>OX465596.1:95632500-100632500 GCA_950022295.1 Bromus sterilis | reverse complement strand
GACGTGCACCTGCACACAGATACAAATAACTTCGCTCCCAACGAGTACAGAAGAGTTGTCAATTCCTCCGGCCTTGCTGTTTACAAAGGATCAACGCAAGAGATAATAATAGTGGCAACTGAAAGTAAAGACTGAAAGTAAACTAAGGGTGTAAACAATAATATGAAGATGGACCGGGGTCACGTGATTTTCACTAGTGATGTCTCTCTCCCAAAAAACGATAAAAGTGCTAGCGAGGTAAACAAATAACAGTCGGGAAATTGACAGGATTATGGAGGCACCGCAATGCTAACTATGCTGCAAAGAAAGGAAGGGCTAAAAAGCAATGGGCAATACACCAAGGTAAGTAGACCGAAATTCAACTGCATCTACTACGAATCATCCACCTCGAGATATCTATCCAGAACATCTTGCTGGTATTAAGTTGCGAATCCCACCCAAAATGTAAACTCAAAGCAACAGACAACTGCCTTAAAAGAACTTTGCGTAAAGTAAACAATCCTTGCACCCGCGGATACAAGCACCGTTGTTTTATCCCTGGTGGCAACAACACACCCCCTAGTCTCATGTTTCTGTCACTCAAGCTAGACATGAAGGGGCCGAACCCACAATCAAGCATAACGCTCGCTCTTGGAGTTGCAACAAATCACTTGGCCAAAGTAAAGTACGGCAATGGAGAACATGCAAGAATTTACTCAAGAACAAAATATAAAAGAGAAGAACCAAATATATTACTCATCACAATCTGAACATAGTCTCATAATCCATCGGATCCCAACAAACTCAGCATAGCAATAGAAGAAAATTACAAAGGTGCCTCGATCATGTGAGGCAGCTCATGAGGTATCGAAAGTGGAAGCACAAAGAGGGGAGAGGAACATCACATATCTACTGGTCACGGACCCATGGTCCAAGGGGAACTAATCACGGTACATACGGGAGGCGTCCATGGCTATGGATGGTCTCCCGAAGGGGATTCTTCCTCCCGGCAGGGTGCCGGGGCAGCTTCTCCAGGCAGCCCCGATCTTGAAACGGAGGCGGCGGCGGTACAGAGACGAGATCACGGAAAAGAGATCGATATTAGGGGTTTCCACCCCGAGGGCTAAATATAGGCCGAGGGGGGGTGTCGAGGGGACCCACCAGGCATCCAGCAGGCCTCCTGGCGCGTCCTAGGGTGGGGCCGCGCCAGGGACCCTCCTGGTCTCCTGGTGGTGGCCCCCCTCCGCTCCTTTGGTGTTTCCGGAAGCTTCCGGGTCTCTGATTTTTTATCTGATTTTTCCGGATTTTTTGGAGCACTTTTAATGGCCGGAAAACCTAAAATACAAATACAGCAGAAAACATCAACTGGAAGCTTGGTGCATTGTGTTAATAGATTAGTCCAAATATGCTCAAAAGTGTATGCAAGTTCAAGCAAAACATGGCAAAGTCACACAAAACATGCATGGAGCAAGCCGAAATTATAGATACGTTTGGGACGTATCAACATCCCCAAGCTTAATTCCTGCTTGTCCTCGAGTAGGTAATTGATAACAAGCATAATTTCTGTGGTGACATGCCACACAACCATATAAGGACTTTTAAGTAAAGCAATCAAAGCATGCAATTCAATTCAAGTCTTAACAAGCAAGAGTCTATATTAGCATTGACACAAGCAACAAAAGAACAAAAGGTGCAAGGGCTCTCGCTGTCCGTGACTCGAATGTCTCCAGATGGTGTTTGCGTGCAAGCAGGGGACTGGGAAAAAGAGAGAAAAAAAGGTTGTTGAGAACAACTATCTACTAAAGTTTCACACTTAGTCTCCTGTGGATTCTTATCTTGACTCGTCCCCAGACCACTAGTCAGGTACAAGTCAAACTGATCCACTCCCTTTCGATATTTTGAGCACTAATGCAATGGATGAGGGTTAGCAAGAAATTTGACACCTAAAAGGCGAAACAGAAAGAAGGTGGAGGAGGAAGATAAAAAGGTGTGAAAGGCTCACATCAATGAGGACAATCATAGGCGAGAGAAGGCCATATGATAGATATGATGTGAGGAGTAGGGATTGCCATGCTAGGGATGCACATGTGAGCTAAAAGCTCTCCAAGGGAACTAGTGGGGGTGCATCTAACTTGCTTGCTCAAGAAGACCTAGAGCTCGTTTGAGGAGACTCATCATTGGAATATACAAGCCAAGTTCTATAGTGTGAAGGTCCCCACATAGCTATATGCATGATGATGAACTCTATGGAGTACAAGGGATAGAGGATGAAGTACTAGTGTGGATCTCTCAAAAGGAATAGTAGTGTGCCCCTTCTCTCTTTTTATTTTTCTTTTTCTCTTTTTTTCTATTTTTTCTGTATTTTTTGGTGGCCTCAATGGATCTTCTATTTAACTCTCATTTGTCCTCTTTGGGATCTTTTGATTTTGTCCTCTTTGGGATGTTTTCCTCACTTTAGGGGCAACACTCTATATTTTACAAGAATATAGGAGATCTTTCACACTTTACAAAGGTACTCACATAAAGAAAATATAACTATCATGATGCAAATGTATGCCTCTGCCAGGATAGCAGGAACATGTATGACATGAGGATCAAGTCATGAGAAGGTGGATGTTGCATGGCAATGTATCTCGGAAAGGCTATGGAAATGCCTTGTAGGTAGGTATGGTGGCTGTTTTGAGGAAAGATATAAGGAGGTTTATGATGACAGAGCGTATCGTGCCAAGGGTTTGGATGCACCGGCGAAGTATGCGCCAACTCTCGAGGTGAGAAAGGGCAATGCACAGTACCGAAGAGGCTAGAAAAGTATAGGTGGGTGGAAGTGTCAACTTTCGAATACTCACATTAGTCCGAAGAACTCATGCACTTATTATCGGTAACTCTAAATCTAATCAGGAGGTTCACAAAGAGACAAGTACCCCGAGGAGGAGTGTATGGGGGTTTGGTTATCCTTGCGCATCCTCGACTCATGGTACATGAGTGTACTCTAATATTCGAACCCTCCAGAGGTTAGTGATCCATCTAGTAGCTAGAGTTCTCAACAGGGGTTTTTGGTTTTCTAAAAACACACGGATTGCACAAAATACGACATCTATCACTAATAGGCTCGAGTTCTTGACACCAAAAGTTCAAACATTACTCTAGTCAATACCTCAAAACTATTGCAAGTTACTACTACAAAGAGAACAACAACTTCAACTACCTACTTCTAGTCAAGACACAAAACTCAGTGCAACAGGCACACTCTCTATCAAGATAAAACATTCAACCTATAGAAAGTTCAACCTAAAACAAAAGAAAATCTCTAGAAAAACTAAAGCACTACAACTAAACAGATCAGCAGCTAAGAAAAGAAAAAGAACAACTGACAACTAAGAGAATAAGCATGCAAATCCTATGAGGAGTTCTAGTTCAAGTGCAACGTGTATCTCTCCCACAAAAAAGAGTAAGATGGGGTCTAACTTGTTACTACAGAAAACAAAGCAAAAAAAAACCTAGAAAAGTAAAGAGCGAGACGCTCCAAGCATAGCACACAACGCATGAAGTGATAAAAATATAGTGAAACGAGGGGTGAACTGATAATTGTTGATGAAGAAGGGGATGCACGGGGGCTTCCCCAAGCTTAGACGCTTGAGTCTCCTTGAATATTTATTGGGGGTGCACATGGGCATTCCCAAGCTTGAGCGTTTGACACTCCAAGATCTTCTTTCATCATCTTCCATCGCACACTTGAAAACTCCCTTCATACATAACTCATTGTAGACTGATTAGAGAGGTTAGTACCCATAATAAAATATTTTTTCTCTACTGGAAATAAAGATAATCTTGAAGAGCTACTGTTTCTCAAGAGTTCCAAAAAGATTTTGCAAATAAAAAGCAAGCTTAAGGTTCGCAAAAGTAAGGAGAGACAAAACGTGGCAGAATCTGTGAAAAACAGAACAGCAGGTAGAAAAGAATTTTTTAGGGATACTTATGAAACTCAAATAAAAAAACTCAGAACATACGCAATTTTCGTAATTGTATAGAGCACGCTGTGTAAAAAATTCAGCTCAAAAAGATGAACTGGGATTTTCTCTGATTTTTCTAGTCACGAGGACAGAATCTGTTTTCTGGACAGCATGTCACAACTTTCACTTCCCTTGTCGTATGAGGCTAAACTTGGCACAAAGCTTGAAAATTAAAGATACAATGATGTTTCTACAGTAGTAAAAATCATCAAGACCACTAAGAATAGAAGAAAAGCAAAAAGAAAAACCTAAATTCGTTGCGGGCTGCCTCCCGAAAGCGCTTCTTTAGAGCCATTGGCTAGGCTTAAAGCGGAAGATCAAGTCTTTTCGATAAAATAACTAGCCCGTGTGACGGAATCAAAAGGTAACTTAATCTTTTTCCTAGGGAAGTGTTCCATCCCTTTCTTGAGAGGGAATTGGAATTTTATAATCCCTTCTTTCATATCAATAACAGCACCAACTGTGCGAAGAAAAGGACGTCCCAAGATAATTGGACAAGAAGGTTCACATTCAATGTCCATAATAGTAAAATCAACGGGAACATAATTGCCATTGACAATGATAAGAACATCGTCGATCTTCCCCAAAGGTTTCTTTACGGAAGAATCAACAAGACGAACACCAAAAGAACAGGGATCAAAAGGTTTCAATTCAAGCATATCATACATTGTTTTGGGCATAACAGAGGTACTTGCTCCAACATCACAAAGAGCATGACAAGAGAAGTTATTCAATTTTATTTTTATCATAGGATCCCAAACATCTTGTATCTTCCTAGGTATGGGGGCTTCTAGTCTAAGCTTCTCCTCCCTAACTTTGATTAGAGCATTGGTGATATGCTCTGTGAAGGCAAGATTAAGTGTGCTAGTGTGGGGGTCTCTAGACTTGTGTAGGAAACCAATAACTTCAGATAAAGTGCAGTTGTCAAAGTCTGGACCACTACTATCTATCAAGGAGGTAGTGATATCATTTAAGCTCACTTGTTTGAAAGCCTCTATGTTCATAGAGTTTTCTTCATCTACGGTTGAGGTGGCAGCATCACCATTGATAGGTCCAGTGGGACTAGGGGTGTGATGGGTGTTAACAGTTTGGACATCCTCAACTACTTGGATAGTGGCTACTGTGTGGTAGGTAGGAAGGCTCTTAATTCTATCTTCTTCCTCTTTTTCTCTATCCCATCTTTCTTTGAGTTTAGCCATCATCCTAATATTTTCATTGATTTGTAACTGGATAGCATTAATAGGAGTGACCTTACTCTCCTCAAGGAGAGAGGTTTTAATTTTTAAAATATCAACATCAAGGGCTAAGTTATCTTCCTTCAAACAAAGATTATCTAATTTAGCTAGTTTTTCCTCCACATTCTTGTTGAAGGATTTTTGGGTCCTGATAAAGTCTTTAAGCATACTCTCTAGTTCAGAGGTGGGGTTCTTTTTGCTAGGGTAGGTGTTTTTGTTCCCATAAGTGGATGGAAATGGCCTAGGATTACTAGCAAAGTTTCCCCTAAAAGCATTATTATTAAAGTTGTTTCTAGAGATAAAATTCACATCTAGTTGATCCTGAGCAATCAAAGAATTTAAAGGAACATTTTGAGGATCAATAGGTGCTTGCTTGGTAAGTAGAGACATGATAAGGTCAACCTTTTCATTTAGAGAGGAGATCTCCTCGACAGAATTTACCTTCTTACCAGTTGGAGATCTTTCGGTGGCCACTGAGAGTAGTTCAGCATCATCTCGTCAAGTAACTTTGTGGAAGCACCAAGTGTGGTTGACATAAAGGTTCCTCCCGCGGCCGAATCTAATAGGTTCCGCGAGGTAAAGTTCAAGCCTGCATAAAAAGTCTGGATAACCATCCAGGTAGTCAGTCCATGTGTGGGGCAGTTCTTGACAAGCGTCTTCATACGTTCCCATGCCTGGGAAACGTGTTCATTATCCAATTACCTGAAGCTCATAATGTTACTCCTCAATTGAATAATTTTAGTAGGGGGATAGTACTTCCCGATAAAAGCATCCTTGCCCTTATCCCAAGAATCTATGCTAGTCTTAGGCAAGGATTGAAACCAGATTTTAGCTTCATCCCTCAGAGAGAAAGGAAAAAGCTTAAGCTTAACAATTTCACCATCTACTTCCCTGTACTTTTGCATATCACACAGCTCAATACAATTATTTAAGTGCAAAGCAGCATCATCTCTAGCACCAGAGAATTGATCTTTCATAACAAGGTTCAAAAAAGCAGGTTTAATCTCATAAGAAGGTGCTGAAGTAGCAGGTGTAGCAATAGGAGTGCAGATAAAGTCACTGTTGTTGTGACTAGTGAAGTCACACAACTTGGTGTTTTCATTGGAACCCATAGTAGCAGCAGGTATTTTTGGTATTTTTGATAAGGGACACAAAAGTAAAAACTGAAAGGTAAACTAACAAGACTAAAAAGCAAAGATAAAAGATAGTGTGCAACTCCCCTATCTTGTAGACTGGAGTCCCCGACAACGGCGCCAGAAATTCGCTTGATACACGAGATAATACTCGCCCTCGTTGGTTACCCCAAGTGGAAGGTGAGATGCAGTGTAGCAGAAAGTTTCCCTTAGCAAAGATGCTAAGGTTGAGTATCAAACCAGTAGGACTCCAAGAGATACAATTAGGTGTCACGGCGCTTGACGTGGACCTGCACACCGATACAAATAACTTCGCTCCCAACGAGTACAAAGGAGTTGTCAATTCCTCCGGCCTTGCTGTTTACAAGGGATCAACGCAAGAGATAATAATAGTGGAAAATGAAAGTAAAGACTGAAAGTAAACTAAGGGTGTAAACAATAATATGAAGATGGACCGGGGTCACGTGATTTTCACTAGTGATGTCTCTCTCCCAAAAGACGATAAAAGTGCTAGCGAGGTAAACAAATAACAGTCGGGAAATTGACAGGATTATGGAGGCACCGCAATGCTAACTATGCTGCAAAGAAAGGAAGGGCTAAAAAGCAATGGGCAATACACCAAGGTAAGTAGAACGAAATTCAACTGCATCTACTACGAATCATCCACCTTGAGATATCTATCCAGAACATCTCACTGGTATTGCGTTGCGAATCCCACCCAAAATGTAAACTCAAAGCAACAGACAACTGCATTCAAATAACTTTGCGTAAAGGAAAGTAAACAATCCTTGCACCCGCGGATACAAGCACCGTTGTTTTATCCCTGGTGGCAACAGCACATCCCCTAGTCTCATGTTTCTGTCACTCAAGCTAGACATCAAGGGGCTGAACCCACAATCAAGCATAACGCTCCCTCTTGGAGTTGCAACAAATCACTTGGCCAAAGTAAAATACGACAACGGAGAACATGCAAGAATTCACTCAAGAACAAAATATAAAGAGAAGAACCAAATATATTACTCATCACAATCTGAACATAGTCTCATAATCCATCAGATCCCAACAAACTCAGCATAGCAACAGCAGAAAATTACAAAGGTGCCTCGATCATGTGAGGCAGCTCACGAGGTCTCGAAAGTGGAAGCACAAAGAGGGGAGAGGAACATCACATAGCTACTGGTCACGGACCCATGGTCCAAGGGGAACTACTCACGGTACATACGGGAGGCGTCCATGGCTATGGATGGTCTCCCGGAGGGGGTTCCTCCTCCCGGCAGGGTGCCGGGGCAGCTTCTCCAAGAAGCCCCGATCTTGAAACAGCGGCGGCGGCGGTACAGAGGCGAGATCGCGGAAAAGAGATCGATATTAGGGTATTCCACCCCGAGGGCTAAATATAGGCAGAGGGGGTGTCGAGGGGACCCACCAGGCAGCCAGGAGGCCTCCTGGCGCGGCCTAGGGTGGGTCCGCGCCAGGGACCCTCCTGGTCTCCTGGTGGTGGCCCCCCTTCGCTCCTTTGGTGTTTCCGGAAGCTTCCGGGTCGCTGATTTTTTATGTGATTTTTCCGGATTTTTTGGAGCACTTTTAATGGCCGGAAAACCTGAAATACAAAAACAGCAGAAAACAACAACTGGCAGTTGGGTGCACTGGGTTAATAGATTAGTCCAAATATGCTCAAAAGTGTATGAAAGTTCAAGCAAAACATGGCAAAGTCACACAAAACATGCATGGAGCAAGCAGAAATTATAGATACGTTTGGGACGTATCAGCTTCTCGCTGTTTTTCCTCCTTGAGGCTGTCGGCGAGTTCGTTGAACATGCGGAAGTCTCCCAGAGTGTGACTCGATCTGATGTATCCCCAGTCGTCTTCGAAGAAGTGGATCGTGCAGGGTCCTTCTAGCTGTTCCCTGACCGTGAGTTTGCTGGATCTGGCATGCCGTTTCCTCCTTGAGATTCGGAAAATCTGCGCGTGATCCGCCGGGTGCTCGTGGACTCGCGGGTCGATTTCGATCCCCTCGCTCAGATTCTGGTTCTTTATAAGGTTTGGAAATTCGTCTGGTCTTCGATCTAGGTCGTAGTCTTCGCCGGTCTGAGTCTCAGAGTCGCTGTCCTGGCGGGCGACAGCTGTCCGCACGGCGGCGGGTCATCGAGTGGTCGGCGAGCACGTAGCTGTATAGTGCGACTCGTCGAGTGGGGTATCTTCGTAGAATTCTCGCGCCTGTCTTCTAGGTCGTCGATTTCTTCTTCGCTGGCGATGATCTTGACGATAGCTGATCTCGAGCTCGGAGTCGGTGTCTTGTTGTGCGGCGGGTGTCTGGGTGGCAGTGGGTTGTCGAGTGGTCGGTAGGTCCTCTGCTTCGTGCTGTAGCTCGTCGATCGGGATCTTTGCGTAGAACCCTCGCGCCTTTATTTTGGGTCGTCGATTTCTCCTTCGCTGGCAGTGGACTCGGTTGTCGCCATAGTATTGGTCTTGGCGCAGCTGCAGGCCGAGCGATCTCGATGGAGCGGCAGAGATGTTTTCCGTGATCTTGAATTCTTCGGGTGGATTGGATCTGGTTCTTGCTCTTGAGCTGTGGCGTGCTGAAGACGGAACCGCCGATATCGTGATTCCAACTTGTGTAGTTCCCACAGACGGCGCCAATTGACGGGGATCAACCCCGGAAAATCCTGTAGTCAGGGACCCTGGGTTAGTCATGAGAGGCACAGGTTGGACAATAGCTCATCGGCTAACAGGAGGATGCGTTCCTGCTCGATATTATTGCTTGGAGATGGCGATTACAGGAAAGCCAAGGCTAGTGCACACAAGGCTAGGGTTACATATTGTGTGTTGGTTCATCTCGACGTCACCCCTCCTAGCCCTTATATACTAGGCTAGGTCTCGGGGAGTCTGTCCTGGATTACAGATGAGGTTTCCTAACCCTGATCTTGTACCGTACGACTGGTTTGCACCTTCCTTATGAGTCGCGGACTCCTACGTCGGTGCCACTAGTGGGCCAAGGCTGGGCCCAGGCGGCATCTTTGTGGGTCTTCTGTCTTCGGGTACACCGGGTAGGCCCATCCATAGTAGTCGTGGGGTCACCCCCTCGTCAATAACCCAAACTCTTCTCAAACGAGAGAAGATGAGGACCAGATGAATCCAGAGCCGGCTTCTTCAAGCACTTCATGAATTACCCTTTTTGCATACATAATCATAAGCATATTTTTCCTTTGCATATACACAAAATCCTTGCAGGATACAAAGTTAAAACTTATGCGACTCGGTAATGTGTCAATACACACATGCCAACTCATATGGACCACAACTCAACACAAGTTCCTATGCGACTCGGTACTGTGTCAATTCACACAGGCCGACTCTTGGGGACTACAACTCGAAAGTCTTTATGTGACTCGGTAATGTGTCAATACACACATACCGACTCATGGGGACTACAACTCAAATTTTTCTCTCTATGTGATGCTGATGGCTTCTCGCCCCTCGTTGGTTACCCAAAGTGGAAGGTTGAGATGTAGACAATAGCAAATTTCCCTCGGTGAAGATACAAAGGTTTGTCTCCAGTAGGACTCCAACAACGACAGGAAGGTGACAACGGCGCCAGCAATTAGGCGGTTGACGTGGACCTGCACACACAACAGATAACTTTGCTCCCAAGGAGTTCAGAGAGGTTGGCAATCCCTCCGGCCTTGTTGTTCACAAAGGATCAAACGCACGGGATAATAATGATAGTGATAGAAACGGAAAGGTAAATAAAGCAGGAAATAAATAGTGGGTGTAAACAGTATTGGAAATATGCACCGGGATCTCATGATGTTCACTAGTGATGTCTCTCTCCCAAAAGACGATAAAATAGCCATGCAAGGTAAACAAATCACAAATGGGAAATTGACAGGATTATGTGCGCAAACCAATCCTAACTATGCTATAAAGAAAGGAAGAGGCTCAAAAGCTTGGGCGGTACGCCAAGACAAGTAGACCGAAATCCATCTGCATCTACCTACTTGTAACAGCCCAGATTTCCCAAAATTAAAAAAATAGTTTTTGGTGTGAATTTTTTGATTGTCTGATTTGTTTGCGGTGTTTGCATCCCCGATTTATCGATCGTCGATTATTTTTCTCCCCCTCTTTCTTGTATCGGATGCGAGACCGACCCTTTCCCACCATGGCACACGACCTGTGCGACACCGGTTGTTTACCCGATCACCGTCGCAGCTTCCGGCACAAGACCAGCCTTCACCCTCGGTGCAAAAACCCCCATTTATATTTAAATGGGTTATTATTTTATCGGGCGATGTTTCGATTTTCGTGCGAGTCCGACTTCGTCGGGTAGGTAAACGTTCGGATGTGCCAGTCATAGTAGCCGGTGTAATTCATGTGGCGTATTTTACAAAATGTCACGCGCGTCTGTTAGTCGGCCTCCTGGTTTCCCCTCGTATTTTCGGATTCTAGCCCACCCAAAAACTAGACCCGAAACGGTCCATTTTTTGGCCCGAAACACTCCCAAACACCCACATGCTATTTATAGCAGTGCTACCCCTACCATAATTGGGCAAACCCTAGATAACATGCCTCCAATTTCGTGCCTCCCACTCCCCCCGCCGCCGCCGGCAACCTCTGCTCGGGACGAGGCAGCAGCCGTCCCTGCCCGATCCAGCCGACGTGGGCCGGCCTGGCGCCCACGGCCCACTGCACCTAGCCCAACCGCCAGCCAGCTAGTTGGGCCGAAGCCCACTAGGTGAGCAACGCCCTTTTTTTATTTTTTTATTTTGTTGCTGCAGTTTGAGTTCGGCCTGGCCCAACATTAGCAGATTCGGCCCAGTGCATGTTTTATTTATTTTGTTTTATATCTTTTTGCTCGTAGCTCGTATCGCGACACTTTAAACATGAAACTTGCTTAGAATTTTTTCCAGTTTAATAAAATGTGATCCTTTGCCATGTTTGACTTTTTTTACTTGTTGTTTTCATGCTAATTACATCGCATGCCACTGAAAAATGTTTCTTTAATAACTTTTCAACCATTGCTCCGATAAAAATGTTCTTTATATGTAACTTGACTAGAATTGCATGTAGATTGTGTTTATGCTGCTCTTGATTGCTAATAAAAATAATAAATATTGTTTAGGGAAAAACAGTACCAAATGCAATAAATATTGTGGGGTCCGTAATAGTTGCCATGTATAGGTTTTACCCCCCACTTAAAATGACTAGATTAGATAGTTTACTTTGTGATTCACCTCTTGTCATGTTTGTGTGCTATGCCATGCTTGAGTGATATGCCATGTTAATAACCTTTGCTCACCTTGTGTAGCTAAACAACTTGAATCATCGTAAACGCGCGGTATCGTCGTGTGTGACGAGTACTCCACTTAACCTATTAGTAACCGCTCTCGACGGTAGGTGCGATGTCTCGTGTTGCCTTCTTGTTGATGCTTGCTTGTGTTTGCTTCGTAGTAATAGATGCTTGCTCGTTGATTGCTTTCCAGTGTTTACCGTCTTCTGTGTTTCCGCGGGTACCTCTCGGAGACGATGCGAGCTTGCGATCGACTACACCTTCGGAACCCGACTTATCAACAGGCAAGGACTATACATTACTTATGATCCATTCTATTTCAACCAGCGGTTTGCATGCTAGTCTAGGATAGGTTCGATGTTTGATCCTACCACATGTTTACAGGCTCTTTTAAACCGATACAGCCATGTCCCCTCCTAGCAAATCTTGTACTGCTATGTTACTATTGCTCGTTGCTCAGCCCTTGCTTAGTATGCATTCTTAGGATGCTACGATGTTACCTCCTGTTACTCCTTGGTTTGGGATATCACATTATTATATTGTTGTTGATGATATGATTATTATAATGTTGAATATATTCGACGAAGGATGGAAGGTCTAGGCTATCCCGCCCTGACGCTTTGTTCCATTTGAGTCACCTAGGATCCGAGTTCCGGGTATTGGTTTTAAGACTGAGTGTGCCTAACCGCGTGTGGGATTTTATGGGGTCCCCTTTTCTTACCTACCTAGCTTCAAAAATTTCTAGAGGTGGCCCAAGCTGATTTACCATTTGAAAACTATGCATATATGTCTGTCGGGTCGCTCCTAGCAGATATCCTTTAAACCAACCCGGACCAGCGGAGACATGGTTTCCCTGTTGGTGCACCTTTGACCGGCGAGGGCCCGAGGCCTCACGTGAGGCATATCGGTAACCCAAACCCTGTTAAGACGGAAGAGTACGATCTGAGAGTGCGGACGACTTTTGGATTGGGTGTCGACTCCCCGGGGGCCACCCGGATTTGTGCGTTGTTAGTTAGAGGGACCTGTCGTTCCGGATCTCTTGGGACTAAATCATAAAATGGTTGCCAATCATGGGTAGCAACTGAGAGAGATGGGCGTGCGTGTGGAGCCTTGTAATGGGCAGTTGGTACACCCTTGCAGGGTTAAATCTTTTCGAGAACCCGTGTCCACGGTTATGGATGACTTGAGACCTACTCCTTGTTCATAGACAACAAACAACTGAGATAATCTTAATATAATTTGATCAACGTGTGTGTGCCTTGACTGCTTCTTCTTCGTCGGGATGCGAAGAGGAGGACAAGGATAGGATAGGTGTTATGTTTGCGTAGTAGGTGGATAGCAGACTTGTTGGAGGCGATTCCTCATCGAATGCTTGGCTTCTTATCTTACTCTCTAGATCGTTAGCCACTTCATAAATGCTAGTGCGGCAGCAACCTCACCACTTACCTCATCCTTACCGTAAACTATTAGTTGTCCTAGAATGACGAGTGATGAAGTCCTTGCTGGGTCAGTTGACCACTATAGTTGGATGCTGAGTACTTATGTACTCATGATACTACCCCCAAACTCTTTTCAGGGTTCTTGATCGACAACAGGTATGGCGATCGACGTTTCACGTGGAGACTCGACAACGACTAGTTAGGCGGATCCCGGCGGAGGGCCTGGACCCGTGTGGTTATGGGGATCGATGTTTTTCTCTTTGCCAGTAGGCATTTGATTGTAGTCTGTACTCAGACATGTATCTTCCGCTGTTGTATTGTATTAAGGCAGTTGTATGCCGATTTTATGAGATGTTGTATCCTTGTATCTGTAATGTTGTGATATCATGTTGGAAATCCGGGGCATATGGCTATGTCATATGTCGCAGTGGGACCGATATGTGCTTCGTCCCCGGATCTGAATGGAAACATCTAGATCTGGAACAGTACCGCATATCGGGCCTTACACTACTAATCACCCACCTTGAGATATCTATCCATAACATCTCGCTGGTATTAAGTTGCGAATCCCACCCAAAGTGTAAACTCAAAGCAACAGACAACTGCATTAAAGAACTTTGCGTAAAGTAAACACCCGCAAGTACAAGCACCGTTGTTTTCTCCCTTGTGGCAACAACACATCCCCTAGACTCATGTTTCTCTCACTGAAGCTAGTCATCAGGGGGCATGAACCCACAATCATGCATAACGCTCCCTCTTGGAATCACTACCTATTAGTTGGCCAAAACAATAAACAAGAACGGAGAACATGCAAGAATTACTCAAGAACATAAATATAAAAGAGGAGAATCAAATATATTACTCAAACACAATCTGAACATAGTCTCATAATCCATCGGATCCCAGCAAACTCAGCATAGCAACAGCAGAAAGATTACATATGTGCCTCGATCATGTAGGGAAGCCCACGAGGTCTAAACCATGAAGAACAAAGAGGGGAGGAGAACTTCACATAGCTACTGATAATAGACTCATGGTCCAAGGTGGACTACTCACGGTTCATCCGGGAAGCATCCATGGTGGTGGAGAAGCTCCCGAAGGTGGTTCCTCCCTCCGGCAGGGTGTCGGGAAGAGGGCTCGTGGTGCTCCCGATCTTGGAAGCGCGGAGGTGGCGGAACAGAGGAGAGATTGCGAAAAAGGGTTCTGTCCCCGAGGGTTTCTCGTCACGGGGAATAAATAGGCAAAGGGGGGCAGCCAGAGGTGGACCAGGGCCCCAGGCGCCCCCCTGGCGCGTCCTAGGGGGTGGCCACCTGGGCCACCCCTGGCCCCCCTCTGGCCCCACCTCGGCTTTTCTCGAAGCTTCATGTACTTTAACTAATGGGAAAACCTGAAATACAAAAACAGCAGAAAACAGGAACTGCACTCGGGTGCACTGAGTTAATAGGTTAGCCCAAATATGATCAGAAGTGTATGGAAGTTCATCAATATCATAGTAATATCACACAAAATAAGCATGGAGCAAGCAAAAATTATAGATACGTTTTGGACGTATCAACATCCCCAAGCTTAATTCCTGCTCGTCCTCGAGTAGGTAAATGATGACAAACATAATTTCTGTGGTGACATGCTACCAACCATATAAGAACTTTTAATTAAAATAATCAAGGCATGTAATTCAATTCAAGTCATAACAAGCAAGAGTCTATATTATCAATGCAACAAGCTACATAAGAATTTAAAGGTGCAAGAGCTCTCGGTGTCCGTGACTCGAATGTCTCCAAATGGTGTTTGCGTGCAACAAAGGGGATAGGGATATACGAGAGAGTAAAACAAAGGTTTTATTGTTGAGAACTTAATCTACTAAAGTTTCACACTTGTTCTTCTTTGGAATCTTATCTTGACTCATCCCCAGACCACTAGCCAGGCACAAGTCAAAATGATCCACTCCTTTTCGATACTTTGAGCACTCATGCAATGGATGAGCGTAAGCAAGAAAGTTGACACTTAGGATGGCAAAGAGAGAATATTGTGGAGGAGGAAGAAAAAAAAGGTGAGAAAGGCTCACATCAATGAGAACAATCATAGGCGAGAGAAAGCCAAATGATAAATATGATGTCAGGAGTAGGGATTGCCATGCAACGGATGCACATATGAGCTAAGGTAAGCTCTCCAATGGAACTAGTGGGGGTGCATCCAACTGTCTTTCTCAAGAAGACCTAGAGCTCATTTGAAGAGGCTCATCATTGGAATATACAAGCCAAGTTCTATAGTGTGAAGGTCCCCACATATCTATATGCATGAATGATAATCTCTATGTAGTACAAGATATAAGATGGAGTACGAGTGTGGATCTCTCAAAAGGAATAGTAGTGTGGCCCCTTCTCTCTTTTTATTTCTTTTTCTCTTTTTTCTATTTTTTTAACATTTTTGGTGGCCTCAATGGCTCTTACTATTTCTCTCATTTGTCCTCTTTGGGATCTTTTGATTTTGTTCTCTTTGGGATATTTTCCTCACTTTAGGGGCAACACTCTATATATTACAAGAAGTATAGAAGATCTTTCACACTTTAAAAAAGTTGTGGCACCCCGGCTCAGAGCAACCGGTTTACCTTACATTGGCAGCCCAGAGATCAAGTCTTCTGGCAATGCACAACATATTGGTACATAATACAACCGCGTCATAGTAATTATACAGGTACATAGGTTCGGGATTACAAACTGCTACGAGGCATGGCGGCACATCTCGTGCGGCAACACTATCAACATTATTTATGTCACATCTCAGGGCCTCAATACGATCGACGAAGGACTCTACGACAGCGGGATAACAAGGTGACGGGACTCCATTCCACGGGGACACTACTGAGACAGGGCCTAGTTCGCGTAGTACAGCTCAGCCAACTCTTCAGGTGCGACACCTCCTGCATCTGGCATGACACGCCAGGTCAGTACATGGAATGTACTAGCAATCTCATAACAGCCAAGTCATCAGGAGAAACAATAGCATGACAAGAATGCAAACAATAACATGGCAAACATGGCAAGAATAATAATACCACTTGTCTCATGAACACCACATGATTCATCCAGCTTACCTCCGAGTCGTGCGGACTCGGTAACCGGGTCATCTCTTGACCCACCATCATACGGGTCGTAGCTCGACCACTCAACGGGTTAGGTGTCCTCAGTTACCACCCAACCAATCACATGACCCAAAGTTTCAGCATTAACATCCATATTATTAAAAAGATTAGTGTTGACTGTTGTGTGACCTAGTACGAACTGTGTCCCATGACCGAGGACGCGGCTATTCAAATCGATTTTGACTCTGCAGAGTTTGTGCACAATACCCAAATTATGGAGTTCCTCCTCCATCCAGCACCCCGGCACTTGTCCCACAGGATCCTTGGAACTCGCACCGCAGGAGTGGACTAGGACATCTCCAACGAAACCCGACTACCGCGTTACCTCCCTACGGACTCACTGACACACGGTCTTGGGTATCCCTGTGGTTAGTGATACGTCTCAAACGTATCAACTCTTCCAAACACTTTTGCTATTGTTTTGCCCTCATTCTTGCATGATTTGGACGAAACTAACCCGGACTAACGCTGTTTTCAGCAGAGTTTCCTGTATGATTTATTTGTGCGCAGGAAAATGGATTTTTAGACGTCCCAGAAAATTCCCAGAAAATTACCTGAAAATCCACGCACCCGAAGGAGCCAGGAGCCAGAAGTGGGACCAGAGGGGAGCTCTGGGGGCCCCAGGCGCCCCCCTGGCGCGACCAGGGGTGGGGCCGCGCCCTCAGGCCACCTGGGCTGCTCCCCCCTCCTCCTTTGCCCTACCGAAACTCCAATTTATCCCCGTGACGAGAAAACCCCAGAAAAGAAGTCGTTTTCCCAGTTTCCGTCGCGGAGCCGCCGCCACCCTCTGTTCTTCTTCGGGGGAGCTAATCTGGAGGCTGATTTGGCCTCCGAAGAGGGGAGATCGTCGCCATCGTCATCACCATCGCCACTCCATCCATCCTCCATGACTTCTCTTCATATGTGTGAGTAATTCCCTGCTGTAGGCAAAGGGGATGGTAGGGATTGGATGAGTTTAATCATGTAATAGTTCGTCAGATTGTTGGGGGCATGTTGCCTATCATCTAGATTGGTGTTTATCTTCTTTGCTACAATTCGTTGTTCTTAATGCTTGTCACTTTGGGCCCGAGGGCCATGTTTTCAGATCTGAACCCTATGTGTTTTCATGAATATATTTGTGTTCTGGAGCCTATCTATGAGTTGTATGCACCTATTATGGTCCGGAACCGGCGATCCCAAAGGTGACAGCTTGGGACACCAAAGGGGACGGTCCATAATTTGTGGATTCCATGTATCCATTGAGTTTATTGCTTTGTTCCGATGCTCTTTGACAGGAGCACCTTAATCTCCATAAGTTCCTTTTTGGCCCCGTTCGTAGCGGGATGGTAGGACAAAAGATGTTGTGCAACTTCTTATTGCAAGCACGCACAACTACCTACGGGATACATGCCTATTGTTTGATATTTGCCTAGATGATCATTGCTTTTCTGTGTGCCTTGCCCCGTGTTAGAATCTATTATATGTTTACTCTCATCCATGCAGCGCCCAACCATCAATCTCCCTAGCCTACAGTGTTTTCAATCCTGCTGGTCATTAGTTGTTACTTTTTGCTATTTACTTTTGCTGTTGCTATCATCACTATCATATTATTGTTACCACTTATCTATTGTTGCAAGCAAGTATATTTCTGGTGCGGTTGAATTGAAAACTCAACTGTCAAAACTTATAAATACTCTTTGGCTCCCCGTGTGTCGAATCAATAAATTGGGTTAACTTACCCGCGAAGACTATCTCGATCCCTTACGCCTGTGGGGTATCAAGCAACGTTTTCTGGCGCCGTTGCCGGGGAGCATAGCAATATTTACAAGTCTACTTGAAGTATCCTGCCTGCTGCATATCATCCGCTATGGGTAAGAAAGGAGACCCCAAGGTTCCGATCTTACCATCCCGTACAAGAAAAGGTACTGTTCTGAACACTAGTGCTACACTTGATTCACCTTCTGTTATGAGTAAGTTTACTTCACCACCACTACATGATGCTCCTATTGAGTCTGTTACTATATCCGATACTTTTGACGATGCTTCCACTACTCTTGATGATGCTACTTTTCTTGGTCACCATATTGAAACTCAGACTGCTAAGGCTGCAGAAAAATCCAAGACCAAGACCCCTGCTACCTATATTCCTACCTGCAAAACCTTTGGTTACCCGAGCTTAGATGAACTCAGGGAGAAAATCCTTGATGATGATTATGTTACTCTTGATGATGATTTTTGCAGGGAACTCAGAGAGTGTGTCGACTCTGACCCTGGTGCTGTTAAAGAGTTGCTCAAAAGGCACGCCATGAAGAACAAAGTTATTCCTGATCCTCAATTTGCCACATCTCCTATATGCATCACTGATCCTGATTATGATTTGTCTGTTGATCTTTCACTTATATCTATAGTCGAGGCTGACCCCTTTTATGGCAGAGAAAATGATGATGCTATAGCACACGTGACCAAACTCGCTGAGTTAAGCAACCTGTTCACTACTGATGAGAAGATACGAAACTTCTATGTGGCCAAGCTTTTTCCTTTTTCTTTGAAGGAAGACGCTAAATCGTGGTACGATGCACTACCTTATGGTTCTGTTAAAAGTCCTCAGGACTTAGTCAAATTTTTTGTTGGTAAGTATTTCCCATCTCATCTGCAACATGCTGCTTTGCAAAGAATCTATAACTTTAAGCAATTGCAGGATGAGCAACTCCCTAAAGCTTGGGAGAGGTTTTGTGATTTACTTAAGGTTATGCCGGGACATGGAGTCCCCAAGAATGAACTGCTTGATATATTTTATGCTGGTTTAATCGATGAATCCAGAACCTATCTGGATAGTTGTGCTAGTTGTGTTTTCAGGGAAAGAACCCCGGACAATGCAGAAGAGTTAATGTGCAAAATTGCCAAGAACTATGAAGACTGGTCCGTCCCCGAACCACTTCTACCACCAAAAAAGAGGGGCATGCTAGTTCTGAACCCCGAAGATATGCAAGAAGCAAAGAAGTCTATAAAGGAGAAAGGTATTAAAGACGAAGACATGAAGAATTTACCGCCTATTGAGAAGTTGTGTGAGCCTACTCACCCTCCCTTGGTAGAGGTACACTCTCTATTACACTTTACTGAAAGTGACATACCTAAAGGTAAGCCTCCTGACCAATGTTTAGATGAGCTTGATAATTTTATTGTCAAGCAAGACCATTTTAATAGGAAGTTACAAAGTCAGTTGCATGATAATTCTCTTGCTATCAAAAGTTTATGTGATGTTTTAGAAAGAACAATTAATGATGTTAAATTTCTTGTTAAGCATTTTCATATGGTTCAAACTAAGCTTGAAAAAATTTCCAATGTGCAAAAATATTTGCTTGCTAATAATGCCAAACAGGACATACAAGCTTATGGAATCAAAACTAGGGGTGGAACACACACCCAGGACCCACTCTATCATGAGGGGCATCCAAAGAGGATCGAGCAAGATTCTCAAGTACAAGAAGAAGACGAGACTGTTAGCTCTCCTAAGAAAAGGAAGAAGAAGAAACACAAGGAGGCTGACAATCCCGATGATCCTAGTACAAGTGAAAATCCAGCTGTTGATCCTAACAGCATATCTACCTCCGATGCTGAAACAGAAGACGGTGCTGAGCCTGAAGAAAAAGATGCGGAGAAGGATGATTCTCCCCAGGTAAGAGAAGAAGAAGCACCCGATAAACGCAAGAGGTACTCTAAAGAAGACTTCATCGGAAGGAGACATGGGAAGGAAAGAGAACCATGGATACAAAAACCCATGCCCTTTCCAGGTAAGTCCCTCAAATCTAAAGAAGAAGAGCATTATAATAAATTTTGTGAATGGATGAAACCTCTTTTTCTTCAAATTCCTTTGACTGATGCTATTAAGTTACCTCCTTATTCCAAATATATGAAAGATATTGTTACTAATAAAAGAAAAGTTCCTAATGAGGCAATATCTACTATGCTTGATAACTACTCTTTCATTGGCAAGATCCCTAAGAAGCTCGGTGACCCAGGTATACCCACCATTCCTTGCTCCATAAAGAATAATTATGTCAGAACTGCTTTATGTGATCTTGGTGCAGGAGTGAGTGTTATGCCCTTCTCTCTTTACAAAAGGCTTTGTTTAGAGAAACTAATCCCTACAGATATCTCCTTTCAGATGGCTGACAAATCAACAGCTGTCCCAATAGGTATTTGTGAGGATGTACCCGTTGAAGTTGCTAATTGTTTAATCCTTACAGATTTTGTTGTGCTTGACATGCCCGAGGATGGGAGCATGCCCATTATTCCTGGTAGACCTTTTCTTAACACCGCAGGTGCTATCATTGATTGCAATAAAGGAAAGGTCACCTTCAACGTTGATGATAAAGAACACACGGTGTATTTTCCAAAGAAGATCGACAAGAGGCATGGCCTTAACTCTATAGAGAATATCGAGACCGTGAAGATTGGAGAATGGGACTGTCCACTACATGTGCACCACAAATACAAAACCATTATGGTGGGGACAATGTCCATTAAAGTGAAGGTGCAATGATCACTTCATAAGAGGGTAGGATTTTTGTTCTATATATCGCCGGTTTGTTGGTAAGACTTGATCAACCTTGCTAGTAAGCTTGTTTTATATAGGTAAAAAGTTAAGCTTGTTATGTTTTCATTTTCTTTAGCTTTCATTCTCTTTGTTGTACCAAGTTTTTATGTTTTTGAAGCTTCACAATACTAATCACTGCTTTAAGATTTCAGAAAGTTTTGCAGCTTTTTGAACTCCGAGAAATTTTCAACAGTGAAGTTTTCAGAAAAATTTCAGAAAAATAATTTTTTTTTCCATGCCACGAGTGACCCAGAGGCACCTGGGGCTGACCAGGGGGGGCCACCAGTGGCCCAGGTGGCCAGCTGGCGCGGCCTGCCCCCTGGCCGTGCCCACAGGGCGCTTGGGGCCCACATGGCAGCCAGCCAGGTATGTATTTCTCCTCTTCCTTCCTCTCTCTCCAAAAACACGAGTTCTGCTCCAGTTCTTGCGTTCTTGCTGTTCTTGGAGGCGATTTTCGATCTCTGTCTACAGCCCATCATTCGAGCTGAAATTTTGAGCAAATACTCCCTGGTATGTAACTCCTCCACTCCTCCAAATAGCTTTTTGGTTGGTGGCTTCGTTTGTGAGTATTTAGTAGTTCTTGGTGCTGTTTATGTGAGCTTGCATGCATGTGTAGAATTTTATTTTCCAAGTTTTGATGCAAGTTTATGTCTTAGGTAAGTGAGTTGAGTAGTTTGCCTTAACTCATTTTTTTTAAATCCTTGTTTTTGTAATTTGTCAAAAATTTCAGAAATGAGTTTGCTAGGAAGAGCAAAGGGGTGGCTTGGAAAGAAAAGGCCCAAGCGCTCCGATCGAGTTACAAGAGCTGCAGCTTCACCCTCGACTGCTAGGGTGAGCTACAATGAAGATCATGTGCCCTTAGAGTTGTTTGAGGACACAAACCAAGCACGTGCAATGACTTTCCCGTGCGATGAATTCCTTGAAGCTGCAGGAATCAGGGAGGAGTTTTATAATCTTTGTGCTAATGCAGGTTTGACGCGGCTCCCAACGTGCCATGTTACCCAGTATCAAAAACTCACTTCCTGTTTCATTAACAGTTTTAGATATAACCTTGATGCTGGTTCTGTTGAGTTTAAAATTTATAATGAACTTTTGACCATGCCTTTGGAAAGGTTTTGTGAAATAATAGGTGTGCCGAACGTGGGACAGACGGCGAAGATGAGCTCTCAGCCCTCCGAGCTGAGAACCGTCTTCAACTCGCTCTGTAGCATGGATACAAGGGATATTCATCGGTCAAAGATCTCCAGCATCTTATTTCCACACCTCAGGTATTTTGCATATTATATTGCTAGAGGGGTGTTAGCTCGTGACAACACGAGCAACATATCTGCACCGGATATTGCTATCCTGGCAACCGCCCTTTCAGGGAGGTTTGATTATAATGTGGGTGCCTTAATTGCTCGACGCCTTTCTATGAACGATAACAAGGGAGACTTATTTGGTGGCATTTACGCCACACTTATCCTAGAGTCTATTAATGGCACCCCACACCCCGATGCTAAGCCTTTTACTTATTTAAGTTTTGATCTTGCTGCTATGAAAAGGCATAAGTTTGTTACCATGACTTCCGAGTTTGGTAACCTTGATTATATCTTACGTTTCGGAGCTACCACGGAACGCAAGATCCGTCTACCTGCACCTCTTTTGTTTGATTTTTCTCGCAGGAACGGATGGTCCTTTGATGTTATCCAGTTCGATGAGTTCGTGGTCCAACGTCAGTTTCATAACCCCATGGAGGGGGTTGTGCCCGACGAGGAGGAGCATGGTGAGTTCCCACCTTTCCAGGGAGAGACCGTCACCCAGTTTGGTGAAGGGTCTTCCTCTGCTTGGAGCACGGATCCTTCTGCGTGGGAGGATCCGAGGACTTCGGTGTACGTACCGGAAGCCTCATACGACCCTTGGACTCACCCGTACTACCCTGGAGCAGGAGGCTCCTGGGGACATTAGCTGCTACCAACTTAGGCCAAAAGCCTAAGCTTGGGGGAGTACGTGCCCTTCTCACTTTTCCACTGTATTATCCGTTTTATTTTATTCACTTTGATCTTTTCGAAGCTTTTTCCTGTTTTTCTTTCTTTCTTTCTTTGCAAAAACAACAAAAAGATTTTATTTTTTCTTTTGTTTTCTTTTAACCTTTGAAAAACCCAAAAAGATTTCCTTTCTCTCTTTAGTTTGCTTTGTTTTCAGAGATCAGCTCGAGTCCGTGAGGGTATTTGATTATATTTCCTACGTTCGATCGTGCAAGTGACGAGGCAGTAATGACGAAGATCGACGGAAGGGAAGAAACAAGGAAAACCAGTATGAACTCTTCTTGTTTCTAATTTTGTACATATGCCTGTACTTATGATCTAGAGACCAGCTTGTAGCGACATAGTTCTATGTTTACAATGCTTTCCCAGTGTTCATGCTTTCCTTGTGGCTAGTCTCAAATAGCTAGAGTGCATAATGTGTTGTTGAAATGATTTACATGCATTGCATTGTTCATGGTTTGGCATACTGGAGTGGTATTTCCCTTCGGAGAATTTTTGGATTGACTTGGCACATGTTCACACATGCTTATGACTAAAAAGTCTACTTTTTCCTTGATGATCTTTTTGTTTCAGAATAGTTATATCACTTTCATGCCCGATTCAATGTTTCTTTGTCGCTCTGCATGATTATGACAGTTATTGCTCTCTAGTTGGTCGCTTCCCAGTCTTTTGCTAGCCTTCGCTCGCACTAAGCGGAATTCTGCTTGTGCTTCCAAACTCCTTTTCAAACCCAGTTGTTCCATTTGAGTCCACCATACCTACCTATATGTGGTATTTACCGGCCACTCCTAACTTAGACTTTCTTGTGCCATCTCGAAATTTATTCAAAAGTTTCCCTTTTTTGTAGCCATACAAGCTCATGGTGCGGTGAGGGGAAATCAGTATCTTTCATGCCAAAAATATTTTGACGGAAGTTTTAACTAGTCAAAACAGAAAAAGAAAAAAATATGAGAGTTACACCTCCCCCGTACTTGATGATGGAGTGAAATGGACCAAATGCTGCTTATGATAGGTGGAACGATACCCTCCTTCCATCCTTGAGGCAAAATAAAAGGTTCCATAGACCATCGAAGATTTATGGATAAGGGATTATGTGTAAGCAAAAGCATTATATATGGTTGGCATGGGAGATATTGAGAGACCTTTACCGTTCACCATTCACTGGAAAGTTGCACTTCTCAAAAATATTTTATCTCTGTTTTCAAAACCAAGAGCTCTGGCACATGTTTAGTGTTTGCTTCCTTTCACGGGTTTTCAACCTTGCCATCAAAAGCCACGGTTCGAGAGTCTCCCCTTCTTTCTTCAAAGCACCAACTATGAGAGCATAATTGTCATTCTTAGTGTAACATGCATTGTCCAAAAGTATTACATTGTCTTCTGCATGCTTGTGTTATTGCTAGTCTGAAATACTGAGTTCTAGTCACCTTTAAAACCCCGGAGGAGTTTTTGCATTTATGTTTTGCTTCACTCATGGAGGCTAGCGAAATTCCACTCAAGTATGTTCAAGCTATGTGCATAGTGATCCTGTTTTGATTTTCAGTAGCTTATTATTTACTTTTAGTTGTTTGTGACTGATCACATGAAAGAGAATTGCTTCGTGCATTGTCCTTGTAGCATTATTTCAATACTTGCTAAACTCTTTTCGTAGTACATGCTTATATACATCTATTGAAGCAAAAGAGTTTGTCAAAGTTTTCTTTGTCGCGTCCAGTTCGTTGAACTCAATTGCTTGAGGACAAGCAATATGCTAAGCTTGGGGGAGTTGATACGTCTCAAACGTATCTACTTTTCCAAAAACTTTTGCGATTGTTTTGCCCTCATTCTTGCATGATTTGGACGAAACTAACCCGGACTAACGATGTTTTCAGCAGAGCTGCCTGTATGGTTTATTTGTGCGCAGGAAAATGGATTTTTAGACGTCCCAGAAAATTCCCAGAAAATTACCTGAAAATCCACGCACCCGAAGGAGCCAGGAGCCAGAAGTGGGACCAGAGGGGAGCCCTGGGGGCCCCAGGCGCCCCCCCTGGCGCGGCCAGGGGTGGGGCCGCGCCCTCAGGCCGCCTGGGCTGCTCCCCCCTCCTGTGGTGCCCTACCGAGACTCCTATTTATCCCCGTGACGAGAAAACCCCAGAAAAGAAGTCGTTTTCCCAGTTTCCATCGCGGAGCCGCCGCCACCCTCTGTTATTATTCGGGAGGGCTAATATGGAGGCTGATTTGGCCTCCGGAGAGGGGAGATCGTCGCCGTCGTCATCACCATCGCCACTCCATCCATCCTCCATGACTTCTCTTCATATGTGTGAGTAATTCCCTGCTGTAGGCAAAGGGGATGGTAGGGATTGGATTGGTTTAATCATGTCATAGTTCGTCAGATTGTTGGGGGCATGTTGCCTATCATCTAGATTGGTGTTTATCTTCTTTGCTACAATTCGTTGTTCTTAATGCTTGTCACTTTGGGCCCGAGGGCCATGTTTTCAGATCTGAACCCTATGTGTTTTCATGAATGTATTTGTGTTCTGGATCCTATCTATGAGTTGTATGCACCTATTATGGTCCGGAACCGGCGATCCCAAAGGTGACAGCTTGGGACACCAAAGGGGACGGTCCATAATTTGTGGATTCCATGTATCCATTGAGTTTATTGCTTTGTTTCGGTGCTCTTTGACAGGAGCACCTTAATCTCCATAAGTTACTTTTTGGCCCCGTTCGTAGCGGGATGGTAGGACAAAAGATGTTGTGCAAGTTCTTATTGCAAGCATGCACAACTACCTACGGGATACATGCCTATTGTTTGATATTTGCCTAGATGATCATTGCTTTTCTGTGTGCCTTGCCCCGTGTTAGAATCTATTATATGTTTACTCTCATCCATGCAACGTCCAACCATCCATCTCCCTAGCCTAAAGTGTTTTCAATCCTGCTGGTCATTAGTTGTTACTTTTTGCTATTTACTTTTGCGGTTGCTATCATCAATATCATATTATTGTTACCACTTATCTATTGTTGCAAGCAAGTATATTTCAGGTGCGGTTGAATTGAAAACTCATCTTTCAAAACTTATAAATACTCTTTGGCTCCCCGTGTGTCGAATCAATAAATTGGGTTAACTTACCCGCGAAGACTATCTCGATCCCTTACGCCTGTGGGGTATTAGTTAGGTGTCCATGTTACCACCAGAACCACTCGGCCACCTTGTGGCAAACTGTCCCAACGGGGACTCCCGGGTAAACAACTGTGGATGTCGAGATTATCACCACCTACCTGATCAGGGTAGCGTGCGTGCATAACCTCCCCTATTGGGTGATATCCGTAGAAGGCACTACGATAGCACGAGTCAAGGCCCGCCCATACAAGCAAATGTGGCTGCACGGATAAGCTCGGTTCGGTGGCACTTGGTCAACAATTATGTTCATTAGGTTCTGGTGAATAGCAATATGAAGGCATTGCAACATGGCATGAACATGAACTACTATCATGCATATGAAACAACTAACATGGCATATAAGCAGGAGCATGGTCATCACAATATGATTCCGGCATAGACATGGCAACGAAATAAACAAGGTGATAACATGTACTAGAGTGACATGATAAAATCAGTAGGCATGGCATGTTTATATCAGTCAACTTATTATGGTTATTTATTTTTATTAGCAGGCAATGTGAAGGCAATAAAAATAAACCCAAGTTAAATGATTTAAATCAACAAAAGGCAACTTAAGCTCCTCATGACCAGATTGTTATGGCTTGCCTTGGTCAAGTGGAGTATCCTTGAACTCCTGGTCTCCTGCAAGCACTTGATCACCCTCTGAAAAAAAATAAAACAAGTGGCAAATAGAAATAAGTCCAAAGCACTCCTTCACTGTCCAGTGGACCTACACGGGGAGCAAAGCTCCCAAACTTTGCCAACTTGAAGAGGAGCTCAAGAGAAATGTAGCGAAAAGAATCAACTCATTTGGCCTTGTGGGTTAGGAGTAATTGATGGTCAAAGTTTGGTCAAAATTCACTTTTTAAATAGATTAAATCAATTTTCCAGGAAAATCCAGAGGAGGCCACGTCGAAGGCGTATTCTGCTGAACACGCCTCCACTCATACCACTTCGGGACTGAGTGGAGTGGCTGACGGGTGGGGTCCCGTGGTCAGATTGAACTGGACCGAGGGGGAAACAGGGCTGCGGCTCCGGCGACGACGGTTCGCCGGCGAGGGGGCCGTGAGGGTGGACGGGAGCTAGGGGAGGAGATGCAGGGGATCACGGAGAGCATCCACGTACCCGAAGTACTGCGAATGGTGGCCGGGCGACGTCGCTAGGGTCTTCTCCAGCTACGGTGGCGGCGGCGCCGCGATGTGATCTCCGACCAGAGGCCTCCCCGGCCGGCTTCCTCCTTTAATGCGCCTTCTGTGAGTGGAGTGGGGGTGTGTGGTGGTGGCTGAGAGCACGAGAGGGGTCAATTCATAGCCATGGCACCGATTCCCCTCCAGGTGTCTCCGGACAGAAGACGACGGGCGCCGTGCTCGCGTGCGTGTGAGCAGTGGAGGCTTGGGTGAGCTCTAGGGGGTTCTAATGGTGGCGTAGCACGCGTGCGTGCGGGCCCAGGATTTCTGCAGCAGTGGGGCGACGAGAAGGCTCAGGCGCGGCCGCGGCGGTGGCTCTGCATTGACGGGCTGCGCGGCTTTGAGGGGGCTCTGGTGCCTTGCGTGCTCGATAGAGGTAGGGGACGCGGGGGAGACGACGCGGGCAACACGGGAGCGTGCGTGCCACTGTGGCCACCACGCGCGGGCTTCAGACAGACAGCGGCGACGACGTCGAGGGCTCCGGCGGGCGGCACGGCTTTGGGAGCGGCCAGGTGGCGTGCGGGGGTGCCACAGCCACTACGGACACGAAGGCACGGCCACTGGCTCGAGGGGCGAGGCGGACGCTCAACAGCGACAGCTCGGCCGTGGCCAGAGCACGCTGATGGCTGCCAGTGCACGTGCTCACCCTGTGCACGCGTGCACTGGGGCCAGCTACTGTGGCTCCATCATGTCCCTGGCGTGTAGCCAACGTCAGGGAGTGTAGGCGAGGTCATGGGCAGCTTACGGGTGGGCTCCAGCACTTGGCAATTCCAAAAATGTGTTTCTGTAGGAAAGTTCAAGAATTTCTCCAGGGAGTTTGGCTAAGAATTTTGGGCTGAAAATTTGTGTGTCTGGGTTATCTAGGAAGGTGCTCATGTGGTAAAAATTTGAGAGAAAATGGGCTAGTAGAAATAGCACTTGCTTCACAAAGTGCCTCCCTGGTCAGAAATAGAAAATAATTTTTAGAGGGGAATTTTTGTACTAAGCTTGCCCATGTTTTAGCATAGGATCATTAGGCATGTCTCCATTGTTTAGCACAAAAAGTTTCAGACCAAAAGGAGGAGCAGAAGTGGGGCTAGCTTCAAAAAGGAGAGGGAGAAAACCAATTTCCTTTAGTGAAAAGGGGTTTTCATGAGAAATAAAAATAGGGCAAGGGCTAGTATGATCAAAGCTTGATCATAGCCATAGGGGAGAAGGGTTTAGGGATCACTTGGCCTAGTGGAAAAATTAGTCCCAAGTGATCAAGGCCATCTGAGTTGAGAAAATCCAAGCAAATAATTTCAAACCCCAGAAAATCAGCAAATAAAGTTGCAAATAAAAAGGGGCCAAAAACCAGGGTGTCACAAACCTACCCCCCTTAGGGTAAATCTCGTCCTCGAGATTTGGTTGCTCAGGGAACAGATACGGATATGCAGCCCTCAGAAACTCTTTCCTTTCCCAGGTAGCTTCTTCCTCAGTATGGCGCTCCCAGAGAACCTTGTAAAACCGTATTACCTTACTGCGGGTGGTCCTTTTCATTTCATCCAAAATCCTGACTGGTTTCTCCTCCTATGTCAGATCCTGGGCTAGCTCTAACTCCTTCACATCCACTCGTTTGACTGGTGGCGAGACACACTTGCGTAGTTGCTATACATGGAATACGTCATGGACATCTGACATTTCCGGGGGTAATTCCAATTGGTATGCTACTTTTCCTTGCTTAGCCATTATTGGGAATGGCCCGACATACCTTGGGGCAAGCTTTCCTCAGGTCTGGAATCTCCTTACTCCTTTCATTGGTGTCACTCGGAGATAGACGTATTCTCCAGGCTCAAAGTTCACCTCTCGATGCTTGGTGTCATAGTAACTCTTTTGTCGAGACTTGGCGGCTCTCAACCGGTCCTAAATTTCCTTGACTTGCTTTTATGCTTCAAGCATTAAGTCAGTACCAAAGAGGCGACTGTCCCCTGTATGTGACCAGTTCAAGGGGGTGCGGCATTTCCGCCCATATAATGCTTCAAAGGGTGACATCTTGAGGCTGGCCTGGTAACTGTTGTTGTATGAGAATTCTGCGTACATTAAGCAGTCCTCCCACTTGGACCCATAGGCTAGTACACATGCCCTGAGCATATCCTCCAATATCTGATTTACTCGCTCTGTCTGGCCATCTGTTTGGGGATGGTAAGCGGTGCTGTGCTTTAGTGCGGTCCCCAAGGCTTCGTGAAGTCGTAGCCAGAATGCAGACGTGAACACCGACCCTCTGTCTGAGGTGATGGTCTTCGGTATCCCGTGGAGACTAACAATCCGGGACATGTATAACTCTGCCAATTGATCAGCGCGGTAAGTGGTCCTGACGGGAATAAAGTGGGAAACTTTGGTGCGCATATCCACAATTACCCATATGGAGTCGTGACCCCGGGCGGTCCTTGGGAGTCCTACAATGAAGTCCATGCATATGTCATCCCACTTCCATTGCGGAACTTGCAGGGGTTGCAGTAATCCAGTTGGCTTTTGGTGCTCGGCCTTGACTCTGTTGCATATGTCGCAGCATGCCACATAGTATGCAATATCTTTGCGCATTCCGGGCCACCAAAATGTGGTCTTCAAATCCCGGTACATCTTGGTGCTGCCGGGGTGGATAGAATATGCGGACTCATGTGCTTCTCGCAGTATCTGCTGCCTCAAATTAGCCTGGTCCGGTACACATATCCGGTTTTCGAACCATAGCACTCCTTCGGTATCCAGGTGAAAGGATTCGGCCTTGCCACGCGGAATCCGTTCCTTGATTTCCTGAATTCCCGGATCCTGAGTTTGTGCTCCCTTAATTTCCTCTACTGTCAGAACCCCAACTAGGGTAAGTACTAGGTTTATTTGAGCCCTATTGCATCATGCAAAAATTCAAAAAGAAATTCAAAATGGGGAAAGAAAAGCCCTAGAAATTTTAAATAAATGGCCAGATAAAAATCTTTTTCCAAAAATCTTTTGAACATTTGGAAAATTCCTATAAATGATGCTGATCATTTTAAAAATGATTTGGGATCAATCCCATGCACATGGATTTTTCTAATATTCAAACAGTGGCTTTGGAAATTAAAATAACCCTATTTGAATTGAAATTCAAAATATGTTGAATTTCAAAAATGCCCAAATTCCATATGTGACTAGCTACTGGTCACCTAGGATTTATAAAAATGTTTGGGCATTTTCAAAAATTGCTCTGCTATTCTTATTTGGGGCAAAACAAATAAACAGAAAAGGAAAAAACAGAGAAGAAATAAAAAGGGGAACACCCTGGCCATTCGGCCCAACTCTTTCTTCCCCCCCAGCCTTCCAGCCCAGCCCACCTGGGGAGGGCACATGCGTCTTCCTCCCCAGGACAGGCAGGCAGGCAGCACGCCGGCGACCGCCGTGGGCGTGCCAGGCAGCTGCCTGCTTCCCCCTCCCTTCCCGTGGCGCCTGGAGACGCCCAGAAGGCCACCGCGTCCATTCCCCCTCTCTCTGGACCTCCTCCCCCTCTCCTCCTCGCCGTTCTCGCGACGACCGAAGCCGCGCCGCAGCACCGCCGCCGCGTACTCATGGCCATCGACCTCCTCCCGGCAAGCTGATCTGTCCAGACGAACCAGCGCTGACGTCTCCACCGGACCCCCCAGCTAATCGAGCCCGAGGACGCCCGGAGCCCACGCCAGCTTCTTCGAGACCCCGCCGGAGCCGGAGAAGACCGCCGTCTAATTGCGTCATCTCCGCGCGCCCCAGCCTTCGCCGTTGCCTCCGTGAGCTTCAGGGTGAGCTCCTCGCCATTTTCCCCCATTCCACGCTCTCTCCCGTGCACCGTAGCCCTCCTCCACCTCACCAGTGGCCGGCCGCCGCCCCTCGACGTCGTCGGCATCGTTTTAGCCCTCCCCGAGACCCCCTGGTGGCACGGCTTGATGCGGACGAGCCCGGAGCTTCTTCTCGTGCAAGCGGCGCCCGATTTGGTGGCCATTTTCGCCACCCAGTACCACGCCGCCGTGCTCGACGTCGCCGGCGTTGAGCCGCCGGCGATTTGGGATTAACCTAACCTAATCCACAGCTTAACCCCCCCTGATTCCATGACATGTGGGCCAGCCCCCCCCCCCCCCTAAACCCCTCTGTTAAGCTATTTCAAACCGGGAGTTTAACCCCTGAGGCTGACAGAAGGGACCCACAGGTCAGGAGCCCCCACACGTCATGCTGAGGTCAGCATGACGCATTAAATCAAATTTCCAGTTTTTAAAAGAATTATTTAAAACAGAGAAAAATTCCAGAAAATCATTTAAACTTGGGAAATTCATAACTAATTCATATGAACTCCAAATATAACAAATAATATGTCTAAAATTATCAGAAAAATCCAAGGATTATGAATATGGGGTCTGTTTTCATGTTTGACCAATTAAAATTGGGTGAACAGTGCAAAACACCCATATGGCTTTAATTCAAATTCAAATTTGAAGCACATTTGCAAATGACTTTGCATTTGACTTCTTTTAAATGGAATTGTACCCACATTGTGACCAAGAACATCACCATTTCAATATTGATCATGTGTTTGATGCATTGCAAATAAATTTATACCTTGTTTGATTGTTTGCTCAATAGATGTGCAACCGGAACCGGAGGCCACCCCCTTCTTTGAAGACACCGTTATCGAACCTCGTCAGCAAGGCAAGCAAACCCCATTGATCATGTCTATAAAATCCCAATTCCCTCTCAGTCTCGCTTATGCATGTTTAGGAGATCACCGAGACACGTTCTTTCGCATAGTTGAACCCATTCCGATGCATGACCTATCTTTTTGCCACAGTATTAAGCAGACCACAATCCTAGCTGACATAGGAGTTGTATGATATCATGTGGCCCCTGCAACTGTTACTGCTTTTTCTGCATATTGATACAATGAGGATGTTTTGATTGTGAGTCGGGATGGAATGAACACAGTGGTGTTGATGAAAGTGAACCGTGTTGGTGAATCCACCCTAAGCAAAGGTGAACGATGAGAGGCTGTGTAGTAGTACACAGTGGGTTGTCTCGTTGAACACTACCCTAGGCCCCGAGTTCCTGTTTTGTGATCCAAGACAAAGAGTATGACCACATGTAGGGTTTTATGGGAGCCCCGTTTGGCCTCTTTACGTACCCGATCCGGTCCAGGAGTCACAATAGATTCGGGTTTTCCATTTGGCATGTGCATAGAAAAAGAATGAAGAAAGGTTGCATCATCCTAGATATGTGGTGGACTTGTGAGGCAGTAAAACCATCTGGCAGAGGTGGCGTCTCGGTCCCTTACATTATCTGAGTCCGTTTCGTGGAACCGGCCGGACTCTCGAGCGGTGCCAAACTCAGGTAGTCGACTCCTGGATTAGAGAAGGTGATGTGAGGTTAGTGCCTTGGTTTCATCCACGTCCCACATCCGCTTGAAGGATGCCCAGAACGAGGCGATAAGTGATGACACGCGTGTGAAGATGTACACCCCTGCAGGGTAAATGAACTATTCGAATAGCCGTGTCCGCGGTTATGGACTACTTGGAAACCTCTACTTGATCATAGACAACTTGAATGGATACTCATAAAACTCGCAAGATAAGTGTGAGTGCTATGGTGTGCTTCTTCGTGGGGAAGCCGAGGAAGTAACCATAGTGGTGTATTGGTTGGAGATGTAGTGGACTCGTGTACGCTTCTTACCTCAAAGTCTGGTACTCGTAGTACAGGATTAGCCAAGTCAAAGCTGGCACTTCTGCATGTTGAACCCCACCTCCTTTACCTTGACACTTGAGCATGAGTAGTATAGTTCTGATGTAAGTCTTGCTGAGTACGACTTTGTACTCACGTTTGCTTATTCTATGTTTTAGCTGAGAACCCGGACCCCGATGGAGTCACCTTCGTGAAGCTCGCCGCTGACCTTGATAGTATAATCCCAGACAGCAGTCTGGTCCCTCGTGGAAGGGCATGTTTTTTACAAGGCTTCTCTAAGCCATTTGTTAAACTTGTCTGTACTCAGACCTAATTTGCTTCCGTTGTATGATGTAATGTTGATCACAGACATGTGATCTTTGTATGCTCTATGTGTATACCAATAAAGAGTATTTTGTAGAGTTATGTGATGATACCTGCTGTTCATACTAGGCATGTGTGCTGCGTGTATGTTTATAACATGCATGTCTTAGTATGGGTTTTCGAGACCTTAGTTGTGATCTGGCTGGCGGTCCTTTATACACCATGTGGCCCTTAGATGTGCGCAGCTTGGGGCATCGCGATGCGATTGCTCGTGACTCTGTCACGTGCACACTTTGTTGTATGATCGAGCCCGCCCTAGACCCCGACTAAGTGATCGGGCTGGAGTAAGTCTATGTAAGAGTTAGGATCCAATCGATAACATGGTTGAGGCGACTTGTCTATGAGTATGGGATTCACCACCCATAAGCATTTAGACTTGTGAGCGGACGATGAGGACCCATCTCAGTTGATCATCCGGCCTGAATGGGATGCCCCTCACATTCGATGCTTATCGAGAACGTTCTGTGCTTGGCCTTGTCTGCTTAGACAAGTGGGTACGGTTCTCGGCTCTCCATGTGATTGTATCATGACTGGAATTACATACGCTAACCCCGGGTCCCGACAGACTTGGTATCAGAGCAGGACTGTCTGTAGGCTTATCAAACCCTTGGTCGAAGTCGAGTCTAGCATTCTATAGTTATATAGTTACTCTGGGTATAAGGGAACAACGTAAGGCTTCTTTTTCTCCTTACCCTCATCGATCTGAGTTCTGGGTCACCCTTATCTTTTCTACGGGATGATAGGACTAGGCTCATCTATGTCTTACTAGAACATCTCGCTGAGTGCTTCCTTTTAGCCGTAGGATTGTTGTGGTCGTCCAGACTCATCAGTTTTGAGTTTCTTGAGGAAATTATGTTCAATCTCCTCAAGGTTGTTTCATTTTTCATTCCGGTGTAGCCGTTATGCTGCCGGATTTTTCCCATGTTTCTGTGAATCTTTGCCTTCGCATTATAATCCTTTCCGCCTTCATCATGTCTTGTTATCCTTGAATCCATCATTCAACCTGTTCTGATTGTTGATTTTTATCACACAGGATGTCAGGTGGAACTCGTAGTGCTGTTCGTCGGAATCGAGACCGTGTTCGGAATCGATATGATGATGCATCTCCACCACCGCCTTCTGCGGCGGAAATCATGATGGAAGATGAGAAGAATCAACGTGATCAAACACGTCTTCTGGAGCTCATCGAGCAGAATACCTCACGTCATCGTAATGTGGTTGTGAGCATTCAGGACTTCATCCTCCTCAAGCCACCGGTATTCCGATGTTCTTCTGAGCCCCTTGAAGCTGATGATTGGCTCCGTTCCATCGATCGTAAGCTTGATACTGCACATGTTGCTCCCGATGACCGAATTGTTTTCGCGGCATACTTTCTGGAAGGTGCTGCCGCTGAATGGTGGGAGAACTATGTTGCTATGCAGCCAGATGGTCACGTAGTGACTTGGCAGGAGTTCTGTGTTGCCTTTCGAGGGTACCACATTCTAGATGAGTTGATGGATCGCAAGAAGGAAGAGTTCTGCAATATCACTCAAGGAGAGATGTCCATGCACGAGTATGTGAGAGAGTTCAACCGTCTTGCTCGGTATGCACAAGATGAGATCACCACCGATGCCAGAAAGCAGGCAAGGTTCCGCAAGGGACTTAGCCCCATCCTTCGTCATGATCTCAACCTCATCGAATTTGCCACCTTGGAGGATTTAGTCAACAGATCCTTCAGAGCTGAGCATGGCAATGAAATTTTCGAGGAGTCCCGTAAGCATGCTCTTGAGCTTGCTTCTTCTTCAAGTTCAGCCCCTCAGAAACGCAGAATTTGGATTCCAACCAGAGCCATACATCAAAACTTTCTGCAGAGGCCACCACCGAATATATGCCATCCACCCCAACACACTATTCCACCCCGGAATGATGGTGTGCAACCAAGTAATCCCACTCCCAGAAATTCAGACAGGGTATGTTTTAAGTGTGGTCTTCCAGGCCATTACTATCGCCAATGCCCTCAGGTCTTGATGACACCACGTCATTCTCGACCCAAGCCTCCAAATAAACCAACCACCAAAGCCTTTCCAGCAAAGCCTTCAGCCACAAGTAGTGGTTGTGTGAACCAAATCTCAATTGAGGAAACCACTGATGCTTCTGACGTCATTCTTGGCACACTCCCAGTCAATCATGTCCCCGCCTCCGTTCTTTTCGATCCAGGAGCTTCTCATTCATTCATGTCGGAGAGTTATGCACTTCGTCATGAATTTCATTTTGAAGAAATGTTTTCTCCAATGATCATTCAAACTCCTGGTTCAAAGTGGCAAACTAATAGAGTAAGCCATGGCAATGAAATTGCAATTGAGGGTTTAGTATTCCTTGCTTCTCTTATAGCCCTCAAGTCTTCGGACATTGATGTCATCCTAGGAATGGATTGGTTATCAAGGCAGAATGCTTTCCTTGATTGTAAAGCCAAGTCAGTCAAACTCACCCATCCTTCAGGCCAGATCATTGACTACACATCACCCACCTCTAAAACCCAGATGCATACTTTGAATATGCTTCCCCTTCCAGACCTTGAATATGTTCCGGTGGTTCGTGACTTCCCGGATGTCTTTCCTGAAGAGCTGCCGGGAATGCCACCCGACAGGTGTGTAGAATTCATGGTGGATCTTATACCAGGCACAGCCCCAATTTCCAGACGTCCATATAGAATGGCCCCACATGAGTTAGCTGAGCTAAAAACCCAACTTGATGCTTCGTTGGCAAAAGGCTTCATCCGCCCTAGCTCATCGCCATGGGGTTGCCCCGTTCTGTTCATAACGAAGAAAGATGGAACAGAAAGGATGTGCGTAGACTATCGCCCGCTAAATTTAGCGACGATAAAGAACAAATACCCACTGTCCAGGATCAATGATCTTTATGATCAACTTGCAGGATCCTCTGTCTTCTCCAAGATGGATCTGAGATTAGGCTATCATCAGATCAAAATCCGAAACGAGGACATACCCAAAACGGCTTTCACCACTCGTTATGGTCTTTACGAGTATACCGTCATGTCCTTTGGTTTAACCAATGCCCCCGCCACATTCTCGCGCTTAATGAATTCGATCTTCATGGAGTACTTAGATAAATTTGTTGTGGTTTATCTTGATGACATTCTCATCTACTCGAAGAACGAAGAAGAGCACGCAGAACATCTTAGGTTGGTATTGATGAAACTTAGAGAGCACCGCCTTTATGCCAAGTTCTCCAAGTGTGAATTTTGGCTACCAGAAGTGACCTACTTAGGCCATGTGATTTTTGCGAAAGGTGTTGCAGTCAATCCCGAGAGAGTTCAGGCCGTCCTTGACTGGACTCCACCTGAATCGGTTAAGCAAGTTAGGAGTTTTCTTGGCTTAGCAAGCTATTGCCGCCGCTTCGTCGAGAACTTTTCTAAAGTTGCAAAGCCTCTGACTGAACTCCTCAAGAAAGATAAGAAATTCCAATGGACTCCCAAGTGCGAGGAAAGCTTTCAAGAGCTAAAAAGAAGATTGACTTCTGCCCCCGTACTTGCACCTCCAGACACCAAACGGGATTTCGAGATCTATTGTGATGCTTCACGGCAAGGGTTAGGATGCATACTTATGCAAGATCGTCATGTGGTAGCTTATGCTTCACGCCAGTTGCGGCCACATGAAGAGAACTATCCTACCCATGATCTTGAACTTGCTGCCGTAGTTCATGCCCTGAAGACTTGGCGACATTACCTCCTTGGTAATCGTTGTGAGATATATTCCGATCACCAAAGCCTCAAATATATATTCACCCAGCCAGATCTTAATCTCAGGCGAAGACGCTGGATAGGGTTGATAAAAGATTATGACTTAGGAATTTCTTACACCCCAGGCAAAGCCAATGTCATGGCTGATGCACTAAGTCGTAAGTCGTACTGTAACAACCTCATGTTACAACAGTATCAACCACTTCTTCATGAGTAATTTCGAAAGCTCAATCTCGAGATTGTTCCTCGTGGATCTCTTTTCAACTTGGTGGCGAAACCAACCCTTGAGGATCAAATCATAGCCGCCCAGAAACAAGATAGTAGTATTCAAGAGATCAAGCAGAACATTGTTAGCGGAGTTGCTAAATGTTTCTCTGCAAATGATCAAGGAACGATATTCTTTGAAAATCGTTTGGTAGTTCCTGAGAACGAAGACCTAAAGCAGCTGATCCTTAAGGAAGCTCATGACACTCCCCTCTCAATTCATCCCGGTAGCACAAAAATGTACCGAGATCTACGCCAGAGATTTTGGTGGACCCAGATGAAGAGAGACATTGCACAAATTGTTGCCGAATGTGATGTTTGTCGTCGCATTAAGGCAGAACACCAAAGACCTGCTGGTACTCTTCAGCCATTGTCTATTCCCGAGTGGAAATGGGACAAGGTCGGTATGGACTTCATCACCGGCTTTCCAAAAACCCAGAAAGGAAATGATGCCATCTTCGTTGTCATTGATCGACTTTCAAAATTTGCTCACTTCCTTCCAGTTCGCGAGTCTATAACTGCTAGTCAGTTGGCGGACTTGTATGTCTCTAGAATCGTGTCTCTTCACGGTGTTCCTTTGATGATCAATTCTGATCGTGGTAGCCTTTTCACCTCTAGATTTTGGGAAAGTTTTCAAAATGCTATGGGAACTCATCTATCCTTTAGTACAGCTTTCCATCCTCAGTCTAGCGGTCAAGTTGAAAGGGTTAATCAAATCATGGAAGACATGCTCAGAGCTTGTGTTATCTCTTTCGGAAAGAATTGGGAGAAATCTCTTCCCTTCGCCGAATTTGCTTATAACAATAGCTATCAATCTAGTCTGAACATGGCTCCCTTTGAATTCCTCTACGGACGACGATGTCGAACACCCCTTAACTGGTCAGAAACCGGTGAAAGGCAACTCTTTCGACCGGATATGATCAAGGAAGCAGAAGAGCAAGTTCGCATTGTTCGTGATCGTTTGAAAGCTGCTCAGTCTCGTCAAAAGAGCTACTATGATCGTCATCATAGAGAGGAGAGCTACAATATTGATGAGAAGGCTTACCTTCGGGTTACTCCTCTGAAGGGAACCCAAAGATTCGGTATCAAAGGCAATTTGGCCCCACGTTACATCGGACCTTTCCGCATTCTCGCTAAACGTGGAGAAGTTACCTACCAACTTGAACTACCTCCGCACCTTTCCCGAGTACATGATGTATTCCATGTGTCACAACTCAGGCGTTGCTTCAAGGACCCCATCCGCAAAGTCGACCATGAAACGCTTGATCTCCAAGATGACCTTTCTTATCGAGAGTACCCTGTTCGTATTCTTGATTCTGCAGAGCGTGTCACTCGCCGTCAGAAGATCAAGTTCCTTAAAGTTCAATGGTCACATCACTCCGAGAAAGAAGCAACGTGGGAAAGAGAAGACCGCCTCCGTGCCGAGTACCCCACCTTCCTTCCGACGACTTCTGAATCTCGGGACGAGATTCTTTTGAGTGGGGGCGAGTTGTCAGAACCCCAACTAGGGTAAGTACTAGGTTTATTTGAGCCCTTTTGCATCATGCAAAAATTCAAAAAGAAATTCAAAATGGGGAAAGAAAAGCCCTAGAAATTTTAAATAAATGGCCAGATAAAAATCTTTTTCCAAAAATCTTTTGAACATTTGGAAAATTCCTATAAATGATGCTGATCATTTTAAAAATGATTTGGGATCAATCCCATGCACATGGATTTTTCTAATATTCAAACAGTGGCTTTGGAAATTAAAATAACCCTATTTGAATCGAAATTCAAAATATGTTGAATTTCAAAAATGCCCAAATTCCATATGTGACTAGCTACTGGTCACCTAGGATTTATAAAAATGTTTGGGCATTTTACAAAATTGCTCTGCTATTTTTATTTGGGGCAAAACAAAGAAACAAAAAAGGAAAAAACAGAGAAGAAATAAAAAGGGGAACACCCTGGCCATTCGGCCCAACTCTTTCTTCCCCCCCAGCCTTCCAGCCCAGCCCACCTGGGGAGGGCACATGCGTCTTCCTCCCCAGGACAGGCAGGCAGGCAGCACGCCGGCGACCGCCGTGGGCGTGCCAGGCAGCTGCCTGCTTCCCCCTCCCTTCCCGTGGCGCCTGGAGACGCCCAGAAGGCCACCGCGTCCATTCCCCCTCTCTCTGGACCTCCTCCCCCTCTCCTCCTCGCCGTTCTCGCGACGACCGAAGCCGCGCCGGAGCACCGCCGCCGCGTACTCGTGGCCATCGACCTCCTCCCGGCAAGCTGATCTGTCCAGACGAACCAGCGCTGACGTCTCCACCGGACCCCCCAGCTAATCGAGCCCGAGGACGCCCGGAGCCCACGCCAGCTTCTTCGAGACCCCGCCGGAGCCGGAGAAGACCGCCGTCTAATTGCGTCGTCTCCGCGCGCCCCAGCCTTCGCCGTTGCCTCCGTGAGCTTCAGGGTGAGCTCCTCGCCATTTTTCCCCCATTCCACGCTCTCTCCCGTGCACCGTAGCCCTCCTCCACCTCACCAGTGGCCGGCCGCCGCCCCTCGACGTCGTCGGCGTCGTATTAGCCCTCCCCGAGACCCCCTGGTGGCACGGCTTGATGCGGACGAGCCCGGAGCTTCTTCTCGTGCAAGCGGCGCCCGATTTGGTGGCCATTTTCGCCACCCAGTACCACGCCGCCGTGCTCGACGTCGCCGGCGTTGAGCCGCCGGCGAGTTGGGATTAACCTAACCTAATCCACAGCTTAACCCCCCCTGAGTCCATGACATGTGGGCCAGCCCCCCCCTAAACCCCTCTGTTAAGCTATTTCAAACCGGGAGTTTAACCCCTGAGGCTGACAGAAGGGACCCACAGGTCAGGAGCCCCCACACGTCATGCTGAGGTCAGCATGACGCATTAAATCAAATTTCTAGTTTTTAAAAGAATTATTTAAAACAGAGAAAAATTCGAGAAAATCATTTAAACTTGGGAAATTCATAACTAATTCATATGAACTCCAAATATAACAAATAATATGTCTAAAATTATCAGAAAAATCCAAGGATTATGAATATGGGCTCTATTTTCATGTTTGACCAATTAAAATTGGGTGAACAGTGCAAAACACCCATATGGCTTTAATTCAAATTCAAATTTGAAGCACATTTGCAAATGACTTTGCATTTGACTTCTTTTAAATGGAATTGTACCCACATTGTGACCAAGAACATCACCATTTCAATATTGATCATGTGTTTGATGCATTGCAAATAAATTTATACCTTGTTTGATTGTTTGCTCGATAGATGTGCAACCGGAACCGGAGGCCACCCCCTTCGTTGAAGACACCGTTATCGAACCTCGTCAGCAAGGCAAGCAAACCCCATTGATCATGTCTATAAAATCCCAATTCCCTCTCAGTCTCGCTTATGCATGTTTAGGAGATCACCGAGACACGTTCTTTCGCATAGTTGAACCCATTCCGATGCATGACCTATCTTTTTGCCACAGTATTAAGCAGACCACAATCCTAGCTGACATAGGAGTTGTATGATATCATGTGGCCCCTGCAACTGTTACTGCTTTTGCTGCTTAGTGATACAATGAGGATGTTTTGATTGTGAGTCGGGATGGAATGAACACAGTGGTGTTGATGAAAGTGAAACGTGTTGGTGAATCCACCCTAAGCAAAGGTGAACGATGAGAGGCTATGTAGTAGTACACAGTGGGTTGTCTCGTTGAACACTACCCTAGGCCCCGAGTTCCTGTTTTGTGATCCAAGACAAAGAGTATGACCACATGTAGGGTTTTATGGGAGCCCCGTTTGGCCTCTTTACGTACCCGATCCGGTCCAGGAGTCACAATAGATTCGGGTTTTCCATTTGGCATGTGCATAGAAAAAGAATGAAGAAAGGTTGCATCATCCTAGATATGTGGTGGACTTGTGAGGCAGTAAAACCATCTGGCAGAGGTGGCGTCTCGGTCCCTTACATTATCTGAGTCCGTTTCGTGGAACCGGCCGGACTCTCGAGCGGTGCCAAACTCAGGTAGTCGACTCCTGGATTAGAGAAGGTGATGTGAGGTTAGTGCCTTGGTTTCATCCACGTCCGACATCCGCTTGAAGGATGCCCAGAACGAGGCGATAAGTGATGACACGCGTGTGAAGATGTACACCCCTGCAGGGTAAATGAACTATTCGAATAGCCGTGTCCGCGGTTATGGACTACTTGGAAACCTCTACTTGATCATAGACAACTTGAATGGATACTTATAAAACTCGCAAGATAAGTGTGAGTGCTATGGTGTGCTTCTTCGTGGGGAAGTCGAGGAAGTAACCATAGTGGTGTATTGGTTGGAGATGTAGTGGAGTCGTGTACGCTTCTTACCTCAAAGTCTGGTACTCGTAGTACAGGATTAGCCAAGTCAAAGCTGGCACTTCTGCATGTTGAACCCCACCTCCTTTACCTTGACACTTGAGCATGAGTAGTATAGTTCTGATGTAAGTCTTGCTGAGTACGACTTTGTACTCACATTTGCTTATTCTATGTTTTAGCTGAGAACCCGGACCCCGATGGAGTCACCTTCGTGAAGCTCGCCGCTGACCTTGATAGTATAATCCCAGACAGCAGTCTGGTCCCTCGTGGAAGGGCATGTTTGTTTACAAGGCTTCTCTAAGCCATTTGTTAAACTTGTCTGTACTCAGACCTAATTTGCTTCCGTTGTATGATGTAATGTTGATCACAGACATGTGATCTTTGTATGCTCTATGTGTATACCAATAAAGAGTATTTTGTAGAGTTATGTGATGATACCTGTTGTTCATACTAGGCATGTGTGCTGCGTGTATGTTTATAACATGCATGTCTTAGTATGGGTTTTCGAGACCTTAGTTGTGATCTGGCTGGCGGTCCTTTATACACCATGTGGCCCTTAGATGTGCGCAGCTTGGGGCATCGCGATGCGATTGCTCGTGACTCTGTCACGTGCACACTTTGTTGTATGATCGAGCCCGCCCTAGACCCCGACTAAGTGATCGGGCTGGAGTAAGTCTATGTAAGAGTTAGGATCCAATCGATAACATGGTTGAGGCGACTTGTCTATGAGTATGGGATTCACCACCCATAAGCATTTAGACTTGTGAGCGGACGATGAGGACCCATCTCAGTTGATCATCCGGCCTGAATGGGATGCCCCTCACGTTCGATGCTTACCGAGAACGTTCTGTGCTTGGCCTTGTCTGCTTAGACAAGTGGGTACGGTCCTCGGCTCTCCATGTGATTGTATCGTGACTGGAACTACATACGCTAACCCCGGGTCCCGACATCTACCAAGGTTGGGGTGATTTCCAATGTCTTCCTGGTCATTGAGTTACACAACACGAGGTTGAGTTGAGTGACTTCCTCCCATAGCTGAGGGTGGAGCCTTTCCCAGAGTGCATTCACTGAACTTGGCTTGCGGCTAAGGGCGTCGGCGACCACGTTAGCTTTCCCGGGGTGATAATTTATCCCGAGATAGTAATCCTTGAACAACCCGAGCCATCTTCTCTGCCTGAGGTTGAGGTCCGGCTGCGTGAAGATGTACTTGAGACTTTTATGATCGGTGTACACCTCACACCGTTGCCCGATGAGGTAATGCCTCCACAATTTCAATGCGTGTACCACAGCAGCCAGTTCCAGGTCATGCGTGGGGTAGTTTACTTCATGTGGGCGTAACTGTCTGGAGGCGTACGCTACAACCTTTCCTTCTTGCATTAGCACGCAGCCAAGGCCATGCTTGGAGGCATCGCAATATATGTCAAATCCCTTGTGGATGTCCGGCAGAGTCAAAACAGGGGCTGATGTTAGCTTGGTCTTGAGTTGCTCGAAGCTTTAACCGCACTCCTTGGTCCAGACAAATTTCTGGTTCTTATTTAACAACTCGGTCATTGGCTTGGCTATCTTGGAGAACCCTTCAATGAATCGGCGGTAATATCCCGCCAATCCCAAGAAACTTCAGACTTCCGTCATGGTGGTTGGTGGCTTCCAATTCAACACATCGGTCACCTTGCTGGGGTCTACGGCTACTCCTTGAGCCATCATGACGTGCCCCAGAAATCCCACCTCGTTTAACCAGAACTCACACTTGCTGAACTTGGCATAGAGGCGATGAGATCGCAGTCGTTCCAGTACCGTACGGAGGTGCCGCTTATTCTCTTCTTCACTTTTGGTGTATATGAGTATGTCATCAATGACTACCACCACGAACTTGTCCAGAAAGTCCATGAAGACCTTGTTCATCATGCCCATGAAATAGGCTGGGGCATTCGTTAAGCCGAAGGACATGACCGTGAACTCATATAGGCCATATCTGGTGGTGAAGGCTGTCTTGGGAATGTCTTCCTTTCGGATCTTCAGTTGGTAATAGCCCGTGCGAAGATCGACCTTAGAGAATACCCGGGCACCTTTCAGTTGGTCGAACAAGTCATCGATGCGGGGCAGTGGATACTTGTTCTTGATGGTGACTTCATTCAGGGGGCGGTAGTCCACACACATCCGCAAAGTGCCATCTTTCTTCTTGACAAATAATACCGATGACCCCCAAGGTGAGGTGCTGGGGCGAATGTACCCCTTCTGCAATAGCTCATCCAGTTGTTTCTTCCGTTCCACCAGCTCGGTAGAAGGCATCAGGTAATACTTCTTGTATATAGGGGAAGTACCGGGGACAAGCTCGATGGCGAACTCCAGCTCCCTGTCTGGCGGCATACCCGGCAATTCTTCTGGAAACACATCTGGAAACTCTCTGACGACAGGAATTTTGTCCATCTCTGAGGTGGTGATCTGGCATACCGTTGCTTCCTTCTTGCGTGGCATACCAACCGCTGTGAATTGAGTTGCCTTTCCGTCCGGGTTAACCAGTTCCACTATCCGGGTCTTGAAGGCAATGCGAACCTCATGGGTGGTGAGCCAATCCACTCCAAGGATTGCATCAAGTCCCTTGGATTCCAACACCATGAGAGAGGTAAGGAACTTTACTACATATATTTCAATGGTCAGGTTCTTGCATATACTGTCTGCTTTGAGCACACCTCCAGGGGTTTTGACCACCACAATTGTGTCCAAAAGATCAATAGGAAAATTGTTTTGGGTGGCGAAACTCCGTGATATAAACGAATCGGTTGCCCCGGAATCAAATAATATAGCTGCGGGTATGTTATTAATAGGAAACATACCGATGAACACGTCGGGGGATCCGCGGGCTTCTTCGGCCGAGACGTGGTTGACTCGAGCGTGGCGATAGTTTTTATGCCCCTGGATGTTGTTGACTTGAGGTGCTAGGTTCCCCGGCTTGCTCTGGCATTGTCTGGCAAAATGTCCTTGTTTCCCACAATTAAAGCAGGCGCCCCTCCGAAGGTAGTCTGCCCTTGCTTGGGGGTTGATGTTAGACTTCTCTTGGGTGGCCGGCTTGTCGGTTGCGGAGCCGCCGTGGTTCCAGGCAGGCTTGGAACTGGCTTGAGCCGGCTGGGAACGGGCTGTACCATTCGGGGCTTCTGGGCATGTGGCTCGTACGGGGTCTTCTTGGTTTCATACTTGCGCTTGCGGTCTTCATAACTTCCCTTGAGTTTGGCGACCGACTTGTATTCGCGTTCTTCTCTGAGCGCCTTGTTGACGAGTGTCTGGAAATATGGGAAGTCCAACATGCTGAGCTGACAACGGAGAGTGGGGCTAAGACCACCAAGGAAGCGGTCTACCTTTCTCTCTTCAGTGGCCACATCATGAACCTAGTATCTTGCCAGGTGGTTGAACTTGTTCAAATATTCAGTTACAGTCATGCTACCTTGGACAAGAGCGAGAAATTCCCTCTGTTTGGTCTTCAGCACTCCGGTGGGAATATGGTAAGTGTGGAAATTCTCCTTGAACTTCTCCCAAGTTATATCTTCTCCCGCAGGCCATACTGCCTTGGTATTGTCCCACCAGATTGCGGCATAGCCCTCAAGGTAATGGGAGGAAAATGGAACCTTATCCACCTCATCACAGTGAGCGATCTCCAGCTTCTTTTCCATGGTTCTCAGCCAATCATCAGCCTCAATGGGGTCTGTTGCCTGATCAAAGCTCGCGGTCGGGTGCGCTGAAAGTCAGATAGCTTGGAACGTGATCCCTGATTCTGATTCTGTCCCACGATGTTCTGCATACCTCGCAGTAATTCCATGAGTTCCTGGTTCCTTCTTTCCTCAAACATCCTGATGACCTGCTCTATGGTAGGTGCCTGTGGTGGAGGAGGTGGTGGACGCTCGGGTGAAAGTCCAGCTTGCCTGGCGGATCGACGACGGGGTGTGTCGTCATCACCAGAGTGGCTGCACTCACCTCGCCTCATCCTATATCCTTTCCCAAATAGAGCACCAATATCATGAGAAACCACAAAGAGGGAAATAGGCGAAGTGACGGCAAGGCGGAAGAAACTCGAAACTCCAAGAGGTGGTGGTTGGTGATCATCCGAATCCTTTGATAAAATGGCAATTAAACCAGCGGCCACCAGAACGGTCTTGACAACTCAGATCTGGGGCGTTGCCGGGGTAACTCACCACTTGCTCAAGACGGCCGCAAAACAGTTCAGAGCTTGGAGCAGGGTGATTAAGAAGAAGGCAGAGGTCCCCTAAGACGGCCGAGAAAACAACTCAGAGCATAGGGTCTCCACTGCGAAAAGAAACTCAACGACTGCCTGAGACGGCCGAAAAACAACTCAGAACACAAGACAGTCGCTGAAAGAGAAGAAAAAAGGAGGCATCCACCCCGGATGGCCGACCAAGAATCAGCACAGAACCAGGCGTGGTGCCTTATAAGAGAAAGCAAGCAAGAATCCGTCTGAGTCACCTACACCACAACAGGGAATGTGAGGACATCATCAACAAAATCCGAGCGAAAAGAACGAAGCAACCTCATAATTATACATAGCATCATGACCTCATACATAACAACTAGCATGGATAGCATAATGAGTACTGCTCATACGACAGTTGACAACATGCATATCATAACGGTAGAAGCGGCCATACTACTCGACCTCGTCTTAGTCGTGATGGAGCGGGCACTGGCAGTCAGCGGAACCATCAGAACTATCCTCGGAGTCAGAACTAGCAACGTGGATCGCGCTGCGGGTACGGATGTCAACACGGCGATGCTGATGAGAGGGATCTCCCTCAGGGGAAGGAGGAGTGTGCTGGCTAAGCATGGGAGCATCAGGGGTAGCAGTCAACGCGGCCCACTCCTCTGGGGTCTCGCGCCGAACAGCTATCAGAACACCTGGGGTCGGTGGGGTGGGTGCAGGTGGAATAGGTGGAGCTGGCACCGGAGTATAGGTCGGAGGTGGTGGAGGGGGTGACTGAATACTGCTGATAGACGCGAGTGCCTCCCGGTAACGAGCCAACTCCTTAGCAAGACTAATGACTAGCTCGTACTGAGCGACCATGTAGCGAGTGAGGTGCACGGTCGTCCGGTCGCACTCCGAGTCCTGCGGGAAAAGGATCTGCCCGGAGGGAGACAAAGTGGGGTAGTGAGAAAGATCTGGATGAAGCTGCATCCCGACCTCATGGTGACGCAGGTCAACGAGAGCCTCAAGTGAGGCATAGAGAATAGCCTGCTCTGGGGTGGAAGCGGGTCCTCCCTTCGCAGAACGCGAAAGGCTGCCGTACGTGGAGCTCGAGAACAGGAACACCTCAGCGCGGTACTCGTGCACGTAGTCAGCCAACTTCTCGCAGTACACCTGGAACATCGGGTCTTCTCCCTGCAGGTGCAGACGGAGCCAAACTCGGCGGAGCAGCGACGGAAAGCCTGTCGGTGATGCCTCGTACTCAAAGAGGTATGGAACGGGTGCCATCTACACTCACAGGGTTAGCCATTAGCAAAAATAAATGCATGTACATGCCATGCATCAACCAATGCATCACTCGAGGTGCACATATCAAGAAAGACTCTAGACTAACGTTCCTCTAGCGCGCGGCCTAACTAGCGTGTCCTACAGTCAGCGCGGCTCTGATACCAATCGTTGTGGCACCCCGGCTCAGAGCAACCGGTTTACCTTACATTGCCAGCCCGGAGATCAAGTCTTCTGGCAATGCACAACATATTGGTACAGAATACAACCGCGTCATAGTAATTATACAGGTACATAGGTTCAGGATTACAAACTGTTACGAGGCATGGCGGCACATCTCATGCGGCGACACTATCAACATTATTTATGTCACATCTCAGGGCCTCAATACGATCGACGAAGGACTCTACGGCAGCGGAATAACGAGGTGACGGGACTCCATTCCATGGGGACACTGCTGGGACACGTCCTAGTTCGCGTAGTACAACTCAGCCAACTCTTCAGGTGCGACACCTCCTGCATCTGGCATGACACGCCAGGTCAGTACATGGAATGTACTTGCAAGCTCATAACAACCAAGCCATCAGGAGAAACAATAGCATGGCAAGAATGCAAACAATAACATGGCAAGAATAATAATACCACTTGTCTCATGAACACCACATGATTCATCCAGCTTACCTCCGAGTCGTGCGGACTCGGTAACCTGGTCATCTCTTGACCCACCATCATACGGGTCGTAGCTCGACCACTCAACGGCTTAGGTGTCCTCAGTTACCACCCAACCAATCACATGACCCAAAGTTTCAACATTAACATCCATATTATTAAACAGATTAGTGTTGACCGTTGTGTGACCTAGTACGAACTGTGTCCCATGACCGAGGACGCGGCTATTTGAATAGATTTTGACTCTGCAGAGTTTGTGCACGTTACCCACATTATGGAGTTCCTCCTCCATCCAGCACCCCGGCACTTGTCCCACAGGATCCTTGGAACTCGCACCGCAGGAGTAGAGTAGGACATCTCCAACGAAACCCGACTACCGCGTTACCTCCCTACGGACTCACCGACACACGGTCTTGGGTATCCCTGTGGTTAGGTGTCCACATTACCACCAGAACCACTCGACCACCTTGTGGCAAACTGTCCCAACGGGGACTCCCGGGTAAACAACTATGGATGTCGAGATTATCAACACCTACCTGATCAGGGTAGCGTGTGTGCATAACCTCCCCTATTGGGTGATATCCGTAGAAGGCACTACGATAGCACGAGTCAAGGCCCTCCCATACAAGCAAATTTGGCTGCACGGATAAGCTCGGTTCGGTGGCACTTGGTCAACAATTATGTTCATTAGGTTCTGTTGAATAGCAATATGAAGGCATGGCAACATGGCATGAACATGAACTACTATCATGCATATGCAACAACTAACATGGCATATAATCAGGAGCATGGTCATCACTAGTATGATTCCGGCATAGACATGGAAACGAAATAAACAAGTTGATAACATGTACTAGAGTGACATGATAAAATCAGTAAGCATGGCATGTTTATATCAGTCAACTTATTATGGTTATTTATTTTTATTAGCAGGAAATGTGAAGGCAATAAAAATAAACCCAAGTTAAATGATTTAAATCAACAAAAGGCAACTTAAGCTCCTCATGACCAGATTGTTATGGCTTGCCTTGGTCAAGTGGAGTATCCTTGAACTCCTGGTCTCCTGCAAGCACATGATCACCCTCTGAAAAAAATAAAACAAGTGGCAAATAGAAATAAGTCCAAAGCACTCCTTCATTGTCCAGTGGACCTACACAGGGAGCCAAGTTCCCAAACTTTGCCAACTTGAAGAGGAGCTCAAGAGAAAAATGTAGCAAAAAGAATCAACTCATTTGGCCTTGTGGTTTGGGAGTAATTGATGGTCAAAGTTTGGTCAAAATTCACTTTTTAAATAGATTAAATCAATTTTCCAGGAAAATCCAGAGGAGGCCACGTCGAAGGCGTATTCTGCTGAACACGCCTCCACTCATACCGCTTCGGGACTGAGTGGAGTGGCTGACGGGTGGGCTCCCGTGGTCAGATTGAACTGGACCGAGGGGGAAACCGGTCTGCGGCTCCGGCGACGGCGGTTCGCCGGCGAGGGGGCCGTGAGAGTGGACGGGAACTATGGGAGGAGATGCAGGGGATCACGACGAGCATCCACGTACCCGAAGTCTTGCGAATGGTGGCCGGACGATGTCACTAGGGTCTTCTCCAGCTACGGAGGCGGCGGCGCCGCGATGTGATCTCCGACCAGGGGCCTCCCCGGCCGGCTTCCTCCTTGAGTGAGCCTTTTGTGAGTGGAGTGGGGGTGTGTGGTGGTGGCTGAGAGCACGGGAGGGGTCAGTTTATAGCCATGGCGCTGATTCCCCTCTGGGTATCGCCGGACAGAAGACGACGGGCGCCGTGCTCGCGTGCGGGTGACCAGTGGAGGCTTGGGAGAGCTCTAGGGGGTTCTAATGGTGGTGTAGCACGCGTGCATGCGGGCCCAGGGTTTCTGCAGCAGCGGGGCGACTAGACGGCTCAGGCGCGGCCGCTGCGGTGGCTCTGCATCGACGGGCGACGTGTCTTTGATGGGGCTCTGGTGCCTCGCGTGCTCGATAGAGGTAGGGGACGGGGGGAGACGACGCGGGCAACGCGGGAGCGTGCGTGCCACTGTGGCCACCACGCGCGGGCTTCAGACAGACAGCAGTGGCGACGTCGAGGGCTCCGGCGGGCGGCGCGGCTTTGGGAGGGGCCAGGTGGCGTGCGGGGGTGCCACGGCCACTACAGACACGAAGGCACGACCACTGGCTCGAGGGGCGAGGCGGGCGCTCGACGGCGAAAGCTCGGCCGTGGCCAGAGCACGCCGATGGCTGCCAGTGTGCGTTCTCACCCTGTGCACGCGTGCACTGGGGGCAGCCATTTTGGCTCCAGCATGTCCCTGGCGTGTAGCCAACGTCAGGGAGTGTAGGCGAGGTCATGGGCAGCTTACAGGTGGGCTCCAGCACTTGGCAATTCCAAAAATGTGTTTCTGCAGGAAAGTTCAAGAATTTCTTTAGGGAGTTTGGCTAATAATTTTGGGCTGAAAATTGGTGTGTCTGGGTTATCTATGAAGGTGCTCATGTGGTAAAAATTTCAGAGCAAATGGCCTAGTAGAAATAGCACTTGCTTCACAAAGTGATCCCCTGGTCAGAAATAGAAAAGAACTTTTAGAGGGGAATTTTTGTACTAAGCTTGCCCATGTTTTTGCATAGGATCATGAGGCACGTCTCCATTGTTTATCACAAAAGTTTCAGGCCAAAAGGAGGAGCAGAAGTGGGGATAGCTTCAAAAAGGAGAGGGAAAAGACCAATTTCCTTTAGTGAAAAGGGGTTTTCATGAGAAATAAAAATAGGGCAAGGGCTAGTATGATCAAAGCTTGATCATAGCCATAGGGGAGAAGGGTTTATGGGTCACTTGGCCTAGGGGAAAAATTTGGCCCAAGTGATCAAGGCCATCTGAGTTGAGAAAATCCAAGCAAATAATTTCAAACCCCAGAAAATCAGCAAATAAAGTTGCAAATAAAAAGGGGCCAAAAACCACGGTGTCACAAAAGTACTCAACATAAAGAAAATGAAACTATCATCAAGTATGCAAATGTATGCCTCTGTTAGTGTAGCAGGATATGCAATGATACTAGCACGTCATGTAGCAATGATTAGGGCAAGGCCCAACTAGAATGCGGCTCATCGATCAAGCAAAAGCATGTATGACATGAACATCAAGTCATGAGAAGGTGGATGTTGCATGGAAATGTATCTCGGAAAGGCTATGGAAATGCCTTGATAGGTAGGTATGGTGGCTATTTTGAGGAAGGATATAAGGGGGTTTATGATGACAAAGCGTATCATGCCAAGGGTTTGGATGTACCGGCGACGGTGGACACCAACTCTTGGAGTGAGAAGGAGGCAATGCACGACACAGGAGAGGCTAGACAAATATGGGTAGGTGGAAGTGTCAACTTTCGAATACTCAGATTAGTCCGAAGAACTCATGCACTTATTATCGGTAACTATCAATCTAATAAGGAGGTTCTCAAAGAGACAAGTACCCCGAGGAGGAGTGTATGGGGGTTTGGTTATCCTTGCGCATCCTCGACTCATGGTACGTGAGTGTACTCTAATATTCGATCCCTCCAAAGAGTAGTGATCCATCTAGTAGCTAAAGTTCTCAACTAATTTTGTAAGTTTTGAAAATAGACACTGATTTCCCAAAGTACGACATCTATCACTAATAGTCTAAAGCTCTTGACACCAAAAGTCCAAACATTACTCATAGCAATACATCAAAACTATTGCAAGTTACTACTACAATTGAATAGCAACCTCAATTACCTACTTCAAGTCAAGACACAAATCTCAGTGCAACATGCAAACTCTCTAAACAAGATAAACATGAAAACTCAAGAGAGTTCCAGCAACAAACTAAACAAAAGCTCTTTAAAAAGATAAGCATGAAAACTAAGAGCTAAACATGACAGCAGCTATGAAAAAGATAAAGAACACACACAGCAAAGATAAGCATGAAGAATCCTATGATGTGTTCTGGATTTTGAAAGTGGAGCGTGTTTCTCTCCCACACAAAGAAATCTGGGTTCTAACTTGTTATGAACAGCAAGCAAAGCTAAAGAAAACTAAAAAGGAAATAAAGAGCGAGACGCTCCAAGCATAGCACATAACGCATGAAGTGATAAAAATATAGTGGAACGAAACACGAACTGATAATTGTTGATGGAGAAGGGGATGCATGGGGGCATCCCCAAGCTTAGACGCTTGATTCTCCTTGAATATTTCTTGGAGGTGCACGGGGGCATCCCAAAGCTTGAGCTGTTGACACTCGTGAATCTTCTTTTATCATCTTCCCTCGCACACTTGAAAACTCCCTTCGTACATAACTCATCATAATATGATTAGCGAGGTTAGTACCCATAATAAAATAATTTTTATCTAGTGGAAATAACGATATTCTTGAAGATCTACTATTTCTCAAGACCTCCAAAAAAAATTGCTAAGAAAAAGCAAGCTAAAGGTTTGCAAAATGAAGAACAGGCAAATCAGGACAGAATCTGTGAAAAACAGACCAGCAGGTAGTAAAGATTTTTTTAGGGATACTTCCGCAACTCAAATAAAAAAACTCAGAACATACGAAAGTTCCGTGATTTTATAGAGCACTCTGTGTATAAAATTCAACTAGAAAAGATGAACTGGGATTTTTCTATGATTTTTCTCGTCACGAGGACAGAATCTGTTTTCTGGACAGCATGTCACAACTTTCACTTCCCTTGTCATATGAGGCTATAAATGGCACAAAGCTTGAAAAGTAAAGATACAATGATGTTGTTACAGTAGTAACAATCATCAAGACAACTAAAAACATAAGGAAAACAAAAAAGGAAAACCTAAATTCGTTGTGGGCTGCCTCCCGAAAGCGCTTCTTTAAAGCCATTAGCTAGGCTTAATGCAATAGATCAAGTATTTTCAAGAAAATAACTAGCCCGTGTGACGGACTCAAAAGGCAACTTAATCTTCTTCCTAGGGAATTGTTCCATCCCTTTCTTGAGAGGGAATTGGAAGTTTATAATCCCTTCTTTCATATCAATAACAGCACCCACGGTGCGAAGAAAAGGATGTCCCAAAATAATTGGACAAGAAGGTTCACATTCAATGTCCATAATAGTAAAATCAACGGGAACATAATTATCATTGACAATGATAAGAACATCATCGATCTTCCCCAAAGGTTTCTTTACGGAAGAGTCAACAAGACGAACACCAAAAGAACAAGGATCAAAAGGTTTCAATTCAAATATATCATACATTCTTTTGGGCATAACGGAGGTACTAGCTCCAACATCACATAAATAATAGCAAGAGAAGTTATTCAACTTAATTTTAATCATAGGATCCCAACCATCTTCTAGCTTTCTAGGTATGGAGGCTTCTACCCTAAGATTCTCCTCCCTAGCTTTAATGAGAGCATTAGTGATATGCTCCGTGAAGGCAGAATTAAGTGTGCTAGTGTGGGGGTCTCTAGACATCTTGTGAAGGAAACGAATAACTTCAGAAAGGGTGAAATTATCAAAATCAAGATCACTACTATCAAGTAAAGTGGAAGTGGTGTCCTTTAGGCTCACTTGTTTGGTAGCTTCTATAGTCATAGGATTTTCTTCTTCTACGGTTGAGGTCATAGCATCACCATTAATAGGTCCTATGGGACTAGGGGTGCATTGGGTGCTAAGAGTTTGGATATCCTCAACAACTTGGATAGTAGCAATGGTATGGTGTGTGGGAAGGCTCTTAATTCTATCTTCTTCCTCCTTTTCTCTAGCCCATCTCTCTTTAAGTTTAGCCATCATCCTAATGTTTTCATTAATTTTCACTTCAATAGCGTTCATAGGAGTGACCTTCCTCTCCTCAAGAGGAGAAGTTATAATCTGAAGCAATTCTACTTCATGGGCTATATTGTCTACCTTCGATGAGAGATTATCTAATTTGTCTAGTTTTTCGTCTATACTCTTTTTGAAGGCTTTTTGGGTAGTGATGAAGTCTTTAAGCATACTCTCTAATTCAGAAGTGGAGTTCTTGGTGCTAGGATAAGTGTTGTTGTACCCATAGTTGTTGGAGGGGAAAGGTCTAGGATTGCTACCAAAATTACTCCTATAAGCATTGTTATTGAAGTTGTTTCTAGAGATAAATTTCACATCTACTTGATCTTGAGCAATCAAAGAATTTAAAGGAACATCATGAGGATCAATAGGAGATTGCTTGGTAAGTAGAGACATAATCAAGTCAACTTTTTCATTTAGGGAGGAGATCTCCTCGACAGAGTTTACCTTCCTACCTGTTGGAGCTCTTTCGGTGTTCCATTGGGAATAGTTGGTCATCACCTCATCGAGTAGCTTTGTGGCAGCACCAAGCGTTGTTGACATAAAGGTTCCTCCTGCGGCCGAATCTAGCAAGTTCCGCGAGGTAAAGTTCAAGCCTGCATAAAAAGTTTGGATAACCATCCAAGTAGTCAAACCATGCGTAGGGAAATTCTTAACAAGAGATTTCATGCGTTCCCAAGCTTGGGCAACGTGTTCATTATCCAATTACTTAAAATTCATAATATTACTCCTTATTGGATAATCTTAGCTGGGGGGTAGTACTTCCCAATAAAATCATCCTAGCACTTATCCCAAGAATCTATGCTATTCCTAGGCAAGGATTGAAACCAGATTTTAGCTCCTCCTCTCAAGGAGAAAGTAAAAAGCTTAAGGTTAACAATATCACCATCTACTTCTTTGTACTTTTGCATATCACAGAGCTCAACAAAATTATTTAAGTGCAAAGCAGCATCATCTCCAGCACCGGAGAATTGAACTTTCATAACTAGGTTCAACAAAGCAGGTTTAATATCATAAGAAGGTGCTGAAGTGGCAGGTGGAGCAATAAGAGTGCAGATAAAGTCACTGTTGCTATGACTAGTGAAGTCACACAACTTGGTGCTCTCGGAGGAACCCATAGCAGCAGCAAGCAAGATAACTATTTTTTTGATTTTTGTTAAAGGACACTAAAGCAAAAAACTGAAAGGTAAACTAACAAGACTAAAAAGCAAAGATAAAAGATAGTGTGCAACTCCCCTATCTTGAAGAGCGGAGTTCCCCGGCAACGGCGCCAGAAATTAGCTTTGATGGATTCTCGCCCCTCCTTGGTTACCCAAAGTGGAAGGTTGAGATGTAGACAATAGTAAATTTCCCTCGTTTAGGATACCAAGGTTTGTCTCCACTAGGACTCCAACAACGACAGGAAGGTGACAACGGCGCCATCAACTAGGCGGTTGACGTGGACCTGCACACACAACAGATAACTTTGCTCCCAAAAAGTTCAGAGAGGTTGTCAATCCCTCCGGCCTTGTTCTTCACAAAGGATCAAACGCACGGGATAATAATGATAGTGATAGCAACGGAAAGGTAAATAAAGCAGGAAATAAATAGTGGGTGTAAACAGTATTGGAAATATGGATCGGGATCCCATGATGTTCACTAGTGATGTCTCTCTTCCAAAAGACGATAAAATAGCCATGCGAGGTAAACAAATCACAGCTGCGCAATTGACAGGATTATGTGTGCAAACCAATGCTAACTATGCTATAAAGAAAGGAATAGGCTCAAAAGCTTGGGCAGTACGCCAAGACAAGTAGACCGAAATCCATCTACAACTACCTACTAATCATCCACCTTGAGATATCTATCCATAACATCTCGCTGGTATTAATTTGCGAATCCCACCCAAAGTGTAAACTCAAAGCAACAGTCAACTGCATTAAAGAACTTTGCATAAAGTAAACAATCCTTGCACCCGCAAGTACAAGCACCGTTGTTTTCTCCCTTGTGGAAACAACACATCCCCTAGACTCATGTTTCTGTCACTCAAGCTAGTCATCAGGGGGCATGAACCCACAATCATGCATAACGCTCCCTCTTGGAGTCACTACCTACTACTTGGCCAAACTAATAAACAACAACGGAGAACATGCAAGAATTACTCAAGAACATAAATATAAAAGAGGAGAATCAAATATATTACTCAAACACAATCTGAACATAGTCTCATAATCCATCAGATCCCAGCAAACTCAGCATAGCAACAGCAGAAAGATTACATATGTGCCTCGATCATGTAGGGAAGCTCACGAGGTCTAAACCATGAAGAACAGAGAGGGGAGGAGAACATCACATAGCTACTGATCATAGACCCATGGTCCAAGGTGGACTACTCACGGTTCATCCAGGAAGCATCCATGGTGGTGGAGAAGCTCCCGGAGGTGGTTCCTCCCTCCGGCAGGGTGCTGGGAAGAGGGCTCCTGGCGCTCCCGATCTTGGAAGCGCGGCGGCGGCGGAACAGAGGAGAGATCGCGAAAAAGGGTTCTGTCCCCGAGGGTTTCTCATCACGGGGAATAAATAGGCGAAGGGGGGCAGCTAGAGGTGGACCAGAGGCCCCAGGCGCCCCCCTGGCACGTCCTAGGGGGTGGCCGCACCAGGTGGCCGCCTGGTCCACCCCTGGCCCCCCTTTGTCCCCACCTGGGCTTTTTCTCGAAGCTTCATGTACGCTGATTTTTCCTATATTTTTCCTGGAATTTTTCTAGCACTTTAAATAATGGGAAAACCTGAAATACAAAAGCTGCAGAAAACAGGAACTTGCACTGGGGACTGAGTTAATAGGTTAGTCCAAATATGATCAAAAGTGTATGGAAGTTCATCAATATCATAGCAATATCACACAAAAGAAGAATGGAGCAAGAAGAAATTATAGATACGTTTTGGACGTATCAGATGCGGCAGCGTGTCAACACACACATGCCGACTTATGGGGACTACAATTCAAAGAACATCTTTATGTGACTCGGTCGTACGCCAAGACACGCATGCCAACTCATAGGGGCTAGAAGCTCTAAAATCTTCTTCTATGACCCGGTAAGATACAAATATATTCATACTGGCTCATGGGGACTATAAGTCGATTTTTTTTAGCATGAACACATATTCATGTTAAATTTTTGGGAAATAATCACCCTCCTATAACTCGGCATGACATCAGAGGAACTCATACCGATTCATGGGGACTATATCTCCAATTCTCTCTACAAACTTGGCATATATTACCACAGAGTTTTGGGGAGCAACATTCGCAATTCATTTTATGAGTCGGCACAACAATCTGTTTCAACCGACTCAGGGGGCTACACCTCTTATCCAATAAGAGAGTCTTATACACAAGTCAAAAGAAACAAAATTTGACTTAGAAGGTTCATTAAGGAACAAAATATTTCATTCATATCGGGTTACAAACCTCTTACATCAGAAGAAAAACTAAAGACAAAAGTCGGCAAAAGCTATGCTGGCTTACTAGCCTAGATTACAAGGGCTTTAGTCGTCTTCATTACATCAAAAAGGACTACAGACAGAAATCATCCAAGGAATTACGATTTCTACATATACGCTTATGTGAAATGCAAAACAGAGCATCATCACAGACAAAGGGAGGAGTCATTGTTAAAGCGACCAGCTCATGATGTCAATGACATAACAAAAGGTGAATCTCGACTTATTTGCGGAGCACCGAAGCCAATGCTCCGACAGCTCCTTCTCCAGCTCCACCAGCTTCTTCTCCAGCTCCGCCAACTTTTTCTCCAGCTCCGTCACCTTCTTCTCCAGCTCCAGAAGAGAAAATACCGTTAGTCGGTGACTCGCTTGCACCCTCAACAGCAGACTCTTCGGGAGAAGAAGGAAGAGAAGTTTCACCACCATTCATGGTGAGCGCAACGGTGCCCTCCAAAGAAGGATGGAGGCGGTCTTTCTGAGCACTAAAACCACGCACGTAGAGGATTTTGTCACCGTCAAACCTGCAGCAGAGAGTATCCCCTGCGCGAAGATCAAACTCACGAGAAAATTCCTGCCAACTGGAAGCCAAAATCGCTAAACCGGAGGAATCAAATCGAAGTTCCACCAGAATAAGAGGACAATAACTGGCCTGGAACTCCAGCCAGAGAGCATCCAGCGCAAGTTCGGAAAAAGCACGAGAAAACATGGGAGGAAGAAAACCCCGAGCCGCAAGAGGACTAGGGATGTTCAAAACAAAATCACAACTAAGATGACCCCCGCTTGCAGACATAACAACGCGGTGCCGCATGCCATAAGAGGCATGGCCGCGAAAACAGCGAGTCACGATTTTGCCGCAGATGTGGCGCCGGGGAAACCATAAGGAAGATGGAGAGAAGAAGAAGAGGGTGTGAAAGAATCACCTCCCTCTGACGTCTATTTATATAGATAAAAAGAAGGTGGTCAATCAATGCCATAAAAACCTGGGTACGTTTCCCACGGTAGGTGGCATTTATGATGACTCCTCAATTTTCACCGTGCATTTAGTGGCGACGCTTCGGGTGGAACAACAATAAATACAACGGCAAATAACTTTTCTGACTCAAAAGTCAAATTAAAAGGCTTAGGGGAAAAATCAAAAAGTGATACACAAGTCGGCATCAGCATAAGCCGGCGTCATCACCTCGAAGGACAAGTCGGCGTCATCTTCTCGAAGCACAAGCCGGTGTCAGAACCTTCAAGACATAGAGATGTGAGTCGGTTTACTCATAAGAGTCGTCTCTATGAAGATCAATCAAGCAACTGAAGATTGCCATGAAGACTAAAGCATCATACCAATCCTGGGGGCTAATGTCGAGGGGATGGACCAAGCCCATAACCCGGCATTAGATCGCAACTCTCTGGACCGGCTTATTGATACGTCCAAAACGTGTCTATAATTTTTGCTTGCTCCATGCCTCTTTTGTGTGATATTGCTATGATATTGATGAACTTCCATACACTTTTGATCATATTTGGACTAACCTATTAACTCAGTGCACCCCAGTGTCAGTTCCTGTTTTCTGCTGTTTTTCTATTTCAGGTTTCCCCCATATTAAAAGTGCTCCAAAAATTCGGGAAAAATACAATAAAAAATCAGCACAGAAGAAGCTTCGGGAATCACCGAGGGGGGCCAGAGGGGACCCACCAGGGCCCCAGGCGCCCTCCCGTCGCGCCCTACGGTGGGGCCGCGCCAGGGGGCTGCCTGGACCACTGGTGGCCCCCCTGGCTGCCCCCCTTCGCCTATATATCCCTCGTGACGGGAACCCTTTTTCGCGATCTGTCCTTTGTTCCGCCGCCGCCGCGCTTCCAAGATCGAGAGCACCAGAAGACCTCTTCCCGGCACCCTGCCGGAGGGAGGAATCACCTCCGGGAGCTTCACCACCAAAATGGATGTTTCCCGGATGAACCGTGAGTAGTCCACCTTGGACCATGGGTCTATGATCAGTAGCTATGTGATGTTCTCCTCCCCTCTTTGTTCTTCATGCATTAGACCTCGTGAGTTTCCCTACATTATCGAGGCACATATTAATCTTTCTTCTGTTGCTATGCTGAGTTTTCTGGGATCCGATGAATTATGAGACTATGTTCAGGTTGTGTTTGAGTAATATATTTGATTCTCCTCTTTTTTTTTATGTTCTAGAGTAATTCTTGCATGTTCTCCGTTGCAGTTTATTGCTTTGGCCAAGTAGTAGGTAGTGACTCCAAGAGGGAGCGTTATGCATGATTGTGGGTTCATGCCCCCCCGATGACTAGCTTGAGTGACAGAAACACGAGTCTAGGGGATGTGTTGTTGCCACAAGGGGGAAAACAACGGTACTTGTACTTGCGGGTGCAAGGATTGTTTACCTTACGCAAAGTTCTTTAATGAAGTTGTCGTTGCTTTGAATTTACACTTTGGGTGGTATTTGCAACTTAATACCAGCGAGATGTTCTGGATAGATATCTCAAGGTGGATGATTAGTAGGTAGATGCAGATGGATTTCGGTCTACTTGTCTTAACGTACCGCCCATGCTTTTGAGCCTCTTCCTTTCTTTATAGTTGATACGTGCCAAATGTATTTATAATTTCTGCTTGCTCCATGCATGTTTTGTGTGATATTGCTATGCTTTTGATATACTTTCATATATTTTTATAAATATTTTGGAACTAACCTATTAATGGTTGCAAGAGTGCACAAGTTTTTTTTTGTACTTTATGTGTAGGAATTACTTGGATAAAGAAAAAATCACAAAAAGGAGCCTTGTAGGAGTTGGACTCTAACTCTCCCGAAATCTGTCCCCACCAGACAGATTTTAAAGATCGCCTCGGAAATGCTAGAAGACGGCCTCAACCGGAAAAACTTAAAACTACAAAGTTCTAGGGAATTTTTTTCTGGTGGACCTAGACATAAAATCCAGCCCAATCAGAGTTCGGATGCTTCCAGAAACCCCGAAATACAGAAGACGTAATCTGGATGACGGGAATCCGAGAGTCTATATAAAGAGAGGAAACCTAGGTCAAAGGGCACCACGAAATTTCCTCCCCCTTGGCAGTGGTCTTGAGGGGGAGATTAATCTCCACAGCAGCACCATCTCCAAGGAAGAAGAAGGGGCCAAGGGCCGCTGCCCCCAAGGGCCGTGGCCACTGCCGTGACCGTGGCCGTGGCCGCCGCCGTTGCCGTCTCCTTCATCTCCTCCGGGCTGCACCTCTCCATCAACAACTCTCTCTCTCACCATGTCCATGTGTGAGTAGTTCCTCCTCGGGGCTAAGGCTTGTATCTTGATATATGTGGTTTCTCTCTCTCTCTCTCTCCCATGATGTGATCTTTGTTGTGATCATTGTCTATGTTAATCTAGGGTGATCCCATGATGTTTCCCCTTCTTCTATGTATTGGATTTGATGTACTCACTTGATCCTATCTAGTATAATCCCCGAGACCAAGGTGACAATTGTCTATTGGAAATGAGTTAGAAGAATATTTTCATGAGTGATTTCCTCTTTTGTGTGTGGATTGAATATTGAGAGTCTCTTGGTGCTTGTCTTTGACTATCGTGTAGATATGTTGTGGTGATTGTGGTACTCTCTTTGGATGGCCGCGGTGACATTGGGAAATCCATAGATGGGAACTACGAACTCTGAGGTGTGCTTTTGTAGCCCTACACAATTCTCGTCCTCTCTTGACCACAAAGGAATGACCTCCGAGTGCATCTCCATTGCATGTTTTATGGGAAATATCATGTGATTAGACTATGTTAATGTTGTTGAGAGTTGCCACTAGTGAAAGTATGAAGCCTAGGTCTTGTTTCCACCATTTTTACACCGTTTGTGCTCACTTTTGTCACATGTTTTCTTGCTGCACTTTTTTATTACAGATTTATATTACCTTGCTTTGCCACACCTATCACTCGTATTTTACCATCTCTTCGCCGAACTAGTGCACCTATAAAACTCGTAGTTGTATTAGGTGTGGTGGGGACACAAGATACTTCTTATATCTTAATTGCAGGGTTGCTTGAGAGAGACCATCTTCAACCTCTACTTTCCTGAGTTCGATAAACCTTAGGTCATCCACTTGAGGGAAAGTGCTGCTGTCCTACAAACCTCTGCGCTTGGAGGCCCAACATAGTCTACAAGAATAGAAGCGCGCGTAGACATCAAGCTATTTCTGGCGCCGTTGCTGGGGAAGTAAGGTTTGAAGGTATATCTTTAGATTCTGCAATTAAATCTTTTTGTTTCTTGTTTTTATTTTCACTAGTTAGGCTTATGGAAAACTACAATCTTAGTTCGCTGCTTCGGGGAGGCCGCTTTACCACACCCGTGGTAGAGAAGTATCCTCCACCTAATGAATGTATCCCATTCAAAATACCACTTGGGATAATTGAAAAGGTTATGAATGATCATTATGCCGGGGATGGAACAGTCCATCCTAGTGTTCATCTTTTAAAACATACAGAACTTTGTGAGTTATTTAAGATTTGAGGTTTGACAAAAGATGAAGTCATGAGGAAATTATTTGCCTTGTCACTGAAAGGAAAAGCATTGGAATGGTATAGGCTACTACATGATCTTCACCTGCTAGATTGGGAAGAGATCCAGTCTCTCTTTTACTCCAAGTTTTATCCTCTTCATGAAGTCCATGAGAATAGGAATTATGTTTATAATTTCTATCCTCATGACGGAGAGAGCATAGCTCAAGCTTGGGGGAGACTGAAAACTTTGATGCTAAAATGTCCTAACCATGGGCTCCCCAAAGATATGATTATTACTAATTTCTATGCAAGGCTATCTCGACAGGATAAAGACTTGTTCGATGCTTCCTCGATGGGTTTTTTCACAAACGAAAATATTGATGCTAAATGGGAACTCCTTGAAAGAATCCAACACAATACTGAAGATTGGGAGATCGACAAAGGTAAAGAGTCAGGTATAATTTATGAGTATGATTGCATTAAGTCCTTTGTTGAAACTGCAAGTTTTAATAAGTTTAGTGCTAAGTTTCGGCTTGATTCTCAACTCCTTGTTGATTTCCTCAAATCTTTTGCTTCACATCTTAATATGCCTATGGAGAATTGGATCAAGGACCATGAACCTTTTAAAGAGATTTGCAAAGAAAATGAGATTGTTCATGATGATTGCAACATGCATGATCCAATTCCTGAAAATGAAGTTTTATATAAGCATGTTAATTTTTGTGGAGTGGATAGACCTTGTGAAAGGCCTATGATTGAAGAAGAGAAGTATTGTAAGCAACATAAGCATGAAAGAACAATCACTTGGGTCAAAGATTTAAATGAAATTGCTAGAGAATTGTGTGACCTTTATCCTTTTACTTGTGAACTTTGCTGCATAGAGGGTCACTTTGATTTTCAATGCATGAACTTTCAAAGCATAACTGTTAATCAGTTGTGTGATAACGTGATCACTTCTGATCTTTATGATGAACTATGTTATTTTTTATGTGTGAAGAGTTATCAGAAAAGACTTCTTGGCTAGATTTTAATGCCTTAGGAATTAGCAACACTTTGCAAAATTGCCATCTCTATTGTGTTGTTAATTGCCATGAAAATGATTACATAAGTAAAATTAGAAAGGAGGGAACTTTACCAAAGTATAAAAATGTCTCTTATATCTCTACTAATAAAAAAGAGAGTTTCTCCCAAGTTTCCCCTATTGTTTCTAATGATAAACCAGGATATGTTGAGAAGCTTCATCTCCAACCACTCCCTCCTAAGGTAAATAAGAAGAAAAAGAAGAGGAGGAGGAAGAGGAGCAGGAAGGAAGAAGAATGGGTATCAACCTGGCCTGAGCATATTCCTCGCATCAATTTTTATCCTAACGGACAGAAATTTTTGGAGGACGGTGAGCTTGATTGCATTCATTATTATCCTGATGTTAAGTCCGTAGGCACCATTCAAGATGATTTTTATTATGATATGCATGTTACTTTTTTTGATTGGGAAAATGATAATAATGCTATTTATGATCTTGAAAATCTTTTTGGTACTAACTCTGAGAGTGATGATATGGAAATCTCTAAGCTTGGGGATGATAGGATTGCAAGTCCTTTACCCATTAGTGATGTGGTAATTGATAATTCTTTTGCTAGTAAGAATAAAGACAACATGTTTACAAATATAGTTTCTAGCAAAGATAATGCTCTTATCTACTATGATGATGTTATAACTCCTATCTTTAGTGATTATAAAGGTACCTATGACATAAGGAGAAATTATTCTTATGAAACTTGTCATAATCATGGAGGGAATTACTCCCTTGTTGAACACCATCTTCCTAATACACAATTAATCTATAGTGTTCAAGTTGTTTATGATAGTCCTACTCCCACTATTACCAATGAGAAAGATTATGCTCATGTGGAGAGTAAGAGTACCCTTTTGCATGTGGATCATGGTAACAATGCTTTATGTGATACTTATATTGTTGAGTTTATTCATGATCCCACTGAAAATTATTATGAGAGGGGAACATATGCTTATAGATATTCCAATAATATCAAGTTCCCTCTCTTTATGTTGAAGGTTTTGAAGTTGCATTTATTTTGCCTTCCTATGCTAATATCTTTATGCTTCAATGAGTTAATTATCTACAAGATCCCTTTGCATAGGAAGCATGTTAGACTTAAATGAGTTTGGTATTTGCTTCTTGATCCTCTCTTTTGTTCTTCAACTCTTATTCCCACGAGAGCATCATTAAAATCTTAAGCCTATCTTTATGGCTATAAAGAAAGAGCTCTAGGGAGACAACCCTTGTTATCTTTACTTTGAGTTTTTACTTTCTGTTCTTAGTGGTCTTCTTTATTGTTACTACTGTAGCAACATCATTGTATCTTTATTTTCAAGCTTTGTGCCAAGTTATAGCCTCATATGACAAGGGAACTGAAAGTTGTGACATGCTGTCCAGAAAACAGATTCTGTCCTCGTGACTAGAAAAATCAAAGACAAATCCAAGTTCATCTTTTTGATCTGAAATTTTTACACAGAGTGCTCTATACAATTACAGAACTTTCGTATGATCTGAGTTTTTTGATTTGAGTTGAAGAAGTACCCCTAAAAAATTCTTTACTACCTGCTGTTCTGTTTTTCACAGATTCTGCCACGTTTTGTCTCCTAACTTTTGCAAACCTTAAGCTTGTTTTTTCTTTGCAAAAACCTTTTGGAAATCTAGAGAAACAGTAGCTCTTCAATAATATCTTTATATCCAGTGGGGAAAATTTATTTTATTAAGGGTACTAACCTCTCTAATCAGCTTATGATGAGTTATGTATGAAGGGAGTTTTCAAGTGTGCGATGGAAGATGATGAAAGAAGATCCGGGAGTGTCAAGCGCTCAAGCTTGGGGATGCCCCCATGCATCCCCAATAAATATTCAAGGAGACTCAAGCATCTAAGCTTGGGGATGCCCCCGTGCATCCCCTTCTCCATCAACAATCATCAGTTCGTCCTTCGTCTCACTATATTTTTATCACTTCATGCGTTATGTGCTATGCTTGGAGCGTCTCGCTCTTATGTTTTATTTTTAGTTTTCTTTAGCTTTGATTTCTGTTCATAACAAGTTAGATCCCGTCTTACTTTGTGTAGGAGAGAAACACGCTCCACTTTCAAAATCTAGAACACATCATAGGATTCTTCCTGGCTATCTTTCTCTGTTATGTGTTCTTTACCTTTTCATAGCTACTGCCATGTTTATTTTTAGTTTTAGTTTGTCTTTAGCAAGATCCTTGGCTTTTGTTTAGTTTGTTGCTAGAACTCTCTTTAGTTTTCATGTTTATTTTGTTAGAGAGTTGGTTGTTGCACTGAGTTGTGTCTTGTCTTGAAAGTAGGTAATTGAGGTTGCTATTTAATTTTATTAGTAACTTGCAATGGTTTTGAGGTATTGATGTGAGTAACGTTTGAACTTTTGGTGTCAAGATCTCTAGCCTCTTAGTGATAGGTGTCGTATTTTGGGCAATCCGTGTCTATTTTCAAAAACCTACAAAACTAGTTGAGAACTCTAGCTACTAGATGGATCACTAATCTTTGGAGGGATCGAATATTAGAGTACACTCCATGTACCATGAGTCGAGGATGCGCAAGGATAACCAAACCCCCATACACTCCTCCTCGGGGTACTTGTCGCTTTGTGAACCGCCTGATTAGATTGAGAGTTACCGATAATAAGTGCATGAGTTCTTCGGACTAATGTGAGTATTCGAAAGTTGACACTTCCACCCACCTATACTTTTTCTAGCCTCTTCGGTACCGTGCATTGCCCTTTCTCACCTTGAGAGTTGGCGCATACTTCGCCGGTGCATCCAAACCCTGTGCATGATACGCTCTGTCATCATAAGCCTCCTTATATCTTTCCTCAAAACAACCACCATACCTACCTACAAGGCATTTCCATAGCCTTTCCGAAATATATTGCCATGCAACATCCACCTATTCATTACTTGATCTTCATGTCATACATGTTCCTGCTACACTGGCAACGGCATACATTGCATATGTCATGATAGCTATGTCTTCTTTATGTTGAGTACTTTTGTAAAGTGTGAAAGATCTTCAATACTTCTTGTAATATATAGAGTGTTGCCCCTAAAGTGAGGAAAAGATCTCAAAGAGGACAAAATCAAAAGATCCCAAAGAGGACAAATGAGAGAGAAATAGAAAGAGCCATGAGGCCACCAAAAAATACAAAAAAGAGAAAAAAGAGAAAAAAGAAATAAAAAGAGAGAAGGGGGAACACTACTATTCCTTTTGAGAGATCCACACTCGTACTCCCTCTTATATCATGTACTCCATAGAGATTATCATTCATGCATATAGCTATGTGGGGACCTTTACACTATAGAACTTGGCTTGTATATTCCAATGATGAGCCTTCTCAAATGAGATCTAGGTCTTCTTGAGCAAGCAAGTTGGATGCACCCCCACTAGTTCCATTGGAGATCTTACCTTAGCTCATATGTGCATCTGTTGCATGGCAATCCCTACTCCTCACATCATATCTATCATTTGGTTTTCTCTCGCCTATGATTGTCCTCATTGATGTGAGCCTTTCACACCCTTTTTGTCTTCCTCTTCCACCATATTCTCTCTTTGCCATCCTAAGTGTCAACTTTCTTTCTTACGCTCATCCATTGCATGAGTGCTCAAAATGTCGAAAAGGAGTGGATCATTTTTACTTGTACCTGGCTAGTGGTCTGGGGCTGAGTCAAGATAAGATTCCAAAGAAGACCAAGTGTGAAGCTTTAGTAGATTGAGTTCTCAACACAAAAAATACCTTTTTTCTCGTATATCCCTATCCCCTTTCTTGCACGCAAACACCATTTGGAGACATTCGAGTCACGGACAGCGAGAGCTCTTGCACATTTATGTTCTTATGTTGCTTGTTTCAATGTTAAATATAGACTCTTGCCTGTTATGACTTGAATTGAATTACATGCCTTGATTTCTTTACTTAAAAGTTCTTATATGATTGGTAGCATGTCACCACAGAAATTATGCTTGTTATCATTTACCTACTCGAGGACGAGCAGGAATTAAGCTTGGGGATGTTGATACGTGCCAAACGTATCTATAATTTCTGCTTGCTCCATGCATGTTTTGTGTGATATTGCTATGCTTTTGATATACTTTCATATATTTTTATAAATATTTTGGAACTAACCTATTAATGGTTGCAAGAGTGCACAAGTTCTTGTTTTTGTACTTTTTGTGTAGGAATTACCTGGATAAATGAAAAATCACAAAAAGGAGCCTTGTAGGAGTTGGACTCTAACTCTCCCGAAATCTGTCCCCACCAGACAGATTTTAAAGATCGCCTCGGAAACGCTAGACGACGGCCTCAAACGGAAAAACTTAAAACTACAAAGTTGTAGGGAATTTTTTTCTGGTAGATATAGATATAAAACTAGGCCCAATCGGAGTTCGGATGCTTCCAGAAACCCCAAAATACAGAAGACTTAATCTGGATGACGGGAATCCGAGAGTCTATATAAAGAGAGGAAACCTAGGTCAAAGGGAACCACGAAATTTCCTCCCCCTTGGCAGCTGTCTTGAGGGGGAGATCAATCTCCAAAGAAGCACCATCTCCAAGGAAGAAGAAGGGGCCAAGGGCCGTGGCCACCGCCGCCGCCGTGGCCGCCTCCGGCGCCGTCTCCTTCATCTCCTCCGCGCTGCAGCTCTCCATCAACAACTCTCTCTCTCTCACCATGTCCATGTGTGAGTAGTTCCTCCTTGGGGCTAAGGCTTGTATATTGATCTATGTGGTTTCTCTCTCTCTCCCATGATGTGATCTTTGTTGTGATCATTGTCTATGTTAATCTAGGGTGATCCCATGATGTTTTCCCTTCTTATATGTATTGGATTTGATGTACTCACTTGATCCTATCTAGTATAATTCCCGAGACCAAGGTGACAGCGGTCTATTGGACATGGGTTAGAAGAATATTTTCATGAGCGATTTCCTCTTTTGTGTGTGGATTGAATATTGAGAGTCTCTTGGTGCTTGTCTTTGACTATCCTTTAGATATGTTGTGGTGATTGTGGTACTCTCTTTGGATGGCCGTGGTGACATTGGGAAATCCATAGATGGGAACTAAGAACTCTGAGTTGTGCTTTTGTAGCCCTACAGAATTCTCGTCCTCTCTTGACCACAAAGGAATGACCTCCGAGTGCGTCTCCATTGCATGTTTTATGGGAAATATCATGTGATTAGACTATGTTAATGTTGTTGAGAGTTGCCACTAGTTAAAGTAAGAAGCCTAGGCCTTGTTTCCACCATTGTTACACCGTTTGTTCTCACTTTTGTCACATGTTTGCTTGCTGCACTTTTTTTATTACAGATTTATATTACCTTGCTTTGCCACACCTATCACTCGTATTTTACCATCTCTTCGCCGAACTAGTGCACCTATACAACTCGTAGTTGTATTACATGTGTTGGGGACACAAGAGACTTCTTGTATCTTAATTGCAGGGTTGATTGAGAGAGACCATCTTCAACCTCTACTTCCCTGAGTTCGATAAACCTTAGGTCATCCACTTGAGGGAAAGTGCTGCTGTCCTACAAATCTCTGCGCTTGGAGGCCCAACACAGTCTACAAGAATAGAAGCGTGCGTAGAAATCAATAGCATAGTTAGAATTGGTTTGCGCACATAATCCTGTAAATTTGCCAGCTGTAATTTGTTTTCCTCGCATGGCTACTTTATCGTCTTTTGGGAGAGAGACATCACCAGTGAACATCATCGGACCCCGGTCCATATTTTCAACACTGTTTACACCCACTATCAATTTGCTGCTTTATTTTCTTTTCCGTTGCTATCACTATCATTATTATCCCGTGCGTTTTATCCTTTGTAAACAACAAGGCCGGAGGAATTGACAACTCCTCTGTACTCATTGGGAAGCAAAGTTATTTGCTGTGTGTGCAGGACCAGGTGAAGTAAGCAACCTTGATTTGTGAACGGCGCCATTTGTTCACTTCACCACCTTCTTGTATCTGTTGGAGTCATATTGGTTCGACATTCAACCTTAGCATCTTCCCTAAGGGAAACTTGCTGTTGTCTACATCTCAACCTTCCACTTTGAGTAACCAACGAGGGGGCGTTAATTCATACCATCAAAAGCAATTTTGGCGCCGTTGCCGGGGACTCCACTATTCAAGATAGGGGAGTTGCACACTATCTTTTATCTTTGATTTTTAGTCTTGTTAATTTACCTTTCAGTTTTTTCTTTAGTTCTCTTTATCAAAAATAAAAAAATAGTTATCTTGCTTGCTACTACTATGGGTTCCACCGAGAACACCAAGTTGTGTGACTTCACTATTCACAACAACAGTGACATTATCTGCACTCCTATTGCTACACCTGCTACTTCTGCACCTTCTTATGAGATTAAACCTGCTTTGCTTAACCTTGTTGTGAAAGATCAATTCTCCAGCAGCTTTGCACTTAAATAATTTTATTGAGCTCTGTGATATGCAAAAGTACAAAGAAGTACATGGTGATATTGTTATGCTTAAGCTTTTTCCTTTCTCTTTGAGGGACGGAGCTAAAATCTTGTTTCAATCCTTGCCTAAGAATAGCATAGAATCTTGGGACAAGTGTAAGGATGCTTTTATTGGGAAGTACTACCCCCCTGCTAAGATTATCCAATTGAGGAGCTATATTATGAATTTTAGGCAATTGGATAATGAACACGTTGCCCAAGCTTGGGAACGCATGAAATCTCTTGTTAAGAATTGCCCTACTCATGGTTTGACTACTTGGATGGTTATCCAAACTTTTTATGCAGGCTTGAACTTTACCTCGTGGAACTTGCTAGATTCGGCTGCGGGAGGAACCTTTATGTCAACTACACTTCGTGCTGCCACAAAACTACTCGATGAGATGATGAGCAACTATTCCCAATGGCACACCGAAAGAGCTCCAACAGGTAGGAAGGTAAACTCTATCGAGGACATCTCCTCCCTAAATGAAAAAGTTGACTTGATTATGTCTCTACTTACCAAGCAATCCCCTATTGATCCTCATGATGTTCCTTTAAATTCTTTGATTGCTCAAGATCAAGTAGATGTGAACTTTATCTCTAGAAACAAATTCAATAACAATTCTTATAGGAGTAATTTTGGTAGCAATCCTAGACCGTTCCCCTCCAACAACTATGGGAACAACAACACTTATCCTAGCACCAGAAACTCTACCCCTAGAGATAGAGACATGCCTAGTTATAAGAAACTTTTGGAAATAGAGAAGGCCACTAAGAACTACATGCACACCCAGTATGAACAAAATAGGACCTTCTCTAGACAATTTGATGAGCACGCTTCTATCTTGCAAGACATTGGTAGACAACTAAAGATTCTGAAAACCGAGATCTCTAACCTTCAGGCTAGGCTCACCACCACGGGAACCAAAGTTTCCAATATATCCCACACACAGGCTACTTTGATAAACCAAATGGCGGCTAAATCTGAAGTGGTTTCGACCATGAAGGAGGAGGAAGATAGAATTAAGAGCCTTCCTACACACCATACCATTGCTACTATCCAAGTGGTTGAGGATATCCAAACTCTTAGCACCCAATGCACCCCTAGGCCCATAGGACCTATTAATGGTGATGCTATGACCTCAACCGTAGAAGAAGAAATTCCTATGACTATAGAAGCTACCAAACAAGTGAGCCTAAAGGACACCGCTACCACTTTACTTGATAGTAGTGACCTTGATGTTGATAATTGCACCCTTTCTAAAGTTATTCGTTTCCTTCACAAGATGTCTAGAGATCCCCACACTAGCACACTTAATCTTGCCTTCACCGAGCATATCACTAATTCTCTAATTAAAGCTAGGGAGGAGAAGCTTAGGGTAGAAGCCTCCATACCTATAAAGCTAGAAGATGGTTGGGATCCTATGATTAAAATTAAGTTGAATAACTTTTCTTGCTATGCTTTATGTGATGTTGGAGCTAGTACCTCCGTTATTCCCAAAAGAATGTATGATATATTTGAATTGAAACCTTTTGACCCTTGTTCTTTTGGTGTTCGTCTTGTCGACTCTTCCGTAAAGAAACCTTTGGCGAAGATCGATGATGTTCTTATCATTGTCAATGACAATTACGTTCCAGTTGATTTTACTATTATGGACATTGAATGTGAACCTTCTTGTCCAATTATTTTGGGACGTCCTTTTCTTCGCACCATGGGTGATATTATTTATATGAAAGAAGGGATTATAAAATTCCAATTCCCTCTCAAGAAAGGGATGGAACACTTCCCTTGGAAAAAGATTAAGTTGACTTTTGAGTCCGTCACATGGGCTAGTTATTTTCTTGAAAATACTTGATCTATTTGCATTAAGCCTAGCTAATTGGCTTTAAAGAAGCGCTTTTGGGAGGCAACCCGCAACCAATTTAGGATTTCCTTTTTGTTTTTCTTCTATTTTTAGTGGTCTTGATGATTGTTACTACTGTAGCAACATCATTGTATCTTTACTTTTCAAGCTTTGTGCCATTTATAGCCTGATATGACAAGGGAAGTGAAAGTTGTGACATGCTGTCCAGAAAACAGATTCTGTCCTCGTGACTATAAAAATTGTAACACTCTCACTGTCAGTGAACAGTAATCACCATCACTGTTGATCGTTACTGTTCAAAATTTTCTTTGATCAACTTGGTTCAGTTCAAATTCAAATTCCCCTTTGTTATTGTTGAAAGCACCGTGAACCATGGGCCTTGATCATCATGGATCAAAACAAATTCCAACCCATTTCATTTGAAATAGAATAAATGCTTTTGGTGGTTAAAATAGGTGACAATAGAACTTTGTCAAAAAAATTATGAAACAACTTTTGTTAAATCACAAATATTCAGTGGACCAAATCCATATGGTTTTGGGAATTTATTAAGTTATAGAAAATTTCAAACAATTCAAACAGTAGGTTAAAACCCTCACATTGGGCATTTAATATTTAAAAGAAATATCTAATGATTTTATTTTGCCTCAGTGCTATACAAAGTTAGAGGCACCTAACATATTTTGCAAAAATATAAAACAGATAAAAGAAATGCTAAAAAGAAATTACAGAAAATAAAAAGGAAATAAAAACAAAGGGATGCCTAATCTACGCCCAGGGACAGAGCCCACCCACTCCCCCCCCTCCACTGGGCCAACAGCCCAGCCCACCCCGGTCGTCCTCTCCACTGCTCACGCCCTTGCGTGGAGGGCATCCCACGGTGCCACGCCCGGCGTGCTCGCCGTGGCAGCAATCCGGTGACAGGGCGGCGAGGATAAGACCCCGAGGCCTCCCTGCGCCCACCCCAACCCTAACCCTAACTCCGCGCACCCCGTAGATCTCGCCAGTGTCTTCCCCCTCTCCCCGCAGCACGCCGGAGCCCGCTCGTCGCCACGCCACTCAAGTTACCGTGGCCAACGGCCGCCTCTCCCCGTCGCCGGGTGTCCAGGAGGTGCGCCGCGACCGTCCACGCCGTTTTCCCCCACCAATTCGAGCCTACGAACCACTACCTCGCCGTCCTGGTCGTCTTCTCCGGCACGGCCACCACAAACCCGCCGCCCGATTCACCTTCAATGCATCCTCCCCGCGCACGCTGCCCTCCCCGACGAGTTCGCGGTGAGCACCGCCTCGTTTCCCCCTGTTCGTCCTTGGTTTGATGCGCTAGAACGGCCGCCCCATCAAGCCGTACTTCGGCCGCCGCTAGAGGTCATCGTGGCCGCCGTTCAGTCCGCTCATGTCCTCCCCGGAGTACACCAGTGGGCGCTCGGCGTGGCCCTCACCCGATTGGTGCCTCCGCCGCTGCGTGTGCTCACCGGAGCGCCGCCTCTGGCAGGCCTCCGTCGTGCCCGTGCTCGCCGGCGCCTCCGCCCGTGTTGGCCAGTGGGTTTGACCTACTGACCAGTGGGCCCCGGTCGCTAACCCTCCCCCCTAATGACTAAAGATTTTGTTAGTATAAACTAACTAACCCTTGTTAGTTAAATAGGTCAGTGACAAGTGGGCCCGAGGCCATCTAAGTTAAGATATCTATTAAGTTAATTTATCTTTGTGACTTACATGTGGGCCCTGGCCCAATTTAAATTAATAAAAATTGTTTTATTTCACTGTGAGGCTGATAGTGGGGTCCCACTTGTCAGTTTGACCAGTCAACTCTCTTTGTGGATAATGTTGGAATTTAGTAATAAAAAGAATTCAGAAAAGTGTTTAAAATGATTTAAACTTTGAAATTGAATATCTTTTAAACCGTAAGTCAGATTCAAAAACTTTATACGTGAAAATTGATCAGAAAAATATAACGAATACCGTTACGCTATCCATATGTCTAACAAACCCCCCTAACATACCGATCATCGACATTCCCCCTCGGAACCGTCTGTCCGATAAATTGCCCGATACCGTAAAACTATCCGGATGAATTTATTCTGAACACGAAAGTTGTTCAGAATGGATCAACTAACGCGGATACACCCTCCGTATGTTTGTCCGGTGTCCACGACACCTCCGGCATGGTACCTTCCCCCTCCGGACACCCTGTCCGGTAATCACCCGGATCCGGTAGTTCATTCCCGGATTAATTTCCGCTCCGAGCTCAGTGCATCGTACTACGTTAGAGCACCGATAACATTTCATCTGTCATGTCATTCATTTGATTGCTATGTTTGCTTTATATTTACTGTTTCTTCCCCCCTTTATTCTCCGGTAGACCCTGCTGATGCCGCCGACCACACCGCCGCTGAGTACGACTACTACGTCGACGACCCTACCCCTACCGTCGAGCTTCCAGGCAAGCAGAGCCATTCTCTTCCCCAGATATCTCCTATCTTTCCGTACATTTCTTGCACTAGGCATTGCTGCTACTGCTATGTTACAATCCTATTCAACTGCATAGCTTATCATTGTCGCCCCTTGATTACTTTTCCGCTATCCTATGCTGCCCTATATATATGTCTTATAATCAGCAGTTAGCCCTGCGCCTTGTTAGTCAATAGGATTATATAGCGGGCCGTGATCACTCTGGGAGTGATTGTGGAAACGATACATTATAAACTGCTACAGGTACGGTTCAGATCAGACACCGATACAGGCCCCTACCCCGGTTCTGCCGAGCCACCTCAAGTGTGAGCTATCGAGGAGTAATCCTTGTACTCCACTCGAGGCTGACTTTGTATAGCCGGCCTAGGGTACTGATCCACGGGTGTCCTTAAAGGTAAGGAGTAGGGTGACCCCACGGTGCCCGCGCAGGGTATCCTAGCGGAACGACAGGTCAGGTGTATTCCACCGGTGTGCGGCGGGCCTGGTACTGTTCGTGGTCGACAGATATCCTGTTGTACGAAAGTCAAGCTCTTCCAAGAGCAAACGCGAGACAAGGTAAAGAGACGGTTCACCTTGTTGGTAGCCGCACGAGTTGGTTGGACGACAGGGCAAGCGGCCACTGGCTCTGGTAATGGGGGTGGACCTGGCTGCTGTCGTTGTCTGCGGCTCACCTAAATAAGGACAACGATAACGGTTGTTCCGACAGATAATAATTAAAATGCTTAATGGGTCAGGTGGATGACTTGAGTGGGTCGTCGTGCCCTTTACGCACTACCTCCACGTGGGATTACGGTGTGGGCCCTCTGCGTTGTGGCCTTGTTCGAGGGCTCTTCAGACGTCAGCTTTACCTTGGGCTGATTGCCGGGCTTGGACCGCTTACTCCGGTAGTGGGAAGTGGGTCTGCTTCACCAGCCAGCCACGTACCGTGCAGGAGTACAAAGGACAGGGGTCCAAAGTTGCTTTGTACTTAGGATTTAGACCGGCGGATGGCCTCTCTGTTGGGGCATTCCCTAACAAGGTGTACGCCACCCTAGAGATCCGAGCGTGTAGGATAACAGTAGTGCAGCCCCTGCAGGGATGATAATCTATTCGGATAGCCGTGTCCACGGTAACAGGACGCTTTATGCTGAAGCCAGACTCTACTACTACAAACTACTACTACTAAACTGATTAGTTCCGGGTTTTCTTCCTCGCAGGGAAGTCGAGTAGGGATTCTCAGAGGCATATGTAATTGTTATATAATACAACTTACTATTATACAATGTTGCAGAAACGTCTGCTGCATTGGTATTACATTCATGCTATTGAACTATTGGCTATTCTCTTCTCATGCTGCAAGACTCGTCGGAAGATGCTAGTCTTCGTTAGGCCTAGCTTCTTACCCTTATTCTAATTTCTATCTTGCAGTCCACTATACATAGCCTCCCCTTTCCATTTGATACATGCATAAATGCTTAGTAGCGGACGTAAGACTCGTGGGTATGCTAGATACTCACCCTTTCTTTATTTCCCATTTTTGTTTTGCCTGATCGGCTGATGCAGCCGACGTTGGAGCCCAGGAGCAGGAGTCCCCCGGAGGCGACTACTACAACGTCGAGTTCCCCGTTGACCAGGATTAGTTCGGTGGATCCCAGGCAGGATGCCTCGCCTTTTAGATCTGTATCTCTGATGTCATTTGTGCTAGCCTTCTTAAGGCAAAACTTGACTTACTATGTCTGTACTCAGATATTATGATTGTATAACTTATGTATTCGGATCCTCGTGATCCCTCGTATTGCAACATATTGGTGTATCCTTTTGTGTTTAGTGTTGTGCTGTGATATTCTCACCGTGGCACCCTAATCTCAGCCGTGTACCCTCCGTGTATGATTACTATACACGGATTGGTTTTGGGGCCGTCACAGCAATCTTGAGAAACAGTAGCTCTTCAAGAATATCCTTGTTTCCAGTAGAGGAAAAATTATTTTAATATGGGTACTAACCTCGCTAATCAGATTATGATGAGTTATGTATGAAGGGAGTTTTCAAGTGTGCGAGGGAAGATGATGAAAGAAGATTCAGGAGTGTCAAGCGCTCAAGCTTGGGGATGCCCCCATGCATCCCCAAGAAATATTCAAGGAGACTCAAGCGTCTAAGCTTGGGGATTACCCCGTGCATGCCCTTCTTCATCAACAATTATCAGTTCGTCTCTCGTTTCACTATATTTTTATCACTTCATGTGTTATGTGCTATGCTTGGAGCGTCTCGCAGGTTTTATTTTTAGTTTTCTTTAGCTTTTCTTGCTGTTCATAACAAGTTAGAACCCAGATTTCCTTGTGTGGGAGAGAAACATGCTCCACTTTCAAAATCTAGAAAACATCATAGGATTTTTCATGCTTATCTTTGTTGTGTGTGTTCTTTATCTTTTTCATAGCTACTGTCATGTTTAGCTCTTAGTTTTCATGCTTATATTTTTAAAGAGCTTTTGTTTAGTTTGTTGTTGGAACTCTCTTGAGTTTTCATGTTTATCTTGTTTAGAGAGTTTGCATGTTGCACTGAGATTTGTGTCTTGACTTGAAGTAGGTAATTGAGGTTGCTATTCTTTTGTAGTAGTAACTTGCAATAGTTTTGAGGTATTGTTTTGAGTAATGTTTGGACTCGTGGTGTCAAGAGATTTAGCCTATTAGTGATAGATGTCGTATTTGGGGCAATCCGTGTTTATTTTCAAAACATACAAAATTAGTTGAGAACTTTAGCTACTAGATGGATCACTAGTCTTCCGAGGGGTCGAATATTAGAGTACACTCACGTACCATGAGTCGAGGATGCGCAAGGATAACCAAACCCCCATACACTCCTCCTTGGGGTACTTGTCTCTTTGTGAAACCTCCTTATTAGATTGAGAGTTATCGATAATAAGTGCATGAGTTCTTCGGACTAATGTGAGTATTCGAAAGTTGACACTTCCACCTTCCCATGTTTTTCTAGCCTCTCTTGTGCCGTGCATTGCTTTCTTCGCACTCCGAGAGTTAGCATCCACCTTCGCCGGTACATCCAAACCCTTGGCATGATACGCTCTGTCATCATAAACCTCCTTATATCCTTCCTCAAAACAGCCACCATACCTACCTATCAAGGCATTTCCATAGCATTACCGAGATATATTCCCATGCAACATCCATATTCTCATGACTTGATCTTCATGTCATACATGCTACTTGCTTGACCGATGATCCGCATGCTAGTTGGGCCTTTCCCTAATCATTGCTAGATGACACGCTAGTATCATTGCATATCCTGCTACGCTGGCAGAGGCATACATTTGCATACATCATGATAGTTACATCTTCTTTATGATTTGAGTACTTTTGTAAAGTGTGAAAGATCTTCTATACTTTTTGTAATATATAGAGTGTTTCCCCTAAAGTGAGAAAAGATCCCAAAGTGGACAAATTCAAAGATCCCAAATAGGACAAATTAAAAGATCCCAAAGAGGACAAATGAGAGAAATAGAAAGAGCCATTGAGGCCACCAAAAAAATACAAAAAATAGAAAAAAGAGAAAAAGAAATAAAAAGAGAGAAGGGAGCACACTACTATACCTTTTGAGAGATCCACACTCGTACTCCCTCTTATATCTTGTACTCCATAGAGATTATCAATCATGCATATAGCTATGGGGACTTCACACTATAGAACTTGGCTTGTATATTCCAATGATGAGCCTCCTCAAATGAGCTCTAGGTCTTCTTGAGCAAGCAAGTTGGATGCACCCCCACTAGTTCCATTGGAGAGCTTACCTTAGCTCATATGTGCATCCGTTGCATGGCAATCCCTACTCCTCACATCATGTCTATCATTTGGCTTTCTCTCGCCTATGATTGTCCTCATTGATGTGAGCCTTTCACACCTTTTGTCCTCCTCCTCCACCATATTCTCTCTTTCCCATCCTAAGTGTCAACTTCCTTTCTTACGCTCATCCATTGCATGAGTGCTCAAAATGTCGAAAAGAAGTGGATCATTTTGACTTGTACATGGCTAGTGGTCTGGGACTGAGTCAAGATAAGATTCCAAAGAAGACCAAGTGTGAAACTTTCGTAGATTGAGTTCTCAACACAAAAAAAAATACTTTTTTCTCGTATATCCCTATCCCCTTTCTTGCACACAAACACCATTTGGAGACATTCGAGTCACGGACAACGAGACCTCTTGCACCTTTATGTTCTTATGTTGCTTATTTCAATGCTAAATATAGACTCATTCCTGTTATGACTTGAATTGAATTACATTCCTTGATTGCTTTACTTAAAAGTTCTTATATGGTTGTTAGCATGTCACCATAGAAATTATGCTTTTATCATTTACCTACTCGAGGACGAGCAGGAATTAAGATTGGCGATGTTGATACGTCCAAAACATATCTATAATTTCTTCTTGCTCCATGCCTCTTTTGTGTGATATTGCTATGATATTGATGAACTTCCATACACTTTTGATCATATTTGGACTAACCTATTAACTCAGTGCACCCTAGTGACAATTCCTGTTTTCTGTTGTTTTCTATTTCAGGTTTCCCCCATATTAAGAGTGCTCCAAAAATTCGGGAAAAATACAATAAAAAATCAGCACAGAAGAAGCTACGGGAAACACCGAGGGGCAGAGGGGACCCACAAGGGCCCCAGGCGCCCTCCCGGCGCGCCCTAGGGTGGGGCCGTGCCAGGGGGCCGCCTGGACCCCTGGTGGACCCTCTGCCTTCCCCCCTTCGCCTATATATCCCTCGTGACGTGAAACCCCCATTAAGGGAACCCTTTTTCGAGATCTCTCCTCTGTTCCGCCGCCGCCGCGCTTCCAAGATCGGGAGCACGAGATGACCTCTTCCCGGCACCCTGCCGGAGGGAGGAATCACCTCCGGGAGCTTCTCCACCACCATTGATGCTTCCCGGATGAACCGTGAGTAGTCCACCTTGGACCATGGGTCTATGATCAGTAGCTATGTGATGTTCTCCTCCCCTCTTTGTTCTTCATGGATTAGACCTCGTGAGATGCCCTACATGATCGAGACACATATGTAATCTTTTTGTTGTTGCTATGCTGAGTTTGCCGGGATACGATGGATTATGAGACTATGTTCAGATTGTGTTTGAGTAATATATTTGATTCTCCTCTTTTATATTTATGTTGTAGAGTAATTCTTGCATGTTCTCCGTTGCTGTTTATTGCTTTGGCCAAGTAGTCACTACTAGGAGAAAGGCTAGTAGTAGCGCCCCCATTTGGCTTATCAGTAGCGCCCTAGGGCGCGCTACTGCTAGCACGCTACAGTTAACATGTAGCAGTAGCGCGCGTACGCACCCGCTACTACTACACCAGTAGCGCCCCCACTTACTGCCCGCTACTACTAATACCAGTAGCGCGTACAGGTAACAGGGCGCTACTGGTATTTATTTTTCATTTTCTATTTCTTTTTCCCATCGTATTTTTGCTGTATTTGTACAGGTATTATACAATATAGTCTCATACACATACACAGGTTTTCTACAAAGTACAAATCTCATCATATCATACAAATACAATAATCTGATGACCATATATATATCATCATTATCTCTCATATCCAACACAAATGATGTCTCTCATCGTGTCATGTCTTGTGAAGCCCCCAAAATCAAGCCGTGTACAGTAATCATACACGCAAGGTACACGATTGAGATCAGGGACTCACGGTGAGATATCACAACACAACTCTACAAATAATATAATACAAGCTGTTTAATACAAGCCAGGGGCCACGAGGGCACGAATACAACAGCTCAAGAGCACAAAGTCAGCGGAAGCAATAGTATCTGAATACAGACACAAGAATACAAGGTTGCCTTAAGAAGGCTAGCACAAAAAAAACAACGATCGAAAAGGCGAGGCCTCCTGCCTGGGAACCTCCAAGCTACTCCTGGTCAAAGGGGAACTCGACGTCGTAGAAGGCATCGGGGATCTTCACGTTGCGGTGGCCGACATCGGGGATCTCCTACTCCTGAACTCCAACGTCAACTGCAGCGGCCGATCAGGCAAAACAGTAAAGGAAATAAAGCAGGTGAGTATCTAGTATACCCGCGAGTCTTACGTCCGCTACTAAGCATTATGCATTGTATCAACGGAAAGAAGAGGTTGTATATAGTGGACTGCAAGATAGAAATCAGAATAAGGGTAAGAAGCTAGGCCTATCGAAGACTAGCATCTTCTGACGATGTCTTGCAGCATGACGTAAGAATCAGCCAACAGTTTATATGAAGCAATAAAGTAACAACGAAGCAGAAGTTGCTGCAACATTGTATAATATAAGTTGTAATGATTAATAATAACAATGCCTCCGATTTCACCTCCTCGACATCCCCGCGAGGAAGACAAACCGGAACCATATAGTTTAATAATAATAGTTTCTAGTGGTAAGATCCAGCTTTAGCATAAAGCGTCCTGTTACCGTGGACACGGCTATCGATAGATTAATCTTCCCTGCAGGGGTGCACTTGTGTTACGCTACACGCACGGATCTCCAGGGTGGTGGGAACCTTGTTAGGGAACGCTCCACCGAGGCTATACGACACTTCATAGCCCATCTTTCAAACTCAACAGAGAGGTCATCCACCGGACTATATCCTATGTACGCGGGGCTTTGGACCCTAACCCCGACGTACTCCTGCACGGTGCGAGGCTGGCCGGTGAAGTTAAATCAAAGCAAATACAAATCACACTGCCGCGGCAAATAAGACAACACCACTTCCCGGCGCAGGCCGCGGTACTGCTGACGTCTGAAGAGTCCTCGGACGACACTACGAAGCAGAGGAGCCCGTAACTCGTAATTCCCACGGGTAGGTAGTGCGTACATGGCATATAGCTAACTCAAGACATTCACTGAACCATTTAGCATTTTAATTAACCTGCGTGACAACCGTTATCGTTGCCTCGACTTAACTGACCCGCGGACAACGACAGCAGCCAGAACCACCAGTACATCGGTGCCTACCCTGTCGTCCCACCAAGTCACTGCGGTTACCAACAAGGTGAACCGTCTCCTTACCTTGTCTCGCGTGTGCTTCGGGAGGAGCTCGACTTTCGTAGTTTGGTAACTCTCGCGGCCAACGATCAGGGGCCAAGCACACCGGTGCACTGGTCGTACCCTCCCTGTCGTCCCGTCGCAATACCTCTCGCGGGCACCGTTGGGTCGCCCGACTTCTTACCTTTAAGGACAATCGTCGTTCAGGACCCTACGGCGGCAAGACAAAGTCAGCCTCGAGTGGAGTACAAGGATTACTCCTTGATAGCTCACACTTGAGGTGACTAGGCATAACCCAGATAGGGGCCTTAGACGGTGTCTGCATTGTATCGTACCTATGCAGTTATAATATTTGTATCCGCATTCACTCCCCTGAGTGATCACGGCCCGCTGTCTAATCATAACTAACAATGCGCAGGGCTCACTGCTGAATAATACATAATAATAATAATAGGCAGCATAGGATAAAGGATGGCACATCAAGGGGCGACAAAAATCAGGCTATGCAGTTGAATAGGATTGTAATCGTAGCAGCAGCAGTAACAATGCCTAGTGCAAGAAAAGTACGGAAAGATAGGCGATATCTGGGGAAGAAAATGGCTCTGCTTGCCTGCAAGCTCGGCGGTAGTAGTAGGGTCGTCGACGACGTAGTCGTACTCAGCAGCGGTGTAGTCGACGGCAGCAGCGGGGTCTACCGAAGATTAAGGGGGGGAAGAAAAACAGTAAATACACAGCAAGCATATACAAACAGATGCATGACATGACAGATGAAATGTCAACGGTATTCTAACGCAGTGTAATGCAATATGCTCGGAGCGGGAATTCATCTGGGTATGAACTACCGGCTCCGGGTGATTACCGGACAGGGTGTCCGGAGGGGGAAGGATCAAGCCGGAGGTGTCGTGGTTACCGGAACAACATAAGGGGGGTGTATCTGTGCTAGTTGAACCATTCCGGACAACTTTCGTGTTCGGAATAAATTCATCCTGGCATTCTAACAGTACCAGACAGTTTAACGGTTATCGGGCAAACTATCGGACAATGCCACCGGAGGGGGGAACAGTTCGATGATCGGTATGTTTGAGGGGTGTGATGAGGATATGGGTATCGTATCTGTAATCGTTGATCCGTTCTGAGTAACTTTCGTATACAAAGTATTTTGATCCGGGCAATTTTTATCGGTACCGGGAATTATCGACAGACAGCCCGAAGGGGGGAATGTCGATGTTCGGTACGTAGAGGGGGGGTGGTAGACATACGGATAGCGTATCCGTGTTCGTTATATTTTTCTGATCAATTTTGATGTATAAAGTTTTTCGATCCGATATACGGATTAAAAGATATTGATTTTATAAGTTTTAAATCATTTAAAAGATTTTCTGGAATTATTTTTAATAATAAAACAGTAACATTATCCACAACTGTTTGACTGGTCAAACCTGACCAGTGGGTCCTATCTGTCATAGACAGTGGCTAATTAAATCATTTCTATTTATTTTAAAAAGAATAGAGGGCCCACATGTCATAGAGACATTATTCAAATTGCATATTAATTAATCCAGAGAATTAGCTTAATGGGATGGGGCCCAGTTGTCATTGACTCAATGTTATGCTAACAGTTATTTATCTAACTTAATGACCTGGCCCCACCTGTCATGCAGAGGGGGTTTTATTTCTGTTTAATTTTATTAGTGGTTAGGCTAATGGGGGATTAGCCCCTAACCTAATTAGCGGGCCCCAGGGGGTCAGTGGTAGGTAGCGCACCGCTACCCAGCCACGCACACCGGCGACGAGGACCTCGGCGCTGCGGTGATGTTCCGGCGAGGGGCCGAAGCGAGGCGCGTGGGCGGCAGCGGCGACAGCAGCCGGGTGGCGCATCTCCAGCAGGAGCAGCCGCCGGAGTAGCCATGGGGGAAGCAGCCCGAGCACAGCCAAGGGGCGGCCGTGGCTAGCAGGGCGAGAGGGCACGAGCTGCTCATGGCAAGGCGTGCCAGGGGTGGCTATGGGCGGGGCTGGAGTACGCGTGTACACGGTAAGGGCCGTCCACGGCGCGGGGAGCGCGCGGCCAGGGGGTGTTCCTGGGCAAGGGCGCGGCGAGCGACGCCGGTTCATGGTGGGCTACGGGCGCAGGAGAACGACGAATAAACGAGACGGGGGGAGAGGGGAACGAGTGCGGCAGCTCACAGGGAGGCGGCAGGGGAGCTCGAGGAGACCGGGGTGCCGTGGTGGCGGCGAATCGAGCGGCGGGGTCGCGGTCGGCCGTGGTTGAAGAGGAAGAAGGGGCGGCGTCTCCCGTCCTTCCCGGCCGAAATTGACGCTCGGGCTCGATGCAGCGGGATGCGGCAGAGCATCTGGACACGGAGGGGCGTGCTGCGATGGCCTCAGGCCACGACGACGACGGCGAGCGCGCGAGCACGGGAAGAGGGGAGGGGAGGACGAGGCCGAGGGGGAGGGGTAGGGGAGGGAAGGGGGCCTTCGGCCTTATCTACACCGAGGGAGAGGGTAGCAGGTAGGGCAGGGAGCAGGTGAGGGGGGGGGGGCGGTGTGGCCACGGCATGGCCATGGCGCCACTGTCGCCGGGTGGGGGAGGGGGAGGGAGCAGGTGGGGAGAAGAAGGAGAGAGAAGGGGGCTGGGCCTGGTGGGCCTCGCCCCAGGCGTAGGTTAGGTTTTTTTTTCTTTTTGTGTTTTATGTTTCTTTTAAATTTCTTTTCTGTTTGTATTTAGTTTGGCTAGGTTTTGATTTTTGTAAAATGTTATACTTGCACCTATATTAGGGTTACACTTCAACATGATGCTACAAAAGTTTGGCCCACAATAAAATTCATTTGAATATTGTTATTTATTTTAAAAGGCTTTTTGGTGCTGTTTTTCTACTGTTATCATTTAATTGAATTATTTAAATAACTTTATAAATTCACATTCCAATATTTATAAGACCTACTGATTTTTAGGCATTTAATAAAATTGGTTTCACAATTTTTAGTGCATTTAAAATTACCACCTGTTTATTAAAATTATCAAGGAAATTTAATAAATGGTCCAAGCTATTATTTTATTCTATTTATTATTCCTTAATTTTACTATACCATTTTAATAAAATAACTATTGCTAAATTATTGTGGCCTAATGTTTGTTAGACATTTTATAAATAGATTCCATTATTTTGGTTCAACTAAGATTTCCATTTTTATATTAACCTTCAAAATAATTTTTGATGACACCACAAGATTGGTTTCACAATCAACATAGACTTGTGATTATTCTAATGACTAGGAGTTGACTTGGTTTAGGTAATTGCAAGATGGTTATCATTCACCCACAATTCCCTTGGAGCAAAATTCTAATCCACCTTTATTTGAAAATTTTATCAGGGTGGTAATCCGACAAGGCTATGACCAAAGGTGATCAAGGCTTGATCATCAACAGTAATGATCACTAACAGTGGAATCACTGTAGTGATTACTGTACTGGATCAGAGGGTGTTACATGTCTAAAATAGCGATAGAAGTTGTCACAATATCTTAAATACATGCAAATACAAGCAAGTTTTATCATCCATCTAAACTATGATATATACTAGAAGAGCGGTCACTATGAGGAAGAGTGGAATTATGTAGTAGCTCATGAAGCGCCGCCTCCGATCTTCCTCTCGCGCTAGCGTAAATCTCAAGTAACTAGCTTCCGCTTCCTCTCCGGTATTGAACCCTCTTTGGCTGCCGCCCGGGAACCGGTGCACTTGGGCCTGACACTCTGGCCACTCATCGTACACTCCTGGAACCTTCCCTATGTACACGGCATAACACTTCTTCGCCATCGATGATCTATGTACCTATTAGAGATGCATATTCATTATAAGAATTCAACAATAGTACACAACATAATATACTTGAGCAACACGAAGACAAAAAGTTAGTGAATAGATGCAACATAAAGTAACATACATAATATAATATACACACGTTGTTCATGATACCCCAACTAATTCACTAGCTAGCAAGCGTTACGCAAGTAGTTCAACATGACCGTTAAATTACATCACAAAGGTTTCATATCGCTTCCAAAAGTATAAATTCAACCGAGACATCATCATCGGCATAGTCAATACACTAGAACTTCCATCCATCCATATCTGGGAGGACGCACCCTAGCTTATTGAACGGCGTAATGTCCAAAAGGTGCATTCCTACGCGAGTTTTAACATCAGCTCGCGATATTGGGCCGTGGTAGAACATCCCCTTCTTGTCGACGACTTCTTTCATGATGATGGTTGCAATATCCTTCAGGATGCGAAAGAAGTCATCTCTTACTTTATAATCCGGTTCGGCTAAGTTTTTTGCCCATATCATGATATGATTTTCATCTTTGCTTGCCATGCGAAGACGTTGCTGATCCTTTCTGAACTCCATCATGAGATGGATGACATAGTATCCATCATTTGTACTTCCTTCCGGTTGATGGATACTGCAGAAGTTGGTTTTATGCGAGAAACACGGCGCGCCCTTCCTTCGTGACTTTTTCTCGATGTGGCCACCCCTCATGCCGAAGCCCTGAAGAACGGAATCCAGAAGACTCATTACTTTGGTGTAGTCTTTCCTTTTGAAGTTCCTAGACGAGTCGAAATACACGGCATGGGAGACTCGCGGGAAAAGAACGATAAGGACGGCGTGCCCCTCGCTGCGCAAAATAAATGCACCTCAAATTAGCTAGCCTCCATATGAGCAAAGGAATGATTGAAATGTAAAGGCAATCGGGCAATGACTTACATTGGATGATAAGGCACGACAACCATTTCCTTCTCCTTATTCATTAGCATGAAATTTTCGATGTACTCCCTAGCCGTTTTAAGTTCATAGTGACCGAGCGACAAGAAGGACTCATGCATGTAGTATGGATCTGCCACCGCGATTTGCGAGATTTCCTCTCTTTTGATGACAAAGCTCATATGGAGCACAAAAATGCGGACGATCGTAAAATCGAGCCGCCTAGTGAGGAACATCTCAAAGATGTGATCAAACCGCAGGAAGAACACTTCCGCAGGCGCCGTGTCGACGTAGCCCATGCCCGGAGGCACACGCACCGCATAAAGTGGATATCCTGGATCCTTCGATGCGAGAAGGCTTTTCTCTGTCGATAGTACATGGTCGTGCAGTCTCCTGAGATCCCCTGATATGCTCTCAAGCGGTTTCGGCGGGAGGATCGGCTCGCCCGCGACATGGATCAACGCCGTACCTTTCATCGGTACACGGTCTGCAAAACCGGTTGGCGGAACCGACTTGCTGCTAGAAGCATTGACAGCCTTTTTGGCAGCTAAGTATTTCCTATTCGGTCTCTTCCTCGGCTTCTTCTGGGGGAGAGGTTGTGATGAGCCTTTCATAGAGCCCTTGATCGCCAACCCAAGTGTTGACGGGCTGAGCAAGGGTTGTTCATGCTGGTTTCAGGAGGCATCTCGAGGCGTGTCCTGCAAGGGTTGCACGAAGAGAGACTTTTTGCACTCAGACCTAGGATGCTCCTGCTCCGACAGAATATCCATCTCCTCGTCCACATGCTCCTTATTGGCCGAGTCATATGGCTGACTCATCATTTCTACTTCCTGATTAATGAAGGCGGTGTTGAGGAATTGCATAGGGTCACCATCCTCGTCCATGTCATCATCCATTGCTTGCTGGAGCACGGGGGAGAAATCACGATCCACTCTGCTTGGACCGCCTTCCTCGCGTCGCTCGCCACTCTCACCCAGCATAACAGGCGGCGCTAATAATTGCGGAGGCGGGGTGGTGGTGTTCATACCTTCTTGGGGATGTGTTGTCGTTGGTGTGGTCATCACGGCGGCCGACTCGACACGAAGAAGACCCTTCGGCCATAGGATGAAATAGCCCTTGCAGTCTGCAAGCCGCTTAGGGGTCTCGTCTTCCTCTCCCCCGAGTTGTACCGGAGGAGCCAAATCCTCGTGGCCCGGTTTGACATTCGCCACGGAAACCTTGAAAGTGGTATTGGGCATCTGCATGGTGTGGATCATCCGATCCGTGGGATTTATTATCGTTGCCTTTCCCACATCCACTGTCTGGCCATTGATCATGTATAATAAGGTGCACGGGGTTCTCTCGGCCTGCGAAAACATGTCTACGGCGTCAGACATCCAAAAGGCAACGAAAAAGGGATATATTATAGATATGTTGGTGTGACGCGTAATTACCGTGAGGGCGTCGAGCTCAGCCAAAGGCGAAGGCCCGCCTAGCAAGCCAGAGACAGAGGACGGGCTGCTATGAGCGGCTAATGGAGCATGACCGGATGCGAGACCAGGCCCCGCTGGTGCGATGTTCACCGAGTTGCTCCCGACGAAGCTAGTACGGGGAAAATCCGCTGCCGTTTTGTCTGGATTTTGCTTCGTCCACTCGATAACAGCCGGGATCAAGGATGAAACCAAAGCTGCGAACTCATCTCTACAGGCAGCTAAAGCTGCATTGACTGCCGACTTGATCATCTCTTGTTTGGTCGCTTGTTCGGTCTCAGCTGCTTTTTTCTCAACCGCAAGCTTCACCTTCTCGTCGATGTTGACCTGACTAAACTTCCTTCTCTGCCTTTTGGCCTCAGGGTCCTCGTCGTAGTAGTGCTTCCACTGGGCACCGTCTCCGACGCCGTGCACACGTCCATGCTGCGGCCGAGTGTCCAAAGGGAGGCCCTTCATTATGTTCAAGGCCCGGTTGAGATGGGTGTCCCACTTGGGCCTCATCGTCGACTGAGACGATGAGTCGCTTTCGGCATCAAGCTTGTGTTGCTCTTTCTGCGAAAGAAACGTGGACCATTTACAAATGTTACTACAACGTGTATTCTGAAGGTGGAAAAAAATTACCAGTAATCTCATCAATTCCCTCGTGGGCGCGTCCGTGGACCAAACCTTTTTCTTTGAGTCCCACTTGTAGCGGGCCCTGATGAAGTCATACTCCTGGGGGTCGGTGAACTCCTCCAAGGGGTCTGGGATCCCCGCGGCTTCACGTTCCATGTCCTCCTTTTCCCATATGGGCCTTTTGCCAATGTAACCACGGCTTCCGAGGCGGTGTTTCCCCGTGTTCCTTTTCTGAAGCCCCTTGAATTTCGCGGACCTAAGCTTGGCTTCGTCGGTAGCGCAAGTGTCCTTGAATTTTAAGAACTCAGCTTCCGTAAGTGATGGATTGTCCGCAAAAATCTTGGACAAAGGTTTGTTCTTCTCAATCAATCGTTTCACCCTCACTTTCCACGCGGACAATGCGTTGCTGAACTTGACCATGGCGGCGGCGTTTATGTCAGTCATGGCATCATCATCCCACGGAGTTTTGCTCTCATCCCGATCCGGGAACTTGAATCTGTTGTGCAGCTTCGTAAGGAGTAAATGATCCATATTTGGTATACTCCTCAAGTCATAGTCGTTGATGCTCGTGGTTTCCCGTAGGATGCATCCGACTTGGTTGCCGTAGCATCTGCGACCTTCCGCCGGCGCTATTGGCTCGAATTTGCCAGAATGCACCTCTGTCACTAGCAGTTTGTCGGTGCCGAGCTTGTTTGGTTTTCGTACCCTCTCCTTCTTCTTATTTGCTAGTTCATTAGCGGCTTCAGCGCCGCCGGTGTCGGTGGCGCCGGTGTCAGTGACATCGGTGCCATCAGTAGTGCTGTCGGACTCGATTTCGGCGTCCGTCGCACTAGCGGCATTCGGACCTTTGTCTCGTAGCTGAGAAGACATATGGTCGAGGAAGGCGTGTTCATGCTGCTGGTAGTCAAAATCTTCATTTGCACCGGCTTCGTCGTTGGTCGACATGTTTCCTACGATATATTTAGTCTCCAAGTTTAATTCTCAAACTATAAAAAAGGACTAAATACCGTCCTATCAAATACCGGGCACTCGATATGTCATACTTTGTAGCACAAGTCATGTCGAAATTCATGGTAAATTTCAGCATGACCTTTGCTAAAAAGTGGACATATCGGGAACCTGAAATTTGCCGGGACGGAAATAAATCAACATTCTGGCAAAACATAGGCCCCTCGGATCCCTGCATATGGAAAAAAGAAGAAAATTCGTACACAATATCATTTCATTTGCATTTTCAACTCCAAAATTTCATACAAACTCCTAAACAATATTAAGCATATACCCACGCACACAATTAGACAGAACAACTCTTCAGAGCACCCAGCTCGCTAGATAGTTTGGTGATTCACATCTCCTTTTTACTGGTGTTCTGCCTTAATAGTCACCCATATTCAGCAGTGCCTTACATTTAAGACGGTAAATGGGCAACATACACCAAGACAAATTGATAACTATTCAAGTTTTGTTTTTTACATTTTGAGCTAGTAGTGGTTACTGAATAATAATATTCTTGTGAAGCCAGCCAGTGATATTTTTAACCCTTGAAAAGCAAAGCCACTTAAGCTAAATATAAAATGAAACAGCACAAACGCTCTAGACTTTTTCTTTTTCTTTTTTGCATTGAAGGGTCTTGCACTTCCTTCCTACTGGTGTTAGTGGGAGCAGTGTTTGGCAATCCACTTGCGTAGTCTTGCCTATTAACACGAGCACCACATGAAGTTTCGCCTCACATGCATATGCACTGCTGCACTTCAATTTTTCTGTTGTGTAGGGCCCTTCTCTACACTTTCCAATTAAAAAGATGATGCATAATTGCATATAATATCGACCTATTACTGCTCACTGTATACTTTGTTTTTTGTGGCAACAGGCTAGCCTACAACAGGATAGTTTGGTGATGAATCAAATCCTTTTGTACATGTCCACAGGCCAATTAATAATGATGCTCTGCCGGCCTACAAGTCACAAGAAATCTATTCTTGATGGAAGACACGAGAGTTCAGGATGCAAGACCACTTACCGAGCAGATCGATGGTGGCGGCGGCGGCTTGACGACGACGGCAGCCGCGGAGGCGAGGCGACGAGGGCGGCGGAGGCGCGGCGACGAGGGCGGGGAGGCGAGGTCACGAGGGCGGCGGAGGCGAGGCGACGAGGGCCGGGAGGCGCGGCGACGACGACGGCGGCCGGGGAGGAGTCGAGAGGGAGAGATAGAGAGGAATGAAAAGAAGAAGGCCTGCCCGACCTGTTTAAGTGGAACTTAGCAGTAGCGGGCCCTATCAGCGCGCGCTATTGCTACGTTTAGCAGTAGCGCGCGCTGACAGGGCCCGCTACTGCTAAGTTTAGCAGTAGCGCGCTCTGACAGGGCCCGCTACTGCTAAAACTTAGAGGTGACCCGCTTAAGTTTAGCAGTAGCGCGTGCTGGCAGGGCCCGCTACGGCTAAGTTTAGCAGTAGCCCGCTCTGACAGGGCCCGCTCATTTTTGGCTATGACGTTCACGGTAGCGCTCTTGGTGTCGGGTATAGACATAGTAGTGAAATACTGGTTTTTTCTTTCGACATTCTTAGCCCATCTGACACGGAACATCGTCGCATTGTGTAGTCCGGAGTATTTAAGCTCCCAGATCTCTTCGACCCTTCCGTAATATCTTTTAGTGGAGCCGTTGTCGTCAGTCATGCATTCTATCGTCACCCCCGAGTTCTGGAAATCACTTTCCATATCTCTGGCCTCCGTATAGAACGTGTATCTGTTTATATCGTATGCCTGATAGGTGAGGAAGTTGACAGCAGGGCCATGTGCTAAGGCGTATATGAGCAATGCGTCTGTAGACCCCTCTTCCGGGGGATTGGCAAGAACATGCTCTTTGAACCAAGGCAAGAAAGTGGAGTTGTGCTCTCTAGTAACTTCGGCGTCCGTCTTGCGTAGGCCCTGGTCATGGTACTTCTTGGCGATGGTTTCTTTGTGCAGTGTCACGAAAGGGTCTACCACGTCAAGATGTTGTAGTACTACTAAGTTTGCCCTGTCAAAGTCATTGCGTCGATCCGAGTGGTCGACATGCAGTTCCCTCCGACCGTTGGTGTGACCTTCTCCTCCGAGCCTCCCATGGTTCTTGTTAACGGGCAAACCAACAACAGGAACGTCGTCATCTCCGTTGCTTAGATAATTCTCGCAGAACGAGATGCACTCTTGTGTCAGATAGCCCTGTACGATGCTTCCATCTGGTCGGGACATGTTACGAACGAATCCTTTGATGACCCATTCATCCTCTCGAACGACATCATGTTGTGCAGGTATGACGGGCCAAGGTCGATGATGTCGTCCACAATGTGGACACACAGATGCACCATGACGTCAAAGAACGCGGGCGGGAAGTACATCTCGAGCTCACATAGTATGACAACAATCTCTTCCTGTAGCCTTGTGAGCTGCTTCGAACTGATCGACTTTCGAGAGATAACATCGAAAAAATTACAGAAACCAGTAAGCGTGTCACGGACATGCTTGTCCATTATCCCTCTAAGGGCAACCGGTAGTATCTGCGTCATCATCACGTGACAGTCATGAGACTTCATCCCGCTGAACCTTTTTTTCTGCATGTCTAGATATCTGCTTATCTTCCCACAGTAACTGGAACTAACTTTTATTCCGGTAAGACACTTGAAAAATTGATCGATCTCCTTCGTATTGAAGGTGAAGCAAGAAGGGGGGGCGATATTTCTCTTCCTTCTTCTTTACTTTTTTGCCCCGCCTGCTGTCCCCCGCCTCTGTCTCGGCCTTTTTACGGGGCATGTGGAGATCTGCCCTTATTTCCAAATCTTCCAAGTCTCTTCTTGCCTTCAGCCCATCCTTGGTCTTCTCCGGCATGTTCATCAGTGTGCCAAGCAAACTCTCGAGAACATTCTTCGTGATATGCATTTGATCAAGACAATGAGGTGTATCGAGTTTGGGCCAGTACTCCAAGTCCCAGAAAACAGACCTTGTTTTCCATACCTTCAGTAGCGGCTCCGGTTTTTTCATCTTTCCAGGCGCGGGGCACTCTTTCCAGTTTTTCAGAAACTCATCAATTTTGGCGCCGCTCCTCTTACGTGGAGGTCCTCGATGCTCAGCCTCACCATTGAATAGATCTCCACGGTTTCTCCACGGGTCATTCTTCTCGAGCCATCTTCGATGCCCCATGTACACGATTTTCGCAGACCCACCATCTTTTGTTAGCTGCTGAGACGTTGTATCATCCATGCACCTCGTGCATCCGCAATATCCATGGCACACCTGGCCTGATACATATCCGTAACCGAGATAATCGTGCACCGTCGTCAGCACTGCGGCTTTCATATAGAAATATTCTTTTTCTAAAGCGTCCCATGTCTTGACTGGTGATTTCCATAACATTTCTAACTCCTCTTTCAATAGCTCGAGATATAGATTAATATTATTTCCCGGTTGTTTCGGCCCTTGAATCAGAATGCTCATGTGTATGTACTTTGTCTTCATGCACTTCCACGGGGGAATGTTGTACATCCATACAAACACGGGCCATGTGCTATGGTTGGTGTTCTGCTTGCCAAACGGATTCATGCCATCTGAACTCACGCCAAGCATGATGTTCCTTGGATCAAGATGAAATCCATATTCGGCGTTCAACGCTCTCCACTGGCTTCCATCCACAGGGTGTCTCATCTTCGGATCATCTCCATCATCGGGCACCTTCCTGACCGCGTGCCACCGCATGAGCTCAGCTTCCTTAGGATCTACGAAATAACGCTGCAGACGAGGAATGATCGGAAAGTACCATACAACTTTCTGAGGAGATTTCTTTCCGGCCTTCTTGTATCTATCAGCATTGCACATCGGACAACTGGTTTTTTCTGCGTTCTCGTTCCGATAAATGATGCAATCGTTGATGCATGCATGGTATCTAATGTGCGGCAGATCAAGAGGGCACACAATCTTCTTGGCCTCATCGATACTAGTAGGACAAAGGTTCCCTGGGGGAAGAACTGTCTTGTTTAGATACTTGAGATGATCATCGAGGCTTTTGTCACTCCATTTGTTTTTAGCCTTCATCTTTAGAAGTTCGAGCATGAAACTCAAGCGGGTCACCTCAGGAGCGCAACCATCATACAATGGAGTCTTCGAGTCTACCTCCAGTTGCTCCAACTTGGCCTCCTCTCTAGAACCAGCTCTGTCGCTAGTCGTCTTCTTGCGAAGCAGGTCTCGAACATGAGGGTCCCGCACGATTGAATTTAGTAGCGATGAAGGATCCGTCATGTCCGCATCTTCTCCGTCATGTTCGGTCTGATCTTCTCCGCCATTACCATGTGCGGCCTCTTCTCCGCCGTCATTTCCAGCGCCCTCTTCATCTTCGGATCCATCAATCATCTCTTCATCCGCTGCCATGGGGTTATTGGTTGCACCGTCGATATCGTCATCATCATCTTCAGTTATCCATCGAGTATAGCCATCCATGAAACAATATCTAAGCAGGTGCGCCTTCAAACGTCCACCCTTAAAGGGGTCCAGCCAGACGCCTTCTTTTCATTTTCGACAAGGACATAAAATCTCCTTTTCATTTTTTTCAACCATGTCGTCCACTGCGGATCGCAAGTATCTATCCACCATCCTTCCACAGACCTTCATGGTCGCCTACGAGTTATACAAACAAAAGATTATAACGACATGCATATGCATATCAAAGTCATACAAAAATTCGGCATGACCTTCCTAAAAATAGGACATATAGAGTTTGCCCGAAATTCGCCGAAACGGAAGTAAATCGCCATTTCGGCAAAACATAGGCAAACTCTCATATCACACACCCATACACACACACACAAATATTTTCATTGATGCAAAGCACAATTTTTTACTCACATCTCATGCATCCACGTACCTAGCTAGCTAGTAATTAATTAAGAGAGAGAGAGAGAAAGTATATACCTTTTGTTAAAATATCACACTTGGGAGAAGCTTGCACTAGCTAGTGAGGGAAAGGAGACAAAGGTGAGAAAGAGAGATAGCTAGATGCATTTATGCATGATATGTGGTGGTGGAGGAGGAGCAAATTAGAAGGAAAGAGAGAGATATTGCATTAATGAAGATGGTGTGTAGTGCATTAATGGAGATGGTGTAATGCATTAATGGAGATATACAAGAGGTAGGAGAAGGAATGAGGAAGAAGCAATTGAGGGAGAGAGAGGAGGGGGGAGGGGGATGGTTGGTGGAAAAGGTGGCTGCTGCGCATTACCAGTAGCGCATGTACCGCTACGGCGCTACTGGTAACGATAGTAGTAGCGGGCTTTCCAGGGGGGGCGCTGCTACAAAAACTTGTTATCTGGGTTTGGTGGGGACCACCTTTACCAGTAGCGGGTCCGCATATGAGGCGCTACTGATACAGGCATATCAATAGCACGCGTCCATATAGCGCGCTACTGCTAATTAGCAGTAGCGCCTGTCTTTAAAGGGCGCTACTGTTAAGCCTCTACCTATAAGCTTTTCCCTAGTCGTGGGTAGGTAGTGACTCCAAGAGGGAGCATTATGCATGATTGTGGGTTCATGCCCCCCGATGACTAGCTTGAGTGACAGAAACATGAGTCTAGGGGATGTGATGTTGCCACAAGGGGGAAAGCAACGGTGCTTGTACTTGCGGGGTGCAAGGATTATTTACTTTACGGAAAGTTCTTTAATGCAGTTGTCCGTTTCTTTGAGTTTACACTTTGGGTGGGATTCGCAACTTAATACCAGCGAGATGTTCTGGATAGATATCTCAAGGTGGATGATTAGTAGGTAGATGCAGATGGATTTCGGTCTACTTGTCTTGGCGTACCGCCCATGCTTTTGAGCCTCGTCCTTTCTTTATAGCATAGTTAGCATTGGTTGCGCACATAATCCTGTCAATTGCCTAGCTGTAATTTGTTTACCTCGCATGGCTATTTTATCGTATTTTGGGAGAGAGACATCACTAGTGAACATCATAGGACCCCGGTCCATATTTTCAATACTGTTTACACCCACTATCAATTTACTGATTTATTTACTTTTCCATTGCTATCACTATCATTATTATCCCGTGCGTTTTATCCTTTGTAAACAACAAGGCCGGAGGAATTGACAACTCCTATGTACTCGTTGGGAAGCAAAGTTATTTGCTATGTGTGCAGGTCCAGGTGAAGTAAGCAACCTTGAGTTGTGAACGGCGCCATTGTTTACTTCACCACCTTCTTGTATCTGTTGGAGTCCTATTGGTTCGACATTCAACCTTAGCATCTTCGCTAAGGGAAACTTGCTGTTGTCTACATCTCAACCTTCCACTTTGGGAAACCAACGAGGGGGCGTTAATTCGTACCATCACTTATACGTGAAGTCCCACGAAAACAAGACTCAGCCCAGAGGGAGACGCGCCAAGGAGACAAGCTTGAAGCCCAAGAAGGAATTTGACTTACCTTGTATAGCGCGTAGCGTATTTGTAAAGTAGACATAGAATAGGATTCCACCTCAAGTAGGAATCGGATCCATGGACTCTTGGACCCGGCACCTTTATAAGCCGAGGGTTCGGGGCGCCAGGATCAACTCTCAACTCAACATACAAACCACCAACGCGCGACTCGTAACCTAGATCTCCCCGAGACACAAGTTACGAGCCGGCAAACCCTTGTAATCCACAAGCCGGCTAGTCCTTTCGACAAGCCGGAGACCCCTCAATAATAAGAAGCAGGAGTAGGTCTTTACCTCGTGAACAAAGAGGGTCCGAAACCTGGGTAAATCACCGAGTACCGTGTCTATGTAGACTCTCTCCTCGATACCACCTCGCAGCAAAGGCCTAACTACAAGTTCGATGACTCGGACATCTTCTATGTTAACCCCATGATAGGACTACTCACGGCACATCCGAGAAGCGTCCATGGTGGTGGAGAAGCTCCCAGAGGTCAATCCTCCCTCCGGTAGGGTGCCGGGAGGAGATCTTATGGTGCTCCCAATCTTGGAAGCGCGGCGACGGAACAGAGGGTAAAAAAGCGATGTGGGGCCTCTCTGAGGGTTTTCGGAGAAAGGAGGTAATATAAGCCGAAGGGGGGGGGCACCAGGGGGTGTCCCCACCTCCCAGGCACCCTGGCCGTGCGGACAGGGATGGGGCCGCGCCCCCTGGCCGCCTGGGAGGGGGTGGCCCCCCTCTTGCCCTTCTTTTGTGTTTCTGGAATCTTCTTTTGCGCTGATCTTTTATTGGTTTTTATTGGAATTTTTGGAGCTCTGTAAATATCGGTAAAAACCTGCAACTTACAGACCTCAGCAGACAGAAATTTGCACTGGGTGCACTGAGTTAATATGTGTAAAAAGGTATGAAAGTGTAGCAAAACTCATAGCAATGTCACCTAAAAGATCATGGAACAAGCAGAAATTATAGATACATTTGGGATGTATCAACATCCCCAAGCTTAATTCCTGCTCGTCCTTGAGTAGGTAAATGATAACACATATAATTTTTGTGGTGACATGCTAACACACATATAAGAAGTTCAAAGTAAATCTTGTCAGATATGTAATTAACGCCAAGACAATAACAAGCAAGAGTCTATATCTACTATTGAAACTAGCAAAGCATGAACATAAAGGTTCAAGAGCTCTCGCTGTCCGTGACTCAAATGTCTCCAAATGGTGTTTGCGTGCAAGAAGTGGGAGATGGGTTTAGATCGTAAAAAACTATATAGTTTAATGGAGAACTCAATCTACTAAAACTTCACACTTGGTCTCCATCAGAATCTTGTTTTGGCTCGTCCCTAGACCACTAGTCAGGTACAAGTCAAACTGATCCTCTCCCTTTCGACTTTGAGCTCTCATGCAATGGATGAGCGCAAGAAAGATATATTGGAACTTAGGATGGCAAATAGAAAATGAGGCGGAAGGAAGACAACAAGGTGTGAATGGCTCACATCAATGAGGACAATCATAGGCGAGAGAAAGCCAAATGATAGATATGATGTGCAGAGTAGGGATTTCCATGCAAGGGATGCACATATGAGCTAAGGTAAGCTCTCCAATGTAACTAGTGGGGTGAATCCAACTTTCTTTCTCATGAAGACTTAGAGCTCATTTGAGGAGGCTCATCCTTGGAATATGCAAGCCAAGGTCTTTAGTGTAAGGATTCCCACATAGTTATGCATGAATGATAATCTCTAAGGAGTACAAATATGACTATGGAGTACGAGTGTGGATCTTTCAAAACGAATAGTAGTGTTTCCCCCTTCTCTCTTTTTATTTTTTATATTTTTTTATTTATCTATTTATAAGGCTCTTTCTATTTATGTCTCATTTGTCCTCTTTGGGATCTTTTAATTTTGTCCTCTTTGGGATCTTTTAATTTGTCCTCTTTGGGATCTCTTCCTCACTTAAGGGCAACACTCTATATTTTACAATAATATAAAGAAGATCTTCACACTTTAGAAGAAGTACTCAACATAAAGAAAATGAAAACTATCATGATGTACGCAAATGTATGCCTCTGCCAGTGTAGCAGGATATGCAATAGTACTAGCGCGTCATGTAGCAATGATTAGGGAAAGGTCCAACTAGCATGCGGCTCCTCAATCAAGCAAAATCAAGTATGACATGAAGATCAAGTCATGATATGGTGGATGTTGCATGGCAATGTATCTCGGAAAGGCTATGGAAATGCCTTGATAGGTAGATATCGTGGCTGTTCTGAGGAAGATATAAGGAGGTTTATGATCACAAATCATATCATGCCAAGGGTTTGGATGCACCGGCGAAGTATGCACCAACTCTCAAGATGAGAAAGGGCAATGCACGGTATCGAAGAGGGTAGAAAAATATGGAAGGTGGAAATTCCAACAATCGAATACTCGCATTAGTCTGAAGAACTCATGCATTTATTATCGGTAACTCTCTATCTAATCAGGAGGTTCACAAAGAGACAAGTACCCCGTGGAGGAGTGTATGGGGGTTTGTTTATCCTTGCGCATCCTCGACCCATGGTATGTGAAGGTACTCTATATATTCCAACCCCTCCAGACGTTAGCGATCCATCTAGTAGCTAGAGTTCTCAAATAATTTTTTGTAGTTTTCGAAAATAAGCACGGATTTCCTAAAATACGACACCTATCACTAATAGGCTCAAGCTCTTGGCACGAAAAGTCCAAACATTACTTAAATCAATACCTACTCATGAAAGTCACACAACTCAGTGCAACAAGCCAACTCTCTACACAATATAAGCATTATAACTCAAGAGAGTTCCTAAAACAACCTAAACTAAATCTCTTAAAAAGATAAGCATGAAAACTAAGAGCTAAGCATGACAGCAACTATGAAAAGATAAAGAACACACAGAAAAAGAAAGATAAGCATGCAAGCTAAGTTGTGTTCTATGGTGGAGTGGAGCATGTTTCTCTCCCAAAAAAAGAAGGCTAGGGTCCAACTTGTTATGAACTTCAAACAAAACTAAAACAAACTAAAAAGTAAAGAGAGAGACTCTCCAAGTTAACACATAACACATGAAGAGATACAAATATAGCATGGAGAAGGACGAACTGATGATTGTTGATGGAGAAGAGGATCCACGGGGGCATCCCCAAGCTTAGACGCTTGAGTCTCCTTGGATATTTCTTGGGGTTGCATGGGGGCATACCCAAGCTTTAGCGCTTGACACTCCCGAATCTACTTTCATCATCTTCCGTTGCATATTTGAAAACTCCCTTCATACGAAACTCATCATAAGATGATTAGAGTGGTTAGTACCCATAATAAAATAATTTCCCTCTACTGGAAATAAAGATTTTCATGAATAGATTGCCAAAATGTTTTTGCAAAGCAAAAGCAATCTTAAGATTTGTAAAATGATGAAAACGCAAAACGTGGCAGAATCTGTGAAAAACAGACCAGCGGGTAGTAAATAATTTTTTTGGGGTACTTCAGCAACTCAAATAAAAAAACTCATAACAGACGCCTGAAAGCTAATTGTATAGAGCAAACTGTCAAAACAATTCAGATCAAGAAGATGATCTGGTGATTTATCATGAATTTTTCCATCAAGCAGACAAAATCTTTTTCTGGACAGCATGTCACAACTTTTGAACTTTCTTGCAATCGGAGTCTAAAACTTGGCACAAAGCTTGAAAATAAAGACACAATGATGTTGCTACATTAGTAATAAGCATCAAGACAGATAAAACTTAAAGTAAAAACAACTTGGGTTGCATGCCAAGAGAATATAAAGATGCTAGGCATGAAGGATTATAAAGATTCTCTCACAAGAGAATAAGAGTTGAAGCAAAAGAGAAAATCAAGAAGAAAATATGAAACACATTTAATCCTAACCCACTTCCTATGCATAGGCATCTTGTAAGAAAATAAATCTAAGAAGCACAAAGAGACAAGCATAGGAAGGTGAAAGAACAACAACTTCAAAGCTTTCATCATAAAGAGAGGTGTTTTTGTAACAAGAAAGTTTCTACAACCAAGCTTTCCTCTCTCAAAGTAATTTTTAGTAGACTCATGAACACCATCAAGAATATAACTATCACATAAATCATGTTGTTCATGACCTACAAGTACACGTGTATAGTTTTCAACACGGTCTTTAGGAACATAAGATAAATGCAACCCATTACTATGGTCCATAATAAGAGAAAAGTTCTCCAGAATATGATTTGGAGAATTCAACAGGATAATAGGAAAATCAAGTATGGGTGAAATAGCAACAATTTCATGCTTAACATGAGGAACTATAGCAAGTTCATCTTCGTAAGCATCATCCATAGTGGCATCATGCCACAAGTATAGAAGGCATCAACTTCATCAAAAATGGATATTTCAACAGAATCCATAGGATCATAACACTCATCAATATAGCATTCATCATAAAAAGTAAGAGTCAAAGAGTCACTCTCATTAGAAGCACAAGGGGGGCACCAGGGGAGGTCCCCACCTCACAGCCGGCCTCCTGGCGTGGCCAGGAGTGAGGCCTCGTCCCCTGACCTCCTGGGAGGGGGTGGCCCCCCTCAGGCTCTCCTTCGGTCTTCCGGAAGCTTCCGTTGCGCTAATTTTCTATATATTTTTTTCTTGGAATTTTTTGGGCTCTGTAAATATGGGTAAAAGATGCAATTCACAGACGTCAGCAGACATCAACTGGCACTGGGTACACTGAGTTAGTAGGTTAGTCCAACTATGTGTAAAAAGTTATGATAGTGTAGCAAAACACATATCAATGTCACCCAAATGAGAATGGAACAAGCAGAAATTATAGATACGTTTGGGACGTATCAACATCCCCAAGCTTAATTCCTGCTCGTCTTCGAGTAGGTAAATGATAACACATATAATTTCTTTGGTGACATGCTAACACACATTTAAGAACTTCAAAGTAAAACAAGTAAGATATGCAATTCAAGTCAAGACAATAAAAAGCAAAAGTCTATATCTAGTATTGAAACTAGCAAAGTAAGAACAGAAGGGTGCAAGAGCTCTCGCTGTCCGTGACTCGAATGTCTCCAAATGGTGTTTGCGTGCAAGAAGTGGGAGATGGGTTTAGAGCATACAATACTATATAGTTAATTGAGAACTCAATCTACTAAAACTTCACACTTGGTCTCCTTCGGAATCTTATTTTGACTCGTCCTAGACCACTAGTCAGGTACAAGTCAAATTGATCCTCTCTCTTTCTACTTTGAGCACTCATGCAATGGATGAGCACGAGCAAGATATGTCGGCACTTAGGATGGCAAAGAGAAAAATGATGTGGAAGGAAGACAAAAGGGTGTGAAAGGCTCACACCAATGAGGACAATCATAGGCGAGAGAAAGCCAAATGATAGATATGGTGTGAGGAGTAGAAATTGCCATGCAACGGATGCACATATGAGCTCAGGTAAGCTCTCCAATGGAACTAGTGGGTGATGCGCGAGAGATGATAATGGCGTCTCGCCCTTCGTTGGTTACACCAAGGGGAAGGTGAGATGTAGGATAGCAACAAATATACCTTGGCAAAGATACCAATGTTTAGAGTCAATCCAGTAGGACTCCAAGGTCGACAAGTAGGTGATAAAGAGAATAATGGCGCCGTTCACAACTCAGGGTTGCTTACTTTACCTGGACCTCCACACACAACAAGTAAATTTTCTCCCAACGAAATTCAGAGAGGTTGTCAATCTCTCCGGCCTTGTTGTTTACAAAGGATCAAACACAAGAGATAATAGTAATGATAATAACTACAATTGGAAAGTAAACGCTATAAGTAAACTGAGGGTGTAAACAGTGGTGGAAATATGGATCGGGGTCCCATGATGTTCACTAGTGATGCCTCTCTCCACAAAGACGATAAAACTGCGATGCGAGGTAAACAAATCCCAGTTGGGCAATCGACAGGATTAAAAACGCACCACAATGCTAACTATGCTACAAAGAAAGGAAGAGGCTCAAAAGCATGGGCAGTACGCCAAAATAAGTAGACCGCAATCCATCTGCATCTACAACTAATCATCCACCTTGAGATATCTATCCAAAACATCTCACTGGTATTAAGTTGCGAGCCCCATCCAAAGTGTAAACCCAAAGAAACACACAACTGCATTGAAAGAATTTTGCGTAAAGTAAACAATCCTTGCAACCGCGGTTACAAGCACCGTTGTTTTCCCCCTTGTGGCAACAACACATCCCCTAGATTCATGTTTCTGTCACTCAAGCTAGTCATCAGGGGGCATGAACCCACAATCAAGCATAACGCTCCCTCTTGGAGTTACTATCTACTACTTGGCCAAAGCAGTAAACAGCAACGGAGAACATGCAACAATTACTCAAGAACAAAATACAAAAGATAAGAACCAAATATATTAGTCAATCACAATCCGAACATAGTCTCATAATCCATCAGATCCCAGCAAACTCAGCATAGCAACAGCAGAAAGAATTACATATGTGCCTTGATCATGTAGGGCAGCTCACAAGGTCTAATCCATGAAGAACAGAGAGGGGAGGATAACATCACATAGCTACTAATCATGGACCCATGGTCCAAGGTGGACTACTCACGGATCATCCAGGAAGCGTCCATGGTGGTGGAGAAGCTCCCCGAGGTCGATCCTCCCTCCGGTAGGGTGCCGGGAAGAGGTCTTCTGGTGCTCCCGATCTTGGAAGCGTGGTGGCGGCGGAACAGAGGCGAGATCGCAAAAAAGGGTTATGTCTTCAGAGGTTTCGGGGCGAAGGAAATATATAGGCGAAGGGGGGCAGCCAGGGGGGCCACCAGGAGTCCAGAAGGCCTCCCGGCGTGGCCCCACCCTAGGGCGCGCCACCTGACCGCCTGGGCACCAGGTGGGGCCCCTCTGGCCCCCTTTCGGGACACTGGAAGCTTCCTTTGCGCTGATTTTTTATATATTTTCCCGGATTTTTCTGGCATTTTACGTAATGGGAAAACCTGAAATAAAAAAGACAACAAAAAACTGAAACTGGCACTGGGGTGCACTGAGTTAATAGTTTAGTCCAAATATGATCAAAAGTCTATGAAAGTGTATCTAAAACATAGCAAGATCACACAAAACATGCATGGAGCAAGCATAAATTATAGATACGTCTGGGACGTATCAACATCCCCAAGCTTAAATCATGCTCGTCCTAGAGTAGGTAAATGATAACAAGCATAATTTCTGTGGTGACATGCTACCAACCATATAAGAACTTTTAAGTAAAGCAATCAAGGTATGTAATTAAATTCACGTCATAACAGACAAGAGTATATATTGGCATTGAAACAAGCAACATAAGAACATTAAGGTGCAAGAGCTCTTGTTGTCCGTGACTCGAATTTCTTCAGATGGTGTTTGCGTGCAAGAAGTGGGAGATGGGAATTCGAGAAAAAAAAATATTTTTTTGTTGAGAACTCAATCTACTAAAGTTTCACTTAGTCTTCTTTGGAATCTTATCTTGACTCGTCCCCAGACCACTAGCCAGGTACAAGTCAATTTCATCCACTCCCTTTCGATATTTTGAGCACTCATGCAATGGATGAGCGTAAGCACGAGAGTTGACACTTAGGATGGCAAAGAGAGAGAGAGAGAGATATGGTGCATGAGGAAGACAAAAAAGGTTTGAAAGGATCACATCAATGAGGACAATCATAGGCGAGAGAAGGCGAAATGATAGATACGATGTGAGGAGTAGGGATTGCCATGCAACGGATGCACATATGAGCTAAGAAAAGCTCTCCAATGGAACTAGTGAGTGTGCATCCAACTTCCTCACTCAACAAGACCTAGAGCTCATTTGAGGAGGCTCATCATTGGAATATACAAGCCAAGTTCTATAGTGTGAAGGTCCCCACATAGCTATATGCATAATGATCATCTCTATGGAATACAAGATATAGAGGGAGTACAAGTGTGGGTTTTTCAAAAGGAATATTAGTGTTGTCCCCTTCTCTCTTTTTATTTTCTTTTTGTCTTTTTTCTATTTTTTGGTGGTCTCAATGGCTCTTTCTATTTAAATCTCATTTGTCCTCTTTGGGATCTTTTAAATTTGTCCTCTTTGGGATCTTTTCCTCACTTAAGGGCAACACTCTATTTTACAAGCAGTATAGAAGATCTTTCACACGTTACAAGGTACTCAACATAAAGAAGATGTAGCTATCATGATGTATGCAAATGTATGCCTCTGCCAGTGTAGCAGGAACATGTATGACATGAAGATCAAGTCATGAAGAGGTGGATGTTGCATGGCAATATATCTCGGAAAGGCTATGGAAATGCCTTGATAGGTAGGTATGGAGGCTGTTTTGAGGAAACATATAGGGAGGTTTATGATGACAGAGCGTATCATGCCAAGGGTTTGGATGCACCGGCGGGTAGGCTCCAACTCTCGGAGTGAGAAGAGGGCAATGCACGGTACAGAAGAGGCTAGAAAATATGAGGAGGTGGAAGTGTCAACTTAGAATACATACATTAGTCCAAAGAACTCACGCACTTATTGTCGGTAACTCCAAATCTAATCAGGAGGTTCACAAAGAGACAAGTACCCGGAGGAGGAGTGTATGGAGGTTTGGTTATCCTTGCGCATCCTCGACTCATGGTACGTGAGTTTACTCTAATATCCGATCCCTCCAAATATTAGTGATCCATCTAGTAGCTAGATTTCTTAACTAGTTTTTGTAGTTTTTGAAAATAAACATGGATTTCCCAAAACGACACCTATCACTAATAGGCTAGAACTCTTGACACCAAAAGTTCAAACATTACTCACAACAATACCTCAAAACTGTTGCAAGTTACTACTACAATTGAATAGCAACCTCAATTACCTACTTAAAGTCAAGACACAACTCAGTGCAACAACCAACTCTCTTAACAAGATAAACATGAAAACTAAAGAGAGTTCCATCAACAAACTAAACAAAATCTCTTGAAAAATATAAACATGAAAACTAAGAGCTAAACATGATAGAAGCTACGAAAAGATTAAGAACACACAAGAAAAGAAAGATAAGCATGAAAATCCTATGATGTGTTCTAGTTTGAAGTGGAGCGTGTTTCTCTCTCACACAAAGAAAGTTGGGTTCTAACTTGTTATGAACAGAAAATAAAGCAAAAAAAAACTAAAAATTAAACTAAAGAGCGATACGCTCCAAGCATAGCACATAACGCATGAAGTGATAAAAATATAGTCAGACGAAGGACGAACTGATAATTGTTGATGAAGAAGGGGATGCATGGGGGCATCCCCAAGCTTAGACGCTTGAGTCTCCTTTGATATTTATTGGGGATGCATGGGGGCATTCCCAAGCTTGAGCGTTTGACACTCCCGGATCTTCTTTCATCATCTTCCCTCGCACACTTGAAAATTCCCTTCATACATAACTCATTATAATCTGATTAGAGAGGTTAGTACCCATAAAATAATTTGCGTCTGCTGGAAGTAAAGATTTTCTTGAAGGCCTACTGTTTCTCAAGACCGCCAAGAAGTTTTTGCAAAGAAAAAGCTAGCGCAAGACTTGCAAAACTGAGGAAAGGCAAAATATGGAAGAATTTGTGAAAAACAGACCAGCAGGTAGTAAATAATTTTTTTGGGGTACTTCTGCAACTCAAATAAAAAAACTCAGAACAGACGCACGAAAGCTACTTGTATAGAGCTTGCTGTTAAACAAATTCAGATAAAAAAGATGATCTGGTGATTTATCTTGAATTTTTCCGTCCATGGACAGAATCTGTTTTCTGGACAGCATGTCGCAACTCTTGAACTTTCTTGCAATCGGAGGCTAAAATTTCCACAAAGCTTGAAAATAAAGATACAATGATGTTGCTACAGTAGTAACAATAATCAAGACCACTAAAAACAGAAGTAAAAGCATCTTGGGTTGCTTCCCAACAAGCGCTTTCTTTTACGCCTTTAAGCAAGAAGATTGCAAAAGATGCTCACAAAAGAATAAGAGTTTAAGCAAAAAAGAGCATCAAGAAGAAAATTTGAAACACATTTAAGCCTAACGCACTTCCTATGCCTAGGAAACTTGTAAACAAATAAATCAAAGAAGCACAAAGTGACATGCATCGGAAGGTGGAAAAAGAACAACTTCAAAACTTTCAACATATAGAGAGGAGTTTTAGTAATATGGAAGTTTCTACAACCAAACTTCCCTCTCTCAAAATAATTTTCAGTAGTATCATGAAAAATATCAAGAATATAACTATCATATAAATCATGTTGTTCATGACCTACAATCACACATATATAGTTTTCAACACGGTCTTTAGGATCATCAGATAAATGCAACCCGTCACATTGAGCTTTAATAAGGACAAAATTCTCTGGAATATGATTTGAAGATTTCAAAAGGATAATATGAAAATCAAGTGTTGGTGCAATAGCAACAATTTCATGCTTAACATGAGGAACTATAGCAAGTTCATCCCCGTAAGCATCATTCATAATGGCATCATGGCCACAAGTATAGAAGGCATCAACTTCATCAAAAAGGGATATTTTAAAAGAATCCATAGGATAATAACACTCATATAAGGTAAGAGTCAAAGATTTACTCTCATTAGAAGGAAGACATGGATGGCTCCATTCTTCCTCCTTTTGTTCGTCACTCTCCTCCTCTTTTTCATCCAAGGAGCTTTCAGGTTCAGCAATTTCCTCTTCCATAGAGTCCTGCAAAACATTAGTCTCTTCCTTTGGGGGAGAGATTCTCTCAAGATGATCAGTAATATAATAATTTGCATCATAATTTTTCAAAAAATAGTTAAGTATAGCAAGACACTCATATTTGTAAAAGACATCATCAATATTTTTAAGAAAAGACGTAATTTCATAGGCACCCTTATAAGCAACAAATTCTTCTCTTTGCTCTGCATCATAAAAATCATAATTTCTCTTAGCATAAGAAGCTAAGGTTTCATCATCATTGTATTCACATTGGAAAGCAAGGTGTTTATGCCTCATAAATCAATAAGATTCACCCTGCAGAAAGATATATTATATATTGAGCACAAGTTTCTAACATACTCATATAACTGATGTATTTGTTTCCATAAGTGTATCCCCTTTTGAGACAAGCGGTGTTACTTGTACCATTCTTGTTGATCCTTAGTGAATCCTCCATGCCAGTAGGATCTGGTTTGAAAGAAGTTAGGCATTGGTGGCGAGCAAGTAACTAGACATACTATTTTGGGTTTCTTTGGTATAAGACACAAAGGAAGAAACTGAAAGGTAAACTAACAAGACTAAAAAGCAAAGATAAAAGATAGCATGCAACTCCCCTATCTTGAAGAGTGCAGTCCCCGGCAACGGCGTCAGAAATTTGCTTGATGCGCAAGAGATGATAATGTCTTCTCGCCCTTGGTTGGTTGCCCCAAGTGGAAGGTGAGATGTAGGATAGCAGCCAATTTCCCTTGACAAAGATACCAAGGTTTAGAGTCAATCCAGTAGGACTCCAAGGTCAACAAGTAGATGGTAAAGTGAAGAATGGCGCCGTTCACAACTCCGGGTTGCTAACTTTACCTGGACCTACACACACAACAAGTAACTTTGCTCCCAACAAAGTTCAGAGAGGTTGTCAATCTCTCCGTCCTTGTTGTTTACAAAGGATCAAACACAAGATATAATAGTAATGATAATAACTGCAACTCGAAAGTAAAAGCAATGAGTAAATTGAGGGTGTAAACAGTGGTGGAAATATTGATCAGGGTCCCATGATGTTCACTAGTGATGTCTCTCTCCCAAAAGACGATAAAACTGCTATGAGAGGTAAACAAGTCACAGCTGGGCAATTGACAGGATTAAAAAACACTGTAATGCTAACTATGCTATAAAGAGAGGCAGAGGCTCAAAAGCATGGGCAATACGCTAAAATAAGTAGATCGAAGTCCATCTGCATCTACTACTAATCATCCACCTTGAGATATATATCCAGAACATCTCGTTGGTATTAAGTTGCAAGCGCCACCAAAAATGTAAACCCAAAGCAACAGGAAACTGCATTAAAAGAACTTTGCGTAAAGTAAACAATCCTTGCAACCGCGGTTACAAGAACTGTTGTTTTCCCCCTTGTGGCAACATCACATCCCTTAGACTCATGTTTCTGTCACTCAAGCTAGTCATCAGGGGGTATGAACCCATAATCAAGCATAAAGCTCCCTGTTGGAGTCACTACCTACAACTTGGCCAAAGCAATAAACATCAACGGAGAACATGCAATAATTACTCAAGAACAAAAATAAAAAAGATAAGAACCAAATATATTACTCAATCACAATCTGAACATAGTCTCATAATCCATCAGATCCCAACAAAATCAGCATAGCAACAGCAGAAAGAATTACATATGTGCCTTGATCATGTAGGGAAGCTCACAAGGTCTAATCCATGAAGAACAAAGAGGGGAGGAGAACATCACATAGCTACTGATCATGGACCCATGGTCCAAGGTGGACTACTCACGGATCATTCGGGAAGCGTCCATGGTGGTCGATAATGTCCCGGAGGTCGGTCCTCCCTCCAGCAGGGTGTCGGGAAGAGGTCTTCGGGTGATCCCGATCTTGGAAGCGCGACGGTGGTGGAACAGATGCGGCATCGCGAAAAAGGGTTTTGTCTTCGGAGGTTTCGGGGTGAAGGAAATATATAGGCGAAGGGGGGCAGCCAATGGGGCCACCAGGAGTCCAGGCGGCCTCCCGGCGCGGCCCCACCCTAGGCCGCGCCACCTGGCCGCCTGGGCACCAGGTGGGGCCCCTCTGGACCCCCTTCGGGACACTGGAGGCTTCTGTTGCGCTGATTTTTTTATATTTTTCCGGGAATTTTTCTGGCATTTTACATAATGGGAAAACGTGAAATAATAGGTTAGTACAAATATGATCAAAAGTGTATGAAAGTGTATCTAAAACATAGCAATATCACACAAAACATGCATGGAGCTAGCAAAAATTATAGATATGTTTGGGACGTATCAGTGGGGGTGCATCCTACTTGCTTTCTCATGAAGACCTAGAGCTCATTTGAGGAGGCTCATCCATGGAATATGCAAGCCAAGTTCTATAGTGTAAGGATCCCCACATAGTTATGCATGAATGATATGAATATCTCTATGGAGTATAAATATGACACTAGAGTACGAGTGTGGATCTTTCAAAAGGAATAGTAGTGTTGCCCCCTTCTCATTTTTTTTGTTTTTTTCTCTTTTTTCATTTTTTCTATTTTTTGTATTTTTGTGGCCTCATTGGCTCTTTCTATTTATCTCTCATTTGTCCTCTTTGGGATCTTTTAATTTGCCTCTTTTGAGATCTTTTATTTTGTACTCTTTGGGATCTTTTCCTCACTTAAGGGCAACACTCTATATTTTACAAGAATATAAAGAAGATCTTAACACTTAACAAGAAGAACTATGAACAAAAATGAAAACTATCATGATGTATGCAAATGAGTGCCTCTGCCAGTGTAGCAGGATAGCCCCAACTACCATGCGGCTCCTCGATCAATCAAAAGCACGTATGACATGAAGATCAAGTCATGAGATGATGGGTGTTGCCTGGCAATGTATCTCGGAAAGGTTATGGAAATGCCTTGATAGGTAGGTATGGTGGCTGTTTTGAGGAAGATATAAGGAGGTCTATGGTGACAGAGCTTATCATGCCAAGGGTTTGGATGCTCCGGTGAAGTATGCACCAACTCTCAAGATGAGAAAGGGCAATGCACGGTACCGAAGAGGCTAGCAAAAATATGGAAGGTGGAAGTGCCAACAATCGAATACTCGCATTAGTCTGAAGAACTCATGCACTTATTATCGGTAACTCTCTATCTAATCAGGAGGTTCACAAATATACAAGTACCCCGAGGAGGAGTGTATGGGGGTTTGGTTATCGTCGCTCATCCACGACCCATGGTATGTGAGGGTACTCTATATATTCCAACCCCTCCAGAGGTTAGCGATCCATCTAGTAGCTAGAGTTCTCAACTAATTTTTTTGTAGTTTTTTGAAAATAAACACAGATTGCCAAAATACAACACCTATCACTAATAGGCTCAAGCTATTGGTGCCAAAAGTCCAAACATTACTTAAATCAATACCTCAGAACTACTGCAAGTTACTACTACACTTATAATAGCAACCTCAATTACCTACTCATGCAAGACACACAACTCAGTGCAACAGACCAACTCTCTAAACAAGATAAGCATGCTAACTCAAGAGAGTTCCAAAAGCAACCTAAATAAAAGATCTTAAAAACATAAGCATGAAAACTAAGAGCTAAGCATGATAGCAGCTACAAAAAGATAAAGAACACGCAAAAAGATAAGCATGCAAACCTATGTTGTGTTCTAGGGTGAAGTGGAGCTTGTTTCTCTCCCAAACAATGAAGGCTAGGGTCCAAATTGTTATGAACAGCAAACAAAACTAAACAAACTAAAAAGTAAAGAGCGAGAAGCTCCAATTTTAGCACATAACACATGAAAAGATAAAAACATAGCATGGAGAAGGACGAACTGATGATTGTTGATGGAGAAGAGGATGTGATACGTCCCAAACGTATCTATAATTTCTTCTTGCTCCATGCATGTTTTGTGTGACTTTGCCATGTTTTTCTTGAAATTTCATACACTTTTGAGCATATTTGGACTAACCTATTAACTCAGTGCACCCAGTTGCCAGTTCCTGTTTTCTGCTGTTTTTGTATTTCAGGTTTTCCGGCCATTAAAAGTGCTCCAAAATTTCCGAAAAAATTATATAAAAAATCAGCGTCCCGGAAGCTTCCAGAATCACCAAGGAAGGAGGGGAGGGACACCACAGGGACTCCAGAAGGGTCCCTGGTGCGGCCCCAACCTAGGCCGCGCCGGGCACCCTCCTGGCTGCCCTCTGGCCCCCCTGGTGCCCCCCTTTGGCCCTATTATTACCCCCGCGGAGGAAACCCTGATTCCGGACCCCTTTTCTCCAGAAGCAATTCCGATCTCCGCCGACATCGCCATCAAGTTTCGGGGGGACAGAATTCCTGTGCCGGCACCCTGCCGGGACGAGGAAGTGCCCCCGGATTCATCTCCATCGACGTTGCTTCCTCCCTCCATGATGCGGGAGTCGTTCCTCCTCGGGCTGAGGTTTCTACCAGTAGCTATGTGGTCTTCTCTCTCTCCCATGATGTGATCTTGATTGTGATCATAGGATATGTTAATCTAGGATGATCCCATGATGTTTCCCCTTCCTCTATGTATTGGATTGATGTACTCAATTGATCCTATCTAGTATAATGCCCGAGACCAAGGTGACAGCGGTCTATTGGACATGGGTTAGAAGAATATTATCATGAGTGATTTCCTCTTTTGTGTGTTGATTGAAGATTGAGAGTCTCTTGGTGCTTTTCTTTGACTATCCTTGAGATATGTTGTGGTGATTGTGGTACGCTCTTTGCATGGCCACGGTGACATTGGGAAATCCATAGATTGAGAACTACGAACTTTGAGGTCTGCTTTTGTAGCCCTACATAATTCTCATCCTCTCTTGACCACAAAGGAATGACCTCCGAGTGCGTCTCCATTGCATGTTTTATGGGAAATATCATGTGATTAGGCTATGTTAATGTTGTTGGGATTTGCCACTAGTGAAAGTATGAATCCTAGGCCTTGTTTCCACCATTATTACACCGTTTGTGCTCATTTTTGTCACATGTTTGCTTAATGCACTTTTTATTAAAGATTTATATTACTTTGTTTTGCTACACCTACCACCCATATTTTACCATCTCTTCGCCGAACTAGTGCACCTATACAACTCCTAGTTGTATTAGGTGTGTTGGGGACACAACAGACGTCTTGTATCTTAATTACAGGGTTGCTTGAGAGAGACCATCTTCAACCTCTACTTCCCTGAGTTCGATAAACCTTAGGTCATCCGCTTGAGGGAAATTGCTGATGTCCTACAAACCTCTGCGCTTGGAGGCCCAACATAGTCTACAAGGATAGAACCGTGCGTAGACATCAAGCTATTTCTGGCGCCGTTGCCGGGGAGGTGAGTGCTTGAAGGTATATCTTTAGATCTTGCAATTAAATTTTTTCGTTTCTTGTTTTTATTTTCACTAGTTAGGCTTATGGAAAACAACAAAAATATTATGAGAGAGCTTTATGAGCTCTACCTTGAGTTGGGACATGAAGTGTTTGAAGAGAAAATCAAAAAGCCTATGGAGCTTCATTATTTGCACTACACTCATGTTAGTAGCAATGTTACTAGTATGTCTTCTTTCAATGTTTTTGATACTAATGATATGCAAAACCATAAGCTTGGGGATGCTACATTTTATGAAGATGATCTTTTCAGCCCCCCAAGTTTTGATGAGGAAATTTATTTTGATGATACTTTGCCTCCTATCTATGATGATTATTGTGGTGGAACTTATTCTATAAAGAATAAATTTTTACAAGTGCACCATGATAAGAATGATTCATGTGATAGCTATTTTGTTGAGTTTGCTCCCACTATTACTAATGAGAAGGATTTTGCTTATGTGGAGAGTAACAAATTTTCTATGCTTGTGGATCATGATAAAAAAAATTATGTGATACTTATATTGTTGAGTTTATTCATGATCCCACTGGAAATTATTATGAGAGGAGAACATATGCTTATAGATATTTCAATAATATCAAGTTCCCTCTCTTTATGTTGAAGGTTTTGAAGTTGCACATATTTTGCCTTCCTATGCTAATATCTTTATGCTTCAATGAGTTATTTCTCTACAAGATCCCTTTGCATAGGAAGCATGTTAGACTTAAATGTGTTTGGTATTTACTTCTTTATGCTCTATTTTGTGCTTCAACTCTTATTCCTATGAGAGCATCACTAAAATCTTAAGCCTAACTTTATGGCTATAAAGAAAGAGCTCTAGGGAGACAACCCTTGTTATCTTTACTTTGAGTTTTTACTTTCTGTTATTAGTGGTCTGGATGATTGTTACTACTGTAGCAACATCATTGTATCTTTATTTTTCAAGCTTTGTGCCAAGTATAGCCTCATATGACAAGGGAAGTGAAAGTTGTGACATGCTGTCCAGAAAACAGATTCTGTTCTCGTGACGGGAAAAATCAGAATAAATCACCAGTTCATCTTTTTGAGCTGAATGTTTTACACAGCGTGCTCTATACAATCACGGAACTTTCGTATGTTTTGAGTTTTTTGATTTGAGTTGCAGAAGTGCCCCTAAAAAATTCTTTACTACCTGCTGTTATGTTTTTCACAGATTCTGCCACGTTTTTTCTCTCCTAACTTTTGCAAACCTTAAGCTTGCTTTTTATTTGCAAAAACCTTTTGGAAATCTTGAGAAACAGTAGCTCTTCAAGAATATCTTTATATCCAGTGGGAAATTTTTTATTTATTAAGGGTACTATCATCTCTAATCAGCTTATGATGAGTTATGTATGAAGGGAGTTTTCAAGTGTGCGATGGAAGATGATGAAAGAAGATTCGGGAGTGTCAAGCGCTCAAGCTTGGGGATTCCCCCATGCATCCCAAATAAATATTCAAGGATACTCAAGCGTCTAAGATTGGGGATGCCCCCGTGCATCCCCTTCTTCATCAAAAATTATCAGTTCGTCCCTCGTTGCACTATATTTTTATCACTTCATGTGTTATGTGCTATGCTTGGAGCGTCTCTCTCTTTACTTTTCTAGGTTTTCTTTGCTTTGTTTGCTGTAGTAACAAGTTAGACCCCAACTTACTCTTTTGTGTGGGAGAGATACACGCTCTGCTTGAACTAGAACTCCTCATAGGATTTGCATGCTTATTTTCTTAGCTGTGAGTTGTTCTTTTTCTTTTCTTAGCTGCTGCCCTGTTTAGTTGTAGTGCTTTAGTTTTCTTCTAGAGCTTTTGTTTTGTCTTAGGTTTAACTTTCTATAGGTTGTATGTTTTATCTTGTTAGAAAGTTTTCCTATTGCACTGAGTTTTGTGTCTTGACTAGAAGTAGGTAGTTGAAGTTGTTGTTCTCTTTGTAGTAGTAACTTGCAATAGCTTTGAGGTATTGACTAGAGTAATGTTTGAACTTTTGGTGTCAAGATCTCTAGCCTACTAGTGATAGGTGTCGTATTTTGGGCAATCCGTGTGGTTTTCGAAAACCAAAAAACCCTGTTGAGAACTCTAGCTACTAGATGGACCACTAATCTCTGGAGGGTTCGAATATTAGAGAACAGTCACGTACCATGAGTCGAGGATGCGCAAGGATAACCAAACCCCCATACACTCCTCCTCGGGGTACTTCTCTCTTTGTGAACCTCCTGATTAGATTGAGAGTTACCGATAATAATTGCATGAGTTCTTCGGACTAATGTAAGTATTGAAAATTGACACTTCCACCTCCTCATATTTGCTAGCCTCTCCTGTGCCGTGCATTGCCTTCTTGTCACTCCGAAAGTTGGCGTCCACCTTCGCCGGTACATCCAAACCCTTGGCATGATACGCTCTGTCATCATAAACCTCCTTATACCTTTTCTCAAAACAGCCACCATACCTACCTATCAAGGCATTTCCATAGCCTTTCCTATATATATTGCCATGCAACTTCCAACTCTTCATGACTTGATCTTCATGTCATACATGCTACTTGCTTGATCGATAAGCCGCATGCTAATTGGGCCTTTCCCTAATCATTGCTACATGACGCGCTAGTATCATTGCATATCCTGCTATCCTGACAGAGGCATACATTTTCATCATGATTGTTACATCTTCTTTATGTGAGTACCCTTGCAAAGTGTGAAAGATCTCCTATATTCTTGTAAAATATAGAGTGTTTCCCCTAAAGTGAGGAAAAGATCCCAAAGAGGACAAAATCAAAAGATCCCAAATAGGACAAATGAGAGAAATAGAAAGAGCCATTGAGGCCACCAAAAAAATACAAAAAAATAGAAAAAGGAGAAAAAGAAAAAAAGAAAAAGAGAGAAGGGGGCACACTACTATTCCTTTTGAGACATCCACACAAGTACTCCATCTTCTATCCCTTGTACTCCATAGAGATCATCATACATGCATATAGCTATGTGGGGACCCTTCACACTATAGAACTTGGCTTGTATATTCCAATGATGAGCCTCCTCAAAAGAGCTCTAGGTCTTCTTGACCAAGCAAGTTAGATGCACCCCCACTAGTTCCCTTGGAGATTTTTAGCTCACATGTGCATCCGTTGCATGGCAATCCCTACTCCTCACCTGTAGACGGAGCTCCTGGGCCTGATGGGTTCAATGGTTTATTCCTTAAGAAATGTTGGCCCATCATCCAATCTGATTTCTCAGTTTGCTCATGGCTCTCTCAAGTTGGAATGTCTTAATGGTTCTTTAATCACCTTGATTCCAAAAATGCTAGCTCCTGTTTGTCCAAATGATTTTAGGCCTATATCTCTGACTAACACCTGCCTGAAATTCCTCACAAAGTTGCTTGCTAATAGACTTCAGAAGGTTATCCTACAGTGCATTCACTTGAATCAATATGGCTTTCTTCAGTCTAGATCTATTCAGGATTTCTTAGCATGGGCTTTTGAGTATATCCACCAATGCAAACAGTCTAAAAAGCCCCTTCTTATTCTAAAGATAGACTTTGCAAAAGCTTTTGACACTATTGAACATGAAGCTGTTCTTCAGGTTTTGGAGCACAAGGGGTTTTGTCAGAAATGGATCAGTTGGATTAGAGAGATTTTAGGCTCTGGATCTTCCTCCATCTTCTTGAATGGAGTTCCTGGTAAACAGTTCTACTGCAAGAGAGGGGTTAGACAAGGAGATCCTCTGTCTCCCCTGTTGTTTGTATTGGCTGCTGATCTGTTACAATCAGTAGTCAATAAAATGCTCCATGATCAAATCCTGACACTGCCAATTGATTCTCATGATCCATATTATCCTATCATTCAGTATGCTGATGACACTATATTGGTAGTTCATGCTGATGAATCCCAGTTGTTGGCTATCAAAGAGATGCTTATCAGGTTCCATGCTTCCACTGGTCTCAAAGTGAACTTCAATAAATCCTCTTTAATCCCCCTGAATGTTGATGATGTTATGACTGCTCATCTTGCTGAAGTGTTTGAATGCTCCATTGGACAAATGCCTTTCACTTACCTTGGTCTACCACTGGGCACTACCAGGCCTAAAATTAAGGATTTGATTCCTTTGGTAGACAGGGTGGAAAGAAGACTCTCTGCTAGTTCTGCTATGCTGAACCAAGGGGCAAGGCTTCAGTTACTCAATTCAGTAATTTCCTCCATGCCCATTTATCACATTTGTAGTCTTGCTATCCCTCAGGGCATCTTCAAACAGCTGGAGAGAATTCAGAGACAATGCCTCTGGAGAGGTAACTCTGATACCCCAAGACAATCCCTTTCTGCTTGGGAGCTTGTTTACAGGCCTAAAAAGAAAGGTGGTCTGGGTATTGTCAACCTGCAAATTCAGAACAAAGCCCTACTTCTGAAGCACTTGCATAAGTTCTACAATAAGGAGAATATTCCTTGGGTTTCCCTTATTTGGAACACTTATTATAATGGCAATTTCCCACATGCAACAATGCTTTGTGGATCCTTTTGGAGGAAGGATATCCTTAAGCTAAGTGACCTATATAGACCTGTGACCTCTATCAGGATCAATGTTGGGGATTCTGCACTCTTTTGGTCAGATGGGTGGTGCATCAATGGATCATGTAGACCTCTGCGTGATAGATTGCCTCATCTTTTCTCTTTTGTGAGAGATGACAAGCTATCTGTTTATGATTTTTTGAGCTTGGAGGATGAAGAGATTTTGTTTCACTTGCCACTCACACAACAAGCTGCTGATGAATACTTCTGTCTTAAGGACTGGATTTCTAATCTTCAGAGAGATCCTCAAGCTGCTGATTCTTGGCACTGGCCTGGTAAATATGGTTATACTGCCAAAGGGTTTTACAATCTCATGCATTCTCACATGCCAACTGATCAATCTTGTGCCTGGATATGGAGGAGTAAGTGCACCATGAAGATAAAAGTTTTTGGCTGGCTCTTGATGTTTGACAGATTAAACACTAAAGACCTACTGGTTAGGAGACACTGGAGACTACCCACTAAGGATAATTCTTGTGTGATGTGTCACTCACATGATCTTGAAGACAGACTGCACTTGTTCTTCTCTTGCAACTTTAGTTGCAGAGTTTGGAGCTATCTACAAATCTCATGGGGGGCCAATGGATCCTTGCATTTACAACAGGCCAAAGATTCTTTTGGTCAGTCTTTCTTCATGGAGGTCATGCTTACTGCCTCCTGGTGTATCAGCATAGTCAGAAATGGGAAGACCTTCAGGAATGAGAGACCTTCCTTTTATTCCTGGAGAAGGCACTTTGTGCATGATATCACCTTGCTTTCACATAGATTGCAGGGTGATCCTAAAAACAGATTGATTTCATGGATCAATTCTCTGCAATAGTATAGGTAGGGTTAGTTTTCTTCCTTTACTTTATTGTTCTGTTTTACTATTCAGTTGTACCATTATTTCAGAACCTTTGGTTCTCCCATGCAAAAAATTACTGTGGAGCTCATGCTTCACAGTCTTAAAATTCAAAATAAAATCCCTACTCCTCACATCATATCTATCATATGGCCTTCTCTCGCCTATGATTGTCCTCATTGATGTGAGACTTTCACACCTTTTTGTCTTCCTCCTCCACCTTCTTTCTTTTTCTCCTTTTAGGTGTCAACTTTCTTGCTCATGCTCATCCATTGCATGAGTGCTCAAAATATCTAAAGGGAGTGGATCAGTTTGACTTGTACCTGGCTAGTGGTCTGGGGACGAGTCAAGATAAGAATCCAAAGGAGACCAAGTGTGAAACTTTGGTAGATAGTTGTTCTCAACAACCCTTTTTCTCTCTTTTTCCCAATCCTCTGCTTGCACGCAAACACCATCTGGAGACATTCGAGTCACGGACAGCGAGAGCTCTTGCACCTTTTGTTCTTTTGTTGCTTGTGTCAATGCTAATATAGACTCTTGCTTGTTAAGACTTGAATTGAATAGCATGCTTTGATTGCTTTACTTAAAAGTCCTTATATGGTTGTGTGGCATGTCACCACAGAAATTATGCTTGTTATCAATTACCTACTCGAGGACGAGCAGGAATTAAGCTTGGGGATGTTGATACGTCCCAAACGTATCTATAATTTCTGCTTGCTCCATGCATGTTTTGTGTGAATTTTCCATGTTTTGCTTGAACTTTCATACGCTTTTGAGCATATTTGGACTAACCTATTAACTCAGTGCACCCAGTTGCCAGTTCCTGTTTTCTGCTGTTTTTTTACTTCAGGTTTTCCGGCCATTAAAAGTGCTCCAAAAATTCCGGAAAAATTATATAAAAAATCAGCGTCCCGGAAGCTTCTGGAATCACCAAGGAAGGAGGGGAGGGCCACCACAGGGACTCTAGAAGGGTCACTGGCGCGGCCCCACCCTAGGCCCTACCGGGCACCCTCCTGGCTGCCTGGTGGCCCCCCTGGTGCCCCCCTTTGGCCCTATTTTTACCCCCGCGGAGGAAACCCTGATTCCGGACCCCTTTTCTCTAGAAGCAATTCCGATCTCCGCCGCCATCGCCATCAAGTTTCAGGGGGACAAAATTCCTGTGCCGGCACCCTGCCAAGACGGGGAAGTGCCCCCGGATTCATCTCCATCGACGTTGCTTCCTCCCTCCATGATGCGGGAGTAGTTTCTCCCCGGGGCTGAGGATTCTACCAGTAGCTATGTGGTCTTCTCTCTCTCCCATGATGTGATCTTGATTGTGATCTTAGGCTATGTTAATCTAGGATGATCCCATGATGTTTCCCCTTCCTTTATTTATTGGATTGATGTACTCAATTGATCTTATCTAGTATAATCCCCGAGACCAAGGTGACAGCGGTCTATTGGACATGGGTTAGAAGAATATTATCATGAGTGATTTCCTCTTTTGTGTGTTGATTGAAGATTGAGAGTCTCTTGGTGCTTGTTTTTGACTATCCTTCAGATATGTTGTGGTGATTGTGGTACTCTCTTTGGATGGCCGCGGTGAAATTGGAAAATCCATAGATTGAGAACTGCGAACTTTGAGGTGTGCTTTTGTAGCCCTACATAATTCTCATCTTCTCTTGACACAAAGGAATGACCTCCGAGTGCGTCTCCATTGCATGTTTTATGGGAAATATCATGTGATTAGGCTATGTTAATGTGGTTGGGAGTTGCCACTAGTGAAAGTATGAAGCCTAGGCGTTGTTTCCACCATTGTAACACCCTTTGTGCTCATTTTTGTCACATGTTTTCTTGCTGCACTTTTTATTACAGATTTATATTACTTTGTTTTCATACACCTACCACCCATATTTTACCATCTCTTCGCCGAACTAGTGCACCTATAAAACTCCTACTTGTATTAGGTGTGTTGGGGACACAAGAGACTTCTTGTATCTTAATTGCAGGGTTGCTTGAGAGAGACCATCTTCAACCTCTACTTCCGTGAGTTCGATAAACCTTAGGTCATCCACTTGAGGGAAATTGCTGCTGACCTACAAACCTCTGCGCTTGGAGGCCCAACATAGTCTACAAGAATATAAGCGTGCGTAGACATCAGGATGCATGGGGGCATCCTCAAGATTAGACGCTTGAGTCTCCTTAGATATTTCTATGTGTGCATGGGGGCATACCCAAGCTTGATCTTTTGACACTCTTGGATCTTCTTTCATCATCTACTTTCGCATACTTGAAAACTCGCTTCATACAAAACTCATCATAAGCTGATTAGAATGGTTAGTACACATAAATACATAATTTTTTCTCCACTGTAAATAAAGATTTTCATGACGATCTAATGTTTCTAAAGATTGCTAAAAAGTTTTTGCAAAGAAAATGCAAGCTTAAGATTTGCAAAACGGTGAAAACACAAAATGTGGTAGAATCTGTGAAAAACAAACCAGCAGGTAGTAAAAATGTTTTGGGGGTACTTCTGCAAATCAAATAAAAAAACTCAGAACATACGCCAGAAAGCTAATTGTATAGAGCATACTTTCAAAAAAATCAGATCAACAAGATGATCTGGTGATTTATCATGAATTTTTTCGTCAAGCAGATAGAATCTGTTTCTGGACAGCATGTCACAACTTTTGAACTTTCTTGCAATCGAAGGCTAAAACTTGGCACAAAGCTTGAAAATAAAGAAACATGTTGCTACAATAGTAACAAGCATTAAGACCACTAAAACTGAAAGTAAAACATTTTGGGTTAGCTACCAATAAGCGCTTTCTTTTATGCCTTTTAGCTAGGCATGAGATTATAAAAGATGTTCTCACAAGAATAAGAATTGAAGCAAAATAGAACATCAAGAAGCAAATATGAAACACTTCCTATGCATAGGCATCTTGTAAGAAAATAAATCAAAGAAGCACAAAGCTAGAAGCATAGGAAGGTGGAACAAGAACAACTTGAAAACTTTCAATAAAAAGAGAGGTGTTTTAGTAACCTGGAAGTTTCTACAACCAAAATTTCCTCTCCCAAAATAATTTTCAGTAGTATCATGAACAACATCAAGAATATAACTATCACATAAATCACATTGTTCATGACCGACAAGAACACGTGTATATTTTTGAACACGGTCTTTAGTAACATAAGATAAATGCAACCCATCACTATGAGCCCTAATAAGAGCAAAATTCTCTGGAATATGAGTTGGAGATTTGAAAAGGATAATAGGACAATAAAGTGTGGGTCCAATAGCAACAATTTCATGCTTAACATAAGGAACTATAGCAAGTTCATCTTTGTAAGCATCATCCATAGTGGCATCTTGGCCATGAACAAAGCAAGTATTAAGTTCGTCAGAAAGGGATGTATCAAGTTAGTCCTCGGAATCATAGGATTCCTCATCATAGCAATCATTAGCCTCTTCTTGGGAAGCAAACGTTTTGTTTTTAAAATCCTCAATATAATCATTGCAAATATAATTCTCAAAGCAATAAGCAAGGACTGCAAAGTTTTCGGATTTGTGAATAGTATCATAATACTTTTCAATCAAAGAAGCAATCTCATAAGCACCCTTAAAAGCAAAAAATTCTTATATCTTTTCAACATCAAAGTAATCATAAACACCTTTAGCATATGAAGATAGGATCTCATTTTCATTAAACTCACATTGGAAAGGAAGGTGTTTACGATCTGTTTTAGAACAACAAGTGAAATCATAAATGTAGCACAAGATTCAGCATAGCAATAAGAAACTCGTATTTGATCCCACAAGTGTTTCCCTTTCTGAGATAGGCGGTGCCGTGTATAATGAGCATTCTCATCCAATGATTTTCCCTCAACCAAGTCGGTTGGGTTTTTAGCGCAAGCACAAATGGATCAAAGATGATCCAAGTGAAAAGTGTCCATCCTACCATATTTGGGTGGTTCCACACCCATGGTAACATAGAATCATTAGGCAAAGAGAAACAAATAAAACAAACAAAAACAAGAAAGAAAACTAGAACAAGGTACATATTTTTTGTGGTTTTTGATATAAGACTCAAAAGAAAAAACTAGAAACTAAACTAGCAAGACTAAAAACCAAAGGTAAAAGATAGTGTGCAACTCCCCTATCTTGAAGATTGGAGCCCCGACAACGGCGCCAGAAATTTGCTTGATGGCACTGAAGTAGTGCTCCGCGATGGCTACCCCAAGTGGAAGGTTGAGAAGTAGTCAGCAACAAGTTTCCCTCGGTGACGATATCTAGGTTTTCTCACCAGTAGGACTCTAAATTCTGCAAGTAGGTGTCAACGGCGCCAGAGATTAAGTTTCCTACATGATATAAGGTTGACGTGGACCTGCACATAGAAACAAATAACTTTGCTCCCAACGAGTACAGAGAGGTTGTCAATCTCTCCGGACTTGTCGTTTACAACTAGGTGGAAATAGTGATGGTGATTGCAACTGGAAGGAAATAAAGCAGTGGATGACTTGAGGTGTAAACAATGGTGGAAATATGGACCGGGGTCCCATGATGTTCACTAGTGATGTCTCTCTCCCAAAAGACGATAACCCAGCTAAGTTGGGTGAACAAATTACAACTGGGCAATTGACAAAATTATAAACACACGCAATGCTAATTATGCTACAAGAAAGTTAGAGGCTCAAAAGTATGGGTAATACGCCAAAACAAGTAGACCGTTTATCCATCATCATCTACTTACTAATCATCCACCATGAGATATCTATCCAGAACATCTTGCTGGTATTAAGTTGCGAGCTCCACCCAAAGTGTAAACCCAAAGCAACAGACAATTTCATTAACAAACTTTTCGCAAGGTAAACAATCCTTGCAACCGCGGTTAGAAGCACTATTGTTTTCTCCCTGGTGGCAACAGCACATCCCCTAGTATCATGTTTCTATCACTCAAGCTAGACATGGGGGGGGCATGAACCCACAATCAAGCATAAACGCTCCCTTTTGGAGTTACTATCTACTACTTGGCCAAATAAAATAAGAAGCAACGGAGAACATGCAAGAATTACTCAAGAACAAAATATAAAAGGAGAACCAAATAGGGAAATCATCACGATCTGAACATAATCTCATAATCCATCAGATCCCAGCAAACACAACATAGCAACAACAGGAAAATTACATAGGTGCCTTAATCATGTAGGACAGCTCACAAGGGCTAAGAATTGAAGCACAAGATTGGAGAGAAGACATCGCATAGTGATACGTCCCAAACGTATCTATAATTTCTGCTTGTTCCTATATCTTTTAGGTGAAATTGCTACATGTTTTGCTACACTTTCATACCTTTTTACACATATTTTGACTAACCTACTAACTTACTGCAACCAGTGCCAGTTTCTGTCAGTTGATGTCTGTAAGTTGTAGGTTTTTATCCATATTTACAGAGCTCCAAAAATTCCAAAAAAATCAGATAAAAAATCAGCAGGACGAAACCTTCCGGATCAACGAAGGAGTGCCGGAAGGGGAACAGGGCTCACCCAGGCGGCCACCGGGTGAGGCCCCCCTCCTGGTCGCGCCACCAGGGCGCCTGGGAGGTGGGTCCACCCCCTGGCGCCCCCTTTGGCCTATATTACCTCCTCGCTCCGAAAACCCTCGGAGAGACCCCCGCATCGCGATTTTCCCGTCTGTTCCGCCGCCGCCACGCTTCCAAGATTTGGTGCACCAGAAGACCTCTTCCCGGCACCCCACTGGAGGGAGGATTGACCTCCGGGTGCTTCTCCACCACCATGTACGCTTCTCGGATGTGCCGTGAGTAGTCCCCCTTGGACCATGGGTCCATGACCAGTAACTATGTGATGTCTTATGTCCAATCTTGTGCTTCAATTCTTAGCCCTTGTGAGATGCCCTACATGATCAAGGCATCTATGTAATTCTTTCTGCTGTTGCTATGCTCAGTTTGCTGGGATTCGATGGATTATGAGATTATGTTCAGATTGTGATGAGTTATATATTTGGTTCTCCTTTTATATTTTGTTCTTGAGTAATTCTTGCATGTTCTCCGTTGCTTTTTATTTCTTTGGCCAAGTAGTAGATAGTAACTCCAAGAGGGAGCGTTTATGCTGGAATGTGGGTTCATCCCCCCCGATGTTTCGCTTGAGTGGCAGAAATATGAGACTAGGGGATGTAATGTTGCCACCAGGGAGAAAACAACGGTGCTTGTAACCGCGGTTGCAAGGATTTCTTACCTTACGCAAAGTTTGTTAATGCAGTTATATGTTGCTTTTTGTTTACACTTTGGGTGGGGCTCGCAACTTCATACCAGCGAGATGTTCTGGATAGATATCTCAAGTGATAGGGCATACTTCCCCTTGATTGGTTTTAGTGATTGATGACAATGCATTTGCGGTTTAACCGTGTGTCAATAAGCCTTTCAGATAATGATGGTCATGGCACAAGACAGTCAGGTTCCCCTCTGGTGATGGAGCATGAAGACGGTGTTTTCTTTCGATATCTTTTTGATTGATTGAGTCATAGGAAATCCGTTCTATCAAGAGGGGATCCGATGTGGAATGGTGGGTGAAATCATCACACATACACACTCTCTGCACCCACATAGTTGTTTGGGTGTCACAGAGGATTTTTCCTTGGTGGAGCTCGCTCCTTGGGTCTACCAGGGCGGTAGTACCGCTGGGCTTGCGGTAGTATCGTGGCTACTACCGTGCTTACTACTGTGATATCTCTAGATTGAGCGGTAGTAAGCGCGGTACTAAGCCGCAGTACTACCATGGCACGGTAGTACCGCTCGAGCAGCGGTAGTACCGTGCCACGGTAGTACCGTGGCTAGTACCACGCCCACTACCGTATCTTCTCTGGATTGAGCGGTAGTGGGCGCGGTACTGAGCCGCAGTACTACCGCGGCACGGTAGTACCGCTTGCTTAGCGTTAGTACCGCTCCACGGTAGTATCGTGGCTAGTACCGCACCCACTACCGTATCCTCTCTGGATAGGGCGTGGTACTGAGCCGCAGTACTACCGCGGCATGGTAGTACCGCTTGTGTTGTGGTAGTACCGCTCCTGGAGTGGTAGTACCGTGGTTGGTGGTGGCCCAACGGCTGTTTTAGAGCCACCTATAAAAGGGGGTCTTATTCTCCATTAAACCTCACCTCATTTATTTCTCTCACCTCCATTGACGCCCAAGCTCCATTCTTGCCTGATCTCCTTCCCTAGCCATCAAAACTTGTTAATTCTCTAGGGTTTGGAAGAGGAGGCCCCGATCTACACTTCCACCAAAGGATATTTGATTCCCCCCCCCCACTAATCTTGTGTGGATCTTGGTACTCTTGGGTGCGTTGGTGCCCTAGACGGAAGAGGTCACCTCGAAGCCACATTCCATTGTGGTGAATCTTCGTGGTTTCGTTGGGAGCCTCCAATTAAGTTGTGGAGTTTTACCCAGACTTGTTTGTAAAGGTTTGGTTTCCACCTTCAAGGCCACCTCGTAGTGGATCACGACATCTTGCATTGGTAAGAACATGAGGAGAAATAGGGTGGCCCGCGTTGGCTTCGTGTGAGCATTGTGCTCCTCACCCTCTCCAAACGGAGACGTACTTCTCAAAAGAGAAGGAACTTCGGCAACATATTGTTGTCTCCTGTGTTCCCCTTTACCTTTACTATGTGCAAGTTATTTCCTTTGCTTATTTCTTGCTTGCTTGTTGTGGTGTAGTTGTTGTCATATAGGTTGCTCACTTAGTTGCACCTCTAGACAACCTATATTCTTTGTTGAGCCTAATTTTTTAAGAAAAGATTAAAAATTGTTAGTCGTCTATTTCACCCCCCCCCCCTCTACTCGACATTCCGATCCTTTCATTTGGTATCAGAGCCTCGTCTCTTATTAAGGGATTTACCGCCTTAAGAGGATGTCGCAAGGGGATAAACCGAAAGAGGATGAGTTACTTGGAGCTACTTCGAACCCTCCCCTCTTGGAAAGGGTTCCAAGTACCGAGGGCTTCACGAATACGTTCGCGAAGGATGACTCGTCATCTATCTCTCGACATGAGTACAATGAAGGCATGTCCGCCATTAAGGCTCACATGAATAAAGTTACCGATATGCTTACTAGTCTCATGTCGAAGATGCCCACGGAGAGCAACCCCACCATCATCCCCAACATTCCAACGTTGGGTGGAGGAGATGTCATCTCCCAACCTAGTGATGATGGTAGGAACGATAGCCGATCCATTCCTCGTCAAGGGAATGGATCGGGTATTCATTCCGAGGTTGCCCCTCCTGTTACCTATGACTCACTACCTCTTCCCGAGCCTCATTTTGCACATGCAGGCATTATTCCCATTCTTAACAAAGATGCTTATCCGGTTTGGGCTCATCGCATGAAGATACATTTGAAGGGGTCCTTGATGGAACTGTGGCGCATCGTTGAGGAGGGATTAATCCTCGTGACCGCCACAACATGACCCCAAGAGAATATCGGGACAACATCATCAACGGTCATGCTTTGATTGTGATAGGAAATGGGTTGAAGTAAGAGCAAGACAATCTTGTCCGAAAGTGTGAAACGGCCAAAGAGATGTGGGATCTTCTAGAGAAGACTCTCATGGGAAGCTCTAGCATACGGTGCTCGAAGTTTTACAAGATCCAAGATCAAGCTGACCACTTTTTCAGGAATGAAGGGGATTCTTCCGAGGATGTCCATCAAAGGTTGGTGGCCCACGCCAACTCCATGACGGACCGTGGGAGCATGGACACCGATGATGGATGGATAACAAGAAAGTTCATCACGGCTATGCTCCTACACAAGAAGCATATCACCAAGGTCATTCTTCAAAGGCCCGACTTTCGCGAGTTGAGTTCAAACCAAGTCTTGGATGAATTTGTTGCCATGGAAATCTTGGACTCCACGGCCGAGTTAAAATTGGCTCGCCAAAGTGGCACCAAGATGCCATCTCTCGCCTTAAAGGCCAAGGAAGTTCAAGTTGAGGAAGATGAAGATGAAGAGGATGTTGGTCCGGAGGACACCAAGTATGCTTACAATGAGCACATGGCTCTAGCCTCAAGACAATTTTGGGTCAACAAGAAGAACTTCAAGTCCAACACAAGTAGCTTCAAGCCAAAGGGCCAAAGGATAAGGACTTGGTCCAATTATGGCAATGTGAGTCATTTTGTTGCAGATTGTCCATATGAGAAGAGAGAAGACCACGGTGGCAAGCTCATCCGTAAGGACAAGAAAAAGTCACCATTGAACAAGAACTTTGTGAAGAAGAAGCCACAACGTGTGTTGGTGGCTTAGGAAGAATACTACTCCGATGATGAAGATGATGAAGAAAGTGGTGAGATTGTGGCAACCGCCACCGTTGCTATCGCCATCGAATCTCCCTCATCAACATCTCTCTTCAACTCCCCCAACGAGAACCCTCACGTCATCCAAAAGTGCCTTATGGACAAGACTACTTCGGTAACTCCTCACTCTAAACTGTTTACTCCCACTAACCCATCGTTGTTGGATTGTGTGGAGGAAAATGAGGAGCCCAAGGCACAAGAAGAAAATGAATTCGAGCTATTCATGTCCAAACTCAAAGGAGAAGCCAAGGGACACTTTGTGGCTCTCTTGGAACAACTAGGTGAAGCCCATGCTCACATTGAGCAACTTGATGAGACTATCACCGAGTTGCAAGGCCATAGTCGCGACTATGCGGATGAGATAGGGGAGCTATCTCATTCTCTTGAAAAAGAGCGTGAGCTTAAGTTGTCTCTTTATGAGACTTATGCTAGTGATATCTCTAAGCTAAATCTTGACCTTAAACAATCTAATGTCGTTGCTTGTGATCTCAAGACTAAAAATGATGAACTTGTTGAGGCTCATGAAAGACTTCTTGTGGACCATGAGAAAGTCAAAAAGGACCACAAGTCCTTAAAGCACGAATTCATGGCTCTCAAGAAGGCACATGAGGAAACCAGTATTCAACTCACTAAAGAGATTACTACCTTTTCTCCTATTACTGTGGTAGAGAAACCTAGTTCCTCTAATTCTTGTTGTGAGCATGTTCCTCTCATTGAGGAAAATGCTAGGTTGAAGGCACAACTTGAGAAGGGACTTTTCTTGTGCATTTAAGGAGAGAAGAACCTTAATGATCTCTTGAGTTCCCAAAAGGAGGTCATTGTCAAGGAAGGCATTGGTTTTGGTGCAAGTCCATCAAAGAAGAAGAACAAGAAGAGGACGAACAAAAATAAGAAGGGCAAGGCCCCTCCTCTTTCGAAAGAAGTCACCTTTGTGATGGAAGGGGATAAGCCTCAAGAAAAGGTGGCAAAGTCCATTGAGGGTGGAGTGACCAAGAGGAGTGGTGCCATTCCCAATGACTTTGCCGAACCAACTAACCCCTCTTATGTTCTTTGTTGCACTAATGATGGGCATGTTTATGCCAAATTTGTTGGTTCTTTTGATGAGTATATTGCATGGTCCATTTGGGTGCCTAAGACCCTTGTTACTAACGCGAGAGGACCCATTCTAGAATGGGTACCTAAATCCAAGCATTGATCTCATGTAGGTGGCGGCTTCCGGTGGTGGTTCATGCATACTTGATAGCGGGGCTACAAGTCATATGACTGGAAGCAAGGACATGTTGGTGGACATTGATTTTGGACCATCTCAAACCACCCGTGTCCAATTTGGAGATGCAAACACGTCAAAGGTATTAGGTCTTGGCAAAGTAATAATTTCTCCGGACTCGTCCATTGATAAAGTATTACTAGTTGAGACTTGTGCCTTTAATTTACTATCCGTTCGTCAACTTGCCATGATGGGCCTTTGCACTTTCTTTGATAAAGACATGGTCACCTTGATGTGGAGCAAAACTCTTAAAGTAGCCTTTGTTGGACACGTGGAGGACAGTATGTATGTGGTGGACTTTTCAAAAGTCCCCACCAAAACCGCCATGTGTCTAATGGCTAAAGTTGATGTGGGATGGCTTTGGCACCGCCGACTAGCCCACGTCAATATGAGGTCTTTGCAAACACTTCTCAAGGGTGAGCATGTCATTGGACTAACAAATGTTAGCTTTGCCAAAGATCGTGTTGTAGGGCATGCATTGAAGGGAAACTACATGAGAAGAAACATCCCATCAAGAATATCATCTCCACCAAGAGGCCTTTGGAGCTCCTTCAGATGGATCTCTTTGGGCCTCCCTCATATGATAGTCTTGGAGGAAAGAAGTATTGCTTGGTCATTGTGGATGGATACTCAAGATATACATGGGTTTATTTCTTCAATAAGAAAAGTGAGACCCAACAAACCGTCATCGAGTTTGCCAATGAAGCTCAACGTCAATACAACTCAAAGATTTTGGCAATTAGAAGTGACAACGGCACCGAGTTCAAGAACTACACCTTGGATGAATACCTTGGAGATGAGGGGATCAAACATCAATATTCCGCTGCTTATACCCCTCAACAAAATGGTGTTGCCGAGAGGAAGAATCGCACTCTGATTGATGCAGCAAGAACAATGATGGCGGAGTTCAAGAGTCCATACAACTTTTGGGCAGAGGCCATCAACACTGCTTGTCATGCAACCAATCGTCTCTATCTCCGCAAATCTTGAACAAAACTCCTTATGAAATCATCACCGGGAAGAAACCCAACATCAAGTATTTTCGGGTCTTCGGGTGTAAGTGTTTCATTCTTAGGAAAGGTGCTCGTTTGTCTAAGTTTGAGTCTAAGACAAATGAGGGCATATTTTTTGGTTATGCTTCAAACTCTCACGCCTATAGAGTCTACAAGAAGTCTTCAGGGACTTGTTGAAGAATCTAGCAACGTGGAGTTCGATGAACATAATGGCTCCCAACTAGGGCAAAGTGATCTTAATGATGTAGGTGATGAAATTACTCCTCAAGGCATAAGAAGAATGGGTGTGGGTCATTTCCTACCCGTTGAGGAATCCCTTGTGGTGGAAGGAGAAGGACAATGCTCTACGCACGTGGAGACATAACCTCCTCAAGATCCACAAGCAAATCAAGAACAAGACAAAGGCCCTCTCTCGCCCGAACAAGATCAAGGTCAAGATCCAATCATTGAGGATGGTGACGCACCAAATGATGACCAAGATCAAGTTCTCAATCAAGGGCAAGCTCAAGATGATGAGCAAGTCCTTGAGGATGCCCCTCCTTCTGAAGATGTTCCTCTAGCTCCATCTCAAGAAAGTTTGGAAGAAGAAAGGGTTCACCGAGCACTCAAGATTGCATCCCAGTTAAAATCACAAGATCTTTCGGTGGATCAAGTGCTCGGAAGCATCCAAAAGGGGATAACAACTCGTAGTCAATTGAGAAACTTTTGTGCCCATAATGCATTTGTTTCTTGTGTTGAACCCCAAAAGGTAGGTGAGGCGCTTGAAGATCCGGATTAGCTTGAGGCCATGCATGATGAACTCAATAACTTCAAGTGCAACAAGGTGTGGACATTAGTGGATAGACCAAAAGGTGATCATAATGTCATTGGGACCAAGTGGATATTCAAGAACAAGCAAGATGAACTTGGTATTGTCATCCGGAACAAGGCAAGGTTGGTGGCCCAAGGTTTTTCCCAAGTCGAAGGTATTGACTATGGTGAAACTTTTGCCCCCGTGGCTCGTCTTGAGTCCATTCGTATTGCTCTTGCTTATGCTTCTCATCATAACTTCAAGTTATATCAAATGGATGTGAAGAGTGTTTTTCTTAATGGTCCCATTAATGAGTTGGTATATTTCAAGCAACCCCCCGGGTTTGAGGACCACAATTTCCCTAATCATGTCTATAAACTCGACAAGGCGCTCTATGGCCTTAAGCAAGCACCACGCGCTTGGTATGAGCACCTTACCGAGTTCTTAGTCGATTATGGGTTTGAAATTGGGCAAATCAATCCCACTCTTTTTACCAAGAGGGTTGGTGGGCAATTGTTCATATGCCAACTATATGTTGATGATATTATCTTTGGTTCGATTAACAAATCTTTTAATGAGGAATTTGCTAAGCTAATGACCGACAAGTTTGAGATTTCTATGATGGGAGAGTTGGAGTTCTTTCTCAGTTTTGAACTAAAGAAATTATCAAGAGGAACTTTCAGCAACCAAGCCAAATATACTCAAGACATGGTAAAGAGGTTCAAGTATGATGGTCTTAAAGGAGCTAAGACCCCCATGCCACTCAAGTGTCAACTTGACCTCAACCCGAACAGCAAAGAGGTAGACCAAAGGGAGTATCGTTCTATGATCGGTTCTTTCTTGTATCTTTGTGCATCTAGGCCGGATATCATGTTGAGTGTGGGCATGTGTGCAAGATTTCAATCCGCGCCAAAAGAGAGTCACGTAGTGGCTGTCAAAAGAATCTTTCGATATTTGGTTCATACCCCAAACTTTGGGTTGTGGTATCCTAAAGGCTCAAGCTTCAACCTCATCGGGTACACGGATTCGGATTGGGCGGGAGACAAGGTGGAGAGGAAGTCCACTTCCGGAGGATGTCAATTCCTTGGTAGGTCTTTGGTGAGTTGGCCATCCAAGAAGAAAAATTGTGTTTCCCTCTCTACTACCGAAGCCGAGTACATTAACGCCGCAAGTTGTTGTGCTCAATTATTATGGATGAGGCAAACTTTAAAGGATTACGGTGTCACTTGTGACAAAGTGCCTCTTTTATGTGACAATGAAAGTGCTATCGAGATCGCCTACAACCCCGTTCAACATAGCAAAACAAAGCATATTGAGATTCTTCATCATTTTATTCGAGATCATGTGAAGTGGGGTGATATTGACCTTTCCTATGTGGGCACCGGATATCAACTTGTGGATATTTTCACCAAGCCCTTGGATGAAGCAAGGTTCCGAGAGTTAAGGCATGAGCTAAATATCATTGATTCAAGTAATGCGGTTTGAAGACTTGCCCACACTCCCCATGTCAACATGAAGTCTAGCTTGGATGTAGGCATGGACATAGGGGGAGTGTTGCTTAATTCATAGGCAACCACTACACCTATTATGCAAAAATAGATAAAATTCTTTCACTATGGTCACTTTCGGCAGCAATCATGGTCACCCAAGGTGACAACGATGCTTCAAAGAAGAGCATTGGCAATGAACCCAAGATACATCTTTGTGGTTTCATACCAAACAAGCTCAAACATGGTGGCTTCAGCCACCGCCCCTCTTTTTGGTAGTGTTGGCTTCTGTTTGTGTGTGTCTCTTTTTGTGGTGTGTTTCCTTTTGATCACTCCGAGATTGCTCACGCTTCTCCGCATTGGTTTTGGTCTCGGAGTGTTCTCTTCCCGCTGAAGTTTTTGTGTTTCCAACCCAAGCCCTTCCCCCTAAAAACCTTCGATGCACAAGCCTACCCCTTCCTTGATACTTGGGTATGCTGTCATGCTGCCAGCGGTACTACCTCTCGCTGGCACGGTACTACCGCTGTTCCCAGGAAAAGGTATAACCGAAGGGGGTACGGGGAGTTCCTCCCCATACCCCATTCAGTTTCTCCCTCTCCCTGTCTGCAGCACCGGTGGCTGCCCCGACGCCCACCCTCGGTGCGTCGACTCCGTGCCATCTTCCTTCGTTCTCTTCCGGTGGGATTGGTCCCTACCCTCCCCGAGTGCCATGGACATTACTTGTATTGCCCTATTTCCCTTCTCCATTGGTTCATTCTTGAACTTTGTTGCTAGGTAAATACTTGTAGATCCACTAGGTTTTTGTCTATGCCTAGGCACTTTGAGAACTTGGATGGATTGCTAGATAGGAATGATGTAGATGTGTTGGAATAGTTTGCATTTTTGGCACCCCGGTAGTACCGGATCTCAGATCCGTGCTTTCTGCACCAAGATGGTACTACCGCTGGTCCCGCTTCTGTACTAACGCTCACGCGGTACTACCGCGGGTACCAGCGGTACTATCGCTTGGCAGTACTACCGTACCAAGCACGGTACTACCGTGGTTCCTGAAACTGTAACTTTTCCAACAGATTTGCTTTGTTCACCTGTGTCCGGGTTCTTGCATCTCATGTGTTTGTGTCGTCTGGTTTTTCTGTTGGTGTTGGTCAGGTGATGGTGCTCGTCGTAAGCACCTTAAGCGCAAGTCCTCGGTCTCCGGCACGGCAGGCTCTAGCTCTGTGAATAAGGCTACAAACAGGCAGAAGGAACACGTCAAGCTAGTATTTGAGCTTTCTCTACCAGATTACAGAGAGTTGCGCAAGGTCAACCCGTATGCTCGTCCTCGAGATCCTGCTTTTTCTCGCACCAAGTTCTGGAACAAGAATCAGCGTGATATCTACATCACAATTATGAAAGACAGGAAAAATCTCTGTGTGCCCATGTGAAGTCAGTCAACCTGCAGTATTTGAGGGATCATTCAGACTACTTTGGTGAGGCTCTAGCACTTTGTGAGCATTTTGGGATCTGCAACATCATTTCATTCAACAAAGACTTTGATGCTAATCTCCTGGCTCAGTTTTTTGCCACCGTTTACTTCTCTACTGGCTCCGACAGGAAACTTATTTGGATGTGCCATGAGGAGCGTGTAAGCTGCGAGTGGGAGACTTTCATGGAGGCTTTGGGCGTTCCACTGTCCACTCCGGATGAGCCTCTTGGTCTCCGTCCGCACACGTCTGCTAATGCAAGGAACAAGAGTGAGTTGGCTCCTTACCAGAACACTATTGAGTACACGGATGCCAAGGGCAACGAGATGCACCGCGTGGTTCTTTTCCCGTTCCTGGATATCATGCATCGGATCTTCCGCACCTCTCTGTTTTCTCGTGTTGGCAATCTGGATATGGTCCACAGTTACCTGGTGAACATGTTGTTGCTTTGCATGGAGTACAAGGGCACCGAGATGACTCTGGATGTGTGCTCCATCATGTGGGAGGAACTCTACACGGTTGTGATGGACCTGAAGGTTCCTATCTATGGACCCTATCTTCAGGTGCTCTTTGAGAGAGCTTGGGTTGATACCTTTGAGGACGAGCGTCTTCCCGTGGGTCCGCTCACTAAGCATGAGACTATGCAGCTGCGTATCAAGGACAAGTGGGTAGGGGGACATGGTCCCGTTCAGGGGTCTCCTATCGGCTCAGATGAGGAGTTTGAGGAGGACCAGGCTACAGCTGGTGGTCACAGTATTCCCCGTACTCGCTCTGGCACAAGCTTTGGTGGTTCTGCTAGGTCCTCTGCCCAGGGCCCTGAGCATCCTGGATGGGCTGCCAAGCTCACCAGGAAGGTGAAGCGGCTCTTTTGCCTTCAGACTAACATTCAGCACCGCATGTATGAGGCACACAGCAGGGAGAAGGAGAACCGGCGGCTGCAGAAGGAATTCTACAGGCAGCAGGGTATGACGGTCCAGGACGGGTCCGAGAAGAGCATCACTCCCGAGGACAAGTGGATCTCCAAGTTCAGTGAGTGGGATCTCACTGATGATGTGCCTGGCCCTTCGTCCACCTCTCAGCAGCAGTTTCCGATTTGCTTCTTCTCAGGGTTGGGCGAGTCACAAGCGTGTTTTAGTTGTTTCATTTGCTCCGCTTGTGAACTCCGTTTATTTGCTTTGGTTTTTCAGTCCGTCTTGTGAGACTTCCGTGATATATGGTGTGAGACATATGCTATCCTATGTTCGTACTCTTATTGTCTGGTTACGTGGTGATATGTTTTGACTTATTATCTCTATGATCACATATTTGTTATGTCTAGCTTAGTATGGCCTAGTTTATAAAATATAGGGGGAGTGTCTTCCTGATGTGTGTGTCTTGCATTCCAGAGGAATATCTAAATTGATGCACCCATCTAGGGGGAGCATGTCTATATTTTGTAAACAAATGGCATGTTCTAAATTCCCTACTGCTTTATCGTGCAAATCTTGTGTTTTCACCAATACACCAAAAGGGGGGAGATTGATAGGGCATACTTCCCCTTGATTGGTTTTAGTGATTGATGACAATGCATTTGCGGTTTAACCGTGTGTCAATAAGCATTTCAGATAATGATGGTCATGGCACAAGACAGTCAGGTTCCCCTCTGGTGATGGAGCGTGAAGACGGTGTTTTCTTTCGACATCTTTTTGATTGATTGAGTCGTAGGAAATCCGTTCTATCAAGAGGGGATCCGCTGTGGAATGGTGGGTGGAATCATCACACATACACACTCTCTGCAGCCACATAGTTGTTTGGGCGTCACGGAGGAGTTTTCCTTGGTGGAGCTGGCTCCTTGGGTCTACCAGGGCGGTAGTACCGCTGGGTTTGCGGTAGTACCGTGCCACGGTAGTATCGTGGCTACTACCGTGCTTACTACCGTGATCTCTCTAGATTGAGCGGTAGTAAGCGCGGTACTAAGCCGCAGTACTACCATGGCACCGTAGTACCGCTCGAGCAGCGGTAGTACCGTGCTACGGTAGTACCGTGGCTAGTACCGCACCCACTACCGTATCTTCTCACGCTCTCTAAACGGAGACGTACTTCTCAAAAGAGAAGAAATTTCGACAACATATCCTTGTCTTCCGTGTTCCCCTTTACCTTTACTTTGTGCAAGTTATTTCCTTTGCTTATTTCCTGCTTGCTTGTTGTGGTGTAGTTGTTGGCATATAGGTTGCTCACTTAGTTGCACCTCTAGACAACCTATATTCTTTGTTGAGCCTAATTTGTTAAGAAAAGCTTAAAAATTTGTTAGTCGCCTATTCACCCCCCCCCCTCTACTCGACATTCCGATCCTTTCATCAAGGTGTATGATTAGTGAGTACATGCAATTGGATTTCGGTCTACTTTTCTTGGCGTGCTGCCCATACTTTTGAGCCTCTAACTTTCTTTGCAGCATAATTAGTATTGCGGTGCGTTTATAATTCTGTCAATTGCCCAGCTGTAATTTGTTCACCAAGCTTAGTTGTTTTATCGTCCTTTGGGAGAGAGACATCACTAGTGAACATCATGGGAGTCCGGTCCATATTTCCACTAATGTTTACACATCCACTATTTACCACTTTATTTCCTTTCGTTGCAATCACCACTATTATTTCCCTCTTGTGTTTTGATCCTTTGTAAACGACAAGGACGGAGAGATTGACAACCTCTTTTACTCGTTGGGTGCAAAGTTATTTGCTTTTGTGTGCAGGTCCAGGTAAATAAGAAACACTCGGTTGTGAATGGAGCCATTGTTCACTTTACCACCTACTTGTCGATCCTTGGAGTCCTCCTGGATTCGATAAACCTTACAGCCACCTCGTAAGGGAAATTTTGCTACTACGCTACTTCTCAACCTTCCATTTGGGGTAGCCAACGAGGAGCACTAATTCAGTGCCATCACATAGCTACTGGTCATGGACCCATGGTCCAAGGGGGACTACTCACGGCACATCTAGGAAGCGCTCATGATGGTGGAGAAACTCCCGGAGGTCAATCCTCCCTCCGGCAGGGTGCCGGGAAGAGGTCTTATGGTGCTCCTGATCTTAGAATCACGGCGGCGATGGAACAGAGGAGAAAATCGTGATGCGGGGTTCCTCTCGAGGGTTTCTATAATGGGGTGTAAATATAGGCCAAAGGGGGGCACCAGGGCGTGGCCCCTCCCCCAGGCGCCCTGCTGGCGTGGCCTAGGGTGGGGTCGCGCCCCCTGGACGCCTGGGAGGGGGTGGGCCCTCCTTCGGTCTTCCGTAAGCTTCTGACATGCTGATTTTTTATATATTTTTATTGGGATTTTTTGGGCTCTATAAATATGGATAAAAACCTGCAATTCACAGACATCAGCAGACATAAACTGGCAATGGGTGCACTGAGTTAGAAGTTTAGTCCAAATATGTGTAAAAAGGTATGAAAGTGTATCAAACCACATATCAATGTCACCCAAATGAGCATGGAACAAGCATAAATTATAGATACGTTTGGGACGTATCATCACTCCTAATAGCCAATATCTTTGCATTTTGTTGACTTTGAGATTCATTGGCAAACTCGATGACGGTTTGTTGGGTCTCACTCTTCTTCTTGAAGAAATAGACCCAAGTTTATCTTGAATAGTCATCCACAATAACCAAGCAATATTTCTTTCCGCCAAGACTATCATATGTGGGAGGCCCAAAAAGATCCATGTGAAGGAGCTCCAAAGGCCTCTTGGTGGAGATGATATTCTTGACGGGATGTTTCTTATGTAATTTTCCTTCAATGCAAGCCTTATAAGCACGATATTTGCAAAACTAACATTTGTAAGTCCAATGACATGCTCACCTTTAAGAAGTGTTTGCAAAGTCCTCATATTTACGTGGGCTATACGGCGATGCCAAAGCCATCACACGTCAACTTTATCCATTAGACATATGGCGTTTTTGGTGGGAACTCGTGAGAAGTCCACCGCATACATACCGTCCTCCACATGTCCAACAAAGTCTACTTTAAGAGTTTTTCTCCACATCACGGTGACCATGTCCACATCAAAGAAAGTACAAAGGCCCTCTTGGAAAGTTGACGAACGGAAAGTAAATTGAAAGAACAAGTCTCGGCTAGTAACACATTCCCGATGGTAGTATCGGAGAAATGATCACTTTGCCGAGACCCAATACCTTAGACGTTTTTGCATCACCAAATTGGACTCGGGTGTCGCGAGATGATTGATAATTGATGTCCACCAACAAGTGCTTGCTTCCTGTCAAATGACTTGTCCGCGCTATCAAGTACCCACGAACCTCCACCGGAAGCCGCCACCTACATGAGATCAATGCTTGAGAATAGGGACCCATTCAAGAATGGTTTCTCTCATGTTAGTAACAAGGGTCTTAGGAACCCAAATAAACCATGCAATGTATTCATCATAAGAACCAACAAATTTTGCATAAACATGCTCATCATCTGCACAACAAAGAACATAAGAAGGGTTAGTATAGGAACGGCAAAGTCATTGGGGATGGCATTGCCCCTTTTGGCCACACCACCCTCAATGGACTTTGCCACTTTCTCTTTAGGCTTCTCCCTTTCCTTCAGAAAGTTAATCTCCTTGGAGGGAGAGGAGTCCTTGTTCTTCTTCTTTTCCTTCTTATTTGAAGAACTAGCACCAAAACCAATGCCTTCCTTACCAATGACCTCATTTTGAGAACTCAAGAGATCATTAAGTGATTTCTCTCCTTGAATGCAAGAGACAAGTCCCTTCTCGAGTTGTGCCTTCAATCTAGAGTTTTCCTCAACAAGAGGAGCATGCTCACAACAAGGGTTAGTAGAACTAGGTTTCTCTAGCACAATGATCGGAGGAAAATTGGTAATCTCTTTAGTAAGTTGAATGTGAACTTCCTCATGTGCCTTCTTGAGAGTCATGAGTTAATGCTTTAAGGACTTGTGGTCCTTTTCGACATTCTCATGATCCGCAAAAAGTCTTTCATGAGCCTCAACTAGTTCTTCATTTTTATTTTTGAGGTCACTAGCAATAGCATTGGCATGTTTAAGGTAAAGTTTTAGTTTAGCAATATCACAATCATGTATCTCCTCAAGAGACACCTTAAGCTCACGCTCTTCCTCAAGAGAATGAGATAGCTCTCCTATCTCATCCGCATATTCATGACTATGCCCTTGCATCTCGGTGATAGTCCCGTCAAGTTGCTCAATGTGATCATGAGCTTCACCCAATTGTTCCAAGAGAGACGCAAAGTGCCTCTAGGTTTCACATTTGAGCATTGACATGAACAACTCAAACTCATTGTCTTCCTTTACCTTGGGCTCCTCCTTTTCCTCCACATAATACAACAAAGATGGGTTAGTGGAGATAAACGGTTTAGATGGAGGAGTTACTGAAGTGGTCTTGGCCATGAAACACTTGTGGATGATGTGAGGGTTCTCGTTGGGGGGAGTCGAAGAGCGATATTGATGGAGGAGGCTTAGTGAAGATAGCAGTGGTGGACGTTGCCACAGTCTCACCACCTTCTTCATCATCATCATCAGAGAAGTATTCTTCTTGATCCACCACCGCACGATGAGGCTTCTTCTTCTCAAAGGTCTTGTTCAATGGTGAATTGGACTTGTCCTTCCGGATAAGCTTCCCACCATGATCTTCAATCTTCTCATATGGACAATCCGTAACAAAGTGACTCACGTTTCCACAATTGAAACATGTCCTTATCCTTTGGCCCTTGGGCTTGAAGCTACTTGAGTTTGACTTGAAGTTCTTCTTGTTGCCCCAAAATTGTCTTGAGGCAAGAACCATGTGCCCGTTGAAAGCATACTTGGTTTCCTCCATAGCAGCTTCATATTCTTCCTCTTCTTCACACACTTGAACTTCCTTAGCCTTCAAAGCAAGGGAAGACGTCTTGGTAACGCATTAACGAGCCAATTTTAGGCCGTCCGTGGAATCAAAGATTTCCTTGGATACGAACTCATCAAAGACTTGTTGAGCGGTCAAGGAGATGAAATCCGGCCTTTGACAAATGGCCTTTGTGGTTTGCTTCTAATGGGGGAGTATGGCCATGATGAACTTCCTCTTGATCCAACCATCATCAGTGTCCATGCTCCCATGATCCGTCATTAGGTTGGCAAGTGCTACAAGTCTTTGATAGAGGTCTTGACGAGGATCAGCCTCGGCAAATCCCATGGCCAGGGACCCTGGGTTAGATCGTAGATAAGGAACAGGTTGGCAATACTCGTCGGCTAACAGGAGAAGCACTTCCTGCTCGATTGTATTATGCGAGGGGGCGATTACAGTGGAAGTCTAGGCGAGTCTGCATAAGACTAGAGGTGTTGATTGTAGATTGGATGCCCTGAGACGTCCCCCCTCCCAGCCTTTATATACTAGGCTGGGTCTCGGGGAGTCCATCTCAGGTTACAGAGTCAATTGCCTAATTCTAGCCTTTCCTTGAACGCCAAGTCTTGACTTCCATATTGGTCGCGGACTCCTACGTCGGTGCTTGGAGCGGGCCAGTCGCGGGCTTGTGGGCCTTCGTATGCACCAGGTATCCTTATACGCAGGAGTCGTGGGGTCACCCCCTCGTCAGTAGCCCCCGAGTGCCTAGGGGACTCGAAGAGTCGCGTAGGGACTCGAATCGTCTTCTATGCGCAGCGCGGCTGCGGGTCGTTGGCAGTTTTAGCCATGACAAAGTTTTATTTCGAGGGATGCTAAGTTGAAAGGGCCCAAGGTAGTCGACTGGTCGAGCCTTGGTAAATTGCGCTAGTGGAAAATACCTCAGTAGCCCAATCAAGCCCGTGTCCCTTGACACGAACTTGGGAACGACTGGTGTCTAGCAAAGTTCATGCTGCTGCAGGTCTTATAGAATCAATGCTGCCGCCCCAAGTAAATAGCCTTAACGCTTCCGTTATCGGCTCATCTCTCTATCATGCGAGCGCATGGAAAACGTCGGGAGTGAAGTCGCGTTGTGGCAAGTCCCGTCCCGGTCGTCTGCGCAGCGGGGTCCTACCTACACGCTAAGCTTGTGTGGCATCTGGGTAAAGAAAGTTGCAGCCCAGGCATCATTTTCTATAGAGGCACGGAGCCCGGTTAGAGATGCACCCAATTGGAATAAACGATCAAGTGAGCTATTAGTAGTCGCTCGCGGAGCCTTCGCAAGCTCAGGGGGGGAATCAAAATAAGACAGCACCCACGCAGAAAGTCGTCGAGTGCGCGGGTAGATTGTATTGTCAGTTCTTAGTCGAGCCCTGCAAGTAGTCACTCGAACGTTTTGCTGTCTTCAAGGTGAGGGAGCACCCAAACTCTGTAGATGCGTCGTTTCCGCTAGTGCGAGGGGTTACTCGAGTACATGTTTGTCTTCTGGGTGAGGGAGCACCCAAAACTCTATAGATGTCATGATTACTGCTGGTGTGAGTGATCACTCGAGCACGCTTTTGCCTTCTGGCTGAGGGAGCACCCGAACTCTCAAGATTTTTAAATCTTACTCTGTTTTAATAAAGGTACTCACGATGGGAGTAAAGGATTTTAGAATATGGTGAAAAATTTATGAGGAGCGGGATGCTGACCGAGGACGCATACTCAATACACGTTGCTGAGATGTGACGTTGCTGGGACGCCTGACAAGTTGGGTGGTTGTATCTTGTGAATGGGAGTGACGTGACGCCATGCTGCCTGAAAATTTCGCACTGTGTGATTATGGCCCTCGTTTTTCGTGCGTAGTGGGCGGTATGGTTACTGCGCCGGTTGAGTTTTCCATGCTTCTCGGCTATCGTGGGATCGTGCCACGTCTGCGGGGTTCCAAGATTAATGGTGACTGATTGATTTTCGGCCGTTGGTTAAATACCGGGGGGCTGGGTGGATTCAGGTTTTACCCAGCCATCGTCTTCCCCCGCCTATTCTTCTTCTTGCTTTCTCTGTTCTTTGCCTCTTGCCTCTATACTTTTTGGTGTGTTTGCGGTGAGATCCATGTCCAAGCACCCTCAAATTGCAGCGCGGGAGTCGGAAAGGATGACCGGCAGATGGGAGTCGTCTGCTTTTGGATCTGCAGATCTGGATGCATTGGTGGCAGATGGCATGGTGGTAGATGGGGCAGCTCGGATTCATGGGGATGAGGAGGTTCCCACACCTCATCCTCACGAACAGGTATGCTTCCAAAGCTTCTTCCCTCGTGGGTTTGCGCTTCCAATTCATCCTTTCCTCCGGGGGTTGCTTTTTTCCTATCAATTGCAACTGCATGACTTGACCCCCAATGGGATACTGCACATTTCCTGCTTTATCACGCTCTGTGAGGGTTTTTTAGGAATCTATCCCCATTGGGGGCTCTAGAAACGCCTCTTCAATGTGAAGAGGACGAACTCTTAATATGCCATTGGGGGCGTGGGTATTTCCATTAAAGATAAGGCTGCCTACTTTGATTTGGAAAAATTGGATTTTTTCTATACATGGCGGAAGAGCTAGTTTTATCTGAAGGATCGTCACGTTGATGGGTAGAAATTTGGTATTGCTCCTTTCGATCCTGTTGCGCGAGCGGTTAAGCGATCCTCATGGGCGCATCCTCTGTCTGCTCGCGAGGTGTCTCTTGTTGAGCCGTTGGTGCAGAAGATTTATGCTTTGAAGGACGATTTAACTGACGGCCAACTTATTTCTGTGTTTGTGAGGAGACGCGTCCAGCCGCTTCAATATCGGGTGCGTCTCATGTGGCAATATACTGGACCCGATGACTCAACCAGGTGTTCGCCCGAGGAGTTCTCCGATGGTGACCTTTTGTCTCGGGTCCAGCAGCTTACGAAATGCACAAGTATTGGAGAGGAGAGCCTTGTTCGTCCCTATGCTGCTGATGTGCCTCTCCCCCAGGTATTTGATTTGAGGTCTTTATGAGATGTGACTTAGTGTCTGCTGCTTATTGATGATGCTTTGATTTGCAGAATCATACTCCTTTGCTGAACAATCCGTCGCAGCCTGAGGATGCTGAAATACTCGATGAGCCTGACGCAGCTGATGCTATTCCTGTACCTGCGGGTGATGGAGGCGCTTCGGGTGCTGATGCTGGCGATCCCGCGGGTGGAAAACCGTCAGCTGCTGATGATGGTGAGGACTCGAGTCCTTTGCACTTTAAACGCAATCGGTCTTCGAGTGCGAGCGATCGTGATGCAGCGGGTCATGGTGATGAATTTCCACCGGTCGCGACATCTGCTATGTCGTGTCCCTCCTCAGCTGCTCCGAAGAGGCGCAAGTATGGGATGTTACTACGTTTGGGCGCCGTGCCTGCTGGATTCATATTACCTCTGTTGATTTATTGTTTGTTGTTTTTGGCTCTTGTTCTAATGGAGTTTCACTTGCAGTATTGCTCCTGTTCCGGCTGGTTCCTCTACGAGTACTGCTGATGTTGATCTTCGGTCAACTGACTCTGGTGTGGTAGTTGATCGGCCAAGTGGCTCTGGAGTGGCGGCTGATCGGTCAGTTCCTTCGGCGACTCCTGTGGCTTTGGATGCAGGGACGACTCCTGCGACTGCTCCGTCCGGGTGGTCTGCTGCGACTAGTGAGGGGGTCTCTCCCTCAGACGTGAAACCTCCGATTCCTAAGGAGCACTATTTGTAAAGGCGGGATCTCTCTGCTGAAGATAAGGCCAAGTTCTTTGATCGCATGACTGAGTAGGTATGGCATTCCTTGTCCTTTTGAAGTGTATCGGGGCGCGGCAGCGCTACTGATGGGAGTAGCCCCCGAGGCTGCAAGCAATCACTTGTGATTAGTTGCATTCATAGATTTTTCTTTCTCCTTTGTTGATCTTTGTGTAACACTGGGGGCACAGCAGTGCTCCCGATGGGAGTAGCCCCCGAGGCTGTGAGCAATCACTTGTGATTGGTTGCATTCTTTGGACTTGATCTTCCTTTTTCCTGGCTTGACTTTTGATTTCAGCCTTTGTTTCGAATGTGCGAGCTTCTTGATACGTCCAAAACGTATCTATAATTTATTCTTGCTCCATGCCTCTTTTGTGTGATATTGCTATGATATTGATGAACTTCCATACACTTTTGATCATATTTGGACTAACCTATTAACTCAGTGCACCCCAGTGCCAGTTCCTGTTTTCTGCTGTTTTTCTATTTCAGTTTTCCCCCATATTTAAAGTGCTCCAAAAATTCGGGAAAAATACAATAAAAAATCAGCGCACCAGAAGCTTCGGGAATCACCGAGGGGGGCCAGAGGGGACCCACCAGGGCCCCAAGCGCCCTCCCGACGCGCCCTAGGGTGGGGCCGCGCCAGGGGGCCGCCTGGACCCGGGTGGGGCCCCTGGTTGTCCCCCTTCGCCTATATATCCCTCGTGACATGAAACCCCAGTGACGGGAACCCTTTATCGTGATCTCTCCTCTGTTCCGCCACCGCCGCGCTTCCAAGATCGGGAGCACCAAAAGACCTCTTGCCGGCACCCTGCCGGAGGGAGGAATCACCTCCGGGAGCTTCTCCACCACCATGGAAGCTTCCCGGATGAACCGTGAGTAGTCCACCTTGGACCATGAGTCTATGATCAGTAGCTATGTGATGTTCTCCTTCCCTCTTTGTTCTTCATGGATTAGACCTCGTGAGCTTCCCTACATGATCGAGGCACATATGTATTCTTTCTGATGTTGCTATGCTGAGTTTGCTGGGATCCGATGGATTATGAGACTATGTTCATATTGTGTTTGAGTAATGTATTTGATTCTCCTCTTTTATATTTATGTTCTTGAGTAATTCTTGCATGTTCTCCGTTGCTGTTTATTGCTTTGGCCAAGTAGTAGGTAGTGACTCCAAGAGGGAGCGTTATGCATGATTGTGGGTTCATGCCCCCCGATGACTAGCTTGAGTGACAGAAACATGAGTCTAGGGGATGTGATGTTGCCACAAGGGGGAAAACAACGATGCTTGTACTTGCGGGTGCAAGGATTGTTTACTTTATGCAAAGTTCTTTAATGTAGTTGTTTTTGCTTTGAGTTTACACTTTGGGTGGGATTCGCAACTTAATACCAGCGAGATGTTCTGGATAGATATCTCAAGGTGGATGATTAGTAGGTAGATGCAGATGGATTTCGGTCTACTTGTCTTGGCGTATCGCCCATGCTTTTGAGCCTCTTCCGTTCTTTATAGCATAGTTAGCATTGGTTTGCGCACATAATCCTGTCAATTGCCCAGCTGTAAGTTGTTTACCTCGCATGGCTATTTTATCGTATTTTGGGAGAGAGACGTCACTAGTGAACATCATAGGATCCCGGTCCATCTTTCCAATACTGTTTACACCCACTATCAATTTACTGCTTTATTTACTTTTCTGTTGCTATCACTATCATTATTATCCCGTGTGTTTTATCCTTTGTAAACAACAAGGCCGGAGGAATTGAAAAATCCTCTGTACTCGTTGGGAAGCAAACTTATTTTCTGTGTGTGCAGGTCCATGTGACGTAAGCAACCTTGAGTTGTGAACGGCGTCATTGTTCACTTCACCACCTTCTTGTATCTGTTGGAGTCCTACTGGTCGATCCTCAACCTTAGCATCTTCGCTAAGGGAAATTGCTGCTATCTACATCTCAACCTTCCACTTTGGGTAACCAACGTGGGGGCGTTAAATCATACCATCAAAAGCAATTTCTGGCGCCGTTGTCGGGGACTCCACTCTTCAAGATAGGGGAATTGCACACTATCTTTTATCTTTGCTTTTTAGTCTTGTTAGTTTACCTATCAGTTTTTGCTTTAGTTCTCTTTATCAAAAATCAAAAAAAATAGTTATCTTGCTTGCAGCTACTATGGGTTCCACCAAGAACACCAAGTTGTGTGACTTCACCAGTCACAACAACAGTGACTTTATCTACACTCCTATTGCTACACCTGCTACTTCAGCACCTTCTTATGAGATTAAACCTGCTTTGCTGAACCTTGTTATGAAAGATCAATTCTCCGGTGCTGGAGATGATGTTTCTTTGCACTTAAAAAATTTTATTGAGCTCTGTGATATGCAAAAGTACAAAGAAGTAGATGGTGATATTGTTGAGCTTAAGCTTTTTCCTTTCTCTTTCAGGGACGGAGCTAAAATCTGGTTTCAATCCTTGCCTAAGAATAGCATAGATTCTTGGGACAAGTGCAAGGATGCTTTTATTGGGAAGTACTACCCCCTGCTAAGATTATCCAATTGAGGAGCTATATTATGAATTTTAGGAAATTGGATAATGAACATGTTTCCCAAGCTTGGGAATGCATGAAATCTCTTGTTAAGAATTTCCCTACGCATGGTTTGACTACTTGGATGGTTATCCAAACTTTTTATGCAGGCTTGAACTTTACCTCGTGGAACTTGCTAGATTCGGCTGCGGGAGGAACCTTTATGTCAACTACACTTGGTGTTGCCACAAAACTTCTCGATGAGATGAGAACCAACTATTCCCAATGGCACACCAAAAGAGCTCCAACAGGTAGGAAGGTAAACTCTGTCGAGGAGATCTCCTCCCTAAATGAAAAAGTTGACTTGATTATGTCTCTACTTACCAAGCAATCTCCTATTGATCCTCATGATGTTCCTTTAAATTCTTTGATTGCTCAAGATCAAGTAGATGTGAAGTTTATCTCTAGAAACAACTTCAATAACGATGCTTATAGGAGTAATTTTGGTAGCAATCCTAGACCGTTCCCCTCCAACAACTATGGGAACAAAACACTTATCCTAGCACCAGAAAATCTACCCCTAGAGATAGAGACATGCCTAGTTATGAGAAACTTTTGGAAATAGAGAAGGACACTAAGAACTACATGCACACCCAGTATGAACAAAATAGGACCTTCTCTAGACAATTATATGAGCACACTTTTATCTTGCAAGACATTGGTAGACAACTAGAGAGTCTGAACACTGAGATCTCTAACCTTCAGGCTAGGCTCACCACCACAGAAACCCAAGTTTCCAATATGTCCCACACACAGGCTACTTTGATAAACCAAATGGCGTCTAAACCTGAAGTGGTTTCGACCATAAAGGAGGAAGAAGATAGAATTAAGAGCCTTCCTACACACCATACTGTTGCTACTATCCAAGTTGTTGAGGATATCCAAAATCTTAGCACCCAATGCACCCCTAGTCCCATAGGACCTATTAAAGGTAATGCTATGACCTCAACCATAGAAGAAGAAATTCCTATGAATATAGAAGCTACCAAACAAGTGAGCCTAAAGGACACCACTACCACTTTACTTGATAGTAGTGACCTTGATTTTGATAATTGCACCCTTTCTGAAGTTATTCGTTTCCTTCACAAGATGTCTAGAGACCCCCACACTAGCACACTTAATCTTGCCTTGATGGAGCATATCACTAATGCTCTCATTGAAGCTAGGGAGGAGAAGCTTAGGGTAGAAGCTTCCATACCTAGAAATCTAGAAGATGGTTGGGATCCTATGATTAAAATTAAGTTGAATAACTTTTTTTGCTATGCTTTATGTGATGTTGGAGCTAGTACCTCCGTTATGCCCAAAAGAATGTATGATATTTTTTAATTAAAACCTTTTGATCCTTGTTCTTTTGGTGTTCGTCTTGTCGAATCTTCCGTAAAGAAACCTTTGGGGAAGATCGATGATGTTCTTATCATTGTCAATGACAATTATGTTTCCGTTGATTTTACTATTATGGACATTGAATGTGAACCTTCTTGTCCAATTATTTTGGGACGTACTTTTCTTCGCACCATGGGTGCTATTATTGATATGAAAGAAGGGATTATAAAATTCCAATTCCCTCTCAAGAAAGGGATGGAACACTTCCCTAGGAAAAAGATTAAGTTGCCTTTTGAGTCCGTCACACGGGCTAGATATTTTCTTGAATGGACTTGATCTATTGCATTAAGCCTAGCTAATGGCTTTAAAGAAGCGCTTTCGGGAGGCAGCCCGCAACGAATTTAGGATTTCCTTTTTATTTTTCTTCTGTTTTTAGTGGTCTTGATGATTGTTACTACTGTAGAAACATCATTGTATCTTTACTTTTTAAACTTTATAGCCTCATATGACAAGGGAAGTGAAAGTTGTGACATGTTGTCCAGAAAACAGATTCTGTCCTCGTGACTAGAAAAACCACAGAAAAATCCCAGTTCATCTTTTTGAGTTGAAATTTTTACACAGCGTGCTCTATACAATTACGAAACTTTCTTATGTTCTGAGTTTTTTTATTTGAGTCGCAGAAGTATCCCTAAATAATTCTTTTCTACCTGCTGGTCTGTTTTTCACAGATTCTGTCCTGTTTTGCCTCTTCTTCATTTTGCAAACCTTAAGCTTGCTTTTTCTTTGCAAAATATTTTTGGAAATCTTGAGAAATAGTAGCTCTTCAAGAATATCCTTATTTCCAGTAGAGGAAAAGTTATTTTATTGTGGGTACTAACCTCGCTAATCAGATTATGATGAGTTATGTATGAAGGGAGTTTTCAAGTGTACGAGGGAAGATGATGAAAGAAGATTCAGGAGTGTCAAGCGCTCAAGCTTGGGATACCCCCATGCATCCCCAAGAAATATTCAAGGAGACTCAATCGTTTAAGCTTGGGGATGCCCCCGTGCATCCCCTTCTTCATCAACAATTATCAGTTCATCTCCCGTTTCACTATATTTTTATCACTTCATGCGTTATGTGCTATGCTTGGAGCGTCTCTCTCTTAGGTTTTATTTTTAGTTTTCTTTATCTTTGCTTTATGTTCATAAAAATTTAGAACCCAGCTTTCTTTTTGTGGGAGAGAAACACGCTCCACTTTCAAAACCTAGAACACAACATAGGATTCTTCATGCTTATCTTTGTTGTGTGTGTTCTTTATCTTTTTCATAGCTACTTTCATGTTTAGCTCTTAGTTTTCATGCCTATATTTTTAAGAGATTTTGTTTAGTTTGTTGATGGAACTCTCTTGAGTTTTCATGTTTATCTTGTTTAGAGAGTTTGCCTGTTGCACTGAGTTTTTTGTCTTGACTTGAAGTAGGTAATTGAGGTTGCTATTCTTTTGTAGTAGTAACTTGCAATAGTTTTGAGGTATTGTTTTGAGTAATGTTTGGACTTTTGGTGTCAAGAGCTTTATCATATTAGTGATAGATGTCGTATTTTGGGCAATCCGTGTTTATTTTCAAAACTTACAAAATCACTTGAGAACTTTAGCTACTAGATGGATCACTACTCTTCTGAGGGGTCGAATATTAGAGTACACTCACATACCATGAGTCGAGGATGCACAAGGATAACCAAACCCCCATACACTCCTCCTCGGGGTACTTGTCTCTTTGTGAAACCTCCTTATTAGATTGAGAGTTACCGATAATAATTGCATGAGTTCTTCGGACTAATGTGAGTATTCGAAAGTTGACACTTCCACCTAGCCATATTTTTCTTGCCTCTTTGGTACCGTGCATTGCCCTTTCTCACCTCGAGAGTTGGCGCATACTTTGCCGGTGCATCCAAATCCTTGGCACGATACACTCTGTCATCATAAGCCTCAGTATATCCTTCCTCAAAACAGCCACTATACCTACCTATCAAGGCATTTCCATAGCCTTTCCGAGATACATTGCCATGCAACATCCACCTTCTCATGACTTGATCTTCATGTCATACATGCTTTTTCTTGATCGACGAGCCGCATGCTAGTTTGGCCTTGCCCTAATCATTGCTACATGACACGCTAGTATCATTGCATATCCTGCTACACTAGCAGAGGCATACATTTGCATACTTCATGATAGTTACATTTTCTTTATGATTTGAGTACTTTTGTAAAGTGTGAAAGATCTTATATACTTTTTGTAATATATAGAGTGTTGCCCCTAAAGTGAGGAAAAGATCCCAAAGAGGACAAAATCAAAAGATCCCAAAGAGGACAAATGAGAGAAATAGAAAGAGCCATTGAGAACACCAAAAAAATAGAAAAAAGAGAAAAAAGAGAAAAAGAAATAAAAAGAGAGAAGGGGGAACACTACTATTCCTTTTGAGAGATCCACACTCGTACTCCCTCTTATATCTTGTACTCCATAGAGATTATCATTTATGCATATAGCTATGTGGGGACCTTCACACTATAGAACTTGGCTTGTTGTAACATCCCAAAATTCTCCGAATTTTGGAATGTTAATAAAATTAAATAGATAATGATTGTTTGCTTGATGTGTTTGATTTTCTATAGGATTTAAAACTTTTTAGAGTTTATTGAATATTAAAAAGAGAGGGAATAAAAGGACTTTCCCTAATATTCATAATTGATGTTTTTGGAATTTATTATTTAAAACAAAACCAACAAAACAAAATGAGAGAAGGTAATATGACTCCTTCCACATATTAAAAGGTTGGAAAATGTTTTAAATTATCATTAAAATTCTTCTGAATATTCAAAACATTTTCAACTCAAGGAAATTCATTTGAGAGGATATAAAATGACTTATCCCCTTTTTAATAAAGTGGGAAAATATTTAAAATATTACTTTAAAGTTTTTAAAATTTATTATAAGTATTCTAAATAACTCTAAAATTATTTTAGGGATTTTATAATGTTAAGATAGTTTTTATTTCATTAAAATGATTTATTAAATATTTTAAAAGAATTGAAAAAGTATTCCAATGGGATATTTTTATTTTACCAAATTATTTATTGGTGTAACAATTTTAAATTTTATATTTTATTATTTAGAAATGGTTTGTCAATGCTTTTGACCAAATAAAATTATTTTTAATAATTTATTGGATTTTATTTCATTGATGAAAAGTATTTTATATTTAAATAAAGTATTTAGAAAATGTTTTATTTTTTCCTTTTTGGAAAATGTATTCATTAAATAATTTTCTTTAGATTATTTGAAGAATTTAGAATTTTATTTCATATTTTTCTGATTTGCGATTGATTTTATTTTATTGTTTGAAGTTGTAGTTTTAAATAAAAAGAAAATTCGGACTGCCGGCCCATTAGTCTCTTTTCGCTCACGGGTGCAGTAGAGCCCGAGTCGGTATAGGATTTTTTTTCTTCCTCTCTCTGTTTATAAATAGAGATTTAGAAAAATCTCTTTTTCCTTTTCTTTACTTTGTTCTAAACCCTAATATCCGCGGGCCCCGCCGCCGCCACCGACCTCGCCGGAATGGGCCGCCGCCGCCGCCGGCGGCCCCACCCCGAGCGCCGCTGCTACCGGCCCCCTTCGCCACCATCGCGCCAACCGCCGCTACCGGCCACCTCCGCCACCACCGCGCCAACCGCCGCCTCCCCGTGCGCCACCGCCCGCGCCACCCCGCGCACCGGCCACCGCCGCCGAGGCCCCGCGCCGCCTTCCCCCATGCCGTCGCCGGCCGCGATGCCTCGCGGCCACCTCGAGTCGCCGCCACCTTCCGGCGAGCCGGAGCTCGCCGCGCCGCCCCACGGGCCCTGGCCGCCCGCGCCAGAGAGCGCCGGCGACCGCGCCTCCGCCGCCACCTCGAGGTCGCGCCCTCGCCGACCACCATCTCCTCTCGCCGGAGCCGCGCCGAGTTCGCCGGAGTCAAAATCCGGTCAGATCTGAGTCAAACTGCCTAGGGACCCGAATGCTTTTTGCAAAAATCTTTATTTGCGAACAAGCCCCTGTTGGCAGAAAACCCCCTGATCTCGCGCCCGCAATATCTCCTTCGCCGTGCGTCGGATTGAGGTGAAACTTTTTGCTACACGCTCGTGTTGTTCTGTACTTTAGCATGGAATAAATGTTTGCACACTTTTGAATTTGAATTTATTTCAAATTCAAATTCAAATTCCGGAGGTCGTATCTTTTAAACCATTGATCCAAATCGAGTGATTCTTTTTGCGTTGGATCACTCGTTCCATGTACTTTCGGTCTATAGCATGTGTACACAAAAATTCACAAGATTCTTGATCTGTTTAAAGTCAAATTCAATTCAAATTTGAACCTGCCATGACCTGTGTTATAGTATTCTGTTTCACGTGATTCTTTTTGAATATCGGATCATTTGCGACATGTTATCGGTAAGATTCACACACTTTTCATGTGGGCATGATATTCACCTGAATTCATAAATGTCCATGGTCACAACTCGTTACCGATAATCTTTTGTCTATGGACTCTCTCGAGTTCACGTTCCACTGATCACCTTCGAGCACATCGACACCTTTGCACTTCAAAGCCTTTTTGTTTTGTTGCTAAAACCCTTTGTGTTTGTTTGTTGATCTTTTGTTTGCCTTGTGATGTGATTGCTTATTCGAGTTCCTTCGTTTGCGATAGATTTTCGGAGTGTGACGAGTAGAGTTGACTGGACCGTGAGAGCGAAGAACTTCATCGAATTTATAAGGCAAGTTACACTTTGACCATAGCTTAACCTATATTTTTCATTATGCATTTAGCAATCTATCACCCTATGCATGTGTAGGACTAGTATATATACTCATGCTGCAAACCTGGTAGGATAGCCATATGATCTGATCCTGTATTCTTTGCCGCCCTAGTTCATATTGGATTATATATTTCTATGCTTGTAGACGGGGATTGGCTTGAGAATACATTGACTTGGGTGAGGATTTAATGATTTGACTAGCAACCTTAAATATAATTCACCTCTGGACGGGCAGGGAGTGCTTCCTGGGGGCTCGTGCCTTATCTAAGGCGAGACCAGGTTGTACCCCTATTGGTTGGTTTTGGTGGTCGACAGTTCGTCATGGTACCTAACCTCTGAACGTAAGTGGGCGCCGTCCAGGCTCAAAAAGATCAGATGTAAGGCCCGGTATGAGGTACTGTTCCAGATCTAGATGTTTCCATCTAGATCTGGGGACGAAGCACATATCGGTCCCACCGCGACATATGACGAAGTCATATGCCCCGGATTTCCAACATGATATCACAACATTACAGATACAAGGATACAACATCTCATACAAGCGGCATACAACAGCCTTAATACAATATAACAGCGGAAGATACATGGCTGAGTACAGACTACAATCAAGTGCCTAGTGGCAAAGAGAAAAAGATCGATCCCCATAACCACACGGGTCCAGGCCCTCCGCCGGGATCCGCCTAACAAGTCGTCGTCGAGTCTCCACGTGAAACGTCGATCACCATACCTGTTGTCGATCAAGAACCCTGAAAAGAGTTTGGGGTAGTATCATGAGTACAGAAGTACTCAGCATCCAACTGTAGTGGTCATCTGACCCAGCAAGGACTTCATCACTCGTCATTCTAGGACAACTAGTAGTTTACGGTAAGGAAGGGGTAAGTGGTGAGGTTGTTGCCACACTAGCATTTATGAAGTGGCTAACGATCTAGAGAGTAAGGTAAGAACCCAAGCATTCGATGACGAATCGCCTCCAACAAGTCTTGCTATCAACTACTTACGCAAACATAACACCTATATCCTTGTCCTCCTCTTCGCATCCCGACGAAGAAGAAGCAGTCAAGGCACACACACACGTTGATCAAGTTATACTAAGATTATCTCAGTTATTGTTGTCTATGAACAGGACGTAGGTATCAAGTCGTCCATAACCGTGGACACGGCTTCTCGAATAGATTTAACCCTGCAGGGGTGTACCAACTTGAAAGCACAAGAATGATCAGAGGGGGAGGGGGTGAATGATCACTTCTAAAAATTCTAAGGAACTTAGAAGGAAATCATGCAAACATCGTAGGACTAAAGACATCTCGAAGGGAATACGGTATCGAAAGTAATGCAAGGCTCGAAAGGATTGGGAGCGAAGGAAAACATCGAAGACAAACAGGCTACGAGTAAATACTTGAAGTAAATGCTAGAAGGAAAACGAGCCTGACACAGCGATGTTTGGTAAACCAGTTCACACTCTGCAAAGTGCTACGTCTGGTTGGAGGGACTGGTGATTGAACACCTGGAGCAAAACTCTCTCCGTCCTATTCTCCACTGCAACAAACTCCTCGAGCTTGTCCAGTTTTCACTCGTGGTAGATGATTCAGGACATCTCCGAGACCTTTACAAACTTCCTTCAGCAGTGACAATTACTCTTCGACTGCTTGACAGGCGACGCCTAACCGTCTAGGAGACTTGCAGTTCTCCAAGATAAAAAGATCGGCTAATTTCGACCTAAGTCATAGTGAATTGCTCAACTCAGTTCAGACTTGGGTGTAGGTTTTCTCTCGATGAATCTCTTCGGGATGCACTCAGACTTCTGTGTTAGAATCTTCAGTGGAGCAGCCGACCTGAACTGGCGGGTGGGTGCGGGGTATTTATAGTTGGCGATCCCGATGGGTAAAATGACTGAAGTGACCCGATGCAACCGCTTGACGCGTGTCCACAACGGTCGGATTCCAATCACTGCGCAACTTTACTTGAGGAACAAGTAAGATGACTCACCGAACGAGTTCTCTCTCGATGGCACGAAGTGCAATGACTTTGCCTTCGAGCTATTCGCTCGACTCGGTGAGATTTCTCTCGGTAGGCTTTTGTGGGTTTTGGTTGAGCAGAGCAAATTCACTTCGACAAAGATCTCAACTAGCAAACCCCTCTTAATAGTACGGTTTTTCCTACGACTCAAGAAAATAAAGAGAAACTAGCAAAAATACTAAGTCTTCGACCAGCTTCAGCTTTCTCCTCGTTGCGCTTTTACTCGAGAGAGACATCTTCTTCGACAACATTTTTAGGGGTCGTCTTCCTTCAAAGGCTTCGGTAGATGACTGCAGCTTTACTGCAGTGAGTTGTCCTTCGACCTTCTACATGCAAACTCCATCCTTTCGGAACCTAAGTATCTGTTTATACTCGAAAACAATATTAGTTCCACTTCTGCTTTGTCCAACAATGTCCAAAACCTTCGGGGGCAAAACTTGCTCTTACAATCTCCCCCTTTTTGGACGATTGTTGACAAAACAGGCATCGATAAATAATTTGAAAAAGTTTGAGTTTTCGATGATAAACCAGTGCTGAGATCGATGAAGTACTCCCCCTAGATGTATGCACGGAAGATAAAGATTTCCTGTGAAGTGCATATTTGACAAGTAGTGTCGAGGGAAAAACATCAATAGTCTTAGCGAGAGAAATTGCATTCCAGATAGTATCCAATGTGAAATATGCAATTTTCTCGAATGACCTGTGAACTTATATGAAAGATAACTTCCTGCAAAAATGGTTAAGTATAGCAAGCAGCAGATAGATATCTTACGAAAAGAGTAGCAGTTCACAGTCCTACTTAGAGTTAGTTACAACCAGATCGAATGTGAATCGAAAGTTTGTTGAAACTACTCAGAAACCTCAAAAACAAGAGTTTATCGAATGGAATGCAAAAACCCTTAACCCCATAGGCAAACTAATTTCTTCGATGCCACTACATCTCCCCCTTTTGTCACAACGTACAAAAAGATCGAGAGAATAAGGTCGAAAGAAATCCCTACTCGCGAGGCTGGCTCCGGCGACGACGAGAAGATTCGGCGAGCGTTGGAGCACGACGAATTGGACGAGCGCCTGGAGGAGTAATCTTCGTGCGGAATGAATGTTGATCTCCTGAAGATTCCAGCTGCGATTCCGGCGGGGTCCTGGGGCTTCGAGGAAGTGGCGAGGGAACTCTGGGTTGACGTTGAGGAGGGGCTTCTTCTTCTTGCTCGGAGTCAGAGGATAAATTGTCCAAAGTGATATGATAATAATCATCGACACTTAGCGCATCTCTGTTCTTCGGTAGACGAGGGATATTGGGATCCGGTCGATCTACTCGATCATCATTGGTCCAATTTCTGTTCAGATGGGGAGGATATTCTTCGAACCCGCAACGTTGAAGTTGACCGAGGGAATTGAACTTCCGAAGACCTTTCCAATCACGGCGAAGGCATTCACGCAGCATCTGATTGTTGTTCATGGTAATGTTACGCAAGTGATTGATCTCATCCATCAGAGCTTGCTTCTGAATAAAATCTTGATCAATGTGATGTTGAAGCATTTGCTGAGACCAAAGAGAAACTTCCATATGATGCACTGGCTTGATAAACTTCGAGCGAATATTGCGCTCAGTTAAGTGGGCGCGGATGCCAGTGTGCTCAGCAAAAGGGTCGTTGGGTCGAGCAACAACCTGCAATACTTCACGAACAGGAGGAGTGAAAATCTTCGGGTAAATGGATACGGGGAATGGCACGTCCCGAGAGTAATTGCAGATTGCCATCAGCCATGGTGCATATGGCTTGTGGGAATTGTGGTCATCAGCACAAGACACCAAAGTTCTGAGGAAGTAGTCTTCAAAATCGAAGGGATGACCGTGGACTAACTTCAACAGAGCAAGTTGCACATCATTTGGAATTGGAAAATTATCGTGCACATCAAGCATTGGCATCAAAGTCTTCGAGAGAATATAAAACCATGCCTTTGCTTCAAATACCAAGTGTCTTGGCTTCGGCTCAGTGGGGTAGTGATCTCCTACGACTTCTGGATCCATCAGCGTAGAGAATTCAGCAGGAGTTGCAGCAGGTAAGTCATGAAGTTTGTGAGGTAATCCTTCGAACCGAGGTAAATTGATTATGGCCAAAAATTGATCGACAGTCATATGAAAAACTTGGCCTTGAATCATATAGTCAAACTTCCATGTCTTCGAGTTCTCAGGATCTCCAGAGACATAAAGTGTTGCATAAAACTGTTTGATAAGCTCGAGATTGTAACCACAATCGAGAGCAAACATCTTGTGAGCATGCAGGCTATCAATTGTCTCGGCAATGTTCTCGAAACAAGTAGTGGAGTACACCGAAGGCATATCAAGATATTGATGCTGGAAAACTCTTGCCTTGTTGTACAACACATGAGTATAATAGATAGCTTGCTCTTGGGTCCAAAACCGAAGAGAATAAGCACTTCTGGGCTTCTCGTAGGGATTGGTACCGAAGAAAAATGGCTTATGTTCGCGCCTTTTGAAGATGGGACCTCCACGAGGAACATCTGAGCGGAACAAGGGCAGCATTTCTCTCGGATGAGTAGAGTGAAGCAGCTCATCAATGGGAAAAACCTCAGCGGCATTATCTGGCATCTGGAACTCTGGTTCAGAAGGTCGAGAGATAGATGATGGGATGTTGACAAAATTCTGAGCCGGAGTGACTGCAGGAGCATTCTCCTCGGCCTGAGCTACGACGGCATCTCCTTCGTCGGTTTGAGAATTTTGTGCGGCCTCTTCAATTTCCATGGCCTCCAAGTCTTCATTAAATATAGCAAACGCATCAACCATTTCTTCGTTCGAAGAACTGGATGAGGAGGATGAAGAATTATTACTTGAACTGTCATCTCCAGAACTATTGCTTACGATAGAATCTCGTCGAGAGGAAACTGTCGTGATGTCAACATCAACATCTTCTCCTTCAGGCATAGTCCAGGCAGAAGAGTAATCTTTCTGGACTTGAGTTTCTTGCTCGACACGAACAACTTGCTCGGTCTCTGCATGAGCTTCGATGTCAGTGGCGGGGGTGGTCGATGGAATGACATGAGGTGGAGATGGTGGGTTTTGAGGTGGTGGCGAGGCTTTTGGTGGTGAGGGTTGACGGGGTGGAGATGGAGGTGGAGATGGAGGTGTTTGTTGTCGGGGTGGAGTTGTAGGTGTTTGTTGTCGGGGTGGAGGTGTAGGTGTTTGTTGTCGGGGTGGAGGTGTAGGTGTTTGTTGTCGGGGTGGAGGTGTAGGTTGACGAGGGGGTGGAGTTGTTTGTCGAGGCGGTGAACTTATTTGGCGAGGTGGTGGAGTTTTCTTACGGGGAGGAGTGGGTTGCTTGGTGGGGTTTGGTTCAGTTTCTTGTCGTTCTGTGGTAGCAACGACCTCGGTGGACTTGGCCTTCTTGGCGTTCTTCTCGATCTCTGGCGTCCCACGCTCAGAGGTTGGGGCAGCAGACTTTCTCTTTCGAGATTGTCTTTGGAACAGAGCGTCATTATGCTCTTTGCAAACAGCAGACACAACTTGTTTTACCTTGTCAAACACAGCAGTTAAATTTTCCTTCTGAGTCCTCCTGGAAGCTTCAGCAGATGCAATCTTGGACTTGAAAAAATTTCGGGACTCAATGTCCTCGGTTTCCTCTTGGAGTTTCCTGGTGTAAAACCTGACTTGCTCCTTATCCTTTCGATCCTGGGTGATGTAGCCTTCCCAGCGTATCATGTATCGAGCAACATGCTCTTGGATTTCAGCAGGAACATCATCCTCGGCAGTGACTTTGCTCGGTGTAGTAGCCATCTTCCAGAGAATGTGAGATATGTGTGCAGCATCCCAAGGAGCACTTGCATTAGATTCTCCTTCATTGGAACTTTCTTCATCGGCACGAGGGCCGGAAACAGCAGGTGCAACAGGGGCAGGAGCTGGTGCAGCTCGAGGAACTGGAGCAGCTTGAGCCTTCTGTCTTGCCTCCTTGGCTTTCTTTTCGGCTTCCTTGGTGGCTTTGGCAGCAGCAATGGGTTTTGAGACCACTGCTTTATCCTTCGAGGCACTAGGGGCCTCAGCATTCTTCTTCGAAGCACTAGGGGCTTTTACCTTTTCTTTCGTGACTGTGGGAGTCACAACTTTCTCGGTGACCTTTTCTTTCGGGTCACTAGGGATAGTGCCTGCAGAAACCTGTCGTCGATATTTTTCACTGACCAAGTGAAGAATGCCCAGTTGTTGAGCAACCAGGGCCTTTTTATGCTCGGGCTGACTGTGAAAGTTTAGGAGCTTAGAATTAATCAATTCTTTTTCTTCTTGTTCCTTTTGCTTGGCCAGTCTTTCCTTTCGCTGAATAAGCGTTTCATCATCTTCACCAACTTGAGCTTGCTTTCCCTTCGATGGAGCCGAAGGTTTTGGTTGGCGAGCAGGAACAGGTGGAGCAGATGAAATAGGTGGATCTGTGACCAAGTTGGTCAAGTCAATATTTCCTCGAGGAGCCTGTGGAGCTGGCTCCTGGATCCTTATGCCTTTACTGCTCGGCTTTTTCTTCAGAGGTAAGTCCTCGACATCAGCCTCTGTACCAGGGTCTTGATCATCTGAATTAGCTTCTCCTTCGGAGCTTGCATCAGGAGGTGAAACTATTACAACCTTTTTCTGTCTCTTGGCCGACTTCTTGCCACCCTTCGGTTTGGCGCTAGGGCCAACTTCTTCGGCAGCTTTAGTAGCAGCTGCTTCCTTTCGAGCTTTAGCTTCTTTCCTCTTTTGTGCTCGAAGTTCATGTGCTTCAACGAGCTCTTTAAAATCATCAGGAGTTTTGAGGGCAGAAGGGTGAGCATCAGCTAGAGGAGGTGGTCGATTAAATTTCGTCCACTTTGGCCTTAGAGCTTTGACATCAACCCAAGGATTCTTCATAGCAAACAGCCTCTCCCAACGAGGAATAAGAGACTTGTATTCATACCAACGAAGAGCTTGAAGTCTCCGAATCTCTTGCAGACGATTCTCTCTTGTACGATCATCCTCAGATCCTGGCGGCGTTCTCAAATTCTTCTCAATGATCACTTCCTCAGACAAACCTTCAGAGTTATTGGTGATTCTTGTTCGGCCTCCCACACGCTTGGGACCTCTAATATTTCCTTCGTTATCAGCCATTTTCCTGCGAAAAAGAAGGATACGAGGGAATATAGGAAAGTTGTGAACAAGTACCAACAATTTCGAGGAAAAAACATTTTGAATGCAGCAATCTTTTCGAGAGATTTGTCTTATCGCAAGTTTTCATGAAAGTGCTAGGCTAGATTTTCATCGGATGGAAATCTAACGAAGAACTTGTATGAATAAATCGCACAAGATTAAATCTATCGAAACGATATTGTAGGATATGCCTAAGTGAGAGAATCCGATGGATTTCTTACCAAGGACAGATGGGGAATCGACAGAAAAGCTAGAAACAGATTTCCCAAGTTTCAAAGATCCAAACGGATCAAACAGACCTAAAGGAAATCAGAGAAAAAATCAACACAAAAGCTGGAAACGATGAACAGAACGAGATTGAATCGACTCCAGAGCCACACATACCCTAACTTGGTGATGTGAGGCGACTACGACGACGCGGATGATGATCTTTGTCGACGGGAACGCCTCCGGCGGCTTCCTTCCGGCAGTTAAGCGGCGAGGGAGTCGACGGCGACGAGACAACACGGCGGCGCGCGATAGAGAGAGCTTCTGGAGGCGAAGAGATGAAGTCGAAGGAATAGCGATGTCTAAGCCAGTGGGGTGGATCAGTATTTATAAGGGAGGGTCTGACCGAGCTGTCAGATCTGATCCAACGGCGCAGATTTCGCGTCTCTCCGCATTCAACGGACGTATTTTGTGGCCGTAATCGCGGGAAATCCCAACGAACCGAAAGAAAGTTGCTCCACGTCCGAGACCAAACTCATCGAACATCGAGTAAAAAGAAGATAAAACTTCGATAGATTTTCCTTCTGAATCAATGACATTCGAAGGAAATCTTGATTGAGTACAATATATACATGTTCACGAGAGAAAATCATAGAATAGGTAGGGATAGAATAGAGGGAAAAACAGGGTCCGATACTTAGTCAATCCGAGGGGAAAACAGCGATAAAAACTCGGAGTGATAAGTGTATAGGACAACACCAAACGAACAAAAATAAACGAAAAGGAAACACGATAGAAAATTAACGAAAGTAAATAACAATAATAAGGTATTATACATAGTACCGATAGTTATGATCTTACTGCACATTGCGTGAGTCCAAGATGTTCAACTCACACCTCAGTGTACAGAACCTCTTTTCATCCAAGGGCTTTGTGAATATATCAGCCAATTGTTCTTCGGTGCGAACATGACTGATAACAATATCTTCTCGCTGAACATGATCTCGAAGAAAATGATGACGAATATCAATATGCTTCGTTCGAGAGTGTTGCACTGGATTATGAGCAATTTTGATTGCACTCTCGTTATCACAAAGCAATGGAATTTTCTTCACAAGAATACCATAATCTTTCAGCATTTGCTTGAGCCACAGAATCTGAGTACAGCATGAACCGGCAGCAATATACTCGGCTTCAGCCGTAGAGATAGATACACAATTCTGTTTCTTCGAGGCCCAACAGACAAGAGATCTACCGAGAAAATGACATGTGCCTGAGGTAGATTTCCTGTCGACTCGATCACCAGCCCAGTCAGAATCTGAATAACCAACGAGATCAAACTGGGCACCCTTGGGATACCAAAGACCCAAGGTTGGTGTGTGTGCCAGATATCGAAGGATTCGCTTGACAGCAATATGATGAGATTCCTTCGGATTTGCCTGAAAACGAGCACACATACATACTGATAGCATAATGACAGGTCTAGATGCACAAAGGTAAAGAAGCGAACCAATCATCGAGCGATATTTCTTCTGATCGAAAGGTTTTCCCTTCTCATCTGCATCTAGATGAACATTCGTAGGCATTGGAGTCTTGATAGTTTTGCAACCGACAAGATCAAACTTCTTCAGGCAATCTCTGAGATACTTCTCTTGAGAAATGAAAGTACCATTTTTCTGTTGACGGATTTGAAGCCCGAGAAAGAACTTCAATTCTCCCATCATAGACATTTCATATTTCTTCGACATCATACGAGAAAATTCTTCGCTAATATCAGGGTTAGTACAGTCAAAGATAATGTCATCGACATAAATTTGACACACAAAAAGATCATTTTTGTATGCACGAGTAAAAAGAGTCGGATCAGTTGTTCCTGGTTTGAAGCCCTTCTTAAGAAGAAAATCCTTCAGCGTTTCATACCAAGCACGAGGTGCTTGCTTTAACCCATATAGGGCCTTGTGCAATCTGTACACCTTATCAGGATTCTTCGGGTCTTCAAAACCTGGTGGCTGCATAACATACACTTCTTCGATCTCACCGTTAAGAAATGCACTTTTGACATCCATTTGATATAGTAGAATACCATTGTAATTGGCAAAAGCAAGCATGACACGAATGGATTCAAGTCGAGCAACTGGGGCATAAGTCTCACCAAAGTCAATACCTTCGATTTGAGTGTAGCCTTGTGCAACCAGTCAAGCTTTATTCCTTACCACTATGCCATCTTCATCTTGCTTATTGCAAAAAATCCACTTCGTACCAATGATATTATGCTTCGTGGAATCAGGTCTATCGACAAGGGACCAGACTTTATTTCTCTCGAACTAGTTAAGTTCTTCGAGCATGGCAGTCATCCAGTCTGAGTCTCTCATGGCTTCATCAAATTTTGATGGTTCTAGCATGGATACAAACGAAAAATTTCCACAGAAGTTAGCTAATTGAGTACGACAACGAGTGGTGGGACGACCTGGTAAACGAATCTCTTCGAGAATTGAGTCGACATCCACTCTTCTTCGAACACGAGGAAAAGTTTCTTCATCTTGTGGATCAGGTTGATCTTCGGGATCAGCTTGTCCTTCGGGATCAACATATTCTTCGTTTATGCGTTCTCCTTCGACCTGTGCATCAATTTCTTCAGGATGTTGATCTCCAGCGCCCCGGGCTATGTGTGGGAACATTGGACCATCATCATCCCTGTTGGCTTGTTGAGCATTTCCTTCGACAAGTCGAATATCTCCAATAGCCATGTACCTAATAACTTCATCCAAAGGAGGTTCATCCAGGTTAAGAGGTAATTTCTCCTTTTGAGAGCCGTTAGTTTCATCAAATCGAACATTTACAGTTTCTACAACTTTGCCAAGATGTGAGTTGTAAACTCTGTAAGTGTGAGAATTTGAACCATAACCTAGAAGAAAACCTTCGTGAGCCTTTGGGGAAAACTTGGAGCTGTGATTCATGTCTCTGATATAACATGGAGCACCAAAAACCCTGAGATAAGACACATTTGGCTTTTTACCAGTGATGAGTTCATGTGAAGTTTTCTTCAGAAACTTATGCAGATAAACCTTGTTGATGATATGACATGCAGTGTTGATAGCTTCGGCCCAGAACCTGATAGGAGTCTTGTATTCAGCAAGCATTGTTCTGGCCATTTCAATAAGTGTTCGATTCTTTCTCTCGACCACACCATTTTGTTGCGGTGTAAGCAGCCGAGAATTCATGAGTAAAACCATATTCATCAAGAAAATCTTCGATATGAGTATTTTTGAATTCTGTACCATTATCACTTCTGATATGCTTGAGAGATAATTCATATTCAGTTTGAGCTCTCTTTGTGAAGGTTTTGAAAATATCAACAACCTTGCTCTTGTCATCTAGAAAGAAAACCCAGGTATATCGAGAGAAATCATCAACAATAACCAGACCATACTTGTTACCTCCAAGACTAGCATAATTTTGAGGACCGAATAAATCCATATGAAGTAATTCAAGAGGACGAGTAGTAGTCATGACGGTTTTTGCTGAGTGATGTTTCTTGGCAATCTTTCCTGCTTCACAGGCACTGCATAGACGATCTTTATCGAATTTTACATTATCAATTCCAACGATGTTCTTCTTCGAGATAAGAGTTTGAAGATTTTTCATTCCTGCATGACCAAGTCTTCGGTGCCATAACCAACCAGAAGTGGCTTTGGCCATTAAACATGTGGACACAGCAGGTCCCGAAGAAAATTCAACGACGTAAAGATCACCCTTGCGATATCCTTCGAACACGAAGGAATAATCATCCTGTGAAAAGACAACACAACGAGACGCAGAAAACAGTACAAGCATACCCATATCACAGAGTTTCGATATAGACATAAGATTATATCCTAGAGATTGTACAAGCAAAACCTTATCAATGTGCTTGTCTTTCGATATGGCAACCTTACCCAAACCAAGTACTTTCCCTTTGTTGTTGTCACCGAAGGTAATATATTTCTGTGAAGATTCAGACAGTTTTTCTTCGGCGAACAACTCTTTGTCTCCGGTCATATGATTTGTACATCCACTATCCATGACCCATTCGGATCCACCGGAGACATAGCCCTGCAGAAGAATTAGTTCTTCTTAACCACCCACAAACGAGCAGGTGACTTAGAAGGCATGGTAGAGCTAGATGGATCAGCAATATTATATCGAACAGGATTGCATTGTCGATCAGGACCATCAAGCACACCATAAATATATTTCCTCGATGAGGGGTTAGAGTAACGATGGGTAATGGCAATTTTGGTACGATTGTCACGATGACGATAAACAGTTCTATCTATACGATAGTAATCCTTCTGGGGAACATTTGAAGCAGGCACCAAGGGTTCATTTCTATCCTCGAGAGAATAGTAGTGATTCGGTGGTACTGTGGGTTTTCCCTGCATTGAATGGTTAGAGGGCAGTTTTTATACGAGAGATTTGCGAACCCAAATCTGTCGTTTATAAAAGCCATTCTTTGGAGGAGTACCAACGAACTCAGCCGACACCTTTCCTTCCTGATCTTTGATAAGCTTATAGTTAGAATCAAGTGATTCATCGACAATAGCCTTATCCATTTTGCAACTGAAACCTGAAAGATTAGCAATATCAATGGGCTTTTCTTTCGCAAGAACCCAGACAGTTTTAGGATACTGTTCGGGTTTCCAGTAGGTTCCATCAGGATTGATTTTCCTTTTGAAGCCAACTCCTTCATTTCGAGGATTCCTGTGAAGAAGAGCCTTTCGAAGGATATCACACAGATAATGATGTCCCTGCACACTTTTGAACATGCCTGTTTCAAACAAATTTCTCAACCTGAGGAGTTCCTCGGTAATGGTTTCCTCATCCGAGGGGTTAGCATCATCAATAACAATAGGTTGCTTTCCTTTCGATCTCTCATAAATAGAATCAATTTTACTTCGTTCCAAACAAGTCAAGCAAGGTGAAACAAATTCATTTTTATCTTCTGAGCCCTGTTGAGCCATGAGAGTGAGATTTACACTTTCCAACTCTTCATTAGCCTCTCTCAGTTTCTCGAGAGCCATTTTCCTTTGAAGGAATTCGTAGGTTAGCTTCTCGTAGTCCACTGAGAGAAGTTCATGACGAGAGGAAAGTTCATCATACTTTTCCTTCAGAGCAACATGCTCATTAGTCAAAGTTTGACCCTTCTCAATCTCATCGATCAACAAGGTCTCAGATTTTTGAATGGTTTCACTTAGAGAATCTAGCTCATCTTGTTGGATAGAAGCAATTTTAGCAAGTTTAGCATAGCTTATCCTAGAGTCACTTTCATAAGCAGATCCATCAGAAGTATCGTAGGATTTCTTAGATGAGGATACCTTAGCCTTGGCCATGAAGCAGTAAGTGGGAGATTCATCTTCACTGCTCTGGTTGGAGAAGAATGAACTTGAATTCTTGTTCGAGGCGAATGCTATCCCAGCAACACCATCAGATTCAGAACCAGAACCAGAACCTGCTCTTGACTTTGATCCTGCTTCAGAACCGGATGCTTCTTCTTCAGAGTTCATCTCTTTACCCAGATAGGCTTTGGCTCGGTGCGAATTCTTTCGACGAGAGGAATGAGATTTTGATGAAGAACCCTCTCGATGCTTGTGATACTTCTTTTTCTTGTCATCATCAGAACCATCTTTCTTGTCTTTTCTGGACCTTGAATCATATCTCTTCGAATCGTGATTTTTGTTCGATCTGTAAGACTTGCTCGAAGAGCTGCTGTGAGGGTGCTTTGATTTATGTTCAATTTCCCAGAGAGGACAATCAGCGATGAAGTGACCTGGCTTCTTGCACTTGTAACAACAGTTATCTTTCGCAGATGAGTTTTTGGATGGTGACCGATGCTGAGATGAATTTCTAGAATGTCTTGAAGAATAGTTTTTCTTCGGTGAAGAGGAGTTCCTTCTCTGAAAGCGATTGAATCTTCTCATTATCAGTGCCAGATCTTTTCCAATGATCTCTGGGTCATCTGAGGAACAACCCGATTCAGAACTAGCTTCAGGAGAGGAGTGATGTGAAGCTCTGGCCTTCAGTGCATGAGATTTTCTTCGACTCCCATTGACGTCACGTTTCTCATCTTCTTCCATCTCGAAAGTATTAAGCCTTTCAAGAATATCAGCGGCAACCATATCCTTGAAATCAGTTCTTTCCTTAATCATCAGCACAATGTGATCGAAGGAATCATCAAGAGAACGGAGCAAAGTTCTGACAATAATCCGATTGGTAATGTCATCTGCACCGAGGGAAATCAGTTCATTTGACAGCGCAGTGAGTCTGCTGTATATGGAACAAACTTTTTCTCCCTCGTGCCTCTTGAAACGATAGAACTTTCTTCGAAGGGTGTCAATACGAGCATCTTTCTGAGTAGAGACACCTTCCCCAATCTTCTCGAGATAATCCCAAACACCTTTTGCCGAAGGAATATTCTTGACCTCATGATATTTTTCAGGAATCAGATGATTTGTGATAAATACCCAGACTTCAGCATCAAGGGACAACTTCTTAGCCTCTTCAGGAGTGATGGCATCAGTGTCCTTGACAGTTACACCATTCTTGACAACTTCCCAAGCGGCAGAGTTGATAGCCATGATATTCCTCTTCATTTTGTCCTTCCAATAGGGATAGTCCTTCCCATTGAATATAGGGATCGGTTCCCCCGAGCGAACAGCTGCAAACGACATTCTTGACAACACTCCAGGTTGTTAGACCAAAATACGCAGAGCGTAGGGAGTGCCTAGCTCTGATGCCAATTGAAAGCACAAGAATGATCAGAGGGGGAGGGGGTGAATGATCACTTCTAAAAATTCTAAGGAACTTAGAAGGAAATCATGCAAACATCGTAGGACTAAAGACATCTCGAAGGGAATACGGTATCGAAAGTAATGCAAGGCTCGAAAGGATTGGGAGCGGAGGAAAACATCGAAGACAAACAGGCTACGAGTAAATACTTGAAGTAAATGCTAGAAGGAAAACGAGACTGACACAGCGATGTTTGGTAAACCAGTTCACACTCTGCAAAGTGCTACGTCTGGTTGGAGGGACTGGTGATTGAACACCTGGAGAAAAACTCTCTCCGTCCTATTCTCCACTGCAACAAACTCCTCGAGCTTGTCCAGTTTTCACTCGTGGTAGATGATTCAGGACATCTCCGAGACCTTTACAAACTTCCTTCAGCAGTGACAATTACTCTTCGACTGCTTGATAGGCGACGCCTAACCGTCTAGGAGACTTGCAGTTCTCCAAGTTAAAAAGATCGGCTAATTTCGACCTAAGTCATAGTGAATTGCTCAACTCAGTTCAGACTTGGGTGTAGGTTTTCTCTCGATGAATCTCTTCGGGATGCACTCAGACTTCTGTGTTAGAATCTTCAGTGGAGCAGCCAACCCGAACTGGCGGTTGGGTGCGGGGTATTTATAGTTGGCGATCCCGATGGGTAAAATGACTGAAGTGACCCGATGCAACCGCTTGACGCGTGTCCACAACGGTCGGATTCCAATCACTGCGCAACTTTACTTGAGGAACAAGTAAGCTGACTCACCGAACGAGTTCTCTCTCGATGGCACGAAGTGCAATGACTTTGCCTTCGAGCTATTCGCTCGACTCGGTGAGATTTCTCTCGGTAGGCTTTTGTGGGTTTTGGTTGAGCAGAGAAAATTCACTTCGACAAAGATCTCAACTAGCAAACCCCTCTTAATAGTACGGTTTTTCCTACGACTCAAGAAAATAAAGAGAAACTAGCAAAAAGACTAAGTCTTCGACCAGCTTCAGCTTTCTCCTCATTGCGCTTTTACTCGAGAGAGACATCTTCTTCGACAACATTTTTAGGGGTCGTCTTCCTTCAAAGGCTTCGGTAGATGGCTGCAGCTTTACTGCAGTGAGTTGTCCTTCGACCTTCTACATGCAAACTCCATTCTTTCGGAACCTAAGTATCTGTTTATACTCGAAAACAATATTAGTTCCACTTCTGGTTTGTCCAACAATGTCCAAAACCTTCGGGGGCAAAACTTGCTCTTACAATCTCCCCCTTTTTGGACGATTGTTGACAAAACAGGCATCGATAAATAATTTGAAAAAGTTTGAGTTTTCGATGATAAACCAGTGCTGAGATCGATGAAGTACTCCCCCTAGATGTATGCACGGAAGATAAAGATTTCCTGTGAAGTGCATATTTGACAAGTAGTGTCGAGGGAAAAACATCAATAGTCTTAGCGAGAGAAATTGCATTCCAGATAGTATCCAATGTGAAATATGCAATTTTCTCGAATGACCTGTGAACTTATATGAAAGATAACTTCCTGCAAAAATGGTTAAGTATAGCAAGCAGCAGATAGATATCTTACGAAAAGAGTAGCAGTTCACAGTCCTACTTAGAGTTAGTTACAACCAGATCGAATGTGAATCGAAAGTTTGTTGAAACTACTCAGAAACCTCAAAAACAAGAGTTTATCGAATGGAATGCAAAAACCCTTAACCCCATAGGCAAACTAATTTCTTCGATGCCACTACATCTCCCCCTTTTGTCACAACGTACAAAAAGATCGAGAGAATAAGGTCGAAAGAAATCCCTACTCGCGAGGCTGGCTCCGGCGACGACGAGAAGATTCGGCGAGCGTTGGAGCACGACGAATTGGACGAGCGCCTGGAGGAGTAATCTTCGTGCGGAATGAATGTTGATCTCCTGAAGATTCCAGCTGCGATTCCGGCGGGGTCCTGGGGCTTCGAGGAAGTGGCGAGGGAACTCTGGGTTGACGTTGAGGAGGGGCTTCTTCTTCTTGCTCGGAGTCAGAGGATAAATTGTCCAAAGTGATATGATAATAATCATCGACACTTAGCGCATCTCTGTTCTTCGGTAGACGAGGGATATTGGGATCCGGTCGATCTACTCGATCATCATTGGTCCAATTTCTGTTCAGATGGGGAGGATATTCTTCGAACCCGCAACGTTGAAGTTGACCGAGGGAATTGAACTTCCGAAGACCTTTCCAATCACGGCGAAGGCATTCACGCAGCATCTGATTGTTGTTCATGGTAATGTTACGCAAGTGATTGATCTCATCCATCAGAGCTTGCTTCTGAATAAAATCTTGATCAATGTGATGTTGAAGCATTTGCTGAGACCAAAGAGAAACTTCCATATGATGCACTGGCTTGATAAACTTCGAGTGAATATTGCGCTCAGTTAAGTGGGCGCGGATGCCAGTGTGCTCAGCAAAAGGGTCGTTGGGTCGAGCAACAACCTGCAATACTTCACGAACAGGAGGAGTGAAAATCTTCGGGTAAATGGATACGGGGAATGGCACGTCCCGAGAGTAATTGCAGATTGCCATCAGCCATGGTGCATATGGCTTGTGGGAATTGTGGTCATCAGCACAAGACACCAAAGTTCTTAGGAAGTAGTCTTCAAAATCGAAGGGATGACCGTGGACTAACTTCAACAGAGCAAGTTGCACATCATTTGGAATTGGAAAATTATCGTGCACATCAAGCATTGGCATCAAAGTCTTCGAGAGAATATAAAACCATGCCTTTGCTTCAAATACCAAGTGTCTTGGCTTCGGCTCAGTGGGGTAGTGATCTCCTACGACTTCTGGATCCATCAGCGTAGAGAATTCAGCAGGAGTTGCAGCAGGTAAGTCATGAAGTTTGTGAGGTAATCCTTCGAACCGAGGTAAATTGATTATGGCCAAAAATTGATCGACAGTCATATGAAAAACTTGGCCTTGAATCATATAGTCAAACTTCCATGTCTTCGAGTTCTCAGGATCTCCAGAGACATAAAGTGTTGCATAAAACAGTTTGATAAGCTCGGGATTGTAACCACAATCGAGAGCAAACATCTTGTGAGCATGCAGGCTATCAATTGTCTCGGCAATGTTCTCGAAACAAGTAGTGGAGTACACCGAAGGCATATCAAGATATTGATGCTGGAAAACTCTTGCCTTGTTGTACAACACACGAGTATAATAGATAGCTTGCTCTTGGGTCCAAAACCGAAGAGAATAAGCACTTCTGGGCTTCTCGTAGGGATTGGTACCGAAGAAAAATGGCTTATGTTCGCGCCTTTTGAAGATGGGACCTCCACGAGGAACATCTGAGCGGAACAAGGGCAGCATTTCTCTCGGATGAGTAGAGTGAAGCAGCTCATCAATGGGAAAAACCTCAGCGGCATTATCTGGCATCTGGAACTCTGGTTCAGAAGGTCGAGAGATAGATGATGGGATGTTGACAAAATTCTGAGCCGGAGTGACTGCAGGAGCATTCTCCTCGGCCTGAGCTACGACGGCATCTCCTTCGTCGGTTTGAGCATTTTGTGCGGCCTCTTCAATTTCCATGGCCTCCAAGTCTTCATTAAATTGAGCAAACGCATCAACCATTTCTTCGTTCGAAGAACTGGATGAGGAGGATGAAGAATTATTACTTGAACTGTCATCTCCAGAACTATTGCTTACGACAGAATCTCGTCGAGAGGAAACTGTCGTGATGTCAACATCAACATCTTCTCCTTCAGGCATAGTCCGGGCAGAAGAGTAATCTTTCTGGACTTGAGTTTCTTGCTCGACACGAACAACTTGCTCGGTCTCTGCATGAGCTTCGATGTCAGTGGCGGGGGTGGTCGATGGAATGACATGAGGTGGAGATGGTGGGTTTTGAGGTGGTGGCGAGGCTTTTGGTGGTGAGGGTTGACGGGGTGGAGATGGAGGTGGAGATGGAGGTGTTTGTTGTCGGGGTGGAGTTGTAGGTGTTTGTTGTCGGGGTGGAGGTGTACGTGTTTGTTGTCGGGGAGGAGGTGTAGGTGTTTGTTGTCGGGGTGGAGGTGTAGGTTGACGAGGGGGTGGAGTTGTTTGTCGAGGCGGTGAACTTGTTTGGCGAGGTGGTGGAGTTTTCTTACGGGGAGGAGTGGGTTGCTTGGTGGGGTTTGGTTCAGTTTCTTGTCGTTCTGTGGTAGCAACGACCTCGGTGGACTTGGCCTTCTTGGCGTTCTTCTCGATCTCTGGCGTCCCACGCTCAGAGGTTGGGGCAGCAGACTTTCTCTTTCGAGATTGTCTTTGGAACAGAGCGTCATTATGCTCTTTGCAAACAGCAGACACAACTTGTTTTACCTTGTCAAACACAGCAGGTTTGGATAGCCGGTTAATCACACATGGGAAACCGGGTCCTCAGTCAAACAAGGTGGGCCAGCAACGGAACTATGTCCTCAGTGGTCCGGGTTGGTTTAAACTACTGGCAGCTGACCAGCACACACACGGTTTCAAATGGTAAATCAGCTTGGGCCACCACTAGAAATGCTTGAAACTAGGTAGGTAAGAAAAGGGGACCCCATAAAATCCCACACGCGGTTAGGCACGCTCAGTCTTAAAACCAATACCCGGAACTCGGATCCTAGGTGACTCGAATGGAACAAAGCGTCGGGGCGGGATAGCCTAGACCTTCCATCCTTCGTCGAATATAGTCAACATTATAATAATCATATCATCAACAACAATATAATAATGTGATATCCCAAAACCAAGGAGTAACAGGGTAACATCGTAGCATCCTAAGCATGCATACTAAGCAGGGGCTGAGCAACGAGCAATAGTAACATAGCAGTACAAGGTTTGCTGGGAAGGGACATGGCTGTATCAGTTTGAAAGAGGCTGTAAACATGTGGTAGGATCAAACATCGAACCTAACCTAGACTAGCATGCAAACCGCTGGCTGAAATAGAATGGATCATAAGTAATGTATAGTCCTTGCCTGTTGATAAGTCGGGTTCCGAAGGTGTAGTTGGTCGCAAGCTCGCATCGTCTCCGAAGGGTAACCGAGGAAGCACACAAGACGATAAACACTAGAAAGCAATCAACGAGCAAGCACTCTATTACTACGGGGCAACACAAGATCAAGAAGACATCACACGACACGGCAACGCGATACGCATCTATCGTCGAGAACGGTTACTAACAGGTTAAGTGGATTACTCGTCACACACGACGATACCGCACATTTACAAGGGTTCAAGTTGTTTAGCTACAGGTGATCAACAAAGGCTGTTAACATGGCAACTCAAGCAAGCATGGCATAGCACACAAACATGTCGAGAGGTGAAGCACAAAGTAAACTATCTATGCTAGTCAATTTAAGTGAGGCACAACCTAAACATTGCATAACGCTAAGTGTCGCACGATGATTAAAAAATTTGGTACTTTTCTGTCCTAAACCATATTTTAGGTTGGTTAACAACAGAAAACAATAGCATAAACACAAAGTACACGAAAAACTAATCAAGTTACATATAAGGCACACTCCAAACGGAGTTACGGTTAAAAAGATACAAGCAAAACAAGTTACACGCACAATCTGCCAACATCACGAAGCACACTTTAGAGCAATGCATAAACAGGATAATGAATGCAAACATGCTCACAAATGATATGGAACTAAAGTAGACATGACAGGGAAGGCATGGCAAAAAGAATCATGCAAATAGGCATTATAGATCAAAAGATATTAAGCATGCAACATGGCATCGGAACGTTACAGACTTACATAAAAACAGAGGTGGTTGTCAAAAACAGCAGCATAGAAACTTTGGAGCCCAATAACTATATGACCAGCAAGCATATCATGACAATGCAATACATATAATGGAATTAGACATGATTCTTAACAATATGCAATTGGAATCACTCAATTCCGATAAATGGTTGTGACGCAACCGTCACTCGAAGTTGCAACAAATTAACAGTTTTCAGCACAGCAGCACATTAACATCAGGATCACCACTTTGGAGCAAGATTTAATATAGCTAAAGCACCCAAACATGACAAGTTAAAGCATGGGAATGAAGTACACATGATGATTAACACATAGGAAAAAGAATCAATGCAATAGGCCTCATGGATGTGTCACAACCATCATGCAAACTTGCAATAAAATAATTACAGCAGCACACTAACAGCAAAAATTAGCAGTTAACGGCCTGATGCCCACTTCAACACAGAATAACAACATCAAGATGGCCTCAAATCAAAATGCTCACAAAAGATGGATTGAAGTACACACAATTCTAAGCAACTTTCCTTTTGGGCGCAACACGATCCGAGATACAGATTTACCGCAAAACTACTCGCAAAATTGAATCAGCAGCAGAAATATTCCAGACTTAGCCAAAATTGGAAAAGGAAATAAACTCAGAGAAGAAAAAAAGTGCAGCTCGGGCTGCTCACCATGGGCCGAGGCTCACTGGCTGGCTGGGCTTGGGCGCCTGGCAGACCGGCAAGGCTGCTGCAGGCCGCGCGGCTGGGCCAGGCCCACGTGGCCGGTGGGGGCGATGGCCTCGTCCTCTCCAGGACAGAGGCGGTGACGCGGTTGGTGGCTCGGCTCGCCGGCCGGACACCGGCGGCGGGCAGAGGGTGTAGGGGCGAAGCGGAGGAGGCGGCTCCAGGGGGCGAGGTGCGGCTGGATCGGCCGGATCCAGTGGGTAGCAGGGCGGCGACTCGGCGAGGAGACCCGGGCGGCGGCGGCTCCGAGCTCGGCCCCGAGGTCACCATCCATGGTGTCGGCGGCGGCTGGTGCTGCAGGAGCTTGCGGCGGCAGAGCCTACGGGGAGGGAGAGGAGGTGAGGTGAGGGAGAGAATGAGGAGAGGAGGCCGAGAGAAGGCGGCTCACCGGGGTGGCTCAAGCTGTCGGCGGCGAGCGCAGAGGCGGCGGCGCGGAAGCGCTCAGGCGGAGGCGGCGCGGAGGCAGGCCCGCGGCGGCTGGATCTCGGCATGCGGGGCCCGAACGCGGTTGGTGGCTGGATGGGGGCTACGTGGCCAGATCTGGGCCGTCAGATTCCAGATCTGACGGTCTGGATCTGATGGGTGGCTAGGGTTTCGGATTTGGGGGGCTTTGGAGGAAAATTTGGAGCAGATCTGGGGGGTGTGGCTGCAATTTTGGACTAGGGAAACCCTAGAAAGGGGTGGGAGTGTGGTGGTCTTTATATAGCCCAGGTGGCTGGCAGTTTGCAAAAACATCCCCGGTTTTTCTCTCGCACGCGCGGTGTTTACGTTCCTGACCGCCGGGGGTCCGCGGGACCTCTGATTCGGGTAAAACTTCGAACTGCGTGATCAGCGCGTCGAGCCGGCGGCGTTCACCTCGTGTTGTAACCGTTCCGAGAAAACTTTCCGGCGCGCTATAAAAATATCTCGTTTACTTATTAAACGGGGTTTTTCGTTCCGTTTGCTGCGGCTGGTCTCGTGCCGTTTTTGCGACGGTGATCGGGTGAAACCCGGTGTCGCAAAGGTCGAGTGTCGGCGTGGCAAGGGTCGGTCTCCGTCCGGCACGAGATAAGAGGGGAAAATAATCGCCGATCGATAAATCGGGGATGCAAACACCGCAAACAAATCAGACAATCAAACAATTCACACCGAAAACAAAAAATTTAATTTTTATGAAAACTGGGTTGTTACATCAGACATACTTGGTGACTGTGGCACCCCGGCTCAGAGGACCGGAACGCCCCGTGCACCAGCCCAGAGATCAAGTCTTCTGGAGCACGGCACTGATTGATATAGAACTGAACAGCTTTCTATTACCGAAGATAGGGGTACACGAGGTCTATTACAACGCTAGCGGAGACACAGCTTGCTCCTCAGGCTAGCCTCAGTTCTACACCAACCAGTAGCATAACTCTAGCAGTGGAATATCGACGGCAGCGGAACAATAACGACGATGATGAACTCCAATCCACAGGGACACTGGCTGGGACACCTCCTAGCTCGCAAACACCGGGAACGTCGTCCTACGCATCCAAAGCACGGCCTGCAAATCTGGAATAACACGCCAGGTCAGTACATTGAATGTACTTGCAAGCTCACAACAACCATGCAACAAGGCAAAACAATAACATGGCAACAGGTTAAAGTATATTAGTGAATTAAACAGGTGAGAAACAATATCATGCAAACAGATATTCATCAAGCATATCATCAACATTAAGACTAATGCACACACAATGGACCCCACATGATCGTCACACGATCACGTGGCTTACCTCGGAGTCCTTACAGACTCAAGCACCGGGTCACTTCGTGACCAATCACTTCCACAGGCCGTCGCATGACCAAACGGGTCATCGCACGACCATCCAACGGGTTAGGTGTCCTCCGTTACCATCCAACCAATCCACTCATCGCATGACCATACACTTACCAAAAACTTACCATCGTACTCAAGTTGATCATATGGTGTGACCTAGTACGAACTGTGTCCCATGACCGAGGACGCGTCTATTCGAATAGATTTTGACTCTGCAGAGTTTGTGCACGTTACCCACATTATGGAGTTCCTCCTTCATCCATTACCCCGGTACTTGTCCCACAGGATCCTTGGAACTCGCACCGCAGGAGTGGACTAGGACATCTCCAACGAGACCGATATACCGAGTGTCCCTCTTACCGTATCACCGACATTCCTTCTTGGGTAGCCCTGTGGTTAGGTGTCCACGTTACCACCAGAACCACTCGACCACCTTGTGGCAAATACTGTCCCAACGGGGACTGAGCTCATAACAACACTGGCTGTCAGGACTACCACCACCTGCCTGATCAGGGCAGCGCGTGCGGTAGCCCCCCCTACTTGGTGATACAAGTAAGAGAACCCACCGGCAGACCGAATCAAGGCCCGCCCATACAAGCAAATGTGGCTGCACGGATAAGTCCGGTTCGGTGGCACCTGATCAACTTGTCACGAAGAATATCTCCAACAGCGAACACAAGCATCAGGTGCAACATGAGTATCAGATCATAACAATGCATAGCATATTAACATGACAGTTTCAGATATGATCAAACACATTTTATATGGTGAACTTATCCGTGTTACAAAGATTAAGTTATTTAACATGGCAACATTAGGAATGCAGTTAAGCATAACTTAGGCATAGCATGAACTAGCATAGAGATAACATGATCAACTTGACATGGTGTTGTTGTGGTTACGATGGTGCAGAGTATAACATGGCAATGACATGATTAAAACATAGCATGGATGTAACATGGCAAAACATAGTATAGTAGTAGAATATCAAGGATAGCATGGCAAAGATAACATCAATCATAGCATGGCAACATGATCACGGTCAACGATATAAGCACATCACGGTAAAGCAATTTTTAAAGACACGTCAAAGCTTTGCAAAGGTGCAAAGGGTATTGTGGCTTGCCTTTCACCAGAGGAGTGTGAAATACTCCCGGATCTTCGACACAAGCAAAACCCTGCAAAACATTTTATAACAAGCAACGGGCAAAACGTCAAAAATCATCCTTTGCTTTACCAGCAAAGAAAAACATACAATCATGGCATGAAACCTATGCCAAACTGAAGAGGAGTTCGATACGAAGACAACGCAAAAATAATCACCTCAATCGGAGTTACGGGTGCGGAGATATGGACGTTCGTTCGTTTAGACAGAGAATCTGCCTAACCAGTGAACGTTCACTGCTGAGGGTTTTCAGAAATACACTTTCGAAGCAGAGAAAACGTACTTCAGGTTGCAGAAGGGTGAAATACGCTTTGATCAAGGGAAAGCGTACTCTGGGCAACAAAAGATGAAACTACGCCTTCCCTTAGGGGAAACGTATTTCGGATGGAGGCGCCTCCACTTATGCTGACGCGTGGGGCCCAGAGGTCAGCCGGGCCGGGCCACTTACAGGCGGGGCCCGCCGGCTTCTCTCTCCTCCCATGTCTCTTCTTCCTTCAGCCGGCGGGATAGAGGACGACCGCGGCGAGGATTGCCGCCGGCTGCTGGCACGGGAGGCCTCACCGTCGGGACCGCTGGACGCGGCGCACCGAGGCGCGCTCGCTGGTGACCGCGGGGTCACGCCGGGCGGCATGTAGCGCAGCCGGCCGCGGCGGTTGTGGCTTGGCCGTGGCCGCGGCCAGGCGGCTCTCCAGCGCGGGAGGCGCTCCGACGGGGAAGGGGAGGCGGAGAGGCCACTAGAGGGGCTCCGGGGTCCAGTGGGGGCTAGGAGGAGAGGGGAGGGTGGCTTGGGTCGCCGGATTTGGGGAGAGGGCCAACGGCAGCTACGGTGGTCGTGGCGGGCAATGCGGCCTCCGGCGACAAAATTGGAGAGGAGCGAGCGGCTAGGAGGAGGTGGGGGTGCTGTGGGAGTGCTGGGAGGCCTTGGGGAGGCTCCTATTTAAAGGGGGGAGGTGGATGCAGAGCTCGGACCGCGAAAATGGCGAGCGGCCGAGGCGTGCAGGCGTGCTAGCGACCACGATGGCGACGGGACGGCGGTGAAGCTGGGCACGCGCACTGATAAAAGTTGTGCGGCGCGGGAGGACAAGCTACAAGGCGACGAGGAGCACTGCAGCTCGATGGAGACTCGTCAAGCACGCTCGGGGCGTGTCCAAAGCACGCCAGAGGCTGCCAAGGGCATGGCCACAAAATGCACCGGTGCCCACAGTGGGTTTCTTCGTGGCCAAGGATGTCTGCCGTGTATTCCTTCGAGTGATGATCACATGGGTGCAGGTGGATGACCAAATGGGCTACTCTGGTGAGCTCTATCTCAATCAACAGTTTGATGCAGCAAACTTGGAGCAGAAGCTGGGATCACATGGTGGGGTTTTGGATAGGACCAAGTTGTCTTCTGGCTTTGGGGTACAAAGGACTAGAGGTCTGGGAAGTTTGGGCTCAAAAGAAGCAATGTACATGGTACCTCCTTTGCAAATGGCACAATGCTGCAGAAGGTGTTTATGTTGTGTCATGGATTGTACATTGCTCTCCTAGGCATGATATTTTGCACAGCTCAATCATACACTATGATAAGTATTTATGCCAAGTTTCACATCATTTGGAGCAATATTTTTGGTACTTCCTTTGTAAAGCAACAAATAGGTCAGAATGGTGTTGGTGAGGCTAGAATCACATAGGATTATTGGAATTTTCTGAAAATTGGTGTAGCTTGGTTATTTGTCATGGTGCACATGTGTATAAAATTTCATAGCCATTGGACACACATAGCTAGCACTTGCTTCACAATGTGGCCCACTGGTCAGAAACTTAAACATGATGGTGCACACACATGGGTGATTGGATTTGGCTCATATTTGGTTCGGTGGAGTTATTGGGTGGTAGGATCATGATCCAAAACTTTCAAGGCAAATGGGACTCCCTATCAGGCACTTGCTTCACAATGCCCCCTTGTTGCATCCAAAATTGGGAATTTATTGTGGAAGTTTGGCTAAGAAAATGGTGGTGGAATTTGGTGGAGATCAATTATATGATGATATGAGATTGCACAAAAAGTTTCACCAGCAATGGATCAAGATAAGTGGCACTCCCTTCACAAAGCTCCAATCTGCCCCCACAGACAAATGAATTTTTCTAGAGGAAAATCCACTTGGGCTATGAATTTTTTTTGGATAATTTGGCAAGATATGACATCAATTACATGTGGGAATTATTTGGGGATTTATGAAGCAATATAAATAGGGGTTGCTTCACAAACCTCAAATAATAGGATTGTCCCTTTTATTGGAAAAAGGAATATAAGGCTTGAATAAAATGGTGGCTTGGATGAGGTGGATCATTGGAATGACATGAAGAGGCTTGGATACAAGGGTCACTTGAACATGGAAATAAAATATTCTCAAGTTTCAAGTCCAATGAGGTGATGAAAATCAAATCCAATCGCAAATCCAGAAATAAATCCGAAAAGTCTTTGGAAAAAAGAAAGTTCCAAAATCCAGGGTGTCACAGTGACTAGGAGCTTCCATGTGCAGTCGTTGGCCATATGGGCTCTGGCTTAGTTGTGTACGATGTAGGAAGCCTCTCACGTGCAAAGCTAGCAGATGTAGATGTGATAGGTGGTACCGGCTTGCCGTTGGGTGTAGGTGACCTCTTCTGAAAGACTTCGTCTCAATCTTCGGGTTGAGTCCAGCGAGGAAAGTGTACTAACCTCTGCAGAGTAAAAACTAATCATGATTAGCCGTTTCACCGGTTATGGACATCCTTGAGCTACTAGACATTACTGTTACTGGAGGATCTTGACAGATTAATCACCATAATAAACTTGAGTGGGCAAGATTTAATAAAGGGTGTGGATTGGAACTGGTGTGCCCAGTTCAATCTTAAGTAGTAAGTTAAACTAAAATTTGACTTGGTAGATTGGGAAAATCAGCTTTCTGCAAAATAAAACCATAAGCCTTTCCTTTGACTTATCCTTGCATGTAGCGATAGGTCTATTATATCTTTTTCCGTGTGACTTGCCGTACAAATCAGATGTACTGACCCGTTGTCGGGCTGTAACCTTCGGTGTTGCAGGATTATATACGACGAGTAAGTGGTACGGTGTAGGGTTACGATGTCTATACTCAAATTGTCGGTGGAGTTGATGGACGCCACGAACCTTATATTGTTCTCCGCTGTGTTTTATTTGTAAGCTAGCCTTGAGCTATGCAGGTATGTTTATTTGTAATACTGGATCTTCGATGTAATATATATGACATGTGGTTTATTCTTGATATTACATCATGTACTGTGTGTGCTAGCTATTGATCCAGGGACTAGCACAGAATGAACAGAGACTTGGATTCCTTAGCGAATCGGGCCGTTACACTTGTATATTCCAATGATGAGCCTCCTCAAATGAGCTCTAGGTCTTCTTGAGCAAGCAAGTTGGATGCACCCCTACTCCTCACATTATATCTATCATTTGGCTATCTCTCGCCTATGATTGTCCTCATTGATGTGAGCCTTTCACACCTTTTTGTCTTCCTCCTCCACCATATTCTCTCTTTGCCATCCTAAGTGTCAACTTTCTTTCTTATGCTCATCCATTGCATGAGTGCTCAAAATGTCGAAAAGGAGTGGATCATTTTCACTTGTACCTGGAAAGTGGTCTGGGGATGAGTCAAGATAAGATTTCAAAGAATACCAAGTGTGAAACTTTAGTAGATTGAGTTCTCAACACAAAAATACTTTTTCTCGTATATCCTTATCCCCTTTCTTGCACGCAAACACTATTTGGAGACATTCGAGTCACAGACAGTGAGAGCTCTTGCACCTTTATGTTCTTATGTTGCTTGTTTCAATACTAAATATAGACTCTTGCCTGTTATGACTTGAATTGAATTACATGCCTTGATTGCTTTACTTAAAAGTTCTTATATGGTTTTTAGCATTTCACCACAGAAATTATGCTTTTATCATTTACCTACTCGAGGACGAGCAGGAATTAAGCTTGGGGATGTTGATACGTCTAAAACGTATCTATAATTTTTGCTTGCTCCATGCCTCTTTTGTGTGATATGGCTATGATATTGATGAACTTCCATACACTTTTGATCATATTTGGACTAACCTATTAACTCAGTGCACCCCGGTGCCAGTTCCTGTTTTCTGCTATTTTTCTATTTCAGGTTTCCCCCATATTAAAAGTGCTCCAAAAAATCGGGAAAAATACAATAAAAAATCAGTGCAGCAGAAGCTTCGGGAATCACCGAGGAGGGGCCAGAGGGGACCCACCAGGGCCCCAGGCGCCCTCCCGGCGCAACCTAGGGTTGAGCCGCGCAAGGGGGCTGCCTAGACCCCTGGTGGCCCCCCTGGCTGCCCCCCTTCGCCTATATATCCCTCGTGATGTGAAACCCCCGTGACGGGAACCCTTTTTCGATATCTCTCCTCTGTTTCGCCGCCGCCGCGCTTCCAAGATCGAGAGCACCAGAAGACCTCTTCCCGGCACCCTGCCAGAGGGAGGAATCACCTCCGGGAGCTTCTCCACCACCATGGATGCTTCCCGGATGAACCGTGAGTAGCCCACCTTGGACCATGGGTCTATGATAAGTAGCTATGTGATGTTCTCCTCCCCTCTTTGTTCTTCATGGATTAGACCTCGTGAGCTGCCCTACATGATCGAGGGACATATGTAATCTTTCTGCTGTTGCTATGCTGAGTTTGCTGGGATCCGATGGATTACGAGACTATGTTCAGATTGTGTTTGAGTAATATATTTGATTCTCCTATTTTATATTTATGTTCTTGAGTAATTATTGCATGTTTTCCGTTGTTGTTTATTGCTTTGGCCAAGTAGTAGGTAGTGACTCCAAGAGAGAGTGTTATGCATGATTGTGGGTTCATGCCCCCCGATGACTAGCTTGAGTGACAGAAACATGAGTCTAGGGGATGTGTTGTTGCCACAAGGGGGAAAACAACGGTGCTTGTACTTGCGGGGTGCAAGGATTGTTTACTTTACGCAAAGTTCTTTAATGCAGTTGTCTGTTGCTTTGAGTTTACACTTTGGGTGGGATTCGCAACTTAATACCAGCGAGATGGTCTGGATAGATATCTCAAGGTGGATGATTAGTAGGTAGATGCAGATGGATTTCGGTCTACTTGTCTTGTTGTACCGCCCATGCTTTTGAGCCTCTTCCTTTCTTTATAGCATAGTTAGCATTGGTTTGCGCACATAACATTGTCAATTGACCAGCTGTAATTTGTTTACCTCGCATAGCTATTTTATCGTCTTTTGGGAGAGATACATCACTAGTGAAAATCATAGTATCCCGGTCCATATTTCCAATATTGTTTACACCCACTATCAATTTACTACATTATTTACTTTTCTGTTGCTATCACTATCATTATTATCCCGTGCGTTTTATCCTTTGTAAACAACAAGGCCGGAGGAATTGACAACTCCTCTGTACTCGTTGGGAAGCAAAGTTATTTGCTGTGTGTGCACGTCCAGGTGAAGTAAGAAACCTTCAGTTGTGAACGGCACCATTGTTCACTTCACCACCTTCTTGTATCTGTTGGAGTCCTACTGGTCGATCCTCAACCTTAGCATCTTCTCTAAGGGAAATTGCTTCTATCTACATCTCAACCTTCCACTTTGGGTAACCAATGAGGGGGCATTAAATCGTACCATCACGTGTGCTGACCGATGTTGATCGGTGGCGACGTGCTCATGACTCGGCCCAAGGGAGCTTGAACACCATGAGGCGTAAGATACTTTTTCCTTCTTTGGTCTTTGCTCGCCTGCTAGTTGGTTATTTGATTGATACTCTCTCCGCAGGTCGCAAGAAGGGTGATGAGAAGCGGGCTGAGGTTGCGGAAAAAGAACTTTCTGAGCTTCGGGCCGCTGTGGAGTCCAAGGAGAAGGATCTGTAGGTGCAGCATGGTGAGCATGATCGGTTGCGGAGGATGGAGGAGGTTGAGCGCGGGCGCCTGCGTGACTTGGCGAGTTCTTTGGTGGGTGAGGAGGTTATTCCCTTTCTTTTCTTCATGTGTTATTCTTCTCTTGAGTTTCTAAACACTGAATCTTCTTACTTGGCGCAGGTTCTGTTGGTGTTGAGGCGGTGGAGGTAGCTGCAGCAGGGTCGGGCGCTCTTCCCGGTGTTGTGGATGTTGTGTCAGGTGCTACTGGAGTTGTGAAGGATGTCTATGCTCGGGCTTCGACTCTTCTGAAGCTTCTTCATGAGGATATGTTCCCAGATGAGGAGAAGTGGCCTAAGGGTCTCGACTCGCAGGTTGCCTCAGTCGAACCGAACGACGACCAGTTGGAGGGCTTGGTTCGTGAGAACGTGGTGAGTGGGCTTGCCATGTCTTTTGTTGTTCTTCTGGGGCATGGTGTTCCTATTGAGGATTCCATGGTGGATAGCCTGCCTGATTATACAGACGAGCAGAGTGCTCGAGCCACTCGGCTTGCCCGCCAGCTACAACTGGTTGTCGAGGCTGATAACAGTAATTCTAAGGGCGAGGAGTAGGGGAAACTGGTTTTTTGGTGCCCTATCTTGGAACTTGAGTTGTAATGAGCCTCCTGCGGGATGGTGAATCTTTTAATTGGTAAAACTGCTTTGTCCTTTTGCATTGCTTGTTGTCCCTTTTTCTTTTGACTTGTTCTCCTTTGCGGTAGGCCACCCCGGGCGTTTCTCGGGCTTGGAATTTGCTGAAGGAAGGTGCTCGCGAGGGTGCTTATGAGTCTGTTTGTTTGAGGCTAAAAGATGTTGAGTGTGAGATTGTACGTCTCAAGGGTGTTGTCGCCGTCCAGCGCTCCAAACGGGAACGTGCTGAAGCTGTTGTGGATAGCCTAGCTGCTTGGGTGGCAAAGTTCTCTGATCTTCTGAAGGGTGAGTTTGTCTTCCTTCGACTGCTCGACTATGCGAGGTATTTTCCTTGTGCTTGTTGTTGATTATTGCTCTACTTTACGAAGTGTTGGCTGGGCGATCTCGCGAGGAGGAGGAGGCTGTGCAGTCGGAGTTGTTGAGGTTGGATGGCCCAGTCGTGCAGGCAAACAATCCCTTTTGGATGGATAGGGCGCGTTCTCGAGTGTTCGCCATTGTTCGGCTGCAGGTTGAAAGGGTGCCGCGAGCTCTTGAGTAATGTTGCGGGGTACTTTGTGGGATTTTCTCTGAATATTATCCACTGACTCATGTTCCATCGTTGCTTGAGAGGCTTTGCCGGGTGTTCTCTCAGCCCGCGGAGCTTCGCCGTGTAGTAAATCACCAGATTCATGCGGTAGATTGCTGTGCTTTTTTCCTTTGTCCATAGTCATTGGCCCGGTGTAGATATTATGCTGGCGGCTCAAGGTTCTCCTGGTGGTCGAGATCAGCCGATGGATGATCATTACGCCGTAGAGGACAAGCCTGCGAGCCAGGTTGTGAAGTGGGTGGTCGAAGAGAATGACCGTCGTCTGAGTGCTCTGTGCAAGGTGAATTCGGAGCCTGGAGATTAGGCTTTGCTTGATTTTTGTAGTTTCTCCTTTGAGTTGTAGATTGTCTTCTTCTTCTTCTGGACGGCGTGTGCTGCTATTGTGGTGTTGTTCCCTTTGCCTATTGTTTATTTTGCTGAGCTGTTTCTACGAATGAAACCCCTGAGTGTTGGGAGGCTGAGTCGTGCAGTTCGAGCTAGCCCTCGAGTGTCAGTTTCCAAGTTTTGAGCAAGTAAGGCCTCGGGGGGTGGCTGCTACAAGTGAGACCTCGAGTGCTAATTTTCGAGTCGCGTAAGCGAATAACGCCCTGGGGGGTGGCTGCTACGAGCGAGCCGCCGAGTGCCAATTGTTAAGTTGTGTAGGCGAATAACGCCTCGGGGGGTGGCTGCTGCGAGTGAGCCCCCGAGTTCCAATTGTCGAGTCGCATAATCGAATAATGCCTTGGGGGGTGGCTGCTGCGAGCGAGCCCCCGCGCGCCAATTGTCAAGTCGCGTAAGCGAATAACGCCTCAGGGGGTGGCAGATGTGAGCGAGCCCCCGAGTGCCAATTGTCAAGTCGCGTAAGCGAATAACGCCTCGGGGGGTGGCTGCTGCGAGTGAGCCCCCGAGTGCCTATTGTCAAGTCGCGTAAGCGAATAACGCCTCGGGCGTGGCTGCTGCGAGCGAGCCCCCGAGTGCCAATTTTTAAGTCGCGTAGGCGAATAACGCCTCAGGGGTGGCTGCTGCGAGCGAGCCCCCGAGTGCCAATTTGCAAGTAAGCACTTTTTAAAAAAAATGCAGTATCTTTCCTGTTGTTCTTACACGAGGGGGCTGTTGAAGGCAACCTTTTATTTGGATCGATGGCTTGACAGCCCTAGAAATGTAAGGTTGATGCTAAGATAACTTGAGTCTTTGGCGTGTGATGCCGGCGAGTCCTCTGATTGCGCTTTGGCTTCTAAGGGAGCGATTCTTCTTCTTGTGTGGCGACTCTGCGGGTTAGGAGTGCTCCAAAGGTTTCTGATATCTTGTGGAACTCTCTGTCGCAGCGATCAGATCTGATGAAGCTACCGCTGACCGTGATGACGCCACGCGGGCATGGCATTTTTAGCTTGAGGTAGGCGTAGTGAGGTACTGCCATGAAGCGTGTGAAGGCTGGTCGCCCGAGGATGGCATGGTACTGTGATTTCCAGTCGACTACTTCGAAGTCCAGTAGTTCCTTGCGGAAGTTGCTCGCGTTGCCAAAGACCACTTCTAGGCTTATTTTCCCGAGGGGGTAAACTGCTTTGCCTGGCATGATTCCATGGAAGGTTGTGCCTGAAGTTTTTAGTGCTGAATTTTGGATAATCATTTCTTCCAGGGTTTTGGTGAATATGATGTTGATTCCGCTGCCGCCATCCATGAAGACTCGCGACATGTCGTAGTTTCCAATTCTTGCTTCGAGTACCAGTGCGGCGTGTCCTGGACGCGGGATGGATGGCGGGTGGTCTTCTCGGTAAAAGGTAATGTCAGTCTCAGACCCGCGCAGATATTATGGGATGGCCGGGTGCGAGGAAACTGCGAGGAAGACTTGTCTGGTGACCTGCTTCTGCTATCTGTTTGATGGTCTTCCTTCTTGGATCATATAGATTCGGCCATGTGCTTCTGGATATTTTTCTTCTTCGCCGAATGTCGAGCTCCGCTCCTGGATGGCTGCCACCTGTCTTTCTGGTGCGGCGGGCGTTGGTGGTGCATTGTGGGCGATTGTTCCGACTGCTACACTTGCGAGAGGTTGTGCTGTTGGTGCTGTGGAGCGGCTTTTTTGTTATGATAGTTCTGTGAAACGCCTGGAGTTTCTTAGGGTGTGTCCTGATCTGAGTTCTCCGCGCTCATTTTTTAACCCGTGTAATGTGCACGGTCCGTCGAGTTGTTCCTTAGCCGAGCGGAATGCTCGGGTGTCGTCTCGTGGCTTCCTTGATTTCCAGTCTCGTTTCTGGACTTGCGGTGCTTCTTCTTGGTTGTCCCTTCGCTGCATTCTGTTTTCGTCGCTATGTCTGCCGTCTCTGTCATCTGAGAAACCGGCCGCGACTATATCGGGTCCTCTATCGTCGTAGAAGTTACGCCTGGGATGCTTTATTCTTCGGTCGTACCCTCTGTCTCCGGTGTAATAGTCATAGTCGCGTTCCGGGCTTGCTGACTGGATGTCTGATTCATTCCGTATGGAGTATTCTCCGTTGGCCCAGTTGTTGGCTTGCTCTAGTAATCGCGTGAGTGTTTAGACCTTTGAAGTCGATGCACTGTAGGCCCCTTCTGAATGCGTCAATCGCACTCTCGTCGGATATGTCTTCAGCTGAGTTTTTGAGTATGGTCCACCGCTGGATGTACGCTCTCTGGGATTCTCTAGTCCCTTGCCTAAAGGCTCTCAGCTCCTCGAGTGATGCTGGTCGTTTTATGTGGATTTGAAGTTCTCGATGAAGGCGCTGCGAAACTGTTTCCAGGAACTGATCGATCCTCGTGGTAGGTTCTTCAGCTAGTGCCGCGCCGATCCCTCGAGCATGAGCTGTACGTACTGCATTGCCGTGACGTTGGTTCCTCGTTGGAATTTGACGGCAGTCAGATAGTCGTCGAGCCATGCTTCTGGCTCCTCTAGTCCTTCGTATTTGTGCGTTGTGGAGTTTAATTTAAAGCCTTTCGGCATCCGCTTCTCACGTATTGATTGCATGAAGCATAGTGCACAGCACGGTTCTATGTCTTCGTCGGATGCGTGCTCGTCTGCGCACTCTTCGCGGGTTGCGCGTCTGCGTCTTCCTCGATTGATTTTGTTCTGTGTGATGTCTTCGCAGGCGTCTTGTCGATTGTTGCTACGTCGGTTGTCATTGTCGTCCCTGTCATGGTCTTTGCCTCTGTTTGAGCGCTTGCGCGAGTCGTCTTCATCGTCATCTGGTGATCTGGGGTCCATGTCCGGTGTCTGTTCGCGAGGCGCTCGTCTTGTGCTTGCTTTTTTGGGTGCCGAGGCAGTGATGGCATCCTTCATCACCTTGAGTGCCATCGTCATATTGCGATCTGCTGCGCCCTTTCTGCCCTTCTGAGCGCAAGAAAGATATGCTTGGGCAGTTATGAGAGCTTCTGCTGGTGTGAGTTGTTCTTCTTCTTTGTCATCCTCTTCGAGCATGAAGTCACCGTCTAGTTTATGGGTGACTTTCTTCTTGTCGGTACGTCTCAGGTTGCCGAATCTAGATTTGCCTCGGGCGGGGGAGCCGTAGTCGGAGGAGTCGCTTTCGGGCAATGCTTTGCGGTGGGTCCTCGAGTCGATAGCGGTTTTTCCTTGCTTCTCCAGCTCTAGTCGTTGTTGTCTCGTTTTCTTGGTCATATCACTCGCCAGCTTGTGGTATGCTCTGAGCTCGTCGCGAGTTGCGTTCTCTGGGAGTAGCTTTCCGCGCTTTACTGCGTCTTTTACTCTGGAGATTGCTTCTTTGGACAGGTATATGTTTTCTATGGGTTGGTCCTCTTTTGCCGCTTCTGAGGTCTGACGCCTACTGCTCTCCGGATCGTCGTTCTTGCGGTTGCTGTGCTCCTGTCTTTTGAATTCTTTTCTTGGTATGGTTCCTGGTTCTCCAAGGGTGACGGTAATCTGTCCAGTATTGTCAGGATCGCTGCTTTTTTTTGTTTGAGCGTGCGTCTCTATGACTTCTCGGGTCATCATCTTGGCCTTTGTCGTCTGAGGTTGGCTCATGGGTGTCTGCCATGAACACCTGGAACGGTGCCCTGGTTGCTAGTGCGGTCGCGTATGTGCTGCGTTTCTTCCATGTTGGAAATCCAATCGAGTAGTCGCGAGTGGTGCAGTGTTTGGTGTTGGGGTGGGAGTCGCGGCTGACACGTGGAGTTGCCGCGTGGGCGGGTGCTTCGTCTTCGACTGCTACTATGGTAACAATTGTTGCTGCGGGTGCTCGAGCGCGATCCATGAAGCAAAGAGTGTCCCAATGGTTGATGTAGATCTGGTACCCGCCGAAGGTCAGGTCGACACCAGTGCGCAGGTCGGCGAAGGCTGGTCGCAGGATCAGAAAGTGAGCCACGAAGCCGAGGGACCAAAATAGTCGGAATCTTCTCAAGCCATGGAGTCGTCGAGTGCTGGAGGAGTCGTTGACTTGCTGGGTGTTGATGAAGGGGCTGCCGAGATCGTGATTCCAACCTGCGAAGTTCCCACAGACGGCGCCAATTGACGAGGATCAGCCTTGGCAAATCCCATGGTCAGGGACCCTGGGTTAGATCGTAGAGAAGGAACAGGTTGGCGATACTCGTCGGCTAACAGGAGAAGCACTTCCTGCTCGATTGTATTATGCAAGGGGGCGATTACAGTGGAAGTCTAGGAGAGTTCGCACAAGACCAGAGGTGTTGATTGTAGATTGGATGCCCTGAGACGTCCCCCTCCCAGCCTTTATATACTAGGCTGGGTCTCGGGGAGTCCGTCTCAGGTTACAAAGTCGATTGTTTAATTCTAGCCTTGCCTTGAACGCCAAGTCTTGACTTCCATATTGGTCTCGGACTCCTACGTAGGTGCTTGGAGCGGGCCAGTCGCGGGCTTGTGGGTCTTCGTATGCACCAGGTATCCTTATACGCAGGAGTCGTGGGATCACCCCCTCGTCAGGTCTTCTGGGGACTCTCCGTCAATCATGAGAAAGTGGTCGGCTTGATCTTGAACCTTGTCGAACTTGGAGCTTCGAATACTTGAACTTCCCATGATGGAAATTTCAAGATAACCCTAACACTCCTTGGCCGTGGTGATCTTCTGGACACGGTTCTCTTGCTTACCCTTCAACCCCTTTTGGATCATGAGCAAGGCATGGTTGTTGATACGTCCCAAACGTATCTATAATTTTTACTCGCTCCATGCTTATTTGGCTGACATTGCTATGTGTTTTGCTACACTTTCATACCTTTTTACACATATTTGGACTAACCTACTAACTCAGTGCACCCAATGCCAGTTTTTGTCGGCTGATGTCTATGAATTGCATGTTTATACCCATATTTACAGTGCCCAAAAAATTCCAAGAAAAATATATAAAAAATCACCGTTCCAGAAGACTCCGGAAGACCGAAGGGGAGCCGGAGGGGGCCCACCATCCTCCCAGGCAGCCAGGTGGCGCAGCCCCACCCCTGGACGCGCCAGGAAGCCTCCTGAAGGGGTGGGGCCTCCCCTATGGCCCTCCTTCCGCCTATATTTACTGCACGATACAGGAACCCTGAAAAAGACCCCGCATCGCGAAATTCTCCGTTGTTCCGCCGCCGCCGCGATCCTGAGATCGAGATTGCCAGAAGACATCGTCCCGGCACCCTGCCGGAGGGAGGACGGATCTCCGAGAGCTTCTTCACCACCATGAGCGCTTCCCAGATGTGTCGTGATTAGTCCCCCTTGGACCATGGGTCCATGCCCGGTAACTATGTGATGTCTTCTCTCCAATCTTGTGCTTCAATTCTTAGCCCTTGTGAGATTCCCTACATGATCAAGGCATCTATGTAATCTTTCTATTGTTGCCATGCTGTGTTTGCTGGGATCCGATGGATTATGAGATTATGTTCAAATCGTGATGAGTTATATATTTGGTTCTCCTTTTATATTTTCTTCTTGAGTAATTCTTGCATGTTCTCTGCTTTTTATCGCTTTGGCCAAGTAGTAGATAGTAACTCCAAGAGGGAGCGTTATGCTTGATTGTGGGTTCATGTCCCCCGATGTCTAGCTTGAGTGACAGAAACATGAGACTAGGGGATGTGTTGTTGCCACCAGGGAGAAAACAACGGTGCTTGTAACCGCGGTTGTAAGGATTGTTTACCTTACGCATAGTTTTTTAATGAAGTTGTCTTTTGCTTTGGGTTTACACTTTGGTTGGGGCTCGCAACTTAATACCAGCGAGATGTTCTGGAAAGATATCTCAAGGTGGATGATTAGTGAGTAGATGCTGATGAATAAACGGTCTACTTGTCTTGGCATACTGCCCATACGATTGAGCCTCTAACTTTCTTGTGACATAATTAGCATTGCGGTGCGTTTACAATTCTGTCAACTGCCCAGATGTAATTTGTTCACCCGACAGAGCTGTTTTATCGTCTTTTGGGAGAGACATCACTAGTGAACATCATGGGACCCCGGTCCATATTTCCACCATTGTTTACACCTCAACTCTTTACTGCTTTTATTTCCTTTCCGTTGCAATCATCATCACTATTTCCACCGTGTGTTTGATCCTTTGTAAACAACAAGACCGGAGAGATTGACAACCTCTCTGAACTCGTAGGGAGCAAAGTTATTTTATTTTGTGTGCAGGTTGATACGTCCAAAAAGCATCACTATTTGATATTGTGATTTCACCTTATTCATTGATATATTCCACTTTAAAGTATTGTTCTTATGTTTTTTTGGCTTATTTTACACAGTTTACAACTTTCCGGTGCCGAAGCAGCAGAACCAGAATTCAGCGGTAAAAAGTGGATACCAAGTTGCTGAATCAGATCAAGTCCAAATGCGATGAAATTTTACGGGGAGCAGTTTTATTAAGATTGACTGGGGATCACCGAAGGAGGACGTGAGGGGACCCACCAGGCAGCCACAAGGGTTCCTGGCGAGGCCCCCCTCCTGGCCGCGCCAGGCACCCTCCTGGATGCCTGGTGGCCCCCCTCGGTGCCCCCTCTCGCCTATAAGACCCCCCTGGGGTGAAAACCCTAAAAAAAGAGTTGTTTCCGTCTTTCGCCGCCGCCACGGGGCGGAAACCTACAGAGGAGAAAAGCCATCTCCGGCGGGCAGATTCCGCCGGGGAGATCACCTCCCGGAAGGGGAGATCATCGCCATCATCATCATCATCATCGTCACGGGCATCATCGAGATCATCATCAACATCATCCCCAACATCAGCACCATCTCCATCTCCATCCCATCTCATCTCACAATTGCAACTTGTGTTGTAATCCGTACTATCTATCCTCTCTACTCTGTTGGTGTTGATTACTACTTTGTGGTGAATGCTATTGAGTTTTGTTGGAGAAATATCATTGTGTCCAGATTGTTTACCACCCATCTATCACCTCTAATCATGATCTCTTTTATGTCTTGTGAGTAGTTACTTTAGTTCTTGAGAACATGGGAGAAGTCTAGTTGTTAGTAGTCATACTATGTTGAAGTATTATGTGTTGTTTGATACTTAAGTTGTGTTGTTATTTCTCTAGTGGTGTTATGTGAGTCGAACACATAACACTTCACCTTTCATGGGCCTAGAGGAATACATTGTGCACAAAGGATGCTTATGGTGGGTTGTCGGAGTGACAGAAACCTGAACCCCAGTTCGCAGACTTTCGCACAAGGGAGTTATGGATCCTTGATCGTAATGTTGTGGTTAGGCTTATGCCTTAATTACTACCTTGTACTTGTGGATGCTTGCAAGGTGTGTAATCATAAGAGTACACTTATCTTTGTCTATAAGGTGTACTGGCATTGATCCACCCACCGACACTTATCAACACGATACATATTACTTGGCGGAGTATGGTGAAAGTGACTTGACTATCTCTCCTGTGTTTTCTCGAGAACGCTTTAGCTTTTATAAGTTCAGTTCCTAGGATTATCCTTGTGAAAGGATTGGGCCACTTGTTACTCCTCAGTTACTCTGTTTACTTTGCCTGTCTTTTACTTTTCTGTTTCTTAAACCAAAAACCCCTAAATAATTACCTTTGAGTGTTTGCAGCCCTTTCCTTATCCAGTTTCACTTATCAGTACCTTCTGCTCCTCGTTGGGATCGACATCCTTATTTATCGAAAAGCTACAATTGATCCCCTAGACTTGTGGGTTATCAAGAATCGTTTATTGGCGCGGTTAACGGGCGTGGAGATCCCACTAAACCTATTAACTTCTCCGCCATCAACGAGCTTTTCTGGCGCTGTTGCCGGGGAGTGTAGCGCTATTGGTAAGTGAAGTCGGTAAGGGAACTTTTATTTTCTGTTGTTACTTTCAATCCTTATGGACTCTTCTGTTGTTGGTTCGTTGCTGGTAAGGAGCCGCCCCACGACTGTGGTGGTCACTCCTACCCCTACTGAAATTGTGCCCTATAAAATACCATCTGGTATTGTTGATTATGTCTTGGCTAATTGTTATACAGGAGAAGGAAATCCGGGAGAACACCTGCTATATTTATCACAATTATGTTCTTTATTTAAGCTTGCAGGTGTGACGATGGAGTTCGTCATGAAGAAACTATTCTCCATATCACTCAAAGATAAAGCTTCAGATTGGTATAAGATACTCGATAACTCTGATCTGCTTGAATGGCCAGAGCTTATGTCTCTCTTTTATGCAAAGTTTTATCCTCTTTGTGAAATTCACCAAGACTGGAACTACATCTACAACTTTTGGTCTCGCGACGAAGAGAGCATCGCTCAAGCTTGGGGGAGACTGAAGACCATGATGCCCAAATGCCCAAACCATGAGCTCCCCAAGGAAATTATACTTACAAATTTTTATGCCAGGCTTTCTCGTCAGGACAAGGAGATGTTGGATGCCTCCTCTAGTGGGGTATTCCAGACCAGAAGTATGGAAGAAAAATGGGATCTTATAGAAAGGATCCAGAAGAACACTGAAGACTGGGAAATTGATAAAGGTATTGAACCCGCTATAAACTATGAGCATGACTACATTGAGAGTTATGTGAAAACTGATTACTTTAATACCTTTTTCTCTAAAATTGGTCTTGATTCCCAGCTAATGGTTGACTTTTGCAAGGACTTTGCTTCTCATATTGATTCTTCCAGGAAGAAGGAGAGTCAACATCATAAACCTTTCAAGGAGTCACCAATTGAGATTAATGTTACTGATCCTGTTTTACCTGCAGTTGTGTATGAACAGCCTCCTTATCCCTCTAGGATAAAGGAGCACTCTTTTGTTACAGGTATTCTAAACAAGAATAGAAGGACCACTGACGAACCTGAGGACATGATCAAGGTCCAGCCTCAAGTTGCAATGGTCAAGGATCTGGTAACTAGTGATATCAAAGAATCCACTATTAGTTTTTGTGTTGTTTCCACTAACATTGTCACAGCCAGGAACAAAGGCCCAATTTCAGGTACACCAGTTGTATCTGTCAAAATAGGAGATCATAATTACTATGGGCTATGTGATTTGGGATCTAGCGTCAGCGCTATTCCCTTCACACTTTATCAAGAGATCATGCACGAGATTCAGCCGTGTGAGATCGAGGACATAGATGTCACTATCCATCTTGCAAATAAACAAAAAATCTCTCCAGTTGGGATTGTAAGAGATGTTGAAGTACTCTGCGGGAAGGTAAAATATCCTACAGACTTTTTTGTACTTGGTTCAGTGCAAGATAGTTTTTGCCCTATTATCTTTGGTAGGCCCTTCCTCAGCACTTGCGGAGCTATAATAGATTGCAAGAAAGGTAAAGTTTCTGTTGAATTCAACGGTGAGCCGTATGAATTTAATTTTTCTAAGTTTTCTAAGCAGCCTCGTGGTCCTGACCTGTCAAGTAATGACAAAATTATTGAAGAAATTGTTTCCATTGCTATTCCTCCTAATGACACTTTGCAGCAATTTATGGAAGACCATGAGAATGATATACATATGCAGGAGAGGGATGAACTAGAAGACATATTTTTAAGACAAGCTCCCATCCTGAAGCACAACCTCTCGGTTGAACCTTTAGGAATCCTCTCGCAACCGAAAGAAGACCCGGTGTTCGACCTAAAACCACTACCCGATACGCTCAAGTATGCTTATTTAGATAAAAAGAAAGTATATCCTGTTATTATCAATTCTAAACTTTCAGGGTATGAAGAAGAGCGATTATTGGAGACACTCCGCAGACACCGAGGTGCTATTGGCTATACTCTTGATGATCTCAAGGGTATTAGTCCATCTATTTGCCAACATACTATCAATCTCGAGCCCGATGCTAAACCGGTTGTTGATCATCAACGACGGTTGAACCCAAAGATGAAGGACGTGGTTAGGACGGAGGTTCTCAAACTTCTAGCCGCAGGTATCATCTATCCTATAGCTGATAGTAAGTGGGTAAGTCCCGTTCATTGTGTTCCTAAAAAGGGAGGTATGACTGTTGTTCCTAATGATAAAAATGAACTAATACCTCAGAGGACTATTATTGGATATAGAATGTGTATTGATTTTAGGAAGTTAAACAAGGCCACCCGGAAGGACCACTATCCTTTTCCCTTTATTGATCAGATGCTCGAGCGGTTGTCTAAAAACACCCACTTCTGATATCTTGATGGGTACTCTGGCTTCTCCCAGATTCACGTCAACACCGCGGATCAAGAGAAGACCACTTTCACGTGTCCTTACGGTACTTATGCTTATAGGTGTATGCCTTTCGGTTTGTGTAATGCACCTGCTACTTTTCAGAGGTGTATGTCTGCAATATTTCATGGTTTCTGTGAGGAGATTGTAGAAGTTTTCATGGACGACTTTTCCGTCTATGGAAACTCCTTTGACCACTGTCTCCACAATCTTAATAAAGTTTTGTAGAGATGTGAAGAAAAAAATGTGGTGCTCGATTGGGAGAAGTGCCATTTCATGGTTAACGAAGGGATATTTCTTGGACACAAGATTTCCGAAAGGGGAATTGAAGTGGACAAGGCAAAAATTGAAGCTATTGAAAGGATGCCTTATCCAAGGGACATTAAAGGTATTCGTAGTTTTCTAGGTCATGTTGGTTTCTATAGAAGATTTATCAAGGACTTTTCTAAGATCTCGAGACCCCTTACCAATCTTCTCCAGAAGGATGCTCCTTTTGTATTTGATGAAGATTGTAAGGAAGCTTTTGAAGTTCTTAAGAAAGCCTTGATAACCGCTCCTATAGTACAACCACCTGACTGGAATTTGCCCTTTGAAATTATGTGTGATGCTAGTGATTTTGCTGTTGGAGCTGTTTTAGGACAAAGGGTTGACAAGAATTTGAATGTCATCCATTATGCCAGCAAAACACTTGATAGTGCTCAAAAGAATTATGCTACTACCGAGAAGGAATTCTTGGCAGTGGTGTTTGCTTGTGATAAGTTTAGGCAGTATATTGTTGATTCTAAAGTTATTATTCGTACTGACCATGCTGACATTAACTATCTTATGCAGAAAAAGGATGCCAAACCAAGACTCATTAGGTGGGTACTCCTTCTTCAAGAATTTGATTTGCAGATTGTTGATAGAAAAGGAGAAGACAATCCGGTGGCGGATAATCTTTCAAGGATGGAAGGTATCCCGCACGATCCTATTCCAGTCAACGACAGTTTCCCAGATGAACAGCTTGCTGTTGTAAAAGTACAATCTCATTCTGACCCTTGGTTTGCAGATTATGCTAATTTTATCGTTGCAAAGTTTTTTCCTCCAGGTTTCACATTTCAGAAGAGGAAGAGATTCTTCACGGATTTGAGGCATTACTTTTGGGATGATCCACATCTTTATAAAGAAGGTGTGGACGTGATCGTAAGAAGGTGTATACCGGAGCACGAGCAGCAGGACATTCTTCGACAATGTCACGATAGTCCCTATGGAGGACATCATGCCGGTGAAAGGACCGCACATAAAGTTTTACAATCAGGTTTTTATTGGCCTACTCTCTTTAAGGACGCCCGAAGGTACATTTTATCTTGTGATAAGTGTCAGAGAGTTGGTAACATTAGCAGGAGAAATGAGATGCCTATGAATTACTCACTAGTGATCGAACCTTTCGATTGCTGGGGTTTTGATTTTATGGGTCCTTTTCCTCCTTCACACAAGTACACACACATCTTAGTTGATGTTGATTATGTAACCAAGTGGGTTGAAGAAATCCCCACTGAAAGTGCTGATCACAAGACATCTTTGAAAATGCTCAAAGATGTAATTTTTCCTAGGTTTGGAGTACCAAGGTACCTCATGACAGATGGAGGGTCACACTTCACGCATGGAGCTTTTAGGAAAGCTCTAGCCAAGTACGATGTCAATCATAGGATTGTATCACCGTACCACCCTCAAACTAGTGGGCAAGTTGAGCTCGCCAATAGGGAGATCAAGTTGATCTTGCAGAAAACAGTAAACAGTTCTAGAAAGGACTAATCAAAGAAGTTAGGAGATGCTTTGTGGGCGTATAGAACTGCTTACAAAAACCCCATGGGCATGTCTCCGTATAAGATGGTCTATGGCAAGGCTTGCCATTTACCATTAGAGTTAGAGCATAAAACTTTCTGGGCTGTCAGAGAGCTGAATGCTGACCCAAAGTTAGCTGGTGAAAAGTGTCTCATGAACTTGACTTCTCTAGATGAGTGGAGAAGTGAAGCTTACGAGAGCACTAAAATGTTCAAGGAAAAGGTAAATAAGTGGCACGATAAAAGAATTCTGAAACGTGAATTTAATGTTGGTGGTAAAGTTTTGTTGTTTAGATCTCGTTTCAGGTTTTCTCCAGGTAAACTACTTTCCAGATGGGAAGGACCTTTTCATATTGAAGAAGTATATCGGTCGGGTGCAATCAAGATCAATAATTTCGAAGGCACCAAACCTCAAGTTGTGAATGGACAAAGACTCAAACATTATATGGCAGGTGATCCAATCAATGTGGATGCAAACATGATATATACAAGTACTCATGAAGAACATGTTGCAGCCAGTTTCAGACTCCGGCAGGAATAGAATTAGAAAAGGTATGAATTATGGTAAGAAAACACCGCGAACGTCAATAAAAGTTAACTTTTTAGAGTTTTTGCAAAATTAGGAAAATTCCAAGCCCGAGTGGAGCCGGAGAGGAGCTCCAGGGAGGCCAGGAGGCCCCCTGGCGCGGCCCCACTCCTGGCCGCGCCGAGCACCCTCCTGGCTGCCCTGGACTCCGCCTCCGACTCCACCTAGGCTTGAAACCTTCCTTTTGTTGCGGAAATTTTTGCTATATATTTACCCGGATCGTTCTGGCACTGTATCTCTCGATTTCGCGTGTTTTCTTTCTCGGTCTGTTTCTGCCAGGAAAACTTTCAGTAGATCTAGGTGCCATGGCTTCTCCAAGTTCCCCCAAGGACAAGTTCGTCGTCAACGTCATCAACCCTTATCTCGCAGAGGTGAGGAAGCACCCCCAGGTCCATCGTGTGGAGGACGGTGTTCTCCACAAGGAAGATCTTAAGGGACCAGTCAAGGAAGGGAGCACCGAGGAGCGGCTGAAGGAGATGGAACATGAGGTATTCAAGTTCAAGAAGATGGTGGAGCGTAGTGTTGAAGCTAACTTCGACATCATGAACGAGATCGAGGCTTCCCACAAGAAGGAGATGAAGGAGATGTGGTCAAGTTTGACCGCACTAGAAGAAAAAGTCTATGGGCTCCAAGCACAGATCTATGATCTGCACAACCAGAACTGTGAGTAAGAACTGAAATTTCTGCGCATGTGTTTAGGTGCTGAGTGCAGGATCTTGGAGACAGGAATGTCCTTCGAGACTGGAGAGGAGCTGCCATGGAAGCGCTTCGCCAAGGAGTACCTGACTAAGAAGAACAAGAATGAGGAGTAAATCTCCTCGGGTAATGGCACCCCCTTAGCTTGTTCCAAGCTTGGGGGAGTGCTCGGTATCTTTTATCTTTATCTTTGTCTTTAGGAGTCAAGTAGAGTCATATCATGTCTAGGGAGGTTACTTTATGAAATAGGTGTTGCTTTGAGGTCTATCACTCCTTTTGTGGAGAGCTTTGTATCCGTGAGTGTGGAGTTGTCTATGAAGGAATATTAATGAGAAGTCTATTGGTTTCTTCGCTGCACTTGGTATTCTCTTCACGCAATCGACATTATGAGCTGATTCTTATGAGGAGTATTGACCTTATATCAGGTATGGCTTCGAAAAATTTATTTAATCTTGGCAAGTATAGCTTTGGTCATAGCAACAAGCATGTTTTTCTCAAAGTAGCGACATAGCCAAAACCTTTGTGTTATTATGCTTGAAGTGTTATGTTGACAAGGAAGACAACTTGATGTTTCATGCTAGTTTTAATGTTTATGCTTTGTATTGCTTGCATCTAAGTTGTCATCAATTGTCTGCTCTCTCAAAGCTTTGCTAGCCAAAACTCTGTACTAAGCGGAATTCTGCTTGTACTTCCATACCCTGAAACCAACTTCTTCCACTTGAGTCCACCATACCTTCCTACTTGTGGTATTCCACTGCCACTCCTAAAGTATATAATTTATGTGCTATCTTTAGATGTTCAAAATCTTCTGTTTTGTGGCCACTGATTCAGCTCATGCGGAAGTGGTGGGTGACCCATGATCTTCTTAATTTGCACAAGTTTTATCTTGGGATTGCATGTCTAATCTGCAAACCCCTAATACGAGAAGGGACTGGCATGAGTGCCCAGCTCGTAAAAGATAAATACTAACACACAAGTTCCTTTGCCCTTTTACGAGTGATAAACAAAGGAATCCAAGGGGATGTGATCGTCCCCACATGGGAGTCGTTCCTCGAAACTTGTCCAAATCATGAAGTGAGTGAGTTATCTATCAGCAGTCGTTGACGGATCATGCACCTCCCAAAAGTTTGTATTTATTCTGTTTGATCTAGAGATGGCACATAAGTTTTCCCTGCTTACCCTTTTGCACGGGGTTTATCTTTATTTTGTGCTGAGTCAGTCCTTCCTACTTCCTTCCTTTCTAGAGAGAGAATAGGCACTTGATGTTGATAAAGATGCTTGCATATAAAGTTGCATTGAAATCTAGCATGTTACATCTTTGTTGACATTATCTTTTGATAAGTGAGTTGTTTACAAAAGCTTATGCTTAGTAAACATCTTCCTTTGTGTTGATATGTGCACTTCTTGACTAATAGCATGTTCTTTCAAAAGCTTCAACTGTTTCATTATAAGTGAAAGAACAAAAGTAAAAATATTAATTGTTCCTTGACCAAGGCTATGTTTGTCATGATTTGATGAGTTTTCCAGGTCCTACTTTGTTATAATTGTTACTACCTTCTCATAAGGACCTTATGAGTTGAGGTTGCTGTTGAGTATGCTTAAGTTTGGTGAGAAATCTTGATGCTTCTTGTTCGTATTCTTTTATCGACACTTCACTCTCTAAACTTGTGGACAGGTTTACCAAGCTCAGCAATCGCTTGAGGACAAGCGAGATCTAAGCTTGGGGGAGTTGATACGTCCAAAAAGCATCACTATTTTATATTGTGATTTCACCTTATTCATTGATATATTCCACTTTAAAGTATTGTTCTTATGTTGTTTTGGCTTATTTTACACAGTTTACAACTTTCCGGTGCCGAAGCAGCAGAACCAGAATTCAGCGGTAAAAAGTGGATACCAAGTTGCTGAATCAGATCATGTCCAAATGCGTTGAAATTTTACGGGGAGCAGTTTTATTAAGATTGACTGGGGGTCACCGAAGGAGGACGTGAGGGGACCCACCAGGCAGCCAGAAGGGTGCCTGGCGCGGCCCCCCTCCTGGCCGCACCAGGCACCCTCCTGGATGCCTGTTGGCCCCCCTCGGTGCCCCCTCTCGCCTATAAGACCCCCCTGGGGTGAAAACCCTAAAAAAAGAGTCGTTTCCGTGTTTCGCCGCCGCCACGGGGCGGAAACCTACAGAGGAGAAAAGCCATCTCCGGCGGGCAGATTCCGCCGGGGAGATCACCTCCCGGAAGGGGAGATCGTCGCCATCATCATCATCATCGTCACGGGCATCATCGAGATCATCATCAACATCATCCCCAACATCAGCACCATCTCCATCTCCATCCCATCTCATCTCACAATTGCAACTTGTGTTGTAATCCGTACTATCTATCCTCTCTACTCTGTTGGTGTTGATTACTACTTTGTGGTGCATGCTATTGAGTTTTGTTGGAGAAATATCATTGTGTCCAGATTGTTTACCACCCATCTATCACCTCTAATCATGATCTCTTTTATGTCTTGTGAGTAGTTACTTTAGTTCTTGAGAACATGGGAGAAGTCTAGTTGTTAGTAGTCATACTATGTTGAAGTATTATGTGTTGTTTGATACTTAAGTTGTGTTGTTATTTCTCTAGTGGTGTTATGTGAGTCGAACACATAACACTTCACCTTTCATGGGCCTAGAGGAATACATTGTGCACAAAGGATGCTTATGGTGGGTTGCCGGAGTGACAGAAACCTGAACCCCAGTTCGCAGACTTTCGCACAAGGGAGTTATGGATCCTTGATCGTAATGTTGTGGTTAGTCTTATGCCTTAATTACTACCTTGTATTTGCGGATGCTTGCAAGGTGTGTAATCATAAGAGTACACTTATCTTAGTCTAGAAGGTGTACTAGCATTGATCCACCCATCGACACTTATCAACACGATACATATTACTTGGCGGAGTATGGTGAAAGTGACTTGACTATCTCTCCTGTGTTTTCTCGAGAAAGATATAGCTTTTATAAGTTCAGTTCCTAGGCTTATCCTTGTGAAAGGATTGGGCCACTTGTTACTCCTCAGTTACTCTGTTTACTTTGCCTGTCTTTTACTTTTCTGTTGCTTAAATCAAAAACCCCTAAATATTTACCTTTGAGTGTTTGCAGCCCTTTCCTTATCCAGTGTCACTTATCAGTACCTTCTGCTCCTCGTTGGGATCGACATCCTTATTTATCGAAAAGCTACAATTGATCCCCTAGACTTGTGGGTTATCAAGAATCGTTTATTGGCGCGGTTAACGAGCGAGGCGATCCCACTAAACCTATTAACTTCTTCGCCATCACAGGTTCAGGTCAAGTAAGCAACCTCTAGGTTGTAAAACGGCGCCATTGTTTTCTTCCCACCTACCTATATCTCTTGAAGTCCTGACAAACCTTGGTATCTTCACTGAGGGAAATTCACCGTTGTCTACATCTCAACCTTTCACTTGGGGTAGCCATCGAGGAGCACTAAACATTGCCATCACGAGAATTTGCGGCGGGGAATTTGCTGATATTTACATCATAACCTTCCACTTGGGGTAACCAACAAGGTGGTGTTATCTACACCCATCAATTGTGAAGTGTGAAAAAATTATGGTTGTTCGAGCATTGTCCGAGGACATTTGGGGGATAAAATTAGTGAACTAAGGTTGTAGATGCTCTAATAAACGTGACTCTAAGTGAAGTATATCAATTTAGTGACCGTCGTAATTTTTAGGGTCAATTCGACAGCTTATTAAACAAAATTAGGAATCTCGTCCGAAATAATGTTTAGAATGCAATTTGGAAGGGCAGAAAACCATACCTTGCAAAGTTAATCACCCATCCTAAGAGCATATATGGTTGGGATTCTCAACCCCCCCCCCTATCGTATCCGCCGATGGTAGAGGCTCGAGGTTTGTCTATCCGTCCATCTCCAAACTCCGTCCTTTGGCGCATGAGGGATACATGGACTGGCATGCCCCCTGGGAAGGAAAGGACGCAGGAGGCAGAGGCATGCCTCGTTGACGACATGGCAGAGGAGACGGCAACACGGGAGGAGGACCTCTGTGCCCGCATCCAACAAAAGTGGTAGAGGCTCACACGCGCCCTCATCCAAGAGCAAAATCGGTCGGACTGTGCCTTGGCACGACCGTTACATGTAGAGGAGAAGGAGGGGGAGTGATGGGTCGGACAACTCCAAAAAAGAGTAGATCCATCTTGATCAATTTTGCGTCTTCAACCGCTACTCTCACGATAAAACCGGCAAGGGCAAGAGGAGTTGTGAAACAGCTTTGTACATAGCTAGTATGTAGGTACAACATGCCAATTTTTGGTACTTCAATGGTATATGTACCTATGAAGTAGTTGGGCGCTTTGAGATACATCATAGAAATAATTTAAATGCATGTGCTTGTATGGATTAGAAAGTTTCTAAATGAGGCATCCGATTATGGAGACGAAAATTTAAGAGATGACTGCGTTCACGAACATTCGAGGTGCGGAATTTGTTGTATCCGACTGTAGATGCTCTAACTTAGATAGTCTATCTGCGGCGCTGTTTGCACATCATCTCACCCAAAGCACCTTGAACTCCTGATAGTTTTTAAGCATCCCCTTTATCTCCTCAATACATGGCCCCACGGCGGAGAGGTTCTTTGACAGATCATTGTTTATTTCTTTGCATTGTATTTAACAACTAATAATGAAAATACATGATTTAAAATACAATTGACATTTATGCCATACCATGGACCAAGTAAGATCAACATATTAAAGGCTATTATGGGAGTAGGGCATTTTGGCGACCAAGTTTCATTGAGGCCAAAATTTTGAAAATTCCGAAACTGAAATTTTTGATTTCATTTAAAAAAATGTACACGTATATAAGGATGTAATGTATATGTGTGTATAATTTTATGATAAATAAAATACCTTGAATTGGGAGCTGCACAAAAAAAACTATGGACATTGAAAAATAAACAGTACACATGTTGAACATGCATAGAGGGTTTTTTTTGTGTAGCTTTCATTTAACGTATTTTATCATGAAATGTTGCACACATATACATCAAATCTTTGGCTATATGTTTATTTTCCTTAGAATTTTTATGACTGTAAAAAACTAAATATTGAATTTTTTAAAATCCAGCCTGCATGGAACTCGAGCTCCAAAGAGTATTTTCGCTATTATGGCTATCACACAACTCCACCGGAGCTGCTCTTGGCCTTCAAGCCTCCAAAATGGGAATTCTGCTGCACATGGCCCAAGCTTTTGCGAATGCCATTGCAGTGCACAAGTGGTTGCAGCATTCAATCTGTAGGACGTGGAGTGCTGCGTGTTGTGCCTGTCTTACTGTTCACAAGTCCAAACCAAACAACGAATTAGCAGCATGATTTAATAGAAAAGGAAAACGAAGATAACCAGCACAGGCCCACAGACAACTACACTGCCTGCAGGCGCGTCACTCACTGCAGAGTGTGGAACCTACAAGCAACATCTCGTGAGCGTCGACGTCAGGAACGTGCAATGTTTATATTTCCCCTTTTTTGAGCTAATAACGAAACGTGCAGTGTTGCAACTTTAGAATGTGAGCATGGTGACGGCCGCACCAACAGCCGAACCGATCGAAGCGTGCGGCTCCCACTCTCGGCAGTGTTGGAGCTTTACCTGCCACCAACTCACCAAGTTGTGATGAACCTGGACGCTGCTCATTCCACTACAGGAGACTCGCAAAACGACCTGATCATGACTGTAAGTAGCCGATGTGTGTCCTCACCAGCTTAAACTGACTAGATGGAAATGCAACCAAAACATCAGGACCTCTACATATAGACTGGTCTTCATTGCTGGAATCATCCCTTCATGTATGTGATTTCAAATGGGTGTGGGGTGCCAGTATTCCATTAAAAATCCAGATCTTCGTGCCATCATGTGGCAGATGCACCAGGATGCCATCCTTACCAGGGAAACTATGAAACATAGACATTGTCCTGGAAACCCCCAATGTTCATTTTGCTTTGATTTTGAATCTCTTGATCATTTTTTCTTCTCTTGCCCTGTTGCTACGTGACTTGGAGAACAGTGGCTTCTGTCTTTGGGGTGGACTTTTGCCCTAATAGCAGGCAATATTTTGCGTGGTGTTATACCATTTTTCCTGAAGGAGAATTTTTTTATAAAGTGGGTTTGGCTGCCATTTGTTGGGCTATGTGGAACATTCGTAATAGGGTCACTTTTGAGTTCAAAAAACTGAAGAATCCCTTTGAAGTTGTCTTTTCAGCTTGTCCCAATTTGCTATATTGGGCAGGTCTCCAAGATAAAGACGGATGCTGAGAACTTGAAGAGAGGGGCAGTGGTGCTACGCGACAATGCGACTCAGAAGATAAAGATCTGTGAAGCGGTGCTGAAAGGCAGGGATTGATGCGATCCGGTGGACTAACTTCTCCAGGATCGTGCGGTTGATGGCCTTGGTTCTTACTTAGTCCTTGTCCTGGCTGGTGATAGCATTTTCAATGTCTCATTTTATTCAGACTGTAAGGATAATCAGACTGTAAGGATAATCGAATTAACTGTTAGGGTAGATGGATGGGCCTACTGGGTTTTTGCCCCATGACTGCGATCCGATTTACGGATCTTTAGGTTGTGGATTTTCCAGTAGGCTAATCGCATCTATCCTTCTCGCCCCCTCTCTCCCCCTAGCTCTCTCTATCTGGTAGGTTCGTGAACTTTGTATTTCCCTTAATCTGATTAATGAAAAGGGGTATGTATTCGGTTCAAAAAAAAAGATGGGCCTTCATGGAACCAAAAATTGACATGAACACAGGTTATGAGCACTAATTACCTCAGAGAGAAGAAAGTAAACGACTTCCTTTATGTAGTCACAACAGGTGAAAATGCTAGTAGAATTAACTAGCAACAAAAAACAACATTACAACGTGAGACCTTTTCATGAGGAAAAAGAGAGCTTATGAACAAAAGCATCTCCAAAGATTAATCTCCTTCTCATCACAGGTTAGGGCCCCCCTGTAGAATACTCCCTCTTTTCTTGCTGATATACCAACCTCTCTTCCACCACACTCCTAACAATTCCGGAGAAGAACAAAAACTCAACAAGGCCGTCAGTAGTAGAAATCTAATAATCAAAGCTTGCAAAGACTGCACACTTCACAATGTCACAGGCAACCCGTAGTTGTGGAATGACCGGATCACTCCGCCATGACTCGCCGTCACTATCACCATGTTCCACGCAGCCGATATCGCGGAGAGGCAGTCCGCTAGCCGCGGGCCATTTACAGGCTTCGCGGAAGTGAGCTTCTCCTCGGGCCAAGTGACGGACCCTCGGAGACCGTCGGCGAAGAACCATGTCCCAGGGGAACGGCTTTCTCCTTGATGGCGTAAACTCGGTGAGCTAACAGACTTCTCCATCAAGCGGGATGGCTTGACATGCCTGTCTCGATGCACCCCCGGCCATGGTACAGCGGTTGTCACGTCCTTGGAGAAGAACATTTCACAAGATTGAACCGATTTGGCTTCGCCTTTCTGTAAGGTGCCGCTTGAATTCTCAAAATTCCATATGTACACATTGGAATCCATGCCGGTAGATATAAGATATCTTCCATCTGATGTCAGCGATGCTGATGAAAGAGCCTTCGACTTCCAAGGTCCTGCATCGTAACGTAAGGAAGTGTGGTGTTATGATTACCGAGGTCATGAAATGTAAAGATGGCAGCTTCCTAAGCAAATGAAGGATACAAACTTCTGCAAAAATATACCTTTAAACTTTTGGACGATATCAACACCATCAGCAACTCGAATCTTGGAATCTGTTGATGTAACTAGAAATCTAGGGGAATCACTTGTACATAACTGTGAAGTGGCAATTACAAATTAGTGGATTGGCAAAACAACTGCTTCTCAAAATACTAGTAGTACAGAATAATATCATGGCAGATATCACACCTGTACATTCTTGATCCGACTGGCAGAAGATTTATTTTTCCCTTGCATAAACAATTCTTTGTCTAGTTGGATGTCTTCACCTACACAAACAAACTGCTCAGCCGAGAGTACTAATGCACCATTAAGAGACATCCAGAGTAACAGAAACCATATGGATGGTCAACGGTGAACTCTATGTACCTGACTGATCGTAGAAGCGACATACTCCTGCAGTCGTGCCAACAACAAAACTCTGATTTACAAAAGCATGAATTAGGATCCAGCAATGCAAAATAATATGCAATAACATTTTGATCAGATCCAAACCTTTCCATCTGATTGGTAACTAACAGCAGATATGACATTCCTGGTATCAGCCCAGTTGACTACCCGCTTGTCTAGAACATCCCAAATGCGAACTTTACCATCTATTGAACCACTAATGAAGTATCTTTCGTCAATAGGATTGAACTGAACACACGTCACTGTTGGCAATTTCAAAGGAAAGTCAAGTTCTTATTGACGGAAATATTCAAACTGCAATGGCTCAAAATTTAGAGAATATCATAAGACGCTTCGCCACTAAAACAACAAAACCAGTAGAATAAAGTAAGAAATTAACAATGGACCATCAAAGCACACAAAACAGTTCGCTTATCATATTTCTTCTTACCGTAGTCTTTGTGTATGAATACTCCAAGGCAAACATCGGAGCCAACTTTCCACAAGCGGACCGTCTTATCTTTTGATGAGGTCAACAGATACTGCAGTCAAAACCAATTCAAAGAAGGTAAAAAATTGAGCAAATATAACAAAAAAAAATTAATAGTATGTTCATGATACATGAAAACATGTTAATACTCCCTCCGACCCATATTAATGGGCACACACTTAGTACAACTCTAGGATCGGAGGTAGTACATAATTATGGTATTATGGCAGCACTAGCTAACCAAATGAGAAACTTACATCTGAATGTGACCACGTCATATCCAGGACATCACCTGTATGACCATGGAATTCATGTAATGGGCTCTCTGTAATGTGAAAACCCTTACTGGGCATTACTGCAAGTGCATGGCTCTGCCCATCTGCCAGCTTCGGCTTAAGGATTTTAATTTTCTCTACATGCTCATGATGGTGGTTCTCTCCGCCATACATTTTAGAATGTGCATCCACTTCTGTAATCTGCCATATTCTAACAACACAGTCCTCACCACCACTTGCTAAATACCAGCCAGACGGACTAAACTTCATCACTCGAATTAAACCGTTGTGAGCTAGGATTTCTTGACCCATATAGACAGCAGAGAATTCCGCATTTTTCTTCTTTCGGTGCTGAACTCTAGTTCTAGATGGTATACTTGTTGTGGAGCTTTTTACATGGACATCATCAGACTTGCACATTCCAGAAAAACTCCTCTTCTTCATCAAGTTTTTGCACAAGCTTTTGATATTCTTTTTCTTACCACCAATAGCCCCTTTTGTCTCTCTTGCAGGACTCTGGCAATATGCCCTTCTTAATAACTTTTGAACAGATCGAGAAACACCAACTAAGCTCTCAAACTCCAGAAGAGACAACACCTTGTCTGTTGCAACGTCCTTGAGAAAGCTAGTTAGTCCGTCATGCCCACCATTATGAACGACATATCTCTTTCCACTATCCAGATCCCTTATGCAGCAGGCCGCATCAAATGCTGATTCATTCTCAGGAATAGATGAAGCCAAAGAAGGGATGCCGCTCGTAGTCCTGTCCTGCAAGTCAGCACAAGTGTCAGCAGCTGTTATCTCTTCCTGGCATCGAGAAAGATCAACCTTAGTAGCACCCAAGTCATCCAAACCCATTTCCTCCAGGAATCTTTGCCGCCTTTCTTTAACACTCATTGGCTCACTTGCCCAAATGTCGTACTCGAATTCCTTTGGTGCTAATCCTTCACCACTCGTACTGCAATCATCTGAAGATGAAGGCTCCCTTTCTGATCTAATATCATCAAATGCATCAAAGAAAACATCATCCCTATCTGAGTTGGATCTTGGCATATTGCAATGAATCTCTTCTAGAGTGAGAAAACAATCGGCCCAGAGGACTTCTCAGTCAATGTGAAAGCCGAGTAGTGATTAAATTGTCATCTGCAATTGACAACGCAAATGTCAGCCTCATGACATGAACTAGATAAGCCGAGAACATGAGATTATGAGAAGAACACGTAGTACAAAGGAAACAAATGGTTGAGCCCCCAATATGCCAAGTAATTATCCAGCGATAATTGACCAACATTATCAGTTCTAGTCTAGCCCATAACCGCACATTTTATTTACACTAAAATTCTGCGTGCCGCTATCAGCGGGGGAAATGAGCAAACAATTTGAAAACCAGTTCAATTATTACATGAAACTAACGATTAGTATATGGCAAGAACAATCATAATATCTACACTTGTACAGGTACAGCATAAACAGCACTAATATAGCGCATACGTAATATGCAAGTGGGCAAATTGAGATTAAGGCGTGCAGTGCTGGGCCTGCAGCCAACAGAGCAAGAGCATAGAAATGTCCCACTACCACACGATAATCCAGAGAAACAACAAGCCTTTAACAACAGAACACAAAATAAACGAATTGCGCAATCAGCGAGCAGCATTGCAGATCGACAACTGGTGACCCACTAATGCAAGGGGGAAATCACAAGCGCAGCCACCCAGGCTCTCCCTCTGTCGTAACTCGTAACCCAACGCCCAACTAAAACTAAAATAAAATCGCCGGGCTGGCTCCTAACCCCGTCCCGCTCACCAACAAGGCAACAACAACCCACCAACGCAACGCTGCCAAACCGTACCCACGTTGGGCGTCCCGCCGGCAGAAGAAGCAGGCGACCAACCCACACGGGCAGGCGGCGGCGGAAGCCACGAAGCAGGAAGCATGGCGTGCAGCCGCGCAGATCCCGAGGAGAAGCAAGCAACAGCTAGGAACATCGCAGAAAGGCTAAAGAGACAAAAGCAAAAGAACGGAGGGAGGGGTCTCGATTGCTAGCTAGGGAGGACGGACGGCACGCAAAAACAGCTGTGGCACGCTGCTGCACCGTGCAGAGCCGTATCGTACTGTGGCTGCCGCGTGCGATCGGAGGAGAATCGCCGGGGCCCAACGACGTGCGCTGCCGCCGAACGCCGGCTATTCCATTAACTCCCTGCTCCTACGTGGTGTTGTACCTCCACACCGACGGTCGGACAGGCTCGGGCGTAGGCGCGTGGCTGGCCATTAAAAGCCGCGTCTTTACGCTGCCCTCCCCCTCATCAAAGAGTGGAAGACGATCTTCCGTTTCTTGATTTGGATTTGGTGGAGGTGGGTGGAGAGCTTTTTAATTTGGTTCCTGTGCAGAAATGGCAGCGGGGAACAAATGAAAGGGATTTATTCTTGGTCTTTTCCTTCTGAAAATGATCTACTGCTAGAATAGTGGCAAGAATTTAACGAGCACCACAGATTCCGAACGTTACCGGTACTGCTTCGTCGGTTGAGTGCAAAAAATCGGAAGGCATATTAGTAAATGCGATGTGAATGAAACGGATCGTCTGGTAGAAGCCAAAGCGATCTCGACAGCACGACGCCATTCAAAGGGAATAATCTCATCGCGCTGCCGTTGCATTGGGTACTACTCCTAGTAGAATGTGAGAAAAAGCAACGCTCGTCCGTTTCTGAAGAAAATTTCTCAACTTCTGATGGCTTCGATCGAAACTTTTTCATGGGGATTTCCCGTTTCTGAAGAAAATTTCTCAGTTACTCTCACGCGGCTCAAGCGAAAATTGGGCAAAAAAATCCAAAAGTTTGGAAGAAAACAAAGCGAAATACCGACGCCCCCAAAAATAACGAAGCATAACTCACCGCCCATCCCATGAACTGTTCCATTCAAACAGGAACGCCAAGGGAGGAGAGGAACATACTCCATATAGCAAATCACTGTGCCATTCCAGCACCGGAGCCATACGGATCGACCCCCAAAGGAAAGAATAAAATGAAAAGGGGAATCCAAATCTCGTCACCTTCTCCGTGCGCGTGAGGAGGACCGAGGACGAGGCCGGCGAGAAGACCCGATTCTCCACCGCTTGACCTCCTGCCGCCGCCGTGGTCAACGCCGCCCGTGCCCAGCCGCGCGGCGTCACGAAGCACGCGCGAGAGACAGGGGATCCCGAGCGTGCTGCTGCTCCCGTCCCGGGCCGGGCGGCGGAGGGTTCGAGGGGGCCGGGGTGGACAAAGGGGAATGAGGACTGGTTCCGGTTGGAGCTTGGGATTGGGGTTCTTGGACTCTTCCCTCTCCCTCCCCCTTTGTACCTTGTGGTCTTCGTTTCCAAGGCGGTGTCGTTTGTTTCCTCCTAATCGAGCGAGCTCTCTAGTGCTAATCCCGACGCGGTCTTTGATCGGTCGCATCGCATTCTCCGGCCGCTGGGCTGAGCCGGGGAGCCGGTCTTTTCCGGCTTCCGGCTCTTCTTAATTGGCTGCTGCCTGCGTGTCAAACGGCATGGAAACCGACGGGAATTCCGGTGGGATTACTTCCAAACAAGTTTACAAATGTGCAGTAATTTTTGGGCTTCGATTTGGTCCAAATCTACTTTTCACCAAACTTCAATTTTGGTCAAGCGAGTCCTTTTGTCAACAAGGTATGTTGTCATGAAAATTGATGACAAAGGGTTTTTCACGATACTGATGGTATATGAAAGGAAAAATATTCAAACAAGGAGGAAAAGTTTATCTAAAAAATAAGGAGGGAAACGATGCAAGCAAATGGACGCAGTGATTTGGTGACCAGGCTCATCTTCTCCCACATATGAATAGTAAATTCATTAAAAAAAATGAACTTTTTTACATCCAAAATGCACAGACGCGCGTTGTGCGTGCAAAATTTAAAGATGTTTGGACATTCGAGATGTTATGGAAAAAATAACAAAATTTGAGCTTGTGATTTTTTTTTTGCAAATACGCACGGTTCAAAACTGATTTTGTTATTTTTACCACGAACATCTCAAATGTCCAAACATCTTCAAATTTTACACGCATATCGTGCATTTAAGCATTTTGGATGTCATAGAGTTTCTTTTTTTTACTATTTTAATCATTCTACTGTTCATCGAGTTTAGAAGAGCTCACGCTCAGACTTGAATTATCCGGAATTTTTTTAAAATAATACATTTATTAAAAAAATTACGAAAATAATGCACGTTTTTAAAATTTTGCAAAAATAATACACCCTAGGTTACTGCCTGGCCGACTGGACTCAGTTGGCCACGGCCTGGCCGATTAGAGCCCAGTCGGCCTAGGCGTGGCCGATTAGGGGCTGCGCTGCCAGTCGCCCCACCTGGGCATGCAGTCGGCTTCGGTGTGGCCGACAGGGTTCAGTCGGCTTCGGTGTGGCCGACAGGTCCACTCGGCCCTGGCGTGGCCGAAAGGCTGCTGCGGCTGGCCACTCCTTCTTCCTCTCCTCTCTCTCTTCTTCTTCCTTCCTCTCTTTCCTTCTTTCTTCTCTCTCACGAGTTCAACGTTGCTCCAATTAATACTCCATTTCCAACCAATAATTAGCCCATTTTCCACCGTAGTTATATTCCATATGGCTTAGGAAGGTTAGGGATACCTCGATCTGTTGATGGGATAGCTTGTGGAGGTGGTGGAGGTGATGGGGGTGGAGGTGGTGTTCATGGTGGTGGTGGAGGTGGTTGTGTTCATGGTGGTGCCGCTGTTCAAGTGAAGCGTTGCGGAGGTGGTGGTCGTATTTCAAGGTTAGTTTGAACAAAATATATGCGCGTACAATTTATTTAGTTCATCCGTTTATATATGTATGTATGCGTACATTATATTTAGTTCGGGCGATAGTGTATTTAGAAGTGCGAAAATTTTATTTAGTTGGGGCGATAGTGTGACCATTATATTTAGAAACAATAAATTTAGATGTGTGAATATTTTATTTAGTTGGTGCGAGTATTTAAATGTGCGAATATTTTATTTAGTTGGGGCGATAATGTGACCATTATATTTAGATACAATAAATTTAGATGTGTGAATATTTTATTTAGTTGGGGCGATAGTGTATTTAGATGTGTGAATATTTTATTTAGTTGGGGCGATAGTGTATTTAGATGTGCGATGTACGGATTAATTTATTCGGTCTTATTAATGAAGGTTGAATAATTTTGTAGGTCAGCAAACATGTCAGATATTGTGAAGTTCGTATTTTACTATGGTCATGGTACTGTCCAAACAAATGAGATAGGAGTTGATCTTAGTGAATTTGAGTACATAGAGGTGCCACTGAATGACCCTCAAAAATGGTCAATTAGTCAGGTGACAGACTGGTTGACAACCTCTTTAGGACTTAATACTGAAAAATACACTTGTGGACCCGGTCAAGTTCAAATGTGTACTTTTATTTGAGGCCAATAGAGCGGCGCTCTCAGTGGGTGAACTGGATACAAGGTTGTGCAAACAGGGGATGCAATCCTGTCGCCCTAGTGCTTCCCGTCCTGAAGGAGGTCAGTCCTCCTGAAGGGCATGGTGGTTACGATCCTGGGCAGAGCAGTGAAAGGATAGATATGCCAAATGATGGAGATGATGCATATGTGTCAGGGCAAAATAGTCAGGTAGAAGGAGATATTGCGAATGGGTATGACAGTGGGGAGGTAGATGCAGATGAGGTGGATGGACACATGCAAAACCAGATGGAAGAAGAAGATACAGATGATGATACAAATGATGAGGACGATGATTCCGACGAGTCGGATGAAGAAGAAAATGCAGAGGAGGTGCCTAATCCTGCATCATGGAATCAGGACTTCTCATCTGCAATGAATGTGAACGATGGACATGATTCTGCATGGTTATATCACCAGAACAACATTGCGACGGGTGCTATGTATCCCAACAAGGAAGCCCTGAAGGATGCAATCATTAACTGGGCAATGTCCACCAAAAGGGTTTTCAGGACTAAGGTGTCAAGTCAGAAATACTTAACAATGGTATGCACGAACATGGAATGTCCCAGCAGGGTGCATGCCTATCTCCCTAAGTACGTCACAAGTTGGGTGATAAGTGATTTAGTGCATCACACATGTGTTATTCCCAATATCCCTCAAGATCATGGTAACCTTTCGTCCACGCTTATTGCTCGGTTGTTTTACACCGAGATAGTGGAGTGCAAAGCGATGGAAGTGAAGGCTATCCAGACAAAAGTGTTCGGCAGGTTGAACTATAATACTTCGTATGGCAAGGCATGGAGGGCTAAACATAGGGCGCTTGAGACAAGATTTGGTTCATATTTTGATGCATATGACTCTGTTGTGCGGCTTCTTCAAACACTGTAGGGGAGGAATCCAGGCACATATGTCAACATCCAAGACTTTTTCATGCCAGAGTTTCCCACTGTGAAGGTTTTGCATCGACTGTTCTTCTCTTTCGGTGTCTGCATACAAGCTTTCATTCATTGTCGACCGGTGATTTGTGTAGATGGCACTTTTCTCACCGGCAAGTACAAGGGTCAGATCCTGACCGCTATTGGTCAAGATGGCCAAAATCAAGTTGTCCCACTTGCATTTGCTTTTGTGGAGAGCGAGAACATTGAAAGTTGGACATGGTTCTTCAGGCAATTGAAAATAGCAGTTGTGCAGAATAAGCCGAATGTGTGCATCCTTCATGATAGGCATGCATGTATATTGAGTGCGATAAAGAAACTGACAAACCCTGGGCCTGATGAACAAACTCCATGGCTTGACTTGCAGAGTCGATGGTGCATGCGTCATCTCGGTGCCAATTTCTTCTCCCAGTTCAGAAATAAGAACCTTATGAATCTTTTCAAAAAACTGTGCAAACAAAATCAGGTATGGAAGTACAATTTGATCCGTCAAAGACTTAATGTGTGCACACAGAGACATGTTAGGGACAGGAAAGCTGCACGAGATGCAGTTGTGAGGGCACAGGTAGCGGCAGTAGCTGCACAGTTAGCAACAGGAACAGCTGCCGTGGAGGAAGAATCTGTTGGGCTTTGCGACTTGCCAGGATTTGACCCACCGGGTACTAGGAGAAGGCTTGGGAGGACTATTAAAACATTTGAACAATGGATAGAGCATGAGCCTCTAGAGAGGTGGTCTTTGTTGCATGACACACATGGAGCAAGGTATGGTGTCATGACTACCAACCTTGCTGAAACATATAACTTTGTCCTCAGAGGGAACAGGGCATTGCCACTTACAACTCTGGTTGAGGGTATTTTCTATGGCACGGTCAAGTATTTCAGAGATAGGCGTGCAAAAGCTGAGATGCATATGATGAACAACCCTAACACACGTTACTGTGAGAGGGTTATGAAGTACATGGATGAAAAGATGGAAAAAGTTATGTCACACACTGTAGTCGCCATCGGAAATCAAGAAAGAAGGTTTGAGGTACGCTTAGCTAACAACAAATTCGGATGTGCAAATGAGATGAGGACCCATGAGGTCAAGATTGGAAATGAAGTCTGGCCAACATGTGAGTGTACATGCAACAAACCAAAGTTGTTACACCTACCTTGCTCGCATGTACTTGCTGCTTGCAGGCAGCTTGGAATGGATGCAATCTCGTTCGTGTCTCCATATTTTCTGAAAGAGGTTGTCCTTAATACCTGGACGAGTGAGTTGCAAGGATTTCGATCAATGGGTAACTTCAGCACCGTAAATCCTGTTGAAAGACGATACATTCCAGACCCAGCTAATATGCGTACAAGTAGAGGTAGACGACAGTGTCAACGGATCCGGAATTATATGGATGAATCTGAAGCGGGAGGCCGCACTATGCAATGCATTCTATGCAATTTATTTGGCCATAGGGACACTAGTTGTCCCACTTTCGTCACTGCCGGTGCTTCTGTGCATGGACGAGGCAACCGTGGACGAAGAGGAGGAAGAGGCAGAGGAAGAAGCTAGGTTTTAATTTGTACTAAGTCTGCCACTATGTTCTTTATTTGTATTAAGTGTCGCACTATGGTTTTAATTTGTACTAAGTCTGCCACTATGTTCTTTATTTGTATTAAGTGTCGCACTATGGTTTTAATTTGTACTAAGTCTGCCACTATGTTTGATGTCTTCGTCGAGGTGATGGCGCAACAAAGAGTTATGAGGCAATTTGGTCTTCAACAGTTGGTTGACCCTCCGTCTACAGAGGATCCACTGCCACCAGAAATTCACAGGTATTATTAACATTCCATATGTGTGTGTACAATTTATTTAGTTGATCCATCGGTGTATGTATTATTTAATTCTTGAACACAAACCATAATTTTAGGATCACAAGGAAGGGGGTAAATAGGACACTCACTCAGTGGCTTTAGAGAGTTCAGCCATACATTACAGAGTGGGAGACTGCCACGACACGCATTTGGAACGAGGATGCCATTTTTGATATCCATCAATTCAATGTCTATTTGCGACGGTACATGGCCGGAACACGGTTGCGCATCATTCAGCACTCTCGCCCTGAGGTGATGCCCGTCCCTGCTACGGGGGACACGTACCCCAGCTTTGATACTTCCGGCTCCAGACAATTAGCGGTAACATATATTCTCTTTACCAAATGCATTTAGTTAACTAATACGTTGATGTGGTTACTTATTAAATCATCGTTTCAATTCCAGGCTGACATTACACTCGATCTGAGGGATGAGATGAATGTGCTTGCACGTTCATCATCGTCAGGCCCTCTTCTTCCATACCGGAGTCGTTTTGTACGCATTCAACAGAAGTTACGAGCTCTCTACGATGTTATCACGTGCAACCGCACTTCAGATGTTGTTCAACATCATCCTCTACAGCGACCACCGCATTCCTCCACTGAGCATCGACACCACCCGCGTCCACGTGTAGAGCAACAAGGTCCCACATCTGGCTATCCGTATCAGCCACCCCCTCCTGACCAGGCGGGAGGATCAGCATGGCAGTACCAGCAGCAAGGTCCCACATCTTATGGATACGAGCAGGTTGGTTGGACCAGAAGAGAAGTCAAATGTGAAAGTATTATTCTACACCCCTCCTCACATGCACCCTGTTGAAAAATAAATTTTAAAAAGATATTTAATTTTTTACAAAAAAGATTGATGAATATTCTACATACATGTAAGTTTTCATGAACAAAATACCTTCATGATGGGTTGGAAAAATAAAAATAAAATAATGCTTTCCAAAGTAGTTTATTTAGAGCATCAATTTTTTATTTATTTCTGTCAAAACATTAGGAATAATTGTTTTTCTAAAAAATTTACACATATATAGAAAATTCATAGTTGTTTATTGCTAAAAAATTAGTAGAATATTACTATTCATTAGGATGCATGTGAGTTCTGGTGCATGTTCAACGAAATGGTAGTTTTTTTGCAGGGTGCGAAATAAAAAATGCTATATGCACGAAACAATACAGGCCTTTACGGATTCTTTCTTCACTAATCATAAACTGCCCCCCCCTATTTAACCTGGGTGGGGCCCAGCAACACCCTTAATCCAATTAAAATCTTCTAAAATCAAATCCACCCCGTAAAGCCAAGTAAAAGTCCTTGACTCTAGCAAAGCTCGTGCGAAATGGTAGTTTTTGCAAGAGCCTGCTATTCATTTGATTGGCTTAAGACAATCCGTAAATGGAAATATCTACTTGATGAGAAATAAGAAAATATTTCACTCTTCATTGGTGTCATCAAATGCTTTAGGTTTCACGAACACGTAGACATGACACATAATATCGTTCTGTGGCCATATTTTGACTTGAAATTTAGATATGAAGATCATAAATAAACATGAAAAAGTAAAAAAAAACTGATCATAAATAAACATGAAAAAATAAATAAAAAACAACCATATTGCGCTTACAATGTGAATATTGGACTAAATTATACTCCCTCCGATCCTAAAAGAGTGTCTTGGAAAAACAACTAGGATAGTTATAACTTATAGTGTAACTTGCGACGCTTTTTTAGGATCGGAGGGAGTATCATTTTATTTCAAAAGTCTAAAACACACTACCTACAATTATGAAATACTGCGTTCAAACACATTTCTTCATATGAAATATTTTTTGAAAGATACCAAGACAGAATAGACCTGGGTGCTAGACCCGCGCACTCGCCCTTTTTAGGCTACCCAACGTACTAACTTCCATATGCATCTATAATACCTAAATAGTTCATCCCCACTAACTTATTTATCTTGATATGCAAGCTATCCACATCATCAAGTAGGTCCACCATGTAAAAACTCTTCCATTAACTTGTCATGCACATGTTCTCATTAACTTTGCATGTGCATGCATTTTATCACAAATAAATAATAACTTTTTTATGCACTCAACCTTACAATTTATAAGCAACTTTTTTATAAAAAACAAATTATAAGTTACGTCGCATTTAATTTTTCTATGTGAATTTTTTTATACACATCAATAGTTGTTATCATTGTTTTAGGTTTAGTCAAGGGTGAACACGTCTTCATTGTCTCTACTCTCAATGTTGTTTTCTTCTCGTATCATCTGACTGATATATTGTCAAGTAATTACTTAACAAAACAAAAAATCAAACTCATTGTTGAATTTTTCATCAAATTTTCTCTCACATGTCTTAAAATATCAAATTCTTTTTTAACAATTTTTGCAGCAACGCGCGAGGTATCATCTAGTTAGAGAAAGAGATGGAGACCTGCCTACCTAATTGGCGTCACCTGCAGAAGACAAACAATCTCCCTCCTTGTTCGCTCTCATCTCGTGGCAACAGTTGTTAAGTTGCAACAAGCGCAATACAACGATGGATAAAGGGGCAGTGGGACAGTGATGCATGTGACTCTAGTGGTGGTGGCCTTGATTATTTTGGCATTAGCATCTCTCCCTCCAATTGGAGGCTTTTCTTCAGATAAACCCACTCCATCACCACCATGCGTCTTGTCTTTTTAACTGAATCAAGCAAGGATGATTGGACTTTTAGACCTTCTCATCGCAGACCTTCTGTGATGCTCTGCCGGTTTCCTCCCGCGTTCCCATCTATAGTACTGCAGCTCACGGGAAAATGGACGGCGTGCCTTAAAAAAGACAAGGAAAAAAATGGACGGCGGCCTTCAAAAAGAGTTATCATGTGGATGCTGCAATGCTTGGACCAGGCCGAGTTAACACTTGGTTGTAGAAGATACAAGTACATGATTTAGCAAAGAAAATGTTCCAATTGTGAAGCTCATGGGCTAGTTAAATTTGCTTCTACTTTAAGTCAGGGTAGGTATGTGTGGTTCTTGAATCCACATGATCCTGTTTGTATCCCTATGAATTTGAGTCTTGAGGAATAAAGCTTTTCCTTACCTCTCAATTTTCTTTTTGTTCCAGCCCACACATTAACAGATTTAATCTGTCAGACTTGGCTTGCATAATTTTCTTATATATACATATGATTTCCTATGGTTTACAGCTTGCGTATCTGTGCTGGTGGACTAGTTGCTCATGTCTCTTCCCCCCCTCTTGCTACAGGTTGCCATATGGCTGTTCCAGTTTGGGTATTCGCTGAGGAGCACGTACTAGCACTTCTAATAATACTTCATCTTCTTTTTTTCTCGCTTCTAGAAAAGTCGATGATAGTAGCTAAAAGAGAAAGCAGTGGATGCACGACTGTTCCAGAGAATATATGAATGCTTTCTTGCTGTCGAGTCTTGACAGAGAAATGCAGTCAAGCTCTACCCACAGAACTGATGGCATCTCTTCTCACGTCGGGGCGTTAGAATGCAGATAGCTATACTATTATTATACGTAGAATAGTTCAGAGAGAGAGAGAGAAAAAAAGAACAAAACTATTGCAGATAGTCATGGTATGCACGGAAGTTAGGTCTGAAGAAACTCTGAAACCATAGTGAGTAGTATCCCTGAAACAAGGGTGACTCTGAACTGAAGATGTTTTCAGAAGATGCTACCAAAGGAGCAGACGACAGACTTCTCCGTGACACAGACAGGAAACAAGGAAGAAACTATCACAAGTCAGACAATCGCGGAAATTAGGGATTGTGTACGTACCAAAGACAAACACGTTGGTCAGGGCACGCGCCTAATTAAGCTTTTGCAGAGGAGCAGAGCAGTTATTCCGTCCAGAGTTGACAGAGCAGAAGCGATGGAGCTGCGGTGATTAGGAGGGTGTTTCAGGGTCAAGAAGCGAAGGGCAATGCTTGTTAGTGGGAGCAGTTTGTCGTCGTCTGGGACAAAGGAGGTGAAGAAGAAGCAGGCCCTAAGGGCATGGCCATCGCGTAGCCCCAGGACAGCTGCCCCGCACGCCAGCTAGGCTCGGATGCCAGCATGGAGCTCTAGCGGTAGCCTCGCAGGTGTCAGTGCTGCCTGCAGAAGATGCAGCTGCTCCCCGAGAGAAATGACGAGAAAAGGAGAAAAGCTGCGGCCATTTGTAGGGCAGGAAGAGATTAGATTAGGCCAAGGACGACAAGCAAAATATACTACTGACAAGTAGCAGCAGTGTTTGTTACCAATGACAATGAGCAGCGGCAATGTCAAACTTATCCTTGTGCATTGCCCACTGTTTTTGGCGCTTTCGCTGTGAAGTCAAACGCTCAATCTTCTCCGAGCAGCAAGGAGATTAACTGATTAAGCAAGCATGTGGTTCTCAGCTCGACCCGTCTAATCCCAGGAGGAGGGCTGGTTAGTTAAGATTCCCGGAGCTTTGACGTGGATCCCCTCGCAATAACTCCCAAAAGTGCATCGTTCCGTCGCCAGATGGGCATGGCATGGCCACATGGGCATTGTTTATGCGGCCGCGTGTTGCGATGGTTAGTCCACGTCCTGGACAAGGCCAATGCTCATGCACTGTAGCAAGTTGCAGCAGGGTCGCCGGCCGCGCAGATGCCAATGCAGAGCGCAAGTGGGGGCGTGCTCCGGCGTCCACGTCCACGGCCACGGCCACCGCGGCGCGCGGTGCACATGGTTGGAGCTGGACAAGCGATCGCTTTTCGGGTACGTGTGATCGCCGTGTCGTCGTGTGAGGTGGTGGAGATTCTGACTGGGATATATGGCCGTCCATTGGCCAGTGAGATGGCCACGATCGATCTCATCAGGAGAGGAGGAGAGCAATGATAAATCTCCTGGATTAATCTGGCACGATTCGGTCCGGGCGCGAATCTGTTTAGATTACCTTGTTAATTCATACGTATATCGTGGGATTTGGAGACCGGCCATCGTGTTTGCCTGTCGCTGTCAGGATCATTTGCAGAGAGATATCGATTTTTGCATTATTACTCATGTATTCGTCGCGGCAGTTGTACGCGGGGATGCATGAGGCAGCCCACTAAACTCTCAATCTCATCATGCTAATACTATAATAATACTCCTACACTACTCCAGATAAAACCGCGATAGGCTGGAGAACCCATGAAATGTCGACTGAACTAAACAAACACACCAATGTCGGTTCCACTCACAACAGCAACGACGGGGCAATATCCATCCATTGTTGTGACAATCCATTAATTTTGGAGGCGAAGCCCACATCTTTGCGCTAGTGGGCCAGCCCAAAAGACGGCTTATCTTTTTTCTTATTCTGTTTTCTTTTTCCTATTTTCTACTTTCTTTGTACAGTACATAAATTAAAATATCCCTAAAAAAATAAATAAAAATCATTTTTGATCACTAATATTAGTGATATAAAACGTTTTAGTCGTGTACAGAAAAATTATTCACGTACAAATTTAGAGATTTGCTTACTACTGAACAGATGAAGCACGGTGTAAATTTTCATATAACAAACCAATATACTGTACTTGTTGTTTTAAATTTATTATTCACTAGTGCAAAGAGGGGCTAACACGACACTCCTTTCTCAGTCCCTTGTTCGAAACTGTTTGCGATGCTATCAACGCAAACAATATAAATAAAATTTCGTGTGCCCAAAACTGAACCGTCTGGGAAATATACGCCAACGGCCACCATTCTCAAAATTATAACTGACGGTTCGGATAAACAATCGTCCGTGATATGGAGGGTGCAAAACCCATGGTTGCAAATAATGGACCGCTAGCCTTCTTCGCAATCGTTCATAGTTACCGAAATGTTTGGGATGCTTTATCTATCAGGCATGCTTCTGAAAATCTTTTCGTGGGCTGAATCAAGGCTGACGATTTCTCTAACAACCGTCGGCTATGAGCATTCAGAAAACTCACGGTTGCAACGTAGGAACTGCTAGCCATTTTTACTAATCGGTGGTAGCTAGTGAAATGTGTGGGATGCATAATCTATCAGGCACATTTTTGGAAATCCTTTCATGGGCGGAAGCAAGCCTGACAGTTCATGCAACCGATCGTCTACTATGAAAATTGAGAGAGCGTACGGTTGAAAACAATAAATCGCTAGCCTTCTTCGCAATGTTCATGATTATTAATATTGTGTGGGATGTTAAATATATCATGCACGGTTCGGAAAATCTATACGTTGGTGATAGTGATACACGGCTGACAGTAGGTACAAGTAACTGTGCGCGATAAGTATTGAGATCACCTATGGTTGCAAGAAATGAGAACCGCTAGATTTTTCTTAGCAGACGTTCTGAATTACAAAATTGTGTGCAATGATATCGTGATGCAGGTTCTTCACTATATATCCTTCTTGTTGTTGTTTGCGTTTCCTAGACTCTCAGTTTGTGATCTACCCGTACGTGCGTCTTATATATTTATATATATGCAAAACAATGTACAAAATCAGAAACGAAATTACAAATACATGAATGCATAACTAGCAAATTTATGAAATTAACAAATCATTCAACCCAAAGTGCATTCAAACAAAGCCCCTAATCATCATTGAAAAAATCGCATGTAAGATGGTCATTGCCGCAAATGCAACTACACATGCCACTTCATACTTGTCTCTTTCTTTCATTTGATGCATGTTCTTGATTCTCTCTAGCTTCAGCCTAGTAATTGTACACTCCATATCAGCAACCTTCTTATTCAACTCCCCGTTATCTTCTGCAAGCTTGATGATAACACTCCTAGCCCTGCCCTCTGAATCATCATCCAACCACTTGACAAAAGGACAAGCTCCATTTCCCTGGGAAATAATGATAATAAATATTAGTATGTGCCATCAAGCCAGTGGAGCAAAGGGCGTTAACTGTACTAATATTGGCGCTAACCTCTAAGGGGCAACTCAGAAACTGTCTGTCTATGTCGAATCCCTCCCTGCATATCCGTCGAGCGGGAGTGTACCCGTGGACACAACTAACATTTCAGTACTTCTCAGTGGCACCAAACTCCGGGTTAGTACCGACGAAATGTCGACTGAACTAAAAAAACACACTATTGTCGGTTCCACTCACAACATCGATGACAGCGGCAATATCCATCCATTGTGAAAAAATAATTATTGGAGGCTAAGCCCACATCTTTGCGCTAGTGGGCCAGCCCATAAGACGGTTTATCTTTTTTCTTAGTCTGTTTTCTTTTTCCTATTTTCTACTTTCTTTGTGCGGTACATAAAAAATCGGATCACTAATATTAGTGATCTAAAACGTTTTATTTGTGTACAAAACAAGTCTTCATGTTTAAATGTAGAGATTTTCTCACTATTGAACAGATGAATCGTTGTCTAATCTTTCGTATAACAAACCAATATATTTTACTTGTTGTTTTAAATTTATTATTGTTTATGTTGTAGTAAGGGATTTTAATTCTATGAGAGATGTCATCCCATGTTTCACATGGAATGCCACATCATCTGTCAAGGCACAACTCATCTCTTAGTCTAGTAGGAAGCACATAGACAAAAGAACCAACAATTAACTAGTACTATCCACTCACCTTCTTAATTTGGTGGTGATTGATTCACTTTTACTTCAATACAATTTAAGTGGAGGATCACTCTTCCCTTCCAAGCTCCTCTAGGAAGGCAAATGAAGGCCGAGAGCTCGAAGTCCGAAGGACCTTGCAAGGTTCACACTATTCGGTATTTGTGAGACACATGAAACGGATGCACTCTAAGTGCCTTGGACGGCGTGCACCATTCGACGATCCTCCCATAGGATGTATATCATGCTCCTACGAGGTGGATAATCCTAATTAAAAAACCTCATGTGTTATTTTGTCGAGTGTACGCTGACCTTTGATACAAGGCCGATATAGACACCCACGCTAATTTCTAACCATGCTACTAGCAGACTAAGGCATAGCCTGGTGATGGGAAGGGGTCGATGCCTTCCCACACACCCAGGTTCAAGGCAATGGTATTTGCAATTTGGGGTTTGTTGCACCTATTAAATTGTGAACGGTTCCCTTACAGTCTTTCTAAGAAGTCACATAGTCGAAAGTTAATATTCATACGTCAACATTAGCGTTCATGGGGAATCCTCGTCGTGTGTAAAGAAGTCACCTCGACCCTCACACTTAGATGGCCCCAAAGCGATCCTTAGGAGAAGCCGAGGCATCCAAGTAGAAAGCTTCAACGACAAGATCTAAGAAGAATGGCGCTATAGGGGAGGTGGAGCTCAAAGCCCTCTACGAACGCACCCTCAACGTGGTGGCCAAGGAAGTAGGCCCAGAGGATGCCACCGATGCAATCTCCCTCGAGTGAGGGCTTGCCACTCCCAAAGTCTCACATGTCATCCATGGCCTTGACACCCACATCGTGATCACCTTCGGCATGGGAGCCAAAGTCCACCTCACTACAGGAAGCTCCGCCCCGCCAAAGGTCGTTTATGACTCTCGCTCCAGTCGTCGCCTTGGAAACACTCGACAATGTGCCGGATGTCAACTGTCGGGGGAATGATACCCGGGTAGGGTCACCCAAACGAAAGCAATATTTCAAGACAAGGAGGATGCTGATTGGGCTGCTGCTGGGCCGAGCTAGGCAGTCGCATGACCGATTGCTCCCAAGCAATCGACCATGCCGAATGCGAGCAGTCGGCCCAGGCGCAATAGGCACACTCCTCAATCGGCTCAAGAGTTGACCTTGTCCAGGTCGGACGTCTCTGGTACAAGGTCATAAATGCAGGATCCCGAGAGATCCGGATGGCAGTAAGCTAAGTCACTTCGCCGATCTGTCATAGGAGTGTTGTCACCCTTTTCCTCTGAATCCGGAGACAGGACGACGAGACCAGAGGGCGTAGCCCCACTGTTCATCATCATTACCTAGAAGATACAACATGGGCAGCCGCTTGACAAGTCCGGATCAACCGGAGATTTGCAGTCGGTGGACCCCAGCCGACGAGAGGATGACAGCTGGGGCCAGCCCCCGACTGAAATGACCGTAGTACCCCGAGATCATACTATAAGAGCCCGGGGTACCCCTCCCGTGAGAGGGACGCCCCCCATTCGCATTTACTTCCCACAGTAGAACTTGTAGAGAAGCAGAGGAGAGCCATGCCCATGACAGGTCTCTTCTTCCTCTGAGTAGCTCCATGAGCATTGATTGTAGTTCGTGTGATCATTTATAGCAAGCAAACAAGCAGGAGTAGGGGTATTATCTCTCCGGAGAGCCCCGAACCTGGGTACATCGTGGTGTCCTTCACCGTGCTTGTGCCCAACCCGTTTCCGGCACCATCGACATCGTTCTCCCTCGAGTCTTCCCCTCTCTTTAGCCATCCCTATGGCATCTGTTGTTACTAAACGACGACAGTTGGCGCCCACCGTGAGGCAGACCGAGGCGTCGACTGGAGTTCTGATCCGGACGGGATATTCCTCGTCGTCAAGCATGAGCCACGCCTCCGGTCTGATCTTCAGGCATGGGGCAGTGGACTTTGTGGTGGATTACGCTGCGCGGTTCGGGGTCGGCGCACCCCTGCCGCCCGGCGTGTCGCTGCAGATCGGCAGCCATCGTCTCTTCATCAGCTATTTCCCCGAGGCATATCCCAGGGATGTGCGCATTTTCTCCAATGCCACGGATCCGCTCCTGACCAGGGGCGGCACAGCAGCTCTCGGCGGAGAGGATTCGCGTGTGCACGCAGCTGTCATGATGGCAGGAACGACTGCGTCAAGCAATCAAGGCACAGCGAGTGCGGCTAGGAAGGCCAAGGAGGCGGTGGATGCCGCGGAAAGAGTCGGTACCAGTGCGTTGCGGGATGTGTTATACACTCCCGTGAACAGGAATGGTGATCCCGATCAAGTTCACACCGATCTTGAGACGGCACGGCTCGCTCTCGCTCGCAGGGCCGAGCACGTGCTGGCAGAAGAGCGCAGGCTGGGAGCCATCACTAGAGAGTACAACGCAGCGCACGCCAGTCAGCGGTGGCCGATTGCGCCCACAGTCCTAGAAGATCTCAGGAGCAGAGGCCGTGCTGTCGGTAGAGAGCTATCAGGAGCTGAGCAGCCGGCAGCGTCGACATTCGTCCAGCGGCCAGCATACAACACGCCCGAGAAGAATTTGCAAGCCGCCGAGCAGATTGCAAACGAGCTGGAGGATCTGGAAGGCGAAGAGCGGCGTCAACAAACCCGCCGAATGCGCGAGCTGCTGGCGTCGGCGAAGAAGCAACAGCGGGCAGCGCTGGATAATCCGGGAGCAGGCCCTGAGGTATCAAGAAGGACCGCGAGGCCACCTCCAGAGGTCAGTCAGCGGCCGAATGCGTCGTGGCAGAACATGCAGCAAGGTCAGTCCCGACGTGAGAGCAGAGTCAGAAGCAACCGGGGTCCCCCAGTCATGAACCATAGAGCAGAAGAGCCAGCTGTGAGCAGCAAGCGCAATGATTCGCCTCGTCAGCTGGAAGCAAGGCCAGCGATTAGCAATCGTCTCGGTGCTCGTCAGATCGGCCAGAACGATGCCAGGCATCACATTGAGCTATTGGAAAGAGATGCACAACAAGAAGAGGAGGGAGCAGCCGACCCAACATGTTTCGGGCACCGCATTCGGACTGAGCAGTTTCCCAAGGGATTCACCTTGCCCAGAGACACCCCCAAGTACAATGGCTCTGTTAAGCCAGAGGACTGGCTGACAGATTACATGACCGCAGTCGGCATCGCCTGCGGCAGTCGGCGTGTAGCTGTACGCTACGCTCCTCTGATGCTACAGGGGTCAGCTCGGACATGGCTGAACAGCCTGCCCGGGAACAACATCAATTGTTGGGAGGATTTTTCGGAAGCTTTCATTCGCAACTTCACCGGCACGTATGATCGGCCGCATCTTCCTCGACAGCTCGCCCTATGCGTGCAAGGCAAGGACGAGCCGCTCCGAGAATACTTAGCTCGGTGGATCAAGCTGAAGAATTCATGTGAAGGAGTCCATGAGATCCAATATTTCACTGATGGGTGTCTGGCGGGATCAATGCTGAAGCACAAGCTGCTCCGCAAAGATTTTTCGTCACTGGCCGAGCTCATGAAAGTAGCCAATGTGTTTGCCGTCTCTGACTCCGCAATGCGCGAGCCTATTCAGCTCGGCGTCGGCGGCGTGGTTCAGACTCAAGGGGCTGCACAAGCGGCAGAGACAGGGAACCAGGGACTCAGTCGGCGAGAGCGCAGAGATATCAATCGGAACAACAACAACAACCAGCAAAACAGCGGAAAGAGGAAAGATGAGCAGCCAGACGCCCAGTACGGCAGTCGGCAGGTGGCTGCTGTCCAGGATCAAGAGGAACAAGGGGATGCAAGTGGCAGTCGGAAGATGAAGCAGAATGCGAAGCCGCAGTGGCCGATGAAGCCCAAGTACACATTCGAGGATATGCTGGATCAGCCATGCAAGATGCACAACAGTCCAGGCAAGCCAGCAGCGCATACCACTCGGCAATGTGATTTTGTCAAGCGCATAGCAAAGGGAGAAGGATTACCACCTCCACCCCCACCACCACCTCAGAACAGAGCACCACCTCAGGCGCAGAACCAGTTCCCGCGGCAAGATACCGCATATATGATCTTTACCAGCGAGTCAAGTGACAAGGGCAGTCGGAGAGCCCGAGCTCAGGAGGTCAATGCCACCATGCCCCCGATTCCCCAGTACATGCACTGGTCCGATTGCAAGATCACCTAGGGCAGGGAGGATCACCCAAGTATCATGCCGAATCCAGGCACCTATCCTCTCGTGGTGGATGCCCTGTTTGCGACACCAAAATTTTCATGCCTGTTTTCTCGAGTGCTCATTGATCCAGGAAGCACAATCAACATTCTGTACAGGGACACAATGTTCAAGTTGGGACTCACGGAGAGAGACCTGGAGCGAAGTCGGACGATGTTCCATGGGATTGTTCCTGGTTTGTCATGCACTCCAATGGGTCGCATTCGGCTGGATGTGATCTTCGGGACAGAGGAGAATTTCAGGAGAGAGCCGATCTGGTTCGAGGTCGCCGACCTCAGCAGCCCACACCATGTCCTATTGGTATTGCCCGCAATCGCTAAGTTCATGCTTGACTCATATATGCCTTACCTGAAGATGAAGCTGCCAGGTCCAAACTGTTGGAAATATGCCCTAGAGGCAATAATAAAATGTTATTATATATATTTCCACGTTCGTAATTAATGTTTATATTTCTGTGCTATAATTGCAATGACCCTGACTGTGAGATTCAGAAGAAAAATCATTTGCATGTGTGGAAATGTAAACACCAAGAGTTCCTGGTTTAGCCTCTAAGACCAGCTCATGTGCTAATTGATGATTACGTTTTCTTAATCATGGACATTGTTCTTGTAACAAGGATGTCAGTAGCAATGGGAACATATTGTTAGCAGAACAATGATGTTGAACCGACCCCAGTATTGAATGATATACTTAGAGATCACATCGTTACTACGTTATAAGTCATATCATGAAATGTTATCATATACGTAATTCCTTAGACCATGAGAGTATCGAGTTACTTCACACAGGAAGACATGCTTTGGTTCTTAGATGAATCCTCCCGTAAATGGGAAGTAGTAAAATAAGTTCTGGGTATGTCAGATGGTGTGGCTAGTGACTGTGATAGTTCAAGAATGGGATTTGCTCCTTCACGATGAAGAGATATTGACTTTGGGCCCACTCGGTATGACGGTATCCATTATAGTCTGGCCAGACGCATTGTGATTCAGTCACGGGGATACCGGAATACGATAACGAGAAAATGGACAAACGAGCAAAGAGGATAACGAGTGGCTTGTGTTCAGAAAGTTGTTACACATGGGTGCCAAACATCTCTCCTCTAACTTTGTCATATATCACGAAGCAAAGGGAATGGTACATGAATAAACATAATGGTTCACTCGAAGTTTCTTCGTGTATGTGTGGGAGTCAACATGGGTGTCCATGGCTCCGCTGTTGATTATTGGCTATTGACAAAAGGCTGTTGACCTTTGTCCGGAAGATGTTCTGAGTCATGTCCGCATTATACCGAACCTATTGGGTCACACACTTAACGAGCAGTAGTCTGTTAGAATGTTGGAATGGTAGAAGGTTTAGTGGAAGCAAAGCAGAATAGTTCATACGGGTACCGGAAGTAGTTCCGGGGATTTATGAAATAGTTCATAAGGGCACCAAAAGTAGTTTTGGGTATTTAAGGATATGTCCGGATCACTCTGGAGTAGTCCCAGGTGGTTCCGGAACATATGAAAATGGTAATGGGAAAGTTTACGATCAACCGGAATAGTTTCGGTGATCGGTGGACAGCTTAAACAATATGTTGTGTTCACCGGACATAATAACCTTTGCCCGGATGGCTCCGAAACCCATTTAGATGGCTCCGGAACATTCGTTAGAGGTTCCGGAAGGTATTGGAAGTGCTCCAAAAGTGTCCGGAATGTCCCGAAACAGTCCCGGTAGGTCCCGGAAGGTCCTGGAAGCTTCTAGAAGGTTCCGAAAGGTTCCGGGCAGTACCACCCACTGCCCTGCGCCCCTGGCCTTGGGGGGCAAGCCACCTAGGCTGCCCTGGCCGGCCAGGTGGTGGGGGCGCACCAAAAATGGGTGGGAGATCCTCCAGGTGGGATTTCCAAATACCATTATGGAAGGTTTCCGGTGGGAAGGTATGTGTAGGTTTGGAAGGCTTGGGAGTCCAAGTTGGACTCCCAAACCTCCTTGAGCTGCGCCCTAGGACCCTTGGCCACCTATATAAGGTGAGCCAAGGGTGGGGGAAGACACAGACAACTTGTCCCCAAGGCCTATGCGCCACCCTCCCTCCTCTAAACCCCGTTGCTCCACTTTTAGACCCCGGTTTAGACGCTGTTCTAGATCGGAATCCGTTAGGGTTTTCTCCCTCTAGTTTTCTCGGTGGCGTTCATCTCTGGACGGCGGAGCGCTGCTGGATTTCTGCTACGGGATGTGTGGATACTAATGGAGGGGTCGTACCTTCGACCCTTCTTCGAGGAGCTTGTTCATGGGACTTGTCCGTGGGACTAGATCGCGGGACTTGTTCGTGGGATTGATCGAGGGACTGTTCCTGGGAGAACTTGCGAGATCTACTTCCACTATGTCCACGAGCTTCACCAACTCTACTTCCGCTACATCGGTTGGTGAGCCATGACCTAAAACCTTGTATGCAATCTTCTTGGATGATCTTGGGTTCTTGATTAGTAGGCCGAATTTTTTTGTTTTCTACTACGTTTCCCAACAGTGGTATCATGAGCGATCCTTGATTAGATGCATGTTTAGGTCTAGATCATATGTGTGATATGAGGCATTGATTTTCTTGTTGCTTCCCTGTCATGTGATTTTTTCTATGCTTGATGGCAAGTTGAGGTTTTGCTACAAGGATTGAGTTTTCCATCGATCCCTCTATGCTGCTTTCAGTATGCTGGTTGCCTTGATCATGGTCTACATCAAACTCCTTGGATCTCATCTTAATCTCGCAATAGAAGATTTAACATGGAGGGGCTTGTGGATTTTATGAACTCAAATCCACACGGGGGTCACGCGTTTAACGAAGTTTGGCTTGTGGCATTAGTTGTTGCACGCACCCCGTATGTTAAACTAGCAACAAAAGAAGTATCGTGTTTTGTTTTATCTAGGGTTTCTCGTTTGCCTTGTAAACCTGCTTAACAACCACGATAAAAGTTGCAACAACCCGTGTAGATGGCGATCTAACTCGTTTTTGCAGAGTATGCATGTGATGTGGTATAGCCTTCAAGATTTGGAATGTGTTTGTATGAGATGCTATATGTTATGTAATATTTATTCGCGACCTGCGTGTCGTGGTACGGCATGATGACTGGAGTCATATGATTGTCACTTAATTATGGCCTGCGTGCCAGAACTGTTTATTAGCTCGAGGCAAAGCAATAGATAGATGCAAAGGTGATGATCTACGATGCGGAGGTGGACCCCGACGCACATGCCGGAAGTCGTGGTGATGTTCCCGGCGCCAAGGACAAAGTTGTTGGACACGGTGACTTCAACCACGACGACGTGAAGACAATGAAGACTTCACGAAGCAAAGGGCTATACTATATCACAAAATTTTATGAACTGCCTGTGATGTTTATCCCTTTGATGCACCCTTGTTTGATGCGCGATAGTCGTATTTTATTAGGGTGATCTCTCGCAAAATAATATCAAGTTGATAGTGTTCTTCCAACTGTAGCACCTTCTATACTATGTTTCACATCGGAGCAGGTCATGTCACATGGGTGCACACGGTGTGACGCATAAAAGACGGGTGTGTTAAAAGAACACACAGCACATTACACTTGGTTATCTTGACGGTTTGGATAAAAGTTTGCTACCGGAACACGCCCATCGAAAGATGAACAAGAATCACCTTTGGCGTGATTGGCAAGTTGGCCTACCGGTCCAGTCTAAGTCATCAGTGATGTCACATCAATGGAGGACGATTGGGTTGGATCTTGAATCACTCCAGCATCAATTACGAGAGATATTGATCTGAGTGGGAGCGCACTAAGTAATTAAATTGATTAATCACAAGTGCAACTTAATTATGAACAAAGTCTTAGTATTTGCATTATCGTTGTAGAATAATGGCTCGCGTTACCACCTTCCCAATTGATTTTGATTAACTGTTTTATCTGGTAAAAACTTTACGATTGGTACCGTATTGTGAGGACTATCCTCAATAGTGTCGAGAAGGAGCTTGTCCTATCGCAAATAAATTTTTGATGCTCTCCCGCTGATGCTATGGATGATGTGACTTATGTCCATAATCCAAAATGCTAGAATTCCACGACAGCTAAGTGCATTGTCTTCACCACCATGAAACCCGAACTTCGAAAAGTTTGGGATAGTTATGTTATATTCATGGAACTGAAAAATAAGTTTTCAGTAGTAAGACAATTAATGTTGGATATAAGATATCTAGTACAATGTATGATTGTAAGCATTAGTGAAAATGTTCATTGTGCTCTAAACAAAACCGATAAGTGTGGGATCCAGAAGAACAATGATCATATGATGATGAGGATTAAGGGAAAGGAAGTTCCATAGGGTGTTAGTAAGACTTACACGCCGGAAAGTCCATGGCCTGCGCCACCCTTGATCATGTGTGATCTTCTGTGAGTAGGAGTGACATTGGAAATAGAACTATGATACGTATAAAGGCAAAACGAAAGAAGACTGGAATAACCAGCTCAGAAATGAAAGTCTTACGGAGTTATAGATGAATTCATTGCTGGTCAAGAGATGTAATTCTTGGGGTCATGATTAAGCAGTTAATTGTGGATTCTGTATATAGTGATTAAACTGTTGATCACCGGAATATCACATCGATTGCATATTGTTGCAACTCGATGCAAGAAATACTATGGCCTTTATGACTAGCTAATGATGAGTTTTGACACGCTCGGGAACACGGTAAAAGGTTTACTATACCGTGTGTTGACTCTATGATTATCTTCATTATTCATTTTAGAGTTGAGTAAATTGTTACTACACTTTAGCCTTGTTGCAAAACATCATTTTGAATCATGTTTGTTGCAAGAGAGTTGTTCAAAGCTATGAATAACGTAAAGGCCATACTTCCATTATGAATAGGGTGTATGTTATGAATCTTGATAATAATACTAAACATCCATAACACTGACGCTAAACGTCGCAAGACTGACAGAAATACCACATAGATGTGGCACTGCCGTTTATCACAAGTGACATAACATGCATGAAGAATTTCCATAAGTGATGGACTTTTGAGTCATATGATTATGAATCACTTGACGCTTGCGATCTTTGTCTCGAAGTAATGTGACTAAAACACCGTTAATAGGCCATACATGAACGGGCAACTAAACCATTGGTAATCATACATGATGATGTGTGTAGTCCAATAAGTGTAGTTGTGTGCAGTGGATTCCCTATCTTCACTCATGAGTTGAAGTAGATATGTGGATATCTGTTCAATAGAGACATACGTCTGAAATCTTTGAAATGTTCAAGGAATTTTAGAGTGAAATAGAAATTCATTGTAACAAGAAAATAAAGCTTCTGCAAATTAGATTGTAGAAAGTAATATTTGAGTTACAAGTTTAGCGAACGTCTGATGAGTTGTGAAGAAGTGTCATAACTTGCGTCTCCCGGAACACCACTATGAGTAAAGTGTTCGAGAGATGTAATCAATCCATGTATGACACGGTAAGATCAAATATGACGTTTATCAATTTGCCATTATACTTATTAAAGTTATGCGTTAGTGACTACAACTTTTACACTGAAAAGAGCACCATCAAATCTGTTGAAATGACACCATATTAGATGTGGTATGGACTGTTAAAACCATGTTGTCTTTTCTTAAAATTTGGGTATATGAGGCATATGTTTGACATACTCAAAACCCCAAATCAGATAAGTGCTACTTTGTTAAGGTTATGCCAAAAGTTTTGGTATTCCTCTATCACTACACAAAAGCAAAATTGTTTGCTGTTAAGAACAATGTGTTTTGAAGAAAAATAGTTTCTTGCAAAATAGTGAGTGGGAGGACAGTGCAACTTGTTAAAGATTGTTGAATCTTCAAATGAGTGCGTAGCTGAACCACACAGGTTAGACAAAAATCGTACAAACATTCATGATATGTAAAACGAGATATTGTTGTTCGACAATGATAAACCTGTGATATACAAAGAAGCGTTGATGGGCCCTGACTCCGGGATTTGGCTAAATGCCAAATAATCCGAGATAGTATCCATGGAAGTAAGTCAAGTTTTGAACTTGGTAGACCCTCGAAAAGACTAAAAGTCTGAAGAATATATATATGGATCTATAATTGATTCGGATGAAATTGTTTTATCCATAAAGCTCAACTCGTTGGAAAATTGTTTTCTAGCAAGTTCAAAGGTTGACTACGGCGAAATAGTGTCGACCGTAGAAATGCTTTAGTCAGTTCGGGTTATATTAGCAATTACTACATATCTCATTTATAGGATATGGTAGAATGAACGTCAAAACAAAGTTCCTACACGGAAATATAACAAAGGACGTATATATGATACGACCGGAATGTTTTGTCGATTCAAAGGATGCTAAAATAGATGCAAGCCTTGGATATCCAGTGATGGACTGATGCTAGCATAATGGAGTTGGAATTTTCGTTGTGATGAAATTTCCAAAGGAGTTTGTTTTCATCAGGAATAACGAAGATGCTTGAATATTCAAGAAAGTAAGTGGGAGCTGAATAATATTTCTAAAACGTTATGTAGATGACATATTTTTGATTAGAAATGATATAAATTTCTTGACACGAATAAGGACTTCATTGGAAATAGTTTTCAGTTGAAGAACTTGGGCTGATATAGCATTAGTATTGAGCATAGTGATCTATGAAGATAGTAAGTGCCTGATCATGCTAAAGCCAACACTACATATTGACATGATACTAAAGTAGTTTAGTATGAAATGCCAAGAAACATGTTCTTGCCGAAGTCGTGGTGAAAAGTTGTTTGCAGAAATCAGTGTTGATGAACACAGATAAGCAAAAAACACGTGAATTGAATTCCACTCACCTGTGTGTTTGGATTAATCATGTACACCATAATATGTAAAACAACCAGATATGTCCAGTGCTCCAAAAGGTTGTGAGCAAGATACCAAAGTGATCAATATGTTGATCATTGGACAAACAGTGAAAAGTTAAACTTATGATAGATAAGATATGTTTCTCGGAAAATGGAGATAATGAAGAGCTCGTTGTAACAAGTTACACCAGCTGAATTTTGATGTAAGCAGTTACACCAATTCAGTCTTCATACTTACTCCGATCGATTTTCGATTTTAATTGGGATTATGCGTTTCACACGTAAGGGTGGCACAATATGGAGGAACTATGTCAAGTTCGATACTGTGGCGAATTCTATAACAGAGGCTAAGTATATTGTTGCTTAAAGAAGTAACAAGGAGGGTATTTTGAATCATAAATTCATTTATGAACATGGTATGGTTTCCTAGATGCTTGAAGCTCATGGATCATTGACGAATGATTTCATGACTTATTCTAAAGGAACCAAGGTCCTGCCAAATGATTCAAACATATACAAAGCTAAACTGATAAAATTAGTGAATTTTATGATAGCGTGAAAACACGAAGATATGCAAGATACAAACGGGCCTGAAACATCAGATCCGATGATGAAGTCTATACCACAAATAAAGCATATATTATACCAGTATGCCATAGGTGTAAAATGCTCAAGCACTAATAATATTATTGACTCTAGTGCAAGTGGGAGACTGTTGGAAATATGCCCTAGAGGCAATAATAAAATGTTATTATATATATTTCCACGTTCGTAATTAATGTTTATATTTCTGTGCTATAATTGCAATGACCCTGACTGTGAGATTCAGAAGAAAACTCATTTGCATGTGTGGAAATGTAAACACCAAGAGTTCCTGGTTTAGCCTCTAAGACCAGCTCATGTGCTAACTGATGATTACGTTTTCTTAATCATGGACATTGTTCTTGTAACAAGGATGTCAGTAGCAATGGGAACATATTGTTAGCAGAACAATGATGTTGAACCGACCCCAGTATTGAATGATATACTTAGAGATCACATCGTAACTACGTTATAAGTCATATCATGAAATGTTATCATATACGTAATTCCTTAGACCATGAGAGTATCGAGTTACTTCACACAGGAAGACATGCTTTGGTTCTTAGATGAATCCTCCCGTAAATGGGAAGTAGTAAAATAAGTTCTGGGTATGTCAGATGGTGTGGCTAGTGACTGTGATAGTTCAAGAATGGGATTTGCTCCTTCACGATGAAGAGATATTGACTTTGGGCCCACTCGGTATGACGGTATCCATTATAGTCTGGCCAGACGCATTGTGATTCAGTCACGGGGATACCGGAATACGATAACGAGAAAATGGACAAACGAGCAAAGAGGATAACGAGTGGCTTGTGTTCAAGAAGTTGTTACACATGGGTGCCAAACATCTCTCCTCTAACTTTGTCATATATCACGAAGCAAAGGGAATGGTACATGAATAAACATAATGGTTCACTCGAAGTTTCTTCGTGTATGTGTGGGAGTCAACATGGGTGTCCATGGCTCCGCTGTTGATTATTGGCTATTGACAAAAGGCTGTTGACCTTTGTCCGGAAGATGTTCTGAGTCATGTACGCATTATACCGAACCTATTGGGTCACACACTTAACGAGCAGTAGTCTGTTAGAATGCTGGAATGGTAGAAGGTTTAGTGGAAGCAAAGCAGAATAGTTCATACGGGTACCGGAAGTAGTTCCGGGGATTTATGAAATAGTTCATAAGGGCACCAAAAGTAGTTTTGGGTATTTAAGGATATGTCCGGATCACTCTGGAGTAGTCCCAGGTGGTTCCGGAACATATGAAAATGGTAATGGGAAAGTTTACGATCAACCGGAATAGTTTCGGTGATCGGTGGACAGCTTAAACAATATGTTGTGTTCACCGGACATAATAACCTTTGCCCGGATGGCTCCGAAACCCATTTAGATGGCTCCGGAACATTCGTTAGAGGTTCCGAAAGGTATTGGAAGTGCTCCAAAAGTGTCCGGAATGTCCCGAAACAGTCCCGGTAGGTCCCGGAAGGTCCTGGAAGCTTCTAGAAGGTTCCGGAAGGTTCCGGGCAGTACCACCCACTGCCCTGCGCCCCTGGCCTTGGGGGGCAAGCCACCTAGGCTGCCCTGGCCGGCCAGGTGGTGGGGGCGCACCAAAAAGGGGTGGGAGATCCTCCAGGTGGGATTTCCAAATACCATTATGGAAGGTTTCCGGTGGGAAGGTATGTGTAGGTTTGGAAGGCTTGGGAGTCCAAGTTGGACTCCCAAACCTCCTTGAGCTGCGCCCTAGGACCCTTGGCCACCTATATAAGGTGAGCCAAGGGTGGGGGAAGACACAGACAACTTGTCCCCAAGGCCTATGTGCCACCCTCCCTCCTCTAAACCCCGTTGCTCCACTTTTAGACCCCGGTTTAGACGCTGTTCTAGATCGGAATCCGTTAGGGTTTTCTCCCTCTAGTTTTCTCGGTGGCGTTCATCTCTGGACGGCGGAGCGCTGCTGGATTTCTGCTACGGGATGTGTGGATACTAATGGAGGGGTCGTACCTTCGACCCTTCTTCGAGGAGCTTGTTCATGGGACTTGTCCGTGGGACTAGATCGCGGGACTTGTTCGTGGGATTGATCGAGGGACTGTTCCTGGGAGAACTTGCGAGATCTACTTCCACTACGTCCACGAGCTTCACCAACTCTACTTCCGCTACATCGGTTGGTGAGCCATGACCTAAAACCTTGTATGCAATCTTCTTGGATGATCTTGGGTTCTTGATTAGTAGGCCGATTTTTTTTTCTACTACGTTTCCCAACACAAACGATATCATCACTGTCGCCGGGGACTTCAGGAAGTCTCGCGAGTGCTCATCTGCCGGTGCAAACCTGGACGATTCCTTGGTGGTGGTTGAAGAGAAGCGCCAGCTCGACAAGGTGGTGGCAATGGCCCAGGCTCAGAGAAAGGCTCCTCTCCCAGTCAGCCCAGCCAAGCGAGCAGATGAGGAGACCACTTTCCAGGCATCCAAGAACAGCAAGAAGGTTGCTCTAGATCCCTCCGACCCAACCAAGTTTGTTATGGTCGGAGCAGGACTTAGCAACAAATAGGAAGGCGAGCTCGTCGAGTTCCTCCGTGAGAACCGGGACATCTTTGCATGGTCTCCGCAAGACATGCCTGGAGTGCCGAGGGAACTCGCCGAGCACAAGCTCCACATTCGGCCAGGTTCTAAACCGGTCAAGCAACCCCTTCGACGTTTTTCCGAAGACAAGAGAAGAGCAACCGGCGAGGAGATCGCCAAGCTCAAGGCTGCAGGCATCATCATGGAGGTGTTCTACCCAGAGTGGCTGGCAAACCCAGTCCTCGTGATGAAGAAGAATAAGACTTGGCGCATGTGTATGGATTACACTTGCCTGAACAAGGCATGCCCCAAAGATCCGTTTGCTCTACCCCATATAGATCAAGTCATTGACTCTACGGCCGACTGCGAGCTGTTGTCATTTCTGGATGCCACTGCTGGCTATCACCAGATCAAACTTGTTGTGGAAGATCAAATAAAAACTGCCTTTATAACCCCCTTTGGGGCTTATTGCTATATCACCATGCCTTTTGGTTTGAAGAATGGGGGTGCTACTTATCAGCGCACCATCCAGCGCTGCACGCATTCTCAGCTCGTTAGAAACCTGCATGTGTATGTAGATGATTTGGTGGTGAAGACGGTCAAAGGGGTCACACTCCTGGACGACCTCAAGGAGACATTCGCCAATTTGCGAGTCTACCAGATCAAGCTAAATCCAGAGAAATGTGTGTTTGGTGTTCAGCCGGCAAACTCTTGGGATTTCTCGTTTCTGAAAGAGGAATCGAATGCAATCCCGAGAAGATAGCTGCAATCGAACGGATGGATCGACCCAGGAATTTGAAGCAAGTACAGAAGTTCACCGGTTGCTTGGCCTCACTCAGTCGATTCCTCAGTCGGCCGGGACAGAAGGCAATCCCATTGTATCAACTCATGAAGAAGACGGAGAAGTTCACCTGGACTCCACAAGAAGATAAGGCATTCATGGAGCTGAAGCATATGCTCTCCACCGCACCAATCCTGGCTGCACCGATTGAGAAGGAGCCGATGATGTTGTATATCGCGGCAACCAATCGGGTGATCAGTGCAGTGATGGTGGTAGAGCTTCCTGAGAAGGAAAAAGCGCAACCGATTCAGCGGCCAGTATATTACATCAGCGAGGTGCTCTCAACATCCAAGAAAAATTATCCCCACTATCAGAAGATGTGCTACGGAGTCTACATGGCGGCCAAAAGATTGAAGCCCTATTTTCAAGCTCATCCGATTGCGGTGGTCATCTTGGCCCCGTTAGCCGACATCATTGGCAGTAGAGATGCAAACGGCAGAGTGGCCAAATGGGCAATTGAGATCGCCAACCACGGCATCCAATATGAGCTGAGAACAGCAATCAAATCTCAAGCGTTGACCGATTTCCTAGTGGACTGGGCTGAAACTCAATATATGCCACCCGTCCCAGGATCGGATTTCTGGAGAATGCATTTTGATGGGTCCAAGATGAAGAACGGCCAAGGGGCCGGCATTGTTCTCACATCACCAAAAGGAGATCGGCTGCATTATGTATTGCAAATCCACTTTGCAGCGTCAAACAATGTGGCCGAATGCGAGGCCCTTGTGCATGGCATCAAGCTAGCCAATGAGATCGGCATTCGGAACATAGAGTGTTTCGGCGACTCCGACCTGGTGGTGCAACAGTGTACAGGCAATTAGGATGCCAAAGATGAAAATATGGCGAGCTACCATTTCCTGGTGCAGCAGCTAAGTGGATATTTCGAAGGCTGTGAGTTTCATCATGTGCCTAGAGAAAACAATGAAGCAGCAGATGCCCTGTCCAAGCTCGGCTCCACCAGGCAAAGCATTCCACCAGGGGTATCATTGGAGCACATCAAGAAGCCCTCTATCACGCCATCGCCAGAGTCTGAGTCCATTTTCATATCAGAAACCGACCTGGAGGCATTGAGGCAAGAAAAGTTGGTTCAACCAATGAAGATTCCGACGCTGAAGCGGCAGTCAGGCGCCCATGAAGCTGCGGAATCGACAAGACCGGCAAATCCAGATTCGGCTGATGGTGGTCCAGGGGCTGACGGTCTCGGCAAGAAGAAGAAGTTGAAAGAAAAAGCAGCAGCAACACCAGGTGTCGGGAACTCATCCGAGCTATCGACACCAGGGGCTGCCGATTCCGAGCTAGAGATACTAGTTTCAAGGGAAGAGCCAGTAGATCCTGAGGTTCCAGTCTCAGCAGAGCAAGCCATACCAGGGGCTGCCGACGACAAGCCATAGGTTGAAATCATCAGCTCGGAGATTGACTCCGAGATGACAGAAGTACAAGAAGCCGAGCAAGAAGAAGCAATCGCACCACAGCATGCAATGGTCATGACAGTCGTCACCGCTCCGACCTGGGCGCAGCCGATCAAAGATTTCCTGGTCGATGGAACTCTCCCCCCAGATGAAGTTGAAGCCAGGCAGATACAACGCCAATCTGGTGCATACACCATCATCAACAATGAGCTGATGCACAGAAGTGTAACTGGAGTTCTCCAGCGATGTGTAGAAGAGGACAGAGGGCTCGAGCTGCTCCGGGATATTCATCAAGGAGAATGCGGTCATCACGCATCAGCAGCTGCAATAGTAGCCAAGGCATTTCGCCATGGTTTTTATTGGCAGACAGCGCGAGCCGCGGCAGAGCATCTGGTTAAGCACTGCAATGGTTGTCAGCGTTTCAAGGCCAAGAGTCATCTCCCGGTGTCGGCGCTCAAAACAATTCCAATAACATGGCCGTTTGCAGTTTGGGGTCTGGACATGGTTGGGCCGTTCAAGCGAGAAAGGGGAGGTTTAACCCACCTACTAGTTGCAGTCGACAAGTTCACCAAGTGGGTCGAGGCACGCCCGATCAAGAAGCTGGATGGTCCGACATCAGTTCGCTTCATTGCCGATGTCGCAAGTAGATATGGAATGACAAACAGCATCATCACCGGCAACGACACGAACTTTGCAAAGGGGGCATTGGCTCGGTATGCATCCGAGTACGGCATCCGGCTCGATGTGGCATCAGTAGCGCACCCCCAGTCAAACGGTCAAGCAGAAAGGGTCAACGGGCTCATCCTCGCAGGCATCAAGCCCAGATTGATTGAACCACTTGAAAGAGCACCCGGAGCATGGATTGATGAGCTCCCAGCAGTCTTGTGGAGTCTGAGAACCACACCCAACAGGTCAACCGGATTCACCCCATACTTCCTGGTGTATGGGTCAGAAGCAGTCATCCCAGCCGACATAGAGTTTGATTCACCTCGGTGCACCCTGTACACTGAAGCAGAGGCCAAAGAAGCGCGAGAAGACGGTGTCGACCTGAAGGAAGAAGCTTGCCTGTTGGCTCTGTCCAGGTCGGAAATTTACCAGCAGAGGATGAGGCACTACCACAGCAAGAAGATCCGCCCCCTCGCTTTCCGCGAAGGCGATTTGGTGCTCCGCCGAATCCAGAAGTCAGATGGTCAGCACAAGTTGTCATCGCCTTGGGAGGGCCCTTTCATCGTCAGCAGAGCACTCAAGAACAATGCATATTACCTCATCGATTGCACGCAAGGCACTCGGCACAAAGATACCTCAGGAGTGGAGACACAGCATCCCTGGAACGCCGAGCTATTATGCCCGTTTTACAGTTGAGTCATGCGAGTGTATTCATGCTATCAAGCATTCAATCAGTAAAGTTGTCATCCGTCTGAGAGATGGCATTCGATTGTCTTCATATGAGCTTTTCGTTTTTGGGCAAGCCTCAAGGAGCAAAGCCTTGTCGTTCCCGAGATGTGCGAAAAACCTCACTCGGGGACTGGCCGACCGCGCGGTCGCAAGTGTAAAATAAAGAAAAAACGCGAGAACTGCAGGTTCGGAGCCAAGCTAGTATGCGACACGAGCACATATCATAAATTGACTGTGGCATCGATGAAGCAGCAGCTGGTCGGACCAGCAGTACCGCACCTCAAACAAAAAAACACTCTGAAAGAAGATCAGGGCCGACGGCGCCATTCGCCGATTGCGTCCCCGATTGATGCACTGAGAAATCGGCTGACTAAGTCTATGCAGAATCCTTTCGCGCTAACGCCAGAACAGTTCAGCCTCAATGACCAAATCCCAGCGGTGCATAACCCTATGAGCCGACACCAGACCGCACGTCGGCTGTTGGCAAACATTGAGTCATGCACCCAAGGGAAAATGGCAAAGAGCAAGAACGATAAAGCGAAAAGAAGGAAGTTGATCACATAAGAAAAGTTCTGCAATAAGCTAAGATAAGAGGCTCACGGCCAAATGAATTCATTACATCAGAACATCCCCAGTGGGTGTCCTTGAAATTTAGCAAAGTCTTGCAAAAGTTGCAGTAAAAGACATAAGAGTCACTAGCTAGGCGTCGGTAACGGTGGAGGTCGGCGGCACGACCGAAGTAGTCGGAGCAGTGGTTGGCGTTTGTGTAACGGTTGGAACTGCTTTCTCCGGCACAGTCGGACCCTCTGGCATAGTAGCCGCCTCCGATTTCTTAGGCCCCGTCAAGTCTTCCCGCGCCTTGGAGGATCCGACATCAGCTGGCTTGGCGCTTGTCCGCCCTGAGGTGGCCTTGGGTGAAGTATGAGACGAGCTGCTGTCGGATAAGTCATCGTGATAAAGATGAGAGCTTGAAGAGCGTGCAGGTTGATTGCCTTGACCTCCTCGGGCACGTCCGCCAGCAAAAGGGCTGTCGTCGTCCATGGCAGTAATAGGAAGTGGAGCAATCGGCATCCCGACGTTGTCAAGAACAGGAGTGTATTCAGTATGAGGGAACCACCCGGCCATGGTCGTGGAAAGACGGTTCACCTGGGTATAGGCCGTCTCAAGGAGGTCGGCTGCCCCGTCTCGCATAGTGTAAAGCCGAGCCAGGATCAGCTTGGGATACCAGCTCAACGCGGTCTGAAGCACCATCTCGGCGCCAGTCCGGGCAGCTGAGTCAAGCAAGGCCTTGACTCGGCGGGGAGCGGTTTTCAGCAGCATCATCACCTAGTGATGAGTCACAGTCGGGGCATCCCCTTGCTCCGAATCCTCGTCGTCAGATTCATGCGTGCCGGCTGAAGATCCTTCACCGTGGCGCAGGCGCCCGAGTGCTTGTTTCAGCTCGGCAGGTCCCCAAAGCAGCTCGGCAAGTCTCTGGACGCCCAGTTTGAACGCGAAGACGCCGCCAAGGATGACTGGGATGCGAGCTTCGGTGGCAATAATGAACTCCCGGGGACTCCATCCTTCAGCCTCGGTCCTCACAGGCCAGCCTTCTGTAGCTCGGATTCGTTTCTCCTCAGAAACTCCGTGCTGAGCGGCGGACTCGGAAGCAGGCCAATGCTCCGTATCAGGAAAAGTAATATGAGAAGATGCAAAAGAGAAGAAACCAGCAGGGGAACCGAGAAAAGAAAGATGGCTCACCAGAGAGAAGAGAATCCATTTCACGAAGCCCCTCGAATCGGTCGAGAATCAGCGGAATTACCTGTCAGCTCAGCAATCTTGGCGGTCTGTTGGTTCACCTAAAGCTGAACAGAGGCAAGAAGTCGCAAGCTGGCGGCATAAGACTCGAGCAAGGTCTCGAAAACCTTGCGTTTTTCCTCAGCGGCAACCTGTGTATTGAAAGAGAATTAGTCAGAAAGTTGACAAGGTCAAAAGTCGAAAGAAGATCCGAGCTGATTGCACGCAATCGGCCCGAATCTCGGGGACTACACCCAGTGGGTGCGCTTGCGCGCACCCACTCGAGGGCAGATCCACCGATCTGAGGACGGCTTAGAAAAGCAAAAGTAAGAGGAAGATCCGAGCTAATTGCACGCAATCGACCCGAATCTCGGGGACTACACCCAGTGGGTGCGCTTGCGCGCACCCACTCGAGGGCATCTCCACCGATCTGAGGACGGCCTAGGAAAGCAAATGTAAAAAGAAGATCCGAGCCGATTGCACGCAATCGGCCCGAATCTCGGGGACTACACCCAGTGGGTGCGCTTGCGCGCCCCCACTCGAAAAAGAAGACTTATAGTGTGATTACGGTCGATGAGCTCGAGCTCCTGAAGCACGCCGGTGGAGAGCGCCTTCACTCGGTCGAAAGTTGAAGCCATAGTGCCATGGGATGCCAAGGGAAAGCGGCGCGAGGCGTCAGGCTCGGAGTCGACATGACTGGTGCGGGAGTAGTCCATTCGGAAGGGCTCCACCGAATGCATCTGCGATTCAGGAGCAACAGAGGAAGTCTTTGAGGTCGTCGTTGACGTTGGCTGAAGAATTATAGCTTTGGAGGCAGCAGCAGTTGAGGGTGGCGCCGAGGTGGTTGGCGGAGTAGTAGCACTCGGTGTCGGGGAAGTTGTGGAAGGAAGAACCACCGTCACAATGGGCGGAGTAGTCGTGACGATGGCAGTCGGGATATGACCGGAGGAGCGGGGCGGGGAAGGAGCAATCGGAGGATCCGATTGCAGTCCCCCGGCATCGGAAGACTCCAGGTCGACCATGTCTTTGGGAGCCGCGGAAGCTTTGGGCAGAGACTTGCTCGGAGGTTTGGCGAGGTTGGCACGAAGTTTTTTAGCCTTGCGCTCGGTGTCCTTGGTCGAGATAGGAACAATCGGCGGCCATTTTCTGGTGGCATCAGCGTGAGTAGAAGTGCCAGAGGGAGCTGGGCCAGTGACGGCAGGGATGTCCTGGTCAATGTCGTCCAGGTCGATAGCAGCCCTGAGCAAAAAAGAGAGATAAGCAACAAAGGAAAGGAGAATGTCAAGGAAGAGCAGGAAGGAGAAAAAATTACCCCACAGTCATCAGTGCTCCTCGGGGCATCCGGAAGCGCAGAGGCGGGATATCCAGAGGAGCATCCTGCAGAACGGGGCCGACCTTGGGCTTGACACAGGGAGCTTTCCCGGCCTATTGAACCCGAGTGCGCCCAGTCTGAGTGGCTTTCCCTCTCGGAGCAACCACCACGGTCTTCGCGCTCTTGCTCGGTGCAGCACCGGTTGATGAGCCGTCAGCTCGGGAGCGTTTGAGCGGTGCCTTCTTGGGGTCGGGATGCGAATCTGCACCGGAACCTCCAACCTTTGAGGCGCTGTCATCATCACTCCATTCATCCAGAAATCGTTCGAAGGAGGAATCATGCATACCCCCTTGGTCGGCTGCATCGACGTCGGCGGGATTGTCCTCGGCGTCGGAATCGGAGGCGGGGGAGTCGTCGTATTCAAGGTCGTTTGGGTCCTCCTCCTCGCGGTCAGGGGCGAATGCGCCAACGACTTGGCCGTCTTGCATCAGAGCAGTCGCGATAAAATACTAAAGAATGAGCAAAGGATCAGAAGAGCAAATGGGAAATCGAGCAATCAGGCGAAGTTGGAAGCAATCGGATTATACCTCGGGAGGATTGATTTCACGGTGAAGGCACTTCAGGCCGAATCGAAATGGTTTCGGCAAGGGAGTGGTGGTGAGTGCTTTCACTCGGAGGCGCAACGATCAGTTGCTCAGCTTCTTGGTGCAAATCCGAGTGGGATCTCTCCAAGTTGCCATGTCTCAGATGCGGTGCACTCGGCGCTGAAGCGGGAGCACTCGGACTTGGAGCCAGGTGGCCACGAGATCATACGCCTTGAGGCCATCTTTCTCAAGCTGCGCAATCCGAGCTACCTGAGAGTCAATATCGCAGTCGCCGACCCCAAGCTTGGTTGACCACTGGTATTTCTCCATCGGAGGAGCGAGCAGGAATTCGGGCAAGTTGATGAGGTCGGGGCCCTTGTCAGGAGATCGGACGTAGAAAAAGGTGGTCTACCAGTCCTTGACCGATTGAATGATGGCAGGGGACTCATAGCCCTGTTTGCTTGAGTAAAGGATGCAGCCGCCGCAGTCGGTCATGGTGGTCTCGTGAATCGGCGCGTTGTCGTCTCCGTCTGGACTCGGCAGCAATCTCCCGGTCCGAGCCATGTGACCTCGGAGGTGGAAGAGGCGCTTCCACAGACCGATGCTCGGCCGGATGCCGAGATAGCCTTCGCAAAGGTTGACGAACCCCGACATCGTCATGATGAAGTTGGCGGCGAGGTGGTGCGGCTGCAGTCGGTGGAAATCTAAGAACTCCCGGAAGAAGGTGCTCACCGGCAGCCCGAAGCCACGCTCGAAGTGTGCTACAAAGACCACGCGCTCGCCGGCGAGCGGTTCCGGCACGATCTCCTCGCCGGGGGCACGCCATTGGATGCCGGCCGGCATCTTGCGCGCGTGAAGAAGTTGGCGGATCTCGTCGTCGTTGACGGTGGAACCTTTCCATCGGCCGCGGCTGGCGGCGGATTTCTCGTCCACGGCGGCCATGGCGTCTTCCAGGGAGGTGACGGATGAATCCAAAAAGAAGGGCGAGAGGAATCCGGCAGCAGATGCTAGCGAACGGAGGCGCGGCGGCTGCGAAGGGCGCAAGCGGGTTGCAGAGAGGTGGTGCGGTGCGGTGGCGCCACGAGCACACTAGGCCAAGGTTGCCGGAGTAGAGGCACGACGGCGGCGTGAAGAGGAGAAAGAGATTGAGGAAGAAGAAGTGGAGATGAGCCCGAGGACCCCCCCTGGTGGCTTATATGGGCGGCGGGGGCGAGTGGGATCGCGGTTGTGGCTCGTGTGGCCCGGCGTGGCCGCGTGTATCAAGAGAAAGTTGGGTGGTTTTGGCGCAAAAGATCATGGTGCAGAAGGCGAGGCGTGCGCAGTAACGTCCCGCCGCGCGTGGGTCGTGGGGCCCGAGGCATTAACTGCCCTGGGGAATCAGAGGCGACGTGCGACGTGGGCTGGTCAGAGGTTGGTCAAAAGTAACCGTTGGAGAAGCAATCGGTTAGGCCAGATTCAGCTCGGCAAAAATTTGGCAGCGGATCATTTATCAAAGAACCACGAGAGCAATCGGCGAGATGGTAGTCGAGGTCGGAGAAGGTGTATCGAACCATTATTGGTCTGGTCGGCCGGGCAGAATCTCCGATCTGAGCTTTCAGATTGGATCGAGAAGTCCGATGAGGCTAGAGCAGTCAAGACGCGAAGAGAAGAAAAGAAAAACTGTAAGGGCCCCACAGTCAGGTAACCGTGGGACCCTTACATCTTTAGGGGCTAGTGTCGGGGGAATGATACCCGGGTAGGGTCACCCAGACGAAAGCAATATTTCAAGACAAGGAGGATGCCGATTGGGCTGCTGCTGGGCCGAGCTAGGCAGTCGCATGGCCGATTGCTCCCAAGCAATCGACCATGCCGAATGCGAGCAGTCGGCCCAGGAGCAATCGGCACACTCCTCAATCGGCTCAAGAGTTGACCTTGTCCAGGTCGGACGTCTCTGGTACAAGGTCATAAATGCAGGATCCCGAGAGATCCGGATGGCAGTAAGCTAAGTCACTTCGCTGATCTGTCAAAGGAGTGTTGTCACCCTTTTCCTATGAATCCAGAGACAGGACGACGAGACCAGAGGGCATAGCTCCACTGTTCATCATCATTACCTAGAAGCTACAGCATGGGCAACCGCTTGACAAGTCCGGATCAACCGGAGATTTGCAGTCGGTGGACCTCAGCCGACGAGAGGATGACAGCTGGGGCCAGCCCCCGACTGAAATGACCGTAGTACCCCGAGCTCACACTATAAGAGTCCGGGGTACCCCTCCTGTGAGAGGGACGCCCCCTGTAACGCCCCCAAAATCAGTCCGTGTACAGTAATCATACACGCAGGGTACACGACTGAGATTAGGGGGCCACGGTGAGAATATCACAGCACAACACTAAACACAAAAGGATAAACCAATATGTTACAATAAAGGGGGTCACGCGGACCCGAATACATAAGTTATACAAGCCATAATATCTGAGTACAGACATAGTTAGTCAAGTTTTGCCTTAAGAAGGCTAGCACAAATCACATCAGAGATACAGAACGAAAAGGCGAGGCCTCCTGCCTGGGATCCACAGTACTACTCCTGGTCAACGGGGAACTCGACGTCGTAGTAGGCGCCTCCGGGGTACTCCTGCTCCTGGGCTCCAACGTCGGCTGCAGCGGCCGATCAGGCAAAACAGTAAAGGAAATAAAGCAGGTGAGTATCTAGTATACCCGCGAGTCTTACGTCCGCTACTAAGCATTATGCATTGTATCAACGGAATGAAGAGGCTGTATATAGTGGACTGAAGACAGAAATTCAGAGCAAAGGTAAGAAACTAGGCCTAACGAAGACTAGCATCTTCCGACGGTGTCTTGCAGCATGAGGTAAGAATCGACCAACAGTTCATATAAAGCAATAAAGTAGCAATGAAGCAGAAGTTGCTGCGACATTGAATAATAATAAGTTGTAATAATTTACAATGCCCCCGAGTTCACCTCCTCGACCTCCCCGCGCGGAAAAGAACCCGGAACCATACAGTTTAATAATAATAGTTTCTAGTGGTAAGATCCAGCTTCAGCATAAAGCGTCCTGTTACCATGGACACGGCTATCGATAGATCAATTCTTCCCTGCAGGGGTGCACTGGTGTTACGCTACACGCACGGATCTCCAGGGTGGCGGGAACCTTGTCAGGGAACGCTCCACCGAGGCTATCCGACACTTCATAGCCCATCTTTCAAACTCAACAGAGAGGCCATCCGCCGGTCTAAATCCTAAGTACTCAGGGCCTTGGACCCCAACCCTGACGTACTCCTGCACGGTGCGTGGGTGGCCGGGAAGCCGTAACAAAAACAACACAGCTCGAGCCAAAGAAGACAGCGCACTTCCCGGCAATCAGCCCGCGGTACTGCTGACGTCTGAAGAGTCCTCGGACGACACTATGAAGCGGAGGAGCCCACACTCATAATCCCACGGGTAGGTAGTGCGTACATGGCATATAGCCAACTCAAGACATTCACTGAACCATTTAGCAATTTAATTAACCTGCGTGACAACCGTTATCGTTGCCTCGACTTAACTGACCCGCGGACAACGACAGCAGCCAGGACCACCAGTACATCGGTGTCTGCCCTATCGTCCCACCAAGTCACTGCGGTTACCAACAAGGTGAACCGTCTCCTTACCTTGTCTCGCGTGTGCTCCGGGAGGAGCTCGACTTTCGTGGGTTGGTAACTCTCGCGGCCAACGACCAGGGGCCAAGCACACCGGTGCACTGGTCGTACCCTCCCTGTCGTCCCGTCGCAATACCTCTCGCGGGCACCGTTGGGTCGCCCGACTTCTTACCTGGAGGAAAACCGTTTACAGGACCCTATGGCGGCAAGACAAAGTCAGCCTCGAGTGGAGTACAAAGATTACTCCTTGATAGCTCACACTTGAGGTGACTAGGCATAACCCAGGTAGGGGCCTTTGACGGTGTCTGCATTGTACCGTACCTGTGCAGTTATAATATAAGTATCCGCATTTACTCCCCTGAGTGATCACGGCCCTCTATCTAATCCTAGCTAACAATACGCAGGGCTCACTGCTGAATAATGCATAATAATAATAGGCAGCATAGGATAAAGGAAGGCACATCAAGGGGCGACAAAAATACAGGCTATGCAGTTGAATAGGATTGTAAACGTAGCAGCAGCAGTAACAATGCCTAGTGCAAGAACTGTACGGAAAGATAGGCGATATCTGGGGAAGAGAATGGCTCTGCTTGCCTGCAAGCTCGACGTTAGTAGTAGGGTCGTCGACGACGTAGTCGTACTCAGCAGCGGTGTTGTCGACGGCAGCAGCGGGGTCTACCGGAGATTAAAGGGGGAAGAAACAATAAATACACAACAATAATATACAAACATATGCATGACATGACAGATGAAAAGTTAACGTGTTCTAACGCAGTGTAATGCAATATGCTCGGAGCGGAAATTCATCTGAGGATGAACTGCCGGCTCCGGGTGATTACCGGACAGGGTGTCCGGAGGGGGAAGGATCAAGCCGGAGGTGTCGTGGTTGTCGGAACAACATAAGGGGGGGGTGTATCCGTGCTATTTGAACCATTCCGGACAACTTTCGTGTTCGGAATAAATTCATCCGGGCACTCCAACAGTACCGGACAATTTATCGGACCGTCGGTCCGGAGGGGGAATGTTCGATGTTCATAGTGTTAGAGGGGTGTGGTAGACATACGGATAGCGTATTCGTATTCGTTGTATTTTTCTGATCAACTTTCATGTATAAAGTTTTTGAATCCGAGTTACGGTTTAAAAGTTATTGAATTTCAAAGTTTTAAATCAATTTAAATGATTTTCTGGATTTTCTTTTATTATTTATTTAAACATTATCCAAAACATTATCCACAACATTATCCAGAACAGTGCTGACATGTGGGACCCACATGTCAGCCTCTGTTATTTATAAAACATTTTATAAAATTCAGAAATTGCCTCTGGACCCAGATGTCAGTGACTAAATTTTAATTAATTGGATTAACCTAAATCATTAAGTTAATTAATTAGAGGGGACCCACCTGTCAGTGACCTAAACTCTTACTAATAGTTTTGTTATTTTTAACAGGTGCTTAAGTGGGATGGGACCCACATGTCAGTGGCTATTAGGGGTGAGATTAACCCCTAATCAACTGGCTGACACCGGGGTCCCACCTGGCAGCCTCACCGGAGGCTCGCCGGCGGCGAGGTCGAGCTAGCCCACGATTCCGAGAGCCGTTGGAGGCGCCGCTGGTGGCAGTCGACGGAGAGCTCGAATCCGCGTCGATTTGGAGTGGTCTCGCGAGCTGGGACGCACGGAGGTGAGCGCATCTTCATCAATGGCGGCGAAGGTCGTCGGGCTCCAATGGCGAATGCATATACGGGTCGAACTCGAGCTAGCTACTGGTCCAAATCGAGCATACGCAACACGGGGGACCTACTAGTGCACTTGGCGTGGACTGGGACGAACCAAAACGACGACTCCGACGACGTGCCACGGCGGCCGGAGCAAGCGAGTTAGGGGAGAAGGCTACGGGCTACGCGAGCAACTACGGGAAGTTGGCGATGAACGGGAAGCTCACCAGGAGCGCGTAGAGGAGGGCAGTAGGCTCGGGGGAGGCTCGACGACGCGGGAATTCGACGGCGATGTCGCGGCGGCGCCGGAGGGGAACGGGGGCGTAGTCGTTGCTGTCGGGCTCCACGGTTCGATTCCTTGCGCCCGGAGACGAGGACGTCGACGAGGAGCACGCTGGACAAGGTGGTGAGGCGGCTCGAGGTCAGCGGCCGCGGTGGTGCGCGGTCATGGCGACGGCGGGCTCGGGGGATTTTTCCCCGACGATGGCGAGAGGAGGAGGAGAGGAATGGGGTTGCGGGGGTGTCCAGGAGGAAGAGGGGGCCGTTCTTATCGCGTCCATGGCGGGAGGGAGGCAGTTGAAGGGCGGGGCCGGGCTGGCGGCGACGCGTCCACGACGGGCGCCGGACGGGAGCAGGTGGGGGGGTGGTTGGAGGAAGAAGACAAGGGGAGTGGGCTGGGCTGGGCTGCGGTGGCTTCGCCCCAGGCGAGGTTTAAGTGTTTTTCCCATTTTCTGGTTTTCTGTTTATTTAAATTCTTTTCTGTAATTGATTTGTTAACCCTAGCATTTTTGAAAAATATAATTGGTGTGTGTAAATTAGTTTTATATATTACTGAGGTGCCACAAAAAGTTGTGCAGCAAAATAAATTCATTAGGTATTTCATTTAAATATAAAATGCCCAAAGTAGGGGTTTTAACCTACTGTTTGAATTGTTTACAATTTTCTATAACTCCAAAAATTACCAAAGTTGGTCCAACATGATTGTAATGATTTTAGGCAATTTACAAAAATAGTTCCATGATTTTTGGAACAACTTTATTGTAGCACTTTTGTTTTAATTTCCATTTGAGGTAGTCTCAATTAGGGTTGGTTCCATGATGAGCAAAATGCATTGGGCTTTGTGTTTTGATTACCAACCAGCATGGTTTGGATGGAGCAGAAGCAAAGTTTGATTAAGGTCAGGGAATAACAGGGATTAACAAACAGTGATAGTCAACAGTGATGATGATTACTGTTACAGGCAGCTGAGGGTGTTACACCCCCCATTCGCATTTACTTCCCACAGTAGAACTTGTAGAGAAGCAGAGGAGAGCCATGCCCACGGCAGGTCTCTTCTTCCTCTGAGCAGCTCCATGAGCATTGATTATAGTTCGTGTGATCATTTATAGCAAGCAGACAAGCAGGAGTAGGGGTGTTATCTCTCCGGAGAGCCCCGAACCTGGGTACGTCGTGGTGTCCTTCACCGTGCTTGTGCCCAACCCATTTCCGGCACCATCGACATCGTTATCCCTCGAGTCTTCCCCTCTCTTTAGCCAGCCCTATGGCATCTGTTGTTACTAAACGACGACATCAACATCAACTCTATACGAGCTTTGGAAGACCCAATACAGGCCGCTCTCGCTAGCATCGGTCCAAGGCTAGGGCATTCTACCCCGTTGAACCTGTGAGAACATCCAACTCAGACTTCGATGTTGCAACCGCTTCAGACGAATCACGCGGTGTCCTAGGAATCATCTTTGGGCGGGGGACCTCCGTTCCACACCTCCTTCATCCCTATCGAAAGTGTTCCCGCCACCTAGGGCTCTATGGTTCCACCCATATTATGGACCACATTGTTATCCTTGTTACATACATAAGTGTTTCATTAGCATAATGCATTTCATATAGAGAGCTTCGCATGCTTCATATGATATACAAGTTGAATATTTTTCACATTATGGAACTTGTCTTGCAATGATGAGCTTTCTCAAATTTTCTAGGTCTTCGTGAGCAAACAAGTAGGATGCACACCTCACTAGTCCATTTGAGATTTTTCATGCATTCATAGCTTTAGTGCATCCGTTGCATGGCTATCTCTACTCCTTGCACCAACTTCAATTGTATGGCCTCTCCATCGCCTAATGATCAACCATTTTGGTGTAAGACTTTCTTATTTTTTATTTCCTAACCCCCAATCATCATTCTTTTTTTTATTTAATGCGAAGATCAATGCTCATTCTCATTCCTTCCGCAAGTGGTTCTATAATTAAAAAAAGAAATGACCATGTAGCTTAGAGCATCTAAAGCCGCACCCCCAAGAAGCCCCCAAGCCGGCGCTATTTGCGCCGGACGGACGAATTTCGCCCGGTCGCGCCCCCAAGAGCCCAAATAGCGCCGGATTGGGACAAAATTGAGTCTGGCGATCCCAAGCCGACCCGGCGCGCTAGGGGTCGCTTGGGGGCGCCGGATGAAAGAAAATGGCGTGAACGCGGGAGCCTTTCGCGCGCGCCGCGTCCACGGCCCCACCTGTCGGCGTCTTCGCACGCGACGCCCTCATCCTCTCGCCTCGTCTTCTCCGCTCCACCTCCACCTCGCCAGGCGCCTCCTTTCTTGTCTTAAACCGAAGAAGGAGGTCGTCGAGCCCCGACCACCCCCGTCAGCCGCCGACGACGAGAAGGATGACCCCGGCCTCGCCTGGGCGCGGAGCGACTACCTCCTCGGCAAGATGGAGTGCTAGAGGAGGGCGTGGGAGTTCTTCGAGCAGCTGAAGCACTCCAAGGCGGCGGCGCGGGGAGAGGGCAGCAGCAACCGCAGCAAGCCCACACCGCCGACGAGGAAGACGAGGACCCGGCGCCGCTGCAGGTGAGGAGGAGGAGGGGGCCGGCCGGCGGCGGCACATGCAGTGCACAGGCCATCGTGAAGCGTGAGCCCAAGGACGACGGCGACGACGAAGGCGCCGCTGGAGGAGGTGCCGGAGGGGGCGGCGGGGAGCTCGACATGGAGCATCTCTATTCTTTTATTGCTTTTCAGTAAAAAAAATTATTTTTTAGTTGCTACTATTTAAAGCAAATATTATGAATTAGGCCGAATTTCGTTCATTTTGACTTATTTCAAATAAATTTTTGCCGAACATGGGGGCCTTCTTTGGGGCCGGGGCTGGGGAGGTGGTCGTCCCAAGCCACTTTCGCCGCCTGAGTGCCCCTAAGCGGCGCTAAAATAGCGCCGAAAAACGGCTTGGGGGGCCGAACGGGTGGAGATGCTCTTATGTATTTGTTTGACACTCTCGTGTAGTATTATGGTAAGATTGCCATTAAATTATGAGAAAAATCATAATTGTCTTGGAGTTTGCAACACTATATTTTATCGATGAACCTTCCTTTTCTGGCGCGAAAACTTTGGCTGGAAATATTTGATTCACGGAAATCAATAGCTTGTTTATTAAAAAATTTATTTAGGATCATTTACATTTCAGTCCTTAACTCGAACTCACTACTCAAATTTGTCCCTAATTTCAAGGTGTGTTTAAGTTTGCCCATCTGCCATTAGTTGCCTTTATAGAAATGCCCTTCCGTATATTTTCTATCCAGTCAAAGGCCTTTGACCGTAGTGGGTTCGAGTTAAGATCACAAATGTAATTCTCCTTTTTATTTTTTATCATTTTAATATAAACTATAGATTATTGCTTCATATCATTATACTTTGAGTTTACACATCATGTTAAATTAGATATGCATTCACAGTAAAAATATATTTTATTATCAATTATCTACTCAGGAATAAAGATTAAACTTGGAGATGATTATACGTCTTAAATTTATCTATAATTTTTTATTGATTATGCAATCTTTATATCATCTTTATGCCAAAATTGATATGCTTTTAGCACCCATTTTTATTATTTTTGAACCAGCCAATTGTCGGAGGGATGACCTCCGGTAGGATCAGGAAAGCAAAACACCGTTTCAAAACAAACAAAAGGCGTACATGTACATGACCAAATGGCTTGCTGCCCGGCTGACTGGGCACTAGGGGTTGACTGTTGCTGGCCTTGGCTGGCTGCGTGGCCTGGCCGGTAGCTGCTAGCCTTGGGCGGCTACATGGCATGGCCAGGCCGGATTAGCCGGTTGCGTGCCTGGTCGGCAAGCAGCAGCCGCATGCATGCAAGCCGTGCATGCACACGACCGTATCCGTATTGCATGTTGTTGCCTGACCGCCGGTTACTGCTCATCGGTGGCTGCCTGGCCGGCTGCCCGTTCGGCTCCGCTTCTTCAGGTTCCGTCCGGCAGCGCCCAGCTCTGCCTCTTCAAGCTCCATCTGGCAACATCCGGCTCCGACTTTTAAAGGCCTGTTTGGTTCCCTGTATTGCATCTGGGGAGCAACTAATTAGGGAGTACTCGTTCGCAGCCCGCTCCAGCGAACAGCGCCACGTGTCGCGCTCACAGCGATCCCTCGGGATTTTATTTTTTTTATTTTTGTGTACGCGTTTTTGATGTTTAAAATTGGTTTTTTCGACTTTTCTGGTTTTCGCACGTTTTTTCTATACGTTTTGGTGAAAAAAAATCAATTTTTTTTGAAAATAAAGAGGCAAGACCTTACCTCCGCGCGAGGCGCGAGTCGTGCCTCGTGCCTCCGAAAAAGGCACTCGTGCCTCCTTTTTTGAGGCACTCGTGCCTAAAAAAAAGGAAAAACAAAAAAACGTGAAAAGGCACTATCGTGCCTTTTTTGAGGCACTCGTGCCTCCTTTTTTGATGCACTCGTGCCTCTAAAAACAGGAAAAACAGAAAAACGTGAAAAGGCACTCGTGCCTTTTTTGAGGCGCTCGTGCCTCCTTTTTTGAGGCGCTCGTGCCTCTTTTTTGAGGCGCTCGTGAGTCTTTTTTGAGGCACTCGTGCCTCCTTTTTTGAGGCACTCGTGCCTCTAAAAAACAGGAAAAACGAAAAAGCACCAGAGCGCGCCACTTGGCGCGCGCGCGAAGCGCGAAATGCCGCGCGCGGAGGAAACGCGGTACTCGTTGCAATGAGTACTCTTAAACTAGTGATTTCGATTGCATCTGGCTCGTATCTATCATGCAAAATATGGGTTGTTTGGTAAGTTGTATGAGCTTTTCAGCCTGGCCCAACGAATGCAAAAAGGCCCTCTGAGCCTGGCTAAGGGAAATCCTGCGTATCTCTCGTGCAGGCTCTCTTCCTCGGTCTCCTTCTTCCTTCACCCCGCCGCTAGGCTCTCTCTCTCCCTTCCTCCGGCCGCCTCTGCCCTCCCTTCCTCCGGCCGTCCCCTCCCTTTTCCTCCGCCCTCCCGCCGTCCCCTCCTCCGTCGTCTCCCTCCCCTCCTCAGGCCCTCCCCTCCTCCGGCCGTTCCCTCCGCTCCTTCGGTCGTCCCCTCCTTCGGCTGTCCCTTCCTCCGGCCCTCTCCCTCCTCTGTCCCTCCCTTCCTCTGGCCCTCTCTCTCCTTTGACCTTCTCCCTCCCCTCCGGCGCGCTGATGTGCATGTTATTCCTCATCTCGTGCAACAATAACATGCTTTTTACCAGACACTCATCTCTGCACATCTTTGCATGAACTTAGCCTGGCCATGCCCATCCTGGACGCCCCATGCGATGCAGCCTAAATTTACCCAAGGATCCAAACACGCCCTAAGGCTCCATCTTGGGCGGCTGGCCGGGTTGCTACCCGGTTGCTCTTCAACTACGTGACTCTTCAGCTATATCCTACATCATCGAGTTATGTTGATTAATGCGAAAATTCGATTTTTGTTATTTTTACTTATCTTATATATTGCTAGCCTCTAAGAAAACTGTGAATTGCCCTTTTTCATCTTGAAAGTTGGTGCGATCTTAGCCGGTGCATCTAAATCCCGTGAGATGATACGCTCTTTCATACACAAGCCTCATTATATCTTCTTTAAAATAGCCACCATATCTATCTATTATGGCATTTTCATAGTCATTCAGAAATATATTGTCATGCAACATTCATCTTACTTTTTATCGCAAAAAAAACATCCATCTTACTTTACATGACTTGATGTGATCCTTCATCATCATATTTCTTTGCATGATCATATAGCCGCATGATAGTGGGGATTTTCACCTGTTTATATTTTTGCTACATGACGTGTTAGTATCATTATACATCACACTATACTGGCAGAGACATACATTGCATACATCATGTTTTTTTTACTTTAGTTTGAGTTATGAGTATCTAAAAGTGTGTTGATAATGTTCATATATAGTGTTGCCCTTACCAGTGAGGATAACATCCCAAAGAGGACATAATTAACAAATTAAAAGATTAAAAAGAGGAAAAATGAGAGGAAAATAAAAAAGAGTCATGGAGGCCATAAAAAAAAGAGTGGGCAACACTCCTATTCTTTAAATCTACACTTGTGCTTCAAAGTAGCACTTGTACTTTAGTTTGTAGAGAGTTTTCATATCATTCTTGTATAAATATGTGGGACTTTACACTATAGAACTTGACTTGTATATTTGAATGATGAGCCTTCTCAAATGAGCTCGATCTACATCTTCATGAGCAAATAAGTTGGATGCAACCACACTAGTTCCATTGGAGAGGTTTCATACACTGGTAGCTCTATGTGCATCCATTGCATGGCAATCCCTACTGCTCACACTATATATATCATAAGGCTTTCTCTCGCGTATGGTTGTCCTCATTGGGTGTGAGCCTTTTCTCACTTTTTAACTTCCTACGTCCATCATTATTCTCTTTGCCATGCTAAGTGCCATTAATCTTGCTTGCGCTCATTCATTGGATGAGTTGCTCGAAAGTCAAGAAGGCGATAATCAAATAGTCTTGTATCTGACTGACATATTGGGGTAGTGTATGATAAAGTTTCAAAAGACTTTGTGATATACGAAGGTTGACTATGAGTTCTCAACATACATAGTATTTTATTCTAAACCTTCCTCACTCTGGCATGGGAACACCGATTGGAGAGACTCGATTCACGGACAACAAGATATCTTTTTTCCTTTATGTTCTTTCATTGCTTTTCAATGCTAGATATAAAATCTTGCTTTATATTACTTTGTTTACATTATATGTCTTGATTTCTTACTTGAATATTCTTGATCTTGTTGATAGCATGTTAGCATAAAAATTATGTTTGTTATTATTTACCTACCCGAGGACGAGCAAGAATTAATCTTGGGGATGCTGATACGTCTCAAATGTATGTATAATATTTGCTTGTTCCATGCTTATTTGGTTGACATTGCTATATGTTTTGAAACGCTTTCCTATCCTTTTATAACATTTATGGGAACTAACCTATTAACCCAGTGCCCAGTGCCGTTTTCTCTCTATTATTGCCTATGCATCGCAGAAAATGGTGAAAACAAATCAATATGCTAAGAAAATTCTAGAAAATTTTAAAATTCCATAAGGCAGCAGAATCACCAAAGAGGGACAGAGGGGGCCCACCCCCTGGCCAGGCGACTTGAAGGCAGAGCCAGGTGGGACCTCCCCGGGTGCCCCTGTTTTGTATATATATTCCTCAAAGACCGAAAACCCTCGGGGCAGAGTTATTTTTCTAGAAGCCATCATCGTTCCGCCGCCATCGTGATTCTCAGATCAGGAGTTCATGCAGTACTGTGCCGGCACCCTGCCAGAGTAGGGATTCATCCCCGGATGTCTCTTCTGTTGGGAATGTGCCCTAGAGGCAAATAAAATATGTTTTATTGAGCATATTCCATTAGTTCATAATACGTTCTATACTATACTATAACTGTATTAAGCGGAAACCTTAATACAAGTGTGGTATACAAACAACCAGGTCCATATCCTTATTATTGTTTCCAAGCTTTATTTACTTTTCTGCATTTACTTTCAAGTTGATATCATTATCCCCTTGCGTTTTATCATTTGTGAACAACAAGACCGGAGAGATTGACAACCTCTCTGAACTTCGTTGGGAGCAAAGTTATCTGTGTCTGTGTGCAGGTCCGCGTCAGGTGCGCCGCTGACACCTACTTATCATCTCTGGAGTCCTACTAGAGACAAACCTTGGTATCTTTACTGAGGGAAAACTCACTGCTGTACCGCATCACGCCTTCCACTTGGGGCCTGCCAACGAAGGGCGAGAAGCTGTCATCAACCGGCAATCCCCGATGCTGCGCAGCTCCACGATGACTCTAGTAGCCACCCGGTCCTTGAGACCGATGACGGCATTACATCCCCGTCGGAACGTTGTCGGTGAAGACGCCGTGATACGGCCACGGCGATGAAGTAGCGCCACAAGTGTAGCGCCTCGCGGGATTACACACATACGGTGTACCCGACGTCCCTCCGGGCTCAAAAAGTGGAGCGTGTTTCTCTCCCACACAAAGTAAGAAAGGATCTAACTTGTTATGAACAGCAACCAAAGCTAAAGAAAATTAAAAACAAAACCTAAGAGCGAGACGCTCCAAGCATAGCACATAACACATGAAGTGATAAAAATATAGTGAGACGAAGGACGAACTGATGATTGTTGATGGAGAAGGGGATGCACGGGGGCATCCCCAAGCTTAGACGCTTGAGTCTCCTTGAATATTTATTGGGGATGCGTGGGGGCATCCCCAAGCTTGAGCGCTTGACACTCCTGGATCTTCTTTCATCATCTTCCATCGCACACTTGAAAACTCCCTTCATACATAACTCATCATAAGCTGATTAGAGAGGTTAGTACCCTTAATAAATAATTTTTCTCCATTGGATATAAAGATAAACTTGAAGAGATACTGTTTCTAAAGAGTTCAAAAAAGTTTTTGCAAAAAAAAAGCAAGCTTAAGGTTTGCAAAAGTAAGGAGAGACAAAACGTGGCAGAATCTGTGAAAAACAGAACAGCAGATAGTAAAGATTTTTTTATGGGCACTTCTGCAACTCAAATAAAAAAACTCAGAACATACGGAAGTTTCGTAATTGTATAGAGCATACTGTGTAAAAATTTCAGCTCAAAAAGATGAACTGGTATTTTCTGGAATTTTTCTGGTCACGAGGACAGAATCTGTTTTCTGGACAGCATGTCACAACTTTTACTTCACTTGCCGTAAGAGGCTATAACTTGGCACAAAGCTGAAAAATAAAGATACAATTATGTTGCTTCATAAGTAACAATCATCAAGACACAAAAAAAGAAAAAAGAAAACACCTAAATTTGTTGCGGGCTGCCTCCCGAAAGCGCTTTCTTTTATGCCTTTTAGCTAGGCATGATGATTATAGAAGATGCTCTCACAAGAATAAGAATTTTGAAGCAAAAGAGAGCATCAAGAAGCAAATGTGAAACACATTTAAGCCTAACCCACTTCCTATGCATAAGCATCTTGTAAGAAAATAAATCAAAGAAGCACAAAGTGACATGCATAGGAAGGTAGAACAAGAACAACTTCAAAACTTTCAACATGAAGAGAGGTGTTTTTGTAACATGGAAGTTTCTACAACCAAACTTTCCTCTCTCAAAGTAATTTTCAGTAGCATCATGAACAACATCAAGAATATAACTATCACATAAATCATGTTGTTCATGACCTACAAGCACACGTGTATTGTTTTCAACACGGTTTTTAGGATGATAAGATAGATGCAACCCATCACATTGAGCCTTGATAAGAGCATAGTTCTCCGGAATATGAATTGGAGATTTCAAAAGGATAATAGGACAATCAAGTGTGGGTGCAATAGAAACAATTTCATGCTTAACATGAGTAACTATAGGAAGTTCATCTTCGTAGGCATCATCCATAGTGGCATCTTGGCCAAAAGTATAGAAGGCATCAATTTCATCAAAAAGGGATATTTCAAAAGAATCCATAGGATCATAATACTCATCATATAAAGTAAGAGTCAAAGAGTTACTCTCATTAGAAGGTAGACATGGATGACTCCATTCTTCCTCCTTTTGTTCGTCACTCTCCTCCTCATTTTCATCCAAGGAGCTTTCAATTTCAGCAATTTCTTCTTCCATAGAGTCCTGCAAAACATTAGTCTCTTCCTTTGGGGGAGAGATTCTCTCAAGATAATCAGTAATATAATAATTTGCATCATAATTTTCAAGGCAATAGTTCAGTATAGAAAGACTCTCAAATTTGTAAGGGGCATCATCAATAGTTTTAAGAAGAGAAGCAATTTCATCGGCACCCTTAAAAGCAACAAATTCTTCAATTTGCTCTGCATCATAAAAATCATAATTTCCCTTAGCATAAGAAGCTAAGGTTTCATCCTCATTGTAATCACATTGGAAAGGTAGGTGTTTGTTCCTCATAAAGCAACAAGATTCATCCCTGCAGAAAGATATATTATTTATTGAGCACAAGTTTTTAGCATACTCATACGATTGATGTATGATTCTCCATAAGTGCATCCCTTTTTGAGACAAGCGGTATTCCTTGTAATATTCTTGTTGATCCTCGGTAAATCCTCCATGCCAATAAGATCTAGTTTCAAAGAAGTTAGACATTGATTGGCAAGTAAGGAACTAGACATACTATTTTTTTTTATAAAGGACACAAAGATAAAAACTGAAAGGTAAACTAACAAGACTAAAAAACGAAGGTAAAGGGTAGTGTGCAACTCCCCTATCTTAGCACTCGGAGTCCCCGGCAACGGCGCCAGAAATTACCCTTGATGAAAGCTTCTCGCCCTTCGTTGGTAGGCCCCAAGTGGAAGGCGTGATGCGGTACAGCAGCGAGTTTTCCCTCAGTAAAGATACCAAGGTTTGTCTCCAGTAGGACTCCAGAGATGATAAGTAGGTGTCAGCGGCGCACCTGATGCGGACCTGCACACAGACACAGATAACTTTGCTCCCAATGAAGTTCAGAGAGGTTGTCTATCTCTCCGGTCTTGTTGTTCACAAATGATAAAACGCAAGGGGATAATGATAGCAACTTGAAAGTAAATGCAGAAAAGTAAATAAAGCTTGGAAACAATAATAAGGATATGGACCGGGATACGTGATGTTCGCTAGTGATGTCTCTCTCCCAAAAGACGATAAAAATGCTATGCGAGGTAAACAAATTACAGAAAGGCAATTGACAGGATTATGAACGCACCGCAATGCTAACTATGCTACAAAAGAAAGGAAGAGGTTCAAAAGCACAGGCAGTACGCCAAAGTAAGTAGACCGAAATCCATCTGCATCTACTACTAATCATCCACCTTGAGATATCTATCCAGAACATCTCGCTGGTATTAAGTTGCGAGCCCCACCCAAAGTGTAAACCAAAAGCAACAGACAACTGCATTAAAAATAACTTTGCGTAAAGTAAACAATCCTTGTAACCGCGGTTACAAGCATCGTTGTTTTCCCCCTTGTGGCAACAACACATCCCCTAGACTCATGTTTCTGTCACTCAAGCATGTCATCGTGGAGGCATGAACCCACAATCTAGCACAACGCTCCCTCTTGGAGTCACTACCTACTACTTGGCCAAAGCAATAAACAGAAACGGAGAGCATGCAAGAATTACTTAGGAACAAAAATACAAGAGATAAAAACCAAATATATTACTCTATCACAATCTGAACATAATCTCATAATCCATCAGATCCGATCAAACTCAACATAGCAATAGTAGAAATATTACAAAGGTGCCTCGATCATGTAGGGAAGCTCACGAGATCTAAACAATGAAGATCAAAGAGGGGAGGAGAACATCACATAGCTACCGATCACGGACCCATGGTCCAAGGAAAACTACTCACGAGACATCCAGGGAGCATCCATCGTGGAGAGGAGACTCCCGGAGGTCAATCCTCCCTCCGGCAGGGTGCCGGGAAGAGGTCTTCTGGTGCACCCGATCTTGGAAGCGCGGCGGCGGCGGAATAGAGGCGAGTTCGCGGAATAGGGTTCTCGTTCTGGAGTTTTCCCGTGACGGGGGATAAATAGGCGAAGGGGGGCGGCCAGAGGTGGACCAGGGGCCCCAGGCGCCCCCCTGGCGCGGACAGGGGTGGGGCCGCGCCGGGTGGCCGCCTGGGCACCCCCTGGCCCCCTCTGGACCCTCCCGGGATTTTCTGGAAGCTTCCTCCACGCTGATTTTTTATCTGAATTTTCCCGAATTTTTCTGGCACTTTTTATATGGGGGAAAACTGAAATAGAAAAACAGCAAAAAACAGGAACTGGCACTGGGGTGCACTGAGTTAATAGGTTAGTCCAAATATGATCAAAAATGTATGAAAGTGTATCTAGATCATAGCAATATCACACAAAACATGCATGGAGCAAGCAGAAATTATCGATACGTTTTGGACGTATCAACATCCCCAAGCTTAATTCCTGCTTGTCCTCGAGTAGGTAAATGATAACAAGCATAATTTCTGTGGTGACAAGCTAGCAACCATATAAGAACTTTTAAAAGTAAAGAAAGCAAGGTTAGAGATTCAATTCAAGTCATAACAGGCAAGAGTCTATATTAGCATTGAAACAAGTAACAAAAGAACAAAAGGTGCATGAGCTCTTGCTGCCCGTGACTCGAATGTCTCCAAATGGTGTTTGCGTGCAAGAAAAGGGGATAGGGAATACGAGAGAAAAAGTGTTTTTGTTGAGAACTCAATCTACTAAAGTTTCACACTTGGTCCTCTTTGGAATCTTATCTTGACTCGTCCCCAGACCACTAGCCAGGTACATGTCAATTTGATCCACTCCTTTTCGATATTTTGAGCACTCATGCAATGGATGAGCGTAAGCACGAAAGTTGACACTTAGGATGGCAAAGAGAGAAATATGGTGGAGGAGGAAGACAAAAAGGATGAGAAAGGCTCACATCAATGAGTACAATCATAGGCAAGAGATGCCAAATGATAGATATGATGTGAGGAGTAGGGATTGCCATGCAACGGGTGCACATACGAGCTAGGAAGCTCTCCAAACTATATGCAAAAAGATCATATCTATGGAGTACAAGGATATAGAGGAAGTACTAGTGTGGATCTCTCAAAAGGATAGTAGTGTTGCCCCTTTCTCTCTTTTTATTTCTTTTTCTCTTTTTTCTATTTTTTTGTATTTTTTTGTGGCCTCAATGGCTCTTTCTATTTAACTCTCATTTGTCCTCTTTGGGATCTTTTAATGTGTCCACTTTGGGATCTTTTCCTCACTTAAGGGCAACACTCTATTTTACAAGAAGGTAAAGGAGATCTTTCACACTTTACAAGGTACTCAAAACATAAAGAAGATGTAACTAACATGATGTATGCAATGTAAGTCGCTGCCAGTGTAGCAGGAACATGTATGGCATGAAGATCAAGTCACGAAGAGGTGGAAGTTGCATCGCAATGTAACTTGAAAAGGCTATGGAAATGCCTTGATAGGTAGGTATGGTGGGTGTTTGAGGAAGGATAAAGGGAGGCTTATGATGACAGAGCGTATCATGCCAAGGGTTTGGATGTACCGGCGAAGGTGGACACCAACTCTCGGAGTGAGAAGAAGGCAATGCACGGCACGGGAAAGGCTAGAAAAATATGGGAAGGTGGAAGTGTCAACTCTCAATACTTACATTAGTCCGAAGAACTCATGCACTTATTATCGGTAACTCTCAATCTAATGAGGAGGTTCACAAAGAGACAAGTAACCCGAGGAGGAGTGTATGGGTGTTTGGTTATCCTTGCGCATCCTCGACTCATGGTACGTGAGTGTACTCTAATATTCGACCCCTCAGAAGAGTAGTGATCCATCTAGTAGCTAGAGTTCTCAACTAGTTTTTTAGGTTTTGAAAATAAACACGGATTGCCCAAAATACGACACCTATCACTAATAGGCAAGATCTCTTGACACCAAAAGTCCAAACATTACTCACAACAATGCCTCAAAACTATTGCAAGCTACTACTAAAATTAAATAGCAACCTCAATTACCTACTTTCAAGACAAAACACAACTCAGTGCAACAACCAACTCTCTTTAACAAGATAAACATGAAAACTAAAAAGAGTTGCAGCAACAAACTAAACAAAAGCCAAGGCTCTTGTTAAGGACAAACTAAGACTAAAACTAAACATGGCAGTAGCTATGAAAAGATAAAGAACACACAACAGCAAAAAGATAGGCAGGAAAAATCCTATGATGTGTTCTAGATTTTGAAAGTGGAGCGTGTTTCTCTCCCACACAAAGTAAGAAAGGATCTAACTTGTTATGAACAGCAAACAAATCTAAAGAAAACTAAAAACAAAACCTAAGAGCGAGACGCTCCAAGCATAGCACATAACACATGAAGTGATAAAAATATAGTGAGACGAAGGACGAACTGATGATTGTTGATGGAGAAGGGGATGCACGGGGGCATCCCCAAGCTTAGACGCTTGAGTCTCCTTGAATATTTATTGGGGATGCGTGGGGGCATCCCCAAGCTTGAGCGCTTGACACTCCTGGATCTTCTTTCATCATCTTCCATCGCACACTTGAAAACTCCCTTCATACATAACTCATCATAAGCTGATTAGAGAGGTTAGTACCCTTAATAAATAATTTTTCTCCATTGGATATAAAGATAAACTTGAAGAGATACTGTTTCTAAAGAGTTCAAAAAAGTTTTTGCAAAAAAAAAGCAAGCTTAAGGTTTGCAAAAGTAAGGAGAGACAAAACGTGGCAGAATCTGTGAAAAACAGAACAGCAGATAGTAAAGATTTTTTTATGGGCACTTCTGCAACTCAAATAAAAAAACTCAGAACATACGGAAGTTTCGTAATTGTATAGAGCATACTGTGTAAAAATTTCAGCTCAAAAAGATGAACTGGTATTTTCTGGAATTTTTCTGGTCACGAGGACAGAATCTGTTTTCTGGACAGCATGTCACAACTTTTACTTCACTTGCCGTAAGAGGCTATAACTTGGCACAAAGCTGAAAAATAAAGATACAATTATGTTGCTTCATAAGTAACAATCATCAAGACACAAAAAAAGAAAAAAGAAAACACCTAAATTTGTTGCGGGCTGCCTCCCGAAAGCGCTTTCTTTTATGCCTTTTAGCTAGGCATGATGATTATAGAAGATGCTCTCACAAGAATAAGAATTTTGAAGCAAAAGAGAGCATCAAGAAGCAAATGTGAAACACATTTAAGCCTAACCCACTTCCTATGCATAAGCATCTTGTAAGAAAATAAATCAAAGAAGCACAAAGTGACATGCATAGGAAGGTAGAACAAGAACAACTTCAAAACTTTCAACATGAAGAGAGGTGTTTTTGTAACATGGAAGTTTCTACAACCAAACTTTCCTCTCTCAAAGTAATTTTCAGTAGCATCATGAACAACATCAAGAATATAACTATCACATAAATCATGTTGTTCATGACCTACAAGCACACGTGTATTGTTTTCAACACGGTTTTTAGGATGATAAGATAGATGCAACCCATCACATTGAGCCTTGATAAGAGCATAGTTCTCCGGAATATGAATTGGAGATTTCAAAAGGATAATAGGACAATCAAGTGTGGGTGCAATAGAAACAATTTCATGCTTAACATGAGTAACTATAGGAAGTTCATCTTCGTAGGCATCATCCATAGTGGCATCTTGGCCAAAAGTATAGAAGGCATCAATTTCATCAAAAAGGGATATTTCAAAAGAATCCATAGGATCATAATACTCATCATATAAAGTAAGAGTCAAAGAGTTACTCTCATTAGAAGGTAGACATGGATGACTCCATTCTTCCTCCTTTTGTTCGTCACTCTCCTCCTCATTTTCATCCAAGGAGCTTTCAATTTCAGCAATTTCTTCTTCCATAGAGTCCTGCAAAACATTAGTCTCTTCCTTTGGGGGAGAGATTCTCTCAAGATAATCAGTAATATAATAATTTGCATCATAATTTTCAAGGCAATAGTTCAGTATAGAAAGACTCTCAAATTTGTAAGGGGCATCATCAATAGTTTTAAGAAGAGAAGCAATTTCATCGGCACCCTTAAAAGCAACAAATTCTTCAATTTGCTCTGCATCATAAAAATCATAATTTCCCTTAGCATAAGAAGCTAAGGTTTCATCCTCATTGTAATCACATTGGAAAGGTAGGTGTTTGTTCCTCATAAAGCAACAAGATTCATCCCTGCAGAAAGATATATTATTTATTGAGCACAAGTTTTTAGCATACTCATACGATTGATGTATGATTCTCCATAAGTGCATCCCTTTTTGAGACAAGCGGTATTCCTTGTAATATTCTTGTTGATCCTCGGTAAATCCTCCATGCCAATAAGATCTAGTTTCAAAGAAGTTAGACATTGATTGGCAAGTAAGGAACTAGACATACTATTTTTTTTTATAAAGGACACAAAGATAAAAACTGAAAGGTAAACTAACAAGACTAAAAAACGAAGGTAAAGGGTAGTGTGCAACTCCCCTATCTTAGCACTCGGAGTCCCCGGCAACGGCGCCAGAAATTACCCTTGATGAAAGCTTCTCGCCCTTCGTTGGTAGGCCCCAAGTGGAAGGCGTGATGCGGTACAGCAGCGAGTTTTCCCTCAGTAAAGATACCAAGGTTTGTCTCCAGTAGGACTCCAGAGATGATAAGTAGGTGTCAGCGGCGCACCTGATGCGGACCTGCACACAGACACAGATAACTTTGCTCCCAATGAAGTTCAGAGAGGTTGTCTATCTCTCCGGTCTTGTTGTTCACAAATGATAAAACACAAGGGGATAATGATAGCAACTTGAAAGTAAATGCAGAAAAGTAAATAAAGCTTGGAAACAATAATAAGGATATGGACCGGGATACGTGATGTTCGCTAGTGATGTCTCTCTCCCAAAAGATGATAAAAATGCTATGCAAGGTAAACAAATTACAGAAAGGCAATTGACAGGATTATGAACGCACCGCAATGCTAACTATGCTACAAAAGAAAGGAAGAGGTTCAAAAGCACAGGCAGTACGCCAAAGTAAGTAGACCGAAATCCATCTGCATCTACTACTAATCATCCACCTTGAGATATCTATCCAGAACATTAAGTTGCGAGCCCCACCCAAAGTGTAAACCCAAAGCAACAGACAACTGCATTAAAAAGAACTTTGCGTAAAGTAAACAATCTTTGTAACCGCGGTTACAAGCACCATTGTTTTCCCCCTTGTGGCAACAGCACATCCCCTAGACTCATGTTTCTGTCACTCAAGCATGTCATCGGGGAGGCATGAATCCACAATCTAGCACAACGCTCCCTCTTGCAGTCACTACCTACTACTTGGCCAAAGCAATAAACAACAACGGAGAGCATGCAAGAATTACTTAGGAACAAAAATACAAGAGATAAAAACCAAATATATTACTCTATCACAATCTGAACATAATCTCATAATCCATCAGATCCGATCAAACTCAACATAGCAATAGCAGAAATATTACAAAGGTGCCTCGATCATGTAGGGCAGCTCACGAGGTCTAAACAATGAAGATCAAAGAGGGGAGGAGAACATCACATAGCTACTGATCACGGACCCATGGTCCAAGGAAAACTACTCACGAGACATCCGGGGAGCATCCATGGTGGAGAGGAGACTCCCAGAGGTCAATCCTCCCTCCGGCAGGGTGCCGGGAATAGGTCTTCTGGTGCTCCTGATCTTGGAAGCGCGGCGGCGGCGGAACAGAGGCGAGTTCGCAGAATAGGGTTCTCGTTCTGGAGTTTTCCTGTGACGGGGGATAAATAGGCGAAGGAGGGCGGCCAGAGGTGGACCAGGGGCCCCAGGCGCCCCCCTGGCGCGGCCAGGGGTGGGGCCGCGTCGGGTGGCCGCCTGGGCACCCCCTGGCCCCCCTCTGGCCCCTCCCGGGCTTTTCTGGAAGCTTCCTCCACGCTGATTTTTTATCTGAATTTTCCCGATTTTTTCTGGCACTTTTTATATGGGGGAAAACTGAAATAGAAAAACAACAGAAAACGGGAACTGGCACTGGGGTGCACTGAGTTAATAGGTTAGTCCAAATATGATAAAAAATGTATGAAAGTGTATCTAGATCATAGCAATATCACACAAAACATGCGTGGAGCAAGCAGAAATTATCGATACGTTTTGGACGTATCACCGGTATGACTACACCAACCACGTTCACGCATGAACTTTTCCCTCTTAACGGACTACATACTGGCATATGATTTATTCCATCTGCTACTTGCATCGCCATAGCATAGGTCTTGGGATTGGGTATCGTAGGTTATGAAAAATTTGTTTTTTCTGCCCCGAACCCCAACAGTGGTATCATGAGCAAGGCTATGCGTAGATGTATTGTACGGATAGAACACATCTAGTATGTGGGCATCAATTTTCCAATTGGTACCCTCTCACGTGTACTCGTTTAACATTGCGGCAATGTCCTGATGAAGCGGCCCCGACCGAATTTACGTGTTTACGCGAGACTGGTTCCACGCTTGACATATTGCTTGTACCATATAAGTGGCTGGGGGGTGTCTGTCTCTCCAACATTAGCTTTGCGAAGACGTTTGCGACAGAGGGCCCCGACAGGGGTGTAATAGAGAAAATTGCGGGATTGGTGTTGTGGCTTGTTTTCGTAGGATAGAAACAGTTCTTTTCTGAAACCCTAGCAGCCACATAAAACTTGCAAAAGATAAAGTAGAAAGGCGTTTTCAACTTTAATTTGCATGTCAGGGGGAATCATAGCATGTATGATTTATTGTTTTACATCATGTTTTGCTAATATGCTAGATATAACGATGGTAGCACAATAGGATAATCTCTATTAAATACCAAACACAAGTATTCTACCAAAGTGTGCACCACCTAGAAGGTTCTCCCATATGGCCGACATTCCGTACATATCTGGTGTCACACATATTAAATGGAGTTTGCATGAGGTTAGGTTTGTCAAGCCTAGCATATGCAGATATGGCCTTGCTGAGCAGCATATAACACAGAGGTCAATTTGGCGAGTCTAGCATATGCAGATATGGCCTCGGAATACTAGAGATCGAAAGATCGAGCATGAGTCACATAGATGATGTGATCGCACTAGTTGTCTACCTTTGAAACTGATCCGTCGGCCGTGTGATATTCGAGGGCGGACAGTGAATCTGGATCATGTAATCACTTAGTAAATTGAGGGATGTTTTACTAAGTGGGATTTTTGGAATTGATTACAATTGAACTCCACATATTATGAACTTAATCTTCATGTCTTAGCAAATAACATTGTAGAAAATGTCATACCAAAAATGTTTATAACTATGGCTCTTTAGCGTTATGAAGAACTTAAGGTAGATGGATCTTACTTCATTGATGTGTACCAACACCGTTAGATACATACTCATTAGTAATGACTTGATAAACATAATACGAAGAACTGCTAGGAGATACACCTGATAACTCCGTAATCAAGTAAGATGATGATCAGTATCATACTCACCGTCACTTATGAATGACTGCCCAATACACCATACTTCATTCTATGGAATCTAAATTGTGAATTCATGTTAACCAACACGTATGACGTGCTAGGTGAACTTGAAAGCAGTAAGTCCCAAATTAGAGCAATGGAATATGAGTATATGGACGGGGTTTCTTTCAACCATGGTGGAAGGAACAACCTGCTGAGAAAGTCACTTGGAAACTGTAGAAGATACATGAACACCTTGTGCATAACTTGGACTACTAAATGACTGGTTACTTTGCGATAGTTGGGGAGTTGCATCCACTTCCTTCCAACTACAAAGACCATATCTAGACTATGTCATGAAGGAGAATTGTTCACCTGTCGTGAGTTCATGGTTAAAGATAAGAACATGAAGAGTAGAACCAATGCAAGAATAGTCATTGACGGAGAAAGTATATTTGATATATGAGTTATAAATGTCTTTCCCAACAAAACACTAATTGCGATTGATTAAGTATTTGATGCTTGAACATACTGCTTAAGGAGTGACTTGGAAGGGATGAGGTGGCAATGTGTGCTGACGGTAATCAAGATAGTTGATGGTCGACAACACTCTCCCTCTACATCTATCATTTGATTAAATGTATGAATAAATTTATGATCGTTTGAATGTGAACTATATTAGTGTGTCTTGCATCTCGCGAAGACAATTATTCATATTAGCGAGAAAAAAACCAGTTGTTCTCCTTTTATGAATGATATCTTTTATGGTCACATTACGGTTATGAATGAGTTATTCTTATATTGATGATGGTAGTTTGATAATTTATAAGAAATATTGTAATACCAAGAATTATCTAGACTTAATAATTACACTACAGTTTAAGTCATGAATGGCATGATGATGTTTTGAGATACTTGATCTCTTGACACATGCAAACCATGCCTCTTTAGGTGAGATGACTAAAACCTCGCGTTCTGATAAAACAGAGTGTATACTAATTGTTGAATATCATACGTTGTGATGTATTGTATATCAGCATGTAGTGAATTTCATTATTTCGTGAACTTCGTTTGTGGACTTAGATGAATATGTGTATTCACTAATGAAACATAAGTCTGAAATAATTTGATATGATCAAAAGGGATTTCAGAGTAAAGATGGATATAAAATTAACAAGAAAGACAAGTCTCTATGAACTGATCAAAGTGACAGATGTTTTTAGTTAGTCTTGGGCATAAAGACTTGTGAAAGTTGTTTCACAAATTACAATGCTTGGACACTTCAATATTATTGATGTGCCTGAACATCGTAATCATACTCTATTGAATAGTGTATGATCTAAGTTATCTCTTACTGAGTTACGTTATTATTGTTTAGAGTTATTAATTTGATATGCAAACACTCACTTCAGTATAGGGAACCATCTGAGTTCGTGGAAACCAACACTATATATGTTATGGTGTGTCAGGGTTTCTAGGAAGCCTGATTTATATGATAAATCATCTTTGTAGTGTATCCTTAGACAACTATGGATGCATCTTCCACAACTAGAACCAAAAGGAGCAAAACTTGTATTGCTAAGTTTGGTGTTTGCCAAGAATTGTTCTTGTAAATGTGGTAATGGAAGAAGAGTGAAAGTTCAACCAAGGTAATTGACCTTGCCTCCGATGTCAGAGTAGCACAACGGAATATGTTCCATAAGCAAAACTCTACAATTAGAGGAGAAACTAATGATAAAGATCATGATGTTTCGATGGAAACTTTTACTGAACAAAGTAGGATTCAAGAATACATATTTGCCCCTTGTGCAAAATGATATTCATGATTCACTTGTCAAGTTAATGGAGCAAGACATACCTATGAACTACAAAGAAGCGATGGTGGACCTAAGTACGAGATATGACTATGAGTCATGAAATCCTATATTGAGTTTCATTCAAGATTACTTGAATCTTATCAAGTAAGGAGGTTACTTGATATTCCCAATAACTTCATGGTTATAAGGAATGAATGTGAACATCAAATAAGACATCAAGATTGATTTGTCACGAAGAATGTCTCTGACAAATTCAATAAGTTGACTACAACATGTAGCAATGCTTGAGTCAATGGGATATTCACTACAATTGATCCAAAATTGTTATCAATACCGTGACTTCCTCAAATCCTGCATTTGAAGAAGTGTTGTAATTGGTACAACAAGAAGGTTTTGAAAAACATATGGATACTAGTATCTCGTAACCGGGATTCTCGATTTGATTAATGATCAAAAGATTTTGCACTTAACCAAAATATCGAGGAAACATGCATTTTCATGAAACTGAGTGGGAGCTGAATAGTTTCCTAAAGTTAATATGTGGATGACATATTTTTAGTGGGAGCTATGGGAGTTTTATCCTAGTCTTATATGTGTCTGACATATCTGAGTGGGAGCTATGTGGATGTTATCCTTACCTTATATGTAACTGACATATTTGAGTGGGAGCTATATGAGTGTTACCCTGAACTTAATATGTGCATGACATATTTGAGTGGGAGCATGAAAACATTCTCATATATGGATAACATATTGTGAATGGTGTAGTTCGTATTAATGATTATTTGAATCTTGCATAAAGGAAGATGAATAAGTATTAAACATTGAAAATCTATTAAGATAGATTAATGTGTTTGATAAGCATTTAGTCGAAATACTTTCCTGGATAAGATTCCGAGGGAGTTCAGAATGGGACAAGTGAAGAAGTAGTTCTTGCTTATATATCCAAGAGAACTATCGAGTTAATCTCAGTACAAGAACAATGGTTAAATGAAAGAAATGGATGTGTTACATCCTCTATGCCTTTGTCATAGGTTCTTTCATACAAAACCAGAGTTATGTGCTCGACGTAATGTGACCCAAGTTCTTAGTAGTAAGAACATGTGGTGATATGATTTATGACTAAATCGTTGAACAAAGAGTTAAGTTTATCCTTCAGTGTCTGGAGAGAACTGAGGATACATCTCTAATTTGTAAAGGATAGTGGACTTGACCATAAATGTTATGCTGGTCCAAGTTCTGACACTAACCTAGAAAATTGAGATATCATACTAATAAATGCCTAAGTTAAAAAAACATGGTTAGACATCAAAGTTGCATACAATGCACTAAGGATTAAATCTACATTGATGTGGCTGCTTTAGAAGTGGCAGGAGTTATAATTTGGCTGGAGAAGTTTGACTTCTGACTAAGTGAGTTTTTAGTGTGCATGACTAAGTGAAGATCCGTGTGATCCAACGGACGTCATTGCTGAAACACAACGAACGCAGTCTCACTCCACCGCCAAAGAAATATACCTCATCATTATATTGGATAATGAAGGAATGTCAAACTAGGTGACATTAATGATTTGCAAAAGACATACGGATCTGAATGGTTCAGACCATTGATACAACCTTTTCCACAAGCAAGCATGATCTATAACCGTATACATGATATGGAGTTATGATCCACAGAAAAAATGCAGCTAGGTTATTTGTACTCTAGTGCAAGTGGGAGACTGTTGGGAATGTGCCCTAGAGGCAAATAAAATATGTTTTATTGAGCATATTCCATTAGTTCATAATTGTGACGCCCCCAAAATCAATCCGTGTACAGTAATCATACACGCAGGGTACACGGCTGAGATTAGGGTGCCACGGTGAGAATATCACAGCACAACACTAAACAGAAAAGGATAAACCAATATAATACAACAAAGGGGGGGGGGGTCGCTCGGACCCGAATACATAAGTCATATAATCATAATATCGGAGTACAAACATAGTTAGTCAAGTTTTTTCCTTAAGAAGGCTAGCACAAATAACATCAGAGATACAGATCGAAAAGGTGAGGCCTCCTGCCTGGGATCCACCGAAATACCCCTGGTCAACGGGAACTCGATGTCATAGTAGGCTCCTCCTGGAATCTCTTGCTCCTAGGCTCAAACGTCGACTGCAGCGACCGATCAGGCAAAACGAAAAGGGGGAAATAAAGCAAAGGTGAGTATCTAGCATACCCGTGAGTCTTACGTCCGCTACTAAGCATTTATGCATTGTATCAAATGGAAAGGGGAGGCTATATATAGTGGACTGCAAGATAGAGATCAGAATAAGGGTAAGAAGCTAGGCCTATCGAAGACTAGCATCTTCCGACGAGTCTTGCAGCACGCGGTAAGAATCAGCCAACAGTTCAATAGCATGAATGTAATAACAATGCAGCAGAAGTTGCTGCAGCATTGTATAATAGTAAGTTGTAATATTTCATAATAATAATGCCTCTGAGTCCCCTTCCTCAACATCCCCGCGTGGAAGAAAACCCGGAACCAACAGTTTAATAGTAGTAGTTTGTAGTGGTAGGATCTGGCTTCAGCATAAAGCATCCTGTTACCGTGGACACGGCTATTCGAATAGATTAATCTTCCCTGCAGGGGTGCACCACTGGGTAGGCTACACGCTCGGATCTCCAGGGTGGCCTACACCTAGTTAGGGAATGCCCCACCGAGGCTATCCGACACAACGCAGTCCATCCTACGGCTCATCAGAGAGGTCCCCGCCGGTCTACAGCCCTAAGGGCAAGGGGGTCATGGGCCTATCACCTCTCGCTCTCCGGGTCGTTGCGAGGACGGTGAATTCCAGCGCCATCGGCGCGATCTGACCGTGCGGCAATGCTGAACTGGACGTCTTTCAGAGCTTTCGAATGAGGCTACGTCACAGAGGAGCCCATAACTCGTAATTCTCACGTATAGGTAGTGCTTACAAGCCAAAAGGCTACTCAAGTCATCCGCCGAACCCGTTAAGCATTTTATTAATTTTTTGTTGAGACAACCGTTATCGTTGCCCTTATTGAATGAGTCGCGGACAACGACAACAGTCAGGACCACCAGTAACATCGGTGCCTGCCCTGTCGTCCCACCAACTCGTGCGGTTACCAACAAGGTGAACCGTCTCCTTACCTTGTCTCGCGTTTGCTCCAAAGAGCTCGACTTTCGTACAACAGGATATCTGTCGGCCACGAATAGTACCAGGCCCGCCGCACACCGGTGGAATACACCTGACTTGTCGTTCCACTAATATATCCAGCGCGGGCACCATGGGGTCACCCGAGTCCTTACCTGTAAGGAAAACCGTGGTTCAGTACCCTAAGACGGCTATACAGAGTCAGCAACGAGTGGAGTACAAGGATTACTCCTCGATAGCTGTCGAGACCCAGAATATGCGTATGTAATTCCAGTCACAACTCAATCACATGGAGAGCCGAGAGCCGTACCACTTGTCTAAGCAGACAAGGTCAAACATAGAACACTCTCGGAAAGCATCGTACGTGAGGGGCATCCCATCCAGGCCGGATGATCAACTCAGATGGGTCCTCATCGCCCACTCACAAGTCTAAATGATTATGGGTGGTGAAATCCCATACTCATAGACAAGTCGCCTCAAACATGTTATCGATTGAATCATAACCCTTACATAAATAGACTCCAGCCCGATCACTTAGTCGGGGTCTAGGGCGGGCTCGATCATACAACAAAGTGTGCACGTGACAGAGTCACGAGCAATCGCATCGCGATCCCCCAAGCTGCGCACATCTAAGGGCCACTTGGTGTATAAAAGACCGCCAACCAGATCACAACTAAGGTCTCGAAAACCCATACTAAGACATGCATGTTATAAACGTACACACAACACACATGCCTAGTATGAACAGCAGGTATCATCACATAACTCTACAAAGTGTATCTTTATTGACTTACACATAGAGCATACAAAGATCACATGTCTGTGATCATCATTACATCATACAATGGAAGCAAATTAGGTCTGAGTACAGACAAGTTTAACAAATGGCTTAGAGAAGCCTTGTTCAACAAACATGCCCTTCCATGAGGGACCAGACTGATGTTTGGAACTATACTACCAAGGTCATCGTCGAGCTTCACGAAGGTGACTCCATCGGGGTCCGGGTTCTCATCTAAAACATAGAATAAGCAAACGTGAGTACAAAGTCGTACTCAGCAAGACTTACATCAGAACTATTCTACTCATGCTCAAGTTTCAAGGTAAAGGAGGTGGGGTTTCAGTATGCAGAAGAGCCAGCATTGACTTGGCTAGTCCTGTACTACGAGTACCAGACTTGAGGTAAGAAGCGTACACGAGTCCACTACCAAGTCTCCAACCAATACACCACTATGGATACTTCCTCGACTTCCCCACGAGGAAGCACGCCATAGCACTCACGCTTATCTTGCGAGTTTTATAAGTATCCATTCAAGTTGTCTATGATCAAGTAAAGGTCTCCAAGTAGTCCATAACCGCGGACACGGCTATTCGAATAGTTTATTAACCCTGCAGGGGTGTACATCTTCACACGCGTGTCATCACTTATCTCCTCATTCTTGTGACCCTTCAAGCGGGTGTCGGACGTGGATGAAACCAAGGCACTACCCTCACATCACCTTCTCTAATCCAGGAGTCGACTACCTGAGTTTTTCACCGCTCGAGAGTCCGGCCGGTTCTACGAAATGAACTCAGATAATGCAAGGGACCGAGACGCCACCTTTGACAGATGGTTTCGCTGCGTCACAGGTCCACCCACATATCTATGCATAAGCTAATTGGAAAGCCCGAATCTAGTGTGACTCCTGGACCGGATCGGGTACGTAAAGAGGCCTAACGGGGCTCCCATAAACCCTACATGTGGTCATACTCTTTGTCTTGGATCACAAAACAGGAACTCGGGCCTAGGGCAGTGTTTAACGAGACAACCCACTGTGTACTCCTACACAGCCTCTCATCGTTCACCTTTGTTTAGGGTGGATTCACCAACACATTATCATCAGCATCACCGTGTTCATTCCATCCCGACTCACAATCATAACAACCTCATTGTATCACTAAGTAGCAATAAGCAGTAACAGTTGAAGAGGCCACATGCTCATCATTCAACTCCTAAATCCGCTAGGATTGTGGTTTGCTTAATACGGTGACAAAATGATAGGTCATGCATCGGAATGGGTTTAACTATGCGAAAGAACGTGTCTCGGTGATCTCCTAAACATGCATAAGCGAGACTGAGAGGGAAGTAGGATTTTATAGACATGATCAATGGGGTTTGCTTGCCTTGCTGACGATACATGGGTCTTAACGGTGGTCTTCTCCTTCGGGGGTGATCACCGTCTCGGAGGCACTGTTACCTGTACAAACATCAACAAAGGGGGCCAACATTGAATTTAAATGCACAAGCACATGTTTATGTTGTCACACGATGTGAATGGTGCTGGTTTGTAGCAAATTCAATTTAAATGAAGTGTATTGCATTTCAAATGAAAATTCAAACTCCACATATGAATTTCAATTTAACCAAATTGCAATTGCTATTAATTGTTCTTTGAAAACCATGTGATCATGTGTGTAATATGTCTCTGATGTACAAGTGACCAAGTTTACACTGTATTGGTTCAAAGTGGAAAAGCATTTGAATTAAATTTGAATTAATTCCATTTAAACCAAATAGCAAAAGCTACTGGTCCCATTTTAAATTCAACTCAAACATAGCTGAAAAGTTGTATATTTGGATAGATTATTTTCTGCTGATCATTTTTCATATATTATTTGTCCAATTTGGAGTTCATATGAATTTTCTATGAATTTCCAAAGTTTAGCTATTTTTGTTTAATTTCTGGATTTTCTTTAATTCTTATAATCCCTTTTCTTTTTATTGCGTCAGGGTGACGTGGGGGTGATGTCACAGAGCTCTGGCTAGTGGGGCCCTGAGGTCAGTGGGAGGGGGGGGTTAATTCCATGTTAGTTATAAACTAACAGTGGTTAGATAAGGGCCTGGGGCCCACTGTTAGTGAATAGGGTTAGGATTAGTAGAAAATTAGCTTAGGCTAATGGAGGGGTCGCCGGAATGCGGCCGGAGCTTCGCCGGAGTTGCTCTTTTGAGCGCGGGGTGGGGTCTGGGTGGCATGTACGTGCTCCTCGCGGGATTTCGAAGGCAACATAGTAGGAGGGGGTCAAGATCGAGCCTTCAGGGCGCGACTATGGTGTCGGCTGCGGCGTGCTGGCCACTGGCCCGATGAAATCGACGATGTCGTGCGCGAGATGGAGCTTGGATGTGCTGGGGGGAAAGATAAGCTCACCAGGAGCGGGATGCGCAGCTCGGCGGGGCCGGAGAGGGGCTAGACGGAGGGGAATGGCTCGCCGGAGTTTGCTGCGGCCGCCGGTGATGTTTGAAGCTCGCGTCGCCTAGGGAGCTCTCCTTCTCGAATTGATGGCGGGGATCGACCGAGCCGTCGTCGTCGGCGCTTCTGGACAACACGGGGCGGCGGGAAGAAGCCAGTGGCCACGGTGGCGCGCGTCGGCGTACTCCGGGCGCTTCGGATCTCGCGGGTGTGCGCCGGAGACGAGGGAGAGGAGGGTTCCAACGGGGGGAAAAGGACAGGGGAGACGCCCAGGGCCTCCACGGCGCAGACAGGGTCGAGGGGGGCAAGCAGGAGGTGGCCAGCGGCGTCGACATGGTCGCCACGCAGCGGCCTGCCTGCCTGTCCTGGGGAAGAAGACGACCCTGCCCTTGGGCTGGGCCTCTTCGGCTAGTCAGGCCTAGGTAAGTGGGCTTTGCCCCTTTTTCTTTTTCTTTTCTTTATTTCTGTTATTTCTTTTGCTCTGGTAAAAATACCATAGCATTTAATAAAAATTCCCAAATATTTTTATAAATCTTAGGTGGCCAGTAGCAAGCCACTTGTGACTTTTGGGCATTTTTGAAATTCAATCAATTTGAATTTTCAATTAGGGGTTAATTTAATTTCCAAGGCACATTTTGAATTTTAGAAAATTCCATGGGCATGGGAATGAACCCAAACCACTTTTGAAATGATCACCATCATTTATAGGAATTTTCCAAATGTTCAAATGATTTTTGGAAAAATATTTTTATCTGGCCATTTGAATTAATTTCTTTAGGGCTTCTCTTTTTCCCCAATTTTGAATTTCTTTTGAATTTTTTTTTTGCATGATGCAAAGGGCACAATCAAACCCTAGCACTTACCTAAACTTGGGTTGTGACAACTCGCCCCCACTCAAAAGAATCTCGTCCCGAGATTCAGAAGTCATCGGGAGGAAGGAGGGGTAGTCGGCACGGAGGCGGTTTTCTCTTTCCCACGTAGCTTCTTTCTCGGAGTGGTGTGACCATTGCACTTTGAGAAACCTAATCTTCTGACGACGAGTGACACGCTCTGCGGAATCAAGAATACGAACGGGGTACTCTCGATAAGAAAGGTCATCTTGGAGATCAACCGTTTCATGGCCGACTTCGTGGATGGGGTCCTTGAAGCAACGCCTGAGTTGTGACACATGGAATACATCATGTACCCAAGAAAGGTGCGGGGGTAGTTCAAGTTGGTAGGCAACTTCTCCACGTTTGGCAAGAATGCGGAAAGGTTCGATGTAACGTGGGGCCAACTTGCCTTTGATACCGAATCTTTGGGTTCCCTTCAGAGGAGTAACCCGAAGGTAAGCCTTCTCATCAAGATTGTAGCTTTCTTGCCTATGATGACGATCATAGTAGCTTTTCTGACGAGACTGAGCGGATTTCAAATGATCACGAACAATGTGAACTTGCTCTTTTGCTTCCTTGATCATATCCGGTTCAAAGAGTTGTCTTTCACCGGTTTCTGACCAGTTTAGGGGTGTTCGACATCGTCGACCATAGAGGAATTCAAAGGGAGCCATGTTCAGACTAGATTGAAAAATGTTGTTATAAGCAAATTCGGCAAATGGAAGAGATTTCTCCCAATTCTTTCCGAATGAGATAACACAAGCTCTGAGCATGTCTTCCAAGATTTGATTAACCCTTTCAACTTGACCGCTAGATTGAGGATGGAAAGCTGTACTAAAGGAGAGATGAGTTCCCATAGCATTTTGAAAACTTTCCCAGAATCTAGAGGTGAAAAGGCTACCACGATCAGAATTGATCTCCAAAGGAACACCGTGAAGAGACACAATTCTAGAGACATACAAGTACGCCAACTGACTAGCAGTTATAGACTCGCGAACAGGAAGGAAGTGAGCAACTTTGGAAAGTCGGTCAATGACAACGAAGATGTCATCATTTCCTTTCTGGGTTTTTGGAAAGCCGCTGATGAAGTACATACCGACCTTGTCCCATTTCCACTCGGGAATAGACAATGGTTGAAGAGTACCAGTAGGTGTTTGGTGTTGTGCTTTAATGCAACGACAAACATCACATTTTGCAACAAATTGTGCAATGTCACTCTTCATCCGGGTCCACCAAAATCTCTGGCGTAGATCTCGGTACATTTTCGTGCTACCGGGATGAATGGAGAGGGGAGTGTCATGAGCTTCCTTAAGGATCAGCTGCCTAAGGTATTGATTCTCAGGAACTACTAAACGATTTACAAAGAATATCGTTCCGTGATCATTTTTAGAGAAACATTTAGCATCTCCGCTAGCAATGTTCTCCTTGATCTCTCGAATACCACTATCTTGTTTCTGGGCGGCTATGATTTGATCCTCAAGGGTTGGTTTCGCCACCAGGGTAGACAGAAATCCATGAGGAACTATCTCAAGATTGAGCTTGCGAAATTCTTCATGAAGAAGTGGTTGATACTATTGTAACATGAGGTTGTTACAATATGACTTACGACTTAGTGCATCAGCCATGACATTGGCTTTGCCTGGGGTGTAAGAAATTCCTAAGTCATAATCTTTTATCAACTCAATCCAACGTCTTTGCCTGAGATTAAGATCTGGCTGGGTGAATATGTATTTGAGGCTTTGGTGGTCGGAATAGATCTCACAACGATTACCAAGGAGGTAATGTCGCCAAGTCTTCAGGGCATGAACTACGTCAGCGAGTTCAAGATCATGGGTAGGATAGTTCTCTTCATGTGGACGCAACTGGTGTGAAGCGTATGCTACCACATATCTATCTTGCATAAGTATGCATCCTAACCCTTGCCGAAGCTTCGCCGGAGTTGCTCTTTTTAGCATGGGATGGGGTCTGGATGGCATGTACGTGCTCCTCGCGGGCTTCCGAAGGTGACAGAGTAGGAGGGGGTCAAGATCGAGCCTTCAGGGTGCGGCTATGGCGTCGGCTGCGGCGTGCTGGCCACTGGCCCGATGAAATCGACGATGCCGTGCGCGAGATGGAGCTTGGATGTGCTGGGGGTAAAGAGAAGCTCACCAGGAGCGGGATGCGCAGCTCGGCGGGGCCGGAGAGGGGCTAGACGGAGGGGAATGGCTCGCCGGAGTTTGCTGCGGCCGCTGGTGATGTTTGAAGCTCGCGTTTCCTAGGGAGCTCTCTTTCTCGAATTGATGGCGGGGATCGACCGAGCCGTCGTCAGCGGCGCTTCTGGACAGCACGGGGCGGCGGGAAGAAGCCGGTGGCCACGGTGGCGCGCGTCGGCGTTCTCCGGGCGCTTCGGATCTTGTGGGTGTGCGCCGGAGACGTAGGAGAGGAGGGTTCCAACGGGGGGGGGGGGAGGGGGGGAAGGATAAGGTAGACGCCCAGGGCTTCCACGACGCAGATAGGGTCGAGGGGGGCAAGCAGGGGGTGGCCAGCGGCGTCGGCATGGTCGCCACGTAGCGGCCTGCCTGCCTGTCCCGGGGAAGAAGACGACCCTGCCCTTGGGCTGGGCCGCTTCGGCTAGTCAGGCCCAGGTAAGTGGGCTTTGCCCCCTTTTCTTTTTCTTTTATTTATTTCTGTTATTTGTTTTGCTCTAGTAAAAATACCATAGCATTTTATAAAAATGCCTAAATATTTTTATAAATCTTAGGTGGCCAGTAGCAAGCCACTTGTGACTTTTGGGAATTTTTGAAATTCAATCAATTTGAATTTCAATTCAATTAGGGGTTAATTTAATTTCCAAGGCACATTTTGAATTTTAGAAAATTCCATGGGCATGGGAATGAAATCAAACCACTTTTGAAATGATCACCATCATTTATAGGAATTTTCCAAATGTTCAAATGATTTTTGGAAAAATATTTTTATCTGGGCATTTGAATTAATTTCTTTAGGGCTTCTCTTTTTCCCCAATTTTGAATTTATTTTGAATTTTTTTACATGATGCAAAGGGCACAATCAAACCCTAGCACTTACCAAAACTTGGGTTGTGACAATAGCTCACACTTGATGTGGCTCGGCAGAGCCGGGGTAGGGGCCTAAAGAGGTGTTTGCTCTGAACCGTACTTGTGGCAGTTGTAAAGTATCGTATCCGCATTCACTCCCAGAGTGAACACGACCCGCTATTTAATCCTATTGACTAACAAGGCGCAGGGCTAACTGCTGATTAATATATATATATATATATATAATAGGCAGCATAGGATAAAGGAAGGTACATCAAGGGGTGACAAAGACAGACTATGCAATTGAATAGGATTATAACGTAGCAGCAGCAGTAACTATGCCAAGTGCAAGAAATGTACGGAAAAGATAGGCGATATCTGGGGAAGAGAATGGCTCTGCTTGCCTCGAAGCTCGAAGGTAGAAGTAGGGTCGTCGACGAAGTAGTCGTACTCAGCAACGGTGTAGTCGGCGGTAGCAGCGGGGTCTATCGAATAATAAGGGGGGGGGAGGAAACAATAAAGATAAAGCAAGCATAGTAAACATATGCATGGCAGGACAGATGAATTATTAACGTTGCTCTAACGTAATACGATGCACTTAGCTCGGAGCGGAAAATCATCCGAGGATGAACTGCCAGCTCCGGGTGATTACCGGACATGGTGTCCGGAGGGGGAAGGTTTCATGCCGGAGGTGTCGTGGACATCCGACAAAGAAAAGGGGGTGTATCCGGGTTAGTTGAACCATTCCGGACAACTTTCGTGTTTGGAATAAATTCATCTGGATAGTCTAACGGTATCGGGAAAATCATCGGACTAACGGTCTGGAGGGAGGGTGTAGATGTTCATTGTGTTAGGGGGGTGTGGTAGACATACGGATAGCGTATCTGTATTCGTTATATTTTTCTGATCAATTTTCATGTATAAAGTTTATGAATCTGACTTACGGATTAAAAGATATTCATTTTCAAAAATTTAAATCATTTAAAAGATTTTTTGGAATTATTTTTATTAATAAAAATTCAACATTATCCACAGGCAGTTGACTGGCCAAACCTGACATGGGGTCCCACATGTCAGTGAGACAATTAGAAATAAATCATTTTTATTATTTTAAATATCTACTGGGCCCACATGTCAGCGACTAAACATTTTAATTATATTTATTTTAAAAACCTGACAGGGTGGGGCCCAGGTGTCATTGACTTACAGCTAAACAAACAATTCTCTATTTTAACTAAAAGCCAGGGGGCCCACTGGTCAATGACTATTAAACCTAACAGTTATTTAACAGAGGGGTTAAGTGGCATGGGCCCACCTGTCATATGTCCAGGGTGTGGATTTATTTACTTAACTATCTAACTAATGAACCGGAGGGGGGATTAGCACTGACAATGGATTAACTAGGCCCTGGGTCCACCTGCTAGTGACACTAGCTACAGAGTACTGCACACCGGCGACGAACAGTAACCACGGCGAGGTCACGGTTCTCGCGATTCCGAGCGCCATTTGGGACGCCGCCTGTTGCAGTCGACGGAGAGCTCCATGCCGTGTTGATCTGTGTCGTCGGCTCGAGTTGGGACGCACGGGGGGGATGTCTACGAAGAAAATGGAGGAATCGAGCTCGGGCACTAATGGCAGAACACAAATTTTGATGAAATCGAACGAGTGATGGCGCCAAATCGAAACAACGGTCTACCAGAAGCACGATGCTGCACTTGGCGCGGGCTAGGGTTAACTGTGAGCTCGACTAGGACGTCCATGGCGGCTGGCAGAACACGACCATTTGGGGCTTTCGGCTCGGGGCTAAACGGGCGTCAACGGGGAGTTGGGGACGGTGATATTGCTCACCCTGATCATGTAGACGGTGGCAGTGAGCTCGGAGAGGGGTGGGGCAGCGGGAATTCGTCGTCGATCTCGCCGGTGCAGAGGAAGACGACGACCTCGATTCCGCTCGGGGTAGGCGCTCCGGGCTCGATTCCGTCCGTGGCCTGGCGTAGTCGAGGAAGGCGAACAGCTTGGACAAGGCGGCGTGGCGACGCGAGCTCACTGGCCGCGTGAGCTCACGGCCATGGCGACGGCGGCTCGGCGGGTTTTTTTCCCCGTTGAGGGCGAGGTGCAGGGGGAGGGGAATGGTGGCGGGCGTGTCCGTCGGGAGTTGGGGCTCGGCCTTATCGCCTCCGCGGTGGGAGGGAGCAGGTGGAGGGCGGGACTGGCCTGGCAGCGGCGTGCCCGCGCTCTGCCGCCGTACGGGAGCAGGTGAGAGTGGGTGGGGAAGAAGACAAGGCGCTGGGTGGGATGGGCCAAGTGGGCCGTCGCCCTAGGCGTAGTTTAGTATTCTTTTGTTTTGTTTTGGTTTTCTGTTTGTCCTTTCCTTTGTGCAATTGTTTTATTAACTCTAAAATTTTTGTAAAATGTTCTTGGTGTTTTTATATTAGGGTTACATATTACTGAGGTGCCACAAAAGATTTTGGAGTTTTATAAAATCATTGGATATTTTATAATATGCCAAATGGATTAAAAGCCACTGTTTTTGCTACTGTTTGATTTTTTTGGATTTTTCAGTGGCTTAATAAAATACCATAACCACATTGGCATGGTTCACTGATTTTTGGTGATTTAACAAAAGTGGTTCCAAAATATTTGGACAAGGATTTATTATGCACTTTGTTTTTATTATCCACCAAAGGGGTTTTTGGGGTTTGGGTTTGGTTCCAAGGTGCAAGGTGCATGGGGACTTGGGTTAGATCACCCAACATCATGGTTTGAATAAGATCACTTTAAAGTTTGAACAAGGTCAAGGGGAGCAACAGTGATTAATCAACAGTGATGATGATTACTGTTACAGGCAACAGAGGGTGCTACAATAATACATTTTATACTATGCTATAACTGTATTAAGCGGAAAACTTAATACATGTGTGGTATACAAACAACCAGGTCCTTAGTTAACTCTAGTATACTAGTCCATTGGGCGATTGATGATCAAGGTTTCCTGATCATGAGACAAATAAGTCTGTTAGCAATGGAGTCGTATCATTGGGATAATGATATGATGGACATACACCCACCATAAGTGTTGCAATGTGATCAAGTCACATAGTTCGACATTGCGATAACTATAACGTAGTAACCAGATCCTTTGACCGTAATGATCATACGTAATTATCATCTATGAGGAGACTTTGATTTGTATCCCACCGTCTGACTGAAATATGCTGGCCATAACGGTGCACTTTGGGTATTCCGAAATAGATGGTTGATGAGTATTGATACGTCCCAAACGTATCTATAATTTCTGCTTGCTCCATGCATGTTTTGTGTGTCTTTGCCATGATTTGCTTGAACTTTCATACACTTTTGAGCATATTTGGACTAATCTATTAACCCAGTGCACCCTGCTGCCAGTTGCTGTTTTCTCCTATTTTTGTATTTCAGGTTTTCCGGCCATTAAAAGTGCTCCAAAAATCCGGAAAAATCAGATAAAAAATCAGCGACCCGGAAGCTTCCGGAATCACCAAGGCAGAGGAGGGGGGCCACCACCAGGAGGGTCCCTGGCGCGGCCCCACCCTAGGCCGCGCCAGGAGGCCTCCTGGCTGACTGGTGGGTCCCCTCGACACCCCCTACGCCTATATTTAGCCCTCGGGGTGGAAACCCCTAATATCAAAGTACTTTTTCCAGAAGCGATTCCGATCTCCGCCGCCATCGCCAACAAGCTTCGGGGGACCAGAATTCCTGTGCCAGCACCCTGCCGAGACGGGGAAGTGCCCCCGGATTCATCTCCATCGACGTTGCTTCCTCCCTCCATGAAGCAGGAGTAGTTCTCCCTCGGGGCTGAGGTTTCTACCAGTAGCTATGTGTTCTTATCTCTCTCCCATGATGTGATCTTCGTTGTGATCATAGGCTATGTTAATCTAGGGTGATCCCATGATATTTCCACTTCCTCTATGTATTGGATTGATGTACTCAATTGATCTTATCTAGTATAATCCCCGAGACCAAGGTGATAGCGGTCTATTGGACATGGGTTAGAAGAATATTATCGTGAGTGATTTCCTCTTTTGTGTGTTGTTTGAAGATTGAGAGTCTCTTGGTGCTTGTCTTTGACTATCCTTGAGATATGTTGTGGTGATTGTGGTACTCTCTTTGGATGGCCGCGGTGACATTGGGAAATCCATAGATTGAGAACTACGAACTTTGAGGTGTGATTTTGTAGCCCTACATAATTCTCATCCTCTTTTGACCACAAAGGAATGACCTCCGAGTGCATCTCCATTGCATGTTTTATGGGAAATATCATGTGATTAGACTATGTTAATGTTGTTGGGATTTGCCACCAGTGAAAGTACGAAGCCTAGGCCTTGTTTCCACCATTGTTACACCGTTTGTGCTCACATTTGTCACATGTTTGCTTGCTGCACTTTTTATTACAGATTTATATTGCCTTGCTTTGCCACACCTATCACTTCTATTTTACCATCTATTCCCCGAACTAGTGCACCTATACAACTCCTAGTTGTATTAGGTGTGTTGGGGACACAAGAGACTTCTTGTATCTTAATTGCAGGGTTGCTTGAGAGAGACCATCTTCAACCTCTACTTCCCTGAGTTCGATAAACCTTAGGTCATCCACTTGAGGGAAATTGCTGCTGTCCTACAAACCTCTGCGCTTGGAGGCCCAACATAGTCTACAAGAATAGAAGCGTGCGTAGACATCAAGCTATTTCTGGCGCCGTTGCCGGGGAGGTATGGCTTGAAGGTATATATTTAGATCTTCTAATTAAATCTTTTTGTTTTTTGTTTTTTATTTTCACTAGTTAGGCTTATGGAAAACAACAAAAAAATTATGAAAGAGCTTTATGAGCTCTACCTTGAGTTGGGGCATGAAGTGTTTGAAGAGAAAATCAAAAAGCCTATGGAGCTTTACTATTTGCACAACACTTATGATAGTAGCAATGTTATTAGCATACTTCTTTGAATACTTTTGATACTAATGATATGAAAAGCTATAAGCTTGGGGATGCTATGTTTTATGAAGATGATCTTTTTAGCCCCCTAAGTTTTGATGATGAAATTTATTTTGATGATACTTTGCCTCCTATCTATGATGATTATTGTGATGAAACTTATGCTATAAAGAATAAATGTTTGCAAGTGTATCATGATAAGAATGATTCATGTGATAGCTATTTTCTTTAGTTTGCTCTCACTATTACTAATGAGAAGGATTTTGCTTATGTGGAGAGTAATAAATTTTCTATGCTTGTGGATCATGATAAGAAATTTTTATGTGATACTTATATTGTTGAGTTTATTCACGATCCCACTGGAAATTATTATGAGAGGGGAACATATGTTTATAGATATTTCAATAATATCAAGTTCCCTCTCTTTATGTTGAAGGTTTTTAAGTTGCACATTTTTTGCCTTCCTATGCTAATATCTTTATGCTTCAATGAGTTATTTCTCTACAAGATCCCTTTGCATAGGAAGCATGTTAGACTTAAATTTGTTTTGTATTTTCTTCTTTATGATATCTTTTGTGCTTCAACTCTTATTCCTACGAGAGCATCACTAAAATCTTAAGCCTAGCTAATGGCTTTAAAGAAGCGCTTTCGGGAGGCAACCCGCAACGAATTTAGAATTTCCTTTTTGTTTTTCTTCTGTTTTAGTGGTCTTGATGGTTATTACTACTGTAGCAACATCATTGTATCTTTATTTTCAAGCTTTGTGCCATTTATAGCCTCATATGACAAGGGAAGTGAAAGTTGTGACATGCTGTCCAGAAAACAGATTCTGTCCTCGTGACTAGAAAAATCATAGAAAAATCCCAGTTCATCTTTTTGATCTGAATTTTTTACACAGCGTGCTCTATACAATTGCGGAACTTTCGTATGTTCTGAGTTTTTTGATTTGAGTTGCAGAAGTATCCCTAAAAAATTATTTACTACCTGCTGTTCTGTTTTTCACAGATTCTGCCACGTTTTGTCTCTCCTAACTGTTGCAAACCTTAAGCTTGCTTTTTCTTTGCAAAAACTTTTTGGAAATCTTGAGAAACAGTAGCTCTTCAAGAATATCTTTATATCCAGTGAAAAAATAATTATTTATTAAGGGTACTAACCTCTCTAATCAGCTTATGATGAGGTATGTATGAAGGGAGTTTTCAAGTGTGCGATGGAAGATGATGAAAGAAGATTCAGGAGTGTGAAGCGCTCAAGCTTGGGGATGCCCCCATGCATCCCCAACAAATATTCAAGGAGACTCAAGCGTCTAAGCTTGGGGATGCCCCCGTGCATCCCCTTCTCCATCAACAATCATCAGTTCGTCCTTCGTCTCACTATATTTTTATCACTTCATGTGTTATGTGCTATGCTTGGAGCGTCTCGCTCTTAGGTTTTATTTTTAGTTTTCTTTAGCTTTTCTTGCTGTTCATAACAAGCTAGATCCCGTCTTACTTTGTGTGGGAGAGAAACACGCTCCGTTTGAACTAGAACTCCTCATAGGATTTTCATGATTATTTCCTTAGCTGTGAGTTGTTTTTTTCTTTTCTTAACTGCTGCCCTGTTTAGTTGTAGTGCTTTAGTTTTCTTCTAGAGCCTTTCTTTTGTCTCAGGTTGAACTTTCTATAGGTTGCATGTTTTATCTTGTTAGAGAGTTTTCCTGTTGCACTGAGTTTTGTGTCTTGACTACAAAGTAGGTAGTTGAAGTTGCTATTCTCTTTGCAGTAGTAACTTGCAATAGTTTTGAGGTATTGACTAGAGTAATGTTTGAACTTTAAGTGTCAAGAGCTCAACCCAATTAGTGATAGATGTCGTATGGGAAATCCGTGTGATTTTCAAAAACGAAAACCCCTGTTGAGAACTCTAGCTACTAGATGGTTCACTAACCTCTGGAGGGTTCGAATATTAGAGTACACTCACGTACCATGAGTCGAGGATGCGCAAGGATAACCAAACCCCCATACACTCCTCCTCGGGGTACTTGTCTCTTTGTGAACCTCCTGATTAGATTGAGAGTTACCGATAATAAGTGCACGAGTTCTTCGGACTAATGTGAGTATTCGAAAGTTGACACTTCCACCCACCTATAATTTTTCTAGCCTCTTCGGTACCGTGCATTGCCCTTTCTCACCTTGAGAGTTGGCGCATACTTCGCCGGTGCATCCAAACCCTTGGCACGATACGCTCTGTCATCATAAGCCTCCTTATATCTTTCCTCAAAACAGCCACCATACCTACGTACAAGGAATTTCCATAGCCTTTCCGAGATACATTTCCATGCAACATCCACATTTTCATGACTTGATCTTCATGTCATACATGCTACTTGCTTGATCGATGAGCCGCATGCTAGTTGGGCCTTGCCCTAATCATTGCTACATGACGCGCTAGTATCATTGCATATCCTGCTATCCTGGCAGAGGCATACATTTTCATCATGATAGTTATATCTTATTTATGTGAGTACTTTTGAAAAGTGTGAAAGATCTCCTATATTCTTGAAAAATATAGAGTGTTGCCCCTAAAGTGAGGAAAAGATCCCAAAGAGGACAAATGAGAGTTAAATAGAAAGAGCCATTGAGGCCACCAAAAAAAATAGAAAAAAGATAAAAAGAAAAATAAAAAGAGAGAAGGGGGCACACTACTATTCCTTTTGAGAGATCCACACTAGTACTTCATCATCTATCCCTTGTACTCCATAGAGATCATCATGATGCATATAGCTATGTGGGGAACTTCACACTATAGAACTTGGCTTGTATATTCCAATGATGAGCCTACTCAAACGAGCTCTAGGTCTTCTTGAGAAAGCAAGTTAGATGCACCCCCACTAGTTCTTTTGGAGAGCTATTAGCTCACATGTGCATCCGTTGCATGGCAATCCCTACTCCTCACATCATATCTATCATATGGCCTTCTCTCGCCTATGATTGTCCTCATTGATGTGAGCCTTTCACACCTTTTTGTCTTCCTCCTCCACCTTCTTTCTGTTTCTCCTTTTAGGTGTCAACTTTCTTGCTCACGCTCATCCATTGCATGAGTGCTCAAAATATCGAAAGGGAGTGGATCAGTTTGACTTGTACCTGGCTAGTGGTCTGGGGACGAGTCAAGATAAGAATCCAAAGGAGACCAAGTGTGAAACTTTAGTAGATAGTTGTTCTCAACAACCTTTTTTCTCTATTTTCCCAGTCCCCTGCTTGCACGCAAACACCATCTGGAGACATTCGAGTCACGGACAGCGAGAGCTCTTGCACCTTTTGTTCTATTGTTGCTTGTGTCAATGCTAATATAGACTCTTGCTTGTTAAGACTTGAATTGAATTGCGTGCTTTGATTGCTTTACTTAAAAGTCCTTATATGGTTGTGTGGCATGTCACCACATAAATTATTCTTGTTATCATTTACCTACTCGAGGACGAGCAGGAATTAAGCTTGGGGATGTTGATACGTCCCAAACGTATCTATAATTTCTGCTTGCTCCATGCATGTTTTGTGTGACTGCCATGATTTGCTTGAACTTTCATACACTTTTGAGGATATTTGGACTAATCTATTAACCCAGTGCACCCAGCTGCCAGTTGTTGTTTTCTGCTGTTTTTGTATTTCAGGTTTTCCGGCCATTAAAAGTGCTCCAAAAAATCCGGAAAAATCAGATAAAAAACTAGCGACCCGGAAGCTTCCGGAATCACCAAGGTAGCGGAGGGGGGCCACCACTAGGAGACCAGGAGGGTCCCTGGCGCGGACCCACCCTAGGCCGCGCCAGGAGACCTCCTGGCTGCCTGGTGGGTCCCCTTGACACCCCCTCCGCCTATATTTATCCCTCGGTGTGGAAACCCCTAATATCGAAGTACTTTTTCCAGAAGCGATTCCGATCTCCGCCGCCATCGCCAACAAGCTTCGGGTGACCAGAATTCCTGTGCCGGCACCCTTCCGGGATGGGGAAGTGCCCCCGGATCCATCTCCATCGATGTTGCTTCCTCCCTCCATGAAGCGGGAGTAGTTCTCCCTCGGGGCTGAGGTATCTACCTGTAGCTATGTGTTCTTCTCTCTTTCCCATGATGTGATCTTCGTTGTGATCATAGGCTATGTTAATCTAGGGTGACCCCATGATATTTCCCCTTCCTCTATGTATTGGATTGATGTACTCAATTGATCTTATCTAGTATAATCCCCGAGACCAAGGTGACAGCGGTCTATTGGACATGGGTTAGAAGAATATTATCGTGAGTGATTTCCTCTTTTGTGTGTTGATTGAAGATTGAGAGTCTCTTGGTGCTTGTCTTTGACTATCCTTGAGATATGTTGTGGTGATTGTGGTACTCTCTTTGGATGGCCGCGGTGACATTGGGAAATCCATAGATTGAGAACTATGAACTATGAGGTGTGCTTTTGTAGCCCTACATAATTCTCATCCTCTCTTGACCACAAAGGAATGACCTCCGAGTGCGTCTCCATTGCATGTTTTATGGGAAATATCATGTGATTAGACTATGTTAATGTTTTTTGGAGTTTCCACCAGTGAAAGTATGAATCCTAGGCCTTGTTTCCACCATTGTTACACCGTTTGTGATCACTTTTGTCACATGTTTGCTTGCTGCACCTTTTATTACAGATTTATATTACCTTGCTTTGCCACCCTTATCACTTGTATTTTACCATCTCTTCGCCGAACTAGTGCACCTATACAACACCTAGTTGTATTAGGTGTGTTGGGACACAAGAGACTTATTGTATCTTAATTGCAGGGTTGCTTGAGAGAGACCATCTTCAACCTCTACTTCCCTGAGTTCGATAAACCTTAGGTCATCCACTTGAGGGAAATTGCTGCTGTCCTACAGACCTCTGCGCTTGGAGGCCCAACATAGTCTACAAGAATAGAAGCGTGCGTAGACATCAAGTATGCAAATAGATCAAAGCGGCATTTGTCCATCCGAGGGACGGATAGGTACTCTAGGCCCACTCGGTGATATTGCATCATAAGGTTTGCGCAAACATGTGACTAGGTCACGGAGTTGTAATATCACGGGAACGAGTAAACATGTTTGTTGAGAACGAGGACGAACTAGGTATATTGGATACCGATGATCAAACCTCGGACAAGCAAAGTACCATAGGACAAAGGGAACATGCGCACGGTTAACGGATCCAACAACGATTGAAGTTCATTCGATGGAAGCGCAGGGGCTATCAAGGATTGTAACCAGGTCCAATTGATTAGTCATTGATCAATCAGATTGTCTCGATCATATCTGCTGTTTCCCGGACCGTAGGTTGTCACACTTAAGGGTATTCGACGCATTAAGGATAGATTCCGGATCGCCGGAGAAATAAGATAGAACTCCGAAATCGTTTCGAAGGAGAGACGAAAAGGTTTCCGTGGTTTCTAATTGTTCGAAAGTTATTTGAATATGTTTTATTATTTAATTATATGAATTAATATTAAAATATAATTTAAATAATTAACGGAATAGTATTAATTTTGTTTTTGTTTTTTCTTTAAGAGAAAGAAGAAAAAAAAGAATAAGGTGGGAGGTGGCGCCATGGGCCAAGTGGCCCATGTAGCCTTGTGGCTAGGCCACCACGCCATGGACCTTGGTGGCCGGCGGCCACTAGCAAAGGTGCGTGGCTTAGGTTGTGGTTTAGTACCACATTTCTAAGCTACGTACATGCGTGTCCTCTTTTCCCCCTATATATATATGTGGAGGGTGCCCCTTTTTCAATTGAAGAAATTCCAGAAAAATACAAATAAATTATGTTGATCTGTCTCTCCCTCTTTCTCTTTCCTATGAGCGGACTCCCCTTCTATGGAGGTTGCACTAGGTTGGAGGTTTCTCCACTATACGCACGCCGTCGTGCTGCTCGGGATCTGAATCCATCTTCTTTCAGCTGCTCGCCTGGTTCAGATCCCGGAGGGACGTCGGGTACACCGTATGTGTGTAATCCTGCGAGGAGCTACACTTGTGGCACTACTTCATTGTCGTGGTCGTATAGCGGCGTCTTCACCAACAACGTTCCGACGGGGACGTAATCCCGTCATCGGTCTCAAGTACCGGGTGGCTACTAGAGTCATCGTGGAGCTGTGCGACATCGGGGATTGCCGGTACGACTACACCAACCACGTTCACGCGGGAACGTTTCCCGCTAACGGACTACATACTGGTATGTGACTTATTCCATCTGTTACTTGCATCGCCATAGCATAGGTCTTGGGATTGGGTATCGTAGGTTATGAAAAATTTGTGTTTTCTGCCCTGAACCCCAACAGTGGTATCATGAGAAAGGCTATGCGTAGATGTATTGTACGGATAGAACACATCTAGTATGTGGGCATCAATTCTCCAATTGGTACCCTCTCACGTATACTCGTTTAGCATTGTGGCAATGTCCTGATGAAGCAGCCCCGACCGACCTTACGCATTTACGCGAGACTGGTTCCACGCTTGACATATGGCTTGTACCATATAAGTGGCTGGGGGGTGTCTGTCTCTCTAACATTTTCTTTGCGAAGATTGCAACAGAGGGCCCCGACAGGGGTCTAATAGAGACAATTGCGGCATTGGTGTTTTGGCTTGTTTTCGTAGGATAGAAACGGTTATTTTCTCAAAACCCCTAGCAGCCACGTAAAACTTGCAAAAGCTAAAGTAGAAAGGCGTTTTCAACTTTAATTTGCATGTCGGGGGGAATCATAGCATGTATGATTTATTGTTTTACATCCTGTTTTGCTAATATGCTAAATATAACTGATACATCCAAAATGCATCACTATTTTGTATCATAATTCCTCCTTATTCATTGATATATTTCATGTTACGATGATGTTCTTATGTTGTTTTGGCTTGTTTTACACAGTTTTACACAGTTTTCAACTTTCAGGATTCAACGGTAAAAAGTGGACACTGAGTTGCTGAAGAAGAATACCTCCAAATTACTTGAAAATCGACGGAGGGTATTTTCCGAATGATTAACGAAGACACACCGAAGAGGGGCCAGAGGGGCCCCAGGCGGCCACCTGGCGCGGCCCCACCCCTGGCCGCGCTGGGAGGGCGCCTGGAGCCCTGGGGCCACTCCCGGCTCCCCCTCTGGCCTATATACTCCTCGTTACCAGAAAACCTACAAAAGAGAAGCTTTTACGGAGTTCCGCCGCCTCTCCGTGGCGGAAACCTACAGAGAAGAAAAGGGCTCTCCGGCGGGCAAATTCCGCCGAGGAGATCACCTCCCGAAAGGGGAGATCATCGCCATCGTCATCACCATCATCACGGGCATCATCGAGATCATCATCAACATCATCCCCGACATCAGCACCATCTCCACCACCATCCAATCTCACCTCACAAGTGTATCTTGTGTTGTAATCCGTACCATCTATCCTCTCTGCTCTATCGGTGTTGATTACTACTTTGTGGTGAATGCTATTGAGTTTTGTTGGAGAAATATCATTATGTCCATATTGTTTATCATATGTTTATCACCTCTGATCATGATCTCTTTTATGTCTTGTGAGTAGTTACTTTAGTTCTTGAGGACGTGGGAGAAGTCTAGTTGTTAGTAGTCATATGAGGTTGAAGTAATTTGTGTTGTTTGATATTTAAGTTGTGTTGTTATTTTCCTAGTGGTGTTGTGTGAGTCGAACACTCAACACTTCGCCTTATTAAGGACCTAGGGGGATACATTGTGTATAAAGAATGCTTATGGTGGGTTGACGGAGTGACAGACTCCTGAACCCCAGTTTGCACACTTTTGCACAAGGGAATAATGGATCCTAGATCTTATTGCTGTGGTCAGGCTTTGCCTTAATTTCTATCTTGTATTTGCGGATGCTTGCAAGATGTTTAATCATAAGAGTGCACTTATCTTAGTCTAGAAGGTGTGCTAGCATAGATCCACCCACTCAACACTTATCAGCACAACACTTGGTATCGATACGGTGTATGGCGAAAGCACGTGACTACCTCTCCATGTGTCCTTAAGAACGCTTTAGTCTTTATAAGTTCAGTTTCCAGGCTTATCCTTTGCTCAAAAGGATTGGGCCACTTGCTGCTCTTCAGTGCTATTTACTTTTCTTACTTTTATCTTACCGTTGCTTATATCGAAAACCCCTAAAAAGTTATCTTTCAGTGCTTGCAGTTATTCCTTGTCCAAAATCACCTATCAATACCTTTCGCTCCTCGTTGGGTTCGACACTCTTACTTATCGAAAACGCTGCAATAGATCCCTTACGGTTGTGGGTCATCAAGTAACGTTTTCTGGCGCCGTTGCCGGGGAGCATAGCGCTATTGGTAAGTGAAGCTGGTGAGGAAATTTTTATATTGTTGTTCTTATTTTGCTGTTGCTGCTCTTTGTCCGTATGGAGAACCTAGCTATTGGATCGTTGCTTACGGGGAAACACCCCACATCTATGGTGGTTGTTCCTCCTCCTACTGAAATTGTGCCTTATAAAATACCAGCTGGTATTATCGATTGAGACAGACATCCCAGTGAACACTTGCTATATTTATCACAACTATGTTCACTATTTAAGCTTGCAGGTGTATCAATGGAGTTTGTCATGAAGAAATTGTTCTCCGTATCGCTTATAGATAAAGCTTCAGATTGGTATAAGCTTCTCAATAACTCTCATTTGCTTGATTGGCAAGAGCTTATGTCTCTCTTTTATACCAAGTTTTATCCTCTTCATGAAATTCATCGAGACAGGAACTATATCTATAACTTTAGGTCTCGTGACGGAGAAAGCATCGCTCAAGCTTGGGGGAGATTGAAATCGCTAATGCTCAAATGTCCTATTCATGAGCTCCCCAAGAAAACTATACTTACAAACTTTTATGCTAGACTTTCTCGTCAGGATAAGGAGATGCTGGATGCCTCCTCTAGTGGGGAATTTTGAAGAAAGATGGGATCTCCTTGAAAGGATCCAGAAGAATACCGAAGATTGGGAAATGGATAAAGGTATTGAATCCACTATAAATTATGAGCATGATTATATAGAGAGCTATGTGAAAATTGATTATTTTAATACCTTTTGCTCTAAGATTGGTCTTGATTCCCATCCGATGATTGATTTTTGTAAGGACTTTGCCTCTCATATTGACTCTTCTAAGAAGAAGAATGATCAGCATCATAAACCCTTCAAAGAATCACATATTGATATTCATGTTGCTGACCCTATTTTGCCTGCAGTTATATATGAAAAGCCCCCTTTTCCCGTAAGAATAAGGGAGCACTCTTTTGTGACAGGCATAATGAATAAGAGTGAGAGAAGAATTGATGAGCCTGAGGACCAGATCAAGGTCGAGCCTCAATTTGCATTGGTTAAGGATCTTATTACTAATGATGATTTAGATTCCAATATAAATTTTTGTGCTGTTTCCACTAACCTTGTCACAACCAAGAATAAAGGCCCAATTTCAGGTACTCCAGTAGTATCTGTTAAAATAGGAGATTATTATGGGCTATGAGATTTGGGATCGAGTGCTAGTGCTATCCCGTATTCACTTTATCAAGACATCATGAGTGAGATTTCACCTTGTGAACTTGAAGAAGTTGATGTTACTATTCATCTTGCAAACAGAGCAACTATCTCTCCTATCATAATTGTGAGAGACGTTGAAGTCTTATGCGAAAAGGTAAAATATCCTACCGACTTTTTAGTACTTGGTTCAATAAGGGATAATTTTTGTCCTATTATTTTCGGTAGACCTTTTCTCAGAACTTGTGGAGCTATAATAGATTGCAAGAAAGGTAAAGTTTCTGTTGAATTCAATGGTGAGTCCTATGAATTTAATTTTTCTAAGTTCTCTAAGGAGCCTCGTGGTACTGATTTGCCTAATAATGATAAGATTATTGAAGATATTGCTTCCATTGCTATCCCTCCTAATGATCCTTTGCAGCAATATATGGAGGACCACGAGAATGATTTGCATATGCAGGAGAGAAATGAGCTGGACGAAATATTCTTAAGACAACCTGCTATCCTAAAGCACAACCTTCCAGTTGAGCCCTTGGGAATTTTATTGAAACCAAAAGAAGATCCAGTGTTTGATCTTAAACCTCTTCCTGATACGCTCAAATATGCTTATTTAGATGAAAAGAAAGTATATCCTGTTATTATCAATTCTAACCTTTCAGGGTATGAAGAAGAGCGACTATTGGAAGTACGTCGCAAACATCGAGGTGCAATTGGCTATACCCTTGATGACCTTAAGGGGATTAGTCCATCTATTTGTCAACATACTATCAACCTTGAGCCTGATGCTAAACCAGTTGTTGATCATCAACGACGGTTGAATCCGAAAATGATGGATGTTGTAAGGACTGAGATTCTCAAGCTTCTAGCCGCAGGTATTATCTACGCTATAGCTGATAGTAAGTGGGTAAGCCCGGTTCATTGTGTTCCAAAGAAAGGAGGAACAACTGTGGTTCCTAATGATAAGAATGAACTAATACCTCACGAATTATTATTGGATAGAGAATGTGTATTGATTACAGGAAGCTGAACAAGGCAACCAGGAAGGACCACTACCTATTGTCGTTCATCGACCAAATGCTTGAAAGGTCATAAAAAAATACTCACTTTTTTTTATCTTGATGGTTATTCTGGCTTCTCTCAAATTCATGTTAACACTGCTGATCAAGAGAAGACCACTTTTACTTGTCCCTATGGTACTTATGCTTATAGACATATGCCTTTTGGTTTATGTAATGCCCCTGCTACTTTTCAAAGGTGTATGTCTGCTATCTTTCAAGGTTTTTGCGAGGAAATTGTGGAGGTATTCATGGACGATTTCTCCGTCTATGGAACCTCTTTTGACCATTGTCTCCACAACCTTAATAAAGTTTTGCAGAGATGTGAGGAGACAAATTTGGTGCTTAACTGGGAGAAGTGCCACTTTATGGTCAACGAGGGATTTGTTCTTGGCCACAAGATTTCCGAGAGGGGAATTGAGGTGGACAGGGCCAAGATCGAAGCAATTGAAAGGATGCCCTACCCAAGGGACACCAAAGGTATTCGTAGTTTTCTCAGTCATGCTGGTTTCTATAGAAGATTTATTAAAGACTTTTCTAAGACTTCGAGACCCCTCACTAATCTTCTCCAGAAGGACGTTCCTTTTGTTTTTGATGAAGATTGTAAGGAAGCCTTCTAAGTTCTTAAGAAAGTTTTAATAACCGCTCCTATAGTACAACCACCTGATTGGAATTTACCTTTTGAAATTATGTGTGATGCTAGTGATTTTGCTGTTGGAGCTGTTTTAGGGCAAAGGGTTGATAAGAATTTAAATGTTCTATATTATGCTAGCAAGACCCTTGGTAGTGCTCAAAAGAATTATGCTACTACTGAGAAGGAATTCTTAGCAGTAGTGTTTGCTTGTGATAAGTTTAGGCAGTATATTGTTGATTCTAAGATTATTGTTCATACTGACCATGCTGCCATTAAGTATCTTATGGAGAAGAAGGATGCCAAGCCAAGACTCATCCGATGGGTACTCCTTCTTCAAGAATTTGATTTATAGATTGTCGATAGGAAAGGAGCAGACAATCCGGTGGCGGATAATCTTTCAAGGATGGAAGATATACCGCATGACCCCATTCCAGTCAACGACAGTTTTCCAGACGAACAGCTAGCTGTTATAAAAGTACAATCTCTCTTCGATCCTTGGTTTGCAGATTATGCTAACTTTATCGTTGCAAAGTTTTTGCCTCCAGGTTTAACATTTCAGCAAAGGAAGAAGTTCTTTCATGATTTGAGGCATTACTTTTGGGATAACCCACATCTTTTCAAAGAAGGTCCAGATGGGATCGTGAGAAGATGCATACCGGAACACGAGCAGAAGGAAATTCTCAAACAATGTCACGACAGTCCATATGGAGGACATCATGCTGGTGAGAGGACCGCACATAAGGTTCTTCAATCAGGTTTTTATTAGCCTACTCTCTTTAAGGATGTTAGAAATTATGTTTTGTCCTGTGATAAGTGTCAGAGAGTTGACAATATTAGTAGAAGGAATGAGATGCCTATGAATTACTCTCTAGTGATTGAGCCTTTTGATTGCTGGGGTTTAGATTTTATGGGTCCTTTTCCTTCTTCGCACAAGTACACTCACATTAGTTGTTGTTGATTATGTAACCAAGTGGGCAGAGGCAATCCCCACTGAAATTGCTGACCACAAGACATCTTTGAAAATGCTCAAAGATGTAATTTTCCAAGGTTTGGAGTACCCAGGTATCTCATGACTGATGGGGGTTCGCACTTTACACATGGAGCTTTTAGAAAAGCTTTAGCCAAGTACGATATCAATCATAGAATTGCTTCACCGTATCACCCTCAAACTAGTGGACAAGTTGAGCTCACCAATAGAGAGATCAAGTTGATCTTACAGAAGACAATCAATAAAAATAGAAAAGATTGGTCGAATAAGTTAGGAGATGCTTTGTGGGCGTATAGAACTGCTTACAAAAACCCCATGGGCATGTCTCCCTATAAAATGGTCTATGGCAAGGCTTGCCATTTGCCATTAGAATTAGAACACAAAGCCTTCTAGGCTATTAGGGAGCTTAATGCTGACCCGAAATTAGCTGCTGAAAAGCGTCTCATGAACTTGACTTCTCTAGATGAGTGGAGAAGTGAAGCTTACGAGAGCGCTAAAATGTTCAAGGAAAAGGTAAAGAAGTGGCACGATAGGAGGATTCTGAAACGTGAACTTAATGTTGGTGATAAAGTTTTGTTGTTTAGATCCCGTTTCAGGTTTTCTCCAGGTAAACTACTTTCCAGGTGGGAAGGGCCATTTCATATTGAGGAAGTCTACCGCTCGGGTGCGATCAAGATTAACAATTTTGAAGGCACCAAACCTCAAGTGGTGAATGGGAAAAGACTTAAGCATTACATAGCAGGAGACCCTGTCAATCTTGATGTGGATTTGGTATACACAACAACTCATGAAGAACATGTTGCAGCCCTGTTTCAGACACCAGCAGAAGCAGAATAAGGAAAGGTATGTATTACGGTAAGGAAACATCGCGAAACCGCCATAAAAGTTCCATATTACGAGTTTTTGCAAAATATAGAAAATTTGAGGCCGAAGTGGAGCCGAAGACCAGATCCAGGGGGCCCAGGCGCCCCCCTGGCGCGGCCCCACCCCTGGCCGCGCCGGGAGGCCGCCTGGGCACCCAGGGGTCCGTCTCCGATTCCACTTTGACCCGTTACCTTCCTTTCTGTGCAGAAATTTTTGCTATATATTTTCCCGGATTGTTCCGGCAGCGTATCTCGCGATTTCGTGTGTTTTCTTTTCAATTTCTTTCTGCCAGAAAGCTTTCAGCTAGACCTAGGTGCCATGGCTTCCCCAAGTTCCCCCAAGGACAAGTTAGTCATCAACGTCATCAACCCTTACCTCGCTGAGGTGAAGAAGCACCCCCAGATCCTTCGTGTGGAGGATGGTGACCTCCACAAGGAGGATCTGAAGGGACTAGTCAAGGAGGGAAGCACCGAGGAGCGGCTGAAGGAGATGGAACATGAGGTGTTTAAGTTCAAGAAGATGGTGGAGCGTGGTGTTGAAGCTAACTTCGACATCATGAACGAAGTAGAAGTTTCCCACAAGAAGGAGATGAAGGAGATGTGGTCAAGTTTGGCCGCGCTAGAAGAAAAAGTTTATGAGCTTCAAGCACAGATCTATGATCTGCAGAACCAGAACTGTGAGAATGAACTAAAGTTTCTGTGCATGGGTTTGGGTGCTGATTGCAGGATCCTGGAGACGGGAATGTCCTTTGAGACCGGGGAACAACTGCCATGGAAGCGCTTCGCCAAGGAGTACGTGATCAACAAGAACAAGGATGAGGAGTAAATCTCCTTGGGTAATGGCATCCACTTAGCTTGTTCCAAGCTTGGGGGAGTGCCCGGTATCTTTATCTTTATCTTTGCCTTTTTGGAGTCAAGTAGAGTTGTATCATGTCTAGGGAAGTTATCTTATAAAATAGGTGTTTGCATTGAGGTCTATCACTCCTTTTTGGAGAGTTATGTATCCGTGAGTGTGGAGTCGTCTATGATGGAATATTAATGAGAAGTCTATTGATCCCTTTGCTGCACTCGGTATTCTCTTCACACAATCGACCTTATGATGATTCTTATGGGGAGTATTGACCTTATATCAGGTATGGTTTTGAAAACTTTATTTAATCTTGGCAAACATAGTTTTGGTCATAACAACAAGCATGTTATTTTTCTCAAAGTAGCGACATAGAAAAACCCTCTTTGTTATTATGCTTGTAGTGTTATGTTGACAAGGAAGACAACTTGATGTGCTATGCTTATTTTAATGTTTATGCTTTATATTGCTTTGCATCCAAGTCATCATCAATTGTCTGTTCTCTCAAAGCCTTTGCTAGCCAAACCTTTGTACTAAGCGAAATTCTGCTTTTGCATCCATACCCTGAAACCAGCATCTTCCATATGAGTCCACCATACCTTCCTATTCGTGGTATTCCACTACCACTCCTAAAGCATAGAATTTTTGTGTTATCCTTAAATGTTCAAAATCCTCTATTTTGTGCCCCTGTTTTAGCTCATGAGGAAGTAGTAGTTAATTCATGATCTTCTTAAGTTGGACAAGTTTTATCCCGGGATTGCATGTCTAATCTGCAAACCCCTAATACGAGGAGGAACTGGCATGAGTGCGCCCAGCTCACAAAAGATAATACGACAAACAAACCCTCCTTCACGCTTTGTTCATGATAAATCAAAAAACTTTGGCAGTGATAAACAAAGGAGATTGCGGGGATGTGATCGTCCCCGTTTGGGAGCCGTTCCTCGAAACTTGTCCAATCTGAGAAGTAATTGAGTTATCTATTAGCATTCGTTGACAAATCATGCACCTCTCAAATCTTGTTTTCATTCTATTTGATTTAAGGATAGCACCCTAGTTTTCCCTGCTTGCCTTTAACAAGGCCCTTCCTTTACTTTTATGTTGAGTCAATTTTCCCTACTTCCTCCTTTCCCAAAGAGAATAGACACTTGGTGCTGATAAGGATTCATCCATATAATGCTGCATTAAGTTTTTCTATGCCATATCATTGTTGACATTATCTTTTGATAAGTAAGTTGTTTGCAAAAGCATTTGCCAAGAAAACATCTTCCTTTGTGTTAGCATTCTCACTTCATGACTAATAGGTTGTTCTTTCAAAATTTCCAAATTGTCTCATCAAAATATAAAAAGAAAGAGCAAAAGTAAAAGCTATTAGTTGTTCTTGACCAAAGGACATGTTTTCCATGATTTGATGAGTTTCCCTAGCGCTACTTTTGATTATAATTGTTATTACTCTTTCATAAGGGCTTTACGAGTTGAAGATTGCTGTTGAGGATGTTTGAGTTTGGTGAATAAATCATGATGCTTCTTGTCCATATTCTATTTGTCGACACTTCACTCTCTAAACTTGTGGACAGGTTTACCGAGCTCAGTTTTCTCTTGGGGACAAGCGAGGTCTAAGCTTGGGGGAGTTGATACGTCCAAAATGCATCACTATTTTCTATCATAATTCCTCCTTATTCATTGATATATTTCATGTTACGATGATATTCTTATGTTGTTTTGTCTTGTTTTACACAGTTTGCAACTTTCCGGTGCCGAAGCAGCAGACGCAGGATTCAGCGGTAAAAAGTGGACGCTGAGTTGCTAAAGAAGAATATCTCCAAATTACCTGAAAATCGACGGAGGGTATTTTCCGAAGGATTAACAAAGAAACACCGAAGAGGGGCCAGAGGGGGGCCACGGGGGCCCCAGGCGGCCACCTGGAGCGGCCCCACGCCTGGCATCGCCTGGAGGGCGCCTGGAGCCCTGGGGCCACTCCCGGCTCCCCCCTCTGGCCTATATACTCCTCGTTACCCGAAAACCTAAAAAAAGAAGCTTTTACGGAGTTCCGCCTCCGCTCCGTGGCGGAAACCTACAGAGAAGAAAAGGGCTCTCCGGCGGACAGATTCCGCCGAGGAGATCACCTCCCGGAAGGGGAGATCATCACCATCGTCATCACCATCGTCACGGGCATCATCGAGATCATCATCAACATCATCCCCAACATCAGAACCATCTCCACCACCATCCAATCTCACCTCACAAGTGTATCTTGTGTTGTAATCCGTACTATCTATCCTCTCTACTCTATCGGTGTTGATTACTACTTTGTGGTGAATGCTATTGAGTTTTGTTGGAGAAATATCATTATGTCCAGATTGTTTATCATATGTTTATCACCTCTGATCATGATCTCTTTTATGTCTTGTGAGTAGTTACTTTAGTTCTTGAGGACGTGGGAGAAGTCTAGTTGTTAGTAGTCATATGAGGTTGAAGTAATTTGTGTTGTTTGATATTTAAGTTGTGTTGTTATTTTCCTAGTGGTGTTGTGTGAGTCGAACACTCAACACTTCGCCTTATTAAGGACCTAGGGGGATACATTTTGTTTAAAGAATGCTTATGGTGGGTTGCCGGAGTGAAAGAAACCTGAACCCCAGTTTGCACACTTTTGCACAAGGTAATAATGGATCCTTGATCTTATTGTTCTGGTTAGGGTTTGCCTTAATTTCTATCTTGTATTTGCGGATGCTTGCAAGATGTTTAATCATAAGAGTGCTCTTATCTTAGCCTAGAAGGTGTGCTAGCATAGATCCACCCACTCAACACTTATCAGCACAACAGTTGTTACCAATACGGAGTATGATGAAAGTACGTGACTACCTCTCCATGTGTCCTCAAGAACGCTTTAGTCTTTATAAGTTCAGTTGCCAGGATTATCCTTTGCTCAAAAGGATTGGGCCACTTGCTGCTCTTCAGTGCTATTTACTTTTCTTAATTTTATCTTACCGTTGCTTATATCGAAAACCCCTAAAACGTTATCCTTCAGTGCTTGCAGTTATTCCTTGTACAAAATCACCTATCAATACCTTTCGATCCTCGTTGGGTTCGACACTCTTACTTATCGAAAACGCTGCAATAGATACCTTACGGTTGTGGGTCATCAATAACGATGGTAGAACAATAGGATAATCCCTCTTAAATACCAAACACAAGTATTCTACTAAAGTGTGAACCACCTGGAAGGTTCTCCCATATGGCCGACATTTCGTACATATCGGGTGTCACACATATTAACGGAGTTCGCATGAGGTTGGGTTCGTCAAGCCTAGCATATGCAGATATGGCCTTGCTGAGCAACATATAACACTGAGGGCAATTTTGCGAGCCTAGCATATGCAGATATGGCCTCGGAATACTAGAGATCGAAATATCGAGCATGAGTCACATAGATGATGTGATCGCACTAGCTGTCTACCTTTGAAACTGATCCGTCGGCCGTGTGATATTCGAGGGCGGACAGTGAATCTGGATCATGTAATCACTTAGTAAATTGAGGGATGTTTTACTAAGTGGGATTTTTGGAATTGATTAAAATTTAACTCCACATATTATGAACTTAATCTTCATGTCTTAGCAAATATCATTGTAGAAAATGTCATACCCAAAATGTTTATAACTATGGCTCTTTAGCGTTATGAAGAACTTAAGGTAGATGGGTCTTACTTCATTGATGTGTACCAACACCGTTAGAGACATACTCATTAGTAATGACTTGATAAACATAATACGAAGAACTGCTAGGAGATACACCTGATAACTCCGTAATCAAGTAAGATGATGATGAGTATCGTACTCACCGTCACTTATGAATGACTGTCCAATACACCATACTTCATTCTATGAAATCTGAATTGTGAATGCATGTTAACCAACACGTATGACGTGTTAGGTGAACTTGAAAGCACTAAGTCACAAATCAGAGCAATGGAATATGAGTATATGGACGGGGTTTCTTACAACCATGGTGGAAGGAACAACATGCTGAGAAAGTCACTTGGAAACTATATAAGATACATGAACACCTTGTTCATAACTTGGACTAATAAATGACTGTTTACTTTGCGATAGTTTTTTGAGTTGCATCCGCTTCCTTCAACTACAAAGAACATATCTAGACTATGACATGAAGGAGAATTGTTCACCTGTCGTGAGGTCATGGTTAAAGTTAAGAACTTTAAGAGTAGAACCAATGCAGGAATACTCATTGACGGAGAAATTATATTTGATATAAGAGTTATAAATGTCTTTCCCAGCAAAACACTAATTGCGACTCATTAAGTATTTGATGCTTGAAAATACCGCTTAAGGAGTGGCTTGGAAGGGATGAGGTGACAATGTGTGCTGACGGTAATCAAGATAGTTGATGGTTGACAATCTACATCTATCATTTGATTAAATGTATGAATAAATTTATGATCGTTTGAATGTGAACTATATTAGTGTGTCTTGCATCTCGCGAAGACAATTATTCATATTAGCGAGAAAGAAATTAGTTGTTCTCCTTTTATGAATGATATCTTTTATGGTCACATTACGGTTATGAATGAGTTATTCTTATATTGATGATGGTAGTTTGATCATTTATAAGAAATATTGTAATACCAAGAATTATCCAGACTTAATAATGACACTACAGTTTAAGTCATGAATGACATGATGTTGTTATGAGATACTTGATCTCTTGACACATGCAAACCATGCCTCTTTAGGTCAGATGACTAAAACCTCGCGTTCTGATAAAACAGAGTGTATACTAATTGTGGAATATCGTACATTGTGATGTATGGTATATCAGCATGTAGTGAATTTCATTATTTCGTGAACTTCGTATGTGTACTTAGATGAATATGTGTATTAACTAATGAAACATAACTCTAAAATAATTTGATATTTTCAAAAAGGATTTCAGATTAAAGATGGATATTAAATTAACAAGAAAGACAAGTCTCTATGATCTGATCAAAGAGACAGATATTTTAGTTAGTCTTGGGCATAAAGACTTGTGAAAGTTGTTTCAAAAATTACAATGATTGGACACTTCAATATTGTTGATGTGCCTAAACATTGTAATCATACTCTATTGAGTAGTGTATGGTCTAAGTTATCTCTTACTTAGTTACATTATTGTTGTTTAGAGTTATTAATTTGATATGCAAACACTCACTTCAGTATAGGGAACCATCTGAGTTCGTGGAAACCAACACTATATATGTTATGGTGTGTCAGGGTTTCTAGGAAGCCTGATTTATATGATAAATCATCTTTGTAGTGTATCCTTAGACAACTATGGATGCATCTTCCACAACTAGAACCAAAAGAAGAAAATCTTTTATTGCTAAATTTGGTGTTTGCCAAGAACTGTTCTTGATAAATGTGGTAATGGAAGAAGAGTGAAAGTTCAACCAAGGTAATTGACCTTGCCTCCGATGTCAGTTTAGCACAATGGAATATGTTCCATAAGCAAATGATAAAGATCATGATGTTTCGATGGAAGTATCCAACAGAAGTATCGAGTTAATCTCAGTACAAGAACAATGGTTAAATGAAAGAAATGGATGAGTTACATCCTCTATGCCTTTGTCATAGGTTCTTTCATACAAAACCAGAGTTATGTGCTCGACGTAATGTGACCCAAGTTCTTAGTAGTAAGAACATGTTGTGATATGATTTATGAATAAATAATTGAACAAAGAGTTAAGTTTATCCTTCAGTGTTGATACGTCCCAAACGTATCTATAATTTCTGCTTGTTCCATGCATATTTTGTGTGACTTTGCCATGTTTTGCTTGAACTTTCATACACTTTTGAACCTATTTGGACTAACCTACTAACTCAGTGCACCCAGTTGCCAGTTGATGTTTTCTGCTGTTTTTGTATTTCAGGTTTTCCGGCCATTTAAAGTGCTCCAAAAAATCCGGAAAAATCAGATAAGAAATCAGCGTCACGGAAGCTTCCGGAAACACCAAAGGAGCGAAGGGGGGCCACCACCAGGAGGCCAGGAGGGTCCCTGGAGCGGCCCCACCCTAGGCCGCGCTAGGAGGCCTCCTGGCTGCCTGGTGGGTCCCCTCGACACCCCCTTCGCCTATATTTACCCCTCGGGGTGGAAACCCCTAAGACGGACTCCTTTTTTGTGATCTCGCCTCTGTTCCGCCGCCGCCTCCGTTTCTAGATCGGGGCTGCCTGGAGAAGCTGCTCCGGCACCCTGCCGGGAGAAGCTACCCCCTCCGGGAGACCCTCCATAGCCATGGACGCCTCCCGTATGTACCGTGAGTAGTTTCCCTTGGGCCATGGGTCCGTGACCAGTAGCTATGTGATCTATCTCTCCCTCTTTTGTGCTTCCACTTTCGAGTCCTCGTGAGCTGCCTCACATGATCGAGGCATCTATGTAATTTATGCTGTTGCTATGCTGAGTTTATTGGGATCTGATGGATTATGAGACTATGTTCAGATTGTGATGAGTAATATATTTGGTTCTTCTCTTTTATATTTTGTTCTTGAGTAAATTCTTGCATGTTCTCCGTTGCGGTATTTGCTTTGGCCAAGTATTTTATTTGCAACTCCAATAGAGAGCGTTATGCTCGATTGTGGGTTCAGCCCCTCGATGTCTAGCTTGAGTGACAGAAACATGAGACTAGGGGATGTGATGTTGCCACTAGGGATAAAACAACGGTGCTTGTACCTGCGGGTGCAAGGATTGTTTACTTTACGCATAGTTCTTTTAATGCAGTTGTCTGTTGCTTTGAGTTTACACTTTGGGTGGGATTCGCAACTTAATACAAGCGAGATGTTCTGGATAGATATCTCAAGTAGGATGATTCGTAGTAGATGCAGCTGGATTTCAGTCTACTTACTTTGGCGTACTGCCCATTGCTTTTGAGCCCTTCCTTTCTTTGCAGCATAGTTAGCATTGCGGTGCCTTCATAATCCTGTCAATTGCCCAACTGTGATTTGTTTACCTCGCTAGCACTTTTATCGTCTTTTGGGAGAGAGACATCACTAGTGAAAATCACGCGACCCCGGTCCATCTTCACATTATTGTTTACACCCTTAATTTACTTTCAGTCTTTACTTTCAGTTGCCACTATTATTATCTCTTGCGTTGATCCTTTGTAAACAACAAGACCGGAGGAATTAACAACTCCTCTGTACTCGTTGGGAGCAAAGTTATTTGTATCTGTGTGCAGGTCCAGGTGAAGTTAGCAACCCTTGGTTGTGAACGTCGCCATTGTTCACTTTGCCACCTTCTTGTATCTCTGCTAGTCCTACGGGAGACAAACCCTATCCTCTACATAGGGGAAATTTGCTGCTACGCTACATCTCACCTTTATAGTATGCTATATCTGTATTAAGCGGAAACCTTCATACAGGTGTGGTATACAAACAACCAGGTCCCTAGTTAACTTTAGTATACTAGTCCATTGGGAGATTGATGATCAAGGTTTCCTGATCATGAGACAAATAAGTCTGTTAGCAATGGAGTCGTATCATTGGGATAATGATATGATGGTGATACGTCCAAAACATATCTATAATTTCTGCTTGCTCCATGCATGTTTTGTGTGATATTGCTATGATCTAGATACACTTTCATACACTTTTGATCATATTTGGACTAACCTATTAACTCAGTGCACCCCAGTGCCAGTTCTGTTTTCTGCTATTTTTCTATTTCAGTTTTCCCCCATATAAAAAGTGCCAGAAAAATTCCCGGAAAAATACAGAAAAAATCAGCGTACAGGAAGCTTCGCGAAGATCTCGGGAGGGGCCAGAGGGGAGCCAGGGGGGCCCAGGCGGCCACCCGGCGCGGCCCCACCCCTGGCCGCGCCAGCGGGGCGCCTGGGGCCCCTAGTCCACCTCTGGCTGCCCCCTTCTCCTATTTATTCTCCATCGCGGGGAAACTCCGAAGACAGAACCCTATTTCGCAAACTAGCCTCTGTTCCGCCGCCGCCGCGCTTCCGAGATCGGGAGCACCAGAAGACCTCTTCCCGGCACCATGCCGGAGGGAGGATTGACCTCCGGGAGTCTCCTCTCCACCATGGATGCTCCCCGGATGTCTCATGAGTAGTTTTTCTTGGACCATGGGTCCGTGATCAGTAGCTATGTGATGTTCTCCTCCCCTCTTTGATCTTCATTGTTTAGACCTCGTGAGCTGCCCTACATGATCGAGGCACCTTTGTAATATTTCTGCTATTGCTATGTTGAGTTTGATAGGATCTGATGGATTATGAGATTATGTTCAGATTGTGATTGAGTAATATATTTGGTTCTTATCTGTTATATTTTTGTTCCTAAGTAATTCTTGCATGTTCTCCGTTGCTGTTTATTGCTTTGGCCAAGTAGTAGGTAGTGACTCCAAGAGGGAACGTTTTGCTCGATTGTGGGTTCATGCCCGCCGATGACACGCTTGAGTGACAGAAACATGAGTCTAGGGGATGTGCTGTTGCCACAAGGGGGAAAACAACGGTGCTTGTAACCGCGGTTACAAGGATTGTTTACTTTACGCAAAGTTCTTTTTAATGCAGTTGTCTGTTGCTTTGGGTTTACACTTTGGGTTGGGCTCGCAACTTAATACAAGCAAGATGTTCTGGATAGATATCTCAAGGTGGATGATTAGTAGTAGATGCAGTTGGATTTCGGTCTACTTATTTTGGCGTACTGCCCATGCTTTTGAGCCTCGTCCTTTCTTTTGTAGCATAGTTAGCATTGCGGTGCGTTCATAATCCTGTCAATTGCCTTTCTGTAATTTGTTTACCTCGCATAGCAATTTTATCGTCTTTTGGGAGAGAGACATCACTAGTGAACATCACGTATCCCGGTCCATATCCTTATCGCTGTTTACACGCTCATTTACTTTTCTGCTTTACTTTCAATTGCTATCATTATCCCCTGTGTTTTATCCTTTGTGAACAACAAGACCGGAGAGATTGACAACCTCTCTGATCTTCGTTGGGAACAAAGTTATCGTGTCTGTGTGCAGGTCCGCGTCAGTTGCGCCTCTGACACCTACTTATCATCTCCTGAGTCCTACTGGAGACAAACCTTGGTATCTTCACCGAGGGAAATTTGCTGCTGTGCTACATCACACCTTCCACTTGGGGTTTACCAACGAAGGGCGAGAAATCACTATCATCATCTCGCACATCAGATGGACATACACCCACCAGAAGTGTTGCAGTGTGATCAAGTCACATAGTTCGACATTGCGATAACTATAACGTAGTGACCAGATCCTTTGACCGTAATGATAATACGTAATTGTCATCTATGAGGAGACTTTGATTTGTATCCCACCGCCTGACTGAAATATGCTGGCCATAACGGTGCACTTTGGGTATTCCGAAATAGATGGTTGATGAGTATGCAAATAGATTAAAGCGGGATTTATCCATCTGAGTGGCGGATAGGTATTCTGGGCCCACTCGGTGATATTGCATCATAAGGTTTGCGCAAACATGTGGCTAGGTCATGGAGTTGTAATATCACGGGAACGAGTAAACTTGTTTGTTGAAAATGAGGACGAACTAGGTATATTGGATACTGATGATCAAACCTCGGACAAGCAAAGTACCATAGGACAAAGTGAACAGGCACACGATTAACGGATCCAACAACGATTGAAGTTCATTCGATGGAAGCGCAAGGGCTATTAAGGATTGTAACCAGGTCCAATTGATTAGTCATTGATCAATGAGATTGTCTCGATCATGTCTGCTGTTTCCTGGACCGTAGGGTGTCACACTTAAGGGTATTCAACGCATTAAGGATAGATTCGGGATCGCCGGAGAAATAAGAGAGAACTCCGAAATCATTTCGAAGGAGAGACGGAATGGTTTCCGTGGTTTCGAATTGTTCGGAAAGTTATTTGAATATATTTTATTATTTAATTATATGAATTAAATATTGAAATATAATTTAAATAATTAACGGAATAGTATTCTTTTTGTTTTTTTTCTTTAAGAGAAAGAAGAAAAAAAGAATAAGAGAAAAAAAAGAAAAAGGTGGGAGGTGGCGCCATGGGCCAAGTGGCCCATGTGGCCAAGTGGCTAGGCCACCACGCCATGGCCCTTGGTGGCCGGCGGCCACTAGCTAAGGTGCGTGGCTTAGGTTGTGGTTTAGTACCACATTGCTAAGCTACGTATCTGCGTGCCCTCTTTTCCTCTTATATATAGATGTGGAGGGTGAGTGCGAATTTCTGGAGGCCGAGCTACACGTAGCCCTTTATTTTGAAAAAATCGTAAAACATATTTAAAAGTTCTAAAAAAATCCGAAAAAAAATCTATGGAAACTTATATGTATTCCGTATGAACATGTCAAATTTGGCTTGAAAATATTGTAATATGAAGTCTGCACAAAAAAAACAAAATTTCAGCCCAAAACCAACAACAAAAAGGCCCATTTAAAATCAAATATTTATCTTTTTTTTCATACGCCACATGTGAAAGTATAATGGTATGAAAATTTGCACATATGTCATATACATGTGTATATATATTCATAAAAAAATTCAATGCTTTTTGAATAGTATAAAATATATTTTATGACTTGTTCAAACTAAAGGGCTACGTGTAGCTCGGTCTACGTTAGCATTATCCGTGTGGAGGGTGCCCATTTTTCAACAGAAAAAATTCCAAAAAAATACAGATAAATTATGTTGATCTCTCTCTCCCTCTTTCTCCATCCTATGAGCGGACTCTCCTTGTATGGAGGCTGCACTAGGTTGGAGGTTTCTCCACTATATGCACGCCGTCGTGCTGCTCGAGATCCGAATCCATCTTCTTTCCGCTGCTCGCCTGGTTCGGAGCCCAGAGGGACGTCGGGTACACCGTATGTGTGTAATCCCGTGAGGCGCTACACTTGTGGCGCTACTTCATCATCATGTCCGTATCGCGACGTCTTCACTGACAACGTTCCGACGGGGACGTAATCCCTTCATCGGTCTCAAGGACCGGGTGGCTATTGGAGTCATCGTGGAGCTGCGCGGCATCGGGGATTGCCGGTACAACTACACCAACCACGTTCACGCGGGAACGTTTCCCTCTTAACGGACTACATACTGGTATGTGACTTATTCCATCCGTTACTTGCATCGCCATAGCATAGGTCTTGGGATTGGGTATCGTAGGTTATGAAAAAATTGTGTTTTCTGCCCCGAACCCCAACATCTTCATATACTATGGTTGCCTTCCGGATGATCCATGAGTAGTTCCACCTTGGACATAGGGTCCATGGTAGTAGCTATATGATGTCCTCTCTCCAATCTTGTGCTTCACTAATTAGTTCTTGGTCTTCATCTTTGATGATCAATCACATATTTTATAGTTGCTATATTGTAATGTTAGTTTGCTGGGATACGATGTATTATGAGATTATGTTAAGATTGTAGAAGTTATATATTTGATCTTATTTTATATTGTGTTTTTGATTATTCTTGCATGCTCTCCTTATATTTTGTTGCTTTGGCAAGTAGTATTTATAACTTCAAGAGGAAGCGTTGTGCTAGATAGTAGGCTCATGCCTCCCTATGTCGCGCTTGAGTGACAGAAACATGCTGACGGAGGAATATGTTGATGCTACTGAGGGTAAAACAGTGGCACTTGTGGCTACTTTGATGTATGTGTTGCTTACATTACGCATTAAGTTTAAAGCATTTATCTTTTGTTTTGAGTTTTCAGCTTATAGTTGTTGCTCGCAACTTAATATTTGTGAGATGTTCTGGATTAGACTTCTCAAGGTGGACACTTAGAAGTAGATGCTTTGGATTAAGTTCTACTTGCTTTGGTGTAAGGCCTATATGGTTGAACCTCACACTCTCTATAGCATAATTAGGATTGCGGTGTGTTTATAATTCTTTCATTTTCCAAACTGTAATTTGTTCATCCAACATAAGTTTTATCGTCTTTTCGAAGAGAGACATCACTAGTCTATGTAGTGGCACCCCGATCCATATCAACATCAAAAGTTTACTTTTCTTGTTTATACCCACTGCAATTTATTTCCGTAGTTTACTTTTCTTGTTTTAGTTTTGTTATTCGTTATATCATATATGTGTAACCTTTCGTAAATAGTAAAAAAGGGGGATTGACAACCCTTCATGCCTCGTTGGCTGAGATAGTATTTGTGTTTCTATGTGCAGGTCCAGGTTGAGCAAGCAATCTGGCGCCATTGCCGCTTACCACCTACTTGTAGCATTTGGAATCCTACTAAATTCAATAACCTTTGTACCTTTGCCGAGGGAAATTTTTTGATATCTACATCACCACCTTCCACTTGAGGTTTCTAACGAGAGTGTCTAATCCAGATCATCAAGGGGGGGGGGGCAGTGGGACATCGGGGTGTAGGGGCGTTGGCGGCGAAACAGGAGGGGAGAGTTGGTTTTGAATTGAGCCAGAGTGAGAAGAGATGCGAGTGAGAGGAGGGGATCGATTGGGGAGATGAAATTTTGCCATTTTCGCAGGCGTAGCCCACTTTAGCCCACGTCGTCACGTGCAATTACATTCACACATGCATATTCACACTTGTCTCAACAAAAACCAACACATATTCACACAATTATATTCACACCTACATGTATATTTTTTATAAGTACTTTTACATGTTTATTTTTAGAATATAAATATTATTTCATATTGTATTTATATATATTTGTATATATTTTATTTGTTTTGTGTACCATACATAATAAAACCATTTAATTAAGAAGTATTTTTATAAATATGTATTAATAGGGCATTAGTATTAACAAGGACAGAAATGAAACAAATAATTATACCTTTTTAACAATATACAAGAATAGGCATACAAAATTGAAATAATAATTTAGTGGTATTTTTAAAATTTTGATGGCGTTTACATTTAATAATGCCATCACAATATCATTTATATATATGGCGTGTCATCTTTTTCCACGTCAACAATATTTTCTTTGTCCAATACAATTGGCTGAGTGTAGTGATGATGTTTCTTTTAACTAGATGATACCCCGTGCATTGTTGTGGGAAATGTTAAAAAATAATTTATTTTTAAAAAAATACAAAAAATTATGAAACTTAGTATAATTAAATTATAAATTCTTTTTAAAAGATATATTATTTAGATTAAAAATCTTACAAAATTTTCTGAAAAATCTCAAATTGAGTGTGATTTTTGTTTAATTAATTCATTACGTTGAAAATATACCGGTGAGACGATATGAGACAAAAACAACATTGAGTGGAGAAAGTGGAAACATCACCCTTAGCTAAACCTACAACAATGATAAAAACTACATATATGCATTCAGAAATATTCTCGCATAAAACATAAGCTCATAATTTCTGTAAGAAAGAGTTTCTTCTAAATCATGAGGCTTATTGCATAAAAAAGTTAATTTTATTTGTGATAGGTTACATGCGCATGCAGATTTAATGGAAGTATGTGCATGAAGAGTTTGTAGAAAATAATTTTTACATGATGGACCTACTTGATGATGTGAATAGCTTGTAGAGTAAAAATCTTAGAAATTTTGATGAAAAATCTCAAAATGAGTGTGACTTTTGTTTTATTAATTTTTTACCTTGAGAATATACCGGTGAGATGATATGAGACAAAAATAACGGAGAGTGGAGACATCACCCTGAGCTAAACCTAAAACAATGATAAAAACTACATATGTGCATTCATAAAAATATTCTCGCATAAAAAATAAGCTCATAATTTGATTTTTTCTATAATAAAAGCCGCTTCTAAATAGTAAGGCTTAGTGCATACAAAAGTTAGTTTTATTTGTGATAAATTACATGCGCATGCGAATTTTATAAAACATGTGCATGAAGAGTTTATGAAAAAGTGTTTTCATATGGTGGACCTACTTGTTGTTATGAATATCTTGCATGTCAAAAGAAATAAATTAGTGGGGATGAACTATTTCGGCACTATAGATTTCAACACCATTAGCAACCATATAAAACGGACGTACCAAAATTTGAAATGCTAGTACAATTTGATAAAAACCTTATGTTTTTAAAATTTGGCACGCAAGCAATTAAAGTTGGGGATAAACTTTTTTCAACTAATGTCGATGAAATCACTACAAAGGCACAAAATAAACATTTACATTTATACAATGCATTTGTGGAATTATAGCTTGATATATAGTTTCGTATTGTAGATCAGTTTGTGCGACTCCAACTATTTTAGGATGCCCGGATCTTACAATGATATAAATGTGCTGCATCGATCTCCTCTCTTCACCAAGTTATCCAACAGGGAACACTTGTTGGTGATCTTTCAAGAAAATGATCACACGTACAATTTTTGGTATTTTCTTGCGAATGGAATTTATCCAAGGTGGGGCAATTTTATCATTTCGGTTTCAAAACCAAACGGTATGAAAGAACTTTATTTTCGCAATGCTCAAGTAGCTGCTCGAAAATATGTGGAGCGATATTGTAGATTTTGCAAGCCCAATTTGCTATTATGCGAGGTTCGAATAGGTTATGGGATAAAGATATACTATGATAAATCATGATACCTTGCATGATCTTGCATAATATGATTATTGAGAACAAGCGTGACAAGAACTGGACTACAACACTATGATCTCAACGGGATCCTGGTATTACCGAGGCGGGTGCAAGACCGACTCCTTCGCTTTCTTAAGGTATACGACGAGATTCGAGATCCCGAAATGCATGATGAAATCCAAAAAGATGTATTTGAGGAGTGATGGGTGATAACAAGCACAATTTTCATCTTTATGTATTATTTATTTGTGTGCTAAACTTCAGTGTTCTTCTTCATGAACAATTTATGTTGTGGATTTGATGAAGATGTAATAATTTTCTGTAATATACATAACTTTCTAGTGTGCTTGAAATTCATTTGAGATGCATTTGTTATTATTTTGTGTGCAATTTATATAAAAAAATGTGTCTTGGCTGCCCTATTTTAGAGTTTCTACCGAAGACTACCATTTTAATTGCCCTAAAAAAAGACCTTTCCATGCCCAATTTTTTACTCCACAATTTTTATGCCCTTAAATAGAGCATCTATTGGAAATACTCTTAAAGGATCAAATAGAAGTGTCGATTGGGGCCAGATAGGTGCTTTGAGATGCGGCACAACAACAAGTTTCCCTCAATGATGATACCAAGGTTTATGTCTTCAGTAGGACTCCAACAACAACAAGTATGTGACAATGGCACTAGATGTAAGGCCCGATATGCGGTACTATTTCAGATCTAGATGTTTCCATCCAGATCCGGGGAGGAAGCACATATCGATCCCACCGCGACATATGACAATGTCATATGCCCCGGAGTTCTAACATGATATCACAATATTACAGCTACAAGGATACAACATCTCATACAATCGGCATACAACTGCCTCAATACATTACATCAGCGAAAGGTACATGTCTGGGTACAGACTACCATCAAATGCCTAGTGGCAAAAAGAAAATCATCGATCCCCATAACCACACGGGTCCAGGCCCTCCGCCGAGATCCGCCTAACTAGTCGTCGTCGAGTCTCCACGTGAAACATCGATCACCATACCCGTTGTCGATCAAGGACCCTGAAAAGAGTTTGGGGGTAGTATCTGATGTCTACACATGCTTCTATTCTTGTAGACTATGTTGGGCCTCCAAGCGCAGAGGTTTGTAGGACAGCAGAAATTTCCCTCAAGTGGATGACCTAAGGTTTATCGAACTCAGGGAAGTAGAGGTTGAAGATGGTATCTCTCAAGCAACCCTTCAATTAAGATACAAGAAGTCTCGTGTGTCCCCAACACACCTAATACAACTAGGAGTTGTATAGGTGCACTAGTTCGGCGAAGAGATTGTAAAATATGGGTGATAGGTGTGGCAAAACAAGGTAATATAAATCTGTAATAAAAAGTGCAGCAAGCAAACATGTGACAAAAGTGAGCACAAACGGTGTAACAATGGTGGAAACAAGGCCTAGGCTTCATACTTTCACTAGTGGAAACTCGCAATAACATTAACATAGTCTAATCACATGATATTTCCCATAAAACATGCAATGGAGACGCACTCGAGCTCATTCCTTTGTGGTCAAGAGAGGACGAGAATTATGTAGGGATACAAAAGCACACCTCAAAGTTCGTAGTTCTCAATCTATGGATTTCCCAATGTCACCGCGGACATCCAAAGAGAGTACCACAATCACCACAACATATCTAAAGGATAGTCAAAGACAAGCACCAAGAGACTCTCAATCTTCAATCAACACACAAAATAGGAAATCACTCATGATAATATTCTTCTAACCCATGTCCAATAGACCGCTGTCACCATGGTCACGGGGATTATACTAGATAAGATCAAGTGAGTACATCAATCCAATACATAGAGGAAGGGGAAATATCATGGGATCACCCTAGATTAACATAGCCTATGATCACAACGAAGATCATATCTTGGGAGAGAGAGAAGAACACATAGCTACTGGTAAAAACCTCAGCCTCGAGAAGGGACTACTCCTGCTTCATGGAGGGAGGAAGCAACGTCGATCGAGATGAATCCGGGGGAACTTCCCCATCATGGCAGGCTGCCGACACAGGAATTCTGGTCCCCCAAAGGTTGTCGGCGATGGCGGCGGAGATCGGAATTGCTTCTGGAAAAAGTACTTCGATAGGGATTTCCTCCACGGGGGCTAAATATAGGCCAAAGGAGGGGGCCAGGGGGGCCACAGGGCAGCCAGGAGGGCAGGTGGCGCGGCCTAGGGTGGACCCGCGCCGGGCACCCTCCTGGGCCCCTGGTGGTGGCCCTCCTGCCATGTCTTGATTATTCCGGAAGCTTCAGGGACGCTGTTTTTTATATAATTTTTCCGGAATTTTTGAAGCACTTTTAAAGGCCGAAAAACCTGATATACAAAAACGGAAGAAAACAGGAACTGGCAACTTGGTGCACTGAGTTAATAGGTTAGTCCAAATATGATCAAAAGTGTATGAAAGTTCAAGCAAAACATGGCAACGTCACACAAATCATGCATTGAGCAAGCATAAATTATAGATACGTTTGGGACGTATCAACATCCCAAGCTTAATTCCTGCTTTTCCTTGAGTAGGGAAATGATAACAAGCATAGTTTCTGTGGCGACATGCCACACAACCATATAAGGACTTTTTAAGTAAAGCAATCAAAGCATGCAATTCAATTCAAGTCTTAACAAGCAAGAGTCTATATTAGCATTGACACAAGCAACAAAAGAACAAAGGGTGCAAGAGCTCTTAGCTGTCTGTGACTCGAATGTCTCTAAATGGTGTTTGCGTGCAAGAAGGGGGATATGGGAATACGAGAGAAAAGTAAATTTGTTGAGAACTCAATCTACTAAAGTTTCATACTTGGTCCTCTTTTGAAATCTTATCTTGACTCGTCCCCAGACCACTAGCCAGGTACAAGTCAATTTGATCCACTCCTTTTCGATATTTTGAGAACTCATGCAATGGATGAGCGTAAGCATGAGATTTGACACTTAGGATGGCAAAGAGAGAAATATGGTGGAGGAGGAAGACAAAAAGGGTGAGAAAGGCTCACATCAATGAGGACAATCATAGGCGAGAGGGCCAAATGATAGATATGATGTGAGGAGTAGGTATTGCCATGCAACGGATGCACATATGAGCTAAAAAGCTCTCCAATGGAACTAGTGGGGTGCATCCAACTTGCTCGCTCATGAAGACCTAGAGCTCTTTTGAGGAGGCTCATCCTTGGAATATGCAAGCCAAGTTCTATAGTGTGAAGGTCCCCACATAGCTATATGCATGAATGAACATCTCTATGGAGTACAAGGATAAGAGGGAGTACTAGTGTGGATCTTTCAAAAGGATAGTAGTGTTGCCCATTTCTCACTTTTTATTTCTTTTTCTCTTTTTTTTCTCTTTTTTTGTATTTTTTGGTGGCCTCAATAGCTCTTTCTATTGAACTCTCATTTGTCCTCTTTGGGATCTTTTATTTTGTCCATTTTGGGATCTTTTCCCCACTTAAGGGCAACACTCTATTTTACATGAGGGTATAGAAGATCTTTCACACTTTACAAGGTACTCAAATCATAAAGAAGATGTAGCTATCATGATGTATGCAATGTATGCCGCTGCCAGTGTAGCAGAAACATGTATGACATGAAGATCAAGTCATGAAGAGGTGGATGTTGCATGGCAATATATCTCGCAAAGGCTATGGAAATGCCTCGATAGGTAGATATGGTGGCTGTTTTGAGGAAATATATAAGGAGGTTTATGATGACAGAGCGTATCATGTCAAGGGTTTGGATGTACCGGAGAAGGTGGACGCCAACTCTCGGAATGAGAAGAAGGAAATGCACGTCACATGAGAGGCTAGCAAATATGAGGAGGTGGAAGTGTCAACTTTCAATACTTACATTAGTCCGAAGAACTCAAGCACTTATTATCGGTAACTCTCAATCTAATAAGGAGGTTCACAAAGAGACAAGTACCCCGAGGAGGAGTGTATGGGGGTTTGGTTACCCTTGCGCATCCTCGACTCATGGTACGTGAGTGTACTCTAATATCCGACCCCTCAGAAGAGTAGTGATCCATCTAGTAGCTAGAGTTCTCAACTAGTTTGTAGGTTTTGAAAATAAACACGGATTTCCCAAAATACGAAACCTATCACTAATAGGCTAGAGCTCTTGACACCAAAAGTTCAAACATTACTCACATCAATACCTCAAAACTATTGCAAGTTACTACTAGAATTAAATAGCAACCTCAATTACCTACTTTCAAGACAAGACATAACTCAGTGCAACAACCTACTCTCTTAACAAGATAAACATGAAAACTAAAGAGAGTTCCAACAATAAACTAAACAAAAGTCAAGTCTCTTGCTAAAGACAAACTAAGACTAAAACTAAACATGGCAGTAGCTATGAAAAGATAAAGAACACGCAACAACAACAAAAAGATAGGCATGAAGAATCCTATGATGTGTCCTAGATATTGAATGTGGAGCGTGTTTCGCTCCCACACAAAGTAAGATTGGGTATAACTTATTACACTACTATGGAAATAGCTATACATGGAAAGCTTATTAGTGGCGCATATAACAGGCCATGCGCCACCATCTGTTAGGGGTGGCGCACTGGAAAATAATGCGCCACCCATAAGACCTTAGGGGTGGCGCATTTTTCCCGAGTGCGCCACCCCTAAGACTGGCCCAGCCTGGATGATATTATAAGTGGAGCATTTAGTAATATGCGCCACCCCTAAGAACCTTATAGGTGGCGCATCTCCAAAATGCGCCACCCCTAAGAGCTTAGGGGTGGCGCATTCTGTAAATGCGCCACCCATAAGGTCCTTAGGGGTGGCGCATTGTGGGAATGTGCCACCCATAAGAGCTTAGGGGTGGCACATTTCACCAATGCGCCACCACTGACTTGCTATATGCGCTACTAAATGCCTAGAGCTGCCCTTATCTACTCCACCCCACCTACCACCTCTCATTCACTCCACACAATTCTCAAACTAGATCCACTCTTCTCACCCTAGATCTATTCGGTTTTCTCCTCCTCCACACCTCATTTCTTCCATTTATCCATCGATACTTTGCATTACATCTATTTTGTTTCATATTGAAGTAAGTGGACCTCCTCCCAAACTCTTTTGTTCCATTTATGACCCATATACTTGCCTTTATTAGCTTGGGGTTTGTTGTATATTTGAAGCTTGGGTTTGATGTATATGTGAAGCTTGTGGTGGTTTGATGTATATGTGAAGCTTATGGTGGTTTGATGTATATGTGAATCTTGAGTGGCCAATGTTTTGCCGAAATGTCGATTCATTTCCGTTTCGACAAATTTCTGGCGCACTCCCCGCATGCTCCCATGCATTATTTGGGAAGGTCATGCCGAATTTTTCCGGCGACGACTGTGATATATAATTGTGTTGCTCTCTCCGTGCACGCAGGTGATCGACCATGGTCCGTGAGATGCTGAGAGATATCACCGTGGCTAGGTGGATGCAATGTGCGACAAACGACATGCTAAGGAATAATAGGTCGGATATAAGATGTCTGTGTCAGAGATGCAAACCGCAGTGCGTGACCGAGCCTGATTTCGGAATATTGCAAAGACACCTGAAGTGTAATGGTTTGATGGATGGCTACACACGGTGGATAAGTGATGAAGCTGGTGAGGAGGAGGACGTCAATGGTGGGGCGCTAGTAAATGAGGAAGGACAACCAGACAACATCGGCAGGCGAGAAGACGAAGAGCATCCCATACATGATCACGAAGAAGATGCCGAAGCGGATCATGTAGATCAAGATGCCGGACATGAAGATCAAGATGTCGGACATGATGAGGATTCAAGATGGGTGCGGGACCCTCATGTTCAAGAGCTGCTTGTCAAAGAGGCGTTGAACGCAAGAGGTGCAGCTAGAGAGAAAGCCAAGATGGCGCAACTCGAGAAAGACACGATTACGAAGTTGTACGAAGGATGCAACGACGGGGATACCCGCTTGAATGTAACACTTGGGGCTATGGAGATGAAGGAAAAACACAAATGGACCGACGAAAGCTTCGATGATAACATGGCATTCTGGCACGATCGTCTTCCGAAGGGCAACACGTGCCCAACTAGTATTGCTGAGGCCAAGAAATTCCTTTGCCCTCTCGATCTTCTTCACGTTAAATACCTCGTCTGCATAAATGATTGCATGATCTATCGGGGTGAGGACGAAGATAAAACCACATGTTTGGTGTGCGGTGTTAGTCGATACAAGAGAGGGAAGAAAGTTCCTAGAAAAGTGGTATGGTACTTTCCGATCACTCCTCGTCTGCAGAGGTATTTCGTAGATCCTGAGGAAGCAAAGCTCATGACCTGGCACGCGGTTAGAAAGAAGCTAAAAGAGAATGACCCGAACCAGGATCCGAAAAAGGAGGACATGCTGAGGAACCCTTCAGATGGTAGCCAATGGACTGCGTTGGACCTCGAATACCCAGATTTTTGGAAAGAACCAAGGAACCTCAGGATTGGGGTGAGCGCCTATGGAGTCAATCCGTTTGGCGGCCAGAGCAGCACACACAGTACCTGGCCCGTGTTTTTATGCATATACAACCTTCCCCCCCTGGAAGTGCATGAAGAAAAAGTACATAACAATGTGTATGCTAGTTCAAGGGCAGAAACAACCAGGTACGGACCTCAATCTATATCTGCAGCTGTTGAAAGAGGAGCTAGAAACATTATGGAAAGAAAGAGTCAATACGTGGGACGCCGCGGCAAAAGAATATTTCCCAATGAAAGCCGCGGTGATCACGACGGTGCACGACTATCTCGGATACGGATATTTCTCAGGGCAGGTGGTCCAAGGATTCTGTGCATGCGTTAGGTGCATGGATAATACGTACCGCCAGCTACCAAAAGATCCCGGATCTTCAAAACCCGTGTTCCAGGGGTCTTGGAGGTGGCTTCCCAAGAAACACGCATGGAGAAAACAGGGACATTTGTTCGATGGAAGCGAGGAGATCCGAGCACCCCCAGCTCGAAGGAGCGGCAAAGAAATCGACAACTTGCTGAAAACTTGGAAAGAGTGCCCCGCGCCGGGAAAGAAAAAGTAGAAGACTCAGCCGTTGATGAGGGTATGGAAAGCAAGGTCTGTTTTCTGGGATTTGGAATACTGGAGTCTCCTCTGCAGTCCTCATAGCCTTGATCTCATGCATATCACAAAGAACGTGCGAGAGCTTGTTTGGCACGCTGCTCAACATGCCGGAGAAGACCAAGGACGGGCCAAAATCAAGGAATGACTTGAAATTTATGGGCATCAGGAGGGAACTTCACCCCCCTAGTGACTACGATGATGAGCCGGAGGAGGAAGAGGAAACAAAAACGCAAAACTGTCGCAAACGAAAAAGGGCGACCAAGAAGAAGACCGGTATTGATCACTGCCCCCTGGCATGCTTCACTCTGTGCGAGGAGGAGATCAAGCGGTTTATCCACTGCCTCATAGGAGTAAAATTTCCGAACGGCTATGCGGGGAAGATAAGCAGATACCTAGACGAGGCGAAGCAGCGTTTCAGCGGGATGAAATCTCACGAATGTGCCGTGCTGATGACGCAGATTCTCCCGGTTGCGATGCGAGGGATAATGGACGAGCACGTCCGTAAAACGTTGTTTGGCCTTTGCAACTTTTTTGACGTCATCTCCCGGAAGTCGATTTGCGCTACGCAACTCAAAAGGCTACAGGAGGAGATCGTGCTCATACTATGCGAGCTTGAGATCTATTTCCCGCATGCGTTCTTCGACATTATGGTGCATCTGCTAATCCACGTCATGGAGGATATCGTCCAACTCGGGCCTGCGTTTCTGCGCAGCATGATGCCGTTCGAAAGGATGAATGGACACATCAAAAAATACGTTCATAACAGGTCCCGTCCATATGCAAGCATAGCGAAGGGCTTTCTAACCGAAGAGTGCATCTCTTTTTGCACGAATTATCTCAACATCGAGAACCGTGTTGGTCTGGCCGTCAACAAGCACTTTGGCAGGACCGATGGGTGTGGTCACCACGAGGGAAGCCGCGCAATGCATGTAAACTTTGACGGTCGAGACATCGAATTTGAAAGAGAAAGCCTAGTCGCGCTACAACGCATCCAGCTGGTCGATCCTTGGATAGTAAGGCACAAGGATTTAATCAGGAAGAAGTACAGTGACCAGGGCCTGCAGATAACGGACCGAGATCCACGGCTAATGAAAGAGCACAACTCCGGTTTCATGACTTGGTTCAGGGACGAGCTTCGTGCTAATCCCCCGCGAAGGAACGCTTCCGAGGACGAAAAGATGATATTCACCTTGTCACATGGTGCCGCACGCAACCTGATGACCTATCAAGCGTATGATATCAACGGCTACACATTCTACACGGAGGAAAAGGAAAATAACTGCGATTATCAGAACTCAGGGGTAACGGGGATATTCTACACCGATGACGTCAAGGAAAGATTCTATGGAAGGATCGAGGACATATGGGAGCTCGAATACTGTGGAGAGAAGGTGCCGATGTTCCGTGTGAGACCGGTACTTCACCACCATGGTTATACCCGAAGCCAAATCCAAGTCTGCAGGTGCAAACATCACCGCGAAAAATGAGCCATGGGTACTGGCTAGCCAAGTGGACCAATGCTTCTTCATTACCGACCCATCAAAGCCGAGCCGCGTTGTAGTGAGGAGAGACAAAAGAAGCATCATCGGAATGGATGGAGTAGCCAACGAGCAAGACTTTGACAAGTACGGCGACCCGAAGATGGAGGATGACTACGCCGCTCAGGATACATACACCACAACCCTACCGACGAAAGGTCTCCTCCCGTTCAAGAGGAAAATTGAAGGCGTCCCGAGCCTAAATTATTCAACCACGACAAAGAAGGGCAAGAATAAGATCGTGAGGAAACGATAGCTAGATAACTAGCTCCAAATTTAAGAAAAATATTTTGTAATTCATGATCACTTTGTGTATGCATGGATTTAATATGGACTTTGTAATTGATGATCACAATCTTATGTTTCCAAATGCCGCTACACCTTGTGTTTGTGGATCTTGGTTCAGCGACGACACGGTTAAGGCATGGTACGTGGATCGATATGATCACATTCTTATGTTTGGATCATAGTTTGAAGTGTATGAGCATCGACGATACACAATCAAAGCACCATTCTCAAGGTCGGTTAGAGCAAGTACTCCCTCCGTTTATTTTTATTCCGCATATAAGATTTGGTCAAAGTCAATCTTAATAAAGTTTGACCACTTTTCTAGAAAAATGTACTCCATAGTTATTATTTTTAAATGGTTTCACTTTAATTAAAAAATAAATAATTGTTGAAACTTTAATTAAAAAAATAAAAAACGCTTATGGGTGGCGCATATTGTTGAAATGCGCCACTAAGTGCTCTTAGGGGTGGCGCATTTTGCCAGAATGCTCCACCAACAGGTTTCTTATGTGTGGCGCATTTTTCCGAGATGCGCCACGCATAAGAAACCTATTGGTGGCGCATTCTGGCATAATGCGCCACCCCTAAGCCTTAACCTCCACGGGCCCCTCCCCTTGCTCGTGCACAGTACCCATTCGAGCCCTAGCGCGCCGCACCGGTGCCCTAGACACCGCACCGGAGCCGCCCCGCCGCACCGGAGCCGCCCCGTGCCACCAGAGCCGCCCCCTCTCCTTGCCTACGGCCGCCACCGGAGCCGTCCCCTCCCCTGCCCCCGTCGTTCGAGCCATCGCCGCCGTCCAGCGTCCGGCGACCCTCCCCGCCGTCCTGCAAATGCACGGCCAGGTACTCCCCCTCCCTCTCCCCTGCTCCCCCTTCGTGATGCTAGGATTATTTCATGCTTGATTCTGGTTTACTCCATGGGGAGGCATATAGAACAAGCCATTTTTTATGCTAGGATTATTTGATGCATATAGAACAAGACATTTTTCCCCAAACTGAGCACTTTCTGTGTTGTATCATGAGTGCTAAAATATAAGCAATTACTTCTAATTTTTGTGTTCTTGACAGTTCCCTAGGTCCAAATTTTCTGTTTTTTAGGTGTTTCAAACTAGAACTTGCAAGTATAGATAAATTCAGACAAATGAAGTTTCTGGTTTGACTCTTATATGCTTTAGAATTATCTGGTTTGACTCTTATATGCTTTAAATTAAATTCTAAAGTTACTTCCATCTAATGAAGTTTATAGCTTAATGAAAACTTTTCTAGATAAATGAATGTATATGAAATTTTGGAAAGATCTACTGATCTTTTTTATCATATGAAAAAAGCCAAGCAAGTGTAGAATTTGTTCTTAACAGAATTAAAAGAGAGAGGAGAATTTGTTCTTTGATAGTTTTATATTTTGATGTGCCATTGTTACATGATCTCATCATGTTTGTCCACTGTTTTGGTCAAGCTCATTTTTTATCCATTTGCAAGTATACAGAATTTGCAATGCATTGTTTACCATATGAAATTTACCTATATATATGTTGTTTGAATGATGTTAAATGATGTTTTTAGTGCATTGACAAGATGCTTTTCTTATCAATATTTTTATGCACTGTTTAGTGCATTGCTAGAATATATATATGTTGCTTGTGCCTATATGTAGGCATTTTTTGTGTAGGTACAAATCATTATCCTCTTTCTCCCAAAATGTTGATTAACTTCCGTTTCGGTTGAGAATGGGGCACTCTCATGTTAAGAAAAATAGCAAAGGTCATGCCGAATTTTTCCGTGAATTCGTGCATGACCTTTGCTATTTATCTTAACATGAGAGTATTTGCATTTATTTATTTTGCTAATTAATTAAGTAGTTGCATTTCTTAATATTGTACTAGTGCAAACATGTCGACCGGAGCCGACGCCGGTCCTTCTTCTCAGCCAGGAAAAAAAACGAAGCAATTTTGGGAATACTCCCAGGAGGAGGTCGAGGAGCAGAGAGAAGAGGAAGTACCTCCGGGCGAGGAGGAGTATGAGGAGGAGATAGAGTCGGAGTCCGACTCATCGGATGATGACTTGGAGGAGGAGGCCGGTACGACAGACGGCGAGAGGAACATCGGCGAGGATGATGGGACTGGTGGCTCCAAAACAGATGATACCCAGTCGAATAAGAGGAATCGGAAACCGACCAAGGTCGGTGCCATCAGGCAAGAGTTTACTGTTGTGACCGCCGTCAGGATTCCTAAACAGCCCGAACGTTTTTCGGAAGGGTACGTCCCTCAAGTCGCGGAGATCCTCCGCAACACCGTGCCGATCACCACGATTAACCTCAGGAGTCGTGAGAATATTCAGTATTGTCAGCTTCTTATCAACAAGCTGCATGGACGATACAAGTTTTCGGAGCCGTACGATAAAACCAAACTCAAAGGGAACAAAGTAAACACATGGGCCCTCGGGAAGATGAGCAAGGCCTTGTACAATTGGAAAACCCGGGTGAAGAGGGCAATTATGAAAAGAACAAAACCTGGGAGGAGATCAAGGAGAAAGAGCCGTTGATCGACGAAGCTACCTACAACCTTTTCAAGGCTAGGTGTGAGTCCGAGCAAGCCAAGGCCGCGAGTGCAAAGGGAAAGGCCATGCGGTCGCAAGTCATAGGTAACCACCGTCTCGGAGCCGGTGGTTACAGAAGTTCCAAGCCTAAATGGGACAAGGAGGATGCCGAGTACGCCGCTGCAGGCATACCTAACCCCTTCCAGCAATACAAAGATGATCCGCATACCGAATTCTTTATGAGGGCCCGGAGCTATAAGGACAAAGCAACCTTGAAAATAATTATCGATCCTAAGATTCAGGAGTTTATGACTGCCGTGGTAAGTAGTTTACCACGCGACCTTGTCGATTGAATTCTTGAGTGAAGTTCACAATTTCTTAACGTTTCACATTCTTTTTGCATCAAGCGGAAATGAAAATCGCTTCATCACAGGAGTCGTCGGTTAAGCCGGCCAGCCTGTGGGACAACTCCTTTAACAGGGCGTTGAACAAGGTCAAGAAGGTTGACGACGTGACAGCGAAGCCATCGTCAGCCGGCCGTGTGGTCGGCTTTGGTGCGGACCTAAATTGGTCTGAATATTGTGGAAAACCGGCGGAGCAGTCCGGTTCGAGGGGGCGCAAGACGAGAAGGACCGAAGAAGACGTCGCTTATATTCGTGGACTGGAGGAGAAGGTGAACATGCTTCCGCAGCTTGTCCAGGACGAAGGGGCGAAGACGATTAACGCTCTCCTTCCAGATATGATGCAGTCACTCGCGAATTGGCAAGCGCGTGGTGGACAAGGGCCCATACCAGTCCCGAGCATGGTCGGCAGCAACTCGGGCACCGCGGTGCCTGCAGTCCCGACTCCCGCCGTAGTGGTGGCTCCCACACCGACTCCCGGCATATTGGTGACTCCGGCCGCCAACAGCACGGAGGCGGCGCCGGACGTGATGGTAACTCCTCCAGCCACGATCGAGCAACCGGGGCATAAAATAATGCACCCGGCGGCAGCGCAAATAGGGCGACCGACGCCACGGGAGGCAGCGCACCCTCCGTCTCTTGCATGCCCGCCGTCATCGGTGGGGTCTCTTCACTATCCGACCTCGACGCCCTCAAGTTAACTATAAGCGTATGCAACTCAAACGAGAACTTCATCTCCTTGCCTTTTTAGTGGAATCTCTCTGATGCCCTACATGCATATATCTCTTTCGCAGGAGGACACTCCATGCATTCTATTACAAGTCGTGGACGTCAAGTTGAAGGATGTTGCCAAAGGTAAAATCATTCAACCACAAAATCAAATCATGCACAATATGCCGATGGCACCGGAGATTCATAGGGTTCAAATCTCTCTCGTGATTTCGGGCTATGAGAGAGTTGAACCTCCCATTCAACCCCCCGGATACTATGAGGACGAGCCGACAGTCCTCAGTGACTGTTTCAGCCAAATATGCCTATGGCCGAAGAGCCAAATGCGTTTAATGACGGGGGAAAGGGGCACCACACCTAGGACAACACCTCTAGTCATCGTGTCGGTGCCACATGATCCCATCGCCGCACAACAAGAAGACAATGATCTTGATGATGATATCAATGCCGAACAGTTCATCAATACTTTGTATGATGTTGATGACTTATTCATGCCTCCTGCTGAAGGAGCCTATCAACATGATGAGGAAGCTCGCGGTCCAGCTGATCCTGTGGCGAAGCCTGCTTTCTCCACATGTCTCTTCGCTGCTTCTTAGGAGATGTCTCCAACAGCTTGCGCCTTCACCGAGCCTCAAGAAGATGCCACAAGGAGATCTATTCTCAGCCCGTCCACACTCCATAAGGTGGCTACTGAGCAGATAAAGGCCGGTGACTGCTCGAAATCAGAAAATAAGAAGGGACGGAAAAGAAAGAAGAGCATCACTTCGAGTAGCCAACCTTCGATGCCGATCCGGGCTCGGGACGGGCCACCAAGACCCAAGGATCTCTCGTTTGAAATCCATGTGGCTGGTAGGGCGATGCTACCTAAGGACATGCTCGACCTTGCAACTTCGGATATGCAGAGTGTGCATCACAGTATTGTGGCATTAGAGAAGATTCTTCTTCGAGAAGAGAATCCCTCGTACCCGGTTTTCATCGCCAAGGTGCCACTCAACATGGGCTTCATCAACACTATCCCCGCGGATATGATAATCCTGCGGTTTTCGGAGATCTTCAATTTGTACCATCTCAAGCGGCTGGACCATAGCCTTTTCCGTATGTTCTCGCTCAACCTTTCTATGAGTATTAGGAGAGATAAGACCCTAAGCGTCGCGATATTGGACCCCTTCTACATGCGTGAAAGCATCTTGATGGACGACGGGGACGCGTCTCTCGTGACGATGTACATCATAGACTTCATGCTACAGAACGCCGACAAGGTTTCATTTCTTATGACCTACTCTCCCAAGTAAGTCATTCGCTCGCCGCCGTAGCATATATGCTTTCTTAGCTTTCCATTGTCCTCTTCCAACATTCCTTTTGGATTGTTTCAATTATGTGGTGAGGATCAAGACTGCATGCTCATCTGCTTTTCACCGCAACACTCGCATGCCGTATATTTAGACTCGGGGAGTGTGAACAAGAAAGTACAAGTATATCGTGAGAGTTTTGGATGATGCTCTCGCCGACTACATAAAATCCGGAGGAAAGCTGGTGAAGCACAAGTTCAGGAAGAATCAGCCTGACATGAACGTATTCAACCACGTAACGCAGTTCCTGTGCTTCAAGCAGCCGGCTGGCAGTGTGAGGGATGCGTACTACACCCTTCATCACATGAGGGCGATTGTACAGGAACAACGCAACCTTACGCTGCCAAGTCATCTTAGAGCGTGGGCCGAAAGGAAGGCGGAAATCGCCGATGCAAATCTTAAGGAGGAGTTCTTTCACATCCAAGCGCAGATGGCGACTATCATCCGTCATGAAGTACAAATGAGGGAGTACATATTCCACTCGAACATTGCACCATCCAATGGGGAGATAGAAGTCCTCCTAAAGGCCTTGCGTGACACAAGGCCTTTCATGACGAAAGAAGGATGTCGCCCATTCCCCGAGCCGAGTCAGAATAATTGAACAATTCATGTTATATATGACAGTCGTTTGATGAATGTGTGCCCTACATGTAATTTTGATGTACTCTTTGTGTAGTAGATGGTAGTGTCAAATACTCTTGGTGCTCTTTGTGTATAAAGGTCACTGCATATGCATTTTTATGCATATGTGCATGCTCCTCGCCATTGATCGACTTGCTTTATGTTGTTGATAAGAATAGATGCTACATTGCGTTGTTGTCCTTTGGTATGAATTCATATGGATGTCACCTCTAAAGCTTTTTTTGTGCAGATTGAAGAGCAAACAAGAGATGATGACGAATGTAGATTTCTGTTTTCAATAATTGTTGGACTCATTGTAATATTGTGATGGATGTAATCTTGTGAATCTTGTTGGCCTCTAAACCTTTGTAAATCTTTGTAATAAGAATTATAATGCAATTCTTTTGTATCAATAATTGTTGGGCTCATTGTAATATTGTATTTTGCATTTCTGTATTATAATAAAAATATTTGTAATGTTTTTATTCTTTTCTGTAATTTTTTGTTTTGTTTTCTGTAACCCATTTAGTGGTGCATTTTGTCTGGCTTTAGTGGCGCACTGGGAATGCGCCACCCCTAAGGAACCTTAGGCGTGGCGCATATCAGAATGCGCCACCCCTAAGGGCTTATAGGTGGCGCATTCAAATATGCGCCACGCCCAAGGGCCTTCGGGGTGGCGCATCAAGAATGCGCCACCTATAAGCCATTATTAGTGGCCTGTAGTTAGTGGCGCATCCATAATGCGCCACTAAACAGAAAAAAAGGACGCCACTAAAAGGGCATTCCCTAGTAGTGTTATGACCAGCAAGAAAATCTAAAGAAAACTAAAAATAAAACCTAAGAGCGAGACGCTCCAAGCATAGCACATAACGCATGAAGTGATAAAAATATAGTGAGACAAAGGACGAACTGATGATTGTTGATGGAGAATGGGATGCACGGGGGCATCCCCAAGCTTAGACGCTTGAGTCTCCTTGAATATTTATTGGGGATGCATGGGTGCATCCCCAAGCTTGAGCGCTTGACACTCCTGGATCTTCATTCATCATCTTCCATCGCACACTTGAAAACTCCCTTCATACATAACTCATCATAAGCTGATTAGAGAGGTTAGTACCCTTAATAAAATAATGTTTCCGCACTGTATATAAAGATATTCTTGAAGATCTACTGTTTCTCAAGATTGCCAAAAGATTTTTGCAAAGAAAAAGCAAGCTTAAGGTTTGCAAAAGTTAGGAGAGACAAAACGTGGAAGAATCTGTGAAAAACAGAACAACAAGTAGTAAAGAATTTTTAAGGGTACTTCTGCAACTCGAATCAAAAAACTCAGAACAGACGCTCGAAAGTCAATTGTATGGATCACGCTTTCAAAAAACTTCAGATGAAAAATATGATCTGGTGATTTTAGGCTAATTTTTCCGTCCAAGGACAGAATCTGTTTTCCGGACAACATGTCACAACTTTTGAACTTTCTTGCAATCGGAGGCTAGACTTGGCACAAAGCTTGAAAATAAAGATACAATGATGATGCTACAGTAATAACAATCATCAAGACCACTAAAACTGAAAGTAAAAACTCAAAATAAAGATAACAAGGGTTGTCTCCCTAGAGCTCTTTCTTTATAGCCATAAAGATAGGCTTAAGATTTTAATGATCCTCTCGTAGTAATAAGAGTTGAAGCACAAAAGAGAGTATAAAGAAGCAAATACCAAACACATCTAAGTCTAACATGCTTCCTATGCAAAGGGATCTTGTAGAGAAATAACTCATTGAAGCATAAAGATATTAGCATAGGAAGGAAAAACAAGTGCAACTTCAAAACCTTCAACATGAAGAGAGGGAACTTGATATTATTAAAATATCTATGAGCATATGTTCCCCTCTCATCATAATTTTCAGTGGGATCATGAATAAACTCTATAATATAAGTATCACATAAAACTTTCTTATCATGATCCACAAGCATAGAAAATTTGTTACTCCCCACATAAGCAAAATCCTTCTCATTAGTAATAGTGGGAGCAAACTCAACAAAATAGCTATCACACGAATCATTCTTATCATGATGCACTTGTAAAAATTTATTCTTTATAGCATAAGTGTCATCAAAATAATCATCATAGATGGGAGGCAAAGTATCATCAAAATAAATTTCCTCATCAAAACTTGGGGGGCTAAAAAGATCATCTTCATAAAACGTAGCATCCCCAAGCTTATAACTTTGCATATCATTAGCATCAAAAGTATTCAAAGAAGACATATTAATATCATTGCTACTATCATGAGCATTGTGCAAATACTAAAGCTCCATAGGATTTTTGATTTTCTCTTCAAACACTTCATGTCCCAAATCAAGGTAGAGCTCATAAAGCTCTCTCATAATATTTTTGTTGTTTTCCATAAGCATAACTAGTGAAAATAAAAACAAGAAATGAAAAGATTTAATTGCAAGATCTAAAGATATACCTTCAACGCTTACCTCCCCGGCAACGGCGCCAGAAATAGCTTGATGTCTACACACGCTTCTATTCTTGTAGACTATGTTGGGCCTCCAAGCGCAGAGGTTTGTAGGACAGTAGCAATTTCCCTCAAGTGGATGACCTAAGGTTTATCGAACTCAGGGAAGTAGAGGTTGAAGATGGTATCTCTCAAGCAACCCTTCAATTAAGATACAAGAAGTCTCGTGTGTCCCCAACACACCTAATACATCTAGGAGTTGTATAGGTGCACTAGTTCGGCGAAGAGATTGTAAAATATGGGTGATAGGTGTGGCAAAGCAAGGTAATATAAATCTGTAATAAAAAGTGCAGAAAGCAAACATGTGACAAAAGTGAGCACAAACGGTGTAACAATGGTGGAAACAAGGCCTAGGCTTCATACTTTCACTAGTGGCAACTCGCAACAACATTAACATAGTCTAATCACATGATATTTCCCATAAAACATGCAATGGTGACGCACTCGAGCTCATTCCTTTGTGGTCAAGAGAGGATGAGAATTATGTAGGGCTACAAAAGCACACCTCAAAGTTCGTAGTTCTCAATCTATGGATTTCCCAATGTCACCGCGGACATCCAAAGAGAGTACCACAATCACCACAACATATCTAAAGGATAGTCAAAGACAAGCACCAAGAGATTCTCAATCTTCAATCAACACACAAAATAGGAAATCACTCATGATAATATTCTTCTAACCCATTTCCAATAGACCGCTGTCACCATGGTCTCGGGGATTATACTAGATAAGATCAAGTGAGTACATCAATCCAATACATAGAGGAATGGGAAATATCATGGGATCACCATAGATTAACATAGCCTATGATCAATACAAAGATAACATCATGGGAGAGAGAGAAGAACACATAGCTACTGGTAGAAACTTCAGCCTCGAGGAGGCACTACTCCAGCTTCATGGAGGGAGGAAGCAACGTCGATGGAGATGAATCCGGGGGCACTTCCCCGTCCCGGCAGGGTGCCGGCACAAGAATTCTGGTCCCCCGAAGCTTGTCGGCGATGGCGGCGGAGATCGGAATTGCTTTTGGAAAAAGTACTTCGATATTAAGGATTTCCTCCGCGGGGGCTAAATATAGGCCAAAGGAGGGGGCTAGGGGGGGGGGCACAGGGCAGACAGGAGGGCAGGTGGCGTGGCCTAGGGTGGACCCGCACCGGGCACCATCCTGGGCCCCTAGTGGTGGCCCTCCTTCCATGTCTTGGTTATTCCGGAAGCTTCCGGGACGCTGATTTTTTATATAATTTTTCCGGAATTTTTGGAGCACTTTTAATGGCCGGAAAACCTGAAATACAAAAACAGCAGAAAAAAGGAACTAGCAACTGGGTGCACTGAGTTAATAGGTTAGTCCAAATATGATCAAAAGTGTACGAAAGTTCAAGCAAAACATGGCAAAGTCACACAAATCATGCATGGAGCAAGCAGAAATTATAGATACGTTTGGGACGTATCAGTATCATGAGTACAGAAGTACTCAACATCCAACTGTAGTGGTCAACTGACCCATCAAGGACTTCATCAGTCGTCATTCTAGGATAACTAGTAGTTCACGGTAAGGATGGGGTAAGTGATGAGGTTGCTGCCGCACTAGAATTTATGAAGTGGCTAACGATCTAGAGAGTAAGATAAGAAGCCAAGCATTCGATGAGGAATCGCCTCCAATAAGTCTTGCTATGAGCTACTTACGCTAACATAACACATATCCTATCCTTGTCCTCCCCTTCGCATCCCGACGAAGAAGAAGCAATCAAGGCACACACACGTTGATCAAGTTATTAAGATTATCTCAGTTGTTGTTGTCTATGAACAAGAAGTAGGTCTCAAGTCGTCCATAACCGTGGACATGGCCTCTCGAAAAGATTTAACCCTGCAGGGGTGTACCAACTGCCCATTACAAGGCTCTGCACGCACGCCCAACTCTCGCAGTCAGGCCCGTTAAAGAAACTCATTAAAGAGTTGTTCCGAGAGATCCGGTACAACAGGTCCCTCTAACTAACAACGCACAAATCCGGGTGGCCCCCGGTGAGTCGACACCCAACTCAAAAGCCGACCGCGCTCTCGAATCAGTCTCTACCATCTGGATGAGGTCGGGATGGCTAGCCCTCGCCCAGGCAGGAACCCCTAGCTCTCTGAGGTGGACCAACAAGATATACCATCCCACTGGCCCGATTTGTTTTAAATCCACTGGCTGCAGACCAGTTACGCACACGGTTTCTCACATGGTAGAAATGTTTGGAGCTAGGTAGGTAAGACAAGGGGACCCCATAGTATCCCCCACGCAGTTAGGCACGATCGCCAAGAGACACAGTACCCAGAACTCGGGACCTAGGTGACTCGAATGGAACAAAGCATTGGGGCGGGATAGCCTAGACCTTCCATCCTTCGTCGAGTATAGTCAACATTATAATAATCATATCATCCACAACAAAGATAATAGTGTGATAGCCCAATCCAAGGAGTAACAGGTAATATTCGTAGCATCCTAAGCATCCATACTAAGCAGGGGCTGAGCAACGAGCAATTGTAACATAGCAGTACATGGTTTGCTGGGAGGGGAATGGCCGTATCGGTTTTAGAGAGGCTGTAAACATGTGGTAGGATCAAACATCGAACCTAACCTAGACTAGCATGCAAACCACTGGTTATAATAGAATGGATCATAAGTAATGTATAGTCCTTGCCTGTTGATAAGTCGGGTCCGAAGGTGTAGCCGATCGCAAGCTCGCATCGTCTCCGAGTGTATCCGCGGGAGCACACAAGAAGTAAACACTGGAATAGGTAATTGAGGAGCAAGTATCTATTACTACGAAGCAATCACGAGAAAGCAACATCAAGAAGGCAACACGAGACAAGCACGGTATCGCATCTATCGTCGAGAGCGGTTACTAGCAGGTTAAATAGAGTATTTGTCACACACGAAGATACTGCGCGTTTTACGATGGTTAAAGTTGTTTAGCTACATAACATGAGCAACTGTTGTTAACATGGCATGTCACACAATCATGGCAAGAGGTGAAGCATAAATAAATTATCTAATCTAGTCACTTTAAGTGGGGGTAAAACCTATACATGACAACTATTACAGACCCCACGATAATTATTGCATTTGATACTGTTCTTCCCTAAACATAATTTTATTATTTTATTTAGCAAGCAAGAACAGCATACATAAAATCTACACGTAATTCTAGTCAAGTTATATATAAGAAACATTTTTATCGAAGCAACAGTTATCTATTATATAATTAAGACAAGAGACAAACAAGCCTCCACGTTCATCCACATATGTTGAATTATTTCAACCATTAATTTTAGATATAAACGTCTAAGATTTAACGATATAAACGTTACATACAAATATAGTCTGCATGTAAAAAATATGTCACTTAGAAGTATTAGATGGAAAGGTGCAACCAATATAACCTAGAGGACGGCTGGAAAAAAAACATATAGAAGAAGGAGACCTAATATTCTACGGTTTAGATTCCTACTATAAAAAGAATTCACACGTACAAATTGAGTTGAACACGGACACACTAGAAAATGCGTGTGCCCAATCAAAGAAAAAAAACATGTTTAGAGTACACACCTGATCATGAGCATGCATCCCTCCTAATGATGAAACGTGTGCATGTCTTTCCAGAAAATAGTGTATGAACGCATAAATCATTTAATCTATAAAAAATACATATCTTTTTTGCCATATCCAAGGAAATATACGACAAAGTCAACCTAATCATATTACAGACACTTTTTTTAACATCATATTACAGACTCTAGAAGTCTTAACTAATCATAGAATAAAAACTAATCATGAATATATTAAAAATCTATTGAGACAAATAATAATACAATTCGGCACAGATTACTCGCACAAGTCTAAGCATGCATGTTTTCTGAACACGCACATTTTGGCATTTATAATTTTCATAATTTAAATAACATCTTAATGCCAATGTGAGAGTGTTGGCCAAATGGGCACATACTCGCGGACAAAACATAAACCTAATTTAATTATAAGATGTGGCTGGCACTTTTTTTAACATCATATTACAGACTCTAGAAGTCTTAACTAATCATAAAATAAAAACTAATCATGAATATATTAAAAATCTATTGAGACAAATAATAATGCAATTCGGCACAAATTACTCGCACAAGTCTAAGCATGCATGTTTTCTGAACACGCACATTTTGGCCTTTATATTTTTCATAATTTAAATAACATCTTAATGCCAATGTGAGAGTGTTGGCCAAATGGGCACATACTCGCGGACAAAGCATAAACCTAATTTAATTATAAGATGTGGCTGGCACTTTTTTTAACATCATATTACAGACTCTAGAAGTCTTAACTAATCATAGAATAAAAACTAATCATGAATATATTAAAAATCTATCGAGACAAATAATAATGCAATTCGGCACAAATTACTCGCACAAGTCTAAGCATGCATGTTTTCTGAACACGCACATTTTGGCCTTTATATTTTTCATAATTTAAATAACATCTTAATGCCAATGTGAGAGTGTTGGCCAAATGGGTACATACTCGCGGACAAAGCATAAACCTAATTTAATTATAAGATGTGACTGAATAATGAAAATGTTTTAGAAAATATGAACACACCAATTCATATAAAATATGTAATAAATCATTTTATGTTGCTTAAAAGTATAACTAAATGCAGAGAAAAATGGGCACCATGAGAAGTAACAAGGTCTTATGACCACATGTGAGAGAATATTGTAGCAATTTCCATACCGGTTACATTGGATTAGATAGAAAATTAATATAGAAAATTTTATTAAGATGAGAATGTAAAATCACAAGTGCAATATTGATGGTGTCGAGTTAAATGATGGAACAAATAACGAGATAAACATAGACATCATCATTGTTTTGGTTTTTATTAAAAAAAACTATAATCATATAGGATGTAAATATAAATTCTTCCAGATGAGAAAAATGGAGCAGTGAAAGCTAGAGATGAGTAATAAGGCATGGCATGCCATATACCATTATCCTTTTGGTATTTTGTTGTCAAGCATCCTCATATTTCCAATAATTTCTTAAAAACTGAAATAGTATTAAAATTAACCTTTCAGCTATTTTTTTGTGTAAATAAAGGTGCACCCAAAGATTAGATGAAAGAGAAATTATGGAGAAAAATCAACAATAAATAAATATATAGCAAGTCTAGCCGCACAAATGTGCGGGTCACACTACTAGTTAAGTTATTAAATAAATAGTTTACAGTAGCATGCGATGTAATTAGCAATGAAACAACATGTAGACAAGCTCAAACATGGCAAAGGGCAACATTTTTATTAATCTATTCGAAAAACGGAGCAACTTTCATGTACAAACTATCGCAATCCGAGCTACCGTTAAAAAGATATAACACTCGCAAAAATATAACATAGACTGCCAATAAATAAGCCAAGAAAATAAATAAAACAACATTGGGCCGAATATGGTCTAAATGGGCTAACAGAGAGGTTGCGCTAGATACTATAACATGCCTACGGGCACTAAACAAAGAAGAAACAACTGGGCCAAGCCCATCAGCGCACTGGAAAAAAAAGGGAAACGGGGAGGTCCTCACCTTAGTGGGATGCGGCCCGGTTGGTGGGGGGTGGCGCAGGATAGTGAACCTCGCCCAGGGCTAGGAGGACGTGCGGGCCGAAGGGAGGTGGCAGGCGCGGAAGGAGAGGTTGCTAGCTAGGGTTTTCCTAAAATGTCTAGGGTAGCCTACTATATATAATAGGTGGGTGTTTGGGAGTGTTTCGGGCCACAAAATGGCCCGTTTCGGGTCCTTTTTCGGTGGACTAGAATCCGAAGATAAGAGGGGATTTCGGGGGTCCATCTAATAGCGTGCGCGACATTTTGTAAATATGCCCCTCAGATTACATCGGCTACTATGCCTGGCACATCTGAACGTTCACCTACCCGACGAAGTCGGAATTGAACGAAATTCAAAACACCGCCTAAAAGCACCGATCTAATGCCGTCCGCAACGTTTAACGCCAAAAGAGAACGTCGAACACCTCCCGATAAAATAATAACCCATTTAAATATAAATGGGGGTTTTTGCACCGATGGTGAAGGCTGGTCTTGTATCGAAATTTGCGAGGGTGATCGGGTGACTTTCCCGGTGCCGCAACGAGGTCGTGTGCTGTTGGGAAAAGGGTTCGGATTCGCAACCGATACGAGAAGGAGGGGGGAAATATTCACCGATTAATAAATCGGCGAAGCAAATACTGCAAATAATTCTAGCAATCAACAAAATAAAGCAACAAACAAATTTTTTAATTAGGGTGGAATTTCCGGGTTGTTACACTAGAAATCTAGCACGAGTTTACGTGGAATTGCACACAACACCATATAACTTTTCTCCCAACGAGTACAAAGAGGTTGTCAATCTCTCCGGTCTTGGTTTTTACAAAGGGTCAAACGCAAGAGATAAAAGATAGTGATAACTGCAACTAAAAAGTAAAATCAAGAAGTAAATTGAGGGTGTAAACAGTGGTGGAAATATGGACCGAGGTCCCATGATGTTCACTAGTGATGTCTCTCTCACAAAAGACGATAAAAGAACTATGCAAGGTAAAAAAAATTATAGCTGGGTAATTGATAGGATTACGGGCGCAAACTAATTCTAACTATGCTACAAAAGAAAGGAAGAGGATCAAAAGCATGGGGAGTACGCCAAGATAAGTAGACCGAAATCCATCTGCATCTACAACTAATCATCCAACTTGAGATATCTATCCAGAAAATCTCGTTGGTATTAAGTTGCGAGCCCCACCCAAAGTGTAAACCCAAAGCAACAGACAACTGCATTAAAAGAACTTTGCGTAAAGTAAACTATCCTTGGAACCGAGGTTACAAGTACCGTTGTTTTCCCCCTTGTGGCAACAACATATCCCCTAGACTCATGTTTCTGTCACTCAAGCTAGTCATCAGGGGGCATGAACCCACAATCAAGCATAACGCTCCCCTAGAACTCTAGTAGCTAGAGTTCTCAACTAGTTTTTGTAGGTTTTGAAAATAAACACGGATTTCCCAAAATACGACATCTATCACTAATAGGCTAGAGCTCTTGACACCAAAAGTTCAAACATTACTTACAACAATACCTCAAAACTATTGCAAGTTACTAATACAATTGAATGGCAACCTCAATTACCTACTTCAAGTCAAGACAAAACTAAGTGCAACAACCAACTCTCTAAACAAGATAAACAGGAAAACTCAAGAGAGTTCCAGCAACAAACTAAACAAAAGATCTTAAAAAGATAATCATGAAAGAACAAGAGCTAAACATGACAGGAGCTACGAAAAGATAAAGAACACACAACAAAAGAAAGATAAACATGAAAATCCTATGATGTGTTCTAGCTTAAGTGGAGCGTGTTTTTCTCCCACACAAAGAAAGATGGGTTCTAACTTGTTATGAACAGAAAACAAAGCTAAAGAAAATTAAAGAAAGTATTGAGCAAGACGCTCCAAGCATAGCAAATAACGCATGAAGTGATAAAAAATATAGTGGAACGGAGGACGAACTAATGATTGTTGATGGAGAAGGAGATGCACGGGGGCATCCCCAAGCTGAGACGCTTGAGTCTCCTTGAATATTTATTGGGGATGCATGGGGGCACCCCCAAGCTTGAGCGTTTGACACTCTTGGATCTTCTTTCATCATCTTCCCTTGCACACTTCAAAACTCCCATCATACATAACTCAACATAAGCTGATTAGAGAGGTTAGTACCCACAATAAAAAAATGTCTCTACTTCAAATAAAGATTTTCTTGAAGGACTACTGTTTCTCAAGACCGCCAAAAAAGTTTTTGCAAAGAAAAAGCTAGCACAAGACTTGCAAAACTGAGGAAAGGCAAAATGTGGCAGAATCTGTGAAAAACAGACCAACAGGTAGTAAATAAATTTTTTGGGGTACCTCTGCAAATCAAATCAAAAAACTCAGAACAACGCCCGAAAGCTAATTGTATAGAGCACGCTGTCTAAAAATTCAGATCATAAAGATGATCTGGTGATTTTAGGCGAATTTTTCCGTCCAAGGACAGAATCTGTTTTCTGGACAACATGTCACAACTTTTGAACTTTCTTGCAATCGGAGGCTAAACTTGGCACAAAGCTTGAAAATACAGATATAGTTGTGTTTCTACAGTAGTAACAATCATCAAGACCACTAAAAACAGAAGTAAAAAGATCTTGGGTTGCCTCCCAACAAGCGCTTTATTTTACGCCTTTAAGCTAGGCAAGAAGCAAAAAAAGAAGAATCAAGTTTTATCAAGTGAAAGAGAATAGCTAGCCCGTGTAACGGAATCAAAAGGTAACTTGATTTTCATTCTAGGGAAGTGTTCCATCCCCTTTTTGAGAGGGAATTGAAATTTTATATTCCCCTCTTTCATATCAATGACAGCACCAACGGTGGGAAGAAAAGGATGTCCCAAAATAATTGGACATAAAGGTTCACACTCAATGTCCATAATAGTAAAATCAACAGGAACATAATTGTCATTGACAATGATAAGAACATCGTGAATCTTCCCCAAAGGTTTCTTTACGAAAGAATCAACGAGACGAACACCAAAAGAGTAAGGATCAAAAGGTTTCAATTCAAACATATCATACATTCTTTTGGGCATAACGGAGGTACTAGCTCCAACATCACATAAGGCATAGCAAGAGAAATTATTCAATTTAATTTTGATCATAGGATCCCAACCATATTGTAGCTTTCTAGATATGGAGACTTCTACTCTAAGCTTCTCCTCCCTAGCTTTAATGAGAGCATTAGTGATATGCTCCGTGAAGGCAAGATTTAGTGTGCTAGTGTGGGGGTCTCTAGACATTTTGTGTAACAAGCTAATAACTTCAGAAAGGGAGCAAATATCAAAATCAATGCCACTAAAATCAAAGGTGGTGATGACCCTCAACTGTAGGGGATCGTTTGTAACGTTTTCGAAAAATAAGAGTGTCGAACCCAACGAGGAGCAGAAAGTATTGGTAAGTGACTTTGGTAAAGAAATAGCTGCAGGAACTGAAAGATAACTTTTTAGGGGTTTTCGATATAAGCAACAAAAAGGTAAAAGAGACCAAAGTGAAAGGCACTAAGGAGTAACAAGTGGCCCAATCCTTTTGATCAAAGGAGAGGCCTAGCAACTGAACTTATAAAGGGTAAAGCGTTCTTGAGTACACACGGGAGAAATAGTCATGTGCTTTCGCCATATTCCGTATCGGTATTATGTGCCGTGTTGATAAGTGTTGAGTGGGTGGATCTATGCTAGTGCACCCTCTAGACTAAGATAAGTGCACTCTTATGATTAAACACCTTTCAAGCTTCCACAAATACAAGATAGTAATTAAGGAAAAAGCCTAACCATAGCAATACGATTGATGATCCATTGTTCCCTTGTGCAAAAGCATGCGAACTGGGGTTCAGGTTTTTGTCACTCCACCAACCCATCGTAAGCAATCTTTGTACACAATGCATTCCCCTAGGTCCTTAATAAGGCGAAGTGTTGAGTGCTCGACTCACACAACACCACTAGGAAAATAACAACACAACTTAAATATCAAACAACACATATTACTTCAACATCATATGACTACTAACAACTAGACTTCTCCCATGCCCTCAAGAACTAAAGTAACTACTCACAAGACATAAAAGAGATCATGATCAGTGGGGATAAATATATGATAAACAATCTGGACACAATGATAATTATCCAACAAAACTCAATAGCATTCATCACACGGTAGTAATCAACACCGGTAGAGTAGAGAGGATAGATAGTATGGATTACAACACAAGTTGAACTTGTGAGGTGAGATTGGATGAAGATGAAGATGGTTCTGATGTTGGGGATGATGTTGATGATGATCTCGATGATGCCCATGACGATGGTGATGACGATGGCGACGATCTCCCCTTCCGGGAGGTGTTCTCCCCGGCGGAATCTGCCCGCCAGAGATTTCTTTTCTCCTATGTAGGTTTCCGCCATGGAGCGGCGGCGGAACTCCGAAAACTCTCCCTTCTTTAGGGTTTTTAGACGAAGAGTGATATATAAGACAAAGGGGGAAGCCGGGAGCGGCCCCAGGGGTCCAGGCGCCCTCCTAGCGCGGCTAGGGTGGGGGTCGCTCCAGGTGGCCGCTTGGGCACCCTGTGGCCCCCCTCTGGCCCCTCTGCGGCGTGTCTTCGTCATCTTTCGAAAAATGCCCTCCGTAGATTTTTAGGTAATTTGGAGGTATTCTTCGTCAACAACTCAGCGTCCACTTTTTACCGCTGAATCCTGCGTCTGCTGCTTCGGCACCGGAAAGTTGCAAACTGTGTAAATTAAGCCAAAACAACATAAGAACAACATCATAACATGAAATATATCAATGAATAAGAAAGTATTACTATATAAAATAGTGATGCATTTTGGACGTATCAACTCCCCCAAGCTTAGACCTCGCTTGTCCCCAAGCGAATACTGAGCTCGGTAAACCTGTCCACAAGTTTAGATAGTGAAGTGTCGATAAATAGAATACGGACAAGAAGCATCAAGGTTTCTTCACCAAACTAAAACATCCTTAACAGCAACCTCAACTCATAAGGTCCTTATGAGAAAGTAATAACAATTATAATCAAAAGTAGGGCTGAGAAAACTCATCAAATTATGGAAAACACATCCTTGGTCAAAGGACAACTAATAACTTTTACTTTTGCTCTTTCTAATTATAATGAAACAAATTGAAGATTTGAAAGAACATGTTATTAGTCATGAAGTGCAAATGCTAACACAAAGGAAGATGTTTGCTTGGAAAAAGCTTTCGCAAACAACTTACTTATCAAAAGATAATTTCAATGATGATATGGCATGGCAAAACTTAATGCAGCATTATAATGATGGATCCTCATCAATATCAAGTGTATGTTCTCTTTGGGAAAAGAATGAAGTAGGAAAACTGACTCAACATAAAGGTAAAGGAAAGGCCTTGTTAATGGAAAGAAGGAAAAACTTATGTGCTATCCTTAAATCAAACAGAATGAAAATAAATTTTGGGAGGTGCATAGTTTGTCAACGAATGCTAATAGATAACTCAATTACTTCTCAAGATGGACAAGTTTCGAGGAACGGCTCCCAAGTGGGGACGATCACATCCCCTTAATCTCCTTTGTTTATCACTGCCAAAGTTTCTGATTTCTCATAGACCAAGCGTGAAGGAGGGTTTGTTTGTTATATTATCTTTCGAGCTGGGCGCACTCATGCCAGTTCCAACTAGTATTATGGGTTTGTAGATTAGACATGCAATCCCGGGGTAAAACTTGTCCAACTTAAGAAGATCATGAAACCTACTACTTCCTCCTGAGCTAAACAAGAGGCACAAAACAGAAGATTTTGAACATTTAAGGATAACACATAAATTCTATACTTCTAAGAGTGGTAGGGAAATACCACGAATAGGAAGGTATGGTGGACTCAAATGGAAGATATTGGTTTCAGGGTATGGATGCACAAGCAGAACTCTGCTAGGAAAAAGGTTTGGCTAGCAAAGGCTTTGAGAGAACAGACAGTTGATGCTAATTTAGATGCAAAACATATAAAGCATAAACATTAAGGTAAGCATAACACATCGAGTTGTCTTCCTTGTCAACATAACACTTCAAGCATAATAACATAAAGGTTTTGGCTATGTCGCTACTTGGGAAAACATGCATGTTGTCAAGACCCAAGCTATGTTTGCCAAAATTAAATAAAGTTTTCAAGGCCATACTTGATATAAGGTCAATACTCCCCATAAGAATCATCATATAAGGTTGATTGCGTGAAGAGAATACCTAGTGCAGCGAGGAAACCAATAGAACTCACATTAATTGTAAGGCCCGATATGTGGTACTGTTCCAGATCTAGATGTTTCCATCCAGATCCGGGGACGAAGCACATATCGGTCCCACCGCGACATATGACGAAGTCATATGCCCCGGATTTCCAACATGATATCACAACATTACAGATACAAAGATACAACATCTCATACAGTCGGCATACAACTGCCTCGAATACAATACAACAGCGGAAGATACATGTCTGGGTACAGACTACAAGCAAATGCCTAGTGGCATAGAGAAAAACATCGATCCCCATAACCACACGGGTCCAGGCCCTCCGCCGGGATCCGCCTAACTAGTCGTCGTCGAGTCTCCACGTGAAACGTCGATCACCATACCAGTTGTCGATCAAGAACCCTGAAAAGAGTTTCGGGGTAGTATCATTAGTACAGAAGTACTCATCATCCAACTGTAGTGGTCAACTGACCCAGCAAGGACTTCATCAATCGTCATTCTAGGACAACTAGTAGTTTACAGTAAGGATGGGGTAAGTGGTGAGGTTGCTGCCGCACTAGCATTTATGAAGTGGCTAACGATCTAGAGAATAAGATAAGAAGCCAATCATTCAATGAGGAATCGCCTCCAACAAGTCTTACTATCAACTACTTACGCAAACATAACACCTATCCTATCCTTGTCCTCCTCTTCGCATCTCGACGAACAAGAAGCAGTCAAGGCACATACACACGTTGATCAAGTTATATATTAAGATTAGCTCAGTTGTTGTTTTCTATGAACAAGGAGTAGGTCTCAAGTCGTCCATAACCGTGGACACGGCTTCTCGAAAAGATTTAACCCTGCAGGGGTGTACCAAATGCCCATTACAAGGCTCCGCACGCACGCCCATCTCTCTCAGTTGCTACCTATCATAGGCAACCATTTTATGATTTAAGTCCGAGAGATTCAAAATGACAGGTCCCTCTAACTATCACCGCACAAATCCGGGTGGCCCCCGGGGAGTTGACACCCAATCCAAGAGCCGTCCACGCCCTCGGATCAGACTCTTCCGTATGGCTAAGGTCTGGTTTAGTCTCACCTAAATAGCAGGGGACTTCCCTAGCTCACCAGGGTGGACCAGCAGAGGAACTCTGTCTCCGCAGGCCCGAGTTGTTTTAAAACTGCTGGGGGGCCAACCAAGCACACACACGGTTTCAAATGGTAAATCAGCGTGGGCCACCTCAAGAAATGTTTGGAGCTAGGTAGGTAAGAAGAGGGGACCCCATAAAATCCCACACGCGGTTAGGCATGCTCAGTCTGAAAACCAATACCCAGAACTCAGATCCTAGGTGACTCAAATGGAACAAAACGTCGGGGCGGGATAGCCTAGACCTACCATCCTTCGTCGAGTATAATCAACATTATAATAATCATATCATCAACAACAATATAATAATGTGATAGCCCAAACTAAGGAGTAACAGGGAGTAACATCGTAGCATCCTGTAACAGCCCAGTTTTTGCAAAAATTAAAATTTTTATTTTCGGTGTGAATTGTTTGATTGTCTGATTTGTTTGCGGTGTTTGCATCCCCGATTTATCGATCGACGATTATTTTTCCCCCTCTTATCTCGTATCGGACGGAGACCGACCATTGGCACCCTGACACTCGACCTTTGCGACACCGGGTTTCACCCGATCACCGTCGTGAAAACCGCACGAGACCAGCCGCAGCCAACGGAACGAAAACCCCGTTTAATAATTAATCGGATTATTTTTATAGCGCACCGGAAAGTGTTCTCGGAACGGTTCCAACGCGAGGTGAACGTCTCCGGCTCGACACGCTGATCGCGCAGTTCGAAGTTTTACCCGAATCGGAGGTACTGCGGACCCCCGGCGGTCAGAAACGTTTGCACCGCGCGCGCGAGAGAAAAACCGGGGATGTTTTTGCAAATTTCATCCACCGGGGCTATATAAAGACCACCACACTCCCACCCATTTCTAGGGTTTCCCTAGCACAATTTTGCAGCCACACCCCCAATTTTGCTCATTTTTCTGCCCAATGAGTTCTGGACCGTCAGATCCGGAGATCCGATGGCCCAGATCGCGTCTAGCCCCCACCACTCCATCTCTCTCCTCACCTCCTCTCCCCTCCCGTGGAGGCTCCTCGCAGCCGCCGTCGCCTCCGGCCAGCACGCCGGCCAGCCGGCCACCTCTCCTTCCCGCCGACCACCTCTCCTCCCCCTTCCCTCTCCTCTTCCTTCCCTCTCCCTCTCATCTCCCCTAACCTCTCCGTCTCCCTTCTCTCTGCGTGCAGGAACTAGGCCGCCCGCCATGGCCATCCCGAGGGCCACGGCTGAGCTCTGCCGCCGCGCCGCCCGGAGACCACGACGCCGGCCAACCCCCCTGGGCCACGACGACCCCGCGCCAGTTCCCCCGCGCCCGTCCCCGCCTGCTCGAGCCGCCTGGATGGAAACCTCCAGCCGCCTGCGCCGCCTGGTGTGGCTCCAGCGGGAGCCGACGCCCGCTCGGCCGCTCCCCTTGCCTGGGCCGGCCTCCCCTCCTTGGCCCAGCCAGCCTGCCAGGCCGCCACAGCCCAGCGCCAGAGGCCCAGGCCACCAGCAGCAGCCGGCCTCCTCTGGCCAGATGGGCCTGGCCCATGGGTGAGGGCCCAAACCCCCTCTCCGTTTTTTCCAGAACCTGTGATTTTTTTTTCTAAGTCCCTGGAATTATTGCTGCTGATCTGTTTTTGCGAAGCGATTTCCCGTTGATCCGTAGCTCGTATGACGGTGCCCCCAAAACGAAAGTTGCTCAGTTTTGCGTGATCTAGCGTTCGTATGTACAAAGTTTTTGCATTTGAGCTCGTCTTGATTGTGTAATTGTGTGCTGAACAGGGCATCAGGCCGTTAAACTGCTAGTTCTTCCTGTTAAGTGCTGCTGTTATTATTTTGTTACAACTTTGCATGATGATTGTGACTCATCCATGAGGCCTATTGCTTTGATTCTTTTTCCATTGTGTTAAGCATCATGTGTACTTCATTTCAATGCTTTGACTTCTCATGTTTGGGTGCTTTAGCTATATTAAATCTTGCTCCAAAGTAGCTATCCTGATGTTATTGTGCTGCTGTTGCTGAAACTGTTATTTTGTTGCAACTTCGGTCGACGAGTGTGTCGCGACCGTTTATCGGAATTGAGTGATTCCAATTGCATATTGTTAAGCATCATGTCTACTTTCATTAAATGTATTGCATTGTCATGTTATGCTTGCTGGTCATATAGTTATTTAGCTCCAAAGTTGCTATGCTGCTGTTTTTGACAGCTACCTCTGATTTTCACTAAGTCTATTACTTTGCGATGCCATGTTGTTTGCTTAATATCTTTTCATCTAGGATGCCCTTTTGCATGATTCTTTTTGCCATGCCTTCCATGTCATGTCTACTTTAATTGCAAGTCATTTGTGAGCATGTTTGCATTCATTAACCTGTTTATGCATTGCTCTAAAGTGTGCTTCGTGATGTTGGCAGTTTGTGCCCGTAACTTGTTTTGCTTGTATCTTTTTAACCGTAACTCCGTTTGGGGTGTTCTTTATATGTATCTTGATTAGTTTTTTGTGTACTTTGTGTTTGTGATATTTTTGCTCCTGTTAACCAACCTAAAATACGGTTTAGGACGGAACAGTACCAAATGTTTTAATCATCGTGCGGCACTTAGTGTTATGCCATGTTTAGGTTGTGCCGCACTTAAATTGACTAGCATAGATAGTTTCCTTTATACTTCACCTCTTGACATGTTTTTGTGCTATGCCATGCTTGCTTGAGTTGCCATGTTAACAACCGTGGGTTGATCACCTGTAGCTAAACAACTTGAACCCTTGTAAATGTGCGGTATCATCGTGTGTGACGAGTACTCCACTTAACCTGTTAGTAACCGCTCTCGACGGTAGGTGCGATGTCTCGTGTTGCCTTCTTGTTGATGCTTGTTCGTGTTTGCTTCGTAGTAATAGAGTTCTTGCTCGTTGATTGCTTTCCAGTGTTTATCGTCTTGTGTGCTTCCGCGGGTACCTTCGAAGACGTTGCGAGCTTACGATCAACTACACCTTCGGAACCCGACTTATCAACAAGCAAGGACTATACATTACTTATGATCCATTCTATTTCAACCAGCGGTTTGCATGCTAGTCTAGGTTAGCTTCGATGTTTGATCCTACCGCATGTTTACAGCCTCTTTCAAACCGATACAGCCATGTCCCTTCCTAGCAAACCTTGTACTGCTATGTTACTATTGCTCGTTGCTCAGCCCCTGCTTAGTATGCATGCTTAGGATGCTACGATGTTACCCTGTTAATCCTTGGTTTGGGATATCACATTATTATATTGTTGTTGATGATATGATTATTATAATGTTGACTATATTCGACGAAGGATGGAAGGTCTAGGCTATCCCGCCCCGACGCTTTGTTCCATTCGAGTCACCTAGGACCCGAGTTCCGGGTATTGGTTTTAAGACTGAGCGTGACTAACCGCGTGTGGGACTTTATGGGGTCCCCTTTTCTTACCTACCTAGCTTCAAACATTTCTAGTGGTGGCCCAAGCTGATTTACCATTTGAAACCGTGTGTGTGCTGGTCAGCTGCCAGTTGTTTTCAAACCAACCCGGACCTGTGAGGACATAGTTCCCTTGCTGGCCCACCTTGTTCGGCAGAGGACCCGGTTTCCCATGTGTGATTAAACGGCTATCCAAACCCGAGACAGACGGTAGAGACCAGATCGAGAGATCGGCCGGCTCCTGAGATGGATGTCGACTCACCGGGGGCCACCCGGATTTGTTCGTTGTTAGTTAGAGGGACCTGTCGTTTCGGATCTCTTGGAACTAAATCATAAAATGGTTGCCTATAATGGGTAGCAACTGAGAGAGATGGCCGAGCATGCGACGCCTCGTAATGGGCAGTTGGTACACCCCTGCAGGGTTAAATCTTTTCGAGAAGCCGTGTCCACGGTTATGGACGACTTGAGACCTACTCCTTGTTCATAGACAACAACAACTGAGATACTCTTAATATAACTTGATCAACGTGTGTGTGCCTTGACTGCTTCTTCTTCGTCGGGATGCGAAGAGGAGGACAAGGATAGGATAGGTGTTATGTTTGCGTAAGTAGTTGATAGCAAGACTTGTTGGAGGCGATTCCTCATCGAATACTTGGCTTCTTATCTTACTCTCTAGTTCGTTAGCCACGTCATAAATGCTAGTGCGGCAGCAACCTCACCACTTACCCCTTCCTTACCGTAAACTACTAGTTGTCCTAGAATGACGAGTGATGAAGTCCTTGCTGGGTCAGACGACCACTACAGTTGGATGCTGAGTACTTTTGTACTCATGATACTACCCCCAAACTCTTTTCAGGGTTCTTGATCGACAACAGGTATGGTGATCGACGTTTCACGAGGAGACTCGACGACGACTAGTTAGGCGGATCCCGGCGGAGGGCCTGGACCTGTGTGGTTATGGGATCGATGTTTTCTATTTGCCACTAGGCATTTGATTGTAGTCTGTACTCAGACGTGTATCTTCCGTTGTTGTATTGTATTAAGGCAGTTGTATGCCGATTGTATGAGATGTTGTATCCTTGTATCTGTAATGTTGTGATATCATGTTGGAAATCCGAGGCATATGACTTCGTCATATGTCGCGGTGGGACCGATATGTGCTTCGTCCCCGGATCTGGGTGGAAACACCTAGATCTGGAACAGTACCACATATCGGGCCTTACACATTCTAAGCATGCATACTAAGCAGGGGCTGAGCAACGAGCAATAGTAACATAGCAGTACATGGTGTGCTGGGAGGGGACATGGCTGTATCGGTTTGAAAGAGGCTGTAAACATGTGGTAGGATCAAACATCGAACCTATCCTAGACTATCATGCAAACCGCTGGTTGAAATAGAATGGATCATAAGTAATGTATAGTCTTTGCCTGTTGATAAGTCGGGTTCGGTAGGTGTAGTTGATCGCAAGCTTGCATCGTCTCCGAGAGGTACCCGCGGAAGCACACAAGACGGTAAACACTGGAAAGCAATCGACGACCAAGCATCTATTACTACAAGGCAAACACGAGCAAACGTCAACAAGAAGGCAACATGAGACATCGCACCTACCGTTGAGAGAGGTTACTAACAGGTTAAGTGGAGTACTCGTCACACACGATGATACCGCACATTTGGAAAGGTTCAAGTTGTTTAGCTACACAAGGTGAGCCAAGGTTATTAACATGGCATCTCACTCAAGCATGGCATAGCACACAAACATGTCAAGAGTTGAAGCATAAGATAAACTATCTATGCTAGTCAATTTAAGTGAGGCACAACCTAAACATGGCATAACATTAAGTACCCCACGACAATTAAAACATTTGGTACTGTTCTGTCCTAAACCATATTTTAGGTTGGTTAACAGCAGCAAAAAATAGAAAAAACACAAATTACACGAAAAACTAATCAAGTTACGTATAAAGAACACTCCGAACGAAGTTACGATTAAAAAGATACAAGCAAAACAAGTTTGGAACACAATCTGCCAACATCACGAAGCACACTTTAGAGCAATGCATAAACAGGATAATGAATGCGAACATGCTCACAAATGATATGCAACTAAAGTAGACATGGTAGGTAAGGCATGGCAAAAAGAATCATGCAAAAAGGCATCATGAACAACTAATTATAGCTCATGTAAAATGCAATAAAACATTACTGGTCTAGGACTTAGCGAAAATAATGAAAACAGGGCAGAAACTGTTATTTTTATGTTGTATAAACATGAGCAAAACTATATGCAAAAGTGCAGTAACATGACATAGCAATATATGAGCATGAACTAGACATGATGATGATCAGGTACAAACAAGAATCAAGGTCATAGGCATCATAGATTAAAAGATATTAAGCATGCAACATGGCATCAGAACGTTACAGACTTAGTGAAAAACTGAGGTGGCTGTCAAAAACAGTGGCATAGCAACTTTGGAGCAGAATAACTAGATGACCAGCAAGCATATCATGACAATGCAATACCTATAATGGAAGTAGACATGATGCTTAACAGTATGCAAAAAGAATCAATGCAATAGGCCTCATGGATGTGTCACAATCATCAATCAAACTTGCAATAAAATAACAACATCAGCACACTAACAACAATTAGTAGAAGTTAACGGCCTGAGGCCCACTTCAACACAGATTTGCACCATCAAAATGGCCTCAAATCAAAATGCTCACAAAAGATGAAAGTTAGAGAACACAATTCTAAGCAATTTTCCTTTTGGGCGCAACGTCATCCGAGCTACAGATTTACCGCAAATCGCAACGCAAAAAAGAATCAGCAGCAAAATATACTCAGACTTAGAAAAATTTCAGCAGGGTTAACAACAGAGAAAAAAAAAGGGCCTCACCCCAAACGGGCTCGGCCCAATTGCGGCGGCTGGAGAGGCCAGCTCGGCCTGGTGCTGGCTGGGCCTCGTGGGCACAGTGGGCTGCTGGGGCCTTGCGGGCCGAAGGGGGCGAGCTGGCAGGCCAGCCCACAGGCGGCCACGCTGGATCGGGCGCCTCGTCCCTCCTGGACACGGCCGACCAGGGGCGGCGGCGCCGCCAGGCTGCTCCCCGGCGAGGAGGCCGAGGGGGCGTGCGGGAGGCTGCGGGGCTGACCGGAGGAGACCGGGATCCGGCTGGATCTGGTCCGGGCAACGGCCGACGACTATCCTTGGGGCACGGGGCCAAGCTCCCCTCGGGATGGCCATGGCGGGCGGGGCAGCGGCTCCTTCTGACCTGCGCGGAGGGAGGAAAGGAGAGGGATTAGGGGAGAGGAGGGAGGAGAGGGAAAGGAGAAGGAAGGGGGAGAGGAGGGTGGTGCGGCGGCCCGGCTGGCCGGTGTGCTGGCCGGAGGCGAGGCGGCGGCAAGGCCCCTCGGGCTGGAGGTTGGTGGAGCTCCCTGGGCCGTTGGATCGGCTGATCCAACGGTCCAGATCGCAGGGAGGCTAGATTTTTTTGGCAAAATGGGCTAATTGCGAAAATTGAGGCTATTGTGAGGGGGGTGGCTGCAATTTTGTGGCTAGGGAAACCCTAGAAAGAGGTGGGAGTGTGGTGGTCTTTATATAGCCGAGGTGGCTGGTAGTTTGCAAAAACATCCCCGGTTTTTCTCTCGCGCGCGCGGTGTTTACGTTTCTGACCGCCGGGGGTCCGTGGGACCTCCGATTCGGGTAAAACTTCGAACTTCCCGATCAGCGCGTCGAGCCGGCGGCGTTCACCTAGCGCTGGAACCGTTCCGGGAACACTTTCCGGCGCGCTATAAAAATAACCCGTTTAATTATTAAACAGGGTTTTTGTTCCGTTGGCTTCGGCTGGTCTCGTGCGGTTCTCGCAACGGTGATCGTGTGAAACCCGGTGTCGCAAAGGTCAAGTGTCATGGTGGCAAGGGTCGGTCTTCGTCCGGTACGAGATAAGAGGGGGGAAAATAATCGCCGATTGATAAATCAGGGATGCAAACACCGCAAAAAAATCAGACAATCAAACAATTCACACCGAAAACAAAAATTTTATTTTTTGTGAAATCTGGGCTGTTACATTAATATTCCAACATAGACGACTCCACTCTCACGGATACAAACTCTCCACAGAAGGAGTGATAGACCTTAATGCAAAAACCTATTTCATATAATAACTTTCCTAGACATGATACGACTCTACTTGACTCTAAAAGACTAAGATAAAGATAAATATACCGGGGCACTCCCCCAAGCTTGGAACAAGCTGAGGGGTGCCATTAACCAAGGAGATTTACTCCTCATTCTTGTTGTGGTTGTTTTTATGTAGTCATGGACGAAGCACTTCCATGGTAGAGGTTCCCTAGTCCCATGAGAGGCTTCAGTCTCCAAGATCATGCTTCCAGCACCTAAACCCATGCGCCTAAACATTAGTTCATACTCATAGTTCTGGTTGTGCAGATCATAGATCCTCCCTTGGAGATCATCCATTCTTTCTTCTGTAGAGGTGATTCTTGACCATATCCCCGTCATCTCCTTCTTGCAGAACGTCTTCAGCTCGTTGATGATGTCGAAGTTTGCTTCAACACCCCGCTCAACCATCTTCTTGTACTTGAAGACTTCTTGCTCCATCTCTTCTAGCCTGGCATCGAGCTCCCCTCCTTGGTAGGTTCCTTTAGATCCTCTTGGTGAAGGGAACCATCCTCCAACTAGATGGTTCGAGGATGGTTCTTCACCTGAGCGAGGTAAGGGTTGATGACGTTGACGACTCCTTGGGGGAACTTGGGGAAGCCATGGCACCTAGGTCTAGCGAAACGATTTCCTGGAAAAAACAGCTCGAAAAGAAAACACGTGAAATCGAGAGATACGATGTTGGGGCTATCTAGTAAAATATATAGCAAAAGTTTCTGCAACAATAGGAAGGTCACGAGCAAAAGTGGAGTCGGAGACGGGATCAGGGGTGCCTAGGCGGCCTCCCGGCGCGGCCAGGAGGTAGGCGGCTCCAGGGGGCGCCTGGGTCCCCTGGAGTTCCTCTCCGGCTCCACTTAGGCTCTGAATTTTCTATATTTTGAAAAAACGCGTAATCTGGAACTTTTATGGCAGTTCGCGATGTTTCCTTACCGTAATACATACCTTTTCTTATTCTGCTTCTGCTGGTGTCTGAAACGGAGTTGCAACATATTCCTCATGAGTGGTTGTGTGTATTATATTTACATCAACATTGACGGTATCTCCCGCCGTGTAATGCTTGAGTCTTTGCCATTCACAACTTGAGGTTTGGTGCCATCAAAATTGTTTATCTTGATTGCACCTGACCGGTAGACTTCTTCGATATGAAATGGCCCTTCCCATATGGAAAGTAATTTACCCAGGGAAATCCTGAAACGAGATCTAAACAATAAAACTTTATCACCAACATTAAATTCTCATTTCAAAATCCTTCTATCATGCCACTTCTTTACCTTTTCCTTGAACATTTTAGCACTCTCGTAAGCTTCACTTCTCCACTCATCTAGAGAAGTCAAGTTCATGAGGCTCTTTTCACCAGCTAACCTTGGGTCAACATTAAGCTCTCTAATAGCACAGAAAGCTTTATGTTCTAATTCTAATGGCAAATGGAAAGCCTTGCCATAGACCATCTTATACGGGGACATGCCCATGGTGTTTTTGTAAGCAGTTATATACGCCCCCAAAGCATCTCCTAACTTCTTCGACCAGACCTTTTTAGAACTGTTGACTGTCTTTTGCAAGATCAACTTGATCTCTCTATTGGTGAGCTCAACTTGCCCACTAGTTTGAGGATGGTACGGTGAAGCAATTCTATGATTGACATTGTACTTTGCTAGAGCTTTTCTAAAAGCTCCATGCGTGAAGTGTGATCCTCCATCAGTCATGAGATACCTAGGTACACCAAACCTAGGGAAACTTACATCTTTGAGCATTTTCAAAGATGTCTTGTGGTCAGCACTCTCAGTGGGGATTGTTTCAACCCACTTGGTCACATAATCAACATCTACTAAAATGTGAGTGTACTTGTGTGAAGGAGGAAAAGGACCCATAAAATCAAAACCCCAGCAATCAAAAGGCTCAATCACGAGAGAGTAATTCATAGCCATCTCATTCCTACTACTAATATTACTGACGAGGGGGTGACCCCACGACTCCTACGGATAAGCCTACCTGGTGTCCCTGAAGACTCATGAAGATACATCCTCGCCCCGCTAATTGGCACCGACGTAGGAGTCTGCGACTCACAAGGAAGGTGCGAGAACTCGCCGTACGGAGCAAGCTAGGGTTAGGAAAGCTTACCTGTAAACGTAGATGAACTCCCCGAGACCTAGCCCAGTATATAAGGGCTAGGAGGGGCGACGAAAAGGACAACCAATATCATCTGTAACCCTAGCCTTGAGCACTCCAGCCTTCGCATCCACTGTAATCGCATCTCCCTCATCAATAATATCGAGCAGGAGCGTGCCTTCCTGTTTGCCGACGAGCTATCGTCCAACCTGTGCCTCTCATGACTAACCCAGGGTCCCTGACCATGGGATTTGCTGGGGTTGATCCCCATCAATTGGCGCCGTCTGTGGGAACTACACATGTTGGGATCACGATCTCGGCGTGTCGGGACCCGGGGTTAGCGTATGTAATTCCAGTCACGATGCAATCACATGGAGAGCCGAGAACCGTACCCACTTGTCTAAGCAGACAAGGCCAAGCACAGAATGTTCTCGGTAAGCATCGAACGTGAGGGGCATCCCATTCAGGCCGGATGATCATCTGAAATGGGTCCTCATCGTTCGCTCACAAGTCTAGATGCTTATGGGTGGTGAATCCCATACTCATAGACAAGTCGTCTCAACCATGTTATCGATTGAATCCTAACTCTTACATATACTTACTCCAGCCCGATCACTTAGTCGGGGTCTAGGGCGGGCTCGATCATACAACAAAGTGTGTACGTGACAAAGTCACGAACAATCGCATCGCGATGCCCCAAGCTGCGCACATCTAAGGGCCACTTGGTGTATAAAAGACCGCCAGCCAGATCACAACTAAGGTCTCGAAAACCCATACTAAGACATGCATGTTATAACCATACACACAGCACACATGCCTAGTATGAACAGCAGGTATCATCACATAACTCTACAAAGTACTCTTTATAGATATACACATAGAGCATACAAAGATCACATGTCTGTGATCACATTTCATCATACAACGGAAGCAAATTAGGTCTGAGTACAGACAAGTTTAACAAATGGCTTAGAGAAGCCTTGTAAACATACATGCCCTTCCACGAGGGACCAGACTACTGTCTGGGACTAAGCTAACTTAGTCAACGTCGAGCTTCAGATCGGTGACTCCATCGGGGTCCGGGTTCTCATCTAAAACATAGAATAAGCAAACGTGAGTACAAAGTCATACTCAGCAAGACTTACATCAGAACTACACTACTCATGCTCAAGTATCAAGGTAAAGGAGGTGGGGTTTCATCATACAGAAGTGCCAGCTTTGACTTGGCTAGTCCTGAACTACGATTATCAGACTTGAGGTAAGAAGCGTACACGAGTCCACTGTCCAAGTCTCCAACCAATACAGCACTATAGTTACTTCCTCGACTTCCCCACGAGGAAGCACACCATAGCACTCAGGCTTATCTTGCGAGTTTTATAAGTATCCATTCAAGTTGTCTAATAATCAGGTACAGGTTCCAAGTAGTCCTTAACCGCGGACGCGGCTATTCGAATAGTTTTGTTAACCTTGCAAGGGTGTAAGCTACACACACATGACCATCGGTTACCGCCAGGTCTCGCCACCGTTCAAGAGGTGACAGTGAGGATGTTCACCACGACACTTCGCTCACAACCGGTCTATTCCAGGAGTCGACTATCTGAGTTTGTCACCGCTCGAGAGTCCGGCCGGATCAACGAAACGGACCCAGACAATGTAGGCAACCGAGACGCCACCTCTGAAAGATGGTTTCACTGTCTCACAGATCCACCCACATATCTAGGATGATGCAACATTTCCACTCACTCTTTTTCTATGCATATTTCAAATGGAAGGCCCGAACTAATGTGACTCCTGGACGTCGACACGGATCAAGGTACTAGGCCGAGAGGGGTCAGTGAGCCCAATGTGTGGTTGTACTCTTTGTCTTGGATTACCATACAAGAACTCGGTGCTTAAGGTGGCGTTCAACGAGACAACCCACTGTGTACTCCTAGACAGCCTCTCATCGTTCACCTTGTATTAGGGTGGATTCACCAACACAGTTTCACTTTCATCAACACCATGTTCACTATCATCCCGACTCACATCAAAAACAACCTCATTGTACCACTAAGCATGCAATAAGCATTAACAGTTGCAGGGGCCACATGATATCAATCAACTCCTATGTCAGCTAGGATTGTGGTTTTCTTACTACTGTGACAAGATGATAGGTCATGCATCGGATATGGGTTCAACTATGCGGTAGAATCCATACAAAGTGATCTCCTAAACATGCATAAGCGAGACTGAGAGGGAATTGGGATTTTATAGATATGATCAATGGGGTTTGCTTGCCTTGCTGACGATACACGAGTCTTAACGATGGTCTTCTCCTTCGGGGGTGATCACCGTCTCGGCAAAGCTGTTACCGGCACAAACATCAACAAAGGGGGACACAAATAAAGTACAATGCTCAAGCACATGTTAAGTTGTGACATGATGTAAAGGGTACTGATTTGTGGCAAATTCAATTTAATTGAAGTGTATTGCATTTGGAATGCAAATTCAAACTTCAAATTTGAATTCAAATTAAGACATATGCACATTTGCTACTGTTTCCCCATTTTAAAATGTTCAAACATAAAAACAAATTGCATATTCTTAATCCCTGTATTTTTCTGATAATTTTTCATATATTATATGTTTAATTTGGAGTTAATATGAATTTTCTATGATTTTTCAAAGTTTAATGTATTTTCTGCCTTTTTCTGAATTTCTTTAAATTCTTTTTAATCTGGAAACTGTTTATTGCATCATGCTGATGCAAGCATGACATCAGTGGGGGGGCTGACATGTGGGTCCACCCTGTAAGTGTCTAGGGGTTAATCCCCTCTCTGTTTAAACTAAACAGAGGGGTTAGGGGCCAGGGGCCCCATCTGTCAGTGGGTACGGGGGGTGATTAGTGGGGCTAATCACACTGCCCACCGATGTTTAGCCGGCGGCGACCTCAGCGCACGGCGGCGCACGCACGGGTGGCCGATTCTAGCGGCTAGAAGCAGCGCCAGGGCTACCAGAATGTAGCCCGTCGACGTGTGCGTCTCGGGGACTTCTCGGGCGCCACAGGGAAGCACGGGAGGGACGCCGGTGCCGAAACCAGGCGGCGGCCGTGGCTGAGCTTGCGGCGGCGCAGCGTTCTGGTGCATGGGAGGGGCCAGAGATAGAGGGGAAAGAGGCGCAGGCTCACCGTGATGCGAGCAGAATCGACGGGGAGGCCGGGGACGGGCCGGGGACGACGTAATTGGAGCTTGAAGCCCTCGGTGGCCGGCGGCGAACCCTTAAAGCTTGCGTCGTCTTCGGTGGGGATCGAGTTCGATTCGGCGGCCTGCTAGACGAAGTCGACGGCGAGGGACCTCGTGGACACGACGGCTTGCCGGGAGGGGGCCGTTGGCCACGTCTGTGCGGCGGCGCGGCGAGGTCGAGCGCTCGGGTGGCCGTGGGATAACCATGGGGAGGAGGAAAGAGGGCGAGCTCGAGGAGGGAGAAGGTGCGGGGGGCTCTCTGGGCGTTGCGTGGCGCAAGGAGACGCCTCGGGCTGGTCTAGGTGAGCCTCGGTGCCGTCCACGGCGCTCGGCTCGCCACCGAGCTGCTTGGAGGCGAGGGGAGGTAGAAGACAAGCCGCGGGTGGGCTTGGGACGGGGGAGGTTGAGTTGGGCCCAAGGCCAGAGGGGGTGGGCTAGGTTGGTTCTTTTCTATTTCTTTTCTGTTTACTTTTTCTTTGATCTGTTTTGCTCCAAACAAAAATTGCAGAGCATTTTTAAAAATCCCCAAAACTTTTATGTGGGCTTAGGGTTCAAGCCACTAGCCACTCACAAGTTTTGGTGACTTTTGAAATTCAAACAATTTGAATTTAAATTCAAATTGGAGTTTAATTTAATTTCCAAGGCACCTTTTGAATTTTTGAATATTCCATGGGCATGGGAAAATACCCAAACCACTTTTAAAATGATCAGCATCATTTATAGGAATTTTCCAATTATACAAATGATTTTTGGAAAAAGATTTTTATCTGTCCATTTGAATTAATTTCTCAGGGCTTTTCTTCTCCCCATTTTTGGATTTCATTTGAATTTTTACATGATGCAAAGGGTCAAACAAGCCCTAGCACTTACCCTAGTTGGGGTTCTGACAACTCGCCCCCACTCAGAAGAATCTCGTCCCGAGATTCAGAAGTCATCGGGAGGAAGGTGGGGTACTCGGCACGAAGGCGGTCTTCTCTTTCCCATGTTGCTTCTATCTCGGAGTGATGTGACCACTGCACTTTCAGGAACTTGATCTTCTGACGACGAGTGACACGCTCTGCTGAATCAAGAATACGAACAGGGTATTCTCGATAAGAAAGGTCATCTTGGAGATCAAGCGTTTCATGGTCGACTTTGTGGATGGGGTCCTTGAAGCAACGCCTGAGTTGTGACACATGGAATACATCATGTACTCGGGAAAGGTGAGGGGGTAGTTCAAGTTGGTAGGCAACTTCTCCACGTTTAGCGAGAATGCGGAAAGGTCCGATGTAATGTGGGGCCAACTTGCCTTTGATACCGAGTCGTTGGGTTCCCTTCAGAGGAGTAACCCGAAGGTAAGCCTTCTCATAAATATTGTAGCTCTCCTCTCTATGATGACGGTCATAGTAGCTCTTTTGACGAGACTGAGCGGCTTTCAAACGATCACGAACAATGCGAACTTGCTCTTCTGCTTCCTTGATCATGTCCGGTCCAAAGAATTGTCTTTCACCGGTTTCTGACCAGTTCAAGGGTGTTCGACAGCGTCGTCCATAAAGGAGTTCAAAAGGAGCCATGTTCAGACTAGATTGAAAACTATTGTTATAAGAAAATTCGGCAAATGGAAGAGACTTCTCCCAATTCTTTCCGAATGAGATAACACAAGCTCTGAGCATGTCTTCCAAGATTTGATTAACCCTTTAGACTTGACCACTAGACTGAGGATGGAAAGCTGTACTAAAGGAGAGATGAGTTCCCATAGCATGTTGGAAGCTTCCCCAAAATCTAAAGGTGAAAAGGCTACCACGATCAGAATTGATTACCAAAGGAACACCGTGAAGAGACACAATTCTAGAGACGTACAAGTCCGCTAACTGGCTAGCAGTTATAGACTCGCGAACGGGAAGGAAGTGAGCAACTTTGGAAAGCCTATCTATGACAACGAAGATGGCATCATTTCCTTTCTGGGTTTTTGGAAAGCCGGTGATGAAGTCCATACCGACTTTGTCTCATTTCCACTCGGGAATAGGCAAAGGTTGAAGTGTGCCAGCAAGTCTTTGGTGTTCTGCCTTAATGCGACGACAAACATCACATTCAGCAAATAATCGAGCAATGTCTCTCTTCATCCTGGTCCACCGAAATCTCTGGCGTAGATCTCGGTACATTTTTGTGCTACCGGGATGAATCGAGAGGGGAGTGTCATGGGCTTCTTTGAGGATGAGTTGCCTTAGATCCCTATTCTTAGGTACTACCAAAAGATTTTCAAAGAATACCGTTCCTTTACTATCTATGGAGAAACATTTAGCAACTCCGCTAGCAATGTTTTCCTTGATCCGGCGAACACCTCGTGCACGCCTTTGGGCAACTCTGATTTGATCCTCAAGTGTTGGTTTCGCCACCAAGTTGAAAAGAGATCCACGAGGAACAATCTCGAGGTTGAGCTTTCGAAATTCCTCATGAAGAAGTGGTTGATACTATTGTAACATGAGGTTGTTACAATACGACTTACGACTTAGTGCATCAGCCATGACATTGGCTTTGCCTGGGGTGTAAGAAATTCCTAAGTCATAATATTTTATCAACTCTATCCAGCGTCTTTGCCTGAGATTAAGATCTGGCTGGGTGAATATGTATTTGAGGCTTTGGTGATCAGAATAAATCTCACAACGATTACCAAGGAGGTAATGTCGCCAAGTCTTCAGGGCATGAACTACGACAGCGAGTTCAAGATCATTGGTTGGATAGTTCTCTTCATGTGGACGCAACTGGCGTGAAACATAAGCTACCACATGTTGATCTTGCATAAGTATGCATCCTAACCCTTGCCGTGAAGCATCACAATAGATCTCGAAATCCCTTTTGGTGTCTGGAGGTGCAAGTACGGGTGCAGAAGTCAATCTTATTTTTAGCTCTTGAAAGCTTTCCTCGCACTTGGGGGTCCATTGGAATTTCTTATCTTTCTTGAGGAGTTCAGTAAGAGGCTTTGCAACTTTGTAGAAGTTCTCAACAAAGCGGCGACAATAGCTTGCTAGGCCGAGAAAACTCCTAACTTGCTTAACCGATTCAAGTGGAGTCCAGTCAAGGACGGCCTGAACTCTCTCGGGACTGACTGCAACACCTTTCGCAGAAATCACGTGGCCTAAGTAGGTCACTTCTGGTAGCCATAATTCACACTTGGAGAACTTGGCATAAAGGCGGTGCTCTCTAAGTTTCATCAATACCAACCTAAGATGTTCTACGTGCTCTTCTTCGTTCTTCGAGTAGATGAGAATGTCATCAAGATAAACCACAACAAATTTATCTAAGTACTCCATGAAGATCGAATTCATTAAGCGCGAGAAAGTGGCGGGGGCATTGGTTAGACCGAAGGACATGACGGTGTACTCATAAAGACCATATCGAGTAGTGAAAGCCGTTTTTGTAATGTCCTTGTTTCGGATTTTGATTTGATGATAGCCTAATCTTAAATCCATCTTGGAGAAGATAGAGGATCCAGCAAGTTGATCATAAAGATCATTGATCCTGGGCCGTGGATACTTGTTCTTTATCGTCGCTAGATTTAGCGGGCGATAGTCTACGCACATCCTTTCTGTTCCATCTTTCTTCGTTACGAGCAGAACGGGACAACCCCATGGCGATGAGCTAGGGCGGATGAAGCCTTTTGCCAACGAAGCATCAAGTTGGGTTTTTAGCTCAGCTAACTCATGTGGGGCCATTCTATATGGGCGTCTGGAAATTGGGGTTGTGCCTGGTATAAGATCCACTATGAATTCTACACACCTGTCGGGTGGCATTCCCGGCAGCTCTTCAGGAAAGACATCCGGGAAGTCACGAACCACCGGAACATCTTCAAGGCCTGGAAGGGGAAGCACATTCAAAGTATGCGCTTGGATTCTAGAGCTGGGTGATGTGTAGTCAATGGTCTGGCCTAAAGGATGGGTGAGTTTAACTGATTTGGCTTTACAATCAAGGAAAGCATTCTGCCTTGATAACCAATCCATTCCTAGGATGACATCAATGTCCGAAGACTTGAGGGCTATAAGAGAAGCAAGGAATACTAAACCCTCAATTGAAATTTGATTGCCATGGCTTACTCTATTAGTTTGCCACTTTGAACCAGGAGTTTGAACGATCATTGGAGAAAACATTTCTTCAAAGGGGAACTCATGACGAAGTGCATAACTCTCTGACATGAATGAATGAGAAGCTCCTGGATCGAAAAGAACGGAGGCGGGAACATGATTGACTGGGAGTGTGCCGAGGATGACGTCGGAAGCAACAGTGGTTTCCTCAACTGAGATTTGGTTCACATAACCACTACTTGTGACTGAAAGCTTTACTGGGATGGTTTTGGTGGTGGATTTCTTTGGAGGCTTATGACTAGGTCGACGGGGTGCCACAAACACTGTAGGGCATTGTCGGAAGTGATGGCCTGTCAGACCACACGTGAAACACACCCTGCCGGAATTGCTGGGGGTGGGGTTACTTGGTTGCACACCATCATTCCGGGGTGGAACAATGTGTTGAGGTGGATGGCATAAATTCGGTGGTGGCCTCTGGAGAAGGTTTTGAGGTATGACACTGGTTGGAATCCAAATTCGGCGTTTCTGAGGGGCTGAACTTGAAGAAGGGGCATGCTCAAGAGCATGCTTGTGGGACTCCTCGAAAATTTCATTGCCATGCTCAGCTCTGAAGGATCTGTTGACTAAATCCTCAAAGGTGGCAAATTCGATGAGGTTGATATCATGACGAAGGATGGGGCTAAGTCCCTTACGGAACCTTGCCTGCTTTCTGGCATCGGTGGTGATCTCATCTTGGGCATACCGAGCAAGACGGTTGAACCCTCTCACATACTCATGGATGGACATCTCTCCTTGGGTCAGATTGCAAAACTCTTCCTTCTTGCGCTCCATCAACTCATCCAGAAGGTGGTACCCTCGAAAGGAAACACATAACTCCTTCCAAGTCACTAGGTGACCATCAGGCTGCATCGCAACATAGTTCTTCCACCATTCAGCAGCAGCACCTTCCAGAAAGTATGCCGCGAATATAACCCAATCATCGGGCGCAACATGTGAAGTCCTGAATGCTCACAACCACATTGCAATGACGTGAGGTATTCTGCTCGATGAGCTCCAGAAGGCGTGTTTGGTCACGTTGATTCTTCTCAGCTTCCATCATGATTTCCGCCGCAGAAGGCGGTGGTAGAGGTTCATCATCATCTCGATTCCGAACACGGTCTCGATTCCGACGAACAGCACTACGAGTTCCACCTTACATCCTGTGTGATAAAAATCAACAATCAGAACAGGTTGTATGATGGAATCAAAGACAAGAAGGACATGATGAAGGTGGAAAGATTGTAATGCAAAGGAAAGATCCACAGAAACTCGGAATAAATCCGGCAGCATAACGACTACACTGGGATGGAAAATGAAACAACCTCGAGGAGATTGGACAAAACTTCCTCAAGGAACTCAAAACATGAAGACTCTGGACGACCACAATTGTCCTACGGCTACAAGGAGGCAAACAACGAGATGTTCTAGTCAGACATAGATGAGCCTAGTACTATCATCCCATAAAAAAGGTAAGGGTGACCCAGAACTCAGATTGATGAGGGTAAGGAGAAAAAGAAGCCTTACGTTGTTCCCTTTATACCCAAGTAACTATATAACTATAGAATGATAGACTCGACTTCGACCAAGGGTTGAATAATCCTACAGACAGTCCTGCTCTGATACCAAGTCTGTCGGGACCCGGGGTTAGCGTATGTAATTCCAGTCATGATGCAATCACATGGAGAGCCGAGAACCGTACCCACTTGTCTAAGCAGACAAGGCCAAGCACAGAACGTTCTCGGTAAACATCGAACGTGAGGGGCATCCCATTCAGGCCGGATGATCATCTGAAATGGGTCCTCATCGTCCGCTCACAAGTCTAGATGCTTATGGGTGGTGAATCCCATACTCATAGACAAGTCGCCTCAACCATGTTATCGATTGAATCCTAACTCTTACATATACTTACTCCAGCCCGATCACTTAGTCGGGGTCTAGGGGCGGGCTCGATCATACAACAAAGTGTGTACGTGACAGAGTCACGAACAATCGCATCGCGATGCCCCAAGCTGCGCACATCTAAGGGCCACTTGGTGTATAAAAGACCGCCAGCCAGATCACAACTAAGGTCTCGAAAACCCATACTAAGACATGCATGTTATAACCATACACGCAGCACACATGCCTAGTATGAACAGCAGGTATCATCACATAACTCTACAAAGTACTCTTTATAGATATACACATAGAGCATACAAAGATCACATGTCTGTGATCACATTTCATCATACAACGGAAGCAAATTAGGTCTGAGTACAGACAAGTTTAACAAATGGATTAGAGAAGCCTTGTAAACATACATGCCCTTCCACGAGGGACCAGACTGTTGTCTGGGACTATGCTAACTTAGTCAACGTCGAGCTTCAGATCGGTGACTCCATCGGGGTCCGGGTTCTCATCTAAAACATAGAATAAGCAAACGTGAGTACAAAGTCGTACTCAGCAAGACTTACATCAGAACTACACTACTCATGCTCAAGTATCAAGGTAAAGGAGGTGGGGTTTCATCATACAGAAGTGCCAGCTTTGACTTGGCTAGTCCTGAACTACGATTATCAGACTTGAGGTAAGAAGCGTACACGAGTCCACTGTCCAAGTCTCCAACCAATACAGCACTATAGTTACTTCCTCGACTTCCCCACGAGGAAGCACACCATAGCACTCACGCTTATCTTGCGAGTTTTATAAGTATCCATTCAAGTTGTCTAATAATCAGGTACAGGTTCCAAGTAGTCCTTAACCGCGGACGCGGCTATTCGAATAGTTTTGTTAACCTTGCAAGGGTGTAAGCTACACACACATGACCATCTTTTACCGCCAGTTCTCGCCACCGTTCAAGAGGTGACAGCGAGGATGTTCACCACGACACTTCGCTCACAACCGGTCTATTCCAGGAGTCTACTATCTGAGTTTGTCACCGCTCGAGAGTCCGGCCGGATCAACGAAACGGACCCAGACAATGTAGGCAACCGAGACGCCACCTCTGACAGATGGTTTCACTGTCTCACAGATCCACCCACATATCTAGGATGATGCAACATTTCCACTCACTCTTTTTCTATGAGTATGTCAAATGGAAGGCCCGAACTAATGTGACTCCTGGACGTCGACACGGATCAAGGTACTAGGCCGAGAGGGGTCAGTGAGCCCAATGTGTGGTTGTACTCTTTGTCTTGGATTACCATACAAGAACTCGGTGCTTAAGGCGGTGTTCAACGAGACAACCCACTGTGTACTCCTACACAGCCTCTCATCGTTCACCTTGTATTAGGGTGGATTCACCAACACAGTTTCACTCTCATCAACACCATGTTCACTATCATCCCGACTCACATCAAAAACAACCTCATTGTACCACTAAGCATGCAATAAGCATTAACAGTTGCAGGGGCCACATGATATCAATCAACTCCTATGTCAGCTAGGATTGTGGTTTGCTTACTACTGTGACAAGATGATAGGTCATGCATCGGATATGTGTTCAACTATGCGGTAGAATCGATACAAAGTGATCTCCTAAACATGCATAAGCGAGACTGAGAGGGAATTGGGATTTTATAGATATGATCAATGGGGTTTGCTTGCCTTGCTGACGATACACGGGTCTTAACGGTGGTCTTCTCCTTCGGGGGTGATCACCGTCTCGGCAAAGCTGTTACCGGCACAAACATCAACAAAGGGGGACACAAATAAAGTACAATGCTCAAGCACATGTTAAGTTGTGACATGATGTAAAGGGTACTGATTTATGGCAAATTCAATTTAATTGAAGTGTATTGCATTTGGAATGCAAATTCAAACTTCAAATTTGAATTCAAATTAAGCCATATGCACATTTGCTACTGTTGCCCCATTTTAAAATGGTCAAACATAAAAACAAATTGCATATTCTTAATCCTTGTATTTTTCTGATAATTTTTCATATATTATATGTTTAATTTGGAGTTAATATGAATTTTCTATGATTTTTCAAAGTTTAATGTATTTTCTGCCTTTTTCTGAATTTCTTTAAATTCTTTTTAATCTGGAAACTGTTTATTGCATCATGCTGATGCAAGCATGACATCAGTGGGGGGGCTGACATGTGGGTCCACCCTGTAAGTGTTTAGGGGTTAATCCCCGCTCTGTTTAAACTAAACAGAGGGGTTAGGGGCCACGGGGCCCATCTGTCAGTGGGTACGGGGGGTGATTAGTGGGGCTAATCACACTGCCCACCGGCGTTTAGCCGGCGGCGACCTTAGCGCACGGCGGCGCACGCACGGGTGGCCGATTCTGGCGGCTAGAAGCAGCGCAAGGGCTACCAGAATGTAGCCCGTGGACGTGTGCGTCTCGGGGACTTCTCGGGCGCCACGGGGAAGCACGGGAGGGACGCCGGTGCCGAAACCAGGCGGCGGCCGTGGCTGAGCTTGCGGCGGCGCAGCGTTCTGGTGCATGGGAGGGGCCAGAGATAGAGGGGAAAGAGGCGCAGGCTCACCGTGATGCGAGCAGAACCGACGGGGAGGCCGGGGACGGGCCGGGGACGACGTAATTGGAGCTTGAAGCTCTTGGTGGCCGGCGGCGAACCCTTGAAGCTTGCGTCGTCTTCGGTGGGGATCGAGTTCGATTCGGCGGCCTGCTAGACGAAGTCGACGGCGAGGGACCTCGTGGACACGCCGGCTTGCCGGGAGGGGGCCGTTGGCCACGTCTGTGCGGCGGCGCGGCGAGGTCGAGCGCTCGGGTGGCCGCGGGATCTCGATGGGGAGGAGGAAAGAGGGCGAGCTCGAGGAGGGAGAAGGTGCGGGGGGGTCTCTGGGCGTTGCGTGGCGCAAGGAGACGCCTCGGGCTGGTCTAGGCGAGCCTCGGTGGCGTCCACGGCGCTCGGCTCGCCACTGAGCTGCTTGGAGGCGAGGGGAGGTAGAAGACAAGCCGCGGGTGGGCTTGGGCCGGGGGAAGTTGAGTTGGGCCCAAGGCCAGAGGGGGTGGGCTGGGTTGGTTCTTTTCTATTTCTTTTCTGTTTACTTTTTCTTTGATCTTTTTTGCTCCAAACAAAAATAGTAGAGCATTTTTAAAAATCCCCAAAACTTTTATGTGGGCTTAGGGTTCAAACCACTAGCCACTCACAAGTTTTGGTGACTTTTGAAATTCAAAAAATTTGAATTTAAATTCAAATTGGAGTTTAATTTAATTTCCAAGGCACCTTTTGAATTTTTGAATATTCCATGGGCATGGGAAAATACCCAAACCACTTTTAAAATGATCAGCATCATTTATAGGAATTTTCCAATTATTCAAATGATTTTTGGAAAAAGATTTTTATCTGGCCATTTGAATTAATTTCTCACGGCTTTTCTTCTCCCCATTTTTGGATTTCATTTGAATTTTTACATGATGCAAAGGGTCAAACAAGCCCTAGCACTTACCCTAGTTGGGGTTCTGACACGGCGGTCCCGTCTTCAGCAAGCTACAACTCAAGGGCAAGAACCAGATCTAGCCCACTCGAAGGACTCAAGATCACGGCGGACATCTCTGCCACCCCATCAAGATCGCTCGGGCTACAGTTGTGCCAGGACCGATACTACGGTAACGTCCAAGTGCAGCGTCAGCGCCGAACGAATCGACGACCCAGAAGAACGGCGAGGGGCTTCTACGAAGGAATTCCACTCGATGAACCGCGACGCGCAGCGGAGGACTCGCAAATCTTTCGACAACCCACCACAGCCCGGGCACCCGCCGCACATCAAGACGATGACTACGAGATCGAAACCAGCGATCAGCAGAACCATCGCCAAGGAAGAAGGAATCGAAGACCCAAAAGGCGCGCATGGGAGATCTACGGCGAGGCTCCAATGGACAAGCCACGACACGCAGCCGCGCAACCGACGACCGCTCGACGACATGCCGTCGCATGAGCACCTGCCGTCAGCCAGGACAGCAACTCCGAGACACCGGTGGGCGAGTACTATGACCCAGATTGAAGGCCGGATGAATTCGCCAACCTCGTCAAGAACCAAGACATGAGTCGAGGAATCGAAACCGACCCCCGCTTCCACGAACACCGAAGGATCACGAGCAAATCTTCAGAATCTCAAGAAGGAAGAGGCACGCCGGATCTAGCAACCTCACGGCTAGAGAGCAGCTGGCAGGACCCTGCACGATCCACAGCTTCGAGGATGACTGGGGACGCGTCAGGTCAGGTCACACTTTGAGAGACTGCCGCCTGTTCAACGAGCTAGCCGACGACCTCAAGAAGGAGAAGCAGAAAGAAGACAGGCGCAACCGGCGACCCGAACAATCGCCACCCTCAAGCCCGGAAAGACGTCACAGCCCGCTGCAAGAACAGGTGCTCATGATCCAAGAGGGAAGGGTGCCGCAAGCACGAAGAGACGCCTACACCCTGCAAGCTAGAGCAGCCGAGAGCATAAACATAGTCGAAGTCTACCAGCTACATGATACGGAGACCAGCATCACGTTCTCACAGGACGACCATCCACCCGCGGTCCCAAGACCGGGGCACGCGCCCTTGGTGCTCGATGCACAAATCGGAGGGTACGACATGGATAGGGTCTTCATGGACGGAGGCAGCAACATGAATATCATCTTCGCCAGCACCCTTAAAAATATGCTGATCCCATGATCAGTATTGAGAAAATCGAGCACCGAGTTACACGGGGTAGTCCCGGGAGAAGCAGCCACATCCCTCGGAGTCATCGAACTCGAAGTTGTCTTCGGCAACCGACGCAACTTCGCAAAGCACGTCCTCGAGTTCGAGGTACTCGACTGGCAATCGCAGTACCACGCCATATTGGGACGGCCAGCATTCGCACAGATCATGGAGGTCCCACACTATGCCTACCTCAAGCTCAAGATGCCAGGTACAGCTGGAGTCCTCATGATCAACGGAAGCTTCATCAAATCAGATCAATGTGATCGTGACTTCCACAGAATCTTCAACACGTTCGGAGTCGAACAAGAACTCAGAGAAATAGCCATGGTGACGGACAAGAGTACCTTCTCATTGGTGAACCGAAGCGAATCCAAGGAGAACGGACGCGACTTCCGCATCGACAGCGACACAGTCACTCACCAAGTGCACCCGACGGACCCGGACAAAACAGTCCGCGTGTACGCCCACCTACCAGAGGAGCAGGCGACGGCTCTCGTCGCTTTTCTTCGAGACGAGTGGGAAATATTCGCCTGGTGCTCAGCCGACATGCCTGGGATACCACGCGAATTCGTGGAACACGCCCTATGCATCAAGCAAAACACAAAGCCGGTGAAGCAAGCGCTGAGACGATTCTCGGAGCCCAAGCGCAGAGCAATCGGAGAGGAAGTCAACCGGTTACTCGACACCCAGTTCATCCGAGAAACAAAGAAAGCCACATGGATAGCCAACCCAGTGCTGGTGCCCAAGAAAGACACGACCGTGCTGCGCATGTGTGTCGACTACGGACCAGTCAACAAGCATTGCTCGAAGGACCACTTCCCCCTGCCTATATAATCGATCAGATAATCGACTCGACAGTAGGGTGCGATCTACTTTCCTTTCTTGACGCTTACTCAGGATAAAGGAAGAAGACGAAGAGCACACATCGTTCATCACCCCCTATGGCGTATTCAGCTACAGGACCATGCCCTTCGGGCTCAAAAACGCAGGAGCCACTTACCAGCGAATGATGCAGGCCTGCCTGAAGGAGAAAATCGGAAGAAACGTGCAAGTCTATGTGGACGACATCGTCATCAAGACCTACAAAGCAGCCACACTACTCGACGACCTGCGCGAAACCTTCGCCGGGCTCAACAAATACAGAATCAAACTCAACCCAAAGAAGTGCGCATTCGTCGTACCGGCGGGGAAGCTGCTTGGCTATATGGTCTCTGCCCGAGGAATCGAGGCAAAACCTGAGAAAGTCCAAGCCATCACCCGAATGCAAGAACCAACCGATGTCAAAGGAGTACAGCAGCTCACTGGAAAACTCGCAGCCCTAAGCCGCTTCATCAGCAGGCTGGGAGAACGCACGCTGCCTTTCTATCAGCTGCTCAGGAAAGGAGAGAAATTCGAGTGGACGGAGGAAGCCCGCCAAGCATTCGCGGACCTGAAAAAGACACTCTCGACCCCACCAATCCTGGCGGTACACAATGAACGAGAGAAGCTATACCTCTACGTGGCAGCACGTAACAGTGTAGTAAGCACAGCGCTTGTTGTCGAACGCGCAGAAGAAGGCAAGGTCCAGAGCATCCAGAGACCAATCTACTACCTCAGCATGCTCCTGACCAAATCCCAGCAGCGGTACCCGCACTATCAGAAGCTACTACTGGCCATCATCATGACCTCAAGAAAGGTGTCCCACTACTTCGATGAGCACCCTATCACAATCGTGAGCAGCGCACCACTCGCTGACATACTCAACAACCCTGGAGCGACTGGACGAGTCGCCGAGTGGAACATTGAGCTCAGCCCATGAGACCTGCAGTTCAAGCACCCAACAGCCATCTAAGCCCAAGTACTCCCAGATTTCCTGGTCGAGTGGACGAAGGTCCAGACACCAGGCCCCCAGACCTATCAAGTTCATGGTCAATGTTCTTCGATGGGTCCAAGAGACAACAAGGAGCTGGGGCAGGAGTTGTGCTCATCTCCCCTAAAGGAACAAAGCTGAAATATGTCCTCCAGATCAACTTCAGTCACGCCTCCAACAACAAAGCAGAATACGAGGCACTCCTCCATGGCATGCGCATGGCCAAAACATGCGGAGCCACTCGCCTCATAATTTATGAGGACTCCAATCTCGTCGTCCAGCAGACGATGAGAAACTGCGACGCAATATCAGACAACATGGCAGCCTACCAGAAGCTCTACAATGCACTCGAAGGAAGTTTTGACGGGTGCGAGGTCCACTACATCACCAGGGCCAACAACACAAAAGCTGACGAACTCGCGAACATCGGTTCGACCCGAGGACCAATACCACCCGGCGTTTTTTCGGAAGCATCAGCCGGAGATCCATCAAGGTACAGGCAGCAGCACCTGAAGCAGTCGTGGACGGCGAGGACGCAACAGACTTGGCGCAGGTGGCAGCAGCAACCCCATCAGAAGGCACAAGCACCAGCACACCTGACAGCACTGCTCCGACAGAGCTCGAAGGACATGTCTGGGAAAAACCGTTCCTCCGATTCCTAATCGAAGGTACGCTACCGCAAGACGTGGCCGAAGCACGACGCATCAGCCGACGATCCAAGGCATTCACGATGATCAACAAACAACTATACAAGCGCAGCATCACCCAGACACTCCAAAGGTGCATCGACGAAGAGGACGGCACAGCCCTACTGCTCGAAATCCATGAAGGCACCTGCGGACACCATGCGAGCAGTCGATTACTCGTGTCCGAAGCATTCCGAGCCGGGTTCTATTGGCCCACAGCCATGAAAAACGCAGAGGAAATCGTGCGACGTTGTGTCGCCTGCCAGAAATTCGCCAACAGGCCACACGCTCCCGCCTCAGAGCTCAAGACCATACCACTATCCTGGCCGTTCGCCACCTGGGTACTCTACATGGTGGGCCCACTCAAGAAATCATCAAAGGGCGGAAGGACACACCTGCTCATCGCAGTCGACAGGTTCACTAAATGGATCGAAGCAGTACCCATCACCAGCTCCACAACCCTCACGGCTGTCAACTTCATCAAATTGATCATCTTCAGGTTCGGAGTGCCACACAACATCATCACGGACAACGGCACAAACTTCACAGCCGCAGAATTCCAGAACTTCTGCAAAGAACTGGGCATCAAAATCAATTATGCATCAGTCGCGCACCCGCAGTCCAACGGCCAGGTGGAAAAAGAAAACGGCCTTGTGTGCGGGGGAATCAAGAAACGGCTCCTCGCACCACTCGAGAAAGCCGCCGGCAACTGGGTAGAAGAACTCCCCGCAGTATTATGGAGCCTACGAACTACACCAAAGACCGCGACCCAGTACACAACCTTCTTCATGGTGTATGGGGCAGAAGCAGTCCTACCACATGACCTGAAGTTCGGAGCACCTCGGGTCACCGGATACGAAGAAGAATAAGAAGAAGAAGCACTACAAGATGACAAAGATACGGCTGACGAAGCAAGAGATACAGCCCTGGCAAAATCAAAGGGGTACCAGGACAAGCTACGCACCTACCAAAGCAGTCGCTTGCGCACTAGAACCTTCAACAAAGGTGACCTATTCCTATGGCTAATACAAGAGAAGGTCCATAAACTTGCACCCCGATGGCAAGGACCATTCATAGTCTCAAAAGTCATTGGAGGTGGCGCCTACAGGCTGAAGAACCCGAAGACAGACGAGGACGTGGGCAACCCATGGAACGTAGAAAACTTGCGACTGTTCTATCCATAGTCCCCATTGGGAAGACATGACTGGCAACTCATGTAGCCACTTGACTGCAATAAAATAAATGTTGCCCAAATACTGCCATCTCCAAGCACTCAGGGGCTTAAGAATAAAATCCCCCCGAGAGACGCTATCGCCTACGCGATTTGAACCACAACACTCGGGGGCTTAAGCATATAATCCCCCCGAGAGACGCTATCTCCTACGCGATCTTAACCACAGCACTTGGGGGCTTAAAGAATAAAATCCCCCCGAGAGACGCTATCGCCTACGCGATCTTAATCACAGCACTCGGGGGCTTAAGCATAAAATCCCCCCGAGAGACGCTATCGCCTACGCGATCTTAACCACAGCACTCGGGGGCTTAAGCATAAAATCCTCCCGAGAGATGCTATCGCCTACGCGATCTTAACCACAACACTCGGGGGCTTAAAGAATAAAATCCCCCCGAGAGACGCTATCGCATACGCGATCTTAACCACAGCACTCGGGGGATTAAGCATAAACCCCCCCAAGAGACGCTATCGCCTACGCGATCTCAACCAAAGCACTCGGGGGCTTAAGAATAAAATCCCCCCGAGAAACGCTCTCGCCACTCAAGCGATCTTAAACACACACACTCGGGGGCTCGAGCACAAAAACTCCCACCGAGAAACGCTACCGTCGCTCACGCGACCTCTACAACCAAGCACTCAGGGGCTCAAGTACCACCTCCTCCCGAGAACCGCTCGCGCAATCTGAAGCTTAAAACCCAAGAAAAAATACCCGGCCAGCCCCACCTGCTGAGAGCAAGGCTCGAAAGACTTGGTCACAATCAGATGGAGCACCAAGTACTCTAAAGAAACTTTGGAGGGAGCACAAGACACAGACTCATTTCGTCTTCATCCGATCGCCAACGATCACCTAAAGACTCGGGGGCTACTCCCATCGGGAGCGCTGTCGCGCACCCGATAAAAGACAGAAATTAACGGAAGAACGACAAGGGAAACAAATCTCAGCCTACGCTCGAACCTCCGACTCAAGCGTAGCCTCGGGGGCTACTCCCATCGGGAGCGCTGTCGCGCACTCGATACAACCCACAGTTTAAAGTTTGGACGGACTCGAGAACAGATCTCGACCGCAAAGGACTCGAACATAGCTCCCAGTTGCAAAGAACTCGAAGACAGCTCCTGATCGCCAAGAACCCGAACACAGCTCTCGGTTGCAAAGAACTCGACGACAGTTCCTGATCGCCAAGGACTCGAACACAGTTCTCTGCTGCAGAAGGCCCAAAGATAAATTCCATCGCAAAGGCTCAAGCACAGTTTAAACCACAAGGACCATCTTCAGTACAAAAAAAAATTCAAAGTATGTTGGATAGAAGGAAGCTCCAATCACTCGAAGGCAATCCTCATTACATCAAGAACCAACCTAGTTACAAAAGACGCAAAGAGTCCTACAACATCAATCAACCAAGGAATTATGACTTCTACATGTGCGCCCATGCTGAGATGATTGGCACTAAGACAGCAAGCATCATCACAGACAAAGGAGGAGTCGAAGCAGCAGGCTCATGATGTCAATAACATAACAAAAGGGTGAAGCTCGACTTATTTTTCGATGCTCCCCCAGCTTCTTCTCCTGCTCCACCAGCTTCTTCTCCAGCTGCAGCTGCACGCCTTCTTCTCCGGACGTACAGCTTCTTCTCCAGCTGCAGCTGCACGCCTTCTTCTCCGGACGTACAGCTTCTTCTCCGAGTTGCCAGCGAAGATGAGGCCGCCTCCAGTTCTACAAGGTCGCCTGGCGCAACCGCTTGATCGACGTCTTGACGTCGACGTCTTCTTCGGAGCTGATGGAGACGACACCACCACCTGAGGAGTCGCCAGAAGACGGAGCTGTAGAAGATGAAGGCGTAGAACTCCTCGACCTTGTGGATCCGTCGCTGCTCGACTCCTGCCAGTGCGGATCCATGTTGTTGCCGCTTGGGTCGAACGCGCGGACAGTGACGGTGCTTTCGCCGTCAAAACGACAGCTGAGCATATCGCCATCCCGCAACTTCAACCGCCGAGCAAACACACTCCAACCAGAGCCAAGAAAAATTAAGCGGGAGCTATCAACCTCCAAGTCAACATAGGAAGGAGATTGACAACTCCCTTGAAGATGCAGAAGCAAGCCATCTAAGACACGTTCAGAGAAAATGGCGGAAAAAGCAGAAGGAAGAAGAACGCGACTGGCGCTCTGACCACGAACATGCAAAAGAAAATCATAGCGCCAAAAACCCTCCTCCAAGGGAAAGGAGGAAGGCACTGGCGCCGCACCATGGCGACCACCACGGTATGAGCGTGGTGCATGGCCACCACGGCCACGACGAACACGGCCACGACCAGCACCCCGCCTAGGAACCACGAGAAGAAGAAGAGAAGAAGGAAGAGGCAAAGCAGCAAGATGGAGGAGGTGAAACGCTGTGGAAGAGAAAGGCTTATTTATAGAACGAAAATCTCCCAGCACGGAGAAGCCAAGACGACAGCAGCAATTAATTCAAAGACCAAACGTCGCAGACATCCCAGATTCCAAGACCAAGATGCTTTCCCACGGGACGCACTGTGCGTGAGACGCGTCAATTCATGCGCGTTTCCAACGCGCGTATCGGAAAATCAACCAGCGCCTGCCGCACGCCACAGCGGTCATCATTATGACCGGTCATAAAGAAGTGACATTTCACTGGCGGAGCATCCCTGACAGCCATCAAACAGAGGCATCGTTATCCTGACAAGCGGTGAAGAATACAAACAGACATCAAGGTTCAGAGATTCCGTCTTTAAGATCTTTTTCCCAATGAAGAAAAACATCTTAATCCCATCGGGAGATTACATCATAAGAGTCTCGGGTGCTCCCTCACCTAAAGATCAGCAATGTGCTCGAGTGACCACTCGCACTCACGAGAGTCTCAAGTGCTCCCTCACCTAAAGGTTAGCAATGTGCTCGAGTGACCACTCACACTCACGAGAGTCTCGGGTGCTCCCTCAACCTGACGCAAGACAAACATGCATTCGCCAAGGTCATATGGCGCTAAAAGTCTCAGCTGCTCCCTCACCTCAAGAACCGAAATGGCATTCGAGTGACTACTCGCGAGAAAACCCCCGTCTGAGTACTCGAAACAAGCTCCACGGGTGAATGAGTGAACAGCTCGCTTGATGTTTTTTTCCAAGCGGGTGCAATGTTATAAGGCTCCGCGCCTCAGAAACACACATTCCTGGAACACGATACACTGTGCCCAGATGCCACGCAAGATTAGCGTGTAGGTAAGACCCCGCTGCAAAGTTCGTCCGGGATGGGACTTGCCGAAGAACGATTTCACTCCCAACCTTTTCCATGCGCTGCGCATGATAGAAAAAGCCGGGCGGACGCGCCTTAGGCTACACACATTACTGGCGGCAAATGAACACCAGTGTTCCAAGCTCACGTCGAGGGACGTGAGTTTGATTGGGCTACTGCGGTATTTGCCCTAGTGCAATTCACCAAGGCTCGGCCAGTCGATTTGTTGGGCCCTTTCAGCTTAGCATCCCTCGCAACAGGTTTTTTCATGGCCACCAGGCTGCCAGCGACCCGCGGATGTACCGCGCATACCAATAATCGACAAATGAATGTACTCGAGTCCCTGCGCGACTCTTCGAGTCCCCCAGGCACTCGAGGGCTACTGACGAGGGGGTGACCCCACGACTCCTACGGATAAGCCTACCTGGTGTCCCTGAAGACAGAAGGCCCATGAAGATACAGCCTCGGCCCGCTAATTGGCACTGACGTAGGAGTCTGCGACTCACAAGGAAGGTGCGAGAACCTGCCGTACGGAGCAAGCTAGGGTTAGGAATGCTTACCTGTAAACATAGATGAACTCCCCGAGACCTAGCCCAGTATATAAGGGCTAGGAGGGCCGACGAAAAGGACAACCAATATCATCTGTAACCCTAGCCTTGAGCGCTCCAGGCTTGGCATCCACTGTAATCGCATCTCCCCCATCAATAATATCGAGCAATAGCGTGCCTTCCTGTTTGCCGACGAGCTATCATCCAACCTGTGCCTCTCATGACTAACCCAGGGTCTCTGACCATGGGATTTGCCGGGGTTGATCCCCATCAATTACCAACTCTCTGACACTTATCACAATATAAAACATAATTTCTAGCATCTTTAAAGAGAGTAGGCCAATAAAAAACCTGATTGGAGAACCTTATGTGCGGTCCTCTCACCGGCATGATGTCCTCCATAGGGACTGTCGTGACATTGCTTGAGAATGTCCCTCTGCTCATGTTCCGGTATGCATCTTCTCACGATCCCGTCAGGACCTTCTTTGAAAAGATGAGGGTCATCCAAAAAGTAGTGCCTCAAATCATGAAAGAACTTCTTCCTTTGCTGAAATGTTAAACCTGGAGGCAAATACTTTGCAACGATAAAATTAGCATAATCCGCAAACCAAGGATCGGAGACAAATTGTACTTTTACAATAACAAGTTTTTCATCTAGAAAAATGTCGTTGACTGGGATGGGGTCATGCGGTATATCTTCCATCCTCGAAAGATTGTCCGCCACCGGACTATCTGCTCCTTTCCTATCAACAATCTGTAAATCAAATTCTTGAAGAAGGAGTACCCACCTGATGAGTCTTAGTTTGGCATCCTTCTTCGCCATAAGGTACTTAAGAGCAGCATGGTCAATATGAATAATGACTTTAGAATCAACAATATAAGGCCTAAATTTATCACAACCAAACAGTACTGCTAAGAATTCCTTCTCAGTAGTAGCATAATTCTTTTGAGCACTATCAAGGGTTTTTCTAGCATAATGTATAACATTCAATTTCTTATCAACCCTTTGTCCTAAAACAGCTCCAACAGCAAAATCACTAGCATCACGCATAATTTCAAAGGGCAATTTCCAGTCAGGTGGTTGTTCTATAGGAGCGGTTATCAAAGCTTTCTTAAGAACTTCGAAAGCCTCCTTATAATCTTCATCAAATACAAAAGGAACATCCTTTTGAAGAAGATTAGTGAGGGGTCTCTAGGTCTTAGAAACGACTTTTCAATAGCTTCAATCTTCGCCTTGTCCACTTGTAACGACCCGATTCACTAAGAATCCAAGTCTCTGTGCATTCTGTGCTAGTCCCTGGATCAATAGCTACCACACAGAGTACATGATGTAATATCAAGAATAAACCACATGTCATATATATTACATCGAAGATCCAGTATTACAATAAAGCATACCTGCATAGCTCAAGGCTAGCTTACAAATAGAATACAGCGGAAAAACAATAAAAGCTTTGTGGCGTCCATCAACTCCACCGGCAAGTTGAGTATAGACATCGTAACCCTACAACGCATCACTTACTCGTCGTATACAATCCTGCAACACCGAAGGTTACATCACGACAACGAGTTAGTACATCTGATTTTTACGGCAAGTCACACGAAAAAGTATATAACAGACCTATCGCTACATGCAAGGTAAGTCAAAGGAAGGATTATGGTTTTATTTTGAAAAAGATGGTTTTTTTCCAATCTACCTAAGTCAAAATTTTAGTTTATCTTACTACTTAAGGTTGAATTGGGTAGCACCAATTCCAACCCATACCCTTTATTAAATCTTTCCCACTCAAGTTTTTATTAAAGTGTTTCATCTGTCAAGACCATCCAACAACAGTAATGCCTAGTTGCTCAAAGTTGTCCATAACCGGAGACACGGGTAATCATGATCAGCTTGTACGCTCTGCAGAAGTCTGTACACTTTCCCCACTGGACTTGTCGTCGATATGTAACGGCAGATGCCATGGGGATGGCTAAAGAGGGGGGCAAACTGAGGTTAGTGTCGCTGGTTCCGAAATCGAGAGTGGGAACACACGGTGAGACACCACGATGTACCCAGGTTCGGGGTTCTCCGTAGAGATAACACCCCTAGTCCTGCCGAGCTAGCTATATGTAATAACTCTGGCTACAATGAATGTTCCTTGAGCTCTTTGAGAGGAAGGAGAAGAGGGCTCTAAGTACAACTCTCTCCTGGCTCTCTCTGTGGTGGGTGAGATTGCAATAAGTGCTCCGTCGTCCCTCACGCAGGAGGGGTACCCGGGGCTCTTATAGGCTGAGCGCGGGGTACAAAGGTAAATGTACAAAGGGGAGGGCCTAGCTGTCAGCCTCAGAAAAGCTAGGGACCTCACATCGTGTTCTCCCGGATGACCCAGTGTAGACTTGCGGCTCACCATACCGCTATCCTGTAGACCTTGGTAGTGAACAGTGAAGCTAGAGACCTAGGCCTGTCGGCCTGTCCGCGTGATCGACGCTGAAGGAGACCGCACGCCTCTGACAGTCCCGATCTTCAGGGATTGCGCATTGAATGCACTTGTACCAGGTGTCTGACCTGGGATCTTGCTCGGATATTGCTCTGTTTACTTCGGCCGAATGCTTCCTGGTGAGGCCGATTGCTCTCTCTTTGGGGCAATCAGCCTCGGACCTGAACAGTTCGGCCCACTTCTTGCTTAATCTTGATCAGTTCGGCCTTGATTATATCGGTGACCATCAGGTCGGTGATCTTCGCCTTGATGAATTGTTTCCCCTGGGTGACCCTACCCGGGGGTCATTCCCCCGACAGTAGCCCCTGAAGCTGCGAAGGTCCCGCCGAACTCAGAGACGGCGAGGCCTGCACAGGTTCCTTCTATGCCTCTGGAAATTTGAATCTTCATTTTTTGACCGATTGCTTTCTATCTGCCAATTGCTTTTGATTTTCTGACCGATTGCTCTCAATGGGCCGATTGCTCTTGATCTTCTCGACCGATCTGCCCAACGATTAGTTTGACTAGAATGTTGACCGAACCTGCCTCTTTGAATTCGCCGAAGAATACGGGACGTCGTGCTATGATTTGACATGCCATAACCGCTTCCTCGACCCACGCGCGCACGTCCCGTCCCATCCGCCGGATCTTCTGTGCTTTGAACTGGTAATGCTCTGTAGATACACGCGGCCACACCGTCTGCTGAATCGGCACAGCGGATCCCACTACCACCTCGTCGGGTCTTTAAATAGTCCGTGGGGTGAGAGATGCGCCCCGCACCCCCCACGTCGTCTTCCTCCTCGGGCTCTCCTCATCTGTTTCTGCCGCCGCAGCCTCGTATGCCTCTTCGTGCCGCTGCTGCCGCCGCTGGAACTCGGGGCTGCTCCGTCGAGGATCTCGCGGCCGCATTCCGCCGCCACCATCTCCACTGCTCTTCCTCCGCCACCATTGGTGGACGCGATCTAGATTTCCTCTTCCGCCGCCATCTTCACCGTCGTCTTGCTCTTCCTCGCCCACCACAGAGTCTGACGCCTCCATGGGGGACGACGCCGGCGCCACCGCTTCTCAGAGGGGCTCGTGGAAGGGGTCCATTGTTACTGAGATGCACATCGCTCTCCTCTGTCGGTCGCGCAAGATCCCGGCGGACCTCGTTTATCGCATACCCGGTGCCGAGCTTGCACCCGTGCCCCGGGCCGGCAAGCGTGTCGTCTTCCTCACGCACTTTCAGCGCGGCATCGGGCTCTCGGTGCGCCACTTCTTCCGTGAATTCCTCGACTTCTACCGCTTGGAACCGCACCACCTCGGGGCGAATGCTATCATGCTGCTCTCCGCTTTCGTGACATTTTGTGAGGGCTACCTCGGAGGTCGGCCCACCATTGGCCTCTGGTGCCGGATCTTCTACTTCCGTAGTTTCCAAGTAGGCACTGGGGTGTTTACTGTCGACCCCAAGACCAAAAAGAAAGAAGAGGTGAAAGTGATGGCCGAGTGCGGTGTTGCTACCATAAATGTTTGCAAGATCAGACTCTATCATCATCCCCAACCATCGCAGTCCATCAAGAACTGGAAGATGGGGTTCTTTTATGTCTCCTCACCCCAGGACAAGGACCTTCTCAACTTGCCCGAGTTCTCTTTGCCGCCTCCGACTGCCAAGTACCATTGGTCCGAGAAACCAGGAGAAGGGGACACCGACCTGGATCGTCAGATGGCCCAAATCCAAGTACTTATGGCTGAAGGCCTGCAACCTGCCGATCTGGTTGCTACCTGGCTCTGCCACCGAGTGTTCCCTCTACAACGCCGATGCCACCGTATCTGCGATATGAGCCGACTCCTGGAACCCACTCCGATCTCTACGCTCAACATGGGTGAGGATGAACTTATCCGCCGAATGAACTTGCTTGCCGACCTCAAAATCGTTGCCCCTTTCAAGTTCGGATAGAGGGCACACGATCGCATCTGGCCCTGCCTCGTTGTATGTTTCTAGTTTTAATTCCATATGAGCTCTTTTTTCCTTCTTGCTGATTCTGATCGGATGCTCCTTTCCAGGAGTTCCTTGGTTCCAAGGCTATGCAGGATGGAAAGGCCGCCTCGAGCTACCACCCCGACCGCGTAGAGGAGGATGCCGAGGACTTGGAGCTTGAAGAGGAAAAGGACTCCGAAACCGAAGCTCGGACTGCCTCCCTTGGACTCAGCTTCAACAAGCCGGGTGAGTCTGATTCCTCCATCAAACGCTTCATGTCCGAATGGAGTAGTGATGCTGACTCTCCTGGTGACTTCGGCGCAGAATTCGAGCCGGCCGAGCAGACAGTGGCCGAAGGAAAATGTCGGGACCCGGGGTTAGCGTATGCAAGTCCAGCTAAGACATAGTCATATGGAGAGCCGAGAACCGTACCCACTTTTCTAAGCAGACAAGGCCAAGCACAGAACGTTCTCGGAAAGCATCGTACGTGAGGGGCATCCCATCCAGGCCGGATGATCAACTGAGATGGGTCCTCATCGTCCGCACACAAGTCTAATAATATGGGTGGTGAACTCCCATATTCAAAGACAAGTCGCCTCAACCATATTATCGACTATCTCATAACTCTTACATAGACTTACTCCAGCCCGATCACTTAGTCGGGGTCTAGGGCGGGCTCGATCATACCACAAAGTGTGCACGAGACGGAGTCTCGAGCAATCGCATCGCGATGCCCCAAGATGCGCACATCTAAGGGCCACTTGGTGTATGAAAGACCGCCAGCCAGAACACAACTAAGGTCTCGAAAACCCATACAAAGACATGCATGTTATAAACATACACGCAGCACACATGCCTTGTATGAACAGCAGGTATCATTGCAATTCTCTACAAAGTATACATTTTTATTGATAACTCTTATAGAGTGCAAACAGAGATCACAAACATGTGATCCAACATTACAACACAAGCGGAAGCAAATTATGTCTGAGTACAGACAAGTTTAACAAATGGCTTAAGAAGCCTTATTTAAACACAAGCCCTCCACGAGGGAACCAGTCGTCTGACTGGGACTAGACTAGTTGTCTTCAGTCGTCCAGCTCGATGAAGAAGCCACCTTCGGGGTCAGTGGCATCATCTAAAACATAGATTAAGCAAACGTGAGTACAAAGTCGTACTCAGCAAGACTTACATAGGAGCTATACTACTCATGCACATGTATCAAGGTAAAGGGAGGTGGGGTTTCACTTGCAGAAATGCCAGCTTTGACTTGGCTAGTCCTGAACTACGAGTACCAGACTTGAGGTAAGAAGCGTACACGAGTCCACTACTTTCTCCAACCAATTACACCACTATGGTGCCTTCCTGGACTTCCCCACGAGAAAGCATGCCATAGCACTCACACTTATCTTGGTGTGTTTTAGAAGTATCCGGTTCAAGTTATCTAATAATCAAGCTAAGATTTCAAAGCAGTCCATAACCGTGGACGCGGCTATTCGAATAGTTTTGTTAACCCTGCAGGGGTGTACCGCTACACAGACATGATCATCATTTACCGCCTTTGTACTCGACACCGTTCAAGAAGTGTCGGCGAGGATGCTCACCACAACTGTTACCTCATAGCCGATCTAGTCCGAGAAAGCCGCCTACTTGGGTTGGTGACCACAATCGTGAACCCGGCCGGTTTACCGAAGTGGACCCAAGTGATGTGTGCGTGGTGCATAAGCCAGTCTCGGATGAGCCGTTCTCTCACTTAGCATCCAGGCCACAAGCCTACCAGAACTCCGAACTATTGCGACATCTGGACATCGAAAGGGATGAGTTAGTAAGTTGAGAGGGGTCAGTGAGCCCAATGTGTGGTTGTACTCTTCATCTTGGATCACCACACAAGAACTCGTACTAGGGCGGTGTTCAACGAGACAACCCACCGTGTACTCCTACACAGCCTCCCATCGTTCACCTTGTATTAGGGTCGATTCACCAACACTTTTCTACCATCATCAACATGATCACTACCATCCCGACTCACATCACAGTATCAACATGGTATCATACTAAGCATGCAATAAGCGATAACATTTGCAGGGGCCACATGATATCAACCAACTCCTACATTTGCTAGGATTGTGGTTTGCTTACTACTGTGACAAAATGATAGGTCATGCAAAGGAATGGGTTTATCTATGCGGTAGAAACGTAGCATGGTGATCATCCTAAACAATGCATAAGCGAGACATGAGAGGGAAGTGGGATTTTATCGACATGATCAATGGGGGTTTGCTTGCCTTGTTGACGAGGTTCGGGCTCGGGGTCTTCAACGAAGGGGGCAGCCTCCTGCTCCGGTTCCACCTCTACTCGACAAACAATAAGCAAAGTAGCAAAGTAAATACGATGCACAAACACATGATGGAAGTTTGAATCTTGATGTACATGCTTTGATGTGTGAAGCAATCCCATTTAAATGGAGTATATTGCAAATTGAATTGCAAATTCAAACTCCACATTTGAATTCAAATTAACCAAGTTGCATGTGACATTGTTTGATCATTTTGAATCTTCTTCAAATGTGTATGATATGCCTCTGAAGTGTGGTTAAATTGTAGCATAATTCCATGGTTCAAGTTGCCAAATCATTTGAATTGAATTTGAATTAATTCCAAATAATTCAAATGACATATGCTACTGGTCCCATTTTAAAATCAACTCCAACATAGTTGAAAGGTGCATATTTGGAAATATAATTTTCTCCTGATCATTTTTCATATATTATTTGTCCAATTTGGAGTTAATATGAATTTTCTATGAATTTCCAAAGTTTGGGGTATTTTTTGGAATTTCTGGAATTTCTTTAAATCAAATAATCTCTGGAAATTCATTTAAAATGATTTATTGCGTTAGTGCTGGCGTCAGGGGGGGGCTGACAAGGGGGTCCCACCTGTCAGTGGCTGGGTTTAATTAACCGTGGGGTTAAATTAAGCCACTGGGCCCACTGGTCAGTGACCCAGGGGGTCATTAGCTGGGTGATTAAGGGGGGGGGGGGGGTTTGGCTGACACGCCGGCGGCTAAACGCCGGCGACTGGAGCCGCGGCGGCAACTCGCCGGAATGGGCTAGGGGCCACGGTAGGCTACGGGGAGGACACCAACGGGTGCAGGGACTTCGTCCGCGTCTTCTGGAAGCAGCAGGGGGTCACGGGGAGCTCGGAGTCGACGGCGGCGACGTCTGCGGTTCCTCTGGACAGCTCGAGGCGTCGCGGGGAGCACGGTGGCCACGCGGGGGCTCGACGGCGCTCCGGCGTCCTTCTCGGGCAGCGATGAAGCGGGTGAGAGAGGAGGGGAGGGAGCTCGTGGAGGGGGAGAACGGAGGGGAAAAGCTTCAGGGCGTCTCCAGACGCGAGAAGAGGGCACGGGGCGGCCTGGAAGGTCTTCGACGACGACGTGTCGTCCCCGGCTGACTCGGTGGGATTCCACCGAGCAGCTTGGAGGCGCGGGACGGGGAATAAGACCCCGCTGCCCTGTGGGCCGGCTGGGCTGGGTGGGCCGGCTTCGCCTAGGCGCCAGGTAAGGATTCTGCTTCCTTTTCTATTTTTTTCTTTTCTGTCATTTGTTTTGCTGAGCTAAAATAAATAGCTAGGCATTTTATTAAATGCTGAAAACTTTTATGTGGCTTCATAATGATATAGACTAGCCACTTATAAAGTTTCAACATTTTTAAAATTCAAATATTTTGAATCTTAACTCAAATAGGGTTATTTCTTGTATTCCAAGGCACTGTTTGAATATTTGAAAAATCTATGAGCATGGGGTGGGTCCCACATCACTTGATATGTGATCACACTCATTTATAAGACTTTTCAAAAATCTAACATGAATTTTTGGAGAAGATTTTTATCTGGCCTTTTGAATTAATTCATCTGGGGGGTGTTCCTTCTCTCATTTGCTTTTGATTTTTTTGATTTCAAAGATTTCTTTTGAAATTTTGACATGATGCAAGGTTACTTTGATCCTAGCACATTACCTAACAGAGGGTTCTGACAGAAAACGCCCCCGCACCGATGACGCCCCTGGCACCTCCAAGGTTGCTAAGAAGAAAGGCAAGTACGGCGCACGGCGCCCTGCTCCAGATCCGACTGCCCCCAAATCAAGTGGCCATGTGCTCTCTCACACCCCTCTGAACATTGCTCGTACAAGCTTCTCCATGTCCAAGTTTGCTGCCCAGCTACCCCGAGCTCCTGGGTATGTTCCTTTGCATTGTTTTTCTTCTTTCAATCTTTTTCGACTGCTTTTCTCAATTTCCTCTTTGCTTTGCAGGGCTTCCCGATCTGTCGCTCCTGTGGCGCCTGGGGTGGCTCCGATTGCCCCCTGCCACCTCTGAAGTTCCTTCGAGCGCGACCCCCGCAGCCTCCTCTAATTCCAACATTCCTCTTCCACCTTCTTGTAAGAGAGCTACCGCCGACACCACCAAGGCCGAGCGGGCCAAGAAACAGAAAGCTGCCGCAGCCGCTGATACGCCCCAAATGTATCTATAAGTTCTGCTTGCTCCATGCATGTTTTGTGTGCCTTTGCCATGTTTTTCTTGAACTTTCATACACTTTTGAGCATATTTGTACTAATATATTAACCCAGTGCACCCAGTTGCCAGTTCATGTTTTCTGCTGTTATTGTATTTCAGGTTTTTCGGCCATTAAAAGTCCTAAAAAATTCCGGAAAAATTATATAAAAAATCAGCGTCCCGGAAGCTTCCGGAATCACCAAGGAAGGAGGGGAGGGCCACCACAGGGACTCCAGAAGGGTCCCTGGCGCGGCCCCACCCTAGGTCGCGCCGGGCACCCTCCTGGCTGCCCTGTGGCCCCCCTGGTGCCCCCCTTTGGCCCTATTTTTACCCCCGCGGAGGAAACCCTGATTCCGGACCCCTTTTATCCAGAAGCAATTCCGATCTCCGCCGCCATCGCCATCAAGTTTCGGGGGGGACAGAATTCCTGTGCCGGCACCCTGCCGGGACAAATGAGAGTATATTCCAATGATGAGCCTCCTCTACTATGTTGGGCCTCCAAGCGCAGAGGTTTGTAGGACAGCAGCAATTTCCCTCAAGTGGATGACCTAAGGTTTATCGAACTCAGGGAAGTAGAGGTTGAAGATGGTCTTTCTCAAGCAACCCTGCAATTAAGATACAAGAAGTCTCTTGTGTCCCCAACACACCTAATACAACTAGGAGTTGTATAGGTGCACTAGTTCGGCGAAGAGATGGTAAAATACGAGTGATAGGTGTGGCAAAGCAAGGTAATATAAATCTGTAATAAAAAGTGCAGCAAGTAAACATGTGACAAAAGTGAGAAAAAACGGTGTAACAATGGTGGAAACAAGGCCTAGGCTTCATAATTTCACTAGTGGCAACTCTCAACAACATTAACATAGTCTAATCACATGATATTTCCCATAAAACATGCAATGGAGACGCACTCGGAGGTCATTCCTTTGTGGTCAAGAGAGGATGAGAATTATGTAGGGCTACAAAAATACACCTCAAAGTTCGCAGTTCTCAATCTATGGATTTCCCAATGTCACCGCGGCCATCCAAAAGAGAGTACCACAATCACCACAACATATCTCAAAGATAGTCAAAGACAAGCACCAAGAGACTCTCAATCTTCAATCAACACACAAAAGAGGAAATCACTCATGATAATATTCTTCTAACCCATGTCCAATAGACCGCTGTCACCTTGGTCTCGGGGATTATACTAGATAAGATCAATTGAGTACATCAATCCAATACATAGAGGAAGTGGAAATATCATGGGATCACCCTAGATAAACATAACCTATGATCACAACGAAGATCACATCATGGGAGAGAGAGAGAAGAACACATAGCTACTGGTAGAAACCTCAGCCCCGAGGGAGAACTACTCCCGCTTCATGGAGGGAGGAAGCAACGTCGTTGGAGATGAATCCGGGGGCACTTCCCCGTCCCGGCATAGGAATTCTGGTCCCCCGAAGCTTGTTGGCGATGGCGGCAGAGATCGGAATTGCTTTTGGAGAAAAGGGGTCGATATTAGGGGTTTCCACCCCGAGGGCTAAATATAGGTGGAGGGGGTGTCGAGGGGACCCACCAGGCAGCTAGGAGGCCTCCTGGCGCGGCCTAGGGTGGGGCCGCGCCAGGGACCCTTCTGGTCTCTTGGTGGTGGCCCCCTCTGCTACCTTGGTGATTCCGGAAGCTTCCGGATCGCTGATTTTTTATCTGATTTTTCCAGATTTTTTGGAGCACTTTTAATGGCCGGAAAACCTGAAATACAAAAACAGCAGAAAACAGCAACTGGCAGCTGGGTGCACTGGGTTAATAGATTAGTCCAAATATTCTCAAAAGTGTATGAAAGTTCAAGCAAATCATGGCAAAGTCACACAAAACATGCATGGAGCAAGCAGAAATTATAGATATGTTTGGTACGTATCACCTTGCCACCCACATTAGACGTTTTGTTGATGGAGCTTTGGGCCAAATCCTCGCCTTCGAGTACTCTGCTTCTGTAAGTTTTCCTTTCAGTGGGGGCGCGCCTAGCGCACCCACTGGGTGTAGTCCCCGAGATTCGGGCCGATTACTTGCAATCTACTCGGATCTTACTTTCTTTTAACTGTTGTGTCGTGCTCAGATCTGACTGACCAATTTTTCAGGCTATTTGTGATAGACGCCAAGCTGTGCTTGATGAGCTTTTGGCCGCTTACTCAGCGGGCCAAAAGTCCATTACTGCCTTGAAGAGGAATGCCGAAGCTCAAGCTGCCAAGATCCAAGAACTGACAGGTATACTTCCGCTTGCTCTTTTCCTGCTTCCGATTGGTGTTGTTTCCTTACGTGCTTTGTTGGCTTGCATCTGCTGCCACTCACTCCTCCGAACTAGAAGCCGCCCAGAAGAAGATCGCCGAACTAGAGAACCAGCTCGGTGAGAAGAATGCCCAGCTCGGAGATGCTGAGAAGGAATGTCCTCGACTGGCCGGTATTGAGGCCGAACTGCAGGCTAGAGTCCAAAAGGTGACCGCCGACCTCTCGGCCATCAGGGTTGCTCATGATGCCGACATGTAGAGGTTGTTAGATGCTCGGATTGAGGTTGAGGGTCAGCTCATGAAGGAAAGGGACGCTGCTGTCAAACGCGCCGAAGACATGGATGACCAACACCAGACAGAAATCCAACGTGCACAAGCCAATGTTGATCTCGCCCTTTCCTGCCTCCACCGAGTGGATCTCGCCCTTGCAGGTACTCCTTTATTCTTCTTATTCTTGTATTCCGACCTGATCCTACTGCTCTCTGGAATGACTTTTTTTTCTCCGATTCTCTTGCCAGATGCCTGGCCCAACTCCACCACTGCTGCCGATGAAGCTGTTGCTGAAACCCGCCGAGTGCGAGGTGTGGTAGTTCCTGCTAATGCCGGCTGGGATGCTGATGACTTTGTTTTTGCTCTGGATGCACGAGTGCCCGATGTGAAAGGTGCCCTGTGCACTTACAAGACTAGTATCCAGAAGTTGAACGCCAAGCTTTTCAAGGGCAGGCTGAAGCCGATTGCCTTTGAAACCAATGAGGATGTTGCTCGGAATCTCAAGGCCGTGCCTCGCCAGGTGGAAAACATGCTTGATTCTGCCTTCCGATCTGGGGTGCAAGCTGCTCTCTCTATCGCAAAGAGCTGGTACCATGGCATTGATATGGAGCTGCTGATTGCTCTGCGGGACGGATCGGAAGAGTCCGTTGGTGAACTCTGGACCCGGATCTGCCACATCGCCCAAGAGCTCGCAGACGGCATGGATCTACTGGAAGTTAATCCTTATCTTGATGAGAATGGTCAGCCAACTGGAGTTGCCTCCCTCAGCGACCTTCTGTATACTACCAAGGAAGATGCACCCCAGTCCCGACCTGCTCGGTGAACCAGAAGCGACACCTCCCACTCCTCGTACTATGCTAATGATGGTGCTGATGAAGAAGGGGAAGGCTCCTCCGACGGGCACTCGGCGAGTGCTGCCCAGGACCCGTCACACACTCAGACCAAGACTACTGCTTCTTCCGCTCTGGGAGGTGCCACCAGCACGACCCCAACTACTTCAGCTCCGACTGCTCTGTCGGCTCCGGACGCGCCGACTGCTTAAGCTCATCACACCATTCAGTTACCTGCTTTTTCTTGACAAATACTAGTTAAATTCCAAGTGCGCCCGTCGAGGGCCACTTTCATGTAATGAACACCATTCGGCCAATCGGCCCTACTTGCTTATGGACTTGCTTTTCCTTAGAAATATATATGGCACTCCGCCTTTGCGTTTTTCAACCGATTTCCTTTTTATTTGCCTTTTTTCTCTCTTGGCCGATATTCCTGCCAACCATACAGCCGACCTGCGGTCTGTGGTTGGGCCAGAGAATAGACTTTGAAACAAATTTTGACAAGTACTTCTAGGTTCTCAGTTTTTTTCGTAAAGGTAGGGTTGCGCAGATGGACCGATTGCTACCTGCCGACTGTTGGCCAGCCGGTCTGGTCACAATCGGTGGGTCTGCTATCGGCTAACTTCAAATTAGATATATTTTGGAGTATGAATTTTCCGATTGATAGTTCTGCTCGGCCACATCCACCCGACATTACAGTCGACCTGCGGTCTGCATTCGGTTTAGACTAGACTTCACAAACCCATCGCTCGTTTTTCTCTTCCTCTTAAGTATACCCTTTTCGGGGCAATCGGCCAGTCCCCGGGTCAGATTTCGCCGACCATAAAAGACTGGGAAACAGAAAAAAACACAAGTTTTTGTAACTCCTGCCGAATGCTATCCCATGGATGCACGGCTATTCTCATTGATAATATTTCCACAAAGGGAGGGGATACAACAATACCGCTCAACTGTAAAACAGACATAACAGCTCGGCGTTTCAAGGACGATCCGTTTCTTGCCCCGAACTGTCCACATATCGGGTCGGCTTCCTGAGATCAATGAGGTAGTATGCATTGTTTTTAAGCGCTCGACTGATGATGAATGGACCTTCCCAAGGACAGGATAATTTGTGCTGGCCATCCGATTTCTGGATTCGGCACAACACCAAGTCACCCTCACGAAAAGCTAGGGGACGGATTTTCTTGTTGTGGTAGTGATGCAGCTTCTGGTGGTATATTGCCGACCTGGACAAGGCCAGGAGACATGCTTCTTCTCTTAAATCAACACCTTCCTCGCGAGCTTCCCTGGCTTCTGCCTCCGTGTACATGGCGTGCCGAGGTGAATCGAATTCAATGTCACAGGGGAGAATTTCCTTGAATGAGTCTTGCTCCATCGATGACATCCTTCATAGAGATTTCACCAACTCCTTTGAGGTCTTGAATCCTTAGTAAAAGAGGAGTCTTCCATATACCGAACCTTCATGGCTGACAAGGCAGACGCCAATACTAAACAACTATCGATTCCCTCATGGTGGTCATCAAGGATACTTTTACGGGATACCTGCAAGAAATAGTCTTGGTCTATACTCACCGTACAACTTACTATCATTAACGATAATATTATATAGGGGTAAAACCTCGTACCATTCTATGGTTCAGGCTTAACATCGTTGTCTCTCTGCTATAAGTAAGTCACTCAAGATTTACTATCCCGCATAGCAAGAGCGAATAATAAGAGTAGTCGGCATGGTGATCAATCCATTCTGCACCCAAATCATTACCTTGTATATGGTTTAGCGAATCTCGCAGTCTAACACTTGGTCATTCTCACAAGAATTGCATAAATTCCTCTTGTTCATCAACTGGGTTCAGATAAATCCATGGTTCTGCAAGCCAATAAAACATCTATCGTTTCTTCACAACTCTCGGGTTTGCGCAAACTACTATAAAACGTGTACTAGTGAACTACAACTTGCTCCAGGGTTCTTCCTTCAGCAAGATTGTGCTTGCTTGTTGTAAGATCCTGGCACAAGGGGTTAACTTTGAAGTCAGCATTAAGTTGAATCCATCTTTATTCCAGTCTTGATATTAGCAGCCATTGTAGTAACTCCTTCAGTGTGGGAATTAGGTTGAGGGGGAATAAAATGTAGTTAAAGAGGTAGAGAGAGAGCTAGAGAGATACCCATACAAACATCACACTAGTTTCAAAAATAACTTTTGATGTGTAGCTGTCGGTAAAAGCAAGTTTCTGCAAATAAGATTGTAAAAGGTAATATTTGAGTTACAAGTTTAGCGAACGTCTGATGAGTTGTGAAGAAGTGTCATAACTTGCGTCCACTATCAGTAAAGTGTTCGAGAGATGTAATCAAGCCATGTATGACACGGTAAGATCAAATATGACGTTTATCAATTGGCCATTATACTTATTAAAGTTATGCGTTAGTGACTACGGCTTTTACACTGAAAAGAGCACCATCAAATCTGTTGAAATGACACCATATTAGATGTGGTATGGACTGTTAAAACCATTTTTTCTTTTCTTAAAATTTGGGTATATGAGGCATATGTTTGACATACTCAAAACCCCAAATCAGATAAGTGCTACTTTGTTAAGGTTATGCCAAAAGTTTTGGTATTCATCTATCACTACACAAAAGCAAAACTGTTTGTTGTTAAGAACATTGTGTTTTGAAGAACAAATAGTTTCTTACAAAAGAGTGAGTGGGAGGACAGTGCAACTTGTCAAAGATTGTTGAATCTTCAGAGAAGTGTGCAGCTGAACCACACAGGTTAGACATAACTCGTACAAACATTCATGATATGTAAAACGAGATATTGTTGTTCGACAATAATAAACCTGTGATATACAAAGAAGCATTGATGGGCCCTGACTCCGGGATTTGGCTAAATGCCAAATAATCCGAGATAGTATCCATGGAAGTAAGTCAAGTTTTGAACTTGGTAGACCCTCCGAAAGACTAAAAGTCTGAAGAATATATATATGGATCTATAACGGATTCAGATGAAATTGTTTTATCCATAAAGCTCAACTCGTTGGAAAATTGTTTTCTAGCAAGTTCAAAGGTTGACTACGGCGAAATAGTCTCGACCGTAGAGATGCTTTAGTCAGTTCGGGTTATATTAGCAATTACTACATATCTCATTTATAGGATATGGTAGAATGAACATCAAAACAAAGTTCCTAAACGGAAATATAAAAAAGGACGTATATGTGATACGACTGGAATGTTTTGTCGATTCAAAGGATGCTAAAATAGATGCAAGCCTTGGATATCCAGTGATGGACTGATGCTAGCATAATGGAGTTGGAATTTTCGTTGTGATGAAATTGCGAAAAGAGTTTGTTTTCATCAGGAATAACGAAGATGCTTGAATATTCAAGAAAGTAAGTGGGAGCTGAATAATATTTCTAAAACCTTATGTAGATGACATATTGTTGATTAGAAATGATATAAATTTCTTGACACGAATAAGGACTTTATTGGAAATAGTTTTCAGCTAAAGTACTTGGGCTAATATAGCATTAGTATTGAGCACAATGATCTATGTAGATAGTAAGTGTCTGATCATGCTAAAGCCAACATTACATGTTGACATGATACTAAAGTAGTTTAGTATGAATACGCCAAGAAGGATGTTCTTGCCGAGGTCATGGTGAAAAGTTGTTTGCGGAAATCGGTGTTCATGAACACAGATAAGCAAAACACATGAGTTGGATTTCACTCACCTATGTGTTTGGATTAATCATGTACACCATAATATGTAAAACGACCAGATATGTCCAGTGCTTCAAAAGGTTGTGAGCAAGATACCAAAGTGATCAACATGTTGATCATTGGACAAACAGTGAAAAGTTAAACTTATGAAAGATAAGATATGTTTCTCGGAAAAATGGAGAGAATGAAGAGCTCGTTGTAATGAGTTACACCAGCTGAATTTTTGATGTAAATAGTTACACCAATTCAGTCTTCATACTTACTCCGACCGATTTTTGATATTAAATGGGATTATTTGTTTCACACGTAAGGGTGGCGAATTCTATAACAGAGGCTAAGTACATTGTTGCTTAAAGAAGTAACAAGGGAGGGTATTTTGAGCCATCAGTTCATTTATGAACATGGTATGGTTTCCTAGATGCTTGAAACTCATGGAACATTGACGAATGATTTCATGACTTATTCTAAGGAACCAAGGTCCTATCAAATGATTCAAACATATACAAAGCTAAACTGATAAAATTAGTGAATTTTATGATAGTGTGAAAACGCGAAGATATGCAAGATACAAACGGGCCTGAAACGTCAGATCCGATGATGAAGTCTATACCACAAATGAAGCATGTTTTACACCGGTATGCCATAGGTGTAAAGTGCTCAAGCACTGATAATATTATTGACTCTCTTGCAAGTGGGAGACTGTTGGAAATATGCCCTAGAGGCAATAATAAAATGTTATTATATATATTTCCACGTTCGTAATTAATGTTTATATTTCTGTGCTATAATTGCAATGACCCTAACTGTGAGATTCAGAATAAAACTCATTTGCATGTGTGGAAATGTAAACACCAAGAGTTCCTGGTTTAGCCTCTAAGACCAGCTCATGTGCTAACTGATGATTACGTTTTCTTAATCATGGACATTGTTCTTGTAACAAGGATGTCAGTAGCAATGGGAACATATTGTTAGCAGAACAATGATGTTGAACCGACCCCAGTATTGAATGATATACTTAGAGATCACATCGTAACTACGTTATAAGTCATATCATGAAATGTTATCATATACGTAATTCCTTAGACCATGAGAGTATCGAGTTGCTTCACACAGGAAGACATGCTTTGGTTCTTAGATGAATCCTCCCGTAAATGGGAAGTAGTAAAATAAGTTCTGGGTATGTCAGATGGTGTGGCTAGTGACTGTGATAGTTAAAGAATGGGATTTGCTCCTTCACGATGAAGAAGATATTCACTTCAGGCCCACTCGGTATGACGGTATCCATTATAGTCTGGCCAGACGCATTGTGATTCAGTCACGGGGATACCGGAATATGATAACGAGAAAAGGGACAAACGAGCAAAGAGGATAACGAGTGGCTTGTGTTCAAAAGTTGTTACACATGGGTTCAAAACTTCTCTCCTCTAACTTTGTCATATATCGCGAAGCAAAGGGAATGGTACATGAATAAACATAATGGTTCACTCGAAGTTTCTTCGTATATGTGCGGGAGTCAACATGGGTGTCCTTGGCTCCGCTGTTGATTATTGGCTATTGAAGAAAGGTTGTTGACCTATGTCCGGAAGATGTTCTGAGTCATGTCCGCATTATACCGAACCTATTGGGTCACACACTTAATGAGCAGTAGTCTGTTAGAATACTAGTATGGTAGAAGGTTTAGTGGAGCAAAGCAGAATAGTTCATACGGGTACCGGAAGTAGTTCCGGAGATTTATGGAATTGTTCATAAGGGCACCAGAAGTAGTTCTGGGTATTTAAGGTTATGTCCGGATCACTCTGGAGTAGTCCCAGGTGGTTCCGGAACATATGAGAATGTACTGGGGAAGTCCTGGATCAACCGGAATAGTTTCCGGATAATCGCTGGGCATCCCGACAACCTTCGCGGTCATCGGGTGGCTTAAACTGTAACTCGGATGGTCTTGGAAACTATCCGTATGGCTCCGGAACTTCCGAGAACGGTCTCAGAAGGTCTTGGAAGTGCTCCAGAAGTGTCCGGAATGTCCCGAAACGGTCCCGGTATGTCCCGGAAGGTCCTGGAAGCTTCTAGAAGGTCATGGAAGGTTACGGAAGGTTCTGGGCAGTACCATCCACTCCCCTGTGCCCCTGGCCTTGGGGGAAAGCCACCTAGGCTTCCCTGGCCGGCCAGGAGGTGGGGGCGCACCAAGGGGAAGGAATCCCCCTCCAGGTGGGAAGTCCAACTCTCCAATATGGCAGGTTTCCGATGGGAAGGTTTGGGAGGTTTGGGAGTCCAAGTTGGACTCCCCACCCCCCTTATTGCGCCCCAAGGGCCTCTTGGCCATCTATATAATGTGGGGGAGGGGTGGGGGGCGCAGCACAACTTGTCCCCAAGGCCTATGCGCCATCCTCCCTCCTCTAAACCCCGTTGCTCCACAATTAGACCCCGGTTTAGACGTTGTTCTAGATCGGAATCCGTTAGGGTTTTCTCCCTCTAGTTTTATCGGTGGCGTTCATCTCTGGACGGCGGAGCGCTGCTGGATTGCTGCTACGGGATGTGTGGATACTAATGGAGGGGTCGTACCTTCGACCCTTCTTCGAGGAGCTTGTTCGTGGGACTTGTCCGTGGGACTAGATCGCAGGACGGTTCGAGGGATCGATATCCTCGCGGTTGGGAGATCATTGAAATTCCTAGCTGTGGGGATCTGCACCGACGGTCTTCACCAACTCTACTTCCGCTACATCGGTTGGTGAGCCATGACCTAAAACCTTGGATGCAATCTTCATGGATGATCTTGGGTTCTTGATTCGTAGGCCGAATTTTTTTTTTCTACTACGTTTTCCAATAGTGGTATCAGAGCGATCCTTGATTAGATGCATGTTTAGGTCTAGATCATATGTGTGATATGAGGCATTGATTTTCTTGTTGCTTCCCTGTCATGTGATTTTTTCTATGCTTGATGGCAAGTTGAGGTTTTGCTACAAGGATTGAGTTTTCCATCGATCCCTCTATGCTGCTTTCAGTATGTTGGTTGCCTTGATCATGGTCTACATCAAACTCCTTGGATCTCATCTTAATCTTGCAATAGAATATTTAACATGGAGGGGCTTGTGGATTTTATGAACTCAAATCCACACGGGGGTCACGCGTTGAACGAAGTTTGGCTTGTGCCATTAGTTGCTACACGCACCCCGAACGTTAAACTAGCAACATTGAAGTATCGTGTTTGGTTTGTTTAGGGAACAACGTTTGCCTGTAACCTGCTAATCAACCACGATAAAATTTGCAACAACCCGTGTAGATAGCAATCTAACTTGTTTTTGCAGAGTATGCATGTGATGTGGTATAGCCTTCAAGATTTGCAATGTGTTTGTATGAGATGCTATATAATGTAATATTTATTCGCGACCTGTGTGTCGTGGTACGGTATGATGACTGGAGTCATATGATTGTCACTTAATTATGGCATGCGTGCCAGAACTGTTTATTAGCTCGAGGCAAAGCAATAGATAGATGCAAGGTGATGATCTACGATGCGGAGGTGGACCCCGACGCACATGCCGGAAGCCGTGGTGATGTTCCCGGCGCCAAAGACAAAGTTGGTGGACACGGTGACTTCAACCACGACGACGTGAAGACAATGAAGACTTCACGAAGCAAAGGGCTATACCATATCACATATTTTTTATGAACTGCCTGTGATGTTTATCCCTTTGATGCACCCTTGTTTGATGCGCAGTAGTCGTGTTTTATTAGGGTGATCTCTTGCAAAACAATATCAAGTTGATAGTGTTCTTCCAACTGTAGCACCGTCTATACTATGTTTCAAACCGGAGCAGGTCATGTCACATGGGTGCACACGGTGTGACGCATAAAATGCGGGTGTGTTAAAATAACACACAGCACACTACACTTGGTTGTCTTGACGGTTTGGATAAAAGTTTGCTACCGGAACACGCCCATCGAAAGATGAACAAGAATCACCTTTGGCGTGATTGGCAAGTTGGCCTACCGGTCCAGTCTAAGTCATCAGTGATGTCACATCAACGGCGGACGATTGGGTCGGATCTTGAATCACTCCAGCATCAATTACGAGAGATATTGATCTGAGTGGGAGCGCACTTAGTAATTAAATTGATTAATCACAAGTGCAACTTAATTATGAACAAAGTCTTAGTATTTGCATTATCGTTGTAGAATAATGGCTCGCGTTACCACCTTCCCAATTGATTTTGATTAACTGTATTATCTGGTAAAAACTTTACGATTGGTACCGTATTGTGAGGACTATCCTCAATAGTGTCGAGAAGGAGCTTGTCCTATCGCAAATTTTTGATGCTCTCCCGCTAATGCTATGGATGATGTGACTTACGTCCATAATCCAAAAGGCTAGAATTCCACCACAACTAAGTGTATTGTCGTAATCACCATGAAACCCGAACTTCGAAACGTTTGGGATAGTTATGTTATATTCATGGAACTGAAAAATTGTTTTCAGTGATAAGACAATTGATGTAGGATATAAGATATCTAGTACAATGTATGATTGTAAGCATTAGTGAAAATGTTCATTATGCTCTAAAAAAACTGATAAGTGTGGGATCCAGAAGAACACTGATCATATGATGATGAGGATTAAGGGAAAGGAAGTTCCATAGGGTGTTAGTAAGACTTACACGCCGGAAAGTCCATGGCCTGCGCCACCCTTGATCATGTGTGATCTTCTGTGAGTAGGAGTGAAATTGGAAATAGAACTATGATACGTATAAAGGCAAAACGAAAGAAGACTGGAATAACCAGCTCAGAAATGAAAGTCATACGGAGTTATAGATGAATTCATTGCTGGTCAAGAGATGTAATTCTTGGGAATCATGATTAAGCAGTTAATTGTGGATTCTGTATATTGTGATTAAACTGTTGATCACCGGAATATCACATCGATTGCATATTGTTGAAACTCGATGCAAGAAATACCATGGCCTTTATGACTAGCTAATGATGAGTTTTGACACGCTCGGGAATACGGTAAAAGGTTTACTATACCGTGTGTTGACTCTATGATTATCTTCATAATTCATTTTAGAGATGAGTAAATTGTTACTACACTTTAGCCTTGTTGCAAAACATCATTTTGAATCATGTTTGTTGCAAGAGAGTTATTCAAAGCTATGAATAACGTAAAGGCCATACTTCCATTATGAATAGGTTGTATGTTATGAATCTTGATAATAATACTAAACATCCATAGCACTGACGCTAAACGTCACAAGACTGACAGAAATACCACATAGATGTGGCACTGCCGTTTATCACAAGTGACATAACATGCATGAAGAATTTCCATAAGTGATGGACTTTCGAGTCATATGATTATGAATCACTTGACGCTTGCGATCTTTGTCTCGAAGTAATGTGACTAAAACACCGTTGATGGGCCATACATGAACGGGCAACTAAACTATTGGTAATCATACATGATGATGTGTGTAGTCCAATAAGTGTAGTTGTGTGCGGTGGATTCCCTATCTTCACTCATGAGTTGAAGTAGATATGTGGATATCTGTTCAATAGAGACATACGTCTGAAATCTTTGAAATGTTCAAGGAATTTTAGAGTGAAATAGAAATTCATTGCAATGAGAAAATAAAGCTTCTGCAAATTACATTGTAAAAGGTAATATTTGAGTTACAAGTTTAGCGAACGTCTGATGAGTTGTGAAGAAGTGTCATAACTTGCGTCCACTATGAGTAAAGTGTTCGAGATATGTAATCAAGCCATGTATGACACGGTAAGATCAAATATGACGTTTATCAATTTGCCATTATACTTATTAAAGTTATGCGTTAGTGACTACGGCTTTTACACTGAAAAGAGCACCATCAAATCTGTTGAAATGACACCATATTAGATGTGGTATGGACTGTTAAAACCATTTTGTCTTTTCTTAAAATTTGGGTATATGAGGCATATGTTTGACATACTCAAAACCCCAAATCAGATAAGTGCTACTTTGTTAAGGTTATGCCAAAAGTTTTGGTATTCCTCTATCACTACACAAAAGCAAAACTGTTTGTTGTTAAGAACGTTGTGTTTTGAAGAAAAAATAGTTTCTTACAAAAGAGTGAGTGGGAGGACAGTGCAACTTGCCAAAGATTGTTGAATCTTCAGAGAAGTGCGCAGCTGAACTACACAGGTTAGACATAACTCGTACAAACATTCATGATATGTAAAACGAGATATTGTTGTTCGACAATAATAAACCTGTGATATACAAAGAAGCATTGATGGGCCCTGACTCCGGGATTTGGCTAAATGCCAAATAATCCGAGATAGTATCCATGGAAGTAAGTCAAGTTTTGAACTTGGTAGACCCTCCAAAAGACTAAAAGTCTGAAGAATATATATATGGATCTATAACTGATTCAGATGAAAAAAAATTATCCATAAAGCTCAACTCGTTGGAAAATTGTTTTCAAGCAAGTTCAAAGGTTGACTACGGCGAAATAGTCTCGACCGTAGAGATGCTTTAGTCTGTTCGGGTTATATTAGCAATTACTACATATCTCATTTATAGGATATGGTAGAATGAACATCAAAACAAAGTTCCTAAACGGAAATATAAAAAAGGACGTATATGTGATACGACTGGAATGTTTTGTCGATTCAAAGGATGCTAAAATAGATGCAAGCCTTGGATATCCAGTGATGGACTGATGCTAGCATAATGGAGTTGGAATTTTCGTTGTGATGAAATTGCGAAATTAGTTTGTTTTCATCAGGAATAACGAAGATGCTTGAATATTCAAGAAAGTAAGTGGGAGCTGAATAATATTTCTAAAACCTTATGTAGATGACATATTGTTGATTAGAAATGATATAAATTTCTTGACACGAATAAGGACTTTATTGGAAATAGTTTTCAGCAAAAGTACTTGGGCTAATATAGCATTAGTATTGAGCACAATGATCTATGTAGATAGTAAGTGTCTGATCATGCTAAAGCCAACATTACATGTTGACATGATACTAAAGTAGTTTAGTATGAATACGCCAAGAAGGATGTTCTTGCCGAGGTCATGGTGAAAAGTTGTTTGCGGAAATCGGTGTTCATGAACACAGATAAGCAAAACACATGAATTGGATTTCACTCACCTATGTGTTTGGATTAATCATGTACACCATAATATGTAAAACGACCAGATATGTCCAGTGCTCCAAAAGGTTGTGAGCAAGATACCAAAGTGATCAACATGTTGATCATTGGACAAACAGTGAAAAGTTAAACTTATGAAAGATAAGATATGTTTCTCGGAAAAATGGAGAGAATGAAGAGCTCGTTGTAATGAGTTACACCAGCTGAATTTTTGATGTAAATAGTTACACCAATTCAGTCTTCATACTTACTCCGACCGATTTTTGATATTAAATGGGATTATTTGTTTCACACGTAAGGGTGGCACTGTATGATGGAACTGTGTTAAGTTAGATACTGTGGCGAATTCTATAACAGAGGCTAAGTACATTGTTGCTTAAAGAAGTAACAAGGGAGGGTATTTTGAATCATCAGTTCATTTATGAACATGGTATGGTTTCCTAGATGCTTGAAACTCATGGAACATTGATGAATGATTTCATGACTTATTCTAAGGAACCAAGGTCCTACCAAATGATTCAAACATATACAAAGCTAAACTGATAAAATTAGTGAATTTTATGATAGCGTGAAAACGCGAAGATATGCAAGATACAAACGGGCCTGAAACGTCAGATCCGATGATGAAGTCTATACCACAAATGAAGCATGTTTTACACCGGTATGCCATAGGTGTAAAGTGCTCAAGAACTGATAATATTATTGACTCTCTTGCAAGTGGGAGACTTTTGGAAATATGCCCTAGAGGCAATAATAAAATGTTATTATATATATTTCCACGTTCGTAATTAATCTTTATATTTCTATGCTATAATTGCAATGACCCTAACTGTGAGATTCAGAAGAAAACTCATTTGCATGTGTGGAAATGTAAACACCAAGAGTTCCTGGTTTAGCCTCTAAGACCAGCTCATGTGCTAACTGATGATTACGTTTTCTTAATCATGGACATTGTTCTTGTAACAAGGATGTCAGTAGCAATGGGAACATATTGTTAGCAGAACAATGATGTTGAACTGACCCCAGTATTGAATGATATACTTAGAGATCACATCGTAACTACGTTATAAGTCATATCATGAAATGTTATCAGATACGTAATTCCTTAGACCATGAGAGTATCGAGTTGCTTCACACAGGAAGACATGCTTTGGTTCTTAGATGAATCCTCCCGTAAATGGGAAGTAGTAAAATAAGCTCTGGGTATGTCAGATGGTGTGGCTAGTGACTGTGATAGTTCAAGAATGGGATTTGCTCCTTTACGATGAAGAAGATATTCACTTCAGGCCCACTCGGTATGACGGTATCCATTATAGTCTGGCCAGACGCATTGTGATTCAGTCACGGGGATACCGGAATATGATAACGAGAAAAGGGACAAACGAGCAAAGAGGATAACGAGTGGCTTGTGTTCAAAAGTTGTTACACATGGGTTCCAAACTTCTCTCCTCTAACTTTGTCATATATCGCGAAGCAAAGGGAATGGTACATGAATAAACATAATGGTTCACTCGAAGTTTCTTCGTATATGTGCGGGAGTTAACATAGGTGTCCATGGCTCCGCTGTTGATTATTGGCTATTGACGAAAGGTTGTTGACCTATGTCCGGAAGATGTTCTGAGTCATGTCCGCATTATACCGAACCTATTGGGTCACACACTTAATGAGCAGTAGTCTGTTAGAATACTAGTATGGTAGAAGGTTTAGTGGAGCAAAGCAGAATAGTTCATACGGGTACCGGAAGTAGTTCCGGAGATTTATGGAATTGTTCATAAGGGCACCAGAAGTAGTTCTGGGTATTTAAGGTTATGTCCGGATCACTCTGGAGTAGTCCCAGGTGGTTCCGGAACATATGAGAATGTACTGGGGAAGTCCTGGATCAACCGAAATAGTTTCCGGATAATCGTTGGGCGTCCCGACAACCTTCGCGGTCATCGGGTGGCTTAAACTGTAACTCGGATGGTCTTGGAAACTATCCGGATGGCTCCGGAACGTCCGAGAACGGTCTCGGAAGGTCCTGGAAGTGCTCCAGAAGTGTCCGGAATGTCCCGAAATGGTCCCGGTATGTCCCGGAAGGTCCTGGAAGCTTCTAGAAGGTCATGGAAGGTTCCGGAAGGTTACGGGCAGTACCACCCACTCCCCTGCGCCCCTGACCTTGGGGGAAAGCCACCTAGGCTGCCCTGGCTGGCCAGGAGGTGGGGGCGCACCAAGGGGAAGGAATCCCCCTCCAGGTGGGAAGTCCAACTCTCCAATATGGCAGGTTTCCGGTGGGAAGGTTTGGGAGGTTTGGGAGTCCAAGTTGGACTCCCCACCCCCCTTATTGCGCCCCAAGGGCCTCTTGGCCACCTATATAATGTGGGGGAGGGGTGGGGGCGCAGCACAACTTGTCCCCAAGGCCTATGCGCCACCCTCCCTCCTCCAAACCCCGTTGCTCCACAATTAGACCCCGGTTTAGACGTTGTTCTAGATCGGAATCCGTTAGGGTTTTCTCCCTCTAGTTTTCTCGGTGGCGTTCATCTCTGGACGGCGGAGCGTTGCTGGATTGCTGCTACGGGATGTGTGGATACTAATGGAGGGGTCGTACCTTCGACCCTTCTTCGAGGAGCTTGTTCGTGGGACTTGTCCGTGGGACTAGATCGCAGGACGGTTCGAGGGATCGATATCCTCGCGGTTGGGAAATCATTGAAATTCCTAGCTGCGGGGATCTGCACCGACGGTCTTCACCAACTCTACTTCCGCTACACGGTTGGTGAGCCATGACCTAAAACCTTGGATGCAATCTTCATGGATGATCTTGGGTTCTTGATTCGTAGGCCGAAATTTTTGTTTTCTACTACGTTTTCCAACAGTATTCAGGTCTTCAATGACAGTACCTTCAGTTTCGCGTTATTGAAGCAACCTTCCTATCATCGAGCCACTTTTCAACTTATTCTTCTTGTGGTTGTGTCTCCTTCAGCCTTGAAGCATACTAAATAGATGAGGGGTCTAAGGTAACGTAACTTATTCTTCTCTCATAGAAGAAACGCAAGGCACAACACACAACATCAATCAAAGACATATCAAGGTCAAAAGACACAAGCAAAACTTAACAAAAAAAACATAAAACATCTAGTCCAACCTTAGAAAAACACACATCGATCCACCTCTCCAACTAACATTAAAAGGTACCATCATACACTTAGTACACGATTAAGCATGTATATCCTCCAATTGCCAAACATAAGCCTCATTATGGCGACATCTTCTTCTTTCTCTTCAGTCCTGGACACATGTTGTTGTAGTGTCCCATGTTCCTGCACCGATAACACTCAATTTGGCTAAAGTCCTTCTTTTTCTTCTTCACGGGTGCTTCCCTCAATTCCTTGATAATTTTCTCCAATCCATCCTTTTGATGTTGAGATAATTGTTGTGTCATGATGAAAAATTGACACTGAGCTGGGTAATGATTATTTCCTTCACACACGAAACATGTGACTTGTGTAGTGGGACATTCTTCTCCCCTGTGCATTTCCTCACAATAGGGACATCCATCTTGGTGTCCTTCATAGGAGTGTCCTACTTCCCCGCAAATTTTGCAGGCACGAGGCCTCTTACGGGTTACCGTCCTTTGTATCGGGGTGACGAGGCGAGATCCCAACAAAATATTTGTAAATTCCTTCCAAGTAATCTTCTTTCTTGATTCGTGAATCGCCTGATGCATTGTCCACCAAGTAGCAGGCTCTTCTACAAAGTACTTGACAGCATACTAGACCATGTCCTCACTTCTAACCTTGTTATTCTCCATGTGCTCATCCATATTATGAATCCATTGCTCCACCTTCAGTCTTGTCATCACCTCGGAGAAGGTGAGTCCTACTTCATACTCCATCTATTGATCCCAAACGAAAAGGGTTAGGGGAAATTAGGATACAGACAGGAAAACAAACCTAAAGGTAGCACCAAGCATAAGCACACAAACAAGAATAAGGAAAAACACCTACACGCAAATAACATCACATAACAATCAATCAATAAAGTCACAAAAGTCAAACCACACAAACAACACCTAGAGTAAGGTCATATGTGCAACACATACAATCTCATCATACTACGCGCAAATCGTTCATCTAACTTCACCTAAAAGTGCTGGTCTGAATCTAAACTTCATCCTTCTCAACTAAGTTGATCTTGAAGATCCTCTCGTAGTGTCAAACTTATTGAACCCCATAGGGTACTCCAGTTCCGGTAGTGGTAACCTCACTTGATCCACGATGTTGATGATGTACTTCTCAAAAGTCATGTCTTTAGGGCATAACTAACTCGGATGGTCATTTATATTAAAACAAGAGAAGGAGTTTAGAAAATGAATAATAGATAAGAGGTACTAGTGGAGAGAGTAAGTAACCAAAGAATGATAACATATTTTTGTTCCTATGGCTTTTCCTATCCATTTTCTAGGGTCAAGACCTATAGTCAACATGGGCTCTAATACCATCTGTAACGACCCGGTTCACTAAGAATCCAAGTCTATGTGCATTCTGTGCTAGTCCCTAGATCAATAGCTAGCACACACAGCACATGATGTAATATCAAGAATAAACCACATGTCATATATATTACATCGAAGATCCAGTATTACAATAAAGCATACCTGCATAGCTCAAGGCTAGCTTACAAATAGAATACAGCGGAAAAACAATAAAAGCTTCGTGGCGTCCATCAACTCCACCGACAAGTTGAGTATAGACATCGTAACCCTACAACGCATCACTTACTCGTCGTATACAATCCAGCAACACCGAAGGTTACAGCCCGACAACGGGTCAGTACATCTGATTTGTACGGCAAGTCACACGAAAAAGGATATAATAGACCTATCGTTACATGCTAGGTAAGTCAAAGGAAGGCTTATGGTTTTATTTTGCAGAAAGCTGATTTTTTTCCTATCTACCCAAGTCAAAATTTTAGTTTGTCTTACTACTTAAGGTTGAATTGGCCAGCACCAATTCCAACCCATACCCTTTATTAAATATTTCCCACTCAAGTTTTTATTAAAGTGTTTCATCTGTCAAGACCATCCAACAACAGTAATGCCTAGTTGCTCAAAGTTGTCCATAACCGGAGACACGGCTAATCATGATCAGTTTGTACGCTCTACAGAGGTCTGTACACTTTTCTCACTGGACTCAACCCGAAGATTGAGACAAAGTCTTTCAGAAGAGGTCACCTCCACCCTTTGGTAGCCGGTACACCTATCATATCTACATCTTCTAGCTACCAGGGCCAGGCTCCCCACAACGTACTCAACTAAGCCAGAGCCCATTAGGCTAGTGGTTGTACATGGAAGCTACTAGTCACTAAGTCTGTCCGATCTTTTTGAGCCTGGACGGCACCCACTTAGGGTGCACTCTCATGGGCGCAGTCCTTCGATAAGGTGCACGACCCCATGATGCCTTCCCTCCATACCATGCAAAACCATTGGGAGCATTTAGCCCAGGACCTGCCCTTAGAGAAGGCGCAGCCTCCAGGATGCATCCCGCCCGTCCAGAGATGAATTATATTTAAGGTTGCTAGTCAAGTCATTAAAATCCTCACACAACTCAATGTATTCTCAAGCCAATCCCCGTCTACAAGCATAGCAATATATAACAAACATGAACTAGGGCGATAAAGAATACAGGATCATATCATATGGCTATCCTACCAGGTTTGCAGCAATAGTATATAGTAGTAATCCTACACATGCATAGGGTGATAGTTGGTACATGCATAATGAAAAATATAGGATGAGATATGGTCAAAGTGTAACTTGCCTTATACATTCGATGAAGTTCTTCGCTCTCACGATCCAGATAACTCGACTCGTCACACTCTGAGCAATCTATCATAAACGAAAGAACTCAAATAAACAATCATGCCAAAAGAAAGATTCGAAAGATCAACAAATCAAACACAACAATGTTTAGCAAAAAAAAAACAACTAGGCTTGATAGGTATAGGTGTTGATGTCCTCGAAGGTGATAGGTGGAAAGTAACTCGAGAAAGTCAACGGATAAAGGATTGTCAATATAAAAGACTATGACCAACGGTGACGGGGATCAACCCCGGCAAATCCCATGGTCAGGGACCCTGGGTTAGTCATAGAGATGGCACAGGTTGGACGATACTCGTCGGCTAACAGGAGAAGCACTTCATGATCGATATTATCACGTGAGGGGGCGATTACAGTGGATTCCAAGGCGAGTTCTCTCAAGGCAAGGATGAGTAGATGCGTATTGAGATGTCCTGGACGTCTCCCCTCCCAGCCTTTATATATTAGACCAGGTCTCGGGGAGTCCATGCTAGGTTAAAGTAGATGATTTCCTAGTTCTAGTCTTGCCTTGTACGCCAAGTTGCACCTCCCATGTTAGTTGCGAACTCCTATGTCGGTGCCTGGTTGGGCCAATTTTAGGCTTGTCGCAGCTTCCCGGTGGGCCTTCTATCTCCGCACGCACCAGGTAGTCTCACATGTAGGATTCGTGGGGTCATCCCCTCGTTAATAGCCCCTGAGTGCCTGGGGGACTCGAAGAGTCGCGCAGGGACTCGAAGAGTCGCGCAGGGACTCGAATTCATCTGCGCTTTATTGTTTGTAAGCGTGGTATCGCCACGGGTCGCTGGCAGTTTTGAGCCATGACAATATCTGTTTCGAGGGATTGCTAAGCTGAAAGGGCCCAAGGAGTCGACTGGTCGAGCCTTGGTGAATTGTTCTAGTGAAAAATACCACAGTAGCCCAATCAAGCCCATGTCCCTCGACATGAACTTGGAACACTGGTGTCAAGCAAAGTCATGCCGTTGTAGGTCTTATAGGATCAAATGCTGCCAGTCTAAGCACATAGCCTGAGCGCGTCCGCTCGGCTCTTTCTATCATGCGAGCGCATGGAAAAGGTCGGGAGTGAAATCGCTCTCCGGCAAGTCCCGGCCCGGCCGTTCTGCGCAGAGGGTTCTTACCTACACGCTAAGCTTGCGTGGCATCTGGTTAAAGTGTGTCGTAGCCCAGGTATAATATTTTGTTTTGAGGCACAGAGCCTGATTTAGCAATGCACCCACTTGGAATAAACAATCAAGTGAGCTGTTTTAGTGTCACTCGTGGAGCTTGTAGCGATCTCAGGCGAGGAAAATAAGATAGCACCCACTCGGAATGTCGTCGAGTGCGCGAGTAAGTCATGTTTGCTGAATTGCTGAGTCTTTTTCTGTGAGTGGTCACTCGAATGCTTTTCTTCTCTTGGGGTGAGGAAGCACCCGAACTATGAGAGTATGTTGTTTCTGCTGGTGCGAGTGATCACTCGAGCACATCTTTGCCTTCTGGGTGAGGGAGCACCCGGACTCAAAAGGGTACTCCCGATGGGAGTAAGAATTTTTTATAGTCAGAAAATTTAGACGTATGGCTGGCTCGTGGAATCGTTTGGATCTTTCCAACTGTTTTTACCTTTATTCTTTCCCTTTGGGATGCATTGTCGTTCTGTTTGATGACGTATGACGATGCCTGATTTTCTTGATCCGTCGCGTCTTCTGAACCGTCATAATGATGATTTGGACGTCGCGCTGCTTGTTACCTGTTGGGTTTCCGAGGCTTGTATGGGAAACAAGCGAGTTTTGACACGTCCTGTAAATAATGCTGACCGTGTGAAGGCATCTTCGTCTTGGAATTCGTAACGCTTGGTCCGTTTGGTCTTTGGTGTAATGATGGCGTCGCCTGGGCTTCTGTGTGTTTTTCCTGGTTTGCCCTTGGATTGTGCTATAAGTACTTCCTTTGGTTGCCCGTCCTTGGCATCCATTCTTCGCATCTTTCCCTTCTGCTTCTTCCTCTTCGGATGGCGCCCAAACATGGTAGCGGTGTAGCTGGTCGAGGCCGTGGTGTTGCAGGGCGAGGTCGTGGTCGCCGTGGTCGTGGTGGCCGCACCCCTCGCTCCTCACGTGGTGGGCGTCATTGTACTGCGTTGGCGCTTTCTTCTTCTTCCTCCATGGAGGGGGGATTTTGGCGCCATGATTTTCTTTTGCATGTTCTTGGGAGGAATGCTGCCCGGATTCCTCTTCCTGCCTCGTTTGCCTCCATTGCTTCTGAGCATGGCTTAAAGGGCTTCTGGCTCCGTCTTCATGGATGCTCTCGTTCTTCTTCTTGGGTGGAGCTGGAATTTGATAGTTCGTCCTTGATCTTCCTTGGGTCTGGCTGGAGGACGTTTTCTCGTCAGTTGAATTTGCGCGGCGGGGACAGCCTTTGTTGTCATGTTGACGGCGAAGATACTGTTATTATCCATGCGTTTGATGCTGGTGACAACCGTCTAGATCCATATTGTGAGGAGACGAGCAGCAGCGATTCTGAAGGCTCAAGTGGTGGTTCGCCTGCTTCCCCCGAGTCTTCGTCTTCGGCTGATCCCTCGGGCGATGGTGTTTGCTCTTCTAGTTCTAAGGAAGAACTGGACGTCAAGCCAGTCGTCAAACGGCAGCGGCAGTAGGCGAGGAACCTTGTAGAACTGGAGGACAGCGAGCTTCTTCTTCTTCGTCTGGGCTGCTACTTTTTCTGTGATGATGCCCGCCGGGTTGTGGCACGAAAGTGCCAATTATCTCAGCATGAGTACACATGTAGAAGTTTGAATGTAGCCCAGTTTGTAGTTCAGCAGGTCCTTCTTTAACGGCAAACTGTCGTTTCGACTTCTTTGTAATGAAATGCCTTCGACTCCTTTGTAATGAAAGTTGTCTTCGACTCCTTTGTAATGAGAGTTGTCTTTGACTCCTTTGTAATGAAAATTATCTTTGACTCCTTTGAGAGTTGTCTTCTCGGGTGCGCGCCAGCGCTCCCGATGGGAGTAGCCCCCGAGGCTGCGTTTGATTTGTAGAATCAAGCGCAGGCTTTATGGATTTTTGTCTCACTGGTTTGTAGTTGTCTTTGAATTTTTTCAAGTCTAGATCGGGTGCGCGTCAGCGCTCCCGATGGGAGTAGCCCCCGAGTCTTTAGGCGATCGCTTGCGATCGGGTGAAGCCTAAAGAATCGTGCGCTGTTGCAACTTTCTTTTGCCTGGACTTTGTATTTTGGCGAGAGTCGCGTCTTTATCGAGGATAGCGTCTTTCAGGGGAGTTTTATGGTTGAGCCCCCGGGTCTTTTTTTTCTTTTTTTTAAGTAACAGTCGCGTTTGCGAAGATATCGTCTCTCGGGGGGAGTTCTAAGCTCAAGCCCCTGAGTGCTTTTAAGTAAGAGTCGCGTTTGCGAAGATAGCGTCTCTCGGGGCGATTTCTAGGCTCAAGCCCCCGAGTACTTTTAAGTAAGAGTCGCGTTTGCGAAGATAGCGTCTCTCGGGGGGAGTTCTAGGCTCGAGCCCCCGAGTGCTTTTAATTAAGTGTCGCGTTTGCGAAGATAGCGTCTCTCGGGGGGAGTTCTAGACTCGAGCCCCCGAGTGCTTTTAAGTTCGCGTTTGCGAAGATAGCGTCTCTCGGGGGGAGTTCTAGGCTCGAGCCCCCGAGTGCTTTTAAGTAAGAGTCGCGTTTGCGAAAATAGCGTCTCTCGGGGGGAGTTCTAGGATCGAGCCCCCGAGTGCTTGTAAGGTGTTTTGGGCAACATTGCTTTATGCATTCGAATTTTTACATGAGTTGACGATTGGTGCTGCTGCCGATGTCTTGATAATGCCTAGGGGACTATGGGTAGAACAGGCGTAGGTTTGCTACGTTCCATGGATTTCCCACGTCCTCATTGGTCTTCGGATTCGCCAATTTGTATGCTCCTCCTCCTATGACTTCCGAGATGATGAACGGCCCTTCCCATTGTGGGGCAAGTTTGTGCACTTTTTCCTGTATTAGCCGTAGCACAAGGTCTCCTTTGTCGAACGATCTGGTCCGCAGGCGACTGCTTTGATATGTGCGCAGCTTGTCCTGGTATTCTTCAGATCTTGTGATGGCTGTGTCTCGTGCTTCGTCTGCTATGTCTTTGTCGTTCTGCAGCGCTTCTTCTGCCTCTTCTTCTTCGTACCCTGAGATTCTGGGTGCTCCGAATTTTAGGTCGTGCGGTAGTACTGCTTCTGCCCCGTATACCAAGAAGAAGGGTGTATACTGGGTAGAGCTATTTGGGGTGGCGCGCGGGCTCCATAGGACTACGGGGAGCTCTTCTATCCAGTTTCCTGCGGCTTGCTCGAGTGGTGCCAGGATTCGCTTCTTTATTCTTCCGCATACTAAAACGTTTGCTTTCTCCACTTGGCCATTAGATTGCGGGTGTGCGACTGATAGGTAGTTGATTTTGATGCCCTATTCTTGACAGAAGTTTTGGAACTCTGCCACCGTGAAGTTGGTACCATTGTCTGTGATGATGTTGTGTGGTACTCCGAATCTAAAGATAATTGATTTGATGAAGTTGACTGTCATGAGGGTTGTTGAGCTAGTGATTGGTACTGCCTCGATCCATTTGGTGAATTTGTCGACTACGACCAGTAGGTGTGTTCTTCCTCCTTTTGATGATTTCTTGAGTGGGCCTACCATGTCGAGTCCCCATGTGGCGAATGGCCATGATAATGGTATGGTTTTGAGTTCTGATGCTGGGGTGTGCGGCCTGTTGGCGAATTTTTGGCACGCGATGCAACGCCGTACAATATCCTCTGCATTTATCATGGAGGTTGGCCAATAGAATCCTGCTCGAAAGGCTTTTGCCACGAGTGTTCGACTGGTGGCATGGTTCCCGCAGGTGCCTTCGTGAATCTCCAGCAGTAGGGCTTTGCCATCTTCCTCGTCTATGCATTTTTGTAGGACCTGGGAAATGTTGCGCTTGTAGAGCTGTCTGTTGATTACTTTGAATGATTTGGATCGTCGACTGATGCGTCGGGCTTCTGTATTGTCTTGTGGTAAGGTGCCTTCGATTAGGAAATGAAGAAAAGGTCTTCCCCAGGCCGGGTCTTTGAGTGCTGCTGGTGCTTCAACTTTGATTGCTTGGTTGTTTGTAGCGTCAGCTGCACTCGTTGCCGCCACCTGTGCTGGCTCATTTGTGTCGTCTTCTTCTGCGACTGCTTTGGGCTCCGCTGGATTTGCTTTTATTGATCTCTGATTGATGCTTTCGAGGAAAACGCCTGGTGGTATTGGTCCTCGAGTCGACCCGATGTTCGCAAGGTCGTCGGCTTCTGTATTGTTTGCTCTGGGGATGTAATTGAGTTCACAGCCGTCGAATCCTCCTTCTAGCGCGTTGTAGAGCTTCTGGTAAGCTGCCAAATTGTCTGCGACTGTGTTACAGTCTCTCATCGCCTGCTGGATGACGAGGTTGGAGTCGCCATAGATCGATAGGCGAGTGGCACCGCAAGTTTTTTCCATGCGCATGATGTGAATTAGCTCCTCGTACTCTGCTTCATTGTTGGAGGCGTTGCTGAAGTTGATCTGGAGGATGTATTTGAGCTTCATTCCTTTGGAGGAGACTAGGTCGACGCCTGCTCCGGCTCCTTGCTGTCTTTTGGATCCGTCGAAGTACATCGTCCATGAGTTGGACAAGTCTGGGGGCCCTGGTGTTTGGACTTCTGTCCACTCGACCAGGAAGTCTGGGAGTACTTGGGCTTTGATTGTTGTTGGGTGTTTGAACTGTAGGTCTCACAGGCTAAGCTCCATGTTCCACTCGGCGACTCGACCGGTCGCGCCGGGATTGTTGAGGATGTCCGCGAGTGGTGCACTGCTCACGATAGTGATGGAGTGTTCGTCGAAGTACTGCGATACTTTCCTGGAGGTCATGATGATGGCGAGCAAGATCTTCTAGTAATGTGGGTACCGCTGCTGTGGCTTCGTGAGTAGCGTGCTTAGGTAATAAATTGAACTTTGGATGCTCTGGATTTTGCCTTCTTCTGCATGCTCGACGACAAGCACCATGCTCACGAAGCTGCTGCGTGTTGCTATGTAGAGATGCAACGTTTCCCTTTCTTTAGGCACCGCCAATATTGGTGGGGTAGAGAGGGTTTTCTTCAGGTCTGCGAATGCATTGTTGGCTTCCTCGTTCCACTCGAATTTTTCTCCTTTGCTCAGCAGTTTGTAGAAAGGTAAGGTCCTTTCGCCTAGCCTGCTGATGAAGCGGCTCAATGCTGCGATCTTTCCTGTGAGCTGCTGTATTCCTCTGATGTTGGTTGGCCTTTGCATTTTGGCGATTGCTTGAACCTTTTCCGGGTTTGCTTCGATCCCTCGGGCAGAGACCATGTACCCGAGTAATTTTCCGGCTGGGACGCCGAACACACATTAATTGGGGTTCAACTTGATCATGTACTTGTTGAGGGCCGCGAACGTCTCGCAGAGGTCGTCGAGTAGTGTGTTTGCGCTGTAGGTTTTGACGACAATGTCGTCTACATAGACCTGAACGTTCCTGCCGATCTGGTCTCTCAGACATGCTTGCATCATCCGCTGGTACGTGGCTCCGGCATTTTTTAGTCCGAAGGTCATAGTTTGGTAACAGAATACTCCGTAGGGGGTGATGAACGAGGTGTGCTCTTCGTCTTCATCCTTCATCCTGATCTGATTGTATCCTGAGTATGCATCGAGAAAAGATAGGAGGTCGCACCCTGCTGTGGAGTCGATTATTTGGTCGATTCTTGGCAGGGGAAATGGTCTTTTGGGCAATGCTTGTTGATAGGCCCATAGTCGACGCACATCCTTAATACCTCGGTGTCCTTTTTAGGGACTAGGACTGGGTTTGCTATCCATGTTGCTTTCTTTGTTTCTCTGATGAACTGTGCGTCGAGTAGTCGATTGACTTCTTCTCCGATTGCCCTGCGTTTGGGCTCTAAAAACTGTCGCAGCGCGTGTTTTACTGGCTTCGTGTTTGGCTTGATGTGGAGCGCGTGTTTCGCGAATTCTCGCGGTATCCCTGGCATGTCAGCTGGGCACCAGGCAAAAAATTTCCATTCTTCGCGAAGGACGGTTATGAGGGCGGTTGCTTGTTCTTCTGGAAGGTGGGCATATACGCGGACTGTCTTCTCTGGGTCTGTTGGGTGTACTTGGTGCGTGATCGTGTCGCTGTCGACGCTGAAGTCGCGACCAAATTCCTTTGTCTCACTTCTGTTTGCTAGTGGAAATATGCTTTTGTCCGTCACCGTGGCTATTTCTTGGAGCTGTTGTTGGGCTCCGAATGTGTCAGAGACTTTGTGGAAGTCGCGGTCGCACTGGTCCGATTTGATGAAGCTTCCCTTGACTGTGATGATTCCTGCAGGTCCTGGCATCTTGAGCTTGAGATATGCATAGTGTGGAACCGCCATGAACTGTGCGAACGCCGGTCGCCCGAGTATGGCGTGATACTGCGACTGCCAGTCGAGTACGTCGAACTCGAGTGCCTGCTTTGCGAAGTTGCGCTTGCTGCCGATGATCACATCAAGCTGTATTGCTCCGATGGAGGTGGCTGCTTCGCCCGGGACTACGCCGTATATTGTGGTTCCTGACTTGTTCCACACTGATCGTGGGATAAACATCTTGCGTAGAGTGCTGGTGAAGATTATGTTTAGACTACTACCTCCATCCATGAAGATTCTGTCCATGTCGTATCCTCCGATCTGCGCTTCGAGGACCAGGGGTGCATTCCCAGGCCTCGGGACTGCAGGCGGATGGTCGCTCTATGAAAAAGTGATGTTGGTCTCGGCGCCGCTCAGTTGGTATGTTCCGGTTATCTTTAGGCCTTCGGCTGCTTTGGCTTGCAGGGTGTAGGCATCTTGCTTTGCTTTCGAGGGTCTTCCTTCTTGGATCATGCAGATTCTTCCCTGGGACGCGGGGTATTACCCCTCCGCACTCGGTGCAGGTGACTGCGTGCTTCTTCGAGTGCGTTTGGCTTCATGTTGCTTCTCCTCCTTGAGGCTGTTGGAGAGTTCGGCGAATAGGCGGCAGTCTCCGAGTGTGTGGCTTGCTCTGAGGTGTCCTCGACTATCTTCAAAATAATGGATCGAGCAAGGTCCTTCCAATTGCTCTTTAGCTGTGAGTTTGCTGGAGCCGGCGTGCCTTTTTCTCCTTGAGACTTGGAAGATCTGCGAGCGGTCTTCTGCTCGGCTGTGAACTCTTGGGTCGAGCTCTATCCCGTCGCTGAGTGATTGATTGCGGATGAAGTTGGCGAATTCGTCTGGCCTTCGATCCGGGTCGTAGTAGTCTCCGGACTGGGTCTCGGAGTCGTTGTCTTGGCGCGTGGTGGGAGTCCGGGTGGCGGCGGGTCATCGACTGATGGGCGAGCCTTCGGCCACGCGCCGCGACTCCTCGAGTGGGATTCTCGAGTAGCCTCCTTGTGCTTGTCTTCTGGGTCGTCGAGTTCTTTTCCGCCGGTGATGGATCTGGCAGTCGTCGAGGTGCCGGGCTTGGTTCTGCTGCAGGCTGGGTGGTCCTGATGGGGTGACGGAGACGCTTGCGGTGAACTTGAATCTCTCGAGCGGATTGGATCTGGCTCTAGTCCTTGAGTCTTGATCTGTTGAGGTCGGGACCGCCGAGATCGTGATTCCAACCTTTGTAGTTCCCACAGACGGCGCCAATTGACGGGGATCAACCCCGACAAATCCCATGGTCAGGGACCCTGGGTTAGTCATAGAGATGGCACAGGTTGGACGATACTCGTCGGCTAACAGGATAAGAACTTCCTACTCGATATTATTACGTGAGGGGGTGATTACGGCGCTCCCGATGGGAGTAGCCCCCGAGTCTTTAGGTGATCGTTGGCGATTGGGTGAAGACTTAAATATTTGTCTGCGTCTTGCACTCCGTCCGTATTTCTTCAGAGTACAGGGTGTTCCATCTGGTTGTAGACGTGTCTTTCCTTTTGATTCCGAACAGGATTCAACGGGTGGCGCTTATCGATGGGTTTTTGCTTGGACCCTTTTGATCTTCGGGCTGTGTGAGCGATGATGAAGTCTCTCGGGAGGAGATTTGTCAATCGAGCCCCCGAGTGCTTTTGTGAAAGATCATGACTGCGAAGATAGCGTCTCCCGGGGGTTTTTTTGCTCGATCCCCCGAGCGCTTTGGTAAGAGATCACTATTGCGATGATAGCGTCTCTCGGGGGGGGGGGGAGTTTTTGTGCTCGATCCCCCGAGCGCTTTGGTAAGAGATCACGATTGCGACGATAGCGTCTCTCGGGGGGGAGTTTTTGTGTTCGATCCCCTGAGCGCTTTGGTAGGAGATCGCGATTGCGACGATAGCGTCTCTCGGGGGATCCCCCGAGCGCTTTTGGTAAGAGATCGTGATTGCGACGATAGCATCTCTCGGGGGGGTTTGTGCTCGAGCCCCCGAGTGCTTTAGTAAAAGATCGCGATTGCGACGATAGCGTCTCTCGGGGGGTTGTTGTGCTCGAGCCCCCGAGTGCTTTAGTAAAATATCGCGATTGCAACGATAGCGTCTCTCGGGGGGAGGTTTTGTGCTCGAGCCCTCGAGTGCTTTGTTGTGGTAGAATTTGGGCCACATCATTTTATTGCGTCGAAGGTTTACAAGAGCTGCCATATGAGCATGACTGGTGGAGACTATGGGTAGAACAGGCGTAGGTTCGCTACGTTCCATGGATTTCGCACGTCCTCGTCAGTCCTTGGGTTCTTCAGTCTACAGGCGCCTCCTCCTATGACTTCTGTGATTGTGAACGGTCCTTCCCATTGGGGGGCGAGATTGTGAACTTTCTCTTCTATGAGTCGTAGGACAAGGTCGCCTTTATTGAAGGTTCTGGTGCGCAGGCGACTGCTTTGGTAAGTGCGTAGTTTGTCCTGGTATCCCTCTGACTTTGCTAGGGGTGTGTCCCTTGCTTCGTCTGTTATGTCTTTGTCATCTTGCATCGCTTCTTCTGCTTCCTCTTCTTCGTGCCCTGAGATCCGGGGTGCCCCAAATTTTAGGTCATGTGGCAGCACCGCCTCCGACCCGTACACCATAAAGAAAGGTGTGTACTGGGTTGCAGTATTCGGGGTGGTGCGTAGGCTCCATAGTACGGCAGGGAGTTCTTCTACCCAGTTTCCCGCGGCCTGCTCGAGTGGTGCGAGGAGCCGCTTTTTGATTCCTCCGCATACTAGGCCGTTTGCTTTCTCCACTTGGCCGTTAGACTGCAGGTGTGCGACTGATGCATAATTGATTTTGATGCCCAGCTCTTCGCAGAGGTTCTGGAGCTCTGCCGCTTTGGGGTTCGTACCGTTGTCCGTGATGATGTTGTGCGGCTTTCCGAACTTGAAGGTGATTGATTTGATATGATTTGCTGCCGTGAGGGTTGTAGTGCTGGTAATGGGTGCTTCTTCGATCCACTTGGTGAGTTTGTCGACTGCTACTAGCAGGTGGGTTATTCCTCCCTTTGAAGATTTTTTGAGTGGGCCCACCATGTCGAGTCTCCAGATGGCGAATGGCCATGAGGGTGGTATGGTCTTGAATTTTGAGGCTGGAGCGTGTGGTCTGCTGGCAAATTTGTGGCAGGCCATGCAACGCCGCATGATGTCCTCTGCGTTCCTCATGGCTGTTGGCCAGTAAAGTCCTGTTCTAAAGGCTTCTGCCACGAGTGCTCGACTGCAGGCATGGTGCCCGCAGGTGCCTTCGTGGATCTCCAGTAGTAGGGTCTTGCCGACTTCCTCGTCTATGCATTTTTGTAGGACCTAGGAAACGCCGCGCTTGTAGAGTTGTCCGTTGATTACTGTGAATGTTTTGGAGCGCCGACTAATGTGTTTGGCTTCTGCGACGTCCTGCGGTAGGATGTCATCGATTAGGAACCTGTGGAGTGGCTCTCTCCAAGATTGGTCCTCTGGTGCGGGTGGCTTTGGCTTCTCGTCTGCGTTGTGGGCTTCTTCATTAACTATTGGGTCTGCAGCTACCACTTGTGTTGGTTCAACTGTGTTGTCATCCTCCGTGTCTGCTTCTGCTTCGAGTCCTTTGATTGTTGTGATGGCCTCGTCTATATAGGACTGAATGTTTCCACCGATCCGGTTTCTCATGTGTGATTGCGCCATTCGCTGGTGTATTGCTCATGTGTTGCTTAAGCCGAAGGGCATTTTGGGGTGGCCTGCTTTTCCTGAGTCCGTCGGGTGTACTTGGTGTTTGACCGCGTCGCTGTCGATCCTGGAGTTCTGTCCATGCTATTTTGACTCGCTTCTCCCTACTAGTGGGAAGGTGCTTTTATCTGTCGCCGTGACTATTTCTGTGAGTTCTTGCTCGGCTCCGAATGTGTCGGAAACTTTGTGGAAGTCTCGGTCACATTTTTCTGACTTGATGAAGCTCCCGTTGACTGTAATGACGCTCGCGGGTCCTGGTATCTTGAGTTTGAGGTAGGCGTAGTGCGGAATCGCCATGAATTGTGCGAACGCTGGACACCCCAATATGGCGTGGTACTGTGATTGCCAATCGAGTACTTCGAACTCGAGGGTGCGTCTTGCGAAATTGCATCTGTTTCCGAAGACGACTTCGAGCTCGATTAATCCAAGGGAAGTAGTCGCTTCTCCTGGGACTACTCCGTATAACATGGTGCTTGATTTCTTCCATACTGATCGAGGGATCAACATCTTGCGCAAGGTGCTGACGAAGATTATGTTCATGCTGCTGCCTCCGTCCATGAAGATTCTGTCCATGTCGTACCCTCCGATTTGAGCGTCGAGGACCAGGGGCGCGTGCCCTGGCCTTGGGACTGCAGGTGGGTGGTCGCTCTGGGAGAACGTGATGCTGGTTTCTGCGTCGTGTAGCTGGTAGACTTCGGCTGCGTTAAGATTCTCGGCTGCTCTAGCCTGCAGGTTGTAGGCGTCCTGTTGGGCTTCCGATACCTTGCCTTCTTGGATCATGTACACCTGTCCTTGAGTGGGCGACTGCTCGGCTCGTCGGGCGCGCTTGGCTTCTTGCTGTTTTTCCTCCTTGAGGCTGTCGGCGAGTTCATTGAACAGTCGGCAGTCTCCCACAGTGTTGCTCGATCTGATGTTTCCCCAGTTGTCTTCGAAGCAGTGGATCGTGCATGGTCCCTCTAGTTGTTCTCTGACCGTGAGCTTGCTAGATCCGGCGTGCCGTTTCCTCCTTGAAATTCGGAAGAATAGCGCGTGGTCCGCTGGGTGCTCGTGAGCTGGCGGGTCGACTTCGATCCCTGCACTTAGATTATGGTTCCTTATGAGATTGGCGAATTCATCTGGCCTTCGATCTGGGTCGTAGTATTCGCCGGTCCAAGTCACGGAGTCGCTGCCCTGGCGGGTGGTGGCTGTCCGCGCGGCGGCGGGTCGTCGAGTGGTTGGCGATCGTGTGGCTGTATAGTTTGATTCGTCAGGTGGAGTCTCTTCGTAGGATCCTCGCGCCTGCCTTCTGGGTCGTCGATTTCTTCCTTGTTGGTGATGATCTTGGAGGTTGCTGATCTCAAGCTCGGAGTCAGTGTCTTGTTATGCGGCGGGTTCCCGGGTGGCAGTGGGTCGTCGAGTGGTCGGCAGGTCCTCCTCTTCATGTTGTATTTCGTCGATCGGGGTCTCCGTGTAGAACCCTCGCACCTTTCTTTTGGGTCGTCGAGTTCTCCTTCGCTGGCAGCGGGCTCGGTTGCCGCCGTAGTATTGATCTTGACACGGTTGTAGGCTGAGCGATCTTGCTGGGGCGGTGGATATATTTGTTGTGATCTTTAATTCCTCGGGTGAATCACATCTGGTTCTTGCTCTTGAGTTGCGGCTTGCTGAAGACGGAACTGCCGAGATCGTAATTCCAACCTGTGTAATCCCCACGGACGGCGCCAATTGACGGGGATGTACCCCGGAAAATCCCATGGTCAGGGACCCTGGGTTAGTCATGAGAGTCACAGGTTGGATGATAAGCTCGTCGGCTAACAGGAGGATACGTTCCTGCTCGATATTATTGATTGGAGATGGCGATTACAGGGAAGCCGAGGCTAGTGCGCACAAGGCTAGGTTACAGATTGTGTATTGCTTTATCTCGATGTCTCCCCTCCTAGCCCTTATATACTAGGCTAGGTCTCGGGGAGTCCATCCTGATTACAGATGAGGTTTCCTAACCATGATCTTGTTCCGTACGGCAAGTTTGCACCTTCCTTATGACTCGTGGACTCCTACGTCGGTGACACTAGTGGGCCAAGGCTGGGCCCAGGCGGCATCTTTGTGGGCCTTCTGTCTTCTGGGACACCGGGTAGGCTCATCCATAGGAGTCGTGGGGTCACCCCCTCGTCACCCGTCAAATCCCATGGTCAGGGACCCTGGGTTAGTCATAGAGATGGCAAAGGTTTGACGATACTCGTCGGCTAACAGGATAAGCTCTTCCTACTCAATATTATTACGTGAGGGGGTGATTACAGTGGAGGCCAAGGCGAGTTCTCTCAAGGCAAGGATGAGTAGATGCGTATTGAGATGTCCTGGACGTCTCCCCTCCCAGCCTTTATATATTAGACCAGGTCTCGGGGAGTCCGTGCTAGGTTACAGTAGATGATTTCCTAGTTCTAGTCTTGCCTTGTACGCCAAGTTGCACCTTCCATGTTAGTCGCGATTCCTACGTCGGTGCCTGGTTGGGCCAATTGTGGGCTTGTCGCAGCTTCCCGGTGGGCCTTCTATCTCCACACGCACCAGGTAGTCTCACATGTAGGAGTCGTGGGGTCACCCCCTCGTCAAACGGCATTATCAATTCAAGGTGAACATCATTCCAAAGAAATTGTGTGGATATTACCAATAGGATGTCTCATATGATCCAATATGCAAAAAGAATCACGTGAAACTCAATACTACAACACGAGTCATAGCAGGTTGAAGTTTGAAATAAATTTAAATTCAAACAAATCAAAAAGTATTTGAATATGGTGTATATATGATGTGAACAGAAATTATATGACACGAGTGATCCTATGCAAAAAGAATCAGTCAAATTGGACCAACGGTATAAAAGATACGGCCTCCGGAATTTGAATTTGAATTTAAATGCATTCAAATTCAAAAGTGTGCAAAGGTGTGCAAAGTTGATTCCATGCTAAACTACAGAACAACACGAGCGCATAGGAAAAAGTTTCACCTGATTCCGGCACACGGTTTAGGAGATATTGCGAAAACGGGATCCGGTGTGTTTTCTACAGAAAGGACTCGATCGCAAGTAAAGTTTTTTTCCGGAAAAGCGATCAGGTCCATGGAGGCGGTTGACTGGATCCATTTTCCGGCGAACTGCGGCGAGACGGCGCGGTGGTCCAGCGAGCGGCTGGCCGGCGGCGTGGTCGCGCGGGGCGGTGCGGCACGAGGGCTGCGGTGGCCGGCGGCAATGGGAGGCGGTGCGCGTTGGCGGGGCGGCCGAGATGGTGGCGCTGCGATGCGGCTTGCTGCCCATGGCGGCGCGAGGACGGTGGCGGCGGTCCGGGCGACACGGCGGTAGCGTCCGGCGGCGCAGGGAGGCGCGGGCGGCGGTGCGGGCCGGGTGGCGCGGCGCACGGGACGCGCGCAGCGGCCTATACGGCGGCGCGCCCTGGAGGCGGCGGCGACCGGCGACGGCGGACAGTGGCGGCGGCGGCGATTTCCGGCGGCGGCGAGTTGGCGGCGGGGCCGCTAGGCTTAAATAAAAAAGAAAAGGAGAAAAGGAATTTCTGGAATTTTATATATAGAGAGAGAAAAGAAAAGAAAAGAAAAAATAACTAGATCCGACTCGGGCTCCAATTGCGCTCGCGGGCGGAAATAAGCTATTGGGTCGGCTGGGTACGGGTTTTGCTTTTTCTTTAAATCCGAAACTTCAAACAATTTTACAAAAATAAATACACATCAGAAAAATATGAAATAAATTTCTAAATTCACCAAATAATCTAAAGAAAATTATGCAATGAACATATTTTCAAAAAAGATAAATAAAAATAAAGACATTTTTCAATGACTTTATTTAGTTAAAGAATATTTTAAAAATCAACAAAAACCTCAAATAATTATTTAAATAATTTTCCACTCCATTTTTCTGAAGAAGTCATTTTATCTTCTCTCAAGTTATTATTATTTTTGAATGGAAAATTATTTAAATAACTCCAATTAAAATAAAATCACCTTAAAACATTCCCAACTTTTTTTTATAATGAAGGCGTCATATTACCTTCTCTCATTTTATTTTATTTAGTTGGATTTGTTTAAATGATAAATTCCAAAACGCCAAAAATGAATAAGTCCTTTTATTCCCTCTCATTTTAATATTCAATTAAACTCAAAAAGTTTTAAACCCTACTGAAAATCAATCATATCAAGCAAAAATCATTATTATATTTAATTTATTAACTTTCCAAAATTTAGAAAATTTTGGGATGTTACACACTACCACCCTTACAAGGAATCTCGTCCTCGAGATTCGAAAAATCTAGAAAGAAAAGGTTAGGCTTTGGGTCTTCATGACAGTCCACCGATCCGCTGATGGTCCAGGTGCTACCATAGAAGGAATGCGACACAATCTTGATGAGTCTTTCTCCATCGATGACATCCTTCATAGAGATTTTACCAACTCCTTTGAGGTCTTGAATCCTTAGTAAAAGAGGAGTATTCCATATACCAAACCTTCATGGTTGACAAGGCAGGCGCCAATACTAAACAACTATCGATTCCCTCATGGTGGTCATCAAGGATACTTTTACGGGATACCTCCAAGAAATGGTCTTGGTCTACACTCACCGTACAACTTACTATCATTAACGATAATATTATATAGGGGTAAAACCTCGTACCATTCTATGGTTCAGGCTTAACATCATTGTCTCTCTGCTATAGGTAAGTCACTCAAGATTTACTATCCCGCATAGCAAGAGCGAATAATAAGAGTAGTCGGCATGGTGATCAATCCATTCCGCACCCAAATCATTACCTTGTATATGGTTTAGCGAATCTCGCAGTCTAACACTTGGTCATTCTCACAAGAATTGCATAAATTCCTCTTGTTCATCAACTGGGTTCGGATAAATCCATGGTTCTGCAAGCCAATAAAACATCTATCGTTTCTTCACAACTCTCGGGTTTGCGCAAACTACTATAAAATGTGTACTAGTGAACTACAACTTGCTCCAGGGTTCTTCCTTCAGCAAGATTGTGCTTGCTTGTTGTAAGATCCTGGCACACGGGGTTAACTTTGAAGTCAGCATTAAGTTGAATTCATCTTTATTCCAGTCTTGACATTAGCAGCCATTGTAGTAACTCCTTCAGTGTAGGAATTAGGTTGAGGGGGAATAGAATGTAGATAGAGAGGTAGAGAGAGAGATAGAGAGATACCCATACAAACATCACACTAGTTTTGAAAATAAGTTTTTGATGTGTAGCTGTCGGTAAAAGCAAGAAATGACAGCTCGCGGTAACAATCTAACGATAGAAACTTTGCATCTTTCAGGTCTTCAGGTCTTCAATGACGGTACCTTCAGTTTCGCGTTGTTGAAGCAACCTTCGTATCATCGAGCCACTTTTCAACTTATTCTTCTTGTGGTTGTGTCTCCTTTAGTCTTGAAGCATACTAAATAGATGAGGGGTCTAAGGTAACGTAACTTATTCTTCTCTCATAGAAGAAACGCAAGGCACAACACACAACATCAATCAAAGACATATCAAGGTCAAAAGACACAAGCAAAACTTAACAAAACAAACATAAAACATCTAGTCCAACCTTAGCAAAACACACATCGATCCACCTCTCCAACTAACATTAAAAGGTACCATCATACACTTAGTACACGATTAAGAATGTCTATCCTCCAATTGCCAAACATAAGCCTCATTATGGCGACATCTTCTTCTTTCTCTTCAGTCCTGGACATATGTTGTTGTAGTGTCCCATGTTCCTGCACCGATAACACTCAATTTGTCTAAAGTCCTTCTTTTTCTTCTTCACGGGTGCTTCCCTGAATTCCTGGATAATTTTCTCCATTCCTTCCTTTTGATGCTGAGATACTTGTTGTGTCATGATTAAAAATTGACACTAAGCGGGGTAATGATTATTTCCTTCACACACGAAACATGTGACTTGTGCAGTGGGACATTCTTCACCCCTGTGCATTTCCTCACAATAGGGACATCCATCTTGGTGTCCTTCATAGGAGTGTCCTACTTCCCTGCAAATTTTGCAGGCACGAGGCCTCTTACAGGTTACCGTCCTTTGTATCGGGGTGACGAGGCGAGATCCCAACAAAATATTTTTAAATTCCTTCCAAGTAATCTTCTTTCTTGATTCGTTAATCGCCTGATGCATTGTCCACCAAGTAGCAGCCTCTTCTACAAAGTACTTGACAGCATACTGGAGCATGTCCTCACTTCCAACCTTGTTATTCTTCATGTGCTCCTCCATATTATGAATCCATTGCTCCACCTTCAATCTTGGCATCGCCTCGGAGAAGGTGAGTCCTACTTCATACTCCATCTATTGAGCCCAAACGACAAGGGTTAGGGGAAACTAGGATACAGACAGGAAAAAAAACCTAAAGGTAGCACCAAGCATAAGCACACAAACAAGAATAAGGCAAAACACCTGCACGCAAATAACATCACATAACAATCAATCAATAAAGTCACAACAGTCAAACCACACAGACAACACCTAGAGTAAGGTCATATGTGCAAGACATACAATCTCATCATACTACGCGCAAACTTCACCTAAAAGTGGTGGTCTAAATCTACACTTCATCCTTCTCAACTAAGCTGATCTTGAAGATCCTCTCGTAGTGTCAAACTTATTGAACCCCATAGGGTACTCCAGTTCCGGTAGTAGTAACCTCACTTGATCCACGATGTTGATGATGTACTTCTGAAAAGTCATGTCTTTAGGGCATAACTAACTCGGATGGTCATTTATATTAAAACAAGAGAAGGAGTTTAGAAAATGAATAATAGATAAGAGATACTAGTGGAGAGAGTAAGTAACCAAAGAATGATAACATATTTTTGTTCCTATGGCTTTTCCTATCCATTTTCTAGGGTCACGACCTACAGTCAACATGGGCTCTGATACCATCTGTAACGACCCGATTCACTAAGAATCCAAGTCTCTGTGCATTCTATGCTAGGTCCTAGATCAATAGCTAGCACACATAGTACATTATGTAATATCAAGAATAAACCACATGTCATATATATTACATCGAAGATCCAGTAATACAATAAAGCATACCTGCATAGCTCAAGGCTAGCTTACAAATAGAATACAGCGGAAAAACAATAAAAGCTTCATGGAATCCATCAACTCCACCGGCAAGTTGAGTATAGACATCGTAACCCTCAACGCATCACTTACTCATCGTATACAATCCTGCAACACCAAAGGTTACAGCTCGACAACGGGTCAGTACATCTGATTTGTACGGCAAGTCACACGAAAAAGTATACAACAGACCTATCGCTACATGCAAGGTAAGTCAAAGGAAGGCTTATGGTTTTATTTTGCAGAAAGCTGATTTTTTTCCAATCTACCCAAGTCAAATTTTAGTTTGTCTTACTACTTAAGGTTGAATTGGGCAGCACCAATTCCAACCCATACCCTTTATTAAATCTTTCCCACTCAAGTTTTTATTAAAGTGTTTCATCTGTCAAGACCATCCACCAAAAGTAATGCCTAGTTGCTCAAAGTTTTCCATAATTGGGGACACGGCTAATCATGATCAGTTTGTACGCTCTGCAGAGGTCTGTACACTTTTCGCACTGGACTCAACCCGAAGATTGAGAGAAAGTCTTTCAAAAGAGGTCACATTCAACCTTTGGTAGCCGGTACACCTATCATATCTACATCTGCTAGCTACCAGGGCCAGGCTCCCCACAACGTACCGAACGAAGCCAGAGCCCATATAGCCAGTGGTTGTACATGGAAGCTACTAGTCACTAAGTCTGTCCGATCTTTTTGAGCCTGGACGACGCCCACTTAGGGTGCACTCTCATGGGAGCAGTCCTTAGATAAGGTGCACGACCCCATGATGCCTTCCCTCCATACCATGCAAAACCATTGGGAGCATTTAGCCCTGAACCTGCCCTTAGAGAAGGCGCAGCCTCCAGGATGCATCCCGCCCGTCCAGAGGTGAATTCTATTTAAGGTTGCTAGTCAAGTCATTAAAATCCTCACACAACTCAATGTATTCTCAAGACAATCCCCGTCTACAAGCATAGCAATATATAACAAACATGAACTAGGGCGACAAAGAATACAGGATCAGATCATATGTCTATCCTACCAGGTTTGCAGCAATAGTATATAGTAGTAATCCTACACATGCATAGGGTGATAGTTGGTACATGCATAATGAAAAATATAGGATGATATATGGTCAAAGTGTAACTTGCCTTATACATTCGATGAAGTTCTTCGCTCTCACGATCCAGATAATGCTACTCGTCACACTCCGAGCAATCTATCGTAAACGAAAGAACTCAAATAAACAATCATGCCAAAATAAAGATTCAAAAGATCAACAAATCAAACACAACAATGTTTAGCAACAAAAACAACTAGGCTTGATAGGTATAGGTGTCGATGTGCTCGAAGGTGATAGGTGGAAAGTAACTCGAGAGAGTCAACGGATAAAGGTTTGTCAATATAAAAGACTATAACCAACGGCATTATCAATTCAAGGTGAACATCATGCCAAAGAAAGTTGTGTGGATATTACCGATAGGATGTCTCATATGATCCGATATGCAAAAAGAATCACGTGAAACTGAATACTACAACACGAGTGATAGCAGGTTGAAGTATGAATTAAATTTAAATACAAAAAAATCAAAAAGTATTTGAATATGGTGTATATATGATGTGAACAGAAAGAATATGACATGAGTGATCCTATGCAAAAATAATAAGCCAAATTGGATCAACGGTATAAAAGATACGGCCTCCGGAATTTGAATTTGAATTTGAGTGAATTCAAATTCAAAAGTATGCAAAGGTGTGCAAAGTTGATTCCATTCTAAACTATAGAACAAGACGAGCGCGTAGGAAAAAGTTTCACCTGATTCTGACACACGGTTTAGGAGATATTGCGAAAATGGGATCCGGGGTGTTTTCTGCAGAAATGACTCGATCGCAAATAAAGTTTTTTCCGGAAAAGAGATCGGGTCCCTAGAGGTGGTTGACCGGATCCTTTTTTCGGCGAACTCCGGCGAGCGGCTGGCTAGCGGCGTGGTCCCGCGGGCCGGCGCGGCACAGGGGTTGCGGTGGCCGGCGGCCACGGGAGGCGGCGCGCTTCAGCGGGGCGGCTGAGATGGTGGCGCTGCGAGGAGGCTTGCTTCCCAGGGCGACGCGAGGAGGGTGGCGGCGGTCCGGGCGACACGGCGGCGGCGTCCGGCGACGCAGGGAGGAGCGGGCGGCGGTGCGGGTCGGGTGGCGCGGCGTACGGGACACGCGCGGCGTCGTGTCCGGCGGCTGGCCGGCGCGGCCTGGAGGCGGCGGCGGACAGTGGCGGCGGCGGCGATTTCCGGCGGCGGCGAGTTGGCGGCGGGGCCCGCTAGGGTTAAATAAAAAAGAAAAAGGGAAAAGGGATTTTCTGGAATTTTATATATAGACAGAGAAAAGAAAAGGTTTTTTCTTTTTCTTTAAATCCGAAACTTCAAACAATTTTACAAAAATAAATACACATCAGAAAAATATGAAATAAATTTCTAAATTCATCAAATAATCTAAAAAAAATTATGCAATGAACATATTTTCCAAAAATATAAATAAAAATAAAGACATTTTTCAATGAATTTATTTAGTTATAAAATATTTTAAAAATGAACAAAAACCTCAAATAATTATTTAAATAATTTTCCACTCCATTTTTCTGAAGAAGTCATTTTATCTTCTCTCAAGTTATTATTATTTTTGAATAGAAAATTATTTAAATAACTCCAATTAAAATAAAATCACCTTAAAACATTCCCAACTTTTATTTTATAATGAAGGCGTCGTATTACCTTCTCTCATTTTATTTATTTTTAGTTGGAGTTGTTTTAAATGATAAATTCCAAAACACCAAAAATGAATATTAGGGAAAGTCCTTTTATTCCCTCTCATTTTAATATTCAATTAAACTCCAAAAGTTTTAAATCCTACTGAAAATCAATCATATCAAGCAAACAATCATTATTATAATTAATTTATTAATATTCAAAAATTTAGAAATTTTTGGGATGTTACACCACTTCAATTCCCCTCTCGGAAATCTTGTGACCAAGCAAGATACCTTCATTAACCAGGAAGTGGCATTTTTCCCAATTTAGAACTAAGTTTGTATCCTCGCATCTCTGCAAAACTTTATTAAGATTATGGAGACAGGGGTCAAAGGAAGTTCCATAGACGGAGAAATCGTCCATGAAGACTTCCGCAATCTCCTCACAGAAAACATGAAAAATTACAGACATACATCTCTGAAAAGTAGCAGGTGGATTACATAAACCAAAAGGCATGCGCTTGTAAGCATAAGTACCGTAAGGACACGTGAAAGTAGTCTTCTCTTGATCGGCATTGTTGACATGAATTTGAGAGAAGCCAGAGTACCCATCAAGATAGCAAAAGTGGGTGATTTTAGACAACCTCTCTCGCATCTGATCAATAAAGGGCAGCGGGTAGTGGCCCTTCCTGGTCGCTTTGTTCAACTTTTTGTAATCAATACACATTCTATATCCAATAACAACTCTTTGAGGTATTAGTTCATTTTTATCATTAGGAACAACAATCATACCTCCTTTCTTAGGAACACAATGAACTGGACTTACACACCTACTATCAGCTATACGATAGATGATACCTGTGCCTAGAAGCTTGAGAATCTCCGTCCTAACCACGTCCTTCATCCTTGGGTTCAGCCGTCGTTGATGATCAACAACTGGCTTAGCATCGGGCTCGAGATTGATAGTGTGTTGGAAAATCGATGGACTAATCCCCTTAAGGTCACCAAGGGTGCAGCCCAAGGCACAGCGGTGTCTGGGAAGTGTCTCCAATAATCGCTCTTCTTCAAATCCTGATAGGTTAGCATTGATAATGACAGGATATATTTTCTTTTCATCTAAATAGGCATACTTGATCGTATCGGGCAATGTTTTGAGGTCAAACACTGGGTCTTTTTTTGGTTGTGCTAGGATCCCTAAAGGCTCAACTGGAAGGTTGTGCTTCAGGATAGCAGTTTGTCTTGTGAATATTTCGTCTAACTAATTTCTTTCCTGCATATGCATATCATTCTCGTGGTCTTCCATATATTGCTGCAAAGGATCATTAGGAGGAATAGCAATAGAAGCAATATTTTCAATAATTTTATCATCGCTAAGTAAATCAGTACCACGAGGTTGCTTGGAAATTTAGAAAAGTTAACTTCATATGGGCTCACCATTGAATTCAACAGAAACTTTACCTTTTTTTACAATCTATAATAGCACCACAAGTGCTGAGGAAAAGTCTACCAAAGATAATAGGGCAAAAACTATCTTGCAGTGAACCAAGTACGAGAAAGTCGGTATGATACTTTACCTTTCCACATAGGACTTCAACATCCCTCACAATTCCAATGGGAGAAATAGTTTCTTTGTTTGCTAGATAAATAGTGACATCAACTTCTTCAAGTTCACAGGGTGAAATCTCACCCATGATCTCCTGATAGAGTGAATAAAGAATAGAGCTAGAACTGGATCCCAGATCGCAAAGCCCGTAATAGTTGTGATTTCCTATCTTGACAGATACAACTGGTGTACCTGAAATTGGACTCTTATTCTTGGCTGTGACAATGTTAGTTGAAACAACACAAAATTTTATCTTGGAATCTAAAACATCATTAGTAACTAAATCTTTAACCATCGCAACTTGAGGATCAACCTTGATTAGGTACTCAGGTTCGTCAGTTTTTCTCCCACTTTTATTTATTATGCCTGACACAAAAGAGTGCTCTCTCATCCTTGTGGGAAAAGGGGGCTTTTCATAAAAAAACTGCACGCAGAATAGGGTTAGCAACATGAATATCAATAGGTAATTCTTTAAAGGTCTTATGGTACTGAGCCTTCTATTCTTTCGAAGAGTCAATGTGAGAGGCAAAGTTCTTACAGAAATCAATCATAAGCTGGGAATCAAGACCAATCTTAGAACAAAAGGTATTAAAATAATCAGTTTTCACATAGCTCACAATATAATCATGCCCATAATCTATAGCAGGTTCAATACCTTTATCGATTTCCCAGTCTTCGGTATTCTTCTGGATCCTTTCGATGAGATCCCACTTTTCTTCGACGCTTCTTGTTCGGAATACCCCGCTAGAGGAGGCATCCAACATCTCCTTATCCTGACAAAAAAGCCTGGCATACAAATTTGTAAGTATAATATCTTTGGGGAGTTCATGGATAGGGCATTTGAACATTAGGGATTTAAGTCTCCCCCAAGCTTGAGCGATGCTCTTTCCGCCGCGAGACCAAAAGTTGTAGATGTAGTTCCTGTCTCGATGAATTTCATTAAGAGGGTAAAACTTTGTATAAAAGAGAGACATAAGCTCTTCCCAATTAAGTAGATGTGAGTTATCGAGGAGCTTATACCAATCTGAAGCTTTACCTATAAAAGATACGGAGAATAATTTCTTCATGATGAATTCCAGTGACACACCTGCGAGCTTAAATAATGAACATAGTTGTGATAAATATAGCAAGTGTTCACCTGGATGTCTATCTCCTACATAACGATTAGATAAGACATAATTGATAACCAGATGGTATTTTGTAGGGCACAATTTCAGTAGGGGTAGGAGTGACCACCATAGTCGTGGGGCGTTTCCCCATAAACAACAATCCAAGAGTAGAGGTGTCCATAAGGACAAAAGCAGCAAAGGCAAAACAAAAACAGAAATACAAAAACTTCCTTACCAGCTTCACTTACTAATAGCGCTACGCTCCCCGGCAACGGCGCCAGAAAACAGTACTTGATGACCCTCAACTTTAGGGGATCGTTTTTAGAGTTTTTGATAAATAAGAGTGTCGAACCCAACGAGGAGTAGAAGTTATTGTTAAGTGACTTTGGTAAAGAAATAGCTGCAAGAACTGAAAGATAACTTTTTAGGGGTTTTTGATATAAGCAACAAAAAGGTAAAAGTGAGCAAAGTGAAAGGCACTGAGGAGTAACAAGTGGACCAATCCTTTTGAGCAAAGGAGAAGCCTAGGAACTGAACTTATAAAGGCTAAAGCGTTCTTGAGGACACACGGGAGAAATAGTCACGTGCCTTCGCCATATTCCGTATCAGTACTATGTGCCGTGTCGATAAGTGTTGAGTGGGTGGATCTATGCTAGTGCACCCTCTAGACTAAGATAAGTGCACTCTTATGATTAAACACCTTGCAAGCATCCGCAAATACAAGATAGTAATTAAGGCAAAAGCCTAACCATAGCAATACGATTGATGATCCATTGTTCCCTTGTGCAAAAGCGTGCGAACTGGGGTTCAGGTTTCTGTCACTCCGGCAAACCACCGTAAGCAATCTTTGTACGCAATGCATTCCCCTAGGTCCTTAATAAGGCGAAGTGTTGAGTGTTCGACTCACACAAATCCACTAGGAAAATAACAACACAACTTAAATATCAAACAACACATATTACTTCAACATCATATGACTACTAACAACTAGACTTCTCCCATGTCCTCAAGAACTAAAGTAACTACTCACAAGACATAAAAGAGATCATGATCAGTGGGGATAAATATATGATAAACAATCCGGGCAAAATGATAATTCTCCAACAAAACTCAATAGAATTCATCACACGGTAGAGTAGAGACGATAGATAGTACGGATTACAACACAAGTTGGACTTGTGAGGTGAGATTGGATGAAGATGAAGATGGTGCTGATGTTGGGGATGATGTTGATGATGATCTCGACGATGCCCGTGACGATGGTGATGATGATGGCGACGATCTCCCCTTTCGGGAGGAGTTCTCCCCGGCGGAATCTGCCCGCCGGAGATGTCTTTTCTCCGTTGTAGGTTTCCGCCACGGAGCGGCGGCGGAACTCCGAAAAATCTCCCTTCTTTAGGGTTTTTAGACGACGAGTGATATATAGGCCAAAGGGGGGATCCGGGAGTGGCCCCAGGGGTCCAGGCGCCCTCCCGGCGCGGCCAGGGTGGGGGTCGTGCCAAGTGGCCGCCTGGGCACCCTGTGGCCCCCCTCTGGCCCCTCTTCGGCGTGTCTTCGTCATCTTTCTGAAAAATGTCCTCCGTCGATTTTCAGTTAATTTGGAGGTATTCTTCTTCAGCAACTCAGTGTCCACTTTTTACCGCTGAATCCTGCGTCTGCTGCTTCGGCACCGGAAAGTTGCAAACTGTGTAAATTAAGCCAAAAAAACATAAGAACGGCATCATAACATGAAATATATCAATGAATAAGAAAGAATTACTATATAAAATAGTGATGCATTTTGGACGTATCAACTCCCCCAAGCTTAGACCTCGCTTGTCCCCAAGCGAATACTGAGCTCGGTAAACCTGTCCACAAGTTTAGAGAGTGAAGTGTCGATAAATATAATACGGACAAGAAGCATCAAGGTTTCTTCACCAAACTCAAACATCCTTAACAACAACCTCAACTCATAAGGTCCTTGTGAGAAAGTAATAACAATTAATCAAAAGTAGGGCTGAGAAAACTCATCAAATTATGGCAAACATATCCTTGGTCAAAGGACAACTAATAACTTTTACTTTTGCACTTTCTAATTATAATGAAAAAAATTGAAGATTTGAAAGAACATGTTATTAGTCATGAAGTGCAAATGCTAACACAAAGGAAGATGTTTGCTTGGCAAAAGCTTTCGCAAACAACTTACTTATCAAAAGATAATGTGAACGATGATATGGCATGGAAAAACTTAATGCAGCATTATAAGGATGGATCCTCATCAACATCAAGTGTCTGTTCTCTTTGGGAAAAGAAAGAATTAGGAAAAATGACTCAACATAAAGGTAAAGGAAAGGCCTTGTTAAAGGCAAGCAGGGAAAACTTATGTGCTATCCTTAAATCAAACAGAATGAAGATAAATTTTGGGAGGTGCATAGTTTGTCAACGAATGCTAATAGATAGCTCAATTACTTCTCAAGATGGACAAGTTTCGAGGAACCGCTCCCAAGTGGGGACGATCACATCCCCTTAATCTCCTTTGTTTATCACTGCTAAAGTTTCTGATTTCTCATAGACCAAGCGTGAAGGAGGGTTTGTTTGTTATATTATCTTTCGAGCTGGGCACACTTATGCCAGTTCCTCCTCGTATTATGGGTTTGCAGATTAGACATACAATCTCGGGGTAAAACTTGTCCAACTTAAGAAGATCATGAATTACCTACTACTTTCTCAGGAGCTAAACAAGAGGCACGAAACAGAAGATTTTGAACATTTACTACTGGAAACAGGTTCTTTACCGACCGCCATGCCGGTCGGCAAAGGGCACAAGGACGGTCGGCAAAGGCTTTGCCGAACGCAAGTGGTCGGCAAAGAATTCGGCACCGATTTGGCCGGTAGAGACCTTCTTTGCCGTCCGCATCAAATCGACGGACGGTAAAGAATTTTTCCGTCGGGCACGTAGCTCAAGCATACGGCAAAGTATTTGGACGGTAACGCCATCCACTCGGTCCCGTTAGACATCTAACGGTAGGCTTTGCCGACTTCCCGCGGTCGGCAAAGATATAGCACCTTTTCCGACTGCTTGTGGTCGGTAAATGCCTCTGTCCTCAGCCTGCTCCCACTTCTTTGCCGACTGCTTGCGGTCGGCAAAGCGACCATATAGCTAGCCGGCGCTCCCAGGTTGTACAGCCTGTTGACGCGTGGCTTCTTTTCCGACTACCTACGGATGGCAAATACCTTTGCCGACCGCAAGCGGTCGGCAAACTGTCCGTATTTTTTCATTTTTTGGATTTTTTAAATTCCAGCATTTTTATAAAACAGATACATATGTATATATACAATTGCATATCACATCATTTATATGTCTGCTAGCATCACATCATATATATCGACATATCACATACACTAGCAAAGTCCATATCTCATCATAGAGTCCACAGATCACATCACAATATATGTCCATACAAGTGCACAGATCACAATGAAACAAAAAAGACTAGCAAGTGCACATATACAAGTCCAAAGTCCGGGCACAAAGAAGCTACAAAAGTCCATCCAAGAAGCAAGGCTGCAAAATGTAATCAAAGTGATGTTAGATATGAGAAAAAAACTAAAAATTGTAGTAAACTAAGTAAATAAAGATTGGTATATATGAACTACCAAAATCATGAACGAAACTACACTAGCTAACTAAGGAGGAGGAAAATAAGATGAAGAAGAGAAGAAAAGGATTTGGTATGAAGGAGAAGGAGAAGATGAATAAGATGGACAAGATGAAGATGAAGATGAAGATAAAAAAGATGAAGAAGATGTGAAGGAGATGAAGAAGATGAAAATGGAGAAGATGAGAAGGAGAAGGAGAAGGAGAAGATGAATGATAAGGAGATGAAGAAAATGAAGAAGATGAGAAGGAGAAGGAGAAGATGAATGAGAAGGAGATGAAGAAGAAGAAAATGAGAATGATTGGGATAGCTAAGCTATTAATGTCTTTTTTGAGCTAACTAAGTTAAATATATGTCTTTTATGAGCAAAATAAAGCAATTATGGCATTTATGAGCTAACTAAGCTAACTATGTCATTGTTGAGCAAAACCAAGATAAGTTAATGTCATTTTGGAGCTAACTAAGCTAACTATGTCGTTTCTAGCATTTATGAAGCTAACCATGCATTGTTTAAGATAATTAATCATTTATGAATCAAATGAACCAAAAAAATAGAGAAGAACGTACCGGAGTCGACATCACGGTTGAGTGTCACTAGGTTGGTTTCTCGGGCTAGGATCGGGAGAAGGGTTATGCGACACAACTGCGGAATTATGCTGTACCAAAGATCAATTGCAATATCTGGTTAGCATGACAAAACTAATTTTTAAGAGTGAGCAATAATGATCATTGAAATGAAAAGTACCGTTCCCATAGGAGTAGGGATCGTCGGCATAGGCGGAGGGGTACGACCTTGGCTCTCGAACATAGTCTGCATATTTGTTTTCGAGGAGTCAACAATATTTGTTAGTACTTAAACAAACATACACTCACGATTTGACTAATATGCACAAGTAACTTACCGCAAAGAGGTCATAGATGGCCTTGTTTGCCGCCTCATTTCGTGCCCTCTCCTCCTCTAACATCCTTCGGGTCCTCTCCTCTGCTAACGCCAGATCTTCCGTTGCCTTCCTATCTCTCTCCGCCAGCATCCTGTCTCTCTCCGCCAATAGCTCTTGGGTTGCATGTCTCTCTTTCTCAAGAGCAGCCTACAACCACCTCATTAGAAATGTAATCATCGGTCCGCAAACAGAAGAATGTAAGATTGAAGTCTGAGTCCGCATAGCTAACCTCGATGGCGAGATCAACTGGCCGCGCGCGAGTCCGTATAGCAGGAGAGGAGCTTGTTTGGCGCGCCTTGATTTGAGGGAGAGTGTAAGTACAACGGATTAACCCATCACCCATGGCAATCGCGCCATGGGGCCTCCCGCCACCAGATATCATCAACACCTCCCTGTCAATAGGCTCCTTCACCGGATCATACGCCTCCCCGAACTTCTCCAATGCCACATCCTTGTATTTCTCGAGCTTATCACGGGCGGAAATGTTGGTGTACTCTTTTGGATCGACGTCCCCTTCAGCCAAGGACTTGGCCTTCTTGTACGAGGCCCTATTGGGCATGGAATAGGCGTCGTACAACTCTGGTACCGGCTTATTATGAAAATCCGCCTACAAGACAAAGCAAAGTATTAGTACAGGACACAAACTCGCATGAAGAAGAAATTGCATAAAGAATGAAGCAAACCACATACCCATTTTTCACCGTAAGCAAACAAGTTGGCACTGCCTGGATGGTGTGCCACACCAACCATATTTTCCTGTCGAGCCTTGCCATCATTGTGGACTGCTAACCACTTCTCCGAGCACTGGGGGCGGTGGTGGGGTTGGCGACGAGGGGCGGCTGGCGGCGAGGGGCGGCGCGGTGTGGGAGACGTTCGTGGAGTGGAGGGAGAAAGGTTTGAGGGACAGTTGCGTGGGGGGAGAGAGAGGGTGAGCCCGTTGGGGGTTTTTTTTAGAACAACCCGTTATGGGTTAACGGGGTTAGCCTCTTTGCCGACTGCGTATGATTTCTTTACCGTCCGCCTACCCAAAGCATACGGCAAAGCACCTTAGTGCACGTGATCGAATGTTTACCGTCTGCTATTCTTCTCTTTGCCGCCCGCCTTTATAAAACGAACGGCAAAGAATTAAAATACCGACAGTTTATTGTTTGCCGTCCGTGTTTAGGTCAGCGGACGGAAAATTATCTCTTTGCCATCCGCCCCGATGAAAAACAGTCGGCAAAGAAAAAACAGATGGTAAAGAACCTGTTTCCAGTAGTGATTTAAGGATAACACATAATTTCTATACTTCTAAGAGTGGTAGGAAAATACCACGAATAGGAAGGTATGATGGACTCAAATGGAAGATATTGGTTTTAGGGTATGGATGCACAAGCAGAACTCTGCTAGGCAAAAGGTTGGCTAGCAAAGGCTTTGAGAGAACAGACAGTTCATGCTAATTTAGATGCAAAACATATAAAGCATAAACATTAAGGTAAGCATAACACATCAAGTTGTCTTCCTTGTCAACATAACACTTCAAGCATAATAACATGCATGTTAATCTCTCCGGTCCTGTTGTTTACAAAGGGTCAAACGCAAGAGATAAAAGATAGTGATAACTGCAACTGGAAAGTAAAAGCAAGAAGTAAATTGAGGGTGTAAATAGTGGTGGAAATATAGACCGGGGTCCCATGATGTTCACTAGTGATGTCTCTCACCCAAAAGACGATAAACGAGCATGGGCAATTGATAGGATTACGGGCGCAAACCAATGCTAACTATGCTACAAAAGAAAAGAGGAGGCTCAAAAGCATGGGCAGTATGCCAAGATAAGTAGACCGAAATCCATCTGCATCTACTACTAATCATCCACCTTGAGATATCTATCCATAACATATCGCTGGTATTAAGTTGTGAGCCCCATCCAAAGTGTAAACCCAAAGCAACAGACAACTGCATTAAAAGAACTTTGTGTAAAGTAAATAATCCTTGCAACCGCGGTTACAAGCACCGTTGTTTTCCCCTTGTCGCAACAGGACATCCCCTAGACGCATGTTTCTGTCACTCAAGCTAGTCATCAGGAGGCATGAACCCACAATCAAGCATAACGCTCCCTCTTGGAGTCACTACCTACTACTTGCTCAAAGCAATAAACAGCAATGGAGAACATGCAAAAATTACTCAAGAACAAAAATATAAAAGAGAAGAACCAAATATATTACTCATCACAATCTGAACATAGTCTCATAATCCCTCAGATCCCAGCAAACTCAACATAGCAATAGCAGCAAGAATTACATATGTGACTTGATCATGTAGGTCAGCTCACAAGGTCTAATACATGAAGAACAAAGAGGAGAGGAGAACATCACATAGCTACTGATCATGGACCCATGGTCTAAGGTGGACTACTCACGGATCATCCGGGAAGCGTCCATGGTGGTGGAGAAGCTCTCGGAGGTCAACCCTCCCTTCGACAGGCTGCCGGAAAGAGGTCTTCTAGTGCTCCCGATCTTGGAAGCGCGGCGGCGGAAGAACATAGGCGAGATCCCGGAAAAGGATTCTATCTTCGGAGGTTTCGGGAAGAAGGAAATATATAGGCGAAGGGGGGCAGTGTAACACCCTCAGTTGCCTGTAACAGTAATCACTTTTACTGTGGACTAATCACTGTTGCTAATCCCTATGCAAACCTTTCCATGATCCACTTCCATTTTATCATATTCAAAAATGCCTTTTGGTTGCTATGAAAAATATGTTGCAATTAAACTTTGCCCAAAAATCATGGGACCACTTTTATAAAATCACAAATAATCATTGGGTCATGCCCATATGGTTATAGTATTTTATTTTGCCACTGGAAAATTCAAACAATTCAAACACCAAGCAAAACAGCCCCATTTGACAATTGAATATTATAAAGAAATGGTAAATGGTTTTATTTTAAGCCTAAACTTTTTGTGGCACTCTGGAAATATACACTCCTAATTATGGGCCAGGTCACACATTTTAAAAAAATGTTAAAGCAATTAAAACCAATACAAAAGGAAAAGAACAGAATGGAAAATAAGAAGAAAAAGAAAAATGATTAAAACTCGCCTGGGGCGAGGCCCACCTCAGCCCAGCCCACCCCCACCCCTTGTCTTCTTCCCCAACCACCCCCCCACCTGCTCCCGTACGGCGCCGAGCTCGCCGTCGACGCTGGCGAGCTGGCCCCGCGCCCACCTGCCCCCTCCCTTCGCGGAGGCGATAAGGGCGACGCCCCCGACCCCCAGGACATCCTCCCCCTCCCTTTCCCCTCCTCCTCTTCTCGCACGCCTCGGGGAAAAACTCCCGAGCGCCGCCGTCGCCAATTTCGTGGCCAGTCGTGGCCAACGAGCACGGTCCGCCCCTAGGTGGTGTCCAGCGGCTGCGCCTTCGTCGTCTTCGTCGACTACAACAGCTAATCGAGCCCGGGGAGCACCGCAGGCGTCGCCCGCGTCTTCTTCCTCTACTACGGCCGCTGCAACCTCAACGTCGATTCCGGCCGCCTCAGCCCCTCCCCGAGCCCGCTGCCAACCCCGACGCGCTCGTGGTGAGCACCTCTGTCGTCGCCAACTGTCCATAGGTGCTCGATAGACCCGTAGGCGTTTCCCCTCTTCCGCTTTGCTCCGGCCGCCGTGGTTCGTCGTCGTAGCCGTGTCCCCTGGCCACCACAGCCCACGCCGGTTGCACCAAAAGGTTCCCTGTGGATCGTATGTTCGATCCCACCCCGCAGCGTCTTCAGTTTCGTCGCGTATAGCCAAGTGCCATTGGAGCCCGAGACCCCCTCCGCCATTTTTGAGCTCGAGCTCGTGCCTGTCCACCCCGAGCCACCGCACCGCCACCAAACTCCTCCCCGTAGTCGTCCGCGTCGATTGGTACCAGCCGCGCCTCCTCCCGTGCACCACAGCGAGGGCAGCGTCGGCCTCGCCGGCGTTCTGTCGCCGGTGAGCCTCCGGCGAGCCTCACGGTCTCTGACATGTGGGTCCCATGGACCAGTTGACTGGGTTGACCAGTCAACTGTGCTGACTGGGCAACCCCAGTCACTGACAGTGGGCCCTACCCAGTTACTTACTTTGTTAACTTAACAGAAAAATTAAACAGAATAATAAACCCCTCCCAGACACTGACATGTGGGCCCTGGCCAATTAACTTAGTTAAATAAGTTTAGCTAACACTGGATTCACTGACCACTGGGCCCCCCTTGTCAGTGTAATTTTAAAAAGAATTTATAAATAAACAGAGGCTCACATGTGGGTCCCCCATGTCAGGCACTGTTTTGGATAATGTTCTGGATAATGTTGAATAAATAATAAAATAAATTCAGAAAATCATTTAAATGATTTAAAACTTTGAAATTCAATAACTTTTAAACCGTAACTCGGATTCAAAAACTTTATACATGAAAATCGATCAGAAAAATATAATGAATACAAATACGCTATCCGTATGTCTATCACACCCCTCTAACACAACGAACATCGAACCGTCCCCCTCCGGACCGACGGTCCGATAAATTGTCCGGTACTGTTAGAGTGCCCGGATGAATTTATTCCGAACACGAATGTTGTTCGGAATAGATCAAATAGCACGGATACACCCCCCCTTTTGTTTTTCCGGTACCCACGACACCTCCGGCTTGATCCTTCCCCCCCCCCCCCCGGACACCCTGTCCGGTAATCATCCGGAGCCGGTAGTTCATCCTCAGATGAATTTCCGTTCCGAGCAACGTGCATTGCACTGCGTTAGAACACCGCTAACATTTCATCTGTCATGTCATGCATCTGTTTGTATATGCTTGCTGTGTATTTACTGTTTCTTCCCCCCCTTAATCTCCGGTAGACCCTGCTGCTGACGTCGACTACACCGCTGCTGAGTACGACTACTTCGTCGACGACCCTACTACTACCGTCAAGCTTCCAGGCAAGCAGAGCCATTCTCTTCCCCAGATATCGCCTATCTTTCCGTACATTTCTTGCACTAGGCATTGTTACTGCGGCTGCTGCTACGTTACAATCCTATTCAATTGCATAGCCTGATTTTGTCGCCCCTTCATGTGCCTTCCTTTATCCTATGCTGCCTATTATTATTATTATGCATTATTCAGCAGTGAGCCCTGCGCATTGTTAGCTAGGATTGGATAGAGGGCCGTGATCACTCAGGGGAGTGAACTCGGGTACAAATATTATAACTGCACAGGTACGGTACTAAGCAGACACCGCCAAAGGCCCCTATCTGGGTTATGCCTAGTCACCTCAAGTGTGAGCTATCAAGGAGTAATCCTTGTACTCCACTCGAGGCTGACTTTGTCTTACCGCCTTAGGGTCCTGAACAACGGTTGTCCTTCAGGTAAGAAGTCGGGCGACCCAACGGTGCCCGCAAGAGGTATTGCGACGGGACGACAGGGAGGGTACGACCAGTGTACCGGTGTGCTTGGCCCCTGATCGTTGGCCGCGAGAGTTACCAACCCACGAAAGTCGAGCTCCTCCAGGAGCACACGCGAGACAAGGTAAGGAGACGGTTCATCTTGTTGGTAACCGCAGTGACTTGGTGGGACGACGGGGCAGGCACCGATGTACTGGTGGTCCTGGCTGCTGTCGTTGTCCGCGGGTCGGTTAAGTCGAGGCAACGATAACGGTTGTCACGCAGGTTAATTAAAATGCTAAATGGTTCAGTGAATGTCTTGAGTTGGCTATATGCCATGTACGCACTACCTACCCGTGGGAATTACGAGTTATGGGCTCCTCTGCTTCGTAGTGTCGTCCGAGGACTCTTCAGACGTCAGCAGTACTGCGGGCTGATTGCCGGGAAGTGGTGTTGTCTTATTTGCTCGCGCGGTGATGTCTTATTTGGATTTGCTTTAACTTCACCGGCCAGTCACGCACCGTGCAGGAGTACGTTCGGGTTGGGGTCCAAGGCCCGGCGTACTTAGGATTTAGACCGGCGGATGGCCTCTCTGTTGAGTTTGAAAGATGGGCTATGAAGTGTCGGATAGCCTCGGTGGAGCGTTCCCTGATAAGGTTCCCGCCACCCTGGAGATCCGTGCGTGTAGAGTAACACAAGTGCACCCCTGCAGGGAAGATTAATCTATTCGGATAGCCGTGTCCACGGTAACAGGACGTTTTATGCTGAAGCTGGATCTTACCACTACAACTATTATTATTAAACTGTATGGTTCCGGGTTTTCTTCCTCGCGGGGATGTCGAGGAGGTGAACTCGGAGGCATTGCTAATTATTACAACTTATTATTATACAATGCTGCAACAACTTCTGCTGCATTTTTACTTTATGCTTTATATAAACTGTTGGCTGATTCTTACCTCATGCTGCAAGACATCGTCGGAAGATGCTAGTCTTCGTTAGGCCTAGCTTCTTACCCTTGCTCTGGATTTCTGTCTTTCAGTCCACTATATACAGCCTCTTCTTTTCGTTGATACAATGCATAATGCTTAGTAGCGGACGTAAGACTCGCGGGTATACTAGATACTCACCTGCTTTATTTCCTTTACTGTTTTGCCTGATCGGCCGCCGCAGCCGACGTTGGAGCCCAGGAGCAGGAGTACCCCGGAGGCGCCTACTACGACGTCGAGTTCCCCGTTGACCAGGAGTAGTTTGGTGGATCCCAGGCAGGAGGCCTCGCCTTTTTGATCTGTATCTCTGATGTGATTTGTGCTAGCCTTCTTAAGGCAAAACTTGACTAACTATGTCTGTACTCAGATATTATGGCTTGTATGACGTATGTATTCGGGTCCGCGTGACCCCCTCTATTGTAACATATTTGTTTATCCTTTTGTGTTTAGTGTTGTGCTGTGATATTATCACTGTGGCACCCTAATCTCAGTCGTGTACCCTGTGTGTATGATTACTATACACGGTCTGATTTTGGGGGCAAGGGTGGGGTCAAGCCCCCTGGCCGCCTAGGCACAGGGTGACCCCCCTCGGCTCTACTTCGGGGCTCTGGAAGGTTCCCGTACGGTGATTTTTTATTAAATTTTTCCAAAATTTTTGAAGCACTTTTAATACGAGGGAAACCTGAAATAAAAAGTCAGCAGAAAACATGAACTGACAATAGGGTGCACTGAGTTAATAAATTAGTTCAAATATGATCAAAAGTGTATGAAAGTGTATCAAAAGCATAGCAATATCACACAAAACATACATGGAGCAAGCAAAAATTATAGTTATGTTTGGGACGTATCAATAAGTCAGCAGGAAACGAGATGGAACGACCATCAAAAAAGGAAAAGAGGATGGACGTAGGAAGATGTTGGAAGAAAAATTGATGCAATGTGGAACGTTACATCTTTTTTAGCTAGTGGAGAGAGAGGTGTTTTGTGAGAAGTTTGATAAATAAATTAAAATAAAATTAATTTAGAATGCAGATAAATTAAGGTGATTGATTCTCATCCGAGGAAGATTGAACGAGAGATGGTAGAATAAAAAAAACATGAACCTTATATTTTTTAAGGGGAAATTTATTTTTTTCCACTAAACTCTTTAAAAAAATATAGAATTGGTCTTTCAACTTTAAAAAGTATAAAATTAATCTCTCAACTTCTAAAATCGATTACTCTTAGTCTTCATGCCGCTTTATTTGATTTTATACCTAGATGGATTGCCACAAATAAAACCAGATGAGTGGGGGAAGGTTACTCATTGTCTTGTTGATATTATATTCATTGTGCTCCCCTTCGCCATTTATGCCGACGTCTCATTGACGCACAAGCATTGCAACAACACTTTATGTTTATCCGTGTTGGCTGCATCATATGCATGTCGTACTTTGTCGATGGTAGGCGGCGAGGGCCATAGGCAACGTACAACCTTCCTCACTCCTCTTTTTTTTATAACAATCCAAGTCGACAGGGAATCATATGAAGCGACATGAGAGACTAAAAGTAATCGATTTTAAAAGTAAATGGACCAATTTTAAAAAATAAGGTACGAATTCTATACTTTTGAAAAAAAATAGGAACAAAAAAATATACTTTTTCCTTTTTAAAAATAATAGAGATATTTTAATGGGTAAAAATAATAGAGATAGAGATATAGAAATGTGTCATTTTTTTAGGCAAGGGCCGTCATATGGCCAGCCCAGGCCCACAATAGAAAAAGGCTCTACGACGGGCTTACACAGCGATCGTGTCTCCATCTCGCTGCAATCTCTCCATCCCGACCCCGGCGATGGCTGCCGCCCTCCGCTCCTCTTCCGCCGCCGCGGTGCGCCACATCCTCCGCATACCCAGGTTCACCTTATCTACGCTCCCGTACGCTTCACGTCCTGCGGCGGTGGCACCCTTTTCGCGCCCGATCACCGTTATCTCAGGTCATCCTCGAATCACATCTTTTGGCTTGCTATTCGAAAGTACCATATGTCTGTCTCTGTATTTGCGCCAGCCCCAAATTATGATTCCGTCCGGTTCGCTCGATTGTTTAGGCTGTTCGTAGATTTTTAATTGCGGTAGGATTTATTATTTGGTACGGATTTTATTTTGAAACTTATGGCTAGAAATATTTCAAGTTCGGAGGTTTCAACTGGATACCTTTAGTACTTGATGAGATGGGGGGAGGTGTTGAGCAGGGTGCTCCGGCTTAAAATATATCAACACTCTGTAAATTCTAAAGCGTCAATAATGCTTATCTCTCTCATTTTTTGCGGGGGAATAATGCTTATCGTTATCACTTATCAGTCTTCATATCCTATATTATACCTTAGTTAAACCTATATTTGTGCTCATTGTTGATTAACTCTTGCGTGCTGTAAAGGTGGCAACACTGCTTTCTCGTGGAACTTCAGTCGCTTGCTCAGTTCAAATGAGAAACATATGCCCGCAATGTCTGACCCAGAAATTGAATCTGCTCTGAAGGATTTGATGGCTTCTAGCTGGAATGAACTTCCACATTCTCTTGTAGAGGAAGCAAAGAAAGCAGTAGCAAAAGGCACTGATGATGCGGATGGTCAAGAGGCTTTGAAATATGTATTTCGTGCAGCTGAGGCGTGCGAAGAATTTGGTGGAGTTTTAGTTACCCTAAGAATGGCCCTCGATGATCTTTGTGGTCTAACAGGCGAGGTTGGTACTTAATTGTCTCTATCCCCTCGTTTATCTACTGCTGAGTTTGAACTTTTACCAAGCTTAATTCTTGCAGAACGTGGGCCCCTTGCCTAGCTATGTAGAAGATGCTGTTAAATCCACATATAATCGATACATCGCATATCTGGAATCCTTCGGGCCTGACGAACATTATCTACGAAAGAAGGTGGAAACTGAGTTGGGTACCAAAATGATTCACCTTAAAATGAGATGCAGTGGCATAGCATCCGAGTGGGGAAAGGTAAGTCTATTTTGAATGTTACTTGCCCCGCCAGTATGGTTTACTTCCATAACAGCTTCTGCTGTGCAACTTGTATTTTTGACACATCCATGGTTTTCTCAGTTTCGTATATGCCATGGTGCGGCATTTTTTTTTACTTCCGTTTAGGATAATGTTCAGCTCTTTCTTTTTTACTAAGATATTGTTGTGTATGCAGTATTATCTTGCTTCTAAAGATTTTTGAGGTGAGGTAGTTTTAGACATTTCTTTTATTTTGTGCCAAAAAATAGCAACATGAAACAGTATACTGGAGTTGGCTATGTTTTTTGTTTCTTTTAGTGAACCAAATGAGTCAAATAAGAGGACAATGTGTAGTTAAGTTTTGAAAGACATGGAATAGCTTTTAATGACTAAACACTTCATCTTTGTCTAACAAACTCATATATTTCAACTATGACCATCACCTTCTTTCATTTGATTTGTAAAGAAAATACACTAAAAATTCCATTATCCATGTAATTTTCTTTGCGTCGCATTGAATTGTTTTTCTAGTATCCTGCCTAATCTCATAACATCTTATGAATGATGTTTTGCCTGTGCAGTACTACTGATGGAATTGTATTTCCTGGACTGTACTTGTTGAACATACCTTTATTCAGTACTCCTTGCCCCTGATGTGATTATTCTACTTGCAGATCACCGTGATTGGCACCTCAGGGATCTCTGGGTCCTATGTTGAGCTGAGGGCATGAGGGAAGTCTATTAGAGCAAGGTGTTCAATATATTATTTCCATTTTCTTTGTAGCTTGCGTGCCAATAACGATGAAATCATCACATACGTGCGCACTTCCATTGACTACTGGTGCCACAGGCTGCTGTAATAATAACAAGTTCCTGGTTCATGTTAAATTTGTTTTACTCCTGGCCCTGCGCTGGTGTCCATATACGTGAACTATGGGGGTACACTGTTCTGTTGTTGGACGCCATGGGTGACAGAAAACTTATTGGAATGCTAATGCAGATTGTAAATATAGCAAAAGCGTGCCTTGCACCACATTTTCTTAGGGGTATAACGATCATTTATTGCAATAAGTTCAATGGCATGCGGTAGAGATAGAGAGAATTTAGAAGACCCATCCGCCTCAAAGTTTCTAGTTCTAACCTCACGACTAAACTTGCATTCAATGAACTCTGAAGACCACTCTCTGATTTCTCTGATGAGGAAGCCATAGCTTCATCCCGTGTTTATACTGATGTTCTTGATTGCCGTGGCACAGTTCAAGGAAATCAAAAGCGTATCTTGCCGCAACATTTATCTATTGCATAGCTTTTATTCGAAACACCATTGCTCTGATGGGGTTCTACGGTTGTGGGCCGCATCAAACGATTGCCTTACGTATATTTTTGGTTGCCGTGTTTGTTATGCAACCGATGAAGTTTTTTGTTTGTTTTGGCTGCTTTGCTTGCTGCAGAGATTGACTTGAGTTTTTTGTTCAATGATCTAGGAATTAACACTATGGCTTTCAACCTAAATCTTCTCTATCTCTACCCTGCAAAAAAAATTACTCTATCTCAGCCAACATGTAGTTATTTTTTGAACTCAGCCAACATGTAGTTATTTTTTGAACTCAGCCAACATGTAGTTAATAGTGGAAAATGCACTTACCCAAAAACAGCTAACAAATCGCCAGAAGAAAATGAAGATTGCATAGATGTAACTTTGTTTTTGACTCAACAGAAGTTGTAGGAAATGCGAAAACTTTGGTTGTAAGAATAACATATAAGTGGGAGATAACAAAGAGTGATTGCATTGTACACAAACACTTAATCCTCTCGCTAGAAGAGGGGTATATATACAACAAGAAGTGATTGCATTGCACACAAACACTTAATCCTCTTGCTGGAAGAGGGGTACATATACACCCATTGAAAAAATGGTTAAACAATCGAACTAAAATACCCTAAATGGGAGTATGTTCTCGATGTCCTCTAACCGAAAAAGCTTCCCTTGCAAGTTTCAGGATTGGATTGCCGGCCTCATTAGCACCTCTTCTTCGAGGATTCTCTTGAACGGGATTGCCCCCCCCATTATGCATGTCTGTGGGCTTCGCCAAGGGGGGCTCTATCGCTGCTGCTCTTTGTTATTGCTATTGACCCCCTACAAAAGATCCTCGAGGTGGAAACTAGGGAGGGGTTGCTTCATAAAATTCGTGGAATGGGGCATGGCGAGAACTTCGCTCTATGTGGATGACGCCGTGGTCTTTCTAGCTCCTATAAAGAGGGACGTTGTCAACCTTGTGGAGATCTTACGGGATTTTGGAGATGTCACAAGCTTATGCACCAACTTCCACAAGAGCTCGTGGTGCCTATTCGTTGTGGCCACATTAACTTGGCATTTACGCTTCAAAACCTTCCAACAAACATAACCGCCTTCCCATTGAGATACTTGGGCCTCCCGTTGTCAGTGTGGAAGCTCAGAAAGGTGGACCTGCAATTCCTTAAGGATAAGGTTGCGTCCAAGCTACCACTTAGGAGGGCCAAAATATTACCACGATAGGCCGCACAACTCTTGTCAAGTCCGTTCTAGCATCTAATGTGCGAGATCATGATAATGGTTTCTCGCCCTTCATTGGTTACCCCAAGTGGAAGGTGAGATGTAGGATAGCAGCAAATTTCCCTCAGTGAAGATACCGAGGTTGAGTTCAATCCAGTAGGACTCCGATAATGATAAGTAGGTGGTTCAGCAAGTGATGCGTCGTTTGAAGAAAATCACTTGCTTCTCCTGGACCTGCACACAGAAACAAATAACTTTGCTCCCAACGAAGTTTAGAGAGGTTGTCAATCTCTCCGGTCTTGTTGTTTACAAAGGATTAAAACACAAGGGATAATGATGATAGTGATAGCAACTAGAAAATAAAAGCAAGAAAATAAATAAGCGTGTAAACAGTGATGAGAATATGGACCCGGGTCCCGTGATGTTCACTGGTGATATCTCTCTCCCAAAAGACGATAAAATTGGTATGCGAGGTAAACAAATTACAGCTGGGCAATTGACAGGAGTATAAACGCACCGCAATGCTAACTATGCTACAAAGAAAGGAAGAGGCTCAAAAGCATGGGCGGTACGCCAAAATAAGTAGACCGAAATCCAACTACATATACTACTAATCATCCACCTTGAGATATCTATCCAGAACATCTCGCTGGTATTAAGTTGCGAGCCCCACCCAAAGTGTAAACCCAAAGCAACAGACAACTGCATTAAAAAGCACTTTGCGTAAAGTAAACAATCCTTACAACCGCGGTTACAAGCACCGTTGTTTTCCCCCTTGTGGCAACAACACATCCCCTAGACTCATGTTTCTGTCACTCAAGCGTGTCATCAGGGGCATGAACCCACAATCGAGCATAACGTTCCCTCTTGGAGTCACTACCTACTACTTGGCCAAAATAATAAACAGCAACGGATAACATGCAAGAATTACTTAAGAACAACAATATAAAAGATAAGAACCAAATATATTACTCTATCACAATCTGAACATAATCTCATAATCCATCAGACCCCAGCAAACTCAGCATAGCGACAGCAGAAAGATTACATATGTGCCTCGATCATGTAGGGCAGCTCACGAGGACTAAACCATTCAGAACAAAGAGGGGCGGAGAACATCACATAGCTACTGATCACGGACCCATGGTCCAAGGAAAACTACTCACGGTACCTCCGGGAAGCGTCCATGGTGGAGGGAAAGCTCCCGGAGGCCAATCCTCCCTCTGGAAGGGTGCCGGGAAGAAGTCTGTTGGCGCTCCCGATCTTGGAAGCACGGCGGCGGCGGGACAGAGGCAAGATCGCGAAAAAGGGTTTTTTCTTTAGGGGTTTCGCATCACGGATATTAAATAGGCAAAGGGGGCAGCTAGAGGGGCCACCAGGTGTCCAGGCGGCCACCCGGCGCAGCCCCACCCTAGGCCGCGCTACCTGGCCTCCTGGGCACCAGATGGGGCCATTCTAGCCCTCCTTCGGGACTCTGGAAGGTTTTGTTGCGCTGATTTTTTATCCGATTTTTCCCGAATTGTTGGAGCATTTTTAATATGGGGGAAACCTGGAATAGAAAAACAGCAGAAAACAGGAACTGGCACTGTGGTGCACTGAGTTAATAAGTTAGTCCAAATATGATCAAAAGTGTATGAAAGTGTATCTAGATCATAGCAATATCACACAAAACATGCATGGACCAAGCAGAAATTATAGATACATTTGGGACGTATCAACATCCCCAAGATTAATTCATGCTCGTCCTCGAGTAGGTAAATGATAACAAGCATACTTTCTATGGTGACATGCTAGCAACCATATAAGAACTTTTAAAAGTAAAGCAATCAAGGTATGTGATTCAATTCAATTCATAACATGCAAGAGTCTATATTAGCATTGAAATAAGTAACAAAAGAACATTAGGTGCAAGAGCTCTTGTTGTCCGTGACTCGAATGTCTCCAAATGGTGTTTGCATGCAAAAAAGGGGATAGGGAATACAAGAAAAAAGTATTTTTTTGTTGAGAACTCAATCTACTAAATTTTCACGCTTGGTCTTCTTTGGAATCTTATCTTGACTCTTCCCCAGACCACTAGCCAGGTACAAGTCAATTTGATCCACTCCTTTTCGATATTTTGAGCACTCATGCAATGGATGAGCGTAAGAACGAGAGTTGACACTTAGGATGGCAAAGAGATAAATATGGTGGAGGAGGAAGACAAAAAGGATGAGAAAGGCTCACATCAATAAGGACAATCATAGGCGAGAAGGCAAAATGATAGATATGATGTGAGGAGTAGGGATTGCTGATACGTCCAAAATGCATCACTATTTTATATAGTAATTCTTTCTTATTCATTGATATATTTCATGTTATGATGCTATTCTTATGTTGTTTTGGCTTGTTTTACACAGTTTGCATATTTCCGATGCCGAAGCATCAGACGCAGGATTCAGCGGTAAAAAGTGGACGCTGAGTTACTGAAGGAGAAGACCTCCTAATTACCTGAAAATCGACGGAGAGTATTTTCCAGAAGGATGATGAAGACACGCAAAAAAGGAGCCCGAGGGGGCCACAGGGTACCCTGGCCGCGCGGGGAGGGCGCCTGGACCCCTGGGGCCACTCCCGGCTCCCCCCTTTGGCCTATATATCGCACATCGTCCAAAAACCCTAAAAGGAGAGGAGTTTCGCGAGTTCCACCGCCGCTCCGTGGCGGAAACCAACAGAGGAGAAAAGACATCTCCGGCGGGAAGATTCCACCGGGGAGAACACCTCCCGGAAGGGGAGATCATCGCCATCGTCATCACCATCGTCACCGGCATCATCGAGATCATCATCAACATCAGCACCATCTCCATCTTCATCCAATCTCACCTCACAAGTTTAACTTGTGTTGTAATCCGTACTATCTATCATCTCTACTCTACCGGTGTTGATTACTACCGTGTGATGAATGCTATTGAGTTTTGTTGGAGAAATATCATTGTGTCCAGATTGTTTATCATCTATTCATCCCCACTGATCATGATCTCTTTTATGTCTTGTGAGTAGTTACTTTAGTTCTTGAGGACATGGGATAAGTCTAGTTGTTAGTAGTCATATGATGTTGAAGTAATATGTGTTGTTTGATATTTAAGTTGTGTTGTTATTTTCCTAGTGGAGTTTTGTGAGTCGAACACTCAACACTTCTCCTTATTAAGGACCTAGGGGAATGCATTGTGTATAAAGAATGCTTACGGTGGGTTGCCGGAGTGACAGAAACTGAAACCCTAGTTCGCACGCTTTTGCACAAGGGAACTTTGGATCATCGATCGTATTGCTATGGTTAGGCTTTTGCCTTAATTACTATCTTGTATTTGCGGATGATTGCAAGGTGTGTAATCATAAGAGTGCACTTATCTTAGTCTAGAGGGTGTACTAGCATAGATTCACCCACTCAACACTTAATAACACAGTACATAGTACTGATACGGAATATGGCGAAAGCACGTGACTATTTCTTCCATGTGTCCTCAAGAATGCTTTAGCCTTTATAAGTATTGTTGCTAGGCCTCTCCTTTGCTCGAAAGGATTGGGCCACTTGTTAATCCTCAGTGCTTTTTAATTTGCTCACTTTTACCTTTTTGTTGCTTATATCGAAACCCCCTAAAAAGCCATCTTTCAGTTCCTGCAGCTATTTCTTTACCAAAGTCACTTACCAATACCTTCTTCTCCTCGTTGGGATAAAGACTCTTATTTATTGAAAACACTACAAACAATCCCCTACAGTTGAGGTTCATCAAGTACTGTTTTCTGGCGCCGTTGCCGGGGAGCGTAGCGCTATTAGTAAGTGAAGCTGGTAAGGAAGTCTTTATATTTCTGTTTCTAGTTTGTTGTTGCTAGTCTTTTTCCTTATGGACACCTCTACTCTTGGATAGTTGTTTATGGGGAAACGCCCCACAACTTTGGTGGTCACTCCTACCCCTACTGAAATTGTGCCTTATAAGATACCATCTGGTATTATAAATTATGTCTTAGCTAATCGTTATGCAGGAGATAGACATCCAGGTGAACACTTGCTATATTTATCACAACCATGTTCATTATTTAAGCTCGCATGTGTGTCAATGGAGTTCATCATGAAGAAATTATTCTCCATATCACTTATAGGTAAATCTTCAGATTGGTATAAGCTCCTCGATAACTCACATCTACTTAATTGGGAAGAGCTTATGTCTCTCTTTTATACAAAATTTTACCCTCTTCATGAAATTCATCGAGACATGAATTACATCTATAACTTTTGGTCTCATGACGGAGAGAGCATCGCTCAAGCTTGGGGGAGACTTAAATCCCTAGTGTTCAAATGTCCTATCCATGAACTCCCCAAAAGATATTATAATTACAAATTTTTATGACAGGCTTTCTCGTCAGGATAAGGAGATGTTGGATGCCTCCTCTAGCGGGGTATTCCAAAAAAGAAGCGTCGAAGAAAGGTGGGATCTCATCGAGAGGATCCAAAAGAATACTGAAGATTGGGAAATCGATAAAGGTATTGAACCCCCTATAAATTATGGGCATGATTACATTGAGAGCTATGTGAAAACTGATTATTTTAATACCTTTTGTTCTAAGATTGGTCTTGATTCCCAGCTTATGATTGATTTTTGTAAGAACTTTTCCTCTCACATTGACTCTTCTAAGAAGGCTAAGGATCAGTATCATAAACCATTTAAAGAGTTTCTTGTTGATATTCATGTTGCTGACCCTATTCTGCCTGCAGTCTTTTATGAAAATCCCCCTTTCCCCACAAGGATAAAGGAACACTCTTTTGTGACAGACGTAATAAATAAAAGTGGGAGAAGAACTGACGAACCTGAGGACCTGATCAAGGTCGATCCTCAAGTTGCGATGGTTAAAGAGTTAGTTACCAATGATGTTTCAGATTCCAAGATAAATTTTTGTGTTGTTTCAACTAACATTGTCACAACCAAGAATAAGAGCCCAATTTCAGGTACACCAGTTGTATCTGTCAAAATAGGAGATCACAACTATTACGGGCTTCGCGATCTGGGGTCCAGTGCTAGCGCTATTCCTTATTCACTCTATCAGGAGATCATGGGTGAGATTTCATCCTGTGAACTTGAAGAGATCGATGTTACTATTTATCTAGCAAACAAAGAAACTATCTCTCCCATTGGAATTGTGAGAGATGTTGAAGTCCTATGTGGAAAGGTAAAGTATCCTACCGACTTTCTCGTACTTGGTTCGGTGCAAGATAGTTTTTTCCCTATTATCTTTGGTAGACCTTTCCTCAGCACTTGTGGTGCTATTATAGATTGTAAAAAAGGTAAGGTTTCTGTTGAATTCAATGGTGAGCCATATGAATTTAACTTTTCTAAATTTTCCAAGCAACCTCGTGGTACTGATTTACTTAGTGATGATAAAATTATTGAAAATATTGCTTCTATTGCTATTCCTCCTAATGATCTTTTGCAGCAATATATGGAAGACCACGAGAATGATATGCATATGCAGGAAAGAAATGAGTTAGATGAAATATTTGCAAGACAAGCTGCTATCCTGAAGCACAACCTTCCAGTTGAGCCTTTAGGAATCCTAGCACAACCAAAAGAAGACCCGGTGTTTGACCTCAAACCACTGCCCGATACGCTCAAGTATGCCTATTTAGATGAAAATAAAATATATCATGTTATTATGTATGCTAACCTTTCAGGATTTGAAGAAGAGAGATTATTGGAGACACTTCGCAGACACCGTGGTGCCTTGGGCTATACCCTTGATGACCTTAAGGGGATTAGTCCATCGATTTGCCAACACACTATCAATCTCGAGCCCGATGCTAAGACAGTTGTTGATCATCAATGACGGTTGAACCCAAGGATGAAGGACGTGGTTAGGACGGAAATTCTCAAGCTTCTAGCCGCAGTTATCATCTATCCTATAGCTGATAGTAGGTGGGTAAGTCTAGTTCATTGTGTTCCTAAGAAAGGAGGTATGATTGTTGTTCCTAATGATAAAAATGAACTAATACCTCAAAGGGTTGTTATTGGATATAGAATGTGTATTGATTACAGTAAGTTGAACAAGGCAACCAGGAAGGACCACTACCCGATGTCCTTTATTGATCAGATGCTAGAGAGGTTGTCTAAAAACACCCACTTTTGCTGTCTTGATGGGTACTCTGTCTTCTCTCAAATTCATGTCAACACTACCGATCAAGAGAAGACCACTTTCACGTGTCCCTACGGTACATATGCTTACAGCCGTATGCCTTTTGGTTTATGCAATGCACCTGCTACTTTTCAGAGATGTATGTCTGCTATTTTTCATGGTTTCTGTGAGGACATTGTGGAAGTCTTCATGGACGATTTCTCCGTCTATGGAACTTCCTTTGACCACTGTCTCCACAATCTTAATAAAGTTTTGCAGAGATGCGAGGATACAAACTTAGTTCTAAACTGTGGAAAATTCCACTTCATAGTTAACGAAGGGATCGTGCTTGGTCACAAGATTTCCGAGAGGGGAATTGAAGTGGACAAGGCGAATATTGAAGCTATTGAAAGGATGCCCTATCCAAGGGACATTAAAGGTATTCGTAGTTTTATCGGTCATGCGGGTTTCTATATAAGATTTATTAAAGACTTTTCTAAGACTTCGAGACCCCTCATTAATATTCTCCAGAAGGATGTTCCTTTTGTATTTGATGAAGATTGTAAGGAGGCTTTCTAAGTTCTTAAGAAAGCTTTGATAACCGCTCCTATAGTACAACCACCTGACTGGAATTTTCCCTTTGAAATTATGTGTGATGGTAGTGATTTTGCTGTTGGAGCTGTTTTAGGACAAAGGGTTGATAAGAAATTGAATGTTATACATTATGCTAGCAAAACCCTTGATAGTGCTCAAAAGAATTATGCTACTACTGAGAAGGAATTCTTAGCAGTTGTGTTTGGTTGTGATAAATTTAGGCCTTATATTGTTGATTCTAAAGTCATTATTCATACTGACCATGCTGCTCTTAAGTACCTTATGGCGAAGAAGGATGCCAAACCGGATGCCAAACCAAGACTCATCAGGTGGGTACTCCTTCTTCAAGAATTTGATTTACATATGGTTGATAGAAAGGGAGCAGACAGTTCGGTGGCGGACAATCTTTCAAGGATGGAAGATATACCGTATGACCCCATCCCAGTCAATGAAAGTTTTCCAGATGAACAACTTGCCATTGTAAAAGTGAAATCTCTTTCCGATCCTTGGTTTGCAGATTATGCTAATTTTATCGTTGCAAAGTATTTGCCTCCAGGTTTAACATTTTAGGAAAGGAAGTATTTCTTTCATGATTTGAGACACTACTTTTGGGATGACCCTCATCTTTCCAAAGAAGGTCCAGATGAGATCGTGAGAAGATGCATACCGGAACACGAGCAGAAGGACATCCTTAGGCAATGTCATGATAGTCCCTATGGAGGACATCACGCCGGTGAGAGGACTGCACATAAGGTTCTCCAAACAATTTTTTATTGGCCTACTCTCTTTAAAGATGCTAGAAATTATGTTTTATCTTGTGATAAGTGTTAGAGAGTTGGTAATATTAGTAGTAGGAATGAGATGGCTATGAATTACTCTCTCGTGATTGAGCCTTTTGATTGATGGGGTTTTGATTTTATGGGTCCTTTTCCTCCTTCACACAACTACACTCACATTTTAGTAGTTGTCGATTATGTGACCAAGTGGGTGAAGCAATCCCCACTGAGAGTGTTGATCACAAAACATCTTTCAAAATGATCAAAGATGTAATTTTCCCTAGGTTTGGTGTACCTATGTATCTCATGACTGATGGAGGATCACACTTCACGCATGGAGCTGTTAGAAAAGCTTTAGCAAAGTACAATGTCAATCATAGAATTTCTTCACCATACCATCCTCAAACTAGTGGGAAAGTTGAGCTTACCAATAGAGAGATCAAGCTGATCTTACAAAAGACAGTTAACAGTTCTAGGAAGGACTGGTCAAAGAAGTTAGGAGATGTTTTGTGGGCGTATAGAACTGCTTAAAAAACCATGGGCATGTCTCTGTATAAGATGGTCTATGGCAAGGCTTGCCATTTGCCATTAGAATTAGAACATAAAGCTTTCTAGGCTGTTAGAGAGTTTAATGCTGACCCAAGTTAGCCGGTGAAAAGCGTCCCATGAACTTGACTTCTCTAGATGAGTGGAGAAGTGAAGCTTACGAGAGTGCTAAAATGTTCAAGCAAAAGGCAAAGAAGTGGCATGATAGAAGGATTCTGAAACGTGAATTTAATGTTGGTGATAAAGTTTTATTGTTTAGATCCTATTTCAGGTTTTCTCCAGGTAAACTACTTGCCAGATGGGAAGGACCATTTCATATTGAAGAAGTATACCGCTCTGGTGCAGTCAAGATTAACAATTTTGATGGCACCAAACCTCAAGTTGTGAATGGGCAAAGACTCAAGCATTACATGGCGGGGGATCCCGTCAACGTTGATGTAAATATAATACACACAACAACTCATGAAGAATATGTTGGAGACCCGTTTCAGACACCAGCAGAAGCAAAATAATAAAAGGTATGTACTACGGTAAGGAAACATCGCGAAACCGCCATAAAAGTTCCAGATTACGAGTTTTTGCAAAATATAGAAAATTCAGAGCTTGATTGGAGCCGGAGAGGAACTCCAGGGGGCCCAGGTGCCCCTCTGGCGCGGACTACCCCCTGGCCGCGCCGGGTGGCCGCCTGGTCACCCCGGAGCCCGTCTCCGACCCCACTTTGGCTCGTTACCTTCCTATTGTTGCAGAAATTTTTGCTATATATTTTCCCGGGTTGCCCTGGCACTGTATCTCGTGATTTCGTGTGTTTTCTTCTCGAGCTGTTTCTACCAGGAGATGTTTTAGCTAGACCTAGGTTCCATGGCTTCCCCAAGTTCCCCCAAGGACAAGTTCGTCGTCAACGTCATCAACCCCTACCTCGCTCAGGTGAAGAACCATCCTCGAACCGTCCAGTTGGAGGATGGTGTCCTTCACCAAGAAGATCTAAAGGAACCTGCCAAGGAGGGGAGCATCGAGGCCAGTCTAGAAGAGATGGAGCAAGAAGTCTTCAAGTACAAGAAGATGGTTGAGCGGGGTGTTGAAGCCAACTTAGACCTCATCAACGAGCTAAAGACGCTCTACAAGAAGGAGATGAGGGGGATTTGGTCAAGCATCACCGCGGCAGAAGAAAGAATTGATGATCTCCAAGGGAAGATTTATGACCTGCACAACCAGAACTGTGAGTATGAACTAAAGTTTATGCGCATGGGTTTAGGTGCTGGAACCAGGATTTTGGAGACTGAAGCCTCTCATGGGACCGGAGAACCTCTACCTTGGAAGCGCTTTGTCCATGACTACATCAACAACAACAACAACAAAAACAACAACAACAACAACAACAACAACAACAACAACAATAACAACAACAACAACAACAACAACAGGAATGAGGAGTAAATCTCCTTGGGTAATGGCATCCCCTTAGCTGGTTCCAAGCTTGGGGGAGGGCCGGTATCTTTATCTTTATCTTAGTCTTTTAGAGTCAAGTAGAGTCGTATCATGTCTAGGGAAGTTATTATATGAAATAGGTGTTTGCATTGAGGTCTATCACTCCTTCTGTGGAGAGTTTGTATCCGTGAGTGTGGAGTCGTCTATGTTGGAATATTAATGAGAAGTCTATTGGTTTATTCGCTGCACTCGATATTCTCTTCATGCAATCGGCCTTATATGATGATTCTTATGGGGAGTATTCACCTTATATCAGGTATGGCTTTGAAAACCTTATTTAATTTTGGCAAACATAGCATTGGTCTTGACAACATGCATGTTTTCTCAAGTAGCGACATAGCCAAAACCTTTATGTTATTATGCTTGAAGTGTTATGTTGACAAGGAAGACAAATTCATGTATTATTCTTACCTTAATGTTTATGCTTTGTATGTTTTGCATCTAAGTTAGCATCAATTGTTGTTCTCTCAAAGCCTTTGCTAGCCAAACTCTTTTCCAAGTCGATTTCTGCTTGTGTGTCCATACCCTGAAACCAATACCTTACATATGAGTCCACCATACCTTCCTATTCGTGGTATTCCCCTACCACTCCTATAAGTATAGAATTTATGTGTTATCCTTAAATATTCAAAATATTCTGTTTTGTGCCTCTTGTTTAGCTCATGAGGAAGTAGTAGGTAATTCATGATCTTATTAAGTTGGACAAGTTTTACCCCGGGATTGCATGTCTAATCTGCAAATCCATAATACAAGGAGGAACGGGCATGAGTGCGCCCAGCTCGAAAGATAATGAAACAAACAAACCCTCCTTCACGCTTGGTCTATGAGAAATCAGAAAGTTTGGCAGTGATAAACAAAGGAGATTAAGGGGACGTGATCGTCCCCACTTGGGAGCCATTCCTCGAAACGTGTCCATCTTGAGAAGTAATTGAGCTATCTATTAGCATTCGTTGACAAACTATGCACATCCCAAAGTTTATTTTCATTCTGTTTGATTTAAGGATAGCACATGAGTTTTCCCTGCTTGCCTTTAACAAGGCCCTTCATTTACCTTTGTGTTGAGTCAGTTGTCCCACTTCCTTCTTTTCCCAAAAGAGAACAGACACTTGATGTTGATGAGGATTCATTCATATGATGTTGCATTAAGTTTTTCCATGCCGCATCATTGTTGACATTATCTTTTGATAAGTAAGTTGTTTGCAAAAGCTTTTTCTAAGAAAGCATCTTCCTTCGTGTTATCATTTTCACTTCATGATTAATAACATTTTATTTCAAAATCTTCAAATTATTTCATTAAAAAGTGAAAGAGAAAAAGTAAAAGTTATTAGTTGTCCTTTGACCAAGGATATGTTTGCCATAATTTGATGAGTTTTCTCATCCCTACTTTTGATTATAATTGTTATTACTTTCTCATAATGAACTTATGAGTTGAGGTTGCTGCTGAGGATTCTTGAGTTTGATGAAGAAACTTTGATGCTTCTTGTCTGTATTCTATTTATCGACACTTCACTCTCTAAACTTGTGGACAGGTTTACCGAGCTCAGTATTCACTTGGGGACAAGCGAGGTCTATGCTTGGGGGAGTTGATACGTCCAAAATGCATCACTATTTTATATGTAATTCTTTCTTATTCATTGATATATTTCATGTTATGATGCTATTCTTATGTTGTTTGTGCTTGTTTTACACAGTTTGCAACTTTCCGATGCCGAAGCAGCAGACGCAGGATTCACCAGTAAAAAGTGACGCTGAGTTGCTGAAGAAGAATACCTCCAAATTACCTAAAAATTGACGGAGGGCCTTTTTCAGAAGATTAACGAATACACGCTGGAGAGGGGCCAGAGGGGGGCCACAGGGTGCCCAGGCGTCCACCCGGCGCGGCCCCACCCCTGGCCGCGCCGGGAGGGCGCCTGGACCCCTGGGGCCACTCCCGGCTCCCCCCTTTGGCCTATATATCACTCATATACCAAAAACCCTAAAATAGGAGAGTTTCCGGAGTTCCGCCGCCGCTCCGTGGCGGAAACCTACAGAGAAGAAAAGAATCTCCGGCGGGTAGATTCCGCCGGGGAGAACACCTCCCGGAAGGGGAGATCGTCGCCATAATCATCACCATCGTCACGGGCATCATCGAGATCATCATCAACATCATCCCCAACATCAACACCATCACCACCACCATCCAATCTCACCTCACAAGTTTATCTTGTGTTGTAATCCGTACTATCTATCCTCTCTACTCTACCGGTGTTGATTACTACGGTGTGATGAATACTATTGAGTTTTGTTGGAGAATTATCATTGTGTCAAGATTGTTTATCATCTATTTATCTCCACCGATCATGATCTCTTTTATGTCTTGTGAGTAGTTACTTTAGTTCTTGAGGACATGGGAGAAGTCTAGTTGTTAGTAGTCATATGATGTTGAAGTAATATGTGTTGTTTGATATTTAAGTTGTGGTGTTATTTTCCTAGTGGTGTTGTGTGAGTCGAACGCTCAACACTTTGCCTTATTAAGGACCTAGGGGAATGCTTGTGTACAAAGAATGCTTACGGTGGGTTGCCGAAGTGACAGAAACCTGAACCCCAGTTCACACTCTTTTGCACAAGGGAACAATGGATCATCGATCGTATTGCTATGGTTAGGCTTTTGCCTTAATTACTATCTTGCATTTGTGGATGCTTGCAAGGTGTTTAATCATAAGAGTGCACTTATATTAGTCTAGAGGGTGTACTAGCATAGATCCACCCACTCAACACTTATCAACACAGTACATAGTACTGATACGGAATATGGCGAAAGCACATGACTATTTCTTCCGTGTGTGCTTAAGAACGCTTTAGCCTTTATAAGTATAGTTGCTAGGCCTCTCCTTTGCTCGAAAGGATTGGAACACTTGTTACTCCTCAGTGCTTTTTACTTTGCTCGCTTTTACCTTTTTGTTGCTTATATCGTAAACCCCTAAAAAGTCATCTTTCAGTTCCTGCAGCTATTTCTTTACCAAAGTCACTTACCAATACCTTCCGCTCCTCGTTGGGATAAACACTCTTATTTATCGAAAACGCTACAAACGATCCCCTACAGTTGAGGGTCATCAATTTCCATGCAACGGATGCACATATGAGCTAAGAAAGCTCTCCAATGGAATTAGTGGGGGTGCATCCAACTTTCTCGATCATGAAGACCTAGAGCTCGTTTGAGGAGGCTCATCCTTGGAATATGCAAGACAAGTTCTATAGTGTGAAGGTCCCCACATAGCTATATGCATAAATGATCATCTCTATGGAGTACAAGGATAAGAGGGAGTACTAGTGTGGATCTTTCAAAATGATAGTAGTGTTGCCCCTTTCTCTCTTTTTATTTTCTTTTTCTATTTTTTCTATTATTTTTGTATATTTTGCTGGCCTCAATGGCTCTTTCTATTTAACTCTCATTTGTCCTCTTTGGTATCTTTTATTTTGTCCACTTTGGGATCTTTTCCTCACTTAAGGGCAACACTCTAATTTACAAGAGGGTATAGAAGATCTTTCACACTTTACAAGGTACTCAAACATAAAGAAGATGCAGCTATCATGATGTACGCAATCTATGCCTCTGCCAGTGTAGCAAGAACATGTATGACATGCAGATCAAGTCATGAAGAGGTGGATGTTTCATGGCAATATATCTCGGAAAGGCTATGGAAATGCCTTGATAGGTAGGTATCGTGGCTGTTTTGAGGAAAGATATAAGGAGGTTTATGATGAAAGAGTGTATCATGCCAAGGGTTTGGATGTACCAGCGAAGGTGGACGCCAACTCTCGGAGTGAGAAGAAGGCAATGCACGGTACGGAAGAGGCTAGAAAATATGAGGAGGTGGAAGTGTCAACTTTCAATACTTACATTAGTCTGAAGAACTCATGCACTTATTATCGGTAACTCTCAATCTAATAAGGAGGTTCACAAAGAGACAAGTACCCCGAGGAGGAGTGTATGGGGTTTTGGTTATCCTTGCACATCCTCGACTCATGGTACGTGAGTGTACTCTAATATCCGATCCCTCCAAAGATTAGCGATCCATCTAGTAGCTAGAGTTCTCAACTAGTTTTGTAGGTTTTTGAAAATAAACACGGATTGTCCAAAATACGACACCTATCACTATTAGGCTAGAGCTCTTGACACCAAAAGTTCAAACATTACTGACATCAATACCTCAAAACTATTGCAAGTTACTACTAAAATTAAATAGCAACCTCAATCACCTACTTTCAAGACAAGACACAACTCAGTGCAACAACCAACGCTCTTAACAAGATAAAAATGAAAACTAAAGAGAGTTCCAGCAACAAATAAACAAAATCCAAGGATCTTCCTAAAGACAAACTAAGACTAAAACTAAACATGGCAGTAGCTACGAAAAGATAAAGAACACGCAACAGTAAAAAGATAAGCATGAAAAATCCTATCATGTGTTCTAGATTGGACTGGAGCGTGTTTCTCTCCCACACAAAGTAGGCTGGGGTCTAAATTTTTATGAACAGAAAGCAAAGCTAAAGAAAACTAAAAAGTAAACCTAAGAGCGAGACGCTCCAAGCATAGCACATAATGCATGAAGTGATAAAAATATAGTGAGACGAAGGACAAACTGATGATTGTTGATGGAGAATGGGATGCACGAGGGCATCCCCAAGCTTAGACGCTTGAGTCTCCTTGAATATTTATTGGGGATGCATGGGGGCATCCCCAAGCTTGAGCGCTTGACACTCCTGGATCTTCTTTCATCATCTTCCACCGCACACTTGAAAACTCCCTTCATACAAAACTCACCATAAGCTGATTAGAGAGGTTAGTACCCTTAATAAAATATTTTTTCCCACTGGATATAAAGATATTCTTGAAGAGCTACTGTTTCTAAATATTGCCAAAAGGTTTTTGCAAAGAAAAATCAAGCTTAATGTTTGCAAAAGTAAGGAAAGGTAAAATGTGGCAGAATCTGTGAAAAACAGAACAACAGGTAGTAGAGTATTTTTTCGGGGCACTTCTGCAACTCAAATCAAAAAAATTCAGAACATATGAAAGTTTAAAAATTGTATAGAGCATGTTGTGTAACAAATTCAGCTTAAAAAGATGAACTGGTGATTTTTTCCGATTTTTTCGTCAAGAAGACAGAATCTGTTTTCTGGACAGCATGTCACAACTTTTGCTTCCCTTATCATAAGAGGCTGTGACTTGGCACAAAGCTTGAAAATAAAGATACAATGATGTTGCTAGAGTAGTAACAATCATCAAGACCACTAAAAATAGATGTAAAAACATCTTGGGTTTCCTCCCAACAAGCGCTTTTTTACGCCTTTAAGCTAGGCATAAGGCAAAAGAAGAATCAAGTTTTATCAAGAGAAAGAGAATAGCTAGCCCGTGTAACAGACTCAAAAGGTAACTTGATTTTCTTTCTAGGGAAGTGTTCCATCCCCTTTTTGAGAGGGAATTGAAATTTTATATTCCCCTCTTTCATGTCAATAACAACACCAACGGTGCGGAGAAAAGGACGTCCCAAAATAATTGGACATAAAGGTACACACTCTATATCCATAATAATAAAATCAATGGGAACATAATTATCATTGACAATGATAAGAACATCATTGATCTTCCCCAAATGTTTCTTTACGGAAGAATCAACAAGACGAACAACAAAAGAACAAGAATCAAAAGGTTTCAATTCAAACATGTATTACATTCTTTTGGGCATGATGGAGGTACTAGGTCCAACGTCACATAAAGCATAGCAAGAGAAGTTATTCAATTTAGTTTTAATCATAAGGTCCTGACCATCATCTAACTTCCTAGGTATGGAGGCTTCTATTCTAAGCTTCTCCTCCCTAGCTTTGATGATAGCATTTGTGATATGCTCCGTGAAGGAAAGATTAAGTGTGCTAGTGTGGGGGTCTCTAGACATTTTGTGTAGCAAGTGATACAGTGAGGAAGATAGTTCTCTCACTTGTAGTTGGTTACCCCAAGTGGAAGGTGAGATGCAGTGTAGCAGAAAATTTCCCTCGGTGAAGATACCAAGGTTTGTCTCCAGTAGGACTCGAAGAAATACAAGAAGGTGTCACGGTGCTTGACGTGGACCTGCACACACAACAAGTAACTTTGCTCCCAACGAGTATAGAGGAGTTGTCCATTCCTCCGGCCTTGCTGTTTACAAAGGATCAACGCAAGAGATAATAATAGTAGCAACTGAAAGTAAATTGAGGGTGTAAACAATGGTGGAAATATGGACCGGGATCCCATGACGTTCACTAGTGATGTCTCTCTCCCAAAAGACGATAAAAGTGCTAGCGAGGTAAACAAATCACTGCTAGGCAATTCACAGGATTATAAACGCACTGCAATGCTAACTATGCTACAAAAGAAAGGAAGAGGCTCAAAAGAAATGGGCAGTACGCCAAGGTAAGTAGACCGAAATCCATCTTCATCTACTACGAATCATCCACCTTGAGATATCTATCCAGAACATCTCGCTGGTATTAATTTGTGAATCCCACCCAAAGTGTAAACTCAAAGTAACAGACAACTACATTAAAAGAACTTTGCATAAAGTAAACAATCCTTGCACCCGCAGGTACACGCACCGTTATTTTATCCCTGGTGGCAACAACACATCCCCTAGTCTCATGTTTCTTTAACTCAAGCTAGACATCAAGGGGATGAACCCACAATCAAGCATAACGCTCCCTCTTGGAGTTGCAACAAATCACTTGGCCAAAGAAAAATACCGCAACGGAGAACATGCAAGAATTAACTAAAGAGCACAAATATAAAAGGGAACCAAATATATTACTCATCACAATCTGAACATAGTCCCATAATCCATCAGATCCCAGCAAACTCAGCATAACAACACAGAAAATTACAAAGGTGCCTCGATCATGTGAGGCCGCTCACGAGGTCTCAAAAGTGGAAGCACAAAGAGGGGAGGAGAACATCACATAACTACTGGTCATGGACCCATGGTCCAAGGGGGACTACTCACATCACATCCGGGAGGCGTCCATGGTGATGGATGGTCTCCCGGAGGGGGTTCCTCCTTCCGGCAGGGTGCCTGGGGCAGCTTCTCGTGGCAGCGCCGATCTTGAAACGGCGGCGGCGGCGGTACAGAGAGGAGAACGGGAATAGCATATCGATATTAGGGGTTTCCTCCGCGGGCACAAAATAAGGCCAAGGGGGGCACCGAGGGGGGGGCAGGGGTGTAAGTGCATCAAGTGCCTTCCCCTTGAGGTATTGGAGTTTGATGTCAAAACGGTTAAGGGACTGATGTGTTTGTGAGTATACACAGGAGAACAGTCCCTGATGAGGTGTTTAACCACCAATCGTGACCCCCCAAAATGTTGAGGAACATTGAAGAAAATGGTGCGTTTCCTGAAGAATGAAGTCGCGCAAAATCCTGAGGAAACAGGATCCTGAAGCATTCGGTTGAAGCGCTCGTTTGAAGCTGAAGGTAAAGACGATCCTGAGGACATTCGCGCTGAAGACGAAGTTGAAGCGTATTCATCGTTAAGACTTTTTATATTTCTTGAGTCATAGGAAACACCGCACTGTTGGAGGGGTTGAAGAAAACGAGTTCCGAAGGTCTGAGGAAGTGCTCAGTTAGGAATCCTGAAGAAAAACCCCGAGGAAATCTCCTGCAGTAGAAGTTCAGTCCTCGGGTGTCTGAGACATTGTTCTTCAGGACACTGAGGAATCTGTCTTCGGTTGAGGAGTCTGGAAACTGCGAGTGCAGTTCTCCTGAAGAGTTTTCTCCTGCAGTAGAAGTCCGGTCCTCATGTGTCTGAGACTTTGTTCTTCAGGACACTGAGGTAACTAACTTCGGTTGAGGAGTCTGGAGAGAGAATACTTTGACCGTGCCACGTGTTGCGTGGTGAGAGGCTAGAACCTGTCTAGCAACGGTCTGTTCCGAGGGCATGAGAGTAATTGCATGCATGGGCATTTATGTCCATTCACCTCGGGTTGCTCCGCGGCTATAAATAGCCACCCCCAGCCCCATTTGTGGGCTGGCTGCTCCAAGAGGAAAACTGACACTTGTCATTTGAGAGCAACCCACCTCTGAGGAAACTGAAGAACCTTTGTGAGGAAAACCACCAGCCTGAGTAGTTGAGCATTTCTGAGGAAGTCGGTTCGAGTGATCCGAAGCTTTTTACTCTTGAAGACTGTGATCTTCCAGCCGGTGTAGTAGTCTTCAGTCTGAGGAAGTCAAGATGCAATTGTGACTTCCCGGAGTGACTGAGTCTGTGAAGGTTTCGGGAGTCTACCTTGAAGACTCACCTGAGTTATTGGACGGAGTCTGAGGACTTTAGTTCAAGGAGAACAAGGTGAAGACTATGTCTTCTGAGTTGAATCTCAGCCTCTCCAACCAGACGTAGAGTTGTCACAGCAACTTGAACTGGTCTACCAAACCAATGTCTTCAATTACTGGTGACATCTCTTCAATCTCTTAAGCTTCAGTATTATGTCTTCAGTATCTATGGTGACTTCCTGTGCTTCAGCTCTCCCTCTGCTATTTGTCTTCATACTATGGATCTGAAGCACTTCTGCTTATCTGAATTGATTTATTTCCGTTGCATTATGATGTGCTTCCCTAATGACTACATTCTGCAAAGTTTTATTTCTTCATGATTTTGGTTACTTCTTCAGCTTCATGATTGCTTCAGTCCTGAAGAAAAACAAAATCCTGTAGTAAATTTGAAAATCTCCCATTCACCCCCCTCTGGTCGATATATTGCACTTTCAATTGGTATCAGAGCAAGGTACTCCCTTGTTCTGTGTGATTCGGTTTAACCACCTGGAGTTTTAGTTATGTCGACCTCAGGTACAATGAGCGTTGCCTCAAACTGCCCCATCTTCGATGGAACAGAATACCCATACTGGAAGAACAAGATGAGGATGCATCTTGAAGCCATTGACAAGGATCTATGGGACATTGTTGATCAAGGCATCCCTGAAGCAAATCTGATGACTGCTCCTGATGTAGTCAAGAAAAACTGGCAGCTTGATGCAAAAGCTCGAAGCATCATTGGTGGTCATCTCAATAAGGCTCAGTTCAACCGTATCAGTGGTCTGGATACTGCAAAGAAAATATGGACGAGACTGTCTAAAGTTAATGAAGGAGTCTCAGCTCAGCGAGACTCACGAATTGATACACTCCGCAGTCTCTTCAATCGGTTCAAGAGGCTAGATAATGAGCACGTACAACAAACCTTTGATAGACTCACTGACATATCCAATGAACTTCAGGCTCTTGGTGCTGTTGATATCACAGATCATGAAGTTGTGAAGAAACTGCTAAGGTCACTGGATGACTCATTTGAGTTCCTATCACTGATGATTCAAGAAAGGCCAGACTTCAAGACTCTGGACCCTGCGGATATTCTCAAGCGCCTCAATGCTCATGAACTGAAGCTCTCTGAAAAACGAGAATTATACAGCTCCACGCCTAAGGTCCGCGCGCTAAAATCTAGAGCACGAAGAGTGTCCTCTGATGAAGAGTCTGAGGCTGATACTGATAATCCTGAGACTCTCAGTCGTGAACTTGCTCTCCTTACCAGGAAGTTTCAAAGGTTCACGAAGAAGAATCGCTTCGGAAACTCCTGAAGGTCGTTATCAAGAAAAAGCAAAGATGATGACTCTGCCGAAGCTAGAAAGAGAGTTTGTCACAAGTGCAAGAAACCTGGGCATTACATCGCTGATTGTCCTCAATGGGAAAAAGAAGCTAAACTGAAGAAGAAGAAGAAAGGGAAAGATGAAAGTTCTGACGAAAAGACAAAGAAGAAATCCTCAAGATCTTCAAAGTCTACTGGATACCGGAACAGTAGCTCCCGTAAGGCTCGCGCTTATCTCGGGAAAGAATTGGACTCGGAAGAATCTGGTTCCAACCCTAATGCTGAGGAAGAAGAATCTGAAGAATCTGAGGGTGTGGCTGGTTTGGCTCTTGCCACGACACTTGTCTCAAAGTCAATCTTCAGCACTGAGGACTCTGGCCCATCACATGCTGTTAATGAAGCTGAAGACACAACTCCTTCCTTCTGCTTCATGGCCAAGTCCTCTAAGGTATCTTCTTACTCATCATCAGATGAACCCTCTGATGAAGAACCTGATGAAAACTATGCTAAACTTGCGTCTAAGCAACAACGTGCACTTGAAAAGACTCAGATCTCATTAAACAAAAGTGATGATATGTTGGTTGAGGAAATGACGAAGACTCAAAAGTTGACTGATGAATCGAAAATTCTTCAGTCAAAGTTTGATGACTTGTTCAATCGCCATGAGACACTCCTTACCGATCATGAAAAGCTATCTCATGAGTTCCTCATGAGGAAACAAGAAATTGAACGTGTAAGGATGTCTCATGACGATCTGAGGAAAGAAAATGAGTCACTCCTCTCGCAACAGATCATCATGCCACAAGAAGGATTCAATCATCCCTGTTTAAAATGCATTGAACGTGATCAAATCATTTCTGTGTCTAGTTCTTCAATGTCTTCAGACTCTGTTATCTCTATTACTTCTGTGGTACCTAACCCCTCATCTGAGGATACCATAGACATTGCTGAAGAAAATGCTAGGTTGAAGAATCTACTGGAAACAGGCATGTTCAAGAGTCTGAAAGGACATCAGACTCTCTGTGACATTCTCAAGAAACAGATCCTCAACAGAAACCCGAGGAAAGAAGGCATTGCATTCACTCGGAGACTCAACCCTGATGGGTCTTACTGGAAACCTGAACAATATCCTGAGACCATTTGGGTTCGGGCAATGATGCCTCCTCCTGACCCCTATACCTTATCTAGTTATGATGCTGCTTCCTCAGATATGATGATTGAGTCATTTGACTCAAACTATAAATTTTTTAAAAATTGTAATGGTGAGGTATTTGCCAGATACATTGGAACTAACTGCAGGAACGGTCCTCCAGTCAAGCAGATCTGGGTGCCAAAGGACCTCATCACTAACCTTCCTGTGAATGCAGATGCAAATGAGCTGAGGATATCATCTGAGGATGATACCTCAAAAGGAAATGATTATAATCATGTATCTGCTAACCATTTTGTTCACAGGGAAGCTCCTCATAAGAATGCTTATTCATTTGTTTATCCTGATACTGTCATCACACACCCCATTAAGTCTCATTATCCTCATCAATCCTCATGTGCCTCAAGACCACCCATAAAGATGTGGGTGGTTAAGACCTAATCATCCGTGCAGGGACATGTCCTGAGGCAATTACAATTTATGCAGATCATATGCCCAGGACAATAACAAATGAGTCAGTTGAAGGATAATTATATTGTTTGATTTCATAGAATCAATCCTGAGGAACATCCTGAGGAATTAATTCTGATGAATCTTAAACTCCTCAAACTGAAACTGGCTCATAACTTGTTGTATGAGATACTAATTCATTTGCAGGAAAAGACTGAATGGGTGATGGATAGTGGATGCACAAATCACATGACTGGTGACAGAAGTCTTCTTATGGAATCATCACTAAGTCCTTCTTCAAAGAAAACCATCACCTTCGCTGATAAAGGTAAAAGTAAGGTATTGGGTCTCGGCAGAGTGGCTATCTCTCGAGACCAACACATTGATGAAGTCATGCTTGTTGAATCTCTTGGGTACAACTTGATGTCTGTATCTATGCTGTGTGATCTTGATCTCGCTGTTCTCTTCGGAAAACATGGTTGTATTGTCTTCATGGTTAGCGATAAATCCACTGTCTTCAGTGGGATTAGGAAAGGTGACCTGTATATTGTAGATTTCTCTGAAGGTCCTCAGGTTGCTACATGTCTCATGGCACGAGCCTCAGAGTGCTGGCTATGGCATCGAAGACTCGGCCACGCTGGAATGAGAAATCTTCAGAAGCTGGTACTGAAGAAACATGTCCTCGGGATTGAGGAGATCAGATTCACAAAGGACCGGCTCTGTGGAGCCTGCGAAGCTGGAAAGATGACCAAGGCCAACCACCCAGCGAAGACCATCATGACCACTACGAGACCACTGGAATTACTTCACATGGATCTATTTGGTCCTCCAAAGTATTTGAGCTTTGGAGGTAATATGTATGGTCTTGTTATTGTTGATGACTTCTCACGATACACTTGGGTGCATTTTCTTCTCTATAAGTCAGGAACTCCAGCAATTCTTAAGTGCTTCGCTCAGTGAGTCATGAACAACTACAACCTGAAGATCAAGCACATTCGAAGCGACAACGGCACTGAGTTCAAGAACTTCGGTGTGGAAGAATTCCTCGATGACTTGGGAATTACTCATGAATTCTCAGCGCCATACACTCCTCAGCAAAATGGTGTTGTTGAGAGAAAGAATCGAACCCTCATCGAGATGGCTCGCACGATGCTGGCTGAGTACAATACTCCACTCAAGTGGTGGGCTGAAGCAATCAACACCGCATGCCACATCGTCAATCGAGTGTATCTTCATAAGTTCTTCAATAAAACTTCATACGAGTTAATGATCGGTAAGAAACCCAATGTAAGTTACTTCAAAGTATTCGGTGCACCTTGCTGGATACGTGATCCTCATCACGAGTCCAAATTTGCACCCAAAGCATGTGAGGGTTTCATGCTTGGTTATGGTATCAACTCGCACACCTACAGAGTCTTCAACATTAGTCATTATAAAATTGTTGAAACTGTAGACGTACGTTTTGATGAGTCTGATGGCTCCCAAAGAGAGCACCTGCCACATGATTTAGGTGAAGCACCACCTGAAGAACAGATCAAGAAGATGGGTGCTGGTGACATCATTCCTGTGGATCATCCTGAAGAAATCCACGTACCTCCTGCTCCTGAAGAACACCCAAATCCTGAAGCGAATAATTCTGATGATGATCCAGATCCTGAGGCACCTGACACGCCTGAAGTTCCTGAAGCACCTGAAGCTGATGCAAACGAATCTGATAGCAGTGACGAAGATGCACCTCAAGATCATCCACCTCGACTTCCTCGTGTGGCAAATGAAGTTCAAGTGGACAAAATCCTCGCTGACATCAACCTACCAGGTCCTCTTACTCGTGCAAGAGCTAATCGTATAGCTAACTTTTGTGGGCATTTCTCGTTTGTATCAATTTCAGAGCCCACCAAAGTCTCCGAGGCATTCCGTGAAGCGGAATGGATTCAGGCAATGCAAGACGAACTTCTTCAGTTCAAACTGAATGATGTTTGGGAACTAGTCAAACGTCCTGATCCTAGAGTTCACAACGTCATCGGCACGAAGTGGATCTACCGCAACAAACTTGATGAAGATGGACAAGTCATCAGGAACAAAGCTCGTCTCGTAGCTCAAGGATATACTCAAGTTGAGGGGATCGACTTCGGTGAAACCTTCGCTCCTGTAGCTAGACTTGAGTCTATTCGTATTATGCTTGCATTCGCTAATCATCATAATATCAAGTTATATCAAATGGATGTGAAAAGTGCCTTCCTCAATGGTAATATCGAGGAAGAAGTATATGTTCCTCAACCTCCAGGTTTCGAAGACGCCAAGAAGCCTGATATGGTGTACAGATTGAAGAAAGCTCTCTATGGACTGAAGCAAGCCCCTCGGGCTTGGTATGACACACTAAGGGACTTCCTCATCAGCAAGGGCTTCAAATCTGGTTCCCTCGATCCAACTCTCTTCACAAAACGATATGATGATGCATTATTCATATGTCAAATTTATGTTGATGACATAATATTTGGATGCACTAACAAGAAATATAGTGAAGAGTTTGCATTCTTGATGAGTGAACAGTATCAGATGTCGATGATGGGCGAACTGAAGTTCTTCTTAGGACTCCAAATTCGTCAACAACGCAACGGCATCTTCATCTCTCAGGATAAGTACCTCAAGGAGTGCCTGAGGAAATTCGGGATGCAAGACTTTAAGGGCATCAAGACACCGATGCCTACAAACGGACAACTTGGCCCCGATGAAAATGGCAAGGAGTACGATCAAAAGGTATACCGCTCCATGATAGGTTCACTGCTATATCTATGTGCATCCAGGCCTGATATAATGTTGAGCGTTTGCATGTGTGCTCGATTCCAAGCGGCACCAAAGGAATCGCATCACCAAGCGGTGAAACTAATTCTTCGATATTTGGCTCACACCCCGTCGCTTGGCTTATGGTATCCAAAAGGCACACAGCTGGATCTCGTCGGGTACTCAGACTCAGATTATGCTGGAGATCGAGTGGATCGGAAGTCTACCTCAGGAACATGTCACTTCCTCGGACGTTCTCTTGTATGCTGGTCATCGAAGAAGCAGAACTGCGTCTCCCTCTCCACCGCTGAAGCTGAATACATTGCTGCTGGTGCAAGCTGCTCACAGCTTCTTTGGATGAAGCAAACCCTGAAGGACTACGGCATCAACCTGAAGAAAGTACCACTACTATGTGACAATGAGAGCGCCATCAAGATCTCTCAGAACCCAGTACAGCACTCGAGGACGAAGCATATTGAGATACGGTATCACTTTCTTCGGGATCATGTCTTAAAGGAAGATATCGTCATCAGCCACGTGAAGGCTGAAGATCAACTTGCTGATATATTCACTAATCCTTTGGATGAGAAGTGATTTAGCACTCTGAGGTGTGAGCTAAATATCTTAGATTCCTCAAACGTCCAGTGAATGGACACACATCCTAACGCTTAAACAATATTGAAGAATCCTGATGCACAACACACGATGCGTCGTACTCCTCAACTCATGAGGAACTACCTTGCTATGTGTGAAGAAATTAACGTGGAATTGACTCAAGATCCATACGACAATTGTATGGTATCAAGTGTCTCATTCCCTATAAGGTGGGTAGCGCCACCGCCCAAACACCTCAGGATTGAGTGATCCTCAACTACCTCAGGATTTGATGTTATTGATCTTCCTCAAGATTCGAAGTCTTCATTTCTGATGATTATCGTGTTTGTCCTCAACAGCGTTCACCTATAGTTATTGATCTTCAGTTTTTGCTTCTTCAACTAGGTGAACGTGATCGGACCCATCTCTCTGTGCTCACTTATCTAATCTGTCTATCTCATATGCGTTCATCAGGAAATTATATTCCTCTGGCATGAGACCTGTCATCATCATTTGCCTGAGACCATTTGTCTTTGTCTTCAGCCATTATCCTCAATGTCCTCAAATCACGGATTTTCTGTTACAACTGTCTTCAATTTGTTGCGATTTTACCGCACGTCGTAATTATCCACTATCACGATATTCACTGAGGATCCCAACAATCAGGGGCTATCTCGTCCACAAATTTCGCAACCTCTTCAGCTCCCACCCCTCTATAAATAGCTCTCTTCCCTCCCCCCCCCCCGGTCATTTACCCCCCAACGCCTCCCTCACTCTCGCATTGCCGCCCTTGAGCTCCTCACGCTCGAGCGCTAACATCGCCGGAGTTCGCCGTCGCCGGAGACGAACACACATTGTTCCTCAGCATTCGCCTCAAGTCTGGTATGCTTATTCCTTAGTGGTTTATTCCTCAGCACAACATTCCTCAGTACTGTTCATCCTCCACTGTGCTGCTAGCTCACTGAAACCTGTACCTATGCCTCAATCCTTTGTTTTACTCAACCTATTCCTCATGAACGCATATAACCGTACCCCACTTCCCTCGCAACTTAATTCTGTCACAGGTACATGTCTGCTGAGGAATCGCATGGTTCTCATAGTCTCACTTCATTTGCAGCTCAGCTCGAACGTACAATTTCTCAGTCTCCTCAGCTGAAGAAAATGGCTCCTCGACGTAAAATCACTGATACCGCAAAAGACCTGCCCCTAAAGCTATATGAAAAGCTGAAGACTCCCGAAAGAGAAACCGGTGAACAACGTAAGAAACGGGTTCAGAAAATCACAAGAGAATGGGCCAAGCGTTGGGTGGCCTACCAATGGCTGAATCCTCAACATGAGGAAATGTTCGCAGTCAATCCGCCCCTGAAGACCTTGGGTATCAAGGATCGACCTCCACCAGCTCCTGGTGTTGTTCCTGATCCAACCACACTGCGCAGACCTGAAGACTTTCCTGCGGCATATGAGCTTTACCTCAAACGCTCTCGCAGCCGTGTCAAAAATCTGGTCCGTGACATGACTGCTTCAATACAAATTCCGCCTCAAGATCAGTCTCAACCTAGACAACAACCTCCGCCTCAGCACCACAAAAAGGCTCCGGGCATGAAACCAATCTCTAAGACCTCAACTAAGCCTCAAGTTGTTGGCTCCTCATGTCAACGAACAGATGGTGCTGCCCCCTCTTCAAGAATACGCACTGATGAATCTGGTGCTCCTGAGGCCTCAACCACAATGCCTCAGCATCACCTGAAGACCAAAAATGTTCTTCAACGGGGCCCTCGTCCTTCACCAAAGAAAACTGCTATGCGTGGCACCATCCTTCATACTCCTCAATCTTCTGATGATGAAGATGAATTTGAGGATCTGGCCGGCTTCGTCGCCACTGAAGCTGATAAGATTGAATACGTGCGTGTTGCGGCCAGACGCAAAGCTGAAGCAATGGGTTCAGAAATCCCGCTTCTCCTTGATCCCAAGAAGATCTTGGAGTACATTGAAATTTGGTCTGTTAAGCCTGACACTCCGCTTGATGATTTGGACATTCCGAAAGACATCAAGTTCTATGTTCAACAGTTCCTCATAAATGAGATGCATCAACGTGATCTTCAGAAACAGTTGAAGGCCAAACTGAAGAAAGTCCACAGTGACTTCAAGAAGAAACCTATCACTGAAGTTACTCCTCAGGAGTTTACTGAGCATCAATGCGAAGTTCAACGTCTCAACATTGAGTTCGCTGCCAATCGTGCTTATATTGGTCAATCCAAGGAATGGATCTCACAACAGATGACCAAGTTGATGAAGCTTCGACAGCCTGCTGATGCCTCTGCCAAAAGCCTCAAGCGCACGCCTGAAGCACAACCCTCAACCCCACCTGCTGCAAAGAAGCCTGTTGTTGAGGATCCCATTGATGCTACACCCCTTTCCTCAGCTCCTCCTACAACACAGCCCGCTGATACCACCACTCATATCACTGCTGCCTCAACTCCACCTCAAAATCCTCAGCGCAGCTTAATAGTCTTCACTCCACCCCCTGCTGCAACACCCTTTGTTCCAACTCCACCATCCCCGCCGCCACCGACTATCACTGAGGTTGAGGACATGGACGTCGACATTATGGATGATGGAACTCCTCGTGTCCATGATGATGACTTTGGGCTGACCAACTCACCCACTCACACTGTCTTCTCGCCTGAGCCTCACTCTGATACTGTAACCGAGGTGCTTCCTGATACCTCTCTATAGTCTGAAGACTCTGTTGGTGCATCATCCTCAGCGTCCGATGCTGATGACCCCGAAGCCACCAGTGCTCCAACACAGTCTGCTGCTGCTACTACTGCTGACATTGATGCTGCAGCAAAAACTACCACTGATACTAATGTTGCTGCTCCCAAGTCCGACCCTCCTGCCACTGAAACTGAAGCTGAGCAAAGCACCAATGCTCCTCCTGAAGCAGAAACCAGTACGAATGCAAATGCTGAAGCCTCAAAGGATGGCTCTGAAGACAAACAGGCCACATCACCTCGGCTTCCCAAGGACCCCAAGGAGCCTGACGCATCTGCAGACCCTCCGCCTCAACCTCAAGCATCTCTTCAAATTGAAGTGCCTCAAGCGCCTTCACCACCTCAAGGCCAAATTCAAGCTCGGTCCTTGTGTCCGAAACAGAAGCAACCATTCTTCCTTGATCTTGAAGCTGATGACACTCCAAGCTTTGATGCTACAGATTTCTTCAATGCCATGAGTTTCTTTCAAGAAGGAATTCAAAACCCGTATCACTCTGCTCCACCTCGAAAGCTGCTGAGGTTCTGGACCGCCACTCAGGAGAATTACTATGCTTCAGTGCTATACAAGCAGAACAAACTATTTCCTCACAAGCACATTCCTCTGATGGATATGGAAGCACTTCCTTGCTTCAACAATGTGCTTCAGGATCTTCATCACGCCAAGCTGCTTCAGTTCTGCTCTGAATGCATACACTGGAATGAAGAGCTTGTGCTTCAGTTTTATGCCACTTTGTATGTTTCAGGAAATCCTCTAGATATCAACACCTGGACCCTCAAGTGGATGACTGAGCATCATCACTACACCATCACTGTTCCTGAAGCAATTGAGATACTTGAGTTGCCTCAGTGCACTTCCCCTGCGGCCTACTCCTATGGGTCTCAGATTCTTCGCGATGACCTGATGAACATGCTCATGAAGCCTCAGGCCCCTGAAGCCCCAGCTCGCACAAAGTTTCTAGTCTCTGAGCTTCAGTATCTGCCGAGTACATTGTATCGGATTCTGGAGAAAACCTTCTGCCCCATCAAAGGCTATGAATCCTCAGCTGAAGAAGTAGTTGGCGTCATGAAGAACATCCTTCACAACCTCTGCATGTCTGGGCCAATCAACGTCCCTGACTTCTTCTTCAGAACTCTTGCTGATGCTGCACAGAATCCACACATCCTGAAGCCATACGCGCCATGGATCATGAAGCTCATCCGCGCAGTCACAAGAATTGAGTATCAACCTGATCACCCGAATCACAGGACCTATCTGCCACCTGTCGAAGTGCTTCAGCATACAATTGCCACAAATGACAAAGGCAAAGGCCTCTTTTATGAAGAAGTTCTCCCGACCAATTCCCTCGCTGGAAATATTCGTCATCCTCAGTCTTGCACAACTGATGAAACCCGCACTCATGCTTCAACTGAGGATACAACTCAGGCTCGAGTGATGACTGATCGAGAGCTTCTGATTAGCCTTCATCAAAAAGTTGACAGAAATCATGACTGGGTAAAGCGTCAGTTTTCTGAGATCCTCAGCTATATGGCTCAGACACATTCTTCAGTGAAGAAAGTACATCAGTATACTCATCATACATATCAACATCTTGATGCCTTGATGAAAGAAGTACTCACTCCTGAAGACATTGCACAGTTGGATCTTCAAAAGCCTCCGATTCCAGCAATCAAACCACCGAGGCAATTCAGACGCTGCACGACTCCTCCTCCGGCCATGGATTCTTATTCCTCAAACGAGGAGATGACTGCTGAAGAAGCTGAAGACACAGCTGCCTGCCCTCATACCGCAACGGACTGCCTCAGGCGTGACTCACCTCAGCCTTGAAGCAACTACCAACGGGCGTTAGCTTCAGTTTTCCCTTTTTGTTCATTATATGACAAAGGGGGAGAAGTCTGTTAGTCTTCAAGCGGGTCTTAGTTATGGGGTTCTTCAGTTACAACTCTCGCTGTTTCCTCACATTTATCATATATGCATGTCATTGTCTCTGCAAACATCTATATCAGTACGTTGGTTAAATCCTCAAACATTTCAGAACATGCACTGATACAAAAATACCTGGATATAGGGGGAGCTCCTCATATACCTCAAAATGCTTTTGATATTAAACATTCTTCAACTTATATGCATATCCTCAGGGGGAGCTTCACTATATTCAGTTTAAAGTTAAAAAAAATGTTCTTCAAAGTTTCTTTTCTTCAAACTCATAATTTTACCCCCGTTGAAGCTTAACCTGATTGTCATCAAATCACCAAAAAGGGGGAGATTGTAAGTGCATCAAGTGCCTTCCCCTTGAGGTATTGGAGTTTGATGTCAAAACGGTTAAGGGACTGATGTGTTTGTGAGTATACACAGGAGAACAGTCCCTGATGAGGTGTTTAACCACCAATCGTGACCCCCCAAAATGTTGAGGAACATTGAAGAAAATGGTGCGTTTCCTGAAGAATGAAGTCGCGCAAAATCCTGAGGAAACAGGATCCTGAAGCATTCGGTTGAAGTGCTCGTTTGAAGCTGAAGCTAAAGACGATCCTGAGGACGTTCGCGCTGAAGACGAAGTTGAAGCGTATTCATCGTTAAGACTTTTTATATTTCTTGAGTCATAGGAAACACCGCACTGTTGGAGGGGTTGAAGAAAACGAGTTCCGAAGGTCCGAGGAAGTGCTCAGTTAGGAATCCTGAAGAAAAACCCTGAGGAAATCTCCTGCAGTAGAAGTTCAGTCCTCGGGTGTCTGAGACGTTGTTCTTCAGGACACTGAGGAATCTGTCTTCGGTTGAGGAGTCTGGAAACTGCGAGTGCAGTTCTCCTGAAGAGTTTTCTCCTGCAGTAGAAGTCCGGTCCTCATGTGTCTGAGACTTTGTTCTTTAGGACACTGAGGTAACTAACTTCGGTTGAGGAGTCTGGAGAGAGAATACTTTGACCGTGCCACGTGTTGCGTGGTGAGAGGCTAGAACCTGTCTAGCAACGGTCTGTTCCGAGGGCATGAGAGTAATTGCATGCATGGGCATTTATGTCCATTCACCTCGGGTTGCTCCGCGGCTATAAATAGCCACCCCCAGCCCCATTTGTGGGCTGGCTGCTCCAAGAGGAAAACTGACACTTGTCATTTGAGAGCAACCCACCTCTGAGGAAACTGAAGAACCTTTGTGAGGAAAACCACCAGCCTGAGTAGTTGAGCATTTCTGAGGAAGTCGGTTCGAGTGATCCGAAGCTTTTTACTCTTGAAGACTGTGATCTTCCAGCCGGTGTAGTAGTCTTCAGTCTGAGGAAGTCAAGATGAAATTGTGACTTCCCGGAGTGACTGAGTTTTTGAAGGTTTCGGGAGTCTACCATGAAGACTCACCTGAGTTATTGGACGGAGTCTGAGGACTTTAGTTCAAGGAGAACAAGGTGAAGACTATGTCTTCTGAGTTGAATCTCAGCCTCTCCAACCAGACGTAGAGTTGTCACAGCAACTTGAACTGGTCTACCAAACCAATGTCTTCAATTACTGGTGACATCTCTTCAATCTCTTAAGCTTCAGTATTATGTCTTCAGTATCTATGGTGACTTCCTGTGCTTCAGCTCTCCCTCTGCTATTTGTCTTCATACTATGGATCTGAAGCACTTCTGCTTATCTGAATTGATTTATTTCCGTTGCATTATGATGTGCTGCCCTAATGACTGCATTCTGCAAAGTTTTATTTCTTCATGATTTTGGTTACTTCTTCAGCTTCATGATTGCTTCAGTCCTGAAGAAAAACAAAATCCTGTAGTAAATTTGAAAATCTCCCATTCACCCCCCTCTGGTCGATATATTGCACTTTCAAGGGGGAAGCCAGGAGGGTGCCCGGCGCGCCTTAGGGCTGGACCGCGCCAGGGACCCTCCTGTGGCCCTGTTGGGTCCACTCCCTTCCTTCCTTGGTTCTTCGGGAAGCTTCCGGGACGCTGATTTTTTTTATATAATTTAGAAATATAAAAACAACAGAAAACAGGAACTGGCAACTGGGTGCACTGAGTTAATAGGTTAGTCCAAATATGATCAAAAGTATATGAAAGTTCAAGCAAAACATGGCAAAGTCACACAAATCATGTATGAAGCAAGAAGAAATTATAGATACGTTTGGGACGTATCAACATCCCCAAGCTTATTTCCTGCTCGTCCTCGAGTAGGGAAATGATAACATGCATAATTTCTATGGAGACATGCCACACAACCATATAAGGACTTTTAAGTAAAGCAATCAAAGCATGCATTTCAATTCAAGTCTTAACAAGCAAGAGTCTATATTAGTATTGACACAAGCAACAAAAGAACAAAGGGTGCAAGAGCTCTCGCTGTCCGTGACTCGAATGTCTCCAGATGGTGTTTGCGTGCAAGCAGGGGACTGGGAAAAAGAGAGAGAAAAAGGTTATTGAGAACTACTATCTACTAAAGTTTCACACTTAGTCTTCTTTGGATTCTTATCTTGACTCGTCCCCAGACCACTAGTCAGGTACAAGTCAAAATGATCCACTCCCTTTCGATATTTTGAGCACTCATGCAATGGATGAGTGTGAGAAATAAAGTTGACACCTGAAAGGACAAACAGAAAGAAGGTGGAGGAGGAAGACAAAAAGGTGTGAAAGGCTCACATCAATGAGGACAACGATAGGCGAGAGAAGGCAATATGATAGTTATGATGTGAGGAGTAGGGATTGCCATGCAACGGATGCACATGTGAGCTAAAAGCTCTCCAAGGGAACTAGTGGGGGTGCATCCAACTTGCTTGCTCAAGAAGACCTAGAGCTCTTTTGAGGAGGCTCATCATTGGAATATACAAGCCAAGTTCTATAGTGTGAAGGGTCCCCACATAGCTATATGCATGTATGATGATCTCTATGGAGTACAAGGGATAGAGGATGAAGTATTAGTGTGGATCTCTCAAAAGGAATAGTAGTGTGCCCCCTTCTCTCTTTTTTTTATTTTTTCTCTTTTTTCTATTTTTTGTATTTTTTTGGTGGCCTCAATGGCTCTTTATATTTAACTCTCATTTGTCCTCTTTGGGATCTTTTGATTTTGTCCTCTTTGGGATCTTTTCCTCACTTTAGCGGAAACACTCTATATTTTGCAAGAATATAGGAGATCTTTCACACTTTACAAAGGTACTCACATAAAGCAGATGTAACTATCATGATGAAAATGTATGCCTCTTCCAGGCTAGCAGGATATGAAATGATACTAGCGCGTCATGTAGCAATGATTAGGGCAAGGCCCAACTAGCATGCGGCTCATCGATCAAGAAAGTAGCATGTATGACATGAAGATCAAGTCATGAGAAGGTGGATGCTGCATGGCAATGTATCTCGGAAAGGCTATGGAAATGCCTTGTAGGTAGGTATGGTGGCTATTTTGAGGAAATATATAAGGAGGTTTATGATGACAGAGCGTATCATGCCAAGGGTTTAGATGTACCGGCGAAGGTGGATGCCAACTCTCGGAGTGATAAGGGGGCAATGCACGACACATGAGAGGCTAGCAAAATATGAGGAGGTGGAAGTGTCAACTTTTGAATACTCACATTAGTCTGAAGAACTCATGCAGTTATTATCGGTAACTCTCAATCTAATCAGGAGGTTCACTAAGAGACAAGTACCCCGAGGAGGAGTGTATGGGGGTTTGGTTATCCTTGCGCATCCTCGACTCATGGTACGTGAGTGTACTCTAATATTCAAACCCTCCAGAGGTTAGTGATCCATCTAGTAGCTAGAGTTCTCAACAGGGATTTTGGTTTTCGAAAATCACACGGATTGCCCAGAATACGACATCTATCACTAATAGGCTAAAGCTCTTGACACCATAAGTTCAAACATTACTCTAGTCAATACCTCAAAACTATTGCAAGTTACTACTACAAAGAGAATAGAAACTTCAACTACCTACTTTCTAGTCAAGACACAAAACTCAGTGCAACAGGCAAACTCTCTAAACAAGATAAACATGCAACCTATAGAAAGTTCAACTTGAGACAAAAGAGAAGCTCTAGAAGAAAACTAATGAACTACAACTAAACAGGGAAGCAGCTAAGAAAATAAAAAGAACAACTCACAGCTAAGGAAATAAGCATGCAAATCCTATGAGGAGTTCTAGTTCAAATGGAGCATGTTTCCGTCCCACACAAAATAAAGCTGGAGTCTAACTTGTTACTACAGCAAACAAAGCAAAAACAAACCTAAGAAAAGTAAAGAGCGAGACGCTCCAAGCATAGCACATAACGCATGAAGTGATAAAAATGTTGGGGTTCGCAGCAGAAAACACAAAATTTTCTAACTGGCGTTCCCATAACCCAAGATCTAGCTAGCCGTATTACCGTAACGGAAAGGAGTGCGGAAATAACATACCTCGGGGTGTAGTCCGTTGCGCGGGAAACGTTCCCGCAAACGTCGTTGATGTAGCCGATCAAGTTTCACAGCCCTCTGGCTGTGTTGAGCACCCGGATGGGTGTAGTGCCACACGTGTAGCACCTCGTAGTACTCGCACATGTACGAGACTCGATGACGACCTCCGTTCTCCGATCCAGCGAAGGTGGCGGAAGCAGACCTCCGGACGGAGCTTCGGCAACACGACGACCTCCGATTCTAGCAGAGAAGCCCCAATTCCACTACAGGCTCACACTAGGGAGCCCACCGTGAAAGAGACAAGGGAGGGGAGAAGACCGGAGAAAGCCGATCTCAATTCGGAGTAAATACTAATTTAATCCGATTTATTATGTATTTGGCTTGATTAAATATGTGCACCATGGCCCACTTTATATAGGGGTAGGGGAGGGGGTCAACCCCCCTCCCTTAGCAATGTGGGACTATCCCACATGCTAGGGGGGAGGGCGCACGGACAAGGGGGGAGAGGGGGGCCACCCTCATGGGCCCTAGGGCCCATGGCGCCTCCCCCCCACTCCCTTTTTTTTCTTTTTATTTTTCCCTTTTATTTCTTCCCCTAATGGGCCTTTTTCTCCACTAACGCCCATTGCACATATTAATTAGAAATAAACGTATTTTAATTATTAATTCAATTAATTAATAACTAAAACATAATATTCCATCTCCTGGTGCTCCGGAACACCTTCCGGTCCACTCCGAACTTGTTCGGTTCAACACGGTACTTCTCCGATGTTGTTTCCTTTATTCTCTGGTTACCCCGATGGTTCCGAAAAAGGTCTCCGATTTCATCGAGCCCTTAAGTGTGTTACCCTACGGTCCGAGAACACTCCAGTCATGACCGAGATGAGGCTACAATCAATGATCATCAGCGGGACCTGGATGCCCATAATGCCCCTGTGCATTCCGGATATCAAACACCGATTGGACCTTACGCCGTATAGCATTCCCTTTGTCAGCGATACTGGATTGTTCTGAGATTCGATCAATGACATCCTATGTCTGGTTCAACCTCGTTCTGAACTAATCTTCATTCACTCGTTCCCGTGATATTCATCCCCGTGACCTAGTCACAGGCTGCAGCTTTATGGATGGAATCTCACCGAGTGGGCCCCGAGTATCTATCCATTATATGGATTGACAAATATCGCTCTTGTAACAATACTCCTCAACATATCTCCACGGAATACCCAAGATACAACCGTTATGACCCGCATATTTCAGTCAGGTGGTGGAATGTAGGTCAAAGCATCCGGGAAGATAGCAATTATGCACGTACTCAGGGTCAAAGGAACGGTCTACCACGTTCTGTAATTACAACACTGAACCTTCACAAGATTTGATCATGCTGTAATGCTTACTTTGGGTAATGTTCATCACGTCACTTAACCAGTGAGGTGACCTCATAGTCAAGAGACTTAATTGTCCATGATCGCGAAACCACGACCATCATGTTGACCATGAACTAGTTATCGATGTAGAGGCTAACTAGGAACTCTGGGGGTTTCTATACCACACATGTATCATTGTTTCATTGATACAGTTCTAGCACGGTATGAAACTGGTTATGAACTTGCTTAGATATATTGGAATAATCATATATTATTTGCCTCTAGAGCATATATCCAACAGTCTCCCACTTGCACTAAATATAACCATGACAAGGAACTGCACCAATTCAGATTCGTATGTTTCCTTTGCAACTGGTACAGGTCAAAAGCTCTTTTGACATACCACTCATTATCATATAATGGTTGGATATAAGTTTCGCGGGAGAGTGAGACTATTATTTCACAGTATCATCCAATGATCTCTAGGTTCAGTCTGTAGAAGACTCATCCTTAGTCATATATACTGGGAAATACACTCAACCAGAAGTCCAATACTTCTAACGCTAAACTTTTATCCATACGTCTACTTTCTTAAGTAGTATTATGTTTGTAGTGCCGTGAATTTTGCTCACATTTCTTTCATGTCTTTGGTGATGTCGCTAATTCCATATAGACCCATAATATGGCTTGCTATTGTAATCTTGCATTACATTCAAGTCTATTATCCTTTCTATATTTTAGAGTATAGTCCTCAGTATTCCTCATATACTGAAATCATGGACTTTATTCAGATTCTGTGTTTTACTCCTAAAGCACATCGGAATCTGTTCTTCTTCCAAGAACTTTTGAGTCATTCTGTTGTTGGATTCACAATGCATGTTATATGGTAGAATCATATGTCAAGAACATATAAGATCACATGTCCAGTACATGGTGCATCTATATTCTTCCATCAAGACATTGCTTGTGATATTTGGATTTCATCCATTATATAATTTCTAGCCACAAGAACCTGTTTCTTGTCTTAGAAGATTATTCCAACCTTCACTTTGTTTCATTATCCGTATCTTAATCTACTCATATAGATTTCAACGTGTAACGTGTTGGTATTTCACATAAAAGAAGATTCTTGCAATCTTGTATTTTATTTGCCTTATGCTCTATATATATCATAATGCACATATGTATATAAGACGATTCTCTATATACACAATCAATGCATATCCATATATATACATATGAGATCATTCTTCACACATATCAATGCATATATGTTTGAGACAATGATCATGCTCCCAATCAAATATATCCATCATATACTCATATATTTGTGGTTCAGCTTTCATCAAGTCATTTTATTGTTCACTGTGTCTCACATAATGACAATGCTTCCAAAGCTCCCACTCAGAAAATGCCCTCTGCATTCCAAGTTTCCGGGAAGTCTTCAAAGCTCCCACTCAGTTTCATGAAACTGCAGGCCCACTCAATATTTTGGTCATCACAAAATCACTTGATCAAATCAAGGTTGAGGGTTCCTTTCTTGAGGTACTATAGTCCATCCTTTTAACGAAATAACCTTCGTCATGCCCATTGCAATTCTCTTTCAAATCCAAAATTTGACTGAGATGCAATTTCAGGCTATGGTCCATCGTAGTGTAAATGAAATATTTTATTGATTAAAGCATTCCTATGTTTCCATAGTCAATCACCATTGAACTTTGGTCATAACCAAATAATTCCTTATGCCCATTACATTATTCTCAATAACTCTCCAGTTTGTCGAGAATATGAAATAACCGATTTATTTCACGGGACGTGAGCCATCCTATATGTAACTCAATATTATTTCATTTCTCCTCGTGTTCTAGGATACCATCATTCCTTTGTGTCTCAAGCAATGTTATTCTTTATTGTTTTATTAAGAAGACTCATGATTATTTTTTTGTACAGAACGTATTCATGACAACCTTCTAAATTCAACAATGGCTTCAATTCATATACCAAGATCAATCATCTATGGCATATCCTTCCTTATACAGTGTCATTACAGCGGAACATGCTTCCATTGCAATACTCTGATATTCTGAAGGCAAGGTCCAATACCCTGGTCAAAGTTTCCATTATCTCCCATTGGATCCGTGTCGAGAGACTTCTTCTCGCATTACCAATCAAGCAACACACATTTTGCTATTCGGGGAGAATATGTAATTTCAATTGCTTGTAGTTTTATTACAAAGAAATTCTTTCTATTAAGAAACCTTATAACACCATCAGTTATGGAGCTATCATGTCTCGTTAGATTCAGGATGGTTTCCTATTCATGAAGTGGGTGTTTTAACTTAATGAATTAAACAACCTTATTCGACAATAACTATAGTGCTAGGAGAAAGAACATTTAGACCATACTACGGTTTAGTATGACTACGAATGGTTTAAGTAGTCTAGTACTTTCAACTTCCATCGTAGTTTGTGGTACAACTTCCACAAGTCTCCCATTATGTCAATATCAATACTTATCACTTCGGATCGTAGCGTAGTGATATGTATCCTTGTATTCTCACTTCTCACTGTGATTCCTGAATCTCAGTTTTATGATCTCAATTGAATACAACTTTCAATTAATCATATGAAGTCTTTAATGATAACTCACGTGCCCATTTAGTACATCATTTATGTATAATGATTGGCACAAGTTCTACTTGCTAGAACCTTGTCATGGTTATATTTATTCGTGTATCTAATCCATCTCATGCAATCAAGTTATGACTTTCATTCGATAATGAACTCACAAGTTAATAGATCATACATTTAATGAATTCATCAGTTATGAAGTCACCTCATGCAATCAAATCTTTGACTTGTTATAATCAAGACAACTTTATCATTAAACATTGAATATTTCTTGACAATAATAGCAGTATTATAAATGCTTTCTATCATATCATAAATCAAGACGTAATCAAAGTATAAGCACACTTTTATTCATAAAGATGGAACAACTACTTGTCTCATTACATGAATAACTTTGTCTCGCGAGATGCAAGACACAAAACTAAGTGTTCATACTATAATGATTACATAATATTTATCTAATACTCTAAGTATCTCCTATGATAGATGTCTCGGCGGAATCCATGCTGGCCATCAACTGACTTGATATCCATCAATCCTCGATTTCACCTCTTCCCGTCCATGCAACGGCAGGTCCTGTTTTCATAAAACATAATAAGTATCAGATACTCATTTACTGCAAATGTTGTATAAGGGAGTAAACATTTATAAAGTATATCAAGTATATACCTTCTCCATCCACGACTTCTGCATCCTCGATAGGAGCAATGTCCGCGGCCAAGAGATCAGTCATGAAGTTCTGGAGACTCATATTAGCTCCTCTTCCGACATAGCTACGAACATAATCACCATAACTCGGAGGGAGGGAGTGCAATAACATGTTTATTGCAAAATCTTCTGTGGTGCTTTCGTTCATTGTCCAATATTCATAGTCCTCCACCAGGGTCAGGTACATCTCATGCATCCTGTCCAAGTGATCATCAAGGCTTGTGCGTTCTTCCATCTTTGTAGATAGAAACTTGCTTTCTAACTCAAAACTGGCAACTCTGAACTCACGTACGAACATTGTCTTTAGCGTGTCCATCATGTCATATAAGCCAGTGTCCTAAAACTGTATGCCCAAAAACTCTGACATGCTGAAGATCATGACATTCCTGACTACGGAGCATTTCTGTCGGCGAGCATAATGATCAAGTATCCCTTGATCGCCAACATGATCGTCCGGATGTTCTTCCACATGCACTTCTATTGTAAACAAGATGTTTGCTCGCTTGAGCGACGTCCTAAGGCGTAAGTACCAGTCAGCAAAGTTTGACCCATTTTCTCTAAGTCTTTCACCTTCCATGAAGAAAGATAGTTCACGTTGCTCTAGTGCATTCATTTTCTACAAACATAATTGCAAGGAACACAATTAAGACTAGTTCACATCAATGAGTTAATATAATCATATTATAAATGAGCTCGCACTAAAACAATTCTTCCCTAGGAAGTTTTAGTGATTACATGATCCAGATTCACTGCCCGACCTCGAATATCACACGGCCGACGGGTCAGTTTCAAAGGTAGACAACAACTTGTGCGATCACATTATCTTATATGTACTGTGACTCATGCTCGATCTTTCGATCTCTAGTATTCCGAGGCCATATCTGCATATGCTAGGCTCGCCAAATTAACCTCCATGTTATATGCTGCTCAGCAAGGCCATATCTGCATATGCCAGGCTTGCCGAACCCAACCTCATGCAAACTCCATTGAATATGTAGGACCACTCCGGTATGTACGGAGCATCAAGCCATATGGGAGAACCTTCCAGGCAGTGCACACTTCGGTAGAATACTTGTGTTTGGCTTTGTTAAGGGATCATCTTATCACATGCTACCGTCGTGTATCCTATACTAGAAAGTTTTAAGATGTCTGAGCTATGGCAACACTAAGTCTACAGTGTCTCCATTTTAGTTTGTTTTATGATGACGATTACTACTTACTAGTAACACATAGCAAAGCTATCGCTACATCACAAACAAACGAATGATAGCCCCCACTTAGCAATACAAGGTTTAGACGGTCTAGTTGTATATTGCAAGTTTTACGTGGCTGCTAGGGCTTTCATAGTTAAACAGGTTTTAACCTACGAGTCAACCACAACGTCAACCATACGATTGTCTCTATTACACCCCGCACGGGGCCCTCCGTTGCAAATGCCACATCCGCTAAAGTAGAGAGACAGACACCCCCCAGCCACTTTATACGGTACAAGCCGTATGTCAAGCGTGGAACCAGTCTCGCGTAAGCGTACGCGTAAGGTCGGTTGGTGGCCGCTTCATAAAACAATGCCGCAGATGTGAACAAGTACACGTGGGAGGGTAACAATCATACAATCAACGCCCACATCCCTGATGTGTTCTATCTGTACAGTAATACTAAGCATAGACCTAGCTCATGATACCACTGTTGGGGTTCGCAGCAGAAAACACAAATTTTTCTAACTAGCGTTCCCATAACCCAAGATCTATCTAGCCGTATTACCGTAACGGAAAGGAGTGCGGAAATAACATACCTCGGGGTGTAGTCCGTTGCGCGAGAAACGTTCCCACAAACGTGGTTGATGTAGCCGATCAAGTTTCATAGCCCCCTGGCTGTGTTGAGCACCCGGATGGGTGTAGTGCCACACGTGTAGCACCTCATAGTACTCGCACACGTACGAGACTCGATGACGACCTCCGTTCTCCGATCCAGCGAAGGTGGCGGAAGCAGACCTCCGGACGGAGCTTCGGCAGCACGACGGCCTCCGATTCTAGCAAAGAAGCCTCAATTCCACTACAGGCTCACACTAGGGAGCCCACCATGAAAGAGACAAGGGAAGGGAGAAGACCGGAGAAAGTCGATCTCAATTCGGAGTACATACTAATTTAATCAGATTTATTGTGTATTTCGCTTGATTAAATATGTGCACCATGGCCCTCTTTATATAGGGGTAGGGGAGGGAGTCAACCCCCCTCCCTTAGCAATGTGGGACTATCCCACATGCTACGGGGGGGGGGGGGGGCGCCGGCCAAGGGGGGAGAGGGGGCGCCACCCTCATGGCGCCTCCCCCCCCCCCACTCCCTTTTTTTTCTTTTTCTTTTTCCCTTTTATTTCTTCCCCTAATGGACCTTTTTCTCCACTAAGGCCCATTGCATATATTAATTATAAATAAAATGATTTTAATTATTAATTCAATTAATTAATAAGTAAAACATAATATTCCATCTCCCGGTGCTCAGGAACACCTTTCGGTTCACTCCGAACTTGTTCGGTTCAACACGGTACTTCTCCGATGTTGTTTCCTTTATTCTCTAGTTACTCCGATGGTTCCGAAAAAGGTCTCCGATTTCATCGAGCCCTTAAGTGTGTTACCCTACGGTCCGAGAACACTCCAGTCATGACCAAGATGAGGCTACGGTCAATGATCATCAGCGGGACCTGGATGCCCATAATGACCCCTGTGCATTCCGGATATCAAACACCGATTGGAGCTTACGCCGTATAGCATTCCCTTTGTCAGCGATACTGGATTGTTCCGAGATTCGATCAATGGCATCCTATGTCTGGTTCAACCTCGTTCTGAACTAATCTTCATTCACTCGTTCCTGTGATATTCATCCCCGTGACCTAGTCACACGTTGCAGCTTTATGGATGGAATCTCACCGAGTGGGCCCCGAGTATCTATCCATTATATGGATTGACAAATCCCGCTCTTGTAACAATACTCCTTAACATATCTCCACGGAATACCCAAGATACAACCGTTATGACCCGCATATTTCAGTCAGGTGGTGGGATGTAGGTCAAAGCATCCGGGAAGGTAGCAATTATGCACGTACTCACGGTCAAAGGAACGGTCTACCACGTTCTGTAATTACAACATTGAACCTTCACAAGATTTGATCATGTTGTAATGCTTACTTTGGGTAATGTTCATCACGTCACTTAACCAGTGAGGTGACCTCATAGTCAAGAGACTTAATTGTACATGATCGCGAAACCACTACCATCATGTTGACCATGAACTAGTTATCGATGTAGAGGCTAACTAGGAACTCTGGGGGTTTCTATACGACACCTGTATCATTGTTTCACTGATACAGTTCTAGCACGGTATAAAACTGGTTATGAACTTGCTTAGATATATTGGAATAATCATATATTATTTGCCTCTAGAGCATATATCCAACAAAAAATATAGTGGAACGAGGGACGACCTGATAATTGTTGATGAAAAAGGGGATGCACGGGGGCATCCCCAAGCTTAGACGCTTGAGTCTCCTTGAATATTTATTGGGGATGCATGGGGGCATCCCCAAGCTTGAGCGTTTGACACTCCAGAATCTTCTTTCATCATCTTCCATCGCACACTTGAAAACTCCCTTCATACACAACTCATCATAAGCTGGTTAGAGAGGTTAGTACCCTATTAAAATAATTTTCCTCTACTGCAAATAAAGATATTCTTGAAGAGCTACTGTTTCTCAAGATTGCCAAAAAGATTTTTCAAAGAAAAAGCAAGCTTAAGGTTTGCAAAAGTTAGGAGAGACAAAACGTGGCAGAATCTGTGAAAAACAGAACAGAAGGTACTAAAGAATTTTTTATAGGTATTTCTGCAACTCAAATAAAAAACTCAGAACATACGAAAGTTCTGTGATTGTATGGATCACGCTGTGTAAAAAATTCAGCTCAAAAAGATGAACTGGTGAGTTTCTATGATTTTTCCTGTCACGAGGACAGAATCTGTTTTCTGGACAGCATGTCACAACTTTCACTTCCCTTGTCATATGAGGCTATACTTGGCACAAATCTTGAAAAATAAAGATACAATGATGTTGCTACAGTAGTAACAATCATCAAGACCACTAAAAACAGAAGAAAAAACATCTTGGGTTGCCTCCCAATAAGCGCTTTCTTTTACGCCTTTGAGCTAGGCACAAAGCAAAAGATCAAGTTTTATCAAGAAAATAACTAGCCCGTGTGACGGACTCAAAAGGCAACTTAATCTTTTTCCTAGGAAAGTGTTCCATCCCTTTCTTGAGAGGGAATTGGAATTTGATATTCCCCTCTTTCATGTCAATAAAAGCACCAACGGTGCGAAGAAAAGGACGTCCCAAAATAATTGGACATGAGGGCTCACACTCAATGTCCATAATAGTAAAATCAACGGGAACATAATTGTCATTGACAATGATAAGAACATCATCGATCTTACCCAAAGGTTTCTTTACGGAAGAATAGACAAGACGAACACCAAAAGAACAAGGATCAAAAGGTTTCAATTCAAGCATATCATACATTCTTTTGGGCATAACAGAGGTACTAGCTCCAACATCACAAAGAGCAAAGCAAGAGAAGTTATTCAATTTGATTTTTATCATAGGACCCCAACCATCTTCCAGCTTCCTAGTTATGTAGGCTTCTAGTCTAAGCTTCTCCTCCCTAAATTTGATTAGAGCATTGGTGATATGCTCTGTGAAGGCAAGATTAAGTGTGCTAGTGTGGGGGTCTCTAGACATCTTGTGTAGGAAACCAATAACTTCAGGTAGGGTGCAGTTGTCAAAGTCTGGATCACTACTATCTAAGGAGGTAGTGATATAATTAAGGCTCACTTGTTTGAATGCCTCTATGTTCATAGAGGTTTCTTCATCTATGGTTGAGGTGGTAGCATCACCATTGATAGGTCCAGGTGGACTAGGGGTGTGATGGGTGCTAATAGTTTGGACATCCTCAACAACCTGGATAGTAGCTACGGTGTGGTAGGTAGGAAGGCTCTTAACTCTCTCTTATTCCTCCTTTTGTCTAGCCCATCTCTCTTTAAGTTTTCCCAACATCCTAATGTTTTCATTTATTTACACTTGGATAGCATTCATAGGAGTGATTTTCCTCTCCTCGGGGGGAGAAGTTCTAATCTTAAGCATCTCAACTTCACGGGCTATGTTGTCTACCTTCGAAGAGAGGATATATAATTTGTCTAATTTGTCTTCTACACTCTTGTTGAAGGCTTTTAGGGTAGTGATAAAGTCTTTAAGCATACTCTCTAGTTCAGAAGTGGAGTTTTTGGTGCTAGGGTAAGTGTTGGTTTTCCCATAGTTGTTGGATGGGAAAGGTCTAGGATTGTTGCTACCAAAATTACTCCTATAAGCATTATTGTTGAAGTTGTTTCTAGAGATAAAGTTCAGATCTACTTGTTCTTGAGCAACCAAGGAATTTAAAGGAACATCCTGAGGATCAATAGGAGCTTGCTTGGTAAGTAGAGACATGATCAAGTCAACCTTTTCATTAAGAGAGGAGATCTCCTCGGCAAAATTTACCTTCTTACCAGTTGGAGATCGTTCGGTGTGCCACTGAGAGTAGTTCAACATCATCTCATAGTGTAGCTTCGTGGAAGAACCAAGTGTGGTTGACATAAAAGTCCCTCCCGCGGCCGATTCTAACAGATTCCGCGAGGTAAAGTTTAAGCCTGCATAAAAAGTCTGGATAACCATCCAAGTAGTCAAACCATGTGTAGGGCAGTTCTTAACAAGAGATTTCATACGTTCCCAAGCTTGGGCAACGTGTTCATTATCCAATTGCCTAAAATTCATAATGTCACTTCTCAATTGGATAATTTTAGCAGGGGGATAGTACTTCCCAATAAAAGCATCCTTACACTTGTCCAAGAATCAATGTTATTCTTAGGTAAGGATTGCAGCCACTCCTTGGCTCTTCCTCTCAACGAGAAAGGAAAAAGCTTCAGCTTGACAATGTCTCCATCTACTTCCTTGTACTTTTGCATATCACAAAGCTCAACAAAATTATATAAGTGCAAGGCAGCATCCTCTCCAGCACCTGAGAATTGATCTTTCATAACAAGATTCAGCAAAGCGGGTTTAATTACATAAGAAGGTGCTGAAGTGGCAGGTGGGGCAATAGGAGTGCAGATAAAGTCAATGTTGTTGTGACTAGTGAAGTCACACAACTTGGTATTTTCATTGGAACCCATAGTAGCATAAGGTATTTTTGGTATTTTTGATAAGGGACACAAAAGTAAAAATTGAAAGATAAACTAACAAGACTGAAAAGCAAAGATCAAAGATAGTGTGCAACTCCCCTATGTTGTAGACTGGAGTCCCCGGCAACGTCGTCAGAAATTAGCTTGATACGGAGAGGAAGATAGTTCTCTCACTTCTCGTTGGTTACCCGAAGTGGAAGGTGAGATGTAGCGTAGCAGCAAATTTCCCTCGGTGAAGATATCAAAGTTTTTCTCTGTGACGCCCTCAAAATCAAGCCGTGTACAGTAATCATACACGCAAGGTACACGATCGAGATCAGGGACTCACGGTGAGATATCACGACACAACTCTACAATTAAAATAATACAAGCTGTATAATACAAGCCAGGGGCCACGAGGGCTCGAATACAACAGCTTGAAAGCACAAAGTTAGCGGAAGCAAAAGTATCTGAGTACAGACACAAGAATACAAGGTTGCCTTAAGAAGGCTAGCACAAATAACAACAGATCGAAAAGGCGAGGCCTCCTGCCTGGGAACCTCCAAACTACTCCTGGTCAAAGGGGAACTCGACGTCGTAGAAGGCATCGGGGATCTTCATGTTGCGGTGGTCGACATTGGGGATCTCCTTCTCCTGGAATCCAAGGATCCAACGTCGACTGCAGCGGCCGATCAGGCAAAACGAAAAGGGGGAAATAAAGCAAAGGTCAGTATCTAGCATACCCGCGAGTCTTACGTCCGCTACTAAGCATTTATGCATTGCATCAAATGGAAAGGGGAGGCTGTATTTAGTGGACTGCAAGGTAGAAATCAGAATAAGGATAAGAAGCTAGGCCTATCGAAGACTAGCATCTTCCGACGAGTCTTGCAGCATGGGGAGAGAATAGCCAATAGTTTATATAAAGCATAAAGTAACAATGCAGCAGAAGTTGCTGCAGCATTGTATAATAATAAGTTGTAATAATTAGCAATGCCTCCGAGTTCACCTCCTCGACATCCCAGCGAGGAAGAAAACCCGGAACCATACAGTTTAATAATAATAGTTTGTAGTGGTAAGATCCAGCTTCAGCATAAAGCGTCCTATTACCGTGGACACGACTATTCGAATAGATTAATCTTCCCTGCAGGGGTGCACTTGTGTTACACTACACGCACGGATCTCCAGGGTGGCGTACACCTTGTTAGGGAATGCCCCACCGAGACTATCCGACACTCCATAGCCCATCTTTCAAACTCAACAGAGAGGCCATCCGCCGTTCTAAATCCTAAGTACGCCGGGCCTTGGACCCCAACCCAAACGTACTCCTGCACGGTGCGTGGCTGGCCGGTGAAGATAAACCAAATCCAAATAAGACACCACCGCGCGAGAAAATAAGACAACACCACTTCCCGGCAATCAGCCCGCAGTATAGCTGACGTCTGAAGAGTCCTCGGACGACACTATGAAGCAGAGGAGCCCATAACTCGTAATTCCCATGTGTAGGCAGCGCGTATAAGCCAAAAGTCCACTCAAGTCATCCGCCGAACCATTAGTCATTTTATTAACTTGCGGGGCAATCGTTATCGTTGCCTCGACTTAACTGACCCGCGGAAAATGACAGCAGTCAGGACCACCAGTACATCGGTGCCTGCGCTGTCGTCCCACCAAGTCTCTGCGGTTACCAACAAGGTGAACCGTCTCCTTACCTTGTCTCGCGTGTGCTCCTGGAGGAGCTCGACTTTCGTGGTTTGGTAACTCTCGCGGCCAACGATCAGGGGCCAAGCACACCGGTACACTGGTCGTTCCCTCCCTGTCGTCCCGTCGCAATACCACTCGCGGGCACCGTTGGATCACTCGACTTCTTACCTTTAAGGACACAAGTTGGTTCGAGTGCCTACCATTAAGTGAAACCAGGAGGTATCACCCTCGATGGCACACTTAGAGAGGATGGACAGAGACATCAGCGGAATGAACTAAAGAGGTAAACCTCGTATCATCCCGGTGATGCTACGCTACTGAGCCGACGAGAGTGAAATACGAGTTCGTCCACTCGTAAGTCAAACTCGAAGCGACTTGGCAGAGTCTCGCCGTTGTAGGTTCCCTAGGGCGTCTGCATTGATCCGTACCTGTTGCAGTTGTATATATTTTGTATCCGCGTCACTCCCTTGAGTGGCCACGGCCCGCTATCTAATCCTAGCTAACAATGCGCAGGGCTCAATGCTGAATATAACATATAGATATAGCAGGCAGCATAGGATAAATAAGGTACAACAAGGGGCGGCAAAATCAGGATATGCAATTGAATAGGAGTGTAACGTAGCAGCAGCAGTAACAATGCCTAGTGCAAGAAAGTACGGAAAGGTAGGCGATATCTGGGGAAGAGAATGGCTCTGCTTGCCTGGAAGCTCGATGGTAGGGGTAGGGTCGCCGACGACGTAGTCGATCACACGGGCGTCGACAGCGGTCGCCGGGTCTATCGGACAATAAGAGGGGGGTAAGAAACAATAAATACACGAAAATAATAGCAATACAAATACCAGACATGGCAAGCGCAATGTTAATGGTATTCTAACGCCGTGCAATGCATGTTGCACGGAGCGGGAATTCATCTGTGGATGAACTGTCAGCTCCGGGTGATTACCGGACAGGGTGTCCGGAGGGGGAAGGTACCATGCCGGAGGTGTCGTGGACATCCGACAAACATGTGAAAGGTGTATCCGTGTTATTTGATCCATTTTGAACAACTTTCGTGTTCAGAATAAATTCATCCGGGTAGTTTATCGATATCGGGCAATCATCGGACAGTCGGCCCGGAGGGGGACGGTTCGATGTTCGTTGTGTTAGAGGGGTGTGGTATACATACGGATAGCGTATTCGTATTCGTTATATTTTTTTGATCAATTTTGATGTATAAAGTTTTTTAATCTGAATTACGATTTAAAAGATATTGAATTTTAAAGTTTTAAATCAATTTAAATGATTTTTGGAATTTCTTTTATTATTAAAATAAAAACATTATCCACAAGTCTATCCAGAACAGTACTGACAGGTGGGACCATATGTCAGCCTCTGGATAATTAAAACAATTTCTTTATCTGTTTAATTAGCACATGGGGTCCACATGTCATAGTCCTAGCATTTTAATTAAATCTAAAAGCAATGGGACCCAGTTGTAAGTCACACAGGGGGGTTTATTTTTAACTTACTGTTTTGACTAACAAGGGGCTCCACTGGTCATACACATAGGGGGGTTAATCTGTTTAATCTTTACTTATGGTTTAATCAGGGACATGGGGCCCCATGTGGCAGTGAGGTTAGGGGGGGTTGATTAACCCACGGCTTACACAGCCGTGCCCACCGGTGAGAAGGGCACGGCGGCGAGGCCGCTCCGGCGAGCTGGGGCGGAGAGGCTGTGGGGAGGAGCGGGGGCTTTGGCAGCGGCTTGGTCGGCGCCGGCCGTTGCGGCGCACGAGGAGGAGGTGCGGCGGGCGGGCGGCCATGGGCGCCAAGGGGCGAGCACGAGCACGGCTAGGAGGCGGGCAACGACAGGAGGTGCAGCGGCAAGCAGCGCGCACTCGGCGAGGCCATGGGGCGCGCTGAGCGGGGCGCGGGCGCGGCCATGCCCAGGGAAGGGCGCGCTGGACGTGAGCAAGGCGCGGCCATGGCGCAGTCCGGCCATGGCGGCCACGGTTGGGGGGCAAGGTCCTATGGTGGTGGATTTAACGGGGAGAAGCGGGGAATCACACGGGAAGCTCACCTTGGAGCTCGTGGACGCGTTTAGGGAGCGCGAGGGGGTCGGAGTGGTGCCAATTCCTGCGAGGTCACCGGCGACCGTGGTTGAGGAGCGGGCCGATTCGCTCGACATGGTGACGCAGAGCTCGAATTCGTGCCGCGGGAGGACGAAGACATCCACTGCGAGGTCCTAGGACACGCCGGGGCGGCCTGCCGACGCCGCTGGCCGCGCGAGCGCGACGGTGTGGCCACGACTGCGCTCGAGCCGTGAGCTCGATGCACACAAGGAAGGAAACGAGTGGGGGGCGGGGAGGGCCTCGTCCAAGGGAGCAGGCGGCGTCCATATCTCCTACGAGGTCGGGCTGGCGAGGAGGAGGGTAGGGGGCCCGGCTGTGGCGTGCTCTGCGCCATGGACAAGGCGACAGCGAGGCAGGGCAGGTGGGAGTAGGTGAGTGGGGATGGGGGCGGCTGGGTTGGGCCAGCGGGAAAAATCCCCTGGGCGGATTTTAATATTTTCCATTTTTGCAATTGTATTGTGCTCAATTACTTCTATTTTATTTTGTTTGGCAGTCAATTGATTTTTTTCAAGCATGAAACTTGTTGCTACATTTGTGTTGCACTTTAAAATGATTCCACAAAAGGTTTAGGCATTTAATAAATTCATTTAGTTCTCTGAATTATTTAAAAGGTGTTAAATGTGACTCTCTGGCTGTTGTTATTATTTATTTACTATAGTAAACATTTTAATTAAATTCCCATTATAGTTTTAATATGATATACTGATTATAATGGATTTTATAAAATTGGTTGCACAATTTTTGGCTCAAATTTTATTTCATCTATGTTTATTGAAATTCCAAGGGCAATTCAATAATTCCAAAATATTGATTAAAAGGCTATACGTGCTTATGGGTTATTTACAAAGTCATGAACCTTTGTGTGTAACCACTTTTGAAAAGTTTTATCTTGACTAGCATTTGCAAATTTTAGTTGGAGTTGAATTATCTCCTAATGCAAAGTTTTAATGAGGATGATTATGATGACGAAGCATTAGATAAGGTGATCACTGTAGTGTGACACCCGGGGTGTTACGAATCTCCCCCACTTCAAAGAATTCTCGTCCCGAGAATTAAAAGGTAGTGTAAGGGGTAAATCTTTGGTTTCGCATTCTATCGGATCTTCTGGGTCTTGTTGTCGTTCTCGAAGAAGTTAATCCTTCTCGTTGATGTCTTCACTGCTCTGCATCGGTGCACCTCGATGAGTTTTCATGCTTTCTTCGGGGGCTCCTTTGCACTCACGAGCAGGTTAGGAGGCAAGGCTTCAGGGGGTCGGACCGATACAAGGTTAATCAAACGGGGTTGTCCAAGGGAATGGGGTACAAAGTATCTCACGAGTTAAACTCAGGGAGATACATTGAGAGCAACAAAAGAAGGCATGAGAAGTATTCAAGAGGATATGCAAGCATTCTACGATGATAATGGAGGATGAAAAGGGGGGTACAGAGCATCAGGCATAAGCACTGAGTCTGGTATCGAACTGAATATCACAAGGTAGAGGAGTTTTGAATTGCCTACGAGGTTAAGCAAGAGGAATAACCTCGAGAACAGAAAGGTACAAGAGAGTCAGGTTTTGATCCTGTGGAACTGTGGGTTATGGGCCCACAGTGAATAGAAGGGTGGTGGCAAAAAAATGCGATCAAGTTGCAAGGTAAGTCAGAGAACAGCTTGTTAACTATGTCGGCAACAACGTCGGTACCAAGGGCGAGGGACAAAGAGAACCATTTTCCTGCTCATTAAGACGAGGCGGACCAATCGGCAAACTTCTTGTCCATCGGTGGTTAGCGAAATGTTATCAACAGTAGTAACAGGTTGTACGGACAAAGTAGTACACCGAAGTGTTTACATAAGCAGAGTATTATAACTGCTCAGATAACTTATATTCCAGAAAGGGTAAACAGACCAATGGAAAGGAAAATGTGATGATACACAAGTATCAGGTGTATATCTTTCCCAAAGGAAAGCAGAGAAAGATATATAGGACCAAGTTTGTATTGGCAGGGAGTCAAAGGATGTTGTCGATGATAACACAATTCATCGAGGGGCAAGGATGGTATTCCTCACCATGAATTTAATTAACACTTGGGAGAAGTCAAAATGTTGAATATGAGCACGACACATTATGTCAAAAGGTTTCCAGAAAATACAATCGAACAACGGCGACATCAAGCAAAAGGGAATGGTGAAGCAAAAGTATTCGGTGTTCCCGGTTGACGACAACCCAGAACCATGAAATGACTATTACAGGGATAGGCATTGTTTCATCACAATTCATAATATGTAGTGCAAAGGCATGGTATCTTCGAGATACTAGGGGTAATACTCGAAGGTAGAATAGGTGTAGAAGAATTTACACCAAGGGGGTTAATTATCAATACGAGAAGCTTTCATGATAAGTTCTACATCGTATCCATGGGCATGAACACAAGGTTCAGGGTCGACTCCCACTTCTTCAATGCATAGCCTTTCATTCACTTCTCGCTATCGAAGAATTTGTAGCGTTCAAAAATTTATCTGGCATAAAACCAGTAGAGTAGGACCCGTAGAAGTTCATGGGTTCACACAGATGGAGGAAGCATAGATACAACCCATAGGGACATTTTACGAATCTATACGACAAACAATAGGAACAAGAGATACAAGTTTGAAAGAAGAAGGTTGATGACACAGACCAGATGATACCGTTCGCCAAAGCCATTTTGTATCAGGGGAAGCTCGTCAATGATTTAGGACCCAAGGGGACGACAGGTAGTAATCCACCAAAAAGGTCAGGCAGCGTACAGAGAGTTTGGTGCGAGTATTGGTACTCAACCATAAGAAGAAAGAATGCCAAAGCATTGGAGATAGAAGCATCAGAATAATTTGATGCTTAAGTACAAAGGAATTATTACATCCATATCGGTGTATCATATTCAGATACATCGATCAAACACGAATAAGTTGAATAGAAGCTTGACGGTTAATCAATTAAGGTTTGATTTAACGAGAACCAGCTCATATCCGGAATGACGTCTCAGCCATAAGAATGGATTCATATGGATCAACTGATAATTCTGTGCACTCGCGCACACGATGATTCAACAGATCGGAATGGCAATGCCAAGGGAGGTCATCAAAGTCTACAAGACAAACATGATTAATCATAGTGCAAGCAGTAAGAAGAATCTCCAAAGCAGTAGGCTGCCGAGGATTGTCGCGAGATCGAATAGTATTTCAAAGTACTTTGGGAATAACATGAACCACTGAGGCTGAACGGATCCTCAATAAATGTGAGGAATTATCCGTAGTGTGAGAAGAAGCTGCAAGGCAGTAGGCTCAAAGGATTCCCGAAACAACGGAAAGTATTTTGATGCATCTTTTGAACACAAAAGCAACTGGGATTGAATGGATGAACGGAAGGTGTATGTGGTTATACATACGGACTTACCGGTGGCGGGGAATTGTAAAGGTGATCGGCACATGTGGTCTCGGGAGTTTATCGGAGAGTAATCTTCGAAATCTTCTCGTGAAGTAAGCGATCATCTATAATGAGGGGCTCTCCCAAAGGAGGTAGTCACGAGAACCTAATATCAGAGTTAGAAAAATCTTTAACCCGAAAGAGAAGAGAGATCAGAGTCCCAGAGTAAGGGTGCGGAGAAAAAGATCCTAATACCACCCAGTTGGCGACGTGGGCCGATAAGCCACACAACATTGTTTGTAAAGTAGTTTTGCAATGACTAGACTCGACTTCGACCAAGGTGTTGGAAGGGGTGTCCTACAGGCAGTCGGCTCTGATACCAACTTGTGACGCCCTCAAAATCAAGTCGTGTACAGTAATCATACACGCAAGGTACACGATCGAGATCAGGGACTCACGGTGAGATATCACAACACAACTATTCAATTAAAATAATACAAGCTGTATAATACAAGCCAGGGGCCACAAGGGCTCGAATACAACAGCTCGAAAGCACAAAGTTAGCGGAAGCAAAAGTATCTGAGTACAGACACAAGAATACAAGGTTGCCTTAAGAAGGCTAGCACAAATAACAACAGATCGAAAAGGCGAGGCCTCCTGCCTGGGAACCTCCAAACTACTCCTGGTCAAAGGGGAACTCGACGTCGTAGAAGGCATCGGGGATCTTCATGTTGCGGTGGTCGACATCGGGGATCTCCTGCTTCTGGACTCCAAGGATCCAACATCGACTGCAGCGGCCAATCAGGCAAAACGAAAAGGGGGAAATAAAGCAAAGGTGAGTATCTAGCATACCCACGAGTCTTACGTCCGCTACTAAGCATTTATGCATTGTATCAAATGGAAAAGGGAGGCTGTATATAGTGGACTGCAAGGTAGAAATCAGAATAAGGATAAGAAGCTAGGCCTATCGAAGACTAGCATCTTCCGACGGGTCTTGCAGCATGGGGAAAGAATAGCCAACAGTTTATATAAAGCATAAAGTAACAATGCAGCAGAAGTTGCTGCAGCATTGTATAACAATAAGTTGTAATAATTAGCAATCCCTCCGAGTTCACCTCCTCGACATCCCAGCGAGGAAAAAAACCCGGAACCATACAGTTTAATAATAATAGTTTGTAGTGGTAAGATCCAGCTTCAGCATAAAGCGTCCTGTTACCTTGGACACGGCTATTCGAATAGATTAATCTTCCCTGCAGGGGTGCACTTGTCTTACACTACACGCACGGATCTCCAGGGTGGCGTACACCTTGTTAGGGAATGCCCCACCGAGGCTATCCGACACTCCGTAGCCCATCTTTCAAACTCAACAGAGAGGCCATCCACCGGTCTAAATCCTAAGTACGCCGGGCCTTGGACCCCAACCCGAACGTACTCCTGCACGGTGCGTGGCTGGCCGGTGAAGTTAAAGCAAATCCAAATAAGACACCACCGCGCGAGCAAATAAGAAAACACCACTTCCCGGCAATCAGCCCGCAGTACTACTGATGTCTAAAGAGTCCTCGGACGACACTATGAAGCAGAGGAGCCCATAACTCGTAATTCCCACGTGTAGGCAGTGCGCATAAGCCAAAAGGCTACTCAAGTCATCCGCCGAACCATTAGTCATTTTATTAACTTGCGGGGAAATCGTTATCGTTGCCTCGACTTAACTGACCCGCGGACAACGACATCAGTCAGGACCACCAGTACAACGGTGCCTGCCCTGTCGTCCCACCAAGTCTCTGCGGTTACCATCAAGGTGAACCGTCTCCTTACCTTGTCTCGCGTGTGCTCCTGGAGAAGCTCGACTTTCGTGGTTTGGTAACTCGCGCGGCCAACTATCAGGGGCCAAGCACACCGGTACACTGGTCGTACCCTCCCTGTCGTCCCGTCTCTATACCACTCGCGGGCACCGTTGGGTCACCCGACTTCTTACCTTTAAGGACACCAGTTGGTTCGAGTGCCTACCATTAAGTGAAACCAGGAGGTATCACCCTTGATGGCACACTTATAGAGTTTTGACAGAGACATCATCGGAATGAACTAAAGAGGTAAACCTCGTATCATCCCGGTGATGCTACGCTACTGAGCCGACGAGAGTGAAATACGAGTTCGTCCACTCGTAAGTCAAACTCGAAGCGACTCGGCAGAGTCTCGCCGTTGTAGGTTCCCTAGGGCGTCTGCATTGATCCGTACCTGTTGCCGTTGTATATATTTTGTATCCGCGTCACTCCCCTGAGTGGCCACGGCCCTCTATCTAATCCTAGCTAACAATGCGCAGGGCTCACTGCTGAATATAATATATAGATATAGCAGGCAACATAGGATAAGGAAGGTACAACAAGGGGCGACAAAATCAGGCTATGCAATTGAATAGGATTGTAACGTAGCAGCAGCAGTAACAATGCCTAGTGCAAGAAAGTACGGAAAGGTAGGCGATATCTGGGGAAGAGAATGGCTCTTCTTGCCCGGAAGCTCGATGGTAGGGGTAGGGTCGTCGACGACGTAGTCGATCACACGGGCGTCGACAGCGGTCGCCGGGTGTATCAGACAATAAGAGGGGGGTAAGAAACAATAAATACACGACAATAATAGCAATACAAATACCAGACATGGCAAGCGCAATGTTAACGGTATTCTAACGCTGTGCAATGCACGTTGCACGGAGCAAGAATTCATCCGTGGATGAACTGTCAGCTCCGGGTGATTACCGGACAGGGTGTCCGGAGGGGGAAGTAACCATGCTGGAGGTGTCATGGACATCCAACAAACATGTGAAAGGTGTATCCGTGTTAGTTGATCCATTATGAACAACTTTCATGTTCAGAATAAATTCATCCGGGTAGTTTATCGATATCGGGCAATCATCGGACAGTCGGTCCGGAGGGGGACGGTTCGATGTTCGTTGTGTTAGAGGGGTGTGGTATACGTACGGATAGCGTACTCCTATTCGTTATATTTTTTTTTGATCAATTTTGATATATAAAGTTTTTGAATCTGAATTACGGTTTAAAAGATATTGAATTTTAAAGTTTTAAATCAATTTAAATGATTTTTGGAATTTCTTTTATTATTAAAATAGAAACATTATCCGTAAGTCTATCCAGAACAGTACTGACAGGTGGGACCCATATGTCAGCCTCTGGATAATTAAAACAATTTCTTTATCTGTTTAATTAGCACATGGGGTCCACATGTCATAGTTCTAGCATTTTAATTAAATCTAAAAGCAATGGGACCCAGTTGTAAGTCACACAGGGGGTTTATTTTTAACTTATTGTTTTAACTAACAAGGGGCCCCACTGGTCATACACATAGGGGGGTTAATCTGTTTAATCTTTACTTATGGTTTAATCTGGGACATGGGGCCCCATATGGCAGTGAGGTTAGGGGGGGGGGCTTTGATTAACCCACGGCTTACACAGCCGTGCCCGCCGGTGAGCAAGGCACGGCGGCGAGGCCGCTCCGGTGAGCTGGGGCGGAGAGGCTGTGGGGAGGAGCGGGGGCTTTGGCAGCGGCTTGGTCGGCGTCGGCCGTTGCGGCGCACGACGAGGAGGTGCGGCAGGCGGGCGGCCATGGGCGCCAAGGGGCGAGCCCGAGCGCTACTAGGAGGCGGGCAACGACAGGAGGTGCAGCGGCATGCAGAGCGCACTCGGTGTGGCCATGGGGTGCGATGAGCGGGGCGCTGGCGCGGCCAGGCCTAGGGAAGGGCGCGCTGGACGTGAGCAAGGCGCGGCCATGGCGCAGTCCGGACATGGCGGCCACGGGTGGGGGGGGCAAGGTCCTACGGTGGTGGATTTAACGGGGAGAAGCGGGGAATCACACGGGAAGATCACCTTGGAGCTCGTGGACGTGTTTAGGGAGTCCGAGGGGGTCGGAGTGGCGCCAATTCCGGCGAGGTCACCGGAATACGTGGTTGAGGAGCGGGCCGATTCGCTCGACGTTGTGGCGCAGAGCTCGAATTTGTGTCGTGGGAGGACGAAGACATCCACTGCGAGGGCCTAGGACACGCCAGGGCGGCCTGCCGATGTCGTTGGCCGCGCGAGCGCGACGTCGTGGCCACGGCTGCGCTCGAGCCGTGAGCTCGATGCACACAGGGAAGGGAACGAGGGGGGGGAGGGCCTCGTCCAAGGGAGCAGGCGGCGTCCATATCTCCTACGAGGTCGGGCTGGCGAGGAGGAGGGTAGGGGGGCGGCTGTGGCGTGCTCTGCGCCATGGACAAGGCGACAGCGAGGCAGGGCAGGTGGGAGCAGGTGATTGGGGATGGGGGCGGCTGGGTTGGGCCAGCGGGAAAAATGCCCTGGGCGGATTTTAATATTTTCCATTTTTGCAATTGTGTTATGCTCAATTACTTCTATTTTATTTTGTTTGGCAGTCAATTGACTTTTGTCAAGCATGAAACTTGTTGCTACATTTGTGTTGCACTTTAAAATGATTCCACAAAAAGTTTAGGCATTTAATAAATTCATTTAGTTCTCTGAATTATTTAAAACGTGTTAAATGTGACTCTCTGGCTGCTGTTATTATTTATTTACTATTGTAAACATTTTAATTAAATTCCCATTATAGTTCTAATATGATATACTGACTATAATGGATTTTATAAAATTGGTTGCACAATTTTTGGATCAAATTTCATTTCATCTATGTTTATTGAAATTCCAAGGGCAATTCAATAATTCCAAAATATTGATTAAAATGCTATACGTGCTTATGGGTTATTTACAAAGTCATGAACCTTTGTGTGTAACCACTTTTGAAAAGTTTTATCTTGACTAGCATTTGCAAATTTTAGTTGGAGTTGAATTATCTCCTAATGCAAAGTTTTAATGAGGATGATTATGATGACGAAGCATTAGATAAGGTGATCACTGTAGTGTGACACCCGGGGTGTTACAGTCTCCAGTAGGACTCGCAGAAATACAAGAAGGTGTCACGACGCTTGATGTGAACCTGCACACACAACAAGTAACTTTGCTCCCAACGAGTACAGAGGAGTTGTCAATTCCTCCGGCCTTGCTGTTTACAAAGGATCAACACAAGAGATAATAATAGTAGCAAATGAAAGTAATAACTGAAAGTAAATTGAGGTTGTAAACAATGGTGGAAATATTCACCGCGATCCCATGACGTTCACTAGTGATGTCTCTCTCCCAAAAGACGATAAAAGTTCTAGCGAGGTAAACAAATCACAGCTGGGAAATTGACAGGATTATAAACGCACCGCAGTGCTAACTATGCTACAGAAGAAAGGAAGAGGCTCAAAAGCAATGGGCAGTACGCCAAGGTAAGTAGACCGAAATCCATCTGCATCTACTACGAATCATCCACCTTGAGATATCTATCCAGAACCTCGCGCTGGTATTAAGGTGTGAATCCGACCCAAAGTGTAAACTCAAAGCAACAGACAACTGCATTAAAAGAACTTTGTGTAAATTAAACAATCCTTGCACCCGCAGGTACAAGCACCGTTCTTTTATCCCTGGTGGCAACAACACATCCCCTAGTCTCATGTTTCTGTCACTCAAGCTAGACATCAAGGGGATGAATCCACAATCAAGCATAACGCTCCCTCTTGGAGTTTCAAACAAATCACTTGGCCAAAGCAAAATACGGCGACGGAGAACATGCAAGGATTAACTAAATAACACAAATATAAAAGAGAACCAAATATATTACTCATCACAATTTGAACATAGTCTCATAATTCATCAGATCCCAGCAAACTCAGCATAGAAACACAGAAAATTACAAAGGTGCCTCGATCATGTGAGGCAGCTCACGAGGTCTCGAAAGTGGAAGCACAAAGAGGGGAGGAGAACATCACATAGCTACTGGTCATGGACCATGGTCCAAGGGGGACTACTCACAGCACATCCGGGAGGCGTCCATGGTGATGGATGGTCTCCCGGAGGGGGTTCCTCCTTCCGGCAGGGTGCCGGGGCAGCTTCTCCTGGCAGCCCCGATATTGAAACGGCGGCGACGGCGGTATAGAGATGAGAACGGGAATAGCATATCGATATTAGGGGTTTCCTCCGCAGGCACTAAATATAGGCCAAGGGGGGCATCGAGGGGGGCCACAGGGCACCCAGGAGGGTGCCCGGCGTGCCCTAGGGCTGGGCCGCGCCAGGGACCCTCTTGGCGCCCTGGTGGGTCCACTCCCTTCCTTCATTGGTTCTTCGGGAAGCTTCCGGGACGCTGATTTTTTATATAATTTTTCCAGAATTTATTTGGCACTTTTAATGGCCGGAAAACCTGAAATATAAAAACAACAGAAAACAGGAACTGGCAACTGGGTGCACTGAGTTAATAGGTTAGTCCAAATATGATCAAAAGTGTATGAAAGTTCAAGAAAAACATGGCAAAGTCACACAAAATGCATGGAGCAAGCAGAAATTACTGATACGTTTGGTACGTATCAGCAAGCTAATAACTTCTGAGAGGGTGCAACTATCAAAATCAATATCACTACTATCAAAGGTGTTAGTAGTGTCATCTAGGCTCACTTGTTTGAAACCCTCTATGTTCATAGGAGTTACTTCTTCTATGGTTGAGGTATTAGCATCACCATTAATAGGTCCAATGGGACTAGGAGTGCATTGGGTGCTAATAGTTTGAGTGTCCTCAACAATTTGGATAGTGGCAACTGTGTGGTGTGTAGGAAGGCTCTTAATTCTATCCTCTTCCTCTTTTTCTCTAGCCCATCTTTCTTTAAGTTTAGCCATCATCCTAATATTTTCATTGATTTGTAATTGGATAACATTAATAGGAGTGGCCTTCCTCTCCTCGAGGGGAGAGGTTCTAATTTTTAGCATCCCAACATCAAGGGCTAGGCTATCTACCTTCAAAGAGAGATTATCTGACTTAGCTAATTTCTCTTCTACATTCTTGTTGAAGGCTTTTTGGGTAGTGATAAAGTCTCTAAGCATGTTTTCTAGTTCAGAAGTGGGGTTCTTGTTGCTAGGATAAGTGTTGTTGTTCCCATAGTTGGATGGAAACGGTCTAGGATTACTAGCAAAGTTGCCCCTATAAGCATTGTTGTTGAAGTTGTTTCTAGCAATGAAGTTCACATCTACTTGTTCCTGAGCAACCAAATAATTTAAAGGAATATCATGAGGATCAATAGAGGGTTGCTTGGTAAGTAGAGACATAATTAAGTCAACTTTTTCATTTAGGCAGGTAATCTCCTCGACATAGTTTACCTTCCTATCTGTTGGAGCGCGTTCGGTGTGCCATTGGAAATAGTTGGTCATCATATCATCGAGAATCTTTGTGGCAGCACCAAGTGTAGTTGACATAAAGGTTCCTCCCACGGCCGAATCTAACAGTTTCCGCGAGGTAAAGTTCAAGCCTGCATAAAAAGTCTGGATAACCATCCAGGTAGTCAAACCATGTGTAGGGCATTTCTTAACAAGAGATTTCATACGTTCCCAAGCTTGGGCAACGTGTTCATCATCCAATTGCTTAAAATTCATAATGCTACTCCTCAATTGGATAATTTTAGCAGGTGGGTAATACTTTCCAATAAAAGCATCTTTGCACTTATCCCAAGAATCTATGCTATTCCTAGGCAAAGATTGAAACCATATTTTTTCTCCTTCCCTCAAAGAGAAAGGAAAAAGCTTGAGCTTAACAACATCACCTTCTACTTCTTTATACTTTTGCATATCGCATAACTCAACAAAATTATTTAAGTGTAAAGCAGCATCATCTCCAGCACCAGGGAATTGATCTCTCATAACAAGGTTTAGCAAAGCAGGTTTAATTTCATAAGAGGTAGCTGAAGTGGCAGGTGCATTAATAGGAGTGCAGATAAAGTCTTTGTTGTTGTGACTAGTGAAGTCACACAACTTAGTGTTTTCAGTGGAAACCATAGTAGCAGCAAGTGTGGCAGATTTTTTTGTAGTTTTTGATATAAGACACAAAGATAAAAAATGAAAGGTAAACTAACAAGACTAAAAAGCAAAGGTAAAAGGTAGTGGGAAACTCCCATATCTTAGCACTCAGAGTCCCCGGCAATGGCACCAGAATTTTTCTTGATGTCCGAGATGATGATAATGGTTTCTCGCCCTTCGTTGGTTACCCCAAGTGGAAGGTGAGATGTAGGATAGCAGAAAATTTCCTTCAGTGAAGATACCGAGGTTGAGTTCAATCCAGTAGGACTCTGATAATGATAAGTAGGTGGTTCGGCAAGTGATGCGTCGTCTGAAGAAAATCACTTGCTTCTCCTGGACCTGCACACGGAAACAAATAACTTTGCTCCCAATGAAGTTGAGAGAGGTTGTCAATCTCTCCGATCTTGTTGTTTAAAAAGGATCAAAACAGAAGGGATAATGATGATAGTGATAGCAACTAGAAAGTAAAAGCAAGAAAATAAATAAGCGTGTAAACAGTGATGAGAATATGGACCGGGGTCCCGTGATGTTCACTAGTGATGTCTCTCTCCCAAAAGACGATAAAACTGCTATGCGAGCTAAACAAATTACAGCTGGGCAATTGACAGGAGTATAAACGCACCGCAATGCTAACTATGCTACAAAGAAAGGAAGAGGCTCGAAAGCATGGGCGGTATGCCAAAATAAGTAGACCGAAATCCAACTACATGTACTACTAATCATCCATCTTGAGATATCTATCCAGAACATCTCACTGGTATTAAGTTGCGAGCCCCACTCAAAGTGTAAACCCAAAGCAACAGACAACTGCATTAAAAAGAACTATGCATTAAGTATACAATCCTTGCAACCGCGGTTACAAGCACCGTTGTTTTCCCTCTTGTGGCAATAACACATCCCCTAAACTCATGTTTCTGTCACTCAAGCGTGTCATTGGGGGGCATGAACCCACAATCGAGCATAACGTTCCCTCTTGGAGGCACTACCTACTACTTGGCCAAAGCAATAAAAAGCAACAGAGAACATGCAAGAATTAGTTAAGAACAACAATATAAAAGATTTGAACCAAATATATTACTCTATCACAATATGAACATAATCTCATAATCCATCAGATCCCAGCAAACTCAGCATAGCAACGGCAGAAAGATTACATATGTGCCTCGATCATGTAGGGCAGCTTACGAGGACTAAACCATGAAGAACAATGAGGGGAGGAGAACATTATAACTACTGATCACGGACCCATGGTCCAAGGAAAACTACTCACGGTACCTCCGGGAAGCGTCCATGGTGGAGGGGAAGCTCCCGGAGGTCAATCCTCCCTCCGGCAGGGTGCCGGTAAGAAGTCTGTTGGCGCTCCCGATCTTGGAAGCGTGGCAGTGGAACAGAGGAGAGATCGCGAAAAAGGTTTCTGTCTTTGGGGGTTCCGCGTCACGGAGATTAAATAGGCGAAGGGGGGCAGCCAGGGGGGCCACCAGGTGTCCAAGCGGCCACCCGGCGCGGCCCCACCTAGGCCGCACCACCTGGCCGCTTGGGCACCAGGTGGGGCCCCTCTGGCCCTCCTTCGGGACTCTGGAAGGTTCCGTTGCGCTGAATTTCCGATTTTTCCGAATTTTTGGAGCACTTTTAATATGGGGGAAACCTGGAATAGAAAAACAGCATAAAACAGGAACTGGCACTATGGTGCACTGAGTTAATAATTTAGTCCAAATATGATCAAAAGTGTATGAAAGTGTATCTAGATCATAGCAATATCACACAAAACATGCATGAAGCAAGCAGAAATTATAGATATGTTTGGGACGTATCAGCATCCCAAGCGATGCACTTCATCACCCCTCTTGTTCTCCCAACTAGAACCCTTCACGACATCAAAAACTTGAGACGTTCTTCCTTTGATCTGGGAAGGATAAACCCACCAGAGCTCAATGCAAGGTCAATTGGGACATTGTTTGCCGATGAAAGGCTACCAAGGCCTTGGGGTTCTCAACACCGACAAATTTGTGCGTCCTCTACGGCTACGGTGTCCTTGGTACGACTGGAAGGATCCAGGCAAGCTTTGGGTCGGCATGGGCAACCCATGTGATGAGGATGACTTGGACTATCTATATGCCTGACCAACCATTATCGTGGGGAATGGGGCTAAGACACATTTTTGGACCTCCCCTTGCCTCCACAGTCGCAAACTAGAGGACATTGCCCCCTCATCTTCAAGGCCTCACAAGGAAAAATATGAAGGTATGGGAGGCTCTCAAGGAAGTTGCTTGGATTTTCACAATCAAAACCCCCCACCGTGGTGTAACTCGAACTTTTCAAACTCTTTGAGCTTTGGGGGGATTTTTAACGTTATACACCTTAATGACCACACCGAGGTTGACATTATTTGGAATCTCACACTAAGTGGCCATTACGAGGCGGACTCTGCATATGCTTAGGGAAATTCTTGGGTATGACGAACTCCACCACGGAGAAAATGATTTGGAGGAATTGGGTGCCACCAAAATCCACATTCTTTGCTTGGTTGGCCATACAAGATAGGATTTTTACCGCGAAGAGATTGGCCAGGCATGGATCCCTAAACTTTGGACCTTGTCCTCTTTGCAAGAAGGAGGTGTAATGTGCGATGCATCTTTTCAGTGCCACTTCACTATATGGTTGTGGCGCTTGGTTAAGGAAAAGTTCCATCTACATCAACACATCAAAACCTCCACGTGGCAAGGGGACGACACAGTAAAAGCTTGGTAGATCAGTAGGATGAACAATAACTCTACGGAGGAATATGCTATGGCTACCCTCGCCATATTGGTCTCTTGGACTATTTGGAGTGAGCTAAATGAGATGGTATTTCGACAAAGAATTTTGCCACCAACGGTTGAGGGGTCTAATTTGTGGATAACCATGGGTGCCAAAAATTAGGGGCTCTTATTTTACACGAGTAATATCTCATGTCGTTGTAAGGGTGACTATAATATGCAAACTAAGGCATAGCCTAGTGGTGGAAAGGGGTTGATGCCTTCCCACACACCCAGGTTCAACGCACGGTACTTGTAAACTGGGTTTGTTGCACTAATTACATTGTAAGGGGCTCCCTTGCAGTCAATTTGTCAAAAAAAACTAAATTCTCTTGGTAGGGAGGTTGTAAATTCCTAGCTGCAAGTATCATCGGTCTCCACCAACTCTCATTTCCGCTGCACTCTGTGGTGAGATAAATCTAAACATTTAGTTGCATCTTCATGGATGATCATGGGAGTTTGGATCGTAGGCTCAAAATCTTGGTTTTTACTATGTTCCCCAACAACTGTTGGATATATTTTCTTCTATTTGAGATGATTTTTTTGAAATGCGATCCCTTAGGGCCCGATTCATTAAAAAGGTAGAAAGAGTTGCCCGGTTAATAACGAAAACCCAGGCGAAAACCGGTACAACATGCTTACAAAGGGCAAACGGCCGACATGGCACACCTAAGACCACACATACCATCGAGGAAAGGACACCGTCGAGGTTTGCCAACAATGTCATCGTCATCACCCCTCCCCGAGCAGGCGACTCCGACTCCATCAAGAACGACCAATCAGGACCACTCCGAACAACAACACATGAGAACCTAGGAGGCCATAGACAAACAATCGACCGCCGACGTCGAGGGCCGGCAGCTCCGATTTTTGTGGTCCGCTTCACAGGAGAAAATTGCAAGCCTCGCACCGACCTAGATCAGCTCCACCTCCGTAGGGAACCGTTCGCTGAAACCAGCCTCATGGAGTCATCGTTGCTGCAGTGGACTCGCCTCCCGCTTCTCTGACTTCTCTGTCACAGTGAGAATCAAGTATAGGCACATCCATTGGCGGATCGGACCGTCGGCATCAGAAGGACGAGCCGTGACCCAGCTCGACATGCCACCATCGTCGTCGCCACACAAGTCGCAACGCCAAAAACACTCATCACGGTCGGGTACCTGCCGGCCTCAATGCTATGAGCGTCTAGCACATGGAGAGCACAAATGGGATCCCCAGATCTTCAAGACGACGCCCCAAAGAAGGAAGCGACGATGTCGACACCGTCGTCCGAACAGACCGGGCCTTAGGCTTTCACCCGAAGAACCGGATCCGAGAATGTGCAGGGGATGAGATCCACAGCGACGCCTCCAAGAAGTTTTGACGACGTCCACAAAAGCCGTCGCCACTGGCCATCGGCAAGCTTCCGCTCGGAGCACCGCCCAAGACCACACCCTCGCACATCGCACCTCCACTAGCCCTCACACCACCCCAAGCCACCGCGCCAGCAGCATTAGAGCACCACCGACGATGCCTCGCCCTCATCCACCAACAAACCGCAGATCATCACCAAAACCGAGAGGGAGGGTGACGGGGATCAACCCTGGCAAATCCCATGGTCAGGGACCCTGGGTTAGTCATAGAGATGGCACAGGTTGGACGATACTCGTCGGCTAACAGGAGAAGCACTCGGTGGGCCTTCTATCTCCACACGCACCAGGTAGTCTCACATGTAGGATTCGTGGGGTCATCCCCTCGTCAGTAGCCCCCGAGTGCCTGGGGGACTCGAAGAGTCGCGCAGGGACTCAAATTCATCTGCGCCTTATTGTTTGTAAGCGTGGGATCGCCACGGGTCGCTAGCAGTTTTGAGCCATGACAATATCTGTTTCGAGGGATTGCTAAGCTGAAAGGGCCCAAGGAGTCGACTGGTCGAGCCTTGGTGAATTGTGCTAGTGACAAATACCACATTAGCCAAATCAAGCCCACGCCCCTCGACGTGAACTTGGAACACTGGTGTCAAGCAAATTCATTCCGCTGCAGGTCTTATAGGATCAATTGCTGCCAGTCTAAGCACATAGCCTGAGCGCGTCCGCTCGGCTCTTTCTATCATGCGAGCGCATGGAAAAGGTCGGGAGTGAAATCACTCTGCGGCAAGTCCCGGCCCGGCCGTTCTTTGCAGCAGGGTCTTACCTACACGCTAAGCTTGCGTTGCATCTGGGTACAGTGTGTCGCAGCCCAGGCCTAATTTGTTTTTGTTGAGGCATGGAGCATGTTTAGCGATGCACCCACTTGGAATAAACAATCAAGTGAGCTGTTTAAGTCGTCACTCGCGGAGTTTTTAGCGAACTCAGGCGAGGAAAATAAGATAGCACCCACTCGGAATGTCGTCGAGTGTGCGAGTAAGTCATGTTTGCTGAACTGTTGCGTCTTTTTTTCCTGCGAGTGGTCACTCGAATGCTTTTCTGCTCTTTGGGTGAGGGAGAACCCGAACTCTGAGAGTATTTTGTGTCTGTTGGTGCGAGTGATAACTCGAGCACATCTTTGCCTTCTGGGTGAGGGAGCACCCGAACTCAAATAAAGGTACTCCCAATGGGAGTAAGAAATTTTCTTTCAAATAATATGAAAAGAGCTTGTAAAGAGCTGAATGCTGACCGAAGATGCGTGTTTGAGACGCGTTGCTGAGGTGTGACGTTTGCTGGTTCGCCTGACAGGTTGGGTCGCCATGTCAAGTGAAAATTGAGTGACTTGACATCTGTTGCCCGAAAATTTCGCACTTCGTGGTGATGGCCCTCGTTTTTCGCGCGCGGTGGGCGGTATGGTTAGTGCACCGGTTGAGTTTTCCATGTTCCTCGGCTGTCGTGGAATCGTGCCACGTCTTTTGGATTCCAAGATGAGCGGTGATGATTTGTTTGCTCGGACTAAGGGTTAAATATCGGGGTCTCGTGTGTTTTAGGTTTTCACCCAGCCATTGCCTTCTCCTGTCTTCCTTTCTTTTTTTCCTTCATTGCTCTTTGCCATCGCCTGCCTTTTCGTGCAGTTTGCTAGTTGAGATCCATGTCCAAGCGTTCCCATAGTGTAGCGCAGGAGTCAGCGAGGATGACCGGTAGGTGGGAGCGCTCTGTTTTTGGAGCTGCAGATCTGGATGAGCTGGTGGCCGACGGCGTGGTGGTGCGTGATGCCGCCCGGATTTTTGGTGAAGAGGAGGTTCCTACGCCCCGTCCAGATGAGCGGGTATGCTTTCAGAGTTTCTTCCCCCGTGGTTTTCACTACCCATTCACCCTTTCCTTCGGGGATTGCTTTGCGCCTACCAGTTGCAACTGCATGATTTAACCCCCAATGAGATTATGCACATTGCCTGTTTCATTACGCTCTGTGAGGGTTTTTTGGGGATTTATCCCCATTGGGGCCTCTAGAAACGTCTCTTCAATGTGAAGAGGACAAATTCTGAATACGCCATTGGGGGCGTGGGGATCTCCATTAAGGAGACATCTGCTTATTTTGATCTGGAGAAGTTGGACTCTGTCTTTTCGTGGCGGAGGAGCTAGTTTTATCTGAAGGATCAATGCGTTACGGGTCAGTGGTTTGGTCCGCCTCCTTTCGATCTTGCTGCGCGGGCGGTTAAGCGTTCTTCATGGGCGCATCCTTTTTCTGCTCGCGAGTCATCTCTTGTGGAACCTTTTGTGCAGAAGATTACTGCTTTAAAGGATTAATTGACTGGCGGCCAGCTTATCTCCATGTTTGTCAAGAGATGCGTGCAGCCGCTTCAACATCGGGTCCGCCCCATGTGGCAATATAGTGGGTCTGATGACTCGACCAGGTGTTCACCTGAAGAGTTTTCCGATGACGACCTTTTGGTACGGGTTCAGCAAGTCACAAAGTGCACGAGCATTGGGGAGCGGAGTCTTGTTCGTCCTTACTCTGCTGACTTGCCTCTTCCTCAGGTACTTATCTTTAAATTTTATTTGAACTGTTGACTCGTTCCTATTGGTTGCTGATGCTGTTTTGATCTGTAGGGTCACAATCCTTTGTTGAACAATCCACCGCAGCCTGAGGATGCGGATATACTCGATGAACCTGGTGAGGCTGATGTCGATCTTGTCCCCGCGAGTGATGGGGGTGCTTCTGGCGCTTTGGGTGTTGTTGCTATCGAGTCCACGGGTGCTCCACCGTCAGTTGCAGATGAATCTGGGGATTCAAGTCCTCTTCGTGTCAAACGCACTCGCCCTGCGAGTGGTCGTGAGGCGGCGGGTGATGGAGAGGATTTGCCCATGGTCGTACAGCCTGTTCTACCATGCCCTCCTCTTGCTGCCTCGAAGAAACGCAGGTTCGGGATATTGCTTCGACCAGGCGCTGCGCCTGTTGGGTTAGTGTGCATTTCCACTTTGCCGTTTCTGGATTTCATTGCCTTGGCTGGTGTTTTGAAGGTAACCGCTTTGTAGGACTGCTCCTGCTCCGGCTGCTTCCTCTACGAGTGCTGGTGCTGTCGCTGCTCCTTCGACTGATTCTGGAGCGGCGTCGGGTCGACTAGCCGGTTCCTCTCCTCCCATGGCTTCGGGTGCGGGGACGACCCCTGCGACTATAGGTGTGGAGGGGACCTCTACGACTGCTCCTTCTAGGGGGTCTGCTTCGGTTGCTGCTGCTCCTGAAGGTGACTTACCTCTGGATGTCAAACCAGTGATCCCTGAGGAGCACTTTCTGGAGAGGAGGGATCTCTCTGCTAAGGATAAAGCGAAGTTCTTTGATCATATGGCGGAGCAGGTATGTGATTTCTTTGTCCTACTGTGCTTTGCTGTAGTAGCCCCCGAGGCTGCAAACCGTCACTTGTGGGTGGTTGTAGTCTATGATTTAGGTCTTCTTTCTTTCGGTCTGGTACATATTGGGAGCATGGCAGTGCTCCCAATGGGAGTAGCCCCCGAGGCTGCAAGCAATCATTTGTGATTGGTTGTAGCCTTTGTTTTTCTTCTGTCCTATGCTTTTGACTTGGTATATCTGCTTGGGCCCAGCCTTTATTCCGGATGTGCGAACGTGTGCTGACTGAGACTGATCGATGGCAACGTTCTCATGACTCTGTCCACGGGAGTTTGACTACTATGACATGTGAGATCCTGGTTCTTGGTCTTTGTTTATTTTTCTGACTGGTTCTTATTGGTGTTTGTTCCGTAGGTCGCAAGAAGGGCACTGATAGGTGGGCGGAGGCTGCGAAGAAGGAACTTGCTGAACTTTGGGTTGCTCTGGAGTTCAAGGAGAAGGAACTGCAGGCGCAGCAAGGCGAGCTCGAGCGATTGCGGCGGTTGGAGGAGCAGTTTCTCCAGGTCGAGAGGGTTGAGTGTGAGGGCCTGCAGGAGATGGCGAGCTCGTTAATTGGTTAGTGGACTTTTCCTGTCGATTGTCTTTTTTGCGGTTTGTTTGCCTCTCCGGTTGCTGGGATTTTAATCTGTGGCCTTCTTCCAGGTTCTGCGGGTATTGGAGCGGTGGATATTGTTGCTGCCGGTTCGGGTGTTCTCCGTGGCTCTGTAGATGCTGTCTCGGGCGCTGCTGTAGCTGTTGGGGATGTCTGCGATGGGGCTACCACTCTCCTCAAGCTTCTCCATGAGCACATGTTCCCAGATGCGGAGAAGCGTCCTGAGGGTCTTGATTCTCTAGTTGCTTCCTTCGGTCAGGATGGAGAGCAACTGGAGGGCTTGCTTCGTGAGAACGTGGTGGGCGGGCTTGCCACGTCTATTGTTGTTCTTCTGGGTCATGGTCTCCCTATTGAGGATTCCATGGTGGATACTTTGCCTGCTTACATGGACGAGCAGAGTGCTCGCGCTACTCGATTGGCCCGCCAGCTGCAGCTGGTCGTCGAGGCAAATAATTCTGAAGCCGAGGAGTAGTGTGGTCCTTTTTGTGTTTTGAAAACTTTCAGTTGTAATGTGCCTCCTGCGGGACGGCGGATCTAATTCATGGACCTGCTTTGCTTTCTTGTGCTGCTTGTTGCCTTGTTTCTTTTGACTTGTTTCTCTTTGCGGTAGGCCATCCCGGGCGTTTCTTGGGATTGGAATTTGCTGAAGGAGGATGCTCGCGAAGGTGCTTACGAGTCCGTTTTCTTGAGGCTGAAAGAGGCCGAACGTGAGATCGTTTGACTGAAAGGTGTTGTTGCGGTCCATCGCTCGAAACGCGAGCGTGCTGAGGCTGTCTTGGATGGCTTGGCAGTTTGGATGTTCAAGTTGTCTGACTTTCTGAAGGGTGAGCTTGCTTTTTTCTTCGAACGCTTGGTTGCGCGGGTTCTTTCCTTTGTGCTCTGCTGCTGACCTTTTGTTCTTTGATGCGAAGTGCTTGTTGGGCGTTCTCGCGAGGAGGAGGAGGCAGTACAGTCTGAGTTGCTGCGGCTGGAGGACCCGGTTGTGCAGGTGAACAATCCTTTCTGGATGGACAGGGTGCGTGCTCGGGCATTCGCCGTTTTGCGGATGCGGGTTGAGAGGGTGCCGCGGGCTCTTGAGTACTGCCGCGGAGTGTTTGGCAGGATTTTTGCTGAATTTTACCCTTTGGATCATGTCCCTTCATCTCTTGAGAAGCTTTGCCGGATGTTCTCCCAGCCTACGGATCTTCGGCGCGTAGTTAATCACCAGATTTATGCAGGTGCTCGCTGTGCTTTTGCCTTCGTCCATAGTCATTAGCCGGGGGTTGATATTATGTTGGCAGCTCGAGGTTCTCCTGATGGTCGAGCTCAGCCGATGGACAATCATTACGCCGTGGCGGATGAACCTGCAGGCAAAGTTGTGAAGTGGGTGGTCGAGGATAATGACCGTCGATTGGGTGCTCTGTGTAAAGTAAATTCGAAGCCTGGGGATTAGCCCTTGCTTGGCGCTCTTTCCTTTGCTGGGCAACGTTTTGTTGCTGTTCTATTTGAATTACTTTGTTCTTCTGCTGTAGATCAAACTTTGCATGGTAAGGTTTATCTTGTTGGCTGCTGAGTTTTTAGAGTTGCGTTGCGAAGACGCCTCGAGGGGTGGCTGCTACGGCGAGCCCCCGAGTGCCGGTTTTTAGAGTCGCGTCTGCGAAGAACTCCTCGGTGGGTGGCTGCTTCGGCGAGCCCCCGAGTTCCAATTTTCTTAGGGTCGCGTTTGCGAAGAACGCCTCGGGGGGTGGCTGCTTCGGCGAGCACCCGAGTGCCGATTTTTAGAGTCGCATTTGCGAAGAACGCCTCGGGGGGTGGCTGTTTCGGCGAGCCCCCGAGCGCCGATTTTTAGAGTCGCGTTTGCGAAGAACGCCTCGTGGGGTGGATGCTTCGGGGATTCCCCGAGCGCCGATTTTTAGAGTCGCTTTTGTGAAGAACGCCTCGGGGGTGGCTGCTTTGGCGAGCCCCCGAGTGCCGATTTTTAGAGTTGTGTTTTCGAATAACGCCTCGGGGGTGGCTGCTTCGGCGAGCCCCCGAGTGCCGATTTTTAGAGTCGCGTTTGCGAAGAACGCCTCGGGGGGTGGCTGCTTCGGCGAGCCCCCGAGTGCCGATTTTTAGAGTCGAGTTTGCGAAGAACGCCTTGGGGGTGGCTGCTTCGGCGAGCCTCCGAGCGTCGATTTTTAGAGTCGCGTTTGCGAAGAACGCCTCGGGGGGTGGCTGCTTCGGCGAGCCCCCGAGTGCCGATTTTTAGAGTCGCGTTTGCGAAGAATGCCTCGGGGGGTGGCTGCTTCGGCGAGCCCCCGAGTGCCGATTTTTAGAGTCGCGTTTGCGAAGAACGCCTCGGGGGGTGGCTGTTTCGGCGAGCCCCCGAGCGCCGATTTCTAGAGTCGCGTTTGCGAAGAACGCCTCGTGGGGTGGATGCTTCGGGGATTCCCCGAGCGCCGATTTTTAGAGTCGCTTTTGCGAAGAACGCCTCGGGGGTGGCTGCTTTGGCGAGCCCCCGAGTGCCGATTTTTAGAGTTGTGTTTTCGAATAACGCCTCGGGGGTGGCTGCTTCGGCGAGCCCCCGAGTGCCGATTTTTAGAGTCGCGTTTGCGAAGAACGCCTCGGGGGGTGGCTGCTTCGGCGAGCCCCCGAGTGCCGATTTTTAGAGTCGAGTTTGCGAAGAACGCCTTGGGGGTGGCTGCTTCGGCGAGCCTCCGAGCGTCGATTTTTAGAGTCGCGTTTGCGAAGAACGCCTCGGGGGGTGGCTGCTTCGGCGAGCCCCCGAGTGCCGATTTTTAGAGTCGCGTTTGCGAAGAACGCCTCGGGGGGTGGCTGCTTCGGCGAGCCCCCGAGTGCCGATTTTTAGAGTCGCGTTTACGAAGAACGCCTCGGGGGGTGGCTGCTTCGGCGAGCCCCCGAGTGCCAATGTGCAGAAATATTTTTTGGGAGAATATTTCCAATATTTTCCCTTTTTGTTTCTTACACGAGGGGGGCTGCTGCTTGAAGGAAACCCCTTTATTTGGATCGATGGCTTAGTATCCCTAAGAACAAAAAACTGTTGTGGCTCCCTTTTGCTTCTATGGTTGAGCCTCTTCTTCTGGGGTTACGGCTCCGCTGGCTTGGTGTCCTCCAAAGGTTTCTGATATTTTGTGGAACTCCTTGTCGCAACGGTCAGATCTGACGAAGTTGCCGCTAACTGTGATTACTCCTCGCGGGCCTGGAATTTTCATCTTGAGGTTGGCACTGCCATGAAACGCGCGAAGGCTGGGCGTCCTAGGATGGCATGCTATTGTGATTTCCAGTTGACCACTTCGAAGTCCAGTGTTTATTTGCGGAAGTTGCTCGTGCTTCCAAAAATCACCTCAGGACTTATTTTTCCGAGGGGATAGACTGCTTTCCCTGGCACGATTCCGTGGAATGTTGCGCCTGAAGTTTTCAGTGTTGAGTTTTGGATGAGCATTTCTTCCAAGGTTCTGGTGAATATGATGTTGATACCGCTGCCGCCGTAGTTTCCGATTCGTGCTTCGAGTACTAGTGCGGCATGCCCTGGGCGCGGGATGGCTGACAGGTGGTCTTCTCGGGAGAAGGTGATTTCAATCTTGGATCCGCGCAAGTATTCTGGGACAGCCGGGTGCAAATAGACTGCGAGGAAAACTTGTCTGGTGACCTGTTTCTGCTGCCTGTTTGATGGTCTTCCTTCTTGTATCATGTAGATCCGCCCATGTGCTTCCGGGAATTTTTCTTCCTCGGGTATCGTGCCCCGTTCCTGGATTACTTCTACCTGCCTTGCTGGTATGGCAGGTGCTGGCGGAGCATCGTGGGCGATGGTTCCGACTGCCACGCTTGCGATAGGTCGTGCTGCTGCTGTTGAGGATCGACTTTTTTCTTCGGAGAGTTTGATGAATCGCCTGTAGTTCCTGAGGGTGTGCCCTGGTCTGAGCTCTCCGCGCTTGTTTCTGAACCCGTGTATTGTGCACGGTCCGTCGAGCTGCTCTTTGGCCGAGCGATATGCTCGGGCGTCGTCCCGTGGATGCCTTGTTCTCCAGTCTCGTTTTTGAATTTGGGGTGTTTCTTATTGGTTGTCCATGTGTTGTATTCTCCTGCCGTCGCGATGTCTGCCTTCTCTGTCATCTAGGAAGCCGGCCGCGACCATGTTGGGTCCTCTGTCGTCGTAGAAGTTGCGCCTCGGGCGTTTTCTTCTTCTGTCGACTCCTCTGTCGCTGGTGTGGTAGTCGTAGTCACGTTCTGAGCGCGCTGTCTGGATATCCGATTCGTTCCGTACAGAGTCTTCTCCATCTTCCCAATTGTTGGCTTGCTCGAGCAGTCTTGCGAGTGTTCGGACTCTCATCTGCCCGAGCTGCTCCTTGAAGTCGATGCGTTGCAAGCCCCTCCTGAATGCATCGATTGCGCTTTCATCTGAGATGTCCTCGGCTGAGTTTTTGAGCATGTTCCATCATTGGATGTATGCTCGTAGGGATTCTCTTGAACCTTGTCTGCAGGCCCTCAGCTCTTCGAGTGATGCCGGTCTTTTTTAGGTGGACTTGAAGTTCTCTTTGAAGGCACTGTGGAACTGCCTCCAGGAGTCGATTGATCCTCGTGATAGGTTCTTCAGCCAGTGTCGTGCTGATCTCTCGAGCATGAGTTGTATGTACTGCATTGCTGTGATATTGGTTCCGCGCTGGAATTTTACGGCCGTTAGGTAGTCGTCGAGCCATGCTTCTGGTTCTTCCAGCCCGTCGTACTTGTGCCTCGTGGAGATTAGCTTGAAACCTTTCGGCATCCTTGTTTTCCTTATGGACCGTGTGAAGCACAGTGCTCCACATGGTTCTACGTTCTCGTCGGAAGCTTGCTCATCCGAATACTCTTCACGGGATGCTCGCCGTCTTCTTCCACGGTTGACTTTGCTTTGTGTTATGTCATCGCGTGCGTCTCGCCGATTGCTGTTGCGTCTGTTGTTGTTGTCGTCGCTGTCGTGGTTCTTGTTTTTGTTTGGGCGCTTGCGCCAGTCATCGCTGCTATCGTCGTCGCGTGAACTGGGCACCCTATCCAGGGTCTGCTCGCGGGGAGCCCGTCTTGCGCCTGCTCTTTTGGGGGCTGAGATGGCGTCTTTTATTATTTTGAGTACCATCGTCGTGTTGTGATCTAAGCTGCCTTTCTTGCTTTTCTGAGCACGAGATAGGTACTCTTGGGCAGTGAAAAGGGCTTCATCTGGCGTGAGTTGTGTTGGGGATCGGCGCAGAAAACAAATTTTTTCCTACCTACGAGTCCCGAACCCAAGATCTATGCTATGCTGATGTATGTAACGGAAGGAATCGGTGTTCATACCTTTGAAGACCGAAAGAGGGAAACGTTCCTCGAACGTGGTTGGCGTAGACTCCGAACCTACGACCTCCCTGTCGTGTTGAAGAACCTCCGACGATGAAGTAGCACCACACGTGTAGTGCCTCGCGGGATTACACACGTACGATGCAACTGACGTCCCTCCGGGCTCCGAACCAGACAAGCAGCGGAAAGAAGATTGATCCGGATCCCGATTCCGGCAGCGCGACGGCGTCCGGATGATGGTGAAACCCCCAACCAGGTGCAAACTCCAAACCAGGGGAGTTCGCTCTAGCTCGGAGAAAGAGAGAGAGAGAGAAACTCAATGTTGTGTAGAAAAAAAGGCACCCCACCCCTCCTTATATAGGCCAAAGAGGGGCTCCACCCCCTCCCCTTCCCCATATGGGACTAAACCCCCAAGGGGGGGACTGGTGCGGCTAGGAGGGGGATGGGCCCCTCCCTTGGCGCCAAGCCCAAGGGGGAGGCTCCCCCTTCCCCTCATGGGTCTTTTAAGGCCCAAATACCTTTTCACCTTTTTAATTAATTATTTAAATCATTTTTTATTTTTAATTCTGTCAAATAATTAATAAAACATATTTAAACATTAATATATATTATTTTGAACCTTTCAAAATATCCGGAACAGCTTCCGGCACCTCCCGATACATTTCCGGTGTTTTCTCTCTTTTCACCGATGATCCTGAATCAATCTTTAATGCATCGATTGCCCTTAAGTGTGACACCCTACGGTCCGGGAAACAGTAGACATGATCGAGACACTCTCTGACCAATGACCATCATGTGGGATCTGGTTACAATCCTTGATGTGCCCCTACGCTTCCATCGAATAAACTTCATCGTTGTTGAACCGTTAACAATATGACTTGATCCCTTTGTTCTTCGGTACTATGTTTGTCCGAGGTATGATCGTCGGTATCCAATACCTAGTTCTTCCTCGTCTCCGACATAACATGTTTACTCGTCTGTGAATATTACATCTCTTGTGACCTAGTCACTTGCTTGCAAGCTATTGATGCAACACCACCGAGTGGGCCCAGAGTACCTATCCGTCACTCGGATTGACAAATCCCGCTCTGATCTATTTCATACTCCTCAACATATCTACTTCGGAATACCCAAGATACACCTTTTTAGTTACCATGTTTCAGTGTAACGGTTAATGCACTCAAAGCATCCTAATAGATAGCAATTATGTATGATCATCACGGTCTAAGGATTCAGTCACTATGTTATTAAGTCATCGCAATGCTGAACTTATGTGACTTGATCACACTACAATGCTTAAGGTGGGTGTGTGTCAATCACATCATTCTCCTAATGATATGACCTCATTGTCAATAGACTATTATGTTCTCATGATAAGGAAACCTTGATCATCAATTGCCCAATGAGCTAGTATGCCTGAGTTTAACTAGAGACCAGGTTGTTATATATCACACGTGTATTAATGTTTCCGCTTAATACAGTTCTAGCACAATATATAACGTATTATGAACAAACAGATATGTGACAAATATCTTTATTAATTTGCCTCTAGGGCACATATTCAACTGTCTCCCACTTGCACTAGAGTACAAATTACACTAGTTTACATCAGGTATTGATGAGGACATCCCTACTAATGTTACACCCATATCCTCACCAAATACACATATTGGACCAGTTACTAGAGCACGTGCACGTCAACTAAATTATCAGGTACTTTCGTTTCTTGCGAATCCTTCTATTGTTCATGAACATATGATGCTGCCTAAATTAGATACTTTTGTTTTGCTTATGAATGAAGGACCTAGCATGGACAAGAAGGATGGTCATTGGAGCGGGATCAAGCATGGAGAAGAAGGTGCGCGCGCGGGAAAGGACAGTGGAGCTTCCAGTGGTGATTATCGCACTTTGAAGCCACCATAAGGCGCGCATGAAGTCTTGGACGAAATACGCGAGATGCCACTTCATTATTTTCGTCCAAGGGCAATTATAGGTGCTGCGTCACCTTAATATTGGGCTGGGCCCATGTAATTTCGAAATACCACATTATAGGCTGTTTTTAGAGTCCGTATGTGTGGGGAAACCGAGTTAGGGTTGTTTTCGGACCCCACCTCCAAGGGGTCACGAAAATCCCCTCTGTTCCCCCATATATACAGCCCTTAGGGCGTCGTTTAGACTTGGGTTTTAATTAGATTTAAGTTAGCCATAGCCGCAACTTCGAGCTCTTCGTTTGTGTCATCCGACCAGGCCAAGACCGCATTGGAACCCCAACTTCTGTTAATCTTTCATCTTATATTCGCAATATCCAGATTGCAATTCTTAGTTCTTGCTTGTTCTTTTGATTGCTTGCAGGAATTAGACCTTCGTGGTCAGGTTGATCGTGCATCCGCGGGATCAATAACCTCTCAGAGTTGGTTTAGCGATCGCTAAGGCACAACGTCTTCGCACGTTCGTAGTCGGGTCGTGAAAGTCGTCTCCACCATAATCGATTTCCATCATCTCATCGAAACATCGGGACACCTTCGCCTCTATCAGGTATGTATCTAACACCAATAGTCTCTCGGTGTTGTTCAAACTTGGCTTGTGGAAGAGGTTTAGTCATTGGGTCTGACGGATCCAGATCCGTATGTATTTTGCAAATCCTAGTATGACCATCCTTGACGTAGTCCCGCGTCACATGGAAACGCCGGAGAATATGCTTGGCTGTAGAGTGAGTCCTCGGCTCCCTTGCTTTAGCAATGGCACCCGTATTGTCGCAATAAATGCTAACAGGGTCAGTGCAACTAGGGAATACGCCAAGCTCGATGACGAACTTCTTCAGCCAATGCGCTTCATTTGACGCTTCGCAAGCGGCAATATACTCCGACTCCATCGTAGATTGGGCGACGACTGACTGCTTGCCGCTCCTCCAACTAATCGCACCACCATTCAACATAAAAACGTATCCCGTCGGGGATTTTGAGTCATCGGGATCAGTACCAAGACTGGCATCGACGTAACCTGTTACGGCGAGCTCTTCTTCACATCCTCCATAGACAAGAACCAGATCATTAGTTCTTCGTAAGTACTTAAGGACGTTGTTCACTGCAATCCAATGATCCATTCCAGGATTACTTTGGAAACGATTAGTCAGACTAACCGCCAGGGCCACATCTGGTCGAGTACACAGCATAGCATACATGATAGAACCTATGGCTGAGGCATAGGGCTTTGAGGACATTTCCTCCCTTTCTTTTGTTGTTGCTGGGCATTGACTCACACTCAATTTACTTCCTTTCATAACGGGAAAGAGGCCTCTCTTGGCGTTATCCATATTGAACCTCTTCAATATCTTCTCAAGGTAAGTTCTCTGACTCAGTGCTAATAGGCGTCTTGATCTATCTCTATAGATTTTAATGCCTAATATGTATGCAGCTACACCTAGGTCCTTCATGGAAAATTGTCCATTCAAATATTCCTTTACCCCCTCTAGAAATTTCACATCATTCCCTATCAATAATATGTCATCCACATATAGTACTAGGAATGCCACAGAGCTCCCACTCGCTTTCTTATAAACACAGAATTCTTCTTCATTTTGGACAAATCCAAAAGCTTTGATCACCTCATCAAAACGAAGATTCCAGCTCCGAGATGCTTGCTTAAACCCATAAATGGACCGTTGAAGTTTGCATACCTTACCAATGTCCTTAGGATCAATAAAACCTTCCGGTTGTACCATATACAACTCTTCCTCAATGTTGCCATTTAGGAACGCGGTTTTCACATCCATCTGCCATATTTCATAATCGTAATAGGCAGAAATTGCTAGAATATCCGGATAGACTTTAGCATCGCTACGGGAGAGAAAGTGTAACAGCCCAGATTTCACAAAAATTAAAAAAATTTGTTTTCGGTGTGAAATGTTTGATTGTCTGATTTCTTTGCGGTGTTTGCATCCCCGATTTATCGATCGGCGATTATTTTTCCCCCTCTTATCTCGTACCGAACGGAGACCGACCCTTCCCACCCTGACACTCGACATTTGCGACACCGGGTTTCACCCGATCACTGTCGCGTAAACCGCACAAGACCAACCGCAGCCAACGGAACGAAAAACCCCGTTTAATAAGTAAACGAGATATTTTTATAGCGCGCCGGAAATTGTTCTCGGAACGGTTCCAGCGCGAGGTGAACGCCACCGGCTCAACGCAATGATCGCGCATTTCGAAATTTTACCCGAATCGGAGGTCCTGCGGACCCCCGGCGGTCAGAAACGTAAACACCGCGCGCGAGAGAGAGAAACCGGGGATGTTTTTGCAAACTTCCAGCCACCTGGGCTATATAAAGACCACCACACTCCCACCTCTTTGTAGGGTTTCCCTAGTCAAAAATTGCAGCCACCCCCTCCACTTTGCCCCAATCTGCCCCAAATTAGCCCCCAATTTCGCAATTTAGCCCGAAACCCTAGCCCCCAGCAAATCTGGACCGCCAGATCTGAGGATCCGACGGCCCAGATGCGCTCCACGTCGCCCCACCAGCCTCCTCCTCTCTCTCTCCTCTCGCAGCCGCCCGTGGAGACCCGCGCCGCTGCGCGCCTTGCTCCAGCCGCCGCGCCACTACCCGTTGGGTCGCCTCTCCTCCTCCCTTGCGCCACTCCCTCTCTCTTCTGGCCTCACCCCTCTCCCTCCGTTGCAGATCGAAGGGCGCCGGAGCCCGCCCGAGCCGCCGCGCCATGGCCCGAGCAGGAGCTCGCGCCTCCTCCCCTGGACGCCCGACCCGGCCGTGCCTCGACGTCAGAGTCCGCCGCGCCCCACTGCCGGCCGGATCCGGCGGCCCCTCGTCCATTCCCGCGCCCCGCTCAAACCTCCATGCCGCCCCGCTCAAACCTCCGACATAACATGTTTACTCGTCTGTGAATATTACATCTCTTGTGACCTAGTCACTTGCTTGCAAGCTATTGATGCAACACCACCGAGTGGGCCCAGAGTACCTATCCGTCACTCGGATTGACAAATCCTGCTCTGATCTATTTCATACTCCTCAACATATCTACTTCATAATACCCAAGATACACATTTTCAGTTACCATGTTTCAGTGTAACGGTTAATGCACTCAAAGCATCCTAATAGATAGCAATTATGTATGATCATCACGGTCTAAGGATTCAATCACTATGTTATTAAGTCATCGCAATGCTGAACTTATGTGACTTGATCACACTGCAATGCTTAAGGTGGGTGTGTGTCCATCACATCATTCTCCTAATGATATGACCTCATTGTCAATAGACTATTATGTTCTCATGATCAGGAAACCTTGATCATCAATTGCCCAATGAGCTAGTATGCCTGAGTTTAACTTGGGACCAGGTTGTTATATATCACACGTATATTAATGTTTCCGCTTAATACAGTTCTAGCACAATATATAACGTATTATGAACAAACAGATATGTGACAAATATCTTTATTAATTTGCCTCTAGGGCACATATCCAACAAGTTGTTCTTCGTCGTCGTCGTCCTCTTCTAGCTTGAAGTCGTCATCTAACTTGCGGGTCGCCTTCTTCTTGTCTGTGCGTTTCAGATTGCTGAATCTGGACCTGGCTCGGATGGGGGAGTCGTAGTCGGAGGAGTCGCTTCTGGGAGGTGATCTGCGGTTGCTCCTTGAGTCGATGGCGGTCTTTCCTTGCTTCTCTAGTTCTAAGCGTTGCTGTCTTGCTCTCTTGGTGGCGTCACTCGCCAGCTTGTTGTATGCTCTGAGCTCGTCTCGCGTTGCGTTCTTCGGGAGTAGTTTGCCGCGCTTCACTGCGTCCCTTATTCTGGCGATTGCTTCCTATGATAGGTAGATCTTTTCTACGTGATGGTCCTCTTTCGCTATTCCTGGGGTCTGATGCTTGCTGCTTTCTGGCTCGTCTCTCCTGCGATTGCTATGCTCCACTCTTTGGTATATTTTCTATGGTATGGTTCCTGGTTCTCCAACTGTGACGGTGATCTGGCCAGTGTTGTCAGGATCACTGTCTTTGCTATTCGAGTGGTTGTTCCGGCGACTGCTCGGGTCGTCATCTTGGTTTTTTCCATCTGTGGTTGGCTCGTGGATGTCTGCCATGAATACCTGGGACAACGTCTTGAACGTCGTCTTGCTTGCGCGCGCGATGTGCTTCTTCCATGGACCACTCGAGTAGTCGGGCTGGGGGTCGTGGCTGACTCGCGGAGTCGTCACGCGGGCGGGAACTGCTTCGATTGTTGATGTAGGATCTGCCGTCGCGCGGGTGCTCAAGCGTGATCTGTGAGACGGAGGGCTCCCCAGTGGTTGATGTAAATTTTATATGCTCCGAAAATCAAGTTGACTCCAGTGCGCAGGTCAGCGAAAGGCGGTCGAAAGGTCGGGAGGTGAGCCATGAAACCGAGGGATCCGAATAGATCGCAGTCTGCCCGGATCGTAGATCCGATGAGTGTTGATGAAGTCGCTGCCTCAACGAGTGTCGATGGTGAGGCCGCCGAGATCGCGATTCCAACCTGCGGAATTCCCACAGACGACGCCAATTGACGGGGATCAACCTCGGCAAATCCCATGGTTAGGAACCCAGGGTTAGTCATAGAGATGGCACAGGTTGGACGATACTCGTCGGCTAACAGGAGAAGCACTTCCTGCTCGATATTATTACGTGAGGGGGCGATTACAGTGGAGGCCAGGGCGAGTTCTCGCAAGGCTAGGATGAGTAGATGCGTATTGAGATGAGTTGGACGTCTCCCCTCCCAGCCTTTATATACTAGGCTAGGTCTCGGGGAGTCCGTGCTAGGTTACATAGGTAGTTTCCTAATCGTAGTCCTGCCTTGTTCGCCAAGTTGCACCTTCCATATTAGTCGCGGACTCCTATGTCGGTGCTTGGTTGGGCCAATCGTGGGCTTGTCGTAGCTTCCCAGTGGGCCTTCTGTCTTCATACGCACCAGGTAGCCTCACACGTAGGAGTCTTGGGGTCACCCCCTCGTCAGAGGGCTGCCACCCCACCCCAAACTCGCAGGAAAGACGCGCACAACCCGCCTCCCAGCCACCAATCGAAGTGGGCGGACCGGATCTGAATCGAAGCCGCAGAAGATGGATGTCGCCTGGAGCCGGCCTGCAGCGCGCTAGGACGAGCTCCTCCGGGTGGAAGGGGTTCGCCGCCTCGCCCAAGCCGACGGAGAGAGGAGACGCCGACCCGGCCGCGCTGGATCTGCCGGCGCGCAGGAGGGGAGCCTCCCCCACCATGAGATGTGAGCACAATAGGGAGGCCCCGCCGCCGCCGTCCGCCGTCCGGGCTTAGCCCGACGGCCTCCTCCGGCACCGGCGAGGGGAGGCAGGGGGCGAGGGGACGACCCAGCGGTGTGCTTCTTGGTTCCGCCCGTGTCGCCCTGGGAACGACGCGGGGGGTGGGAGAAAAAATTGTCGGGATAATAACCTTGGTAATATTGTTTCTATTTGAGATGATTACTATTAGGGCGTTTAGGACAGTAATTTAGCGTCAACGGCAGGTTTGATCAAACCCTTTGTTTCGCTTCCAATCTCTGTTCCAGCGCAACCTCAAAAGACCCAAAGGCCCAATTTATTTATTTATTTGAATTTTACATGTAAATAACGGGGAAAGGATTCCTGCTAGAAGGCAAAATTCCTAACTTGCGTTCCACATTCTATTTTTAGTTTGTTTATTGAGGATATGATGGAGCAACTCCCAATGAACAAAAAAAAATTATTATGGCAGGCTCAGGGCATTTTCGATAGGTTATATGTACGTTTCGTTAATAAAATGTGATAAATTTACCAACACCAATCTTATATTGAACAAGCTTTCAGTACAGTAACATTTTATTGTGATTAGGAGATGGTTATGTGTCGTGTTTGTCAAGCATGGTGTTTTCCTTGGGAAAACAAGCCAAATGCACGCCAGCAGTAATTGAACCATTGCCACGGACGCGTGTGAGAATTACACACGTACTACGTGTGTGTGCGTGTTTCAGAATTTACACAGGAAACTAACAAACACATCCTGAAAAAAGAAAAGAAAAAACCAAACCCATAAAATTTCCAATGTGGCGGCCGCGTGCGTGCGTGTCCGGTGGATTGCATGCGCCGACGACGGTGCGTGCGCAGGCGCAGGCGCAGCGCTCGTTCCCCACACCACACACAAGTCAGCAGCGAGCGGCGTCGTCGTCCTACGGATGGGATCGAGCTGTTTTGTCAAACAAAGCGGGCCACATGGTGGGTGAGAATTCCGTGCCACCGCCCCGCCCGCCCGGTGATGGTGTTCACGCGACCGGCTGGAAATCAGTGAACCGCGATACGTGCGCGCGGCCGTCTGCGGGGGTTCCGGGCCTCCTCGGACCATGGTTGCTTCCTTCAGCTCCGTGCTTGCGGCCGGATACTGTTGCTTCAGCTCTAGTTTACTCTACGTACTAGTCTCTCGTCCGCTGGCCGCACGATGCACGTCATGGTCGAGCCGTCCGTTCCCCACGACCTGGCTCTACGCTGTTGCGCTGCACCTGCACGCGCACTGTCGTTGGGGTTTGCTCTATCTCTCTGTCTCACTCTGCTGCCGTAGCGCTCTCAATTCGCAGCACCGCAACCTGCCTGCAAGCTGCGCGTACTACGGTCGCACGTCGCCCGGTCAATCGCCGGGATGAGGAGGACCAAATCAACGTTGCTGTTCCCCTACATGAATTCGCTGCCTTTTTGTTTCCGGCCCAAGGATGCGATGATGCCATTCATTTTCTCTGCAGGCTGCAGTACAGATGCCACTTGCAAGAGAGATCTTTATTGGATCCTGAATGTGGCACTCGGTCGTGGCCTTCTTGCACTGTGTACGCATCTAGCATGCATCTGTAGACGTACGTCGCCTCACCCGGATCCGGATGGCTCATCTATCTTGCTGCAAATGCGATCTACAAGACGCAAGGAAGTTAAACTGAACCGAGACAGAATTGAAGGATGTTGGAGGGGGCCGCGACAGGCAATCGTTGCTTTCTGGTTGACCCAATCTCTTATGAAACCCTGCTGGCAAGTCCCGGCACAAAGCAACACCGACATGCAAGCAGTATGCAATGGCCATTAACCATTTGACTAGCATGCAGTAAGCAATATGCAATCGCCATTAACCATTTGAGCATGCAGTAAGCAATATGCAATGGCCATTTGCACTGCACCACCGACCGACATGCATGCATGTCCTTGCCGGGTGTAGCATCACATGAAGTAACTCCTTTCTTTCTAAGCTTTTTCTTTCTTTGTTGGAGCAATGAAACCGCGTGTTGTTGGTTTAGATGTCGCCCTTGTCCCACCACCGCCTGTGAGAAGAGAACACGTCAAAGATTTGGAGGCGATGAGAAGTCTACTCTGGAGAAAGATGAGCCGAAGCGTCATGTCAGGAATAGCTCCACGCCATCTCTCTCTCATCCACACCTGCCCGATCTTTCCATCCATCTTTCTTTCACCAAATGTCACAGGCAAAAGCTTTCCATGAGACACCAACCACTCCCTATCCATCTCATCCGCACAAGAGGCTGCTTAATTCGCGATGATCCACCACATGACATCATCCTAACATACATATTTAACTGCCGATACTTGCACCAATCTCATCGTGTATAGTTTATCTTAATAACAAGAACCGCTAGGTCGAGCAACAAGATGCACATATACTCTATAGAAAAATGAGGGAATTAATGTTCGCTAGCTAGAAACAGACGCGAAAATAGTCAAAGGAAGGTGCAACGTTGTTGGCCTTGGCCAACATTTTGTCAACGGTGGCCCTGCATTTCCGCTCAATCCAAATCGACGCTGCAGCAAAGTCATCAGCACACACGTCTCTATAGAGAGAAAGAAGATTTGTAGCGGTATGTACATATCAATCATCCTTTACCTTTACTAAAGAAGAAAAATGAGACTGCGTTGCTAAAGGAGAAAGAAGGAAGGAAGCATCAACAACTCTGTCTGCCGGCTGGCTCCTCCAAAGGTAAGATGAGAAGCGAAAGAAGTAAATCCAAGAATAGTTGTTGCACATCACCAACCTACTCCATACTACGTACGTAAAGATTAATCTACTTCCGATTAACCAACCATATATGTCATTACATGTATCTATGATCTATTTCTACAATATCTCTATCGGCCAGCACACGTATCTTTGCTTCACGGCTTCTCCAGCTGGCTGTCGAGGCCGACGGCGTTGTGCTTCCGCGACGGCCCGGACGGCGTCACCGGCCCCCTCGGCAAGAACCCCAGGAAATGGTTGGCCGTCCCTCGCTCCAGCGGCCTCCCCTTGAACGGCTGCATGCCTCTCGATGCCTCGCAGCTCGACGATGCAAGAGCAAGGAGGAGGAGAAGGAGGAGCAGGACGGACCACCGGAGCTGCGGCGGAAGAATGGCGCTCCTGCTGCTCCTTCGCCCCATTTAGGCAAGTAAGCGGCGGCGATGAACGGAAGGTGGTGGACTATGTCGACGGGGAGAGGGTTCGTGGAGCCAGGTGCGGAGCAGGTTTGTGGGTTTGAGATGAACTGATGAAGGTTTTGGTGGGTGCAAATGGCGGGGAAGGAGTGGGAGAGGGAGGCGAGTATGGTAGATAGGAACTTGGAGAGAATGTGGGCGTGGACAGTGAGGACTCGGCAAGAAGTGAATTTATATAGGAGCTTTTCCCTAGCATGGACTTGTTCACAAGCAAGAGCAAGAGGGAGAAAAAAAAATGCAATCTAGTAGTACGTGCATGATATCATTTTCCCTGGCTGCTTTCATTGTGCTTCAAATTATGTAGCACCACTGTGGCATGATAATTCACGTAACTGGCTCCCCCTTTTTTTGTTCATAAACTTTGTCTTCTTCTAGTATCTTCACCAATGAATGACGCAACTCTTTTCAAAATAATAATCATAATCATGTACCTCCGATCCATAATAAGTGTCGCTCATCCATAGTTTGTATTAGCTTAGTACAAAATGAGCGACACTTATTATGGATCGGAGGGAGTAGTACTTATAACGAACTTCGTGTATACTATCACGCTCCCTGTGCGTCTTGTCAGCATGTAATTAAGCCTGTTTTCTGAATATATAGTCGGATCAGCTAAATTACAGTCAGTCAAGGTTGTACACACGAGGATGATTATATGTGTGCGCGCCTATAGGCTACAAATGGTTGGAGTTGTTGCAGGACTGCAGATGGGTTGGGAATTAATGTGCTCATCTACCTCTAGCGCCATGGCCTAGGGTACACACATTTCTGAAACTTGGATCAAAGTACAGGCAGAGAGCGCGGTGGTGATGGACATGGACGGTGCGGCGGGTCCATGGTGGGGCTGAGCATGTTTGAGAGGAGAGCATTGATGAGCTGGAGATGGCACTCCCATCTGTGTACCGAGAAAAGGAAATGGATGGGAGAGATATGCCAAAGGGAGGAAGCAGCGAAGGTTCATCGCCATGAGGAAGAAAAGGAGGCCTCTGTCTCCACCTCCCCGAAATCAATGGCCGACTTGAGCATTGCATGCGGTATGTAGAGACTGAATGAGGCATGCATGCGCTGGAATTGCGGTTTAAGGGCATCTCCAACAGTTTGTATGTTAGTGTTGTTGGTACATTGTCCATGTCATTAACCAACAAGTTATCATACAAGTACTCTAATGAGTTGTATGTAAGACATTTAATAACAAATGATAAAATAAATATGGGTGCTCTTTATTCTACCTTGGAGCTTGTGCAAAAAATGTTGGTTAATCTACATACAACTTTCCTCTCTCATCTCATTTATTGCATGACACATCATCATTTTATCATAGGTGGCAAACTTATCAACACCTACCTTACAACCATTGAAGATGCCAGCATGGTCACTGTGGCAAAACACTGCTCACGTTACATTTAAAGGAGGAGGCTACGAGGAATGGGAGTTCAGTCGAATACACAGTGTATGTAAATAAATATTCGACACTTTGCAGGATAGTATATCTATCGAGCATTGAATCCTTCGAATTTAAAGGACTTGAATGTATGATTAGACCCCAGGGGGAGCAGCATTTCTGCCATGGGACGTCTAGTGGTGGTATGTTCCAACTGATGGTCGGTCAACAACAGCAGATCGCAGGAGAACAGTGTTGGATGGTGAAATTAATGGATACAGTATGTATGCGCATCTACGGACGCCTTTCCCGACCGAAACGCGGCACTGTTAGAACTCGTAGTTATATACTACTAGTACGTAGTAATGATTTGCTTCAACGATAATTACCTATAAAATGAGGTTTTGCGGCAATGATAATGATCAGACAGACAGACAGACAGCCAGCCTAAAGGAACATCGGTGCATGGATAGATATATGAGCCGAAAGAAGGGACATGATATCCAGTTATAAAGGCAGCGTGATGCCACCCAAAACAAAGCATATACAGGTAAATCCAGGGCGCGAAACCAAAAGTTGCTCCCTGTGTGTGGGAAGAGACGCAGTGGCTTATGCCTGCAATCCAGGCTTACGGTCTCCTAAACCATCCTGATCTAGCGAAGAATATGGGTGTTGGTAACACCAGAAAGGCAGCTCCCAAAAGCCCACGTATAGAAGAACATTAAGCAGAGTGGGGCAGGAGCAGGACACACGCCCCGAATATTGTGTAATTGTCTCGACTTCACTTGGACACATTGTCCACAACCACCATGCACGCACGGAACGATATGAACGTCAGACCGTAACATCAACTGAACAATCCGCTCCAACAAATAAACAAACGAAACCCCGCCTTGTTCTCTACATTCGAATAGCTTGGCCATCATTATTTATATTGATCTCTTGAATCCAGGATGAAGCAACGGAGCTAATCGCCAGATAATGGTCTGGTCGATATAGGGCCTGGGGAGGGGATAAACTTTGAGCACCAGAAGGTCTGAGATTCCAAGAAGGTATGGCTCTGACCTCTGAGTACCAGTAGCCAGTAGGACAGACGCCACTGTAGCTACGCTGTGTCCCTTTCGACTCCTGACGTCAAAACATGGCGAGCAAAATTAATTGTGGCGACGCACGGCAGCAGCCGGTGCGCACAGCGTGCGTGAATTCGATCGGCACGCACGGACGGGACTGCTGCACCGGGCCACTTTGCCCGTAGAAAGATATTTGAACGGGACATGCTACTTCACTAGCACCATTGACGGGTGATGATGACCACGACACAATAAGAACCAAGTAGTAGACAGTAGACAGCCGGTAGCACCAGTGCACTTCTACGTGCACCACAGTGTCCTACACGGCGTCAGAGCCTGCTTTTCTATCCCTTTTTTTTAGTGTGGCGCAAGTTGATCACCTGTAGTCTGTAGACGATGCCATCCGCAACTGAAAATGATAGTAATAACCGTTTTAACACTTCATGTGGTGAGATGAATGCCTCTGTGTAACACATGGACAAAAAAGAGAATAACGGTTTTGCTAATTAGCATGTATACATGTGCCTCATGATTTCAAAGCGCAGCTACAATTATTTATTGTCGTGAGTGCACCCACTAGCTAACAAAACAAATAACATTGTTGATAATGACAGTTGCAGGGACAATGACAATGCATGCGGATGAAAAGTACTACGCGCATGCATGTGCTTACGTCATTTATTTAATACGTTTTATTTTTTTGAAAAACTATAACTTTTTTTATCGAGTATCGAAACGAAGATCCATTTTCACCGTTAGGTTTCCCACGACGAGATCTTCAAACCAGATCCCATATAAATATATTTTGATTATTTTTTGAAAGCAAACAACTTTGATGCTAAGTGAGGATACTATAGTGCTAAATAGAAGTAACTTTCTTAAGCCACCTGCGCTATGATAAAATATGTCATAGTTGGAATGTTAATAAATTAAATAGATAATGATTGTTTGCTGGATGTGTTTGATTTTCTCTGGGATTTAAAACTTTTTGGAGTTATTTGAATATTAAAAAAAAAGAGGGAATAAAAGGACTTTCCCTAATATTCATAATTGATGTTGTTGGAATTTATTATTTAAAACAAAACCAACAAAACAAAATGAGAGAAGGTAACATGACTCCTTCAACATATTAAAAGGTTGGAAAATGTTTTAAATCATTATTGGAATTATTCTGAATATTCAAAACATTTTTCAACTCAAGGAAATTCATTTGAGAGGATATAAAATGACTTATCTCATTTTTAATAAAGTTGGAAAATATTTAGAATATTACTTTAAAGTTCTTAAAATTTATTTTGAGTATTATAAATAACTCTAAAATTAATTTAGGGATTTTATATTGCTAAGAGAGTTTTTATTTCATTGAAATGATTTATTAAATATTTTTAAAGGGTTGAAAAAGTGTTCCCATGGGATATTTTTTTTACCAAATTATTTATTGGTGAAACAATTTTAAAAATTTATATTTTATTATTTAGAAATGGTTTGTTAATGCTTTTGATCAAATAAAAATATTTTAAATAATTTATTGGATCTTATTTGATTTATGAAAAGCATTTAATATTTAAATAAAGTATTTAGAAAACGTTTTTATTTTTATTATACTTTTTGGAAAAATGTATTCATTAAATAATTTTCTTTGGATTATTTGAAGAATTTAGAAATTTATTTCATATTTTTCTGATGAGTATTTATTTTTCTACAATTGTTTGAAGTTTCGGTTTTTAAAGAAAAAGAAAAATCCGTAGCCCGGCCCAGTAGCCTTTTCCGCCCACGAGCGCAATTTGAGCCCGAGCCGGATTAAAAAAAACATTTTTTTCGGGCTATATAAGATTTCAAAAATTTTCTTTTTCGTTTGTTCAGAAACCTAAATCGCCGCCGCCTCGATTTCCATGCCCGGCGAACCTCGGTTTCCGTGCCACCGTCGCCTCGATTTCCGCGCCCGGCAAACCTCGGTTTCAGCGCGCCGCCTCGGTTTCCGTGCCTGGCGACCTCGGTTTCCATGCCGACGCCGCCTCGATTTCTGCGCCGGCGAACCTCGGTTTTCGTGCCGCCGCCTCGATTTCTGTGCCCGATGAACCTCGGTTTCTGTGCCCGGCGAACCTCGATTTCCGCGCCATCGCCATGTCATCGGTATATCAGCAATTTTGTCCTGTAGTGAAAAGGATCTGTCTGCGACAGAAACTTTTATTTTATTCACGAATTGGTCCTTTTTCACAGTTTGCACCCTATAATCTTCGTAGCCGTATCTTTTAAACCGTGTATCGGAATTAGGTGATTATTTTTCCTAAACGCTCGTAGTGATCTATACTTTATCATAGAGTAAATTTTTGCACACTTTTGAATTTGAATTTATTTCAAATTCAAATTCAAATTCTAGAGCTCATATCTTGTAAACCGTTGATCCAAATCGAGTGATTCCTTTTGCGTTGGATCACTCGTTCCATGTACTTTCTGTTCATAGAATGTGTACACAAAAATTCAAATGTTTCTTGATCTGTTTGAATTAAAATTCAATTCAATGTTGCACTTGATATGACCTGTGTTGTAGTATTCCGTTTCACGTGATTCTTTTTGCATATTGGATCATTTGAGACATGTTATCGGTAAGGTTCACACACTTTTCATGTGGGCATGATATTCACCTTGAATTCATAAATTTCCATGATCACAATTCCTTACCGATGAATCTTTATCTGTTGACTCTCTCGAGTTCACTTCCACCGATCACCTTCGAGCACATCGACACCTTTGCACTTCAAAACCTTTTTGTTTGGTTGCTAAAACCCTTTGTGTTGATGGTTGATTGTTTGTTGCCTTGTGATGTGATTGCTTATTTGAGTTCCTTCCGATGCGATAGATTTTCTTGGAGTGTGACGAGTAGATTTGAATGGATCGTGAGAGCGAAGAACTTCATCGAATGTATAAGGCAAGTTACACTTTGACCATACCTCAACCTATATTTTCTATTATGCATGTAGCAAATTATCACTCTAAGCATGTCTAGGACTATATATTAGTTATGATTTAAACCTAGTAGGATAGCCATATGCTCTGACCTTGTATTTCATTGTCGCCCTAGGATCGTGGTTGTTATATACTGCTATTGCTTTGTAGACGGGGATTGGTTGAGTTATCATTGAGCTATGTGAGGATTAATGACTTGATTAGCAAACTTAAAAAGAAATCACCTCTGGGCGGGCAGGGAATGCATCCTGGGGCTCGTGCCTCGGTTGAGGAAAGGCCAGGGCTAAATGCTTCCCGAATGGTTGTTTTGGTGGTGAACCGGGTGCGTCATGGCGAGTACCCTCTGACGCAGTGGGCGCCGTCCAGGCTCAAAAAGATCGGACAGACAGTGTGACTAGTAGCTTCCATGTACAACCACTGGCTATATGGGCTCTGTCTTAGATGAGTAAGTTGTGGGGGAACCTGGCCCTGGTAGCTAGCTGATGTAGATATGATAGGTGTACCGGCTGCCAAAGGGTGGAGGCAACCTCTTCTGAAAGACTATGTCTCAATCTTCAGGTTGAGTCCAGTGGGGAAAGTGTACAAACCTCTGCAGAGTGTAAAAACTGATCATGATTAGCCGTGTCCACGATTACGGACAACTTTGAGCAACTAGGCATTATTGTTGTTGGATGGTCTTGACAGATAATTAATCTTGATAAGAATTTGAGTGGGAACTTTTAATAAAGGGATGGTTGGAATTGGTGTAGCCCGATTCAACCATACTTAGGACTAGCAAGTTAAAATTAAAATTTGATTAGTTGTAGTATGTGAGGGAAAAATCAGCTTTCAGCAAAACAAAACCATAAGCCTCTCCTTTGACTTACCTTGCATGTAGATGTAGGTCTGTTATATACTTTTTCGTGTGACTTGCCATACAAATCAGATGTACTGACCCGTTGTCGGGCTGTAACCTTCGGTGTTGCAGGATTGTATTCGACGAGTAAGTGATGCGATGTAGGGTTACGATGTCTATACTCAACTATGTCGGTGGAGTTGATGGACGCCACGAAGCTTTTATTGTTTTCCGCTGTATTTTATTTGTCAGCTAGCCTTGAGCTATGCAGGTATGCTATATTGTAATACTGGATCTTCGATGTAATATTTATGACATGTGGTTTATTCTTGATATTACATCATGTACTGTGTGTGCTAGCTATTGATCCAGGGACTAGCACAGAATGCACAGAGACTTGGATTCTTAGTGAATCGGGTCGTTACAACTTACAAATCACATCTAACAATTTTACACCGTATATAGGCAACTCAACATTCTTAAAAGGCAATTTTGATGATCGCAATATATTTGATGACACCCTTTTTCTATGTTAGTTGCTTTGTATAGTTACAATATTTTTGCAACTAAGCACGAATGGTAGGGAACGAACTATCAATGGTAGGCAACTGAGTAATAATGATAAAAAAGTTAAGATAATATTAGTAAAAAATTACAGAAATGCATATGTACATGTAGAAGCGGGTACATGTGATATCATGTCTGCACAATGCTAAAAGTTTGCTTTGAGATCCGTAAAAACTATGCTAGGAACATTGCATATTTTATACAAAAACCAATTCAATGTGCCTAATCCTAAAGGAAAATTGTTTCTTTTTCCAGTGAATTGAACCATGCATTTTCAAATCATATAGGAACCAATACGTAATAGCATATTAGTCACATGTTTTTCCTGCTCCTATGTTAATAGAATCCTAAAAACAATGAAGCAATTTTAAGTTCCATTTCATATATGTTGGTAGAAAGTTATGATATGTATTCAAATAACTACATCTTATTGAAGCTATAATAAAAATAAACGCATAGTGCAAAACATGTAGAAATTTTTGGCAGAAATCTCAAACAACAACACACGGATAAGATATCACATGTACCCGCTTATACATGTACAAAGTCCACACTCAAAAAATTGATACAGATGATACAATAAAATTGCTTATGTGCAGTACTAAAGATATCTCATGTTTTGCGTCGTTTTCTCAGTTTTACACAAACCAAGTTAATAAGGAGTCATACTAGGTAAACAAGAAGAGTTGATTTCTTATAGCACTAAAGTTGGTTCAATACCGCACAAAGTTGCTCAATTTTTTTCTTCAAAACCTATCCATATGGGATTATGGAATCTAGTTTTGAAGAACTTGTCGCGACAAACCCAATGATGAAAACGAATCTGAATTCCAATAAACAAATACAAAGTTATAACTTTTTAAATTTTCTGAAAGTCAAATGAATGCATGCGAGTGGACGTGCCACATCCTTTTCTAGGTCTGCACGGGATATACATATGAATGCATGTGGCATGCGGAGACAATTTATTTCCTATTTAATAAACTACAGAGTGTTGGCACAAAACTTTTCAATTAAGGAAAGTCTGCCCGATTGGATGTACATGCGTCCCTGCGCTGTCTAGTGATATGTCCCAAACGTATCTATAATGTTTACTTGTTCCATGATTCTTTTGGTGATATTGTTATATGTTTTATGCACTTTTATATCATTTATAACATATTTAGGACTAACCTATTAACCTAGTGCCGAGTGCCAATTTTTGTCTGTTTTTGTCTGTGCATTCCAGAAAAAGGGTGAAAAATCAAAGTGCTTGGAAAATTTTAGAAAAATTCATAAAAATCTTTTACGACGGAAGACTGCAGAAGCAAGAAGGGCTCCCGGAGACTAGGTCCCGATCAATGATCATCGGAGGGACCTGGATGCCCATAATGACCACTTGTGCATTCCAGATGTTAACCGATTGAACCGTACACGTTGTATTCCATTCCCTTTGTCATGTGATACTAGTTTAGTCCGAGATTCGATCTTCAGCATCACGATGCCTAGTTAAATATCGTTACTGAAAAATCTTCTTTACTCTTTCCGTGATTGTCGGGGGAATGACCCCCGGGTAGGGTCACCCGGGGGAAACAATTCATCAAGGAAAAGATCATCGACCTGATGGTCGCCGATCTAATCAAGGACGAGCTGATCAAGACTGAGCAAAAAGTGGGACGAGATGTCCAGGTCGGAGGCCGATTGCCCCAAAGAGAGTGCAATCGGCCTCACCAGGAGTAAACAGAGCAACCTCCGAGCAGATCCCAGGTCGGACACCTGGTACAAGTGCATTCAATGCACAATCCCTGAAGATCGGGACTGTCAGAGGCGTGCGGTCTCCTCCAGCGCCGATCACGCGGACAGGCCGACATGCCTAAGTCTCTAGCTTCATTGTTCATTAGCAAGGTCTACAGAGTAGCGGCATGGTGAGCCGCAAGTCTACACCGGGTCATCCGGGAGAACACGATGTGAGGATCCTAGCTAGTCTGAGGCTGACAGCTGGGCCCTCCCCTTTGTACATTTACCTTTGTACCCCGGGCTATGCCTATAAGAGCCCCGGGTACCCCTCCTGCGTGAGGGACGACGGAGCACTTATTGCAACTTCACCCACCATAGAGAGAGAAAGGAGAGAGCTGTTGAAAGTGCAATTGCCCCTGATTGCGGTTTCGGTATTGATCACAATACGATTTGCGAGGACTAATGTCAGTTTTCTAGTTTATCTCAGGACATTAGGGTCTCGGTGGCATCTACGGATGCTGGTGACCCCACTCTATCCAAAAAGGAAAAGACGGCGTGCTTTTGGACTCGGAAGAAATTTTCGATTACTTTTGAGTCATAGGAAGTGCTGCACTATTAAGAGGGGTCACGGTGATTAGGGATAGGAGTGGTCGCTGTGGCTTCAAGTTTGTCCGGGTCAAGGGTCAGAAAGGGAGAGGTTCCAATCCTCCTTGACCACCCCGGGTGCCCGGGGTCCTGGACCCCCGGGTGCCCGGGCCTCTGGCTTGCTCTCTGAGCATTCCGGGTGCCCGGGGTCCTGGACCCACAGGTGCCCGGTCCTCTGTTGTGTGCTCTCTGACCATCCCGGGTGCCCGGGATCTTTACTCCGGGTGCCCGGGGTCCCCCGTGGACAACAGTCAGATTTGGGGTGGGGGTATAAACCCCCCCTTCTTCCTCCTTTGACTTGAATCTCTCCCCCAAGATCCTCCACCATTGCCAAACCTTAAAGCTTGGATCCCTACTTGTTCCACCAACCAAACACTCCAATACTTTGGGATTTGGAGGAGATTCACCCGATCTACACTTCCACCAAACCGTTTTTGTTCCCCCCCAAGATTTCTTCACCGTTGACTTGTTACTCTTGGAGCTTTGGCTCCTAGGCGGCTAGGTGTCCGTCCCGGAAGCTTCCTTGCTTGTGGTGTGCTCCGGGAAGTTTGTAAGGGTGTGGTGGTCGCCTTCAAGACCAACCCCGAGTGATTCAAGGCTCATCCATTGGGGGTGACTCGAAAAGGAGAATACGGTGAGCTACGTTGTTGGTAGCGCTCTCAAGCTTGAGCAACGCTCCAACGAAGATTAGCACTCCCTCAAAAGAGTGTGAACTTCGGTCAACCGAATCTCCGCGTCTCTTCGTCACTTGTGGTTTATCCTTTTCCGCACTTTCCTTGTACTAGACTTTTATTCTTGTTGGATTGCTATTGTAATTGTGCCTAACATATTTGTTTTGAGCTTGCTTGCCACCTAGGGTTGTTTCATCTAGTGCACATCTAGAGAATTGTATTTATCCGCTTAACCCTAAAATTTGGTAATAAAGCTTAAATTTTTTAGTCACCTATTCACCCCACCTCTAGTTGACCGTATCGATCCTTTCAATTGGTATCAGAGCTAGGGATCTTATTAAGGGCTTTACCGCCTAAGAGGATATGGTCGACTTACGGAATCAAGGTGACCTTCCCGTGGATGGGGGTGCACTTGGTGCACATGGTGCACCCGATGCTAACCCACCCACTCCACAAATACCACACCAAGAGGGTGGAGGAGCTAGCTCCTCCACGTCACTAACCATGACCGAATTCGCCTCTTTCATGGAGTCCTTTAAAATCTCCATGGAAATTTCGATGAAGGTATTGGTTCGTGATGAAGTCGACAAGAAACTTGCTTCATTTTCGCAAACTCCTTCTACCTCATCAACATTTTGTCCAAACACCACTTTGGATGTCGATGGAGTAAAGGAGACACCTAAATTACCACCACACACCTCTGCACCATCTTACAATGCTGCTGCTCCTTCATATGCTCGTCCTCATATTCCTATGCCGCATATTAATCATATTGGGGACCCCCCCCCATTTGAATCCTGACACATTTGGTAAATGGAAGTTAGCTATGGAGTCACACATTCGGAGCGCCTCCACTCAATTGTGGTGGGTCATCTTGAGAGGCCATCATCCTGAAGACCCATCAAGTCTATCTCCAAGAGAAGAGGTTGATGAGCAACTCAATGATACTGCATGTCACATGCTCCGGAGGGCCATGCCCAATGACTACCAAGACTCCATTGCTTTATTGAAGACGGCCAAGGAAATTTGGGATACTCTCCGAGAAATATTTGAAGGAGACATTAGTCTGCAGAGATATCGTCTGACCCTTCTCAAGACGGAGGTTAACATGTTCGTGAGGAAGGATGGTGAGACTGCGGATCAAGTATTTCGTAGACTCAAGTCCATCGTTTTGGATTTGAGGAACTATGGTTGCACATGGGCCGATGACAACTTCATCAAGGATAAATTCATGTGTGCCATGATTCTAACGGATGACACCATGGTCACCATGATCCATCAACGCATGGATTTTGACCAACTAACTCCAAATCAAATTGTGTCATCCTTCACCACCAACTCTTTGTTGAAGGCTAAGTCCAAGCAAACCCATGACCTTGTTCAAGGGATAAATAGCACCAACAACCTCGCCTTGAAGTCCAAGAAAACGGCTTCCCCCTCCAAAATTGTGGAGGTGGAAGAAGTGGAAGAATATTGTGAAGATGAAGATATTCCCTCGTGCCCGGCGAATGACTTTGAAGAAGATGTGGCCCTTTTGGTCAAAAAGTATGTGGGCACCATGGGCACATTGGGTAACAAAGGAAGTAACTTCAAGGGCAAAACCTTTGGAAGGAGAAAGTGCTACAATTGCGATAGTCCAAAGCATTTTGTTGCGGATTGTCCCTATGAAAGAAAAGAAGAAAAATCCGAGAAGCTTACGCTCAAAAAGAAGAGATTCAACAAGTTTGCCAAGAGGCGTAGTGACAAGGCTCTTGTTCATGAAGAGTACTTATCCGAAGATGAAGAAGATGGTGATGATGATGAGCACAAGGGCATGGCCGCTATTGCCACGCATTCCAAGTCCTCCTCCACCTCATCAAGCCTCTTCGATTCCCCCAACGAGAACAAGCCCAACACTCACCGATGCTTCATGACTAAAGAGGTAATATCAAAGTCTATCAACCCTAAGCCATCATCTCCCACTACCAACCTCTCACAAGAGGAGTTGGATAACGAGTGTGAAGATGATGGTGTCGATTATAGTGAGGAAGCCTCATTAGCCTTCATGAAGACACTTAAGGGAGAATCTCTTGCTCGTTTCCTCAACATGATGAGGTCACTCACCGAACGTGATGACTACATCGAAAATGTGGAAACCCTCTTAATGGAGGAAAAGGAGAGAAATGATCTCCTTGAGCAAAATCTCCATGAAGGCCTCACTTGAGGAAACCATCACTTCACATGAGATAGACTTTGTTAAAGTCAATGATGCTTTAGAACTCTCTCTTGAAATTAAGCATGATCTCTTGGATAAAATTCTTAAGCTTAAAGTTGTTCATGGTGAACTCGGTGAGGAGTATAAACTCCTTGAAAAGAGCCACAAGCTCATAAAAGGGGAGCTTATAACTCTCACTGAGTCTTACAATCAACTTAAGGCCTCAACTCTTAAGACTCTTGCTACTTTCTCTCCTAATGATGCATGTGCTTCTAACTCCATTGATTATGCATCTCTACTTGTTGAGAACAAAAAGTTGAAAGATCAACTTGAGAAAGGTCTTGTGTCTTGTATTCAAGGCGAAAAGAACTTGAATGAACTTCTGAGTAATCAAAAGGAATGTGTGGCCAAGGAGGGAATCGGCTTTGATCCCTCTCAAAATAAAAAGAAGAACAAGCACAAGAAGAAGACGAACAAGAAAAAGAAGCACCAAGCTACTCCTCCTCAACAACAAATCACATTTGTGCCAAAAGGGCACAAGGAGAAGGAAAAGGGAAAGGAGAAGGTTGGAGAGGAAGCCATCACAAAGGAGATGGTTCCCTCTTCTAATTTTGCCGACATGAACAATCCATCTTATGTCCTTTTGAGAAGGAATGATGGCTATACTTTTGCTAAATTTTTCGGCACTAATTATGATGATTATGCATGGACTATTTGGGTTCCTAAGACCCTTGTTGCTAACTCTCTAGGACCCATTGAAAAATGGGGACCTAAAAACAAAGCTTGATTGTTGCAGGACTATGCCTCCGGTGGAACTCAATGGGTGATTGATAGTGGTTGCACCAATCATATGACCGGAGGCAAGGATATGCTCGTGGATCTCGTTGACTCGCTCAAGTCATCCTCGTACATCTCCTTTGGCGACAATAGCAAGGGCAAGGTATTGGGATTGGGAAAGTTTGTCATCTCTAGTGATTCTTCACTCAAGAATGTCATGCTTGTCGAATCCCTTCACTACAATCTACTTTCCACTATCCAATTGGCACGTGCCGGTTATGACTCGCTTTTTAGTGAATTTCATGTGACCGTATTTAAAAGGGATACTCTCAAAGTGGTCTTTGTTGGACATGTTGAAGGCAACCTTTATGTGGTTGATTTCTCAAAAGAGAGCACTCACCTAAAAACATGCCTAATGGCCAAGGCCGACGTGGGGTGGCTATGGCACCGTAGACTAGCCCACGTTGGGATCACATTGTTGGATTAAGCGATGTTTTTTTTGCCAAAGATCGTGTTTGTAGTGCTTGCATTGCCGTAAAGCAACATGAGAAGCAACACAAGGTGAAGACTATCATCACATCGTCAAGGCCTCTTGAGATCCTTCAATTGGATCTTTTTGGGCCTCCATCCTATGATAGTCTGGGAGGGAGGAGGTATTTCCTTGTCATTGTCGACGACTATACAAGATATACATGGGTTTTCTTTCTCAAGACCAAAGATGAGACTCAAGAGACCTTTATATCATTTGCCAAAGAAGCTCAAGTCAACATAAATGTGAGATTATGTCTATTCGAAGTGACAACGGTACCGAGTTCAAGAATTATACAATGGATGAGTTCTTGAGTGATGAGGGGATGAAACATCAATATTCTGCGGCCTATACTCCTCAACAAAATGGTGTTGCGGAGAGGAAGAATATGACTCTTATTGAGATGGCAAGGACAATGCTTGATGAGTAAAAATCTCCATACAAGCTTTGGGCCGAAGCCATCAACACCGCGTGTCATGCCTCGAATAGGCTATATCTCCGCAAGCTCAAGAACAAGACACCTTATGAACTCCTAATCGGGAAGAAACCAAATGTCAAGAACTTCCGGGTATTCGGTTGTAAGTGTTTCATTCTCAACAAGAAAACCCGGTTAGCTAAATTTGAGGCTAAAACATATGAGGGAATATTTGTTGGATATGCCTCGAACTCCCATGCGTATCGAGTTCTCAATAAATCCACGGGATGTATTGAGGAATCATCGAATGTGGAGTTTGATGAGGATAACGGCTCCCAAGACAAATCAATTGTTCCAAGTGTTGTAGGTGATGAGGCTCCTTCTCAAGTTATAAGGACCATGGGGATAGGCCACATTCTTCCACAAGAAACACCCCAAGTCCAAGTAATCGAAGAAGGGGTAAGAGCCCCTCTTGAGGATCCTCCTCAAGGGAAGTCATCATCTTCACCACAAGGGCAAGACGTTTCGAGAGCACAAGCACCTATCCAAGAACAAGATGAGGTCCCTCAAGCTACCTAGCAAGATCAAGGGAAAGCTCAATCTAGTGGTGATGAACCTATTGTTGAACCCCAAGATCAAGCTCATGAAAGTGATCAAGATCAAGTACAAGAAGTTGTCTCTCCACAAGCAAAGAAAAAGCAAGTTTCGAGTTTCTCCACGAAGAATTCAACCTAGTGAAGAAGAACTTGAAAAGAAGAGACAAAAAGCGGCGTTGAGACTTCAAATGCTTCAACACTCCACTGACAACATCCTCGGAAGCATTTCAAAAGGGGTAACTACTCGTAAATGTTTGGCAAAATTTTGTGAACATCACTCGTTTGTCTCTTGTATTGAGCCCCTCAAGGTAGAAGAAGCTCTTGATGACCCGGATTGGGTAGAATCTATGCATGAAGAACTCAACAATTTCACTCGCAACGAAGTTTGGTCACTTGTTGCAAGACCCAAGAAAAATCATAATGTCATAGGGACCAAATGGGCTTTCAAGAACAAGCAAGATGAGCATGGACAAGTCACACGTAACAAGGCAAGGTTAGTGGAACAAGGGTTCACCCAAATTGAAGGTTTGGATTTTGGTGAAACCTTTGCCCCCGTTGCCCGTCTTGAGTCCATTCGTATCTTACTTGCATATGCCTCTCATCATGATTTCAAGCTATATCAAATGGATATTAATAGTTCTTTTTTAAATGGTCCATTGAGTGAATTAGTGTATGTCAAACAACCTCCCGGTTTCGAAGACCCCGAACACCCCAATCACGTTTATCAACTTCATAAGGCTTTGTATGGTCTTAAGCAAGCACCTCGTGCTTGGTATGACCACCTTACGACGTTTCTAAACGAGAAAGGGTTGGAGATGGGGTTGATAGATACCACTCTCTTCATCAAGAGTGTAAACGGAGATTTGTTTGTATGCCAAATATATGTTGATGATATTATTTTTGGGTCTACTAACCATGCTTGCAATGTTGAGTTTCAAAATCTTATGACCAAGGAGTTTGCCATGTCTATGATGGGTGAGTTGAAGTACTTCCTCGGATTTCAAATCACGAAATTAATGGAAGGGACTTTTATTAACCAAGCAAAGTATATTCAAGACATGCTCAAACGATTCTATTTGGTTGATGCCAAGCCTATGAAGACTCCAATGCCAACCAATGGCCAACTTGATGTAGATCATAATGGTAAAGATGTGGATCAAAAGGTATACATCTCTATGATCGGTTCTCTGCTTTACCTTTGTGCATCTAGGCCAGATATTATGTTAAGTGTGTGTATGTGTGCAAGATTTCAATCCGCCCCCAAAGAAAGCCATCATATGGCCATGAAACGGATCCTTTGATATTTGGTTTATACCCCAAACTTAAGACTTTGGTATCCCAAAGGATCTTCCTTCAAGTTGGTTGGATATTCAGATTCGGATTGGGCCGGTGACAAGGTGGATCGTAAGTCCACATCCGACTCATGTCAATTTCTTGAGAGGTCCTTAGTGAGTTGGTCCTCCAAGAAGCAAAATTGTGTTTCTTTATCTACCGCCGAAGCCGAGTATATTTCCGCAGGAAGTTGTTGTGTCCAATGATTATGGATTAGGCAAACTTTGATGGATTATGGTGTCAAATGTGACAAAGTGCCTCTATTATGTGACAATGAAAGTGCAATCAAGATTGCGGATAATCCTGTGCAACATAGACGAACCAAGCATATTGATATTCGTCATCATTTTCTTCGGGATCATGTGGCATGAGAAGATATTGAACTCTGTCATGTGGGCACCGAGAAGCAACTTGCGGATATTTTCACGAAGCCACTTGATGAAGCAAGGTTCTGTGAGTTAAGGCATGAGCTAAATATTGAGGATCTTAGTAACATGGGTTGATGATCTTGCATACACACACTAGATTTTCTATATCTTGTCTAGATGTAGGCACATAAGTAGGGGGAGTAGAATTCTCTCAATGATTCCGACATAACCCTACTTGTGCATAAAATGATCAAAGTCTTTCACATCCGCCATTTAAAGATGGTACTTGTGCTTCAAAGATGAGTAGTGAAGAAGGGCCCAAGGTTAAAATCTTCGCGGTTCCGGACCACATACACTCAAACATGGTGACCCTCGGGTCACCGCCTTTTTCCGCTTCATTGCGTTGTGCGGTTCTTTTTCGAGTTTTGGTGACTCTTGTGTTTCTTTTTTTGGGTTTAAGTGCTTATGTTCTTTGTGCTTTATTGCCTACGACCTAGTGTGTGCGATCTATCCCAAGCCTTCTTTCCTAAGACTAGTTCCGTATCTTGTGCAAGCGTCCCTTTTTTTTGTTTCATCATGCTCCCGTAGCTAGGAAGTCTTGAGGCATGGTTTGAGAGTTTGTGGGCACAGAAACAGGGGGAGTGAGATAAGCTCTCAAGCATTCATGCACCCCACCCTCTGTTTTCTTTGTGAGACTCTCTGATCATCCCGGGCACCCGGTCCTCGGACCGGGCACCCGAGCCCTCGGGCACCCGGTCTCACACCCCGGGCACACGGTGTTAGGGGTGCGGCTATATTCCATAGGGGCCGTGGGGAGTTAGGGTTCAATTCCCTTCAGTTCTCCCCACGCCCCACGGTGCGCCGCCGCCTGATACGTCCAAAACGTATCTACAATTTCTTCTTGCTCCATGCCTCTTTTGTGTGATATTGCTATGATATTGATGAACTTCCATACACTTTTCATCATATTTGGACTAACCTATTAACTCAGTGCACCCCAGTGCCAGTTCCTGTTTCCTGCTGTTTTTCTCTTTCAGGTTTCCCCCATATTAAAAGTGCTCCAAAAATTCGGGAAAAATGCAATAAAAAATCAGCGTACAGGAAGCTTTGGGAATCACCGAGGGGGGGGGGGGCAGAGCGGACCCACCAGGGCCCCAGGCGCCCTCCCGGCGCGCCCTAGGGTGGGGCCACGCCAGGGGGCCGCCCGGACCCCTGGTGGCCCCCCTGGCTGCCCCCTTCGCCTATTTATTCCCCGTGACGCAAAAACCCCGAGACGGGAACCCTTTTTCGCGATATCTCCTCTGTTCCGCCGCCGCCGCGCTTCCAAGATCGTGAGCACCAGAAGACCTCTTCCCGGCACCCTGCCGGAGGGAGGAAACACCTCCGGGAGCTTCTCCACCACCATGGATGCTTCCCGGATAAACCGTGAGTATTCCACCTTGGACCATGGGTCTATGATTAGTAGCTATGTGATGTTCTCCTCCCCTCTTTGTTCTTCATGGATTAGACCTCGTGAGCTGCCCTACATGATCGAGGCACATATGTAATATTTCCGCTGTTGCTATGCTGAGTTTGCTGGGATCTGATGGATTATGAGATTATGTTCAGATTGTGTTTGAGTAATATATTTGATTCTGCTCTTTTATATTTATGTTCTGAAGTAATTCTTGCATGTTCTCCGTTGCTGTTTATTGCTTTGGCCAAGTAGTAGGTAGTGACTCCAAGAGGGAGCGTTATGCATGATTGTGGGTTCATGCCTCCCGATGACTAGCTTGAGTGACAGAAACATGAGTCTAGGGGATGTGCTGTTGCCACAAGGGGGAAAACAACGGTGCTTGTACTTGAGGGTGCAAGGATTGTTTACTTTACGTAAAGTTCTTTAATGCAGTTGTCCGTTGCTTTGAGTTTACACTTTGGGTGAGATTCGCAACTTAATACTAGCGAGATTTTCTGGATAGATATCTCAAGGTGGATGATTAGTAGGTAGATGCAGATGGATTTCGGTATACTTGTCTTGGCGTACCGCTCATGTTTTTGAGCCTCTTCCTTTCTTTATAGAATAATTAGCATTGGTTTGCGCACATAATCCTGTCAATTTCCCAGCTGTAATTTGTTTACCTCGCATGGCTATTTTATCATCTTTTGGGAGAGAGACATCACTAGTGAACATCATAGGACCCCGATCCATATTTCCAATAATGTTTACACTATCAATTTACTTTCAGTATTTACTTTTCCGTTGCTATCACTATCATTATTATCCCGTGCGTTTTATCCTTTTTAAACAACAAGACCAGAGGAATTGACAACTCCTCTGTACTCGTTGGGAAGAAAAGTTATTTGCTGTGTGTGCAGGTCCAGGAGAAGCAAGTGATTCTCAAACGGCGCATCACTTGCCGAACCACCTACTTGTCGATCTTGGAGTCCTACTGGTTCGATACTAAACCTTAGCATCTTCGCTAAGGGAAACTTGCTGTTGTCTACATCTCAACCTTCCACTTTGGGTAACCAACGAGGGGGCGTTAATTTGTACCATCAAAAGCAATTTCTGGCGCCGTTGCCGGGGACTCCACTCTTCAAGATAGGGGAGTTGCACACTATCTTTTATCTTTGATTTTTAGTCTTGTTTGTTTACCTTTCAGTTTTTTCTTTAGTGTCCTTTATCAAAAATCAAAAAAATAGTTATCTTGCTAGTAGTTGTCATTATGTCTGGTCCTTTTGCCTTTGGTGAAGCAGAAGTGCTCACCTTTAAACAAAGGGGTGGTGAAAGTCTGAAAGATGCCTGGTATAGAATTAATGATTCTCAAGAAAGAGCCACCAAGAATCAATCCACTACTATCCTGCTTAGAAACTTTTATGTTAGAATTACTTCTTGGAATAGGTTTATTCTAGATACTGCTATCAATGGGAATTTCATAGAAGCCCCAGTTTGGGAAGCTCTTAGTGTTATGGAAATTCTTGTTGGAAACCCCCCTGTTGCTAGCATTCAAGAGGACATTACCTTAGCTCATATCATGAAAAAACTTGAAAAGATAGAGCTAGATATGCCAAGCATCAATAAGATAAGTGAGTTGGATCGTAAGGTTCAAGGGAATTTGAATATACTAGATATCTGCATGCATAAAATTTTCAAAACCTTGGAGATAATCAAATCCCATGACTTGGACCCTTCTAGTATTGATAAGATTGAGGAAATCATTGACACTCTAGGAACTACCTTTTCCTCAATCAAAACCAGAAAGGAGGAAACTCCATCAAAGAAGGAAATTAGGTTCGTTTATGTTCCAAAGGCTCCTTGCTTCAAAAATAATCTATCTATTGCCAAAGGGGTTGAAACTGTGAAGACTTTGGAAGAAATACCTCTCTTTAATAGAATAAATGAGACTCCAATTGATCTTCCACCTTTTGCTTTTATCCCTAGAAGTATCTTTATTAGGCCTTTATTTGAAATACCTCTTAAGAGTGGTTGTACTATTTTAGAGCTTTTTGATGATCTTGATGATGGTTCAATGGATACAACTTGATCTATTTGCATTAAGCCTAGCTAATGGCTTTAAAGAAGCGCTTTCGGGAGGCAGCCCGCAACGAATTTAGGATTTACTTTTTGTTTTTCTTCTGTTTTTAGTGGTCTTGATGTTTGTTACTACTATAGAAACATCATTGTATCTTTACTTTTCAAGCTTTGTGCCATTTATAGCCTCATATGACAAGGGAAGTGAAAGTGGTGACATGCTGTCCAGAAAACAGATTCTGTCCTCGTGACTAGACAAATCACAGAAAAATCCCAGTTCATCTTTTTGAGCTAATTTATTTACACAGAGTGCTCTATACAATTACGAAACTTTCGTATGTTCTGAGTTTTTTTATTTGAGTTGCAGAAGTATCCCTAAAAAATTCTTTACTACCTGCTGGTCTGTTTTTCACAGATTCTGTCCTGTTTTGCCTTTTCTTCGTTTTGCAAACCTTAAGCTTGCTTTTTCTTTGCAAAAACTTTTTGGCAATCTTGAGAAACAGAAGCTCTTAAATAATATCTTTATTTCCAGTAAGGAAAAATATTTTATTATGGGTAATTACCTCGCTAATCAGATTATGATGAGTTATGTATGAAGGGAGTTTTCAAGTGTGCGAGGGAAGATGATGAAAGAAGATTCAGGAGTGCCAAGCGCTCAATCTTGGGGATGCCCCCATGCATCCCTAATAAATATTCAAGGAGACTCAAGCGTCTAAGCTTAGGGATGCCCCCGTGCATCCCTTCTCCATCAACAATTATCAGTTCGTCTCTCGTTTCACTATATTTTTATCACTTCATGCGTTATGTGCTATGCTTGGAGCGTCTCGCTCTTAGGTTTTATTTTTAGTTTTCTCTAAGCTTTGCTTGCTTTCATAACAATTTAGAACCCAGATTTCGTTGTGTGGGAGAGAAACACGCACCACTTCCAAAATCTAGAACACAACATAGGACTTTTCATGCTTATCTTTGCTGTGTGTGTTCTTTATCTTTTTCATAGCTACTGTCATGTTTTGCTCTTAGTTTTCATGTTTATATTTTTAGAGAGTTTTTGTTTAGTTTGTTGCTGGAACTCTCTTGAGTTTTCATGTTTATCTTGTTTAGAGAGTTTGCCTGTTGCACTGAGTTTTGTGTCTTGACTTGAAGTAGGTAATTAAGGTTGCTATTGAGTTGTAGCAGTAACTTGCAATAGTTTTGAGGTATTGTTTTGAGTAATGTTTGGAATTTTGGTGTCAAGAGATTTAGACTATTTTTGATAGATGTCGTATTTTTGGAAATCCGTGTTTATTTTCAAAACTTACAAAATTAGTTGAGAACTTTAGCTACTAGATGGATCACTACTCTTCTGAGGGGTCGAATATTAGAGTACACTCACGTACCTTGAGTCGAGGATGCGCAAGGGTAACCAAGCCCCCATACACTCCTCCTTGGGGTACTTGTCTATTTGTGAAACCTCCTTATTAGATTGAGAGTTACCGACAATAAGTGCATGAGTTCTTCGGACTAATGTGAGTATTCGAAAGTTGACACTTCCACCTTCCCATATTTTTCTAGCCTCTCCTGTGTCGTGCATTGCTTTCTTCTCACTCCGAGAGTTGGCGTCCACCTTCGCCGGTACATCCAAACCCTTGGCATGATACGCTCTGTCATCATAAACCTCCTTATATCCTTCCTCAAAACAGACACCATACCTACCTATCAAGGCATTTCCATAGCCTTTCCGAGATACATTGTCATGCAACATCCACCTTCTAATGACTTGATCTTCATGTCATACATGCTACTTGCTTGATCGATGAGCCGCATGCTAGTTGGGCCTTGCCCTAATCATTGCTACATGACGCGCTAGTATCATTTCATATCCTGCTACACTGGGAGAGGCATACATTTGCATACATCATGATAGTTACATCTTCTTTATGATTTGAGTACTTTGTAAAGTGTGAAAGATCTTCTATACTTCTTGTAATATATAGAGTGTTGCCCCTAAAGTGAGGAAAAGATCCCAAAGTGGAAAAATTAAAAGATCCCAAAGAGGACAAATTAAAATATCCCAAAGAGGACAAATGAGAGGGATAGAAAAAGCCATTGAGGCCACCAAAAAATACAAAAAAATAGAAAAAAGAGAAAAAGGAAATAAAAAGAGAGAAGGGGGCACACTACTATTTCTTTTGAGAGATCCACACTCGTACTCCCTCTTATATCTTGTACTCCATAGAGATTATCATTCATGCATATAGCTATGTGGGGACCTTCACACTATAGAACTTGGCTTGTATATTCCAATGATGAGCCTCCTCAAATGAGCTCTAGGTCTTCTTGAGCAAGAAAGTTGGATGCACCCCCACTAGTTCCATTGGAGAGCTTACCTTAGCTCATATGTGCATCCGTTGCATGGCAATCCCTACTCCTCACATCATATCTATCATTAGGCTTTCTCTCGCCTATGATTGTCCTCATTGATGTGAGACTTTCACACCTTTTTGTCTTCCTCCTCCGCCATATTATCTCTTTGCCATCCTAAGTGTCAACTTTCTTGCTTACGCTCATCCATTGCATGAGTGCTCAAAATGTCGAAAATGAGTGGATCATTTTGACTTGTACCTGGCTAGTGGTTTGGGGATGAGTCAACATAAGATTCCAAAGAAGACCAAGTGTGAAACTTTAGTAGATTAAGTTCTCAACACAAAAATACTTTTTTCTCGTATATCCATATCCCCTTTCTTGCACGCAAACACCATTTGGAGACATTCGAGTCACGGACAGCGAGAGCTCTTTCACCTTTATGTTCTTATGTTCCTTGTTTCAATACTAAATATAGACTCTTGCCTGTTATGACTTGAATTGAATTACATGCCTTGATTTATTTACTTAAAAGTTCTTATATGGTTGTTAGCATGTCACCACGTAATTATGCTTTTATCATTTACCTACTCGAGGACGAGCTGGAATTAAGCTTGGGGATGTTGATACGTCCAAAACGTATCTATAATTTCTTCTTGCTCCATGCCTCTTTTGTGTGATATTGCTATGATATTGATGAACTTCCATACACTTTTGATCATATTTGGACTAACCTATTAACTCAGTGCACCCCAGTGCCAGTTACTGTTTTCTGCTGTTTTTCTATTTCAGGTTTCCCCCATATTAAAAGTGCTCCAAAAATTCAGGAAAAATCCAAAAAAAAATCAGCGTACAGGAAGCTTCGGGAATCACCAAGGGGGGCCAGAGGGGACCCACCAGGGCCCCAAGCGCCCTACCGGCGCGCCCTAGGATGGGGCCGCCTGGACCCCTGGTGGCCCCCCTGGCTGCCCCCTTCGCCTATTTATTCCCTGTGACGCAAAACCCCCGAGACGGGAACCCTTTTTCGTGATCTCTCCTCTGCTCCGCCGCCGCCGCGCTTCCAAGATCGGGAACACCAGAAGACCTCTTCCCGGCACCCTGCCGGAGGGAGGAAACACCTCCGGGAGCTTCTCCACCACCATGGATGCTTCCCGGATAAACTGTGAGTAGTCCACCTTGGACCATGGGTCTATGATCAGTAGATATGTGATGTTCTCCTCCCCTCTTTGTTCTTCATGGATTAGACCTCGTGGGCTACCCTACATGATCGAGGCACATATGTAATATTTCTGATGTTGCTATGCTGAGTTTTCTTGGATCCGATGGATTATGAGATTATGTTCAGATTGTGTTTGAGTAATATATTTGATTCTCCTCTTTTATATTTATGTTCTGAAGTAATTCTTGCATGTTCTCCGTTGCTGTTTATTGCTTTGGCCAAGTAGTAGGTAGTGACTCCAAGAGGGAGCGTTATGCATGATTGTGGGTTCATGCCCCCTCGATGACTAGCTTGAGTGACAGAAACATGAGTCTAGGGGATGTGTTGTTGCCACAAGGGGGAAAACAACGGTGCTTGTACTTGCGGGTGCAAGGATTGTTTACTTTACGCGAAGTTCTTTAATGAAAATGTCCGTTGCTTTGAGTTTACACTTTGGGTGGTGTGACGCCCCCAAAATCAGACCGTGTACAATAATCATACACGCAATGTACACGATCGAGATTAGGGACTCACGGTGAGATATCACAACACAACTCTACGAATAAAATAATACAAGATGTTTAATACAAGCCAGGGGCCACGAGGGCTCGAATACAACAGCTCGAGAGCACAAAGTTAGCGGAAGCAATAGTATCTGAGTACAGACACAAGAATACAAGGTTGCCTTAAGAAGGCTAGCACAAATAACAACATATCGAAAAGGCGAGGCCTCCTTCCTGGGAACCTCCAAACTACTCCTCGCAGAAGGCATCAGGGATCTTCATGTTGCGGTGGTCGGCATCGTGGATTTCCTGCTCCTGGACTCCAAGGTCCAACGTCGACTGCAGCGGCCGATCAGGCAAAACATAATGGGGGAAATAAAGCAAGGGTGAGTATCTAGTATACCCGCGAGTCTTACGTCCGCTACTAAGCATTTATGCATTCGTATCAATGGAAAGGGGAGGCTGTATATATAGTGTACTACAAGGTAGAAATAAGAATAAGGGTAAGAAGCTAGGCCTATCGAAGACTAGCATCTTCTGACGATGTCTTGCAGCATGAGAAGAGAAACAACCAACAGTTCACATATAAAGCATAAAGTAACAATGAAGCAGAAGTTGCTGCAACATTGTATAATATAAGTTGTAAAGATTAATAATAATAATGCCTCCGAGTTCCCTTCCTCGACTCCCTGCGAGGAAGAAGACCCAAAATCATACAGTTTAATAGTAGTAGTTTGTAGTGGTAAGATCCAGCTTCAGCATAAAGCGGCATGTTACCATGGACACGGCTATTTGAATAGATTAATCTTCCCTGCAGGGGTGCACTGGCGTGACTCTACGACGCTCGGCTCTCCAGGGTGGCGTACACCTAGTTAGGGAACACCCCACCGAAGCTATCCGACACAAAGTAGCCCATCCTTCGGCAATCAACAGAGAGGTCATCTGCCGGACTATATCCTATGTACGCCGGGCTTTGGACCCTAACCCGAATGTACTCCTTCACGGTGCGTGACTGGCCGGTGAAGAAAAATCAAAGCAAATACAAATACACCGCTCGAGCAAGAGAAGACAACAACACTTCCCGGCAATCAGCCCGCGATACTGCTGACGTCTGAAGACCCTCGAACGATACTATGATGCAGGGGAACCCACACTCCTTATCCCACGTGTAGGTAGTGCGTACAAGCCAAAAGGCTACTCAAGACATCCACCGAACCATTTAGCATTTTAATTAACCTGCGTGACAACCGTTATTGTTGCCTCGACTTGTATATTCCAATGATGAGCCTCCTCAAATGAGCTCTAGGTCTTCTTGAGCAAGCAAGTTGGATGCACCCCCACTAGTTCCATTGGAGAGATTTTAGCTCAAATGTGCATCCGTTGCATGGCAATCCCTACTCCTCACATCATATCTATCATTTGGCTTTCTCTCACCTATGATTGTCCTCATTGATGTGAGCCTTTCACACCTTTTTGTCTTCCTCCTCCACCATATTCTCTCTTTGCCATCCTAAGTGTCAACTTTCTTGCTGACGCTCATCCACTTCATGAGTGCTCAAAATGTCGAAAAGTAGTGTATCATTTTGACTTGTACCTGGCTAGTGGTCTGGGGATGAGTCAAGATAAGACTCCAAAGAAGACCAAGTGTGAAACTCTAGTAGATTGAGTTCTCAACACAAAAAAAATACTTTTTCTCGTATATCCCTATCCCCTTTCTTGCACGCAAACACCATTTGGAGACATTCGAGTCACGGACAGCGAGAGCTCTTGCACCTTTATGTTCTTATGTTGCTTGTTTCAATACTAAATATAGACTCTTGCTTGTTATGACTTCAATTGAATTACATGCCTTGATTGCTTTACTTAAAAGTTATTATATGGTTGTTAGCATGTCACCACAGAAATTATGCTTTTATCATTTACCTACTCGAGGACGAGCAGGAATTAAGCTTGGGGATGTTGATACGTCCAAAACGTATCTATAATTTCTGCTTGCTCCATGCCTCTTTTGTGTGATATTGCTATGATATTTATGAACTTCCATACACTTTGATCATATTTGGACTAACCTATTAACTCAGTGCACCCTAGTGCCAGTTCCTGTTTTCTGCTGTTTTTCTATTTCAGGTTCCCCAATATAAAAAGTGCTCCAAAAAATCGGGAAAATCCAATAAAAAATCAGCGTACATGAAGCTTCCAGAATCACCGAGGGGGGGGGCAGAGGGGACCCACCAGGGTCCCAGGCGCCCTCCCGGCGCGCCCCAGGATGGGGCTGCGCCAGGGGGCCGCCTGGAGCCCTGGTGGCCCCCTGGCTGCCCCCCTTCGCCTATTTATTCCTCGTGACGAGAAACCCCCGTGACGGGAACCCTTTTCCGCGATCTCTCCTCTGTTCCGCCGCCGCCGCGCTTCCAAGATCGGGAGCCCTAGAAGACCTCTTCCTGGCACCCTGCCGGAGGGAGGAATCACCTCCGGGAGCTTCTCCACCACCATGGATGCTTCCCGGATGAACCGTGAGTAGTCCACCTTGGACCATGGGTCTATGATCAGTAGCTATGTGATGTTCTCCTCCCCTCTTTGTTCTTCATGGATTAGACCTCGTGAGTTGCCCTACATGATCGAGGCACTTATGTAATATTTCTGTTGTTGTTATGCTGAGTTTACTGGGATCCGATGGATTATGACATTATGTTCAGATTGTGTTTGAGTAATATATTTGATTCCCCTCTTTTATTTTTATGTTCTTGAGTAATTCTTGCATGTTCTCCGTTCCTATTTATTTCTTTGTCCTTGTAATAGGTAGTGACTCCAAGAGGGAGCGTTATGCATGATTGTGGGTTCATGCCCCTCGATGACTAGCTTGAGGGACAGAAACAAGAGTCTAGGGGATGTGGTGTTGCCACAAGGGGAAAACAACGATGCTTGTACTTGCGGGTGCTAGGATTGTTTACTTTACGCAAAATTCTTTAATGCAGTTGTCCATTGCTTTGAGTTTACACTTTGGGTGGGATTCGCAACTTAATACAAGCGAGATGTTCTGGATAGGTATCTCAAGGTGGATGATTAGTAGGTAGATGCAGATGGATTTCGGTTTACTTGTCTTGGCGTACCGCCCATGATTTTTAGCCTCTCCCTTTCTTTATAGCATGATTAGCATTGGTTTGCACACATAATCCTGTCAATTTCCTATCTATGATTTGTTTACCTCGCATGGCTATTTTATCGTCTTTTGGGAGAGAGACATCACTAGTGAACATCATAGGACCCCGGTCCAAATTTCAAATATTGTTTACACCTTCAATTTACTTTCAGTATTACTTTTCCGTTGCTATCACTATCATAATTATCCCGTGCGTTTTATCCTTTGTAAACAACAAGGCCGGAGGGATTGACAACCTCTCTGTACTCGTTGGGAGCAAAGCTATCTGTTGTGTATGCAGGTCCAGGCAAAGCAAGTGATTATCATAAAACAGCGCCTCACTTGCCGAACCACCTACTTGTCGATCTTGGAGTCCTACTGGTCGATACTCAACCTTAGCATCTTTGCTAAGCGAAACTTGCTGATGTCTACATCTCAACCTTCCACTTTGGGTAACCAACGAGGGGCGAGAAGTAAACTCTCGTGACATCACCTTCCCGGCAACATCGCAGTGCTTCTTAGCACGACGATCGCCAACAGTCCCTCTTGAGTCATCTAACATCAAGCAATGGATGTGAGGTAAGTGCAAGGGTCCATGCAAACAAAAATAAAAGGAACATATGCAGTCTGGAATTGCTAATCCTGGGGACCTCGGGTGCCCGGAGTAAATGGACCGGGTGCCCGGGGTACACAGGGCACTTCCAGGTAGAGACCGGGTGCCCGGGGTAGCTACAGCGGGAGACCGTGTGCCCGGGGTAGCTACAACGGGCACGCGGGATCAGATCCAGGGCACAAACAGCCTCTACAAAGCATAAATAATATCTAGGAAATTCTACCATGCACATAGTCACAAAGCTTCATCTAAATATGAAGAAAATAAGCTTGAGACCCAAAAGAGCAAAGGAAGAGGGGGGAAATACCGGAGGAGCCGGCCATGGCAGCGAGGAGGAGCTCCGGGGGCCCGGAGGGCTCCGGACGGCGAGGAGCGCGGAGGAGGCAGCGGTGATGGTACGAATTAACGCCCCCTCGTTGGATACCCAAAGTAGAAGGTTGAGTTGTAGACAACAGCAAGTTTCCCTTAGCGAAGATGCTAAGGTTTAGTATCGAACCAGTAGGACTCCAAGATCGACAAGTAGGTGGTTCGGGAAGTGATGCGCCGTTTGATAATAACTTGCTTCTCCTGGACCTGCACACACAGTAAATAACTTTGCTTCCCAACGAGTACAGAGAAGTTGTCAATTCCTCCGGCCTTGTTGTTTACAAAGGATAAAACGCACGGGATAAAAATGATAGTGATAGCAACGGAAAAGTAAATACTGAAAGTAAATTGATAGTGTAAATAGTATTAAAAATATGGACCGGGGTCCTATGATGTTCACTAGTGATGTCTCTCTCCCAAAAGACGATAAAATAGCCACGCGAGGTAAAAAAAATTACAGTTGGGCAATTGACAGGATTATGTGCGCAAACCAATGCTATTTATGCTATAAAGAAAGGAAGAGGCTCAAAAGCATGAGCGATACGCCAAGACAAGTAGACCAAAATCCATCTGCATCTACCTACTAATCATCCACCTTGAGATATCTATCCAGATCATCTCGCTGGTATTAAGTTGCGAATCCCACCTGTAACAACCCGGGTATCACGCTACAGTAGTCCAACAGTAATCACCTTGTTAATGGTCATTTCATTGTGATTTGGCCAGGGTTAAACAACCTTGATCGAGTTGAGCTCGATTTCAATCGAATAAAAATTCCAGAAACAAGTGGAAATTAAACCTGACCCAAAAATTGCGCAAACAATTTTATAAAACGCCTAAAAGTCAGTAGAGCAAGATACCATGTGGTGAATAGTTATTAAAACATTAAAATATTGTAAACAAATCAAAACAATAGAAAAACAGTAGCATTTGCCCCCTTTTAAATAAAACAAAAATGCAATTGATTTTATATGGGCACAAAACTTTTTGTGGCACTGTTATAAAGTGCGTCACTAATTTTGGTACATGTTTCACATTTTACAAAAATGAAACAATAGCCAAATAAATAAAACAAAAGAAAAAAAAGAAAAAAAAGAAAAAAAAGAAAAAAACAAAAGAAAACAATTATCTAAAGCCTGGGGCATACCCAGCCCACCAGGCCCACCCCGACCCACTCCTCCTCTTCTGCCCCATCCCCCTGTTCATGGCCATGGCGTGGCGTGCATCCCGGGGCTGAGCCGCGAGGTGCCGCCTTGTCGTCCATCTGGTGAACCCCGGCGGGGATAAAGATCCCCGAGGCCCCGGCGCCCCCAGCCCTAACCCTAGCGTGTGCCCCACCTTTCTCCTTCCTCCCTCACGCCGTCGTTTTCCTCTCACGCGGCTAGCCGAGCCTGCCGTCGCCACCACCTCGCCGTGGGCGTGGCCAACGACCACCTCAGGCCGTCGTGTGGTGTCTTGGAGCTCCATCGAAGACCTCTACATCGTTTCCAACATCGAGCCATGACCGGAGGCCACTGCTTCTCGCGAATCGGGGCACTCCCCCAACCACGTCTGTCGCGACCTCGTCGAGGATTGCGTCGCCGTTCGATCCCCTCCGCCCTCCTCGATCCTGGAATCACCATCGTGGTGAGCTGGAGAACCGAATCCCGCTTCCCCTCTTTCGAATAGGCTGCCGTTGCCCTCTCCTCAGACGACGTCGTTCGTCGCCGCCGCCCAGGCTCACTGGAGCCTTGCTCCCCGGCTCGTGGTCGTGCCCACACGCTCCCCCTGGACGTTCCCCGCACGCGCCCTGCCCCGTAGCCACGCTCTGGCCACGCCACCAGCACCCTCCTGGCCGCCCCAGCACCGTGGCTAACTGCTCCTGCTCCGCTGGCCATGTCCATGGCCGTGGCTCCGCCGCCGCTTGACCTGGCCGTGGCGCGCTGTGCCGCTAGTCACCTCGCTGCGCGCGGCTGCCCCCCTCCTCGTCGTGGCTCCCCTCGTCGGAGCGGCTCGTCCCCGAGCTCCTCGTCGCCGACAAGCCCGTGTGGCGTGAGTAAATGCCCCCCCTAATCCCTTGTTAGCGCTAACCCTCCTTGACATGCGCGCCATGTGCCACTAAGTACCCCCTAATTGCCTATTTAAGTTAATAAAAAGAAACAAACATCCTCCTGTGTATGACCAGTGGGCCCTAGGCCATTAGCTTAAGATTAATTAAATTTGTTAATAGGTTAAGTATCACTGTGTGACTTACACATGGGCCCCACCTATCAGATTACTATTTAAAAGAATTAATAGAAATTACATAGAGTATGACTTGTGGGCCACCCTGCTGGTTTATTAAATGAAATTGTTTTAATTAAAATGTGAAGCTGACTAGTGGGTCCCACTAGTCAGGTTTGACCAGTCAAAGTTCCTGTTGTGGATAATGTTTATTTTATTAATAAAAGAAAATCCAGAAATTGATTTAAAATGATTTAAACTTTGAATTTGATTATCTTTTAAACCGTAAGTCGGATTCAAAAACTTTATACATGAAAATTGATTAGAAAAATATAATGAATACAGATACGCTATCCGTATACCAACCACACCCCTCTAACGCACCGAACGTCAAACCATCCCCCTCCGGATCGTCTATCCGATGATTTGTCCGGTATTGTCAAAGTATCCGGATGAATTTATTCTGAACACGAAAGTTGTTCGGATTGTTTCAACTAGCACGGTTACACCATCCACACGTCTGTCGGATGTCCACGCCACCTCCGGCATGAACACTTCTCCGGCATTATTATTATTAATCTTTACAACTTATATTATACAATGTTGCAACAACTTCTGCTTCATTGTTACTTTATGCTTTATATGTGAACTGTTGGCTGTTTCTCTTCTCATGCTGCAAGACATCGTCAGAAGATGCTAGTCTTCGATAGGCCTAGCTTCTTACCCTTATTCTTATTTCTACCTTGTAGTCCACTATATATACAGCCTCCCCTTTCCATTGATACAAATGCATAAATGCTTAGTAGCGGACGTAAGACTCACGGGTAAACTAGATACTCACCCTTGCTTTATTTCCCCCTTTATGTTTTGCCTGATCGGCCGCTGCAGTAGACGTTGGAGCCTTGGAGTCTAGGAGCAGGAGATCCCCGACGCCGACCACCGCAACATGAAGATCCCTGATGCCTTCTGCGAGGAGTAGTTTGGAGGTTCCTAGGCAGGAGGCCTCGCCTTTTCGATCTGTTGTTATTTGTGCTAGCCTTCTGAAGGGAACCTTGTATTCTTGTGTCTGTACTCAGATACTATTGCTTCCGCTAACTTTGTGCTCTCGAGCTGTTGTATTCGAGCCCTCGTGGCCCCTTGCTTGTATTAAACAGCTTGTATTATTTTATTCGTAGAGTTGTGTTGTGATATCTCACCATGAGTCCCTAATCTCGATCGTGTACCTTGCGTGTATGATTACTGTACACGGTCTGATTTTGGGGGCTTCACAAGTTGGTATCAGAGCCGAATGCCTGTAGGACACCCCCTTTCAACTCCTTGGCCGAAGTCGAGTCTAGTCTTTGCGAAACTACTTTACTAACAGTGTCGTGTGGCTTATCTGCCCACGTCGCAAAACTGGGTGGAATTAGGATCTTTTTCTCCGCATCTTTACTCTGGGACTCTGACCTCTCTTCTATTTTGGGTTAAAGATTTTTTCTAACACTGACTCTAGGATCTCGTGAATACTTCCTCCCGGAGACCCCTCATCCCAGATGATCGCTTGCTTCACGAGAAGATTCCGAAGATTACTCTCCGATAAAATTCTCGAGACCCTGTGTGCCCATCGCCTTAACAATTCCCTGCCACCGATAAGTCCATATGTATAACCACATACACCTTTCGTTCAACCATTCAATCACAGTTGCTCTTGTGTTCACAAGAGGCATCGAAATACTTTTCGTTGTTTCGGGAATCATTTGAGCCTACTGCCTTGCAACTTCTTATCACCCTGCGGGTAATTCCTCACATTTATCGAGGACCTGTTCATCCTAAGTTGTTTGTGATTTCCAAAATACTTTGAAATACTATTCGATCTCGCGACAATACTCAGCAACCTACTGCTTTGGAGATTCTTCTTACCTGCTTTCACTATGATTAATCCCGTTTGTCTTGTAGACTTTGATGACCTCCCTTGGCCTTACCATTCCGATATGTTAAATCATCGTGTGCGCGAATGCACGCAGTCATCTGTTAACCCTATGAATTCATTCTTTCGGCTCAGACGTCATTCCGGACATGAGATGGTTCTCGGTAAATCAAATCTGGATTGATTAACCATCAAGCTTCTATTCCACTTATTCATGTTTGATCGATGTATCTAGATCTGATACACCGATATGGAAGTCGTAATTCCTTTGTACTTCAGCATCGAATTATTCCGATGCTTCTATCTCCGATATCTTTGCATTATTTCTTCTTATGGTTGAGTACTGATACTCACACCGGACTCTCTGTACCCCCTGCCTGATATTTTTGGTGGATTACTACCTGCCGTCCCCTTGTGTCCTAAATCATTGACGAGCTTCCCCTGATACGAAATGCCTTTGGCGAACGGTATCATTCGGTCCGTGTCATCAGCCTTCTGCTTTCAAACTTGTATCTCTCGTTCCTATTGATTGTCATATCAATTGGTAAGATTTCCCTATGGGTTGTATCTATGTTTCAACCATCTGTGTGAACCCCGGAAACTTCTGCGGGTCATACTCTACTGGTGTTATGCCAGATAAATTTCCTACTCTACAACTTCATCGAAATCGAGGAGTGATTGAAAGTTATGCATTGAAGAAGTGGGAGTCGACCTTGAACTTGTGTTTATGCCCATGGATATGATGTAGAACTGATCATGAAAGATTCTCGTAAAGATAAGTATCTCCTTGGTATAAATTCTTCTGCACCTATGATCCACCATTCTACCTTCGAGTATTACCCCTGGTATCTCGAGGATATCATGCCTTTACACTACATCTTATGAAATTGTGATGAAACAATGCATATCCCCGTAATAGCCATTTCATGGTTCTGGGTTGTCGTCAACCGAGAACACCAAATACTGTTGCTTCACCATTCCTTTTTCTTGATGTTTCCGTTGTTCGCTTGTATTTTCTTGAAACCTTTTGACATAAAGAGTCGTGGTCATCATCGACATCTTGGCTTCTACCAAGTGTTAATTGAATTCATCGTGTGAAATACCATCCTTGCCCCTCGATGATTTGTGTTATCATCGACAATCTCCCTTGAGTCCCTACCAATACAAACTTGGTCATGTATATCGTGCTCTGATTTTCCTTGGGAAAGATATACACCTGATACTTGTGTATAATCACATTTTCTCTTCCATTGGTCTATTTAACCTTTATTGTTATGTATCTTATCTAAGCAGTGATAATTCCCTACTTATGTAAACACTTCGGTGTACTACTTTGTCCGTACAACCTGTTACTATTGTTGATGACTTTTCGGTGACCACCGATGGACGAGAACTTTGCCTATTGGTCCGCCTCGTCTTAACGAGCAGGAAAATGGTTCTCTTCGTCCCTCGCCCTTGGCACCGACGTTGTTGCTGACATAACTAACAAGTTGTTCTCTGGCTTACTTTGCAACTTGATCGCATTGTTTGTCACCACCCTCCTTATTCAATGTGGGCCCATAACCCACAGTTCCACAGGATCGAAACATGACTCTTTTGTACCTTTCTGTCCTCGAGGTTATTCCTCTTTCTTGACCTCGTATGCAACTCACGAGTCCTCTACCTTGTGATATTCAGTTCGATATCAGACTCAGTGCTTATGCCTGATGCTCTGGACCCCCTTTCATCCTCCGTTATCATCGTCCAATGCTTGCATATCCGCTTGTAAACTTCTCATACCTTCTTTTTTTTCCCTCGATGTATTTCCGTGAGTTTAAACTAGAGGGATACTTTGTACCTCATTCCCTCGGAATGCCTCAGTTGATTAACCTTGCGTCGATTCGACCCCCCTAAGTGTCCCCTCCTAGCTTATCCGTAGGTACGATGAAGACCCTGAAGGAAGGATGCCAACACGTCGAGATGCACTGTTGCAGAGAAATGAAGACATCAACGGGAAGGATTAACTTCTTTGAGAAGGACAACAAGCACCGGAAGAATCGTTAGAATACGAAACCGTAACCTTACCCCTTACACTACCTTTAATTATCGGGACGAGAATTCTTTGTAGTGGTGGAGATTTGTAACACCCCGGGTGTCACGCTACAGTAGTTCAACAGTAATCACCTTGTTAATGGTCATGTCATTGTGATTAGGCCAGGGTAAAACAACCTTGATAGAGTTGAGCTCGATTTCAATCGAATAAAAATTCCAGAAACAAGTGGAAATTAAACCTGACCCAAAAATTGCGCAAACAGTTTGATAAAACGCCTAAAAGTCAGTAGAGCAAGATACCATGGTGGTGAATAGTTATTACAACATTCAAATATTGTAAACAAATCAAAACAATAGAAAAACAGTAGCATTTGCCCCCTTTTAAATAAAACAAAAATGCAATTGATTTTATATGGGCACAAACTTTTTTTGGCACTGTTATAAAGTGCGTCACTAATTTTGGTACATGTTTCACATTTTACAAAAATGAAACAATAGCCAAATAAATAAAACAAAAGAAAAAAAGAAAAAAAAGAATACAAACAAAAGAAAACACTTATCTAACGTCTGGGGCATACCCAGCCCACCAGGCCCACCCCGGCCCACTCCTCCTCTTCTTCCCCATCCCCCTGTTCATGGCCATGGCGTGGCGTGCATCCCGCGGCTAAGCCGCGAGGTGCCTCCGTGTCGTCCATCTAGTGAACCCCGACGGGGATAAAGATCCCCGAGGCCTCGGCGCCCCCAGCCCTAACCCTAGCGCGTGCCCCACCTTTCTCCTTCCTCCCTCACGCCGTCGTTTTCCTCTCACGCGGCTAGCCGAGCCTGCCGTCGACACCACCTCGCCGTGGGCGTGGCCAACGGACACCTCAGGCCGTTGTGTGGTGTCCTGGAGCTCCATCGAAGACCTCTACATCGTCTCCAACATCGAGCCATGACCGGAGGCCACTGCTTCTCGCGAACCGCGGCACTCCCCCAACCACGTCCGTCGCGACCTCGTCGAGGATTGCATCGCCGTTCGATCCCCTCCACCCTCCTCGAGCCTGGAATCACCATCGTGGTGAGCTGCAGAACCGAATCCCGCTTCCCCTCTTTCGAATAGGCCGTCGTTGCCCTCTCCTCACACGACGTCGTTCGTCGCCGCCGCCCAGGCTCACTGGAGCCTTGCTCCCCGCCTCGTGGTCGTGCCCACACGCTCCCCCTGGACGTTCCCCGCATGCGCCCTGTCCCGTAGCCGCGCTCTGGCCACGCCACCAGCGCCCTCCTGGCCGCCCCCAGCACCGCGGATAACTTCTCCTGCTCTGCTGGCCATGTCCATGGTCGTGGCTCCGTCGCCGCTTGACCTGGCTGTGGCGCGCTGTGCCGCTAGTCACCTTGCAGCGCGGCTGCCCCCCTCCTCGTCGTAGCTCCCCTCATCGGAGCGGCTCGTCCCCGAGATCCTCGTCACCGGCAAGCCCGTGTAGCGTGGGTAAATGCCCCCCCCCTAATTCCTTGTTAGCGCTAACCCTCCCTGACATGCGGGCCATGCGCCACTAAGTACCCCCTAATTGCCTGTTTAAGTTAATAAAAAGAAACAAACACCCTCCTGTGTATGACCAGTGGGCCCTAGGCCATTAGCTTAAGATTAATTAAATTAGTTAATAGGTTAAGTATCACTGTGTGACTTACACCTGGGCCCCGCCTATCAGATTACTATTTAAAAGAATTAATAGAAATTACATAGAGTATGACTTGTGGGCCACCCTGCTGGTTTATTAAACGAAATTGTTTTAATTAAAATGTGAGGCTGACCAGTGGAAGTTCCTGTTGTGGATAATGTTTATTTTATTAATAAAAGAAAATCCAGAAATTGATTTAAAATGATTTAAACTTTGAATTTGATTATCTTGTAAACCGTAAGTCAGATTCAAAAACTTTATACATGAAAATTGATCAAAAAATATAACGAATACAGATACGCTATCCGTATACCAACCACACCCCTCTAACGCACCGAACATCAAACCGTCCCCCTTCGGACCGTTTGTCCGATGATTTGTCCGGTACTGTCAAAGTATCCGGATGAATTTATTCTGAACATGAAAGTTGTTCGGATTGTTTCAACTAGCACGGTTACACCATCCACACGTTTGTCGGATGTCCACGCCACCTCCGGCATAAACCCTTCTCCCCTCCGGACACCCTGTCCGTAATCACCCGGAGCCGGTATTTCATCCCGGGATGAATTCCCGCTCCGAGCAACGTGCATTGCACTGCGTTAGAACACCGTTAACATTGCATACGTCACGCCATTCATCTGTTTGCTATGATTGCTTTGTATTTACTGTTTCTTCCCCCCTTTGTTCTCCGATAGACCCCGCTGCTACCGCCGACTACACCGCTGCCGGGTACGACTACTTCGTCGACGACCCTACCCCTACCGTCGAGATACCAGGCAAGCAGAGCCATTCTCTTCCCCAAATATCGCCTATCTTTTCCGTACATTTCTTGCACTAGGCATTGTTACTGCTGCTTCTACGATTAGAATCCTATTCAGTTGCATAGCCTGATTTTGTCGCCCCTTGATGTACCTCCTTTATCCTATGTTGCCTATTATAATTATGCATTTTTCAGCAGTGAGCCCTGCGCATTGTTAGCTAGGATTAGATAGAGGGCTGTGATCACTCAGGGGAGTGAACGCGGATACGATATATATATTAAATGTTACAGGTATGGTACAATGCAGACACCGCCTAAGGCCCCCTAGCTCGGCTCTGCCGAGCCACATCAAGTGGAGTTACCGAGGAGTAATCCTCGTACTTCACTCATTGCTGACTCTGTATAGCCGCCCTAGGGACCTGAGTCCCGGTTTTCCTTAAAGGTAAGAAAGTCGGGTGACCCAACGGTGCCCGCGAGAGGTATTGCGTCGGGAACGACAGGGAGGGTACGACCGACGTTACTGGCGTGCTTGGCCCCTGCTCGTATCTTGCGGGAGTTACCAAACCACGAAAGTAGAGCTCTACCAAGAGCACACGCAAGACAAGGTAAGGAGACGGTTCACCTTGTTGGTAACCGCAGAGACTTGGTGGGACGACAGGGCAGGCACCGATGTACTGGTGGTACTGACTGCTGTCGTTGTCCGCGGGTCAGTTAAGTCGAGGCAACAATAACGGTTGTCACGCAGGTTAATTAAAATGCTAAATGGTTCGGTGGATGTCTTGAGTAGCCTTTTGGCTTGTACGCACTACCTACACGTGGGATAAGGAGTGTGGGTTCCCCTGCATCATAGTATCGTTCGAGGGTCTTCAGACGTCAGCAGTATCGCGGGCTGATTGCCGGGAAGTGTTGTTGTCTTCTCTTGCTCGAGCGGTGTATTTGTATTTGCTTTGATTTTTCTTCACCGGCCAGTCACGCATCGTGAAGGAGTACATTCGGGTTAGGGTCCAAAGCCCGGCGTACATAGGATATAGTCCGGCAGATGACCTCTCTGTTGATTGCCGAAGGATGGGCTACTTTGTGTCGGATAGCTTCGGTGGGGTGTTCCCTAACTAGGTGTACGCCACCCTGGAGAGCCGAGCGTCGTAGAGTCACGCCAGTGCACCCCTGCAGGGAAGATTAATCTATTCAAATAGCCGTGTCCACGGTAACATGTCGCTTTATGCTGAAGCTGGATCTTACCACTACAAACTACTACTATTAAACTGTATGATTTCGGGTCTTCTTCCTCGCAGGGAGTCGAGGAAGGGAACTCGGAGGCATTATTATTATTAATCTTTACAACTTATATTATACAATGTTGCAGCAACTTCTGCTTCATTGTTACTTTATGCTTTATATGTGAACTGTTGGTTGTTTCTCTTCTCATGCTGCAAGACATCGTCAGAAGATGCTAGTCTTCGATAGGCCTAGCTTCTTACCCTTATTCTTATTTCTACCTTGTAGTACACTATATATACAGCCTCCCCTTTCCATTGATACGAATGCATAAATGCTTAGTAGCGGACGTAAGACTCGCGGGTATACTAGATACTCACCCTTGCTTTATTTCCCCCATTATGTTTTGCCTGATCGGCCGCTGCAGTCGACGTTGGACCTTGGAGTCCAGGAGCAGGAAATCCACGATGCCGACCACCGCAACATGAAGATCCCTGATGCCTTCTGCGAGGAGTAGTTTGGAGGTTCCCAGGAAGGAGGCCTCGCCTTTTCGATATGTTGTTATTTGTGCTAGCCTTCTTAAGGCAACCTTGTATTCTTGTGTCTGTACTCAGATACTATTGCTTCCGCTAACTTTGTGCTCTCGAGCTGTTGTATTCGAGCCCTCGTGGCCCCTGGCTTGTATTAAACATCTTGTATTATTTTATTCGTAGAGTTGTGTTGTGATATCTCACCGTGAGTCCCTAATCTCGATCGTGTACATTGCGTGTATGATTATTGTACACGGTCTGATTTTGGGGGCGTCACACCACCCAAAGTGTAAACTCAAAGCAACGGACATTTTCATTAAAGAACTTCGCGTAAAGTAAACAATCCTTGCACCCGCAAGTACAAGCACTGTTGTTTTCCCCCTTGTGGCAACAACACATCCCCTAGACTCATGTTTCTGTCACTCAAGCTAGTCATCGAGGGGGCATGAACCCACAATCATGCATAACGCTCCCTCTTGGAGTCACTACCTACTACTTGGCCAAAGCAATAAACAGCAACGGAGAACATGCAAGAATTACTTCAGAACATAAATATAAAAGAGGAGAATCAAATATATTACTCAAACACAATCTGAACATAATCTCATAATCCATCGGATCCAAGAAAACTCAGCATAGCAACATCAGAAATATTACATATGTGCCTCGATCATGTAGGGTAGCCCACGAGGTCTAATCCATGAAGAACAAAGAGGGGAGGAGAACATCACATATCTACTGATCATAGACCCATGGTCCAAGGTGGACTACTCACAGTTTATCCGGGAAGCATCCATGGTGGTGGAGAAGCTCCCGGAGGTGTTTCCTCCCTCCGGCAGGGTGCCGGGAAGAGGTCTTCTGGTGTTCCCGATCTTGGAAGCGCGGCGGCGGCGGAGCAGAGGAGAGATCACGAAAAAGGGTTCCCGTCTCGGGGGTTTTGCGTCACAGGGAATAAATAGGCGAAGGGGGCAGCCAGGGGGGCCACCAGGGGTCCAGGCGGCCCCCTAGCGCGGCCCCATCCTAGGGCGCGCCGGTAGGGCGCTTGGGGCCCTGGTGGGTCCCCTCTGGCCCCCCCTTGGTGATTCCCGAAGCTTCCTGTACGCTGATTTTTTTTTGGATTTTTCCTGAATTTTTGGAGCACTTTTAATATGGGGGAAACCTGAAATAGAAAAACAGCAGAAAACAGGAACTGGCACTGGGGTGCACTGAGTTAATAGGTTAGTCCAAATATGATCAAAAGTGTATGGAAGTTCATCAATATCATAGCAATATCACACAAAAGAGGCATGGAGCAAGAAGAAATTATAGATACGTTTTGGACGTATCAACATCCCCAAGCTTAATTCCAGCTCGTCCTCGAGTAGGTAAATGATAAAAGCATAATTACGTGGTGACATGCTAACAACCATATAAGAACTTTTAAGTAAATAAATCAAGGCATGTAATTCAATTCAAGTCATAACAGGCAAGAGTCTATATTTAGTATTGAAACAAGCAACATAAGAACATAAAGGTGAAAGAGCTCTCGCTGTCCGTGACTCGAATGTCTCCAAATGGTGTTTGCGTGCAAGAAAGGGGATATGGATATACGAGAAAAAAGTATTTTTGTGTTGAGAACTTAATCTACTAAAGTTTCACACTTGGTCTTCTTTGGAATCTTATGTTGACTCATCCCCAAACCACTAGCCAGGTACAAGTCAAAATGATCCACTCATTTTCGACATTTTGAGCACTCATGCAATGGATGAGCGTAAGCAAGAAAGTTGACACTTAGGATGGCAAAGAGATAATATGGCGGAGGAGGAAGACAAAAAGGTGTGAAAGTCTCACATCAATGAGGACAATCATAGGCGAGAGAAAGCCTAATGATACATATGATGTGAGGAGTAGGGATTGCCATGCAACGGATGCACATATGAGCTAAGGTAAGCTCTCCAATGGAACTAGTGGGGGTGCATCCAACTTTCTTGCTCAAGAAGACCTAGAGCTCATTTGAGGAGGCTCATCATTGGAATATACAAGCCAAGTTCTATAGTGTGAAGGTCCCCACATAGCTATATGCATGAATGATAATCTCTATGGAGTACAAGATATAAGAGGGAGTACGAGTGTGGATCTCTCAAAAGAAATAGTAGTGTGCCCCCTTCTCTCTTTTTATTTCCTTTTTCTCTTTTTTCTATTTTTTTGTATTTTTTGGTGGCCTCAATGGCTTTTTCTATCCCTCTCATTTGTCCTCTTTGGGATATTTTAATTTGTCCTCTTTGGGATCTTTTAATTTTTCCACTTTGGGATCTTTTCCTCACTTTAGGGGCAACACTCTATATATTACAAGAAGTATAGAAGATCTTTCACACTTTACAAAGTACTCAAATCATAAAGAAGATGTAACTATCATGATGTATGCAAATGTATGCCTCTCCCAGTGTAGCAGGATATGAAATGATACTAGCGCGTCATGTAGCAATGATTAGGGCAAGGCCCAACTAGCATGCGGCTCATCGATCAAGCAAGTAGCATGTATGACATGAAGATCAAGTCATTAGAAGGTGGATGTTGCATGGCAATGTATCTCGGAAAGGCTATGGAAATGCCTTGATAGGTAGGTATGGTGTCTGTTTTGAGGAAGGATATAAGGAGGTTTATGATGACAGAGCGTATCATGCCAAGGGTTTGGATGTACCGGCGAAGGTGGACGCCAACTCTCGGAGTGAGAAGAAAGCAATGCACGACACAGGAGAGGCTAGAAAAATATGGGAAGGTGGAAGTGTCAACTTTCGAATACTCACATTAGTCCGAAGAACTCATGCACTTATTGTCGGTAACTCTCAATCTAATAAGGAGGTTTCACAAATAGACAAGTACCCCAAGGAGGAGTGTATGGGGGCTTGCTTACCCTTGCGCATCCTCGACTCAAGGTACGTGAGTGTACTCTAATATTCGACCCCTCAGAAGAGTAGTGATCCATCTCGTAGCTAAAGTTCTCAACTAATTTTGTAAGTTTTGAAAATAAACACGGATTTCCCAAAATACGACATCTATCAAAAATAGTCTAAATCTCTTGACACCAAAATTCCAAACATTACTCAAAACAATACCTCAAAACTATTGCAAGTTACTGCTACAACTCAATAGCAACCTTAATTACCTACTTCAAGTCAAGACACAAAACTCAGTGCAACAGGCAAACTCTCTAAACAAGATAAACATGAAAACTCAAGAGAGTTCCAGCAACAAACTAAACAAAAACTCTCTAAAAATATAAACATGAAAACTAAGAGCAAAACATGACAGTAGCTATGAAAAAGATAAAGAACACACACAACAAAGATAAGCATGAAAAGTCCTATGTTGTGTTCTAGATTTTGGAAGTGGTGTGTGTTTCTCTCCCACACAACGAAATCTGGGTTCTAAATTGTTATGAAAAGCAAGCAAAGCTTAGAGAAAACTAAAAATAAAACCTAAGAGCGAGACGCTCCAAGCATAGCACATAACGCATGAAGTGATAAAAATATAGTGAAACGAGAGACGAACTGATAATTGTTGATGGAGAAGGGATGCACGGGGGCATCCCTAAGCTTAGACGCTTGAGTCTCCTTGAATATTTATTAGGGATGCATGGGGGCATCCCCAAGATTGAGCGCTTGACACTCCTGAATCTTCTTTCATCATCTTCCCTCGCACACTTGAAAACTCCCTTCATACATAACTCATCATAATCTGATTAGCGAGGTAATTACCCATAATAAAATATTTTTCCTTACTGGAAATAAAGATATTATTTAAGAGCTTCTGTTTCTCAAGATTGCCAAAAAGTTTTTGCAAAGAAAAAGAAAGCTTAAGGTTTGCAAAACGAAGAAAAGGCAAAACAGGACAGAATCTGTGAAAAACAGACCAGCAGGTAGTAAAGAATTTTTTAGGGATACTTCTGCAACTCAAATAAAAAAACTCAGAACATACGAAAGTTTCGTAATTGTATAGAGCACTCTGTGTAAATAAATTAGCTCAAAAAGATGAACTGGGATTTTTCTGTGATTTGTCTAGTCACGAGGACAGAATCTGTTTTCTGGACGGCATGTCACCACTTTCACTTCCCTTGTCATATGAGGCTATAAATGGCACAAAGCTTGAAAAGTAAAGATACAATGATGTTTCTATAGTAGTAACAAACATCAAGACCACTAAAAACAGAAGAAAAACAAAAAGTAAAACCTAAATTCGTTGCGGGCTGCCTCCCGAAAGCGCTTCTTTAAAGCCATTAGCTAGGCTTAATGCAAATAGATCAAGTTGTATCCATTGAACCATCATCAAGATCAGCAAAAAGCTCTAAAATAGTACAACCACTCTTAAGAGGTCTTTCAAATAAAGGCCTAATAAAGATACTTCTAGGGATAAAAGCAAAAGGTGGAAGATCAATTGGAGTCTCATTTATTCCATTAAAGAGAGGTATTTCTTCCAAAGTCTTCACAGTTTCAACCCCTTTGGCAATAGATAGATTATTTTTGAAGCAAGGAGCCTTTGGAACGTAAACGAACCTAATTTCCTTCTTTGATGGAGTTTCCTCCTTTCTGGTTTTGATTGAGGAAAAGGTAGTTCCTAGAGTGTCAATGATTTCCTCAATCTTATCAATACTAGAAGGGTCCAAGTCATGGGATTTGATTATCTCCAAGGTTTTGAAAATTTTATGCATGCAGATATCTAGTATATTCAAATTCCCTTGAACCTTACGATCCAACTCACTTATCTTATTGATGCTTGGCATATCTAGCTCTATCTTTTCAAGTTTTTTCATGATATGAGCTAAGGTAATGTCCTCTTGAATGCTAGCAACAGGGGGGTTTCCAACAAGAATTTCCATAACACTAAGAGCTTCCCAAACTGGGGCTTCTATGAAATTCCCATTGATAGCAGTATCTAGAATAAACCTATTCCAAGAAGTAATTCTAACATAAAAGTTTCTAAGAAGGATAGTAGTGGATTGATTCTTGGTGGCTCTTTCTTGAGAATCATTAATTCTATACCAGGCATCTTTCAGACTTTCACCACCCCTTTGTTTAAAGGTGAGCACTTCTGCTTCACCAAAGGCAAAAGGACCAGACATAATGACAACTACTAGCAAGATAACTATTTTTTTGATTTTTGATAAAGGACACTAAAGAAAAAACTGAAAGGTAAACAAACAAGACTAAAAATCAAAGATAAAAGATAGTGTGCAAATCCCCTATCTTGAAGAGTGGAGTCCCCGGCAACGGCGCCAGAAATTTCTTTTGATGGTACAAATTAACGCCCCCTCGTTGGTTACCCAAAGTGGAAGGTTGAGATGTAGACAACAGCAAGTTTCCCTTAGCGAAGATGCTAAGGTTTAGTATCGAACCAGTAGGATATTTTAATTTGCCCTCTTTGGGATCTTTTAATTTTTCCACTTTGGGATCTTTTCCTCACTTTAGGGGCAACACTCTATATATTACAAGAAGTATAGAAGATCTTTCACACTTTACAAAGTACTCAAATCATAAAGAAGATGTAACTATCATGATGTATGCAAATGTATGCCTCTCCCAGTGTAGCAGGATATGAAATGATACTAGCGCGTCATGTAGCAATGATTAGGGAAAGGCCCCACTAGCATGCAGCTCATCGATCAAGCAAGTAGTATGTATGATATGAAGATCAAGTCATGAGAAGATGGATGTTGCATGGCAATATATCTCGGAAAGGCTATGGAAATGCCTTGATAGGTAGGTATGGTGGCTGTTTTGAGGAAGGATATAAGGAGGTTTATGATGAAAGAGTGTATCATGCCAAGGGTTTGGATGTACCGGCGAAGGTGGACGCGAACTCTCGGAGTGAGAAGGAGGCAATGCACGGCACAGGAAAGGCTAGAAAAATAGGGAAGGTGGAAGTGTCAACTTTCGAATACTCACATTAGTCCGAAGAACTCATGCACTTATTATCGGTAACTCTCAATCTTATAAGGAGGTTTCACAAAGAGACAAGTACCCCGAGGAGGAGTGTATGGGGGTTTGGTTATCCTTGCGCATCCTCGACTCATGGTACGTGAGTGTACTCTAATATTCGGCCCCTTAGAAGAGTAGTGATCCATCTAGTAGCTAAAGTTCTCAACTAATTTTGTAAGTTTTGAAAATAAACACGGATTTCCCAAAATACGACATCTATCACTAATAGTCTAAATCTCTTGACACCAAAATTCCAAACATTACTCAAAAAAATACCTCAAAACTATTGCAAGTTACTGCTACAACTCAATAGCAACCTTAATTACCTACTTCAAGTCAAGACACAAAACTCAGTGCAACAGGCAAACTCTCTAAACAAGATAAACATAAAAACTCAAGAGAGTTCCAGCAACAAACTAAACAAAAGCTCTCTAAAAAGATAAACATGAAAACTAAGAGCAAAACATGACAGTAGCTATGAAAAAGACAAAGAACACACACAGCAAAGATAAGCATGAAAAGTCCTATGTTGTGTTCTAGATTTTGGAAGTGGTGCGTGTTTCTCTCCCACACAAAGAAATCTGGGTTCTAAATTGTTATGAAAAGCAAGCAAAGCTTAAAGAAAACTAAAAATAAAACCTAAGAGCGAGACGCTCCAAGCATAGCACATAACGCATGAAGTGATAAAAATATAGTGAAACGAGAGACGAACTGATAATTGTTGATGGAGAAGGGATGCACGGGGGCATCCCTAAGCTTAGACGCTTGAGTCTCCTTGAATATTTATTAGGGATGCATGGGGGAATCCCCAAGATTGAGCGCTTGACACTCCTGAATCTTCTTTCATCATCTTCCCTCGTACACTTGAAAACCCCCTTCATACATAACTCATCATAATCTTATTAGCGAGGTTAGTACCCATAATAAAATATTTTTTCTCTACTGGAAATAAAGTTAATCTTGAAGAGCTACTGTTTCTCAAGAGTTCCAAAAAGTTTTTGCAAATAAAAAGGAAGCTTAAGGTTTGCAAAACGAAGAGAAGGCAAAACATGACAGAATCTGTGAAAAACAGACCAGCAGGTAGGAAAGAATTTTTTAGGGATACTTCTGCAACTCAAATAAAAAAACTCAGAACAGACGAAAGTTTCGTAATTGTATAGATCACGCTGTGTAAAAAATTCAGCTCAAAAATATGAACTGGGATTTTTTTTGTAATTTTTCTAGTCACGAGGACAAAATCTGTTTTCTGGACAGCATGTCACAACTTTCACTTCCCTTATCATATGAGGCTATAAAAGGCACAAATCTTGAAAAGTAAGGATACAATGATGTTGCTAAAGTAGTAACAATCATCAAGACCACTAAAAACAGAAGAAAAACAAAAAGGAAATCCTAAATTCGTTGCGGGCTGCCTCCCGAAAGCGCTTCTTTAAAGCCATTAGCTAGGCTTAATGCAAATAGATCAAGTCTTTTCAAGAAAATAACTAGCCCGTGTGACGGACTCAAAAGGAAACTTAATCTTTTTCCTAGGGAAGTGATCCATCCCTTTCTTGAGAGGGAATTGGAATTTTATAACCCCTTCTTTCATATCAATAACAGCACCCACGGTGCGAAGAAAAGGACGTCCCAAAATAATTGGACAAGAAGATTCACATTCAATGTCCATGATAGTAAAATAACCGGGAACATAATTGTCATTGAAAATGATAAGAACATCATCTATCTTCCCCAAAGGTTTCTTTACGTAAGAATCGACGAGACGAACACCAAAAGAACAAGGATCAAAAGGTTTCAATTCAAATATATCATACATTCTTTTGGGCATAACAGAGGTACTAGCTCCAACATCACATAAAGCATAGCAAGAAAAGTTATTCAACTTAATTTGAATCATAGGATCCCAACCATCTTCTAGATTTATAGGTATGGAGGCTTCTACCCTAAGCTTCTCCGCCCTAGCTTTGATAAGAGCATTAGTGATATGCTTCGTGAAGGCAAGATTAAGTGTGCTAGTGTGGGTGTCTCTAGAGATCTTGTGAAGGAAACGAATAACTTCAGAAAGGGTGCAATTATCAAAATCAAGGTCACTACTATCAAGTAGAGTAGTAGTGGTGTCCTTTAGGCTCACTTGTTTGGTGGCTTCTATAGTCATAGGAATTTCTTCTTCTACGGTTGAGGTCATAGCATCACCATTAATAGGTCCTATGGGACTAGGGGCCCATTGGGTGTTGATAGCGGAGAAGTTAATAGGTTTAGTTGGGTTGCCTCCCCTGTTAACCGCGCCAATAAACAATTCTTGATAACCCACAAGTCTAGGGGATCAATTGTAGCTTTTCGATAAATAAGGATGTCGATCCCACGAGGAGCAGAAGGTGTTGATAAGTGACACTGGATAAGGAAAGGTTGCACACACTCAAAGGTAAATATTTAGGGGTTTTTGGTTTAAGCAACAGAAAAGTAAAAGACAAGCAAACTAAACAGGGTAACTGAGGAGTAGCAAGTGGCCCAATCCTTTCACAAGGATAAGCCTAGGAACTGAACTTATAAAAGCTAAAGCGTTGTCGAGAACACGTGGGAGAGATAGCCAAGTTACTATCACCATACTCCGCCAAGTAATATGTATTGTGTTGATAAGTGTTGGTGGGTGGATCAATGCTAGTACACCTTCTAGACTAAGATAAGTGTACTCTTATGATTACACACCTTGCAAGCATTCGCAAATACAAGGTAGTAATTAAGGCATAGGCCTAACCATAACATTACGATCAAGGATCCATAACTCCCTTGTGCAAAAGTGTGCGAACTGGGGTTCAGGTTTCTGTCACTCCGGCAACCCACCATAAGCATCCTTTGTGCACAATGTATTCCTCTAGGCCCATGAAAGGTGAAGTGTTAAGTGTTCGACTCACATAACACCACTAGAGAAATAACAACACAACTTAAGTATCAAACAACACATAATACTTCAACATCATATGACTACTAACAACTAGACTTCTCCCATGTTCTCAAGAACTAAAGTAACTACTCACAAGACATAAAAGAGATCATGATCAGAGGTGATAGATGGGTGGCAAACAATCTGGACACAATGATATTTCTCCAACAAAACTCAATAGCATTCACCACAAAGTAGTAATCAACACCAACAGAGTAGAGAGGATAGATAGTACGGATTAAAACACAAGTTGCAATTGTGAGATGAGATGGGATGGTGATGGAGATGGTGCTGATGTTGGGGATGATGTTGATGATGATCTCGATGATGCCCGTGACGATGATGATGATGATGGCGACGATCTCCCCTTCCGGGAGGTGATCTCCCCGGCGGAATCTGCCCGCCGGAGATGGCTTTTCTCCTCTGTAGGTTTCCACCCCGTGGCGGCGGCGAAACACGGAAACTCTTCTCTATTTAGGGTTTTCACCCCAGGGGGGTCTTATAGGCGAGAGGGGGCACCGAGGGGGCCACCAGGCATCCAGGAGGGTGCCTGGCGCGGCCAGGAGGGGGGCCGCGCCAGGCACCCTTCTGGATGCATGGTGGGTCCCCTCACCTCCATCTTCGGTGATTCCCAGTCAATTCCCATAAAAACGACCTCCGTAAATTTTCATCGTATTTGGACTTGATCTGATTCAGCAACTTGGTGTCCACTTTTCACCGCTGAATCCTGGTTCTGCTGCTTCGACATCGGAAAGTTGTAAATTGTGTAAAACAAGCCAAAAAACATAAGAACAATACTTTAAAGTGGAATATATCAATGAATAGGATGAAATTACAATATAAAATAGTGATGCTTTTTGGACGTATCAACTCCCCCAAGCTTAGACCTCGCTTGTCCCCAAGCGATTACCGAGCTCGATAAACCTGTACACAAGTTTAGAGAGTGAAGTGTCGATAAAAGAATACGGATAAGAAGAATTAAGATTTCTCACCAAACTGAAGCATCCTCAACAGCAACCTCAACTCATAAGGTCCTTATGAGAAAGTAGTAACAATTATAACAAAGTAGGACCTGGAAAACTCATCAAATCATGGAAAACATAGCCTTGGTCAAGGAACAACTAATAACTTTTACTTTTTGCTCTTTCACTTATAATGGAACCAGTTGAAGCTTTGGAAAGAACATGTTATTAGTCAAGAAGTGATCATGTTAACACAAAGGAAGATGTTTACTAGGCATAAGCTTTTGCAAACAACTCACTTATCAAAAGATAATGTCAACAAAGATGTAACATTCTAACTTTCAATGCAGCTTTGTATGCAAGAATCTTTATTAACATCAAGTGTCTGTTCTCTCTCAAGAAGGAAGGAAGTAGGAAGGACTGACTCAGCACAAAATAAAGGATAAACCCCGTGCAAAAGGGTAAGCAGGGAAAACTCATGTGCCATTTCTAGATCAAACAGAATAAAAATAGACTTTTGGGAGGTGCATGATCCGTCAACGACTGCTGATAGATAACTCACTCGCTTAATGATTTGGACAAGTTTCGAGGAACGGCTCCCATGCGGGGACGATCACATCCCCTTAAATTGTAACGACCCGGTCCCAAAGGGAACCAAGTCTACTGTGCTTCTGTGCGATCCCTGGATCAGTATGCTAGCACACACAGTACTCGATGAAATACCATAAATCACATGTCAAAAAGTAACGTAAGTACAGGGTATTTATTACCTTATAGCCTTTGGGCTAGAATACACCGCGGAAACAAACAATACATAAGTGGAGTCCCATCAACACCAACGGCAAAGTTGAGTGTAGACATCGTAACCCTACATCGCATCACTTACTCGTCATATACAATCCTGCTACACCGAAGGTTACAACCCAAAATGGGTCAGTAATTTGAATGTACGGAAAGTTACTCCCAAAATAATATATAATAGACCTATCTTCTACATGCAATTTGGCTGGTGGAAAAGCTCTAAGTTTCAATTTGCATAAATCTGATTTTGTCCTACTCAAAGAGTATCATGACAGTACTACAAAGCTCATAATATGATTGAGTTGGTTTCTCCAAGTCAATCTATTCCCAAAGTTGATTAAACCCGATTGATTAATTAAAGATGATGAGATCCGTCAACATTCCCACTTCTAGATGCTCAAAGTTGTCCGTAACCGTGGACACGGCTAATCATGATCAGTTTGTACACTCTGCAGAGGTTGTACACTTTTCCCCACAAGACTCAACCACCTCCTTTGGTATTTGCCACACTACACGTTGTATGGAAACAGGAAGGTCGAGACATGGTCTTTTAGAAGAGTTTCCCCTACTCTGGCGGTGCCCATCCCACCTACACATAACTACATTCGTAGCACCACCTAGTAAGAGTCACTACAACTAATCAACCAAGCCAGAGCCCATAATAGCTTGTGGCTGCACACGTAAGCTTCTAGTTATTAAAAATATGATTGATCCCTTTAAGCCTGGGTGGCATTCCGCAGTGATTACTGGCCATCTACAGGTCACTCAGGCAAATCCACTGGTTCCTCCAGGGTGCCCCCAACCATTCCACCCAGGTGGTTCATTAAGTTTACCTTGGTCCTGTTTACTACTTAGTCACTCATACCTCATAATGGATCACTTCCCAATCCACGTATACTTAGCAAGGCAATATAAATCTACACGGTGGCGACAATGATATAAGGTTCAAACCTAACTCAATGAACTACTGGGTGTAATATGATAGCATAATATATAATCCTATCAATGCATAATATTTAAGTTGTGTAGGGGAACGCAACAGAAAACAAAAATTTTCGGTATAGCGAGCACGCCCAGGACCACTATGGAGACGCATACAAGGTTTTGATCTGATCGTTACCGACTCGTAGCGCAGCGGGAAGTAGAGTCGATGAAGATCGTCGGTGCAGATCCCCGCAGCTAGGATTTACAACCTCCCAACCGCGAGAATGTATTCCCTCGTCTGCCCCACGAACAGCGCTCCGGGAGGCGGTCGGACAGTCCCTCGGACGATGTCACGGACAGCCCTTCGGGAGGACCCTCGAAACTCGATCTGTAACTCGGACAGCCCTTCGGGAGGACCCTCGAAACTCGATCTGTAACTCGGACAGCCCTTCGGGAGGCACACTCGAACTAAGATCGAAACAACGACCTCTCTACCAAGTTGCACACATACGGTGTCAGCTATCCAGCAGGGCTTCGCCGTCCAGAACTAGTTCCTGCCGGAACCCAGACAGCCTTTCGGCTCTACGAAACTCTTTCGTGTGAGGGAGAGAAGAAGCCAGATAATTGCATGGCATGTGATGAGAACTCAAGTGAGAGCTTGGATCAAGGATATGGGGCTGCCCTCACACCTCTATTTATAGGAAACCCAAGGGGGCTTTCTTGGCTCCCAAGTCCTTCTAGAAGGCTTTCCAAAAATATCTCAAGTAGTACTTTTTACTATTCATGACACCACTTTTTCGCGTCCGAAAAATCCGAAAATATTTTTGTGGGTCTTAGAATAATTCCAACACCCACCAAAATGATTTTCGGCGCGTTCCGAAACAATTCCAGATTAGTGATTTTCATCTGCGAAAAGCAACCTAAGCATTTCCGGCAGCTCCGGAACATTTCCGGCAGCTCCGAAATATTTCCGAAAAAAATATTTTAATCTTTTCTCCAGAAAAATTCCAGAAGTTACCAGAACAATTCTGGCACTCTCCAAAATTACCAGGTGCTCTCCGAAACCTTTTCGGCTTAGTGGTTTACCCCGAAACAACTTTTCGGTTTTCTCTCTCGGAACTTTTCCGCCGTCTCCGAAACCTTTCCGGTGACTTTATCTCAGACTCCCTGTCTAGTATTCAACAGATAGATGACCCTTAAGCGTGTGACCCTGTAGGTTCGATGAAGTATAGACATGACCGGAACACTTTCCGATCAATGATCAATAGCGGAACCGAGGACATCCATATTGATCCCTATACCCATACGAAGAATTATTCGAGTGAACCTTTAGTTGCTGTGTGCTATTCCTGTTGCTTCGCGATATATTACAAATACCCGAGGTGAGACTTATTGGCATCCCCGTGAATCAACAACTTGTCCACTATGCCGGTTACCTCGTTCCTGGTATTGTTCTCTTTTCTCGTTCCCGCGTTCCGGCATCCCTGTGATCAAATCACACTGTGTCTGGCCAGACGATGGTGGATACCGTAACACCGAGAGGGCCCTAAGAATATCTCTCCAACGACGGAGGAGCAAATCCCAATCTCGAGCTACCTAGTTCCTTGTCATACTTTTCCGTGAACCCGCAAGCTGCCGTAATAGCCACCCTTTTACAGATGACGTTTAACAAAACCCCAAAGTTCACGAAGCAAGTACGAAGGAACTCGATACTCTCATGGTCTAAGGAATTATGCAAACGCACAACTTTCTCTGTGTTATTAACCATTAACTTGTGACGAATGTATCTCATAGCATAACATCAATTCGGGTCGATTCAACACAAATGTTCTTCTAACATTGTGCCCTCAACATTGCCGGCATAGACATGCCCATGATCAGGAAAACAGGATCATCATGCAATACATGAGCCAGTCTTAGAGGCATGACTAGGAATACATTTTACTGTTTATTATACCACACGTGCACATGAGTTTCCCTCCGAGCCTCGTGGATATTGCAGACTCGAGAATCATTGCAGTTATAGCATGGAACATAAACATTCATTACAAACTCGGAGATACAAAATAACTGTTATCACTGCCTCTAGGGCATATCTCCTACAGACTCCCACTTGCACTAGAGTCATAATCCAGTTACATGGCTTCCCTAACACCAATGGCTATCCGGTGCTGCTCATGCTTTGCTCGTGGTAGAGGCTTTGTCATCGGGTCTGACACGTTCAGATCCGTGTGAACTTTGCGTACTTTCACTAAACCCGCTTCGACATGATGTCGAATGAGTTTATATTTGCGTTCAATATGTCTTGTCTTATGGTGCGAACTTGGCTCCCTTGCCTGAGCCACGGCGCCACTATTATCACAATAGATCTCCACCGGGTCCAGAGCACTTGGAACCACACCAAGGTCTTCAAGAAATTGCTTGATCCATACCGCCTCTTTGGAGGCTTCTGAAGCAGCAACATATTCCGCCTCTGTCGTAGAATCCGCCACAGTCTTTTGTTTGGAACTTTTCCAATCAACTGCGCCGCCGTTCAATATGAAAACATAGCCTGATTGAGATTTGAAGTCATCTGGGTCAGTCATGAAGCCTGCATCAGTGTAACCACTTACAATGAGCTCTTCATCACCTCCGTACACAAGGAGTAAATCCTTGGTCCGTTTGAGGTACTTAAGAATACCCTTGACTGCGGCCCAGTGTTCCAATCCTGGATCACTTTGGTACCGGCTGCTAACACTTAGCGCATATGAAACGTCCGGTCTTGTACATAGCATGGCATACATAATAGAACCAACTGCCGAGGCATATGGAACATCATTCATTTGTACTCGCTCATCGAGAGTCCGAGGACACTGATTCTTGCAAAGCACTGTGCCAGGTGACATGGGGAGTAGGCCTTTCTTGGAGTTCTCCATGTTGAACCTTTTCAACACCTTGTCAATGTACGTGCTTTGGCTAAGCGCTATCAGGCGTCTTGATCTATCTCTATAGATCCTAATGCCCAATACATATGCCGCTTCGCCTAAGTCTTTCATTGAAAAACTCCTTTTCAATGAGTCTTTTATTTCGCTAAGGAAATTCACATCATTTCCAATCAACAATATGTCATCCACATACAAGATTAGAAATGCTTTTGCGCTCCCACTAAACTTCTTGTAAACACAAGATTCTTCGTCATTCCTGATGAAGCCAAACCGTTTGACTACTTCATCAAAATGAATGTTCCAGCTCCTTGATGCTTGCTTCAGACCATAAATGGCTTTCTGAAGCTTGCATACCTTTTTAGCATCCTTATGAATGACAAAACCTTCTGGCTGTATCATGTATACATCCTCTTTGAGGTTTCCATTTAGGAAAGCCGTTTTGACGTCCATCTGCCATATTTCATAGTCGAAATAAGCAGCAATTGCTAGTAATATCCGTACAGACCTAAGCATAGCTACTGGCGAGAACGTCTCGTCGTAGTCCACTCCTGGAACTTGCGTGAACCCTTTCGCGACAAGTCTAGCTTTGTGGATAGTAATGTTACCATCCGCGTCCGTCTTTCTTTTGAAAATCCATTTACAACCAATGGGCTTTACGCCTTCTGGAAGTTCTTCCAAGTTCCAAACTTGGTTTTCGTACATGGATTCCATCTCGGATTTCATGGCTCTGTGCCATTCCCTTGAGCTGGGGCCCGCCATCGCTTCTTTGTAGTGCGCAGGTTCATCGTCTTCAAGAATGAAGATTTCATCATGAAACCACTCAGGTGGCTGGACAGCCCTACCTGATCTACGCGGTTCAGTTACAACATTGTCTGAAGTTTTTGCATTATATGCGACAACTTCCGGCTCGGTTGTAGGGATAATTTGCGGAATTACTTCCGGTTCTTTAGCCATAGCAACGGTCGCCGAAGATTCACTAATCTCATTAAGTTGTACTGTCCTCCCACTTACTTCTTTGGCGAGAAACTCTTTCTCAAGAAAGACTCCGCTTTTAGCGACAAACACTTTGTGCTCGGAGGGTAGGTAGAAGGAATACCCAATTGTTTCTTTTGGATAACCTACAAAGTTACATTTGTCTGATCTGGGATCGAGTTTGGTTGGTTGTAAACGTTTTACAAGTACCTCACATCCCCAAATTTTAAGGTGCGACAAACTGGGTTTCTTCCCATTCCACATCTCATGTGGTGTCGTTTCAACAGACTTAGACGGTGCTCGGTTTAGTGTGTGAGCGGCAGTTTCTAGTGCGTGACCCCAAAAAGATATCGGCAGATCTGTAAGAGACATCATCGACCTTACCATGTCTAACAAGGTTCGGTTACGTCTTTCCGATACTCCATTTCGCTGTGGAGTTCCGGGAGGCGTAAGCTGTGAAACGATTCCACGGTCACTTAGATGTTGGCCAAACTCATGACTAAGGTATTCGCCTCCGCGATCAGACCGCAGAAACTTAATCTTTTTGTCACGATGATTTTCTACCTCATTCTGAAATTCCTTGAACTTTTCAAAGGTTTCTGACTTATGCTTCATCAAGTAGATGTAGCCATACCGACTTAAATCATCAGTAAAAGTCACGAAGTAGAAATACCCACCCCGTGCGGCTGTGCTCATTGGACCACATACATCACTATGTATTATTTCCAATAATTCACCCGCCCGTTCAGGATGACCCTTGAACGGCATCTTGGTCATTTTTCCCATTAGACAAGCTTCACATGTGTCAAATGATTCAAAATCAAAGGACGGTAAAACTCCATCTCTTTGGAGTCTTTGCATGCGTTTCTTTCCGATGTGGCCAAGCCGACAGTGCCACAAATAAGTGGTTGTGGTATCAACCTTCTTAAGGCGTTTAGCATTCATGTTAAAGACATCATTTTCACATTCAAGATTTAGTATGAAAAGGCCCCCAACAATGGGTGCAAATCCATAAAACATATCCTTACAATAAAGTGAACAACCATTGTTCTCAGACTTGTACGAATACCCATCGTGTACTAAACATGATCCAGAGATAATGTTTCTACACAATAGTGGAACAAAATAACATTTATTTAGCTCTAAGATAAATCCTGAAGGGAGACGTAGAGGCATAATGCCGACGGCTTGAGCGGCGATCCCAGCGCCGTTCCCGACGCGCATCATGACTTCATTCTTTGCTAGCTTGCGGACCTTCTGCAGTCCCTGTATCGAGTTGCAAATGTGAGCAACCGATCCGGTATCAAATACCCAAGACTTAGAATTTTCGCTAGCAAGCAAAACATCAATGACATTAACTTGTATAACAATTATACCTTTTCCGGTTTTCCCGGACTTCTTATCGGCCAGATACTTCTTGCAGTTTCTCTTCCAGTGTCCTGTGCCCTTGCAGTAGAAGCACTCAGTTTCATTCTTGGCTCCGCCCTTAGAGTTGCTTTGGGAGCCGGTCTTACCGGCACCCTTGCCCTTCTTTGGCTTGCCTTTCTTTTTGAAACTGGCGGTTTTATTCACAAGCAACACTTGCTTGTGATTTTTCCGCAGTCCTTCTTCCACAGTTTTCAGCATGGCGAGCACCTCTTCTGGTGTTTTCTCCATCCCACTCATGTTGTAATTCATGACAAAACCGTTGTAAGACGGGGGGAGTGAAGAAAGCATCATGTCCATCATATGGGATGCTGGAATTGGAAATTCCAGGGTTTTAAGCCTTTCAGCATAGCCAATCATTTTGACTATGTGTTCGCCAACTGAACCGCCCTCAGCCATCTTTAAATTCATCAAGATATTCATGATATCAAAACGTTCAGACCTTGCGGTTTCCTTGTACAGAGCATCCAATTCCCGGATCATATCACGGGGTTTATGGAATTCAAAACGTTTTTGGAGCTCTGGACTCATGCAAGCTAGCATGAGGCACTGTACTGCGTTGTGATCATCATCCTGAGTGGCCCAGACATTTTGTTCATCTTCCGAGGCACCTGCCGCCGGTTTAGCTGGAAGAGCTTTTTCAAGCACATAGATTTTCTTAGCGCTCCTGAGGACAATCCTCAGGTTACGGACCCAGTCCGCATAGTTGTTTCCAGTCGCAGCTAACTTTTCTTTCTCTAACAATGGCCCCAAGTTGAAAGCGGTGTTGCGAGCCATTTGATCTACAACGGTAAACACAAGTTTCACTTAGACTTTGTTCATAATGATTTTTGCACTAGTGAATAAACAATTTTATTCTAAAGTGTGCTCCCACTTAAATCAATATCTCTCAAAATTGATTATGAGTGATTCAAGATCCAAATATCAATACAACGCCATAGAATCATCATCTCATGACGAGGATTTTGATTTGGTAGGCCAACTTGCCGATCACATCTCTATGTGACTCTTGTTCATCTTTCGATGCGTGTGTTCCGAGCTCAGGACGATCCTGCCATGAACGTCAAGACAACCAAGTGATCCTGCTGCGAGGTCTGACCTCACCCGCCTTACATTTCTCCAATCGTTCGTACCCATGCATCCATGGCGCACCCCGAGAGTATAGATGCTGTGACGGCGCTACACTTGGGAGAACACTAACTACTTGATATTTTAAGTGAGAGATCACCCTAATAAAAAGCGACTACCGCGCAATCAAGAAGGGTGCAACATAAGGGATAAACATCCCATGCAATTCATAATAGCATGATATGGTATAGCCCCTTCTGACGGAGAAGTCAAGTATTTCTTCGTCTTTGGCATTTGCGTCGGAGTTCACCTTCGCGAAGATTGCCACCACCTTGTCGATGCACCAAATAATATTGCTATCTTTATAGCAAATGAATAAGTGCATTACCTAAGGTTGACACGCAGGTCATTAAAGTGACAATCATATGGCTCCAGCCATCATGCCGAATCATGACACGCAGGTCATGTTAATAAATTTACATTATATAGTCATCTCATACATAATCGAATTAATATGAGCTTTGCTATACCACATCACATGCACATCCTGCAAAAACAAGTTAGACGCCTCTAAACCGGTTTGTGCAAAATTTTATTTTACGTGGCTTCTAAGGTTTTGACTTAAACCGCAACTACCAACGTTTTATCATCAAGTATGATTATTCAAGTCACTAGATTAACATTGCGGGGTGTATGAAGCACGAGATAATAAAATCTCGAACCCCATACTGAACTTCGTCATACGCGTGATCCCCGTGCAGATCATATCTGCATTGCCCTTTAGTCTGCGAATCTCATCTTTCTTTTGACTATGGCGGAACCCAAAGAACTGATAGCACTTCGTTGATCAATCAGGATCGCGGATTGCCAGAACTTTGTAAAATTCCACCATGCTGTCTCGAGATCAGAAATACGCAAATTCTAGGGAAGCAATAAGAATATCGGGTAACAGATTTCATCTGCCACCCGCATAAATAATTTTCAGCAATAGATCTGATCTACTCCAAAATTATATTATGCAATACCCATACATCTCCATGTATTCTAGATCATAACATGCATCTACGCATAGCACGGCTCTGATACCACTGTAGGGGAACGCAACAGAAAACAAAAATTTTCGGTATAGCGAGCACGCCCAGGACCACTATGGAGACGCATACAAGGTTTTGATCTGATCGTTACCGACTCGTAGCGCAGCGGGAAGTAGAGTCGATGAAGATCGTCGGTGCAGATCCCCGCAGCTAGGATTTACAACCTCCCAACCGCGAGAATGTATTCCCTCGTCTGCCCCACGAACAGCGCTCCGGGAGGCGGTCGGACAGTCCCTCGGACGATGTCACGGACAGCCCTTCGGGAGGACCCTCGAAACTCGATCTGTAACTCGGACAGCCCTTCGGGAGGACCCTCGAAACTCGATCTGTAACTCGGACAGCCCTTCGGGAGGCACACTCGAACTAAGATCGAAACAACGACCTCTCTACCAAGTTGCACACATACGGTGTCAGCTATCCAGCAGGGCTTCGCCGTCCAGAACTAGTTCCTGCCGGAACCCAGACAGCCTTTCGGCTCTACGAAACTCTTTCGTGTGAGGGAGAGAAGAAGCCAGATAATTGCATGGCATGTGATGAGAACTCAAGTGAGAGCTTGGATCAAGGATATGGGGCTGCCCTCACACCTCTATTTATAGGAAACCCAAGGGGGCTTTCTTGGCTCCCAAGTCCTTCTAGAAGGCTTTCCAAAAATATCTCAAGTAGTACTTTTTACTATTCATGACACCACTTTTTCGCGTCCGAAAAATCCGAAAATATTTTTGTGGGTCTTAGAATAATTCCAACACCCACCAAAATGATTTTCGGCGCGTTCCGAAACAATTCCAGATTAGTGATTTTCATCTGCGAAAAGCAACCTAAGCATTTCCGGCAGCTCCGGAACATTTCCGGCAGCTCCGAAATATTTCCGAAAAAAATATTTTAATCTTTTCTCCAGAAAAATTCCAGAAGTTACCAGAACAATTCTGGCACTCTCCAAAATTACCAGGTGCTCTCCGAAACCTTTTCGGCTTAGTGGTTTACCCCGAAACAACTTTTCGGTTTTCTCTCTCGGAACTTTTCCGCCGTCTCCGAAACCTTTCCGGTGACTTTATCTCAGACTCCCTGTCTAGTATTCAACAGATAGATGACCCTTAAGCGTGTGACCCTGTAGGTTCGATGAAGTATAGACATGACCGGAACACTTTCCGATCAATGATCAATAGCGGAACCGAGGACATCCATATTGATCCCTATACCCATACGAAGAATTATTCGAGTGAACCTTTAGTTGCTGTGTGCTATTCCTGTTGCTTCGCGATATATTACAAATACCCGAGGTGAGACTTATTGGCATCCCCGTGAATCAACAACTTGTCCACTATGCCGGTTACCTCGTTCCTGGTATTGTTCTCTTTTCTCGTTCCCGCGTTCCGGCATCCCTGTGATCAAATCACACTGTGTCTGGCCAGACGATGGTGGATACCGTAACACCGAGAGGGCCCTAAGAATATCTCTCCAACGACGGAGGAGCAAATCCCAATCTCGAGCTACCTAGTTCCTTGTCATACTTTTCCGTGAACCCGCAAGCTGCCGTAATAGCCACCCTTTTACAGATGACGTTTAACAAAACCCCAAAGTTCACGAAGCAAGTACGAAGGAACTCGATACTCTCATGGTCTAAGGAATTATGCAAACGCACAACTTTCTCTGTGTTATTAACCATTAACTTGTGACGAATGTATCTCATAGCATAACATCAATTCGGGTCGATTCAACACAAATGTTCTTCTAACATTGTGCCCTCAACATTGCCGGCATAGACATGCCCATGATCAGGAAAACAGGATCATCATGCAATACATGAGCCAGTCTTAGAGGCATGACTAGGAATACATTTTACTGTTTATTATACCACACGTGCACATGAGTTTCCCTCCGAGCCTCGTGGATATTGCAGACTCGAGAATCATTGCAGTTATAGCATGGAACATAAACATTCATTACAAACTCGGAGATACAAAATAACTGTTATCACTGCCTCTAGGGCATATCTCCTACAAGTTGGACTACAATGCATAGGAAAAATATAGGTAATACTGGAGCATGATCAAAAGAGTAACTTGCCTGGATCCTGACGATGAAATTTTCTACTCGTAGTCATCTCTGCATCTTGTTACAATATATCTAACGGTAAAAGAGAAACACTTCAATACACAACTCAATCCAAAGTGAAGATCCAAATAAGATACAATTACAACATAAATATTTAGTTATTACTATTAATAAACTAATTACTATAGCATGGATAGGTTGAGATAGGATCAAGTTGGATTGGATGGAAATATGATGGAAATCATATATCCGAGGATTGTAAAATCAATTGGATATGTTGGAGGTTGATTATAAAATCAATTGGATGGATAGTATGTCAAACTCAGTTGGTTTGTCCATATGAATATTTGAATAGGAAATCAATTCTTGGATTGGATTCAAAAAGATCCGATAGAAATCGTGATGATCTTGTTGAGAAGATTGAATTTTTGTAGCCAAATTTATATAAAAAAGAGATATAACTAAATGGAAGCTAAGACGAAGGTTTGAGGTCAAAATTGTGTATTTATATGGCGGAAAGAATGTGACAATTGTCCAAACAGAAAGATTTGATTTTAAGGATCAAATTTGATGAAGAAAATATTCCAAATAAATTATAGAATAAGATGTATATCAAATATACTCAAATTATAAAAATAAATTTGAGTTAAATTTCGAATTATCAAAAGTGGAATATTACTGGAAAATTACATTTTCCAAGGAATCCGGGGATATAAAATTTGTCGAAATCCGACTTACGGGCTAGAAGATATGAATTTTTAAAGTTTGGATATTTTTGCTAAAATGAATTACGGGATTAATAAAAGGATGCCACGTGGCGTGTTCTGATAGGTCTGCACCTATTCAATTTTTACAAAAAAAATGATGAACAAAGGGGACAAAATCTTACCGGTGATCTCGCCGGAATTTTAGAAAAAGGTCTCCGGCGTCAACGAACAGCCGAACGGGGTAGAGGATGATTTGGGCGACTCGATGGACAAGGTTATAGCTCCATGTTCGCCTTTGGATAGCCGAGAAGTTCCGCCAGAGTAGAGAAGAACACATGAAGAGCACAATGACAAGGACGGCGTGCTCCGGCCTTGCAATCGAGAGGAAAAATATGTCACAACGGTGCGCGTCGGCAAGGGGAAGAAACTAGAGGAAGAAATATGGACTAGGTACCTTTCATGGCGACAAAAATCTTCACCGGAAGTGTGGATGCATCTTTACTCCGACGAGAAATTGCGCACGAAGGAGAGGGCTTTGGAGAGGGACTTTATGCGTGGGATGTGTGGTTCAAAGGGGTCCCAGGGACGGTATTTATAGGGTCATGGGAGGTCCATAGAAGGAGAGTGAGCGAGGTTTTGGAAATGAAGTTAATGGCATTCATGGAGAAATAATGGGCATTAAAAGCGAAGTTTTGGAAATGGAGTTAATGACATTAATGGAAAAAATTATGGACAATTAAAAGCATTAAAAAGCGTGTTTGTTTCCCTGAATGAATTCCTCATGAACTTGTCCATAATTTTTGTGTAGGTTCTGAAGTGAATCGGTCAAAAGAGTAGATGGGAGGAAAGGAGGAAGAGCTTCAGTTGCCATGGCCATTTGCTTCTGTGTTCACGTACACATGAACGAACGAGAGGAAGAAGATAGGTCGCTCGGGCCATGGGCCTTAGTGGAAATTTATCCCAAGATAAAGAAAAAGAAAAGAGAGATAGAGGGAAAAAATTAGATAGATGACCTCAGTCCAATTGACTTAGGAATCCTATTTTTATTATCTGGGTTAAACACTCTCAAATAAAATTGTATAGGCAAAATAAAACATAGAGAGTCTAGGAAAACTATATTTCCCTCTCAGAATAAATTTTAGAAATAGATTTTTATGAAGAAAAAAAACCCATTAACGACATTATTAATTTTTTCCAATACTGTTTTTGGAGAAGTCATATTATCTCCCCTCATTTTATTTATTAAATTATTTGAAATATTTAAATATCTCTTAAACATCAATATCCAATAAACTCCAAAATAAGAATTCGAGAATGAGTATGAGACCACAATAAATTTAAGAAAGTCATTTTATTCTCACTCGAAAATATTTAATTGTGGTTCGTACCAAATTTCAAAAAAGACAAAAGAAAGAAAATCATTCTTTGAAATTTTGAATAAATCTCACAACCAAGATTTTTATTATTTGATAAATGATTATCCAAATTTTATTAAATGGTTTGTAAAGGTTTAAACAAAACTCAAAAAACAAAAGTTTTCGTTTAGTCTAAATTTTGGGATGTTACATAAATTCCTTTGTTTATCACTCATAAATGGGCGAAGGAACTTGTGCGTTAGTATTTATCTTTTACGAGCTGGGCACTCATGCCAGTCCCTTCTCGTATTAGGGGTTTGCAGATTAGGCATGCAATCCCAAGATAAAACTTGTCCAAATTAACACTACTGCAGAATAGCTTATAGCCACCAACACATTAGTGACGGACAAAAATATGCACGTCACTGGTAGCAGTTACCAGTGACGGGCAACATTATGTCCGTCATTGGTAAATCTTAGCAGGCAGCTATAGAACATACTAGTGACCGTTCATCATTATCGCCCGTCACAGGTAAAAACCAGTGACGGGCCGAAGAAATGCTTGTCGCTGGTGTTACTTTTAGCAGTGACAGGCTGATTAATATAACCGTCGTTGGTTATGGATCATACCTTTTTTTAGCATAAATAAAACCTTTATTCAGCCAAATTCACCACCAATGGGATACAAATAGGATCATGCGGGTTAAGGAGCCACACATTCCTGTCAACATCTAAAGAAGAGCTAAATTTAACTACTTTAACAAACTCACTAATAGAAGTTCTTTTCTCAAAAACAAATCTACAAGAAAGAAATAAATCAGAATTGCGCTTGATCTCCTTGATAATCACCGAATGTAGACCTTCCGTTCCCTCCTTGATGTCCTCAATAAGGCTTATGTCATCGCAAGCAATAACGATGTGTTGCAACATCAATTCTAGAGCTAGCGCTTGCGCTTCTCGACTGGCAAGAGCTGCAAGGCAGTGTTCATCTTTTACTTCATTCACCATTAGAGCGGACGAGCCCAAGTAATTTCCATCGTTATCACGTGAGATTGCAGCCACAGCAGCATTGTCACCCGACCTAGCCATTCCTCCTCCAGCCGAAAGAAACGTGCAGCCCGGCGCCCCGGCCACAGACTCATGTATCATACCTTGTATTTTGTTTTTATTTAGAAAAATATCCCATCTCTCCCCGGGTCCCCATCTATAATCCCTAATCCATCCCTTCCTCCCCACCATCTCCCCATAAGTAATGCCGCCACGGTCCTCCACCGTGCTCTGCCGCATCTCGTCCTCTCTCTCCCCATCCACCGTCGGATCCCTGCCGCAGGCTCGCCGTCAGATCGTCGTCCCTTCCCCGGATCCGTACCACCGGAGAGGATCTCTCTGTCGGCTCCTCGTCCCGTACGCGAGTCCCCTTTGATCCCGTGGTTCTAGGGTTTCGGTGGTGAGTACGGTTTGTCGCCGGCGCGACTCCAGGGTCGTGCTCCGGCCATATCCGTCACCTTGTGGTGCTCCTCCTCTATGCTTCCGGAGGTCGCGTGTGCCTTATTAATGGACATGGATGTGATTAGTGTTGCAAGGGACGCGGCGCGAGGCAAGGCTGTGGAAGGGACCGGAGGAGGCGGCCACGGAAGGAAGCACCTTTCGTCCTTCGGCAACCACTCCACTGATCCTTCCTGTACGTCCCTGCGCCTCCTCCTCTAGGTAAATTCTTCCATTTCCTTTCTCCCATTCCGTTCCTTCTATTCCCTTTTCCTGATGTTGGTTTCCTGCCTCATGTAGGTCAGTAGGTGTACGCGCAACAGGGAACACACAAACGTTTGTTTGGCAGAAGCAGCTCTGCCTGCTCCTCATCGTTGGTGTCCCCTGCCTGGGACTCCGCTGCAGTAGGTAAGCCCCTCCCTCCGCTCTTAGAGCTGGCATCAACTTTGACATCTCCTACGCTGAACGAGTCAATACAAATTTTGTTAAATTTTTACATGTTCATACGTACTAGGAAATCAAGCCTGCATTTGCACTGTTATAATCGAAGTTACACTAGTTCTGATCTTTGACCCGCTGTATGGCACTACTTTCTTTGAATGGGAAGGGCACGTTCCAACAATTGTTTTGTACTGTACTAGAGATCATTGATTAGCAACAAATGCATCTTTCTAATGTACTATTGAATCTCTTAAAAGGGAATTTATTTCTTACAGGGATGTGATTGTCATGCTATGTTGCATATGTGATGATTGTGTATTTCTGAATTTTTGATGATAAACTCCCAAGTATTTATTCCTTTTATGATTACACTATTTTTTAACCAAAGATCCTATCATTTGTGTTAAGCTCCCCACTCCTTTTCTTGATATGGGCATGATGCAGTTGATGTAAATTAATCCGTAGCAACATCTAGCATGCTGATTTCACACTAGACATGGAAATTTGATAAGCATCAGGTACAGAACCCTGAAGCGTCAATGATGACTAACTTATACAATGAAGATTATTGTTTCGCCAGTCTGAATCCTAATTTCCCTTTTGTGAATCAAGCATCAAACAACACAATAACAATCCTAATTGTTAATGGTAGCCACCTCAAGTATATTGCATGAAATTTCTGAAAAAGGACAAGAACATGGTACTAACCTGTACCATCGATTCAGTATGTGCTGAACAGGTTGTTGTTTGTAGGCTGTTGTGCTTTGACTAAAGGCGACTGCAACCATATTGATCAAGCATCCAGGATCATCGAACGAGGTAGGGGGCATTACTATTTGTTCATGACTAAAATATGTCAATTGCAATTTAATATAAGACATGAAATACATTGCAAGCTGATTCAGTTTTGAATCCACATGATGTCCATCTACTTTTGCTCATTGTATCATACTTAAGGAAATTACTCTTTATATGCAGCTGTTAGACAATGACTTGCCATTTTCAATATATTTGTGTATATGTCTTGTTCCTGAAATAAATCTTATATAGTTATACTTGATCAATTGCAACATTTGGGGGAAACCCATTCTGTTGTTTCAATTATTCGGGTTGCATTAAAATTGTATGGATTTTAGAGTGTCATTAACACACTAGGTAAGTGGATATTGTTCTAAATTTTAATCCCATGATCTTGTTGGAGCCATGGTCTGGTTTTGGGATTTGTGGCTTACCAGACATTATGTGGTATTAGAAATTTTTTATAATCTTTCAAGTTTAGAATTTTTTTAGAGAGATTACAGTAACACACATACTTATTTCTAGTAGGATTTTTCTTCCTTAGCAGAACCTTAATTGCTAGTACACATGCCTTTGAGTTGATTTAACAAGTGAACCTACAATTTTGAACTCTGAGAATACAGTGAACACATTTTGAAATTTTGACCCGCAGTAGTGTTTTAGCTTGTTGGATTCGCAACAGCCGCATATTGTTTGCCCCATGGAAGTGGTCTTCAAGTTTAGGTTAGCATAGTTTCTTATTTCAGTTTAATAGCAAATAGATATATTACTGATTAAGTGTTCTATTGTTTGCCCCATGCAGATGAATGTTAAAAAGTTCAAGCTCGGTGGTGCCGTGCGTGCGCTATGATGTGAACTGAAGTGTTCTCTGGTTGTTGTTTGCTGGTTTGTGGGCTGGATTGGTGGCTGCTCCATCTTAGTGTTAGTTTCGGATGCGTTTTTTCTAGGTAACGGGTGGAGAGAACATGATAGAAGTTGATGTTTCAGAAGAGTTGGGATTTGAGGTGTTGATTGCATTGGAATGATAACAAATTGTTGTGGATATTGTGCTATTGTTGTTAACTCCACATTGTAGTTTTATGAATGTCGGTGATTATGTTTTGTTACCTATGAGTGTTAGTGATCATATTGTGCTATCGATGTGAAAATGCAATATGTTTTTATTTGTAAGATATATTTTTATTTAAAAAATGTATACTAATGACGGGCAAACTACCAATCTAGTAAATTTTTTGTCGCTGTTAATGACTTAAAAGCATTATTGTGAAAACTAACTAGTGACGGGCATTTATAAATGAATGTCACTGGTGAAGAGATACTAGTGACGGGCACCTGCCCGTCACTGGTAACTGACGGGCGCCTTACCCATCACTAGTGGGCCTTTTGAGCCCGTCATTAGTAGGCTATTCTGCAGTAGTGTAAGAAGATCATGGGTTACCCACCACTTCCTCATGAGCTGAATCAGTGGCACAAAACACAAGATTTTGAACATCGAAAGATAGCACACAAATTATATACTTTAGGAGTGGTAGTGGAATACCACAAATAGGAAGGTATGGTGGACTCAAGTGGAAGATGTTGGTTTCAGGGTATGGAAGTACAAGCAGAATTCCGCTTAGTACAGAGTTTTGGCTAGAAAGGCTTTGAGAGACCAGACAATTGATGACAACTTAGATGCAAGAATTACAAAGCATAAACATTAAAACTAGCATGAAACATCAAGTTGTCTTCCTTGTCAACATAACACTTCAAGCATAATAGCACAAAGGTTTTGGCTATGTCGCTACTTTGAGAAAAACATGCTTGTTGTTATGACCAAAGCTATACTTGCCAAGATTTAAATAAAGTTTTCGAAGCCATACCTGATATAAGGTCAATACTCCCCATAAGAATCAGCTCATAATGTCGATTGCGTGAAGAGAATACCGAGTGCAGCGAAGAAACCAATAGACTTCTCATTAATATTCCTTCATAGACGACCCCACACTCACGGATACAAAGCTCTCCACAAAAGGAGTGATAGACCTCAAAGCAACACCTATTTCATAAAGTAACTTCCCTAGACATGATACGACTCTACTTGACTCCTAAAGACAAAGATAAAGATACCCGGCACTCCCCCAAGCTTGGAACAAGCTAAGGGGATGCCATTACCCGAGGAGATTCACTCGTCATCTTGTTGTGGTTGTTTCTTCAGATCCCTGATGACACGGCGAAGGGTTTGGATCTCTAACTCCAAGACTTCCACTTGTATTTTTAGTACATGGAAATCTTCAATGAGTTGGTTGGTGATGCGGTAGGCTTCGGAGATGGTGGAAAGAATGCGTTGATCTTCAAGTGAAGTAGAGGGCCCTGAAAGGTTAAGAGAAAGATCATATTGAGGTTGGACATATCCCACCATGATGGGATTGCTTGGACCTCCTTGTTGTTGGGCAGTGATAGTCTTGACTTCCTCTCTCACGGCACGCTCCATCTCCGCTTGTCTTGCGGCAATTTCTTCTTCGGTAGCCCAGTCAACGTGCTTCCCTTGATTAAGATCCTTCTGGACTTGACGTAGACGCCATCCCAAGAAGACCTCTCCGCTCGAGCCACAAGAAGACATCTCTAGCAACAGCTTTTCACCCTGGCAGAAACAGACCGAGAAAGAAAACACACGAAATCGAGAGATACGATGCCGGGACAATCCGTGCAAATATATAGCAAAAATTTCCGCAACATAAGGAAGGTTTCAAGCCTAGGTGGAGTCGGAGTCGGAATCCAGGGAACCCAGGAGGGTGCCTGGCGTGGCCAGGAGGGGGGGGGGGCGCCAGGAGGCCTCCTGGGCCCCCTGGAGTTCCTCTCCGGCTCTACTCAGGCTTGGAATTTTCCTAATTTTGCAAAAACTTTGAAAAGTAAACTTTTATTGACGTTCGCGATGTTTCCTTACCGTAATACATACCTTTTCTTATTCTGCTCGTGCCGGTGTCTGAAACTGGGCTGCAACATGTTCTTCATGAGTTGTTGTATATATCATGTTTGCATCCACATTGATAGGATCACCTGCCATGTAATGTTTGAGTCTTTGTGCATTCACAACTTGAGGTTTGGTGCCTTCGAAATTATTTATCTTGATTGCACTAGACCGATATACTTCTTCGATATGAAAAGGTCCTTCCCATCTGGAAAGTAGTTTACCTGGAGAAAACCTGAAACGAGATCTAAACAACAAAACTTTATCACCAACATCAAATTCACGTTTCAGAATTCTTTTATCGTGCCACTTCTTTACCTTTTCCTTGAACATTTTAGCGCTCTCGTAAGCTTCACTCCTCCACTCATCTAGAGAAGTCAAGTTCATGAGACGCTTTTCACCAGCTAACTTTGGGTCAGCATTTAGCTCTCTGACAGCCCAGAAATCCTTGTTCTCTAACTCTAATGGTAAATGGAACGCCTTGACATAGACCATTTTATACAGAGACATGCCCATGGGGTTTTTGTAAGCAGTTCTATACGCCCACAAAGCATCTCCTAACTTCTTTGACCAGTCCTTTCTAGAACTGTTTACTGTCTTCTGTAAGATCAACTTGATCTCCCTATTGGTGAGCTCAACTTGCCCACTAGTTTGAGGGTGGTACGGTGATGCAATCCTATGATTGACATCGTACTTGGCTAGAGCTTTCCTAAAAGCTCCATGCGTGAAGTGTGACCCTCCATCTGTCATGAGGTACCTTGGTACTCCAAACCTAGGAAAAATTACATCCTTGAGCATTTTCAAAGATGTCTTGTGATCAACACTCTCAGTGGGGATTGCTTCAACCCACTTGGTTAGATAATCAACAACAACTAAGATGTGTGTGTACTTGTGTGAAGGAGGAAAAGGACCCATAAAATCAAAACCCCAGCAATCGAAAGGTTCGATCACTAGTGAGTAATGCATAGGCATCTCATTTCTCCTGCTAATGTTACCAACTCTCTGACACTTATCACAAGATAGAACGTACCTTCGGGCGTCCTTAAAAAGAGTAGGCCAATAAAAACCTGATTGTAAAACTTTATGTGCGGTCCTTTCAGTGGCATGATGTCCTCCATAGGGACTATCGTGACATTATCGAAGAATGTCCTCCTTCTCGTGCTCCGGTATACATCTTCTCACGATCCCATCTGGACCCTTTTTTAAAAGATGTGGATCATCCCAAAAGTAGTGCCTCAAATCCGTGAAGAATTTCTTCCTCTGCTGAAATGTAAAACCTGGAGGCAAAAACTTTGTAACGATAAAATTAGCATAATCTGCAAACCAAGGGTCGGAATGAGATTGTACTTTTACAACAGCAAGCTGTTCGTCTGGGAAACTATCGTTGACTAGAATAGGATCGTGCGGGATATCTTCCATCCTTGAAATATTATCCGCCACCGGATTGTCTTCTCCTTTCCTATCGACAATCTGCAAATCAAATTCTTGAATAAGGAGTACCCATCTAATGAGTCTTGGTTTGGCGTCCTTTTTCTGCATAAGATACTTAATGGCAGCATGGTCAGTATGAATAATAACTTTAGAATCAACAATATACGGTCTAAACTTATCACAAGCAAACACCACTGCCAAGAATTCCTTCTCGGTAGTAGCATAATTCTTTTGAGCACTATCAAGTGTCTTGCTGGCATAGTGGATGACATTCAACTTCTTGTCAACCCTTTGTCCTAAAACAGCTCCAACAGCAAAATCACTAGCATCACACATAATTTCAAAGGAAAAATTCCAGTCAGGTGGTTGTACTATAGGAGCGGTTATCAAGGCTTTCGTAAGAACTTCGAAAGCTTCCTTACAATCTTCAACAAATACAAAAGGCGAATCCTTCTGGAGAAGATTGGTAAGGGGTCTCGAGGTCTTAGAAAAGTCCTTGATAAATCTTCTATAGAAACCAACATGACCTAGAAAACTACGAATACCTTTGATGTCCCTTGGATAGGGCATCCTTTCAATAGCTTCAATTTTTTGCCTTGTCCACTTCAATTCCGCTTTCGTAAATCTTGTGTCCAAGAACTATCCCTTCGTTAACCATGAAATGGCACTTCTCCCAATTGAGCACCAAATTCGTTTCTTCACATCTCTGCAAAACTTTATTAAGATTGTGGAGACAGTGGTCAAAGGAGTTTCCATAGATGGAAAAGTCGTCCATGAAAACTTCTACAATCTCCTCACATAAACCATGAAATATTGCAGACATACACCTCTGAAAAGTAGTAGGTGCATTACACAAACCAAAAGGCATACGCCTATAAGCATAAGTAACATAAGGAAACGTAAAGGTGGTCTTCTCTTGATCCGCGGTGTTAACGTGAATCTGAGAGAAGCCAGAATACCCATCAAGATAGCAGAAGTGGGTGTTTTCAGACAGCCGCTCGAGCATTTGATCAATAAAGGGCAGAGGATAGTGGTCCTTCCTGGTGGCCTTGTTCAACTTCCTGAAATCAATACACATTCTATATCCAATAATAGTCCTCTGAGGTATTAGTTCATTTTTATCATTAGGAACAACAGTTATACCTCATTTCTTAGGAACACAATGAACGGGACTTACCCACTTACTATCAGCTATAGGATAGATGATACCTGCGGCTAGAAGTTTGAGAACCTCCGTCCTAACCACGTCCTTCATCTTTGGGTTCAGCCGTTGTTGATGATCAACAACTGGTTTAGCATCGGGCTCGAGATTGATAGTATGTTAGCAAATGGATGGACTAATACCCTTGAGATCATCAAGAGTATATACAATAGCACCTCGGTGTCTGCGGAGTGTCTCCAATAATCGCTCTTCTTCATACCCTGAAAGGTTATAATTGATAATAACATGATATACTTTCTTTTCATCTAAATAAGCGTACTTGAGCGTATCGGGTAGTGGTTTTAGATCAAACACCGGGTCTTCTTTTGGTTGCGAGAGGATTCCTAAAGGTTCAACCGGGAGGTTGTGCTTCAGGATAGGAGTTTGTCTTAAAAATATGTCTTCTAGTTCATCCCTCTCCTGCATATGTATGTCATTCTCGTGGTCTTCCATAAATTGCTGCAAAGTATCATTAGGAGGAATAGAAATAGAAGCAATTTCTTCAATAATTTTGTCATTACTCGACAAGTCAGTACCACGAGGCTGCTTAGAAAACTTAGAAAAATTAAATTCATACGGCTCACCGTTGAATTCAACAGAAACTTTACCTTTCTTGCAATCTATTATAGCTCCACAAGTGCTGAGGAAGGGCCTACCAAAGATAATAGGGCAAAAACTATCTTGCACTGAACCAAGTACAAGAAAGTCAGTAGGATATTTTACCTTCCCGCAGAGTACTTCAACATCTCTCACAATCCCAAACTGGAGAGATTGTTTGTTTATTTGCAAGATGAATTATGACATCAATGACCTCGATCTCAGACGGCTGAATCTCGTGCACGATCTCTTGATAAAGAATGAAGGGAATAATGCTGACGCTAGATCCCAAATCACATAGCCCATAGTAATTATGATTTCCTATTTTTACAGATACAACTGGTGTACCTGAAATTGGGCCTCTGTTCTTGGCTGTGACAATGTTAGTGGAAACAGCACAAAAACTAATAGTGGATTCTTTAATATCACTGGTTACGAGATCCTTGACCATTGCAACTTGAGGCTTGACCTTGATCATGTCCTCAGGTTCGTCAGTGGTCCTTCCGTTTAAATTTAGAATACCTGTAACAAAAGAGTGCTCCTTTATCCTTGAGGGATAAGGAGGCTGTTCATACACAACTGCAGGTAAAACAGGATCAGTAACATTAATCTCAATAGGTGACTCCTTAAAAGGTTCATGATGTTGACTCTCCTTCTTCTTAGAAGAATCAATATGAGAAGCAAAGTCCTTGAAAAAGTCAACCATTAGTTGGGATTCAAGACCAATTTTAGAGCAAAAGGTATTAAAGTAATCTGTCTTCACATAACTCTCAATGTAGTCATGCTCATAGTTTATAGCGGGTTCAATACCTTTATCAATTTCCCAGTCTTCAGTGTTCTTCTGGATCCTTTCTATAAGATCCCATTTTTCTTCCATACTCCTGGTCTGGAATACCCCGCTAGAGGAGGCATCCAACATCTCCTTGTCCTGACGAGAAAGCCTGGCATACAAATTTGTAAGTATAATTTCCTTGGGGAGCTCATGGTTTGGGCATTTGAGCATCAGGGACTTCAGTCTCCCCCAAGCTTGAGTGATGCTCTCTCCGTCGCGAGACCAAAAGTTATAGATGTAATTCCTTTCTTGATGAATTTCACGAAGAGGATAAAACTTTGCATGAAAGAGAGATATAAGCTCTGGCCATTCAAGCAGATCAGAGTTATCGAGTAGCTTATACCAATCTGAAGCTTTATATTTGAGTGATATGGAGAATAGTTTCTTCATGACGAACTCCATTGTTACACCTGCAAGCTTAAATAAAGAACATAATTGTGATAAATATAGCAGGTGTTCTCGCGGATGTCCTTCTCCTGTATAACGATTAGACAAGACATGATCAATAATACCAGATGGTATTTTATAGGGCACAATTTCAGTAGGGGTAGGAGTGACCACCACAGTCGTGGGGCGGCTCCTTACCAGCAACGAACCAAAAGTAGAAGAGTCCATAAGGACTGAAGGTAACAACAGAAAATAAAAGTTTCCTTACCGGCTTCACTTACCAATAGCCCTACACTCCCTGGCAACGGCGCCAGAAAAGCTCGTTGATGGCGGAGAAGTTAATAGGTTTAGTTGGGTAACGTTGCCTACCTTGTTAACCGCGCCAATAAACGATTCTTGATAACCCACAAGTCTAGGGGATCAATTGTAGCTTTTCGATAAATAAGGATGTCGATCCCACGAGGAGCAGAAGGTGTTGATAAGTGACACTGGATAAGGAAAGGCTGCACACACTCAAAGGTAAATATTTAGGGGTTTTTGGTTTAAGCAACAGAAAAGTAAAAGACAAGCAAAGTAAATAGGGTAACTGAGGAGTAGCAAGTGTCCCAATACTTTCACAAGGCTAAGCCTAGGAACTGAACTTATAAAAGCTAAAGCGTTCTCGAGAACACGTGGGAGAGATAGCCAAGTTACTTTCACCATACTCCGCCAAGTAATATGTATTGTGTTGATAAGTGTTGGTGGGTGGATCAATGCTAGTACACATTCTAGACTAAGATAAGTGTACTCTTATGATTACACACCTTGCAAGCATCCGCAAATACAAGGTAGTAATTAAGGCATAGTCCTAACCACAACATTACGATCAAGGATCCATAACTCCCTTGTGCAAATTGTGCGAATTAGGTTCAGGTTTCTGTCACTCCGGCAACCCACCATAAGCATCCTTTGTGCAAAATGTATTCCTCTAGGCCCATGAAAGGTGAAGTGTTAAGTGTTCGACTCACATAACACCACTAGAGAAATAACAACACAACTTAAGTATCAAACAACACATAATACTTCAACATCATATGACTACTAACAACTAGACTTCTCCCATGTTCTCAAGAACTAAAGTAACTACTCACAAGACATAAAAGAGATCATGATCAGAGGTGATAGATGGGTGGCAAACAATCTGGACACAATGATATTTCTCCAACAAAACTCAATAGCATTCACCACAAAGTAGTAATCAACACCAACAGAGTAGAGAAGATAGATAGTACGGATTACAACACAAGTTGCAATTGTGAGATGAGATGGGATGGTGATGGAGATGGTGCTGATGTTGGGGATGATGTTGATGATGATCTCGATGATGCCCGTGACGACGATGATGATGATGGCGACGATCTCCCCTTCCGGGAGGTGATCTCCCCTGCGGAATCTGCCCGCCGGAGATGGATTTTCTCCTCTGTAGGTTTCCGCCCCGTGGCGGCGGTGAAACACGGAAACTCTTCTCTATTTAGGGTTTTCACCCCAGGGGGGTCTTATAGGCGAGAGGGGGCACCAAGGGGGGCCACCAGGCATCCAGGAGGGTGCCTGGCGCGGCCAGGAGGGGGGCCGCACCAGGCACCCTTCTGGCTTCCTGGTGGGTCCCCTCACCTCCATCTTCGGTGATTCCTAGTCAATTCCCATAAAAACGATCCCCGTAAATTTTCATCGTATTTGGACTTGATCTAATTCAGCAACTTGGTGTCCACTTTTTACCGCTGAATCCTGGTTCTGCTGCTTCGGCATCGGAAATTGTAAACTGTGTAAAAGAAGCCAAAACAACATAAGAACAATAATTTAAAGTGGAATATATCGATGAATAGGATGAAATTACAATATAAAATAGTGATGCTTTTTGGACGTATCAGGTGCTAAGAGTTTGGATATCCTCAACCACTTGGATAGTAGCAACAATATGGTGTGTAGGAAGGCTCTTAATTCTATCTTCTTCCTCCTTTCCTCTAGCCCATCTCTCTTTGAGTTTAGCCATCATCCTAATGTTTTCATTAATTTGCAATTGGATAGCATTCATAGGAGTGACCTTTCTCTTCTCAAGGGGAGAAGTTCTAATTTTAAGCAATTCTACTTCATGGGCTAAGTTGTCTACCTTCGAAGAGAGGTTATCTAGTTTGTCTAGTTTTTCCTCTACACTCTTGTTGAAGGCTTTTTGGGTAGTGATAAAGTCTTTAAGCATACTCTCTAATTCAGAAGTGGAGTTTTTGGTGCTAGAATAAGTGTTGTTGTTCCCATAGTTGTTGGAGGGGAACGGTCTAGGATTGCTACCAAAGTTACTCATATAAGCATTGTTGTTGAAGTTGTTTCTAGAGATAAAGTTCACATCTTCTTGATCTCTAGCAATCAAAGAATTTAAAGGCACATTTTGAGGATCAATAGGAGATTGCTTGGTAAGTAGAGACATAATCAAGCCAACTTTTTCATTTAGGGAGGAGATCTCCTCGACAAAGTTTACCTACCTACCTGTTGGAGCTCTTTCGGTGTTCCATTTGGAATAGTTGGTCATCATCTCATCAAGAAGTTTTGTGGCAGCACCAAGTGTAGTTGACATAAAGGTTCCTCCCGCGGTCGAATCTAGCAAGTTCCGCGAGGTAAAGTTCAAGCGTGCATAAAAAGTTTGGATAACCATCCAAGTAGTCAAACTATGCATAGGGAAATTCTTAACAAGAGATTTCATGCGTTCCCAAGCTTGGGCAACGTGTTCATTATCAAATTGTTTAAAATTCATAATAAAGCTCCTCAACTGAATAATCTTAGCAGGGGGATAGTACTTCCCAATAAAATCATCCTTGCACTTATCCCAAGAATCTATGCTATTCTTAGGCAAGGATTGAAACCAGATTTTAACTTCATCCCTCAAGGAGAAAGGAAAAAGCTTAAGCTTAACAATATCGCCATCTACTTCTTTGTAATTTTGCATATCACAAAGCTTAATAAAATTATTTAAGTGCAAAGCAGCATCATCTCTAGCACCAGATAATTGATCTTTCATAACAAGGTTCAGCAAAGCAGGTTTAATCTCATAAGAAGGTGCTGAAGTAGCTGGTGTAGCAGTAGGAGTGCAGATAAAGTCACTGTTGTTGTGACTAGTGAAGTCACACAACTTGGTATTCTCAGAGGAACCCATAGTAGCAGCAGGCAAGATAACTATTTTTTTTATTTTTGATAAAGGACACTAAAGCAAAATCTAAAAGGTAAACAAACAAGACTAAAAAGCAAAGATAAAAGATAGTGTGCAACTCCCCTATCTTGAAGAGTGGAGTCCCCGGCAACGGCGCCAGAAATTGCTTTGATGTCACGAGAGTTTACTTCTCGCCCCTCATTGGTTACCCAAAGTGGAAGGTTGAGATGTAGACAACAACAAGTTTCCCTTAGCGAAGATGCTAAGGTTGAGTATCGACCAATAGGACTCCAAGATCGACAAGTAGGTTGTTCGGCAAGTGAGGTGCCATCTTATGATAATCACTTGCTTTGCCTGGACCTCCACACACAACAGATAGCTTTGCTCCCAATGAGTACGGAGAGGTTGTCAATCCCTCCGGCCTTGTTGTTTACAAAGGATAAAACGCACATGATAATAATGATAGTGATAGCAACGAAAAAGTAAATACTGAAAGTAAATTGAAGGTGCAAACAATGTTGGAAATATGGACTGGGGTCCTATGATTTTCACTAGTGATGTCTCTCTACCAAAAGACGATAAAATATCCATGCGAGGTAAACAAATGACAACTGGGCAATTGACAGGATTATGTGCGCAAACCAATGCTAATTATGCTATAAAGAAAGGAAGAGGCTCAAACGCATGGGCGATACGCCAAGACAAGTAGACCGAAATCCATCTGCCTTTACCTACTAATCATCCACCTTGAGATATCTATCTAGAACATCTCGCTGGTATTAAGTTGCGAATCCCACCCAAAGTGTAAACTCAAAGCAACGGACAACTGCATTAAAGAACTTTGCGTAAAGTAAACAATCCTTGCACCCGCAAGTACAAGCACCGTTGTTTTCCCCCTTGTGGCAACAGTACATCCCCTAGACTCATGTTTCTGTCACTCAAGCTAGTCATCGGGGGGCATGAACCCACAATCATGCATAACGCTCCCTCTTGGAGTCACTACCTACTACTTGGCCAAAGAAATAAACAGCAACGGAGAACATGCAATAATTACTCAAGAACATAAATATAAAAGAGGAGAATCAAATATATTACTCAAACACAATCTGAACATAATCTCATAATCCATCAGATCCCATCAAACTCAGCATAGCAACAACAGAAATATTACATAAGTGCCTCGATCATGTAGGGCAGCTCACGAGGTCTAATCCATGAAGAACAAAGAGGGGAGGAGAACATCACATAGCTACTGATCATAGACCCATGGTCCAAGGTGGACTACTCACGGTTCATCCAGGAAGCATCCATGGTGGTGGAGAAGCTCTCGGAGGTGATTCCTCCCACCGACAGGGTGCCGGGAAGAGGTCTTCTGGTGCTCCCGATCTTGGAAGCGCGGTGGCGGCGGAATAGAGGAGAGATCGCGAAAAAGGGTTCCCGTCACGGGGGTTTCTCGTCACGAGGAATAAATAGGAGAAGGGGGTAGCCAGGGGGGCCACCAGGGCTGCAGGCGTCCCCCTGGCGCGGCCCCACCCTAGGGCGCGCCAAGAGGGCGCCTGGGACCCTGGTGGGTCCCCTCTGCCCCCCTCGGTGATTCTGGAAGCTTCCTGTACGCTGAATTTTTATTGGATTTTCCCGAATTTTTGGAGCACTTTTTATATGAGGGAAACCTGAAATAGAAAAACAGCAGAAAACAGGAACTAGCACTGGGGTGCACTGAGTTAATAGGTTAGTCCAAATATGATCAAAAGTGTATGGAAGTTCATCAATATCATAGCAATATCACACAAAAGAGGCATGGAGTAAGCAGAAATTATAGATATGTTTTGGACGTATCGGAAGGGACAATTTGTTCGTCAGGAACGTGGCACCACCTCCTCCGCTCCTCAGGGCCGTGCAAAGCGTGCAGTTGTTCAGGCTCCCATTGTTGAGGGTTCCAACAGCGATGATATTGAGGAAGAGACGTATGTGGAAAATGAACCAAGTGTTGAGGAAGAAGAAGAGGAAGAAGAAGAGGAAGAGCCTGATGATGAATTCAACATTGACACTATTGATGATCTGAATAAGATGCCCAGGCCATAGTACCGCAAGCTGCATAATATCTATCCCTATGCAGATGCCCGTGATGAGGTAGATTGGAAGTTCCACAATATGTTTCAGCAGCGCACCTTTTCTGAGATTCTCAAGCCCATGAAGGTCAAGATTGCTCCTCATCGTAATTGGGATCTTGATTACATCAATGATCGTGCGCTCTTCCCCGAGGTATACGGAGTGTTGGAGGACATGGGGCTTATTCCTTTTGTGTCGTACAACCGGGCTTACAATGAGGACCTCATTCTTCAGTTTTATGGTACGGTGTACTTTGCCAATGATTCTGCTCGGTCTTTCACGTGATGCTCGGACAACAAGGTTCTCAAGGGTTCTATGGCGGATCTTGCTTTGATCACTGGATACCAGTTCTTCCCTGAGCCTGAAGAAGGCTATGCCACTGTTGTTCAGCACAACCGCACGAAGCAGGCTCTTGCGTTCGCTTATGGCTCCACAGGCACTATTGGTCGCACTCGAGGGATGGTTCCGCTTTATCATGCTCTTCGTCAGATCTTTCGAGTGTCGCTCTCTCCCAAGGCTGGTTCTTCTGATGAGTTCTGGGGCACTGCCATTGATCTCTTGGTCTATGCTCATGAGAGGACCAAGATTGACGTTTTGGACTTCATGTTTGAGGAGATGAGGGCTTGTGTGTTTGAGAAGAAGGCCATTTTCTATGCTCCGTTCATTCAGGCGCTGATTGAGCGAAAGTATCCAGACCGCGACAAGCTTCTAAGCCATTTTCTCATCTCGTTTCCTGTGCGCAACACGAAGTTCAAGCCTCAAGTTCATCCAGATCTGGTTCACTTGACTGGGAAGAAGTCCAAGGCCAAGCCTGCTCCTTCGTCTGCTGCTGCCGGTGCCTCCTCCTCTCGAGGCGCACCTGATGTGGACCCCGCGGATCTTGCTCACACTGTGATGTCTTCTCTTTCTTTCTCCAAGAAGGAGAAGAACTTGTTCTTTCGGGGGTTCAACAATCTGTTCAAGATGTGTCGATCCACTTCACACCGTCAGGTGCGGGAGCTGAACTACCGCAAGCAGATCCTTCGTGAGCAGAAGGCTGCCAGAGGTCTTGAGTCAGGCGATCATCAACCTGCCGGGTCTGAAGATCGTGACAGCGTGGCGACCGGGTACTCCAACCTATGTTTGGCCTATATTCCTAACAATGAGGATGACGATGCTTCCAGTGGCCCTCCCTGAGTCTAGACCTTCCGGTAGCATCGCGCTTTTCCCTTTTTGGTGTCTTGATGCCAAAGGGGGAGAAGTGTTCTAGTAGGATTGTGACTTGAGACTGTGTGTTTTCATTATGTCGTACTTCTTGTTGTTGAACCTTGTTGTGAGATGTGCTTTCTAGTATCTTTGTGAGACTGCGCTGTTTCTGTCTTACATGCTTGTCATGTAGTTTTTTTTCATTGCGTCTCACTAAGTGTTATCTGTCTCTCACATCTCTAGTTTGTGACTTCTTGCCTTGTTGTTTACTTCTCTTTATCACAAATTAGCTTGTGCAACTACTTCTTTTCTACTCTTATTTCGCGTAGTTGCACTCTTGTTATTAATGTATAAAGGGACTCCTTTTGTGTGAAATGGTTATGTTTTCTTGCACACAACAAGGGGGAGCTTTATAGATTAGTAATCTTGGCATGGCTTTAATGCTCTTTATCGTTTTATATTTATTCTTGCCATGTGCAAGTCGTATTGTCATCAATGCACCAAAAAGGGGGAGATTGAAAGTGCAATTGCTCCTGATTGCGGTTTTGGTATTGATCACAATACGATTTGCGAGGACTAATGTTATTTTTCTAGTTTATCTCAGGACATTAGGGTCTCAGTGGCATCTACGGATGCTGGTGACCCCACTCTATCCAAAAAGAAAAAGATGGCGTGCTTTTGGACTTGGAAGATTTTTTCGGTTACTTTTGAGTCATAGGAAGTGCCTCACTATTAAGAGGGGTCACGGTGATTAGGGCTAGGAGGGGTCGCTATGGCTTCATGTTTGTCCTGGTCAAGGGTCAGAAAGGGAGAGGTCTCAATCCTCCCTGACCACCCCGGGTGCCCGGGGTCCTCGACCCCCGGGTGCCCGGGCCTCTGGCTTGCTCTCTGAGCACTCCGGGTGCCCGGGCTCCTGGACCCCCGGGTGCCCGTCCCTCTGGTGTGTGCTCTCTGACCATCCCGGGTGCCCGAGGCTCTGATCCCCGGGTGCTTGGTCTCCAATGGCCTGGTGGGCTCTGACCATCCCGGGTGCCCGAGGTCCCCCGTGGACAACGGTCATATTTGGGGTGGGGGAATAAACCCCCCTTCTTCCTCCTTTGACTTGAATCTCTCCCCCAAGCTCCTCCACCATTGCCAAACCTTAAATCTTGGATCCCTCCTTGTTCCACCAACCAAACACTCCAATACTTTGGGATTTGGAGGAGATTCACACGATCTACACTTCCACCAAACCGTTTTTGTTTCCCACCAAGATTTCTTCACCGTTGACTTGTTACTCTTGGAGCTTTGGCTCCTAGGCGGCTAGGTGTCCGTCTCGGAAGCTTCCTTGCTTGTGGTGTGCTCCGGGAAGTTTGTAAAGGTGTGGTGGTCGCCTTCAAGACCAACCCCGAGTGATTCGAGGCTCATCCGTTGGGGGTGACTCGAAAAGGAGAATACGGTGAGCCACGTTGTTGGTAGCGCTCTCAAGCTTGAGCACCGATCGAACGGAGATTATCACTCCCTCAAAAGAGTGTGAACTTCGGTCAACCAAATCTCCGCGTCTCTTCGTCACTTGTGGTTTATCCTTTTCCGCACTTTACTTGTACTAGCCTTTTATGCTTGTTGGCTTGCTATTGTAATTGTTGCCTAGCATATTTGTTTTGAGCTTGCTTGCCACCTAGGGTTGTTTCATCTAGTGCACATGTAGAGAATTGTATTTATCCGCTTAACCCTAAAATTTGGTAACAAAGCTTAAATTTGTTAGTCACCTATTCACCCCCCCCTCTAGTTGACCGTATCGATCCTTTCAGTTGTGCTTAGAGCCCTCTTCTCCTTCATCTCAAACAGCTCAAGGAGCATTCATTGTAGCCAGAGTTATTGCATATAGCTAGGTAGGTAGGACTAGGGGTGTTATATCTACGGAGAGCCCTGAACCTGGGTACATCGTGGTGTCTCACTGTGTGTTCCCACTCTCGATTCTGATACCAGCGACACTAACCTCGGTTTGTCCCCCTCTTTAGCCATCCCCATGGCATCTGCCGTTACATATCGACGACATTTGGCGCCCACTGTGGGGCAGGACGAGGCGTCGACTGGAGTTCTGATCCGGACGGGACCATCATCTGCATCGCACGTGCGCTTCGCCTCCGGCCTGGTCATGAGGAGCGGAGCGTGGGACTACCTCATCGACAATGCCTCGCGGTTTGGGGCAGGAATGCCTCTGCCGCGCGGCGTCATCATTCCTTTCGGCGGACATCGCGTTTTCGTCGCGGCACTTCCTGATGTTTTTCCCAGGGAGGTACGAGTGTTCTATGAGCTCACGGATCCGTTGCCAGGCTGGCCAGATGCCGTGGGAACAGACAGCACGACTGCGCACATCCGTGCGGAGGTTATGATGGCGGGAGCATCTAGTCACAACTGCTCTACTTCAGTAACCCGAGCCGCGAGAGCAGCAACCACGGTATCAGCGGGCCCAAGCAACCCACCGGATGTGCTTTGCACTCCTGTGGATCTCCATGCCGATCCAGTTGTGGCTCATGGCGAGCTGGAGAAGGTGCGTCAGGCTCTGAAGGAGCAGTCAGATCGGATCGATGCTGAAAAGCGTCGTATGGAGGCAACAGTTCGGGAGTACAATGCAGCACATGGCATCAAGCAGCGCGTCATCCCACCCCCAGTAATTGATGAACTCCGAGCTGCAGCCCGAGAGGTCGGCAGAGAGCTGGGAGGGTGTAAGGCCCGATATGCGGCACTGTTCCAGATCTAGATGTTTCCATCCAGATCCGGGGACGAAGCACATATCGGTCCCACCGCGACATATTACACTGCCATATGCCCCGGATTTCCAACATGATATCACAATATAACAACTACAAGGATACAACATCTCATACAATCAGCATACAACTGCCTTAAATACATTACATCAGCGGAAGATACATGTCTGAGTACAGACTACAATAAAATGCCTAACGTAAATAGAAAAGGACATCGCTCCCATAACCACACGGGTCCAGGCCCTCCGCCGAGATCCGCCTAAGTAGTCGTCATCGAGTCTCCACGTGAAACATCGATCACCATACCTGTTGTCGATCAAGAACCCTGAAAAGAGTTTGGGGGTAGTATCATGAGTACAGAAGTACTCAACATCCAACTATAGTGGTCAACTGACCCAGCAAGGACTTCATCACTCGTCATTCTAGGATAACTAGTAGTTCACAGTAAGGATGGGGTAAGTGGTGAGGTTGCTGCCGCACTATCATTTATGAAGTGGCTAACGATCTAGTGAGTGAGATGAGAAGCCAATCATTCGGTGAGGAATCACCTCCAACAAGTCTTGCTATCAGCTACTTACGCAAACATAACACCTATCCTATCCTTGTCCTCCTCTTCGCATCCCGACGAAGAAGAAGCAGTCAAGGCACACACACACGTTGATCAAGTTATTAAGATTATCTCAGTTGTTGTCTTCTATGAACAAGGAGTAGGTTTCAAGTCGTCCATAACCGTGGACACGACTTCTCGAAAAGATTTAACCCTGCAGGGGTGTACCAACTGCCCATTACAAGGCTCCGTACGCACGCCCATCTCTCTCAGTTGCTACCCATCATAGGCAACCATTTTATGATTTACTTCCGAGAGATCCAAAACGACAGGTCCCTCTAGCTAACAACGAACAAATCCGGGTGGCCCCCGGGGAGTCGACATCCAATCCAAAAGCCGGTCGCGCCCTCGGATCGGCATCTTCCGTCTCAACAGGGTTTGGGTTACCGGGACACCTCACGTGAGTTCCCGGGCCCTCGCCGGCCAAAGGTGGACCAACAGGAAATCCATGTCCTCATTGGTCCAGGTTGTTTTAAAGGATATCTGCTAGGAGCGACCCACAGACATATATGCATGGTTTCAAATGGTAAATCAGCTTGGGCCACCTCTCGAAATGTTTGAAGCTAGGTAAGTAAGAAAAGGGGACCCCATAGTATCCCACACGCGGTTAGGCATGCTCGTCAAGAGAAACAATACCCGGAACTCGGGTCCTAGGTGACTCGAATGGAACAAAGCGTCGGGGCGGGATAGCCTAGACCTTCCATTCTTCGTCGAATATAGTCAACATTATAATAATCATATCATCCACAACAATATAATAATGTGATAGCCCAATCCAAGGAGTAACAGGGGTAACATTCGTAGCATCCTAATCATGCATACTAAGGAGGGGCTGAGCAACGAGCAATAGTAACATAGAAGTTCATGGTTTGCTGGGAGGGGACATGGCTATATCGGTTTAAGAGAGGTTGTATATATGTGGTACAATCAAACATCGAACCTAACCTAGACTAGCATGCAAACCACTGGTTATAATAGAATGGATCATAACTAATGTATAGTCCTTGCCTGTTGATAAGTCAGGTTCCGAAGGTGTAGGCGATCGAGAGATCGCACCGTCTCCGAGAGTAACCGCGGGAGCACACATGAAGGTAACACTGGAAAGCAATCAATGAGCATGCATCTATTACTACGAAGCAATCACGATAAATCAACAGCAAGAAAGCAACACGATACAACACACTACAGTCGCATCTATCCTCGAGAGCAGTTACTAACAGGTTAAGTGAAGTATTCGTCACACACGATGGTACCGCACATTTAGAAGGGTTCAAGTTGTTTAGCTACACAAGATGAGCAAAGGTTGTTAACATGGCATCTCACCCAAGCATGGCATATCACACAAACATGACAAAAGGTGAAGCATAAGTAAACTACCTAGGCTAGTCAATTTAGGTGGGGCAAAATCCTAAACATGCTTATCATTATTTACACCACCAAAATTATAACGTTTGGTACTGTTTTTCACTAAAAAATATTTTATTATTTTTATTAGCAATCAAGAACAACATAATCAAGATCTACACACAATTCTAGTCAAGTTACATATAAGAAACATTTTAATCGGAGCAACGGTTAAAAAGTTATTAAAGAAACAGTTTACGGTGGCATGCGGTGGTAATTAACAGTGAAAAAGCATGTACACAAGTGCAAACATGGCAAAGGAGCACATTTTATTAATATAAGCAAAAAACGGAGCAACTTTCATGTTTAACACATCGCGATCCGAGCTACCGTTAAAAAGATATCGCCGTCGCAAAATTACAACACAATCTGCCAAATTAAAAACCTAGAAAAGGAAAAAAAAAAACTCTAACGGGACGAATCTGCTCTGAATTGGGCCTAATAGCAGGGCGCATGGCAGCTAAATAACGCCTACGGGCGCACAATAGCATTGGGCCAAGCCCAGCAACAAACAGAAAAAAAAGAAAAAAAATAAAAAAAAGAAGAAGGCGGCTCACTGCGTGGGCTTGGCCCATGACAGCGTGGGCGACGCATAAGCAGATCTCGCCCAGGGCGAGCAATAGCTCGCGAGCCGTGCGATTGCTGGTCCGAGGGGAGGATGCCACGAGGCGCTGGGCCTAGGCGGGACATGGGTCGCAAGGGGGCGCGCGGTGGGCCGTGAGGAGCAGGTCAGCCCACAGCGGGCGAGCGGGTGACGAGGAGAATGGCACCGGGAGGGGCTGGCCGGCCGACAGGGCGGCGGCGCGAGTTCAAGGGCTGGGGCGATCCGGTCGCAGAGGACGAGATCCCCCGGATCCCGGCTGGATTCAGGTGGCGCTAGAGTCCCACGGCGGCGGCGCTCTCTGGCTCGGGAAGGTATCGTCCATGGCGCGACGGGCTTGCAAAACCAGGGAGAAAAGGAGGGTCAGGAGGGAGGAGGGAGTTTCGGGATGGGAGGAGAGGCGACCTGCAGGGACGAGGGGCGGCGGCGCGGTTGCCGGCAACAGCCGGAGACGACACACGCGAGGGGAAGGAGCTCGAGAGGACCTCGGGCAGGGAGGAGCTCCCACGGTGCAGGATTGGGCTCTGGTGACGTGGCGCGACGTCGTCCATCCGATCCAAATTGAACGGATCAGATCAGATCGGCTGGATCTGGCATGGGGAAAGCTGGGTGTGCAAGGTGGCGGCGGGGGAGAGGTTTGGCACGGATATCTGAGGGAGGTAGGGGCTAGGGTTAGCCAAAAATGGAAGGGGGCTTGTCAATTTATAGTGGGTGGCTGTTAGGTGATGTTTGGGCCACAAAATGGCCCGTTTCGGGTCGATTTTTCGGGTGGGCTAGAATCCGAGGTAAGAAGGGAATCCGGGGGTCCATCTATCAGCGCACACGATATTTTGTAAATACGTCACATGACTTACACCGGCTACTATGCCTGGCACATCCGAACGTTCACCTACCCGACGAAGTCGGAATCGCACGAAATTCAAAACACCGCCTCAAAGCACCGAACTGACGTCGTCTGCAATGTTTAACGCCAAAAGAGAACTTCGAACACCTCCCGATAAAATAACCCATTTAAATATAAATGGGGGTTTTTCCGCACCGATGGTGATGGTTGGTCCTGTGCTGGAGGTCGCGACGGTGATCGGGTGACTTTCCCGGTGCCGCAACGAGGTCATGTGCCATGGTGGGAAAGGGCCGTTCTCGCATACGATACGAGAAAGAGGGGGAAATATTCACCGATTAATAATTCGGCGAAGCAAACACTGCAAACTATTCTAACAAGCAACAAAGTAATGCAATAAACAATTTTTTTTTAATTTGGGTGAAAATCTCGGGCTGTTACAATACAACACCACCAACAAAGGATATTGTCCCGAGATCCTGGACGATCCGGGGGAGAGGAGGGGAGAGAAAAGAGAGTCGATGATCTTCAACACCACCAACAAGAGACTATGCTCCATGTCTAAGACGAACTTCCATCGAGAAACTTTCCGCAGAGAGACAGCAACGTCGAAGAACGAACCCATCGAGAGATCAAGAGGAAGAACGATAGTCCAAAGTGACGATTAAGGGAAGCATTCTCACTCAAATCGCGAGGATACTAGGCAAGAGGAATGAAGTCAATGGATGACCAAGATGTAAACCCGAGTCAGATAGACTAAAGGTACTACATGATTTCCTAACCTGAGATCGGAATCGAGACAATACGCTGCAAGCAAGGCATTGTAACTATTCCGAAACTCCACACTCATCGAGATCCTAAAGTTTGAGGGGGGGGGGTAAGGCGAGAATAAATCACTTACGACATTTTTCCTGACCAGAGCAAAGATAAGGAGTAAAAAGATTCCTACTCTCCGATAACTAACTTAGTAACTACAAAATAGTTTTTGTCTAGACTCGACTTCGACCAGAAAAGGGATCCTACGATCGGTAAGGCTCTGATACCAAGTTGTAAGGCCCGATATGCGGTACTTTTCCAGATCTAGATGTTTCCATCTAGATCTGGGGAAGAAGCACATATCGTTCCCACCGCGACATATGACACTGTCATATCCCCAGATTTCCAACATGATATCAAAATATTACATCTACAAGGATACAACATCTCATACAATCGGCATACAACTGCCTTAAATACATTACATCAGCGGAAGATACATGTCTGAGTACAGACTACAATCAAATGCCTAACGGCAAAGAGAAAAAGAAATCGTTCCCATAACCACACGGGTCCAGGCCCTCCGCCGGGATCCTCCTAACTACTCGTCGTCGAGTCTCCGCGTGAAACGTCGATCACCATCCCTTTTGTCGATCAAGAACCCTGAAAAGAGTTTGGGGTAGTATCATGAGTACAGAAGTACTCAGCATCCAACTATAGTGGTTAACTGACCCAGCAAGGACTTCATCACTCGTCATTCTAGGATAACTAGTAGTTCACGGTAAGGATGGGGTATGTGGTGAGGTTGCTGCCGCACTAGCATTTATGAAGTGGCTAATGATCTAGAGAGTAAGATGAGAAGCCAAACATTCGGTGAGGAATCGCCTCCAACAAGTCTTGCTATCAGCTACTTACGCAAAAATAACACCTATCCTATCCTTTTCCTCCTCTTCGCATCCCGACGAAGAAGAAGCAGTCAAGGCACACACACATTGATCAAGTTATTAAGATTATCTCAGTTGTTGTTGTCTATGAACAAGGAGTAGGTCTCAAGTCCTCCATAACCGTGGACACGGCTTCTCGAAAAGATTTAACCCTGCAGGGGTGTACCAACTGCCCATTACAAGGCTCCGCACACACGCCCATATCTCTCAGTTGCTACCCATCATAGGCAACCATTTTATGATTTAGTTCCGAGAGATCCGAAACGACAGGTCCCTCTAGCTAACAACGAACAAATCCGGGTGGCCCCCGGGGAGTCGACACCCAATCCAAAAGCCGGCCGCGCCCTCGGATCGACCTCTTCCATCTCAAAAGGGTCTGGGTTACCCAGACACCTCACCTGAGGTCCCGGGCCCTCGCCGGCCAAAGGTGGACCAAAAGGGAAACCATGTCCTCATTGGTCCAGGTTGTTTTAAAGGATATCTTCTAGGAGCGACCCGACAGACATATATGCATGGTTTCAAATGGTAAATCATCTTGGGCCACCTCTAGAAATGTTTGAAGCTAGGTAGGTAAGAAAAGGGGACCCCATAGTATCCACACGCGGTTAGGAACGCTCGTCAAGAGACACAATACCCGGAACTCGGGTCCTAGGTGACTCGAATAGAACAAAGCGTCGGGGCGGGATAGCCTAGACCTTCCATTCTTCGTCGAATATAGTCAACATTATAATAATCATATCATCCACAACAATATAATAATGTGATAGCCCATTCCAAGGAGTAACAGGGGTAACATTCGTAGCATCCTAAGCATGCATACTAAGGAGGGGCTGAGCAACGAGATAGTAACATAGCAGTTCATGGTTTGCTGGGAGGGGACATGGCTATATCGGTTTAAGAGAGGCTGTAAACATGTGGTAGGATCAAACATCGAACCTAACATAGACTAGCATGCAAACCACTGGTTATAATATAATGGATCATAAGTAATGTATCGTCCTTGCCTGTTGATAAGTCGGGTTCCGAAGGTGTAGGCGATCGCGAGCTCGCACCGTCTCCGAGAGTAATCGCGGGAGCACACAGGAAGGAAACGATGGAAAGCAATCGACGAGAAAACATCTATTACTACGAAGCAATCACGAGCAATCAACAACAAGAAAGCAACACGAGACAACACACTACAGTCACATCTATCGTCGAGAGCGGTTACTAATAGTTTAAGGGAATTATTCGTCACACACGACGGTACCGCACATTTAGAAGGGTTCAAGTTGTTTAGCTACACAAGATTAGCAAAGGTTGTTAACATGGCATCTCACCCTTGCATGGCATATCACACAAACATGACAAAAGGTGAAGCATAAGTAAAGTACCTAGGCTAGTCAATTTAAATGGGGCAAAATCCTAAACATGCTTATCACTATTTACCCCACAAAAATTATAATGTTGGGTACTGTTTTGCACTAAACAATATTTTATTATTATTATTAGCAAGCAAGAACAACATAATCAAGATCTACACACAATTCTAGTCAAGTTACATATAAGAAACATTTTAATCGGAGTAACGGTTAAAAAGTTATTAAAGAAACAGTTTACGGTGGCATGCGGTGATAATTAGCAGTGAAAAAGCATGTAGACAAGTGCAAACATGGCAAAGGAGCACATTTTATTAATCTAAGCGTAAAACGGAGCAACTTTTATGTTTAACGCGTCGCGATCCGTGCTACCGTTAAAAAGATATCGCCATCGCAAAATTACAACACAATCTGCCAAATAAAAACCTAAAAAAGAAAAAAAACACTAACAGGCCGAATCTGCTCTGAACCGGGCCTAATATCACGGAGGATGACAGCTAAATAACGCCTACGGGCGCACAATAGCCTTGGGCCAAGCCCAACAACAAACAGAAAAAATGAAAAAAAGAGGAAGGGGGCTCACTTGGTGGGCCTGGCCCATGACGGCATGGGCGACTCATAAGCAGATCTCGTCCAGGGCGAGCAATAGTGCGCGGGCCATGCGGTTGCTGGGCCGAGGGGAGATGACCACGAGGCGCTAGGCCTAGGCGGGACTTTGGTTGAAAGGGGGCGCGCGGTGGGCCGTGTGGAGCAGGTTAGCCCACAGCGAGCGAGCGAGCGTCGTCGTCCTCGTCCTCCCGACGAGGAGAACGTCACCAGGAGGGGCTCGCCAGCCGGCAGAGCGACGACGCGAGTTGAAGGGCTGGGGCGGCTCGGATCCGGTCGCAGAGGAGGAGATCCCCCGGATCCCGGCTGGATTCAGGCGGCCCGGAGTCCCACGACGGTGACGCTCTCTGGCTTGGGGAGGTCTCGGCCATGGCGCGACGGGCTTGCAAAACCAGGGAGAAAAGGAGGGTGAGGAGGGAGGAGGGAGCTGTGGAATGGGAGGATAGGCGACCTGCAGGGGCGAGGGGCGGCGGCGCAGTTGCCGTCAACGGCCGGAGACGACACGCGCGCGGGGAAGGAGCTCGGGAGGACCTCGGGCAGGGAGGAGCTCCCACGGTGCGGGGCTGGGCTCTGGTGACATGGCGCGACGTCGTCCATCCTATCCAAATCGAACGTATCAGATCAGATCGGCTGGATCTGGCATGGGGAAAGCTGGGTGTGCAAGGTGGCGGCGGGGGAGAGGTTTGGCACGGAAATCTGAGGGAGGTAGGGGCTAGGGTTAGCCAAAAATGGAAGGGGGCTTGTCCATTTATAGTAGGTGGCTTTTAGGTGATGTTTGGGCCAAAAAATGGCCCGTTTCGGGTCCGGTTTTTCGGGTGGGCTAGAATCCGAAGGTAAGAAGGGAATCAGGGGTCCAGCTATCAGCGCACGCGATATTTTGTAAATACGTCACAGGACTTACACCGGCTACTATGCCTGGCACATCCGAACGTTCACCTACCCGACGAAGTCGGAATCGCACGAAATTCAAAACACCGCCTCAAAGCACCGAACTGACGTCATCTGAATGTTTAACGCCAAAAGAGAACGTCGAACACCTCCCGATAAAATAACCCATTTAAATATAAATAGGGGATTTTTCCGCACCGATGGTGATGGTTGGTCCCGTGCTGGAGGTCGCGACGGTGATCGGGTGACTTTCTCGGTGCCGCAACGAGGTAGTGTGCCATGATGGGAAAGGGCCGGTCTCGCATACGATACGAGAAAGAGGGGGAAATATTCAACGATTAATAATTCGGCGAAGCAAACACTGCAAACAATTCTAACAAGAAACAAAATAATGCAAAAAAAATTTAATTTGGGTGAAAATCCCGGGCTGTTACAGAGGGGCCCAGCAACCAGCAACGTCCACCATCGCCGCTCCACAGATCTCATACAGTTCTCCTGTGAAGAACATGAGAGCGGCCGAGAAGATCGCCACCGAGCAGGAGCACCTGGAAGGAGAGGAGCTGCGGGAGAGGACGCGCCGAATGCGTGACCTCATAAAGAAAGCAAACCAGCAGCAGAAGGCGGACACCGAGCAGCAAGGGCCAGTGGCGTCAAAATCAGTTCGGGCAACTGATGGTACGAATTAACACCCCCTCATTGGTTACCCAAAGTGGAAGGTTGAGATGTAGACATCAAATTTTTTCCCTCGATGAAGATACCAAGGTTTGTCTCCAGTAGGACTCCGACAACAACAGGAAGGTGACAACGGCGCCAGAGATTAGCGGTTGTCGTGGACCTGCACACACAACATATAACTTGGCTCCCAACGAGTACAAAGGAGTTGCCAATCCCTCCGACCTTGTTGTTTACAAAGCATAAAACACACGGGATAATAATGATAGTGATAGCAACGGAAAAGTAAATAAAGCAGTAAATTGATAGTGGGTGTATGCAGTATTGGAAATATGGACCGGGGTCCCATGATGTTCACTAGTGATGTCTCTCTCCCAAAAGACGATAAAATAGCCATGCGAGGTAAACAAATTACAGCTGGGCAATTGACATGATTATGTGCGCAAACCAATGCTAATTATCCTATAAAGAAAGGAAGAGGCTCAAAAGAATGGGCGGTACGCCAAGACAAGTAGACCGAAATCCATCTGCATCTACCTACTAATCATCCACCTTGAAATATCTCTCCACAACATCTCGCTGGTATTAAGTTGTGAATCCCACCCAAAGTGTAAACTCAAAGCAACAGACAACTACATTAAAGAACTTTGCGTAAAGTAAACAATCCTTGCACCCACAAGTACAAGCACCGTTGTTTTCCCCCTTATGGCAACAACACATCCCCTAGACTCATGTTTCTGTCACTCAAGCTAGTCATCAGGGGGCATGAACCCACAATCATGCATAACGCTCCCTCTTGGAGTCACTACCTACTACTTGGCTAAAGCAATAAAGAGCAACGGAGAACATGCAAGAATTAATTAAGAACATAAATATAAAAGAGGAGAATCAAATATAATACTCAAACACAATATGAACATAATCTCATAATCCATCAGATCCCAGCAAACTCAGCATATCAATAGCAGAAATATTACATATGTGCCTCGATCATGTAGGGCAGCTCATGAGGTCTAATCCATGAAGAACAAAGAGGGGAGGAGAACATCACATAGCTACTGATCATAGACCCATGGTCCAAGGTGGACTACTCACGGTTCATCCGGGAAGCATCCATGGTGGTGGAGAAGCTCCCGGAGGTGGTTCCTCCCTCCGACAGGGTGCCGGGAAGAGGTCTTCTGGTGCTCCCGATCTTGGAAGCGTGGCGGCGGCGGAACAGAGGAGAGATCGCGAAAAAGGGTTCCCGTCTCGGGGTTTTTGCGTCACGGGGAATAAATAGGTGAAGGGGGGCAGCCAGGGGGGCCACCAGGGGTCCAGGCGGCCCCCTGGCGCGGCCCCACCCTAGGGCGCGCCGAGAGGGCGCCTGGGGCCCTGGTGGGTCCCCTCTAGCCCCCCTCGGTGAGTCCCGAAGCTTCGTGTACGCTGATTTTTTATTGGATTTTTCCGGAATTTTTGGAGCACTTTTAATATGGGGGAAACCTGAAATAGAAAAACAGCAGAAAACAGGAACTGGCACTGGGGTGCACTGAGTTAATAGGTTAGTCCAAATATGATCAAAAGTGTATGGAATTTCATTAATATCACACAAAAGAGGCATGGAGCAAGCAGAAATTATAGATACGTTTTGGACGTATCAACATCCCCAAGCTTAATTCCTTCTCATCCTCGAGTAGGTAAATGATAAAAGCATAATTTCTGTGGTGACATGCTAACAACCATATAAGAACTTTTAAGTAAAGCAATCAAGGCATGTTATTCAATTCAAGTCATAACAGGCAAGAGTCTATATTTAGCATTGAAATAAGCAACATAAGAACATAAAAGTGCAAGAGCTCTCGCTGTCTGTGACTCGAATGTCTCCAAATGGTGTTTGCGTGCAAGAAAGGGGTTAGGGATACACGAGAAAAGGTATTTTTGTGTTGAGAACTCAAACTACTAAAGTTTCACACTTGGTATTCTTTGGAATCCTATCTTGACTCATCCCCAGACCACTAGCCAGGTACAAGTCAAAATAATCCACTCCTTTTCGACATTTGGAGCACTCATGCAATGGATGAGCGTAAGCAAGAAAGTTGACACTTAGGATGGCAAAGAGAGAATATGGTGGAGGAGGAATACAAAAGGGTGTGAAAGGCTCACATCAACGAGGACAATCATAGGCGAGAGAAAGCCAAATGATAGATATGATGTGAGGAGTAGGGATTGCCATGCAACGGATGCACATATGAGCTAAGGTAAGCTCTCCAATGGAACTAGTGGGGGTGCATCCAACTTGCTTGCTCAAGAAGACCTGGAGCTCATTTGAGGAGGCTCATCATTGGAATATACAAGCCAAGTTCTATAGTGTGAAGGTCCCCACATAGTTATATGCAGAAATGATATTCTCTATGGAGTACAAGATATAAGAGGGAGTATGAGTGTGGATCTCTCAAAAGGAATAGTAGTGTTCCCCCTTCTCTCTTTTTATTTTCTTTTTCTCCTTTTTCCATTTTTTGTATTTTTTTGGTGGCCTCAATGGCTCTTTCTATTTCTGTCATTTGTCCACTTTGTGATCTTTTAATCTGTCCACTTTGGGACCTTTTCCTCACTTTAGGTGTACCACTCTATATATTACAAGAAGTATAGAAGATCTTTCACACTTTACAAAGTACTCAAATCATAAAGAAGATTTAACTATCATGATGTATGCAAATGTATGCCTCTTCCAGTGTATTAGGACATGCAATGATACTAGCGCATCATGTAGCAATGATTACGGAAAGGCCTAACTAGCATGCGGCTCATCGATCAAGCAAGTAGCATGTATGACATGAAGATCAAGTCATGAGAAGATGGATGTTGCATGGAAATATGTCTCGGAAAGGCTATGGAAATTCCTTGGTAGGTAGGTATGGTGGTTGTTTTGAGGAAGGATATAAGGTGGTTTATGATGACAGAGCGTATCATGCCATGGGTTTGGATGTACCGGCGAAGGTGGACGCCAACTCTCGGAGTGAGAAGAAAGCAATGCACGACACATGAGAGGCTAGAAAAATATGGGAAGGTGGAAGTGTCAACTTTCGAATACTCACATTAGTCCGAAGAACTCATGCACTTATTATCGGTAACTCTCAATCTAATAAGGAGGTTCTCAAAGAGACAAGTACCCCGAGGAGGAGTGTATGGGGGTTTGGTTATCCTTGCGCATCCTCGACTCATGGTACGTGAGTGTACTCTAATATTCGACCCCTCAGAAGAGTAGTGATCCATCTAGTAGCTAAAGTTCTCAACTAATTTTGTAAGTTTTCAAAATAAACACGGATTGACCAAAATACGACATCTATCACTAATAGGCTAAAGCTCTTGAAACAAAATTCCAAACATTACTCAAAACAATACCTCAAAACTATTGCAAGTTACTACTACAAAAGAATAGCAACCTCAATTACGTACTTCAAGTCAAGACATAAAACTCAGTGCAACGGGCAAACTCTCTAAACAAGATAATCATGAAAACTCAAGAGAGTTCCAGCAACAAACTAAACAAAATCTCTTTAAAAAGATAAACATGAAAACTAAGAGAAAAACATGGCAATAGCTATGAAAAAGATAAGGAACACACACAACAAAGATAAGCATGAAAAATCCTATGTTGTGTTCTAGATTTTGGAAGTGGAGCGTGTTTCTCTCCCACACAAAGAAAGCTGGGTTCTAACTTGTTATGAATAGAAAGCAAAGCTAAAGAAAACTAAAAATAAAACCTAAGAGAGAGACGCTCCAAGCATAGCACATAATGCATGGAGTGATAAAAATATAGTGAAACGAGAGACGAACTGATAATTGTTGATGGAGAAGGGGATGCACGGGGGCATCCCCAAGCTTAGACGCTTGAGTCTCCTTGAATATTTCTTGGGGATGCATGGGGGCATCCCCAAGCTTGAGTGCTTGACACTCCTGAATCTTCTTTCATCATCTTCCCTCGCACACTTGAAAACTCCCTTCATACATAACTCATCATAATCTGATTAGCGAGGTTAGTACACATAATAAAATAATTTTTTCTCTACTGGAAATAAAGATATTCTTGAAGAGATACTATTTCTCAAGATTTCCAAAAAGTTTTTTTCAAAGAAAAAGCAAGCTTAAGGTTTGCAAAACGAAGAAAAGGCAAAACAGGACAGAATCTGCGAAAAACAGACCAGCAGTTAGTAAAGAATTTTTTAGGGATACTTCTGCAACTCAAAGAAAAAAACTCAGAAGATACGAAAGTTTCGTAATTGTATAGAGCACACTGTGTAAACAATTCAGCTCAAAAAGATGAAATGGGATTTTTGTGTGATTTTTCTAGTCACGAGGACAGAATCTGTTTTCTGGACAACATGTCACAACTTTCACTTCCCTTTTCATATCAGGCTATAAATGGCACAAAGCTTGAAAAGTAAAGATACAATGATGTTTCTACAGTAGTAACCATCATCAAGACCACTAAAAACAGAAGAAAAACAAAAAGGAAATCCTAAATTCGTTGCGGGATGCCTCCCGAAAGCGTTTCTTTAAAGCCATTAGCTAGGCTTAATGCAAATGGATCAAGTCTTTTCAAGAAAATAACTAGCCCGTCTAACGGACTCAAAAGGAAACTTAATATTTTTCCTAGGGAAGTGTTCCATCCCTTTCTTGAGAGGGAATTGGAATTTTATAATCCCTTCTTTCATATCAATAACAACACCCACGGTGCGAAGAAAAGGACGTCCCTAAATAATTGGACAAGAAGGTTCACATTCAATGTCCATGATAGTAAAATCAACGGGAACATAATTGTCATTGACAATGATAAGAACATCATCTATCTTCCCCAAAGGTTTCTTTACGGAATAATTGACAAGAAAAACACCAAAAGAACAAGGATCAAAAGGTTTCAATTCAAATATATCATACATTCTTTTGGGCATAACAGAGGTACTAGCTCCAACATCACATAAATCATAGGAAGAAAAGTTATTCAACTTAATTTTAACCATAGGATCTCAACCATCTTCTAGATTTCTATGTATGGAGGCTTCTACCCTAAGGTTCTCCTCCCTAGATTTGATGAGAGCATTAGTGATATGCTCCGTGAAAGCAAGATTAAGTGTGCTAGTGTGGGGGTCTCTAGACATCTTGTGAAGGAAACGAAGAACTTCAGAAAGGGTACAATTATCAAAATCAAGGTCACCACTATCAAGTAAAGCAGTAGTGGTGTCCTTTAGGCTCACTTGTTTGGTAGCTTCTATAGTCATAGGAATTTCTTCTTCTACGGTTGAGGTCATAGCAGCACCATTAATAGGTCCTATGGTACTAGGGGTGCATCGGGTGCTAAGAGTTTGGATATCCTCAACCACTTTGATAGTAGGAATTGTATGGTGTGTAGGAAGGCTTTTAATTCTATCTTCTTCTTCCTTTATGGTCGAAACCACTTCAGGTTTAGCCGCCATTTGGTTTATCAAAGTAGCCTGTGTATGAGACATACTGGAAACTTGGGTTTCCGTAGTGGTGAGCCTAGTCTGAAGGTTAGAGATCTCAGTGTTCAGAATCTCTAGTTGTCTACCAATGTCTTGCAAGATAGAAGTATGCTCATCTAATTTTCTAGAGAAGGTCCTATTTTGTTCATACTAGGTGTGCCTGTAGTTCTTAGTGGCCTTCTCTATTTCCAAAAGTTTCTCGTAACTAGGCATGTCTCTATCTCTAGGGGTAGAATTTCTGGTGCTAGGATAAGTGTTGTTGTTCCCATAGTTGTTGGAGGGGAACGGCCTAGGATTGCTACCAAAATTACTCATGTATGCATTGTTATTGAAGTTGTTTCTAGAGATAAAGTTTACATCTACTTGATCTTGAGCAATCAAAGATTTTAAAGGAACATCTTGAGGATTAATAGGAGATTGCTTGGTAAGTAGAGACATAATCAAGTCAACTTTTTCATTTAGGGAGGAGATCTCCTCGACAGAGTTTACCTTCCTACCTGTTGGAGCTCTTTCGGTGTTCCATTGGGAGTAGTTGGTCATCATCTCATCGAGAAGTTTTGTGGCAGCACCAAGTGTAGTTGACATAAAGGTTCCTCCCGCGGCCGAATCTAGCAAGTTCCGCGATGTAAAGTTCAAGCCTGCATAAAAAGTTTGGATAACCATCCAAGTAGTCAAACCATGCGTAGGGAAATTCTTAACAAGAGATTTCATGCGCTCCCAAGCTTGGGCAACGTGTTCATTATCCAACTGTTTAAAATTCATAATAAAACTCCTCAATTGGATAATCTTAGCAGGGGGATAGTACTTCCCAATAAAATCATCCTTGCACTTATCCCAAGAATCTATGCTATTCCTAGGCAAGGATTGAAACCAGATTTTAGCTTCATCTCTCAAGGAGAAAGGAAAAAAGCTTAAGATTAACAAGATCACCATCTACTTCTTTGTACTTTTGCATATCACCAAGCTCAATAAAATTATTTAAGTGCAAAGAAGCATCATCTCTAGCACCGGAGAATTGATCTTTCATAACGAGGTTCAGCAAAGCAGGTTTAAACTCATAAGAAGTTGCTGAAGTAGCAGGTGTAGCAATAGGAGTGCAGATAAAGTCACTGTGGTTGTGACTAGTAAAGTCACACAACTTGGTGTTCTCAGGGGAACCCATAGTAGCAGCAAGCAAGATAACTATTTTTTTGATTTTTGATAAAGAACACTAAAGCAAAAACTGAAGGGTAAACTAACAAGACTAAAAAGCAAAGATAAAAGATAGTGTGCAACTCCCCTATCTTGAAGAGCGGAGTCCCCGACAACGGCGCCAGAAATTGCTTTTTGATGGTACGAATTAACGCTCCCTCGTTGGTTACCCAAAGTGGAAGGTTGAGATGTAGACAACAGCAAATTTCCCTCGGTGAAGATACCAAGGTTTGTCTCCAATAGGAATCCGACAACGACAGGAAGGTGACAACGGCGCCAGAGATTAGCGGTTGTCGTGGACCTGCACACACAACATATAACTTTGCTCCCAACGAGTACAAATGGGTTGGCAATCCCTCCGTCCTTGTTGTTTACAAAGGATAAAACGCACAGGATAATAATGATAGTGATAGCAACGGAAAAGTAAATAAAGCAGAAAATTGATAGTGGGTGTGAAAAGTATTGGAAATATGGACCGGGGTCCCATGATGTTCACTAGTGATGTCTCTCTCCCAAAAGACGATAAAATAGCCATGCGAGGTAAACAAATTACTGGTGGGCAATTGACAGGATTATGTGCGCAAACCAATGCTAATTATGCTATAAAGAAAGGAAGAGGCTAAAAAGCATGGGCGGTACGCCAAGACAAGTAGACCGAAATCCATCTGCATCTACCTACTAATCATCCACCTTGAGATATCTATCCAGAACATCTCGCTGGTATTAAGTTGCGAATCCCACCCAAAGTGTAAACTCAAAGCAACAGACAACTGCATTAAAGAACTTTGCGTAAAGTAAACAATCCTTGCACCCGCAAGTACAAGAACCGTTGTTTTCCCCCTTGTGGCAACAACACATCCCCTAGACTCATGTTTCTGTCACTCAAGCTAGTCATCAGGGGGCATGAACCCACAATCGTGCATAACGCTCCCTCTTGGAGTGACTACCTACTACTTGGCCAAAGCAATAAACAGCAACGGAGAACATGCAAGAATTACTTAAGAACATAAATATAAAAGAGGAGAATAAAATATATTACTCAAACACAATCTGAATATAATCTCATAATCCATCGGATCCCAGCAAACTCAGCATAGCAACATCATAAATATTACATATGTGCCTCGATCATGTAGGGCAGCTAACGAGGTCTAATCCATGAAGAACAAAGAGGGGAGGAGAACATCACATAGGTATTGATCATAGACCCATGGTCCAAGGTGGACTACTCACGGTTCATCCGGGAAGCATCCATGGTGGTGGAGAAGCTCCCGGAGGTGGTTCCTCCCTCCGACAGGGTGCCGGGAAGAGGTCTTCTGGTGCTCCCGATCTTGGAAGCACGGCGGCGGCAGAACAGAGGAGATATCGCGAAAAAGGGTTCCCGTCTCGGGGTTTTTGCGTCACGGGGAATAAATAGGCGAAGGGGGGAAGCCAGGGGGGCCACCAGGAGTCCAGGCGGCCCCCTGGCGCGGCCCCACCCTAAGGCGCGCCGGGAGGGCGTCTGGGGCCCTAGTGGGTCCCCTCTGCCCCCCCCCTCGGCGATTCCCGAAGCTTCTTGTACGCTAATTTTTTATTGGATTTTTCTCGAATTTTTGGAGCACTTTTAATATGGGGGAAACCTGAAATAGAAAAACAACAGAAAACAGGAAATGGCACTGGGGTGCACTGAGTTAATAGGTTAGTCCAAATATGATCAAAAGTGTATGGAAGTTCATCAATATCATAGCAATATCACACGAAAGAGGCATGGATCAAGAATAAATTATAGATACGTTTTGAACGTATCAGCAACTGCGGGTGCAAACCAGCCAAATGCTCCACCTCGGCAGCAGAGGCAGGCATCTCGCCGCATGGTAGTTTGCACCATAGTCGGAGGAATCAAGGGGCTGCCGGAGGCAGTCGGAGGGATGAGCCAGCAGTCAACAACAGGCACAATGAGCAACCGACAGCGTCAGTTCGGCCAGCAATGAGTCAACGTCTGGGTCCCCGAGCAATCGCGGACAATGATGCAAGGCACCGAATCGACCAGTTGCAGCAGGATAAGCAACCAGAAGACGATGTACCAGCGGGTCCAACATGATTTGGCCCGCCCATTCGGCAAGAGCAGTTCTCCAAAGGTTTCACATTGCCCAGGGACACACCCAAGTACAATGGATCAGTCAACCAGAAGATTGGCTGGTCGATTATATGACTGCAGTCGGCATCGCAGGAGGTGGTCAGCGCGTAGCTGTACGCTATGCACCGCTCATGCTTCAAGGTTCAGCTCGGTCCTGGTTGAACAGTTTGCCCAGCAAAAGCATCAATTGTTGGAAGGATTTTGAGGATGCGTTTGTTTGCAACTTCACCGGCACGTATGAGCGCCCAGGTTTGCCTCGGCACCTGACACTCTATGTATAAGGAAAGGACGAGCCCCTTCGCGATTACCTTCAGCGGTGGATCAAGCTCAGAAACACTTGTGAGGGAGTTCATGAAATCCAAGCCATCCAGTATTTCACTGACGACTGCTTGGACGGGTCTTTGTTGAAGCAAAAGCTCATGCGCAAGGAGATAACATCTTTGGCCGATCTGATGAGAATAGCCAATTCGTTTGCCGCATCTGATGTTGCAATGGGCCCGATCAAGTTGAGTCCCAGTGGTTTAATCCAAGGGCAATCCTCAGGTCAGCAGTAGCAGTCGGCAGAAGAAATTGGGCCGAATGGTCCCCATCGGCGCGAGAGGCGCAAGATCCAGCGGAACAACAACTTTGGCAACAACAACACCCCCAATTTCAACAACACCCCCGGTAACTTTGTAACAGCCCATGTGCAATAAATTGAAAACACCATGAGATTGTAATTTGTCTTTTGACTGTGTAACTTGGCATGATGCTAAACTTTATAATTTCATGTGGTGATTTAAATTTGCATGGGGATTGGAGCCCATTTGGGTTGTTTGTTTTGGTATCCAAAGTGGCTCAAGAAGGGTGTTGGAGGATTTTTACTTGTTGGGTGCTTGCTCTACTTGACCCCAAACTTGGCCTAGCCATTTCTCTTGATGTGGCAAGGGTTTTAAAACCCTCAAGGTATTTTTGCCATCATCAAAAACAAAGGCTCTAGTTCAAAGTGATTTTGAAATTCAAAAGGAGCTCACATTTTTGTTGTTGTCAAAAATGCCCAGACCATTTTTAGAAATTGAGGATTAATGCAAGGTTCAAGATTATCAAGTTTGTGGAATTTTAGCACCTTGTGTTCTCCTCCTCAAAAGTCCACAAGCACCTTTTCTATTTAATTTTAAATAGAGAAATGGTACTGTTTTGCTGTGGCAATTTTTCCTTGCTTTCAAAATTGCCCAAACTATTTTTTGGGTGATCAAGTGTGCCTCAAGGGTTAAATATATATATTTATATATATTTTTCTCTCTTTTCTTTTATCCTTTTTATTTTTCTTTTCCTGCTGGTTTCTTTGCTCTGGAAAAAGAAAAACAGGAACTGGGCCACCTTCCTCTTTCCTCCCAGCCGGCCAGCGCAGGCCAGGCCCATCTGGGCCGTTTTCTCCTCAGCCCGCACTGTACGAAGGGCCTCCTCTTTCCAGCGCGACACCCCTCTTTTTCCCCTCCTCTCTCTCACAGCGAGCTGCCACGGCGGCAGTGGAGCCCCAGCTCCAGGGAGAGGCGATCCCCTCCTTTTAAGCGCTGCGGGAGGACCCTCTGGAACCCTCGGATCCATTCCCTTCGCCCCTTCTCCCGCCGCCGCCATGACGACCTCGCAGCTCCCCTGTTATTCAATGGCCGCCGGGTGGTTCCGGTAAATTCGCCGAGTTCCGTCGCCGTCTTCGATCAGGAGCTCGTGCAGCGCGTCTCCGGCTTCGTCCTCGTCCTCTCCGACCCGTGGATTCGCCGTAGGAGCAAGGCGACCCGCTTCTTCCTCCTCTGCTCCCACGGGCCGCCTCCGTCTCTGACACCAGCAGATCGCCTCCTTCCTCTCCCAGGACGGCAAGCCCGTCTCCGACCTCCTCGCTGTGAGGCCCCTGTCCTTCCCCGCCTCGTTGTTCTCTCTTGATTAGATGGGTAGGATTGAGCCGTAGCAGAACGCCGCCGCGTGCGTGTATGGCGTGCCCGCGTGCGGACGCCGTTTTCCAGTTCGCGTCGACGTCGAGCAGGAGCAGCACCCCGCGTGCTCTGCGTGCGGCCAGAGCGTGCGCAGCGCAGCCGGAAGCCGTGCGCGTCTCCAAGTCGTCACCTTTTTCAGTCTTCAGAACAGTTGCGCCGCCCCCTTTTCCGGCGAGACTAGCGTTGCCGCTGTACGACCCACGATCCGTTGCCATGGTGCTATGAGCTCCTGGATGTCCCGTCTAGAGATCCCAGGCATTAGTTGGACGAACGCATGCCCGTAGCGGATGCGAGGGTCGCCGGAAGTCGCTGTCGCGCAAGCCTGACGGAACTTCAGATGCAGTTCAGTGAACAGCTTCAGAGACCACCAGGGTCTCTTTAACTTGTTCGCGAGCCCTCCGTAGACACGAGTGGAGCAGCAGCAGAGTGGCTTGCGAGCTGGACTGCGAGGGGGAGGTCGTGGGTTTGAATCCCGCCGGGCGCTAGCTCCCCCTCCGGTTTTCCTTTTGTTTTGCCTTGCCCGCGTGGGAGTGGCTCGGCCCACGGGGGGGCTACTGGGTCAGCCCAGTATGCCGCCAGAGGAGGCATCCCAAGTGGACAAACCCTCCTTTCTTTTATTTATTTATTGTTTTCTCTTTTCTGTTTTATTTCTTTTCTGATTTAAATTCAATTTGAATTTGAATTTCAAATTCAAATCTGAATTTGTCCATGTTGTCAAACAGGGGCATCCCATATATGAACTTGGGGTAGTTTGAACTACTGATCATAATGGTGAGGTGCACTTTTGCAATTGGCCCCTCTGTGAATTGGAGCTTGGCCAATTTTGCAGTCTGCCCCCTGTAAATCTTTGATTTCTTGTCAGCTTGATCATTTTTGAAATTGCTCGTGCCATATATGGTTTTTGGGTAGTTTTGCACAAGGAGTTGCATGGTGAGGATGATTTCATCATCTGAACCTTTTTCAAAATTCATGTGGTGCAATTTTGCACTCAGCCCCCTGAACTTCAGATGAATTTTCAACTGCCCTTGCAAATTCAAATGGAGACATATCATATATGTTTTTGGGGTACTTTTCTGCAAGGATTTCAATGGTGAGGTTCTCATGATGTTTTGTGCAACTCCTGAGTTCAAAGTGTGTTCACCTGATCTAGAAGCATTCAGATCTTTCTGCCTGCAGCATTTTCAACTTCAGTGCATTTGAAAATGTTGTTCTTCCAGTCTTTCTTTCTGTTCCATGTCATCCTCATTCTTCAAGTCAGCCTCAACATATTGTCATATGTGATGTGGCTGATTTCCAACAGTTGCTGCACCTTCTTAAGTGTCAATTTCACCGACACTACTCCGTCTCCGGAATCTTTGTTTTACTTTCATGTTATTTAAATTCTTGTAATGCTTTGTTGATCATGTCATGCTATCATGCTACTTACATCTAAATAATAGGCTTAGGCCAAAGCCATTACAATGTAAATAAAATGCATATGAAAGTGATGACTTGTCGTCATCACCTTCATTTAAACTTGACTAGACAGGGTCATACCATGCAAATAAAACTTGAACATGCCATATTTGTTTGAGTTGCATCAGTTGCTTACTTGTGTGTTTTTCCTTGCCGGTGTCGTTACGTTAGCACCCGAGACTGACGAGGAGACTTACGTGGAGCTGTCCGACACCGAGCCCGAGGGTACCGTGAGTGCTGCTTCGACTACCTTACCAGGCAAGGGGGAGAAACTGTGTCATTACTTTATAACTTTCTGCTCATGCCTAGCTGTAGATCTAGAACGTTATTGCTTGATCCTATCTACCTTATATGCCATGTTTTAAACCCATACAGCCATGATCCCCACATCCCAGCAAACCTTTGTACTGCTAAGATACCGCTGCTCAGCCGTTGCTTAGTATGGATAGAAAACTTGCTGCTTACCCTATATATTTATGGTTGGGATATCATGCTATAAAGGAAGTTGGTTGATATTTATTATTGTTAAAATGATGTTAATTTATATTCGACGAAAGGTGGAAGGCTGGACTATCCCGTCTGGTGCTTTGTTCCATTTGAGTCACCTAGGACCCGAGTTCCGGGTATTGTGTTTCTTGACGAGCGTGCCTAATCGGGTGTGGGGTTTTATGGGGCCCCCTTGTCTTACCTACCTAGCTTCGTACATTCTAGTGGTGGCCCGAGCTGATTTACATTTGCAACGTGTGTGTGCTGGTTGGATCCCCAGTTGTTTCCAAACCAAACCAGGGCCAGGAGGACATAGTTTCTTGGCTGGCCCAAATAGACCGGCTGAGGACCCGGTCTCATAGGAGAACTAACCGGTAATCCAAACCCGAGTTATACGGTAGAGTCCGATTCGAGAGCGTGGCCAGCTTTTGAGTTGGGTGTCGACTCACCGGGGGCCACCCGGAGTGTGCGTTGTTAGTTAGAGGGACTCTGACGTTCCGGAGTTTCAGGCGCTTACCTAGCCAAGTGGAAACCGGGCGTACATGCGACGTCTATAATGGACAGTTGGTACACCCCTGCAGGGTAAATCTTTTCGAAAAGTCGTGTCCGCGGTTATGGACTACTTGAGACCTACTCCTTGTTCATAGAATAACATCAATTATGATCATGTTTTAAAACTTGACAAACCGTGTGCGTGCCTTGGTTGTCTTTCTTCGTCCAGGGGGACCGAGAGGGAAACGAGGTTGTGTTACGTTTGCGTAAGTAGGTGGATAGCCGACTTATGACACGTTGTCAGCGTAACTTCTTGGATCTCACCTCTGATCTTATAGAACGAGTAACCACCATATATGTTAGTGCGGCTGCAACCTGCCTATGTATTTACCTTACCTGTAGCGTTAGTTATTCCGTAATGATATGTTCTCACCCCCGTTTACATCTTTGTCTTTACCGCTTTGCCTGATCGGCCGCTGCAGTGGACTACTACCTCGACCCCAGCACCGGACGTTACTTCGTGGAGGTGCCCCCGGAGGATGACGACGAGTACGAGTACCTCGACCAGTAGGATCCTATAGTTGGGTTCAGACGTTCCCGTGGGTGGATATTTATGTGCATCCCTCTCTAGGGCAATTTGGATCTTGACCGTACTCGGTCCCTACTATGCTTCTGCTTGATGTATTGATGTACTGATGAGATGTACTCTTGATGATGTTATATATTTAGACAGTGGCGTTGTATGCCCTGTTCTATTTATCTTCTATATGTATTTCCTTTTCTTATAGAGTTATGCTTATATACCTGTTGTCGAGAATCCGGCAGCGACACGAGTGCGAGTGTCGTGCGCCGGTGGCGTTTGATGCGCTTCTAACTCCGACCGGACGCGAAAGCGACTAGTTAGAGTTAGTACCGCATCAGGGGCATTACAAACTTCAACAACAAAAACAACACAGGCTTCAACAATAGGAAGGACGAGCAGCCGGATGCCCAATATGGCAATCGGCAGGTGGCAGTACTCCAGCAGCAAGAGGAACAAGGGGCTGCGGGATGCAGTCGGAGGTAGAAACCTGCAGAAAGGCCGTAGGGTCAGATCAGGCCCCCATATACCTTTGAGGACAGGATGAACCAGCCCTGAAAAATGCATAGTGGAGTTGACAAGCCCGCGTCTCACACCACTCGGCAGTGCATCTTGGTTGATCGTCTGGCAAAGGGAGGAGCAGGAAACCTTCCCCCCCGCCACCCCCACCCCAGGCCCACCACCAGCAAATGCTCGGCTGCAGTTCCCGCGTCAGGACGCGGCGTATATGATCTTCACCAGCGAGTCGAACGACAAGGGCAGTCGGAGAGCCCGAGAGCAGGCAGTCAATGCCACTATGCCACCAGTTTCTCAAAGGATGAACTGGTCGGACAATGTCATACCATGGGGCCCGGAAGACCACCCGAGCGTAATGCCCAACCCGGACAGTTATGCGCTCGTGGTGAATACAATTGTGGTAGCACCTTTGTACTCATGCAAGTTCACCAGGACTCTCATTGATGGAGGCAGCGCCATCAGCATTCTGTACAGGGACACAATGATCAAGCTCGACATCAGTGAGAGCGAGTTGGAACCCAGCAGGACCATCTTTCATGGGATAGTGCCCGGCCTTTCATGTACTCCATTAGGCCGCATTCGGCTGGAGGTAGTGTTTGGTTTGGAGGAAAATTTCCGCGGAGAGCCGATCTGGTTTGAGGTGGACGATCTGAGCAGCCCATACCATCTTCTGCTCGGATCGCCTGCGATAGCCAATTTCATGTTCAATATAATGCAACCCTACCTGAAGATGAAGCTCCCAGGACTGAATGGTCCAATCACTGTGTGCGGTGACTACAAGAAGTCGCTGGAATGTTCGTCTGCCGACTCTAGGCTGGCCAATTCTCTGGTCATCGATGCAGAACGGCGCCAGCTCGAAAAGATCGTAGCAATGGCCCAAGCTCAGATGAAGGTACCCATGCCGAGCACGAAGGCCAAGAGATCGGATGATGAGACTCTGTTTCAAGAAGCCAAGGACAGCAAGAGGATCGCCCTGGACCCCTCCGACCTGAGCAAGTGCATCATCATCGGGGCCGGGCTCAGCAGCAAATAGGAAGGCGAGCTCGTCGAGTTCCTCCGTGAGAACCGACACATCTGTGCATGGTCCCCACATGACATGCCTGGTGTATCGAGGGAACTTGCCGAGCAAAAGCTTCACATCCGACATGGATCCAAGCCGATCAAGCAGCCACTTCGACGCTTTTCAGAGGACAAGAGAAGAGCAATTGGCGACGAGATAGCCAAGTTGCTCGCAGCAGGATTTATCAAAGAAGTGTTATGCCCAGACTGGTTGACAAATCTAGTTCTGGTTCCGAAGAAGAGTAGAACTTGGCGCATGTGTATAGATTACACTTGCCTGAATAAGGCCTGCCCCAAGGATCCTTTTGCATTGCCTTGTATCGATCAAGTGATTGATTCTACAGCTGGCTGTCAGCTCCTGTGCTTTCTGGATGCCACAACAGGCTATCACCAGATTAAGCTTGATGTAAACGATCAAATAAAGACAACATTTATCACCCCGTTCGGGGCTTATTGCTACATCACCATGCACTTTGGCCGGAAAAATGGCAGCGCGACTTATCAGCGTACTATGCAGCGATGCGTCCGACCTCAGTTAGGTCGGAACATTCATGTATATGTAGATGACCTTGTGGTCAAGTCGGTGCAAGGTTCAACCCTGCTGGACGATCTCAGAGAAACATTCGCAAACTTGCGATCATACAAGATCAAGCTCAACCCAGAGAAATGTGTGTTCGGCGTGCCGACCGGCAAGCTTCTCGGAGTTCTGGTCTCCGAGAGAGGAATAGTGTGCAACCCCGTGAAGATTGCAGCAATCGAGAGGATGGGCAAGCCCATAAATCTGAAAGATGTGCAGAAGTTCACTGGATGCCTAGCATCGCTCAGCCAATTCCTCAGTCGGCTGGGAGAGAAGACAATTCCGCTGTATCAGCTGATGAAGAAAACAGACAAGTTCACTTGGACCCCGCAAGCGGACGAAGCATTCAAGCAGCTCAAGCGCATGATGTCTACCGCTCCAGTGCTGGCAGCTCCGAAAGAGAAAGATCCAATGATGCTATATATCACAGCAACCACTCGGGTGATCAGTATTGTCATGGTGGTCGAGCGTCCTGAAAATGACAAGGCGCAATCGGTCCAGAGGCCAATTTACTACGTCAGCTAAGTGCTCTCAACCTCCAAGAAAAATTATCCCCATTACCAGAAGATGTGCGACGGTGTATACATGGTGGCAAAAAAGCTGAAGCCTTACTTCCAGGCACATCCGATTACAGTTGTCAGTTCGGCACCACTGGCAGAAATCATCGGCAATTGGGATGCATCTTGTCGGGTGGCAAAGTGGTCCCTTGAAATTGCAAAACATAGGATCAAGTATGAGCCTCGTACTGCAGTCAAGTCTCAAGCTCTGGCAGATTTCTTGGTTGATTGGGCAGAAACTCAGTATACGCCCCCCTGTCCGGACTCTCAGTTTTGGCAAATGCACTTTGATGGCTCCAAGATGATGACCGGACTAGGCGCTGGCGTTGTCCTTACTTATCCAAAAGGTGAAAAGCTCGAGTATGTGCTGCAGATCCACTTTGCAGCATCTAACAATGTGGCTGAATATGAAGCATTGGTGCATGGTATCCGATTGGCCAAGGAGATCAACATTCGGCGGATTCTGTGTTATGGCGATTCCGATCTGGTGGTGCAGCAGTGCACTGGCACTTGGGATGCAAGAGATGAAAATACGGCAAGCTACAGATTCCTTGTGCAGCAGTTATCTGGTTTCTTTGAAGGGTGTGAATTCATCATGTCCCCCGAGCTGAGAATGAAGTAGCAGATGCACTGTCCAAGCTGGGGCCCACCAGAAAGGAAATTCCACCAGGAGTCTCTCTAGAAAACATCCAGAAGCCATCTATGAAGCCTTCCCCAGAATCAAAGTCAATCTTTATTCCGGCCGACCTGGAGAAGGCAGAGCTCGAAGAAAAGAAGTTGGTCAAGAAGAAAAAGCTGGAGAAGCAGTCGACCGCACCAGGGGCTGCCGATTGCGAACCAGGGGCTGTTGTCGTCAGCTCGGGGACTGAGGAGGTCGTGCAAGATGCAATCGGCTCCTCCTCCTTCGAACTGCCAGTAGCAGAAGCTGAACATCCAGAACCAAAAGCAGTTGTTGTAATGGTAATTGTCGTTGCACCATTATGGGCAGAGCCGATCAGAAACTTTTTGGTGGATGGCACACTCTCGCAAGATGAAGTAGAAGCTCGGAAAATCCAACGCCGATTAGGAGCATATACTATCATCAACAATGAGTTAGTTCACCACAGTGCAACGGGAGTCCTTCAGCGCTATGTGGAAGAGGACAAGGGGCTGGAATTGCTCCAAGACATACACCAAGGCGAGTGTGGTCACCATGCATCAGCTATAGCAATAGTAGCCAAGGCGTTTCTCCATGGTTTCTATTGGACAACTGCGAAAGCAGCGGCAGAAGAATTAGTCAAGCATTGCAATGGATGTCAAAGATTCAAAGCAAAGAGTCACTTACCAGCCTCAGCACCCAAAACCATTCCGATCACATGGCCATTCGCAGTTTGGGGTCTGGACATGGTAGGACCGTTCAAAACAGCAAGAGGCGGCATGACACACTTATTGGTGGCAGTGGACAAGTTCTCCAAGTGGATCGAGGCAAGGCCGATCAAGAAGCTAGATGGACCGACTATGGTCAAGTTCATTGTGGACATCACAGTCAGATATAGAGTGCCGAACAGCATCATCACGGAGAATGGAACAAACTTCGCAAAAGGGGCGCTAGCTCGGTATGCTTCCCAGCAGGGCATTCGGCTGGATATAGCATCTGTAGCTCATCCCCAGTCAAATGGTCAAGCAGAGCGGGCAAATAGTCTCATCTTGTCCGGAATCAAGCCAAGATTGGTGGAGTCACTAGAGAGAGCACCTGGCGCATGGCTCGACGAGCTGCTAGCAGTGCTTTGGAGTCTGCGTACCACACCGAACCGTTCAACTGGATTCACTCCCTTCTTCCTAGTATATGGTGTGGAGGCAATTCTCCCCTGTGATATTGAGTTCGACTCACCTCGTCACACCATGTACACGAAGGAAGAAGCCAAGGAAGCTCGTGATGACGGTGTTGATCTGAGAGAAGAAACATGTCTCCTGGTCTTGTCCAGCTCGGCAATATACCAGCAGAAGTTGCGTCACTACCACAACAAGAAGATCCGTACCCTAGCTTTTCGTGAGGTTATTTGGTGTTGCGCCGAATCCAGAAATCGGATGGCCAGCACAAGTTATCCTCTCCTTGGGAAGGTCCATTCATCGTCAGTCCGGCGCTGAGGAACAACGCATACTACCTTATTGATCTCAGAAAGCCGACCCGATATGTGGATACTTCGGGGCAAGAAACGGAGCGTCCCTGGAACGCCGAGCTGTTGTGCCCGTTTTACAGTTGAGCGGTATTGTTGTCCCCCCCTTTTGTGAAAATATTATCAATGAGAATAGTCGTGCGTCCATGAGACTGCATTCGGCAGGAGTTACAAAAATTTGTGCATATATTTCCCGGTCCTATGGTCGGCGAAAGCAGACCCCGGGACTGGTCGGTTTCCCCAAAAATGGTATACTTGAGAGGAAGAGAAAAACGAGTGATGGGTTTGTGAGAGCTAGTCCGAACCGAATGCAGACCGCAGGTTGGCTGTAATGTCGGGTGGATCTGGCCGAGTAGAACCATCAATCGGAAAATTCGTACTCCAAAAGTATATTTAATTCAGAGCTAGCCGGTGGCAGACCCACCGATTGTGACCAGACCGCTGGCCAACAGTCGTCAGGTTGCAATCGGCCCAGCTGCATAGCCCTACCTTTACGAACAAAACTGAGAGCCTAGAAGTACTTGTCAAAATTTCCTTCAAGGTCTATTCCCTGATCCGACCACAGACCGCAGGTCGGCTGTACGGTTGGCAGGAATATCGACCAAGAAAGAAAAGAGGCAAAGATAACGGCAATCGGTTGAAAACCGCAAATGCAGAGTCGCATATATAGCCAAGGAAGAACCAAGTTCATAAGAAAATATGGCCGATTGGGCGAATGATGTTCATTACATGAAAGTGGCCCTTGGCGGGCGCACTTCGAATTTAACTAGTGTTTGTCGAGCAAAAGAAGGTAAATAAAAGCGTGTCGAGCTTAAGCAGTCGGCGCGTCCGGAGCAGTTGGAGCAGTCGGAGCCGAAGTAGTTGGGGTCGTGCTGGTGGCACCTCCCAGAGCGGAAGAAGAAGTGGTCGCCGAGTGCCCGTTGGAGGAGCCTTCACTTTCTTCATCTGCATACTCCGAGGAGTGGGAGGCATTGCTTCTGGTCCGCCGAGCAGGTCGGGACTGGGCTGCGTCTTCGCTGGTGGTGTATAGAAGATCGCTGAGCAAGGCAACTCCAGTCGGCTGACCATCATCATCGAGATAGGGAGTAACTTCCAGGAGATCCATGAAATCTTCTTGTTCTTGGTAAATATGGCACAACCGGGTCCAAAGTTCACAAACGTACTCTTCCGATCCGGTCCGCAGGGCAGTCATCATGTCTAGATCAACATCAGGATACCAACTCTTCACAATAGAAAGAGCAGCTTGCACCCCAAATCGGAAGGCAGAATCAAGCATGTTTTCCAGCTGGCGAGGCATGGCCTTAAGATTCCAAGCAACATCTTCGTTGGTCTCAAAGGAAATCGGCTTCAACCTGCCCTTGAAAAGCTTGGCGTTGAACTTCTGGATACCAGTCTTGTAGGTGCACATGGCACCCTTCACATGGGGCACTCGTGCATCCAGAGCAACAACAAAGTCTTCGGCATCCCAGCCGGCATCAGCAGGAACTACCACACCTCGCACTCGGCGGGCTTCAGCAACGGCCTCATCGGCAGCAGTGGTGGAGTTGGGCCAGACATCTGGCAAGAGCAATCGGAGAAAAAAGTTAGTTCGGAGAGCAGCAGGATCAGGTCAGAATGTAAGAACAAGAAAGTAGAGAAAAGTACCAGCAAGAGCAAGATCTACTCGGTGGAGGCAGGCGAGGGCGAGGTCAACATTGGCCTGTGCACCTTAGATCTCTTTCTGGTGTTGGGTATCCATGTCTTCGGCGCGTTTGACGGCCACGTCCCATTCCTTCATGAGCTGGCCCTCAACCTCGATCCGGGCATCTATCAGCGTCTACATATCGCATCATGAGCAACCTTGACGGTGGAGAGGTCGCTGGTCATTTTATGAAATTTAGCCTGCAGTTCAGCCTCAACGCCAATCAGTCGAGCACGTTCCTTCTCAACTTTCCGAGATGGGCATTCTTTTCACCGAGCTGACTCTCCATCTCGGCGATTTTCTTTTGGGCGGCCTCTAGCTCAGAAGAATGAGTGGCAGCAGCTACGAGTCAAAAGGCAAGTAAGGAAACAATACCAATCGGAAGCAAGCAAGAGAAGAGCAAGCATAAATATACCTGTCAGTTCCTGGATCTTTACAGCTCGAGCTTCGACATTTTTTCTTCAGAGAAGTAATGGATTTTTGGCCCGCTGAGTAAGCGGCCAAAAGCTCATCAAATACAGCTTAGCGTTTGTCGCAAATGGCCTAAAAAATTAATCGGTCAGATCTGAACAAGGCAGCAGTTAAAAGAAAGTAAGATCCGAGCAGATTGCAAGCAATCGGCCCGAATCTCGGGGACTACACCCAGTGGGTGCGCTAGGCGCGCACCCACTTAAAAAAAACTTACAGAAGCAGAATGCTCGGAGGCGAGAATTTGGCCTAGAGCTCTATCAGCAAAACACCTAATATGGGTGGCGAGTCCACCCAGTCGGTTCAGTAGGTGGGCCAGGATTTGATCCTCGGACCCAGGAGGCGGAGGAGTGGCAGAATCAGCAGGAGATCGGACCGGTGAGACATCAAGGGCGCCAGTATACGCTTGGCGGAACCGGCCGGCTCGCGAAAGATGGCGGCCCGTGGTCGGCGGCTGGCGCACAATGGCACTGGAGGATGGAAGTGCGGCAGCGCTAGCTCCGGCAGGGACGTGAGTAGCAAGCGGAAAACTGACCTGAGGATCAGCGGGTGGAGAAGCAGTCGGATCGATGGGAGCATAAGTAGCGCTCTCCGATTCGGCTGCAGGAGATGGATTCACAGGAATAGTGGCCTGGGCTGAAGAAGCCTCAGGCTGAGCAGCATCAGCAGTAGACTGATCTGGCATCGGCATATCGAGGTGCGCAACACCAGATGGGTCCATGAGGATCGGAGTCGGAGCAGCAGCAGTTGTTACAAGAGTGTCCGACTGCGCGCCATCAGTCGGATTGATGATAGTCGTAGAGGTCGGAGGAGGAGCAGTCGGCTGCGCCTGCTTGGCCGCAGCGGCAGCTTTCTGTTTCTTGATCCTCTCGGCCTTGGAGGTGTCGGCGGCAGCTCTCTAGCGAGAAGGAGCAAGAGGAATATTGGAAGTAGCGGAGGTCGCGGGAGCCGCACTCAGAGGAATGTCATATGTAGCGGGAGGGGCAATCGGAGTCACCCCAGACACGACAGGGGAAAAAGATCGGGTAGCCCTACAAAGCAAAGAGCAAGTTGAAAAAAGTAGTCGGACAAGATTGGAAAGAACAAAAAATGCAAAGGAACATACCCAGGAGCTCGGGGTAGCTGGCAGCAAACTTTGACATGGAGAACCTCGGACGAGCAATATTCAGAGGTGTGGGAGAGAGCACAGGGCCACCTGTTTTGGGGGCAGTCGGACCTGGAGCAGGGCGCCGTGCATCGTATTTACCCTTTTTCTTGGCAACCTTGGAGGTACCAGGTGCGTTGTCAGTTCGGGAACGTTTTCCTTCGGCCACCGTCTGCTCGGACGGCTCGGATTCTGCGCCGAAGTCACCAGGGGAATCAGCGTCACTGCTCCATTCGGCCATGAAGCGTTTGATGGAGGAGTCAGACTCACCCGGCTGGTTGAGGCTGAGCCCAAAGGAAGCAGTCCGAGCTTCGGTTTCGGAATCCGTTTCTTCTTCAAGCTCCAAGTCCTCGGCGTCTTCTTCTGCACGGTCCGGGTAGTAGCCGGAGAAGGCCTGTCCATCATGCATAGCCTTGGAGCCAAGGAATTCCTGGAGAAGAGCACCCGATCAGAATCAACAAGAAGGAAAAAGATCTCATATGGAAGTAAGACTAGAAGTATACCACGGGGCAGGGCCGGATGCGATCGTGCGCCCTCTTTGGGAATTTGAATGGGGAAACGATTTTAAGGTCGGCAAGCAAGTTCATTCGGTGGATAAGTTCAGCTTCACCCATGTTAAATGTAGAGATCCGAGTGGGGTCCAGGAGTCAGCTCATATCGCAGATGCGGTGGCATCGGCGCTGCAGAGGGAGCACTCGGTGACAGAGCCAAGTAGCGAGCAGATCGGCAGGTTGCAATCCTTCGGCCATAAGGACTTGGATGTGGGCCATCTAGCGGTTCAGGTCGGTGTCCCCATCTCCTGGCTTCTCGGACCAGTTGTTCTTGGAAATCGGAGGTGGCAGAGAGAACTCGGGCAAGTTGAGCAGGTCCTTGTCCTTTTGTGAGGAGACATAAAAGAACCCCATCTGCCAGTTCTTGATGGAATGCGTTGGCTGGGGGTGAGGGTAGAGTACGGACTTGCGAACATAGATGGTGGCAGCACCACACTCGGCCATCACCTTCACCTCCTCTTTCTTTTGGGTCTTGGGGTCGACAGTGAACACCCCGGTGCCCACTCAGAAACTGCGGAAATGGAAGATCCGGCTCTAGAGGCCAACGGTGGGCCAAATTCCGAGGTAGCCCTCACACAGCGTCACAAACGCGGAGAGCAACATGATGGCATTCGCCCCGAGGTGGTGCGGTTGCAAGCAATATAAGTCAATGAACTCGCGGAAGAAGTGGCTCACCGGGAGCCCGAAGCCGCGCTCGAAGTGCCTGAGGAAGACGACACGCTCGCCGGCCTTGGGTACGGGTGCAAGCTCGAGCCGGGGACGCGACAGTCGAGGTCCGCCGGGATCTTGCGCGACCGGCGGAGGAGAGCGATGTGCATCTCATTGACGATGGAACCCTTCCACGAGCCCTTCTGAGAAGCGGCGGCGGCGACATCGTCCCCCATGGAGGCGTCGGACTCCGTGGTGGGCGAGGAGGAACAAGACGACGATGGAGACGGCGTCGGCGGAGGAGGAGGCCTAGATCCGCGTCCACCAGTGATGGCGGAGGAGAAGCAGCGGCGGCGGCGGCGGAGTGCAGTCGGGAGGCCCTCGCGGGAGCGGCCCTAAGCTCTGGCGACGACAGCAGCAGCACGGATAGGCGCGCATTGCGGCGGCGGCGGAGACAGGGGAGGAGAGCGCGAGGAATAAGATGGAGTGAGGGGTGCAAGGCCCATCTCCCACCCCGTGGACCATTTAAAGACCCGGCGGAGCGTTAGTGGGATCCCCTGTGCCGGCTCGGTCAGCAATGTGGCCGCGTGTATCGCCAAGGCATCACCAGGTCGGAGAACAGAAGATCCGGCGGATGGGAGAAGACGTGCGTGCATGGGTCGAGGTAGCAGTTATGGCATGTCAAATCGTGGTACGTCGTCCCGTATTCCCTGGCAAATTCGAAGCGGCAAGTTCGGTCAACATTCCAGTCAAACTAACCGTTGGGTAGATCGGTCGAGAAGATCAAGAGCAATCGGCAGATAACAAGCAATCGACCCATTGAGAGCAACCGGTCAAAAATGAAGACTCAAGATTCCAGAGGCATAGAATGAACTTGTGCAGGCCTCGTTGTCTCTGAGTTCGGAGGGACCTCCACAACTTCAAGGGCTACTGTCGGGGGAATGACCCCCGGGTAGGGTCACCCGGACGAAACAATTCATCAAGGCAAAGATCACCGAACTGATGGTCGCCGATCTAATCAAGGCCGAGATGATCAAGACTGAGCAAAAAGTGGGCCGAGCTGTCCAGGTCGGAGGCCAATTTCCCTAAAGAGAGTGAAATCAGCCTCACCAGGAAGCACTCGGCCGGAGTAAACAGAGCAACCTCTGAGCAGGATCCCAAGTCGGACACCCGGTACAAGTGCATTGAATGCGCAATCCCTGAAGATCGGGACTGTCAGAGGCGTGCGGTCTCCTCCAGCGCCGATCATGCGGACAGGCCGACATGCCTAAATCTCTAGCTTCATTGTTCATTAGCAAGGTCTACAGAGTAGCGGCATGGTGAGCCGCAAGTCTACACCGGCTCATCCGGGAGAACACGATGTGAGGACCCTAGCTTGTCTGAGGCTGACTGCTGGGCCCTCCCCTTTGTACATTTACCTTTGTACCTCGGGCTCGGCCTATAAGAGCCCCGGGTACCCCTCCTGCGTCAGGGACGACGGAGCACTTATTGCAACTTCACCCACCATAGAGAGAGCAAGGAGTGAGCTGTGCTTACAACCCTCTTCTCCTTCATCTCAAACAGCTCAAGGAGCATTCATTGTAGCCAGAGTTATTGCATATAGCTAGCTCGGCAGGACTAGGGGTGTTATCTCTACGGAGAGCCTCGAACCTGGGTACATCGTGGTGTCTCACCGTATGTTCCCACTCTCGATTCCGGTACCATCGACACTAACCTCGGTTTCTCCCCCTCTTTAGCCATCCCCATGGCATCTGCCGTTACCTATCGACGACATTGATATTCCATCCCCGTAACCTAGTCACACGTTGCTGATACGTACAAAATGCATCACTATTTTATGTCATAATTTACCTTTATTCATTGATATATTTCATATTATGATGATGTTCTTATGGTGTTTTGGCTTGTTTTACACAGTTTACAACTTTCCGGTGCCAAAACAGCAGACGCAGGAATCAGCGGGGAAAAGTGCACATCAAGTGGCCATATCAGCACATCTCCAAATGACCTGAAATTCACGGGGTGCAGTTTTCTGGAGAATTGACGAAGACCAGCCGAAGGGCACCCGGAGGGGGCACACCAGGCTCCCAGGGGCCCTGGTGGCGCGGCCTCCATCAGGCCGCGCCAGGTGGCCGTCTGGGAGGTGGGGCCCACTCCAGGATCCCCCTTTGGTCTATATCATCGCCGTGACCTAAAACCCTAGGAGGAGAAGAGTTTCCGGAGTTCCGCCGCTGCTCCGTGGAGAAAACCTATAGAGAATAAAAGACCTTTCTGGCGGGCAGATTCCTCCGGGGAGAACTCCTCCCGGAGGGGGAGATCGTCCTCATCGTCATCACCATCGTCATGGGCATCATCGAGATCCTCATCACCATCATCCTCACCATCAGCACCATCTCCATCTTCATCCCATCTCATCTCACCATTGCAATCCAAGTTGTAACATGTACTATTCATCCCCTCTACTCTACCAGTGTTGATTACTCTTTGTGGTGAATGCTATTGAGTTTTGTTGGAGAATTATCGTTATGACCAGATTGTTTATCATATATTTATCACATCTGATCATGATCTCCTTTATGTCTTGTGAGTAGTTCCTTTAGTTCTTGAGGACATGGGAGAAGTCTAGTTGTTAGTAGTCATATGATGTTGAAGTAATATGTGTTGTTTGATATTTAAGTTGTGATCTTATTCTTCTAGTGGTGTTGTGTGAACGTCGATTACACAACATTTTGCCTTTTTAAGGACCTAGGGGAATGCGTTGTGTATAAATTATGCTTATGGTGGGTTGCCGGAGTGACCGAAACCTGAACCCCAGTTCGCACACTTTTGCACGAGGGATTGTTGGATCCTAAAGTTTATTGCTATGGTTATGCTTTGCCTAAATTTCTCTCTTGTATTTGCGGATGCTTGCAAGTGGTTTAATCATAAGAGTGTACTTATCTTAGTCTAGAAAGTTCTCTAGGATAGGTTCACCCACACAACACTTATCAACACAAAACATAGTACCGAGACGGAATATGGCGAAAGCACGTGACTATTTCTCCCATGTGTCCTCAAGAACATTTTAGATTATATAAGTTTGATCCTTAGGCTTATCCTTTGCACAAAAGGATTGGGCCACTTGCTGCACCTTATCACAATTTACTTTATTTGCTTTTATCTCCTTGTTGCTGATACCAGAAAACCCATAAAAGTTTACCTTTCAGTACTTGCAGCTATTCCTATCTCAAGATCACTTGTCAATACCTTTTGCTCCTTGTTGCGTTCGACACTCTTACTTATCAAAAAGGCTACGATAGATCCCCAGCACTTGTGGGTCATTAAGACCATTTTATAGCGCTGTTGCCGGGGATCGTAGCGCTATTGGTAAGTGAAATTGGTAAGGAAACCTTTATATTGTAAGTGCTGATTCTATTTTGCCGCTATTACTTTTAGTCCCTATGGACCACTCTACTCTTGGTACTTTGCTTGCGGGGAACCGCCCCACCATTACTGTGGTGGAGAAGGCTCCCCCACCTACTAAAATTGTTGTTGGGAATGTGCCCTAGAGGCAAATAAAATATGTTTATTAGCATATTCGATTAGTTCATAGTAAGTTTTATACTGTGTTATGACTATATAAGCGGAAATATTAATACATGTGTGGTATAAAACAACCAGGTCCCTAGTTAACTCTAGTATACTAGTCCACTGTCAATTGGATGATCAAGGTTTCCTGATCATGCGGACATAATCGCCTATTGAAAATGGAGTCGTATCATTGCGAGAATGATATGATGGACACCCACCCACCAGAAGTGTTGCAATGTGATCGAGTCACATAATTCAACATTGCGATAACTATGACGTAGTGTCCAGATCTTTTGACCATAATGATCGTACATATTTACTATCTATTAGGATGCTTTGATTTGCATCCACCGCCTGACTGAAATATGCTGGCCATAAAGGTGTACTTTGAGTATTCCGAAACAGATACCTTAATGAGTATGCAAATAGATCAAAGCGGAATTTATCCATCCGAGTGACGGATAGGTACTCTGGGCCCACTCGGTGATATTACATCATAAAGATTGCAATCATGTGACTAGGTCACGGGGTTTTAATATCACGGGAACGAGTAAACATGTTTGTCGGTAACGAGGGTGAACTAGGTATATTGGATACCGACGATCAAACCTTGTAAAACAAAGTACCATAGGACAAAGGGAACATGCTCAACGTTAACGGATCCAGCAACGATGAAGTTTCATCCGATGGAAGCGCAGGGGCTATCAAGGATTATAACCAGGTCCAATTGATTAGTCATTGGTCAAAGAGTGTCTAATCATGTCTGCCGTTTCCCGGGCCGTAGGGTGTCACACTTAAGGGTATTCGACGCAATAAGGATTGATTTGGGATCACCGGATAAATAAGAGAGAACACCGGAATTCTTCCGGTGGAGGCCAGAAATTGTTCTGGGTATTTTGACAGGTTCAAAATAATATTTAATAATGTTTATATATGTTTTATTATTTAATTAACAGAATTAAATATTAAAATATAATTAAATATAATTAAAAATGAATTAAAAGAAACATGGGCCTCATACGGCCCATTAGGGGAAGAGGGAGACTTCCCCCATGGGCCATGGCGCCATGTAGGGGTCCACCCCGCTTATTGGTGCGCCTCCCCCTCCCTTGGGATTAGTACCCCGTTGTAAGTTGAGGGAGGTTTCCCCCCTCCTTGGCCTATATAAGGAGGGGTAGGGGGCCCTTTTTCTTCATCAATTTTTGAGATAAGTTCTCTTCTCTCTCTCTCTCTTTCTCCTTCCTTTGAGCGGACTCCCCTTGTTTGGAGTCTGCACTTAGTTGTGCGTTTCTACACCATACGCACGCCGTCGTGCTGCTGGAATCGGGATCCGAATCCATCTTCTTTTTTCTGCTCGCCTGGTTCGGAGCCCATAGGGAACGTCGGGTACACCGTACGTGTGTAATCCCGTGAGGCGCTACACTTGTGGTGCTCCTTCATCGTCGTGGACGTATCGCGACGTCTTCACCGACAACGTTCCGACGGGGACACAATCCCATCATTGGTCTACAAGGACCGGGTGGCTTTGGAGTCAAGGTGGATCTGCGTATCATTGGGAATTGCCGGTACGAGTGCATCAACCACATTAACACGGGAATATTTCCCGCTTAACGGACTACATACTGGTATGTGACCCATTTCCATCTGTTACTTGCATCAACATAGCATAGGTCTTGGGATTGGATCTCGTAGGTTATGAAAAAATATTGTTTTCTGCCCCGAACCCCAACAGTGGCATCAATTATCCAATTATTACCCTCCCACGTGTACTCGTTTAGCATTGTGGCAATGTTATGATGAAGCGGCCCCGACCGACCTTGCGCGTTTACGTGAGACTGGTTCCATGCTTGGCATATGGCTTGTACCAAAAAAGTGGCTTTGGGGTGTCTATCTCTCTAACATTAGAGATGCGAAGACGTTTTCAACTGTGACACCCTGGATTTTGGAACTTTCTTTTTCCAAAAACTTTGCTGATTTATTTCTGGATTTGCGATTGGATTTGATTTTGATCACCTCGTTGGACTTGAAACTTGAGCATATTTTCGTTCCGTGCTCAACTGACCCTTGATTCCAAGCCTTTCCAATGCAATTCCAATGATCCATCCCATCCAAGCCACCATTTTATTCAAACCATATATCCTTTTTCCAATAAAAGGGATATTCCTATTATTTGAGGTTTGTGAAGCAACCCCTATTTATATTGCTCCATAAATCCCCAAATAATTCCCACATATCATTGACATCATATCTGGCCAAATTCTCCAAAAACATTTCATAGCCCAATTGGATTTTTCCTCTAGAAAAATTCATTTGTCTATGGGGGCAGATTGGAGCTTTGTGACGGGAGTGCCATTTTCCTTGATCCATTGCTGGTGAAACTTTTTGTGCAACCTCATATGATCATATGATTGATCTCCACCAAATTCCACCCCCATTTGAATAGCCAAACACCCACAATAAATTCCCTAAGTTTGGGTGAAGCAAGGGGGCATTGTGAAGCAAGTGCATGATAGGGGATCCCATTTGCCTTCAAACTTTTTGAGCATGATCATACCACCAAATAACTCCACAAAACAAAATATGAGCCAAATCCAATCACCCATGTGTGTACACCATCATGTTGAAGTTTCTGGTCAGTGGGCCACATTGTGAAGCAAGTGCTAGCTATGTGTGTCCAATGGCTATGAAATTTTGCACACATGTGAACCATGCCAAATAAGCCCAGTACCCCAATGTTTAGCCAAATCAAGCAATCCAGTGAGATGCTAGCCTCAACAATGCATTCTGACCCATTTGGTGCTTTACAAAGGAAGTACCAAAAATATTGCTCCAAATGATGTGAAACTTAGCATACATACTCATCCTAGTGTATGATTGAGCTATCCAAGATATCATTCTTAGGGGATATATGTACAAGCCACAATCCAGCACAAGCACCTTCTGCAGCATTGTGCCATTTACAAAGCAAGTACCATGTGAATTGATTTGTTTGATCTCAAACTCCACAGTACTCTAGTCCTTTGTACCCCAAAGCCATAAGACATCTTGGTCCTATCCAAATCCACCCCATGTGAGCTTTGCTTCTGCTCAAAGTTTTCTGCATCAAACTTCAGGAAGAGATAGAGATCACCACAGTTCCCCATATTGCCAACCAAGCATACCCATGTGATCAGCACTCAAAGGACTACACGCTAGACATACTTGGTCACGAAGAATCCCATCCATAGCTTGGTGGCCACGCCATTGGCGTGCTTTGGACGCGCACAGTGCGCGCGCGCGTGCTCTGCCCGCGTGCCCGACGCGTCGCCGTCTCGCCACTGTACACCCCGTCCTCTTCTGGTTGTCACTCCGCGCCGCACGGATTTCACGCCTCCCAGTGCGCACGCCGAGCCGCCTCGAAGCCCCTCGAAGCCGGCCAGCTGGCCACGCCTTGGCCGTTTCTCCTCGGCGTCTACCACCACGGGCATCGTTGCCTCTCCTATATAGAGGAGGTGCCCCCAAGCCCCTCTAGAGCATCCAGCAGCCTCCCTGACCTCCCTTTCCCCCTCCCCCCTCTCCAATTCGTAGCCGGAGCCACTCCATCGTCTCCACGGCCGCCATTGCCGACGCCCTCCCTCCGGCAAAATTCGCACGGCCGGAGCCCTCCCTCTGCTCCTAGCCACCACTGCAGCCTCTCCTATCCGCCCCTAGTATCCCTCCGCCCTCCTCGAGGCCCGCCGGAGCCCCGCCCCGCCGTTCCCCGGCGGCAGCCGTGGCCGTCGTCTGCTGTGGCCGCCGCCCCGCTCGCCTTGGCCCCCCCCCCCCCCCCCCCGACCTGCGGGAATGGGCGCGGGAAGGGCCGCCGCCGACATGGAGCGCGCCTGGTGGCAGCGGGCCGGCCTCCGCGCCACCCCTCGACGGCGCCCGCCTCGGCCGTGGCCCTCCTGTGCTCCGGTCGGGAGGTTGAAGAAGAGGAGCAGGGGAGGAGAGAGAGAAGGACCTCGTGGCCCCGCGTGTCAGAAGTACGGGTGGCTGACAGCCGGGCCCTGACCGGTTCAAGTGAAGGCGTATCCGCGCTAGTGCACTTTCCCTTCTGGAAAGCGTACCCGGGCTCTTCTCGGCCTGAAATACGTTTTACTCCTCCAAAAGTGTATTTCCTTCCTTCATCAGCCCGAATGCGTTTTCGCTGCTAGAAAGCGCATTTCCACCTAAAACATCCCCCCGATACCATTTCGTCGATATCTTCGCAACCGTAAGTCCAAACGCAGTGATTCTTTTTGCGTTGTTTTCGTATCGAGCCCCTCTTCAGTTTGGCATAGGTTTGATGCCATGTTTTTGTGATGTTATTTTCTGGTCAAACAAAAGACAACGTTTGACCTTTTTCCCGTTGCTTTTTATAAAATATTTTGCAGGGATTTGCTTGTGTTGAAGATCCGGGAGTGTTTCACACCCCTCTGGTGAAAGGAAAGACACAATACCCTTTGCACTTTTGCAAAGCTTTGACGTGCTTTAAAAATTGTTTTACGATGATATGCTTATATCGGTGACCGTGATCATGTTACCGTTGCTATGTTTAATGTTATTGTTGCCATGCTTTAATTGATGCCATGCTATGATTGATGTTATACTGCCATGCTATCTGTGAATAGGCTACTGCTATTGCTATGTTTTGCCACGTTACATCCATGCCATACTTGATTGTATCATTACTATGTTATGCTCTGCACCATCGTAACCACAACAACACCATGTCAAGTTGATCATGTTATCTCTATGCTAGTTCACGCTATGCCTAAGTTATGCTTAACGGCATTTGTAATGATGCCATGTTAATAACTGAATCTTTTAGCACGGATAAGTTCACCAACTAAAAATGTGTTTGATCATATATGGAACTCTCATGTTAATATGCTATGCATTGTTATGATCTGATACTCTTGTTGCACAATATACTTGTGTTCGCTATTGGAGATATGCTTCGTGACAAGTTGATTAGGTGCCACAGAACCAGACTTATCCGTGCAGCCACATTTGCTTGTATGTGCGGGCCTTGATTCGGTCTGCCGGTGGGTTCTCTTACTTGTATCACCAAGTAGGGGGGGCTACCGCGCGCGCTGCCCTGATCAGGCAGGCGGCGATAGTCCTGACAGCCAGTGTCGTTATGAGCTCAGTCCCCGTTGGGACCGTATTTGCCACAAGGTGGCAGAGTGGTTATGGTGGTAACGTGGACACCTAACCACAGGGCTACCCAAGACGGAATGTCGGTGATGCGGTAAGAGGGACACTCGGTAGTACCGGTCTCATTGGGGATGTCCTAGTCCACTCCTCCGGTGCGAGTTCCAAGGATCCTGTGGGACAAGTACCGGGGTGCTGGATGGAGGAGGAACTCCATAATGTGGGTAACGTGCACAAACTCTGTAGAGTAAAAATCTATTCGAATAGCCGCGTCCTCGGTCATGGGACACGGTTCGTACTAGGTCACACCATATGATCAACTTGAGTACGGTGGAAAGTTTGTGGTAAGTGGATGGTTATACGATAAGTTGATGGTTATACGATAAGTGGATTGGTTGGGTGGTAACGAAGGACACCTAACCCGTTGAATGGTCGTGCGATGACCCGTTCGGTCATGCGACGACCCGTGGAAGTGAATGGTCACGAGGTGACCCGGTGCTTGAGTCTATAAGGACTCCGAGGTAAGCCACGTGATCGTGCGACGACCATGTGGGGTACATTGTGTGTGCAGTATACTTAATGATGTTAATATGCTTGATGAATATCTGCTTGCATGATATTGTTGCTCACCTGTTTAATTCACTAATATACTTTAACCTGTTGCCATGTTATTGTTTTGCCTTGTTGCATGGTTGTTGTGAGCTTGCAAGTACATTCAATGTACTGACCTGGCGTGTTATGCCAGATTTGCATGCCGTGCTTTGGATGCGTAGGACGACGTTCCCGGTGTTCGCGAGCTAGGAGGTGTCCCAGCCAGTGTCCTTGTGGATTGGTGTTCGTCATCGCCGTTATTGTTCCGCTGCCGTCGATATTCCGCTGCTAGATTTATGCTGCTGCTTGGTGTAGAACTGAGGCTATCCTGAGGAGCAAGCTGTGTCTCCGCTAGCGTTGTAATAGACCTCGTGTACCCCTATCTTCGCTAATAGAAAGCTGTTAAGTTCTATATCAATCAGTGCCGTGCTCCAGAAGACTTGATCTCTGGGCTGGTGCACGGGGCGTTCCGGTCCTCTGAGCCGGGGTGCCACAACGGTTAGTATCAGAGCAGGACTGGCTGTAGGACCCGCGAGCCCGCGCGAACGTTAGAAGGACGTTAGATTGACGTTAGAGCTAGAGTATAGCTTGCTTGTGTGATGCTATTGCATGATGCATTAGTTTGTTGCATATAGACGGTATGTTTTCGCTAATGATCTGATCTGACGAGTGTAGATGGCGGAATACCCGGTGGGCTACACAGGATCCTCGTCCGCGACCAACTTTGACTATCTCCTTGCAGACGTTTGGTGGACTCTCTACCCCAGTGGAGAGCTTCCAAGGTACCAAGTTTCCCATACATCGATCAGAGGGCCGCGTCTTGAGTACCGTGCCAGCGTCTACGTGTCAGCCACCATCCCCATCGGCGTGCGCTCCTACAACTTCCAGGGTGGACCCGCTTCTACCCTGGATCGTGCCATTCAGCTTGCCGCGATGGCGGGCCTGTTAGGCCTACGCCACCAGCAGAGTGCGATGCATCAGGATCGCGCCTTCCATTTCTACCCCACCTTGGGAGCGACTCCGCAGCAAGTAAGGTTTCCTCGCGCTTTGGCGGAAGCCGATGCAGCGGTGATCACCATGTCCCGCTACATGATCTCCCAGTACACCCTCATCGTCGAGCTAGTCCGTGATATAAGGGATGCAAGGAGAGCTCTTGCCGCAGCCCTTTCGTTGTCGACTTCTTCGCCCACTCCCGCGACCCCCGGCAACCCGCAGTCAGATCAGAACGCCTGAGTTTCGCGTAGTCCGTGATGCACGAGTAGTAGTGTTGCATGTTGATGTGTGTAGCAATAAGTAGAGATCTTGCGTGTGACCTTAGTGCTTGTTCAGTGTTGCTATTCTTGCTTAATTCTCGTTGTTGGTTCATTGTTCTTCGGCAGTTACTAACTCTGTTTTGGCAGGTGTTAGATGACTTGGACGGACCCTTGCTTTTTATTCTTCGATATTGGCACCACGTCTATTTCCGAGCTGATGCATCGTCGGCCGTCCGGAGTGGCTGCCTGTTTTACATTTCTCTTTTCAACAACTGACCCGTGTTCTGAGCTGCTTTTCGGCCGTCTCGGGTAGTTGTTGAGTTTCTTTTCGCAGTGGAGACCCTATGTTCTGAGTTGTTTTCTCGGGTGTCTTAGGGGACCTCTGCGTTCTTTTTATCAACATTGCCTCATGCTCTGAGCTGATTTCGGTCGGCCGTCGTGAGCAATGCTTGAACTATTCCAGTACAAGTCCCAGATCTGAGTTGTAAAGACCGTTCTGGTGGCTACTGGGTTATTCGTTGTTTTCTTTGCAAGGAGTCCGGATAATCATCGACCACCGCTAAAGCTGATGAAGTAGCAAGCCGCTTCTTGTTTGCTTTTGCCCCGTTGTTATCTTCGTTGGTTCTTCGTTTGGTTCTCTGGTGTCACTTGCTCCACCCCAAGGGAAGTTGCTCATAACCTCGCATACCTCGAAGAACCAGTGCAATACCGCAGAGCAGCATGAAGACACCAAGTCAAGGATCCACACCAGATCGCATTAGGAGTATTCAACCCTATATGAGTTCTTCCTGAATGAACCAAGTCAGCATTATTCCGGTGGATGTTACAGTCATGAAGATTCTATCGGTGGAAGATCACAAAGAAATAAGGAACTCAACCAGACAGGAATGACGCATACCCGGTCGCATCTCACACATTTTTCTCAAGTATGAAGCATATGGCAACCATCAGGCCTTCAACCAGAACAGCCTGAAGACTCGGACAGTTAAAGGCCGCAATGATGCGGGAAATCAGCAAGTCAAACAGGACTTTTACCCAGTTGCGTTGGAAGCTTATGGCTCACGATTGGATGCTACCCAAGCTATCCATTGAGTCCCGTCTACATCGACGACGACAGCCGCACAGATTCATGCAAAGATAAGCAGAAATGGTGACCCACGAGCATATGCGACCAAGGAAGGACAAACACCAACTGCAATCCCTGGGGAATATAAATTATTTCGGTATATTCTGGAAGGTGGCCAAGACACATCATGAAGCCCAAATGATCGGAAGAATGTTTTCCCCTCATCAGCCGGGAGTCATAAGTCCATCAGGCACCGTGGTCAGATCTGTCTCCACGTCATTGAGGGAAAGCTTCCCGCAGAAGGAACCTCAACCTTCCGTGACAAGGTACCCGGCACAGCCGACTTGTACAGTGTATCATCCTCCCTCAGTACGCTACCGAGATATCTTTTCAGCCAAGACAGTATCCTTCCTCCACAAGCCACCGACAGAAGCTTACAGTGCAAGATACTCGATCGTGCTCGGTACGCCACAGGGATGGACTCCAGCACAAGCCGCTCGGTCGTCTACAGTGATCTGCCGCAGAAACTTCCAGCATAAGGAACCGATGCATCCACAGTATAAAGAGGCAAACTTCCGGAACAAGACAACCCATCTTCGTCAGTAGGTTATTGAGAGAGCTTCCAAGGCAAGACACCTAGTCTTCTTCAGCAAGCTATCGAGGCATCTCCCCGTGTACGACACCCCGCATTCCTTGATACGCCATCGGAGAAAGCTTCCGGGGTATGGTACCCAACCTTCCCCAGCAAGATACCCCAAGCTTCGCGGACAAGATACCCGTCTGCCTCGGTGCGTCATCATACCTGCCACAGTAAAAGTCAGAAATCCAGCCATGCAGGACAATAAGGACTTCAACATCGTCAGGACCCGCACATCATATGGGCATCCTTCTCAAGTATGCAAGCTACCCCGGTGTGGATACCACCATGCTTGCAATCAAGGAAGAATCATGCTTATGAACGATGGTGAAGAACCGCAACTCTCGGGAAAAAAGTCAGCAGAAGAGAGGATACACATCTCAGCCCGGAAGAAAGACTGCCAAGGTCACCCTGAAGAAAGGAAACAAGGAGCATTGTATCCTGCTCCCGACATGAAGGTCAGCTCCTCATGATCGACAAGTCCCCGAAGCAGAATAACCTGCAGACCCCGTTCATTGCAACCAAGGTTATCAGGATGAAACAAGAGACAAAAGGTGATGGTAACCTGTCTATCTCAAAGATTGTGGCAGAACAATAAGCAGTTATGCAACAAGGAAAGAACCCTGGCCGAAGAAAATCTAGTACAAGAAAGGTGATTGCCACAAAGGCAAGATCCAGGACAAACACACATGGCAGGTGTCAGACCTCGCTGCAATCTGAGCAAGCGGGGCATTTGACAAGTTATCAGAGGTATGCAACTCTCGAGCCCGACAGGGTAGGCAGAATGAATCGTATGGACCCTCAAGTCAAATTTGACTCGATCAGTCGAAGTCATGTGGACCACCATGGATATCTACCAATAAGAAAGCTCATTCACTATGGGCCAAGGACCGTGTACCGATCCAGTTAGCCTGAGCAGTCACTCGAGTTCAGAATCGTCCATCTTGCCGAGATACCCCAGCTGCTTCAGTGAAGGTCACCCACTCAGCTCGGCAGTTTAAATACAGGAACTAGATTAAAGCATATCAGGACCTATCACTACCCGGAATGTGCAACCTGTTAGGCCAATCTCAGCATGAGTACATGTCCAGAATTTTGCTCCGCACCGAAGCAATGAGCACGGCAGACAAGCCAAAAGAGATACGAGACAACCCCATGTGCCGTCAGTCAAGGTCCTGATAGTAAACATTCTGAGATACCAACTACCGATGAAGGCCAAGCGCTTGTTGAAGAGGCCGACGCAAATGATTCAGGACATACCATGAATGAAGCACGAGGTACCCCAGAAACAGTATGGGTATCATCAGCATTCAGCCTATGACAAGGCATCCTGTTATCATACAAGTCAGAAGATATGAGGATGGAAATCAGCAGGAAAGGATGAGGTATCAAGGAAGAATATTATGTCAGATCTACAGATCGGGTGAAGTAAACCCCCTCAGCAGATATATTGGATGCTACCCTGGGAACAATATGCGGTAAAAAGGAAATCCGAGGAGCAGCAAGTTTTTGAAGGACGGTAAGTTTGCGATGGTTCCCTGAGCAACCAAATCTCGAGGACGAGATTTTTCTAAGGGGGTAGGTTTGTGACACCCTGGATTTTGGAACTTTGTTTTTCCAAAAACTTTGCTGATTTATTTCTGGATTTGCGATTGGATTTGATTTTGATCACCTCGTTGGACTTGAAACTTGAGCATATTTTCTTTCCGTGCTCAAGTGACCCTTGATTCCAAGCCTTTCCAATGCAATTCCAATGATCCATCCCATCCAAGCCACCATTTTATTCAAACCATATATTCCTTTTTCCAATAAAAGGGATATTCCTATTATTTGAGTTTTGTGAAGCAACCCCTATTTATATTGCTCCATAAATCCCCAAATAATTCCCACATGTCATTGGCATGATATCTGGCCAAATTCTGTAAAAACATTTCATAGCCCAAGTGGATTTTTCCTCTAGAAAAATTCATTTGTCTATGGGGGCAGATTGGAGCTTTGTGAAGGGAGTGCCATTTTCCTTGATCCATTGCTGGTGAAACTTTTTGCGCAACCTCATATGATCATATGATTGATCTCCACCAAATTCCACCCCCATTTGAATAGCCAAACACCCACAATAAATTCCCAAAGTTTGGGTGCAGCAAGGGGGCATTGTGAAGCAAGTGCATGATAGGGGATACCATTTGCCTTGAAACTTTTTGAGCATGATCCTACCACCAAATAACTCCCATCCATAGCTTGGTGGCCACGCAATTGGCGTGCTTTGGACGCGCACTGTGGGCGCGCGCATGCTCTGCCCGCATGCCCGATGCGTCGCCGCCTCGCCACTGTACACCCCGTCCTCTTCTGGTTGTCACTCCGCACCGCACGGCTTTCACGCCTCCCAGTGCGCACGCCGAGCCGCCTCGAAGCCCCTCGAACCCAGCCAGCTGGCCACGCCATGACCATTTCTCCTTGGCGGCTACCACCACGGGCATCATTGCCTCTCCTATATAGAGGAGGTGCCCCCAAGCCCCTCCAGAGCATCCAGCAGCCTCCCTGGCCTCCCTTTCCCCCTTCCCCCTCTCCAATTCGTAGCCGGAGCCACTCCATCGTCTCCACGGCCGCCATTGCCGCCGCCCTCCCTCCGGCAAAATTCGCACGGCCGGATCCCTCCCTCTGCTCCTAGCCACCACTGCAGCCTCTCTTATCCTCCCCCAGTAGCCCGCCGCCCTCCTCGAGGCCCGCCTCGGCCGTGGCCCTCCTCTGCTCCGGTCGGGAGGTTGAAGAAGAGGAGCAGGGGAGGAGAGAGAGAAGGACCTCGTGGGCCCCGCGTGTCAGAAGTACGGGTGTCTGACAGCCGGGCCCTGACTGGTTCAAGTGGAGGCGTATCCGCGCTAGTGCGCTTTCCCTTCTGGAAAGCGTACTCGGGCTCTTCTCGGCCTGAAATACGTTTTCCTCCTCCGAAAGTGTATTTCCCTCCTTCATCAGCCCAGAATGCTTTTTCGCTGCTAGAAAGCGCATTTCCACCTAAAACAGCCCCCCTATACCGTTTCGTCGATATCTTCGCAACCGTAAGTCCAGACGCGGTGATTCTTTTTTCGTTGTTTTCGTATCGAGCCCCTCTTAAGTTTGGCATAGGTTTCATGCCATGTTTTTGTGATGTTATTTTCTGGTCAAACAAAAGACGGCGTTTGACCTTTTTCCCGTTGCTTTTTCTAAAATATTTTGCAGTGTTTTGCTTGTGTTGAAGATCCAGGAGTGTTTCACACCCCTCTGGTGAAAGGCAAGCCACAATACCCTTTGAACCTTTGCAAAGCTTTGATGTTCTTTAAAAATTGTTTTACGATGACATGCTTATATCGGTGATCGTGATCATGTTACCGTTGCTATGTTTAATGTTATTGTTGCCATGCTTTAATTGATGCCATGCTATGATTGATGTTATACTGCCATGCTATCTGTGAATAGGCTACTGCTATTGCTATGTTTTGCCACGTTACATCCATGCCATACTTGATTGTATCATTACTATGTTATGCTCTGCACCATCGTAACCACAACAACACCATGTCAAGTTGATCATGTTATCTCTATGCTAGTTCACGCTATGCCTAAGTTATGCTTAACGGCATTTGTAATGATGCCATGTTAATAACTGAATCTTTTAGCACGGATAAGTTCACCAACTAAAAATGTGTTTGATCATATATGGAACTCTCATGTTAATATGCTATGCATTGTTATGATCTGATACTCTTGTTGCACAATATACTTGTGTTCGCTATTGGAGATATGCTTCGTGACAAGTTGATTAGGTGCCACAGAACCAGACTTATCCGTGCAGCCACATTTGCTTGTATGTGCGGGCCTTGATTCGGTCTGCCGGTGGGTTCTCTTACTTGTATCACCAAGTAGGGGGGGCTACCGCGCGCGCTGCCCTGATCAGGCAGGCGGCGATAGTCCTGACAGCCAGTGTCGTTATGAGCTCAGTCCCCGTTGGGACCGTATTTGCCACAAGGTGGCAGAGTGGTTATGGTGGTAACGTGGACACCTAACCACAGGGCTACCCAAGACGGAATGTCGGTGATGCGGTAAGAGGGACACTCGGTAGTACCGGTCTCATTGGGGATGTCCTAGTCCACTCCTCCGGTGCGAGTTCCAAGGATCCTGTGGGACAAGTACCGGGGTGCTGGATGGAGGAGGAACTCCATAATGTGGGTAACGTGCACAAACTCTGTAGAGTAAAAATCTATTCGAATAGCCGCGTCCTCGGTCATGGGACACGGTTCGTACTAGGTCATATCATATGATCAACTTGAGGACGGTGGCAAGTTTGTGGTAAGTGGATGGTTATACGATAAGTGGATTGGTTGGGTGGTAACGAAGGACACCTAACCCGTTGAATGGTCGTGCGATGACCCGTTCGGTCATGCGACGACCCATGGAAGTGAATGGTCACGAGGTGACCCGGTGCTTGAGTCTATAAGGACTCCGAGGTAAGCCACGTGATCGTGCGACGACCATGTGGGGTACATTGTGTGTGCATTAGACTTAATGATGTTAATATGCTTGATGAATATCTGCTTGCATGATATTGTTGCTCACCTGTTTAATTCACTAATATACTTTAACCTGTTGCCATGTTATTGTTTTGCCTTATTGCATGGTTGTTGTGATCTTGCAAGTACATTCAATGTACTGACCTGGCGTGTTATGCCAGATTTCCAGGCCGTGCTTTGCATGCGTAGGACGACGTTCCCGGTGTTCGCGAGCTAGGAGGTGTCCCAGCCAGTGTCCCTGTGGATTGGTGTTCGTCATCGCCATTATTGTTCCGCTGCCGTCGATATTCCGCTGCTAGAGTTATGCTGCTGCTTGGTGTAGAACTAAGGCTAGCCTGAGGAGCACGTTGTGTCTCCGCTAGCATTGTAATAGACGTCGTGTACCCCTATCTTCGCTAATAGAAAGGTGTTCAGTTCTATATCAATCAGTGCCGTGCTCCAGAAGACTTGATCTCTGGGCGGGTGCACGGGGCGTTCCGGTCCTCTGAGCCGGGGTACCACATCAACAGAGGGCCCCGACAGGGGTGTAATAGAGACAATTGCTGAATTGTTGCGGTTGTATGTTCGTAGGCATAGAAACGGTTCTATCTCGAAAGCCCTAGCAGCAACGTAAAACTTGCAAAAGATAAAGTAGAGGCATCTAAACTTTAATTTGCATGGGGGCATCATAGTTAGTATGATTTATATTGTTGCATCTTGTTTTGCTAATATGTTAGATATACGACGGTAGCTTTATAGGATGATCCCTCACTAATCCAACAAAGTGTCCTTCCTTAGTGAAGCGCCATCTGGAAATTTATTTATTATGGAGGCATCACGTGTCACACGGGTGTCAAACATTTTTACGTTCACAAGAGATGGGTGGAGCAAGCCTAGCATGTACAGAAACATGGCCTTGCATAGGCGACATATAATCACTAAGGTTATTGTGGCGAACCTGACATATGCAGATATGGCTTCGGGACACAAGATCGAAAGATCAAGCATGAGTCACATAGATGATGTGATTGGCATGATGACCTACCTTGAACAACATATTGATGGCCGTGACGATCGGGGGAGGTATGTTCTTCAAGGATCGTGTAATCACTTAGAATAAATTATGAGGGATGTTTGTCTGAGTGGGTGTCGGGACCTGGGGTTAGCGTATGCAAGTCCCGCTACGACATAGTCATATGGAGAGCCGAGAACTGTACCCACTTGTCTAAGAAAACAAACCCAAGCACAGAACGTTCTCGGAAAGCATCGTACGTGAGGGGCATTCCATCCAGGCCGGATGATCAACTGAGATGGGTCCTCATCGTCCGCACACAAGTCTAATGATATGGGTGATGAACTCCCATATTCACAGACAAGTCGCCTCAACCATACTATCGACTATCTCATAACTCTTACATAGACTTACTCCAGCCCGATCACTTAGTCGGGATCTAGGGCGGGCTCGATCATACATCAAAGTGTGCACAAGACAGAGTCTCGAACAATCGCATCGCGATGCCCCAAGCTGCGCACATCTAAGGGCCACTTGGTGTATAAAAGACCGCCAGCCAGATCACAACTAAGGTCTCGAAAACCCATACAAATACATGCATGTTATAAACATACACGCAGCACACATGCCTTGTATGAACAACAGGTATCATTGCAGTTCTCTACAAAGTATACATTTTATTGATAACTCTCACAGAGTGCACACAGAGATCACAAGCATGTGATCCAACATTACAACAAACAAGTGGAAGCAAAGTAGGTATGAGTACAGACAAGTTTAACAAATGGCTTAAGAAGCCTTATTTAAATACAAGCCCTCCACGAGGGATCAAGTCGTCTGACTGGGACTACACTAGCTTGGTCTTCAGTCGTCGAGCTCGATGAATAATCCACCTTCGGGGTCAGTGGGTTCATCTAAAAAATTGAATAAGAAAACGTGAGTACAAAGTCGTACTCAGCAAGACTTACATAGGAGCTATACTTCTCATGCACATGTATCAAGGTAAAGGGAGGTGGGGTTCAATTGCAGAAGTGCCAGCTTTGACTTGGCTAGTCCTGAACTATGAGTACCAAACTTTGAGGTAAGAAGCGTACACGAGTCCACTACATTCTCCAACCAATTACACCACTATGGTGCCTTCCTCGACTTCCCCACGAGAAAGCACGCCATAGCACTCACACTTATCTTGGCAAGTTTTATAAGTGTCCGGTTCAAGTTGTCTAATAATCAAGCTAAGCTTTACAAGCAGTCCTTAACCGCGGACGCGGCTATTCGAATAGTTTTGTTAACCCTGCAGAGGTGTACCGCTACACACACATGATCATCAGTTACCGCCTTTGATCTCGACACCATTCAAGGGGTGTTAGCGAGGATGCTCACCACAACTATTACCTCATAGTCGATCTAGTCCAGGAAAGCCCCCTACCTGGGTGTGTTCAACGAGACAACCCACCGTGTACTCCTACACAGCCTCTCATCGTTCACCTTGTATTAGGGTAGATTCACCAACACCTTTCCACCATCATCAACATGATTTCTACCATCCCGACTCACATAACAGTATCAACATTGTATCACTCTAAGCATGCAATAAGAAGTAACAATTGCATGGGCCACATGATAACAACCAACTCCTACATTTGCTAGGATTGTGGTTTGCTTACTACTGTGACAAATGATAGGTCATGCAAAGGAATGGGTTCATCTATACGGTAGAAACGTAGCATGGTAATCATCCTATAGAATTCATAAGAGAGACATGAGAGGGAAGTGGGATTTTATCGACATGATCAATGGGGGGTTTCTTGCCTTGCTGACGAGGTTCAGTCTCGGGATCTTCAACGAAGGGGGCTGCCTCCTGTTTCGGTTCAACTTCTACTCGACAAACAACAAACAAGTTAGCAAAGTAAATACAATGCACAATCACATGGTTGAAGGTTGAACTTGATGTATATGCTTCTGATGTGTGAGGCAATTTCATTTAAATGGAGTATATTGCAAATGAAATTGCAAATTCAAACTCCAATTTGAATTCAAATTAGCCAAGTTACAAATGCTATTGTTTGATCAATGTAATTCATCTTATTTGGATAGATTATTTTCTCCTGATCATTTTTCATATATTATATGTCAAATTTGGAGTTAATATGAATTTTCTATGAATTTTCAAAGTTTGGAATAATTTCTGCCAATTTCTGAATTGATTTAAAAAGAAAAACCTTTATTGCGTCGGCATGAGGTCAGCATGACGCCAGGGGGCCTCTGACAAGGGGGGGCCACCTGTAAGTGTCTCATGTGTTAATTAAAATGTTTTGTTTTGATTTAAACTAATCTCGGTGATTAGCAGGGGAAGGGCCCACATGTCAGCCTCACTGGGAGGGGGATTAGTGGCTAAACTTCGCCGGACACGTCAGCCTCGCCGGAGGCTAGCCGCCGGCGACGTCCAGGGACGGCGGTGTCCGCGGAGACGGCGCTCCCCTCGCCCAATCGAGCGCTGCAACCACTGAGACGTAGCTCTTGGTGCCGCGCGTCGATTGGGACTAAGAACAGGGGTTGGGGTGCCCTGTAGGCTCACCGGCGACGAGCTTTGCGGCGAGAGTGGTACGACTGCGAGGCAAAACTCGTTACGGTGCACTAAAAGGAGCGGGGGTTAGGCGCGTTTGAAGCAGAGGAGCACGGCGGTTGTGAAGGACATGGCCCCGAGCTTGATTGCTTCACGGGTGCTCGCCGACGAGCACCACGGCGGCGTCGAGCTACGGCTCCCATGGTGGATCCGGCTACAGCTGCGGGGAGGGCGCGAGACCAGAGGGGTTTTGCTCAGAAGCTCACCCTGAGCGCCACGGCGGTGACGGCTTGCTCGGGGAGGTCCTGGTGATGGAGAATCCGGCGATGGCGCGCGACTGCCGTAGTTGAAGAAGACTACCCGATTCCTTGGCTTCAGGGGATCCGCGCTCGATTCCTCCTGCACGGAGACGTAGTCGACGGTGACGAAGACGATGGACAAATGGCGCGGCTCGGGGACGACGGTGGCCACGCGGGCTTCAATCCATGGCGATGGCGGCGCTCGGGTCGTCGTCGAACTCGGCGAGAGAGAGAGAGAGAGGGATAGGCTCTGGAGGGGGGGAATGGAAGCACGACGTCTCCAGGCGTGGCGTGGCGTGGCGTGGCTAGAAGGTGCTGGAGGGGCAGGTGGAGGCCTGGGAGGCGTCGACGTGCTCGCCTGGCTCGGTGGCATTCCACCGAGCAGCTTGGAGGCGCGGGGTGGGGAAGAAGACCCCTGTGCCCCTTTGGGCCGGCTGGGCCAGATGGGCTGGCTTCGCCTAGGCGTCAGGTAAGGTTTTCTCTATTTTCTTTTCTGTTTAATCTTTCCTTTCTGTTTTTATTTTCTGTAGTTTGTTTTGCTGTGCTAAATAAATAGCTAGGCATTTTATTAAATGCTAAAACTTTTTACATGGCATCATAATATTTTAGGCTAGCCACTTGTAAAATTTGGCACTTTTTAAAATTCAAAACATTTGAATTTTAAATCAAATAGGGGTTTTTGATTAATTCCAAGGTCCTGTTTGAATATTTGAAAAATCCATGAGCATGGGGTGGGTCCGACATCACTTGAAATGTGATCACACTAATTTATAAGACTTTTCAAAAATCAAACATGAATTTTTGGAGAAGATTTATTTCTGGCCTTTTGAATTAAATCATCTGGGGGTGTTCCTTCTCCCATTTGAGTTTGAATTTGATTTCAAATGATTTCTTTTGAAAAATTTAACATGATGCAAGGGACTTGCTAATCCTAGCACATACCTAACTTGGGGTTGTGACAACTCTCCCCCACTCAACAGAATCTCGTCCCGAGATTTAGAAGTCTGAGGGAGGAAGGAGGGGTACTCGGTACGGAGACGGTCTTCTCTTTCCCACGTGGCTTCTATCTCAGAGTGGTGTGACCATTGCACTTTCAGAAACTTAATCTTCTGACGACGAGTCACACGCTTTGTGGAATCAAGAATACGAAAGGGGTATTCTCGATAAGAAAGGTCATCTTGGAGATCAAGCGTTACATGGTCGACTTCACGGATGGGGTCCTTGAAGCAACGCCTGAGTTGTGACACATGGAATGCATCATGTACTCGGGAAAGGTGCGGGGGTAGTTCAAGTTGGTAGGCAACTTCTCCACGTTTAGCAATAATGCGGAAAGGTCCGATGTAACGTGGGGCCAACTTGCCTTTGATACCGAATCGTTGGGTTCCCTTCAGAGGAGTAACCCGAAGGTAAGCCTTCCCATCCAGATTGTAGCTCTCTTTCCTATGATGAAGATCATAGTACCTCTTCTGACGAGACTGGGCGGCTTTCAATTGATCACGAACAATGCGAACTTGCTCTTCTGCTTCCTTGATCATATCCGGTCCAAAGAATTGTATTTAACCGGTTTCTGACCAGTTTAGGGGTGTTCGACATCGTCGTCCATATAGGAATTCAAAAGGAGCCATGTTCAGACTAGATTGAAAACTATTGTTATAAGCAAATTCGGCGAATGGAAGTGACTTCTCCCAATTCTTTCCGAATGAGATAACACAAGCTCTGAGCATGTCTTCAAGAATTTGGTTAACCCTTTCGACTTGACCGCTAGACTGAGGATGGAAAGCTGTACTAAAGGAGAGATGAGTTCCCATAGCATTCTGAAAACTTCCCCAAAATCTAGAGGTGAAAAGGCTACCACGATCAGAATTGATTTCCAACGGAACACCATGAAGGGACACAATTCTAGAGAGGTACAAGTCCGCTAACTGGCTAGCAGTTATAGACTCGCGAACTGGAAGGAAGTGAGCAACTTTGGAAAGCCTATCTACCACAACGAAAATGGCATCATTTCCTTTCTGGGTTTTTGGAAAGCCAGTGATGAAATCTATAGTGACTTTGTCCCATTTCCACTCTGGAATAGGCAAAGGTTGAAGTGTACCAGTAGGTCTTTGATGTTCTGCCTTAATGCGACGACAAACATCACATTCGGCAACAAATCGAGCAATGTCTCTCTTCATCCTAGTCCACCAAAATCACTGGCGTCGATCTCGGTACATTTTCGTGCTACCGGGATGAATCGAGAGGGGTGTGTCATGGGCTTCTTTGAGGATGAGTTGCCTTAGATCCCTATTCTTAGGTACTACCAAACGATTTCCAAAGAATACCGTTCCTTTACTATCTGTGGAGAAACATTTAGCAACTCCGCTAGCAATGTTCTCCTTGATCCGGCGAACACCTCGTGCACGCCTTTCAGAAACTATGACTTGATCCTCAAGAGTTGTTTTCGCCACCAAGGTAGAAAGATAGCCATGAGGAACAATCTCAAGATTGAGCTTGCGAAATTCCTCATGAAGAAGTGGTTGATACAGTTGTAACATGAGGTTGTTACAATACGACTTACGACTTAGTGCATCAACCATGCCATTGGCTTTTCATGGGGTGTAAGAAATTCCTACGTCGTAATCTTTTATCAACTCAATCCAGCGTCTTTGCCTGAGATTAAGATCTGGCTGGGTGAATATGTATTTGAGGCTTTGGTGGTCGGAAAAGATCTCACAACGATAACCAAGGAGGTAATGTCGCCAAGTTGTTAGGGCATGAACTACGGCAGCGAGTTCAAGGTCATGGGTAGGATAGTTCTCTTCATGTGGACGCAACTGGCGTGAAGCATAAGCTACCACATGTCTATCTTGCAGAAGTATGCATCCTAACCCTTGCCGTGATGCGTCACAAAAGATCTCCAAATCCTTTTTGGTGCCTGGAGGCGCAAGTACGGGTGCAGAAGTCAATATTCTTTTTAGCTCTTGAAAGCTTTCCTCTCACTTGGGAGTCCATTGGAATTTATTATCTTTCTTGAGGATTTCAGTTAGAGGCTTTGCAACTTTAGAAAAGTTCTCGACGAAGCGGCGGCAATAGATGGCTAGGCCAAGAAAACTCCTAACTTGCTTAACCGATTCAGGTGGAGTCCAGTCAAGGACGGCCTGAACTCTCTCGAGATTCACAGTAATGCTTTTTGCAGAAATCACGTGGCCTAAGTAGGTCACTTCTGGTAGCCAAAATTCACACTTGGAGAATTTAGCATACAGGCGATGCTCTCTAAGTTTCATCAATACCACCCTAAGATGTTTGGCATGTTCTTCTTCGTTCTTCGAGTAGATGAGAATGTCATCGAGATAAACTACAAAAAATTTATCTAAGTACTCCATGAAGATCAAATTCATCATGCGCGAGAAAGTGGCGGGGGCATTGGTTAAACCAAAGGACATGATGGTGTACTCGTAAAGACCGTAACGAGTAGTAAAAGCCATTTTTGGAATGTCCTCGTTTCGTATTTCGATTTGATGGTAACCTAATCTCAAATCACTCTTGGAGAAGACAGAGGATCCTGCAAGTTGATCATAAAGATCATTGATCCTGGGCAGTGGGTACTTGTTCTTTATCGTCGCTAGATTTAGCGGGCGATAGTCTACGCACATCCTTTCTGTTCCATCTTTCTTCGTTACGAACAGAACGGGGCAACCCCATGGCGATGAGCTAGGGCGGATGAAGCCTTTTTCCAAAAAAGCTTCAAGTTGGGTTTTAAGCTCAGCTAACTCACGTGGGGCCATTTTGTATGGGCGTATGGAAATTGGTGCGGTTCCTGGCATAAGATCCACTATGAACTCTACACATCTGTCGGGTGGCATGCCCGACAGCTCTTCAGGAAAGATATCCGGAAAGTCACGAACCACCGGAATATCTTCAAGGTCGGGAAGGGGAAGTACATTCAAGGAATGCACTTGGGTTCTTGTTCTAGGTGAGGTATAGTTGACTGTCTTTCCTGAAGGGTGGGTTAGTTTCACGGATTTGCCTTTGCAATCCAGGTAGGCATTCTGCCTTGATAGCCAATCCATGCCAAGGATTACATCGATGTCTGAAGACTTGAGGGCTATGAGTGAAGCAAGGAACACTAAACCCTCAATTGCAATTTGATTACCATGGCTTACTCTATTAGTTTGCCATCTTGACCCTGGAGTTTGAATAATCATCGGGGTGGACAATTCAACAAAGGATAAATCATGACGAAGTGCATAACTTTTCGACATGAATGAATGAGATGCTCCTGGGTCGAAAAGAACGGAAGTAGGAACATAATTTACTGGGAACGTACCAAGAATGACGTCAGTGGTATCGTTAGTCTCTTCGGCGGCAATCTGATTCACACGACCACGATTGGCGGGAGGAGAGGGTTTGGTGGTGTAGACCTTCTGGGGTGGCTTGCAAAAACCATTGTTGTTCCCTCCGGCACGGGGTGGAGCATTCTGATTCTGCAATTGGTTCTGGGGACACTCGCGGGATTAGTGGCCTGCCTGACCACACTTGTAGCAGGCTCCAAAGACAGTGCGTGGAGCTGGGTTGTTCGGTGGAGCGGGGTGGAACGAAGCTGGTGGACGAGGCGCCACATAGGATGGCCTCGGTGGGTTGTTCTGGCGAAACATGCTGTTGGGGATCCAGATCTTGCGCTTCTGAGAGCCTGAGCTGGATGAACCATCGTCTCTAGGGTGTTTGCGGAAGTCATTGGGGGTGTTCATGTCCTCTGCCTTGATGGCCTTGTTGACAAGGACCTGGAAGGTGGCAAAGTCATGTAGGTTGAGCTCACGACGGAGTCCGGAATTGAGTCCACGACGGAACCTCTCTTGCTTCTTGGCGTCGGAGGAGACCTCTTCAGTAGCATAACGAGCCAGTCGGTTGAACTCGCGACTAAACTCGTCAACAGTCCTTTTGCCTTGGGTGAGGTTGCAGAACTCCTCACGCTTGTGGTCCATAAGACCCTTTGGAATGTGGTGTTCACGGAATGAAGTGCAGAACTCATCCCAAGATGTGGGCGGTCCCACGGGACGCATATTCAGGAAATTCTCCCACCAAGAGCTAGCTACACCCTCAAGGTGGTAGGTGGCATAGCTGACCCTGTCACCAGCTGCAACATGGCCTGCCTGAAGCTTCCTCTCGATGCTGTGAAGCCAGTCATCGGCGTCAAGGGACTCGGTGGAGTAGTTGAAGACCGAGGGATGAAGCCGGATGAAGTCATTCAAAGACACCAACTCGTTGCGCTGCTGAGTGGTGTTGCAGGCAATGACCTCCATCAAATGGTGAGAGTCTCGGCGGTTCCTCTCAACCTCCATCAGAACCTCAACCATCGTGGGTGGGGGTGGAAGATTGCCTTCCTCCGGATCATTCCCACGACCATGGGCACGACCAAGCTGGCCACGGGTTCCTTGAGACATCCTGAAGGTGAAAACCAAAGTCAAATAGAGTTGATTGGAAGAGTATAAACAAGGTATTGAAGGTACTAGATTACAGAGCAAAGGAAGTAATCATCTTGACAACATGGTGATAAAAGCATACAAGCCATATATTCACAAGCTGTCATACAAACCATACATCGTTTTAGTACAAGCTCCAAGCTAATACAAACGTGATGAAGATGATACATCCTTCAGAGGCACTCTGACTTCCTATACATTATTTATCTAAGCCTCTGGAACTTAGAACACGTTGCGTACAATATACTAAGATACTACTACATCCTCACTAAAGTAAGACCATAGGTGGTCTCACTCATCTACATCTCCATAGTAGTCCTCGTAAAAGTTACCCGCATAACCCGGTAGCTGAAGGTGACCATCGGAAAACACGGAGGCCTGTGGACCTTGATATCCATTTGGGCAAGGATGGGACCTAGGTCCAGCGTAGGGTGGAAGCAGAGGACCACGGGGTGGAAAAATGCCTCCAATATCAGGCCAAGCAACTCGAGAATGCATCTGTGTTCTGGCTGGGTAGATAGCATCATACTCCACTGATCCAACACTCACAAAAGGAGCCAGGAGTGTAAGTGCTCGATACAGACGAACACGGGTGGCGTGAAGCTCAAAACGAAGGGCACGTGCATCAAGATCTCTATCACACGCGTGCCGAGCAGTGATCTGAGGAAAATGGTCCTCCAAAGAGTGATCTGTGTACAGTACAGTGTAATACCCCTCTTCTCCTGGAAGTGCAGCAGGCATATAGCGGAAAGATGTGTCTCCAAGCAAAGAGTGATCCTCTCTTAGCAGGGTAATACATGAGTATGCAGCATCCTGCACAGCCATGTTCTCAGTCATGCCAATGCCATGTCCAAAGTGGATAGGCCGAGTGACTCCATTGTGGTGCAGGTAGATCCTGACAATGCAGTGGAACTGGGTCTGGTTGAAGTCAAGGAACCGCTCCTCAACTGTGTACTCAGGGTACCATCGGTATCCAATGAAGGACATCATCTCGATCAGCATGGCGGGATGGACACGCACACCGAGGCACCTAGTCAAACGAACAATCTGCCGAGGGGGAAGATCTGCCATCTGAAACAGAAAGAAGGAGTTTGCAAATGCATCAGATTATGAAGAAACTTGTAATGACTCGGACAGCATAACGGCTGTAATTGTAAGAAATGTCTTTTCTTGCAATGTAGAAACAACACTTACATACGATGTAAGAAATCAGGAAGCACAACAATCCTATCAAACCGAACACAACTTTCCTACGGCTATAAGGAAGCAAACAACGAGATGTTCTAGTAAGACATAGATGAGCCTAGTCCTATCTTCCCGTAGAATAAGATGAGGGTGACTCAGAACTCTGAACGATGAGGGTAAGGAGAAAAAAGAAGCCTTACGTTGTTCCCTTATATACCCAGAGTAACTATATAACTATAGCAAGCTAGACTCGACTTCGGCCAAGGCTGATAATCCTACAGTCAGTCCTTCACTGATACCAAGTCTGTCGGGACCCGGGGTTAGCGTATGCAAGTCCCGCTACGACATAGTCATATGGAGAGCCGAGAACCGTACCCACTTGTCTAAGCAGACAAAGCCAAGCACAGAACGTTCTCGGAAAGCATCGTACGTGAGGGGCATCCCATCCAGGCCGGATGATCAACTGAGATGCGTCCTCATCGTCTACACACAAGTCTAATTATATGGGTGATGAACTCCCATATTCAAAGACAAGTCGCCTCAAGCATACTATCGACTATCTCATAACTCTTACATAGACTTTCTCCAGCCCGATTACTTAGTCGGGATCTAGGGCGGGCTCGATCATACATCAAAGTGTGCACGAGACAAAGTCTCGAACAATCGCATCGCGATGCCCAAAGCTGCGCACATCTAAGGGCCACTTGGTGTATAAAAGACCGCCAGCCAGATCACAACTAAGGTCTCGAAAACCCATACAAAGACATGCATGTTATAAACATACACGCAACACAAATGCCTTGTATGAACAGCAGGTATCATTGGAATTCTCTACAAAGTATACATTTTATTGATAACTCTCACAGAGTGCACACAGAGATCACAAGAATGTGATCCAACATTACAACAAACAAGCGGAAGCAAAGTAGGTCTGAGTACAGACAAGTTTAACAAATGGCTTAAGAAGCCTTATTTAAACACAAGCCCTCCACGAGGGAACCAGTCGTCTGACTGGGACTAAACTAGCTTGGTCTTCAGTCGTCGAGCTCGATGAAGAATCCACCTTCGGGGTCAGTGGGTTCATCTAAAACATTGAATAAGCAAACGTGAGTACAAAGTCGTACTCAGCAAGACTTACATAGGAGCTATACTACTCATGCACATGTATCAAGGTAAAGGGAGGTGGGGTTCAATTGCAGAAGTGCCAGCTTTGACTTGGCTAGTCCTGAACTATGAGTACCAAACTTTGAGGTAAGAAGCGTACACGAGTCCACTACATTCTCCAACCAATTACACCACTATGGTGCCTTCCTCGACTTCCCCACGAGAAAGCACGCCATAGCACTCACACTTATCTTGGCAAGTTTTATAAGTATCCGGTTCAAGTTGTCTAATAATCAAGCTAAGCTTTACAAGCAGTCCTTAACCGCGGACGCGGCTATTCGAATAGTTTTGTTAACCCTGCAGGGGTGTACCGCTACACACACATGATCATCAGTTACCGCCTTTGATCTCGACAGCATTCAAGGGGTGTCAGCGAGGATGCTCACCACAACTGTTACCTCATAGCCGATCTAGTCCAGGAAAGCCGCCTACCTGGCTTGGCTACCACTATCGTGAACCCGGACGGTTTACCGGAGCGGACCCAGATGATGTGTGCGTGGTGCATAAGCCAGTCTCGGTTGAGCCGTTCTCTCACTTAGCACCCAGGCCACAAACCTACCAGAACTCCGAACTATTGCGACATCTGGACATCGAAAGGGATGAGTTAATAGGTTGAGAGGGGTCAGTGAGCCCAATGTGTGGTTGTACTCTTCATCTTGGATCACCACACAAGAACTCGGACTTAGGGCGGTGTTCAACGAGACAACCCACCGTGTACTCCTACACAGCCTCTCATTGTTCACCTTGTATTAGGGTAGATTCACCAACACCTTTCCACCATCATCAACATGATTTCTACCATCCCGACTCACATAACAGTATCAACATTGTATCACTCTAAGCATGCAATAAGCAGTAACAATTGCATGGGCCACATGATAACAACCAACTCCTACATTTGCTAGGATTGTGGTTTGCTTACTACTGTGACAAATGATAGGTCATGCAAAGGAATGGGTTCATCTATACGGTAGAAACGTAGCATGGTAATCATCCTATACAATGCATAAGCGAGACATGAGAGGGAAGTGGGATTTTATCGACATAATCAATGGGGGTTTTCTTGCCTTGCTGACGAGGTTCAGTCTCGGGATCTTCAACAAAGGGGGCTGCCTCCTGTTTCGGTTCAACTTGTACTCGACAAACAACAAACAAGGTAGCAAAGTAAATACAATGCACAATCACATGGTTGAAGGTTGAACTTGATGCATATGCTTTTGATGTGTGAGGCAATTTCATTTAAATGGAGTATATTGCAAATGAAATTGCAAATTCAAACTCCAATTTGAATTTATGAAGCCAAGTTACAAATGCTATTGTTTGATCAATGTAATTCATCTTTAAATGTGTATGATATGCCTCTGATGTTCAAGTGAAATGTGGCATGTTGCTAAGGTTCAAATTGCAAAAGCATTTGGAATTAATTTAATTAAATTCCATTTAAACCAAATAGCAAATGCTACTGGTCCCATTTTAAATTCAACTCAAACATAGTTGAAAATTGTATATTTGGATAGATTATTTTCTCCTGATCATTTTTCATATATTATATGTCAAATTTGGAGTTAATATGAATTTTCTATAAATTTTCAAAGTTTGGAATAAATTCTGCCAATTTCTGAATTGATTTAAAAAGAAAAACCTTTATTGCGTCGGCATGGGGTCAGCATGACGCCAGGAGGCCTCTGACAAGGGGTCAGCATGACGTCAGCATGGGGTAAGTGTCTCATGTGTAAATTAAAACGTTTTGTTTTGATTCAAACTAATCTGTGTGATTAGCAGGGGGCACGGCCCACATGTCAGCCTCACTGGGAGGGGGATTAGTGGCTAAACTTCGCCGGACACGTCAGCCTCGCCGGCGGCTAGCCGTCGGCGACGTCCAGGGACGGCGGTGTCCGCGGAGACGGCGCTCCCGTGGCCCAAATCGAGCGCTGCAACCACTGAGACGTAGCTCTTGGTGCCGCGCGTCGAATGGGACCAAGAACAGGGGTTGGGGTGCCCTGTAGGCTCACCGGCGACGAGCTTTGCGGCGACAGTGGTACGGCTGCGAGGAAAAACTCGCTACGGTGCACTAAAAGGTGCGGGGGTTAGGCGCGTTTGAAGCAGAGGAGCACGGCGGTTTCGAAGGACATGGCCCCGAGCTCGATTGCTTCACGGGTGCTCGCCGACGAGCACCACGGCGGCGTCGAGCTACGGCTCCCATGGTGGATCCGGCTACAGCTGCGGGGAGGGCGCGGGACCAGAGGGGTTTTGCTCAGAAGCTCACCCTGAGCGCAACGGCGGTGACGGCTTGCTCGGGGAGGTCCTGGTGATGGAGAATACGGCGATGGCGCGCGGCTGCCGTAGTTGAAGAAGACGACCCGATTCCTTGGCTCCAGGGGCTCCGCGCTCGATTCCTTCTTCACGGAGACGTAGTCGACGGTGACGAATACGATGACGGCGCGGCTCGGGGACGACAGTGGCCACGCGGGCTTCAATCCATGGCGACGGCGGCGCTCGGGTCATCGTCGAACTCGGCGAGAGAGAGAGAGGGATAGGCTCTGGAGGGGGGGAATGGAAGCACGGCGTCTCCAGGCATGGCGTGGCGTGGCTAGAAGGCGCGGGAGGGGCAGGTGGAGGCCTGGGAGGCGTCGACGTGTTCGGCTGGCTCGGTGGCATTCCACCGAGCAGCCTGGAGGCGCGGGGTGGGGAAGAAGACCCCTGTGCCCCTTTGGGCCTGCTGGGCCAGATGGGCTGGCTTCGCCTAGGCGTCAGGTAAGGTTTTCTCTATTTTCAATTCTGTTTAATCTTTCCTTTCTGTTTTTATTTTCTGTAATTTGTTTTGCTGTGCTAAATAAATAGCCAGGCATTTTATTAAATGCTAAAACTTTTTACATGGCATCATAATATTTTAGGCTAGCCACTTGTAAAGTTTGGCACTTTTTAAAATTCAAAACATTTGAATTTTAAATCAAATAGGAGTTTTTGATTAATTCCAAGGTCCTGTTTGAATATTTGAAAAATCCATGAGCATGGGGTGGGTCCCACATCACTTGAAATGTGAACACACTCATTTATAAGACTTTTGAAAAATAAAACATGAATTTTTGGAGAAGATTTATTTCTGGCCTTTTGAATTAAATCATCTGGGGGGGTGTTCCTTCTCCCATTTGAGTTTGAATTTGATTTCAAATGATTTTTTTGAAAATTTTAACATGATGCAAGGGACTTGCTAATCCTAGCACATACCTAACTTAGGGTTGTGACAGTGGGAGTTTCAGAATTGTTTGAAAACATGAACTCCTATTGTGAACTTAATCTTCATGTCTTAGCAAATATCATTGTAAATAATGTCATACCCAATGTTTAAAACTATGGCTCTTTTATGTGTGATGTATAACTTAAGGTAGATGGTTCTTACTTCATTGATTGGTACCAACACCGTTAGAGACATACTCATTAGTAATGACTTGCTAAACGTAATACGAGAACTACTAGGAGATACACCTCATAACTACGTAATTAAAGAAGATGATGAGTACCCTACTCACAGTCACTTATGAATGACTGTCCAATACACCATACTTCATTCTATGAAATCTGAATTGTGAATGCATGTTAATGAGACCAATGTTGGGGTGCGCAGCGGAAAACACAATTTTTTCCTAACTAGTGTTTCCCATAACCCAAGATCTAGCTAGCCGTATTACCGTAACGGAAAGGAGTGCGGAATAACATACCTCGGGGTGTAGTCCGTTGTGCGGGAAACGTTCCCGCAAACGTGGTTGGTGTAGTCGAACAAGTTTCACAGCCCCCTGGTTGTGTTAGGCACCCGGATGGGTGTAGTTCCACACGTGTAGCACTAGTACTCGCACACATACGAGACTCGATGACGACCTCCGATCCATGATCCAGCGAAGGTGGCGGAAGCAGACCTCCGGAACCAGAGTTTCGGCAGCACGACGGCGTGCGTATAGTGGAGACATCTCCAACCTAGTGCAACCTCCAAATAAGGGGAGTCCGCTCATAGGAAGGAGAAAGAGGGAGAGAGAGATCAACAAAATTTATCTGTATTTTTCTGGAATTTCCTGTATAGAAAAAGAGGCACCCTCCATATCTATATATAGGGGCAAAAGGGGTGCGCATATACGTAGCCAGGCGATATGGTACTAAACCACAAGCCTAGCCACGCATTCATGCATGGCCGCCGACCACACATGGCCATGGCGTGGAGGCCAAATGGCCAAGTGGCCACATGGGCCCCATGGCCCATGGCGCATGTGCTCCATCTTTTTTTATATTCTTTTTTTTCTCTCTTCTTTCTTTAAAGAAAAAACAAAAAACAAAATAGAGTATTATTCCATTAATTATTTAAATTATATTTAATATTTAATTCATTTAATTAAATAATAAATATATCTAAATAACTTTTCGAACAATTTGAAAACCACGGAACCTTTTCCGTCTCCCTTCCGAAAAGATTTCGGAGTTCTCTCTCGTATCTCCGGTAACTTCGATAGTTCCGAAAATGTTTCCGATTTCATCAAGCCCTTAAGTGTGTTACCCTACGGTCCGAGAACACTCCAGTCATGACCGAGATGAGGCTACGGTCAATGATCATCAGCGGGACCTGGATGCCCATAATGACCCCTGTGCATTCCGGATATCAATACCGATTGGACCTTACGTCGAATAGCATTCCATTTGTCAGCGATACTGGATTGTTTCTGATTCAATCAATGACATCCTATGCCTGGTTCAACCTCGTTCTAAACAAATTCTTATTCACTCGTTCCCGTGATATTCATCCCCGTGACCTAGTCACACGCTTCGCAGCTTTATGGATGGAATCTCATCGAGCGGGCCCTGAGTATCTATCCATCACTTGGATTGATAAATCCCGCTCTTGTAACAATACTCCTCAAATATCTCCACGGAATACCCAAGATACAACCGTTATGACCCGCATATTTCAGTCAGGTGGTGGGATGTAAGTCAAAGCATCCTAGTAGATAGCAATTATGCACGTACTCACTTTCAAAGGAACGGTCTACTATGTTCTGTAATTATAACATTGAACCTTCATAAGTTTGATCATGCTGTAATGCTTACTTTGGGTAATGTTCATCACGTCAATCATCCAGTGAGGTGGCCTCATAGTCAAGAGACTTAATTGTCCATGATCGCGAAACCACGACCATCATGTTGACCATGAACTAGTTATTGATATAGAGGCTAACTAGGAACTCTGGGATTTTCTATACCACACCTGTATCATTGTTTCACTGATACAGTTATAGCACGGTATGAAACTGGTTATGAACTTGCTTAGATATATTGGAATAATCATATATTATTTGCCTCTAGACCATATATCCAACAACCAACACTTATGACATGCTAGGTGAACTTGAAAGAACCTAGTCACAAATTAAAGTAATGGAATATGAGTATATGGACGGGGTTTCTTTCAACCATGATGGAAGGAACAACCTGCTGAGAAGGTCACATGGAAAATGTATAAGTTACATGAACACCTTGTGTACAACTTGGACTACTGAATGAGTGGTCACTTTGCGATAACTGGGACATGAGTTCATGGTTAAAGTTGTGAACTTTAAAAGTAGAACCAATGCAGGAATAGTCATTGACAGAGAAAGTATATTTGATATACGAGTTATAAATGTCTTTCCCCACAAATCACTGATTGCGGTTGATTAAGTATTCGATGCTTGACCTTACTGCATATAGAGTGTCTTGGAAGGGATGAGGTGACAATGTGTGCTGACTGCAATCAAGATAGTTGATGATCGACAACACTCTCCCTCTACATCTATCATTTGATTAATTATATGAATAAATTTATGATCGTTTAAATGTGAAATTTATTAGTGTGTCTTGAATCTCGCGAAGATAATTATTCATATTATTGAGAAACAAGTAAGTTGTTCTCCTTTTATGAATGATATCTTTTATGGTCACATTACGGTAATGAATGCGTTATTATTATATTGATGATAATAGCTTGATCATTTATAAGAAATATTGCAATGTCAAGAACTATCCAAACTTAATAATGACACTACTGTTTAAGTCATGAATGGTATGATGAAGTTTTGAGATACTTGATCTCTTGCCACATGCAAACCATGCCTTTTTAGGTGAGATGACGAAAACCTCGCATTCTGGTAAAACAGAGTTTGCGACGATTGTTGTATGTCATACATTGTGATGTATCATATTTCAGCATGTAGTGAATTTCATTATTTCGTGAACTTCTTATGTGGACATTAGATGAATATGTGTATTCACTAATGAAACATGAGTCTGAAATTATTTGATGTGATCAAAGGGATTTCAGAATGAAGACAAACACGAGTCTTAAATAGTTTGATTTGATCAAAAGGGATTCAAATAAAAGATGGATATTAAATTAACAAGAAAAACCAAGTCTCTACGATTTGATCAAAGTGACAAATGTTTTGAGTTAGTCTTGGGCATAAAAGACTTGTGAAAGTTGTTCCACAAATTACAATGCTTGGAACACTTCAATATTGTTGATGTGCCTGAACATTATAATCATACTCTATTGAATAGTGTATGGTCTAACTTATCTCTTACCGAGTTACGTTATTATTATTGTTTAGAGTTATTAGTTTAATATGCAAACACTCACTTCGGTATATGGAACCATCTGAATTCGTGGAAACCAACACTATATAAGTTATCGTGTGTTGTAGTTTCTAGCAAGACTGATTTATGTGATAAATTATCTTTGTACTGTATCCTTTGACAACTATGGATACATCTTCCACAACTAGAACCAAAGGAGCAAAACTTGTGTTGCTAAATTTGGTGTTTTTCAAGAAGTGTTCTTGATAAATGTGTTAATGGAAGAAAAGTGAAAGTTCAACCAAGGTAATTGACCTTGCCTCTAGATGTCAGAGTAGCGCAACGGAATATGTTCCGAAACCAAAGCTCTACAATTAAAGTAGAAACTAATGATAGTGATCATGATGTTTTGGTTAAAGCTTTTACAGAACAAAGTAGGATTCAAGAATACATATTTGACCCTTATGCAAAATAGTATTCATGATTTACTTGTCAATTTAATAGAAAAAGACATACCTATGAACTAAGAAGAAGAAATGGTGGACCTAAGTACGAGATATGACTACGAGTCATGAAATCCTATATTGAGTTACATTTAAGATTACTTGAATCGTAACGAATAAGGAGGTTACTTGATATTCTCAATAACTTCAAAGTTATAAGGAATAAATGTGAACATCAAAGAGGATATCAAGATCGATTTTTCACAAAGAATGTTTCTGACAAATTCAAAAGGTCGACTACAATATGTAGCAGTGCTTGAGTCAATGGGATATTCACTACGATTGATCCAAATTGTTATCAATACCGTAACTTCCTCAAATCCCGCATTTGAAGAAGTGTTGTAATTGGTACAACAAGAAGGTTTTGAAAAACATATGGATGCTAGTGTCTTGTAACCCGACTTCTCAATTTGATGGATGATCAAAGTGATTTTGGACTTAGCCAAAATATTGAGAAACATGCTTTTGCATGAAACTGAGTGGGAGCTGAATAGTTTCCTAAACTTAATATGTATCTGACATATTTTTAGTGGGAGCTATGGGAGTATTATATCCTGAACTTAATATGTGGATGACATATTTGAGTGGGAGTTGTGTGGATGTTATCCTAGTCTTGTATGTGACTGGCATATTTGAGTGGGAGCATGAAAACATTCTCATATATGGATAACATATTGTAAATGGTGTAGTTGGTATTAATGATTACTTGAATCTTTCATAAATGAAGATGAATAAGTATTAAGCATTAAAATCTATAAATATCGATTAATGTGTTTGATAACATTGAGTCAGAATACTTTCCTGGATAAGATTCTGAAGGAGTTCAGAATGGGATAAGTCAAGAAGGTAGTTCTTACTTGTATATCCAAGAGAAGTATCAAGTTAATCTCAGTACAAGAACAATGGTTAAAAAAAGGAAAGAAATGGATGGGCTACATCCTCTATGCCTCTTTCATAGGTTCTTCCATATAAAACCGGAGTTTTGTACTCGACGTAATTGGACCCAAGTTCTTAGTAAGAATAAGATGTTGTGATATGATTTATGAGTAAATCATTGAACAGAGAATTAAGTTTATCCTTTAGAGTCTGGGATAACTGAGGATATATCTCTAATTTGTAAAGGATAGAGGACTTGACCATAAATGTTATGCTGGCTCAAGTTCTGACACTAGCCTAGAAAATTGAGATATCATACTAATAAATGCCTAAGTTGAAAGAAATATGGTTAGACATCAAAGTTGCATACAATGCACTAAGGATTAAATCTACATTGATGTGGCTACTTTATAAGTGGCAAGAGTTATAATTTGGCTTAAGAAATTCGACTTCTGACTGAGTGAGTTTCAGTGTGCATGACTATGGGAAAGTCCACGTGACCCACCGGATGTCATTGTTGAAACACAACAGACGAAGTCTCACTCTGCCGCCAAATATATATATACCTCACCATTATAATGGATAATGAAGTAATGTCAAACTAGGTGACATTAATGATTTGCGAAAGACATCCGGATCTGATTGGTACCCAGACCGTTGATACAACCTTTTCCACAAGCAAGCATGATCTATAACCATATACATGATATGGAGTTATGATCCACAGGAAAAATGCAATTAGATTATTTGTACTCTAGTGCAAGTGGGAGACTGTTGGGAATGTGCCCTAGAGGCAAAGAAAATATGTTTATTATCAAATTCCATTAGTTCATAATAATTTTTATAATGTGCTATAACTGTATTAAGCAGAAACATTAATACACGTGTGGTATAAAACAACCAGGTCCCTAGTTAACTCTAGTATACTAGTCCACTGTCAATCGTATGATCAAGGTTTCCTGATTGTGAGGAAATAATCGCCTATTGAAAATGGAGTCGTATCATTGGGAGAATGATATGATGGACACACCCATCAGAAGTGTTGCAATGTGATCGAGTCACACAAGTTCAACACTGCGATAAATATGACGTAGTGACCATATCCTTTGACCGTACTGATCATACGTAATTACTATTTATTAGGATGCGTTGATTTGCATCCACCGCCTGACTGAAATATGCTGGCCATAAAGGTGTACTTTGGGTATTCCGAAATAGATACGTTAATTAGTATGAAAATAGGTCAAAGGACTTTTCCATCCGAGTGACGGATAGGTACTCTGAGCCCACTCGGTGATAGTACATCATAAAGATGCAATCATGTGACTAGGTCACAACACTACTAGAGAAAAGGCTATACATGGAATCCTTATTACTGGCGCATTTTGTATGTAATGCGCCACTATTTGTTAGGGGTGGCGCACTGGTTCAAAATGCGCCACATATAAGCTCTTATTAGTGGCACATTTTTTAACAATGTTCCACCCCTAAGAATGGGCTTGCCTGGATCTGCTTATTGGTGGCGCATTTTGCAAAATGCACCACTAATAAGAGCTTATAGGTGGCACAATTCGGAAATGTGTCATCCCTAAGGAATTATTAGTGGCGCATTTTGAAATGCGCCATCAATAAGGACTTATTAGTGGCGCATCTTGCATATGCGCCACTAATAACCTAAAAATGTGAGGGGAAAATATCCAACACACAAATACCCCCCTTTTGGACCGCCTTTTCAGTTTGGAAAAAATAAATAAAATGATAGAAATGTCAAAAAAAAGTTTCCCATGTGATATGTGGTCTAGTTGTTTGGAAAATTAACAAACATGAATTTTGACTTTTTTGCAAAATCTCTCGAGAATTTGTAAAATGGGCATAACTTTTACATACGAACTCCGATGAAAAAGTTTTATATATGAAAAATCATCTACTCGAAAAGTTATATCCGAATTAAACTGGGGGAACCCCGTTGAAGATTTTTCGAATCCTCAAAAACCTAACAGAAAAATAGTTATCATGTTTTTAAGATCGGGAGGCCAAAAATTTGAAAAAAATTCAGAACTTATTAGTGGCGCATATTGCAAAATGCGCCACCCCTAAGATTTTTAGGGGTGGCGCATTTTGCAATGCGCCACTAATAAGAGTATATAATACCCAGTCGACCTCCTTCTCCTCCTTACCTCTTCATTCTCCTCCTCCTCCTCTCCACCTTCTCTGTGGCGCCCTCCTCCTCGTCCTCCTCCCCTCCTCCATGGCTCCAAGGCTGCTCCTCCTCATCATCCCCTCCTCCATGGCTCCTCCTCCAAGGTACCCCTCCATGTGTCTTCTTCTTCCTCCTCCTCTCCTCCATTTCTCCTCCTCCTCCAAGGTTCCCCCTCCTCCACAGGTCTTCTTCCTCCTCCCCTCCTTCATGGCTCCTCCTCATCCAAGGTTCCTCCTCCTCCCCTTTCTTGGCTCCTCCTCCTCCTCCTCCTCGTCCCTTCCTCCATGGCGCCCTCCATACTCTCCTCTCCTCTACCCATCCTCCAATTTAGATTCAAAATTGACTATATGAACGGGACAAATAATTCAGACCATAAAATGAGCAAACAAATTGGCTAGATGAACGGGACAAATCATTCAAAAAATGAGAAAAAAATGAGCAAAAAAATCATGATCCAGATCCAGATTCAAAATTCAAAATAAAAAGGTAATAATAGCGCATCTTCAAAATGCGCCACCCCTAAGAATCTTAGGCGTGGCGCATTTCAGAAATGCACCACCCCTAAGGCCTTAGGGGTGGCGCATTTCTGAAATGCACCACGCCTAAGATATTTAGGGGTGGTGCATTTGAAATGTGCCACTATTAAACCCTTATTGGTGGCTTGTCCTTAGTGGCGCATCTATAATGCGCCACTAAAGGCAAAAAAGGACGCCACTATAAGGGCTTTTCCTAGTAGTGCGAGGTTGTAATATCACGGGAACGAGTAAACATGTTTGTTGGTAACGAGGGTGAACTAGGTATATTGGATACCGACGATCAAACCTTGGAAAAAAAATGTACCATAGGACAAAGGAAACATGCTCAACGTTAACGGGTCCAACAGCGATGAAGTTTCATTCGATGGAAGCGCAGGGGCTATCAAGGATTATAACCAGGTCCAATTGATTAGTCATTGGTCAGAGAGTTTCTGATCATGTCTATTGCTTCTCGGACCGTAGGGTGTCACACTTAAGGGTATTCGACACAATAAGGATTGATTCGGGATCACCGTAGAAATAAGAGAGAACACCGGAATTGTTCCGGTGGAGGCCAGAAATTGTTCTCGGTATTTTGAAAGGTTCAAAATAATATTTAATAATGTTTAAATATGTTTTATTATTTAATTAACAGAATTAAATATTAAAATATAATTACATATAATTAAAAATGAATTAAAAGACACATGGGCCTCATAGGGCCCATTAGGGGAAGAGGGAGTCTTCCCCCATGGGCCATGGCGCCATGAAGGGGTCCACCCCCCCTTATTGGTGCGCCTCCCCCTCCCTTGGTATAAGTCCCCCATTGGAAGTTGAGGGAGGTTTCCCCCCTCCTTGGCCTTCATAAGGAGGGGTAGGGTTCCCTTTTTCTTTATCAATTTTTGAGACAAATTCTCTTCTCTCTATATATTTTTCCTGCCTTCGGACTCCCCTTGTTTGGAGTCTATACTGGGTTGGGGGTTTCTCCACCATACGCACACAGTCGTGCTGCTGGAATCGGGATCCGAATCCATCTTATTTTCGCTGGTCGCATGGTTCGGAGCCCAGAGGGAACGTCAGGTACACCGTACGTGTGTAATTGATACGTCTCAAACGTATCTACTTTTCCAAACACTGTTGCTATTGTTTTGGCCTCATTCTTGCATGATTTGGACGAAACTAACCCGGACTGATGTTTTTTTCAGCAGAGCTGCCTGTATGGTTTTCTTATGTGCAGGAATATGGATTTTTAGGTGTCTCAGAAAATTTGAGGAAAAATCACAGAAAATCCACGCACCCGGAGGGACCCTGTGCCAGACGTGGGGCCAAAGGGCAGCTAGGGGGGCTCCAGGCGCCCTACTGGCACGGCCCCACCCCTGGCCACGCCGCGAGGCCTCCTGGGTGGGTCCTCCCCCCTCTGGTGCCGTACCAAGGCCCCTATTTATTCTCAACGCGAGGAAACCCTAGAAAAAAAGTCGTTTTCCTAGTTTACGTCGCGGAGCCGCCGCCACCCTCTAATCTTCTCCGAGTGGGCTAATCTGGAGGCTGTTTTGGCCTCCGGTGAGGGGAGATCATCGCCATCGTCATCACCATCGCTACTCCATCATCCCTCCATGACTTCTACTTTCATGTGAGAGTAATTCCCTACTGTATGCAAAGGGGATGGTAGCTATTGGATGAGTTAGATCATGTAATAGTTCGTCAGATTGTTGGGGGCATGTTGCCTATCATCTACTTTGGTGTTTATCATCTTTGCTACAACTTGTTGCTCTTCATGCTTTTCACTTTGGGCTCGAGTTCCATGTTTTCAGATCTGAAACACTTGTGTTTTCATGAGTTTATTTGCGTTCTTGATCCTATCTATGAGTTGTATGGACCTATTATGGTCCGGAATCGGCGATCCCAAAGGTGACTGATACGTCCAAAACGTATCTATAATTTCTTCTTGCTTCATGCATGCTTTGTGTGATATTGCTATGATCTAGATACAATTTCATACACTTTTGATCATATTTGGACTAACTTATTAACTCAGTGCACCACAATGCCAGTTCCTTTTTTCTGCTGTTTTTCTATTCTAGGTTTCCCCCATATTTAAACTGCTCCAAAAATTCAGGAAAAATCGGATAAAAAATAAGCGTGAAGGAACCTTCCGGAAACACCTGGGTGGGGCCAGAGGGCCACCACCAGGGACCCAGGTGGCCATCTAGCGCGACCTAGGGTCTGGCCGCGCCGGGGGGCGCCTGCACCCCTGGTGCCCCCCTGCCGGCCCCCCTTCGCCTATTTATTCCCCTTGATGCAAAACCTCCAAAGACAAAACCTTTTTCGCAATCTTGCCTCTCTTCCACCGCCGCCGCGTTTCCAAGATCGGGAGCGCCAGCCGACCTCTTCCCGGCACCCTGCCGGAGGGAGGATTGACCTCCGGGAGCTTCCCCTCCACCATGGACGCTTCCCGGATGTGCCATGAGTAGTTTCCCTTGGAACATGGGTCTGTGATCAGTAGCTATGTGATGTTCTCCTCCCCTCTTTGTTCTTAATGGTTTAGTCCTCGTGAGTTGCCCTACATGATTGAGACACATGTGTAATCTTTCTGCTATTGCTATGTTGAGTTTGCTGGGATCTGATGGATTATGAGATTATGTTCAGATTGTGATAGAGTAATATATTTGGTTCTTATCTTTTATATTTTTGTTCCTAAGTAATTCTTGCATTTTCTCCGTTGTTGTTTATTGCTTTGGAAAAGTAGTAGGTAGTGACTCCAAGAGGGAATGTTATGCTCGATTGTGGGTTCATGCCCCCCGATGACACGCTTGAGTGACAGAAACATGAGTCTAGGGGATGTGTTGTTGCCACAAGGAGGAAAACTACGGTGCTTGTAACCGCGTTTGGAAGGATTGTTTACTTTACGCAAGTTGCTTTTCAATGCAGTTGCCTGTTGCTTTGGGTTTACACTTTGGGTGGGGCTCGCAACTTAATACCAGCGAGATGTTCTGGATAGATATCTCAAGGTGGATAATTAGTAGTAGATGAAGTTGCATTTCGGTCTACTTATTTTGGCGTACCGCCCATGCTTTTGAGCCTCGTCCTTTCTTTCGAGCATAGTTAGCATTGCGGTGCGTTTTTAATCCTTTCAATTGCCCAACTGTAATTTGTTTACCTCGCATAGAAGTTTTATCGTCTTTCGGGGGAGAGACATCACTAGTCAACATCACGGGACCCTGATACGTCCAAAACGTATCTATAATTTCTGCTTGCTCCATGCATCTTTTGTGTGATATTGCTATGATATTGATGCACTTCCATACACTTTTGATCATATTTGGACTAACCTATTAACTCAGTGCACCCCAGTGCCAGTTCCTATTTTCTGTTGTTTTTGTATTTCAGGTTTTCCATTACTTAAAGTGCCAGAAAAATTCCGGGAAAAATATAGGAAAAATCAGCGTACAGGAAGCTTCGGGAAGAGCCCAAGTGGGGCCAAAGGGGAGCCATGGGTGGCCCAGGCAGCCAACCTGGCGCGGCCACCCCCTAGGCCGCGCCAGGGGGGTGCCTAGGGGCCCTGGTCCACCTCTGGCTGCCCCCCTTCGGCTATATATCCCTGTCGTCCCGAAACCCTCGAGGACACAACCCTTTTTGCGATCTCTCCTCTGTTCCGCTGCCGCGCTTCCAAGATCGGGAGCACCAGGAGCCCTCTTCCCGGCACCCTGTCGGAGGGAGGAACCACCTCCGGGAGCTTCTCCACCACCATGGATGCTTCCTGAAAGAACCGGGAGTAGTCCCCCTTTGACCATGGGTCCATGATCAGTAGCTATGTGATGTTCTCATCCCCTCTTTGTTCTTCATGGTTTAGACCTCGTGAGCTGCCCTACATGATCGAGGCACATATGTAATCTTTCTGCTGTTTCTATGCCGAGTTTGCTGGGATCTGATGGATTATGATACTATGTTCAGATTGTGTTTGAGTAATATATTTGATTCTCCTCTTTTATATTTATGTTCTTGAGTAATTCTTGCATGTTCTCCATTGTTGTTTATTGCTTTGGCCAAGTAGTAGCTAGTGACTCCAAGAGGGAGCGTTATGCATAATTGTGGGTTCATGCCCCCTGATGACTAGCTTGAGTGACAGAAACATGAGTCCAGGGGATGTGTTGTTGCTACAAGGGAGAAAACAACAGTGCTTGTACTTTGGGTGGGATTCACAACTTAATACCAGCGAGATGTTCTGGATAGATATCTCAAGGTGAATGATTAGTAGGTAGATGCAGATGGATTTCGGTCTACTTGTTTCGGTGTACCGCCCAAGCTTTAGAGCATCTTCCTTTCTTAGTAGCATAGTTAGCATTGGTTTAAGCACATAATCCTGTCAATTGCCCAGCTGTAATTTGTTTACCTTGCATTGCTATTTTATCGTCTATTGGGAGAGAGACATCACTATTGAACATCATGGGACCCCGATCCATATTTCCACCACTGTTTACACCTGCTATTTATTTTCTGTTTTATTTCCTTTTCCGTTGCTATCGCTATCATTATTATCACGTGCGTTTGATCCTTTGTAAACAACAAGGCCGGAGGGATTGACAACCTCTCTATAGTCGTTGGGAGCAGAGTTATCTGTTGTGTGTGCAGGTCCACGTCAACCGCCTGATTGATGGCGCCGTTGTCACCTTCCTGTCGTTGTCGGAGTCCTACTGGAGACAAACCTTGGTATCTTCACCGAGGGAAATTTGTTGCTGTCTACATCTCAACCTTCCTCTTTGGGTAACCAACGAGGGGCGAGAAGCCATCAAAGCTAATTTCTGGCACCGTTGCCGTGGACTCCACTCATCAAGATAGGGGAGTTGCACACTATCTTTTATCTTTGCTTTTTAGTCTTGTTAGTTTACCTTTCAGTTTTTTCTTTAGTGTCCCTTATCAAAAATAAAAAAAATAGTTATATTGCTTGCTGCTGCTGTTGGTTCCACCGAGAACACCAAGTTGTGTGACTTCACTAGTCATAACAACAGTGACTTTATCTGCACTCCTATTGCTCCACCTGCCACTTCATCACCTTCTTATGAGATTAAACCTTCTTTGCTGAACCTTGTTATAAAGTTTCAATTCTCCAGTGCTGGAGATGACGCTTCTTTGCACTTAAATAATTTTGTTGAGCTCTGTGATATGCAAAAGTACAAAGAAGTAGATGGTGATATCGTTAAGCTTAATCTTTTTCCTTTCTCCTTGAGAGGAGGAGCTAAGATCTGGTTTCAATCCTTGCCTAGGAATATCATAGATTCTTGGGATAAGTGCAAGGATGCTTTTATTGGGAAGTACTACCCCCTAGCTAAGATTATCCAATTGAGGAGTAATATTATGAATTTTAAGCAATTGGATAATGAGCATGTTGCACAAGCTTGGGAACGCATGAAATCTCTTGTTAAGAATTGCCCTACGCATGGTTTGACTACTTGGATGGTTATCCAAACTTTTTATGCAGGCTTGAACTTTACCTCGCGAAACTTGCTAGATTCGGCCGCGGGAGGAACCTTTATGTCAACAACGCTTGGTGCTGCCACAAAACTACTCGATGAGATGATGACCAACTATTCCCAATGGCACACCGAAAGAGCTCCAACAGGTAGGAAAGTAAACTCTGTCGAGGAGATCTCCTCCCTAAATGAAAAAGTTGACTTGATTATGTCTCTACTTACCAAGAAATCTCCTATTGATCCTCATGATGTTCCTTTAAATTCTTCGACTCAAGATCAAGTAGATGTGAACTTTATTTCTAGAAACAACTTCAATAACAATGCTTATAGGAGTAATTTTGGTAGCAATCCTAGACCGTTCCACTCCAACAACTATGGGAACCACAACACTTATCCTAGCACCAAGAACTCCACTTATGAACTAGATAGTATGCTTAAAGACTTCATCACTACCCAAAAAGCCTTCAACAGGAGTGTAGAGAAAAAACTAGACAAATTAGATAATCTCTCGTCGAAGGTAGACAATTTAGCGCATGAAGTAGAATTGCTTAAATTTAGAACTTCTCCTCTTGAGGAAAGGAAGGTCACTCCTATGAACGATATTCAAGTGCAAATTAATGAAAACATTAGGATGATGGCTAAACTTAAAGAGAGATGGGCTAGAGAAAAGGAGGAAGAAGATAGAATTAAGAGCCTTCCTACACACCATACCGTTGCTACTATCCAAGTTGTTGAGGATATCCAAACTCTTAGCGCCCAATGCACCCCTAGTCCCATAGGACCTGTTAATGGTGATGCTATGACCTAAACCGTAGAAGAAGAAACTCCTATGACTACATAAGCTACCAAACAAGTAAGCCTAAAGGACACCACTACCACTTTACTCGATAGTAGTGACCTTGATTTTGATAATTGCACCCTTTCTGAAGTTATTGGTTTCCTTCACAAGATGTTTAGAGATCCCCACACTAGCACACTTAATCTTGCCTTCACGGAGCATATCACTAATGTTGTCATTAAAGCTAGGGAGGAGAAGTGTAATACCCCGGTCACACATCGGTTCTCGGCCGTTATGCCTGGAGGGATCTAGACTATCCCCATAGATCAACAGTAGTCTTTCCTGCGCACTTTGTCCTCACTCATGCACACCCAGGAACAACTTCCCGGTCGGTCACCCATCCTCAAATCTCTCCAAGCCAAGCACGCTTAACTTTGGAGTTCTTTGGATCTGGGCTCCCGGAAAAGAACGCGCACCTTGTTGATATGAGTAGTCTTTCGTTCCTACTAGGCCACGATGTCACACACACCCACTCAAAGGAACCGACATCCTCTTCGGCACACAGGAACGTTCCCTCTTGGCACATGTATGTGCGTCCAGTGCCGACACATGGCTCACCCATGTTCGCACACTGACCCGCACACGCCCCTGTAACCACGAGGGTCGGCTCTGATACCATCTGTAACGACCCGATTCACTTAGAATCCAAGTCTCTCTGCATTCTGTGCTAGTCCCTGGATCAATAGCTAGCACACACAGTACATGATGTAATATCAAGAATAAACCACATGTCATATATATTACATCGATGATCCAATATTACAATATAGCATACCTGCATAGCTCAAGGCTAGCTTACAAATAGAATACATCGGAAAACAATAAAAGCTTCGTGGCGTCCATCAACTCCACCGGCATAGTTGAGTATAGACATCGTAACCCTACATCGCATCACTTACTCGTTGTATAAAAATCCTGCAACACCGAAGGTTACAGCCCGACAATGGGTCAGTACATCTTCTTTGTACGGCAAGTCACACGAAAAAGTATATAACAGACCTACATCTACATGCAAGGATAAGTCAAAGGAAAGGCTTATGGTTTTATTTTGCAGAAAGCTGATTTTTCCCTCACATACTACAACTAATCAAATTTTAATTTATCTTGCTAGTCCTAAGTATGGTTGAATCGGGCTACTCCAGTTCCAACCATCCCTTTATTAAAAGTTCCCACACAAATTCTTATTCAGATTAATTATCTGTCAAGACCATCCAACACAAATAATGCCCAGTTGCTCAGAGTTGTCCATAACCGTGGACACGGCTAATCATGATCAGTTTTTACACTCTGCAGAGGTTTGTAACATTTCCCCACTGGACTCAACCCGAAGATTGAGACATAGTCTTTCAGAAGAGGTTTCTTCCACCCTTTGGTAGCCGGTACACCTATCATATCTACATCAACTAGCTACCAGGGCCAGGTTCCCCACAACTTACTCATCTAAGTCAGAGCCCATGTTGACTGTAGGTCGTGACCCTAGAAAATGGATAGGAAAAAGCCATAGGAACAAAAATATTTTATCATTCTTTGATTACTTACTCTCTCCACTAGTATTTCTCATCTATTATTCATCTTCTAAAACTTCTCATCTTGTTTTACTGTAAATACCCCTCTGAGTTGCTTACCCCTGAAGACAAGACATTTGAGAAGTACATCATCAACCTCGTGGATCAATTGAAGATACGTCTGCCAGAATTAGGAGGATTATCCTATGGATTCAATAAGGATAAGCTTTGATGCTATGAGAGGATTTTAAGATCAGCTTAGCTGAGAAGGATGAAGCATTAGATTCAGACCACCAATTTTAGGTGAAGTTAGATGAACGAATTTCGCGTAGTGTGATGAGATCGTATGTCTTACACATATGACCTTACTCTAGGTGTTGTTTGTGTGTTTTGACTTTTGTGACTGTATTGTTTGTGGTTATTTGTGGCCGTAGAATGTAGGTGTTTTTGCCCTTTCTTGTTTGAGTGCATATGCTTGGTGTTATCTTAGTTTGTTTTCTTGTCGGTGTTACTGTTTTCCCCTAACCGTTGTCATATGGGTTTAATAGATGGAGTATGGAGTAGGACTCGCCTTTTTTGGGGCGATGTCGAGATTTAAGGTGGAGCAATGGATTCGTAGTATGGAGGAGCACATGAAGATAAACAAGGTGGGAAGTGAGGACATGGTCCCCTATGCTGTTAAGTACTTGGTAGAAGAGGCTGCTACTTGGTGGAGAATGCATCAAGCGATTGACGAATCACAAAGGAAGATTACTTGGAAGGAATTTACAAAGATTTTGTTGGGATCCCGCCTCGTCACCCCAACGAAAAGAATGGTAAACCTCAAGAGGATCCATGCCTGTACAATTTGCGGAGAAACAGGACACTCCTATGAAGGACACCAAGATGGATGTCCCTATTGTGAAGAAATTCATTCGGGTGAAGAATGCCCCCACTTCACAAGTCACGTGTTTCGCGTGTGAAGGAACTGATCATTACCCCGCTCAGTGTCAATTTTTCATCGTGACACAACAAGTGGTTCAACATCAAAAGGAAGGAAGGAAGAAAGTTATCCAACAATTGAAGGAAGCACCCGGGAAGAAGAAAAAGAAGGACATTAGCCACATTCAGTGTTATCGGTGCAGGAACATGGGACACTACCGCGATATGTGTCCCGAATTGAAGAGAAAGAACAAGATGTGAACATGGGAGCAAAGACGTCGACATATTGAAGCTTATGTTTTGCAATTGGAGAATAGAATATTCGTGGTGTGCACTAAGTGTACGTTGTTACCTTTTCATGTTAGTTGGAGATGTGTTATTGATTAACTAGATGTTTTATGTCATGATTGTTTTGTTAAGTTTTGTCTTGTGCCCTGTGGCCCTGATATGTCTTTGATTGATGTCGTTTGTTGTCCTTTGTGTTTCTTCTATGCGAGTATAATAAGTTTACGTTTCATTAGACCCCTTATCTATTTAGTATGCTTCAAGACTGAAAAAGACACATCAACAAGGAGAATAACTTGACAAATGACTCAAAGATATGAAGATTGTTTCGACATTGCAACACTGAAGCTGCCGTCATTGAAGACTTGAAGACCTGGAAGATTCAAAGTTTCTACCGTTAGATCGTTTCTGTGAGCTGTCATTTCTTGTTTTACCGACAGCTACACATCAAAACTTAAGTTTCAAAACTAGTGTGATGTTTGCTTGGGTATCTCCCCCTATCTCTCTCTACCTCGCTATCTACATTCTACTCCCCCTCATCCTCATCCCTAAACTGAAGAAGCTACTACAATGGCTGCAAATGTCAAGACTGGAATGAAGATGGATGCAACCGATGATGAGTTCAAAGTTAACCCCGTGTGCCAGGATCTTACAACAAGCAAGCACAATCTTGCTGAGGGAAGAACTCTGCAGGAAGTTGTAGTCCACCAGTAAACGTTTATAGAAGTTTGCGAAAACCTGAGAGTTGTGAGGAAACGATAGATGTTTTGGTTGGCTTGCAGAACCATGGATTTATCTGGACCCAGTTCAAGATAAGGAGGACTTCTGCAATGCTTGTGAGAATGACCGAGCGTTAGATTGCGAGATTCACTAAACCATATACAAGGTAATGATATGGGTGCGGAATGGATTGGCCCCCATGACGACTACCCTTATTATTCGCTCTTGCTATGCGGGATAGTAAATCTTGAGTGACTTACCTATAGAAGAGAGACGACGATGTCAAAGCCTAAACCATAGAATGGTACGATGTGTGACCCCAGTAGAAGTGTACCGTTTGTGTTATACGGTGAGTATGGACCAAGACCATTTCCTGCAGGTATCTCATAGAAGTATTCTTGATGACCACCAAGAGAGTAATCGATAGTTGCTTAGTATTGGCGTCTGATTGTCAGCCATGAAGGTTCGGTGTATGGAAGACTCCTCTTTTACTAAGGATTCAAGACCTCAAAGGAGTTGGTGAAATCTCTATGAAGGACGTCATCGATGGATCAAGATTTTAAGGGTGGTAGCACCCTAGCTCATCGGAGGATCGATGGACTCTCATGAAGACCCGAACCCTAACCTTTCTTTCTAGCCTTCTCGACTCTCGAGGACGAGAATCCTTTTAAGGGTGGTAGTGTGTAACATCCCAAAAATCTCCGAATTTTGGAATGTTAATAAAATTAAATAGATAATGATTGTTTGATTGATGTGTTTGATTTTCTCTGGGATTTAAAACTTTTGGAGTTTATTGAATATTAAAAAGAGAGGGAATAAAGGACTTTCCCTAATATTCATAATTGGTGTTTTTGGAATTTATTATTTTAAAACAAAACCAACAAAACAAAATGAGAGAAGGTAATATGACTCCTTCAACATATTTAAAAGGTTGGAAAGTGTTTTAAATCATTCTTGGAATTCTTTTGAATATTCAAAACATTTTTCAACTAAAGGAAATTAATTTGAGAGGATATAAAATGACTTATCCCCTTTTTAATAAAGTTGGAAAATATTTAGAATATTACTTTAAAGTTTTTAAAATTTATTATGAGTATTATAAATAACTCTAAAATTATTTTAGGGATTTTATAATGCCAAGAGAGTTTCTATTTCATTAAAATGATTTATTTAACATTTCAAAAGAGTTGAAAAAGTATTCCAATGGGATATCTTTATTTTACCAAATTATTTATTGGTGTGACAATTTTAAAATTTATATTTTATTATTTAGAAATGATTTGTCAATGCTTTGACCAAATAAAAATATTTTTAAATAATTTATTGGATTTTATCTGATTTATGAAAAGTATTTTATATTTAAATAAAGTATTTAGAAAATGTTTTATTTTTATTTTCCCTGTTGGAAAATTTATTTATTAAATAAATTTCCTTCTATTATTTGATGAATTTAGAAATTAATTTCATATTTTTCAGATGAGTATTTATTTTTCTACAATTGTTTGAAGTTTTGGTTTTTAAAGAAAAAGAAAATGCGTACCGACCGGCCCAATAGCCTTTTCCGCCCACGAGCGCAAAATTTTGGGCTATATAAGATTTCGAAAATTTTCTTTTTCGTTTTTTCTAGAAACCCTAAATCGCCCGCCTCGATTTCCGTGTCGCCGCAGGCAAACCTCGGGATCGGCGCCACCGACGAACCTCGATTTCCGCGCGCGCCGCCGCCTCGATTTCCACGCCGACGAACCTCGATTTCCGCACCGGTGAACCTCGGTTCCCGTGCCAGTGAACCTCGATTTTCGTTCCCGGAGAACCTCGGTTTCTGTGCCGGCGGATCTCGATTTCCGCACCGCTGCCGCCTCGATTTCCACGCCGGTGAATCTCGGTTTTCGTGCCCGGCGAACCTTTATTTCCGTGCCCGGCGAACCTCGGTTCCCGTGCCGGCGGATCTCGGTTTCCGTGCCCGACGAACCTCGGTTTCCATGCCATCGCCACATCAGCAGTACGTCAACAATTTTGTTCTGTAGTGAAAAGGACCTGTCTGCGACAGAAACTTTTATTTTATTCACGAATAGGCCCTTTTTCACAGTTTGCACTCTATAATCTTCGTAGCCGTATCTTTTAAACCGTGTATCGGAATTAGGTGATTCTTTTTCCTACACGCTCCTAGGGGTCTGTACTTTATCATAGAGTAAATTTTTGCCCACTTTGAACACTTTTGAATTTGAATTTATTTCAAATTCAAATTCAAATTCCGGAGGCCGTATCTTTTAAACCGTTGATCCAAATCGGGTGATTCTTTTTGCGTTGGATCACTCGTTCCATGTACTTTCTGTTCATAGCATGTGTACACAAAAATTCACAAGTTTCTTGATCTGTTTAAGTTCAAATTCAATCAATTTTGCACTTGCTATGACCTGCGTTGTAGTATTCCGTTTCACATGATCTTTTTGCATATCGGATCATTTGAGACATGTTATCGGTAAGGTTCACACACTTTTCATGTGGGCATGATATTCACCTTGAATTCATAAATGTCCATGATCACAATTCCTTACCGATGAATCTTTATCCGTTGACTGTCTCGAGTTCACTTCCACTGATCACCTTCGAGCACATCCACACCTTTGCACTTCAAAGCTTTTGTTTTGTTTCAAAAACCTTTGTGATTGTTTTGTTGATCTTTTGTTTGTCTCGTTGCGATGTGATTGCTTATTTGAGTTCCTTCGTTGCGATAGATTCTCGGAGTGTGACGAATAGAGTTGACTGGAACGTGAGAGCGAAGATCATCACCGAAGGAAAAGGAAAGTTACACTTTGACCATACCTCATCCTATATTTTTCATTGTGCATTTAGCAAATTATCACTCTATGCATTTGTAGGACTATATATTAGTTATGCTTTAAACCTAGTAGGATAGCCATATGTTCTTACCTTATAATTCATTGTCGCCCTAGGATCGTGGTTGTTATATATTGCTATTGCTTTGTAGACGCGGATTGGTTGAGTTATCATTGAGCTATGTGAGGATTAATGACTTGATTCGCAAACTTAAATAGAAATCACCTCTGGGCGGGCAGGGAATGCATCCTGGGGCTCGTGCCTCGGTTGAGGAGAGGCCAGGGCTAAATTCTTCCTGAATGGTTGTTTTGGTGGTGAACCGGGTGCGTCATGGCGAGTACCCTCTGACGCAGTGGGCGCCGTCCAGGCTCAAAAAGATCGGACAGACAGTGTGACTAGTAGCTTCCATGTACAACCACTGGATATATGGGCTCTGGCTTAGATGAGTAAGTTGTGGGGAACCTGGCCCTGGTAGCTAGCTGATGTAGATATGATAGGTGTACCGGCTACCAAAGGGTGGAGGCAACCTCTTCTGAAAGACTATGTCTCAATATTCGGGTTGAGTCCAGTGGGGAAAGTGTACAAACCTCTGCAGAGTGTAAAAACTGATCATGATTAGCCGTGTCCACGGTTACGGACAACTCTGAGCAACTGGGCATTATTGTTGTTGGATGGTCTTGATAGATAATTAATCTTAATAAGAATTTGTGTGGGAACTTTTAATAAAGGGATGGTTGGAATTGGAGTAGCCCGATTCAACCATACTTAGGACTAGCAAGATAAATTAAAATTTGATTAGTTGTAGTATGTGAGGGAAAAATCAGCTTTCTGCAAAATAAAACCATAAGCCTTTCCTTTGACTTATCCTTCCATGTAGATGTAGGTCTGTTATATACTTTTTCGTGTGACTTACCGTACAAATCAGATGTACTGACCCGTTGTCGGGCTGTAACCTTCGGTGTTGCAGGATTTTTATACAACGAGTAAGTGATGCGATGTAGGGTTACGATGTCTATACTCAACTATGCCGGTGGAGTTGATGGACGCCACGAAGATTTTATTGTTTTCCACTGTATTCTATTTGTAAGCTAGCCTTGAGCTATGCAGGTATGCTATATTGTAATAGTGGATCTTCGATGTAATATATATGACATGTGGTTTATTCTTGATATTACATCATGTACTGTGTGTGCTAGCTATTGATCCAGGGACTAGCACGGAATGCACAGAGACTTGGATTCTTAGTGAATCGGGTCGTTACAAGAAGGTTAGGGTAGAAGCCTCCATACATAGAAAGCTAGAAGATAGTTGGGATCCTATGAATAAAATTAAGTTGAATAACTTCTCTTGCTATGCTTTATGTGATGTTGGAGCTAGTACCTCCGTTATGCCCAAAATAATGTATGCTATGTTTGAATTGAAACCTTTTGATCCTTGTTCTTTTGGTGTTCGTCTTGTTGAATCTTCCATAAATAAACCTTTGCGTAAGATCGACGATGTTCTTATCATTGTCAATGACAATTATGTTCCCGTTGATTTTACTATTATGGAAATTGAATGTGAACCATCATGTCCAATTATTTTGGGACGCCCTTTTCTTCGCACCGTTGGCGCTGTCATTGATATGAAAGAAGGGAATATAAATTTCCAATTCCCTCTCAAGAAAGGGATGGAACACTTCGCTAGAAAGAAGATTAAGTTACCGTTTGAGTCCGTTACATGGGCTAGCTATTCTCTTACTCTTGATAAAACTTGATTTTCTCTTTTTATCATGCCTAGCTTAAAGGCATAAAATTAAGCGCTTTTGGGAGGCATCCCACAACGAATTAGGTTTATTTTTCTTTTTGTTGTGTCTTGATGTTTGTTACTACTGTAGCAACAACATTGTATCTTTACTTTTCAAGCTTTGTGCCATTTATAGCCTCATATGACAAGGGAAGTGAAAGTTGTGGCATGATGTCCAGAAAACAGATTTTGTCCTCGTGACGGGGAAAATCATAGAAAATTCCCAGTTCATATTTTTGAGCTGAATTTTTTACACAGTGTGCTCCATACAATCACGGATCTTTCGTATGTTCTCAGTTTCTAATTTGAGTTGCATAAGTACCACTAAAAAATTATTTACTACCGGTTGGTCTGTTTTTCACTGATTCTGTCATGTTTTTCCTTTTCTTCGTTTTGCAAACCTTAAGCTTGCTTTTTCTTTGCAAAAACTTTTTGGCAATCTTGAGAAACAGTAGCTATTCAGGAATATCCTTATTTCCAGTAGAGAAAATTTATTTTATTGTGGGTACTAACCTCGCTAATCAGATTATGATGAGTTATGTATGAAGGGAGTTTTCAAGTGTGCGAGGGAAGATGATAAAAGAAGATTCAGGAGGGTCAAACGCTCAAGCTTGGGGATGCCCCCGTGAACCCCAAGAAATATTCAAGAAGACTCAAGCATCTAAGCTTGGGGATGCCCCCATGCATCCCCTTCTTCATCAACAATTATCAGTTCGTCTTTCGTTCTACTACATTTTTATCACTTCATGCGTTATGTGATATGCTTGGAGCGTCTTGCTCTTTATTTCCTTTTTAGTTTTCTTTAGCTTTTCTTGCTGTTTATAACAAGTTAGAACCCAGCTTTCTTTGTGTGGGAGAGAAACACGCTCCACTTCATCCTAGAACACAACATAGGATTTTCATGCTTATCTTTGTTGTGTGTGTTCTTTATCTTTTTCGTAGCTGTTGTCATGTTTAGCTCTTAGTTTTCAGTCTTATCTTTTTAAGAGCTTTTGTTTAGTTTGTTGCTGGAACTCTGTTGAGATTTCATGTTTATCTTGTTTAGAGAGTTTGCCTGTTGCACTGAGTTGTGTGTCTTGACTTGAAGTAGGTAATTGAGGTTGCTATTCAATTGTAGTAGTAACTTGCAATAGTTTTGAGGTATTGCCATGAGTAATGTTTGAACTTTTGGTGTCAAGAGCTTTAGCCTATTAGTGATAGATGTCGTATTTTGGAAATCCGTGTTTATTTTTGAAAAACTTACAAAATTAGTTGAGGACTTTGGCTACTAGATGGATCACTAATCTTTGGAGGGATCGAATATTAGAGTACACTCACGTACCATGAGTCGAGGATGCGCAAGGATAACCAAACCCCCATACACTCCTCCTGGGGGTACTTGTCTCTTTGTGAACCTCCTAATTAGATTGAGAGTTACCGATAATAAGTTCATGAGTTCTTCGGACTAATGTGAGTATTCGAAAGTTGACACTTCCACCTACCCATATTTTTCTAGCCTCTTCGGTACCATGCATTGCCCTTTCTCACCTCGAGAGTTGGCGCATACTTCGCCGGTGCATCCAAATCCTTGACACGATATGCTCTATCATCATAAGCCTCATTATATCCTTCCTCAAAACAGCCACCATACCTACCTATCAAGGCATTTCCATAGCCTTTCCGAGATACATTGACATGCAACATCCACCTTCTCATGACTTGATCTTCACGTCATACATGCTTTTGCTTGATCGATAAGCCGCATGCTAGTTGGGCCTCGCCCTAATCATTGCTACATGACGCACTAGTATCATTGCATATCCTGCTACACTGGCAGAGGCATACATTTGCATACTTCATGATAGTTCAATTTTCTTTATGTTGAGTACTTTTGTAAAGTGTGAAAGATCTTCTATACTTCTTGTAATATATACAGTGTTGCCCCTAAAGTGAGGAAAATATCCCAAAAAGAGGAAAAAATCAAAAGATCCCAAAGAGGACAAAATCAAAAGATCCCAAAGAGGACAAAATCAAAAGATCCCAAAGAGGAGAAATGAGAGATAAATAGAAAGAGCCACTGAGGCCACCAAAAAAATACAAAAAATATAAAAAAGAGAAAAACAAATAAAAAGAGAGAAGGGGGCACACTACTATTCCTTTTGAGAGATCCACACTCGTACTCCATCTTACATCTTGTACTCCATAGAGATTATCATTCATACATATAGCTATGTGGGGACCTTCACACTATAGAACTTGGCTTGTATATTCCAATGATGAGCCTCCTCAAATGAGCTCTAGGTCTTCTTGAGCAAGCAAGTTGGATGCACCCCGACTAGTTCCATTGGAGAGCTTACCTTAGCTCATATGTGCATCCGTTGCATGGCAATCCCTACTCCTCACATCATATCTATCATTTGGCTTTCTCTCGCCTATGATTTTCCTCATTGATGTGAGACTTTCACACATTTTTTGACTTCCTCCCCCATCATTTTTCTCTCTTTGCCATCCTAAGTGTCAACTTTCTTGCTTACACTCATCCATTGCATGAGTGCTCAAAATATCGAAAGGGAGTGGATCATTTTGACTTGTACCTGGCTAGTGGTCTGGGGATGAGTCAAGATAAGATTCCAAAGAAGACCAAGTGTGAAACTTTAGTAGATTAAGTTCTCAACAATAAAAACTATGTTCTACTCTCTCGTATATCCCTATCCCCTTTCTTGCACGCAAACACCATTTGGAGACATTTGAGTCACGGACAGCGAGAGCTCTTGCACCTTTATGTTCTTATGTTGCTTGTTTCAATGCTAATATAGACTCTTGCCTGTTATGACTTGAATTGAATTACATGCCTTGATTGCTTTACATAAAAGTTCTTATATGATTGGTAGCATGTCACCACAGAAATTATGCTTGTTATCATTTACCTACTCGAGGACGAGCAGGAATTAAGCTTGGGGATGTTGATACGTCCAAAACGTATCTATAATTTCTGCTTGATCCATGCATCTTTTGTGTGATATTGCTATGATATTGATGCACTTCCATACACTTTTTATCATATTTGGACTAACCTATTAACTCAGTGCACCCCAGTGCCAGTTTCTATTTTCTGCTATTTTTGTATTTTAGGTTTTCCCATTACTTAAAGTGCCAGAGAAATTCCGGGAAAAATATAGGAAAAATCAACGTACAGGAAGGTTCGGGAAGATCTCAACTGGGGCTATAGGGCAGCCAGGGGTGGCCCAGGCGGCCACCTGGCGCAGCCACCCCCTAGGTCGCGCCAGAGGGGCGCCTGGGACCCCTGGTCTACCTTTGGCTGCCCCCCTTCGCCTATATATCCCTCTTGTCCCAAAACCCTCGAGGAGAGAACCCTTTTTCGCGATCTCTCCTTTGTTGCACCGCCGCCACACTTCCAAGATCGGGAGCACCAGGAGCCCTCTTCCTGGCACCCTATCGAAAGGAGGAACCACCTCCGGGAGCTTTTCCACCACCATGGATGCATCTCGGATGAACCGTGAGTAGTCCCCCTTGGACCATGGGTCCATGATCAGTAGCTATGTGAAGTTCTCCTCCCCTCTTTGTTCTTCATGGTTTATACCTCGTGAGCTTCCCTACATGATCGAGGGACATATGTAATCTTTCTGCTGTTGCTATGCCGAGTTTGCTGGGATATGATGGATTATGAGACGATGTTCAGATTGTGTTTGAGTAATATATTTGATTCTCCTCTTTTATATTTATGTTCTTGAGTAATTCTTGCATGTTCTCCGTTGCTGTTTATTTGTTTGTCCAAGTAGTAGGTAGTGACTCCAAGAGGGAGCGTTATGCATGATTGTGGGTTCATGCCCCCTGATGACTAGCTTGAGTGACAGAAACATGAGTCTAGGGGATGTGATGTTTCCACAAGGGAGAAAACAACGATGCTTGTATTTGCGGATGCAAGGATTGTTTACTTTACGCAAAGTTATTTAATGCAGTTGTCTGTTGCTTTGAGTTTACACTTTGGGTGGGATTCACAACTTAATACCAGCGAGATGTTCTAGATAGATATCTCAAGGTGGATGATTAGTAGGTAGATGCAGATGGATTTCGGTCTACTTGTTTTGGCGTACCGCCCAAGCTTTTGAGCCTCTTCCTTTCTTAGTAGCATAGTTAGCATTGGTTTGCGCACATAATCCTGTCAATTGCCCAACTGTAATTTGTTTACCTTGCATGGCTATTTTATCGTCTTTTGGGAGAGAGACATCAATAGTGAACATCATGGGAACCCGGTCCATATTTCAACCACTGTTTACACCTGCTATTTATTTTCTGTTTTATTTCCTTTTCCGTTGCTATCGCTATCATTATTATCCCGTGCGTTTGATCCTTTGTAAACAACAAGGCCGGAGGGATTGACAACCTCTATGTACTCGTTGGGAGAAAAGTTATCTGTTGTGTGTTCAGGTCCACGTCAACCGCCTAATTGCTGGCGCCGTTTTCACCTTCCTGTCGTTGTCGGAGTCCTACTGGAGACAAACCTTGGTATCTTCACCGAGGGAAATTGGCTGAGGTCTACATCTCAACCTTACACTTTGGGTAACCAACGAGGGGCGAGAAGCCATCAGACCCCGGTCCATATTCTCATCACAATTTACACGCTCTTTTATTTTCCTGCTTTTACTTTCTAGCCGCTATCATTATCATTATTATCTGTTGCGTTGATCCTTTCTGAACAGTAAGTCCAGAGAGATTGACAACCTCTCTGTACTCGTTGGGAAGCAAAGTTACTTGTGTGTGTGTAGTTCCAGGTGAAGTAAGCCACCCTTGGTTGTGAACGACGCCATTGTTCACTTTGCCACCTACTTATCATTGTCGGAGACCTACGGGATACAAACCCTATTCTCTACATAGCGGAAATTTTCCGCTACATTACATCTAACCTTCCACTTGGGGTAACCAATGAGGATAGAGTATCAAGCAAATTTCTGGCGCCATTTCTGGCGAATCCGAGTGCTAAGATAGGGGAGTTGCATAGTATCTTTTAGCTTTTCTTTTTAGTCTTGTTAGTTTACCTTTCAGTTTTTATCTTTGTGTCTTATATCAAAAATCACAAAAAATTATTTATCTTGCTAGTAGCTGTGATTATGTCTGTTCCTTTTGCCTTTGTTGAGACAGAGGTTCTCACCTTTAAACAAAAAGGTGGTGAAATTTTAAAAGATTCTTGGTATAGAATTAATGATTATCATTAAAGAGCCACCAAGAAGCAATCCACTACTATCCTTCTTAGAATTTTTTATGTCGGGATTACTCCTTGGAATTGGTTAATTCTAGATACTGATATCAATAGGAATTTCCTAGAAGCCCCAATTTGGGAGTCTCTTAATGTTATTGAAAATCTTGTTGGAAATCTCCCTGTTGCTAGCATACAAGAAGATATAACTCTAGGTCACATTATGAAAAAACTTGAAAAGATAGAGTCAGAAATACCAAGTATAACTAGGATAAATGAGTTGGATCGCAAGATTCAAGGGAATTTTAATAGGCTTGATAGCTCCATGCTTAAAATTATTAAAACTTTGGAGACCATCAAATCCCATGATATGGATCCTTGTAGGATTTATAAGATTGAGAAAATTATTAACACTTTAGGAACTACTTTCTCCTCAATCAAACCAAAAAAGGTAGAAACTCCGGCAAGAAGGGAACCTAAGTTCAATTATGTCCCTAAGGTTCCTCGACATAAAAGTAATCCACCCATTGCCAAGGATGTTGACACCGTGAAAACTTTGGAAGAAATACCCATTATAGATAAATTTATAAATGAAACTCCCATTGATTTTCCGTCTTTTGGTTTTCTCCCTAGAAGTATCTTCATTAGGCCTTTATTTGAGACACCTCTTAAAACTATTTGTACAATTGAAGAGATTTTTGATGATCTTGATGATGGTTCAATTGATACAACTTGATTTATCTTTTTTGCTTTATGCATAGCTTAAAGGCGTAAAAGAAAGCGCTTGTTGGGAGGCAACCCAAGATGTTTTTACTTTTGTTTTTAGTGGTTTTGATGATTTTTACTACTGTAGAAACATCATTGTATCTTTATTTTAAAGCTTTATGCCAAGTTATAACCTCTTATGAAAAGGGAAGAAAAAGTTGTGACATGCTGTCCAGAAAACAGAATCTGTCTGCTTGACGGAAAAAATCGAAATAAATCACCAGTTTATCTTTTTGAGATTATTTTTTTACACAGCGTGCTCTATCCAATTGTGAAACTTTCGTATGTTCTGAGTTTTTTTATTTGAGTTGCATAAGTGCCCCGAAAAAAAATTCTACTACCTTTTGTTCTGTTTTTTCACAGATTCTGCCACGTTTTGCCTTTCCTTACTTTTGCAAACCTTATGCTTGCTTTTTCTTTGCAAAAACCTTTTGGAAATCTTGAGAAACATTAGATATTCAAGAATTTCTTTATATCCAGTGGGGAAAATTATTTTATTAAGGGTACTAACCTCTCTAATCAGCTTATGATGAGTTATGTATGATGGGAGTTTTCAAGTGTGCGAGGGAAGATAATGAAAGAAGATCCGGGAGTGTCAAACGCTCAAGCTTGGGGATGCCCCCATGCATCCACAATAAATATTCAAGGAGACTCAAGCGTCTAAGCTTGGGGATTCCCCCATGCATCCCATTCTCCATCAACAATCATCAGTTCGTCCTTCCTCTCACTATATTTTTATCACTTCATGCGTTATGTGCTATGCTTGGAGCGTCTTGCTCTTAGGTTTACTTTTTAGATTTCTTTAGCTTTTCTTGCTGTTCATAACAAGTTAGACCCCGGCCTACTTTGTGTGGGAGATAAACACGCTCCACTTCAATCTAGAACACATCATAGGATTTTTTTTCATGCCTATCTTTTTACTGTTGTGTGTTGTTTATCTTTTCGTAGCTACTGCCATATTTAGTTTTAGTTTTGGTTTGTCTTTAGCAAGAGCCGTGGCTTTTGTTTATTTTGTTGCTGGAACTCTCTTTATTTTTCATCTTTATCTTGTTAAGACATTTGGTTGTTGCATAGAGTTGTGTCTTGTCTTGAAAGTAGGTAATTGAGGTTGCTATTTAATTTTAGTAGGAACTTGCAATAGTTTTGAGGTATTGTTGTGAGTAATGTTTGAACTTTTGGTGTCAAGAGCTCTAGCCTATTAGTGATAGGTGTCGTATTTTTGGAAATCCGTGCTTATTTTCAAAAACCTACTAAACTAGTTGAGAACTCTAGCTGCTAGATGGATCGCTAATCTTTTGAGGGACCGAATATTAGAGTACACTCACGTACCATGAGTCGAGGATGCGCAAGGATAATCAAACCCCCATACACTCCTCCTCGGGGTACTTGTCTCTTTGTGAACCTCCTCATTAGATTGAGAGTTACCGATAATAAGTGCATGAGTTCTTTGGACTAATGTAAGTATTGAAAGTTGACACTTCCACCTCCTCATATTTTCTAGCCTCTTCTGTACCGTGCATTGCCCTCTTCTCACTACGAGAGTTGGCGTCCACCTCGCCGGTACATCCAAACCCTTGGCATGATACTCTGTCATCATAAATCTCTCTATATCTTTCCTCAAAACATCCACCATACCTACCTATCAAGGCATTTCCATAGCCTTTCTGAGATATATTGCCATGCAACATCCACCTCTTTATGACTTAATCTTCATGTCATACATGTTCTTGCTACACTAGCAGAGGCATACATCGCATACATCATGATAGCGACATCTTCTTTATGTTTGAGTACCTTGTAAAGTGTGAAGATCTTCTATACCTTCTTGTAAATAGAGTGTTGCCCTTATGTGAGGGAAAGATCCCAAAGTGGAATAAATAATAGATCCCAAAGAGGACAAATGAGAGTTAAATAGAAAGAGCCATTGAGGCCACCAAAAAAATATAAAAAAGAGAAAAAAGAGAAAAATAAATAAAAAGAGAGAAAGCGGCAACACTACTATTCATTTTGAAAGATCCACACTCGTACTCCCTCTTATCCTTGTACTCCATAGTGATGATCATTCATGCATATAGCTCTGTGGGGACCTTCATACTATAAAACTTGGCTTGCATATTCCAAGGATGAGCCTCCTCAAACGAGCTCTAGGTCTTCATGAGCGAGCAAGTTGGATGCACCCCCACTAGATCCATTGGAGAGCTTACCTTAGCTCATATGTGCATCCGTTGCATGGCAATCCCTACTCCTCACATCTTATCTATCATTTGGCTTTCTTGCCTATGATTGTCCTCATTGATGTGAGCCTTTCTCACCCTTTTTGTCTTCCTCCTCCACCATATCTCTCTCTTTGCCATCCGAAGTGTCAACTTTCGTGCTTACGCTCATCCATTGCATGAGTGCTTAAATATCAAAAAGGAGTGGATCAAATTGACTTGTACCTAGCTAGTGGTCTGGGGACGATTCAAGATAAGATTCCAAAGAAGACTAAGTGTGAAACTTTAGTAGATTGAGTTCTCACCAAAAATATTTTTTATCGTATTCCCATATCCCCCTTCTAGCACGCAAAAACCATTTGGAGACATTCGAGTCACGGACAGCGAGAGCTCTTGCACCTAATGTTCTTTTGTTGCTTGTTTCAATGATAATATAGACTCTTGCATGTTATGACTTGAATGGAATCACATACCTTTATTGCTTTACTTTTCAAAGTTCTTATATGGTTGCTAGCATGTCACCATAGAAATTATGCTTGTTATCATTTACCTACTCGAGGACGAGCAGGAATTAAGCTTGGGGATGTTGATACGTCCCAAACGTATCTGTAATTTCTGCTTGCTCCATGCATGTTTTGTGTGATATTGCTATCATCTAGACACACTTTCATACACTTTCGATTATATTTGGACTAACTTATTAACTCAGTGCACCACAGTGCCAGTTCCTGTTTTCTACTGTTTTTCTATTCCAGGTTTCCCCCATATTAAAAATGCTTCAAAAATTCGAGAAAAAACGGATAAAAAAATCAGCGTGAAGGAACCTCCCGGAAACACCTGGGTGGGGCAAGAGGGCCACCACCAGGGACCCAGGTGGCCACCTGGCGCAGCCTAGGGTCTGGTCGCGCCGGGGGCGTCTGGACCCCTGGTGCCCCCCTGGCTGCCCCCTTTCGCCTATTTATTCCCCGTGACGCGAAACCTTTGAAGACAGAACCCTTTTTCACGATCTCGCCTCTGTTCCGCCGCTGCCGCGCTTCCAAGATTAGGAGCGCCAGCAGACCTCTACCCAGCACCCTGTCGGAGGGAGGATTGACCTCCGGGAGCTTTCCCTCCACCATGGACGCTTCCCGGATGTGCCGTGAGTAGTTTCCCTTGGACCATGGGTCCGTGATCAGTAGCTATGTTATGTTCTCCTCCCCTCTTTATTCTTCAAGGTTTTTTCCTTGTGAGCTACCCTACATGATCGAGGCACATTGATACGTCCAAAACGTATCTATAATTTTTTCTTGCTCCATGCCTCTTTTGTGTGATATTGCTATGATATTGATGAACTTCCATACACTTTTGATCATATTTGGACTAACCTATTAACTCAGTGCACCCCAGTGCCAGTTCCTGTTTTCTGCTGTTTTTCTATTTCAGGTTTCCCCCATATTAAAAGTGCTCCAAAAATTCGGGAAAAATCCAATAAAAAAATCAGTGTACAGGAAGCTTCGGGAATCACCGAGGGGGGCCAGAGGAGACCCACCAGGGCCCAGGAGCCCTCCTGGCGCGCCCTAGGGTGGGGTCGCGCCAGGGGGCGGCCTGGACCCCTGGTGGCCCCACTGGCTGCCACCCTCGCAAAAACCCCGAGACGGGGACCCTTTTTCGCGATCTCTCCTCTGTTCCGCCGCCTCCGCGCTTCCAAGATCGGGAGCACCGGAAGACCTCTTCCCGGCATCCTGCCGGAGGGAGGAACCACCTCCGAGAGCTTCTCCACCACCATGGATGCTTCCCGGATTAACCGTGAGTAGTCCACCTTGGACCATGGGTCTATGATCAGTAGCTATGTGATGTTCTCCTCCCCTCTTTGTTCTTCATGGATTATACCTTGTGAGCTGCCCTACATGATCGAGGAACTTATGTAATATTTCAGTTATTGCTATGCTGAATTTGCTGGGATCCGATGGATTATGAGATTATGTTCAGATTGTGTTTGAGTAATTGATACGTCCAAAACGTATCTATAATTTATGCTTGCTCCATGCATGTTTTGTGTGATATTGCCATGATCTGGATACACTTTCATACATTTTATTATCATATTTGGACTAACCTTTTAACTCAGTGCACCCGAGTGCCAATTCCTGTTTTCTGCTGTTTTTCTATTTCAGTTTTCCCCCAAATAAAAAGTGCCAGAAAAATTCTGGAAAATTCAGATAAAAAATCAGCGTGATGGAAGCTTCGCGAAGAGCCCGAGAGGGGCCAGAGGGGAGCCAGGTGGGCCCAGGCGGCCACCCGGCGCGGCCCCACCCCTGGCCGCACCAGGGGAACGCCTGGGGCCCCTGGTCCACCTCTGGCTGCCCCCCTTCGCCTATTTATCCCACGTCACGGGAAAACTCCAGAACAAGAACCCTATTCCGCGAACTCGCCTCTGTTCCGCCGCCGCCGCGCTTCCGAAGATCGGGAGCACCAGAAGACCTCTTCCCTGCACGCTGCCGGAGGGAGGATTGACCTCCGGGAGTCTCCTCTCCACCATGGATGCTCCCCGGATGTCTCGTGAGTAGTTTACCTTGGACCATGGGTCCGTGATCAGTAGCTATGTGATGTTCTCCTCCCCTCTTTGATCTTCATTGTTTAGACCTCGTGAGCTGCCCTACATGATCGAGGCACTTTTGTAATATTTCTGCAATTGCTATGTTGAGTTTGATCGGATCTGATGGATTATGAGATTATGTTCAGATTGTGATAGAGTAATATATTTGGTTTCTATCTTTTATATTTTAGTTCCTAAGTAATTCTTGCATGTTCTCCGTTGTTGTTTATTGCTTTGGCCAAGTAGTAGGTAGTGACTGCAAGAGGGAACGTTGTTCTCGATTGTGGGTTCATGCCCCCGATGACACGCTTGAGTGACAGAAACATGAGTCTAGGGGATGTGATGTTGCCACAAGGGGGAAAACAATGGTGCTTGTAACCGCGGTTACAAGGATTGTTTACTTTATGCAGAGTTCTTTTTAATGCAGTTGTCTGTTGCTTTGGGTTTACACTTTGGGTGGGGCTCGCAACTTAATACCAGCGAGATATTCTGGATAGATATCTCAAGGTGGATGATTAGTAGTAGATGCAGTTGGATTACGGTCTACTCATTTTGGCGTACTGCCTGTGCTATTGAACCTCTTCCTTTCTTTTGTAGCATATTTAGCATTGCGGTGCGTTCATAATCCTGTCAATTGCCTTTCTGTAATTTGTTTACCTCGCATAGCAGTTTTATCGTCTTTTGGGAGAGAGACATCACTAGTGAACACCACGTATCCCGGTCCATATCCTTATTATCGTTTCCACGCTTTATTTACTTTACTTCTTTTACTTGCTATCATTATCCCTTGCGTTTTTACCCTTTGTGAACAACAAGACCGGAGAGATTGACAACCTCTCTGAACTTCGTTGGGAACAAAGTTATCTGTGTCTGTGTGCAAGTCCACGTCAGTTGCGCCACTGACACCTACTTATCATCTCCAGAGTCCTACTAGAGACAAACCTTGGTATCTTCACCGAGGGAAACTCGCTGCTGTACTGCGTCACGCCTTCCACTTGGGGCCTACCAACGAAGGGCGAGAAGCCATCAAGCGAATTTCTGGCGCCGTTGCCGGGGACTCCGAGTGCTAAGATAGGGGAGTTGCACACTACCCTTTACCTTTGTTTTTTAGTCTTGTTAGTTTACCTTTCAGTTTTTATCTTTGTGTCCTTTATGAAAAACCACAAAAATAGTTGCTACCTTTTGCCTTTGTCTTGCTTTGCCTATTTATGCTATCCTCACCATGGGTGATGAACCACCCAAATATGGTAGGATGGACATGTTTCACTTGGATCGTCTTTGATCAATTTTTGCTCGCGCTAAAAACCCAACCGACTTGGTTGAGGGAAAATCATTGGATGAGCATGCTCATTATACGCGACACCGCCTATCTCAGAAAGGGAAACACTTATGGGATCAAATGCATGTTTCTTATTGCCATGCTAAACTTTTGTGCCACATTTATGATTTTACTTGTTGTTCTAATATAGATCATAAACACCCTCCTTTCCAATGTGAGTTTAATGAAAATGAGATCTTATCTTCTTATGCTAAAGGTGTTTATGATTACTTTGATGTTGAAAAGATTGAAGAGTTTGTTGCTTTTAAAGGTGCCTATGAGGTTGCTTCTTTGATTGAAAAGTATCACGATACTATTTTCGAGTCTGAAAACTTTGTAGTTCTTGCTTATTGCTTCGAGAATTATACTTCCAATTCTTATATTAAGGATTTTAATAATAAAATGTTTGCTTCTCAAGAAGAGGCCAATGATTGCTTTGAGGAGAATCCCATGATTCCGAGGACTCACTTGAAATATCCCTTTCTAAAAAATTTCATACTTGCTTTGTTGATGGCCAAGATGCTACTATGGATGATCTGGAAAAAAATGAACTCTCTATAGTTCCTTATGTTAAGCATGAAATTGTTTCTATTGCACCCACACTTGATTGTCCTATTATCCTTTTGAAATCTCCAACTCATATTCCGGAGAGTTTTGTCCTTATTAAACGTCAATGTGACGGGCTCCATTTATCTTATGATCCTAAAGACCGTGTTGAAAACTATACATGTGTGCTTGTAGGTCATGATCAACATGATTTATGTGATAGTTATATTCTTGATGTTGTTCATGATACTACTGAAAATTATTTTGAGAGAGGAAAGTTTGGTCAAAGAAACTTCCATGTTACGAAAACACCTCTCTCTCAGTTGAAACTTTTGAAGTTGTTCTTGTTCCACCTTCCTATGCATGTCACTTTGTGCTTCTTTGATTTATTTTCTTACAAGATGCCTATGCATAGGAAGTGGGTTAGGCTTAAATGTGTTTCATATTTTCTTCTTGATGCTCTCTTTTTCTTCAAAATTCTTATTCTTGTGAGGGCATCTTCTATAATCTTTAAGCCTAGCTAATGGCTTTAAAGAAGCTCTTTCGGGAGGCAGCACGCAACGAATTTAGGTTTTTATTTTTGCTTTTGTTGTGTCTTGATGTTTGTTACTACTGTAGCAACATCATTGTATCTTTATTTTTCAACTTTGTGCCAAGTTATAGCCTCTTACGGCAAGGGAAGTAAAAGTTGTGACATGCTGTCCAGAAAACAGATTCTGTCGTGACCAGAAAAATTCCAGAAAAATCCCAATTCATCTTTTTGAGCTGAAATTTGTACAAAGTATGCTCTATACAATTACGAAACTTCCGTATGTTCTGAGATTTTTTATTTGAGTGGCATAAGTGCCCCCAAAAAATTCATTACTATCTGCTGTTCTGTTTTTCACAGATTCTTCCACGTTTTGTCTCTCCTAACTTTTGCAAACCTTAAGCTTGCTTTTTCTTTGCAAAAATTTTTTGGCACTCTTGAGAAACAGTAGATCTTCAAGAATATCTGTTTATCCAGTGGAGAAAAATTACTTATTAAGGGTACTAACCTCTCTAATCAGCTTATGATGAGTTATGAAGGAGTTTTCAAGTGTGCGATGGAAGATGATGAAAGAAGATCCAGGAGTGTCAAGCGCTCAAGCTTGGGGATGCCCCCATGCATCCCCAATAAATATTCAAGGATACTCAAGCGTCTAAGCTTGGGGATGCCCCCGTGCATCCCCTTCTCCATCAACAAATCATTAGTTCGTCCTTCGTCTCACTATATTTTTATCACTTCATGCGTTATGTGCTATGCTTGGAGCGTCTCGCTCTTAGGTTTTGTTTTTAGTTTTCTTTAGCTTTGATAGATTTTCATAACAAGTTATATCCTTTCTTACTTTGTGTGGGAGAGAAACACGCTCCACTTTCAAAATTTAGAACACATCATAGGATTCTTCATGCCTATCTTTTTGCTGTTGTGTCTTCTTTATCTTTTCATAGCTACTGCCATGTTTAGTTTTAGTTTTAGTTTGTCTTTAGCAAGAGCCTTGGATTTTGTTTAGTTTGTTGCTGCAACTCTTTTTAGTTTTCATGTTTATCTTGATAAAGAGAGTTGGTTGTTGCACTGAGTTGTGTCTTGTTTTGAGAAGTAGGTGATTGAGGTTGCTATTTAATTTTAGTAGTAACTTGCAATAGTTTTGAGGTATTGATGTGAGTAATGTTTGAACTTTTGGTGTCAAGAGCTCTTGCCTATTAGTGATAGGTGTCGTATTTTGGGCAATCCGTGTTTATTTTCAAAACCTACAAAACCAGTTGTGAACTCTAGCTACTAGATGGATCACCACTCTTCTGAGGAGTCGAATATCAGAGAACAATCACGTACCATGAGTCGAGGATGCGCAAGGATAACCAAACCCCCATACACTCCTCCTCGGGGTACTTGTCTCTTTGTGAACCTCCTTATTAGATTGAGAGTTACCGATAATAAGTGCATGAGTTCTTCGGACTAATGTAAGTATTGAAAGTTGACACTTCCACCTTCCCATATTTTGCTAGCCTTTCCGGTGCCGTGCATTGCCTTCTTCTCACTCCGAGAGTTGGTGTCCACCTTCGCCGGTACATGCAAACCCTTGGCATGATACGCTCTGTCATAATAAACATACTTATATCTTTCCTCAAAACATCCACCATACCTACCTATCAAGGCATTTCCATATCCTTTCCGAGTTATATTGCGATGCAACTTCCACCTCTTCATGACTTGATCTTCATGTCATACATGTTCCTGCTACACTGGCAGAAGCATACATTGCATACATCATGATAGTTACATCTTCTTTATGTTTTGAGTACCTTGTAAAGTGTGAAAGATTTCCTTTACCTTCTTGTAAAATAGAGTGTTGCCCTTAAGTGAGGAAAAGATCCCAAAGTGGACACATTAAAAGATCCCAAAGAGGACAAACGAGAGTTAAATAGAAAGAGCCATTGAGGCCACACAAAAAAATACAAAAAAATAGAAAAAGAGAAAAAGAAATAAAAAGAGAGAAAGGGGAAACACTACTATCCTTTTTGAGAGATCCACACTAGTACTCCATTTTTATCCTTGTACTCCATAGAGATGATCTTTTGGCATATAGTTCCATTGGAGAGCTTCTTAGCTCGTATGTGCATCCGTTGCATGGCAATCCCTACTCCTCACATCATATCTATCATTTGGCATCTCTTGCCTATGATTGTCCTCATTGATGTGAGCCTTTCCCATCCTTTTTGTCTTCCTCCTCCACCATATTCTCTCTTTGCCATCCTAAGTGTCAACTCTCGTGCTTACGCTCATCCATTGCATGAGTGCTCAAAATATCGAAAAGGAGTGGATCAAATTGACTTGTACCTGGCTAGTGGTCTGGGGACGAGTCAAGATAAGATTCCAAAGAGGACCAAGTGTGAAACTTTAGTAGATTGAGTTCTCAACACAAAATAACTTTTTCTCGTATTCCCTATCCCCCTTCTTGCACGCAAACACCATTTGGAGACATTCGAGTCACGGAAAGCGAGAGCTCTTGCACCTAATGTTCTTTTGTTCCTTGTTTCAATGCTAATATAGACTCTTGCATGTTATGACTTGAATTGAATCTCTAACCTTGATTGTTTTACTTTTCAAAGTTCTTTTATGGTTGCTAGCATGTCACCACAGAAATTATGTTGTTATCATTTACCTACTCGAGGACGAGCAGGAATTAAGCTTGGGGATGTTGATACGTCCAAAACGTATCTATAATTTCTGCTTGCGCCATGCATGTTTTGTGTGATATTGCCATGATCTAGATACACTTTCATACATTTTTTTATCATATTTGGACTAACCTATTAACTTAGTGCACCCCAGTGCCAGTTCCTGTTTTCTGCTGTTTTTCTATTTCAGTTTTCCCCCATATAAAAAGTGCCAGAAAAATTCAGGAAAATTCAGATAAAAATCAGCGTGATGGAAGCTTCGCGAAGATCCCGAGAGGGGCCAGAGGGGAGCCAGGGGGCCCAGGCGGCCACCCGGCGCGGCCCCACCCCTGGCCGTGCCAGGGGGGCCCCTGGTCCACCTCTGGCTGCCCCCCTTCGCCTATTTATCCCCCGTCACGGGAAAACTCCAGAACAAGAACTCGCCTCTGTTCCGCCGCCGCCGCGCTCCGAAGATCGGTAGCACTAGAAGACCTCTTCCAGGCACCCTGCCGGAGGGAGGATTGACCTTCGGGAGTCTCCTCTCCACCATGGATGCTCCCCGGATGTCTCGTGAGTAGTTTTCCTTGGACCATGGGTCCGTGATCAGTAGCTATGAGATGTTCTCCTCCCCTGTTTGATCTTCATTGTTTAGACCTCGTGAGCTTCCCTACATGATTGAGGCAATTTTGTAATATTTCTGCAATTGCTATGTTGAGTTTGGTCGGATCTGATGGATTATGAGATTATGTTCAGATTGTGATAGAGTAATATATTTGGTTTCTATCTTTTATATTTTAGTTCCTAAGTAATTCTTGCATGTTCTCCGTTGCTGTTTATTGCTTTGGCCAAGTAGTAGGTAGTGACTCTAAGAGGGAATGTTGTGCTCGATTGTGGGTTCATGCCCCCCGATGACACGCTTGAGTGACAGAAACATGAGTTTAGGGGATGTGCTGTTGCCACAAGGGGGAAAACAACGGTGCTTGTAACCGCGGTTACAAGGATTGCTTACTTTATGCAGAGTTATTTTTAATGCAGTTGTCTGTTTCTTTGGGTTTACACTTTGGGTGGGGCTCGCAACTTAATACCAGCGAGATGTTCTGGATAGATATCTCAAGGTGGATGATTAGTAGTAGATGCAGTTGGATTACGGTCTACTTATTTTGGCGTACTGCCTGTGCTTTTGAACCTCTTCCTTTCTTTTGTAGCATAGTTAGCATTGCGGTGCGTTCATAATCCTATCAATTGCCTTTCTGTAATTTGTTTACCTCGCATAGCAGTTTTATAGTCTTTTGGGAGAGAGACATCACTAGTGAAGATCACGTATCCCGGTCCATATCCTTATTATCGTTTCCACGCTTTATTTACTTTACTGCTTTTACTTGCTATCATTATCCCTTGCGTTTTTACCCTTTGTGAACAACAAGACCGGAGAGATTGACAACCTCTCTGAACTTCGTTGGGAACAAAGTTATCTGTGTCTGTGTGCAGGTCCACGTCAGTTGCGCCACTGACACCTACTTATCATCTCCGGAGTCCTACTGGATACAAACCTTCGTATCTTCACAGAGGGAAACTCGCTGTTGTACTGCATCACGCCATCCACTTGGGGCCTACAAACGAAGGGCGAGAAGCCATCAGTAATATATTTGATTCTCCTCTTTTATATTTATGTTCTTGAGTAATTTTTGCATCTTCTCCGTTGCTGTTTATTGCTTTGGCCAATAGTAGGTAGTGACTCCAAGAGGGAGCGTTATGCATGATTATTGGTTCATACCCTCTGATGACTAGCTTGAGTGACAGAAACATGAGTCTAGGGGATGTGATGTTGCCACAAGGGGGAAAACAACGGTGCTTGTACTTGCGGGTGCAAGGATTGTTTACTTTACGCAAAGTTCTTTAATGCAGTTGTCTGTTGCTTTGAGTTTACACTTTGGGTGGGATTCGCAACTTAATACCAGCGAGATGTTCTGGATAGATATCTCAAGGTGGATGATTAGTAGGTAGATGCAGATGGATTTCGGTCTACTTGTCAATTGCTTTTGATCCTCTTCCTTTCTTTATAGGATAGTTAGCATTGGTTTGCGCACATAATCCTGTCAATTGCCCAGCTGTAATTTGTTTACTTCGCATGGATATTTTATCGTCTTTTGGGAGAGAGACATCACTAGTGAACATCATGGGACCCCGGTACATATTTCCAATATTGTTTACACCCACTATCAATTTACTGCTTTATTTACTTTTCCGTTGCTATCACTATCATTATTATCCCGTGCGTTATATCCTTTGTAAACAACAAGGCCGGAGGGATTGACAACCCCTTTGTACTCGTTGGGAGCAAAGTTATCTGGTGTGTATGCAGGTACACGACAACCGCTAATCTCTGGCGCCGTTGTCACCTTCCTGTCATTGTCGGAGTCCTACTGGAGACAAAACTTGGTATCTTCACAGAGGGAAATTTTCTGCTGTCTACATCTCAACCTTCCACTTTGGGTTACCAACGAGGGGGCGTTAATTCGTACCATCACACATATGTAATTTTTTGCTGTTGCTATGCTGAGTTTGCTGGGATCTGATGGATTATGAGATTATGTTCAGATTGTGATTGAGTAATAAATTTGGTTCTTATCTTTTATATTTTTGTTCCTAAGTAATTCTTGCATGTTCTATGTTGTTGTTTATTGCTTTGGCCAAGTAGTAGGTAGTGACTCGATTGTGGGTTCATGCCCCCCGATGACACGCTTAAGTGATAGAAACATGAGTCCAGGGGAAACAACGGTGCTTGTAACCGCGGTTGCAAGGATTGTTTACTTTACGCAAGGTGCTTTTTAATGTAGTTGTCTATTTCTTTGGGCTTACACTTTGGGTGGGGCTCGCAACTTAATACCAACGAGATTTTTTGGATAGATATCTCAAGGTGGATAATTAGTAGTAGATGCAGTTGGATTTCGGTCTACTTATTTTGGCGTACCGCCCATGCTTTTGAGCCTCGTCCTTTGTTTGTAGCATAGTTAGCATTGCGGTGCATTTTTAATCTTGTCAATTGCCCGGCTATAATTTGTTTACCTCGCATAGCAGTTTTATCGTATTTTCGAAGAGAGACATCAGTAGTGAACGTCATGGGACCCCGGTCCATTTTCTCATCACTGTTTACACGCTCTTTTATTTTCCTGCTTTTACTTTCTAGCCGCTATCATATCATTATTATCTGTTGGATTGATCCTTTGTGAACAGCAAGGCCTCAGAGATTAACAACCTCTATGTACTCGTTGGAAGCGAAGTTACTTGTGTGTGTGTAGGTCCAGGTGAAGTAAGCAACCCTCGGTTGTGAACGGCGCCATTGTTCACTTTGCCACCTACTTATCATTGCCGCAGTCCTACGGGAGACAAACCCTATCCTCTACATAGGGGAAATTTGCCGCTACATTACATCTAACCTTCCACTTGGGGTAACCAACAAGGATAGAGTATCAGTGCATGTTGGGACACCAAAGGGGATGGACTATAATTTGAGGATTTCATGTGTCCATTGAGTGTTAATGCTTTGTTCCTGTGCTCTTTGATAGGAGCACCTTAATCTCCATAAGTTCCTTTTGGCCCCGTTCATAGCGGGATGGTAGGACAAAAGATGTTGTGCAAGTTCTTATTGCAAGCACGCACAACTACCTACGGGATACATGCCTAATGTTTGATATTTTCCTAGATGATCCTTGCTTTTCTGTGTGCCTTGTCCCGTGTTAAAATCTATTACATGTTCACTCTCATCCAAGCAGCGCCCAACCATCCATCTCCCTAGCCTACAGTGTTTCATTCCTGCTGGTCACTAGTTGTTTACTTTTGCTGTTTTACTTTCGCTGTTGCCACTATCATTTCCATATCACCGTTGCTATTAATATTTTGTTGCAAGCAAGTATATTTCACGTGTTGTTGAATTGACAACACAACTGTTAAAGTTGATAAATATTCTTTGGCTCCCCTTGTGTCGAATCAATAAATTGGGTTATCTTACCCGCGAAGACTACCTCGATCCCCTATAGTTGAGGGTCATCAGTAATCCTGTGAGGCGCTACACTTGTTGTGCTCCTTCATCATCGTGGCCGTATCGCGGCTTCTTCACAGACAACGTTTCGATGGGGACGCAATCCCGTCATCGTTCTACAAGGAACAGATGGCTTTGGAGTCATTGTGGATCTGCGCGGCATCGGGGATTGCCGGTACGACTCCATCAACCACGTTCACGCGGGAACGTTTCCCGCTTAACGGACTACATACTGGTATGTGACCTATTTTCATCTGTTACTTGCATCAGCATAGCATAGGTCTTGGGATTGGGTCTCGTAGGTTATGAAAAAATATTGTTTTCGGCCCTGAACCCCAACAATTGTGCCCATTAAAATACTGACTGGTATTGTTGATTGTGTTATGGCTAATTGATATGCCGGAGATAGACATCCAGGTGAACACTTGCTATATCTTTCACAACTATGCTCCTTATTTAAGCTTGCAGGCATATCGATGGTCTTTGTTATGAGAAAACTATTATCTCTATCATTAAAAGATAAGGCTTGGGATTGGTATAGGCTTCTTGATAACTCTCATTTACTAAATTGGCATGAACTTATGCCTCTCTTTTATGCAAAGTTGTATCCTCTTCATGAAATACATCAAGACAAGAACTATATTTATAACTTTTGGTCTCGTGAAGGAGAAAGCATCTCCCAGGATTGGGGGAGATTAAAGTCCCTAATGATCAAATGCCCCAATCATGACCTCCCCAAGGATATTATTCTTACAAAAAAATTATGCAAGGCTTTCTCGTCAAGATAGAGAGATGCTGGATGCCTCCTCTAGTGGGGTATTCTGCACCAGAAGCGTTGAATAAAGGTGGAATATTATCAAAAGGATCCAGAAGAACACTGAAGATTGGGAGATTGATAAAGGTATTGAACCCGTTATAAATTATGAGCATGATTACATTGAAAGCTATGTGAAAACTGATTACTTCAATACCTTTTGTGCTAAGATTGGTCTTGATCCCCAACTTCTGATAGATTTTTGCAAAAAAACTTTTCCTCTCATATTGATTCCTCTAAAAATAAGGAGGATCAGCATCATAAGCCCTTTAAGAATTTAACCGTTGATATTCATGTTGCTGACCCTATTCTGCCTGCAGTTATATATGAGAACCCCCTTTTCCTGCAAGGATTAGGGAGCATTCTTTGGTGACAGTCATTTTAAATAAAAGTGAGAGAAGAACCGATGAGCCTGAGGACCAGATCAAGGTCGATCCTCAAGTTGCATTGGTTAAAGATATTGTTACTAGTGATATTATAGATTCCAATATAAATTTTTGTGTCGTTTCCACTAACCTTGTCACAACCAAGAATAAAGGCCCAATTTCAGGTACTCCAGTGGTATCTGTTAAAATAGGAGATCACAATTATTATGGGCTATGCAATTTACGATCCAATGCTAGCGCTATTCCTTAGTCACTCTATCAGGAGATTATGAGTGAGATTTCACCTTGTGAACTTGAAGAAATTTATGTTACTATTTATCTTGCAAACAGAGAAACTATCTCTCCTATTGGAATTGTGAGAGATGTTGAAGTCTTATGCGGAAAGGTAAAATATCCTACCGACTTTTAATACTTGGTTCAGTGCAAGATAATTTTTGTCCTATTATATTCGGTAGACCTTTTCTCAAGACTTGTGGAGCTATTATAGATTGCAGGAAAGGGAAAGTATCTGTTGAATTCAATGGTGAGCCATGTGAATTTAAATTTTCTAAATTTTCCAAACAAACTCGTGGTATTGATTTTCCTAGTAATGATAAAATTATTGAAGATATTGCCTCTATTGCTATTCCTCCTCATGATCCTTTGTAGAAATATATGGAGGACCACGAGAATGATATTCATATGCAGGAAAGAAATGAACTTGATGAAACCTTCTTGAGACAACCTGCTATCCTCAAGCACAACCTTCTGGTTGAACCTTTAGGAATTCTATCACAACCCAAAGAAGACCTGGTGTTCGATCTCAAGCCTCTTGCCGATACGCTGAAGTATGCTTATTTAGATGAAAAGAAAGTATATCTGCTATCTTTCATGGTTTTTGTGAGGATATTGTTGAGGTCTTCATGGACGATTTCTTCGTCTATGGAACCTCTTTTGACCATTGTCTCCACAACCTTAATAAAGTTTTGCAGAGATGTGAGGAGACAAATTTGGTGCTGAATTGGGAGAAGTGACACTTCATGGTCAACGAAGGAATTGTCTTGGCCATAAGATTTCCGAAAGGGGAATCGAGGTGGACAGGGCCAAGATCAAAGCAATCGAGAAGATGCCCTATCCAAAGGACATCAAAGGTATTCGTAGTTTTCATGGTCATACTGGTTTCTATAGAAGATTTATTAAAGACTTTTCTAAGACTTCAAGACCCCTCACTAATCTTCTATAGAAGGATATTCCTTTTGTGCTTGATGAAGGTTGTAAGGAAGCCTTCGATGTTCTTAAGAAAGCTTTGATAACTGCTCCTATAGTCCAACCGCCTGATTGGAATTTACCTTTTGAAATTATGTGTGATGCTAGTGACTTTGATGTTGGAGTTGTGTTAGGACAAAGGGTTGATAAGATATTGAAAGTTATACATTATGCTAGCAAGACCCTTGATAGTGCTCAAAAGAATTAAGCTACTACTGAAAAGGAATTTTTAGTACTAGTGTTTACTTGTGATAAATTTAGACCTTATGTTGTTGATTCCAAAGTCATCATTCATACTGACCATGATGCTTTAATCTGTCAGATGGTGCTAAAATCTTTGAGTGCAAATGGATCTTTATTAAAAAACTGATATGGATGAAAATATTCAAATCCATAAAGCCCACCTTGTCGCATAGGGTTTTTCACATGGTCAAGGAATTGATTACGACAAAACTTCTCGTCGATAGTGATGCTTAAACCAGTCCGGGGTATTATAAATATAGATTCTTATATCGACTATGAGATATAACACAAGGGTTTTGTTGATTCATAAAATGCTAATAAAGTATGCAAGCTTTAGAAATCAATTTATGGGTTGGAGCAAACATCTCGTAGTTGGAACATTCATTTTAAAGAGGTAGTCAAATCGTTTGACTTATTCAATAATGAAAAGGAACCTTATGTTTACGAAAAGTGTAGTAGAAGATTAATAGTATTTCTAATCTTTTATGTTGACGACATAGTATTGATTAGGAATCATGTTCCAATTCTTGAATCTATCAAGGACTCATTGAAAAATAGTTTTTTAATGAAGGACTTGGAAGAAGCACCTTATATTTTGGGAATCAAGATCTATAGAGATAGATCAAGCTTATTGGATTAAGAAAGAGTACATATATAGACAATGTATTGAAATGGCTCAACATGCATGAGACCTAGAAATGGTTCATGCCAATTTCATATGGCATTAGTCTAATCAAGACTCAGAGTCCATCGACTTCTAATGAACGAAGACACATGGATACGATTCCATATGCTTCGGCTATCAGGACTATCATGTATGTTATGATATTTACTTGTTCAGATGTTTCCTATGCTCTAAGTGCCACGAGCAGATCTTAGGATGATCCAGATGAGAGTTATTGGATACTCCATGGTGAGGGAAAGAGGTATGGCGGCAGAGAGCTCTCGCTCGATCTCAAGTTCGCCCTCCATTGAATTGTGCTTGATTACCAGTGTATGTTGCTTCTTTCCCTCAGTTTGAGTGCATGATTTTGTTTCTTTAATACAATTAGGCCTCCTTTGGTTCAAAGGATAAAAATCGTAGGAATAGAAAAATCATAGGAAATGAGATAGCGTTTGACTTATAGGGTACATTTATTTTATTGGGTATAGGTTAATGTTTTTTCTTTGAGATGTGAAGGAATGATTTCAATCCTCTATAGGAATAAAAGTTCATTCCTACAAACGAACAAAATTCTTCAAATAAAATTTGTCTACAAAAATTCTACTTTCTCTATTCACTAATATAAGAGTTTTTGGCTAGCTAAATTAGCTTGCCAAAACGTCATATATTTGGGAAATGGAGATTGTACCTTTTAAAATTTTAAAATTCCTACAAATCAAAATATTATGTATAATTTTTACATTAGGCTATGCTTACTGTATTTACTTTCCGTATGAATACACATCCTGACTTCTAAATACCGATTGGGTCTGGTCTAGGTTAGACTGGACGGCTCACACCTCAATTCTATTGTTTGACTGAAAGTTACAGTTTAGGCGTGTGTATGTGTGAGCATAGTTGGGAATTTGATTAGTTACACATGAACATATAAATGATCAAAGAAGTTATTTTCATACTAAGAACAATTAAAAGAGAAGTGTTAGCAAAAATAATGGAATTAAGCATATATCAGGATAAAATTGAGCTTGAGTCACGAGTAGTACTTTATAATTTAGCTTGAGTCATGAGCATTCGAAGTCTCAATTTTAGTATTTATTGTCACATGTTTAAATTTTGAGGTGCATTAAGGATGCGTTTGGTTTATGGGATAGATTGAGTGGCTATGGGTATCCTCAACCGACTGGTTTGGGATAGCCAAAAAGTTTTTGTTTGGTTGAAAGGATGAGAAATGACTATAGATAGCTTACTTTTTGTTTGGTTGGAAGGATAAAAGATGGATAGATTGTTAAGATGACTTTTTTTCATGAGGTGATGAGATTATCCCTTGAAGATGCACTTCCTTCTACTATGAACTATTGGGGATATATTTACCATGGATTATACGACTGGTTCTTAACCACTTTGAGATGAAAAAATGATGCCAAAAATAGCTCAATTACACATATAAATACATGAACACATGCTCATTGAAGCCGTCACTTGCATTAAAATTATGAAATTGATTCTTCATAGAGATAATTAACACAGATGAGAGATGTCAGTTTAGATAGAAATAGGGAGAGAGAGAATTAATAGATCCAGTCATCACCGCCTCAACTCTAGATTGTGGTCCGACATTGTGCATCTGCAATCAAACAAGAAGAATATAGCACTCACACCTGGCCGGCGCAGAGCACACACAATGGTCGGAGAACGGAGTCTGAAGAGGGAGAGAGAGAGAGAGAGATGGTAGCTCAACTCGATTCCTTTCGCCGTCGTCTGCTCGCGCTCCGTAGCCTCCGTCGCCATATCTCAATCTATGGATGCCGCTGATGATTTGCTATTTGTTTTGGGCGAGCTAATTGTTACAAAAAATTTGGAAGCGAGAGCAACGCGTCATGCGAAGTTGGGCTGCCCATATCCGCCACTTTTTGTCAGTTTCGCACATTCAGTTTTTCTAACCATATTCGTGGAATCTTGCTATCCTTGTCCACCCAAAACGCCGAACTAAACTACTGCTAGCCATCTAAAAAGTGGCTATCCTTAGCTGATCGAGGGCTTGCTATTACGATTCTTCACTCCCCTCGTTTCCCCTTCTTTCGTTTGAGACCTCTCCAGAGCGGTCGGGACGATCCCAAGCCTTCTCCTTTGGCGTTACCGATCGAAGATGGCGGAGGAGAGCTGCCAGAGTAGATAGATGTAGTGATTTTGGTTGTATGCAGGTAGTATTGATCTTGGTTCCAGACTCTTTTGACCAAATCTGGTACTCCTCGATTCATTAGCTTCTTGCTAAACTCCGGTTGTTGAAGGTGGCGAGCAGCGCGAGCCATGGGATCTCCTCTAATAAGGTCAGTAGCTGTTGTTTCTCACTTTTTGGTGGTCTACTGCTTATTCCCTCTCTGCGTGAGTGTGGTGGTGACGGGAGGAAGAGGATAGGTTGATCTACTGGTGGATGGAGGGGTCGTTGGGGGTCTTCTACTGCTTTGATGCATCGACACAATGGCGAGCGGTTGTTGTCGGATGGCTTCATGGTCGAGCTTCTGGCCGCGAGTCCGTGTTCAAATAAGCGTGGCGTATATCTCAGGGAGGATCTGCAAAGATTCGCTGTCGTTGTCCTCCTTCTCCATCTCGGTGATGGACAACCAAGTAGGTTGTGATTGCATCTTGGTGGATTATACTATCTAGACCCCAAAGTTGCTCTTCCCTGCGCCTTCATCCTCGATGGTGTCTCTTTGGTGATGACCTCCCTACTATCGACTCTTCTTGCTGAAAGGTGACATATTTCAGGGCGCAAGCGACTTTTGGCCGACATATATCAAACCTCCAGGCTACGATCCAAAGTGGAGGCCTTTTGGCTTCCGTAGCACGACATCCTTTGGTGTCATCGTCCAAAGTGGCTTGTTCCCCGGCGATGACGATGCTGGCCGTGACGGGAGTCTCCGACGACATTGCAGTATTCAAGGACCGGATTGCTTTCCCGATTTTGTATCAAGGGTCCTCAATGTAATCCTCAAGACTCTCTAATTATTACTGTTTTTCGAAGGTGTTTCTTGTAAGATGTATCACCGCCTGGGATTAATGCAGATTCCGGTCTTCGAGACCCTTCTTCATAAAAAAATCAATCAAGAGATATCCCACCAATCAAACACACTGTAATCACTGCATGCAAAGTTCAAGAGAATATTCACCAATGCATGTAGTAGTTTCCGGTCATTTAATTATCATGAATGCATGCATTGTAATTAATTCATTGGTAAAAAACAACTTTTTGATAAAAATGAGTGTACTATCTCTATAGTGGGGAGTAACATATATGTGGTATCATGCAACACTTCATTTATTATGTTGTAGACTCATGTTGTTTTGATACGTGTGATGTTACTCAAAGAACAAGTAACTACATAAGAGCAAGTACAATAGAGCTAAATCAGCGGGCTGTAAAAATAGTATATTGTTGCTTAGTTGGATGAAAAAAAGGAGAGAGAAGGTAAGCGGACTCTTGGTGAAGAGTCAGCTCTAGCACCTGCTCCTATGTAATTTGTAAGGATGAAAGGTGAGACATGTATCATAAAAGTAGTATACTTTTTCTAGCTAACTATTGTATTTATTGACTATAAGGTGAGATATAGATGACACGACAATGACTTATAGCCAACAGTTGGCTATACAATTAACCATGCTCTAAAAGTTATCACATCCATCGCTTTCCTCATTAATTACCTATCACATCATCTGTTTATCTAGATATGTGTGATGTTACCACTGATGTTACTCTCACTATGGATAATCTAATTAAGTATTTTTGAAAAATCACGAAATTTATTTCACAACTCAACATCTATCTTGGTTAAAAAAAATTCTGTAAATTGAGCTCTATAAACTGGAAAAGAATATTTAATGTTGTTGCTAGCAAATATGGATCTTTTAGTCAATTCCGTAAAGATATACGGGCGAACTTTATATGACCCAAAGACACTTCTGGTGGCGATTGCTGTTGGGTTGGATGGCCTTTCGAGCTTTCTGGTCAAAATGCGCGTGAGAGCATATCGGTGTGACCTAGAGCTATTGCTGGGATGTTTGCTTGGGAGACAAAAAATGGTTGGACAAAAGTGTTCGGTGCAGCTCCTCAACCAAAAGTGCAATAATACTATATCCAATCCTTCTTTCTCTGGATGTGAATTATTCGAATTGCTCATGATTTACCGATAGAAATATGAGCACGATGGATTGATGCTTTAATTAAGAGAATACTCTAATTATCAAGAACGTATGAGGAGACCTGTTTGTGGCACCACTAAGGAGACGAGGGGCATCTTCCCATGATGAAAAGCTCCTCCATTCCGTTAAATGCAATCATGATTATTTGGATATTTTTTGGTGCCGGCCATAAACCCAAAATCATTTCCCTCGTAGGACTGATCCATTTGTAAAAAACGTAAGAGCATCTTCAGCCATCCCCCAAACGCGCCCCCCTTTCAAGCGCCTCCGGGACCAATTTTTTCGTCCAAATCACTAAAAAAAATCTTTCACTCGCACCCCCAAGCGCCTCCCAATTGTCGAAATAGCATCGACGACCCCAAGCGCCCCCAGGTTTCTGGGGGTCTTTTGGGGGCGTCGGATGAAACAACAACCACTCATGCTCCTCCATATGTCTTTTTTTTTGGCCCACGCAGAAAGTTTGTGAGATAACTTCTGTTTAGGATGGGTATATGACTAGAAATTTGTCCTCTTCATGACATCAAAATAACACCGGAGAGATGTTTTTTTCTTCAAAATAGCGCCGAAGTGCTCTTGGGGTCTCCAACGGCTGAAGATGCTCTAAGCCGAGCTTTCTGCTTCCGCAAACTATCCATTTCGTCCCATATTTTTATACTAATTGTGGGAGACTTAGTCTTTGCTTCAAAATCAACTGCAGGATATAAATAAATGAAATCATGGATCTTCACACGATGTCACGATCGGCTTCGCTTGCATGTGTGGAAACACAATTACGCAGGAAGAGCCAGCAAAGTACATAGCAAACTGCATAGATGACAGTCACGATCAGACAAACTTCGCTCGGTTTTCACACTGCATGTGTACTGAAAAATGAAAAAAAAAGGCAAAAGGAGAAGAAATTATTTGTCCAAGTGGAAACCATATAAGCCATGTACCTGCCGGTCTATGCCGGCATCGCTCACAGAATATGTTCGTCCTATTATTGTATAGATATATGTTGCTGGTGTGTACTTTGACTAGTCTAGAGAGAACAATGCAAACGTATGGACCAAATTAGTTCGTTAGACTCCAGCTCAGTTGGAGATCTTACTGAAATCCCAAAGAGCACGTTGGATGGTTTTGATACGGACGTTGTAAGATACTGTAGTTGGTTATGGTACGGCCATGTAGTCAACTTGCACCCTTTCCCCGCGCCGTCCACCTAGGGCGACTCGGGGGGCAAATCCCGCCGTCGCGCCCAGCCCGCCTCTTCCTTCTCCTCCTCCTCCCCACACCCCGCCGTTGCCGGCCCCTGTCGCCGGGCCGGCCACCTGCGATGCTCGGCGGTGGCGGGGCTTCCCCTCGCGCCATCGGGCTAGGCTCCATCTCCCGTCGCCCCTCGACCTTGCCACGGCCCTCGCCGGCCACGTCTTGGCGGTGACGCCCCCCCCTCCGCGGCCTGCTCCCTTGCACGACGTGCCACTACTCGGCTCGCTGTCGGCCTGGGCGCCGCCCCTCTTTCGATCTGGCGGCCCCCCTGTTGCGGATCTGGATCTCGCGTCCGGCGAGGATTGTGGTCATGCGCCTGTCGGTCCAGCCCCTGTGCCGCCAGGCTGAGATGGTGGATCCCCTCGGGTGTGAGTGAATCTGGTCGTTGGGGCCATCCCTAGCGCCTTTCCTCATGAGGTGGTGGTGGTGGTGTTGGTGCTTGCGGTTCCCGGTGAAAGCCTTTCAGAATGTGCCACACCTAAAAGTCTTAGGGTGGCGCATTTGGAATGCGTCACTATTAAGCCCTTATTAGTGACTTGTAGTTAGTGGCGCACCAATAATGCGACACTAAAGGCAAAAAAGGACGTCACTAAAAGCATGTTTCCTAGTAGTGATGTTCTGAACCCCGACATGGATCTGATGTCTACGCACGCTTCTATTCTTGTAGACTATGTTGGGCCTCCAAGCGCAGAGGTTTGTAGGACAACAGCAATTTCCCTCAAGTGAATGATCTAAGGTTTATCGAACTCAGGGAAGTAGAGGTTGAAGATGGTCTCTCTCAAGCAATCCTGCAATTAAGATAAAAGAATTCTCTTGTGTCCCCAACACACCTAATACAACTTGGAGTTGTATAGGTGCGCTAGTTCGGCGAAGAGATGGTAAAATATGGATGATAGGTGTGACAAAGCAAGGTAATATAAATCTGTAATAAAAGTGCAGCAAGCAAACAAGTAGTAAACGTGAGCACAAACGGTATTGCAAATGTGAAACAAGGCCTAGGCTTCATACTTTCACTAGTGGCAACTCCCAACAACATTAACATAGTCTAATCACATGATATTTCCACTAAAACATGCATTGGAGACATACTCGGAGGTCATTCCTTTGTGATCAAGAGAGGTCGAGAATCATGTAGGGATACAAAAGCACACCTCAGAGTTTGTAGTTCTCATCTATGAATTTCCCAATGTCACCGCGGTCATCCAAAGAAAGTACCACAATCACCACAACATATCTCAAGGATAGTCAAAGACAAGCACCAAGAGACTCAATCTTCAATGAATTCACAAAAGAGGAAATTACTCATGATAATATTCTTCTAACACATGTCCAATAGACCGTTGTCACTTTGGTCTCGGGGGTTATACTAGATAAGATCAAGTGAGTACATCAATCCAATACATAGAGGAAGGGAAAATATCATGGTATCACCCTAGATTAACATAGCCTATGATCACAATGAAGATCACATCATGGGAGAGATATAAGACCACATAACTATTGGGAGAAACATTACTGGAAAAAAGGCCTTTAATGGCGCACTACATTTTCACATTAATGGCGCACTTAAGGTGCGCCATTACTACCACGCCACTACTAGCACTTAGTAATGACGCACATTTGGTGCGCCATTACTATCCCAGATAATAACGGCGCACCAGAAGTGTGCCATTACTACTTTCAAAAGTGCGCCATTGCTATGAGGGAAGTAATGGCGCACTCTAAGTGCGCCACTGACATTACTGGTCCCACCACTTTACCTCTTTTCTGTTCTGGTCTATAATGGCACACTTTGTATGTAGTGCGCCATTGGTATGTTTCCCTACATGCGCCAGTAAAGTGCACAATGGGCGCCATTACTATGTTTTTTGCTTTTCTGTATTTGCAGCACAAATATAAACAACACAGATATAAATAGCACAACATATAAACTACAGATTTATCAAATACAACAAAAGATTAATCTCCGAATACAATTCATCATGTTAGTCTCTGAATTCAATATACCGAACAAATTAGTTAGAACATTACAAGTCTCGAGTGGCGAGTCAATTTATTTTCACATTACAAGTTGATATCTAAACAACCATGACATAGAAGAAGAGGGTGGCGGTCAGGATGAGCATCATCGCGACCAAAGTGATCTTCATCTGGTTCCTCCTCCGCTCCCTCCTCTCCCAGCTACATAGCGCGCGTATCTAGCTTCCGCCTCCGCCCTTGTGGGGTACCCTTTGTAATTGTTACCGTTAAAACGGTGAACCTGTCTCCGACAATCCTCCCAGTCGTCGTAGACTCTGGGAATCCTTCCAATGTACACGACATACGACGACATATGCTTTATGCACTAGACAAACCAAACGTTAAGAGCAACTCAAAGATAATATTTAAGCAATACATATGTATACAACAAAATTAAGGACCAAAGGAAGAGAAAAGCATCACACATTAATAGCACACGGTTCATGGTCCTAGTAATAAATAGCATCGACTACATACTGTTTAAACTCACACATACGTACATACAAGTTCATAAAAGTTTATACATCACACGAGCTCTCGTAAATAGTCCATAACTACATAGATAGGCGCACGGGCATCAAGACTTTTGGCTCCGCTCACAAGCTGGAGCGTGGATGAAGCCACCGTCTTTCCTGATGGTCATGAAAGTGCGATCGCTGTCAGCCTGCAATCTTAAAATTGTATCTATTTCACTGTTGGACGGTTGGTTGTTGAGGTAGAACTCCCCCATGCTATGAAGGACATCTTCAGAGATGATTCCTGCCAAGTCCGACTGGATATGAAAGAATTCTTGTCTGAGGTCGGCGTCTTGGATTTCCGGCAAGCGTGCGGCCCAGTCTTTGAGATGATTTGGTAGCTTAAGGTGTTGCTGGTCCCGTACAAATGCCCGCATGTGATGGAGGGCGTAGTAGGCATCCTTCTGACCGCCAGGCGGCTGCTTGACGCATGCAAACTTTGTTGAGTGAGTAAACACGTGCGTGTTGTACCTAACAACTTCCTTCCTGAAGATGCCTTCAAATTTGGAGTAGCGCCAGAGAACCTCATCAAGAACTTTCTTGATATTTGTGTAGTCTTTGTTCGACTCACGGTCCGGGTCGAAATACGTGGTCGTGGACCATTTCGGGCTCACAGCGATGAGTACGCACTTTATTTCATCATTGCACACAACACGGATGTTAGAAGGAAACGAACGACCAAAATCTAAGCAACCTAATGTACGCTACGGGGACGTGAGGGGTGACTTACTCGGGAAAGTAAGGCATGAGGAAGTTGTCCTTATCCTTGTTTGCCATAATGACGTCTTCGAGGTAATCACTAGCGAGTCGCCGGTCTCCGGGGCTGGTCAAGATCTTGGCAACATGTAGAAGGAGTCGACTATGACGATGTCCGGGGTCTTGTCTGTAATGATCTGCATCTCCATAGTAAGCGCAAATAGCCGAATGAATGTGTAGTGTAGTGGAAAAAGGTGAAACATAGTGAAGATGTCATCAAACTGCAGGAAGATCACACGTCCAATGTCGCAAGAAACAAAGCCCTTTCCCTCTGGCACCTTGGCGGTGAAAACCGGGTATGCCACATCATTATCTCTGAGACGTCGCGTCTCTATATTCAGAACCATGTCATGCAGTCTCTTCATAGCACCGGTTGCAGCATCGAGCATTGCAGCAGATAGCATCGGTTACCCTCCACATGCACCCTCGACATGATTCCCTCTTGAGCACGGATCGTCGGTGCCGGCTGGCTCGCAGTAGTGGGACCCTTCCTCCTTGTCCGTCCCTTCTTCTTTGCCTTCTCATGTAATGGGACCTTTACCTGGTCAGAGACCGCCTTCCTGAGTGTGTTGGGGCTGATAATATTTCGCGCCTCGGCCGTCTCAACCTCGGTGAAGGCGGCAGCTGGAGGCGTCTCCTGAGAACTGAAAAGTCGACGCTTATTTTTTCAATTCATCTCCGCGCTACGAGATGGGTGGTGAGAGTCTTTTGCAACAAGGTTGGGCTCTTGAGAAGCAGGCGGGAAAAGCTCGTCCATGTTGCACCCACCATGTTCGTCGAAGAACTCATCGACACGGGCAATTAGTGAGTTTGTGTTGGTGTTGCTCTGATCTTGTGCCACATCCATGTCCATGGGGTGGTGGCCCGGATCAGTTGACGACACGACTGGCGGTGGGGTGGAGTAGTTCCCTGCGCCCGAACAATCTGGCACTTCGTCCAAAGCAAGTTCCATCTCAAGCAGCCGCGGAGGTCCATCACTTCTTCGTCGTCGGCTTTAGTGGGTCGATAGGGAGGTAACAATTCTTCGTAGGAATCCAACACCCGAACCAGTTGAACCCTATACGCGTTGGTTGCCAACGGGTTACCATGGAACACGCGGTTGCCCGGTTGAACGATTTTTCCCAAGGCAACATCGACCAACTCCTCGTCCACGAAGTGTAGGAGAGTGCATGGAACATTGGAAGCTACCAGCAAAAACATGTAGGGCGCCAAAAGATGCTCAGTCAAAGGCAAAAGGAGATGAAGTCATCTGCCGAGGCTTAGTTACCGTGATGGCATCGAGCTCGGCTAATGCCGATGGACCGCTAACGGCGGGCGGGCCTGTGACGAAGGGGGTGCTTGCTCCTGAGGTGTCAGGCGTTGGTGTTTTACGCTCCAATACTTGCGCCGATGCCAAGGTCACAAACGCATCTGCCGCCGGGGACACCAACGCGACCGCAGCCTGGGACACCCCTGCGACCTCAGCCGGGGGACACCGTCGTGGCCGCAGTCGGGGTCACAAATTCATCCGCCGCTGGGGACACCAACGCGGCCGCCGCCGGAGACACCGCTGCGGCCGTTGCGGAGTTGCTGCCCGTGAAGCTTGGAATCGGGGGCAACCCATGTTGACCGCTCGCAATCCAGTCTCGCAGCATCAAAAACAAGGAAGGCATCATGTTGTCGAGCGTCTGTCCAACTTGTTGTTCGACAATGCATGGAATCTCCTCCATTTTTTCCTTGAGTTATGCCTCCGTATGGTTCGCCGAGCTGCTAGTGCTTTTCTCCTTTCGCCCAGTGCTATAGTAGTCCGGCCATTTTGTGGAACAGCCTTTGTCGGACACACGACCAGCTGTCGACGGCTTACTCAACTTCTTTTTCTTGAGTGTGTTCAATGCCCTATTTAAAGAGTTGTCCCAAGGGGCAATACCTGCTGCTTTTAGTTTCCTGCACAGGGAACGCGGGGACCATTCAGAAATTTGGCTTCGTTAATTTTAAAATGCAACCATATGGAGCTAATTAAACATGGGGAGGTATTATTTACTAGAAGACGCTCAAGCTCCTGCACCTTCGGATCCGTCGTAAGCTCCCTGTTACCGGGTTCCTCTTGTACCGAGCCCTGAAATAGTTATCGGTAGGCTTATCTCCGTATTTCTTAAAGAGGGGCGGTAGGCCTTGCGCGGCACGCTCCGCGTCCTCCTTTTACCATATCGGTTCCGCCACTCTGTAACCGTCGGGACCAAGTCTATGGACCCCTAAGTTCAATTCCCGCATATCTATCCCCAATTGACTCGATTCACTGGTTGTGGTGTCCTCGCGCTTGAGCTTCTACTCCTGGTAGTAAGTTTTGATGATCGAAGGATTTGCCTCCTTGATCTTCTCGTAACTAACACCATTACTAATCATTTTCTTCACATTGGTTCTCCAAGTATCCAGGGATGTGCTCATCTTCGTGAGGGCTGCACTGTTCACTTTATTCCCTAAGAGATTTGTGTTTGCGAATTGAGCGGGGAACTTGTATCGGTTGTGCAGGTTCGTGAAGAGGAGGTTGCGCAAATTTGCTCGGTCAGGATGCCTTAGGTTCTCGGTGTTGATCGAGACGGTGCTCCGGAGAATGCACCCGAGTTGTCCGGAGTACCCACGGACTAAATGTTCGGGCGCCGTTGGAAGCCCATTTCTAGCCACTTCGGTAAATTCCTCCTTGACGGTGCCTAGATTGCTCGGGTGCCTCTCCTTTTTTTGCCTCTTCAGTTGGCTTCCATCTGTGGGTTGGCTTCCATCATCAGTGGCAGGATCGACCTCGGCGGCACCACAATCATCCCTGCTAGCGGTTGTATACTCGTGATCGGTAAAGTCATCCCCGATGCCTTCGTAGCGGGGTTGAGGTTGTTGATCATCGTCCATGCTCATCTCCCAATATTTCTTGTGGCGGGAACCGGAGGCCTCACCGTTGTCGGCCATCTACACCCACTAAATAGGATAACAAAAAATGCTACTGGAGTGATTGGATGAGATCTGGGTAGCTAGTTTATATTCTTCTCACATTTAGAGGAAAACTAGAAAAGGAAAAATAACTAGTAAAAGTGCTTGCAAAGCACCTTCTAGGTCAAGAAAATTAACAAAGGTCATGAACGAAATCACGGAAAAATTCGGCATGACCTTTGCTAATTTTCTTAAGCTAGGACCCCATTCTCAACCGAAACGGAAATTAATCGACATTTAGGGAGAATGGGGTCATTATTTGTACCTGCACAAAAAAAGCCTACATATAGGCACAACAAGCACATATATATATAGGCACAACCAGGTGCACAAAGGACAAGTGACAAAAGCATACAATATATAAATAGAACTGTGAACAGAACTAAGCTATGGTTTCACCAAACACACTTCTCATCACAAGTTTCACAATGCAGTTTCTCCGGAAGAAAAAAGTCCATATTACCGGTTGGTTACTGATAAGCTGAGCCATGATACATGATATAAACTCCTTAAGTGTCATCTATGTGATGTGCTTAATTCATATGAATAAAAACCAAAGTAAGGGCATGCACTTTGCTTTTGACAGTGAGGAAGATGAGTTATAAGATCAGTGACTTACCTTCAGTTATAAGATCAGTGAAAACGAAGCTTCGCTAGTTACTGCTTGCAGCCTGCATTACATGGAAAGAATAAAGGAAGAGAAGTCATATGACGGGCTACAATGAGTTGATCTTGCTGGAATCTTATGCATTACAGGAAAACATGGTGAGTCATCTCATTCACTATTTATAGGCACAACAAGTTTATAGGCACAACCAGGTGCACAAGGACAAGTGACAAGTGTAAGCAAGTGTATTTCCTAGACAGAATCATGGAGTGTTTAAATTCAGTTTATAAGCATACAAGGCAGCAACTAGACCGGCTCCTCTCACAATTAGTTGTCATCACTTTTAATATAATGCTTAGTTGGAAAGGAATTAGCTAGACATGTGCACATGCTGCAGTTGACAATACTGAAATGAGTTTGGCTGTTTGAGGTTACACAGATGGATAGTACACCAGCAAACAAAAGTAATCAAACAAGTAAAAGGAGACTAAGCATGAATTGATAAGTAGTGATGCTTGATTATTATTCTTGCTTATGATTCACTAATTCACTACACAGATCAAGCATCTACTGCTTACAACTTTAGCTAGAGAGTAGCAGCCAGATCACTGAAAGAAGACCAATAGAACAAAAGGAACCCATCCATAGCAATATTCAGTACAACAATCGTGCTCATTGCAACACTGAAAAAGACCAACAGAGGACATATTTAATGAGGAAAAATCACTTGTCTGTGGTTGGTGTTTGCTTGCTTATTGCTTATGGCTTATGACTTATGGCTAATTCAGTAAAAACAATCATTTACACCAAGCAAATAACATTACATTTGGATAATTTCAGTTCAAGACCACAGTAAATTATTCATGTATTTATGTATACTTATATAAACAATAGCATATGATCTAGTGGATCATTAGTATACACCAAGCATGACTACAACACCAGGAAATTATTCATGTATTTATGTATAGTGAATTAATTTTATATACAAGAAAATCAACATGTTGTGGGCTTTTGAGCTTTGATTGGTTCACCCATGCTTTGTTACTGGGTTAATACACAAGAATGCATTTACCTGCCACAAAAAATTTGTTGAACCCAACAGGAGGCAGATCTCCAACGGGTTAAATCTGATATGCATCCCAGTGGTCTGCTACTACTCGGGCCAGGCCCAACAGGTTATTCTACAACATTTCTTTATTCTTAAAAAAATAACTATAGTTATCAAGTGATGTTGTATGGCCAAACTTCAGGATTTAGCACTCAACATACATAATCCAAAAAAGAAAGAAATAAATGTCAGTAATCACTAGGTTTAACTGAAATTGAACCAACCAAACAAATGAGACAACACTAAAGCGCCAGGAAACAAGAGATTACTGAATAATCAGTAATTTCTCCGCTACCAGGAAACAAATATGCTCTACTACTGATCCGTTATATGTACTTGCCATATATAGCATATTACTACAGTTTAAACTGATCATCACTTGTATAATAAACTGTAACCATAAAACGAATAATCAGTAGCAAGGAGGCTCTAGCCTCTAAGTACTCGTTTGGTTGGAGTTGAACTGAAAGTGAACCAGGCAAAGACTTGAGGCAAAACCAAAAGCGTCAGAAAGGAATTACCAAAGATTATCATCACAAGAATCATCAAAAGATCTGTTTGTATCTAGGTATTGCCACATTTTGCCACATAAATAAGAGTATTATCATTACAAGAATCATTCACTACTCTCAAAACAGAGCAGAAGCATGAAATTCTAGTCGTTCAGAGGTTGCCTGCTCCCAGAGTTCAGAAGACATTCTCATTCACAGACAGTAATGATGTGCACTGATTGGAGCGACGAGGTATGAGCTAGCCGAAACCTCACGGTGGCGAGCCGTCGCGGTGGCAAAACCTGCACGCCCTGTTGCTGGCGCGGGATGGGGAGGAGGAGCTCACCGGTGGCGAGGCGGCGGCGGGACGGAAGCCTCGGTGGAGGAGAGGCGGCGTACCCCTCTGCGTGGTGGCAGTGGTCGATCTGCGAGGGTGCATGTGGAGAGATAGAGAGAGAGGGAGAGAGAGAGAGGGAGGGAGCGAGGGAGGGAAGGGGAGGCTTACTGGAGCAGGGTCGCCGGAGACGGGGCGCGGGGTCGCCGGAGGGGGCGGCGCGGCGGGGCGGTCACGGGAGGGGCGGCTCGATCTACTGCAGAGGAGGGGCGCGCAAGGTGAGAGAGAGAGAGAGAGAGAGAGAGGGGGAGAGAGAAAGAGGGAGGGATACAGAGAGAGCGAGGCCACCGGAGCGGGGTCACCGGAGACGGGGGCGCGGGGTCGCCGGAGGGGTGCGCGGCGGCAGCGACGGGATGGGATCGGGCCGGGGAGAAGAGTGTGGGGTGAATAAGGTTGCGGGGGTGGGGGTGGGATCAATTAGGGCTACAACATAGTAATGACGCACATCTTAGGGGTGCGCCATAAGATTAAGGATAGCAATGGCACACTTTGTGCCAGGTGCACCATTACCATTAGTAGGAATCGCGGTTAAAATAGTTGCCTGTGTGGCTAGGACATAACCACTCACTTAGACCAGTGGTAGGTCCCTTGATACATAAACCAAGCCACCTAGGTTCAAAACCTAGCACCACCATTTTTTGCACTTTTTTATAAAATTTATTTTAACCTTATCTTAAACATCCAAACACTTTAAAATAAGCACATGCTAATTAATTTTATACAAAGACGGTAATTATAATTAATTATGTAGTATATTTAAAATAATGACATATCCATCTCGTGTGGGGTTATGACAAAAGATTGACTTGAAATAACAGTCATCAAACTAAGATTGAGCTTGCATGTAAACTAATATAATGTTTTAAAAGATCTCAATCACAATAGAGAATCATATATTTAAAATGCTCATAAATGACATGGTTGAAATCAAGTGACATGAAATAACAATCATCAAAGATTGGATCTTAGCTATCATCTTTTCACAATCTTTTTTCCCTTCTTTTTCGCGTTTGCATAATTTAGCCCCGGAACCCCTGGATTTCTTCTCTTGAACGGGAGAACGCCTTTAGGTAGGGTGGTCCTGCTTCTTCTTGATTTGTATGGTATTGCATCATCGTCGTCGTCATCTTAAATCTTCGGGTCGTCGTACTTGTCGAAGTCTTGCTCATTGGTGGATCCATCCATTCCGACGATGTTCCTTTTGCCTCTCCGCACGACAACAGGGCTGGGCTTTGACGAGTCGGTAATGAAGAGGCATTGGTCCACTAGGCTAGCCAGTACCCATGGCTCATTTTTCGCGGTGACGTTTGTGCCCGCGGTCTTGGATCTTGCTTCGGGTATAACCATGGTGCTGAAATGCCGGCTTTCTTTTACGATGCTCTTGGCCCATCTGACGCGGAATATCGGCACCTTCTCTCCAGCGTAGCTGAGCTCCCAGATCTCCTTAATCCTTCCATAGTATCGTTTCTTGACTTTACCGGTGTAGGCTTCCATCATTACCCCGGAGTTCTGATAATCGCTCTTCATGTCCTTTTCCTCGGTGTAGAATATGTAGCCGTTGATATCATACGCCTGATATGTCATCAGGTTGTGCTCGACGCCCTGTGACAAAGCGAATACGAGTTTTTCTTCCTCGGAAGAGTCCTCATGTGAAGGGTACGATAGGAGCTTTTCCTTGAACCAATGCGTGAAGCATGAGTAGTGCTCTTTGAGTACATCTCCGTCCGTCCACTGTTGGCCTCGGTCATTGTACGTCTTCTCAATTGAGGTTTTGTGCTGTACCACCCAAGGATTGACCAAGTCAATGTATTGCAGCGCGACTAGGTTTGCTCTTTCAAAGTCGGCGAGTCAATCCTAGAAGTCGACATGCATTTCGCGGCGACCCTCGCGGTGACCACATCCAGCGAGCCTGCCGAGGTGCCTGTTGACGGGCAGACCAACGGGGTTATCGATGCCTAGATAATTTGTGTAGAAGGAGATTGATGTCTACGCACGCTTATATTCTTGTAGACTATGTTGGGCCTCCAAGCGCAGAGGTTTGTAGGACAGCAGCAATTTCCCTCAAGTGGATGACCTAAGGTTTATCGAACTCAGGGAAGTAGACGTAGAAGATGGACTCTCTCAAGCAACCCTGCAATTAAGATACAAGAAGTCTCTTGTGTCCCCAACACACCTAATACAACTAGGAGTTGCATAGGTGCACTAGTTCGGCGAAGAGATGGTAAAATATGGGTGATAGGTGCGGAAAAACAAAGTAATATAAATCTGTAATAAAAAGTGCAGCAAGCAAACAAGTAGTAAACGTGAGCGCAAACGGTATTGCAATGGTGGAAACAATGCATAGGCTTCATACTTTCACTAGTGGCAACTCCCAACAACATTAACATAGTCTAATCACATGATATTCCCCATAAAATATGCAATGGAGACGTACTCGGAGGTCATTCCTTTGTGGTCAAGAGAGGACGAGAATTGTGTAGGGCTACAAAAGCACACCTCAGAGTTCGTAGTTCTCATCTATGGATTTCCCAATGTCACCGCGGCCATCCAAAGAGAGTACCACAATCACCACAACATATCTAAAGGATACTCAAAGACAAGCACCAAGAGACTCTCAATCTTCAATCCACACACAAAAGAGGAAATCACTCATGAAAATATTCTTCTAACCCATGTCCAATAGACCGCTGTCACCATGGTCTCGGGGATTATACTAGATAAGATCAAGTGATTACATCAATCCAATACATAGAAGAAGGGGAAACATCATGGGATCATCCTAGATTAACATAGCCTATGATCACAATCAAGATCACATCATGGGAGAGAGAGAAGACCACATAGCTACTGGTAGAAACCTCAGCCCCGAGGAGGAACTACTCCCGCATCATGGAGGGAGGAAGCAACGTCGATGGAGATGAATCCGGGCACAGGAATTCTGGTCCCCCGAAGCTTGTCGGCGATGGTGGCAGAGATCAGAATTGCTTCTGGAGAAAAGGGGTCTGGAATCAGGGTTTTCGCAACGGGAGAATAAATAGGAGCCAAAGGGGGGCACCAGGGGGACCACCAGTCACCTAGGCGGCCTCCCGGCGCGGCCAAGCCTGGGCCGCGCCCACTGGCCGCCTAGGCACCAGGTGGGGCCCCTCTGGCCCTTCTTCGGTGAATCCGGAAGCTTCCGGAACGCTGATTTTTATCTGATTTTTCCTGAATTTTTGGAGCACTTTTAATATGGGGGAAACCTAAAATAGAAAAACAGCAGAAAACAGGAACTGGCACTGGGGTGCACTGAGTTAATAGGTTAGTCCAAATATGATCAAAAGTGTATGAAAGTGTATCAATATCATAGCAATATCACACAAAACATGCATGGAGCAAGCAGAAATTATAGATACGTTTTGGACGTATCAACATCCCCAAGCTTAATTCCTGCTCGTCCTCGAGTAGGTAAATGATAAAAAGCATAATTTCTGTGGTGACATGCTAACAACCATATAAGAACTTTTAAGTAAAGCAATCAAGGCATGTAATTCAATTCAAGTCATAACAGGAAAGAGTCTATATTTAGCATTGAAACAAGCAACATAAGAACATAAAGGTGCATGAGCTCTCGCTGTCCGTGACTCGAATGTCTCCAAATGGTGTTTGCGTGCAAGAAAGGGGATAGGGATATACGAGAAAAAGGTATTTTTGTGTTGAGAACTCAATCTACTAAAGTTTCACACTTGGTCTTCTTTGGATTCTTATCTTGACTCATCCCCAGACCACTAGCCAGGTACAAGTCAAAATGATCTACTCCTTTTCGACATTTTGAGCACTCATTCGTCAGCAATTCTGGTGGCCTAACATGAAGCAAGACATTGCCCGATATGTTTCTGAATGTGACGTTTGCCGTCGCGTCAAGGCAGAACATCAAAGACCTGCTGGAACTCTACAACCACTCTCTATTCCTGAATGGAAGTGGGACAAGATCGAGATGGACTTCGTCACCGGTTTTCCCCGATCACAGAAGGGTCATGATGCCATCTTTGTCGTCATCGACCGATTCTCCAAGGTTGCCCACTTTCTGCCAGTCAAGGAGACGATCTCTGCTAGTCAGTTAGCAGACTTGTATGTTTCCACGATTGTGTCCCTCCATGGTATTCCGCTGGAGGTCAGTTCGGACCGTGGCAGCATCTTCACCTCAAGATTTTGGGATAGTTTCCAAGACGCTATGGGCACTCACCTGAATTTCAGCACCGCTTATCACCCCCAGTCGCAAGGACAAGTCGAACGAGTCAATCAAGTGCTTGAAGATATGCTCCGAGCTTGTGTCATCTCATTCGGTAAGAAATGGAAGGAATCCCTTCCATTTGCTGAATTCTCTTACAACAATAGCTATCAGGCTAGTCTGAAGATGGCACCCTTTGAGGTTCTTTATGGACGTAAATGTTGAACCCCTCTGAATTGGTCATAAACTGGAGAACGAACTCTCGTTGGTCCGGACATTATACAGCACGCAGAAGATCAGGTTCGCGTCATCCGTGAACATCTGAAAGCCGCTCAGTCCCGCCAGAAAAGCAACTATGATCGCAAGCACAAAGAAATGGTCTATCAACCTGGTGAATACGCGTACCTCCGTGTCACTCCCATGAGAGGCACTCACCGCTTCGGGATCAAAGGCAAGTTAGCTCCTCGCTACATCGGCCCGTTCCGTATCCTTTCCAGGAGTGGACCAGTGGCATACCGATTTGGAATTTCCGCCGAACCTCTCTCAAGTCCATGATGTTTTCCACGTGTCGCAACTCCGACGCTGCTTCAAGGACCCTATTCGCGAAGTCGAACATGATATGATTGAGCTGCAACAGGACTTGACTTATCAGGAACATCCGAGCCGCATTCTTGATCAGTCTGAACGTCGAACCCGCAACAAGACCGTCAAGTTCCTCAAAGTCCAGTGGTCGAATCATTCTGAAGATGAAGCCACTTGGGAACGCGATGAATACCCCGATCTTTTCCTCACTACCCCTTAAATTCTCGGGACGAGAATTCTTGTAGTGGGGGAGATTTGTAACACCCTCAGTTTCTGTAACAGTAATCATCATCACTGTTGATCATCACTGTTGGATTATCACTGATTGATCTCCCTTGTCCTTGATAAAACTTTGTGATGCTAATGATCAAACCTTGTTGTGGTTGATCAACACCCCATGCACCATGTGCTTGAGCCCTTGGGATCAAAACCCAAAGCCAAATGCACCTTGCTCATCTAACAAACCAAACCCTAGTTGAAACTACTTTGAATGAAAATTAAAACAAATGGGTTCAAATAAAGTTGTTCCATAAATCATGAAACTATTTTTGTAAATTGCCTAAAATCATTATAATCATGTTGGACCAACTTTGGTACTTTTTTAAGTTACAGAAAATTCCAAACAATTCAAACAGTAGGTTAAAACCCTTGCTTTGGGCATTTAATAATTAAAAGAAATGTCAAAGGATTTTCTTTTGCTGCAAAAACTTTTGTGGCACTGCTATATAATGATATACTTATATTAAGGCACCTAACACATTTTTCAAAAATGCCTAAGCTAGGAAAATAATTACCAAAAGGGTAGAACAGAATGAAAAATAAGAAAATAGGAAAACGCTAAATGTCGCCCAGGGCGACGGCCCACCTAGCCCAGGCCCACCCCCCCGGTTGTCTTCTTCCTCCAACCACCCCCACCTGCCCCGTACGGCGGCGACCGTCGCCACGACGCTGCCAGCCCGGACCCGCCTCCACCTGCTCCCTCCCGACGCCGACGCGATAAGCACACCCCGGTCGACCCCCTGGATAACCCCGCATCTCCATTCCCCTCCTCCTCGCCTCCCACGCCTCGGGGAAAATCCTCCCGAGCCGCCTCCGTTCACTGTCGTGGCCACCCGCGGCCACTCGACGAACTAGCCCACGCCAGCGTGTCCATCACACTCGCCGCCGTCGACCCCGTCTTCAAGTGCAGCCCGTTGCCGCCGGGAGCCACCACAGCACTCGGAATCTTCGTCGTCTTCAAGCTCCAGCCGCCGAGGTCGCCGTCCGATTCCGGCAGCTCCAAGCCCTCCCCGAGCCCGCTGCCAACCCCGACGCGTTCGTGGTGAGCACCCTCACCACCCCCAACCGTCCGTTGAGTCCCGATAGCGCCGTATTCTTTTCCCCCTTTGAGCTCGCTCCGGCCGCCGTGGCTCGTCGACGTAGTCCGTCCTAGCGCACGCCTTTGGCTTCGTCTGGGTCCTGCTGCCCCGTGCGTTCGATTTGGCCCGCTGGACTGCTCGATTTTGCCACCGTTGGGAACTTACCATTGGAGCCCGATGCCTGCTCCCGCCACTGACGACCTCGAGCTCACCATAGCCCGTCCCTCTCCACCGCATCACCACAGAACGACGCGGCTTGGAGTTCCCCATCGACTGCAACAAGTGGCACCTCAAATGGTGCTCGGTATCGTGCGAACGGAGACCTCGCCGGAGTACCTCACCGTTGTCCTTGAGCTTGCACTCGCCTCCGTGCCTCCCAGCCAGCGTTACCGCCGTAGATCAACGCGGCGTCGTCTCCTCGCTCGTTTGAGCGTAGCCACGCCCCTAATGGAGCCCGATACACAAATGTTGCGCTCCTCCCGTAGCCTCCCGCCGTCTGGAGCACGCCGGCGACTCACCGCCGTTGCCCCCCTGACGTGGCACACTTGGGGGCAACCCCTGGGTCACTGCCAGTGGACCCCTTGGTCCCAGTTGAGTGGGTTGACCAGTCAACTGTGCTGACTGGGCAACCCCAGTCACTGACAGGTGGGTCCCCCTGTAAATAATTAACTTAATGTTTTAGGTTAATCTAATAATTAAAATTGAGTCACTGACATGTGGGTCCAGAGGCATTTTCTGATTTAATTAAATGTTTTATAAACAACAAAGACTGACATGTGGGTCCCACATGTCAGCATTGTTCTGGATAATGTTTTGGATAATGTTGAATAAATAATAAAGGAAATTCAGAAAATCATTTAAATGATTTAAAACTTTGAAATTAAATAACTTTTAAACCGTAACTCGGATTCAAAAACTTTATACATGAAAATTGATCAGAAAAATATAACGAATACAAATACGCTATCCGTATGTCTACCACACCCCTCTAACACAACGAACATCGAACATTCCCCCTCCGGACCGTCTGTCCGATAAATTGTCCGGTACTGTTAGGGTGCCCGGATGGAGTTATTCCGAACACGAATGTTTCTCGGAATAGATCAACTAGCACGGATACACCCCCCCTTATGTTTGTCCGGTACCCACGACACCTCCGGCTTGATCCTTCCCCCTCCGGACACCCTGTCCGATAATCATCCGGAGCCGGTAGTTCATCCCCAGATGAATTCCCGCTCCGAGCATATTGCATTGCACTGCGTTAGAACACCGTTAACATTTCAGCTATCATGTCATGCATCTGTTTGTATATGCTTGCTGTGTATTTACTGTTTCTTCCCCCCCCCCCTTAATCTCCGGTAGACCCCGCTGCTGCCGTCGACTACACCGCTGCTGAGTACGAGTACGTCGTCGACGACCCTACTACTACCGTCGAGCTTGCAGGCAAGCAGAGCCATTCTCTTCCCCAGATATCGCGTATCTTTCCGTACATTTCTTGCACTAGGCATTGTTACTGCTGCTGCTACGTTGCTTACCTATTCAATTGCATAACCTGTTCTTTGTCACCCCTTGATGTGCCTTCCTTTATCCTATGATGCCTATTATTATTATTATGCATTATTCAACAGTGAGCCCTGCGCATTGTTAGCTAGGATTAGATAGAGGGCCGTGATCACTCCGGGGAGTGAACGCGGATACAAATATTATAACTGCACAGGTACGGTACAAAGCAGACACCGTCAAAGGTCCCTATCTGGGTTATGCCTAGTTACCTCAAGTGTGAGCTATCAAGGAGTAATCCTTGTACTCCACTCAAGGCTGACTTTGTCTTACCACCATAGGGTCCTGTAAACGGTTGTCCTTCAGGTAAGAAGTCGGGCGACCCAACGGTGTCCGCGAGAGGTATTGCGACGGGACGACAGGGAGGGTATGACCAGTGTACCGGTGTGCTTGGCCCCTGATCGTTGGCCGCGAGAGTTACCAAACCTCGAAAGTCGAGCTCCTCCAGGAGCACACGCGAGACAAGGTAAGAAGACGGTTCACCTTGTTGGTAACCGCGGTGACTTGGTGGGACGACGGGGCAGGCACCGATGTACTGGTGGTCCTGGCTGCTGTCGTTGTCCGCGGGTCAGGTAAGTTGAGGCAACGATAACGGTTGACTCGCAGGTTAAATAAAATGCTAAATGGTTCAATGAATGTCTTGAGTTGGCTATATGCCATGTACGCACTACCTACTCGTGGGAATTATGAATTTATGGGCTCCTCTGCTTCGTAGTGTCGTCCGAGGACTCTTCAGACGTCAGCAGTACCGCGGGCTGATTGCCGGGAAGTGCGCTGTCTTTTTTGGCTCGAGCTATGTTGTTTTTGTTACGGCTTCCCGGCCACCCACGCACCGTGCAGGAGTACGTCAGGGTTGGGGTCCAAGGCCCTGAGTACTTAGGATTTAGACCGGCGTATGGCCTCTCTGTTGAGTTTGAAAGATGGGCTATGAAGTGTCGGATAGCCTCGGTGGAGCGTTCCCTGATAAGGTTCCCGCCACCCTGGATATCCGTGCGTGTAGCGTAACACAAGTGCACCCCTGCAGGGAAGATTAATCTATTCGAATAGTCGTGTCCACGGTAACAGGACGCTTTATGCTGAAGCTGGATCTTACCACTAGAAACTATTATTAAACTGTATGGTTCCGGGTTTTCTTCCTCGCGGGGATGTCGAGGAGGTGAACTCGGAGGCATTGCTAATTATTACAACTTATTATTATACAATGTTGCAGCAACTTCTGCTGCATTGCTACTTTATGCTTTATATAAACTGTTGGTTGATTCTTACCTCATGCTGCAAGACATCGACGGAAGAGGCTAGTCTTCGTTAGGCCTAGCTTCTTACCCTTGCTCTGGATTTCTGTCTTTCAGCCCACTATATACAGCCTCTTCTTTCCGTTGATACAATGCATAATGCTTAGTAGCGGACGTAAGACTCGCGGGTATACTAGATACTCACCTGCTTTATTTCCTTTACTGTTTTGCCTGATCGGCCGCTGCAGCCGACGTTGGAGCCCAGGAGCAGGAGTACCCCGGAGGCGCCTACTACGACGTCGAGTTCCCCGTTGACCAGGAGTAGTTCGGTGGATCCCAGGCAGGAGGCCTCGCCTTGTCGATCTGTATCTCTGATGTGATTTGTGTTAGCCTTCTCAAGGCAAAACTTGACTAACTATGTCTGTACTCAGATATTATGGCTTGTATGACTTATGTATTCGGGTCCGCGTGACCCCCTCTATTGTAACATATTTGTTTATCCTTGTGTGTTTAGTGTTGTGCTGTGATATTATCACCGTGGCACCCTAATCTCAGTCGTGTACCCTGTGTGTATGATTACTGTACACGGTCTGATTTTGGGGGCGTCACAAGTTGGTATCAGAGCCGACTGCCTGTAGGAAGCCACACCACCACTACTTGGTCGATGTTGAGTCTAGACTTTGAAAAACTATTTTGCTAACTTAATATTTTGCTTACGGGCCCACATCGATGTCACTACGTGTGATATCTATGGTATTAGGATCCTTTTCTCCTTACCTATGCTCTGGGAATCTGCTCTCTTATCCTTGCTTGTAAGTTTTACAAAAGCTGACATTAGGATCACGTTCTCTTGATTCCACCCGGCGTTTTTGGTGCTTCCCCCATTGATTGAGTCGTGTCGCAGGAGTCGTACCCCAGGTCCCGGACCGCGGATCCCATTCTCATTCTGGGCAGGCCGCGCGTTCTCTGGCAACAACTCCTGTGGCCAACAGTTTTCTTGCGGCGTGATTGACATAGTGGAATCTATGTCGCGTCGTGTAATCCTTACCGCGGTCTGCGCGCCGCCTAGTGAGTCCTTTTTCCTTAATTTCTACGACGTTACGCTGCCCGATTTTCGATTGACTCTGTGTGCGAATGTGTATGTCTTATATGACTACTCCTATATATATCTGCGCCTCTTTTTCGTTGTCGTTTTACTTTAGGCTTGATTCCGGTATCTCGTTAAATTTTCATCGTTGAAATACCCCTGTTAAATTCTAGCAGGATGGCTGGTCGTGGTGGTCGTGGTCGTGGTCGTGCTGCCAACGACCCACCTCCGCCGCCGGATTACATGGCCGCGATGATGCAGTAGTTCGAGATGAACCGTCAGTTCATGCAGAATATCATGGCTCAGTTCCCCCAGCCGAATCAGAATGGGCACCACCATCAGCATGCCACCGTGACTCTGCACGACTTCACCCGCCTCAACCCCACTATGTTCCGCAACACTGTTCAGCCGTTGGATGCCGATGACTGGCTTCGCGACATCACTCAAGAGCTGGATTCTGCTAATGTCGATCCAGCCGACTATGTGAACTTTGCGTCTTACCATCTGAAAGGCGCCGCTGCTCAGTGGTGGAGCACCCACAAGCGTTCCCTGCCAGTTGAATAAATCATCACTTGGGATGAATTTCAGTCTGCCTTCCGCGCCCGCTACATTCCTCAGGGGATCATGGATCGTAAGGCGGAAGAATTCCGCAACCTCACTCAGGGCGACATGACTGTTGAAGCCTACCAGCGCGAGTTCCTCAACCTCTCTCGCTATGCGGAAGGAGAGATCACCACTGATGCTCGCAGGCAGCAGAAGTTCCGTCGTGGCCTCAACCCAGAACTCAGGCTCGCTCTTTCCGTTCATGATTTCGCCAACTTCTCCACCATGGTGAACAAGGCTATCACCGTCGAGACTGCCCAGATGGAGCACAAGAACTCTCTGAAGCGTTATCGTGACGTTGGCTCATCTTCGGGCGCAACGCAGAAGCGTCGTATTTGGCTCCCTACCAGTGTGACCCACTCAGCTGTCCCTGCTCCAAGGCCGTCTTATGCTGCACCCCGTCTGCCTCCGCCACCGCAGTTGCCAAGAGCTCTGCCTGCACCACCCAATGCTACACCCCTCCGTCCTCAGGATGGATTATGCTTCACGTGCCGCCAACCTGGGCATTTTTCCAGAGAGTGCCCCCAGAAACAGAAGCAACTGGTAGTCACCCCGCTGGTCGTGGAAATGGCCGTGGCAACAACAGGACCCCCAACTATAATACTGGGTCTGCTGCTCATGCTCGTGGACATGCTTACAACATTAATGTGGAAGCATCTCAGGAACAACCCGCTACCGTGATGGGTACCCTTCTCGTTAATTCTGCACCTGCTACTGTTTTATTTGATTCAGGAGCATCGCATTCATTCATGTCGAAAGCATTTGCGTTATCGCGTAACATTACGTTTGAGAAGATGAACCCACCGATGGTTGTCCGCACCCCTGGAGGCCGTTGCCAAACCTCCATGATGGTACGCGATGTCACCATTGACGTCGAAGGGATTATATTCCTTGTGTCCCCCATCATCCTGAAAACCTCCACCATAGACCTAATTCTAGGCATGGATTGGTTGAAAGTTCACGATGCCGCACTCTATTGTGGCACCAAGTCTGTCCAACTTTTTCACCCCTCCGGCGAGATTGTTAACCACACCACCCGAGTTACCCGTAATGCTGAAACACAGATATTTATGATGAATGCTTTAAATGCCGCCCCCTCGAAGGCATCAAGAACGTTCCAGTCGTTCGCGATTTTCCCGACGTTTTCCCAGAAGAACTGCCGGGAATACCCCCGATCAGAGAAGTTGAATTTGTCATCGACTTGAAGCCCGACACCACCCCTATTGCCAAGCGTCCTTACAAGATGCCGCCACATGAACTCCTTGAACTTAAGGAGGAAATCGACAAGGCACTTCAGAAAGGATTCATTCGCCCCAGTTCCTCAGCTTGGGGAGCACCTTCGCTTTTTGTCAAGAAGAGCGATGGGACAAACCGATTGGTCCAAGATTATCGACCCATTAACCAAGCCACCATCCAGAACAAATACCCACTTCCCTGTTGGTAAACGTAGTAGAAAAGAAAAAAAATTCGGCCTACGAATCAAGAACCCAAGATCATCCAAGAAGATTGCATACAAGGTTTGAGGTCATGGCTCACCAACCGATGTAGCGGAAGTAGAGTTGGTGAAGCTCGTGGACGTAGTGGAATTAGATCTCGCAAGTTCTCCCACGAACAGTCCCTTGATCAATCCCACGAACAAGTCCCGCGATCTAGTCCCACGGACAAGTCCCACGAACAAGCTCCTCGAAGAAGGGTCGAAGGTACGAGCCCTCCATTAGTATCCACACATCCCGTAGCAGCAATCCAGCAGCGCTCCGCCGTCCAGAGATGAACGCCACCGAGAAAACTAGAGGGAGAAAACCCTAACGGATTCCGATCTAGAACAGCGTCTAAACCGGGGTCTAATTGTGGAGCAACGGGGTTTAGAGGAGGGAGGGTGCCGCATAGGCCTTGGGGACAAGTTGTGTTGTGCCCCCACCCCTCCCCCACATTATATAGGTGGCCAAGAGTCCCTTGGGGCGCAATAAGGGGGGTGGGGAGTCCAACTTGGACTCCCAAACCTCCCAAATCTTCCCATACCTTCCCACCAGAAACCTGCCATATTTGGGTTTTGGTATTCCCACCTAGAGGGGGATTCCTTCCCCTTGGTGCGCCCCCACCCCCTTGGCCGGCCAGGGCAGCCTAGGTGGCTTGCCCCCAAAGGCCAGGGGCGCAGGGGAGTGGGTGGTACTGCCCGGAACCTTCCGGAACCTTCCATGACCTTCTAGAAGCTTCCAGGACCTTCCGGGACATACCGGGACCGTTTCGGGACATTCCGGACACTTCTGGAGCACTTCCAGGACCTTCCGAGACCGTTCTCGGACGTTCCGGAGCCATCCGGATAGTTTCCAAGACCATCCGAGTTAAAGTTTAAGCCACCCGATGACCGCGAAGGTTGTCGGGACGCCCAGCGATTATCCGGAAACTATTCCGGTTGATCCAGGACTTCCCCAGTACCATTCTCATATGTTCCGGAACCACCTGGGACTACTCCAGAGTGATCCGGACATAACCTTATATACCCAGAACTACTTCAGGTGCCCTTATGAACAATTCCATAAATCTCCGGAACTACTTCCGGTACCCGTATGAACTATTCTGCTTTGCTTCCACTAAACCTTCTACCATACTAGTATTCTAACAGACTACTGCTCGTTAAGTGTGTGACCCAATAGGTTCGATATAATGCAGACATGACTCAGAACATCTTCCGGACATAGGTCAACAGCCTTTCGTCAATAGCCAATAATCAACAGCGGAGCCATGGACACCCATGTTGACTCCCGCACATACACGAAGAAACTTCGAGTGAACCATTATGTTTATTCATGTACCATTCCCTTTGCTTCGCGATATATGACAAAGTTAGAGGAGAGAAGTTTGGCACCCAGGTGTAACAACTTTTGAACACAAGCCACTCGTTATCCTCTTTGCTCGTTTGTCCCTTTTCTCGTTATCGTATTCCGGTATCCCCGTGACTGAATCACAATGCGTCTGGCCAGACTATAATGGATACCGTCATACCGAGTGGGCCCGAAGTGAATATCTTCTTCATCGTGAAGGAGCAAATCCCATTCTTGAACTATCACAGTCACTAGCCACACCATCTGACATACCCAGAACTTATTTTACTACTTCCCATTTACGGGAGGATTCATCTAAGAACCAAAGCATGTCTTCCTGTGTGAAGTAACTCGATACTCTCATGGTCTAAGGAATTACGTATATGATAACATTTCATGATATGACTTATAACGTAGTTACGATGTGATCTCTAAGTATATCATTCAATACTGGGGTCGGTTCAACATCATTGTTCTGCTAACAATATGTTCTCATTGCTACTGACATCCTTGTTACAAGAACAATGTCCATGATTAAGAAAACGTAATCATCAGTTAGCACATGAGCTAGTCTTAGAGGCTAAACCAGGAACTCTTGGTGTTTACATTTCCACACATGCAAATGAGTTTTCTTCTGAATCTCATAGTCAGGGTCATTGCAATTATAGCACAGAAATATAAACATTAATTACGAACGTGGAAATATATATATAATAACATTTTATTATTGCCTCTAGGGCATATTTCCAACAGTCTCCCACTTGCACTAGAGTCAATAATATTGTCAGTGCTTGAGCACTTTACACCTATGGCATACCGGTGTAATAAATGCCTCATTTGTGGTATAGACCTCATCTTCGGATCTGACGTTTCAGGCCCGTTTGTATCTTGCATATCTTCGCGTTTTCACGCTATCATAAAATTCACTAATTTTATCAGTTTAGCTTTGTATATGTTTGAATCATTTGGTAGGACCTTGGTTCGTTAGAATAAGTCATGAAATTATTCATCAATGTTCCATGAGCTTCAAGCATCTATGAAACCATACCATGTTCATAAATGAACTGATGATTCAAAATACCCTCCCTTGTTACTTCTTTAAGCAACAATATACTTAGCCTCTGTTATAGAATTCGCCACAGTATCTAACTTTAACACAGTTCCTTCATACTGTGCCACCCTTATGTGTGAAACACATAATCCCAATTAAAATCGAAAATCGATCGGAGTAAGTATGAAGACTGAATTGGTGTAACTGTTTACATCAAAATTCAGCTGGTGTAACTTGTTACAACGAGCTCTTCATTATCTCCATTTTCCGAGAAACATATCTTATCTATCATAAGTTTAACTTTTCACTGTTTTTCCAATGATCAACATATTGATCACTTTGGTACCTTGCTCATAACCTTTTGAAGCACTGGACATATCTGGTCGTTTTACATATTATGGTGTACATGATTAATCCAAACACACGGGTGAGTGGAATTCAATTCACGTGTTTTTGCTTATCTGTGTTCATCAACACCGATTTCTGCAAACAACTTTTCACCACGACTTCGGCAAGAACATGTTTCTTGGCATTTCATACTAAACTACTTTAGTATCATGTCAATATGTAGTGTTGGCTTTAGCATGATCAGGCACTTACTATCGTCATAGATCACTATGCTCAATACTAATGCTATATCAGCCCAAGTTCTTCAACTGAAAACTATTTCCAATGAAGTCCTTATTCGTGTCAAGAAATTTATATCATTTCTAATCAATAATATGTCATCTACATAAGGTTTTAGAAATATTATTCAGCTCCCACTTACTTTCTTGAATATTCAAGCATCTTCGTTATTCCTGATGAAAACAAACTCTTTTGGCAATTTCATCACAACGAAAATTCCAACTCCATTATGCTAGCTCCAGTCCATCACTGGATATCCAAGGCTTGCATCTATTTTAGCATCCTTTGAATCGACAAAACATTCCGGTCGTATCACGTATACGTCCTTTGTTATATTTCCATGTAGGAACTTTGTTTTGACGTTCATTCTACCATATCCTATAAATGAGATATGTAGTAATTGCTCGTATAACCCGAACTGACTGAAGCATTTCTATGGTCGACACTATTTCACCGTAGTCAACCTTTGAACTTGCTAGAAAACAATTTTCCAACGAGTTGAGCTTTATGGATAAAACAATTTCATCTGAATCAATTATAGATCCATATATATATTCTTCAGACTTTTAGTCTTTCCGAGGGTCTACCAAGTTCAAAACTTGACTTACTTCCATGGATACTATCTCGGATTATTTGGCATTTAGCCAAATCCCGGAGTCAGGGCCCATCAACGCTTCTTTGTATATCACAGGTTTATCATTGTCGAACAACAATATCTCGTTTTACATATCATGAATGTTTGTACGAGTTTTGTCTAACCTGTGTGGTTCAGCTGCGCACTTCTCTGAAGATTCAACAATCTTTGACAAGTTGCACTGTCCTCCCACTCACTCTTTTGTAAGAAACTATTTTTCTTCAAAATACATTGTTCTTAACAGCAAACAGTTTTGCTTTTGTGTAGTGATAGAGGAATACCAAAACTTTTGGCATAACCTTAACAAAGTAGCACTTATCTGATTTGGGGTTTTGAGTATGTCAAACATATGCCTCATATACCCAAATTTTAAGAAAAGACAACATGGTTTTAACAGTCCATACCACATCTAATATGGTGTCATTTCAACAGATTTGATGGTGCTCTTTTCAGTGTAAAAGCTGTAGTCACTAACGCATAACTTTAATAAGTATAATGGCAAATTGATAAACGTCATATTTGATCTTACCGTGTCATACATGGATTGATTACATCTCTCGAACACTTTACTCATAGTGGTGTTCCGGGAGACGCAAGTTATGACACTTCTTCACAACTCATCAGACGTTCGCTAAACTTGTAACTCAAATATTACTTTCTACAATCTAATTTGCATAAGCTTTATTTTCTTGTTACAATGAATTTCTATTTCACTCTAAAATTCCTTGAACATTTCAAAGATTTCAGACGTATGTCTCTATTGAACAGATATCCAGATATCTACTTCAACTCATGAGTGAAGATAGGGAATCCACTGCACACAACTACACTTATTGGACTACACACATCATCATGTATGATTACCAATGGTTTAGTTGCCCGTTCATGTATGGCCTATTAACGGTGTTTTAGTCACATTACTTCGAGACAAAGATCGAAAGCGTCAAGTGATTCATAATCATATGACTCGAAAGTCCATCACTTATGGAAATTCTTCATGCATGTTATGTCACTTGTGATAAAGGGCAGTGCCACATCTATGTGGTATTTCTGTCAGTCTTGCGACGTTTAGCGTCAGTGTTATGGATGTTTAGTATTATTATCAAGATTCATAACATACACCCTATTCATAATGGAAGTATGGCCTTTACGTTATTCATAGCTTTGAACAACTCTCTTGCAACAAACATGATTCAAAATGATGTTTTGCAACAAGGCTAAAGTGTAGTAACAATTTACTCAACTCTAAAATGAATTATGAAGATAATCATAGAGTCAACACACGGTATAGTAAACCTTTTACCGTGTTCCCGAGCGTGTCAAAACTCATCATTAGCTAGTCATAAAGGCCATAGTATTTCTTGCATCGAGTTGCAACAATATGCAATCGATGTGATATTCCGGTGATCAACAGTTTAATCACAATATACAGAACCCATAATTAATTGCTTAATCATAATTCCCAAGAATTACATCTCTTGACCAGCAATGAATTCATCTATAACTCCGTATGACTTTCATTTCTGAGCTGGTTATTCCAGTCTTCTTTCGTTTTGCCTTTATACGTATCATAGTTCTATTTCCAATGTCACTCCTACTCACAGAAGATCACACATGATCAAGGGTGGCGCAGGCCATGGACTTTCTGGCGTGTAAGTCTTACTAACACCCTATGGAACTTCCTTTCCCTTAATCCTCATCATCATATGATCATTGTTCTTCTGGATCCCACACTTATCAGTTTTGTTTAGAGCACAATGAACATTTTCACTAATGCTTACAATCATACATTGTACTAGATATCTTATATCCAACATTAATTGTCTTACTACTGAAAACTTATTTTCCAGTTCCATGAATATAACATAACTATCCCAAACTTTTCGAAGTTCGGGTTTCATGGTGGTGAAGACAATGCACTTAGCTGTCGTGGAATTCTAGCATTTTAGATTATGGACATAAGTCACATCATCCATAGCATCAGCGGGAGAGCATCAAAAATTTGCGATAGGACAAGCTCCTTCTCGACACTATTGAGGATAGTCCTCACAATACGGTACCAATCGTAAAGTTTTTACCAGATAAAACAGTTAATCAAAATCAATTGGGAAGGTGGTAACGCGAGCCATTATTCTACAACGATAATGCAAATACTAAGACTTTGTTCATAATTAAGTTGCACTTGTGATTAATCAATTTAATTACTTAGTGCGCTCCCACTCAGATCAATATCTCTCGTAATTGATGCTGGAGTGATTCAACATCCAGCCCAATCGTCCGCCATTGATGTGACATCACTGATGACTTAGACTGGACCGGGAGGCCAACTTGCCAATCACGCCAAAGGTGATTCTTGTTCATCTTTCGATGGGCGTGTTCCGGTAGCAAACTTTTATCCAAACCGTCAAGATAACCAAGTGTAATGTGCTGTGTGTTCTTTTAACACACCCGTCTTTTATGCGTCACACCGTGTGCACCCATGTGACATGACCTGCTCCGATGTGAAACATAGTATAGACGGTGCTACAGTTGGAAGAACACTATCAACTTGATATTGTTTTGCGAGAGATCACCCTAATAAAATACGACTATCGCGCATCAAACAAGGGTGCATCAAAGGGATAAACATCACAGGCAGTTCATAAAATTTTGTGACATAGTATAGCCCTTTGCTTCGTGAAGTCTTCATTGTCTTCACGTCGTCGTGGTTGAAGTCACCGTGTCCAACAACTTTGTCCTTGGTGCCGGGAACATCACCACGGCTTCCGGCATGTGCGTCGGGGTCCACCTCCGTAGATCATCACCTTTGCATCTATCTATTGCTTTGCCTCGAGCTAATAAAAGTTCTGGCACGCAGGCCATAATTAAGTGACAATCATATGACTCCAGTCATCATGCCGTACCACGACACGCAGGTCGCGAATAAATATTACATAACATATAGCATCTCATACAAACACATTGCAAATCTTGAAGGCTATACCACATCACATGCATACTCTGCAAAAACAAGTTAGATCGCCATCTACACGGGTTGTTGCAACTTTTATCGTGGTTGTTAAGCAGGTTTACAAGGCAAACGAGAAACCCTAGATAAAACAAAACACGATACTTCTTTTGTTGCTAGTTTAACATACGGGGTGCGTGCAGCAACTAATGCCACAAGCCAAACTTCGTTAAACGCGTGACCCCCGTGTGAATTTGAGTTCATAAAATCCACAAGCCCCTCCATGTTAAATCTTCTATTGCGAGATTAAGATGAGATCCAAGGAGTTTGATGTAGACCATGATCAAGGCAACCAGCATACTGAAAGCAGCATAGAGGGATCGATGGAAAACTCAATCCTTGTAGCAAAACCTCAACTTGCCATCAAGCATAGAAAAAATCACATGACAGGGAAGCAACAAGAAAATCAATGCCTCATATCACACATATGATCTAGACCTAAACATGCATCTAATCAAGGATCTCTCTGATACCACTGTTGGTAAACGTAGTAGAAAACAAAAAAATTTGGCCTACGAATCAAGAACCCAAGATCATCCAAGAAGATTGCATACAAGGTTTTAGGTCATGGCTCACCAACCGATGTAGCGGAAGTAGAGTTGGTGAAGCTCGTGGACGTATTGGAATTAGATCTCGCAAGTTCTCCCACGAACAGTCCCTTGATCAATCCCACGAACAAGTCCCGCGATCTAGTCCCACGGACAAGTCCCACGAACAAGCTCCTCGAAGAAGGGTCGAAGGTACGAGCCCTCCATTAGTATCCACACATCCCGTAGCATCAATCCAGCAGTGCTCCGCCGTCCAGAGATGAACGCAACCGAGAAAACTAGAGGGAGAAAACCCTAACGGATTCCGATCTAGAACAGCGTCTAAACCGGGGTCTAATTGTGGAGCAACGGGGTTTAGAGGAGGGAGGGTGTCGCATAGGCCTTGGGGACAAGTTGTGTTGCGCCCCCCACCCCTCCCCCACATTATATAGGTGGCCAAGAGTCCCTTGGGGCGCAATAAGGGGGGTGGGGAGTCCAACTTGGACTCCCAAACCTCCCAAATCTTCCCATACCTTCCCACCAGAAACCTGCCATATTTGGGTTTTGGTATTCCCACCTGGAGGGGGATTCCTTCCCCTTGGTGCGCCCCCATCCCCTTGGCCGGCCAGGGCAGCCTAGGTGGCTTGCCCCCCAAGGCCAGGGGCGCAGGGGAGTGGGTGGTACTGCCCGGAACCTTCCGGAACCTTCCATGACCTTCTAGAAGCTTCCAGGACCTTCCGGGACATACCGGGACCGTTTCGGGACATTCCGGACACTTCTGGAGCACTTCCAGGACCTTCCGAGACCGTTCTCGGACGTTCCGGAGCCATCCGGATAGTTTCCAAGACCATCCGAGTTACAGTTTAAGCCACCCGATGACCGCGAAGGTTGTCGGGACACCCAGCGATTATCCGGAAACTATTCCGGTTGATCCAGGACTTCCCCAGTACCATTCTCATATGTTTCGGAACCACCTGGGACTACTCCAGAGTGATCCGGACATAACCTTAAATACCCAAAACTACTTCTGGTGCCCTTATGAACAATTCCATAAATCTCCGGAACTACTTCCGGTACCCGTATGAACTATTCTGCTTTGCTTCCACTAAACCTTCTACCATACTAGTATTCTAACAGACTACTGCTCGTTAAGTGTGTGACCCAATAGGTTCGGTATAATGCAGACATGACTCAGAACATCTTCCAGACATAGGTCAACAGCCTTTCGTCAATAGCCAATAATCAACAGCGGAGCCATGGACACCCATGTTGACTCCCGCACATACACGAAGAAACTTCGAGTGAACCATTATGTTTATTCATGTACCATTCCCTTTGCTTCGCGATATATGACAAAGTTAGAGGAGAGAAGTTTGGCACCCAGGTGTAACAACTTTTGAACACAAGCCACTCGTTATCCTCTTTGCTCGTTTGTCCCTTTTCTCGTTATCGTATTCCGGTATCCCCGTGACTGAATCACAATGCGTCTGGCCAGACTATAATGGATACCGTCATACCGAGTGGGCCCGAAGTGAATATCTTCTTCATCGTGAAGGAGCAAATCCCATTCTTGAACTATCACAGTCACTAGCCACACCATCTGACATACCCAGAACTTATTTTACTACTTTCCATTTACGGGAGGATTCATCTAAGAACCAAAGCATGTCTTCCTGTGTGAAGTAACTCGATACTCTCATGGTCTAAGGAATTACGTATATGATAACATTTCATGATATGACTTATAACGTAGTTACGATGTGATCTCTAAGTATATCATTCAATACTGGGGTCGGTTCAACATCATTGTTCTGCTAACAATATGTTCTCATTGCTACTGACATCCTTGTTACAAGAACAATGTCCATGATTAAGAAAACGTAATCATCAGTTAGCACATGAGCTGGTCTTAGAGGCTAAACCAGGAACTCTTGGTGTTTACATTTCCACACATGCAAATGAGTTTTCTTCTGAATCTCATAGTCAGGGTCATTGCAATTATAGCACAGAAATATAAACATTAATTACGAACGTGGAAATATATATATAATAACATTTTATTATTGCCTCTAGGGCATATTTCCAACATTCCCCGGATCAACGATCTGTATGATCAACTAGCCGGATCCAAGGTGTTTTCTAAACTCGACTTGAGGTTGGGTTATCACCAAATCCGAGTCCGTGATGAGGACACTCCGAAGACTGCCTTCATTACTCGCTATGGTTCATACAAGTACACTGTCATGTCCTTTGGCTTAACCAATGCTCCATCCACCTTCTCCAGATTGATGAATTATATTTTCGTGGAGTACCTCGACCAGTTCGTCGTGGTTTATCTGGATGATATATTGATATATTCCAATAATGAAGAAGAACATGCTGAACACCTTCGTCTTATACTGGAGAAGCTTCGAGAACACAAACTCTACGCTAAGTATTCTAAGTGTGAGTTCTGGCTTCCCGAAGTAACCTACCTTGGGCATGTGATTTCCAAGGATGGCATTGCCGTCACCCCAGAACGTATCCAGGCTGTTCTTGACTGGACTCCTCCCAAGACCGTCAAGCAAGTCCGCAGTTTCCTCGGGCTCGCTAGCTATTGCCGCCATTTCGTCGAGAATTTCTCCAAGATTGCCAGGCCTCTGACTAATCTGCTTCACAAAGGCGTCAAGTTTGAGTGGACAGATAAATGTCAAGGAAGTTTTCAAGCACTCAAGGACAAGCTAACTTCTCCCCCGGTGCTCGCTACCCCGGATACTCAGAAGGACTTCGTGATATATTGCGACGCGTCTCGTCAAGGATTAGGATGTGTCCTAATGCAAGAGCGCAAAGTGATTGCTTATGGCTCTCGTCAGTTGCGTGCTCACGAAGACAAATATCCAACACATGATCTCGAATTGGCAGCAGTAATTTATGCATTGAAGCTGTGGCGACATTACCTCGTTGGTAATCGTTGCGAGATCTACACCGATCACCAAAGCCTGAAATACTTATTTACTCAGCCCGACCTGAATCTCCGCCAACAAAGATGGCTCGAGACAATAGCCGATTTCAACATGGATATTCATTACACCCCTGGCAAGGCTAATGTGATGGCCGATGCTTTGAGCCGTAAAGCTTACTGTAGTGAACTTGAAGTTCAAGTACAACAACCACTTCTGCATGAAGAGTTTCAAAAGTTGAACCTCGAGATTGTTCCTCAAGGTTATGCAAATAACCTGGTTATCGAACCGGATCTCGTCAGATCCGTCAAGGGTATACAGTTTTACGATGATTTCGTTCACAAGATTAAGCGCGATATCGCCAATGGGAGACCCTCACCCTTCACCGTTGATAGCAAAGGTGCGGCGTACTACCAGAACCGTTTAGTGGTTACTCACAGCAAGGGCAGGCATGAGAACCTGGATATCACCCCGAAGGTCATGAGAGCGGCTCACGATACCCCATTGTCCATTCATCCTGGAAGCACCAAGATGTACCAAGACATTCGTCAGCAATTCTGGTGGCCTAACATGAAGCAAGACATTGCCCGATATGTTTCTGAATGTGACGTTTGCCGTCGCGTCAAGGCAGAACATCAAAGACCTGCTGGAACTCTACAACCACTCTCTATTCCTGAATGGAAGTGGGACAAGATCGAGATGGACTTCGTCACCGGTTTTCCCCGATCACAGAAGGGTCATGATGCCATCTTTGTCGCCATCGACCGATTCTCCAAGGTTGCCCACTTTCTGCCAGTCAAGGAGACGATCTCTGCTAGTCAGTTAGCAGACTTGTATGTTTCCAGGATTGTGTCCCTCCATGGTATTCCGCTGGAGATCAGTTTGGACCGTGGCAGCATCTTCACCTCAAGATTTTGGGATAGTTTCCAAGAAGCTATAGGCACTCACCTGAATTTCAGCACCGCTTATCACCCCCAGTCGCAAGGACAAGTCGAACGAGTCAATCAAGTGCTTGAAGATATGCTCCGAGCTTGTGTCATCTCATTCGGTAAGAAATGGGAGGAATCCCTTCCATTTGCTGAATTCTCTTACAACAATAGCTATCAGGCTAGTCTGAAGATGGCACCCTTTGAAGTTCTTTATGGACGTAAGTGTCGAACCCCTCTGAATTGGTCAGAAACTGGAGAACGAACTCTCGTTGGTCCGGACATTATACAGCACGCAGAAGATCAGGTTCGCGTCATCCGTGAACATCTGAAAGCCGCTCAGTCCCGCCAGAAAAGCAACTATGATCGCAAGCACAAAGAAATGGTCTATCAACCTGGTGAATACGCGTACCTCCGTGTCACTCCCATGAGAGGCACTCACCGCTTCGGGATCAAAGGCAAGTTAGCTCCTCGCTACATCGGCCCGTTCCGTATCCTTTCCAGGAGTGGACCAGTGGCATACCGATTGGAATTTCCGCCGAACCTCTCTCAAGTCCACGATGTTTTCCACGTGTCGCAACTCCGACGCTGCTTCAAGGACCCTATTCGCGAAGTCGAACATGATATGATTGAGCTGCAACAGGACTTGACTTATCAGGAACATCCGACCAGCCTCCACCTGCTCCCTCCCGACGCCGACGCGATAAGCACACCCCGGTCGACCCCCTGGACAACCCCGCATCTCCATTCCCCTCCTCCTCGCCTCCCACGCCTCGGGGAAAATCCTCCCGAGCCGCCGCCGTTCACTGTCGTGGCCACCCGCGGCCACTCGACGAACTAGCCCACGCTAGCGTGTCCATCACACTCGCCGCCGTCGACCCCGTCTTCAAGTGCAGCCCGTTGCCGCCGGGAGCCACCATAGCACTCGGAATCTTCGTCGTCTTCAAGCTCCAGCCGCCGAGGTCGCCGTCCGATTCCGGCAGCTCCAAGCCCTCCCCGAGCCCGCTGCCAACCCCGACGCGTTCGTGGTGAGCACCCTCACCACCCCCAACCGTCCGTTGAGTCCCGATAGCGTCGTATTCTTTTCCCCCTTTGAGCTCGCTCCGGCCGCCGTAGCTCGTCGTCGTAGTCGTCGACGTAGTCCGTCCCAGCGCACGCCTTTGGCTTCGTCTGGGTCCTGCTGCCCCGTGCGTTCGATTTGGCCCGCTGGACTGCTCGATTTTGCCACCGTTGGGAACTTACCATTGGAGCCCGATGCCTGCTCCCGCCACTGACGACCTCGAGCTCACCATAGCCCGTCCCTCTCCACCGCATCACCACAGAACGACGCGGCTTGGAGTTCCCCATCGACTGCAACAAGTGGCACCTCAAATGGTGCTCAGTGTCGTGCGAACGGAGACCTCGCCGGAGTACCTCGCCGCCGTCCTTGAGCTTGCACTCGCCTCCGTGCCTCCCAGCCAGCGTTACCACCGTAGATCAACGAGGCGCCGTCTCCTCGCTCGTTTGAGCCTAGCCACGCCCCTAATGGAGCCCGATACGCAAATCCCGTGCCCCTCCCGTAGCCTCCCACCGTCTGGAGCACGCCGGCGACTCGCCGTCGTTGCCCCCCTGACGTGGCACACCTGGGGGCAACCCCTGGGTCACTGCCAGTGGACCCCTTGGTCCCAGTTGACTGGGTTGACCAGTCAACTGTGTTGACTGGGTAACCCCAGTCACTGACAGGTGGGTCCCCCTGTAAATAATTAACTTAATGTTTTAGGTTAATCTAATAATTAAAATTGAGTCACTCACATGTGGGTCCAGAGGCATTTTCTGATTTAATTAAATGTTTTATAAACAACAGTGACATGTGGGTCCCACATGTCAGCACTGTTCTGGATAATGTTTTGGATAATGTTCTGGATAATGTTAAATAAATAATAAAGGAAATTCAGAAAATCATTTAAATGATTTAAAACTTTGAAATTAAATAACTTTTAAACCGTAACTCGGATTCAAAAACTTTATACATGAAAATTGATCAGAAAAATATAATGAATACAAATACGCTATCCGTATGTCTACCACACCCCTCTAACACAATGAACATCGAACATTCCCCCTCCGGACCGTCTGTCCGATAAATTGTCCGGTACTGTTAGAGTGCCCGGATGGAGTTATTCCGAACACGAATGTTTCTCGGAATAGATCAACTAGCACGGATACACCCCCCTTATGTTTGTCCGGTACCCACGACACCTCCGGCTTGATCCTTCCCCTCCGGACACCCTGTCCGGTAATCATCCGGAGCCGGTAGTTCATCCCCAGATGAATTCCCGCTCCGAGCATATTGCATTGCACTGCGTTAGAACACCGTTAACATTTCAGCTATCATGTCATGCATCTGTTTGTATATGCTTGCTGTGTATTTACTGTTTCTTCCCCCCCTTAATCTCCGGTAGACCCCGCTGCTACCGTCGACTACACCGCTGCTGAGTACGACTACGTCGTCGACGACCCTACTACTACCGTCGAGCTTGCAGGCAAGCAGAGCCATTCTCTTCCCCAGATATCGCCTATCTTTCCGTACATTTCTTGCACTAGGCATTGTTACTGCTGCTGCTACGTTGCTTACCTATTCAATTGCATAACCTGTTCTTTGTCACCCCTTGATGTGCCTTCCTTTATCCTATGCTGCCTATTATTATTATGCATTATTCAGGAGTGAGCCCTGCGCAATATTAGCTAGGATTAGATAGAGGGCCGTGATCACTCCGGGGAGTGAACGCGGATACAAATATTATAACTGCACAGGTACGGTACAAAGCAGACACCGTCAAAGGTCCCTATCTGGGTTATGCCTAGTTACCTCAAGTGTGAGCTATCAAGGAGTAATCCTTGTACTCCACTCGAGGCTGACTTTGTCTTACCACCATAGGGTCCTGTAAACGGTTGTCCTTCAGGTAAGAAGTCGGGCGACCCAACGGTGTCCGCGAGAGGTATTGCGACGGGACGACAGGGAGGGTATGACCAGTGTACCGGTGTGCTTGGCCCCTGATCGTTGGCCGCGAGAGTTACCAAACCTCGAAAGTCGAGCTCCTCCAGGAGCACACGCGAGACAAGGTAAGAAGACGGTTCACCTTGTTGGTAACCGCGGTGACTTGGTGGGACGACGGGGCAGGCACCGATGTACTGGTGGTCCTGGCTGCTGTCGTTGTCCGCGGGTCAGGTAAGTCGAGGCAACGATAACGGTTGACTCGCAGGTTAAATAAAATGCTAAATGGTTCAGTGAATGTCTTGAGTTGGCTATATGCCATGTACGCACTACCTACTCGTGGGAATTATGAATTTATGGGCTCCTCTGCTTCGTAGTGTCGTCCGAGGACTCTTCAGACGTCAGCAGTACCGCGGGCTGATTGCCGGGAAGTGCGCTGTCTTTTTTTGCTCGAGCTGTGTTGTTTTTGTTACGGTAATCATCCACATACACATGCAAGTTTCTGCCGAGCTGAGAATGCGTGCATCCCTGGATGCGCTGATAGGTAGCACATCCGTTCTTCAGACCAAAAGGCATGGTGATATAGCAATAAGCCCCAAAGGGGGTTATAAATGCAGTTTTTATTTGATCTTCCACAGCAAGTTTGATCTGGTGATAGCCAGCAGTGGCATCCAGAAATGACAACTGCTCGCAGCCGGCCATAGAGTCAATGATTTGATCTATACGGGGCAGAGCAAATGGATCCTTGGGGCATGCCTTGTTCAGGCAGGTGTAATCGATACACATGCGCCAGGTCTTGTTCTTCTTCATCACGAGGACTGGCTTTTCCAGCCACTTAGGGTAGAACACCTCCATGATGAAGCCTGCAGCCTTGATCTTGGCGACCTCCTCGCCGATTGCTCTTCTCTTGTCTTCAGAAAAACGTCGAAGGGGTTTCTTGACCGGTTTAGAACCTGGCCTAATGTGGAGCTTGTGCTCGGCGAGTTCCCTCGGCACTCCAGGCATATCTTGTGGAGACCATGCAAAGATGTCCCGGTTCTCACGGAGGAACTCAACGAGCTCGCCTTCCTATTTGTTGCTAAGTCCTGCTCCGACCACAACAAACTTGGCTGGGTCAGAGGGATCTATAGCAACCTTCTTGCTGTCCTTGGACGCCTGGAAAGGTGGTCTCCTCATCTGCTCTCTTGGCTGGGCCGACTGGAAGAGGAACCTCGCTTTGAGCCTGGGCCATTGCCACCACCTTGTAGAGCTGACGCTTCTCTTCGACCACCACCAAGGAATCGGCCAGATTTTTACCGGCGGATGAGCACTCGAGAGACTTCCTGAAGTCCCCGGCAACAGTGATGATGCCGTTTGGACCTGGCAGCTTCATCTTCAGGTAGGGCTCATACGAATTAAGCATGAACTTGGCGATTGCAGGCAATTCCAAGAGGGCATGGTATGGACTGCTGAGGTCGGCGACCTCGAACCAGATCGGCTCTCTCCTGAAGTTCTCCTCTGTCCCAAAGATCACATCCAGCCGAATGCGAACCATGGGAGTGCATGACAAACCAGGGACAATCCCATGAAACGTCGTCCGACTGCGCTCCAGGTCCCTCTCCGTGAGTCCCAACTTGATCACCGTGTCTCTGTACAGAATGTTGATTGTGCTCCCTGGATCAATGAGCACTCGGGAAATCAGACATGAAAACTTTGGTGCCGCAAACAGGGCATCCACCACGAGCGGATAGGTGCCTGGATTCGGCATGATGCTTGGGTGATCCTCCCTACCCCAAGTAATGTTGCAATCGGACCAATGCATGTACTGGGGAATCGGGGGCATGGTGGCATTGACCTCCTGAGCTCGGGCTCTCCGACTGCCCTTGTCACTTGACTCACTGGTGAAACTGATTCTGCGCCTGAGGTGATGCTCTGTTCTGAGGTGGTGGGGGCGTGGAGGTGGTAATGCTTCTCCCTTTGCTATGCGCTTGACAAAATCACACTGCCGAGTGGTATGCGTCACCGGCTTGCCTGGACTGCTGTGCATTTTGCATGGCTGATCCAGCATGTCCTCGAATGTGTACTTGGGCTTCATTGGCCACTGTGGCTTCGCATTCGGCTTCATCTTCCGACAGCCTCCTGCAGCCCCTTGTTCCTCTTGATCTTGGACAGCGGTGATACACGAGATAATACTCGCCCTCGTTGGTTACCCCAAGTGGAAGGTGAGATGCAGTGTAGCACCAAGTTTCCCTTAGCAAAGATGCTAAGGTTGAGTATCGAACCAGTAGGACTCCAAGAGATACAAGTAGGTGTCACGGCGCTTGACGTGGCCCTGCACACAGATACAAATAACTTCGCTCCCAACGAGTACAGAGGAGTTGTCAATTCCTCCGGCCTTGCTGTTTACAAAGGATCAACGTAAGAGATAATAATAGTGGCAACTGAAAGTAAAGACTGAAAGTAAACTAAGGGCGTAAACAATAATATGAAGATGGACCGGGGTCACGCGATTTTCACTAGTGATGTCTCTCTCCCAAAAGACGACAAAAGTGCTAGCGAGGTAAACAAATCACGGATGGGCAATTGACAGGATTATGAAGGCACCGCAATGCTAACTATGGTGCAAAGAAAGGAAGGGCTCAAAAGCAATGGGCAGTACGCCAACGTAAGTAGAGCGAAATCCAACTTCATCTACTACGAATCATCCACCTTAAGATATCTATCCAGAACATCTCGCTGGTATTAAGTTGCGAATCCCACTCAAAGTGTAAATTCAAAGCAACAGACAACTGCATAAAAATAACTTTGCGTAAAGTAAACAATCCTTGCACCCGCAGATACAAGCACCGTTGTTCTATCCCTGGTGGAAACAGCACATCCCCTAGTCTCATGTTTCTGTCACTCAAGCTAGACATCAAGGGGCTGAACCCACAATCAAGCATAACGCTCCCTCTTGGAGTTGCAACAAATCACTTGGCCAAAGTAAAATACGGCAACGGAGAACATGCAAGAATTTACTCAAAAACAAAATATAAAAGAGAAGAACCAAATATATTACTCATCACAATCTGAACATAGTCTCATAATCCATCAGATCCCAACAAACTCAGCATAGCAACGGCAGAAAATTACAAAGGTGCCTCGATCATGTGAGGCAGCTCACGAGCTCTCGAAAGTGAAGCACAAAGAGGGCAGAGGAACATCACATAGCTACTGGTCACGGACCCATGGTCCAAGGGGAACTACTCACGGTACATACGGGAGGCGTCCATGGCTATGGATGGTCCCCCGGAGGGGGTTCCTCCTCTCGGCAGGGTGTCGGGGCAGCTTCTCCAGGCAGCCCCGATCTTGAAACGGCGGCGGCGGTACAGAGGCGAGATCGCGGAAAAGAGATCAATATTAGGGGGTTTCCACCCCGAGGGCTAAATATAGGTGAAGGGGGGCACCGAGAGGGGCCACAGGGCAGCCAGGAGGCTCCCTGGCGTGGCCTAGGGTGGGTCCACGCCAGGGACCCTTCTGGAGTCCCTGTGGTGGCCCCCCTTCCCTCCTTTGGTGTTTCCGGAAGCTTCCGTGTGGATGATTTTTTATCTGATTTTTCCGGATTATTTGGAGCACTTTTAATGGCCGGAAAAGCTGAAATACAAAAACAGCAGAAAACAACAACTGGCAGCTGGGTGCACTTGGTTAATAGATTAGTCCAAATATGCACAAAAGTGTATGAAAGTTCAAGAAAAACATGGCAAAGTCACACAAAACATGCATGGAGCAAGCAGAAATTATAGATACGTTTGGGACGTATCAACATCCCCAAGCTTAATTCCTGCTCGTCCTTGAGTAGGTAAATGAGAACAAGCATAATTTCTGTGGTGACATGCCACACAACCATATAAGGACATTTAAGTAAAGCAATCAAAGCATGCAATTCAATTCAAGTCTTAACAAGCAAGAGTCCATATTAGCATTGACACAAGCAACAAAAGAACAAAAGGTGCAAGAGCTCTCGCTGTCCGTGACTCGAATGTCTCCAGATGGTGTTTGCGTGCAAGCAGGGGACTCGGTAAAAGAGAGAAAAAAGGTTGTTGAGAACAACTATCTACTAAAGTTTCACACTTGGTCTCCTTTGGATTCTTATCTTGACTCGTCCCCAGACCACTAGTCAGGTACAAGTCAAACTTATCCACTCCCTTTCGATATTTTGAGAACTCATGCAATGGATGAGCGTGAGCAACAAAGTTGACACCTAAAAGGCGAAACAGAAAGAAGGTGGAGGAGGAAGACAAAAAGGTGTGAAAGGCTCACATCAATGAGGACAATCATAGGTGAGAGAAGGCCATATGATAGATATGATGTGAGGAGTAGGGATTGCCATGCAACGGATGCACATGTGAGCTAAAAGCTCTCCAAGGGAACTAGTGGGGGTGCATCTAACTTGCTTGCTCAAGAAGACCTAGAGCTCGTTTGAGGAGGCTCATCATTGGAATATACAAGCCAAGATCTATAGTGTGAAGGTCCCCACATAGCTATATGAATGATGATGATCTCTATGGAGTACAAGGGATAGAGGATGAAGTACTAGTGTGGATCTCTCAAAAGGAATACTAGTGTGCCCCCTTCTCTCTTTTTATTTCTTCTTCTCTTTTTTTTTTATTTTTATTTTATTTTTTGGTGGCCTCAATGGCTCTTTCTATTTAACTCTCATTTGTCCTCTTTGTGATCTTATGATTTTGTCCTCTTTGGGATCTTTTCCTCACTTTAGGGGCAACACTCTATATTTTACAAGAATATAGGAGATCTTTCACACTTTACAAAGGTACTCACATAAAGAAGATATAACTATCATGATGCAAATGTATGCTTCTGCCAGGATAGCAGGATATGGCGTGTATGACATGAAGATCAAGTCATGAGAAGGTGGATGTTGCATGGCAATGTATCTCGGAAAGGCTATGGAAATGCCTTGTAGGTAGGTATGGTGGCTGTTTTGAGGAAAGATATAAGGAGGTTTATGATGACAGAGCGTATCGTGCCAAGGGTTTGGATGCACCGGCGAAGTATGCGCCAACTCTCAAGGTGAGAAAGGGCAATGCACGGTACCGAAGAGGCTAGAAAAAGTATAGGTGGGTGGAAGTGTCAACTTTCGAATACTCACATTAGTCCGAAGAACTCATGCACTTATTATCGGTAACTCTCAATCTAATCAGGAGGTTCACAAAGAGACATGTACCCCGAGGAGGAGTGTATGGTGGTTTGGTTATCCTTGCGCATCCTCGACTCATGGTACGTGAGTGTACTCTAATATTCGAACCCTCCAGAGGTTAGTGATCCATCTAGTAGCTAGAGTTCTCAAGAGGGGTTTTTGGTTTTCGAAAAACACACGGATTGCCCAAAATACGACATCTATCACTGATAGGCTCGAGCTCTTGACACCAAAATTTCAAACATTACTCTAGTCAATACCTCAAAACTATTGCAAGTTACTACTACAAAGAGAACAGCAACTTCAACTACCTACTTCTAGTCAAGACAAAAAACTCAGTGCAACAGGCAAACTCTCTAACAAGATAAAACATGCAACCTATAGAAAGTTCAACCTAAAAAAAGAAAAGCTCTAGAAAAACTAAAGCACTACAACTAAACAGAGCAACAGCTAAGAAAAGAAAAAGAACAACTCACAGCTAAAAGAATAAGCATGCAAATCCTATAAGGAGTTATAGTTCAAGCGGAGCGTGTATATCTCCCACACAAAAGAGTAAGATGGGATGTAACTTGTTACTACAGCAAATAAAGCAAAAACAAACCTAGAAAAGTAAAGAGCGAGACGCTCCAAGCATAGCACATAACGCATGAAGTGATAAAAATATAGTGAAACGAGGGACGAACTGATAATTGTTGATGAAGAAGGGGATGCACGGGGGCATCCCCAAGCTTAGACGTTTGAGTCTCCTTGAATATTTATTGGGGTGCACATGGGCATCCCCAAGCTTGAGCGTTTGACACTCCAGGATCTTCTTTCATCATCTTCCATCGCACACTTGAAAACTCCCTTCATACATAACTCATTGTAGACTGATTAGAGAGGTTAGTACCCATAATAAAATAATTTTTCTCTACTGGAAATAAAGATAATCTTGAATAGCTACTGTTTCTCAAGATTTCCAAAAAGTTTTTTCAAAGAAAAAGCAAGCTTAAGGTTCGCAAAAGTAAGGAGAGACAAAACGTGGCAGAATCTGTGGAAAACAGAACAACAGGTAGTAAAGAATTTTATAGGGATACTTCTGCAACTCAAATCAAAAAACTCAGAACATACACAAGTTTCGTAATTTTATAGAGCACGCTGTGTAAAACAATCAGCTCAAAAAGATTAACTGGGATTTTTCTCTGATTTTTCTAGTCACGAGGACAGAATCTGTTTTCTGGACAGCATGTCACAATTTTCACTTCCCTTGTCGTATGAGGCTATAAAAGGCACAAAGCTTGAAAAGTAAAGATACAATGATGTTGCTACAGTATTAACAATCATCAAGACCACTAAGAACAGAAGAAAAGCAAAAAGAAAAACCTAAATTCGTTGCGGGCTGCCACCCGAAAGCGCTTCTTTAGAGCCATTAGCTAGGCTTAAAGCAGAAGATCAAGTCTTTTCAAGAAAATAACTAGCCCATGTGACGGACTCAAAAGGTAACTTAATATTTTTCCTAGGGAAATGTTCCATCCCTTTCTTGAGAGGGAATTGGAATTTTCTATTCCCCTCTTTCATGTCAATAACAACACCAACTGTGCGAAGAAAAGGACGTCCCAAAATAATTGGACAAGAAGGTTCACGTTCAATGTCCATAATAGTAAAATCAACGGGAACATAATTGTCATTGACAATGATAAGAACATCGTCGACCTTCCCCAAAGGCTTCTTTACGGAAGAATCAACAAGACGAACACCAAAAGAACAGGGATCAAAAGGTTTCAATTCAAGTATATCATACATTCTTTTGGGCATAACAGAGGTACTTGCTCCAACATCACACAGAGCATAACAAGAGAAGTTATTCAATTTGATTTTTATCATAGGATCCCAACCATCTTCTAGATTCCTAGGTATGGAGGCTTCTAGTCTAAGCTTCTCCTCCCTAACTTTGATTATAGCATTGGTGATATGCTCTGTGAAGGCAAGATTAAGTGTGCTAGTGTAGGGGTCTCTAGACATCTTGTGTAGGAAACCAATAACTTCAGGTAAAGTACAGTTGTCAAAGTCTAGATCACTACTATCTATCAAGGAGGTAGTGATATCATTTAAGCTCACTTGTTTGAAAGCCTCTATGTTCATAGAGGTTTCTTCATCTATGATTGAGGTGGTAGCATCACCATTGATAGGTCCAGGTGGACTAGGGGTGTGATGGGTGCTAATAGTTTGGACATCCTCAACTACTTGGATAGTGGATAATGTGTGGTAAGTAGGAAGGCTCTTAACTCTATCTTCTTCCTCTTTTTCTCTAGCCCATCTATCATTAAGTTCAGCCATCATCCTAATGTTTTCATTGATTTGTAACTGGATAGCATTAATAGGAGTGACCTTACTCTCCTCAAGGGGAGAGGTTCTAATTTTTAACATCTCAACATCAAGGGCTAAGTTATCTACCTTCAAACAAAGATTATCTAATTTAGCTAGTTTTTCTTCCACATTCTTATTGAAGTATTTTTGGGTAGTGATAAAGTCTCTAAGCATACTCTCTAGTTCAGAGGTGGGGTTCTTGTTGCTAGGGTAGGTGTTGTTGTTCCCATAGGTGGATGGAAACGGCCTAGGATTACTAGAAAAGTTGCCCCTATAAGCATTATTGTTGAAGTTGTTTCTAGAGATAAAATTCACATCTACTTGATCCTGAGCAATCAAAGAATTTAAAGGAACATCCTAAGGATCAATAGGAGCTTGCTTGGTAAGTAGAGACATGATAAGGTCAACCTTTTCATTTAGAGAGGAGATCTCCTCGACAGAATTTACCTTCTTACCAGTTGGAGATCTTTCGGTGTCAACTTTCTTAGGCAAGGATTGAAACCAGATTTTAGCTTCATCCCTCAAAGAGAAAGGAAAAAAGCTTAAGCTTAACAATTTCACCATTTACTTCTTTGTACTTTTGCATATCACAAAGCTCAATAAAATTATTTACGTGCAAAGCAGCATCATCTCTAGCAGCATAGAATTGATCTTTCATTACAAGGTTTAGCAAAGCAGGTTTAATTTCATAAGAAGGTGCTGAAGTGGCAGGTGGAGCAATAGGAGTGCAGATAAAGTCACTGTTGTTGTGACTAGTGAAGTCACACAACTTGGTGTTTTCATTGGAACCCATAGTAGCAGCAGGTATTTTTGGTATTTTTGATAAGGGACACAAAGGTAAAAACTGAAAGGTAAACTAACAAGACTAAAAAGCAAAGATAAAAGATAGTGTGCATCACCCCTATCTTGTAGACTGGAGTCCCCGGCAACGGCGCCAGAAATTCGCTTGATACACGAGATAATACTCGCCCTCGTTGGTTACCCTAAGTGGAAGATGAGATGTAGTGTAGCAGCAAGTTTCCCTTAGCAAAGATGCTAAGGTTGAGTATCGAAACAGTAGGACTCCAAGAGATAAAAGTAGGTGTCACGGCGCTTGACGTGGACCTGCACACAGATACAAATAACTTCGCTCCCAACGAGCACAGAGGAGTTGTCAATTCCTCCGGCCTTGCTGTTTACAAATGATCAACGCAAGAGATAATAATAGTGGCAACTGAAAGTAAAGACTGAACGTAAACTAAGGGTGTAAACAATAATATGAAGATGGACTGGGGTCACGCGATTTTCACTAGTGATGTCTCTCTCCCAAAAGACGATAAAAGTGCTAGCGAGGTAAAAAAATCACAGCTGGGCCATTGACAGGATTATGAAGGCACCGCAATGCTAACTATGTTGCAAAAGAAAGGAAGGGCTCAGAAGCAATGGGCAGTACGCCAAGGTAAGTAGACCGAAATCCAACTGCATCTACTACGAATCATCCACCTTGAGATATCTATCCAGAACATCTCGCTTGTATTAAGTTGCGAATCCCACCCAAAGTGTAAACTCAAAGCAACAGACAACTGCATTAAAAGAACTTTGCGTAAAGTAAAAAATCCTTGCACCCGCGGATACAAGCACCGTTGTTTTATACCTGGTGGCAACAGCACATCCCCTAGTATCATGTTTCTGTCACTCAAGCTAGACATCATGGGGCTGAACCCACAATCAAGCATAACGCTCCCTCTTGGAGTTGCAACAAATCACTTGGCCAAAGTAAAATACGGCAACGGAGAACATGCAAGAATTTACTCAAGAACAAAATATAAAAGAGAAGAACCAAATATATTACTCATCACAATCTGAACATAGTCTCATAATCCATCAGATCCCAACAAACTCAGCATAGCAACGGAAGAAAATTACAAAGGTTCCTCGATCATGTGAGGCAGCTCACGAGGTCTCGAAAGTGAAGCAGAAAGAGGGGAGAGGAACATCACATAGCTACTGGTCACGGACCCATGGTCCAAGGGGAACTACTGACGGTACATACGGGAGGCGTCCATGGCTATGGATGGTCTCCCGGAGGGGGTTCCTCCTCCCGGCAGGGTGTCGGGGCAGCTTCTCCAGGCAGCCCCGATCTTGAAACGGCGGCGGCGGCAGTACAGAGGCGAGATCAAGAAAAAGAGATCGATATTAGGGGTTTCCACCCCGAGGGCTAAATATAGGCGAAGGGGGGCACCGAGAGGGGCCACAGTGCAGCCAGGAGGCTCCCTGGCGCGGTCTAGGGTGGGGCCGCGCCAAGGACCCTTCTGGAGTCCCTGTGGTGGCCCCCCTTCCCTCCTTTGGTGTTTCCGGAAGCTTCTGTGTCGCTGATTTTTTATCTGATTTTTCCGGATTTTTTAGAGCACTTTTAATGGCCGGAAAACCTGAAATACAAAAACAACAGAAAACAACAACTGGCAGCTGGGTGCACTGGGTTAATAGATTAGTCCAAATATGCTCAAAAGTGTATGAAAGTTCAAGAAAAACATGGCAAGGTCACACAAAACATGCATGGAGCAAGCATAAATTATAGATACGTTTGGGACGTATCAAGCGGCCACCTACCGACTGCCATACTGAGCGTCTGGCTGCTCATCTTTCCTCTTTCCGCTGTTCTGCTGGTTTTTATTGTTCCGATTGTTCTCTCTGCGCTCTCGCCGACTGAGACCTTGGTTTCCTGCCTCTGTCTCTTGCGTAGACCCTTGTGTCTGAAACACACGGCCGACGCCGAGCTTGATGGGCTCGCGCATTGCGGAATCAGAGACAGCAAACGCATTGGCAACCTTCATGAGCTCGGCCAGTGATGAAAAATCTTTGCAGAGCAGCTTGTGCTTCAGCATTGATCCTGCCAAACATCCATCAGTGAAATACTGGATGCATGGCATGTATCTCATGGACTCCTTCACATGAATTCTTCAACTTAATCCACCGAGCTATATACTCTCGGAGTGGCTCGTCCTTGCCTTGCACACAAAGGGCGAGCTGCCAAGGAAGATGCGGCCGATCATACGTGCCCGTGAAATTGCGAATGAAAGCTTCCGAGAAATCTTCCCAGCAGTTGATGTTGTTGCCGAGAAAACTGTTCAACCAAGTTCGAGCTGACCCCTGCAGCATCAGAGGAGTGTAGCGTACAGCTACACGCCGACTGCCGCCGGCGATGCCGACTGCAGTCATGTAATCTGCCAGCAAGTCCTCTGGCTTAACGGAGCCATTGTACTTGGGGGTATCTCTGGGCAAGGTAAACCCTTTGGGGAACTTCTCAGTCTGAATGCGACGTTGGGCCGGCCTCTCCCTCCTCTTCCTGTTGTGCATCTCTTTCCAACAGCTCAATGCGATGCCTGGCATCTTTCTCGCCGATCTGACGAGCGCCGAGCCGATTGCTGATTGCTGGCCTTGATTCTGGCTGACGAGGTGGGTCGTTGCGCTTGCTGCTCACAGCTGGCTCCTCTGCTCTTCTGTTCATGATCGGGGGACCCCGGTTGCTTCTGACCCTGCTCTCACGTCGGGACTGGCCTTGCTGCCTGTTCTGTTGCGACGCATTCGGCCGCTGACTAGCCTCCGGAGCCGGCCTCGCAGTCGTTCTTGATGCTTCAGGGCCTCCACCCGGATTATCCAATGCCGCCTGCTGCTGCTGCTTTGCCGACGCCAGTAGCTCGCGCATTCGGCGAGTTTGCTGACGCAGCTCTTCACCTTCTAGATCCTCCAGCTCATTCGCAATCTGCTCGGCCGCTCGCAAGTTCTTGTCTGGTGTGTTGTATGTTGGTCGCTGAACAAATACCGATGCTGCCGGCTGCTCGGCCCCTGTCAGCTCTCTGCCGACAGCACGGCCTCTACTCCTGAGATCTTCTAGGATTGTAGGTGCAATCGGCCGCTGCTGGCTGGCGTGCGCTGCGTTGTACTCTCTAGTGATGGCTCCGAGCCTACGTTCTTCTGCCAGCACATGCTCGGCCCTGCGAGCCAGAGCAAGCCGTGATGTCTCCAAATCGGGATGAACTTGATCGGGATCACCATTCCTGTTCACGGGTGTGTACAACGCATCCCGCAATGCCCTGGTGTCGACTCTTTCCGCGGCGTCTGTCGCCTCCTTGGCTTTCCTGGCCGCACTCGCCGCACCTTGATTGCTTGATGCAGTCGTTCCCGCCATCATGAAGGTTGCATGCACACGCGACTCCATTCCGCCGGGAGCTGCCGTGCAGCCCCTGGTCGGGAGCGGATCCCTGGCACTGGAGAAGACGCGCACCTCCCTGGGATACGCCTCGGGGAAGCAGCTGATGAAGAGGCGGTTGTTACCGATCTGCAGCGATACACCGGGCGGCAGGGGTGCGCCGACCCCGAACCGCGCAGCGTAGTCCACCACAAAGTCCACTGCCCCACGCCTAAAGATCAGTCCGGAGTTGTGGCTCATGCTCGACGACGAGGAAGATCCCGTCCGGATCGGAACTCCAGTCGACGCCTCGGTCTGCCCCACGTTGGCCACCAACTGTCGTCGTTTAGTAACAACAGATGCCATAGGGATGGCTAAAGAGAGAGGAAGACTCGAGGGAGAACTATGTCGATGGTGCCGGAAACGGGTTGGGCACAAGCACGGTGAAGGACACCACGATGTACCCAGGTTCGGGGCTCTCTGAAGAGATAACACCCCTACTCCTGCTTGTCTGCTTGCTATAAATGATCTCACGAACTACAATCAATGCTCATGGAGCTTCTCAGAGGAAGAAGAGACCTGTCGTGGGCATGGCTCTCCTCTGCTTCTCTGCGGGAACTATTGTGGGAAGTAAATCTGAATGAGACATCCCTCTCACAGGAGGGGTACCCCGGGCTCTTATAGTGTGAGTTCGGGGTACTACAGTCATTTCAGTCGGGTGCTGGCCCCAGTTGTCATCCTCTCGTCGGCTGGGGTCCACTGACTGCAACTCTCCGGTTGATCCGGACTTGTCAAGCGGCTGCCCATGGTGTAGCTTCTAGGTAATGATGGTGAACAGTGGAGCTATGATCTCTGTTCTTGTCATCCTGTCTCCAGATTCAGAGGAAAAGGGTGACAACACTCCTCTGACAGATCGGCGAAGTGACTTAGCTTACTGCCACCTGGATCTCTCGGGATCATGCATTTATGACCTTGTACCAGAGGCATCCGATCTGGACAAGGTCAACTCTTGAGACGATTGAAGGGTGGGCCGACTGCGCCTGGGCCGACTGCTCGCATTCGTCATGGTCGATTGCTTGAGGGAAATCAGCCATGCGACTTCCTATCTCGGCCCAGCAGCAGCCCAATCGGCCTCATCCTTGTCTTGAAATATTGTTTTCGTCTGGGTGACCCTACCTGGGTATCATTCCACCGACAAGATCATAGCAATATCACATAAAACATGCATGGATCAAGCAAAAACTATAGATACGTTTGGGACATATCAGCAACGACTTTTCGTGTCCTCCGGTGGCTCATCATTATCATCATCGTTGTCGTCGTCATCATCATCATCATTAGGGAGGTTTGCGTGAAGTTTATCCCTGATGCCCATTGATAGCAAGTCTGCCCTTGCTTTCGGCCCATCTTTGGTATTTTCTGGCATGCTGAGCAGGGTAGAAAACAGACTCTCGCACACATTCTTTGTGATATGCATGACATCAAGGCTGTTCGGCACACCGAGGATGTTCCAGTATGACAAGTCCCAAAAAAAGACCTTGTTTTCCATACCTTCAGCAGCGGCTCTGGCTCCTTTCCCTTAGAATTGATCTTTCCTGGCGGTGGGCACTCTTTCCAATTTTTCAACCGCATATCTATTTCGGTGCCGCTACTCCTACGTGGGGCCTTTTGGGGTTCGGTTTTTCCATAGAACAGATCCTTGCGTTTTTTTCCATGGGTCACTGTGAGGAAGCCATCTTCGATGTCCCATGAACACGGTTTTGAAGACCCGAGATACTTAGGTAGCTGGTGATACGTTGTGTCGTCCATGCACCTAGCGCATCCACAGTGTCCATGGACCACCTGCCCCGTGAAATATCCTAAACCGACATAGTCATGCACCGTCGCGAGCAGTGCGGCTTTCATAGGGAAATATGTTCCCTCTACAGCGTCCCACGTATTGACTGGCGTTCTCCATAGCGTATCTAGCTCCTCTTTCAGGAGCCCTAGATACAGATTGAGGTCGTTTCCTGGTTGTTTCGGACCTTCAATTAGTACACTCATGTGCATGTACTTCCTCTTCATGCACTCCCAGGGGGGATGTTGTACATGCACACAAACTCTGGCCAGGTGCTATGTGTGCTCCCCTAGTTGCGGAAAGGATTGACTCCATCGGTGCTCGCGACCAACACTATGTTCCTTAGATCCTTCCCAAAGTCCTCCTCGAAGTTCAACGCCTCCCACTGGGTCCCATCAGAAGGGTGACTCGACATCTTGTCTTTTTCTGGATCATTTTTTTTAATCTTCTTCCTTTTATTGCTTCCTTTCCGCATGCCGGCGCATGAGCTTAGCTTGCTTAGGGTCCACGAAATAACGCTGCAGACGAGGAATGATGGGAAAGTACCACACCGTATTTTGAGGATCTTTCTTCTTCTTGTATCGACTGGTGCCACATTTCGTACATACGGTGGACTCCTGATACGTCTCAAATGTATCTACTTTTCCAAACACTTTTGCTACTGTTTTGCCCTCATTCTTGCATGATTTGAACTAAACTAACCCGAATTGACGTTGTTTTCAGAAGAGCTGTTTGTATGGTTTTATTGTGCGAAGGAAAATGGTTTTTGGACATCTCAGAAAATTTCCAAAAAAATACCAAAAAATCCACGTACCCGAAGGAGCCCGGAGCCAAAGGGGGGCCAGAGGGCAGCCAGGGGGCCCTAGGCGCCCTGCTGGCGCGGCCAGGGGTGGGGCCACGCCAGCTGGCCGCCTGGGCGACTCCCCCTCCCCTGGTGCCCTACTTCGACTCCTATTTATTCCCTTGACGAGGAAACTCCGAAATAGAATTCATTTTTCCAGAACCCGTCACGGAGCCGCCGCCAACCTCTGTTCTTCCTCGGGAGGGATAATCTGGAGGTTGATTTGGCCTCCGGAGAGGGGAGATCGTCGCCATCGTCATCACCATCACCACTCCATCATCCCTCCATGACTTCTCTTCACGTGTGTGGGTAATTCCCTGATGTAGGCAAAGGGGATGGTAGGGATTGGATGAGATTGATCATGTAATAGTTCGTCAGATTGTTGGGGGGCATGTTGCCTATCATCTACTTTGGTGTTTATCATCTTTGCTACAACTTGTTGTTCTTAATGCTTGTCACTTTGGGCCCGAGTGCCATGTTTTCAGATCTGAACCGCTTATGTTTTCATGAGTTTATTTATGTTCGAGATCCTATCTATGAGTTGTATGCACCTATTATGGTCCGGAACCGGCGATCCCAAAGGTGACAGCTTGGGACACCAAATGGGATGGTCCATAATTTGAGGACTCCATGTACCCATTGAGTTTATCGCTTTGTTCCAGTGCTCTTTGACAGGAGCACCTTAATCTCCATAAGTTCCTTTTGGCCCCATTCGTAGCGGGATGGTAGGACTAAAGATGTTGTGCAAGTTCTTATTGCAAGCACGCACAACTACCTTTGGGATACATGCCTAATGTTTGATATTTTCCTAGATGATCATTGCTTTTCTATGTGCCTTGCCTCGTGTTAGAATTTATTATATGTTCATTCTTAGTCATGCAGCGCCCGACCATCCATCTCCCTAGCCTACAGTATTTTAGTTCTGTTGATTACTACTAGTTTACTTTCGCTATCATCACTATTTCTATCATATCACCGTTGCTATTAATACTTTGTTGCAAGCAAGCATATTTCAGGTGCGGTTGAATTGACAACTCAACTGTCAAAGCTTATAAATACTCTTTGGTTCCCCTTGTGTCGAATCAATAAATTGGGTTAACTTATCCGCGAGAACACTACAATCGATCCCCTACAGTTGAGGGTCTTCAACTCCGCGTACTCATGCCGATAAATGATGCAATCGTTAACGCAGACATGGTATCTAACATGCGGTATATCTAGAGGACACGAGATTTTCTTCGCCTCATTGAAACTGGTCGGGTACGTGTTCCCCTTGGGAAGACGGTCTTGCCAGAATGACATGTTTTCGTCGAAGCATGTGTCGGTTATTTTGTGTTTTACTTACATCTCCAGAGCCATTAGCGCTACTTTCAGGCGGGAATCCTCGAGATTGCATCCTTCATACAATGGATTAACCGCGTCCATCTCAAAGGTTATTTAGCTTGGCTTTATCTCGGGCGGCAGCTCTTGCGTTTTTACTCGCCTCCTTCAGAAGAAACTCTTGAAGATGAGGGTCCTGCACCCAGTCCATCGACGATGGTCCATCACCGTCTTCTCCGGCATCTTTATCTTCATGATGATCATGCCCTTCGTCTTGATCTTCCTCATGATCATGTCCGGCATCTTCTACATGATGATTGTGTCCTGCATCCGTGATCATGTCCGGGAGATTTTTCCTCTTCTCGCCCGCCCTTGGCGCTATTTCTGCTTACTGTTGCCCGGCCACCGTGGACGAATTCATAATCTCCTTCGTCACCTTGCCACCGATAGCCATCAATGAAACCACGCGTGAGCAGGTGCCCCTTTATTGTTTTCTAATCCGGGTCCAAAAGGCACTTCAGCTTGCATCTTCAACACTGACATCTTATCTCCGTCTCTTTCTTTTGAATCATCTCGGCCTTCACAGAGCTCAAAAACCTATCCACGATGCCTCCGGTCATCTTGCGAACCATGGTCGCGTGCGGGGCATAGAGCAAACGATATTTTAGAACCAAATTTTTTTGGCATGACCTTGCCTAATTATTAGGACAGAAAAGAATGCAAAGTGTGCCAATTTTTTGCCGAAACGGAAATGAATCAACTTTTCGGCAAATATTGGATACTATCGCATATGTGAGTTACCTGCAAACACACGTACATACATATCCCACATGATCATCACACGCCCATACATAAATACCCCATGATCATCACATCACACATACATATATACCCCATGATCATCACATCACACCACACATATACACCGACAAAAAGTGTGTTCGAGAGAGAACAAACTAGATCTACACAACAATAAAGAGATATACCTTACTTACCAATGGAAAAAAGAGATACAACTACTTATTTTGGGTTGATCTATGGTGTAAATAAGGTGAGGAGAAGGAAGGAACCGATAGAAGCTAGTTGGAGGTGGAGGTGGAGAAAGTGAGTGTGGTAGGGTGGGGCTGCCAAAATATCTAGCTACTCCCAGACTTAGTAATGGCGCACCTTCAAAAACATGTGCCATTACTAAGTATGGCAGCTAATGGCGCACGTGCCAGGGGTGCGCCATTACTAACACTGGGAGAGGTGGTCCCGTGTCAGAGAGGGGGGACCAGCATCGCAATGGCGCACGACACCGATATGCGCCACTAGTGGCTTATGGCGCACTTCCAAGAAGTGCGCCATTGCTAAGTTAGGGGAAAGGTGGTCCCAGTTCAGGGAGGGGGACCAGCATAGTAATGGCGCACGGATCAGATATGCGCCATTAGCATCCCTGGTGCCTTATGGCGCACGTTGAAGAAGTGCTCCATTGCTAAGTTAGGGGAGGGGCTGGTCCAGGAGCGAATTGACAGTGGCGCACTTTTGGGCACATGTGCCATTGCTACTTTGGGCAGTAATGGCGCACCTTGTCATGGTGCGACATTGCTATTTAGTAATGGCGCACTGCACAGGTGGTGCGCCATTAGTGTCCATATTATATATAGCCATTTTTTCCAGTATTGAAACCTCAACCCCGAGGAGGAACTAGTCCCGCTTCATGGAGGGAGGAAGCAACGTCGATGGAGATGAATTCGGGGGCACTTCCCCGTCCCGGCAAGGTGCCGGCACAGGAATTCTGGTCCCCTGAAGCTTGTTGGCGATGGCTACGGAGATCGGAATTGCTCCTGGAGAAAAGGGTTCCGTAATCAGGGTTTTCGCGTCGGGTGAATAAATAAGGGCCAAGGGGGGCAGCCAGGGGGGAAACCAGGAGTCCAGACGGCCTCCCAGCGCGGCCCACCCTAGGCCGCGCCAGGAAGGCGACTGGGGGCTGTGGTTCACCCCTTGACCACATCTTCCGGCTGGAGGACTCTTCTGGAACGCTGATTTTTATATATATTTTCCAAGAATTTTCTGAGCACTTTTAATAATGGGAAACCTGAAATACAAAAACAGCAGAAAACAGATACTAGCATTGGGGTGCACTGAGTTAATAGGTTAGTCCAAATATGATCAAAACTATATATGAAAGTGTATCAAAAGCATAGCAATATCACACAAAACATGCATGGAGCAAGAAGAAATTATAGATACGTTCGGGACGTATCAGAAGATACTCACGGGGTCAGTGCAGCTGGGAAAGACACCAAGCTCGATCACGTACTTCTTCAGCCAAAGAGCTTCGTTTGACGCTTCGAAAGCGGCAATATACTCCAACTCCATCGTAGATTGGACGACGACTGATTGTTTGCTGCTCCTCCAGCTAATTGCACCACCGTTCAACATGAACACATATCCCGACTGGGAATTTAAGTCATCTGTGTCAGAGTTAAGGCCAGCATCGACGTAACCCTTTACAACCAACTCCTCTTCACAACCTCGATAAAAGAAAAAGAGATCCTTCGTCCGTCGCAAGTATTTCAGGATGTTCTTTACTGCGGTCCAATGAATCATTCCAGGATTACTCTAGTAGCGATTAGTCAAACTAATTGCCAGTGCTAAATTCGGCCGAGTACACATCATAGAATACATGATAGAACCTATGGTTGAAGCATAGAGCTTTGAGGACATATCCTCCTTTTCTTTTGCTGTTTCTGGACATTGAGTCACACTTAATTTGATACCTTTTATAACTGGCACGAGACCTCTCTTGGAGATATCCATACTGAACCATTTTAATATTTTATCAATATAAGTCCTTTGTCTCAAAGCCAATATGCGAATAGGTCTATCTCTATAGATCTTAATGCCTAATATGTACGCAGCTTCACCTAGGTCCTTCATGGAAAATTATCCATTCAAGTATTCCTTCACTATTTCCAAGAATTTTCAATACTTACATTAGTCCGAAGAACTCATGCACTTATTATCGGTAACTCTCAATCTAATAAGGAGGTTCACAAAGAGACAAGTACCCCCAGGAGGAGTGTATCAAGGTTTGGTTATCCTTGCGCATCCATCTAGTAGCTAGAGTTCTCAACTAGTTTTTGTAGTTTTTGAAAATAAACACGGATTGCCCAAAATACGACACCTATCACTAATAGGCTAGAGCTCTTGACACCAAAAGTTCAAACATTACTCATAACAATACCTCAAAACTATTGCAAGGTACTACTAAAATTGAATAGCAACCTCAATTACCTACTTAAAGACAAGACACAACTCAGTGCAACAACCAACTATCTTAACAAGATAAGCATGAAAACTAAAGAGAGTTCCAGCAACAACTAAACAAAAGCTAAAGCTCTTGAAAAAGACAAACAAGAAAACTAAGAGCTAAACATGACAACAGCTATAAAAAGATAAAGAACACACAACAAAAGAAAGATAAGCATGAAAATGCTATGATGTATTCTAGTTTAAGTGGAGCACGTTTCTCTCCCACACAAAGAAAGCTGGGTTCTAACTTGTTATGAACAGAAAACAAAGCTAAAGAAAACTAAAAATTAAACTAAAGAGCGAGACGCTCCAAACATAGCACATAACGCAAGAAGTGATAAAAATATAGTGAGACGAAGGACGAACTGGTGATTGTTGATGGAGAAAGGGATGTAGGGGGCATCCCCAAGCTTAGACACTTGAGTCTCCTTGGATATTTCTTGGGGTGCATGGCGGCATCCCCAAGCTTGAGTGTTTGACACTCCCGGATCTTCTTTCATCATCTTCCCTCGCACACTTGAAAACTCCCTTCATACATAAATCATTATAAGCTGATTAGAGAGGTTAAAATTATTATAATAATTTGCAAAAGGGGGGAAAGACAAAATGTGGCAGAATCTATGAAAAACAGACCAGCAGGTAGTAAATAATTTTTTCGGGGTACTTCTGCTACTCAAATCAAAAAACTCAGAACAGTCACTCGAAATCCAATTGTATGGAGCACGCTATCAAAACATTTCAGATCAAAAATATGACCTGGTGATTATCGACGAATTTTTTTGTCCAAGAACAGAATCTGTTTTCTGGACAACATGTCAAAACTTTTGAACTTTCTTGCAATCGGAGGCTAAACTTGGCACAAAGCTTGAAAATAAAGATACAATGATGTTGCTACAGTAGTAAAAATCATCAAGAACACTAAAACAGAAGTAAAAACATCTTGGGTTGCCTCCCAACAAGCGCTTTCTTTTATGCCTTTAAGCTAGGCATAAAGAAAAAAAGATCAAGTTTTATCAAGTGAATGAGAATAGCTAGAACATGTAACGGCCTCAAAAGGTAACTTAATCTTCTTCCAAAGGAAGTGTTACATCACCTTTTTGAGAGGGAATTGAAATTTTATATTCCCCTCTTTCATGTCAATAACAGCACCAACGGTGCGAAGAAAATGGCGTCCCAAAATAATTGGACATAAAGGTTCACACTCTATATCCATAATAGTAAAATCAACGGGGACATAGTTGTCATTGACAATGATAATAACATCGTTGATTTTCCCCAAAGGTTTCTATACGGAAGAATCAACGAGGCAAACACCAAAAGAACAAGGATCAAAAGTGTAAACTCAAAGCAACACACAACTGCATTAAAAGAACTTTGCGTAAAGTAAACAATCCTTGCATCCGCGGATACAAGCACCATTGCTTTATCCCTGGTGGAAACAACACATCCCCTAGTCTAATTTTTCTGTCACTCAAGCTAGACATCAAGGGGCTGAACCCACAATCAAGCATAACGCTCCCTCTTGGAGTTGCAACAAATCACTTGGCCAAAGTAAAATACGGCAACGGAGAACATGCAAGAATTTACTCAAGAAGAAAATATAAAAGAGAAGGACCAAATATATTACTCATCACAATCTGAACATAGTCTCATAATCCGTCAGATCCCAACAAACTCAGCATAGCAACGCCAGAAAATTACAAAGGTGCCTCGATCATGTGAGGCAGCTCACGAGGTCTCGAAAGTGGAAGCACAATAAGGGGAGAGGAACATCACATAGCTACTGGTCACAGACCCATGGTCCAAGGGGAACTACTCACGGTACACACGGGAGGCGTCCATGGCTATGGATGGTCTCCCGGAGGGGGTCCCTCCTCCCGGCAGGGTGCTGGGGAAGCTTCTCCAGGCAGCCCCGATCTTAAAACGGTGGCGGTACAGAGGTGAGATCGCGAAAAAGAGATCGATATTAGGGGTTTCCACCCCGAGGGCTAAATATAGGCGAAGGGGGGTGTCGAGGGGACCCACCAGGCAGCCTGGAGGCCTCCTGGCGCGACCTAGGGTGGGGCCGCGCCAGTGACCCTCCTGGCCTCCTGGTGGTGGCCCCCCTCCGCTGCCTTGGTTATTCCGGAAGCTTCCGGGTCACTGATTTTTTATCTGATTTTTCCGGATTTTTTGGAGCACTTTTAATGGCCGGAAAACCTGAAATACAAAAACAGCAGAAAATAGCAATTGGCAGCTGGGTGCACTGGGTTAATAGATTAGTCCAAATATGCTCAAAAGTGTATGAAAGTTCAAGCAAAACATGGCAAAGTCACACAAAACAAGCATGGAGCAAGCAGAAATTATAGATACGTTTGGGACGTATCAGTAAGCTAATAACTTCAGAAAGGGTGCAACTATCAAAATCAATGTCACTACTATCAAAGGTGGTAGTGGTGTCATATAGGCTCACTTGTTTGAAAGCCTCTATGTTCATAGGAGTTTCTTCTTCTATGGTTGAGGTAATAGCATCGCCATTAATAGGTCGAATGGGACTAGGAGTGTGTTGCTTATACGTGTCAAACGTATCTATAATTTTTTCTTGTTCCATGCCCTTTTTGTGTTATTGCTACATCTTTTTTCCTAGCTTTTGAATCATTTATTGGACTACCTACTAATATAGAGCCCAATGTCAGTTCCTGTCTGTTTTGTCTTTGCAATGCAGAAAAAGTCCAAAAATGAAGTTGCTTAGAAAATTCCCAAAAAATTACCAAAAAATATTTACATCGGAAGAGTCCTCCAGCCGGAGGACGAAGTCAGGAGGTGGCCCCAGGCGCCCTCCCTGCACGGCTAGGGAGGACCCGCGTCGGGTGGCCGCCTGGGCGACTTGGGCACCGCCTCGGACTCCCTCTTGACCTATAAATTTACTTGTGACGAAAAAACCCGAGACATCCATACGTCTTTTCTAGAAGCGCTCCCGATCTCCGCCGCCATTGAAACCTAGCTTCAGGGGTCACCAGTATGCTGCTCCGGCACCCTGCCGGAGAGGGCCATCTTCATCAACTCTTGTTCACCCCATGATGGATCATGAGTAGTTCCTCCTTGTACTACGGGTTCTTGGCAGTAGCTATGTGGTATCTTCTCCCCCTAGATCTTCAATACAAAGTTCTCATGAGCTGCCCTACATGATTGAGATCCATATGATGTAATTGGTGTTGAGTTTGTTGGGATCCGATGAATTGTTACCTTGTTCAGTCCTAAGAGGTTTATGAATTATTGTTGCTGAAATTTTGTTGTTCTTAATGCTTGTTACTAGTGCACGAGTAGCATGTTTTCAGATCGGAGCATGTTATGGTTGCATAATTATAATTGTTGGTCTAGATATTATCTACAGTTGTATGCACCTATTATAGTCTGGAACCGGTGATCCCAAAGGTGACAGCTTGGGACACCAAAGGGGATGGGCTATAATTTGAGGATCACATGTGTTCATAGAGTGTTAATGCTTTGTTCCAGTTCTCTTTGGCAGGAGCACCTTAATCTCCATAAGTACCTTTTGGCCCCGTTCATAACGGGATGGTAGGACAAAAGATGCTGTGCAAGTTTTTATTGCAAGCACGTACAACTACATACGGAACACATGCCTACGTTTGGTTCTTAGACTAGGATTGCTCTAGTTTGTTCTTTGGCTAGAGTTTGTGCAATTTTGTCAATTTCCCAACTGTAATTTGTTCACCCAACACCTCATTCTTTTGCTTGGAGAGTAACTACTAGTGAAACCTTGAACCTCGGTCCATCTTTCATCTTCATTGCCTTCATTGTTACTATTTATCTCATCACTGCTGCTACTATTTTGTTACTACTTTGTGGTGTTGGTGATTGGGAAAGTCTATAAGGCTACACCCGTCAACACACTGTTGCTACTAAATATCTTGTCTAGTGCTTTTTAGGTGTGGTTGAATTGACAACTCAACTTTTAAGGCTTATATGTATTCTTTGGCTCCCCTTGTGTCGAATCAATAAATTAGGGTTATACCTACCCGCGAAGACTGTTGCGATCCCCTACACTTATGGGTTATCAAGACTATTTTCTGGCGCCGTTGCTGGGGACCATAGCTCTACTTATAAGTTCACTTGATAACTACACTTTATCTTATTACTCTATTTTCTTACAATGGTTAAATTCTTTGAAACTAGATCTTATTGTCAAGGTGGATTCACTGAGGATCAACAAAAATATTATAAGGAATACCGCCTGTGTGAAAAAGGGAAATTTATATGGAAAATTATATCTCAAGTTAGCAGATATGCTAGAAACTTATGCTCTGATTATGATAAATCTTATTGCTGTGATGAATCTTGGTGTTGCTTGCCGTTTAAACACCTTCCTTTCCAATGTTGGTGTAATGATAATGAAACCTTGGTACCTTACACTAAGGGACATTATGATTTCTTTGATGTAGCACAAATAGAAGAATTTGTTGTCTTTAAGGGTCCCTATGAAATTGCTTCCTTTATTGAAAATATTGAAGATGCCCCTTATAAATCTGAGAGTCTTGATATACTTAAATATTGATTTGAAAATTTTAATGATAATGCTTATATTACTAACTATCTCAAAAGGTTCTCTCCACAAGAGGAAGAGACTAATGCTTTGCAGGACTCTACAGAAGAAGAAATTGCTGAAACTGAATGCTCCTTAGATGAAAAAGAGGAGGAGAGTGACGAACAAAAGGAGGAAGAGTGGAGTAGCTACCCATATCTACAAACTAATGAGAGTAAATCTTTGACTCTTACTTGATATGATTGCCCTCCATGCTTACCAAAGGAGGATAAATGCTATATTGATTGCTATGATCCTATTGAATCTTTTGAAATATCCCTTTTCGATGAAATTGATGCTTGTGGCCATGATGCCCCTATGAATGAAACTTGCAAGTATGATTTTCTACTGTTATTTATAATAACCCTTGCTACTTTTATGAGTCTTATGATAACCCTCTATTTTTGCCTACTATGGATGTTCTTGATAATGAGGAGTTTTGCTTAGAAAGTTTATATGATTATGTGCTAGTAGATCATGAAAAGCATGCTTTATGTGACGTTTATATTGTTGAGTTTGTTCATGATGCTGCTGAAAATTATTATGAGAGAGGAAAATTTGGTTGTAGAAATTTTCATGTTAGGGAAACACCTCTCTCCATGCTGAAAATCTTGAAGGTGCTCTTGTTTTACCTTCCTATGCTTGATACTTTCTTCTTCATCGATTTATTTGCTTACAAGATTCCTATGCTTACCTCTCACCAAAGTTTGTTAGACTTAAATGTGGTTTATATTTTCTCCTTTGATGCTCTCTTTTGTGCTTGAACTTTTATTCTTTTGTGAGCATCGTTACACTCATGCCTAGCTAATGGCTTTAAAGAAGCGCTTCTGGGAGGCAGCCCAAAACGGATTAGGTTTATTTTGCTTTTGTTGTGTCTTTGATGTTGTTACTACTGTATCAACACCATTGTATCTTTATTTTCAATTTTTGTGCCAAGTTCTAGCCTCTTATGATAAGGGAAGCAAAAGTTGTGACATGTTGTCCAGAAAACAGATTATGTATGCTTGACAACAAAAAATCAAAACAAATCACCAGTTCATCTTTTTGAGCTCAATTTTTTACACAGCATGCTCTATACAATTGTGAAACTTTCATATGTTTTGAGTTTTCTTATTTGATCATCAGAAGTGCACCTGAAAAATCAATCTTTACAATTTGTCCTGTTTTGGCAGATTATCTAGTAGTGTACTAACCGCTCTAATAAATTTATGTGAAGTTTTGTGTGAAGGAAGTTTTCAAGTGTGTGAAGGGAGATGATGAAATAAGATTTATGAGTGCCAAAATCTGAAGCTTTGGGATGCCCCCGGCACCCCCACAAAATATTCAAGTAGACTCAAGCGTCTAAGCTTGGGGATGCCCCCGTGCATCCCCTTCTTCATCAACAATCATCAGTTCGTCCTTATCCACACTATATTTTTATTGCTTCACATGATATGTGTTGTTCTTGGAGCATTTGTATATTTGCTTTTTGTTTTGTTTTGTTTGCTGGTCATTACAATGTCGGACCCTTGCATGCTTGATTGGGAAAGATACACGCTCCACTTTATCATAGAACACTCTAGAGCTTCACTTATATCTGTTGAGTGTTAAATTTGTCTACTGCCTGTTTTGCTAGCTCTTGTGCTTCACTTAGATCTTGTTTGAGAGCAATTTAATTTCTTTTGTAGAAAGTTTAGAACTCTCGTGCTTCACTTATATTTGTTTAGAGAGTTGTTTCTGTTGCAATGGTTTATATGTCTCATGGTATGTTTTATATGTGGTGTATAGCTAATCTAGATCACTAGGTCTAGCTTTGGATATCTTGCAATAGTTTTGAGGTATTGATTAATTAATGATGAATGTTTATGCAACTGATCTTGCGCCCATTAGTGATAGGTGTCACATCTTGGCTAAACGTGCCTTATTTTCGAAAACTAAAAAATTTAGTTGAGAACTCTAGCTACTAAAAGGATCACTAATCTCTACGGGGTTGGAATATATAGATTAACCCCACGTACCATGGGTCGAGGATGCGCAAGGATAACCAAACCCCCATACACTCCTCCTCGGGGTACTTGTCTCTTTGTGAATCTCCTGACTAGATAGAGAGTTACTGATAATAAGTGCATGAGTTCTTCGGACTAATGTGAGTATTCAATTGTTGGCACTTCCAACTTCCCATATATTTCTAGCCTCTTCGGTACCGTCCATTTCCCTTCTCGTGGGAGTTGGTGCAAACTTCGCCGGTGCATCCAAACCCTTGGCATGATACGCTCTGTCATACATAAACCTCCTTATATCTTCCTCAAAACAGCCACCATACCTACCTATCAAGGAATTTCCATAGCCTTTCCGAGATATATTTCCATGCAACATCCATCGTCCTTCATGTTCATATGACTTATCCGTCATTGTCATATTGCCTACTACTACACTGGCAGAGGCATTCCTATAGAGTCGTTTCTTTTTGATTCAGAGTTGTAAGTAAATACAAGTGTGTTGATGTTCTTATAGAGTGTTGCCCCTACCAAGGAGGAAATGAATAAAAGATCCCAGAGTGGACAAAATAAAAAAGAGAGAGAATAAAGAGCCATGGAGGCACCAGTACAAAACAAGCCAGATATCCCCAATTGGAGTAGGAGATTTAATTGGACTATGCGTATTTCCAGGGCCAATAAGGTGATACTGATAGTAGACAAAAAAGCATTGGATCGTGGATCAGGCAGTCTCCTTTGCTTTGCCATTTCGTCGACCGCACGATGATCTACAACGAAACGAGGGGAAACGGGTAATTTATTTTGAGCATTAGATTAGTTTTGTCTCCTAAACTATTATCTTTCTTGTTGTATCACTCTTCTTTGATTGCTTTCATACAATCATATGTCTTTGAAGTTCTGGCTTTGGGATTGGGTTGAATCAGTAAAGCTCTTCCCGCCAATTATAAGAAAAATAATGAGACTAGGTCATGTGTTATCTATCACATTGCATTATTATTGATAATTATTAGTTCATAAGGTTATATTGTATTTCAAGTGTTGTGAATTTGTTGTGGCCTTTATCAACTTTTTATCGAGTTTTGATCAGACGAATGGAATGAATGAACAAAAATGGCATGATTGCACCATGGCGTCTTCATTATACCAAACCCTACAAAAATTTAGTACATATCAATTTCCCATGAGGCTTAGTGTGAAACCTCCCCCGCTTGTCAAAATCCCAGCCCCATCTCAGTTCAAGCTCGTATGATCTTAGCATGAATGGAAAAATCTTAAAAAATTAAAAAAACTTAATTATTTTTTCTGTAAACATTGACAAATGGTTTCAGTTCTTTCATGAAAGCGTAGCAAAAAAGATAAATTCAACACTCCAAATTTCTTTGTTTTAGAGTGTTGAATTTGTCTTTTTTGCCACGACTTTCATGAATGTTATTTCATGTTGAGACTTTGCAAAACACAAAACATTTTCAATGTTTACAAGAAAAATAATTAGTTTTTTTTTTCGATTTTTTTTGCAAGAACACAAAACATCTCTTTCTCTCTCTCTCTCTCTCTCTCTCCATCACCGCCACGACAGTTCTTGCTCCTCACTCTCTAGCAATGCCTTTCTGGAAGAACGGGGATGAGAGCACAAACGAGGATATGAACTTTGTGGGCATGGACCTTGAGCTTTTCATAAGTCAATCCTGCCCCTAGGGTTTGACTTAGCAGATTTGAGGATTTTCTTTATTTAAACTCGATTTCATTTATAAGAAGAAAATATCAAAAGTGGTAATTTTTTACCACTATCAAAAGATGATACCGTTGATGGAGACAAACCTGTAAAATGATAGTTTTTTGCTATTTATCTAGCAATGATAAGTATTTGATTTATTTAGCAATGGTTTATCTAAATAAAAAATATTCGCAGCTATCCGTAGGAAGAATACAGCGGCAGAGGCATCGGCACGTCGTACGCGTCGACACACCGCCGGGCAGCGACAGGCCCTAGCGAGAGGTGGACGCCAATGGGAGGAAGCGTGCGGTGGACACCACCGCCAGTGTGGATTTTCGGTTGGTCGTGATTGTGAAGATCGCGACGTCTTTGACCATTGACTAAGCAGCGAACAAAATCCCGCAGCTTAGCTTAGTCCAGAATGATTCCAAGACAGACAGAGGCGCTTCCCATTTTCCCATCGGAACCACACAGAGAGAGGCAGAAAAGAAAAGAAAAAGGAGAAAGCAGCCGGGGGAAAGCGACCACTCACCCCGCGCTCTACGTCACCTCTCATTTCTTCCTTTGACCCATCCCACTTTGCCTTTGAATGCCCCCTTTTCCCTGCGTTCCACACACTCTCCAGTATGCAAATAAGCACCACACGAAAGCTAAAATGGCATACCAAACATATACAAGAACTACTAGGGTGAAACCTGCACAATTTAGGGTTTTTTTCATTCATAGAATAGGATTATCATAGGATATCAAATATGTATCTCAAATTTTATAAGTAGAAATAGAAAAAAAATCATTTAGTTCACATCGTAGCTTCGAACAACTAGCCGGAGCTTTACCTTGTACTAAGTACTAAAAAAGAACGGTTCTAAACTGAACGTGACATGCCAATATAAAGAGACCAAAGAAAAACCACATATCGCAAACATCCAACGACATCCTTGCGGTTATTCTGATAACACCCTGAAAAGGATAAAAAAACCGAGAGTGAATTATACCTTTCACTAGACTTAAGCATCATTACACTTGTCGAGGAGGTGAAATGAACTGTTTCCTATCGAGTTGCCATCATCACCGACAACACAAGAAGATAAATCAACACAAAAATGAGAGGTGCAATTTGTGAGACAAATATTCTTAGAAAATGGTGAGAATTGTGGAAGAATGCAATCCAAGAACCATATAATTCATCCTTTGTGTTCTGGGTGATATGATAGTTCATATTTACTGTAACTTGAATCTTAGAAATAGAGTAAATTGTTCAATATCACCATAATTGCAATGGTAAACGTGAAAATCCACCAATTTTATTCAGTTATCAAAAACATTGATTTTGAGTAATTGTTTATTGAAAACACTAAAACCGAGTGGCAACAAAGTTAACCATGTTACCTTTAATTATCAAGGACGACCTTATGGCATGTGAGGCCCACATATCAATCTCAACAAAAAAACATATGGTATTTCTTACAAAAACTTTAGTTTTTTCTTTCGAAAGAACTCCATATATTATTTCTTATTGAACTTTAATTCTTGTCTTCCAAAAAACTGCATTTTTTTCTTCCAAAATAAAATTTACAAATAAAAAATCCCCACCACCTCTCTCACCTCACTACCTTCCCGACCCTGACCACGCACCCCGCCGCCGCCAGCCCGTCCCTTCGCCATAACCCTTGTTGTGCCCAGCGCTGCCGCTCCTCGCGCCCCAGCACCATGCACGAGAGGGTCGACAACCGCATCCACTAGAACCCGTCTCGGCCCAGCCTATCGAGATGGCGGCCATGCTGAAGGATTCGGCTGCTCCAGTTGTGACGCCCCCAAAATCAGACCGTGTACAGTAATCATACACGCAAGGTACACGATCGAGATTAGGGACTCACGGTGGGATATCACAACAAAACTCTACAAATAAAAATAATACAAGCTGTTTAATACAAGCCAGGGGCCACGAGGGCTCGAATACAACAGCTCGAGAGCACAAAGTTAGCGAAAGCAATAGTATCTCAGTACAGACACCAGAATAAAAGGTTGCCTTAAGAAGGCTAGCACAAATAACAACGGATCGAAAAGGCGAGGCCTCCTGCCTAGGAACCTCCGAAACTACTCCTGGTCCTGGTCAGCGGGGGTCTCGACGTAGTAGTATCCGCCTCCGGGGTACTCCTGCTCCTGGACTCCAACGTCGACTGTAGCGGCCGATCAGGAAAAACATAAAAGGGAAATAAAGCAAAGGTGAGTATCTAGCATACCCGCGAGTCTTACGTCCGCTGCTAAGCATTATGCATTGTATCAACGGAAAGAAGAGGTTGTATATAGTGGACTGAGAGACAGAAATCCAAAACAAGGGTAAGAAGCTAGGCCTAACGAAGACTAGCATCTTCCGACGATGTCTTGCAGCATGAGGTAATAATCAGCCAACAGTTTATATAAAGCATAAAGTAACAATGCAGCAGAAGTTGCTGCAGCATTGTATAATAATAAGTTGTAATAATTAACAATGCCTCCGAGTTCACCTCCTCGACATCCCCGCGAGGAAGAAAACCCGGAACCATACAGTTTAATAGTAATAATTCGTAGTGGTAAGATCCAGCTTCAGCATAAAGCGTCCTGTTACCGTGGACACGGCTATTCGAATAGATTAATCTTCCCTGCAGGGGTGCGCTGGCGTGACTCTACGACGCTCGGATCTCCAGGGTGGCGTACACCTTGTTAGGGAACACCCCACCGAAGCTATCCGACACAAAGTAGCCCATCCTTCGGCAATCAACAGAGAGGTCATCCGCCGGACTATATCCTATGTACGCCGGGCTTTGGACCCTAACCCGAACGTACTCCTGCACGGTGTGTGACTGGCCGATGAAGCAAAATCAAAGCAAATACAAATACACCGCTCGAGCAAGAGAAGACAACACCACTTCCCGGCAATCAGCCCGCGATACTGCTGACGTCTGAAGACCCTCGAACGAGACTACGATGCAGGGGAGCCCACACTCCTCGTCCCACGTGTAGGTAGTGCGTACAAGCCAAAAGGCTACTCAAGACATCCGCCGAACCATTTAGCATTTTAATTAACCTGTGTGACAACCGTTATCGTTGCCTCGGCTTAACCGACCCGCGGTCAACGACAGCAGTCAGATCCACCAGTACATCGGTGCCTGCCCTGTCGTCCCACCAAGTCACTGTGGTTACCAACAAGGTGAACCGTCTCCTTACCTTGTCTCGCGTGTGCTCTTGGTAGAGCTCGACTTTTGTAGTTTGGTAACTCTCGCGAGATACGAGCAGGGGCCAAGCACGCCAGTAACGCCGGTCGTACCCTCCCTGTCGTTCCCGACGCAATACCGCTCGCGGGCACCGTTGGGTCTCCCGACTTCCTTACCTTTAAGGACAACCGTTTCTCAGGTACCTAGAGCGGCTATACAGAGTCAGCAACGAGTGGAGGTACGAGGATTACTCCTCGATAGCTCACACTTGATGGTGGCTCGGCAGAGCCGAGCTAGGGGGCCTTAGGCGGTGTCTGCATTGTACCGTACCTGTAACAGTTAATATATCGTATACGTGTTCACTCCCAGAGTGATCACGACCCGCTATCTAATCCTAGCTAACAATGCGCAGGGCTCACTGCTGAATATGTGCATAATAATAATAGGCAGCATAGGATAAAGGAGATACATCAAGGGGCGACAAAAACATGCTATGCAGTTGAATAGGATTGTGATCGTAGCAGCAGCAGTAACAATGCCTAGTGCAAGAAATGTACGGAAAGATAGGAGATATCTGGGGAAGAGAATGGCTCTGCTTGCCTGGAAGCTCGCGGTAGGGGTACGGTTGTCGACGACGTAGTCGATCACAGGGGCATCGGCAGCGGTCGTCGGGACTACCGGACAATAAGAGAGGGGGAGAAACAATAAATACACAACAATAATAGAAATACAAATACAAGACATGGAAAACGCAATGTAAACATGGTTCTAACGCAGTGCAAAGTGTTAGGCTCGGAGCGGGAATTCATCCGGGGATGAAATACCGGCTCCGGGTGATTATCGACAGACGGCCCGGAGGGGGAAGGTATCATGCCGGAGATGTCGTGGACATCCGACAAATGTGTGGATGGTGTAACCGTGCTAGTTGAAACATTCCGAACAAATTTCGTGTTCAGAATAAATTCATCCGGATACTTTGACAGTACCAGACAAATCATCGGACAGACGGTCCGGAGGGGGACGGTTCGATGTTCGTTGTGTTAGAGGGGTGTTGTGGATATACGGATAGCGTATCCGTATTCGTTATATTTTTCTGATCAATTTTTTTTCTGATCAATTTTGATGTATAAAGTTTTTCGATCCGAGTTACGGTTTAAAAGATATTGAATTTTAAAGTTTAAATCATTTTAAATCAATTTCTGAATTTTCTTTTATTAATAAAACCTAACATTATCCAGAACAGTGTAGTTTGACTGGTCAAACCTGACAGAGGGGACCCACCTGTAAGGTTGACTGGTCAACTGGCCAGTGGATCCCACATGTCAGCCCCACATTGCATAATAAAACAATTTAAATAAATCTAATAATCACTGGACCCACATGTCATAGACTGGAATTCCTAATAATTATTTTAAATAATTAAACTGACTGGGGGGGCCGAGTTGTCATACTAACATGCTTTAATTAAACTTTTATAATTAACTTAAGGGCATGGGCCCATCTGTCATAGACACCTAATAATCTAACGGTTGTTTTAATCAGTGATTAGTTTTAAAGTGGAGGGGATTAACAAGGGCTGACCCACTGTCAGTGGCACAACAGTGAGGGGTTAGAGTTAATTAAAACTCTGACGGGGGTGGGTCCACCGGTCAGCCACTCGGGGTCTCGCCGGCGACGGCCGGGTCGCCGGAGTACGCCCGCGCGTCCGCTACCGGCCTCCATTGGTGGCGCAGTTTGGACCCAAGGCTTCCCGAGCTCGAGCCGCATCCAACGGTGGCCACGGCGCTGTCGGGGATGGCCTGGTTCGAGGGCTATGTCGACGGGGGCGGCGGCCAGAAGAAGACAGTCGACGGGGACGATGACTCCGGGCGTTAGGTCGAAATGCGACAGTGGGCTGGGCTACAGGACGTAGGCGGAGCACGATGGCATGCTTGGCGGCCAAAAGCGCGAGCTGTGACCACGACTACGACGACGCACGGCGGCGACGGAGCTCGGCTCCAATGGCGTCACGGGCTATAGCGACGGGGAGGACTAGGGGAGACACGGGGACGACGGAGAAGCTCACCAGGAGCACGTAGGGCTAGGCAGCGGGCGCGATGGAGCACCGGAGGCGGCGAATCGGGCGTAGACGAGGCGATGACCGGCGGCGAGGAAAACGAAGGGGGCGGTGTCCACGGCGCGACTCAGCTCGATTCCTCCTGCGTGATGATGAGGACAACGACGACGAGGTGGACGGGCACGGTGGCTCGGGCTATGGTGGCCAGTGGCCGCGCGTGGGCACGACGATGGCCGGCGATGGCTCGGGAGAAACCTTCCCCGACGAGAGCGGCGCGAGGAGAGGGGGAAATGGGCTAGGGTTTCGCCAGGGCATCGAAGGGGGAGTACATCACGGTGAGGCGGGTCCTGTAGCAGCGCGGTGGCAGCCATCGCGCGGTGCATCGCATCGAGCACCTCTGCCATGGCGCCACGCACACCATGAACAGAGGAGGGAGGAGGGGGAATCTTGGTGGGCCTGGTGGGCTGGGCTGGGGGAACTGTGCACTTGCTGCACCATAGGTATGGGCCTCTTTGCTTTTATTCCTTTTCTGTATTTTCTTTTCTGTTTTCTTTTATGTTTGCATTTTGTTTAGTTGCTCAAGCATTTTTGTAAAACTTGTAACTTGCTCCATTATTTGTATTGTCATATGTAGCAATGCTACAAAAAGTTTGGTGATTAAAGAAATTCATTTGAATATTGTTGTTTATTTTAATATGGCTTTTTGTGCTGTTTTTCTACTGTTAATAATTGTTTGCAATATTTAGATATTGCAATAAATGCTCAATGCAGGTTTACCATGGTTCAATGGTCTTTAGGGATTTTTCAAAAGTGGTTTCATAATTTTTGGACAAAGTTTTATCCATCACTTATTTTTAATATTCATAAAAAGGCATTTTGAGTTTGAGTTGATCCAAGGTGATCAAAGCATGATTAGCAATCAGTGATTAGCAACAGTAATCTTCATTATCAAAAGTGTTACTGTTCCATAACACTGAGGGTGTTACACCAGTGCCCATGAGCGGACGCCTAACAACAGAGGCATGGTGGTGTCATGGCCTCACCGAGTGGTGGCCGTGGTGGCGGGGTGTACAATGATCGGGGTCGGGCTGGTTTATTTAGGAAGAAAAAGTAGTGTTTTTGTTGAAAAATATATTTGGATTTTTTTGTTGAGACTAACATGGTGTGGCGGAGGCGATGATGTGGCGACGACATGGCTACGACTGGTGGCGGTGACGAAGAGCGCGGTATGACGGCTGCCAAAGGCGACAAAGGCACAGCGGTGGCGAAGACTGGCGAGGTCAACATGGCGATGGTGGTGTAGCGAGCATAACAACGGTGGAACGGCGGCCGACGGTGGCCCATCGTTGATTTGGGGGATGAAAAATCTAGCGGTTGGTTCCACCAATGCTCCATTGATTATAGTAGAGATCAAATTGTCCCTATATGAGGAAAGTTTACTCATTTGTAGATACTCTATCTATAAAATAAAGAAGAAAGAGAATCTTCCGAAGCAATTTTTTAGGCTAAACTCCACCTAATAGTGGATATTATTGGGGAAATGGAGTGTTGGAGATGCTCTAGAGACATTGTATGATAACAACGTGACATGCCAACATAAAGAGACACAAGAAGAAAAACCCACACATTGACAAACATTATGCAACATCCTCACATTTATAATGATAACGCCTAATGAAACGACGAAAATGTTATATCCATGCTGAGAAACTAAGTTTGGCATGAACCATACCTTGCATTTGGCATAAGTATCCTAAGTTCCTAACATGTGTTCAAGAGGTGAAGTTCTCTATCGAATTGTCACACCACCAACATAACGAGAAGATAAATCAAAATAGTAAATGAAAAAATTGCAATCTTTGAAACAAAACATGTTAAGAAAATGGTGAGGGGTTGTGGGAGAATGCAATTCAAGAATCCTACTCCCTTCGTTCACAAATAGATGAAATGATTTCTCATCGAAAAAAATAGCTGATATGATTTCATTTCAAATTTAAACTAAAATCACATCATGTTTAGTAAACAAAGGGAATATAATGTACACAACGTACTATAACGTTTTATGTGTGAATATGTTAATTCATCTTTACGGTAACATGGAACCATAAAAATAGGCATGGCTCGTATTTTTTTCACGACCCATATACAAATAGTAGTAGAGGAGAAGACAATGATTGCACTTTTGATTTTAGGTTGGGATGACGTTTGGAGATAGGGCAATGCTACAAGTCGATTGGTTGGAGTATTGGAAAGATTCATCGTCTTTTGAACCGTTCGATCGAAGTGCATCAACCGATCTGTACATCGCAATGCATCGGCCTTTCCAACAGAAACATGTTGCGCTCAGACCAATGCAACATGATCCTTGTTGCAAAGCCAGTTTATCAGATCGATTCTTACTTTTTTTCCTTTTGTTACCACAGTCACACAACGCATCAGCCTTTGCAAGTTGCAACAAGTGGCTTGTTGCGCTCATATCAATACAAAAAAAACCTTGTTACAGAAACATCTAATCTATTTTATTCTTATGCTGGTTGCCACCATCCCGCTCTCGCTCCTTCCTCCCCTCCCCCTCGTTTTGCAACATGCTGCTTGTTGCAAAGCCAAGATTGCAACACAGAGCTTGGCTCGAGTGCGGGATTGATCAGAGTCGTTCGATTGCAGTCTCATGCAACAATAATGAAAGCGGCAGATGCATCGTACGAAATCAATTGGGTGAAGGCGAGGGTTTTCCTTGCATATATAACCGGACGATAACTAAATTTGAGAAAGTGACTAATCTCGTTAAATATGGTACTCCATCCGATCCAAATTAATTGACACACACTTAATACAACTTTGTACTAAAGTTGTACTAAGTGTGCATCAATTAATATGAATCGGAGGGAGTATCATTTTGTGATGTGTTGCCATATTTCCCAATTATAGCAAGTTTTTCCGCTGTAATTTAATTGCCATATGTGGGGACACACGGATTCCTGGTCCTACACGGATTCCAGCTGGTCCTCTATGTATATCGGCGGTAAACTTGAATATTTTCCACATTTATTTGCAAACAAGTGGGACAATGCGGCGGGTAGCCGGGTAGGGAGCGTTTTGCAAACGAATAGTAAGACCAGGGCGGTCGGCGCAAAAAGACCAGTCAGCCACCACCACCACTTCCGTTTCATATACCACAACTCCACCTTCCCTCTAGCCTCTCTCTCTCTCCGTCTACCCCACGCGCACCGCACGGATTGCCAAGAAGAAGGGAGCGGAGCAGCAGCTCGCCATGGTCAGGAAGGAGACCACCACGACCACCATGAGGCTCCCGCCCCAGCACCAGGGGCTGGAGGTCAAGATCCCCAGCTTCTTCCGCTGCCCGATCTCGCTCGACGTCATGCGCTCGCCGGTGAGCCTCTGCACCGGCGTCACCTACGACCGCGCCTCCATACAGCGCTGGCTCGACTCCGGCAACACCACCTGCCCGGCCACCATGCTCCCGCTTCCCTCCACGGACCTCACGCCCAACCTCACCCTCCGCAGCCTCATATCCCACTGGTCCGCCTCCGCCGCCTCCTGCTCGCCCCTCGCCGGATCCGCCACCTTCTTCGCCGGCCCTTCCCCCGCCGCTCTCGTCCGCCAGGTCGCCTCCTCCGGCGCCGACCCTTCGGCCGCGCTCCGCGAGCTGGCGGCGTATCTCTCCGACGACGACGTCGACGAGTTCGAAAAGAACGCGCTGGTGGGCGCCGGCTCCGCCGCGGAGACCGTCGCCTCCGTGCTTAGACGGAAGGGGGACAAGGTAAGCGTCGCGGGCATGGAGGCGGCCGTGCGGGTTCTCGCCGCGATCGTCGCACTGGATGGCATCGAGGACGCCAACAAGAGGCGGGTAGCCACTGGCCTCGCCGTCGATGCGGCGGCATCTGCAGCGTCACTGACCCGCGTCCTCCGGGACGGGAGCGGCTTGGAGGCCAGAATTGACGCGGCGAGGCTAGCGGAGTTCTTGCTGGCCAATGCCGGCGCCGAGGCAAAGATGACTGTGGCCGAATCGTCCGAGCTGGTGACCGAGCTGGTACGGCTCATAGGGCCCGTCGACGAGAAGGGCAGCCTTGACAAGAAGGCCATGGACACCGGTCTCACCTGCCTTGCGTCCATCACAGGGTCTCGGCGCGCGGCGCGCTCCGACATGGTGCGCCTCGGGGCTGTCCCGGCCGCGGCGCGCGCGCTCGACGCAACGACGGAGCCCAGCTCGTCAGCAAAAGCCCTCCGGATCCTCGAGTCCGCCGTGGGCTGCGCCGAGGGCCGGGCGGCGCTGTGCAAGGACGCGGAGCAGACCGTTCCCGCGGTGCTCGACAAGATGATGAAGTCCGGCCGCAACGGCGCCGAGGCCGCGGTGGCCGTGCTCTGGGCGGTGTGCCACAAGTACAAGGACCGCAGGGCGGCGGACGCGGCGGCGGCGTCGGAGGGCGGGCTGACGAGGCTGCTCCTGCTGCTGCAGAGCGGGTGCTCGGCGGCGGCGCGGCAGATGGCGCTGGAGCTGCTCAAGATTTACAAGGTGAACGCCAAGAGCTGCCTCGCCGGCTACGATTCCAAGACCACACACATCATGCCGTTCTAACCAAAGCTGAACGAATGGCTTGCAAGCTCGGAACAGGGGGTAATTCCTTTTCTTTTTCATGTTTTTTTTAAATGTAAGTCGATAGAGAAACACTAGAATTGATTGGTGGAGAGAAGAAGAACAATAATATGTACATTGGTAGGGAGTTTTGACAGAAAGCAAATGGAGATTGTTTGTTAACGGAAAATCGATCGTGTGCGTAAATCATTGCAATCGATCGCTGACTGACAGGAGATGTGCTCCTTTCATGAGTTCTGGCCTGATGATAATCTTCGTGCTTCATGCAACAACCATGCATAGCATATCCACAGCCATAGTATCCGTTTCTCACTCACAAATCTTATCAAAATTTCAACACATAGATATGAAAAGGTTCCGAACTTACATCTTTTTGAATCAGGGAATCAAATTCCCAACTCTGAACTTGATTATAATTATTCAAAGAGTACACTGCATTTCCTAGTACTACCACTAGAACTTTGTATGAACACATGCGCGTTTGCTCTTGGCGTATCAGGGAACATGTTCCACAATCAGTCCATGATGCTAATGATACAAGATGGGTCGTTGCCTGGAATACATTAGTGATTGCACACACCCGTAGCTTGAAAGCTACACAAGTGCCCATTAGAGGATAAGCGTAATGAAACATCTCCACGTTGGCACTATACTAAAGCAGTAAAGGCTCTGTTGGATTTTGACCCATCTAGGATAAAAATCCCCGTCTAGTTCACTCCATCCACACATGCTAGGTAGGACTAGAGAGAAGAAACGTCTCGTATGCTTTGCTTGATTGAACAAACCGAGCACTGATGAAAGGAAACAACTCGCTCGGCATGTTTAAGACAATGTAAACAAGAGCTGGTTTTACCGAAAATGGCTGATGTAGGCCGAGCCACTGAGTCGTGTATATCTAGTTCGTTGAGAGCGCATGTGGATCTGAGTTGTTCCGGTATTGACGCACATTGTCCCCTCGTAGAGCTGTTCCTCGCCTGTATTTGATTAGACAGCAGACATGTCTATAGGTCAGAATCTAGGCAAAAGTACACCGGTAGCAGTGTTTCGTGTACAGAACCTGACCTCTTCACTAGTGCGATATTCCATTCCAATCTGCATCCACATGCATCGATCAAGCAATTGACCAACCATCTTAAGGCGTGCACAGAAGATTTAACTTATGCTCGATGTGCCACTCCTAATCATGCACCCTATGGATCCGCTGATGTTTTGACGTTAGTGAATACGGACTATTAGCTAATTAGAACACATAAAACGGATCAAAATGTTTCAATTTTTTTTAAAAAGTTTTGCACACAAGAATTATATCCCTTAATTAAGACAGAAGCACAAACTTTGTTATGCAACCACAAACCATATCGGCTAACAACCTAATAAAAATAAACATGTTGTATGACAAATCTCGTTCATACTGTATGCACCATTGAATGGATCACTAACATGATTTTTAATTGCATTAATTAAATTAGTATTTCAGCTAACCAATCTGTTCAGGTAAATGATCTGGTCGATGCTTCGGCCGGTCGTGCTAGTTCGCGTGCGTTAGTGTTGTACAGTAACTAATACTACTCCGTACATGATAAATACTAGAATTATGGTACTAAAATAGTGTTATATTGGTTTATTTTACTTTTTGCTAAATGGATGTATGTAAATGTATTTTAATGCTAAACATATTTATTTAAGAATGTGATATAAAAATGCTACTATACCATTTGTATCACTTATCGCTCAAATGGATACTAGATGTATTTTACTAGATGATGGTGCTACGTTTTTTTGTTGCAACCGACAATGAGCAAAACTACCATATATCCTTGATTTTGCCATAACAAAAAATTAATATGTATGGCCGTTGATGACGGGCTGCAAAATTTATTGCAAAAAATGCTACCACCGGTGATTGAATTTGCTATCACCAACTCATAGCAAATACGGTACACAACAATTTTGGTTATGAACTTTTTGCTGTAACGGTGATTTTTTTTTGTTGCATTTGCGTAACACAAACGTTGTAACCGACACTACATCGATACGAGTTATTTTTAAACTTTTTACAAAGAAGTGCGCAATAATTATGATCGTTGAATAACCAGGATCAAACCGCTAGGATGGAATCAAGGAAAACGGATCGGTCGACCGACGACTACCACCGTTCATCTGTTCATGTTAAAACTTAATTTTACCTAATTTTATTTTAACAAAACATAACCATTAGTGTACAAACTTATCTCATGATTAATCAACACATTAGATAATCTTAGAACCATTTTGTCAGAGCACGACCTGCTAGCAGGTACAGTCCAACCGTTTGGTCTAATCAAATTGAAAATTGCAGCATTCCCACTCAGTTCCTTTCGTCGCTTTCACCACACCCACCCGTTTCCTCTCTGGTACTGTACCAGCACATGGTCTAACCCCACCTCCAGGCGCTCATGCACCAGCACATAGCGAGTCCACCAAACGAGAACCTGAACACTTGTTCTAATCCTATATAGCTACGATCCCTACATGTGACCTATAGCTGACGGCTAGAGGGGACAAACAGCTGACACCAGCCCATCCCAAGACGCTCAACAACGGTGCAGATTAAGTCCTTCCATAGCTCGGCCTACATAAGTTCGCGTCGCTGGTTTTTCAAGGATTTTCAAAGCCGTGTAGACAGGACTAAAGAATTCAGAGATCTCTTTATTTTTTATTTTTTGAGAACCAGAATTCAGAGATCTCCACGAGCGAGGCGAGTGGAGTGCCGAGTACCCAACTAAAGCAAGCAGCACCGAACCACTTGCCCAGTTGAGGTGGCAATCACATGCAAGTATGCAGAAAATCGCGCAGCTAGCAGCACCATGCGCATCGTCTTTAATCTTTTGCCTTTCGCTTTAGTTAGCTCTACTACTGCTCCTAATTCGCCGAGACGCGAGATTAGGCAGACTAGAGAGAAGTAGCTGGGCAAAGTTTCCCGATCCGACTGGAGCCATCGATCGATGGGGTCATCCAGAGTCAATGCCGTGTTAATTGTTTACTCACTCCAAAACCCAAACCCTGCTCAGAGTAGTACTACTAGGAGACACGGACAGTTGCAGTGGTTGACTGGTTTGGGGTTCATAATTAAATTGATGGATCGGAGACGGAAGTGGTCGAGAAAGATGATCCGCAAAGGAAGCTGCGGGAAGGTTAGCTTGCCGGTGTTAATGCTAGATCCATTTTCCAGTTTGACTGCCCCGGCGATACGTCCTACTATACCCGTATTCCTTGCCGACGCAACAAGTTGGACAATTGCGTACTGGAGTACGTAGTAGATATTCTTCCCCGGCTGCTGGTTTATTTCCGTATCTCTAGCTTCACGAAGCATCTGTCAGCATTGTTGCAGTATCTGCCTTTGATTTCTCCTTTGTCAATAAAACAGTCATTTGCCCGCAAAAAAGAAATAAAAGGAACATTCTTCTCCTACGTGTAGATATCATCGCTTTACTGTATTAGGTTGATCCAAATTTCGTGATTAGAAGCGATCTCTGTGCTTAAAAGACCATGACCCCGGTGGCCAAGGGAGAAAAGTTGAGAGATTCCATCGAACCTACCTATGGATAGAACGCAGCGCGTCTCCACGGAGGAAGGTGGGATGTGGGATCGTGGGGACTGCGATTGTTACGTGGTCGGCACGCGCTTGGACTTTGCTGTACCTGTACGCGCATATATCCCATCGCTCCATACAGCCAGGTTCCAACACCACCACCAGGCATGCTTGGACCTTCGTTCAAGCCGACCTCGCTTTGAACATGGCAAGGCCCAGTGCCCCGGTGTCATCATGCCGTGTAGAACGGTTTGGAAAATAGCAGTTTTTTTACCAGGCTAAACCCTCAAAATTCAAATTATACAGAGTTTTTGATCAACATCAAAGGACGGGAAAAATGAAAACCCGACTTCGAGGGCTGCCAAACCCCACCACCACCCCTCGATCTGGAAAAGATGGCAATGTGGCTAAAACCCAAGCAACATTAAGAAGAAAAAAATAACCCTATTACAAACCAAAACAACAACACTGAAGTATCTTACAATCTCACCACGACAACAACGTTAAGAGAGAACAACCACCCACGAGTCCACCAGCCTCAACACAAATTGTGCAAAGAGTATTGTGGTTCCCATTAGGTGTGGCAACGTCGATCTTGATGATATACTCCAGTCCTTCCCAGCATACCGTTCCTGCTTCCCTATTCATTATCTTGATCTCCCACTCGCAGTCAAAAGATTGAAGAGGGCCCACTTGCAACATCTTGACGGCTAGGTCATCGGTAAATTGGCTCCTTGGAATGAAAAACATGTTGCTCTCTCAACGCGTATGGCTCTTGTTAAGGCGGTCCTTATGACATTGGCTATCTACCATATTATGGTGCTAGACCTTTCGGTGGAGGTGCTTAAAAATAGGGATAGTTTGAGGCGTGCCTATCTTGGGTTGAAACTGGCACGGTGATAGGTGGAAAGTGCAAAGTAAATTGGGAGCAAGTCTGGAAGCCAAAGAATCTAAAGGACTTAGCATTCTGAATCTTGGGAAGTTTTCCACCGCCCTCCGGCTAAGGTGGCTTTGGCTTGAATGGCCGACCCGCCAAGGGTGTGGTGTGGGTTGGGGACGCCATGCATTGCTCAGGACCGTGACCTCTTTGCGGTTGCCACTAAAGTGGTGTTTGGCGATGGAACTAAAGAAAGATTCTGGGAGTCCTCCTGGCTTGAGGGGCTCATACCAAACGATGCACCTAAGATTTTTGAGATATCATGCAAGAGAGGTGCCACTATTGCAACGACCTTGAGGGACGATCATTGGATTGCACAGATTGACTCCCAAATAGGCCTCGCGCTTGAGCACATTCAATAGTTCATGAACCTTTGGGATATGTTACCAAATGTCCACGTCCTAGGCGAGAGTCAGGGATACAATCATGTGGGAGTTCATCAATGATGGAAGCTACCCTGCAAAATCTACCTAGTTGGATGCGGGGCTAACCCATTCCAACTTGTGTGCCATGGTATGGAAGGCTACCCCATCCCCCCACCCCCCCCGAATGCAAATTCTTTGCTTGGTTAGTCACCCAAAACATGATCTGGACGTCGGCTCCAACGACGATGATGGAAAAATTGTGTCTAATGCACTCTTTGCATCCAAGTGGGACAATCCACAACTCATCTTCTATTCAAGTGCTACTACTCCATCCATGTTTGGAATGAGGTTTTCTCTTGGCTAGATCTTCCTATCTCTACAACTCTCTGGCACCAGTTTGACACAGTGAAGTCTTGGTGGGATGTGACACCAATAGTGTTCATTCTTTGAAAGATATGTCTTCCCTAGTTCTTGTTGGATGGGAAATTTGTAAGGAAAGGAGTGCACACATCTTTAGGAGCAAGGCGGCATCGGTGTCGATAATATTGAGGGTCATCAAGGAGGAGGTGTCCCTTTGGGCCATTGCGGGTGCAAAGCATATGAGTATGTAATGTTGTGAGAGTAGCTCATCTAAACTTTGCCAGTTCCCGGCTTATGTGTAACAAACTTCTCTTCTTAATTAATGAAATGACAAATCTTGTTTGCCTTGTTTCAACAAAAAATGAACATAGGAAAAGCAACCAAAGTGAATGGAAGAGCTTGAAACTTCATCCTCGTTGCGATCTGGTGCAACAGAGATTCTCATCAGATTCATCCAACAACATAGACCTTCCCAATAGATTAGGAACGAAACCACATAGAAAATGATCTGAAATGGGGTTGTAATGTTCTTGAATTCAACGGTTGCTTGATCTCAAGCCAACCAAATACTCCAAGTCACCACAGCTAGACCAACTATGTAGAACTTTAAATTTCCAGTTAAAGAAGTGCAGCATCAAGCATAAAACTCCTAGAAATAGGGACATAGCTCAGTTCCGAACATCACACCCATTATTCTCCAAATTACCTTGGTCACTGGACAGTTAAATAACAAAGGTTGAGAAGTTTCAAAAGAATTACAAATATCATTGCTTGAGAGATAAATCTAAAATAACCAGGCATGTATAAATTTCTTTATTAACCGGACTTGTATGATCTCACTTCCTAAAATGCATGTGCCCCTTAAATTATGTGCTTAACTTTGACCACAAATCTGTACGGCTCACGATCCCATTGTCTTCTTGTATATATTGATGAATTCTCCTTCATTGCTTCTGCAAATCCTTGGCTTTCAAGAAGGATGCTTTAGTAAGATGAAGGCCTAGAGGGAGCAATGAGTAGCGCACACTGTGCCTCGTCGATGGATGTAAAAGAAAAGGCAATGCTGGATTTTCAAGAATTGCATGTAATTTCTTATTTTTGTACGTACTAATTTATTTAATATATGGTCTTTGGTCTTTTTATAAATAATACACAATTAATACATGAACTAACATTTGAAAAGATCCAAATTGATAGATCTAACCAATCTCGATCACTAAACAATCTCAATCCAGCGATCAAGATTGCTTGCTCAACATGTTTATTGTGAATTAATATCATACTATCAAATACCAACCTTGATAATGACCATATAATTAACATGCTACTAACACCCTGCTGATTATCAGGGTGCAATTAGAATGATGTCTATTATGTACATGGCCCTGATTGCATATACACCTTGGGTAGTATGCCAAACAAGCATACCATTATATTCAAAGTCTAAATAAAATTCAAATGCCATAATTTTTGTGGTACATAAAGTGTACTTTGTTCATTAAAACACGAGAGGTAAAAATATTAGGCTAAACTTTTAACAGACGTTATATTTTAGAGTGAGGAAGTGATAGATGAAATTTGAATTGTTTTAGCCATGAATACAAGATAATGGTGGCTATATTTGATCGGTTTTGCTTCTTTATACCGTGTGCACACAACTTTGTTTACATAAATTAATTCTTGTATTACCGTAACACCCCGGGTGTCACGTTACGGTGATCACTGTTGATAATGCCAAGCCACTATGGTTTGCTAATAATGATCACCCTTGATCATGGCTATTCAAATCCAAACCCAAATAAAAATTCCAAAACAATGTGAAAATTTGTTTCCACCAAAAATTCTCCAAATAATTTTGTTAAATATCTAATATTCAGTATGTTATGACAAAATGGTAGTGGGAATTTATTACAAGGTTTAAATATTTTAAACAAATCAAAACAATAGCAAAACAGTAGCATTTGACCCCTTTTAAATAAAATAATAATGCAATTGATTTTATATGGCACAAAACTTTTTGTGGCACTATTATAAAGTGCATCACTAATTTTGGTACATGTTTCACATTTTACAAAAATGCCAAAGATACACAAACAAATAGTACACAGAAAAGAAAATACAGAAAACAAAAAGAAAAGAAAAGAAGAAAAAGGCTATAAATCGCCTGGGGCGAGGCCCACCTCCTAGCCGGCCCAACTCCCACCCTTGTCTTCTACCTCCTGTTCATGGAGGTAGCGTGGAGGCAATCCCACGGTGCCACGACCGTCGCCGTCGCCGTGGCACCCATCGGCGACCAGCCGGCGGGGATAAAGCCCGAGGCCACCCCGCGCCCCCCGGAGTAAACCCTAAACCTAGCCGCTGTTTTCCCCCTCTCCCAGCTTCGCCTTCTTCCTTCCGAGCCCGACAAAAAACGCCATGGCCGCCGGATCATGAACTCGCGCGGACACATTGCGAACCAATCCAAGCCCCGCTGTCCTGGGGGTGCGCCATCGACGTCTTCATCGCCTCCCGTGTGGAATCGAACTGCAGCACCGCGTAGGCTACATCCTCTTCTTCGCTCGCCGACAGCCGCCGTCGTCCTCACCACCAAATTCGTCACCTCCGGCCCGCCCCGACCTCGCCCGAGCTCACCACCGGCCTCCCCTCGGTGATCTTTGTCGGTTCCCCCCGTTTCCCCTCTCAGTTCGCGCGTTGTAGGCCGCCGTAGTCGTCACACTGTGCTCGCCGTACTCCGGCCGCCGCGCGCGCCGTTGCAGCACTGCCGCTCCGGTCTCCCCAAGCTCGCGCCTGTTGCCCCTTGCGATGCGCGCTCGCTCGCTCGTTCGAACGAGCCGCCTCGCGCAAGAGTTGGCCGCCGGAGCGCTATTCCCCTGTCGCCGCCGTGCTTGGCTCCGGCCACCGCGAGCCCCGTGCGCCTCATGCGAAGCCCCGCTCTCAAACCCCTGCGCAACCTCGCCCCGCTACCCGCTCCTCCCTAGCTCGCCGGAGTAGCCGGCCTCGCCGTGCTCCCGGTGGACATCGACGGCGAGCTAGCTGGGCTAGCCCCTCCTGTGTGCCACTGACCTCTGGGGCCCACCTAGAGGGATTAACCCCTAAACCCCCCTTGCTTAATTAAAACTAAGATACCCCCTAGCCTATGACACCTGGGCCCCATGCCCTTTAGTTAATTAAAATTGCTTAATTAAAATAGTTAGGCTGACAGGTGGGTGATGGCTTCTCGCCCCTCGTTGGTTACCCCAAGTGGAAGGTTTGAGATGCAGTGCAGCAGAAATTTTCCCTCGGTGAAGATACCAAGGTTATCGAACCTGTAGGACTCAGGAGATACAAGTAGGTGGCAACGTCGCCAGAAATTGCTTCCTGACTAGGGTGTTGTCGTGGACCTGCACACATCAACAAATAACTTTGCTCCCAACGAGTACATAGGAGTTGTCAATTCCTCCGGCCTTGTCGTTTACAAAGGATCAACGCAAGAGATAAAAGGTGCAAAGGAAAGTAAAAGCTGAAAGTAAATTGAGGGTGTGAACAATAATGTGAAGATGGACCGGGGTCCCGTGATTTTCACTAGTGATGTCTCTCTCCCAAAAGACAAAAAAAGTGCTAGCGAGGTAAACAAATCATAGTTGGGCAATTGACAAGATTATGAAGGCACCGCAATGCTAACTATGCTGCAAAGAAAGGAAGGGCTCAAAAGCAATGGGCAGTACGCCAAGGTAAGTAGACCGAAATCCACCTGCATCTACTACGAATCATCCACCTTGAGATATCTATCCAGAACATCTCGCTGGTATTAAGTTGCGAATCCCACCCAAAGTGTAAACTCAAAGCAACAGACAACAACATTAAAAGAACTTTGCGTAAAGTAAACAATCCTTGCGCCCGCAGGTACAAGCACCGTTGTTTTATCCCTGGTGGCAAAAACACATCCCCTAGTCTCATGTTTCTGTCACTCAAGCTAGACATCAAGGGGCTGAACCCACAATCGAGCATAACGCTCTCTCTTGGAGTTGCAAATAAAATACTTGGCCAAAGCAAATACCGCAACGGAGAACATGCAAGAATTTACTCAAGAACAAAATATAAAAGAGAAGAACCAAATATATTACTCATCACAATCTGAACATAGTCTCATAATCCATCAGATCCCAACAAACTCAGCATAGCAACAGCAGAAATTACATAGATGCCTCGATCATGTGAAGCAGCTCACGAAGACTCGAAAATGGAAGCACAAAGAGGGGAGAGATTCATCACATAGCTACTGGTCACGGACCCAAGGTCCAAGGGGGACTAATCACGGCACATCCGGGAGGCGTCCATGGCTATGGATGGTCTCCCGGAGGGGGTTCCTCCTTCTGGCAGGGTGCCGGGGCAGCTTCTCCAGGCAGCCCCGATCTTGAAACGGCGGCGGCGGTGGTACAGAGGGGAGTTCGCGAGAAAGAGATCGATATTAGGGGTTTCCATCCCGAGGGGTAAATATAGGCGAAGGGGGCATCGAGGGGACCCACAAGGCAGTCAGGAGGGTCCCTGGCGCGGCCCAGGGTGGGGCCGCGCCACCTGCCCTCCTGGCTGCCTGGTGGTGGCCCCCTTCCCTCTCTTGGTGATTCCGGAATCTTCTGTTGCGCTGATTTTTTATATATTTTCTCGGAATTTTTGGAGAACTTTTAATGGCCGGAAAACCTGAAATACAAAAACAGCAGAAAACAGAAACTGGCAACTGGGTGCACTGAGTTAATAGGTTAGTCCAAATAGGTTCAAAAGTGTATGAAAGTTCAATCAAAACATGGCAAAGTCACACAAAACATGCATGGAGCAAGCATAAATTATAGATACGTTTGGGACGTATCAACATCCCGAAGCTTAATTCCTGCTCGTCCTTGAGTAGGTAAATGATAACAAGCATAATTTCTGTGGTGACATGCCACACAACCAAATAAGGACTTTTAAGTAAAGCAATCAAAGCATGCAATTCAATTCAACTCTTAACAAGCAAGAGTCTATATTAGCATTGACACAAGCAACAAAAGAAAAAAAGGTGCAAGAGCTCTCGCTGTCCGTGACTCGAATGTCTCCAAATGGTGTTTGCGTGCAAGCAAGGGACTGGGAAGAAAGAGAAAAAAGGTTGTTGGGAACAACTATCTACTAAAGTTTCACACTTGGTCTCCTTTGGATTCTTATCTGGACTCGTCCCCAGACCACTAGCCAGGTACAAGTCAAACTGATCCACTCCCTTTCGATATTTTGAGCCCTCATGCAATGGATAAGCGTGAGCAAGAAAGTTGACACCTAAAAGGGAAAACAGAAAGAAGGTGGAGGAGGAAGACAAAAAAGGTGTGGAAGGCTCACATCAATGAGGACAATCATAGGCGAGAGAAGGCCATATGATAGATATGATGTGAGGAGTAGGGATTGCCATACAACGGATGCACATGTGAGCTAAAAGCTCTCCAAGGGAAATAGTGGGGGTGCATCTAACTTGCTTTCTCAAGAAGACCTAGAGCTCGTTTGAGGAGGCTCATCATTGGAATATACAAGCCAAGTTCTATAGTGTGAAGGGTCCCCACATAGCTATATGCATGATGATGATCTCTATGGAGTACAAGGGATAGAAGATGAAGTACTAGTGTGGATCTCTCAAAAGGAATAGTAGTATGCCCCCTTCTCTCTTTTTCTTTTTTCTTTTTCTCTTTTTTTTAATTTTTTGGTGGCCTCAATGGATCTTTCTATTTAACTCTCATTTGTCCTCTTTGGGATCTTTTGATTTTGTCCTCTTTGGGATCTTTTCCTCACTTTAGGGGCAATACTCTATATTTTACAAGAATATAGGAGATCTTTCACACTTTACAAAGGCACTCACATAAATAAAATGTAACTATCATGATGCAAATGTATGCCTCTGCCAGGGTAGCAGGATATGCAATGATACTAGCGCGTCATGTAGCAATGATTAGGGCAAGTCCCAACTAGCATGCGTCTCATCGATCAAGCAAGTAGCATGTATTACATGAAGATAAAGTCACGAGAAGGTGGATGTTGCATGGGAATGTATCTCGGAAAGGCTATGGAAATGCCTTGTAGGTAGGTATGGTGGCTGTTTTGAGGAAAGATATAAGGAGGCTTATGATGACAGAGTGTATCATGCCAAGGGTTTGGATGCACCGGCGAAGTATGCGCCAACTCTCGAGGTGAGAAAGGGCAATGCACGGTACCGAAGAGGCTAGAAAAAGTATAGGTGGGTGGAAGTGTCAACTTTCAAATAATCACATTAGTCGAAAGAACTCATGCACTTATTATCGGCAACTCTCAATCTAATCAGGAGGTTCACAAAGAGACAGGTATCCCGAGGAGGAGTGTATGGGGGTTTGGTTATCCTTGCGCATCCTCGACTCATGGTACGTGAGTGTACTCTAATATTCGAACCCTCCAGAGGTTAGTGATCCATCTAGTAGCTAGAGTTCTCAACAGGGGTTTTTTGGTTTTCGAAAAACACACGGATTGCCCAAAATACGACATCTATCACTAATAGGCAAGAGCTCTTGACACCATAAGTTCAAACATTACTCTAGTCAATACCTCAAAACTATTGCAAGTTACTACTACAAAGAGAATAACAACTTTAACTACCTACTTTCAGTCAAGACACAGAACTCAGTGCAACAGGCAAACTCTCTAACAAGATAAAACATGCAACCTATAGAAAGTTCAACCTAAGACAAAATAAAAGATCTAGAAAAACTAAAGCACTACAACTAAACAGAACAACAACTAAGAAAAGAAAAATAACAGCTCACAGCTAAAAGAATAAGCATGCAAATCCTATGAGGAGTTCTAGTTCAAGCGGAGCGTGAATCTCTCCCACACAAAAGAGTAAGTTGGGGTCTAACTTGTTATTACAGCAAAGAAAGCAAAACAAACCTAGAAAAGTAAAGAGCGAGACGCTCCAAGCAAAGCACATAACGCAGGAAGTGATAAAAATATAGTGCAACGAGGGACAAACTGATGATTGTTGATGAAGAAGGGGATGCATCGGGGCATCCCCAAGCTTAGACGCTTGAGTCTCCTTGAATATTTATTGGGGGTGCACATGGGCATCCCCAAGTGTAAGTTCAAGTATGTGATCAGAGGGGGAGGGGGTGAATGATCACTTCAAATTTTTGCATGAAACTATGAAGTGAAGCATAACTTAACAGCAGAAGAGTTTCAACAGACAGGTAAGCATTGAAGCAGAACATCATTGAAGCATAACTCAGCGAATCAAAAGCATTGAATCAATTGCATTGAAGCATATCACTGAAGCAATTGACAAACTGAATGTAAGTGCGTAAAGTAAAACGAACTCTTGACTCGGCGATGTTTGTTCGACCAGTTCACACTCTGCAAAGTGCTACGTCTGGTTGGAGGGACTTGTGATTGAACACAGGAGCTAACCTCTCTCCGTCCGTATCTCCACTGCACCAATCTCCTTGAGCTTGGTCAGTTCTTCACTCGTGGTTGATTATTGAGGAAATCACCGAAACCTTTGACAAACTGGACTTCGAGGCGACAATAACTCTTCGCTCTCTGAAGAACAACTCTCTAACCGTCTAGGAGAATTGCAGTTCTCCAAGATAAAAAGGCTAGCAAACTTCTTCCTAAGTCATAATGAATCAACTCAGATCAATAGGACTTATGCTTCAGTGGTTTGGTTTTTGGATGTGCTTCGGTGGGGTTGCCCTTTCTCTCTCCTCTGTAGGGAATCAATCTTGGAGCAGCCGCCGGCCAATGAGGGCGGGGGTGGCGTATTTATAGGTGGCAATCCCTAGGTGCGAAATGACTGAAGTGACCCGATGTGACAGCTTGACACCTGTCCCCAACGGTCATATTTCCAATCAAAGCGCAACTTTACTTGCGGTCCAAGTAAAGCTGACTCACGGACTTGGTTCTGCTTCAGGAGCCGAAAGAACAAAGTCTTCGCTGGTGAAGCATTACCTAGCTCACATGAGATTTCTTCAACTCTGGTTTCTCACTGGTTTAGATTCGATCTGAGTCTTTTCATCAAAACCTTCGGAGTACATTTACTAAACCCCTCTTGATAGTACGGTTTTTCCTACGACTCAAAGAAGTAAAAGAAACTACGCAAAAACAACTAAGTCATGCGCCATCTTGATCATCTTCTTCGATGAGACGAGCTTCAGGATTCCTTATCCTTTTAGGGGTCGACTTCCGTGATGAGCTTCACTCCAGAGGATGTGCTTCGGTAAAAGTATCAATCTTCGTTGAAGCTTTATCACCAACCTATAACTTCAGGAACCTAACCATCTGTTTCACACTAGAAAACTTGTTAGTTCCTTTACTGTTTTGACCAACAATATCCAAAACTCATGAGGGTATAACTTTGCTCTTACAATCTCCCCCTTTTTGGACTATTGTTGACAAAACAGGCATCGATAAAAGGTATGGAATTTTGAATTTGAGTTGAGAGCAAACTCTAAGATATGAAGCTTTTGAATCCCCCTGAAAAGTTCCTCTGCAGATGTGGATATTCCTTGAATATGCAGTCAGCTTGAAGTTTCTTCACAGAGTTAAACTTCCTGAGGCCTTTCCAAGAATGACGCTTCAATACCTTCAAGTATTGGTTGTTGTTCATGGCAATGTTACCAACTCTGTTTATCTCATCAGACAGATGTTGCATCTGGCGCTGATTTCCTTCGATGAAGTTTTCAAGCAGTTGTTGGTTTCGAATTGCAACTTCAAAGTGGTACACTTCTTTCTGGAAACGCTTCGACATGTTGCGTTCATTGATATGCTGTCTGACTCCTACATATGTTGCAAAAGGGTCATTAGGCCGCCTGAAGATATTCATAGTATCGCGGACCGGAGGGCAGAACAACTTCGGGTGATGCTTCACAGTGTAATCTTCGCTGCGTCCATGGTTGCAAATGGCTTGCAGCCAAGGAGCATATGGCTTCAGTTGATGTACCAATTCTGCAGCTTGTACCATGTACCGAAGAAAACAATCCTCGAAGTCAAACACATGTCCATGGGTGAGATTCAATAGAGCATGACGAGTAGGATAGAGAATGTTTGATTCTTCATTCGCAGAACTGAGAGGCATTAGTGAGTTTGACAAGATATAAAACCAAGTCTTCGATATGAACACCAAATGCTTCGGGCGAATATTTTCTGGCATGTGATCTCCAGTGACTTCGGGATCCAATAGAGATGCAAATTCAGCTTCAGTAGGATCCGGCAACATGTGAACCTTTGCAATCTCTCCTGTGTGCCTTGGGATGTTCACTATTTCCATGAATTCATCTGAGTGCATTCGGAATACTTTCCCTTGAATCATCCATTCTAGTATCCATGAGCTGGTATCATCTGGGATTCCAGAGACATATAGTGTGGCATAGAATTGCTTCACTAGCTCTGAGTTGAAGGGAGTTTCCATAGCAAACAATCCGGTCAGATTCTGTGCTTCGATAGTTTCCATGATGTTTTGGAAGCACGTTGCAGATGAAAGACTGTGCATGTCCAAGTACTTGTGTCTGAACAGAACACCTTTCTGGCAGTAAAGCTTCGTGTACAAGATTTGCTGTTCAGCAGTCCAGAATCGAAGGTCATCAGCAGTTCTTGGGGAATCATATGGACTAGTGCCAAAGAATCGAAGCTTCTTGCGATGAATTTCAATGTCAAATTCAGGACCATGTCTTGAAGAAGATCCTTCTCCCAGGAATATGGGAAAAGTCTCTCTTGGATAGACGGAGTCCAACTGTGTGTCTTGAGCAGGAATGCAATGCCTTCGTGCATCTGTGATTCGCCTTGGCGGTTGAGTTACAATGGCCAACTCATTTGCTTCGGCTTCAGCTTCGACTTCTGCATCTGCATTGGCTTCAGCATTAACAGCTTGATCTTGGGCTTTGCCTTGTTTGTCTTCAGACTCCTCAGCAGAGTGAGCTGAAGAGTAATCCTTTTCAGGAATGACTTGAGGGGGTGGAGAAGGTTCTGGTGCAAAATTGTCTTGAGCGGATGGTTGTGGAGCGGGTTGAGGTGGAGGAGGAGTTGGAGCACGGGGTGGAACGACTTCGGGGGCGGATGGCTTCGATGTGGGTTTGCCAAGCTTGATGATTCTGCATCGAGGGGGCGATGCCTTTCTAGGGGCCTTCTTGGCCGGATGAGAGCTCACCTCATCAGCTTCTTCAGTGTCTGCAATGAGACGCCTCTTCCTTTGTTGCAATATCGGAAGTGGTGAAGCTAATTGCTTGAGCATGGCTTCGCGCTTCTTTGAGTCAAGAGCCATGACTGAAGCATTGTGAGTCTTGCAACATTCTTCAATGGCAGACTTAATCTTGCCTTGATACACTTGAATATTCTGCTTTGTTTGCTCATTCACAACAGCAATTTTCTTTGAAGCACCTATAGCTTCGCTCTTGAAATCCTCATCAGATTCATCATCTGCTTTCTTCTGGAATTTCTGAATCTTAGCAGTTTCTGATCTATCTCTTGCATGCAAATCTCTCAGCTGATTGTACAAAGTTTCGACCATGGCTGAAAGATTTGGTGAAATGTAGATATTCCCAATATCCACATCCTGGGGATTTACAGCTTCAGGAAGCTTACAGTATACCTGATGCAGGCTTAAACAGTCCCAGAGTTCACCTTCTCTAGCATCTGGAAAATTGTGTTCACTATGCTCAGCTTCATCATGGGCTTCGGGGACAGGAGCTGCGACTGGCTTCGGGGGAAGGTCCTTCGGAGCCATGTCCACAGCGGCTTCCTTTTGAGCGGCCCTTGCAGCTTGCTACACTTTCTTCGTGCGAAGAATATCAAGCTGAGCTTGACGCTTAGCTTCAGCTTCGCTAAGCTGTTTGGCTTCGGCGGCAGCCTTAGCCTCTTGAGCTTTAGCTTCAGCGAGCTTGCGCTTCGCTTCAGCTTGCTGGTTTGCCACGGCCAGCTCCTTCCTTTGCTTCTCCATCTCAGCTGCTTCTCTATCAGCTTTCTCTTTCTCTTTGGATTCTTTCTCAGCCTTAGCTTTGGCTTGAGCTTCGGCATGCAAACGTTCAGCTTCGATGCGGTCTCTCTTCCGCAATTCAGCTTCTGACAGCTTCTTTGTGCCAACCTGGGCATAAGTCTGACCAGGCTTAGCCACAGTTGCCTTTGGCTTCGGAGCTTTAGTATGCTCAGAAGCTTTGACTTCGGGCACAACAGTAGGCTTAGCCACAGGCGTAGCCTTCGGGTCATGCCGTTCCTTGGTCCTCTGGTCGGCTGGAACAGGACGGCGAGGAGGCTTAGAGGACAGGGGTGCCTCTACCACCAAGTTCGTCAAATCTATGTTCCTCTTGGGAGCAGGAGGTTCTGATGGTTCTTGAAACTTAACACCTTTAGGAGCAGTTGGCTTCGCTCCAGCCTTCTTCTTCAGAGGCATACGAATCAGTTTCTTCTTAGGACTTGGGGGAATGGGTGAGTGCTCTGACTCATCATCTGCTTCATCAGCAGGATCTTCATCGATCGAGTCTTCAAGCGGAGCAGCTGGTTCAGCTTCGTCATCTGCTTTGTGTTCAGCCTCTTCTTCTGAAGCAGGAGGGGGTGAATCACTCACCTTCCGAAGCTTTCGCCTCTTCTTAGGCTTCGATGGTTCGGCTTCATCAAGCCCTGCAGCAGCAAGAGCTTTTTCCTTTTTCTCGTCTCGGATCCTCTTCTTCTCAGCCAGAATAGCAAGCCTCTCTTGCTCTTCAGGGTAATCATCCGGGGTCTTGAGTGAATTTGGGTGCGGGACAGCCGGAGGCTTCGGGTAGTACTTCTTCCGGTTTGCTGCAGTGTACTGAGCGCACATTGCGGTGGTGTACCGATAAGGTGGGCTGAAGGCGAATTGCATTGCCCACTTCCAAGATGGAATGCTTTTGAACTTGTACCACCGAATAGCCCAATATCGACGAATCCTTTGCAGTCGAATCTTCCTATCATGATCTGTCTCTTCTGGTGGGGTGTCATATCCCATCTTGAGGAGAATGGCTTCGGGTATGCCTCGGGCATTATTCACTTCCTTTGTTTTGCCTCCTTTGCCCTTCTGCTTCGGTGGCTCTGGGTAATTTTCCAGTCCTTCAACAATCGGAGACTCATTCCCCATTGCAGCCTCTTCGTCAGACATCCTGTGAACAGAATCATAGACAAGAGGGAAACAGGGAGAGGGAATGAATAAGCACAGGCAAAGGTTTCGACCAAAAACAAATCAATTTTGACAGGAGCTCAGATCAATCTAAGATTGGATGCAACTCTGGTTATGGATTCGGCTAGAACCAGTTCGAGAACAAGACCTAACCCAATCCAGAACACAGACGACATCGAGTCTTAAGCACTGACCTGAGAGAAGATGGGATTACTTTGGATTCTAAGAACAGCTTTCCCAAGGAGCTAGAAACAGCACGGATCAAGCAGCCCTATAAACAGAAATCAAAACCCTAGCAGAACTTAGATCCAAACCCTAGATGAAGAACACGGGAAACAAGATTGGATCCAAGGAGCTTTGCGTACCCTAACTTGGTGACGCAAGGCGGCTACGACGACGGAGGGCGGAGAAGTGCTCTGCGTCGACGGGGAAGGTCCACGGCGGCGGCGTTCCGGCAGTGAAGCGGCGACGGCGACGACGGGGACGAGAGCTCTGCGGTTGCTCGAGGTAGAAGACGGAGAAGTCGGAGAGAATGAGTGTGGGATGAACCGTTTCGGTGGAACGCCTTAAATAGGCCTGACCTGGAGCGGTTACCAGATCAAATCGAACGGTGTCCTGCGACTGACTCTTCCGATTCAACGGCTCAGATGAAGTGGCGTATCGCGAGCGAATCTCAACGATCCGAAAAGGACGGGGACTCAACGGCCGAAGAATAAGTCTTGACCGAGAGCAAAAACTTCGATAGAGTTGGAAGCATTTGATTCGAAACTCAATGACGTTCGAAGCAATATGCTTTCCGTTTCAATTGTGCTTAACATTCAAGATAGAAAAGATTTGGGAGCGAAACAGAATGGAGGGGTAGGGTCCGAATCTTATCACTTCGAAGAACAACATCGAAGCTAAAAGTGATAAGCATAGGGGACAAAGGAAATGAATCAATAAAACAAACTAAAGACAGAACAGAAAGCAAATGGCAAACGAAGCTAAACTTGGACGAAGAAAAACTCAAGCGAAACTAAACAAATAAAGCACAACGAAGGTGATAATATACAGTGAAAAGTTTCGATCTTACTGAACATTGTGTGAGTCTAAGATGTTCAGCTCACATCTCAATGCACAAAACCTTTTCTCGTCCAATGGCTTCGTGAATATATCCGCCAATTGATCTTCAGTTCTTACATGGCTAATCTTAATGTCTTCGCGCTGAACATGATCTCGAAGAAAATGATGACGAATATCAATATGCTTCATTCGAGAGTGTTGCACAGGATTGTGAGCAATCTTGATGGCACTCTCATTGTCACAAAGCAGAGGGATTTTCTTCACATAAATACCATAATCTTTCAGCGTTTGCTTAATCCAAAGTATTTGAGTGCAGCATGAGCCAACAACAATGTATTCAGCTTCAGCAGTAGATATTGAGACACAGTTCTGTTTCTTTGAAGCCCAACATACAAGAGATCTACCAAGAAAATGACAAGTGCCTGAGGTAGATTTCCTGTCAACCCTATCACCAGCCCAGTCTGAATCAGAATATCCAATCAAATCAAACTGAGTACCTTTGGGATACCAAAGTCCCAAAGAAGGAGTATGTGCTAGATATCGAAGAATTCGCTTCACAGCTATATGATGCGATTCCTTCGGATTTGCCTGAAAACTAGCACAAATACAAACTGATAGCATGATGTCAGGTCTAGATGCACATAAGTATAAGAGTGAACCTATCATAGACCGAAACTTTTTCTGATCGAAGGGTTTCCCTTTCTCATCTGCATCAAGAAAACCATTAGTAGGCATGGGAGTTCTAATGGTCTTGCATTCAGCAAGATCAAACTTCTTTAGGCAATCCTTCAAGTATTTCTCTTGTGAAATAAAGGTGCCATTCTTCTGTTGTCGAATCTAAAGTCCAAGGAAAAACTTCAATTCTCCCATCATTGACATCTCATATTTCTTCGACATCATCCTTGCAAATTCTTCGCTGATCTCAGTGTTAGTACAGCCAAAAATGATATCATCTACATAAATCTGACACACAAATAGATCATTGTTATATGATCGAGTGAAAAGAGTGGGGTCAGTTGTTCCTGGTTTGAAGCCTTTCTTTAGGAGGAAATCCTTCAATGTTTCATACCAAGCACGAGGTGCTTGCTTCAGTCCATACAAAGCTTTGTGAAGCTTGTACACCATATCAGGATTCTTCGAGTCTTCAAAACCTGGAGGCTGCATAACATACACTTCTTCTTCTATTTCACCATTAAGAAAAGCACTCTTGACATCCATTTGATATAGCAATATATTTTTGTGGTTAGCAAAAGCAAGCATGACACGAATGGATTCGAGACGGGCTACTGGAGCATAGGTTTCACCAAAGTCAATGCCTTCGATTTGGGTGTAACCTTGTGCTACCAATCTAGCCTTATTTCTTACCACAATACCGTCTTCATCTTGCTTGTTGCGAAATATCCACTTGGTGCCAATTACATTGTGCTTCGTGGGATCAGGTCTTTCAACAAGTGACCAGACCTTGTTCCTTTCGAATTGGTGAAGTTCTTCCATCATAGCTAATAACCAATCAGGGTCCTTCATGGCTTCATCATATTTTGAAGGCTCTAGCATGGAGACAAGAAAAGTTTCCACAGAAGTTAGCCAAACGAGTACGAGATCGAGTAGTGGGACGACCTGGTTGATTGATATCTTCGAGGATCGAATCCACATCAACTCTTCTTCGAACTCGTGATAACGCAGTATCATTTGCTTCAGGCTCATCTTCTGCTTCAGGATCTGCATCAGCTTCGGGTTCAGCTTCAGCATTTCCTTCGTTCCCTTGTCCTTCTTCGTCCTTTTCATCATTTGCTTCAGGATGGTGATCTCCAGCGCCCCGGGCTATGTGTGGGAACATTGGACCATCATCATCCCTAACAGCTTGACGTTGATTGGCTTCAACAGGGCGAATCTCACCAATAGCCATGGACCTTATTACTTCATCAAGAGGAGGTTCATCTAGATCATGAGGCAAATGCTCCTTTTGAGAGCCATTAGTTTCATCAAACCTTACATTTACAGTTTCCATAACTTTCCCAAAGTGAGAGTTATAGACTCTGTAAGTGTGAGAGTTTGAGCCATAACCTAGAAGAAAACCTTCATGTGCCTTAGGGGCAAATTTGGAGCTATGATTCATATCTCTAATAAAGCATGGAGCACCAAATACCCTAAGATATGAGACATTTGGTTTGTTACCAGTGATAAGCTCATGTGAAGTCTTCTTCAAGAATTTGTGATGGTAAACCTTGTTGATGATGTGACATGCAGTATTGATTGCTTCGGCCCAGAACCTAATAGGAGTCTTGTATTCAGCAAGCATAGTTCTGGCCATCTCAATGAGAGTTCTATTTTTCCTTTCAACTACACCATTCTGTTGAGGTGTATAGGCAGCAGAGAACTCATGCGTAAAACCATGATCATCAAGAAAATCTTCAATATGAGTATTTTTGAACTCAGTTCCATTATCACTTCGGATATGCTTCAGAGATAATTCATATTCTGTTTGAGATCTCTTTGCGAATGATTTGAAGATTTCAACCACTTTGCTCTTGTCATCCAAAAAGAAAACCCAAGTATAACGAGAAAAGTCATCAACAATAACTAGACCATATTTGTTTCCTCCCAGGCTTGCATAATTTTGAGGACCAAAAAGATCCATATGAAGCAATTCAAGAGGATGAGTGGTAGTCATGATGGTCTTCGCTGAATGATGTTTCTTTGTAATTTTACCAGCTTCGCAAGCACTGCAGAGACGATCCTTATCGAATTTTACTTCGCTAAGACCAACAACATGATTCTTCTTCACTAAGTTATGAAGATTTCTCATCCCTGCATGACCAAGTCTTCGATGCCATAGCCATCCTGATGAAGCTTTTGCCATTAAGCAAGTGGAAACAGCAGGGCCCGAAGAAAAGTCAACAATGTATAGATCTCCCTTTCGGTAACCCTCGAAGACAAACGAATAGTCATCCTGTGAAAAGACAACACAACGCGAAGCAGAAAACAACACAAGCATACCCATATCGCATAACTTTGAGATAGACATAAGATTATATCCAAGAGATTGGACTAGCATAACCTTGTCAATGTGCTTATCCTTCGATATGGCAATCTTACCCAAACCTAACACTTTACCTTTGTTGTTATCACCGAAGGTAATGTACTTTAGAGAAGATTGAGATAGTTTTTCTTCGGTGAACAACTCCTTGTCTCCGGTCATATGATTTGTACAACCACTATCCATGACCCATTCGGATCCACCAGAGACATAGCCCTGCAGAAGAATTAGTTCTTCTTAACCACCCACAAACGAGCACGTGACTGAGAAGACGTTGAAGCACTGGTCGAAGCAATATTAAATCGAACAGGAGTGTATTGCTTCGGTGAACCATCAAGCACACCATAAATGTAAGTCCTCTGCGAACGGTTAGCATAAGTATGAGCATATGCAATCTTAGTACGATTATTATGAGGACGATACGTGTGGCGACCAGTACGATAGTATTGCTTCTGCGGAACATTTGATTCGGTCACCAATGGATCATTTCTCGTCTCAAGAGAGTAGAAATGATTCGGTGGTATCGAAGACTTTCCCTGCATAGAATGGTTAGCAGGCAGTTTTTCCACAAGTGCTTTCTGCACCCATATCTGCCTCTTATAGAATCCATTCTTTGGTGGAGAGCCTACATACTCAGCTGAAACTTTTCCCTGTTCATCTTTCATGAGTTTGTAGTCTGAATCAAGTGATTCATCCACAATGACTTTGTTCATTTTGCAGTCGAAACCTGAAAGGTTAGCAATATCAATGGGTTTCTCCTTAGCTAGGACCCAAACAGTCTTAGGATACTGCTCAGGCTCCCAATATGTGCCATGAGGATTTATCTTCCTCTCGAAACCAACACCTTCATTCCTGGGATTCCTGTGAAGGAGAGCCTTCCTCAGGATATCACAGAGATATTGGTGTCCTTGCACACTTTTGAACATGCCTGTTTCAAATAAGTTTATCAACCTGAGGAGTTCCTCGGTAACAGCAGGATTTTCCTCATCGGAGGCATTAGTATCATCAATAACAATAGGAGCTTTCCCTTTGGAATCAGTTTTGCTTCGTTCCAAGCAGTCCAAACAAGGTGATTCAGTTTTATGATTTGCTTCAGAACCTTGTTGAGCCATGAGAGAGAGATTAACATTTTCCAATTCTTCATGAGCCTCTGTCAGTTTTTCGAGAGCCATTTTCCTCTGAAGAAATTCATAGGTGAGCTTCTCATAATCAACTGAAAGAAGATCATGCCGAGAGGATAATTCTTCAAACTTCTCCTTCAGAGCAACATGCTCATTAGTTAAAGTTTGACTCTTCTCTATCTCATTGATCAACAATGTTTCTGATTTCTTAATGGTTTTGCTTAGTGAATCAAGTTCATCTTGTTGAATTGAAGCAATTTTAGCAAGTTTAGCATAGCTTATCCTTGAGTCACTTTCACATGAGGAATAATCAGAAGTATCATAGTTTGACTTGGATGAAGATACCTTTGCCTTGGCCATGAAGCAATATGCAGGAGTTTCATCTTCACTACTGTTGTTGGTGAAGAATGAGCTCGAAGCATTGACTGAAGCATCTGCCGAAGCGAAGGCCAAACCAGCAACACCATCTGATTCGGATGCTGAAGCAGACCTTGAGTCTTGTTCATCTTCGGAACCAGAGGCTTCATCTTCTGAGTTCATCTCCTTTCCTAGATAGGCCTTGGCACGGTGAGAGCTGCTTCGACGAGACGAGTAATTCTTCGATGAAGAACTCTCACGCTTCTTATGATACTTCTTCTTCTTATCATCATTAGAATCTTTCTTCTTTTCTCTTCTTGAGCTGGAATCATGTCTCTTTGACTCATGACTTCTGGAGGATCTGTAAGACTTCGATGAAGAGTCTCTGAGTGAATGCTTCGATTTGTTCTCAGCTTCCCACAGAGGGCAATCAGCAATGTAGTGACCTGGTTTCTTGCACTTGTAGCAGCAATTGTCCTTTGATGGAGAGCTTCTAGGGGATGAACGGTAGGAAGAATGACTTGAGCTTCTTGAAGGATAACTCTTCTTGGGTGAAGAAAAGCCTTTTCTTTGAAAGCGATTGAAGCGTCTCATGATCAGTGCTAAATCTTTTCCAATGCTTGAGGGATCATCTGATTCGACACCTGAAGCAGAACTGACTTCGGGTGAAGAATGACGCGAAGCTTTTGCTTTCAGGGCATGGGATCTCCTTCGAGAACCATTTATGTCACGTTTCTCTTCTTCTTCCATTTCAAAGGTAGTGAGTCTCTCAAGAACATCAGCAGCAACAAGACGTCTGTAATCAGTCCTTTCCTTGATCATCAGCACAATGTGATCAAACGAGTCATCTAACGAGCGAAGCAGAGTTCTCACAACAGAGTGAGGTGTAATGTCATCAGCACCGAGGGAAATCAATTCATTGGCAAGAGTTGTGAGTCTGCTGTAAATAGAACTGACTTTTTCACCCTCGTTTCTCTTGAAGCGATAGAATTTGCTTCGGAGAGTGTCAATTCTGGCATCTTTCTGGGTAGAAACACCTTCACCAATCTTCTCAAGATAGTCCCAGACACCTTTGGCAGTTGGAATATTCTTCACTTCATGATACTTTTCAGGTGTCAAGTGATTGGTGATGAAAACCCAAACTACAGAATCAAGATCAATCAGCGTTGCTTCTTCAGGGGTGATCTCATTCTCATCAGCAACAGTGACTCCATACAAGACAACTTGCCAGGCAGTTGAGTTGATAGCCATGATATTTCTTTTCATCTTGTCCTTCCAGTACGGGTAGTCCTTCCCATTGAAAATAGGAATAGGTTCACCAGAGCGAATAGCTGCGAAAGACATACTAGAAGACATACTTGAAAACACTCCAGGAGGTTAATCCAAATAAAGAGTGCCTAGCTCTGATACCAATTGTAAGTTCAAGTATGTGCTCAGAGGGGGAGGGGGTGAATGATCACTTCAAATTTTTGCATGAAACTATGAAGTGAAGCATAACTTAACAGCAGAAGAGTTTCAACAGGCAGGTAAGCATTGAAGCAGAACATCATTGAAGCATAACTCAGCGAATCAAAAGCATTGAATCAATTGCATTGAAGCATATCACTGAAGCAATTGACAAACTGAATGTAAGTGCGTAAAGTAAAACGAACTCTTGACTCGGCGATGTTTGTTCGACCAGTTCACACTCTGCAAAGTGCTACGTCTGGTTGGAGGGACTTGTGATTGAACACAGGAGCTAACCTCTCTCCGTCCGTATCTCCACTGCACCAATCTCCTTGAGCTTGGTCAGTTCTTCACTCGTGGTTGATTATTGAGGAAATCACCGAAACCTTTGACAAACTGGACTTCGAGGCGACAATAACTCTTCGCTCTCTGAAGAACAACTCTCTAACCGTCTAGGAGAATTGCAGTTCTCCAAGATAAAAAGGCTAGCAAACTTCTTCCTAAGTCATAATGAATCAACTCAGATCAATAGGACTTATGCTTCAGTGGTTTGGTTTTTGGATGTGCTTCGGTGGGGTTGCCCTTTCTCTCTCCTCTGTAGGGAATCAATCTTGGAGCAGCCGCCGGCCAATGAGGGCGGGGGTGGCGTATTTATAGGTAGAAATCCCTAGGTGCGAAATGACTGAAGTGACCCGATGTGACAGCTTGACACCTGTCCCCAACAGTCATATTTCCAATCAAAGCGCAACTTTACTTGCGGTCCAAGTAAAGCTGACTCACGGACTTGGTTCTGCTTCAGGAGCCGAAAGAACAAAGTCTTCGCTGGTGAAGCATTACCTAGCTCACATGAGATTTCTTCAACTCTGGTTTCTCACTGGTTTAGATTCGATCTGAGTCTTTTCATCAAAACCTTCGGAGTACATTTACTAAACCCCTCTTGATAGTACGGTTTTTCCTACGACTCAAAGAAGTAAAAGAAACTACGCAAAAACAACTAAGTCATGCGCCATCTTGATCATCTTCTTCGATGAGACGAGCTTCAGGATTCCTTATCCTTTTAGGGGTCGACATCCGTGATGAGCTTCACTCCAGAGGATGTGCTTCGGTAAAAGTATAAATCTTCGTTGAAGCTTTATCACCAACCTATAACTTCAGGAACCTAACCATCTGTTTCACACTAGAAAACTTGTTAGTTCCTCTACTGTTTTGACCAACAATATCCAAAACTCATGAGGGTATAACTTTGCTCTTACACCAAGCTTGAGCGTTTGACACTCCTGAATCTTGTTTCATCATCCTCCATCGCGCACTTGAAAACTCCCTTCATACATAAATCATTGTAGGATGATTAGAGAGGTTAGTACCCTAATAAAATGATTTTCCTCTACTGAAAATAAAGATTTACAGGAAGAGCTACTGTTTCTCTTGCCTGCCCAAAAAAGTTTGCAAAGAAAAAGCAAGCTTAAGGATTGCAAAACTGCGAAAAGAAAAACTGGGGCAGAAGCTGAGAAAAACAGAACAACAGAGAAAGGAGAATTTTTTAGAGGTACTTCTGCAACTCAAATCAAAAAACTTTGAATAGATGCCTGAAAGGTAATTGTATGGAGCATGCTGTCAAAAAAATTCAGATGAAAAATATAATATGGTGATGTATTGAGAATTTTTCCGTCAAGCAGACATAATCTGTTTCTGGACAGCAAGCACCAACTTTTGACCTTTCTTGCAATCTGAGGCTAAACTTGGCACAAAGCTTGAAAAGTAAAGATACAATGATGTTGCTACATTAGTAAAAATCATCAAGACCACTAAGAACAGAACAAAAGCAAAAAGAAAAACCTAAATTCGTTGCGGGCTGCCTCCCGAAAGCGCTTCTTTAGAGCCATTAGCTAGGCTTGAAGATTATAAAAGATGCTCTCATAAAAATACGGATTTTAAGCAAAAGAGATCATCAAGAAGAAAATATGAAACAAATTTAAGCCTAACCCACTTCCTATGCATGGAAAACTTGTAAGAAAATAAATCAAGGAAGCACAAAGAGACAAGCATAGGAAGGTCGAAAAAGAACAACTTCAAAACTTTCAACATGAAGAGAGGTGTTTTAGTAATATGGAAGTTTCTACAACCAAACTTCCCTCTCTCGAAATAATTTTCAGTAGTATCATGAACAACATCAAGAATATAACTATCACATAAATCATGTTGTTCATGACCTACAAGCACACTTGTATTGTTTTCAGCACGGTTTTTAGGATCATAAGATAGATGCAACCCATCACATTGAGCCTTGATAAGAGCAAAATTCTCCGCAATAGTTGGTGATTTCAAAAGGATAATAGGGCAATCAAGTGTGGGTGCAATAACAACAATTTCATGCTTAACATAAGGAACTATAGCAAGTTCATCTTTGTAAGCATCATCCATAGTGGCATCATGGCCATCAACAAAGCAAGTATCAAAATCATCAGAAAGGGAAGTATCAAGTGAGTCCTCGGAATCATAGGACTCCTCATCATAGCAATCATTAGCCTCTTCTCGGGCAGCAAGCATTCTATTTTTAAAATCCTCAATATAAGCATTGGAAGTATAATTCTCAAAGCAATAAGCAAGAACAGCAAAGTTTTCGGACTTGTGAATAGTATCATAATACTTTTCAATCAAAGAAGCAATCTCATAAGCACCTTTAAAAGCAACAAACTCTTCAATCTTTTCAACATCAAAGTAATCATAAAAACCTTTGGCATAAGAAGATAGGATCTCATTTTCATTAAACTCACATTGGAAAGGAAGGTGTTTACGCTCTATATTAGAGCAGCAAGTAAAATCATAAATGTGGCATAAAGATTCAGCATAGCAATAAGAAACTTGTATTTGATCCCATAAGTGTTTCCCTTTCTGAGATAGGCGGTGTCGCGTGTAATGAGCATGCTCATCCAATGATTTTCCCTCAACCAAGTCGGTTGGTTTTTTAGCGCGAGCACAAATAGATCGAAGACGAGCCAAGTGAAACATGTCCATCCTACCATATTTGGGTGGTTCAACACCCATGGTAAAGATAGCATCAGAAAGCAAGGTAACAGGTATTTTTGGTATTTTTGATAAGGGACACAAAAGTAAAAACTGAAAGGTAAACTAACAAGACTAAAAAGCAAAGATAAAAGATAGTGTGCAACTCCCCTATCTTATAGACTTGAGTCCCCGGCAACGGCGCCAGAAATTTGCTTGATGGCTTCTCGCCCCTCATTGGTTACCCCAAGTGGAAATTTTGAGATGCAGTGCAGCAGCAACTTTCCCTCGGTGAAGATACCAATGTTATAGAACCAGTAGGACTCAGGAGATACAAGTAGGTGGCAACGTCGCCAGAAATTGCTTCCTGACTAGGGTGTTGTCGTGGACCTGCACACAGCAACGAATAACTTTGCTCCCAACGAGTACAGAGGAGTTGTCAATTCCTCCGGCCTTGTCGTTTACAAAGGATCAACGCAAGAGATAAAAGGTGCAAAGGAAAGTAAAAGCTGAAAGTAAATTGAGGGTGTGAACAATAATGTGAAGATGGACCGGGGTCCCGTGATTTTCACTAGTGATGTCTCTCTCCCAAAAGACGATAAAAGTGCTAGCGAGGTAAACAAATCACATTTGGGAAATTGACAGGATTATGAAGGCACCGCAATGCTAACTATGCTGCAAAGAAAGGAAGGGCTCAAAAGCAATGGGCAGTACGCCAAGGTAAGTAGACCGAAATCCATCTGCATCTACTACGAATCATCCACCTTGAGATATCTATCCAGAACATCTCGCTGGTATTAAGTTGCGAATCCCACCCAAAGTGTAAACTCAAAGAAACAGACAACTACATTAAAAGAACTTTGCGTAAAGTAAACAATCCTTGCACCTGCAGGTACAAGCACCGTTGTTTTATCCCTGGTGGCAACAACACATCCCCTAGTCTCATGTTTCTGTCACTCAAGCTAGACATCAAGGGTCTGAACCCACAATCGATCATAACGCTCTCTCTTGGAGTTGCAAATAAAATACTTGGCCAAAGCAAATACCGCAACGGAGAACATGCAAGAATTTACTCAAGAACAAAATTTAAAAGAGAAGAACCAAATATATTACTCATCACAATCTGAACATAGTCTCATAATCCATCAGATCCCAACAAACTCAGCATAGCAACAACAGAAATTACATAGATGCCTCGATCATACGAAGCAGCCCACGAGGACTCGAAAGTGGAAGCACAAAGAGGGGAGAGATTCATCACATAGCTACTGGTCACGGACCCATGGTCCAAGGGGGACTACTCACGGCACTTCCGGGAGGCGTCCATGGCTATGGATGGTCTCCCGGAGGGGGTTCCTCCTTCCGGCAGGGTGCCGGGGCAGCTTCTCCAAGCAGCCCCGATCTTGAAACGGCAGCCGCGGCGGTACAGAGGGGAGTTCGCGAGAAAGAGATCGATATTAGGGGTTTCCACCCCGAGGGGTAAATATAGGCGAAGGGGGCATCGAGGGGACCCACGAGGCAGTCAGGAGGGTCCTTGGCGCGGCCCAGGGTGGGGCCGCGCCACCTGCCCTCCTGACTGCCTGGTGGTGGCCCCCCTTTCCCTCTCTTGGTGATTTCGGAAGCTTCTGTTGCGCTGATTTTTTTATACATTTTCCCGGAATTTTTGGAGCACTTTTAATGGACGAAAAACCTGAAATACAAAAACAACAGAAAACAGAAACTGGCAACTGGGTGCACTGAGTTAATAGGTTAGTCCAAATAGGTTCAAAAGTGTATGGAAGTTCAAGCAAAACATGGCAAAGTCACACAAAACATGCATGGAGCAAGCAGAAATTATAGATACGTTTGGGACGTATGAGTGGGCCCTCTGTTAGATTAGTTAGTTTAAATAAAATAGAAGTTAAAATGTTAGTATGACATGTGGGTCCACTGGTTTAATTAGATTTAGTTAAAACATTGTTATTAAACAGAGGCTGACCAATGGAGTGGGACCCACTGGTCAGGTTTGACCTGGTCAACCCCTCTGTGGATAATGTTGGATTAAATTAATAATGGAAATCTAGAAAATGCTTTTAAATTGAGTTAAACTTTGCAATTGAATATCTTTTAAACCGTAAGTCAGATTCAAAAACTTTGTACATCAAAATTGATCAGAAAAATATAATGAATACAAATACCTACCTGCATACCCACCACCTCCCTCTAACATACCGATCCCAAGACTTTCCCCCTCTGGATCGTCTGTCCGGTAATTACCCGGTACCGGTAAAATTTTCTGGATGGAAATGTTCAGAACATAAAAGTTGTTCGGAATGCATCAACGATCATAGATACACTATCCAGATGTCTGTCAGATGTCTCTAACACTGCAGACATGGAACCTTCCCCCTCCGGATCATCTGTCCGGTAATCCACCGGTACTGATGAGTCATCCCCGGATAAATTCCCGCTCCGCCTAAAATACTTAACACTGCGTTAGAACATCGTGTACAACGTATTGCCATGTCTTGCATTTGTATTGTTATTATTGCCTTGTATTTATTGTTTCTTCCCCGCCTTATTCTTCCGGTAGACCCCGAGACTGCCGCCGACGACACCGTTGCCGAGTACGACTACTACGTCGATGACCGTACCTCTACCGTCGAGCTTCCAGGCAAGCAGAGCCATTCTCTTACCCAGACATCGCCTATCTTTTCCTTACATTTCTTGCACTAGGCATTACTGCTGCTGCTACGATTACAATCCTATTCAATTGCATAACCTGTTTTTGTCACCCCTTGATGTACCTCCTTTATCCTATGCTGCCTATTATAATTATGCATTATTCAGCAGTGAGCCCTGCACATTGTTAGTCAATTAGGATTAGATAGCGGGCCGTGATCACTCTGGTGAGTGAACTCGGATACAATACTATAACTATAACAGGTACGGTACAATGCAGACACCGCCTAAGGACCCTACCTCGGCTCTGCCGAGCCACATCAAGTGGAGCTATCGAGGAGTCATCCTCGTACTCCACTCGTTGCTGACTCTGTATAACCGCTCTAGGGTCCTGAGCCCCGGTTGTCCTTAAGGTAAGAAGTCGGGCGACCCAACGATGCCCGCGAGCGGTATTGCGTCAGGAACGACACGGAGGGTACGACCAGCGTTACTGACGTGCTTGGCCCATGCTCGTATCTCGCGAGAGTTAACAAACCACGAAAGTCGAGCTCTACCAAGATCACACACGAGATAAGGTAAGGAGTCAGTTCACCTTGTTGGCAACCGCAGAGACTTGGTGGGACGACAGGGCATGCACCGATGTACTGGTGGTCCTGACTGTTGTCGTTGTCCGCGGGTCAGTTAAGTCGAGGCAACGATAACGGTTGTCACGCAGGTTAACTAAAATGCTAAATGGTTCGGTGGATGACTTGAGAGGCCCATTGGTCTGTACGCACTACCTACACGTGGGATTACGGTGTGGGCCCTCCGCGTCGTAGTTCGTTCGAAAGCTCTTCAGACGTCAGCAGTACTGCGGCCTGATCGTCGGGAAGCGGTGTTTTCTTCTTTGTTGCGTCAGGTGTTTTTGGATTTTCTTTTGCTTAACCGGCCAGACTCGCACCGTGCAGGAGCGTGCAAGGGTGAGGGACCTAGACCCCTTGGCGCATAGGATATAGTCCGGCGGATGGCCTCTCTGCTGAGCCTAGGATGGGCTGCGATGTGTCGGATAGCCTCGGTGGGGCATTACCTAACAAGGTGTACGCCACCCTGGAGATCCGAGCGTGCAGGCTGAACAGTAGTGCACCCCTGCAGGGAGTTTAATCTATTCGAATAGCCATGTCCACGGTAACAGGACGCTTTATGCTGAAGCTGGACCTTATCACTACAAACTACTACTATTAATCTGTTGGTTCCGGGTTTTGTTCCTCGCAGGGAAGTCGAGGAGGGGAACTCGGAGGCATATATTATTATTATTATTATTATTATTATTATTACAACTTACTATTATACAATTTTGCAGCAACTTCTGCTTCATTGTTACTTTATGCTTTATATAAACTGTTGGCTGTTCTCATCTTGTGCTGCAAGACTCGTCAGAAGATGCTAGTCTTCGATAGGCCTAGCTTCTTATCCTTATTCTGATTTCTACCTTGAAGTCCACTATATACATCCTCCCCTTTCCATTTGATACAATGCATAAATGCTTAGTAGCGGACGTAAGACTCACGGGTATGCTAGATACTCACCCTTGCTTTATTTCCCCTTTTTGTTTTGCTTGATCGGCCGCTGCAGTCGACGTTGGAGCCTTGGAGTCCGAGAGCAGGAGATCCCCGATGCCGACCACCGCAACGTGAAGATCCCCGATGCCTTCTACAACGTCGTGTTCCTTGTTGACTAGGAGTAGTTTGAAGGTTCCCAGGCAGGAGGCCTCGCCTTTTCGATCTGTCGTGATTTGTGCTAGCCTTCTTAAGGCAACCTTTTTTTCTTGTGTCTGTAATCAGATACTATTGCTTCCGCTAACTTTGTGCTTTTGAGCTGTTGTATTCGAGCCCTCGTGGCCCCTGGCTTGTATTAAACAGCTTGTATTATTTTATTTGTAGAGTTGTGTTGTGATATCTCACCGTGAGTCCCTGATCTCGATCGAGTACCTTGCGTGTATGATTACTGTACACGACTTGATTTTGGGGGCTTCACAAGTTGGTATCAGAGCCGGCTGCTTGTAGGTAACCCCCTTCCAACTCCTTGGTCGAAGTCGAGTCTAGTCTTTGCAAAACTACTTTACTAACAGTGTCGTGTGGCTTACCGGCCCACGTCGAAAACTTGGTGGTATTAGGATCCTTTTCTCCGTACCTTTACTCTGGGATTCTACTCTCTTATCCTTCCGGGAAATTTTGCTAACTCTGACATTAGGATCTCGTGGTCGCATCTACCCGGAGAGCCCTTCACCCAAGATGATTGCTTCTTCACCTGAAGATTCCGAAGATTGCTCTCCGATAAATTCCCGAGTACCTATGTGCCCATTTCCTTTGTAATTCTCTACCATCGGTAAATCCCCGTGGATAACAACCCATCCTTGCTATCGGTGCCTTTATTCCCCTATGCTCTTGTGTCTGCAAGATACCCCGAGATACTCTCCGATGTCTTGGGAATCCTCGGCAGCCTACTGCTTTGGAGATTCTTGTTACCTGCTTGCATTATGGTTAATTCCATATGTCAAGTATTCTTCATTGACATCCCTTGTCCTTGCCATACTGATCTTATGGAAATCATCATGTGTGCGAATGCACACAATCATCCATTGATCCCTATGAACTCATTCTTCTGGCTCAGACGTTGATACGTCCCAAACGTATCTATAATTTTTTCTGCTTGTTCCATGCATGTTTTGTGTGACTTTGCCATGTTTTGCTTGAACTTTCATACACTTTTGAACCTATTTGGACTAACCTACTAACTCAGTGCACCCAGCTGCCAGTTGCTGTTTTCTGCTGTTTTTGTATTTCAGGTTTTCCGGCCATTAAAAGTGCTCCAAAAAATCCGGAAAAATCAGATAAAAAAATCAGCGACACGGAAGCTTCCGGAAACACCAAAGGAGGGAAGAGGGGCCACCACAGGGACTCCAGAAGGGTCCCTGGCGCGGCCCCACCCTGGGCCGCGCCAGGGAGCCTCCTGGCTGCCCTGTGGCCCCTCTCGGTGCCCCCCTTCGCCTATATTTACCCCCCGTGACGGAAACCCCTAATATCGATCCCTCTTTCGCGATCTCGCCTCTGTTCCGCCGCCGCCGCCGTTTCAAGATCGGGGCTGCCTGGAGAAGCTGCTCCGTCACCCTGCTGGGAGAAGCTACCCCCTCCGGGAGACCATCCATAGCCATGGACGCCTCCCGTATGTACCGTGAGTAGTTCCCCTTGGACCATGGGTCCGTGACCAGTAGCTATGTGATCTATCTCTCCCTCTTTTGTGCTTCCACTTTCGATTCCTCGTGAGCTGTCTCACATGATCGAGGCATCTATGTAATTTCTGCTGTTGCTATGCTGAGTTTATTGGGATCTGATGGATTATGAGACCATGTTCAGATTGTGATGAGTATTATATTTGGTTCTTCTCTTTTATATTTTGTTGTTGAGTAAATTCTTGCATGTTCTCCGTTGCGGTATTTTCTTTGGCCAAGTATTTTATTTGCAACTCCAAGAGAGAGCGTCATGCTCGATTGTGGGTTCAGCCCCTTGATGTCTAGCTTGAGTGACAGAATCATGAGACTAGGGGATGTGTTGTTGCCACCAGGGATAAAACAACGGTGCTTGTACTTGCGGGGTGCAAGGATTGGTTACTTTACGCAAAGTTCTTTTAATGCAGTTGTTTGTTGCTTTGAGTTTACACTTTGGGTGGGATTCACAACTTAATACCAGCGAGTTGGTCTGGATAGATATCTCAAGGTGGATGATTCGAAGTAGATGCAGATGGATTTCGGTCTACTTACCTTGGCGTACTGCCCATTGCTTTTGAGCCCTTCCTTTCTTTGCAGCATAGTTAGCATTGCGGTGCCTTCATAAAACTGTCAATTGCCCAACTGTAAATTTTTTACCTCGCTAGTACTTTTATCGTCTTTTGGGAGAGAGACATCACTAGTGAAAATCACGGGACCCCGGTCCATCTTCACATTATTGTTCACACTACCAATTTACTTTCAGTCTGTACTTTCAGTTGCCACTATCATTATCTCTTGCGTTAATCCTTTGTAAACAAAAAGGCCGGAGGAATTGACAACTCCTCTGTACTCGTTGGGAGCAAAGTTATTTGTATCTATGTGCAGGTCCAGGTGAAGTTAGCAACCTAGATGGTGAATGGCGCCATTGTTCACTTTACCACCTACTTGTATCTCTTGAGTCCTACTGGAGGCAATCTCAACCTTAGCATCTTCGCTAAGGGAAACTTTCCGTTGTGCTACATCAAACCTTCCACTTGGGGTAACCAACGAGGGGTGAGAATCCATCAGACGTCATTTCGGGCATGAGCTGGATCTTGGTAAATCAAACCTTGATTGATTGTCCGTCCAGATCCATTCAACTTACTGACCTTTGGATCGGAGCGTTTGCTTTTGATCCTTCATTTTTAAAATTAATAATAACTTTATATTCAACCCTCGAATTATTCAGATGCTTCTATCATCTGATGCCTTCACATTCCTTCTTCTTATGGTTAAGTACCGATACTCACACCCGACTCTCTGTACCCCACCTGACCTTTTGGGTGGATTACTACCTACCGTCCCCTTGTGCCCAAAGTCATTGATGAATTTCCCCTGATACAAGATGCTTCCCGCTAATGGTATCATCTACTTCATGTCGTTAGCCTTCTTCTTTCGAACTTGTATCCTTTACTCCTGTTGTTGGTTGTAAAGATTCGTAAAATGTCCCGTTGGGTTGTATCTATGTTTCATCCATCTGTGTGAACCCCAGAAACTTCTGCGGGTTACCCTCTATTGTTGTTACGCCAGATAAATTTCCTATTCTACAACTTCATCGAAAGCGAGAAGTGAATGAAAGGCCATGCATTGAAGAAGTGGGAGTCGACCCTGAACCTTTGTGTTCATGCCCATGGATACTATGTAGAACTTATCATGAAAGCTTCTCGTAAAGATAATTATCCCCTTGGCATAAACTCTTCTACACCTATGATCCACCATTTTACCTTCGAGTATTACCTCCTGGTATCTCGAGGATACCATACCTTTGCACTACATCTAATGAATTTTGATGAAGCAATATCTTTCCCTGTCAGAGCCACTCCATGGCTCCATGGTTCTGGGTTGTCGTCAACCGGGAACACCGAATACTTTTGCTTCACCATTCCTTTTACTTGATGTCGCCGTTGTTTGATTGTATTCTCTTGACACCTTTCGACATAATGTGTCATGGTCCTCATCAACATTTGGACTTTTTCCAAGTGTCGATTGAATTCATGGTGAGAAATTTCATCCTTGCCCCTTGATGATTTGTGTTATCATCAACGAACATCCTTGACTCTTTGCCAACACAAACTTGGTCATGTATGTCTTGCTCTTGTTTCCCTTGGGAATGATATACCCCTAATGCTTGTATACCACAATTTCTTTCCCATTGGTCTGTTTAATCAGATAATCACATTTTTCCTTTCATTGGTCTGTTTAACCTTTCTTGTAATGTATCTTATCTGAGCAGTGATAATTCTTTGCTTATGTAAACACTTCAGTGTACTACTTTGTTCGTACCCCCTGTTACTATTGTTGATGACTTTTCGGTGACCACTGATGGACGAGAACTTTGCCAATTGGTCTGCCTCCTCTTAACGAGCAGGAAAATGGTTCTCTTCGTCCCTCACCCTTGGTACCGACGTTGTTGCCGACATAGCTAACAAGATGGTCTCTGACTTACCTTGCAACTTGATCGCATTGTTTGTGACCACCCTTCTTATTCAATGTGGACCCATAACCCATAGTTCCACAGGATCGAAACCTGACTCCCCTTTACCTTCGTGGTGTCAAGGTCATTCTTCGTGCTTGACCTCGTATGCAATTCACGAGTCACATACCTTATGATATTCAGTCCGATATCAGACTCAGTGCTTATGCCTCCTGCTTTTGGCCCCTTTTTCATCGTCTGTCATCGGCATCGAATGCATGCCTATCCGCTTGAAACTTCTTATATCTTCTTTTGTTCCCCTTGTTGTGTTTCCCTGAGTTTAAACTCGAGGGATACTATGTACCTCATTCCCTCGGGATGCCCCGGTTGATTAACCTTGTGTCAATTCGACCCCCTAGGTGTCCCCTCCTAGCCTATTTGTAAGTACGATGAAGCCCCTGAAGAAAGGATGACAACTCGTCGAGATGCACTGATGCATAGAAATGAAGACATCAACAAGGAGGATTGAAAGGAGCAAACAAGACCAAGAAGACTCGTTAGAATACGAAACTAAAGCTTTACCCCTTCCACTACCTTTTAATTCTCGGGACGAGAATTCTTTGTAGTGGGGGAGATTTGTAACACCCCGGGTGTCACGTTACGGTGATCACTATTGATAAACCCAAGACACTATGGTTTGCTAATAATGATCACCCTTGATCATGGCTATTCAAATCCAAACCCAAATAAAAATTCCAAAACAATGTGAAAAGTTGTTTCCACCAAAAATTCTCCAAACAATTTTTTTAAATATCTAATATTCAGTATGTTATGACAAAATGGTAGTGGGAATTTATTACAAGGTTTAAATATTCTAAACAAATCAAAACAATAGCAAAACAGTAGCATTTTACCCCTTTTAAATAAAATAATAATGCAATTGATTTTATATGAGCACAAAACCTTTTGTGGCACTATTATAAAGTGCATCACTAATTTTGGTACATGTTTCACATTTTACAAAAATGCCAAAGCTGCACAAACAAATAATACACAGAAAAGAAAATACAGAAAACAAAAAGGAAAGAAAATAAGAAAAAGGCTATAACTCGCCTGGGGCGAGGCCCACCTCCTAGCCGGCCCAACTCCTACCCTTGTCTTCTACCTCTTGTTCATGGAGGTAGCGTGGAGGCAATCCCACGGTGCCCCGATCGTCGCCGTCGCCGTGGCACCCATCGGCGACCAGCCGGCGGGGATAAAGCCCGAGGCCACCCTGCGCCCCCCGGAGTAAACCTAAACCTAGCCGCTATTTTCCCCCTCTCCCAGCTTCGCCTTCTTCCTCCCGAGCCCGACAGAAAACGCCATGGCCGCCGGATCATGAACTCGCGCGGCCACCTTGCGAACCAAGCCAAGCCCCGCTGTCCTGGGGGTGCACCATCGACGTCTTCATCGCCTCCCGTGTGGAATCGAACTGCAGCACTGCGTAGGCGACGTCCTCTTATTCCCCTCGCCGACAGCCGTTGTCGTCCTCACCGCCAAATTCGTCACCACCGGCCCGCCCCGACCTCCGCCGAGCTTCCCACCGGCCTCCCCTCGGAGAGCTTTGTTGGTTCCCCCCGTTTCCCCTCTCATTTCGCGCGTTGTAGGCCGCCGTAGTCGTCACACCGTGCTCGCCGTACTCCGGATGCCTGATGTCTACGCACGCTTCTATTCTTGTAGACTATGTTGGGCCTCCAAGCGCAGAGGTTTGTAGGACAGCAGCAATTTCCCTCAAGTGGATGACCTAAGGTTTATCGAACTCAGGGAAGTAGAGGTTGAAGATGGTCTCTCTCAAGCAACCCTGCAATTAAGATACAAGAAGTCTCTTGTGTCCCCAACACACCTAATACAACTTGGAGTTGTATAGGTGCACTAGTTCAGCGAAGAGATGGAAAAATATGGGTGATAGGTGTAGCAAAACAAAGTAATATAAATCTGTAATAACAAGTGCAGCAAGCAAACATGTGACAAAAGTGAGCACAAACGGTGTAACAATGGTGGAAACAAGGCCTAGGATTCATACTTTCACTAGTGGCAACTCCCAACAACATTAACATAGTCTAATCACATGATATTTCCCATAAAACATGCAATGGAGACGCACTCGGAGGTCATCCCTTTGTGGTCAAGAGAGGATGAGAATTATGTAGGGCTACAAAAGCACACCTCAAAGTTCGTAGTTCTCAATCTATGGATTTCCCAATGTCACCGCGGCCATCCAAAGAGAGTACCACAATCACCACAACATATCTCAAGGATAGTCAAAGACAAGCACCAAGAGACTCTCAATCTTCAGTCAACACACAAAAGAGGAAATCACTCATGATAATATTCTTCTAACCCATGTCCAATAGACCGCTGCCACCTTGGTCTCGGGGATTATACTAGATAAGATCAATTGAGTACATCAATCCAATACATAGAGGAAGGGGAAATATCATGGGATCACCCTAGATTAACATAGTCTATGATCACAACGAAGATCACATCATGGGAGAGAGAGAAGAACACATAGCTACTGGTAGAAACCTCAGCCCCGAGGGAGAACTAGTCTCGTTTCATGGAGGGAGGAAGCAACGTCGATGGAGATGAATCCGGGGGCACTTCCCCGTCCCGGCAGGGTGCCGGCACAGGAATTCTGGTCCCCTGAAACTTGATGGCGATGGCGGCGGAGATCGGAATTGCTTCTGGAGAAAAGGGGTCTGGAATCAGGGTTTCCTTCGCCGGGGTAAAAATAGGGCCAAAGGGGGGCACCAGGGGGGCCACAGGGCAGCCAGGAGGGTGCCCGGTGCGGCCTAGGGTGGGGCCGCGCCAGGGACCCTTCTGGAGTCCTTGTGGTGGCCCTCCCCTCCTTCCTTGGTGAATCCGAAAGCTTCCGGGACGCTGATTTTTTATATAATTTTTCCGTAATTTTGGGAGCACTTTTAATGGCCGGAACCTGAAATACAAAAACAGCAGAAAACATGAACTAGCAACTGGGTGCACTGGGTTAATAGATTAGTGCAAATATGCTCAAAAGTGTATGAAAGTTGAAGCAAATCATGGCAAAGTCACACAAAACATGCATGGAGCAAGCAGAAATTATAGATACGTTTGGGATGTATCACCGCCGCGCGCGCCGTTGCAGCATTGCCGCTCCGGTCTCCCCAAGCTCGCGCCTGTTTCCCCTTGCGATGCGCGCTCGCTCGCTCGTTTGAACGAGCTGCCTCGCGCAAGAGTTGGCCGCAAGAGCGCTATTCCCCTGTCGCCGCCGTGCTTTGCTCCGGCCATCGCCGTGGCCACGCACTGCGAGCCCCGTGCGCCTCCTGCCAAGCCCCGCTCTCTCACCCCTGCGCGACCTCGCCCCGCTGCCCGCTCCTCCCTAGTTCGCCGGAGTAGCCGGCCTCGCCGTGCTCCCGGTGGACATCGACGGCGAGCTAGCTGGGCTAGCCCCTCATGTGTGCCACTGACCTCTGGGGCCCACCCAGAGAGATTAACCCCTAAACCCCCTTGCTTAATTAAAACTAAGATACCCCCTAGCCTATGACACCTGGGCCCCATGCCCTTTAGTTAATTAAAAATGCTTAATTAAAATAGTTAGGCTGACAGGTGGGACCTCTGGTAGATTAGTTAGTTTGAATAAAATAGAAGTTAAAATGTTAGTATGACATGTGGGTCCACTTGTTTAATTAGATTTAGTTAAAACATTTTTATTAAACAGAGGATGACCAGTGGGACCCACTGGTCAGGTTTGACCTGGTAAACCCCTCTATGGATAATGTTGGATTAAATTAATAAAAGAAATCCAGAAAATGCTTTTAAATTGATTTAAACTTTGAAATTGAATATCTTTTAAGCCGTAAGTCAGATTCAAAAAATTTATACAGAAAAATTGATCAGAAAAATATAACGAATACAAATACGCCACCTGCATACCCACCGCCCCCTTCTAACATAACGAACCCGAGACTTTCCCCCTCCGGATCGTCTGTCTGGTAATTACCCGGTACTGGTAAAACTTTCCGGATGGAAATGTTTTGAACATAAAAGTTGTTTGGATTGCATCAACGATCACAGATACACTATCCACATGTCTGTCAGATGTCTCTAACACTGCAGACATGGAACCTTCCCCCTCCGGATCATCTGTCCGGTAATCCACCGGTACTGATGAGTCATCCACGGATAAATTACCGCTCCGCCTAAAATACTTAACACTGCGTTAGAACATCGTGTACAACGTATTTCCATGTATTGCATTTGTATTGTTATTATTTCCATGTATTTATTGTTTCTTCTCCCCCCCCCTTAATCTTCCGTTAGACCCCGAGACTGCCGACGACGACACCGTTGCCGAGTACGAGTACTACATCGATGACTGTACCTCTACCGTCGAGCTTCCAGGCAAGCAGAGCCATTCTCTTCCCCAGATATCGCCTAGCTTTTCTGTACATTTCTTGCACTAGACATTACTGTTGCTGCTACGATTACAATCCTATTCAATTGCATATCCTGTTTTTGTCACCCCTTGATGTACCTCTTTTATCCTATGCTGCCTATTATAATTATGCATTATTCAGCAGTGAGCCCTGCGCATTGTTGATAACCCACAACTGCAGGGGATCGAGATAGTCTTCGCGGGTAAGATAACCCAATTTATAGATTCGACTCAAGGGGAGCCAAAGAATATCCACAAGCTTTGACAGTGGAGTTGTCAATTCCACCGCACCTGAGATACACTTGCTTGCAACAAGATATTAGTAGCAACTGCGATATGGAGGTGATGATAGCCACGGTAATAGTAAAACAGCGAAAGTAAACAAGTAGTAACCAACAGAATTAACACACTGTAGGCTAGGGAGATGGATGGTTGTGCGCTGCATGGATAAGACACATCATGTATTTAACTTGGGGCAAGGCACACAGAAAAGAAATGATCATCTAGGCATAAATCAAACATCAGGCATGTATCCCACAGGTAGTTGTACGTGCTTGCAATAAGAACTTGCACAACATCTTTTGTCCTACCATCCCGCTACAAACGGGGCCAAAAGGAACTTATGGAGATTAAGGTGCTCCTGTCAAAGAGCACCGGAACAAAGCATTAACAATCAATGGATACATGGAATCCTCAAATTATAGTCCATCCCCTTTGGTGTCCCAAGCTGTCACCTTTGGGATCGCCGGTTCCGGACTATAACAGGTGCATACAACTCATAGATAGGATCAAGAACACAAATATAATCATGAAAACACAAAGGGTTCAGATATGAAATCATGGCACTCGGGCCCAAAGTGACAAGCATTAAGAGAAACAAGTTGAAGCAAAGATGATAAACAACAATCTAGATGATAGGCAACACGCCCCCAACAATCTGATGAACTATTACATGATCTAACTCATCCAATCCCTACCATCCCTACAGCAGGGAATTACTCACACATGGATGGAAAAGTCATGGAGGGAGGATGGAGTGGTGATGATGATGACGATGGCGATGATCTCCCCTCACCGGAGTCCAAAACAGCCTCCAGATTAGCCCTCTAGGAGAAGAACAGAGGGTGGCGGCGGCTCCGCGACGAGAATTGGGAAAACGACTTCTGTTCTAGGGTTTTCCATCACTGGGTTAAATAGGAGCGTCGGTAGGGCACCAGAGGTGGGGGGAGGCCCCCAGGCGGCCAGAGGGCACGTCCCCACCCCTGGCCGCGCCAGGGGGGCGCCTGGGGCCCCCTTGGCTCCCCTCTGGTCCCACTTCTGGCTTCTGGATCCTTCGGGTGCGTGGACTTTCTGGTATTTTTCTGGGAATTTTCTGAGACGTCCAAAAATCCTTTTTTCTGCGCACAATAAAACCATACAGCCAGCTCTGCTGAAAACAGCGTTAGTCCGAGTTATTTTCATCCAAAACATGCAAGAATGAGGGCAAAACAATAGCAAAAGTGTTTGGAAAAGTAGATACGTTTGAGACGTATCAACTCCCCCAAGCTTAGCATATTGCTTGTCCTCAAGCAATTCAGTACAACGAACTGAACGCGACAAATAAAACTTTGACAAACTCTTTTGCTTCAATAGATGTATATAAGCATGTACTACAAAAAGAATTTAGCAAGTATCAATACAATGCTATGAGGACAATGCACGAAGCAATCCTTCTTTCAAGTGATCAATCACAAACAACTAAAAGTAAATAATATGCTACTGAAAATCAAGACATGATTACAATGCACAAAGCTTGAACATACTAGAGTGGTATTTCGCTAGCCTCCATGAGTGAAGCAAAACATAAATGGAGAAACTCCCCCGGAGTTTTAAAGGAGACTAGAACTAAGAACTTCAGAATAATTAATACCACAATCATGCAAAAGACAATGTACTACTTTGGGACAATGCACATTACACTCAGAATGACAATTATGCTCTCTAGTTGGTGCTTTGAAGAAAGAAGGTGGAGACTCTCGAACCATGGAGTTTGATGGAAAGGTTGACAACCCGCGGTTGGAAGCATAGACTAAACTTGTACCAGAGCTCTTGGTTTTGAAAACAGAGACAAAAAGTGTTTTGGGAGGTTCATACTTTGTCAACGAATGCTAGTAGACAACTCAATCACTTCTTACGCTAGACATGTTTCGAGGAACGGCTCCCAAGATGGAGACGATCACATCCCCTTAATCTCCTTTGTTTATCACTGCCAAAGTTTTCTAATTTCTCATAGACAAAGCGTGAAGGAGGGTTTGTTGGTTGTGATTATCTTTTGTGATCTGGGCGCACTCATGCCAGTCCCTCCTCGTATTAGGGGTTTGCAGATTAGACATGCAATCCCGGAATAAAACATGTCTAACATAAGACGATCATGAATCACCTACTACTTCCTCATGAGCTAAAACAGAGGCACAACACGGGAGTGCTTTTGAATAATTTCGAGATGGTACAAGAAAATCTTCGTTAGGATGGCCGGTAAATACCACATAGGAATGTATGGTGGACTCATATGGAAAAACTGGTTTCAAGGATTTTGGATGCACAAGCAGAAATCCGCTTAGTGCGAGCGAAGGCTAGCAAAAGACTGGGAAGCGACCAACTAGAGAGCAATAAAAGTCATAATCATGCAGAGCGACAAAGTAACATTGAATTGGGCATGAAAATGATACAACTATTCTGAAGTTCAAATATCATCAAGGCATAGTAGACTTTTCAGTCATAAACATGTGTAAGCATGTGCCAAGTCAATCCAAGAATTCTCCAAAGGGAAATACCACTTCAGTATGCTAAACTATGAACAATGCAATGCATGTAAATCATTTCAACAACACATTATGTACTCTAGCTATTTGGGATAAGCCACAAGGAAAGCATGAACACTGGGAAAGCATTGTAAACATAGCACTATGTCGCTACAAGCTGGTCTCTAAATCATAAGTACAAGCATATGTACAAAAGTAGAAACAAGAAGAGTTCATACCGGTTTTCGTTGTTGCATCCTTTTCGTCGATCTTCGTCATTACTGCCTTGTCACTTGCACGGTTGAACGTAGGAAAATATAATCAAGTGCAAATGCCATCACAGACTCGAGCTGAACTCTGCAACAAAGCAAACTAAAGAGAGAAAATAAAATATTTTTGGATTTTTCAAAGATTTAGTGAAAGAAAAAGAAAAGAGAAATCTTTTTGTTGTTTTTGCAAAATAAAAGAACAAAGAAGAACGGGCAAAAACTTCGAAAAGATCAAAGCGAATAAAATGAAAACGGATAATACAATGGAAAGGTGAGAAGGGCACGTACTCCCCCAAGCTTAGGCTTTTGGCCTAAGTTGGTAGCAGCTACTGCCCCCAGGAGCCTCCTGCTCCGGGGTAAGGGTAAGTCCAGGGGTCGTATGAGCCTTCCGGTGCGTACACCAAAGTCCTCGGGTCCTCCCATGAGGAAGGTCCTGCACTCCAAGCGGAAGAAGACCCCTTGCGATGCTCGGTGAAGGTCTCTCCCTGGAAAGGTGTGAACTCACCATGCTCCTCCTCATCGGGCACAAGCCCTTCCATGGGGTTATGCGGCTGGTAATTAGCCATGAACTCATCGAACTGAATTTCGTTGAAGGACCATCCGTTCCTGCGAGTGTTATCAAACAAAAGTGGTGTAGGTAGACGGATCTCACGAGTAATGGTCCTTTCAAACCTCAAAATATAAACAAGGTTACCAAACTGAGAAGTCATGGTAACAAACTTATGCCTCTTCATTGCCGCAAGATCGAGACTCGCGTATGAAAAGGGAACATCATCAGGATGCGGGGTGCACTCAAGGGACTCAAGGATAAGTGTGGCGTAACCTCCACTATATAAATCGCCCTTGTTACTGTTCGTAACAAGGAGCCGAGCAATCAAGGCACCCACATTATACTCATTCTTACCAGAAAGGGTGTTCGCATAAATAGCGAAGTCCGGTGCAGAACCATTGCTCGTGTTGTCATGAGCTAACACCCCTCTATCAACAAAATACGCAAAATACCTGAGGTGTGTGATACGTCTCAAACATATCTACTTTTCCAAACACTTTTGCTATTGTTTTTGCTTCATTCTTGCATGATTTGATCGAAACTAACCCGGACTGACGCTGTTTTCAGCAGAGCTACCAGTGTTGTTTTCTTTTGTGCAGGTTTCTGGATATTTAGGTACGCTGGAAAAATCCCAAGAAAAAATATAAAAAATCAGCGTTTCGGAAGCTTCCGCGAGTCCAAAGGGGGGCCACAGGGCAGCCAGGGGGCGCGGCCCAGCCCCTGGCCGCGCCACCTGCCCTCCTGGATGGGTCCCACACCCCCTGGTGCCCTACTTTGGCCCTATTTATTCTCCCAACGCAGAAACCCCAGAAGAGAGGTCGCTTTTCCAATCTACGTCGCGGAGCCGCCGCAACCCTCCGTTCTTCTCCGGGAGAGCTAATCTGGAGGCTGCTTTGGCCTCCGGTGAGGGGAAATCATCCCCATCGTCATCATCATCGCCTCTCCATCACCCCTCCATGACTTCCTCTCTCATGTGTGAGTAATTCCATGCTGTAGGTAAAGGGGATGGTAGGGATTGGATGAGTTAGGTCATGTAATAGTTCAATCAGATTGTTGGGGGCATGTTGCCTATCATCTACTTGGTTTTTATCATCTCTGTTACAACTTGTTGCTCTTAATGCTTGCCACTTTGGGCCCGAGTGCCATGATTTCAGATCTGATGACCCTTTTGTTTCTTGAGTTTGTGGTGTTCTTGATCCTATCTATGAGTTGTATGCACCTATTATAGTCCGGAACCGGCGATCCCAATGGTGACAGCTTGGGACACCAAAGGGGATGGACTATAATTTGAGGATTCCGTGTATCCATGAAGTGTTAATGTTTTGTTCCAGTGCTCTTTGACAGGAGTACCTTAATCTCCCTAAGTTCCTTTTGGCCCCGTTTGTAGCGGGAGGGTAGGACAAAAGATGTTGTGCAAAGTTCTTATTGCAAGCACGTACAACTACCCTGGGATACACGCCTGATGTTTGATATTTGCCTAGATGATCCTTTCTTTTATGTGAGCCTTGCCCGTGTTAGAATCTATTACATGTTTGTTCTCATCCAAGCAGCGCCCAACCATCCATCTCCCTAGCCTACATTGTTTTCTTTCCTGCTGGTTACTAGCTGTTTACTTTTGCTGTTTTACTTTTGCTGTTTCACCACCACTACTACCACCATATCACAGTTGCTACTAATACCTTTGTGCAAGCAAGTGTCTATTTCAGGTGCGGTTGAATTGACAACTCAATTGTCAAAGCATTACGTATTCTTTGTGTCCCCAAGTGTCGAAACAATAAATTGGGTTATCTTACCCGCGAAGACTATCTCGATCCCCTACAGTTGAGGGTTATCAAGTACTGTTTTCTGGCGCCGTTGCCGGGGACCGTAGCTTTATTTACATGTCTACTTGAAGTATCCTACCTGCTGCACTCTATCCACTATGGGTAAGAAAGGAGACCCCAAGTTTCCGATTTTACCATCCCGTACGAGACGAGGTACTGCTCTTAGCACTAGTGCTAAACTTGATTCACCTTCAGTTATGAGTCAATTTGATTCACCTCAGTTACATGCTACTTCTGCTGAGTCTGGCAATATGTTAGATACTTTTGATGATGCTTCTACTATCTTTGAGACTACAGGTTCACTTGGTTCTTTTATTGAAGAACATATTGCTGCTGCTGCCCGATTCACGGGTGTTGAAATTCCTGTTACCCAAACACCTATTGGAAAAACTCATAACTTTGCTGGTCTTAAGGAGAAACTCCTTGAGGATGATTATATTATACTTGATGATGATTTTTGCAGGGAGCTTAATGAATGTGCTGATTCCGACCCTGCTACTATAAAGAAGTTACTAGCAAAGCACTCCCTGAAGAACAAGTTTACTCCTGATCCTACTTTTGCTACGTCTCCTATATGCATCACTGATCCTGAATATGATTTCTCTGTTGACCTTTCACTTATATCCATAGTTGAAGCTGATCCCTTTTATGGCAGAGAAAATGATGATGCTATCGAGCACCTGACCAAAATCACTGAGTTGGGTGGCTTGTTTACTACTGATGAAAGGATCCAGAACTTTTATGTGACCAAGCTTCTTCCTTTTTCCTTGAAAGGAGATGCTAGAGCATGGTATGATGCACTACCATGTGGTTCCATTCAGAGTCCTCAATATATAGCTATATCTTTCGTTGATAAGTATTTTCCTGCTCATATGCAACATGCTGCTTTGCAAAGAATTTATAACTTTAAACAGTTGCAGGATGAGCATCTCCCTAAAGCTTGGGGGAGATTTTGCAGTTTGCTGAAGGCTAGAACGGGACATGAGATCCCTAAGAATGACTTACTTGATATATTTTATGCTGGTCTAACTGATGGGTCTAAATCCTATCTAGATAGTTGTGCTGGTTGTGTTTCCAGGCAAAGAACACTGGATGATGCGGAAGAATTGATGGGAAAGATTGCCAAAAACCATGAAGATTGGTCCGTGCCTGAACCACCTCCACCACCAAAGAAGAGGGGCATGCTTGTCCTAAGCCCCGAGGATATGCAAGAAGCAAAGAAGTCTATAAAAGAGAAAGGAATTAAAGCTAAAGACGTGAAGAATCTACCCCCAATTGAGAAGCTGTGTGAGCCTACCACTCACCCACCTATGGTAGAGGTACACTCTCTTTTAGATTTCAATGCAAGTGACATCCCTAAAGGTAAACCTCCTGACCAATGTTTAGATGAGCTTGATAATTTTATTATGAAGCAGAGTCACTTCAATGAGAAGGTACAAGGTCAGTTGCATAATAGTACTCTTGCTATCAAAAGTTTGCTTGATGTTCTAGGAAGAACAGTTAATGATGTTAATGAAGGGAATATGCCCGAGAGGCAATAATAAAGTGGTTATTATCTTATTCCATGTTTATGATAAATGTTTATTTTCATGCTATAATTGTGTTAACCGGAAATGTTAATACATGTGTGTTTAATAAACAGAGAAAAGGTTCCTAGTAATGCCTCTCTTTATACTAGCTTGTTGATTAACGGATGATCAAGGTTTCCTGATCATGAACATTGGATGTTGTTAATAACAAGGTCATGTCATTGGAGAATGATGTGATGAACATACACCCACAGTAGTTATAGCAATACGATCATGTCATCAAAGTTTCTATTGCTGTATCAAACTTTCACGAAGTAACCCTAATCCTTAGACCATGAGATCACGTCAATCACTGACACCGGAAGAGTACTTTGATTCCATCAAACGTCACACCGTAACAGGGTGATTATAAAGGTGTCGTTGGGTACTTGGAAAGTGTTAGTTGAGGCTCGTGGATCAAGAGTGGGATTTGTCCATCCAGATGACGGAGATATATACTCTGGGCCCTCTCGGTGATATCACATTGACATCGCTTGCAAGCACGTGACTGGCTCACGAGGATGTTATATCACGGAACGAGTAAAGAGTACTTGTCGGTAACGAGATCGAACTAGGTATGGATGATACCAAATGATCGGATCTCGGACAAGTAAAATATTGCGAGACAAAAGGAATTGGTTACGGAGTTTTTGGTTCACACGATCACTAGTTCATCGTTGAGTAAGTGGGAGTCATCATGGATCTCCAGATCCCGCTGATGATTATTGATCAGAGAAGAGTCTCTGTCATGTCCATTTTATTCACGAACCGTAGGGTGACACACTTAAGGATTCGTTGACGCGTTTGAGTGGATACGGAACGCCGGAGAATATACTGGACAGCACATGGACTGTTTTGATAAAACTGCTGGAATAGTTTCGGTATATCAAAATAGTGCAAGGGGATAATTGTTAATGTGTTTATTGAATGAAGTGTTCATCAATGAAGTACTCATTGAATGAAGTGTTCATTAATTTGAGTGACATTAAACAAGATAATTAAAAGTGTTTTAATGTGATAAACTCTTGGAATTTTGAGTGGAGAATTATGGAAGTTATGGGAATAATGTGTGACCCTTTGTTTTTGTGAGTGGAGAGTCCACCCACATGATGAAGGGAGAGGTGGGGGCACCTCTTGGGGCGTGCTACCCCTTGGGGGCTGCCTCCCCCTCCTATATATAGATGGGTGGAGGTCCTCACACAACTCATTCCTCCATCTCTCATATGCCCTTTGGTTGGCATCTTCCTCCCCTTGCTAGCTGATCCAGTTTCACGAGTACGGTGCTTAGGCGAAGCCCTGCTCAAGATCTTCTCTACCACCACCACCACTATGTTGTAGTGCTGCTGGAGTTCCCGAGGATCCACTACTTCCGCTGCCCAACTGGAGCAAGGGGCGGAGGTCGTCACTGATCTGTACGTGTGACCGACTACGGAGACGCTGCCCGTTCGTGGCGTCAAGTCTTCATCACGACCTTGAGGTCGGCGAGTGTTCGACTACATCACCCACGAGAATAGTTCTCGTTAAAGCTTTTGGTCTTCGAGGGTGAGTCCTTCCCAAACCGTTACAAGTTATCTCCTAGATGTGATCTTGGCAGTTGCAATCGTAGGAATTTTTTTTGTTTTCTATGCAACGAACCCATCAGTTAAATGTCTTGTGAAGCATTTTCATATGGTTCAAACTCAGCTTGAACAAATTTATAATGTGCAAAAAGATTTGCTTGCTAATAATGCCAAACAGGACAATTTACAGGCTTATGGTATAAAGACCCGGGGTGGAACACACACCCAGGACCCTCTCTACCCAGAAGGGCATCCAAAGAGGATCAAGAAAGATTCTCAAGTGCAGGAAGAAGAATTTTTTAGCTCCCCAAAGAAGAAGAAGAAAAAGAAACACAAGGAAGCTGACAATTCCAATTATCCTATAGAAGAAGAAGAACAAGCTGTTGATCCAAACAGCATATCTACCTCCGATGCTGAGACTGAAGACGGTGCTGAACCTGAAAAAAAGCTGAAAAGAATGATCCACCCGAGGTTCGTGAAGAAGAAGCACCCAATAAGCGCAAGAAGTATACTAGAGAAGACTTTCTTGCAAGGAGACATGGGAAGGAAAGAGAACCATGGGTACAGAAACCCATGCCTTTCCCAAGCAAGTCTGTCAAAACCAAAGAAGAAGAGCACTACAACAAGTTTTGTGAGTGGATGAAACCTCTTTTTCTTCAAATCCCTTTGACTGATGCTATTAAGTTACCTCCTTACACTAAATATATGAAAGATATTGTTACTAATAAAAGAAAAGTCCCTAATGAGGCAATATCTACTATGCTTGCTAACTTGTAACACCCCGGGTGTCACACTACAGTAATTACCTACAGTAATTATGATTACTGTTGCAAATCATTCCTTGATCATCTTTGGATCAATTCAAATTCAAATTTCCCTGTGATTGAAATTAAAAACAACGTGACCAATAAAAGTTCAACCAAAAACCTTGCAACCACTTTTGTAAAATGCCCATTATTCAGTGGACCATGTCCATGTGGATATGGGAATTTATTAAGTTATAAAATAAATCAAACAATTCAAACAGTAGCAAAACAGTGGCATTTAATACCTTTTTAATAGATACAAAAATGCAAAAGAATTTATAAAAGTCCCAATCTTTTTGTGGCACTCTAGTTTTGTGCAATGTCAATTATGTAGCAAGTTACAAGTTTTACAAAATTGCTAAAGTAGCTAAAAAATCAAAACAGAAAAGAAAAAGGAAAACAAATAGCAGAAAACTAAAAAATGGAAGAGGGGTCATTCCCCGCCTAGGGCAAGGCCCAACACCCGGCCACTCCCACCTCACGTGTCTTCTTCTACCTCCTGTTCATGGAGGAGCCGTGGCGCACATTCGAGCCCCATGGCCACTGCCTGGCTCGCTATCGGGCATCCCGTGGTCGCCAACACGTATAAGAAGGCCCCCAAACTCTAACTCCTCCGCTCTCCGCCCCTTGCTCGCCCCTTTCGATTTTCTTTGCCTGACCGAGCTTCCGACGCCGCCATGGACGCGGGCTCGTGAACACCCGCGGCCATCGTGCTCCTCGCGTCGCTCCGGCATGTCCAAGAGGACCGCCGTCGTCCTCCACCTCGACGGCCCATGCTAAAGCGAGCCCGGAGCCACCACAGCTCGCGAATCACGGTCGTCTTCAACCTCAGGCCGCTGGATGCCTTGGCCAAATTCGCCGCCACAGGACCCTCTCCGGCCTCCCCGAGCACGTCCTCGCGCTTACAGTGAGCTCCTTTGCCCGTTCCCCTCCTTCCCCATCGAAATTGGTCGCCGTTTGCCGCCGCTCCATGGTGCCCGTGGGCACGCCCACCATGGTCGGGTCCGCGCTCGCCGCGGCTCTGCCTCGTGCTCTAGCCGCACCCGACCGCGCCCTACGACGCCCACGTGTGCGCCCGCTCGCCCTGCTCGTTGTCCCCCGGCCGCACTCGCTGTTCCCCGGCCGCACCTGCCGCCAAGCTGCACGGGCCGCCGCCGCGCCCACAACTGCCGCGCGCCCCGCTCCGTGGCCGCGCCCTCTCGCCTGCGTAGTGCGTGGGCACGCGCGCGTGGACACCACTCCCATCCGTCGCGGACCCTCCTCCCCTGTTCGCCGGAACGGTAAGTCGCCGCCGTGTCCTTGGTCACCAGCGTTGGCACGCCAGTGGGCAAGCCCCCCCCCCCCCTCACTGACAAGTAGGGCCCCCAAAGTGATTAGCCACTAAAACATATTAAGAGGAGATAACCCCCTGCTAATTAAATATTAGTTAATAATTTGTTAATCGGGTAGGACTTTGACAAGTGGGCCCTGCCCATGTTTACTTTTAAACTATTTAGATTAATGGCTCCTATGTGTATGACACCTGGGCCCCACTGCCTTTTTATTAATGAAATGATTTGTAATTGTTTAGTGAATGACATGTGCCCCCCTGGAATTTTAGAGTTAAATAAATGTTTATAAATAATGTGAGGCTGACCAGTGGGTTTGACCAGTCAATAGACTGTTGTGGCTAATGTTAGATTAAATGATTTAATAAATTCAGAAATTGTTTTAAATTGATTTAAACTTTAAAAATTAATATCTTTTAAACCGTAAATCAGATGGAAAAACTTTATACATGAAAATTGATCAGAAAAATACAACGGATACGAATACGCTATCCGTATACCAACCACACCCCTCTAACACATCGAACATCGAACCGTCCGCCTCCGGACCGTCTGTCCGATGATTTGTCTGATACTATTAAAGTATCCGGATGAATTTATTCTGAACACGAAAGTTGTTCGGAATGTTTCAACTAGCACGGTTACACCATCCACATGTTTGTCGGATGTCCACGACACCTCCGGCATGATCCCTGCCCCCTCCGGGCCTTTTGTCGATAATCACCCGAAGCCGGTATTTCATCCCCGGATGAATTCCCGCTCCGAGCAATACACCTTGCACTGCGTTAGAACACCGTTAACATTGCTTTTGCCATGTCTTGTATTTGTATTGCTATTATTTTTGTGTATTTATTGTTTCTCCCCCTCTCTTATTGTCTGGTAGTCCCGACGACCGCTGCCGATGCCCTTGTGATCGACTACGTCGTCGACGACCGTGCAACCCCTACCGTCGAGCTTCCAGGCAAGCAGAGCCATTCTCTTCCCCAGATATCGCCTATCTTTTCCGTACTTTCTTGCGCTAGGCATGTTTACTGCTGCTGCTACGATTACAATCCTATTCAATTGCATAGCCTGATTTTGTCGCCCCTTGATGTACCTTCCTTTATCCTATGCTGCCTACTTTAATTATGTTTTTATTCAGCAGTGAGCCCTGCGCTTTGTTAGCTAGGATTAGATAGCGGGCCGTGACCACTCAGGGGAGTGAACACGGATACATAATATATAACTGCACAGGTACGGTACAATGCAGACACCGCCTAAGGCCCCTACCTCGGCTCTGCTAAGCCACCATCAAGTGGAGCTATCGAGGAGTAATCCTCGTACTCCACTCGTTGCTGACTCTGTATAGCCGCCCTAGGGTCCTGAGCCCCGGTTGTCCTTAAGGTAACAAGTTGGGCGACCCAACGGTTCCCGCGAGCGGTACTGCGTCGGGAACGACAGGGAGGGTACGACCGACGTTACTGGCGTGCTTGGCCTCTGCTCGTATCTCGCGAGAGTTACCAAACCACGAAAGTCGAGCTCTACCAAGAGCACACGCGAGACAAGGTAAGGAGACGGTTCACCTTGTTGGTAAACGCAGAGACTTGGTGGGACGACAGGGCAGGCACCGATGTACTGGTGGTCCTGACTGCTGTCGTTGTTCGCGGGTTAGTTAAGTCGAGACAACGATAACGGTTGTCACGCAGGTTAATTAAAATGCTAAATGGTTCGGCAGATGTCTTGAGTAGCCTTTTGGCTTGTACGCACTACCTACACGTGGGATAAGGAGTGTGGGCTCCCCTGCATCGTAGTCTCGTTTGAGGGTCTTCAGACGTCAGCAGTATTGCGGGCTGATTGTCGGGAAGTGGTGTTGTCTTCTCTTGCTCCAGCGGTGTATTTGTATTTGCTTTGATTTGCTTCATCGGCCAGTCACGCACCGTGCAGGAGTACGTTCGGGTTAGGGTCCAAAGCCCGGCGTACATAGGATATAGTCTGGAGGATGACCTCTCTGTTGATTGCCGAAGGATGGGCTACTTTGTGTCGGATAGCTTCGGTGGGGTGTTCCCTAACAAGGTGTACGCCACCCTGGAGATCCGAGCGTCGTAGAGTCACGCCAGTGCACCCCTGCAGGGAAGATTAATCTATTCGAATAGCCGTGTCCACGGTAACAGGACGCTTTATGCTGAAGCTGGATCTTACCACTACAAACTGCTACTATTAAACTGTATGGTTCCGGGTCTTCTTCCTCACAGGGAAGTCGAGGAGGGGAACTCGGAGGCATTATTATTATTAATTATTACAACTTATTATTATACAATGCTGCAGCAACTTCTGCTGCATTGTTATTACACTCATGTTATTGAACTGTTGTCTGTTCTCTTCTTGTGCTGCAAGACATCGTCAGAAGATGCTAGTCTTCGATAGGCCTAGCCTCTTACCCTTATTCTGATTTCTATCTTGCAGTACACTATATACAGCCTCCCCTTTCCATTTGATACAAATGCATAATTTCTTAGTAGCGGACGTAAGACTCACGGGTATGCTAGATACTCACCTTTTCTTTATTTCCTCCTTTTTGTTTTGCCTGATCGGCCGCTGCAGTCGACGTTGGAGCCTTGGAGTCCAGGAGCATGAGATCCCCGATGCCGACCACCGCAACATTAAGATCCCCGATGCTTTTTACGACGTCGAGTTCCCCGTTGACCAGGAGTAGCTTGGAGGTTCCCAGGCAGGAGGCCTCGCCTTTCGATCGGTTGTTATTTGTTCTAGCCTTCTTAAGACAACCTTGTATTCTGGTGTCTGTACTCAGATACTATTGCTTCCGCTAACTTTGTGCTCTCGAGCTGTTGTATTCTCGCCCTCGCGGCCCCTGGCTTGTATTAAACAGCTTGTATTATTTTAATTTGTAGAGTTGTGTTGTGATATCTCACCGTGAGTCCCTGACCTCGATCGTGTACCTTGCGTGTATGATTACTGTACACGACTTGATTTTGGGGGCGTCACATAACTACTCTTTCAGTGGCAAGATTCCTGAGAAGCTCGGTGATCCAGGTATACCCACCATTCCCTTCTCTATAAAAAATAATTATGTTAGAACTGCTTTATGTGATCTTGGTGCAGGAGTGAGTGTTATGCCCTTTTCTCTCTACAAAAGACTTTGTTTAGAGAAATTAATTCCTACAGATATCTCTCTACAGATGGCCAACAAGTCCACGGCCGTCCCGATCGGTATTTGTGAGGATGTTCCTATTGAAGTTGCCAATTGCTTAATACTTACTGATTTTTTGTGCTTGACATGCCCGAGGATCGGAGCATGTCCATTATCCTTGGTAGACCTTTTCTTAACACCGCAGGTGCTGCTATTGATTGCAATAAAGGGAAGGTTACCTTCAACGTGAATGACAAAGAACACACGGTGTATTTTCCGAAGAAGATCGACAAAAGGCATGGCCTTAACTCCGTTGAGAATATCGAGACCGTGAAGATTGGAGAATGGTATTGTCCACTACATGTATACCATAAATACAAGACAATTATGGTGGGGACAATGTCCATTAAAGTAAAAGTGCGATGATCACTTCATAAGAGGCGAGACTTTCTGCGCTATATACCACCGGTTTGTTGGTAAGACTTGATCAACCTTGCTAACTAGAATTTTTTATATAGGTAAAAAGTTGAGCTTGTTATGTTTTCATTTCCTTTAGCTTTTATTCTCCTTGTTGTACCCAAGTTTTTGTGTTTAAAGCTTCACTTGTTCTAACTTTTGTCTCAAGTTCACGAAAGTTTTTGCAGCTTTTTGAACTTTGAAAAATTCTCTACACTGAAGTTGCCCAGAAAATTCAAAATAAAAATTTCCAGGTAAAAAGTCATCGGGGAGTACCTGAGGCTGACCAGGGGGTACACCCCTGGCCCAGGAGGCTAGTGTAGGGGAACGCAACAGAAAACAAAAATTTTCGGTATAGCGAGCACGCCCAGGACCACTATGGAGACGCATACAAGGTTTTGATCTGATCGTTACCGACTCGTAGCGCAGCGGGAAGTAGAGTCGATGAAGATCGTCGGTGCAGATCCCCGCAGCTAGGATTTACAACCTCCCAACCGCGAGAATGTATTCCCTCGTCTTCCCCACGAACAGCGCTCCGGGAGGCGGTCGGACAGTCCCTCGGACGATGTCACGGACAGCCCTTCGGGAGGACCCTCGAAACTCGATCTGTAACTCGGACAGCCCTTCGGGAGGACCCTCGAAACTCGATCTGTAACTCGGACAGCCCTTCGGGAGGCACACTCGAACTAAGATCGAAACAACGACCTCTCTACCAAGTTGCACACATACGGTGTCAGCTATCCAGCAGGGCTTCGCCGTCCAGAACTAGTTCCTGCCGGAACCCAGACAGCCTTTCGGCTCTACGAAACTCTTTCGTGTGAGGGAGAGAAGAAGCCAGATAATTGCATGGCATGTGATGAGAACTCAAGTGAGAGCTTGGATCAAGGATATGGGGCTGCCCTCACACCTCTATTTATAGGAAACCCAAGGGGGCTTTCTTGGCTCCCAAGTCCTTCTAGAAGGCTTTCCAAAAATATCTCAAGTAGTACTTTTTACTATTCATGACACCACTTTTTCGTGTCCGAAAAATCCGAAAATATTTTTGTGGGTCTTAGAATAATTCCAACACCCACCAAAATGATTTTCGGCGCGTTCCGAAACAATTCCAGATTAGTGATTTTCATCTGCGAAAAGCAACCTAAGCATTTCCGGCAGCTCCGGAACATTTCCGGCAGCTCCGAAATATTTCCGAAAAAAATATTTTAATCTTTTCTCCAGAAAAATTCCAGAAGTTACCAGAACAATTCTGGCACTCTCCAAAATTACCAGGTGCTCTCCGAAACCTTTTCGGCTTAGTGGTTTACCCCGAAACAACTTTTCGGTTTTCTCTCTCGGAACTTTTCCGCCGTCTCCGAAACCTTTCCGGTGACTTTATCTCAGACTCCCTGTCTAGTATTCAACAGATAGATGACCCTTAAGCGTGTGACCCTGTAGGTTCGATGAAGTATAGACATGACCGGAACACTTTCCGATCAATGATCAATAGCGGAACCGAGGACATCCATATTGATCCCTATACCCATACGAAGAATTATTCGAGTGAACCTTTAGTTGCTGTGTGCTATTCCTGTTGCTTCGCGATATATTACAAATACCCGAGGTGAGACTTATTGGCATCCCCGTGAATCAACAACTTGTCCACTATGCCAGTTACCTCGTTCCTGGTATTGTTCTCTTTTCTCGTTCCCGCGTTCCGGCATCCCTGTGATCAAATCACACTGTGTCTGGCCAGACGATGGTGGATACCGTAACACCGAGAGGGCCCTAAGAATATCTCTCCAACGACGGAGGAGCAAATCCCAATCTCGAGCTACCTAGTTCTTTGTCATACTTTTCCGTGAACCCGCAAGCTGCCGTAATAGCCACCCTTTTACAGATGACGTTTAACAAAACCCCAAAGTTCACGAAGCAAGTACGAAGGAACTCGATACTCTCATGGTCTAAGGAATTATGCAAACGCACAACTTTCTCTGTGTTATTAACCATTAACTTGTGACGAATGTATCTCATAGCATAACATCAATTCGGGTCGATTCAACACAAATGTTCTTCTAACATTGTGCCCTCAACATTGCCGGCATAGACATGCCCATGATCAGGAAAACAGGATCATCATGCAATACATGAGCCAGTCTTAGAGGCATGACTAGGAATACATTTTACTGTTTATTATACCACACGTGCACATGAGTTTCCCTCCGAGCCTCGTGGATATTGCAGACTCGAGAATCATTGCAGTTATAGCATGGAACATAAACATTCATTACAAACTCGGAGATACAAAAAAACTGTTATTACTGCCTCTAGGGCATATCTCCTACAGACTCCCACTTGCACTAGAGTCATAATCCAGTTACATGGCTTCCCTAACACCAATGGCTATCCGGTGCTGCTCATGCTTTGCTCGTGGTAGAGGCTTTGTCATCGGGTCTGACACGTTCAGATCCGTGTGAACTTTGCGTACTTTCACTAAACCCGCTTCGACATGATGTCGAATGAGTTTATATTTGCGTTCAATATGTCTTGTCTTATGGTGCGAACTTGGCTCCCTTGCCTGAGCCACGGCGCCACTATTATCACAATAGATCTCCACCGGGTCCAGAGCACTTGGAACCACACCAAGGTCTTCAAGAAATTGCTTGATCCATACCGCCTCTTTGGAGGCTTCTGAAGCAGCAACATATTCCGCCTCTGTCGTAGAATCCGCCACAGTCTTTTGTTTGGAACTTTTCCAATCAACTGCGCCGCCGTTCAATATGAAAACATAGCCTGATTGAGATTTGAAGTCATCTGGGTCAGTCATGAAGCCTGCATCAGTGTAACCACTTACAATGAGCTCTTCATCACCTCCGTACACAAGGAGTAAATCCTTGGTCCGTTTGAGGTACTTAAGAATACCCTTGACTGCGGCCCAGTGTTCCAATCCTGGATCACTTTGGTACCGGCTGCTAACACTTAGCGCATATGAAACGTCCGGTCTTGTACATAGCATGGCATACATAATAGAACCAACTGCCGAGGCATATGGAACATCATTCATTTGTACTCGCTCATCGAGAGTCCGAGGACACTGATTCTTGCAAAGCACTGTGCCAGGTGACATGGGGAGTAGGCCTTTCTTGGAGTTCTCCATGTTGAACCTTTTCAACACCTTGTCAATGTACGTGCTTTGGCTAAGCGCTATCAGGCGTCTTGATCTATCTCTATAGATCCTAATGCCCAATACATATGCCGCTTCGCCTAAGTCTTTCATTGAAAAACTCCTTTTCAATGAGTCTTTTATTTCGCTAAGGAAATTCACATCATTTCCAATCAACAATATGTCATCCACATACAAGATTAGAAATGCTTTTGCGCTCCCACTAAACTTCTTGTAAACACAAGATTCTTCGTCATTCCTGATGAAGCCAAACCGTTTGACTACTTCATCAAAATGAATGTTCCAGCTCCTTGATGCTTGCTTCAGACCATAAATGGCTTTCTGAAGCTTGCATACCTTTTTAGCATCCTTATGAATGACAAAACCTTCTGGCTGTATCATGTATACATCCTCTTTGAGGTTTCCATTTAGGAAAGCCGTTTTGACGTCCATCTGCCATATTTCATAGTCGAAATAAGCAGCAATTGCTAGTAATATCCGTACAGACCTAAGCATAGCTACTGGCGAGAACGTCTCGTCGTAGTCCACTCCTGGAACTTGCGTGAACCCTTTCGCGACAAGTCTAGCTTTGTGGATAGTAATGTTACCATCCGCGTCCGTCTTTCTTTTGAAAATCCATTTACAACCAATGGGCTTTACGCCTTCTGGAAGTTCTTCCAAGTTCCAAACTTGGTTTTCGTACATGGATTCCATCTCGGATTTCATGGCTCTGTGCCATTCCCTTGAGCTGGGGCCCGCCATCGCTTCTTTGTAGTGCGCAGGTTCATCGTCTTCAAGAATGAAGATTTCATCATGAAACCACTCAGGTGGCTGGACAGCCCTACCTGATCTACGCGGTTCAGTTACAACATTGTCTGAAGTTTTTGCATTATATGCGACAACTTCCGGCTCGGTTGTAGGGATAATTTGCGGAATTACTTCCGGTTCTTTAGCCATAGCAACGGTCGCCGAAGATTCACTAATCTCATTAAGTTGTACTGTCCTCCCACTTACTTCTTTGGCGAGAAACTCTTTCTCAAGAAAGACTCCGCTTTTAGCGACAAACACTTTGTGCTCGGAGGGTAGGTAGAAGGAATACCCAATTGTTTCTTTTGGATAACCTACAAAGTTACATTTGTCTGATCTGGGATCGAGTTTGGTTGGTTGTAAACGTTTTACAAGTACCTCACATCCCCAAATTTTAAGGTGCGACAAACTGGGTTTCTTCCCATTCCACATCTCATGTGGTGTCGTTTCAACAGACTTAGACGGTGCTCGGTTTAGTGTGTGAGCGGCAGTTTCTAGTGCGTGACCCCAAAAAGATATCGGCAGATCTGTAAGAGACATCATCGACCTTACCATGTCTAACAAGGTTCGGTTACGTCTTTCCGATACTCCATTTCGCTGTGGAGTTCCGGGAGGCGTAAGCTGTGAAACGATTCCACGGTCACTTAGATGTTGGCCAAACTCATGACTAAGGTATTCGCCTCCGCGATCAGACCGCAGAAACTTAATCTTTTTGTCACGATGATTTTCTACCTCATTCTGAAATTCCTTGAACTTTTCAAAGGTTTCTGACTTATGCTTCATCAAGTAGATGTAGCCATACCGACTTAAATCATCAGTAAAAGTCACGAAGTAGAAATACCCACCCCGTGCGGCTGTGCTCATTGGACCACATACATCACTATGTATTATTTCCAATAATTCACCCGCCCGTTCAGGATGACCCTTGAACGGCATCTTGGTCATTTTTCCCATTAGACAAGCTTCACATGTGTCAAATGATTCAAAATCAAAGGACGGTAAAACTCCATCTCTTTGGAGTCTTTGCATGCGTTTCTTTCCGATGTGGCCAAGCCGACAGTGCCACAAATAAGTGGTTGTGGTATCAACCTTCTTAAGGCGTTTAGCATTCATGTTAAAGACATCATTTTCACATTCAAGATTTAGTATGAAAAGGCCCCCAACAATGGGTGCAAATCCATAAAACATATCCTTACAATAAAGTGAACAACCATTGTTCTCAGACTTGTACGAATACCCATCGTGTACTAAACATGATCCAGAGATAATGTTTCTACACAATAGTGGAACAAAATAACATTTATTTAGCTCTAAGATAAATCCTGAAGGGAGACGTAGAGGCATAATGCCGACGGCTTGAGCGGCGATCCCAGCGCCGTTCCCGACGCGCATCATGACTTCATTCTTTTCTAGCTTGCGGACCTTCTGCAGTCCCTGTATCGAGTTGCAAATGTGAGCAACCGATCCGGTATCAAATACCCAAGACTTAGAATTTTCGCTAGCAAGCAAAACATCAATGACATTAACTTGTATAACAATTATACCTTTTCCGGTTTTCCCGGACTTCTTATCGGCCAGATACTTCTTGCAGTTTCTCTTCCAGTGTCCTGTGCCCTTGCAGTAGAAGCACTCAGTTTCATTCTTGGCTCCGCCCTTAGAGTTGCTTTGGGAGCCGGTCTTACCGGCACCCTTGCCCTTCTTTGGCTTGCCTTTCTTTTTGAAACTGGCGGTTTTATTCACAAGCAACACTTGCTTGTGATTTTTCCGCAGTCCTTCTTCCACAGTTTTCAGCATGGCGAGCACCTCTTCTGGTGTTTTCTCCATCCCACTCATGTTGTAATTCATGACAAAACCGTTGTAAGACGGGGGGAGTGAAGAAAGCATCATGTCCATCATATGGGATGCTGGAATTGGAAATTCCAGGGTTTTAAGCCTTTCAGCATAGCCAATCATTTTGACTATGTGTTCGCCAACTGAACCGCCCTCAGCCATCTTTAAATTCATCAAGATATTCATGATATCAAAACGTTCAGACCTTGCGGTTTCCTTGTACAGAGCATCCAATTCCCGGATCATATCACGGGGTTTATGGAATTCAAAACGTTTTTGGAGCTCTGGACTCATGCAAGCTAGCATGAGGCACTGTACTGCGTTGTGATCATCATCCTGAGTGGCCCAGACATTTTGTTCATCTTCCGAGGCACCTGCCGCCGGTTTAGCTGGAAGAGCTTTTTCAAGCACATAGATTTTCTTAGCGCTCCTGAGGACAATCCTCAGGTTACGGACCCAGTCCGCATAGTTGTTTCCAGTCGCAGCTAACTTTTCTTTCTCTAACAATGGCCCCAAGTTGAAAGCGGTGTTGCGAGCCATTTGATCTACAACGGTAAACACAAGTTTCACTTAGACTTTGTTCATAATGATTTTTGCACTAGTGAATAAACAATTTTATTCTAAAGTGTGCTCCCACTTAAATCAATATCTCTCAAAATTGATTATGAGTGATTCAAGATCCAAATATCAATACAACGCCATAGAATCATCATCTCATGACGAGGATTTTGATTTGGTAGGCCAACTTGCCGATCACATCTCTATGTGACTCTTGTTCATCTTTCGATGCGTGTGTTCCGAGCTCAGGACGATCCTGCCATGAACGTCAAGACAACCAAGTGATCCTGCTGCGAGGTCTGACCTCACCCGCCTTACATTTCTCCAATCGTTCGTACCCATGCATCCATGGCGCACCCCGAGAGTATAGATGCTGTGACGGCGCTACACTTGGGAGAACACTAACTACTTGATATTTTAAGTGAGAGATCACCCTAATAAAAAGCGACTACCGCGCAATCAAGAAGGGTGCAACATAAGGGATAAACATCCCATGCAATTCATAATAGCATGATATGGTATAGCCCCTTCTGACGGAGAAGTCAAGTATTTCTTCGTCTTTGGCATTTGCGTCGGAGTTCACCTTCGCGAAGATTGCCACCACCTTGTCGATGCACCAAATAATATTGCTATCTTTATAGCAAATGAATAAGTGCATTACCTAAGGTTGACACGCAGGTCATTAAAGTGACAATCATATGGCTCCAGCCATCATGCCGAATCATGACACGCAGGTCATGTTAATAAATTTACATTATATAGTCATCTCATACATAATCGAATTAATATGAGCTTTGCTATACCACATCACATGCACATCCTGCAAAAACAAGTTAGACGCCTCTAAACCGGTTTGTGCAAAATTTTATTTTACGTGGCTTCTAAGGTTTTGACTTAAACCGCAACTACCAACGTTTTATCATCAAGTATGATTATTCAAGTCACTAGATTAACATTGCGGGGTGTATGAAGCACGAGATAATAAAATCTCGAACCCCATACTGAACTTCGTCATACGCGTGATCCCCGTGCAGATCATATCTGCATTGCCCTTTAGTCTGCGAATCTCATCTTTCTTTTGACTATGGCGGAACCCAAAGAACTGATAGCACTTCGTTGATCAATCAGGATCGCGGATTGCCAGAACTTTGTAAAATTCCACCATGCTGTCTCGAGATCAGAAATACGCAAATTCTAGGGAAGCAATAAGAATATCGGGTAACAGATTTCATCTGCCACCCGCATAAATAATTTTCAGCAATAGATCTGATCTACTCCAAAATTATATTATGCAATACCCATACATCTCCATGTATTCTAGATCATAACATGCATCTACGCATAGCACGGCTCTGATACCACTGTAGGGGAACGCAACAGAAAACAAAAATTTTCGGTATAGCGAGCACGCCCAGGACCACTATGGAGACGCATACAAGGTTTTGATCTGATCGTTACCGACTCGTAGCGCAGCGGGAAGTAGAGTCGATGAAGATCGTCGGTGCAGATCCCCGCAGCTAGGATTTACAACCTCCCAACCGCGAGAATGTATTCCCTCGTCTGCCCCACGAACAGCGCTCCGGGAGGCGGTCGGACAGTCCCTCGGACGATGTCACGGACAGCCCTTCGGGAGGACCCTCGAAACTCGATCTGTAACTCGGACAGCCCTTCGGGAGGACCCTCGAAACTCGATCTGTAACTCGGACAGCCCTTCGGGAGGCACACTCGAACTAAGATCGAAACAACGACCTCTCTACCAAGTTGCACACATACGGTGTCAGCTATCCAGCAGGGCTTCGCCGTCCAGAACTAGTTCCTGCCGGAACCCAGACAGCCTTTCGGCTCTACGAAACTCTTTCGTGTGAGGGAGAGAAGAAGCCAGATAATTGCATGGCATGTGATGAGAACTCAAGTGAGAGCTTGGATCAAGGATATGGGGCTGCCCTCACACCTCTATTTATAGGAAACCCAAGGGGGCTTTCTTGGCTCCCAAGTCCTTCTAGAAGGCTTTCCAAAAATATCTCAAGTAGTACTTTTTACTATTCATGACACCACTTTTTCGTGTCCGAAAAATCCGAAAATATTTTTGTGGGTCTTAGAATAATTCCAACACCCACCAAAATGATTTTCGGCGCGTTCCGAAACAATTCCAGATTAGTGATTTTCATCTGCGAAAAGCAACCTAAGCATTTCCGGCAGCTCCGGAACATTTCCGGCAGCTCCGAAATATTTCCGAAAAAAATATTTTAATCTTTTCTCCAGAAAAATTCCAGAAGTTACCAGAACAATTCTGGCACTCTCCAAAATTACCAGGTGCTCTCCGAAACCTTTTCGGCTTAGTGGTTTACCCCGAAACAACTTTTCGGTTTTCTCTCTCGGAACTTTTCCGCCGTCTCCGAAACCTTTCCGGTGACTTTATCTCAGACTCCCTGTCTAGTATTCAACAGATAGATGACCCTTAAGCGTGTGACCCTGTAGGTTCGATGAAGTATAGACATGACCGGAACACTTTCCGATCAATGATCAATAGCGGAACCGAGGACATCCATATTGATCCCTATACCCATACGAAGAATTATTCGAGTGAACCTTTAGTTGCTGTGTGCTATTCCTGTTGCTTCGCGATATATTACAAATACCCGAGGTGAGACTTATTGGCATCCCCGTGAATCAACAACTTGTCCACTATGCCAGTTACCTCGTTCCTGGTATTGTTCTCTTTTCTCGTTCCCGCGTTCCGGCATCCCTGTGATCAAATCACACTGTGTCTGGCCAGACGATGGTGGATACCGTAACACCGAGAGGGCCCTAAGAATATCTCTCCAACGACGGAGGAGCAAATCCCAATCTCGAGCTACCTAGTTCTTTGTCATACTTTTCCGTGAACCCGCAAGCTGCCGTAATAGCCACCCTTTTACAGATGACGTTTAACAAAACCCCAAAGTTCACGAAGCAAGTACGAAGGAACTCGATACTCTCATGGTCTAAGGAATTATGCAAACGCACAACTTTCTCTGTGTTATTAACCATTAACTTGTGACGAATGTATCTCATAGCATAACATCAATTCGGGTCGATTCAACACAAATGTTCTTCTAACATTGTGCCCTCAACATTGCCGGCATAGACATGCCCATGATCAGGAAAACAGGATCATCATGCAATACATGAGCCAGTCTTAGAGGCATGACTAGGAATACATTTTACTGTTTATTATACCACACGTGCACATGAGTTTCCCTCCGAGCCTCGTGGATATTGCAGACTCGAGAATCATTGCAGTTATAGCATGGAACATAAACATTCATTACAAACTCGGAGATACAAAAAAACTGTTATTACTGCCTCTAGGGCATATCTCCTACAGCTAGGTGGCGCGACCGAGCTCCTGGCCGCGCCACCCACCCTCCTGGGGCCCACAGGCACCCCCTGCTGGCATCTCTTCTTTCACTCTCTCTCCTTTCTCCCAAAAACTCGCGTTCTTGCTCTGGTTTCGTGTTCTTGCTGTTCTTGAGCACGAAACTTCGATCTCCCTCTACAACCACTCATTTGAGCTGAAATTTGGAACAAATACTCTCTGGTATGTGACTCCCTCACGCCTCCAATTAGTTTTCTAGTTGGTGGCTTCATTAGTGAGTATTTAGTGGTTCTTGGTGCTGTTTAGTTGAGCTTAAATGTTTGTGTAGAAAATTATTTTTCAAGTTTTGTTGCTAGTTTGAGCCTTGGTAAAGTAAGTAGAATGTTTTTCCCAAACTAGTTTTGCTTAAATCTTCGTTTTTGTGAATTGTTAAAAATTTCAGAAATGGAGAGGCTAGGAAAGTGGCTTGGGAAGAAGAAACCCGAGCGCTCTAGCCGTGTTACGCGTTCTGCAGCTTCATCTTCGACCAAGAGGGTGAGCTACAATGAAGATATCATACCCATCGAGATGTTGGACGCGTCACCCGCGAGAGCCATGGCATTTCCATGCGAAGATTTCATGGAGGATGCCGACATACAAGAAGAGTTCTATGCTCTGTGTGCCAATGCAGGTTTGACATGGCTTGTTACGAGTCGTGTACCACAGTACGAGACACTCACCGCTATTTTTGTTAACAGTTTCAGGTTTTATTCTGACAATGATACTGTGGTGTTTCGACTTTATGAAAGGTTGCTGACCATGCCTATGAGTATATTTTGTGAAGCTTTGGGTTTTCCAGGCTTGGTCGAGAAGAAGAAGAGGAAAAATGTCCAAACTGTTGCAGTCAACACCCTCCTCGACTCATTTTGTAACACTGAAGTGAGGTCATCCAACCATCAGAAGATGTCCAACATTATGTTCCCTCACCTCAGGTATTTTGCCTATTATATTGCTAGAGGAGTGTTGGCTCGAGACAACACGAGCAGCACTTCTACGCCTGATACTGCTATCATGGCAAATGCCCTCTCAGGGAAGCACGAGTATCATGTGGGTTCGCTTATTGCGAAACGCCTTGCTACTAATAGTAACAAGGGGGACCTCTTTGGTGGCGTCTATGCCACACTTCTTTTGCAGTTTCTCCAAGTAGAACCGCGCCCAGATGATGTTATCTTTCCTTTTGTTAGCCTTGACTTGGCTGGCATGAAGAGGCATTTCTTTGTTACTAAGACCTCTGACCTCTACACACTGGATTATATTTTGCGGTTTAAAGACGGCGTGGAACACACTGTCCGTCTACCTGCATCACTTGTGTTTGATTTTTCTCGCAGGAACGGATTTCGTTTTTCAGTGACCGAGTTTGATGAAATCACGGGGAGATACCAGTTTCACGACCCCACGGAGGGGGTCGAGCCAGACGAGGAGGAGCGCGTCGTGTATCCGCCCATTCAGGAGAAGACCGTCACCCCTTGGGGTGAAGGGACTTCCTCTGGATGGGGGCGGGACCTTCTTCTTCCACGTGGGAGGATCTGAGGACTTCAGTGTACGCACCGGAGGGGTCATACAACCCTTGGGCTTATCATTACCCCGGAGCAGGAGGCTCCTCGAGAACGCAGTAGAAGAGCCCAACTTAGGCCAAAAGCCTAAGCTTGGGGGAGTACGTGCTCTCCTCCCCTTTCCATTGTATCTACCGTTGGTTCGCTTTTATCTTTTTGCAAGTTTTTGCCTGTTCTTCTTTGTTCTATTAGTTTGCAAAAACCCAAAAAGATTTCTCCTTTCTTTTGCTTTCATTAAACCTTTAAAAAACCCAAAAAAATATGTTCCCTTTGCTCTTTAGTTTGCTTTGTTTCAAAGTTCAACTCGAGTCCGTGATGATTATAATTTCCTACGTTCGATCGTGCAAGTGACAAGGCAGTAATGACGAAGATCGACGGAAGGGATGCAACAAGGAAAGCCGGTATGAAGTCTTTTTGTTTCTACTTTTGTACATATGCCTGTACTTATGATTAGAGACCAGCTTGTAGCGACATAGTGCTATGTTTACAATGCTTTCCCAGTGGTTCATGCTTTCTTTGTGGTTAGTCTCAAATAGCTAGAGTTTATAATGTGTTGCTTGAAATGATTGACATGCATTGCATTGTTCATGGTGTGGCATATTGAAGTGGTATTTCCCTCCGGGGGATTCTTGGGTTGACTTGGCACATGTTCACGCATGTTAAGACTAAAAAGTCGGTTCTGCCTTGATGATCTTTTTACTTCAGAGTGAGATATATCACTTTTATGCCCGATTCAATGTTGCTTTGTCGCTCTGCATGATTATGACTGTTATGCTCTCTAGTTGGTCACTTCCCCGTCTTTTGCTAGCCTTCCTCCAACACCAAGCGGAATTCTGCTTGTGCTTCCAAACTCCTTTTCAAACCAGTTGTTCCATTTGAGTCCACCATACCTACCTATATGTGGTATTTACCGGCCACTCCTAACTTAGACTTTATTGTGCCATCTTGAAATTTATTCAAAAGCTTCCCCTTTGTAACCGTACAATCTCATGGTGCGGTGAGGGAAAATCAGTATCTTTCATGCCAAAAATATTTTGACGGAAGTTTTAACTAGTCAATAAAAAAATATGAGAGTTACACCTCCCCCATACTTGATGATGGAGTGAAATGGACCAAATGCAGCTTATGATAAATGGAACGATATCCTCCTTCCATCCTTGAGGCAAAATAAAAGGTTTCGTCGACCATCAAAGGATTTATGGATAATGGAACATGTGTAAGAAAAAGGCATTAATATGGTTGGCATGGGAGATATTGAAAGACCTTTACCGTTCACCGTTGACTGGAAAGTTGCACTTCTTAAAAGAGTTTTATCTCTGTTTTCAAAACCAAGAGCTCTGGCACATGTTTAGTGTTTGCTTCCTTTTACGGGTTTTCAACCTTGCCTTCAAAAGCCACGGTTCGAGAGTCCCCACCTTCCTTTCTCCAAAGCACCAACTATGAGAGCATAATTGTCATTCTTAGTGTAACATGCATTGTCCCAAAGTATCACATTGTTTTCTGCATACTTGTGATGTTTTTTATTTTGAGTTCTAGTCTCCTTTAAAACTCCAGAGGAGTTTCTGCATTTATGTTTTCTTCACTCATGGAGGCTAGCGAGATACCACTCTGATATGTTCATGCTATGTGCATTGTGATCTTAAATTTATTCTCAGCAGCATATTATTTAATTTTTGTTTGTTTGTGACTGATTACATGAAAGAAGGATTGCTTCGTGCATTGTCCTTGTAGCATGGTGTCAAAACTTGCTAAACTCTTTCGTAGTACATGCTTATTTACATCTAATGAATCAAAAGAGTTTGTCAAAGTTTTCTTTGTCGCGTCCAGTTCGTTGAACTGAATTGCTTGAGGACAAGCAATAGCTAAGCTTGGGGGAGTTGATACGTCTCAAACGTATCTACTTTTCCAAACACTTTTTCTATTGTTTTCGCTTCATTCTTGCATGATTTGAACGAAACTAACCCGGACTGACGTTGTTTTCAGCAGAGCTACCAGTGTTGTTTTCTTTTGTGCAGGTTTCTGGATATTTAGGTACGCTGGAAAAATCCCAAGAAAATATATAAAAAATCAGCGTTCCGGAAGCTTCCGCGAGTCCAAAGGGGGGCCACAGGGCAGCCAGGAGGGTGCCTGGCGCGGCCCAGCCCCTGGCCGCGCCACCTGCCCTCCTGGATGGGTCCCACACCCCCTGGTGCCCTACTTTGGCCCTATTTGTTCTCCCGACACAGAAACCCCAGAAGAGAGGTCGCTTTTTCCAATCTACGTCGCGGAGCCGCCGCAACCCTCTGTTCTTCTCCGGGAGAGCTAATCTGGAGGCTGCTTTGGCCTCCGGTGAGGGGAAATCATCGCCATCGTCATCATCATCGCCTCTCTATCACCCCTCCATGACTTCCTCTCTCATGTGTGAGTAATTTCCTGCTGTAGGCAAAGGGGATGGTAGGGATTGGATGAGTTAGATCATGTAATAGTTCAATCAGATTGTTGGGGGCATGTTGCCTATCATCTACTTGGTGTTTATCATCTCTGTTACAACTTGTTGCTCTTAATGTTTGCCACTTTTGGCCCGAGTGCCATGATTTCAGATCTGATCACCCTTTTGTTTCTTGAGTTTGTGGTGTTCTTGATCCTATCTATGAGTTGTATGCACCTATTATAGTCCGGAACAGGCGATCCCAATGGTGACCGCTTGGGACACCAAAGGGGATGGACTATAATTTGAGGATTCCGTGAATCCATGAAGTGTTAATGCTTTGTTCTGGTGCTCTTTGACAGGAGTACCTTAATCTCCCTAAGTTCCTTTTGGCCCCGTTTGTAGCGGGAGGGTAGGACAAAAGATGTTGTGCAAAGTTCTTATTGCAAGCACGTACAACCACCCTAGGATACACGCCTGATGTTTGATATTTTCCTAGATGATCATTTCTTTTCTGTGAGCCTTGCCTGTGTTATAATCTATTACATGTTTGTTCTTATCCAAGCAGCGCCCAGCCATCCATCTCCCTAGCCTACAGTGTTTTCTTTCCTGCTGGTTACTAGTTGTTTACTTTTGCTGTTTTACTTTTGTTGTTTCACCACCACTACCACCACCATATCACAGTTGCTACTAATACCTTTGTGCAAGCAAGTGTTTATTTCAGGTGCAGTTGAATTGACAACTCAATTGTCAAAGCCTGTATGTATTCTTTGTGTCCCCAAGTGTCGAATCAATAAATTGGGTTATCTTACCCGCGAAGACTATCTCGATCCCCTACAGTTGAGGGTTATCAGTGTGGAAACAAGATGCTGGAAATATTCGTCGCCGAATGTCGGTCTCCTCCTGGTAGCAAAGGGAGTTGAAGAGGGTCCTCCACCCGGAAGGCTGCATGGTCATCTTAGCTGTCTGACCATCGTTCGACAAACCTATTATATCACAAAACTGTGCCAAAGACATGGTTATGACATCATTATAAAGTTTGAAATCGACGGTTCCAGCATCATGGTTATAACAAAAACTGTTAACAAAACAGGAGGTAAGCTTTTTGTATTGTACCACATGGCATAAAGCTAGCCGTGTCAAACCTGCATTGGCACAAAGGCCATAAAATTCCTCCTTAATTCCTGGATCTATAGGAAAATCATCGCATGGATACATCATTGCGCATGCTGGACTTGTGTCTTCCAACAACTCCAGGGGCACATGATCTTCATTGTAGCTCACCCTAACTGCTGAGGGTGAAGCTGCAGCTCTAGTGACTCGATCGGAGCGCTCGGGCTTCTTCTTCCCAAGCCACCCCTTTACTTTTCCAAAGAAACTCATTTCTGAAATTTTTGACAATTCACAAAAACAAGGATTTAAACAAAGTCAGTTGAGGCAAACTACTCTACTCACTTACCTAAGGCATAGACTTGCACCAAAACTTGGAAAATAAAATTTTACACATGCATGCAAGCTCATATGTGATACGTCCCAAACGTATCTATAATTTATGCTTGCTCCATGCTTGAACTTTCATACACTTTTGAGCATATTTGTACTAATCTATTAACCCAGTGCACCCAGCAGCCAGTTGCTGTTTTCTGCTGTTTTTGTATTTCAGGTTTTCCATCCATTAAAAGTGCTCCAAAAAATCCGGAAAAATCAGATAAAAAATCAGCGACCCGGAAGCTTCCGGAATCACCAAGGTAGCGGAGCAGGGCCACCACCAGGAGACCAGGAGGGTCCCTGGCGCGGCCCCACCCTAGGCCGCGCCAGGAGGCCTCCTGGCTGCCTGGTGGGTCCCCTCGACACCCCCTCCACCTATATTTAGCCCTCGGGGTGGAAACCCCTAATATCGATCTCTTTTCCGCGAACTCGCCTCTGTACCGCTGCCGCCGCCTTTTCAAGATCGGGGCTACCTGGAGAAGCTGCCTCGGCACCCTGCCGGGAGGAAGAACCCCCTCCGGGAGACCATCCATAGCCATGGACGCCTCCCGGATGTGCCGTGAGTAGTCCCCCTTGAACCATGGGTCTGTGACCAGTAGCTATGTGATATACCTCTCCCCTCTTTGTGCTTCCACTTTCGACACCTCATGAGCTGCCTCACATGATCGAGGCACTTTTGTAATTTCTGCTGTTATTATGCTGAGTTTGCTGGGATCTGATGGATTATGAGACTATGTTCAGATTGTGATGAGTAATATATTTGGTTCTTCTCTTTTATATTTTGTTCTTGAGTAAATTCTTGCATGTTCTCCGTTGCAGTATTTTTCTCTGGCCAAGTAGATTGCTTGCAACTCCAAGAGGGAGCGTTATGCTTGATTGTGGGTTCAGCCCTCTGATGTCTAGCTTGAGTGACAGAAACATGAGACTAGGGGTTGTGATGTTGCCACCAAGGATAAAACAACGGTGCTTGAACCCGCGGGTGCAAGGATTGTTTACTTTACGCAAAGTTCTTTTAATGCAGTTGTCTGTTGCTTTGAGTTTACACTTTGGGTGGTATTCGCAACTTAATTCCAGCGAGATGTTCTGGATAGATATCTCAAGGTGGATGATTCGTAGTAGATGCAGTTGGATTTCGTTCTACTTAACTTGGCATACTGCCCATTGCTTTTGAGCCCTTCCTTTCTTTGCAGCATAGTTAGCGCGGTGCCTTCATAATTCTGTCAATTGCCTAGCTGTGATTTGTTTACCTCGCTAGCACTTTTATCGTCTTTTGGGAGAGAGACATCACTAGTGAAAATCATGGGACCCCGGTCCATATTCTCATCATTTTTTACACCCTTAGTTTACTTTCAGTCTTTACTTTCAGTTCCACTTTTATCTCTTGCGTTGATCCTTTGTAAACAGCAAGGCCGGAGGAATTGACAACTCCTCTGTACTCGTTAATAGCAAAGTTATTTGTATCTGTGTGCAGGTCCACGTCAAGCGCTGTGACACCTACTTGTATCTCTTAGAGTCCTACTGGTTCGATACTCAACCTTACCATCTTTGCTAAGGGAACTTGCTGCTACACTGCATCTCACCTTCCACTTGGGGTAACCAACAAGGAGAGTTTCCACTCTGTATCAATCGAATTTCTGGCGCCGTTGCCCGGGACTCCAGTCTGCAAGATAGGGGAGTTGCACACTATCTTTTATCTTTGCTTTTTAGTCTTGTCAGTTTACCTTTCAGTTTTTATCTTCGTGTCCTTTATCAAAAATCTAAAAAATATATATAGTATGTCTAGTTCCTTACTTGCCAATAAATGTCTGACTTCTTTGAAACCAGATCTTATTGGCATGGAGGATTCACCGAGGATCAACAAAAGTGGTACAAGGAACACCGCTTGTCTCAAAAGGGGATACACTTATGGAAACAAATACACCAGTTGTATGACTATGCTAGAAACTTGTGCTCAATATATAATATATCTTTCTACAGGGATGAATCGTGTTGCTTTATGAGGCACAAACACCTTGCTTTCCAATGTGAGTACAATGATGATGAAACCTTAGCTTCTTATGCTAAGAGAAATTATGATTTTGATGATGCAGAGAAAATAGAAGAATTTGTTGCTTATAAGGGTGCCTATTAAATTACTTCTCTTCTTAAAAATATTGATGATGCCCCTTACAAATCTGAGAGTCTTGCTATACTTAACTATTGTTTGGAAAATTACGATGCAAATTACTATATTACTGATCATCTTGAGAGAATCTCTCCTCCAAAGGAAGGGACTAATGTTTTGCAGGACTCTATGGAAGAAGAAATTACTGAAACCGAAATATCCTTGGATGAAAAAGAGGAGAAGAGTGACGAACAAAAGGAGGAAGAATGGATCCATCCATGTCTACCTTCTAATGAGAGTAACTCTTTGAATCTTACCTTATATGAGTGTTATGAACCTATGGATTCTTTTGAAATATCTCTTTTTGATGAAGTTGATGCCTTCTATACTTTTGGCCAAGATGCCACTATGGATGATGCTTACGAAGATGAAATTTCTATAGTTCCTTACGTTAAGCATGAAATTATTGCTATGGCACCCACACTTGATTGTCCTATTATCCTTTTGAAATCTCCAAATATTTCGGAGAACTTTGCTCTTATCAAGGCTCAATGTGATGGGTTGCATTTATCTTATGATCCTAAAGACCGTGTTGAAAACTATACACGTGTGCTCGTAGGTCATGCACAACATGATTTATGTGATAGTTATATTCTTGATGTTTTTCATGATACTACTGAAAATTACTTTGAGAGAGGAAAGTTTGGTTGTAGAAACTTCCATGTTACAAAAACACCTCTCTTCATGTTGAAAGTTTTGAAGTTGTTCTTGTTCCACTTTCCTATGCTTGTCTCTTTGTGCTTATTTGATTTATTTTCTTACAAGATGCCTATGCATAGGAAGTGGGTTAGGATTAAATGTGTTTCATATTTTCTTCTTGATGCTCTCTTTTGCTTCAAATTCCTTTTTTATGAGAGCATCTTTTAAAATCTTCAAGCCTAGCTAATGGCTTTAAAGAAGCGCTTTCGGGAGGCAGCCCGCAACGAATTTAGGTTTTCTTTTTTGTTTTTCTTCTGTTTTTAGTGGTCTTGATGATTGTTACTACTGTAGCAACATCATTGTATCTTTACTTTTCAAGCTTCGTGCCAAGTTTAGCCTCAGATTGCAAGAAAGGTCAAAAGTTGGTACATGCTGTCCAGAAACAGATTCTGTCTGCTTGACGGAAAAATTCGGCATAAATCGTCAGATCATCTTTTTTATCTGAATTTTTTTGATAGCATGCTCCATACAATTACCTTTCAGGCGTCTGTTTAGAGTTTTTTTATTTGAGTTGCAGAAGTACCTCGAAAAAATTCTTTTCTCTCTGTTGTTTTGTTTTTCTCAGCTTTTGCCCCGGTTTTTCTTTTTGCAGTTTTGCAATCCTTAAGCTTGCTTTTTCTTTCAAAAATCTTTTGGGCAGGCAAGAGAAACAATAGCTCTTCCTGGAAATCTTTATTTGCAGTAGAGGAAAATTATTTTAGTAGGGCACTAACCTCTCTAATCAGTCTACAATGAGTTATGTATGAAGGGAGTTTTCAAGTGCGCGATGGAAGATGATGAAATAAGATCTTGAAGTGTCAAACGCTCAAGCTTGGGGATGCCCATGTGCACCCCCAATAAATATTCAAGGAGACTCAAGCGTCTAAGCTTGGGAATGCCCCCGTGCATCCCCTTCTTCATCAACAATCATCAGTTCGTCCCTCGTTGCACTAAATTTTTATCACTTCATGCGTTGTGTGCTATGCTTGGAGCGTCTCGCGCTTTACTTTTCTAGGTTTTTTTTTCTTTGTTTGCTGTAGTAACAAGTTAGACCCCAACTTACTCTTTTGTGTGGGAGAGATACACGCTCCGCTTGAACTAGAACTCCTCATAGGATTTGCATGCTTGTTCTTTTAACTGTGAGTTGTTCTTTTTCTTTTCTTAGCTGCTGCTCTCTTTAGTTGTAGTTCTTTAGTTTTTGTAGAGCTTTTGTTTTAGGTTGAACTTTCTATAGGTTGCATGTTTTATCTTGTTAGAGAGTTTTCCTGTTGCACTGAGTTTTGTGTCTTGACTAGAAGTAGGTAGTTGAAGTTGATATTCTCTTTGTAGTAGTAACTTGCAATAGTTTTGACGTATTGACTAGAGTAATGTTTGAACTTTTGGTGTCAAGAGCTCGAGCCTATTAGTGATAGATGTCGTATTTTGGGAAATCTGTGTGTTTTTCGAAAACCAAAAACCCCTATTGAGAACTCTAGCTACTAGATGGATCACTAACCTCTGGAGGGTTCGAATAATAGAGTACACTCACGTACCATGAGTCGAGGATGCGCAAGGATAACCAAACCCACATACACTCCTCCTCGGGGTACTTGTCTCTTTGTGAATCTCCTGATTAGATTGAGAGTTAATGATAATAAGTGCATGAGTTCTTCAGACTAATGTGAGTATTCAAAAGTTTACACTTCCACCCACCTATACTTTTTTCTAGCCTCTTCGGTACCGTGCATTGCCCTTTCTCACCTTGAGAGTTGACACATACTTCTCCGGTGCATCCAAACCCTTGGCACGATACGCTCTGTCATCATAAGCCTCCTTATATCTTTCCTCAAAACAGCCACCATACCTACCTACAAGGCATTTCCATAGCCTTTCCGAGATACATTGCCATGCAACATCCACCTTCTCATGACTTGATCTTCATGTCATACATGCTACTTGCTTGATCGATGAGCCGCATGCTAGTTGGGCCTTGCCCTAATCATTGCTACATGACACGCTAGTATCATTGCATATCCTGCTATCCTCGCAGAGGCATACATTTGCATCATGATAGTTATATATTCTTTATGTGACTACTTTTGTAAAGTGTGAAAGATCTCCTATATTCTTGTAAAATATAGAGTGTTGCCCCTAAAGTGAGGAAAAGATCCCAAAGAGGACAAATGAGAGTTAAATAGAAAGAGCCATTGAGGCCACCAAAAAAATACAAAAAATAGAAAAAAGAGAAAAAGAAAAATAAAAAGAGAGAAGGGGGCACACTACTATTCCTTTTGAGAGATCCACACTAGTACTTCATCCTCTATCCCTTGTACTCCATAGAGATCATCATCATGCATATAACTATGTGGGGACCTTCACACTATAGAACTTGGCTTGTATATTCCAATGATGACCTTCACACTATCGATCTCTTTTCCGCGAACTCGCCTCTGTACCGCCGCCGCCGCCGTTTCAAGATCGGGGCTTCCTGCAGAAGCTGCCCCGGCACCCTGCCGGGAGGAGGAACCCCCTCCGGTAGACCATCCATAGCCATGGACGCATCCCGGATGTGCCGTGAGTAGTACCCCTTGGACCATGGGTCCGTGACCAGTAGCTATGTGATGTACCTCTCCCCTCTTTGTGCTTCCACTTTTGAGACCTCGTGAGCTGCCACACATGATCGAGGCACTTTTGTAATTTCTACTGTTGCTATGCTGAGTTTGCTAGGATCTGATGGATTATAAGACTATGTTCAGATTTTGATGAGTAATATATTTGGTTCTTCTCTTTTATATTTTGTTCTTGAGTAAATTCTTGCATGTTCTCCGTTCCAGTATTTGCTTTGGCCAAGTAGTTTTCTTGCAACTCCAAGAGGGAGCGTTATGCTTGATTGTGGGTTCATCGCCCTGATGTCTAGCTTGAGTGACAGAAACATGAGACTAGGGGATGTGTTGTTGCCACTAGGGATAAAACAACGGTGCTTGAACCCGCGGGTGCAAGGATTTTTTACTTTACGCAAAGTTCTTTTAATGCAGTTGTCTGTTGCTTTGAGTTTACACTTTGGGTGGGATTCGCAACTTAATACCAGCGAGATGTTCTGGATAGGTATCTCAAGGTGGATGATTCGTAGTAGATGCAGTTGGATTTCGGTCTACTTACCTTGGCGTACTGCCCATTGCTTTTGAGCCCTTCCTTTCTTTGCAGCATAGTTAGCATTGCGGTGCCTTCATAATTCTGTCAATTGCCCAGCTGTGATTTGTTTACCTCGCTAGCACTTTTATCGTCTTTTGGGAGAGAGACATCACTAGAGAAAATCATGGGACCCCGGTCCATCTTCACATCATTGTTTACACCCTTAGTTTACTTTCAGTCTTTACTTTCAGTTCCACTTTTATCTTATGCGTTGATCCTTTGTAAACAGCAAGGCCGGAGGAATTGACAACTCCTCTGTACTCGTTGGGAGCAAAGTTATTTGTATCTGTGTGCAGATCCACGTCAAGCGTTGTGACACCTACTTGTATCTCTTGGAGTCCTACTGGTTCGATACTCAACCTTACCATCTTTGCTAAGGGAAACTTGCTGCTACACTGCATCTCACCTTCCACTTGGGGTAACCAACGAGGAGAGTTGCCACTCTGTATCAATATGAACAGCACCAAGAGCTACTAAATACTCACAAATGAGGCCACCAATCAAAAATCTAATTGGAGGGGTGAAGGAGTTGCATACCAGGGAGTATTTTCTCAAAATCTCAGATCAAACGATGGGTTGTAGAGAGAGATCGAAAATCGCCTCCAAGAATAGCTTGAACGCAAGAACAAAGTGCAGAAATCGTGTTTTTGGAGAGAGAGGAAGAAGGAGGAAGAAGACTTACCTGGAGGTGGGGCCTGTGGGCCCCAGGCGCCCTGTGGGCGCGGTCAGGGGCCAGGCCGCGCCAGCTGGTCGCCTGGGCCACTGGTGGGCCCCCCTGGTCAGCCCCAGGTGCTTCTGGGTCACTCCCGGCATGGAAACTTTTAATATAATTTTTCTGGAATTTTTCTGACAACTTCACTGTTGAAAAAATTTCGAAGTTCAAAAAGCTGCGAAACTTTCTGAAAACTTGAAGCAGTGATTAGAGTTGTGAAGCTTCAAAAACATATAAACTTGGTACAGCAAGGAGAATAAAAGCTAAGGCAAATGAAAACATAACAAGCTCCACTTTTTACCTATATAAAACATGCTTACTAGCAAGGTTGATCAAGTCTTACCAACAAACCAGCGATACATAGAGCAAAAAGTCTCACCTCTCATGAAGTGATCATTGCACCTTTACTTTAATGGACATTGTCCCCACCATGATGGTTTTTTATTTGTGGTGCACGTGTAGAGGACAATCCCATTCTCCAATCTTCACGGTCTCGATATTCTCTATAGAATTGAGGCCATGCCTTTTGTCAATCTTCTTCGGAAAATACACCATGTGTTCTTTGTCATTCACATTGAAAGTAACCTTTCCTTTATTGCAATCAATAATAGCACATGCGGTGTTAAGAAAAGGTCTACCAATAATAATAAACATGCTCCCATCCTCGGGCATGTCAAGCACAACAAAATCAGTAAGGTTTAAACAATTAGCAAATTCAACGGGAACATCCTCACAAATACCTATGGGAACGGCTGTTGACTTGTCAGCCATCTGAAGAGAGATATCTGTAGGGATTAGTTTTTCTAAACATAATCACTTGTAAAGAGAAAAGGGCATAACACTCACTCCTGCTCCAAGATCACACAAAGCGGTCCTGACATAATTATTCTTTATGGAGAAAGGAATGGTGGGTATACCTGGATCACCAAGCTTCTCAGGAATCTTTCCACTAAAAGAGTAATTAGCAAGCATAGTAGACATTGCTTCATTAGGAACTTTTCTTTTATTAGTAACAATATCTTTCATATATCTCGAATAAGGAGGTAACTTAATAGCATTAGTCAAAGGAATTTGAAGGAAAAGAGGTTTCATTCACTCGCAAAACTTATTGTAATGCTCTTCTTCTTTAGTTTTGAGAGACTTACCTGGAAAGGGCATGGGTTTCTGTACCCATGGTTCTCGTTCCTTCCCGTGTCTTCTTGCGATAAAATCTTATCTAGTGTATTTCTTGCGTTTGTCGGGTGCTTCTTCTTCTCGAACTTCGGGTGGATCATTCTTTTCAATATCCTTTTCCAGTTCAGCACCGTCTTCAGTCTCAGTATCGGAGGTAGATATACTATTTGGATCATTGGAATTGTCATCTTCTTTGTGCTTCTTCTTCGGAGAGCTAACAATTTCTTCTTCCTGTATTTGAGAATCTTGCTCGATCCTCTTCGGATGCCCCTCCGGATAGAGAGGATCTTGAGTGCTAGTTCCCCCTCAGGTTTTAATCCCGAAGGCCTGCATATCCTGTTTGGCATTATTAGCAAGCAAATATTTTTGCACATTAGAAATTTGATCAAGCTGAGTTTGATCCATATGAAAATGCTTCACAAGACATTTAACATCATTAACTGTTCTACCTAGAAAATCAAGCAAACTTTTGATAGCAAGGGAATTATCATGCAACTGATTTTGTATCCTCTCATTAAAGTGATTTTGCTTCATAATAAAATTATCAAGCTCATCTAAACATTGATCAGGAGGCTTACTATGAGGAATATCACTTGCATTGAAATCTAAAAGGGAGTGTACCTCTACCATAGGAGGATGAGTGGTAGGCTCACACAACTTCTCAATGGGGGGTAGATTCTTCACGTCTTTAGTTTTAATACCCTTCTCTTTAATAGACTTATTTGCTTCTTGCATATCTTCGGGGCTTAGGACAAGCATGCCCTTTTCTTTGGTGGTGGAGGTGGTTCAGGGACGGACCAATCTTCGTGGTTCTTGGCAATCCTGCCCATTAATTCTTCTGCATCGTCCGGTGTTCTTTTCCTGAAAACACAACCATCACAACTGTCCAAATAGGATCTAGATTCATCAGTTCGACCAGCATAAAATATATCAATTAATTCATTCTTAGGGACTCATGTCCCGGTCTAGCCTAGATCAGACTGCAATACCTCCCCAAGCTTCAGGGAGGTTCTCATCCTGCAACTGTTTAAAGTTATAAATTCTTTGTAAAGCACCGTGTTGCATATGAGCAGGAAAATACTTATCAACAAAAGAGTGAGCTAAGTATTGAGGACTCCTAATGGAACCATATGGTAGTGCATCATACCATGCTTTAGCACCTTCCTTTAAAGAGAAAGGAAAAAGCTTAGTGACATAGAAGTTTTGTATCTTCTCATTTGTAGTAAACAAGCGACCTAACTCAGTGAGTTTGGTCAGGTGTGCAATAGAATTATCATTTTCTCTGCCAAAAAAGGGGTCAGATTCAACCATAGATATAAGTGAAAGATCAACAGAGAAATTATAATCAGGATCATTGATGCATATAGGAGACGTAGCAAATTTAGGATCCGGAACGGTCTTGTTCTTCAGGGAGTATTTTTTGAGAAGCTTCTTAATAGCATCAGGGTCAGAGTCGTCAAACTCTGTTAGCTCCCTGCATAAATCATCATCATGTATAAGATAATCATCATCAAGGAGCCTCTCCTTGAGTTTACTCAAGTCGGTTTAAGTGTAAGTTCCATCAAAAGGATAGCAAGTATCAGGAATCTCAATTCCAGATTTTTTTTGCAGCAGCGATCTATTTCTCAAGAGCGTGACTAAGTGAACCAATATCATCAAGGGTAGTAGAAGCATCATCAAAAGTATCGGAAATAGTAACAGATTCAGTAGAGGCATCATGTTGTGGAGGTGAAGCAAACTTACTCATAACTAAAGGTGAATCAAGTGTAGCACTAGTGTTCAGAACAGTACCTTTTCTCGTACGGGATGGTAAGATCGGGACCTTGGGGTCTTCTTTCTTACCCATAGCGGATAAATTGCAGCAGGTAAAATACTTCAAGTAGACTTGTGAATAAAGCTATGCTCCCCGGCAACGGCGCCAGAAAACAGGCTTGATAACCCACAACTGCAGGGGATCGAGATAGTCTTCGCGGGTAAGATAACCCAATTTATAGATTCGACTCAAGGGGAGCCAAAGAATATCCACAAGCTTTGACAGTGGAGTTGTCAATTCCACCGCACCTGAGATACACTTACTTGCAACAAGATATTAGTAGCAACTATGATATGGAGGTGATGATAGAAACGGTAATAGTAAAACAGCGAAAGTAAACAACTAGTAACCAGCAGAACTAAAACATTGTAGGCTAGGGAGATGGATGGTTGGGCGCTGCATGGATAAGACACATCATGTATTTAACTTGGGGCAAGGCACACAGAAAAGCAATTATCATCTAGGCATAAATCAAACATCAGGCATCTATCCCACAGGTAGTTGTACGTGCTTGGTACGTGCTTGCAATAAGAACTTGCACAACATCTTTTGTCCTACCATCCCGCTACAAAAGGGGGCAAAAGGAACTTATGGAGATTAAGGTGCTCCTGTCAAAGAGCACCGGAACAAAGCATTAACAATCAATGGATACATGGATTCCTCAAATTATAGTCCATCCCCTTTGGTGTCCCAAGCTGTCACCTTTGGGATCGCCGGTTCCGGACTATAACAGGTGCATACAACTCATAGATAGGATCAAGAACACAAATATAATCATGAAAACACAAAGGGTTCAGATCTTAAATCATGGCACTCGGGCCCAAAGTGACAAGCATTAAGAGCAACAAGTTGAAGCAAAGATGATAAACAACAATCTAGATGATAGGCAACACGCCCCCAACAATTTGATGAACTATTACATGATCTAACTCATCCAATCCCTACCATCCCCTTTGCCTACAGCAGGGAATTACTCACACATGGATGGAGAAGTCATGGAGGGAGGATGGAGTGGTGATGATGATGACGATGGCGATGATCTCCCCTCACCGGAGGCCAAAACAGCCTCCAGATTAGCCCTCCCGGAGAAGAACAGAGGGTGGCGGCGGCTCCGCGACGAGAATTGGGAAAACGACTTCTGTTCTGGGGGTTTTCCGTCACGGGAATAAATAGGAGCGTCGGTAGGGCACCAGAGGAGGGGGGGCCCCAGGCGGCCAGATGGCGCGGCCCCACCCCTGGCCACGCCAAGGGAGCGCCTGGGGCCTCCTTGGCTCCCCTCTAGTCCCACTTCTGGCTTCTGGCTCCTTCAGGTGCGTGGATTTTCTGGTATTTTTCTGGGAATTTTCTGAGACGCCCAAAAATCCTTTTTTCTGCGCACAATAAAACCATACAGGCAGCTCTGCTGAAAACAGCGTTAGTCCGGGTTAGTTTAATCCAAATCATGCAAGAATGAGGGCAAAACAATAGCAAAAGTGTTTGGAAAAGTAGATACGTTTGAGACGTATCAATTGTTAGTCTATTAGGATTAGATAGCGGGTCGTGATCACTCTGGTGAGTGAACTCGGATACAATACTATAACTGTAACAGGTACTGTACAATGCAGACACTGCCTAAGGCCCCTACCTCGGCTCTGCCGAGCCACATCAAGTGGAGCTATCGAGGAGTCATCCTCGTACTCCACTCGTTGCTGAATCTGTATAGCCGCTCTAGGGTCCTGAGCCCTGGTTTTCCTTAAGGTAAGAAGTCGGGCGACCCAACGGTGCCCGCGAGCGGTATTGCATCGGGAACGATAGGGAAGGTACGACCGACGTTACTGGCGTGCTTGGCCCCTGCTCGTATCTCGCGAGAGTTACCAAACCATGAAAGTTGAGCTCTACCAAGAGCACACGCGAGATAAGGTAAGGAGTCGGCTCACCTTGTTGGTAACCGCAGAGACTTGGTGGGACGACAGGGCAGGCACCGGTGTCCTGGTGGTCCTGACTGTTGTCGTTGTCCGCGGGTCAGTTAAGTCGAGGCAACGATAACATTTATCACATAGGTTAATTAAAATGCTAAATGGTTCGGTGGATGACTTGAGAGGCCCGTTGGTCTGTATGCACTACCTACACGTGGGATTACGGTGTGGGCCCTCCACGTCGTAGTTCGTTCGAAAGCTCTTCAGACGTCAACAGTACTGCAGCCTGATCGCTGGGAAGCGGTGTTGTCTTCTTTGCTGCAGCAGGTGTGTTTGGATTTGCTTTTGCTTCATCGGACAGACTCGCACCGTGCAGGAGCGTGCAAGGGTGAGGGACCTAGACCCATTGGCGCATAGGATATAGTCCGGCGGATGGCCTCTCTGCTGAGCCTAGGATGGGCTGCGATGTGTCGGATAGCCTCGGTGGGGCATTCCCTAACAAGGTGTACGCCGCCTTGGAGATCCGAGCGTGCAGGCTGAACAGTAGTGCACCCCTGCAGGGAGTTTAATATATTCGAATAGCCGTGTCCACAGTAACAGGACGCTTTATGCTGAAGCTGGACCTTATCACTACAAACTACTATTAATCTGTTGGTTCCGGGTTTTCTTCCTCGCAGGGAAGTCGAGGAGGGGAACTCGGAGGCATATACTATTACTAATTATTACAACTTACTATTATACAATGCTACAACAACTTCTGCTTCATTGTTACTTTATGCTTTATTTAAATTGTTGGTTGTTCTCTCCTTGTGTTGCAAGACTCGTCAGAAGATTCTAGTCTTCGAGAGGCCTAGCTTCTTACCCTTATTCTGATTTCTACCTTGCAGTCCACTATATACGGCCTCCCATTTCCATTTGATACAAATGCATAAATGCTTAGTAGCGGACGTAAGACTCGCGGGTATGCTAGATACTCACCCTTTCTTTATTTCCCACTTTTTTTTGCTTGATCGGCCGCTGCAGTCGACGTTGGAGACTTGGAGTCCAGGAGACGGAGATCCCCGATGCCGACCACCGCAACGTGAAGATCCCCGATGCCTTCTACGACGTCGCGTTCCTCGTTTACCAGGAGTAGTTTGAAGGTTCCCAGGGAGGAGGTCTCGCCTTTTCGATCTGTTGTGATTTGTGCTAGCCTTCTTAAGGCAACCTTGTATTCTTGTGTCTGTACTCAGATACTATTGCTTCCGCTAACTTTGTGCTTTTGAGTTGTTGTATTCGAGCCCTCGTGGCCCCTGGCTTGTATTAAACAGCTTGTATTATTTTATTTATAGAGTTGTGTTGTGATATCTCACCGTGAGTCCCTGATCTCGATGGTGTACCTTGCATGTATGATTACTGTACACGACTTGGTTTTGGGGGCATCACAATTACTCAACCAGTTTTACAATGACGCACGACATCGTCCCAAACAACCTTCGGACTAGACCCAAGCCCAACAACACTTCGGCCTTGAGATCTGTCAAAAAAATTCATAACATGACTAGAATGATTCTCACCAAAGTGTATACGAGTAATAGAGAACGTTTGTACATGCTATCTTTGATCTTTCTTATAAGGAAAACATACTTTGGTTTGTTTGTGTCTTTACTTCTCAGCATATTGACCTCCTCAAAACATTCAAACTCAATGTCGATTGTTAGCTCACTCCAATGTAATACCGACAGTAGACCCTCTCGAGTTGCTAGCCACCACATCATTGCAAGAGGAAAAATGCATGCATGAGATAAAAATGGTGCCCCCAAAATGGTCCCTTAGTATCATACTATCATATCCCCCCCCCAACACCATCCATGATGGACACATTGGTATTAAGCTTGACATGACCGACTACTAGGGGTGTTCATACAAAAAGCAAGTATGGCCATGATACTTCCATTTTGTCTGGTCAACATTTCTATGAGCTGGTATGGATTGTAGTGTATACAAGTAACTCTAAAATCCTTTTCAAACAAGCCAAAGTCGTCAAAGGAGTACCATCGACTGGATTCGAGTAGCGTTGTCCAGCTCACAAATGAACTGTATGAACCATTCTACACTACATGACTTGATGGAAATAACTTCTGGCAAGGGCCATTCAAATCACATCACACACCATAGTAACCTTGCATGTGTAAATATGCAAATGGTACGTAAAGATTCTTCTTCCTCCTCAATGCTACAAAAATACCAAGTAGAGAACAACTCCAGCTTTCACTTCTTTTTATTGCACCAAGCCGCTAGTGAGTCTGTAGCAAGCAGCCACACAAAAATGAGGACCATTGGGGGAGAGGTGCAAGACCAGATCAACTTCCATCCCTCCCGGCTAACAAAGGGAGAGGTACAATCCTCAATATGCAAATCGTTTGAGGCCAAACGGTAGTCACTTCTAGCTGAAAGTACACCTGAAATTTCCCAAATGTCAAATGGGGTAGAAGAATCATTGAAGTTTTGTCTTGTCCTAGTTGCCGTTGTGATCTATAAGCTCAAAGAACCACTTGAATCTACATCGTCCATTTGAAGAGATAAGTACAAGTAGGCTCCCAAACAATCCATTGATCATGATAGATTCAAACATTTTGTCCACTGGCAATGCTCCAAACAGTACCTTTGCTAGAGCATCTCCAGCAGACTAACTATAGGTGAAGTTTGGTTAAAAAAACTGCTTCAGTAGATACCCTTTCCCTTAATTTTTAGAGAACCTATAAACCAGAAAACTCTCCTCATGTAAAAGGAGAGCTTCATCTCTACCTGTAATGCACGGAGAGTGGGTGGGAAGCAACTACGGTCTCTCTGACCACATCTCTAATTTATAGAAACCTCAAAAAACAATGTTATCATATAAACCCTACAATACTAAACTCTCTAAACTTGGAGCCTCGGGGGATAGGGAGGTTGGGAGGCGCCCACCTATTAGTGTGTACTAGAAAACATGCCCATGCGTTGCAAGGGAAGAAAAAATCGTATTCTTCCAACACAATGAGCTCGATTCAAAATACCTTCACATCTTCACATTATATATTTGAACATAGTGCCTAAATCGTATATTTTCTTGCAGACGCATCAACATTCTTCCTAAAATAATTAAATATGTTTTAAATTATATGTATTTTATTTAAAGAGCATGAATATTTTTAAGTATGGGAACACTTTTTTTAATGACATGAGATTTGTTATGAAAGGGTAAGCATTTTTTAAATTAGATGAATATTAGATTAATACGTGAACACTTTTCTTAAAACTACGCAAACATTTTAAAGTGGATGAATAATTTTTCAAATTGGAACATCCAAAAGGCACAAAAAACTAAAAGTGATGAGGTTACATGTATGCGCGCATCCATTTTTTATTGATAATTAGTATTTTTACTTCCTGGCACATCCAAGTTTAATTTCTTATTTTAATTTATTTTCTTTCTAAGACGAAGGATGGAGTTTATTCTTTTTTTTCTTTACTGAAGAAAGTGCATGTCCTATATGTAGGCCCACAATATATTCCTTTTTTAGGTATATTCCCTTTATTTTTACTTAAATGGAATAATGCAAAATACATTTTAAATTATATAAACTTTTTTTAAAAGCATGCATATTTTTAAGCATGTGAACACTTTATTTGAATGACATGAAATTTATTTAGGGAGGGTGAGCATTTTTAAAATTAGGTAAACATTAGTTTAATACATAAACACTTTTTTTAAAACTACGCAAACATTTTAAAGTAGATTATTATTTCAAAAATATTTAAAATGTATTAGAAATTCAAAACATATAATTGAAAAAATTTACATCATCTATTTGAAAATTTCAACATGTATAAAAAGGTTTTCATGTGTATACAAAAAATGTATTGAAAAATATACATGTAGTGCGAAATTAAAAAATAAAAAGAAAAGGTTAAACCGATAACCAGTGCAGATTTTTGCCAACGTTTATTGGGTCGAGGCGCTGAGGCCCAAACGGGAGACGTACAATGGGTGAGGCCCATGTTAAGATTGAATGTAGTGAACTTGTTTTTTTTCTGGAACTCATTGGACTGCGGGTTAATCTCGAGTTGGTACCCCTTTCGTTGAACAAGACCCTCCCCCTCTCGATCGAACGAAGCCCATCCCGCATATTATCTCGCTACTTAATTCGCCCATCAAATCTGGGATTCGTTTCCTTAATACTCCTGCTAGCGATCTCGTATCAACAGAAGAGGAATTTTCCGTGATAGGTGGAACTTGCCTTTCATCGTGGTCTTCTCTCCTTCCTTTCAAAGCCCCCAAATTTTGATCCCTCGATGCTTCCCCACGCCACCACCACCTCCATCGACAGGACAACCATGGAGGCCTGAGCATGACCGTAACGGAGCAGCCTCCTGGCCATGAACTCCATGCGCCTTTTTTCCCCTTTTATGAAGGCTCGCTCACGCCTCTGTTGACTTGAATCTTCTAGGGGCGGCGACTCTCGCGACGGAAAGCAGATGGGGGTTGAAGCTCCCTCTAATGCGATCTCCATTCTCCAAGTCCATGGAAAGCTGCTGGGAATGTTCCAGGGCCTTCGACAGGCCTCTATATGTTCATCCCGCACGCTTGCTAAAACAGTTATGAGAAAAGAGAATCTCTCTTACATAAACTGGATCGCATATGGCTGCCCTCAGCCAAGACCGAAGACCAACCTCCTCTTCCGACTCCACGGAGCACGATTCCACGGTTACTTACACATGCAGAATATTATTTATATTCCTACTCCTGCTCTGGGAAAAATGAATCGACAAAACAAGAATCTTGATAATGAGAAGCCAGTATTCACGTCGGCCGGCGACGACGGCGGTGGAGGAGAAGCAGCGGCAGCAGCAAGAGCTGGAGCCGGCCATGGCAAGGGCGGCAAGAACAAGTTGTCGCTTGTCCAGGCATGCCACTCATCTTCTTCGAGGTCGCGGGGGGGACCCTACGAGGCCAAGCCGGAGGTGTAGTCGGCGGGGCCGCTCTACGTGCTGCTCGGCTTCCTCATCTTCCCCTTCATCTGGGCCATCCCGGAGACCGGAGTGGATCGTGACCGCCCAGCTCTCCACGGGGATACCCGTCAACAACGGCTTCATCATCTGGGCCGACCGCGCCTTCGGCCCCATGTCCGGCTCCACCTAGAAGTACGTCTCGAGGGCCATCAACGGCGCTGCCTTCCCGGCGCTCTGCACCGACTACCTGACCCACGTAATCCCCGCCGTGGTCGACAGCGGCGCCCGCGTCGACACCATCGTTACCTTCAACGTCTCTCTCTTCGTGCTCAACTACACCGGCCTCAGCGTCGTGGGATGGTCCATGGTCGCGCTGGGGATCGCCTCCCTGCCGCTCTTCGCGCTCATGCCGGGCATCGCGCTGCCCGAGATCAGGCCGCACCGGTGAGAAGGACTGGAAGCTCAAGCTCTTCTTCAACACCCTTTTCTGGAACCTCAACAACTGGGGCAGTGTTGGGGCGGCAAAGAAACACAAAGGAAGAGGGTGGCTCTTGCAAGAAGGAATGAGAGTGTGGTGGCCTCGAGCCTTTCGCATGTGCCTGGAGGCGGGGGTGCAATGCAAATCACCAAGCATAAGGACTCAACCGATATGTTGGAAGCAAGTTCTTGGTGGATCCTGGGATCCTGATGATTCTCTTTAGCCGCTCATTAGCGTGACTTAGGTCAGTTCTGGTGCACTGTTCTACTTGCTGGATTTGGGATCATTTTTTGTTCTACATATATGCTTACCTTTGACTATAATTAGTTTTAGGACCTGTTGATGGAAGTCCTGGTTGATGGAATGTTGTAAATTAATACAAGACCAGGACGGCTAGCCCAGACTGTATAGTTGCAGCCTTGTGATGTGTGTATGCTGAAAAAATATGTGTATATGTCGTCGCTCTCCTCTTATTTTTGATATAAATTTATTTTTTTGTTCTGTCACTTAACACAGTCTGTAGAAGCAGTTTTTTATGTCAGTTGCTAGCTCACCAACCAATGTGATAATTACATGTGCAAATGTTTTTTTACTTCAGTATGAGTACACATCGTTTAGAGAATTTCCGTCGTGAAGTCTAGGCTATTCCTTTTCATCATTGCAGTTATCAAGGTTTTCAGTTTATGAGATTATTTGGAAACTCGACATAGAAATTTATTTACTCCAACGCAGATTATATATTTATCCTTTTGGAAGCAATTATGGAAGAAAATGCAGTGAGCTCTCCAGAAGTAAAATCCTAAAAAGCTGGATTTTAATTTTCTTGAGAAAATATAATATAATTGCAAAAGCGATGAGATCCAATGGTGATTGTAGTGTTTTCTAAATAATGAGTCGACTTCATCGGTTGCATGATAATGAACATTTCCAATTTTTTACCCATACAAGAAAACAAGGAAAGAAGCGGGTCTCTTTGTTCCAAAACAAATAAACAATATCTGCCATGTACATTGAACTAAACAAATAGGAGTGATGCGTTTTGAAAACAACATTCAACTGAACAATCCAGATGAAATTTGTTTATTAGTATGATCCCTGCCATGTACATTGAACGGAAATTTTCAAGAGAGGTGAGGGGACACAAGCGATAGACATGTGAACCACAGAATCAAGTAGGTCAATCATCCGCTAGCAGTTTTGGCATGGGATCGCACCACACTATATAGTTCCTCCACTATGTTACATGAATATATGCGCGGTGGTGACATGGAGCTCGATGTCTGGTTGTGGCCATCATACTCGCGACGCCACACTGCTCTTCCTGAGGTCCCCAGCCACATCCGTACATGGCCGATGCGAAGGGATAACGAGGATCCTTTCTGCACCTTAGGCTGGACTGAGATGACCTTCATGCAAGATGTGCCATGGAGGGGAGATGAGGGGGTGGTGAGAGGAAGGTGCAGGCTGAATGTAGTGGCAACAATGGGATACGGTAGGAGAAGCTATGGCGGGAAGAGATGGTAGCGGCGTGATGCGGTGGTGGTGAGAGATGGTCGGGCGAATCAGATATGAATGTGAGCGTTGTGTTGTGCCGTGAGAGAATGAGTGGCAGGAAAATCTAAGTGAGCGTGATGTGTTAATTGTGCTATGAGAGAGTGAGAGGTTGTTTGCTTTTTAAAAAACTAGTGTTGCTATTAATAAAAGCCATATATTTTTATTTAGTGATTGTGAATAATATCACAGACCCTAACAAATCATTTCTTAAAAATAGTTATCAACAACTGTTTTACATGCAAGTCTATCGTTTATTAAAATTGGGATTCCGCTCACTCTACTAAAAACGGTCATCCGCTCGCATATAACAACTGAACAATCAATATTATTTTATTGCGTTTATAAGTTCACTTTTGTACATCGAAGATAAAAACTGATTTCTTTGAATGATGCTTTGAAATATTAATTGACAAAGTCACTGATGTAACTCTATAATTCATACCAAAATCGCATCGAGGTTTAGACAACCAAAAGAAGCACATACATCATATAATTATATTTTAAGAAAAATACGATTGCAAGTGAAGTGGACTTTAATAATTATTTTTCAACGATTGTGGATCATCATTTTCTTGATATGCAAAATTTGACATGCATTATATTTATATGCAATAGGAAACTAAATGGCCCGTAGCAAAGCACGGGCATTCTACTAGTTAATGATAAAGGAGGACTTTATTGCAAAAATGCAGTGAAACATTTTTCCACTGGACACAAGGGACCGCGGGTTGATTCCCTCAAAAGTCAGGGGCTTTTTTGCAAAACGGACAAAACGGAAGGACAAATTCACCTCCCTTTATTATTAGATAAAGATGTGGTTGGTTGATAGTTCCTTTATATTTTGGGGGGTTTTCTTTTATTTTCGTTTTCACATTTTAATTCAAGGCATTTATTAAAATTTGGGAATACTTAAAAAAACATGAACCTTTTCAAAAATTTCCAAACATTGTTTACATTATTGATTTATTTTTATTTTATGCACATTTTTAAGTTTGTGACTGTTTCTTAATTATGCAAACTTTATTCAAATTTGTGAATATTTATGAAAATCATCAATATTTTCTCATTTTTTAAAACATTTTTTTTAATTTGCCAGATTTTTTTTATCCACAAACATCTTTTGAATAACAATTGTATTATAATTTAGCAGCGGAGTGAGCGGAAAAAAGCGATCGAGTGGAGCAGGAAACCAAACTAACCGAGAGAGAGCTTCACAGACCGGCCCATCTGAATGTTATAGGAACAATCCTAGGGTTTCATCATAGAATAGAAGCATCCAAGAGGCTAACAGGATGACCAAACATCAAAGCCGAAATGTGTAAGAACATGACAACCATGCATCAAATAACTTTACTTTTTTAATAAATACCGCAACATCCCAATATGAGACACCACCAAAGCAAATTAAAGCCAAAACCAAATGAAAGTAAAACAAAAAAAAGGTCGCAATAATTTGCTTTAGAAAAAAAGACTTAATCATATGAGTAAAAAACGACACGGTGAAGTGCACATTTACCTCTCTAGTCGTCATTTAAATCTCACACTTCTATTTCATTTCTATACTATTTGTATTCCTACAACACACTCCCACATCATCCATTTTTTGTTGTTGCACATATTAAATGACAATTACAATGGACTATATTTCTGCACACATTCAGTCATGTTGCTCTTGAGTATTTAAATAACAGACATGGCATCAATGCCTGCATTTTATGCATTTATTTTAAACGTTTTGTTGATGTTTATTCAGTGAGAGAAAACATTTTAGTGGACTATTAAATCATCTGTGATGACTTCGTCCATTAAAATATTGTTCCATTTTAGTCTCTCACATATGTTCATACGAATTGAATATGTGTATGTACGTTCATAGAAATGAATACATGTGTAAATATGAGCATCCTTGTTTATGCGGTTAAAAAGATTGCTTATACATCTTCAACAAATACTGCATGATGTGTAGTACTCCCTCCGTAAATTAATATAAGATGTTTTAAATCATTAGTTTAGTTATCTAAAACATTTTATATTAGTTTATTTTCTCGAATACGCACAAGCATGCGTATCATTCATTACAGGAGAAGGGGAAAGAGTCCCCGAGCTTACAACCACCAGTTACAACGGGCTCGAGACAACTCACTCCACCCAGAAGAATATCCTAACCGAACTACTCACGAGTACCCCACGGTAAGCGCCCGGTACCCTGAAGGATTCCAGCGGCGACCCACAACTTGCCCTCCTCCTCGATCCGTCTCAGGCAAACCTCCACTGAGGGTGCCGCCCCGTTAAAAACCACATCGTTCCTGTGTTTCCAAATCATCCACATTCCTAGCAGGCAAAGGGCTCGCATGGTCCGCTTGTCCTCAAGGCCTTCGTCCTGGCGGATGCACCAGGTTTGCACCGAGTCTTCCCCACGTGGCTCCAGTTCCGCACGACCAGTACCCACCTGAAACCACCGCCATACCTGCCTCGCAAATACGCAGCCCAACATGAGATGGCGCATGGGTACATTATATTACTTTATGCAGGGAGTAGTATGTTACTACAAGACTTTTGAAGCTATTCCTTCTAGAAGCGCTAGAACTTTCCGTAGCAATGGGGTATTTTCGGGTCTAGTTTATGAAAATGTAGATGTACTAGGCCACTATTTGATAATGGACCTTACGTGGCTCATAAAGTAGGACTAGTAGTAGGACGTACGACAGGCCGTAGAACTCTTCGTGCAGTTGTGAGTGTGTGTGATCAAGTTTTTCTTAGGAGTTTATGTGATCAAGTTTTCTTTTGTGTGTGATCAAGTGTATGTATGTGATCGATCGAACCGTGCTAGTGTATACATGGCCCATCAATGTAGTCCTTGACAATGCCCTCGGCGTGTCTAGGGCCAAACTAGGCCGGCCCAGGCACACGAGAGGCCACAGGCCACTACCTTATATTTATTTCCAAGCTAGGCCGACCCAGGCACACGAGAGGCCACAGGCCACTACCTTGTATTTTCTTCATGTATTTTGTATTTTTTTTATTTATTCTTTTAATTTTGTTTCTACTTAAAAAATTGTAAATATATATGAGTACGAAATTTTTTTATATAAATATTTCAAAAAAATTAATGAATTATTTAATAAAAATGGTAAATGTGTATAGAAAAATGGTTCTCATTATACACAAAAATATACATTGTTTATGAAAAAGAAAATTATGTATATACAAAAGGTTAATTATTTATTTAAATATGTTAAATATGTTGAAAAAATGTTTCTCATGTATACGAAAAGTTACAATGTGTATAAAAAATGTTGATCATGTAATTTTTTATGTGTATAAAGAAAATATGTTGATCCTGTATGTTATAAATGTTGATCATATCATTAAAAATATTAAATGTCTATGAATTCTTTTGATTATCTATTAAAAAAGTTGATCATGTATTTATTAATGTTCATAATGTATTTTAAAATGGTAAAAATGTTTAAAAATGTCGATCATGGATTTATAAAATGCCAAACGTGTATGAAATAATGTTGATCGTTTATTTAAAACATATTAATAATGTGTTCGAAACATGTCGATCATTTATTAAAAAATTTGATCATGTATTTAAAAATATTAAATGTGATGCAGAAATGTTGATCATATATTGTTGAAATGGTTATCGTGTACTTTGAAAATGGCAGTCATTTTCTAAAATATTGATCACATATTTTTTTACATATTAAATTTATATTAAGAAATATTGATCATGCATTTTGAAAGTTATGATAATGTATTTAGAAATATTAAACATATATAAAAATATGATTATGTATTAAAAAATGTTTATCATGTATTTAAAATTGTTGATAATGTATTTAAAAGATAAACGTGTATACAAAATGTTGACCATTTATTTTAAAATCTAAACATGTATATGAAATTATAATGTTTTTAAAATATCGATAATGTATTTTAAACATGTCTATCATTTACTTAAAAATGGTGATCATGTATCTATTTTTTTATTTTTTTATGAAGAACTGTTGAGAAGATATTTTAAAAAATGTTGATTGTGTGCTTTGAAATGTAATTTTTTTAATGTTGATCATATATTTAAAAAACATTAAATGCATATGAGGAAATATTGATCATATATTTTAAAAATTATGAGCACGTATTTAAAAACTGATAAACATGCATATGAAAAATATGCAAAAGGAAACGAAGAAAAATGATAAATAGAAAAAACACAACTAACTAAAAGAAAGAATGAATGAAATAGCATAATAACCGTAAAAACAAAAGAAATGAATATAAAAATGATAAACCTGTGAAAGAAAACAAGAGAAAAAAACCGGAAAAAATAACTATACAGAAAAAATTCACACCAAAATCATGAAAAACAGAAACAAAATCGCAGGAAAAAACTACCTGTGTCGCGATAGTGTTGGGCTGACACGGTCACCCTGCTCTTGAAGGCGAGAGAACCTACCGTATTGCGTGAAGTGAGATATAGTTATCGCGTCTTTATTACTATTTGTACGTTCTTCAATCTCTACAACTACAAGGGGATCTTTGTAACTATAGTTACAGTCCCTGTGTGTACACCTGAATGCAAAAGGCTTTTGTGGTCTTGCACACTGCTATTATCCTGTGTACATCTGAACTACAAACACTAGTCACACGATGTTGTTTTGCTACACATATATACATGCAAGTCTTTTCTGCAGGGGTGGCAATATAGGTGAATTATATTTTTGGTGGTGCTTCTCGAATACCGATCCATGATTTTTAGGGTAAAAACCCAATGTCTGATCTTTATTGATTGTACCTGGCAATGGCCATTCTAAAGGCATTGTTTTGGAAACTCGGTGTTTCTCCCGGGGTGAAAACCCAAGATCTTTGATCTAGTGACGACAACGCTTGTGCATTGTTTCTTTTTTGGAAAAGTTGCTTTTGGATAGCCTAGTGTGTAGTACAGGTGTTGTATTCGGTGGTGATGAGAGTGTTTTTGTTGCGAATAGATATACACCGCGATTTTTTTTCTTTTTTTGTCCTTTGTTGTGTTCATCCTGGATGTCTTCGATCTTCTTATTAATGTAGAGGCTGGGTATAAGAGATGTCATATTAATATATTCTCCTTATTTTTTATACATTCAATCCTTTTTCAAAAAATAGAGGGAGCGAACCTTCGGTCGTGTACCCGATGCTAATTCACAAAAGTCTCCCGACGAATTGTTGCTTGCTTTCAAGAAAAGGAAAATGAGACATTGTTGCACCTGAAATGGTGATCAGGACTGAAGAGCACGTTGAAGAATGAATACGAGTCTCAACTCTCATACCAGTGGTCGATTCGATTGTTTAGGGCAACTTCAAGGGACAACCCAAACGGACCGCCATATTGTCCGCTATTTATCCGTTAGGGTCGCCAACCATTGTCCGCCGTTCGCGGGTCGCTTGGCCCAATGGTGCGGACGCAACACATGTTGGTCAGGACGATTTGACCCACCTGGCACGCCTGTCTGCGTCCTAAGCGCCTCCGCGGCAAAGTTCCTCAAGTTTAGTCCCACCTCGTCGGCCAAAGGATGGACGAAGGTGTTTATAAGGGAGGCCCAGCGTGGAAAATTGCTAAATAATATAGCAAAATCAGAGAAAATAGATGTGACGTGACCGGTCACAAAACTTGACCACTCACATCCCGTCTACTTTTCAAGCTTTGCTATATTATTTTTAATTTTTAGAATGATGTTTTTACAGAATGATGGCCTCTCTTGAGCCTTTTTTTAGTCTCACCTCGCCAGTCGAAAAATGGCCGGAATTCTTTATAAGGAGGGGCCGACATGGACTAATTGTAATATAGTAAAACCAATAAAGGACGTACGCAGAGGAATTCATCCTTACGGGATACTTTGTCCTCTTCAAGCTGATGAAAAGTATCTGCTTGAGTAGGACGAGGTTCTCCTCGGGAGGATTTCTATATTGACGTTCTATAATAGCTTTGCTATATTTTTTGATTTTAAAAAACATATAAAAAGGAATGAAATATAAAAATTAGTAGCAAAGTTAGTTTAATCCGTTCATCATATAAGCCGCATTTTGGTGATATACATGTCATGAAATTGATTTTTTTATGTTATTACATATATAGCACCAGAATACAACTCACACGATCACACCCTCTTCTAGCTTTACTACTTGACAATCTTCTAAGTTGCCCCCCCCCCTATAAACACCTATGGGAGTTGTGGGACTAAACTTGGGGAACTTTGCCGCGGGGGCGCCTGTGACGCAAACATAACACACAAAAATGTTAGAAAAAATTAAAATAATATAGCAAAGTTAAAAATGTGACTAGACAATTTTTGCTATAAATTGTGTAGTTACATCAACTTTTTTTGATTTTACTATATTATTAGCCAATAGTCCACGTCGGCCCTCCCTTGTAAATACCTTCGGACATCTTTGGGCAGGCGATGTGGGGTTAAAGATGACCAGTGGTGTGGAGGATGTGGTTAGGACGGAGACAGGCGGGCCAGGGGAGGACACCGAATGCGTCTGATTCGTGTCCGATGCGTGTCCGTGCGGATCCAATTCAGACGTAGATTTGAGCCGGAATTGAATCAAAGCGAAGAAAAAAGGAAACACTCATCCGTTTGTGGTGCCCCGTTGAATTGCGTTTTTAGTCTGCACGATCCATACGAACGCCGGTGAACATAAAACGAGCAAAAGGAATGCGGTGTTGGAGCTGCCTTTATCCCACCAAGATGACTCGAACGAGAAGACCATTTAGCTCCCTATTCCAGTAGAGGCACCACATCCAATCCCACTACGCCGTTGCTCGGCACAATTTCTGCCCCCATCGATGCACTATATCAAAGGGATTGTTTTCTCCAATCTCCGGCTTTGCGATCTCACACACAGTATCAAGATGCACATGCACGGCACGAAGAAATGTGCTAGTCCGTGCAACCAAGGGGTTTCCTTGCTCAGTTGCTCTAGATCAATCTGAGCATTTTCACTCAGCACATATGCAACTTCCAATGTATTTTCGCAGTTCCTCGTTCGTTCATACAGTGCAGAAAAGAAGTCGTTCCCGGCCTCGATCTCGAGACAAAAACACGAGGCTGGAATCATTGTCACTCGTTAAACCGGGTGAAAACACGTATCATCCCGCTCACCCACGCGCGGTTCCTGAAAAGCATCCAGGAAATCATGCCCCTCGTAAGGCCTCTGCAAAGGAAGAGATTCTCGCCTACATCGTCTGAACCACGCACCTAGCAGCCATGCTATATCAAAGCTCCCATCAACCATGCTGCATGCCTGCATCTGCATGCATGATGAAGCACCAGTGGCAGAGACACCATGCTGTGAAGGCCGCTGCTACGAGCAATGACAGTGCAGAACCTTTTCTTTTCTTGGAGCAGTACCATCTCGGGAATTTTCTAGAACCACGTAAGAATCTCTTCTACCCGGATGAAAAATTACACCACTGCCAAGAAGGAACAGGGGGCGTGCAGTGCAATACCCCGGGATGGGTCAAAATGTTTTCAACCATGTCATCAGTGAGCACGCGGTCACTAGGAAATCCTTACAACGTGTTCCAGCATAGTATTCCCAGTGGAAATGGACGGTTGTTTCAACTGCAAGAAATGTCAGGCTTGCCTATGCACACGGTAGAAATGTAGGATAATGCGTGGTCCTGTTATCAGGTAAAGTGTAACAGTAAACTCAAGATCAGGTGCAGCGAGAGCATCCAATCCGTTCCACCAACTATTGCCAAATCATACTGTTTCAATCACCACACTGTTTTCACATAACATTTTTTCAGACCCAATGTGCCAAGGCGGTAGCAGCAACTAGTGTATCCCAATGTCCCAGTTGTACCCTCTTTTCCCCTATCTAATAAAATTCGGCCTACGGCCCTTCGAACTAGTGTATTCCAACTGAAGCAAAGGTACTCTAGATGATTCAATCAGAAAAAAGAATGGAAGCTAGCTACGGTCAGTAATCAGTAAATAGCACACCAATTATTGGGTCCTGGCGACGGTGTCCGTACCTTGGTGACACTACCTGTAGCTCAGCATCATCTGTCTGTCTCTAGCTAAGCCCAGCCTACGGTTCAGCATCTGTTCATTCCATAACTGGTCAAAGCGATTTGCTCCAAAACCAACATTACTAGAAGTTCATCCCTATCTAGATTTCCTTAGACTGCTATTATTGCATTTGCTAATCGGTGCGTTGTTCCGAGATAACTTAGTCAATCAGCTGGTTATCTCTCTGAAAACACGGAAAAAATGTTTATTTGTGCGTCAGATATTCAATTGCAGACAGTCAGGTACGATTCTCTTGGACATATTCGTGTATTGTCCAATGTTTTGTGTAATGCTTTTGACATTGTTAATATTGTGTATGCCGACCAATTGCTACGCCGATTCAGCTCTCCAGTGTTTCAGGTGGCAACATCATTAAAGACGAAAATAGTTAGCATCTCGATTTCTAGGGGAGGGCAATTGCTCCCTGTTTTTCTGCAAGCATGGTGGAAGGAAGAAGACAACTGCCTCAGCCTTTCAGGGATGTTCATACTCAGGTCAGGTGCGCATGGTTCACCGGTCATTTGTGGGCACCATCGTCCGTGTTTCGTTCTTCAGAACCGTGTCCATGCGTTTCAGATTCTCTGCAAAATACGAAGTAGACAGACAGTGGGTAAACTTGCTAGTTCGAATTGATTTTATTGGGGCAACTATTGGAAACACAAAATTTGTTGTGAATTTCATATATAGTACTTTCTTCGTTTTAAAATAAATGTCTCAATTTTATACTACTTTTAATATAAAATCGTACTAGAGTTAAGACACTTATTTTAAAACTGAAGGAGTAGTACTAGATGAATCATAGTTTCGTGTTTAGAGTAAAGTGTAGGGCATTTGTAACGCCTCTTAAATCGGACACTCTATCCGTTCATGGATTGGTTTGAACCAGTTCGCGGACATTGATACGGGAATCGACCATCTAACCGTGTTCTCAAAAAGTTCGCCCAGAGTTTAACTGAAATCATGCAAACTGGGATAAATTTGGACGGAATACTTCAAATTTGAATATATATTATGTAAACCGAACATATTTTATGCAAATTAGATGAAGAAGGGATAAAATAGATGGGGTTTTAAAACCTAGTCTAAAACTACGTTGGCGGGCGTGATCAATGGGTCGTAAACTCTCGAAATGAAAACTGCTTCGTTGTTAGCTCTCGGGCTCCCTGCGACAAAGAAGCTTCGGTACAACTCCTGGGTTTCCCACACAGAAGGTGCTTCATCTTCGGGTGCCGTCGGCTATGAAGTTGCGGAATGCCGGCCACAGGGGACAAGGGCATCCATGCATGCTAGCAGTCACGATGTTGATATCACGCTTCCACCACGAGGCAGAAGCATGAAGGCGATGCCCACATAAGTCTTACTTGTGAGCCTTCCTCTGGAGCACGCCTTTTGCACTTTGTAGTCGATCGTTGCACAAATCATGGAGCCCCCCCCCACGCACACACGTTGGGGAGAGTTGTCGTTTGTAATCAGCGCTTGCAATGCCTCCACATCTGAATCATTGAGGACAATCATGGTCTATACAATAACATCTGCAGCCTCTACAACCATGTTGTGGTGCTCCTATTGTTGCTCTGCTAAAAATCGACATCTACCTCACGAGGCCTATAGCTCACCTCATGACGGAGGTGAGGTAAGAAGAAGAAGAAGAAAGTGGGCGTGGTGTGGTGCGTTTCGTGCCCTGCAAGGACTTGTATAAATAGCGAGCACCCGCTAGGGGTTCTAAGTAGCCAACTTGAATGCGGGCACCAGAATGGGTTTTTTGGTCGCATGCCAACTTAATGATGGCAAGCGAACGAACGAGTAGTCGACCCATCGTGTCTCTCCTGCACTGAACAAACGTGGAGACCAGGGCTCTCATTTGGTGCGCCTGTAACAACCCGTAGTCTAGAGGAGAGAGCGGGGATGATTTTATGTGATGCATTGCATATAAGATTAAAATATTATAATAATTTAAACTTTTTAAACAAATTTGTATGAATTTGAATTTGAATGTCAAGTTGGGCATTACCTTTGCTCTTTCTCTAGCATTTAGATCACAATTCAATTATGCATAAGAAGAAGGTATTACCCACACTCCATATTCCACTCACTATTTTGTGAATGTAACATTGGCAAAGGCAGAAGAGGCTAACGTTTTAACTGGACCACCCCAATCAAGAGCTAATGTCCCAATCAGATCACCATGGGCCCCTCCTCCCCAAAATATGGTTAAGGTTAATGTGGATGCATTGGAATGAAAGGATCGAGATGGACCTAGAGGGGGTGAATAAATAAAATTATAAATTTTAATTACTACTTAGAAATTTTAGGAAATCTTGCAGAATATAAATGTGAGCCTAACATTTGCAAAGACGATTCTAGCTAGCAACACAATATATAATGGTAAGTGAGGTAGTGAGTAAGGTAAATGCTAGTAAGAGAAAGTGTAAGGGACTACCGAATTTCGCGAATACAATGATGTATACCGATGTTCACTTCCTTGGGGGGAGGTACTCATAGTTGGACGGAGGGATATTACCACGAAGGCACACCAACATCACGAAGTCCCACCCTATTCTCCCATTGAGATATCACCACAAAGGAAATTCCCAACCACTAGCCATTGACCTTAAAGGTGGTCACCAAACCTTCACAAATGCAACAGGCATAATCACAATGGTTGATTACTCTTTGAAGGACTCCTACCCTCCTAGGAGTATCCAACCTTCAAGAGTAACAAGGTCAATGGGGAAAAGCTCAAGACTTTCTCCAATCGCGATTTGCTTTGGTCGAAAGTTGGGAAATGGATGGATCTATCATGGGGTGAAAGATCCGTGAAGAACTCTCACAAATATCTCCAAGATCTTGGATTGAGTGTAGGAGATGGTGAGAGGGAGCACTTAGTGTTCTTGTGTGTTTTTCAATGAAGTCGTCAACCCTCTCCGTGAGTGGGAGAGGGGTATATATAGTTCTCCCTAAAGTCGAGTCGTTGGCACTTAAGTGGCTTGCCCTGGACGTCCGGGTAGCCATTCGGATGGTCCGCGCAATGCCCGGATGGTTCGGGTAGCCTATCGGATGGTCCGTGCAGGTCAAACCTTAGCCATAACAAGGGCTCAGGATGATTGACACGCAACCCGACACACTTTATGTGGGATTGAGCCCGGATGTTCGGACAGTTGTTCGGATGGTCCGGCACGCCCCATATATCGTACTGTAAGTCGGGACAATCAACTCAGATGTCCAGGCAACAAGTTGTATGATCCGGGAGATGCCCGGATGATCCGACTTGGGACCCGGATGGTACGGCCCCAACCCGAAATATTTTTGTGAGCGAGGCCATATTGTCTCGGACGTACTAGGGACCAGCCGGATGACCCGGGCCAATCAACTCACATGTCTAGGCAGCAAGTTGTATGATCCGGGCGATGCCCGGATGATTCGACTTGGGACTCGGATGGTACGGACCCAACCCAAAATATTTTTGTGAGCGAGGACATATTGTCTTGGACGTACTAGGGACCAGCCGGACGATCTAGGCAGTGACCCAAATGGTCCAGGTTGGGTCAATTTCTTCTTTTTTATTGTAGTAATATCATCTCGAACGTCCAGGGGCCTAATCGGATGATCCGGGCAATGCGCGGTGATCCATCGAAGGACACGGATGGTCCGACCATATGCATAGCATACTCCAATTGTGTCATTTTATATTTATGACACAACAAGGAGATTTTCAGTGTTAGCGAAGAGTTGTGTATTTCACCTTTGCTGTTTTTAGGACTAAATAGTGTGGGGGTCATATAACTCAAGATGTAAAGAAAAGAAGACTTAGCGTCATCTTCCATCGTATGTAGTATTCTTGAGTTCCACGAGTGTTGTTTAGCACATGTCAAGAGGACTAAACTCAGGTGTATACACTTAGCAAACATAGTTAGTCCCCTATTTGTATATTGTCATCAACATAAAATATGTTGCACTTTCACGGTAGCCCATAGTGGGAATTGAAGAACGACGACTCTGGTTTGCAAAGATGGAGATGGTAATTACCCGGGGTCGTCAGCCTTTGTAGTACGAGGACTTGAAGAAGAAAGCACTTTGGAAGCGATCACATGTCGCGAGGCCTTTCGTTAGCATAGGATTTGGGACTCCACAATCTTAATATAGCCTCAAATTGCAAGCAAGTCATAACATATATTCATGAAGAAAGATGATGAGTCTACGGTGAAATTATCAAAGACATTATTAATTGGGTGACTAGAATTCTCAACTCTGCCTCAACTTCTGTCTTACTTAATGGAGTTGCTGGTAAAACTATCAAATGCTAGAGAGGAGTGAGGCAAGGTGATCCATTATCTCCACTCCCTTATGTACTCACTGCATATTTACTACAATCCATCATAAACCATGCATGGCAAAATGGAGAAATTTCTCTACCCATTGACGATGATTATGGACAGATGTATCCCATATTTCAATATGTTGATGACACTCTCATGATTATGCATGCGGGCTCTGAATTTTTTTTTGCATTTCGAAACACTTCTCCAAACTTTCAGCATCTCTACTGGCTTATTTATCAATTATGCCAAATCATCCCTGGTTCCAATTAATAGTGACCATGACCATGCCACCATTCTAGCAGCTCAATTTGGTTGTCATGTGGAAAATTTTCCATTTACATACTTGGGACTCCCACTTGGAACTGCTAAAGCATCTGTGGAAGAGCTTATGCCTGTTATTTCTAGGATTGACAAAAGATTATTTGGTGTGGCCAATTTTCTGAATCATGTTCGCAGATTCATCTATGTTAACTCTGTTATTTCTTCCATGCCCATCTTCATCATGTGCACTTTCAAGGTTCACTCTACTATATTAGAGCATCAAAAAATCTAGAAGAAAATTCCTATGGCATGTGAATAACATCAATAAGAGGGGAAACTATCTTGCAAATTGGAAAATGGTATGCAAACCAAAGGAGGCTGGTGGACTTGGTGTCCTCAACTTAGAACCCCAGAACTTTTCTCTCCTAGTGAAACATCTTCACAAATTCTACAACAAATAGGATATAGCATGGGTTACATTTATTTAGCATGCATACTATGGCAATCATGAGATACCCCACTCTTCTAAAAACAAGGGATCTTTCTGGTGGAAGGACTTCTTATGTTTATTTCACCTTTATAGAAGCATGACTTAAATCTAGGTTCATAAAGGTGATACCAATATGTTCTGGAAAGATCAATGGAATTATATATGCATGGAACACAAATACCGCGAGCTTCATTATTTTGCTATAAATGAACACATATCTGTTAGCCATGGCAGGAATCAGGAAGAACTGACCAATTTATTCCACTTTGATCATCAGCAATTAAGCCAGTTCAATGCTAATATTGACATGACTCAGGAACATGAGGACAATGATGTATGTACTCTCACAGAGGGCAACAACAAATTCAGCACTAAGAAAGTATACAATATTCTCACTGGACAACACAATACTCCTCCACCTACCAAATGGATATGGAAATCTACTTCCAACCAAAGCTCAAATTTTTTTGTTGGCTCACATTAAATGTCAGACTTAATACATGTGAACTAGTGATAAACCACAAGTGCAGGGGATCGCGATAGTCTTTCGAGGGTAGTGTAATACAATTTATTGATTCGACACAAGGGGAGCCAAAGAATACTTATAAGCCTTGGCAGTTTAGTTGTCAATTCAACCACAGCTGACATAGCAGGCCCAATCTTCGACTCTAATCGTCTGGCTCTTAGAGAACTCCTCGCTAGTATTGTCGGGTCTGAATAATCCCCCCGACAATACCTTCGTCTCGAGGAGCGTTGGTTGAGGAAACTTCACACCAGCGCCATCCACACCACATTAGCGGCAGCAGTGCCATTGTGGTCGTAGCGGCAATGGCGGCCAGTGCAGTGGTGGCTAACAGCGCGCCTCTCAGCCAAACTCGTCCTAGTGTGTGGCTCCCAATCCGTTGACATGGGTGGTGCACACCTGCACTATGTTGGTCTCACTCGTTACCCTCTCGGGTCTGCTTGGGCCAAGCCTACATTATGTTGGTCTCACTCGTCCCCCTCTCGGGTCTTCTTGGGCCACGTCCAGCTAAGAACAAAGACTGCGATACAGGATACGACATTTCTAGAAACAACAATATAGCGATACGACAAGTATATATAAATATTTAATAAGATGTCATATTATCTAGACAATGCATGGTCCAACTCTTCATTAAGAAAAAGTCGTCTTAACGTCCATTTGATGAACGAGAAGATCGTGCTAAATTGCTAATATATTTAACATCCCCCTTCTTCGTGGCGCCGCAGCTGAGTGCGCCTCCCGCCTAATCTGTGGCGCATCTGCCGGCACCTCCTGCCTATGAAGCATTGCAGCCGACGATACCACCTTCCCGAGATCCTGCCATTCTGATTGCCTTTTAGTCCGCTCACACTCCGGCTTCCTATGGCGGCGGCGGTGATTGGTATATGGACACTGGTGCATACTTTCGGGGGAATTACCCCCGGGTATACCAAAGTCCCCGATTCAACGCAACTGCCGTCGGCCGACTGCGCGCCTGACGATTGCACCCTTCCGGCTGCTCCGCGCCGACCGCGGCCCAGCTCGGCCGACTCCCGAGAGCTCCGCATCGACTGCCCGCGCACCCGGCCGACTGCTAGTCTGCTGGCTGCCGGTTGCCCGCGGTTCGGCTGCCCGGAAGTCAACCGAAGCATCAAGACAAGCAAGAGAAGGCAATCATATAAGAAAAGAAAGTACACCTTTAGTCACATCATGAATAGTGTAGGTGTGAGATGTCATATTACATCACATAACCCATCACATCACTTGTATTCTCTTTTTTCTTCTTCCCCATGTCTCCACCCTCATGAGTATCTTGCCACCACCTATATAAGGGGCAAGGATGCCACCGGTGGAGAGGGCTCCTTCTCATTTCCCCCCTCATCTCACAAGTATAGAGAGCAAGAGCTCTCCTCCCCTCTCATGACTAGGATTAGAAGAGTAGCAGATTAGCAGTAGCTTAGCTAGTAGTGCACACCATCTCGGCCAAGAGCAGATTTGCTTAGCAGATACAACTCCAGGAGAAACCTTGTATCAGATATCCACCATATAGTGCAGACATGCAGGAGTAGGGGTTTTATCTCTACGGAGAGCCCTGAACCTGGGTACATCGTAGTATTCCCAATCTCGCCTCCGGCACCAGTGACACTCACCTCTATCTGTCCCCCTCTTTAGCCATCTCCATGGCATCTGCCGTTATATATCGACGACACATACTCTCATATATATGGCCACCAACACTGGTGATAGGACATTTCCCGTCCTTTGGTTTTGGTGTTGATTACAATATAGAATTACATATCTAACTGTGTCACGAGCATTTCAGGTATACTTACATGACACAAAGTTGTGGGACCAAGAATGGTCCTCGCAAAGGGATAAAGGAGGATTTTCAGCCAAAGGCACCATCTGATCGGTTGTACCGGTGCTCCAGGCCGGTTGTACCGCCCTAGTCAGGGGTCGGTACTACCGGCCCAGCACTGGTGCCTCCACCGGGATGGAGGGGAGGTCCCTATGATCCTGTCCAGTAGCTGGGAGGTGGTGGTCCGGTTGTACCGGTAAAATCGGTACAACCGGTACCAAGAGCGGTTGTACCGCTCTCCCCCCAGGCTACTCTCTAGGGTTAGGGGGTGCGGTTGTACCGGCCCCTCACCGACCTCTCCACCTGGCGTGGCCCATTTCCCTCTGATCTGGGACGGTAGTGGGGCAGTGGAGCCCCGGTTGTACCGATAAATCCGGTGCTACCAGGGTAGGAGCGGTTGTACCGCTCTGTCCACGAGACCACTGGCTAGGGTTAGAGGGTAGGAGTGCCTCGCCCGTGGGAGAGCGGTTGTACCAGTATGGCAGTCCGGTTGTACCGTCCTGTGTTTTTCTGCGCATAACGGTTGGATTTAGATGGAGGTATAAAAGGAGGTCTTCTTCTTCCTTGCCACCTACCTCTTGCCACACTCTCTCTCCATTGACGCCCTAAAGCTTCACCGACCCCGATCTCCATTTCTAGCCACCCAAACTTGTGGTGTAGCTAGGGATTGAGGGAGGAGACCTAGATCTACAATTCCATCCAAAGGAAAGTTTGTTACCCGTCCATTTTGTAGTGGGTCTTTTTACTCTTGTGGTTTGGAGCCATTAAGAGCTTGAGGCCACCTCGGATCCACAATCCATTGTGGTGAAGCTTCTTGGTGTAGGTGGGAGACTCCGGCGTGGTGTGGAGCTGCCCCACCCTTGTGTAAATGTTTCGTGTGCGCCTTCAAGGCACCGTTAGTGGAATCACGACATCTTTCATTGGTAAGAGCGTGAGGAGAAATAGGGTGACCCTCGTTGGCTTCGTGTGAGCATTGTGCTCCTCACCCTCTCCAAACGGAGATGTACTTATCGAAAGAGAAGGAACTTCGGCAACATATATTTACCTTTACTTTGTGCAAGTTATACTCATTGCTCATTTCTTGCTTGCTCATATAGTGTTGCATTAGTTGGCATATAGGTTGCTCACGTAGTCGCACTTCTAGACAACCTATATTTATTGTTGAACCTTAATTTCGAAGAGCTTAAAAATGTTAGTCGCCTATTGACCCCCCCCCCCTCTAGTCGACATTCCGATCCTTTCAATTGGTATCAAAGCCTCGTCTCTTATTAAGGGATTTACCGCCTTAAGAGAATGTCGCAAGGGGACAAATCGGAGGATCTTAACTTATGGGAGGGAACGGAAGTTCCGGTTGTGGAAACACAAGGAGGAACCTAGGAAATTACCAACACATTCGCGAAGGATGGCTCGTCTATCTTTGCGTTGAGTATAATGAAGGAATGTCCTCCATGAAATCTCAAATGAATGATATGTCGAACATGCTTCGGGTTCTTATGTCCCGATTGTCCCCAACGGACACTACTAACATCATACCCAACAATCCAAGGTTGGGAGAGAGAGATGTCATCTATCATGCACATGATGATGGTAGTAGTTCTATACCTCCCATTCCTCTCACCGGGAATGTATTGGGTATACACGCCGCCGTTCACCCTCCTAACTATGCTAAGTTACCTCATCCCGAACCTCATTTCTCGCATGTAGGTCCACCACCCATTCTTGATAAAGATGATTATCCGCTTTGGGCTTCTCGTATGAAGAATCACATGAGAGGCTCTTCGGAAGAATTATGTACTATCACCGAATAAGGATTCCATGTCCATGACCGCAAGAACATGACTCGAAGAGAATGGTGGAACAACTCCCTCAACAATCATGCCTTGCTCATGATCCAAAAGGGGTTAAAGTGACCCTTTGCCGGAAGCTTACCACGTCCAAGGAGACATGGGATTTTCTTGAGATAACAATGATGGTAAGCTCAAGCATTCAAAGCTCCAAGTTTGAAAAAATTCAAGATCAAGCCGACCACTTTGTCATGATCGAAGGAGAGTCTCCCGAAGATCTTTACCAAAGGCTTGTTGACCTTGCCAACCTCATGACAGATCATGGGAGCGTGGAAACTGATGATGGTTGGATCAAGAGGAAGTTCATCATGGACATTCTCCCATTTCGGCACTCCATCACACAAGTGATTCATCAAAGATCGGACTTCAATTCCTTGACCGCTCAAGAAGTCTTGGATGATTTCGTTTCTATGGAGATCTTGAACTCCACGACCGACATAAAGTTGGCCCGCCAAGGTTTCAACAAAATTCCATCTCTTGCTTTGAATGCCAAGGAGGTTCAAGTGTGTGTTGAAGAGGATGAAGAAGAAGTTAGCCCGGAAGATACAAAGTATGCTTTCAATGAGCACATGGCTCTTGCATCAAGGCAATTTTGGGGCAACAAGAAGAACTTCAAGTCAAACTCAAGTGGCTTGAAACCTAAGTGCCAAAGGATAAGGACACGCTTCAATTGTGGAAATGTGAGTCACTTTGTTGCGGATTGCCCGTATGAGAAGAGAGAAGACTATGGTGGCAAGCTTATCCAGAAGGACAAGTCAAAGTCATCATTAAACAAGACCTTCATGAATAAGAATCCCCAACGTGCATTTGTGGCTCATGAAGAATATCTCTCCGATGATGACGATGATGAAGGAGGTGAAATTGTGGCTACAACCACCGTTGCGATCGTCACCAACCCACCTCCATCTACTTCACTCTTCGACTCCCCCAACGAGAACCCTCGCATCGTCCACAAGTTCCTTATGGCCAAAACTACCTCGGTAACTCCCCCCTCTAAACCTTTCATTTCCACTAACCCATATTTGTTGGATTGTTTGTAAGACAAGGAGGAGACCAAGGATAAGGAAGAAAATGGTTTTGAGCTCTTCATGTCAAAGCTCAAAGGTGAGACCAAGAGGCACTTTGTGACCCTCTTGGAACAATTAGGTGGAGCTCATGCTCACATTGAGCAACTTGAGGATACCATCACCGAAATGCAAGGGCATAGTCGTGACTATGCAGATGAGATAGGGGAGCTATCTCAATCTCTTGAGGAAGAGCGTGAGCTTAAGGTGTCTCTTGAGGAGACATATGACATTGATATTGCTAAGCTAAAACTTGACCTTAAACATGCCAATGCTATTGCTTGTGACCTCAAAAATAAAAATGAAGAACTAGTTGAGGCTCATGAAAGACTTCTTGCGGATCATGAGGAAGTCGAAAAGGATCACAAATCCTTAAAGCATGAACTCATGACTCTCAAGAAGGCACATGAGGAAGTAAGCATTCAACTCACGAAAGAGATTAATACTTTCCCTCATATCATTATGCTTGAGACACCTACATCGTCTAACCCGTGTTGTGCGAATGCTCCTCTTGTTGAGGAAAACTCTAGATTGAAGGCACAACTCGAGAAAGTACTTGTCTCTTGCATTCAAGGAGAGAAATCTCTTAATGATCTCTTGAGTTCTCAAAAGGAGGTCATTGGCAAGGAAGGCATTGGTTTTGGTGCTAGTTCATAAAAGAAGAAGAACAAGAAGAAGAACAATAAGAAGGGCAATGTCTCTCCTCCCTCCAATAAGATTACTTTTGTCAAGGAAGGGGAGAAGCCAAATGAGAAAGTGGCAAAGCCTATTGAGGGTGGTGTAGACAAAAGGGGCAATGCCATCCCCAATGACTTTGTTAGTCCTACTAACCCTTCTTATATTATTGGTTGCACTAATGATGAGCATGTTTATGCCAAATATGTTGGTTCTTATGATGAATACATTGCATGGTCTATTTGGGTACCTAAGATCCTAGTTACTAACGCAAGAGGACCCATTCGTGAATGGGTCCCTAAACCCAATCATTGATCTCATGTAGGTGGCGGCTTTCGGTGGAGGTTCATGGATACTTGATAGCAGGGCTACAAGTCATATGACCGGAAGCAAGGACTTGTTGGTGGACATTGACTTTCAATCATCTCGTGACACCCTAGTCCAATTTGGTGATGCTAAAACGTCAAAGGTATTGGGTCACGGCAAAGTAATCATTTCTCCGGATATAACTATCGGGAATGTTTTACTAGCCGAGACTTGTGATTTCAATTTACTTTTCGTTTGTCAACTTGCCAAGATGGGGATTTGTACTTTCTTTGATGTGTACATGGTCACCGCGATGTGGAGCAAAACTCTTAAAGTAGCCTTTGTTGGACATGTGGAGGACGACATGTATGTGGTGGATTTCTCACGAGTCCCCACTAAAACCGCCATATGTCTAATGGCTAAAGTTGACGTGGGGTGGCTTTCGCATCGCCACCTAGCCCACGCCAACATGAGGTCTTTGCAAACACTTCTTGAGGGTGATCATGTCATTGGACTAACAAATGTTAGTTTTGCCAAAGATCGTGCTTGTAGGGCTTGTATTGAGGGAAAGCTACATGAGAAGAAACATTCCGTCAAGAATATCATTATCACCAAGAGGCCTTTGGAGCTCCTTCACATGGATCTCTTTGGGACTCCCACGTATGATAGTCTTGGTGGAAACAAATATTGCTTGGTGATTGTGGATGACTATTCAAGATATACATGGGTTTATATCTTCAAGAGGAAGAGTGAGACCCAACAAACCGTCATCGAGTTTGCCACTGAAGCTCAACGTCAACACAATTCAAAGATATTGGCTATTAGAAGCGACAACGGCACTAAGTTCAAGAATTACACCTTAAATGAATTTCTTGGTGATGAGGGATCAAACATCAATATTCCGTTGCTTATACCCCTCAACAAAATGGTGTTGCGGAGAGGAATAATCGCACAATCGGTCGTGGATATAATCCTGACAATAGAGAGGGGGGGTATGAAAGGATCTAAATGAATCTGTACGTAGAATGGTTGACGCAGGGGAAATTATACAGGTTAGGCCTCTCCTTAGAGATAAAAACCTTAATCCTGTCCCAGACTGACTGGGGTGTTCTTGCTCAAGAGTTGAGGAAAATGGTGTTGCGCGTGCCCACACTGGATGAGGGGGGAGGCTTATATGGAGTGCGCCTCTGCCCCTTCAATGCCTCAGTTTAATGGGTCTTTAATTACAGGGTTAAATGCATACTAAATACAAGAAACGGTATACTCATTACTGCTAATAAAGGAGGAGGAACGCCCGCGGTCTTGAATGCTTCCATCCGTTGCGTTCTTATCTTCCGAGTAATGAATAGCTCGCCGGTCCTCTTCTTTGAGTAATGAATCACTCGGATCCTGTGTGCTCTCCGAGTGACTAACTACTCGGAGGTAGTTTCTATCTTCCGAGTAACGCGTTACTCGGAGAAACTGTGAATTGAGCTTCTAAGATTGATAAAGCTCTATACTTTTTAATGATCTTATTTATTTTGTTGGGTGTGTGGGAAACCAAAGAGCTTGAGGGTACCCCTTGATTTCCACAGCCTAAGGTTATACCTTTGGTATGACCACGACAGTAGCCCCCAAGCGCTTTCGGGTGCTCGCGATTGAGGTAGCTGACATTTGTCAGATTTCATGAGGTATGTGAAGATTAAACTCAATAAGAGGCCCGGAAGGGCTTTATTGATATTTGAACTTTTCCCTCGAGCGTGGGTTGGGCAGGTTAAAGGAAAAATCTGGCGACACTCAAACGTCTCTCGGAAGAGGTGGACTGAGGCCTCGGAAGGCGTGTCTTGGAGTAAAAGGCCTTAAACTCCATATAAACCAGATTTGTAAAGTTCAATATCCTAAGGCATCGTAACGAGCCTTAGTTCATACCACATGGGATATTTATTCTTTACCCCTGCGCCGGGTCATACTAGCGGCCTGACATTCTTCGTCAGAGACGGGCCACCAACGAATTAACTACTCGGATATTTACTTGAGCAGTTGGTAAGTGCAAGATTTTCTGTTTGCGGTGAGCTTCAGGGATGTAGTTACTTCATGATTAGCTTACTTAGCTTCGAGTGGTTCCCCTTATCGTTGTTCCGAGTGACAACTTACTCGGTCGTCTTGGGAGCTCAGTAATTTCTTCCGAGTGATGACTTACTCGGAGAGTTTTGCCAATTGACGCGGAGTTCCGTGCCTTCCGAGTAGTCAGAACGGTCTCGGGCATCGAATCGAAATCTGATTCGGTTTTAAAGGAAAAGGATCTTGTCTTGTCAGAGAATCTTCTCGTCGAGGCAAGTGGACGCGCTGTCAGGCCTGTCTCCTCGATTCCCGCGGCGGTCTTTTAGGATAATAATTAACTTCCCTATGGGGAAGTGGGAGATATTATGGGGAAGTGGAGCGGTTTATGGGGAAGGCAGCCGGCACGCCCGTAATGGGGTGTGGATCTGACGCGTGGCGGTTGCCATCCTAAGCTATAAAAGCTCCCCCCACGGCTTGAAACAGATATGAGTCTTCTTCCCCTCGCGCCTCTGCTCTCGTCCTTTCTCTCTCTGTCCCGTGTTCTTGCTTCTGCCGCCGGGGAGTTCTCGACGGTCGTTCGCGCTTCATCCTGGGAGGCCGCCATTTGTGCTTCCCCTCCGCCGCCGCTGAGACCATGTCTACGGAGGAATGGCTCCCGTCGATTGTGATGGAGGACATGCTACTGGGGTATTGATACGTCCAAAACGTATCTATAATTTTTGCTTGCTCCATGCTTCTTTTGTGTGATATTGCTATGATATTGATGCACTTCCATACACTTTTGATCATATTTGGACTAACCTATTAACTCAGTGCACCCCAGTGCCAGGTCCTGTTTTCTGCTATTTTTGTATTTCAGGTTTTCCCATTATTTAAAGTGCCAGAAATATTCCGGCAAAAATATAGGAAAAATCAGCGTACAGGAAGCTTCGGGAAGAACCCAAGTGGGGAAAGTGGGGAGCCAGGGGTGGCCCAGGCGGCCACCTGGTGCGGCCACCCCCTAGGCCGCGCCAGGGGGGCGCCTGGGGCCCCTGGTCCACCTCTGGCTGCCCCCCTTCGCCTATATATCCCTCTCGTCCCGAAACCCTCGAGGACATAACACTTTTTCGCGATCTCTCCTCTGTTCCACCGCCTGCGTGCTTCCAAGATCGGGAGCACCAGGAGCCCTCTTCCCGGCACCCTGCCGGAGGGAGGAACCACCTCCGGGATCTTCTCCACCACCATGGATGCTTCCCGGATGAACCGTGAGTAGTCCACCTTGGACCATGGGTCCATGATCAGTAGCTATGTGGTGTTCTCCTCCCCTATTTGTTCTTCATGGTTTAGACCTCGTGAGCTGCCCTACATGATCGAGGCACATATGTAATATTTCTGCTGTTGCTATGCTGAGTTTTCTGGGATCTGATGGATAATGAGACTATGTTCATATTGTGATTGAGTAATATATTTGATTCTCCTATTTTATATTTATGTTCTTGAGTAATTCTTGCATGTTCTCCGTTGCTGTTTATTGCTTTGGCCAAGTAGTAGGTAGTGACTACAAGAGGGAGCGTTATGCATGATTGTGAGTTCATGCCCCCTGATGACTAGCTTGAGTGACAGAAACATGAGTCTAGGGGATGTGTTGTTGCCACAAGGGAGAAAACAACAGTTCTTGTACTTGCGGGTGCAAGGATTGTTTACTTTACGCAAAGTTCTTTAATGCATTTGTCTGTTGCTTTGAGTTTACACTTTGGGTGGGATTCGCAACTTAATACCAGCGAGATGTTCTGGATAGATATCTCAAGGTGGATGATTAGTAGGTAGATGCAGATGGATTTCGGTCTACTTGTCTTGGCGTACCGCCCATGCTTTTGAGCCTCTTCCTTTCTTTACAGCATAGTTAGCATTGGTTTGCGCACATAATCCTATCAATTGCCCAGCTGTAATTTGTTTACCTCGCATGGCTATTTTATCGTCTTTTGGGAGAGAGACATCAGTAGTGAACATCATGGGACCCCGGTCCATATTTCCACCACTGTTTACACCCATTATTTATTTTTCTGCTTTATTTCCTTTTCCGTTGCTATCGCTATCATTATTATCCCGTACGTTTGATCCTTTGTAAACAACAAGGACGGAGGGATTGACAACCTCTCTGAACTCGTTGGGAGCAAAGTTATCTGTTGTGTGTGCAAGTCCACGTCAACCGCCTAATTGTTGGCGCCGTTGTCACCTTCATGTCGTTTTCGGAGTCCTACTGGAGGCAAACCTTGGTATCTTCCCCGAGGGAACTTTGTTGCTGTTTACATCTCAACCTTCCAATTTGGGTAACCAACAAGGGGCGAGAAGCCATCAAAGCTAATTTCTGGCGTCGTTGCCGGGGAATCCACTCTTCAAGGTAGGGGAGTTGCTTTTTAGTCATGTTAGTTTACCTTACAGTTTTTGCTTTAGTGTCCTTTATCAAAAATCAAAAAAATAGTTACCTTGCTTGTTGCTACTATGGGTTCCTCCGAGAACACCAAGTTTTGTGACTTCACTAGTCATAACGACAGTGACTTTATCTGCACTCCTAGTGCTCCACCTGCCACTTCAGCACCTTCTTATGAAATTAAACCTGCTTTGCTGAAACTTGTTATGAAAGATCAATTCTCCGGTGCTGGAGATGCTGCTGCTTTGCACTTAAATAATTTTGTTGAGCTCTGTGATATCCAAAAGTACAAAGAAGTAGATGGTGATATTGTTAAGCTTAAGCTTTTTCCTTTCTCCTTTAGAGGAGGAGCTAAAATCTGGTTTCAATCCTTGCCTAGGAATAGCATAGATTCTTGGGATAAGTGCAAGTATGCTTTTATAGGGAAGTACTACCCCCAGCTAAGATTATCCAATTGAGGAGTAATATTATGAATTTTAAGCAATTGGATAATGAGCACGTTGACCAAGCTTGGGAACGCATGAAATCTCTTGTTAAGAATTTCCCTACGCATGGTTTGACTACTTGGGTGGTTATCCAAACTTTTTATACAGGCTTGAACTTTACCTCGCGGAACTTGTTAGATTCGGCCGCGGGAGGAACCTTTATTTCAACAACGCTTGGTGCTGCCACAAAACTACTCAATGAGATGATGACCAACTATTCCCAATGGCACACCGAAAGAGCTCCAACAGGTAGGAAGGTAAACTCTGTCGAGGAGATCTCCTCCCTAAATGAAAAAGTTGACTTGATTATGTCTCTACTTACCAAGCAAGCTCCTATTGATCCTCATGATGTTCCTTTAAATTCTTTGATTGCTCAAGATCAAGTAGATGTGAACTTTATCTCTAGAATCAACTTCAATAAAAATGCTTATAGGAGTAATTTTGGTAGCAATCCTAGACCGTTCCCCTCCAACAACTATGGGAACAACAACACTTATCCTAGCACCAAGAACTCCACTTCTGAACTAGAGAGTAAGCTTATCACTACCCAAAAATCCTTCAACAAGAGCGTAGAGGAAAAACTAGACAAATTAGAAAATCTCTCGTCGAGGATAGACAATTTAGCCCATATATCTTAAAATTAGAACTTCTCCTCTTGAGGAGAGGAAGGTCACTCCTATGAACGCTATTCAAGTGCAAATTAATGAAAACATTAGGATGATGGCTAAACTTAAAGAGAGATGGGCTAGAGAAAAGGAGGAAGAAGATATAATTAAGAGCCTTCCTACACACCATACCGTTTCTACTATCCAAGTTGTTGAGGATATCCAAACTCTTAGAACCCAATGCACCCCTAGTCCCGTAGGACCTATTAATGGTGATGCTATGACCTCAACCGTAGAAGAAGAAACTCCTATGACTATAGAAGCTACCAAACAAGTGAGCCTAAAGGACACCATGACCACTTTATTTGATAATAGTGACCTTGATTTTGATAATTGCACCCTTTCTGAAGTTATTCGTTTCCTTCACAAGATGTCTACAGATCCCCACACTAGCACACTTAATCTTGACTTCACGGAGCATATCACTAATGCTCCATTAAATCTAGGGAGGAGAAGCTTAGGGTAGAAGCCTCCATACCTACAAAGCTAGAAGATTGTTGGGATCCTATGATTAAAATTAAGTTGAATAACTTCTCTTGCTATGCTTTATGTGATGTTGGAGCTAGCACCTCCGTTATGCCCAAAAGAATGTATGATATATTTGAATTGAAACCTTTTGATCCTTGTTCTTTTAGTGTTCGTCTTGTTGACTCTTCCGTAAAGAAACCTTTGGGGAAGATCGATGATGTTCTTATCATTGTCAATGACAATTATGTTCCTGTTGATTTTACTATTATGGACATTGAATGTGAACCTTCTTGTCCAATTATTTTGGGACGTCCTTTTCTTCGCACCGTGGGTGCTGTTATTGATATGAAAGAAGGAATTATTAAATTCCAATTCCCTCTCAAGAAAGGGATGGAACACTTCCCTAGAAATAAGATTAAGTTACCTTTTGAGTCCGTTACACGGGCTAGTTATTTTCTTGATAAGACTTGATCTTTTTGCATCAAGCCTAGCTAATGGCTTTAAAGAAGCGCTTTCGGGAGGCAGCCCGCAACGAATTTAGGTTTTCCTTTTTGTTTTCTTCTGTTTTTAGTGGTCTTGATGATTTTTACTACTGTAGAAACATCATTGTATCTTTACTTTTCAAGCTTTGTGCCATTTATAGCCTCATATGACAAGGGAAGTGAAAGTTGTGACATGCTGTCCAGAAAAAACATTATGTCCTCGTGACGGGAAAATCATAGAAAAATCCCAGTTCATCTTTTTGAGCTGAAATTTTTACACAGCATGCTATATACAATCACGGAACTTTCGTATGTTCTGAGTTTTTTTATTTGAGTTGCAGAAGTATCCCTAAAAAATTCTTTACTACCTGCTGGTCTATTTTTCACAGATTCTGTCCTGTTTTGCCTTTTTTTCGTTTTGCAAACCTTAAGCTTGCTTTTTTCCTTGCAAATTTTTTTTGGAGATCTTGAGAAACAGTAGCTCTTCAAGAATATTCTTATTTACAGAAGAGAAAAATTATTTTATTGTGGGTACTAACCTCGCTAATCAGATTATGATGAGTTATGTATGAATGGAGTTTTCAAGTGTGCGAGGGAAGATGATAAAAGAAGATTCAGGAGTGTCAAACGCTCAAGCTTGGGGATGCCCCCATGCATCCCCAAGAAATATTCAAGGAGACTCAAGCGTCTAAGCTTGGTGATGCCCCCATGCATCCCCTTCTCCATCAACAATTATCAGTTCGTCTTTCTTTCCACTATATTTTTATCACTTCATGCGTTATGTGCTATGCTTGGAGCGTCTTGCTCTTTATTTCCTTTTTAGTTTTCTTTAGCTTTGCTTGCTGTTCATAACAAGTTAGAACCCATCTTTCTTTGTGTGGGAGGGAAACACGCTCCACTTCACCCTAGAACACAACATAGGATTTTCATGCTTATCTTTGTTGTGTGTGTTCTTTATCTTTTTCGTAGTTGCTGTCATGTTTAGCTCTTAGTTTTCATGCTTATCTTAAAAAAAGAGCTTTTGTTTAGTTTGTTGATGGAACTCTCTTGAGTTTTCATGTTTATCTTCTTTAGAGAGTTTTGCCTGTTGCACTGAGTTTTGTGTCTTGACTTGGAGTTGGTAATTGAGGTTGCTATTCAATTGTAGTAGTAACTTGCAATGGTTTTGAGGTATTGTTTTGAGTAATGTTTAGACTTTTGGTGTCAAGAGCTTTAGCCTATTAGTGATAGATGTCGTATTTTGGGCAATCCGTGTTTATTTTCAAAAACTACAAATTAGTTGAGAACTTTAGCTACTAGTTGGATCACTACACTTCTGAGGGGTCGAATATTAGAGTACACTCACGTACCATGAGTCGAGGATCCGCAAGGATAACCAAACCCCCATACACTCATCCTCGGGGTACTTGTCTCTTTGTGAACCTCCTTATTAGATTGAGAGTTACCGATAATAAGTGCATGAGTTCTTTGGACTAATGTGAGTATTCGAAAGTTGACACTTCCACCTTCCCATATTTTGCTAGCCTTCCCTGTGCCGTGCATTGCTTTCTTCTCACTCCGAGAGTTAGCGTCCACCTTCGCCGGTACATCCAAACCCTTGGCATGATACGCTCTGTCACCATAAGCCTCCTTATATCCTTCCTCAAAACAGCCACCATACCTACCTATCAAGGCATTTCCATAGCCTTTCCGAGATATATTTCCATGCAACATCCATCTTCTCATGACTTGATCTTCATTTCATACATGCTACTTGCTTGATCGATGAGCCGCATGCTAGTTGGGTCTTGCCCTAATCATTGCTACATGACGCGCTAGTATCATTGCATATCCTGCTACACTGGCAGAGGCATACATTTGCATAAATCATGATATTTACATTTTCTTTATGATTCGAGTACTTTGTAAAGTGTGAAAGATCTTCTATAATTTTTGTAATATATAGAGTGTTGCCCCTAAAGTGAGGAAAATATCCCAAAGAGGACAAATTAAAAGATCCCAAAGAGGACAAATTAAAAGATCCCAAAGAGGACAAATGAGAGTTAGATAGAAAGAGCCATTGAGGCCACCAAAAAAATAGAAAAAATAGAAAAAAGGAAAAAAAGAGAAATAAAAAGAGAGAAGGGGGCACTATTCCTTTTGCGAATATCCACACTCGTACTCCATCTTATATCTTGTACTCCATAGATATTATCATTGATGCATATATCTATGTGGGGACCTTCACACTATAGAACTTGGCTTGTCTATTCCAATGATGAGCCTCCTCAAATGAGCTCTAGGTCTTCTTGAGCAAGCAAGTTGGATGCACCCCTAGTAGTTCCATTGGAGAGCTTTTAGCTCATATGTGCATCCGTTGCATGGCAATCCCTACTCCCCACATCATATCTATCATTTCGCTTTCTCTCGCCTATGATTGTCCTCATTGATGTGAGCCTTTCACAACTTTTTGTCTTCCTCCTCCACCATATTCTCTCTTTGCCATCCTAAGTGTCAACTTTCTTGCTTACGCTCATCCATTGCATGAGTGCTCAAAATGTCGAAAAGGAGTGGATCATGTTGACTTGTACCTGGCTAGTGGTCCGGGGATGAGTCAAGATAAGATTACAAAGAAGACCAAGTGTGAAAATTTAGTAGATTGAGTTCTCAACAATAAAAATACTTTTTCTCGTATATCCCTATCCCCTTTTCTTGCACGCAAACACCATTTGGAGACATTCGAGTCACGGACAGTGAGAGCTCTTGCACCTTTATGTTCTTATGTTGCTTATTTCAATGCTAGATATAGACTCTTGCCTTTTATGACTTGAATTGAATTACATGCCCTGATTGCTTTACTTACAAAGTTCTTATATGGTTGCTAGCATGCCACCACAGAAATTATGCTTGTTATCATTTACCTACTCGAGGACGAGCAGGAATTAAGCTTGGGGATGTTGATACGTCCAAAACGTATCTATAATTTCTGCTTGCTCCATGCCTCTTTTGTGTGATATTTCTATGATATTGATGAACTTCCATACACTTTTGATCATATTTGGACTAACCTATTAACTCAGTGCACTCCACTGCCAGTTCCTTTTTTCTGCTGTTTTTCTATTTCAGGTTTCCCCCTTATTAAAAGTACCAGAAATATTCCAGGAAAAATATAGGAAAAATGAGCGTACCAGAAGCTTCGCGAAGAGCCTAGGAGGGGCCAGAGGGGAGCCAGGGGGGCCCAGGAGGCCAGAGGGCACGGACAGGCCCCTGGCCGCGCCAGGGGGGCGCCTGGAGCCCCTGGCCCAGCTCTGGCTGCCCCCTTTCGCCTATTTATTCCCCGTGACGAGAAACCCTCGGGGACGGAACCCCTTTTCGCGATCTCTTCTCTGTTCCGCTGTCGTCGCGCTTCCAAGATCGGGAGCACCAGAAGACCTCTTCCCGGCACCCTGCCGGAGGGAGGAATCACCTCCGGGAGCTTCTCCACCACCATGGATGCTTCCGGGATAAACCGTGAGTAGTCCACCTTGGACCATGGGTCCATGATCAGTAGCTATGTAAGGTTCTCCTCCCCTCTTTGTTCTTCATGGATTAGACCTCGTGAGCTGCCCTACATAATCGAGGCACATATGTAATCTTTCTGTTGTTGCTATGCTGAGTTTGCTGGGATCCGATGGATTATGAGATTATGTTCAGATTGTGATTGAGTTATATATTTGATTCTCTTCTTTTATATTTATGTTCTTGAGTAACTCTTGCATGTTCTCCGTTGCTGTTTATTGCTTTGGCCAAGTAGTAGGTAGTGACTCCAAGAGGGAGCGTTATGCATGATTGTGGGTTCATGCCCCCCGATGACTAGCTTGAGTGACAGAAACATGAGTCTAGGGGATGTGTTGTTGCCACAAGGAGGAAAACAACGGTGCTTGTACTTGCGGGTGCAAGGATTGTTTACTTTACGCAAAGTTCTTTAATGCAGTTATTCGTTGCTTTGAGTTTACACTGTGGGTGGGATTCGCAACTTAATACCAGCGAGATGTTCTGGATAGATATCTCAAGGTGGATGATTAGTGGGTAGATGAAAATGGATTTCGGTCTACTTGTCTTGGCGCACAACCCGTGCTTTTGAGCCTCTTCCTTTCTGTTTTGCATTATTAGCATTGGTTTGCGCACATAATCCTGTCAATTTCCCAGCTGTAATTTTTTTACCTCGCATGGGTATTTTGTCGTCTTTTGGGAGAGAGACATCACTAGTGAACATCATGAGATCCCGGTCCATACTTCCACCACTGTTCATGCTATCAATTTACTTTCAGTATTTACTTTTCAGTTGCTATCACTATCTATCATTATTATCCCGTGCGTTTTATCCTTTGTAAACAACAAGGCCGGAGGAATTGACAACTCCTCTGTACTCGTTGGGAAGCGAAGCTATCTGTGTGTGTGCATGTCCAGGTGAAGTTAGCAATCCTTGATTGTCAACGGCACCAGTTGTTCACTTCACCACCTACTTGTTGACCCAGGAGTCCTTCGGGTTCGATACTTTAAACCTTAGCATCTTTGCTAAGGGAAACTTGTCGTTACGCTACATCTCACCTTCCACTTGGGGTAACCAACGAGGGCGAGAAGTTATCTCGTGTATCACACAAACAGCATGTAGGGTCTTTACCGGATGATGTTTCCCGAGGCCTGAAGCTATATAAAATCGCATTTCTCTTTCTCTGTGATGTTTCTTCTTCCTCGTACACTCGTAGCAAAGGCCCCATAATCAAGTCCGACTCTACGGACATCTGCCGTGACTTTCCCACGACAGTTGGCGCCAACCGTGGGGCCTACGCACAAGGGTGTTGTCATCTTGGAGGAAGTACTCACAGGGATCGAGAAACTCATGATCCGCCGGACGAAGAAGAATCGGCACGAACGAATCTAAATCAACAAATCGATGGTCCGCTGACTCTGGCAGGACTCAATCCGAATCGGGTGCATTGCAACCTCGGTTTCTTCAACATCTGCATCAAGATCTACATCAAGCTCATGGAGAAAACAAGAAAAAAATCCAAGCGTGCGACTCGAAACTCGACTTCAACATTGACCCTCACGCACAGCCTGCAGGATAAGAACGTCTGTGTTGTAGAGTCTACAAAATTCCGACTCTCCGAAGATAAGAGTCTACCAAATTCCGACTCTTCGAAGAGAAGAGTCTACAAAATTCCAACTCTCCGAAGAGAAGAGTCTACAAAATTCCGACTCTCTGAAGAGAAGAGTCTACAAAACAACGACTCTTCGAAGAGAAGAGTCTACAAAATTCCGACTCCCGAAGAGAAGAGTCTACAAAATTCCGACTCTCCGAAGAGAAGAGTCTACAAAATTCCGACTCTCCGAAGATAAGAGTCTACAATATAACGACTCTTCGAAGAGAAGAGTCTACAAAATTCCGACTCCCGAAGAGAAGAGTCTACAAAATTCCGACTCTCCGAAGAGAAGAGTCTACAAAATTCTGACTCACCAAGGAGATGATTCTACAAAAAAATACTGAGTCACCAAATTAGATGAGTCCATGTCCGACTCCCGCACTACAACGCGTTTTCTGATCTACGCGAGATCGCGAATTCCAATCGCGAATTCGGCTCAACTTATCACCGGTCCGCACTTCGGACATTGGACAACTACCTTTTGAGCAAGTCATCAGGTTCAGGACATATATTATTTTCTGTGGCCACGCCGGTTTGCCTCGTTTCATGCCGGCTCACAACGCCACAGTCGACGTCAACACACACGTAGTCTTACAAACATCGTGCTTAATAGACACATATGTGTCGGCTTACAACCGCTTGGCTCTCGCCATTGCCGGCTTGACATATTGGCCGAACTATCAACCGCTGACTCCTACGAAGCTCAACCACAACCTCACCATGGTTGCCTTCCATGGTTTTCCGGGTATTCTCTGCATCATCAGATCAATGCTTGTTTATTTATCAAGCCAGATACATGGAGTCCCCAGCCAACTCCTCAAGTCGACTCAAGACTCGGGGGCTACACCTCCTATAGGATCCATCGGAGATTGAGATATATTTCAACGATGGATTATAATTGACCATCACAAATTTTGGTCTATTGATTTCGATGGTAAAATCCCGGCTCCTCGATTAGTTCCGGTTCATCAAAAAATTCTGGCTCCTCAATGAGTTCCGGTTCATCGGAAATTCTGGCTTCTTTACGGATCCAGAATCATTACAAATTACCGTCTTCACAAGAAATCTCGGTAAGACTCGACACTTCTGGAACCCAGAATTTGTCACCTTATGCATTGCATCCTTATGCATTGCAGCTTTTCATATCATGGTGCATTACATCTTATGCATCCATAAGTCGATCTTCATCGCACCAGGCCTTCGCCATAAGTCGATCTTCATCGCACCAGGCTATCGCCACACAACCAAAAACTTTGGTAGCAACAAACTCCTTCAAAATCAAAACATCACATGCATTACATAAATTTACTTACTGATCTTTGCATCATACATATCATACTTTGCATTATTATTATCTCAGAAACTTGGGGGCTTGATCAACTCTCAACTGTTATCTAGGCATTTGTGTGTTTATTTCAGGGAAAGTTCAGGGGGCTTGATGACACTCATCAACCTTTAACTGAGAAAACCCGGCACATATGTGTAATTACGTGTATATAGCTTATTTCAGAGAAATCTTGGGGGCTCGATTATACTCATCGAGTCTTAACTAAGAAAACTCGGCATATACATGTGGCACTCCACGCCTTATAACTGCCTGTATGTTTGATGCTCATACGATCTAAATACGCGAAACCCGGCTAAACATTATCAAGAAGAAGTTTTAAAGCAAACGGAAAAACGCTGATCAATGTGAGACGACATGCAGAGGAGTTCCGACTCATGGATAACCCAAAATTTTCTCAAAAAAGAGAAGATGAGGAAAAGATGAATCCAGAGCCGACTTCTATATGAGCAACCCATAAATTCACCTTTTTACATACATCATTATAAGCATGTTTTTATTTATACACAGAAGTTAAAGTCTCTATGTGATTCGGCAATGTGTCAACACGCACGTGTCGACTCATGGGGACTACAACTTGAAAAATTCATGTGTGAATCGGCAATGTGACAACACGCACATGCCGACTCATGGGGACTATACCTTCTACATTGCATCTTCTACATTCTTAAGTCGACTTCGGTCGCAACGGCTATCGCCATATATAAAGTCGACTTCGGTCGGAACGGCTCTTGTCATATATATAAGTCGACCTCGGTCGCAACGGCTCTCGCCATATATATAAGTCGACCTCGGTTGCAACGGCTCTCGCCATATATAAAGTCGACCTCGGTCGCAACGGCTCTCGCCATATATAAAGTCGACCTCGGTCGCAACGGCTCTCGCCATATATAAAGTCGACTTCGGTCGCAACGACTCTCGCCATATATAAAGATGACTTCGGTCGCAACGGCTCTCACCATATATATAAGTCGACACCCGTCGCACTGGCTCTCGCCATATATATATATGTCGACACTTGTCGCACTGGATCTCGCCGTATAAAATATATGAGTCGACTTTCGTCGCACCGGCTCTCGCCACATTCAGATGCTCATGCCGACTTAGAATTGGCACACATTATTCCAGGTTGCTGAAGGAAACATATTCCAGCACTCGAAGGGCCACTCTATTTGGAAGCTGGGAACACAACCCATCATATTTACTGGCTTCAACCAACAAGTATCCGCCAGTTTTTATCAGCAAAACAAGTATTTGCTGACTTCTACAAAGTTTATCGACTTTGGCATATAATACTTGCCGACTTAAAAAAAAGCAAGAAATTGTAAGTCCCAAGTTGCTGCAGGCAAGACAACCCGACACTTGGGGGCTACACCAGCAAGGCTATTTTATATAAAAAAACTCCAAGTCATCACGAGATGATAAACTCGGAGCTTGGGGGCTACAGGTGATATGGCCCTAAAATTGCCCGTGAATTTTTTCCCGAGTCCTTTTGACAAGACATGGAAGAGCAAAAAGCAACATTGAACCCAAACATGGAAGAGTTCAAAATTGAATCATATTGGGTTCATTGACATGAATCAGTGGAGCAAGCCGGTTTAATGATTTGCCCTCCAGACCCGGTCTTTATCTTAACTATTCATTATACTGGAAGTTTACCATGGACGCGCACCCAGCGTTCTCTTCTACGACAATCTCATTGCCAAGAAAATGCAGAGGAAAAATGAAGCCGACGCCAAGATTGCGTCCAAGCTAAACTCGGGGGCTACTGTCGGGGGGATTACTCACAGCTAAGACCCGTCCAGAAGATAGCACCCAAAAGGAAAGACTCAGCCAGAAGACAGGTCCTGGAGACTAGAGTCGGCTGACACGAGTCACCTCCATGAGTCGGCTGACATGAGTCTCCTTCATGAGTCGGCTGACATGAGTCACCTCCATGAGTTGGCTGACATGAGTCACCTCCATGAGTCGGCCTGATGGGGACTCTCCTCTACAAGAGTCGGCCAAACAGGGTACTCTCCTCTACAGGAGTCGGCCAGACAGGGGACTCTCCTCTACAAGAGTCGGCCAGACAGGGGACTCTCCTCCATAGGAGTCAGCCGGACGAAGGAATCAATATGAAGTCCACCTAACTTGGAAGATACAAAAAGCTAAAAGACTTAGAGTAGGACTCGGATTGATATCCGACTTGTAATAGAATAAGAGACTAGTTTGTATCCTACTAGGACTCTACATGTAAAGCCTCCCCCTTCCACCTATATAAGGAGGGGTAGGGCGCCCATAGAGGCCAAGTTCGACCAGAGTAGGCTTCCGCCAGAGTAGACTCTCGATATGAGAGTAGGCTCTCGATATGAGAGTAGGCTTCCGCCAAAGTAGGCTCTCGATATGAAAGTAGGCTTCCGCCAAAGTAGGCTCTCGATATGAGAGTAGTCTTTCGCCACCAGAGTAGGCTTTCGCCATGAAAGTAGGCTTTCGCCTGAATACAACTGTAAGAGAGTCGGTGACATGCCGGCGAATCCCCGTGAGCAAAGGAATAAGACCTGGCCACAAACAGCATGTAGGGTCTTTACCGGACGATGTTTCCCGGGGCCTGAACCTGTATAAAATCGTGTTTCTCTTTCTCTATGATGTTTCTTCTTCCTCGTACACTCGTAGAAAAGGCCCCATAAAAAAGTCCGACTCTACGGACATCTGCCATGACTTTCCCACGACAACAAGCGGTGGCTCTAGCAGGCCGGATGTACCGCAGTAACCCTAGGGTTACCCTAGGGACCGGTACTACCGGTCAGTAGCAGTGGTTCAACCGGTGTGCGGGGTATAAAAGGGTTCGGACGCGAAAACGAGGGGGGGGGGTTATTCCCCCATTTTCTTCTCCACCCCGAGTGCTCCTGTCACCGGACCTCAACCGCCACCAGCCCTCGGATCCCCCCGATCTCCTCCGGATCGGGCGTGTGCTGCCCTCCTTCTCCCTGATCTGCGCCATGGATGCGGGTAAGGCCCTATCTTCCTCGCATTTTAGGGATTCTATTTGAAACCCTCCTCTACTAGGGCCTTGCAACTCATCATCGATTTTCATGAATCGTGCCTACATGGTGTAGTAGGGTGATCATTCTAGGAGATTGATATACCGTGCATTGATTTGTCGATACCGGATTGACCCTCTCCCCGTGGGTACCAGACTCATGCCCTAGTTATACCAGCAACCGGTACAACTGCCCTTTCATGGCGGTACAACCGGCTGGCCGGTACAACCGGGGTATGACCGGTACAACCGGGGCCTGAAGGCCAATCCCTTGTGCATATTTCCAATGCGTGCACATCTCAATCCCCTCTAGATGTGTATCAATCCCATCTCTTTGTTAGCTCCTGTCTTGCTTGGGTAGGCGGTTCTCGCTCGAGAGGAGGTGGCTCGCGTTAGAAGAAGATGCTTGCTCGGAAGTCCGATGAGCAGGGAGAGGAAGTCACTCAGCCTACTCAACTTTCTCGCCGTCAGAGGTCTGCCATTATGAAGACCACTGCGGGCAAGCCAGTGTCCAAGATTTCTCTGTCGGAGTTTCTGCGCTTTAGGGTTCAGAACCCGTACTCAACTCCTCGTGTTTCAGGTTGGACTCACCCTATGTTTTGGACTGTCCAACAGATGAGCATTGTTGCCGATGTCTATAGTCAGTTCAAGCACAAGGTAACTATCATGTGGGCTATTGTCCTCGAGTACATGAAGTCGGAGGAGCACAAGGAGTACTTCAAGGATTCTATTGCTCTGTGTGAGGAGTTTGACATCATCAAGCTCATGGATACTTAGTGTGACATGGATCCGCAAATTATTCATCAATGATACACCACTATTCACTTTGGGACTGATGACCACATCACTATCACCTGGATGACGCGCGACAAGATGTGCACAACCCGTTGGTCTGATTTATGTGCTACTTTGGGATATCACTATGATGATTCGGGACATGGTACGGGGTTCTCTCCTTATGGTGTTGTGGCGTCTGATCCTGCTTTGCTTGCTCCTCTCTACATTCCAGGTCGTGGCATTCCGGGTGCGTCCAAGGACTTGAGGTCGTTATATGATATCATGCATCGCATTTACACGAACATGATGATTCCCAAGGTGGGGAATCAAGATCGGATCTACAACTTCTTCATTGATTTGATGCTAATGACTCGCTCTGAAAAGGTAAAGGGCATTACGTTGGATGTGCCTAAGGTGCTTTGGCAGGAGATGTTCCTTTGTGTGACGAGCAAGGCTTGACCCTCCCTTGTCCCATACATCATGAAGTTTCTCCACTCATATTGGGAGGCCAAGTTTTCAGGTGATGCTTGTTGGGGTTCGGGGCAGAAAACACAATTTTTTCATAACCTACGAGACCCATACCCCAAGACCTATGCTATGGTGATGTAAGTAACGGACAGAAATAGATCACATACCAGTATGTAGTCCGTTAAGCGGGAAACGTTCCCGCATGAACGTGGTTGGTGTAGTCGTACCAGAAATCCCCGATGCCGCCCAGATCCACGATGACTCCTGTAGCCACCCGATCCTTGTAGACTGATGACGGGATTACGTCCCCGTCGGAACGTTGCTGATGAAGACCTCGCGATACGACCACGACGATGAAGTAGCACCACAAGTGTAGTGCCTCGCGGAATTATACACATACAGTATACCCGACGTCCCTCCGGGCTCCGAACCAGTAGAGCAGCGGAAAGAAGATGGATTCGGATCCTGATTCCAGCAGCACGACGGCGTGCGTATAGTGGAGAAATCCCCAACCAAGTGTAGACTCTAAACAAGGGGAGTCCACTCGAGGAAGGAGAAAGGAGGGAGAGAGAGATGAGAGAAACTTGTCTCAAATCAATTTGTATATTGTGTGTATTAAAAGGGCACCCCTACCCCTCCTTATATAGGCCAAGGAGGGGTGCCACCCCCCTCCACTTCCGGGGTGGGACTAATCCCAAGGGAGGGGGTGGCGCACCTATTAAGAGGGGTGGGCCCCCTCATGGCGCCATGGCCCATGGGGGAGGACTCCCTCTCCCCCTAATGGGCCCTATGAGGCCCATATGCCTTTTAATTACTTTTTAATTATATCTAATTATATTTTAATATTTAATTCAGATAATTAAATAATAAAACATTAATTAAACATTATTAAATATATTTTGAACCTTTCAAAATACCCGGAACAACTTCTGGCCTTCATCGGAACAATTACGGTCATCACCGGAACAATTCCGGTGTTCTCTCCAATTTCTCCGGTGATCCCGAATCAATCCTTACTGCGTCGAGTACCCTTAAGTGTAACACCCTATGGTCTGGGAAATAGCAGACATGATCGAGACAATTCTCATTGATCAATGACTAATCAATTGGACCTGGTTACAATCCTTGATAGCCCCTGCGCTTCCATTGAATGAACTTCAATCGCTGTTGGATCCGTTAACCGTGTGCATGTTCCCTTTGTCCTGGGGTACTTTGCTTGTCCGAGGTTTGATCATCGGTATCCACTATACCTAGTTCGTCCTCGTTCTCAACAAACAAGTTTACTCGTTCCCGTGATATTACAACTCCGTGACCTAGTCACACGTTTGCAAACTTTATGATGCAATATCACCGAGTGGGCCCAGAGTACCTATCTGTCACACGGATGGACAAATCCCACTTTGATCTATTTGCATACTCATTAACATATCTATTCGGAATACCTGAAGTACTCCTTTATGGCCAGCATATTTCAGTCAGGCGGTGGGTAGCAAATCAAGGCATCCTAATAGACAGTAATTACGTATGATCATTACAGTCTAAGGATCTGGTCACTACGTTATAGTTATCGCAATGTCGAACTATGTGACTTGATCACATCGCAACACTTCTGGTGGGTGTATGTCCATCATATCATTATCCAATGATACGACTCCATTGTCAACAGACGCCATTGTCTCATGAGCAGGAAACCTTGATCATCAATCGCCCAATGGACTAGTATACTAGGGTTGACTAGGGACCTGGTTGTTTGTATACCACACCTGTATTAATGTTTCCGCTTAATACAGTTATAGCATAGTATCAAACGTATTATGAACTAATGGAATATGCTCGATAAAACATATTTTATTTGCCTCTAGGGCACATTCCCAACAGTCTCCCACTTGCACTAGAGTACAAATAATCTAGTTGCATTTTCTCTGGATCATAATTCCTTATTGATCATGCTTGCCCGTGGAAGAGGTTGTATCAACGGTCTGGGTACCATTCAGAACCGTATGTCCTTTTGCAAATCATAATGTCACCTAATTTGACATTCCTTCATTATCCACTATAATGATGAGGTATATATATTTGGCGGTGAAGTGAGACTTCGTTTGCTGTGTCATAGCAATGACATCCGGTGGGTCACGCGGACTTTCCCATAGTCATGCACACTTGAAACTCACTCAATCTGAAGTCGAACTTCTTAAGCCATAATATAACTCCTGCTACTTCTAAAGCAGCCACATCAATGTAGATTCAATCCTTAGTGCATTGTATGCAACTTTGATGTCTAACCATGTTTCTTTCAACTTAGGCATTCATTAGTATGATATCTCAATTTTCTAGGTTAGTGTCAAAACTTGAACCAGCATAACATTTATGGTCAAGTCCACTATCCTTTACAAATTTGAGATGTATCCTCAGTTCTCTTCAGACACTCAAGGATAAACTTAACTCTTTGTTCAATGATTTACTCATAAATCATATCACAACATGTTCTTACTACTAAGAACTTGGGTCACATTACGTCGAGTACATAACTCTGGTTTTATATGAAAGAACCTATGACAATAGAGGATCCAACACATCCATTTATTTCATTAACCATTAACCATTGTTCTTGTACTGAGATTAACTCAACACTTCTCTTGGATATACAAGTAAGGACCACTTCTTGACTTGTCCCATTCTGAACTCCTTCAGAATCTTATCCAGGAAAGTATTACGACTGAATGTTATTAAACACATATCTATCTTAATAGATCTTCAATGCTTAATACTTATTCATCTTCATTTATGAAAGATTCAAATAATCATTAACACCAACTGCACCATTCATAATATGTTATCCATATATGAGAATGTTATCATGCTCCCACTCAAATATGTCATGCACATATTAAGTTATAGAATAACACTCATATTGCTCCCACTCAAATATGTCGGCCACATATAAGACAATGATAACATCCACATGGCTCCCACTTAGATATGTCAGACACATATTAAGTTCAGGATACTAACCACATGGCTCCTACTCAAATATGTCATTTACATATAAGTCTAGGATAATACTCCCATAGCTCCCACTCAAAATATGTCGTCTACATATTAAGTTTCAGGAAACTATTCAGCTCCCACTCAGTTTCATGCAAATGCATGTTTCCTCGATATTTTGGTTAAGTCCAAAATCCTTTGATCATCCATCAAAATGATAATTCAGTTTACGAGACACTAGTATCCATATGTTTTTGCAAAACCTTCTTGTTGTACCAATTACAACACTTCTTCAAATACAGGATTTGAGTAAGTCACTGTATTGATAACAATCCTGGATCAATCGTAGTGAATATCCCTTTGACTCAAGCATTGCTACACATTGTAGTCAACCCATTGAATTTGTCAGAAATAATCTTTCTGACAAACCAATCTTGACGTCCCTTTGATGTTCACATTTATTCCTCATAACTCTGAAGTTATTGTGAATATCAAGTAACCTCCTTACTTGATAAGATTCAAGCAATCTTAAATGTAACTCAACATAGGATTTCATGACTCATAGTCATATCTCGTACTTAGGTCCACCATCGCTTCTTTGTAGTTCGTAGGAATGTCTTGTTCCATTAACATGACAAGTGAATCATGAATATCATTTTGCACCAGGGGCAAATATATATTCTTGAATCCTACCTTTCTCAGTAAAAGCTCCCATCAAAAGATCATGATCATTATCATTAGTTTCTCCTCTTATTGTAGAGCTTTGCTTCCAGAACATATTCTGTTGCACTACTCTGACATTTGGAGGCAAGGTCAATTACCTTGGTTGAACTTTCACTTTTCTTCCATTGCCACATTTATCAAGAACAATTCTTGACAAACACCAAACATAGGAATACAAGTTTTGCTCCTTTTGGTTCTAGTTGTGGAAGATGCATCCATAGTTCTCTAAGGATACACTACAAAGATAATTTATCTTACATAAATCAAGCTTCCTAGAAACCACAACACACCATGACATATATAGTGTTGGTTTCAACGAACTCAGATGGTTCCCTATGCTGAAGTGAGTGTTTGCATATTAAATTAATAACTCTAAACAATAATAACGTAACTTGGTAAGAGATAACTTAGACCATACACTTTTCGATAGAATATGATCACAATGTTCAGGCACGTCAATCATATTGAAGTGTCTCAAGACATTGCAATTTGTGGAACAACTTTCACACAAGTCTTTATGCCCAAGAATAACTCAAAACATTTGTCACTTTGATCAAATCGTAGAGACTTGTCTTTCTTGTTAATTTAATATCCATCTTTCCTCTGAACTCCCTTTTGATCATATCAAATTATTTCAGACTCATGTTTCATTCGTGAATACAAATATTCATCTAAGTCCACATACGAAGTTCACGAAATAATGAAATTCACCACATGTTGACATACGATACATCACAATGTATGATATTCAACAATCAGTACACATTCTGTTTACCAGAATGCAAGGTTTTAGTCATCTCACCTAAAAGGCATCGTTTGTATGTGTCAAGAGATCAAGTATCTTAAGACATCATTCATGACTTAAACTGTAGTGTCATTATTAAGCCTGGATATTTCTTGGCATTACAATATTTCTTATAAATGATCAAACAACTATCATCAATATAAGAATAACTCATTCATAATCGTAATGTGACCATAAGAGATATCATTCATAAAAGGAGAACAACTGACTTGTTTCTCACTAATATGAATAATTGTCTTCGCGAGATGCAAGACACACTAATAAAGTCCTCATTCAAACGATCATAAAATTTATACATATATTAATCAATTGATAGATGTAGAGGGAGAGTGTTGTCGACCATCAACTATCTTGATTGCCGTCAGCACACATTGTCACCTCATCCCTTCCAGGCCACTCTCAAGCAGTAAGTTCAAGCATCGAATACTTAATCAACCGCAATTAGTATTTCGTGGGAAATACATTTATAACTTGTATATCAAATATACCTTCTCCGTCAATGACCATTCCTGCATTGGTTCTACTCTTAAAGTTCTTAACTTTAACCATGACCTCATGACAGGTGAACGATTCTCCTTCATGACATAGTCCAGACATGGTCTTTGTAACCGGGAGGAAGCGGATGCAACTCCCTAGTTATCCCAAAGTAACCAGTCATTTAGTAGTCCAAGTTATACACAAGGTGTTCCATGTATCTTATACATTTTCCAAGTGACTTTCTCAGCAGGTTGTTCCTTCCACCATAGTTGAAAGAAACCCCGTCCATATACTCATATTCCATTACTCTGATTTGTGACCAAGTGCTTTCAAGTTCACCTAGCACGTCATACGTGTTGGTTAACATGCATTCACAATTCAGATTCCATAGAATGAATTATGGTGTATTGGACAGTCATTCATAAGTGACGGTGAGTGCGATACTCATCATCATCTTCCTTGATTACGGAGTTGTCAGGTGTATCTCCTAGCAGTTCTTCGTATTATGTTTAGCAAGTCATTACTAATGAGTATGTCTCTAATGGTGTTGGTACACATCAATGAAGTAAGACCCATTTACCTTAAGTTCTATCATACTAAAAGAGCCATAGTTCTAAACATTGGTATGACGTTATCTACAATGATATTTGCTAAGACATGAAGATTAAGTTCATAATATGGAGTTCATGTTTCAAAAACAATTCTGGAACTCCCACTCAGACAAACACCCCTCATAGTTTATTCTAAGTGATTACACGATCCTTGAACACCATACCTCCCCCGATCATCACGGCCATCAGTATGTTGTTCAAGGTAGGCCATCATGCCAATCACATCATCCATGTGACTCATGCTCGACCTTTCAGTCTCTTGTGTCCCGAGGCCATATCATATACATATGCCAGGCTCGCCACCACACCCTATGTGATTTGTTGTTGTGTCATGCAAGGCCATATCATATACATATGCCAGGCTTGCTACACCCACCTCATGTGAACGAAAAAATGTTTGACACACGTGTGACACGTGGTGCCTCCATAATGTAGAACTTTCCAGGTGGTGCTCACTAGGGTAAGGACATTATGTTGGTTTTAGTGAGGGATCATCCTATTATGCTACAGTCGTATATCTAACATATTAGCAAAACAGGATGCAACATAAATCATACATGCTATGATTCCCCCTTACATGCAAATTAAAGTTAAAAACGCCTTTCTACTTTATCTTTTGCAAGTTTTACGTGGCTGCTAGGGGTTTCGAGAAAAGAACCGTTTCTATCCTACAAAAACAAGCCACAACACCAATCCACAATTTTCTCTATTACACCCCTGTCGGGGCCCTCCGTTGCAAACATCTTCGCATCGCTAATGCAGAGAGAAAGACAACCCCCAGCCAATTTATATGGTACAAGCCATATGTCAAGCGTGGAACCAGTATCGCGTAAACGCGTAAGGTCGGTCGGGGTCCGCTTCATCAAACATTGCCGCAACGCTAAATGAGTACACGTGAGAGGGTAACAATTGGAGAATTGATGCCCACATACTAGATGTGTTCTATCCGTACAATACATCTACGCATAGCCTTGCTCATGATACCATTGTTGGGGTTCGGGGCAGAAAACACAAAATTTTCACAACCTACGAGACCCATACCCAAGACCTATGCTATGGCGATGTAAGTAACGGACAGAAATAGATCACATACCAGTATGTAGTCCGTTAAGCGAGAAACTTTCCCGCATGAATGTGGTTGGTGTAGTCGTACCGGCAATCCCCGATGCCGCGCAGATCCACGATGACTCCTGTAGCCACCCGATCCTTGTAGACCGATGATGGGATTACGTCCCCGTCGGAACATTGTTGATGAAGACCTCGCGATACGACCACGACGATGAAGTAGCACCACAAGTGTAGTGCCTCGCGGGATTATACACATACAGTATACCCGACGTCCCTCTGGGCTCCGAACCAGTAGAGCAGCGGAAAGAAGATGGATTCGGATCCTGATTCCAGCAGCACGACGGCGTGCGTATAGTGGAGAAATCCCCAACCAAGTGTAGACTCCAAACAAGGGGAGTCCACTCGAGGAAGGAGAAAGGAGGGAGAGAGAGATGAGAGAAACTTGTCTCAAATCAATTTGTATATTGTGTGTATTAAAAGGGCACCTCTACCCCTCCTTATATAGGCCAAGGAGGGGTTCCACCCCCCCCCCCTCCACTTTTGGGGTGGGACTAATCCCAAGGGAGGGGGTGGCGCACCTATTAAGGGGGGTGGGGCCCCTCATGGCGCCATGGCCCATGGGGGAGGACTCCCTCTCCCCCTAATGGGCCCTATGAGGCCCATATGCCTTTTAATTACTTTTTAATTATATTTAAATATTTAATTCAGATAATTAAATAATAAAACATTAATTAAACATTATTAAATATATTTTGAACCTTTCAAAATACCCGGAACAACTTCCGGCCTTCATCGGAACAATTCCGGTCATCACCGGAACAATTCCGGTGTTCTCACCAATTTCTCCGGTGATCCCGAATCAATCCTTACTGCGTCGAGTACCCTTAAGTGGAACACCCTACGGTCCTGGAAACTGCAAAGATGATCGAGACAATTCTCATTGATCAATGACTAATCAATTGGACCTGGTTACAATCCTTGATAGCCCCTGCGCTTCCATCGAATGAACTTCAATCGCTGTTGGATCCGTTAACCGTGTGCCTGTTCCCTTTGTCCTAGGGTACTTTTCTTGTCCGAGGTTTGATCATCGGTATCCACTATACCTAGTTCGTCCTCGTTCTCAACAAACAAGTTTACTCGTTCCCGTGATATTACAACTCTGTGACCTAGTCACACGTTTGCAAACTTTATGATGCAATATCACCGAGTGGGCCCAGAGTACCAATCTGTCACACGGATGGACAAATCCCGCTTCGATCTATTTGAATACTCATTAACATATTTATTCGGAATACCTGAAGTACTCCTTTATGGCCAGCATATTTCAGTCAGGCGGTGGGTAGCAAATCAAGGCATCCTAATAGACAGTAATTACGTATGATCATTACGGTCTAAGGATCTGGTCACTACGTTATAATTATCGCAATGTCGAACTATGTGACTTGATCACATCGCAAAACTTCTGGTGGGTGTATGTCCATCATATCATTATCCAATGATACGACTCCATTGTCAACAGACGCCATTGTCTCATGATCAGGAAACCTTGATCATCAATCGCCCAATGGACTAGTATACTAGGGTTGACTAGGGACCTGGTTGTTTGTATACCACACCTGTATTAATGTTTCCGCTTAATACAGTTATAGCATAGTATCAAACGTATTATGAACTAATGGAATATGCTCGATAAAACATATTTTATTTGCCTCTAGGGCACATTCCCAACAATGCTTTGGTCATGGATCCATCTATTCTCATTGTTCACGCCCGCAAGAAGCTGAAGGTCAAGAAGCACTCTGTTCTCCGCTTTGAGAACAAAGGGAAAGGTAAGATGTAAACTGAGTATGCTGCTTTTAGTGACTCTGACTTTGAGCTTCCCGGGGCGGGAACCTCCGCCTGGGCGAATCTCAAGGCTAAGGTTCGCAAGACTTTCTGTCTCTAGCTTGACATCCAGCACAACATGTACCTCTCTCACAAGCGCGAGAAAGAGAGCTGCACCCGACAGATTCAGATGATGAAGGCTCTGCACATTGATGTTCGAAGTGGTTCCGAGAAGAACATCACACCTGAGGACAAGTGGATCTCGGAGCACTACTCCAGGTAGACTGATAGTGATGACACTCCACTCCCGACGGTCGATCCCTCTCCGCCTCCTGAGTATGAAGACGATGACGATGAGATCCAATCCGAGCACTCGTAGGATCTAGTGGACCCCAGTGACTCTGACGCCGATGCCACCGAGGAGTCTGACGAGTGACTAGTTGGGCGTTAGCATCGGGCTTTCTCCCTTGTTGGTGTCTTGATGCCAAAGGGGGAGAAGTCATCTATTAGGAGTTCGAGGGATTTGTTTGCGGAGCTTGCGTAGCTCCTTATATCGTCTGCGTCTTCTTTTAGTTGTGTGAACTTTTTGGTGTTGTGTGAACCTTGTGTGTGTTCGTTGCTACTTATCGTGTGTTGAACCTTAAAACTTTGCATGGAGTAAGACTTGCTTTCTCAACTGGCTTTCTCGTTTTCTTTCTTGAGTCTTACTCCATATTTTTATCACCTGCAAAGTTTGTCATTCCGTAAAATATAGGATGAGTGTTGATCCTAATGTATGCACTATTTCTCTCCATGTCTCGACTCATAGGGTGCATACATCTAGAGGGAGCTCGTCTATACTTTACGGAGTGAGCGCACATCATAACGTATTCCTTGTTGCAAATTCGTGTATTGTCATCAATCACCAAAAAGGGGGAGATTGATAGGACATTTTCCGTCCTTTGGTTTTGGTGTTGATTACAATACAAGATTACAGATCTAACTGTGTCACGGGCATTTCAGGTATACTTACAGGACAAAAAGTTGTGGGAGAAAGACCGGTCCTCGCAAAGGGATAAAGGAGGATTTTCGGCCAGAGGCACCATCTAACTGGTTGTACCGGTGCTCCAGGCCGGATGTACCGCCCTTGTCAGGGGTCGGTACTATCGGGCCAGCATCGGTGCCTCCACTGGGATGGAGGGGAGGTCCCTTTGATCCTGGCCGGTAGCTGGGCGGTGGTGGTTCGGTTGTACCGGTAAATCCAATACAACGGTACCAGGAGCGGTTGTACCGCTCTCCCCCCAGGACACTCTCTAGGGTTAGGGGGCGTGGTTGTACCTCCCCCCACCGTCCTCTCCACCGGGCGTGGCACGTTTTCCCTCTGATCCGGGTCGATAGTGGGGCGATGGAGCCCCGGTTGTACCGGTAAATCCGGTACTACCGGGGTAGGAGCGATTGTACCGCTATGTCCACCAGACCACTGGCTAGGGTTAGAGGGGAGGAGCACCTCACCCGTGGGAGAGCGGTTGTACCGGGCTGGCAGGCCGGTTGTGCCGGCCTGTGTTTTTCTGCGCATAACGGTTGTATTTAGAGGGAGGTTTTAAAGGAGGTATTCTTCTTCCTTGCCATCTACCTCTTGCAACACTCTCTCTCCATTGACGCCCTAAAGCTTCATCGACCCCGATCTCCATTTCTAGCCACTCAAACTTGTGGTGTAGCTAGGGGTTGAGGGAGGAGACCTAGATCTACACTTTCATCCAAAGGAAAGTTTGTTACCCGTCCATTTTGTAGTGGATCTATTTACTCTTGTGGTTTGGAGCCATTAAAACCTTGAGGCCACCTCGGAGCCACAATCCATTGTGGTGAAGCTTCGTGGAGGTGGGAGACTCCGGCGTGGTGTGGAGCTGCCCCACCCTTGTGTAAAGGTTTCGTGTGCGCCTTCAAGGCACCGTTAGTGGAATCATGACATCTTGCATTGGTAAGAGTGTGAGGAGAAATAGGGTGTCACTCGTTGGCTTCGTGTGAGCATTGTGCTCCTCACCCTCTCCAAACAAAGACGTACTTCTCGAAATAGAAGGAACTTCAGCAACATATCCTTGTCTCCCGTGTTCCCCTTTACCTTTATTTTGTGCAAGTTATATTCATTGCTCATTTCTTGCTTGATCATATAGTGTTGCATTAGTTGGCATATAGGTTGCTCATGTAGTCGCACTTCTAGACAACCTATATTTATTGTTGAGCCTTAATTTGTTAAGAAGAGATTAAAAATTGTTAGTCGCCTATTCACCCCCCCCCCTCTAGTCGACACTCCGGTCCTTTCACCTGGTAATCTCTCCTATTTCCATACCGTTACCACCTCTCGTATCATTGTTGGTAACGTCTCTGCCCTTTCTATTACTGATATTGTCCGTTAGCTTCCCGTCTAACTCCACACCATTATCCCTTTTGTAATGTCATTATTTCTCATCACTTAATTCTGAATCTTGTTTCTGTTTGTGCTCTTTCTCGTGACAACTTTGTAACTGTGGAATTTGAAAATTTCGTTTTTTCTATAAAGGATGGTCGTACCAAGATGGTCCTCCACCGATGTGATGGCCTATTCTAATGCAAACTGGGTTGGTTTCCTGTATACAAGGCGTTTCAGATCTGGATCGGATACTGTGTCTACCTTGGCTCCTCCCCATGATCACTTGGTCATCCAAGCGCCAGCCCACAGTTTCCAGGTCCAGTGCCGAGGCAAAGTATCGCGCCGTGGCTAATTCCATCGCAGAGTGTTCTTGGCTTCGACAACTTCTCTCTCATCTATCTTGTCCTATGGACAAGGCTACCGATTTGTACTGGTCTATCTCTCCGCCAATCTTGTTCATCATGGTCGTTAAGTTTTATAATTTCATTACAAAGTCCCCAATATTATCACACTTGTGTTAAGATTTGGATTAATTCATTCATGCCTATTGTTGGTTCACATGTCTTAGGGAAACTCCAATGCGTGACACATTTATGTCTGCTAGAGTTCGCATTTGCGTCAGAGCGGTCAAAATCACGCACAACGCGCAACCGCATCCGAATTTTTTGGCGCATTCACGTTCGCTCGGTGTCCGCGCCAACGCAAACCCCACGCAAAAGTCCAGCGAGTTGCGCCGGCGCGGACACCGAGCGGACGGGTTGAACGTCCGCTTTGCGTCCATTCTCGACGCTTCGCGTCCACTCCAGGGCCACCTGCCAGCCTCTGTGGTGTCTTTTTATAAGACGACCACGCGGCGGCCCATCGCTATCCCCATGCCCCACACCCACAACTGCCTCCCGCCGCCCGACCAGAGCGCCACCAGAGCGTCACCAGAGCACCACCATGTCGCGTTGGTTTGGCCGCGGGAAGAATGACCATGAGGCCTCCGGCTCCGGCTCCGGCCGCCGGCGAGGCCGCGACCCCTCCCCACCCCCATCCCTCCTCCGCCGGCGACGACGCACTAGAATATCTACCTTTCGGTGCACCAGTGCCACAACTACTGGCGGCCCAAGTGCTCAGTGCCACGGCCACACATCGGGATCCTGGGGAACGTGGCGGCGCCTCAACCGGCGGGTGCAGCGCTTGGGGGCGGGCGCATCGTGCCCCCGCCGACCGTCGTCGCGCCCGAAGAGGAGGGCCGAGGAGGAGGCGGCACTCGAGCGCTCCCTTGAAATCTCCGAGGCCGAAGAGAAGGCTATGTGGTCGGGGCTGGACTTCGCGCTCCAAGAGAGCGTGAACCTGGCTCCGCCTCCTCGTCGTGTCGTCGGAGCGCTCCTCATCCGCGACGTCCAAGCGCCACAGCCACCACCACCACCGCCGGACCAGAAGCCGCCACCATCCTCGCCATGGGATTGGTGGGCGCCGCAATTCCGCCAGCCCTACCCTCCGCCGCCGCCGCCGCCCTACGGTCCCGGGGTGGTCTCGCCTTCGCGCCACCACCTACCGGAGCCGGAGAGGTGGCGCGAGGGCTACCAGTGGGAGGGTGTCAACACCTTCCCGGTGTATGTCCCAATGGCGGTCGTAACCGTGTGTAACGCCCCGGTCACACACCACTTCTCAGCCGTTACGCCTGGCGGGATCTAGACTGTCCCCATAGACCAACACTAGTCTTTCTTGCGCACTTTTGTCCTCACCCGTGCGCACCCGGGAAAAACTTTCCGGTTGGTCACCCATCCTCAAATCGATCCAAGCCAAGCTTAACTTTGGAGTTCTTTGGATCTGGGCTCCCGGAAAAGAAGGTGCACCTTGTTGATACGAGTAGTTTTTCATTTCTACTAAGCCAGGATGTCACACACACCCACTCAAAGGAACCAACGTCCTCGTCGGCCCACATAAACGTTCCCTCTTGGCACATGTCTATGCTTCCAGTTCCGACACACATCTCACCCAAGTTCGTGCACTGACCCGCACACGCCCGTATAACCGCGAGGGTCCGCTCTGATACCATTTGTAATGGCCCGGTCACACACCAGTTCTCGGGCGTTACGCCTGGCGGGATCTAGACTGTCCCACAGACCAACACTAGTCTTTCCTGCGCACTTTGTCCTCACTCGTGCGCACCCGGGAAAAACTTCCCAGTCGGTCACCCATCCTCAAATCGCTCCAAGCCAAGCACGCTTAACTTTGGAGTTCTTTGGATCTGGGCTCCCGAAAAAGAAGGTGCACCTTGCTGATATGAGTAGTCTTTCATTTCTACTAAGTCATGATGTCACACCGTGCCAATGGACGCCACCGACAAGGAGGAGGCGTACACGCGCTATCTGGCGGCCGAGCGCCGAGGCCGACCGCCTGATGAACGCGGAGTACGCTGCCTCGCACGGTGTGGTTGTCCTCAACCCGCGCGGCGCTAGGGCAAGCAGGGAGGCCAGGAGGGAGGCCAAGAGGGCTCGGCAGGCCGAGCGCGCGGCCATGGAGCAGTGCTGGCGGCACGACTTCCCCTGGGCGTCGCTGCCGGCGCTAGTCGTCGAGCTGTCAAGCGACAAGGACGACGCGTAGGGTGGCGGCATTGGCGCGTGTTTAAATTTTATGGTTTTTTAAATTTCAATTTTAATTAGTTGTAATGAACGGTTAATAATTAGTATTTAATTAGTTAATTTCTGTTTAGTTTTAGTTTATTTTGCGTTCGCGTCGGCGCAAGGCGTCGAACAAAATGCGAATACGCGCGCGGACGCGCCCGAGCAAACGCGGGACAAAGTTCGGATATATCTGACGTCCATTTGCGTTGAGGCGTTGGATTTGCGTTTCGCGAATGTGCAAACGGACGCATTCGCTGTCTGTTTTTCGTCCATTTGCGTCAAAAAAAGCGGACGCCGGGCAGCGCCGGACAGAGCCAAACCGCTTATGTAACCAACGGTAGAAAAATGCGTCAAGGAACTACTCGTGCATCGGTATTTCCCGATGGCTTCCTCGCGCGCTCCGGTGGCCAAGCCGCGCACCCCGGTGGCCTGCTCGCGCGCTTCAATAGCCTCCCCGCGCGCCTCGGTGCCCAGGCCGCGCACCCCGGCGGCCTTCATGCGCGCCCCTCGCGGCCTGCACACTCGCTCCGGCAGCCTATGCACGCTCCGGAAGCCAGTCAGCCAGCTGCCGTGTGCGCCGCCAGCCAGCCAGCCAGCGCACCAACGCACCAGCCAGCCAGCCTGCACGCGCACCGGCCAGCCAGCCAGCGCGCCAGCCGGCCAGCCAACACGCGCACCCCCGTGCCCCGGGCGGCCTGCACGCGCACCCTGGCGAGGCGACGCGGTGGCACGGCGGCCCTGACGAGGCGAGGCTGGGCGGCGAGGCATTCGTGGCGGGGCGGCGAGGCAACGCCGGGCGGTGGCGATGCGCCATGGCCGACGCCTCTGCCAGGCCGGTGCGCCATGAGCGGACGAGAGGCTGGGCGCCGCGGCGCGGTGGCACGACGGCCCTGTCGAGGCAACCCGGAACGGCACGACGAGGAGAGGTTGGGCGGCGCGGCGCGGTGTCGTCATTTCTGTCGCTGATGCGTGGGACCTGTGTGGACGCGTGAAGGACATGAGCGGACGAGGGGGCGGACGAGAGCGTCCGTTTCTGTCCGTTTCAGACTCATTCTTGGCTCATATTTGAGTCAGGTTTGTGTCCAAAAAGCGGACAAACGAACACGCGTTGGACAGCATCGGACAAATGCGTCACACTATGGCTCTAGTTTGACGCATAACTAGCAAAAAAAATGAACAATTTGCGTCCAGCGTTGAAGTTGCCCTTAGGTCTTTTGGAATTTTGAGCCGACACGGATGCTCGCATGCATTCCGAGCGACAGACATGAGCCAGTCTTAGTAGTACTTTCGAAGTGTTTTATTGTGTTTTCTCATGTTCTGAATGTTGTATTCCATCGATATTTTATTGATCATTTGTTTTGTTAAGCAGACCTGCATTGTGCCTTAAAAAATTCAGACAACCTGTACACTGGGATCCATATTGAGATGTAGCGTATGATAAATACTCTTATTTTTTTTACTCCGCATATAAGATTTAGTCAAAGTCAAATTTGATAGAGTTTGACCAAATTTATATAAAAATGTATCAACATCTACAACATCAAAGTGATACCATATGAAAAGTAATAACATGATGCTTCTAATTATATTGGTTTATATTATGGATGTTGGTCAAACTTTTTAAAAATTGACTTTGACCAAATTTTATATGCGAGTAAAAAAAACGAAGGGAGTACTTGGAATTTGGAACTGAGGCATTGCAAGAATAACACTGTTGAGACGCCTAATCCCTAATGCCCTCGCCAATCAGGCCATATTCAACCCCCCATTTGTATGATCTCTGCTAGCGAGACGTGCACTGATGCTAGGCTTTCACATGGCTGCTCCACTGCGCAATGTCCACAGGCGCAGTGTACATGCATCATGCATGCATGGAGCACATGCTCCGCCGACCGCCGAGGAGGTCCCGTTCGCGTACACACACACGGACTGAAGCAGTGGAACCCCGCCCGGAGTGACCAACCGGGAAACCTCCCTCAACCCCGAATGCCTATCCTCTCGCCATACGGTGCCGCCGCTCCATCACATGCGGCCACAAGCATCCAAGACTCCGCCGTGTATAAAAACAGCGGTATGGAGTACCATTCTTCTCAGAACCACACCACTCGGCCAAGAGAGCTAGTAGCAGGGAGTGTGGAGTGAGAGTGAGAATGGGTGGCAAAGCCGCTCTCCTGGTGGCCCTCCTGGCCGTCAGCCTGGTCCTTGAGACCCAGGCCGGCAGCGGCTACGGCGGCACCCCGATCCCGACACCGGTCGCCCCGCCACCCAAGCACGAGAAGCCACCCAAGGGGCACAAGCCCCCTCACCACCACCACCACGCCAAGCCACCGGCCGCCTCACACACGCCGCCGACGCACACTCCCTCGCCACCCACCTATACCCCGACGCCTAAGCCCCCCACCCCGACGATCCCTAAACCTACGCCACCCACCTACACCCCTACCCCGAAGCCGCCGACTCCGTCTCCCTCGCCTCCGGCATACACTCCCACGCCCAAGCCCGCACCTCCCACGTACAAGCCACCAACCCAGCCTAAGCCCGCGCCACCCACCTACAAGCCGTCGCCCAAGCCGACCTACAAGCCCACGCCCAAGCCCTCACCGCCAACCTCCAAGCCTGCCCCCAAGCCAATGCCGCCGACCTACAAGCCGGCACCGAAGCCCTCGCCGCCGACGTACAAGCCGGCGCCCAAGCCCGCACCACCCACCTACAAGCCGGCGCCCAAGCCCACACCGCCGACGTACAAGCCCACGCCGAAGCCCTCACCGCCGACGTACAAGCCGACGCCGAAGCCCTCACCGCCGACGTACAAGCCGACGCCGAAGCCAACTCCGCCGACGTACAAGCCGACGCCGAAGCCCACACCGCCGACGTACAAGCCGGCACCCAAGCCAACTCCGCCGACGTACAAGCCCAGGACGCCGGTGCACACGCCGCCATCGCCAAAATACAAGTCAGCCCCAAAGCCCGCGCCGACTCCGCCGACGTACAAGCCGGCGCCCAAGCCTACTCCACCGTCCTACAAGGCCCCCACGCCGCCCCCACCGGCGTACAAGCCTCCGTCCGCACCGACGCCTACTCCTCCGCCGGCGTACAAGCCGCCCACCCCGAGCCCACCGCCTCCGTACCACTACTAAGATCCACCACTTTCGTGTTGGGAGCCAAAGGTACGGTTCAAACAACGTCAAGCTACATTCTTGCATGGATGAACCATTTGTTTGTTTGGTGTTCCCAACTAACTTAGAAATCGTTGTGTTACTTTGCAGAATGCGGTCGAGAAGGAGTTGTGCGAGATGGCGAAGATGAGTCACGTACGGCGTCGTTGATCCTCCTGCTGTGTGTTGCTGCCGAACGAGGCCAATCTCTGAGGAGATCCAATAATGCAGACGGCTCCCATTAGTTATCTTATTACCAGCTTATAATTTCTGTTCGTCCAGTCTTAGCGTTTGTATTGCCAGTGTTGCAATGTGCCAGTGTTGTTACTGTAAAACCATTAATCACTACGGAAATGGAAGTAAAAGCTGTTGTCCTCTGTTGCATGTAACGTGATGGCGTCTTTTTTTTTTTGCAGTTCTTCATGGCCTATGCTGACCTGATGTGATGTTTGCATGCCAGTAAGGTTGCATAAAATATGTCACTCTTGAGTACTCTAATGGCACTGGCGCGGCATGCTTGCTTGCGTGCAAGTCCTGCGTCACCGTGAGATGTCTTGTTCGCGCCAGAGTATCCTTGCAACATATGCCCATGCCGCAGAAAACAAGTAGGAGTATTACTCCCTCCGTTCTAAAATGTAGTGCCAATAAAGTCTAGGAGCATCCGCGCCCATAGGCACACCCCACCGCACACGCCGCGTGGAATAAAATTCCATGGGTGCTCCGTTTCACTTTCGCAGGGTGTTTCATTCAAACTAGGAGTACTCTATATAGGGCAACCTCAATCCAGCGTTTTAAAGTTTTGTTATCTTAGCTGAGCGTTCTAAACTTTTTAATACAAGGTGTCACGGGAAAGCGACGAAGAGAAAAGTGAAGAGACCCGAACCGTAGAACGGGTGCTTGGCAGGCGAAATGCAATGCGGGGAGGGTGAGAGCAACTATAACAGATCCGTCAAAATCGCGTTTCGTAAAGACATCTTACGGGCAGTTTGCATCCGAATTTGCAGTACCACGCAGGCTTTGATAGAACAGATGTGACAAACCTTATTGCATTTATAATGCGATACAAGTTTTAAGACATCTATTTCGATAGATTGCCTGCCTAAACCAAAACATGAATTTACCTATCTGAACCAAAAAATGACAGGAAGTAAAACATGTGTCTCATCATATATTACAACAAATCTCTCAAATATAATGAATGTTCAAAACAGAGTACCCACAAGACCGAAATTATTAAAATAAAAATTGTTTCAAAATTAAATCGCACAAAGGAAAACTGATAACAACAGACTGGAAAACTGGAAAGCTAACACTAGAAAACTTGGACATATGAAAAATGTAATATTGGGAATCTAATTATCCCCGTATAATTGTCACTGGTGCTAATTGAGATCTTTACAGACCCGTTGATAGGTTCACAGTCTTCTATCTGCTTGTAGATCTCAAGGAATGCAGTAATCTCATCATAATGTGTGGCAGCCTTGACACACGTACCAATATTGTCATAAAAGAAATCCAGGTTCAAATCCCTCTCAACTTCAATAATCATGTTGTTTAGGATAACACAGACAATCATACTATTAGAGAGTTTTTTTGACCTGCTAGCGGGCAGGACCTCGAACAATTGCAAACCTAGCTTGCAGCACACCAAATGCCCTCTCAATGTCTTTTCTGCATGATTCTCGTGGTTGAGAAAAATGATTTGTTTTCTGCCTTGTGGGTTTGTAATGGTCTTCATGAATCTCGCCCATGATGGATAGATACCATCGGTAAGATAGTAACCCAAGTTGTATTCATGGCCATTGACAGTATAATTGCAAGCATGAGCTTGTCCACTAGCTAGTTGAGAAAAGAGAGACGTGTGTGTGCGGCACATTGATGTCATTTGGAGACCCAAGCAATCCAAAGAAACAATGTCAAATCCACAGGTCATGAGAGGCTACATCTTCAAGAACAATTGTGGGTTTGTGGTGATGTCCAGTGTACTACCCTGTCCAAGTCTTTGAGCAATTCTTCCATTTTCAGTGCATGTAGTCCACACTCCCAAGCATCCTCTAGCTTCGTTCATGGCCATTAATCTTTTTGTATCCTCCTCGTTTGGTGCTCGGATGTATTCAGGCCGAAAGACACAAATGACAGTTCTTGCAAAAATCCTGACGCATTTGAGCGTCGTATCTTCACCAATGCGAAGATACTCATCTATGTAGTCGGCAGGAATTTCATATGGAATTACTCGCACTATTGTTCATATTTTTTGGTTGGCACTGAATCCTATCAAGCTAGTGGCGTTCCTCCGACGAGTGAAACAACGACAATTTTGCTCACAAGCTTCCACAATACGAACAAAAGGAGGTCGCAGAATTCTGAAACGCCTCGGAAAAGATGAACCGGATAGGTGGGCACCTCGGAAAAGTAGTCTTGCATGAGTATCTTGTGGCCACGAACTCGGTTGCGGGGTATGTAGAGGCAGACGACAGTGGATCCGCGCCGCTTCTTCGTGCCCTTCTTGAATGTGTCGACCAGATGAAGAACTAGAATGTGCTCGGCATCACCGTCTGCGAGCAAAATATCCTCTATGTTAGAGTCATCCGAGTCGGACGAGGAGGCTGAAATCCATGTATCCATCTAAGAATTGGGCGTCCCAGTGAAAATTCAGAGGTGATGCAAAAAATTAGGTCAAACTAGGGAGAAAGTTTACCTCTTGAGAGGGGGGCAAAGCCGACGAAGGTGATTCCTTCTTCTTCACCGCCGCACGATCCTTCTTCTTCGCCGCCACCGACCAGATCTAATTTACCGCCGCCTCGCCGCGGTCTCCGCTGCCACGAAACCTACCGGATCTGGGAGACCTATTGCTCCAGAAGGTGGGAGGAGCACGACCAGGCGTACGCAGGGCAGATCTGATGTGATTTCTCGGGTAAGGGATGAATCACCTGAGATATGTACCTAGGGCGCCGGCGGAAAATCAGGCGGGTGTTTAAACTTCCCTCCCGCCACACCGCGAAAGGTATAGCCACATAGGGAGGCCACGGGGCGGGGTTTGCCGTCTCCCGTAAAATAATTTGCCATATCGTTTCATATGCGGTACCTCATAGGGCATTTTTTTAGCCCCGTACCGCATATCGACGGTTATTTTGCAGGCCGACCGCTTTTGGCAGATCTACTATAGTTTCCCTGGTTTGTTCGTTACTTCCGTTGGCCATTGATTGGAAACTTGCAATAGATCTGTTCGCAACGGCCTTGGCTCACTCCGTCGCGCGTTTTTAACACAGTACAACACAAACTTTTATATACACGAGCTTATTTATATGAATGTATGCAAGGATATCGTATTGATACGTCTCAAACGGATCGACTTTTCCAAACACTTTTGCTATTTTTTTGACCTCATTCTTGCATGATTTGAATAAAACTAACCCGGACTGACACTATTTTCAGTAGAGCTGTTTGTATGATCTTTTTATGTGCAGGAAAACGGAAATTTAAGCATCTCAGAAAATTCCAAGAAAATTCCCAGAAAATCCACGCACCAGAAGAGTTCCGGAGCCAGACTATGGGCCAGAGGGGGGCCAAGCGGCCAGATGGCGCGGACACCCCCTGGTCGTTACACCAACCCGCCTGGTCAGGTGGGGCCACCCCCTAGGCCCCATTCAATTGGTATTTTTACTCCCGACGAGGAAACCCTGAAACAGAAGCCGATATTCCAATTCTCACCGCGGAGCCGCCGTCGCCTCTATTATTCTCCGGGAGAGCTAATCTGGGGCCTGTTTTGGCCTCCGGTGAGGGGAAATCGACGCATTCGTCATCACCATCGCCACTCCATCATCCTTCTATGTCTCCCCCATCTATGTGTGAGTAATTCCCTATCGTAGGCGAAGGAGATGGTAGGGTTCGGATGAGTTAGATCATGTAATAGTTCGTCAGATTGTTGGGGCATGTTGCCTATCATCTACTATGGTGTTTATCATCTTTGCTACTACTTGTTGCTCTTAATGTTTGTCACTTTGGGCCCGAGTGCCATGATTTCAGATATGAACCCTATATGTTTTCATGAATATATTTGTGTTCTTGGTCCTATCTACAAGTTGTATGCACCTTATATAGTCTGGAACCGGCGATCTTAATGGTGGCGGCTTGGACACCAAAGGAGATGAACTATAATTTGAGGATTCTGTGTATCCATTTTTTTGTTAATGCTTTGTTCCGGTGCTCTTTGACACGAGCACCTTAATCTCAATAAGTTCCTTTTGGCCCCGTTTGTAGCGGGATGGTAGGACAAAAGATGTTATGCAAGCTCTTATTGCAAGCACGCACAACTACCCTTGTGATAGATGCATAATGTTTGATATTTGCCTAGATGATAATTACTTTTCTATGTGCCTTGCCCCATGTCAATTACATGTTATCTCTCATCCATGCATCGCCCAACCATCTATTCCCCTAGCCTACATTATTTTAACCCTTCTTGTTAGTAGTTGTTTTACTTTGCAGTTTTTTCTTTCGTTGCTTTGCCACCACTATTTCCGTTGCCACCATCACTTCCATCACACTGTTACTACTAATAAACTGTTTCTAAGCAAGTATCTTTCAGGTGCGGTTGAATTGACAACTCAACTGTCAAAGCTTATAAATATTCTTTGGCTTCCCTTGTGTAGAATCAATAAATTGGGTTATTCTTACCCGCGAAGACTGTTGCGATCCCCTACACTTGTGGGTCATCACCTATACCTATGATCATCTTCGTAATACTCAATCGAACATCTTCGTAATACTGAGGGAACACATCATCTTAAAATTAATGAAATCACCATAAGCGCTTCGTACTTGACAGAAACATCTTCTACAACTCATAGCACATTACCGAAAGGTCTGAAATAAATCCAGTAAAATTCAAACAATAACGCTAAATTAGACTTAGACTTTAGTGGGTTGAGAATACAACTATCCATCTAACCATCTCAACCATACATTAATTCATGCGTTGCAGAAGCATTGTATTACGTGCAAGCATGGAGCCACAAGTCTGATTGTAATGAATTGGAGGAGCCATGTGAAAGAAGATAACGCCAATTGTTAGTACTATTAATCAAGTTGACATGTTGAAGATGTGCCTTATACACATCTTTTCATTTCAGCTAAATACACCAACAGAAAATAGCACGGTATTTTTTGCTAATAGTGTGCTATAGCATATGAGGAGAGTCAATGCTAAATTTCGAGGATGTTGTTCGCTGTGACGCTATTTGTCAAATAGTATGTTATACCGTGCTAAAACAGGATAGCATGTAGCACGCTATATCGCTCTAATCTCACCTAACCCAACGCATTCACTCTCCAACTATCGATTTCTCCATTCTTCATCTGATCATGTGCCCCTATGCAGCAGCAGTTGCTGCTTCCTTCTACCCTATCGGTGTTACCTGTAACACCCTCTGATGCCTGTAACAGTAACCATCATTACTGTTGATCATCACTGTTGGATTATCACTGATTGATCTCCCTTGTCCTTGATAAAACTTTGTGATGCTAATGATCAAACCTTGCTGTGGTTGATCAACACCCCATGCACCATGTACTTGAGCCCTTGGGATCAAAACCCAAAGCCAAATGCACCTTGCTCATCTAACAAACCAAACCCTAGTTGAAACTTCCTTGAATGAAAAATAAAACCAAAGTGCTCAAATAAAGTAGTTCCAAAATCATGAAACTATTTTTGTAAATTGCCTAAAATCATTATAATCAGGTTGGACCAACTTTGGGTATTTATTAAGTTATGAACAATTCCAAACAATTCAAACAGTAGGTTAAAACCCTTACTTTGGGCATTTAATATTTAAAAGAAATATCTAATGATTTTCTTTTGCTGCAAAAACTTTTGTGGCACTGCCATATAATGGAATACTAATTTTGAGGCACCTAACACATTTTACAAAAATGCCTAAGCTGGGAAAATAATTACCAAAAGAGAAATACAGAAATGTAGGGCACAGAAAATTGGAAAATCATTAAAGCTCGCCTGGGGCGAGGCCCACCTCAGCCCAGCCCACCCCACCCTTGTCTTCTTCCTCCCCCACCTGCTTCCACCTGCTCCCGTACGGCGGCCGCCGTGGGCACGCCGCTGCCAGGCCGGCCCCGCCTCCACCTGCTCCCTCCCGGCGTCGACGCGATAAGGGCGACGCCCCCTCCCTCCTGGACACGCCCACCACCTTTTCCCCTCCCCCTGCATCTCGCCATCGACGGGGAAAAACCCACCCGACGCCGCCGTGGTCACCCCGCTGAACCACCGTGGCCACTGACGCCCTCTCGCCTGTCCGAGCTGTCCGGAGTGTGCGCCCGTGTCGTCCTCGTCATCCCCCTGGAGCAATCGAACCCGTGCGCCCTCAATACGACGCAGTCGTCATCGTCGTCTTCCTCTGGCCGCGGAGGTCGTCGTCCAATTCCGGCGACGCCAGGACTTCACCGAGCCCGCTGCCTCCCTCAACACCTCCCCGGTGAGCTTCTCACCCGTCGCCAACCGCCCTTTGAAGCCCGTAGGGTCCCAACACGAAAGCCCCCTTCTGCTAGTTCCGGCCGCCGCGGTCTGTCGCCGCAGTCGTGCCCACAGGTCGCCCCAGCTCACGATTTTGGCGTGCACGAGTTGCTGCTGGACTGCACTTCCAATTTGACGCGTTAGACTGCTCGTTTGCCTCACGAATCGCGATACGCCATTGACGCCCGAGCTTGGTTCCGCCGCGGTTGACCTAGCCATCGCCTCGGTGTGTCCCCGCTCGTGAAACAAGTCCAGGTCGAAGCGCCGTTCTCCTGCGGTTTGAACGCGACCGGCGGCGTGCCCAACGGTGCCCTGTGGCGAGCTCCTCGTCGACCTCGCCGGCGGCGGGCTCCGGTGACCCTCCGGTGAGGCTGCCATACGGGCCCCCCTCGTCAGTGGTGTGATTAGCGTTAAGCTAATCCCCCGTGAGCCACTGACAGTGGGCCCAGCCCCGGTTAATTATCTCTCTGGTTAATTAAAATGGAAATAACTTTCAGCCACTCACATGTGGGCCGTAATCATTAGGATAATCACTGGATTAATAAAAAGGTTTAATTAGTGCTGGGTCAATGACACCTGGGCCCCCTTTGTCAGTTTATTATTTAAAAGATTTAATAAGAAATTCCAGTGGCTGACAGGTGGGTCCAGAGGCATTTTCTGATTTAATTAAATGTTCTATAAATAACAGAGGCTGACATGTGGGTCCCACATGTCAGCATTGTTCTGGATAATGTTTTGGATAATGTTCTGGATAATGTTGAATAAATAATAAAAGAAATTCCAGAAATGCTTTTAAATTGATTTAAACTTTGATATTCAATAACTTTTAAACCGTAACTCGGATCAAAAACTTTATACATGAAAATTGATCAGAAAAATATAACGAATACGGATACGCTATCCGTATGCCTATCACACCCCTCTAACACAACGAACATCGAACTGTCCCCCTCTGGACCGGCAGTCCAATAAATTGTCCGGTACGGCTAAAGTACCCGGATGAATTTATTCCGAACACGAATGTTTCTCGGAATAGATCAACTAGCACGGATAAACCCCCTTATGTTGTTCCGGTAACCACGACACCTCCGGCTTGATCCTTCCCCCTCCGGACACCCTGTCCGGTAACCACCCGGAGCCGGTAGTTCATCCTCAGATGAATCTCCGTTCCGAGCAACGTGCATTGCACTTCGTTAGAATACCGTTAACATTTCATCTATCATGTCATGCATCTGTTTGTATATGCTTGCTGTGTATTTACTGTTTCTTCCCCCCTTAATCTCCGGTAGACCCCGCTGCTGCCGTCGACTACACCGCTGCTGAGTACGACTACGTCGTCGACGACCCTACTACTACCGTCGAGCTTGCAGGCAAGCAGAGCCATTCTCTTCCCCAGATATCGCCTATCTTTCCGTACGTTTCTTGCACTAGGCATTGTTAATTCTGCTGCTACGATTACAATTCCTATTCAATTGCATAGCCTGATTTTTGTCGCCCCTTGATGTGCCTTCCTTTATCCTATGCTGCCTATTATTATTATTATGCATTATTCAACAGTGAGCCCTGCGCATTGTTAGCTAGGATTAGATAGAGGGCCGTGATCACTCAGGGGGGGTGGACGCGGATACAAATATTATAACTGCACAGGTACGGTACAATGCAGACACCGTCTAAGGCCCCTATCTGGGTTATGCCTAGTCACCTCAAGTGTGAGCTATCAAGGAGTAATCCTTGTACTCCACTTGAGGCTGACGTTGTCTTACCGCCATAGGGTCCTGAACGGCGATTGTCCTTCAGGTAAGAAGTCGGGCGACCCCACGGTGCCCACGAGAGGTATTACGACGGGACGGCAGGGAGGGTACGACCAGTGTACCGGTGTGCTTGGCCCCTGATCGTTGGCCGCGAGAGTTACCAAACTACGAAAGTCGAGCTCCTCCAGGAGCACACGCGAGACAAGGTAAGGAGACGGTTCACCTTGTTGGTAACCGCAGTGACTTGGTGGGACGACGGGGAAGGCACCGATGTACTGGTGGTCCTGGCTGCTGTCGTTGTCCGCGGGTCGGTTAAGTCGAGGCAACGATAACAGTTGTCACGCAGGTTAATTAAAATGCTAAATGGTTCAGTGAATGTATTGAGTTGGCTATATGCCATGTACGCACTACCTACCCGTGGGAATTACGAGTTATGGGCTCCTCTGCTTCTTAGTGTCGTCCGAGGAATCTTCAGACGTCAGCAGTACCGCGGGCTGATTGCCGGGAAGTGCGCTGTATTCTTGGCTCGAGCATTGTTGTTTTTGTTACGGCTTCCCGGCCACCCACGCACCGTGCAAGAGTACGTCAGGGTTGGGGTCCAAGGCCCTGAGTACTTAGGATTTAGACCGGCGGATGGCCTCTCTGTTGAGTTTGAAAGATGGGCTATGAAGTGTCGGATAGCCTCGGTGGAGCGTTCCCTAACAAGGTTCCTGTGACGCCCCCAAAATCAGACCGTGTACAGTAATCATACACACAGGGTACACGACTGAGATTAGGGTGCCACGATGATAATATCACAGCACAACACTAAACACAAAAGGATGAACAAATATATTACAATAGAGGGGGGTCACGCGGACCCGAATACATAAGTCATACAAACCATAATATCTGAGTACAGACATAGTTAGTCAAGTTTTGCCTTAAGAAGGCTAGCTCAAATCACATCAGAGATACAGGACGAAAAGGCGAGGCCTCCTGCCTGGGATCCACAGTACTACTCCTGGTCAACGGGGAACTCGACGTCGTAGTAGGCGCCTCCGGGGTACTCCTGCTCCTGGGTTCCAACGTCGGCTGCAGCGGCCGATCAGGCAAAACAGTAAAGGAAATAAAGCAGGTGAGTATCTAGTATACCCGCGAGTCTTACGTCCGCTACTAAGCATTATGCATTTTATCAACGGAATGAAGAGGCTGTATATAGTGGACTGAAGACAGAAATTTAGAGCAAGGGTAAGAAGCTAGGCCTAACGAAGACTAGCATCTTCCGACGATGTCTTGCAGCATGAGGTAAGAATCAGTCAACAGTTTATATAAAGCAATAAAGTAGCAATGAAGCAGAAGTTGCTGCAACATTGAATAATAATAAGTTGTAATAATTTACAATGCCTCCGAGTTCACCTCCTCGACATCCCCGCGAGGAAGAGGACCCGGAACCATACAGTTTAGTATTAATAGTTTCTAGTGGTAGGATCCATCTTCAACATAAAGCGTCCTGTTACCGTGGACACGGCTATCGATAGATCAATTCTTCCCTGCAGGGGTGCACTTGTGTTACGCTACACGGACGGATCTCCAGGGTGGCGGGAACCTTGTTAGGGAACGCTCCACCGAGGCTATCCGACACTTCATAGCCCATCTTTCAAAATCAACAGAGAGGTCATCCGCCGGACTATATCCTATGTACGCGGGGCTTTGGACCCTAACCCCGACGTACTCCTGCACGGTGCGTGACTGGCCGGTGAAGTTAAATCAAAGTAAATACAAATCACACGCCGCGGCAAATAAGACAACACCACTTCCCGGCAATCAGCCCGCGGTACTGCTGACGTCTGAAGAGTTCTCGGACGACACTAAGAAGCGGAGGAGCCCATAACTCGTAGTTCCCACGGGTAGGTAGTGCGTACATGGCATATAGCCAACTCAAGACATTCACTGAACCATTTAGCATTTTATTAACCTGCGTGACAACCGTTATCGTTGCCTCGACTTAACCGACCCGCGGACAACGACAGCAGTCAGGACCACCAGTACATCGGTGCCTGCCCTGTCGTCCCACCAAGTCACTGCGGTTACCATCAAGGTGAACCGTCTCCTTACCTTGTCTCGCGTGTGCTCCTGGAGGAGCTCGACTTTCGTGGGTTGGTAACTCTCGCGGCCAACGATCAGGGGCCAAGCACACCGGTACACTGGTCGTACCCTCCCTGTCGTCCCGTCGCAATACCTCTCGCGGGCACCGTTGGGTCGCCCGACTTCTTACCTTTAGGACAACCGTTGTCAAGACCCTATGGCGGTAAGACAAAGTCAGCCTCGAGTGGAGTACAAAGATTACTCCTTGATAGCTCACACTTGAGGTGACTAGGCATAACCCAGATAGGGCCTGAGGCGGTGTCTGCATTGTTCCGTACCTGTACAGTTATAATATTTGTATCCGCGGTCACTCCCCTGAGTGATCACGGCCCTCTATCTACTCCTAGCTAACAATGCGCAGGGCTCACTGCTGAATAAAGCATAATAATAATAATAGGCAACATAGGATAAAGGAAGGCACATCAAGGGGCGACAAAAATCAGGCTATGCAGTTGAATAGGTTTGTAATCGTAGCAGCACCAGTAACAATGCCTAGTGCAAGAAATGTACGGAAAGATAGGCGATATCTGGGGAAGAGAATGGCTCTGCTTGCCTGCAAGCTCGACGGTAGTAGTAGGGTCGTCGACGACGTAGTCGTACTCAGCAGCGGTGTAGTCGACGGCAGCAGCGGGGTCTATCGGAGATTTAAAGGGGGAAGAAACAATAAATACACAGCAATAATATACAAACATATGCATGACATGACAGATGAAAAGTTAACTGTGTTCTACCGCAGTGCAATGGAATAGGCTCGGAGCGGGAATTCATCTGAGGATGAACTACCGGCTCCGGGCGATTACCGGACAGGGTGTCCGGAGGGGGAAGGATCAAGCCGGAGGTGTCGTGGTTACCGGAACAACATAAGTGGGGGTGTATCCGTGTTAGTTGAACCATTCCGGGCAACTTTCGTGTTCGGAATAAATTCATCCGGGCATTCTAACAGTACCGGACAATTTATCGGACAGACGGTCCGGAGGGGGAATGTTCGATGTTCGTTGTGTTAGGGGGGTGTGGTAGACATACGGATAGCGTCTTCGTATTCGTTATATTTTTCTGATCAATTTTCATGTATAAAGTTTTTGAATCCGAGTTACGGTTTAAAAGTTATTGAATTTCAAAGTTTAAATCAATTTAAATGATTTTCTGGATTTCTTTTATTATTTATTAAACATTATCCAAAACATTATCCAGAACAGTGCTGACATGTGGGACCCACATGTCAGCCTCTGTTATTTATAAATCATTTAACTAAATTAGGAAATGCCTCTGGACCCACATGTCAGTGACTCAATTTAATAAAATCTTTTAATAAATAAAAAACCTGACAAGGGGGGCCCAGGTGTAAGTGTCTCAGGTTTTAATTTAACCATTAGCTTAAACTAACAGTGGGTTAAGGGGGCTAGGCCCACCTGTCATACTGACATATCCATCTAATCCATTTTATTTACCTAACAAAGATTTTCCGGGGGTGGCCCGCATGTCAGTGACTGATTAAGTCCTAACCAGGTTGCTAATGACCCATCTGACATTTGGGACCACACGTCAGTGGCACAGGCGACCCGCCGGCGGCTCGCCGGCGAGCAGACTCCGGCGAACTCGAGCTAGCGCTCGATTCCGAGCACCAAACGAGGCGCGGCTTGTTGCTACGGGTTCAGGGAGACGAGCCGCTTCGATCTACGGTGGGGGAGAGCGAGGGGGCGGTCCAGGTCGAGCTCTGCTTCAAAAATGGCGGAGCAGCCGCTCGGGCTCCAATGGCGACTTGTGCAGCGGGGCGAATCCGGGCGGTCCAGTGGGTGGAACTGACTCTATGGAGCACGGGGAGTATAACGATGCCAAAAGCGTGGCCTGGGGCGGCTTGTGTGCACGTTCACGACGACAAACGGCGGCGGCCGGAGCAGCTAACGGGGGTTTCTGCACGGGGACCTAGCGGGCGTCAACGGCCAGTTGGCGACGAGCGGGAAGCTCACCAGGAGCACGACGGAGGTGGCAGCGGGCTCGATGAGGGGCTGAGGCGGCCGGAATCGAAGTCGAGGTGGCCGCGGCCGGGGTGGGGGAAGAAGACGCGGGCGGCGCCTGTGGTGCTCCCCGGGCTCGATTGGATGCTGTGGTCGACGAAGACGACGACGGCGCAGCCTCTGGACACCACGTCGGGGCGGACCGTGCCCGTTGGCCACGTCTGGCCACGGCAATGGCGACGGCGGCGCTCGGGAAACTTTCCCCGAAGCGTGAGAGAGGAGGAGGAGGGGAATGGAGGTGCGGAGGTGTCCAGGGGGTCGGGGGCTTCGTCCTTATCCCGTCGGCGTCGGGGGGAAGCAGTTGGAGGGCGGGGCCGGGCTGGCAGCGACGTGGCCACGGCGGCCGCCGTACGGGCAGGTGGGGGTGGTTGGAGGAGGAAGAAGACAAGGGGGAGTGGGCCTGGGCTGAGGTGGGCTTCGCCCCAGGCGAGTTTTAAAGTTTTCCCATTTTCTGGTTTTTTGTTCACTGTCCTGTTGTTTGTATTTTAATTTAGTGCCTTTTGCATTTTTGTAAAATGGGTTAGGTGTCACAATATTAGTATAACATGATATGTCAGTGCCACAAAAAGTTTTGAAGCAAAATAAAATCATTAGATATTTACTTTAATTATTAAATGCCCCAAGTAAGGGTTTTAACCTACTGTTTGAATTGTTTGGAATTTTCTGCAACTCCAAAAATTACCAAAGTTGGTCCCACATCATTGTAATGATTTTAGGCAATTTACAAAAATAGTTCCATGATTTTTGGAACAACTTTATTTGAGCACTTTTGTTTTAATTTCCATTTGAGGTAGTTTCAACTAGGGTTTGGTTTCATGATGAGAAAAATGCATTGGGCTTTGTGTTTTGATTACCAAACAACATGGTGTGAAAAGAGCTGAAGCAAAGTTTGATTAGGGACAGGGGATAACAGTGATTAGCAAACAGTGATAGTCAACAGTGATGATGATTACTGTTACAAGCCTCTGAGGGTGTTACAAATATCCCCCACTACAAGAATTCTCGTCCCGAGAATTTAAGTAGTAGCGAGGAAAAGATCGGGGTATTCATCGCGAAGGCGATCTTCGCGTTCCCAAGTGGCTTCATCTTCAGAATGATTCGACCACTGAACCTTGAGGAACTTGACGGTCTTGTTGCGGGTTCGACGCTCAGACTGATCGAGAATGCGGCTCGGATGTTCTCGATAAGTCAAGTCTTGTTGCAGCTCGATCATATCATGCTCCACTTCGCGGATAGGATCCTTGAAGCAGCGACGGAGTTGCGACACATGGAAGACATCGTGGACTTGGGAGAGGTTCGGCGGCAATTCCAACCGGTATGCCACGGGTCCACTCCTGGAAAGGATACGGAACGGGCCAATGTAGCGAGGAGCCAACTTGCCCTTGATACCGAAACGATAAGTGCCCCTCATGGGAGTGACACGGAGGTAAGCGTATTCACCAGGTTGATACTCCATGTCACGGTGTTTGCGGTCATAGTTGCTCTTCTGGCGAGACTAAGCGGCCTTCAAATGTTCACGGATGACGTGAACTTGGTCTTCAGCTTGCTGAATAATATCCGGGCCAATGAGTGCACGTTCCCCAGCTTCTGACCAACTCAGAGGGGTCCGACACTTACGCCCATAGAGAACTTCATAGGGTGCCATCTTCAGACTAGCGTGGTAGCTATTGTTGTACGAGAATTCAGCAAATGGAAGAGATTCCTCCCATTTCTTGCCGAAGGAGATGACACAAGCTCGAAGCATATCTTCAAGTATTTGATTGACGCGTTCGACTTGGCCCTGTGACTGGGGGTGATAAGCGGTGCTGAGATGCAGAGTAGTCCCCAGAGCTTCTTGGAAACTCCGCCAATATCTGGAGGTGAAAAGGCTGCCACGATCTGAACTGATCTCCAACGGAATACCGTGGAGCGACACGATTTGGGCGATATACAATTCCGCTAACTGAGCCGCCGTGATCTTCTCCTTGACTGGTATAAAGTGAGCAACCTTGGAGAACCGGTCGATGACGACAAAGATAGCATCGTTACCTTTCTGTGATCGGGGAAAACCGGTGACGAAGTCCATCTGAACTTTGTCCCACTTCCATACAGGGATTTCAGGTGGTTGTAGTTTTCCAGAGGGTTTTTGATGTTCCCCCTTGACGCGACGACAAACGTCACATTCAGAAACATATCGGGCAATGTCTTGCTTCATGTTGGGCCACCAGAATTGCTGACGAATGTCTTGGTACATCTTGGTGCTTCCAGGATGAATGGACAACGGGGTATCGTGAGCCGCTTTCATGACCTTCGGGGTCATATCCAGGTTCTCATGCCTGCCCTTGCTGTGAGTAACCACTAAACGGTTCTGGTAGAACGCCGCACCATTACTATCAACGGTGAAGGGTGAGGGTCTCCCATTGGCGATATCGCGCTTAATCTTGTGCACGAAATCATCATAGAACTGTATACACTTGACGTTTTTGACAAGATCCGGTTCAATGACCAGGTTATTTGCACAACCTTGAGGAACAATCTCGAGGTTCAACTTTTGAAATTCTTCATACAGAGGTGGTTGTTGTAGCTGAACCTCAAGTTCACTACATTAAGCTTTACGACTGAGGGCATCAGCCATCACATTAGCTTTGCCAGGGGTGTAATGAATATCCATGTTAAAATCGGCTATTGTCTCGAGCCATCTTTGTTGGCGGAGATTCAGGTCGGGCTGAGTAAACAAGTATTTCAGGCTTTGGTGGTCGGTGTAGATCTCGCACCGATTACCAACGAGGTAATGTCGCCACAGCTTCAATGCATAAATTACTGCTGCCAATTCGAGATCATGTGTTGGATACGTGTCTTCGTGAGCACGCAACTGACGAGAGCCATAAGCAATCACCTTGCGCTCTTGCAATAGGACACAGCCTAATCCTTGACGAGACGCGTCGCAATATATCACGAAGTCCTTCTGAGTATCAGGGGGAGCGAGCACCGGGGGAGAAGTTAGCTTGTCCTTGAGGGCTTGAAAACTTTCTTGACATTTATCTGTCCACTCAAACTTGACGCCTTTGTGAAGCAGATTAGTCAGAGGCCTGGCAATCTTGGAGAAATTCTCGACGAAACGGCGGCAATAGCTAGCGAGTCCGAGGAAACTGCGGACTTGCTTGACGGTCTTGGGAGGAGTCCAGTCAAGAATAGCCTGGATACGTTCTGGGGTGACGGCAATGCCATCCTTGGAAATCACATGTCCAAGGTAGGTTACTTCGGGAAGCCAGAACTCACACTTAGAATACTTAGCGTAGAGTTTGTGTTCTCGAAGCTTCTCCAGTATAAGACGAAGATGTTCAGCATGTTCTTCTTCATTCTTGGAATATATCAATATATCATCCAGATAAACCACGACGAACTGGTCGAGGTACTCCATGAAAATATAATTCATCAACCTGGAGAAGGTGGATGGAGCATTGGTTAAGCCAAAGGACATGACGGTGTACTCGTATGAACCATAACGAGTAATGAAGGCAGTCTTCGGAATGTCCTCATCACGGACTCGGATTTGGTGGTAACCCAACCTCAAGTCGAGTTTAGAAAACACCTTGGATCCGGCAAGTTGATCATACAGATCATTGATCCGGGGAAGTGGGTATTTGTTCTGGATGGTGGCTTGGTTAATGGGCCGATAATCTTGGACCAATCGGTTTGTCCCATCGCTCTTCTTGAAAAAAAGCGAAGGTGCTCCCCAAGCTGAGGAACTGGGGCGAATGAATCTTTTCTGAAGTGCCTTGTCGATTTCCTCCTTAAGTTCAAGGAGTTCATGTGGCGGCATCTTGTAAGGACGCTTGGCAATAGGAACAGTGCCTGGTTTCAAGTCGATGACGAATTCAACTTCCCTGATCGGGGGTATTCCCGGCAGTTCCTCTGGGAAGACGTCGGGAAAATTGCGAACGACTGGAACGGTCTCAATGCCTTCAAGGGGGGCGGCATTCAAAGCATTCATCATAAATATCTGTGTTTCAGCATTACGGGTTACTCTGGTGGTGTGGATAACAATCTCGCCGGAGGGGTGTAAAAGTCGGACAGAGCTGGTGCCACAATACAGTGCGGCATCGTGAAATTTCAACCAATCCATGCCCAGAATTAGGTCTATGGTGGAGGTCTTCAGAACGATGGGGGAAACAAGGAATTCCATCCCTTCAATTTTAATGATGGTTCCGGGCACTATCTTGGAGGTGTGGGCATGGCCTATCGGGGTGCGGACAACCATCGGTGGGTTCATATTCTCAAGCGTAAAGTTATGCGACAATGCAAATGCTTCCGACATGAATGCATGTGATGCTCCTGTATCGAATAAAATAGTAGCAGGTACGGAATTAACGAGAAGGGTACCCATCACGGTAGCGGGTTGTTGCTGAGCTTCTTCAACATTGATGTTGTTAGCATGACCACGAGCATGAGCAGTAGACCCAGAATTATAGTTGGGGGTCCTGTTGTTGCCACGAACATTTCCGCGGCCAGCGGGGTGAACTACCAGTTGCTTTTGTTTCAAGGGGCACTCCCTGGAATAATGCCCAGGTTGGCGGCACGTGAAGCACAATCCATCCTGAGGACGAAGGGGTGGTGCATTGGGTGGTGCAGGCAGAGCTCTTGGCATCTGTGGTGGCGGAGGCAGACGGGGTGCAGCATAAGACGGCCTTGGAGCAGGGACAGCTGCGTGGGTCACACTGGTAGGGAGCCAGATACGACGCTTCTGCGTTGCGCCCGAAGATGAGCCAACGTCACGATAACGCTTCAGAGAGGTCTTGTGCTCCATCTGGGCAGTCTCGACGGTGATAGCCTTGTTCACCATGGTGGCGAAGTTAACGAAATCATGAACGGCAAGAGCGAGCCTGAGTTCTGGGTTGAGGCCACGACGGAACTTCTGCTGCCTGCGAGCATCAGTGGCGATCTCTTCTTCCGCATAGCGAGAGAGGTTGAGGAACTCGCGCTGATAGGCTTCAACAGTCATGTCACCCTGAGTGAGGTTGCGGAATTCTTCCGCCTTACGGTCCATGATCCCCTGAGGAATGTAGCGACCGCGAAAAGCAGACTGAAATTCATCCCAAGTGATGACTTCTCCGACTGGCAGAGAACGCTTGTGGGTGTTCCACCACTGAGCAGCGGCGCCCTTCAGATGGTAAGACGCAAAGTTCACATAGTCGGCTGGATCGACATTAGCAGACTCCAGCTCGTGAGTGATGTCGCGGAGCCAGTCATCAGCATCCAGCGGCTGAACAGTGTTGCGGAACATAGTGGGGTTGAGGCGGGTGAAATCGTGCAGAGTCACGGTGGCATGCTGATGGTGGTGCCCATTCTGATTCGGCTGAGGGAACTGAGCCATGATATTCTGCATGAACTGACGATTCATCTCGAACTGTTGCATCATCGCGGCCATGTAATCCGGCGGCGGAGGTGGGTCGTTGGTAGCACGACCACGACCACGACAACGACCCGCCATCCTGCTAGAATTTAACAGGGGTATCTCAGAGATGAAAATTTAATGAGATACCGGAATCAAGCCTGAAGTAAAACGACAACGTAAGGGAGGCGCAGATATATGTAAAGGAGTAGTCATATAAGACATACACATGCGCACACAGAATCAATCGAAAATCGGGCAGCGTAACGTCGTAGAAATTAAGGAAAAAGGGACTCTCTATGCGGCGCGCAGACCGCGGTAAGGATTACACGACGCGACATAGATTCCACTATGTGAATCACGCCGCAAGAAAACTGTTGGTCACAGGAGTTGATGCCAGAGAACGCGCGGCCTGCCCAGAATGAGAATGGGATCCGCGGTCTGGGATCTGGCGTACGACGCCTGCAACACGACTCAATCAATGGGGGATGCACCAGAAAAACGCCGGGTGGAATCAAGAGAACGTGATCCTAATGTCAGCTTTTGTAAAACTTACCAGCAAGGATAAGAGCGTAGATTCCCAGAGCATAGGTAAGGAGAAAAAAATCCTAATACCATAGATATCACACGTAGTGACATCGATGTGGGCACGTAAGCCAAATATTAAGTTAGCAAAATAGTTTTTCAAAGTCTAGACTCAACTTCGACCAGGTAGTGGTGGGGTGGCTTCCTACAGGCAGTCGGCTCTGATACCAACTTGTGACGCCCCCAAAATCAGACCGTGTACAGTAATCATACACACAGGGTACACGACTGAGATTAGGGTGCCACGATGATAATATCACAGCACAACACTAAACACAAAAGGATGAACAAATATATTACAATAGAGGGGGGTCACGCGGACCCGAATACATAAGTCATACAAACCATAATATCTGAGTACAGACATAGTTAGTCAAGTTTTGCCTTAAGAAGGCTAGCACAAATCACATCAGAGATACAGAACGAAAAGGCGAGGCCTCCTGCCTGGGATCCACAGTACTACTCCTGGTCAACGGGGAACTCGACGTCGTAGTAGGCGCCTCCGGGGTACTCCTGCTCCTGGGTTCCAACGTCGGCTGCAGCGGCCGATCAGGCAAAACAGTAAAGGAAATAAAGCAGGTGAGTATCTAGTATACCCGCGAGTCTTACGTCCGCTACTAAGCATTATGCATTTTATCAACGGAATGAAGAGGCTGTATATAGTGGACTGAAGACAGAAATTTAGAGCAAGGGTAAGAAGCTAGGCCTAACGAAGACTAGCATCTTCCGACGATGTCTTGCAGCATGAGGTAAGAATCAGCCAACAGTTTATATAAAGCAATAAAGTAGCAATGAAGCAGAAGTTGCTGCAACATTGAATAATAATAAGTTGTAATAATTTACAATGCCTCCGAGTTCACCTCCTCGACATCCCCGCGAGGAAGAGGACCCGGAACCATACAGTTTAGTATTAATAGTTTGTAGTGGTAGGATCCAGCTTCAGCATAAAGCGTCCTGTTACCGTGGACACGGCTATCGATAGATCAATTCTTCCCTGCAGGGGTGCACTTGTGTTACGCTACACGCACGGATCTCCAGGGTAGCGGGAACCTAGTTAGGGAACGCTCCACCGAGGCTATCCGACACTTCATAGCCCATCTTTCAAACTCAACAGAGAGGTCATCCGCCGGACTATATCCTATGTACGCGGGGCTTTGGACCCTTACCCCGACGTACTCCTGCACGGTGCGTGACTGGCCGGTGAAGTTAAATCAAAGCAAATACAAATCACACGCCGCGGCAAATAAGACAACACCACTTCTCGGCAATCAGCCCGCGGTACTGCTGACGTCTGAAGAGTTCTCGGACGACACTAAGAAGCGGAGGAGCCCATAACTCGTATTTCCCACGGGTAGGTAGTGCGTACATGGCATATAGCCAACTCAAGACATTCACTGAACCATTTAGCATTTTATTAACCTGCGTCACAACCGTTATCGTTGCCTCGACTTAACCGACCCGCGGACAACGACAGCAGTCAGGACCACCAGTACATCGGTGACTGCCCTGTCGTCCCACCAAGTCACTGCGGTTACCAACAAGGTGAACCGTCTCCTTACCTTGTCTCGCGTGTGCTCCTGGAGGAGCTCGACTTTCGTGGGTTGGTAACTCTCGCGGCCAACGATCAGGGGCCAAGCACACCGGTACACTGGTCGTACCCTCCCTGTCGTCCCGTCGCAATACCTCTCGCGGGCACCGTTGGGTCGCCCGACTTCTTACCTTTAGGACAACTGTTGTCAAGACCCTATGGCGGTAAGACAAAGTCAGCCTCGAGTGGAGTACAAAGATTACTCCTTGATAGCTCACACTTGAGGTGACTAGGCATAACCCAGATAGGGCCTGAGGCGGTGTCTGCATTGTTCCGTACCTGTACAGTTATAATATTTGTATCCGCGGTCACTCCCCTGAGTGATCACGGCCCTCTATCTACTCCTAGCTAACAATGCGCAGGGCTCACTGCTGAATAAAGCATAATAATAATAATAGGCAGCATAGGATAAAGGAAGGCACATCAAGGGGCGACAAAAATCAGGCTATGCAGTTGAATAGGTTTGTAATCGTAGCAGCACCAGTAACAATGCCTAGTGCAAGAAATGTACGGAAAGATAGGCGATATCTGGGGAAGAGAATGGCTCTGCTTGCCTGCAAGCTCGACGGTAGTAGTAGGGTCGTCGACGACGTAGTCGTACTCAGCAGCGGTGTAGTCGACGGCAGCAGCGGGGTCTATCGGAGATTTAAAGGGGGAAGAAACAATAAATACACAGCAATAATATACAAACATATGCATGACATGACAGATGAAAAGTTAACGGTGTTCTACCGCAGTGCAATGGAATAGGCTCGGAGCGGGAATTCATCTGAGGATGAACTACCGGCTCCGGGCGATTACCGGACAGGGTGTCCGGAGGGGGAAGGATCAAGCCGGAGGTGTCGTGGTTACCGGAACAACATAAGTGGGGGTGTATCCGTGTTAGTTGAACCATTCCGGGCAACTTTCGTGTTCGGAATAAATTCATCCGGGCATTCTAACAGTACCGGACAATTTATCGGACAGACGGTCCGGAGGGGGAATGTTCGATGTTCGTTGTGTTAGGGGGGTGTGGTAGACATACGGATAGCGTCTTCGTATTCGTTATATTTTTCTGATCAATTTTCATGTATAAAGTTTTTGAATCCGAGTTACGGTTTAAAAGTTATTGAATTTCAAAGTTTAAATCAATTTAAATGATTTTCTGGATTTCTTTTATTATTTATTAAACATTATCCAAAACATTATCCACAACATTATCCAGAACAGTGCTGACATGTGGGACCCACATGTCAGCCTCTGTTATTTATAAATCATTTAACTAAATTAGGAAATGCCTCTGGACCCACATGTCAGTTACTCAATTTAATAAAATCTTTTAATAAATAAAAAACCTGACAAGGGGGGCCCAGGTGTAAGTGTCTCAGGTTTTAATTTAACCATTAGCTTAAACTAACAGTGGGTTAAGGGGGCTAGGCCCACCTGTCATACTAACATATCCATCTAATCCATTTTATTTACCTAACAAAGATTTTCCGGGGGTGGCCCGCATGTCAGTGACTGATTAAGTCCTAACCAGGTTGCTAATGACCCATCTGACATTTGGGACCACACGTCAGTGGCACAGGCGACCCGCCGGTGGCTCGCCGGCGAGAAGACTCCGGCGAACTCGAGCTAGCGCTCGATTCCGAGCACCAAACGAGGCGCGGCTTGTTGCTACGGGTTCAGGGAGACGAGCCGCTTCGATCTACGGTGGGGGAGAGCGAGGGGGCGGTCCAGGTCGAGCTCTGCTTCAAAAATGGCGGAGCAGCCGCTCGGGCTCCAATGGCGACTTGTGCAGCGGGGCGAATCCGGGCGGTCCAGTGGGTGGAACTGACTCTATGGAGCACGGGGAGTATAACGATGCCAAAAGCGTGGCCTGGGGCGGCTTGTGTGCACGTTCACGACGACAAACGGCGGCGGCCGGAGCAGCTAACGGGGGTTTCTGCACGGGGACCTAGCGGGCGTCAACGGCCAGTTGGCGACGAGCGGGAAGCTCACCAGGAGCACGACGGAGGTGGCAGCGGGCTCGATGAGGGGCTGAGGCGGCCGGAATCGAAGTCGAGGTGGCCGCGGCCGGGGTGGGGGAAGAAGACGCGGGCGGCGCCTGTGGTGCTCCCTGGGCTCGATTGGATGCTGTGGTCGACGAAGACGACGACGGCGCAGCCTCTGGACACCACGTCGGGGCGGACCGTGCCCGTTGGCCACGTCTGGCCACGGCAATGGCGACGGCGGCGCTCGGGAAACTTTCCCCGAAGCGTGAGAGAGGAGGAGGAGGGGAATGGAGGTGCGGAGGTGTCCAGGGGGTCGGGGGCTTCGTCCTTATCCCGTCGGCGTCGGGGGGAAGCAGTTGGAGGGCGGGGCCGGGCTGGCAGCGACGTGGCCACGGCGGCCGCCGTACGGGCAGGTGGGGGTGGTTGGAGGAGGAAGAAGACAAGGGGGAGTGGGCCTGGGCTGAGGTGGGCTTCGCCCCAGGCGAGTTTTAAAGTTTTCCCATTTTCTGGTTTTTTGTTCACTGTCCTGTTGTTTGTATTTTAATTTAGTGCCTTTTGCATTTTTGTAAAATGGGTTAGGTGTCACAATATTAGTATAACATGATATGTCAGTGCCACAAAAAGTTTTGAAGCAAAATAAAATCATTAGATATTTACTTTAATTATTAAATGCCCCAAGTAAGGGTTTTAACCTACTGTTTGAATTGTTTGGAATTTTCTGCAACTCCAAAAATTACCAAAGTTGGTCCCACATCATTGTAATGATTTTAGGCAATTTACAAAAATAGTTCCATGATTTTTGGAACAACTTTATTTGAGCACTTTTGTTTTAATTTCCATTTGAGGTAGTTTCAACTAGGGTTTGGTTTCATGATGAGAAAAATGCATTGGGCTTTGTGTTTTGATTACCAAACAGCATGGTGTGAAAAGAGCTGAAGCAAAGTTTGATTAGGGACAGGGGATAACAGTGATTAGCAAACAGTGATAGTCAACAGTGATGATGATTACTGTTACAAGCATCTGAGGGTGTTACAGTTCCCGCCACCCAGGAGATCCGTGCGTGTAGCGTAACACAAGTGCACCCCTGCAGGGAAGATTAATCTATTCGAATAGCCGTGTCCACGGTAACAGGATGCTTTATGCTGAAGCTGGATCTTACCACTAGAAACTATTATTATTAAACTGTATGGTTCCGGGTTTTCTTCCTCGCGGGGATGTCGAGGAGGTGAACTCGGAGGCATTGTTAATTATTACAACTTATTATTATACAATGTTGCAGCAACTTCTGCTGCATTGTTTCTTTATGCTTTATATAAACTGTTGACTGATTCTTACCTCATGTTGCAAGACATCGTCGGAAAATGCTAGTCTTCGTTGGGCCTAGCTTCTTACCCTTGCTCTGTATTCTGTCTTTCAGTCCACTATATACAGCCTCTTCTTTCCGTTGATACAATGCATAATGCTTAGTAGCGGACGTAAGACTCGCGGGTATACTAGATACTCACCTGCTTTATTTTCCCCCTTTATTGTTTTGCCTGATCGGCCGCTGCAGCCGACGTTGGAGCCCAGGAGCAGGAGTACCCCGGAGGCGCCTACTACGACGTCGAGTTCCCCGTTGACCAGGAGTAGTTCGGTGGATCCCAGGCAGGAGGCCTCGCCTTTTCGATCTGTATCTCTGATGTGATTTGTGCTAGCCTTCTTAAGGCAAAACTTGACTAACTATGTCTGTACTCAGATATTATGGCTTGTATGACTTATGTATTCGGGTCCGCGTGACCCCATCTATTGTAACATATTTGTTATCCTTTTGTGTTTAGTGTTGTGCTGTGATATTATCACCGTGGCACCCTAATCTCAGTCGTGTACCCTGTGTGTATGATTACTGTACACGGTCTGATTTTGGGGGCGTCACAAGTTGGTATCAGAGCCGACTGCCTGTAGGAAGCCACCCCACCACTACCTGGTCGAAGTTGAGTCTAGACTTTGAAAAACTATTTTGCTAACTTAATATTTGGCTTACGGGCCCACATCGATGTCACTACGTGTGATATCTATGGTATTAGGATCCTTTTCTCCTTACCTATGCCCTGGGAATCTGCTCTCTTATCCTTGCTGGTAAGTTTTACAAAATCTGACATTAGGATCACGTTCTCTTGATTCCACCCGGCGTTTTTGGTGCTTCCCCCATTGATTGAGTCGTGTCACAGGAGTCGTACCCCAGGTCCCGGACCGCGGATCCCATTCTCATTCTGGGCAGGCCGCGCGTTCTCTGGCATCAACTCCTGTGGCCAACAGTTTTCTTGCGGCGTGATTGACATAGTGGAATCTATGTCGCGTCGTGTAATCCTTACCGCGGTCTGCGCGCCGCCTAGTGAGTCCTTTTTCCTTAATTTCTACGACGTTACGCTACCCGATTTTCGATTGACTCTGTGTGTGAATGTGTATGTCATATATGGCTACTCCTATATATATATGCGCCTCCTTTTCGTTGTCGTTTAACTTCAGGCTTGATTCCGGTATCTCGTTAAATTTTCATCGCTGAAATACCCCTGTTAAATTCTAGCAGGATGGCTTGTCGTGGTGGTCGTGGTCGTGGTCGTGCTGCCAACGACCCACCTCCGCCGTCGGATTACATGGCCGCGATGATGTAGCAGTTCGAGATGAACCGTCAGTTCATGCAGAATATCATGGCTCAGTTCCCCCAGCCGAATCAGAATGGACACCACCATCAGCATGCCACCGTGACTCTGCACGACTTCACCCGCCTCAACCCCACTATGTTCCGCAACACTGTTCAGCCGCTGGATGCCGATGACTGGCTTCGCGACATCACTCACGAGCTGGAGTCTGCTAATGTCGATCCAGCCGACTATGTGAACTTTGCGTCTTATCATCTGAAAGGCGCCGTTGCTCAGTGGTGGAGCACCCACAAGCATTCCCTGCCAGTTGAAGAAGTCATCACTTGGGATGAATTTCAGTCTGCTTTCCGCGCCCGCTACATTCCTCAGGGGATCATGGATCGCAAGGCGGAAGAATTCCGTAACCTCACTCAGGGCGACATGACCGTTGAAGCCTATCAGCGCGAGTTCCTCAACCTCTCTTGCTATGCGGAAGGAGAGATCACCACTGATGCTCGCAGGCAGCAGAAGTTCCGTCGAGGCCTCAACCCAGAACTCGGGCTCGCTCTTGCCGTTCATGATTTCGCCAACTTCGCCACCATGGTGAACAAGGCTATCACCGTCGAGACTGCCCAGATGGAGCACAAGAACTCCCTGAAGCGTTATCGTGACGTTGGCTCATCTTCGGGCGCAACACAGAAGCGTCGTATCTGGCTCCCTACCAGTGTGACCCATTCAGCTGTCCCTGCTCCAAGGCCGTCTTATGCTGCACCCCGTCTGCCTCCGCCACCGCAGATGCCAAGAGCTCTGCCTGCACCACCCCATGCTACCCCACTTCTTCCTCAGGATGGATTATGCTTCACGTGCCGCCAACCTGGGCATTTTTCCAGGGAGTGCCCCCAGAAACAGAAGCAACTGGTAGTTCACCCCGCTGGCCGTGGAAATGGTCGTGGCAACAACAGGACCCCCAACTATAATACTGGGTCTGCTGCTCATGCTCGTGGACATGCTTACAACATTAATGTGGAAGCAGCTCAGGAACAACCCGCTACAGTGATGGGTACCCTTCTCGTTAATTCCGCACCTGCTACTGTTTTATTTGATTCAGGAGCATCACATTCATTCATGTCGGAAGCATTTGCATTGTCGCGTAGCATTATGTTTGAGAGGATGAACCCACCGATGGTTGTCCGCACCCCTGGAGTCCGTTGCCAAACCTCCATGATGGTACACGATGTCACCATTGACGTCGAAGGGATTATATTCCTTGTGTCCCCCATCATCCTGAAAAGCTCCACCATTGACCTAATTCTGGGCATGGATTGGTTGAAATTTCACGATGCCGCACTTTATTGTGGAACCAAGTCTGTCCAACTTTTTCACCCCTCCGGCGAGATTGTTAACCACACCACCCGGGTTATCCGTAATGCTGAAACACAGATATTTATGATGAATGCTTTGAATGCCGCCCCCCTCGAAGGCATCGGGAACGTTCCAGTCGTTCGCGATTTTCCCGACGTCTTCCCAGAAGAACTGCCGGGAATACCCCCGATCAGAGAAGTTGAATTCGTCATCGACTTGAAGCCAGGCACTGTTCCTATTGCCAAGCGTCCTTACAAGATGCCGCCACATGAACTCCTTGAACTTAAGGAGGAAATCGACAAGGCACTTCAGAAAGGGTTCATTCGCCCCAGTTCCTCAGCTTGGGGAGCACCTTCGCTTTTTGTCAAGAAGAGCGATGGGACAAACCGATTGGTCCAAGATTATAGGCCCATTAACCAAGCCACCATCCAGAACAAATACCCGCTTCCCCGGATCAACGCTCTGTATGATCAACTTGCCGGATCCAAGGTGTTTTCTAAACTCGACTTGAGGTTGGGTTATCACCAAATCCGAGTCCGTGATGAGGACATTCCGAAGACTGCCTTCATTACTCGCTATGGTTCATACGAGTACACTGTCATGTCCTTTGGCTTAACCAATGCTCCAGCCACCTTCTCCAGATTGATGAATTATATTTTCATGGAGTACCTCGACCAGTTCGTCGTGGTTTATCTGGAAGATATATTGATATATTCCAAGAATGAAGAAGAACATGCTGAACATCTTCGTCTTATACTGGAGAAGCTTCGAGAACACAAACTCTACGCTAAGTATTCTAAGTGGTAGTTCTGGCTTCCCGAAGTAACCTACCTTGGACATGTAATTTCCAAGGATGGCATTGCCGTCACCCCAGAACGTATCCAGGCTATTCTTGACTGGACTCCTCCCAAGACCGTCAAGCAAGTCCGCAGTTTCCTTGGGCTCGCTAGCTATTGCCGCCGTTTCGTCGAGAATTTCTCCAAGATTGCCGAGCCTCTAACTAATCTGCTTCACAAAGGTGTCAAGTTTGAGTGGACAGATAAATGTCAAGAAAGTTTTCAAGCACTCAAGGACAAGCTAACTTCTCCCCCGGTGCTCGCTCCCCCTGATACTCAGAAGGACTTCGTGATATATTGCGACGCGTCTCGTCAAGGATTAGGCTGTGTCCTATTGCAAGAGCGCAAGGTGATTGCTTATGGCTCTCGTCAGTTGCGTGCTCACGAAGACAAATACCCAACACATGATCTCGAATTGACAGCAGTAATTTATGCATTGAAGCTGTGGCGACATTACCTCGTCGGTAATCGTTGCGAGGTGTACACCAACCACCAAAGTCTGAAGTACCTGTTTACTCAGCCAGACCTGAACCTTCGTCAACAACGATGGCTCGAGACAATAGCCGACTTCAACATGGATATTTCGTATACCCCTGGCAAGGCTAATGTGATGGCCGATGCCTTGAGCCGAAAAGCTTACTGTTCTGAACTTGAGGTTCAGGTGCAGCAACCACTTCTGTATGAAGAGTTTCGCAAGTTGAACCTCGAGATTGTTCCTCAAGGTTACGTCAATAACCTGGTTCTCGAGTCAAAACTCGACGCCCTCATCAAGAGTAGACAATCTCTGGCCCCTGACATTGTGAAGATCAAGCAGGACATCGCAGAAGGAAAGCCCTCCTCTTTTACCATTGATGCCAATGATGGTCATACTGTGTATTTCAAGGGCCGCTTAGTAGTTCCTGTGAGCCCAGCCATCATTAACTGTGGTCCGGATATCATGGAAGAAGCCCATAATTCTCCCTTGACAATCCACCCTGGCAGTACCAAGATGTATAAAGACCTTCGTCAACGGTACTGGTGGCAGTACATGAAGCAAGACATCGCCCGCTATGTTTCTCAATGTGACGTTTGCAGTCGCGTCAAAGCCGGACATCAGAAACCTGCTGGTTGGCTGCGACCACTCCCTCCTCCTGATTGGAAGTGGGACAAAGTCGAGATGGACTTCGTCACCGGTTTTCCTAAGTCACAGAAAGGTAACGATGCCATCTTTGTCGTCATTGACCGATTCTCCAAGATTGCACACTTCCTGCCGGTCAAGGAGACGATCACTGCCAGTCAGTTAGCACACTTGTATATCTCCCGAATTGTGTCACTCCACGGTATTCCGATGGAGATCAGTTCAGACCGTGGCAACATTTTCACCTCACGATACTGGAATAGTTTCATGGAAGCTTTCGGGACTCGTCTGAATCTCAGCACCGCTTATCACCCCAAGTCGCAAGGCCAAGTTGAACGAGTCAATCAAGTGCTGGAAGACATGCTTCGCGCTTGTGTCCTTTCTCTCGGCATGAGATGGGAGGATGCCCTCCCGTACGCGGAATTCTCGTACAACAATAGCTATCAGGCTAGCTTGAAGATGGCCCCCTTCGAAGTTCTATACGGACGTAAATGTCGAACCCCCCTGAATTGGTCAGGAACCGGGGAACGACCCTACTTCGGACCGGATCTTGTCCAAGAAGCTGAAGAACAAGTTCGCATTGTGCAAGAAAATCTCAAGGCCGCACAGTCTCGTCAGAAGAGCAACTATGACCGTAAACACCGTGAAATGGAGTATCAACCTGGTGAATACGCTTACCTCCGTGTCACTCCCATGAGGGGCACTCATCGCGGTATCAAGGGAAAGTTGGCTCCTCGCTACATTGGCCCGTTCCGTATCCTTTCCAGGAGTGGACCCGTGGCATACCGGTTGGAATTGCCGCCGAACCTCTCCCAAGTCCACGATGTTTTCCACGTGTCGCAACTCCGTCGCTGCTTCAAGGATCCTATCCGCGAAGTGGAGCATGATATGATCGAGCTGCAACAAGAGTTGACTTATCGGGAACATCCGAGCCGCATTCTCGATCAGTCTGAACGCCGAACCCGCAACAAGACCGTCAAGTTCCTCAAAGTCCAGTGGTCGAATCATTCTGAAGATGAAGCCACGTGGGAACGCGAAGATCGCCTTCGCGATGAATACCCCGATCTTTTCCTCGCTACCACTTAAATTCTCGGGACAAGAATTCTTGTAGTGGGGGAGATTTGTAACACCCTCTGATGCCTGTAACAGTAACCATCATTACTGTTGATCATCACTGTTGGATTATCACTGATTGATCTCCCTTGTCCTTGATAAAACTTTGTGATGCTAATGATCAAACCTTGTTGTGGTTGATCAACACCCCATGCACCATGTACTTGAGCCCTTGGGATCAAAACCCAAAGCCAAATGCACCTTGCTCATCTAACAAACCAAACCCTAGTTGAAACTTCCTTGAATGAAAAATAAAACCAAAGTGCTCAAATAAAGTAGTTCCAAAATCATGAAACTATTTTTGTAAATTGCCTAAAATCATTATAATCAGGTTGGACCAACTTTGGGTATTTATTAAGTTATAAAAAATTCCAAACAATTCAAACAGTAGGTTAAAACCCTTACTTTGGGCATTTAATATTTAAAAGAAATATCTAATGATTTTCTTTTGCTGCAAAAACTTTTATGGCACTGCCATATAATGGAATACTAATTTTGAGGCACCTAACACATTTTACAAAAATGCCTAAGCTGGGAAAATAATTACCAAAAGAGAAATACAGAAATGTAGGGCACAGAAAATTGGAAAATCATTAAAGCTCGCCTGGGGCGAGGCCCACCTCAGCCCAGCCCACCCCACCCTTGTCTTCTTCCTCCCCCACCTGCTTCCACCTGCTCCCGTACGGCGGCCGCCGTGGGCACGCCGCTGCCAGGCCGGCCCCGCCTCCACCTGCTCCCTCCCGGTGTCGACGCGATAAGGGCGACGCCCCCTCCCTCCTGGACACGCCCACCACCTTTTCCCCTCCCCCTGCAACTCGCCATCGACGGGGAAAAACCCACCCGACGCCGCCGTGGTCACCCCGGTGAACCACCGTGGCCACTGACGCCCTCTCGCCTGTCCGAGCTGTCCGGAGTGTGCGCCAGTGTCGTCCTCGTCATCCCCCTGGAGCAATCGAACCCGTGCGCCCTCAATACGACGCAGTCGTCGTCGTCGTCTTCCTCTGACCGCGGAGGTCATCGTCCGATTCCGGCGACGCCAGGACTTCACCGAGCCTGCTGCCTCCCTCAACACCTCCCCGGTGAGCTTCTCACCCGTCGCCAACCGCCCTTTGAAGACCGTAGGGTCCCAATGCGAAAGCCCCCTTCTGCTAGTTCCGGCCGCCGCGGTCTGTCGCCGCAGTCGTGCCCACAGGTCGCCCCAGCTCACGATTTTGGCGTGCACGAGTTGCTGCTGGACTGCACTTCCAATTTGACGCGTTAGACTGCTCGTTTGCCTCACGAATCGCGATTGACCTAGCCATCGCCTCGGTGCGTCCCCGCTCGTGAAACAAGTCCAGGTCGAAGCGTCGTTCTCCTGCGGTTCGAACGCGACCGACGGCGTGCCCAACGGTGCCCTGTGGCGAGCTCCCCGTCGACCTCGCCGGCGGCGGGCTCCGGTGACCCTCCGGTGAGGCTGCCATACGGGGCCCCCTCGTCAGTGGTGTGATTAGAGTTAAGCTAATCCCCCGTGAGCCACTGACAGTGGGCCCAGCCCCGGTTAATTATCTCTCTGCTTAATTAAAATGGAAATAACTTTCAGCCACTGACATGTGGGCATTAATCATTAGGATAATCACTGGATTAATAAAAAGTTTTAATTAGTGCTGGGTCAATGACACCTGGGCCCCCTTTGTCAGTTTATTATTTAAAAGATTTAATAAGAAATTCCAGTGGCTGACAGGTGGGTCCAGAGGCATTTTCTGATTTAATTAAATGTTTTATAAATAACAGAGGCTGACATGTGGGTCCCACATGTCAGCACTGTTCTGGATAATGTTTTGGATAATGTTCGTGATAATGTTGAATAAATAATAAAAGAAATTCCAGAAATGCTTTTAAATTGATTTAAACTTTGATATTCAATAACTTTTAAACCGTAACTCGGATCAAAAACTTTATACATGAAAATTGATCAGAAAAATATAACGAATACGGATACACTATCCGTATGCCTATCACACCCCTCTAACACAACAAACATCGAACTGTCCCCCTCTGGACCGGTAGTCCGATAAATTGTCCGGTACGGCTAAAGTACCCGGATGAATTTATTCCGAACACGAATGTTTCTCGGAATAGATCAACTAGCACGGATACACCCCCTTATGTTGTTCCGGTAACCACGACACCTCCGGCTTGATCCTTCCCCCTCCGGACACCCTGTCCGGTAACCACCCGGAGCCGGTAGTTCATCCTCAGATGAATCTCCGTTCCGAGCAACGTGCATTGCACTGCGTTAGAATACCGTTAACATTTCATCTATCATGTCATGCATCTGTTTGTATATGCTTGCTGTGTATTTACTGTTTCTTCCCCCCTTAATCTCCGGTAGACCCCGCTGCTGCCGTCGACTACACCGCTGCTGAGTACGACTACGTCGTCGACGACCCTACTACTACCGTCGAGCTTGCAGGCAAGCAGAGCCATTCTCTTCCCCAGATATCGCCTATCTTTCCGTACATTTCTTGCACTAGGCATTGTTACTGCTGCTGCTACGATTACAATTCCTATTCAATTGCATAGCCTGATTTTTGTCGCCCCTTGATGTGCCTTCCTTTATCCTATGCTGCCTATTATTATTATTATTATTATTATTATGCATTATTCAACAGTGAGCCCTGCGCATTGTTAGCTAGGATTAGATAGAGGGCCGTGATCACTCAGGGGGGGTGGACGCGGATACAAATATTATAACTGCACAGGTACGGTACAATGCAGACACCGTCTAAGGCCCCTATCTGGGTTATGCCTAGTCACCTCAAGTGTGAGCTATCAAGGAGTAATCCTTGTACTCCACTCGAGGCTGACTTTGTCTTACCGCCATAGGGTCCTGAACGGCGATTGTCCTTCAGGTAAGAAGTCGGGCGACCCCACGGTGCCCGCGAGAGGTATTACGACGGGACGGCAGGGAGGGTACGACCAGTGTACCGGTGTGCTTGGCCCCTGATCGTTGGCCGCGAGAGTTACCAAACTACAAAAGTCGAGCTCCTCCAGGAGCATACGCGAGACAAGGTAAGGAGACGGTTCACCTTGTTGGTAACCGCAGTGACTTGGTGGGACGACGGGGCAGGCACCGATGTACTGGTGGTCCTGGCTGCTGTCGTTGTCCGCGGGTCGGTTAAGTCGAGGCAACGATAACGGTTGTCACGCAGGTTAATTAAAATGCTAAATGGTTCAGTGAATGTCTTGAGTTGGCTATATGCCATGTACGCAGTACCTACCCGTGGGAATTACGAGTTATGGGCTCCTCTGCTTCTTAGTGTCGTCCGAGGACTCTTCAGACGTCAGCAGTACCGCGGGCTGATTGCCGGGAAGTGCGCTGTCTTCTTGGCTCGAGCTGTGTTGTTTTTGTTACGGCTTCCCGGCCACCCACGCACCGTGCAGGAGTACGTCAGGGTTGGGGTCCAAGGCCGTGAGTACTTAGGATTTAGACCGGCGGATGGCCTCTCTGTTGAGTTTGAAAGATGGGCTATGAAGTGTCGGATAGCCTCGGTGGAGCGTTCCCTAACAAGGTTCCCGCCACCCAGGAGATCCGTGCGTGTAGCGTAACACAAGTGCACCCCTGCAGGGAAGATTAATCTATTCGAATAGCCGTGTCCACGGTAACAGGACGCTTTATGCTGAAGCTGGATCTTACCACTAGAAACTATTATTATTAAACTGTATGGTTCCGGGTTTTCTTCCTCGCGGGGATGTCGAGGAGGTGAACTCGGAGGCATTGTTAATTATTACAACTTATTATTATACAATGTTGCAGCAACTTCTGCTGCATTGTTACTTTATGCTTTATATAAACTGTTGACTGATTCTTACCTCATGCTGCAAGACATCGTCGGAAGATGCTAGTCTTCGTTAGGCCTAGCTTCTTACCCTTGCTCTGTATTCTGTCTTTCAGTCCACTATATACAGCCTCTTCTTTCCGTTGATACAATGCATAATGCTTAGTAGCGGACGTAAGACTCGCGGGTATACTAGATACTCACCTGCTTTATTTTCCCCCTTTATTGTTTTGCCTGATCGGCCGCTGCAGCCGACGTTGGAGCCCAGGAGCAGGAGTACCCCGGAGGCGCCTACTACGACGTCGAGTTCCCCGTTGACCAGGAGTAGTTCGGTGGATCCCAGGCAGGAGGCCTCGCCTTTTCGATCTGTATCTCTGATGTGATTTGTGCTAGCCTTCTTAAGGCAAAACTTGACTAACTATGTCTGTACTCAGATATTATGGCTTGTATGACTTATGTATTCGGGTCCGCGTGACCCCCTCTATTGTAACATATTTGTTATCCTTTTGTGTTTAGTGTTGTGCTGTGATATTATCACCGTGACACCCTAATCTCAGTCGTGTACCCTGTGTGTATGATTACTGTACACGGTCTGATTTTGGGGGCGTCACATTACCCCATTCCTTTCCAATTTTCCCTTGTTCGCGGTGACACGTTGTTGCAGCCAGCTACGCCACCGACAAGTGAGGCATCTGGCAAGTTCTTTGTGTTTCCGTATATGTGATATGTGTCTTCAATTAGGATGTTTGCTAGATGTTAGTGGGCCTGGTTTGGTTGTGATGTAAACTTGCAACTTGCAAGTTATCTTTGGTAACTTCTAGCACCTGATTGATCTTCACTTTATTAACTACCTGGCTACCTGAAGTACTTCCATGACCGTTAGGAAGAGGGTAATACTTATTAATAGAGATCCCAACGAAACCTTCTGAATAAGTACTTTTTGTTCTGTTGTTGCTTTAAGAATTGTTGATATTATGCTATCTTAAAACTATTTAGCCTTTTCATATTGAACTATATCCCTTATTCTTGTTGAAATCTTTTAAATTTTTGACTATATCTAACATTCTTTTCCAAACACTGTAGCACACTATAACTTGTATAGCATCTCAAGCACGTCGCCGCTAGTTTGTTTAGCACACTATTTTTTCATTGAAATATACTCATAAATTGGGTTAGATACCATGTCATCTAATGCTTTCATAAAAAAATCTTATATAATATGTCGGATTTTAAACCGGCTATCAAGTTGATTCTAAGCATTTAATATGTACATAACCAGTGCATACAATTGGATAAAATTTGTATGCATAATAAAAAAATATCTCGATTCATGTGCTACAACCAGATTTTTTTCACTTCTTTAAAATAGGATTTTTATGGCACAACAAGTCATATGCTCATAGTGGAAAGTAACTTAGACTAGTTACACACATATGTACTAGTCTGTGTTATTAGTCTATCTCACTACATTCATAGTGGGTAGTATCGTAGATGTAATAACATAGAAACTTAATTTATTATATTTGTAGATTCATTTAACATTGAAAAGCGTTATATGATGGTAACACATTTTGGCAAGATGGAGCTAATAAAACAAAATATCATTTGGTTAGATTGTCTCAACTATGTAGATAAAAAAATGGGTCGTTCGGGTATTCAAAATCTGTCAATTATGAGACAATACTTATTGTGTAAGTGATGGTGGAAGTTGTATAATTTTGAAATACTATGGCAAACCATCTCCAGGAATAAAATTGCAAAAATAAACTCATTACTTAGATTAAACCGAGATATGGTTGAAACAATCAAATAAGAAGATTAACGGTGTGAGGGGTGAACAAGTGACTATAAAATTTAACTTAATTATAAATTTTATGCGAATAAAATAAATTTTCTATATATGTAACTAGATAAGAACAACATATATAACAATCTAGCTAACAACAAAGTAAGCTAGACAACAAGTTAAAGTAGCAACTTAAGAAGTAAGAACGCTTAGTAAAGTGTGAAAAAGGATTAACCACAAATGAAATGAATCCAAAAATTTTATCCCCAAGTTCACACTTTTTTTAAAGAGTGCTAATATCCTTTGGAGTAGTTGATCCTTTTTTTTTCTGGTTTCGGATACAGAATGAAGTACTCCGTTTTTGGTTTCTACGGCTTCATCGGTTTTCTAGGTCACGTGGGTATGACGATTGGTGTCAGAGATGAGAGATTCGTGGATTTGCTTGAAGCTACATCATACTGTCACTGACACGAAAAGAGAAAACATGCAAAATAAAAGCTGGAGCAGAAAAGTAAGGAGCGCACGACCCGTAAAAAGCAAACGATTTCATGGAAATGATGCTGCCCACAACTTCACGAGGAAATTGGTTGTGCAATGTCGTCATTCGTTTTTGTTTACGCTTGCTGAAACAAGGGCAGCGTGCAGAGCAGCTGGGCAAGGGCATCAACACAACACCGGGCATGAGGAACCGTATAGGTATAGACCAGTAGGATCAAGAAAAGCTAAACCACAAATGCTGGGTGGCTCCAAGCTAAAAATGAGCGCTTCGATCGAAACCGGGGCCATACGAATTGTGGGCCCCGCTTGCCACTGATTCCTGCAGACCAAGCTACAGTAAACTACGAAGAAGAAGCGTGCAGCAAACAAGTACTCCTACGGTCGGGAAAACTCCGGGCCCGCTTGGATGGCCGTTTTGGAGAAGTTTACAAGCGGAAAATATTCAGGTGGAAAATTATCACGTGCTATCCGGAAACAAGTGCTTGGTTGACTGTTTAGATACTAGAAAACCGAATCGTTTTGTTCCATCCGTCTGTAAAAATAAAACAGATCTTCCACCCCCGTTTTTTTTCCACCCGGATTTTAGGGATGACCAGTTTAATACGCCCGGAAAAAGTGGACAGGTGGAAAACTAACTCGTCTTAAAACGACGATCCAAACGGAGCCTATTCTTTTTTTGCGAGGGACCAAGCAGTTCCTACTTGAAGTTGATTGCACGAAAATACCATAATTAGGATAGTATTTATCACTTAAAAAAAGATAGCATTCATCAATTAATATCAGTATTTTTTATGAATCAGTATTAAGATATAGGTAGCTTGTTACCTTTTTTTACTTGGTAATACTTATTTCATTCATATCATAAAGATCACAGTATATATCACGTAAACACCGATCTAATAGAACTAAAAAGAGGCAGAACGCTAGTCTTTACACAAAAGACCACTAACAAAAAGAAAAATTAAGGCTTAAGAATCCTTTAAGATTGACACTAACGTTCAATTGAGGGTTGGCCAAAGCAGGATCTATGGTTCGGTTGCTTGTCAAGCGCACTGGATCTATTGTGGATGTTCCTGTGGGAAAGGCCATGTTAGGGTTACCTTCCTTCGGCATCACCGTAGCAGCAAAAAGACTAAGGCACATTATTTATACGTATTAATACAATATCTGACAGCTCGGATCCACACCTAAGGTGCCAAATATGTTTTTTTTTGCAAAAAAACCTTAACCCCTGTCTCCTTCTCCTCTACTCCTCCTTCTCCCGTCTCCCTCACATGTTTCCTTATCTTCGCGAGACGTTTGCCGTTGGCGCTCTTTCGGTCAGATTCGGCATTCGGCCCCTGTGTCCCCCTCTGATTTAATCTTTGTTGTGCGTTGCTACTATTTGTTAAAACAACTATTTTCATCTTTGTTGTAAAAGATTCAGGGTTTGACTCTGTCTATTTTTTTCATATATAAGTTTATCTGTATGGTCGTCGACACCTACGTAAGGGTTCTACGGGTTACCGCTGAACACTCTAACGGTAGCATCTGGTCAATCTACCATCACCATAAAAACTATAGCTGATGTGGAAAAATCACTATCGCTTGAGTGTTCGGCAATAGCTCTTCGGTTGGTCATTTTTTAGGTTAAACTAGCTAAACACATCTTATATTTTAATACATGTAGTATCATGCATGCTAAGTAGGCATTTTTATTTAGGTGGCATGTAATTAAATAAGGAAAGTGAAGATAGAGTATTATGATATGATACCGTATCATATTAAATGTTGAACTAGTATTTGTTTTGCATGACAATAAATAACTCATCTATGATACCAACTTATAATAATGCATGATAGTAGTATATGATTCTCCCTATTGTGATCAATCCTCTACATCAGCGCCATAGACCTTGGCGATATGCACCTTGGATTGCTCGTTGTTTTTAACAAACCCACTTGAATCTCCATGGATCAGATAAGAGGGGGGGGGGGTTAGTGGTGGAAACCAACCGTCGAAGACCTGACCCATACCACAAAGGACCCTGGCGGTAGGTCCCTATATATTTAGCGTTTTTTTTGTTAAAAAGGACTACTATGACCACTGTAATGTTAAAAAAGACCAGATGTTAAAAATATTATAAAAAAGATCACCGCATAATAACGGTACACATGGGAAGAAATACGTGGCATGGGCCACCACTGATGGTGGTGGCAAGTTGCCACATCACAACGTACCGCCACTGGTGGTGGCAATGGATCGTCACGTGGTCACCACGTGACGCCCTGGTGGTGGTGGTGGCAGGGTACCACGTGTCGCCTGCGGTACGTACCGCTAGTGTACATTAGTCTTTTTTACAATATTATTCACAGATGGTCTTTTTAGACATTACGATGGCAATATTGATCTTTCTTGACAAAAAAATCATATTTAGCTACATTAGAAATCAATATATGCTATTTTGTGTCATTGTTTTATGCATTTAGTTGATCTCGAATAAAATTGTATTTAACATAAAAAATATTACACCAATGGAGACAAGGAAATTTTATATTTTGCGCAACTTCAGTCGAGGGGGATAAAAGTGCTTAGGAATCAAACACGATAAAACCCCAGACACCTCTGTATTTTGCGAGGGGCTGGTTTTAGGGCATCTATATGGTCACAAATGAAATTGTATTCAACATGAAAGTTGTTAATATAGTGGAGACAAATAACTTTTATGTTTGGGATATCTTCAGCTGAGGTGACATCGAGGGTAAAAACAATGCTTAGACATGCCTTATAATACAACATCCGTGAGTTTAAGTGGTAAGATGAAACAAAATAGAGTTCAAATGTTAAGATACAACATCATGAATGTAAAATACAACACCACATAGTTCAAATGGTAAAATACAATATTATGACATCTCGCCTCCTAATCGCCTAGATGCGCCGAAAAATGTCACCATGTTTGCAATTTTGTGATCACGCTTGTCGTCATTTAGAGTCGAAGGTTAAGTTTATATTCCTGGGATCCAATCCAACGACTATGACATCTTGTTGTTTGCGAACAAAATCCAAACAAGCAGTTGAGTAGGATTGGACGATCCTCATTCATTGATTGGCCAACCAATGATTAGTACAGGCCTTTTCAAGTCCATCTCGTCATATTCTTACTTAATAGTGACAAATGTGATCTGTATGGTGAGATCATGTTGCCCATATCTTCTTTTCTCTTCTTCTCGTGATGTATATTTTCTTTTTCAAGCTCCTTCTCTTTAGGGTACTCACAAAAAAAATACTTAAGCTCTTTTTCAATGTTATCCTGGTGTCGACACTGTTTACCCACCTATCCATCTCAAAATCAATATGACGGTGAAAATCTTCTTCAATCCGACATGACAAAATTAAAAGCACCACATTCACAACTTTCACCCTTAATTTAGGAATGTGAGTATAGACTACTAATTTTTTTCACAAGTTAACACAAAATCTGAACTAACTCTAACCATAACCACTAACCTTAGTTCTTCCAGAAGCATAAGCCAAATATTCATCAGAAAGCTCAAAGGAAACCAAATCATCAACTATATCTATTTATTTACACAATTTCAGAGCCCCCCCCCCCCCCGCGCCGCCCCTCCGGAGGTGACTCGGGGGTGAAATACACCGCCGCCCTAACCTCCCCCTTCCCCTCACCCTGCGCCGCCGCCGCCGGAGATAGCTCGCGGGCAAGCCCGCCCGGCTGTCGAGGAAGGTGGCGGCGGGGTGGTCACGGCGCTCTCCAAGGGCCCCCCCGTGCGTGGCTTCGATCTGGTCGTTCTGGCTCTTGCCGCCGACGCCGACGTCCTCCCTCCTGTCGTCGGATCCGGCGGGGCCAGTGGCGGTTCTAGCCCCCCTTCTCCTCCACCTAAGGTCACGGCTCCCCCTCGCCCCAACACCGCCTCTGACTCGACTCCCCTCGTCCCCCTCGACCCTCCGCCGCTGGATCCGGCCGGGGCCGCCTCCTTCCGGCGTCCTCGCGTCGGCCACAACCATATCCGGCCCTGCACCGCTTCGTCCGGGCCCCCTCGCCTCCGCCACCACTGATTCAGGTCGTGATTCGCCCCCCTCGGGTGGTCTGGCCCGGACGCGGCCTGTGGCGATGGCAACCCCCTGGCTCCCTGCCTCTCCGGCCTCGACTCCTCCATCAACGTCTCCTTCCTTGCCCGCCTAAAAATTCGCCAGATCCGCTCGCACTGTTGTTCATCCCCGACTCCACCGCCTCCATCTCGACCCGCGGCCAGATCCCCCCGGCCTTCGTCCCCTCCCGCCTTCGACTTCACTTGGATGGCGGCATCCTGCCCCATCGGTCCTCTTCGAGCAGGGGAGAAATCCCTGCTGACCCTGTTCAGCTGACCAAGGTGACGTCGTTCTGGCATCGCACACCTTCTTTGGGGCGTGGTCTTCGGCCCTGAGGTCTGGTGGATCGGCTAGCTATGTGCTCCGAGCAAAAGCTTATTGATGACGTCGTACGTGGACGTCGTTCCCCCTCGTGAGGGCGTCATTTGGGAGTCATATGTCGCCACTCATCCGCCTCCTGACCGTTCTGAAGTTGATCGTGCTTGGGTATGCTTGACCAAGTCTCTCCCGTGGTGGCCGTGTGCTGTGGCGTGCTTCGTGCTCTTGGTGTTGTTCCGGTTCATCTTTGCTCAACGACGACGCAATGATGCCTCCCCACCTTGCTAATCGTTCCGGTGTCTTTGGCGGAGTTCCCAATCAAGGTTCGTGATGGTTTCACTCGTTGTTTGTGGAGGCTCAGTAGAGGGCCATAGAGTCGGTACGCACGCCAGTGTGGTGCATTAGGATAGTTGCTTAGTGTTGGTATTGTGTTCTCTAGACGACACACCCCTTCTACTAGTACTTCTCATTGTGTGGCCTTCGGTCTGCTAGCTAGCTCGTATCTTCTTTTGGGCATTCATCTTGTCCCCCCCCCCTTTGTATTTCTGAGGTGTTGTAATTGAGGCTTGTCCTCCCCAAACCCTGATGTAACTGAGGCCTTGTCCTCGACGTTTTGATGCAATATATTCAGGTGGGGAATCTCTCCCCCCCCCCTCGGTGATCGCTCAAAAAATATATCTATTTATTTAGCGCAAAATGAGGAAAACAAAGATTTCCTGACACCAAATAAGACGATTTCAACTAACCAAAATGTATAGTTGAGAGAGGCTACCACAAGTGATGAAAATGGTACAAATTCACCGAAAAATTGCCACACATGTAGATATATGTAAGAGATATTTGCATGGGGAGAAGGAGGGAATAGGGCAACAACTCGGGAAAGAAAGGGAATGGGCCAGTGGGTGGGTAGCCCATCCCCCACTAACCCCAGGTCTAGTCCACCCACATATGAGACAAGGTGGATGAGAGTTCGAGAAACATTGACATCTCATCATCAATATCGGTAGACTAAGTGAAAGGACGTGGATGTCTCCTAGAGGGGGGGGGGTGAATAGGCGCTTAAAATAATTACAGTTTAGGCTTGAACAAATGCGGAATAAAACTTAACGTTTAATTTGCCAAGCAAGAAACCCAAATAAGCTAGGCTCAACTATGTGCACCAACAACTTATACTAAGGAAGATAAACAACTATGTGATAGCAAGATATATAACAAGAGCACTATGGCTATCACAAAGTAGGTGCATAAGTAAATAGGTTGAATAGATGTGCAACAAGGTGAACAACCTATGGGACAAGCAATGCAACAATAATATGAGAAAGCACAAGATAAACAAGGTAATAAGCTTGTTCAAAGTAAAGATAGAAATAACCACAAGTGTAGCCGATGGAGACAAGGATTTGTTACCGAAGTTCCTTCTCTTGCGATAAGTAAGTCTCCATTTGTAGAGGGTGTGGAACTCAATGCTCACATGAAGCCAACGAGGGCCACCCTACTTCTCCTCACGCTCTCGCCAATGCAAGATGTCTTGATTCCACTATAGGACACTTGAGGGCGGTCACCGAACCCGTACAAATGGAGACCCTTGGGGGCGGTCACCAAACCCGTACAAATGCTCAGGCTATCTCCACAACCGAATTGGAGGCTCCCGTAGTGTCCCGAAGCTTTACACCACAATGATTGAGCTCCACAACAAAAGCCTCTAGGGGCCAATGCACCCAAGAGGAACAAGATCTAGAGTGCCAATGCACTCAAGAGTAACAATCTTCTCAACTTCACTTACTACAACGAATCCTCAGAGAGAACTCAAACCGATGCACCAAATGCAATGGCAAGAGCACACGAAGTGCTCAAGTCCCCCACTCTCAAATCTCACCAAAGCAACAAAATCTATGGAGGAATATGAGAGGAAGAACAAGTAGAACACCAAAGAACTCCAAGATCTAGATCTACAAGGTTCACCTCACAAGAGGAGAGTTGACTTGGTGGAGAATGTGGATCTAGATCTCCTCTCTCTTTCCTTCAAAACGGAGAAAGAATCATGGGAGGGAAAGAGAGCCAGCAAGCTTTTAGAGGTCAACAATGGAGGAAGAAACTTGCTAAGAACGGGTGGGGACAAAGGAGGAAGAAGACCCCCTTTTATATGTCCCCACGAAATCTGACCGTTATGCACAGAAATACACAAACCGGTACAACCGGCCTGCACACCAGGTACAACCGGTCCACCATGAGCAACCCACATTCTCCTCAAATCCTAGCTGGTGGTGAGATGGCTAGGGCGGTACAGCCGCTCATCCGCCCGGTAGTACCGGTAATTAATTAGCTAATTACTGGTACAACCGCGGCACCACCGGTCCACCATCGGCCTAGGTCAGAGGAGAAGGGGACTTAGCCCGGTAGAGCCACCGGTAGTCGGCCCGGTAGTACCGTACCATGACAAGGGCGGTACAACCGACCACGCTCCCGGCAGTACCGATAAATATACATTTAACGGTACAACCGCGGTACCACCGCCAGGCCACCGGCCCGAGGTCAGAAGAGAAAGGCACTACGCCCGATAGTGGTACCGGTAGTTGGACCGATAGTACCGCACCCTGACAAGGGCGGTACAACCGGCCTAGCCGACCGGTACAACCGCCTGGCAGGAACTGCCAACACTAGGAAAACCAGAACAACCACAACTTTTGCAAAAGAACTCCGATTGAGGAAAACTCAAGCTTGATGGAAAGCTAACGAACAGAAGTGGCAAGGGAGAAATGCCAAACAAATAGAGGTGTGAAACATCTAACCGAGAAGAACCGGCAAATCTCCGACATCGAAAAAACACAAGAGAAGATGCATATGAAATCCGTTTTTGATGAACACGAGCTTGTCATGAGGAAGACCACACGCTCCAAAACTCGCAAAGAGAAAATCCAAACAAGAACCAATAAAGATGATCCCAAGGATGGAAATGTTTGAGCTCTCCACGAATGATTCGACCTAGCTGATACGTCCAAAAAGCATCACTATTTTATATTGTGATTTCATCCTATTCATTGATATATTCCACTTTAAAGTATTGTTCTTATGTTGTTTTGGCTTGTTTTACACAGTTTACAACTTTCCGATGCCGAAGCAGCAGAACCAGGATTCAGCGGTGAAAATTGGACATCAAGTTGCTGAATCAGATCAAGTCCAAATGCGATGAAAATTTATGGGGATCTTTTTTATGGGAATTGACTGGGGATCACCGAAGACGGAGGTGAGGGGACCCACCAGGCAGCCAGAAGGGTGCCTGGCGCGGCCCCCCTCCTGGCCGCGCCAGGCACCCTCCTGGATGCCTGGTGGCCCCCTCGGTGCCCCCTCTCGCCTATAAGACCCCCCTGGGGTGAAAACCCTAAGTACAGAAGAGTTTCCGTGTTTCTCCGCTGCCACGGGGCGAAAACCTACAGAGGAGAAAAGCCATCTCCGGCGGGCAGATTCTGCCGGGGAGATCACCTCCCGGAAGGGGAGATCGTCGCCATCATCATCATCATCGTCACGGGCATCATCGAGATCATCATCAACATCATCCCCAACATCAGCACCATATCCATCACCATCCCATCTCATCTCACAATTTCAACTTGTGTCGTAATCCGTACTATCTATCCTCTCTACTCTGTTGGTGTTGATTACTACTTTGTGGTGAATGCTATTCAGTTTTGTTGGAGAAATATCATTGTGTCCAGATTGTTTGCCACCCATCTATCACCTCTGATCATGATCTCTTTTATGTCTTGTGAGTAGTTACTTTAGTTCTTGAGAACATGGGAGAAGTCTAGTTGTTAGTAGTCATATGATGTTGAAGTATTATGTGTTGTTTGATACTTAAGTTGTGTTGTTATTTCTCTAGTGGTGTTATGTGAGTCGAACACTTAACACTTCACCTTTAATGGGCCTAGAGGAATACATTGTGCACAAAGGATGCTTATGGTGGGTTGCCGGAGTGACAGAAACCTGAACCCCAGTTCGCACACTTTTGCACAAGGGAGTTATGGATCCTTGATCGTAATGCTGTGATTAGGCTTATGCCTTAATTACTACCTTGTATTTGCGGATGCTTGCAAGGTGTGTAATCATAAGAGTACACTTATGTTAGTCTAGAAGGTGTACTAGCATTGATCCACCCACCAACACTTATCAACACAATACATATTACTTGGCGGAGTATGGTGAAAGTAACTTGGCTATCTCTCCCGTGTGTTCTCAAGAACGCTTTAGCTTTTATAAGTTTAGTTCCTAGGATTATCCTTGTGAAAGGATTGGACCACTTGCTACTCCTCAGTTACCCTGTTTACTTTGCTTATCTTTTACTTTTCTGTTGCTAAAACCAAAAACCCCTAAATATTTACCTTTGAGTGCATGCAACCTTTCCTTATCAAGTGTCACCTATCAGCACCTTCTGCTCCTCGTGGGATCGACATCCTTATTTATCGAAAATCTACAATTGATCCCCTAGACTTGAGGGTTATCAAGAATCGTTTATTGGCGCGGTTAACAGGGGAGGCAACCCAACTAAACCTATTAACTTCTCCTCCATCAACGAGCTTTTCTAGCGCCTTTGCCGGGGAGTGTAGCGCTATTGGTAAGTGAAGCCGGTAAGGAAACCTTTATTTTCTGTTGTTACTTTCAGTCCTTATGGACTCTGCTACTGTTGGTTCGTTGCTGGTAAGGAGCCGCCCCACGACTGTGGTGGTCACTCCTACCCCTACTGAAATTGTGCCCTATAAAATACCACCCGGTATTATTGATCATGTCTTGTATTATCGTTATACAGGAGAAGGACATCCGGGTGAACACCTGCTATATTTATCACAATTATGTTTTTTATTTAAGCTTGCAGGTGTAACGATGGAGTTCGTCATGAAGAAACTATTCTCCATATCACTCAAAGATAAAGCTTCAGATTGGTATAAGCTACTTGATAACTCTGATCTACTTGAATGGCCAGAGCTTATGTCTCTCTTTTATGCAAAGTTTTATCCTCTTCGTGAAATTCACCAAGACAGGAACTACATCTATAACTCTTGGTCTCGCGACGGAGAGAGCATCGCTCAAGCTTGGGGGAGACTGAAGTCCCTGATGCTCAAATGCCCAAACCATGAGCTCCCCAAGGAAATTATACTTACAAATTTCTATGCCAAGCTTTCTTGTCAGGACAAGGAGATGTTGGATGCCTCCTCTAGCGGGGTATTCCAGACCAGAAGTATGGAAGAAAAATGGGATCTTATAGAAAGGATCCAGAAGAACATTGAAGACTGGGAAATTGATAAAGGTATTGAACCCGCTATAAACTATGAGCATGACTACATTGAGAGTTATATGAAGACTGATTACTTTAATACCTTTTGCTCTAAAATTGGTCTTGATTCCCAGCTAATGGTTGACTTTTGCAAGGACTTTGCTTCTCATATTGATTCTTCCAGGAAGAAGGAGAGTTAACATCATAAACCTTTCAAGGAGTCACCAATTGAGATTAATGTTACTGATCCTGTTTTACCTGCAGTTGTGTATGAACAACCTCCTTATCCCTCCAAGATAAAGGAGCACTCTTTTGTTACAGGTATTCTAAACAAGAATAGAAGGAGCACTGACGAACCTGAGGACATGATCAAGGTCCAGCCTCAAGTTGCAATGGTCAAGGATCTGGTAACCAGTGATATCGAAGAATCCACTATTAGTTTTTGTGCTGTTTCCACTAACATTGTCACAGCCAGGAACAAAGGCCCAATTTCAGGTACACCAGTTGTATCTGTCAAAATAGGAGATCATAATTACTATGGGCTATGTGATTTTGGATCTAGCGTCAGCGCTATTCCCTTCACACTTTATCAAGAGATCATGCACGAGATTCAGCCGTGTGAGACCGAGGACATAGATGTCACTATCCATCTTGCAAATAAACAAACAATCTCTCCAGTTGGGATTGTAAGAGATGTTGAAGTACTCTGCGGGAAGGTAAAATATCCTACAGACTTTCTTGTACTTGGTTCAGTGCAAGATAGTTTTTGCCCTATTATCTTTGGTAGGCCCTTCCTCAGCACTTGCGGAGCTATAATAGATTGCAAGAAAGGTAAAGTTTCTGTTGAATTCAACGGTGAGCCGTATGAATTTAATTTTTCTAAGTTTTCAAAGCAGCCTCGTGGTCCTGACCTGTCAAGTAATGACAAAATTATTGAAGAAATTTCTTCCATTGCTATTCCTCCTAATGACACTTTGCAGCAATTTATGGAAGACCACAAGAATGATATACATATGCAGGAGAGGGATGAACTAGAAGACGTATTTTTAAGACAAACTCCCATCCTGAAGCACAACCTCCCGGTTGAACCTTTAGGAATCCTCTCGCAACCGAAAGAAGACCCGGTGTTCGACCTAAAACCACTACCCGATACGCTCAAGTATGCTTATTTAGATAAAAAGAAAGTATATCCTGTTATTATGAATTCTAACCTTTCAGGGTATGAAGAAGAGCGATTATTGGAGGCACTCCGCAGACACCGAGGTGCTATTGGCTATACTCTTGATGATCTCAAGGGTATTAGTCCATCCATTTGCCAACATACTATCAATCTCGAGCCCGATGCTAAACCGGTTGTTGATCATCAACGACGGTTGAACCCAAAGATGAAGGACGTGGTTAGGACGGAGGTTCTCAAACTTCTAGCCACAGGTATCATCTATCCTATAGCTGATAGTAAGTGGGTAAGTCCCGTTCATTGTGTTCCTAAGAAAGGAGGTATGACTGTTGTTCCTAATGATAAAAATGAACTAATACCTCAGAGGACTATTATTGGATATAGAATGTGTATTGATTTCAGGAAGTTGAACAAGGCCACCAGGAAAGAACACTATCCTCTGCCCTTTATTGATCAGATGCTCGAGCGGCTGTCTAAAAACACCCACTTTTGCTATCTTGATGGGTATTCTGGCTTCTCCCAGATTCATGTTAACACCGCGGATCAAGAGAAGACCACCTTTATGTGTCCTTACGGTACTTATGCTTATAGGCGTATGCCTTTTGGTTTATGTAATGCACCTGCTACTTTTCAGAGGTGTATGTCTGCAATATTTCATGGTTTCTGTGAGGAGATTGTAGAAGTTTTCATGGACGACTTTTCCGTCTATGGGAACTACTTTGACCACTGTCTCCACAATCTTAATAAAGTTTTGCAGAGATGTGAAGAAACGAATTTGGTGCTCAATTGGGAGAAGTGCCATTTCATGGTTAACGAAGGGATAGTTCTTGGACACAAGATTTCCGAAAAGGGAATTGAAGTGGACAAGGCAAAAATTGAAGCTATTGAAAGGATGCCCTATCCAAGGGACATCAAAGGTATTCGTAGTTTTCTAGGTCTTGCTGGTTTCTATAGAAGATTTATCAAGGACTTTTCTAAGACCTCGAGACCCCTTACCAATCTTCTCCAGAAGGATTCTCCTTTTGTATTTGATGAAGATTGTAAGGAAGCTTTTGAAGTTCTTAAGAAAGCCTTGATAACCGCTCCTATAGTACAACCACCTGAATGAAATTTGCCCTTTGAAATTATGTGTGATGCTAGTGATTTTGCTGTTGGAGCTGTTTTAGAATAAAGGGTTGACAAGAAGTTGAATGTCATCCACTATGCCAGCAAGACACTTGATAGTGCTCAAAATAATTATGCTACTACCGAGAAGGAATTCTTGGCAGTGGTGTTTGCTTGTGATAAGTTTAGACCGTATATTGTTGATTCTAAAGTTATTATTCATACTGACCATGCTGCCATTAAGTATCTTATGCAGCAAAAGGACGCCAAACCAAGACTCATTAGATGGGTGCTCCTTCTTCAAGAATTTGATTTGCAGATTGTCGATAGAAAAGGAGAAGACAATCCGGCGGCGGATAATCTTTCAAGGATGGAAGATATTCCGCACGATCCTATTCCAGTCAACGAAAGTTTCCCAGATGAACAGCTTGCTGTTGTTAAAGTACAATCTCATTTCGACCCTTGGTTTGCAGATTATGCTAATTTTATCGTTGCAAATTTTTTGCCTCCCGGTTTTACATTTCAGCAAAGGAAGAAATTCTTCACGGATTTGAGGCATTACTTTTGGGATGATCCACATCTTTTCAAAGAGGGTCCAGATGGGATCGTGAGAAGATGTATACCGGAGCACGAGCAGCAGGACATTCTTAGACAATGTCACGATAGTCCCTATGGAGGACATCATGCCGGTGAAACGACCGCACATAAAGTTTTACAATCAGGTTTTTATTGGCCTACTCTTTTTAAGGACGCCCGAAGGTACGTTCTATCTTGTGATAAGTGTCAGAGAGTTGGTAACATTAGCAGGAGAAACGAGATGCCTATGAATTACTCACTAGTGATTGAACCTTTCGATTGCTGGGGTTTTGATTTTATGGGTCCTTTTCCTCCTTCACACAAGTACACACACATCTTAGTTGCTGTTGATTATGTAACCAAGTGGGTAGAAGCAATCCCCACTGAAAGTGCTGATCACAAGACATCTTTGAAAATGCTCAAGGATGTAATTTTCCCTAAATTTGGAGTACCAAGGTACCTCATGACAGATGGAGGGTCACACTTCACGCATGGAGCTTTTAGGAAAGCTATAGCCAAGTACGATGTCAATCATAGGATTGCATCACCGTACCACCCTCAAACTAGTGGGCAAGTTGAGCTCACCAATAGGGAGATCAAGTTGATCTTACAGAAAACAGTAAACAGTTCTAGAAAGGACTAGTCAAAGAAGTTAGGAGATGCTTTGTGGGCGTATAGAACTGCTTACAAAAACCCCATGGGCATGTCTCCGTATAAAATGGTCTATGGCAAGGCTTTCCATTTACCATTAGAGTTAGAACACAAGGCTTTCTGGGCTGTCAGAGAGCTAAATGCTGACCCAAAATTAGCTGGTGAAAAGCGTCTCATGAACTTGACTTCTCTAGATAACTGGAGGAGTGAAGCTTACGAGAGCGCTAAAATGTTCAAGGAAAAGGTAAATAAGTGGCACGATAAAAGAATTCTGAAACGTGAATTTAATGTTGGTGATAAAGTTTTGTTGTTTAGATCCCGTTTCAGGTTTTCTCCAGGTAAAGTACTTTCCAGATTGGAAGGACCTTTTCTTATCGAAGAAGTATATCGGTCTGGTGCAATCAAGATCAACAATTTCGAAGGCACCAAACCTCAAGTTGTGAATGGACAAAGACTCCAACATTACATGGCAGGTGATCCTATCAATGTGGATGTGAACATGATATATACAAGAACTCATGAAGAACATGTTGCAGTCCAGTTTTAAACTCTGGAAGGAGCAGAATAAGAAAAGGTATGTATTACAGTAAGGAAACATCGCGAACGTCAATAAAAGTTTACTTTTCAAAGTTTTTGCAAAATTAGGAAAATTCCAAGCCCGAGTGGAGTCAGAGAGGAACTCCAGGGGCCCCAGGACGCCTCCTGTCGCGCCCACCTCCTGGTCGCGCCAGGCACCCTCCTAGGTGCCCTGGACTCCGACTCCGACTCCACCTAGGCTTGAAACCTTCCTTCTGTTGCGGAAATTTTTGCTATATATTTGCCCGGATAGTCCCGACAACGTATCTCTCGATTTCGCGTGTTTTCTTTCTCGGTCTGTTTCTGCCAGGGTGAAAAGTTGTTGCTAGAGATGTCTTCTTGTGGTTCGAGCGGAGAGGACTTCTTGGGATGGCGTCTACGTCAAGTTCAGAAGGATCTTAATCAAGGGAAGCATGTTGATTGGGCTACCGAAGAAGAAATTGCCGCAAGACAAGCGGAGATGGAGCTCGTCGTGAGAGAGGAAGTCAAGACTATCACCGCCCAACAACAAGGATGTCCAAGAAATCCCATCATGGTGGGATCTGTCCAACCTCAATATGATCTTTCTCTTAACCTTTCAGGGCCCTCCACTTTACTTGAAGATCAACGCATACTTTCCACCATCTCCGAGGCCTACCGCATCACCAACCAACTCATTGAAGATTTTCGTGTACTAAAAATACAAGTGGAAGTCTTGGAGTTAGAGAACCAAACCCTTCGCCGTGTCATCATGGATCTGAAGAAACAACCACAGCAAGAATGAGGAGTAAATCTCCTCGGGTAATGGCATCCCCTCAGCTTGTTCCAAGTTTGGGGGAGTGCCGGGTATCTTTATCTTTAACTTTGTCTTTAGGAGTCCATTGAGTCGTATCATGTATAGGAAAGTTACTTTATGAAATAGGTGTTGCTTTGAGGTCTATCACTCCTTTTGTGGAGAGCTTTGTATCCGTGAGTGTGAGGTCGTCTATGAAGGAATATTAATGAGAAGTCTATTGATTTCTTCGATGCACTTGGTATTCTCTTCACGCAATCGACATTATGAGCTGATTCTTATGGGGAGTATTGACCTTATATCAGGTATGGCTTCGAAAACTTTATTTAAATCTTGGCAAGTATAGCTTTGGTCATAACAACAAGCATGTTTTTCTCAAAGTAGTGACATAGCCAAAACTTTTGTGTTATTATGCTTGAAGTGTTATGTTGACAAGGAAGACAACTTGATGTTTCATGCTAGTTTTAATGTTTATGCTTTGTATTGCTTGCATCTGAGTTGTCATCAATTGTCTGGTCTCTCAAAGCCTTGCTAGCAAAAACTCTGTACTAAGCGGAATTCTGCTTGTACTTCCATACCCTGAAACTAACATCTTCCACTTGAGTCCACCATACCTTCCTATTTGTGGTATTCACTACCATTCCTAAAGTATATAATTTTTGTGCTATCTTTAGATGTTCAAAATCTTCTGTTTTGTGCCGCTGATTCAGCTCATGAGGAAGTGGTGGGTAACCCATGATCTTCTTAATTTGGACAAGTTTTATCTTGGGATTGCATGCCTAATCTGCAAACCCCTAATACGACAAGGGACTGGCATGAGTGCCCAGCTCGTAAAAGATAAATACTAACACACAAGTTCCTTCGCCCATGTATGAGTGATAAACAAAGGAATTTAAGGGGATGTGATCGTCCCCACATGGGAGCCGTTCCTCGAAACTTGTCCAAATCATGAAGTGAGTGAGTTATCTATCAACAGTCGTTGACGGATCATGCACCTCCCAAAAGTCTGTTTTTATTCTGTTTGATCTAGAGATGGCACATGAGTTTTCCCTTCTTACCCTTTTGCACGGGGTTTATCCTTTATTTTGTGCTGAGTCAGTCCTTCCTACTTCCTTCCTTCTTGAGAGAGAACAGACACTTGATGTTAATAAAAATTCTTGCATACAAGGCTGCATTGAAATTTAGCATGTTACATCTTTGTTGACATTATCTTTTGATGAGTGAGTTGTTTACAAAATCTTATGCTGAGTAAACATCTTCCTTTGTGTTAACATGTGCACTTCTTGACTAATAACATGTTCTTTCCAAAGCTTTAACTGTTTCCATTATAAGTGAAAGAGCAAAAGTAAAAGTTATAGTTGTTCCTTGACCAAGGCTATGTTTGCCATGATTTGATGAGTTTTCCAGGTCCTACTTTTTTATAATTGTTACTACTTTCTCATAAGGACCTTATGAGTTGAGGTTGCTATTGAGGATGCTTTAGTTTGGTGAGAAATCTTGATGCTTCTTGTCCGTATTCTTTTATCGACACTTCACTCTCTAAACTTGTGGACAGGTTTACCGAGCTTAGTAATCGCTTGGGGACAAGCGAGGTCTAAGCTTGGGGGAGTTGATACGTCCAAAAAGCATCACTATTTTATATTGTGATTTCATCCTATTCATTGATATATTCCACTTTAAAGTATTGTTCTTATGTTGTTTTGACTTGTTTTACACAGTTTACAACTTTCCGATGCCGAAGCAGCAGAACCATGATTCAACGGTGAAAAGTGGACATCAAGTTGCTGAATCAGATCAAGTCCAAATGCGATGAAAATTTACGGGGATCGTTTTTATGGGAATTGACTGGGGATCACCGAAGACGGAGGTGAGGGACCCACCAGGCAGCCAGAAGGGTGCCTGGCGCGGCCCCCCTCCTGGTCGCGCTAGGCACCCTCCTGGATGCCTGGTGGCCCCCCTCGGTGCCCCTCTCGCCTATAAGACCCCCCTAGGGTGAAAACCCTAAGTAGAGAAGAGTTTCCGTGTTTCGCCGCCGCCACGGGGCGGAAACCTACGGAGGAGAAAAGCCATCTCCGGCGGGCAGATTCCGCCGGAAAGATCACCTCCCGGAAGGGGAGATCGTCGCCATCATCATCATCATCGTCACGGGCATCATCGAGATCATCATCAACATCATCCCCAACATCAGCACCATATCCATCACCATCCCATCTCATCTCACAATTTCAACTTGTGTCGTAATCCGTACTATCTATCCTCTCTACTCTGTTGGTGTTGATTACTACTTTGTGGTGAATGCTATTCAGTTTTGTTGGAGAAATATCATTGTGTCCAGATTGTTTGCCACCCATCTATCACCTCTGATCATGATCTCTTTTATGTCTTGTGAGTAGTTACTTTAGTTCTTGAGAACATGGGAGAAGTCTAGTTGTTAGTAGTCATATGATGTTGAAGTATTATGTGTTGTTTGATACTTAAGTTGTGTTCTTATTTCTCTAGTGGTGTTATGTGAGTCGAACACTTAACACTTCACCTTTAATGAGCCTAGAGGAATACATTGTGCACAAAGGATGCTTATGGTGGGTTGCTGGAGTGACAGAAACCTGAACCCCAGTTCGCACACTTTTGCACAAGGGAGTTATGGATCCTTGATCGTAATGCTATGGTTAGGCTTATGCCTTAATTACTACCTTGTATTTGCGGATGCTTGCAAGGTGTGTAATTATAAGAGTACACTTATCTTAGTCTAGAAGGTGTACTAGCATTGATCCACCCACCAACACTTATCAACACAATACATATTACTTGGCGGAGTATGGTGAAAGTAACTTGGCTATCTCCCCCGTGTGTTCTCAAGAACGCTTTAGCTTTTATAAGTTTAGTTCCTAGGCTTATCCTTGTGAAAGGATTGGGCAACTTGCTACTCCTCAGTTACCCTGTCTACTTTTCTTGTTTTTTACTTTTCTGTTGCTAAAACCAAAACCCCCTAAATATTTACCTTTGAGTGCGTGCAGCCTTTTATTATCCAGTGTCACCTATAAACACCTTCTGCTCCTCGTGGGATCGACATCCTTATTTATCGAAAAGCTACAATTGATCCCCTAGACTTGTGGGTTATCAAGAATCGTTTATTGGCGCGGTTAACAGGGGAGGCAACCCAACTAAACCTATTAACTTCTCCACCATCACTAGCCTACAACCCGGTCTCCTAACTACCACCAAGAGACCGGTAAACTTGACACCTATCTATGTCAAACCTTTGTCTTGCGCATAATCCACTTGAGCTTGATGATGCCGATCATGCCCGCCACAAGTTGGAACATCTTTCTTGATTCCGCCGGCTCGATGAAGACTAGTAGATTGCTCCCCCATACTCCATTATGGGTGAGCCTATTTTAGGCACATCTTCACAAGACCATTATCAAGAAATGGTCAACAAGCTCCAAGCATATAATATCTTCGTGATGCTCCGCTTGAACTTGCACACATCAACTTGACCAATCTTTGGATAGCTCCATGAAGAAGACCTTGGTCAACACGTAATCTTCATCCTACAACCTTGAAGCCAACATATGATCTTCAAGTGTTGCCTATGGACAAACCTTAAAGTATAACTCAAGGAAACCATTAGTCCATAAAGTTTGTCATCAATTACCAAAACCAAACATGAGGGCACATGCCCTTTCACTAAGCAACATTGTATCCTCTCTTCTGAAGTGACTATACACCCATAATCAAATATAGCAAGAGTAGAGCTTTACCTCTGCCATGAAAGTTGAACCTGGGTATCCCATGCATGTTTTCCTTTTTGGTACTTCCGGCCACATAAACCCTACCCCACCGGGATATCGACCTATTTTATGCATTGCTAGTTAGCGCGCCAGGTAGCGGCATCGAGGGCTGGAGACCTAATCCAGATTGGATCTACATCAACCTTCGATATCATCATGTCGACCCGGGAGCTCGCAAACAACTACCCCTCGGCGGGGACTCAATCCGATGCTGAGCTCTCTCACTTTTTACGATGGACATGATATATGTCAACACACCTCCCACCACAACATGGAAGAACCCGACGCAACACGACACCAGGGAGAAAAAGAATTGCGCCATGCGTGGCCCAGGCAGGTTCCCCCGATGTTTTTAAATATGAGACATATGGAAGCTTCCCTTAAATTATGCATAGTTTATGATTTTTCTTTTGAAGTGTAAATTCATAATTAAATAGGTATAGGAAACTTCTCCATATCACATGGATCTTAGTATAGTGTATCGGAGTAAAAAACGCATTAAGGTACACATGTAACATATGATTCTTAATTGAAAACAAATTATGATGCTAATGAGTGAATTTTATATGAAATTTTTATAGAATATTTTAATGTCAAAATTCCTCATATCCAAGAACTTTTCCTTGTCCAAAATGCATAGTTTTAAATATTTTTACGGTTTATAATTTTGTTGCATAACTTTTATTCATTTTTAGTCTGCCTTTGTGTTGTGGTTTTTATAGGGTTGTTGGATTGCACAGTAACATGACACATAGAAAGGGAAAATCAAATTGAAGGACCTAACTTTTTTTGAGCGAAAATCGAAGGACCTAATTTGACACGCCAAGTAGTATGCTCGGCACTCAGCTCAAAGCACCATGGTAATCAGGTGAGGTTCGATGTGATTTACATGGCTTAGTAACTTTTTCAAAAAAAATTAGACTAATTTTGTATTCAAAATAAATTTTTCCAGTTGAAACAATGATTAGGACAACTCCGCCACGCTGACGCAAACTCCAGATTTATTCGAGTTTTGTACGGTTTCCTCGGACGTGTTCGTACGCGTGTCCATTTTTTATCCGGCGCCCACGCGGTCGCCAACGCGCTGACGCAAACGCAAAAATCATATAATAATAAAAACCAAATTAAACTTAAACACTAATTAACCGTCCATATTACACTAATTAAAATAGAAATTAATAAAAAACAATAAAGACGCTGGCCTACGCGTCGTTGCCACTGTCGTCCATGTCGTAGTCGTCGCTGTTCGACAGGTCGACGCATGGCGCGGTTGGTGGCGCCCAGAGGAAGTCCGCTCGCCACCGTGCCTCCATGACCGCTCGCTCGTCCTACCGCCCCTCTTGGCCGCCCTCCTTGCCATTGCACGCTCCGGTGGGTTGATGATGACCGCGTTGTGCGATGCGACGCACTCCGCGTTCATCTGCTGGTCGGCCTCCGCGCGCTCGACCGCCAGATGACGCGTGTACTCCTCCTCCTTGAGGCGCTCCTCCTCCGAAACGGTTGCGTCCATTGACACAACCGCCATTGGGACGTACACCGGGAAGGTGGTCACCCCTCCCATTGGTAGTCGTTCCTGAACGACTCAGGCTCCGGCAGGTGATGGTGCGGCGGCGAGTCCACGCCGGGATCGTATGCTGGCGACGTCGTAGGCGGATAGGGCGGTCGGAACTGCGACGCCCACCAATCCCATGGCGTCGGATCTGGATGATGCTGGTGTGGCGGCGACGTCGCCTACTAGTAGGGAAGAGGCGGTGGCGAACATTGGGACGGCGGTGGTGGCGCCTGCCCGCCGCGGATCACGAGAGATTTGCCGACGCATCGAGGAGGCGGAGGCGGCTTCTCCACGCTCTCTTGGATGGGCGAAGTCCAGCCCTGACCACATTGCCTTCTCCTCCTGTGCCGAGAGCTCAATGATGCGCTGGAACGCCGCCTCCTCTTCAGCCACGACGAGTTGGAACACCGCCTTCTCCGCCTCCTCTTCGGGTTTGACAACGGTCGGCGGGGGCATGCAGGAGCGTCGAGAGCGGATGCGAAGCAGACGATTCAACGCATTCGCTCGGTGTCCGTGTTTTAGATGAAGTTTGTGCGCCCGCAGACACCGAACGGACGTAACCGCCGATAAATGCGTATACGTTCGCGTGTTGAGCAAGTTTTTCGCGTATTAAATGCAAAAACGGACACGCGTGAATCAAATATGTTGGCCCGTTGGAGTTAGAGCATCTCCAGCCGTTCGGCCCCAAGCCGTTTTTGGCACTATTTTAGCGCTGTTTGGGGGGCGCTCGGACGGTGAAAGCGGCTTGGGACGATCGCCTCCCCAGCCGCGGCCCAAAGGTCGGCCCCGAATAAAACGACAAATTTGCATAATTTCAAAAACCTGTCTTACCGCTTCAAAAATTTGCAAGGTTCGGCGATCAACGTGCTAAGTTTCCGTGATCAAACATGCCACAGGCGGCGTGATCTACGCGGGAAACAAAAAGTGGGCCGATAGGTGCCTCAAAGGGGGCTGTCGAGGTCGACGATAGACGTCATTGGCTCGCCGAGTTTTCGGCCGGTGTGGACGGCGTGTCCGGAGTGGACGGCGTGCTCCTGGGCGACGTTACCGCAGTCTGCGTAGGCGAGGCAGTGGACGGCGCGGACGGTGTGATCACGGGCGGTGCCATTTGAGCCAAAATCTTGGCGTGCTCAGAGACAAACCACTCCCTGACCGGCGCGTCCATCGCCGCCAAGTCCATCGTCGCCAGAAACATGAGGTTGGTGTTCCTGTTTTTTGCGGCGGCGCTCGTCCTATTGCAGCATCTTTTTTCACGGCATGGGGCGAATCGGGAGGAAATGACGGGAGCTGTGGCGGGGGAGGGACGGAAAGGAAGGAAAACGGCGGGAGATGCGATCTCTCTCGCCGACACCGCGGTCCCATACGGTGTTTCGCTTTATTCGGCGCCCCCAAAAGCCACCCAACGCGCTGGGGTCGGCTTGGATCACCGGATCCACTTTTGGTCCAAGTCAACACTAATTTGGTCATTAAAAACGCGATCGGGTAAAATTCGTAAATAGCCTCCGCTTAGAGGCCTTTAGGACGCGGCTGGAGCTCTTACCGTTATGACCGCTAGTGCTAGTAAACCTAGATAGGACGAGAGTAGCACGATAGCCGGTGCGCTGTGCTGTGTGAGCAAAAGCTAGGGAGCGTCATGAATTCAGTCACCGGATTCACGTCGTCGGCCACTGCGCCCGCCGCTGAGCAGCGGCAGCGGCAGCGGCAGTAGGGCCCCGTGCTTTGACCGGCAAGCAAGGGCATGCATCGCATTTACGCCGACATCACGGGGTGCGTGGGCTGCCTGCGCAGGCGCAAAGCAGCAACAAGGCCCGGGGAGGAGGGCACATGCACATATACACCAACAATTGATTATGGGGGTGCGATGCGGAGAATGAAACAAGGAAGCAGGAGGATGACCACAATCAAGTAGGGCTCTTCCAATGCATTGTTTCTTAGCATGATATTATAGAAACAATAAAAATTTAAGATAAAACCTTCACAATACATTGTTTTTTAGATGTTGTATCATATTTACGCATGAAGTCAAAATCATTAAATAAGATATAATATCTAAAAAACAATGCATTATGAGGGTCGTATCTTAAATTTGTATTGGTCTTATAATATTGTGCTAAAAAACAATGCATTGGAAGACTTCGGCGGGCTGTGCCCTCCCCTCCCTCGGCTCCATCCATGCTGCAGCAAATGGGCCACTCACAACACAAGATGATGGCGAAGCTGCGACGAGACTTCCGGCGTCCTTGGTTTCTAGCACAATTTGCAACGTTTTCTATTCCAGGCTGATAGCTCGTTTTCCCTGTTCATTTGCGTCTGCTTCCGTCCATCCAACGCGACCATATGGCTGCCGACTGCCGACAGGGCTACGATGTTTGCGCGGTGGATGGGCGCAGTGCCGCTGAGGAGCACCGACCGACGAACGGCCGAACGCAACTCTCGACTCGATCTATCATCTATTGCTTGCACAGACAGATGCATGGGCACACGACATTGTTCCCTGGAAAGATGGCGCCCATCGATCTGCCCTAATGCTGCACTTTGACATAGATCGCCACACAGGCACACATGCATTCACGAGTGACGTGATTCCACTGCGATTTGGATGAAAGTGCACACGGAAAGATGATGCCTTTGCTTTGCTTTACTCCGTGTCACCGTGTCTCTACACACAACTGGCTAAGAAGGCGCTAGCTAGGGTAGGTGGATCAGTGTCAGTCTAGCTAAGCCTAACACACACCCTCATGCAAGGCGTACAAAACGGGTCCAGATCTCACTGTCGTGGGAAATACCAGATCTACCTAAACCATCACCAATGTTATCTTTCTTCCTTTGACCGTACTTTACAGGCTGACAATGCCGTTCATGAGGGGTTTGTCCAGTCCGGCTCCGGCCTAATCTTAATCACACATCTACTGCACAACACATGCCTCCAAGCATAGCCACTTGCAATGCAAACCATACTTTTTCAACATGGACGGCAGCACTGCAGGAGAAATTTGGCAGAAAATTTGACTCGTAACGAAACTGACCTTGGTGGATCACTGCAGGGAAGGCTTGGAATTACGGTTCCAAATTCTAATGTCTCCTCTTAATTCGGATCAAATCAGAATTGACAGCGTGCTTCCTCCACAAAATGATCTGGGAATATTTTTCAGCCTACTCCACAATAATTAGATTCGGCAAATTCATATGGAACTTTCTGTAGTAAAGTAAACATGTCAAGGATGAGCCACAGCCAATATGAACTACTCTACTAAAACATGCTGTGATCAGCATCTTTCAAACAGGCAGGAATAACAGGAGTCAAACGCAAATTCTTGTATGCCCACCCCGACGTCTTTTGCCTGGATGGGCATCGCCCAGACTACCGACAAAGGGCTCCTGCTGTCTCGCATCCGGAGAATTCTTCAGTCCAAAAGACCGACCTACGATGTCAAAGCCCACCCTGTGTAGTTTAGTTTGGTCCACCCACCCACACACACACACACACAACTGCCACGAAGAAGACAAGGAAGTCTTTTAAGGTCCAAGCCCATTAGAATGCCAGTGCCCCTTTTTGTTAGGATGCCACTGTTTTACTTCTTTTTTTAGAATAGTACCGTTAGAGTGGTTTATAAGGTGCATTTGAGCTCAGGATTATGTACAAATATTAATGTGATCCCGAGCTTAAATGAACCCACATGAAGAGTAAATTAAAAAAATAGCACTTACCAAAATGAAAAATCTGATTTTTGTGTGTGGATGAACATCAACAAATGTTCTAACATCCTGCAAATTTTTATCAAGACAAGACATCCGTAGTGGTGTGTGTAAAAAAACAGTGTTCTAACATGTTTCATTATGAGTCTTCATTTTTGTTTTTTTCTGTACAGGCTTTCAAAGATGTATTTTTGAAGTAAATTTAATCATTTGTTAGCACATCTATTGATTTTAGTCCACAAAAAAATAGTTATTTTTTCTATTTTTTTTTCAAAATTTATTGTTTATAGGGTGAATTTAAGCTCATGATTTTATACTCCATGTACCATTGTTAACCATTATAGCGACCAAAAACCAGGGTGGATCCGCATTCCAAACAACGGTTTGGTAATCCGCCACTTGTATAGCTAAAGTGTGAGCTGTGATATTAGCCTCTTTAGGACAATGATACAATGAAACATGATCAAAATTAAAGCAAAGAAATGAACACTCCTCGTATATTGCACTGCCAGACCAATAATATTACAGCCTTGCTGCATTACTTCAACTACTTTCATCTTTCATGCAGCCTGATTCGATCATGAGTTTGTTACATACTTCCTCCGTTTATTTTTACTTCACATATAAGATTTGATCAAAGTCAAATTGGACAAAGTTTAACCAAATTTATATTAAAAAGTATCAACATCTACAACATCATAGTTATATCATATGAAGACTAATGTCATGATGCTTCTAATGATATTGATTTCATGGTGTAGATGTGAATAGATTTTTGTATAAAAAATGATCAAACTTTATCAAATTTTATGCGGAGTAAGAAGAAACAGAGGAAGTACAATCTGACTATCATACAGATGACCAAGTAGCATGGCTGGAGCCTCTGCCATGTTGTTTGCTGCATCACCAATTTATAGTACCCAAGAAACTCGTTGCGTGTATAACAATCAGACTGATTTTGCCCTTTTGATTAATGATGTAGCCTAGATCACCAATGAATAAAAGGAGAGTACTTATGTGTAAAGAAAATATGTCAAAATGGATGTCATAACTATGATCTTTTCTGTTACAAACTTTTCAACTGTTTGGGGAAAAATCGCTAAATAACGCTCTCTTCAATTAAAAAAAAGGAAAACACTACCATTTAACGCAAGGGCGAGAAATTACATGGATGTGGCACATCTAACTTTACCATCATCTGTTTTTATGCAAAGTTGAGACAAGTTTTTGTTTTCCTTTTTATTAATCAAATAATGTATAATTTAAATCGGACTTAGTTTTATTTCTAGACAAAAATATGATTTAGTGAATTCTCATCCAAATGAGAACTGGCAAATTTGTTTTTTTAGGGGTACTGGCAAAATACTGGCAAATATGTTAGAATTTTGAGGTCCAAGTCCAACAACATGGAAATTGGAGACCCATGCGACACCGGCCCAGTCGGAACGGTCCATTTCTAGTCTATCCAAAGTCCAAGGACCAAGATAATGGGTTTGGTAAGCGGTGACAAGGAGGAGCAAAAAAGCGGACTTCCGTTTCAAATGTCCACTATATAAGGCGCCAAATGGAGAAGCATGAGAGGCACACCAAGCAGCAAAGAGTAGACCAAGATGGCCATCGGCACAAACATGAAGGGCGTGGCCCTTGTCCTCGCTCTTGCAGCGACGCTCCTGTCTTACTGCAGTGCATCCTCACCAGTTGCAGCTCCGGCTCCGGCTCCCTACGCTGATGGTGCTTCCGCACCTTACGGCACCTTCCCGCTGGCCCCGGCCGCCGCCGATGCTGAGGCGCCAACCACGGCGCACCATGCACCTAGACTTGGGAAGGATCACCACCATGCGAAGTCGCCGGCGTACCACAACACATCTGAGCACGGGAAGCCTCACGGCCATGATGGCTCGCCGGTGGAGGCACCAGCGCCATACCACACCAATGCATCTCAGCACAAGCACCATGGTAACCTCGGCCACGGCAACGCATCTCACCACGGTCACCTTGGCCACCAGCACCAGAGCCACGACGCCCCACCAATTCCATCCCCAGCTCATCACACGCCGCCACCTCCGGCTCATAATGCACCCCCGCCTCACTTGCCGCCTCCTGCTTACCACTCACCACCGCCGCCTGTTCACCGTTCGCCGCCGCCTGTTCACTATTCGCCGCCGCCCCCGGCACACCATTCGCCGCCCCCTGCTCACTATTCGCCTCCGCCCCCGGCACACCATTCTCCGCCAACCCCTACTCACCATTCGCCTCCGCCTCCGGCACACCATTCGCCACCGCCCCCGGCACTGCATTCGCCGCCACCCCCTACTCACCATTCGCCTCCGCCCCCTGCTCACCAATCCCCGCCGCCCCCGGCACACCATTCGCCCCCACCCCCTGCTCACCATTCGCCGCCGCCCCCGGCACACCACTTGCCACCCCCTGCACACCACCTGCCACCTCCGCCACCATCCCATTATCCACCTCAGGTTCCGGCAGCTCCGGCACATAAGCATTCACCACCATCCCCAGCTCATCGCGGCAAAGCACCGCCACCAGCACCGGCACGTCGCCATGGGAAATTCCCGCCACCACCTCGATCAGGGTACTCGGCGATAGCACCATCCCCATCTTACTACGGTGCGGATGCGCCGTATACTAATTAAGCAAGTTCCCTGAGCCTCGGTATCACGGCGCGTCGGCACGTGTCCAAAGAGTGTCGCCTCCGTGGTTCCATGGTGGAAGGGCCAGATAAGTAAGCTTGTAACGGACGTAAGTTCGAGACCGTTAACACATGTGCAGGTGATCAAAACTCCATTCACGACTCTCGGAGGACGAGACTTGCTTATACAGTAATACTGTAATACTTTGCTTTCCAAGTTTCACCCAGAAAGCTATACTGAATAAATCGGGTATTTTATCTGAAGTTGTATCGTTTGATGTAAACTTGTAATACTGTTTCGTTTTCCCTTCATAATAAGAAATGTTTGTCATCTTTAGAGTAAAACGAGAGACAACCCTCACGCTCACATACACGAGTATACACTCATCCTTATAAATGCACACACGTACACCCTATCCTTATGAGCATCTTCGCAATATTGAGTCCGGCTTATCATTTTGAAATTAACGAAGTCACAATCTCGTTTTTAACAAAAACGTCTTCTTTCACTGAAAGCATATCGCCGAAAGCCTGAAATAAATCCAAAAAAATGCGAGCATTAATATTAAATATGGAATTTGAACTCTGGTGGATTGATATATCACTGTTATTTCAACCAATTCAACCACACATACTAATTCGAAAACGAGAGACTATTTATACAAGTACAAAGGACGCAATTAGGGACGCGTGCGAGTAAACGTCACGTCCGTTGTCAAAAGGCAACCGACGGCGGTTCCACAAAAGCAGGAATTAATTATCCCATAATTTACATGTGGGTTGATTAATTTTAACAGTTTCCTTAATCACTGCTTCATCTTGTGAACGGACTTCGTTCTGATAGATTATTTAAGAGCAGTGCTAGGTGTACGATGAATTTCGTACGATATTGGTACCACACTGCCTAATCACCCTTGGATCAAATCTATTTATCAACCGAAATGGTTGGATCACAACGTTGGATATGAATCATACATGCATAGTCGTACGCAGAGCAGTTTCGATTAATTAAAAACCCCTTGTGACAAATTTGAGGAGTATAGTATTTGATATATTGGTAAAACTCCTTCAAATCTTGTGAGAAAAATAAAGAAAAAATAACGCAACATATAATCGTTATTTTCTCTTTCCACTCAACTAACAAAGTGGCCTACTCTATGGGCTATAATTTCATAAAGTTTAATAATACAAACTGTAAACTTGAGATAAAACTCAGATTGATTGATTTGCTGTTGCCGTAGTACATGGGATTTTATAGCACATGAGACCACCGATCCCTAACTTGGACTACAAGTCTACCAAGAATACAACTCGTATTGGAGACTAACTCTATAATCTAACATCCCCCCGCAGTATCAACGTGGGGTTCAACAACGTTGAGACTGAGACGAATATCATTAAAAGGTGTAGTAGCTAAGCCCTTGGTGAAGATATCCGCAAACTGAGCAGTCTTAGGAACATGAAGAACTCGAACTTGTCCCAAAGCAACCTTCTCCCGAACAAAATGAATGTCAATCTCGATGTGCTTGGTACGGCGATGCTGCACAGGATTGCTGGACATATACACTGCTGAGATGTTGTCACAATAGACAATAGTAGCATGCTGAACAGGACGATGAAGCTCCGTGAGTAACTGGCGTAGCCAAACTGTTTCTGCGACAGCATGGGCGACTGCACGATATTCAGCTTCAACTGATGAACGAGAGACGATGACCTTCCTTTTTGAAGACCAAGAAATTAAATTGTTACCAAGAAAAACACAATATCCGGACGTAGATCAACGAGTATCGGGACAACCAGCCCAGTCTGCGTCAGAATATGCTGTCAGTGATAACGGAGAGGATGTTTATGTGAAGATCGTGGTCGAGAGTTCCTTTGAGATAGCGAAGGATACGTTTGACATGATCATAATGAGGAATGCGAGGATCATGCATATACAGGCAAGCTTGTTGGACAACATAGGAGATTTCAGGTCTGGTGATGGTAAGATATTGCAGCGCACCAGTGATGCTTCAGTATAAAGTGGGATAGGAAAAGGGTTCACCGGCGAGAGAAAGTTTGGTAGTAGTATCAACTGGTGTGCGAGAAGACTGGCACTCGAGCATGCCTGCGCGAGATAAAAGGTCAAGAATGTATTGTCTTTGAGATAGAAACATGCCATGAGAGTCACGAGTAACATCAATACCAAGGAAGTGGTGAAGCGAACCGAGATCTGTCATGGAGAATTCAACACTAAGGGAGGATATAATGTGAGTTAAGAGGGTTTGGGATGAAGCAGTTAGAACAATGTCATCAACATAGAGAAGCAAATAAGCAATATCGGAATTTTGGCGGTAAAAAAAAAGACAAGAATCAGAAAGAGAAGGAGCAAAGCCAATGGTCTGAATAAAGGTAGAAAAACGTTAAAACCATGCACGAGGAGCTTGTTTTAAACCGTAGAGAGATTTCTGAAGAAGACAAACATGATTTGGAAAGGTAGAATCAGTGAACCCAAGTGGTTGCTGACAGTAGACAGTTTCTTGAAGAGAACCATTAAGAAATACGTTTTTAACATCGAGTTGATGAATGGGCCAGGTGGAAGAGATTGCAATGCTAAGGACAGTGCGAATGGTGCTAGGTTTTACAACAGGGGAAAAGGTTTCATCATAATCTATTCCGTGTTGTTGAGAGTAACCATGACAAACCCAGCGAGCTTTGTAGCGAGAGAGAGTGCCATCAGAGTGAAATTTGTGGCGAAAAACCCACTTGCCAGAAACGATGTTTGCACCGGGTGGACAAGAAACAAGTTTCCAGGTGTTATTTTCAAGTAAGGCAGCGAATTCTTCTTTCATTGCATTGGCCCAATGGGGATCTAAAGAGCAGCCTTGTAGGTTTTTGGAAGGGGAGAGACAGTGGGAGTAACATGAAGATTAAGACGATCAACAGGTTGACGGAAACCGGATTTAGCTCGTGTGCGCATGTGATGATCATTGTGAGGTTGAGCAATGGGAAGTGCACGAGCTGGTAGGGTAGAGGTAGAGGAGGGTTCAGTGGGAGAGCCGGGAGCCGGCACCGGAGAGGAGGGAGTTGTGTCAGGTGCGGTAGGTAGGTGCGCGGGGTCAGGTGTTGCAGCAGAAGACGGTGGGGAAAAAGTAGCTACGGTTGGACTTGGTAGTGGAGTGGTGACAGATGGTGGTATTGGAGGAGCAGGAGATTGGAGGGGTGAAAGAAGAATGCGACTGAGTGTTGGAGGAGACGATGTGGTGGATTCAGAGGTTGTGATGGATTCAAAGGTTGGTCGAGCGAAGGGAAAAATGTTCTCAAAGAAAGTAACATGACGTGAAATGTGTACGCGACTGGATATGGGGTAAAACCAACAATAGCCTTTGTGTTCATTAGAATAACCGAGGAAAATACAGGAGAGAGATCGAGGTGCTAGTTTGTTAGGGGAGGTGGCATAAGAGTTGGGAAAGCAAAGACACCCAAAGACTCGAAGTTGAGGATAATTAGGATGAGAAAGAAAGAGAGAGAAATAGGGAGTGGTGTTAGGGTTTACTTTGGAAGGCCGGATGTTTAAGAGGTTGGTTGCGGTGCGGAGAGCTTCAACCCAGATTTTTGGTGGCATGGATGCATGAAGGAGAAGAGTGCGAACGATATCATTGAGGGTGCGAAGAGATCATTCAGCTTTTCCGTTTTGAGGTGAGGTATAAGGGAAGGAAAAACGAAGAAGAATGCCGTGTTGGAGAAAGAAGTTGCGATTTTGAAAATTATCAAATTCTCGACCATTGTCACATTGGATAAAACGAATAGGGAGAAAGAAGTGGACAACAACATATCTTTGAAAATTGATAAAGATGGTGTGGACATCAGATTTATTGCGCAAAGGAAAGGTCCAAACAAAATGTGTATAATCATCTAGAGTAACAAGGTAATATTTGAACCCGGAAATACTAGTATGTGGGGATGTCCATAAGTCACAATGCAACAATTCAAAAGGGAAAGTACTATAGGATGTAGAGGATCTAAAAGGTAATCTGACATGTTTGCCTGTTTGAAAGGACTCACAAACTGACCTATCATGAGTATTTCTATTACAGGGAATGGAAAATTCGCTAAGAAGAGACGATAAAACTGCGGCATGTGGATGACCGAGACGTTAGTGCCAGAGATCAACGGAATCCATCATGGAGGAGGGTTGGTCGGCGACAAGGGCTCCATGGAAAGAGTAAAGGTCGCCTGAACTATTGAAGCACGTGATCACTGCCTTGGTCAGGAGGTCCTTCACAGATAAACCAAAGGGATCAAACTCAAGAGAAACATGATTGTCGGAAGTGAATTTGCGAAAAGAAATAAGATTACTAATAGGTGCAGGTGCAACAAGAACATCACGAAGAAGAAGAGTTTTAGTTGGGTTAGGAATATGAGTATGACCAACACAGAATATAGGAGTGGTAGAACCATCGCCTAGAGTGATAGAAGAAAAGGGAGATGAAGTAGAACAGGAGGACAACATGTTATTTGACGATGACATATGGCAAGAAGCACCCGAGTCAAAGATCCAGTCCATACCTGAGTTCCCCTGAAAAATTATTCATGGCTTGCAAGAAGGCGGCCTGGTCCCACATTGGCGTCGCTGCAGGTAGCTGAGTTGGTGCTGATGACGAAGGAGGCAGCATGTACGACGTCTCACCATATGGATAGGAGGCCGGAGCAGCATAGTAGGCGTTCATGGGAGGGCGCGATCCAAGCAGCCCCAGTGCGCCAGTGGGGGGAGGGGGCGCATGCCTGGCATCCAGGAGACGGAGAAGGCCGGCGGGGCGCCGATCGGAGAGGGTGCGGCCAAAGGCATGGGCCAAGCTTGCACCATCCCTGTCCACGGATCATGCGGAGGACGCCATCCAGGTGAAGCTGGGAGAGAAGACGGTGCAGCTGGAGGAGTACTTGGCGGTGCGGTTGCTGATGACGGTGTCGTAGTAGACCGCGATGGCTTGTAGACAGGATTCTTGCCTCGATAAATGGGGCTCGGTCTCCATCTAGGAGGAGGTTGCATCGTTGGCGTGGGAGGCGGAGCAACATGCACTGGAGGTGCTGGTGAAGGTGTCGGCGGGCGCGGCGCAGCATGAAACAGTTGAGGACGAGATTCCTTGCGCGCCCGAGTGTCAGCGGCGAGCTGCAGCATGGATCGTACTTCGGCAAAGGTTGGTGGAGGCCGCATCATGGGGATGAAGGAGGCCTGCTTGTCGAACTCCTCGCTGAGGCCGACAATGACAATATTGATGAGCTGCGAGTCGCTGACGATGTCGCCAAGTTCCCAAAGCTCATCGCCAATGGATTTGATGCGTTGGCAGTAGAGGTTCACCGGGGTGTCGCCTTGAGTCATGTTGCGCAGCTCGGTATGCAGGACGTTCTTCCGGGCATCGCTGTTGCTCTGAAAGAGCTGGCGCAGAGAGGCCCAGATCGTGGCGGCTGTGGCGTTGTCATGGTCTAGGGTATTGAAGATTTCGGTGGAGATTCTAGTGTAGAACCATTGAACGATGGCGAGATCGTCCTTGACCCATTGGGGATCGTCTGGGCGAGGGACGCTGTTGGAGGCGATATGTGAGCGGAGGTTGCAGCAGCCAATATGAAGATCAAAGAGATGCTACCAGTGGTAGTAATTGTGGGCGGCGAGATCAAGAACAATGGGGATGAATGGGCTCACATCGACGATGGTGTTGGCGAGGGAGATTGGTGCGGTGGCGATGAGGGCAGGGGAGGTATTAGAGTTGGGAACTAGGGATAGTTGGGAAGATTGTATGGCGGAAGCGGAAGCTTTAGAGGCGGCCAGGGCGGCGCGCCGCTCGAAGAAGCCGGGCGGCGGCAGCGGAGGAGGATTGGGTGGGCGAGCCATGGCCTAGGAACGAAAATCTGATACCATGTAAACTTGAGATAAAACTCAGATTGATTGATTTGCTGTTGCCGTAGTACATGGGGTTTTATAGCACATGAGACCACCGATCCCTAACTTGGACTACAAGTCTACCAGGAATACAACTCGTAGTACAACTCGTATTGGAGACTAACTCTATAATCTAACACAAACATATTATTCGATTTGTCTAAGATAAATGGAATGATGACATTGCAAAGGTAAGACTTATGTGAACATAGTTTTGACTTAGGTCTGTTTGGTTCTTTTAATTATATATAAATATATGTGTTATCTTTTTATCATTTACCTTCTAATTATACATGTTGTAAAAACTATATTCATTATGATCAATCGAGCTGTGCACATAATATTTATACATTTACTTGAATTTTTTCCAAATTTGAAAGTTCATATCGCATTGTTCCGTGCAAATGTTTAAGTCCATCTTGATTAAAACAAGAACAATCTCAATTTAGTGCCATACTATGAAAAATTATATCTATTAAAATTGTTTTTTAATACTTTGAATAAAACAATTCGTGACATTGTCATGTTGACAACACTCTAATTGTACAAATTGTTCCAGACATTTGGTTAAAAAAAAGGCAACCTTATAGATATAGAGGAAATTGCATTACAAACTACAAAGTGAGTTGTATCTCTGTGTTGTGAACATATATCATATATCTAATTCTGCTAGCGTGTGTTGTGAACATATATCATATATCTAATTCTGCTGGCGATGGTGTGGTTTCCTGACTGTTTTAACAGATCTAGTGTCAACTGTCAACATGAAGAGGGAAGGAGAGTACCACCAACTTACAGAAAATAATACGATAATGAATATAGTTGAAAAAATGTACCACTATTTAACAGTAACAATATATCATAAAATGTTTGGGAAAAAGCTGTCAACACAAAAATCCACTCTAATCTAGATTACAAATCTATATATGGTGGGAAAAGATAAAAACAAACCTTCATGGTAATTACATATCAGACTGAAAAAGTGCCAACTTGAATGCTCTAAACTTTTTTGGTGCTATCATAAGGGATAATCAAAACCGACTATGGTCCCGTACGGGCCCCACCCTTTCTTGGGTGGGGGGTTTTCCCTCTAGGTTTTGGTCTTCTTCGCCTACCCCTTCTCCCCCTCTATATATATACCCATGTATTGTATGGAGAGACACACCAATTAATAATAAAGACCAAGTCCCGTTATTCTTTTGTGTCCCTTTACTTTTCGCATAGGTGATTGTGCCGTGTGTACGACTACTTCGACTACGCTTCCGCTCTATTCCCTTGGACTGGACTCGCCGGCAAAGGTTGTGCAACACGTTATCAGCACCAGCTCCACCGACTGATCTGCCTCGAGCCTTCATCAAGCAGACTCTCGTCGTTCATCGCAGAGGTATAATCCAGATCCGATCGCAACAACGGTTTTATATCTGTCTATGTTTCCGTTTTTGCTCTTTTTTGGATTTATTCTATCTATGATGTTGTTTTCTCGCTTGATCGGAGCAAACCTGATGTCGCCGGCATAGTGCCGATCAATCTTACATCAAAAGAATTTTTACTAACTACATCATATAAAAAACGGTGAATATACATGCTCCAGATGAGCACAACATCATCATGATGTACCTGATGTACACATGCATTTTATCATCTAGGTATCTAATGTACACGTGCTCCCGATGAGCATGGCATCGTCGTTGGCTCATAGAGTCGCTCATCGTGTGTTGCCCGGTCAGGCGAGCCGCCAAGCCACACGTCGAGATCCGCACTACGTAGCGATGTGATGCACCGGATGCTGATGTGTTGTCCTGTTTTTTGTTTTGTTTTTGACGTTCCATCTTTCCAAGCTGGTACGCTTCATCATATTCGTGCTCGCGGCTTTCCTGCATCTATGATGCATCAGGCATCATAGTATAATGTGACCGTGCACAGCAGGCTTCAAGATGGTGGGAGATTATAATTCGGCTTTGCACCGGATTTAAACCTCTCTTCTGATGTGTGGTGTCACCATCACTGACACCTAGAAGATTGAGAAGACTCTCTCTACTTTCCAGCCCAATGCCGTACAGTCCTCGCGGAATTACCGCCAGGGAAAGTACACACAGTTCTTATAACTCTCTTGCTTCACTTATAATCCCTCCGATCCATAATAAGTGTCCCTCATTTTGTACTAAGATAGTACAAACTTTGTATTAGATGAGCGACACTTATTATGGATCAGAGGGAGTACTTGTTAAGAGAGTTGAATATGTTCTATTGGTTAATATATCTTATGGTAAAAATGATATCTGTTGCATAGGTAATCCTGATCACTAAGTTTGTCTTAGGATATCCTACAATAGTTTTGAGGTATTAATTGAGTAATGATGAACTTTTCTGGAATTGAGCTTGCACCGATTAGTGATAGGTGTTGTATGTTTTCTCAACGTGAATTTTCAATATAAAACAAAACTACTTGAGAACGATGTCTCCTAAGTTGATCCACGTTGATGATGTAGCTGTAAATAGCCCCTAACGTACGATGGTCGAGATGTGCAAGGGTAACCAAATCCCCATACACTCTCCCATAGATACATGGTTATTTGTGATTCTTCCGAGTATACCTAGAAGTACTGATAAGAAGTTGATGAGTTCTTTATGACTAATGCGAGTATTTGATTTTGTCGCACTTCCGCCTATCTATATTGCTAGCCTCTTCGGTACCGTGCATTGCCTAACCTCACCTTGACGTGCAGTGCATCTTTTGTCGATGCATCTAAGCTCCATGGGATGACTCGCTCTCTCACACATAATCCTCATTATATTTTCCTCAACATAGCCATGATACCTACCTATGATGACATTTCCATAGCCATTCCGAAATATATTGCCATGCAACTTCATTCTTCTTCATTTTCGTATGACTTATCCTTCATTGTCATATTGCTTTTCATGATCACATATAGCTTGCATGATAGTTGGGATTTGCCACCTGTTCATAGTTTGCTACATGTTATGCTAGATCATTGCATATCATGGTACGTTGCCAGAGACATTCATATAGAGTGATAACATTTTATTCAGAGTTGTAAGTAAATAAAAGTGTGATGTTCATTAGAGTGTATCCATATAGCGAGGTATAAAAAAGAGGCCAAAAGAGCCCATCAAAAGGAGGGAAAAAAGAGAAAGGAGCCCATAAAAAAGAAAAAGAAAAATATAATAAAGGGAGAGGGGACACACTACTATCTTTTATACACACATGTCCTTCATAATAGAACCTTATGCTTCATATATATAGAGTTCATATATTTCATATCATATACTAGTTGGGGATCCTTACGTTATAGAACTTGGCTTGCATATTCCAATGACGATCTTCCTCAAAACGCTCTAGATCTTCGCGAGCAAGAAATTGGATGCACCCCACCTTAGTCTTTTAGAGAGCTTTCATATCTTACATCTTACATTCTTAAGAAGTTGCTCCCCACTATTACTAATTCTCTCAACATGCACACACTCCACCTCATCATGCATGCCACATCATCCTCCACTAGCATATTTCTTTCAACATGTAAGCATGTCATCTCATCATCCAACATGCATGAGAAAGACCCACCTCAATATGCCACTATGCATAATAAAAACCCACATGCAATATACATGCATGTAAATTTTTATTTTATTATAATATTTATATTAAGTCCATATATTAGTTCAAAAGTTATTGTTTGAAATATACATGCTTCATTTAACCAAACATTTTCACTTAAATATTTTACAAAAAAGTTCCGCAAGAACGTGCGGGGCATCATCTAGTACTTATAGATTTAGTGCATCCGCTGCATGGCAATCCCTACCACTCGCATCGATATTTATCATAAGGCTTCCTCTTGCCTAATGATTGTCCACGTTGGCGCGAGACTTTCTCACCTTTTGACTTCCTATCTCCATCATTACTCTCTTTGCCATTTCAGTGCCGCTTATCTTTCTCACGCTCGTTCATTTGCATTAGTTGCTAAAATTTGAAAGGGGGATGGCCTTGAAACCATGTATCCGACTGGCACTCCGGGGTAGTGTTATGATAAGGTTGTCTCTAGGTTATGAGAAAGGCGAAGGTTGACTATGAGTTCTCAACATATTTTTTATTCTAAATCTTTCCCGCTCATGTCATGGGAACTTTGACTGCAGACATTTGATTCACGAAAAGAAAAATCTCAATTGTCTATATGTTCTTCCATTGCTTGTTTAATATCAACTATAGAATATTGCTTTATATCACATTGTCTTAAGCTTATACATCTTGATTATATTGGATTGATTACCTATACACCTGGTAGCATGTCACCTTAAAATTATCTTTGTTATCAATTACCGACTCCAAGAAGAGTAGGAATTAAGCTTGGGGATGCTGATACCTCTCAAACGTATCTATAATTTTTGGTTGTTTGATGCTTATTTTATATCATTGCTACACATTTTTACTATGGTTTATAGAATTTATTGGACTAACCTATTAATCCAGTGCCCAGTGCTAGCTTTTGTTTATTTTTTCTTTGTATTGCAAAAAAGGCCAAAAAATGAAAGTGCTCAAAAAAGTACATACATTCTAACTTCCCAGAAAACTCCCGGAGTCAGAAGGACAAGTCAAGGGGAGGCCCACGACTCCTAGGTGGCTCCTAGGCACGACCAGGGGGTTGGCCATGCCCTCCACCCGTCTCCTCACCTCGGGATTCACCTCGGGTCGCCTCTTCGCCTATATATTGCCACTGACCTAAAACTGAGAACCACCGGAAGCTTTTTTCCAGAAACTATTTCGAGCTCCACCGCCATCGAAAACCCTAATTTGGTGGACAAAAGTTACTGTTCCAGCACCCTCTGGGACGGGAATTCACCTTTGGAGTCATTTTCATCGACGTTACTGCCTCCCACGATGACACGGGAGTAGTTCCTTCTCGGGGTTGAGCCTTGTACTAGTAACTATGTAGTTATCTCTCTCCCCCATGATGTGATCTTGATTGTGATCATCAGCTATGTTAATATAGTTGAATACTATGATATTTCTCCTATATTTCCTTTATGTAATGGATATGATGTTCCCACTTGATGATATCTTGTATAATTTCCGAAGACCGTGGTAACAATGGGACTTTATGGATAATAGATTAGAGTGATATTGATCATGAGTTTGTTCATCTTGTTGGATTGAACAATGAAATCATGAGGTTTCTTGTTGGATTAGAGTGATATCACCTCCATTGGATTATTACATGTGGATTTTTAACTTTGGAAAATAGTCATTTTCGTCGCCAACTTCTAATTCCCAATTTTCTACTCATGATTCTCGATAAAATAATGGCAATGGTTATGGTGGGGGTATTTACGCGTTGGTCGACATCATGTCTGACGTCCGACCTTCATTGGTTAAGTTATAAATGGTGTCGTTCACGTGATGTTCCCTTGTTGAAGATATTGCATGCCTTTTACTCAGATTCCTCTTCGGCCGAAAACCGTGCACAATTTCGTTCCTAGAGACTTGTTGTTGGAGAATCTATCTTATTTACTGGCTTGTTATACTTTATGATTGTTGTTATTGTTTGTTGTAGGTGTTATGTTGGTTTCTATTTTTTAATAATTTTATGTATGAATCTTGGTGTATTACGTAGAGGTTGAGTCGTGTTGTTCTAAAGGCTATGCGTAATTGAAATATTCTCGATATATTTATTTTCTTTGTTGAAAAAAATATATATTTATGTTACATTTTATGGATCTCGGCTCATAAAATCTTGTTCTTCAGCCCAGTTAAATTCTGAAATCTGAGAGGTCCATTTAAATTATGTAGCATGTGTGTAAGTTTAATATCATACAGCTAGTTTAAAATGATTAACATCAATATAAAAGATGAGTTGTTCTACTACTCCTTGTAGCATGAGAAAAAATAGCAACATCATGCCCTCTCAATTACTCACTTCAAAGCCACGCCATGCAACGTGCGTCAAGTTACTTGAATGAAGTTTGAGTTTGGGATAATATCATGCTTCTTGCTGGAAGAACTATTTTTTTGTATAGTGCACTACCTAGGTGTACGTGTAAATTCTTGAGCTCATCATGGATACATATAAGGAGTTCTTCCATCACGTATCGTTTCTCCCTCTCCCCTTTATGTAGAGAAGTTTCAGAGGCGAATGGGTGCACACACACACACACGCACGCACGCACAGAACACACTTGGTTGAGTTCCTCTGTGCCAAGCTGCTTCTCTCACGATTGCATCCCGACAACTGCGTGTGTATCCATCCGGAAGAGCAGACCTTCGAAACCTTGTCCCTTCACAATCTGCACTAGATAAGTGGTCATAAGGTTTTTGAGGAGCATTGGCGCGACTTTTGGTTCAAGATCAAATACTTACTCGAAGCTCATCCGCGTGATTGGTCAATTTCTTCTACGGTAGATTATCATCATGTCTTTAGCACCATGGCTCAAGATGGTGCTGCATCATTGATTTCGATGCCCTCATATGTTCTCATCCTCTCTTTGTTGACATGTGTTATTTATTCTTACGCGTATGTGTTAGATGTGTTTAGATGTCGTATTTGATTTTTCATGTTAGTAATTTTAAGATTATGCTAATCTGATTAAACGCAAAGGTGACTAATTCCCTAACAGTAACTAAGCACACCTACTAAAAGCAAATCAGGGATAAGAGCCTGTTCGGAATCTCTTCAATCTCAAAACTCCGCTCCGCGCTATAGAGGAAATGAGGAAACCGGTTTGAACCACTCCCTGAAGTTGCGTTGCCGCTCCGGGAGCCACAGTTGTGGAGCAAAGGGGATCCGATCAGGTCCTAAATATACAACAAAAAAGATTATTAAACAATGAAACGATTACTAGTAGTAGTATATTTTTTTCTGAGAAATGTCATTTGCCATGAGCTATCCCCTATGGAAGCAACCTGCGTGGGCAACATTTGTCTTCGTTTTATTGAACGCAAACCACCTAATTACTTAAGCGTAAACATACACAATATCGTTCGATACAACCTCCAAAATGCATTCTGCAGGCAAAACAGGCCAAAGAGAGGAGGAAGAAGAGCAGACAGGGCCGGTCCTGAGAGTTTAGGGGCCCGGGGCGAAACTATAATTTGAGGCCCTTCGGGGCCCTTAGTATAAATGTTTAACTAGTAATCATTATATATAGATATAATTTGTATCAAAGAAAATAATTAAGTGCATTCAAATCAATGTACATATCACACGATCTATTACATATTATCTTTAAAAATTTCTTCTAACATTTTGAGAAGCAAAATCGCTAATGATAGTATCAATATCGATTTCATCAAGCATTTTTTTCTCAATGCATAAAGTTGCCAAGATATTTAACCTCTCTTGCGACATTGTAGATCTTAGGTAGTTCTTCAGTAATTTCAACTTTGAAAAACTTCTTTCAGCTGATGCCACAGTCACAGGCATGGTAAAGAGAATCCGATATGCAATAGAAATATTAGGATAGAAATCTGCTTCTCTGACATACTCCAAAATATCCATAGCAGACATTGCTCTATCGGGTAAAGTTGACTTCATAACAGTTAACTCTGAAATCAAATCATTTAACTCAACATCAGATGAACCATTCGAAGAGAAAGAACTTGCAAATTTAGTGCAACTGTCTTTATGTTTAGAATGGTCCGATGACTTGAACGCCGTTGAACTCATTAAAAATCCAAATATTTTTTTGAATGATTCAAGTTCTTCAAATCTAATTTTCAGTGAAGTGGCTGCCTTATCGACCATAACCAAAAAATAGTTGACTTTAAAGTCCTTCTCGGCTTCCAAGATTGCTTCATCATTGTCATCTTCATCAAATTGTTTCTTCCTGGAGACACGACGTTTTACTGGAAATGATGGCTCAAAATCCATTTGAGCTGCAATGTCTTTGGTAGTGATCACACTAGGAACAAACCCTTCCTGTCTATAAGTGTCAAAATAAGTCCTCATACTATCTATTTGCGTTAAGGCAGACTCAATGCACATGGATGGTGATTGAAGCTTCCTTCTCACTGTATCTACAACAAATATAATTGAATGCCAAATGACCATGCCAAGTATGAACTCATAGCTGCCAAGCACATCAAACAATTTTTTTCATCACTCCTATCGTTGGATTCTGTACCACTATCTTCACCTAACTCATGTAGAGCTGATCTTATGTTAGGAGCTTGATATCTAATTGCTTTAACACTTTTGATCCAACTCTCCCAACGAGTATTGCTCAAAGATTTCACAGTTAAATCTTTCACGTGGCTAAGAAAAACTTTCCATCTTCGTAGAACCACTAAATAGTACATATATTCGTTGCAGAATTCTAAAAAAAGAAACGACTTTGCCACAAGATTTAGCCATATCACAAAGAGTGAGATTAAGACTATCACAAGCACATGGCATGTACAAAGCTCTTGGATTTACCTCAAGTAACCGACTTTGCACCCCCTTATATTTCCCTTTCATGTTGGATCCATTGTCATAACCTTGACCCCTAATGTCATCAGTATTAAGATCGAAGGACTTCATAGAATCAACCAATACCTTGAAAAATTCCCAAGCCAGATGTGTCCTCCACTACAGAAAACCCAAGAAAGTACTCCGCAATTTGTACTTTTCCATCAGACATTTGTACACATCGAACCAACAAAGTCATTTGTTCTTGATGAATCACATCTGGGGTACAATCTAGGATAAAAGAGAAATATTTGGCCACTTTGACAATCTTGATGATAGAATTTGTAATGTCACCGTCCATAAGAGAAATCAACTCATTTTGAATTTTAGGGCTAAGATGATGGTAATGGATATCTTTTTTTGGAATACACCTAAGATGATATTGCATTATCAAATCAAATTATGCAACCATCTCCACACAAGCTAAGAAATTTCCATTGGAATCATCATAAAGTTGCCCACTGGATCCTCTAAAAGCTAAGAAATTTTCCTTGAGTGATGGCTATACGCAAAATGTCTTGAATTTTCATCTAGAGGATATTCAGTTTTTTCTTCTTCTCTTTTTGGCCCCTTTTCCACTGATATGTCTCTTGCTTTGTTATTAAGACTACCCCAATTGATTGGATCATAAATATCCACAGTATTAACCGGTTCGTCATCAATACTATCAGATTCTGCATCGAATGAATTAAATATGGGATCATGATCACTCACATGGGTATTTTCCTGATTGGCATTAGGTTGGCCATCCGCAAGAACAATCGCCAACTCGTTTGGATTTTTTGAAGTACTTGTGTTGCTCTTATAATATTTAAAAATGGATCCGCTCAATTTTTCTATGTTCTCATCTTCCTCCTTCTTCCTTTTTCTTTTTTCACTTCCGGATGGATACTTTCTATTTGACATGATGTTCCTAAAATTAAAAGATACAATTAAATTTTATAATCAGCATAAAGCTATAAAAATATTAGATCAATTACAAACTCGATCGCCTAACAGAAAAATTCGACTTTCAATTTAGGGTTAAAAAGAAACAAAATAGACACATACCTCGGTTAACTCTATCCCCGTCGGGCGGGAAGCATATCACGTGACGTACGGTCAGGTGCCATTGGGTCAGTGACAGGTAGGCCCCACAGCATGCGGGCCCGCTTGTCAGTTACCCAACGACACCCTGCCGTACGGTAGAGGAGCCTCAGGGCTCGTTTGATTCATACGGATAGAAAAAAATGGAGGGATAGGAAAAGTGGAGGATTGGTTTGGACAGCCTATGCAATCCTACGGGAATGGAAACCATAGGAATTGACACAAGGGGGTGTTTGATGGCAGTGTAGTAAAATCACAGGAATCCAAGGGGTGTGTTTTGGCGGCAAGAGAAGAGCGAGCCGCATGCGCGCTTTTCTTCGCGCCATAGGAAATTTTCCAAGAGCTCGGACCTAATGGAAATTTTCCTACAAAACACACTAGCGGAAGTCCCATAGGAAAAAATCCTACACAGTCTTTCCTTCGTATCAAACGGTTTCGGTAGGAAAAAATCCATAGGATCAGAATCCTACGAAAATCCCGTGGATTTCCTACGAATCTAACAAGCTCTCATCCCATCGGGCGAGCGTCGTGCGACTGAGGCTCAGTGATACGTCCAAACGTATTTATAATTTCTTCTTGCTCCATGCCTCTTTTGTGTGATATTGCTATGATATTGATGAACTTCCGTACACTTTTGATCATATTTGGACTAACCTATTAACTCAGTGCACCCCAGTGCCATTTCCTATTTTCTGCTGTTTTTCTATTTCAGATTTCCCCCTTATTAAAAGTACCAGAAAAATTCCGGGGAAAATATAGGAAAAATCAGCGTACCGGAAGCTTCACGAAGAGCCCGAGAGGGGCCATAGGGGAGCCAGGGGGCCCCAGGCGGCCAGAGGGCGCGGCCCCACCCCTGGCCGCACCTGGAGCCCCTGGCCCACCTCTGGATGCCCCCTTTTGCCTATTTATTCCCCGTGACGAGAAACCCTCGGGGACGGATCCCTTTTTCGCGATCTCTCCTCTGTTCTGCCGCTGCCGCACTTCCAAGGTCGGGAGCACCAGAAGACCTCTTCCCAGCACCCTGCCAGAGGGAGGAATCACCTCCGGGAGCTTCTCCACCACCATGGATGCTTCCCGGATGAACCGTGAGTAGTCCACCTTGGACCGTGGGTCTATGATCAGTAGCTATGTGATGTTCTCCTCCCCTCTTTGTTCTTCATGGATTAGACCTCGTGAGCTGCCCTACATGATCGAGGCACTTATGTAATCTTTCTGCTGTTGCTATGCTGAGTTTGCTGGGATCCGATGGATTATGAGATTATGTTCAGATTGTGATTGAGTTGTATATTTGATTCTCTTCTTTTATATTTATGTTCTTGAGTAACTCTTGCATGTTCTCCGTTGCTGTTTATTGCTTTGGCCAAGTAGTAGTTAGTGACTCCAAGAGGGAGCGTTATGCATGATTGTGGGTTCATGCCCCCTGATGACTAGCTTTAGCTTGTGTGACAAAAACATGAGTCTAGGGGATGTGCTGTTGCCACAAGGGGAAAAACAACGGTGCTTGTACTTGCGGGTGCAAGGATTGTTTACTTTACGCAAAGTTCTTTAATGCAGTTGTCTGTTGCTTTGAGTTTACACTTTGGGTGGGATTCGCAACTTAATACCAGCGAGATGTTCTGGATATATATCTCAAGGTGGATGATTAGTGGGTAGATGCAGATGGATTTCGGTCTACTTGTCTTGGCGTACCGCCCGTGCTTTTGAGCCTCTTCCTTTATGTTTCACATAATTAGCATTGGTTTGCGCACATAATCCTGTCAATTGCCCAGCTGTGATGTGTTTACCTCGCATGGCTATTTTATCGTCTTTTGGGAGAGAGACATCACTAGGTAACATTATAGTACCCCAGTCCATATTTCCACCACTGTTTACACTATCAATTTACTTTCAGTATTTACTTTTCCGTAGCTATCACTATCATTATTATCCCGTGCGTTTTATCCTTTGTAAACAACAAGGCCGGAGGAATTGACAAGTCCTCTGTACTCGTTGGGAGAAAAGCTATCTGTTGTGTGTGCAGGTCCAGGTGAAGTTAGCAACCTTAGGTTGTAATCGGCGCCATTGTTCACTTCACCACCTACTTGTATCTGTTGGAGTCCTACTGGTTCGATACTCAACCTTAGCATTTTGCTAAGGGAAATTTGCCGCTACGCTACATCTCACCTTCCACTTGGGGTAACCAACGAGGAGCGAGAAGTATCTCGTGTATCAAGCAAATTTCTGGCGCCGTTGCCGGGGAGTCCACTCTTCAAGATAGGGGAGTTGCAAACTATCTTTTATCTTTGCTTTAGTCTTGTTAGTTTACCTTTCAGTTTTTGCTTTAGTGTCTTTTATCAAAAATGAAAAAAATAGTTATCCTTTCTGTTTAGTCAAACATGTTAGGATTTGGTGCCTTGAGGGAGTCGGAGGTCTTAGACTTCCATCAAAGGGATAGATAAATTATGAAGAAGGCTTGGGATAGAATTTCTGATGCACATAGGAGAGTTATGCCTTGGATACCTATAAAAATTGTGCTTAGAAATTTTTACCATGGTTTTTTTAGATGGTGCAAGCACTCTCTTGATATTATAGCTGAAGGGGATTTCTTAGCTTGTGATGAAGCTAGAGCTCTTGAAATTATACATGGTCTATCTAGTTACTTTGCTTATGATCATAGTTTTGATACTGTTATAGATAGACTTGCTACTATTGAAAAGAGATTGGATGCTCTAGACTTGAAAAAGGTAAAGAAACCACAGCCAAATAAGAAAGATTTTTATGAGATAGATGGTGATTGGGAACCCTTTTTTAGAATTAGCATCTCTAACCAATACTTCCTTGCCTTTTGTGACATTGGATCTATGGTTTCTACTATGCCAAAAGTTGTTTATGATTCTATAAAATTTAACATGGACAAATTATCATCATATCATGAACATGCTAATGGAGATATTTCTGAGATCCAGGGAAGGATAAAAGATGTACCAGTGACATTCCTTAAAGGGATTGCAATGGTTGATTTCTTTGTCATGAAGCCAAACCAAGGAAACATAGTGCTTGGGAGGGATTTCCTCCGAGCCGTGAAAGGCTTCATTGACATAGTGTAACATCCCAAAATTCTAAATTTTGGAATGTTATAAATATTAAATTATTATGATTGTCTTATTTGATTTATGTGTAATTTATCTGAGTGATATAGCCTAGAATCTGAAACTTTTGGAGTTTAAATGAATATTAAAATGAGAGGGAATAAAAGGACTTTCCCTAATATTCATTTTTTTGTTTTACGTTTATTATTTAAAGCAAATCCAACAAATAAAAATAAATAGAAGGTAATATGACTCCTTCAACAAATAAAATAAAGTTGGGAAAATGTTTCAAATAAAAGTTTTCATTTTTATTGGATCTTATTTTGAATACTTTTATTTTTTTTAAATAAAAATAATTAAATAAGGGAAGATAACATGACTTCTTCAATTTCGTTGAAAATGATTTAAAGCCTTGCTTTGGATTTATTTGAATTTATTGAATGAAGTTTTTCTTTATTATTCTATTTTGTATAAATAACTTATTGAAAATATTATTTACGTTTTTCTAAGATTTTAGAAATTTATTTCGTATTTTTCTGACTTATATTTTATTTCATAAAACCCTTTGAAGTTTAAGAAAAGTACGTATATATATTTATATAAACGTAATTACGTTTTACGTATTTTTATTATTTTAATAAAATAAGATGTTATTTTTTTGAGGTATTTTTATTATATTAAAAATACCTCTATACTTTTTTTAAAAGTTCGCCAAAAAAAAAGAAGAAACTGGACGGGCCGGACTGCTGGCCGAGCTAGCCAGCCAGCCAGCCAGCCAGCCAGGCGCGCGTCCGAGCGCCAGCCAGCGGCCGAAGCAGCCAGGCCGAGCGGCCAGCTAGGCACTGCACGTGCGTCTCCTCTTGTCTTCGTTCCTGTCCATCTCGAACACGAGCTCGGAGTCCAGAACGGGAAACGCCGCCGCTCGTGCTACCTATGGACTCCGATACGATTGCCCCCTTCCCACGAAATTTTGTCCCTTAAATACCCCATGATCCCCTCCATCGATTCCCCACAAATTTTCGCAGCAAACCGTTTCAAATCGAGCTAATTTCGGGGTAGATCTAGGTCCAACGGAGCTCCATTGTTGGACGAATTTCGTCATCGGTGAGCCTTCCCTTGACCCCAAATTCTGCAGGCCGACTCCTCTCTTCGTTGTGCTTCTAATTGACATCTTTTTCCCTCTTCTTTTCTTGCGCAAGATTGATCCCCAAATTGTACGCGTACCGCGGGAGTTCATCGGAGCGCGCTCGGATCACCGCGTTGCCACGCTCGTACGGACGACGTTGAAGATCATCACCACCACCGTTGTGATCTTCTAATCAAGCCCTACATCCTAGACGTCCTCGTTGACGCCGAAGATCGCCGGAGTTGTCGTCTTCGTCGCGTCTAATCTACACGTCGCGGTTAGTAAAAACGCTGTAACTTTTTATCCGTTGCTCCGTTTTAGATGAAACCAGTGGCAAAATTGTTGTTTTAAAACCCTCTAAATTTTGTGTACTGTAGATCTAAGTTTTGAGAAAATTATTTTTCCGTTTAATCAAAAAATTCCTAAATCCTATGCAAAAGCGTTCAAGTAATATCTTTTTACTCGTAGATCCGTTTTGCGTGATTTCAAAGCCCACGGTTTTCTTTCGAAGTCCTCTATCCAGTACAACCCTAAAATTTATTTTTTTAATTTTCGAAAATTTTCAAATCTGATCAGTTTCAAAATCAAGTTTTTTTTATCGTATCTTTTGTTTTACAACTCGGATTTGATTGATTCTTTTTGCAAAATAAAACCCTAGCTAAACCCTATATTATAGACACTTTGCAACCCACTTTTGAGCTCAATCATGAATTGTTTTGCAAAAACTTTTATTTGGTTTTTCTTTTGGAGTTCATGAACCTTGTTTTGCCTTTGTTTGTGTATTGATTTTGTGCAACCTTGTGTGCTTGGTTACCATAGATTACTCGGAGTGTGACGAGTAGAATTGTCGGAATTGTGAGCGCGAATAACTTCATCAAGATTCAAGGCAAGTCATATCTTTGACCATACTCCCTATTACCTATGTTTTCAATGCATTAGTTCTTCTTCTTTAGATTGCATGATAGGTTATGCTATGCTATTACACCCAGTAGTTCATTGAGGTAGGTCTGATCCTTACATCATTGTCACCATCGTATAATAGAATATTGCTATGCTAAGTAGACGTGGATTGGGAAGTGAATCATTATGAGGTATGAGTGATAATGTAGTAATTAGGACCAAGATAAAGTTAATGAACTACCTAGGTGGGATGGTTGCGAGCATCCTGGGGGTGGCCAGTGATGACTGCGGAAAGCCACCCAGGCTCAAAGGGACTGTTTGTATTGACATACCTAGAAGCTTATGTGTGCAGCCACAAGCTACTATGGGCTCTGGCTTGGTTGATCAGTTGTAGGGGCTCTTACTAGGTAGCGCTACGAAAGTAGATGTGAGTAGTTGGGATGGGTGCTACCGGAGTAAGGGAAACTCTTCTGAAAGACCATGTCTCGATCTTCCAGTTGTCATACATCATGCAGTGTGACGAACTACAAAGGAGGCGATCGAGTCTTGTGGGGAAAGGTGCACAAACCTCTGCAGAGTGTAAAACTAATCGATTAGCCGTGTCCCCGGTTATGGACAATTTGAGCAACTAGTTGTGGAAATATTGATTTGTCTCATCATCTTTAATTAATTTATTGGTTTAATCACTTTGGGATAGATTGAGTGGGGGTTCCCATCTCAATCGTATGCTATTGTAGAACTTAGTTATTATTATTCTATAGGGAAAATTAGCTTTTTGCAAAAATAAATGTAGAAGCTCCACCAGCCAAATTGCATGTGTTGTAGGAAATTTTACTTCTTTCTGGGATATGATTTGCCGTACATTCAAATGTACTGACCCGTTGCCGGGCTGTAACCTTCGGTGTTGCAGGATTATATACGACGAGTAAGTGATATGATATAGGGTCGTGAAGTCTACACTCAACTTTGCCGTTGGCGTTGATGGGACTGCACTTATATATTGTTTGTTCTGCTGTGTATTCTAGCCCAAGGGCTGTAAGGTAATAAATACCATGTATTTACGTTAATTTATGACATGTGATACTATGGTATTTCATCGAGTACTGTGTGTGCTAGCATACTGATCCAGGGATAGCACAGAAGCACAGTAGACTTGGTTCCCTTCGGGACCGGGTCGCTACAATAGATGGTATCAGAGCACATGTTGACTGTAAGCCTTGACCCTAGAAACTGGAAAGCCATAGGAAATTCTATTGCTCAAAATATTATTTTGAAAAAAAAATCCATTACTTCTCATCTTTTCTCAGTTTGATCAAACACTCCCTCTTACCCCAAACAAGTTAGATTATACCCGTGCCACTTTGACTACTTGGAAGGATAATCTTACACTACATCGAGAAGGAAGTTATTGGACTCATGATCAATTAAGTGTAAAGGGGATTATACCGTGCATTGGAAGAATGGAAGTTACCAACTAGAAGTATCAAATATTTTGAAGACTCGAAGATTTTTTGAAGACTCTGAAGACCCCAAGATTACCCATGACCTTTAGAGGACTAAATCCCTGTTATATGCTCACGTTAGATGCGGTGATTTGTGTGTGTGTTTTTGTGTTGTTCTTCCCTCCCCTCCAAACTTATCCCCTAAACCAAAACCCTTGGACCAAATAGATGGTGTATGGAGATGAACTCATCTTTTCCGGAGCGATGACTCGGTTGGAGACCGAATGGATTCAGAACATGGAGGATCACATGAAGGATAACGGTGTTGGGATAAACGATATGGTGCAATATGCTCCTCAGTACTTTGCAAAAGGTGCTGCTGCTTGGTGGAGGATGTACCAAGCTATCAATGGATGGCGAGAAGAAATCACTTGGGAGGAATTCAAACTAACTCTGCTAAAATCACGTCTTGTCTCCCGAACAAGGAAGCCTAGTGTAAACGATCTGAAGAAACCAGGTGCGTGTAAGATCTGTGGAGAAATAGGACACACCCACGAGGAACATCTGGAGGAATGCCCCCATTGTGAAGAAAGTCACCCAGTTGAAGAATGTCCCACTAGGCAGGTTACCTGTTTCTTATGTGAAGGAACTACCCATTACCCCGCCCAGTGTAACTTATACCCCATAATACAAAAAGTGATCCAACAACATAAGGAAGGGATGAAGGAAGCTCTTAGTAAGAAGATAGAAGTACTCAAGATGAAGGGAGATGTTAAAGACCCTCTTGAAGAAACATCAACCCCAGTTTGCATCAAGTCATTCTATTCATGTGGAGAAGAATGACATATTTCACAAAACTGCACAAAAAAAAGGGGGACGAGTATCTGGGTAAATCCCCGACAATAGGAGTGGAGTATGACCAACAAGAAATAGAAGATTGGAGCAACATAGAAAGGTCGAGAAAGAAACACAAGGTGTTTGGAAGTGTCATGTGTTGGCATTGTAACAAGGATGGACGTTATGCACATGGTTGCCCTTGTAAAGACTACGACCTTCTCGCAAGACGAAAAACCCAGACCAAGAAGAAGAGGATGACTCAAGATTCACAGAAGAAGCCTTACACCCCGGAGAACACCGCTTATGTTAAAGACGTCAAGAATATAGAGGAGAAGAATGCATCTCTGAAATCCAAGGATGGAGATGATGAAAGCAGTGTGTATTCCCAGAAGAACCAAATTTCGGCAAAGAAGGATCGTAGTCAAGTCATTTGTTTTAGGTGCAGAGAAGCAGGGCACTACTCTACCAAATTCTCCGAAAGGAAGACAAAGCCTCAAGGAGCTTAAGTAATCACAATGAGACCCCAAGACTGGAAATGAGTAAGCTGTTTTGCTGCAACGAGGAAGACCACTTTATCCAAGAATATCGCAATGGACAGAAGTCTTATGCTGAGATAGTAGTTGCGAAGCATGCAATAAGAGTAGGAGGAAATGTTTTTTTTAAATAGAAACGTCGGATGGAGATGTGTAATTCTATGACATTGCAATGATCAATTTGAGATTCAATAGAGCTAGTATGTGCCTTTGGTCAGGAAACAAACACATGTGTGAATTGGATGTTTATGAGTAGTAACACTACAAGCAAGGATAAGTGATTCGGAAGCTAATGTAAGGATAAGGAAGAGACCCTAGATTTTTATTTTAAGGGTGGTAGTATTACTATCCGAAGAATGATCGAAGTGTCAACTACATCAGACCTCATAATGGAGTTTTGACAAGTAAGTGATGAGCCCATTTGAAGATGTGATAGTTTGCATTAAGATATTAAGGAAGGAGTATATTTTCGGATTTTAATAATGAGGAACAAGACTTATGATTGAGATGGAGAATATTCGCAACCCAAGGAGGAGTTAAGATTTACAATAGATGAGGTGGGGCATTACCCACAAGCTCCAGGATTTGATAATAAGCAAGCACGCTCTTTCGGAAAGAAGGACCATGGAGGAAGCTACGACTTTGGCAACCGACAATCTTATAGGAGTATACGTAAAACCTGAGAGTTGTGAAGAAATGATAGCTGTTTTGTTTTGCATGCAGAAACGATGGAATTACCCGAACTCAGTTCTTGGAGGAGATAATTTTGAAGTGCTTGTGAGGATGTCCGAGTGTTAGAATGCGAGATTCGCTAAACCATATACAAGGTAATGATTTGGGTGCAGGATGGAATTATCACCATACTGGCTACTCTTATTATTCGCTTTGCTATGTGGGATGGTAGATCTAGAGTGACTTACCTATAATAGAGAGATGACGACGACGCTAAACCAAAATTTTAGAATGGTACGATGTTGGCCCTGTACATTGCAACCCTTGCGAATCATAAGTAATACGGTGAGAATAAGCCAAGACCCATTTTCTGCAGGAAGCCCTCATGTTGACCACCATGAGAGTACCGATATTTTTTAGTATTGGCGTTCGACCTGTCATTCATGAAGGATTAACATATGGAAGGCTGTTCATTTGGAAAAAGGATTCAATACAAAAAAGGGATATATGTACAAAGAATCATCGAAAGAGCAAGATTCTTGAAGACCTGGGAATTTTCTTTTAAGGGTGGTAGCACCCTAGACCGTCAGAGGATCAGTACATTTTAAAGACAGAAGACCTCAAACCTAACATTTTCTTGCTAGCCGCTTCGAATCTCGAGGACGAGATTCATTTTAAGGGTGGTAGATTTGTAACATCCCAAAATTCTTAATTTTGGAATGTTATAAATATTAAATTATTATGATTGTCTTATTTGATTTATGTGTAATTTATCTGAGTGACATAGCCTAGAATCTGAAACTTTTGGAGTTTAAATGAATATTAAAATGAGAGGGAATAAAAGGACTTTCCCTAATATTCATTTTTTTCTTTTACGTTTATTATTTAAAGCAAATCCAACAAATAAAAATAGAGAGAAGGTAATATGACTCCTTTAACAAATAAAATAAAGTTGGGAAAATGTTTCAAATAAAAGTTTTCATTTTTATTGGATCTTATTTTGAATACTTTTTTTTTTAAATAAAAATAATTAAATAAGGGAAGATAACATGACTTCTTCAATTTCGTTGAAAATGATTTAAAGCCTTGCTTTGGATTTATTTGAATTTATTGAATGAAGTTTTTCTTTATTATTCTATTTTGTATAAATAACTTATTGAAAATATTATTTACGTTTTTCTAAGATTTTAGAAACTTATTTCGTATTTTTCCGACTTATATTTTATTTCATAAAACTCTTTGAAGTTTAAGAAAAGTACGTATATATATTTATATAAACGTAATTACGTTTTACGTATTTTTATTATTTTAATAAAATAAGATGTTATTTTTTTGGGGGTATTTTTATTATATTAAAAATACGTCTATACTTTTTTTTAAAAGTTCGCGAAAAAAAAGAAGAAACTGGACGGGCCGGACTGCTGGCCGAGCTAGCCAGCCAGCCAGCCAGCCAGGCGCGCGTCCGAGCGCCAGCCAGCGGCCGAAGCAGCCAGGCCGAGCGGCCAGCTAGGCACTGCACGTGCGTCTCCTCTTGTCTTCGTTCCTGTCCAGCTCGAACACGAGCTCGGAGTCCAGAACAGGAAATGCCGCCGCTCGTGCTACCTATGGACTCCGATACGATTGCCCCCTGCCCACGAAATCTTGTCCCTTAAATACCCCATGATCCCCTCCATCGATTCCCCACAAATTTTCGCAGCAAACCGTTTCAAATCGAGCTAATTTCGGGGTAGATCTAGGTCCAACGGAGCTCCATTGTTGGACGAATTTCGTCATCGGTGAGCCTTCCCTTGACCCAAAATTCTGCAGGCCGACTCCTCTCTTCGTTGTGCTTCTAATTGACATCTTTTTCCCTCTTCTTTTCTTGCGCAAGATTGGTCCCCAAATTGTACGCGTACCGCGGGAGTTCATCGGAGCGCGCTCGGATCACCGCGTTGCCACGCTCGTACGGACAACGTTGAAGATCATCACCACCACCGTTGTGATCTTCTAATCAAGCCCTACATCCTAGACGTCCTCGTTGACGCCGAAGATCGCCGGAGTTGTCGTCTTCGTCGCGTCTAATCTACACGTCGCGGTTAGTAAAAACGCTGTAACTTTTTATCCGTTGCTCCATTTTAGATGAAACCAGTGGCAAAATTGTTGTTTTAAAACCCTCTAAATTTTGTGTACTGTAGATCTAAGTTTTGAGAAAATTATTTTTCCGTTTAATCAAAAAATTCCTAAATCCTATGCAAAAGCGTTCAAGTAATATCTTTTTACTCGTAGATCCGTTTTGCGTGATTTCAAAGCCCACGGTTTTTTTTCGAAGTCCTCTATCCAGTACAACCCTAAAATTTATTTTTTTAATTTTCGAAAATTTTCAAATCTGATCAGATTCAAAATCAAGTTTTTTTGATCGTATCTTTTGTTTTACAACTCGGATTTGATTGATTCTTTTTGCAAAATAAAACCCTAGCTAAACCCTATATTATAGACACTTTGCAACCCACTTTTGAGCTCAATCATGAATTGTTTTTCAAAAACTTTTATTTGGTTTTTCTTTTGGAGTTCATGAACCTTGTTTTGCCTTTGTTTGTGTATTGATTGTGTGCAACCTTGTGTGCTTGGTTACGATAGATTACTCGGAGTGTGACGAGTAGAATTGTCGGAATTGTGAGCGCGAATAACTTCATCAAGATTCAAGGCAAGTCATATCTTTGACCATACTCCCTATTACCTATGTTTTCAATGCATTAGTTCTTCTTCTTTAGATTGCATGATAGGTTATGCTATGCTATTACACCCAGTAGTTCATTGAGGTAGGTCTGATCCTTACATCATTGTCACCATCGTATAATAGAATATTGCTATGCTAAGTAGACGTGGATTGGGAAGTGAATCATTATGAGGTATGAGTGATAATGTAGTAATTAGGACCAAGATAAAGTTAATGAACTACCTAGGTGGGATGGTTGCGAGCATCCTGGGGGTGGCCAGTGATGACTGCGGAAAGCCACCCAGGCTCAAAGGGACTGTTTGTATTGACATACCTAGAAGCTTATGTGTGCAGCCACAAGCTACTATGGGCTCTGGCTTGGTTGATCAGTTGTAGGGGCTCTTACTAGGTAGCGCTACGAAAGTAGATGTGAGTAGTTGGGATGGGTGCTACCGGAGTAAGGGAAACTCTTCTGAAAGACCATGTCTCGATCTTCCAGTTGTCATACATCATGCAGTGTGACGAACTACAAAGGAGGCGATCGAGTCTTGTGGGGAAAGGTGCACAAACCTCTGCAGAGTGTAAAACTAATCGATTAGCCGTGTCCCCGGTTATGGACAATTTGAGCAACTAGTTGTGGAAATATTGATTTGTCTCATCATCTTTAATTAATTTATTGGTTTAATCACTTTGGGATAGATTGAGTGGGGGTTCCCATCTCAATCGTATGCTATTGTAGAACTTAGTTATTATTATTCTATAGGGAAAATTAGCTTTTTGCAAAAATAAATGTAGAAGCTCCACCAGCCAAATTGCATGTGTTGTAGGAAATTTTACTTCTTTCTGGGATATGATTTGCCGTACATTCAAATGTACTGACCCGTTGCCGGGCTGTAACCTTCGGTGTTGCAGGATTATATACGACGAGTAAGTGATACGATATAGGGTCGTGAAGTCTACACTCAACTTTGCCGTTGGCGTTGATGGGACTGCACTTATATATTGTTTGTTCTGCTGTGTATTCTAGCCCAAGGGCTGTAAGGTAATAAATACCATGTATTTACGTTAATTTATGACATGTGATACTATGGTATTTCATCGAGTACTGTGTGTGCTAGCATACTGATCCAGGGATAGCACAGAAGCACAGTAGACTTGGTTCCCTTCGGGACCGGGTCGCTACATATAGGTAAGGGACAAATACGCCTACGCGGGAAGGCAAAAGGTGTGTACCCCTTTCATAAAAGAAACAAGAATGAACTAGTTGAGGAACCATTTGAATCTTATTACAACTCCGATTATTATGATGATCTTTGATTCCTTCTTTTTGCATTAAGCCTAGCTAATGGCTTTAAAGAAGCGCTTTCGGGAGGCACCCCGCAACGAATTTAGGATTTCCTTTTTTTTCTTCTGTTTTTAGTGGTCTTGATGATATTTACTACTGTAGCAACATCATTGTATCTTTATTTTCAACCTTTGTGCTTTTATAGCCTCACACGACAAGGGAAGTGAAAGTTGTGACATGCTGTCCAGAAAACAGATTCTGTCCTTGTGACTAGAAAAATCAGAGAAAAATCCCAGTTCATATTTTTGAGATGAGTTTTTTACACAGCGTGCTCTATACAATTACAAAACTTTCGTATGTTCTGAGTTTTTTGATTAGAGTTGCAGAAGTATCCCTTAAAATTCGTTTCTACCTGCTGGTCTGTTTTTCACAGATTCTGTCCTGTTTTTCCTTTTCTTCGTTTTGCAAACCTTAAGCTTGCTTTTTCTTTGCAAAAACCTTTGGAACTCTTGAGAAACAGTAGCTCTTCAAGATTATCTTTATTTCTAGTAGAGAAAAATTATTTTATTATGGGTACTAACCTCGCTAATCAGATTATGATGAGTTATGTATGAAGGGAGTTTTCAAGTGTGCGAGGGAAGATGATGAAAGAAGATTAAGAAGTGTCAAGCGTTCAAGCTTGGGGATGCCCCCATGAATCCCCAAGAAATATTCAAGGAAACTCAAGCGTCTAAGCTTGGGGATGCCCCCGTGCATCCCCTTCTTCATCAACAATTATCAGTTTGTCTCTCGTTTCACTATATTTTTATCACTTCATGCGTTATGTGCTATTCTTGGAGCGTCTCGCTCTTAGGTTTTGTTTTTAGTTTTCTTTAGCTTGACTTTCTGTTCATAACAAGTTAGAGCCCAGCTTTCTTTGTGTGGGAGAGAAACACACTCCACTTCCAAAATCTAGAACACAACATAGGACTTTTCATGCTTATCTTTGCTGTGTGTGTTCTTTATCTTTTCGTAGCTACTGTCATGTTTTGCTCTTAGTTTTCATGCTTATCTTTTTAAAGAGCTTTTGCTTAGTTTGTTGCTAGAACTCTCTTGAGTTTTCATGTTTATCTTGTTTAGAGAGTTTTCATGTTGCACTGAGTTTTGTGTCTTGACTTGAAGTAGGTAATTGAGGTTGCTATTCTTTTGTAGTAGTAACTTGCAAAAGTTTTGAGGTATCGTTTCGAGTAATGTTTGGACTTTTGGTGTCAAGAGCTTTAGCCTTTAGTTATAGATGTCGTATTTCAGGCAATCTGTGTTTATTTTCAAAGCTTACAAATTTAGTTGAGAACTTTAGCTACTAGATGGATCACTACTCTTTGGAGGGATCGAATATTAGAGTACACTCACGTACCATGAGTCGAGGATGCGCAAGGATAACCAAACCCCCATACACTCCTCCTCGGGGTACTTGTCTCTTTGTGAAACCTCCTTATTAGATTGAGAGTTACCGATAATAAGTGCATGAGTTCTTCGGTCTAATGTGAGTACTCGAAAGTTGACACTTCCACCTTCCCATATTTTGCTAGCCTTTCCTGTGCCGTGCATTGCTTTCTTCTCACTCCGAGAGTTAGTGTCCACCTTCGCCGGTACATCCAAACCCTTGGCACGATACGCTCTGTCATCAGAAGCCTCCTTATATCCTTCCTGAAAACAGCCACTATACCTACCTATCAAGGCATTTCCATAGCCTTTCCGAGATATATTGCCATGCAACATCCATCTTCTCATGACTTTATCTTCATGTCATACAAGGTACTTGCTTGATCGATGAGCCGCATGCTAGTTGGGATTTGCCCTAATCATTGCTACATGACGCGCTAGTATCAATGCATATCCTGCTACACTGGCAGAGGCATACATTTGCATACATCATGATAGTTACATTTTCTTTATGATTTGAGTACTTTGTAAAGTGTGAAAGATCTTCTATACTTTTTGTAATTTATAGAGTGTTGCCCCTAAAGTGATGAAAAGATCCCAAAGTGGAAAAAATTAAAAGATCCCAAAGTGCACGAAATTAAAAGATCCCAAAGAGGACAAATGAGAGTTAAATAGAAAGAGCCATTGAGGCCACCAAAAAATACAAAAAAAAGAAAAAAAAGAAGATAAATAAAGAGAGAAGGGGGCACACTACTATTCCTTTTGAGAGATCCACACTCGTACTCCTTCTTATATCTTGTAATCCATAGTGATTATCATTCGTGCATATAGCTATGTGGGGACCTTCACACTATAGAACTTGGCTTGTATATTCCAATGATGAGCCTACTCAAATGAGCTCTAGGTCTTCTTGAGCAAGCAAGTTGGATGCACCCCCACTAGTTCCATTGGAGAGCTTACTTTAGCTCATATGCGCATCCGTTGCATGGCAATCCCTACTCCTCACATCATATATATCATTTGGCTTTCTCTCTCCTATGATTGTCCTCATTGAAGTGAGCCTTTCACACCTTTTTGTCTTCCTCCTCCACCATATTATCTATTTGCCATCCTAAGTGTCAACTTTATTACTTACGCTCATCCATTGCATGAGTGCTCAAAATGTCGAAAAGGAGTGGATCATTTTGACTTGTACCTGGCTAGTGGTCTGGGGATGAGTCAAGATAAGATTCCAAAGAAGACCAAGTGTGACACTTTAGTAGATTGAGTTCTTAACATAAAAATATTTTTTCTCGTATATCCCTATCCCCTTTCTTGCACGCAAACACCATTTGGAGACATTCGAGTCACGGACAGCAAGAGCTCTTGCACCTTTATGTTTTTATGTTGCTTGTTTCAATACTAGATATAGACTCTTGCCTGTTATGACTTGAATTGAATTGCATGATTTGATTGCTTTACTTACAAAGTTCTTATATGGTTGTTAGCATTTCACCACAGAAATTATGCTTGTTATCATTTACCTACTCGAGGACGAGCAGGAATTAAGCAGTGGGATGTTGATACGTCCAAAACGTATCTATAATTTCTGCTTGCTCAATGCCTCTTTTGTGTGATATTGCTATGATATTGATGAACTTCCATACACTTTTGATCATATTTGGACTAACCTATTAACTCAGTGCACCCCAGTGCCAGTTCCTGTTTTCTGCTGTTTTTCTATTTCAGGTTTCCCCCTTATTAAAAGTACCAGAAAAATTCCGGGAAAAATATAGGAAAAATCAGCGTACCGGAAGCTTCGCGAAGAGCCCGAGAGGGGGCAGAAGGGATCTAGGGGGCCCCCAGGCGGCCAGATGGCGCGGCCCCGCCCCTGGCCGCGCCAGGGGGGGGGGCATGGAGCCCCTGGCCCACCTCTGGCTGCCCCCTTTCGCCTATTTATTCCCCGTGATGAGAAACCCTCGGGGATGGAACCCTTTTTCGCGATCTCTCCTCTGTTCCGCTTCCGCCACGCTTCCCAGATCGGGAGCACCAGAAGACCTCTTCCCTGCACCCTGCCGGAGGGAGGAATCACCTTCGGGAGCTTCTCCACCACCATGGATGCTTCCCGGATGAACCGTGAGTAGTCCACCTTGGACCGTGGGTCTATCATCAGTAGCTATGTGATGTTCTCCTCCCCTCTTTGTTCTTTATGGATTAGACCTCGTGAGCTGCCCTACATGATCGAGTCACTTATGTAATCTTTCTGCTGTTGCTATGCTGAGTTTGCTGGGATCCGATGGATTATGAGATTATGTTCAGATTGTGATTGAGTTATATATTTGATTCTCTTATTTTATATTTATGTTCTCTAGTAACTCTTGCATGATCTCCGTTGCTGTTTATTGCTTTGGCCAAGTAGTAGGTAGTGACTCCAAGAGGGAGCGTTATGCATGATTGTGGGTTCATGCCCCCCGATGACTAGCTTGAGTGACAGAAACATGAGTCTAGGGGATGTACTGTTGCCACAAGGGGGAAAACAACGGTGCTTGTACTTCGGGTGCAAGGATTGTTTACTTTACGCAAAATTCTTTAATGCAGTTGTCTGTTGCTTTGAGTTTACACTTTGGGCGGGATTCACAACTTACTACCAGCGAGATGTTCTGGATAGATATCTCAAGGTGGATGATTAGTGGGTAGATGCAGATGGATTTCGGTCTACTTGTCTTGGCGTGCCCATGCTTTTGAGCCTCTTCCTTTCTGTTTCACATAATTAGCATTGGTTTGCGCACATAATCCTGTCAATTTCCCAGCCGTGATTTGTTTACCTCGCATGGCTATTTTATCGTCTTTTGGGAGAGAGACATCACTAGTGAACATCATAGTATCCCGATCCATATTTCCACCACTGTTTACATTATCAATTTACTTTCAGTATTTACTTTTCCGTAGCTATCACTATCATTATTATCCCGTGCGTTTTATCCTTTGTAAACAACAAGGCCGGAGGAATTTACATCTCCTCTGTACTCGTTGGGAGCAAAGCTATCTGTTGTGTGTGCAGGTCCAGGTGAAGTTAGCAACCTTAGGTTGTAAACGACGCCATTGTTCACTTCACCACCTACTTGTATATATTGGAGTCCTACTGGTTCGATACTCAACCTTAGCATCTTTGCTAAGGGAAATTTTCCGCTACGCTACATCTCACCTTCCACTTGGGGTAACCAACGAGGAGCGAGAAGTATCTCGTGTATCACTCAGGCGCCGGCGCTGATCTCCTGGCGGGCGGCGGTAGCAGGGGCCGCTAGGGCCTACGACGCTGGAAGTCTGACGATTTGATTGACCCTGACCTGTCTGTCTGACGTATAAAAGGAACGCCAGAGAAACTAAACACAGCTTGGAGTTGGATCGATCTCCTATTCTCCTCCTACCACGACGTACAACACATATCTGTGTCTGAAATCACTAATTTAAGAGTACCCGTAGCTACGAACAACACGTTCTCTCCATGTGCGCCAAGTGGTGTGCTCTGGAGCTTTTCCCGTTTTCCTATTTTAGAGGCACGAGTGCCTCTCGCGGAGGCACGATAGTGCCTTTTGACGGAAGGCACGAGTGCCTTTCGCGGAGGCACGATAGTGCCTATCCCTGAGGCACAATGATACGTCTCAAACGTATCTACTTTTCCAAACACTTTTGCTATTGTTTTTCCCTCATTCTTGCATGATTTGAACTAAACTAACCCGGACTGACGCTGTTTTCAGAAGAGCTGCCTGTATGGTTTTATTGTGTGCAGGAAAATGGATTTTTAGGTATCTTGGAAAATTCCAGGAAAATTCGTAAAAAATCCACGCACCCGAAGCTTCCACGAACCATAAGTGGGGACAGAGGGGGGCCATAGGGGCTCCAGGCGCCCTGCTGGAGTGGCCCCACCCCTGGCGCGCCGGCTGGCCGCCTGGGGGCCTCCCCCCTCCTCTGGTGCCCTACCGAGGCCCCTATTTATTCCCGTGTCGGGAAAACCCCGAAATAGAGGTCGCTTTTCCAGTTTCCGTCGTGGAGCCTCCGCCACCCTTTGTTCTTCCTCGGGAGGGCTAATCTGGAGGCTGATTTGGCCTCCAGAGAGGGGAGATTGTCGCCATCGTCATCACTATGGCCAATCCATCCTCCCTCCATGACTTCTCTTCACATGTGTGAGTAATTCCCTGCTGTAGGCAAAGGGGATGGTAGGGATTGGATGAGTTTGATCATGTAATAGTTTGTCAAATTGTTGGGGGCATTTGCCTATCATCTACTATGGTGTTTATCATCTTTGCTACAACTTGTTGCTCTTAATGCTTGTCACTTTGGGCCTGAGTGCCATGTTTTCAGATCTGAACCACTTGTGTTTTCATGAGTATATTTATGTTCTTGATCCTATCTATGAGTTGTATGCACCTATTATGGTCCGGAACCGGCGATCCCAAAGGTGACATCTTGGGACACCAAAGGGGATGGTCCATAGTTTGAGGATTTCATGTATCCATGGAGTTTATTGCTTTGTTCCGGTGCTCTTTGACATGATAACCTTAATCTACATAAGTTCCCTTTGGCCCCATTCGTAGCGGGATGGTAGGACAAAAGATGTTGTGCAAGTTCTTATAGCAAGCACACACAACTACCTACGAGATACATGCCTAATGTTTGATATTTGCCGAGATGATCATTGCTTTTCTGTGTGCCTTGCCCCGTGTTAGAATCTGATACATGTTCACTCTTATCCAAACAGCGCACAACCATCCGTCTCCCTAGCCTATAGTGTTTTAGTCCGACTGGTTACTAGTAATTTATTATCGCTGTTTTACTTTCGCTGTTATCATTATCACCTCCATACCACAGTTGCTACTAATATTTTGTTGCAACCAAGTATATTTCAGGTGCGAATAATTGACAACTCAACTGTCAAAGCTTATAAATACTCTTTGGCTCCCCTTGTGTCGAATCAATAAATTGGGTTAACTTACCCGCGAAAATGCTACACACGATCCCCTACAGTTGAGGGTCATCAAGTACTGTTTTGTGGCGCCGTTTCCGGGGAGCATAGCAATATTTAAAAGTCTACTTGAAGTATCCTGCCTGCTACACTTTATCCGCTATGGGTAAGAAAGGATATCCCAAGGTTCCGATCCTACCATCCACTACAATAAAAGGTACCGTTCTGAGTACCAGTGCTACGCTTGATTCTCCTTCCGTTATATGTAAGTTTGCTTCACCACTACCACCACATGCTACTTCTACTGAATCTGTTACTATGTCCGATACTTTTGATGATGCTTCCACTACTCTTGATGATACTAGTTTTCTTGGTCAGTATCTTGAAGATCAGATTGCTAAGGTTGCAGCACAGTCCGAGACTGAGACTCCTGCCACCTATATTCCTATGTGCAAAGCCTTTGGTTACCCAGACTTAGATGAACTCAAGGAGAGAATCCTTGATGATGATTATATTACTCTTGATGATGATTTTTGCAGGGAACTCAAAGAGTGTATCGACTCTGACCCTGGTGCTGTTAAGGAGCTGCTTGAAAAGCACTCCATGAAGAACAAGATTACTCCTGATCCTAAATTTGCTACATCTCCTATATGCATCAATGATCCTGATTATGATTTCTCTGTTGATCTTTCACTTATTTCTACGGTCGAAGCTGACCCTTTTTATGGCAGAGAAAATGATGATGCTATAGCACACCTGACCAAACTCGCCGAGTTGGGTACCTTATTTACTACTGATGAGAGGATCAGAAACTTTTACGTGGCTAAGCTTTTCCCTTTTTCTTTGAAGGAAGACGCTAAAGCATGGTATGATGCACTACCTTATGGTTCCATTGAGAGTCCTTAGGACTTAGTTCAATTCTTTGTCGATAAATATTTTCCTGCTCATATGCAACATGCCGCTTTACAAAGATTTATAACTTTAAACAATTGCAGGATGAGCACCTCCCTAAAGCTTGGGGGAGGTATTGTTGTTTAATTAAGGCTAGCCTGGGACATGAAGTCCCAAAGAATGAATTACTTGATATATTTTATGCTGGTCTAAGCAATGAATCTAGATCCTATCTGGATAGTTGTGCTGGTTGCGTTTTCAGGGAAAGAACGTCGGACGATGCTGACGAACTAATGGGCAAGATTGCCAAGAACCATGAAGATTTGTCCGTCCCTGAACCACCTCCACCACAAAAGAAGAGGGGCATGCTTGTCTTTAGCCCCTAAGATATGCAAGAAGCGAAGAAGTCTATAAAGGAGAAAGGCATTAAAGCCGAAGACGTGAAAAATCTACATCCTATTGAGAAGATGTGTGAGCCTACTACTCACCCTCCGTTGGTAGAGGTACACTCTCTATTTTATTTTACTGAAAGTGATATCCCTAAAGGTAAGCCTCCCGACCAATGCTTAGATGAGCTTGATAATTTCATTATTAAGAAGGACCATTTTAATATGAGGATACAAAGTCGGTTGCATGATAATTCCCTTTCTATCAAAAGTTTGCTTGATGTTCTTGAAAGAACAGTTAATGATGTTAAATGTCTTGTTAAGCATTTTCATATGGTTCAAACTCAGCTTGAACAAATTTCTAATGTGCAAAAAGATTTGCTTGCTAATAATGCCAAACAGGACATACAAGCTTATGGTATAAAGACCAGGGGTGGAACACACACCCAGGACCACTCTATCCCGAGGGGCATCCGAAGAGGATCGAGCAAGATTCTCAAGTGCAAGTAGAAGACGAGATTGTTAGCTCTCCAAAGAAGAAAAAGATGAAGAAGAAACACAAGGAAGCTGACAACTCCAATGATCCTATGACAAGTGAAGAACCTGATGTTGATCCTAGCAGCATATCTACCTCCGATGCTAAAACAGAAGACGGTGCCGAGCCCGAAGAAAGGGATAAGGAGAATGATGATCCTCCCGAGGTGCGAGAAGAAGAAGCACTCGATAAACGCAAGAGGTATACTAGAGAAGACTTCATCGCAAGAAGACATGTGAAGGCAAGAGAACCATGGATACAAAAACCCATGCCCTTTCCAGGTAAGTCTCTCAAGTCTAAAGAAGAAGAGCACTATAATAAATTTTGTGAATGGATGAAACCTCTTTTTCTTCAAATTCCCTTGACTGATACTATCAAGTTACCTCCTTATTCCAAATATATAAAATATATTGTTACTAATAAAAGAAAAGTCCCTAATGAGTCAATATCTACTATCCTTGCTAACTACTCTTTTTAGTGGCAAGATTCCTGAGAAGCTTGGTAATCCAGGTATACCCACCATTCCTTGCTCCATAAAAAATAATTGTGTCAAAACTGCCTTATGTGATCTCGGAGCAGGAGTGAGTGTTATGCATTTTTATCTTTACAAGCGGCTATGTTTAGAAAAACTAATGCCTACAAATATCTCTCTTCAGATGGCTGACAAGTCAACAGCTGTCCCGATAGGTATTTGTGAGGATGTTCCCGTTGAAGTTGCTAATTGCTTAATTCTTACAGATTTTGTTGTGCTTGACATGCCCGAGGATGGGAGCATGTCCATTATTCTTGGTAGACCTTTTCTTAACACTGCAGGTGCTATTATTGATTGCAGTAAAGGAAAGGTTACCTTCAACGTTGATGATAAAGAACACACGGTGTATTTTCCAATTTTTTTGACAAAAGGCATGGCCTTAACTCAATAGAGAATATCGAGACTGTGAAGATTGGAGAATGGGATTGTCCTCTACATGTGCACCACAAATACCAAACCGTTATGGTGGGGACAATGTCCATTAAAGTAAAGGTGCATTGATCACTTCATAAGAGGTGAGACTTTTTGCTCTATATATCGCCGGTTTGTTGGTAAGACTTGATCAACCTTGCTAGCTAGCATGTTTTATATAGGTGAAAAGTAGAGCTTGTTATGTTTTCATTTGCCTTAGCTTTTATTCTCTTTGCTGTACCAAGTTTATATTTTTTTGAAGTTTCACAATTCTAATCACTGCTTCAAGTTTTCAGAAAGTTTCGCAGGTTTTCGAACTCTGAATTTTTTTCAACAGTGAAGTTTTCAGAAAAAATTCAGAAAAATAAAAATAAAAGTCTCCACGTCGAGAGAGACCCAGGGGCCCCTGAGGCTGACCAGGGTGGCCACCAGTGGCCCAGGCGCCCAGCCCCCTGGCCATGCCCACAGGGCCCACCTACAGGTATTTCTTCTTCCTCTCTCTCTCTCTCATTCTCTCCAAAAACACGAGTTCTGCTCCCGTTCTTGCTGTTCTTGGAGGCGATTTTCGATCTCTCTCTCTAGCCCCTCTTTTGAGCTGAGATTTTGAGCAAATACTCCCTGGTATGTAACTCCTCCACCCCTCCAATTAGATTTTTGATTAGTGACTTCATTTGTGAGTATTTAGTAGTTCTTGGTGCTGTTTATATGAGCTTGCATGCATGTGTAGAAATTTAGTTTCCAAGTTTTGATGCAAGTTTATGCCTTAGGTAAGTGAGTATAGTAGTTTGCCTCAACTCACTTTGTTTAATTTCTTGTTTTTGTGAATTGTCAAAAATTTCAGAAATGAGTTTGTTAGGAAAAGCAAAGGGGTGGCTTGGGAAGAAGAAGCCCGAGCGCTCCGATCGAGTTACTAGAGCTGCAGCTTCACCCTCAGCTGCTAGGGTGAGCTACAACGAAAATCATGTGCCCCTAGAGTTGTTGGAAGACACGAACCCCGCATGCGCAATGATGTATCCGTGCGATTATTTTATTGAAGCTGCAGGAATCAAGGAGGAGTTTTATGGCCTTTGCGCCAATGCAGGTTTGACACGGATAGCACTATGCCGTGTGGTACAATATAAAAAACTCACCTCCTGTTTCATTAATAGTTTTTTACTATAGTCAGGATACTGGAACTATTCAGTTCAAAATTTATGATAAGCTTATGACCATGTCTTTGGCAAGATTTTGTGAAATAATAGGTGTGCCAAACGCTGGTCAGACGGAAAGGATGAACTCTCAGCCCATCGAGTTGAGGACTCTCTTCGACTCCTTTTGTAGCCAAGAGATGATGGATATCCGACGTACCAAGATTTCCAGCATTTTATTCCCCCATCTCAGGTATTTTGCATATTTTATTGCCAGAGGGGTGTTGGCTCGTGACAACACGAGCAACAGTTATGCACCAGATTTCGCTATCTATGCGAACGCCCTCTCTGGTAGGAGTGATTATAATGTGGGTGCCTTAATTGCTCGTCGCCTTTCTATGAATGCTAACAAGGGTGATTTATTTGGTGGCGTTTACGCCACACTTATCCTTGAGTCTCTTGATGGCACCCCACATCCTGATGATGTTCCCTTTTCATACACAAGTCTTAATCTTGCTGCTATGAAGAGGCATAAGTTTGTTACCACGACTTCCGTGTTGGGTAACCTTGTTTATATTTTGAGGTTTGAAAACACTATTACTCGAGAGATCCGTCTACCTGCACCACTTTTTTTTGATTATGCCCGCAGGAAAGGATGGTCCTTCAATGATACCCAGTTTGACGAGTTCATGGCCTAGTATCAGTTGCATAACCCCATGGAGGGGGTTGTGCCCGATGAGGAGGAGCATGGTGAGTTCCCACCTTTCCAGGGAGAGACCTTCACCCAATATGGTGAGGGGTCTTCTTCTGCTTGGAGCGCAGGACCTTCCTCATGGGAGGACCCGAGGACTTCGGTGTATGCACCGGAGGGCTCGTACGACTCTTGGACTCACCTGTACTACCCCGGAGTAGGAGGCTCCTAGGGCAGTAGCTGCTACCAACTTAGGCCAAAGTCCTAAGCTTGGGGGAGTACGTGCCCTTCTCCCTTTTCCATTGTATCACTCGTTTTTATTTTGTTCGCTTTGATCTTTTCGAAGTTCTTGCCTGTTCTTCTTTGTCCTTTTTAATTTGCAAAAACAACAATTTTTTTTCTCTTTTCTCTTGTTTTCGTTTAACCTTTGAAAAACCCAAAAAGATTTTCCTTTGTCTCTTTAGTTTGCTTTGTTTTCAGAGTTCAGCTCGAGTTCGTGATGGCATTTGATTATATTTCCCACGTCCGGTCGTGCAAGTGACAAGGCAATAATGACGAAGATCGACGGAAGGGAAGCAACAAGGAAAACCGGTATGAACACTCTTGTTTCTACTTTTGTACATATGCCTGTACTTATGATCTAGAGACCAGCTTGTAGCGACATAGTGCTATGTTTACAATGCTTTCCCAGTGTTCATGCTTTCTTTGTGGCTGATCTCAAATATCTAGAGTGCATAATGTGTTGTTTAAATGGTTTACAAGCATTGCATTGTTCATGGTTTGGCATATTGAAATGGTATTTCCCGTCGGAGAATTCTTGGATTGACTTGGCACATGTTCACACATGTTTATGACTAAAATGTCTATCATGCCTTGTTGATCTTTTTATTTCAGAATAGTTATATCACTTTCATGCCCGATTCAATGTTGCTTTGTCGCTCTGCATGATTATGACAATTATTGCTCTCTAGTTGGTCGCTTCCCAGTCTTTTGCTAGCCTTCACTCACACTAAGAGAAATTCTGCTTGTGTATACAAACTCCTTTTCAAACCAGTTATTCCACTTGAGTCCATCATACGTTCCTATATGTGGTATTTACCGGCCACTCCTAACTTAGACTTTCTTGTGCCATCTCGAAATTTATTCAAAAGCTTCCCTTTTGTAGCCGGATAAGCTCATGGTGTGGTGAGGGAAAATCAGTATCTACCATGCCAAAAATATTTTGACGGAATGTTTAACTAGTTAAATCTATAGAAAGAAAGATAAGTTACACCTCCCCCATACTTGATGATGAAATGAAATGGACCAAATGCTTCTAATGATAGATGGAACGAGAACCTCCTTCCACACTTGAGGCAAAATAAAAGGTTCCATAGACCGTCAAAGGATTTATGGATAAGGGAACAAAAGTGTAAGCAAAAAGCGTTAATATGGTTGGCATGGGAGATACTGGGAGACCTTTACCGTTCACCGTTGACTGGAAAGTTACACTTCTCAAAAGAATTTTATCTCTGTTTTCAAAACCAAGAGCTCTGACACATGTTTAGTCTTTGCTTCCAACCACGGGTTTTCAACCTCGTCATCAAAAAGCCACGGTTCGAGAGTCTCCCCTTCTTTCTTCAACGCACAAACTATTGAGAGCATAATTGTCATTCTTAGTGTAACATGCATTGTCCCAAAGTACCACATTGTCTTCTGCATGATTGTGATATTGCCTGTTCTGAAATTCTTAGTTCTAGTCTCCTTTAAATCTCCAGAGGAGTTTCTGCATTTATGTTTTGCTTCACTCATGGAGGCTAGCGAGATACCACTCTATTATGTTCAAGCTATGTGCATTGTGATCTTGTCTTGATTTTCAGTAGCATATTATTTACTTTTAGTTGTTTATGATTGATCACTTGAAATAAGGATTGATTCGTGCATTGTCCTCATAGCATTGTTTCAATACCTGCTAAACTCTTTTCGTAGTACATGATTATATACATCTTATGAAATAAAAGAGTTTGTCAAAGTTTTCTTTGTCGCGTCGAGTTCGTTGAACTGAATTGCTTGAGGACAAGCAATAGGATAAGCTTGGGGGAGTTGATACGTCTCAAATGTATCTACTTTTCCAAACACTTTTACTTTTCCAAACCCGGACAGACACTATTTTTAACAGAGCTGCCTGTATGGTTTTATTGTGTGTAGGAAAATGGATTTTTAGGTATCTCGGAAAATTCAAGGAAAATTCATAAAAAATCCGCGCACCCGAAGCTTCCACGAACCAGAGGTGGGGCCAGAGGGGGGCCACAGGGGCTCCAGGCGCCCTGCTGGCGCGGCCCCACCCCTGGCCGCGTAGGCTAGCCGCCTGGGGGCCTCCCCCTCCTCTGGTGCCGTACCGAGGCCCCTATTTATTGTCGTGACAGGAAAACCCCGAAACAGAGGTTGCTTTTACAGTTTCCGTCGCAGAGCCGCCACCACCATCCGTTCTTCCTCGGGAGGGCTAATCTGGAGACTGATTTGGCCTCTAGAGAGGGGAGATCGTCGCCATCTTCATCACCATCGCCAATCCATCCGCCCTCCATGACTTCTCTTCACATGTGTGAGTAATTCCCTGCTGTAGGCAAAGGGGATGGTAGGGGTTAGATGAGTTTGATCATGTAATAGTTCGTCAGATTGTTGGGGGCATGTTGCCTATCATCTACTATGGTGTTTATCATCTTTGCTACAACTGTTTGCTCTTAATGCTTGTCACTTTGGGCTCGAGTGCCATGTTTTCGGATCTGAACCACTTGTGTTTTTATGAGTATATTTATGTTCTTGATCCTATCTATGAGTTGTATACACATATTATGGTCCGGAACTGGCGATCCCAAAGGTGACAACTTGCAAACAAGTATATTTAAGGTGCATTTGAATTGACAAACTCAACTGTCAAAGCTTATAAATACTCTTTGGCTCCCCTTGTGTCGAATCAATAAATTGGGTTAACTTACCCGCGAAAACGCTACACACGATCCCCTACAGTTGAGGGTCATCACACGATAGTGCCTTTCCCTGAAGCACGATAGTGCCTCTTTTAGAGGCACAATAGTGCCTCTCGCGGAGGCAGGAGGCATGACTCATGCCTCCTTTTTTGAGGCACGACACGTGCCTCCCGTGAAGCCACGGTCATGCCGCCCGCGGAGGTAAGGTCGTGCCTCTTTTTTTTAATTTTTTTCACCAAAACGTTTAGAAAAAACGTGAGAAAACTTGGAAAGTAAAAAAAAAACTCACCGAAAAACCAATTTTATTCATCAAAAACATGTACACAAAAAAAAACGAAATTCCGAGGGAGCGCTATGAGCGCGACACGTGGCGCTATTTGTTGGACTGGGCTGCCAACGAGTACGCTAGAATTAGTTGCCCTCATTGGTGTCTGGCTGTTTCGGTTGCAAGTATCTATGTCTGTTTTGGCTTGGGATTTTTTAACAAATAAATAACCATGCTGCATGTTGGGCCGACCAACTAGGCAACTATCCTAGCCATCTAATCACAGTGACGGCGTTTCGTTTGATGAAAGTCTGGGGCTGAACCTACTGACACCTATACGATATACGTTGCATGCATATATGCGTAGGGCCCCCTAACTTTTTGGGGCCGGGGCGGCCGCCCCGTTCGCCCCCTCCCAGGCCGGCCCTGAGAGCAGACAACGTGGCGAGCAAGAAGATGAGCCGCCTTTTTTTCCTCCCGCGCTGCACTCAAACGACTCTGAAATCTTGAAAGTTGCACAATCTTCTCTTGATCCCCTTGATTTTACTGCCATGAGCGGACCTGTTAAAAGCAGGAGAGTTGATCATATTCACTGCAGCTTTACAATCCAGCTCAAAGATCACCCTCCTCAACCCCTGCGTCGCGTCCCTTGACACCGCTTCCTTACAGGCTCGAACTTCTGCAACTTCTCCACATGAAATACCAGTCCAGATCACAGAGCCCTCGGCTCTGTAGGTCCCAGCCTCATCACGAATAATCCAGCCACCAGCACCCTTACCCCCCCTTCGCAGTAGCACCATCGACATTAAACTTTCACCATCCCGCCGTCGGGGATGAAATTTTTTCCATGGCCCTAACCTTGGCTGGCTTGTTCATGATCACATGTGCCTTCTCCCATTCTAGTAGATAATGGCGAGTCATCTGGCCACCTCCTGAGCATCGGCAATCTTGCGTCCATCCCTAGCATCGTTCCTTGCAAGCCAGATGGCATACAGACCTTGAACCAGCAGCGCTTTCTCCTCAGCTCCCGCCTGAGTGAACCACTGAAGCTGCCACTGTGAGAGGGCACCGTGAGAGTCATCAAGGACCTGTGGAGGTCGGCGACGCCAACCAAGAGCTGAGTTCTTTACAGAAGGGCAGAGAGTGTGGGAACCTCCAGAAGCGGTGAACAATGGTCTCCTCGCAGCCACATGGACAGCAAAAAAAAACCTTCTTAATTTTCCTTCGTCGCAGCTCCGAGCCCACAACCATTCCATTGCTAATCAGCCTCCACATGTGGATCTTCGCCTTCCCTGGTGCCTTAGTGTCCCACAAGCCCAGCCAACTCTGATGAGACGCCACCGAGCTAGATGGACCAGGCCGGTTGGAGCTCGCCCTCATGATACGTCCCAAACGTATCTATAATTTCTGCTTGCTCCATGCATGTTTTGTGTGATATTGCTATGTTTTAGATACACTTTCATACACTTTTGATCATAGTTGGACTAACCTATTAACTCAGTGCACCCCAGTGCTAGTTCCTATTTTCTGCTAACTTTTTATTTTAGGTTTTTCCATTACGTAAAATGCCAGAAAAATTCCGGAAAAATCGAATGCAAAATCAGCACAACGGAAGCTTCCGGAGCCCCAAAGGAGGACCCGGGGGGGGGCACCCTGTGCCTAGGCGGGCAGGGGCGCGACCCCACCCTAGGCCGCGCCAAGGGGGAGCCTGCACCCCCTGGTGCCCCCCCGGCTGCCCCCTACGCCTATATATTTCCTTTTCCCCGAAACCTCCGAAGACATAACCTTTTTTCGCGATCTCGCCTCTATTCCGCCGCCGTCGCGCTTCCAAGATCGGGAGCACTATAAGACCTCTTCCCGGCACCCTGCCGGAGGGAGGATTGACCTCTGGGAGCTTCTCCACCACCATGGATGCTTCCCGGATGATCCGTGAGTAGTCCACCTTGGACCATGGGTCCATGATCAGTAGTTATGTGATGTTCTCCTCCCCTCTTTGTTCTTCGTGGATTAGACCTTGTGATCTGCCCTACATGATCAAGGCACATATGTAATTCTTTCTGCTGTTGCTATGCTGAGTTTGCTGCGATCTGATGGATTATGATACTATGTTCAGATTTTGATTGAGTAATATATTTGGTTTTTCTCTTTTATATTTTTTTCTTGAGTAAGTCTTGCATGTTCTCCGTTGCTGTTTATTGCTTTGGCCAAGTAGTAGGTAGTGACTCCAAGAGGGAGAGTTATGCTTGATTGTGGGTTCATGCCCCCCTGATGGCTAGCTTGAGTGACAGAGACATGAGTCTAGGGGATGTGATGTAGCCACAAGGGGGAAAACAATGGTTCTTGTAACCGCGGTTGAAAGGATTGTTTACTTTACGCAAAGTTCTTTTAATGCAATTGTCTGTTGCTTTGGGTTTACACTTTGGGTGGGGCTCGCAACTTAATACCAGCGAGATGTTCTGGATAGGTATCTCAAGGTCGATGATTATTAGTAGATGCAGATGGATTTCGATATTCTTATTTTGGCGTACCGCCTATGCTTTTGAGCCTCTTCCTTTCTTTGTAGCATAGTTAACATTGGCTTGCGCCGGTAATCCTGTCAATTGCCCAGCTGTGATTTGTTTACGTCGCATAGCAATTTTATCGTCTTTTGGGAGGGAGACATCACTAGTGAACATCATGGGACCCCGGTCCATATTTCCACCACTGTTTACGCCCTCAATTTACTTATTTCTTTTACTTTCCAGTTGCAATTATCACTACTATTATATGTTGCATTGATCCTTTGTAAACAACAAGGCCAGAGAGATTTCCAACCTCTCTGAACTTCGTTGGGAGAAATGTTACTTGTTGTTTGTGCTGGTCAAGGTGAAGCAAGTGATACAGCGCCTCACTTTCTAAACCACCTACTTGTCGACCATGGAGTCCTACTGGATTGACTCTAAACCTTGGTATCTTTGCCAAGGTAAATTTGCTGCTATCCTACATCTCACCTTCCACTTGGGGTAACCAACGAAAGGAGAGAAGCCATTATCATCTCTCGCGCATCAAGCAAATTTCTGGCATCGTTACTGGGGACTCCAATCTTCAAGATAGGGGAGTCACACGCTATCTTTTACCTTTGCTTTTTAGTCTTGTTAGTTTACCTTCTAGTTTTAATATTAGTGTCCTTTATAAAAAATCACAAAAAGATTTTCTTGTCCCACTTGATGCTATTATGGGTACCACTAAAAACACCAAGTTGTTTGACTTCACTAGTCACAACAACAATGATTTTATCTGCACTCCTATTGCTACACCTGCTACTTCAGCTACCTCTTATGAAATTAAACCTGCGTTGATGAACCTTGTTATGAGAGATCAATTCTCCGGTGTTATAGATGATGCTGCTTTACATTTAAATAATTTTATTGAAATCTGTGATATGCAAAAGTATAAAGAAGTAGAAGGTGATATTGTTAAGCTTAAGCTTTTTCCTATCTCCTGGAGGGAAGGAGCTAAAATCTGGTTTCAATCCTTGCCTACGAGCATCATAGATTCTTGGGATAAGTACAAGGATGCTTTTATTGGGAAGTATTACCCACCTGCTAAAATTATCCAATTGAGGAGTAATATTATGAATTTTAAGAATTTGGATAATGAACACGTTGCCCAAGCTTGGGAACGCATGAAACCTCTTGTTAAGAAATGGCCTACACATGGTTTGACTACTTGGATGGTTATCCAGACTTTTTATGCAGGCTTGAACTTTACCTCGCGGAACCGGTTAGATTCGGCCGTGGGAGGAACCTTTATGTTAACAACACTTGGTGCTGCCACAAAACTACTAGATGAGATGATGACCAACTATTCCCAATGGCACACCGAACGAGCTCCAACAGGTAGGAAGGTAAACTCCGTCGAGGAGATTTCCTCCCTAAATGAAAAAGTTGACTTGATTATGTCTCTACTTACCAAGCAATCTCCTATTGATCCTCATGATGTTCCTTTAAATTCTTTGGTTGCTCAAGAACAAGTAGATGTAAACTTTATCTCTAGAAACAACTTCAATAATAATGCTTATAGGAATAATTTTGCTAGCAATCCTAGACCGTTCCCATCCAACAACTATGGGAACAACAACACTTATCCTAGCAACAACAACTCCTATGGTCAAACTTATAAGGAAAGAGATTTACCTAGCTATGAGAAATTGGAAGAGATAGAGAAGGCTACCAAGAATTATATGCACACACAGTTTGAACAAAACAAAGCCTTATCCAGACAATTAGGTGGGCACACTTCCATTTTGCAAAACATTAGTAAGCAACTTGAGAGCCTGAACAGTGAGATTTCTAATCTCCAAACTAGACTTACCGCCACTGAAACCTATGTTTCAAACATGTCTCACACCCAATCTACTTTGATAAATCAGATGTTAGCCAAACCAGAAGTTATCCCCACGGAAGAAGTTAGAGTTAAGAGCCTTCCCACACACCACACTGTTGCTACTATTTAAGTTGTTGAGGATACCCAAACTTTTAGCACCCAACACACTCCTAGTCCCATTGGACCTATTAATGGTGATGCTATTACCTCAACCATAGAAGAAGAAACTCCCATGAACATAGAGGGTTTCAAACAAGTGAGCCTAGATGACACTACTACCACCTTTGATAGTAGTGATATTGATTTTGATAGTTGCACCCTCTCAGAAGTTATTAGCTTACTACACAAAATGTCTAGAGACCCCCACACTAGCACACTAAATCTTGCCTTCACGGAGCATATCACTAATTCTCTCATTAAAGCTAGGGAGGAGAAACTTAGAGTAGAAGCCTCCATACCTAGGAAGCTAGATGATGGTTGGGATCCTATGATCAAAATTAAATTGAATAACTTCTCTTGTTACGCTTTATGTGATGTTGGAGCTAGTAACTCTGTTATGCCCAAAAGAATGTATGATATGTTTGAGTTGAAACCTTTTGATCCTTGTTCTTTTGGTGTTCGCCTTGTTGATTCTTCCGTAAAGAAACCTTTGGGGAAGATCGACGATGTTCTTATCATTGTCAATGACAATTATGTTCCCGTTGATTTTACTATTATGGACATAGAGTGTGAACCTTTATGTCCAATTATTTTGGCACATCCTTTTCTTCGCACCGTTGATGCTGTTATTGACATGAAAGAGGGGAATATAAAATTTCAATTCCCTCTCAAAAAGGAGATGGAAAAATTCCCTGGGAAGAAGATTAAGTTACCTTTTGAGTCCGTTACACGGGCTAGCTATTCTCTTTCACTTGATAAAACTTGATCTTTTTGCTTCTTGCCTAGCTTAAAGGCGTAAAAGAAAGCGCTTGTTGGGAGGCAACCCAAGATGTTTTTACTTCTGTTTTTAGTGGTATTGATGATTGTTACTACTGTAGCAACATCATATTATCTTTATATTCAAGCTTTGTGCCAAGTTTAGCCTCCGATTGCAAGAAAGTTCAAGAGTCTTGACATGTTGTCCAGAAAACAGATTCTGTCCTTGGACGGAACAATTCACGATAAATCACCAGATCGTCTTTTTGATCTGAATTTTTTTGACAGCATGATCTATACAATTATCTTTTGGGCGTCTGTTATAAGTTTTTTGATTCGAGTTGTAGAAGTACCCCAAAAAAAGTATTTACTACCTGCTGGTCTATTTTTCACAGATTCTGCCACATTTTGCCTTTCCTGACTTTTGCAAGTCTTGCGCTAGCTTTTTATTTGCAAAAACTTTTTTGCGGTGTTGAGAAACAGTAGACCTTCAAGAAAATCTTTATTTCCCATAGAGTCAAATTGTTTTATTGTGGGTACTAACCTCTCTAATCAGATTATGATGAGTTATGTATGAAGGGAGTTTTCAAGTGTTCGAGGGAAGATGATGAAAGAAGATCCGGGAGTGTCAAACGCTCAAGCTTGGGGATGCCCCATGCATCCCCAATAAATATTCAAGGAGACTCAAGTGTCTAATCTTGGGGATTCCCCCCGTGCATCCCCTTCTTCATCAACAATTATCAGTTCGTCCTTCGTCTCACTATATTTTAATCACTTCATGTGTTATGTGCTATGCTTGGAGAGTCTTTTCTTTAGTTTACTTTTTAGTTTACTTTTGCTTTGTTTTCTGTTCATAACAATTTAGAACCCAACTTTATTTGTGTGGGAGAGAAACACGCTCCACTTCAAACTAGAACACATCATAGAATTTTCATGCTTATCTTTCTTTTGTTGTGTGCTCTTTATCTTTTCGTAGCTGCTGTCATGTTTAGCTCTTAGTTTTCATGTTCATTTTTTTCAAGAGCTTTTTTTAGTTTGTTGCTGGAACTCTCTTTAGTTTTCATGTTTATCTTGTTAAGAGAGTTGGTTGTTGCACTAAGTTGTGTCTTTACTTTAGGTAGGTAATTGAGGTTTCTATTCAATTGTAGTAGTAACTTGCAATAGTTTTGAGGTATTGTTGTGAGTAATGTTTGAACTTTTGGTGTCAAGATGTTGGGAATGTGCCCTAGAGGCAAATAAAATATGTTTTATCGATCATATTCCATTAGTTCATAATACGTTTGATACTATGCTAGAACTATATTAAGCGGAAACATTAATACGGGTGTGGTATACAAACAACCAGGTCCCTAGTTAACCCTAGTATACTAGTCCATTGGGCGATTGATGATCAAGGTTTCCTGATCATGAGACAATGGCGTCTGTTGACAATGGAGTCGTATCATTGGATAATGATATGATGGACATACACCCACCAGAAGTGTTGCGATGTGATCAAGTCACATAGTTCGACATTGCGATAACTATAACGTAGTGACCAGATCCTTAGACCGTAATGATCATACGTAATTACTGTCTATTAGGATGCCTTGATTTGCTACCCACCGCCTGACTGAAATATGCTGGCCATAAAGGAGTACTTCAGGTATTCCGAATAGATATGTTAATGAGTATGCAAATAGATCAAAGCGGGATTTGTCCGTCCGTGTGACAGATAGGTACTCTGGGCCCACTCGATGATGTTACATCATAAAGTTTGCAAACGTGTGACTAGGTCACGGAGTTGTAATATCACGGGAACGAGTAAACTTGTTTGTTGAGAATGAGGACGAACTAGGTATATTGGATACCGATGATCAAACCTCGGACAAGCAAAGTACCACAGGACAAAGGGAACAGGCACACGGTTAACGAATCCAACAGCGATTGAAGTTCATTCGATGGAAGCGCAATGGCTATCAAGGATTGTAACCTGGTCCAATTGATTAGTCATTGATCAATGAGAATTGTCTCGATCATGTCTGCTGTTTCCCGGACCGTAGGGTGTTACACTTAAGGGTACTCGACGCAGTAAGGATTGATTCGGGATCACCGGAGAAATTGGAGAGAACACCGGAATTGTTCCGGTGATGGCCGGAATTGTTCCGATGAAGGCCGAAAGTTGTTCCGGGTATTTTGAAAGGTTCAAAATATATTTAATAATGTTTAATATATGTTTTATTATTTAATTATCTGAATTAAATATTAAAATGTATTTAAATATAATTAAAAATGGAAGAAAAGGCATATGGTACTCCTAGGGCCCATTAGGGGGAGAGGGAGTCCTCCCCCATGGGCCATGGCGCCATGAAGGGGCCCATGCCCCCCCTCCCCTTGGGATTAGTCCCACTTGGGAAGTTGAGGGGAGGTTGCCCCCTCCTTGGCCTATATAAGGAGGGGTAGGGTGCCCTTTTTTTCACATCCAAATTTGAGACAAAGTTCTCATCTCTCTCTCCCTCCTTTCTTCTTCCTCGAGTGGACTCCCCTTGTTTGGAGTCTACACTTGGTTGGGGATTTCTCCACTATACGCACGCCGTCGTGCTGCTGGAATCGGGATCCGAATCCATCTTCTTTCCGCTGCTCTACTGGTTCGGAGCCCGGAGGGACGTCGGGTATACTGTATGTGTATAATCCCGCGAGGCATTACACTTGTGGTTCTACTTCATCGTCGTGGTCGTATCGCGAGGTCTTCATCAGCAACGTTCCGACGGGGGCGTAATCCCGTCATCGGTCCACAAGGATCGGGTGGATACAGGAGTCATCGTGGATCTGCGCGGCATCGGGGATTGCCGGTACGACTACACCAACCACGTTCATGCGGGAACGTTTCCCGCTTAACGGACTACATACTGGTATGTGATCTATTTCTGTCCGTTACTTGCATCGCCATAGCATAGGTCTTGGGTATGGGTCTCGTAGGTTATGAAAAATTTGTGTTTTCTGCCCCGAACCCTAACAGTGGTATCATGAGCAAGGCTATGCGTAGATGTATTGTACGGATAGAACACATCTAGTATGTGGGCATCAATTCTCCAATTTTTACCCTCTCACGTGTACTCATTTAGCGTTGCGGCAATGTTTGATGACGCGGCCCCCGACCGACCTTACACGTTTACGCGAGACTGGTTCCACGCTTGACATATGGCTTGTACCATATAAAGTGGCTGGGGGGGTGTCTGTCTCTCTGCATTAGCGATGCGAAGATGTTTGCAACGGAGGGCCCCGACAGGGGTGTAATAGAGACAATTGCGGGATTGGTGTTGTGGCTTGTTTTCGCAGGATAGAAAGCGGTTATTTTCTCGAAACCCCTAGCAGCCACGTAAACTTGCAAAAGATAAAGTAGAAAGGCGTTTTTAACTTTAATTTGCATGAAGGGGGATCATAGGTTGTATGATTTACAGTTTTACTTCCTGTTTTATGCTAGTATGCTAGATATATCGACGGTAGCACGAAACATGACCATCTCTCACAATACCAACATTGTGTTCTCCCTTGGTGGGCATCGCCTGGAAGGTTCTCCCATATGGCTTGATGCTCCGTACATACCGGAGTTGTCCTACTTATTAAACGGAGTTCGCATGAGGTTGGGTTCGGCAAGCCTGGCATATGAAGATCTGGCCTTGCTGAACAGCTAACATCAAGGTTCGATTGGCAGGCTTGACGTATGTAGATGCGGGCCTGGAACACAAGAGACTGAAAGGTCGAGCACGAGTCACATGCCTGATGTGATTGGCTTAGAGGCCTACCTGGTTCGCATACTGATGGCCGTGACGATCGGGGGAGGTATGGGGGCTGGGATTGTGTAATAACTTAGTTAAATTGAGAGGTGTTTATTTAAGTGGGAGCTTTCTAGAATTTTGAGATCAAATTGAAACTCCACATTATGAACTGAATCTTCATGTCTTAGAAAATATCATTGTAGATAACGTCATACCAATGTTTAGAACTATGGCTCTTTTAGTATGATAGAACTTAAGGTAAATGGGTCTTACTTCATTGATGTGTACCAACACCATTAGAGACATACTCCTTAGTAATGACTTGCTAAACATAATACGAAGAACTGCTAGGAGATACACCTGACAACTCCGTAATCAAGGAAGATGATGATGAGTATCGCACTCACCGTCACTTATGAATGACTGTCCAATACACCATAATTCATTCTATGGAATCTGAATTGTGAATGCATGTTAACCAACACGTATGACGTGCTAGGTGAACTTGAAAGCACTTGTTCACAAATCAGAGTAATGGAATATGAGTATATGGACGGGGTTTCTTTCAACTATGGTGGAAGGAACAACCTGCTGAGAAAGTCACTTGGAAAATGTATAAGATACATGGAACACCTTGTGTATAACTTGGACTACTGAATGACTGGTTACTTTGCGATAACTAGGGAGTTGCATCCGCTTCCTCCCAGTTACAAAGACCATGACTGGACTATGTCATGAAGGAGAATCGTTCACCTGTCATGAGGTCATGGTTAAAGTTAAGAACTTTAAGAGTAGAACCAATGCAGGAATGTTCATTGATGGAGAAGGTATATTTGATATACGAGTTATAAATGTCTTTCCCACGAAACACTAATTGCGGTTGATTAAGTATTCGATGCTTGAACTTACTGCTTGAGAGTGGCTTGGAAGGGATGAGGTGACAATGTGTGATGACGGCAATCAAGATAGTTGATGGTTGACAACACTCTCCCTCTACATCTATCAATTGATTAATATATGAATAAATTTTATGATCATTTGAATGAGGACTTTATTAGTGTGTCTTGCATCTCGCGAAGACAATTATTCATATTAGTGAGAAACAAGTCAGTTATTCTCCTTTTATGAATGATATCTCTTATGGTCACATTACGATTATGAATGAGTTATTCTTATATTGATGATAGTTTTTTGATCATTTATAAGAAATATTGTAATGCCAAGAAATATCCAGGCTTAATAATGACACTACAGTTTAAGTCATGAATGGTATGATGATGTCTTAAGATACTTGATCTCTTGACACATACAAACCATGCCTTTTAGGTGAGATGACTAAAACCTCGCATTCTGGTAAACAGAATGTGTACTGATTGTTGAATATCATACATTGTGATGTATCGTATGTCAGCAAGTGGTGAATTTCATTATTTCGTGAACTTCGTATGTGGACTTAGATGAATATTTGTATTCACTAATGAAACATGAGTCTGAAATAGTTTGATATGATCAAAAGGGATTTCAGAGTAAAGATGGATATTAAATTAACAAGAAAGACAAGTCTCTATGATTTGATCAAAGTGACAAATGTTTTGAGTTAGTCTTGGGCATAAAGACTTGTGTGAAAGTTGTTCCACAAATTGCAATGTCTTGAGACACTTCAATATGATTGACGTGCCTGAACATTGTGATCATATTCTATCAAAAAGTGTATGGTCTAAGTTATCTCTTACCAAGTTACGTTATTATTGTTTAGAGTTATTAATTTAATATGCAAACACTCACTTCCGTATAGGGAACCATCTGAGTTCGTGGAAACCAACACTATATATGTCATGGTGTGTTGTGGTTTCTAGGAAGCTTGATTTATGTAAGATAAATTATCTTTGTAGTGTATCCTTAGACAACTATGGATGCATCTTCCACAACTAGAACCAAAAGGAGCGAAACTTGTATTGCTATGTTTGGTGTTTGTCAAGAATTGTTCTTGATAAATGTGGTGATGGAAGAAAAGTGAAAGTTCAACCAAGGTAATTGACCTTGCCTCCAAATGTCAGAGTAGTGCAACGGAATATGTTCTGGAAGCAAAGCTCTACAATAAGAGGAGAAACTAATGATAATGATCATGATCTTCTGATGGGAGCTTTTACTGAGAAAGGTAGGATTCAAGAATATATATATATTTTCCCCTTGTGCAAAATGATATTCACGATTCACTTGTCATGTTAATGGAACAAGACATTCCTACGAACTACAAAGAAGCGATGGTGGACCTAAGTACGAGATATGACTACGAGTCATGAAATCCTATGTTGAGTTACATTTAAGATTGCTTGAATCTTATCAAGTAAGGAGGTTACTTGATATTCACAATAACTTCAGAGTTATGAGGAATAAATGTGAACATCAAAGGGACGTCAAGATTGGTTTGTCACAAAGATTGTTTCTGACAAATTCAATGGGTTGACTACAATGTGTAGCAATGCTTGAGTCAAAGGGATATTCACTACGATTGATCCAGGATTGTTATCAATACCGTGACTTCCTCAAATCCTGTATTTGAAGAAGTGTTGTAATTGGTACAACAAGAAGGTTTTGGAAAAACATATGGATACTAGTGTCTCGTAAATTGAATTGTCATTTTGATGGATGATCAAAGGATTTTGGACTTAACCAAAATATCGAGGAAACATGCATTTGGATGAAACTGAGTGGGAGCTGAATAGTTTCCTGAAACTTAATATGTAGACGACATATTTTGAGTGGGAGCTATGAGAGTATTATCCTAGACTTATATGTAAATGACATATTTGAGTAGGAGCCATGTGGTTAGTATCCTGAACTTAATATGTGTCTGACATATCTAAGTGGGAGCCATGTGGATGTTATCCTTGTCTTATATGTGGTCGGCATATTTGAGTGGGAGCAATATGAGTGTTATCCTATAACTTAATATGTGCATGACATATTTGAGTGGGAGCATGATAACATTCTCATATATGGATAACACATTATGAATGGTGCAGTTGGTGTTAATGATTATTTGAATCTTTCATAAATGAAGATGAATAAGTATTAAGAATTGAAGATCTATTAAGATAGATATGTGTTTAGTAACATTGAGTCGTAATACTTTCCTGGATAAGATTCTGAAGGAGTTCAGAATGGGACAAGTCAAGAAGTGGTCCTTACTTGTATATCCAAGAGAAGTGTTGAGTTAATCTCAGTACAAGAACAATGGTTAATGGTTAATGAAAGAAATGGATGTGTTGGATCCTCTATGCCTTTGTCATAGGTTCTTTCATATAAAACCAGAGTTATGTACTCGACGTAATGTGACCCAAGTTCTTAGTAGTAAGAACATGTTGTGATATGATTTATGAGTAAATCATTGAACAAAGAGTTAAGTTTATCCTTCAGTTTCTGAAGAGAACTGAGGATACATCTCAAATTTGTAAAGGATAGTGGACTTGACCATAAATGTTATGCTGGTTCAAGTTTTAACACTAACCTAGAAAATTGAGATATCATACTAATGAATGCCTAAGTTGAAAGAAACATGGTTAGACATCAAAGTTGCATACAATGCACTAAGGATTGAATCTACATTGAGGTGGCTGCTTTAGAAGTAGCAGAAGTTATATTATGGCTTAAGAAGTTCTACTTCTGATTGAGTGAGTTTCAAGTGTGCATGACTATGGGAAAGTCCGCGTGACCCACCGGATGTCATTGTTATGACACAACAAACGAAGTCTCACTTCACCGCCAAATATATATACCTCATCATTATAGTGGATAATGAAGGAATGTCAAATTAGGTGACATTATGATTTGCAAAAGGACATACGGTTCTGAATGGTATCAAGACCGTTGATACAACCTCTTCCACGGGCAAGCATGATCAATAAGGAGTTATGATCCAGAGAAAATGCAACTAGATTATTTGTACTCTAGTGCAAGTGGGAGACGGTTGGGAATGTGCCCTAGAGGCAAATAAAATATGTTTTATCGAGCATATTCCATTAGTTCATAATACGTTTGATACTATGCTAGAACTGTATTAAGCGGAAACATTAATACGGGTGTGGTATACAAACAACCATGTCCCTAGTTAACCCTAGTATACTAGTCCATTGGGCGATTGATGATCAAGGTTTCCTGATCATGAGACAATGGCGTCTAATGAAAATGGAGTCGTATCATTGGATAATGATATGATAGACATACACCCACCAGAAGTGTTGCAATGTGATCAAGTCACATAGTTCGACATTGCGATAACTATAACGTAGTGACCAGATCCTTAGACCGTAATGATCATACGTAATTACTGTCTATTAGGATGCCTTGATTTGCTACCCACCGCCTGACTGAAATATGCTGGCCATAAAGGAGTACTTCAGGTATTCCGAATAGATATGTTAATGAGTATGCAAATAGATCAAAGCGGGATTTGTCCATCCGTGTGACGGATAGGTACTCTGGGCCCACTCGGTGATGTTACATCATAAAGTTTGCAAACGTGTGACTAGGTCACGGAGTTGTAATATCACGGGAACGAGTAAACTTGTTTGTTGAGAACGAGGACGAACTAGGTATATTGGATACCGATGATCAAACCTCGGACAAGCAAAGTACCACAGGACAAAGGGAACAGGCACACGGTTAACGGATCCAACAGCGATTGAAGTTCATTCGATGGAAGCGCAGGGGCTATCAAGGATTGTAACCAGGTCCAATTGATTAGTCATTGATCAATGAGAATTGTCTCGATCATGTCTGCTGTTTCCCGGACCATATGGTGTTACACTTAAGGGTATTCGACGCAGTAAGGATTGATTCGGGATCACCGGAGAAATTGGAGAGAACACCGGAATTGTTCCGGTGATGGCCGGAATTGTTCCGATGAAGGCCGGAAGTTGTTCCTGGTATTTTGAAAGGTTCAAAATATATTTAATAATGTTTAATATATGTTTTATTATTTAATTATCTGAATTAAATATTAAAATGTATTTAAATATAATTAAAAATGGAAGAAAAGGCATATGGTCCTCCTAGGGCCCATTAGGGGGAGAGGGAGTCCTCCCCCATGGGCCATGGCGCCATGAAGGGGCCCATGCCCCCCTAGGGGCGCATTTGCCCCCCCTCCCCTTGGGATTAGTCCCACTTGGGAAGTTGAGGGGAGGTTGCCCCCTCCTTGGCCTATATAAGGAGGGGTAGGGTGCCCTTTTCTATACATCCAAATTTGAGACAAAGTTCTCATCTCTCTCTCCCTCCTTTCTTCTTCCTCGAGTGGACTCCACTTGTTTGGAGTCTACACTTGGTTGGGGATTTCTCCACTATACGCACGCCGTCGTGCTGCTGGAATCGGGATCCGAATCCATCTTATTTCCGCTGCTCTACTGGTTCGGAGCTCGGAGGGACGTCGGGTATACTATATGTGTATAATCCCGCGAGGCATTACACTTGTGGTGCTACTTCATCGTCGTGGTCGTATCGCGAGGTCTTCATCAGCAACGTTCCGACGGGGGCGTAATCCCGTCATCGGTCCACAAGGATCGGGTGGATACAGGAGTCATCGTGGATCTGCGCGGCATCGGGGATTGCCGGTACGACTACACCAACCACGTTCATGCGGGAACGTTTCCCACTTAACGGACTACATACTGGTATGTGATCTATTTCTGTCCGTTACTTGCATCGCCATAGCATAGGTCTTGGGTATGGGTCTCGTAGGTTATGAAAAATTTGTGTTTTCTGCCCCGAACCCTAACACAAGAGATCTAGCCTATTAGTGATAGGTGTTGTATTTTGGGCAATCCGTGTTTATTTTCAAAAACTACAAAAACTAGTTGAGAACTCTAGCTACTAGATGGATCACTAATCTTTGGAGGGATCGGATATTAGAGTACACTCATGTACCATGAGTCGAGGATGCGTAAGGATAACCAAACACCCATACACTCCTCCTCGGGGTACTTGTGTCTTTATGAACCTCCTGATTAGATTGAGAGTTACCGATAATAAGTGCATGAGTTCTTCAGACTAATGTAAGTATTGAAAGTTGACACTTCCACCTCCTCATATTTGCTAGCCTCTTCGGTACCGTGCATTGTCCTCTTCTTACTCCGAGAGTTGGCGTCTACCCGCCGGTGCATCCAAACCCTTGGAATGATACACTTTGTCATCATAAACCTCCTTATATGTTTTCCCAAAACATCCACCATACCTACCTATCAAGGCATCTCCATAGCCTTTCCAAGATATATTGCCATGCAACATCCACCTTCTCATGCTACACTGGCAGAGGTATACATTTTCATACATCATGATAGCTACATCTTCTTTATGTTGAGTACCTTGTAAAGTGTGAAAGATCTTCTATACTCCTTGTAAAATAGAGTGTTACCTTAAGTGAAGAAAAGATCCCAAAGAGGACAAATTTAAAAGATCCCAAAGAGGACAAATGAGAGTTAAATAGAAAGAGCTATTGAGGCCACTAAAAAAATATAAAAAAAATAGAAAAATAAAAAAAAGAGAGAAGGGGGCAACACTACTATTCCTTTTGAAAGATCCACACTCGTACTCCCTCTATATCTTGTACTCCATAGAGATGATAATATATGCATATAGCTATGCGGGGACCTTCACACTATAGAACTTGGCTTGTATATTCCAATGATGAGCCTCCTCAAATGATCTCTAGGTCTTCTTGAGCGAGTGATACTCTCTCCTCGTTGGTTACCCCAAGTGGAAGGTGAAATGTAGGATAGCGGCAAATTTCCCTCGGTGAAGATACCAAGGTTTGTCTCTAGCACGACTCCGGAGATGATAAGTAGGTGTCAACGGCGCAACTGACGTGGACCTGCACACAACATAAATAACTTTGCTTCCCAACGAGTACAGAGAGGTTGTCAATCTCTCCGGCCTTGCTGTACACAAAGGATCAACACAACAGATAATAATGATAATGGTGATAGCAACTGGAAATTAAAAGATTGAAAATAAATGAGTGTGTAAACAGTGATGAGAATATGGACCGGGGTCCCGTGATGTTCCCTAGTGATGTCTCTCTCCCAAAAGACGATAAAACTGTTATGCGAGGTAAAAAAATTACAGCTGGGAAATTGACAGGATTAAAAACGCACTGTAATGCTAACTATGCTACAAAGAAAGGACGAGGCTCAAAAGCATGGGCGGTACACCAAAATAAGTAGACCGAAATCCAACTGCATCTACTACTAATCATCCACCTTGAGATATCTATCCAGAACATCTCGCTGGTATTAAGTTGCAAGCCCCACCCAAAGTGTAAACCCTAAGCAACAGACAACTGCATTAAAAAGCACTTTGCATAAAGTAAACAATCCTTGCAACCGCGGTTATAAGCACCGTTGTTTCCCCCTTGTGGCAACAACGCATGCCCTAGACTCATGTTTCTGTCACTCAAGCATGTCATCGGGGGGAATGAACCCACACTCGAGCATAACGTTCCCTCTTGGAGTCACTACCTACTACTTCTCCAAAGCACTAAAGAACAACGAAGAACATGCAAGAATTACTTAGGAATAAAAATATAAAAGATAAGAACCAAATCACAATCTGAACATAGTCTCATAATCCATCAGATCCCAGCAAACTCAGAATAGAAACAACAGAAAATCCGATATGTGCCTCAATCATGTAGGGCAGCTCACGAGGACTAAACCAAGAAGAACAAAGAGGGGATGAGAACATCACATAGCTACTGATCACAGACCCATGGTCCAAGGGAAACTACTCACGACACATCCCTGAAGCATCCATGGCGGAGGGGAAGCTCTAATAACCCACAACTGCAGGGGATCGAGATAGTGTTCGCGGGCAAGAATAACCCAATTTATAGATTCGACTCAAGGGGAGCCAAAGAATATCCACAAGATTTGACAGTGGAGTTGTCAATTCCACTGCACCTGAGATACACTTACTTGCAACAAGATATTAGTAGTAACTGCGATATGGAGGTGATGATAGCAACGGTAATAGTGGTGGTGAAACAGTAATAGTAAAACAACGGAAGTAAACAACTAGTAACCAGCAGAATTAAAACACTGTAGGCTAGGGAGATGGATGGTTGGGCGCTCCATGGATAATTCACATCATGTATTTAACTTGGGGCAAGGCACACAGAAAAGCAATGATCATCTAGGCATAAATCAAAGATCAGGTATGTATTCCACAGGTAGTTGTACGTGCTTGCAATAATAACTTGCACAACATCTTTTGTCCTACCATCCCGCTACAAACAGGGCCAAAAGGAACTTACGGAGATTAAGGTGCTCCTGTCAAAGAGCACCGGAACAAAGCATTAACAATCAATGGATACACGGAATCCTCAAATTATAGTCCATCCCCTTTGGTGTCCCAAGCTGTCACCTTTGGGATCGCCGGTTCTGGACTATAACAGGTGCATACAACTCATAGATAGGATCAAGAACACAAATATATTCATGAAAACACATAGGGTTGAGATCTGAAATCATGGCACTCGGGCCCAAAGTGACAAGCATTAAGAGCAACAATTTTAAGCAAAGATGATAAACAACAATCTAGATGATAGGCAACATGCCCCCAACAATTTGATAAACTATTACATGATCTAACTCATCCAATCCCTACCATCCCCTTTGCCTACAGCAGGGAATTACTCACACGTGGATGGAGAAGTCATGGAGGGAGGATGGAGTGGCGATGATGATGACGATGGCGATGATCTCCCCTCACTGGAGGCCAAAACAGCCTCCAGATTAGCCCTCCCGGAGAAGAACAGAGGGTGGCGGCGGATCCGCGACGAGAATTGGGAAGACGACTTCTGTTTCGGGGTTTCTCCGTCACGGGAATAAATAGGAGTGTCGGTAGGGCACCAGAGGAGGGGGGAGGCCCCCAGGCGGCCAGAGGGCGCGGCCCCACCCTTGGCCGCGCCAGGGGGGGGGGGGGGCGCCTGGGGCCCCCTTGGCTCCCCTATGGTCCCACTTCTGGCTTCTGGCTCCTTCGGGTGCGTGGATTTTCTGTTATTTTTCTGGGAATTTTCTGAGACGTCCAAAAATCCATTTTCCTGCGCAGAATAAAACCATACAGGTAGCTCTGCTGAAAACAGCGTTAGTCCGGGTTAGTTTCATCCATATCATGCAAGAATGAGGGAAAAGCAATAGAAAAAGTGTTTGGAAAAGTAGATACGTTTGAGACGTATCAACTCCCCCAATCTTAGCATATTTCTTCTCCTCAAGCAATTTAGTACAATGAACTGAACGCGACAAAGAAAACTTTGACAAACTCTTTTGCTTCAATAGATGTATATAAGCATGTACTACGACAAGAATTTAGCAAATATCAGAACAATGCTATGAGGACAATGCATGAAGCAATCCTTCTTTCAAGTAACCAATCACAAACAACTAAAAGTAATTAATATGCTATTGAAAATCAAGAAAAGATTACAATGCACAAAGATTGAACACACTAGAGTGGTATTTCGCTAGCCTCCATGAGTGAAGCAAAACATAAATGCAGAAACTCCTCTGGAGTTTTTAAGGAGACTAGAACTAAGAACTTCAGAATAAGTAATACCACAATGATGCAAAAGACAATGTAGTACTTTGGGACAATGCACATTACACTCAGAATGACAATTATGCTCTCCTAGTTGGTGCTTTGAATAAATAAGGTGGAGACTCTCGAAGCGTGGAGTTTGATGGAAAGGTTGAAAACCCGTGGTTGGAAGCAAAGAATAAACTTGTACCAGAGCTCTTGATTTTGAAAACAGAGATAAAAAATGTTTTGGGAGGTGCATGCTTCGTCAACGAATGCTAGTAGACAACTCAATCACCTCTTACGCTAGACATGTTTCGAGGAACGGTAACCAAGATGGAGACGATCACATCCCCTTAATCTCCTTTGTTTATCACTGCCAAAGTTTTCTGATTTCTCATAGACAAAGCGTGAAGGAGGGTTTGTTGGTTGTGATTATCTTTTGTGAGCTGGGCGCACTCATGACAGTCCCTCCTCGTATTAGGGGTTTGCAGATTATACATGCAATCCCGGAATAAAACATGTCTAACATAAGACGGTCATGAATTACCTACTACTTCCTTATGAGCTAAAACAGAGGCCCAACACAGGAGTGCTTTTGAATAATTTCGAGATGGTACAAGAAAGTCTTCGTTAGGATGGCTGGTAAATACCACATAGGAAGGTATGGTGGTCTAATATGGAAAAACTGGTTTCAAGGATTTTGGATGCACAAGCAGAAATCCGCTTAGTGCGAGCGAAGCCTAGCAAAAGACTGGCAAGCGACGAACTAGAGAGCAATAACAGTCATAATCATGCAGAGCGACAAAGTAACATTGAATTGGGCATGAAAATGATATAACTATTCTGAAATTCAAAGATCATCAAGGCATAGTAGACTTTTCAATCATAAACATGTGTAAGCATGTGCCAAGTCAATCCAAAAATTCTCCAAAGGGAAATACCACTTCAGTATGCCAAACCATGAACAATGCAATGCATGTAAATCATTTCAACAACACATTATGTACTCTAGCCATTTGGGATTAGCCACAAGGAAATCATGAACACTGGACAAAATTTTTATTAACATAGCACTATGTCGCTACAAGCTGGTCTCTAAATCATAAGTACAAGCATATGTACAAAACTAGAAACGCAAAGAGTTCATACCGGTTTTCCTTGTTGCATCCATTTCGTCAATCTTCGTCATTACTGCCTTGTCGCTTGCACGATCGAACGTAGGAAAATATAATCAAGTGCAAATGTCATCACGGACTCGAGCTGAACTCTACAAAAAAGCAAACTAAAGAGAGAAAAGAAAATATTTTTGGATTTTTCAAAGATTTAGCGAAAGAAAAATAAAAGAGAAATCTTTTTGTTGTTTTTGCAAAATAAAAGAACAAAGAAGAACAGGAAAATTTTTCGAAAAGATCAAAGCGAATAAAATAAAAACAGATAATACAATGGAAAGGTGAGAAGGGCACGTACTCCCCCCAAGATTAGGCTTTTGGCTTAAGTTGGTAGAAGCTACTGCCCCCAGGAGCCTCCTGCTCCGGGGTAATAGTGAGCCCAGGAGTCGTATGAGCCCTCCGGTGCGTACACCGAAGTCCTCGGGTCCTCCCATGAAGAAGGTCCTGCGCTCCAAGCGGAAGAAGACCCCTCGCCATGCTCGGTGAAGGTCTCTCCCTGGAAAGGTGTGAACTCACCATGCTCCTCCTCATCGGGCACAACCCCCTCCATGGGGTTATGCGGCTGGTAGTTAGCCATGAACTCATCGAACTGAATTTCGTTGAAGGACCATCCGTTCCTGCGAGTGTTATCAAACAAAAGTGGTGCAGGTAGACGGATCTCACGAGTAATGGTCCTTTCAAACCTCAAAATATAATCAAGGTTACCAAACTGGGAATTCATGGTAACAAACTTATGCCTCTTCATCACCGCAAGATCGAGACTCGCGTATGAAAAGGGAACATCATCAGGATGCGGGGTGCGCTCAAGGGACTCAAGGATAAGTGTGGCGTAAATGTCACCATATAAATCGCCCTTGTTACTATTCGTAACAAGGCGCCGAGCAATCAAGGCACCCACATTATACTCATTCTTACCATAAAGGGCGTTCGCATATATAGCACAGTCTGGTGAAGAACCATTGCTCGTGTTGTCACGAGCTAACACCCCTCTAGCTACAAAATACGCAAAATACCTGAGGTGTGGAAACAAGATGCTGGAAATCTTCGTACGCCGAATGTCGGTCTCCTCCTAGAAGCAAAGGGAGTTGAAGAGGGTCCTCAACCCGGAAGGCTGCATGGTCATCTTAGCTGTCTGACCGACGTTTGGCACACCTATTATATCACAAAACTGTGCCAAAGACATGGTTATGAGGTCATTATAAAGTTTGAACTCGACGGTTCCAGCATCATGGTTATAACAAAAACAGTTAACAAAGCAAGAGGTAAGCTTTTTGTATTGCACCACACAGCATAATGCTAGCCGTGTCAAACCTGCATTGGCACAAAGGCCATAAAATTCCTCCTTAATTCCTGCAGCTGTAAGAAAATCATCGCACGGATACATCATTGCGCATGCTGGACTTGTGTCTTCCAACAACTCCAGGGGCACATGATCTTTATTGTAGCTCACCCTAACTGCGGAGGGTGAAGCTGCAGCTCTAGTGACTCGATCGGAGCGCTCGAGCTTCTTCTTCCAAAGCCACCCTTTGTTTTTCCAAACAAACTCATTTCTGAAATTTTTCAAAATTCACAAGAACAAGGATTTAAACAAAGTGAGTTGAGGCAAACTACTCTACTCACTTACCTAAGGCACAAACTTGCATCAAAACTTGGAAAATAAAATTCTACACATGCATGCAAGCTCATATGAACATCACCAAGAGCTACTAAATACTCAAAAATGAGGCCACCAATCAAAAATCTAATTGGAGGGGTGAACGAGTCACATACCAGGGAGTATTTTCTAAAAATCTCAGCTCAAACGATGGGCTATAGAGAGAGATCGAAGTTCTGGACGGAGAGCAGCAAGAACGCAAGTTCCAGGTACAGAACTCGTGTTTTGGGGGGGAAAGAAAGAGAGAGGAAGAAGAAATACCTGGAGGTGGGGCCTGTGGGCCCCAGGCGCCCTGTGGGCGCGGAAAGGGGTCAAGCCACGCCAAATGGCCGGCTGGGCCGCTGGTGGCCCCCCTGGTCAGCCCCAGGTGCTTCTGGGTCACTCCCGGTATGGAAATTTTTAAAATATTTTTTCTAGAATTTTTCTGTCAACTTCACAGTTGAAATTTTTTCGAAGTTCAAAAAGCTGCGAAACTTTCTGAAAACTTGAAGCAGTGATTAGAGTTGTGAAGTTTCAAAAACATATAAACTTGGTACAACAAGAAAAACATAAAGCTAAGGCAAATGAAAACATAACAAGCTCCACTTTCCACCTATATAAAACATGCTTACTAGCAAAGGTTGATCAAGTCTTACCATCAAACCGGCGATACATAGAGCAAAAAGTCTCACCTCTCATGAAGTGATCATTGCACCTTTACTTTAATGGACATTGTCCCCACCATGATGGTTTTGTATTTGTGGTGCACGTGTAGAGGAAAATCCCATTCTCCAATCTTCACGGTCTCGATATTCTCTTTAGAGTTGAGGCCATGCCTCTTATCAATCTTCTACCGAAAATACACCGTGTGTTCTTTGTCATTCACATTGAAGGTAACCTTTACTCTATTGCAATCAATAATAGCACCTGCGGTGTTAAGAAAAGGTCTACCAAAAATAATAGACATGCTCCCATCCTCGGGCATGTCAAGCACAACAAAATCAGTAAGGATTAAACAATTAGCAACTTCAACGGGAACATCCTCACAAATACCTATGGGAACGACTGTTGACTTGTCAGCCATCTGAAGAGAGATATCTGTAGGGATTAGTTTTTCTAACCATAATCTCTTGTAAAGAGAAAAGGGCATAACACTCACTCCCGCTCCAAGATCACATAAAGCAGTCCTGACATAATTATTCTTTATGGAGCAAGGAATGGTGGGTATACCTGGATCACCAAGCTTCTCAGGAATCTTGCCACTAAAAGAGTAGTTAGCAAGCATAGTAGATATTGCTTCATTAGGAACTTTTCTTTTATTAGTAACAATATTTTTCATATATTTCGAATGAGGAGGTAACTTAATAGCATCAGTCAAAGGAATTTGAAGAAAAAGAGGTTTCATCCACTCACAAAACTTATTGTAATGCTCTTCTTCTTTAGTTTTGATAGACTTACCTGGAAAGGGCATGGGTTTCTATACCCATGGTTCTCTTTCCTTCCCATGTATTCTTGCGATAAAATCTTCTCTAGTGTATTTCTTGCGTTTATCGGGTGCTTCTTCTTCTCGAACTTTGGGTGGATCATTTTTTTCCATATCCTTTTCTGGCTCAGCACCGTCTTCAGTCTCAGCATCGGAGGTAGATATACTGTTTGGATCATTTGAATTGTCAGCTTCTTTGTGCTTCTTCTTCTTCTTCGGAGAGTTAAAAATTTGTTCTTCCTGTATTTGTGAATCTTGCTCGATCCTCTTCGGATGCCCCTCCGGATAGAGAGGATCTTGAGTGCTAGTTCCTCCTCGGGTTTTAATCCCGAAGGCTTGTATATCCTGTTTGGTATTATTAGCAAGAAAATCTTTTTGCACATTAGAAATTTGATCAAGCTGAGTTTGAACCATATGAAAATGCTTCATAAGACATTTAACATCATTAACTGTTCTACCTAGAACATCAAGAAAACTTTTGATAGCAAGGGAATTATCATGCAACTGACTTTGTATCCTCTCATTAAAGTGATTTTTCTTCATAATAAAATTATCAAGCTCATCTAAACATTGATCAGGAGGCTTACCATGAGGAATGTCACTTGCATTGAAATCTAAAAGGGAGTGTACCTCTACCATAGGAGGATGAGTGGTAGGCTCACACAACTTCTCAATGGGGGGGGGGTAGATTCTTCACGTCTTTAGTTTTAATAACCTTCTCTTTAATAGACTTCTTTTCTTCTTGCATATCTTCGGGGCATAGGACAAGCATGCCCCTTTTCTTTGGTGGTGGAGGTGGTTCAGGGACGGACCAATCTTCGTGGTTCTTGGCAATCTTGCCCATTAATTCTTCTGCATCGTCCGGTGTTCTTTTCCTGAAAACACAACCAGCACAACTATCCAAATAGGACCTAGATTCATCAGTTAGACCAGCATAAAATATATCAATTAATTCATTCTTAGGGACTCCATGTCCCGGTCTAGCCTGGATCAGACTGCAATACCTCCCCCAAGCTTTAGGGAGGTTCTCATCCTGCAACTGTTTAAAGTTATAAATTCTTCGTAAAGCAGCATGTTGCATATGAGCAGGGAAGTACTTATCAACAAAAGAGTGAGCTAAGTCTTGAGGACTCCTAATGGAACCACATGGAAGTGCATCATACCATGCTTTAGCACCTTCCTTTAAAGAGAAAGGAAAAAGCTTAGTAACATAGAAATTTTGTATCTTCTCATCTGTAGTAAACAAGCCACCTAACTCAGTGAGTTTGGTCAGGTGTACAATAGCATCATCATTTTCTCTGCCATAAAAGGGGTCAGATTCAACCATAGATATAAGTGAAAGATCAACAGAGAAATTATAATCAGGATCATTGATGCATATAGGAGACGTATCAAATTTAGGATCAGGAACGGTCTTCTTCTTCAGGGAGTGTTTTTCGAGAAGCTTCTTAATAGCATCAGGGTCAGAGTCGTCAAAGTCTGTTAGCTCCCTGCATAAATCATCATCAAGTATGATATAATCATCATCAAGGACTCTCTCCTTGAGTTTACTCAAATTGGGATAAGTGTAAGTTCCATCAAAAGGATATCAAGTACCAGGAATTTCAATTCCAGATTTTTTGCAGCAGCGATCTGTTTCTCAAGAGCGTGACTAAGTGAACCAATATCATCAAGAGTAGTGGAAGCATCATCAAAAGTATCGGACATAGTAAAAGATTCAGTAGAGGCATCATGTGGTGGAGGTGAAGCAAACTTATTCATAACTGAAGGTGAATCAAGTGTAGCACTAGTGTTCAGAACAATACCTTTTCTTGTACGGGATGGTAAAATCGGGACCTTGGGGTCTTCTTTCTTATTCATAGCGGATAAATTGCAGCAGGTAAAATACTTCAAGTAGACTTGTGAATAAAGCTATGCTCCCCGGCAACGGCGCCAGAAAACAGGCTTGATAACCCACAACCGCAGGGGATCAAGATAGTCTTCGCGGGTAAGAATAACCCAATTTATAGATTCGACTCAAGGGGAGCCAAAGAATATCCACAAGCTTTGACAGTGGAGTTGTCAGTTCTACCGTACCTGAGATACACTTACTTGCAACAACATATTAGTAGTAACTGCGATATGGATGTGATGATAGCAACGGTAATAGTGGTGGTGAAATAGTAATAGTAAAACAGTGAAAGTAAACAACTAGTAACCAGCAGAATTAAAACACTGCAGGCTAGGGAGATGGATGATTGGGCGCTGCATGGATAAGTCACATCATGTATTTAACTTGGGGCAAGGCACACAGAAAAGCAATGATCATCTAGGCATAAATCAAAGATCAGGCATGTATCCCACAGGTAGTTGTACGTGCTTGCAATAAGAACTTGCACAACATCTTTTGTCCTACCATCCCGCTTTGCCTACAGCAGGGAATTACTCACACGTGGATGGAGAAGTCATGGAGGGAGGATGGAGTGGCGATGATGATGACGATGGCGATGATCTCCCCTCACCGGAGGCCAAAACAGCCTCCAGATTAGCCCTCCCGGAGAAGAATAGAGGGTGGTGGCGGCTCCGCGACGAGAATTGGGAAAAACGACTTCTGTTTCGGGGTTTCTCCGTCACGGGAATAAATAGGAGCGTCGGTAGGGCACAAGAGGAGGGGGGAGGCCCCCAGGCAGCCAGAGGGCGCAGCCCCACCCCTGGCCGCGCCAGGGGGCGCCTGGGGCCCCCTTGGCTCCCCTCTGGTCCCACTTCTGGCTTCTGGCTCCTTCGGGTGCGTGGATTTTCTGGTATTTTTCTGGGAATTTTCTGATACTTCCAAAAATCCATTTTCCTACGCACAATAAAACCATATAGGCAGCTCTGCTGAAAACAGCGTTAGTCCGGGTTAGTTTCATCCAAATCATGCAAGAATGAGGGAAAAACAATAGCAAAAGTGTTTGGAAAAGTAGATACGTTTGAGATGTATCAAGATCCTGGAGGTCAATCCTCCCTTCGGCAGGGTGCCGGGAAGAAGTCTGCTGGCGCTCCCGATCTTGGAAGCGCGGAGGCGGCGGAACAGAGGCGAGATCGCGAAAAAATGTTTTGTCTTCAGGGGTTTCGCGACACGGGGAATAAATAGGCGAAGGTGGGCAGCCAGGGGGGCCACCAGCCCGTCGCGGGCAGATCCTAGGTTGCGCCAGGTGGCCGCCTGGGTCCCTGGTGGTGGCCCTTTGGCCCCACCCAGGTGATTCCGAAAGGTTCCTTCGCGCTGATATTTTACCTGATTTTCCTGAATTTTTGGAGAACTTTTAATATGGGGGAAACCTGAAATAGAAAAATAGCAGGAAACAGGAACTGGCACTGTGGTGCACTGAGTTAATAAGTTAGTCCAAATATGATCAAAAGTGTATAAAATTGTATCTATATCATAGCAATATCACACAAAACATGCATGGAGCAAGCAAAAATTATAGATACATTTGGGACGTATCAACATCCCCAAGGTTAATTCCTGCTCGTCCTCGAGTAGGTAAATGATAACAAGCATAATTTCTTTGGTGGCACATGATGGCGGTGAAGTTAATAGGTTTAGTGGGATTGCCTCCCCTGTTAACCGTGCCAATAAACGATTCTTGATAACCCAGAAGTCTAGGGGATCAATTGTAGCTTTTCGATAAATAAGAGTGTCGAACCCAACGAGGAGAAGAAGGTGCTGATAAGTGACACTGGATAAGGAAAGGCTGCACACACTCAAAGGTAAATATTTAGGGTTTTTTTTCTTTAAGCAATAATAAAGTAAAAGACAAACAAAGTAAACATGGTAACTGAGGAGTAGCAAGTGGCCCAATCCTTTCACAAGGATATTCCTAGGAACTAAACTTATAAAAGCTAAAGCGTTCTCGAGAACACATGTGAGAGATAGCCAAGTTACTTTCACCATACTCCACCAAGTAATATGTATTGTGTTGATAAGTGTTGGCGGGTGGATCAATGCTATTACACCTTCTAGACTAAGATAAGTGTACTCTTATGATTACACACCTTGCAAGCATCCGCAAATACAAGGTAGTAATTAAGGCATAAGCCTAACCACAACATTACGACCAAGGATCCATAACTCCCTTGTGCAAAAGTGTGCGAACTGGGGTTCAGGTTTCTGTCACTCCGGCAACCCACCATAAGCATCCTTTGTGCACAATGTATTCATCTAGGCCCATGAAAGGTGAAGTGTTAAGTGTTCGACTCACATAACACCACTAGAGAAATAACAACACAACTTAAGTATCAAACAACACATAACACTTCAACATCATATGACTACTAACAACTAGACTTCTCCCATGTTCTCAAGAACTAAAGTAACTACTCACAAGACATAAAAGAGATCATGATCAGAGGTGATAGATGGGTGGCAAAAAATCTGGACACAATGATATTTCTCCAAAAAAACTCAATAGCATTCACCACAAAGTAGTAATCAACACCAACAGAGTATAGAGGATAGATAGTACGGATTACAACAAAAGTTGCAATTGTGAGATGAGATTGGATGGAGATGGAGATGGTGCTGATGTTGGAGATGATGTTGATGATGATCTCGATGATGCCCGTGACGACGATGATGATGATGGCGACGATCTCCCCTTCCGGGAGGTGATCTCCCCGGCGGAATCTTCCCGCCGGAGATGGCTTTTCTCCTCTGTAGGTTTCCACCCCATGGCGGCGGAGAAACACGGAAACTCTTCTCTATTCAGGGTTTCTACCCCAGGGGGGTCTTATAGGCGAGAGGGGGCACCGAGGGGGGCCACCAGGCATACAGGAGAGTGCCTGGCGTGGCCAGGAGGGGGGGGGGGCGCCAGGCACCCTTCTGGCTGCCTGGTGGGTCTACTCACCTCCATCCCCGGTGATCCCCAGTCAATATTCATAAAAACACTCCCCGTAAATTTTCATCGCATTTGGACTTGATCTGATTCAACAACTTGGTGTCCACTTTTCACCGCTGAATTCTGGTTCTGCTGCTTTGGCACCGGAAAGTTGTAAACTGTGTAAAACAAGCCAAAACAACATAAGAACAATACTTTAAAGTGGAATATATCAATGAATAGGATGAAATTACAATATAAAATAGTGATGCATTTTGGACGTATCAACTCCCCCAAGCTTAGATCTTGCTTGTCCCCAAACGATTGCTGAGCTCGGTAAAGCTGTCCACAAGTTTAGAGAGTGAAGCGTCGATAGAAGAATACAGACAAGAAGCATCAAGATTTCTCACCAAACTGAAGCATCCTCAACAGCAATCTCAACTCATAAGGTCCTTATGAGAAAGTAGTAACAATTATAACAAAGTAGGACCTGGAAAACTCATGAAATCATGGCAAACATAGCCTTGGTCACGGAACAACTAATAACTTTTGCTTTTGCTCTTTCACTTATAATGGAACCAGTTGAAGATTTTGGAAAGAACATGTTATCAGTCAAGAAGTGCACATGTTAACAGAAAGGAAGATGTTTACTAAGCATAAGATTTTGCAAACAACTCACTTATCAAAAGATAATGTCAACAAAGATGTAACATGCTAACTTTCAATGCAACTTTGTATGAAAGAATCTTTATTAACATCAATTGTCTGTTATCTCTCAAGAAGGAAGGAAGTAGGAAGGACTGACTCAGCACAAAATAAAGGATAAACCCCGTGCAAAAGGGTAAGCAGGGAAAACTCATGTGCCATCTCTAGATCAAACAGAATAAAAAACAGGCCTTTGGGAGGTGCATGATCCGTCAACGACTGCTGATAGATAACTCACTCACTTCATGATTTGGACAAGCTTCGAGGAACGGCTCCCATGTGGGGACGATCACATACCCTTAAATTTCTTTGTTTAATGAGCGAAGGAACTTGTGCGTTAGTATTTATCTTTTACGAGCTGGGCACTCATGCTAGTCCCTTCTCGTATTAGGGGTTTGCAGATTAGGCATGCAATCCCAAGATAAAACTTGTCCAAATTAAGAAGATCATGGGTTACCCACCACTTCCTCATGAGCTGAATCAGTGGCACAAAACAGAAGATTTTGAAAATCTAGAGATAGCACATAAATTATATACTTTGGGAGTGGTAGTGGAATACCACAAATAGGAAGGTATGGTGGACTCAAGTGGAAGATGTTGGTTTCAGGGTATGGAAGTACAAGAAAAATTCCGCTTAGTAAAGAGTTTTGGCTAGCAAGGCTTTGAGAGACCAGACAATTGATGACAACTTAGATGCAAGCAATACAAAGCATAAACATTAAAACTAGCATGAAACATCAAGTTGTCTTCCTTGTCAACATAACACTTCAAGCATAATAACACAAAGGTTTTGGCTATGTCGCTACTTTGAGAAAAACATGCTTGTTGTTATGACCAAAGCTATACTTGCCAAGATTTAAATAAAGTTTTCGAAGCCATACCTGATATAAGGTCAATACTCCACATAAGAATCAGCTGATAATGTCGATTGCGTGAAGAGAATACCGAGTGCGGCGAAGAAACCAATAGACTTCTCATTAATATTCCTTCATAGACGACCCCACACTCACGGATACAAAGCTCTCCACAAAAGGAGTGATAGACCTCAAAGCAACACCTATTTCATAAAGTAACTTCCCTAGACATGATACGACTCTACTTGACTCCTAAAGACAAAGATAAAGATAAAGATACCCGGCACTCCCCCAAGCTTGGAACAAGCTAAGGGGATGCCATTACCCGAGGAGGTTTACTCCTCAATCTTCCTGCTTCTGGTTCTTCAAGTCTCTGATTATGCGCCGCAGACATTCATTTTCAGCTTTGAAGATCTCCACTTGCGCTTTTAGCACACGGAAATCTTCACAGAATTGGTTGGTGACGCGATAAGCTTCAGAGACGGTGGACGGCCTTTGTGGATCCTCAAGCGAAGGAGTTTTTCCTGAAATCTTAAGAGAAAAGTCATACTGAGGTTGGACAAACCCCACCATGATGGGGTTGCTTGGTCCTCCTTCCTGCTGGGCGGTGAAGATCTTGACTTCTTTTCTCACGGAGCGCTCCATATCCGCTTGCCTTGCAGCAATTTCTTCTTCAGTGGCCTATCCGACGTACTTCCTTTGATTGTAGTCTTGCTGGAGTTGTCACAGACGATGGCCCATGTAATCTTCTCCGCTCGAGTTACAAGAAGACATCTCTAGCAACAACTTTTCACCCTGGCAGAAACAGACCGAGAAAGAAAACACACGAAATCGCGAGATATGGTGCCGGGACTATCCGGGCAAATATATAGCAAAAATTTCTGCAACAGAAGGATGGTTTCAAGCCTAGGTGGAGTTGGAGTCGGAGTCCAGGGCACCCAGGAGGGTGCCTGGCGCGGCCAGGAGGGGGGCCGCGCCAGGAGGCCTCCTGGGCCCCCTGGAGCTCCTCTCCGGCTCCACCCGGGCTTGGAATTTTACTAATTTTGCAAAAACTTTGAAAAGTAAACTTTTATTGACGTTCGCGGTGTTTTTTTACCATAATTCATACCTTTTCTTATTCTGCTCCTGCCAGAGTCTGAAACTGGCTGCAACATGTTCTTCGTGAGTCTTTGTATATATCATGTTTGCATCGACATTGATTGGATCACCTGCCATATAATGTTTGAGTCTTTGTCCATTCACAACTTGAGGTTTGGTGCCTTCGAAATTATTGATCTTGATTGCACCAGACCGATATACTTCTTCAATATGAAAAGGTCCTTCCCATATGGAAAGTAGTTTACCTGGAGAAAACCTGAAACGCGATCTAAAAAACAAAACTTTATCACCAACATTAAATTCACGTTTCAGAATTCTTTTATCGTGCCACTTCTTTACCTTTTCCTTGAACATTTTAGCGCTCTCGTAAGCTTCACTCCTCCACTCATCTAGAGAAGTCAAGTTCATGAGGCGCTTTTCACCAGCTAACTTTGGGTCAGCATTTAGCTCTCTGACAGCCTAGAAAGCCTTGTGCTCTTACTCTAATGGTAAATGGCAAGCCTTGCCATAGACCATTTTATACGGAGACATGCCCATGGGGTTTTTGTAAGCAGTTCTATACGCCCACAAAGCATCTCCTAACTTCTTTGACCAGTCCTTTCTAGAACTGTTTACTGTCTTCTGTAAGATCAACTTGATCTCCCTATTGGTGAGCTCAACTTGCCCACTAGTTTGAGGGTGGTACGGTGATGCAATCCTATGATTGACATCGTACTTGGCTAGAGCTTTCCTAAAAGCTCCATGCGTGAAGTGTGACCCTCCATCTGTCATGAGGTACCTTGGTACTCCAAACCTAGGAAAAATTACATCCTTGATCATTTTCAATGATGTCTTGTGATCAGCACTCTCAGTGGGGATTGCTTCAACCCACTTGGTTACATAATCAACAACAACTAAGATGTGTGTGTACTTGTGTGAAGGGGGAAAAGGACCCATAAAATCAAAACCCCAGCAATCAAAAGGTTCGATCACTAGTGAGTAATTCATATGCATCTCATTTCTCCTGCTAATGTTACCAACTCTCTGACACTTATCACAAGATAGAACGTACCTTCGGGCGTCCTTAAAAAGAGTAGGCCAATAAAAACCTGATTGTAAAACTTTATGTGTGGTCCTTTCACCGGCATGATGTCATCCATAGGGACTATCGTGACATTATCGAAGAATGTCCTGCTGCTTGTGCTCTGGTATACACCTTCTTACGATCCCGTCCGCACCTTCTTTGTAAAGATGTGGATCATCCCAATAGTAGTGCCTCAAATCCGTGAAGAATTTCTTCCTCTGCTGAAATGTAAAACCTGGAGGCAAAAACTTTGCAACGATAAAATTAGCATAATCTGCAAACCAAGGGTCGGAATGAGATTGTACTTTTACAACAACAAGCTGTTCATCTGGGAAACTGTCATTGACTGGAATAGGATCGTGCGGGATATCTTCCATCCTTGAGAGATTATTCGCCACCGTATTGTCTTCTCCTTTTCTATCGACAATCTGCAAATCAAATTCTTGAAGAAGGAGTACCCATCTAATGAGTCTTGGTTTGGCGTCCTTTTTTTGCATAAGATACTTAATGGCAGCATGGTCAGTATGAATAATAACTTTAGAATCAACAATATACGGCCTAAACTTATCACAAGCAAACACCACTGCCAAGAATTCCTTCTCGGTAGTAGCATAATTCTTTTGAGCACTATCAAGTGTCTTGCTGGCATAGTGGATGACATTCAGCTTCTTGTCAACCCTTTGTCCTAAAACAGCTCCAACAGCAAAATCACTAGCATCATACATAATTTCAAAGGGAAAATTCCAGTCAGGTGGTTGTACTATAGGAGCAGTTATCAAGGCTTTCTTAAGAATTTCGAAATCTTCCTTACAATCTTCATCAAATACAAAAGGAGAATCCTTCTGGCGAAGATTGGTAAGGGGTCTCGAGGTCTTAGAAAAGTCCTTGATAAATATTCTATAGAAACCAGCATGACCTAGAAAACTACGAATACCTTTGATGTCCCTTGGATAGGGCATCCTTTCAATAGCTTCAATTTTCACCTTGTCCACTTCAATTCCCCTTTCGGAGATCTTGTGTCCAAGAAATATCCCTTCGTTAACCATGAAATGTCACTTCTTCCAATTGAGCACCAAATTCGTTTCTTCACATCTCTGCAAAACTTTATTAAAATTGTGGAGATAGTGGTCAAAGGAGTTTCCATAGACGTAAAAGTCGTCCATGAAAACTTCTACAATCTCCTCACAAAAACCATGAAATATTGCAGACATACACCTCTGAAAAGTAGCAGGTGCATTACACAAACGAAAAGGCATACTCCTATAAGCATAAGTACCGTAAGGACACGTAAAGGTGGTCTTCTCTTGATCTGCGGTGTTAACGTGAATCTGGGAGAAGCCAGAATACCCATCAAGATAGCATAAGTGGGTGTTTTTAGACAACCGCTCGAGCATCTGATCAATAAAGGGCAGAGGATAGTGTTCCTTCCTGGTGGCCTTGTTCAACTTCCTGAAATCAATACACATTCTATATCCAATAATAGTCCTCTGAGGTATTAGTTCATTTTTATCATTAGGAACAACAGTCATACCTCCTTTCTTAGGAACACAATGAACGGGACTTACCCACTTACTATCAGCTATAGGATAGATGATACCTGCGGCTAGAAGTTTGAGAACCTCCGTCCTAATCACGTCCTTCATCCTTGGGTTCAACCATCGTTGATTATCAACAACTAGTTTAACATCGGGCTCGAGATTGATAGTATGTTGGCAAATGGATGGACTAATACCCTTGAGATCATCAAGAGTATAGCCAATAGCACCTCGGTGTCTGCGGAGTGTCTCCAATAATCGCTCTTCTTCATACCCTGAAAGGTTAGAATTGATAATAACATGATATACTTTCTTTTCATCTAAATAAGCATACTTGAGCGTACCGGGTAGTGGTTTTAGATCAAATAGTGGGTCTTCATTTGGTTGTGAGAGGATTCCTAAAGGTTCAACCGGGAGGTTGTGCTTCAGAATAGGAGTTTGTCTTAAAAATATGTTTTCTAGTTCATCCCTCTCCTGCATATGTATGTCATTCTCGTGGTCTTCCATAAATTGCTGCAAAGTATCATCTGGAGGAATAGCAATAGAAGCAATTTCTTCAATAATTTTTTCATTACTTGACAAGTCAGTACCACGAGGCTGCTTAGAAAACTTAGAAAAATTAAATTCATACGGCTCACCGTTGAATTCAACAGAAACTTTACCTTTCTTGCAATCTATTATAGCTCCACAAGTGTCGAGGAAGGGCCTACCAAAGATAATAGGGAAAAAACTATCTTGCACTGAACCAAGTACAAGAAAGTCAGTAGGATATTTTACCTTCCCACAGAGTACTTCAACATCTCTCACAATCCCAATTGGAGAGAGATTGTTTGTTTATTTGCAAGATGAATCGTGACATCAATGTCCTCGATCTCACACGGCTGAATCTCGTGCATGATCTCTTGATAAAGTGTGAAGGGAATAGCGCTGACGCTAGATCCCAAATCACATAGCCCATAGTAATTATGATCTACTATTTTGACAGATACAACTGTTGTACCTGAAATTGGGCCTTTGTTCTTGGCTGTGACAATGTTAGTGGAAACAACACAAAAACTAATAGTGGATTCTTCAATATCACTGGTTACCAGATCCTTGACCATTGCAACTGGAGGCTTGACCTTGATAATGTCCTCGGGTTCGTCAGTGGTCCTTCCGTTTTTCTTTAGAATACCTGTAACAAAAGAGTGCTCCTTTATCCTTGAGGGATAAGGAGGCTGTTCATACACAAATGCAGGTAAAACAGGATCAGTAACATTAATCTCAATAGGTGACTTTTTGAAAGGTTTATGATGTTGACTCTCCTTCTTCTTAGAAGAATCAATATGAGAAGCAAAGTTCTTGCAAAAGCCAACCATTAGCTGGGAATCAAGACCAATTTTAGAGCAAAAGGTATTAAAGTAATAAGTCTTCACATAACTCTCAATGTAGTCATGCTCATAGTTTATAGCGGGTTCAATACCTTTATCAATTTCCCAGTCTTCAGTGTTCTTCTGGAGCCTTTCTATAAGATCCCATTTTTATTCCATACTTCTGGTCTGGAATACCCCGCTAGAGGAGGCATCCAACATCTCCCTGTCCTGACGAGAAAGCCTAGCATAAAAATTTGTAAGTATAATTTCCTTCGGGAGCTCATGGTTTGGGCATTTGAGCATCAGGGACTTCAGTCTCCCCCAAGCTTGAGCGATGCTCTCTCCGTCGCGAGACAAAAAGTTATAGATGTAGTTCCTGTCTTGGTGAATTTCACGAAGAGGATAAAACTTTGCATAAAAGAGAGACATAAGCTCTGTCCATTCAAGCAGATCAGAGTTATTGAGTAGCTTATACCAATCTGAAGCTTTATCTTTGAGTGATGCGGAGAATAGTTTCTTTATGATGAACTCCATTGTTACACCTGCAAGCTTAAATAAAGAACATAATTGTGATAAATATAGCAGGTGTTCTCCCGGATGTCCTTCTCCTGTATAGCGATTAGCCAAGACATACTCAATAATACGAGATGGTATTTTATAGGGCACAATTTCAGTAGGGGTAGGAGTGACCACCACAGTCGTGGGGCGGCTCCTTACCAGCAACAAACCAACAGTAGAAGAGTCCCTAAGGACTGAAGGTAACAACAGAAAATAAAGGTTTCCTTACAGGCTTCACTTACCAATAGCGCTACACTCCCCGGCAACGGCGCCAGAAAAGCTCGTTGATGGCAGTGAACTTAATAGGTTTAGTGGGATTGCCTCCCCTGTTAACCGCGCCAATAAACGATTCTTGATAACCCACAAGTCTAGGGGATCAACTGTAGCTTTTCGATAAATAAGAGTGTCGAACCCAACGAGGAGCAGAAGGTGCAGATAAGTGACACTTGATAAGGAAAGGCTGCACACACTCAAAGGTAAATATTTAGGGTTTTTTGGTTTAAGAAACAGAAAAGTAAAAGACAAGCAAAGTAAAACTGGTAACTGAGGAGTAGCAAGTGGCCCAATCCTTTCACAAGGATAAGCCTAGGAACTAAACTTATAAAAGCTAAAGCGTTCTCGAGAACACATGGGAGAGATAGCCAAGTTACTTTCACCATACTCCGCCAAGTAATATGTATTGTGTTGATAAGTGTTGGTGGGTGGATCAATGCTAGTACACCTTCTAGACTAATATAAGTGTAATCTTATGATTACACACCTTGCAAGCATCCGCAAATACAAGGTAGTAATTAAGGCATAAGCCTAACCACAACATTACGACCAAGGATCATTAACTCCCTTGTGCAAAAGTGTGCGAACTGGGGTTCAGGTTTCTGTCACTCCGGCAACCCACCATAAGCATCCTTTGTGCACAATGTATTCCTCTAGGCCCATGAAAGGTGAAGTGTTAAGTGTTCGACTCACATAACACCACTAGAGAAATAACAACACAACTTAAGTATCAAACAACACATAACACTTCAACATCATATGACTACTAACAACTAGACTTCTCCCATGTTCTCAAGAACTAAAGTAACTACTCACAAGACATAAAAGAGATCATGATCATAGGTGATAGATGGGTGGCAAACAATCTGTACACAATGATATTTCTCCAACAAAACTCAATAGCATTCACCACAAAGTAGTAATCAACACCAACATAGTAGAGAGGATAGATATTACGGATTAGAACACAAGTTGCAATTGTGAGATGAGATGGGATGGAGATGGAGATGGTGCTAATGTTGGGGATGATGTTGATGATGATCTCGATGATGCCCGTGACGACGATGATGATGATGGCGACGATCTCCCCTTCCGGGAGGTGATCTCCCCGGCGGAATCTGCCCGCCGGAGAAGGCTTTTCTCCTCTGTAGGTTTCCGCCCCGTGGCGGCGGTGAAACACGGAAACTCTTCTCAATTCAGGGTTTCTACCCCAGGGGTCTTATAGGAGAGAGGGGGCACCGAGGGGGGCCACTAGGCATCAAGGAGGGTGCCTAGCGCGACCAGGAGGGGGGCCGCGCCAGGCACCCTTCTGGCTGCCTGGTGGGTCCCTCTCACCTCCATCCTCGGTGATCCCCAGTCAATCTTCATAAAAACACTCCCCGTAAATTTTCATCGCATTTGGACTTGATCTAATTCAGCAACTTGTTGTCCACTTTTCACCACTGAATTCTGGTTCTGCTGCTTCGGCACCGGAAAGTTGTAAACTGTGTAAAACAAGCCAAAACAACATAAGAAGAATACTTTAAAGTGGAATATATCAATGAATAGGATGAAATTACAATATAAAATAGTGATGCATTTTGGACGTATCAACTCCCCCAAGCTTAGACCTCTCTTTCTATTTAACTCTCATTTGTCCACTTTGGGATCTTTTCCTCACTTAAGGGCAACTCTCTATTTTACAAGAAGGTATATAAGATCTTCACACTTTACAAGGTACTCAAACAATATCATGATGTATGCAACGTATGCCTCTGCCAGTGTAGTTGGAACATTTATGACATGAAGATCAAGTCATGAAGAGGTGGATGTTGCATGTCAATATATCTCGGAAAGTCTATGGAAATGCCTTGATAGGTAGGTATGGTGTCTGTTTTGAGGAAAGATATAAGGACGTTTATGATGACAGAGTGTATCATGCCAAGGGTTTGGATGTACCGACGAAGGTGGACGCCAACTCTCGGAGTGAGAAGGAGGCAATCCACGGCACGGGAAAGGCTAACAAATATGAGGAGGTGGAAGTGTCAACTTTCAATACTTACATTAGTCCGAAGAACTCATGCACTTATTATCGGTAACTCTCAATCTAATGAGGAGGTTCACAAAGAGACTAGTACCCCGAGGAGGAGTGTATGGGGGTTTGGTTATCCTTGCGCATCCTCGACTCATGATACGTGAGTGTACTCTAATATCCGATCCCTCAAAAGATTAGTGATCCATATAGTAGCTAGAGTTCTCAACTAGTTTTGTAGGTTTTGAAAATAGACACGGATTGCCCAAAATACGACACCTATCACTAATAGGCTAGAGATCTTGACACCAAAATTTCAAACATTACTCACAACAGTACCTCAAAACTATTGCAAGTTACTACTAAAATTAAATTGGGACCTCAATTACCTACATCAAGACAAGACGCAACTCGGTGCAACAACCAACTATCTTAACAAGATAATAATGAAAACTAAAGAGAGTTCAAGAAACAAACTAAACAAAAGCCAAGGCTCTTGCAAAATACAAACTAAAACTAAAACTAAACATAGCAGTAGCTAAGAAAAGATAAAGATCACACAACAGAGAAAGATAGACATGAAAAATCCTATGATGTGTTCTAGATTGGAGTGGAGCGTGTTTCTCTCTCACACAAAGTAATCTGGGGTCTAACTTGTTAGGAACAGCAAGCAAAGCTAAAGAAAACTAAAAAGTAAACCTAAGAGCGAGACGCTCCAAGCATAGCACATAACGCATGAAGTGATAAAAATATAGTGAGACGAAGGACGAACCGATAATTGTTGATGGAGAAGGGGATGCACGGGGGCATCCCCAAGCTTAGACGCTTGAGTCTCCTTGAATATTTATTGGGGATGCATGGGGTAATCCCCAAGCTTGAGGGTTTGACACTCCCGGATCTTCTTTCATCATCTTCCCTCGCACACTTGAAAAACTCTCTTCATACATAACTCAACATAAGCTGATTAGAGAGGTTAGTACCCTTAATAAAATATGTTTTCCCCACTGGATATAAAGATATTATTGAAGAGCTACTGTTTTTTCAGATTGCCAAAAGGTTTTTTCAAAGAAAAATCAAGCTTAAGGTTTTAAAAAGTACGGAAAGGCAAAACGTAGCAGAATCTTTGAAAAACAGAACAACAGGTAGTAGAGAATTTTTTCGAGGCACTTCTGCAACTCAAATAAAAAAACTCATAACATACGAAAGTTTCAAAATTTTATAGACCACGTTGTGTAAAAAATTCAGCTAAAAAATATGAAATAGTTATTTGTTTCGCTTTTTTCCGTCAAGCAGACAGAATCTGTTTTCTGGACAGCATGTCACAACTTTTGCTTCCCTTATCACAAGAGGCTAAACTTGGCACACAACTTGAAAATAAAGATACAATGATGTTTACACAGTAGTAACAATCATCAAGACCACTAAAACACAGAAGTAAAAACATCTTGGTTTGCCTCCCAACAAGCGCTTTCTTTTACGCCTTTAAGCTAGGCTTAAAGCAAAAGAAGAATCAAGTTTTATCAAGAGAGAGAGAATAGCTAGCCCGTGTAACGGACTCAAAAGGTAACTTCATTTTATTTCTTGGGAAGCATTCCATACCCTTTTTGAGAGGGAAATGAAATTTTACATTCCCCTCTTTCATGTTAATAACAGCACCAACAGTGCGAAGAAAATGACGTCCCAAAATAATTGGACATAAAGGTTCACACTCTATATCCATAATGATAAAATCAACAGGAACATAGTTGTCATTGAAAATGATAAGAACATCTTCGATCTTCCCCAAAGATTTCTTTACGGAATAATCAATGATACGAACACCAAGAGAACAAGAATCAAAAGGTTTCAATTCAAACATATCATACATTCTTTTGGGCATGACGGAGGTACTAGCTCCAATGTCACATAAAGCATAGCAAGAGAAGTTATTTAATTTAATTCTAATCATAGGGTCCCAACCATCATCTAGCTTCCTATGTATGGAGGCTTATATTCTAAGATTCTCGTCCCTAGATTTGATGAGAGCATTAGGTATATGCTCCGTGAAGACAAGATTAAGTGTGCTAGTGTGGGGGTCTCTAGACATTTTGTGTAGCAAGCTAATAACTTCTGAGAGGGTGCAACTATGAAAATCAATATCACTACTATCAAAGGTGGTAGTAGTGTCATCCAAGATCACTTGTTTGAAACCCTCTATGTTCATAGGAGTTTCTTCTTCTACGGTTGAGGTATTAGCATCACCATTAATAGGTCCAATGGGACTAGGAGTGTGTTGGGTGCTAATAGTTTGAGTGTCCTCAACAATTTGGATAGTGGCAATTGTGTGGTGTGTAGAAAGGCTTTTAATTCTATCCTCTTCCTCTTTTTCTCTAGCTTATCTTTCTTTAAGTTTGGCCATCATCCTAATATTTTCGTTAATTTGTAATTGGATAGCATTAATAGGAGTGGCCTTCCTCTCCTCAAGGGGGAGGTTCTAATTTTTAGCATCTCAACATCTAAAGCTAAGCTATCTACCTTTAGAGAGAGATTATCTAACTTAGCTAATTTCTCTTCTACATTCTTGTTGAAGGCTTTTTGGGTAGTGATAAAGTCTCTAAGCATGTTTTCTAGTTCAGAAGTGTGGTTCTTGTTGCTAGGATAGGTGTTGTTGTTCCCATAGTTGGATGGAAACGGTCTAGGATTGCTACAAAATTTCCCCTATAAGCATTGTTGTTGAAGTTGTTTCTAGCAATAAAGTTCATATCTACTTGTTCCTGAGCAACCAAATAATTTAAAGGAACATCATGAGGATCAATAGAGGGTTGCTTGGTAAGTAGAGACATAATTAAGTCAACTTTTTCATTTAGGGAGGTAAACTCCTCGACGGAGTTTACCTTCCTACCCGTTGGAGCGCGTTCGGTGTGCCAATGGGAATAGTTGGTCATCATTCATCTAGGAGTTTTGTGGCAGCATGAAGTGTAGTTGACATAAAGGTTCCTCCCGCGGCCGAATCTAACAGGTCCCGCGAGGTAAAGTTCAAGCCTGCATAAAAAGTTTGGATAACCATCCAAGTAGTCAAACCATGTGTAGGGCATTTCTTAACAAGAGATTTCATACGTTCCCAAGCTTGGGAAACACGTTCATTATCCAATTGCTTAAAATTCATAATGTTGCTCCTCAATTGGATAATTTTAGCAGGTGGGTAATACTTCCCAATAAAAGCATCTTTGCACTTATCCCAAGAATCTATGTTATTCCTAGGCAAAGATTGAAACCAGATTTTAGCTCCTTCCCTCAAGGAGAAAGGAAAAAGCTAAAGCTTAACAACATCACCTTCTACTTATTTATACTTTTGCATATCACATAACTCAACACAATTATTTAAGTGTAAAGCAACATCATATCCTGCACCAGAGAATTGATCTCACATAACAAGGTTTGGCAAATCAGGTTTAATTTCATAAGAGGTAGCTGAAGTGGCAGGTGTGGAAATAGGAGTGCAGATAAAGTATTTGTTGTTGTGACTAGTGAAGTCTCACAACTTGGTGTTTTCAGTGGAACCCATAGTAGCAGCAAGTGTGGCAGATTTTTTTGTAATTTTTGATATAAGACACAAAGATAAAAACTGAAAGGTAATCTAACAAGACTAAAAAACAAAGGTAAAAGATACTGTGCAACTCCCCTATCTTAGCACTCGGAGTCCCCGACAACGGCGCCAGAAATTTTCTTGATACTCTCTCCTTGTTGGTTACCCCAAGTGGAAGGTGAGATGCAGGATAGCGGCGAATTTCCCTCGGTGAAGATACCAAGGTTTGTCTCCAGTAGGACCCTGGAGATGATAAGTAGGTGTCAACGGCTCAACTGACGTTGACCTGCACACAACACAAATAACTTTGCTTCCCAATGAGTATAGAGAGGTTGTCAATCTCTCCGGCCTTGCTGTTCACAAAGGATCAACGCAACAGATAATAATGATAACGGTGATAGCAACGGGAAAGTAAAAGCAGGAAAATAAATGAGCGTGTAAAAAGTGATGATAATATCGACCGGGGTCCCATGACCTTCACTAGTGATGTCTCTCTCCCAAAAGACGATAAAACTTCTATGCGAGGTAAACAAATTACAACTGGGCAATTGACATGATTAAAAATGCCAACAATGCTAACTATGCTACAAAGAAAGGACGAGGCTCAAAAGCATGGGCGGTACTCCAAAATAAGTAGACCGAAATCCAACTGCATCTATACCAATCATCCACCTTGAGATATCTATCCAGAACATCTCGCTGGTATTAATTTGCGAGCCCCACCCAAAGTGTAAACCCAAAGCAACAGACAACTGCATTAAAAAGAACTTTGCGTAAAGTAAACAATCCTTGCTTTGAGTTTACACTTTGGGTGGGATTCGCAACTTAATACCAGCGAGATGTTCTGGATATATATCTCAAGGTGGATGATTCGTAGTAGATGCAGATGGATGTCGGTCTACTTACCTTGGCGTACTGCCCATTGCTTTTGACCCTCTTCCTTTCTTTTGTACCTTAATTAGCATTGCGGTGCGTTTATAATCCTATCAATTGCCGAGCTGTGATTTGTTTACCTCGCTAGAACTTTTATCGTCTTTTGGGAGAGAGACATCACTAGTGAACATCATGGGACCCCGGTCCATATTCACATTATTGTTTACACTTTCAATTTACTTTCACTTCTTACTTTCAGTTGCCACTATTATTATCTCTTGCGTTGATCCTTTGTAAACAGCAAGGCCAGAGGAATTGACAACTCCTCTGTGCTCGTTGGGAGCAAAGTTATTTGCTGTGTGTGCAGGTCCAGGCGAAGTTAGCAACCTCGGCGCCACTGTTCATTTACCACCTTCTTGTATCTCTGCGAGTCCTACGGGATACAAACCCTATCCTCTACATAGGGGAAATTCTGCTGTTACGCTACATCTCACCTTCCACTTGGGGTAACAGACGAGGAGCGAGAGAAGTATATTCCTTGCTAGCATCAAGCAATTTCTGGCGCCGTTGCCGGGGACTCCAGCCTACAAGATAGGGGAGTTGCACACTATCTTTTATATTTTCTTTTTAGCCTTGTTAGTTTTCCTTTCAGTTTTTATCTTAGTGTCCTTTATCAAAAATTCAAAAAAATTTAGTATGTCTAGTTCCTTACTTGCCAATCAATGTCTAACTTCTTTGAAACTAGATCTTATTGGCATGGAGGATTCACTGATGATCAACAAGAATGGTACAAGGAACACCGCTTGTCTCAAAAGGGGATACACTTATGGAAACAAATACATCAGTTGTATGAGTATGCTAGAAAATTGTGCTCAATATAAAATATATCTTTCTGCAGGGATGAATCTTGTTGCTTTATGAGGCATAAACACCTTGCTTTCCAATGTGAGTACAATGATGATGAAACCTTAGCTTCTTATGCTAAGAGAAATTATGATTTTTATGATGCAGAGCAAATAGAAGAATTTGTTTCTTATAAGGGTGCCTATAAATTACTTCTCTTCTTAAAAATATTGATGATGCCCCGTACAAATATGAGAGTCTTGCTATACTTAACTATTGTTTGGAAAATTACGATGCAAATTATTATATTACTGATCATCTTGAGAGAATCTCTCCCCCAAAGAAAGAGACTAATGTTTTGCAGGACTCTATGAAAGAAGAAATTGCTGAACCTGAAAGCTCCTTGGATGAAAAAGAGGAGGAGAGTGATGAACAAAAGGAGGAAGAATGGAGCCATCCACGTCTACCTTCTAATGGGAGTAACTCTTTGACTCTTACCTTATATAAGTGTTATGATCCCATGGATTCTTTTGAAACATCCCTTTTTGACGAAGTTGATGCCTTCTATGATTCTGGCCGTGATGCCATTATGGATGATGCTTACGGAGATGAACTTGCTATAGTTCCTCATGTTAAGCATGAAATTTTTGCTATTGCACCCACACTTGATTGTCCTATTATCCTTTTGAAATCTCCAACTCATATTCCGGAGAATTGTGCTCTTATCAAGGCTCAATGTGATGGGTTGCATTTATCTTATAATCCTAAAGACCGTGTGAAAACTATACACGTGTGCTTGTAGATCATGAACAACATGATTTATGTGATAGTTATATTCTTGATGTTGTTCATGATACTACTGAAAATTACTTTGAGAGAGGAAAGTTTGGCTATAGGAACTTCCATGTTACAAAAACACCTCTCTCTAAGTTGAAACTATTGAAGTTGTTCTTGTTCCACCTTCCTATGCATGTCACTTTGTTCTTCTTTGATTTATTTTATTACAAGATGCCTATGCATAGGAAGTGGGTTAGGCTTAAATGTGTTTCATATTTGCTTCTTGATGCTCTCTTTTGCTTCAAAATTCTTATTCTTGTGTGAGCATCTTCTATAATCTTTTTGCCTAGCTTAAAGGCGTGAAAGAAAGCGCTTGTTGGGAGGCAACCCAATATGTTTTTACTTCTGTTTTTAGTGGTCTTGATGATTTTTACTACTGTAGCAACATCATTGTATATTTATTTTCAAGCTTTGTGCCAAGTATTTCCTCATATGACAAGGGAAGTGAAAGTTGTGACATGCTGTCCAGAAAACAGATTCTGTCATGACGGGAAAAATCGTAGAAAAATCCCAGTTAATCTTTTTGAGCTGATTTTTTTTACAAAGATTGCTATATACAATCACATAACTTTCGTATAGTCTGAGGTTTTTGATTTTAGTTGCAGAAGTATCCCTAAAAAATTCTTTACTACCTTCTGTTCTGTTTTTCACAGATTCTGCCACGTTTTGTCTCTCTTTACTGTTGCAAACCATAAGCTTGCTTTTTCTTTGCAATTTTTTTTGGAAATCTTGAGAAACAGTAGCTATTCAATAATATCTTTATTTGCAGTAGAGGAAAATTATTTTAATAGGGTACTAACCTCTCTAATCAGTTTACAATGAGTTATGTATGAAGGGAGTTTTCAAGTGTGCGATGGAAGATGATGAAAGAAGATCCTTGAGTGTCAAACGCTCAAGCTTGGGGATACCCATGTGCAACCCCAATAAATATTCAAGGAGACTCAAGCGTCTAAGCTTGGGGATGCCCCAGTGCATCCCCTTCTTCATCAACAATTATCAGTTCATCCCTCGTTGCACTATATTTTTATTACTTCATGTGTTATGTGCTATGCTTGGAGCGTCTCGCTCTTTACTTTTCTTAGGTTTGTTTTTGCTTTGTTTTCTGTTCATAACAAGTTAGACCCAGCTTTCTTTTGTGTGGGAGAGAAACACGCTCCTCTTGAACTAGAACTCCTCATAGGATTTGCATGCTTATTCTCTTAGCTGTGAGTTGTTCTTTTTCTTTTCTTAGCTGCTGGCCTGTTTAGTTATAGTGCTTTAGTTTTCTTCTAGAGCTTTTTTTCTTGTCTTAGGTTGAACTTTCTATAGGTTGCATGTTTTATCTTGTTAGAGAGTTTTCCTGTTGCACTGAGTTTTGTGTCTTGACTATAAAGTAGGTAGTTGAAGTTGTTATTCTCTTTGTAGTAGTAACTTGCAATAGTTTTGAGGTATTGACTGGAGTAATGTTTGAACTTTTGGTGTCAAGAGCTCGAGCCTATTAGTGATAGATGTCGTATTTTGGGCAATCCGTGTTTATTTTCGAAAACCAAAACCCCTGTTGAGAACTCTAGCTAATAGATGGATCACTAACCTCTAGAGGGTTCTAATATTAGAGTACACTCAGGTACCATGAGTCGAGGATGCGCAAGGATAACCAAACCCCCATACACTCCTCCTCGGGGTACTTGTCTCTTTGAGAACCTCCTGATTAGATTGCGAGTTACCGATAATAAGTGCATGAGTTCTTCGGATTAATGTGACTATTCGAAAGTTGACACTTCCACCTTCCCATATTTTGCTAGCCTCTCTTGTGCCGTGCATTGCCTCCTTCTCACTCCGAGAGTTGGCGTCCACCTTCGCTGGTAAATCCAAACCCTTGGCATGATACGCTCTTTCATCATAAACCTCCTTCTATCTTTCCTCAAAACAGCCACCATACCTACCTATCAAGGCATTTCCATAGCCTTTCCGAGATACATTGCCATGCAACATCCATCTTCTCATGACTTGATCTTCATGTCATACATGCCACTTGCTTCATCGATGAGCCGCATGCTAGTTGAGCCTTGCCCTAATCATTGCTACATGATGCGCTAGTATCATTGCATATCCTGCTACCCTGGTAGAGGCATACATTTGCATCATGATAGTTACATTTTCCTTATGTGAGTAGCTTTGTAAAGTGTAAAATATATCCTATATTCTTGTAAAATATAGAGTGTTGCCCCTAAAGTGAGGAAAAGATCCCAACGAGGAAAAAATTAAAAGATCCCAAAGAGGACAAATGAGAGAAATAGAAAGAGCCATTGAGGCCACCAAAAAATACAAAAAAATAGAAAAAAGAGAAAAATAAAAATAAAAAGAGAGAAGGGGGCACATCACTATTCCTTTTGAGAGATCCACACTAGTACTTCATTCTCTATCTCTTGTACTCCATAGAGATTATCATACATGCATATAGCTATGTGGGGACCCTTCACACTATAAAACTTGGCTTGTATATTCCAATGATGAGCCTCCTCAAAAGAGCTCTTGGTCTCCTTGAGCAAGCAGGTTGGATGCACCCCCACTAGTTCCCTTGGAGAGCTTTTAGCTCACATGTGCATCCGTTGCATGTCAATCCCTACTCCTCACATCTTATCTATCATATGGATTTCTCTCGCCTATGATTGTCCTCGTTAATGTGAGCCTTTCACACCTTTTTTGTCTTCCTCCTCCACCTTCTTTCTGTTTCGCCTTTTAGGTGTAAACTTTCTTGCTCACGCTCATCCATTGCATGAGTTCTCAAAATACCGAAAGGGAGTGGATCAAATTGACTTGTACCTAACTAGTGGTCTGGGGACGAGTCCAGATAAGAATCCAAAGGAGACTAAGTATGAAACTTTAGTACATACTGGTTCTCAACAATTATTTTTTATCTCGTATTCCCTATCCCCTTTCTTGCACGCAAACACCATCTGGAGACATTTGAGTCACGGACAGCGAGAGCTCTTGCACCTTTTGTTCTTTTGTTACTTGTGTCAATGCTAATATAGACTCTTGCTTGTTAAGACTTGAATTGAATTGCATGCTTTGATTGCTTTACTTAAAAGTTTTTATATGGTTGTGTGGCATGTCACCACAGAAATTATGCTTGTTATCATTTACCTACTCGAGGACGAGCAGGAATTAAGCTTGGGGATGTTGATACGTCCCAAACGTATCTATAATTTCTGCTTGCTCCATGCATGTTTTGTGTGACTTTGCCATGTTTTGCTTGAACTTTCATACACTTTTTATCATATTTGTACTAACCTATTAACTCAGTGCACCGAGTTGCCAGTTCCTGTTTTTGTATTACAGGTTTTCCGGCCATTAAAAGTGCCCAATAAATCCCGGAAAAATTATATAAAAAATCAGTGTCACGGAAGCTTCCAGAATAACCAATATATGGCAGGAGGGCCACAACCGGGGGCCCAGGAGGGTCCCTGGCGAGGCCCCACCCTAGGCCGCGCTAGGAGGCCTCCTGGCTTCCTGGTGGCCCCCCTTGGTGCCCCCTTCGCCTATATTTACCCCCCGTGACAGAAACCCCTAATATCGATCTGCTATTCCCGTTCTCCTCTCTGTTCCGCTGCCACCGCATTTCAAGATCAGGGCTGCCAGGAGAAACTGCCCCGACACCCTGCCGGAAGGAGGAATCCCCTCCGGGAGACCATCCATCGCCATGGACGCCTCCCGGATGTGCCTTGAGTAGTCCCTCTTGGACCATGGGTCCGTGACCAGTAGCTATGTGATGTACTCCTCCCCTCTTTGTGCTTCCACTTTTGAGACCTCGTGAGCTTCCTCACATGATCGTGGCATTTTTTTAGTTTTCTATGTTGCTATGCTGATTTTGCTGGGATCTGATGGATTATGAGATTATGTTCAGATTGTGATGAGTAATACATTTGGTTCTCTTTTATATTTGTGTTCTTTAGTAAATTCTTGCATGTTCTCCATTGCCGTATTTTACTTTGGCCAAGTGATTTGTTGCAACTCCAAGAGGGAGCATTATGCTTGATTGTGGGTTCAGCCCCTTGATGTTCAGCTTGAGTGACAAAAACATGAGACTAGGGGATGTACTGTTGCCACCAGGGATAAAACAACGGTTCTTGTACTTGCGGGTGCAAGGATTGTTTACTTTACGCATGGTTCTTTTAATGCAGTTGTCTGTTGCTTTGAGTTTACACTTTGGGTGGGATTCACAACTTAATACCAGCAAGATGTTCTGGATAGATATCTCAAGGTGGATGATTTGTAGTAGATGCAGATGGATTTCAGTCTACTTACCTTGGCGTACTGCCCATTGCTTTTGAGCCTCTTCCTTTCTTTTGTAGCATAGTTAGCATTGCGGTGTGTTTATAATACTGTCAATTGCCCAACTGTGATTGGTTTACCTCGTTAGCACTTTTATCGTCTTTTGGGAGAGAGAGATCACTAGTGAAAATCACGGGACCCCGGTCCATATTCACATCATTGTTTACACTTTCAATTTACTTTCAGTTCTTACTTTCAGTTGCAACTATTATTATATCTTGTGTTGATCCTTTGTGAAAAGCAAGGCCGGAGGAATTGACAACTCCTCTGTACTCGTTGGGAGCAAAGTTATTTGCTGTGTGTGCAGGTCCAGGCGAAGTTAGCAACCTCGGCGCCACTGTTCACTTTACCACCTTCTTGTATCTCTGCGAGTCCTACGGGAGACAAACCCTATCCTCTACATTGGGGAAATTCTGCTGCTACGCTACATCTCACCTTCCACTTGGGGTAACCAACGAGGAGCGAGAGAAGTATCTTCCTGTAACAGCCCAGTTTTCACAAAAATTAAAAATTTTGTTTTCGGTGTGAATTGTTTGATTGTCTGATTTGTTTGCGGTGTTTGCATCCCCGATTTATCGATCGGCGATTATTTTCCCCCCTCTTATCTCGTATCAGACGGAGACCGACCCCTCCCACCCTGACACTCGACCTTTGCGACACCGGGTTTCACCCAATCACCGTCGCGAAAACCGCACGAGACCAGCCGCAGCCAACGGAACAAAAAACCCTGTTTAATAAGTAAACGGGATATTTTTATAGCGCGCCGGAAAGTGTTCTCGGAACGGTTCCAGCGCGAGGTTAACGCCTCCGGATCAACGCGCTGATCGCGTAGTTCGATGTTTTACCCGAATCGGAGGTACTGCGGACCCCCGGCGGTCAGAAACGTGAGCACCGCGCGCGCGAGAGAGAAACCGGGGATGTTTTTGCAAACTGCCAGCCACCTGGGCTATATAAAGACCGCCACACTCCCACCCATTTCTAGGGTTTCCCTAGTCTAAAATTTGCAGCCACCCCCCTCAGATCTGCCCCAATTTTCGCCGCTATTCCCCCCAAATCAACAAACCCTAGATCCCAAGCGTTCTTAGCCGTCCGATCGGGCGATCGGAGGGCTCCGGGCGTGCCACGTCAGCCCCTCCATCTTCCTCTCTCCTCTCCCGTGCCATGCCCGTGGGCTCACCGCCGCCTGCCACAACTCTCCTCCCCGCACCCTCTTCCCTCCTCCCTCCTTCTCTTCCCTCACCTCACCTCTTCTCCTCTCTGTTGTAGAGCAGCCGCCGCCGCTGCCATGGCTTCCACGAGCCCGCGCCATGGGAGATCGTGTAGGCACCTCCAGCAGCCGGAATCCTTGCTGACCCGCACCGCTGCGCCTGTCCTCGGCCTCCCCTCACTGCCGCGTCACCTTGCTCGCTCGCCGGAGCACAGTGGGCGCCGCCACCAGTGGATCGATGCAGCACGGGAGCCAGGAGGAGCCGCTGCCGCTCGATGCGCCATGGTGTGCTGGCCTGCCACGGCGGTCTAGGCCACGGGCCCATCCGGCGGCCCACCAACCGACACGGCCCAGCCGCCTCTCGCCCACCAGCCGGCCAGATGGGCCTCGGCCCATGGTGAGTCAGGCCGCTGTCGGGACCCAGGGTTAGCGTATGCAAGTCCCGCTACGACATAGTCATATGGAGAGCCGAGAACCGTACCGACTTGTCTAAGCATACAAGGCCAAGCACAAAACGTTCTCGGAAAGCATCGTACGTGAGGGGCATCCCATCCAGGCCGGATGATCAACTGAGATGGGTCCTCATCGTCCGCACACAAGTCTAATAATATGGGTGATGAACTCCCATATTCAAAGACAAGTCGCCTCAACCATACTATCGACTATCTCATAACTCTTACATAGACTTACTCTAGCCCGATCACTTAGTCGGGGTCTAGGGCGGGCTCAATCATACCACAAAGTGTGCACGAGACGGAGTCTCGAACAATCGCATCGCGATGCCCCAAGATGCGCACATCTAAGGGCCATTTGGTGTATGAAAGACCGCCAGCCAGATCACAACTAAGGTCTCAAAAACCCATACAAAGACATGCATGTTATAAACATACACGCAGCACACATGCCATGTATGAACAGCAGGTATCATTGCAATTCTCTACAAAGTATATATTTTATTGATAACTCTCACAGAGTGCACACAGAGATCACAAGCATGTGATCCAACATTACAACAAACAAGCGGAATCAAAGTATGTCTGAGTACAGACAAGTTTAACAAATGGCTTAAGAAGCCTTATTTAAACACAAGCCCTCCACGAGGGAACCAGTCGTCTGACTGGGACTAGACTAGCATGATCTTCAGTCGTCGAGCTCGATGAAGAAGCCACCTTCGGGGTCGGTGGGTTCATCTAAAACATAGATTAAGCAAACATGAGTACAAAGTCGTACTCAGCAAGACTTACATAGGGGCTATACTACTCATGCACATGTATAGGGGTAAAGAGAGGTGGGGTTCAATTGCAGAAGTGCCAGCTTTGACTTGGCTAGTCCTGAACTACGAGTACCGGACTTGAGGTAAGAAGCGTACACGAGTCCACTACTTTGTCCAACCAATTACACCACTATGGTGCCTTCCTCGACTTCCCCACGAGAAAGCACGCCATAAAACTCACACTTATCTTGGTGTGTTTTAGAAGTATCCAGTTCAAGTTGTCTAATAATCAAGCTAAGCTTTCCAAGCAGTCCTTAACCGCTGACGCGGCTATTCGAATAGTTTTGTTAACCCTGTAGGGGTGTACCGCTACACACACATGATCATCATTTACCGCCTTTGATCTCGACACCGTTCAAGAAGTGTCAGCGAGGATGCTCACCACAACTGTTACCTCATAGCTGATCTAGTCCGAGAAAGCCGCCTACCTGGGTTGGCTACCACTATCGTGAACCCGGCCGGTTTACCGAAGTGGACCCAGATGATGTGTGCGTGGTGCGTAAGCCGGTCTCGGATGAGCCGTTCTCTCACTTAGCAGCCATGCCACAAACCTACCAGAACTCCGAACTATTGCGACATCTGGACATCGAAAGGGATGAGTTAATATGTTGAGAGGGGCCAGTGAGCCCAATGTGTGGTTGTACTCTTCATCTTGGATCACCACACAAGAACTCGGACTTAGGGCGGTGTTCAACGAGACAACCCACTGTGTACTCCTACACAACCACTCATCGTTCACCTTGTATTAGGGTAGATTCACCTACACATTTCCACCATCATCACCATGATCACTACCATCCCGAATCACATAACAGTAACATCATTGTATCACTCTAAGCATGCAATAAGCAGTAACAATTGCAGGGGCCACATGATATCAATCAACTCCTACATTTGCTAGGATTGTGGTTTGCTTACTACTATGACAAATGATAGGTCATGCAAAGGAATGGTTTCATCTATGCGGTAGAAATGTAGCATGGTAATCATCCTATACAATGCATAAGCGAGACATGAGAGGGAAGTGGGATTTTATCGACATGATCAATGGGGGTTTGCTTGCCTTGCTGACGAGGTTCGGGTTCGGGGTCTTCAACGAAGGGGGCAGCCTCCTGTTCCGGTTCCACCTCTACTCGACAAACAACAAGGAAGGTAGCAAAGTAAATACAATGCACAATCACATGATTGAAGGTTGAAACTTGATGTATATGTTTCTGATGTGTTAGGCAATTCCATTTAAATGGAGTATATTGCAAATGAATTGCAAATTCAAACTCCAATTTGAATTCAATTTAGCCAAGTTGCATATGACATTGTTTGAACAAGTTAAACCAATTTGAAATGTGTATGATATGCCTCTGAAGTTCAAGTATAATGTGATATGTTGATATGGTTCAAAATGCAAAACCATTTGAAATGAATTTGATTTGATTCCATTTAACCCAAATAGCAAATGCTACTGGTCCCAATTTAAATTCAACTCAAACATGGTTGAAAGTTGGATATTTGGATAGCTTATTTTCTCCTTATCATTTTTCATATATTATTTGTTAAATTTGGAGTTAATATGAATTTTCTATGAATTTTCAAAGTTTCACTTATTTTCTGGAATTTCTGGAATTACTTTAATGTTTTTATTCCAATTATTGCATCATGCTGATGCAATGCTGGCGTCACCAAGGGGGCTGACATGTGGGGTCCTGCTGTCAGTCACAGTGGGGTTAACCCCGCTTAATTAAATTAAACTGAGGGGGATTAAGGGGCTGGGGCCCACCTGTCAGTGTCACCAGGGGGTGTTTAGCACAGGGTTAAGGCCTAACCCACCGACGGCTTGACGCCGGTGGCCTGGCCACAGCGGCGCGCACGGGGAGGGTGCTCCCGTCGACGGCTTGAAGCGCAGAGACCACCTGGGGGCAGCTCAGGCGCGCGTGCGTCACCTACTGCATGCAGGCGACCACGGGGAGGTCCGGGGAGACGGTGGCGAGCTTCCCGGCGGCGGTCCGAGGCACGGCGACGTTGCGAGTGGTGCTAAGGTGCACGGTTCAATGCGCGGAGTAGCTTGCTCGACTTCTGGGGACTCCGGGAGTACCACGGACACGTTGGTGAGGACGAAGGCGCACGGGAGCGAGCGTATGGTCAACCGCGCCGACAACCTTGCCCGGCTCCCATGGCAGATCGAGCTAGAGGGCGAGAGGGGGCTATATGGTTGAGGGAAAGGGCTCACCGAGATGCGGGGAGTGCAGTGGTGCAGCCGATGGAGGCGGGGAGGGCTCGACGACGAAGAATCGACGGTGGCGGGCTTGCTGGTCCGGCGAGGTCGCGATGGCGATTCCGGCGTCTACGTGGGCTCCGGGCCCGATTCCTTTGGCATGGTGATGAAGACGATGACGGCAACGCTCCTGGACAGGGTCGCAAGGATCGAAGGGCTCGATGGTCGCTTGTGTGCACGGCCGTGCTCCGGCGTTCTTCTCGGGCGGCGGTGAAATCGAGCGGCGCAGTGGGGGAAAGTGAGCGGGGGAGGAGGGAATCGATCCACGACGTCGTTCTTGTCTCCGTGGCGCAAGGAAGGAGGCTGGGAGGTAGCTGCGTGGCCAGGGGCACGTCGGCGCGCTCGGCATGGCCGGCACGCAGAAGTGCGTGCCCCTGCTTGAGGTAGACGACAAGGCTGGGGGGGTGGGCTTGGGCCAGGGGGCGTTGAGTTGGGCCAGAAGTGAGGTAAGCCCCTTTTCTGTTTCTGTTTCTTTTTCTTTTCTGTACTTTGTTTTGGCTAGCTAAAAAAAATAGCAAACCAATTTATGAAATGCTGAAACTTTTTATGTGGCATCACAATATACTAGGCTAGCCACTTGTAAAGTTTGAACATTTTTAAAATTCAAATTATTTGAACTTTAAATCAAATAGGGGTTTTTGATTAATTCCAAGGCACTGTTTGAATATTTGAAAAATCCATGACCATGGGATGGGTCCCACATCACTTGATATGTGATCACACTCATTTATAAGACTTTTCAAAAATCAAACATGAATATTTGGAGAAGATTTTTATCTGGCCTTTTGTATTAATTCATCTGGGAGGGTTCCTTCTCCCATTTTGCTTTTGAATTTGATTTCAATGACTTCTTTTGAAATTTTTAACATGATGCAAAGTGACTCTTGATCCTAGCACATTACCTAACAGAGGGTTCTGACAACTCGCCCCCACTCAAAAGAATCTCGTCCCGAGATTCAGAAGTCTGCGGGAGGAAGGTGTGGTACTCGGCACTGAGACAGTCTTCTCTTTCCCACGTGGCTTCTCTCTCAGAGTGGTGTGACCATTGCACTTTCAGAAACTTAATCTTCTGACGACCAGTGACTCGCTCTGCGGAATCAAGAATACGAACGGGGTATTCTCGATAAGAAAGGTCATCTTGGAGATCAAGCGTTTCATGGTCGACTTCGCGGATGGGGTCCTTGAAGCAACGCCTGAGTTGGGACACATGGAATATATCATGTACTCGGGAAAGGTGCGGGGTAGTTCAAGTTGGTAGGCAACTTCTCCACGTTTAGCAAGAATGCGGAAAGGTCCGATGTAACGTGGGGCCAACTTGCCTTTGATACCGAAACGTTGGGTTCCCTTCAGAGGAGTAACCCGAAGGTAAGCCTTCTCATCCAGATTGTAGCTCTCTTGCCTATGATGACGATCATAGTAGCTTTTCTGACGAGACTGAGCTGCTTTCAATTGATCACGAACAATGCGAACTTGCTCTTCTGCTTCCTTGATCATGTCCGGTCCAAAGAATTGTCTTTCACCGGTTTCTGACCAGTTTAGGGGTGTTCGACATCGTCGTCCATATAGGAATTCAAAAGGAGCCATGTTCAGACTAGATTGAAAACTATTGTTATAAGCAAATTCGGCTGGCAGAGACTTCTCCCAATTCTTTCCGAATGAGATAACACAAGCTCTGAGCATGTCTTCAAGAATTTGGTTAACCCTTTCAACTTGACCGCTAGACTGAGGATGGAAAGCTGTACTAAAGGAGAGATGAGTTCCCATAGCATTCGGAAAGCTTCCCCAAAATCTAGAGGTGAAAAGGCTACCACGATCAGAATTGATTTCCAAAGGAACACCGTGAAGGGATACAATCCTAGATACGTACAAGTCCGCTAACTGGCTAGCAGTTATAGACTCGCGAACTGGAAGGAAGTGAGCAACTTTGGAAAGCCTATCTATGACAACGCAGAGGGCATCGTTTCCTTTCTGGGTTTTTGGAAAGCCGGTGATGAAGTCCATACCGACTTTGTCCCATTTCCACTCTGGAATAGGCAAAGGTTGAAATGTACCAGCAGGTCTTTGATGTTCTGCCTTAATGCGACGACAAACATCACATTCGGAAACAAATTGAGTAATGTCACTCTTCATCCTAGTCCACCAAAATCTCTGGCGTAGATCTCGGTACATTTTTGTGCTACCGGGATGAATCGAGAGGGGTGTGTCATGGACTTCCTTGAGGATGAGTTGCCTTAGTTCCCTATTCTTAGGTACTACCAAACGATTTCCAAAGAATACCGTTCCTTTGCTATCTGTGGAGAAACACTTAGCAACTCCGTTAGCAATGTTCCCCTTGATCCGGCGAACACCTCGTGCACGTCTTTGGGCAACTATGATTTGACCCTCAAGAGTTGGTTTCGCCACCAAGGTAGAAACATAGCCATGAGGAACAATCTAAAGATTGAGTTTGCAAAATTCCTCATGAAGAAATGGTTGATACTGTTTTAACATGAGGTTGTTACAATATGACTTACGACTTAGTGCATCAGCCATGACATTGGCTTTTCCTGGGGTGTAAGAAATTCCTACGTCGTAATCTTTTATCAACTCAATCCAGCGTCTTTGCCTGAGATTAAGATCTGGCTGGGTGAATATGTATTTGAGGCTTTGGTGGTAGGAATAGATCTCGTAACGATGACCAAGGAGGTAATGTCGCCAAGTTGTTAGGGCATGAACTACGGCAGCGAGTTCAAGGTCATGGGTAGGATAGTTCTCTTCATGTGGCCGCAACTGGCGTGAAGCATAAGCTACCACATGTCTATCTTGCAGAAGTATGCATCCTAACCCTTGCCGTGATGCGTCACAATAGATCTCGAAATCCTTTTTGGTGTCTGGAGGTGCAAGTACGGGTGCAGAAGTCAATCTTCTTTTTAGCTCTTGAAAGCTTTCCTCGCACTTGGGCGTCCATAGGAATTTCTTATCTTTCTTAAGGAGTTCAGTTACAGGCTTTTCAACTTTAGAAAAGTTCTCGACGAAGCGGCGACAATAGCTGGCTAGGCCAAGAAAACTGCTAACTTGCTTAACCGATTCAGGTGGAGTCCAGTCAAGGACGGCCTGAACTCTCTCGGGATTCACAACAATGCCTTTTGCAGAAATCACGTGGCCTAAGTAGGTCACTTCTGGTAGCCAAAATTCACACTTGGAGAATTTAGCATACAGGCGATGCTCTCTAAGTTTCATCAATACCAGCCTTAGGTGTTCGGCATGTTCTTCTTCGTTCTTCGAGTAGATGAGAATGTCATCGAGATAAACTACAACAAATTTATCTAGGTACTCCATGAAGATCGAGTTCATCATGCGCGAGAAAGTGGCGGGGGCATTGGTTAAACCAAAGGACATGATGGTGTACTCGTAAAGACCATAACGAGTAGTAAAAGACGTTTTTGGAATGTCCTCGTTTCGGATTTTGATTTGATGATAACCTAATCTCAAATCCATCTTCGAGAAGACAGAGGATCCTGCAAGTTGATCATAAAGATCATTGATCCTGGGCAATGGGTACTTGTTCTTTATCGTCGCTAAATTTAGCGGGCGATAGTCTACGCACATCCTTTCTGTTCCATCTTTCTTCGTTACGAACAGAACGGGGAAACCCCTTGGTGATGAGCTAGGGCGGATGAAGCCTTTTTGCAACAAAGCTTCCAGTTGGGTTCTAAGCTCAGCTAACTCACGTGGGGCCATTTTGTATGGGCGTCTAGAAATTGGTGCGGTTCCTGGCATAAGATCTACTATAAACTCTACACATCTGTCGGGTGGCATGCCCGGCAGCTCTTCAGGAAAGACATCCGGGAAGTCAGGAACCACCGGAATATCTTCAAGTTCGGGAAGGGGAAGTACATTCAAAGAATGCACTTGGGTTCTTGTTCTGGGTGAGGTGTAGTTGACTATCTTGCCTGAAGGGTGGGTGAGTTTCACTGATTTGCCTTTGCAATCAAGGTAGGCATTCTGTCTTGATAGCCAATCCATGCCAAGGATGACATCAATGTCTATAGACTTGAGGGCTATGAGTGAAGCAAGGAATACTAAACCCTCAATTGCAATTTGATTACCATGGCTTACTCTATTAGTTTGCCATCTTGCCCCTGGAGTTTGAATAATCATTGGGGTGGACAATTCAACAAAAGATAACTCATGACGAAGTGCATAACTTTCCGACATGAATGAATGAGATGCTCCTGGGTCGAAAAGAACGAAAGTAGGAACATAATTGACTAGGAGCGTACCAAGAATGACGTCAGTGGTGTCGTCAGTCTCTTCGGTGGCAATCTGATTCACACGTCCACGAGTGGCGGGAGGAGCGGGTTTGGTGGTGTAGACCTTCTGGGGTGGCTTTCCACGACCATTGTTGTTGCCTCCGGCACGGGGTGGAGCATTCTGATTCTGGAGCTGGTTCTGGGGACACTCACAGGAGTAGTGGCCTGCCTGACCACATTTGTAACAGGCTCCAAAAACAGTGCGTGGAGCTGGGTTGTTCGGTGGAGCGGGGTGGAACTGAGCTGGGTTGTTCTGTGGAAACATACTGTTGGGGATCCAGATCTTGCGCTTCTGTGAGCCGGAACTGGATGAACCATCATCTCTAGGGTGTTTGCGGAAGTCATTGGGGGTGTTCATATCCTCTGCCTTGATGGCCTTGTTGAAAAGGACCTGGAAGGTGGCAAAGTCATGCAGGTTGAGCTCACGACGGAGTCCAGAATTGAGTCCACGACGGGACCTCTCTTGCTTCTTGGCGTCGGTGGAGACTTCTTTAGTAGCATAACGAGCCAGTTGGTTGAACACACGACTAAACTCGTCAACAGTCCTTCTGCCTTGGGTGAGGCTGCAGAACTCCTCACGCTTGCGGTCCGTAAGACCCTTTGGAATGTGGTGCTCACGGAAGGAAGTGCAGAATTCATCCATAGATGCGGGCGGTCCAACGAGACGCATGTTCAGGAAGTTCTCCCACCAAGAGCTAGCTGCACCTTCAAGGTGATAGGTGGCATAGCTGACCCTGTCGCCATCTGCAACATGGCCTGCCTGGAGCTTCCTCTCGATGCTGCGAAGCCAGTCATCGGCGTCAAGGGGCTCGGTGGAGTAACTGAAAACCGGGGGATGAAGCCGGATGAAGTCGTTCAAGGACACCAACTCGTTGCGCTGCTGAGTGGTGTTGCGGGCAATGACCTCCAGCAAATGGTGAGAGTCTCGGCGGTTCCTCTCAACCTCCATCAGAACCTGAGCCATCGTGGGTGGGGGTGGAAGGTTGCCTTCCTCCTGTTCATTCCCACGACCCTAGGCATGACCAAGCTGGCCACGGTTTCCTTGAGACATCCTGAAGGTTAAAACCAAAGTCAATCAGAGTTGATTGGAAGAGTCTAATCAAGGTATTGAAGGTACTGGAAGGATTACAGAGCAAAGGAAGTAATCATCTTGACAACATGGTGATAAAAGCATACAAGCCATATATTCACAAGCTGTCATACAAACCATACATCGTTTTAGTACAAGATCCAAGCTAATACAAACGTGATGAAGATGATACATCCTTCAGAGGCACTCTGACTTCCTATACATTATTTATCTAAGCCTCTGGAACTTAGACACCTTGCGTACAATATACTAAGATACTACTACATCCTCACTAAGTAAGACCACAGGCGGTCTCACTCATCTCCATCTCCATAGTAGTCCTCGTAAAAGTTACCCGCGTATCCCGGTAGCTGAAGGTGACCATCGGAAAACACGGAGGCCTGTGGACCCTGATATCCATTTGGGCAAGGATGGGGTCTAGGTCCAGCGTAGGGTGGAAGTAGAGGACCACGGGGTGGAAAAATGCCTCCAATCTCGGGCCAAGCAACTCGAGAAGGCATCTGAGTCCTCACAGGGTAGATAGCATCATACTCGACTGATCCAACACTCACAAAGGGTGCCAAGAGTGTCAGTGCTCGATACAGACGAACACGGGTGGCGTGAAGCTCGAAACGGAGAGCGCGTGCATCATGATCTCGATCAAAAGCAAACTTAGCAGTCATCTGAAGTACTGGATCCTCTGCAGAGTGATCTGAGTAGAGTCCAGTGTAATATCCCTCTTCTCCTGGAAGTGCAGCAGGGATATAGCGGAACGAGGTCTCTCTCAGCATAGTGTGCTCCTCTCTCAGCAGGGTAATACATGAGTATGCAGCATCCTGCACAGCCATGTTCTCAGTCATGCTAATGCCATGTCCAAAGTGGATAGGCTGAGTGACTCCATTGTGGTGCGGGTAGATCCTGACAATGCAGTGGTACTGAGTCTGGTTGAAGTCGTGGAACTTCTCCTCGACGGTGTACTCAGGATACCATTGATATCCCACATAGGACATCATCTCGATCAACGTGGCGGGATGGCCACGCACACCGAGGCACCTGGTCAAACGAACAATCTGCCGAGGGGGAAGATCTGCCATCTGAAACAGAAAGAAGGAGTTTGCAAATGCATCAGATTATGAAGAAACCTGGAATGACTCGGGCAACATAACGGCTGTAATTGTAAGAAATGTCTTTTCTTGCAACATGGAAAACAACACTTACATACGATGTAAGAAATCAGGAAGCACAACAACTCTAACGAAACGATCACAACCTTCCTACGGCCACAAGGAAGCAAACAACGAGATGTTCTAATCAGATAGAGGAGAGCCTAGTCCTATCTTCCCGTAGAACAAGATGAGGGTGACTCAGAACTCATAACGAAGGGGGTAAGGAGAAAAAAAAGAAGCCTTACGTTGTTCCCTTATATACCCAGAGTAACTATATAACTATAGCAAGCTAGACTCGACTTCGGCCAAGGCTGCTAGTCCTACAGTCAGTCCTGCTCTGATACCAAGTCTGTCGGGACCCGGGGTTAGCGTATGCAAGTCCCGCTACGACATAGTCATATGGAGAGCCGAGAACCGTACCCACTTGTCTAAGCAGACAAGGCCAAGCACATAACGTTCTCGGAAAACATCGTACGTGAGGGCCATCCCATCCAGGCCGGATGATCAACTGAGATGGGTCCTCATCGTCCGCACACAAGTCTAATGATATGGGTGATGAACTCCCATATTCAAAGAAAAGTCGCCTCAACCATACTATCGACTATCACATAACTCTTACATAGACTTACTCCAGCCCGATCACTTAGTCGGGGTCTAGGGCGGGCTCAAGAATACCACAAAGTGTGCACGAGACGGAGTCTCGAACAATCGCATCGCGATGCCCCAAGCTGCGCACATCTAAGGGCCACTTGGTGTATGAAAGACCGCCAGCCAGATGACAACTAAGGTCTCGAAAACCCATACAAAGACATGCATGTTATAAACATACACGCATCACACATGCCTTGTATGAACAGCAGGTATCATTGAAATTCTCTACAAAGTATACATTTTATTGATAACTCTCACAGAGTGCACACAGAGATCACAAGCATGTGATCCAACATTACAACAAACAAGCGGAAGCAAAGTATGTCTGAGTACAGACAAGTTTAACAAATGGCTTAAGAAGCCTTATTTAAACACAAGCCCTCCACGAGGGAACCAGTCGTCTGACTGGGACTAGACTAGCTTGATCTTCAGTCGTCGAGCTCGATGAAGAAGCCACCTTCGGGGTCGGTGGGTTCATCTAAAACATAGATTAAACAAACGTGAGTACAAATTCGTACTCAGCAAGACTTACATAGGGGCTATACTACTCATGCACATGTATCAAGGTAAAGGGAGGTGGGGTTCAATTGCAGAAGTGCCAGCTTTGACTTGGCTAGTCCTGAACTACGAGTACCAGACTTGAGGTATGAAGCGTACACGAGTCCACTACTTTCTCCAACCAATTACACCACTATGGTGCCTTCCTCGACTTCCCCACGAGAAAGCACGCCATAGCACTCACACTTATCTTGGTGTGTTTTAGAAGTATCCAGTTCAAGTTGTCTATTAATCAAGCTAAGCTTTCCAAGCAGTTCTTAACCGCGGACGCGGCTATTCGAATAATTTTGTTAACCCTGCAGGGGTGTACCGCTACACACACATGATCATCATTTACCGCCTTTGATATCGACACCGTTCAAGAAGTGTCAGCGAGGATGCTCACCACAACTGTTACCTCATAGCCGATCTAGTCCGAGAAAGCCGCCTACCTGGGTTGGCTACCACTATCGTGAACCCGGCCGGTTTACCGAAGTGGATCCAGATGATATGTGCGTGCTGCGTAAGCCGGTCTGGGATGAGCCGTTCTCTCACTTAGCAGCCAGGACACAAACCTACCAGAACTCCGAACTATTGCGACATCTGGACATCGAAAGGGATGAGTTAATAGGTTGAGAGGGGTTAGTGAGCCCAATGTGTGGTTGTACTCTTCATCTTGGATCACCACACAAGAACTCGGACTTAGGGCGGTGTTCAACGAGACAACCCACTGTGTACTCCTACACAGCCTCTCATCGTTCACCTTGAATTAGGGTAGATTCACCAACATATTTCCACCATCATCACCATGATCACTACCATCCTGACTCACATAACAGTAACATCATTGTATCACTCTAAGCATGCAATAAGCAGTCACAATTGTAGGGGCCACATGATATCAATGAACTCCTACATTTGCTAGGATTGTGGTTTGCTTACTACTGTGACAAATGATAGGTCATGCAAAGGAATGGGTTCATCTATGCGGTAGAAACGTAGCATGGTAATCATCCTATACAATGCATAAGCGAGACATGAGAGGGAAGTGGGATTTTATCGACATGATCAATGGGGGTTTGCTTGCCTTGCTGACGAGGTTCGGGTTCGGGGTCTTCAACGAAGGGGGCAGCCTCCTATTCCGGTTCCACCTCTACTCGACAAACAACAAGCAAGGTAGCAAAGTAAATACAATGCACAATCACATGATTGAAGGTTGAAACTTGATGTATATGTTTCTGATGTGTTAGGCAATTCCATTTAAATGGAGTATATTGCAAATGAATTGCAAATTCAAACTCCAATTTGAATTCAATTTAGCCAAGTTGCAGATGACATTGTTTGAACAAGTTAAACCAATTTGAAATGTGTATGATATGCCTCTGAAGTTCAAGTATAATGTGATATGTTGATATGGTTCAAAATGCAAAAGCATTTGAAATGAATTTGATTTAATTCCTTTTAAACCAAATAGAAAATGCTACTGGTTCCAATTTCAATTTAACTCAAATATGGTTGAAAGTTGGATATTTGGATAGCTTATTTTCTCCTGATCATTTTTCATATATTATTTGTTAAATTTGGAGTTAATATGAATTTTCTATGAATTTTCAAAGTTTCACTTATTTTCTGGAATTTCTGGATTTACTTTAATGTTTTTATTCCAATTATTGCATCATGCTGATGCAATGCTGGCGTCACCAAGGGGGCTGACATGTGGGGTTCTGCTGTCAGTCACAGTGGGGTTAACCCCGCTTAATTAAATTAAACTGAGGGGGATTAAGGGGCTGGGACCCACCTGTCAGTGTCACCAGGGGGTGTTTAGCATGGGGTTAAGGCCTAACCCACCGACAGCTTGACGCCGGTGGCCTGGCCACAGCGGCGCACACGGGGAGGGTGCTCCCGTCGACGGCTTGAAGCGCAGAGACCACCTCGGGGCAGCCCAGGCGCGCGCGCGTCACCTACTGCATGCAGGCGACCACGGGGAGGTCCGGGGAGACGGCGGCGAGCTTCCTGGCGGCGGTCCGAGGCACGGCGACGATGCGAGTGGTGCTAAGGTGCACGGTTCAATGCGCGGAGTAGCTTGCTCGACTTCTGGGGACTCCGGGAGTACCACGGACACGTTGGTGAGGACGAAGGCGCACGGGAGCGAGCGTATGGTCAACCGCGCCGGCAACCTTGCCCGGCTCCCATGGCGGATCGAGCTAGAGGGCGAGAGGGGGCTAGTTGGTTGAGGGGAAAGGCTCACCGAGATGCGGGGAGTGCAGCGGTGCAGCCGATGGAGGCGGGGAGGGCTCGACGATGAAGAATCGACGGTGGCGGGCTTGCTGGTCCGGCGAGGTCGCGATGGCGATTCCGGCGTCTACGTGGGCTCCGGGCCCGATTCCTTTGGCATGGTGATGAAGACGATGACGGCAACGCTCCTGGACAGGGTCGCAAGGATCGAGGGGCTCGATGGGTGCGTGTGTGCACGGCCGTGCTCCGGCGTTCTTCTCGGGCGGCGGTGAAATCGAGCGGCGCAGTGGGGGAAAGTGAGCGCGGGAGGAGGGGATCGATCCACGACGTCGTTCTTGTCTCCGTGGCGCAAGGAAGGAGGCTGGGAGGTAGTTGCGTGGCCAGGGGCACCTCGGCGCGCTCGGCATGGCCGGCACGCAGAAGTGCGTGCCCCTGCTTGAGGTAGACGACAAGGCTGGGGGTGGGCTTGGGCCAGGGGGCGTTGAGTTGGGCCAGAAGCGAGGTAAGCCCCTTTTCTGTTTCTGTTTCTTTTTCTTTTCTGTACTTTGTTTTGGCTAGCTAAAAAAAATAGCAAACCAATTTATTAAATGCTGAAACTTTTTATGTGGCATCACAATATACTAGGCTAGCCACTTGTAAAGTTTGAACATTTTTAAAATTCAAATTATTTGAACTTTAAATGAAATAGGGGTTTTTGATTAATTCCAAGGCACTGTTTGAATATTTGAAAAATCCATGAGCATGGGATGGGTCCCACATCACTTGATATGTGATCACAGTCATTTATAAGACTTTTCAAAAACCAAACATGAATTTTTGGAGAAGATTTTTTGCTGGCCTTTTGAATTAATTCAACTTGGGGGGTTCCTTCTCCCATTTTTCTTTTGAATTTGATTTCAATGACTTCTTTTGAAATTTTTAACATGATGCAAAATGACTCTTGATCGTAGGACATTACCTAACAGAGGGTTCTGACAGCCGCCCTCCCTTTTTTTTAATCTGTTGTTTATTTCTTTTTGCTAAGTCTGGAAAAAAAACTGCTGCTGATCCCGTTTTGTAATGCATTTTCCCGTTGATCCGTAGCTCCGATGAACGTGCCCCCAAAACGAAAGTTGCTTAGTTTTACGTGCTCTAGCATTCGTATGTAGAATTTTTTTCCGTTTGAGGCCGTCTAGATAATTTAATTCTGCGTTGAAGTGGGCATCAGGCCGTTAATTTCCTTTTTTCCTGTTAAGTGCTGCTGTTATTATTTTATTGAAATTTCGGGCGACGTTTGCTTCGCGACCGTGCGTCGGAATTGAGTGATTCATTTTGCGTTGCGTTAAGCATTGTTTCTACTTCAGTTTCATGCATTCACATGCCATATTTTCTTGCTGCATATATATTGTATCTTGCTCCAAAGTAGCTACCCTGCTGTTAGTATGTTGTTGTTTATATTTTGTTGCAACTTTGGTCGACGAGTGTGTCGCGACCGTTTATCGGAATTGATTGATTCCAACTGCATATTGTTAAGCATCATGTCTACTTTCATTACATGTATTGGATCTTCATGTTAGCATTACTGGTCATATAGATATTTAGCTCCAAAGTTGCTATGCTACTGTTTTTGACAGCCACCTCTGTTTTTCACTAAGTTTGTTACTTTGCGATGCCATGTTGTTTGCTTAATATCTTTTGATCTATGATTCCTTTTTGCATGATTCTTTTTGCCATGCCTTCCCTGTCATGTCTACTTTAGTTCCATATCATTTGTGAGCATGTTTGCATTGATTATCCTGTTTATGCAATGCTCTAAAGTGTGCTTCGTGATGTTGGCAGATTTTGCCCGTAACTTGTTTTGCTTATATCTTTTTAACCGTAACTCCATTTGGAGTGTGCCTTATATGTAACTTGATTAGTTTTTCGTGTACTTTGTGTTTATGCTATTGTTTTCTGTTGTTAACCAACCTAAAATATGGTTTAGGACAGAACAGTACCAAATCTTTTAATCATCGTGCGGCACTTAGTGTTATGCCATGTTTAGGTTGTGCCTCGCTTAAATTGGCTAGAATAGATAGTTTACTTTGTGCTTCACCTCTTGCCATGTTTGTGTGCTATGCCATGCTTGCTTGAGTTGCCATGTTAATAACCGTTGGTTGATCACCTGTAGCTAAGCAACTTGAACCACCGTAAACGTGCGGTATTCGTCGTGTGTGACGAGTACTCCACTTAACCTGTTAGTAACCGCTCTCGACGGTAGGTGCGATGTCTCGTGTTACTTCTTGTTGATTCTTGCTCGTGTTTGCTTCGTAGTAATAGATGCTTGCTCGTTGATTGCTTTCCAGTGTTTATCGTCTTGTGTGCTTCCGCGGGTAGCTCTCGGAGACGATGCGAGCGTGCGATCGACTACACCTTCGGAACCCGACTTATCAACATGCAAGGACTATACATTACTTATGATCCATTCTATTTCAACCAGCGGTTTGCATGCTAGTCTAGGTTAGGTTCGATGTTTGATCCTACCACATGTTTACAGCCTCTTTCAAACCGATACAGCCATGTCCCTTCCCAGCAAACCTTGTACTGCTAAGTTACTATTGCTCGTTGCTCAGCCCCTGCTTAGTATGCATGCTTAGGATGCTACGATGTTACCTTGTTACTCCTTGGTTTGGGATATCACATTATTCTATTGTTGTTGATGATATGATTATTATAATGTTGACTATATTCGACGAAGGATGGAAGGTCTAGGCTATCCCGCCCCGACGCTTTGTTCCATTCGAGTCACCTAGGATCCGAGTTCCGGGTATTGGTTTTAAGACTCAGCGTGCCTAATCGCGTGTGGGATTTTATGGGGTCCCCTCTTCTTACGTACCTAGCTTCAAACATTTCTAGAGGTGGCCCAAGCTGATTTCCCATTTGAAACCGTGTGTGTGCTGGTCAGCTGCCAGTAGTTTTCAAACAACTCGGGCCAGCGGAGACAGAGTTCCTCTGTTGGTCCACACTGGTGAGCTAGGGAAGTCCCCTGTTATATAGGTGAGACTAATCCCGACCTTGGCCATACGGAAGAGTCCGATCCGAGAGCGTGGCCAGCTTTTGGATTGGGTGTCGACTCCCCGGGGGCCACCCGGATTTGCTCGTTGTTAGTTAGAGGGACTTTTCGTTTCGGATCTCTTGGAACTAAATCATAAAATGGTTGCCTGTGATGGGTAACAACTGAGAGAGATGGGCGAGCATGCGACGCCTCGTAATGGGCAGTTGGTACACCCCTGCAGGGTTAAATCTTTTCGAGAAGCCGTTTCCACGGTTATGGACGACTTGAGACCTACTCCTTGTTCATAGACAACAACAACTGAGATAATCTTAATATAACTTGATCAACGTGTGTGTGTTCCTTGACTGCTTCTTCTTCGTCGGGATGCGAAGAGGAGGACAAGGATAGGATAGGTGTTATGTTTGCGTAAGTAGTTGATAGCAAGACTTGTTGGAGGCGATTCCTCATCGAATGCTTGGCTTCTTACCTTACTCTCTAGATCGTTAGACACTTCATAAATGCTAGTGCGGCAGCAACCTCACCACTTACCCCTTCCTTACCGTAAACTACTAGTTGTCCTAGAATGACGAGTGATGAAGTCCTTGCTGGGTCAGATGACCACTACAGTTGGATGCTGAGTACCTCTGTACTCATGATACTACCCCAAACTCTTTTCAGGGTTCTTGATCGACAACAGGTATGGTGATCGACGTTTCACATGGAGACTCGACGACGACTAGTTAGGCGGATCCGGGCGGAGGGCCTGGACCCGTGTGGTTATGGGGTCGATGTTTTTCTCTTTGCCACTAGGCATTTGCTTGTAGTCTGTACTCAGACATGTACTTTCCGCTGTTGTATTGTATTTGAGGCAGTTGTATGCCGGTTGTATGAGATGTTGTATCCTTGTATCTGTAATGTTGTGATATCATGTTGGAAATCCGGGGCATATGACTTCGTCATATGTCGCGGTGGGACCGATATGTGCTTCGTCCCCGGATCTGGATGGAAACATCTAGATCTGGAACAGTACCGCATATCGGGCCTTACACTTCCTTGCTAGCATCAGAAGCGCAGTGGCGGCGGAACAGAGGCGAGATCGCGAAAAAAGGTTCTGTCTTCGGGGGTTTCACGACATGGGGAATAAATAGGCGAAGGGGGGCAGCCAGGGGGCCAATAGGGGTCCAGGCGCCCCCCGGCGCGGCTATACCCTAGGCCGCGCCTGGTGGACGCCTGGGCCCCTGGTGGTGGCCCTCTGGCCCCACCCAGATGATTCCGGAAGGTTCTTTTGCGCCGAATTTTATCTGATTTTCCCGAATTTTTGGAGCACTTTGAATATGGGGGAAACTTGAAATAGAAAACATCAGAAAACAAGAACTGGCACTGTGGTGCACTGAGTTAATAAGATAGTCCAAATATGATCAAAAGTGTATGAAAGTGTATCTAGATCATAGCAATATCACACAAAACATGCATGGAGCAAGCATAAATTATAGGTACGTTTGGGACGTATCAGCGAGCAAGTTGGGTGCACCCCACTAGTTCCATTGGAGAGATTTTCTTAGCTCATATGTGCATCCGTTGTATGGCAATCCCTACTCCTCACATTATATCTATCATTTTGCCTTCTCTCGCCTATGATTGTCCTCATTGATGTGAGCCTTTTACACTTTTTTGTCTTCCTCCTCCACCATACCTCTATCTTTTCCATCCTAAATGTCAACTCTCGTGCTTACGCTCATCCATTGCATGAGTGCTCAAAATATTGAAAGGGAGTGGATCAATTTGACTTGTACTTGGCTAGTGGTCTGGGGGCGAGTCAAGATAAGATCCCAAAGAAGACTTAAGTGTGAAACTTTAGTAGATTGAGTTCTCAACAAATAAATATTTTTCTCGTATTCCCGTCTCCCACTTCTTTCACGCAAACACCATCTGGAGACATTCGAGTCACGGACAGCGAGAGCTCTTGCACCTTAATGTTCTTATATTGCTTGTTTCAGTAACAATATAGACTCTTGCCTGTTATGACTTGAATTGAATTACATACCTTGATTGCTTTACTTAAAATTTCTTATATGGTTGGTAGCATGTCACCACACAAATTATGCTTGTTATCATTTACCTACTCGAGGACGAGCAGGAATTAAGCTTGGGGATGCTGATACGTCCCAAACGTATCTATAATATCTGCTTTCTCCATGCATGTTTTATGTGATATTGCTATGTTTTAGATACACTTTCATACACTTTTGATCATATTTGGACAAACCTATTAACTCAGTGCACCCCAGTGTCAGTTCCTGTTTTCTGCTGACTTTTTATGTCAGGTTTTTCCATTACGTAAAATGCCAGAAAAATTCCGAAAAGATTCAATAAAAAATCAGCGCAACGGAAGCTTCCAGAGCCCCGAAGTAGGACCCGGGGGGGGCACCCTGTGCCTACGCGGGCAGGGGGCGCGGTGATGGCTTCTCGCCCCTCGTTGGTTACGCAAAGTGGAATGTTGAGATGTAGACAACAACAAATTTCCCTCGGTGAAGATACCAAGGTTTGTCTCCAGTAGGACTCCGACAACGACAGGAAGGTGACAACGGCGCCAGCAATTAGGCGGTTGACGTGGACCCGCACACACAACAGATAACTTTTCTCCCAACGAGTACAGAGAGGTTGTCAATCCCTCTGGCCTTGTTGTTTACAAAGGATCAAACGCACGGGATAATAATGATAGCAATAGCAACAGAAAAGGAAACAAAGCAGAGAAATAAATAGCGGGTGTAAACAGTGGTGGAAATATGGACCGGGGTCCCATGATGTTCACTAGTGATGTCTCTCTCCCAAAAGACGATAAAGTAGCCATGCGAGGTAAACAAATTACAGCTGGGCAATTGACAGGATTATGTGGGCAAACCAATGCTAACTATGCTATAAAGAAAGGAAGAGGCTCAAAAGCATGGGCGGTACCCCAAGACAAGTAGACCGAAATCCATCTGCATCTACCTACTAATCATCCACCTTGAGATATCTATCCAGAACATCTCGCTGGTATTAAGTTGTTAATCCCACCCAAAGTGTAAACTCAAAGCAACAGAGAACTGCATTAAAGAACTTTGTGTAAAGTAAAAAATCCTTGCACCCGCAAGTACAAGCACCGTTGTTTTCTCCCTTGTGGCAAGAACACATCCCCTAGACTCATGTTTCTGTCACTCAAGCTAGTCATCAGGGGGCATGAACCCACAATCATGCATAACGCTTCCTCTTGGAGTTAATACCTACTACTTGGCCAAAGCAATAAACAGCAACAAAGAACATGCAAGAATTACTCAAGAACATAAATATAAAAGAGGAGAATCAACTATATTACTCAAACACAATCTGAACATAGTCTCATAATCTATCAGATCCCAGCAAACTCAGCATAGCAACAGCAGAAAGATTACATATGTGCCTCGATCATGTAGGGAAGCTCACGAGGTCTAAACTATGAAGAACAAAGAGGGGAAGAGAACATCACATAGCTACTGATCATGGACCCATGGTCCAAGGTGGACTACTCACGGTTCATCCGAGAAGCATCCATGGTGGTTGAGAAGCTCCTGGAGGTGGTTCCTCCCTCCGGCAGGGTGCCGGGAAGAGGGCTCCTGGTGCTCCCGATCTTGGAAGCGCGGAGGCGGCGGAACAGAGGAGAGATCGCGAAAAAGGGTTCTGTCCTCGAGGGTTTCGGGATGAGAGGGATATTTAGGCGAAGGGGGGCAGCCAGAGGTGGAACAGGGGCCCCAGGCGCGGCCTAGGGGGTGGCCGCGCCAGGTGGCCGCCTGGGCCACCCTGGCTCCCCTCTGGCCCCACTTGGGCTCTTCCCGAAGCTTCCTGTACGCTGATTTTTCCTATATTTTTCCCAGAATATTTCTGGCACTTTAAGTAATGGCAAAACCTAAAATACAAAAACAATAGAAAATAGGAACTGGCACTGGGGTGCACTGAGTTAATAGGTTAGTCCAAATATGATCAAAAGTTTATGGAAGTGCATCAATATCATATCAATATCATACAAAATATGCATGGAGTAAGCAGAAATTATAGATACGTTTTGGACGTATCAACATCCCCAAGCTTAATTCCTGCTCGTCCTCGAGTAGGTAAATGATAACAAGCATAATTTCTGTGGTGGCATGCTACCAACCATATAAGAACTTTTAAGTAAAGCAATCAAGGAATGTAATTCAATTCAAGTCATAACAGGCAAGAGTCTATATTAGTATTGAAACAAGCAACATAAGAACATAAAGGTGCAAGAGCTCTCGCTGTCCATGACTCGAATGTATCCAAATGGTCTTTGCGTGCAAGAAAGGGATATGGATATACGAGAGAGTAAAACATAGTTCTTATTGTTGAGAACTTAATCTACTAAAGTTTCTTACTTGGTCTTCTTTGGAATCTTATCTTGACTCATCCCCAGACCCCTAGCCAGGTAAAAGTCAAAACGATCCACTCCCTTTCGATATTTTGAGCACTCATGCAATGGATGAGCGTAAGCAAGAAAGTTGACACTTAGGATGGCAAAGAGAGAAAAATGATGGACGAGGAAGACAAAAAAGGTGTGAAAGGCTCACATCAATGAGGGCAATCATAGGCGAGAGAAAGCCAAATGATAGAAATGATGTGAGGAGTAGGGATTGCCATGCAACGGATGCACATATGAGCTAAGGTAAGCTCTCCAATGGAACTAGTGGGGGTGCATCCAACTTGCTTGCTCAAGAAGACCTAGAGCTCATTTGAGGAGGCTCATCATTGGAATATACAAGCCAAGTTCTATAGTGTGAAGGTCCCCACATAGCTATATGCATGAATGATAATCTCTATGGAGTACAAGATATAAGAATGAGTACGAGTGTGGATCTCTCAAAAGGAATAATAGTGTGCCCCCTTCTCTCCTTTTATTTCTTTTTCTCTTTTTTCTCTTTTTTCTATTTTTTGGTGGCCTCAATGGCTCTTTCTATTTAACTCGCATTTGTCCTCTTTGTGATCTTTTGATTTTGTCCTCTTTGGGATCTTTTCCTCACTTTAGGGGCAACACTCTATATATTACAAGAAGTATAGAAGATCTTTCGCACTTTACAAAGGTATTCAACATAAAGAAAATGAAACTATCATGATGTATGCAAATGTATGCCTCTGCCAGTGTAGCAGGATATGCAATGATACTAGCGCGTCATGTAGCAATGAATAGGGCAGGGCCCAACTAGCATGCGGCTCATCGATCAAGCAAAATCATGTATGACATGAAGATCAAGTCATGAGAAGGTGGATGTTGCATAGCAATGTATCTCAAAAAGGCTATGGAAATGCCTTGATAGGTAGGTATGGTGGCTGTTTTGAGGAAGGATATAATGAGGCTTGTGATGACAGAGCGTATCGTGCCAAGGATTTGGATGCACCGGCGAAGTATGCGCCAACTCTCGAGGTATGAAAGGGCAATGCACAGTACCGAAGAGGCTAGAAAAATATGGCTAGGTGGAAGTCTCAACTTTCGAATACTCACATTAGTCCGAAGAACTCATGCACTTATTATCGGTAACTCTCAATCTAATTAGGAGGTTCACAAAGAGACAAGTACCTCTGGCCCCACTTGGGCTCTTCCCAAAGCTTCCTGTACGCTGTTTTTTCCTATATTTTTCCTGAATTTTTCTGGCACTTTAATTAATGGGAAAACCTGAAATACAAAAACAGCAGAAAACAGGAACTTCCACTGGGGTGCACTGAGTTAATAGGTTAGTCCAAATATGATCAAAAGTGTATGGAAGTGCATCAATATCATAGCAATATCACACAAAAGATGCATGGAGAAAGAAGAAATTATAGATACGTTTTGGACGTATCACGCGGCCCCACCCTAGGCCGCGCCAGGGGGCACCTGCACCCCCTGGTGGCCCCCGGCTGGCCTGCTTCGCCTATATATTTCATTCGCCCCGAAACCTCCAAAGACAGAACCCTTTTTCGCGATCTCTCCTCTATTCCGCCGCCGCCGCGCTTCAAGGATTGGGAGCACCAGAAACCTCTTCCCGGCACTCTGCCGGAGGGAGGATTGACCTCCGGGAGCTTCTCCACCACCATGGACGCTTCCCGGATGATCCGTGAGTAGTCCACCTTGGACCATGGGTCCATGATCAGTAGCTATGTAATGTTCTCCTCCCCTCTTTGTTCTTCATGGATTAGACCTTGTGAGCTGCCGAGATGATCAAGGCACATATGTAATTCTTTCTGCTATTGCTATGCTGAGTTTGCTGGGATCTAATGGATTATGAAACTATGTTCAGATTGTGATTGCGTAAGATATTTGGTTCTTCCCTTTTATATTTTTGTTTTTGAGTAATTCTTGCATGTTCTCCGTTGTTGTTTATTGCTTTGGCAAAGTAGTAGGTAGTGACTCCAAGAGGGAGCGTTATGCTTAATTGTGGGTTCATGCCCCCTGATGAGTAGTTTGAGTGACAGAAACATGAGTCTAGGGGATGTGATGTTTCCACAAGGGGGAAAACAATGGTGCTTTTAACCGTCGTTGCAAGGATTGTTTACTTTACGCAAAGTTCTTTTAATGCAGTTGTAGGTTGCTTTGGGTTTACACGTTGGGTGGACCTCACAACTTAATACCAGCGAGATGTTATGGATAGATATCTCAAGGTGGATGATCAGTAGTAGATGCAGATGGATTTCAGTCTACTTATTTTGGTGTACTGCCCATGCTTTTGAGCCTCTTCCTTTCTTTGTAGCATAGTTAGCATTAGTTTGCGCCGGTAATCCTGTCAATTTCCCAGCTGTGATTTGTTTACCTCGCATAGCAGTTTTATTTTCTTTTGGGAGAAAGACATCACTAGTGAACATTATGGGACCCCCGTCCATATTTCCACAACTATTTACAGCCTCAATTTACTTATTGCTTTTACTTTCAGTTGCAATTATCACTACTATTATCTGTTGCGTTGATCCTTTGTAAACAACAAGGCCGAAGAGATTGACAACCTTTCTGAACTTCGTTGGGAGCAAACGTATCTATAATTTCTGCTTGCTCCATGCATGTTTTGTGTGATATTGCGATGTTTTAGATAAACTTTCATACACTTTTGATCATATTTGGACTAACCTATTTACTCAGTGCAACCCAGTGCCAGTTCCTGTTTTCTGCTGACTTTTTATTTTAGGTTTTTCCATTACGTAAAATGCCAGAAAAATTCCGGAAAAATTCAATAAAAATCAGCACAACGGAAGCTTCCGGAGCCCCGAAGGAGGACCCGAGGGGGGTGATACGTCTCAAACGTATCTACTTTTCCAAACACTTTTGCTATTGTTTTGGCTTAATTCTTGCATGATTTGAACGAAACTAACCCGAACTGACGCTGTTTTCATCAGAGCTACCAGTGCTGTTTTCTTTTGTGCAGGTTTCTGGATATTTAGGTACGCTGGAAAAATCCCAAGAAAATATAAAAAAATCAGCGTTTCGGAAGCTTCCACGAGTCCAAAGGGGGCCACAGGGCAGCCAGGGGGCAGCCAGGAGGGTGTCTGGCGCGGCCCAGCCCTTGGCCGCACCACCTGCCCTCCTGGCTGGGTCCCACACCCCCTGGTGCCCTACCTTGGCCCCTATTTATTCTCCCGACGCAGAAACCCCAGAACAGAAGTCGCTTTTCCAATCTACGTCACGGAGCCGCCGCAACCCTCTATTCTTCTCCGAGAGAGCTAATCTGGAGGCTGCTTTGTCCTCCGGTGAGGGGAAATCATCGCCATCGTCATCATCATCGCCTCTCCATCACCCCTCCATGACTTCTTCTCTTATGTGTGAGTAATTCCCTGTTGTAGGCACACTACTAGGGAAATAGCTATACATGGAAAGCTTATTAGTGGCGCATATAGAAGGACATGCGCCACCATCTGTTAGGGGTGGCGCACTGGAAAATAATGCGCCACCCATAGCGCATTATTTTCCATTGGGCCAGCCTGGATGATCTTATACGTGGCGCATTTAGTAATATGTGCCACCCCTAAGAACCTTATAGCTGGCGCATTCCCAATATGCGCCACCCCTAAGAGCTTAGGTTTGGCGCATTCTACGAATGCGCCACCCATAAGGTCCTTAGGGATGGCGCATTGTGGTAATGCGCCACCCATAAGAGCTTAGGGGTGGTGCATTTCACCAATGCGCCACCACTGACTTGCTATATGCGCCACTAAATGCCTAGAGCTGCCCTTATCTACTCCACCCCACCTACACCTCTCATTCACTCCACACAATTCTCAAACCAGATCCACTCTTCTCACCCTAGATCTATTCGGGTTTCTGCTCCTCCCCACCTCATTTCTTCCATTTATCCATCGATACTTGGCATTACATCTATTTTGTTTCATATTGAAGTAAGTGGACCTCCTCCCAAACACTTTTGTTCCATTTATGGCCCATATACTTTCCTTTATTAGCTTGGGGTTTGTTGTATATGTGAAGCTTGGGTTTGATGTATATGTGAAGCTTGTGGTGGTTTTATGTATATGTGAAGCTTATGGTGGTTTGATGTATATGTGAATCTTGAGTGGCCAAGGTTTTGCTGAAATGTCGATTCATTTACGTTTCGGCAAATTTCGAGCGCACTCTCCGCATGCTCCCATGCATTATTAGGGAAGGTCATACCGAATTTTTCCGGCGACGACTGTGATATATAATTGTGTTTCTCTCTCCGTGCACGCAGGTGATCGACCATGGTCCGCGAGATGCTGAGCGATATCACCGTGGCTAGGTGGATGCAATGTGCGACAAACGACATGCTAAGGAATAATAGGTCGGATATAAGATGTCCGTGTCGGAGATGCAAACTGCAGTGCGTGACCGAGCCTAATTTCGGAATATTGCAAAGACACCTGAAGCGTAATGGTTTGATGGATGGCTACACACGGTGGATAAGTGATGAAGCTGGTGAGGAGGAGGACGTCAATGGTGGGCCGCCAGTAAATGAGGAAGGGCAACCAGAAAACAGCGGCGGGCGAGAAGACGAAGAGCATCCCGTACATGATCATGAAGGAGATGCCGAAGCGGATCATGTAGATCAAGATGCCGGACATGAAGATCAAGATGTCGGACATGATGAGGATTCAAGCTGGGTGCGGGACCCTCATGTTCAAGAGCTGCTTGTCAAAGAGGCGTTGAACGCAAGAGGTGCAGCTAGAGAGAAAGCCAAGATGGCGCAACTCGAGAAAGACGCGATTACGAAGTTGTACGAAGGATGCAACGACGGGGATACCCGCTTGAATGTAATACTTGGGGCTATGGAGATGAAGGCAAAACACAAATGGACCGACGAAAGCTTCGATGATAACATGGCATTTTGGCACGATCGGCTTCCGAAGGGCAACACGTGCCCAACTAGTATCGTTGAGGCCAAGAAAGTCCTTTTCCCTCTCGATCTTCCGGATGTTAAATACCACGTCTGCATAAATGATTTCGTGATCTATCGGGGTGAGGACGAAGATAAAACCACATGTTCGGTGTGCGGTGTTAGTCGATACAAGAGAGGGAAGAAAGTTCCTAGAAAAGTGGTATGGTACTTTCCGATCACTCCTCGTCTGCACAGGTATTTCGTAGATCCCGAGGAAGCAAAGCTGATGACCTGGCATGCAGATAGAAAGAAGCTAAAAGAGGATGACCCGAAGCCGGATTCGGAAAAGGAGGACATGCCGAGGCACCCTTCAGATGGTAGCCAATGGACTGCGTTGGACCTCAAATACCCAGATTTTGGGAAAGAACCAAGGAACCTCAGTATTGGTGTGAGCGTCGATGGAGTCAATCCGTTTGGCGGCCAGAGAAGCACACACAGTACCTGGCCCGTGTTTGTATGCATATACAACCTTCCCCCCTGGAAGTGCATGAAGAAAAAGTACATAACAATGTGTATGCTAGTTCAAGGGCTGAAACAACCAGGTACAGACCTCAATCTATATCTGCAGCTGTTGAAAAAGGAGCTAGAAACGTTATGGAAAGACGGAGTCAATACGTGGGACGCCGCGGAAAAAAAATATTTCCCAATGAAAGCCGCGGTGATCACGACGGTGCACGACTATCTCGGATACGGATATTTCTCAGGGAAGGTGGTCCAAGGATTTTGTGCATGCGTTAGGTGCATGGATAATACAACGTACCGCCAGCTACCAAAAGATCCCGGATCTTCAAAAACCGTGTTCCAGGGGTCTCGGAGGTGGCTTCCCAAGAAACACGCGTGGAGAAACAGGGACATCTGTTCGATGGAAGCGAGGAGCTCCGACCACCCCCAGCTCGAAGGAGCGGCAAAGAAATCGACAACTTGCTGAAAACATGGAAAGAGTGCCCCGCGCCGAGAAAAAAAAGAGGACTCAACCGTTGATGAGGGTATGGAAAGCGAGGTCTGTTTTCTGGGATTTGGAATATTGGAGTCTCCTCCGCAGTCCTCATAGCCTTGATCTCATGCATATCACAAAGAACGTGTGCGAGAGCTTGTTTGGCACGCTGCTCAACATGCCGGAGAAGACCAAGGACGGGCCAAAAGCAAGGAATGACTTGAAATTTATGGGAATCAGGACATAACTTCACCCCCCTAGTGACGACGATGATGAGCCGGAGGAGGAAGAGGATACGGAAGCACAAAACTCTCGCAAACGAAAAAGGACGACCAAGAAGAAGACCGATATTGATCACTGCCCCCGTGGCATGCTTCACTCTGTGTGAGGAGGAGATCAAGCGGTTTATCCACTGCCTCATAGGAGTAAAATTTACGAACGGCTACGCGAGGAAGATAAGCAGATACTTAGACGAGGCGAAGCAGCATTTTAGCGGGATGAAATCTCACGACTGTGCCGTGCTAATAACGCAGATTCTCCCGGTTGCGATTTTAGGGATAATGGACGAGCACGTCCGTAAAATGTTGTATGGCCTTTGCAACTTTTTTGACGTCATCTACCGGAAGTCGATTTGCGCTACTCAACTCAAAAGGCTACATGAGGAGATCGTGCTCATACTATGCGAGCTTGAGATCTATTTCCCGCTCGCGTTCTTCGACATTATGGTGCATCTGCTGATCCACGTCGTGGAGGATATCGTCCAACTCGGGCCTGCGTTTCTGCGCATCCTGATGCCGTTCGAAAGGACGAATGGACACATCAAAAAATACGTTCGTAACAGGTCCCGTACAGATGCAAGCATAGAGAAGGGCTTTCTAACCGAAGAGTGCATCTCTTTTTGCACGAATTATCTCTAACACCGAGAACCCTGTTGGTCTGGCCGTCAACAAGCACTTTGGCAGGACTGATGGGTGTGGTCACCACGAGGGAAGCCGCGCAATGCATGTCAACTTTGACGGTCGAGACATCGACTTTGAAAGAGCTAGCCTATTCGCGCTACAGCACATCCAGCTGGTCGATCCTTGGATAGTAGAGCACAAGGATTTAATCAGGAAGAAGTACAGTGACCAGGGCCTACAGATAACGGACCGAGATCCACGGCTCATCAAAGAGCACAACTCCGGTTTCATGACTTGGTTCAGGCACGAGCTTCGTGCTAATCCCCCGTGAAGGAACGCTTCCGAGGACGAAAAGATGATACTCACCTTGTCACAGGGTGTCGCACGCAACCTGATGACCAATCAAGCGTATGATATCAACGGCTACACATTCTACACGGAGGAAAAGGACAATAACTGCGATTACCAGAACTCAGGGGTAACGGGGATATTCTACACCGATGACGTCAAGGAAAGATTCTATGGAAGGATCGAGGACATATGGGAGCTCGACTACTGTGGAGAGAAGGTGCCGATGTTCCGTGTGAGATGGGCCAAGAGCGTCATAAAAGAAGACCGGTACTTCACCACCATGGTTATACCCGAAGCCAAATCCAAGTCTGCGGGCGCAAACGTCACCGTGAAAAATGAGCCATTGGTACTGGCTAGCCAAGTGGACCAATGCTTCTTCATTACCGACCCATCAAAGCCGAGCCGCGTTGTAGTGAGGAGAGGCAAAAGAAACATCATCGGAATGGATGGAGTCGCCAACGAGCAAGACTATGACAAGTACGGCGACCCGAAGATGGAGGATGACTACGCCGCTCAGGATACATACACCACAACCCTATCGAAGAAAGGTCTCCTCCCGTTCAAGAGGAAAAGTGAAGGCATCCCGGCCCTAAATTATTCAATCACGACAAAGAAGGGCAAGAAGAAGATTGTGAGGAAACGATAGCTCGATAGCTAGCTCCAAATTTAAGAAAAATATTTTGTAAATCATGATCACTTTGTGTATGCATGGATTTAATATGCACTTTGCTGTTGTTTGTTGATGTTGCTTCTTGTGCTTGCTCTCCTCTCATATTACACCTAGTATTTTTTTAAAGATTTTCCTTGTTTGCATCCACTTCATGACTCCACCTACATATTGTAACCATCAGGGGTCAGTGTTTTCATCATAATCGTTACGGCACTAAGTTCATTCATAATGTGACAAGGCATGTGACAAGACATATTTAATTTAAAAATAAACATGTCATAATGTGACAAGGCATGTGACAAGGCATATTATAACCACCTACATATTCTCCAAAAAGAAGAAATGGAAATATTCATTCATAATGTGACAAGGCAAGTTTAATTAAAAAAATAATTGAACAAAAAAATTAAAAATGCTTATGCGCGGCGCATCTAGCTGATACGCGCCACCAAAAGGTTTCTTATGCGTGGCGCATTTCGCCGAAATGTGCCACGCATAAGAAACCTTATGCGTGGCATATTTCAGCAAAATTCGCCACCCCTAAGCCTTAACCTCCATCACCCCCTCCCCTTGCCCGTGCCCACACCCATTCGATCCCCACCGCACTCGACGCCCTCGCCACCACCGCCGGAGCCCCCCTTTCCGACCACCGCCCTCGCCACCACCGGAGCTGTCACCCCAGAGCTCCCGCGACGCCACCGGAACCGCCACCACCGGAGCCGCCACCCCGGAGCCCCCGTGACGCCACCGCCCTCGCCAACACCGGAGCGCCGCCACCCCGGAGCCCCCGAGACGCCACCGGAGCCTCCACCCCAACGCCCCCGAGGTGAGCACGGCGCCGACCCCCTTCATCTCCATCCACCCCGGCGCCAACCCCGTGCTCCCCAGTCCCCATGGCTAGGGTTTATCAATTTTTCTGCTGAATTGGTGCTGCTGGTTATGATTTGGTGCTTCTGGTTATGAATTGGTGCTGCTGGTTATGAATTTTTCAGCAGAGAAGTAGAAGAAGAGTTGTGGTAGCCCAATTTGATATGAAAAAAAATTAAACCGATGAAGAGATAAAATGCTAGGATTATTGCTTATTGCTAGGATTAATGATAGGCTTGTTGCTTAGTGCACAAAATTGATAAATGTAGAACACACATGCACCACTTATATACGGATAATTTCATGTACTAGTATAGCACAACACCTCTACATAATTACTAGCAGATAGGATTCTTAAGTGCAGAAGTACAAACTAAAAAAATAATACTATATCTAATCAAAACTATGCAGAAACAGGAATAGTTATATAGAAGTCTTACACCATTCATGATATATGTGTAAAGATAGTAATTAATAACCATATGAAAATAGTAGCACTAGTCATAGCAGAGATGTTACTCCATCCCTTTTGAAATATATGTGCTGGTTATGCCATGGTGCTCTCCAAAACAGAGAGATAGTTAGATGGTGCTCTATTTTTTGAAATAAAATTGGTCATGCCTTTGGGGAATTTGAAAAGCACACTAGCTTGTTTCTTGAGCTGCAAGCTGCACTTGCTAGCACAGTCTCGGCTTCCTGTTGGGAATTAAACATTTTTGTTGCTTGCTGCCATTGCTTATCAAGTTCATTTCATAACTTGCTGGTTTCTTGTTTCCATTAAAGCTTATAAAGTTCATTGCTTGCTGCCATTTCTTATGAAGTTCATTGCTTGCTAGTTGTGCCTACATACTAGGCATTTGTTTTGTGCAGGTACAAATAATTATCCCCTTTCTCCCGAAATGTTGAATAACTTCCGTTTCGGTTGAGAATTGGGCACTCTCATGTTAAGAAAAAGAGCAAAGGTCATGCCGAATTTTTCCGTGAATTCGTGCATGACCTTTGATATTTTTCATTACATGAGAGTATTTGCATTTATTTATTGTGCTAATTAATTAAGTAGTTGCATTTCTTAATATTGTACTAGTGCAAACATGTCGACCGGAGCCGATGCCGGTCCTTCTACTCAGCCGGGAAAAAAAGGAAGCAATTTTGGGACTACTCCCAGGAGGAGGTCGAGGAGCAGAGAGAAGAGGAAGTACCTCCGGCCGAGGAGGAGTATGAGGAGGAGATAGAGTCGGAGTCTGACTCATCGGATGATGACTTGGAGGAGGAGGCCGGTACGACATACGGCGAGAGGAACATCGGCGAGGATGATGGCACCGGTGGCTCCAACACAGATGGTACCCAGTCGAAGAAGAGGAATCGAAAACCGACCAAGGTCGGCGCCATCAAGCAAGAGTTTACTGTTGTGACCGCCGTCTGGATTCCTAAACAGCCCGAACGTTTTTCGGAAGGGTACGGACGTGAAGTCGCGGTGATCCTCCGCAACACCATGCCGATCACCACGATTAACCTCAGGAGTCGTGAGAATATTCATTAGTGTCATCTTCTTATCAACAAGCTGCACGGACGATACAAATTTCCGGAGCCGTACGATAACACCAAACTCAGAGGGAACAAAGTAAACACATGGGCCCTCAGGAAGATGAGCAAGGCCTTGTCCAGTTGGAAAACCCGAGTGAAGAGGGAAATTTTTGAAAAGAACAAAACCTGGGAGGAGCTCAAGGAGAAAGAGTCGTTGATCGACGAAGCTACCTACAACCTTTTCAAGGCTAGGTGTGAGTCCGAGCAAGCCAAGGCCGCGAGTGCAAAGGGCAAGGCCATGCGGTCGCAGGTCATAGGTAACCACCGTCTCGGAGCCGGTGGTTACAAAAGTTCCAAGCCTAAATGGGACAAGGAGGATGCCGAGTACGCCGCTGCGGGCATACCTCTAACCCCTTCCAGCAATACAAAGATGATCCGCAGACCGAATCCTTTGTGAGGGCCCGGAGCTATAAGGAGAAAGCAACCTCGAAAATAATTATGGATCCTCAGATTCAAGAGTTTACGACTGCCGTGGTAAGTAGTTTACCACGCGACCTTGTCGATTGAATTCTCGAGTGAAGTTCACAATTTCTTAACGTTTCACATTCTTTTTGCAACAAGCGGAAATGAAAATCGCCTCATCGCAGGAGTCGTCGGTTAAGCCGGCCGGCCCGTGGGACAACGCCTTTAACAGGGCGTTGAACAAGGTCAAGAAGGTTGACGACGTGACGGCGAAGCCATCGTCAGCCGGCCGTGTGGTCGGATTTGGTGCGGACCTAAATTGGTCCGAATATTATGGAAAACCGGCGGATCAGTCCGGTTCGAGGGGGCGCAAGGCGAGAAGGACCGAAGAAGACGCCGCTTATGTTCGTGGACTAGAGGAGAAGGTGAACATGCTTCCGCAGCTTGTCCAGGACGAAGTGGCGAAGACGATGAACGCTCTCCTTCCAGATATGATGCAGTCACTCGCGAATTGGCAAACGTGTGGTGGAAAAGGGCCCATAGCAGTCCCCAGCATGGTCGACAGCAACTCGGGCATCGCGGCGCCTGCAGTTCCGACTCCTGCCGTAGTGGTGGCTCCCGCACCCACTCCCGGCGTATTGGTGACTCCGGCCGCCAACACCGCGGCGGCGGCGCCGGACGTGATGGTAACTCCTCCAGCCACGATCGAGCAACCGAGGCATAACAATAATGCACCCGGCGGCAGCGCAAATAGGGCGACCGACGCCACGGGAGGCAGCACACCCTCCGTCTCTTGCATGCCCGCCGTCATTGGCGGGGTCTCTTCACTAGCCTACCTCGACGCCCTCAAGGTAGCTATAAGCGTCTGCAACTCAAACAAGGACTTCATATCCTTGCCTTTTTAGTGGAATCTCTCTGATGCCCTACATGCATATATCTCTTTCATAGGAGGACACTCCATGCATTCTATTACAAGTCGTGGACGACGAGTTGAAGGATGTTGGCAAAGGTAAAATCATTCAACCACAAAATCGAATCATGCACAATATGCCGATGGCACCGGAGATGCATAGGGTTCAAATCTCTCTCGTGATTTCGGGCTACGAGAGAGTTCAACCTCCCATTCAACCCCCCGGATACGATAAGGACGAGCCGATAGTCCTCTGTGACTGTTTCGGCCAAATATGCCTATGGCCGAAGAGCCAGATGCATTCAATGACAGGGGAAAGGGGCACCACACCTAGGACAACACCGCTAGTCATCGTGTCGTCGCCACATGACCCCATCGGCGCACAACAAGAAGACGATGATCTTGATGATGATATCAACGCCAACCAGTTCATCAATACTTTGTATGATGTTGATGACTTATTCATGCCTCTTGCTGAAGGAGCCTATCAGCATGACGAGGAAGCTCGCGGTCCATCTGATCCTGCGGCGAAGCCTGCTTTCTCCATGCGTCTCTTCGCTGCTTCTCAGGACATGTCTCCAGCAGCTTGCGCCTTCACCGAGCCTCAAGAAGATGCCACAAGGAGATCTATTCTCAGCCCGTCTACACTCCATAAGGCGGCCACTGAGCAGATAAAGGCCGCTGACTGCTCAAAATCAGAAAAGAAGAAGGGACGGAAAAGAAAGAAGAGCATCACTTCGAGTAGCCAACCTTCGATGCCGATCCGGGCTCAGGACGGGCCACCAAGACCCAAGGATCTCTCGTTTGAAATCCATGTGGCTGGTAGGGCGATGCTACCTAAGGACATGCTCGACCTTGCAACTTCGGATATGCAGAGTGTGCATCATAGTATTATGGCATTAGAGAAGATTCTTCATCGAGAAGATAATCCCTCGTACCCGGTTTTCATGGCCAAGGTGCCACTCAACATGGGCTTCATCAACACTATCCCCGCGGATATGATAATCCTGCGGTTTCCAGAGATCTTCAATTTGTACCATCTCAAGCGGCTGGACCATAGCCTTATCCGTCTGTTCTCGCTCAGCCTTTCTATGAGTATCAGGAGAGATAAGACCCCGAGTGTCGCGATATTGGACCCCTTCTACATGCATGAAAGCATCTTGATGGACGACGGGGACGCGGCTCTCGCGGCTGGGTACATCACTGACTTCATGCTACAGAACGCCGACAAGGATTCATTTCTTATGACCTACTCTCCCAAGTAAGTCATTCGCTCGCCGCCGTAGCATATATGCTTTCTTAGCTTTCCATTGTCCTCTTCCAACATTCCTTTTGGATTGTTTTAATTATGCAGTGAGGATCAGGACTGCGTGCTCATCTGCTTTTCACCGCAACATTCGCATGCCGTGTATTTAGACTCGGGGAGTGTGAACAAGAAAGATTACAAGTATATCATGAGAGTTTTGGATGATGCTCTCGCCGGCTACATAAAAGCCGGAGGCAAGATGGTGAAGCACAAGTTCAGGAAGAATCTACCTGACGTGAATGTGTTCAGCCACGTAACACAGTTCCCGTGCGTCAAGCAGCCGGCTGGCAGTGTGAGGGATGCGTACTACGCCCTTCATCACATGAGGGCGATTGTACAGGAACAACGCAACCTTACACTGCCAAGTTATCTCAGAGCGTGGGCCGAAAGGAAGGAGGAAATCGCCGATGCAAATCTGAAGGAGGAGTTCTTTCACATCCAAGCGCAGATGGCGACTATCATCCGTCATGAAGTACAAATGAGGGGGTCGATCTTCCACTCGAACATTGCACCATCCAACGGGGAGATAGAAGTCCGCCTAAAGGCCTTACGTGACACAAGGCCTTTCATGACGAAAGAAGGATGCCGCCCATTCCCCGAGCCGAGTCAGAACAATTGAACAATTTATGTTATATATGGAAGTCGTTTGATGAATGTGTGCCCTACATGTAATTTGGATGTACTCTTTGTGTAGTAGATGGTAGTGTCAAATACTCTTGGTGCTCCTTGTGTATAAAGGTCACTTCATATGCATTTTTATGCATATGTGCATGCTCCTCGCCATTGATCGACTTGCTTTAAGTTGTTGATAAGAATAGATGCTACATTGCTTTGTTCTCCTTTTTTATGAATTCATATGGATGTGACCTCTAAAGCTTTGTTTTGTGCAGGTTGAAGAGCAAACAAGAGATGATGACGAAAGTAGCTTTCGGTTTTCAATAATTGTTGGAATCATTGTAATATTGTGATGGATGTAATCTTGTGAATCTTGTTGGCCTCTAAACCTTTGTAAATATTTGTAATAAGAATTATAATGCAGTTCTTTTGTATCAATAATTGTTTGGCTCATTGTAATATTTTATTTTGCATTTCTGTAATATAATAAAATATCTGTAATGTTTTTATTCTTTTCTGTAATTCTTTTTTTTGTTTTCTGTAACCCATTTGGTGGCGCATTTTGTCTGGCTTTAGTGGCGCACTGGGAATACGCCACCCCTAAAGAACCGTAGGCGTGGCGCATATCAGAATGCGCCACCCCTAAGAGCTTAGAGGTGGCGCATTCTGAGATGCGCCACGCCTAAGGGCCTTAGGGGTGGTGCATCCAGAATGCGCCACCTCTAAGCCCTTATTAGTGGCTTGTAGTTAGTGGCACATCCCTAATGCGCCACTAAACACAAAAAAGGGCGCCACCATAAGGGTATTCCCTAGTAGTGGCAAAGGGGATGGTAGGGATTGGATGAGTTAGATCATGTAATAGTTCAATCAGATTGTTGGGGGCATGTTGCCTATCATCTACTTGGTGTTTATCATCTCTGTTACAACTTGTTGCTCTTAATGCATGCCACTTTGGGCCCGAGTGCCATGATTTCAGATTTGATCACCCTTTTGTTTCTTGGGTTTGTGGTGTTCTTGATCCTATCTATGAGTTGTATGCACCTATTATAGTCCGGAACCGGCGATCCCAATGGTGACAGCTTGGGACACCAAAGGGGATGGACTATAATTTGAGGATTTTGTGTATCCATGAAGTGTTAATGCTTTGTTCCGGTGCTCTTTGATAGGAGTACCTTAATCTCCCTAAGTTCCTTTTGGCCCCGTTTGTAGCGGGAGGGTAGGACAAAATATGTTGTGCAAAGTTCTTATTGAAAGCACGTACAACTACCCTGGGATACATGCCTGATGTTTGATATTTGCCTAGATGATCCTTTCTTTTCTGTGAGCCTTGCCCGTGTTAGAATTTATTACATGTTTGTTCTCATCCAAGCAGCGTCCAACCATCCATCTCCCTAGCCTACAGTGTTTTCTTTCTTGCTGGTTACTAGTTGTTTACTTTTGCTGTTTGACTTTTGTTGTTTCACTATTATCACCACCACTACTACCGCCGTATCACAGTTGATACTAATACCTTTGTGCAAGCAAGTGTTTATTTCAGGTGCGGTTGAATTGACAACTCAATTTTCAAAGCCTGTACGTATTCTTTGTGTCCCCAAGTGTCGAATCAATAAATTGGGTTATCTTGCCCGTGAAGACTATCTCGATCCCCTACAGTTGAGGGTTATCAAGTACTGTTTTCTGGCGCCGTTGCCGGGGACCATAGCTTTATTTATAGGTCTACTTGAAGTATCCTACCTGCTGCACGCTATCCACTATGGGTAAGAAAGGAGACCCCAAGGTTCCGATCTTACCATCACGTACGAGAAGAGGTACTGCTCTTAGCACTAGTGCTAAACTTGATTCACCTTCAGTTATGAGTCAGTTTGATTCACCTCAGTTACATGCTACTTCTGCTGAGTCTGGCAATATGTCAGATACTTTTGATGATTTTTCTACTATCTTTGAGACTACAGGTTCACTTGGTTCTTTTATTGAAGAACAGATTGCTGCTGCTGCCCGATTCTCGGGTGTTGAAATTCCTGTTATCCAAACACCTATTGGAAAAACTCATAACTTTGCTGGCCTTAAGGAGAAACTCCTTGAGGACGATTATGTTATACTTGATGATGATTTATGCAGGGCGCTTAATGAATGTGCTGATGCCGACCCTGCTACTATAAAGAAGTTGCTAGAAAAGCACTCCCTGAAGAACAAGTTTAGTCCTGATCCTACTTCTGCTACGTCTCCTATATGCATCACTGATCCTGATTATGATTTCTCTGTTGACCTTTCACTTATATCCACAGTTGAAGCTGATCCCTTTTATGGCAGAGAAAATGATGATGCTATCGAGCACCTGACCAAACTCACTGCGTTGGGTGGCTTGTTTACTACTGATGAAAGGATTCAGAACTTCTATGTGACCACACTTTTTCCTTTTTCCTTGAAAGGAGATGCTAGAGCATGGTATGATGCACTACCATGTGGTTCCATTCAAAGTCCTCAAGATATGGCTATATCTTTCGTTGATAAGTATTTTCCTGCTCATATGCAACATTCTTCTTTGCAAAGAATTTATAACTTTAAATAGTTGCAGCATGAGCATCTCCCTAAAGCTTGGGGGAGATTTTGCAGTTTGCTGAAGGCTAGACCGGGACATGAGATCCCTAAGAATGAATTACTTGATATATTTTATGTTGGTCTAACCGATTGGTCTAAATCCTATCTAGATAGTTGTGCTGGTTGTGTTTTCAGGCAAAGAATACCGGACGATGCGGAAGAATTGATGGGCAAGATTGCCAAAAACCATGAAGATTGGTCCGTGCCTGAACCACCTCCACCACTAAAGAAGAGGGGCATTCTTGTCCTAAGACCCGAAGATATGCAAGAAGCAAACAAGCCTATAAAAGAGAAAGGAATTAAAGCTAAAGACGTGAAGAATATACCCCCAATTGATAAGCTGTGTGAGCCTACCACTCACCCACCTATGGTAGAGGTACACTCTCTTTTAGATTTCAATCCAAGCGACATCCCTAAAGGTAAACCTCCTGACCAATGTTTAGATGAGCTTGATAATTTTATTATGAAGCAGAATCACTTCAATGAGAAGGTACAAGGTCAGTTGCATGATAATACCTTGCTATCAAAAGTTTGCTTGATGTTCTAGGAAGAACGGTTAATGATGTTAAATGTCTTGTGAAGCATTTTCATATGGTTCAAACTCAGCTTGAACAAATTTCTAATGTGCAAAAATATTTTCTTGCTAATAATACCAAACAGGACAATTTACAGGCTTATGGTATAAAGACCCGGGGTGGAACACACACCCAGGACCCTCTCTACCCAGAAGGGCATCCAAAGAGGATCGAGCAAGATTCTCAAGTGCAGGAAGAAGAAATTCTTAGCTCTCCAAAGACTAAGAAGAAGAAAAAGAAACACAAGGAAGATGACAATCCCAATGATCCTATAGAAGAAGAAGAACAAGCTGTTGATCCAAACAACATATCTACCTCCGATGCTGAGACTGAAGACGGTGCTGAACCTGAAAAAGATGCTGAAAAGAATAATCCACCCGAGGTTCGTGAAGAAGAAGCACCCGATAAGCGCAAGAAGTATACTAGAGAAGACTTTCTTGCAAGGAGACATGGAAAGGAACGAGAACCATGGGTATAGAAACCCATGCCTTTCCCAAGAAAGTCCATCAAAACCAAAGAAGAAGAGCACTACAACAAGTTTTGTGAGTGGATGAAACCTCTTTTTCTTCAAATCCCTTTGACTGATGCTATTAAGTTACCTCCTTACTCTAAATATATGAAAGATATTGTTACTAATAAAAGAAAAGTCCCTAATGAGGCAATATCTACTATGCTTGCTAACTACTCTTTCAGTGGCAAGATTCCTGAGAAGCTTGGTGACCCAGGTATACCCACCATTCCTTGCTCTATAAAAAATAATCATGTTAGAACTTCTTTATGTGATCTTGGTGCAGGAGTGAGTGTTATGCCCTTATATCTCTACAAAAGACTTTGTTTAGAGAAACTAATTCCTATAGATATCTCTCTCCAGATGGCCGACAAGTCCACGGCCATCCCGATCGGTATTTGTGAGGATGTTCCTGTTGAAGTTGCCAACTGCTTAATACTTACTGATTTTGTTGTGCTTGACATGCCCGAGGATGGGAGCATGTCCATTATCCTTGGTAGACCTTTTCTTAATACCGCAGGTGCTGTTATTGATTGCAATAAAGGGAAGCTTACCTTCAACGTGAATGACAAAGAACACACGGTGTATTTTCCGAAGAAGGTCGACAAAAGGCATGGCCTTAACTCCATTGAGAATATCGAGACCGTGAAGATTGGAGAATGGGATTTTCCACTACATGTATACCACAAATACAAAACAATTATGGTGGGGACAATGTCCATTAAAGTGAGAGTGCAATGATCACTTCATAAGAGGCGAGACTTTCTGCGCTATATACCACAGGTTTGTTGGTAAGACTTGATCAACCTTGCTAACTAGCATGTTTTATATGGGTAAAAAGTTGAGCTTGTTATGTTTTCATTTCCTTTAGCTTTTATTCTCCTTGCTGTACCCAAGTTTTTGTGTTTAAGGCTTCACGTATTCTAACTTTTGTCTCAAGTTCACGAAAGTTTTTGCAGCTTTTTGAACTTTGAAAAATTCTCTACAGTGAAGTTGCCTAGAAAATTCCAGAAAAATCAAAATAAAAATTTCCAGGTAAAAAGCCATCAGGAGGCACCTATGGCTGACCAGGGGGGTCCACCCCTGGCCCAGGAGGGCAGGTGGCGTGGCCCAGCTCCTGGCCGCGCCACCCACCCTCCTGGGGCCCACAGGCACCCCCCTGCTGGCATCTCTTCTTCCACTCTCTCTCGTTTCTCCCAAAAACTCGTGTTCTTGCTCTGGTTTAGTGTTCTTGCTGTTCTTGAGCACGAAACTTCGATCTCCCTCTACAGCCACACATTTGAGCTGAAATTTGGAAAAAAATACTCTATGGTATGTGACTCCCTCGCCCCTCCAATTAGTTTTCTAGTTGGTGGCTTCTTTAGTGAGTATTTAGTAGTTCTTGGTGCTGTTTAGTTGAGCTTAAATGTTTGTGTAGAAATTTATTTTTCAAGTTTTGTTGCTAGTTTGAGCCTTGGTAAAGTAAGTACATTGTTTTTCCCAAACTAGTTTTGCTTAAATCTTCGTTTTTGTGAATTGATAAAAATTTCAGAAATGGAGAGGCTAGGAAAGTGGCTTGGGAAGAAGAAACCCGAGCACTCTAGCCGTGTTACGCGTTCCGCAGCTTCACCTTCGACCACGAGGGTGAGCTATAATGAAGATATCGTACCCATCGAGATGTTGGACGCGTCACCCGCGAAATCCATGGCATTTCCATGCGGAGATTTCATGGAGGATGCCGGCATACAAGAAGAGTTCTATGCTCTGTGTTCCAATGCAGGTTTGACACGGCTTGTTACGAGCCGTGTACCACAGTACGAGACACTCACCGCTATTTTCGTTAACAGTTTCATGTTTTATCCTGACAATGATACTGTGGTGTTTCGACTTTATGAAAGATTGCTGACCATGCCTATGAGTACATTCTGTGAAGATTTAGGTTTGCCAGGCTTGGTCGAGAAGAAGAAGAGGAAAAATGTCCAAACTGTTGCACTCAACACGCTCCTCAACTCGTTCTGTGACACTGAAGTGAGGGCATCCAACCGTCAGAAGATTTCCAACATTATGTTCCCTCACCTCAGGTATTTCGCCTATTATATTGCTAGAGGAGTGTTGGCTCGAGACAACACGAGCAGCACTTCCACGCCTGATACTGCTATCATTGCGAATGCCCTCTCAGGGAAGCACGAGTATCATGTGGGTTCTAATATTGCGAAACGCCTTGCTACTAATAGTAACAAGGGGGACCTCTTTGGTGGCGTCTATGCCACACTTCTTTTGCAGTTTATCCAAGGAGAACCGCGCCCAGATGATACAGTCTTTCCTTTTGTTAGCGTTGATTTGGATGCCATGAAGAGGCATTTCTTTGTTACTAAGGCCTCTGACCGCTATGCACTTGATTATATTTTGCGGTTTAAAGACGGTGTGGAATGCACTGTCCGTCTACCTGCACCACTTGTTTTTGGTTTTTTCCGCAGGAACGGATTTCGTTTTTCAGTAGCCGAGTTTGATGAGATCACGGGGAGATACCAGTTTCACGACCCCAGGGAGGGGGTCGAGCCAGACGAGGAGGAGCACGTGGTATATCCACCAGTTCAGGAGGAGACCGTCACACCCTGGGGTGAAGGGTCATCCTCTGGATGGGGGGCGGGACCTTCCTCTTCCACGTGGGAGGATCCGAGGAGTTCAGTGTACGCACCGGAGGGCTCATACAACCCTTGGGATTACCATTACCCTGGAGCAGGAGGCTCCTCGGGACCGCAGTAGACGATCCCAACTTAGGCCAAAAGCCTAAGCTTGGGGGAGTACGTGCTCTCCTCCCCTTTCCGTTGTATCTACCGTTGGTTTGCTTTTATCTTTTTGAAGTTTTTGCCTATTCTTCTTTGTTCTTTTAGTTTGCAAAAACCCAAAAAGAGTTCTCCTTTATTTTTCTTTCGTTAAACCTTAAAAAACCCAAAAATATGTTTCCTTTTTTCTTTAGTTTGCTTTATTTTCAGAGTTCAGCTCGAGTCCGTAATGATTATAATTTCCTACGTTCGATCGTGCAAGTGACAATGCAGTAATGACGAAGATCGATGGAAGGGAGGCAACAAGGAAAGCCGGTATGAACTATTTTTGTTTCTACTTTTGTACATATGCTTGTACTTATGATTAGAGACCAGCTTGTAGCGACATAGTGCTATGTTTACAATGCTTTCCTAGTGGTTCATGCTTTCTTTGTGGTTAGTCTCAAATAGCTAGAGTTTATAATGTGTTTCTTGAAATGATTGACATGCATTGCATTGTTCATGGTGTGGCATATTGAAGTGGTATTTCCCTCCGGGGGATTCTTGGATTGACTTGGCACATGTTCACGCATGTTAAGACTAAAAAGTTTGTTCTGCCTTGATGATCTTTTTACTTCAGAGTGAGTTATATCACTTTTATGCCCGATTCAATGTTGCTTTGTCGCTCTGCATGATTATGACTGTTATGCTCTCTAGTTGGTCGCTTCCCCGTCTTTTGCTAGCCTTCCTCCAGCACCAAGCGGAATTCTTCTTGTGCTTCCAAACTCCTTTTCAAACCAGTTGTTCCATTTGAGTCCACCATACCTACCTATATGTGGTATTTACCGGCCAATCCTAACTTAGACTTTCTTGTGCCATCTCGAAATTTATTCAAAAGCTTCCCTTTTGTAACCATACAAGCTCATGGTGCGGTGAGGGAAAATCAGTATCTTTCATGCCAAAAATATTTTGACGGAAGTTTTAACTAGTCAATAAAAAATAATATGAGTTACACCTCCCCCATACTTGATGATGGAATGAAATGGACCAAATGCTGCATATGATAGATGGAACGATATCCTGCTTCCATCCTTGAGGAAAAATAAAAGGTTCCGTAGACCATCAAAGGATTTATGGATAAGGGAACATGTGTAAGATGATTTAAATAAAATGGAACATGTGTAAGCAAAAGGCATTAATATGGTTGGCATGGGAGATATTGAGAGACCTTTACCGTTCACCGTTGACTGGAAAGTTGCACTTCTCAAAAGAGTTTTATCTCTGTTTTCAAAACCAAGAGCTCTGGCACATGTTTAGTCTTTGCTTCCTTTCACGGGTTTTCAACCTTGCCATCAAAATCCACGGTTCGAGAATCTCCACCTTCCTTTCTCCAAAGCACCAACTATGAGAGCATAATTGTCATTCTTAGTGTAACATGCATTGTCCCAAAGTATCACATTGTCTTCTACATGCTTGTGATGTTTCTTACTTTGAGTTCTGAGTTCTAGTCTCCTTTAAAACTCTGGAGGAGTTTCTTCATTTATGTTTTGCTTCACTCATGGAGGCTAGCGAGATACCACTCTGATATGTTCATGCTATGTGCATTGTGATCTTAAATTGATTCTCAGCAGCATATTATTTACTTTTTGTTTGTTTGTGACTGATTACATGAAAGAAGGATTGCTTCGTGCATTGTCCTTGTAGCATGGTGTCAAAACTTGCTAAACTCTTTTGTAGTACATGCTTATTTACATCTAATGAAGCAAAAGAGTTTGTCAAAGTTTTCTTTGTCGCGTCCAGTTCGTTGAACTGAATTGCTTGAGGACAAGCAATAGCTAAGCTCGGGGCAGTTGATACGTCTCAAACGTATCTACTTTTCCAAACACTTTTGCTATTGTTTTGGCTTCATTCTTGCATGATTTGAACGAAACTAACCCGGACTGACGCTGTTTTCAGCAGAGCTACCAGTGCTGTTTTCTTTTGTGCAGGTTTCTGGATATTCAGGTACGATGGAAAAATCCCAAGAAAATATATAAAAAATCAGCGTTCCGGAAGCTTCCACGAGTCCAAAGGGGGGCCATAGGGCAGCCAGGAGGGTGCCTGGCGCGGCCCAGCCCCTGGCCGCACCACCTGCCCTCCTAGCTGGGTCCCACACCCCCTGGTGCCCTACCTTGGCCCCTATTTATTCTCCCGACGCAGAAACCCCAGAACAGAAGTCGCTTTTCCAATCTACGTCGCGGAGCCTCCGCAACCCTCTGTTCTTCTCCGGGAGAGCTAATTTGGAGGCTGCTTTGGCCTCCGGTGAGGGGAAATCATCGCCATCGTCATCATCATCGCCTCTCCATCACCCCTCCATGACTTCTTCTCTTATGTGTGAGTAATTCCCTGCGGTAGGCAAAGGGGATGGTAGGGATTGGATGAGTTAGATCATGTAATAGTTCAAGCAGATTGTTGGGGGCATGTTGCCTATCATCTACTTGGTGTTTATCATCTATGTTACAACTTGTTGCTCTTAATGCTTGCCACTTTGGGCCCGTGTGCCATGATTTCAGATCTGATCACCCTTTTGTTTCTTGATTTTTATGGTGTTCTTGATCCTATCTATTAGTTGTATGCACCTATTATACTCCGGAACCGGCGATCCCAATGGTGACAGCTTGGGACACCAAAGGGGATGGACTATAATTTGAGGATTCCATGTATCCATGAAGTGTTAATGCTTTGTTCCGGTGCTCTTTGACAGGAGTACCTTAATCTCCCTAAGTTCCTTTTGGCCCCGTTTGTAGCAGGAGGGTAGGACGAAAGATGTTTTGCAAAGTTCTTATTGCAAGCACGTACAACTACCCTGGGATACATGCCTGATGTTTGATATTTGCCTAGATGATCCTTTCTTTTCTGTGAGCCTTGCCCGTGTTAGAATCTATTACATGTTTGTTCTCATCCAAGCAGCGCCCAACCATCCATCTCCCTAGCCTATAGTGTTTTCTTTCCTGGTGGTTACTAGTTGTTTACTTTTTCTGTTATACTTTTGTTGTTTCACTATTATCACCACCACTACTACCGCCGTATCACAGTTGCTACTAATACCTTTGTGCAAGCAAGTGTTTATTTCAGGTGAGGTTGAATTGACAACTCAACTGTCAAAGCCTATACGTATTCTTTGTGTCCCCAAGTGTCGAATCAATAAATTGGGTTATCTTTCCCGCGAAGAATATCTCGATCCCCTACAGTTGAGGGTTATCAGGGGGGGACCCTGTGACTAGGCAGCCAGGGGGCGCGGCCCCACCCTAGGCCGCGCCAGGGGGCGCCTGCACCCCCTGGTGGCCCTCCGGCTGCCCCCTTCGCCTATATATTTCCTTCGCCCCGAAACCTCCAAAGACAGAACCCTTTTTCGCGATCTCGCCTCTGTTCCACCGCCGCCGCTCTTTCAAGATCGGGAGCACTAGAATACCTCTTCCCGGCACCCTGCCGGAGGGAGGATTGACCTCTGGGAGCTTCTCCACCACCATGGACGCTTCCCGGATGATCCGTGAGTAGTCCACCTTGGACCATGGGTCCATGATCAGTAGTTATGTGATGTTCTCCTCCCCTCTTTATTCTTCATGGATTAGACCTTGTGAGATGCCCTACATGATCAAGGCACATATGTAATTCTTTCTGCCGTTGCTATGCTGAGTTTGTTGCAACCTGATGGATTATGAGACTATGTTCAGATTTTGATTGAGTAATATATTTGGTTCTTCTCTTTTATATTTTTGTTCTTGAGTAAGTCTTGCATGTTCTCCGTTGCTTTTTATTTCTTTGGCAAATTAGTAGGTAGGGGGATGTGTTGTAGCCACAAGGGGGAAAACAACGGTGCTTGTAACCGCGGTTGCAAGGATTGTGTACTTTACGCAAAGTGCTATTTAATGCAGTTGTCTGTTGCTATGGGTTTAAACTTTGGGTGGGGCTCACAACTTAATACCAGCGAGATGTTCTGGATAGATATCTCAAGGTGGATGATTAGTAGTAGATGAATATGGATTTCGGTCTACTTATTTTGGCGTACTGCCCATGCTTTTGAGCCTCTTCCTTTCTTTTTAGCATAGTTAACATTGGTTTGTGCCGGTAATCCTGTCAATTGCCCAGCTGTGATTTGTTTACCTCGCATAGAAGTTTTATCGTCTTTTGGGAGGGAGACATCACTAGTGAACATCATGGGACCCCGGTCCAGATTTCCACCACTGTTTACACCCTCAATTTACTTATTTCTTTTACTTTCTAGTTGCAATTATCACTACTATTATCTGTTGTGTTGATCCTTTGTAAACAACAAGGACGGAGAGATTGCCAACCTCTCTGAACTTCGTTGGTAGCAAATTTACTTGTTTTCTTTGCAGGTCCAAGAAAAGCAAGTGATATGGCGCCTCTCTTGTCAAACCACCTACTTGTCGACCTTGGAGTCCTACTGGATTGACTCTAAACACTGATATCTTTCCCAAGGGAAACTTGCTGCTATCCTACATCTCACCTTCCACTTGTGGTAACCAACAAAGGGCGAGAAGCCATTATCATCTCTCGTGCATCACCTCACCATCTGCATCCGGAGGTGATACGTTGACCTGACTGAAAATTCATTGTTTTTTGTCAGGTTCTAGGCAAGAAAATATGACGTACCCCTACCCCCAATGTTGATTTCCAGTATATCATTTGCATCATCTAGAGAGAACAGATCATTGGCCCTTTGCATGGTCCCATTCATCGCCCCCCTGTGAGAGCAAATGAGCAACCTTAGTGATCCCCGGAGATGCTATTTGGCCCAACGGCCTCATACATCCTTTTCTCAGAATCCAATTTTCATGGTGAATGTTGATGCTAGATCCGCTTCCAATTCTCCATATTAGGCCTTCCTTGACCAGATCTCTACCGTGAAGGATACTCCTGAAGGTAAAGGATCCTGCCGAGGGGCAAGTGGCACTAATAATTGAGAATTCCAGATAGTATCTGGCCTTGAGTACGCGAGGACATAAGGAGTTAGGAACTTGGAGCAGCCTCCAAGTTTGTTTTGGGAGTAAGGCTTGATTAAAAGCTTTGGGGTCTCGAAATCCTATGCCACACATTCTTTCCCATGAAACCCAATGAACCTTCCTAGCACCTTTGTTTGCAACCCACCAGAATTTAGACGTGATTGTAGCCAGGTTCCAGCACATCTTCTTTGAGAGGTGAAAACAACTCATGGTGTAGGTTGGAGTAGCCTGTAGGACTGATTTAACCAACACTACCCTCGCAGCCTTGGAGAGGCCTTGCCCTTTCCATCCAGACACTTTACCACTAGAGCACTCACACACATGTTTGAATGAGCTATCCTTTGATCGTCCCACCACTGTTGGTAGCCCAAGGTATCTTTCATTTAGGGCTTCGGAACTGATTCCCAAGATCTTTTTGAGCTCCTCATTTCGCGGAGCCAAGCTACCTCTCCCGAATAATATGGATGGCTTTTGAAGATTCACCTTTTGGCCAGAGGCTTCCTCATAGACATGAAGAATGGACTTGAGCTTCTCAAAATTCTCCTGTGAGCCCTCAAGAAAAACAATGATGTCGTCAGCGAAGAGAAGATGAGTGACTTTTGGGCCTGTGCTACCAAAATTCACACCATTTAAGGAACCATTCTCTCAGGCCTATTTGAGGAGAGCTGAGAACCCCTCCACATAGAAAAGAAAGAGGTAGGAGTAAAGGGGTTCCCCTTGCCTCAATCCCTAGAGGGGAGGAAGCCCGCAGAGGTGCTCACGTATTCAGCTCCCTTCTTCGTGCGTGAAGCCCGGGGTGTGAAAAAATTGTAGACAAAACGGCTCGGGCCCTCGCGTCGTCCTCCCGAGGGTGACTCAGGGGAAACTAGGGTTTCCCGGCGCCGCCACTGTCAGAACCCCAACTAGGGTAAGTGCTAGGGTTTGAGTTCACCTTTGCATCATGAAAAATTCAAAAAGAAAATCAAAAATGGGGAAAAGAAAAGCCCTGAGAAATTAAATCAAATGGCCAGACAAAAATTTCTTCCAAAAATTGCTCTGGTATTTTTGAAAAGTCTTATAAATATGCATGATCCCATATAAAGTGAAGTGGGTCCCACTGCATGCACCAAGATTTTTTCAAATATTCCAAACAGGGCTTGGAAATTAAATTAAACTCCAATTTGAATTTCAATTCAAATTGTTTGATTTTCAAAAGTCACCAAAACTTATGAGTGGCTAGCTATATATGTTATAAGCCCACATAAAAGTTTTCATGATTTTTAAAAATGCTCTGCTATTTTTGTTTGGGGCAAAACAAATAACAGAAAAGGAAAACAGAAGCAAAAACACAGAGAAAAAAAAAGGGAAAAGGAGCCCACCCAACCGGGCCCCCCGGCCCAACTTACCTTTTCCCAGCCCAGCCCACCAACCCCGGTGTCGTCTTCCTCCCCGGCGCCCGAAGCAGCTCGGTGGCGCGCTCACCGCCGCACAGGCCACCGAGGAGCTTCCAGGGCCCCCTCTTCACCCCCAGGACGCCACGGAGACGCCCAGAGGTCACCACGCACTTCCCCCCCTCCTCCAGCTCACTCTCCCTCTCTCCTCGCATCAGAAATCGCCATGGCCGAGAACTAGGTCTCGCCGCCGACGCGCCCACGCGTGGCCACCTTGCTCCCCTCGCCGCACCACCATGTCCGTTGAACTCCCCGTCCACGTCTCCATCAAGCTGCCGTGTCAATTCGAGCCTAGCGCCGCTAGAGGAGACGTCCGCTTCAAGATTTCATCGCCGGCCGCCGAGCTCGTCTCCACGAATTCCACCGCCACCTCGCCTCCTCCGGCTACCCCGAGCTCACCGTCGCGTTCAGCGTAAGGAGCTCTCCATTTTCCCCCACTCCGCTGGCCTTTTAGCACCCCGTGGCTGGATTCCGGCGAGGGAGTGCTTCGGCCACCGCCATGGTCGTTGCTCCCGAGCTCTGGAGCACGCCAGTGACCCCCCAATGGGTCCACTGGATGCGCAGGAGCAAGGGCTCTCTCTCCAGGTGCTTCGTGCGCGTCATTTGGAGGCCGGAAGCCTCCTCCCCGTGCAGCTCCGCCGCGCTGGTGGTCACCGGCGGCTAACCGTCGGCGGCCCGATTAGCTTAGGGGGCTAATCCTTGTTAGTTGACCCTTGGGTCACTGACTAGTGGGCCCTGGCCCCCCCTAATGACCCTGTTTAGTTAATTAAACCGGGTTTAAACCCACTGCCACTGACACCCCGACCCCACCTGTCAGCCCCCCATGTGACATCACCCCCACCTCAGCATGACGCAATAAATCAATTCCAGAAAATTAGAAATGGATTAAAGAAATTACAGAAATTCCAGAAAAATAGCCAAACTTCAATAAATCATAGAAAATTCATATGAACTCCAAATTGGACAAATAATATATGAAAAATGATCAGCATAAAATTCTCTATCCAAATATGCAACTTTCAACCATTTTTGAGTTGATTTTAAAATGGGACCAGTAGCTTTTTCTATTTGTCTTAATTGGAATTAATTCAAATTTATTCCAAATGTGATTCAAATTTGAACCATTGCAATACACCACATCTCACTTGTACTTCAGAAGCATATCACACATATGATCACATGGTTTCAAATGATCAAACATTTTCAAATGAAATTTGGTTAAATTGAAATTCATATGTGGAGTTTGAATTTGCATTTCAAATGCAATACACTTCATTTAAATCAAATGTACCACAAACCAGCACCATTCCCCTCATGGCCAACTATATCATGTGCTTGTGCATTCTATTACAATGTTGCCCCCCCTTTTGTTGATGATTGTGCTGATAACAGTGCCTCCAAGACGGTGATCACCCCCGAAGAAGAAGACCATCGTTAAACCCTGTGTATCGTAAGCAAGGCAAGCAAACCCCATTGATCATGTCTATAAAATCCCAATTCCCTCTCAGTCTCGCTTATGCATGTTTAGGAGATCACCTTGTGTCGATTCTACCGCATAGTTGAACCCATATCCGATGCATAACCTATCATCTTGTTACGGTAGTAAGCAAACCACAATCCTAGCTGACATAGGAGTTGATTGATATCATGTGGCCCCTGCAACTGTTAATGCTTAATGCATGCTTAGTGGTATAATGAGGTTGCTTTTGATGTGAGTCGGGATGGTAGTGAACATGGTGTTGATGAAAGTGAAACTGTGTTGGTGAATCCACCCTAATACAAGGTGAACGATGAGAGGCTGTGTAGGAGTACACAGTGGGTTGTCTCGTTGAACACCGCCTTAAGCATCGAGTTCTTGTATGGTAATCCAAGACAAAGAGTACAACCACACATTGGGCTCACTGACCCCTCTCGGCCTAGTACCTTGATCCGTGTCGACGTCAGGAGTCACATTAGTTCGGGCTTTCCATTTGACATGTGCATAGAAAAAGAACGAAGGAAATGGTTGCATCATCCTAGATATGTGGGTGCACCTGTGCGGCAGGAAAACCATCTGCTAAAGGTGGCTTCTCGGTCACCTACATTGTCTAAGTCCGTATCGTTGAACCGGCCGGACTCTCAAGCGGTAGCAACTCAGATAGTCGACTCCTGGAATAGACCGGTTGTGAGCGAAGTGTCGTGGTGAACATCCTCGCTGTCACCTCTTGAACGGTGGCGAGCAAAAGGCGATAACCGATGGTCATGTGTGTGTAGCTTACACCCTTGCAAAGTTAACAAAACTATTCGAATAGCCGCGTCCGCGGTCATGGACTACTTGGAACCTGTACCTGATTATTAGACAACTTGAATGATACTTCTAAAACTCGCAAGATAAGCGTGAGTGCTATGGTGTGCTTCCTCGTGGGGAAGTCGAGGAAGTAACCATAGTGGTGTATTGGTTGGAGACTTGGATAGTGGACTCGTGTACGCTTCTTACCTCAAGTCTGGTATTCGTAGTTCAGGATTAGCCAAGTCAAAGCTGGCACTTCTGCATGATGAAACCCCACCTCCCTTTACCTTGATACTTGAGCATGAGTAATATAGATCTGATGTAAGTCTTGCTGAGTACGACTTTGTACTCACGTTTGTTTATTCTATGTTTTAGATGAGAACCCGGACCCCGATGGAGTCACCGACCTGAAGCTCGACGTTGACTAAGTTAGCATAGTCCCAGACAGCAGTCTGGTCCCTCGTGGAAGGGCATGTTTTTTTACAAGGCTTCTCTAAGCCATTTGTTAAACTTGTCTGTACTCAGACCTAATTTGCTTTCGTTGTATGATGTAATGTTGATCACAGACATGTGATCTTTGTATGCTCTATGTGTAAGTAAATAAATAAGTACTTTGTAGAGTTATGTGATGATACATGCTGTTCATACTAGGCATGTGTGCTGCATGTATATTTATAACATGCATGTCTTAGTATGGGTTTTCGAGACCTTAGTTCTTATCTGGCTGGCGGTCTTTTATACACCAAGTGGCTCTTAGATGTGCGTAGCTTGGGGCATCGCGATGCGATTGCTCGTGACTCTGTCAGGTGCACACTTTGTTGTATGATCGAGCCCGCCCTAGACCCCGACTAAGTGATCGGGCTGGAGTAAGTCTATGTAAGAGTTAGGATCCAATCGATAACATGGTTGAGGCGACTTGTCTATGAGTATGGGATTCACCACCCATAAGCATTTAGACTTGTGAGCGGACGTTGAGGACCCATCTCAGTTGATCATCCGGCCTGGATGGGATGCCCCTCACGTTTGATGCTTTCCGAGAGCGTTCTGTGCTTGGCCTTGTCTGCTTAGACAAGTGGGTACGACTCTCGGCTCTCCATGTGATTGTATCGTGACTGGAATTACATACGCTAACCCCGGGTCCCGACAGCCACCCCCTACCCCTCCTTCTACCTTGCCGCCACCGGAGGCGTCCGCCGGGATGCGTCCGCGCTGCCGTCGAGGAAGGTGGCGGCGAGGTCTTCGTCGCTTCACTCTACTTCGAAGGCCAACAGAAGCAAGGGCGGCGGCCCTGGGCGGCGAGGCGGCGGCGTCTTCTCGGCAGGTGGCGCACGCAGGAGGTGCGGTCTGTTGCACTCGTCTTCTTGGGCGGCGAGGATCCGGCGGCTTTTAGTCGTGGCACGGCGAGGTCTCCCTCCCCTGCTCCAGATCAAAAGGTTTCGCAACCTATTTTCTGCTCTCTCCCTCTGCCGGCCTATCTTGGGGCCGTTGGCCGCTGGATCTGGTGCCGACGGGGTGCTCCTCGCGCCGGTGGTGCAAGAAGAGCCCCGGGGAAACCCTAGTTCATCTCGGCGGCGCCGGCGCTTCTCTACGTCGTTCTACTCCCTGGTGTCGCCGTCGTGGGCTTCCCTCCTCACCTCGTCAACGTTCCCGGGTGAAAGCTCAAACCCAGTCTGGGTTGGACGGCAGTGGCGCCTGGTGCGCCGCGACCATCTTAGGTGTGTCGCGGAGGAGAGGACTTTTACCCTACTAGCTTCTCTTACAATGTATTTTTTCTGCTTGTTGGTAGTGTATCCAGTGTTGTAAGCTGGTCCTTATCCTCCTTTAGTATCTTTCGGCCCATGTTGTGTGGTGGCCTATGCTTGTAATCCTGGCCGGTTAATAGCTTCGTTAATTCAAAGCCGGGCTTTGCTTGAGCCTTCGTTCTAAAAAAAGCCCGCAGAAAAACCACCATTGAGCTTAACGAAGAATTTTTCCGAGGAGACACTTCTCATCACCATATCCACCCATCGGTCACTGAAACCGTACCTCCGCACATTTGTCTTCGTTGGAAAAGGCTGAATCCTATCGTTCCAAACGTTCCACAGAGTGTCCATGATAGCTCGATCCACTGTATTTTCTGTTCCGGTCCGCTTCGATAGCTCCGATCTGTGACTTCCACCACGAGTCAATGGGGTAGAAAAAGATTGATTTGACATCACTAGTACTTGACGTAAATACGAGGGAATACATATGTGGGTACAAATGTACGGCTGAAAGAGAAATTTTTCCAGTATACCAGTTAATGATTTAATTCAATGTTGTGAGGTCTGGTTTCAGGTTAAAACATTTGTGTCACGAAGTACGTAGGTTGTCATGCTATGAGTAGTCAGTAGCATGCAGTATGAAAGGCCGGGTTTTGTTTCGATCGAGGATTGAGCCATTTGGAAGAGGCAATCTCACAAATTAAACACTTCTTTTGCATTTTGAGCCAAAGACCGTAGAACAAGGCATATGCAATTTAGCTAGTTGAAATCTTCTGAAGGTCCTGTTAAAATCTGTAGGTACGACGAGACAGAAGTTGGAGCCCGTGCAACACGGCCAGTCGGCGTTCGCACATTCTACGGATAGTCGTCCAAGTCAAGCACCCAAGATAATGGATTTATTAAGTGGTCAACTAGCAAACAAGTCATTGCTTTCATTCAAATGTCGCCCCCTACACTCCACTATATAACGAAGAAGAAGATTGGAAGCAAACCAAGCAACCAAGAGGAGTAGATCAAGATAGACACCAGCACGAACATGAAGGATCAAGCCCTTCTCCTCGCCCTTGCAGCAATGCTGCTGTCCTACTGCAGTGCCTCCTCCATGCGGGTTGCTGCACTAGCTCAGAGCACGGTTGCATATTCCAACACACCAATAATGACACACAATGCAGCTAAGCACATGAAGCACCGCCACGAAGAGTCGCCGCCGGCTGAGCCACTGACGGGCCACAACACATCGGGTCACAAGCACCATGGTAACCGCGGCCCTCAGCGGCAACAGCAAGCACCACCAACACCATCTCCGACTCATCGTGCGTCTCCAACCTCACCTTGGCACCCAGCATCATCGCGCTTATCGCGTCCTGCTAAGAGCATCTTCAGCCGTTCGCCCCCTAGATGTTTTGCGCCCCTATTTTAGCGTCGCTTGGAGGCGCTCGGCGCGGCGATAGGTTTTGGGGCGAGTTCCCCCCCAGCCGCGCCCCCAAGACGACCCCCAAGACTGGCGGGGCCGGCTCAGATTCTGCCCAAATTCGATCCAAAAACGGCGCAAATTAATTTTTTTTGCACAGATTCAACACAAACATGGAAATATAGACGCAGTTTGGCGCAAATTCGGCATAGTTCGGCGCAAATTCAACATGATATTACACATATTTCGGCACAAATACAAAAAAACAGATCAAACTAGACATTGCCTTTGCGCATCCATAGATGATCCACTAGATCTTCCTGCAGTTGACGATGCACGTGCAGGTCTCGGATCTCCTGGCGCATGTTAAGATAGGCTGTCCAATCTGATGGTATCTGGTGATCAACAACTGCAAGAGGCCCCTGGTTGATATATGGTTCAGAGTCATACACTGGCTCCGCTTTCTCGCTCTCAATGATCATGTTGTGCAAGATGACACAACAATTCATCACCTCCCACATTTGATCTTTCGACCAAGTCTGAGCGGGGTACCGGACAACAGGAAATCGAGACTGTAGTACCCCAAATGCCCGCTCGATATCCTTCCTACAAGCCTCCTGGCACTTGGAAAAATGGGCATGCTTCCCCCCTGACACAAGGTTTGAGATAGTCTTCACAAATACCGTCCATTTTGGATAGATGCCGTCTGTCAGATAGTATCCCTTGTTGTAGTGGTGCCCATTGACCTCGAAGTTCACCGGAGGAGCATGACCTTCGACAAGCCTGGCAAAGATATTTGAACACTGCAAGACGTTGATGTCATTGTGTGTTCCTGGCATGCCAAAGAAGGAGTGTCAAATCCAGAGATCATGTGTAGCAACCGCCTCTAGTACCACACTGTAGTGACCTTTTGCACCCTTGTACATCCCCTGCCAAGCAAATGGACAGTTCTTCCATTCCCAATGCATGCAGTCGATGCTTCCAAGCATCCCATGAAATCCTCTTGCTTCATTCTCTGCTAGGATTCAAGCAGTGTCTTCTGCATTGGGTGCTCGCAAGTACTGTTTTCCAAAGAAGCCAACTACTGCTCTGCAAAATCTGTAGAAACAATCAAGGGCGGTGGACTCGGCCATGCGTGCATAGTCGTCCTGTTCATCACCAGGAGTTTCGTATGCAAGCATCCTCATGGCTGTTGTGCACTTCTGAAGTGAGGAGAACCCAAATGTGCCGGGGCAATCTTTCTTGCAAACGAAGTAGCTGTCGTACTCTCGAAGTGAAGTGACAATGCGAAGAAAGAGCTTTTGGCCCATGTGGTACCGGCGCCGGAATATCTTCTCGCCGTGCAGGGGAACATCGGCAAAGTAGTCGGAGTAGAGAAAACAGTAGCCCTCCGAACGGCCCCTCTCCTTTCCCTTCCGACGGCCCATCTTGAAACCTCCTCGGTGCGGCTCCTTGTTGGCGCCGAAAAGGTCGGCCAAGGCGGCGAGCATCGTGAGGTGCTCGTCGACCTGGGCGCCGGCGATCGCCTCTTCCTCCATCAACGCGGCTAAGAGTATCACGTCGTCGGAGTCCATCTCGGGGCCGAAATTCGTCGAACAGGTGGGGCGCGAGGTGGGCGGGACTTTGCGCCGGCGTTCTCAGCTTGGCGTTCCGCGCCGGCCAAACGCCGGTGAATTAGGGGCGTCCTTGGAAGAGGGGAGGCGTGGGAGAAGCAGCGGCGTGTTTTGGGCGGCAGAAACGGCTATCTAGCGGCGGCGCGGCGGCCAGCGACGGCAAGGGCGATGGAGTGAGGTGGGGGAGAGAAGTCCCTTTTGGGTCGGCTTGTCCTGCCAGTGGGCCAGGCAGACGATTTCGTTTCGTCCGGCGCCCCAAGCGACCCCCAGCGCGCTGGGTTCGCCGAACTCAAAATCGGCCCGATCCGGCGCTAATTGGGGTCTTGGGGGCGCGACTGGGAGAAATACGTCCGTCCGGCGCTATTTTCACCGTCTTGGGGACTCTTGGGGGCGCGGCTGGAGATGCTCTAAGCACACGCCACCACCTCCGGCTCAACATGCAACACCTCCTCATTCGCCATCCCCCGTTCACTACTTACGACCACCCCCAGCTCACTACGCTGCCACCATCTCACTTTTCGTTCCAACCTCCACCTCCTTCTGACCATGTACCACAACCTCACATGCTATCTCCTACTCATCTCGCGCCGTCACCTCCATGTCATCCCACGCTACCTCCTTACTTGCCATCCCCTATGCACAACTCGCCACCACCCCCAAATCAGTACATATCGCCGCCTCACTTGCCGATTCCACCATCCCCGACTCACGACACACCACCACCTCATTTTCCGTCCCCATCGTTCCAACACGCACCACCACCTCACTTACCTCCCCCGCTGCCACCTCGGACTCAACACGCCCCTCCGCCTCCTTTCCCGGCCCCATTGCCTCCTTCATCTCAACACACACCACCACCTCACATACCATCCCTATCGCCACTGTCGGCTCAACATGCATCACCACCTCACTTACCATGCTCACCAACATCTCCAATTCAGCATGCACCACCGCCCCATTTACCATATTCACAACCACCTCCGGATCAACACACACCATCGTCACCTCCGATTCAATATTCACCACCCCCACCTCACTTATTGTCCCCACCTCCAACTCCACCTCAACACACACCAGCGCCACACTTATCGGCCCCACCACCACCTCGGGATCACCACACACCACCACATCACTTATCATCTCCACCGCCACCTCTGGCTCAACATGCACCACCACACCACTTATCATCCCCACCACCACCTTCGGATCAACACGCACCACCGCCTAAATTTTCACCACCACCGCCGCCTATTTCTCAACACACACCACCTCCTCACTTACCGTGACCTCCATCTCAACACACACCACCACCTCACTTACAACCCCCTGCTCATCACGCGCCACCGCCTCCATCTCACCATGCACCATATCCTCACTTGCCACCTCCTTCTCATCACTCAACACCTCCCTCAACTTACTATGCACCGTCTCCTAAGTTTTTTTCTACGCCACCACCTCCGGAAAATCCCACACCACCACATCGCGCGCCACCACATCGCGCGCCACCACCTCCGTGTCACCAAGCACCACTTCCTCACTTGCCATCCTCTTTGGACCACTCACTACACACCGCTACCTCACTTTCAGTCCACTAATCATCATGGGACACCACGTCTGGTTCACCATTCACCACTACCACACTTATCGACCCTACCCACCATCCACCGCCACCCTAAGCTTACCACTTTCCACTGTTGCCTCCATCTCGATATCTGTGACATATGATGGCACATCAAGCATACAAGTATACACCCCGACCCACCATGGAAATAAACCTCCACCACCATAGGGCCCTATAAATTTTTCGGTGTCACCATAATCACGATATTCAATAGTAGTAACATCGCCATCCTACTACGGTGCTAATGCACCATCTGATTAAACAAGCTCCCAAGCCTTGATATCAAGGTGTTCCCCAAGCGCTCCTAATACACGTCCAAACTTGAGGTCACCACCATGGTAGATACAGTAGTGGGGACAAGATAAACTATTAATTTCTTAAGTAAAATTGAGGTGATCAAACTTATGTGCAAGTTACTGAATCGTTCGAACGTCACTTGCATTTTGTAATACTTTGATTTCCAAGTTCCAAAGATACAATTACTGAATAAAGCATGTATTTCCCATGAAGTCATATAGTTCTAGAACTTTCCTTATTTTATGTAAGGAAAGGAAATGTATGTTTGTCTGCTGATGAGTGTGCTATGATTTACCCTTGATGTCCCCTTACGGATTTCCTTATCTTATCTCACAACATACATTTACATTCCTCTTAGCTTATGGAGGCATGATGGAGGTACTAGCCCCAACGTCACATAAAGCATAGCAAGAGAAGTTATTTAATTTAATTTTTATCATAGGGTCCCAACCATCATCTAGCTTCCTAGCTATGAAGGATTCTATCCTAAGCTTCTCCTCCCTAGCTTTGATGAGAGCATTTGTGATATGCTCCGTGAAGGCAAGATTAAGTGTGCTAGTGTGGGGGTCTCTAGACATTTTGTACCTATAATTATCCTGTCTGTAAGTACTACTTCTTTAATTAAGTCTCTATATATAGCTCAACTCTTTCATTGCATGTACATATAATTATCCTCACTATGTCATGCAGATTGAAAATCGTCGAATGCAAGAAAAAACAAATCTATAACACTGGGTTCATTAACCTAAATCCATTTGATGAATGGGAGGTTAAACATGATGCCAAACGAGCCGAGGCCAACTTGCTAAATCGTTGCTTAAGAATCAAAACAAAGATAAATTAATCTTTCCTTACAACTTCGAGTGAGTGTTACTGTCTTGTGCATATTCGGGTTTCCTTATTACTCGAGGTTATAGTAATGTAATTGATGAGTTATGCATGCGTGCGCAGCTTCCACTTTATTCTCCTAGAGATTAAGCTTGAGCAGGGACTAGTAACCGTCTTAGACTCAAGATGAAAAGATCGCAAGTAGTATGCGGCGATCACTAAAATGCTCGTGACGTAAGTTCAATCGATCATCATCGCACCATATCGGCAAAAAATTTCATTTCCCGATATAAGATAATAATTATTTTCTTTGTCTGCTAGGGTTTGGAAACAGTTCACCGCAAAAGCTCCGGGACTGCCGGGAAAGCTGGAATTTACATACCGAAAGTAAGTACTACTAGCTAGTTCCGCGCATCTCCCATTGATTCTAGATAGTTTTATCAATACCATTTATAATGCTTGATTATCAGTTTGATTGACCTCTATTTCTCGTAAAGTGCTTGTGGCAGGAAGAAGGGACTAATCTTTGTGGATACTACGTTTGCGAGTACATCTACAACGCGACGACCTCTAAGGATGCCGGCTACTCTAAAAAAGATTTTGAAGTGCGTAAGCAATAATATTCACAATGTAACGACCTGATTGACATAGAATCGAAGTCTCTGTGCTCAAGTGCTAGTCCCTGGATCGAACTCGCTAGCACACACAATGTAGATGAATATCAAAGTACAAGTGCATCATTATTACATCGTATGATCCAGAATTCATTACAAATAAACAACTTACATAGCTCAAGGCTAGCTTACTCAATATCACCATAGCGGAAGTAGTAGAAAACAGTAATGAGTCCAATCAACATCCACAAGCGACATGCTGAGTGTAGACTCGCAAACCTATCATACCCTACTAATCTTCTGAAAAACCGGCAACACGAAGGTTACAGCCCGAACACGGGTCATTATATTGTAATGTACGACAAGTAACACAAGTGATATAGCAAACCCTACATCTAATTTCAGATCAAGAACATGAAAAAAAAGCTTAGTTTGTTTTACATATAGCTGGTAATAATCAATTTCCACTTACTAGTCAAAACCTTCCTCATCCAAAAATTCATATCTGACCAACATGGATCACAAATAACCAAACGCCTATGAGAGCCCTTAGGATCATAGGATTAGTAGTGGTAGCCATGATAGCCCTCAGGTTCATGGTTCAGTGAGTACTGTAGAGCCCTCAGGATACAATATCACCCCTACCACATAATCGTGAACATCGTAGAGCCCTAAGGATACGATGTCACTATATACAAATTCGTGAATATTGCAGAGCCCTTAGGATGCAATTCCACCCTATACAAACAACGTGAATATTGCAGAGCCCTCGGGATGCAATATCACCCTATGTAAACAGTTCGTGAATATTGCAGAGCCCCTCGGGATGCAATATCACTCTAACGTGAACACTCTAGAGACCTCAGGATACAGTGCCACTACCTAGGCACACTGTAAACATTGTAGAGCCCTCAGGATGAAATGCCACACAACACAATCATACGTGAATATTGCAGAGCCCTCAGGATGCAATACCACTCTAAACTACCTCAATTGAAAGCTACTAATTAACTATTAATGTTGTCACAACCCATTTGAATAACACAAAGTCACCCCATGTCTATCATAACAACACTAAGAACACAATCACATAACACAGGAATTACAAGAATGACAACGTTGAATAATATGATCAAATGAAACATTTGGCTATCCTACCAGGTTTCAGCATAAGGTAGTAATATTTCACATGCATAGAAACATAGGATGTGCATAACCAAAAGTGAAACTTTCCTTGAACGGTGTTGAAGTACTCTAACACTTATTTCTGATCCTTTCTGCACTCCAGACAATCTACACGATCAACAGTATAACAATCAACATCACACATAAACAATTTCAACAGTAAAAGATCCAAATTAAAAGCAAGTAAAACCATTAAATAGTAGCTAAACGTTATCTACAAGTCAGTACGATCCCAACGCAACTGGAATCGACGAAAACGGATACACCGTAAAAAAAATACGGTCACCGAAAGTTTGAACTTGAATCTATACAAAATTCAACTTCGAAAAGTGTAACAGTGCAAAGTGCATCCTAATGTAAACTAGACTTCACAATGGTCGCAACGCAAAAAGAATCACCTAAAACGGAGCTACGTTTTAAAAGATATAGCCAATACCGTTATAGGGTGAAATCTGTGAAAAATGGCCTATTCGCGAATAAAATAAAAGTTTCTGTCACAAACAGGTCCTTTTCGCTACAGGACAAACCGCTGACGTGGCGATGGGCACGAAAACCGATGCGGCGGTAACACGGACATCAAGGTTCCCTGGGCACGGAAATCGAGGTTCGTCGGGCACGGGAATCCAGGTTCGTTTGGGACGGAAATCGAAGTTCGCCGGGCACGGAAATCGAGGTTGGTCGGGCACGCGAATCGAGTCACGGGTCCCGCTGGACGTTTTAGGGTTTTCTAAAAAGCGAAAAATAATTTTCTAGAATATATATAGACCAAAAAGAAAAGAAAAAATTGGTCCAGTCCGAAAAAAATTTCGTGTTCGAGTCGGGCTCCGAATCGTTCAGCGGCGAGAAATTACACTAGGCCGACGCGCTACAGTTTTTTTTTCTTTTTTAAATAAATCCAACATTCAAACAATTTTCTAAAATCCAATAAAAAAAATACACAATAAATTTCTAAATTCATCAAATAATCTGTATAAAATTATGCCATGAACATATTACCCAAAACGATAAATAAAAAAACATTTTCCCGATGATTTTATTTAGTTACAAAGTAATTTAAAAATCAACAAAACCACTCAGAAATTATTCAATTAATTTCCAATCTTTTTTTCTGGAGAATTCATTTTATCTCCTCTCAAGTTATTATTATTTTGGAAAGGTAAATTATTTAAATAACTCCAATTAAAATAAAATCATATTAAAACATTTTCAACTTTCTTTTATACTGAAGGAGTCATTTTACCTTCCCTCATTTTATATCTTTGGATTTGTTTTAAACCATAAATTCCAAAACACCAACGGTGAATATTAGGGAAAGTCATTTTATTCCCCATCATTTTAATATTCAATAAACTCCAAAAGTTTCAGATCCTAGTGAAAATCAAACATATCAAGCAAACAAACACTAATATAATTTATTTAATTTATTAACATTCCAAAATTTAGAAAATTTTGGGATGTTACAAGATATTCTTCACTTCATGATACTTTTCTGGAGTCAAATGATTTGTGATGAATACCCAGACCTCAGAATCAAGAGCCATATTCTTCGTCTCATCAGCAGTGAGTGCATTCTTGTCCTTGACATGAACTCCATTTTGTACAACTTCCCAAGTAGCTGAATTGATAACAACAATGTTACGCTTCATCTTGTCCTTCTAGTAAGGATAATCCTTCCCATTGAAAATAGGAATGGGTTCGCCGGAGCGAACAGCTGCAAAAGACATACTTGGCAACACTTCAGGAGGTTAATCCAAAACACACACATAGTATAGGGAATGCCTAGCTCTGATACCAATTGAAAGAAAAAGGATGTGATCAGAGGGGGAGGGGGAGAATGATCACTTCAATAATTTCTGCCAAATCTTTGAAGTGAAGCACAGAGGTAACCAAACAGAAGAATAACAAGCTAGAAGCAGAACAACCATAGACAAGCACAACTACTTAGTGAAGAAAATGACATGGAATCAAAACTTAACGAAGCACAACAAGTAAAGAAGAGTGCAGAATATAAGGCAGGAATGTAAAACGAGCCTGGACGCAACGATGTTTGTTCGACCAGTTCACACTCTGCAAAGTGCTACGTCTGGTTGGAGGGACTGGTGATTGAACACCTGGAGCAAAGCTCTCTCCGTCCTTTTCTCCACTGCACCAATCTCCTTGAGCTTGGCCAGTTTTGACTCAGGTATATTATTGAGGAAATCTCCAAAACCTTTGACAGACTTGAGCTTCGAGGCGACAATTAATCTTCACACTCTGAAGTCAACTCTCTAACCGTATAGGAGGCTTGCAGTCCTCCAAGATAAAAACGCTAGAAAATTTTCACCTAATTCATAGTGAATCATCTCATATCAATAGGACATTGGATTCGGTAGTTTGGCTTCTGGTTTTTCTTCGGAATCTTTATTGGGGTGCTCTCTGCTATCTCTCTTTGCGAATTATCACTGAGCACCCAACCGCAACTGGAGGCGGGGCGACGTATTTATAGGCGGCAATCCCAAGGTGCGAAATGATTGATTTGACCTTAAGTGACTGATACATCCCAAACGTATCTATAATTTCTGCTTGCTCCTTGCATGTTTTGTGTGATACTGCTATGTTTTAGATACACTTTCATACACTTTTGATTATATTAGGACTAACCTATTAACTCAGTGCACCCCAGTGCCAGTTCCTATTCCTGTTTTCTCCTTTTTTTCTATTTCAGGTTTCCCCCGTATTAAAAATGCTCCAAAAATTCTGGGAAAATTCAATAAAAATCAACGCTTCGGAAGCTTCCATAGTACCTAAGGAGAGCCGGAGGGGACCCACCAGGGCCCCAGGCGCTCTCCCGGCGCGGTCAGGAGTGGGGCCCCACCAGGGGGGCGCCTGGACCCCTGGTGGCCCCCCTGGCTGCCCCCCTTCGCCTATATTTACATCGTCCTCCGAAACCCTCGAGGACAGAACCACTTTTCGCGATCACGCCTCTGTTCCGCCGCCGCCTCTCTTCCAAGATCGGGAGCGCCAGAAGACCTCTTCCTGGCACCATGCCGGAGGGAGTGTTGACCTCCGGGATATTCTCCACCACCATGGACGCTTTCCGGATGATCCTTGAGTAGTCCACCTTGGACCATGGGTCCATGATCAGTAGCTATGTGATGTTCTCCTCCCCTCTTTGTTCTTCATGGATTAGACCTTGTGAGCTTCCCTACATGATCAGTGCACATATGTAATTCTTTCTGTTGTTTCTATGCTGAGTTTGTTGGGATCTGATGGATTATGAGACTATGTTCAGATTTTGATTGAGTAATATATTTGTTTCTTATCTTTTATATTTTTGTTCTTGAGTAATTCTTGCATGTTCTCCGTTGCTGTTTATTGCTTTGGCCAAGTAGTAGGTAGTGACTCCAAGAGGGAGCGTTATGCATGATTGTGGGTTCATGCCCCATGATGACTAGCTTGAGTGAGAGAAACATGAGTCTATTGGATGTGCTGTTGCCACAAGGGGGAAACAACGGTGCTTTCGAAGCAGTTGTCTGTTGCTTTGGGTTTACACTTTGGGTGGGGCTCGCAACTTAATACCAGCGAGATGTTCTAGATAGATATCTCAAGGTGGATGATTAGTAGTAGATGCAGATGGATTTCGGTCTACTTATTTTGGCGTACCTCCCATGCTTTTGAGCCTCTTCCTTTCTTTGTAGCATAGTTAGCATTGGTTTGAGCCCGTAATCCTGTCAATTGCCTAGTTGTGATTTGTTTACCTCTCATAACAGTTTTATCGTCTTTTGGGAGAGACATCACTAGTGAACACCATGGGACCCCGGTCCATATTTCCACCACTGTTACACCCTCAATTTACTTCATGCTTTTACTTTCTAGTTGTAGCTATCATTATCTTTTATCTGTTGCGTTTGACCCTTTGTAAACATAAATGACGGAGAGATGTAAAATCTCTCTGTACTCGTTGGGAGCAAAGTTATTTGTTGTGTGTGCAGCTCCAGGCAAAGAAAGTGATTCTCATAAACGGCGCGTCACTTTCCGAACCACCTACTTGTCGAACTTGGAGTCCTACTGGAGACATAAACCTTGGTATCTTCACCGAGGGAAATCTGCTGCTAGGCTACATCCAACCTTCCACTCTGGGTAACTAATGGGGAACTAGCATTAGTGACAACTTGACGCGTGTCCACAATGGTCGGATTTTCCATCAATGCGCAACTTTACTTTCGAAATAAGCAAAGCTCACTCACGGAATGAGTTCTGCTTCCGAAGCCAAAGTTCGAAGTCTTTTCTACCGAAACTTAACTTAGTGCACATGAGATTTCTTCTCTCTGGATTCTCACTTGGTTTAGTTTCGATCTGATCCTTTAAACAATAACTTTGGTGTCCGCATACTAAACCCCTCTTGATATTACGGTTTTTTCTATGACTCAAAGAAGCAGAAAAAGAACTACAAAAAAACTACTAAGTCTTGCATTGTCTTCTTCATTTCCTTCGGTGAGTTATGCTTCTGTAAGGCATACATTTTTAGGGGTCACCAACGAGGTAAAGCTTCTCTCCAAGGACTAATGCTTCGACTTCATGATTATCTTCCTTGAAGATCTACCTCATTGCTTTTGCTTCAGGAACCTAAACACCTGTTTATACTCGAAAACATTGTTAGTTCCTCTACTGTCTTTTCCAACAATATCCAAAACACATGAGGCAAAACTTTGCTCTTACATCAGTATTACCGGCAGATTTGGGACGATATCGCTAGACACCTGCAGTGGGGGAACGATTGATTCGCCTGTTCGCCGAGCTGGAGAATTTTTTCCCTCTTGTAATTTGTTCTTGTCTCCTGTTCGCCGACGCGCTTCTTGCATTGTCTTTCTAAGAGCGCGGACATGGTTGTCATCTAGCGGTGGTGGTGGTGGTCGCGCCAGGGCATCCAAAGTGCACTTCAATTTCACCTGATCTATCTTCTCCTCCGGATCTTCGTGTTTTCCTCCATGCTCATCTCGTATGGTAACTTCTCAAGAGGCTTGAGAGATGATGGACCGAATTTTTATCGCCTCCCTCCACTAGTTGTACTGCTAGACGTCGGAGCAGCCGGAGCGGCGGTGGCTGTCTTCCTTTGTTGCTTATGAGGCGGAGAAGGAGTGTTACGAGAAGGCGGAGCAGGCGGAGCAGGCGGAGTGCTACGAGGCGGAGTAGCCGGAGCGGCAGCGGCTCTCTTCCGCCCTTGCTGACGAGGCGGAGAAAGAGGTAGGCTGCTCGGACGCGCCGGCGCAGGAGGAGTGCCGCCATGCGCCGGAGAAGCTAGAGAAGGAGGTGTGCATCGATCACTCGCTGTTTGAGGAGGAGGCGGAGTGCCATGACTCGCCGGAGGAGGAGGAGGAGGAGGCGGAGGCGTCCAGTTCGGAAGCTTGATGAAATCCTTACGCCATAGACCTGGAGTCCTCGGAGCAAGATACAGCCGAGTCTCCCCTTCACTGGTATGGTTGTCAAACTCGAGCTACTCAAATCCCTCCATTATTTCATCGACCATCACAAAATCATAGCCTTGTGGAATCGGAAGGTAGTGAAAAGTTGCGCCGGGTCGAGGAGGTGGAACATGGCCGACGACCACCTTGGGTTTGAGGTGCAGAAATTCCGCCAGAAGGTGGCAATGTTGAGACTCCGTGATAGCATCCACGGGGTAGCTGAGAGCCGTGAAATCAGGCTACGCAATGAGCTCGGTGGAACCCACACTGTTTCTCCGCTGAGATGGCGGGGTAGCTTCTGGGGTAGTTTTGGCAGCTGATACGTCTCAAACGTATCGATAATTTCTTCTCGCTCCATGCATGTTTTGTGTGATATTGCTATGATCTAGATACACTTTCATACACTTTTGATCATATTTGGACTAACCTATTAACTCAGTGCACCCCAGTGCCAGTTTCTGTTTTCCGTTGTTTTCTATTTCAGTTTTCCCCATATAAAAAGTGCTCCAAAAATCTGGGAAAATTCAGATAAAAAATCAGCGTACCGGAAGGTCCCAGAGCCCCGAAGGAGGGCCAGGGGGCCACCACCAGGTGCCCAGGCGGACACCTGGCGCGGCCCTGGCCGCGCCAGGGGGGCGCCTGGACCTCTATTGGCCCCCTTGGCTGCCCCCCTTCGCCTATTTATTCTCCGTCACGGGCAACATCCGAAGACAAAACCCTATTTCACAAACTCGCCTCTGTTCCGCTGTCGTCGCGCTTCCAAGATCGGGAGCATTGTCAGGACCCATCCTGGCACCCTGCCGGAGGGAGGATCGACCTCCGGGAGCTTCTCCTCCACCATGGACGCTTCCCGGATGTGTCGTGAGTAGTTTCCTTTGGACCATGGGTCCGTGATCAGTAGCTATGCGATGTTCTCCTCCCCTCTTTGGTCTTCATGGTTTAGAATTCATGAGCTTCCCTACATGATCGAGGCACATATGTAATCTTTCTGATTTTGCTATGCTAAGTTTGATGGGTTCTGATGGGTTATGAGATTATGTTCAGATTGTGATATAGTAATATAATTGGTTCTTATCTTTTGTATTTTTGTTCCGAAGTCATTCTTGCATGTCCTCCGTTGCTATTTATTGCTTTGGCCAAGTGGTAGGTAGTAACTCCAAGAGGGAACGTTATGATCGATTGTGAGTACATGCCCCCTGATGACACACTTGAGTGACAGAAACATGAGTCTAGGGGATGTGTTGTGGCCACAAGGGGGAAAACAATGGTGCTTGTAACCGCGGTTGCAAGTATTGTTTACTTTATGCAAAGTTCTTTTAATGCAGTTGTTTGTTGCTTTGGGTTTACACATTGGGTGGCACTCGCAACTTAATACCAGCGATATGTTCTAGATAGATATCTCAAGGTGGATGATTAGTAGTAGATGCAGATGGATTTCGGTCTACTTATGTTGGTGCACTGCCCATGCTTTTGAGCCTCTTCCTTTCTTTGTAGCATAGTTAGCATTGTGGTGTGTTTATAATCCTTTCAATTGCCCTTCTATAATTTGTTTACCTCGCATAGCAGTCTTATCGTCTTTTGGGAGAGAGACATCACTAGTGAAAATCACGGGACCCCGGTCCTATTCTCATCATTGTTACACGCTCATTTATTTTCTCGCATTTACTTTCAGTTGCTATCATCATTAACATTATCCCTTGTGTGTTTGACCCTTTGTAAACAACAAGACCGGAGAGATTGACAACCTCTCTGAACTTCGTTGGAGCAAAGTTAGTTGTGTCGTGTGCAGGTCCGCGTCAGATGCGCTGCGGTCACCTACTTATCATTGCCGGAGTCCTACAGGAGACAAACCCTATCCTCTACATAGGGGAAATTTGCTGCTATCCTACATCTCATCTTCCACTTGGGGTAACCAATGAAGGGTGAGAAGCCATTATCACTTCCACGCCATCAAGAAAATTTCTGGCGCCGTTGCCGGGGACTTCGAGTGATAAGATAGGGGAGTTGCCCACTATCTTTTACCTTTACTTTTTAGTCTTTTTAGTTTACCTTTCTGTTTTTATCTTTGTGTCTTATGTCGAAAATCACAAAAAAGTATTTATCTTGCTAGTAGCTGTCATTATGTATGGTCCTTTCGCCTTTGTTGAAATAGAGGTTCTCACCTTTAAACAAAAAGGTGGTGAGACTTTAAAAGATGCTTGGTATAGAATTAATGATTCTCAAAAAAGAGCCACCAATAATCAATCCACTACTATCCTGCTTAGAAATTTTTATGTTGGGATTACTCCTTGGAATAGGTTCATATTAGATACTACTATCAGTGGGAATTTCTTAGAAGCTCCAATTTGGGAATCTCTTAATGTTATTGAAAATCTTGTTATAAATCTCCCGGTTGCTAGCATACAAGAAGATATAACTTTAGCTCACATTATGAATAAACTTGAAAAAATAGAGTTAGAAATACCAAGTATAACTAGGATGAATGAGTTGGATCGCAAGATTCAAGGGAATTTGAATAGACTTGATAGCTCCATGCACAAAATTATTGAAACTTTGGAGACCATCAAATTCCATGATATGGATCCTTCTAGGATTGATAAGATTGAGGAAATCATTAATACTCTAGGAACTACTTTCTCCTCAATCAAACCAAAAAAGGTAGAGACTCCGCCAAGGAAGGAACCTAAGTTCAATTATGTCCCTAAGGTTCCCCGACCCAAAAATAAACCACCCATTGCCAAGGAAGTTTAAACCGTGAAAACTTTGGAAGAAATAACTCTCTTTGATAAATTTATAAATGAAACTCCCATTGATTTTCCGCCTTTTGGTTTTCTCCCTAGAAGTATCTTCATCAGGCCTTTATTTGAAAGACCTCCTAAGACTAGTTGTACAATTGAAGAGCTTTTTGATCATCATGATGATGATTCGATTGTTACGACTTGATGTTTTGCTTTATGCCTAGCGTAAAGGCATAAAAGAAAGCGCTTGTTGGGAGGAAACCCAAGATGTTTTTACTTCTGTTCTTAGTGGTCTTGATGATTTTTACTACTGTAGCAACAACATTGTATCGTTATTTTCAATCTTTGTGCCAAGGTATAGCCTCATATGACAAGGGAAGCGAAAGTGGTGACATGATGTCCAGAAAACAGATTCTGTCCTCGTGACGGAAAAAAATCGGATCAAATCACCAGTTCATATTTTTGAGCTTAATTTTTTGCACAGAATTCTCTATACAATCGCGGAACTTTTGTATGTTCTGAGTTTTTTTATTTGAGTTGCAGAAGTGCCCCTAAAAAATTCTTTACTACCTGCTTTTTTGTTTTTCACATATTCTGCCACGTTTTGCCTGTCCTTACTTTTGCAAACCTTAAGCTTGCTTTTTCTTTGTAAAAACCTTTTGGAAATCTTGAGAAATAGTAGCTCTTCAAGAATATCTTTATATCTAGTGGGGAAAAATTATTTTATTAAGGGTACTAACCTCTCTAATCAGCTTATGATGAGTTATGTATGAAGGGAGTTTTCAAGTGTGCGATGGAAGATGATGAGAGAAGATTCGGGAGTGTCAAGCGCTCAAGATTGGGGATGCCTCCATGCATCCCCAATAAATAATCAAGGAGACTCAAGCGTCTAAGCTTGGGGATGCCCCCGTGCATCCCATTCTCCATCAAAAATCATCATTTCGTTCTTCGTCTCACTATATTTTTATCACTTCATGTGTTATGTGCTATGCTTGGAGCGTCTCGCTCTTAGGTTTTACTTTTTGTTTCCTTTAGCTTTTCTTGCTGTTCATTACAAGTTAGACCCCGTCTAACTTTGTGTGGGAGAGAAACACGCTCCACTCCAATCTAGAACACATCATAGGATTCTTCATGCCTATCTTTTTGTTGTTGTGTGTTCCTTATCTTTTCGTAGCTACAACCATGTTTAGTTTTACTTTTAGTGGGTATTTAGCAAGAGCCTTGGATTTTGTTTAGTTTGTTGCTGGAACTCTCTTTAGTTTTCATGTTTATCTTGTCAAGAGAGTTGGTTGTTGCACTGAGTTGTGTCTTGTCTTGAAAGTAGGTGATTGAGGTTGCTATTTAATTTTAGTAGTAACCTGCAATAATTTTGAGGTATTGATGTGAGTAATGTTTGAACTTTTGGTGTCAAGAGTTCTAGCCTATTAGTAATAGGTGTCGTATTTTGGGAAATCCATGTTTATTTTCAAAACCTACAAAACTAGTTGAGAACTCTAGCTACTAGATGGATCACTAATCTTAGGAGGGATCGAGTATTAGAGTACACTCACATACCATGAGTCGAGGATGTGCAAGGATAACCAAACCCCCATACACTCCTCCTCTGGGTACTTTTCTCTTTGTGAACCTCCTTATTAGATTGAGAGTTACCGATAATAAGTGCATGAGTTATTCGTACTAATGCAAGTATTGAAAGTTGAAACTTCCACCTCCTCGTATTTGCTAGCCTCTCCTGTGTCGTGCATTGCCTTCTTCTCACTCCAAGAGTTAGCGTCCACCTTCGCCGGTACATCCAAATCCTTGGCATGATACACTCTGTCATTATAAACCTCCTTATGTCCTTCCTCAAAACAGCCACCATACCTACCTATCAAGGCTTTCCATAGCCTTTCCGAGATATATTTCGATGCAACTTCCACCTCTTGATGACTTGATCTTCATGTCATACATGTTCCTGCTACACTGGCAGCGGCATACAATGCATACATCATGATATCTACATCTTCTTTATGATTTGAGTAACTTGTAAAGTGTGAAAGATCTTCTATACCCTCTTGTAAATCAGGATGTTGACCTTAAGTGAGGAAAAGATCCCAAAGTGGACAAAATAAAAGATCCCAAAGACGACAAATGAGAGTTAAATAGAAAAAGCCATTGAGGCCATCAAAAAATACAAAAAATGGAAAAAAGAGAAAAAAAATAAATAGAGAGAAAGGGGCAACACTACTATCCTTTTGAAATATCCACACTAGTACTCCCTCTTATCCTTGTACTCCATAGAGATGATCATACATGTATATAGCTATGTGGGGACCTTCACACTATAGAACTTGGCTTGCATATTCCAAGGATGAGCCTCCTCAAAAGAGCTCTAGATCTTCATGAGCGAGCAAGTTAGATGCTCCCCACTAGTTCCATTGGAGAGCTTTTCAGCTCATATGTGCATCCGTTGCATGGCAACCCCTGTTGGCATTCGGAGTAGAAAAAAAAAATTTGGCACTACGAAACCAAGTCCCAAGATTGGATCTAGATAGATGCAAACACAGTTAGCGATCTTGTTACCTTAAAAACCGTTCAAATGGTAGTTCTCTCGCAGCGGAAGAAGTTGATGGAGATTTGGGGAAGATTGACGCGGTGCAATCCCTCGAACAGATCTGATCCGTGTGACACCCCACAAACAGATCTAGAAGTCCCTTGAATGAAGATCGAACGTACGATCTCTCTACGGTTGATGCACACGTACGGTGTAGTAGATCGGGCAGGGCTCCGCCGTCCAGAGCTTGGCGCCTCCAGAGTATAGTGGAGGGAGTAGCAGCACTTCGAGATACGATGGAGATCAGATCTACAAGAGAGGAGAGAGGAGGGGCAGCCCTGAGGCAAAAGAACAAATTCGTGTGTAAAAGGGTTGCCCCCATCTCCTCTATTTATAGTGGGAAGCGAGGGTAGGCCACCTTGGAGAAGGGGGCAGCCCTAGGGGTGGCGCCCTAGGGTTTCCCTCCCCTTAGGGCCGGCCAAGGAAGGGGGGGAGGAAGATTCCTCACCTAGGAGGAAGCTTCCTCCTAGGCCCCCCCCCCTTTGGGCCTTTTTAGTCCAAGTGCTCCCTCCCCCACTTGGGCCTTCCAAGTGAGAGAGGGCAAATTGGTATTAAATCTATTTTATTAATTCCAAAACAATTTGGGAATTCACAATAAATAAATATTAAACATATTTAGACCATCCCGGAACTTTTCCGACCCTCCGGTTTTACCTGGTTTTCTCAAAACTCTTCCCGGTACCTTACCGGGTCCCCGAAACGATTCCGGTTTTCTCTCCGATTAAATCTCAATCACTCCGAAACTTTTCCAGTGTGTTATACTTGTGCTCCTATCACTCTACTACTCAACAAATTTTCCACCGTTAAGTGTGTGACCCCATAGGTTCGGTAGAATACGGACATGAACCGGAAACTGACTTTCCCGCGGACCAATAGCCGATATCGGAGCCATGGACACCCATAACGGTTCCCGTACCTACACGAATATAAATTCGAGTGAACCACAAGCTTAACATGCCAGTCCTATTTGCTTCACGATACTATACAAAAACTGAGGTGAGATCTATTAGGTATCCGCATGATTAACCATTAACCATTATACCAAGTCATCCTCCTTCTCGTTTTGTTCCATTTTCTCGTTTAGTATTCCGGTATCCCTTGTGATCAATTCACAGTGTCTGGCCAGACGATGTTGTATGCCGTAATACCGAGAGGGCCGATAGAAGTATCTCTCCATCGTTAGAGGAGAAAATTCCCAACTCGAATCATTAAGTCCCTTGACACACTTTCAGGTGTGAGTGATCAAAGCCGTTATTGCCACGCCTGTTACGGGTGGTGTTGGGACAGTGTCAAAACCCACCCTCCGGTATGAAGTTACCAAACATTCTTATGGTCATGAAGGACACATGCATATTAACTTTAGATGATTTTATTTATAACATGGAAACAATGTGATCTCAAAGTAAATCATACAATTTGGTCGGTTCAACACCCTTGTTCTGGCAACAATGTGCTCCCATGTGTTACCCGCATTTCCAATGCCCTATGAATAGGAAAACATGTCATCCATAACACACCGGTTAGTCCTAGAGGCAGACTAAGAACACTTGGTGTATATACTCCACACCTGCACATGGGTTTTCCTCCGGAGGCAGTTAACATGCTACTTGGCAAACCTCCCCATAAGCCATTTGCAGTTATAACACAGACATATAAACTTTAATAATGAACCTGGAATTATAATAATACAATTTATTATTGCCTCTAGGGCATAATTCCAACAACCCCTACTCCTGACATCATATCTATCATTTGGCCTTCTCGCCTATGATTGTCCTTATTGATGTGAGCCTTTCTCGCCCTTTTTGTCTTCCTCCTCCACCACATTTCTCTCTTTGCCATCCTAAGTGTCAACTCTCGTGCTTACGCTCATCCATTGCATGAGTGCTCAAAATATCGAAAAGGAGTGGATCAAATTGACTTGTACCTGGATAGTGGTCTGGGGACGAGTCAAGATAAGATCCCAAAGAAGACCAAGGGTGAAACTTTAGTACATTGAGTTTTCAACAAAAATACTTTTTTCTCATATTCCCTATCACCCTTCTTGCATGCAAACTCCATTTGGAGACATTCGAGTCACGGACAACGAGAGCTCTTGCACCTAATGTTCTTTTGTTAGTTGTTTCAATGCTAATATAGACTCTTGCATGTTATGACTTGAATTGAATCACATACCTTCATTGCTTTACTTTTCAAAGTTCTTATATGGTTGGTAGCATGTCACCACAAAAATTTTGCTTGTTATCATTTACCTACTCGAGGACGAGCAGGAATTAAGCTTGGGGATGTTGATACGTCTCAAATGTATCGATATTTTCTGCTTGCTCCATGCATGTTTTGTGTGATATTGCTATGATCTAGATACACTTTCATGCACTTTAGATCATATTTGGACTAACCTATTAACTCAGTGCACCCGAGTGCCAGGTTCTATTTTCTTCTGGTTTTCTATTTCAGTTCTCCCCCATATAAAAAGTGCTCCAAAAATTCGGGAAAATTCAGATAAAAATCAGCACACCGGAAGGTTCCAGAGCAACGAAGGAGGGCCAAGGGCCTGGCCGCGCCAAGGCGCGCCTGGACCCCTGGTGGGCCCCCTGGCTGCCCCCCTTCGCCTATTTATTCTCCGTCACGGGAAACTTCCGAAGAAAAACCCCTATGTCTCAAACTCGCCTCTGTTCCGACGCCGCCGCACTTCCAAGATCGGGAGCACCGTCAGGACCCTTCCCGACACCCTGCCGGAGGGAGGATAGACCTTCGGGAGCTTCTCCTCCACAATGGACGCTTCCCGGATGTGCCGTGAGTAGTTTCCTTTGGACCATGGGTCCATGATCAGTATCTATGTGATGTTTTTCTCCCCTCTTTGTTCTTCATGGTTTATACCTCGTGAGCTGCCCTACATGATCGAGGCACATATGTAATATTTCTGCTTTTGCTATGCTGAGTTTGATGGGATCTGATGGATTATGAGATTATGTTAAGATTGGTTCTTATCTTTTGTATTTTTGTTCCGAAGTAATTCTTGCATGTTCTCCGTTCTCGTTTATTGCTTTGGCCAAGTGGTAGGTAGTAACTCCAAGAGGGAACGTTGTGCTCGATTGTGGGTACATGCCCCCTGATGACACACTTGAGTGACAGAAACATGAGTCTAGGGGATGTGTTGTGGCCACAATGGGGAAAACAACAGTGGTTGTAACCGCGATTGCAAGGATTGTTTACTTTACGCAAAGTTCTTTTAATGCAGTTGTCTGTTGATTTGGATTTACTCTTTGGGTGGGGCTCGCAACTTAATACCAGCGAGATGTTCTGGATAGGTATCTCAAGGTGGATGATTAGTAGTAGATGCAGATGGATTTCAGTCTACTTATGTTGGCGTACTGCCCGTGCTTTTGAGCCTCTTCCTTTCTTTGTAGTATAGTTAGCATTGCGGTGCGTTTATAATCCTGTCAATTTCCCTTCTGTAGTTTGTTTACCTCGCATAGCAGTCTTATAGTCTTTTGGGAGTGAGACATCACTAGTGAACATCACGGGAGCCCGGTCCATATTCTCATCATTGTTACACACTCATTTATTTTCTCACATTTACTTTCAGTTGCTATCTTCATTATCATTATCGCTTGTGTGTTTGACCCTTTGTAAACAACAAGACCGGAGAGATTGACAACCTCTCTGAACTTCGTTGGGAGAAAAGTTAATTGTGTGGTGTGCAGGTCTGCGTCAGTTGCGCTGATTTCACCTACTTATCATTGCCGGAGTCCTACGGGAGACAAACCCTATCCTCTACATAGGGGAAATTTGCTGCTATCCTACATATCACCTTCCACTTGGGGTAACCAACGAAGGGTGAGAAGCCATTATCACTTCCACGCCATTAGAAGCTCGATGGCTCTCCTCTAGCGCTAGTACTCTTGCATTCAGCTTCTACAGTTCACTGAGCTCCTGTTTCCTCTTCCTCTCTCGGGTTTTGTGTACCGACCCAATTCACACAGAATTGAACTCTCTGTGCTCAAGTGCCAGTCCCTGGATCGAACTCGCTGGCACACACAGTATCATCGATGTATATCAAAGTACAAGTGCATCATTATTACAACGTATGATCCAGAGTAAACAAATAACAAGTTGCATAGCTCAAGGCTAGCTTATTCAATATAAATATAGCGGAAGCTAAAACAAGTAACGTGGAGTCCAATCAACAGCCACATGCGAACATGCTGACTGTAGACTCGCAACCCCTAAACGCACCTTACTGGTCGTCTGAAAAACCTGCAACACCGAAGGTTACAGCCCGACAACGGGTCAGTACATCTGATTTGTATGGCAAGTGACACGGAAAAGTTTATATAAAGGACCTACATCTACATGCAAGGTAATTCAAAGGAAAGGCTTATGGTTTTGTTTTGCAGAAAGCCAATTTTCTCCTGAACTAAACTAGTCAAAGTTTTAAGTTGAATTCTACCTGAAACACACAGCAAGCCATGCTAGTCTTTCCCACCAAAATTATTATTAAGTGTTCACCTGTCAAGATCATTCATCAACAATACTAACTAGTTGCTCAAAGTTCGTCCGTAACCGTGGACACGGCTAATCATGATTAGTTTATACGCTCTGCAGAGGTTGTACACGTTCCCCACTGGACTCAACCCGAAGATTGAGACAAAGACTTTCTGAAGAGGTTGCCTCCACCCTTTGGTAGCCGGTACACCTAACACACATCTGTTGGATATATGCTCTAGAGGCAAATAATATATGATTATTCTAATATATCTAATCAAGTTCATAAACCAGTTTCATACCGTACGATCTCTCTACGGTTGATGCACACGTACGGTGTAGTAGATCGGGCAGGGCTCCGCCGTCCAGAGCTTGGCGCCTCCAGAGTATAGTGGAGGGAGTAGCAGCACTTCGAGATACGGTGGAGATCAGATCTACAAGAGAGGAGAGAGGAGGGGCAGCCCTGAGGCAAAAGAACAAATTCGTGTGTAAAAGGGTTGCCCCCATCTCCTCTATTTATAGTGGGAAGCGAGGGTAGGCCACCTTGGAGAAGGGGGCAGCCCTAGGGGTGGCGCCCTAGGGTTTCCCTCCCCTTAGGGCCGGCCAAGGAAGGGGGGGAGGAAGATTCCTCACCTAGGAGGAAGCTTCCTCCTAGGCCCCCCCCCCTTTGGGCCTTTTTAGTCCAAGTGCTCCCTCCCCCACTTGGGCCTTCCAAGTGAGAGAGGGCAAATTGGTATTAAATCTATTTTATTAATTCCAAAACAATTTGGGAATTCACAATAAATAAATATTAAACATATTTAGACCATCCCGGAACTTTTCCGACCCTCCGGTTTTACCCGGTTTTCTCAAAACTCTTCCCGGTACCTTACCGGGTCCCCGAAACGATTCCGGTTTTCTCTCCGATTAAATCTCAATCACTCCGAAACTTTTCCAGTGTGTTATACTTGTGCTCCTATCACTCTACTACTCAACAAATTTTCCACCGTTAAGTGTGTGACCCCATAGGTTCGGTAGAATACGGACATGAACCGGAAACTGACTTTCCCGCGGACCAATAGCCGATATCGGAGCCATGGACACCCATAACGGTTCCCGTACCTACACGAATATAAATTCGAGTGAACCACAAGCTTAACATGCCAGTCCTATTTGCTTCACGATACTATACAAAAACTGAGGTGAGATCTATTAGGTATCCGCATGATTAACCATTAACCATTATACCAAGTCATCCTCCTTCTCGTTTTGTTCCATTTTCTCGTTTAGTATTCCGGTATCCCTTGTGATCAATTCACAGTGTCTGGCCAGACGATGTTGTATGCCGTAATACCGAGAGGGCCGATAGAAGTATCTCTCCATCGTTAGAGGAGAAAATTCCCAACTCGAATCATTAAGTCCCTTGACACACTTTCAGGTGTGAGTGATCAAAGCCGTTATTGCCACGCCTGTTACGGGTGGTGTTGGGACAGTGTCAAAACCCACCCTCCGGTATGAAGTTACCAAACATTCTTATGGTCATGAAGGACACATGCATATTAACTTTAGATGATTTTATTTATAACATGGAAACAATGTGATCTCAAAGTAAATCATACAATTTGGTCGGTTCAACACCCTTGTTCTGGCAACAATGTGCTCCCATGTGTTACCCGCATTTCCAATGCCCTATGAATAGGAAAACATGTCATCCATAACACACCGGTTAGTCCTAGAGGCAGACTAAGAACACTTGGTGTATATACTCCACACCTGCACATGGGTTTTCCTCCGGAGGCAGTTAACATGCTACTTGGCAAACCTCCCCATAAGCCATTTGCAGTTATAACACAGACATATAAACTTTAATAATGAACCTGGAATTATAATAATACAATTTATTATTGCCTCTAGGGCATAATTCCAACAACCCCTACTCCTGACATCATATCTATCATTTGGCCTTCTCGCCTATGATTGTCCTTATTGATGTGAGCCTTTCTCGCCCTTTTTGTCTTCCTCCTCCACCACATTTCTCTCTTTGCCATCCTAAGTGTCAACTCTCGTGCTTACGCTCATCCATTGCATGAGTGCTCAAAATATCGAAAAGGAGTGGATCAAATTGACTTGTACCTGGATAGTGGTCTGGGGACGAGTCAAGATAAGATCCCAAAGAAGACCAAGGGTGAAACTTTAGTACATTGAGTTTTCAACAAAAATACTTTTTTCTCATATTCCCTATCACCCTTCTTGCATGCAAACTCCATTTGGAGACATTCGAGTCACGGACAACGAGAGCTCTTGCACCTAATGTTCTTTTGTTAGTTGTTTCAATGCTAATATAGACTCTTGCATGTTATGACTTGAATTGAATCACATACCTTCATTGCTTTACTTTTCAAAGTTCTTATATGGTTGGTAGCATGTCACCACAAAAATTTTGCTTGTTATCATTTACCTACTCGAGGACGAGCAGGAATTAAGCTTGGGGATGTTGATACGTCTCAAATGTATCGATATTTTCTGCTTGCTCCATGCATGTTTTGTGTGATATTGCTATGATCTAGATACACTTTCATGCACTTTAGATCATATTTGGACTAACCTATTAACTCAGTGCACCCGAGTGCCAGGTTCTATTTTCTTCTGGTTTTCTATTTCAGTTCTCCCCCATATAAAAAGTGCTCCAAAAATTCGGGAAAATTCAGATAAAAATCAGCACACCGGAAGGTTCCAGAGCAACGAAGGAGGGCCAAGGGCCTGGCCGCGCCAAGGCGCGCCTGGACCCCTGGTGGGCCCCCTGGCTGCCCCCCTTCGCCTATTTATTCTCCGTCACGGGAAACTTCCGAAGAAAAACCCCTATGTCTCAAACTCGCCTCTGTTCCGACGCCGCCGCACTTCCAAGATCGGGAGCACCGTCAGGACCCTTCCCGACACCCTGCCGGAGGGAGGATAGACCTTCGGGAGCTTCTCCTCCACAATGGACGCTTCCCGGATGTGCCGTGAGTAGTTTCCTTTGGACCATGGGTCCATGATCAGTATCTATGTGATGTTTTTCTCCCCTCTTTGTTCTTCATGGTTTATACCTCGTGAGCTGCCCTACATGATCGAGGCACATATGTAATATTTCTGCTTTTGCTATGCTGAGTTTGATGGGATCTGATGGATTATGAGATTATGTTAAGATTGGTTCTTATCTTTTGTATTTTTGTTCCGAAGTAATTCTTGCATGTTCTCCGTTCTCGTTTATTGCTTTGGCCAAGTGGTAGGTAGTAACTCCAAGAGGGAACGTTGTGCTCGATTGTGGGTACATGCCCCCTGATGACACACTTGAGTGACAGAAACATGAGTCTAGGGGATGTGTTGTGGCCACAATGGGGAAAACAACAGTGGTTGTAACCGCGATTGCAAGGATTGTTTACTTTACGCAAAGTTCTTTTAATGCAGTTGTCTGTTGATTTGGATTTACTCTTTGGGTGGGGCTCGCAACTTAATACCAGCGAGATGTTCTGGATAGGTATCTCAAGGTGGATGATTAGTAGTAGATGCAGATGGATTTCAGTCTACTTATGTTGGCGTACTGCCCGTGCTTTTGAGCCTCTTCCTTTCTTTGTAGTATAGTTAGCATTGCGGTGCGTTTATAATCCTGTCAATTTCCCTTCTGTAGTTTGTTTACCTCGCATAGCAGTCTTATAGTCTTTTGGGAGTGAGACATCACTAGTGAACATCACGGGAGCCCGGTCCATATTCTCATCATTGTTACACACTCATTTATTTTCTCACATTTACTTTCAGTTGCTATCTTCATTATCATTATCGCTTGTGTGTTTGACCCTTTGTAAACAACAAGACCGGAGAGATTGACAACCTCTCTGAACTTCGTTGGGAGAAAAGTTAATTGTGTGGTGTGCAGGTCTGCGTCAGTTGCGCTGATTTCACCTACTTATCATTGCCGGAGTCCTACGGGAGACAAACCCTATCCTCTACATAGGGGAAATTTGCTGCTATCCTACATATCACCTTCCACTTGGGGTAACCAACGAAGGGTGAGAAGCCATTATCACTTCCACGCCATTAGAAGCTCGATGGCTCTCCTCTAGCGCTAGTACTCTTGCATTCAGCTTCTACAGTTCACTGAGCTCCTGTTTCCTCTTCCTCTCTCGGGTTTTGTGTACCGACCCAATTCACACAGAATTGAACTCTCTGTGCTCAAGTGCCAGTCCCTGGATCGAACTCGCTGGCACACACAGTATCATCGATGTATATCAAAGTACAAGTGCATCATTATTACAACGTATGATCCAGAGTAAACAAATAACAAGTTGCATAGCTCAAGGCTAGCTTATTCAATATAAATATAGCGGAAGCTAAAACAAGTAACGTGGAGTCCAATCAACAGCCACATGCGAACATGCTGACTGTAGACTCGCAACCCCTAAACGCACCTTACTGGTCGTCTGAAAAACCTGCAACACCGAAGGTTACAGCCCGACAACGGGTCAGTACATCTGATTTGTATGGCAAGTGACACGGAAAAGTTTATATAAAGGACCTACATCTACATGCAAGGTAATTCAAAGGAAAGGCTTATGGTTTTGTTTTGCAGAAAGCCAATTTTCTCCTGAACTAAACTAGTCAAAGTTTTAAGTTGAATTCTACCTGAAACACACAGCAAGCCATGCTAGTCTTTCCCACCAAAATTATTATTAAGTGTTCACCTGTCAAGATCATTCATCAACAATACTAACTAGTTTCTCAAAGTTCGTCCGTAACCGTGGACACGGCTAATCATGATTAGTTTATACGCTCTGCAGAGGTTGTACACGTTCCCCACTGGACTCAACCCGAAGATTGAGACAAAGACTTTCTGAAGAGGTTGCCTCCACCCTTTGGTAGCCGGTACACCTAACACACATCTGTTGGATATATGCTCTAGAGGCAAATAATATATGATTATTCTAATATATCTAATCAAGTTCATAAACCAGTTTCATACCGTGCTAGAACTGTATCAGTGAAACAATGATATAGGTGTGGTATAGAAACCCCAAGAGTTCCTAGTTAGCCTCTACATCGATAACTAGTTCATGGTCAACATGATGATCGTGGTCTCGCGATCATGGACAATTAAGTCTCTTGACTATGAGGTCACCTCACTGGTTAAGTGACGTGATGAACATTACCCAAAGTAAGCATTACAACATGATCAAATCTTATGAAGGTTCAGTGTTGTAATTACAGAAAGTGGTAGACCGTTCCTTTGACCGTGAGTACGTGCATAATTGCTATCTTCCCGGATGCTTTGACTTACATCCCACCACCTGACTGAAATATGCGGGGCATAAGGTTGTATCTTGGGTATTCCGTGGAGATATGTTGAGGAGTATTGTTACAAGAGCGGGATTTGTCAATCCATATAATGGATAGATACTCGAGGCCCACTCGGTGAGATTCCATCCATAAAGCTGCAGCGTGTGACTAGGTCACGGGGATGAATATCACGGGAACGAGTGAATGAGGATTAGTTCAGAACGAGGTTGAACCAGACATAGTATGTCATTGATCGAATCTCGGAACAATCCAGTATCGCTGACAAAGGGAATGCTATACGACGTAAGGTCCAATCGGTGTTTGATATCCGGAATGCACAGGGGTTATTATGGGCATCCAGGTCCCGCTGATGATCATTGACCGTAGACTCATCTCGGTCATGACTGGAGTGTTCTCGGACCGTAGGGTAACACACTTAAGGGCTCGATGAAATCGGAGACCTTTTCAGAACCATTGGAGTAACCAGAGAATAAAGGAAACGACATTGGAGAAGTACCGTGTTGAACCGAACAAGTTCGGAGTGAACCGGAAGTTGTTCCGGAGCACCGGGAGATGGAATATTATGTTTTAGTTATTAATTTATTGAATTAATAATTAAAATCATTTTATTTCTAATTAATATGTGCAACGGGCCTTAGTGGAGAAAAAGGCCCATTAGGGGAAATAAAAGGGAAAAAGAAAAAAGAAAAGAGGGGGGAGGCGCCATGGGCCCTAGGGCCCATGAGGGGTGCGCCCCTCCCCCCTTGGTCGGCCACCTCCCCTTAGCAAAGGGACTTTAGTCCCACATTGCTAAGGGAGAGGGGTTGACTCCCTCCCCTCTGCCTATATATAGATGGGCAGGGTGCACATATTTAATACACACAAATTCGTGAGAAATTAAATATTACTCCGAATTGAGATCGGTTTTCTCCGGTCTTCTCCCCTCCCTTTTCTCTTTCACGGTGGGATCCCTAGTGTGAGCCTTTAGTGGAATTGAGGTTTCTCTGCTAGAATCGGAGGCCGTCGTGCTGCCGAAGCTCCGTCTGGAGGTCTGCTTTCGCCACCTTCGTTGGATCGGAGAACGGAGGTCGTCATCGAGTCTCAAACGTGTGCGAGTACTACGAGGTGCTAAACATGTGGCACTACACCCATCCGGGTGCTCAACACAGACAGGGGGCTGTGAAACTTGATCGGCTAGCTATGTTAATTCCGCACTACTTTCCGTTACGGTAATACGGCTAGCTAGATCTTGCGTTATGGGAACGCTTGTTAGAAAAAATTGTGTTTTCTGCTGCGAACCCCAACAACATCTACATCAGCTAGCTACCAGGGCCAGGTTCCCCACAACATACTCGTGCTAAGCCAGAGCCCATATAGCCAGTGACTGTACACGGAAGCTACTAGTAATATTGCATGTCTGATCTTTTTGAGCCTGGACAGCGCCCACTGCGTCAGAGGGTAGGCACCATGTCGCACCCGGTTCACCACCAATACAACCATTGGGTGCATTTAACCCCGGCACTGTCCTTAGACAAGGCACAACTACCGGGATGCAACCCACCCGTCCAGAAGTGATTTCTATTTAATATAAAGTTGCTACACAGTTTATTAAATAGCTCACATGCACTCCATGAATTATCACAACCCAAACCACGTCTACAAAGCATAGCAATAAAGTAACAACACGGTCTAGGTTGATCTACTAAAAAAAGTCAAGTCATGTGGCTATCCTAACTGGTTTTGCAGCAACAGTAAAGTAAACTACCTATCATGCAATAGGGTGATATTTTTTAACATAATGCATATAAAAAATATAGGTATGAGTATGGTCAAAGCATCACTTGCCTTCTTGCTGTTCCTGACGATCACAATCCTCACAAAACGAGGCGGTACACTCCGGAAAATCTATACGAGCAAACATAGCACCAATCAACATATATTCAATACAAATATGCTCAAACATTAATAAACATTCAAAGAACAGTAGAAAAACTTGCCTAACAGTAGCTAAACTCAAAGTACTTGTCAAAATAAAACCAACGAAAAAAGAAACAGCGCAAACGGGCGCACCGTTAAAAAGTTTCGGCTACCGGAAGTTCAAATTTGGATCTTCTTGGGATTCAAACTTGAAAACTTCAAACTTCTGTAAAACATGGTCTACTGGCTAGGAAGTTTTAGCACGGTCGCAACGCAACTGGAATCACTCAATTCCGAGTTACGGTTAAAAAGTACTCGCGAAAACGGTACCGGGTGCAAAACGGGGTCTAATATGCAAACAGGGACCTATCCGTAAATAAATAATGCGAAAAACGCGATTGGGTCCCTGGCCGATGGTTGACGAGATCTGGACGTTTTTTTTTTCGGAAACGCATCTAACTTCCTTTTTTTCAGCTCTCTCTCTCTCTCCCGTCGGCCCGAAGGCCATGGCCATGGGGCTGCGGCTCCTGCTGGCGGCGGCGCGGCCGGCCAGGTGACGGTGGCGGCGGGACGCGCAGGGCGCGGGGTCGAGGCGGCCAGGCGCGCTGGGCGACGGCGGCCCGTGGCGGCCGGGCGAGCTCGCCGGCTCGCCGGCGACGACCATGCAGCGCGGCGGCGCTAGGTGGCGAGGAGGCGGCGGGACTGGCGCGGGAGAGGCGGGGCGGCGGCACACCTCCGGCGGTGGCGATTCCGGCGAGTCCGACGGCGAGAAAAACGAACTTCGGCGAACCCCAACGAGATTTCGGCGAACTCCGGCGAACTTCCGGCGAGATTCCGGCGATGACGTCGGCGGCGGCGGGACCCGCGGATTAGTTTAGGGATAAACCTAAAACACTAAAAGAAATTAATCTAGCCCTAAACGGGGCTATTTATATACAGCCTCTCCTCCGGTTTTTTTTAAATCCGAGATAAATACAAAATCGGTCTGCGGAAAAAAAACAGAACAGGCTCAATAGGCCCAAAATAGTTTTAGAAAAATCACGGAAAAATATTTTTTATTTCCGTCTTCGCCAGTATTTGAAAATAATAAAACTGAATTTTTGGCTTACCAAAATATTAAATAAAAATAAAAACTTTGCAACTTATTTTTAAATATTTTTAAATACTTTTCTGGTATTTTAAAAATACCAAAAAACCCAAAAAATTATTTTAAAACTTTTCCGGAGCATAAATAAATTCCCAAAATATTTTTAGAAAATATTTATAACTCCAAAATAAATTGAAAAAGTCTCCCAAAAATATTTTAAACTATTTTCCAATAAGTTAAAAATGGGGATAAGTCCTTTTATATCCTCTCCAGCGAACTGCCATGTGTTGAAAAATGTTAAAAAATATTTTAAAACTCCAGAAAAATGCGGAAACAGCATGAGATGCATATGATGATCTATTAACATCCAAATTTAGAAAATTGGGATGTTACAAACTAATTCAAGGACAGGCTCAGTTGATCCAGTTGCTCACTCAGAATATGGGCAACAACAACAATGTGCCACCACCACCACCTGTGGACACGCTGGCGAGGTTCCTGAGGTTGAATCCTCAGAGGTTCTCTAGCACTCCTGAGCCCATAGTGGCGGATGACTGGCTTCGTTCAGTGGCCCGGAACATGGAGACAATTGGCTGTACCGAGGCAGAGAGGGTGAGGTTTGCCTCACATTTGCTGGAGGGTCCTGCCGCAGCATGGTGGGACAACTACTTGCTGACTTACCCCATCGACACCATCACTTGGGCGCAGTTTCAGTCTGCCTTTCGCACCGCACATGTTTCACCAGGAGCCATGAGCTTGAAGAAGAAGGAGTTCTGCAGTTTGCGTCAGGGAGGTCGTTCAGTGGCCGAGTATGTTCAGGTGTTCAACAGGTTTGCCAGATATGCTCCAGATGATGTCCGGAATGATGCAGCAAGGCAAGAGAAGTTCTTGGAGGGGTTGAATGATGAGTTGGGAGTCCAGTTGACAGTAGCTACTTTTTCTAACTTCCAGGCGCTCATAGACAAAGCTATTGTGTTGGAAGGCAAGCAACAGGCCATTGAGAACCGCAAGAGGAAGTACAACAACAACAATGGTGGCAAGTATAACTCTGGACCGCATCAGAAGCCACGTACTTCTTATGGTGGCAATGGAGGACATAACCATGGACATAACCACAATGGTGGGAATGGACATGTTCACAGTGGAGGACACAACCATCATGGTGGGAATGGTCACAACCATAATGGCCACAACCACCACAATGGGAACAAGAATGGCAATGGAAATGGAAATGGAAGGAACAATGGGAATGGGAGAAGCAATGGAGCCAATGGAGGCAATGGAAACAACCGTCAGAATGGCCAGGCACCAAAGGACTTGAGTCACATCCAGTGTTTCAGGTGCAAGAACATGGGACACTATGCCACAGACTGCCCGGAGTCCAATGGGAATGGATTCGTCAAGCCAATCCTTTCAACAAGGGGCATGTGAACCATGTCAACATGGAGGAGATCTATGATGAGCCTGATGCTGTGATTGGTAAGTTCTTTATCAATTCAGTACCCGCACTTGTTCTTTTTGATTCTGGTGCATCACATTCATTCATTCATATCGAGGTTATTTGTGGATAAGCATGAGTTACCTACCATAGTTCTTAAGTCATCTATGCTCATAAGTTCTCCGGGAGCGGAGATGTCAACCATTTTGGGATGCTATCAGTTGAGCCTAGCCATAGGGAAGCATGTTTTTCCTACAGATTTGATTGTGTTGAAGTCGTAAGGTTTGGATATTATATTGGGCATGGATTGGTTAGCCAAGTACCAAGGTCTATCACTCTCCGTACACCGAATGGACAGAAGATCAGATATGTGTCCAGGTATAAACATCAGCACGCTCAGGTGAATTATCTTAAGGGGGGTAGCCTAGATGATGTGTGTGTTGTGAGGGAGTATCCGGATGTGTTTCCGGAGGAGTTGCCAGGTATGCCACCGGATAGGGAGATTGAGTTCCTTATTGATTTAATACCAGGCACTGGGCCTATTGCTAAGAGACCGTATAGGATGCCCGCTAATGAACTTGCAGAGTTGAAGGAACAGATCAGAGAGTTGCAAGCAAAGGGGTTCATTCGCCCAAGCTCGTCACCTTGGGGATCTCCAGTGTTGTTTGTTGAGAAGAAGGATGGAACCCAGAGGATGTGTGTTGACTACCGTTCTCTGAATGATGTTACTATCAAGAACAAGTATCCTTTACCTGTGATTAATGATCTATTTGACCAATTGGAGGGAGCTTGTGTATTCTCTAAGATTGATCTTCGTTCTTGTTATCATCAAGTGAAGATTCGGGAGAAAGATATTTCGAAGACTGCTTTTACTACAAGGTATGGGTTGTATGAATATACCGTTATGTCATTTGGATTTACTAATGCTCCTGCATACTTCATGAATATGATGAACAAGGTGCTTATGGAGTTCTTGGATAAATTCGTTGTGGTATTCATTGATGATATATTGGTGTATTCCAAGAATGAGCAAGAGCATGACACACATTTGCGTTTGGTATTGGAGAAGCTCAGGGAGCACAAATTTTATGCCAAGTTCAGCAAGTGTGAGTTCTGGTTGAAGGAGGTAGGATTCCTTGGACATGTTGTGTTAGGAGAAGGAGTAGCTGTGGACCCATCCAAGGTATCAACAGTTACAGAATGGGAGACGGCCGCGACAGTTGGAGACATTCGCAGTTTCTTGGGTCTTGCAGGATATTATAGGAGGTTCATTGAGAATTTCTCCAAGCTTGCAAAACCAATGACTGAGCTGTTGAAGAAAGAGAATAAGTTTGTTTGGAGTGAGGCATGTGAAACCAGCTTTCAGGAGTTGAAGAAACGGTTAGTAACTGCATCTGTTTTATGTTTGCCTGATATACATAAGGATTTCCAAGTATATTGTGATGCATCTCGTTGAGGACTTGGTTGTGTTTTGATGCAAGGGGGTAGAGTTGTTGCTTATGCTTCGCGTCAGCTTAAGAACCATGAGCAGAACTATCCTACACATGATTTGGAGTTAGCTGCAGTTGTTCATGAATTGAAAACATGGAGGCAATATCTTGTTGGTAATCACTGTGATGTTTTTACTGATCATAAGAGTTTGAAGTATATCTTTACTCAGAAGGATTTGAATCTCAGGCAAAGTAGATGGCTGGAGCTTATTAAGGATTATGATTTGAATGTGCAGTATCATCCTGGTAAAGAGAATGTGGTTGCTGATGCATTGAGCCGTAAGAGTCATATCAAGGTTGCTAATGTTGAGGATATGCCACGTGAGTTATGTGCGCAGTTCAAGAATCTCAGGTTGGAGATAGTTCCTAAGGGATATGTGGAAACATTGGAAGTGAAGCCAAATCTGTTGGAAAGAATCAGAAAGGCTGTCACAACCCAAGTTTAGGTAAGTGCTAGGGCTTGCTTGTCCCTTTGCATCATGTGAAAAATTCAAATGAAATTCAAAAATGGGGAAAAGAAAAGCCCTGAAAAATTAATTCAAATGGCCAGATAAAAATCTTTTTCCAAAAATCATTTGAGTATTTGAGAAATTTCTATAAATGATGGTGATCATTTTAAAAGTGGTTTGGGTTCTTTCCCATGCCCATGGAATATTCAAAAATTCAAAATGTGCCCTGGAAATTAAATTTGACCCATATTTGAATTGAAATTCAAATGTTTTGAATTTAAAAAATGCTCAAATTCTACAAGTGACTTGCTACTGGTCACCTAGGATTTATAAAAATGTTTGGGCATTTTAAAAAATTGCCTAGCTATTTGTTTCTAGGAAAAACAAAATAACACAAAAAGAAAAGAAGAAAAAAAGAAAAGAAAAGGGGGAAACACCCCTTGGCTTCTGGCCCAACTGAAGCCCCCCAGGCCCACCAGCTCGGCCCAGCCCACCCCCAGTTTGTCTTCTTCCCCAAGCTCCTCGGTGGCAGCCTGGGAGCAAGCCGGCGCCACCTCGACGCCGTTGAGGGCCTTCTAGGCCTCCCCTGCCTCTCCTCTCTCGCCACGCAGACGCCCACAAGGCTCCCCATCCTCCCCCCTAGCCCGTGGTCATCTCCTCCTCTCCGCGTCGCCATTGCTAGGCGGTCCGAGAAGCTCGCCGGAGCGTGCAGCCGCGCCACCGTGTCCACTCTCCTCCTCACGCCGCCAAAACTTGTCCAGGAGACTCCCCGGCGTCGACTACTTCTTCCCACGCGAGCAAGGCAAGCCGGAGAGCCCAGGGAACACCGAATCGAACTTTTTCCTCCACCACTGCCGCCGGACTCCGGCGAGGATTCCATCGCCCACAGTGCCTCTCCCGCCTCGACATCGACACCTTTGCAATCACGGTGAGCCAGCGCGTCTTTCCCCTTTCTCCAAGCCCAGCCTCGTGCCCTCCTTCGTCGTGTTCATCTACACAGAGCCACGGCCATCGTGCGTCGTCGTCGCCGGCGATGATAGGGCCACCCCCTTGAACCTCAACTGGTGCCACTCGACGCGGGAGGACTCCAGGAGCTCAAAGATGGTCTCCCCGCTCCTTTAGGCCCACGATTTATGCTTCCAGTGCGAGCGCCGCCGCGGATTTGGTCGCCGCCGGCGACATTCCGGCGGGCCCAATTAGTTAATCACTAATCCACCCCTAATCCCCTCCCAGAGCCCATGACAGGTGGGGCCCCAGCGCCTTAACCCTCTGTTTAAGTTAAATAAAACAGGGATTAACCCCCCTGAGGCTGACACCCTGGCCCCACTGGTCAGTCCCCCCTGTGACATCAGCATTGCATCATGCTGATGCAATAAACCTTTTTCCAGAGGTTTAAAATAATCCAGAAAATGCAGAAAATTAGCTAAACTTTGAAAAATCATAGAAAATTCATATGAACTCCAAATTTAATAAATAATATATGAAAAATTATCAGAAAAATGCAAGGATTAAGAATATGCAAAAAACATTTATGTTTAACCATTTTAAAATGGGTGAACAGTAGCAAATGTGTATATGGCTTAATTTGAATTTGAATTTGGAGTTTCAAATTGCAAATCCTTTGCAATATACTTCAATTAAAATGAATATGCTACAAACCAGTACCATTCACAACATGGAACCACTTATCATGTGCTTGTGCATTTTTACTTTCGAAGTTGTCCCCCCTTGTTGATGATTGCCTCCGATGACAGACGTTCCGAGATGATGATCACCCCCGAAGAAGAAGACCACCGTTAAGACCCGTGTATCGTCAGCAAGGCAAGCAAACCCCCATTGATCATGTCTATAAAATCCTACTTCCCTCTCAGTCTCTCTTATGCATGTTTAGGAGATCACCGAGACAAGTTCTTTCGCATAGTTGAACCCATTCCGATGCATGACCTATCATTTTGTCACCGTATTAAGAAAACCACAATCCTAGAAGATTTAGGAGTTGAATGATGAGCATGTGGCCCCTACAACTGTTACTGCTTATTGCTGCTTAGTGTTACAGTGAGGATGTTATGTTTGTCAGTCGGGATGGAATGAACACAGTGATGCTGATTATATCGTGTTGGTGAATCCACCCTAAGAAAAGGTGAACGATGAGAGGTTGTGTAGGAGTACACAGTGGGTTGTCTCGTGGAAAACTGCCCTAGGCCCCGAGTTCCTGTTTTGTGATCCAAGACAAAGAGTATAACCACATGTAGGGTTTATGGGAGCCCCGTTTGGCCTCTTTACGTACCCGATCCGGTCCAGGAGTCACACTAGATTCGGGCTTTCCATTTGACCTAACTATAGATATGTGGGTGGACCTGTGAGGCAGTGAAACCATCTGTCAAAGGTGGTGTCTCGGTTCCTTGCATTATCTGAGTCCGTTTCGTGGAACCGGCCGGACTCTCGAGCGGTGAAAAACTCAGGTAGTCGACTCTTGGATTAGAGAAGGTGATGTGAGGGTAGTGCCTTGGTGTCATCCACGTCCGACACCCGCTTGAAGGGTGACAAGAACGAGGCGATAAGTGATGACACGCGTGTGAAGATGTACACCCCTGCAGGGTTAATGAACTATTCGAATAGCCATGTCCGCGGTTATGGACTACTTGGAGACCTTTACTTGATCATAGACAACTTGAATGGATACTTATAAAACTCGCAAGATAAGCGTGAGTGCTATGGCGTGCTTCCTCGTGGGGAAGTCGAGGAAGTAACCATAGTGGTGTATTGGTTGGAGACTTGGTAGTGGACTCGTGTACGTTTCTTACCTCAAGTCTGGTACTCGTAGTACAGGACTAGCCAAGTCAAAGCTGGCACTTCTGCATGTTGAACCCCACCTCCTTTACCTTGATACTTGAGCATGAGTAGTGTAGTTCTGATGTAAGTCATGCTGAGTACGACTTTGTACTCACGTTTGCTTATTCTATGTTTTAGATGAGAACCCGGACCCCGATGGAGTCACCTTCGTGAAGCTCGACGTTGACCTTGGTAGTATAGTTCTAGACAACAGTCTGGTCCCTCGTGGAAGTGCATGTTTGTTGTACAAGGCTTCTCTAAGTCATTTGTTAATCTTGTCTGTACTCAGACCTAATTTGCTTCCGTTGTATGATGTAATGTTGGTCACAGACATGTGATCTTTGTATGCTCTATGTGTAAGTCAATAAAGATACACTTTGTAGAGTTATGTGATGATACCTGCTGTTCATACTAGGCATGTGTGTTGCGTGTATGTTTATAACATGCATGTCTTAGTATGGGTTTTCGAGACCTTAGTTGTGATCTGGCTGGCGATCTTTTATACACCAAGTGGCCCTTAGATGTGCGCAGCTTGGGGCATCGCGATGCGATTGCTCGTGACTCTTACACGTGCACACTTTGTTGTATGATCGAGCCCTCCCTAGACCCCGACTAAGTGATCGGGCTGGAGTAAGTCTATGTAAGAGTTAAGATTCAATCGATAACATGGTTGAGGCGACTTGTCTATGAGTATGGGATTTCACTACCCATAATCATTTAGACTTGTGAGCGGGCGATGAGGACCCATCTCAGTTGATCATCCGGCCTGGATGGGATGCCCCTCACGTACTGCTTTCCGAGAGTGTTCTGCGCTTGGCCTTGTCTGCTTAGACAAGTGGGTACGGCTCTCGGCTCTCCATGTGATTGAGTTGTGACTGGAATTACATTCGCATATTCCGGGTCCCGACAGAGGCTCAGAAGGGTGATGCAGAAATTGGTGAGATAAAATTGAATATGACCAAGGGAAAAGTAGAGGGTTTCCGTGAGGATGAGCATGGAGCCATTTGGTTTGAGGAGCGCATTTGTGTACCGCAAGATGCGGAGATCAGGAAGTTGATTCTTCAGGAGGCACATGATTCACCTTATTCTATTCATCCCGGGAATACCAAGATTTATTTGGACTTGAGGGAGAGATTTTGGTGGCCTAGCCTGAAGCGAGAGATAGCTCAGTTTATTGCTCTGTGTGATGTTTGCCAGAGAGTCAAGGCTGAGCATCAGAAGCCAGCAGGATTGTTGCAGCCTTTGCCTATACCAGATTGGAAGTGGGATCAGATAGGTATGGATTTTATTACTGGTTTACCCAGGACTCGGTCAGGATATGATTCTATTTGGGTGATTGTTGATCGTTTGACCAAGGTTGCTCACTTCATTCCAGTGAAGACAACTTATAGCAGTGCCAAGATAGCCAAGATTTATATGTCCAGGATCGTGTGTTTGCATGGAGTTCCAAGCAAGGTTATGTCTGATAGAGGTACTCAGTTTACTTCGAAGTTTTGGCGTCAGTTGCATGAGACTTTGGGCACTAGGCTGGAGTTCAGTACAGCGTTTCATCCTCAGACAGATGGGCAGAAAGAGAGGGTCAATCAGATCTTGGAGGATATGTTGAGAGCTTGTGCGTTGGATTATGGTTCGAGTTGGGATGACAATTTACCGTATGCTGAGTTTTCCTATAACAACAGTTACCAGGCTAGTCTTCAGATGGCACCATTCGATTTACTGTATGAAAGGAAGTGCAGGACTCCGTTGATGTGGGATGAGGTAGGAGAACGTCAGTTGTTTGGACCAGACCTGATCAGAGATGCCGAGGAGAAAGTCAAGTTGATCCGTGATAGACTGAAGATAGCACAGTCCAGGCAGAAGAGTTATGCAGATGCTAAGCGCAAGGATGTAACCTATGAGGTTGGAGACCGTGCATATCTCAAAGTTTCACCAATTCGCGGAATCAAGAGGTTTGGAATCAAAGGAAAGTTAGCACCACTATTTGTGGGGCCTTACAAGATCTTGGAGCGCAGAGGAGAGGTAGCCTATCAGTTGGAGTTTCCAGAAGCTTTGTCGGGAGATCATGATGTGTTTCACGTATCCCAGCTGAAGAAGTGTCATGCAGAGATGGCAGATATTCCTTTGAGAGATACAGTGCCACTTGAAGCAATTCAGTTGGAGAGTGACTTGACTTATGAGAAGAAACCTGTGAAGATTCTGGAGACTGCAGAAAGAGTTACCCGCACCAAGACGATCAGGCTATGCAAGGTTCAGTGGGATCATCATACCGAAGAGGAAGCAACTTGGTAGCGTGAAGAAGATCTGAAGCAAGACTACCCGCATCTCTTTGCTAACCAGCCCGAATCTCGAGGACGAGATTCATCTTAAGGGGGATAGGTTTGTAACATCCCAATTTTCTTAATTTGGATGTTAATAGTTAATCATATGCATCTCATGCTGTTTCCGCATTTTTCTGGAGTTTTAAAATATTTTTAAACATTTTTTAACACATGGCAGTTCGCTGGAGAGGATATAAAAGGACTTATCCCCATTTTTAAATTGTTGGAAAATAGTTTAAAATATTTTTGGGAGACTTTTTAAATTTATTTTGGAGTTATAAGTATTTTATAAAAATATTTTGGGAATTTATTTATGCTCCGGAAAAGTTTTAAAATCATTTTTCGTGTTTTTCGGTATTTTAAAATACCAGAAAAATATTTAAAAATATTTAAAAATAAGTTGCAAAGTTTTTATTTTTATTTAATATTTTGGTAAGCCAAAAATTCAGTTTTATTATTTTAAAAATACTAGCGAAGACGGAAATTAAAAATAATTTTCCGTGATTTTTCTAAAACTATTTTGGGCCTAATGGGCATGTTCTGTTTTTTTACCGCAGACCGATTTTGTATTTATCTCGGATTTTAAAAATACGGAGGAGAGGCTGTCTATAAATAGCCCCGTTTAGGGCTAGATTAATTTCTTTTAGCGTGTTAGGTTTAGCCCTAAACTAATCCGCGGGACCCGCCGCCGCCGACGTCATCGCCGGAATCTCGCCGAAAGTTCGCCGGAGTTCGCCGGAACCTCGCCGGGGTTCGCCGAAGTTCGTTTTTCTCGCCACCGGACTCGCCGGAATCGCCGCCGCCGGAGGTGAGCCGCTGCCCCGCCTCTCCCGCGCCAGTCCCGCCGCCTCCCTGCAGCCTAGCGTCGCCGCGCTGCATGGCCGTCGCCGGCGAGCCGGCGAGCTCGCCCGGCCGCCACGGGCCGCCGCGCCCGCTGCCGCGACCCCGCGCCCTGCGCGTCCCTCCGCCACCGCCGCCTGGCCGGCCGCGCCACCGCCAGCCGCACTCCGGCGAGCCAGCCGGAGCCGCAGCCCCATGGCCATGGCCTTCGGGCCGACGGGAGAGAGAGAGAGTTGAAAAAAGGTAGTTAGATGCATTTTCGAAAAAAAAAGTCCAGATCTGGTCAACCGTCAGCCAGGGACCCGATCGCGTTTTTCGCGTTATTTTATTTACGGATATGTCCCTGTTTGCTGATTAGACCCCGTTTTGCACCCGTTACCGTTTTCGCGAGTACTTTTTAACCGTAACTCGGAATTGAGTGATTCCAGTTGCGTTGCGACCGTGGTGAAATTTCCTAGCCAGTAGAACAAGTTTTACAGAAGTTTGAAGGTTTCAAGTTTGAATCCCAAGCAGATCCAAATTTGAACTTCCGGTAGCCGTAACTTTTTAACGGTGCGCCCGTTTGCGCCGTTTCTTTTTGCGTTGGTTTTGTTTTGACAAGTACTTTAAGTTTAGCTACTGTTAGGCAAGTTTTTCTACTGTTCTTTCAATGTTTATCAATGTTTGAGCATATTTGTATTGAATATATGTTGATTGGTGCTATGTTTGCTCGTATAGATTGTCCGGAGTGTGCTGCCTCGTTTTGTGAGGATTGTGATCGTCAGGAACAGCAAGAAGGCAAGTGATGCTTTGACCATACTCATACCTATATTTTTATATGCATTATGTTAAGAAATATCACCCTATTGCATGATAGGTAGTTTACTTTACTGTTGCTGCAAAACCAGTTAGGATAGCCACATGACTTGACTTGTTTTAGTAGATCAACCTAGCCCGTGTTGTTACTTTATTGCTATGCTTTTTAAATGTGGTTTGGGTTGTGAGAATTCATGGAGTGCATGTGAGCTATTTAATAAACTGTGTAGCAACTTTATAATAAATAGAAATCACTTCTGGACGGGCGGGTTGCATCCCGGTAGTTGTGCCTTGTCTAAGGACAGTGCCGGGGTTAAATGCACCCAATGGTTGTTTTGGTGGTGAACCGGGTGCGACATGGTGTCTACCCTCTGACGCAGTGGGCGCCGTCCAGGCTCAAAAAGATCAGACATGCAATATTACTAGTAGCTTCCGTGTACAACCACTAGCTATATGGGCTCTGGCTTAGCACGAGTACGTTGTGGGGAACCTGGCCCTGGTAGCTAGCTGATGTAGATGTGTGTTAGGTGTACCGGCTACCAAAGGGTGGAGGCAACCTCTTCAGAAAGTCTTTGTCTCAATTTTCGGGTTGAGTCCAGTGGGGAATGTGTACAACCTCTGCAGAGCGTATAAACTGATCATGATTAGCCGTGTCCATGGTTATGGACAAACTTTGAGCAACTAGTCAGTACTGTTGATGAATGATCTTAACAGATGAACACTTAATAATAATTTTGGTGGGAAAGAGTAGCATGGGTTGCTGTGTGTTTCAGGTAGAATTCAACTTAAAACTTTGACTAGTTTAGTTCAGGAGAAAATTGGCTTTCTGCAAAACAAAACCATAAGCCTTTCCTTTTACTTACCTTGCATGTAGATGTAGGTCCTTTATATAAAATTTTCCGTGTCACTTGCCGTACAAATCAGATGTACTGACCCGTTGTCGGGCTGTAACCTTCGGTGTTGCAGGTTTTTCAGACGACCAGTAAGGTGCGTTTAGGTGTTGCGAGTCTACACTCAGCATGTTCGCATGTGGCTGTTGATGGGACTCCATGTTACTTGTTTTTGCTTCCGCTATATTTATATTGAATAAGCTAGCCTTGAGCTATGAAACTTGTTATTTGTTTACTCTGGATCATACGTTGTAATAATTTTGCACTTGTACTTTGATATACATCTATGATACTGTGTGTGTCAGCGAGTTCGATCCAGAGACTGGCACTTGAGCACAGAGACTTCAATTCTGTGTGAATTGGGTCGTTACATTTTGTAACCGCCTGCGCCGGGAAACCCAAGCTTCCATGGAACAGGGCCTGCCTTGCCTCTTGTTTGTCCTGGGTGCTCAAGATTCCCGAGGGCCTCTGTGATCTCGTCGTTCTCTCTGTCGGGAACGAATATCCCTTCATGCGTTGCGGCGATACACTTCCGAAGCTTGCTGATCGGTATTATCATTTGCACGTTCGTCCAAACGCACTTCCCTGTTTCAGGGTCCAAGGTTCCCCCAACCCCGAAGAACCAATTCCTTCCACGCTCTGGCCAGTTCAATGTCTCTGGTACGATCCCTTTCTCAAGAAGGTCCTTTTCAGCCTTCTCCCACAACGGTCGGGCTTTGAGGTAGCCACCTGACGCCGTGGGATGGTGATGCTTCTTATTTGCAGCATTTATCTTGTTTGTCGTTGACATATTCTTACTCTTCTCCGATGTCTTGTGGGCCACAAATGCGGGCCACTATTCTCTTATATTCTCAAATCGTCCCTTGAATATTGGAGTCTTATCTTTCTCGACAAACATTGTTTTCAACTCATTCTTCCACCTCCTGAATAGATCTGCCATCTTCTTAAGAGCATGAGCCTTGACCAATGGCTCTATAACTGGCTTATACGGATCCACCTCTGGCGGTAGGGAGAAATTTTCCTTCAGCGCGGTCCAAAAATCATCTTTCTGTCTATCGTTGACAAAAGACACTTCAGGTTCTCCGCTCTTCGGCTTATTCCATTGGTGGAGGGTGATCGACATCATGTCTCTAACAAGAACCTCGCACTGAGCAGAAAATGCTTCCTTGGTCCGGCTGGGTTCAATCTTTTGGCCACCGTTCTTGATTGTTGTGATCGAGAACCTTTCATCCTAGCGCAACTTTTTCTTCGGGCCTCGTCCTCGTTACCGAAGTTTGGCTCAATCCGGATCCAGAGGGCTAGAAAACAAGAAAGAAAAGAGTTAATATGTGCACATAACAAAACAATTAATGCATCAATTAGCTAGTCAGCACATGCTTAATTAATATATAAACCTCGCTGGACTTTTCAACAACTCCTTCCTCCGTTCGCTCACCGGAGCCGTCATCACGGTCAACATGAAAGAGTTAGCATTTCAAGTGTCAAAGGATTCAACAAATAAAACCATGTCTTCATCATTAGGTGAAAGTAATAGGAGCATGATGGTACGTGCGAAGCTCTCCAAAGTTATTTTGGAACAGAGTCCCAGATAGGATAATTCGCTTTTTCGTACAAAGTTCAGCAAGAGCCTTCCGAATATCGCTATTTGGAAGGCCTTCGCTGAAATTCGTACCAAAAACAGACTTATCATATCCGGGACTCCGTTCCAAAACAACTTTGGAGATAACTTCGTACCATCATGCCCCGGTTACTTCCGTCTAATGATGAAGCTATGGATTTCTTCAATACTTTGACACAAGGCAACCCTCTCGACCCATCGGTGATCCACACCCTATAGTTCTCGACCCTCGAACCCCTCACGTCACGTTTGTCTAGTGTCAAAGGATTCAACAAAACCATGTCTTCATAATTAGGCGAAAGTAACAGACGCATGATGGTACGAAGCTCTCCCAAATTATTTTGGAACAGAGTCCCAGATAGGATAATTCACTTTTTGGTACAAAGTTCAGCAAGAGACTTCCGAATATCGCTATCTGGAAGGCATTTGCTGAATTTCGTACCAAAAAGTGAATTATTCTATCAGGAACTCTGTTCCAAAATAACTTTGGAGAACTTCGTACGTACCATCATGCCCCGGTTACTTCCGGCTAATGATGAAGCAATGGTTTCTTCAATACTTTGACACAAGGCAACCTCTCGACCCGCCTCGGCGATCCTCGACCCTTGACCCCTCGACGACCCTCGACCCTCGAACCCTCGATGACCCTCGACGCTCGACCCCTCGACGATCCTCGACCCTCAAAACCTCGACGACCCTCGACCCTCTACCCTAGTTCCCGACCCTCGACCCCCTCATGTCACGTTTGTCTAGTATCAAAAGATTCAAAAAAACCATGTCTTCAGCATTAGGCGAAAATAACAGACGCATGATGGTACGAAGCTCTCCAAAATTATTTTGGAACGGATTCCCAGATTGGATAATTCGCTTTTTGGTACAAAGTCAGCAAGAGCCTTCCGAATATCGCTATTTGGAAGGCCTTTGCTGAAATTCGTACCAAAAAGTGAATTATCCTATTTGGGACTCTTTTCCAAATTAACTTTGGAGAGAACTTCGTACCATCATTCCCCGGTTACTTCCAGCTAATGATGAAGCCATGGATTTCTTCAATATTTTGACACCCTATAGTTCCCGACCCTCGACCCCCTCACGTCACGTTTGTCTAGTGTCAAATGATTCAACAAATAAAACCATGTCTTCATCATTAGGCGAAAGTAACAGGCGCATGATGGTACGAAGCTCTCCAAAGTTATTTTGGAACGGAGTCCCAGATAGGATAATTTGCTTTTTGGTACAAGTTTCAGCAAGAGCCTTCCGAATATCGCTATTTGGAAGGCCTTTTCTGAAATTCGTACCAAAAAGGGAATTATCCTATCAGAAACTCTGTTCCAAAACAACTTTGGAGAGAACTTCGTACCATCATGTCCCGATTACTTCCGGCTAATGATGAAGCCACGGATTTGTTGACCCTCGACCCCTTGACGAACCTCGACCCCTCGACGACCCTCGATCCTTGACCCCTCGATGATCCTCGACCCTCGAACCGGCTATGCAATTGGATAGGTAAGCAATGTAGCAGTAGTAATGTTAACGGTGCTCTAACCGGTATCATGCATATTTCAAATTGCTCAAGTTTTTCAATTGAATTTTTTTTGCACATGTTTTAACATAGAACATTCAATGACAACGCTCTTTTAACTCGGTAAATTTGGGTAGCCTCGGCAATACTTCTAGGGTTCGGGCCGGAACGCCTCTCTCATGAATGTCCGACGTCCGGTACTCCTAAAGTTATTCACAAACTTAGGGGATACTTGACGGACGCGGTGTTAAGGCTCTTGAGAGCACGCACTCTCTAATTTAAAAACTGACGCCCGAAGCAAGAGACTCATGCAACCAATGTCTGATGAAAAGTGTGAAGAATTCGGCTTTGAAACAGACCCTGAATAAAAAAAGTTCAACATGAAAGTTATTTATCTCCCCAAGGACTACAACTTTGATTTTTTGTGTTTTTCCATCCTAGGAACATATTGTCCTCTCAAAAATAAAACGTGATGCCATTATCATGCATATGTCAAAATGCTCAAGTTTCTTAATTGCAAAAAATTTACACATGTCAAACCGCTCAAGTTTTTCAATTGCAAATTTGCATACACCATTATTGCAAAAATGAATACATAAATCTTTTATTTTTATTTTTCAACATTTTTAAAATACATAAGTATTCTGAAAAATTGCATTTAACAGTGGCATCATCTAGCAACAAAATTTAACATTGGCATCATCTAGCAACAAAATTTCATTTAACAATAGAGAAAATTTTGCTCTGTTTGCAGGGGTCGTCGGCCGCGCCTCGTCTTTCTCGTCGTCCACAACAAACGCCTCGCCGGTGTCACTGTCCACCTTGTCGGACAGTACGCAGCAGCACACTACACTACCGGCGGCGGCGGCGTGCGGGGAGGAGGGGGGCGGAGATGGCGCAAGGGAGCTCACCAGCGCGACGCCGGCAGAGTGGGCGACGGGGAGGATAACAAGCAGTAGTGCGGAGAGGGCGACGGGGACGACGGCGAGCAGCGGCGCGGAGAGGGCGGCAGGGATGACGTCGAGCAGCAGCGCGGAGAGGGCGACGGGGCCGACGGCGGCGTGGTGTCGGGCAGCCTGACGTCGTCGGTGTCGTCTCCGGCGTCGTCGGGGGCGAATGGCGAGATGAGGAACCGAAAATTTACTAGTGCTACTTATATAGCCCAAGCATTGGTACCGGTTCGTATTGTACCAATGCCCCCCTTTGTTTCCGGTTGGTGCTACCAATCGGTACCAAAATTCTCTTTTCAGCAGCCCAAAGGGCGGGAAACAGAGACCTTTGGTTCCTGTTGGTGGCACCAACCGGAACCAAAGGCCTTGTGCCGCGGTACGGTGGGATGTTTAGTCCCACCTCGCTAGTCGAGGGAGCTCGAGAGCAGTTTATAAACGCTGCTGCGCCAACCCTCTCGAGCTCCTCTCAACTGTAGGCTTCCGGGCCTACCCTGTTACAAATTGCCCGTGGGCCTACTAGACCTTCTGCGGGCCTGAATCCTTGCCCATTGTTGGGTTTCTAGTCCTATTCAGGCCGTGGTGGCCCATTAGGTGGCATTTCTCTTTATTTTTATTTTCTTTTTTGCTTTTAATGTTTTGCACAGAAAATACTTTGATAATTTTAGTTCCGTATATTTTATATAATTTTAGTTTTAATTTTTTCTATTTCTTTGTTTACTTTTTTTGCTTTATTTAATTTATTTTGTTTCCAATTTTTGCTTTCAATGTTTTGACCAGAAAATACTTTGATAATTTTAGTTGCATAAATATTATATAATTTTAGTTTTAATAATACTATAGGGAAACACGCGAAGAAATAGGGTCGTGTGTCTCTTTAGTACCGGTTGCGCGATAGCGGATTGAAATAAACACAACCCTAATCCAACGACTCACAAGCGTGATCCAACGACTCACAAGCGCTTGAAAGAAACACGCGATCCGTGTGATTCTTCTGATTGGTTGGATTCAGAATCATGTGGGGTTAAAAGGGTGTGGCGCGTACAAAGCCAGCCGCCACTATTTATCTTCTCATGCATTCTTTCCCCTTCCACGCCACCGCCACCATGCCGCCCCGCCGCCGAATCCACCCCCTCTACAACGGCATCCGTGGGCGCTTCGACGGCACATACACGGCGGTGATCACCTGCACCAACAACGAGCGCGTGTGGCTCGGCACGTTCGCCCATGCATCTTCAGCCGCCCGCGCGTACGACGCTGCGGCTTGGAGGCTCGGTCGCCCGCGCGCGGAGATGAATTTTCGCAGTTGCCGTAACACGGAAGAGGCGGCGTTCATGGCAGATGCGCTGCGCCTCCTCACTGAAGAGGAACACCGCCTCCATCACCGACGAGCGGTGCTCGGCGTCATCTCGGAGCAGGACCAGCGCGTCGTGCAGGATTGGTACGCGAGCCATCCTTGTGAAGCCGCGGAGGAGGCGGAACAATGGACGAGGCGGACGGCCGAGAGCGCGGAGCAGAGGCTTGAGCGTCATGAATGGCGGTAGGAGCGGCGGGCGGCCAAGGCGATGGCGGAGGCGGAACTGGCGAGAAGCGCCGCCAACTGGCCCGTCGGTGACCCCCGCTGGATAGCGCTGGAGGATTACATCAACTCTGACGTCACCGAAGAAGATTTCTTCGACGACGAGGAGGAGTAGTTTTTTTATGTTTTAAAATAAAATGTTTTAGGTTTGAGATGTTACTTTATTGAATGTTTTAAGTTTCCCGCGCCGCCGCCACCATGCCACCATATGTTCTAGGTTTCCCGCGCAGAAGTAGAAGCAATAAAGATATGAAAAATGTTCTAGCACTACAAATGAACTCAGAACATGTTGAAACTTGGCATGGTATCATCATTTCACCTACATAGAATGTGTACAAACGTTGTGAGGGTTATGACAAAAACTAAATACACTTCGTGTACAAAATGGACCATCTCCTTCGAAGTATCAAGGTGTCGGACGAAAACTCATATGTTACAAGGCATTTCATTTTTGAATACTTATTTCAACTCAAGACTAGATGAACAACCTAAGGGACAAGCAATGCACCATAATATGAGCAAGCAAAAGATAAACAAGGTAATAAGCTTGCTCAAATTAAGGGTAGAGATAACCGCAAGTGGAGTCGATGGAGACAAGGATTTGTTACTGAAGTTCCTTCTCTTGCGAGAAGTACGTCTCTGTTTGGAGAGGGTGTGGAACACAATGCTCACACGAAGCCAACGAGGGCAACCCTATTTCTCCTCACGCTCTTACCAATGCAAGATGTCATGATTCCACTATAGGACACTTGAGGGCAGTCACCGAACCTGTACAAATGGCGACCCTTGAGGGCGGTCACCGAACCCGTACAAATGCTTGGGGCTATCTCCACAACCGAATTGGAGGCTCCCGTAGCGTCCCAAAGGTTTCCACCACAATGATTGAGCTCCGCAACAACAAGCCTCTAGGCACCAACGCACACAAGAGGTACGAGCTCTAGAGTGCCAATGCACTCAAGAGTAGCAATCTTCTCAACTTCACTTACTACCACGAATCCTCGGAGAGAACTCAAACCGATGCACCAAAGCAATGGCAAGAGCACACGAATTTCTCAAGTCTCCCACTCTCAAATCACACCAAAGCAACAAAAGCTATGGAGGAATATGAGTGTAAGAACAAGGAGAACACCAAGAACTGCAAGATCTAGATCCACAAGGTTCTCCTCACTTAGAGGAGAGATGGCTTGGTGGAGAATGTAGATCTAGATATCCTCTCTATTTTCCCTCAAAAAGGAGCAAGAATCATAGGAGGGAAAGGGAGTAGGCAAGCTCAAAGAGCTCGACAATGGGGGGAAGAACTTGCAAAGAACCGGTGGGGACAAAGGAAGAAGAAGAACCCCTTTTATAGTCCCCCATGAATCCAGCCATTGGAAACCGTTGGCAGTCCACCAACCACGGTACTACCACTCCAGAAGCGGTACTACCGTGGTGCGGTACTACCGCAACCGGAGCGGTACTACCGCCCCGCGTAAGTACAACGGCTTAGTACCGTGCCCCACTACCGCCCAGTCCAGTGGGAATACGATAGTGGTCGCGGTACTATCCACGGTACTACCATGGCGTGGTACTACCATAACAGCAGCGGTACTACCTCCCCGCGGTAGTACTGCGGCTCAGTACCGTGCCCAGTACTGCCCTATCTAGTGGGAATACGGTAGTTGGGGCGGTACTAGCCACGGTACTACCATGGCACGGTACTATCTTAACCGAAGCGGTACTACCGCCCTGGTTGACCCAGGGGCCCCATGCCACAAAACAGATGAACTCCAAATGAAACAGGTAAACCCTGAACTGCCACAACTTCTGCAAATGAACTACGATTAACACAAACTCAAGCTTGATGCAAAGCTAACAAACAGATCTGCCTAATCATGAAAAATAGAGGAGTGAAACCTCTAACCGAGAAGATCCGGCAAATCTCCCACATCGAAAAACACAAGAGAAGATGCATACGAAATCCGTTTTCAATGAACATGAGGTTGTCATGAAGAAGACCACAAGCTCTGAAACTCACAAAGAGAAAAGCCAAACAAGAACCAATAAATATGATGCCAAGGATGCAAAAGGTTTGACCTCTCCACGAACGACTCGGCCTAGCCAATAACACGGTCTCCTAACTACCACCAAGAGACCGGTAAACTAGACACCTATCTAGTCAAACCTTTGTCTTGCACGAAGTCCACTTGAGATTGATGATAACGATCATGTCCGCCACAAGTTGGAACATCTTTCTTGATTCCACCGGCTCGATGAAGACTAGAATATTGCTCCCCATACTCCATCATGGGTGAGCCTCTTTTATCCACATCTTGACAAGACCATTATCACCAAATGGTCGGTAAGCTCCAAGCATATGATATCTTCATGATGCTCCTCTTGAAATTGCACGCATTAACTTGACCAACCTTTGGATAGCTCCATGAAGAACACCTTGGTCAACACGTAATCTTCATCCTACAACCTTGAAGCCAACATATGATCTTCAAGCCTTGCCTATGGACAAATCTTAAAGTATAACTCAAGGAAACCATTAGTCCATAAAGTTTGTCATCAATTACCAAAACCAAACATAAGGGCACATGCCCTTTCAACGAGTTTCCAACCAATCGCCAAAAGTCCTGATGTGTTCACATGTAATCCAGTCATCACACTCCTCTGGGTGTTTGGAGCGCAGACTGTTCGTGTGTTCAACGACATACGGGGTCACCAAGGTAGAGTTCTGTAGAACTGTGTAGTGTGCTTGAGACCAAGAATGCCCGTCCCTACAAATTATTGAGTCCCCTCCAAGCGTGCCTTTTCCAGCCAGTCTCCGCTCATACCGAGATTGAGGGAGACCAATCTTCTTAAGGCCAGGAATGAAGTCAACACAAAACCCAATGAAATCCTATGTTTAATGGCCCATGGAGATGCTTCCTTCTGGCCTAGCGCGGTTACAGACATATTTATTTAGGACTCCCATGAACCTCTCAAAGGGGAACAGATTGTGTAGAAATACGTGGCCCAGAATGACAATCTCGTCGACTAGATGAACTAGGACGTGCGTCATGATATTGAAGAAGGATGCTGGGAACACCAGCTAGAAACTGACAAGACATTGCGCCACATGAGTCCTCAGCCTTGGTAGGATATCTGGATCGATCACCTTCTGAGAGATTGCATTGAGGAATGCACATAGCTTCACAATGGCTAATCAAACGTTTTCCGGTAGAAGCCCCCTCAATGAAACCGGAAGCAGTTGCGTCATAATCACGTGGCAGCCATGAGACTTTAGGTTCTGAAACTTTTTCTCGGACATATTTATTATTACCTTTATATTCGACAAGAAGCCAGACGGGGCCTTCATACCGAGAAGACATTCAAATAAGATTTCCTTCTCTTCTTTGGTAAGAGCGTAGCTAGAAGGACCTTCATACTGCTTTGGAGGCATGACGTCTTTTTCGTGCAAACGTTTCAGGTCCTCCCGTGCCTGCGGTGTATATTTTGTCTTCCCATATATGACCAAGAAGCCTAGCAGGTTCATGCAAAGGTTCTTCATCACGTGCATCGGGTCGATTGAAGAGCGGACCTCTAGGTGTTTCCAGTAGGGTAGGTACCAAAATATAGATTTCTTCTTCCACATGGATGCGCGTCCCTCAGCGTCATTCGGAACAGATAGTCTGCCGGGACCCTTTCCAAATATTACGTGTAAATCATTGACCATAGCAAGTACGTGATCACCGGTACACATGGCGGGCTTCTTCCGGTGATCAGCCTCACCTTTGAAATGCTTGCCTTTCTTTTGACATTGATTTTTGGTCGGAAGAAATCGACGATGCCCCAGGTACATATTCTTCCTGCACTTGTCCAAGTATATACTTTCGGTGTCACCTAAACAGTGTGTGCATGCGTAGTATCCCTTGTTTTCTGTCCTGAAAGGTTACTGAGAGCAGGCCAATCATTGATGGTTACAAAAAACAACGCATGCATGTCAAATTCCTCCTGTTTGTTCTCATCCCACACACGTACATCGTTTCCATTCCATAGCTGTAAAAGTTCTTCAACTAATGGCCTTAGGTACACATCAATGTCGTTTCCGGGTTGCTTAGGGCCTTGGATGAGAATTGACATCATAATGAACTTGCGCTTCATGCACATCCAAGGAGGAAGGTTAAACATACATAGAGTCACGGTCCAGGTGCTGTGATTTCTCCTCTTCTCCCCGAAAGGATTAATGCCATCCACGCTTAAACCAAACCATATGTTCCTTAGGTCATGTCCAAACTCAGCCCGGTACTTTCTCTCGATTTTTCTCCATTGTGACCCACCCACGGGGTGTCTCAAATTCCCTTCTTTCTTACGGTCTTCATTGTGCCATCGCAACAACTTGGCATGCTCTTTCATTATGAACAGACGTTCCAACTGTGGTATTATAGGAGCATACCACATCACCTTGGCAGGAATCCTCTTCCTTCGGGGCTCTCCATCAACATCACCAGGGTCATCTCTTCTGATCTTATACTGCAATGCACCGCATACCGGGCATGCGTTCAAATCCTTGTACGCACCGCGGTAGAGGATGCAGTCATTAGGGCATGCATGTATCTTCTGCACCTCCAATCCTAGAGGTCATACGACCTTCTTTGCTGCGTACGTACTTTCGGGCAATTCGTTATCCTTTGGAAGATTCTTCTTCAATATTTTTAGTAGCTCCTCAAATCCTTTGTTAGGCACATCATTATCTGTCTTCCACTGCAGCAATTCCAGTACGGTACCGATCTTTGTGTTGGCATCTTCGCAATTGGGGTGCAACCCTTTTTTGTGATCCTCCAACATGCGATCGAACTTCAGCTTCTTCTTTTCACTTTCGCATTGTCTCCTTGCATCAACAATGACCCGGCGGAGATCATCATCGGGCACATCGTCTGGTTCCTCTTGATCTTCAGCTTCCCCCGTTGCAGCATCCCCATACTCAGGGGGCACACAGTTGTCATCGTCCTCTTCTTCTTTGTCGTCTTCCATCATAACCCCTATTTCTCCGTGCTTGGTCCAAACATTATAGTGTGGCATGAATCCCATATAAAGCATGTGGGTGTGAATGGTTTTCCGGTCAGAGTAAGACTTCGTATTCACACATATAGGGCATGGACAACACATAAAACCATTCTGCTTGTTTGCCTCAGCCACTTCGAGAAAATTATGCATGCCCTTAATGTACTAGGAGGTGTGTCTATCACCGTAGATCCATTTTCGGTTCATCTGCGTGCATTATATATAATTAAGTGTGTAAAAAACCATTACAGAACATCATGAATAGATAAGTGACAAAATTAATAGAAGTTCATCATCACATTAAAACCAAAGTACATAGATAGTTCTCATTGAACAACATATAGCTCTCCAGAGCATCTAATTAAACCATACATTGAAACTATGTAAAACATTTCAATGCAACAAAAAATGCGATCATAGTCACAACCAAGGTAACAATTGATCCAACGGCATAATGATACCAACACTTGCTATGAATGGCATATTTTCTAATCTTTCTAATCTTCAAGCGCATTGCATCCATCTTGATCTTGTGACCATCTACGATATCCGCAACATGCAACTCCAATATCATCTTCTCCTCCTCCATTTTTTTTATTTTTCCTTCAAGTAATTGTTTTCTTCTTCAACTAAATTTAACCTCTCGACAATAGGGTCGGTTGGAATTTCCGGTTCACATACCTCCTAGATAAATAAAATCTATGCCATGTTGGTCGGCATAATTTTCATAAACAATAAATGAACCAAATAGTTATAAAAGATAATATATACCACATCCGAATCATAGACAGGACGAGGGCCGACTTGTGCGGATACCATAACTATCGCACTATATAACAACAAGCAATAATAAAAGTAAGAAAATTAGACAAGTATATTCTAATCATACAATTAAGAATTATTTTCTTTTAGAAAGAAGATAAGAACAAGAGGCTCACCACGGTGGTGCCGGCGACGAGATCGGCGTGGGCGATCGAGGGTGGTGAAGACGGGGACGTGACGTGACGGGTCGCTAAACCTAGACTAATATTGAGGAAAATGGAGCTTGGAGGCCGAGTTTGGAGAGGACAAAGATTAAGTAGTGTGGCTAGCGCATTTCATCGAACACCTCATGTGCAATGTGCATAGGAGGTGAGCTAGAGCACCACAGCAAAGACCACCCCTCGCTGGCCATAAAAACTCGCGTGCGAGGGGTATATATAGCCAAATCATTGGTCCCGGTTAGTGGCTCGAACCGGGTCTAAAGTCCACCTGTTAGTCCCGGTTCCAGCCACGAACTGGGACCAATGGATGTGGGCCAGGAACAAGACCCACTGGTCTCGGTTCATGGCTGGAACCGGGACAAAAGGGTCCAGACGAACCGGGACCAATGCTCCCACGAGGCCCGGCCGACCCCCTGGGCGCACAAACCGGGTCGTATGCCCCCATGGGTCCCGGTTCGTGACTGAACCGGGACTAATGGGCTGGCCAGGCCTGAACCAAAGCCCTGTTTTCTACTAGTGCTTGTTAGAGTTAGACTCTAACTCTCCCGAAATCTGTCCCCACCAGACAGGTTTTAGAGATCGCCTCGGAACTTGGAAACGTCAGAAGACGACCTCAAATGGAAAAACTTAAAACTAAAAAGTTTTAGAGAATTTTTTATGGTTCGGGATATAAAATTTGGCTAAATACGAGTTAATATGCCCCCTCTAAGCCCATCCTACTGTAGGCGTAATCTAGATGACGGGAATCCGAGAGTCATTATAAAGAGAGGAAACCTAGGTCAAAGGAAACCACGAAAATTCCTCCCCCAAGGCAGCCGTCTTGAGGGGGAATAAATCTCCACAGTAGCACCATCTCCAAGGAAGAAGAAGGGGGCTAAGGGCCGCTGCCCGCAAGGGCCGTGGCCAACGCCGACGCCATTTCCTTCATCTCCTCCAGGCTGCACCTCTCCATCAACAACTCTATTTCTCACCATGTCTATGTGTGAGTAGTTCATCCTCGGGGTTGAGGCTTGTACCTTGATCTATGTGGTCATCTCTCTCTCCCATGATGTGAACTTTTATGTGATCATTGGATATGTTAATCTAGCTGTCTCCCATGATGTTTCCCCTTCTTATTTGTATTGAATTTGATGTACTCACTTGACAATATCTAGTATAATCTCCAAGACCACGATGACATTGAGTCTATTGGACATAGATTATAAGAATATTTTCACTAGGAAATCCATAGATGTAGTACAAAAACTCTAAGGTGTGCTATCATAATTCTGGTCCTTTCTTGACCACAAAAGAACGATCTCCGAGTTACGTCTCCTTGCATGTTTTTGGTGGAAATATTATGCGTTTCAATTATGTTAATGATGTTGGGAGTTACCACTAGTGAAATTTTTGGAAGCCTAGGCCTTTTTTCTCACTATTGTTACAACGTTTGTGCTCACTTTTGTCACTTGCTACCTTGCTGTAATTTTTATTACAGATTTATATTACCTTGTTTTGCCACACCTATCACCCATATTTTACTATATCTTTGCCGAACTAGTGCACGTATACAATTTTCCATTGTATTAGTAGTGTTGGGGACACAAGAGACTTCTTGTATCTTAATTGCAGAGTTGCTTGAGAGAGACCATTTCAACCTCTACTTCCCTGAGTCGATAAACCTGAGGTCATCCACTTGAGAGAAATTGTTGTTGTCCTACAAACCTCTGCGCTTGGAGGCTGTAACAGCCCGTGATTTTCACCCAAATTAAAAAATTTGCTTGTTGCTTTATTTTTGTTGATTGCTAGAATTGTTTGTAGTATTTGCTTCGCCAATTTATTACTCAGCGAATGTTTCTCCTCCTCTTTCTCGTATCGGATGCGTGACCGAGCCTTTCCATAATGGCGCACGACCTTGCGACACCGGGTTTCACCCGAGCACCGTCGCAACTTCCGGCACAGGACCAGCCATCGCCATCGGAACGAAAAACCGGTTTATTTAATAAACATATTATTTTATGGGGTGCCGGAAAAATGTTCTTGGAATGGTATCGAAGTGAGGTAGAACTGACAGGCTTGCCGCAGTGAGCGTGTGGTTCGAGATTTCGTCTGAATCGGAGGTCGTATGAACCCCCGGCAGTCAGAAACGTGGAGTATCGGACACGCGAGAGAGAAGCCGAGGGTGTTTGCGTAAACCTGCCATCCAGGCCACCCACTTCCTCGCACAAGATTAGGGTTTTACTAAGCTAAAAAATTTAGCCACCCCTTCAAATTGCCCCAAAAATATCTGCCCACAGCCCCCCACCCCGAAAACCTAGATCTGGGGCGTCCACGACCGTTGGATCGCGAGATCTAGGGCTCTCGAAGCGCCACGTCACCCTTGGAGGGTCTCCTCCCACCTCCATCCTCCCCAGCCGCGTCCGGGCCCCGCAGTGCCGCCGCCGGGTCCAATCCGAGCCACGCCACCACGACCAAGCTACCGTCGGCGCGCCACCGCTCCGCGCCGTGCCCCGCCGCGCTTCGGTGAGTCGCCCCCTCGCGCGCCTCCTCTCTCCTCCGCCTCACCCCTTCCCCCACTCCGCCTCGCAGGACATGCCCGCGGCCGTCGCACCATGGCAAGGCCGAGCCAGAGCTCGCTCGGGCCGCCATGGACGCCGGCGTGAAGGTCGCGCGCCGCCTGGTCCCCACGAACCGCGTCGCCCGGTCCCCTCGAACCGCGCCGCCGCCAAGCGTCTCCTCGCCGCCCCTCGCCCCTTGCCGACCCGCGCCGCTCGCCGGACAACCTTCTCGTCCCGTCACCGCGCCCGAGGTCCACCGTCGGCCGCCGCCACCTAGCACAGGATCGGATCGATCCCGATCCAGCGCCGCCAACCGCTATGTGGGCCGGCGTGGCCACATCGGCCCAGCTCTCCAGCAGCCAGCGCGGCCCAGCACTGCACCGCCTCGCCTCGGCCCACAACGCGCCCAGCCCGGCGATATCTCTCTCCCGTGGGCGAGCGCTGCCTAAGCTCCGCCCACCACACTGAGCTGGGCCTCAGCCCGCGAGGTGAGCACCCCCGCTTCCCCTTTTTTTTGTTGGGCTCGGCCCAGTAGGCCGCTCTATTAAGTTGCGCTCGGTGCTATGTTTAGTTTTCTGCGCTCACCTAGTTTTGGCCCTTACAGAGCAGATTCTGCCCACAGACTCTTAGTTTTTTTTTCTCTAGTTATATTTATTGCGGATTGTGTTATATTTTTGCGACGCGGATATCTTTTAAACCGTAGCTCGAACCACGACGTGTTCTACATGGAAGTTGCTTAACATTTAGTGTAGATTAATAAAATGTGCTCCTTTGCCATGTTTGAAATTTTCTACATGCTGTTGCATTGCTAATTACAATCTCATGCCACCATAAATGTTTATTTAATAACTTTTTACCCGTTGGTCCGAATAAAATGTTCTTTATATGTAACTTGACTAGAATTTCATGTAGATTGTGATTGTGCTATTGTTTGTTGTTGTTAACAAATATAAAATATGGTTTAGGGAAAAACAGTAATAAAACTATAAATTATCATGGGGTACTTAGTAATATGCCATGTTTAGGAATTACACCCACTTAACTTGAGTAGCATAGATAGTTTACCTTATGCTTCACCTCTTGCCCTGATTGTGTGACATGCCATGCTTGAGTGAGATGCCATGTTAACAACCTTTGCTCAAATTGTGTAGCTAAACAACTTGAACCATTTTAAATGTGCGGTATCATCGTGTGAGATGAATACTCCACTTAACCTCTAAGTAACCGCTCTCGACGATAGATGCGATACCGTAGTGTGTTGTCTCGTGTTGCCTTCTTGTTGATGCTTGGTGGTGATTGCTTAATAGTAATAGATGCATCTACGTTGATTGTCTTTCCAGTGTTTCCTTCTTGTGTGCTCTCACGGTCACGCATGGAGATGTTGCGAGTTTGCGTTCGGCTACACCTTCGGCTTCGTCTTCTCATCAGGTATGGGGGAGCATATATCATGCTTATAACTTTCAGCTCACTTGTGATTATGTATAGCATAGAACGATTGCTTGATCCTACTACTTCATATTTATGCCTCGCAAATAAAACCCAAACAGCCATCTCCCCCACTGATACGTCCCAAACGTATCTATAATTTCTTCTTGCTCCATGCATGTTTTGTGTGACTTTGCCATGTTTTGCTTGAACTTTCATACACATTTGAGCATATTTGGACTAATCTATTAACTCAGTGCACCCAGTTGCCAGTTCCTATTTTCTGCTGTTTTTGTATTTCAGGTTTTTCCAATATTTAAAGTGCCCAATAAATCCCGGAAAAATTATATAAAAAATCAGCGTTCCGGAAGCTTCCACGAGTCCAAAGGGGGGCCACAGGGCAGCCAGGGGGCATCCAGGAGGGTGCCTGGCGTGGCCCAGCCCCTTGCCGCGCCACCTGCCCTCCTGGCTGGGTCCGACACCACCTGGTGCCCTACTTTGGCTCCTATTTATTCTCCCGTCGCGAAAACCCTGATTCCAGACCTCTTTTCTCCAGAAACGATTCCGATCTCCGCCACCATCGCCGACAAGCTTCGGAGGACCAGAATTTCTGTGCCGGCACCCTACCGGGACGGGGAAGTGCCTCCGGATTCATCTCCATCGACGTTGCTTCCTCCCTCCATGAAGCGGGAGTAGTTCTCCCTAGGGGCCGAGGTTTCTACCAGTAGCTATGTGTTATTCTCTCTCTCCCATGATGTGATCTTCGTGTGATCATAGGCTACGTTAATCTAGGGTGATCCCATGATATTTCCCCTTCCTCTATGTATTGGATTGATGTACTCAATTGATCTTATCTAGTATAATCCTCGAGACCATGGTGACAGCTGGTCTATTACACATGGATTAGAATAATATTTTCATGAGTGATTTCCTCTTTTGTGTGTGGATTGAAGATTGAGATTTTCTTGGTGCTTGTCTTTGACTATCCTTTAGATATGTTGTGGTTATTGTGGTACTCTCTTTGGATGTCCGCGGTGACATTGGGAAATCCATAGATGAGAACTACGAACTCTGAGGTGTTCTTTTGTAGCCCTACCCAATTCTCGTCCTCTCTTGACCACAAAGGAATGACCTCCGAGTACGTCTCCATTGCATGTTTTATGAGAAATATCATGTGATTAGACTATGTTAATGTTGTTGGGACTTGCCACTAGTGAAAGTATGAAGCCTAGGCCTTGTTTCCACCATTGCAATACCGTTTGCGCTCACGTTTACTACTTGTTTGCTTGCTGCACTTTTTATTACAGATTTATATTACCTTGCTTTGCTACACCTATCACCCATATTTTACCATCTCTTCGCCGAACTAGTGCACCTATAAAACTCCTAGTTGTATTAGGTGTGTTGGGGACACAAGAGACTTCTTCTATCTTAATTGCAGGGTTGCTTGAGAGAGACCATCTTCAACCTCTACTTCCTTGAGTTCGATAAACCTTAGGTCATCCACTTGAGGGAAATTGCTGCTGTCCTACAAACCTCTGTGCTTGGAGGCCCAACATAGTCTACAAGAATAGAAGCGTGCGTAGACATCAAGCTATTTCTGGCGCCGTTGCCGGGGAGGTAAGGCTTGAAGCTATTCTTTAGATTCTGCAATTAAATCTTTTCGTTTCTTGTTTTTATTTTCACTAGTTAGGCTTATGGAAAACTGCAATCTTAGTTCGCTGCTTCGGGTAGGCCGCTTTACCACACCCTTGGTAGAGAAGTCTCCTCCGCCTAATGAATGTATCCCATTCAAAATACCACTTGGGATAGTTGAAAAGGTTATGAATGATCATTATGTAGGGGATGGAACAGTCCATCCTAGTGTTCATCTGTTGAAACTTACAGAACTTTGTGAGTTATTTAAGATTTCAGGTTTGACAAGAGATGAAGTCATGAGGTAATTATTTGCCTTTTCACTGAAAGGAAAAGCATTGGAATGGTATAGGCTACTACATGATTCTCACCTGCTGGATTGGGAAGAGATCCAGTCTCTCTTTTACTCCAAGTTTTATCCTCTTCATGAAGTCCATGAGAATAGGAATTATGTTTATAATTTATATCCTCATGACGGATAGAGCATAGCTCAAGCTTGGGGGAGACTGAAAAATTTGATGCTAAAATGTCCTAACCATGGGCTCCCCAAAGATATGATTATTCCTAATTTCTATGCAAGGCTATCTCGACAGGATAAAGACTTTCTCGATGCTTCCTCAATGGGTTCTTTCACAAACAAAAACATTGATGCTAAATGGGAACTCCTTGAAAGAATCCAACACAATACTGAAGATTGGGAGATCAACAAAGGTAAAGAGTCAGGTGTAATTTATGAGTATGATTGCATTAAGTCCTTTGTTGAAACTGCAAGTTTTAATAAGTTTAGTGCTAAGTTTGGGCTTGATTCTCAACTCCTTGTTGATTTCCTCAAATCTTTTGCTTCACATCTTAATATGCCTAAGGAGAATTGGATCAAGAATCATGAACCTTTTAAAGAGATTTGCAAAGAAAATGAAATTTTTAATGATGATTGCAACATGCATGATCCAATTCCTGAAAATGAAGTTTTATATAAGCATGTTAATTTTTGTGGAGTGGATAGACCTTGTGAAAGGCCTATGATTGAAGAAGAGAAGTATTGTAAGAAACATAAGCATGAAAGAACAATCACTTGGGTTAGAGATTTAAATGAAATTGCTAGAGAATTGTGTGACCTTTATCCTTTTACTTGTGAACTTTGCTGCATAAAGGGTCACTTCAATTTTCAGTGGATGTACTTTCAAAACATAACTGTTAGCCAGTTGTGTGATGACATGATCACCCCTGATCTTTATGATGAGCTTATGTTATTTTTGATTTGTGAAGAGTTATCAGAAAAGACTTCTTGGCTAGATGTTCATGCTTTGGGAATAAATAACACTTTGCAGAATTTCCATATCTATTGTGTTGTTAATTGCCATGATAATGATTACATAAGTAAGATTAGAAATGAGGGAACTTTACAAAAGTATAAAAATGTCTCTTATATCTCTACTAATAAAAAGGAGAGTTTCTCCCAAGTTTCCCCTATTGTTTCTAATGATAAACCAGGATATGTGGAGAAGCTTCATCTCCAACCAATCCCTCCTAAGGTAAATAAGAAGAAAAAGAAGAGGAGGAGGAAGAGGAGCAAGAAGGAAGAAGAATGGGTATCAACCTGGCCTGAGCATACTCCTCGCATCAATTTTTATCCTAACGGACAAAAATTTTTGGAGGACGGTGAGCTTGATTGCATTCATTATTATCTTGAAGATAATTCTGTAGGTACTATTGAAGATGATTTTGATTATGATATGCGTGTTACTTTTTGTGATTGGGAAAATGATGATAATGCTACTTATGATCTTGAAAATCTTTTTGGTACTAACTCTGAGAGTGATGATATAGAAAGCTCTAAGCTTGGGGATGATAGGATTGCAAGTCCTTTACCCATTAGTGATGTGGTAATTGATAATTCTTTTGCTAGTAAGAATAAAGAAATCATGTTTACAAATATAGTTGCTAGCAATGATAATGCTCTTCTCTACTATGATGATGTTATAACTCCTATCTATAGTGATTTTAAAGGTACCTATGACATAAGGAGAAATTATCCTTATGAAACTTGTCATAATCATGGAGGTAATTACTCCCTTGTTGAACACCATCTTCCTAATACACAATTAATCTATAGTTTTCAAGTTGTTTATGATAGTCCTACTCCTACTATTACCAATGAGAAAGATTATGCTTATGTGGAGAGTAAGAGTACCCTTTTGCATGTGGATCATGGTAACAATGCTTTATGTGATACTTATATTGTTGAGTTTATTCATGATCCCACTGAAAATTATTATGAGAGGGGAACATATGCTTATAGATATTTCAATAATATCAAGTTCCCTCTCTTTATGTTGAAGGTTTTGAAGTTGCACTTGTTTTGCCTTCCTATGCTTATTGCTTTGTGCTTCAATAAATTATTTCATTGCAATATTCCTATGCATAGGAAGCATGTTAGACTTAAATGTGTTTGTTATTTGATTCTTGATGCTCTCTTTTGATCTTCAACTCTTATTCCTTATTCCTATGAGAGCATCATTAAAATCTTAAGCCTATGTTTATGGCTATAAAGAAAGAGCTCTAGGGAGACAACCCTTGTTATCTTTACTTTGAGTTTTTACTTTCTGTTTTTAGTGGTCTTGATGATTGTTACTACTGTAGCAACATCATTGTATCTTTATTTTTCAATCTTTGTTCCAAGTATAGCCTCATATGACAAGGGAAGTGAAAGTTGTGACATGCTGTCCAGAAAACAGATTCTATCCTCGTGACGGGAAAAATCAGAATAAATCAGCAGTTTATCTTTTTGAGATGAATTTTTTACACAGCGTGATCTATCCAATTACGGAACTTTTGTATGTACTGAGTTTTTTGATTTGAGTTGCAGAAGTATCCCTAAAAAATTCTTTACTACCTGCTGTTCTGTTTTTCACAAATTCTGCCACGTTTTTTCTCTCCTAACTTTTGCAAACCTTAAGCTTGCTTTTTCTTTGCAAAAATCTTTTCGAAATCTTGAGAAACATTAGATCTTCAAGATAATCTTTATATACAGTCCAAATTTTATATTTATTAAGGGTACTAACCTCTCTAATCAGCTTATGATGAGTTATGTATGAAGGGAGTTTTCAAGTGTGCGATGGAAGATGATGAAAGAAGATTCGGGAGTGTCAAGCGCTCAAGCTTGGGGATGCCCCCATGCATCCCCACAAAATATTTCAGGAGACTCAAGCGTCTAAGCTTGGGGATGCCCCCGTGCATCCCCTTCTGCATCAACAATCATCAGTTCATCCTTCGTCTCACTATATTTTTATCACTTCATGTGTTATGTGCTATGCTTGGAGCGTCTCGCTCTTAGGTTTTATTTTTAGTTTTCTTTAGATTTGCTTGCTGTTCATAACAAGTTAGTTCCCATCTTACTTTGTGTGGGAGAGAAACACGCTCCGCTTGAACTAGAACTCCTCATAGGATTTGCATGCTTATTCTTTTAGCTGTGAGTTGTTCTTTTTCTTTTCGTAGCTACTGACATGTCTAGTTTTAGTCTTAGTTTGTCTTTAGCAAGAGCCTTGGCTTTTGTTTAGTTTGTTGCTGGAACTCTCTTTAGTTTTCATATTTATCTTGTTAAGAGAGTTGGTTGTTGCACTGAGTTGTCTCTTTTCTTGAAAGTAGGTAATTGAGGTTGCTATTTAATTTTAGTAGTAACTTGCAATAGTTTTGAGGTATTGATATGAGTAATGTTTGAACTTTTGGTGTCAAGAGCTTTAGCCTATTAGTGATAGATGTCGTATTCTGGGCAATCCGTGTTTATTTTCAAAACCTACAAAACTAGTTGAGAACTCTAGCTGCTAGATGGATCACTACTCTTCTGAGGGGTCGAATATTAGAGTACACTCACGTACCATGAGTCGAGGATGCGCAAGGATAACCAAACCCCCATACACTCCTCCTCGGGGTACGTGTATCTTTGTGAACCTCCTTATAAGATTGAGAGTTACCGATAATAAGTGCATGAGTTCTTCGGACTAATGTAAGTATTGAAAGTTGACACTTCTACCTCCTCATATTTGCTAGCCTCTCTTGTGCCGTGCATTGCCTTCTTCTCACTCTGAGAGTTGGCGTCCACCTTCGCCGGTACATCCAAACCCTTGGCATGATACACTCTATCATCATAAACCTCCTTATATCTTTCCTCAAAACAACCACCATACCTACCTATCAAGGCATTTCCATATCCTTTCCGAGATACATTGCCATGCAACATCCACCTCTTCATGACTTGATATTCATGTCATACATGTTCCTGCTATCCTGGCAGAGGCATACATTGCATACATCATGATAGTTATATCTTCTTTATGAGAGTACCTTTGTAAAGTGTGAAAGATCTCCTATATTCTTGTAAAATATAGAGTGTTGCCCCTAAAGTGAGAAAAAGATCCCAAAGAGGACAAAATCAAAAGATCCCAAAGAGGACAAATGAGAGTTAGATAGAAAGAGCCATTGAGGACACCAAAAAATTCAAAAAATAGAAAAAAGAGAAAAAAAGAAAAAAGAGAGAAGGGGCACAGTACTATTCCTTTTGAGAGATCCACACTAGTACTTCATCCTCTATCCCTTGTACTCCATAGAGATCATCATCATGCATATAGCTATGTGGGGACCTTCACACTATAGAACTTGGCTTGTATATTCCAATGATGAGCCTCCTCAAACGAGCTCTAGGTCTTCTTGAGAAATCAAGTTAGATGCACCCCCACTAGTTTCCTTGGAGAGCTTTTTATGTGCATCCGTTGCATGGCACTCCCTACTCCTCACATCATATCTATCATATGGCCTTCTCTCGCCTATGATTGTCCTCATTGATGTGAGCCTTTCACACCTTTTTGTCCTCCTCCTCCACCTTCTTTTTTTTCGACTTTTAGGTGTCAACTTTCTTGCTCACGCTCATCCATTGCATGAGTGCTCAAAATATCGAAAGGGAGTGGATCAGTTTGACTTGTACCTGGCTAGTGGTCTGGGGATGAGTCAAGATAAGATTCTAAAGAAGACCAAGTGTGAAGCTTTAGTAGATTGAGTTCTCAACACAAAAATACTTTTTTCTCATATATCCCTATCCCCTTTCTTGCACGCAAGCACCATTTGGAGACATTCGAGTCACGGACAGCGAGAGCTCTTGCACCTTTATGTTCTTATGATGCTTGTTTCAATGCTAATATAGACTCTTGCCTGTTATCACTTGAATTGAATTACATGCTTTGATTGCTTTACTTAAAAGTCCTTATATGGTTTTGTGGCATGTCACCACAGAAATTATGCTTTTTATCATTTACCTACTCGAGGACGAGAAGGAATTAAGCTTGGGGATGTTGATACGTCCCAAACGTATCTATAATTTCTGCTTGCTCGATGCATGTTTTGTGTGACTTTGCCATGTTTCTCTTGAACTTTCATACACTTTTGAGAATATTTGGACTAATCTATTAACTCAGTGCACCCTGTTGCCAGTTCTTGTTTTCTGCTGTTTTTGTATTTCAGGTTTTTCCAATAATAAAAGTGCCCAATAAATCCTGGAAAAATTATATAAAAAATCAACGTTCTGGAAGCTTCCGCGAGCCCAAAGAGGGGCCACAGGGCAGCGAGGGGGCAGCCAGGAGGGTGCCTGGCGCGGCCCAGTCCTTGGCCGCGCCACCTGCCCTCCTTGTTGGGTCCCACACCCCCTGGGGCCCTACTTTGGCTCCTATTTATTCTCCCGTCGCGAAAACCCTGATTCCAGACCTCTTTTCTCCAGAAACGATTCCGATCTCCGCCGACATCGCCGACAAGCTTCGGAGGACCAGAATTCCTATGCCGGCACCCTACCGGGACAGGGAAGTGCCCCCGGATTCATCTCCATCGACGTTGCTTCCTCCCTCCATGAAGCGGGAGTAGTTCTCCCTCGGGGCCGAGGTTTCTACCAGTAGCTATGTGTTCTTCTCTTTCTCCCATGATGTGATCTTCGTTGTGATCATAGGCTACGTTAATCTAGGGTGATCCCATGATATTTCCCCTTCCTCTATGTATTGGATTGATGTACTCAATTGATCTTATCTAGTATAATCCCCGAGACCATGGTGACAGCTGGTCTATTACACATGGATTAGAAGAATATTTTCATGAGTGATTTCATCTTTTGTGTGTGGATTGAAGATTGAGAGTCTCTTGGTGCTTGTCTTTGACTATCCTTTAGATATGTTGTGGTGATTGTGGTACTCTATTTGGATGGCCGCGGTGACATTGGGAAATCCATAGATGAGAACTACGAACTCTGAGGTGTGCTTTTGTAGCCCTACACAATTCTCGTCCTCTCTTGACCACAAAGGAATGACCTCCGAGTACGTCTCCATTGCATGTTTTATGGGAAATATCATGTGATTAGACTATGTTAATGTTTTTGGGAGTTGCCACTAGTGAAAGTATGAAGCCTAGGCCTTGTTTCCACCATTGCAATACCGTTTGCGCTCACGTTTACTACTTGTTTGCTTTCTGCACTTTTTATTACAGATTTATATTACCTTGCTTTGCTACACCTATCACCCATATTTTACCATCTCTTTGTCGAACTAGTGCACCTATACAACTCCTAGTTGTATTAGGTGTGTTGGGGACACAAGAGACTTCTTGTATCTTAATTGCAGGGTTGCTTGAGAGAGACCATCTTCAACCTCTACTTCCCTGAGTTCGATAAACCTTAGGTCATCCACTTGAGGGAAATTGCTGCTGTCCTACAAACCTCTGCACTTGGAGGCCCAACATAGTCTACAAGAATAGAAGCGTGCGTAGACATCACCCACATCCTAGCAAACCTTTGTTTGGCCATGTACCTTGCTTGCTTAACCACTTCTTAGTATGCGTGCTTAGGATACTATCAACTGTTATCATGTTACTCCTTGGATTGGGCTATCACATTATTATATTGTGGATGATATGATTATTATAATGTTGACTATACTCGATGAAGGATGGAAGGTCTAGGCTATCCCGCCTCGATGCTTTCTTCCATTCGAGTCACCTAGGATCCGATTTCCGGGTATTGGTTCTAAGACTGAGCGTGCCTAACCGTGTGTGTGATTTTATGGGGTCCCCTCTTCTTACCTAACTAGCTTCAAACATTTCTAGTGGTGGCCCAAGCTGATTTACCATTTGAAAACCATGCATATATGTCTCTTGGGTCACTCCTAGCAGATATCATTTTAAACAACTTGGGCCAGCATATACATGGTTAATTTCTCTTGTTAATCCACCCCAAGGAGCTAGGGGTCTTCCCACATGGTTTGGGTAGCTAAGCTGACCTCGTCCAGACGAGAAAGGACAATTCGAGAGCGCGACCGACTTTTGAGTTCGATGTCGACTCACCGGGGGCCACCCGAATTTGTTCGTTGTTAGTTAGAGGGATTATGACGTCCGGTTCTCTCGGAACAACTCTTCCATGAGTGTCTTTAACGGGCCCGACTGAGAGATCTTGTCATGCGTGCAGAGCCTTGTAACGGGCAGTTGGTACACCCCTGTAGGGTTAAATATTTTCGAGAAGCCGTGTCCACGGTTATGGAAGACTTGAGACCTACTCCTTGTTCATAAACAACTACAACAGATATAATCTTAATAACTTGATCAACGTGTGAGTGCCTTGACTGCTTCTTCTTCGTCGGGATGCGAAGGGGAGGACAAGGATAGGATAGGTGTTATGATTGCGTAAGTAGATGATAGAAGACTTGTTGGAGGCGATTCCTCATTGATTGCTTGGTTCTCATCTTACTCTAAATAGATCGTTAGCCACCTCATATATTGCTAGTACGGCTGCAACCTCACCACTACCCCCATCTTACCGTGAGAAGTTACTTACAAGACTTGTTGATATAGCTCACCCATTTCTTCTCTCTTATAGGCACGTTATGCAAACGATCTTGGACTACAGAGGACTTCGACGACCCTTCTTCTGGACGCCTTCGCGGAGCCTCGACGACGACTAGTTAGGTGTATCCCGGCGGACAGCCTGGACCCGTGTGGACGTGGGAATGGTGTGTTTTACCTTTGCCACTAGGCATTTGATTGTAGTCTGTACTCAGACATGTATCTTCCACTGATGTAATGTATTTAAGGAAATTTTATTTGATACGTCCCAAACGTATCTATAATTTTTGCTTGCTCCATGCATGTTTTGTGTGATATTGCTATGATCTAGATACACTTTCATACACTTTTGATCATCTTTGGACTAACTTAGTAACTTAGTGCACCACAGTGCCAGTTCCTGTTTTCTGTTGTTTTTCTATTCCAGGTTTCCCCCATATTAAAAGTGCTCCAAAAATTCGGGAAAATCGGATAAAAAATCAGTGCAACGAAACCTTCCAGAATCACCAATGTGGGGCCAAAGGGCCACCATCAGGGACCCAGGCGGCCACCTGGTGCGTCCTAGGTTCTGGACGCGCCAGGGGGGCACCTAGACCCCTGGTGGTCCCCCTGGCTTCCGCCCTTCGCTTATTTATTCCCCATGATGCGAAACCCCCGAAGGCAGAACCCTTTTTCGCGATCTCGCCTCTGTTTCGCCGTCGCCGCGCTTCTAAGATCGGCCAGCAGGCTTCTTCTCGGCACCCTGCCGGAGGGAGGATCGACCTCCGGGAGCTTCCCCTCCACCATGGACGCTTACCAGATGTGCCTAGAGTAGTTTCCTTTGGAACATGGGTCCGTGCTCAGTAGCTCTATGATGTTCTCCTCCCCTCTTTGTTCTTCATGGCTTAGACCTCGTGAGCTTCCCTACATGATCGAGGCACATATGTAATCTTTCTACTGTTGCTATGCTGAGTTTGATGGGATCTGATGGATTATGAGATTATGTTCAGATTGTGATAGAGTAATATATTTGGTTCTTATCTTTTATATTTTTGTTCCTAAGTAATTCTTGCAAGTTCTCCATTGCTGTTTATTTCTTTGGCCAAGTAGTAGGTAGTAACTTCAAGAGGGAACGTTATGCTCGATTGTGGGTTCGTGCCCCCTGATGAGACGCTTGAGTGACAGAAACATGAGTCTAGGGGATGTGTTGTTGCCACAAGGGGGAAACAACGGTGCTTGTAACCGTGGTTGCAAGGATTTTTTACTTTACGCAAAGTGCTTTTTAATGCAGTTGTCTGTTGCTTTGGGTTTACACTTTGGGTGGGGCTCGCAACTTAATACCAGCAAGATGTTCTGGATAGATATATCAAGGAGGATGATTAGTAGTAGATGCAGTTGGATTTCGGTCTACTTATTTTGGTGTACTGCCCATGCTTTTGAGCCTCTTCCTTTCTTTGTAGCATAGCTAGCATTGTGCGGTGCGTTTATAATCCTATCAATTGCCCAGCTGTAATTTATTTACCTCGCATAGCAGTTTTATTGTCTTTTGGGAGAGAGACATCACTAGTGAACATCACGGGACCCCGGTCCATATTCTCATCACTGTTTACATGCTCATTTACTTTCATGTTTTACCTGTCAGTTGCTATCATCATTATCTATTGCGTTGATCCTTTGTGAACAACAAGGCCGGAGAGATTGACAACCTCTCTTTACTCTTTGGGAAGCAAAGTTATTTGTGTTGTGTGCAGGTCCGCGTCAGTTGCGCCGCTAACACCTACTTACAGATGAGGAGTCATCCTTGGTATCTTCACCGAGGGAAATTTGTCGTTATCCTACATCACACCTTTCACTTGGGGTAACCCATGAGGAGAGGCGTTGCACTAGTCAACTCTCTTGTCATCAGTATTCCGATTGTATGAGATGTTGTATCCATGTATCTGTAATGTTTTGATATTGTCGTGGGAAAGTCACGACAGATGTCCGAAGAGTCGAACTTAACATGGAAACTTTACTGCGAGACGGTTTTGTGGAGAGTGTTGACATTGTCAAGAGACTCGGCGATTTAGCCAGGTTTCAGCCCCTCTTTGTCTCGAGGTAAAAGCCTAATCTTGCTTCCTCTTATTATGAGTTCCGAATATCGAAAGAAGAGTCGGTTTGGTCGATTACTAGAGAGTCGATCAAACACTTAGTCTCGATGAGATCTAGGTTTCGCTGACAAGTGTCTAGTCCTATCCCAGGCTAAGATTGTTCTCCGGCCTTGGATCCCATGGACCTCGTCTTATAAAGGCGCCAGTGTCCCGGGATTCTGCGAGTCCGACTCCGACACGAGGTGGAGTCCTATTCTACTTTACAAATATGCTATGTGCTATACAAAGTAAGTCGAATTGCTTCTATGGCTTCAATCTTCTTTCCTTGGCACAACAGGCCCATGGTCGGGTCTTCTTTGTGGGCCTTCTTTCGAGAGTGGGCCCATAGATCTAATGCCGAGTCTAGGCTTTAGTCCACTCCCCCGACATTAGCCCCCAGGATTGATGTGATTCTTTAGTCTTCACGTCAATGTTTTACAAACCGACTCTCATTCTCCTGGAGATTCTTTGGAGAGTCGCTGCATATCTTCTTAGTCTTCAAAGTATCAATATTTGATGAGCCGGCTCTTGCGACTGATCCTCCAACGGGACAGACCAACTCTTATATTCTTTTGAAAGTTTATAAGGAGTCATTTTCAATCCAATCATTTTTTTCTTTTATTTTTTGGTCGAAGGATCTCTTCTGATTCAGTCAAAGGTCCTATATTGCTTTTATGATTGCCCGTCCCGAAGCGTTTGTTGAATGCATTGATTTGTGATGGGAATCGAGGAGTCTTTCCATAAATGTCACCTACCACGGGTAGTTTACCTATGACTTTATGGAATTGATTGATCTTCTCCTCGATTTCCTTATAAATACCCTTTGGGTGGATTGTCTTTCAAGTGCTCGCATCTCCTTCTTCCTCTTCTCCCTATGCTAGTTTTCCCACATGGCGCCCAAGCTAGAAGCCCATGCTCCTTCGACGACCAACGAGTCTGGCCCAAGTGAAGGCATTCGTGGTCGAGGTCGTGGTCGTGGTCGTGGGTGTGGGTGAGGTCGTGGACGTGGCAGAGGTAGGGGAAGAAGTGCTCGTCTGGCCTCTCCTTCTGAATCTCACCCTTCTTCTCCGAGGTAAAGTTTCTTGACAATGTCAACACTCTCCACAAAACCGTCTCGCAGCACCCTACACAAGATGCTAATCCCACGGTCAGTTTGGAAGAAATCAGGCACCACAATACATGGCGTAGTTATAGGAGAAGCAGCCTCCTCCATCGGAGCAATCGAGCTTGATGTCAACTTCGGCAGCAAAAACAACTTTGCAAGGCTAGTGCTTGATTTTGAAGTACTCAACTGGCAGTCGCAGCATCACGCCTTACTCGGGCGACCAACGTTTGCTCAATTCATGGCGGTTCCGCACTATGCATATCTCAAGCTCAAGATGCCAGGACCCGCAGGAGTCATCAAAGTCAATGGAAGCTTCACCAAATCGGCCCAATGCGATCACGACTTCCACAAAGTCTCTGACACGTTTGGAGCCCAAGAACAACGCAAAGAAATAGCCATGGTGACGGATAAAAGCATCTTTCCACTAGCGAGCCTAAGCGAGTCAAGAGAATTCGGCTGTGATTTCAGGGTAGACATCGCACAATCAACTACCAAGTTCACCCAATAGACCCAGAGAAGACAGTACGCATATACGCCCACCTCCCAGAAGAACAAGCAACCGCCCTCATAACCTTCCTTCGCGAAGAGTGAAAATTTTTCGCCTGGTGTCCAGCCGACATGCCTGGAATACAGCGAGAATTTGCAGAACATGCGCTCCACATCAAGCCAAACACCAAGCCAGTAAAGCAGGCGCTGCGACGATTCTCAAAGCCCAAGCGCAGAGAAATCGGAGAAGAAATCAACCGACTACTCGACGCACAGTTCATCCGAGAGACGAAGAAAGCAAACTGGATTGCAAACCCAGTCCTAGTCCCTAAAAAAGAGACTGAGGTACCGAGGATGTGCGTCGACTACGGGCCTGTCAACAAACACTGCCCGGAAGACCACTACCCCCTGCCGATAATCGACCAGATAATCGACTCCACAGCAGGATGCGACCTCCTATCCTTCCTTGATGCATACTCAGGATACAACCAAATCAGGATGAAGGAAGAAGACGAAGAGCACACCTCGTTCATCACCCCCTACGGCGTGTTCTGCTTCCAAACAATGCCCTTTGGCCTAAAAAATGCCGGAGCCACGTACCAACGAATGATGCAAGCATGCTTGAGAGACCAAATTGGCAAAAATGTCCAGGTCTACGTAGACTATATTGTCATCAAAACCTACAGCACAAACACGCTACTCGCCGACCTCCGCGAAACATTCGCGTCCCTCAACAAGTACAGAATCAAGCTCAACCCAAAAAAGTGCGTGTTCGGCGTCCCAGACGGAAAACTACTCGGGTACATGGTCTCCGCCCGAGGAATCGAAGCATACCCCGAAAAGGTCCAATCAAACGCCAAGATGCAGAGGCCAACCAACATCAAAGGCATGCAGCAGCTCACAAGAAGACTCGCAGCATTGAGCTGTTTCATCAGCAGGCTAGGAGAAATGACCTTACCGTTCTATCAACTGCTCAGAAAAGGAGATAAATTCGAGTGGACCGAGGAAGCCCGCAATGCATTCGCAGACCTAAAGAAAACCCTCTCGACTCCACCAATCTTGGCGGTGCCCAAAGAACGGGAGAAACTGTACCTCTACATAGCAGCGCGCAGCAGTGTAGTCAGCACGGCGCTCGTTGTCGAGCGCGCAGAAGAAGGAAAAATCCAGAGCATACAAAGACAAATCTACTACCTCAGCACACTGCTCACAAAGCCACAGCAATGCGCACTACCAGAAGCTCCTGCTCGCCATTATCATGACCTCCAGGAAAGTATCGCATTACTTCGACGAACACCCCATCACAATCGTGAGCAGTGCACCACTCGCGGCATCCTCAACAACCCCAGAGCGACCGGCCGAGTCGCTGAGTGGAACATCGAGCTCAGCCCGCGAGACCTGCAGTTCAAACACCCGACATCAATCAAAGCCCAAATACTCCCAGACTTCTTGGTCGAGTGGAGAGAGGTCCAAACACCAGGCCCCCCAGATCTGTCCAACTCATGGCCGATGTTCTTCGACGGATCCAAAAGACAGCAAGGAGCCGGGGCAGGCGTCGTACTAGTCTACCCCAAAGGAACGAAGCTCAAATACGTCCTCCAGATCAACTTCAGGAATGCTTCCAACAACGAAGCGGAATACGAGGCACTACTCCACGGCATGCGCATGGCAAAAACCTGCGGCATCACTCGCCTCTCGATCTATGGCGACTCAAACCTCGTCGTCCAGCAGGCGATGAGAGACTGTAACGCAGTCGTAGACAACATGACGGCCTACCAGAAGCTCTACAAAACACTAGATGGAGGATTCGACGGCTGCGAACTCAACTACGTCCCCAGATAAAATAACACAGAAGCCGACGAACTTGCGAACATCGGATCAACTCGAGGACCAATACGACCAGGTGTTTTCCTCGAGAGCATCAACCAGAGATCAATCAAAGTAAAACCAGCGGCACCCGAAGCAGTCGCAGAGGCAGACGATGCAAATGAACCAGCGGAGGTGGCAGCAACGGGCACAACCGACAACTCAAGCAGCCAAGCAACCGAAGTTACAGAGCCAGCCGCACTCGAAGACCTGGCCTGGACAAAACCATTCCTTCAATTCCTAATCGAATGAACCTTACCACATGACGTTGTAGAATCTAGATGCATTAGTCGAAGATCCAAAGCATTCACAGTAGTCAACAGACAGCTGTACAAACGCAGCATCTCTCAGGTCCTCCAAAAGTGTATCGATGAAGAAGACGGAAAATCCCTACTACTCGAGATTCACGAAGGCAACTGTGGGCATCACGCGAGTAGTCGCGCACTCGTGGCCAAGGCCTTTCGAGCAGGTTTTTACTGGCCGACCGCCATGAGAAATGCGAAAGATATCGTGCGACGCTGCATCGCCTGCCAGAAGTTCGCCAGCAGGCCACACGCCCCAGCATCAGAACTCAAAACTATACCACTGACCTGGACATTTGCCACACGGGGACTCGACATGGTGGGTCCACTCAAGAAATCCTCAAAAGGAGGAAGAACACACCTACTAATCACAGTCGATAAGTCCACCAAATGGATCGAAACAGTACAAATCACTAGCTCAACAACCCTCACAGCAGTCAACTTCATCAAGTCAATCATCTTCAGATTCGGCGTACCACACAATATCATCACAGACAACGGTACAAACTTCACAGCAGCAGAGTTCCAAAACTTTTGCCAGGAGGTGGGCATCAAAGTCAATTACGCATCAGTCGTGCACCCACAATCCAACGGCCAGGTGGAGAAAGCAAACGGCCTAGTATGTGGAGGAATAAAGAAATGACTCCTTGCACCTCTAGAACAAGCCGCAGGCAACTGGGTAGAAGAAATTCCCACGGTACTATGGAGCCTGCATACCACCACAAACAGCTCGACCTACTATACACCTTTCTTCCTGGTATATGGGGCAGAAGCAGTACTGCCACACGATTTAAAATTTGGAGCTCCCCGAATCTCAGGGTACGAAGAGGAAGAAGCAGAAGAAGCACTTCAAAACGATAAAGAAACATCAGACGAAGCACGGGACACAGCCATAACAAGATCCGAAGGATACCAAGACAAGTTGCGCACATATCAAAGAAGTCGCCTGTGGACCAGAACCTTCAAGAAAGGAGACCTCGTCTTGCGACTGATACAAGAAAAAGTGCACAAACTCGCCCCACAATGGGAAGGGTCGTTCATAATATCGGAAGTCATCGGAGGCGGCGCTTACAGGTTGAAGAACCCGAAGACCAATGAAAATATGGGAAACCCATGGAACGTAGCGAACCTACGCTTGTTCTACCCATAGCTCCCCAAAAATTACAGCGGTACCGGCAGTAGCACCGAGCAGTGACCCATGTAATACCCGAAGAAATAAAATAATGTGGCCCAAGAATTATCACTTAAAAGCACTCGGTGGCTCGAGCACAAACTCCCCCCGAGAGACACTATCCTCGCTCATGCGACTTTACTTAAAAGCACTCGAGGGCTCGAGCACAAACTCCCCCCAAGAGACGCTATCCTCGCTCATGCGACTTTACTTAAAAGCACTCGGGGGCTCGAGCATAAACTCCCCTCGAGAGACGCTATCCTCGCTCATGCGACTTTACTTAAAAGCACTCAGGGGCTCGAGCATAAACTCCCCCCGAGAGACGCTATGCTCGCTCATGCGACTTCACTTAAAAGCACTCGGGGGCTCGAGCATAAACTCCCCCCGAGAGATGCTATCCTCGCTAAAACGCGACCTCCTCTACAGGTACCGGGAAACCAGAACACAAGATCTCCGTCACGCACCAAGAGTTTTCCACAAAGAGAATCAGATCGAAAAATGCAAAGTTTCTTAGTCTTCACCCGATCGGAAGGGATCACCGAAAGACTCGGGGGCTACTCCCATCGGGAGCGCTGAAGCGCACCCGACCAAAAAACTTGGAATAACTTAAAAACAGCCACGAGAAGGGACAACCCAGGTAGACGAAAACTCACAGCCTACGCCTGATTCTACAAATCAAACGTAGCCTCGGAGGCTACTCCCATCGGGAGCGCTTCCGCGCACCCGAAGGACAATTGATCATCACAAGGCAGTCGAAGACAGTTTTCCATTACAAGGCAGCCGAAGACAGTTTTTTCATCACAAGGCAGTCGAAGTCAGTTTTTCATTACAAAGGAGTCGAGCACAATTTCCATTACAAAGGAGTCGAGGACAATTTCCATTACAACCGAGTCGAGGAAAATTTCCATTACAAAGAAGTCGAAGTCAGCCTACATTACCAAGGAGCCGAACACAGTTTTTCGTTACAAAGGAGTCAAAGGACAGTTACCACTACAAAAGGACTCGAGCAACTACCAGACGGGGTACAATTATCCCAAGGAATTATGACTCCTACATGTAAGTTTGCTGATGGGGATCAACCCCGGAAAATCCCATGGTCAGGGACCCTGGGTTAGTCATAGAGATAGGCACAGGTTGGACGAGACTCGTCGGCTAACAGGAGAAGCACTTCCTGCTCGATATTATTGCGTGAGGGGGCGATTACAGTGGAGTCCAAGGCGAGTTCTCGCAAGGCTAGGATGTGTAGATGCGTATTGAGTTCTCTTGGACGTCTCCCCTCCCAGCCTTTATATACTAGGCTAGGTCTCGGGGAGTCCGTACTAAGTTACAGAGATAGTTTCCTAGTTCTAGTCTTGCCTTATACGCCAAGTTGCGCCTTCCATATCACTCGCGGACTCCTATGTCGGCGCCTGGTTGGGCCAATCGTGGGCTTGTCGTAGCTTCCCAGCGGGCTTTCTATCTTCATACGTACCAGGTAGGCTTATATGCAGGAGTCGCGGGGTCACCCCCGAGTGCCTGGGGGACTCGAAAAGTCGTGCAGGGACTCGAATTCATCTGCGCCTTTATTGTTTGTAAGCGCGGCATCGCCACGGGTCGCTGGCAGTTTTGAGCCATGACAATATCTGTTTCGAGGGATTGCTAAGCTGAAAGGGCCCAAGGAGTCGACTGATCGAGCCTTGGTGAATTGTGCGAGTTACAAATACCACAGTCGCCCAATCAAGCTCACGTCCCTCGACATGAACTTGGAACACCGGTGTCAAGCAAAGTCATGCTGCTGCAGGTCTTATAGGATCAATTGCTGCCGGTCTAAGCACATAGCCTGAGCGCGTTCGCTCGGCTCTTTCTATCATGCGAGCGCATGGAAAAGGTCGGGAGTGAAATCGCTCTGTGGCAAGTCCCGGCCCGGCCGTTCTTCGCAGCGGGGTCTTACCTACACGCTAAGCTTGCGTGGCATCTGGGTACAGTGTGTCGTAGCCCAGACATAATTGATTTTTGTAGAGGCGCGGAGCCTGGTTAGCGATGCACCCACTTGGAATAAACAATCAAGTGAATTGTTTTATTCGTCACTCGCGGAGTGTGCAGTGAACTCAGGCGAGGAAAATAAGGAAACACCCACTCGAAAAGTCGTAGAGTGCGCGAGTATGTCATGTTCTCTGAATTACTAAATCTTTTATGCGAGTATTCACTCGAATGTTTTTATTCTTTCGGGGTGAGGGAGCACCCGAACTCTGAGAGTATGTTGTTTCTGCAGGTGCGAGTGATCACTCGAGCACATCTTTGCCTTCTGGGTGAGGGAGCACCCGAAATCAAAAGGGTACTCCCGATGGGAGTAAGAATTTTTTAGAGTCTGAAAATTTGGACATATAGCTGGCTCTTGGAATCGTTTGGTTTTTTCCAACTGTTTTTACCTTGATCCGTTCCCTTTGGGATGCCCGGCTGATATGTATTGTCATGTTGTTTGATGACCTGTGATGACACTTTATTTTTGATTCATCGCGTCTTTCTGGACCGTCGTAATGATGTTTTGGACGTCGTGCTGCATTTTGCCTGTTCGGTTTCCGAGGCTTTGTATGGGAAACATGCGAGATTTGACGCGACCTATAAATAATGCTGACCGTGTGAAGCCATCTTCGTCTTGGAATTCGTAACACCGGTCTGCTCGGTCTTTGATGCAATGATGGCGCCGCCTGGGCTTCTGCGTGTTTTTCCTGGTTTGCCCTTGGATTGCGCTATAAATACTTCCCTTGGTTGCCCGACCTTGGCATCCAGTCTTCGCATCTTTCTCTTCTGCTTCTTCTTCTTCATATGGCGCCTAAGCGTGTTAGTGGTGTAGCTGGGCGAGGCCGTGGTATTGCAGGGCAAGGCCGTGACCGCCGTGGTCGTGGTGGCTGCACCCCTCGTTCCTCACGTGGGGGCGTCATGGTACTGTGTTGGCGCTTTCTTCTTCTTTCTCCATGGAAGAGGGATTTTGGTGCCATGATTTTCTTTTGCATGTTCTTGGGCGGAATGCTGCCCGGATTCCTCTTCCTGCCTTGTTTTCCTCCATTGCTTCTGAGTGTGGCTTAAAGGGCTTCTGGCTCCGTTTGCATGGATGTTCTCGTTCTTCCTCTTGGGTTGAGCTGGAAATTGATAGCTCATCTTTGATTTATCTTGGGTATGGCTGGAGGGCATTTTCTCATCAATTGAATCTGCGCGGCGGAGATAGCCTTTGTTGTCATTTTGACGGCGAAGATACTGTTATTATCCGTGCATTTGATGCTGGTGGCAACCTTCTGGATCCGTACTGCAAGGAGACAAGCAACATTGTTTCTAGTGGCTCGAGTGGTGGTTCGCCTGCTTCTCCCGTGTCTTCGTCTTCGGCTGATCCTTCGAGCGATGGTGTTTTCTCTTCTAGTTCTAAGGATGAACTGGATGTCAAGCCAGTCGTCGAGTGGCAGCGGCAGTAGGTGAGGCACCTTGTAGAACTGGAGGACAGCGAGCTTCTTCTTCACCGGCTGGGCTGCTACTTTGTCTGTGGTGATGCCCGCCGGGTTGTGGCACAAAAGTGCCAATTATCTCAGCATGAGCACACATGTAGAAGTTGAATGTAACCCGTCTTGTAGTTGCACAAGTCTTTTTGTAGCCGCAAACTGTCGTTTCGACTTCTTTGTAATCAGATGACTGTCTTCGACTCCTTTGTAATGGAGAAAGTGTCTTTGACTCCTTTGTAATGAGAAGTGTCTTTGACTCCTTTGTAATGAGAAGTGTCTTCGACTCCTTTTGTAATGACAAGTGTCTTCGACTCCTTTTGTAATGAGAATGACTGTCTTCTCGGGTGCGTGCCAGTGCTCCCGATGGGAGTAGCCCCCGAGGCTGCGTTTGATTTGCAGAATCAAGCGTAGACTTTATGAATTTTGTCGCACTGGTTTGTATCTGTTTTTGAATTTTTCCAAGATTGTATCGGGTGCGCGTCAGCGCTCCCGATGGGAGTAGCCCCCCGAGTCTTTAGGCTATCGCTTGCGATCGGGTGAAGACTTAAAGAATCGTGTGCTTTTTGATGCAACTTTCTTTGTCTGAGCTTTGTTGTTTGGCGAGAGTCGCTTTTTTAGCGAGGATAACGTCTTTCGGGAGCAGTTTTATGATCGAGCCCCCCGAGTCTTTTTAAGTGAAGGTCGCGTTCGTGAAGATAACGTCTCTCGGGGGGGGAGTTCTAGGCTTGAGCCCCCGAGTTATTTTTAAGTAAAAGTCGCGTTTGCGAAGATAGCGTCTCTCGGGGGGAGTTCTAGGCTCGATCCCCCGAGTGCTTTGTAAGTAAAAGTCGCGTTGTCAGAACCCTCTGTTAGGTATGTGCTAGGGTTAGCTAGTGCCTTTGCATCATGTCAAAATTTCAAAAAGATATCTTGGAAATCAAGTTCAAAATCCAAATGGGAGAAGGAACACCCCCCAGATGAATTAATTCAAAAGGCAAGATAAAAATCTTTTCCAAAAATTCATGTTAGAGTTTTGAAAAGTCTTATAAATGAGTGTGATCACATATCAAGTGATGTGGGACCCACCCCATGCTCATAGATTTTTCAAATATTCAAACAGTGCCTTGGAATTAAAGAAATACCCCTACTTGATTTAAAATTCAAATCATTTGAATTTTGAAAATGTTGAAAGTTTATGAGTGGCTAGTCTATATTATTATGAGGCCACATAAAAAATTTCAGCATTTAAAAAAATGTTTAGCTATTTTTATTAGCTAAACAGAACAAATGTCAGAAGAGAAAAATAGAAAAGAAAACAGAAAGACTTACCTCTCGCCCAGGCGAAGTCGGCCCACCCAGCCCAGCCGGCCCACAGGGGCAGGGGCGTCTTCTTCCCCACCCCGCGCCTCCAAGCTGCTCGGTGGAATGCCACCGAGCCAGCCGTGGACGCCACGTCGCCGTTGAGCGCCTTCCAGGCCTCCCCGTGCCCCTTCTCGCGCCTGGAGACGCCTCTCTCCTGTCCTGATCCATTCCCCCCCTCCAGAGCTTCCTCCTCCTCCTCCTGTGCTCGATTCGTCACCGCCCGAAGACCGCCGTGGAGCACGCCGTCGAGTCCACGTAGCCACCGTCGTCCCCGAGTCGTGCCGCCGTGTCCAGGAGAACCGCAGCAGACGTCTTCGTCGTTCCCCTCAACCAATCGAGCCCGAGCTCCTCAGCAGACGACGCCAACTTCAACGAGGAGTCGCCGGACCCGCAAGTCGCCCTCGTCGAATTCGCCGCCATCGCGACCTCCCCGACCTCCCTGACTCCTCTGCTAGCTTCAGGGTGAGCTTCTTCATCCGCCCCGACCAACCCCGGAGTATTTCTCCTTCTCCTTTGCGTTTTGCCATGAAAGCCGAGCACGGCCTCCGCCATGGATGAGCTCGAGGTCGCCCCTGTGCCCCTTCGACTTAGCCAGCGCACGCGTTTAGCTCCTGGTCATGCTAGCTTTCGAACGCGAGCGATATCAGCCCGAACCGTGCACGGTAACATCGACTACGACCTCGCCGCCGTTCTGTTGCCGCCGGAGTCGTCGCCGTCGTCGCTTCCGACCTCCCCGTGAACCCCCGATGCCTCCAGAAGACGCGGGAGACCTCCAGGAGCAAGTTGGTGCCCTCCGTTTCCCCTCCCGTGGCCGGAATTGTCCTCCCCGTGCAGCGCCGCCGTGGTCCAGTCGCCGGCGTCAAGCCGCCGGCGTGTCAGTGCTAACCCCCCCCCCCCCGGTTAATCACCTAATTAGTGACCCTGGGTCACTGACCAGTGGGCCCAGTGGCTTAATTAAGCCACTGGATTAAGTTAACCCACGGGTTAAGTTAACCAGCCACTGACAGGGTGGCCCCACATGTCAGCCCCCACCTGACGCCAGCTTGACGTCAGCCTGACGCAGTAAATCATTTAAATGAATTTCCAGAGATTATTTGAATTAAAAAAATTCCAGAAATTCCAAAAAATACCCCAAACTTTGGAAATTCATAGAAAATTCATATTAACTCCAAATTGGACAAATAATATATGAAAAATGATCAGGAGAAAATTATCTTTCCAAATATGCAACTTTAAACTCTGTTTGAGTTGAATTTAAAATGTGATCAGTAGCATTTGCTATTTGATTTAAATGGAATTAAATCAAATTCAAATCAAATAATTTTGCAACTTGAACCATGGCAACATGCTACAACTCAATCACACATCAGAGGCATATCTTATACATTTGAAGTTGATTCAAAATGATCAAACTATGTCACATACAACTTGGTTAATTTGAATTCAAATGTGGAATTTGAATTTGCATTTTAAATGCAATATATTCCACTTAAATGGAATTGTCTCACACACATCAAAACTTATACTTCAAGTTTCAACATTCATTCATGTGCTTGATGCATTGCATTCATATTGATTGCTACTTCGTGCTTTGTTTGTCGAGTAGAGGTGGAACCGGAGCAGGAGGCTACCCCCTTCACTGAAGATCCAGAACCCGAACCTCGTCAGCAAGGCAAGCAAACCCCCATTGATCATGTCGATAAAATCCCACTTCCCTCTCATGTCTCGCTTATGCATTGTATAGGATGATCACCATGTTACGATTCTACCGCATAGATGAACCCATTCCTTTGCATGACCTATCATTTGTCACAGTAGTAAGCAAACCACAATCCTAGCAAATGTAGGAGTTGGTTGATATCATGTAACCCCTGCAATGTTACTGCTTATTGCATGCTTAGTATGATACCATGTTGTTACTATGATGTGAGTCGGGATGGTAGTGATCATGTTGATGATGGTAGAAAAGTGTTGGTGAATCGACCCTAATACAAGGTGAACGATGAGAGGCTGTGTAGGAGTACACAGTGGGTTGTCTCGTTGAACACCGCCCTAGTACGAGTTCTTGTGTGGTGATCCAAGATGAAGAGTACAACCACACATTGGGCTCACTGACCCCTCTCAACCTATTAACTCATCCCTTTCGATGTCCAGATGTCGCAGTAGTTCGGAGTTCTGGTAGGCTTGTGGCCTGGATGCTAAGTGAGAGAACGGCTCATCCGAGACCGGCTTATGCACCACGCACACATCACTTGGGTCCACTTCGGTAAACCGGCTGGGTTCACGATTGTGGTAGCCAACCCAAGTAGGCGGCTTTCTCGGACTAGATCGGCTATGAGGTAACAGTTGTGGTGAGCATCCTCGCTGGCACCCCTTGAATGGTGTCGAGATCAAAGGCGGTAAATGATGATCATGTGTGTGTAGCGGTACACCCTTGCAAGGTTAACAAAACTATTCGAATAGCCGCGTCCGCGGTTAAGGACTGCTTGGAAAGCTTAGCTTGATTATTAGATAACTTGAACCGGATACTTCTAAAACACACCAAGATAAGTGTGAGTGCTATGGAGTGCTTTCTCGTGGGGAAGTCGAGGAAGGCACCATAGTGGTGTATTGGTTGGAGAAAGTAGTGGACTCGTGTACGCTTCTTACCTCAAAGTCTGGTACTCGTAGTTCAGGATTAGCCAAGTCAAAGCTGGCATTTCTACAAGTGAAACCCCACCTCCCTTTACCTTGATACATGTGCATGAGTAGTATAGCTCCTATGTAAGTCTTGCTGAGTACGCCTTTGTACTCATGTTTGCTTAATCTATGTTTTAGATGACGCCACTGACCCCGAAGGTGGCTTCTTCCTCGAGCTGGACGACTGAAGTTAAGCTAGTCTAGTCCCAGTCAGCAGACTGGTTCCCTCGTGGAGGGCTTTGTGTTTAAATAAGGCTTCTTAAGCCATTTGTTAAACTTGTCTGTACTCAAACATAATTTGCTTCCGCTCTGTGTTGTAATGTTGGATCACATGTATGTGATCTCTATGTGTACTCTATAAGAGTTATAAATAAAATGTACACTTTGTAGAGAATCGCAATGGTACCTGCTGTTCATACAAGGCATGTGTGCTGCGTGTATGTTTATAACATGCATGTCTTTGTATGGGTTTTCGAGACCTTAGTTGTGTTCTGGCTGGCGGTCTTTCATACACCAAGTGGCCCTTAGATGTGCGCAGCTTGGAGCATCGCGATGCGATTGCTCGAGACTCCGTCTCATGCACACTTTGTGGTATGATCGAGCCCGCCCTAGACCCCGACTAAGTGATCGGGCTGGAGTAAGTCTATGTAAGAGTTTTGAGATAGTCGGTAGTATGGTTGAGGCGAATTGTCTTTGAATATGGGAGTTCACCACCCATATCATTTGGCTTGTGTGCGGACGATGAGGACCCATCTCAGTTGATCATCCGGCCTGGATGGGATGCCCCTCACGTACGATGCTTTCCGAGAATGTTCAGTGCTTGGCCTTGTCTGTTTAGACAAGTGGGTGCGGTTCTCAGCTCTCCATATGACTATGTCTTAACTGTACTTGCATACGCTAACCCCGGGTCCCGACACGCGTTTGCGAAGATAGCGTCTCTCGGGGGGAGTTCTAGGCTCGAGCCCCGAGTGCGTTTATGTAAAAGTCGCATTTGCGAAGATAGCGTCTCTCGGGGGGAGTTCTAGGCTCGATCCCCCGAGTGCTTTTAAGTAAAAGTCGCATTTGCGAAGATAGAATCTCTCGGGGGGGAGTTCTAGGCTCGAGCCCCCGAGTGCTTTTGAGTGAGATGCTTTGGGCAACATCATTTTATTCCTTCGAGTCTTACATGGGTTGCCGATCGGTGCTGCTGCCGATATCTTGATGATGTCTAGAGGACTATGGGTAGAACAGGCGTAGGTTCGCTACGTTCCATGGGTTTCCCACGTCCTCATTGGTCTTTGGATTCTGCAATCTGTATGCTCCTCCTCCTATGACTTCCGAGATGATGAATGGTCCTTCCCATTGTGGGGAAAGTTTGTGCACTTTTTCCTGTATTAACCGCAGCACAAGGTCTCCTTTGTTGAACGTTCTGGTCCACAGGCGACTGCTTTGATATGTCCGTAATTTGTCTTGGTATCCCACAGATTTTCTGATGGTTGTGTCCCGTGCTTCGTCTGCTACGTCTTTGTCATTCTGCAGTGCTTCTTCTGCCTCTTCCTCTTCGTACCCTGATATTTTGGGTGCTCCAAATTTTAAGTCGTGCGGCAGTACTGCTTCTGCCCCATACACCAAGAAGAAGGGTGTATACTGGGTTGAACTATTTGTGGTGGTGCGCAGGCTCCATAGGACTGCAGGGAGCTCCTCTATCCAGTTGCCTGCGGCTTGTTCTAGTGGTTCTAGGAGTCGCCTCTTTATTGCTCCGCATACTAGGCCGTTTTCTTTCTCCACTTGGCCATTGGACTGCGGGTGTGCGACTGACGCATAGTTGATTTTGATGCCCAACTCTTGACAGAAGTTTTGGAACTCTGCTGCTGTGAAGTTTGTACCATTGTCTGTGATGATGTTGTGTGGTACTCCGAATCTGAAGATGATTGACTTGATGAAGTTGACTCCCGTGAGGGCTGTTGAGCTGGTGATTGGTACTGCCTCGATCCATGTAGTGAATTTGTCGACTGCGACCAGTAGGTGTGTTCTTCATCCTTTTGATGATTTCTTGAGTGGGCCCACCATGCCGAGTCCCCATGTGGCGAATGGCCATGTTAACGGTATGGTTTTGAGTTCTGATGCTGGGGCGTGCGGCCTGCTGGCAAACTTTTGGCAGGCAATGCAACGTCGTACGATATCCTCTGCATTTCTTATGGCAGTCGGCCCGTAGAATCCTGCCCGAAAGGCTTTTGCCACGAGTGCTCGACTGCTGGCATGATGCCGACAGGTGCCTTCGTGAATCTCCAGTAGTAGGGCTTTGCCGTCTTCTTCATCTATGCACTTTTGTAGGACCTAGGAAATGCTGCGCTTGTAGAGCTTTCTGTTGATTACTGTGAACGCTTTGGATCGTCGACTAATGCGTCGGGCTTCTGCAACATCTTGTGGTAGGGTGCCTTTGATTAGGAATCGAAGAAAAGGTCTTGCCCAGCCGGGTCTTCGAGTGCTGCTGGTGATTCAACTTCGATTGCTTGGCTGTTTGTAGCGTCAGCTGCGCTTGTTGCTGCCACCTGTGCTGGCTCATTTCTGTCGTCTTCTTCTGGGACTGCTTTGGGCTCCGCTTGCTTTGCTTTTATTGATCTCTGATTGATGCTCTCGAGGAAAACGCCTGGTGGTATTGGTCCTCGAGTCGATCCGATGTTCGCGAGTTCGCCGGCTTCTGTATTATTTGCTCTGGGGATGTAGTTGAGTTCACAGCCGTCGAATCCTCCTTCTAGCGTGTTGTAGAGCTTCTGGTAGACTGCCATGTTGTCTGCGACTGGGTTACAGTCTCTCATCTCCTGTTGGACGACGAGGTTGGAGTCGCCATAGATCGATAGGCGAGTGGCACCGCAAGTTTTTTCCATGAATTAGTGCCTCGTATTCTGCTTCATTGTTTGGAGGCATTGCTGAAGTTGATCTGGAGGATGTATTTGAGCTTCGTTCCATTGGGGGAGACTAGGACGACGACTGCTCCGGCTCCTTGCTGTCTTTTGGATCCGTCGAAGTACATCGTCCATGAGTCGATAGGTCTGGGGGGCCTGGTGTTTGGACTTATGCCCACTCGACCAGGAAGTCTGGGAGTACTTGGGCTTTGATTGATGTCGGGTGTTTGAATTGTAGGTATCGCGGGCTGAGCTCCATGTTCCACTCGGCGACTCGACCGGTCGCGCCGGGATTGTTGAGGATGTCCGCGAGTGGTGCACTGCTCACGATTGTGATGGAGTGTTCGTCGAAGTAGTGCGATACTTTCCTGGAGGTCCTGATAATGGAGAGCAGGAGCTTCTGGTAGTGTGGATACCGCTGCTGTGGCTTTGTGAGTAGCGTGCTCAGGTAGTAAATTGGTCTTTGGATGCTCTGGATTTTGCCTTCTTCTGTACGCTCGACGACAAGCACTGTGCTCACGACGCTGCTGCGTGCTGCTATGTAGAGATACAACTTTTCCCTCTCTTTAGGCACCGCCAAGATTGGTGGGGTAGAGAGGGTCTTCTTCAAGTCTGCGAATGCATTGCTGGCTTCCTCCGTCCACTCGAATTTTTCTCCTTTTCTCAGCAGTTTGTAGAAAGTTAGGTCCTTTCGCCTAGCCTGCTGATGAAGCGGCTCAATGCTGCGAGCTTTCTTGTGAGCTGATGTATTCCTCTGATGTTGGATGGCCTTGGCATCTTGGCGATTGCTTGAACCTTTTCAGGGTTTGCTTCGATTCCTCGAGCAGAGACCATGTACCCGAGTAATTTTCTGGCTGGGACGCCGAACACACATTTTTTGGGGTTTAGCTTGATCCTGTACTTGTTGAGGGCCGTGAACGTCTCGCGGAGGTCGTCGAGTAGCGTGTTTGCGCTGTATGTTTTGATGACAATGTCGTCTACATAGACCTGGACGTTCCTGCCGATATGTTCTCTCAGACATGCTTGCATCATCCGCTGGTACGTGGCTCCGGCATTTTTAAGTCCGAAGGGCATTGTTTGGTAACAGAATACTCCGTAGGGGGTAATGAACGAGGTGTGCTCTTCGTCTTCTTCCTTCATCCTAATCTGATTGTATCTTCAGTATGCGTCGAGGAAGGAGAGGAGGTCGCATCCTGCTGTGGAGTCGATTATTTGATCGATTCTTGGCAGGGGGAAGTGGTCTTTTGGGTAGTGCTTATTGATAGGCCCATAGTTGACGCACATCCTCAGTACCTCGGTGTCCTTTTTAGGGACTAGGACTGTGTTTGCTATCCATGTTTCTTTCTTTGTTTCTCGGATGAACTGTGCGTCGAGTAGTCGATTCACTTCCTCTCCGATTGCTCTGCGTTTGGGCTCTGAAAACCGTTGCAGCGCCTTCTTTACTGGCTTCATGTTTGGCTTGATGTGGAGCGCGTGTTTCGTGAATTCTAGTGGTATCCCGGGCATTTCGGCTGGGCACCAGACGAAAAATTTCCACTCTTCGCGAAGGAAGGTTATGAGGGCGGTTGCTTGCTCTTATAGAAGGTGGGAATATTGATACACGAGATAACTTCTTGCCCCTTGTTGATTACCCCAAGTGGAGGGTGAGATGTAGATAGCGGCAAATTTCTCTTAGCGAAGATGCTAAGGTTGAGTATCGAACCAGAAGGACTCCAAGCCCGAGAAGAAGGTGGTGAAGTGAACAATGGTGCCGTTCAAAACCTAAGGTTGCTTACTTCACCTGGACCTGCACACACACAGATATCTTCGCTTCGCAACGAGTACAGAGGAGTTGTCAATTCCTCCGGCCTTGTTGTTTACGAAGGATAAAATGCATGGGATAATATTGATAGTGATAGCTATGGAAAAGTAAATACTGAAAGTAATTTGAAGGTGTAAATGATATGGTAAATATGGACCGGGGTCCTATGATGTTCACTAGTAATGTCTCTCTCCCAAAAGACGATAAAATAGACATGCGAGGTAAACAAATTACAGCTGGGCAATTGACAGGATTATGAGCGCAAACCAATGCTAATTATGCTATAAAGAAAGGAAGAAGCTCAAAAGCAGGGGCGGTACGCCAAGAAAAGTAGACCGAAATCCATCTGCAACTACCCACTAATCATCCACCTTGAGATATTTATCCAGAACATCTCGTTGGTATTAAGTTGTGAATCCCACCCAAAGTGTAAACTCAAGGCAACAGACAATTGCATTAAAGAACTTTGCGTAAAGTAAACAATCCTTGCACCCGCAAGTACAAGCACCGTTGTTTTCCCCCTTGTGGCAACAGCACATCCCCTAGACTCATGTTTCTGTCACTCAAGCTAGTCAGCGGGGGCATGAACCCACAATCATGCATAACGCTCCCTCTTGGAGTCACTACCTACAACTTGGCCAAAGCAATAAACAGCAACGGAGAACATGCAGGAATTACTCAAGAACATAAATATAAAAGAAGAGAATCAAATATATAACTCAATCACAATCTGAACATAATCTCATAATCCATTGGATCCCAGCAAACTCAGCATAGCAACAACAGAAAGATTACATATGTGCCTCGATCATGTAGGGCATCTCACGAGGTCTAATCCAGGAAGAACAAAGAGGGGAGGAGAACATCACATAGCTTCTGATCATAGACCCATGGTCCAAGGTGGACTACTCACGGTTCATTTGGGAAGTTTCCATGGTGGTGGAGAAGCTCCCGGAGGTGGTTCCTCCCTCGGGCAGGGTGCCGGGAAGAGGTGTTCTGGTGCTCCCGATCTTGGAAGCGCAGCGGCAGCGGAACAGAGGAGAGATCGCGAAAAAGGGTCCGTCCCCGAGGGTTTCACGTCACGGGGAATAAATAGGCGAAAGGGGGCAGCCAGAGGTGGGCCAGGGGCTCCATGCGCCCCCCCCCCTGGCGCGGCCAGGGGTGGGGCCGAGCCCTCTGGCCGCCTGGGCCCCCCTTGCTCCCCTCTGGCCCCTCTCGGGCTCTTCGCGAAGCTTCCGGTAAGGTGATTTTTCCTATATTTTTCCCGGATTTTTTCTGGTACTTCTAATAAGGTGGAAACCTGAAATAAAAAACAGCAGAAAACAGGATCTGGCACTGGGGTGCACTGAGTTAATAGGTTAGTCCAAATATGATCAAAAGTGTATGGAACTTCATCAATATCATAGCAATATCACACAAAAGAGGCATCGAGCAAGCAAAAATTATAGATACGTTTAGAACGTATCAACATCCCCAAGCTTAATTCCTACTCCTCCTCGAGTAGGTAAATGATAACAACCATAATTTCTGTAGTGACATGCTAACAACCATATAAGAACTTTGTAAGTAAAGCAATCAAAGCACGCAATTCAATTCAAGTCATAACAGGCAAGAGTCTATATTTAGTATTGAAACAAGCAACATAAGAACATAAAGGTGCAAGAGCTCTCGCTGTCCGTGACTCGAATGTCTCCAAATGGTGTTTGCGTGCTAGAAGAGGGATAGGGATATACGAGAAAAAGTATTTTTATTGTTGAGAACTCAATCTACTAAAGTTTCACACTTGTTCTTCTTTGGAATCTTATCTTGACTCATCCCCAGACCGCTAGCCAGGTACAAGTCAAAATGATCCACTCCTTTTCGACATTTTGATCACTCATGCAATGGATGAGCGTAAGCAAGAAAGTTGACACTTAGGATGGCAAAGAGAGAATAAGGTGGAGGAGTAAGACAAAAAGGTGTGAAAGGCTCACATCAATGAGGACAATCATAGGAGAGAGAAAGCCAAATGATAGATATGATGTGAGGAGTAGGGATTGCCATGCAACGGATGCACATGTGAGCTAAGGTAAGCTCTCCAATGGAACTAGTGGGGGTGCATCCAACTTGCTTGCTCAAGAAGACCTAGAGCTCATTTGAGGAAGCTCATCATTGGAATATACAAGCCAAGTTCTATAGTGTGAAGGTCACCACATAGCTATATGCATGAATGATAATCTCTATGGAGTACAAGATATAAGAGGGAGTACGAGTGTGGATCTCTCAAAAGGAATAGTAGTGTGCCCCCTTCTCTCTTTTTATTTCTTTTTCTCTTTTTTTTCTTTTTTTGTATTTTTTTGGTGGCCTCAATGGCTCTTTCTATTTCTCTCATTTGTCCTCTTTGGGATCTTTTAATTTGTCCTCTTTGGGATCTTTTAATTTGTCCACTTTGGGATATTTTCCTCACTTTAGGGGCAACACTCTATATATTACAAAAAGTATAGAAGATCTTTCACACTTTACAAAGTACTCAAATCATAAAGAAAATGTAACTATCATGATGTATGCAAATGTATGCCTCTGCCAGGGTAGCAGGATATGCAATGATACTAGCGCGTCATGTAGCAATAATTCGGGCAAGGCCCAACTAGCATGCGGCTCATCGATCAAGAAATTAGCATGTATGACATGAAGATCAAGTCATGAGAAGGTGGATGTTGCATGGCAATATATCTCGGAAAGGCTATGGAAATGCCTTGATAGGTAGGTATGGTGGCTGTTTTGAGGAAGGATATAAGTAGGTTTACGATGACAGAGCGTATCGTGCCAAGGGTTTGGATGTACCGGCGAAGGTGGACGCTAACTCTCGGAGTGAGAAGAAAGCAATGCACGGCACAGGAGAGGCTAGAAAAATATGGGAAGGTGGAAGTGTCAACTTTCGAATACTCACATTAGTCCGAAGAACTCATGCACTTATTATCGGTAACTCTCAATCTAATAAGGAGGTTTCACAAAGAGACAAGTACCCCGAGGAGGAGTGTATGGGGGTTTGGTTATCCTTGCGCATCCTCGACTCATGGTACGTGAGTTTACTCTAATATTCGACCCCTCAGAAGAGTAGAGATCCATCTAGTAGCTAAAGTTCTCAACTAATTTTGTAGGTTTTGAAAATAAACACGGATTTCCCAAAATACGACATCTATCACTAATAGGCTACAGCTCTTGACACCAAAAGTCCAAACATTACTCAAGACAATACCTCAAAACTATTGCAAGTTACTACTACAAAAGAAATAGAAAATTCAATTACCTACTTCAAGTCAAGACACAAAATTCAGTGCAACAGGCAAGCTCTCTAAACTAGATAAACATGAAAACTCAAGAGAGTTCCAGGAACAAACTAAACAAAGTCTCTTTAAAAAGATAAGCATGAAAGCTAAGAGTAAAACATGACAGCAGCTACGAAAAATATAAAGAACAAACACAAAAAAGATAAGCATGAAAAGTCCTATGTTGTGTTCTAAATTTTGGAAGTGGAGCATGTTTCTCTCCCACACAAAGAAAGCTGGGTTCTAAATTGTTATGAACAGCAAACAAAGCTAAAGAAAACTAAAAATAAAGCCTAAGAGTGAGACGCTCCAAGCATAGCACATAATGCATGAAGTGATAAAAATATAGCGAAACGAGAGACGAACTGATAATTGTTGATGGAGAAGGGGATGCACGGGGGCTTCCCCAAGATTAGACGCTTGAGTCTCCTTGAATATTTCTTGGGGATGCATGGCGGCATACCCAAGCTTGAACGCTTGACACTACCTAATTTTCTTTCATCATCTTCCCTCGCACACTTGAAAACTCCCTTCATACATAACTCATCATAATCTGATTAGCGAGGTTAGTACCCCATGATAAAATATATTTTTTCTCTACTGGAAATAAAGATAATCTTGAAGAGCTACTGTTTCTCAAGATTTCCAAAAAAAAATTGCAAAGAAAAAGCAAGCTTAAGGTTTGCAAAATTAAGAAAAGGCAAAACAGGACAGAATCTGTGAAAAACAAACCAGCAGGTAGTAAAGAATGTTTTCGGGATACTTATGCAACTCAAATAAAAAAACTCAGAACATACGAAAGTTTCGTAATTGTATAGAGCACGTTGTGTAAAAAATTCAGCTCAAAAAGATGAACTGGGATTTTTTGTGATTTTTCTAGTCACGACGACAGAATCTGTTTTCTGGACAGCATGTCACAACTTTCACTTCCCTTGTCGTATGAGGCTATAAAAGGCACAAAGCTTGAAAAGTAAAGATACAATGATGTTGCTATAGTAGTAATAATCATCAAGACCGCTAAAAACAGAAGAAAAACAAAAGGTAAATCCTAAATTCGTTGCGGGCTGCCTCCCGAAAGCGCTTCTTTAAAGCAACTAGCTAGGCTTAAAGATCATAAAAGTTGCTCTCATAAAAATAAGGATTTGAAGCAAAAGAGAGAATCAAGAAGAAAATATGAAACACATTTAATCCTAACCCACTTCCTATGCATAGGCATCTTGTAATAAAATAAATCAAAGAAGCACAAAGTGACATGCATAGGAAGGTTGAAAAAGAACAACTTCAAAAATTTCAACATGAAGAGAGGTGTTTTTGTAACAAAGTTTCTACAACCAATCTTTCCTCTCTCAAAATAATTTTCATTAGTATCATGAACAACATCAAGAATATAACAATCACATAAATCATGTTTTTCATGACCTACAAGTACACATGTATAGTTTTCAACACGGTCTTTAGGAACATAAGATAAATGCAACCCATCACATTGAGCCTTAATAAGAGCATAATTCTCCGGAATATGATTTGGAGATTTCAAAAGGATAATAGGAAAATAAAGTGTGGGTGAAATAGCAAAAATTTCATTCTTAACATGAGGAACTATAGAAAGTTCATTTCCGTAAGCATCATCCATGGTGGCATCACGACCATAAGCATAGAAGGCATCAACTTCATCAAAAAGGGATATTTCAAAAGAATCCATAGGATCATAACACTCATATAAGGTAAGAGTCAAAGAGTTACTCTCATTAGAAGGTAGACATGGATGGCTCCATTCTTCCTCCTTTTGTTCGTCACTCTCCTCCTCTTTTTCATCCAAGGGGCTTTCAGTTTCAGCAATTTCTTCCATAGAGTCCTGCAAAACATTAGTCTCTTCCTTTGGGGGAGAGATTCTCTCAATATGATCAGTAATATAATAATTTGCATCGTAATTTTCCAAAAAATATTTAAGTATAGCAAGACTCTCAGATTGGTAAGGGGCATCATCAATATTTGTAAGAAGAGAATTAATTTCATAGGCACCCTTATAAGCAACAAATTCTTCTATTTGCTCTGCATCATCAAAATCATAATTTATCTTAGCATAAGAAGCTAAGGTTTCATCATCATTGTACTCACATTGGAAAGCAAGGTGTTTGTGCCTCATAAAGCAACAAGATTCATCCCTGCAGAAAGATATATTATATATTGAGCACAAGTTTCTAGCATACTCATACAACTGGTGTATTTGTTTCCATAAATGTATCCCCTTTTGAGACAAGCGGTGTTCCTTGTACCACTTTTGTTGATCCTCGGTGAAACCTCCATGCCAATAAGATCTGGTTTCAAAGAATTCAGACATTGATTGGCAAGTAAGGAACTAGACATACTATTCTTTTTTTGGATTTTTGATAAAGGACACAAAGACAAAAACTGAAAGGTAAACTAACAAGAGTAAAAAGCAAAGATAAAAGATAGTGTGAAACTCCCCTATCTTGAAGAGTGGAGTCCCCGGCAACGGCGCCAGAAACTTTCTTGATACACGAGATACCTTCTCGCCCCTCGTTGGTTACCCCAAGTGGAAGGTGAGATGTAGATAGCGGCAAATTTCCCTTAGCGAAGATGCTAAGGTTGAGTATCGAACCAGTAGGACTCCAAGCCCGATAAGAAGGTGGTGAAGTGAAAAATGGCGCCGTTCACAACCTAAGGTTGCTTACTTCACCTGGACCTGCACACACACAGATAGCTTCGCTTCCCAACGAGTACAGAGGAGTTGTCAATTCCTCCGGCCTTGTTGTTTAGGAAGGATAAAACGCACGGGATAATAATGATAGTGATAGCAACGGAAATGTAAATACTGAAAGTAAATTGAAGGTGTAAACGATATGGTAAATATGGACCGGGGTCCTATGATGTTCACTAGTGATGTCTCTCTCCCAAAAGACGATAAAACATCCATGCGAGGTAAACAAATTGCAGATGGGAAATTGACAGGATTATGTGCGCAAACCGATGCTAATTATGCTATAAAGCACGTGCGGTACGCCAAGACAAGTAGACCGAAATTCACCTGCATCTACCCACTAATCATCCACCTTGAGATATCTATCCAGAACATCTTGCTGGTATTAAGTTGTGAATCCCACCCAAAGTGTAAACTCAAGGCAACAGACAACTGCATTAAAGAAACTTTGCGTAAAGTAAACAATCCTTGCACCCGCAAGTACAAGCACCGTTGTTTTCCCCCTTGTGGCAACAACACATCCCCTAGACTCATGTTTCTGTCACTCAAGCTAGTCATCGGGGGGCATGAACCCACAATCATGCATAACGCTCCCTCTTGGAGTCACTACCTACTACTTGTCCAAAGCAATAAACAGCAACGGAGAACATGCAAGAATTACTCAAGAACATAAATATAAAAGAAGAGAACCAAATATATAACTAAATCACAATCAGAACATAATCTGATAATCCATCGGATCTCAGCAAACTCAGCATAGCAACAGCAGAAAGATAACATATGTGCCTCGATCATGTAGGGCAGCTCACGAGGTCTAATCCATGAAGAACAAAGAGGGGAGGAGAACATCACATAGGTACTGATCATAGACCCATGGTACAAGGTGGACTACTCACGGTTCATCCGGGAATCGTCCATGGTGGTGGAGAAGCTCCCGGAGGTGGTTCCTCCCTCTGGCAGGGTGCCGGGAAGAGGTCTTCTGGTGCTCCCGATCTTGGAAGCGCCGCGGCGGAAGAACAGAGGAGAGATCGCGAAAAAGGGTTCTGTCCCCGAGGGTTTCACGTCAGTGGGAATAAATAGGCGAAAGGGGGAAGCCAGAGGTGGGCCAGGGGCTCCAAGTGCCCCCCCCTGGCGCGGCCAGGGGTGGGGTCGCGCCCTCTGGCCGCCTGGGGTCCCTGGCTCCCCTCTAGCCCCTCTCGGGCTCTTCGCGAAGCTTTCGGTACGGTGATTTTTCCTATATTTTCCCGGAATTTTTCTGGTACTTTTAATAAGGGGGAAACCTGAAATAGAAAAACAGCAGAAAACATGAACTGGCACTGGGGTGCACTGAGTTAATAGGTTAGTCCAAATATGATCAAAAGTGTATGGAAGTTCATCAATATCATAGAAATATCACACAAAATAGGCATGGTGCAAGAAGAAATTATAGATACATTTTGGACGTATCACATATACGCGGAATGTCTTCTCTGGGTCTGTTGGGTGTACTTGGTGTGTGATCGTGTCGCTGTCGATGCTGAAGTCGCGGCCAAATTCCTTTGTCTCAATTCTGTTTGCTAGTGGAAATATGCTTTTGTTCGTCACCATGGCTATTTCCTTGAGCTGTTGTTGGGCTCCAAATGTGTCGGAGACTTTGTGGAAGTCGCGGTCGCACTGGTCCGATTTGGTGAAGCTTCGCTTGACTGTGATGATTCCAGCAGGTCCTGGAATCTTGAGCTTGAGATATGCGTAGTGTGGAACCGCCATGAACTGTGTGAACGCTGGTCGCCCGAGTATGGCGTGATACTTCGACTGCCAGTCGAGCACTTCGAACTCGAGTGCCTTCTTTGCGAAGTTGCGCTTGCTGCCGAAGATCACATCAAGATATATTGCTCCGATGGAGGTGACTGCTTCGCCCGGGACTACGCCGTATATTGTGGTTCCTGACTTCTTCCAAACTGATCGTGGGATGAACATCTTGCGTAGAGTGCTAGCGAAGATTATATTTAGACTGCTTCCTCCATCCATGAAGATTCTGTCCATGTGTAATCCTTCGATTTGGGCTTCGAGGACCAAGGGTTCATGTCCAGGCCTTGGGACTGCGGGTGGGTGGTCGCTCTGTGAGAAAGTGATGCTGGTCTCCGCGCCATGTAACTTGTAGGTATCTTTTGTCTTTAGCTCTTCGGCTGCTTCAGCCTGCAAGGTGTAGGCATCTTTCTTTGTTTCGAGGGTCTTCCTTGTTGGATCATGCAGATTCGTCCATGGGACGTGGGGTATTGCCCTTCTGCACTTTGTGCGGGTGACTGCGTGATTCATCGAGTGCGTTTGGCTTCACGCAGCTTCTCCTCCTTGAGGCTGTTGGAGAGTCCAGCGAATAGGCGGAAATCTCCCAGTGTGTGGCTTGCTCTAAGATGTCCTCGACTGTCTTCAAAACAATGGATCACGCAAGGTCCTTCCAGTTGTTCTTTAGCTGTGAGTTTGCTGGAGCCGGTGTGCCTTCATCTTCTTGAGATTTGAAAGATCTGCGAGGGGTCTTCTACTCGGTTGTGGAATCTTGGGTCGGGTTCTATCACGTCGCTGAGTGATTGATTCCGAATGAAGTTGGCGAATTCGTCTGGCCTTCGATCCGGGTCGAAGTAATCTCCGGTCTGGGTCTCGGAGTTGCTGTCTTGGCGTGTGGTGGGAGTCCGGGCGGCGGTGGGTCGTCGACTGATGGGCGAGCCTTCGGCCACGCGCCGCGACTCCTCGAGTGGGTTTCTCGAGTAGCCTCCTTGTGCTTGTCTTCTGGGTCGTCGAGTTCTTTTCCGTCGGTGATTGATCTGACGGTCGTCGAGGCGCTGGACTTGGTTCGGCTGCAGGCTGGGTGATCTTGATGAGGCGATGCAGATGCTTGTGGTGAACTTGAATCTCTCGAGCGGGATGGATCTGGCTCTAGTCCTCGAGTCTTGATCTGTTGAGGTCGGGACCGCCGAGATCGTGATTCCATCCTGTGTAGTTCCCACAGACGGCGCCAATTGACGGGGATCCACCCCGGCAAATCCCATGGTCAGGGACCCTGGGTTAAGTCATAGAGATAGGCACAGGTTGGACGATACTCATCAGCTAACAGGAGAAGCACTTCCTGCTCGATATTATTGCGTGAGGGGGCGATTACAGTGGAGGCCAAGGCGAGTTCTCGCAAGGCTAGGATGTGTAGATACGTATTGAGTTTTCCTGGACGTCTCCCCTCCCAGCCTTTATATACTAGGCTAGGTCTCGGGGAGTCCGTACTAAGTTACAGAGATAGTTTCCTAGTTCTAGTCTTGCCTTGTACGCCAAGTTGCGCCTTCCATATCACTCGCGGACTCCTATGTTGGCGCCTGGTTGGGCCAATCGTGGGCTTGTCGTAGCTTCCCAGTGGGCCTTCTATCTTCATACGCACCAGGTAGCCTTATATGCAGGAGTCGCGGGGTCACCCCCTCGTCAGTTGCCTCTTTTGATGTAAGACTCGGTTGGTTTGATGAATGAAAGTTATGAATTTCCATTGAGTCCATAAGTCGGTTTTATTCCTGCCTTTGAATATTTTTGCATAATGTATGAGAGACAATATTTTATGATAGTGTATGTATCTGTAGCTCCCTGAGTAGATTCGGAAAAACTATGTATCGGTAATCGACTCATAGGATAGATCGACTTGTAGACACCATGAGATGGTGTGGTCACGTATACGTGCCTTACTGGGTCATATATAATTTTCGAAGTGTTGCTTCATAAGAAGTAGTATGATTATTATGGCGTCGAGCCGAATCTTTGGAGAAACAATTTCAAAGTGTTACTCCCCAGAGTCGGTGGATGCATCTGGGTGCGATACGGAGTCTTTACTTGAGAAGAATTTTTTCGAAGAGTAGTCCCCAAGAGCCGGCATGAATATCATTGTGTCATGTCGGGTCTTTGAGAAGGGGATTTAAAGTGTAGTCCCCATGAGTCTGTATGTGCACTTGAGTGCGTGTGCCGAGTCACGTAGGTCTAATTTTTATTTGTGAGAAAAAAAATCATAACTATGCATGAGGCTATGGATGCAAGACTGTAATGGAAAGGCTAGTAGAAGTCAACTTCAGCCTCATCTTCTCGCGTTGAGAGAGATTATTGGTTAGAAAAGTCGAAACATCTCTGTCGAGCCGGCTTTCCAGTAACTAGCGTGCCCGGCTCGTAGGACTAAGTTCGATAGATGGTTTATGTAAACCTCGAAGTTTAGACCAACCGGTTGCGCGTTAGTCAAGGAAGCTCTAAACTGTATAGGTCGGGTGGTGTGGCCAATTCATGTGTATGCCGGGATATTGTCGGCACGTATGGGTTGATGGAAGCCATCAAACCCCCTTTTATCCCTTATCAAAACAAACACAAGTTTTTACATGTATATGCCGGCTTTTTCCGGTAGGAGTCGATGAGTCTCATCAGGCTCCCCCTCTTTCACCTTGATAAAGCAATATACATGCCTAGAGTCGGTAGAGGGTTGATCAAGCCCCCAGGTCTCCGAGAATTTTTAGTAATGCACTATGCAGTATGATGAAATATGTAATGCGATGTAATGTGATGCAATATGTATGAAAGAGTGAAAAAATTATTTTATGCATAGTTGTGGCGAGAGCCGATGCGACGAAGTCGATTTTATGGCGTTAGCCCGTGGGCGACTAAAGTCGTCTTTAATTATGGCGATGGCCAAAATGCGATTTTAAGATCGACTTTAATTATTTTGACTAAAAGTCAGTTGCGATGAAGATCGACTTTATTATGCGGCGGTGCCGATTGCGACAAATGTCGACTTATATACATATATCGCGAAAGCCGGTGCGACGAGTGTCTACTTGGTACAATAGTTTCCTACCCTACTTAGGTGTAACATGGAAGGAGTTGTGCGATGTTCCACGGCCGTGGAGTCTCCTCCATCGAGTGCGTGACTTTGCCTTCTCGCGTATATCAACCAAGTAGTAGGATCCGTTGTACAGGTGATGGTACGAGAGTTGACGGGTATCTTCCCCGGCAACAAAGCGATAGATTCTCGCCCCCTAGTTGGTTACCCAAAGTGGAAGGTTGAGATGTAGATAGCAGCAATTTCCCTTGGTGAGATGCCAAGGTTTTTCTCCAGTAGGACTCCAACTACGACGGGAAGGTGACAACGTCGCCAGAAATTAGGCGGTTGACGTGGACCTGCACACACAACAGATAACTTTGCTCCCAACGAGTTCAGAGAGGTTGTCAATCTCTCCGGCCTTGTTGTTTACAAAGGATCAAACGCACGGGATAATAATGATAGTGATAGCAACGGAAAAGTAAATAAAGCAGAAAATAAATAGTGGGTGTAAACAGTATTGGCAATATGGACCGGGGTCCCATGATGTTCACTAGTGATTTCTCTCTCCCAAAAGACGATAAAATAGCCATGTGAGGTAAACAAATTACAGCTAAGCAATTGACAGGATTATGTGCGCAAACCAATGCTAACTATGCTATAAAGAAAAGAAGAGGCTCAAAAGCATGGGCGGTACGCCAAGATAAGTAGACCGAAATCCATCTGCATCTACCTACTAATCATCCACCTTGAGATATCTATCCAGAACATCTCACTGGTATTAAGTTGCGAATCCCACCCAAAGTGTAAACTCAAAGCAACAGACAACTGCATTAAAAAACTTTGCGTAAAGTAAACAATCCTTGCACCCGCAAGTACAAGCACCATTGTTTTCTCCCTTGTGGCATCAACACATCCCCTAGACTCATGTTTATGTCACTCAAGCTAGTCATCGGGGGGCATGAACCAACAATCATGCATAACGCTCCCTCTTGGAGTCACTACCTACTACTTGGCCAAAGCAATAAACAGGAACGGAGAACATGCAAGAATTACTCAAGAACATAAATATAAAAGAGGAGAATCAAATATATTACTCAAACACAATTTGAACATACTCTCATAATCCATCGGATCCCAGCAAACTTAGCATAGCAACAGCAGAAAGATTACATATGTGCCTCGATCATGTAGGGCAGCTCACGAGGTCTAATCCATGAAGAACAAAGAGGGGAGGAGAAAATCACATAGCTACTGATCATGGACCCATGGTCCAAGGTGGACTACTCACAGTTCATCCGGGAAGCATCCATGGTGGTGGAGAAGCTCTCGGAGGTGGTTCCTCCCTCCGGCAGCGGCCGGGAAGAGGTCTATTGCTGCTCCCGATCTTGGAAGCGCGGCGGCGGTGGAACAGAGGAGAGATCACGAAAAAGGGTTCCGTCCCCGAGGGTTTCTCGTCACTGGGAATAAATAGGCGAAAGGGGGCAGCCAGAGGTAGGCTAGGGGCTCCAGGCGACCCTCCAACGCGGCCTAGGGGGTGGCCGCGCCAAGTGGGCGCCTGGGCCACCCCTGGCCCCCTCGGGCTCCACTTTGGCTCTTCTGAAAGGTTCCCATACGCTGATTTTTCCTATATTTTTCCCAGAATTTTTCTGGCACATTAAATAATGGGAAATCCTAAAATACAAAAACAACAGAAAATAGGAACTGGCACTGGGGTGCACTGAGTTAATAGGTTAGTCCAAATATGATCAAAAGTGTATGGAAGTTCATCAATATCATAGAAATATCACACAAAAGAGGCATGGAGCAAGCAGAAATTATAGATACGTTTTGGACGTATCAACATCCCCAAGCTTAATTCCTGCTTGTCCTCGAGTAGGTAAATGATAACAAGCATAATTTCTGTGGTGACATGCTACCAACCATATAAGAACTTTTAAGTAAAGCAATCAAGGCATGTAATTCAATTCAAGTCATAATAGGCAAGAGTCTATATTTAGCATTGAAACAAGCAACATAAGAAAATAAAGGTGCAAGAGCTCTCGCTGTCCGTGACTCGAATGTCTCCAAATGGTGTTTGCGTGCAAGAAAGGGGATAGGGTTATACGAGAAAAAAGTATTTTTGTGTTGAGAACTTAATATACTAAAGTTTCACACTTGGTCTTCTTTGGAATCTTATCTTAACTCATCCCCAGACCACTAGCCAGGTACAAGTCAAAATGATCCACTCCTTTTTGACATTTTGAGCACTCATGCAATGGATGAGCGTAAGCAAGAAAGTTGACACTTAGGATGGCAAAGAGAGAATATGGTGGAGGAGGAAGACAAAAAGGGTGTGAAAGGCTCACATCAATGAGGACAATCATAGGAAAGAGAAAGCCAAATGATAGATATGATGTGAGGAGTAGGTGTTGCCATGCAACAGATGCACATCTGAGCTAAGGTAAGCTCTCCAATGGAACTAGTGGGGGTGCATCCAACTTTCTTGCTCAAGAAGACCTAGAGCTCATTTGAGGAGGCTCATCATTGGAATATACAAGACAAGTTCTATAGTGTGAAGGTCCCCACATAGCTATATGCATGAATGATAATCTCTATGGAGTACAAGATATAAGAGGGAGTACGAGTGTGGATCTCTCAAAATGAATAGTAGTGTGCCCCCATCTCTCTTTTTATTTCTTTCTCTCTTTTTTCTATTTTTTTGTATTTTTTTGGTGGCCTCAATGGCTCTTTCTATTTCTCTCATTTGTCCTCTTTGGGATCTTTTAATTTTTTCCTCTTTGGGATCTTTTCCTCACTTTAGGGGTAGCACTCTATATATTACAAGAAGTATAGAAGATCTTTCACACTTTACAAGGTACTCAAATCATAAAGAAGATGTAACTATCATGAAGTATGCAAATGTATTCCTCTGCCAGTGTAGCAGGATATGCAATGATACTAGCGCGTCATGTAGCAATGATTAGGGCAAGGCCCAACTAGCATGCGGCTCATCGATCAAGCAAGTAGCATGTATGACATGAAGATCAAGTCATGAGAAGGTGTATGTTGCATGGAAATATATCTCGGAAAGGATATGGAAGTGCCTTGATAGGTAGGTATGGTGGCTGTTTTGAGGAAGGATATAAGGAGGTTTATGATGACAAAGCGTATCATGCCAAGGGTGTGGATGTACCGGCGAAGGTGGACGCCAACTCTCGGAGTGAGAAGAAGGCAATGCACGACACAGGAGAGGCTAGCAAATATGGGAAGGTGTAAGTGTCAACTTTCGAATACTCACATTAGTCCGAAGAAATCATGCACTTATTATCGGTAACTCTCAATCTAATAAGGAGGTTCACAAAGAGACAAGTACCCCCAAGAGGAGTGTATGGGGGTTTGGTTATCCTTGCACATCCTCGACTCATGGTAAGTGAGTGTACTCTAATATTCGATCCCTCCAAAGATTAGTGATCCATCTAGTGGCTAAAGTTCTCAACTAATTTTGTAAGTTTTGGAAATAAACACGGATTCCCCAAAATATGACATCTATCACTAATAGGCTAAAGCTCTTGACACCAAAAGTTCAAACATTACTCATAGCAATACCTCAAAACTATTGCAAGTTACTACTACAAAAGAATAGCAACCTCAATTACCTACTTCAAGTCAAGACACACAACTCAGTGCAACAGAAAAACTCTCTAAACAAGATAAACATGAAAACTCAAGAGAGTTCCAGCAACATACTAAACAAAAGCTCTTAAAAAGATAAGCATGAAAACTAAGAGATAAACATGACAGTAGCTATGAAAAAGATAAAGAACACACACAACAAAGATAAGCATGAAGAATCCTATGTTGTGTTCTAGATTTTGAAAGTGGAGCGTGTTTCTCTCCCACACAAAGAAAGCTGGGTTCTAACTTGTTATGAGAAGCAAGAAAAGCTAAAGAAAACTAAAAAGGAAATAAAGAGCAAGACGCTCCAAGCATAGCACATAACACATGAAGTGATAAAAATATAGTTAAGTGAAAGACGAACTGATAATTGTTGATGGAGAAGGGGATGCACGGGGGCATCCCCAAGCTTAGACGCTTGAGTCTCCTTGAATATTTCTTGGGGATGCATGGGGGCATCCCTAAGCTTGAGCGCTTGACACTTTTGAATCTTCTTTCATCATCTTCCCTCGCACACTTGAAAACTCCCTTCATACATAACTCATCATCTTCCCTCGCACACTTGAAAACTCCCTTCATACATAACTCATCATAATCTGATTAGCGAGGTTAGTACCCATAATAAAATAATAATTTTCCTCTACTGGAAATAAGGATATTCCTGAAGAGCTACTGTTTCTCAAGATTTGCAAAAAGTTTTTGCAAAGAAAAAGCAAGCTTAAGGTTTGCAAAACGAAGAAAAGGCAAAACTGGACAAAATCTGTGAAAAACAGACCAGCATGTAGTAAAGAATTTTTTAGGGATACTTCTGCAACTCAAATCAGAAAACTCAGAACATACGAAAGTTTTGTAAATTGTATAGAGCACGTTGTGTAAAAATTTCAGCTCAAAAAGATGAACTCGGAATTTTCCTTGATTTTTCCCGTCACGAGGACAGAATCTGTTTTCTGGACAGCATGTCCCAACTTTCACTTCCCTTGTCACATGAGGCTATAATTGGCACAAAGCTTGAAAAGTAAAGATACAATGATGTTGCTACAGTAGGAATAATCATCAAGACCACTAAAAACAGAAGAAAAACAAAAATGAAAACCTAAATTCGTTGCGGGCTGCCTCCCGAAAGCTCTTCTTTAAAGCCATTAGCTAGGCTTAATGCAAATAGATCAAGTCTTATCAAGAAAATATTTGTCCCGTGTGACGGACTCAAAAGGCAAATTAATCTTTTTCCTAGGGAAGTGTTCCATCCCTTTCTTGAGATGGAATTGGAATTTTATAATCCCTTCTTTCATATCAATAACAGCACCTACGGTGCGAAGAAAATGACGTCCCAAAATAATTGGACAAGAAGGTTCACATTCAATGTCCATAATAGTAAAATCAACGGGAACATAATTGTCATTGACAATGATAAGAACATCATCGATCTTCCCCAAAGGTTTGTTTACGGAAGAATCGACAAGACGAACACCAAAAGAACAAGGATCAAAATGTTTCAATTCAAATATATCATACATTCTTTTGGGCATAACGGATGTACTAGCTCCAACATCACATAAAGCATAGCAAGAAAAGTTATTCAACTTAATTTTAATCATAGGATGCCAACCATCTTCTAGATTTCTAGGTATGGAGGCTTCTACCCTAAGCTTCTCCTCCCTAGCTTTAATGAGAGCATTAGTGATATGCTCTGTGAAGGCAAGATTAAGTGTACTAGTGTGGGGGTCTCTAGACATCTTGTGAAGGAAACGAATAACTTCAGAAAGGGTGCAATTATCAAAATCAAGGTCACTACTATCAAGTAAAGTGGTAGTGGTGTCCTTTAGGCTCACTTGTTTGGTAGCTTCTATAGTCATAGGAGTTTCATCTTCTACGGTTGAGGTCATAGCATCACCATTAATAGGTCCTATGGGACTAGGGGTGCATTGGGTGCTAAGAGTTTGGATATCCTCAACAACTTGGATAGTACCAATTGTATGGTGTGTAGGAAGGCTCTTAATTCTATCTTCTTCCTCCTTTATAGCCGAAACCACTTCAGGTTTAGCTGCCATTTGGTTTATCAAAGTAGCCTGTGTGTGAGACATATTGGAAACTTGGGTTTCCGTGGTGGTAAGCCTAGTCTGAAGGTTAGAAATCTCAATGTTCAGACTCTCTAGTTGTCTACCAATGTCTTGCAAGATAGAAGTATGCTCATCTAATTGTCTAGAGAAGGTCCTATTTTGTTCATATTGGGTTTGCATGTAATTCTTAGTGGCCTTCTCTATTTCCAACAGTTTCTCATAACTAGGCATGTCTCTATCTCTAGGGGTAGAGTTTCTTGTGCTAGGATAAGTGTTGTTGTTCCCATAGTTGTTGGAGGGGAATGGTCTAGGATTGCTACCAAAATTAATCCTATAAGAATTGTTATTGAAGTTGTTTCTATAGATAAAGTTCACATCTACTTGATCTTGAGCAATCAAAGAATTTAAAGGAACATCATGAGGATCAATAGGAGATTGCTTGGTAAGTAGAGACATAATCAAGTCAACTTTTTCATTTAGGGAGGAGATCTCCTCGACAGAGTTTACCCTCCTACCTGTTGGAGCTCTTTCGGTGTGCCATTGGGAATAGTTGGTCATCATCTCATCGAGTAGTTTTGTGGCAGCACCAAGCGTTGTTGACATAAAGGTTCCTCCCGCGGCCGAATCTAGCAAGTTTCGTGAGTTAAAGTTCAAGCCTGCATCAAAAGTTTGGATAACCATCCAAGTAGTCAAACCATGCGTAGGGAAATTCTTCACAAGAGATTTCATGTGTTCCCAAGCTTGGGCAACGTGTTCATTATCAACTTGCTTAAAATTCATAATATTACTCCTAAATTGGATAATCTTAGAAGGGGGGTAGTACTTCCCAATAAAAGCATCCTTGCACTTATCCCAAGAATTTATGCTATTCCTAGGCAAGGATTGAAACCAGATTTAAGCTCCGCCTCTCAAGGAGAAAGGAAAAAGCTTAAGCTTAACAATATCACCATCTACTTCTTTGTACTTTTGCATATCACAGAGCTCAATAAAATTATTTAAGTGCAAAGCAGCATCATCTCCAGCACCGAAGAATTGATCTTTCATAACAAGGTTCAACAAAGCAGGTTTAATCTCATAAGAAGGTGCTGAGCTGCCAGGTGTAGCAATGGAGTGCAGATAAAGTCACTGTTTTTATGACTAGTGAAGTCACACAACTTGGTGTTCTCGGAGGAACCCATAGCAGCAGCAAGCAAGATAACTATTTTTTTGATTTTTGATAAAGGACACTAAAGCAAAAACTGAAAAGTAAACTAACAAGACTAAAAAGCAAAGATAAAAGATAGTGTGCAACTCCCCTATCTTGAAGAGTGGAGTCCCCGGCAACGGCGCCAGAAATTGCTTTTGATGGTACGAGAGTTGACGGGTATCTTCCCCGGCAACAACGCGATAGCTTCTCGCCCCCTCGTTGGTTACCCAAAGTGGAAGGTTGAGATGTAGATAGCAGCAATTTCCCTCGGTGAGATACCAAGGTTTGTCTCCAGTAGGACTCCAACTACGACAGGAAGTTGACAACGGTGCCAGAAATTAGGCGGTTGACATGGACCTGCACACACAACAGATAACTTTGCGCCTACAAACGATAAAAGCATTAAACGAATTCGAGTCCCTGCGCGACTCTTCGAGTCCCCCAGGCACTCGGGGGCTACTGACGAGGGGGTGACCCCACGACTCCTGCGTACAAGGATACCCAGTGTGTATGAAGATAGAGGGCCCGCTGGGAGGCCACGACAGGCCCACGACTGGCCCAATCAAGACACCGACGTAGGAGTCCGCGACTGATATGGAAGGCATGACTTGGTGTACAAGGCAAGACTAGAACTAGGAAACTATCTTTGTAACCTAGTACGGACTCCCCGAGACCTAGCCTAGTATATAAAGGCTGGGAGGGGAGACGTCCTGATCATCCAATATTCAATCTAATCTCTTGGTCTTGCGAGAACTCGCCTTGGCCTCCCTTGTAATCGCCCCCTCACGCAATAATATCGAGCTGGAAGTGCTTCTCCTATTAGCCGACGAGTATCGTCCAACCTGTTCCTTCTCTATGACTAACCCAGGGTACCTGACCATGGTATTTGCCGAGGCTGATCCTCGTCAGATGTCCTCACGGACCTGTTTGGGTGGCTACTAGCTTTTCTAGCCAAAACTCCATGTTCTTGGAGAAGGGTTGGAAAACTTTTCTTCGTTCTAGGAATATCTCAAGAAGCGACACCATTATTTTTAGATACGATGGTGACGACACCTTGTGGGATAGAATCTTCGACTCAGATGGCGATCGAGCCTGCTGCTGCATAGAGAGTTCTAGTAGCAGTGATGAAGAGTTCTACAATAATGAAGAAGAAGTTTGGATCTCTTCAACTGAAGATGAAGCCGACTCTGAAGATGATGACTGAAGCTGTAGTTTTTTCTTAGTAGTATTTGCCGAGTTTGTAAGGTTGCCTCTTTTGATGTAAGACTGGGCTGGTTTGATGAATGAAAGTTATGAATTTCCATTGAGTCCATAAGTCGGTTTTATTCCTGACTTTGAATATTTTTGCATAATGTATGAGAGACGATATTTTATGATAGTGTATGTATCTGTAGCCTCCTGATTCGATTTAGAGTAGCTATGTATCGGTAATCGAATCATAGGATAGATCGACTTGTAGCCACCATGAGATGGTGTGGTCACGTATACGTGCCGTACTGGGTCATATATAATTTTCAAAGTGTTGCTTCACAAGAAGCAGTATGATTATTATGGCGTCGAGCCGAATCTTTGGAGAAATTTTTTTGAAGTGTTACTCCCAAGAGTCGGTGGATGCATCTGGTGCGATACCGAGTCTTTACTTGAGAAGAAATTTTCGAAGTGTAGTCCCCAAGAGCCGGCATGAACATCATTGTGTCATGTCGGGTCTTTGAGAAGGAGATTTAAAGTTTAGTCCCCATGAGTCGGTATGTGCACTTGAGTGCGTGTGCCGAGTCACATAGGTCTAATTTTTATTTGTGAGAAAAAAAATTGTAACTATGCATGATGCTATGGATGCAAGACTGTAATGTAAAGGCCAGTAGAAGTCGACTTCAACCTCATCTTCTCGCGTTGAGAGAGATTATTGGTTAGAAAAGTTGAAACATCTCTGTAGATCGGGCTTTCCATTAACTAGCGTGCCCGGCTCGTAGGACAAAGTTCCATAGATGGTTTATGTAAACCTCGAAGTTTAGACCAACCGGTTGCGTGTTAGTATAGGAAGCTCTAAACTGTACAGGTTGGGTGGCGTCGCCAAGTCATGTGTATGCTAGGATATTGTCAGCACGTAAGTGTTGATGGAAGCCATCGGACCCCCCCCCTTTTATCCCTTATCAAAACAAACACAAGTTTTTACATGTATATCCCGGCTTTTTTCGGTAGGAGTTGAAGAGTCTCATTAGGCTCCCCCTCTTTCACCTTGATAAAGCAATATACATGCCTAGATCCGGTAGAGGGTTGATCAAGCCCCAGGTCTCTGAGAATTTTTAGTAATGCACTATGCAGTATGATGCAATATGTAATGCGATGTAAGGTGATGCAATATGTATGAAAGAGTGAAAAAATTATTTTATGTATAGTTGTGGCGAGAGCCGGTGCGACGAAGTCGATTTTATGGTGTTAGCCCGTGGGCGACTAAAGTCGTCTTTAATTATGGCGATGGCCAAAATGCGATTTTAAGATCGACTTTAGTTATTTTGACTGAAAGTCAGTTGCGATGAAGATCGAATTTATTATGCGCCGGTGCAGGTTGCGACAAATGTCGTCTTATATACATATATGGCGAAATCCGGTGCGACGAGTGTCGACTTGGTACAATAGTTTCCTACCCTACTTAGGTGTAATATGGAAGGAGTTGTGCGATGTTCCACGGCCTTGGAGTCTCCTCCATCGAGTGCGTGACTTTGCCTTCTCGCGTACATCAACCAAGTAGTAGGATCCGTTGTACAGGTGATGGTACGAGAGTTGACGGGTATCTTCCCCGGCAACAACGCGATAGCTTCTCGCCCCCTCGTTGGTTACCCAAGGTGGAAGGTTGAGATGTAGATAGCAGCAATTTCGCTCGGTGAGATACCAAGGTTTGTCTCCAGTAGGACTCCAACTACGACAGGAAGGTGACAACGGCGCCAGAAATTAGGCGGTTGACGTGGACCTGCACACACAACAGATAACTTTGCTCCCAACGAGTTCAGAGAGGTTGTCAATCTCTCTGGCCTTGTTGTTTACAAAGGATCAAATGCAGGGGATAATAATGATAGTGATAGCAATGGAAAAGTAAATAAAGCATAAAACAAATAGTGGGTGTAAACAGTATTAGAAATATGGACCGGGGTCCCATGATGTTCACTAGTGATGTCTCTCTCCCAAAAGACGATAAAATTGCCATGCGAGGTAAACAAATTACAGCTGGGCAATCGACAGGATTATGTGCGTAAACCAATGCTAACTATGTTATAAAGAAAGGAAGAGGCTCAAAAGCATGGGTTCATGCCCCTCGATGTCTAGCTTGAGTGACAGCAACATGAGACTAGGGGATGTGCTATTGCCACAAGTGATAAAGCAACGGTGCTTGTATCCGCGGATGCAAGGATTGTTTACTTTACGCAAAGTTCTTTTAATGCAGTTGTCTGTTGCTTTGGATTTACACTTTGGGTGGGATTCGCAACTTAATACCAGCGAGATGTTCTGGATAGATATCTCAAGGTGGATGATTCGTAGTAGATGCAGATGGATTTCGGTCTACTTACCTTGGCGTACTGCCCATTGCTTTTGAGCCCTTCCTTTCTTTGCAGCATAGTTAGCATTGCAGTGCCTTCATAATCCTGTCAATTGCCCAACTGTGATTTTTTTACCTCGCTAGCAATTTTATCGTCTTTTTTTAGATAAAAGTCTATTTCCCGACTTTATAAATAAAGCCATAACCGGCCCAACAGGTTCACAACTGCCGCAACAGTGAAATACGACGATACAAACCACTGGGAAGAGGTTCAGACGATGCGAGGCAGATTAGACAGTTCATACAGATCCCCGGGATCAAGCAGGCACACAGGCCACAGGAACAAACTAACATCGAAGCTACTAAGGAGAAGGAGACGCTACCGAGGCCACCACCGAGGTTTGGGAGTCATTGGCGACGCGGAAGGCAAGCAGAAGTTGTTGCCTTCATTCTTGGAAGAATCAGCTCCAAATCCTCCAAGGCAGCGCTCTTACACAATGGCTTCCAGATCTGTAGAAAACCAGTTAGCTTAAAGATACAATCCACTGGGGATTTGGGAAAAACCTGTTCAATAGTAAATTTGTTACGAGTGGTCCACAACACCCAACAGGCCGACGCAAACACAAACCAGAAAATACTCCGAAACCTAGGGGCTAGCCCACCAACCAGGCCTCGCACCTCACGAAAGGATCTGGGATTCCACGAGTTGCCCATCCATTCCCTAAAACAGCTCCACATGAGCTGGGCCAAGGAGCATTGGAAAAAGATGTCATTTGAGTCCTCGCGCGTGCCACACAACACACAGTTGGCCGATCTGGTCGGATTGCGCTTATTTATTTGGTCCGAGGAAGGAAGTTTAGACTTAAAAGATTGTCACAGAAAAACTTTAATCTTAGGGGGGATACGGGCTTTCCAGATAGAGGAGTAACGGGAAGTTCGCCTTCCATCCACAAGCATAGCATACAGGGACTTAACCGAAAAGACACCCGATCTGGTGAGAGTCCAAACAACCTCATCCTTGCCCTCCGAGAGCACGGGAAGACAGGAAGTAAGTCGATGCCAGTCCTCCAACTCTACAGGAGAGAGGAGCCTACGGAAACCAAAGTCCCAATTTTCCGCAGCCATCTCAGAGATTGAGGCACCTGGGCTGGAACAAAAGGAGAAAACAACCGGGAACACCTCACAGAGGCGCCCCAGAGGAGACCAAAAATCCAACCAGAATCGAACCGACCTGCCGTCTTTAACCACAACCCGGGCGTAAAAGGCGGAAGGTATCACGAAGTTTGCACAGGGACAGCCAGAACTGGGAACCGTCCTTCACCGGGGCCAAGAGAGGAGAGGAATTAGGGAAGTACTTGGCCTTCAGGATATGGTGCCAGAGAGCATCCGGGCTCTCAAAACAGATTTTCCACCACCACTTGACCAAGAGGCAATCGTTCATGACCGCAGTGTTGATAATCCCCAAACCACCTTGGTTCTTGGGGAGGCACATGGTTTTCCACTTAAAAAAACGGTATTTCCGTCTATTGTCAGCCGCATTCCAGAAGAAACCACTTTGGTGCTTATCAAACCCATCATGGATAATCCCCGGGAGCCTATAGAAACCCATGGTGTAGGTAGGCAGGGAGGAAAGGCAAGCAATAATAAGACAAACTTTAGCAGCAGAGGAATGGTGTCAGCCCCCCCAAGGAAGCACCCTGTTTCCAACTTTGCGAACCAGCGGGACTAGACTTTTAGCCGAGACCAAGTCCTGAGAAAGAGGCACCCCAAGATACTGAAAAAAAAAACGCCCAACGAGCAATTCATCAAAGAAGCAACCCTCCGACCCTCTTCAGTAGAGAAGCCTGGAGCAAAGATCTCGCTCTTGGAGAAGTTGATTTTGAGCCCCGACAAGGCCTCAAAACAAAGAAGAAGAAACTTAAGATTAGCCAGACATAAGTCTTTATTCTCAACAATAATGACGGTATCATCAGCGTACTGAAGGTGAGTAATAACAGAAGGAAGGAGAGAAGAAAGAACCGCAGAGATATGGCCTGCCCTAGCGGCACGGTCAAGAATACCCGAAAGAGCATCATCCACAAAGTTAAAAAGGAGAGGGGAGATAGGGTCCCCTTGCCTTAAACCTCGACCATTGGGGAAGAAGGGTCCAACCACTCCATTAATCGAAACCGCGGTGTGACCACCAGTCACCATCTGCATAATGCGGTGGACATAAGCACCCTCGAAGCCTTTAGCCAGAAGAACAGCACGGAGGAAAGGCCAGCTAACACAATCAAAAGCTTTCTCGAAGTCAAGTTTAAGAACAATTGCATTCAACTTTGTTCTCTTAATCTCATGAAGCACCTCGTGGTGACTGAGGATGCTATCCAAAATGAACCTACCTTTAATAAAGGCCGACGGATTAGGATTAATAACTTTGTGGGCTACCGGCCCCAACCTGGTAGCAAAAGCTTTAGAGGGGAACTTCGCAATATTATTGATCACCGCAATCGGTCTAAAAAGCTTAATGTTATTGGCACCCTTAACTTTGGGGATAAGAGCAAGGGAAGCATAGTTTAGACGCGATATATCAACCGTTCCCAAAAAAAAACCTTGGATGATCGCATAAACCAAGAAACGCAGGGAGGACCAGAATTTCTGAAAGGAAGTGATAGAAAACCCATCAGGGCCTGGGGCCGAATTCGTATTGGAAGAAAAAACAGCAACATCAATTTCTTCCTCCGACAATGGAAGCATAAGGGATTGGTTATCCGAAGCCGACACCAGGGCATCCTCATCCCAGAATGACTCACAAAGATGCACTCCCATCACCGGACGAGCAGCAAGAAGGGACGAATAGAACTGAGTAATGTGAGAAGAAATCAACTCCAAGTTTTCGCAAACCTCCCCATCAATAAGAAGTCTGGAGATCAAACAGCGACGGCGTCTCCCATTGGCAATGGCAATAAAATAGGACGCTAAGGAGTCGCCTTTGAGCACCCAAGAGACCCGGCCCCTCTGGCGCAAGAATTATTCCTCAGAAGAATGCACCGCCATCAGGGTCTCCTCAAGTTCATACCGATGATTCCATCCTACAGGGTCCAAACCCACAGGATCCGCCAACACATCCAAAGCTTTGATTTTGGAAAGCAAATCAGTCTTGGCAGCCCGATCACAAATAGTCTTATTGGCTCCCAAGCCTCTAAGGTATTTTCTCACACTCCTAGAACAGAAACGCTAATCGTCCAGGGGCCCAAAGGAATGGTGAGGGGAATAAAGAATGGCCACAATTTTAGAAGAAAGCATGGGAACAAAACCTTCATGACCCACCCACGAGGAATCGAACCGAAAGCGGGGGATGGGCCTCGACCCACCACCAGAATCCAAGACTAGAGGCGTGTGATCCGAACCAACAGAAGGGATAGCAAACAGAGAATAGCGGGGATAAATCGCCTCCCAGGCCGCACAACACAGAGCACGGTCCAGCACCGACCTGACTGGAGCTATTTGGTGGTTTGACCAAGTGTATCTCGCCCCAGAACGATGAAGTTCGCGAAGCGCGTGATCCGCAATAAAACCATTGAAGGCATCCGCACGAGCCGAACAAAAATTACTAGAACTCTTCTCCTCAGGGAAATGGAGAAGATTAAAATCCCCTCCAAGGAGCATTGGGCACGAAAGCGACGACAGGTGACCATCAAGGGACGCAATAAAACGAGAGGAAAGAGCATGGTCCGAAGGCCCATAGACAGAGAGCAATTCCCAAACCTGCGCGGAGCCACGACAAACCAGCCGCAAGGAAAGAAAGAACTCATTAACAAGCACAGTCGACACATCAAAAAGATCCTTACGGACACCAATAAGAATACCACCCGCAGATCCCACAGCCGCCACCCAGTGCCAAGATAAATCATCGCCCCCAATGCCATTAAACTCCGACAAAGAAAAAGATTCACGTTTAGTTTCTTGTAAACAAAGAATATCCATACGTTCGACAGAGAGAAGATCACGAAGTTGGTTCCGGCGCCCTCTAGCCCCAAAACCACGAATGTTCCAGAAGAGGATTTTCATTTAGCAGAAAGATTACGGATGCGGAGGCTGAAGCGCCGAGGTAAGTAGGTAGAAAGTTGCTTCTTGACACGCGAACCAGCACGGGAACCCCTCGTGGTTTGGCCTCTACCAAGCCCTTGGGGAAGTGGCGATACAACCGGGATAGGGGTCACAGGGGAAGAGCGGGCCACCTCAGCGGCTTTAGCAAGGCTGGCCTGAGCCAGTTCATTAGCGCGAAGGACCGGAAGCAGAGCAGAAGCTTCCTGCATACCCGCCCCCAAAGACAAGCCCGAAGCATTCGCAACATCGACAAAGTGCTCCACCGAATAATCAGAGAGAAGAGTACGTTTAGGAGAGGAGTGAAGCGTACCAATGACAACGGTGTCCCGCGCTGCCGCCCTCCTCTCCGCGCGAAGATGCAGATGCGTCCCATCGTCCGCCACCCTCCTGCTCTTACGAGCCATGGATAGTGGCGTCTTGAGAGAAGTCGTGGCCGAAGCCGGCGCCGGAGAAGTAAGAGGGGCAGGCAGAGGGGAACCACAGGCAATGCCCTCAACATCCTCATCCATGTTAAGGGACCGGAACAGGCCCGGGCCAGAGATCTTGGAAGCATCAACCTCTTTACGCGCCTTGGCCCTTGCCTAAGTTTTCTTGACAGTCTTATGCCGCCGGGAAGAAGGACCAGGGTCTTCATCCTCAGCAATCGCGGAAGGCGAATCCAAGACATCAGAGAGGGACGGCGAAGCCTCACGATTCGGATGGTTCGAACAGACCGCCGAGGCAGGAGTACGAGCTTTCGTGGGGGAAGCCAGAGGAGGTATCGGCATAGGGGAGTCCATGGCAGGAGCAGGAGCAGGCGGGGAAACAAGAGTCTGGGCAGGAGGGGCATGAGCAGCATCCACAGGGGAATCCGGAGCAGCCTCCTTGCCTTTAGCTGCGCTATCACCCGACGGCCTCCGATTGGGATAGAGACATCACTAGTGAAAATCACGTGACCTTGGTCCATATTCATATCATTGTTTACACCATCAATTTACTTTCAGTATTTAATTTCAGTTGCCACTATCATTATCTCTTGCGTTGATCCTTTGTAAACGGCAAGGCAGGAGGAATTGGCAACTCCTCTGTACTCGTTGGGAGCAAAGTCATTTGTATCTATGTGCAGGTCCAGGTGAAGTTAGCAACCTCGGCGCCACTGTTCACTTTACCACCTTCTTGTATCCTTTGGAGTCCTACGGGAGACAAACCTTGGTATCTTTGCCAAAGGAAAACTTGCCGCTGCACTATATCTCTCACCCCTGCACTTGGGGTAATCAACGAGGGCTTGAAGAGTATAACACTCTCTTGCCACCAGCAAGTTTTCTGGCGCCGTTTCCAGGGACTCCAGCCTACAATATAGGGGAGTTGCACACTATCTTTTATCTTTGCTTTTTAGTCTTGTTAGTTTACCTTTCAGTTTTTACTTTTGTGTCCCTTATCAAAAATACCAAAAATACCTGCTGCTACTATGGGTTCCAATGAAAACACCAAGTTGTGTGACTTCACTAGTCACAACAACAGTGACTTTATCTGCACTCTTATTGCTCCACGTGCTACTTCAGCACCTTCTTATGAGATTAAACCTGCTTTGCTAAACCTTGTTATGAAAGAACAATTCTTTTGTGCTAGAGATGATGCTTCTTTGCACTTAAATAATTTTATTGAGCTTTTTGATATGCAAAAGTACAAAGAAGTAGATGGTGAAATTGTTAAGCTTAAACTTTTTCCTTTCTCTTTGAGGGATGAATCTAAAATTTGGTTTCAATCCTTGCCTAAGAATAGCATAGATTCTTGGGATAAGTGCAAGGATGCTTTTATTGGGAAGTACTATCCCCCTGCTAAAATTATTCAATTGAGGAGTAACATTATGAATTTCAGGCAATTGGATAATGAACACGTTGCCCAGGCATGGAAACGTATGAAGAAGCTCATCAAGAACTGCCCTACACATGGACTGACTACCTGGATGGTTATCCAGACTTTTTATGCAGGCTTGAACTTTACCTCGCGGAACCTGTTAGATTCGGCCGCGGGAGGAACTTTTATGTCAACCGCACTTGGTGCTTCTACAAAGCTACTTGATGAGATGATGCTGAACTACTCTCAGTGGCACACTGAAAGATCTCCAAATGGTAAGAAGGTAAATTCTGTCGAGGAGATCTCCTCTCTAATTGAAAAGGTTGACCTTGTCATGTCTCTACTTACCAAGCAAGCTCCTATTGATCCTCAGGATGTTCCTTTAAATTCTTTGATTGCCCAGGATCAAGTAGATGCAAACTTTATCTCTAGAAACAACTTCAACCATAATGCTTATAGGGTCAACTTTTCTAGTAATCCTAGACTGTTTCCATCCACTTATGGGAACAACAACACCTACCCTAGTAACAAGAACCCCACCTCTGAACTAGAGAGTATGCTTAGAGACTTTATCACTACCCAAAAAGCCTTCAACAAGAATGTGGAAGAAAAACTAGCTAAATTAGATAATATTTGTTTGAAGATAGAAAAATTAGCCCTTGATGTTGAGATGTTAAAAATTAGAACCTCTCCCCTTGAGGAGAGTAAGGTCACTCCTATTAATTCTATCCAGTTACAAATCAATGAAAATATTAGGATGATGGTTAAACTTAAAGAGAGATGGGCTAGAGAAAAAGAGGAAGAGGATAGAATTAAGAGCCTTCCTACCTACCACACAGTAGCTACTATCGAAGTAGTTGAGGATGTCCAAACTTTTAGCACCCATCACACCCCTAGTCCCACTGGACCTATCAATGGTGATGCTACCACCTCAACCATAGCCGAAGAAACCTCTATGAATACAGAGGCTTTCAAACAAGTGAGCTTAAATGATATCACTACCTCCTTGATAGATAGTAGTGACTTAGACTTTGACAACTGCACTTTATCTGAAGTTATTTGTTTCCTACACAAGATGTCTAGAGACCCCCACACTAGCACACTTAATCTTGTCTTCACAGAGCATATCACCAATGCTCTAATCAAAGTTAGGGAGGAGAAGCTTACACTAGAAGCCTCCATACCTAGGAAGCTAGAAGATGGTTGGGATCCTATGATAAAAATCAAATTAAATAACTTCTCTTGTTATGATTTATGTGATGCTGGAGCAAGTACCTCTATTATGCCCAAAAGAATGTATGATATGCTTGAATTGAAACCTTTTGATCCTTGTTCTTTTGGTGTTCGTCTTGTTGATTCTTCCGTAAAGAAACCTTTGGGGAAGATCGAAGATGTTCTTATCATTGTCAATGACAATTATGTTCCCGTTGATTTTACTATTATGGACATTCAGTGTGAGCCCTCTTGTCCAATTATTTTGGGACGTCCTTTTCTTCGCACAGTTTGTGCTATTATTGACATGAAAGAGGAGAATATCAAATTCCATTTCCCTCTCAAGAAAGGGATGGAACATTTCCCTAGGAAAAAGATTAAGTTACCTTTTGAGTCCGTCACACGGGCTAGTTATTTTCTTGAAAAGACTTGATCTTCTGCTTTAAGCCTAGCTAATGGCTTTAAAGAAGCGTTTTCGGGAGGCAGCCCACAAAGAATTTAGGTTTTTCTTTTTGCTTTTCTTCTGTTCTTAGTGGTCTTGATGATTGTTACTACTGTAGCAACATCATTGTATCTTTACTTTTCAAGATTAGTGCCTTTTATAGCCTCATACGGCAAGGGAAGTAAAAGTTGTGACATGCTGTCCAGAAAACATATTCTGTCCTCGTGACTAGAAAAATCATGGAAAATTCCAGTTCATCTTTTTGAGCTGAATTTTTTTACACAGCGTGCTCTATACAATTACGAAACTTCCGTATGTTCTGAGTTTTTTTATTTGAGTTGCAGAAGTACCCCTAAAAAATTCGTTTCTATCTGCTGTTGTGTTCTTCACAGATTCTTCCACGTTTTGTCTCTCTTTACTTTTGCAAAGCTTAAGCTTGCTTTTTCTTTGCAAAAACTTTTTTTCAATCTTGAGAAACAGTAGCTCTTCAAGATTATCTTTATTTGCAGTAGAGAAAAAATTATTTTAGTAGGGTACTAACCTCTCTAATCAGTCTACAATGAGTTATGTATGAAGGGAGTTTTCAAGTGTGCGATCGAAGATGATGAAAGAAGATCTTGGAGTGTTAAACGCTCAAGCTTGGGGATGCCCATGTGCACCCCCAATAAATATTCAAGGAGACTCAAGCATATAAGCTTGGGGATTCCCCTGAGCATCCCCTTCTTCATCAACAATTATCAGTTCGTCTCTCGTTGCACTATATTTTTATCACTTCATGCGTTATGTGCTATTCTTGGAGCGTCTCGCTCTTAGGTTTTGTTTTTAGTTTTCTTTAGCTTTGTTTGCTGTAGTAACAAGTTATATCCCTGCTTACTTACTCTTTTGTGTGGGAGAGATACACGCTCCGCTTGAACTAGAACTCCTCATAGGATTTGCATGCTTATTCTTTTAGCTGTGAGTTGTTCTTTTTCTTTTCTTAGCTGCTGCTCTGTTTAGTTGTAGTGCTTTAGTTTTTTCTAGAGCTTTCCTTTTGTTTTAGGTTGAACTTTCTATAGGTTGAATGTTTTATCTTGTTAGAGAGTTTGTCTTTTCCACTGAGTTTTGTGTCTTGACTAGAAGTAGGTAGTTGAAGTTGCTTTTCTCTTTGTAGTAGTAACTTGCAATAGTTTTGAGGTATTGATTAGAGTAATTTGAACTTTTGGTGTCAAGAGCTTGAGCCTATTAGTGATAGATGTCGTATTTTGGGCAATCCGTGTGTTTTTCGAAAACCAAAAACCCCTGTTGAGAACTCTAGCTACTAGATGGATCACTAACCTCTGGAGGGTTCGAATATTAGAGAACACTCACGTACCATGAGTCGAGGATGCGCAAGGATAACCAAACCCCCATACACTCCTCCTCGGGGTACTTGTCTCTCTTTGAACCTCCTGATTAGATTGAGAGTTACCGATAATAAGCGCATGAGTTCTTCGGACTAATGTGAGTATTCAAAAGTTGACACTTCCACCCACCTATACTTTTTCTAGCCTCTTCGGTACCGTGCATTGCCCTTTCTCATCTTGAGAGTTGGCGCATACTTCGCCGGTGCATCCTAACCCTTGGCACGATACGCTCTGTCATCATAAATCTCCTTATATCTTTCCTCAAAACAGCCACCATACCTACCTACAAGGCATTTCCATAGCCTTTCCGAGATACATTGCCATGCAACATCCATCTTCTCATGACTTGATCTTCATGTCATACATTTGCATCATGATAGTTATATCTTCTTTATGTGAGTACCTTTGTAAAGTGTGAAAGATCTCCTATATTCTTGTAAAATATAGAGTGTTGCCCCTAAAGTGAGGAAAAGATCCCAAAGAGGGAAAAATCAAAAGATCCCAAAGAGGACAAATGAGACTTAAATAGAAAGAGCCATTGAGGCCACCAAAAAAATACAAAAAAGAGAAAAAAGAGAAAAAAATAAATAAAAAGAGAGAAGGGGGCAAACTACTATTCCTTTTGAGAGATCCACACTAGTACTTCATCCTCTATCCCTTGTACTCCATATAGATCATCATCATGCATATAGCTATGTGGGGACCTTCACACTATAGAACTTGGCTTGTATATTCCAATGATGAGCCTCCTCAAACGAGCTCTAGGTCTTCTTGAGCAAGCAAGTTAGATGCACCCCCACTAGTTCCTTGGAGAGCTTTTAGCTCACATGTGCATCCGTTGCATGGAAATATCTACTCCTCACATCATATCTAGCATATGGCCTTCTCTCGCCTATGATTGTCCTCATTGATGTGAGCCTTTCACACCTTTTTGTGTTCCTCTTCCACCTTCTTTCTGTTTCGCCTTTTAGGTGTCAACTTTCTTGCTCACGCTCATCCATTGCATGAGTGCTCAAAATATCGAAAGGGAGTGGATCAATTTGACTTGTACCTGACTAGTGGTCTGGGGACGAGTCAAGATAAGAATCCAAAGGAGACTAAGTGTGAAACTTTAGTAGATAGTTGTTCTCAACAACCTTACTTTTTCTCTCGTATTTCCCTATCCCCTGCTTGCACGCAAACACCATCTGGAGACATTCGAGTCACGAACAGCGAGAGCTCTTGCACCTTTTGTTCTTTTGTTGCTTGTGTCAATGCTAATATAGACTCTTTCTTGTTAAGACTTGAATTGAATTGCATGCTTTGATTGCTTTACTTAAAAGTCCTTATATGGTTGTGTGGCATGTCACCACAAAAAATATGCTTGTTATCATTTACCAACTCGAGGACGAGCAGGAATTAAGCTTGGGGATGTTGATACGTCCCAAACGTATCTATAATTTCTGCTTGCTCCATGCATGTTTTGTGTGACTTTGCCATGTTTTGCTTGAACTTTCATACACTTTTGAGCATATTTGGACTAATCTATTAACCCAGTGCACTCAACTGCCAGTTGCGGTTTTCTGCTGTTTTTGTATTTCAGGTTTTCCGGCCATTAAAAGTGCTCCAAAAATCCGGGAAAATCAGATAAAAAATCAGCGCAACGGAAGCTTCCGGAATCACCAAAGGAGGGAAGGAGGGCCACCACCAGGCAGCCAGGAGGGCAGGTGACGCGGCCCCACCCTCGGCCGCGCCAGGGACCCTCCTGACTGCCCTGTGGCCCCTCTCGGTGCCCCCCTTCGCCTATATTTACCCCCCGTGAAGGAAACCCGTAATATCAATCCCTCTTTCGCGATCTCACCTCTGTACGGCCGCCGCCGCCGTTTCAAAATCGGGGCTGCCTGGAGAAGCTGCTCCGGCACCCTGCCGGGAGAAGCTACCCCCTCCGGGAGACCATCCATAGCCATGGACGCCTCCCGTATGTACCGTGAGTAGTTTCCCTTGGACCATGGGTCCGTGACTAGTAGCTATGTGATCTATCTCTCCCTTATTTGTGCGTCCACTTTCGAGACCTCGTGAGCTGCCTCACATGATCGAGGCACCTTTGTAATTTCTTGTTGTTGCTATGCTGAGTTTGTTGGGATCTGATGGATTATTAGACTATGTTCAGATTGTGATGAGTAATATAGTTGGTTCTTCTCTTTTATATTTTGTTCTTGAGTAAATTATTGCATGTTCTCCGTTGCCGTATTTTACTTTGGCCAAGTGATTTGTTGCAACTCCAAGAGGGAGCGTTATGCTTGATTGTGGGTTCAGACCCTTGATGTCTAGCTTGAGTGACAAAAACATGAGACTAGGGGATATGATGTTGCCACCAGGGATCAAACAACGGTGCTTGTATCCGCAGATGCAAGGATTATTTACTTTACGCAAAATTCTTTTAATGCAGTTGTCTGTGGCTTTGGATTTACACTTTGGGTGGGATTCGCAACTTAATACCAGCGAGATGTTCTGAATAGATATCTCAAGGTGGATGATTCGTAGTAGATGCAGATGGATTTCGGTCTACTTACCTTGGCGTACTGCCCATTGCTTTTGAGCCCTTCCTTTATTTGCAGCATAGTTAGCATTGCGGTGCCTTCAGAATCCTGTCAATTGCCCAACTGTGATTTGTTTACCTTGCTAGCACTTTAATCGTCTTTTGGGAGAGAGACGTCACTAATGAAAATCACGTGACCTTGGTCCATCTTCATATCATTGTTTACACCATTAATTTACTTTCAGTATTTACTTTCAGTTGCCACTATCATTATCTCTTGCGTTGATCCTTTGTAAACGGCAAGGCCGGAGGAATTGACAACTCCTCTGTACTCGTTGGGAGCAAAGTTATTTGTATCTGTGTGCAGGTCCAGGTGAAGTTAGAAACCTCGGCGCCACTATTCACTTTACCACCTTCTTGTATCCTTTGGAGTCCTACGGGAGACAAACCTTGGTATCTTTGCCAAGGGAAAACTTTCCGCTGCACTATATCTCTCACCCTGCACTTGGGGTAATCAACGAGGGCTTGAAGAGTATAACACTCTCTTGCCACCACCGGCTTCTGGAGAGCCATGATGGCACTGATCTTCTCCGGGTTTGCCTCGGTGCCTCTTTCTCACACTATATATCCGAGAAGTTTTCCTGCAGGGACCCCAAAGGTGCACTTGGCCGGGTTTAACTTCATCTGGTACTTGCACAGATTCCGGAAGGTCTCTGATGAGTGAGTCGACAACTTGAGACTTGATGACTCTATCATCCACATAGGCATGTACATTGCGCCCGATTTGCTCTTTGAGGCAGTTATGCACCGTCCGTTGATATGTAGCTCCTGCATTTTTCAAGCCGAAAGGCATAGAAGTATAGCAGTATATCCCGAAGGGGGTAATGAAAGCCGTCTTTTCCTGGTCCTCTAAAGCCATCTTGATTTGGTGATAACCAGAGTAGGCATCAAGGAAACACAAGAGCTCGCACCCTGCAATGGAGTCGATGATCTAATCGATGCGAGGCAGAGCGAAAGGATCCTTCGGGCAAGCCTTGTTTAGGTCGGTGTAATCAATGCACATGCGCCAGGTCCCGTTCTTTTTAAAAACGAGGACCGGATTTGCGAGACACTCCGGATAAAAAACTTCCATGATGAACCCGACGACGAGGATCCGAGCTATGTCTTCCCCAATGGCGTTCCTCCTTTCATCATTGAAGCGACGAAGGAATTGCTTAAGCGGCCTTAGTTTGGGATAAATATTTAGGTGATGCTCAGCGAGTTCCCTCGGGACACCAGGCATGTCTGAAGGTTTCCATGAAAAGATGTCCTGATTCTCACGGAGGAACTCGATGAGCGCGCATTCCTATTTGTCGGATAGCTCTGTCCCAATGATGAACTGCTTGGAGGCGTGGAAAAAATCGACTTTCTTCGTATCTTGTGTCGGCTGGAACTTGGGGTTGTTATCAGGATTCGGTTTCTTCAGGATGGTGGTATCTGCCGGGTCTACCTTCTCCTGGAATTCTGATAGATCCTCTTTGGCGCAGGCTGACTGTGCGAACTTGACGTGGTGCTCGTCTCACTCCGTAGCGCTGGATCGGCTTCCATCCACTGTGATTGGGCCGTAGGGACCCGACATTTTCAGTTTCAGATAGATGTAGCATGGGCGAGACATGAACCTGACATAAGCTAGTCTACCTAAGATGGCATGTTATGGGCTTTCGAGTTTCACCACCTCATAGGGTATGATTTCAGAAGAAATTCCAAAGACGTGAAGGTCCCTTGGAAATTCAAGTCGACTATTGTCGTAGCTCGCCGGCAGGTCCCTTGGAAATTCTTGATGAACTTCTCTCTGATATCTGTCCAAGAAGTGATGGAATTTTCTGGGAGGTTCTTGAACCATGTGCGAGTCGGCCCTTCCAGCATCATCGTGAAGCATCGGGCGCATACATCTTCGCCGGCGTGAAGCATATACATGGCAAGGTCATAAGTTTCAATCCAAGTTGTCGGGTCCATGTCAGCTGTGTAGTTCTAAATTTTACGCGGTCCTTTGAAGTCTGGGGGTAGGCGTGTGTTCCTCAGAGCCAGTATTAGACACTGATTGCCCACAGATCTGCTGATGAACTCCGTATTTGGTTCTTGTGCGGGAAGTTGGGCTGCCGGCTCTACACGTTGAGTCGTGTTGGGAGCCGGTATATCCATGATCCTCAATCCTCCCGGAGGGGTCAGGGGCACTCTTTGGTGGCGCTGGCTTCCTGAGGCTGCTGGAGCCGACGATTCTGCTTGCCGGCTCACGCTTCGATACGGGGTTCCATGTAAGTTTGGGACTCCTTCTGAGTACTGACCCTGTTGTGTGATCGTCGTCTTGAGGAAGTCGACCGCTGCTCGGGCGGCGCGATCTGCTGGGGTGTCTCCCTGGATCGGAGCATTGGCGAGGTACTGAGTTGCTTCCATGACTCCTGGGGGAGTCGATTGGTCGGGACTATTGAATAGCGTTCGCCCTTGGTAATCAAGGGGGAAACGACTCACGTATCTCTATGGGCGTGTGTAGGCGAGGCTCAACCGCTGAGCGTATATTAGGTCCGACTCTTCCCGGAGACGTGTGGCTTCCTGAACGAGTCGGGCTTCTTTTCTGTCATCTGTTCTTTCTCGGCGTTGGCTTCTGCTCACAAGTTTGCTACCCGATCCTTGAGCTTGTTGACCCTTGTCTTCCAAGATTCCTGGTTTTCGAGCGTCATCGGTACTGCTAGGGCCTCGTCGAGGGAGGTTAGGGTGTCAGCAAGGGTATGGGAACTAGTAGGAACTTGTACCGATGGGTGAGCTGACGGGTCCCTATTTGCACTAGGGGCCCCAGCAGCTGCTGACTCGACCCCTTGGTTGAGAGCCGGCTGGCCTCCTGATCCTCCAGTGTCGAACATGAATACCGTGGCACAGTATGGAGGTTCGAAGCATGGATAATTCGGGTCGTATGATGGTGTGCTAGTACCGAGTCTGTGGTTTCCCACGGACCGGATAGACCCCTCATCTGAGAAGCTTCCTTCACTTGGATGTGAATCGGCGTCGGTCTGTTCTTCCGAGGCATCGCACATTGGGGACTCGACAGAGCACTCCGGTTCTGGAGACTTGTCAATGAATCTGACGAAAGCACGTTTGGAGTCGGCGTGTCGCTGACTCGATGTTTCGACAGGTACTTTGGGATCCGGTTCTGGCTCAGATCCATCCGGCTTTGGTACCCGATATCCTGACTTGACAGAATCAGCTTCAGGGCCCCAAGTGGAGTCGTCGATGCAGAGATTCCAGCGCCAGCTTCGGGTGATTCGTCCGGCAACGAATCCCTCCATGTTTTCCAGAGCTCTCTCCAGGATCTCAACACCTGCAAGCGCAGGCACCACGGCGGGCGCCAACTGTTGTGGGACAGTCACGGAAGATGTCCGAAGAGTCGAACTTAACATGGGACCTTTACTGCGAGGCAGTTTTGTGGAGAGAGTTGACACTGACAAGAGAGTCGGCGATTTACCCAGGTTTCTACCCCTCTTTGTCTCGAGGTAAAAGCCTACTCCTGCTTCCTCTTATTATGAGTTTCGACTCTCGAAAGACGAATCGGTTTGGTCGATTACAAGAGAGTCGATCGAACACTTAGTCTCGATGAGATCTAGGTTTCGCTGACAAGTGTCTAGTCCTATCCCAGGCTAAGATTGTTCTCCGGCCCTGGATGACCTCGGCTTATAAAGGCGCCAGTGTACCGGGATTCCGCGAGTTCGACTCCGACACGAGGTGGAGTCCTATTCTACTTTACAAATATGCTATGTGCTATACAAGGTAAGTCGAATTCCTTCTATGGCTTCAATCTTCTTTCCTTGGCACAACAGGCCCATGGTCGGGTCTTTTTTGTGGGCCTTCTTTAGAGAGTCGTCCCATAGATCTAATGTCGAGTCTGGGCTTTAGTCCATCCCCTCGACATATATCATGTTGGAAATCCAAGTCATATGGCAGTGTCATATGTCGCGGCGGGACCAATATGTGCTTCGTCCCCGGATCTGGATGGAAACATCTAGATCTGGAACAGTACCGCATATCGGGCCTTACAGAGGCCCAACATAGTCTACAAGAATAGAAGCGTGCGTAGACATCAACTAGGAGCATAGCCACCCTCTGTCCGCACCCTCTAGTCGCCTAGGAGGTGGGCCCCACCTCTCGGGCTCCTCTTTGGCACACATATACCCCTAGCCTACAAATCGTCGGGGGGGGGGGGCCTTCGCACAATTTATCCGCCATTGCTATAAGGCAGAAACCAACAGAGAGAGAAGAATACCTCTCTGGCAGGCAGATCTTGTCAGGGAAAATTCCCTCCCGAAGGGTGATATCGTCACCATCATCACAATCGGCATCATTCGGATCAACATCTGCATCTTCCCCGACATCAACACCATCACCCCTCATCTCATCTCATATCATCTCATCACACCATTGCAAATAGGGTTGTATCTTATGCTATTCATTGGGACCACTTTTATATGTTGATTACCTTGTTGTAGTTGGTTTTATTGAGTTTTATCATTGAATCCTTGTTATGAACAAATTGTTCTCCATGTATTTATCACCACTGATCCGGATCTCTTTCATTTCTTGTGAGTAGTTCGTTTTGTTCTTGAGGACATGGGAAAAGTCTTGTTGCAAGTAGTCATATTATGTTGAGTAATATTTCTTAGTTTGATATTTAAGTTGGGGTGCTATTCTTTTAATGGTGCCACGTGAACGTCGATTACACGGTACTTCATATTGTATGGGCCTAGAGTAATGCATTGTGTATTAAGTTTTCTTATGGTGGGTTGTCAGAGTGAGAGAAACCTGACCCCTGTTTGCATGTTTCAACATAAGGGAATGTAAGATCCTAAAGTTTATGGCTACGGTTAGATTTGTCTTATTTACTTTATTTTAGTTTCATGTTTGCAAGTGGTTTAGTCGTAAGTGGGCATTTTTCTTGTATGGGACAGTGCACTAGAATAGGTTCACCCACACAACACTTATCAAAAGAGTGAATGTTAGTCAGCGGTATATGGTGAAAGTAACTTCGCAAAACCTCAGGTGTGTCCTAAAGAACGGGTTAGTATTTAGAAGTAACACCATCGTCTATTGCTTAATTCTAAAAAGGATTCAGACACTTGCGGCACATTATTTATTTTTACTTTTATTTTCTTGTTCATTTTTCTGTTGCCACAAAAATCCCTACAAAGTTACCTTGAAGTATGAAAGTGAAACCTTTCTCGAAACCACTTGTCAACGCCTTTTGCTCCTCATTGGGTTCGACACTCTTACTTATTGAAAGGACTATGATAGTGTTGGGAATGTGCCCGAGAGGAAAATAAACTATGTTTATTAGCATATACCATTAGTTCATAATACGTTTTATACTGTGATATAACTGTATTAAGAGAAAACCTTAATACACGTGTGGTATACAAACAACCAGGTCCCTAGTTAACTCTAGTATACTATTCCATTGGAAAATTGGATGATCAAGGTTTCCTGATCATGAGGTACGAACCGCCCATTGACAATGGAGAATGTTATGATGGACACACACCCACCAGAAGTGTAGCAATGTGATCGAGTCACATAATTTCAACATTGCGATAACTATAACGTAGTGACGAGATATTTTGACTGCTATTATCATACGTAATTTATATCTACTAGGATGCTTTGATTTGCATCCACCGCCTAACTGAAATATGCTGGCCATAAAGGTGTACTTTGGGTATTCTGAAATAGATATGTTGATGAGTATGAATATAGATCAAAGCGGGATTTTTCCATCCGAGTGACGGATAGGTAATCTGGGCCCACTCGATGAGATTACATCATACAGATTGCAATCATGTGACTAGGTCACGGGGTTGTAATATCACAGGAACGAGTAAACATGTTTTTCGGTAACAAGGGTGAACTAGATATATTGGATACCGACGATCAAACCTTGGACAAAAAAAGTACAGTAGGACAAAGGGAACATGACTCAAACTTAACGGATCCAACAATGATGAAGTTCATTCGATGGAAGTGCATGGGATATCAAGGATTGTAACCAGGTCTAACGAGGGGTGACCCCACGACTCCTATCGATGAGGGTACCTGGTGCGTATCAACACAGAAGGCCCGCTGGAAGCGTCAATCGGCCAACGACTGGCCCACTCGAGGCACCGACGTAGGAGTCCTCGACGACTATGGAAGCTACGACTTGGAGTCCAAGACTAAAACTAGATTAGGCAACTGTCTCTGTAACCCTAGATGGATTCCTTGCGACCCAGCCTAGTATATAAAGGCTGGGAGAGGGGACGTCTAGGGCATCGAATACCTCTGGTCCCGAGCGAACTCGCCTCGACCTCCACTGTAATCGCCTCCATCATAATACAATCGAGAAAGAAGTAGGGGTTTCACCGATTGAGGGCCCTGAACCTGGGTAAATCCCTGTCTCCTGTTAGACGATGAGTATCGCCAACCTACACATCTCCTCTATGATCTAACCCAGGAGTCATAACCATGGGATTTGCCGAGGTCAATCATCGTCAATTTGCGCCGACCGTGGGGACGACGTAGGTTGGATCAACGATCTCGGCGGTTTCTTCACCAGCAATCGATAGCTCGTTGACTGCTTCAGCACTCGTCATGTCCGCGACTCAAGCAGAATCGGATCTGTTCGAGTCCCTCGGCTTCATCGCACATCTTCCCATCTCGCGGTAAGCTTTCGCTGATCTCCGCATAGGCGCAGATGTGGGAGGCACAAGATCCACATCAACCACTGGGGCACCCTTCGCCTCACAGACGACGCTCGAGCACTCAAAATTACTACAACACCCAAGGCGACGTCAGCCAAAAAAGCAACTCCCACCCGACCGACGACTCTGCGGGTCCTTCGGGCTACCCACCTCATCCCGGTCCATGGCACCACTCGCGACTGCGCGAGCACAACACTTACGTGGAAAAAGCAGATGGGAAAAAAGACAAAGATGGTGACCTGGATGTCGTTCCAGGTATTTATGACAGACACCCACGAGTCAACTTCATATCACAGGGACAGGAAAGATGACCAGAACAGCCATAGGGAAGCATGCTCAAACAACAGAAGTAGTGATCCTGACAACACTGGTCAGCTTACAGTCACCCTTGGCGAACAAGGAACCATACCAAGAAATGAATTCAGAAGACAGGATGACCCACCTGAAAGTAGCAGGCGCCAGGCCTCAGAAGACGCAAGATAGGCCCAACCCACCGAAAAAATCTACCTATCCAAAGAACCAATCGCTAGAGTAAAAGAAGCAGTAAAATGCGGCAAGCTCCTCCCAGATAACGCAACTCGTGACGAGCTCAGAGCATAAAATAAGCTGGTGAGTGATATCACTAAGAAAACAAGACCGCAGTGGCTCGAATTGGAGAAACAAAGAAGAACCGCTCGCAAAGCATCACCCGAGCACTCGAGCGATCTCATCACAGCTCTCCCTCTCTACGAAAGTCTAGATTCAACAACCTCAAACGCACGGACAAGAAGAAAGTCACCCGCAAACTGGACGACGACTTCAGACTCAAAGATGAGGGCGAAGAAGAAGATCAGCTCACACCAGCAGAAGCCCTCATCACCGCCCAGACATATCTTCACTGCGCCCAAAGCGGCGAAAAATACAACGCAAATCGCAACACTGCGCGGGCGCTCAAGGTGATGAGCGACGCCATCGCTGCTTCGGCACTCAAGAAGGCAAGCACGAGATGGTAACTCCGCGAGCAGACACCAGATATGGACCCCAGCTCGCCCGACGACGACGACAGCAACGAATACCTTCGCAAGCACCCCGATAAAAGCAGAGATCGAGACAGGGACAACCGTGGCAACCGACGCAACAACGACCCACGGCGAGACGTTGGGGACGACATCATGCAGAATAAAATCAACCGAGGGAGACGCAGGCGCGCAGCTTACGAAGAACACCCAGACGATTGATGGCGTGGAAGTTGATAATGGCTTCTCGTCCTTCGTTGGTTACCCCAAGTGGAAGGTGAGATGTAGGACAACAACAAATTTCCCATATTTAGAGAATAGGGTTTGTCTCCCGTAGGACTCCGAAAGCGGAAAGTAGGTGACAACAGTGCTAGAAATTTAGCGGTTGAGGTGGACCTGCACACAGACACAAATAACTTTGCTCCCAACGAAGTTCAGAGAGGTTGTCAATATCTCTGGTCTTGTTGTTTACAAAGGATCAAACGCAGGGGATAAGGATAATGGTGATAGCTACTGGAAAGTAAAAGTAGAAAATAAAATGAGCGTGTAAACAGTGATGAGAATATGGACCGGGGTCCCGTGATGTTCACTAGTGATGGCTCTCTCCCAAAAGATGATAAGACTGCTATGCGAGGTAAACAAATCACAGCTGGGCAGTTGACAGGATTAAAAACGCACCGCAATACTAACTATGCTACAAAGAAAGGAAGAGGCTCAAAAGCATGGGCGGTACGCCAAAATAAGTAGACCGAAATCCAACTGCATCTACTACTAATCATCCACCTTGAGATATCTATCCAGAACATCTCGCTGGTATTAAGTTGCGAGCCCCACCCAAATTGTAAACCCAAAGCAACAGATAGATGCATTAAAAGAACTTTGCGTAAAGTAAACAATCCTTGCAACTGTGGTTACAAGCACCGTTGTTTTCCCCCTTGTGTCAAGATCACATCCCCTAGAGTCATATTTCTGTCACTCAAGTGTGTCATCAGAGGGCATGAACCCACAATCGAGCATAAAGTTCCCTCTTGGAGTCACTACCTACTACTTGGCCAAAGCAATAAAAAGGAACGGAGAACATGCAAGAATTGCTTAGGAACAAAAATATAAAAGAAAAGAACAAAATATATTACTCTATCACAAACTGAACATAGTCTCATAATCCATCAGATCCCAGCAAACTCAGCATAGCAACAGTAGAAAGAATTACATATGTGCCTCGATCATGTAGGGCAGCTCACAAGGTCTAATCCATGAAGAACAAAGAGGGGAGGATAACATCACATAGCAACAGATCACGGACCCATGGTCCAAGGTAGAATACTCATGGATCATCCAGGAAGCGTCCATGGTGGAGGGGAAGCTCCCGAAGGTCAATCCTCCCTCCGGCAGGGTGCCGGGAAGAGGTCTGATGGAGCTCCCGATCTTGGAAGCGCGGCGGCGGCGGAACAGAGGCGAGATCGTGAAAAAAGGGTTCTGTCTTCGGAAGAATCCCGTCACGAAGAATATATAGGCGAAGGGGGCAGCCAGGGGGCCACCAGGGGTCTAGGCGCCCCCCCTGGCGCGGCCAGCCCCTAGGACGCGCGACCAGGGAGCCTGGGCACCTTCGTGGTGGCCCTCTGGCCCCACCTAGGTGATTCCGGAAGGTTCCTCTACGCTGATTTGTATCTGATTTTTTCAGAATTTTTGCAGCACTTTTAATATGGGGGAACCTGAAATAGAAAAACAGCAGAAAACAGGAACTGGCACTGGGGTGCACTGAGTTAATAAGTTAGTCCAAATATGATCAAAAGTGTATGAAAGTATATCTAGATCATAGCAATATCACACACAAAATGCATGGAGCAAGCATAAATTATAGATACGTTTGGGACATATCAATGATAAAGCATCCGACGAAGACCTCGAACCCTGCGGCGCATTATGCTTCGCACGAGCTATCCGAGAAACATGGATGCCCAAAGGTTTCAAATTAAACTCCATGACGCACAAGTACAACGGATTGGAAGAACCAGAAGCATGGCTTGACGAGTACCTAATAGCCATCAAATTCTAGCGGGGAACCAATACCACAACAACGCAGTATGTGCATCTCATGCTTGAGGGGTCGGCGTGGCTCCATCAGCTCTTGGAAGCAATTTCGCAGCGCCTTCATCAAAAACTTCAAGTCAACCTACAAGCGGCCAGCCTAACTCGAGGAACTGAGAGCCTGTAGGCAAGGAACTAGAGAGTCCCTAAGGGCATACATCCAATGGTGGACCATCCTCAAAAACTCAGTCAAAGACATATCAGACGAAAGTGCAATCGAAGCATTCAGAAGAGGTTTACAACGCATAGACTTCAAAGAAACACTCGGACAACTCAAGGTCCGAACACTCGCGCAATTACTGGAGCACGCCAACCACTGGGCCGACTGAGAGGACTGCGTATGCAACGAATCAGACGCCTCGATGGCTCGCTCAGGCCGCGACTACGACTATTACGCTGGAGACAGAGGCTTTGACAGAAGAAGAAAACGGCCCAGGCGCAACTTTTATGATGACAGAGGACCAGATGATAGAGATGGTAGACATCGCGACGACAACAGAACGCAACAGAGGGACAACCCAAAGGACCTACCACACGCTCCAAAATGAGACTGCAGATCAAGGCAGCCATGAGACGACACCCGAGCACCTCGCTCGGCTAAGGAGTAGCTCGACGGCCCATGCAAAATTCATGGATTCAAGAACGAATGTGGAGAAGTCAGATCGGGGCACACCCTAAGAAATTGCAGGTGCTTCACTGAGCTCTTAGAAGAAAAGAGTCGGTCCACAGCACCAGCAATGCAACCTCTAGCAAGTGTGGCAGTCGGGCCCATCGCTCACAATGCACCACCCCCGCCCGCCGCACCAGCAAGACAGGTAGCAGCCATCCAGGAGAGGTGCGCATCACCTGATGAAAAATAAGAGTACCCAAAGTCACACGGTCGAATCTACAAGATCAAAGAAGGAAGGCCGTCACCGGTAGCAGAAGCAAGTCACCAGACAAGTCTTACTCGCAGTCTCCTCTCACCCAGCCATCCCAGAATACCTCCGCGGGTCCGAGACTGACATCACCTTCTCCAAAGTGGATCACCCGCCAGCTATCGCACGCCCAGGGCACGTTGCACTGGTGCTTGAAGCAAGAATCAGAAACTACGACATGTCGCAAGTCTTCATGAATGGTGGCAGCGGAATCAACATCATATTAACCAAAACTCTGGAAGGGATGTTCATCCAAAATTCAGCACTCAAAACTTCAGGCACGACCATCCATGGAATTGTGCCAGGTAAAGCATTCTATCCCCTCGTAAAGATAAGCTTCGAAGTGGTCTTCGGCAACGCGAGAAACTTCCGCAAGGAGACGCTAGATTTCGAAGTGGTCGACTGGAAATCATAATATCATGCCATCATCGGCCGACCCGCCTTCGCGTGCTTCATGGCAGTGTCGCACTACGCATACCTCAAGCTAAAAATGCCAGGCCCAAGGGGGGTCATCACATTCAACGGCAGCTTCGTCAGATCAGATCACTGCGACAGAGAATTCCATAAGATATCAGAAACCTTTGGAGCACATCACACTCGAGGAATCACCGACAAAGAAGAAGCACTCCCATAGAAGGCAAGGCACCAACCGAAGACTCGAAGAACCGGCACCTCGTGACGAGACTTCAAGTTATCCTGGCAGCAAATTTAAATTTCTAGGGCTATCCAGCCATCGGTCCAAATAAAGGGTTGTTTTTCCACAACCCCCTCATCTAAGAACATCAGGGAAAGATTCTAAATATTTTACTAAAAGTATCTTACGAAAAAATCATACTTGGCACTCGGGGGCTCTCTCGCAGCAGCCACCCTCCGAGCCGTTATTCTCTTACGCGACTTCATACTTGGCACTTGGGGGCTCGCTCGCAGCATCCACCCTCGGAGGCGTTATTCTCGTACGCGACTTCATACTTGGCACTCGAGGGCTCACTCACAGCAACCACCCTCCCATGCGTTATTCGCTTACGCGACTTCATACTTTGCACTCGGGGGCTCGCTCGCAGTAGCCACCCTCCGAGGCGTTATTCGATTACGCGACTTCATACTTGGCACTAGGGGACTCACTCGCAGCAGCCACCCTCCAAGGTGTTATTTGCTTACGCGACTTCATACTTGGCACTCGGGGGCTCGCTTGCAGCAGCCACCCTCCGAGGCGTTATTCGCTTACGCGACTTCATATTTGGCACTCGGGGGCTCGCTCGCAGCAGCCACCCTCCGAGGCGTTATTCGTTTACGTGACTTCACACTCGACACTCGGGGACCCCAACCACCGCAGCCACCCCACGAAGCAATACACTCGAAGACTCGCGCACAATGGGGAATCGCACAAAGACTCCAAATGACTTGCCGCAATCCGCAACCACAAAACATACTTCACGCAAGGAAGAATTTACATGGATCAGGAAACTCTAGACTCCAGGCTCCGACTTTACCTTACAAAGGGCGCCCAGAAGACTGTCATTTTCCTCGCACACCTTCTTCACAACCAGACCCGCAGGCGCATCCGTCGCCGCGTAATGCTCACACATCGGTTCATCTCGACCACCAGGAGGGCCTTTAGCCGCCATCATAATATCTACCCCAGGCCAATGACTATGAACAAAGGCAAAAGCACAACGAGCCCCATCATGAATCTGATGATTCACAACACGACAAAGGTCCGCAGGCTGAGAGAACACTCGACACAGCCTCTCCAAACTGGTTGGGATAGGATCTAAGGGATAAAAATCAAAGAAGATGCCCTAAGCACTTTGCAGCAGTACTCAAGAGCTGGCGGCACCTGACCAACCCGTAGTCGAAGCACGGCAAACAACCGTGCATGTGCTCTATCCCTCCAAAAGGGATTTTCAGCTTGCACAGATTGGTCATCCAAACGCGACAACTTCGACTGCACCACCTCCTCCTCCTCGCGAGATCGACCAGCCAGCACTTTATAAGAAGAGAAAAATTCATCAAGAAGAACAAGAAAAGGCACTCGTCCAATCGAGCAACCCAGACAGGAAGACTCACCCTTTAGAAGATCAGACAATTTCTCCATCCAAGCATCGAAACCATCCAAGGCAGCCTCAGCACGTTCACGTTTTGAGCGATGGATTGCGACAACACCCTTGAGACGACTAATCTTGCGCTCCGCATCCTTAAGACTCAAACAGATGGACTCGTAGGGCCCCTCGCGAGCATCCTCCTTCAGCAATTTCCAAGCCCGAAAAACGCCCGGGGTGGCCTACCGCAAAAAGATAAAAGTGTCAAGCAAAGAAAATGTACGACAAAAAAGGACAAGGCAACTTCATCATTAACTCAAGGTTTCGCAACTCCCACTACAAAAGTGGCTTATTAAAAAAAGGCCATCAAGCGCATAGACGAATAAAGTTCCCTACTCCAAGCCCTGAGGCTTCTGGGTATCAGCCTCCACAACCAATTGCAGCTGACGAGGAAGATGAGTGGCCCGCGCACTCTACTCAGTCATATAACTAGGCAAACTGTCCACCAGGGCATCCTCAATGGGAACCCCATTCCCCAAGAGAACAACAAAGGACGTTACAAGCCCACTCACCACTGTCTCGCGGACCAAGCCCTCCAAGCGATCACCATCTGGCCCGAACACGGCAACCTACAGATGAAGACCCTCGCGCCGATTCTCCTCCTCCGGATACATGTGCTCATGAAGAAGCTTCAGGAGATTCAAACCACGACCGCAGACATCCTTCATGGCACCAGCGGCACTCACCACGACATCCACAGTGCCGCGAAGAGTGACCGAATCCGTAGGAGCAGCTATCGCTATCTCAACACTTACGGCGCCTGCATTAGCGGGAAACAACAAAGATCAGCAACTCCAGCCAAGAACCACCGCGAAAGAAGAAGCACCAGAACAATCTCCTCACCTGCCAAAGCACTCGCCAGGTCTCGTAGACGACCACCCTCAACCATTTCCACATGCTGAAATTTCTCCTCAACTCGTTGCAGTCATTCGATCTCGCCACGCTGCACCTACAGATCCTTCTCCTTCGACTCCAACGCGTCTCGAAGAGGCAAGTTTCTTCTCCAGGGCAGCAGCCCGCTTTTCAGCATCGTTCTTACGACCTACAGCAAAAGGGTCACTCAAGCATCAAACCAGCAAGGGTACCACAATGAAAAGAGAGGAACGCAACTCATGCGTAATGGTGGTTAGGCTCCAATGGGCCGCATCATGAGCACTCCGGGCACGATCAGCGTCGGTTAGCACTCGCTCACACATACGAAACAGCGACTAGAACAGAAAGACACGCAGAGATCAGAACCAAACAAGGAACAAACAAGTTCAAAGACTACGACCAACCACGAGTGGTTGCCCGCAGCCTCGGGGGCTACTTCCATCTTGAGCGCTGTCGCGCCCTCAAGATATGCAGAAGTTCACAAAAGTCAAAGAAAATCAAGCTTAAGACTGCGACCAACCACAAGTGATTGCTCGCAGCCTCGGGGGCTACTCCCATCGGGAGCACTGCCGCGTCCCCAATACAAGTCAGACGAAAGGAAGATTCCGCACCTGCTCAGCCATGCGATCAAAGAACTTGGCCTTCTCTTCAATAGGGAGATCTGAAAGTCCAAGTATGTGATCAGAGGGGGAGGGGGTGAATGATCACTTCAAATTTTCAAGTGAAGCTTTTAAGTGAAGCACAAACACAACACCAAAAGAACACAGAAGCAAGTAACAGGGAAGCAAAACATGTAGCAAAACTAAGCATAGCGAATCAAATCATCTTGAAGCATAACTGGGAAGCAAATGCAATACAGAAAGTAAATGCTTGAAGTAAAATGAACTCTTGACTCGGCGATGTTTGTTTGAACAGTTCACGCTCTGCAAAGCGCTACATCTGGTTGGAGTAACTGGTGACTGAACACCTGGAGCAAAACTCTCTCCGCCCGTTGCTCCACTACACCAATCTCCTTAAGCTTGGCAAGTTTTTACTCAGGGTAGATTATCAAGGAAATCTCCAAAACCTTTGACAAACTTGAACTTCGAGGCGACAATTACTCTTCACTCTCTGAAGACGACACTTTGACCTTCTAGGATAATAGTAGTTATCCAAGATAACAAGGCTAGCAAGCTTTCACCTAAGTCATGATGAATCTAATCAGATCAATGGGACCTAGGATTCGATGGTTTTGTCTTTTGGGTTTTTCTTCGGTGGCATTCTTGGGATGCTCTCTTCTGTCTCTTTCAGGGAATAATCTTAGAGCAGCCACCCGCAAATGGAGGCGGGGGTGGCGTATTTATAGGTGGCGATCTCGAGGTCGAAATGACTGATATGAACCGAAGCGACAGCTTGACACGTGTCCACAATGGTCAGATTAGTCATCAATGCGCAACTTTATTTGAGGAACAAGTAAAGTTGACTCACGAACTTAGTTCTACTTCGGAAGCCAAAGTACGAAGTCTTTGATACCGAAACTTAACTTAGTGCACATGAGATTTCTTCTCTCTGGCTTCTCACTTGGTTTAGATTTTATCTGAGCATATTCACAATAGCTTCAGTGTCCACAAGCTAAACCCCTCTTGATAGTACAATTTTTCCTATGACTCAAAGAATAGAAAAAGAACTACACAAAAACATCTATGTCTTGCGCCGTCTTCTTCATTTTCTTCGACGAGTTGAGCTTCAGGAAACCATCATTTTTAGGGGTCATCCTCCGTGATAAAACTTCGCTCTTGGGGTTGTGCTTCGATAGCTTGAAAATCTTCCTTGAAGCTTTATCACCTAGCCTGTCCTTCAGGAACCTAATCAATTGTTTACACTCGAAAACATTGTTAGTTCCTCTACTGTCTTGTCCAACAATATCCAAAACACATGGGGGAAACACTTTGCTCTTACAATCTCCCCATTTTTTGACTATTGTTGACAAAACAGGCATCGATAAAAGATATTGAAGTTTTCGTGAAGTGATGAGAACAAACTCTAAGATATGATATTTTGACTCCCCCTGAATGTAGCATCAAGGTTAAATGAAGTTGACACAGATGCTTTAAGTGAATTTCTTTGGTGGAGAGTAAAAATAATATCTTAGCGAGTAGGATTGCAGTTCCAGATAGAATTCCAAATATGTACAATCCTATCGAATGACTTGTGAACTTAGTGAAAATAACCACCTGCAAGATATAGGATACGAAGCAATACTTGCAAGCAAAGGGGTTATTAAAACTTCAGAGTAGGATACGGTTCACAATCACGAAACTTAATTAAGTTACAACCCAATCGAAGCAAATGGAATGTTTGTTATAACCTAACCATGGGAAGCAAAATAAGAACGCATAGACCCTTTCCCCGTTACAAATCTAAGCTCATCGATGCCAAAATTCTCCCCCTTTTTGTCAATGATTGGAAAAAAGGTGGTGAAGTGGATCGAGAGAATAACTACGCGGCATCAGCACCCTTGGAGCCTGACGAAGCAGAACTTGAAGACGACTCGCCCAAAGAAGATTGATCTCTTGATGATTCTTCTTCCGACTCAGGAGAAGGAAGAATTTCGAGATTCTTCGTGGCGATGAGGTTGAGGTCGAGGTCGCTGTCTTTGAGGCCGGTGTCGTCCTTGGATGTGACGGAGTCGTTGTCGGAGACGATGTCGGGCCTAATGGGATCGGGCTCGTTGACGAAGAATACTTCATCAATCTTGTGTAGGGGAGGGATCTTCTGATTCGGTCGGTCAACAGTGTCATCTCTGGAAAACTTTTGTTGCAAGTGTTGGTACTGTTTTAAGATGCGATCATTGCGAAGAGCCTTGACTGAGTTGAATTTCCGCAGCCCTTTCCAGGAGTGGCGCTTGAGCACACAAAGATATTGATTGTTTCTCAGTGTTATGTTGCCAACTCAATTGTTCTCATCAGCCAGGAACTGCATCTGGCGCTGATTTGCTTCAATATAATTTTCTAGCATTTGCTGCGACCAAAGATTAACTTCAAATTGATGGCAGTACTTCTGGAATTTCCTATAGATATTCCTCTCATTGACTTCATGGCGAACACCAACATATATAGCAAAGATATTGTTGGGTTTCCGCAACTAATCCAAAGTGTCGCACACAGGACGGGTGAAGAGCTTCGGATGATGTCATGCAACAAAGTCTTCGTCACGGCCATAATTGCAGACGGCTTGCAGCCATGGAGCATATGGCTTCAGGGTGAAGGGAAGTTCTACGGAATGGACTAAGTTGTGCAAGAAGCAATCTTCAAAGTCAAATACCATTCCATGGGTGAGCTTCATGATGGTCTGCCTGACTTCAGGGTAAATATTCGATTCCTCCGAATCAGTACTCAAAGGAAGCAATGAGTTGGGCAGAATGTAGAACCAAGTCTTGGAAATGAATATCAAGTGCTTCGGGCGGATGTTTTCAGGAATAAAGTCAGCAGTTATCTCAGAGTCCAACAATGTTGCAAATTCTTATTCAGTCAGGTCAGGTACCATGTGAATTTGCTTAAGTTCTCCAGTGTGCCGACGAATGTTTACTATTTCCATAAATTCTTCGGAGGTCGTTCTGAAGATTTGGCCTTGGATCATCCATTTAAGTATCCAGGTACATGGTACATTTGCATCGCCCGAAACATAAAGTGTGCCATAGAATTGCTTAATGAGCTCATAATTGAAGGGAGTGCTCTAGGCAAATAACCTGGTCAAATTCTGAGTCTCAATAGTTTTGACGATATTCTGGAAGCATGTTGTCGTGGATAAGCTTCGCATATTAAGATAGTGGTGGCGGAACAGCACACCCTTCTGGCAGAAGACTTTGGTATAAAAAATTTGTTGCTCCGCGGTCCAGAAGTGAAGATCATCTGCAGAATGAGGCGAAGCATGTGGGCCAGTGCCGAAAAATCTGTGCTTCTTCTGATATTGCTCAAGATGAAGTCTGGGCCATGGCGCGAAGAACAACAAGCTCCCCGGAAAATTTGAAAAGTTTCCCTTGGGTAGTTTGAATTAAGTTGGGTGTCTTGGCTGGGGCGGCAGTGAGTCCGAGGCCTTTGCTGGCAAGCAGATAGAGCAATTTGTGAAGTGCCAATAGCCTGAGCAACAGTCAGAGCAAGTTCTTTTGAAGGATTTATAATTTGAACTTGGTCATCTTCTTCACGGACGACATCATGGGCCACATTTGCTTCAGATTCTTGAACAGATCTGGCTGAAGAATAATCACGAGAGTCGTGAGTCCTTGAATTAGAAGGGGTGGAGCGATGGGATGCATGGTCTTCAGGGCGAGGGGATATCTGAAGAGCTGTGGAGCGAGGCACATTTGCAGCAGGGGTGGCATCTCTTTGAGGCACGAGGGAGGGAGCAGGCGGTGGAGATGGAGCACGGGGTGGAGTAGGTTCTGCGGCGGGTGGAGTTGGTGCGGGAGTGCGGGGAGCAGTGGTTCTTTTGGGAGTGGGGGCTTTTGGTGGTGGTGTGGGAGTTTTGATGGGTAGAGTGGTTGGTTTGTGGGTCTTGGATGGCTTCGGCTTGGGGGCAGGAGGAGTGGGAGTAGTTGCAGTGTTTTGCTTTGGCTGGCTATTAGGCTCATCACCGAAGTCCATCTCAGCAGCCGAGGCTAAGGTCATTTTGCGCCTCTTGGTGGTTCTCTTATTTGGTGAGGGATCAGAGGGTTTTGCTTCAAGCGAAGCCTTGCGTTTCCTTGAATCACTTGCCATGATGGCAGTATTATGATTTTTACACAGTTCTTCATCTGCGGCTTTGACCTTGCCTTTGTAGATTTTGATATTGTCATTGGTGACAGCATTCACATATGTGACCTTTTGAAGCATAGACACAGCGTTGGCCTTGAAGTCCTCATCGGTTTCGGCTTCGGCGCGATGCTGGTACTTGTGAATTGTGGTTGTTTCAGCCCTGTCACAGGAGTGCAAATCCTTCAACTGACTGATCATGGTGGCGATCATTCGTTCAATGGTGCTTGCTATATAAACTTCACCAACATCAAGTGCTTCAAGATCTATTGCCTCGCACTTCTTCCGAAGGGCTTCAGCAATGCCCAAGTGATCCCAAAGTTCAGCTTCACGGGGATCACGAAATCGGTCTTCACTCTGGCGGTCTCCATCCTCATGAGCTTCGGGCTTGAGGATTTGCTTCAGCGGGTGGAGTCATATCCACAATAGCTTGTTATTGGGCAGCCCTAGCTGCTTTCTCAGCTTTCTTTTTGTTAAGGGACAATTACATTTTTGCCCCTAGTTCTGCCGGCCCGTGGGTTTTTCCCTTACTTTTCGGCTTTGCTCAGTTTTGCCCTTAAATTTTTCTCTGAGGTCATCCGAACGCCCTTTGACCGTTTGACCAATACTTTGAAAATGCATAACAAATTCATATGAACTCAGAAAAATGCAAATAAGATATCAAAATGTTTAAAAAAGCATTACCTGTAAGTGCATGTTATTAGCATTCACGAACAAAATAATATTTAAACTACTTGAGGTTATTAATGTTATTAACATTATTAAACATTAAAGGGTATAAACAATACATTTTCATGATTAAAAATGACATGCGAATGTAGGTGATGTCTTCTGAACATTCTGATATCTTATTTGCATTTTTCTGGGTATATATGAAGTTGTTATGCATTTTCAAATGACTTTGACCATTAATTTTAAAATTCATAACAAGTTCATGTGAATTCAAAAAATCTCAAATAAGATATCAGAATGGTCAGCAGACATCACCTAAACTTGCATGCCGTTTTTATTCATGATTTTTTTATTGTTTACACATTTTTATTTTTAATAATGTTAAGAACGTTAGTAACCTTGGGTAGGTTAACAATTAATATTTTCATATGTGCAAATGATACACACATAAAGGAAATGCTTTTCTGAATAATTAAATATCTTATTTGCATTTTTCTAAGTTCATATGAATTTGTTATACATTTTCTAAGTATTGGTCAAACGGTCAAAGGGCGTTCGGATGACCTCAGAGACAAATCTAAGGGCAAAACTGAGCAGAGCCGAAAAGTAAGGGCAAAACCCACGGGCTGGCAAAACTAGGGGCAAAAATGCAATTGTCCCTTTTGTTAAGTGTTGCAAGCGTTGCTTTGCGTTTGGCTTCGTTTTGCACCAGCTGTTTGGCTTCCGCAGTAGCCTTCGCTTCATTCTTTTCAGCTTCAGGGAGCTTCCGCTTCGCGTCAGCTTGTTCATCAGCAAGTTTGGTAGCATCGAGTTCTTACCTTTTCTTGGCTACTTCCCTTTCAGCCCTCTGCTTGACTGCAGAGTCATGAGCCAACACATTTCTTTCAAGAGCCTCCTCGAGGTCTTTCTGTTTCAATTCTTCTTACGTGATCTTGCGCTTGGATTAAGGTGCAGTAGTTGGTTTAGGCTTCGATGGGGCAGCAGATTTCTCAGCCTGCTTTTGCTTCGAGGGGTCATGCTTTTGCTTCGACCGCTTCTCAGTAGTGATAATATGTGTCAGTGGCTTGGAGTCCAAAGGATTTTCAAACACAAAGTTAGTGGTGTTGATGATGGGGCTTGCGGCAGGCTTGTCTGTTGGATCTTGAATCCTTAGCCCTTTTGAAGAGGGTTTCTCGCCAAGCTTCTTCTTCAATGGGACTCGAAGCTTTTCTCTGGCTGGAGGAGCAGTTTGGACGTGCTCAGATTCATCATCTACTTCAGCATCGTCGTCGTCATCCATAGAATCTTTAAGAGCTTCTTGTTCCAAAAGGATTCACTCTTCACCAGTGAAGGCGTGAGGAGGTGAAGCGGTTTTCTTCCTCAGTTTCTGGGACCTTTTCTTCTTGGAGCTCTGGCCTTCTCCAGCTTCTTCTTCAGCGAGTCTTTTGGGTGCCTTCTTGGCATCCTTCAGGCGCTTCTTCTTAGCAGCGACTACTAAGCACTTTTGTTCCTCAGGATAGTCATCCGGAGTCTTTAGTGAGATAGGATGTGGAAGCTTCGGGGGAACGGGGTAGTACAGGTGCTGATTTGCTTCGGTCCACTTGCCGCACATGTGTGAAGTATAAAGGTATGGCGGGTGGAAAGCGAATTGCATCACCCATTTCCATTCAGGCATGCTCTTATACTTCTACCATCTGATGGCCTAGTACCTCTGAATCCCTTGTAAGAGAATCTTTCTCTGATCCTTGATCTCTTCATCTGGGGTGTCATACCCAAGCTTCTTGCGAATGGCTTCGGGAATGCCACGAGCATTATTCTTTTCCTTCGTTCTGCCTCCTTTCCTTTTCTGAACCTTTTGCTCCACAACATCATCTCGAAGGTTGTCCAGAACAGGTGACTCGTCAACATAACCCAAATCCGCAGAGATCCTGTGAATAAGCAAAGGGAAGATGAGCGAAAATACATAGGCATGGTTTGAGCACAGGCAATCGTTTCGACCAAATAAAATTTTGACAAGAGATCCAATCGAGTGCACTAGTCCAGAAGCAGTTCACAACTTGAACTAAGCTAGAATATATCTTTGAAGAGGTTCTGACCTAGTGCAAGTCTCAACTAGATCTAAACCTAGAACTATCCTGAATCGAGAAGGGAATCTTTTGACAGCTAAAACAAGTTTCCCACAAGACAATTGATCCAACAGATCAAGACAACCTAATAAAATCAAGAACAAACCCTAAGAACTCGGATCGAATCGATGCGGAAGAACAGAGAAGAGAAACTGGATCAAGTGGGCTCGGCGTACCCTAACTTGGTGTCGTCGAGCGGCTAAGGCGGCGACGAGCGGAGAGGATGTTCTCGTCGTCGGCGGGAAGATCCGCGGCGGCGGCGGTCCGGCAGTGAAGCGGCGCGGTCGTTGTCAGGATGGAGTAGCACGGCGGCGTGCTTGAGAGAGAGAAGGATTGCGGGAGAGACGAAGTGAACGGGGTGGATTTGGTGTCGCTGGGGGATGCCTTATATAGGGTTGGCCTGACAGATGTATCAGATTAGATCGAACGGCCCCCGAGACCGTCTCTCCGTATTCTACGGTGGGGATATGGTAGCGAATCGCGAGAGAATCTCAACGACCCGAAATTGACGGGATCTCAACGGCCGAAGAATAAGTCTTGACCTTGAGTAAAAACTTCGATAAAGTTGGAAGCATTTGATTTGGAACTCAATGATGTTCGAAGCAAAATACTTTCCGTTTCAAGTGTGCTCAACCATTTTAGAAAGATAGAGTGAGAGAGAAAAAGAACAGAAGGGGTAAGGTCCGAAACTAATAACCTCAAAGAAAACAAAAAAGAATATAAGGGTGATAAGCATGGAGGACTAAATCCAATAAAAACAAAAGACTGAACTAGAAGCAAAAACGAAAAACAAAACAAACTCTAAAACGAAGTAAATGAATATGTACAGGGAGGTAAAGTTTCGGTCTTACAGAACGTTGTGTGTGTCTAAGATATTGAGCTCACATCTCAACGCACAAAACCTTTTCTCATCCAATGGTTTCGTGAATATATCAGCCAATTGATCTTCAATTCTGACATGACTAATCACAATATCTTCACGCTAAACATGATCAAGAAGAAAATGATAACGAATATCAATATGCTTTGTGCAAGAGTGTTGCACAGGATTGTGGGCAATTTTGATAGAACTCTCATTATCACATAGGAGAGGAATCTTCTTCACGTGAATTCCATAATCCTTCAGCGTCTGCTTAAGCCAAAGAATCTGAGTGCAGCATGAGCCAGCAGCAATGTATTCGGCTTCAGCAGTTGATATAGATACAAAAAATTTCTTCTTGGAAGCCCAACACACAAGTGATCTTCCAAGGAAATGACAAGTGCCTGAGGTAGATTTCCTATCAACACGATCACCAGCCCAGTCCGAACCAGAATACCCAATAAGATCAAACTGAGCACCCTTGGGATACCACAAACCCAAGGTAGGTGTGTGAGCAAGATATCGAAGAATTTTCTTTACAACAATATGATGTGATTCCTTTTGATTTTCCTGAAAGAGAGCACAAATACATACTGAAAGCATAATGTCGGGTCTAGATGCACATAAGTATAAGAGAGAACCAATCATAGACCGATACTTCTTCTGATCAAAGGGTTTGCCTTTCTCATCTGCATCTAGGAAGCCATTGGTAGGCATTGGAGTCTTTGTATTTTTGCAATCAGTGAGTCCAAACTTCTTCAGGCAATCCTTGAGATATTTTTCTTGAGAAATGAAGGGCCATTCTTTTGTAACCGAATTTGAAGTCCAAGGAAGAACTTCAACTCACCCATCATTGACATCTCATATTTCTTCGACATCTGATAGCAGGGTTAGTGCAGCCAAAGATAATAGCATCTACATATATTTGAAATACAAACAAATCACCATCATAAGAACGAATGAAAAGAGTTGGGTCAATTATTCCTGGTTTGAAGCCTTTCTTCAGAAGGAAATCCTTCAGGATGTCATACCAAGCACGAGGTGCTTGCTTTAACCCATAAAGAGCTTTGTGCAACCTGTACACCATGTCAGGATTCTTTGAGTCTTCAAAACCTGGTGGCTGCAGAACATACACTTCTTCTTCGATTTCTCCGTTAAGAAAAACACTTTTGACATCCATTTGATATAGTATGATACCATTGAAATTGGCAAAAGCAAGCATAACACGAATTGATTCGAGACGAGCAACTGGAGCATAAGTTTCTCCTAAATCGATACCTTCGATTTGGGTGTAACCTTGTGCAACCATTCTAGCTTTGTTTCTTACCACAATACCGTCTTCATCTTGCTTGTTGCGAAAAATCCACTTTGTACCAATGATGTTGTGCTTTGTGGGATCAGGCCTTTCAACTAAGGACCAGACTTTGTTTTGCTCGAATTGGTTGAGTTCTTCGAGCATAGCAGTTAACCAGTCTAAGTCCTTCATGGATTCATCAAATTTGGAAGGTTCTAGAATGGAGACAAAAAAAAGTTTCCACATAAGTTAGCCAAACGAGTACGAGAGCGAGTTGTGGGACGACCTGGTTGTTGAATTTCTTCGAGGATTGAATCAACATCAACTCTTCTTCGCACTCGAGACAGTGCATTTTCATTAGCTTGTGGCTCTGGTTCTTCTTGGGAGTCAGCATTTCCTTCGGGATTGCCATTTCCTTCAGGATCAACATTTCCTTCGGGTCTGCATTTCCTTTAGGGTCTGCATTCTCTTCGTTCTTGGGTTCTTCTCCGTCATGTCCATCATTAAATTCAGGATGTTGATCTCTAGCGCCCTGGGCTATGTGTGGGAACATTGGATCGTCATTATCCTTGTTATCTTGACGAGTATTTGCTTCAACAGGGCGAATCTCTCAAATAGCCATGGACCTGATCACTTCATCAAGAGTATGTTCATCTAGATCATGAGGCAAATTCTCCTTTTGAGAGCCATTAGTTTCATCAAACCTCACATTTAAAGTTTCCATAACCTTCCCAAAGTGAGAGTTATACACCCTGTAAGTGTGAGAATTTGAGCCATAACCTAGTAGAAAACCTTCATGTGCCTTAGGATCAAATTTGGAGCTATGATTCATATCTCTAATAAAGAAAGGAGCAGCAAATACCCTAAGGTACGATACATTAGGCTTGTTATCAGTGATAAGCTCATGTGAAGTTTTCTTCGGAAATTTATGAAGGTAAACCTTGTTGATGATATGACAGGCAGTGTTAATTGCTTCAGCCCAGAACCTGATAGGAGTCTTGTATTCAGCAAGCATTGTTCTGAACATTTCAATAAGAGTTCTATTCTTCCTTTAAACCACACCATTTTGTTGAGGAGTATAAGCAGCTGAGAACTCATGAGTAAAACCATAATCATCAAGAAAATCTTCAATATGAGTATTTTTTTAATTCAGTTCCATTATCACTTCGAATGTGCTTCAGAGATAATTCATTTTCGGTTTGAGCTCTCTTGGTGAATGACTTGAAGATTTCAACAACTTTGCTCTTGTCATCCAGAAAGAAAACCCAAGTATAGCGAGAGAAATCATCAACAATAACTAGACCATATTTCTTGCCTCCCAGACTTGCATAATTTTGAGAACCGAAAAGATCCACATGAAGCAACTCAAGGGGACGAGTTGTAGTCATGATAGTCTTCGCTGAATGATGTTTCTTAGTAATATTACCAGCTTCACAGGCACTGCAGAGACGATCCTTATCGAATTTTACTTCGCTAAGGCCAATAACATGCTTCTTCTTCACTAGAGTTTGAAGATTTCTCATCCCTGCAGGACCAAGTCTTCTAAGCCATAACCATCCAGATGAGTCTTTTTCCATTAAGCATGTGGATACGGTAGGTCCCGAAGAAAATCAAAGATATATAAATCTCCTTTTAGGTAACCCTTGAAGACAAATGTATAGTCATCCTGTGGAAATACAACACAGCACGAAGCAGAAAATAGAAGAAGCATACCCATATCACAAAGTTTTGAGATAGACATGAGATTATAACCAAGAGATTGAACACGCATAACTTTGTCAATATGCTTATCTTTTATATGGCAACCTTACCCAAACCTAAAACTTTACCCTTGTTTTTTTTCACCGAAGGTAATGTACTTCTGAGAAGATTGAGATAATTTTTCTTCGGTGAACAACTCCTTGTATCCGGTCATATGATTAGTGCAACCACTGTCCATGACCCATGTGGATCCACCAGAGACATAGCCCTGCAGAAGAATTAGTTCTTCTTAACCACCCACAAACGAGCAGGTGACTGAGAAGATGTGAAAGAACTTGTCGAAGCAATAAGAAAGCGCATTGGGTTATATTGCCTAGGGGGACCATCAACTACACCATAAATGTAATTCCTCTGTGAACGGTTAGGATATGAATGAGCATATGCAATCTTATCATTATTATTACGATGTCGATAAGTGTAACGACCATTGAGATAATATTCCTTTTGAGGAACATTTGATTCGGGAACTAGTGAATCATTTCTCTCCTCGAGAGAATAGAAGTGTTTCTGTGGTACCGAAGACTTTCCCTGCATAGAATGGTTATCAGGCAATTTCTCAACGAGTGACTTGCGCACCCACATTTGTCTATTATAGAAACCATTCTTTGGAGGGGCACCAATGTATTCGGACGAAATCTTTCCTTCCTGGTTCTTGATAATCTTGTAGTAAGCATCAAGTGATTCGTCAACAATAGCCTTGTCAATTTTGCAGTTGAAACCTGAAAGGTTAGCAATATCTATAGGCTTTAGAACCCATACAGTTTCTCGGTACTTCTCAGGTTCCCAGTAAGTGCCATCAGGGTTTAGCTTCCTTTCAAAGCCAACACCTTAATTCCTAGGATTCCTGTGAAGGAGAGCCTTCTTCAGGATATCACAAAGGTACTGGTGTCCCTGAACACTTTTGAATAGTCCTGTTTCAAACAAATCGTTCAACCTGAGGAGTTCCTCGGTAACAGCAGATTTTTCCTCATCTGAGGCATTAGTATCATCAATGGCAATAGGTGCTTTTCCTTTAGAATCAGTTTTGCTTTGTTCCAAACAAATTAAGCATGGTAAATCATAATTATGATTTGCTTCAGAACCTTGTTGAGCCATGAGAGATAGATTAACATTTTCCAACTCTTCATGAGCCTCTTTTAGTTTTCCGAGAGCCATTTTCCTCTGAAGAAATTCATAGGTGAGCTTCTCATAGTCTACTGAAAGAAGATCATGTTGAGAGGATAGTTCTTCAAACTTCTCCTTCAGAGCTGCATGCTCATTAGTTAAAGTTTGAACTTTCTCTATCTCATCGATCAACAGGGCTTCTGATTTCTTAATAGTTTTTCTTAGCGAATCAAGTTCATCTTGTTGGATGGAAGAAATTTTAGCAAGTTTAGCATAGCTTATCTTTGAGTCACTGTCATATGAAGAGCAATCAGAAGAATCATAGGTAACTTTGGATGAAGATACCTTTGCCTTGGCCATGAAGCAGTATGCAGGAGTTTCATCTTCATTGCTGTTGTTGGTGAAGAAAGAACTCGAAGCACTAGCCGAAGCAAATGCCAAACCAGCAACACCATCAGACTAGGATCCAAACGCTGATCTTGAGCCTGATTCTTCTTCGGACCCAGAGGCTTCTTCTTCAGAATTCATTTCATTACCCAGATAGGCCTTGGCACGGTGAGAATTGCTTCATCGGGACAAGTGTGTCTTCGAAGAAGAACTCTCACGCCTCTTGTCATACTTCTTCTTCTTGTCATCATCAGAATATTTGTTCTTGTCTCTTATCGAGCTGGAATCATGTCTCTTTGACTCGTAGCTTTTGGAGGATCTGTGAGACTTGCCTGAGGAATCTCTGAGCGAATGTTTTGATTTGTTTTCAGCTTCCCACAATGGGCAGTCAGCAATGTAGTGGCATGGTTTCTTGCATTTGTAGAAGCAGTTGTCCTTTGATGGAGAGCTTCGTGAGGATTAACGGTGAGAATAATTGCTTGAGTGCCTTGACGAGTAATTCTTCTTCGGTGATGAGAAACCTTTCCTTTGCAATCGGTTAAAGCGCTTCATGATTAGTGCCAAATCCTTCCAATGCTTGCAGGATCATCAGATTAAACACCGGAAGAAGAACTAACTTCTGGTGAAGAGTGGCGTGAAGCTCTTGCTTTCAGTGCATGTGATCTTCTTCGAGAGCCGTTTATATCTCGCTTCTCTTCTTCTTCCATCTCAAAGGTAGTGAGTCTCTCAAGAATGTCAGCAGCAACAAGTTTTCTGAAATCAGTCCTTTCCTTGATCATCAGCACAATGTGATCGAAAGTGTCGTCCAAAGAGCGAATCAAAGTACTCACCACCATGTGACTGGTGATGTCTTCAGCACCGAGGGAAATCAACTCATTTGCGAGAGTAGTGAGTCGGCTGTATATGGAGGTGACCTTTTCTCCCTCAAGTCTCTTGAAGCGATAGAATTTTCTTTGGAGAGTGTCAATTCTGGCATCTTTCTGAGTTGAAACACCTTCTCCAATCTTTTCAAGATAGTCCCAGAAACCTTTGGCAGATGGGATATTCTTCACTTCATGATACTTCTCTGGAGTCAAATGGTTTGTGATCAATACCCAGACTTCATAATCAAGTGCTAAACCTTTGATTTCATCAGCTGTGGGAGCATCCTTGTCCTTGAGCTGAACTCCATTCTTGACAACTTCCAAGGCAGCAGAATTGATGGCAATGATATTTCTCATCATCTTGTCCTTCTAGTAAGGGCAATCCTTCCAATTGAAAACGGTAATAGGTTCGCCGAAGCGAACAGCTGCAAAATACATACTTGGCAACACTCCAGGAGGTTAATCCAAAACACAAAGAGTGTAGGGAGTGCCTAGCTCTGATACCAATTGAAAGTCTTAGTATGTGATCAGAGGGGGAGGGGGTGAATGATCACTTCAAATTTTCGAGTGAAGCACAAACACAACATAGAAAGAACACAGAAGAAAGTAACAGGGAAACAAAACATGTAGTGAAACTAAACACAACGAATCAAATCATCCTGAAGCATAACTGGGAAGAAAATGCAATACAGAAAGTAAATGCTTGAAGTAAAACGAACTCTTGACTCCACGATGTTTGTTCGACCAGTTCACGCTCTGCAAAGCGCTACGTCTAGTTGGAGGGACTGGTGACTCAACACCTGGATAAAAACTCTCTCCGTCAGTTGCTCCACTTCAGCAATATCCTTGAGCTTGGCCAGTTTTGACTCAGGGTAGATTATCAAGGAAATCTCCGAAACCTTTGACAAACTTGAACTTTGAGGCGACAAATACTCTTCGCTCTCTGAAGACGACACTCTAACCGTCTTGGAGAATTGCAGTTCTCAAAGATAACAAGGCTAGCAAGCTTTCACCTAAGTCATGATGAATCTACTCAGATAAATGGGACTTAGGATTCGGTGGTTTTATCTTTTGGGTTTTTTCTTTGGTGGCATTCTTGGGATGCTCTCTTCTATCTCTTTCAGGGAATAATCTCAGAGCAACCACCCGCAAATGGAGGCGGGCGCGGCGTATTTATAGGTGGCGATCTCGAGGTGCAAAATGACTGATTTGACCCGAAGCGACAGCTTGACACGTGTCCACAACGGTCGGATTAGTCATACATGCGTAACTTTACTTGAGGAACAATTAAAGCTGACTCATGGACTTAGTTCTGCTTCGGAAGCCAAAGTACAAAGTATTTGCTGCAGAAACTTAACTTAGTGCACATGAGATTTATTCTCTCTGGCTTCTCACTTGGTTTAGATTTGATCTGAGCATATTCACTATAGCTTCGGTGTCCACAATCTAAACCCCTCTTCATAGTAAGGTTTTTCCTATGACTCGAAGAATAGAAAAAGAACAACACAAAAACATCTAAGTCTTGCGCCGTCTTCTTCATTTCCTTCAATGAGTTGAGCTTCAGGAAACCATCATTTTTTAGGGTCATCCTCCGTGATAAAACTTCGCTCTTGGGGTTGTGCTTCGATAGCTTGAAATTTTTCCTTGAAGCTTTATCACCTAGATTGTCCTTCAGGAACCTAATCAACTGTTTACACTCGAAAACATTGTTAGTTCCTCTACTGTCTTGTCGAACAATATCCAAAACACATGGAGGCAACACTTTGCTCTTACAAGATCCTTTTTCTCCAAAATTTACCCCTCAGGAAACATGGGTTTCGAGTCCAGAGGAGATTCGCCTTCAGTAGCAGCAGCAGACCCCCTAGACGCAGCAGTCGCGGGGATCGTACCCACACCAGAAGCCACAGGAGTCGTGGAAGGAGCCGACTAACTAGCCGTCGCACCAGAGTCAATCAACTGGAGATCAACAGCAACGGTACTCGTCAAAGAAGCAGCATGTACGGGAGCAGTGCTGCAAATCACATGTCATCAGAACAAGAACTCAAAATAGTAGCGTAAACATCCAGAAAAGAGGAAATACGCACACAACTGGTGCGGCACCCACACGAAGCAGCACCCCAAGCTTTCGCTTTTTCGGAGCAGCCGGAGGAGGGCAAGGCGCAGCAACTGGCACGAAGGGCGGCAGTCCACCACCGCCACCCTCTGTATTCCTCTCAGCAGCAGTCGAGGAACGGCTGCGTTTGATGCGCAGTGGCTCCAAGTCTTCATCACCTTCAGCAGCTGATGGCCGACCACCAAGACTCGCAGTCGTGGACTCGCCAGCATCAGCATACGAAGCACCACCACCACCCGTGGGCACGGGATCCACCATGACCACATCAGGCTCATCCAGCATTTCGGCATCCTCAGGTTGAGGCGGATTGTTCAGCAAGGAAAAATGGTCCTACGAACAAAAGCATAATCAGCAAGCACAAGACAGTAAACAAGTGACAGGATCCAACAAAGACTCGATCAAATACCTCACGCAAAGGGAAATCAGCAATGTATGGAAGTATGGAACTCTCAACACCAGTGCTCATGCACTTAGTGACTTGTTGGATCTGAAACAGAAGGTCACTACCCAAGATGTCATCAGGGGAACACCTAGTCGGGTCCTTGAGCCTAGTGTGCCGCCACAGGGGATGCACCCGGTGCTAAAGCGGCTGAATGTGCCTCCTCATAAACGCAGCAATGAGTTGGGTGCCAGTTATTCCTTTCTTCAGGACATCAAGTGTTCGCATCAGAGGCTCAACAACAGCCACCTCTTCTGTAGTCAGAGCATGCCCCCAAGAAATCGCTTGAACACTCGCGCAACCGGGTTAAAGGGAGCAAGACCGAATTGCTGGCGTCAACATGTCTATCCTTCACATAAAACCAGCTCCTCCTCCAGGTATAGACAAAGTCCAGTTTTTCCAAATCAAAATAGGCATTTTTCTCCTTAATGGAAATGTCGACGCCCCCAATGGAGTACTCAGAGTTCGTCCTCTTCACATTGAAGAGGAATTTCCAAAACCCCCAATGGGGATATATCCCTAGGAAACTCTCAAAGAGCATGATAAAGCACGCAATATGCAGTATCCCGTTTGGACACAAGTCCTGCAATTTCAGTTGATACGTAAAGAGCAATCCCCGGACAAATGGATGAACGGGAAGAGAAAACCCGCGAGGGAAAAAGCTTTGAAAGCATACCCGCTCATCTTCGCGCAACGCAGGAACCTCTTCATCCCCAAGAATCCGCACGGCACCCTCCAAGACAAGGCCATCCGCCACCAGAACGTCCAGATCTGCAGCTTCAAAAGACGAGCGCACCCACCTCCCATTCATCCTCGCCGGCGAGTCCTGCTCTGCACCCTTGAGACGTGTAACAACCCGGTCCCGAAGGGAACCAAGTCTACTGTGCTTCTGTGATATCTCTGGATCAGTATGCTAGCACACACAGGTACTCGATGAAATACCATAGTATCACATGTCATAAATTAACATAAATACATGGTATTTATTACCTTACAACCCTTAGGCTAGAATACACAGCAGAACAATCAATATATAAGTGGAATCCCATCAACGCCAACGGAAAAGTTGAGTGTAGACTTCACGACCCTATATCGTATCACTTACTCATCGTATAAAATCCTGCAACACCGAAGGTTACAGCCCGACAACGGGTCAGTACATTTGAATGTACGGCAAATCATATAACAAAAAGAAGTAAAATTTCCTACAATACATGCAATTTGGCTGGTGGAGCTTCTACATTTATTTTTGCAAAAATCTAATTTTTCCTATAGAATAATAATAACTAAGTTCTACAATAGCATACGATTGAGATGGGAACCCCCACTCAATCTATCCCAAAGTGATTAAACCAATCAGTTAATTAAAGATGATGAGACAAATCAATATTACCACAACTAGTTGCTCAAATTGTCCATAAACGGGGACACGGCTAATCGATTAGTTTTACACTCTGCAGAGGTTTGTGCACTTTTCCCCACAAGACTCGATCGCCTCCTTTGTAGTTTATCACACTGCATGGTGTATGACAACTGGAAGATCGAGACATGGTCTTTCAGAAGAGTTTCCCTTACTCCGGTAGCACCCATCCCACCTACTCACAACTACTTTCGTAGCGCTACCTAGTAAGAGTCCCTACAACTGATCAACCAAGCCAGAGCCCATAGTAGCTTGTGGCTGCACACGTAAGCTTCTAGGTATGTCAATACAAACAGTCCCTTTGAGCCTGGGTGGCTTTCCGCAGTCATCACTGGCCACCCCCAGGATACTCGCAACCATCTCACCCAGGTAGTTCATTAACTTTATCTTGGTCCTAATTACTACTTTATCACTCATACCTCATAATGATTCACTTCCCAATCCACGTCTACTTAGCATAGCAATTTCCTATTATACGATGGTGACAATGATGTAAGGATCAGACCTACCTCAATGATCTACTGGGTGTAATAGCATAGCATAACCTATCATGCAATCTAAAGAAGAAGAACTAATGCATTGAAAACATAGGTAATAGGGAGTATGGTCAAAGATATGACTTGCCTTGAATCTTGATGAAGTTATTCGCGCTCAAAATTCCGACAATTCTACTCGTCACACTCCGAGCAATCTATCGTAACCAAGCACACAAGGTTGCACACAATCAATACACAAACAAAGGAAAAACAAGGTTCAAGAAGTCCAATAAAAACAAAATAAAAGTTTTTGCAAAACAGATCATGATTGAGTTCAAAAGTGGGTTGCAAAGTGTCTAGAATATAAGATTTAGTTAGGGTTTTAGTTTGCAACAAGAATCCATCAAAATCGAGTTGTAAAACAAAAGATACGATCAAAAGAAACTTGAATTTAAAACTAATCAGATTTGAATATTTTCGAAAAATAAAAATAAAATTTTAGGGTTGTACTGGATAGAAAATTTTGAAATAAAACCGTGAGCTTTGGAATCACGTAAAACGAATCTACAAGTAAAAAGATATTACTAGAAAAAATCTACATAGGATTTAGAAAAAAAATTATCAAACGAAAAATATTTTTTTCTCAAAACTTGGATCTACAGTACCTAATGTGTAGAGGGTTTAGAAACAAAAAAATTTCCATTGGTTTCGTCCAAAACGGATAAAAAGTTACGGCGTTTTTACTAACCGCGGCGTGTAGATTAGACGCGGCGAAGACGACAATTCCGGCGATCTTCGGCATCAACGAGGACGTCTATGATGTAGGGCTTGATTAGGAGATCACAATGGTGGTGGTAATGATCTCCAACATCGTCCGTACGGGCGTGGCAACGCGATGAACCGAGCGCGCTCCGATGAACTCACGCGGTGCGCGTACAATTTGGGGATCAGTCTTGCGCAAGAAAAGAAAGAGGGAAAAGATGTTCATTAGATGCACAACGAAGAAAGAAGTCGTCCTGCAGAATTTGGGGTCAAGGGGAGGCTCACCGGTGATGAAATTCGTCCAACAATGAAGCTTCGTTGGACCTAGATCTACCTCGAAATTATCTCGATTTGAAACGGTTTGCTGTAAAATTTTGTGGGAAATCGGTGGAGAGGGACGTGGGGTATTTATGGGACAAGTTTGCCTGGTAAAAGGGCAACCGGAGATAGAGTTCTGGGCGGGCGGAGAAGCTGAGTCCGTTCTGGACTAGTGTTTCGAGAGGAACACGAGATATACGTACGCAGGCAGGCGTGCGCTACGCGCTGGCTGGCTGGCTGGCCGCTCGCGGTCGGCCTGGCCGCGCGCTGGCCTCGCGGTTGCCTCGGTTGGGCCGGCCTCGGCCCGGCTGGCCGGCGCCAAAAAAAATTTCACGATTTTTTTTAAGAAAAACTGACTATAGATATATTTTTAAAATAATAAAATAACTTTAAATAAAATAACGAAATGTTTTTTAAATAAAAAATATTAATAAAATATATGTATTTAATTATTTATTTTTAACACAACTTTGGAGAGTTTATAAAATAATTTACAACTTCCAAAAATACCGAAATAATTTCTAAAATCTTAAGATAAACTAAATAGAATATTCAATAACTTTTTATCCAAAATAAAAAGATTAAAAACATTTTTTTTTAAATCCAAATATACTCAAGCAATGTTTTTAAATCATTTTCAAATGAAATTGAAGAAGTCATGTTATCTTTCCTCCTTTAAGTATTTTTATTTTAAATATAAAATTATTCAAAATAAGATCCAATAAAATAAAAATTCTATTGAAAACATTTTTCCAACTTTATTTTATTTATTGAAGGAGTCATATTACCTTTTCTCTATTTTTTTATTTGTTGGATTTGTTTTAAATAATAAATATAAAAGAACAAAAATGAATATTAAGGAAAGTCCTTTTATTCCCTCTTATTTTAATATTCATTAAAACTGCAAAAGTTTCAGATCCTAGTCTATCTCACACAGATCAATTACACACAAATCAAGCAAGACTATCATAATTATTTGATAATTATAACATTCCAAAATTTAGAATTTTGGGATGTTACAAATCTACCACCCTTAAAATGAATCTCGTCCTCGAGATTCGAAGAGGCTAGAAAGAAAAGGTTAGGCTTGGGGTCTTCCGTCTCCGAAATCCACTCATCCTCTGAAGCTCTAGGGTGCTACCACCCTTAAAACAAAATCCCAGGTCTTCAAGAATATAGCTCCTTCGATAACTTCCTTCTTTCATATACCCCTACTCCTTCGAGGTATTGAATCATTTATCAAATAATCGGTCTTCCATATACTGTACCTTCATGAATGACAGGTCGAACGCCAATACTAACAAATATCGGTACTCTCATGGTGGTCAACAAGAGGGTCTCCTGTAGAAAATTTGATCTTGGCTTATTGCCCCGTATTACTTATGATTCGCGAGGGTTGCAATATACAGGGCCAACATCGTACCATTCTAAATTTTGGCATAGCGTCTTCGTCTCTCTCTATTATAGGTAAGTCACTCTAGATCTACCATTCCACATAGCAAGGCGAATAATAAGAGTAGCCAGTATGGTGATCAATCCATCCTGCACCCAAATAATTGCCTTGTATATGGTTTAGCGAATCTCGCATTCTAACACTCGGGCATCCTCACAAGCACTGCAAAATTATCTCCTCCACGAACTGAGTTCGGGTAATTCCGTGGTTTATGCATGCAAAACAAAACAGCTACCGTTTCTTCACAACTCTCAGGTTTTACGTATACTCCTATAAGATTGTCGGTTGGAAAAGTTGTAGCTTCCTCGATGGTCCTTCTTCCCGGAAGGGCGTGCTTGATTCTTATCCGATCCTGCGGCTTGGGGTTATGGCCCACCTCATCTATTGCAAATCTTAACTCCTCCTTGGGTTGCAAATATTCTCCATCTCAAACATAAGTCTGGTTTCTCATTCTTAAAATCCGACTATAATTCTTCCTTGATATCTTAATGTAGACTATCACATTTTCAAACGGACTCATCACTTACTTATCAAACTTCATTATGAGGTCCGATGTAGTTAACACTTCGATCATTCTTCGGGTAGTAATACTACCACCCTTAAAATAAAAAACCATGGTCTCTTCCTTATCCTTACATTAGCTTCCGAATCACTTCTCCTTGCTCTGTAGTGTTACTACTCATAAAAATCCAATTCATACATGTGGTTGTTTCCTGACCAAAGGCAAATACTAGCTCTATTGAATCTCAAATTGATCACTGCAATCTCATAGAATGTACACATCTCCACCCGACGTTTCTATTTTACAAAATATTTCCTACTATGCTTATTGCATGCTTCATATCTAATATCTCATCATAAGACCTCTATCCATTACGATATTCTTTGGCAAAGTGATCTTTCTCATTGCAGCAAAAACACATTACTCCTTTCCAATCTCGGGGTCTGATTGTGATTACTTAAGCTCCTTGAGTATTTGGCTTCCTTCTTGGGAAGTTATTGGAGTAGTGACCTGCCTCCCTGCACCTAAAACATATTACTTTACTTAGATCCTTCTTTGCAGAAATTGGGTTCTTCGGGGGATACACACTGCTTTCACCACCTCCCTCCTTGGATATCTGGGATGCATTCTTCTTCTCTATATTCATGATGCCTTTAACGGGCGCGGTGTTCTCCGGGGTGTAAGACTTCTTCTGTAAATCTTGATTCAACCTCTTCTTCTTGGTCTGGGTTTTTCTTCTTGCGCCCTGTTCGTAATCTTTACAAGGGAAACCAGGTGCATAACGTCCATCCTTGTTACAATGCCAACACATGACACTTCCAAACACCTTGTGTTTCTTTCTCGACCTTTCTATGTTGCTCCAATCTTCTATTTCTTGTTGGTCATACTCCACTTCTATTGTCGGGAATTTACCCAGATACTCGTCCCCCTTCTTTATGCAATTTTGTGAAATATGTCCTTCTTCTCCACATGAATAGCACGACTTGGGGAAAACTGGGGTTGATGTTTCTTCAAGAGGGTCTTTAACATCTCCCTTCATCATGAGTACTTCTATCTGTTTACTAAGAGCTTCCTTCATCCCTTCCTTATGTTGTTGGATCATTTTCTGTACCATGGGGTATAAGTTACACTGGGCGGGGTAATGGGTAGTTCCTTCACACCAGAAATAGGTAACATGCCTAGTGGGACTTTCTTCAGCTAGGTAACTTTCTTCACAATAAGGGCATTCATCCTGATGTTCCTCGTGGGTGTCCTATTTCTCCACAGATCTTGCATGCGCATGGTTTCTTCAGATCGTTTATACTAGCCTTCCTTGTTCGGGTGACAAGACGAGATCTTAGTAGAGTCAGTTTGAATTCCTCCCAAGTAATTTCTCCTTGCCATCCATTGATAGCTTGATACATCCTCCACCAAGTAGCAACACCTTTTGCAAAGTACTGAAGAGCATATTGCACCATATCACTGTTATCCTTCATGTGTTCCTTCATGTTCTGAATCCATTGTTCGGTCTCCAACTGAGTCATTGCTCCGGAAAAGATGAGTTCATTTCCATATACCATCTATTGGTTCCAAGGGTTTTGGCTTTAGGGGATAAGTTTGGAGGGGAGGGGAGAACAACACACACAAAAATAACACATCAATCACCGCATCTAACGTGAGCATATAACAGGGGTTTAGTCCTCTAAAGGTCATGGGAAATCTTGGGGTCTTTAGAGTCTTCAAAAAAAATCTTCGAGTCTTCAAAATCTTCGATACTTGTAGTTGGTAACTTCCATTCTTTCAATGCACGGTATAACACTCTTTACACTTGATTGATCACGAGTCTAATAACTTGTCCTTTTCGATGTAGCGTAATATGATCCTTCCACGTAGTCAAATGGCACGGGTATAGTCTAACTTGTTTGGGATAAGAGGGAGCGTTTGGAAAAAAAACTCAGAAAAGATGAGAAGTAAGGGGTTTTTTTCAAATTAATATTTTTAGCAATAGAATTTCCTATGGCTTTCCAGTTTCTAGGGTCACGGCCTACAGTCAACATGTGCTATGATACCATCTTGTAACGACCGAGTCCCGAAGGGAACCAAGTCTACTGTGCTTCTGTGCTATCCCTGGATCAGTATGCTAGCACACACAGGTACTCGATGAAATACCATAGTATCACATGTCATAAATTAACGTAAATACATGGTATTTATTACCTTACAACCCTTAGGCTAGAATACACAGTAGAACAATCAATATATAAGTGGAATCCCATCAACGCCAACGGAAAAGTTGAGTGTAGACTTCACGACCCTATATCGTATCACTTACTCATCGTATAAAATCCTGCAACACCGAAGGTTACAGCCCGACAACGGGTCAGTACATTTGAATGTACGGCAAATCATATCCCAAAAAGAAGTAAAAATTCCTACAATACATGCAATTTGGCTGGTGGAGATTCTACATTTATTTTTGCAAAAAGCTAATTTTTCCTATAGAATAATAATAACTAAGTTCTACAATAGCATACGATTGAGATGGGAACCCCCACTCAATCTATCCCAAAGTGATTAAACCAATCAGTTAATTAAAGATGATGAGACAAATCAATATTACCACAACTAGTTGCTCAAATTGGCCATAAACGGGGACACGGCTAATCGATTAGTTTTACACTCTGCAGAGGTTTGTGCACTTTTCCCCACAAGACTCGATCGCCTCCTTTGTAGTTTATCACACTGCATGGTGTATGACAACTGGAAGATCGAGACATGGTCTTTCAGAAGAGTTTCCCTTACTCCGGTAGCACCCATCCCACCTACTCACAACTACTTTCGTAGCGCTACCTAGTAAGAGTCCCTACAACTGATCAACCAAGCCAGAGCCCATAGTAGCTTGTGGCTGCACACGTAAGCTTCTAGGTATGTCAATACAAACAGTCCCTTTGAGCCTGGGTGGCTTTCCGCAGTCATCACTGGCCACCCCCAGGATACTCGCAACCATCTCACCCAGGTAGTTCATTAACTTTATCTTGGTCCTAATTACTACTTTATCACTCATACCTCATAATGATTCACTTCCCAATCCACGTCTACTTAGCATAGCAATTTCCTATTATACGATGGTGACAATGATGTAAGGATCAGACCTACCTCAATGATCTACTGGGTGTAATAGCATAGCATAACCTATCATGCAATCTAAAGAAGAAGAACTAATGCATTAAAAACATAGGTAATAGGGAGTATGGTCAAAGATATGACTTGCCTTGAATCTTGATGAAGTTATTCGCACTCAAAATTCCGACAATTCTACTCGTCACACTCCGAGCAATCTATCGTAACCAAGCACACAAGGTTGCACACAATCAATACACAAAAAAAGGAAAAACAAGGTTCAAGAAGTCCAATAAAAACAAAATAAAAGTTTTTGCAAAACAGATCATGATTGAGTTCAAAAGTGGGTTGCAAAGTGTCTAGAATATAAGATTTAGTTAGGGTTTTAGTTTGCAAAAAGAATCCATCAAAATCGATTTGTAAAACAAAAGATACGATCAAAAGAAACTTGAATTTAAAACTAATCAGATTTGAATATTTTCGAAAATTAAAAATAAAATTTTAGGGTTGTACTGGATAGAAAATTTTGAAATAAAACCGTGAGCTTTGGAATCACGTAAAACGGATCTACAAGTAAAAAGATATTACTAGAAAAAATCTACATAGGATTTAGAAAAAAAATTATCAAACGAAAAATATTTTTTCTCAAAACTTGGATCTACAGTACCTAATGTGTAGAGGGTTTAGAAACAAAAAAATTTCCATTGGTTTCGTCCAAAACGGAGAAACGGATAAAAAGTTACGGCGTTTTTACTAACCGCGGCGTGTAGATTAGACGCGGCGAAGACGACAATTCCGGCGATCTTCGGCATCAACGAGGACGTCTATGATGTAGGGCTTGATTAGGAGATCACAATGGTGGTGGTAATGATCTCCAACGTCGTCCGTACGGGCGTGGCAACGCGATGAACCGAGCGCGCTCCGATGAACTCACGCGGTGCGCGTACAATTTGGGGATCAGTCTTGCGCAAGAAAAGAAAGAGGGAAAAGATGTTCATTAGATGCACAACGAAGAAAGAAGTCGTCCTGCAGAATTTGGGGTCAAGGGGAGGCTCACCGGTGATGAAATTCGTCCAACAATGAAGCTTCGTTGGACCTAGATCTACCTCGAAATTATCTCGATTTGAAACGGTTTGCTGTAAAATTTTGTGGGAAATCGATGAAAAGGGACGGGGGGTATTTATGGGACAAGTTTGCTTGGTAAAAGGGCAACCGGAGATAGAGTTCTGGGCGGCCGGCGAAGCGGAGGCCGTTCTGGACTAGTGTTTCGAGAGGAACACGAGATATAGGTACGCACGCATGCGTGCGCTACGCGCTGGCTGGTTGGCTAGCCACGCTGGCCGCGCGCTGGCATCGGCCCGGCTGGCCGGCGCCAATTTTTTTTTTAGAAAAACTGACTATAGATATATTTTTAAAATAATAAAATAACTTTAAATAAAATAACGAAATGTTTTTTAAATAAAAAATATTAATAAAATATATTTATTTAATTATTTATTTTTAACACAACTTTGGAGAGTTTTATAAAATAATTTACAACTTCCAAAAATACCGAAATAATTTCTAAAATCTTAAGATAATATAAATAGAATATTCAATAACTTTTTATCCAAAATAAAAAGATTAAAACATTTTTTTTAAATCCAAATAAACTCAAGCAAGGTTTGTAAATCATTTTCAAATGAAATTGAAGAAGTCATGTTATCTTTCCTCCTTTAAGTATTTTTATTTTAAATATTAAATTATTCAAAATAAGATCCAATAAAATAAAACTTCTATTGAAAACATTTTTCCAGCTTTATTTTATTTATTGAAGGAGTCATATTACCTTCTCTCTATTTTTTTATTTGTTGGATTTGTTTTAAATAATAAATATAAAAGAACAAAAATGAATATTAAGGAAAGTCCTTTTAATCCCTCTTATTTTAATATTCATTAAAACTGCAAAAGTTTCAGATCCTAGTCTATCTCACACAGATCAATTACATACAAATCAAGCAAGACAATCATAATTATTTAATAATTATAACATTCCAAAATTTAGAATTTTGGGATGTTACAAGACGCTTGTACATGGACCTCACCGCACAGCAGAACAGTACAAGGAGGAGGAACGGCAGGAAACAGATGAAGAAGAAGAAGAAGTAGAGGAAGGCGAAGGTTGGGTAAAACCTAAATCTACCCAGCCCTCCGGTATTTAACCAATAGCCAGGGGCCATTCACCCACACTACAGGAAAAAGGAGTTTTGCCGTCAGCTTTGTGTTTTGCCGTCATCTTTCTGTCGGGGCTGACGGCAAAGAAAACTATGTCGTTAGCCAGACGGAAAGCTGACGGCAAAGACCTGGCTGTAGGCAAAACGGAGCTATGCCATCAGCCAGTTCAACGACGTCAGCTGGCTGACGGCAGATGCCATTCAAGCTGGCGGCAACAGGCTAGTTGACGGTGAACAACCAACCTAGCCCCACTAGGCGGAGCTGGCTTAACTGCCCGCTGCTTGGCCGTCAGCCAGCAGACGGCCAAGCCTCTGCCGTCAGCCAGCTGACGGCAAAGCAGCTAGCGCCGTTAACCCACGTCGGGCCAGCCATAACCCCCACAACCCCCCACTCCTTCCACATCTCGCCGCCTCGTCTCCCTTGCTACGCCCCGCCGCCACCCCTGCACGTGCCAGTGACCCGCCGCCACCTCCCCGCGCCGGTGAGCCGCCGCCGCCTCCACGCCTCCACAACCCCCCACTCCTTCCACATCTCGCCGCCGCGTCTCCTTTGCTGCGCCCCGCCGCCACCCCTGCACGCGTCGGTGACCCGCCGCCACCTCCACGCGCCGGTGACCCGCCGACGCCTCCACGGCATTCCCTCCTTAGCCGTGCCACCGCCACCTCTAACCGCCCCCTCCATTCTATCCCCTGCACGTCAACGCCATCGCCGTCGGGCCGCCGTCACCTCCCCTGGTCGCCGCCACCGTCACCTCCCATGCTCGCCCTCCCCCTCTAGGTCTCGGCGGCGCCGTCGGTCTCCTCTTCCCCAGCCGTCGACCCCCCTGTAGGTGAGCACCGGCCCTCCCTTTTTTTGCATTTTTTTCTATTTTGTATTCATTTTTGTTTTTATTTAATGTAAGTAGATATTTATGTTAAATTTTAGTTAGCTTATCATTAGTTAGTTAAAAATTTAGCTAGCTAGATCAGTTAGTAGATTAGTGCTAGGGTTTGTTAGGTTTAGAAATTAGTTAGTATACTAATTAGGATTCAATTTTTTTCTATTTATGATAAATTTTAGTTAGCTTATAAGTATTTAGTTAAAGAAATTAGCTAGCTAGATTTGTTAGTAGATTAGGGCTAGGGCTTGTTAGATTTAGGAATTAGTTACTACTAATTAGGATATATAGTTAGTACTATTTAATTTCGGTGATATGAAACCGGGGGCAAGAGCTCTTATTTATCTAAAAAAACAAAGGTGCTAAGTGAGGTGCTAAGAGTATTAAATGTGTTAAGTAACTATAGTATCCAATGTATTGGTGCTTAGCTTGTTGTTGCTAAGGTTGCCTTATTTAATTGCATAGGTTCCCGTGACTAGCAGTTTTTCCTACTAGGGACACCAAACTTCTCTCTCCTCTTAGTTTCACCCTACCCTAGTTTCACCCTACCCAAAATATAGGTGTAGCTAGTTTATTCCTTCTCAACTCATGCAAGTCACGCAACCCATATGCGTCTCCCGTTCGAAAGATTCCATTTATAAATATGCATTCATTTTCATATTTATAATTGGATTCTTTTGAATTTTCCAACGTTATCCATGGACAACCCGAGTATGTGTAGATTGGGTTCATTTCCCTAGATATGCTCTCCTCCGGATCTGACGCAGGATTTCGTCAGCGCCACCTTGTTGTTCTCCGGGTACACATCCTCTCGGTTTATGCTGAGACGTGTATCAGGAGAACAGCGGGGAGGTGCTGTCGAAATTTTGCGTCGGATCGGGAGGAGAGCATGGGTAAATGAATCCAATCTGCACATACTCGGGTGGGATTAGGACCTATCTTTACCTATTAGCTAGTAGGTGCATATGACGTATCACCGTAATTAATTATATGCCTTCTTGTGTTAATTTGTAATAGCTAGCTAGCCAGAATGAATGATCGTGCGTGGATGTACACCGGTCACCCTAGTCAGAAAAATATGACTGAGGAATGGTTGACCAAGACCGAGGAGTTCCTAGAGGTTGCATTTAGTGCTGGCCAACCAAGAACATGGTGCCCCTGCACTAGATGTAAGAACTATTCACAACAGACAAAGGATGTAATGGGTAAACACCTGCAAATGCGTGGTTTCATGCCTGATTATACGTTGCGGTCATTTCATGGCTAGTCGGCCCAACGTGACAGACATGAGGTAGTGCGTCAGCGCATCGAGGATTGTGGTACAGGGATTGAAGACATGGTCAATGACTACAACGATGCTTGTCATGAGGACGAAGAACCGGAGGAAACTGCCAAGGCCTTTTATGCCATGCTGGAGTCTTCAAAACTCCCACTGCATGCGCACACCAAGATTTGTCAACTAGATGCCATCGCACAAACAATGGCTCTTATGGCATAATTCAACTTGTCCAGAGAGTGCTATGATGCGATGATGACCTTATTCGGGTGCTTTCTACCGGACGATCATATTATGCCTGCAAACCTATACCACTTAGAAAAAATACTCGGTGCACTGAAGATGCTCATCGAGCGGATACATGCTTGTGAGAAAGGATGCGTCTTATTTAGGCATGACTATGCGGATGATAATTATTGTCCACGCTGCAAGTCCTCCAGGTATATTGTCGTAGACAACGGTCTTGGTGAGAAGACGCAGAGAAAAATACCTGTAAACATTCTTCGGTACCTACCGATCTTACCAAGACTTCAACGGCTTTACATGCTTGAAGAAACAGCAAAACATATGACATGGCACATAGATGGAATTAGACGTGCTACAGATGAATACGGGAATTTGATGTTGACCCACCCCTCTGATGGTGAAGCGTGGAAGATGTTCAATGAAATACATAAAGAAGGTAAAGCCAAAGACCAAAGAAACGTGGCACTCGCCATTAGCCTCGATGGGTTCAATCCTTTCGGTATGACGACAACCCAGTATAGTTGTTGGCCTGTATTCCTCATGCCCCTCAATCTTCCCCCTGGAGTACTTATGCAAAGAAAGCACATCTTCTTGACGTTGATAGTTCCGGGGCCCAACTATCCCGGAAAAAATACGAATGTGTACTTGCAACCACTGATGGATGAGTTGAAAGAAGCTTGGGATAATGGTATCTGGACATATGACGCAGCTAGCAAAACAAACTTCCAAATGCATGCTTGGTTGATGTACTCCATGCATGACCTGCAGGCGTTTGCACTTTTTGTTGCATGGTGCATGCACGGAAGGTTCACATGCCCGCAATGCAAGTCTGCTCTTAAGTTTCATTGGTTTTCGGAGGGTCGCAAGTATTCTTGCTTCGACTTGCATAGACAATTCCTGCCTTTGGACCATGGATTCAGAAAAGACAAGAAGAATTTCACCAAAGGTAAAGTTGTCGAGCACGAGGCACCACCTATGATGATGGGCGTACAAATTCTTGATCAGTTGAACTCACTAGAGCCTGATCCGAACCGTCCAGGGTATTTCTTGGGATATAATACGGAACACGCCTGGACCCACAAGCCATGATTTTGGGATCTCCCCTATTTCAAAGACCTTGCTCTTCCACACAACATTGACATGATGCACACTGAAAAAAATATGGGTGAGGCCCTTTTTGGTACATTGTTCGGCACTAATAAGGGGAAAGATAATGTTAAGGCTAGAGTCGATCAGGAAAGTCTGTGTAATTGTTTGGATACGGGGCAGAAAACACAATTTTTTCACACCTACGGTACCCGAACCCAAGATCTATGCTATGGCGATGTAAAGTAACGGAGGGAATCGGTGTTCATACCTTTGAAGACCGAAAGAGGGAAACGTTCTTGCGAACGTGGTTGGCATAGACTCGGAACTACGACCTCCCTGTCGTGTAGAATACCACCACCGGGAGTATGACTCCCGGTAAACCTCCAGCGACGAAGTAGCACCACAGGTGTAGTCCCTCGAAGAGATTATACACGTACGGTACAATCGATGTTCCTCCCGGGCCCCGAACCAGGCGAGCAGCGAAAGAAAGACGGCTACGGATCCCGACTCCAGCAGAACGACGACCTGCCTTATGGTGGAGAACTCCAATCCAGGTGCAGACTCCAAACAAGGGGAGTCCACTTCCGGGAAGGAGAAGGAGGAAGAAGGAGATATTGGTGTATTGGAAAAAGGGGGGCTACCCCTCCTTATATAGGCCAAGGGGGGTGCTATCCTCCTCCCCTCCCCCATGTGGGACTAAACTCCCAAAGGGGGGGAGTGCGCCGGCCATAGGGGGGGATGGGCCCCACCCTTGGCGCCAAGCCCAAGGGGAGAGACCCCCTCCTCCCTTAATGGGCCCCATGAGCCCATTTAGCCTTTTTTCCCATTTTTTAATTTTTGAATATGTTTTTAAATATTTAATTCAGATAATTAAATAATAAAACATTATTAAAACAATTAAACTTTATTTTGAACTATTCAAAATGTCCGGAAACCATTCCGTCCTCCTCCGGAACTATTCCGGTGATTTCTCCTATTTCACCGATTGATCCCGTAACTGTCCTATGCATCGATTGCCCTTTGGTGTAACACCCTAACGGTCCGGGAAACAGCAGACATGGTCGAGACTCTTCTCATTGACCAATGACTAGTCAGTTGGACCTGGTTACAATCCTTGACAGCCCCTGCGCTTCCATTGAATGAACTTCGATCGCTTTTGGAAACCGTTAACGATATGACGTAATCCCTTTGTGCTGCGGTACTTTGTTTGTCCGAGGTTTGATCGTCGGTATCCTACATACCATGTTCACATCTCGCTCACAACAAACAACTTCTCTCGTCCATGATCATTGCATCTCTTGTGACCTAGTCACGTTCTTGCAAGGTGTTGATGCAATATCACCGAGTGGGCCCAGAGTACCTGTCCTGTCATAAGGACTGACAAATCCCGCTCTGATCTATTAACATACTCATGAACCATCTATTTCGGAATACCCAAAGTGCACCGTTATAGGCAGCATATTTCAGTTAGGCGGTGGGATACAAATCAAAGTCTCCTCATAGATGACAATTACGTATGATCATTACGGTCTAAGGACTAAGCCATATGTTACAAAGTCATAGCAACACTGAACTATGTGACTCGATCACATTGCAATACTTTAGGTGGGTGTACGTCCATCACATCATTCCCCTTAACGATATGACCTCATTGTCAATGGACTTAAGTGTCGCCATGATCAGGAAAGCTTGATCAATCAATTGCCCAATGAGATAGTTTACCCGAGTTAAACTACGGACCATGTTTTATACTACACCTGTATTAGTATTTCCAAGTAATACAGTTATAGCACAGTATAAAACGTATTATGAACAAAACGGATATGTGACAAATATCTTTATTAATTTGTCTCTAGGGCACATATCCAACAGTAATAGGAAGTCACTGAACATGCGACAACCGAAAGGGAAGAAGAATTGGGAGAAGCCAAAGGCATGGTTCAATCTTAAAAGGGAACACATGAGGGAAATCCTCATCTGGGTGAAAAAAAAGTTGATGTTCCCCGATGGGTATGCAGCGAATCTAGCAAGGGGAGCAAGTCTTGAAAAGTTGAAAATCTTTGGGCTGAAGAGTCACGATTGGCACATATGGCTTGAGCGGATAATGCCGGTGATGTTGCGCGGCTACATCCCCGAGGATGAATGGCTAGTAATGGCAGAGCTAAGCTATTTCTTCTGTGTTCTTTGTGCTAAAGAATTATCGCCTATTGTGATAGAAGAGATGGAAAAACTGGCGCCGGAGTTGATATGCAAGTTAGAGAAGATCTTTCCATCGGGTTTCTTTAATCCGATGCAGCATATGATTTTGCATCTACCGATGAAGGCAAGATTGGGTGGCCCTGTGCAAAACCGTTGGTGCTATGCACCTGAGAGAATGCAGAAGACGCTTCGAGCAAAATGTAAAAATAAACGGAGAATTGAAGCATCAATGGCTGAGGCATTCGTTGTCGAGGAAGCGGCAAACTTCGTGACATCACACTATGCTACCACTAATTACAGTTTGCATAATCCAAAGCCTCGGTACAATACTGGCGACCCCGAGCGACATGAATCCAAGTTCAAACTCTTTAAAGGGAGCCTCGCACCTTGTGGGGTTATGAAGACAAGGACGTTGACCTTCGAGGAATGGGGCATCATTACATTGTATATCTTGACCAACATGACAGAAGTGTGGCCATACATCGAGTAACTGCGCGGTACATATTAATTGTTCTGCAACTTCTTGACGAGTTGTGTGTCTAACTTCTCTTAATTATTTGATACAGCCGATTCGCCGCGCAATTCTCGAATGGAGTGGCGGTCGAAAAAGACTCCATCGAAGAGATTAATCTTCTTGAGAAGAGGGGAGGCGGCAATCCCGGTTTCATCTCTTGGTTTACACAAACGGTACTTCTTATATAATATACATGCCATTTTTATTTCTTTGTCGTCTCAGTACCAACTAATACAACAAGCCTTTCCGTTTCAACTTGTAGGCTAATTCAGAGTCGATGGACGCTGAATTGAGACAAATCGCAAATGGTTTTGACTTTAAGGTCCATACATATGAAAAATAGGACATCAATGGGTATCGCTTTCGTACTGGTATGAAAGAGCAAACTATGCCCGATCGGAAAACAATGAATTCCGGTGTGTCCTCTATAGATGGAGGAGTCGAGTATTATGGAATAGTTGAAGAAATATACGAACTGCTATATTATGGTGAAAATCCTCCGAACGCCGTTGTCTTCAAATGTCATTGGTTCGATCCAAAGGACACTAGACGAACTCATGAGCATGTTGGGCTAGTTGAAATTAAACAGAAGAACTGTTTAAATGTTGCCGATGTGTCGGGGGAAATACCCCCGGGTATACCAAAGTCGCCGATTCGACGCAACGCCGACTGCTGGCGTATCCGCGCCGATTGCAGCCCAGCTCGGCCGAATCCTGATGGCTCCGCGCTGACTGCCTGCACACCCGACCGACTGCTCATCTTCTGGCTGCGGGTTTCCCGCAGCCCGGTTGCCCGGAGGTCAACAGAGGAATCCCATCGACAAGACAAGCCATGTCACCTTTAGTCACATCATGACATCGTGAATAGTGTAAAGGGGAGATGTCACATTACATCACATCACCCCATCACATCAAGTGTACTCACCTTTGTCTTCTTCCTAGTGTCTTCACCCATGGAGCATCCTTGCCACCACTATATAAGGGGCAAGGCATGCCCACGGTGAGAAAGTTGAGCCCTTGTGCCTCCCCTGGTGGAGCATTCCACTCCTTCATCCCACCACTCGTAGCCAGCTCGGATAGCAGCAGTCCAGCTCGGCAGTAGCAGATATACAGCTCAAGGAGCACCATGTACAAATATATGCCTATAGTTCAAGGAGCTCAAGGGGTTTTATCTCTACGAAAAGCCCCGAACCTGGGTACCTCGCCGTGTGTTTGTGCTTAGACCCGTCCGAAGCGTCGTCGTCTTCGCATTGTTCCCTCACTTTAGCCGTTCTATGGCATCTGCCGTTTATATATCGACGACAGTTGGCGCCTACCGTGGGGCAATATGCAGCGACCGGAGTTCCGCTCCGGCCAGGATTCTTCTTCATCAGCGATTTCTTCGGCGCAGATATTTTTGGATCTGGATCGCAGTCGGCCGGTGGCTCGCGTCCGAAGGCTGCGGAAGCCGGCGGTTTCCCGTCGCGCCCGCGGCAGTGCTTCCCCGCCCGGTGCCCGTGGCTTCCCCCTGCGCGCTCCTCCTCCTCCAATGGCTCTCCGCTCCCAGCTTCGTCGGCTGCCTCCGCGAGCGCCTCCAGTGGACGTGCGGGGCCATCCTCCACGTCTCTTCCCCGAGCGTCCTCCGTCGCGCCCGCTGCTGCCCAGCGCCGTCCTCCTTCGTATGGCAGCCTGCGCCGCCGCGCCTCGCCTAGCTCCGTCCGCCGGTGCGGAAGGCCGCCAGTGACTGCGAGCCTGTGCCGCTCCTCCGTCTCCGTCCCCTCGTCGTCTTGCGCCCGAGCAGCACCGACTGGGCCGGCGTCCCCTTCTTCTCCAGCCTGCGCCTCCGCGCCGCGCCCGGCTCTGTCCGCCAGTGCGGAAGGCCGCCGCTGACCGACCGCGAGCCCGCTCGTGCTCCCTCGTCTCGTATGCCTCACTAGCTAGCTCCCTCGTATCCAGCCGAGTTCCCTCGTGCTGCCTGTGAAAAATTCAGAAGAAGGAAAGAGAAGTTCAGAGAGAAGCCAGCCAAAAATCTTCCTATACACATCCCAGATAATAGCTAGACGCAACCCATATGCTTAGATGTAACCCAAATCCATCCAAATACTTCCCGTACGTTGACCATACTCCTCCCAGACGATGGCCAGGTAATGGCACCAGCTCGCTTGCTTATCTGTTCGGCCGCCCTGTCCAGCTCGACCGAGCCGAGCTATTCCTCGCATCCGGCCTCCGACGGCTGCGAGCTCCTCCTCCTCAAGCAAGCGGCTGCGCCGAGCCGCGCCCCCGCCGCGCCGATCTCCTCCTCCGAGCTGCGCACGCCACCGACAGCCAGGTTGGCCCGAGCTCTCCGCTCCGCCATGCCTGACGACCTCCCGCCGCCAAGCTCGGCCCTGACGGCCTCCGTCCGGTTGTGCTCCACCCCGCCGATTGCGCCCGCAGCTCGATTCCCCGCCGTGCTCCGCTCCGAGCTCCCATCCGAGCTGCCTTCGCCCAGCTGCACTCACCGCTCTTGGCCGGGCTAGCCACCGATTGCATCGTGCACCTCGGCTGGCCCGAGCTCTGCCTCTGCCTCCCGGTAGGCGTGCGTTGTCTGCAGCTCGGTCCGGCTCCGCCTTGATGCCATCGGCGCCCGCCGGCTGCACCTGCCAGCTGCCCTGCCCCGCCTCCGTTTTGCCAGGGCCGGCTGCGCCTGCGTGTACGGTAGCCGCCGGTTGCAGAAGTTTCAGAGATAAAGCAAACTCAAAGAAAGAAGAGAGCCAACTCGGCTAGTAAAAAAAGTGAGAGGAGATTTATTGGCTGCGGGGAGTCGCTAAACTGATTGTGCTAGTGGCTGGATCGGTTGCAGTAATGGCCGTGCCGATTGCGACCCCATTTAGCTGTGTGACAAAGTGAGTTGCCGGTCCGGCTGCGTCAGATTGGTTATCGACTGTCCCAGCTCGGTCAGGCCGGCAGGAAAAAAAAAAAGAAGAATCCGACTGCGTGGATGGTTGGACAGTTTGTGCTACTAGTCCGATTGTGATCCCCATCTTGATGCAGCAAAGACAGAGAGTTGGGCTGCTGGACCGGCTGCCGATTGCGTCAGATCGGGCAGCCGAGTGCAAAAAAAAAATGCTGGACCGATTGCGTTTCCTCGGCCAGATGACTGCAGAAAAAGTGAGAAAGTTGGTGCCCAAGCCGGCTAAGTGTTTGGCCGATTGCGCTATGATCTCTGCTCGGCTGCAAATAGTTCAGTGTGCTGCGTTCTGGATCGGCTGCGTTAGATCGGCATGCCGACTGCGCAGATCGGCCAGTCGACTGCAAAAAAAAAGGTCGGTCGGTGTCAATCCGATCGCGCTGACCGGTCAGCTGATTGCGAAAAAGGAGTATGGTTGTCACCCGGATGGCTGGCCATCCGCCGGAGCAATCACAAAGGATCATTTGCCCGGATGACTCGACGAGTCACTCGGAGGCTCGGAGGACGAGCCTGCCGAGTGCCCCGTCTGCTACATTAACAGAAGACCCTTCGGATGATTCACCAAGTCACTCGGAGGCTACACTTTCACCCAGTGGGTGTTCTGGCTACGCCAAGAATTCAAGCCTGCGAGCTCATCTCGGTTGAGTGCGCCGCGACGGTAGCTCCCGATTAATTGCTCCAATAGGGACCATCTCGGTTGAGTGCGCCGTGTCGGTAGCTCCCGATTGATTGCTCCAAGACAGCTCATCTCGGTTGAGTGCGCCGTGTTGGCAGTTCCCGATTGATTGCTCCAAGACAGCTCATCTCAGTTGAGTACGCCGTGACGACATCTCCCGATTGAATGCTTCAAGAGAGCTCATCTCGGTTGAGTGCGCCGTGACGGCATTTCCCGAATGATTGCTCCAGATAGCTCATCTCGGTTGAGTGCGCCGTGACGGCAGCTCCCGATTGATTGCTCCAGACAGCTCGTCTCGGTTGAGTGCACCGTGACGGCAGCTCCCGATTGATTGCTCCAAGAGAGCTCCTCTCGGTTGAGTGTGCCGTGACGGCAACTCCCGATTGATTGCTCCAAGAGAGCTCATCTCGGTTGAGTGCGCCGTGACGGCAGCTCTTGAATGATTGCTCCAGAGAGCTCATCTCGGTTGAGTGCGTCGTGACGGCAGCTCCCGATTGATTGCTCCAAGAGAGCTCATCTCGGTTGAGTGCGCCGTGTCGACACCTCCCGATTGATTGCTCCAAGAGAGACCATCTCGGTTGAGTGCGCCGTGTCGGTAGCTCCCGATTGATTGCTCCAAGAGAGACCATCTCGGTTGAGTGCGCCGTGTCGGTAGCTCCCGATTGACTGCTCCAAGACAGCTCATCTCGGTTGAGTGCGCCGTGACGGCAGCTTCCGATTGATTGCTCCAAGAGAGCTCATCTCGGTTGAGTGCGCCGTGACGGCAGCTCCCGATTGACTGCTCCAAGACAGCTCGTCTCGGTTGAGTGCGCCGTGACGGCAGCTCCCGATTTATTGTTATAAGAGAGCTCATCTCGGTTGAGTGCGCCGTGACGGCAGCTCCCGATTGAGTGCTCCAGATAGCTCATCTCGGTTGAGTGCGCTGTGACGGCAGCTCCCAATTGATTGCTCCAGACAGCTCGTCTTGGTTGAGTGCGCCGTGACGGCAGCTCGCGATTGATTGCTCCAAGAGAGCTCATCTCGGTTGAGTGCGCCGTGACGGAAGCTCCCGAATTATTTCTCCAAGAGAGCTCATCTCGGTTGAGTGCGCCGTGACGGCAGCTCCCGATTGATTGCTCCAGATAGCTCATCTCGGTTGAGTGCGTCGTGACGGTAGCTCCCGATTGATTGCTCCAGACAGCTCGCCTCGGTTGAGTGCGCCGTGACGGCAGCTCCCGATTGATTGCTCCAAGAGAGCTCATCTCGGTTGAGTGCGCCGTGACGGCAGCTCCCGATTGATTGCTCTAAATAGCTCATCTCGGTTGAGTACGCCGTGACGGCAGCTCCCGATTGATTGCTCCAAGAGAGCTCATCTCGGTTGAGTGCGTCATGACGGCAGCTCCCGATTGATTGATCCAAAGAACTCATCTTGGTTGAGTGCGCCGTGTCGGAAGCTCCCGATTGACTGCTCCAAGACAGCTCGTCTCGGTTGAGTGCCCCGTGACGGCAGCTCCCGATTGATTGCTCCAAGAGAGCTCATCTCGGTTGAGTGCGCCGTGACGGCAGCTCCCGATTGATTGCTCCAGAGAGCTCATCTCGGTTGAGTGCGCCGTGACGGCAGCTCCCGATTGATTGCTCCAAGAGAGATCATCTTTGTTGAGTGCGCCGTGTCGGCAGCTCCCGATTGATTGCTCCAAGAGAGACCATCTCGGTTCAGTGCGCCGTGACGGCAGCTCCCGATTGATTGCTCCAAAGAGCTCGTCTCGGTTGAGTGCGCCGTGACGGCAGCTCCCGATTGATTGCTCCAAGAGAGCTCATCTCGGTTGAGTGCGCCGTGACGGCAGCTCCCGATTGATTGCTCCAGATAGCTCATCTCAGTTGAGTGCGCCGTGACGGCAGCTCCCGATTGATTGCTCCAGACAGCTCGTCTCGGTTGAGTGCGCCATGACGGCAGCTCCCGATTGATTGCTCCAAGAGAGCTCCTCTCGGTTGAGTGCGCCGTGACGGCAGCTCCCGATTGATTGCTCCAAGAGAGCTCATCTCGTTTGAGTGCGCCGTGACGGCAGCTCTCGATTGATTGCTCCAGATAGCTCATCTCGGTTGAGTGCGCCGTGACGGCAGATCCCGATTGATTGCTCCAGACAGCTCGTCTCGGTTGAGTGCGCCGTGACGGTAGCTCCCGATTGATTGCTCCAAAAGAGCTCATCTCGGTTGAGTGCGCCGTGACGGCAGCTCCCGATTGATTGCTCCAAATAGCTCATCTCGGTTGAGTGCGCCGTGACGGCAGCTCCCGATTGATTGCTCCAAGAGAGCTCATCTCGGTTGAGTGCGCCGTGACGGCAACTCCCGATTGATTGCTCCAAAGAGCTCATCTCGGTTGAGTGCGCCGTGTCGGAAGCTCCCGATTGATTGCTCCAAGACAGCTCGTTCGGTTGAGTGCGCCGTGACGGCAGCTCCCGATTGATTGCTCCAAGAGAGCTCATCTCGGTTGAGTGCGCCGTGACGACAGCTCCCGATTGATTGCTCCAAGAGAGCTCATCTCGGTTGAGTGCGCCGTGACGGCAGCTCCCGATTGATTGCTCCAAATAGCTCATCTCGGTTGAGTGCGCTGTGACGATAGCTCACGATTGATTGCTCCAAGAGAGTTCATCTTCGTTGAGTGTGCCGTGACTGCAGCTCCCGATTGATTGCTCCAAAGAGCTCGTCTCGGTTGAGTGCGCCGTGACGGCAGCTCCCGATTGACAGCTCCAAGACAGCTCGTCTCGGTTGAGTGCGCCGTGACGGCAGCTCCCGATTGATTGCTCCAAGAGAGCTCATCTCGGTTGAGTGCGCCGTGACGGCAACTCCCGATTGATTGCTCCAAAGAGCTCATCTCGGTTGAGTGCGCCGTGTCGGAAGCTCCCGATTGATTGCTCCAAGACAGCTCGTTCGGTTGAGTGCGCCGTGACGGCAGCTCCCGATTGATTGCTCCAAGAGAGCTCATCTCGGTTGAGTGCGCCGTGACGACAGCTCCCGATTGATTGCTCCAAGAGAGCTCATCTCGTTTGAGTGCGCCGTGACGGCAGCTCTCGATTGATTGCTCCAGATAGCTCATCTCGGTTGAGTGCGCCGTGACGGCAGATCCCGATTGATTGCTCCAGACAGCTCGTCTCGGTTGAGTGCGCCGTGACGGTAGCTCCCGATTGATTGCTCCAAGAGAGCTCATCTCGGTTGAGTGCGCCGTGACGGCAGCTCCCGATTGATTGCTCCAAATAGCTCATCTCGGTTGAGTGTGCCGTGACGGCAGCTCCCGATTGATTGCTCCAAGAGAGCTCATCTCGGTTGAGTGCGCCGTGACGGCAACTCCCGATTGATTGCTCCAAAGAGCTCATCTCGGTTGAGTGCGCCGTGTCGGAAGCTCCCGATTGATTGCTCCAAGACAGCTCGTTCGGTTGAGTGCGCCGTGACGGCAGCTCCCGATTGATTGCTCCAAGAGAGCTCATCTCGGTTGAGTGCGTCGTGACGACAGCTCCCGATTGATTGCTCCAAGAGAGCTCATCTCGGTTGAGTGCGCCGTGACGGCAGCTCCCGATTGATTGCTCCAAATAGCTCATCTCGGTTGAGTGCGCTGTGACGATAGCTCACGATTGATTGCTCCAAGAGAGCTCATCTCCGTTGAGTGTGCCGTGACTGCAGCTCCCGATTGATTGCTCCAAAGAGCTCGTCTCGGTTGAGTGCGCCGTGACGGCAGCTCCCGATTGACAGCTCCAAGACAGCTCGTCTCGGTTGAGTGCGCCGTGACGGCAGCTCCCGATTGATTGCTCCAAGAGAGCTCATCTCGGTTGAGTGCGCCGTGACGGCGGCTCCCGATTGATTTCTCCAAATAGCTCATCTCGGTTGAGTGCGCCGTGACGGCAGCTCCCGATTGATTGCTCCAAATAGCTCATCTCGGTTGAGTGCGCCGTGACGGCAACTCCCGATTGATTGCTCCAAATAGCTCATCTCGATTGAGTGCGCCATGTCGGCAGCTCCCGATTGATTGCTTCAAGACAGCTCGTCTCGGTTGAGTGCGCCGTGACGGCAGCTCACGATTGATTGCTCCAAATAGCTCATCTCGGTTGAGTGCGTCGTGACGGCAGCTCCCGATTGATTGCTCCAAGAGAGATCATCTCGGTTGAGTGCGCCGTGTCGGCAGCTCCTGATTGATTGTTCTAAGCGAGCTCATCCAGTTGAGTGTGTCAAGTTGGCTGCCCTCGGTCGACTGCTTCAAGCATGTGCATCAAAATCAAGGAACCCTTCGGATGACTCTGCGAGTCACCCGGAGGCTCGGAGGCTACACCCAGTGGGTGCGCTTGCGCGCCCTCACTGGAAAGAAGCTGCACCAAGTGCAATCGTTGTCCATCTACACCGAAAAAGAATAAACCCTTCGGATGACTCACCGAGTCACCCGGAGGCTTGGAGGCTACTGTCGGAGGAAATACCCCCGGGTATACCAAAGTTGCCGATTCGACGCAACACCGACTGCTGGCGTATCCGTGCCGATTGCAGCCCAGCTCGGCCGACTCCTGATGGCTCCGCGCTGACTGCCTGCGCACCCGGCCGACTGCTCATCTGCTGGTTGCCGGTTGCCCGCAGCCCGGTTGCCCGGAGGTCAACAGAGGAATCCGATCGACAAGACAAGCCATGCCACCTTTAGTCACATCATGACATTGTGAATAGTGTAAAGGGGAGATGTCATATTACATCACATCTCCCCATCACATCAAGTGTACTCACCTTTGTCTTCTTCCTAGTGTCTTCACCCATGGAGCATCCTTGCCACCACTATATAAGGGGCAAGGCATGCCCACGGTGAGGAAGTTGAGCCCTTGTGCCTCCCCTGGTGGAATATTCCACTCCTTCATCCCACCACTCGTAGCCAGCTCGGATAGCAGCAGTCCAGCTCGGAAGTAGCAGATATACAGCTCAAGGAGCACCATGTACAAATATATGCCTATAGTTCAGACAAGCAGGAGTAGGGGTTTTATCTCTACGGAGAGCCCCGAACCTGGGTACCTCGCCGTGTGTTTGTTCCTAGACCCGTCCGGAGCGCCGTCGTCTGCGCATTGTTCCCCCACTTTAGCCATCCTATGGCATCTGCCGTTTACATATCGACAACACGATGTTTATATTGTGGCTCAACAGGCCACACAAGTTTTCTATCTTCCATGGGCCTGCCAAAGTGTAAAGAATCTCGAAGATTGATATGTCGTCTATGACGTGCCGCCACATGGTAAACAACTTTCCCCCAATGAAGAAGAGGATTATCAACCTCACATAGACCCATACACATATGACGGAGAATTCTTCCAAGAAACGGGTGTGGCCAAAAAACATTTCTGAAAAACCTCTACGTTTGGTCAGAACATGGAAGTAGAGAATGACAATGCCGAGGAAGAGGTAGAAGTGGAAGACGAAGAGGTTACCGATGATGATGAGGAGGAAGATGAAGAAGTGGAACACGAAGAGGTTACCGATGCGGATGACCTATCATTGGTTGACCGGTTACAAAAAGGATTTTAAAATGTGGTTGACGCTGAACCCGATCCCGGAGAAGAGATCATTCATGACGACACGCGTGATAGTGACGATGATGTTTTATTGATCCTGGAGAAGATACAGATGATCCCGACTATCATTAGTTGTATGCATCCCAACTTTCTTTTGTTTTTTGTATATATGAATTTGTATTATTTATTTCCTTAATGTACTAATTCATCTTTATATGCATATGTTTGTTTTTTGTATATATGAATTTATATTTTTTATTTCCTTACTTTACTAATTCATCTTTACTCTGTAACAGGTGTTGACACATGGCGAGCCGTAGGGACCCACCTCTCCCTCTACGGAGAGAGTTGCTGGCGGATATTGTAGCAGCCAGCTCGCCGCCGGCGCGTGCTAATCAGCCTCGTGGGAGAGGTCGGGGAAAAGGCCAAAAGATAGCTAAACCCGGTGGCCGAGGAGGTGGTCGAGCAGGTGGTCGCGCAAAAGTGATCTGGGCGGCTGATAGAAGCGACTCACCACCACCCCTAGCCGAGTCACCCACTCACAGGATAGTCTCACCGGTGCAGGAGCCACCGGTGCAATCGGCGGCGCCGGAGGCACCGAGGCAGTGGGCGGCGCCGGTGCAGTCGGAAACACCGGAGCAGCGGGCACCGCCGGTGCAGTTGGATGCACCGGATCAGCGGACACCGCCGGTGCAGTCAGAGACACCAGAGGCACCGAGGCAGTCGACGGAACTTCATTGGGATGATCCTTGGGAGGAGCGTGCTCGCACGGATGATGATGATGCTGATGAGGATGATGATAGCGATGACGGGGCTGAGGGGGGTGACGGAAGCTCCTCTTCCAAGAAGCCGGTGTACCAGCATGGTATGACACGGCTCCCACCACGTCCGGACCCTGCGCAGAGGACATTGATTGCGCCAGATGGGGAGAAGTAAGTTGATTAATTTTTTGTGTTCCTTGTATATATATATCATACATGTACATATGGTCCAACAACAACTAATGTCTTTGTGTTCTTATTTTGCAGGGCGTGGACTTACCCGGAAGGTGCTCGGAGTCCGAACTGCCTCCTTGGTGCCGTGCTTAAGGAGCAGTTCCCCGGGCTAGTACAGTTGCCTGTTGAGGGTAGGGTTCCTGAGCCCTACCTCACTTGGCCACACTACAAAGCCTCCCCGGCCCCTCCAGATGAACGCATCAACAACGTTGAAAGCCGTACCAAAGCCGACATGGTGGTGGCTACTTTTTGGGTAAGTATTCTAAGCATTGCAATCATTTATTAGCGTTGGAATCATTTCACTCATCTAAGCATATGTTCGATGCATTTTTCAGTGCTACTATAGGGTTGAGGAGGGGATGGAGCCGGCGGCCCAGAAGAATCTCGAGAAGGAGATACTGAGGCTACTCACGAACACTAGGCACGAGATGCGTGTTCAGTGTGTTCGAGATTGGTACGCCAAGAAGGGCGTGAAGAAGGCCAAGAAGAAGTGTAGAAAAGTTTTCCTTAAGAAGGATGAATACTTGGAGGTAAATTACTAACTAATTCAAATTCCTACACTTATAAGTAAGGCCTAGTTAGCTCCAACTTCTCTTTATAAGCTTATGAAGCTCAAACTTGGCTTTATAAGCTTATAAGTGTCAAACTTGGCTCTATAAGCTTATAAAACTCAAAAATGATAATAATAGCTTAGTTACATAAAACTTGACTTGTACTTGGCTTATAAAAGCTATTCAATGACTTTATAAGATTATTAATTCATAGGCGCCCCCGAGATGGTGTGCAAATAAGATGGATTGCTTTGAGGCGATAGTGGACAAATGGCTCAGTGATGCCTGACTGTCCACCCTCAAATGCGCAAATGGTAGGTGTGGAACACCACCAAGGCAATCTCAATGTCAACGAGTACGCAAAAAAATGGGTATGTGCCTTTTTGTTTTCAGTTTCATGTCCTTTCATCATTAATCAATTGATTTGTTTCATGCCTTTTCTTTACTTTTCATTGTAGGCGAAACACCATAATCAGCCTGTGCCTAAGGGATATCGCTCATTTTCCATGTCCCATAAGGGAAAGTACAAAACGGTGAAGGCATATTCCGAGGGCGACGGTGTTGAGGCGTACACCAGCGCTGCAGCCTACCACAAGATGATGGCCTATTCTGAGGTGGCGAAAGAGCTACGCGGTCCTCAGTTTGACCCGAGCGAGGAGGAGATGGATCCGGAGGCCTTAATGATTTCTGGTGGCGGTAAGCATCATGGAAGCACCTCCATGTGCAATGGCTTCGTACATTGCCCGGAGACTCTACCTCAGATCAAGGCGAGGCAAACGAGCTCCGCTCCTGCTGTACGACCTCGCCCGCGGCCAGTTGACATTGCTATCCAGGTATAACTTTGTCTCAATTTTTCTTTCCGTTCTTTAGATTACGTAGCGATGATGACATTAATTTCTATATTGTTGAGTGTTCGCAGGACGCCATTCAGAGGGAGAGACAGGAGACACAAGAGATGTTGTTGGAGCAGCTTGCGGAGAGGGACCGACTGGCGGAGGAGAGGACCCAGAGTATACTCGAGGAGGAGAGGGCACGCAATAATGCCCAGACGAAGGCCATGTACGACCTCTTCTCAGTAAATTACTACTTTTGCATATATATCCGCCAAGAATGCATATGCATATGTTTGGTTCACTTGCTAATATGCTCGAGTCCTCAAAAACTAACTCGTAGAGTATGTGGGATAAGCAAGGTCTTACCCCTCCACCGATGCCGACGGCTATCGTTTCTCCTCCCGGAACGGTAAGTTTCTTTCAATGATCAATATAGTCCGGTCTTATAACATCAAGTGTCATCATGCTTACCACATTGCGACTCATCCTTTGTTGCAGCATAATTCCGGAGCTGCATCTCACAACCCACAAGAATCTCCTAGTGAATCCCCGAGCAGCCCACGTGGCGGCGCTTCTCAACCTTGAGGTGGCCTCCGGTAAGTTACATAAAGCTCATCAATGACTTTATATGCTCATAAAGGTCAATAATGGTAGTAATAGCTTAGTTACATAAATATTGACTTATACTTGGCTTATAAAAGCTAAAAAATGACTATATAAGCTTATAAAGCTTATACTTGGCTTTATAAGCTTGTAAACCTCAAAAATGACTTATACTTGGCTTATAATAGCTCCTCAATGACTTCATAAGCTCATAAAGCTGAAAATGATATTAATAGCTTAGTTCGATGAAAATTGAGTTATACTTGTCTTATAAAAGCTCAATAGTGACTTTATAAGCTTATAAAGCTCAAACTTGGCTTTATAAGCTTGTAAAGCTCAAATTAGATTTTATAATCTTATTAAGTTCAACAATGACTTATACTTGTCTTATAAAAACTCAATAATGAATTTACTAGCTTAAGTGGCTTATAAACCTAAAAATGACTTATACTTCGCATATAAAGCTCAAAAATGAATTAATGACTTAGTTAGATCTAAAATGAGATATATTTAGCTCTTTAGGTCTAAGAAGAAGAAGTATAGTACAATAAGAAGAAGGAGAGGAGGAAAAGAAAGAAGTGAAGAAGAAAGAGGTGAAAAAGAAAGTAAAAGAAGAAAAGTTCTTCTTATTCTTCCTTTTTCTCTTCTTTCTTTTTCTCCATCTTCTCTTCTTCTTTTCATCTTATTCTTATTCTTCCTATTCTTCTCCTTACTCTTCTTCACCTTACTCTTGTTCTTTTCTTCTTTTTCTTTTTTTCTTTTCATCTTTTCATCATTTTGGATTTCTTCTTTTCCGTAACTAACATATGATTATGTTTTCATTTTGCAGATTTGCCTTTATGCATGGATGGATGCTTCTTTGTTGTAGATATAGTATGTTAGGATGGAGATGACTTGTAGATGTATATCATGTTGGGCACTTTCCTTTTGTATATATGATGACTTGTTGTTTTAAACATGGAGATGACTTGCTTTTTTAAACATGGAGATGGCTTCTTTTTGTTTATATGACTTGTGGATGGCTTCGTTTTGTATATATGACTTGTGGATGGCTTCTTTTTGTATATATGACTTGTGGATGACATTCTGATTGTATATATGACTTGTGGATGACATTCTGTACATATATATATATTATTGTTTATATGCAGGGAATTAAAGAAAAACAAATTAAAAAGAAACAAACAGAGAGCTTTGCCGTCAGCTTGCTGACGGCAACGTCTTTGCCGTCGGCAAGCTGACGGCAAAGAGGACACGTGGCAGAAGCCTGTGCAATCTGTACTGTGGCAGTGACCATTTGGTCACTACTTTTCCGTCAACCGAGCATGAGCTGACGACAAAGCTTTGCCGTCAGCCAGTGCACAACCCCTGGCAAACTGCTGCCATGTGGGCCCAGGCAAGTGCTTTGCCGTCAGCCGGACGGCAAGCTGACGACAATGCACGCCGTTAACTCATCCCACGGGGTTAAGTCAGAGGCTGGCCGTACGAGAGGCTTTACCGTCAGCCAGTGCGAAACGACTGACGGGAAATGCTTTGCCATCGGTTGATTTTAAGCTGACGGCAAAGCAGCTCACTGCCGACTGATGAGCTGACAACAGGTTTGCCGTCGTGGAGCTGACGGCAAAGGCTTTGCCGACAGCTTTTCATATGTTTGCCGTCAGCTTTGGCTGGCGGCAAAACTCCTGTTTCCTGTAGTGCCACCATCGATCTCGGAACCCCATCGACATGGCACGATCCGTCTACACTCGTGCAACATGGAAAAGCCAACCGGCGCCGTAACCACAATGCCCACTCCGTGCGAAAAATGAGGGCCATCATCACGTGGGGCGAAATTACCGCGACGCATCACGTCACGTCGCACCCGCTACGCGTGGCTTCCCAACTTGCCAGGTAACCCTGCAATGTCACATATCAGCAAGGCGTGCTGAGTGCACGTCACCGCTACCCATCAAAGGTTTATTTCTACAAAACTTTTGACCAGATTTCAAAATTTTACTCCCATCGGGAGCGCTCTGTCTTTGCTAAAAAACAGAGCAAGGACCAAGCTTCGAGGATGTGAGTGACTACCCCTCCATCAAGACCAAATCCCTCTACAGATTTCGGGTGCTCCCTCACCCAGTAGACTATGACATGCTCGAGTGATTACTCGCACCAACAAGGATTAATGAATCTACAAGAGTTCGGGGTGCTCCCTCACCTAGAAGATGATGAAGTGCTCAAGTGCCTACTCGCACCAAACAGCAAGACCCGATCAGTATCCAGGAGGACAATCCGCTGAGGCACTCGAGTGATCCATGGGTCCCTGCACGACTAGCTCACTCGTTGACTATCTGAGTGGGTGCATTTCTTATCATTTCCTCGCCTGGGCTCGCAAACGCTCCGCGAGTGACTGCTATTAGTCCACTTGATTTGTGTATCCAAGTGGGTGAATTCTCTAATTAGGCTCCGCGCCTCTATAAAAATGATTCCTTGGTGGCGACACAGTGCACCCAAGATGTCGAGCAAGCTTAGCGCGTAGGTAAGACCCCGCTGCACAGTCGGCCGGGCCGGGACTTGTGACAACGCGACTTCACTCCCGATGTTTTCCATGCGCTTGCATGAAGAGATTTGAGCCAAAAACGGACGCCTTAAGGCTATTTGCTGAGACCGGCGGGATAGATCATGTAAGACCTGTAGCGGCTTGGCCTTTGCTAGACACAGGTTGTTTTCCAAGTTCGTGTCGAGGGACACGAGCTTGATTGGGCTACTAAGGTGTTTTCCACTAGTGCAATTCACCAAGGCTCAACCAGACGACTACCTTGGGCCCATTCAGCTTAGCATCCCTCGAATAAACTATCTTTTGTGGCTAATAGTCGACGACTCGCAGCATCGCTGCACGCATAAAGAAAGTCGATTATGGATTCGAGTCCCTGTGCGATTCTTCGAGTCCCCTAGGCACTCGGGGGCTACTAATGAGGGGGTGACCCCACGACTCCTACAGATGAGGGTACCTGGTGCGTATCAAGATAGAAGGCCCGCTGGAATCCTCGATCGGCCCACGACTCGCCCACTCGAGGCACCGACGTAGGAGTCCTCGACGACTATGGAAGCTACGACTTGGCGTCCAAGACTAAAACTAGATTAGGAAACTGTCTCTGTAACCCTAGATGGACTCCTTGCGACCCGGCCTAGTATATAAAGTCTTGGAGAGGGGACGTCTAGGGCATTGAATATCCAATCAACACCTCCGTTCCCGAGCGAACTCGCCTCGACCTCCACTGTAATCGCCTCCATCATAATACAATCGAGCAGGAAGTAGGGGTTTCGCCGATTGAGGGCCCTGAACCTGGGTAAAATCCATGTCTCATGTTAGCCGATGAGTATCGTCAACCTGCACATCTCCTCTACGATCTAACCCAGGGTTCCTAACCATGGGATTTACCGAGGTCAATCCTCGTCAAGGTCCAATTGATTAGTCATTGGTCAGAGGGTGTCTGATCATGTCTGATGTTTCCCAGACCGTAGGGTGTCACACTTAAGGGGTATTCGACGCAATAAGGATTGATTCAGGATCACCGGAGAAATAAGAGAGAACACCGGAATAGTTCCGGTGGAGGCCAGAAATGGTTCTGGGTATTTTGAAAAGTTCAAAATATTATTTAATAATGCTTAAATATGTTTTATTATTTAGTTAACAGAATTAAATATTAAAATATTATTAAAAATAGAAGAAAAGGCACATTAGGGTGTAACATCCCAAAATTTTCCAAAATTTGGAATGTTAATAAATTAAATATAAATGATTGTTTTGCTTGATATGTTTAATTTTCACTAGGATTTGAAACTTTTGAATTTTAATGAATATTAAAATGATTGTCCCAAATATATATTTGTTGTCTTATTTGAGTTTTATTACTAGAAACAAAATCGAACTCAAGAATAAAAATAAATTGAGAGAAGGTAATATGACTCCTTCAGTAAATAAAAAAAAGCTGGAAAATGTTTTAAATGTTTTTCTTGATTTTTATTTGGAGTTTAAAAATATTTTTGGAATTATTTATAATCCTAAAAAAGTTTTAGGGAATATTTATAAGGCCCATAATAATATTATAAACTATTGTTCGGAATTTATTTATTTAAGGTGGATAATGATTTTTATGTCCTATTTACTGTTAGTAAAAAAGTTTCTGGTTGGTTGATGATTTTAGAAATTTATTTTCTATTTTATTACTCTATTATCTATTCTATTAAGAAAACAAAAACAGAAACTGCTGCAGCCGAGCGGAACAGGACGGCCCAGTACATTTTCCACGCCCACGTGCGGGCCTTCGTCTAGAAGCAGCCGAACAGGCTGGCCAAGACACTTTTTTTTGTTTTTTTACCTCTCATCCGTGCCTGTACGTGTTGGTGAAGAACACGAGCCTGTACCAAATCACAACAGACCCAGACGATTGATTTGATCGCATCCTGAACTCTCCAACCTTGTCCTCGACCTATATATTCGTACACCGCAACCTCGAGGCTCTTTTTCTTTCTTTTTCACCAAACGGAACCGACGACGCGGACTTTTAGATCTCGTCGCGGAGCTAGCTGGTCGCCGCCTTTGCTCGTTGATTTTGTCGCCTTCGGTACGTCCCCGACGCCCAATCTAGAACTTCTTGAACCTCCAGTCGAAGGCGCACCCAATTGACAAGTTTTAGTGGGCTAGTTCGCAACTTCGCACGTCGTCGGAGTTCACCGGAAGCACCGAGTACGCGCCATCGCCGCGGTCGAGGGAAAAGACGGCCGTCGTTTCCTATAGCACTGGCGCGTTCCACACCGATAGATGTATGTGTTAGACATATTTTCATTGCCGAAGACGCACCCGAGCTGCCGCTATCGACATCTATACTTGACGATGTCCATGATCTGTATTCGTGCGGACAGGTGGGCTTCACGTATTCTTCTATGTTTCTCTTTCCATCTAGCCAATGTCCAGCCATCCATCCTCACTAACCCTTGAGCTATTCCAGTCGTAGGGCTATTTGCCATTCTCAATATGCCACGTGATAATAATGCAGTAGTCAATTATTTTTTTATTTAGATTATTGCACAAATTTTGTTTAATTATATCTTGGTTTAATTATATCTTTTAAACCATTGACTCATTTTAGTTGATTGTTTTTGCGTAATAATTTTATTAGTGAATAGATGATATAAACCTACTGTTATGAATCGTGTATTTAGATAGTATTTGATTATTTGTTGTTGACTTTATATTGGTATTATGTGAGTACGTGTTATTTGTCGATGTTTTCTCTGAACGCGATAGATTTTTCCGGAGTGGAAAGAGTAACGTTAACGGGATTGCGATTGTGAATAACTCATCAACTATTTAAGGCAAGTTTCACTTTTGGTTATGTACATCATATGTTTCTATGCTGGTGAAATATTACTACCTTATGCTGAAACCTGGTAGGATAGCCATATGTTTCATTTGATCCTTATATCCAACATTGTCATTTCTTGGTATTCTTTGTGTTATGTGATTGTGTGATGAGTGTTGTTATGATTGATATGGGGTGAATATTGTGTTATTCAAGTAGTTTGTGACAACATTACTAGTTACATAGTAGCTTGCAATTGAAATACTTTAGAGTGGTATTGCATCCTGAGGGCTCTGTAATGTTCACATTATGTCTAGGTAGTGGCACTGTATCCTGAGGGCTCTACAGTGTTCACGTTAGGGTGATATTGCATCCCGAGGGCTCTGCAATATTCATGAATTATTTGAATAGGGTGATATTGCATCCCGAGGGCTCTGCAGTATTCATGAATTGTTTGTATAGGATGATGTTGCATCCTGAGGGATCTGCAATATTTACGAATGTTTATATAGGGTGAAATTGCATCCTGAGAGCTCTGCAATATTCACGAATTAGTATATAGTGACATTGTATCTTGAGGGCTCTACGATGTTCACGAGTATGTGGTATGGGTGATATTGTATCCTGAGGGCTCTACAATACTCACGTGACCAAGATCCTGAGGGCTCTCATGGCTACCACTACTAATCCTATGATCCCGAGGGCTCTCATAGGCGTTTTAGTTAGTTGTGATCCATGTTGGTCATATATGAATTTTTGGATGAGGAAGGTTTTGACTAATAAGTGTAAATAGATTATTACCAACTATATGTAAAACAAACTAAGCTTGTCTCATCTTCTTGATCTGAAATAGATGTAGGCTTTGCTATATCACTTGTGTTACTTGCCGTACATTCAAATGTACTGATCCGTGTTCGGGCTGTAACCTTCGTGTTGCAGGTTCCTCAGAAGATTAGTATGGTATGATAAGGTTGCGAGTCTACACGAAGCATGTCGCTTGTGGATGTTGATGGTACTCATTACTATTTGCTACTACTTCCGCTATGGTTATATTGAATAAGCTAGCCTTGAACTATGTAAGTTGTTTATTTTTATTGATTTCTGGATCATACGATGTAATAATGATGCACTTGCACTTTGATATTCATCTACACTGTGTGTGCTAGAGAGTTCGATCCAGGGACTAGTACTTGAGAACAGAGATTCCGATTCTATGTCAATCGGGTCACTACAGATGGTATCAGAGCAGTGTGTTGACTGTAGGTCGTGACCCTAGAAAATGGATAGGAAAAGCCATAAGAACAAAATTATTTTATCACTCTTTGATTTCTTACTCTCTCCACTAGTATCTCTCTTCTATTATTCATCTTCTAAACTCCTCCTCTTGTTCTAATGTAAATGACCATCCTAGTTGCTTAAGTCCCTGAAGACATGACTTTGGAGAAGTACGCCATGAACCTCTTTGGATCAATTGAAGTTACCACTACCATAACTACAAGGAGTATCTTATGGGGTTTAATAAGTTCTGACACTATGGGAGGATCTTTAAGATCAGCTTAGCTGAGAAGGATGAAGCTTAGTTTCAGACCACCACTGTTATGCTAAGTTAGATAAACGATTTGCGCATAGTATGATGAGATCATATGTCTTGTACATATCACCTTACTGTACGTTTTGTTTGTGGTGTGCCTTTCGAGTGGTTTATTGGTTGTAGTTGTGTGTGCTAGTGAGTTCGATCCAGGGACTGGCACTTGAGCAAAGAGACTCAGATTCCATGTCAATCGGGTCATTACATAGGGGAGGAGGGAGCCTCCGCCCTTGGCCCATGGCGACAAGGGAGGCCCCCACCCCCCTATGTCCGACGCACCAACCCCCTTGGGGGTTTAGTCCCACCCCAAGAAGGGAGGGAGGTGTGCACCCCTCCTTGGCCTATATAAGGAGGGGTAGGGTGCCCTTTTTCTTCATACCTTTTGATTTGAGACAAGTTTCTCTAATCTATCTTTTCCTCTTTTCTCCTTCCTCGAGTGGAGTCCCCTTGTTTGGAGTCTACATTTTGTTGGGTATTTCTCCACCATACGCACGTCATCGTGTTGCTGCAATCGGGATCCGAATCCATCTTCTTTCCGCTGCTCACCTGGTTCGGAGCCTAGAGGGGGCGTTTTTTGAAGCATTTATGACAGTGGGGGAGCCCCCACTGCCTCTATATTAACCCAGAAATATTCACAGAATTACATGAGAAAGAAGGGGGGAAGGAGGGGGAGGGATGTACAAAAGGTATTAGGGGGGAAGGGATATCAGTCGAGTAAAGAAACAATGTGAGAGATGAGAGGTTCTAGATCTCTCTTATTCCTATACTTAAGCAAACTAAAATCCTCTTTGAACCTAAGAGCCCAAGATCCAACAGTAGGGTTCACCCCCCTAAAGTGACTGTTATTTATCTCCTTCCAAATGCTCCAAGGAGCCACCGTAAAGACTACCATGAACATTGGACCAGCCAGTCTCTTTTACCAGCATGTATCATATACAGTCTATTACCATCATGAGGCCAATATATCCCAAGTTTCGCCCAACAGTTTCGACTGAAAGGGCAAGAGAAAATTAGGTGTTCCATGGTTTCCTCTGGAGCAGCCACACACAACATGCAACCGTAATTACCACCTTGGAGGACGAAGTGTCTACGTTTTAACATGTTGCGTATGTTCAGGCGATCGGCCAGGAGGAGCCAAGAGAACACTTTCCATTTGTGTGTGCAACTGGATTTCCATATCCAGCCAAACGCCACGTCAACCACCACGTCTCTGAAACAGTGGAGGTAGTATTTCCGAGAAGTGAACTTGTTACTCTGCCAAACATCCGTCCACACATCAGTCTTGCCATGAATAAGAGTAACATCCGCAGTAGCAACCTGGAGAGACTCAAGTTCTTCTCTTGCTTGAATTGAGATAGGTAGCCAGAAGTTAGCACTCAACGTGTCAGCCGTGATTAGGCCCTGAACCGATACATCTTCCTCCTTAGCGAAAGAGAAGATCCTGGGGTGGCTGTCGGAGAGGATGGATGGAGTCCACAAATCTTTCCAGAATAGGACCGAAGATCCATCCCCAACACTGAACTTAGTAACTGCCCGATAGATATGAGCTAGTTGCATGATATCACGCCACCAAAACGACCGACACGGGTCCGCCGCATGAGGGACTTTATCAGGGTAGTAAGATCGCCAAATTAACTCCACCCAGGGGACATCATGGTGGTTATAAAACTTGTGCAGCTGTTTCGAAAGGAGACCTTGATTTTGGAGTTTGAGGTCGATGACACCAAGCCCTCCACGGGATTTAGGTCTGCACACCAGGGACCAAGCAGCAGGGGAGCACGATCTGATGCCTTGATCGTATTTCTTGCTCCAGAGGCATAATCGACAAAGTTTATCAAAGTGCTCGATAAGTTTGGTCGGGAGCTTGATCGAGCACATTGCATATATGGCTAGGGAGGTGATAACCGAGTTGACAAGCGTCAGCTTAAAGCCATAGTCGAGTAGGGAAGTCGCGGTTGGTAGCCTTCTCTCAACGAAGACACCATGGGCATAAGGTCCGAGATAGATGGCTTCGTCGTCCCCATGGGAAGAGCAGGATATGTAAAAGGCATATTGCCTACAGCACAACCAAGAATAGCAGCAAGAGAGTCCAACCAAAGTGGATTTCTGGAAGTTCATTCTCAGCCCAACAGAGTCTGCATAGTCTTGGAGGATTTTCTTGAGCTTCAGCACTTGAGCTTCGACCGCAGGCATGATAAGAATCGTATCATCGGCGTACTGTATGAAGGGGTAGTCACTATCCTGATTCGGTATGGGTGGTAGGAGCGTCCCATTTCTAAACTCGTCGTTGATTGCAGCCTGAAGAAGATCCGCTGCAAGGACAAAGATAAGCGGCGACAGCGGATCTCCTTGTCGTACCCCGCGTTCACAAGCAAATTGACGACCAGGAATACCATTCAACAGAACCGTGGATTTGGCGGACGAGAATAGACAGTTCATCCACCCTAACAAGCGGTCGTCGAACCCCATGCATTTCATGATCTCCAGCATAGGCGCATGTTCTATGGTATCAAATGCTTTAGCAAAGTCCAATTTGAGAACCACCACCTTATTACCTGAAGATTGAAATTGATGTATATATTCGAAGGCCCAAGCTAGGAAATCATGGATTGAGTGGCCTCTCAAAAAACCATATTGATTCCGGTGAATTATCTTGAGGATAAGCTTCTGTAAACGATTTTCCAAGATCTTGGTAATTAGTTTGATGTAGCAGTTCAGAAGAGTGATCGGTCGAAAGTCATTTGGGGTCTCGGGTGATTTGGATTTTAGGGATCAAAGTAATGAGCCCCATATTGAGGCTCTCTATGTTCAGACCACCCTCATAGAAATCAAAGCATAGACGATAGAAGTCATGTTTGATCAGATGCCAACACGACTTAAGGAAGCATGCACCAAAACCATCCGGGCCAGGTGCACGGTCAGTGGGCATTTGGAAAAGGGCAATGAGAGCACATCCAAGCCTTTTACCCTCTTGATCAGATGTTCCAGGTTAAGTTTCAGATTCATTGGTTTAGATTGACCTAGCCTTTCCTTATAAGCTTGGAACAAAACCGCCTCTTCAGCCACATGGTCAGAGACAACCGAGTCATCAGGTAGTCTGAGAGTGGCTATAGAGTTTCTTCTATACCGTTCAGTTGCTACTCGATGGAAAAATTTAGTGTTACCATCACCGTATTTGAAGTAACGTACAGTGCAACGTTTCTTCCAATATTTCTTCTTGGCCTCAAGCAAAAAAAGTAGGTGTTTCTTCAGGATACCTCTGAAGTTAGCTTCAGGTACAAAGAGTGGACGTCGATCTTCAAGGGCATCCAGATCAGCAAGAACTCGGTTGGAGTTGTCAATGTAAACATTCAATCGTGAGATTCTTTTACTCCAACGTTTGAACTCATACCTGAGACTTTTCAGTTTTTTGCATAGAAGGGCCGCAGAGTTAGGAGCAAAATATGCTCGATCCCAAACTGAGTGGACAATGTCGAAGAAACCAGGACTAGCAATCCAAAACTCTTCAAAACGGAAGAGAGAGGGTTTTGAAATGTGAGTTTGGATACTGACATAGCAGGGGAAGTGATCAGAAATTTGTTTTCCCCAAGGGCATTACCGTCGTATTAGGGTATTTGGCCGACCAGTCGACGGAGGTAAAATACCAATCGAGATGTTCTAAGAGTGGGTTGTCTTGCATGTTGCTCCAAGTGAAGGAACGGCCCTTGATTGGAAGTTCAACTAAAGATTGTTCACGGATGAATTCATTAAAGAGGAGCATATCATTGAGATCACCATGCCCTCTATTACGGTTATCGGGAGACCGAATGTAATTAAAATCACCCAATAAGAGCCAATCCTCACCCGAGGGGATATTTAGATCATAAATCCAAGAAGCGAACTCATTTCGGGAAGTACCAGCACAAGGCCCATAGACATTAACAAGCGTCCACATATCACTTGACTGAGTAGAATTGAATTTAATTGCAAGGGCAAAATATTCAGAGAAGAGGATAGAGCCAGAGAAAACTGAACTGGCCCAAATCACACAAAGCCCACCAGATTTCCCACCAAAGGAACAAATTCATATTTATCAAATTTCTTCGGACATCAGTGCTTAATAAAATTTAAATCAAAAGATTCACGCTTAGTTTCTTGCAAACAAACGATCGAACATCCACTAAGATCGATAGAATTCCTGACAGCTAGTTGTTTTGTATCGGAGTTAATCCCACGGATATTCCAACACAAAGTATTCCAGCATTTATTACTAGGCATAAGAAAATTTAAACTTCAGAAGATGGCCTCATACGTGCAGTCTGCAGCTTCTCAGCACTGAGGTCATCAAGGGGGATCCTGTCGTAGGAAAGTCACGGCAGATGTCCGAAGAGTCGGACTTACCATGGGACCTTTGCTGCAATGCGATTTCGTAGAGAGAGTCGACATTAGCAAGAGACTCAGCGATTTACACAGGTTTCAGCACCTCTTTGTCTCGAGGTAAAAGCCTACTCCTGCTTCCTCTTATTATGAGTTCCGACTCTCGAAAGAAGATTCGGTTTGGCTGATTACAAGAGAGTCGATTGAAAACTTAGTCTCGATGAGATCTAGGTTTCGCCGACAAGTGTCTAGTCCTATCTTAAGCTAAGATTGTTCGTCCTCTTGGACTCCATGGATCTCAGCTTATAAAGGCGTCGGGTCCCAGGATTCCGCGAGTCCAACTCCAACACGAGGTGAAGTTCTATTCTACTTTACAAATATGTTAAGTGCTATACAAGGAAAGTCGAATTCCTTTTATGGCTTCGATCTTCTTTCCTTGGCGCAACCGACCTTGGGTCGGGTCTTCTTTGTGGGCCTTCGGTAGGCGAGTCAGCCCATAGACCTAATGCCGAGTGTGGGCTTTAGTCCATCCCCCCGACATTAACCCCCAGGATTGGTGTGATGCTTCAGTCTTCACGTCAATCTTCTTGCCTTCATCTTGGTGGCCGGCTGTATAGTTTCAGCGAACCGACTCTCATTCTTCTGGAGGTCCCTTCAGAGAGTCGATACATATTTTCTTGATCTTCACAGTATCAATTTTTGTTGAGCCGGTTCTTGTGGTCGTACCGACTCATACTCTTCGGTGTTCAAATCCGGTTCTATCTTTCAACAATAGATCCAATTCTTCTTTTTATTTTTGGAATCTTTCAAACGGTCATTATCCCACTTCTGGCGACGTAATCAATGCCCGCTAGATTTGTTTGTGGAAATCGAGGGATTTCCTACTGTTGGACGAAATCATGCGACGCCTCGGGTCCTGGGACGGTCGCCTTTATAAATAGGTCTCGGTCCCCATCTTCCTTTCCATCTCATATGTACCCTTTCTGTATCATCTTCTTCCTTGCGCACCGCACGTTTCGAGCTTCATCTCCTCCGTGTTTCCAAGCTCTCCTTCCTTTGGCGATTCGTGATGAGCGGACTGGGGCCTTGCCACTCTCGTGCGTCAACTGAGTAAGTCTTTCATCGCTTATCACTTGTTTCCCAGTTGCTTCGCTCGTCGCCATTGCCGCAGTTCGTCGAGATTTTACTGTTCGACCACTTGGAGTAGTTCCTCAATGATAGATCTTGACACGTATGTGGGCGCGTAGTTTTCAGTGGTATATCTAGATGCCACCTTATATCTACTACTTATTTGGAGAAGTACGTTAGATCTGTAGATTTCTTGACTGTTTAGGGTTTCCTGTAGATTGGGAACCTGTTCATATTTTTCATTGATTTTTTCTGAGCTCCGTAGATCTATCCGTTTCACCATGCTTTGCGAAATCTGTTTGTGTAACCATCATAGAGTCCATTTCTACCCGACTTCTTAGATCTGAACCATGTAGTTGCCATAGATCCGGCTTCCGTTCGACTTCTTATATCGAAACCGTGCAATCTCCATAGAGTCGGTCTTGATTTTGACTTTCGTGAAGATAGGATCATCTATTTCTTGTTTTATTCGGCTCAGTTTATATCATCTTTTATGTTCTAGATCCGACTCTGGCACCATGGGAAAAAAGTTTGGCGCCTAGAAGAAACCGGTGGGAAAAAAGCCACCAAGGCCATCGACTCAGATAACGTCAGTAGAGGCGAACTGGGAAAAAGGTCAGGTGACTTTAGATCAGTTGAATAAAGTGGTGGCAGACGGAATCCTTCAGCCCCAGGATGAGATCAAGTGGCGAGTCCCTGAGGAGGAAACCCGTCTTATGTGCGAATACACTGGGAAAGATGACCCCATGTGTTTTGCTCATAATGAGCTTTCTCCTGATGAGATAGCGAGAGCTTGCAAGAAGTTTCTTCGGGAGAAGCTTGATGATCCGAGGAGAGTTGGTCTAGCTCCATTTTGCGTAGCCAATCCAGCTCCCCAGGTATGTTCTTACAATCTATTTTGTTTTGTTGTCTGCCTGAAGTGTTTTTTGAATTTCCGACTCTTCCTTCTTCCAGGATGACGACCGATGGTGGACTGCAGGAAAAGATTTTGCTGGTGGTGCCGAGAGTCCGATTCACACAGTAAGGTTCGATCGTTCTTCTTTTATGCAGTGCACTTCTCTTTCTTTTTCTGACCCTTTTCGTTTCTCGTAGGGTGACTCGGGCGATAATGAAGAGGAGGAGGAGGAAGAGGAGGTGGAACAAGATGAGGTTCCTCCCATTGAAGCCGACTCTCACAAGGAGAGTCAGAATGTAGATCCACCGGTATGTATCTTCTCCGGCTCATCTTAGTTTGTAGGACTTTTTGTATCCTTATATTGTACTTTGCTCAATAGGGGCAGGGCTCAAAGAGACATACCCGTAGTACCGACTCGGAGGACCCTCTGTTGATTCTGGGAAATGAGCCTCGACGTGTTCGAAGCAAGGCTGCTGAAGCGTCGACTCCTGCTCGTGAGTCGAGAGATCTTAAGGATGAACCGCCACAAGCCGGCAATTCTTCCTCTGAGGGTTCACCCGCTCAAGCACCCATCCCTATCAATCGTAGGTGAGTAACTTTATTGATGTGTTGTTTTTTTTCTACTTATGTATGCCTTTCTGATAAAGCATGTGATTTCCTTTGGATAGCGCTCAGATTGATCTGGCCGACTCTGAAGTCATAAAGGAGTCGGCGGTTTTGCCAGAGATTGAGATTTTGAAGAAGGCCGGCTTAGATGAGTCAAGTCCTTCGAACCTTTACAAGGATACTTCTCCCGTTGTTGGAGCCAAGAGGCCGGAGGCTCGAATTGTTGAGGAGGTTCCAAGTGCTACCACGACTCCCTTGTAGAAGGTAACTGATGATGAGGTGATGATTACATGGACTCACCAGGGCAGCCCACCTGCTAAAACAGTGCTATCCAAAGTCGTAGATAGTAAAGAACATGTGAAGACTCGATCACGTGAGCTGACTTCTGAGAAATCTTCTCTTGAGGATTTATACAAGCGATCACTGGCATGTACCACTGAGCAGCATAACATAGTTGTCCAGCTCTAGCAGCACTATGAGGTATCTTTTTATGCTTTCTGCGTGATATAATATCTGTAGTCCCAATAAGCCGGCATGGTTTGTTTTAATAAACCATGGTGGGTTGTGTTTTTTGGGGAGTCATCATAAGTCGGAAAATCTAGAGCCGATAAATAGTTTTTGGGCTGTAACTCCCGTGAGTTGGTGAAATTTTATTTTACCGGGTTAAAATTTTGAAGGTGTAGCCCCCAAGTAGCTGGTTAGACAAGGTGTCTGAGAAGATACTTAGTGTTTTGTCTTTTATTTTTGACAGGCTCTTGCTTTGAAGCTCGGAAGTGACGCTTGTCAGGTGGAGGAGAGATGTAGGGCTGAAATGGCCAAGCGTGAGCAGGCTGAGAAGCAAGTTGACCAGCTGCTTGATGAGCTGAAGAAGAAGGAGGATGAGATAAATCAGGTGAAACCTGACTCTGCTGAGATTCATAATGTTTTGACAAAGGCATCTGATGATATGCACGCTCAGCGTGATGCGACTGAGAAGAAGCTAGAGTCGGTTGAGAAGATGCTTGAGACGCTAAAGGGGAGCGTCACCCGAATTGTATCAGCAATATTTGGTGAGTCGGACAAGCTTTTGGTATCTTTTGTTTCTCCGGCTTTTTGTGTTATTTGTCTGATCGGCTTACCTTTTTGCAGGCAAGGAGCATGACATTGTGAAAGAGTCACCTGCAATGAAATTGACTTGCACCTTTGCCATTCTGAAGCAACTGTTTGAAGGTGCCTGCAAGGCTATAGGAGCAACCCAACCGAAGCCCCCAAGCATGAAGAGGATCACTGATATGCTGAGGCATCTTTCGGTTGTGCCTGACTGTGTAAAACTTGGTAAGCGCTGGGCTTGCTGGATGGGTATGATGAGAGGCCTGGAGCTTGCCAAAGCCTATCATCCTAGCTTGAAACCGAAATTGTTGGCTGCCGGCTTTCCTGAGTTCAAGGCCGACAACTCGAAGTTCTCCAAAGATGACCACACCAAGATTCGTAGGGAGACTCGTTCTGCTGCGACCAAGATAGCTAATGAGATGGAGTTGTCTTACTTAGAATCCGGTTATGATGATACCAATAAGCGGCACAGAGTCGATCTGCCAGTTCCAACCGAGTTTGCTCTTCTTACATCTCCGAAGAAGGTCTCAGAGCCGGCTGGCTCTGTCGAGCCGGCTTCAGGTGCGGGAGAAGATGAGCTGAAGATGGATGATATCTCTGATGCAAACTTGGTTGAAATGTGTAATGCCATCATGTCATCTGCAGGTGTTGTCGGGTCATCATCGCAGAGCAAGGCCGGTTATCAGGCGTAGGATTTTTAAGTCGATTGGCTCTTGAAAAAGTTCATAATATTTTAATTACGGTCGTAGTGCCGGGTTTGTAATATTGGGAGACTTGTCCCTGGGTTTCATGACCAGTGTGTTGGTAAAGTACTTTGATTCTACCTTGTCTTAGATGTTGACTTCTGGCAATTTGATTTTGATCTTTTCATGGCGCAAGTCGATCTTTAGTTCCTATCTTTATGCTTTCGTCTACTTGCAATAGTCTTTCTTCTTTGGAAGAGTTTGGCCTCAGTTGAGTCGGTTTCTGTACCTGTTTTTGCTATGATTGTAGCCAATTGTCCTTGTGAGTAGGAAAGTCGGCGTATGCGCCATAATGCTCATACCTTGTGATAAGGATTTTTGCAATGTTACTCCCCAAGAGTCGGTGTATGCATCTGGGTGTTGTACCGAGTTTTAGCTTGAAAAGAAAGCTTTCGAAGTGTAGTCCCTATGAGTCGCCATGTGCACCTGAGTGCGTGTGTCGGGTCACATAGGTCTAAATTTTATTTGTAAGATTTTTTTTATAAATATGCATGATGCTATGAATGCAGGATTGTAATGTAAAGCCTAGTAGAGGTCGGCTTTAACCTCATCTTCTCTCATTGAGAGAGATTATTGGTTATAAAAGTCGAAACCTCTCTGTAAAGATGCTTTCCTGTAACTAGCGTGCCCGGCTCGTAGGACGAAATTCGATAGATGGTTTATGTAAACGTCGAAGTTCAGACCAACCGGTCTCGTGTTAGTCAAGGAAGCTCTATACTGTACAGGCCGGGTGGCGTGGCCAAGTCAGGTGTATGCCAAGATATTGTCGGGACGTAAGGGTTGATGGGATCCATCGAACCCCCCCTTTATCTTTAGGTACACAAACACAAGTTTTTACATGTATATGCCAGATTTTCCGGTCGGAGTCAATGAGTATCATCAGGATCCCCCTCTTTCGCCTTGAGGAAGAAATATACATGCTCAAAGCCGGTAGAGGGTTGATCAAGCCCCAAGGTCTCTGAGAATATTTTGTAATGCAATAGGCAATGTAATGTGACGTAATGTGATGTAGTATGTAAGAAAGACTATGAAAAATTATTTTATGCATAGCTGTGGCGATAGCCGGTGTGACAAAGTCGACTTTGAGATGTGGCGATAGCCTAGTTGCGATGAAAATTGACTTTAATATATGGCGACAACCTGATTGTGATGAAAATCAACTTTAATATGTGGCGATAGCCTGATTGCGATGAGAATCTACTTTAATATATGGTGATAGCTTGATTGCGATGGGAATCGACTTTAATATATGGCAATAGCCTGATTGCGATGAAAATCGACTTTAATATATAAAGAACAAGAAATGGAAATCTGGCTATTATTGAGGGCGGGTCCATGTTCTTGATCTCCTGTAGTAGTATGAGCCGGCAGGAGCTTCGTCATACTGATTTTCCTTTTGGGTGCTTTCCTCAATTTGGCGTTTGTATTCTTGCATGAAGTTGCACTGCTCCCAAGTGTGTCTAGCGCGGCGACCAGGTTTGGAATGCTTAGGGCATGCTCCTTGGATGGCTTGTGTGCAGTCTTGGTACTTTTCTCCCTGCTGGGATGGTTGGACGTGGCTCTGGGGATTGTGGCCGAGGCGTTTACGCTCGTATTTTGATTCCGGCTTTGATTTGGAACTATCCCATACTTTGCTTCGTTGGATTCGGCGTAGCCGACGACAACGTCTACAAGCCCTCTCATGTCTTCGGCTACCCCCTTTATGCGTTTCAACGCGTTGGTTATAGGTGTGAGCCGGTTGCTTATCGATACCTGTGGGTTATAGTGTTGTAATCTCTGTTAGAGCTGGTCCTGAGCTTCTGCGAGGTTTTGTCGTTCCCAACCTATATCCTTCTGCAACCTTGTGGTTTTTTCGTGATATTCGCCCAACTCCTGGTCAGGATCGACTCTGTTTCGGCTCAATCGTTGCCATACGTTGGTGGTTTGTGCGTCTGAGTCGTCTGATAGGTCCTGGACGTTGTTGGCTTTAGGAGCTGGGCTCCTATCTTCTGAAGAGTGTCGTCGTCTTTGATTGTCTGTCGAAAAAAATGACTTCTTCCTGAGGGGACTTGAAGTAGGGAGAGTCTGGGTTGTATTCCTCTGGATCAGATCCGAGTCCCCCTTGTTTGACGGATCGTATTGACCCGGTTTCTTCATGTTGGTCCTTTTCTTGATATGATTCGGCATCCGAGAGATTTTCTGGGTCATCGTAAATCGAGATACCGACCAGGTGTTCCGACTCCGGAGACCCACCAATGAATCCCACGAAGGCATGGTGGGGGATGGTTTTTAGCTGACTCATACCCGTAGGGGTGCTTGTTAGCTGGTAGGTAGACGATGCATTTTTCATACCATGAGGCATAACAGAGGGCTGATATGTCTCAAACGTATCGATAATTTATGCTCAATCCATGCATGTTTTGTGTGATATTGCTATGATCTAGATACACTTTCATATACTTTTGATCATATTTGGACTAACCTACTAACTCAGTGCACCCCAGTGCCAGTTTCTGTTTTCTGCTGTTTTTCTATTCCAGGTTTCCCCCATATTAAAAGTGCTCCAAAAATTCGGGAAAATCGGATAAAAAATGAGCGTAACGGAGTCTTCCAGAAGCACCCAAGTGGGGCCAGAGGGCCACCACCAGGGGCCTAGGTGGCCACCTGGCGCGGCCAGGGGCCTGGACGCGCCAGGGGGGCGCCTGGACCCCTCGTGCCCCCCTGGCTGCCCCCTTCGCCTATTTATTCTCTGTGACGAGGAAAATCCGAGACAGAACCCTATTTCGCAATCTCGCTTGTTCCGCCGCCGCCGCGCTTCCAAGATCGGGAGCACCGTCAGTACCCTTCCCGGCACCCTGCCGAAGAGAGGATCCACCTCCGGGAGCTTCTCCTCCACCATGGACGCCGAAGAGAGGATGTGCCGTGAGTAGTCTACCTTGGACCATGGGTCCGTGATCAGTAGCTATGTGATGTTCTCCTCCTCTCTTTGGTCTTCATGGTTTAGACCTCGTGATCTACCCTACATGATCGAGGCACATATGTAATTGTTTTGCTTTTGCTATGTTGAGTTTGATGGGATCCGATGGATTATGAGATTATGTTCAGATCGTGATAGAGTAATATATTTGGTTTTGATCTCTTATATTTTTGTTCCTAAGTAATTCTTGCATGTTCTCCATTGCTGTTTATTGCTTTGGCCAAGTGGTGGATAGTAACTCCAAGAGGGAACGTTCACTAGTACAAAACAGGCCTTTGGATATGAGCAAAGGTCATGGATCGAGCACGAACCGGTTCTACTGGCCCAATAGAACCGGTTCGTGGCTCTGGGCTTTAGAACCGGTTCGTGTGGTGGTCCCCGAGCCCAGTGGTGGCTGCCAGCGCACCTTTAGAACCGGTTTTTACTACCAACCAGTTCTAAAGATGTGGTGGAAGGTTGCCTTTAGGCATGCGGGCCACCTAGCAACAGTAGAACCGGTTGGTACCTAGAACCGGTTCTAAAGGTTCACTAAGTTTAGTACCACCTCGCTAACCGAAGAGGAGTTTGACCTGTTTATAAGCACGGGTTAGAGTGGAATTATCACAGCATAACAAGTTCAATAAAGGTTTTCCATGAGAGATTTAGCTATATCCTGTATATTGTAGAGAAAATTTCGGTTGAACCTTGATTGGTGGGCAGATTTGCTAGATTTGCCGACGAGGCGGGGTCCAGTTGAAACCCCGTATGAGATTGTGAAATCTAATACGGGCATTTCAGCTGGACCTCTCTTGTCTGCAGAGTAGCTAGATTTTCCCACTAATCAGGGGCTAACCGAAAATTGCCTTTATGGTGTACAGGGTGTGGAGTAATCTTCCATTGACATCCTATAATGAAATTGCTATACTTTTTTGTCGTAGCAATCTCAACAGTTTTAGCAAGTTCAAACTGGACCATCAAGGGTTTCAGGCGACAAGCCTGATCCAACAGCTCACAAGCGCTTGAAAGAAACACACGATCCGTGTGCTTCTTCCTGATTGGTGGAGGCGAGCCTGATCCAACGGCTCACAAGCCGGATCCAATGGATCATAGCTTTCAAATTTTTTCTCTCGGACAAACTCTTCTAAGAACTACTTCCAGCATTATCACGAGCCTTGTTAAGAACCTGATTTACTCGGTTTTTAAAAAATTCCATCATTGTGCGTCCAGGCAGTCATTTGCAAAATATTAATGAAACTGTCTTTTGAGCCTGCAGTGATCATAGCTTTCAAATTGTTGCTCTCGGACAAACTCTTCTGAGCACTACTTCCAGCATTATCACGAGCCTTGTTAAGAACCTGATTTACTCGGTTTTTAAAAGATTCCATCATTGTGCGTCCAGGCAGTCATTTGCGAAATATTAATGAAACTGTCTTTTGAGCTTGCGGTGATCATAGCTTTCAAATTGTTGCTCTCGGACAAACTCTTCTGAGCACTACTTCCTGCATTATCACGAGCCTTGTTAAGAACCTGATTTACTCGGTTTTTAAAATATTCCATCATTGTGCGTCCAGGCAGTCATTTGCGAAATATTAATGAAACTACCTTTTGAGCCTGCAGTGATCATAGCTTTCAAATTGTTGCTCTCAGACAAACTCTTCTGAGCACTACTTCTAGCATTATCACGAGCCTTTTTAAGAACCTGATTTACTCGGTTTTTAAAAGATTCCATCATTGTGCGTCCAGGCAGTCATTTGCGAAATATTAATGAAACTGCCTTTTGAGCCTGCAGTGATCATAACTTTCAAATTGTTGCTCTCGGACAAACTCTTCTGAGCACTACTTCTAGCATTATCACGAGCCTTGTTAAGAATCTGATTTACTCGGTTTTTAAAAAATTCCATCATTGTGCGTCCAGGCAGCCATTTGCGAAATATTAATGAAACTGTCTTTTGAGCCTGCAGTGATCATAGCTTTCAAATTGTTGCTCTCGGACAAACTCTTCTGAGAACTACTTCCAGCATTATCACGAGCCTTGTTAAGAACCTGATTTACTCGGTTTTTAAAAGATTCCATCATTGTGCATCCAGGCAGTCATTTGCGAAATATTAATGAAACTGACTTTTGAGCCTGCAGTGATCATAGCTTTCAAATTGTTGCTCTCAGACAAACTCTTCTAAGCACGACTTCCAGCATTATCATGAGTCTTGTTAAGAACCTGATTTACTCGGTTTTAAAAAGATTCCATCATTGTGCGTCCAGGCAGTCATTTGTGAAATATTAATGAGACTGCCTTTTGAGCCTGCAGTGATCATAGCTTTCAAATTGTTGCTCTCGGAAAAACTCTTCTGAGCAATACTTCCAGCATTATCATGAGCCTTGTTAAGAATCTGATTTACTCGGTTTTTAAAAGATTCCATCATTGTGCGTCCAGGCAGTCATTTGCGAAATATTAATGAAACTGCCTTTTGAGCCTGCCCTGATTATAGCTTTCAAATTGTTGCTCTCGGACAAACTCTTCTGAGAAATACTTCCAGCATTATCACGAGCCTTGTTAAGAATCTGATTTACTCAGTTTTAAAAAGATTCCATCATTGTGCGTCCAGGCAGTCATTTGCGAAATATTAATGAAACTTCCTTTCGAGTCTGCAGTGATCATAGCTTTCAAATTGTTGCTCTCGGACAAACTCTTCTGAGCACTAATTCCAGCATTATCAGGTTATCGTTCGGCGTGCGGGCCACCTAGCAGCATTAGAACCGGTTGGTAGTACAAAACGGTTCTAAAGGTGCACTAAGTTTAGTACCACCTCGCTAACCGAAGACGAGTGTCGAACATGTCCGAGAGGTGGGCTATATATAGGCAACGACAAGCCTGATCCAACGACTCACAAAGCGCTTGAAAGAAAAACGCGATCCGTGTGTTTCTTCCTGATTGGTCGAGGTGAGCTGAAAGAAACAAAGCGCTTGAAGTACCGGTTTGTGGTTGAAACCGGTGCTAAAGACCTTTCTGACTTCATTTGCTATTTTTTGAACTCAGAAAAGGTTGAAACTTGGCATGGTATCATCATTTTACCATAACATGTGTGCAAAAGTTGAGAGGGTTACGACAAAAACTGGATGCACTTCGTGTACAAACTGGACCATCTCTTTTAAAGTACGAGGGTTTCAGACGAAAACACATGTGTTTCAAAGGCATTTCATTTTTCTAAACTTATTTCAACTCAAGACTTTTTTTGCATCCAACATGCAACATTCAAAGCCACATACTAAAATCCTTGTGCTTCTTCCTGATTGGTTGGATCCAACGGCTCAGAAGCCTGATCCAACGACTCAAAAGCGCTTGAAAGAAACACGCGATCCGTGTGCTTCTTCCTGATTGGTTGGATCCAACGGCTCCGAAGCCTGATCCAACGACTCACAAGCGCTTGAAAGAAACACGCGATCCGTGTGCTTCTTCCTAATTGGTTGGATTCAAAATCGTGTACGGTTAAAATCGCGTGGAAGAGGACTCCACGCAACGCCAGTCGCCACTAGTTCATTTCTCGTGCACTCTTTCCCCTTCCGCGCCACCGCCACCATGCCGCCTCGCCGCTGCCGACCAAGCTACCACGGCGTCCGCGAGCGCTCGGACGGCACATTAATGGCGGTGATCACTTGCGCGAACAACGATCGTATGTGTCTCTGCAGGTTATGGCATGCATATTTAGCCGCCCGCGCATACGAAGTTGCGGCGTGGAGGCTCGGCCGCCCGCGCGCGGAGATGAATAACCGCCACTATCGCAGCTTGGAAGAGGCGGAGGAAATGGAAGATCCTCCGCTCCTCCTCACTGAAGAGGACCACCGCCTCCATAGTCGTAGTTTTTTTATGTTCTAGGTTTGAGATGTTAAGTTTGTTGAATGTTTTAAGTTTGCCGCGTCGCCGCCACCATTTTCTCTTTTTCATGCATTTAATGTTTTATTTTGAGCTAAATGACCCTGAAATTGGACTAATGCTTGTGGGCGTGACTTTAGTCCCGGGTCGAGCCACAAACCGGAACTAATGCTTGTGGGCCAGGAGCGAGGTGCATTGGTCCCGGTTCTTGGCTGGAACCAGGACATATGCCCCCAGAAAAGGTTGAAACTTGGCAAGGTATCATCATTTGACCCACATAACATGTGTGCAAAAGTTGAAAGGATTACGGCAAAAACTGGATGCACTTCGTGTACAAACTGGACCATCTCTTTCAAAGTATAAGGATTTCAAACGAAAACTCATCTGTTACAAAGACATTAAATTTTTCTAAACTTATTTCAACTCAAGACTTTTTTTGCATTCAATATGCACCATTCAAAGCCACATACTAAAATTTCAACCCTTTCTGACTTCATTTGTTATTTTTCATGCATTTAATGATTTATTTTGAGCTAAATGACCTTGAATTTGGAAAGCACTACAACTGAACTCAGAAAAGATTGAAACTTGGCAAGGTATTATCATTTGACCCACATAACATGTGTGCAAAATTTGAGAGGATTACGACAAAAACTGGATGCACTTCGTGTACAATCTGGACCATCTCTTTCAAAGTATAAGGGTTTCAAACAAAAACTCATCTGTTACAAAGACATTTCATTTTTCTAAAATTATTTCAACTCAAGACTTCTTTTGCATTCAATATGCACCATTCAAATCCACATACTAAAATTTCAACCCTTTCTCACTTCATTTGCTATTTTTCATGCATTTAATGATTATTTTGAGCTAAATGACCTTGAATTTGGAAAGCAAATATAAATCTAAAAATAAAGGTTTAGAACCGGTTTCAACCACGAACCGCTGCTAAAGGTCCCTCCCCTTCCCGCGTGTATTTTTGCCGAAAAATGGATGAAATTGGTGACCTTTAGAACCGGTTTGTGGCTGAAACCGGTTCTAAAGGTCCATTAGCACCGGTTTCTGCTACAAACCGGTGCTAAAGGTCCATGGTATATATATCGGCACTTGACGTCAGTTCCGCCCACCGCTTCAATTCGTCACACCACGCCGCCAGGCTGCTGCTCTTCCTCGCCGCCGCCACCGTCGCCGTCGCCGTCCACGCCGCCAGGCTGCTGCTCGCCGTCGTCGCCTTCCCCGTCGCCGTCACCGTCGCCCTCTCCAGCGTACGTCCACCTCCCCTCCGCCGTGGCCATGGTCTGTAGTGGTCGAATGCGCGCCGCCGTGGTCGAACTTGCCTCCGGCGCGCCGTAGTCGCCGTGGCCATGGCCGTAGTGTCCGCCATGGCCGTAGATGCACGACCTCCCCGGCCCGCCGCCGTGGCCATGGCCGTACGTGGCCGCCATGGTCGAACGTACTTGCCGCCGGCGCCTAGATGAAATTTTTGTAGAATTTTTGCTAGATGCCATTAATAAATTGTTGATGCTATTAATTTGCTAGATTACTTGATATATGTATTAGTGATATAATTGTTGCATTCATATATATTATGGTTCATCACTATTTTCTTACTTTCTAGAATGTCGATGATTAAATTACATATTGGAGATGGCCCAATGAGGCACAATTTGTATTACTTCTCATGTTATATTTTTATAATTTTCATTATATTTTTATTACTTTGAATTAATTTTATAATTATGAACACATAGTATGTCTCATCCCAAGTGCGAGATTTGTCAAGACGACTCGGGTCGATGCAACGATCCCGTGTTTGATGAAGCAGACACATACTTCTTCATCACGCTTAGGTCCTGGTTCCAAAATGTTACGGTATGTAATTTGCATGACATGTTCTTGTTATGGTGCATGCATGCATGACTTAAGTTTATGTTTATAGCGTATCATTTTTTTCTAATTCAACTAGTGCATCCCTTGCTTTGCAAGACGCCACGTTTGTGACAAGATCAATATTCAAGATTTCGATGAAACTATTAGTAAAGAAGTTAACATTAAGACGAAACATTTCGTTCTTAAGGTTAAGATCTTTAATCAACCAAATGCCACATTCTTTGGTTGTTCAAAATGGGATGCATTATGCAAGAAATATGCATTTCATGATAATATGAAAATAGCATTTGATCTTGGACGCCGCCGTCGAGGATCCAATGATTTCGTGATGATAAAATTTCGATGGAACTAGGAGACATGATTCCAGTTCGATGTTCATGTGAGTTTGTTAAACTACAATTTTGTTACTTCTACAACTTATTTTTCTTTGCTTCCAAATGTTTGACAACTCATTTATAATTGCCAGCTTATGTTCTTGCCACGGAAGAAGTACAAGATATTTTTGATTGTACCTTCTATAACAATGGCTTCGACCTAAGTATGAATGAACAACATGCATTTATCGAAGTTATTAAATTGGTACCTTCGTATGCGAACTATTTAAGGGATGGCCGTCCTTTTGGAGCATATGTGTCATTTGTCCTTAAGTTGGAGGACTATATGCTTAAATGGCCTAGCCTGGTATGATTTTTATCATTCTCTCTCAGTAGCCTATCTCTTCTTCAAAAAGGCATTTTATTAATTATACTCATTTATAACTATGCTACTAATATGTATGTTCTTCAACAGAAGATACCGCAAACTTATACGCCTAAATGGATGCTGGGATTTAAAGGCGAAGTTACAATTGTTTGTGCACGGCCTTGGATAGAACCTTTTCAACATGATTACTACACTGAAAGTGGATCAGATGGTTCTGTCAAAATCAAAGCATGGTTAAAGATAGTGGTCCAGAAGAAGCCAAAACCTGGAGATAGGTTGTTCTCTATCCTCTATCGTGGAGAATATGGACTTCCTTTTTGGGTTTATTTCTTGTTACTTTCGCGTGTTTGATTAGATCCTATATATTAGGAGTGAATTCGAAGAATTATGTCCTATATATATTTAGTAGTAGTGTATCTGAACAAATTAGGTTATCGAAGTTAAACTAGGAAAAATCTTTGTGTTGGATATAATGGCTTTCGTACTTGTTCTTATTGAAATTAAATTATATATTGTCCTATATATATGAGATGTGATCGATATATTTAGACTATATTGTCTGTGTGTATGAGATGTTGTGAAGCATATGTACCGAGATACACATCTTAAGTGTATGACGCAGGAACCGCTTGATATATTCATATATTGATCATCTTCATTAAATAATAAGATTGCGAAGAACCTTTAATTAATAATCCAAAAATAAAACTATTAAACCCAAAAGAAAATAACAAACGGACCCTTAAACCACGGAACCTTTAGAACCGGTTTTTGTTAACAACCGGTGCTAAAGGTTCCCAAGCCCTCGCGCTGCCGTGCAACCACGTGGCCTGGCTGGAGCTGGTTTAGAACCAGTTCGTGGGGAACCGGTTCTAAAGGCTTTACTCTTTAGCACCGAACCTTTAGAACTGGTTTCAAAAACAGGTTCTAAAGGCACCCTAGAACCGGTTCTAATGACCTGTTTGGCACTAGTGGTGCTCGATTGTGGGTACATGCCCCCTAATGACACGCTTGAGTGACAGACACATGAGTCTAGCGGATGTGTTGTGGACACAAGGGGGGAAACTGTGCTTGTAACCGCGGTTGGAAGGATTGTTTACTTTACGCAAAGTTCTTTTAATGCAGTTGTCTGTTGCTTTGGGTTTACATTTTGGGTGGGACTCACAACTTAATACCAGCGAGATGTTCTGGATAGATATCTCAAGGTGGATGATTAGTAGTAGATATTGATGGATTTCGGTCTACTTATTGTGGCGTATTGCCCATTCTTTTGAGACTCTTCCTTTCTTTTGTAGCATAGTTAGCATTGCGGTGCATTTATAATCCTGTCAATTGCCCTTCTGTAATTTGTTTACCTCGCATAGCAGTTTTATCGTCTTTTGGGAGAGATACATCACTAGTGAACATCACGGGACCCCGGTCCATATTCTCATCATGGTTTACAAGCCCATTTCCTTTTCAATATTTACTTTCAGTTGCCATCATTATCATTATCCCTTGTGTGTTTGACCCTTTGTAAACAACAAGACCGGAGATATTGACAACCTCTCTGAACTTCTTTGGGAGCAAAGTTAATTGTATCGTGTGCAGGTCCGCGTTAGGTGCGCCGCTGACACCTACTTATCATTGTCGGAGTCCTACGGGAGACAAACCCTATCCTCTACATAGGGGAAATTTGCTGCTATCCTACATCTCACCTTCCACTTGGGGTAACCAACGAAGGGCGAGAAGCCATTACCACTTCCATGCCATCAAGCCAATTTCTGGCGCCGTTGCCGGGGACTCCGAGTGATAAGATAGGGGAGTTTCCCACTATCCTTTACCTTTACTTTTTAGTCTTGTTAGTTTACCTTTCTGTTTTTATCTTTGTGTCTTATATCAAAAATTACAAAAAAATCTGCCACACCTGCTGCTACTATGGGTTCCTCTGAAAACACAAACTTGTGTGACTTCACCAGTCACAAAAACAAAGACTTTATCTGCACTCCTATTGCCACACCTGCCACTTCAGCTACCTCTTATGAAATTAAACGTGCTTTACTGAATCTTGTTATGAGAGATCAATTCTCTGGTGCTAGAGATGATGCTTCTTTACACTTGAATAATTTTGTTGAATTATGTGATATGCAAAAGTATAAAGAAGTAGAAGGTGATGTTGTTAAGCTCAAGCTTTTTCCTTTCTCTTTGAGGGACGGAGCTAAAATCTGGTTTCAATCTTTGCCTAAGAATAGCATAGATTCTTGGGATAAGTGCAAAGATGCTTTTATTGGGAAGTATTACCCACCTGCTAAAATTATCCAATTGAGGAGTAACATTATGAATTTTAGGTAATTGGATAATGAACACGTTGCCCAAGCTTGGGAACGTATGAAATCTCTTGTTAAGAAATTCCCTACACATGGTTTGACTACCTGGATGGTTATCCAGACTTTTTATGCAGGCTTAAACTTTACCTCGCGGAACATGTTAGATTCGGCCGCAGGAGGAACCTTTATGTCAACTAACCTCAGTGCTGCCACAAAACTCCTCGATGAGATGATGACCAACTATTCCCAATGGCACAGCGAACGCGCTCCAGTAGGAAGGTAAATTCTGTCGAGGAAATTACCTCCCTAAATGATAAAGTTGATTTAATTATGTCTCTACTTACCAAGCAACCCTCTATTGATCCTCATGATGTTCCTTTAAATTCTTTGGTTTCTCAGGAACAAGTAGATGTGAAATTCATTGCTAGAAACAACTTTAACATTATTTCTTATAAGGGAAACTTTTCTAGTAATCCTAGACGGTTTCCATCCACTTATGGGAACAACAACACCTACCCTAGAAACCCCTATCCTACTTACAAGGAAAGAGACCTACCTAGCTATGAGAAATTAATGGAAATAGAGAAGGCTACTAAGAATTATATGCATACCCAGTTTGAACAAAATAAAGCCTTCTCTAAGCAAATAGGTGAGCACACTGCCATTCTGCAAAACATTAGTGAACAACTTGAGAGCCTGAATAGTGAGATCTCCAATATCCAAACTAGACTTACCACCACTGAAACCATTGTTTCGAATATGTCCCACACCCAATCTACTTTGATAAATCAAATGGCAGCCAAACCAGAAGTTATCCCTATGGAAGATGATAGAATTAAGAGCCTTCCTACACACCACACAGTTGCAACTATCCAAATTGTTGAGGACACTGAAACTATTAGCACCCAATGCACTCCTAGTCCCATTGGACCTATTAATGGTGATGCTAATACCTCAACTGTAGAAGAAGAAACTCCTATGAACATAGAGGGTTTCAAACAAGTAATCCTAGATGACACTACTACCACCTTTGATACTAGTGAAATTGATTTTGATAGTTGCACTCTCTCAGAAGTTATCAGCTTATTACACAAAATGTCTAGAGACCCCCACACCCCCACACTAGCACACTTAATCTTGGCTTCACAGAGCATATCACAAATGATCTTATCAAAGCTAGGGAGGAGAAGCTTAGGATAGAAGCCTCCATACCTAGGAAGCTAGATGGTGGTTGGGACCCTATGATCAAAATTAAATTAAATAACTTCTCTTGCTATGATTTATGTGACGTTGGAGCTAGTACCTCCGTCATGCCCAAAAGAATGTATGATATGTTTGAATTGAAACCTTTTGACTCATGTTATTTTGGTGTTCGTCTTGTCGATTCTTCCGTAAAGAAACCTTTGGGGAAGATCGACGATGTTCTTATCATTTTCAATGACAACTATGTTCCCGTTGATTTTATCATTATGGATATAGAGTGTGAACCTTTATGTCCCATTATCTTGGGATGTCCTTTTCTCCGTACCGTTGGTTCTATCATTGACATGAAAGAGGGGAATATAAAATTTCAATTCCCTCTCAAAAACGGGACGGAACACTTCCCTAGAAAGAAAGTCAAGTTACCTTTTGAGTCTGTTACACGGGCTAGCTATTCTCTTTCTCTTGATAAAACTTGATTCTCTTTTTCCTTATGCCTAGCTTAAAGGCGTAAAAGAAAGCGCTTGTTGGGAGGCAACCCAAGATGTTTTTTCTTCTGTTTTTAGTGGTCTTGATGATTGTTACTACTGTAGCAACATCATTGTATCTTTATTTTTCAATCTTTGTGCCAAGTATAGCCTCATATGACAAGGGAAGTGAAAGTTGTGACATACTTTCCAGTAAACAGATTCTGTCCTCGTGACGGGAAAAATCATAGAAAATCACCAGTTCATCTTTTTGAGCTGAATGTTTTACACAGCGTGCTCTATACAATCACGGAACTTTCGTATGTTCTGAGTTTTTATATTCGAGTTTCAGAAGTATCCCTAAAAAATTCTTTACTACCTGCTGTTATGTTTTTCGCAGATTCTTCCACGTTTTGTCTCTCCTAACTTTTGCAAACCTTAAGCTTGCTTTTTCTTTTCAAAAACCTTTCGGCAATCCTGAGAAATAGTAGCTCTTCAAGAATATCTTTATATCCAGTGGGGAAAAATATTTATTAAGGTTACTAACTTCTCTAATCAGCTTATGATGAGTTGTGTATGAAGGGAGTTTTCAAGTGTGCGATGGAAGATGATGTAAGAAGATTCGGGAGTGTCAAGCGCTCAAGCTTGGGGATGCCCCCATGCATCCCCAACAAATATTCAAGGAGACTCAAGCGTCTAAGCTTAGGGATGCCCCCGTGCATCCCCTTTTCCATCAACAATCATCAGTTCGTCCTTCGTCTCACTATATTTGTATCGTTTCATGTGTTATGTGCTATGCTTGGAGCGTCTCGCTCTTAGGTTTTATTTTTAGTTTTCTTTAGCTTTAATTGATGTTCATAAAAAGATAGATCCTGTCTTACTTTGTGTGGGAGAGAAACACATCATAGGATTCTTCATGCCTATCTTTTTGTTGTTGTGTGTTCTTTATCTTTTCGTAGCTACTACCTTGTTTAGTTTTAGTTTTAGTTTTTCGTTAGCAAGAGCCTTGGATTTTGTTTAGTTTGTCGCTGGAACTCTCTTTAGTTTTCATGTTTATCTTGTTAAGAGAGTTGGTTGTTGCACTAAGTTATGTCTTGTTTTTGAGAAGTAGGTAATTGAGGTTGCTATTTAATTTCAGTAGTAACTTGCAATAGTTTTGAGGTATTGATGTGAGTAATGTTTGAATTTTTGGTGTCAAGAGCTCTAGCCTATTAGTGATAAGTGTCGTATTTTGGGCAATCCGTGTTTATTTTAAAAAACCTACAAAACTAGTTGAGAACTCTAGCTACTAGATGGATCACTACTCTTCTAAGGGGTCGTGAAAGGATCGGAATGTTGACTAGAGGGGGGTGAATAGGCGACTAACAATTTTTAAGCTTTTCTTAACAAATTTAGGCTCAACAAAGAATATAGGTTGTCTAGAAGTGCAACTATGTGAGCAAACTATATGCCAACAACTACACCACAACAAGCAAGCAAGAAATACGCAATGGAAATAACTTGCACAAAGTAAAGGTAAAGGGGAACACGGGAGGCAAGGATATGTTGCCGAAGTTCCTTCTCTTTCGAGAAGTACGTCTCCGTTTGGAGAGAGTGAGGAGCACAATGCTCACACGAAGCCAACGTGGGCCACCCTATTTCTCCTCACGCTCTTACCAATGCAAGATGCCGTGATCCACTACTAGGCGGCCTTGAAGGTGGCAACCAAACCTTTACAAACAAGGTTGGGGCAAACTCCACAACTTAATTGGAGGCTCCCAACGAAACCACGAAGCTTCACCACAATGGAATGTGGCCTCGAGGTGACCTCTTCCGTCTAGGGCACCAACGCACCCAAGAGTAACAAGATCCACACGGGATTAGTGGGGGGAATCAAATATCCTTTGGTGGAAGTGTAGATCGGGCAAGAATGGAGCTTGGGCGTCAATGGAGGTGAGAACAATAAATGAGGTGAGTCTCAATGGGGATGAAGACCCCCTTTTATAGGTGGCCATAAATGCAGTCGTTGTCTGCCCACCAACCACGATACTACCGCTTCAGAAGCGGTACTACCGCAGTGCGGTACTACCGTGCCACCGGTACTGTCGAGGGTCACTACCGTGCCCACTACCGTGGAGTCCAGAGGGATTCCGGTAGTGGGTGCGGTACTGGCCCCGGTACTACCAGGGTGCGGTACTACCGTACCTGGCACGGTACTACCGCTTCGCGGTACTGCCGAGGGCCAGTGTCGTGCCCACTACCGCGGAGTCCAGAGGAATCCCGGTAGTGGGTGCGGTACTGGACCACGGTACTACCATGGAGCGGTACTACCGCACTGGGAGCGGTACTACCGAGCCCCAGTGCCGTCCCCACTACCGCAGAGTCCAGTGGGACTCCGGTAGTGGGTGCGGTACTGGGTCCGGTACTACCGCCCTAGCAGAGCCAGGGAGCCAATGCCACCAGGTTCCACACCTCCACGACGCAAGATAAATATGTGGGTGCAGAAAGTGAGACTGTGTGATGATTCCACCCACCATTTCCAAAGCGGATCCCCTCTTCATAGTATGGTTTTCCTACGACTCAAATACCAAAAAGGAGATCGAAAGAAAAACTCCATCTTCATGCTTCATACGCCGAGGGGGCAATAACCGTCTTGTGCCATTAATAAGATTATCTGAAATTCTCATCGCACCTGGTTAATCCGCAAATGTATTGTCATCAATCACTAAAACCAATCGAGGGGAAATATGCCCTATCAATATCCCCCTTTTTGGTGTATTGATGACAACACAAGATTTGCACTATAAAATAATAGGGAATTTAAAACATGCCATTTGTTTACAAAATATAGACAGGCTCCCCCTAGATGTGTGCATCATTTTAGATATGCCTCTGGAATGCAAGACACACACATAAGGAAGACACTCCCCCTATATTTTATAAACTAGGCCATACTAAGCTAGAAATAACAAGAGAAGTGATCTAATAGATAGTAAGTCATAACATATCACCACATAACTAGACAATAAGAGTACAAACATAGGATAGCATATGTCTCACACCATATATCACGGAAGTCTCACAAGACTGACTAAAAACCAAAGAAAACAAACAGAGTTCACAAGAGGAGAAAATGAGACAACTAAAACACGCTTGTGACTCGCCCAACCCTGAAAAGATGAAAATCGGAGTCCTAAAACTCTCTCCCCCTTTGGCATCAAGACGCCAAAAAGGAAGAGAGCGACCTAGCGCCCCACGGTGATGGGCTACTCGACGTCCTCATCATAGTCCTCGTCATCATCAAACTCCTCTGACTCCACTGCTGCCTCTGGATCATCAATAGCTGGCTGCTAAGCTGTGGACGAAGGGCCAGGCACATCATCAGTGAGGTCCCACTCGCTGAACTTGGAGATCCACTTGTCCTCGGGAGTGATGCTCTTCTCGGACCCATCCTGGACTGTCATACCCTGCTGCCTGTAGAAAGCCTTCTGCAGCCGCCGGTTCTCCTTCTCCCTCCTGTGGGCCTCATACATGCGGTACTTAAAATGTCAGTCTAAAGGAAAAAGAGCTGCTTCACCTTCCTGGTGAGCTTGGCAGCCCATCCTGGCTGCTCAGGACCCTGTGCAGAAGACGAACCACCAGCACCAAAGCTCGCACCGGAGCGAGTGCGGGGAATACTGCCGCCACCTGCCTCCGGCTCTTCCTGAACCTCCTCATCAGATCCGGCTGGAGGAGGAGAGTCATACGCAAGACCATGACCTCCAACCCAGTTGTCCTTCATACGCAACTGAACCTCCTCGTGAGCAGTCAGAGGCCCAACGGGAAGTTGCTCCGCCTCAAAAGTAGTTGCCCAAGTGATCTCGAATAGGACCTGCAGATATGGGCCATAGATGGGAACCTTGCGTTCCATCACAGCAAGATAGAGTGCCTCCCACATGATGTCACAAACATCCAAGGTCTACGTGGTGCCCTTGCACTCCACACAAATGAGAAGCATGTTCACCAGGTAACTGTGAACCATGTCCAGATTGCCCACCCGGGGAAACAAAGATGTCCTGAAGATGCGGTGCGTGATGTCCAAGAACGGGTTGAGAACCACGCGTACTTCGGATTTCCCTTTGCATCAGTATAGGGAATAGAGGTCTGATAGGGACCAAATTCGCTCTTGTTCCTTGCATTCCCTTCGGTGTGCGGGCGAACTCCCGTTGGCTCATCCTTAGTGGAGACGGGAATGTGCAGAGCCGTCATGAAGTCCCCCCAGGTGCAGCTCACCTGCTCATCCTTGCACATCCAAATGATGGTCCGATCTTCGCGGTTGGTGAAGTACACTGTGGCATAGAACTGGGCAAGGAGCTCGGCATCGAATCTTTTGTTGAAGGAGATGATATCCAGAATCCCAAACTGCTCACATAAAGCATATGCATCTCCAAAGTAATCGGGGTGAGCCCGCATATGCCTCAGCTAGACAGACTTCACATGTGGAACAAACTTGTTCTTCTTGTGCTTCAGAATCATATGGAACACATCGCTCTGAGTCTTATTCCAGAACTGAGTCCCAACCAACTCTGGGTCTTGATCCACGCGGTACAGATTGGCTTCACGGTAGGCCTTGTACTCGGGAAGAGGAAGTTCTGAAACAGGCTTGACTAGTTCCTTCTTCTTCGGAGCAGTCTTCTTGAAGTAACTACCGGATTGGCCAGGGGCCTTGCGCTTGTTTCCCGACGAGAGCCATCACCTGACCAACACCAATAGAGAGAACCGGAAAACAAAACACATGAGATGCAAGAGCTCGAACACAGGTGAACAAATCAGGTATTTTGGGGAAGTGTCAGTTTCTGAAAAACACGGTAGTACCGCCCGCGGCACGGTAGTACCGCTGGCCCCGCGGTAGTACGGCGCAAGCGGTAGTACCGCAGCGGGACCAGCGGTAGTACCGTCCTGGTGCAGAGAGAACGGATCTTAGATCCGGTACTACCGGGGTTCCAAAAACTCAAACCACTCCAACACATCTACTTTATTCCTATCTAGCAATCTATCCTAGTTCTCAAAGTGCCTAGGCATAGCCAAAAACCTAGTGGATCTACAAGTATTTCCCTAGCAACAAAGTTCAAAAAAACTGAACCAAAGGAGAAGGGAAATGGGGCAATACTGGTATCCATGGCACCCGGGGAGGATGGGGAACGATCCCACCGGAGGAGAACAAGGAGAGACGGCACGGAGGCGGCACACCGGGAGGGGGCGCCGGGGTGGGTGCCGCTGCTGCAAAGGAGATGAGAAGAAACTTAATGGGGTAATGGGGAGGAACTCCCCGTACCCCTTTGGTTATACAACTCCTCGGGGCAGCGGTAGTACCGCGCCAGGCACGGTAGTACTGCGGGCGCGGTAGTACCGCTGGCAGCAGAATCGCCCACCAAGAGACAAGAGATATTGGGCAATTGCATCGAATGTCATAGGGGGGAAGGTTTGGAATGACTCGAAAAACAGTAGCTGGATGAGAACACTCCGAGATAAATGACAAAAAGGAAAAACACGAACAATCTTGGAGTGATCACAATGCAAATAAGTAACCCAAACAAAATAGAGAAATACCAAAACGAACCAACCCTCCCGAGGGGAGGGGTGGTGACCGAAGCCACCATGTTTGAGCTTATTTGGTATGACACCCCAAAGATGTATCTTGGGTTCATTGCCAATGCTCTTCTTTGAACCACCTTTGTCACTTTGGGTGACTATGATAGCCGCCGAAAGTAACCATAGTGAAAGAATTTTGTGTATTTTCGCATAATAGGTGGAGTGGTTGCCTATGAGTTAAGCAACACTCCCCCTATGTCCATGCCTACATCCAAGCTAGATTCCATGTTGAGATAGGAAGTGTGGGCAAGTCTTCAAACCACATTACTTGAATCAATGATATTTCGGTCATGCCTTAACTCTCGGAACCTTGCTTCATCCAAGGGCTTGGTGAAAATATCCACAAGTTGATCTCCGGTTCCAACATAGGAAAGGTCAATATCACCCCGCTTCACATGATCTCTAATAAAATGATGACGAATTTCAATATGCTTCGTCTTGCTATGTTGAACGGGGTTGTAAGCGATCTTGATAGCACTTTCATTGTCACATAAAGGAGTCACTTTGTCACAAGTGACACCGTAATCCTTTAAAGTTTGCCTCATCCATAATAATTGAGCACAACAACTTGCGGCGGCAATGTACTCGGCTTCAGTAGTAGAGAGGGAAACACAATTTTGCTTCTTGGATGACCAACTCACCAAAGACCTACCAAGGAATTGACATCCTCCGAAAGTGGACTTCCTCTCCACCTTGTCTCCCGCCCAATCCGAATCCGTGTACCCGATGAGGTTGAAGCTTGAGCCTTTAGGATACCACAACCCAAAGTTTGGGGTATGAACCAAATATCGAAAGATTCTTTTGACAGCCATTACGTGACTCTCTTTTGGTGCGGATTGAAATCTTGCACACATGCCCACACTCAACATGATATCCGGCCTAGATGCACAAAGATACAACAAAGAACCAATCATCGAACGACACTCCCTTTGGTCTACCTCTTTGTCATTCGGGTCAAGGTCAAGTTGACACTTGATTGGCATGGGAGTCTTGGCTCCTTTAAGACCATCATACTTGAACCTCTTGAGCATGTCTTGAGTATATTTGGCTTGGTTGATGAAGGTTCCTCTTGACAATTGCTTCACTTCAAAACCAAGCAAGAACTCCAACTCTCCCATCATAGACATCTCAAACTTGTCAGTCATTAGCTTAGAAAATTCATCATTAAAATATTTATTAATTGAGCCAAAGATAATATCATCAACATATAGTTGGCATATGAACAATTTCCCACCAACCCTCTTGGTAAAAAGAGTGGGATCGATTTGCCAATTTTTAAACCCATAATCGACTAAGAACTCGGTAAGGTGCTCATACCAAGCACGTGGTGCTTGCTTAAGTCCATAGAGCGCCTTGTCGAGTTTATAGACGTGATTAGGGAAATTGTGGTCCTCGAACCCGGGGGGTTGCTTGACATATACCAACTCATTAATGGGACCATTAAGAAAAGCACTCTTCACATCCATTTGATATAACTTGAAGTTATGATGAAAAGCATAAGCAAGAGCAATACGAATGGACTCAAGACGAGCCACGGGGGCAAAATTTTCACCATAGTCAATACCTTCGACTTGGGAAAAACCTTGAGCCACCAACCTTGCCTTGTTCCGGATGACAATACCAAGTGCATCTTGCTTGTTATGGAATATCCACTTGGTCCCAATGACATTATGATCACCTTTGGGTCTCTCCACTAATTTCCACACCTTGTTGCGCTTGAAGTTATTGAGTTTGTCATGCATGGCATCAAGCCAATCCGGATCTTCAAGCGCCTCACCTACCTTTTGGGGTTCAACACAAGAAACAAATGCATTATGGGCACAAAATTTTCTCAATTGACTACGAGTTGTTACCCCCTTTTGGAAGCTTCCGAGCACTTGATGCACCGAAATATCTTGTGATTTTAACCGGGATGCAATCTTGAGTGCTCGGTGAACTATTTCTTCTTCCAAAGTTTCTTGAGATGGAACTAGAGGACCATCTTTGGAAGGAGGGGCATCCTCAAGGACTTTCTCATCAACTTGAGCTTTCCCTTGAACGTGATCTTGATCTTGGTCATCATTTGATGCGCCACCATCCTCAATGATTGGATCTTGACCATGATCTTGTTCGGGCGAGAGAGGGCCGTCGTCTTGTTCTTGATTTGCTTGTGGATCTTGAGGAGGTGATGGATCCACGTGCGTAGAGCATTGTCCTTATCCTTCCACCACAAGGGGTTCCTCAACGGGTAGGAAATGATGCACACCCATTCTTCTTATGGCTTTAGGAGGAATTTCATCACCTACATCATTAAGATCACTTTGCCCCACTTGGGAGCCATTATGTTCATCGAACTCCAAGTTTCTAGATTCTTCAACAAGTCCGGAAGACTTGTTGTAGACTCTATAGGCGTGAGAGTTTGAAGCATAACCAACAAATATGCCTTCATTTGTCTTAGACTCAAACTTAGACAAACGGGCACCTTTCTTAAGAATGAAACACTTACACCCGAAGACCCGAAAATACTTGATGTTGGGCTTCTTCCCGGTGATGATTTCATACGGAGTTTTGTTCAAGATCTTGCAGAGATAAATACTGTTTGTAGCATGACACGCAGTGTTGATGGCCTCTACCCAAAAGTTGTATGGACTCTTGAACTCTGCCATCATTGTTCTTGCAGCATCAATCAGAGTGCGATTCTTCCTCTCCGCAAGACCATTTTGTTGAGGGGTATAAGCAGCGGAATATTGATGTTTGATCCCCTCATATCCAAGGAATTCATCCAAGGTGTAGTTCTTGAACGCGGTGCCGTTGTCACTTCTAATTGCAAAAATCTTTGAGTTGTGTTGACGTTGAGCTTCATTGGAAAACTCGATGACGGTTTGTTCGGTCTCACCTTTCTTCTTGAAGAAATAAACCCATGTATATCTTGAGTAGTCATCCACAATAACCAAACAATACTTCTTTCCTACAAGACTATCAAATGAAGGAGGCCCAAAGAGATCCATGTGAAGGAGCTCCAACGACCTCTTGGTGGAGATGATATTCTTGACGGGATGTTTCTTCTCATGTAGTTTACCTTCAATGCATGCCCTACAAGCACGATCTTTGGCAAAGCTAACATTTGTTAGTCCAATGACATGCTCACCCTTGAGAAGTGTTTGCAAGGACCTCATATTGACAAGGGCTAGTTGGTGGTGCCAAACCCATCCCACATCAACTTTAGCCATTAGACACATGGAGGTTTTGGTGGGTACTTTTGAAAAGTCCACCACATACATACCGTCCTCCACGTATCCAACAAAGGCTACTTTAAGAGTTTTGCTCCACATCAAGGTGACCATGTCTTTATCAAAGAAAGTGCAAAGGCCCATCATGGCAAGTTGACGAACGGATAGTAAATTAAAGGCACAAGTCTCAACTAGTAATACTTTCTGAATGGACGAGTCCGGAGAAATTATTACTTTGCCAAGACCTAATACCTTTGACGTGTTTGCATCTCAAAATTGGACACGGGTGGTTCGAGATGGTCCAAAATCAATGTCCACCAACATGTCCTTGCTTCTGGTCATATGACTTGTAGCCCCGCTATCAAGTTTCCATGAACCACCACCGGAAGCCGCCGCCTACATGAGATCAATGCTTGGATTTAGGTACCCATTCACAAATGGGTCCTCTCGCGTTAGTAACAAGGGTCTTAGGCACCCAAATGTACCATGCATTATACTCATCAAAATAACCAACAAATTTGGCATAAACATGCCCATCATTAATGCAACAAAGAACATAAGAGGGCTTAGTTGGTCCGGCAAAGTCATTGGGAATGGCACCACTCCTCTTGGTCGCTCCACCCTCAATGGCATTTGCCACCTTTTCTTGAGGCTTCTCCCCTTCATTCACAAAGGTGACTTCTTTTGAAGGAGGAGGGGCCTTTCCCTTCTTCTTTTTGTTCTTCCTCTTCTTGTTCTTCTTCTTTGATGGACTTGCCCCAAAACCAATGCCAATGACCTCCTTTTGGGAACTCAAGAGATCATTAAGGTTCTTCTCTCCTTGAATGCACGAGAAAAGTCCCTTATCAAGTTGTGCCTTCAACCTAGCGTTTTCCTCAACGAGAGGAACATGCTCACAACAAGAATTAGAGGAACTAGGTTTCTCTGCCACAATAATAGGAGAAAAGGTAGTAATCTCTTTAGTGAGTTGAATACTTGTTTCCTCATGTGCCTTCTTGAGAGCCATGAGTTTGTGGTTTAAGGACTTGTGGTCCTTTTTTACTTTCTCATGGTCCACAAGAAGTCTTTCATGAGCCTCAACAAGTTCATCATTTTAGTCTTGAGATCACAAGCAATGGCATTAGAATGTTTAAGGTCAAGTTTTAGCTTAGAGATGTCACTAGCATAATTCTCATCAAGAGACAACTTAATCTCACGCTCTTCTTCAAGAAAATGAGATAGCTCCCCTATCTCATCCGCATAGTCGCGACTATGGCCTTGCAACTCGGTGATAGTATCATAAAGTTGCTCAATGTGAGCATGGGATTCACCTAGTTGTTCCAAGAGAGCCACAAAGTGTCCCTTGGCTTCACCTTTGAGTTTGGACATGAATATCTCGAATTCATTTTCTTCTTGTGTCTTGGGCTCCTCATTTTCCTCCACACAATCCAACAACGAAGGGTTAGTGGGAGTAAACGGTTTAGAGTGAGGAGTTACCGAGGTAGTCTTGGCCATAAGGCACTTGTGGATGATGTGAGGGTTCTCGTTGGAGGAATTGAAGACATACATTGATGAGGGGGATTCGATGGCGATAGCAACGGTGGTGATTGCCACAATCTCACCACTTTCTTCATCATCCTCATCATCAGAGTAATATTCTTCTTGAGCCACCAACATACGTTGTGGTTTCTTATTCACAAAGTTCTTGTTCAATGGTGCCTTGTTCTTGTCCTTACGGATGAGCTTGCCACCGTGGTCTTCTCTCTTCTCATATGGACAATCCAGAACAAAATGACTCACATTTCCACAATTGAAGCAAGTCTTATCCTTTGGCCCTTTGGTTTGAAGCTACTTGTGTTGGACTTGAAGTTCTTCTTGTTGCCCCAAAATTGTCTTGAGGCTAGAGCCATGTGCTCATTGTAAGCATACTTGGTGTCCTCCGGACCAACATCCTCTTCATCTTCATCTTCCTCAACTTGAACTTCCTTGGCCTTCAAGGCGAGAGATGGCATCTTGGTGCCACTTTGGAGAGACAATTTTAACTCGGCCGTGGAGTCCAAGATTTCCATGGCAACAAACTCATCCAAGACTTGGTTTGAACTCAACTCGCGAAAGTCGGGCCTTTGACGAATGACCTTGGTGATATGCTTCTTGTGTAGGAGAATAGCCGTGATGAACTTTCTTTTTATCCATCCATCATCGGTGTCCATGCTCCCATGGTCCTTCATGGAGTTGGCGAGGGCCACCAACCTTTGATGGACATCCTCGGAAGACTCCCCTTCATTCCTGACAAAGTGGTCGGCTTGATCTTGGATCTTGTCAAACTTCGAGCACCGTATGCTAGAGCTTCCCATGAGATTCTTCTCAAGAAGATCCCACATTTGTTTGGCCATTTCACACTTTCGGACAAGATTGTCTTGCTCTTCCATCAACCCAATTCTTATCACAAGCAAAGCATGACTGTTGATGATGTTGTCCCGATATTCTCTTGGGGTCATGTTGTGGCGGTCACGAGGATTGAATCCCTCCTCAATGATGCGCCATAGTTCCACCGAGGACCCCTTCAAATGTCTCTTCATGCTATGAGCCCAAACCGAATAAGCATCTTTGTTAAGGATGGGAATAATGCCTGCATGTGCAAAATGAGGCTAGGGAAGAGGTAGTGAGTTATAGGTAATAGGAGGAGCAACCGCGGAATGAATACCCGATCCATTCCCTAGACGAGGAACGGATCGGCTATCATTCCTACCATCATCACTAGGTTGGGAGATGAAATCTCCTCCACCCAACGTTGGAATGTTGGGGATGATGGTGGGGTTGCTCTCCGTGGGCATCATCGACATGAGACTACTAAGCATGTCGGTAACTTTATTCATGTGAGCCTTAATGGCGGACATGCCTTCATTGTACTCACGTCGAGAGATATATGACGAGTCATCCTTCGCGAACGTATTCGTGAAGCCCTCGGTACTTGGAACCCTTTCAAAAAGGGGAGGGTTCGAAGTAGCTCCTAGTAACTCATCCTCTTTCGGTTTATCCCCTTGCGACATCCTCTTAAGGTGGTAAAGCCCTTAATAAGAGACGAGGCTCTGATACCAATTGAAAGGATCGGAATATCGATGAGAGGGGGTGAATAGGCGACTAACATTTTTTCAGCTTTTCTTAACAAATTAGGCTCAACAAAGAATATAGGTTGTCTAGAAGTGCAACTATGTGAGCAACCTATATGCCAACAACTACACCGCAACAAGCAAGCAAGAAATAAGCAATGGAAATAACATGCAAAAAGTAAAGGTAAAGGGGAACACGGGAGACAAGGATATGTTGCCGAAGTTCCTTCTCTTTCGAGAAGTACGTCTCCGTTTTGAGAGGGTGCGGAGCACAATGCTCACACGAAGCCAACGTGGGCCACCCTATTTCTCCTCACTCTCTTACCAATGCAAGATGCCGTGATCCACTACTAGGCGTCCTTGAAGGTGGCAACCAAACCTTTACAAACAAGGTTGGGGAAAACTCCACAACTTAATTGGAGGCTCCCAACGAAACACCGAAGCTTCACCACAATGGAATGTGGCTTCGAGGTGACCCCTTCCGTCTAGGGCACCAACGCACCCAAGAGTAACAAGATCCACACGGGATTAGTGGGGGGAATCAAATATCCTTTGGTGGAAGTATAGATCGGGGCCTCCTCTTCCAAACCCTAGAGAATCAACAAGTTTTGATGGCTGGGGAGGGAGATTGGGCAAGAATGGAGATTGGGCGTCAATGGAGGTGAGAGCAATAAATGAGGTGAGTCTCAATGGCAAAGAAGACCCCCTTTTATAGGTGGCCATAAATACAGCCGTTGGCTGCCCACCAACCACGGTAGCACCGCTTCAGAAGTGGTACTACCGCGGTGCGGTACTATCGTGCCACCAGTACTGCCGAGGGTCACTACCGTGCCCACTATCGTGGAGTCCAGAGGGATTCCGGTAGTGGGTGCGGTACTGGCCCCGGTACTACCGGGGCGCGGTACTACCGTACCTGGCACGGTACTACCGCTCCGCGGTACTGCCGAGGGCCACTGCTATGCCCACTACCGCGGAGTCCAGAGGAATCCTGGTAGTGGGTGCGGTAATGGTCCACGGTACTACCGTGGAGCGGTACTACCGCACTGGGAGAGGTACTACCGCTCCGCGGTACTACCGAGCCCTAGTGTCGTCCCCACTACTGCAGAGTCCAGTGGGACTCCGGTAGTGGGTGCGGCAGTGGGTCTGATACTACCGCGGTGCGGTACTACCGCCCTGGCAGAGCCAGGGAGCCAATGCCACCATGTTCCACACTCCACGACGCAAGAGAAATATGTGGGTGCAGAAAGTGAGACTGTGTGATGATTCCACCCACCATTTCCAAAGCGGATCCCCTCTTCATAGTACGGTTTTCCTACGACTCAAATACCAAAAAGGAGATCGAAAGAAAAACTCCGTCTTCACGCTTCATACACCGAGGGGGCAATAACCGTCTTGTGCCATTATTACGATTATCTGAAATGCTCATCGCACCCGGTTAATCCGCAAATGTATTGTCATCAATCACTAAAACCAATCAAGGGGAAATATGCCCTATCAGGTCGAATATTAGAGAACACTCACGTACCATGAGTCGAGGATGCGCAAGGATAACCAAACCCCCATACACTCCTCCTCGGGGTACTTGTCTCTTTGTGAACCTCCTTATTACATTGAGAGTTGCCGATAATAAGTGCATGAGTTCTGCAGACTAATGTGAGTATTGAAAGTTGACACTTCCACCTCCTCATATTTGCTAGCCTTTCCTGTGACCTGCATTGCCTCCTTCTCACTCCGAGAGTTGGCATCCACCTTCTCCGGTACATCCAAACCCTTGGCATGATACGCTCTGTCATCATAAACCTCCCTATATCTTTCCTCAAAACAGCCACCATACCTACCTATCAAGGCATTTCCATAGCCTTTCCGAGATATATTGCCATGCAACATCCACCTCTTCATGACTTGATCTTCATGTCATACATGTTCCTGCTACACTGGCAGCGGCATACATTGCATACATCATGATATCTACATCTTCTTTATGATTTGAGTACCTTGTAAAGTGTGAAATATCTTCCATACCCTCTTGTAAAATAGAGTTGTGCCCTTAAGTGGGGAAAAGATCCCCAAGCGGACAAAATAAAAGATCCCAAAGAGGACAAATGAGAGTTAAATAGAAAGAGCCATTGAGGCCACCAAAAAATAAAAAAATAGAAAAAAAGAGAAAAAGAAATAAAAAGAGAGAAAGGGGAACACTACTATCCTTTTGAAAGATCCACACTAGTACTCCCTCTTATCCTTGTACTCCATAGAGATGATCATGCATATAGCTATGTGGGGACCTTCACACTATAGAACTTGGCTTGCATATTCCAAGGATGAGCCTCCTCAAAAGAGCTCTAGGTGTTCATGAGAGAGCAAGTTAGATGCACCCCCACTAGTTCCATTGGAGAGCTTTTCAGCTCGTATGTGCATCCGTTGCATGGCAATCCCTACTCCTCACATCATATCTATCATTAGGCCTTCCCGCCTATGATTGTCCTCATTGATGTGAGCCTTTCTCATCCTTTTTTCTTCCTCCTCCACCATATTCTCTCTTTTCCATCCCAAGTGTCAACTCTCGTGCTTACGCTCATCAATTGCATGAGTGCTCAATATATCAAAAAAGGAGTGGATCAGATTGACTTGTACCTGGCTAGTGGTCTGGGGACGAGTCAAGATAAGATCCCAAAGAAGACCAAGTGTGAAACCTTAGTAGATTGAGTTCTCAACACAACGATACTTTTATCACGTATTCCCTATCCCCCTTCTTGCACGCAAACACCATCTAGAGACATTCAAGTCACAGACAGCGAGAGCTCTTGGACCAAATGTTATTTCGTTGCTTGTTTCAATGCTAATATAGACTCTTGCATGTTATGACTTGAATTGAATTACATACCTTGATTACTTTACTTTTCAAAGTTCCTATATGGTTTCTAGCATGTCACCACAGAAATTATGCATGTTATCATTTACCTACTCGAGGACGAGCAGGAATTAAGCTTGGGGATGTTGATACGTCTCAAACGTATCAATAATTTCTGCTTGCTCCATGCATGTTTTGTGTGATATTGCTTTGATCTAGATACACTTTCATATACTTTTGATCATATTTTGACTAACCTACTAACTCAGTGCACCCCAGTGCCAGTTTCTATTTTCTGCTATTTTTCTATTCCAGGTTTCCCCCATATTAAAAATGCTCCAAAAATTCGGGAAAATCGGATAAAAAATCAGCGTAACGGAGTCTTCCATAAGCACCCAAGTGGTGCCAGAGGGCCACCACCAGGGGCCCATGCGGCCACCTGGCACGGCCAGGGGGGCGCCTGGACCCATGGATGCCCCCCTTCGCCTATTTATTCTCCGTGATGGGGAAACTCCGAGACAGAACCCTATTTCGCAATCTCTCCTCTGTTCCATCGCCGCTGCGCTTCCAAGATCGGGAGCACCGTCGGGGCCCTTCCCGGCACCCTGCCGGAGGGAGGATCCACCTCCGGGAGCTTCTCCTCCACCATGGACGCTTCCCGGATGTGCCGTGAGTAGTCTACCCATGACCATGGGTCCGTTATCAGTAGCTATGTGATGTTCTCCTCCCCTCTTTGTTCTTCATGGTTTAGACCTCGTGAGCTGCCCTACATGATCGAGGCACATAGGTAATTCTTCTGCTTTTGCTATGTTGAGTTTGATGGGATCCGATGGATTATGAGATTATGTTCAGATCGTGATAGAGTAATATATTTGGTTTTGATCTCTTATATTTTTGTTCCTAAGTAATTCTTGCATGTTCTCCGTTGCTGTTTATTGCTTTGGCCAAGTGGTGGATAGTAACTCCAAGAGGGAACGTTATGCTCGATAGTGGGTACATGCCCCCTGATGACACGCTTGAGTGACAGAAACATGAGTCTAGGGGGTGTGTTGTGGCCACAAGGGGGAAAACAATGGTGCTTGTAACCGCGGTTGCAAGGATTGTTTACTTTACGCAAAGTTCTTTTAATGCAGTTGTCTGTTGCTTTGGGTTTACACTTTGGGTGGGACTCGCAACTTAATACCAGCGAGATGTTCTAGATAGATATCTCAAGGTGGATGATTAGTAGTAGATATTCATGGATTTCGGTCTACTTATTTTGGCGTACTGCCCATGCTTTTGAGCCTCTTCCTTTATTTTGTAGCATAGTTAGCATTGCGGTGTGTTTATAATCCTGTCAATTGCCCTTCTGTAATTTGTTTACCTCGCATAGCAGTTTTATCGTCTTGTGGGAGAGAGACATCACTAGTGAACATCACGGGACCCCGGTCCATATTCTCATCATTGTTTACAAGCCTATTTCCTTTTCAGTATTTACTTTCAGTTGCTATCATTATCATTATCCCTTGTGTATTTGACCCTTTGTAAACAACAAGACCGTAGAGATTGACAACCTCTCTGAACTTTGTTGGGAGCAAAGTTGATTGTATCATGTGCAGGTCCGCGTCAGGTGCATCGCTGACATCTATTTATCATTGTCGGAGTCCTATGGGAGACAAACCCTATCCTCTACATAGGGGAAATTTGCTGCTATCCTACATCTCACCTTCCACTTGGGGTAACCAATGAAGGGCGAGAAGCCATTATCACTTCCACGCCATCAAGGGCCGACTCGAGGTTTTGACAGGTACTTCGAGATCCGGCTCTGACTCAGATTCGTCTGAATTGCCGATGAAGATGTGGATGGACCAAATCGGGACCCGATATCCTGACTCGACGGAATCGGCTTCAGGGCCCCAAGTGGAGTCATCGATGCAGAGCTTCCCGCGCCAGCTTCTGGTGATTCGTCCGGTGATTTATCCTTCCATGCTTTGAAGAGCTCCCTCCAGAATCTCAACACCCGCGAGCGCAGGCCCCACGGTGGGCGCCAACTATCGTGGGAAAGTCACGGCACATGTCCGAAGAGTCGAACTTAACATGGGACCTTTGTTGCGAGGCGATTTCATAGAGAGAGTCGACATTAGCAAGAGACTCGGCGATTTACCCAGGTTTCATCCCCTCTTTGTCTTGAGGTAAAAGCCTACTCCTGCTTCCTCTGATTATGAGTTCCAACTCTCCAAAGAAGTGTCGGTTTGGCTGATTACAAGAGAGTCGATCGAAAACTTAGTCTCGATGAGATCTAGGTTTCGCCGACAAGTGTCTAATCCTATCTTAAGCTAATATTGTTCGTCCTCTTGGACTCCATGGACCTCAGCTTATAAAGGCGTCGGGTCCCAGGATTCCGCGAGTCCGACTCCAACACGAGGTGAAGTTCTATTCTACTTTAAAAATATGTTAAGTGCTATACAAGGCAAGTCGAATTCCTTCTATGGCTTCGATCTTCTTTCCTTGGCGCAACCGACCTTGGGCCGGGTCTTCTTTGTGGGCCTTCGGTAGGCGAGTCGGCCAATAGACCTAATGTCGAGTCTGAGCTTTAGTCCATCCCCCCGACAGATCCCACAGAGTTGGGATCCAATGAGATGGATGGTGCGCACCGGAGTATGGGGAGCATCATCTTCAGAGTTCCCAATAACCTTGGAGACCACTTTTTTGGTTTCAGTCACCACCGGAACTCTGAACACATCATATTTATTGGACCTGGAACTCCGCCTGAGTTTGGACGTGTCCACGACAGCCTTCTCATTGACTATCATTTGCTGGATCATTTCCCCAATAGGAGCCTTCCCAAGGGTGCTATCTTCCTCCAGATCAAGCATAGCAGAGTCAAGATTCCCACTGCCCGTATACACCTCGTGGGATGTAGGGTTAGACCAACTGAGAGCCGATTCAGTGCAGCTAACCGGGTCTAAACTTGGCAGCTCAATGAGGATCAGGTCTATCAGAGACATGGGCGCAGAAAACAGATTGCGGCTGGGGGCTTGATGAGCCTGAAGCATAGAAAATGTGGCCATATGGACAACCTCAAAGAACGCGGCAGGATTGAGAGGTAGGTGTGCACCAACAATGGGATCTTGTAGCGCAGGAGGAGCTAGGATATAGCGGGTAAATTTCCTCAGATGCATGGGCCAAACCCATTCCAGGAAAGCCGGCGGTAGGGGTACATTGATGGCCATAGAGTCACCACCAGCACGCACAAGAGGCAGCTCTTCAGAGATGACACCATTGACCAGGGAATCAGCAGCCGCAGAAATCTCAGAATAAATCGACCATTCATCATCAAGGTCATCAGAAACATTGCTCTCAGGTGCCACTCCATCCATGAGCGAAGGACTAGAGTACTGCAGATATTCACGGAGGTTGACACCATGGAAGGTGGGGGGAGTGACGGGCCAAGCTCCCAAGCCATCATTATCAGCTGCATACACACCATGAGCTAAACCTTGGTTCTAGGAAGCATCCACGTGTGTCTGGAGGAGTTGCTGTTGTTCCAGACGCCACGGTTGGGCAGCTGATAAGTAGGGTAGTGCAAATGGGTGTGGGGAAGCATTCATAGGCGGTGGGTCTTCCTCAGTACAAACCAGACCTGGAGAAGTGTGACGGCCATTAAGAATGTACACAGGTACAGACCAAGAGCGACCCATCCCCGGTAGCGTGTTGCTTCTCCGAACAACCAGGCTATGAGGGCCCAAAGCAATATCGCTGATGATGACAAGAGTGCGAACTCTCTCTTTGTTATGCCCATGCCTATGCCACAAATCCATTTTTGCAAAACAAGAGACGGCCTTATTGATATAGCTCTCTCTGAGAATCCATAGGAAAAGCAAGGAAAAGAATGCATGCGACATACTGAAAAGGGCACAGCATATTGGGACCTTCATCATGCGGCACAAAGGAAAAAAGTGGAGTTATCATTATCCAATTGATACGTCCCAAACGTATCTATAATTTCTGCTTGCTCCATGCATGATTTGTGTGACTTTGCCATGTTTTGCTTGAACTTTCATACACTTTTGATCATATTTGGACTAACCTATTAACTCAGTGCACCCAGTTGTCAGTTCCTGTTTTCTGTTGTTTTTATATTTCAGGTTTTCCGGCCATTAAAAGTGCCAAATAAAATCCGGGAAAATTATATAAAAAAGCAGTGTCCCGGAAGCTTCCCGAAGAACCAAGGATGGAACGGAGTGGACCCACCAGGGCCCCAGGAGGGTCGCTGGCGCCCCCCCTAGGGCGTCGGGCACCCTCCTGGCTTCCCTGTGGCCCCCTCGGTGCCCCCTTGGCCTATATTTAGTGCCTGCGGAGGAAACCCCTAATATCGATCTGCTATTCCCGTTCTCCTCTCTGTACCGCCGCTGCCGTTTCAAGATCGGGGCTTCCAGGAGAAGCTGCCCCGGCACCCTGCCGGAAGGAGGAACCCCCTCTGGGACACCATCCATCGCCATGGACACCTCCCGGATGCAACGTGAGTAGTCCCCCTTGGACAATGGGTCCATGAACAGTAGCTATGTGATGTTCTCCTCCACTCTTTGTGCTTCCATTTTCGAGACCTCGTGAGCTGGCTCACATGATCGAGGCTTTGTAATTTTCTGTGTTGCTATTTTGAGTTTGCTGGGATCTGATGGATTATGAGACTATGTTCAGATTGTGATGAGTAATATATTTGGTTCTCTTTTATATTTGTGTTCTTGAGTTAATTCTTGCATGTTCTCCGTTGCCGTATTTTACTTTGGCCAAGTGATTTGTTGCAATCCAAGAGGGAGCATTATGCTTGATTGTGGGTTCAGCCCCCTGATGTCTAGATTGAGTGACAGAAACATGAGACTATGGGATGTGTTGTTTCCACCAGGGATAAAACAACGGTGTTTGTACCTGCAGGTGCAAGGATTGTTTACTTTACGCAAAGTTCTTTTAATGCAGTTGTCTGTTGCTTTGAGTTTACACTTTGGGTGGGATTCGCAACTTAATACCACCGAGATGTTCTGGATAGATATCTCAAGGTGGATGATTCGTAGTAGATACAGATGGATTTTGGTCTACTTACCTTCGCGTACTGCCCATTGCTTTTGAGCCTCTTCCTTTCTTTTGTAGCATAGTTAGCATTGCGGTGCGTTTAAAATCCTTTCAATTTCCCAGTTGTGATTTGTTTACCTCGCTAGAACTTTTATCGTCTTTTGGGAGAGAGACATCACTAGTGAACGTCATGGGACCCCGGTCCATATTTCCACCATTGTTTACACCCTCAATTTACTTTCAGTTGCACTTTTATCTCTTGCGTTGATCCTTTGGAAACAGCAAGGCCGGAGGAATTGACAACTCCTCTGTACTCGTTGGGAGCAAAGTTATTTGCTGTGTGTGCAGGTCCAGGTGAAGTAAGAAATGCTTAGATTGTGAACGGCGGCATTGTTCACTTTACCACCTTCTTGTATCTCTTGGAGTTCTACGGGAGACAAACCCTATCCTCTACATAGGGGAAATTTGCTGCTACACTATATCTCACCTTCCACTTGGGGTAACCAACGAGAAGTGAGAGAACTATCTTCCTCACCGTATCACCAATTCATGAGGACTTTCATGTATGTACTGGTCACGGATCATGACATCCTCAAAAGCAATCATCCCTAAACCCACCGGATAGACAAAAGAATCCGCAATAACCAGACCGAAATCTTCAGTGGCAATGCAGACAACCTCATCCAGAACAAGGCGCTTGTGGTGATCAGGGATAGTTGGATGCACAGTGACCAAAGCATACCTTTGATGACTCAAAGGTGGATCATCAACCACCACCGTGCAGCGAGAAATTCTGTCCTCCGGTCCTCTCTCAAGTTTAGAGCCGATAGGGATGAAATCGAACGGCTGAACTGGGAAGTTTTCCATGGATGAGCGTTGAGGAGCACAGCGAGGCGACGAGGGAAGAGGTATGGGGGTGGAGGAGGCATATTAATCAACCTCGACTGCTCGCACGGGATCAATTTGGCAGATAACTTACTCTCTTTTGGCCGCCAAACAAGACGCTTCGAAGGAAGGCTTCGACGGGGAGCTTGGGAAGAGATCTTGGCCTTCCAAAAATATCGAGGAATTCCTTTAGGACGATAGCCTAGGCTATTATGGCCAAGATACCCACATCGTCTGCATTTCCAACGAGCTGGGCAAAGAAAGGAATCATGCGAATGGCTAAGGCAAACTGAGCACACGATCAAAGCAGATCTTTTTTGACAGAAGCATGCCCGTTGGAAATTTCCGCAGTCTCCACATAAGGAAGCATGACAATCAGTGGATAGATGATCCAAAGAATCACAAATAGAGCACCTCATAAGGAATTTATAGATTTCCTCATTATTTGGTATATCCCGGATGTGTAGAGTATGGAAAATATCTGAGATCGAATAGTCAGCTTTCTGCCAGTCCAAAACTCTTTCCATGTCCAAAGGAGACAGATTGGAAAAATGCGATAGTCTTAAAGACTTGCCCATAAATTTGGATTTAAAGTCGGTGTCACGCGGGACCACCGAATCAAAGGATCCAAATTTGAGGGAGCATGTTCCCTTAAGCAAGGAAGTATTGGATTGATGTGTACTTACCAAATTGTGTCTCTTCAGGCTAGGGACCAAGTGATTCGAGCAACACTCATCCGCTGAATCATCAAAACGAGTGAAAAGATTGGTTTTTGGAGCATCACAAAATCCAAATTTAGATAATTCCAGAGCAGATGAAAGATCCTTATGAGCACTTCTTTTCAAGAAATCCAGATTAGAGTGAATACTGATGGGAGACCTGCTCGTAATATCACCCATTTCATAATCGGCTGACCACTTAGATGAATCCAGAGCCAACGGATAATCCGAATTCATATATAAACTGAAATGATAGATGAAATACGGCCAGATCCGATCCTTGAGATGATATATGAAATGCCCCACTTGATTAGAGCCCACTGAGAACCAAAACTTCCGATTCCCCAAGCGAAGAACATTGAACCCAGAAGCTACCCCACCAATACAACATTGGAGGGCAAGTGCAACCAAAGAGCAAGAAAGAGAGAAATAAGCACAGGAGAAGGAAGCAACCAAGAAGAATTCTTTGGTGCATCATTTGGAGAGAACTGGACAGAAGAGTGGAACCGGCGACGAACCTGACCCTCGACCGCAAGGCCAGGGTTGAAATCCCAATGAAGAAGACCTTCCATGTCACCTTAGGGGGATCCATTGCCGGCGGCAGAGAGATCTTGGTGGGTTGGTTGGGTCTGGGTGGAGGTGGAGGTGGAGGTGGATGGGGGAGAGAGGGGATCCATACGTGGTTGCAGGTGTTCAAGCCTCGTAATCTTGGTCCCTTTCGTGTAGAGGGAACGTCCGGTACACTGTATGTGTATAATCCCGCGAGGCGCTACACTTTTGGTGCTCCTTCATCGTCATGGTTGTATCGCGACGTCTTCACCAACAAATTTCCGATGGGGACGCAATCCCACCAGCGGTCTACAAGGAATGGGTGGCTTCTGGAGTCATTGTGGATTTGTGCGTCATCCGGGATTGCCGATACGACTACATCAACCACGTTCATGCGGGAATGTTTCCCGCTTAACGAACTACATGCTGGAATGTGACCTATTTCCATTCGTTACTTGCATCGTCATAGCATAGGTCTTGGGTTTGGGTCTCTTAGGTTATGAAAATTATTGTTTATTGCCCCGAACCCCAACGGTGGTATCAGAGCAAGGCTATACGTAGATGTATTGTACGGATAGAACACATCTAGTATGTGGGCATCAATTCTCCAATTGTTACCCTCTCACATGTACTCGTTTAGCATTGCGGCAATGTTCTGATGAAGCGGCCCCGACTGACCTTACGCGTTTAGGCGAGACTGGTTCCATGCTTGACATATGGCTTATACCATATAAGTGGCCGGGGGGGTATGTCTCTCTAATATTAGCAAAGCGAAGACGTTTGCAACGGAGGGCCCCGACAAGGGTGTAATAGAGACAATTGCGGGATTTTTGTTGTGGCTTGTTTTCGTAGGATAGAAAACGGTTCTTTTCTTGAAACCCCTAGCAGCCACGTAGAACTTGCAAAAGATAAATTAGAAGGCGTTTTAACTTTAATTTGCATGTCGAAGGGAATCATAGCATGTATGATTGATTGGTTTACTTACTGTTTTGCTAATATGATAGATATAACGACGGTAGCATAATAGGACAATCTCTCACAATACCAACATTGTGTTCTACCTTAATGGGCACCGCCTGGAAGGATCTCCCTTATGGTCGACACTCCATACATTGGGTCTCACACATAATAAATGACGTTCGCATGAGGTTGGGTTTGGCAAGCCTAGCATATGTAGATATGGCCTTGCTAAGCAACTAACATTAAGGTCAGATTGTCAGGCTTGGCGTATGTAGATGCGGGACTGGAACACAGAAGATCGAAAGATCGAGCACGAGTCACATAACTGATGTGATTGGCATGATGGCCTACCTTAGCCACATACTGATGGCCGTGACGATCGGGGGAGGTATGAGGTTCTAGGATTGTGTAATCGCTTAGTAAATTTGAGAGATATTTTACTAAGTGGGAGTTTTAGAATTAATTAAAATTGAACTCCACATATTATGAACTTAATCTTCATGTTTTAGCGAATATCATTGTAGATAATGTCATTCCCAAAATGTTTATGACTATGGCTCTTTTAGTGTAATGAAGAACTTAAGGTAGATGGGTCTTACTTCATTTACGTGTACCAACACCGTTAGAGATATACTCATTAGTAATGACTTGCTAAACGTAATACGAGAATTGCTAGGAGATACACCTGATAACTCCGTAATTAAGGAAGATGATGATGAGTATTGTAATCACCATCACTTATGAATGACTGTCCAATACACCATACTTCATTCTATGAAATCTGAATTGCAAGTGCGTATTGATGACACCAACACGTATGACATGCTAGGTGAACTTAAAGAACTAAGTCACAAATCAGAGTAATGGAATATGAGTATATGGATGGGGTTTCTTTCAACTATGATGGAAGGAACAGCCTGCTGAGAAAGTCACTTGGAAAATGTATAAGATACATGAACACCTTGTGTACAACTTGGACTACTGAATGACTGGTTACTTTGCGATAACTGGGAAATGGCATCCGCTTCCTCCCAGCTACAAAGACCGTGTATAGACTATGTCATGAAGGAGAATCGTTCACCTATCATGAGGTCATGGTTAAAGTTGTGAACTTTAAAAGTAGAACCAATGCAGAAATAGTCATTGGCGGAGAAGGTATATTTGATATACAAGTTATAAATGTCTTTCCCCACAAAATACTAATTGAGGTTGATTAAGTATTTGATGCTTGAACTTACTGCTCAGAGAGTGTCTTGGAAGGGATGAGGTGACAATGTGTGCTGACGGCAATCAAGATAGTTGATGGTCGACAACACTCTCCCTCTACATCTATCATTTTACTAATTATATGAATAAATTTATGATCGTTTGAATGTGAACTTTATTAGTGTTCCTTGCATCTTACGAAGACAATTATTCATATTAGTGAGTAAGAAGTCAGTTGTTCTCCTTTTATGAATGATATATTTTATGGTCACATGACAGTTATGGATGAGTTATTCTTATATTGATGATAGTAGTTTGATCATTTATAAGAAATATTGTAATGCCAAGAAATTATCCAAACTTAATAATGACCTACTGTTTAAGTCATGAATGGTATGATGAAGTTTTGAGATACTTGATCTCTTGACACATGCAAACCATGCCTCTTTAGGTGAGATGACTAAAACCTCGCATTCTGGTAAAACAGAGTTTGTGATGATTGATGTATCATATTTCAGCATGTAGTGAATTTCATTATTTCGTGAACTTCATATGTGGACATTAGATGAATATGTGTATTCACTAATGAAACATGAGTCTAAAATAATTTGATGTGATCAAAGGGATTTCAGAATGAAGACAAACATGAGTCTGAAATAGTTCGATTTGATCAAAAGGGATTTCAGAATAAAGATGGATATTAAATTAACAAGATAAATAAGTCTCTACGATTTGATCAAAGTGACAAATATTTTGAGTTAGTCTTGGGCATAAAAACTTGTGAAAGTTGTTTCACAAATTACAATGCCTGGACCACTTCAATATTGGTTGATGTGCCTGAACATTATAATCATACTCTGTTGAATAGTGTATGGTCTAAGTTATCTCTTACCAAGTTACGTTATTATTTCTTAGAGTTATTAGTTTAATATGCAAACACTCACTTCAGTATAGGGAACCATCTGACTTCGTGGAAACCAACACTATATATGTTATGTGTGTCGTGGTTTCTAGGAAACCTGATTTATATGATAAATTATCTTTGTGGTGTATCCTTAGACAACTATGGATGCATCTTCCATAACTAGAACCAAAAGATCAAAACTTGTGTTGCTAAGTGTTTTGGTGTTTGTCAAGAAATGTTCTTGATGAATGTGTTAATGGAAGAAAAATGAAAGTTCAACCTAGGTAATTTACCTTGCCTCCAGATGTTAGAGTAGCGCAAAGGAATATGTTCCATAAGCAAAGCTCTACAATTAGAGGAGAAACTAATGATATTGACCATGATGTTTTGGTTAAATCTTTTACTGAACAAAATAGGATTCAAGAATATATATTTGCCCTTGTGCAAAATGATATTCATGATTCACTTGTCAAGTTAATAGAACAAGACATACACACGAACTACGAAGAAGCGATGGTGGAACTAAGTACGAGATATGACTATGAGTCATGAAATCCTATATGGAGTTACATTTAAGATTTCTTGAATCTTTTCAAGTAAACAGGTTACTTGATATTCTCAATAATTTTGGAGTTATAATGAATAAATTTGAACGTCAAGGAAGACGTAAAGATCGATTTGTCACAAAGAATGTTTCTGACAAATTCAAAAGGTTGACTACAATGTCTAGCTATGCTTGACTCAATGGGTTATAAACTACGATTGATCCCAAATGTTATCAATACCGTGACTTCCTCAAATCCTACATTCAAAGAAGTGTTGTAATTGGTACAACAAGAAGGTTCTACAAAACGTATGGATACTAGTGTCTCGAAACCTGAATTATCGTTTTGATGGATGATCAAAGGATTTTGGACTTAGCCAAAATATCAAGAAAACATGGATTTTCATGAAACTGAGTAGGAGCTAAATAGTTTCCTAAACTTGATATATGGACGACATATTTTGAGTGGGAGCTATGGGAGTATTATCCTAGTCTTATATGTAACTGACATATTTGAGTAGGAGCCACGTGATTATTATCCTGAACTTAATATGTATTTGATGGCACTGAAGTAGTGCTCCTCATTGGCTACCCCAAGTGGAAGGTTGAGATGTAGCATAGAGGCAAATTTCCCTCGGTGAAGATACCAAGGTTTGTCTCCGGCGGACTCCGAATGCTGCAAGTAGTTGTTAACGACGCGAGATATTAATATGCCGGATGGAGATGAGGTTGAAGTGGACTTGCACACAGAACAAGTAACTTTGCTCCCAACGAGTTCAGAAAGTTGTCAATCTCTCCGGCCTTGTTGTTTACAAAGGATCAAACGCAAGGGTAGATAGTACTGATAATTGCAACCGAAAGTAAAATCAGTAAATAAAGTGGAGGTGTAAACAGTGGTGGAAATATGGAACGGGGTACCATGGTGTTCACTAGTGATGTCTCCCTCCCAAAAAATGATAAAACAGCTAAGCTGGGTGAACAAATTACAGCTGGGCAATTGGCAGAATTATAAACGCACCACAATGCTAATTATGCTACTTGAAAGTAAGAGGCTCAAAAGTATGGGTAGTATGCCAAGACAAGTAGACTGAAATCCATCTGCATCTACTCACTAATCATCCACCTTGAGATATCTATCTAGAACACCTCGCTGGTATTAAGTTGCGAGACCCACCCAAAGTGTAAACTCAAAGCAACAGACAATTTCACTAACAATCTAGGCGTAAGGTAAACAATAATTGCAACCGCGGTTACAAGCACCGTTTTTTTCTCCCTGGTGGCAACATCACATCCCCTAATTTCATGTTTCTGTCACTCAAGCTAGACATCGGGGGGCATGAACCCATAATCATGCATAACGCTCCCTCTTGGATTACTATCTACTACTTGGCCAAAGCAATAAAAAGCAACGGAGAACATGCAATAATTACTCAAGAACAAAATATAAACGGTAAACCAAATATATAACTCATGACAATCTGAAAATAATCTCATAATCCATCGGATCCCAGAAAACACGGCATAGCAACAGCAGGAAAATTACATAGGTGCCTTGATCACGTAGGGCAGCTCACAAGGACTAAACATTGAATAACAAGATTGGAGAGAAGACATCACTTAGCTACTGTTCATGGACCCATGGTCCAAGGGGTACTACTCACGGCACATCCGGGAAGCGTCCATGGTGGTGGAGAAGCTCCCAGAGGTCAATCAACCTTCCGGCTGTGTGCCGGGAAGAGGTCTTCCGGTGATCCCGATCTTGGAAGTGCGACGGCGGCGGAACAGAGAGGTATTTCACGGTGTCGGGTTCTCCTCGAGGGTTTCTGGGACGAAGAGGTAACATAGGCCAAAGGGGGCAGCCAGGGGCTACACAGGGCTCCAAGGCGCCCTGGTGGCGCGGCCAGGGGTGGGGTCGCGCCACCTGGGCGCCTGGGCGCCAGGTGGGCCCCCCTGGCCCTCCTTCAGGGTTCCGGAAGTTTCCGTTCTGCTGATTCTTATTCTGATATTTCTGGAATTTTGGGAGTACTTTAAATTGGGGAAAAATCACTGCAACTAAAAGACATCAGCAAACAGAAACCGGCATTGGGTGCACTGAGTTAGTAGGTTAGTCCAAATATGTGTAAAATGATATGAAAGTGTAGCAAAACATGTAGCAATGTCACATAAAAGTGCATGGAACAAGACGAAATTATAGATATATTTGGGACGTAGCAACATCCCCAAACTTAATTCCTGCTCGTCCTCGAGTAGGTAAATGATAACAAAGATAATTTTTGTGGTGACATGCTAGCACACATATAATAACTTCGAAGTAAAGCAAGTAAGATGTGCAATTCAAGTCAAGATAAATACCAAGCAAGAGTCTTAGTATTGATTCTAGCAAAGAATGAACATAAAGGTGCAAGAGCTCTCACTGTTCGTGACTCGAATGTCTCCAAAAGGTGTTTGTGTGCAAGCAATGGGAGATGGTATTGGAGAATAAAAATAATATATATAGTTTAATTGAGAACTCAATCTACTAAAGTTTCACACTTAGTCTCCTTCGGGATCTTATTTTGACTCATCCCCAGACCACTAGTCAGGTACAGGTCAAACTGATCCTCTCCCTTTAGACTTTGAGCACTCATGCAATGGATGAGCGCGAGCAAGATACGTTGGCACTTAGGATGGAAAAGAGAGAAATGATGGGGAAGGAAGACAAAAAATGTGTGAAAGGCTCACATCAATGAGGACAATCATAGGTGAAAGAAGGACAAATGATAGATATGATGTGAGGAGTAGAGATTGAAATGTAATGGATTCACATATGAGCAAAGGTAAGCTCTCCAATGGAACTAGTGGGGTGCATCCAACTTGCTTGCTCATGAAGACCTAGAGCTCTTTTTAGGAGGCTCATCCTTGGAATATGAAAGCCAAGTTCTATAGTGTAAGGGTCCCCACATAGTTATGCATAAATGATAATCTCTATGGAGTACAAATATAGCAATGGAGTACGAGTGTGGATCTATCAAAAGGAATAATAGTGTTGCCCCATTCCCTCTTTTTATTTATTTTTTCCTCTTTTTTCTATTTTTTGTATTTTTGTGGACTCTTTGGCTCTTTCTATTTATCTCTCATTTGTCCTCTTTGGGATCTTTTAATATGTCCTCTTTGGGCTCTTTTTCTCACTTAAAGGCAACACTCTATATTTTACAAGAATATAGAAGATCTTCACACATTACAATAAGTACTCAACATAAAGAAAGAATGAAAACTATCATGATGTATGCAAATGTATGCCTCTGCCAGTGTAGCAGGATATGCAATGATACTAGCGCATCATGTAGCAATAATAAGGGCAAAGCCCAACTAGCATGCAGCTCCTCGATCAAGCAAAAGCACGTATGACATGAAGATCAAGTCATGAGATGGTGGATGTTGCATGACAATGTATCTCGGAAAGGATATGGAAAGGACTTCATAGGTAGGTATGGTGGCTATTTTCAGGAAGATATAAGAAGGTTTATGATGACAGAGCGTATCGTGCCAAGGGTTTGGATGCACCGACGAAGTATGCGCTAACTCTTAAGGTGACAAAGTGAAATGCACGTACCGAAGAGGCTAGCAAAATATGGGAAGGTGGAAGTTCCAACAATCGAATACTCGCATTAGTCCGAAGAACTCATGCACTTATTATCAGTAACTCTCTATCTAATCAGGAGGTTCACAAAGAGACGAGTACCCCGAGGAGGAGTGTATGGGGGTTTGGTTATCCTTGCGCATCCTCGACCCATGGTACGTGAGGGTACTCTATATATTCCAACCCCTCCAGAGGTTAGCGATACATCTAGTAGCTAGAGTTCTCAACTAATTTTTGTAGTTTTTGAAAATAAGCACGGATTGCCCAAAATACGACACATATCATTAATAGGCTCAAGCTCTTGTCACCCTAATGTCCAAACATTACTCTAATCAATACCTCAAAACTATTGCATGTTACTACTACGCTTGTAATAGCAAGCTTAATTACCTACTCATGCAAGACACACAACTCGGTGCAACAAGCCAACTCTCTAAACAATATAAGAATGAAAGCTCAAGCCAGTTCCTAGAACAACCTAAAAAAAGCTCTTAAAAGATAATCATGAAAACTAAGAGCTAAGCATGACAACAGCTATGAAACAGATAAAGAACACACACAAAAAGAAAGATAAGCATGCAAGTCCATGTTGTGTTCTACGGTGTAGTGGAGCGTGTTTCTCTCCCAAACAATGAAGGATAGGATCCAACTTGTTATGAACAGCAATAAAAACTAAAACAAACTAAAAATTAAAGAGCGATACGCTCCAAGTCTAGCACATAACATATGAAACGATAAAAATATAGCATGGAGAAGGAAGAAATGATGATTGTTGATGGAGAAGGGGATGCACAGGGGCATCCCCAAGCTTAGATGCTTGAGTCTCCTTGGATATTTCTTGGGGGTGCATGGGGGCATCCCCAAGCTTGAGCGCTTGATACTCCCGAATCTTCTTTCTTCATCTTCCTTCACATCCTTGAATACTCCCTTCATACGAAACTAATCATAAGCTAATTAGAGTGGTTAGTACCCATGATAAAATATATTTTTCTCCACTAGAAATAATAATATTCTTGAAGAGCCACTGTTTCTCAAGATTTCCAAAAAGCCTTTGCAAAGAAAAAGCAAGCTTAAGGTTTGCAAAACGATGAAGATGCAAAACGTGGCAGAATCTGTGAAAAGCATACCAGCAGGTAGTAAATAATTTTTTCGTGGTACTTCTGCAACTCAAATCAAAAAACTCAGAACAGATGCACGAAATCCAATTGTATAGAGCATGCTGTCAAAAACATTCAGATCAAAAATACGATATGGTGATGTATGGCCAATTTTTCTGTCATGGGGACATAATCTGTTTCTGGACAACATGTCACAACTTTTGTACTTTCTTGCAATCAGAGGCTAAAACTTGGCACAAAGCTTGAAAATAAAGATACAATGATGTTGCTACAGTAGTAACAAGCATCAAGACCACTAAAACTGAAAGTAAAAACATCTTGGGTTGCCTCCCAACAAGCGCTTTCTTTTACGCCTTTTATCTAGGCATGAAGATTATAGGAGATGCTCACAAGAGAATAAAAATTGAAGCGAAAGGGAGCATCAAGAAGAAAATATCAAACACATTTAAGCCTAACCCACTTTCTATGCCTAGGAAACTTGTAAAGAAATAAATTATGAAAGCACAAAGTGACAAGCATAGGAAGGTGGAACAAGAGCAACTTCAAATCTTTCATCAAAAAGAGAGGTGTTTTTGTAAAATGAAAGTTTCTACAACCAAACTTTCCTGTCTCAAAATAATTTTTAGTATAATCATGAACAACATCAAGAATATAACTATCACATAAAGCATGTTGTTCATGACCTACAAGCACATGTGTAAAATTTTCAATACAGTCTTTAGGAACATAAGACAAATGCAACCCATCACATTGAGCCTTAATAAGAGAAAAATTCTCCGGAATAGTTGGATATTTAAAATGTATAATAAGACAATCAAGTGTGGGTGCAATAACAACAATGTCGTGCTTAACATAAGGAACTATAGAAAGTTCATCTTTGTAAGCATCATCCATAGTGACATCTTGGCCATAACAAGTGTCAAGTTCTTGAGAAAGGGATGTATCAAGTGAGTCCTCGGAATCATAAGATTCCTCATCATAGAAATCATTGGCCTCTTCTTGGGAAGCAAACATTTTATTTTTAAAATCCTCAATATAATCATTGCAAACATAACTCTCAAAGCAATATTGAAGCACTGCAAAAATTTCGAAATTGTGAATAGTATCGTAATGATTTCCAATCAAAGAAGAAATCTCATAAGCCCCCTTCAAAGCAACAAACTCTTAAATCTTTTCAACATCAAAGTAATCATAAACATCTTTAGAATAAGAAGATAGGATCTCATTCTCATTAAACTCACATTGTAAAGGAAGGTGTTTACGGTCTTTTCTAGAGAAGCAAGTAAAATCATAAATATAGCACAAAGATTCAGCATAGCAATAAGAGACTTGTATTTGATCCCATAAGTGTTTCCCTTTCTGAGATAGGTGGTGCCGCATATAATGGGCATGATCATCCAATGATTTTCCCTCAACCAAGTCGGTTGGGTTTTTAGCGCGAGCACAAATTGATCGAAGACAATCCAAGTGAAACATGTTCATCCTACCATATTTGGGTGGTTCCACACTCATGGTAAAGATAGCATCAGTAGGAAGACAAAGACAAAGGAAAAAGGTAGCAACTATTTTTTTGGTTTTTCATATAAGATTCTAAAGCAAAAATTGGAAAGTAAACTAACAAGACTAAAAAGCAAAGATAAAAGATAGTGTGTAAATTCCCTATCTTGAAGATTGGAGTCCCCGGGAACGGCGCCAGAAATTTGCTTGATGGCACTGAAGTAGTTCTCATCGTTGGCTACCCCAAGTGGAAGGTTTAGATGTAGTGTAGTGGAAAATTTCCCTCGGTGAAGATACCAAGGTTTGTCTCCCGCGGACTCCGAATGCTGCAAGTAGGAGTCAACGGCGCCAGATATTAAGTTGTCGGATGGAGATCAGGTTGACGTGGACCTGCACACACAACAAGTAACTTTGCTCCCAACGAGTTCAGAGAGGTTGTCAATCTCTCTAGACTTGTTTTTTACAAAGGATCAAACGCAAGGGTAGATGGTAGTAATAATTGCAATTGAAAGTAAAAAAGCAATAAATAAAGTGGAGGTGTAAACAGTGGTGGAAATATGGACCGGGTTCCCATGATGTTCACTAGTGATGTCTCTCTCCCAAAAGACGATAAAATAGCTAAGCTGGGTGAACAAATTATAGCTACGAAATTGACAGACCTATAAACGCACCGCAATGCTAATTATGCTACATGAATGTAAGAGGCTCAAAAGTATGGGCAGTACGCAAAGACAAGTAGACCGAAATCCATCTGCGTCTACTCACTAATCATCCACCTTGAGATATCTATCCAGAACATCTCGCTGGTATTAAGTTGCGAGTCCCACCCAAAGTGTAAACTCAAAGCAACAAACAATTGCATTAACAATCTATGCGTAAGGTAAACAATCCTTCCAACCACGGTTACAAGCACCGTTGTTTTCTCCCTGGTGGAAACAACACATCCCCTAGTCTCATGTTTCTCTCACTCAAGCTAGACATCGGGGGGCTTGAACCCACAATCATGCATAACGCTCCTTCTTGGAGTTACTATCTGCTACTTGGACAAAGCAATAAAAAGCAACGGAGAACATGCAAGAATTACTCAAGAACAAAATATAAAAGGTAAACCAAATATATAACTCATCACGATCTGAACATAATCTCATAATCCATCGGATCCCAGCAAACACAGCATAGCAACAGCAGGAAAATTACATAGGTGCCTTGATCATGTAGGGCAGGTCACAATGACTAAACATTGAAGAACAAGATTGGAGAGAAGACATCACATAGCTACTGTTCATGGACCCATGGTCCAAGGGGGACTACTCACGGCACATCCGGGAAGCCTCCATGGTGGTGGAGAAGCTTTCGGAGGTGAATCCTCCTTTTGGCAGGGTGCCGGGAAGAGGTCTTCTCGTGCTCCCGATCTTGGAAGCGCGGCGGTGGCGGAACAAAGAGGTATTTCGCGTTACCTGGTTCTCCTCGAGGGTTTCTGGGACGAAGAGGTAATATAAGCCAATGGGGGAAGCCAGGGGCCACCTAGGGCTCCCAGGCGCCCTGGTGGCGCGGCCAGGGGTGGGGCCGCGCCACCTGGCCACCTGGGCGCCAGGTGGGGCACCTGGCCCTCCTTTGGGGTTCCGGAAGCTTTCGTTCTACTAATTTTTATTCTGATTTTTCTAGAATTTTTGGAGCACTTTAAATTGGGGAAAATCACTGCAACTAAAAGACATCAGCAGATAGAAACTGGCACTGGGGGCACTGAGTTAGTAGGTTAGTCCAAATATGTGTAAAATGATATGAAAGTGTAGCAAAACATGTAGCAATGTCACATAAAAGTGCATGGAACAAGCAGAAATTATAGATACGTTTGGGACGTATCAGTATCTGACATATCTGAGTGGGAGCTATGTGGATGTTATCCTAGTCTTATATGTGACTAACATATTTGAGTGAAAGCTATGCGAGTGTTATCCTGAACTTAATATGTGCATGACATATTAGAGTGGGAGCACGATAACACTCTCTATGGATAACATATTGTGAATGGTGTAGTTGGTATTAATGATTGTTTGAATCTTTCATAAATGAAGATGAATAAATATTAAGCATTAAAATCTATCAAGATAGATTAATGTGTTTAATAACATTGAGTCGGATTACTTTCCTGGATAAGATTTCGAAGGAGTTCAGAATGGGATAAGTCAAGAATGTAGTTCTTACTTGTATATCCAAGGAAAGTATTGAGTTAATCTCAGTACAAGAACAATGGTTAAGTAAAAGAGAGAAATGGATGTGCTACATCCTCTATGCCTCTGTCATAGGTTCTTTCATATAAAACCAGAGTTGTGTACTCAACGTAATGTGACCCAAGTTCTTAGTAAGAAGAACATGTTGTGATATGATTTATGAGTAAATCATTGAACAAAGAGTTAAGTTTATCCTTCAGTAACTGGAGAGAACTGAGGAAACATATCTAATTTGTAAAGGATACTGGACTTGACCATAAATGTTATGCTGGTTCAAGTTCTGACACTAACCTAGAAAGTTGAGATATCACTAATGAATGCCTAAGTTGAAAGAAACATGGTTAGACATCAAAGTTGCATACAATGCACTAAGATTGAAATCTACAATGATAAGGCTGCTTTAGAAGTGGCAAGTGTTATAATTTGGCTTAATAAGTTCAACTTCAAATTGAGTGAGTTTTCAGTGTGCATGACTAAGTGAAGGTCCATATGATCCAACGAACGTCATTGCTGAAACACAACAAACACAGTCTCACTCTACCACCATATATATATATATATATATATATATATATATATATATGCAGCCGGTCTATTCTGACATCGTTGTCAGAATAACTATTTTGACAACATTCCGAACTGCATCGTATCGCAAAGAGAACCGCACTGCTGTATTCGAAGCACTCCAACTCGGGTAAAAACGAACCGTATGTAGTATTTTCGCCATAACTTTTTAACCATTGGTCGGAATTGAGCGTATGATACACCGTTGGATTCGTATGGAAAAGTAGCATCTTCCGTATATTGAACACTTCCCCCGATTCTTCACGGATTAAGAGCAGTTTCGAAAATGGTGCAGCGACTCACTTTCACAGCTGCAGTTTTTTCGCGGTTTTTCTTAAACCGTTCATCGGAATGATGCAAATGATATACTGTTGGAAAGATATCGATCAGGCGCTCCATCCATAAGTAGAACACTTTATCTAATTCGCTGCAGATTTGAGAGAAATCTAACCGCAAAAAACGCACACACTCTATTTTTCGCCGGCGGATCTTGTAGAGAGTAGAACTTTTTAACCGCTTGTCCGATCGGTGCGTATGATACACCGTTGGATTCATCTGTAGTAGTAGATTAGTCCATATGTTGAACACTTTTCCATATTCCACACGGTTTTGAAGTAATTTGAAAAACGGTGTTGCTCCCCTTTTTTTGGACAGAGGGAGTTTTTGCCTAAATTCGTTTGATTCGTTCGTCCGATCGATGCAATTGATACACCATTGGTTAGCTATCATCGAGACGCTCCATTTGTATGTAAGACACATCCTCTAATTCTTTACGGTTTAAAAGTTGTGTCGATTTTAGTAAATCGCGGAACTCTGTTCTTCGCGGACCCAGAATCAACGACGTGAACTGCATTCGCCAGGCAACCGCACCGCATCCGACGGGCAAGCGCACTGCATTATCGCCAGACAAAACGCACGTGTTTTTCGCGGAACAAAATATCGGCGAGTGAACTGCATCCGCGGGGCGCCCGATTGCATTTGTCAACAGAAAGAACTGCACAAGATTTTTTCAATTTTTTTATGAGAACTTCAAAGTTCGCTTCGGGGAAGTGAACCACGAGTACAAACAAAGATACAAACCAAGCGCACTGCAACATTTTTTCAGTAAATTGCATCGATACATCAAGTGCACTGCAATATTAATAAAGCAAACAACACATGTTTTTTTACTTGTTTACAAAGTGAACCATTTTTCTTTCTTTTCACAAACGCGAACCACAAGAGACGATTACACTGAACTGCATTAGGATATTTTAATTTGTAAATATCTATTGCACGGCTTGTGAACCTCTTTATCATATCCAAAGGAAATGAAAAAAATAACATTTTTTATTATATTTTTTTACAAGAAGTGGACCGCATACATGGACTATGTGAACCTCACAAATGAATCTGTCACACCTTGTTGTCTGCAACAATTCAAATTCAATTTTTGTAGAATCTCCAAGGTTTTGCGCCGTGCGCCGGAGAATTGCATCATATGGGTACAACTGAACATCATCATTCTCAAAAGTAAACTCCATTTTTTATATTTCTTTTTTGATCACTCGCAAAAACATACAAGTACATATTGTAGTATACTGAACCACATTGCAGAAAAACACTTTCTTCAGATCTTTGAGAATCTTATTGTAGCTGAACTCCTTCTTCAGACCCTGGACAGTGGTTAGACTCTTGCGACCATTACGATGCTGGATGCGTGCAAGAACGTAGTCTTTTGATCCTGCAGCTGCACCAACGTCCCCAGCATTCGCCTCGGCAAAGGGATCTGCTTGTAGCAGCAAGATAAATGAGCAAGACATCCCAAACGCAGCAAGAAATACCAATCATAACTGGGATGGAAATACGATAGGCATACCAGAGGCAGTTGGGATCTGAATGTCGAGATCAGACATGAAAACTCCTGGTGAGAGTGGCAAAAGCTAACGGTCCAGAAGATACAAGAACAAAGACTTGACCGCTTCTGCCTCAAATAAGATGCTTCCTACTCTTATAAAATATTATGGTGTGAATATTGTGACTGCCTCCAAAGCATTGTCCTTGTTACACATGAAGCTAACTTTGGATGTCCCTGGCACTATTTTTTATAATACCAACCAAAGCGAATAGAGGGTGGTATTGAGATTAGTGCCAGGGACGATGTTAGTGAATATTGTGCTGTGTGGGGTTTGCTACTCCGTTGACATGTGTACCAGACTACCATGGTGAACTGCAAGCAGCAGGTGGTGAACTTCGAGCCGGCGCCATCCAAACTACACCGAGAGAATTAACGAACATAATTTAGACACTGGATTCACCAAAATCAAACAACAAAAAACAAAAAATACTCAAAAACTATTTTATGAACTGCATACCCCTATATCCGGGAGGGAAGCACTGAACAACACAACCAGGTGAGCTGCATGCAACTCCCTCGCACTGCAACACCTAGGGCGTCCTAATAGTGGACTGCACGCACGAGTTGGCAGTGATGCAAGCCGATCAGCGGCAAACTGCATAACCGGCGATGGCAAGCTGTGGTGTAACGGCGGCCATGGATGGACCTGCCGTGGCACAAAGAGAGAGAGAGGGAAGGGATTAGCGAGAGAGGACAAAGCAGGGGAAGAAGGGAGAGGAGCGATGGATGGCGCTGACTTACCGGCGGCAGCTTCACGGAGACGGCCAGAGGAAGGGCGGATCGGGTAGTGGTTTTTGACGTAGACGAGGGGTATTGAGCGGCTGGAAGCCCCTGTGCTCCTTGTTGCGCTTGTACCCGGTGTAGGGCAGGAGTAGAAGAAGCGCCTTCCGGAGGCCGGCGACGCCGGCGAGCCGTGCTCTGGTGGTCAGGGGCGGTGGGGGCGATGGGGCGATTTCAGGAGGGGGATGGCGTCGCGCTCCAGTGGCCGGGGGCGGGCGCCGGGGTCCGGAGGAGGAGGCGCGCCGGGCGGGGAAGTGGGAGGAGGCGCGCCGGGCGGGGGTAGGAGGAGGGGGAGGAAGGTGCCGGCCGTGGAAGACATGGCGGCGCGCCGGCGAGAGAGAGCGTTGTGGTGTGGGGAGAGAGAAGGCGTCGGACACGTGAGGTGTGGGATGAGTGCGTGAGGTTGGGGGAGGATATATGAATCGGTGGGGGTAGATGGGATGGGCCGAACGGTTTTTTTGCTGTCTGTTCGCGCGGGTGCGTGGGTTAGACTATAGTGTTGGCAGAATAAAAGAATTGTTGTTAGAATAAGGTCTTAAGGGGTGTTGTTAGAATAGACCCACCCTATATATATATATATATATATATAGTGAAGCTATTCATCACCCAGGGTACAGAATAATTTATTCTTCACCCGAGGTAATTTTACGAACCTTTCATAAAAAAATTACATTTATAATACAAATAGTTTCATTAATATGGATTCACTACATAAATTTTGACATAAAAAACAAAAATATAGCTCATAAGATAAAAAAATTACATTTTATGTATATTTTACCCCATTATTTTTACGTTTGTAATTTTACGTAACATAAAATATATTTTATGGTGATTATATTTGTTTATGTTCTCTTTTTACGTATGAAATAAGATCAAATTTACGAAAGGTAAAATTCCGGTGTATTAATGTCAAATCAGAGGGGGGTGAAGAATAACTATTCCTCACCCAGGGTGACGAATAGTCTATCCCTATATATATATATATATAGCCGGTCTATTCTGACAACATTCCGCGCTGCAGTATTTTCGCAAAGAGAACCGCAATGCTGAATTCGGAGCACTGCAGTTCGGGTAAAACAGAACCGCATGCATCGTTTTCTCTTCAACTTTTTAACCGTTTGTCGGAATTGAGCGTATGATACACCGTTGGATTCTTATGGAAAAGGAGTATCTTCCGTATGTTGAACACTTTCCCCGATTCTTCACGGATTAAGATCAGTTCGAAAATGGTGCGTCGACCCACTTTTGCAGCGGGCGTATTTTCGCGATTTCTCTTAAACCGTTCGTCGGATTGATGCAAATGATATACCGTTGGAAAGATATCGATCAGGCGCTCCATCCATATGTAGAACACTTTGTCTAATTCGCTACGGATTTGAGAGAAATCTAGCCGCAAAAAAAACGCAGCAACTATGTTTCTCGTTTTCGGATCTTGTAGAGAGTAGAACTGTTTAACCGCTTGTCCGATCGATGCGTTTGATACACCGTTGGATTCTTCTGGAGTAGTAGATTAATCCATATGTTGAACACTTTTCCATATTATACATGGTTTTGAAGTAATTTAAAAAACGGTGTTGCTGCCCTCTTTTGGACAGCGGGAATTTTTGCGTAAAAAATTTCGATTCATTCGTCCGATCGATGCAATTGATACACGGTTGGATAGCTCTCGTCGAGGCGCTTCATTTGTATGTAAAACACATCCTCTAATTCCTTACAGTTTAAAAGTTGTGTCGATTTTAGTAAATCGCGGAACTCCGTTCTTCGCGGACCCGGAATCGCCGAGGTGAACTGCATTTGGCCGGGCAAGCGCACTGCATTATCGCCAGACAGAACGCACGTGTTTTTCGCGGAACGAAAAAATCGGCGAGTGAACTGCATCCGCGGGGCACCCGATTGCATCCGACAGACAAGCACACTGCATTATCGTAAAACACAATTGCACGTGTTTTCTCGTGTTTTCTCTCGGAACAGAAATCGGCAAAGCGAACTGCATCCGTGGGGCGCCGGTTGCATTCATCGACGTAGAGAACTTCATATGATTTTTTCAATTTTTTATGAAAACTTCAAAGTTTGCTTCGGGGGGAAAGTGAACCGCAACACAAATGAGGCTGTTACGAACTGCATTTTTTTTCAAGCTTCATTAAAAAATCAACATCTTTTCACTGTACAACCACATACAAAAACAGTACAAACATATATTCACAAATTTCCGCAGGCTGGCTGCTAGTGCACTGCATGTCCACACCCCACATCTCTGCACCTGTGACGTCTATGGAACCACAAATCAATAAAATCTACAAATACATCCAAAAAACTAACTGTATGCGCCGAAGCAAATGAACTACAAATGTGCACATTATATCGGCATCAAAAGAACTGCAAAACGAGGTAGTTAGGCACCACAACGGACGAACTGCAAAACAGGGTCGGCACCATCATATCCCACGGCAGCGTGAGCTTTGGCTATGCAGCCATGGCTTTGTTGCAGCCAGATGGGGCTTCCTCCGCGCGGCGTCCACCGCGGCGCCCGACCAAATCCAACAAAGACACAGCAGCACCGTCGGAAGATCTCGGGGGAGGAGAAGATCAGGCTGACCGACACGCCAATGGGGGCTTCCTTCGTGCGGAGGCTGTTGCTTCTCTGCCTGTTGGCCGCCTCCATAGTGGGCATGGTCGCTGAGCAGGGTCGGGGGACAGAAGCACGACCATGACGTGGGCGGAGGGGGCCGGCGCCACTTGCTGCTTGCTCTCGTCCCGGGATAAGCCAGATCGGGTCGCCCGTTGCCGGCCCAGATCCAGCCGCCGGGAGCCGCGATGGGGGGCGGTTGGCAGCTCGGATGCACCGCGGGCGGTGGGTCCAGTGGCAAGCGGCGCTTTGGCGGCCTTTGGAGGTGGTGGCCGCCTGGATCTGCGACCTCCGGAGGCGACTTGACAGAGGGCGCTGGGGCTCGGGGTGGTGGCCGGGGTGGGATGGCGCGGAGGCGGGGCACGTCGACCGCTGGTGGGATGCGGAGGCGCGGCACGTCGGCCGCTGGTGGGACCCGGTGGCGCGGCGGGAACAGGAGGGTCTGGTGGCTAGGCGGCCAAGGGAAGGCGCGATGGCGCGCTGGGAGAGAGGAGGTTGGGCGCCGCCTGGCCGGAGAGAGGAAGTTTCCGCTGGGGGAGAGGGAGGCTGGGGCTCCCCCGGCGCATCTGGGCGGCGGCGCTGAGAAGATGTGCCCGGGGGGGGGGGGGGGGGGGGGGGGGGGATGGCCGACGTGGGTGAGGGTGGGTGGAGATTAGGGTACTTTTTAAAAAAAACCTGGGTGGGTGGGCTGCGTGTTGGGAGCCCGTGATTTCTAATTTTCTCCGCGCGCGTTGTTGTTCGGTTCGGGGTGTTTTTTGACACAAGGTTTTGTCAAAATAAGTTGTTAGAATAAGGTCTTAAGGGTGTTGTTACAATAAACCCATCCTATATATATATATATACCCCTTAAGACTCTTATTCTAACAACACCTCTTATTCTGCCAACACCTGATTAAACGGAAAAAACGCCGAACGAAACCGCGCATGCCAGATTAAACAACCGACAACCCACCCATCCAAATCCCCCACCTACCCCACTTGACCCCACCTTCCTAACCCCCACGCCGACCACAACCCCACGTACAGCGCTGCTCACCCCCACCCCCCACGGTGGCGCCCAGTCTTCCACTGCCGGCGCACCACCCAACCTGTAGCCCGCGCTGCCGAACACACCGTCCACCTATGAGCCGGCCGGCACCAGATCCGGCGGCGGCGGCTGCGTCCCTCCCGCCCCCCAGATCCACCGCATGAAGGCCACCGATCCGCCTCGCCCGACCAACCCGGATTTGCCGCGCGCCGGCCACCTCTCCCTCGGATTCGCCGAGCTCCGGCCAACACGCGACTGCCCAGGCGTCCTTCGCAGATATGCGCCTCCCTGGCCACCGCGCCCAGGCCATGTTCTTCACTGCCCCCGTCTGCGTGTTGCACTCGCCGGCAAATGTCGATGATGTTGAGGGAGGGAGGGGGGATTTGATGCGCCTGTTCCTGGACGCCCGACCACGCCGCCTGCCCTAGATCCTCCCCCCGGATCCTATCCTGGATCCTCCCCGCCCCGGCCGCCCTTGGATCCTCCTCCACGGCCGCTAATTATTAAACATTTTGTGTGCAGACGGCCGCGGTGCGTGCAGTTCGCGGAGTGGTGGTGTTGCGCGCTCAATGGTGTACATGTTAGGTGGTGCTCCGCTGAAGTTTTTTGTGCCTATTTTGAATTTTTTTTGTTTGTGCTTTTGCTGGATGTAAGCAAAATGTAAAAATGGTTCACTGACTGAGAATCAAGTTCAATGTGGTTCACTGTTTTTAGTTTTTGTGGTTCGGTTTAGATTTGAATGTGGTTCGCTTTAGCCAATCCCGGTAAAAATGGGTGTGGCTGTATAAATTTGTGTAGCTCACTACTCCCATCTTTTGTAGTCCAGTGCACATGGCGTTTGTGTACAACAAATATTGCGGTTTATAAATAAATTTGGAACAAAAAATGCAGTTCACTCGCCTCGTTCTTGTGGTACACGCTCGTTGATAAAAATTTATGTTGAAAGTTAAAAAAATAAGAGCAGTTCTCTCCGTCGATAAATGCAACCGGTGCCTAACGGATGCAGTTCGCTTCGCCGATTTCGGATCCGCGAAAAACACGTGTAATTCTGTTTTGCGATAAATGCAGTGTGTTTGTCTATCGGATGCAATCGGGTGCCCCGCGGATGCACTTCACTCGCCGATTTTTTTGTTCCGCGAAAAACACGTGCGTTCTGTCTCGCGATAATGCAGTGCGGTTGCCCGGCCAAATGCAGTTCGCTTCGTCGATTTTGGCATCGCGAAGCGCGATTTACTAAAATCGGCACAACTTTTAAATCGTAAGGAATTAGAGGAAGTGTTTTACATACAAATGGAGCGCCTCGACGAGATCTATCCAACCGTGTGCATCGATCGGACAAACGAATCGAAAAAAATTACGCAAAAACGTCCGCTGTCCATAAGAGGGCAGCGCCACCGTTTTCTAAATTGCTTCAAAACGGTGCAGAATCTCGAAAAGTGTTCAGCATATGGATTAATCTACTACTCCAAACGAATCCAACGGTGTATCATACACATCGATCGGACAAGCAGTCAAAAAGTTCTACTCTCTACAAGATCGGCCGGCGAAAAACAGAGTGTGCGCGTTTTTTTGCGGCTAGATTTATCTCAAATTCGTAGCGAACTAGAGAAACGCTTCTACATATGGATGGAGCGCCTGATCGATAGCTTTCCAACGGTGTATCATACGCATCATTCCGACAAACATTTGAAGAGAAATCGCGAAAATACTCCCGCTGCGAAAGTGGGCCGCCACACCGTTTTCGAAACTGCTCTTAATCCGTGATGAATTAGAAGAAGTGTTCAACATACGGAAGATGCTCCATTTCAATACGAATCCAACGGTGTGTCATACGCTCAATTCCGACAAACAGTTAAAAAGTTGAAGCGAAAACGGTGCATGCGGTTCTGTTTTGCCCGAGCTGCAGTGCTCCGAATTCAGCAATGCGGTTCTCTTTTGCGATACGATGCAGTTCCGAATATTGTCAGAATTGTTATTCTGACATTGATGTTAGAATAGACCGTCTGTATATATATATATATAGTGAAGCTATTCATCACCCAGGGCACAGAATAATTTATTCTTCACCCGAGGTAATTTTACGAACCTTTCATAAAAAAATTACATTTATAATACAAATATTTACATTAATATGGATTCACTACATAAATTTTGACATAAAAAACAAAAATATCGGAATTAGAAGAAGTGTTCAACAGACGGAAGATGCTCCATTTCAATACGAATCCAACGGTGTATCATACGCTCAATTCCGACAAACACTTAAAAAGTTGAAGCGAAAACGGTGCATGCGGTTCTGTTTTGCCCGAGCTGCAGTGCTCCGAATTCAGCAATGCGGTTCTCTTTTGCGATACGATGCAGTTCCGAATGTTGTCAGAATTGTTATTCTGACATTGATGTCAGAATAGACCGTCTGTATATATATATACTGTATATATATATATATATATAGTGAATCTATTCATCACCCAGGGTACAGAATAATTTATTCTTCATCCGAGGTAATTTTACGAACCTTTCATAAAAAAAATTACATTTATAATACAAATATTTACATTAATATGGATTCACTACATAAATTTTGACATAAAAAACAAAAATATTGGAATTAGAAGAAGTGTTCAACATACGAAAGATGCTCCATTTCAATACGAATCCAACGGTGTATCATACGCTCAATTCCGACAAACAGTTAAAAAGTTGAAGCGAAAACGATGCATGCGGTTCTGTTTTGCCCGAGCTGGAGTGCTCCGAATTCAGCAATGCGGTTCTCTTTTGCGATACGATGCAGTTCCGAATGTTGTCAGAATTGTTATTCTAACATTGATGTCAGAATAGACCGTCTGTATATATAGGGATTGACTATTCGTCACCCTGGGTGAGAAATAGTTATTCTTCACCCTCCTCTATTTTGACATCAATTCATCACCCAGGGTACAGAATAATTTATTCTTCACCCGAGGTAATTTTACGAACCTTTCATAAAAAATTACATTTATAATACAAATATTTACATTAATATGGATTCACTACATAAATCTGACATAAAAAACAAAAATATAGCTCATAAGATCAAAAAAATTAAATTTTATGTATATTTCACCCCATTATTTTTATGTTTGTAATTTTACGTAACATAAAATATATTTTATGGTGATTATATTTGTTTACGTTCTCTTTTTATGTATGAAATAATATCAAATTTACAAAACGTAAAATTACGGTGTATTAATGTCAAATCAGAGGGGGTGAAGAATAACTATTCCTCACCCAGGGTGACGAATAGTCTATCTCTCTCTCTCTCTCTCTCTCTCTCTATATATATATATATATATATATATATATATATATATATATATATATACAGCCGGTCTATTCTGACATCGTTGTCAGAATAACTATTCTGACAACATTTAGAACTGCATTGTATCGAAAACAGAACCGCACCACTGAATTTGAATCACTGCAGCTCGGGTAAAACAGAACCACATGCATCGTTTTCGCTTTAACTTTTTAACCGTTTGTCAGAATTGAGCGTATGATACACCGTTGGATTCGTATTGAAATGTAGCATCTTCCGTATGTTAAACACTTCTTCTAATTCCTCACGGATTAAGAGCAGTTTCGAAAACGGTGCGGCGGCCCACTTTCGTAGCGGGAGTATTTTCGCGATTTCTCTTCAACCGTTTTTGGAATGATGCGTATGATACACTGTTGGAAAGCTATCGATCAGGCGCTCCATCCATATGTAGAACACTTTCTCCAATTCCTCACGGTTTGAGAGGAATTTCAATTCGAATAAAACACAACAACTCTGTTTTTGGTTTTCAGATCTCGTAGAGAGTCAAACTCTTTACCCGTTTGCCGAAATGATGCGTATGATAAACCGTTGGATTCGTATGGAGTAGGATCATCTTCGACATGTTGAACACTTTTCGATATTCTTCATTGTTTTGAAGGAATTTTGAAAACGGTGTGCTGCCCTCGTTTGGGCAGCGGACGTTTTCGCATAATTTTTTTTGATTCGTTTGTCCGATCGATGCAATTGATACACGGTTGGATAGATCTCGTCGAGGCGCTCCATTTTCATGTAGAACACATCCTCTAATTCCTTACGGTTTAAGAGCAACGTCGATTCTAGTAAATCGCGGAATTCCGTTCTTCGCGGACCCGGAAATCGGCCGAGTGAACTGCATTTGCCAGAAACCACACCGCATCCGACAGCCAAGCGCACTGCATTATCGTCAAACGGAATTGCACGTGTTTTTCGCGGATCCGAAATCTTGGGAAGCGAACTGCATCCTTCAGAAACCGGTTGCATTTATCGACAGAGAGAATTGCACTTACTTTTAACTTTCAACATAATTTTTTATCAACGAACGTGGACCGCATGGACGAGGTGAGTGAACTGCATTTTTTTTAAATGAACGATAGTGATACAATACTATTTTCCACTTGGTTTTTTATCAATCCGTTGCAGTTCGCTTCAATTTTCGAGCATAAGTGAACCGCAATGCTACCGAAACTGAACCACGTCAATCAAGCAAGCAAACTGCATGATTTTTTGGTTTCCTAACATTATTGTACTTTACATCAGGGACAAATGAACACCATCACTCTCAAAAGTTGATCACATCACTCTCAAAAGTGAACCACAACATCAAAATAATTGCATAGCTCAATACAGGAAACTTCTCAACGAAAACTTGCTCCAAGCTATCTCCATGGTACGCACAGAGTTGGAAAGACGTCAGCGGCTAGAGTTCTTTTTGCAACAACGCTGGATTGCCGGCCCTGGCGACGAGGTGGAGAGGGCTGTCGCCCCTCTTCCCGGGGTTGTCCCTGCTTCGCCACTCCTTGAAGCTCTGCTGCTTCTCCATGGACAGGAACTTGAAGGTCAACTTTCCACAACCAAATCCACAAAAAGGTCAACTTTCCACACCACGAACACCCCCCCAGGCCAGGACTACGGCCAGAGAAAGCATCGCCCGACCCAGGGCAAAGCACCGCTGCTGCCCTCGGACACCGACAAGCTCGACGCGGCCAGGAGCTGCCGGTTCTCGACGCAGCCCTCGTGCTGCTCCGCGTCCGCCATGGCCCCCATCTACCGCGCCCTCATCCCCTCCACGACGACGATGACGAGCACAACTTGCCAACAGCGAGAAACCACCGCAGATGTTCAGATCAAGGGGGGACAGATCGAGCGAGAAGGCGGGTGGAGAAAGAAACCTAGCGCGCACCAGATCGAGCGGGTCGGGGGATCAAATCTGGGGAGCGGGCGGGCGGGTGTGGTGGCGGATTTGGCGGCGAGGTCTGCATCTCGTCGAGGAAACCGGCGGCGGCGCGAGATGGTGGTGGGGGCGGCGCGGGATGAAGGCAGGGGGGCTCGCGGCGACGCCGCGGGATGGAGGTGGGTGGGATGTGAGGGGTGGGGATGGGTGAGGAGGAAGAAGGTGGGGGAACGTGGGGAGGTGGGATTGTTTTTTGTTTTTATTTTTTTTCTCTGTGTTGGCGGTGCGGTTCGGTACGCTGTGTTAGCTAGGTGTTGTTAGAATAAGGGGTGTTGTTAGAATAAGAGTCTTAAGGGTGTTGTTAGAATAGACCCACCCTATATATATATACCTCATCATTATAATGGATAATGAAGTAATTTCAAACTAGGTGACATTAATGATTTGCAAAATACATACGGATCTGAATGGTACAGACCGTTGATACAACATTTTCCACAAGCAGGCATGATCAATAACCATATACATGATACGGAGTTATGATCCATAGAAAAATGCAACTAGATTACTTGTACTCTATTGCAATTGGGAGATTGTTGGGAATGTGCCTTGGAGGCAAATAAAATATGTTTGTGAGCATATTCCATTCGTTCATAATATGTTTTATACTATGTTATAACTGTATTAAGCGGAAACCTTAATACACGTGTGGTATACAAACAACCAGGTCCCTAGTTAACTCTAGTATACTGTCCATTGGAAAAGCGGATGCTCAAGGTTTCCTGATCATGAGATATGAACCGCCTATTGACAATGGGGTCGTATCATTGGGAGAATGATATGATGGACACACACCCACCAGAAGTGTTGCAATGTGATCGAGTCACATAAGTTCAATATTGCGATAACTATAACGTAGTGACCAGATCCTTTGACCGTGATGATCATACGTAATTGCTATCTATTAGGATGCTTTGATTTGCATCCACCTCCAGACTGAAATATGTTGGCCATAAAGGTGTACTTTGGGTATTCCAAAATAGATATGTTGATGAGCATGCAAATAGGTCAAAGCGTAATTTTTCCATCCGAGTGACAGATAGGTACTCTGGGCCCACTCGATGATATTACATCATAAAGATTGCAATCATGTGACTAGGTCACGGGGTTGTAATATCACAGGAGGGGCCCACCCCCCTATGGCTGGCGCATCAACCCCCCTTGGGGGTTTAGTCCCACCCCATGGAGGGAGGGAGGTGTGCACCCCTCCTTGGCCTATATAAGGAGGGGTAGGGTGCCATTTTTCTTCATAACTTTTGATTTGAGACAAGTTTCTCTAATCTCTCTTTTCCTCCTTTCTCCTTCCTCGAGTGGAATGCCCATGTTTGGAGTCTACGCTTGGTTGGGGATTTCTCCACCATACGCATGTTGTCGTGCTACTGGAATCGGGATTCGAATCCATCTTCTTTCAGTTGCTTGCCTGGTTGGGAGCCCGGAGGGAACGTCGGGTACACTGTATGTGTGTAATCCCGTGAGGCGCTACACTTGTGGTTCTCCTTCATCGTCATGGCCGTATCGCGACGTCTTTACTGACAACGTTCCGACGGGGACGCAATCCCGTCAGCGGTCTACAAGGACCGGGTGGCTTCTGGAGTCATCGTGGATCTGCGTAGCATCGGGGATTGTTGGTACGACCACATCAACCACGTTCAGGAGGGAACGTTTCCATCTTAACGGACTACATACTGGTATGTGACCTATTTTCATCTGTTACTTGCATCGCCATAGCATATGTCTTGGGTTTGGGTCTCGTAGGTTATGAGAAATTATTGTTTTCTGCCCCGAACCCCAATAGATAGATCCCCTACACTTGCGGGTTCTCACTTGCCATCAACCAGCACCTAGACACACCACGCCATGGTGCACTCCAGGAGATGGTGTTGATATGTCCCAAACATATCTGATATGAGGTGGCTCGATCTTCTCAGTAAGTGTACGGTGAATATGAGGGCGGTGATAGATAACTTGTATTTAGCCGATGAACTCTCCTTCCTAGATCCCTAATTGCCAATGCAATAGCTCTCTACCCTTTGGATATTCACAACTTCACACACTTGCGCAACGTAGTCGTCGACCACGAGACGGTAAATTGCAATCTACTAATTCCCAGTGGAACAACAGATCACATAGAACTTGCAGTAGCAACACTTCAGATCGATACGAATTTAAGTATATGATTCAAGATGAAAGCTTGGAGCTATTCTCTAGAATTAGGGTTTATCTAAACGTGGTCTAACTCTAAAACTCGTAGGGGGTCCTATATTTATAAGCTAAGGTGTCCAAACAGGGATACATGGACCGCAGCCCTTAATTCTGCGCGCAGGCATCGGGCAGGTCGGACGGTCTGAGCTGGAACTCGGACGGTCCGACATCGGGACGGACGTTCCGACTTGTTACTCGGACGGTCCAACATATGCAGTAAATACCACTGATGTCTGTCGCCGTAAGTCAGACGGTCCAACTTGGTACTCGGACGGTCCGAGCTGTGGTTGGACGGTCCGACTTGGCCAGTAATTCCACTGATCTCCGGATGCGTATTCCGAACGGTCCGACTTCTTGCTCGGACGTCTGACTTGGAGTCCCGGACGGTCCGACTTGTAATTCGGACGTCCGACGTCTTTACCAAATCCTCCTTTGCTTCATCCTCTCGCAACTCTTCTCCTCGTGCAACTTGCCCTTGTCCCATGTCTTCTTCTTGTATGACTCCTTCGTACCTGATAACACATATACACAAGGAATTAGGCAGTATAAAATCCTCATTAAGGAAAACATCAGATTCTATGAGGAATAAGTTCACCTGTTGTTCTAATAGCTTTGTACGGGCCTTGTAATAGGTCTGATTCTAATTTCATTGGACTTATTCATTATTGGTTCTTCAAGAGGAGTTGTAGGTGCGAAGGTAGTAGGGATGTCCTCATCATCTCCCCCCTTCAAAAGGCGTCGACCTCGACGCTCCAAGGTCATCTCCATCATAGGGTGACAAATCAGCAACATTGAAACTGTTGCTAGCACCTCCAAACTCAGCAATGGGTATATCAATCGAGTAGGCATTATCATTGATCTTGGCTAACACTTTGTAAGGACCAGCACCACATGGCTTCAACTTGGAATTCCGCATCTCTGGAAACCTGTCCTTGCGCAAATGCACCCAAACCTTATCTCCAGGCTGAAAGAGAACTTCCTTCCGTGATTGGTTCCGTGCAGCAGCAATGTTCCTTCCTTGCTTCTCAATTGCCTCTTGAGTTTTCTCATGAATCTGCTTCACATAATCTACTCTTTTAGATGCCTCCATATTAACTCTTTCCTGCAATGGAAGAGGCAACAAATCAAATGGCGTAATAAGCTTAAAACCATACACCACCTCAAAAGGACAAAGCTGAGTAGTAGTGTGTACTACCCTATTATAAGCAAACTCCACATGTGGCAAACACTCCTCCCATTCACGCAGATTTTTCTTGATCATAGCTCGCAACAATTGTGAAAATGTTCTATTCACCACCTCCGTTTGACCATCGGTTGGAGGATGACATGTAGTGCTGAACATCAACTGTGTTCCTAGCTTTCCCCAAAGTGTCTTCCAGAAGTAGCTCACAAATTTCACATCCTGTCAGAAACAATTGTCTTGGGCTCTCCATGCAAGCGTACAATCTCCCTGAAAAACAGATTAGCAACATGCGACGCATCGTCGCTCTTGTGGCATGCAATAAATTGTGCCATCTTAGAAAATCTATCCACTACCACATATATACTATCATGACCATGTTTAGTACGTGGAAATCCTAACACAAAATCCATACTAATATCTTCCCAAGGTGTGGTAGGAGCCGATAGTGGAGTATACAAACCATGATGCTTCAGCTTGGACTTTGATGTGTTCCATACAATGCAACAGCGAGCAAACCTGTCCACATCACGCCTCATCCTAGGCCAATAAAAATGATCAGCAAGCATGAGTAGCGTCTTCTCACGCCCAAAATGACCCATCAAGCCTCCAACATGTGATTCCTGCAACAAGAGGAAACGCACAGACGATTCTGGAACACAAAATTTGTTAGAACGAAACATAAATCTATCATGTATGTGGAACTTGTCCCACGCGTTTCGAAGCACACACAAACGATATGGTTCAGAAAAATCAGGATCAGTTGCATATAAATCACAAAAGCTCTCTAAACCAGGAATTTTAACATCAAGATGTGTCAATAACATGTTCTTCCTAGACAGAGCATCAGCAACAACATTATCTTTCCCTTTCTTATGTTTAATGATGTAAGGAAAAGACTCCTTGAACTCAACCCATTTAGCTAAGCGCATATGCAAGTTAGATTGCGCTTTCAAGTTTTCAATGCTTCATGATCAGAATGTATGATAAATTCTTTTGGCCACAAATAATGTTGCAAAACCACAAGAACTTGAACAAGTGCATACAATTCTTTATCATAAACAGGGTAGTTCAATCTAGCACCAGAAAGCTTCTCACTGAAATAAGAAATAGGTCTACCTTCTTGCATCAACACACCACCAATGCCGATACCACTAGCATCACATTCAAATTCAAATTGCTTAGCAAAATCAGGTAATACAAGTAATGGTGCAGAAGTAAGAAAACGTTTCAGCTCATCAAATGCAAGGTCTTGGGAAACACCCCAAACAAAAGGTACACCTTTCTTAGTCAATTCATTCAAAGGTGCAGCAATAGTACTAATGTATTTCACAAAACGTCTATAAAAACCAGCAAGACCGTGAAAACTTCGTACTTGGCTAACATTCATGGGAGTAGGCTAATTTTGAATTGCCTCAATTTTAGAAGAATCTAATTCTACCCCATGCTTAGATACAACGTATCCCAAAAATATGACCTTATCTTTTGCAAATGTGCACTTCTCAAGATTAGCATATAATTTAGCATCACGCAACACTTGCAAAACTTGTCGAATATGATAAGCATGCTCAAACTCAGTGCGGCTGTAAATAAGTATATCATCAAAATACACAACCACAAAACAACCAATAAACTCCCTCAAAACATGGTTCATTAATCTCATGAAAGTACTAGGAGCATTAGTAAGACCAAAAGGCATAACTAACCACTCATATAAACCAAACTTAGTTTTGAAAGAAGTTTTCCATTCATCCCATTCTTTCATCCTAATTTGATGGTATCCACTACGCAAATCAATTTTAGAGAAAATAGCAGCATCACTCAATTCATCAAGCATATCCTCTAGACGGGGAATAGAATAGCGATATTGAATAGTGATATTATTTATAGCTCTACAATCTACACACATACGCCATGTACCATCTTTCTTAGGAACCAAAATAAAAGGCACAACACAAGGGCTAAGACTGACACGAATATACCCTTTATCCAGAAGTGCTTGTACTTGTTGTTGAATCTCCTTCGTCTCTTGGGGATTGGTCCTGTATGGTGCCCGGTTGGGAAGCGTAGCACCCGGTATAAGATCAATTTGGTGCTCAATACCACGCAATAGTGGCAACCCCGCTGGTACCTCTATCGGAAACACATCATCAAATTCCTGCAAAACATTAGACACACCAGGAGAAAGAGGATGATTATCGTTAGAAAGCAAAACCTCGCCTTTGTACATAAGCACAAGTGGCATGGTTGTAGGATCCTCACTAAATTCTCTCATGTCTTATTTGGTGGCTAATATAAGCAAACTAGGCTCTCTCACACTTTTCGTTATAGAATCACTCATAGCTATTACATTGTTCTCTCGTGTGGGTCCTAAATTAACCTCAACTTTCTGGCGAGACTCATTCACAATTTGATGTGGGGACATAGGATGGAGATTAACTTTCTTGCCCTTGAACTCCAAGTAATATGTATTGGCTCGGCCATTGTGTTGCACATGGAGATCATATAACCACGGCCGACCCAATAGAAGATGGGAAACTGTCATAGGCACCACATCAAAATCAATGGAATCCTAGTAGGGGCCTATCTCGAAATTCACACGCACCATATGATTCACTTTCATCTCACCACTGCCACTCAACCATTGGACATAATATGGATTTGGGTGAGGTACATATTTCAGATTTAGCTTGGCACATAACTCCTTGCTTGCGAGGTTGCGGCAGCTACCACCATCGATGATCACTTTGCAAGCTTTGTTAGGACCAACTAATGCCTTGGTATGAAATAGATTATAGCGCTGAGAATCAGCATGTAGCTGCACGGTGAGAGCACGTTGTGACACAACAATAGTAGGAGCAGGCGACGGAAAAGCATACATGCCTTCTTCCCTGTTGTATCCTTCCTCATCACACGTGGCTGGGTCTTCATCACCACCGGTTTCATACTCGCAGGTTTCTTCATTAATGAACATGACCTTTCGGTTCGGGTAATCTCTCTTGAAGTGACCCGGATTACCGCGAGAGTGACAATTCATCTAGCAATTGCGAGCTGTAGACATGTTGGAGCCTGCACTAGTGGCAGGAGCAGCTGGCTTCTTGGCCATAGAACCATTGGAGGCTGGCTTGGAAATTGAAGAAGAAGCCCGAGTATTGGCGCCATAGTTCTCCATATGTGCGGCAGACGGTGTCCTTGGAGAAAATCTGCTAGATGATGTGTATTTGGCCTTAAGTTGTGCCTCTTCTGCAAGCTGTGATTCAGCCTCCCTTGCAAGGTGTAAGAGATCATTCATTGTATAATATTGGTGATGCCGAACAATACTCTTGATAGTAAATTTCAGCCAATGGAGAAAACGATGCATAGTCATCTCAACAGCCTCGCGGACTCAAGCACGTTGTAGCAACATCTCCAGTTCCATATAGTATGCATCAACCATCATAGTACCTGTCTTCAATTGTTGCAACTTATCAAAAACTGTCCGCAAGTAATTAGTCGAGACAAAACGAGTTTTCATGGTCTCCTTCATCTCACGCCAAGTGCGAATAGGAGTCCCATTAGTCTCTCGGATCTCAGTCATAATGCCATCCCACCAACACAATGCATATCCATCAAATTCTGAGGAAGCAAGCTTGATCTTCCTATCTTCAGTGTAATCATGCAAACGCCATAGTTTTTCCATCTTCAACTCCCAAGTGAGATACTCTTCCACATCCGTGGATCCTTCAAATCTAGGAATTGTAAACTTGGGCTTGCCTAAACCATCATCTTCCTGAACTGGCACACGCCGTGCACCCAAACCAAATTAAGGATGGTGACCCGGACCTTGCAGACCACACCCACGGCCTTGATTGCCCCTCAAATCAGCATTGTCATCATGGACACTACCATCATCTTCACGAGCGTCAGGTTGACATTGTACAATAGTTGATTGTATGCCAGTGACAGATGTTGTCATTTGTTGTAGGCTCTGCTGGATAGCAGTAAGTTATTGTTGCATAGTGGTGACTGCAGCTTCAGTCGTGTCCACTTTCAGTTGGACCTCTTGAACATTTGTATCAATCGTATCACCGGATTTAGTAATCATCCCAGTCAAGTGATCACGGAGACCTTCATATGCCTCCCATGTAAATGGAGCATCCTTGGCCTGTTTCTACATCACATAAAAACCACTTTGAGACATGATTAGTAGGTTAGTGCACTAAATCAAAATCTTTTGGTGGACACTCACAACTCACTCAAAACTGACAAGAAAAGGTGAATCTTACCGTTCCAAAGTGAATAGTAATGCGTACCCATTCGGATGGAGGACTAGTGCACGGATGTGATGAAGTGAATACCCGGGTATAAGAAACCGTCACATGACAAAACAGGATTATGTAGTGGAGCTATAGGTATGTGATACGTCTCAAACGTATCTTCTTTTCCAAACACTTTTTCTATTGTTTTGCCCTCATTCTTGCATGATTTGGACGAAACTAACCCGGACTAACGCTGTTTTCAGCAGAGCTATCTGTATGGTTTTATTGTGCGCAGGAAAATGGATTTTTGGACGTCTTAGAAAATTCCCAAAAAAATACCAGAAAATCCACGCACCCGAAGGAGCCAGAAGCCAGAAGTGGGACCAGAGGGGAGCCCAGGGGGCCCCAGGCGCCCCCTGGCGCGGCCAGGGGTGGGGTCGCGCCCTCTGGCCGCCTGGGGGCCTCCCCCCTCCTCTTGTGCCCTACCGATGCTCCTATTTATTCCCCAGAAGTCGTTTCCCCAATTCTCGTCGCGGAGCCGCCGCCACCCTCTGTTCTTCTCCGGTAGGGCTAATCTGGTGGCTGTTTTGGCCTCCGGAGAGGGGAGATCATCGCCATCGTCATCATCACCACCACTCCCTCCTCCCTCCATGACTTCTCCATACATGTGTGAGTAATTCCCTGTTGTAGGCAAAGGGGATGGTAGGGATTGGATGATTTAGATCATGTAATAGTTTATCAGATTGTTGGGGGCATGTGCCTATCATCTAGATTGTTGTTTATCATCTTTGCTTCAACTTGTTGCTCTTAATGCTTGTCACTTTGGGCCCGAGTTCCATGATTTCAGATCTGAACCCTATGTGTTTTCATGAATATATTTGTGTTCTTGATCCCATCTATGAGTTGTATGCACCTTTTATAGTCCGGAACCGGCGATCCCAAAGGTGACAGCTTGGGACACCAAAGAGGATGGACTATAATTTGAGGATTCCATGTATCCATTGATTGTTAATGCTTTGTTTCGGTGCTCTTTGATAGGAGCACCTTAATCTCCATAAGTTCCTTTTGGCCCCGTTCGTAGCGGGATGGTAGGACAAAAGATGTTGTGCAAGTTCTTATTGCAAGCACGTACAACTACCTATGGGGTACATGCCTGATGTTTGATTTATGCCTAGATGATCATTGCTTTTCTGTGTGCCTTGCCCCAAGTTAAATACATGATGTGTCTTGTCCATGCAGCGCCCAACCATCCATCTCCCTAGCCTACAGTGTTTTTAATTTTACTGATTACTAGTTGTTTATTTTTGTTGTTTCACCACCACTATTACCGTTGATATCATTACATCCATACCGCAGTTGCTATTAATATCTTGTTGCAAGTAAGTGTATCTCAGGTGCGGTGGAATTGACAACTCCACTGTTAAAGCTTGTGGATATTCTTTGGCTCCCCTTGAGTCGAATCTATAAATTGGATTATTCTTACCCGCGAAGACTATCTCGATCCCCTGCAGTTGTGGGTTATCAAGCCTGTTTTCTGGCGCCGTTGCCGGGGAGCATAGCTTTATTCACAAGTCTACTTGAAGTATTTTACCTGCTGCAATTTATCCGCTATGGGTAAGAAAGAAGACCCCAAGGTCCCGATCTTACCATCCTGTACAAGAAAAGGTACTTTTCTGAACACTAGTACTACACTTGATTCACTTTCAGTTATGAGTAAGTTTGCTTCACCTCCACCACATGATGCCTCTACTGAATCTGTTACTATGTCCGATACTTTTGATGATGCTTCTACTACTCTTGATGATATTGGTTCACTTAGTCACACCCTTGAGAAACAGATCGCTGCTGCTGCAAAGAAATATGGAATTGAAATTCCTGATACTTTCTATCCTTTTGATGGGACTTACACTTATCCCGATCTGAGTTGATGATGATTTTCTATCCTTTTAAGAGACTCCTTGATGATGATTATATTATACTTGATGATGATTTATGCAGCGAGCTAACAGAGTTTAATGACCCTGACCCTGATGCTATTAAGAAGCTTCTCGAAAAACACTCCCTGAAGAACAAGACCCTTCCTGATTCTAAATTTGCTAAGTCTCCTATATGCATCAATGATCCTGATTATAATTTCTCTGTTGATCTTTCACTTATATCTATGGTTGAAGCTGACCCCTTTTATGGCAGAGAAAATGATGATGCTATTGCACACCTGACCAAACTCACTGAGTTGGGTGGCTTGTTTACTACATATGAGAAGATACAAAACTTCTATGTTACTAAGCTTTTTTCCTTTCTCTTTAAAGGTAGGTGCTAAGGCATGGTACGATGCACTACCATGTGGTTCTATTAGGAGTCCTCAGGACTTAGCTTGCTCTTTTGTTGATAAGTGCTTTCCTGCTCATATGCAACATGCTGCTTTACGAAGAATTTATAACTTTAAACAGTTGCAGGATGAGAACCTCCCTAAAGCTTTGAGGAGGTATTGCAGTCTGATCCAGGCTAGACCGGGACATGGAGTCCATAAGAATGAATTAATTGATATATTTTATGTTGGTCTAACTGATGAATCTAGATCCTATTTGGACGGTTTTGTTGGTTGTGTTTTCAGGAAAAGAACGTCGGACGATGCAGAAGAATTAATGGGCAAGATTGCCAAGAACCACGAAGATTGGTCCATCCCTGAACCACCTCCACCACCAAATAAAAGGGGCATGCTTGTCCTAAGCCCCGAAGATATGCAAGAAGCAAAGAAGTCTATTAAAGAGAAGGGTATTAAAACTAAATACGTGAAGAATCTACCCCCTATTGAGAAGTTGCGTGAGCCTACCACTCACCCTCCTATGGTAGAGGTACACTCTCTTTTAGATTTCAATGCAAGTGACATTCCTCATGGTAAGCCTCCTGATCAATGTTTAGATGAGCTTGATAATTTTATTATGAAGCAAAATCACTTTAATGAGAGGATACAAAGTGAGTTGCATGATAATTCCCTTGCTATCAAAAGTTTGCTTGACGTTCTAGGTAGAACAGTTAATGATGTTAAATGTCTTGTGAGGCATTTTCATATGGTTCAAACTCAGCTTGATCAAATTTCTAATGTGCAAAATGATTTGCTTGCTAATAATGCCAAACAGGATATACAGGCCTTCGGGATTAAAACCCGAGGGGGAACTAGCACTCAAGATCCTCTCTATCCGGAAGGGCATCCTAAGAGGATCGAGCAAGATTCTCAAATACAGGAGGAAGAAATTGTTTGCTCTCCGAAGAAGAAGCAGGAGCACAAAGAAGCTGACAATTCCAATGATCCAAATAGTATATCTACCTTCGATGCTGAGACTGAAGACGGGGCTGAGCCTGAAAAGCATGGTGAAAAGAATGATCCACCCGAGGTTCGAGAAGAAGAAGCACCCGACAAACGCAAGAAATACACTAGAGAATATTTTATCGCAAGAAGACATGGGAAGGAACGAGAACCATGGGTACAGAAACCCATGCCCTTTCCAGGTAAGTCTCTCAAAACTAAAGAAGAAGAGCATTTCAATAAGTTTTGTGAATGGATGAAACCTATTTTTCTTCAAATTCCCTTGACTGATGCTATTAAGTTACCTCCTTATTCGAGATATATGAAATATATTTTTACTAATAAAAGAAAAGTTCCTAATGAAGCAATATGTACTATGCTTGCTAACTTCTCTTTTAGTGGCAAGATTCCTGATGTCTACGCACGCTTCTATTCTTGTAGACTATGTTGGGCCTCCAAGCGCAGAGGTTTGTAGGACAGCAGCAATTTCCCTCAAGTGGATGACCGAAGGTTAATCGAACTCATGGAAGTAGAGGTTGAAGATGGTATCTCTCAAGCAACCCTGCAATTAAGATACAAGAAGTCTCTTGTGTCCCCAACACACCTAATACAACTAGGAGTTGTATAGGTGCACTAGTTCGGAGAAGAGATGATAAAATATGGGTGATAGGTGTGATAAAACGAAGTAATATAAATCTGTAATAAAAAGTGCAGCAAAGAAACAAGTAACAAAAGTGAGTGCAAACGGTGTAACAATGGTGTAAACAAGGCCTAGGCTTCATACTTTCACTAGTGGCAACTCCCAACAACATTAACATAGTCTAATCACATGATATTTCCCATAAAACATGCAATGGAGACGTACTCGGAGGTCATTCCTTTGTGGTCAAGAGAGGACGAGAATTGTGTAGGGCTACAAAAGCACACCTCAGAGTTCGTAGTTCTCAATCTATGGATTTCCCAATGTCACCGCGGCCATCCAAAGAGAGTACCACAATCACCACAACATATCTAAAGGATAGTCAAAGACAAGGACCAAGAGACTCTCAATCTTCAATCCACACACAAAAGAGGAAATCACTCATGATAATATTCTTCTAACCCATGTCCAATAGACCACTGTCATCTTGGTCTCGGAGATTATACTAGATAAGATCAACTGAGTACATCAATCCAATACATAGAGGAAGGGCAAATATCATGGGATCACCCTAGATTAACATAGCCTATGATCACAACAAAGATCACATCATGGGAGAGAGAGAAACCACACAGATCAAGAAATAATCCTTAGCCCCGAGGGGAACTACTCACACACGGACATGGTGAGAGGGAGAGTTGTTGATGGAGAGGTGCAGCCCGGAGGAGATGAAGGAGACGGCGACGGCGGCGGCCACGGCGGCGGCGGCGCCCACGGCCACGGCCACGACCCTTGGGGGCAGCGGCCCTTGGCCCTTCTTCTTCCTTAGAGATGGTGCTGCTTTGGAGATTGATCTCCCCCTCAAGACGGCTGCCAAGGGGGAGGAAATTTCGTGGTACCCTTTGACCTAGCTTTCCTCTCTTTATATAGACTCTCGGATTCCCGTCATCCAGATTAAGTCTTCTGTATTTCGGGGTTTATGGAAGCATCCGAACTCTGATTGGACCGAATTTTATGTCTAAATCTATCGGAACAAAATTCCCTACAACTTTGTAGTTTTACGTTTTTCCGTTGGAGGCCGTCTTCTAGCGTTTACAAGGCGATCTTTAAAACCTGCCTGGTGGGGACGGATTTCGGGAGAGTTAGAGTCCAACTCCTACAAGGCTCCTTTTGTGATTTTTCCTTTATCCAAGTAATTCCTACACATAAAGTACAAAAACAAGAACTTGTGCACTCTTACAACCATTAATAGTTAGTTCCAAAATATGTTATAAAAAGATATGAAAGTGTATCAAAAGTATAGCAATATCACACAAAACATGCATGGAGCAAGCAGAAATTATAAATACGTTTGGGACGTATCAACATCCCCAAGCTTAATTCCTGCTCGTCCTCGAGTAGGTAAATGATAAAAAGCATAATTTCTATGGTGACATGCTACCAACCATATAAGAACTCTTAAGCAAAGCAATCAAGGCATGTAATTAAATTCAAATCATAACAGGCAAGAGTCTATATTACCATTGAAACAAGCAACATAAGAACATAAAGGTGCAAGAGCTCTCGCTGTCCGTGACTCGAATGTCTCCAAATGATGTTTGCGTGCAAGAAAGGGGATAGGGATATACGAGAAAAAATATTTTTGTGTTGAGAACTCAATCTACTAAAGTTTCACACTTGGTCTTCTTTCGAATCTTATCTTGACTCATCTCCAGACCACTAGCCAAGTACAAGTCAAAATGATCCACTCCTTTTCGACATTTTGAGCACTCATGCAATGGATGAGCGTAAGCAAGAAATTTGACACTTAGGATGGCAAAGAGAGAAAAGGTGGAGGAGGAAGACAAAAATGGTGTGAAAGGCTCACATCAATGAGGACAATCATAGGCGAGAGAAAGCCAAATGATAGATATGATATGAGGAATAGGGATTGCCATGCAACGGATGCACATATGAGCTAAGGTAAGCTCTCCAATGGAACTAGTGGGGGTGCATCCAACTTGCTTGCTCAAGAAGACCTAGAGCTCATTAGAGGAGGCTCATCATTGGAATATACAAGCCAAGTTCTATAGTGTGAAGGTCCCCACATAGCTATATGCATGAATGATAATCTCTATGGAGTACAAGATATAAGATGGAGTACGAGTGTGGATCTCTCAAAAGGAATAGTAGTGTGCCCCCTTCTCTCTTTTTATTTTTATTTTTCTCTTTTTTCTATTTTTTCTATTTTTTTGTGGCCTCAGTGGCTCTTTCTATTTAACTCTCATTTGTCCTCTTTGGGATCTTTTGATTTTGTCCTCTTTGGGATCTTTTCCTCACTGAAGGGAAACACTCTAATTTACAAGAGGGTATAGAAGATCTTTCACACTTTACAAGGTACTCAAAACATAAAGAATATGTAGCTATCATGATGTATGTAATGTATGTCTCTGCCAGTGTAGCAGGAACATGTATGACATGAAGATCAAGTCATGAAGAGGTGGATGTTGCATGGCAATATATATCGGAAAGGCTATGGAAATGCCTTGATAGGTAGGTATGGTGGCTGTTTTGAGGAAAGATATAAGGAGATTTATGATGACAGAGCGTATCATGCCAACAGTTTGGATGTACCGGCAAAGGTGGACGCCAACTCTCGGAGTGAGAAGAAAGCAATGCACGGCACATGAGAGGCTAGCAAATATGAGGAGGTGGAAGTGTCAACTTTCAATACTTACATTAGTCCGAAGAACTCATGCACTTATTATTGGTAACTCTCAATCTAGTAAGGAGGTTCACAAAGAGACAAGTACCCCGAGGAGGAGTGTATGGGGGTTTGGTTATCCTTGCGCATCCTCGACTCATGGTACGTGAGTGTACTCTAATATCCGACCCCTCAAAAGAGTAGTGATCCATCTAGTAGCTAGAGTTCTCAACTAGTTTTGTAGGTTTTGAAAATAAACACGGATTGCCCAAAATACGACACCTATCAGTAATAGGCTAGAGCTCTTGACACCAAAAGTTCATACATTACTCACATCAATACCTCAAAACTATTGCAAGTTACTACTAAAATTAAATAGCAACCTCAATTACCTACTTTCAAGACAAGACACAACTCAGTGCAATAGGCAAACTCTCTAAACAAGATAAACATGAAAACTCAAGAGAGTTCCAGCAACAAACTAAACAAAAGCTCTTTGAAAAGATAAACATGAAAGCTAAGAGCAAAACATGGCAGTAGCTAAGAAAAGAAAAAGAACAACTCACAGCTAAGGAAATAGTCATGCAAATTCTATGAGTAGTTCTAGTTCAAACGGAGTGTGTTTCTCTCCCACACAAAGTAAGACGGGATCTAACTTGTTATGAACAGCAAGCAAAGCTAAAGAAAACTAAAAATAAAACTTAAGAGCGAGACGCTCCAAGCATAGCACATAACGCATGAAGTGATAAAAATATAGTGAGACGAAGGACGAACTGATGTTTGTTGATGGAGAAGGGGATGCACGGGGGCATCCCCAAGCTTAGACACTTGAGTCTCCTTGAATATTTGTTGGGGATGCATGGGGGCATCCCAAAGCTTGAGCGCTTGACACTCCCGAATCTTCTTTCATCATCTTCCCCCGCACACTTGAAAACTCCCTTCATACATAACTCATCATATTCTGATTAGCGAGGTTAGTACCCATAATAAAATAATTTTCCCCCATTGGATATAAAGATATTCTTGAAGAGCTACTGTTTCTCAAGATTTCCAAAAGGTTTTTTGCAAAGAAAAAGCAAGCTTAAGGTTTGCAAAAGTTAGGAGAGACAAAACGTGGCAGAATCTTTGAAAAACAGAACAGCAGGTAGTAAAGAATTTTTTAAGGGTACTTCTGCAACTCAAATAAAAAAACTCAGAACATACAAAAGTTCCGTAATTGTATAGAGCACGCTATGTAAAAATTTCAGCTCAAAAAGATGAACTGGGATTTTTCTGTGATTTTTCCCGTCACGAGGACATAATCTGTTTTCTGGACAACATGTCACAACTTTCACTTCCCTTGTCATATGAGGCTATAACTTGGCACAAAGCTTGAAAATAAAGATTCAATGATGTTGATACAGTAGTAACAATCATCAAGACCACTAAAAACAGAAAGTAAAAACTCAAAGTAAAGATAACAAGGGTTGTATCCCTAGAGCTCTTTTTTTATAGCCATAAATACAAACTTAAGATTTTGATGATGCTCTCGTAGGAATAAGAGTTGAAGAACAAAAGAGAGCATCAAGAAGCAAATACGAAACAAATTTAAGCCTAACATGCTTCCTATGCATAGGAATATTGCAATGAAATAATTTATTGAAGCACAAATCAATAAGCATAGGAAGGCAAAACAAGTGCAACCTCAAAACCTTCAACATAAAGAGAGGGAACTTGATATTATTAAAATATCTATAAGAATATGTTCCCCTCTCATAATAATTTTCAGTGGGATCATGAATAAACTCAACAATATAAGTATCACATAAAAAAATTCTTATCATGATCCACAAGCATAGAAAATTTGTTACTCTCCACATAAGTAAAATTCTTCTCATTACTAATAGTGGGAGCAAACTCAAGAAAAGAGCTATCACATGAATCATTCTTATCATGATACACTTCCAAACATTTATTCTTTATAGCATAAGTGTCATCACAATAATCATCATAGATAGGAGGCAAAGTATCATCAAAATAAATTTCCTCATCAAAACTTGGGGGGCTAAAAAGATCATCTTCATCAAACGTAGCATCCCCAAGCTTATAGCTTTGCATATCATTAGCATCAAAAGTATTCAAAGAAGACATGCAAATAACATTACTACTATCATGAGTGTTGTGCAAATAATAAAGCTCCATAGGCTTTTTGATCTCCTCCTCAAACACTTCATGTCCTAACTCAAGATAGAGCTCATAAAGATCTCTCATAATTTTGTTGTTGTTTTCCATAAAGCCTAACTAGTGAAAATAAAAACAAGAAACAAAAAGAATTAATTGCAAGATCTAAAGATATACCTTCAAGCACTCACCTCCCCGGCAACGGCGCCAGAAATAGCTTGATGTCTACGCACGCTTCTATTCTTGTAGACTATGTTGGGCCTCCAAGCGCAGAGGTTTGCAGGACAGCAGCAATTTCCCTCAAGTGGATGACCTAAGGTTTATCGAACTCAGGGAAGTAGAGGTTGAAGATGGTCTCTCTCAAGCAACCCTGCAATTAAGATACAAGAAGTCTCTTGTGTCCCCAACACACCTAATACAACTAGGAGTAGTATAGGTGCACTAGTTCGGCGAAGAGATGGTAAAATATGGGTGATAGGTGTGATAAAACGAAGTAATATAAATCTGTAATAAAAAGTGCAGAAAATAAACTAGTAACAAAAGTGAGTGCAAACGGTGTAACAATGGTGGAAACAAGGCCTAGGCTTCATACTTTCAATAGTGGCAACTCCCAACAACATTAACATAGTCTAATCACATGATATTTCCCATAAAACATGCAATGGAGACGTACTCGGAGGTCATTCCTTTGTGGTCAAGAGAGGACGATAATTGTGTAGGGCTACAAAAGCACACCTCAGAGATCGTAGTTCTCAATCTATGGATTTCCCAATGTCACCGCGGCCATCCAAAGAGAGTACCACAATCACCACAACATATCTAAAGGATAGTCAAAGACAAGCACCAAGATACTCTCAATCTTCAATCCACACACAAAAGAGGAAATCACTCATGATAATATTTATCTAACCCATGTCCAATAGACCGCTGTCATCTTGGTCTCAGAGATTATACTAGATAAGATCAATTGAGTACATCAATCCAATACATAGAGGAAGGGCAAATATCATGGGATCACCCTAGATTAACATAGCCTATGATCACAACAAAGATCACATCATGGGAGAGAGAGAAACCACATAGATCAAGATATAAGCCTTAGCCCCGAGGGGAACTACTCACACACGGACATGGTGAGAGGGAGAGTTGTTGATGGAGAGGTGCAACCCGGAGGAGATGAAGGAGACGGCGACGGCGGCTGCGGCGGCGCCCACGGCCACGACCCTTGGGGGCAGAGGCCCTTGGCCCCTTCTTATTCCTTGGAGATTGTGCTTCTGTGGAGATTGATCTCCCCCTCAAGACGGCTGCCAATGGGGAGGAAATTTCGTGGTACCGTTTGACCTAGCTTTCCTCTCTTTATATAGACTCGGATTCCCGTCATCCAGATTAATTCTTCTGTATTTCGGGGTTGCTGGAAGCATCCAAACTCCGATTGGGCTGAATTTTATGTCTAAATCCATCGGAAAAAAATTCCCTACAACTTTGTAGTTTTAAGTTTTTCCGTTTGAGGCCGTCTTCTAGCGTTTACGAGGCGATCTTTAAAACCTATCTGGTGGGGAAAGATTTCGGGAGAGTTAGAGTCCAACTCCTACAAGGCTCCTCTTGTGATTTTTCCTTTATCCAAGTAATTCCTACACATAAAGTACAAAAACAGGAACTTGTGCACTCTTTCAACCATTAATAGGTTAGTTCCAAAATATGTTATAAAAAGATATGAAAGTGTATCAAAAGAATAGCAATATCACACAAAACATGCATGGAGCAAGCAGAAATTATAGATACGTTTGGGACGTATCAATCCCTACAGATATCTCTCTTCAGATGGCTGACAAATCAACAGTTGTTCCCATAGGTATTTGTGAGGATGTTCCCGTTGAAGTCGCTAATTGTTTAATCCTTACTGATTTTGTTGTGCTTGACATGCCCGAGGATGGAAGCATGTCTATTATTCTTGGTAGACCTTTTCTTAACACCGCAGGTGCTATTATTGATTGCAATAAAGGGAAGGTTACTTTCAATGTGAATGACAAAGAAGACACGGTGTATTTTCTGAAGAAGATTGACAAGAGGCATGGCCTCAACTCTATAGAGAATATCGAGACCGTGAAGATTGGAGAATGGGATTGTTCTCTACATGTGCACCACAAATACAAAACCATCATGGTGGGGACAATGTGCATTAAAGTAAATGTGCAATGATCACTTCATAAGAGGTGAGACTTTTTGCTCTATATATCGCCGGTTTGTTGGTAAGACTTGATCAACCTTGCTAGTAAGCATGTTTTATATAGGTAAAAAGCGGAGCTTGTTATGTTTTCATTTGCCTTAGCTTTTATTCTCCTTGCTGTACCAAGTTTATATGTTTTTAAACTTCACAATTCTAGTTTTCAGAAAGTTTCGCATCTTTTTGAACTTCGAAAAAATTTCAACAGTGAAGTTGTCAGAAAAATTCCAGAAAAATTATATTAAAAATTTCCATGCCGGGAGTGATCCAGAGGCACCTGGGGCTGACCAGGGCACCAGTGGCCCAGGCGGCCAGCTGGCGCGGCCTGGGCCCTGTCCACGCCCACAAGGCGCCTGGGGCCCACAAGCCCCACCTCCAGGTAAGTCTTCTTCCTCTCTCTTCCTCTCTCTCCAAAAACACGAGTTCTGCACTTTGTTCTTGCGTTCTTGCTGTTCTTGGAGGCGATTTTTGATCTCTCTCTACAGCCCACCGTTCGAGCTGAGATTTTGAGAAAATACTCCCTGGTATGTAACTCCTTCACCCCTCCAATTAGATTTTTGATTGGTGGCTTCTTTTGTGAGTATTTATTAGCTCTTTGTGCTGTTCATATGAGCTTGCATGCATGTGTAGAATTTTATTTTCCAAGTTTTGATGCAAGTTTATGCCTTAGGTAAGTGAGTAGAGTAGTTTGCCCCAACTCACTTTGTTTAAATCCTTGTTTTTGTGATTGTAAAAAAATTCAGAAATGAGTTTCTTTGGAAAAGCAAAGGGGTGGCTTGGGAAGAAGAAGCCCGAGCGCTCCGATCGAGTCACTAGAGCTGCAGATTCACCCTCAGCATTTAGGGTGAGCTACAATGAAGATCATGTGCCCCTTGAGTTGTTGGAAGACACAAATCCAACATGCGCAATGATGTATCTGTGTGATGATTTTCTTACAGCTGCAGGAATTAAGGAGGAATTTTATGGCCTTTGTGCCAATGCAGGTTTGACACGGCTAGCTTTATGCCGTGTGGTACAATACAAAAAGCTTACCTCCTGTTTTGTTAACAGTTTTTGTTATAACCATGATGCTGGAACCGTCGAGTTCAAACTTTATAATGACCTCATAACCATGTCTTTGGCACAGTTTTGTGATATAATAGGTGTGCCGAACGTTGGTCAGACAGCTAAGATGAGCATGCAGCCTTCCGTGTTGAGGACCCTCTTCAACTCCCTTTGCTGCCAGGAGGAGACCGACATTCGGCGCATGAAGATTTCCAGCATCTTGTTTCCACACCTCAGGTATTTTGCGTATTTTGTTGCTAGAGGGGTGTTAGCTCGTGACAACACGAGCAATGGTTCTGCACCAGATTTCGCTATTTATGCGAACGCCCTCTCTGGTAAGAATGAGTATAATGTGGGTTCCTTGATTGCTCGGCGCCTTGTTACGAACAGTAACAAAGGCGATTTATATGGTGGAGTTTACGCCACACTTATCCTTGAGTCTATTGAGCGCACCCCGCATCCTGATGATGTTCCATTTTCATACGCGAGTCTCGATCTTGCGGCTATGAAGAGGCATAAGTTTGTTACCATGACTTCTCAGTTTGGTAACCTTGATTATATTTTGAGGTTTGAAAGGACCATTACTCGTGAGATCCTTCTACCTGCACCACTTTTGTTTGATAACAATCGCAGGAACGGATGGTCCTTCAACGAAATTCAGTTCGATGAGTTCATGGCTAATTACCAGCCACATAACCCCACGGAGGGTGTTGTGCCCGATGAGGAGGAGCGTGGTGAGTTCCCACCTTTCCAGGGAGAGACCTTCACCGAGCATGGCGAGGGATCTTCTTCCGCTTGGAGCGCAGGACCTTCCTCATGGGAGGATCCGAGGACTTCGGTGTACGCACCGGAGGGCTCATACGACTCCTGGACTTACCCTTACCCCGGAGCAGGAGGCTCCTGGGGGCAGTAGCTGCTACCAACTTAGGCCAAAAGCCTAAACTTGGGGGAGTACGTGTCCTTCTCACCTTTCCATTGTATTATCCGTTTTTATTTTGTTTGCTTTGATCTTTTTCGAAGTTTTTTCCCGTTCTTCTTTGTTCTTTTATTTTTCAAAAACAACAAAAAGATTTCTCTTTTCTTTTCCTTTCATTAAATCTTTGAAAAATCCAAAAATATTTTATTTTCTCTCTTTAGTTTGCTTTGTAGCAGAGTTCAGCTCAAGTCCGTGATGGCATTTTCACTTGATTATATATTTCCTACGTTCAATCGTGCAAGTGACAAGGCAATAATGACGAAGATCGACGAAGGGGATGCAAAAAGGAAAACCGGTATGAACTCTTTTTGTTTCTACTTTTGTACATATGATTTTACTTATGATTTAGAGACCAGCTTGTAGCGACATAGTGTTATGTTTACAATGCTTTCCCAGTGTTCATGCTTTCCTTGTGGCTAATCCCAAATAGCTAGAGTACATAATGTGTTGTTGAAATGATTTACATGCATTGCATTGTTTATAATTTGGCATACTGAAGTGGTATTTCCCTTTGGAGAGTTCTTGGATTGACTTGGCACATGCTTACACATGTTTTATGACTGAAAATTCTACTATGCCTTGATGATCTGTGAGTTTCAGAATAGTCATATCATTTTCATGCCCAATTCAATGTTACTTTGTCGCTCTGCATGATTATGACTGTTATTGCTCTCTAGTTGGTCGCTTCCCAGTCTTTTGCTAGCCTTCGCTCGCACTAAGAGGATTTCTGCTTGTGCATCCAAAATCCTTGAAACCAGTTTTCCATATGAGTCCACCATACCTTCCTATGTGGTATTTACCGGCCATCCTAACGAAGACTTTCTTGTACCATCTTAAAATTATTCAAAAGCACTCATGTGTTGTGCCTCTGTTTTAGCTCATGAGGAAGTAGTAGGTAATTCATGACCGTCTTATGTTAGACATGTTTTATTCCGGGATTGCATGTCTAATCTGCAAACCCCTAATACGAGGAGGGACTGGCATGAGTGTGCCCATCTAACAAAAGATAATCACAACCAACAAACCCTCCTTCACGCTTTGTCTATGAGAAATCAGAAAACTTTGCTAGTGATAAACAAAGGAGATTAAGGGGATGTGATCGTCTCCATCTTGGGAGCCGTTCCTCGAAACATGTCTAGCGTAAGAGGCGATTGAGTTGTCTAATAGCATTCGTTGACGAAGCATGCACCTCCCAAAACCCTTTTTTATTTTTATTTTCAAAACCAAGAGCTCTGGTACATGTTTAGTCTTTGCTTCCACCCACGGGTTTTCAACCTTTCCATCAAACTCCACGGTTCGAGAGTCTCCACCTTCTTTCTTCAAAGCACCAACTAGGAGAGCATAATTGTCATTCTGAGTGTAATGTGCATTGTCCCAAAGTACTACATTGTCTTTTGCATGATTGTGGTATTATTTATTCTGCAACTTGTAGTTCTAGTCTCCTTTAAAACTCCGGAGGAGTTTCTGCATTTATGTTTTGCTTCACTCATGGAGGCTGGCAAAATACCACTCTAGTATGTTCAAGATTTGTGCATTGTAATCATGTCTTGATTTTCAGTAGCATATTATTTACTTGTAGTTGTTTGTGATTGATCACTTGAAAGAAGGATTGCTTCGTGCATTGTCCTCATAGCATTGTTTTGATACTTGCTAAATTCTATTCGTAGTACATGCTTATATACATCTATTGAAGCAAAAGAGTTTGTCAAATTTTTCTTTGTCGCGTTCAGTTCATTGTACTGAATTGCTTAGGGACAAGCAATATGCTAAGCTTGGGGGAGTTGATACGTCTCAAACGTATCTACTTTTCCAAACACTTTTGCTATTGTTTTGCCCTCATTCTTGCATGATTTGGACGAAACTAACCCGGACTAACGTTGTTTTCAGCAGAGCTGTCTGTATGGTTTTATTGTGTGTAGGAAAATGGATTTTTGGACGTCTCAGAAAATTCCCAGGAAAATACCAGAAAATCCACGCACTCGAAGGAGCCAGAAGCCAAAAGTGGGACCAGACGGGAGCCCAGGTGGCCCCTGGGGTGGGGCCGCGCCCTCTGGGCTCCTGGGGGCCTCCCCCCTCCTATGGTGCCCTACCGATGCTCCTATTTATTCCCGTGACGGAAAAACCCCGAAACAGAAGTCGTTTTCCAAATTCTCGTTGCGGAGCCGCCGCCACCCTTTGTTCTTCTCCGGGAGGGCTAATCTGGAGGTTGTTTTGGCCTCCGGAGAGGGGAGATCATCGCCATCGTCATCATCATCACCACTCCATCCTCCCTCCATGACTTCTCCATCCATGTGTGAGTAATTCCCTGTTGTAGGCAAAGGGGATGGTAGGGATTGGTTGAGTTAGATCATGTAATAGTTTATCAGATTGTTGGGGGCATGTTGCCTATCATATAGATTGTTGTTTATCATCTTTGCTTCAACTTGTTGCTCTTAATGCTTGTCACTTTGGGCCCGAGTGCCATGATTTCAGATCTGAACCCTATGTGTTTTCATGAATATATTTGTGTTCTTGATCCTATCTATGAGTTGTATGCACCTGTTATAGTCCAGAACCGGCGATCCCAAAGGTGACAGCTTGGGACACCAAAGGGGATGGACTATAATTTGAGGATTCCATGTATCCATTGATTGTTAATGCTTTGTTCCGGTGCTCTTTGATAGGAGCACCTTAATCTCCATAAGTTCCTTTTGGCCCCGTTCGTAGCGGGATGGTAGGACAAAAGATGTTGTGCAAGTTCTTATTGCAAGCACGTACAACTACCTATGGGGTACATGTCTGATGTTTGATTTATGCCTAGATGATCATTGCTTTTCTGTGTGCCTTGCCCCAAGTTAAATACATGATGTGTCTTATCCATGCAGTGCCCAACCATCCATCTCCCTAGCCTACAGTGTTTTTAATTTTGTTGGTTACTAGTCGTTTATTTTCGCTGTTTCACCACCACTATTACCGTTGCTATCATTACATCCATACCGCAGTTGCTATTAATATCTTGTTGCAAGTAAGTGTATCTCAGGTGCGGTGGAATTGGCAACTCCACTGTTAAAGCTTGTGGATATTCTTTGGCTCCCCTTGAGTCAAATCTATAAATTGGGTTATTCTTACCCACGAAGACTATCTCGATCCCCTGCAGTTGTGGGTTATTAGTATGGAGCCCTCTCTACACCAATTCACAAATCCTAGTGATGAGCGTATGCCAAGAAGTTCTACGGGAACACACGCGGTGGAGAACAACTAGGCAAAAGCAACTATGAAATTGAGCTCACAATATGTGTGGCGGAGTAATGCTTGTGTTGCAATTGCACAAGAGAGAATTTCTAGCAAAAGCTCGAAGTGTACGGGCACAAGATTTCTCAATCTACTAGTGCTATGAACGTGGTAGAAAAAGTAACTCATGGCTGCACAAAATATGTAATCAACTTTGCCTTTTCTGTCTCTTCTTGCTAGGCTTTTTGCTCAACTCTTTCCTTTTTTTGATTCTTTTTCTCTTTTCTCTCTTTTTTTGAATTTTCTGACTCAACTTGAAGTAAACAGCAACCAAACTTAACATTGCACAAACCACTTTATGCACTTCAGATTCTATATGAGCAGCCCGTAGAGCAAAGATATGCTAGTCTCAATAGGAAAGTGCTACACAAAAGAAAGGCTGACTATGGCTATCAAACGGAAACACAATCTAAAGGGTAATAAAAAGCTAAGCAAAAATAACTAAACATGACCAAAACGGACACAATCCGACTTGTGGAACACAAATAGAAGAAAACTAAGACTCGATTCGATCAAAGACAAGTTACACAAACTGGACGACGATCAGCAACTAAAACTTGGAAAAGAGGCAATCTAGGTTAAGGCAAAACACTAAACCCTAATATTTTTGTATGGCTTTTTTCTGGATAGGACGAAACAAAAACAATCTATGGGGTATTTGCTGGATGCTTAACGAGGGATCACTAGAAATCTGATACCAAGATGATATGGGGTGGCAAGATCTTCTCAGTAAGCGTATGGTTAATATGAGGGCGGCGATAGATAACTTGTATGTAGCCGATGAACTCTCCTTGCTAGATCCCTAATTGACAATGCAATAGCTCTCTACCCTTTGGATATTCACAACATCACACACTTTCGCAACGTAGCCGTTGACCACAAGAAGGTAAATTGCAATCTACTAACACCCAGTGGAACAACAGATCACACAGAACTTGCAGTAGAAACACATCAGATCGATACAAATTGAAGTATATGATTCAAGATGAAAGCTTGGAGATATTCTCTAGAACTAGGGTTTATCTAAACGTGGTCTAACACTAAAACTCGTAGGGGGTCCTATATTTATAAGCTAAGGTGTCCAAACAGGGATACATGTGCCGCAACCCTTAATTCTGCGCGCAGGCATCGGGCAGTTCGGACGGTCCGGCCTGGAACTCGGACGGTCCGACCTCAGGACGGACGGTCCGACTTGTTACTCGGATGGTCCGACATATGCAGTAAATACCACTGATGTCTGTCGTCGTAAGTCGGACGGTCCGACTTGGTACTCGTATGGTCCGAGCTGTGGTCGGATGGTCCGACTTGGCCAGTAATTCCACTAATCTTTGGATGCGTATTCCGAACGGTCCGACTTCTTGCTCGGACGTCCGACTTGGTGTCCCGGACGGCCCTACTTGTAATTCGGACGTCTAACGTCTTCAACAAATCCTCTTTTTCTTCATCTTCTCACAACTCTTCTCCTCGTTCAACTTGCCATTGTCCCATGTCTTCTTCTTGTATGACTCATTCGTACTTGATAACACATATACACAAGGACTTAGGCAGTATAAAATCCTCATTGAGGAAAACATCAGATTCTATGCGAAATAAGTTCACCTGTTGTTCTAATAGCTTTGCACGGGCTCTTGTAATAGGTCCGATTCTAATTTCATTGGACTTATTCATTATTGGTTCTTCAGGAGTTGTTGTAGGTGTGAAGGTAGTAGGGATGTCCTCATCAAAATCTATAATTTTTGCTTGTCACATGCTTATCTGTGTGAATTTGCTATATGTTTTGAGGCACTTTCATATCATCTTACAACATATTTGGGACTAACCTATTAACCAAGTTCATGTGTGGTATTGTTTGTGTATCACAGAAAAAGGTGAAAAATAAATATGCTCAGAAAATTCCAGAAATTCCAATTTACCGGAATATTTCAGTAGCTTGAAGCACAACCGGAAGGGGCCACCCCCTGGCCAGGCACTGTGTTGGCGCGGCCAGGGGTGGATCGCGCCCCTGGCCACCTGCCCAAGTGGGGCCACCTGATGGCGTGGAAGTGGTAATGGCTTCTCGCCCTTCGTTGGTTACCCCAAGTGGAAGGTGAGATGTAGGATAGCAGCAAATTTCCCTCGGTGAAGATGCGGAAGTTGAGTATCGTCCAGAAGGACTCCGGCAATGATAAGTAGGTGGCAAGTAAGCAATGGCACCATTTATGACAAACGTTGCTTCCTTGACCTGGTCCTGCACACAATACAATTAACTTTGCTCCCAACGAAGTTCAGAGAGGTTGTCAATCTCTCCGGTCTTGTTGTTTACAAAGGGTCAAACACACAAGGGATAATGATAGCAACTGAAAGTAAATACTGAAAATAAATGAGCTTGAAAACAATGATGAGAATATGGACCGGGGTCTCGTGATGTTCAGTAGTGATGTCTCTCTCCCAAAAGACGATAAAACTGCTATGCTAGGTAAACAAATTACAGATGGGAAATTGACATGATTATAAACGCACCGCAATGCTAACTATGCTACAAAAGAAAGGAAGAGGCTCAAAAGCATGGGCAGTACGCCAAAATAAGTAGACCGAAATCCATCTACATCTACTACTAATCATCCACCTTGAGATATCTATCCAAAACATCTCGCTGTTATTAAGTTGTGAGCCCCACCCAAAGTGTAAACCCAAAGCAACAGACAACTGCATTAAAAGAACTTTGCGTAAAGTAAAAAATCCTTGCAACCGCGGTTACAAGCACCGTTGTTTTTCCCCTTGTGGCCACAGCACATCCCCTAGACTCATGTTTCTGTCACCCAAGCGTGTCATCAGGGGGCATGTACCCACAATCGAGCATAACGTTCCCTCTTGGAGTTACTATCCACCACTTGGCCATAGCAATAAACAGCAACGGAGAACATGCAAGAATTACTTAGGAACAAAAATATAAGAGATCAAAACCAAATATATAACTCTATCACGATCTGAACACAATCTCATAATCCATCGGATCCCATCAAACTCAACATAGAAAAAGCAGAAGAATTACATATGTGCCTCAATCATGTAAGGTAGCTCACGAGGTCTAAACCATGAAGAACAAAGACGGGAGGAGAACATCACATAGCGAATGATCGCGGACCCATGGTCCAAGGTAGACTACTCATGGCACATCCGGGAAGCGTCCATGGTGGAGGAGAAGCTCCCGGAGGTCGATCCTCCGTCTGGCAGGGTGCCAGGAAGGGTCCTGACGGTGCTCCCGATATTGGAAGCGCGACGGCGGTGGAGCAGAGGCGAGATTGCGAAATAGGGTTCTGTCTTAGGAGTTTCCCCGTCACGGAGAATAAATAGGCGAAGGGGGGCATCCAGGGGGGCCACCAGGGGTCCAGGCGCCCCCCAGGCGCGGCCAGTCCCCTGGCCGCGCCAGGTGGCCGCCTGGGCCCCTGGTGGTGGCCCTCTGGCCCCACTTGGGTGCTTCGGGCAGACTCTGTTACGCTGATTTTTTTATCCGAATTTTTCCAAATTTTTGGAGCACTTTTAATATCGGGGAAACCTGGAATAGGAAAACATCAGAAAATAGAAACTGGCACTGGGGTGCACTGAGTTAGTAAGTTAGTCCAAATATGATCAAAAGTATATGAAAGTGTATCTAGATCATAGCAATATCACACAAAACATGCATGGAGCGAGCACAAATTATCGATACGTTTGAGACGTATCAACATCCCCAAGCTTAATTCCTCATTGTCCTCGAGTAGGTAAATGATAACAGGCATAATTTCTGTGGTGACATGTTAGCAACCATATAAGAACTTTGAAAAGTAAAGTAATCAAGGTATGTAATTCAATTCAAGTCATAACATGCAAGAGTCTATATTAGCATTGAAACAAGCAACGAAAGAACATTTGGTGCAAGAGCTCTCGTTGTCCGTGACTCGAATGTCTCCAGATGGTGTTTGCGTGCAAGAAGGGGGATGGGGAATAAGAGAAAAAGTATTTTTGTGTTGAGAACTCAATCTACTAAAGTTTCAAACTTGGTCTTCTTTGGAATCTTATCTTGACTCATCCCCAGACCACTAGCCAGGTACAAGTCAATTTGATCCACTCCTTTTTTGATATTTTGAGCACTCATGCAATGGATGAGCATAAGCACGAGAGTTGACACTTAGGATGGCAAAGAGAGAATATGGTGGAGGAGGAAGACAAAAAGGATGAGAAAGGCTCACATCAATGAGGACAATCATAGGTGATAAGGCCAAATGATAGATATGATGTGAGGAGTAGGGATTGCCATGCAACGGGTGCACATATGAGTTGAAAAGCTCACCAATGGAACTAGTGGGGGTGCATCTAACTTGCTCTCTCATGAAGACCTAGAGCTCGTTTGAGGAGGCTCATCCTTGGAATATGCAAGCCAAGTTCTATAGTGTGAAGGTCCCCACATAGCTATATGCATGATCATCTATATGGAGTACAAGGATAAGAGGGAGTACTAGTGTGTATCTTTCAAAAGGATAGTAGTGTTGCCCCTTTCTCTCTTTTTATTTATTTTTCTCTTTTTTCTATTTTTTCTAATTTTTTTGTGGCCTCAATGTCTCTTTCTATTTAACTCTCATTTTTCCTCTTTGGGATCTTTTATTTTGTCCACTTGGGATCTTTTCCTCACTTAAGGAAAACACTCTAATTTACAAGAGGGTATAGAAGATCTTTCACACTATACAAGGTACTCAAATCATAAAGATGTAGCTATCATGATGTATGCAATGTATGCAATGTATGCCGCTGCCAGTGTAGCAGGAACATGTATGACATGAAGATCAAGTCATGAAGAGGTGGATGTTGCATGGCAATATATCTCGGAAAGTCTATGGAAATGCCTTGATAGGTAGGTATGGTGTCTGTTTTGAGGAAAGATATAAGGACGTTTATGATGACAGAGTGTATCATGCCAAGGGTTTGGATGTACCGACGAAGGTGGACGCCAACTCTCGGAGTGAGAAGGAGGCAATCCACGGCACGGGAAAGGCTAACAAATATGAGGAGGTGGAAGTGTCAACTTTCAATACTTACATTAGTCCGAAGAACTCATGCACTTATTATCGGTAACTCTCAATCTAATAAGGAGGTTCACAAATATACAAGTACCCCGAGAGGAGTGTATGGGGGTTTGGTTATCCTTGCGCATCCTCGACTCATGGTACGTGAGTGTACTCTAATATTCGGCCCCTCAGAAGAGTAGTGATCCATCTAGTAGCTAGAGTTCTCAACTAGTTTTGTAGGTTTTTGAAAATAACACACGGATTGCCCAAAATACGACACCTATCACTAATAGGCTAGAGCTCTTGACACCAAAAGTCAAAAATTACTCACATCCATACCTCAAAACTATTGCAAGTTATTACTGAAATTAAATAGCAACCTCAATTACCTACTTCTCAAAAACAAGACATAACTCAGTGCAACAACCAACTCTCTTAACAAGATAAACATGAAAACTAAAGAGACTTCCAGTGACAAACTAAAAAAATCCAAGGCGCTTGCTAACGACAAACTAAAACTAAAACTAAAACTAAACAGGGCAGTAGCTACGAAAAGATAAAGAACACACAACATCAAAAAGATAGGCATGAAGAATCATATGATGTGTTCTAGATTTTGAAAGTGGAGCGTGTTTCTCTCCCACACAAAGTAAGACGGGATCTAACTTGTTATGAACAGCAAGCAAAGCTAAAGAAAACTAAAACTAAAACCTAAGAGCGAGACGCTCCAAGCATAGCACATAACGCATGAAACGATAAAAATATAGTGAGACAAAGGACGAACTGATGATTGTTGATGGAGAAGGGGATTCACGGGGGCATCCCCAAGCTTAGATGCTTGAGTCTCCTTTAATATTTATTGGGGATGCATGGGGACATTCCCAAGCTTGAGCGCTTGACACTCCCAAATCTTCTTTCATCATCTTCCATCGCACACTTGAAAACTCCCTTCATACACAACTCATCATAAGCTGATTAGAGAGGTTAGTACCATTAATAAATAATTTTTCCCCACTGGATATAAAGATATTATTGAAGAGAATCTGTTTTCTAGACAGCATGTCACAACTTTCACTTCTCTTGTCATATGAGGCTATACTTGGCACAAAGCTTGAAAAACTAGATGATGCCCCGCACGTTGTTGCGGAACTTTTTTGCAAAATATTTCAGTGAAAATGTTTGGTTAAATGAAGCATGTATATTTGAAACAATAACTTTTAAACTAATAGTAAAATAAAAATTCCCATGCATGCATGTTGCATGTGGGTTTTTATTATTCATAGTGGCATATTGAGGTGGGTCTTTCTCATGCATGTTGGATGATGAGGTGTCATGCTTGCATGTTGAGAGAAATATGCTAGTGGAGGATGATGTGGCATGCATGATGAACTGGAGTGTGTGCATGTTGAGAGAATTGGAAATAGTGGGGAGAAACTTCTTAAGACTGTAAGATAAAGATACAATGATGTTTCTACAGTAGTAACAATCATCAAGACCACGAAAAACAGAAGTAAAAACATCTTGGGTTGCCTCCCAACAAGCGCTTTCTTTTATGCCTTTAAGCTAGGAATAAGGCAAAAGAGAATCAAGTTTTATCAAGAGAAAGAGAATAGTTAGCCCGTGTAACGGACTCAAAAGGTAACTTGAATTTCTTTCTAGGGAAGTGTTCCATCCCCTTTTTGAGAGGGAATTGAAATTTTATATTCCCCTCTTTCATGTCAATGATAGCACCAACGGTGCGGAGAAAAGGATGTCCCAAAATAATTGGACATAAAGGTTCACACCCTATATCCATAATGATAAAATCGACGGGAACATAGTTTTCATTGACAATGATAAGAACATCGTCGATCTTCCCCAAAGGTTTCTTTACGAAAGAGTCGACAAGACGAACACGAAAAGAACATGAATCAAAAGGTTTCAATTCAAACATATCATACATTCTTTTGGGCATGACGGAGGTACTAGCTCCAACGTCACATAAAGCATAACAAGAGAAGTTATTTAATTTAATTTTTATCATAGGGTCCCAACCATCATCTAGCTTCCTAGGTATGGAGGCTTCTATCCTAAGCTTCTCCTCCCTAGATTTGATAAGAGCATTTGTGATATGCTCTGTGAAGGCAAGATTAAGTGTGCTAGTGTGGGGGTCTCTAGACATTCTGTGTAATAAGTTGATAACTTCTGAGAGAGTGCAACTATCAAAATCAATATCACTAATATCAAATGTGGTAGTAGTGTCATCTAGGCTCACTTCGGAGAGTCGGAATTTTGTAGACTCTTCTCTTCGGAGAGTCGGAATTTTGTAGACTCTTCTCTTCGGGAGTCGGAATTTTGTAGACTCTTCTCTTCGAAGAGTCGTTGTTTTGTAGACTCTTCTCTTCAGAGAGTCGGAATTTTGTAGACTCTTCTCTTCGGAGAGTTGGAATTTTGTAGACTCTTCTCTTCGAAGAGTCGGAATTTGGTAGAATCTTATCTTCGGAGAGTCGGAATTTTGTAGACTCTACAACACAGACGTTCTTATCCTGCAGGCTGTGCGTGAGGGTCAATGTTGAAGTCGAGTTTCGAGTCGCACGCTTGGATTTTTTTCTTGTTTTCTCCATGAGCTTGATGTAGATCTTGATGCAGATGTTGAAGAAACCGAGGTTGCAATGCACCCGATTCGGATTGAGTCCTGCCAGAGTCAGCGGACCGTCGATTTGTTGATTTAGATTCGTTCATGCCGATTCTTCTTCGTCCGGCGGATCATGAGTTTCTCGATCTCTGTGAGTACTTCCTCCAAGATGACAACACCCTTGTGCGTAGGCCCCACGGTGGGCGCCAACTGTCGTGGGAAAGTCATGGCAGATGTCCGTAGAGTCGGACTTGATTATGGGGCCTTTGCTACGAGTGTACGAGGAAGAAGAAACATCACAGAGAAAGAGAAATGCGATTTTATATAGCTTCAGGCCCCGGGAAACATCATCCGGTAAAGACCCTACATGCTGTTTGTTGATACACGAGATAACTTCTCGCCCTCGTTGGTTACCCCAAGTGGAAGGTGAGATGTAGCGTAACGGCAAGTTTCCCTTAGCAAAGATGCTAAGGTTTAAAGTATCGAACCCGAAGGACTCCTGGGTCAACAAGTAGGTGGTGAAGTGAACAACTGGTGCCGTTGACAATCAAGGATTGCTAACTTCACCTGGACATGCACACACACAGATAGCTTCGCTTCCCAACGAGTACAGAGGAGTTGTCAATTCCTCCGGCCTTGTTGTTTACAAAGGATAAAACGCACGGGATAATAATGATAGATAGTGATAGCAACTGAAAAGTAAATACTGAAAGTAAATTGATAGCGTGAATAGTGGTGGAAGTATGGACCGGGATCTCATGATGTTCACTAGTGATGTCTCTCTCCCAAAAGACGATAAAATAGCCATGCGAGGTAAACAAATTACAGCTGGGAAATTGACAGGATTATGTGCGCAAACCAATGCTAATAATGCAAAACAGAAAGGAAGAGGCTCAAAAGCACGGGCTGTGCGCCAAGACAAGTAGACCGAAATCCATTTTCATCTACCCACTAATCATCCACCTTGAGATATCTATCCAGAACATCTCGCTGGTATTAAGTTGCGAATCCTACCCACAGTGTAAACTCAAAGCAACGAACAACTGCATTAAAGAACTTTGCGTAAAGTAAACAATCCTTGCACCCGCAAGTACAAGCACCGTTGTTTTCCTCCTTGTGGCAACAACACATCCCCTAGACTCATGTTTCTGTCACTCAAGCTAGTCATCGGGGGGCATGAACCCACAATCATGCATAACGCTCCCTCTTGGAGTCACTACCTACTACTTGTCCAAAGCAATAAACAGCAACGGAGAACATGCAAGATTTACTCAAGAACATAAATATAAAAGAAGAGAATCAAATATATAACTCAATCACAATCTGAACATAATCTCATAATCCATCGGATCCCAGCAAACTCAGCATAGCAACAACAGAAAGATTACATATGTGCCTCGATTATGTAGGGCAGCTCACGAGGTCTAATCCATGAAGAACAAAGAGGGGAGGAGAACATTACATAGCTACTGATCATGGACCCATGGTCCAAGGTGGACTACTCACGGTTTATCCCGGAAGCATCCATGGTGGTGGAGAAGCTCCCGGAGGTGATTCCTCCCTCCGGCAGGGTGCCGGGAAGAGGTCTTCTGGTGCTCCCGATCTTGGAAGCGCGACGACAGCGGAACAGAGAAGAGATCGCGAAAAGGGGTTCCGTCCACGAGGGTTTCTCGTCACGGGGAATAAATAGGCGAAAGGGGGCAGCCAGAGCTGGGCCAGGGGCTCCAGGCGCCCCCCTGGCGCGGCCAGGGGCCTGTCCGTGCCCTCTGGCCTCCTGGGCCCCCCTGGCTCCCCTCTGGCCCCTCCTAGGCTCTTCGCGAAGCTTCCGGTACGCTCATTTTTCCTATATATTTCCTGGAATATTTCTGGTACTTTTAATAAGGGGGAAACCTGAAATAGAAAAACAGCAGAAAAAAGGAACTGGCAGTGGAGTGCACTGAGTTAATAGGTTAGTCTAAATATGATCAAAAGTGTATGGAAGTTCATCAATATCATAGAAATATCACACAAAAGAGGCATGGAGCAAGCAGAAATTATAGATACGTTTTGGACGTATCAACATCCCCAAGCTTAATTCCTGCTCGTCCTCGAGTAGGTAAATGATAACAAGCATAATTTCTGTGGTGGCATGCTAGCAACCATATAAGAACTTTGTAAGTAAAGCAATCAGGGCATGTAATTCAATTCAAGTCATAAAAGGCAAGAGTCTATATCTAGCATTGAAATAAGCAACATAAGAACATAAAGGTGCAAGAGCTCTCGCTGTCCGTGACTCGAATGTCTCCAAATGGTGTTTGCGTGCAAGAAAAGGGGATAGGGATATACGAGAAAAAGTATTTTTATTGTTGAGAACTCAATCTACTAAATTTTCACACTTGGTCTTCTTTGTAATCTTATCTTGACTCATCCCCGGACCACTAGCCAGGTACAAGTCAACATGATCCACTCCTTTTCGACATTTTGAGCACTCATGCAATGGATGAGCGTAAGCAAGAAAGTTGACACTTAGGATGGCAAAGAGAGAATATGGTGGAGGAGGAAGACAAAAAGTTGTGAAAGGCTCACATCAATGAGGACAATCATAGGCGAGAGAAAGCCAAATGATAGATATGATGTGGGGAGTAGGGATTGCCATGCAACGGATGCACATATGAGCTAAAAGCTCTCCAATGGAACTACTAGGGGTGCATCCAACTTGCTTGCTCAAGAAGACCTAGAGCTCATTTGAGGAGGCTCATCATTGGAATATACAAGCCAAGTTCTATAGTGTGAAGGTCCCCACATAGTTATATGCATGAATGATAATATCTATGGAGTACAAGATATAAGATGGAGTACGAGTGTGGATATTCGCAAAAGGAATAGTAGTGTGCCCCCTTCTCTCTTTTTATTTCTCTTTTTTTCATTTTTTCTATTTTTTCTATTTTTTTGGTGGCCTCAATGGCTCTTTCTATCTAACTCTCATTTGTCCTCTTTGGGATCTTTTAATTTGTCCTCTTTGGGATCTTTTAATTTGTCCTCTTTGGGATATTTTCCTCACTTTAGGGGCAACACTCTATATATTACAAAAAGTATAGAAGATCTTTCACACTTTACAAAGTACTCGAATCATAAAGAAAATGTAAATATCATGATTTATGCAAATGTATGCCTCTGCCAGTGTAGCAGGATATGGAATGATACTAGCGCGTCATGTAGCAATGATTAGGGCAAGACCCAACTAGCATGCGGCTCATCGATCAAGCAAGTAGCATGTATGAAATGAAGATCAAGTCATGAGAAGATGGATGTTGCATGGAAATATATCTCGGAAAGGCTATGGAAATGCCTTGATAGGTAGGTATGGTGGCTGTTTTGAGGAAGGATATAAGGAGGCTTATGGTGACAGAGCGTATCATGCCAAGGGTTTGGATGTACCGGCGAAGGTGGACGCTAACTCTCGGAGTGAGAAGAAAGCAATGCACGGCACAGGGAAGGCTAGCAAAATATGGGAAGGTGGAAGTGTCAACTTTCGAATGCTCACATTAGTCCAAAGAACTCATGCACTTATTATCGGTAACTCTCAATCAAATAAGGAGGTTCACAAAGAGACAAGTACCCCGAGGATGAGTGTATGGGGGTTTGGTTATCCTTGCGGATCCTCGACTCATGGTACGTGAGTGTACTCTAATATTCGACCCCTCAGAAGTGTAGTGATCCAACTAGTAGCTAAAGTTCTCAACTAATTTGTAGTTTTTGAAAATAAACACGGATTGCCCAAAATACGACATCTATCACTAATAGGCTAAAGCTCTTGACACCAAAAGTCTAAACATTACTCAAAACAATACCTCAAAACTATTGCAAGTTACTACTACAATTGAATAGCAACCTCAATTACCAACTCCAAGTCAAGACACAAAACTCAGTGCAACAGGCAAACTCTCTAAAGAAGATAAACATGAAAACTCAAGAGAGTTCCATCAAAAAACTAAACAAAAGCTCTTTTTTTAAGATAAGCATGAAAACTAAGAGCAAAACATGACAGCAACTACGAAAAAGATAAAGAACACACACAACAAAGATAAGCATGAAAATCCTATGTTGTGTTCTAGGGTGAAGTGGAGCGTGTTTCCCTCCCACACAAAGAAAGATGGGTTCTAACTTGTTATGAACAGCAAGCAAAGCTAAAGAAAACTAAAAAGGAAATAAAGAGCAAGACGCTCCAAGCATAGCACATAACGCATGAAGTGATAAAAATATAGTGGAACGAAAGACGAACTGATAATTGTTGATGGAGAAGGGGATGCATGGGGGCATCACCAAGCTTAGACGCTTGAGTCTCCTTGAATATTTCTTGGGGATGCATCGGGGCATCCCCAAGCTTGAGCGTTTGACACTCCTGAATCTTATTTTATCATCTTCCCTCGCACACTTGAAAACTCCATTCATACATAACTCATCATAATCTGATTAGCGAGGTTAGTACCCACTATAAAATAATTTTTCTCTTCTGTAAATAAGAATATTCTTGAAGAGCTACTGTTTCTCAAGATCTCCAAAAAAATTTTGCAATGAAAAAGCAAGCTTAAGGTTTGCAAAACGAAAAAAAGGCAAAACAGGACAGAATCTGTGAAAAATAGACCAGCAGGTAGTAAAGAATTTTTTAGGGATACTTCTGCAACTCAAATAAAAAAACTCGGAACATACGAAAGTTCCGTGATTGTATAGAGCATGCGGTGTAAAAATTTCAGCTCACAAAGATGAACTGGGATTTTTCTATGATTTTCCCGTCACGAGGACATAATGTTTTTTCTGGACAGCATGTCACAACTTTCACTTCTCTTGTCATATGAGGCTATAAATGGCACAAAGCTTGAAAAGTAAAGATACAATGATGTTTCTACAGTAGTAAAAATCATCAAGACCACTAAAAACAGAATAAAACAAAAAGGAAAACCTAAATTCGTTGCGGGCTGCCTCCCGAAAGCGCTTCTTTAAAGCCATCAGCTAGGCTTGATGCAAAAAGATCAAGTCTTATCAAGAAAATAACTAGCCCGTGTAACGGACTCAAAAGGTAACTTAATCTTCTTTCTAGGGAAGTGTTCCATCCCTTTCTTGAGAGGGAATTGGAATTTAATAATTCCTTCTTTCATATCAATAACAGCACCCACGGTGCGAAGAAAAGGACGTCCCAAAATAATTGGACAAGAAGGTTCACATTCAATGTCCATAATAGTAAAATCAACAGGAACATAATTGTCATTGACAATGATAAGAACATCATCGATCTTCCCCAAAGGTTTCTTTACGAAAGAGTCAACAAGACGAACACTAAAAGAACAAGGATCAAAAGGTTTCAATTCAAATATATCATACATTCTTTTGGGCATAACGGAGGTGCTAGCTCCAACATCACATAAAGCATAGCAAGAGAAGTTATTCAACTTAATTTTAATCATAGGATCCCAGGAATCTTCTAGCTTTGTAGGTATGGAGGCTTCTACCCTAAGCTTCTCCTCCCTAGATTTAATGGAGCATTAGTGATATGCTCCGTGAAGTCAAGATTAAGTGTGCTAGTGTGGGGATCTCTAGACATCTTGTGAAGGAAACGAATAACTTCAGAAAGGGTGCAATTATCAAAATCAAGGTCACTATTATCAAGTAAAGTGGTAGTGGTGTCCTTTAGGCTCACTTGTTTGGTAGCTTCTATAGTCATAGGAGTTTCTTCTTCTACATTTGAGGTATTAGCATCACCATTAATAGGTCCAATGGGACTAGGAGTGCATTGGGTGCTAATAGTTTCAGTGTCCTCAACAATTTGGATAGTTGCAACTGTGTGGTGTGTAGGAAGGCTCTTAATTCTATCCTCTTCCTCTTTTTCTCTAGCCCATATTTCTTTAAGTTTAGCCATCATCCTAATATTTTCATTAATTTGTAACTGGATAGCATTAATAGGAGTGGCCTTGCTCTCCTCAAGGGAAGAGGTTCTAATTTTTAACATCTCAACATCAAGGGCTAACATGTCTACCTTCAAACAAAGATTATCTAATTTAGCTAGTTTTTCTTCCACATTCTTGTTGAAGGCTTTTTGGTTAGTGATGAAGTCTCTAAGCATACTCTCTAGTTCAGAAGTGGGGTTCTTGTTGCTAGGGTAAGTGTTGTTGTTCCCATAAGTGGATGGAAACGGTCTAGGATTACTAGCAAAGTTGCCCCTATAAACATTATTATTAAAGTTGTTTCTAGCAATGAAGTTCTCATCTACTTGTTCATGAGCAACCAAAGAATTTAAAGGAACATCATGAGGATCAATAGAGGTTTCCTTGGTAAGTAGAGACATAATTAAATCAACTTTATCATTGAGAGAGGTAATTTCCTCGATAGAATTTACCTTCCTACCTGTTGGAGCGCATTCGGTGTGCCATTGAGAATAGTTGGTCATCATATCATCAAGGAGTTTGGTGGCAGCACCAAGGGTAGTTGACATAAAGGTTCCTCTCGCGACTGAATCTAGCAGGTTCCGTGAGGTAAAGTTTAAGCCTGCATAAAAAGTATGGATGACCATCCAGGTAGTCAAACCATGTGTAGGACATTTCTTAACAAGATATTTCATACGTTCCCAAGATTGGGCAACGTGTTCATTATCCAATTGCCTAAAATTCATAATGTTACTCCTCAATTGGATAATTTTAGCAGGTGGGTAATACTTCCCAATAAAATCATCTTTGCACTTATCCCAAGAATCTATGATATTCCTAGGCAAAGATTGAAACCAGATTTTAGCTCCGTCCCTCAAATAGAAAGGAAAAATCTTGAGCTTGAAAACATCACCTTCTACTTCTTTATACTTTTGCATATCACATAATTCAACAAAATTATTCAAGTGTAAAGCAGCACCATCTCCAGCACCAGGGAATTGATCTCTCATAAAAAGATTCAGTAAAGCAGGTTTAATTTCATAAGAGGTAGCTGAAGTGGCAGGTGTGGCAATAGGAGTGCAGATAAATTCATTGTTGTTGTGACTGGTCAAGTCGCACAACTTTGTGTTTTCAGAGTAACCCATATTAGCAGCAGGTGTGGCAGATTTTTTTTGCAATTTTTGATATAAGACTCAAAGATAAAAACAGAAAGATAAACTAAGAAGACTAAAAAGTAAAGGTAAATGATAGTGGGAAACTCCCCTCACTACTGGAATTCGCCTGTTTGCCGTCTTCCCTGGCGGACGGCAAACACCTGTATGGAGGACGGCAAAGACCTTTGCCGTCTGCCCCCGCACGGCAAAGCACCCGTCAGCCATTTCTCCGGCAAAGAGGTGCTTTGCCGTCTGCAGAAAATCGACGGACGGAAAAGGTCTTTGCCGTCTGCTGGAAGTGGAAACAGACGGCAGAGCATCTTGACGGCGAAGCTTTGCCAGCCGGCTCCGTCAGGCCGTTAACGGCGGGGTTGCCGTCTACTGACAGACGACAAAGAAGGGTGACGTCATCGGGTAAGTTCATGACGTCACTCCCCCCTCCCCCCGGTCATATGTTTGCCGTCCAGCAGCAGACGGCATAGTCTTCTACTTTTCCGTCTGCCTTGCCGGGGGCAGACGGCATAATGACCATATGGTCACCCAGCTGTTGCCAGATTGCACAGCTGGGCGCCACGTGGCCTCTTTGCCGTCTGCAAGCTGTCGGCGAAGGTCTTTGCCGTCTGCAAGCAGACGGCAAAAGGGCTACAGACCCACTGTTTTTTTTTATTTTGTTCTAATTCCCTGCATTTGACAAAACAATATATACATATACATATGTACTAGCACATATCACATATCATCAAGTGATCCAAACACATAATGAAGATCAAGTACATCACAAACACATATCATCAAGTGATCCAAACACATAATAGTGATCCAAACACATAATAGTCTCCAAACACAAGTGTCAAACAACTACATCAAACAACTAAACTACAAGTGAAGAAGCACCACTCCATGAATGCATGACTGCCATGAAGCAAATCTGCAAAATGAAAGAAAAGAAAGTTAGAAGAAGAAGATAAGAAGGAGAGCAAGAAGAAGAAAAAATAAGAGAAGAAAGAAGGAGAGAAAGAAGAAGAGAAGAATAAGAGAAGAGTTCTTCTCTTATTCTTCTTCTTTTTCTCTGTCTTCTTCTTCTTATTATTGAGGAAATAAAGAAGCATAAGCAATTGTAATCAAATTGAGATAACTTTAGCATATTTTGAGGAAATTAAGCTAACTTAGCATTTTTTGAGCCAATTAATCTAACTTACCATTTTTTGAGGTAATTAAGCTAACTTTACAATGTTTGAGAAATTTAAGCCAACTTTAGCAATTTTGATCAAATGAAGCCAACTTTTTCATATTTTCAGTAAATTATGCTCACTTTAGCATTTTTTGAGGTAATTAAGCTAACTTTACCATTTTTTGAGCCAATTAAGCTAACTTAGCATTTTTTTAGGGAATCGAACTAACTTTACCATTTTGTGAGAAAATCAAGCTAACTAAGCATTAATAAAGAAAAATAGAAGACAACTTACCAGAGTGGAGACCTCAAGGCTGAGGTGGCTGAGAAGCACTGGGCGGGTTGGCCGAGGTTGACGTGGGAGAAGGGTCGTGGGAAGCAGCACGAGAGTTATGCTACACGAAAAGATCAATTGCAATGATGGTTGTTAGCACGACGACACGTAATGGTATTGATGATCATTGAAAGAAAACTCACCGTCCCCACAGGAGAAACGATCGGCATCGGTGGAGCGGGTTGACCAGTCTTCTCGCACATACTCTACACATTTATTTTCCACGAGTCAATCATATTAGTTACTAATATAACAAACATTATTACATGCATTTTTTGGGTAAATATGAAAAGGTGACTTACCACGAAGAGCTCGTACAAGGCCTTGTTCGATGCAGCGTGGTGTGCCTCGGCCTCCTCAATAGCCTTCGCCGTCCTCTTCTCGGCCAGCCGCTCTCTCTCTGTTGCCTTCACCTCCGCCAATCGCTCCTTCTCCTCGAGTAGCCGCTAGGTATTTTGTCGCTCTCTCTCAAGAGCTTCCTGCAACCCCACTCCTGTAGTTAGCACTTTAATATTCGATGAGAGAACAAAAGAATGGAAGAGTCCTTATGGCTAACCTCGATAGCGAGATCGACTGGCCGCGGACGAGGCCTTATAGCAGGAGAAGAGCTCGTTTGGCGCGCCTTGATCTCAGGAAGAGTCTTATCGCACCTGATCAACTTATCTCCAATGGCCATGGCGCCATGGCGCCTTCCGCCACCAGAGATCATCACCAGCTCCGGCTCAATAGGCTTCCCAAGCGGGTTATAAGCCTCCCCGTGCTTCTCCTTCGCCACCTCAGAATAAGCCTTGAGCTTACTGTAGGCGGCAATGTTGGTGAAAGTCGAAGGAGTGGCGAGATCAGACTCTGAGAGCGCCTTTGCCTTCTTGTACGACGCTGTATGGGCCATGCCATACATGTCGAACAACTGAGGCACCTCCGTTTTATTATGCTCCGCCTAGAAGACAAAGCAAAGCACGATATTAGTAAGTTGTGGGTGCCAAAAAGACAAAGAAAAGTAGAGTTTGCATGAAAATTGAAGCAAAGCACATACCCATTTATTCCCGTAACCAGCTAAGTTGCGGCTTCCTTGATGGTGTGGCACACCAACCATTTGGGCGCGCCGCTCCTTGGCATTGTTGTGGACGGCCAACCAGGCATCTGAGCACCAGTGGTCCACAATGGCCTCCCAACAATCCATCTTGTCCGCACACCATCTCGGTGGCGCCTAAGTTAGTAAACAAAAAAACTAAGTGGCCTAGCTAGGAATCAAATCACGCAAACTATAGAAGACATAAGAAGGGTTACCTTCATGTATTGGGCCTTGGTCAGAAACTTCTTGCGGCAGTCCTTCTTGCTACGCTTGCGCCCTTTCTTGGTGTAGTAGTCACGGACCGCCTGCACTCGCATCTCGTGCCTTGTGTTCTGCAAGAGGCGCGTGGCCTCTGCAACTATCACGTCCGCCGCCTCCTGCTCCTTGGACTCATCGACCTTGTAGTAGACCTGCAATAGCACGAGACAACACTGATGAGTGCACCAACTAGCTATTATCAAGATTTTATTGTGTGAAACAGAAATTACCCAAAAGCCGTTGATCACCATGTCAGCTCTGGTGTGGCATTCGACCCCGTTGATGGTCGTCTCCGGCGGGGCCGGGGCAGCACAATAGTGCTCCCAAAAGAGTCCAGGCTGCGGAACCTCATCCGGTCCGGGCATTTGAACCAGCCCCGGGAAGTTCTCCCTGACGAGCACACCAAGGATGGAGTTGGGATTGCGGACACCATTGCCGTATGTCCAACCCCTGCAGTATAAAAAGACAAAGCCATCAGATAGACATAACTATAGAAGGTACCGGAAGAGAGTATAAGTGCACTTACGTCTCTCCATCAGGCGCAATCAACGGCTTATGGGCGGGAGTCGCCGGCACGGACGAGAGCCGTGTACCCCCACGCTGGTACACGGTGGTACCCTCAGCTACCTCCTCCTCATCCGTAGTGTCCAGCTCGGCACCAGCCTCCCCCTCAGGCGTGTGCTGCTCCGGCTGGTCCGGCCAGGGACTCCAGGTCGTGCGGGTGGACGTAGCCTCCTCCTCCACCTCAGGCTGGTGGACCGGAGTGTCCGAGGAGGGATCCACCCTGCAGTGCTCTGGTGAATCAGCCGGAGGTGGCGGCGAGGAAGCAGCAGCAGGTGTTCGTCTCCCTTTCCCGCGACCACCACCTGCTTTGCCTCTCCCGGTCTTCTTCCGACCTCCTCTCCCCCTGGGCGGCTCATCAGTAGAAGGAGGAGGCGAGGAAATACTCTCGAGCAAAGACCTCCGTAGAGCCAGAGGTGGGAGCGCATGAACCCGACCCCTCCCTCGCGAGCCTGAGGTCTCGCCCTCCATATCTGTCACGAACCTGCCAAGAATTAAAATAAAATAATTAGTACAATGAGAAAAAGAATTAATAATACAACAGTAATTACTGCAATAATAAGAATATATATATATGTATTTAAAGTTGAGATGCATACAACTAACAATAGTCGGGATCATCGGTCTCTTCTCCGCGATCAATTGAAGGATCGTCATCGCTATCACGCGTGTCGTCGATAATGACAGCCTCATCAGGTTCAACAACACCAACATTTGGAAGGCCTTTATGTAAACGGTCAAGCATTGACAGGTCATCTGGAGCAGTAACCTCTTCTTCTTCAGGCTCTTCAACATCGTCGTTAGCGGGTTCACTCTCATCATCGTTATCGGGTTCACTCTCATTGTCTTCTTCCATGTTCTGGGGTTGCGTAGAGCGGTTTCGGAAACGTTTTTTTTATCACGCGTGTTTCTTGAAGAATTCTCCTTCATATGTCTCTGGGTCAATGTGGGGTACGTAATCCTCTTCATTGGGGGGAGGTGGTCTAATATGTGGTGGCAAATCATAAACGACATCCCAACCTTTCAGGTTTTCAACCGTTTGGCAGGGGTAGGATAGATAGAAAACCTGGGTGGCCTGTTGAGCCGTAATATAGACATCGGGGACATTTAAATGGGTGTCTTTTCGAATTTCGACTAGACCTACATGTTCATGAGTCCGTCTAGTCCTCGACGGGAGAAACCAATGACATTTGAAGACAACGACGTTGGGAGGATTCTCACCATACAATAGAAGTTCGTATATTGCTTCAACTCTTCCATAATACTCAATACCTCCGTCGCCGACAGCAGAGACACCCGAATTTGTACTTTTTCGATCGGCCATTTTTCGCTCTTTATCAACGGTACGAAAGCGATACCCGTTGATGTCGTATTTCTCAAATACACGGACCTTATTGTCAAAACCATTAGCGACTTGTCTCAATTCGGCGTCCATAGGCTCCTCATTTGCCTATAAGTTTAATAGGAAAGGATTGGTATATTAGTGAAAAATAGGCCGAACCAACAAATGAAACCCTATATATGAATGATAGTTACCGTTCGTTTGAACCAAGAGATGAAACCAGGATTGCCGTCTCCTTGATTGGCAAGAAGCTCATACTCTGCGATGGAATCACTTTCAATAACAACTCCATTCGAGAATTTGGCGACGTCTCGACTGTATGAATTCATGGGAATTAATAAGAAACAAGAATTATTAGAAGTTGCGAAACAATGTACGTACGAGCACTTACTCGATATACGGTCGCACTTCTGTTAGGTTGGTGAAGATATACAGTGTAAGAGTCCGCCATTCTTCGATATCCAAAATCTTATTTCTCGAAGCACCAACAGGTCCGAGCTTCCCTTTGAATAGGCTGAGGTTGGATTGACGCCGTTGGGGGTCGCTAGTATTGTACCGAGGCTTTGGATTATGCAAATGGCGATTTTTGGCTTCATAATGTGCTGTCACGAAGTTTGCCGCCTCCTCGGTAATGAAAGCCTCGGCCATCGATGCTTCAATTCTACGTTTATTTTTACATTTTGCTCGAAGCGTCTTCTGCATTCTCTCCGTTGAATAGCACCAACGATTTTGCACAGGGCCCCCTAATCTTGCCTCGGTCGGGAGATGCAATATCAAATGCTGCATCGGATTAAAAAAACCCGGTGGAAAGATCTTCTCTAACTTGCAGAGCAACTCCGGCGCCATATCTTCCATGTCTTCTAGCACGCCATCGGATAGTTCTTTAGCACAAAGAGCACGAAAGAAATAGCTCAGTTCTGCCAGTACTAGCCACTCTTCCTCGGGGATATAGCCGCGCAACATCACCGGCATTACCCGCTCAAGCCATATGTGCCAATCATGACTCTTCAGCCCAAATATTTTATGTTTTTCAGGACTCGCTCCCCTCCTCAGATTCGCTGCATACCCATCGGGGAACATCAAACTGTTTTGCACCCACAAGAGAATTTCCCTGATATGCCCCCTTTCAATATTGAACCAGGCCCTTGGCTTGGACCAATTCTTCTTTCCTTTCGGCTGTCGCATGTTCTGTGAGGGTCTATCACATAGAGTCTCCTGGTCGACTCTAGCTTTAGGATTATCCTTTGACTTCCCATCTATGCCGAAACTGTACCAAATAGGGCCTCGCCGATATTTTTTTCAGTGTGCATCACGTCAATATTGTGTGGAAGTTCAAGGTCTTGGAAGTAGGGAAGATCCCAGAAGCATGTCTTGTGAGTCCAGGCGTGTTCCGAATTATATCCCTTAAAATACCCGGGACGTTCTGGATCAGGCTCGAGAGAGTTCAACTGTGCCAAGACATGTTCGCCCGTCATCGTAGGTGCTGCCAGGTTTTTGACAACTTTGCCTTTGATGAAGTTCTTCTTGTCTTTTCTGAAAGGATGCTTAGGAGGCAGAAACTGTCTATGCAAGTCGAAGCAGGAATACTTGCCACCCGCCTTCAGCCAATGAAACTGAAGAGTAGCCTTGCATGTTGGGCACCCGAACTTTCCATGAACACAGAAGCCAGCGAAAAGCGCATACGCCGGCAGGTCATGCATCGAGTACTGGTACCAAACATGCATTGTGAAGGTCTTTTTGCTAGCTGCATCGTATGTCTTGAACCCTTCGTCCCAAGCTTGTTGCAATTCCTCCTTAAGCGGTTGCATGTACACATCCATATTTTTCCCCGGATATTTGGGCCCTGGTATTATCAACGTCAGAAAAATGTTCTTCCTTTTCATAATCTCTGAGGGGGGAAGATTGAGTGGCATGACAAATATAGGCCAACAACTGTATGAGGCTGCCATCAGACCGAAAGGATTGAACCCATCTGTGCCGACGGCGATTCGGCAATGCCTTGGCTCCTTAGCTTTTTCCCAATGTTTTTCATCAAAGTGCTTCCATGCTGAACCATCCGATGGGTGAGTCAACATCGGCTTCCCATCTGCATCAAATTTTGTTCTCTTCCCATATTTGTGCCATGTCATCTGTCTGGCTGTCTCTTCCATCATGTAAAGGCGTTGAATTCTTGGTATCACTGGAAGATACCTAAGAACATTTACGGGTATTTTGGTCTGCGTCTTCTCACCTTGACCATTGTCTACCACAACATACCTGGATGACTTGCATTTGGGACAATAGTCTTCGTCCGCATACTCTTTCCTAAATAAAGCACATCCATTTTCACAAGCATGTATCTGCTCATAGGGCATCTTAAGTACCTTGAGGATTTTATCCGATTGGTACAGGTTTGCAGGCATAACATGATCTTTTGGTAGAAACCGCCCAATTAGGGTCGTGATCGCATTGTAGCAATCTGTGCCCAAGTTGAATTGTGTCTTCAAAGCCATCAACTGTGCGATGGCATCGAGCTGACAAAGCTCAGTGTGAGCGTGCAGCGGACGTTTCGAAGACTCCAACATCTCATAGAAGGCCTTCGCAGATTCCTCCATCTCATCGTCCTCATCCCGTGCATCGTCAAAGTCCTGCACCATGTCTTCGATCCCGGTTCCGTACTCATCCATGCGCTGACGGACCACCTCCTCTCTCCGTCGTCCGCCAGACTCGCCATGGAAGGCCACACCGTATAACCAGGCTTATAACCCCACTTCTGCAAGTGTTTACCCATATCCACCTCTGTCGCCTGTTTATAATTGTCGCACCTAACGCAGGGGCACCAGGTTTTTCTCTGCCCATTTGCAAACGCCGCTCTCAGCCACTCCTTGGTTTTCATTGCCCATTCATTGGTGATCTCTTTCTGATTAGGGCGACCAGTGTACATCCACGCACGATCATCGCTCATCTTGTTGCTACAGCTAGCTACTAAACAACAAATATACCATTTTATTACGTCCACTTTTTATTGCTTTTATCATACATAGCTACGGCATATGCAATTAACCTACACACTAATTGGTAAAGATAGGTCCTAATCCCACCCGAGTATGTGTAGATTGGGTCGGTTTCCCATGCTTTGGTCCCGATCCGACGCGGTATTTCGGCAGCACCTCCCCGCTGTTCTCCTAATACACGTCTCGACAACAAGCCGAGAGGTTGTGCATCTGGAGAACAACAGGGAGGCGCTGACGAAATACCGCGTCGGATCGGGACCAAAGCATGGAAAACCGACCCAATCTACACATACTCGGGTTGTCCATGGATAACATTGGACAATTCGAAAGAATCACTATTATAAATGTGCAAATTAATGCATATTTATAACTGTAACCCTTTTGAACGGGAGACGCATACTGGTTACGCGACTTTACATATGAATATACTAAATGTACCTAGTTAGCTATTGTAAGGCCAGAATTGAACAAAGGAAAGGGGGGGAGAGGATAAGAATTGTTTTGCTCACCCTCGAACTCAAGGAGGTCGTCGAATGGAGGGGGCGGAGGTCATCGAACACCGGACACACACAACAGGGAAAGACCTGCACTTTAAAATGAACCCAATCAACAAGGAGACTCGATATACCGGTAATTACATCTATATTTTTTTTATTTTGTTTTTCCTATTATTTACATTTATTTCATTTATATTTTTTCTCCTCCTCCTCCTTCTTCACCCCAACTTCTTATTCTTCTTCTCCTTCTTCTCCTTCTTCTTCTTCTTCACCTTCTTCTTCTTATCCTCCTCCTCCTCCTCCTTCTTTTCTTCTTCTTCTTCTCCTCCTCCTCCTCCTTCTCCCTCTTCTTCTTATTTTATTTCCTATATCTTTTTTCTTTTCTTCTTTTCTTATTCTACTTTTACCCCTAATTTTTCTCCTCTTCTTTTTTTATTTCTTCTTCTTCTTCACCTTCTTCTTCTTATCCTCCTCCTCCTCCTCCTTCTTCTTCTTCTTCTTCTTCTTCTTCTTCTTTTCTTCTTCTTTTCTTCTTCTTCTTCTTCTTCTTCTCCTCCTCCTCCTCCTCCTTCTCCTTCTTCTTCTTCTTCTTCTTCTTCTTCTTCTCCTCCTCCTCCTTCTTCTTTTTCCCTTTTCTTCTACTTCTCTTTATATCCTTTTCTTCTTTCTTTTCTTTTTCCTTTTCTTTTCTTTCTTTATGTAATCTTTTTTCTTTGTCCTTTTCTTTCTTTGTTTTGTTTTCTTTCTTTATTTAACTTTCTTTCTCTGTCCTTTTCATTTCTTTCTTACTAATTGCTAACTAAAACTAACTAAACTAGAACTAATAAAACCTATACTAACTAGAACTAATAAAACCTATACTAACTACACTAATAAACCTAAACTAACCTAAACCTAAACTAACTACACTAATAAACCTAAACTAGCCTAAACCTAAACTAACAACTCTAATTAACAGAAAAAAAGAAGAAGCAAAAACAGGGGAGGAGGCTTACCAGGGGGTGGGGGGAGGTGGCGGCGGTGGCGGGAGGTGGAGCTGGTGAGGAACGTGACGCCGGCGAGGAGGGTCGTCGGCGGCGAGACCTGCAGCGGCGCCGGTCAGAGGAGAGGAGAAGAGAGGAGGAGAGGAGAGGAGGAGAGGGGAGGAGAGGGGAGTAGAGGAGAGGAGGAGAGGAGGAGGGCCTCACCGGCGGTGAAGGCGGCGGCGCACTGGACGGCGGCGCGCGGGGCGGGGTAGGGCGGCGGCGGCGGCGGGTCGGGAGAGAGGGGTTTGGGAGAGAGAGTGGAGAGAGAGAGAGAGAGGGACCGTGCGGGGGGTTAACGGCCCACAGCTTTGCCGTCTGCCAGCAGACGGCAAAGAAGTCTATGCCGTTTGTTGCAAGACGGCATAACGCCTGGCCGTTACCCCTCACTCGTGGCTGGGACTAGGCGGGCCCACATTGAGTTTTGCCGTCTGTCCTTAGACGGTAAAGGATCCTTTGTCGTCTTCCATTAGGGCAACATACGGCAAACTACATGTTTGCCTTGAGTGACTTTTTTGCCGTCTGTTATTAGGGCAGCGTACGGCAAACTAACTCTTTGCCGTCTGCCCCGATGAAAAACAGACGGCAAAGTCGTTGACTCATGGCAAACTGGTGAATTCCAGTAGTGCCTATCTTATCACTCGGAGTCCCCGGCAACGGCGCCAGAAATTTGCTTGATGGCGTGGAAGTGGTAATGTCTTCTCGCCCTTCGTTGGTTACCCCAGGTGGAAGGTGAGATGTAGGATAGCAGCAAATTTCCCTCGGTGAAGATACAGAGGTTGAGTATCGTCCAGAAGGACTCCGGTAATGATAAGTAGGTGGCAAGTAAGCAATGCACCATTTACGACAAACGTTGCTTCCTTGACCTGGACCTACACACAATACAATTAACTTTGCTCCCAACGGAGTTCAGAGAGGTTGTCAATCTCTCCGGTCTTGTTCTTTACAAAGGGTCAAACACACAAGGGATAATGATAATGATAGCAACTGAAAGTAAATACTGAAAATAAATGAGCTTGAAAACAATGATGAGAATATGGACCGGGGTCCCGTGATGTTCACTAGTGATGTCTCTCTCCCAAAAGACGATAAAACTGCTATGCGAGGTAGACAAATTACAGATGGGCAATTGGCAGGATTATAAACGCACCGCAATGCTACCTTTGCTCTAAGAGAAAGGAAGAGGCTCAAAAGCATGGGCAGTACGCCAAAATAAGTAGACCTAAATCCATCTACATCTACTACTAATTATCCACCTTGAGATATCTATCCAGAACATCTCGCTGGTATTAAGTTGCGAGTCCCACCCAAAGTGTAAACCCAAAGCAACAGACAACTGCATTAAAAGAAATTTGTGTAAAGTAAACAATCCTTGCAACCACGGTTACAAGCACCGTTGTTTTCCGCCTTGTGGCCACAACACATCCCCTAGACTCATGTTTCTGTCACTCAAGCGTGTCATCAGGGGGCATGTACCCACAATCAAGCATAACGTTCCTGCTTGGAGTTACTATCCACCACTTGGCCAAAGCAATAAACAGCAACGGAGAACATGCAAGAATTACTTAGGAACAAAAATATAAGAGATCAAAACCAAATATATTACTCTATCACGATCTGAACATAATCTCATAATCCATCGAATCCCATCAAACTCAACATAGCAAAAGAAGAAGAATTACATATGTGCCTCGATCATGTAGGGAAGCTCACGAGGTCTAAACCATGAAGAACAAAGAGGGGAGGAGAACATCACATAGCTACTAATCACAGACCTATGGTCCAAGGTAGACTACTCAAGGCACATCCGGGAAGCGTCCATGGTGGAGGAGAAGCTCCCGGAGGTCGATCTGCCGGGAAGGGTCCTGACGGTGCTCCCGATCTTGGAAGTGCGGCGGCGGCGGAACAGAGGCGAGATTGCGAAATAGGGTTCCGTCTTCGTAGTTTCCCCGTCACGGAGAATAAATAGGCGAAGGGGGCATCCAGGGGGGCCACCAGGGGTCCAGGCCAGGCCCCTTTCCGCGCCAGGTGGCCGCCTAGGCCCCTGGTGGTGGCCCTCTGGCCCCACTTGGGTGCTTCTGGAAGACTCCGTTACGCTGATTTTTATCCGATTTTTCCCGAATTTTTGGAGCACTTTTGATATGGGGGAAACCTGGAATAGAAAAACAGCAGAAAACAGAAACTGGCAATGGGGTGCACTGAGTTAGTAGGTTCGTCCAAATATGATCAAAAGTATATGAAAGTGTATATAGATCATAGCAATATCACACAAAACATGCATGGAGCGAGCACAAATTATCGATACGTTTGAGACGTATCACCACCCTCTGTGCCCCTGTTGGAGGGAGGATTCATCTTCGGACGCCTCTTCCTCAACTATGCTTGCCTCATGATACGTCCCAAACGTATCTATAATTTCTGCTTGTTCCATGCTCATTTGGGTGACATTGCTATGTGTTTTGCTACAATTTCATATCTTTTTATACATATTTGAACTAACCTACTAACTCAGTGCATCTAGTGCCAGTTTCTGTCTACTGATGTATGTGAATTGCAGGTTTTTACCCATATTTACAGTGCCCAAAAAATTCCAAGAAACATATATATAAAAAATTCAGCGTGACGGAAGCCTCTAGAACCCCGAAGGGCAGCCGGAGCGGGGCCACCCCCTCCCAGGCGGCCACCTGGCGCGTCCAGGGGTGGGGTCGCGCCCATAGTCCGCCTGGGAGGAGGACACCTCCCCCGGTGCCCCCCTTCGGCCTATATTTACCTCTCGATGCAGAAACCCTGAAAAGAGACCCCGCATCGCGAATTTCACCTCTGTTCCGCCGCCGCCGTGATCCCGAGATTGAGACCGCCAGAAGACCTCGTCCTGGCACCCTGCCGGAGGGAGGATTGATCTCCGGGAGCTTCTCCACCACCATGAGCGCTTCCCGGATATGCCGTGAGTAGTCCCCCTTGGACCATGGGTCCATGACCAGTAGCTATGTGATGTCTTGTCTCAAATCTTGTGTTTCAATCCTTAGCCCTTGTGAGCTTCCCTACATGATCAAGGAACATATGTAATCTTTTTTTTGTTGCTATGCTGTGTTTGCTGGAATCCGATGGATTATGAGATTATGTTCAGATCATGATGAGTTATATATTTGGTTCTCCTATTATATTTTGTTCTTGATTAATTCGTGCATGTTCTCCGTTGCTTTTTATTGCTTTGGCCAAGTAGTAGATAGTAACTCCAAGAGGGAGTGTTATTCTTGATTGTGGGTTCGTGCCCCCCGATGTCTAGCTTGATTGACAGAAACATGAGACTAGGGGATGTGTTGTTTCCACCAGGGAGAAAACAATGGTGCTTGTAACCGCAGTTGCAAGGATTCTTTACCTTACGCAAAGTTTGTTAATGCAGTTGTCTATTGCTTTGGGTTTACACTTTGGGTGGGGCTCGCAACTTAATACCAGCGAGATCTCCTGGATAGATATCTCAAGGTGGATAATTAGTAAATAGATGCTGATGAATAAACGGTCTACTTGTCTTGGCGTACTGCCCATACTTTTGAGCCTATAACTTTCTTGTGGCATAGTTAGCATTCCAGTGCGTTTATAATTCTGTCAATTGCCTAGCTGTAATTTGTTCACCCAACCTAGTTGTTTTGTCGTATTTTGGGAGAGAGACATCACTAGTGAACACCATCGGACCCAGGTCCATATTTCCACCATTGTTTACACCTCAACTCTTTACTGCTTTATTTTCCTTTCAGTTGCAATCACCATCACTATTTCCACAGTGCATTTGATCCTTTGTAAACAACAAGATCGGAGAGATTGACAACCTCTCTGAATCGTTGGGAGAAAAGTTAGTTTCTTTTGTGTGCAGGTCCCAGGTCAAGTGAGTAACTTATCTCAAACGGCTCCCTGCTCGTTTGACCACCTTCTTGTTGATCCTTGGAGTCCACCAGAGACAAACCTTGGTATCTTTGTAAAGCCCGATATGCGGTACTAATCCAGATCTGGATGTTTCCATCCAGATCCGGGGACAAAGCACATATCGGTCCCACCGCGACATATGACAATGCCATATGCCCCGGATTTCCAACATGATATCACAACATTATAGCTACAAGGATACAACACCTCATACAATCGGCATACAAATGCCTTAATACAATACAACAGCGGAAGATATATGTCTGAGTACAGACTACAAGAAAATGCCTAGTGGCAAAAGAAAATCATCGACCCCCATAACCACACGGGTACAGGCCCTCCGCCGGAATCCGCCTAACTAGTCGTCGTCGAGTCTCCGCGTGAAACGTCTATCACCATACCTGTTGTCGATCAAGAACCCTGAAAATAGTTTGGGGGTAGTATCATGAGTACAGAAGTACTCAGCATCCAACTGTAGTGGTCAACTGACCCAGCAAGGACTTCATCACTAGTCATTCTAGGACAACTAGTAGTTTACGGTAAGGATGGGGTAAGTGGTGAGGTTGCTGCCGCACTAGCATTTATGAAGTGGCTAACGATCTAGAGAGTAAGATAAGAAGCCAAGCATTCGATGAGGAATCGCCTCCAACAAGTCTGCTATCCACCTACTTACGCAAACATAACACCTATCCTGTCCTTGTCCTCCTCTTCGCATCCCGACGAGGAAGAAGCAGTCAAGGCACACACACGTTGATCAAGTTATATTAAGATTATCTCAGTTGTTGTTGTCTATGAACAAGGAGTAGGTCTCAAGTCGTCCATAACCGTGGACACGGCTTCTCGAAAAGATTTAACCTTGCAGGGGTGTACCAACTGCCCATTACAAGGCTCCGCACGCACGCCCATCTCTCTCAGTTGCTACCCATCACAAGCAACCATTTTATGATTTAGTTCCGAGAGATCCGAAACGACAGGTCCCTCTAACTAACAACGAACAAATCCGGGTGGCCCCTGGGGAGTCGACACCCAATCCAAAGGCCGTCCGCGCTATCGGTCGGACTCTTCCGGCTCGAAGAGGTCGGGGTAACTAACCCATCACTGTGGGCAGACCCCTAGCTTCCAGGTGTGGACCAACAAAGGAACTCTGTCTCCACTGGCCCGAGTTATTTGAAAATATGCTGGGAGCTCACCAGTCACACACACGGTTTCAAATGGTAAAATCATCTTGGTCCACCACTAGAAATGTTTGAAGCTAGGTAGGTAAGAAAAGGGGACCCCATAGCATCCCACACGCGGTTAGGCACGCTCAGTATTAAAACCAATACCCGGAACTCGGGTCCTAGGTGACTCGAATGGAACACAGCGTCGGGGCAGGATAGCCTAGACCTTCCATCCTTCGTCGAATATAGTCAACATTATAATAATCATATCATCAACAACAATGTAATAATGTGATAGCCCAATCCAAGGAGTAAGAGGGTAACATCATAGCATCCTAAGCATGAATACTAAGCAGGGGCTGAGCAACGTGCAATAGTAACATAGCAGTACATGGTTTGCTGGGAGGGGACATGGCTGTATCGGTTTAAGAGAGGTTGTAAACATGTGGTAGGATCAAACATCGAACCTAACCTAGACTAGCATGCAAATCGCTGGTTGAAATAGAATGGATCCTAAGTAATGTATAGTCCTTGCCTGTTGATAAGTCGGGTTTCGAAGGTGTAGTTGATCGTAAGCTCGCATCGTCTCCGAAGGTACCCGCGGAAGCACACAAGAGGGTAAACACTGGAAAAGGCAATCAACGAGCAACCATCTATTACTACAAAGCAAACACGAGCAAGCATCAACAAGAAGGCAAAACAAGACATCGCAACTACCATCGAGAGCGGTTACTAATAGGTTAAGTTTAGTATTCGTCACGCACGACGATACCGCACATTTAGAATGGTTCAAGTTGTTTAGCTACACAAGATGAGAAAAGGTTGTTAACATGGCATCTCACTCAAGCATGGCATATCACACAATCATGGCAAGAGGTGAAGCATAAGGTAAGCTATCTAATCTAGTCAATTTAAGTGGGGGGCAAAACCTATACATGGCAAACTATTTCGGACCCCACGATAAACGGAATTTGATACTGTTTTGCCCTAAACATATTTTATTATTTTTACTTATCAAGCAAGAACAACATAAACACAATCTACACGAAAATCTAGTCAAGTTACATATAAAGAACATTTTTATCGGAGCAACGGTGAAAAAGTTATTAATTAAAAAGTTTACAGTGGCATGCGACGTAAAAAGCAGGTAAACAGCATATAAACAAACTCAAACATGGCAAAGAAACACGTTTTATTAATCTATGCACAAAACGGAGCAACTTTCATGTTTAACGCGTTGCGATCCGAGCTACGGTTTAAAAGATATAGATATCGCAAGAAAATAACACAATCTGCCACATAATTAATATCCAGAAAAAAAATATAAGCACATCTGGGCCCAAACTAAAGCTACTAGGCCTACACGGGTGAGCACGGTTTAGCTAACAGGTGCCCATGGCGCTAAATAGCAACACGTGTATTGGGCCTAGCCCAACAGAAAAGAAAAGAAAAAAAAGGAAAAAAAGGGGGGCGTCCTCACCAAGTGGGCTGAGCCCAACTCGCGGGTGGGTGACGTATAACGGCGACGCGCCCCTGGGCGGAGGGAGGCCGGCTAGGACGCGCGAGACAACTGGGCCGCGGAGGAAAACCGGCCCACCTGCAAACCGAGCAGACGCAGGACGAGGTCCTCGTCCTCCTGTGGAACGGGGATGGCGACTGGAGCTTCTCCAGCGGGGGCGCAGGGCGGCGCATGACAGAGAGGCCGGGCCGGGCGCGGGGATGGGCCGAGGAGGCGTGGTGGTTCTGGATCTAGCCGGCGGCGTGGTCCAGGGGCTGCGCGCCGAGCTTCCTCACACCATGTCCATGGCGGTTCCAACCAAAGAGAAGAAAAAAATTAGAGGGAGAGGGAGAAGGAAAGGAAGAGAGAAGGGAGAGGGGACGGGCGCGAGGCGCAAGGGGGGTCACCAGCTTGAGGGCGCACGGCTGCCAGCGGATCGGCTCGCCGATCGGAGCGGAGGCGAGGTGGCGGCGGAGCTCGGGGCTCGGGCGCAGCGGGAGGAGAGAGAGGGGAGAGGCTAGGGGAGACGTGGCACTCACTGGGTCGTCGGATCGCGAGATCTGACGGTCCAGGATGGATCTGGCTAGGATTTCGCAAATTGGGGAAATTTGGGGCAGATTTGGGAAATTGTGAGGGGGTGGCTGCAATTTTTGGCTAGGGAAACCCTAGAAAGGGGTGGGAGAGTGGTGGTCTTTATATAGCCCAGGTGGCTGGCAGTTTGCAAAAACATCCCCGGTTTTTCTCCCGCGCGCGCGGTGTTTACGTTCCTGACCGCCAGGGGTCCGCAGGACCTCCGATTCAGGTAAAACTTCAAACTGCGCGATCAGCGCGTCGAACCGATGGCGTTCACCTCGCGTTGGAACCGTTCCGAGAACACTTTCCGGCACGCGGCTGGTCTTGTGCGGGTTTTCGCGATGGTGATCGGGTGAAACCCGGTGTCACAAAGGTCGAGTGTCAGGGTGGAAAGGGTCGGTATCCGTCCGGTACGAGATAAGAGGGGGGGGGGGAATAATCGTCGATCGATAAATCGGGGACGCAAACACCGCAAACAAATCAGACGATCAAACAATTCACACCGAAAATAAAAATTTTAATTTTTATGAAACCTGGGCTGTTAGAATACAACACCACCAACAAGGGATCTCGTCCCGAGATCCTGGATGATCCGGGGAGAGGGGGGAGAGAAAAGATAGACGACGATCTTCAACACCACCAACAAGGGACTCTGCTCCATGTCAAACGACGAACTCCATTGTGATACTTTCCGCAGGAAGATGGCGATGTCGAAGAACGAAGCCATCAGGAGATCAAGAGGAAGAACGACAATTCAAAGCGACGATCATGGGAAGTACTCTCACTCAAATCGTGAGGATACTGGGCAAGAGGAATGAAGTCAACGGATGACCAAGATGTTATCCGCAGTTGAAGAAGCTAAAGGTACTACAGGAATTCCCAACCTGAGATCGGAATCGAGACAATATGCTGCAAGCAAGGCATTGTAACAATTTCGATACTCCACACCCTCGAGATCCTAAAGTTTGAAAGGGGATAAGGCGAGAATAAAACACTTACGGCACTTGTCCTTACCAGAGCATGGATTAGGAGGAAAAAAAATCCTACGCTCCGATAATTAACTTAGTAACTACAAAATAGTTTTGTCTAGACTCGACTTCGGCCAGAGAGGGGATCCTACGGTCGGTAAGGCTCTGATACCAAGTTGTAAGGCCTTATATGCGGTACTATTCCATATCTGAATGTTTCCATCCAGATCCTGGGACGAAGCACATATCGGTCCCCCGCGACATATGACAATGCCATATGCCCCGGATTTCCAACATGATATCACAACATTACAGCTACAAGGATACAACATCTCATACAATCGGCATACAACTGCCTTAATACAATACAATAGCGAAACATATATGTCTGAGTACAGACTACAAGCAAATTCCTAGTGGCAAACGAAATTCATCGACCCCCATAACCACATGGGTCCAGGCCCTCCGTCGGAATCCGCCTAACTAGTCGTCGTCGAGTCTCCACGTGAAACGTCGATCACCATACCTGTTGTTGATCAAGAACCCTGAAAAGAGTTTGGGGGTAGTATCATGAGTACAGAAGTACTCAGCATCCAACTTTAGTGGTCAACTGATCCAACTAGTAGTTTACGGTAAGGATGGGGTAAGTGGTGAGGTTGCTGCCGCACTAGCATTTATGAAGTGGCTAACGATCTAGAGAGTACGATAAGAAGCCAAGCATTCGATGAGGAATCGCCTCCAACAAGTCTGCTATCCACCTACTTACGCAAACATAACACCTATCCTATCCTTTTCCTCCTCTTCGCATCCCGACGAAGAAGAAGCAGTCAAGGCACACACACGTTGATCAAGTTATATTAAGATTATTTCAGTTGTTGTTGTCTATGAACAAGGAGTAGGTCTCAAGTCATCCATAACCGTGGACACGGCTTCTCGAAAAGATTTAACCCTGCAGAGGTGTATCAACTGAACATTACAAGGCTCCGCACGCACGCCCATCTCTCTTAGTTGCTACCCATCACAGGCAACCACTTTATGATTTAGTTCCAAGAGATCTGAAACGACAGGTCCCTATAACTAACAACGAACAAATCCGGGTGGCCCCCGGGGAGTCGACACCCCATCCAAAGGCTCGGGCGCTCGGGCGCAGAGGGAGGAGAGAGAGGAGAGAGGCTAGGGGAGATGTGGCACTCCCTGGGCCGTCGGATCGCGAGATCTGACGGTCCAGGATGGATCTGGCTAGGATTTCGCAAATTGGGGCAATTTGGGGCAGATTTGGGCAATTGTGAGGGGTGGCTGCAATTTTTGGCTAGGGAAACCCTAGAAAGGGGTGGGAGAGTGGTGGTATTTTGTCGGGACCCGGAATATGCATATGTAATTCCAGTCACAACTCAATCATATGGAGAGCCGAGAGTCGTACCCACAGTAGTGCACCCCTGCAGGGAGTTTAATCTATTCGAATAGCCATGTCCACGGTAACAGGACGCTTTATGCTGAAGCTGGATCTTACCACTACAAACTACTACTATTAAACTGTATGGTTCCGGGTTTTCTTCCTCGCAGGGTAGTCGAGGAAGGGAACTCTGAGGCATTACTATTGTTAATCATTACAACTTACTATTATACAATGTTGCAGCAACTTCTGTTTCATTGTTACTTTATGCTTTATATGAATTGTTGGTTGTTCTCTTCTTGTGCTGCAAGACTCGTCGGAAGATTCTAGTCTTCGTTAGGCCTAGCTTCTTATCCTTATTCTGATTTCTACCTTGCAGTCCACTATATACAACCTCCCCTTTCCATTTGATACAAATGCATAAATGCTTAGTAGCGGACGTAAGACTCGCGGGTATGCTAGATACTCACCCTTGCTTTATTTTCCCCTTCTTGTTTTACCTGGTCGGCCGCTGCAGACAACGTAGGAGCCTTTGAGTCCAAGAGCAGGAGATCCCCGATATCGACCACCACAACGTGAAGATCCCCAATGCCTTGTACACCATCGAGTGCCCCGTTGACCAGGAGTAGTTTGGAGGTTCCCAGGCAGGAGGCCTCGCCTTTTTGATATGTTGTTATTTGTGCTAGCCTTCTTAAGGCATCCTTGTATTCTTGTGTCTGTACTCAGATACTATTGCTTCCGCTAACTTCGTGCTTTCGAGCTGTTGGATTCGAGCCCGCGTGGCCCTTGGCTTGTATTAAACATCTTATATTTTTTTATTTGTAGAGTTATGTTGTAATATCTCACCGTGAGTCCCTAATCTCGATCGTGTACCTTGCGTGTATGATTACTGTACACGACTTGATTTTGGGGGCGTCACAAGTTGGTATCAGAGCCGACTGCCTGTAGGACACCCCCTTCCAACTCCTTGGTTGAAGTCGAGTCTAGTCTTTGCAAAACTATTTTGCTAACAGTGTCGTGTGGCTTATCGTCCCATGTCGCAAACTAGGTGATATTAGTATCTTTTACTCCATACCTTTACTCTAGGACTCTGATCTCTCTTCTCTTTCGGGTTAAAGATTTTGCTAACTCTGACATTAGGTTCTCGTGACTACTTCCTCCCGGAGAGTCCCTCGTTACAGATGATCGCTTGCTTCACGAGAAGATTTCGAAGATTACTCTCCGATAAAATTCCCAAGACCATATATGTCGATCACCTTTACAATTCACTGCCACCGATAAGTCCGTATGTATAACCACATACACCTTCCGTTCGTTCATTCAATCCCAGTTGCTCTTGTGTTTACAAGATGCATCGAAATACTTTCCGTTGTTTCGGGAATCCTCTGAGCCTACCACCTTGTAGCTTCCTTTCACCCGGCGGATAATTCCTCGCGTTTATCGAGGATCCGTTCATTCTAAGTGGTTCCTGTGATTCCCAAAATAATTTGAAATACTATTCGATCTCGCGACAAACCTCGGCAGCCTACTGCTTTGCAGATTCTTCTTACCTGCTCACACTATGATTAATTATGTTTGTCTTGTAGTCTTGGATGACCTCCCTTGGCATTGTCATTCTGATCTATTGAATCATCGTGTGTGCTAGTGCATGCAATCATCAGTTGATCCCTATGAATTCATTCTTCCATCTTAAACGTCATTTCGGACATGAGCTGGATCTCGGTAAATCAAACCTTCATTGATTTTTCAACCAATTCCATTCAGCATACTCATCTTTTGATCGAAGCTTCTGCTTCCGATCCCTCATTCCGGAAACCATAATTCCTTTGAATTCAATCATCGGATTATTTGGATGCTTCTGCCTCTGATGCCTTTGCATTCTTTCTTCTTATGGTTGAGTACCGATACTCATACCAGACTCTCTGTACCCCACCTGACCTTTTTGGTGGATTACTGCCTTCCGTCCCCTTGTGTCCTAAATCATTGACGAGCTTCCCCTGATACGTAATGCCTTTGGCGAACGGTATCATATGCTCTGTGTCATCCGCCTTCTGCTTTCAAACTTGTATCTCTTGTTCCTGTTGTTTGTCGTATAGATTCGTAAAATTTCCCTATGGGTTGTATCTATGCTTCATCCATCCGTGTGAACCCATGAACTTCTATGGGTCATACTCTACTGGTGTTATGCCAGATAAATTTTTGAACGCTAAAAATTCATCGACAACGAGAAGTGGATGTAAGGATATGCATTGAAGAAGTGGGAGTCGACCCTGAACCTCCGTGTTCATGCCCATGGATACTATGTAGAACTTATCATGAGAGCTTCTTGTAAAGGTAATTATCCCCTTCGTATAAACTCTGCTGCACCTATGATCCTCCATTCTACCTCCGATTATTACCTCCTGGAACCTCGAGGATATCATACCTTTGCACTACATCTAATGAATTTTTATGGAACAATATGTTTCCCTGTCGTAACCACTCTATGGGTTCTGGGTTGTTGTCAACCGAGAACACCGAATACTTTTGCTTCACCCTTCCGTTTGCTTGATGTCGCCGTTGTTCGATTGTATTTTCTTGATACCTTTTGACATGATGTGTCGTGGTCATCATCGACATTTTGATTTCTCCCAAGTTTTACTTGGATGCATCGTGGGAAATACCATCCTTGCACCTCGATGATTTGTGTTATCATCGACAACATCCTTTAACTCCCTGCCAATACAAACTTGGTCATATATATCTTGCTCTGCTTTCCCTTGGGAAGGAAATGATATACACCAAATTCTTGTGTATCATTACATTTTGCCTTCCATTGGTCTGTCTGATCAGAAAATCACATTTTCCTTTCCAATGGTTTGTTTAGTCTTTCTCCTGAGGTAACTCGTCTAAGAAGTGATAATTCCCTGCTTATGTAAACACTTCGGTGTACTACTTTCTCCGTACAACCTGTTACAATTGTTGATGACTTTTTGGTGACTACCGATGGACAAGAACTTTGCCAATTGGTCCGCCTTGTCTTAACGAGCAGGAAGATGGTTCTCTTCGTCCCTCGCCCTTGGCATTGATGTTGTTGCCGACATAGTTGACAAGCTGTTCTCTGACTTACTTTGCAACTTGGTCGCATTGTTTGTCACCACCCTTCTTATCCAATGTGGGCCCATAACCCACAGTTCCACATGATCGAAACCTGAATCTCTTATACCTTTTTGTTCTCGAGGTTATTCCTCTTGCTTGACCTCGTAAGCAATTCACGAGTCACCTACCTTGTGATACTCAAACCTATATCAGACATAATGCTCATGCCTGATGCTTTGGACCCCCCCTTTGTCATCGTCCGCCATGGACCTCGAATGCTTTCTTGTTTGATTTAAAGTTCTCATACATTCCTTAGCTTCTTTCTATGTATTTCCCCGAGTATAAACTCAAGAAATACTTGTACCCCGTTTTCTCAGCCAGCCTCGGATTATTAGCCTTGTACCGGTCCAACCCCTTGAGTTTTCCTCTGAGCCTATTCGTAAGTACGATGAAGACCCTAAAGGAAGAATGACAACTCATTGAGATGCACCGATGCAGAGAAGTGAAGACATCAACGGAATGGATCAACCTCTTCGTGAAGGACAACAAGACCCAAAAGACTCGTTAGAATACGAAACCGAAACCTTACCCCTTACCCTACCTTTAATTCTCGGGACGAGAATTCTTTGTAGTGGTGGAGATTTGTAACACCCTCAGTGTTAAGCTACAGTGATCACCTTTTGTTAATGATAAATCACAATGATTAACCATGCCTTGATCATATTTAAATCAAATGATATTAAAAGTCCCTCGGTTGGAAATAAAAATCAAAAGTGGACATAAAAGTGAAACCAAAATTTTTGCAAACAATTTTATAAAATGCCTAATAATCAGTAGGTCATATTAAAATTGAAATGGGGATTTATTAAAATGTTTTAATATCATAAAGAAATAAAAATAGTAAATAAAGAACACCATTTAACACTTTAAAATAAATAGCAATAATCAAATGAATTTATTTGTGGACAAAAAATTTTGTGGCACTAAAGTATGGTGTAATAGTAATACTAGAGCTAGTCATGTATTTTACAAAAGTCATTTGGTTGCCAAACAAAAATAAAACAGTAAAGGTTAAAGACAAAGAAAACAGAAAATATAACAAATAGCAAACAACTATTCGTCGCCCAGGGCGAAGCCCACGCACGCCACCCTGGCCCACCATGGGCCCCCTCCCCATCTTCTTCCCCTATTCACAGGGGGTGTCGTGGAGGGCATCCACGGCGAGCTCGCCGTTGACTGCGCCGTGTCGCGCATCCCCCGGCTTCCCTGGCGGTTAAGAACGCGTCGGGCCCCTGCCCATGGAAATCCTAGCCTCAATTTCCCCTCGCCCTCGTCCTCTTCCGCTCGGTGCCGTCCGCACCTGACAGCGCCGTGGCCACCGCCATGAGCATGCACGGCCAACGGCCACCTCCGACCCGACCATCGTGTCTTGGAGCTGTCCCGCCTTCGTCCTCGACGCCCCACTCTCTCCTTCATCGTCTTCATCCACCGCACGCAGAGAATCGGGCATCCCCCTCCGCCAAGTCCGTTGTGCATGTCGTCGTTGATTCGCTGCCTCCGGCCCACCCCAAACTCGCCCGAGCTCATCATTCGCACCCCGCAGTGGGAAGCGTTCATAACCCCCTTTTTCTGGTTGATTTGGCCGTAGCCCTCTGGCGCACTCCGACCGCCACCGGGTCGCCATGGCCAGAGCTTGCTCCGTGCGTGAACAGGGCCACGCCCCGCCCCTACACGCTCTATTTCTTGTTGCTATGGGTAGCGCCATGCCGGCCCGCCGCCCGCGGCTCGCAGTGACCTTCCCGTGGCCGCGTGCTGCTGCTGCCGACGTGCGGACCGCCTTGGCCACTGATGTCTTCTCGCCCTTCGTTGGTTACCCCAAGTGGAAGGTTTGAGATGTAGTGCAGCAGCAGTTTTCCCTCGGTTAAGATACCAAGGTTTGTCTCCAGTAGGACTCCAGAGATGATAAGTAGGTGTCAGCGGCTCAACTGACGCGGACCTGCACACAGACACAAATAACTTTGTTCCCAACGAAGTTCAGAGAGGTTGTCAATCTCTCAGGTCTTGTTGTTCACAAAGGATAAAACGCAAGGGATAATGATAGCAAGTAAAAGCAGTAAAGTAAAGATAGCATGGAAACAGTAAGAAGGATATGGACCGGGATACGTGATGTTCACTAGTGAGGTCTCTCTCCCAAAAGACGATAAAACTGCTATGCGAGGTAAACAAATTACAGAAGGGCAATTGACAGGATTATGAACGCACCGCAATGCTAACTAGGCTACAAAAGAAAGGAAGAGGCTCAAAAGCACGGGCAGTATGCCAAAATAAGTTGACCGAAATCCATCTGCATCTACTACTAATCATCCACCTTGAGATATCTATCCAGAACATCTCGCTGGTATTCAGGTGCGATCCCCACCCAAAGTGTAAACCCAAAGCAACAGACAACTGCATTAAAAAGAACTTTGCGTAAAGTAAACAATCCTTGTAACCGCGGTTACAAGCACCGTTTTTTCCCCCTTGTGGCAACAGCACATCCCCTAGACTCATGTTTCTGTCACTCAAGCGTGTCATCGGGGGGCATGAACCCACAATCTAGCACAACGTTCCCTCTTGGAGTCACTACCTACTACTTGGACAAAGCAATAAACAGCAACGGAGAACGTGCAAGAATTACTTAGGAACAAAAATATAAGAGATAAAAACCAAATATATTACTCTATCACAATCTGAACATAATCTCATAATCCATCAGATCCCATCAAACTCAGCATAGCAACAGCAGAAATATTGCAAAGGTGCCTCGATCATGTAGGGCAGCTCACGAGGTCTAAACAATGAAGATCAAAGAGGGGAGGAGAACATCACATAGCTACTGATCACGGACCCATGGTCCAAGGAAAACTACTCACGAGACATCCGGGGAGCATCCATGGTGGAGAGGAGACTCCCGGAGGTCAATCCTCCCTCCGGCAGGGTGCCGAGAAGAGGTCTCCTGGTGCCCCCGATCTCGGAAGCGCGGCGGCGGCGGAACAGAGGCGAGTTTGCGGAATAGGGTTCTTCTTCTGGAGTTTTCCCGTGACGGAGAATAAATAGGCGAAGGGGGGCAGCCATAGGTGGACCAGGGGCCCCAGGCGCCCCCCTGGCGCGGCCAGGGGTGGGGCCGCGCCGGGTGGCCGCCTGGCTCCCCTCTGGACCCTCTCGGGCTCTTCGCGAAGCTTTCTTCACGCTGATTTTTTATCTGAATTTCCCCGAATTTTTCTGTCACTTTTTATATGGGGGAAAACTGAAATAGAAAAACAGCAGAAAACAGGATCTGACACTGGGGTGCACTGAGTTAATAGGTTAGTCCAAATATGATCAAAAATGTATGAAAGTGTATCTAGATCATAGCAATATCACACAAAACATGCATGGAGCAAGCATAAATTATAGATACGTTTTGGACGTATCAACATCCCCAAGCTTAATTCCTGCTCGTCCTCGAGTAGGTAAATGATAACAACATAATTTCTGTGGTGACATGCTAGCAACCATAAAAGAACTTTGAAAAGTAAAGCAATCAAGGTTAGAGATTCAATTCAAGTCATAACATGCAAGAGTCTATATTAGCATTGAAACAAGTAACAAATGAACAATAGGTGCAAGAGCTCTCGCTGTCCGTGACTCGAATGTCTCCAAATGGTGTTTGCGTGCAAGAAGGGGGATAGGGAATATGAGAAAAAAGTATTTTTGTTGAGAACTCAATCTACTAAAGTTTCACACTTGGTCTTCTTTGGAATCTTATCTTGACTCGTCCCCAGACCACTAGCCAGGTACAAGTCAATTTGATCCACTCCTTTTCAATATTGTGAGCACTCATGCAATGGATGAGCGTAAGCACGAGAGTTGACACTTAGGATGGTAAAGAGAGAAATAAGGTGGAGGAGCAAGACAAAAAGGATGAGAAAGGCTCACATCAATGAGGACAATCATAGGCAAGAGATGCCAAATGATAGATATGGTGTGAGGAGTAGGGATTGCCATGCAACGGATGCACATACGAGCTAAGAAGCTCTCCAAAGGAACTAGTGGGGGTGCATCTAAGTTGCTCGCTCATGAAGACCTAGAGCTCGTTTGAGGAGGCTCATCCTTGGAATATGCAAGCCAAGTTCTATAGTGTGAAGGTCCCCACATAGCTATATGCATGAAGATCATCTCTATGGAGTACAAGGATATAAAGGGAGTACTAGTGTGGATCTCTCAAAGATAGTAGTGTTGCCCCTTTCTCTCTTTTTATTTCTTTTTCTCTTTTTTGTATTTTTTTGGTGGCCTCAATGGCTCTTTCTATTTAACTCTCATTTGTCCTCTTTGGGATCTTTTAATGTGTCCACTTTGGGATCTTTTCCTCACTTAAGGGCAACACTCTATTTTACAAGAAGGTAAAGGAGATCTTTCACACTTTACAAGGTACTCAAAATCATAAAGAAGATGTAACTATCATGATGTATGCAAGGTATGTTGCTGCCAGTGTAGCAGGAACATGTATGACATGAAGAGGTGGATGTTGCATGGCAATATAACTCGGAAAGGCTATGGAAATGCCTTGATAGGTAGGTATGGTGGCTGTTTTGAGGAAAGATATAAGGAGGCTTATGATGACAGAGCGTATCATGCCAAGGGTTTGGATGTACCGGCGAAGGTGGACACCAACTCTCGGAGTGAGAAGAAGGCAATGCACGGCACGGGAGAGGCTAGAAAAATATGGGAAGGTGGAAGTGTCAACTTTCAATACTTATATTAGTCCAAAGAACTCATGCACTTATTATCGGTAACTCTCAATCTAATAAGGAGGTTCACAAAGAGACAAGTACCCCGAGGAGGAGTGTATGGGGGTTTGGTTATCCTTGCGCATCCTCGACTCATGGTACGTGAGTGTACTGTAATATTCGACCCCTTAGAAGAGTAGTGATCCATCTAGTAGCTAGAGTTCTCAACTAGTTTTGTAGGTTTTGAAAATACACACGGATTGCCCAAAACACGACACCTATCACTAATAGGCAAGATATCTTGACACCAAAAGTTCAAAAATTACTCACAACAATACCTCAAAACTATTGCAGGTTACTACTAAAATTAAATAGCAACCTCAATTACCTACTTTCAAGACAAGACACAACTCAGTGCAACAACCAACTCTCTTTAACAAGATAAACATGAAAACTAAAAAGAGTTCCATCAACAAACTAAACAAAATCCAAGGCTCTTGCTAAAGACAAACTAAGACTAAAAATAAACATGGCAGTAGCTATGAAAAGATAAAGAACACACAACAGCAAACATATAGGCAGGAAAAATCGTATGATGTGTTCTAGATTTTGAAAGTGGAGCGTGTTTCTCTCCCACACAAAGTAAGAAGGGATCTAACTTGTTATGAATAGCAAGCAAAGCTAAAGAAAACTAAAAACAAAACCTAAGAGCGAGACGCTCCAAGCATAGCACATAACGCATGAAGTGATAAAAATATAGTGAGACGAAGGACAAACTGATGATTGTTGATGGAGAAGGGGATGCACGGGGGCATCCCCAAGCTTAGACGCTTGAGTCTCCTTGAATATTTATTGGGGATGCATGGGGGCATCCCCAAGCTTGAGCGCTTGACACTCCTGGATCTTCTTTCATCATCTTCCATCGCACACTTGAAAACTCCCTTCATACATAACTCATCATAAGCTGATTAGAGAGGTTAGTACCCTTAATAAATAATTTTTCCCCACTGGATATAAAGATATTCTTGAAGATCTACCGTTTCTAAAGAGTGCCAAAAAGTTTTTGCAGAGAAAAATCAAGCTTAAGGTTTGCAAAAGTTAGGAGAGACAAAACGTGGCAGAATCTGTGAAAAACATAACAGCAGGTAGTAAAGAATTTTTTAGGGGCACTTCTGCAACTCAAATCAAAAAACTCAGAACATACGGAAGTTTCGTAATTGCATAGAGCATACTGTTTAAAAATTTCAGCTCAAAAAGATGAACTCGGATTTTTCTGGAATTTTTATGGTCACGAGGACAGAATCTGCTTTCTGGACAGCATGTCACAACTTTTACTTCCCTTGCCGTAAGAGGCTATAACTTGGCACAAAGCTGAAAAATAAAGGTACTATGATGTTGCTACAGAAGTAACAACCATCAAGACACAACAAAATAAAAAAGAAACACCTAAATTCGTTGTGGGCTGCCTCCCGAAAGCGCTTCTTTAAAGCCATTAGCTAGGCATAATGCAAAAGATCAAGTTGTATCAATCGAATCATTATCAAGATCATCAAAAAGCTCTTCAATTGTACAACTAGTCTTAAGAGGTCTTTTAAATAAAGGCCTAATGAAGATAATTCTAGGGATAAAACCAAAAGGCGGAAAATCAATGGATGATTCATTTATAAAATTATCAAAGAGAGGTATTTCTTCCAAAGTTTTCACGGTTTCAACTTCTTTGGCAATATGTGGTTTATTTTTAGGTCGGGGAACCTTAGGGACATAATTGAACTTAGGTTCCCTTCTTGCCGAAGTCTCTACCTTTTTTGGTTTGATAGAGGAAAAAGTAGTTCCTAAAGTATTAATGATTTCCTCAATCTTATCTATCCTAGAAAGATCCGTATCATGGGATTTGATGACCTCCAAAGTTTTAATAATTTTAAGCATGGAGCTATCAAGCCTATTCAAATTCCCTTGAATCTTGCGATCCAGCTCATTTATCCTAGTTATACTTGGTATTTCTAACTCTATCTTTTCAAGTTTCTTCATAATGTGAGATAGAGTTATATCTTCTTGTATGCTAGCAATAGGGAGATTTCCAACAAGATTTTCAATAACATTAAGAGACTCCCAAGTCGGGGCTTCTAGAAAATTCCCATTGATAGCAGTATCTAATATGAACCTATTCCAAGGAGTAATCCCAACATAAAAATTTCTAAGCAGGATAGTAGTGGATTGCTTCTTGGTGGCTCTTTTTTGAGAATCATTAATTCTATACCAAGCATCTTTTAAACTTTCACCACATTTTTGTTTAAAGGTGAGAACCTCTGTCTCAACAAAGGCAAAAGGGCCAGACATAATGACAACTAGCAAGATAAATAATTTTTTTGTAAATTTTGATAAAAGACACAAAGATAAAAACTGAAAGATAAACTAACAAGACTAAAAAACAAAGTCAAAGGGTAGTGTGCAACTCCCCTATCTTAGCACTCGGAGTCCCCGGCAACGGCGCTAGAAAACTTGCTTGATGGCTTCTCGCCCTTCGTTGGTTACCCCAAGTGGAAGGTTTGAGATGTAGTGCAGCAGCAGTTTTCCCTCGGTGAAGATACAAAGGTTTGTCTCCAGTAGGACTCCAGAGATGATAAGTAGGTGTCAGCGGCGCAACTGACGCGGACCTGCACACGGACACAGATAACTTTGTTCCCAACGAAGTTCAGAGAGGTTGTCAATCTCAACGGTCTTGTTGTTCACAAAGGATAAAACGCAAGGGATAATGATAGCAAGTAAAAGCAGTAAAGTAAAGATAGCGTGTAAACAGTAATAAGGATATGGACCGGGATACGTTATGTTCACTAGTGATGTCTCTCTCCCAAAAGACGATAAAACTGCTATGCGAGGTAAACAAATTACAGAAGGGCAATTGACAGGATTATGAACGCACCGCAATGCTAACTATGCTACAAAAGAAAGGAAGAGGCTCAAAAGCACGGGTAGTACGCCAAAATAAGTAGACCGAAATCCATCTGCATCTACTACTAATCATCCACCTTGAGATATCTATCCAGAACATCTCGCTGGTATTAAGTTGTGAGACCCACCCAAAGTGTAAACCCAAAGCAACAGACAACTGCATTAAAAATAACTTTGCGTAAAGTAAACAATCCCTGTAACCGCGGTTACAAGCACCGTTGTTTCCCCCTTGTGTCAACAACACATCCCCTAGAATCATGTTTCTGTCACTCAAGCGTGTCATCGGGGGGCATGAACCCACAATCTAGCACAACGTTCCCTCTTGGATTCACTACCTACTACTTGGCCAAAGCAATAAACAACAACGGAGAACATGCAAGAATTAATTAGGAACAAAAATATAAGAGATAAAAACCAAATATATTACTCTATCACAATATGAACATAATCTCATAATCCATCAGATCCCATCAAACTCAGCATAGCAACAGCAGAAATATTGCAAAGGTGCCTCGATCATGTAGGGCAGCTCACGAGGTCTAAACAATGAAGATCAAAGAGGGGAGGAGAACATCACATAGCTACTGATCACGGACCCATGGTCAAGGGAAAACTACACATGAGACATCCGGGGAGCATCCATGGTGGAGAGGAGACTCTGGGAGGTCAATCCTCCCTCCGGCAGGGTGCCGGGAAGAGGTCTTCTGGTGCTCCCGATCTCGGAAGCGCGGCGGCGGCGGAACAGAGGCGAGTTTGCGGAATAGGGTTCTTCTTCTGGAGTTTTCCCGTGACGGAGAATAAATAGGCGAAGGGGGGAAGCCAGAGGTGGACCAGGGGCCCTAGGGGCCCCCCTGGCGCGGCCAGGGGTGGGCCGCGCCGGGTGGCCGTCTGGGCCCCCCTGGCTCCCCTCTGGCCCCTCTCGGGCTCTTCGCGAAGCTTCCTTCATGCTGATTTTTTATCTGAATTTTCCCGAATTTTTCTGGCACTTTTTATATGGGGGAAAACTGAAATAGAAAACAGCAGAAAACAAGAACTGTCACTGGGGTGAACTGAGTTAATAGGTTAGTCCAAATATGATAAAAAATGTATGAAAGTGTATCTAGATCGTAGCAATATCACACAAAACATGCATGGAGCAAGCAGAAATTATAGATACGTTTTGGACGGATCAGCCACCTCGCCGCGCACGCCTTGCCCCGAGCCGCCCCCCACTGCGGCCCCCCTCGACGGGATGGCCTCGCCGTCGTACTCTCCTCGCCGGCAGGACAGTGTGGTTAGCGATGGGCTAATTCCCCTCCCTCTGGCGCTGACACATGGGCTCGTGGCCCTTTTAATTATCGGTGGCTTTATTTAAACCAAAGAACCCCCCCCCCTATACATGACATGTGGGCCCTAGGCCATTAAGTTAACCCCTGACCAGTTAGATTAATTGATTAACACATGTGTGTATGACAGCCTGGGCCCACTGCTAATTTAGATTAACTAGTTTGATTAAAACATGTTTTAGTGAATGTCTCACTGACAGTGGGACCCACTGGTTAGGGTTGACCTAGTCAATTATACTGTCCTTGACAATATTGGATTATTTAATAAAGACATCACAGAAATTGATTTAAAATGAATTAAACTTAGAAAATCAATATATTTTAAACCGTAAGTCAAATGAAAAACCTTTATACATGAAAATTGATCAGAAAAATACAACGAATAAGAACACGCTACGCATACCCCCACAACACCCCTCTAACACACCGCACACGAGACATTCCCCCACCGATGGCACTTTCCGGTAATTGCCCGGACCCGGTAAAATTGCCGGTTAAATTTTCGTTTCGTCTGCAACGTGTAGCACCACATTAGTTCACCCCTAGCACTGCGTGTTGCCATGTCTTGAATTTTTATTGCTATTGTTGTCGTGTATTTATTGTTTCTCCCCCCCCCCTCTTATTGTCCGGTAGTCCCGATGATCGATGCCGATGCCCCTGTGATCAAATATGTCGTCGACGACCGTACCCCTCTCGCGAGCTTCCAGGCAAGCAGAGCCATTTTCCTTCCCCAGATATCACCTATCTTTCCGTACTTTTCTTGCACTAGGCATTGTTACTGTTGTTGTTACGTTGCTTACCTATTCAATTGCATAGCCTGTCATTCTCGCCCCTTGATGTGCCTTCCTTTATCCTATGCGGCCTATAAAAATATATATTATATTCAGCAGTGAGCCCTACGCTATGTTAGTCAACTAGGATTAGATAGCGGGTCGTGACCACTCAGGGGAGTGACGCGGATACAACTTATTACAACTGTAAAGGTACGGTACAATGCAGACACCGCCTAAGGCCCCCTAGCTCGGCTCTTTTGAGTCACCATCAAGTGTGAGCTATCAAGGAGTAATCCTTGTACTCCACTCGTTGCTGAATTTGTATAGCCGCTCTAGGTACCTGAGAAACGGTTGTCCTTAAAGGTAAGAGTCGGGCGTCCCAACGGTGCCCGCGAGCGGTATTGCGTCGGGAACGACAGGGAGGGTACAACCGACGTTACTAGCGTGCTTGCCCCCTGCTCGTATCTCGCGAGAGTTACCAAACCACGAAAAGTCAAGCTCTACCAAGAGTACACGCGAGACAAGTTAAGGAGATGGTTCAACTTGTTGGTAACCACGTGCTTTGACGGGACGACATGGCAGGCCCTGACGTTACTGGTGGTCCTTGTCACTGTTCGTTGTCCGTTGTGATGTTAGTCAGACAACGATAATGGTTGTATGCGAGATAATATTAAAATGCTAAATGGTTCAGTGGATGACTTGAGAGGTCGTAAAGGCCTGTACGCACTACCTTCACGAGGGATAAGGAGTTATGGGCTCCCATGCGTCGTTGTTTTTCTGAAAGCTCTTCAGACGTCAGCAGTACCGCGGCCTGCGCCGGGAAGTGGTGTCTTCTTCGTCCAGATGGTGTATTTGGATTTGCTTTTGCTTCACCAGCCAGCCACGCACCGTGTAGGAGCGTGAAGGGTGAGGGTTCCTAGACCCCTGATCGCATAGGATATAGTCCGGCGGATGGCCTCTCTGTTGAGCCTAGGATGGGCTGTGGCGTGTCGGATAGCTTTGGTGGAGCGTTCCCTAACAAGGTGCCCGCCACCCTGGAGATCCGAGCGTGCACGCTGAACAGTAGTGCACCCATGCAGGGAGTTTGTAATAGCAAAGTATTCCCCCATGAGTTTTTGATATTGTTGGACAAAACATTAGAGGAACTAACAAGTTTTCTAGTGTAAAACAGATGGTTAGGTTCCTGAAGTTATAGGTTGGTGATAAATCTTCAACGAAGATTTACATATTTACTGAAGCATATGCTCTGGAGTGAAGCTCATCATGGATGTCGACCCCCAAAAAGATAAGGAATCCTGAAGCACGTCTCATCGAAGGAGATGACCAAGATGGCGCAAGATTTAGTAGTTTTTGCGTAGTTCTTTTTCACTTCTTTGAGTCGTAGGAAAAACCGTACTATCAAGAGGGGTTTAGTAAATGTACTCCGAAGGTTTTGGTGAAAAGACTCAGATCGAATCCAAACCTGTGAGAAGCCAGAGATGAGAAATCTCATGTGCACTAGGTAATGCTTCACCAGCGAAGACTTTGTTCTTTCGGCTCCTGAAGCATAACCAAGTCCGTGAGTCAGCTTTACTTGTTTCGCAAGTAAAGTTGCGCTGTGATTGGAAATCCGACCGTTGCGGACAGGTGTCAAGCTGTCGCATCGGGTCACTTCAGTCATTTCGCACCTTGGGATCGCCACCTATAAATAGGCCACCCCCGCCTTTATTGGTGGGTGGCTACTCCAAGAATATTTTCTGATAGTGAAGAGAGAGCAACCCCACCGAAGCAAACCAAAAAACCCATCCACCGAAGCATAAGTCCTATTGATCTGAGTTGATTCACTATGACTTAGGAAGAAGTTTGCTATCCTTTTTATCTTGGAGAACTGCAATTCTCCTAGACGGTTAGAGAGTTGTTCTTCAGAGAGCGAAGAGTTATTGTCGCCTCGAAGTCCAGTTTGTCAAAGGTTTCGGTGATTTCCTCAATAAATAACCACGAGTGAAGAACTGACCAAGCTCAAGGAGATTGGTGCAGTGGAGATACGGACGGAGAGAGGTTAGCTCCTGTGTTCAATCACAAGTCCCTCCAACCAGACGTAGCACTTTGCAGAGTGTGAACTGGTCGAACAAACATCGCCGAGTCAAGAGTTCATTTTACTTTCCGCACTTACATTCAGTTTTGCAATTGCTTCAGTGATTTGATTCAATGCAATTGATTCGATGCTTTTGATTCGCAATGTTATGCTTCAATCCAGTTCTGCTTCACTGTGTACCTTTCTGTTGAATTTCTTCTGCTGCTAAGTTATGCTTCACTTCATAGTTTCATGCAAAAATTTGAAGTGATCATTCATCCCCTCCCCCTCTGATCACATACTTGCACTTTCAATTGGTATCAGAGCTAGTCAGTCTTTGTTTGGATTAACCTCCTTGAGTGTTTTGCAAGTATGTCTTTTGCAGCCATTCGCTCCGGTGAACCCATACACGTGTTCAATGGAAAGGACTACCCATACTGGTAGGACAAAATGAAGAGAAATATCATGGCTATCAACTCGACTGCTTGGCAAGTTGTCTTATATGGAGTCACTGTCGCCGACAAGAATGCCATCACTCCTGAAGAAGCGAAGCTGATTGACCTTGATTATGAAGTTTGGGTATTCATCACCAATCATCTGACACCAGAGAAGTATCATGAAGTGAAGAATATCCCTTCTGCCAAAGGTGTCTGGGACTATCTTGAAAAGATTGGTGAAGGTGTTTCAACCCAGAAAGAAGCCAGAATTGACACGCTTCAAAGCAAGTTCTATCGATTCAAGAGAAACGAGGGTGAAAAAGTCAACCCCATTTACAGCAGACTCACTGCTCTTGCTAATGAGTGGATTTCCCTCGGTGCTGATGACATTACCCCTCACTCAGTTGTACGAACTCTGCTTCGCTCATTGGATGATTCGTTTGATCACATTGTGCTAATGATCAAGGAAAGGACTGATTTCAGACGTCTTGTTGCCGCTGATATTCTTGAGAGACTCAATACTTTTGAAATGGAAGAAGATGAGAAACGTGACATAAATGGTTCTCGAAGAAGATCTCATGCTTTGAAAGCAAAAGCTTCGCGTCATTCTTCACCCGAAGTCAGTTCTGCTTCAGGTGTCGAATCAGATGATCCTGCAAGCATTGGAAAAGATTTAGCATTGATCATGAGACGCTTCAACCGCTTCCAAAGAAAAGGTTTTTCTTCACCTAAGAAGAGTTATTCTTCAAGAAGCTCAAGTCACTCATCTCACCGTTCATCCTCAAGAAGGTCTCCATCGAAGGACAACTGTTGCTACAAGTGCAAGAAACCAGGTCACTACATTGCTGATTGCCCTCTGTGGGAAGCGGAGAACAAATCGAAGCATTCGCTCAGAGACTCCTCAACAAAGTCCCACGGATCCTCCAGAAGCTATGAGTCCAAGAGACATGATTCCAGCTCGAGAAGAGAAAAGAAGAAAGATTCTGATGATGACAAGAGGAAGAAGTATCATAAGAAGTGTGAGGGTCCTTCATCGAAGACTCACTCGTCTCGTCGAAGCAGCTCTCACCGTGCCAAGGCCTATCTGGGAAAGGAGATGAACTCCGAAGACGAAGCTTCTGGTTCCGAAGCTGAATAAGGCTCATGGTCTGGGTCTGGATCTGAATCAGATGGTGTTGCTGGTTTGGCTTTCGCTTCGGCAGATGCTTCAACCAAAGCTTCGAGTTCATTCTTCACCAACAACAGTAGTGAAGATGAAACTCCTGCATATTGCTTCATGGCCAAGGCCAAGGTATCTTCATCCAAATCAAACTATGATACTTCTGACTGTTCCTCATATGATAGTGATTCAAAGATAAGCTATGCTAAACTTGCTAAAATTGCTTCAATCAAACAAGATGAACTTGATTCTCTAAGAAAAACCATTAAGAAATCAGAAACTCTGTTGATCGATGAGATAGAGAAAGGTCAAACTTTGACTAATGAGCATGCTGCTCTGAAGGAAAAGTTCGAAGAATTATCCTCTCGGCATGATCTTCTTTCAGTTGATTATGAGAAGCTCACCTATGAATTTCTTCAAAGGAAAATGGCTCTCGAAAAACTGAAAGAGGCTCATGAAGAATTGGAAAATGTCAATCTCTCTCTCTCATGGCTCAACAAGGTTCTGAAGCAAATCATAAAATTGATTCACCTTGCTTAACTTGTCTGGAACGAATCAAAACTGATTCCAAAGGCAAAGCTCCTATTGTTATTGATGATACTAATGCCTCTGATGAGGAAAATCCTGCTATTACCGAGGAACTCCTCAGGTTGAAAAACTTATTTGAAACAGGCATGTTCAAAAGTGTGCAAGGTCACCAGTATTTGTGTGATATCCTGAGGAAGGCTCTCCTTCACAGGAATCCCAGGAATGAGGGTGTTGGTTTCGAGAGAAAGATAAACCCTGATGGCACCTATTGGGAACCTGAGCAGTATCCTAAGACTGTTTGGGTCCTAGCGAAGGAGAAACCCATTGACATTGTTAACCTTTCAGGTTTCGACTGCAAAATGAACAAAGCCATTGTGGATGAATCTCTTGATTCAGACTACAAACTCTCTAAAGATGAACAGGGAAAGGTTACAGCTGAGTATGTAGGTACTCCTCCGAAGAATGGCTTCTATAAGAGGCAGATATGGGTGCAGAAAGCACTTGTGGAAAAACTGCCTGCTAACCATACTATGCAGGGAAAGCCTTCGGTACCACCTAATCATTTCTATTCTCTAGAAACGAGAAATGATTCACTGGTGCCCGAATCAAATGTTCCGCAGAAGCAATACTATCGCATTGGTCTTCATACTTATCGTCCTCATAATAACCATACTAAGGTTGCATATGCTCATTCTTATCCTAACCATTCGCAGAGGACTTACATTTATGGTGTACTTGATGGTACACCGAAGCAATACACTCATGTTCGTTTTAATATTGCTTCAACTAGTGCTTCAACATCTTCTCAGTCACCTGCTCGTTTGTGGGTGGTTAAGAAGAACTAATTCTTCTGCAGGGCTATGTCTCCGGTGGATCCGAATGGGTCATGGATAGTGGTTGTACAAATCATATGACCGGAGACAAGGAGTTATTCACCGAAGAAAAACTATCTCAATCTTCTCAGAAGTACATTACCTTCGGTGATAACAACAAGGGTAAAGTGTTAGGCTTGGGTAAGGTTGCCATATCGAAAGATAAGCACATTGACAAGGTTATGCTAGTCCAATCACTTGGATATAATCTGATGTCTATTTCGAAGTTATGTGATATGGGTATGCTTGTTCTATTTTCTGCTTCGCGTTGTGTTGTCTTTTCACAGGATGACTATACGTTTGTCTTCGAGGGTTACCGAAAAAGAGATTTATACATTGTTAATTTTTCTTCGGGCCCTGCTGTATCCACATGATTAATGGGAAAAGCTTCATCTGGTTGGTTATGGCATCGAAGACTTGGTCATGCAGGGATGATAAATCTTCATGATCTAGTGAAGAAGAAGCATGTTATTGGCCTTAGTGAAGTAAAATCCGATAAGGATCGTCTCTGCAGTGCTTGTGAAGCTGGTAAAATCACGAAGAAACATCATTCAGTGAAGACTATCATGACTACCACTCGTCCTCTTGAATTGCTTCATATGGATCTTTTTGGTCCTCAAAATTATGCAAGCTTGGGAGGAAACAAATATGGTCTTGTTATCGTTGATGATTTCTCTCGTTATACTTGGGTTTTCTTTTTGGATGACAAGAGCAAAGTTGTTGAAATCTTCAAGTCATTCGCTAAGAGAGCTCAAACAGAATATGAATTATCTCTGAAGCATATCCGAAGTGACAATGGAACTGAATTCAAAATTACTCATATTGAAGATTTTCTTGATGATCATGGTTTTACTCATGAGTTCTCTGCTTCTTATACACCTCAACAGAATGGTGTAGTTGAAAGGAAGAATAGAACTCTTATTGAAATGGCCAGAACTATGCTTGCTGAATACAAGACTCCCATTAGGTTCTGGGCCGAAGCAATTAACACAGCATGTCATATCATCAACAAGGTTTACCTTCACAAGTTCCTGAAGAAAACTTCACATGAACTTATCACTGGTAACAAACCAAATGTTTCATATCTTAGGGTATTTGGTGCTCCTTGCTTTATAGAGATATGAATCATAGCTCCAAATTTGCCCCTAAGGCACATGAAGGTTTTCTTTTAGGTTATGGCTCAAACTCTCACACTTACAGAGTTTATAACTATCACTTTGGGAAAGTTATGGAAACTATAAATGTGAGGTTTGATGAAACTAATGGCTCTCAAAAAGAGCATTTGCCTCATGATCTAGATGAACCTGCACTTGATGAAGTGATCAGGTCCATGGCTATTGGAGAGATTCGCCCTGTTGAAGCCAATCCTCGTCAAGCTGTTAGGGATGATGATGGTCCAATGTTCCCACACATAGCCCGGGGCGCTGGAGATCAACATCCTGAAGCTAATGGTGAAAAGGACGAAGAAGGACAAGGGAATGATGGAAATGCTAATCCTGAAGGAAATGTTGAAGCTGAAGGTGAAGCAGATCCCGAAGCTGATGCAGATCCTGAAGCTGAAGCAGAAGTTGAGCCTGAAGCAAATGATACTACGTTATCACGAGTTCGAAGAAGAGTTGATGTTGATTCGATTCTCGAAGATATTCATCAACCAGGTCGTCCCACTACTCGATCTCGTACTCGTTTGGCTAACTTCTGTGGAAGTTTTTCTTTTGTTTCCATGCTAGAGCCTTCAAAGTTTGATGAAGCCATCTAGGACCTAGACTGGTTATTGGCTATGATGGAAGAACTTCACCATTTCGAAAGAAATAAAGTTTGGTCACTTGTTGACAGTCCTGATCCCACGAAGCACAATATTATTGGCACTAAGTGGATATTTCGCAACAAGCAAGATGAAGATGGTATTGTGGTAAAAATAAGGCTAGATTGGTAGCACAAGGATACACCCAAATCGAAGGCATTGATTTTGGTGAAACCTATGCTCCAGTAGCCCGTCTCAAATCCATTCGTGTCATGCTTGCTTTTGCTAAGCACAAAAATATATTGCTATATCAAATGGATGTAAAGAGTGTTTTTCTTAATGGTGAGATAGAAGAAGAAGTGTATGTTATGCAGCCACCAGGTTTTGAAGACTCGAAGAATCCTGATATGGTGTACAGGCTTCACAAAGCTTTGTATGGACTGAAGCAAGCACCTCGTGCTTGGTATGAAACATTGAAGGATTTCCTCCTGAAGAAAGGCTTAAAACCAGGAACCACTGACCCCACTCTTTTCACTCGATCATATAACAATGATCTATTTGTGTGTCAAATATATGTAGATGATATTATTTTTGGCTGCACTAACACTGAAATCAGCGAAGAATTTGCAAGGATGATGTCGAAGAAATATGAGATGTCCATGATGGGTGAATTGAAGTTTTTCCTTGGACTTCAGATTCGCCAACAGAAGAATGGCACCTTTATTTCACAAGAAAAATATATGAAGGATTGCCTGAAGAAATTTGATCTTACTGAATGCAAGACTATCAGAACTCCTATGCCAACAAATGGTTTTCTTGATGCTGATGAGAAAGGGAAACCCTTCGATCAGAAGAAGTATCGGTCTATGATAGGTTCACTCTTATACTTATGTGCATCTAGACCTGATATTATGCTATCAGTTTGTATTTGTGCTTGTTTTCAGGCCAATCCGAAGGAGTCACATCATACTGCAGTAAAGCGAATTCTTCGATATCTAGCTCATACTCCTTTGGGACTTTGGTATCCCAAAGGTACTCAGTTTGATTTGATTGGATATTCTGATTCAGACTGGGATGGTGATAGAGTTGACAGGAAATCTACCTCAGGCACTTGTCATTTTCTTGGTAGATCTCTTGTGTGTTGGGCTTCAAAGAAACAAAACTGTGTCTCAATATCTACTGCTGAAGCTGAATACATTGCTGCTGGCTCATGCTGCACTCAGATACTTTGGCTTAAGCAGACGCTGAAAGATTATGGTATTTATGTGAATAAAATCCCTTTGCTTTGTGATAATGAGAGTGCTATCAAAATTGCACACAACCCTGTGCAACATTCTCGAACGAAGCATATCGATATTCGTCACCATTTTCTTCGAGATCATGTTCACCGCAAAGACATTGAGATCAGCCATATTAGAACTGAAGATCAATTGGCAGATATATTCACGAAGCCATTGGACGAGAAAAGGTTCTGTGCATTGAGATGTGAGATAAACATCCTAGACTCACACAATGTTCGGTAAGATCGAAACTTTTCCCCTGTACATATTCACCTTCGTTGTGTGTTTGTTGATTTAGTTTCGTTTGAGTTTTCCTTCGTCCAAGTTTATGCGTTTAGTTTCGTTTGCCATTTGCTTTCGGTTTTGTGTTGTTTTTTTATTTGTTTCATTTGTCCCCTATACTTATCACTTTTAGCTTTGTTGTTGTTTTTTCTTCGAAGTGATAAGTTTCGGACCCTATCCCCTCCATTCTGATTCGCTCCCAATCTTCTCCGTCTTGAATGGTTAAGCACATTTGAAACGGAAAGCATATTGCTTCGACCATCATTGTGTTCCGAATCAAATGCTTCCAACTTTATCGAAGTTTTTGCTCTCGGTCAAGACTTATTCTTCGGCCGTTGAGTCCCCGTCTTTCTCGGGTCGTTGAGATTCGCTCGCGAACCACCACTTCATCTGAGCCGTTGAATCGGAAGAGACACTCGCTGGCAGCCATTCGATATGATCTGATAACCGTTTCAGATCGGGCCTATATAAGGCAACTCCTCCAGCGAACCGTCACCCCCACGTTCATTCTCTCCCGATCTCCCCGTCTCCTCCCCTCGAGCACGCCGCAGAGCTCTCGTCTCCGACGTCGACCGCGCCGCTTCACTACCGGACAGTCGTTGCCGTGGACGTTCCCCGTCGACGAAGAGCACTTCTCCGCACTCCGTCGCCGTAGCCGCTCCGCGTCACCAAGCTAGGGTACGCTGGGCTCTCCGATCCAACTTCTCCTCCGTGTTCTTATCCTGTGCAGTTGGATCTGAGTTCTAGGGTTTTGTTTTCTGTTTATAGGGATGTTCTGATCCTTGTTGATCCTTTCTCTTTGGGAAACCTGTTTGTAGCATCAAAGTATCCCATCTACTCAGGATGTCTGACGAAGAGGAAGCCATTGGGAATGAATCACCCATGTTTGAAGGGCTTGAGAATTTCCCTGAGCCACCGAAGCAGAAAGGCAAAGGAGGCAAGACGAAGGAAGTCAACAATTCCAGAGGTATTCCCGAAGCCATTCGCAAAAAGAGTGGCTATGACACTCCTCCTGAAGAATCTGATCACGATAGAAAGATTCGACTTCAAAAGATTCGACGCTACTGGGCCATAAGGTGGTACAAATACAAGAGCATTCCAGACTGGAAGTGGGCTATGCAGTTTGCTTTCATCCCACCATATCGATACACAACTGCTCTTTGTGCTCAGTACAATGCTGCAAATCGAAGAAGATACTACCCGAAGCCTCCCGCTGTTCCTCACCCCAATTCTATCAAGACGCCAAATGACTATCCAGATGAGAAAGCAAGACTTTCTATATTGGCTGCAAAGAAGAGAATCAGAGAAGAGAAGAAGGCTAAAGCACAAGCTGCTCAAGACCAAGCTGAAGCTGGTGCATCGAAGCCTAAGAAGCGAAAGCTGAGAAAATTAAGTGCTTCACCACCTCCTGCTATTTCTGAAGAAGAGAGTGGTCATGAAGATGATGATGAAGCTAATGCTGCTGCACAACTTGAAGACTCTCTTGGTGAAGATCCTGCTAATGATGCAGATGATGAGTCCGAGCACTCCCCTGTTCCCCCTAGTCCAAAGAGACTAAAGCCTCGGAAGCCTTTGAAGAAGAAGGCTGGAGAGAAACCGCCTGCTTCGAGAGGCGTAAGGATTCAAGATCCCACTGATCCCCCTGTTCCTAGACCCAGGATTGATTTCACCAACTTGGTGGTTGAGGCTCCATTGGCTTCAAAGCCACCTCGCCGCCTGGTTCCAGCAGAGCAGAGAACGAAGGAGAGACATGACCCGAAGGCAAAGCCTGCTGGTCAGCCCGAAGCTAAAGCTCCTGAGCAAGCCAAAGCTTCGAAGCTAAAATCCTCTGTTGCCACGCCTGGTCAATCTTATGCCCAGGTCGGCACCAAGAAGCTGTCTGAAGCAGAAATGCGCAAGAGAAACTGTGCTGAAGCTGAACGACTTCACGCTAAAGCACAAGCCCAAGCTAAGGCTGATAAAGAAGCTAAAGCAAAGGAAAAGGTTGATAGAGATTCTGCTTTGCTAGAGAAGCAAAGGAAAGATCTCGCTGAAGCAAATCAGAAAGCTGAAGCGAAGCGCATGCTCGCTGAAGTGAAAACTCAAGAGGCTAAGGCTGCTGCCAAAGCCAAACAGCTTAGTGAAGCCGAAGCCAAGCGTCAGGCTCAACTTAATATCATTCGAACAAAGCAAGCAGAGAAGGCTGCTAGAGCTGCTCAGAAGGAAGCTGCTGTAGACATGGCTCCAAAGGATGTCACCACGAAGCCAGTCGCAGCCCCTGCCCCCGAAGCCCATGAAGAAGCTGAGCATAGTCACCACAACTTCCCAGATGCACGAGAAGGCGAACTATAGGACTGTTTGAGCCTGAATCAGGCGTTCTGCCAGCTCGCTGAAGCTGTTGATCCCAAAGCTATTGATGTTGGAGATATTTACATTTCACCAACTCTTTCTGCCATGATTGAAACTTTATACAATCAGCTAAGGGATTTGCATGCTAGGGACAAATCTGAGTCTGCCAAGATTCTGAAGTTCAAAAAGAAAGCAGATGTTGAATCAGACGAAGACTTCAACAACGAAGCTGAAGCTGCTTCGAAGAAGATTGCTGATGTCAATGAGAAGACAAAGCAAAATATTCAAGTGTTTCAAGGCAAGATCAAATTTGCCATTGAAGAATGTTGCAAGACGCATAATGCTTCAGTCATGGCTCTTGATTCCAAGAAGCGTGAAGCTATGCTCAAGCAACTAGCTTCTCCCCATCCCCAGCTGCAACAAAGGAAGCGCCGTCTGACCACAGATGCTGACGAAGCTGATGAGGTGAGCTCTCATACGGACAAGAAGGCCCCAAGACGTGCTTCGCCCCCTCGATGCAAGATCATGACACTACCTACTCCGACCGCAAAACCACCTGCTCCTGAAGTCATTCCACCACGTGCTCCACCTCCACCTCCTCCTCAACCCGCTCCACAACCATCGCACCATGACAACTTTGAGCCAGAGCCTTCACCTCAAGCTCAAGACATACATATTCCTTCAAGAGACTATTCTTCGGCTCACTCTGCGGATGAGTCCGAAGAACAAGAAGGCAACGAAGCCAAAGAACAAGCTTCTCCTGAAGAGCCCGAAGCCAATGCAAATGCTGAAGAAAATGAATTGGCCATTATGACCCAACCCCAAGAGCGAGCCATAGTTGCTCGAAGGCAAGCTCCTCATTGCATTCCTGCCCAAGATACCCAACTGGACTCCATCTACCCACGTGAAACTTTTCCAATTTTCTTGGGAGATGGTTCTTCTTCAAGGCATGGTCCCGAGTTTGACCTCGAAGTTCATCGCCAGAAGCTTCGCTTCTTTGGCACAAGTCCATATGATTCACCCAGGACTGCAGATGACCTTCGCTTCTGGACTGCTGAACAACAGATTCTGTACACGAAGTTATACTGCCAGAAGGGTGTTCTATTCAGGCACAAGTATTTGGATATGCGAAGTCTAACTTCTGCAACGTGCTTCCAGAACATTATGGAAACAATCGAAGCACAGAATCTGACAAGCCTGTTTGCCATGGAGACGCCTTTTAACTCTGAATTGATCAAGCAATTCTATGCCACTCTCTATGTTACTGGAAATCCTGATGACACTGCTTCTTGGGTACTTGAGTGGATGATTCAAGGCAAAGTCTTTCGGATGCATTCTGATGAATTCATGGACGTTGTGAATATCCCTCGGCACACTGGCAAACTTGCAAAGATTCACTTGTTGCCTGATCCTACGAAAGCTGAATTTGCTTCACTGCTAGATCCTGAAGTCACTGGAGACCACATGCCAGAAAACATTCGCCCGAAGCATCTGGTATTCATCTCAAAGACTTGGTTTTATATCTTTCCAACTCACTGATGCCTCTCAGCACTGAAAAGGATGAGTCCAACATTCACTACCATACACGTCATGCTTTGCTGAAGCTTACTCATGGCCATGTGTTTGACTTTGAGGACTGTTTTCTTCGTTATATGGTCCAAGCTGCTGAACTAGTCCATCAATTGAAGCCGTATGCTCCCTGTCTCCAAGCCATATGCAATTATGGACGCAGTGAAGACTTTGTTGCAAAGCATCACCCGAAGCTGTTCTGTCCTCCTTTGCGTGATACAATGAATATCTTCAGAAGACCAAATGATCCATTTGCCGCATATGTTGGAGTTAGATAGCATGTCAATGAACGCAACATGTTGAAGTCTTTCCAGAAGGAAGTTTATCATTTTGAAGTTGGCATTCGCTCACAACAGATGCTGGAAAACTTCATTGAAGGCAATCAACGCCAAATGCAACATCTATCTGGTGAAATCAATCGAGTTGGCAACATTGCTTTGAACAATAACCAGTATCTGAAGGTTTTGAAGAGCCACTCATGGAAAGGTTTGAGAAAGTTCAACTCAGTTAAGAAGCTTGAAGCTGCTCGGATTTTCAAGGAGTATCCACACCTTCAACGACACTTCTCCAGAAATGATTCGATAGATCACCCCAACCCAAAGATCCCTTCACTGGACAAGATTGATGAAGTTTTATTTGTTAATCCAGCTGAACAGATTCTCCCTGATACTCTCTCTGAAGAAGACTCCCACACATCGAAGCAAGAAGATGACCCTCTCAACGACAGTGATCTTGACTTGCTTCAGGCGCCTCTGGACATCGAAGAATTGGAGTCGCCTGCTTCCACCAAAGGAGACATTTCAGGAGATGCATCTTCTTCGGGCGAAGACAATCAGCAGGGTCCCCGAGTTGCAGCAAACGAGTAAATACTCTTGATCTACCTCTCAACCTTTTGTCCAATTATTGACAAAAAGGGGGAGAAAGTAGCATCGATTGAGTTTAGATTCGCTGCGGGGTTTAGGGTTTCGATTCGATCTCTTGTGTGTTAAGTTACAACAAACTTTCCATTCGCTTCGATTGGGTTGTAACTTAAGTTTTACTTCGTCTGTGAACTGCTACATGATATGTGTTAATAACCCCGTGCTTGCAAGTTTTTCTCGTATATTTTTGTCTTGCAGGTGGTTATTTCCATTAAGTTCACAGGTCATTGGATGATTGCATATTATTCAAGACTAATATCTTCCAAATGCAATTGATTCACTAAGATATGTGTTAGGCTTCCCATCAAAGATATTCTTCATCAAGCATTAACTTTGATTATATAAATCTTCGATGCTTGCATTCAGGGGGAGTCAAATGATTCATATCTTAGAGTTTGCTGTCAACTCAACTCAAAATTCCATATTTTTATCGATGCCTGTTTTGTCAACAATAGTCCAAAAAGGGGGAGATTGTAAGAGCAAAGTTATGCCCCCATGAGTTTTGGATATTGTTGGACAAAACAGTAGACGAACTAACAAGTTTTCTAGTGTAAAACAGATGGTTAGGTTCCTGAAGTTATAGGTTGGTGATAAAGCTTCAACGAAGATTTACATATTTACTGAAGCATATGCTCTGGAGTGAAGCTCATCATGGATGTCGACCCCCAAAAAGATAAGGAATCCTGAAGCACGTCTCATCGAAGGAGATGACCAAGATGGCACAAGATTTAGTAGTTTTTGCGTAGTTCTTTTTCACTTCTTTGAGTCGTAGGAAAAACCGTACTATCAAGAGGGGTTTAGTAAATGTACTCTGAAGGTTTTGGTGAAAAGACTCAGATCGAATCCAAACCTGTGAGAAGCCAGAGATGAGAAATCTCATGTGCACTAGGTAATGCTTCACCAGCGAAGACTTTGTTCTTTCGGCTCCTGAAGCATAACCAAGTCCGTGAGTCAGCTTTACTTGTTCCGCAAGTAAAGTTGCGCTGTGATTGGAAATCCGACCGTTGCGGTCAGGTGTCAAGTTGTTTCATCGGGTCACTTCAGTCATTTCGCACCTTGGGATCGCCACCTATAAATAGGCCACCCCCGCCTTCATTGGTGGGTGGCTGCTCCAAGAATATTTTTTGACAGTGAAGAGAGAGCAACCCCACCGAAGCAAACCAAAAAACCCATCCACCGAAGCATAAGTCCTATTGATCTGAGTTGATTCACTATGACTTAGGAAGAAGTTTGCTATCCTTTTTATCTTGGAGAACTACAATTCTCCAGACGGTTAGAGAGTTGTTCTTCAGAGAGCGAAGAGTTATTGTCGCCTCGAAGTCCAGTTTGTCAAAGGTTTCGGTGATTTCCTCAATAATGAACCACGAGTGAAGAACTGACCAAGCTCAAGGAGATTGGTGCAGTGGAGATACGGACGGAGAGAGGTTAGCTCCTGTGTTCAATCACAAGTCCCTCCAACCAGACGTAGCACTTTGCAGAGTGTGAACTGGTCGAACAAACATCGCCGAGTCAAGAGTTCGTTTTACTTTCCGCACTTATATTCAGTTTTGCAATTGCTTCAGTGATTTGATTCAATGCAATTGATTCGATGCTTTTGATTCGCAATGTTATGCTTCAATCCAGTTCTGCTTCACTATGTACCTTTCTGTTGAATTCCTTCTGCTGCTAAGTTATGCTTCACTTCATAGTTTAATGCAAAAATTTGAAGTGATCATTCACCCCCTCCCCCTCTGATCAAATACTTGGACTTTCAGAGTTTAATCTATTCAAATAGCCGTTTCCACGGTAGCAGGACTCTTTATGCTGAAGCTGGATCTTACCACTACAAACTACTACTATTAAACTGTATGGTTCCGGGTTTTCTTCCTCGCAGGGTAGTCGAGGAAGAGAACCCAGAGGCATTATTTTTGTTAATTATTACAACTTACTATTATACAATGCTGCAGCAACTTCTGCTGCATTGTTACTTTATGCTTTATATGAACTGTTGGTTGTTCTCTTCTTGTACTGCAAGACTCGTCGAAATATGCTAGTCTTCGTTAGGCCTAGCTTCTCATCCTTATTCTGATTTCTACCTTGCAGTCCAGTATATACAACCTCCCTTTCCATTTGATACAAATGCATAAATGCTTAGTAGCGGACGTAAGACTCGCGGGTATGCTAGATACTCACCCTTGCTTTATTTCCCCCTTTTTGTTTTTCCTGATCGGCCGCTGCAGTCGACGTAGGAGCCTTGGAGTCCAGGAGCAGGAGATCCCCGATGTCGACCACCGCAACGTGAAGATCCCCGATGCCTTCTACGACATCAAGTTCCCCGTTGACCATGAGTAGTTTGGAGGTTCCCAGGCAGGAGGCCTCGCCTTTTTGATCTGTTGTTATTTGTGCTAGCCTTCTTAAGGCAACCTTGTATTCTTGTGTCTGTACTCAGATACTATTGCTTCCGCTAACTTCGTGCTTTCGAGCTGTTGTATTCGAGCCCTCGTGGACCCTGGCTTGTATTAAACAACTTGTATTTTTTTTACTTGTAAAGTTGTGTTGTGATATCTCACCATGAGTCCCTAATCTCGATCGTGTACCTTGCGTGTATATTACTGTACACGAATTGATTTTGGGGGCGTCACACCGGGCGAAGCCCGATTGGCGGCGACGGCGGCGGGGAGTTCTCTCCCTCCTGCGTGGTGGGGGGCGCGGCCGCCCTATCGACGTGGAGTGCGGTGCAGCCGCGGTGCACTGTGGCGTGCCGACGCGTCGGCGCGTACGTGGAGGGCCACGGGGCGCTCCCGTGGTTGGCATGTGCGCTCGTCCTGGCGCGGCCAGATCTGGCGGCGATGGCTCGGGTGGCTTGGTGCGGCAACGGGCGGCCAGGTGCGGCGGCGGGCGGCCTGGTGGAGGCGGAGCGTGCTGCTGGTGGCTGCGGCCGGTGCCCGACGTCCGGATTCGGTGCGGCGGCTGCGAGGAGCTCATCCAGGGAGGTGACACGCAGTCGCGCCCCAAGCCAGATCTGGCCGGGTCTGGTGCGGGTGGTCGGCCGACGACGTCGGTGGTGAGCGCCCGGGGCGGCGGTGGTGATGCCCGGGCGGCTCGAGCTGGGTCCCTTGCGGTGGGTGGTGGTGCGTGCCAAGGAGGTCGACGACGGATCTGGGCGGCTGGCGTCGTCGGTTGCCAGCGGCCTTGCTGGTCTAGCCTGCGGGGTGACGCGGGCCGAGAATGACGTTGATGGTGGTGCGTACCTGCACTGCGGCGGTCAGATCTGACCGATAGAGGATGCGGGCTTCAGTGGCACGGGTCGAAGGCTGGTCTGGTGGTTTGGGCTTGTGTTGGCTGTGGCGGCGTGGCGGCTGCGGTCCGCCTGGCAGCGCGGGGCGATGGTGCGGCAACTTATCTTCTCCTAGGACTAGGACGATGGCGCCCGATACTAGGGTTTGCGCCTGGGCAGGCCGGACCTAGGCCCGGGGCAGATCGGGGTCGCTCCCCGGGTAGACGAGGCTGGTCTTGGTCACGGGGGCGGTGTGCGGTGGCGATGGTATGACATTGCTTTCCGACCTATTGATCGGTGCCTTGACCCCGGATTCGGCGTCGGGCGAGCTCTAGGATGGCTTGCCGGCGGCCGTTGGCAGTCCTAGGATCGTGTTCCCTAGCTCCAGGAGGGCTTGATGGGGATGCAGGCGTCGACACCTCCTACAGTGGAGGGTTAACCCAGATCCGGGGACTGATGCTGGGCATTGAGTGGACAACTGAGGTCTACTCTTCCGACCGAGATTGAGGTGTCGTGAGGTGGAGGGTGGCAGTGTCTGGGGCAGGGATGCCGGGGGAGGCGACCCTGGAGGGTGGACCACATGGTTGCTTTCCGGTAGGCACCAAGGTGGTGGTGGTGGCTCCTCCTGGTTGTGTGGGCAATGGGTGGTGGAGCGGCGGGTAGCTCAGGCATTCCCTCTCTAGTAGGGGCGAGGCCCTGATCCGGATCTGGGAACTAGACCTCGCCGCGCTCTCCCTGGCGGCATCGGAGGCACGAGTGCGGTGCCGAGTGAAAGCTCTGTGTCATGGCACCGGCGGCGGCGACACCCGTGGGTGCTGCTCTCTTCCTGAAGACGTCGTCATGGATTTTCTCCTCGTGTCAAGGTTCCAGGTAAAGACCTTTGTCCATCTGGACTCGGCAGCGGCGACGCTCTACGTCGTCTTCCCTCTTGAGGACGTTGCTATGGAGCCTAGGTGTGTTAGGATGTAGCATGGGTTGCGTGTAGTTCTGCCAATGCCTTTTGCTGATCGCGTAGGTGCACCGCTTATCTCAGGATCGGCTTTGTGAGAGGGTTACCTCACCACCTTGTATCGTTTCGCCATATACCTTGGTTCGATTCCTTTATATATAAAAGGGGACGAAAGCCTACTTTTTCAATTCGTATAAATACATACCATATCTTTAAAAAGGATGTGAATATAGATTCAAAGCGAAAATTATCCGTACCATTTACATTAGGGGTGAAACCGGATCGGATTCAGTCGGATAATCTCTATACCGTATCCTATTCCATATTTATTTTTGAATTCGGAAGCGGAACAGATGCGGATTCAAATACCGGATTATGCGGATTCGAATATCGGATTAGCCGGGTTCGAAAGTGGTACGGTAACGGAAAAACATCGAATCAGAAATGAACATTTACCATATTTATATATGAGTAATATATTAATGATTTAAACTAGAACCATACATAAATAATGAGCAAATATAAATACTTTTACACTTTAAGAACACATAAAGCACTAGATAGTATTTAAGTAATACAAATAGATCACTAACAAGCATATGTCATGTTCCATAAGCAAAGATAAAATTTACATACTTCTTCTTAATACTTAAAACTTGGCCCATCAATCGGATTCGGAAATTAAAAGTTCGGATTATCCGGCTAGAAAAAACGGATTACCCTATTACGTCGGATATTTGTAATACCATATCCTATATCGTATCCTATCTATCGGATTCGGGTTCGGATCGGATTTTTGTCGGATGTGAAAAATCTATTACTGTATCCTATAAAAACGAATTCGGAAATGGTTTCGGTCGAAAATTATCCTAACCACTTTCGCCCTTGCACCCTTAGGATTCGGAGGAAGTCACATTTTATTTGTGGGCCAGTCTGCGATTTGGGTGGGACGCAGAAATCCGTCGTGTGTCAGCGTATCGGCCCTTGGAGGCCTGAGGAGATTTGGAGATCTCTGCTGGGTCACAGCCCGGATCGACCACACACGTGGCACACATGATCACGACAGGCCGATTGTTTTTGCCTTTTCGCGAGCCCTCCTAATCAAATCAACCATTTCCACGAGAGGGAGGATCCTGAATCTGCGCCCCTCCGCTTCTCACAGTCCCACTCCCCCGTCTCAACCAATCCCGACGCCGACGCGGTTCGGACGCCATGGCGGGCATCGTCGCGAATGGCCACTCCGCGAAGCTAAGTGATCCGGCGCTCCCCGTGAAGGCCGCGGCGGCGCCGCTGCCCGAGGAACTGGCGCCGGAGGTGGTGGAGGGAGCGAGGGAGATCGTGATGGGGAGGAACGTGCACTCGTCCTGCTTCGCCGTGAAGGAGCCCGACGCAGACGATGAGTTCACCGGCGAGCGTGAGGCCACCATGGCCGCCGTCCTCGCGCGGTACCGCCGCTCCCTCGTCGAGCGCACCAAGCACCATCTCGGTAAACCGGGCGCCTTTCCCTTCGTTGTATGCCCGTTTCCTTTCTGAAACTATTTTTGGTGTAGTGCAAAATGCTCCTGTACTTTTTGTTTTGAATAAAAGGGGTTTCCCCCAAGTTCCATTCATTTGGTTCAAACCAATATCAGTCAAAGCTCCCAGCCATAGTTCGGCGTCCGTGCCGGTGCCTTGGCGCCGGCGACAGCCGTGGGTGCCACGTTTTTCTTTAAGACGTCGTCTGGTTCTTCTGTCCGTGTTAAGTCTTCGGGTGAAGACCCGGCTGGAGCCTAGCTGTGTTAGACCATATACAATGCAAGGTGCTTGGAACAGGTGCTTAGAGAAAAAACCAGATTATTCTCTAAGCACTGGTGCTTAGATGTAAAGGATAGACGCTTAATTAGGCACCTCTCCTATAGAAATAAACACTAGTGCTATAAAAAAGATCGGTTTATTTTGCTAAGCACTCCCCTAAACACCTTGCATTGTACAAGGCCTTAGGGTGTAGTGTGGGGGTGTGTTTAGTTCTTCCGATGCTCTTTGCTAGTACCATAGTTGTTTGTGTGCGCTGATTATCTCAAGATGGGCTTCGTAAGAGGACTACCTCACCATCTTGTATCGTTCAGCCGTGTACTTCGGGTGATGCTTTATATATATAGCGGGCAGAAAACCTGTTTCCTGAAAGCTCCCAGTCATAGCCAAGGTAGTCGGGCAAAGATCAACCAAACGGCTATTATCAGGAAATCATAACCTCCATATATTACAGCCTTGGTGGAATAAGTCAGTGTTGGAGATCAGGATCCGACTCTGTTTCTTGTCAGTTGCATCCTCCGTAACGAATCAGCGCCAGGTGATTCGAAGCATTTCCCCACGGTGACGATCCAGCAGAAGTAGATAATGGAGGAGTAGAACGATCGAGCACTGTAACAAAGCTGTTACCATTGGTTGATTTATACATACTAGTATACTATTTTTCCTGTTAATCTTTTGGTTTTTATACGTACTGCAAACGTTTGACTGTTATTTCCTTTTCATAATGTTTTGTATTGCATTATTATTTCCCTAAAACAATGAGTATCAAGTAGCTAAGTTTTTTTACAAACGAAACATGTATTGTGTCCATCCAGTTCCTCTAGGTGCAAATTCATGGATGAATCTGGTTTGATTGTGGCTTGGCCACTACAGCTTACTTTCATAGCCATCTACTTCCACTCTCACGACACACATCTGTTTGCTTGTAGGCTACCCATACAATCTGGACTTTGAGTACGGTGCTCTTTCCCAGCTGCAGCACTTCTCCATTAACAACCTAGGCGACCCATTCATTGAGAGCAACTATGGCGTGCACTCGAGGCAGTTTGAAGTCGGTGTGTTGGATTGGTTTGCTCGTTTGTGGGACCTGGAAAAGGATGAATATTGGGGATACATTACAAACTGTGGCACTGAAGGAAATCTGCATGGGATCCTTGTCGGGTCAGTATTTACAACAAATATAGATAGAGAAATCGCTATTCTTTCTGAAATCTTATTTACATTTACAAAATGTTTAACAGAAGAGAAGTTTTCCCTGATGGGATCTTGTATGCCTCTCGTGACTCCCACTACTCGGTATTCAAAGCAGCGAGAATGTACAGGATGGATTGCGTTAAAGTGGACACTCTTGTTTCTGGAGAAATAGATTGTGCAGATTTTGGAAGAAAGCTGTCTGAAAACAAAGATAAACCTGCTATTATTAATGTCAACATTGGTGAGCTACACTCATTACTCCATTTGCAAATCTGCACCTTCATGATCGTTGATCGGGCTGTAAATGTAACTGTTCCTTCATGCAGGAACAACTGTCAAGGGAGCAGTTGATGATCTGGACTTGGTTATTGAAACCCTTGAAAAAAGCGGGTTCAAGGGTCGGTTTTATATCCACTGTGATGGTGCTCTGTTTGGTTTGATGATGCCATTTGTTAAACTGGTAGCTCTATTTTTTCCCTAATGTCATATTGTTTGCTTCTTTTGACACACCGTTTTATTATCCTTGATTAATTTTCTTTATTGCTGATCATCAGGCACCTAGGGTATCCTTTAAGAAGCCCATTGGGAGTGTGAGTGTGTCTGGTCACAAGTTTGTTGGATGCCCCATGCCGTGTGGTGTCCAGATAACAAGGTTGAATCATATAAATGCCCTTTCTAGTAATGTTGAGTATCTAGCTTCACGAGATGCTACAATCATGGGAAGCAGGAATGGTCATGCTCCCATCTTCCTATGGTACACCCTTAACAGGAAAGGCTATAGAGGGTTTCAGAAGGATGTTCAGAACTGCTTGAGAAATGCACACTATCTGAAAGATCGGCTCAAGGATGCTGGAATTAGTGCGATGCTTAACGAGCTCAGTAGTACAGTGGTTTTTGAGAGGCCAAAGGATGAGGAGTTTGTGCGACGCTGGCAGCTTGCTTGTGAGGGAAGTATATCACATGTTGTGGTAATGCCCAGCGTCACCGTCAGTAAGCTGGATAGTTTCTTAAATGAGTTGGTGGAGAAGCGGGCGACCTGGTACCAGGAAGGAAATTGCCAATCTCCTTGCATTGCAGCTGATGTAGGGCAGGAGAACTGTCTTTGTGCTCTGCACAAGATATAAATTTGTCACGAGACACTCTCTGTGAGTTCAAATGTTGGATACTTGAGTATTTACATTGGTTTATGAGTTTATGTTGAGTTTATCACCTTGCAACCGTGTTTATCACCTTGCAATCGTGCATCCTTTATTGTTCCTTTTTGTAATGTTTATTGTTGTCATGAACTCATTTAAATTTAAGTAAATGAATGAAGCTTGTGTCACCTCAAGCCCTCGCTCTATATCTTTATGAGACAGATCTTAGCACAGCAGCATGGTAAGCTTTATGTGTTGTATTCATCGGGGTCTTCATCTATTTAGTTCTGTGGAAATGATGCATGTATGCAAACAAAGTTACTGGTGGCTTGTCCTGTATCGGCATGCTATATCCGTAACATATCCTGTGTCATTTTTACAAAGTTTAGCAACTCATTGCCGAAGCTAGCCATATGTTCAATAAAAGACAGAATTTTTTCATTGTTATGTTACCCATTTTCAGCATGAGCTGACGAATATCTCTACTCCTAAAGGGTGAGTCTGCGGTGGTGATGGTCGGTGGGTACATCGTCCGTTGAACACAACTCCCTCGTCTCTTCGTCCTCTCGCCTCCTATGAAAGAAAACGATTGGAGCAGCGATCCCCTCCGCTTTCTCTCCTTGTGACATGTTTATCCCTCTGTCAAGCGCTAAGGTTCTCAATGTGCCGCCGCCGCAAAGGCCGTGCCCATCACCGGCGGCAGTGTCCTTCTCATGTCCCTAGGCGTGCTCGGCGTGCGGCCACTACTGTCTAACCTGCCATATGCCCACATCCCACACCATTAACCTTAGCCGCCGCCGGATCTGGATGGCACACGATCGAGTGTTGTACGTCACCGGCCTCCTCGCGGGACGTTGTGGTGCAGCGCCTGGTAGATACCATCCTCTGCAAGCACTACGACGATGTGCCGGCCGCCGAAGGAGACCCCGCACCGCGCACCATCGAGGCTGAGGCATTCGCCGCCGCCGCTGTCATCGACGGGGCAGACGCCTCTGAGGGAGCATGAATGTCGGTCCAGGCAAGTCTCCCCTCCGAATTCAACTACTGGAGCATTGCAGGGTTCCAATTTCAGGGGATTACTATCCTCCTTGTCCTACGGATTGGTGATGAGTTTAGCAGGTAGGGCAAGCGTTTGAGATGCAACATGGGACGTGCCTCCTCGTCGGGAGTGGCTCCCGAGATGATGTTGATGGCCAAGGAGTTCAGAGCCCTAATGCCTTCAGGCGCGCTGGAGGCATGGCTGAGGGCGCCGACGACAGGGGTATCTCCTAGCAGTGGCGGAGGTCGCCGCCAGACGAGCTATGTCTGTGGACGTGCTTGGGGAGGCACCCGCGTCGCATCAGGGACGACGAACCCGACGATCTTGTCGACCTCACCCACTTCGTCAATAAGGACTCGGTATGTACACTATGCACCCCCTCTTGCCACCCCTTGCTGATGCGGGCTTCCACTGTCTGCTCTGCTCATGTGACTTGTGCGTTTGGGTTCATTACCATGGCGTCCCCTCAAGTTGTGTTTGTTAGCTAGGTAGGTTGGTTAAGTAGCTGGCTGCTATCATATGAAACTACCAGATAATTACTGCTAACCTCCGTTCAATTTTGGTTGTAGGAACATCTCTGCAATCACATGTATAGCAATTGCTTACTAATGAATTTGTCGCTGCTAATACATGATGTTACTAGCCCTGCTCAGAATTCTCTCTGTAGAACCACACCTCATGGTAACATCAACAGGGCAAAATTAATGTGTGGCATGTTTGCTCTGATTTTACGCTATGACCACAGGGCAAAACAAAATTTTGTGAGGAGCTTGTTGGCTTACAACTGAAATTTAAATGAAACATTAGGAAGTTTTTATTGCACAATACTACAATTCAGTCCCAACTATTTTTTTTTGCTTTTAGCCCTAAGCTCAGGGATTACCTAAAACATCAATGTGGGCACCATTTGTTCCCCCTGATGCAGTCTTGGGATAGCCGTTTTGTAATCAACCTTCCCGAGTCTGGCTGAGAGAAGCCAATAAGTTTTCTATTTCACTCATTAGTTTTACCCAAAATAGTAATCGAATTAACATAACTCAGTGTTGTTGTATGCCTGAGCTGACTGCGCATTTCATTTTAGTTTTACCCAAATAATCCTCGCAATTCTTATCCTGATTACATACTAAACATCCGGCATAAGATATGGAAAAGAATCACCAATTATCACGAAGATATTTGGTTGCCCGACAATCTCTACTATTAAAAAAGATGTATACTATACATGGAAACAAACTTAAATAATCCTAAAAATAATTAGATTCATATAATAGCGTGATAACATACTAAACATTTTGTAAAAGATATGTAAAGAATCTCCTAATATCATACAGATATTTAGTTGCCAAACATAATTGATAGCCCCTCAAATACTCGTTGTTATTTAAGTATTTTTTGTTATAGATCATTACCAGTCACCTTTGGCTCATCTCTCCCCCATAAGACACTGGCCGAACCGCAAGGAAAGTTTATCATCAACTACGCTCGTCGCAGTCCATCGACCAACTCTGGAATCTCTCTTTGCCGCCCGGAGGTGAGTTTACCCATGACGCCGACTATGTTAAGAATCTTATTCCATGGTGCCATGGTGTTGTTTCTTAGTGGTCTTAGCAATCCTGGTAGATGTAATCTTATACCACCAGTTTTGTGGTGTCGTTCCTCTGTGATCTTCATAGACCTGGTAGATGCTATTGACTTAAAAGTTTTTATGATGGCACGACAACCAAGCATTTAAAAGTTTTATGGCACGAAAACGATTGGAGCAGCGATCCCCTCCGCTTTCTCTCCTTGCGACATGTTTATCCCTCTGTCAAGCGCTAAGGTTCTCAATGCGCCACCGCCGCAAAGGCCGTGCCCATCACCGGCGGCAGTGTCCTTCTCATGTCCCTAGGCGTGCTCGGCGTGCGGCCACTACTGTCTAACCTGCCATATGCCCACATCCCACGCCATTAACCCTAGCCGCCGCCGGATTTGGATGGCACACGATCGAGTGTTGTACGTCACCGGCCTCCTCGCGGGATGTTGTTGTGCAGCGCCTGGTAGATACCATCCTCTGCAAGCACTACGACGACGTGCCGGCCGCCGAAGGAGACCCCGCACCGCGCGCCATCGAGGCTGAGGCATTCGCCGCCGCCGCTGTCATCGACGGGGCAGACACCTCTGAGGGAGCATGAACGTTGGTCCAGGCAAGTCTCCCCTCCGAATTCAACTACTGGAGCATTGCAGGGTTCCAATTTCAGGGGATTACTATCCTCCTTGTCCTACGGATTGGTGATGAGTTTAGCAGGGAGGGCAAGCGTTTGAGATGCAACATGGGACGTGCCTCGTCGTCGGGAGTGGCTCCCGAGATGATGTTGATGGCCAAGGAGTTCGGAGCCCTAACGCCTTCAGGCGCGCTGGAGGCATGGCCGAGGGCGCCGACGACAGGGGTATCTCCTAGCAGTGGCGGAGGTCGCCGCCAGACGAGCTATGTCTGTGGACGTGCTTGGGGAGGCACTCGCGTCGCATCAGGGACGACGAACCCGACGATCTTGTCGACCTCACCCACTTCGTCAATAAGGACTCGGTATGTACACTATGCACCCCCTCTTGCCACCCCTTGCTGATGCGGGCTTCCACTGTCTGCTCTGCTCATGGGACTTGTGCGTTTGGGTTCATTACCATGGCGTCCCCTCAAGTTGTGTTTGTTAGCTAGGTAGGTTGGTTAAGTAGCTGGCTGCTATCATATGAAACTACCAGATAATTACTGCTAACCTCCGTTCAATTTTGGTTGTAGGAACATCTCTGCAATCACATGTATAGAAATTGCTTACTAATGAATTTGTTGCTGCTAATACATGATGTTACTAGCCCGTTCTGCTCAGAATTCGCTCTGTAGAACCACACCTCATGGTAACATCAACAGGGCAAAATTAATGTGTGGCATGTTTGCTCTGATTTTACGCTATGACCACAGGGCAAAACAAAATTCTGTGAGAAGATTGTTGGCTTACAACTGAAATTTAAATGAAACATTATGAAGTTTTTATTGCACAATACTACAATTCAGTCCCAACTATTTTTTTTTGCTTTTAGCCCTAAGCTCAGGGATTACCTAAAACATCAATGTGGGCACCATTTGTTCCCCCTGATGCAGTCTTGGGATAGCCGTTTTGTAATCAACCTTCCCGAGTCTGGCTGAGAGAAGCCAATCAGTTTTCTATTTCACTCATTAGTTTTACCCAAAATAGTAATCGAATTAACATAACTCAGTGTTGTTGTATGCCTGAGCTGACTGCGCATTTCATTTTAGTTTTACCCAAATAATCCTCGCAATTCTTATCCTGATTACATACTAAACATCCGGCATAAGATATGGAAAAGAATCACCAATTATCACGAAGATATTTGGTTGCCCGACAATCTCTACTATTAAAAAAGATGTATACTATACATGGAAACAAACTTAAATAATCCTAAAAATAATTAGATTCATATAATAGCGTGATAACATACTAAACATTTTGTAAAAGATATGTAAAGAATCTCCTAATATCATACAGATATTTAGTTGCCAAACATAATTGATAGCCCCTCAAATACTCGTTGTTATTTAAGTATTTTTTGTTATAGATCATTACCAGTCACCTTTGGCTCATCTCCCCCCCATAAGACACTGGCCGAACCGCAAGGAAAGTTTATCATCAACTACGCTCGTCGCAGTCCATCGACCAACTCTGGAATCTCTCTTTGCCGCCCGGAGGTGAGTTTACCCATGACGCCGACTATGTTAAGAATCTTATTCCATGGTGCCATGGTGTTGTTTCTTAGTGGTCTTAGCAATCCTGGTAGATGTAATCTTATACCACCAGTTTTGTGGTGTCGTTCCTCTGTGATCTTCATAGACCTGGTAGATGCTACTGACTTAAAAGTTTTTATGATGGCACGACAACCAAGCATTTATATGTTAGATAAGCTATTATTACACAAAACCTCTTCTTGAGCAATATTATGGAGCATCTTAATTTGAATCAAATTAAATAATGATTACATCAAAAGGCATATAAGACATCTTAACCCGTTAGTCACTTGGAAGATTCATATGCTTTTAAACAACTCCTGGTCTCTCTCCACCAGGAACGTTTAACCTGGGCAACAAGATTTGTATACTGTAAGTGTAGGAGATAATTATGTGTGAATGGAACACAAACTGCATAAATAGATAATTATTATTTTTTGTTTATGAGCCTCGATGCTCAAGGTTCAAAGGCCCTTCACAATCACTATCATTTTACTACTAAATTTATTTGAAGTTGTCGGTTTTTGTTTGAGTTCTCCACTATGGAATATTTTTTGCCTGAAATGATAGCGCTAATTTTTTTTATGAACCACAGTGCAGAAGGTTTTGAAGTCGTTAATCATTATTCTCACAACAATTGCTTATAAGATGTCAGAGGATATAGAAACCATATCTGATAAGGGGAAAGAGGTGTGTATATTTTATCAAAATGTGTACACTAAGGACTTAATGGACATTTGTAATTGACATGGGACAATCTAGTGTTTGATGTGAAACAGCTGGTATGTTCATATGTGACCCATCTATCCAATTAACTACGGTACTTCCCACAACCAGTACCCTCATAGCATTGGAGCGGAGAGAACATGAGGAAACATCAACTGGTATCATCCTTTCATATGGCATTTTTTTCATTTGAGTATGGTTATTTATAGGTCTGGATTTGTCAAGTCTAACATAAACTGACTATTTCTTCAGATTATATCTTAGGTTTAACAATTTACACAATTCCCTTGTAGAAAACCCTACAACACTTCAAGAAACACCAAGTGTTGTGGAACATATTGCTTCCAATGCAAGTGTTACACAAGACAAAAACCAACAAAGACGGGCCTGTGATAAAGCACGAAGAGATAGGCTAACACCTGAGCAGAGAGAGGAAATAAATGCACAACGAAGAGCATCTAGGAAAAATAAAACAATTGAAGAGAGGAATGCAAGCCAAAGGACATCTAGGCAAAGTTTGACATACGACGAAAGGCAAGAGATGAACGGCCGTAGAAGGTTCTCCCGTAAAAATAAGCCAGATGAGAAAAGGCAAGAGGTGAATGCCCGACGAAGAGCACGCAGGCAGAACATACCACCCGAGGAGAGACAGGCTCTTCGTGCTCAGCGCAATGCAGATCTTGCAGCTAGGCGAAAAATCCCGTGTGCTGAATCCATCGCAATGCCTCGCCCAGATGCATATCTCTTTTGAATCATCGTATTATGTTACTAAGGTTTTCGTGTGTCCAGTCTATATTTATTTGGTAGCATCCTCATTTATTTATTTTTAAATTTTATACCTTCCAATAGATGGTGCTTGACACCGAAGGTTGTTCAATATGATGATTTGATGTTTATCAGTTTGTCATTTGACTTGAGCACAACTAAGAAAAGTCTCTCAAATACTGAAGGTTGTATGGTATTTATGGATCACTGGGTTAGTGATGCATATGAACACAGTACTCTCGAACATATAATGAGGAATGACTGCATTTCCAGATATGTGATTTCTTTTTAAGATTCTATCAGCATGGACATAGTAATATAAATGACGCTTCAACATAGTAATTATAAACGATATAATTCTATTACACACTAATCTTTATTATACTATCTAAAGATAAGCTAATGGTTCCTTACTGTCCATTCAAGCGTTTTCTTAACAGTTTCGTCAACCGGTTTACTTCCTTCCATCGGTCCTTTATAGTTTTTTCTCTTTCAACTGGTTCTTTATCCTACCTCATCTTATTTAATCGTACATGACCATATACCACGCCATCACATTAATGCCTTCCCACATGTGTTCAATCACATTAATTAAACCTTCTCATATGTTATTTAATCACATTAATTAAATCTTTTCATACCACTAATCACGTTAATACCTTCCCGTACATTCCTGATTGATTAGCTTACTGTATTATCTTTATCTGTATCTACTACTTCAAAAAATAAGCAATCTCTTAAAAAATAAGCAAGGTTCATTTTCTGGCCGATTGATATCTCCTTCCATCCCTTTGGCCGCCCTCCGTTCCACTCGTCGACCCATTTTGCACCCGCGAGGACCCAAAGTTTTGCCTCTTTCTTAATGGTATCTCGAAAAGTATCACTAAAAGAAGTTAATTATTTATTCATCATACAAATTAGAGAATTGGTAGAACATAATGTCCCTCGTAGCAACGCACGGGCATTGTCCTATTACATTGCAAGTGAAGTGGATTTTCATTATTTATTTTTATTGTTGTAGCCTATTTTTTTATATGTGAAATTTGATTATCATTATATTTATATGTGCAATCAATTTTTTTTAAAGGCCCGTCGCTACGCACGAGCATTCTACTAGTATGGTTAAAATTGTAGTCAATTAACTGAGGACAATATTGTTAATTACTATTGTACTCCCTCCGTATCATAATATAAGATGTTTTTCACACTATGAGAGTGTCAAAAAACGTCTTATATTATGTTACAGAGTGTCAAAAAAACAAGTATCATTTTTTCTTGAGAAATAATGGGTCCGTGGCAAATTGTAGTGTAGATACAGGTGATAAGTAGAAATACTATTTTTATGCATAGATGCCCTACCACTAGCATCTAAAGGGTAATCTATCAGATAAGATCAGAACCTCTTGATGACTAAATCCTGCATCTATCTTTATCTGGATTCAACCTATTTCTGTCAGCTGCCGGAGTGCATCTATCTAGAGGCGAGAAAGATATGTTTCTTATTTCATTCATGGGGGAAGAACATGCCTGCTCTTGCGTAGAGCTACTTAAGTTGACCCCAAGACTTGGACTCTGACTCGACCCCGACAAATGGACTATTATTCTAACCACAAGCTTTCTTAATATACTAGCGACTGCCTGGACGGTTGGACCATCTAACTGAAACATCTGCTTCTGATTTACCCGATAGGGAGTGTACAAAATATCATCAAATCGACTGCTTTTGTGGGTGGTTTTACTAGTTTACAACTGATATGGGCCTGAGATTTGTGGAAGATAAGCTTAACTGGCTGTGGTAGAAGTTTGGAGCCCTGTGGTAAAAGTTTGAAGGCAGCATTAAAATATTTGAATTTTCACGGTAACTAATCTCTTTCACTATGCAAGTGATGAGATGCTGGCTGTTAAAGTAGGGATATAATGCGAATCAGCCTGTGGTTGAATTGGTTAGGTGGATGGTTGTATCCCAGCCCATCAGAGTTCAAATCCCAGATTTGACAATGGTGCTCGCATTTTCCTGGATTTATTCCAGTGCTTTCGGTGATGCGCTTTCAGTGGAAGGAGACGTACCAGCTCAGTATTGCGAAGATGCTCATAGGGGTAGGGGTGTGCGTGTGTGCGTCATAGGGGTGATTGTATACTCGTGTATGTGAGCGTCAGAGTTGTATTGTGTTCCTATAGATGTTCTGTGGCTATTTGCTTTTGTTGTTCGATAGTTGGTACTACGGGTTAGATGACAATTGCCTTAATTCTTCTGTTTCTTAAACTTTTTTTATTGGTAATCATTTAGAGCGAATGTGTGCTCCACGATATGGCAAGCGCGAACACAAAAATGGCAACTGTTATGTTCGCGCGATGAAGAAAGATGGTAATTCTGGTAACACGATTGTCATCTAAAAAAAGAAACTACAACGAGTTGCTATGCGTTTGCGTTACAATTGCTATCTCCCGTCAACAACGATTGCCATGAAATTCGTTCGTGCTTGCCATGCCTCAAAGCTGATGTTCGCTTGGTATTGTTAGCGAATGCCTCTCTAGTTAGTTAGTACTTGTTCATATCCTGTAACAATACCTAGCTAGGATAACTACTCGGCCCATCTACACGCATGGTTGTTATGTACGTGAGATAGGTGCCCTTCATGTACCACTATATATAGCGCCACATCTGGATGAATACAATTGCTGATTGCATCGCCTATATCTCTCCCTAAAACCCTAGCTCAGGCTCTTACATGGTATCAGACACCTAGATCCAATCTACCCCTCCGCTGCCCTCCTCCACCGCCGCCATGAGCTCCTACTCCTCCTCCAGCGATACTTCCTCCGACAACGGCTCCGTCGAGAACTTCGGGATCCCCGTCGCCACTCAGCCCCTCCCCACCCCCCAACTCCAAGCCCTCCGCGTCTGTGACCACGTTCTCGTCACCCTCGACTACGAGAAGGAGAACTACGGCTCGTGGCGCCGCCAGTTCCTCACCGCCCTCTCCAAGTTTGGGCTTCGTGACCACGTCGACGGCTCCCCGGCCCAGGGCACCTCTGACTGGGTGCTCAGCGATTTCGCCATCGTCTCCTGGTATGACGCCACGGTCACGCCATCCACCCTGGCGATCGTCGACACCAGCCGCGCCACCGCTCTCGCCATCTGGCGCTCCATCCGCGCGATCTTCCGGGACAATCGCGACACCAGGGCCACCTTCCTCCGTGACGAATTCCACAGCTTCAACCAGGGCGATCTGTCGGTCATGGACTACACCTCGCGGATGAAGCACATGGCTGACTCGCTCTGCGATCTTGGCTCCCGTGTCAAGGATCGGGAACTGGTTCATAATGTTCTCCGAGGGCTCGACGCGCGCCTCCAACACGCCTTCCCTCACATGACGCGCGATCGGCTCCCCTCCTTCATCAAGCTGCGCTCGTTTCTTCTCCTGGAAGAGCAGCGCCTCGGCAAGCAAGCCCGCGTCGTTGCCCACAACGCTCTGCTGGCCCATGTCTACCAGGCCGCGGGCGCCCACATGCCGGCTCATCTGGCCCAGGCTTTCCACGCCGCCGTCCCCCCCCACGGCCGCGCCGGCGTACTTCAACCCTGCCGCCCTTGCCTTCTACGGCGCTGGCCATCCGAACGCCGGCCCCGCCTCCAACAACAACAACAATGGAAAGAAGAAGCACAAGAAGAACGCCTCCTCCACCAGCCAGGCCCCCGCTCCTCCCGCTTACGGCGGGGTCTCTGCTCCTCATGGTGGCTACGGCGGCCCGTCTGCTGGTCACCGACTACCTGCACCACACCCTGCCGCGCCCGCTCTGTCCGGCACGTTCCAGGCCAACTTCGGTCCGGGCATCCTCGACCCGCGCCCTCAGGGGTCACCTGTCCAGCACGCGCTCTCCGCTACACCAGCACCACCGACTCCAGCACCGTCAGCACCCACCTGGGATCAGTCGGCCCTCATCGCCGCCCTGAACCAGATGTCCCTCCAGGCGACATCCAATTCCGGGAACTCCCAGGGCGAATGGATCTTCGACAACGGCGCTTCATCTCACATGAGCTCCGGTTCCGGTATAACTTCCATCCCTCTCCCTCCTACTTTTCCTTCTCAGATCATTGTCGGTGACGGCAAAGCCTTGCCCATCATTGGCACTGGTTCCTCCTCTTTGCCCACTGCCACGCGCTCTCTTTCTCTATTCAATATTCTCATATCTCCACACCTCATTAAGAATCTTATTTCTGTTCGTACTTTTACCCGTGACAACTTTGTTTCAATTGAATTTGATCCCTCTGGCTTTTCCATCAAGGATTTGGCAACGGGACGGGTCCTTCACCGATGTAACTCCACCGGCGATCTCTACCCGTTCATCCAGCAAGTGCACTGCCTTCATGCCTCCGTTTCAACTACACTTTGGCACCAGCGACTTGGACACCCCGGCGCTCAAGCTCTTGCGAAAGCTGCTTCCTATTTCAAATTCAGTTGTAATAAAAGTACGTTGACACATTGTGACGCGTGTCAGTTAGGCAAACACACTCGGCTACCTTTTTCTTCTTCTACTACACAAACTTCATTCCCTTTTGAGCTTTGTCATTGTGATCTATGGACGAGCCCCGTTTTGAGTATCTCTGGCTACCAATACTATTTAGTTATTCTAGATGATTTTACTCATTTCGCATGGACTTTTCCCGTTCGCCAAAAATCTGAAGTTCACAAACTCCTCTCTCAGTTCTACGCATATGTTCGTACTCAATTCTCCCTTTCCATCCTAGCTTTCCAAACCGACAACGGACGAGAATTTGACAACACCGCCAACCAATCCCTTTTCACCTCTAATGGCACCCTTTTGCGGCTCACCTGCCCATACACCTCACAACAAAATGGCAAGGCTGAACGCATTTTACACACCATTAACGACGGTGTACGCACTCTTCTACTCCATGCCTCCATGCCACCCAAGTGGTGGGCCGAGGCCCTAGCCACCTCCACATTCCTCCTCAACCGTAGACCATGCAAACCCAAACTCCTCACCACACCATTTGAACTCCTTCATGGCCTCGCCCCTGATTTTCAATCCCTTCGTGTTTTCGGCTGCTTGTGCTACCCCAACCTCGCTGCCACCACTCCCCATAAACTCGCACCTCGGTCTGTCGCTTGCATTTTCCTCGGCTACCCCGATGGTCGCAAAGGATATCGGTGTTACGATCCTGTCTCTCGGCGCATCATTTTCTCCCGGCATGTTAATTTCGTTGAGACATTTTTTCCTTTCAGCTCCTCTCTTCGAGACACTGAATCACAGGATCCAGCAGCATCAGCAGACGATGACGCACCCCTGGGCGTCGATCACTCTGCATGGGCACCGCCCCCACCAGCCACTCCTGCTCCGCCACTTGGCTCCTCATGCAGCCCAGTAGGTCGTGGCTCCTCTCCAATCCACACCTCTCCCGCGGTGTCCACACCCAGCTCGCACACCTCGCTCATGGGCCGCGGTCCACCCGCTGCTACCGACGCTGCTACCAGCTCAGCTGTGTCCACGCCGTCGCCTGCTCCACCGCCTCGCCACCATATGATCACCCGCGCGCAGCACGACATCCATCTGCCCAATCCTCGCTACACCAACCTCACCACCACTTCTGTTTCTCCGATTCCCTCATCCGTTCGTGCAGCTATGCGTGATCCCCATTGGCACGCTGCCATGAAAGATGAGTTCGATGCACTCATGTCCAACGAAACCTGGACCCTCGTTCCTCGACCTCCTCGAACTAATATTGTTACAGGAAAGTGGGTTTTCAGACACAAGCTGAATACGGACGGATCTCTCGAGCGCTACAAGGCACGATGGGTTGTGCGGGGTTTCGCTCAACGTCCCGGCGTCGACTTCAGAGAAACCTTCTCGCCAGTGGTCAAACCAGCCACCATCCGCACAGTTCTCGCATTGGCTTGCTCTCGACAGTGGCCCGTTCACCAGCTGGACGTGAAGAACGCCTTCTTGCACGGCATGCTCGAGGAGGACGTTTACTGCTACCAGCCGGCCGGCTTCATCGACCCTCTTCGCTGCGATCACGTGTGCAAACTCACCAAGTCCTTGTACGGCTTGAAGCAGGCTCCGCGCGCGTGGTTTCAGCGTTTCGCCGCCTATGCTGTCACTCTCGGCTTCGTCGCGTCGCGCTCCGATGCCTCTCTCTTCATCCTCAAGAGAGGATCTGAAGCTGCATTCCTGCTGCTCTACGTCGACGACATTGTCTTGTCGGCATCTTCGCCAGCTCTTCTCCGCGACATCATCAACAAACTCAAGCTGGAGTTCGCCATGAAGGACATGGGTCCCTTGCACTACTTCCTCGGCATTGAAGTGCATCGTACCTCGCGTGGCTTCTTCCTCAGTCAGGCCAAATATGCAGACGAGATTCTTCGGCGCGCGGGCATGATAAAGTGCACACCCGTGTCTACACCGATGGACACCCTCTCCAAGGTCGCTGCTGACGCCGGCCCTCCTGTCTCTGACCCGTCTGAATACCGCAGCCTCGTCGGCGGGCTGCAGTATCTCACCATGACGCGGCCGGAGCTAGCCTACGCTGTCCAGCAGGTATGTTTGCACATGCATGACCCGCGCGACAGTCACCTGACGTCAAACGTATCCTCCGATACGTCCGCGACACCACCTCTTCGGGACTCCTCCTCGCTGCATCTCTCTCCACCGACATTGTCGCCTACTCCGACGCTGACTGGGCCGGCTGCCCGGACACCCGCCGCTCCACCTCTGGGTACTGCGTGTACTTAGGCGGTGCCCTCGTCAGCTGGTCTTCTAAGCGCCAAGCTACAGTCTCCCGATCAAGCGCTGAAGCTGAATACCGTGCGGTCGCCAACGCCGTCGCCGACTGTGTTTGGCTACATCAGTTACTCGGAGAACTTGGATGCCCCATTCCCAAGGCCACGGTTGTTTTCTGCGAGAATGTCTCAGCAGTGTACATGTCCACCAACCCGGTTCATCATCGACGCACGAAGCATATTGAGTTGGATATACACTTTGTGCGAGAGAAGGTCGCTCTCGGCGAATTCCGTGTCGTTCACGTTCCCACCACTCAGCAGCTCGCAGACATTCTGACGAAAGGATTGCCCAAGGCCTCGTTTCAGTCTTTTCGGTCCAGTCTTTGCGTCTTGCCTTCAGAAGACGTTTTGACTGCGGCGGGGTGTTAGCGAATGCCTCTCTAGTTAGTTAGTACTTGTTCATATCATGTAACAATACCTAGCTAGGATAACTACTCGGCCCATCTACACGCATGGTTGTTATGTACGTGAGATAGGTGCCCTTCCTGTACCGCTATATATAGCGCCACATCTGGATGAATACAATTGCTGATTGCATCGCCTATCTCTCTCCCTAAAACCCTAGCTCAGGCTCTTACAGGTATCAAAATCCTTTGTTATTTCTTATTTGAAGTCTTGTTTTCAGAATTCAAAGTCTTCTAGATCAAAGTATGGATAACAGAAAAATATTTGTATATATTTTAGATTTTACTATGATGAATGCTTATATTAGATATACGATGAATGTCTGCCTCCATTATTAAATTTACCAAATGAAAATAAAAGTGAAACACTGCACATAAAAAGCATTCTCGCCTGACATTTTCCTTACTATTCATGTACACTAGTTGGATAGGATCTAATCTATATATGCTTACAGGAGGTGGCGGGGCCAGTGCTCTAGGTATGGCTGGGTTTCCAAATTTGTGATTGGAGCAATATAATCATAGATAGATTTGCAGGATGAAGAGATAGGGGGATGTGGTATGTTTCGCCTTCATTTAGAGCAACTCTAGCAGATCCATCATTTTCGCGGCCCGTAAATCCCGTTTACGGGCCGCCCGTTAATGACTTTGCAGTACCGCGAGGGCTGCAGTGGAACAAATACTGCATTCGTACCGCGGTACGAGATGTAGTATCTATTCCGCGTCGAACCCCTAGTTGTACTCATATTGTTGCACATAACTATTATATCATCTAAAATTCATATTGTTGCACATAAATAAATTAGTATAAAAGGAACATGGTAGAATATCATATTTGATGAACACATCCAAAAACAGAAATAGCAAAGGTTCATCAAAATAAATCATGATCATCAAAGATCAACATGATCATTGTTGCAAAGATCGAACACCATCGGTGGATGAAGCATGAACACCATCCTCATCAATGTGGGAAGCTTCAACACCACCATCACCTCCTCCAAAGCCTTCTCCATCACCACCTCCTCCAACACCACCACCACCTCCTCCTCCAACACCACCACTACCGCCAACATTGCCCATAGCACAACCGCCACCGGTCATAATATTTTGAAGCTTTGTTCTCTCAAAGTGATAGGCTTGGCCGACATCTTCACTCTCTCTTTCTCCTTATTCCCATCCGACATGCCCTTGTTTCTTTCTCCCTTTGGTGCTTCATCACTTTCTTCATCATCCCCCAAGTTTACAAGGGAGATTTTCCGTGGAGGAGATTCTTTGTCCCTCAAACTCCATTTCTCAATATCCTTGAGCAAGAGGCAACAATGGCCACGTGTGAATGACCTTCCCTTGAAACCCGGGCTTTGCTTGAACAACTCATTGGCAATCCGATCCTACAATGAGCATGAAAGGGTGAGCACAACTACTCATCAACAAAAGATGCAATGGTGAAACACAAAGGGTGAAACTTACATAATCATCGATTGTGCATCCACCCGGAGGGGCATTTCTCACTCGGGACAAACATCCACTCCATTGGCTACATGTTTTCTTGATTATTATCCATCGATGTTGAAGTGATTTCAAAGAATGGATCGAGGGAATCGGCACAAGTTTGTGGTATTTATCTTCAATCCTTTGTCAATATTTGTTCCCATTTTGATCTTTCCCCGAGACCGCATCGAGAGACACACTCTCCCATGCATGAATCAAACATTTGTCCTCCACTTTGGTATAGTTTCCGGTCCTCTTCACGAAATTTCCTTGAGTATCATCAACCTCTTTTTCATCAACTTCTTCCACTTCATCGCAATCGCCGTCATCCCGCTCCTCCATCTTTGGTTTTGCATCGCCTTGCACATCCATTCCCGGTTCAAAGTCGTCAAGAGGCGCACTCAAGTCCACCGCGTTTGCATCCAACATGCCGGACGACCACGGGGATGGGGCTGGCACATGAAAGCGAAAGGAGGTGAGCCGTGAGGCGGGAGAGGAGTCCAGGCGTTGCATGCGTCCAAGAGCGCGATGTTGGCTCCTTCTTCCTGCCGCGGGCATTTCGTCCCTGACTGTGGCCGCGAGGAAATCTACTAGACATGCAAGCGCCACGAGCGGGTATGTCGGCAGGGGCAGATAGAGCTCAGTGTGCACTTCGTTGGCGAGGCCATGATGATGACGATGAGATGCTCCGGCCTCCGGGTGAGGACGGCGAGGCGGTCGTGGCTATCAGCTGGGAGCATAAATATGGTAGTTCTTGTGCATGCCTTGGAAGGGCGTGCGGCAAAGGACGCAAAGGTGATCCTCGTCGCCCGTCAGGGAGCACGTCCAGCTCGAGGTCGAACATCAGCGGGTGCTGGCCGTAGAAAGGCAAGTGCGTGTCCTGCTTTAGACGATCCTTCATCAACCTCGCCGTCCGTCACTTTGCCGCCTTGCTGCGAAATTCCTCCATCACTGACCATTGGAGCTCGAGACCCGGCCATGGCAGCCCCAAGAACCCGCCTGTCGCACCTTTTCTATGCCACGTTGGATTCCCCTGTTTGGATAGGGCCTAAAGGTCAAAAACATCTTGGATTGATGAGATCAGGGTATGGATTTCAGGGATTTGAACGTCAAGCTTCATTTGCTTCTCGCTCTACAATTTCAGGGTTCAAAACAGACTTCACTCCTCCGAAGTCTGGTCCAGATCTGCAGGCACTCGTGTTGGGTTGGAAGAGTTCCAGGCGAAAGCTTTGACCAGACTTTGTTGGTCCCGAGATACCTTACCGAGAGGTCTGCTGGAATCATCTCTGACACTGAGATATAGCTACTACATTTGCACGTCTCATGTCCGGCCTCCAAAAGCATATGAACCGTGCTTCTTATGCAATATAGCGACCGAGGGTATGGCGGCTCTCCTAGAGTTGCTCTAACAAATGATGTATTCTTACCCCCCCCCCCCCCCCCCCCCCCCCGAACACGCAACAAATATTTTTCAGAAACCTTTGTTACATGCTAATATGCATTTAAAGCAAACTGTGGAAAAATTATTCAAACTCTGTGGCTTTATGCATGCTGTCCCTAATATAACATGGTTGACTAACCCTATTCCCCTATTCCTTATCTAGTATATATCTGGTAACCTGATGTGGTGCAAGAGTGTGTTGGCAAGGGCTAACTGCATTCAGGAAGTTGTGATGTGGGCTTTCCACAGCAAGTTATCTGGAGTAGTATTCATCAGCATTTATACTTTTACATTGATTTCCTTTTCCTATCATGGGTTACCTTTTGTTCTTTTTTCTGTACCTGAATGGAGGCTATTTCTCCTGATGAGAGTAACCTATAGATTTGTGGCATTGTGCTCTTCTTATAACTTGAATGGTTAAGTATAACAAGTCTAGAAAGCACAAAGTGACTTAAGATAAGGTTAAATTAGGGGAAGCTTGGAAGGATCACATGATTTACACGTAGATGTCTACAAGTTCATCACTGAAGAAGGTCTAGCACAATGGTCAGAGCTTGTGGCAAACAATTTATGTGCCTATTAGAAGCGAGAAGTTGGAGCCATTGGTGCATACTTTCTTGACATCTTCAGAGAAGCTCATAGGATAGCTGGTCTTTGCAGATAAGCATGAGTAGAAATTAAAAACACAGCCCATGGGCACTAACAGAGTGTTGATTATCCTAGTGAGGCGATCCTGCTGATCTACACGATGTTTGTCAATGCGGTCCCCTGAATTTTACTATTTTTGTTGGATGCCCCCTTCCTAGATATTCTAACTGTTTTATGATTTTGGGCATTACGTCGACTAAATTCTCCAGTCCAACTTCCGCAGTCAAAACATTGGATCCTTCGTCATCCTACAGACTCATCTAAAACAACCGAAGTCCTTTAGTTCATGTGGTTACTATTCTAGTATTTGACACGGGGATACATGTGCTAACAGATCCATATCCATGAAACATCCCTCTTTATGCTTCATTGCTAATCATCGCACCTGGGTACTCTGAATTATGTCCAGTAACGTTACTAAAGTAATCATATTTCATAATAGACTAACACACAAGATATCAGATGCAAGTATGTAACTGACTTTGATACCACAGAGAACAGTAGCCATTAAGCTTGGAGTAGCTTTCAGCAACGTGTGGAAAGAGACATACATTTTCATGGAGGAAGCAGCACTCATGGTTTACATGATGCTTCGTTACACACCATGTAACTTCTTTTTGTGCCAGAATTGCTTTCTTCTCAACTAATCACTCATTTAACAGGTGCATTACCCACTAGGATTGTTGTTAATGACCCAAGTAGCTCTTATTTGAGAAATCACCCTCCAGCTTGCTGTATGGCTGATCCTGATGCACTCAAAGTGGAACAACGAAGAAGAATGATTCTCCTTTTCCCCTTCCTCTCATAGTATTCGTTGCAGTCCTTATCGTTTCTGCAGCTATATAGTTAATTTAAAGTTGCAACAGCTTCATAATCTATGTCAAGTTGCAATTGATTCTCCTTGGATCTGTCCATGCCCAAATAGTGCGGAGCAGTTTCACAATCCATCGGGCTAATTGCATTCAAATAACTTATCCAGCGTTTACTTTTCTGCAGTTATGTGTGGTGTTTCCGTAAACTTGCAGGAAAGGCAGTAAAAGTTTGCCGTTTTTGTTAGTCGAATAGTTTAAGCAATCAATGTAGAGGTATTTTTTAATAAAATAAAATCTAGAGGGATTCCTCAAGTCACTGGAAACTGAGTACTCTAGTTCCTCGCGTGTGTTTTGCATCGATCCATGTTTGACTCAGGTCCCATGAACCCAACCCACTCGTAAATGAAGGTCAAATATATAGAGCTCCTTACTGTCAGAATTGTCAAAACCACCCAGGATGACCTTAGAGCTGGTTTGAAAGGATGCAACCTTACCAATAACTTGGTAGGAGTACTGTCTTTCAGATCCCTATGGTTGTTTGTTCGAACCAGACAAATTCTCGCTCCATTTTGTGCGATTTTAATCTCCTTGCTTGCATATGTACTCCTTATGTGCAGCATTATTAGTCAGACAAGACATGGTGCTCCGTATGGGCCTCCGATTCCCAGAAAACGCACTGAGATGAGATGCGCCACAAGCAAAGGGATTTCCGATTGTGCAGCTTGTAGAAAGCATTTGTCTCTATTGGTTGGTAAGGACAAAAAGGTCAGCCTGCCGTAGCAAATAAAATAGTTCACGCCACCATACTGTTGCAGCCTTAAGCCTCAATGGGTCTATAAATACCTGAGCATAACCCTGGCTTATGATTCCACCAGGGGCAAATCACACAGCATAGCAGCAATACAGACCTAGGAAACTGGTTTGATCCACGTTCTTGCATGCGGTTTGAGGATTCTGAAGAAAGATTCAGCCATCGACCAGATACCAAAGTCCAAGAGCGAACATGTACTACTCAAGAAGGACACTGCTTCACACTCCATTCTCCGGGCAACCCTCGGGCCCAAGCCAGCCGGTGCCTGCTGGAACCACGGTGACCGACGGCGGCGCAACCGGAAGCAACTTCGACGCCAACGTCGTCATGATACTCGCCGTCCTTCTCTGCGCGTTGATCTGCGCGCTCGGGCTCAACTCCGTAGTCCGGTGCGCGCTGCGGTGCTCCAGCCGGGTGGTGGCCGACGCGGAGCCGAACCGGGTGGCACGCCTGGCGAAAGGTGGCCTCAGGAGGAAGGCCGTCCGGGCCATGCCGATCCTGGTCTACTCCGCCGGGCTGAAGCTCAACACGGCCTGCCCGATGTGCACGATCTGCCTGTCGGATTTCGAGGCCGGGGAGCATGTCAAGGTCCTCCCCAAGTGCAACCATGGCTTCCATGTCAGATGCATTGATCGGTGGCTCCTGGCGCGCTCCACGTGCCCGACGTGCCGCCAGTCCTTGTTCGTCGAGCCGCACAAGGCGTCTAGCTGCTCCGAGGCGATGAGCCAGACCGCCGCCGACCCAGCGCGAGTCCACTCTGTCCTTGTGCCGCTCAGACCTGAGGGTTTGGTCACTACGTATGATTTCTAGAGCCATTCCTTGCTTCCTGTTGTTGCATGCATGAATGATAACAGAGTTGGGTATGGACTATGGAGGCTGTGTTCTTCACATAGCCAATAACTGGCTTGTAGTAGTCCTGTTACTGATGTACATTTGAGTAGTCCCTGATAGTAGAAGAAATTGTACATTTCGTCCATGTTGAGGCCAATTATTGCTGGAGATCGTGTCATGGAAAATACTAGGTGCCATGAGTTTCTGCGAATCACATTTGAATGCCACTTTGAAAAGGAGAAGAAGGAAAGGTTGCAGGTCTAATCATATGGCAGTGCTGTTGCACCACTACTATTAATCCATTATATGGTGATTGGATTTGGAGGTCAACCTTTCGAGTGGTTGCTAAGGTTCAAGGTTCAGTGGAGGCAGCATATTCTCAAGCCATTACCAGGAGATCAGGTCCTTGTACTCTACTTCGTAGCTAAGACTTAGTGATCAGTTTATGCCCACATAATTGACAGCTGGGTCCACACCAGGCTATAGGCTGCTCGTCTTTACATAGGCTCACGAGGTAATTGGCCAATGTCATGTGTCGCATTGCTATTGCATAACCATTCTTTCTTCCATTCCTCTGATCAAGGCTGGTGCATTTCGCTGAGATTCCCCTAGCTTGGCTGCAGTTTACTTGAACATTGGGTTGTGCTCACTGAAAACGGAAATCGCCTGGATGCCCACTGGAGACCTTTCTACGGCTTATGTGGTTCCGTTGGACCAGACACTTCAATGTCGAAATGATTATGAGAATGTTGTAGCAGTGTTATGAAGAATGTAGTGATTGTTCCCTATACCATTCTTCTTTTTTGAGAAAAGTTATACTATTCTTCTAAAGGCCCCCATTCACAGGATTTGTAGTAAGTGGAGTTCATGCTATTGATTACAATAATGGACAATAATTGATAGAGTGTCTCGTTGAATTATTGGTGTACAATTATTGGCAATAGTTCCTGCTGGTTCTTTGCATTAACCGTGTCACACACCCGCCCATCACTATGCTCTGCGAGATATCGTTCGTGACTCTCGAGCCATCATTGTGTGCATTCAAGGAACCGAGCTTGAGTTCTCGATGACGCCATGATTGAGATTTACGAGCATGATTGAACCCTCGTTTGTTGCGGACTACATCATCCTCCTTGCTGCAGGTGCCCATGGCGGTATGATCATGATCGTGTCTGACAGTTACTTTAAGCTCTTTGAATTCCATGCCACCCTGAGAACTATTTCTGCCACTGTGATCTTGGTGGTATGCTCATGGTCGTGCCTGACAGTTACTTTAATATTTCTCTATTAAGGATGGTTCAAAAATTAGATTCTGGGAGGATAAGTTGTTAGGTAATGCCACGCTCCGAAAACAATACCCAACCCTATACAATATTGTACGCCACAAGGGTGACACTATCTCCAAGGTGATGGAAACCTTTCCACCTAATGTGACGTTCAAAAGAGATTACTTGGCCCCAAACAAGAATCGTGGAACCCTTTGGTACAATGCCTATCCATGATTCACTTGTCACATGGAATCGATGTATTTTGCTGGAATCTACACGAGAGTGGTAAAATCTCGGTGGATTATATGTATATAGAGCCTTGATCCAATCAGACATGCGAGTTGAGAATAACAAAAAGATGAAGATGCCGCTTAAGAATAAAATATTTGTGTGGTATCTTCGTCGAGGAGTCATTCTTACTAAAGATAACCTTATTAAAGGGAATTGGCATAGAAGTGCACAATGTGTTTTCCTTCATCATGATGAAACAATAAAGCACATGTTCTTCCAAGGCAAATTAGCTCGCTCTATATGGCCAGTCATCCAAGTAGCTTCTGGTCTGTATACCCTATGTAGTGTTGCTAAGACTTTTGGCAATAGGTTACATGGGATTGATCATAAGTTCAGAATTCTTCTTAGGGTGGGAGCGCTATTCGTTATCTGGTCCCTATTGCTATCTAGAAATAATAAGGTATTTAATGATAAGACAACTTCACTTTTGCAGGTTATTTACAGGTGTACCAGTATGCTCCATTTATGATCGTCTCTACAACGTGTGGAGAATCGAGACTTGTTCATGGAGGTGTGTACACGGTTGGAGACACGGTGAGGGATAGTTTTTCCCAACGTGGATGGCAACATGATCTCAAGATTGCCCCCCTCCTCCGAATTAGATGATCTTCATGCTTTACTAGCACTTGTATTTCACATTTTTTTCTCCTTATTTTCGGTTTTGAGATTGGTTTTAGTTGTGTGCATCTTAGTCATGCAGAGGTCGGTTGAAATGCTTAAAACTTTTAAGTAATAAATCACTCTTTATTGAAAAAATCTTATTGACATCTACCATGGGGCGCCAGACCACCTCCGGCTTAAGAATTTGTGGTTAGCGAAAGAAAGTTCACATGGTCTAACGCCCAAGAAAACCATGCACTCAGTAATATTAATCACTTCTTACATTCCGATGAGTGGGATTTGTTGTTCCCCAACACGCATCTACAAGCCATCACCTCGACTTGCTCGGATCATGCCCCATATTCCTCCAAGGTGATGTTGGCGAAAGACCTAAGCCCCCTTCATGTTCGAAGAGTTCTTGATCCAGCTCCCGGGATTCAAGGAGATGTGGATACAAAATGAAACAAGAACATCCGGGTGTCAGATATAATCCGATGGATCCACATTAAGTTCTGTCTCACAACCAAGGTGTCAGGGGAATCACCCCGGGTATACCAAAGTCACCGAGTCAATGGAATAGAAGCAAAAAAAAAAATAAAACCAGAAAGAAGTAGAAAAGCCTACAGAGTGCTCCTGGAAGACTGCAGACTGCTCCTGGCCGACTGCAGGCTGCAGAGTGCTCCTGGAAGACTACACCTGGCCGAATGCACCTTGCCGATTACACCTGGCTGAGTGCACCTGGTCGAGTGCACCTGGCCGAAGGAACCTGGCCGAGTGCACCTGGTCGAGTGCACCAGGCCGACTGCACATGAAAAAGTCAACGACAGAGGCAATCCTAGAAGATCTGCGTCCTTGTATGAAGGATCCCATCTGACATAACAAGAAGACATAAAGTTGTACCCGTGCACTTTAGCTACGCTGCTACACTACGTACTGTAGCCACGCTGCTACACTACGCACTGTAGCCACACCACCACTACTGCAAAGAGGGGCTAACACGATACTCCTTTCCCAGTCCCTTGTACGAAACTGTTTGCGATGCTATCAACACAAACGGTATAAATAAAAAACCGTGTGCCCTAAATTGAACCGTCTGGGAAACATTGGCCATCCGCCACCATTAAAAAAAATTCGTGGGAGATATAGGGCTGACGGTTCCGATAAACAATCGTCCGTGATATTGAGGGTGAAAACCCATGGTTGCAAACAGTGGACTGCTAGCCCTTCTTCCCAATCGTTCATTGTTACTAAAATGTGTGGGATGTAAACTTTCAGGCATGATTATGAAAATCCTTCCGTTGGTACTGATTTTGAAAACCAACGGTTGCAAACAATGGACCTCTAGCCCTTCTTGGCAATCGTTCATTGTTACTGAAATGTGTGGGATGCAAACTTTCAGGCACGATTATGAAAATCCTTCCATTGGTACTAGCTAACTCGAATGGACGGGTGACCAAGCTTTAATTAGCCCCGCCGCCCGCTCGTCCAGTCCCCAACCCCCCTCCGGCGCCGCTTCCGAAGTGTCACACATATAGCTTGACGCGCCGCCACTGATTGGGACTGTCGGATGGATGATGGACGGCCCCGGATCCGTTTCTGCCTCCTCGCAGCCTTATTCAATTACCCTCGGCTGGGGCGGTGACCCAATCAGTTCATGTGCACACCATTCCACACTAGGCAACTGCTCAATATAAGGATCGGTTCCTCGCAATTTGCCAGTGAACCCCAGAAATCTACCGATCCCACTAGCATCGACGATGGTGCGCACTCCCTCATGCCCCCCCTTCATCTTCACCGTCGGCGCCGAGGGAAGGCCGCCGCTTCCACCACATCCAGCCCTGCCGAATGGCGTATTCGACCAAACCCCCCACAATCCCCAATCCGATGACCAGCCTCCAGCCACTGATGAGCCAGCTCCGTCCTCTTCATCCACGGCGCCAGGTCATCCACTCGGCTCGAATCGAAAGCCCGTGACAGACATCAACGGTTCCCCTCCGGCGCAAAGACGTGGCCTGGAAGAAATCGACGACGATACTCTTACAACCTTGGTCTCCAACAACACTAGAGCGGACATGTTGAGCGTCACAAGGTTTGCATCATGTGGCCCAGGGGTTATGCGCCTCGTCCTAGGTCGAATTAAGGAGATGAAGTCCATGCTCGTGCTTCCCTGCGTAATAGAGAAAGATGCAGAACGTGATCTGTATAGGGCATCGGAGCACGAACAGCCGCAGAGCGACAAGTGCACCATCACCCCTCTTGATAACACTCATTTTCCAACGACGATTATCTCCCGCCCTCAGGTAGGTGATCTCATGTACGTCGTCTTTCTTTACAAAAAATCATTTCTCTCAGCCTGTCAAGTTTTTTGATGATCCAACTGCACGACAGGGTTGGGTTGCTGCGAATGGCGACTGGCTGGCCTTGCTTCTAGGTAAAGGACGCATCCAGTTGCACAACGTGTACACTGTGATGACAGTTGATGTGCCTCCATTCACATCTCTTGGTGTTCATCACGCTGGGGGCAGTGGATCCAGACGGTGTTTCAACTATGATCTCATACAACTTTTGTTGAAGAAGGTAGCCATTGTACATCCACCATTCCATCGTGGCCGCACCGAAGACGACTATTCCCTCATCGCCGTCTTCAACAAAAGGATTCTCATCACCGGAAGAGGCATGGGTGCCGATAGGAAATTAAGATGGTACATGCTCGACACACCCCATCTGAGTCCTTGGGAGTTTGAAGATGTCGTTTTTTTGGGTGCCGTGATGAACCGTGGTACTTGTTACATGTGGGATCCATATGATGGAGGTAACAAGGCTTTTACATATATATTTGCTTCGTTGTTGGTTCATACTTTAGTCAAATGTTGCATCGTTTGAATTGCAGGTTCGATGTAGACCCCACTTTTAATTCGTGGGACGCATCAATTTGAGGACTTTGACAGCCGGATGGACGATTGGGACGATGAATGGGGTGTGGAATGGTACCTCGTTCCTGCTAATGGCGAATTTTTAGTATACAGGTTGCTACTCGTGCGTGTTGGTGTAGACGAGGAAGCCTCCTGGAACGTATCTGAAATTCGACTGAACCGGAGATTTCGATATTTCGAAAATGCAGTCTACGACGTCTACGGGGTTGATGTATGGTCACCCCAAGGGGACCTCGAAGTACAATTTCGGACGATCAGTGGCTTAGGAGATCACTCCATCTTTTTAGGCCATAGTAGTTATCCTCGCTTGCTGAAAATATCACCGATGCGCACTGTCCATGACAGAGAGACGTTCAGTAAGCCTGGTTGTGTTTTCCTTACTAGTTCTTGCGACTCCATCTTTGAGAACATACCTGGTATATGTCGTTTTCGGTTGGACGACTCTCCTCTGCTGGTTGTGATTTGAACCCAAATCACAAGGCCTACTGCAATAATGATCAGTCAGAACGTATGTGGATAGTGCCGTTGCTGAAAAACTTCAAGTGTGGGACCAACCAGGATCAGAACATATGAAAGTGTAGTAGTTCCATCCTTAGTATATGTAAGGGATGCATTTATGTAACTGAAGCACATATGTGCTGTGTAAATTAAAATTAATGCATGCTTTTATTGCAGACAGTTCATCATATGTGATCGTTTGGACCGTCTCATAACCATGGAGGATATCATGTAACACTAGCGCACAATTATAGCCGTTGGATGTAACCGTAACACCGAACGATAATTGTTGAATCTTACCGCGATCCTCGAGAAGCTGGTTATGCGACCTGATTGGGCGGTCTAAAAGACCCTGGAGGATAACTTGTAACCCTAGCGCACAACTATGGCCGTTGGATGCAACAATAGTGCCGAACGGTACTCGTTGGATCTTACCGTGATCCGCGATAAGATGATGATGCGACCTGATTGGTTGGATATTAATTCAAGTATATTACAAATAGGTTATATCGCATAAACGTTTGTGATTATCTGACAGGTACTAGCAATCCCCACCTAAATTTTCTCGTATCATCTCATTCGGGTAAACAATAATCCCGTTTGGGATAATCCTATACTTTTCCCGTCCGCCCCTACCTCACGAATGAAGACATGACGTTATTTCTAAATCCTTTAAACCCTAAAATTTTTATGTGTTCAACACTAATCATCCACACTAAGATCCTGAAATTTCAAACGCTTCTGACTTCATTTGGCAATTTAAACACATTAAATGATTAATTTTTGATCAAAATGGCCCTACATTGAAAATCAATTCAAAAGACCTCTAAAAAGGATGAGACTTGGCATGGTGTCGTTATTTTACATACATGGTAGCTGGTAACAATTTGAGAGGATTATCATCAAAATTAGATACGCTTCGTGTACAAACTAGACCATTCATTTCCAAGTACAGGGGATTCAATTGGAATCAACCAAATTACCAAGACATCGCATTATTTCTAAATCATTTAAACCCCAAACTTTTTATGTGTTCTACACTAATCATTAACACTAAGATCCTAAAATTTCAAACGTTTCTGACTTCATTTGGCAATTTAAACGCATCAAATGATTAATTTTTGATCAAAATGGTCCTACATTGAAAATCAATTCAAACGGGCTCTAAAAAGGATGAGACTTGGCATGGTGTAGTTATTTTACATACATGGTAGCTGGTAAAAATTTGAGAGGATTATCATCAAAATTAGATACGCTTCGTGTATAAACTAGGCCATTCCTTTTCAAGTACCGGGGATTCAATCGGAATCAACCAAATTACAAAGACATCGCATTATTTCTAAATCATTTAAACCCCAAACTTTTAAATGTACAACACTAATCATTCACACTAAGATCCTAAAATTTCAAACGTTTCTGACTTCATTTGTCAATTTAAACGCATTAAGTGATTAATTTTTGATCAAAATGGCCCTACATTGAAAATCAATTCAAACGGACTCTAAAAAGGATGAGACTTGACATGGTGTCGTTATTTCACATACATGGTAGTTGGTAAAATTTTGAGAGGATTATCATCAAAATTAGATACGCTTCGTGTACAAACTAGACCATTCCTTTCCAAGTACACGGGATTCAATCGGAATCAACCAAATTACAAAGACATTGCATTATTTCTAAATCATTTAAACCCCAAACTTTTTATGTGTTCAACACTAATCATTCACACTAAGATGCCGGAATTTCAAACGTTTCTGACTTCATTTGGAAATTTAAACGCATTAAATGATTAATTTTTGATCAAAATGGTCCTACATTGAAAATCAATTCACACGGCCTCTAAAAAGGATGAGACTTGGCATGGTGTAGTTATTTCACATACATGATAGCTGGTAAAAGTCTGAGAGGATTGTCATCAAAATTAGATACGCTTCGTCTACAAACTATACCATTCCTTTCCAAGTACCGGGGATTCAATCGGAATCAACCAAATTACAAAGACATCACATTATTTCTAAATCATTTAAACCCCAAACTTTTTAAGTGTACAACACTAATCATTCAAAATAAGATCCTGAAATTTCAAACGTTTTTGACTTCATTTGTCAATTTAAACGCATTGAATGATTAATTTTTGTTCAAAATGGCCCTACATTGAAAATCAATTCAAACGACCTCTAAAAAGAATGAGACTTGACATGGTATCGTTATTTTAGATACATGGTAGCTGGTAAAAATTTGAGAGGATTATCATCAAAATTAGATACGCTTCGTGTACAAACTAGACCATTCCTTTCCAAGTAGCGGGGATCCAATCGGAATCTCAACCAAATTACAAAGACATCGCATTATTTCTAAATCATTTAAACCCAAACTTTTTATGTGTTCAACACTAATCATTCACACTAAGATCCTGACATTTCAAAAGTTTCTAACTTCATTTGGAAATTGAAACGCATGAAATGATTAATTTTTGATCACAATGGTCCTACATTGAAATCAATTCAAACGGCCTCTAAAAAGGATGAGACTTGGCATGGTGTAGTTAATTTACATACATGATAGCTGGTAAAAATCTGAGAGGATTGTCATCAAAATTAGATACTCTTCGTGTACAAACTATACCATTCCTTTCCAAGTACTGGGGATTCAATCAGAATCAACCAAATTACAAAGACATCACATTATTTCTAAATCATTTAAACCCTAAACTTTTTATGTGTTCAACACTAATCATTCACACTAAGATCCCAAAATTTCAAACGTTTCTGACTTCATTTGGAAATTTAAACGCATTAAATGATTAATTTTTGATCAAAATGGTCCTACATTGAAAATCAATTCAAACGGCCTCTAAAAAGGATGAGACTTGGCATGGTGTAGTTATTTTATATACATGATAGCTGGTAAAAATCTGAGAGGATTGTCATCAAAATTAGATACGCTTCGTGTACAAACTATACCATTCCTGTCCAAGTACTGGGGATTCAATCGGAATCAACCAAATTACAAAGACATCACATTATTTCTAAATCATTTAAACCCCAAACTTTTTAAGTGTACAACAATAATCATTCACAATAAGATCCTGAAATTTCAAATGGTTTTGACTTGATTTGGCAATTTAAATGTATTAAATGATTAATTTTTGATCAAACTGGCCCTACATTGAAAATCAATTCAAACGACTTCTAAAAAGGATGAGACTTGGCATGGTGTCGTTATTTACATACCAGGTAGCTAGTAAAATTTTGAGAGGATTATCATCAAAATTAGATACGCTTCGTGTACAAACTAGACCATTCATTTCCAAGTACCGGGGATTCAATCCAAATCAACCAAATTACAAAGACATCACATTATTTCTAAATAATTTAAAACCCAAACATTTTATGTGTTCAACACTAATCATTCACACTAAGATCCTAAAATTTCAAACGTTTCTGACTTCATCTGGCAATTTAAACGCATTAAATAATTAATTTTTGATAAAAATGGTCCTACGTTGAAAATCAATTCAAATGGGCTCTAAAAAGGACGAGACTTGGCATGGTGTAGTTATTTTACATACATGGTTGCTGGTAAAAAATTGAGAGGATTATCATCAAAATTAGATATGCTTCGTGTACAAACTAGACCATTCCTTTCCAAGTACGGGGGATTCAATCGGAATCAACCAAATTACAAAGACATCAAATTATTTCTAAATCATTTAAACCCCAAACTTTTTAATTGTACAACACTAATCATTCACACTAAGATCCTAAAATTTCAAACGTTTCTGACTTCATTTGTCAATTTAAACGCATTAAATGATTAAGTTTTGATCAAAATGGCCCTACATTGAAAATCAATTCAAACGACCTCTAAAAACAATGAGACTTGACATGGTATCGTTATTTTACATACATGGTAGCTGGTAAAAATTTGAGAGGATTATGATCAAAATTAGATACGCTTCGTGTACAAACTAGACCATTCCTTTCCAATTACCGAGGATTCAATCGGAATCAACCAAATTACAAAGATATCGCATTATTTCTAAATCATTTAAACCGCAAACTTTTTATTTGTTCAACACTAATCATTCACACTAAGATCCTAACATTTCAAAAGTTTCTGACTTCATTTGGAAATTTAAACGCATGAAATGATTAATGTTTGATCAAGATGGTCCTACATTGAAATCTATTCAAATGGCCTCTAAAAAGGACGAGACTTGTCATGGTGTAGTTATTTTACATACATGATAGCTGATAAAAATCTGAGAGGATTATCATCAAAATTAGATACACTTTGTGTACAAAATGCATTGGTTGAATGGTGGTCAAACAATGAAAAAACTCCGTTGACCGTCTCAAAACCCTGGAGGTTATCTCGTAACCCTAGCGCACAAATATGGCCGTTGGATGTAGCCGTAGCACCGAACGATAGTCGTTGGATCTTACCGCGATCCGCGAGAAGCTGGTTATGCGACCTGATTGGACCATCTGAAGACCCTGGAGGATATCTCGTAATCCTAGGGCACAACTACGGCCGTTGGATGTAATTGTAGAGCCGAACGATAGTCATTGGATCTGACCATGATCCGCGAGAAGCTGGTTATGCAACATGATTTATTGGATATTTATTCTAGTATATTACAAACAGTTTATATTTCATCAACGTTTGTGATCATCTGCCATGTACTGGTGGCAACCCACCGACCGAAAGTTTCTCGTATCATCTCATTCGGGTAAACAATAATGTTCGTTTGCGATAAGAATATCCCGCCAGTGTTGTCCCCCCACAAGCGAAAATTTTCGCCAACAGTAGTCAAATATCTAACCTTACCCCTCCGCGCACCACCAAATGGTGACGCGCATCCCTCATTTGTTGCTCAAACCCCCACTTGATCATCCTAGCGCTGCGTCCTAGACGACGCCGGAAACTACTGCGGCGGCCAACACGGCGCAGCCCCACCGCCCGAGCCATATACCGCGCGCGGTGGCCAACACGGTGCAGCCCCGCCGCCCCAGCCGTATACCGCGCGCGGCGGCCTACACGGAGCAACCATCTTCCGTGTACTGCGCGTGGTAGGCTAGACTGTGTAGGCCGTCCGCCCCCTCCCTGCTAGCCGTGCCTCTTCGGTTCACCGCTCACCCTGTTCCGATAAGATCCCGACCGTCATCCTCATGCTCTTACTCCTCCATCGATCATATATGGCCCGACCACCAGACCATGTTTAGTTAGATTGGATTGCATATATAATTTCAAGTAACTGAACCGTACACTGTAAAATTTTAGGATGCACTGCGATGCTCATGATTTAGTTACTTACATGGACTATCGATGTCGTGAATCTGTTCGATCGTATGTTTTTATGGTCCGGTTCTACTGTAAATTTCAGTTTCATATTATTCATTCTTAGGTCTTTCTAATCTTTTCACGAGTCCACATGATCGATTTGTGCATTATCCGTGTAGGCTTGTAGCATTGTTCTAATGCTTGATCTCATTATATACTCTATGCAATTGCAGGGTAGCAATGTGCGACTCTGAGATTTACAACCGAGGTATGCACTTGGTCTGAATGGCATATACCCCCTTACTATACAAGTGAAGGAAAACTGAGTGTTTGGGTTCTAATATTTACATCTTACTTGTAGCTCATCTTATCAGAGGTTTAGATCCACTCTTCGACCCATTTTGCATTTGGGGAAATGAGGTGACCATGACCATGAACCTAGTCAAGAAACTTAGAAAGATTGGTAGGATAAAGAAAATGGCCACGAAAGACACCAAACTCTTTGTCTGCACAATGAAGAAGACTTCAGTCAGCTATAGGATGGTACCGATTTACCTCCCTACCATATTACCTTACACATGCACACAATTTCAATGCTGAGAAATGATATTTATGCCTATCTTTGTATTCAGTTTTTTCCTAAGAAGTTCACCGATGATTACCTCTCAACCCACCTGTATAGTCAAGAGGCAAGAAAGGTACTTGTACAACACCCACGCTATAATATTGAAGTCTTCCTAAAGAGGCCGAAGGATGGACGGGCAATCACGAACAGGCGCTGGGCTAAAGTTGCACAAGCATTCAACTTTCTCGAAGGGTCAATTTTTGCATTCCTCTTCGACAACTTCCCAGATGTGATTCATCTGTCTATCTACCGATTATGATGCTGTACTTTGCAAAGGTTGTCATGCGATGGACTTGGTATTTCTGTATTAAGGCCTGCTGTACTATCTGCCGGTTGTCAGCATAGAATTCATGTTTCTGTATTGCGGCCTGCTTTACTAGCCGCTGGTTGTACTGTGATTTCAGTAATTATGAAAATCCCGGTGAGCATCATAAGCATATGAAAGATATTATGTTATATATATGAATGTGATTATATCAACAATTAAAAAATATCCTAATATATTTCAGATAGATACAATGCTAGCTAAACTGCGAGTGATTAGCTTCTGGCACACGGTTCTGCATATAATTTTGTCACCATTGGTATGCATATTACACACGTTCAATAAGAAATAAGCGTTGGGGATTTATGTCTAATTTCACATCATATTTTATGCACAATCGTTTGTAATGTTCAGCGTACAACACACACAGTTCGACCGAAACAACGTTTGGGATTTCTTTCTTAAACCACACGAACATTCGTGCACAAACGTTTCTGTAGGTGTGAACAACACAAACATGTGCTATATGTAAAGTGTTTGGGATAGTATACGAAACACAAATGTTCGATTTATCATGTGCGTCTGCGCGGACTAGTCCATAGGCAACTGTTTCTGGCTATCGTCTGGAATAGCCCCCTATCGCAACTGAGAGCAAGGCGGCGGTTCCGATTCCCGTAGGCGATAGGGGTCAAAAACCGTTTGGATAGCTACTGTAAGGCCCGATATGCGGTACTGTTCCAGATCTAGATGTTTCCATCCAGATCCGGGAACGAAGCACATATCGGTCCCACCGCGACATATGACGAAGTCATATGCTTCGGATTTCCAACATGATATCACAACATTACAGATACAAGTATACAACATCTCATCCAATCGGCATACAACTGCCTCAAATACAATACAACAACGGAAGATACATGTCTGAGTACAGACTACAAGAAAATGCCTAGTGGCAAAGAGATAAACATCGATCCCATAACCACACGGGTCCAGGCCCTCCGCCGGGATCCGCCTAACTAGTCGTCGTCGAGTCTCCACGTGAGTACAGAACCCTGAAAAGAGTTTGGGGGTGGTATCATGAGTACAGAGGTACTCAGCATCCAACTGTAGTGGTCATCTGACCTAGCAAGGACTTCATCACTCGTCATTCTAGGACAACTAGTAGTTTACGGTAAGGAAGGGGTAAGCGGTGAGGTTGCTGCCGCACTAGCATTTATGAAGTGGCTAACGATCTAGAGAGTAAGGTAAGAAGCCAAGCATTCGATGAGGAATCGCCTCCAACAAGTCTTCTATCCACCTACTACGCAAACATAACACCTATCCTATCCTTGTCCTCCTCTTCGCATCCCGACGAAGAAGAAGCAGTCAAGGCACACACACGTTGATCAAGTTATATTAAGATTATCTCAGTTGTTGTGGTCTATGAACAAGGAGTAGGTCTCAAGTCGTCCATAACCGTGGACACGGCTTCTCGAAAAGATTTAACCCTGCAGGGGTGTACCAACTGCCCATTACAAGGCTCCGCACGCACGCCCATCTCTCTCAGTTGCTACCCATCACAGGCAACCATTTTATGATTTAGTTCAAAGAGATCCGAAACGACAGGTCCCTCTAGCTAACAACAAACAATCCGGGTGGCCCCCGGGGAGTCGACACCCAATCCAAAAGTCGGCCACGCTCTCGGATCAGACTCTTCTGTATGACGCAGGTCGGATTGCCGGTTAATCACACATGGGAAACCGGGTCCTAGCTGATCGGGTGGACCAACAGAGGAACTATGTCTCCACTGGCCCGAGTTGTTTGAAAATTACTGGCAGCTGACCAGCACACACACGGTTTCAAATGGTAAATCAGCTTGGGCCACCTCTAGAAATGCTTGAAGCTAGGTAGGTAAGAAAAGGGGACCCCATAAAATCCCACAGGCGGTTAGGCACGCTCAGTCTTAAAACCAATACCCGGAACTCGGGTCCTAGGTGACTCGAATGGAACAAAGCGTCGGGGCGGGATAGCCTAGACCTTCCATCCTTCGTCGAATAGAGTCAAAATTATAATAATCATATCATCAACAACAATATAATAATGTGATATCCCAAACCAAGGAGTAACAGGGTAACATCGTCGCATCCTAAGCATGCATACTAAGCAGGGGCTGAGCAACGGGCAACAGTAACATAGCAGTACAAGGTTTGCTGGGAGGGGACATGGCTGTATCGGTTTAAAACAGGCTGTAAACATGTGGTAGGATCAAACATCGAACCTAACCTATACTAGCATGCAAACCGCTGGTTGAAATAGAATGGTTCATAAGTAATGTATAGTCTTTGCCTGTCGATAAGTCGGATTCCGAAGGTGTAGCCGATCGCAAGCTCGCATCGTCTCCGAGAGGTACCCGCGGAAGCACACAAGAAGGAAACACTGGAAAGCAATCAACGGTGCACCACTATTATTACGGAGCAATACAAGAGCAAGCATCAACAAGAAGGCAACACGAGACATCGCACCTACCGTCGAGAGCGGTTACTAACAGGTTAAGTGGAGTACTCGTCACACACGACGATACCGCACATTTATGGTGGTTCAAGTTGCTTAGCTACAGGTGATCAACCAACGGTTATTAACATGGCAACTCAAGCAAGCATGGCATAGCACACAAACATGTCAAGAGGTGAAGCACAAAGTAAACTATCTAGGCTAGTCATTTTAAGTGAGGCAACCCCTAAACATGGCATAACACTAAGTGCCGCACGATGATTAAAACATTTGGTACTGTTCTGGCCTAAACCATATTTTAGGTTGGTTAACAACAAAAAACAATAGCATAAACACAAAGTACACTAAAAACTAATCAAGTTACATATAAAGAACACTCCAAACGGAGTTACGGTTAAAAAGATACAAGCAAAACAAGTTACATGCACAAGCTGTATAAACAGGGGTAAATCTATATGCAACAGTGCAGCAACATGACATAGAAATACATGGGATGAAAGTAGACATGATTCTTAACAATATGCAATTGGAATCACTCAATTCCGATAAACGGTCGCGACACACTCGTCGACCGAAGTTGCAACAAAATAACAGTTTCAGCAACAACAGCACAATAACATCAGGATCACCACTTTGGAGCAAGATTTAATACAGCTAAGGCACCCAAACATGGCAAGTTAAAGCATGGAAATGATCTACACATGATTCTTAACACAATGGAAAAATAATCAATGCAATAGGCCTCATGGATTTGTTACAATCATCATGCAAAGTTGCAAGAAAATAATAACAGCATCACTTAACAGGAAAAACTAGAAGTTTAACGGCCTGATGCCCTGTTCAGCACACAATTACACAATCAAGACGAGCTCAAATGAAAATGCTCACAAAAGATGAAAGCTAGAGCACGCAATTCTAAACAATTCGTCTTTTTGGCGCGAAGTCATCCGGGCTACGGATCGCTTGGTATCGTCAACGCGGAATCGAATCAGCAGCACAATTTCAGCACTTAACAGAAAAAAAGAAAACTTAAGGGAAAGAAAAAAAAACAGAAAGGCGGCCGGGCTGCTCACCCACGGGCCGGCCCATCTGGCTGGAGGCGGTGGTTGGTGGTGGTTGGGCCACCGAGGCGTGCTGGGCCGCCTGGGGCAGGCCGCTGGGCCCATGGCGGTTGGAGGCGAGGCGCTGGAGCTGGGCGCTCGGGCTCTTCCCGATGGCCGCGGTGGCGCCGGCAGGTGGCCTCCGGTGGCAGTCCGGCGAGGCAGGGCCGGCGGAGGCTGGCGCAAGGCGGTGGATCGGGGCCGGGTCGCCGGATCCCGTGGCTAGGAGGAGGCGGGGCGGCGCGGTGAGGACCTCCAGGGGCGGCACGAGCTTGGCCTTGGAGCCATGGCCATGGCGAACGACGGCCTGCAGCAAAGAGATGGAGGGGGTGAAGAGGAGAAGGGAGGAGGGAAGGAGAGGAGAGGGAGACCTGCAGGGGCGGCACGCCGGTGCGGCTCGCCGGCGACGACCGGAGCGGGCACGGGGCGCGGGGGGAGAGGCGGCTCCATGGTTGGGATCGGCTTGGAGAGAGAGAGGAGAGAGAGAGAGCTACGTGGCTCGACGAGGTCCATCAGATCTGACGATATGACGGCCCAAAATTCATTGGGCTGATCTCAGATCCGAAAATTAGGGTTTGGACGAGATTGGGGCGTTTCTGCGGTCAGATCTGGGGCTGGCTAGTGCTTAGGGAAACCTTAAGTGGTGGGGTGGTCTGTTTATAGCATGTGTGGCTGGCAGTTTGCAAAAACATCATCGGTTTTTCTCTCTCGCGCGTGGTGCTCACGTTTCTGACCGCCGGGGGTCCGCAGTACCTCCGATTCGGGTAAAACTTCGAACTGCGCGATCAGTGCGTCGAGCCGGAGGCGTTCACCTCGCGCTGGAACCGTTCCGAGAACACTTTCCGGCACGCTATAAAAATATCCCATTTAATTATTAAACGGGGTTTTTCGTTCCGTTGGCTGCGGGTGGTCTCGTGCGGGTTTCGCGACGGTGATCGGGTGAAACCCGGTGTCGCAATGGTCGAGCGTCAGGGTGGCAAGGGTCGGTCTCCGTCCGATACGAGATAAGAGGGGGAAAAATAATCGCCGATCGATAAATCGGGGATGAAACACCGCAAACAAATCAGACAATCAAACAATTCACACCGAAAACAAATTTTTTAATTTTTAGTTTTCTTCTGAATCTCATAGTCAGGGTCATTGCAATTATAGCACAGAAATATAAACATTAATTACGAACGTGGAAATATATATAATAACATTTTATTATTGCCTCTAGGGCATATTTCCAACACCTTCTCCCCCCTCTCCTTTCTCTCCTCTCCCTCTCACCTCTCTCTCTCTCTATGTGCAGCAGCAGGAGCCTTCGCCTCCATGGGAGGGCCGGCCCGAGGTCCCCTGACCCGAGCTCGACGGTTGCTGCCTCGCCGTCGTGAACCTCCCCGCCGGCGCCCTTCCGGCCGGATCCGCCTCCAGCGCCGCCCTCCTCCGGAACCCCTCGTCCCGCAGCCAGCCGCACCTTGCCGGCGTCCATGGCGCAGCCGCCGCCGCGGTATCTGCCCCGTGCAGGAGCGAGGAGCCGCCCGCTCGTTGCCTCAGCTGGGCCGGCCAGCCCACAGCACCCCGAGGCCCACTCCAGCGGCCTGGCTCCCAGCCCAGCCAAGCCGGCCAGCTCTGCGCGGCCCACCGAGCCTCCAGTGGCCAGATGGGCTTCAGCCCGTGGGTGAGGCCCCTTTGCCTTTTTTTTTCTGAGACCCCCTGTAATTTTTTCTAAGTGCTGAAATATCTGCTGCTGATTCAATTTCGTGATGCGATTTCTCGTTGAACCGTAGCTCCGATGAACGTGCCCCCAAAATGAAAGTTTCTCAGAATTGTGTGCTCCTTAATCCATCTTTTGTGAGCATTCTGTTTTGAGCTCATCTTGATTGTGCAATTGTGTGCTAAAGTGGGCATCAGGCCGTTAAACTGCTACTTTTTCCTGTTAAGTGCTGCTGTTATTTTTTTATTGCAACTTCGGGCGACGATTGCTTCGCAACCGTTCGTCGTAATTGATTGATTCCTTTTGCGTTGCGTTAAGCATTGTTTCTACATCAGTTCCATGCATTCACATGCCATAAATGCTTTCTGCATCATGATTATATCTTGATTCAAAGTAGCTATCATGATGTTATTGTGCTGCTGTTGCTGAAACTGTTATTTTGTTCCAACTTCGGTCGACGAGTGTGTCACGACCGTTTATTGGAATTGAGTGATTCCAATTGAATATTGTTAAGCATCATGTCTACTTTCATCTCATGTATTGTTATGTCATGTTGCTGCACTTTTGCATATAGATTTACCCCTGTTTTTACAGCATGTGTGCATAGCTTGTCTTGCTTATATCTTTTTAACCGTAACTCCGTTTGGGGTGTTCTTTATATGTAACTTGATTAGTTTTTCGTGTACTTTGTGTTTATGCTATTGTTTGCTGCTGATAAACAACCTAAAATGTGGTTTAGGACAGAACAGCACCAAATGTTTTAATCATTGTGCGGCACTTAGTGTTATGCCATGTTTAGGTTGTGCCTCACTTAAATTGACTAGCATAGATAGTTTACTTTGTGCTTCTCCTCTTGACATGTTTGTGTGCTATTCCATGATTGTTTGAGTTGCCATGTTAAAAACCGTTGATTGATCACCTGTAGCTAAACAACTTGAACCACCGTAAACGTGCGGTATTCGTCGTGTGTGACCGATACCCCACTTAAACTGTTAGTAACCGTTCTCGACGATAGATCCGTATCGCGTTGCCGTGTCGTGTGATGTCTTCTTGATCTTGTGTTTCCCCGTAGTAATAGAGTGCTTGCTCGTTGATTTCTTTCCAGTGTTTATCGTCTTGCGTGCTTCCGCGGGTACCTCTCGATGACGATGCGAGCTTGCGATCGACTACACCTTCGGAACCCAACTTATCAACAGGCAAGGACTATACATTACTTATGATCCATTCTATTTCAACCAGCGGTTTGCATGCTAGTCTAGGTTAGGTTCGATGTTTGATCCTACCACATGTTTACAGCCTCTTTCAAAACCGATACAGCCATGTCCCCTCCCAGCAAACCTTGTACTGCTATGTTAATATTGCTCGTTGCTCAGCCCCTGCTTAGTATGCATGCTTAGGATGCTACGATGTTACCCTGTTACTCCTTGGTTTGGGATATCACATTATTATATTGTTGTTGATGGTATGATTATTATAATGTTGACTATATTCGACGAAGGATGGAAGGTCTAGGCTATCCCGCCCCGACGCTTTGTTCCATTCGAGTCACCTAGGACCCGAGTTCCGGGTATTGGTTTTAAGACTGAGCGTGCCTAGTCGCGTGTGGGATTTTATGGGGTCCCCTCTTCTTACCTACCTAGCTTCAAACATTTCTAGAGGTGGCCCAAGCTGATTTACCATTTGCAACCGTGTGTGTGCTGGTCAGCTTCCAGTAGTTTTCAAACAACTCGGGCCAGCGGAGACTTAGTTCCTCTGTTGGTCCACACTTGGTGAGCTAGGGAAGTCCCCTGTTATATAGGTGAGACCAAACCCGACCTTGGCCATACGGAAGAGTCCGATCCGAGAGCGTGGCCAGCTCTTGGATTGGGTGTCGACTCCTCGGGGGCCACCCGGATTTGTGCGTTGTTAGTTAGAGGGACCTGTCGTTTCGGATCTCTTGGAACTAAATCATAAAATGGTTGCCTATAATGGGTAGCAACTAAGAGAGATGGGCGAGCATGCGACGCCTCGTAATGGGCAGTTGGTACACCCCTGCAGGGTTAAATCTTTTCGAGAAGCCGTGTCCATGGTTATGGACGACTTGAGACCTACTCCTTGTTCATAGACAACAACAACTGAGATAATCTTAATATAACTTGATCAACGTGTGTGTGTTCCTTGATTGCTTCTTCTTCGTCGGGATGTGAAGAGGAGGACAAGGATAGGATAGGTGTTGTGCTTGGGACAGTAGTTGATAGCAAGACTTGTTGGAGGCGATTCCTCATCGAATGCTTGGCTTCTTATCTTACCCTCTAGATCGTTAGCCACTTCATAAATGCTAGTGCGGAAGCAACCTCACCACTTACCCCATCCTTACCGTAAACTACTAGTTGTCCTAGAATGACGAGTGATGAAGTCCTTGCTGGGTCAGATGACCACTACAGTTGGATGCTGAGTACCTCTGTACTCATGATACTACCCCCAAACTCTTTTCAGGGTTCTTGATCGACAACAGGTATGGTGATCGACGTTTCACGTGGAGACTCGACGACGACTAGTTAGGAGGATCCCGGCGGAGGGCCTGGACCCGTGTGGTTATGGGATCGATGTTTTCTCTTTGCCGCTAGGCATTTGATTGTAGTCTGTACTCAGACATGTATCTTCCGCTGTTGTATTTTATTTGAGGCAGTTGTATGCCGATTGTATGAGATGTTGTATCCTGTATCTGTAATGTTGTGATATCATGTTGGAAATCCGGGGCATATGGCTTTGTCATATGTCGCGGTGGGACCGATATGTGCTTCGTCCCCGGATCTGGGTGGAAACACCTGGATCTGGAACAGTACCGCATATCGGGCCTTACAACTTGGTATCAGAGCTTTACCGACCGTAGGATCCCCTCTCCGGCCGAAGTCGAGTCTAGACAAAAACTATTTTTTAGTTAATAAGTTAGTTATCGGAGAGTAGGACCTTTTTACTCCTTACCCTTGCTCTGGTCAGGACAAGTGTCGTAAGTGTTTTATTCTCGACTTATCCCCTTTCAAACTCTAGGATCTCGAGAGTGTGGAGTATCGGAACCGTTACAATGCTTTGCTTGGGAAGTATTGTCTCGATTCCGAGCTCAGGTGGGAATTCATGTAGTACCTTTAGCTTCTCCGATTTCGGTTATCTTCTGGGTCATTCTTTGCCCTCCCTCCTTTTGCCCGGTGTTTTTACGACTTGCGTCAAAAATCACTATCCCTTGATCTGGTTTTCGCGATCGTTCTTCCTCTTTTCACTGACGTTTTCGTTATTCCGACGATTTCGTCTCTCTGCGGAAAATCATCTCGACAGAAGTTCGATGTCGACATGGAGCAGAGTCTCTTGTTGGTGGTGTTGAAGATCGCCGTCTCTCTTTTCTCTCCCCCCTCTCCCCCGGATCGTCCTGGATCTCGGGACAAGATCCCTTGTTGGTGTTGTTGTATTGTAACAGCCCAGTTTTCACAAAAATTAAAAAATTTGTTTTCGGTGTGAATTGATTGATTGCCTGATTTTTTTGCGGTGTTTGCATCCCCGATTTATCGATCGACGATTATTTTTTCCCCCTCTGATCTCGTATCAGACGGAGACCGACCCTTGCCACCCTGACACTTGACCTTTGCGACACTGGGTTTCACCCGATCACCGTCGCGAAAACCGCACGAGGCCAGCCGGAACGAAAAACCCCGTTCAATAATTAAACGGGATATTTTTATAGCGCGCCGGAAAGTGTTTTCGGAACGGTTCCAGCGCGAGGTGAACGCCGCCGGCTCAACGCACTGATCGCGCAGTTCGAAGTTTTACCCGAATCAGAGGTACTACGGACCCCCGGCGGTCAGAAACGTGACCACCGTGCGCGCGAGAGAAAAACCGGGGATGTTTTTGCAAACTGCCATCCATCGGGGCTATATAAAGAACACCACACTCCCACCCATTTCTAGGGTTTCCCTAGCCAAAATTTGCAGCCACCCCCCTCCACTTTGCCCAGTTTTGCCTCCCAGATCCGCAGATCCCGAAAATTTTGCTCCCTGGCAATTTTGGACCGTCGGATCGCAGATCGGAGGGCTACGGGCGCGCCACGTAGCCCCTTCTCTCCTCACCTCCTCTCTCCCATGGACGCGCCCGTGGAGCCGCCGCCTCCGCCTCCGGTCGCCGGAGCTGACCAGCAGCCGCCGCGCCCGACCCCTCCTTCCTCCTTCCCTCTGTTGGGAAACGTAGTAGAAAACAAAAATTTTCGGCCTACGAATCAAGAACCCAAGATCATCCAAGAAGATTGCATACAAGGTTTTTGGTCATGGCTCACCAACCGATGTAGCGGAAGTAGAGTTGGTGAAGACCGTTGGTGCAGATCCCGCAGCTAGGAATTTCAATGACCTCCCAACCGCGAGGATATCGATCCCGCGTACCGTTCCACGATCCGTTGCACGATCTGTCCCGCGAACCGTCCCGCGATCCGTCCCGCGATCCGTCCCGATCAATTCCCATGAACAAGTCCCTCGAACATGATCTCCGAGGAAGAAGAAGGACCTCGAAGAAGGATCAAAGGTATGATCCCTCTACTGGTATCCACACATCCCGATGTAGCAATCCAGCAGCGCTCTGCCGTCCAGAGAAGAACGCCACCGAGAGAAACTAGAGGGAGAAGAGCCTAGCGGCGTCCGGACTAGAACGATCTAGCCCGAAGAGAATTAGAGGTGCGTGGGATTTAGCTGGGGCAGCCTTGGGGCTTTTCTGGTGTCTTTTTGGGGCTACCCCTGCCCTTGAATATATAGGTGGAAGCCTGGGGTCGCAACTTGGGCGAGGGTTCTCCCCAAAGTCGGTTTTGGCCACCAGGAGGAGTCCAACACGGATTCCCCGCCGAAACGCCGCGGACCCCGGCGTCCTGGTCCAAAACGCCAGGGACCCTGGCGTCTGGGCCTTGGACTCAAGGAAAGTCCTTTTCCTTCCAAGTTACGACCTTGTGGACCTTCCTACTTGGTCTAACGTCGGTTTCCGCGGTTTGTAGAGTTCCTTAACCCTCCGGATACCTCCATAAGCTCCCAAGAACCTTCCGAAACCTCTCGGAACATTTCCGGAAGTCCCGAAACAATTTCCCGATGTTTCATAACCTTTCCACAACTATTACTGAATGTTGCAAAACCTTCCGAGACTATCACAGATGTCTTGTTACCACTTCAAGACTCTTCTTGAATGTTCCGGAATCATTCGAGACCGTTCTCAAATATTCTAAAACCATTCTGCACCACCTAGAACACTTCTAGTGCTACCCAGAACACTTCCGGTTCCATCCGAAACAATTTCGGTACCCTTTCTCTTTTCATCTCCTAGTTCTCTAACAGATTACTACTCGTTAAGTGTGTGACCCAATAGGTTCGGTATAATGCGGACATGACTCAGAACATCTTCCGGACATAGGTCAATAGCCTTTTGTCAATAGCCAATAATCAACAGCGGAGCCATGGACACCCATGTTGACTCCCGCACATACACGAAGAAACTTCGAGTGAACCTTTATGTTTAGTCATGTACCATTCCATTTGCTTCGTGATATATGACAAAGTTAGAGGAGAGATGTTTGGCACCCATGTGTAACAACTTCTTGAACACAAGCCACTCATTATCCTCTTTGCTCGTTTGTCTCTATTTCTCGTTATTGTATTCCGGTATCCCCGTGATTAAATCACAATACGTCTGGCCAGACTAGAATGGATACCGTCATACCGAGTGGGCCCAAATTCAATATCTCTTCATCGTGAAGGAGCAAATCCCATTCTTGAACTATCACAGTCACTAGCCACACCATCCGACATACCCAGAACTTATTTTACTACTTCCCATTTACGGGAGGATTCATCTAAGAACCAAAGCATGTCTTCCTGTGTGAAGCAGCTCGATACTCTCATGGTCTAAGGAATTACATATATGATAACATTTCATGATATGACTTATAACGTAGTTACGATGTGATCTCTAAGTATATCATTCAATACTGCGGTCGGTTCAACATCATTGTTCTGCTAACAATATGTTCCCATTGCGACTGACATCCTTGTTACAAGAACAATGTCCATGATTAAGAAAACGTAATCATCAGTTAGCACATGAGCTGGTCTTAGAGGCTAAACCAGGAACTCTTGGTGTTTACATTTCCACACATGCAAGTGAGTTTTCTTCTGAATCTCATAGTCAGGGTCATTGCAATTATAGCACAGAAATATAAACATTAATTACGAACGTGGAAATATATATAATAACATTTTATTATTGCCTCTAGGGCATATTTCCAACACCCTCTCCCCCCTCTCCTTTCTCTCCTCTCCCTCTCACCTCTCTCTCTCTCTATGTGCAGCAGCAGGAGCCGTCGCCGCCATGGGAGGGCTGGCCCGAGCTCCCCTGACCCGAGCTCGAAGGTTGCTGCCCCGCCGCCGTGAACCTCCCCGCCGGCGCCCTTCCGGCCGGATCCGCCTCCAGCGCCGCCCTCCTCCGGCACCCCTCGTCCCGCAGCCAGCCGCACCTTGCCGGCGTCCATGGCGCAGCCGCCGCCGCGGTCTCTGCCCCGTGCAGGAGCGAGGAGCCGCCCGCTCGTTGCCTCAGCTGGGCCGGCCAGCCCACAACACCCCGAGGCCCACTCCAGCGGCCTGGCTCCCAGCCCAGCCAAGCCGGCCAGCTCTGCGCGGCCCACCGAGCCTCCAGCGGCCAGATGGGCTTCAGCCCGTGGGTGAGGCCCCTTTGCCTTTTTTTTTCTGAGACCCCCTGTAATTTTTTCTAAGTGCTGAAATATCTGCTGCTGATTCAATTTCGTGATGCGATTTCCCGTTGAACCGTAGCTCCGATGAACGTGCCCCCAAAATGAAAGTTGCTCAGAATTGTGTGCTCTTTAAGCCGTATTTTGTGAGCATTCTGTTTTGAGCTCATCTTGATTGTGCAATTGTGTGCTAAAGTGGGCATCAGGCCGTTAAACTGCTACTTTTTCCTGTTAAGTGCTGCTGTTATTTTTTTATTGCAACTTCGGGCGACGATTGCTTCGCAACCGTTCGTCGGAATTGATTGATTCCTTTTGGGTTGCGTTAAGCATTGTTTCTACTTCAGTTCCATGCATTCACATGCCATAAATGCTTGCTTCATCATGATTATATCTTGATTCAAAGTAGCTATCATGATGTTATTGTGCTGCTGTTGCTGAAACTGTTATTTTGTTCCAACTTCGGTCGACGAGTGTGTCGCGACCGTTTATTGGAATTGAGTGATTCCAATTGCATATTGTTAAGCATCATGTATACTTTCATCTCATGTATTGTTATGTCATGTTTCTGCACTTTTGCATATAGATTTACCCCTATTTTTACAGCATGTGTGCATAGCTTGTCTTGCTTATATCTTTTTAACTGTGACTCCGTTTGGGGTGTTCTTTATAGGTAACATGATTAGTTTTTTGTGTACTTTGTGTTTATGCTATTGTTTGCTGCTGATAACCAACCTAACATGTGGTTTAGGACAGAACAGCACCAAATGTTTTAATCATTGTGCGACACTTAGTGTTATGCCATGTTTAGGTTGTGCCTCACTTTAATTGACTAGCATAGATAGTTTACTTTGTCCTTCACCTCTTGACATGTTTGTGTGCTATGCCATGCTTGTTTGAGTTGCCATGTTAACAACCGTTGATTGATCACCTGTAGCTAAACAACTTGAACCACCGTAAACGTGCGGTATTCGTCGTGTGTGACCGATACCCCACTTAAACTGTTAGTAACCGTTCTCGACGATAGATCCGTATCCCGTTGCCGTGTCGTGTGATGTCTTCTTGATCTTGTGTTGCCCCGTAGTAATAGAGTGCTTGCTCGTTGATTGCTTTCTAGTGTTTATCGTCTTGTGTGCTTCCGCGGGTACCTCGCGATGACGATGCGAGCTTGCGATCGACTACACCTTCGGAACCCAACTTATCAACAAGCAAGGACTATACATTACTTATGATCCATTCTATTTCAACCAGCGTTTTGCATGCTAGTCTAGGTTAGGTTCGATGTTTGATCCTACCACATGTTTACAGCCTCTTTCAAACCGATACAGCCATGTCCCCTCCCAGCAAACCTTGTACTGCTATGTTACTATTGATCGTTGCTCAGCCCCTGCTTAGTATGCATGCTTAGGATGCTACGATGTTACCCTGTTACTCCTTGGTTTGGGATATCACATTATTATATTGTTGTTGATGGTATGATTATTATAATGTTGACTATATTCGACGAAGGATGGAAGGTCTAGGCTATCTCGCCCCGACGCTTTGTTCCATTCGAGTCACCTAGGACCCGAGTTCCGGGTATTGGTTTTAAGACAGAGCGTGCCTAATCGCGTGTGGGATTTTATGGGGTCCCCTCTTCTTACCTACCTAGCTTCAAACATTTCTAGAGGTGGCCCAAGGTGATTTACCATTTGAAACCGTGTGTGTGCTGGTCAGCTGCCAGTAGTTTTCAAACAACTCGGGCCAGCGGAGACTTAGTTCCTTTGTTGGTCCACACTTGGTGAGCTAGGGAAGTTCCCTGTTATATAGGTGAGACTAAACCCGACCTTGGCCATACGGGAGAGTCCGATCCGAGAGCGTGGCCAGCTCTTGGATTGGGTGTCGACTCCCCGGGGGCCACCCGGATTTGTGCGTTGTTAGTTAGAGGGACCTGTCGTTTCGGATCTCTTGGAACTAAATCATAAAATGGTTTCCTATAATGGGGAGCAACTGAGAGAGATGGGCGAGCATGCGACGCCTCGTAATGGGCAGTTGGTACACCCCTGCAGGGTTAAATCTTTTCGAGAAGCCGTGTCCACGGTTATGGACGACTTGAGACCTACTCCTTGTTCGTAGACAACAACAACTGAGATAATCTTAATATAACTTGATCAACGTGTGTGTGTGCCTTGATTGCTTCTTCTTCGTCGGGATGCGAAGAGGAGGACAAGGATAGGATAGGTGTTATGCTTGGGACAGTAGTTGATAGCAAGACTTGTTGGAGGCGATTCCTCATCGAATGCTTGGCTTCTTATCTTACCCTCTAGATCGTTACCCACTTCATAAATGCTAGTGCGGAAGCAACCTCACCACTTACCCCATCCTTACCGTAAACTACTAGTTGTCCTAGAATGACGAGCGATGAAGTCCTTGCTGGGTCAGATGACCACTACAGTTGGATGCTGGGTACCTCTGTACTCATGATACTACCCCCAAACTCTTTTCAGGGTTCTTGATCGACAACAGGTATGGTGATCGACGTTTCACGTGGAGACTCGACGACGACTAGTTAGGCAGATCCCGGCAGAGGGCCTGGACCCGTGTGGTTATGGGATCGATGTTTTCTCTTTGCCGCTAGGCATTTGATTGTAGTCTGTACTCAGACATGTATCTTCCGCGGTTGTATTTTATTTGAGGCAGTTGTATACCGATTGTATGAGATGTTGTATCCTGTATCTGTAATGTTGTGATATCATGTTGGAAATCCGGGGCATATGGCTTTGTCATATGTCGCGGTGGGACCGTTATGTGCTTCGTCCCCGGATCTTGGTGGAAACACCTGGAGATGGAACAGTACCGCATATCGGGCCTTACAACTTAGTATCAGAGCTTTACCGACCGTAGGATCCCCTCTCTGGCCGAAGTCGAGTCTAGAAAAAAACTATTTTGTAGTTAATAAGTTAGTTATCGGAGAGTAGGACCTTTTTACTCCTTACCCTTGCTCTGGTCAGGAAAAGTGTCGTAAGTGTTTTATTCTTGACTTATCCCCTTTCAAACTCTAGGATCTCGAGAGTGTGGAGTATCGGAACCGTTACAATGCTTTGCTTGGGAAGTATTGTCTAGATTCTGAGCTCAGGTGGGAATTCATGTAGTACCTTTAGCTTCTCCGATTTCGATTATCATCTGGGTCGTTCTTTGCCCTCCCTCCTTTTGCCCGGTGTTTTTACGACTTGCGTCGAAAATCACTATCCCTTGATCTGGTTTTCGCGATCGTTCTTCCTCTTGTCACTGACGTTTTCGTTATTCCGACGATTTCGTCTCTCTGCGGAAAATCATCTCGACAGAAGTTCGATGTCGACATGGAGCAGAGTCTCTTGTTGGTGGTGTTGAAGATCGTCGTCTCTCTTTTCTCTCCCCCCTCTCCCCCAGATCGTCCTGGATCTCGGGACGAGATCCCTTGTTGGTGGTGTTGTATTGTAACAGCCCAGTTTTCACAAAAATTAAAAAATTTGTTTTCGGTGTGAATTGATTGATTGCGTGATTTGTTTGCGGTGTTTGCATCCCCGATTTATCGATCGGCCATTATTTTCCCCCCTCTTATCTCGTATCGGACGGAGACCGACCCTTGCCACCCTGACACTCGACCTTTGCGACACCGGGTTTCACCCGATCACCGTCGCGAAAACCGCACGAGACCAGCCACAGCCAACGGAACGAAAAACCCCGTTTAATAATTAAACGGGATATTTTTATAGCGCGCCGGAAAGTGTTTTCGGAACGGTTCTAGCGCGAGGTGAACGCCGCCGGTTCGACGCACTGATCGCGCAGTTCAAAGTTTTACCCGAATCGGAGGTACTGCGGACCCCCGGCGGTCAGAAACGTGACCACCGTGCGCGCGAGAGAAAAACCGGGGATGTTTTTGCAAACTGCCATCCATCGGGGCTATATAAAGAACACCACACTCCCACCCATTTCTAGGGTTTCCCTAGCCAAAATTTGCAGCCACCCCCCTCCACTTTGCCCAGTTTTGCCTCCCAGATCCCCAGATCCCGAAAATTTTGCTCCCTGGCAATTTTGGACCTTCGGATCGCAGATCGGAGGGCTACGGGCGCGCCACGTAGCCCCTTCTCTCCTCACCTCCTCTCTCCCATGGACGCGCCCTTGGAGCTGCCGCCTCCGCCTCCGGTCGCCGGAGCCGACCAGCAGCCGCCGCGCCCGAGCCCTCCTTCCTCCTGACCTCTCCCCCCTCTCCTTTCTCTCCTCTCCCTCTCACCTCTCTCTCTCTCTCTCTCTCTACGTGCAGCAGCAGGAGCCGTCGCCGCCATGGGAGGGCCGGCCCGAGCTCCCCCGACCCAAGCTCGACGGTTGCTGCCCCGCCGCCGTGAACGTCCCCGCCGGCGCCCTTCCGGCCGGATCCGCCTCCAGCGCCGCCCTCCTCGGGCACCCCTCGTCCCGCAGCCAGCCGCACCTTGCCGGCGTCCATGGCGCAGCCGCCGCCGCCGCGGTCTCTGCCCCGTGCGGGAGCGAGGAGCCGCCCGCTCGTTGCCTCAGGCTGGCCGGCCAGCCCACAACACCCCGAGGCCCACTCCAGCGGCCTGGCTCCCAGCCCAGCCAAGCCGGCCAGCTCTGCGCGGCCCACCAAGCCTCCAGCGTCCAGATGGGCTTCAGCCCGTGGGTGAGGCCCCTTTGCTTTTTTTTTCTGGGACCCCCTGTAATTTTTTCTAAGTGCTGAAATATCTGCTGCTGATTCAATTTCGTGATGCGATTTCCTGTTGAACCGTAGCTCCGATGAACGTGCCCCCAAAATGAAAGTTGCTCATAATTGTGTGCTCTTTAATCCGTCTTTTGTGAGCATTCTGTTTTGAGCTCATCTTGATTGTGAAATTGTGTGCTAAAGTGGGCATCAGGACGTTAAACTGCTACTTTTTCCTGTTAAGTGCTGCTGTTATTTTTTTATTGCAACTTCGGGCGACGATTGCTTCGCAACCGTTCGTCGGAATTGATTGATTCCTTTTGCGTTGCGTTAAGCATTGTTTCTACTTCAGTTCCATGCATTCACATGCCATAATTGCTTGTTGCATCATGATTATATCTTGATTCAAAGTAGCTATCATGATGTTATTGTGCTGCTGTTGCTGAAACTGTTATTTTGTTCCAACTTCGGTCGACGAGTGTGTCGCGACCGTTTATCGGAATTGAGTCGCTTTGTTCCATACGAGTCACCTAGGACCCGAGTTCCGGGTATTGGTTTTAAGACTGAGCGTGCCTAATCGCGTGTGGGATTTTATGGGGTCCCCTCTTCTTACCTACCTAGCTTCAAACATTTCTAGAGGTGGCCCAAGCTGATTTACCATTTGAAACCGTGTGTGTGCTGGTCAGCTGCCAGTAGTTTTCAAACAACTCGGGCCAGCGGAGACTTAGTTCCTCTATTGGTCCACACTTGGTGAGCTAGGGAAGTCCCCTATTATATAGGTGAGACTAAACCCGACCTTGGCCATACGGAAGAGTCCGATCCGAGAGCGTGGCCAGCTCTTGGATTGGGTGTCGACTCCCCGGGGGCCAATCGGATTTGTGCGTTGTTAGTTAGAGGGACCTGTCGTTTCGGATCTCTTGGAACTAAATCATAAAATGGTTGCCTATAATGGGTAGCAACTGAGAGAGATGGGCGAGCATGCGGCGCCTCGTCATGGGCAGTATGTACACCCCTGCAGGGTTAAATCTTTTCGAGAAGCCGTGTCCACGGTTATGGACGACTTGAGACCTACTCCTTGTTCATAGACAACAACAACTGAGATAATCTTAATATAACTTGATCAACGTGTGTGTGTGCCTTGATTGCTTCTTCTTCGTCGGGATGCGAAGAGGAGGACAAGGATATGATAGGTGTTATGCTTGAGACAGTAGTTGATAGCAAGACTTGTTGGAGGCGATTCCTCATCGAATGCTTGGCTTCTTATCTTACTCTCTAGATCGTTAGCCACTTCATAAATGCTAGTGCGGAAGCAACCTCACCACTTACCCCATCCTTACCGTAAACTACTAGTTGTCCTAGAATGACGAGTGATGAAGTCCTTGCTGGGTCAGATGACCACTACAGTTGGATGCTGAGTACCTCTGTACTCATGATACTACCCCCAAACTCTTTTCAGGGTTCTTGATCGACAACAGGTATGGTGATCGACGTTTCACGTGGAGACTTGACGACGACTAGTTAGGCGGATCCCGGCGGAGGGCCTGGACCCGTGTGGTTATGGGATCGATGTTTTCTCTTTGCCGCTAGGCATTTGATTGTAGTCTGTACTCAGACATGTATCTTCCGCTGTTATATTTTATTTGAGGCAGTTGTATGCGGATTGTATGAGATGTTGTATCCTGTATCTGTAATGTTGTGATATCATGTTGGAAATCCGGGGCATATAGCTTTGTCATATGTCGCGGTGGGACCGATATGTGCTTCGTCCCCGGATCTGGGTGGAAACACCTGGATCTGGAACAGTACCGCATATCGGGCCTTACAGACGACATCGTCGGAAAAACGAAACCGTCAGTGACAAGAGGAAGAACGACGACGATAACCGGATCAAAGGATAGTGCTTTCGACGCAAGTCGTAAAAACACCGGACAAAAGGAGGGATGGCAAGGGATGACCTAGATGATAACAAAAATCGAAGAAGCTAAAGGTACTACAGGAATTCCCACCTGAGCTCGGAATCGAGACAATACGCTGCAAGCAAGGCATTGTAACGGTTCCGAAACTCCACACACTCGAGACCCTAGAGTTTTGAAGGGGGTAAGACGAGAATTTAAAACACTTACGGCACTTGTGCTGGCCAGAGCAAGGGTAAGGAGTAAAAATATTCCTACTCTCCGATAACTAACTTAGTAACTACAAAATAATTTTTGTCTAGACTCGACTTCGGCCAGAGAGGGGATCCTACGGTCGGTAAGGCTCTGATACCAAGTTGTAAGGCCCGATATGCGGTATTGTTCCAGATCTAGATGTTTCCATCCAGATCCGGGGAAGAAGCACATATCGGTCCCACCACGACATATGACGAAGTCATATGCCCCGGATTTCCAACATGATATCACAACATTACAGATACAAGGATACACCATCTCATACAATCGGCATACAACTGCCTCCAATACAGTACAACAGCGGAAGATACATGTCTAAGTACAGGCTACAAGCAAATGCCTAGTGGCAAAGAGATAAACATCGATCCCATAACCACACGGGTCCAGGACCTCCGCCAGGATCCGCCTAACTAGTCGTCGTCGAGTCTCCACGTGAAACGTCGATCACCATACCTGTTGTCGATCAAGAACCCTGAAAAGAGTTTGGGGGTAGTATCATGAGTACAGAGGTACTCAGCATCCAACTATAGTGGTCATCTGACCCAGCAAGGACTTCATCACTCGTCATTCTAGGACAACTAGTAGTTTACGGTAAGGAAGGGGTAAGTGGTGAGGTTGCTGCCGCACTAGCATTTATGAAGTGGCTAACGATCTAGAGAGTAAGGTAAGAAGCCAAGCATTCGATGAGGAATCGCCTCCAACAAGTCTGCTATCCACCTACTAAGCAAACATAACACCTATCCTATCCTTGTCCTCCTCTTCGCATCCCGACGAAGAAGAAGAAGTCAAGGCACACACACGTTGATCAAGTTATATTAAGATTATCTCAGTTGTTGTGGTCTATGAACAAGGAGTAGGTCTCAAGTCGTCCATAACCGTGGACACGGCTTCTCGAAAAGATTTAACCCTGCAGGGGTGTACCAACTGCCCATTACAAGGCTCCGCACGCATGCCCATCTCTCTCAGTTGCTACCCACCACAGGAAACCATTTTATGATTTAGTTCCAAGAGATCCGAAATGACAGGTCCCTCTAGCTAACAACAAACAATCCGGGTGGCCCCCGGGGAGTCGACACCCAATCCAAAAGTCGGCCACGCTCTCGGATCAGACTCTTCCGTATGACGCAGGTCGGATTGCCGGTTAATCACACATGGGAAACCGGGTCCTAGCTGATCGGGTGGACCAACAGAGGAACTATGTCTCCGCTGGCCCGAGTTGTTTGAAAATTACTGGCAGCTGACCAGCACACACACGGTTTCAAATGGTAAATCATCTTGGGCCACCTCTAGAAATGCTTGAACCTAGGTAGGTAAGAAAAGGGGACCCCATAAAATCCCACAGGCGGTTAGGCACGCTCAGTCTTAAAACCAATACCCGGAACTCGGGTCCTAGGTGACTCGAATGGAACAAAGCGTCGGGGCGGGATAGCCTAGACCTTCCATCCTTCGTCGAATATAGTCAACATTACAATAATCATATCATCAACAACAATATAATAATGTGATATCCCAAATCAAGGAGTAACAGGGTAACATCGTCGCATCCTAAGCATGCATACTAAGCAGGGGCTGAGCAACGAGCAACAGTAACATAGCAGTACAAGGTTTGCTGGGAGGGGACATGGCTGTATCGGTTTAAAACAGGCTGTAAACATGTGGTTGGATCAAACATCGAACCTAACCTATACTAGCATGCAAACCGCTGGTTGAAATAGAATGGATCATAAGTAATGTATAGTCCTTGCCTGTCGATAAGTCGGATTCCGAAGGTGTAGCCGATCGCAAGCTCGCATCGTCTTCGAGAGGTACCCGCGGAAGCACACAAGAAGGAAACACTGGAAAGCAATCAACGGTGCACCACTATTACTACGGAGAAATACAAGAGCAAGCATCAACAAGAAGGCAACACGAGACATCGCACCTACCGTCGAGAGCGGTTACTAACAGGTTAAGTGGAGTACTCGTCACACACGACGATACCGCACATTTATGGTGGTTCAAGTTGCTTAGCTACAGGTGATCAACCAACGGTTATTGACATGGCAACTCAAGCAAGCATGGCATAGCACACAAACATTTCAAGAGGTGAACCACAAAGTAAACTATCTAGGCTAGTCATTTTAAGTGAGGCAACCCCTAAACATGGCATAACACTAAGTGCCGCACGATGATTAAAACATTTGGTACTGTTCTGTCCTAAACCATATTTTAGGTTGGTTAACAACAGCAAACAATAGCATAAACACAAAGTACACTAAAAACTAATCAAGTTACATATAAAGAACACTCCAAACGGAGTTACGGTTAAAAAGATACAAGCAAAACAAGTTACGGGCACAAGCTGTATAAACATGGGTAAATCTATATGCAAAATGACATAGCAATACATGGGATGAAAGTAGACATGATTCTTAACAATATGCAATTGGAATCACTCAATTCCGATAAACGGTCGCGACACACTCGTCGACCGAAGTTGCAACAAAATAACAGTTTCAGCAACAACAGCACAATAACATCCGGATCACCACTTTGGAGCAAGATTTAATACAGCTAAAGCACCCAAACATGGCAAGTTAAAGCATGGAAAAGAAGTAAACATGATGCTTAACAATATGGAAAAATAATCAATGCAATAGGCCTCATGGATTTGTTATAATCATCATGCAAAGTTGCAACAAAATAATAACAGCAGCACTTAACAGGAAAAACTAGCAGTTTAACGGCCTGATGCCCTGTTCAGCACACAATTACACAATCAAGACGAGCTCAAATGAAAATGCTCACAAAAGATGAAAGCTAGAGCACGCAATTCTAAACAATTCGTCTTTTGGGCGCAAAGTCATCCGGGCTACGGATCGCTTGCTATCGTCAACGCGGAATCGAATCAGCAGCACAATTTCAGCACTTAACAGAAAAAAAGAAAACTTAAGGGAAAGAAAAAAAACAGAAAGGCGGCCGGGCTGCTCACCCACGGGCCGGCCCATCTGGCTGGAGGCGGTGGCTGGTGGTGCTTGGGCCACCGAGGCGTGCTGGGCCGCCTGGGGCAGGCCGCTGGCCCCATGGCGGTTGGAGGCGAGGCGCTGGAGCTGGGCACTCTTACTTTCAAGTAGCATAATTAGCATTGCGGTGCGTTTATAATTCTGTCAATAGCCCAGATGTAATTTTTTCACCCAGCTTAGTTGTTTATTGTCTTTTGGGAGAGAGACATCACTAGTGAACATCACGGGACCCTGGTCCATATTCTCATCATTGTTTACACGCTTACTTATCAGTATTCACTTTCATTTGCTATCGTCATTATCATTATCCCTTTTGTTTTAGATCCTTTGTAACCAACAAGACCGGAGAGATTGACAACCTCTCTGAACTTCGTTGGGAGTAAAGTTATTAGTGTCTGTGTGCAGGTCCAGGTGAAGTAAGCAACGAGAGTTGTGAACGGCGCCATTTTTCGCTTCACCACCTACTTATCATTGTCGGAGTCCTACTGGTCGATCTCAACCTTGGTATCTTCACCAAGGGAATCTTGCCACTACACTGCATCTCACCTTCCACTTGGGGTAACCAACGAAGGGCGAGAAGAAATTATCCTCTCTCGCGTATCAAGCAAATTTCTGGGGACTCCGAGTGATAAGATAGGGGCGTTGCCCACTACCTTTTACCTTTACTTTTTAGTCTTGTTAGTTTACCTTTCAGTTTCTATCTTTGTGTCCTTCATCAAAAATTACAAAAAAATCTGCCACACTTGCTGCTACTATGGGTTCCATTGAAAACACCAAGTTGTGTGACTTCACTAGTCACAACAACAAAGACTTTATCTGCACTCGTATTGTCACACCTGCCACTTCAGTTACCTCTTATGAAATTAAACCTGCTTTGTTAAACCTTGTTATGAGAGATCAATTCTCTGGTGCTGGAGATGCTGCTGCTTTACACTTGAATAATTTTGTTGAATTATGTGATATGAAAAAGTATAAAGAAGTAGAGGGTGATGCTGTTAATCTCAATCCTTTTCCTTTCTCTTTGAGGGAAGGAGCAAAAATATGGTTTCAATCTTTGCCTAGGAATAACATAGATTCTTGGGATAAGTGCAAAGATTCTTTTATTGGGAAGTATTACCCACCTGCTAAAATTATCCAATTAAGAAGTAACATTATGAATTTTAAGCAATTGGATAATGAACATGTTGCCCAAGATTGGGAACGTATAAAATCTCTTGTTAAGAAATGCCCTACACATGGTTTGACTACCTGAATGGTTATCCAGATTTTTTATGCAGGCTTGAACTTTACCTCGCAGAACCTGTTAGATTCGGCCGTGGGAGGAACCTTGATATAAACTACACTTGGTGCTGCCACAAAGCTTCTCGACAAGATGATGACCAACTATTCCCAATGGCACACCGAATGCGCTCCAACAGGTAGGAAGGTAAACTCTGTCGAGGAGATTACCTCCCTAAATGAAAAAGTTGACTTAATTATGTCTCTACTTACCAAGCAACCCTCTATTGATCCAAATTGTTGAGGATACCGAAACTATTAGCACCCAATGCACTCCTGGTCCCATTGGACCTATTAATGGTGATGCTAATACCTCAACCGTAGAAGAAGAAACCCCCTATGAACATAGAGGGTTTCAAACAAGTGAGCCTAGATGACACTACCAACACCTTTGATAGTAGTGATATTGATTTTGATAGTTGCACCCTCTCAGAAGATATTAGCTTGCTACCCAAAATGTCTAGCAATCCCCACAGTAGCACACTCAATCTTGCCTTCACAGAGCATATCACAAATGCTCTTATCAAAGCTAGGGAGGAGAAGCATAGGATAGAAGCCTCCATACCTAGGAATCTAGATGATGGTTGGGACCCTATGATCAAAATTAAATTAAATAACTTCTCTTTCTGTGCTTTATGTGACGTTGGAGCTAGTACCTCCGTCATGCCCAAAAGAATGTATGATATGTTTGAATTGAAACCTTTTGATTCTTGTTCTTTTGGTGTTCGTCTTGTCAATTCTTCCATAAAGAAACCTTTGGGGAAGATCAACGTTTTTCTTATCATTGTCAATGACAACTATGTTCCCGTTGATTTTATTATTATGGATATAGAGTGTGAACCTTTATGTCCAATTATTTTGGGACGTCCTTTTCTTCGCACCTTTGGTGCTATCATTGACATGAAAGAGGGGGATATAAAATTTAAATTCCCTCTCAAAAAGGGGATGGAACACTTCCCTATAAATAAAATCAAGTTACCTTTTTAGTCCGTTACACGGGCTAGCTATTCTCTTTCTCTTGATAAAACTTGATTCTTCTTTTGCCTTATGCCTAGCTTAAAGGCGTAAAATAAAGCGCTTGTTGGGAGGACACCCAAGATGTTTTTTACTTCTGTTTTTAGTGGTCTTGATGATTTTTACTACTGTAGCAACATCATTGTATCTTTATTTTCAAGGTTTGTGCCAAGTTATAGCCTCATATGACAAGGGAAGCGAAAGTTGTGACATGCTGTCCAGAAAACAGATTCTGTCTTCGTGACGGGAAAAATCGGATCAAATCACCAGTTCATCTCTTTGAGCTTAATTTTTTACACATCGTTCTCTATAGAATCACGAACTTTCGTATGTTCTGAGTTTTTTGATTTGAGTTGCAGAAGTACCCCAAAAAGAATTCTCTACTACGTGCTGTTCTGTTTTTCACAGATTCTGCCACGTTTTGTCTCTCCTTACTTTTAAAAACCTTAAGCTTGCTTTTTATTTTCAAAAACCTTTTGTCAATCTTGAGAAACAGTAGCTCTTCAAGAATATCTTTATATCCAGTGGGTAAGAATTATTTTATTAAGGGTACTAACCTCTCTAATCAGCTTATGATGAGTTATGTATGAAGGGAGTTTTCAAGTGTGCGAATGGAGATGATGAAAGAAGATTCGGGAGTGTCAAGCGCTCAAGCTTGGGGATGCCCCCATGCATCCCCAATAAATATTCAAGGAGACTCAAGTTTCTAAGCTTGGGGATGTCCCCGTGCATCCCCTTCTCCATCAACAATCACCAGCTCGTCCTTCGTCTCACTATATTTTTATCACTTCATGTGTTATGTGCTATGCTTGGAGAGTCTCGCTCTTAGGTTTCATTCTTAGTTTTCTTTATCTTTTCTTGATGATCATAACAAGTTCGACCCCGTCTTACTTTGTGTGGGAGAGAAACACGCTCCACTTTCAACATCTAGAACACATCATAGGATTTTCATGCCTATCTTTTACTGTTGTGTGTTCTTTATCTTTTTGTAGCTACTGCCATGTTTAGTTTTAGTCTTAGTTTGTCTTTAGCAAGAGCCTTGGATTTTGTTTAGTTTGTTGCTGGAACTCTCATTAGTTTTCATGTTTATCTTGTTAAGAGAGTTGGTTGTTGCACTGAGTTGTGTCTTGTCTTGAGAACTAGGTAATTGAGGTTGCTATTTAATTTTAGTAGTAACTTACAATAGCTTTGAGGCATTGATGTGAGTAATGTTTGAACTTTTGGTGTCAAGAGCTCTAGCCTATTAGTGATAGGTGTCATATTTTGGGCAATCCTTGTTTATTTTCAAAACCTACAAAACTAGTTGAGAACTCTAGCTACTTGATGGATCGCTAATCTTTGGAGGGATCGGATATTAGAGTACACTCACGTACCATGAGTCGAGGATGCGCAAGGATAAATAAACCCCCTTACACTCCTCCTCGAGGTACTTGTCTCTTTGTGAACCTCCTTATTAGATTGAGAGTTACCGATAATAAGTGCATGAGTTCTTCGGACTAATGTAAGTATTGAAAGTTGACACTTCCACCTCCTCGTATTTTCTAGCCAATCCCGTGCTGTGCATTGCCTCCTTCTCACTCCGAGAGTTGGCGTCCACCTTCGCCGGTACATCCAAACCCTTGGCATAATACGCTCTGTCATCATAAACCTCCTTATATCTTTCCTTAAAACAGCCACCATACCTACCTATCAAGGCATTTAAATAGCCTTTCCGAGATATATTGCCATGCAACATCCACCTCTTCATGACTTGATCTTCATGTCATACATGTTCCTTCTACACTGGCAGTGGCATACATGGCATACATCATGATAACTAAATCTTCTTTATGATTTGAGTACCTTGTAAAGTGTGAAAGATCTTCTATACTCTCTTATAAATTAGAGTGTTGCCCTTAAGTGAGGAAAATATCCCAAAGTGGACAAAATAAAAGATCCCAAAGAGGACAAATGAGAGTTAAATAGACAGAGCCATTGAGGCCACCAAAAAAATACAAAAAATAGAAAAAAGAGAAAAATAAAAATAAAAAGAGAGAAAGGGGCAACACTACTATCCTTTTGAAAGATCCACACTAGTACTCCTTCTTATCCTTGTACTCCATAGAGATGATCATGCATATAGCTATGTGGGGACCTTCACACTAAAGAACTTAGCTTGCATATTCCAAGGATGAGCCTCCTCAAAAGAGATCTAGGTCTTCATGAGCGAGAAAGTTAGATGCACCCCCACTAGTTCCATTGGAGAGCTTTCCATCTCATATGTGCATCCGTTGCATGGCAATCCCTACTCCTCACATCATATCTATCTTTTTTTTGAGGAATTTATGACAGTAGGGGGACCCCCACTGACTTTAAATTAGAATGTAAGGGGATTAGTTACACATTTACAAGTGGTGAGGTGAGAAAGAAGAGAGGAGGGGAAGAGGTGGGACTAGAAAGAAGTCAAAAGAGGGGGGTGGCAAAAGAGAGGAGAGAACAAAAACAAACTATACAAGAGTATGAACTAAGTGTAGGATAAAGGGTTCTAGCCCCCCCTTTGTTCTATGTGTCAGCATCTCAAAATCATCTTTGAATCTTCGAGTCCATGAAGCCATACTGGGAACAACTCCCTGAAATGCTTATCATTTCTCTCCTTCCACAATCCCCAAGCCGTAACCAGGAAGACATCCATGAACATGGGCAGGCTCCAAGATCTCTTGCCATGAGGTACCATGGTGAGCCTGTTGCTACCTCTGCCCCAATATATCCCCAGCTTCTCCCAACAACCAGCACTAAATGGACAAGTAAAAAACAGATGTTCAACTTTATCCTCGGGGGGGGGGGGGGGTTACGACACAATAGACACGAATAGTCATTATCCCGCAAAACACATTGTCGTCGGCGCAGCATGTTCCTGGTGTTCAGCCTATCAGCCAGGAGGAGCCATCGAAATACCTTCCACTTATTCGTGCATTTAGATTTCCAGACCCATGAGAAGGCCAGATCCACAGGCATGTCCCTAAAGCAGAAGGTGTAGTAATTTCCTGAGGTGAATGTATCGGAGCCCCAGGTACACCTCCAGACATCTCGCCCCCCCCTCGAGCAGCGTAGTCCCAGCCGTATCTTGCTGTAGTTCTATCAGTTCCTCTCTTGCGCTCACCGACAAAGGCAAGTGAAAGTTAGCCCGAAGGTTGATGGAAGACAGTAACTCAGAGACAGATACATCTTCATTCTTAGCGAAAGAGAAGGCCCGAGGGTATTTATCCTTTGCAATGTGCTGCAACCAGAGATCTTTCCAAAATAGAACAGAGTCCCCCTTATGTACTTCGACAGTGGTCACACCCCTATAGATCGGCACCAGCTGCATGACATCCCGCCACCAAAAGGAGCCACATGGACCAGCGGCGTGCGGAACCCCGTCAGAGTAATAGGATTCCCATATCATGTTAACCCATGGCACATCCATCTTATTATAAAACTTGTGAAGTTGCTTGAGAAGAAGGCCTTGGTTCTGAACCTTGAGGTCAAGAATCCCGAGCCCCCCTCTATTTTTTGGATGACAGACCAAATCCCACGCTGCAAGAGAGTTCACTTTTATCTCTCCATTCTTCTTCTTTGACCACAAGCAGTGCCTCCTGAGTTTTTCAAGATTTTCAATGATCCTCTGCGGAACTTTAATCGAGCACATAGTGTAAATTGCTAGCGACGTGACCACTGAGTTAACTAAGGTCAGCTTGGATCCATAATCTAATGGAGAGATGGAAGTGGAGAGGCGTCGCTCGACCGACGCCACAAGAGGCATGAGATCATCCATCGCCGGCCTTGTCGTCCCCATGGGCAAACCTAGGTAGGTGAAGGGCATCTTGCCGATAGAACACCCAAGAGCACCAGCCAACAGTACAACCTCCTCCACACATGTGTTAATTGGGATCAGTGTTGATTTATCAAAGTTGATGCGCAAGCCAACAGACCCTGCATAGTCCTGCAAAATGCTTTTTGTTCTGACCACTTGATCAAGCTTCGCCGACATAACAAGGATCGTGTCATCCGCATATTGGATCACCGGGTAGTCCATCCCAGCCGGAATGGAAGCCTCAAGTCGACCAGCCCTGAATTCTGCATTGATCGCGGCCTGCAACAGATCAGCCGCCAGTACAAAAATAAGGGGAGACAGGGGATCCCCCTGCCGAACCCCCCTTTTACAGTAAAATTGCCGCCCCGGGACGCCATTGAGAAGCACCGATGATTTAGCTGAGGTGAACAAAACCTCAATCCACCGCAGCCATCTGTCCGGAAACCCCATGTGTTTCATGATCTCCAACATAGCGAGGTGCTCGATAGTGTCGAATGCCTTTGCAAAGTCGAGTTTGAGAACTACAGTCGCCCTCCCGGACGCTTGGCATTGGTGTATATACTCGAATGCCCAGGCCAGGCAGTCCTGGATCGATCTCCCACGATGGAACCCGTACTGATTTTTGTGTATCAAAGTGATGATAAGTTTTTGTAGTCTGTCTGCTAAAAGTTTAGTGATGAGCTTGAGACAACAATTAAGCAGCGTGATTGGACGATAGTCATTCACTGTCTCAGGCGATTGGATTTTAGGTATGAGTGTAATAAAGCCGGGATTAATACTCTCAATATCCAAATCCCCTGTGTAAAAATCATTACACAGTGCATAGAACTCCTCTCTGACAATAGACCAGCAAGATTTCAAAAAACATCCGCTAAATCCATCCGGTCCCGGGGCCCGGTCACCCGGCATGTTCCTGATCCTTTGTGAACGGAGTAATGAGAGACTCAAGTCCCTCAACCCGCCTAATGATCTCTCGTAGATTGAACATGATATTGGTGGGATCAGAAGTTCCCAAACGATCCTTATAAGTTCGGTGCAAAACAGCTTCCTTCCCAACGTGATCAGAGATAATCGTGTTGTTAGGCAGCCTCAAAGTCGCGATCGAATTACTTCTATATTGTTCTGTTGCCACCCGATGAAAAAACTTAGTGTTGCCATCACCATGTTTAAAGTATCGAATCGTAGCTGGGAATTGACACGATTAAAAACGCACCGTAATGCTAACTATGCTACAAAGAAAGGACGAGGCTCAAAAGCATGGGCGGTACACCAAAATAAGTAGACCGAAATCCAACTGCATCTACTACTAATCATCCACCTTTAGATATCTATTCAGAACATCTCGCTGGTATTAAGTTGTGAGCCCCACCCAAAGTGTAAACCCAAAGCAACAGACAACTGCATTAAAAAGAACTTTGCGTAAAGCAAACAATCCTTGCAATCGCGGTTAATTACAAGCACCGTTGTTTTCCCCCTTGTGGCAACATCACATCCCCTAGACTCATGTTTCTGTCACTCAAGCTAGTCATTAGGGGGCATGAACCCACAATCGAGCATAACGTTCACTCTCAGAGTCACTACCTACTACTTGTCCAAAGCAATAAACATCAATGGAGGACATGCAAGAATTACTCAAGAACATAAATATAAAAGATAAGAACCAATTATATTACTCAATCATAAACTGAACATAGTATCATAATCCATCAGATCCCAGCAAACTCAGCATAGCAACAACAGAAAATTACATATGTGCCTCGATCATGTAGGGCAGCTCACGAGGTCTAATCCATGAAGAACAAAGAGGGGAGGAGAACATCACATAGCTACTGATCACGGAACCATGGTCCAAGGTATACTACTCACGGATCATTCGGGAAGCGTCCATGGTGGAGGAGAGGCTCCTGGAGGTCAATCCTCCCTCCGGCAGGGTTCCGGGAAGAGGTCCGCTGGCGCTCCCGATCTTGGAAGCGCGGCGGCGGCAGAACAGAGGTGAGATTGCGAAAAAGGGTTCTGTCTTCGGAAGAATCCCGTCACGGAGAATATATAGGCGAAGGGGGGCAGCCAGGGGGGCCACCAGGTGTCCAGGCGCCCCCTGGAGCGGCCAAGCCCTAGGCCGCGCCACCTGGCCGCCTAGGCACCTGGTGGGGCCCCTCTGGCCCTCCTTCGGGACTCCAGAAGCTTCCGTTGCGCTATTTTTTTATCTGATTTTCCCGAATTTTTGGAGCACTATTAATATGGGGGAAACCTGTAATATAAAAACAGCAGAAAACAGGAACTGACACTGTGGTGTACTGAGTTAATAAGTTAGTCCAAATGTGATCAAAATTGTATGAAAGTGTATCTAGATCATAGCAATATCACACAAAACATGCATGAAGCAAGCAGAAATTATAGATACGTTTGAGACGTATAACCATCCCCAATCTGAATTCCTGCTCGTCCTCGAGTAGCTAAATGATAACATGCATAATTTCTATAATGACATGCTACCAACCATATAAGAACTTTGAAAGTAAAGCAATCAAGGTATGTAATTCAATTCAAGTCATAACATGCAAGAGTCTATATTAGCATTGAAGCAAACAACATAAGAACATAAAGGTGCAAGAGCTCTCGCTGTTCGTGACTCGAATGTCTCCAGATGGTGTTTGAGTGCAAGAAGGGGGATATGGGAATACGAGAGAATTTTTTTTTGTTGAGAACTCAATCTACTAAAGTTTCACACTTGGTGTTCTTTGGAATCTTATCTTGACTCGTCCCTAGACCACTAGCCAAGTACAAGTCAATTTGATCCACTCCCTTTCAATATTTTGAGCACTCATGCAATGGATGAGCGTAAGCACGAGAGTTGACACTTAGGATGGCAAAGAGAGAAATATGGTGGAGGAGGAAGACAAAAATGGTGAGAAAGGCTCACATCAATGAGGACAATCATAGGCGAGAGAAGGCCAAATGATAGATATGATGTGAGGAGTAGGGATTGCCATGCAACGGATGCACATATGAGCTAAGAAAAGCTCTCCAATGGAACTAGTGGGGGTGCATCTAAATTGCTCGCTCATGAAGACCTAGATCTTGTTTGAGGAGGCTCATCCTTGGAATATGCAAGCCAAGTTCTATAGTGTGAAGGTCCCCACATAGCTATATGCATAAATGAGCATCTCTATGGAGTACAAAGATAAGAGGGAGTACGTGTGTGGATCTTTCAAAAGGAATAGTAGTGTTGCCCTTTGGGATCTTTTATTTTTCTCCCTTCTCTATTTTTTTGTTGCCTCAATGGCTCTTTCTATTTAACTCTCATTTGTCCTCTTTGGGATCTTTTAAATTTGTCCAATTTGGGATATTTTCCTCACTTAAGGGAAACACTCTATTTTACAAGAAGGTAAAGAAGATCTTCACACTTTACAAGGTACTCAACATAAAGAAGATGTAGCTATCATGATGTATGCAAATGTATGCCTTTGCCAGTATAGCGGAAACATGTATGACATGAAGATCAAGTCTTGAGAAGGTGGATGTTGCATGGCAATATATCTCAGAAAGGCTATGGAAATGCCTTGAATAGGTAAGTATGGTGACTGTTTTGAGGAAAGATATAAGGAGGTTTATGACGACAAAGCGTATCATGCCAAGGGTTTGGATGCACCGGCGAGGTGGACGCCAAATCTCGGAGTGAGAAGAGGGCAATGCGCGGTACCGGAGAGGCTAGCAAATATGAGGAGGTGGAAGTGTCGACTTGCAATACTTACATTAGCCTGAAGAACTCATGCACTTATTATCGGTAACTCTCAATCTAATGAGGAGGTTCACAAAGAGACAAGTATCCCGAGGAAGAGTGTATGTGGGTTTAGTTATCCTTGCGCATCCTCGACTCATGGTACGTGAGTGTACTCTAATATCCGATCCCTCCAAAGATTAGTGATCCATCTAGTAGATAGAGTTCTCAAATAGTTTTGTAGGTTTTTGAAAATAAACACGGATTGCCCAAAATATGACACCTATCACTAATAGTCTAGATCTCTTGACACCAAAAGTTCAAACACTAGTCACAACAATACCTCAAAACTATTGCAAGTTACTACTACAATTGAATAACAACCTCAATTACCTACTTCAAGACAAGACACAACTCAGTGCAACAACCAACTCTCTTAACAAGATAAACATGAAAACTAAAGAGAGTTCCAACAACAAACTAAGCTAAACTAAATCTAAAGCTCTTGAAAAAGATAAACATGAAAACTAAGAGCTAAACATGGCAATATCTATGAAAAGATAAAGAACACACAACAGAGACAGATAAGCATGAAAATCCTATGATGTGTTCTAGTTTGAAGTGGAGCGTGTATCTCTCCCACACAAAGTAAGCTGGGGTCTAACTTGTTATGAAAAACAAGAAAAACTAAAGAAAACTAAAAAGGAAACCTAAGAGCGAGACGCTCCAAGCATAGCACATAACGCATGAAGTGATAAAAATATAGTGAGACGGAGGACGAACTGATGATTGTCGATGGAGAAGGAATGCACGGGGGCACCCCAAGCTTAGACGCTTGAGTCTTCTTGAATATTAATTGGGGATGCATGGGGGCATCCCCAAGCTTGAGCGCTTGACACTCCCGGATCTTCTTTCATCATCTTCCCTCGCACACTTGAAAACTCTCTTTATACATAACTCATCATAAGCTGATTAGAGAGGTTAGTACCCTTAATAAAATAATTTTCCTCTACTGGAAATAAAGATATTCTTGAAGAACTACTGTTTCTCAAGATTGCCAAAATTTTTTTCAAAGAAAAAGCAAGCTTAAGGTTTGCAAAAGTGAAGAAAGGAAAAACGTGGCAGAATCTGTGAAAAACAGAACAACAGGTAGTAAAGAATTTTTTGGGGGTACTTCTGATACTCAAATAAAAAAACTCAGAACATGTGAAAGTTTTACAATTGTATAGAGCATTCTGTGTAAAAAATGCATCTCAAAAAATATGAACTGGTGATTTGTTTTGATTTTTTCTGTCAAGCAGACAAAATCTGTTTCTGGACAGCATGTTGATGGCTTCTTGCCCCTTGTTGGTTACCCAGAGTGGAAGGTTGAGATGTAGACAACAGAAAATTTCCCTCGGTTAAGATACCAAGGTTTGTCTCCAGTAGGACTCCGACAACGAAAGGAAGGTGACAATGGCGCCAGCATTTAGGCGGTTGACGTGGACCTGCACACACAACAGATAACTTTGCTCCCAACGAGTACAGTGAGGTTGTCAATCCCTCCGGCCTTGTTGTTTACAAAGGATCAAACGCACGGGATAATAATGATAGTGATAGAAACAGAAAAGGAAATAAAGCAGAAAATAAATAGCGGGTGTAAACAGTGGTGGAAATATGGACCGGGGTCCCATGATGTTCACTAGTGATGTCTGTCTCCCAAAAGACGATAAAACAGCTGGACAGGATTATGTGCACAAACCAATGCTAACTATGCTACAAAGAAAGGAAGAGGCTCCAAAGCTTGGGCAGTACGCCAAGACAAGTAGACCGAAATCCATCTGCATCTACCTACTAATCATCCACCTTGAGATATCTATCCAGAACATCTCGCTGGTATTAAGTTGCGAATCCCACCCAAAGTGTAAACTTAAAGCAACAGACAACTGCATTAAAGAACTTTGCGTAAAGTAAACAATCCTTGCACCCGCAAGTACAAGCACCGTTGTTTTCTCCCTTGTGGAAACAACACATCCCCTAGACTCATGTTTCTGTCACTCAAGCTAGTCATCAGGGGCATGAACCCACAATCATGCATAACGCTCCCTCTTGGAGTCACTACCTACTACTTGGCCAAAGCAATAAACAACAACGGAGAACATGCAAGAATTACTCAAGAACATAAATATAAAAGAGGAGAATCAAATATATTACTCAAACACAATCTGAACATAGTCTCATAATCCATCAGATCCCAGCAAACTCAGCATAGCAACAGCAGAAAGATTACATATGTGCCTCGATCATGTAGGGCAGCTCACGAGGTCTAAACAATGAAGAACAAAGAGGGGAGGAGAACATCGCATAGCTACTGATCATGGACCCATGGTCCAAGTTGGACTACTCACGGTTCATTCGAGAAGCATCCATGGTGGTGAAGAAGCTCCCGGAGGTGGTTCCTCCCTTCGGCAGGGTGCCGGGAAGAGGGCTCCTGGTGCTCCTGATCTTGGAAGCGCTGCGTCGGCGGAACAGATGAGAGATCGCGAAAAAGGGTTCTGTCCTGGAGGGTTTCGGGACCAGAGAGATATATAGGCGAAGGGGGCAGCCAGAGGTGGACCAGGGGCCCTAGGCGCCCCCTGGCGCGGCCTAGGGGGTGGCCGCGCCAGGTGGCCGCCTGGGCCACCCCTGACTCCCCTCTGGCCCCACTTTGGATCTTCCCGAAGCTTCCTGTACGCTGATTTTTCCTATATTTTTCCCGGAATTTTTCTGGCACTTTAAGTAATGGGAAAACCTGAAATAGAAAAACAACAGAAAAAAGGAACTGGCACTGGGGTGCACTGAGTTAATAGGTTAGTCCAAATATGATCAGAAGTGTATGGAAGTGCATCAATATAATAGCAATATCACACAAAAGATTCATGGAGCAAGCAGAAATTATAGATACGTTTTGGACGTATCGACATCCCCAAGCTTAATTCCTTCTTGTCCTCGAGTAGGTAAATGATAACAAGCATAATTTCTGTGGTGACATGCTACCAACCATATAAGAACTTTTAAGTAAAGCAATCAAGGCATGTAATTCAATTCAAGTCATAACAGGCAAGAGTCTATATTAGCATTGAAACAAGCCACATAAGAACATAAAGGTGCAAGAGATCTCGCTGTCCGTGACTCGAATGTCTCCAAATGGTGTTTGCGTGCAAGAAAGGGGATAGGGATATACGAGAGAGTAAAACATAGTTTTTATTGTTGGGAACTTAATCTACTAAAGTTTCACACTTGGTCTTCTTTGGAATCTTATCTTGATTCATCCCCAGACCACTAGCCAGGTACAAGTCAAAATGATCCACTCCCTTTCGATATTTTGAGCACTCATGCAATGGATGAGCGTAAGCAAGAAAGTTGACACTTAGGATGGAAAAGAGAGAAAAATGATGGGGGAGGAAGACAAAAAAGGTGTGAAAGGCTCACATCAGTGAGGACAATCATAGGCGAGGGAAAGCCAAATGATAGATATGATGTGAGGAGTAGGGATTGCCATGCAACGGATGCACATATGAGCTAAGGTAAGCTCTCCAATGGAACTAGTGGGGGTGCATCCAACTTGCTTGCTCAAGAAGTCGTAGAGCTCATTTGAGGAGGCTCATCATTGGAATATACAAGCCAAGTTCTATAGTGTGAAGGTCCCCACATAGCTATATGCATGAATGATAATCTCTATGGAGTACAAGATATCAGATGGAGTACGAGTGTGGATCTCTCAAAAGGAATAGTAGTGTGCCCCTTCTCTCTTTTTATTTATTTTTCACTTTTTTATATTTTTTTGTATTTTTTTGGTGGCCTCAATGGCTCTTTCTATTTAACTCTCATTTGTCCTCTTTGGGATCTTTTTATTTTTTTCCTCTTTGGGATATTTTCCTCACTTTAGGGGCAACACTCTACATATTACAATAAGTATAGAAGATCTTTCACACTTTACAAAAGTACTCAACATAAAGAAAATGAAACTATCATGAAGTATGCAAATGTATGCCTCTGCCAGTGTAGCAGGATATGCAATGATACTAGCGCGTCATGTAGCAATGATTAGGGCAAGGTCAAACTAGCATGCGGCTCGTCGATCAAGAAAAAGCATGTATGACATGAAGATCAAGTCATGAGAAGGTGGATGTTGCATGGCAATGTATCTCCGGAAGGCTATGGAAATGCCTTGATAGGTAGGTATGGTGGCTGTTTTGAGGAAGGATATAATGAGGCTTATGATGACAGAGCGTATCGTGCCAAGGGTTTGGATGCACCGGCGAAGTATGCGCCAACTCTCGAGGTGAGAAAGGGCAATGCACGGTACCAAAGAGGCAAGAAAAATATGGCTAGGTGGAAGTGTCAACTTTCGAATACTCACATTAGTCCGAAGAACTCATGCACTTATTATCGGTAACTCTCAATCTTATTAGGAGGTTCACAAAGAGACAAGTACCCCGAGGAGGAGTGTATGGGGGTTTGGTTATCCTTGCGCATCCTCGACTCATGGTACGTGAGTGTACTCTAATATTCGATCCCTCCAAAGATTAGTGATCCATCTAGTAGCTAAAGTTCTCAACTAATTTTGTAGGTTTTTCGAAAATAAACATGGAGTGCCCAAAATACGACATCTATCACTAATAGTCTAAATCTCTTGACACCAAAAGTTCAAACATTACTCATGGCAATACCTCAAAACTATTGCAAGTTACTACTACAATTGAAAATCAACCTCAATTACCTACTTCAAGTCAAGACACACAACTCAGTGCAACATGCAAACTCTCTAAACAAGATAAACATGAAAACTCAAGAGAGTTCCAGCAACAAACTAAACAAAAGCTCTTAAAAAGAGAAGCATGAAAACTAAGAGCTAAACATGACAGCAGCTACGAAAAAGATAGAGAACACACACAACAAAGATAAGCATGAAAATCCTATGTTGTGTTCTAGGCTGAAGTGGAGCGTGTTTCTCTCCCACACAAAGAAATCTGGGTTCTAACTTTTTATGATCAGCAGGCAAAGATAAAGAAAACTAAAAAGGAAATAAAGAGCAAGACGCTCCAAGCATAGCACATAACGCATGAAGTGATAAAAATATAGTGGAACGAAAGACGAACTGATAATTGTTGATGGATAAGGGGATGCATGGGGGCATCCCAAAGCTTAGATGCTTGAGTCTTCTTGAATATTTCTTGGGGATGCACGGGGGAATCCCCAAGCTTGAGTGTTTGACCCTCCTGAATCTTCTTTTATCATCTTCCCTCGCACACTTGAAAACTCCCTTCATACACAACTCATCATAATCTGATTAGCGAGGTTAGTACCCACAATAAAATAATTTTTCTCTTCTGGAAATAAGGATATTCTTGAAGAGCTTCTGTTTATCAAGATAGCAAGCTTAAGGTTTGCAAAATGAAAAAAAGGCAAAACAGGACATAATCTGTGAAAAACAGACCAGCAGGTAGTAAATAGTTTTTTTTGGGGCACTTCTGCAACTCAAATAAAAAAACTCAGAACAGACGCTCGAAAGCCAATTATATAGAGCACACTGTCAAAAACATTCAGATAAAAAAGATGATCTGGTGATTTTATTCGAATTTTTCTGTCCAAGGACAAAATCTGTTTTCTGGACAGCACGTCACAACTTTTGAACTTTCTTGCAATCGGAGGCTAAACTTGGCACAAAGCTGAAAAGTAAAGATACAATGATGTTGCTACTGTAGTAACAAACATCAAGACACAACAAAAGAAAAATAAACCTAATTCGTTTTGGGCTGCCTCCCAAAAGCGCTTTCTTTTATGCCTTTAAGCTAGGCATGATGCAAAAAGAGAAAATCAAGTTTTATCAAGAGTAAGAGAATAGCTAGCCCGTGTAACGGACTCAAAAGGTAACTTAATATTATTTCTAGGGAAGTGTTCCATCCCTTTCTTGAGAGGGAATTTTAATTTTATATTCCCTTCTTTCATATCAATGACAGCACCAGAGTGCGAAGAAAAGGGCGTCCCAAAATAATTGGACATGATGGTTCACATTCAATGTCCATAATAGTGAAATCAACGGGAACATATTTGTCATTGGCAATGATAAGAACATCATCGATCTTCCCCAAAGGTTTCTTTACAGAAGAGTCAACAAGGCGAACACCAAAAGAACAAGGATCAAAAGGTTTTAATTCAAACATATCATACATTCTTTTGGGCATAACGGAGGTACTAGCTCCAACATCACATAAATCATAGCAAGAGAAGTTATACAACTTAATTTTAATCATAGGACCCCAACTATCTTCTAGCTTTCTAGGTATGGAGGCTTCTACCCTAAGCTTCTCCTCCCTAGCTTTAATGAGAGCATTAGTGATATGCTCCGTGAAGGCAATATTAAGTGTGCTAGTGTGGGGATCTCTAGACATCTTGTGAAGGAAACCAATAACTTCAGGAAGGGTGCAATTATCAAAATCAAGGTCACTACTATGAAGTAAAGTGGTAGTGGTGTCCTTTAGGCTCACTTGTTTGGTAGCTTCTATAGTCATAGGAGTTTCTTCTTCTACGGTTGAGGTCATAACATCACCATTAATAGGTCCTATGGGACTAGGGGTGCATTGGGTGCTAAGAGTTTGGATATCCTCAACAACTTGGATAGTAGCAACAGTATGGTGTGTAGGAAGGCTCTTAATTCTATCTTCTTCCTCCTTTTCTCTAGCCCATATCTCTTTAAGTTTAGCCATCATCCTAATGTTTTTATTAATTTTCACTTGAATAGCGTTCATAGGAGTGACCTTCCTCTCCTCATGAGGAGAAGTTCTAATTTTAAGAAATTCTACTTCATGCGCTAAATTTTCTACCTTCAACGAGAGATTATCTAATTTGTCTAGTTTTTCCTCTACACTCTTGTTGATGGCTTTTTGGGTAGTGATGAAGTCTTTAAGCATACTGTCTAGTTCAGAAGTGGAGTTCTTGGTGCTAGGATAAGTGTTGTTGTTCCCATAGTTGTTGGAGGGGAACGGTCTAGGATTGCTACCAAAATTACTCCTATAAGCATTGTTATTGAATTTGTTTCTAGAGATAAAGTTCACATCTACTTGATCTTGAGCAATCAAAGAATTTAAAGGAACATCATGAGGATCAATAGGAGATTGCTTGGTAAGTAGAGACATAATCAAGTCAACTTTTTCATTTAGGGAGGAGATCTCCTCGACAGAGTTTACCTTCCTACCTGTTGGAGCTCTTTCGGTGTGCCATTGGGAATAGTTGGTCATCATCTCATCGAGTAGTTTTGTGGCAGCACCAAGCGTTGTTGACATAAAGGTTCCTCCCGAGGCCGAATCTAGCAAGTTTCGCGAGGTAAAGTTCAAGCCCGCATAAAAAGTTTGGATAACCATCCAAGCAGTCAAACCATGCGTAGGGAAATTCTTACTAAGAAATTTTATGCGTTCCCAAGCTCGGGCAACATGCTCATTATCCAATTGCTTAAAATACATAATATTACTCCTCAATTGGATAATCTTAGCTGGGGGGTAGTATTTCCCAATAAAAACATCCTTGCACTTATCCCAAGAATCTATGCTATTCCTAGGCAAGGATTGAAACCATATTTTTGCTCCTCCTCTCAAGGAGAAAGGAAAAAGCTTAAGCTTAACGATATCACCATCTACATCTTTGTACTTTTGCATATCACAGAGCTCAACAAAATTATTTACGTGCAAAGCAGCATCATCTCCAGCACCGGAGAATTGATCTTTCATAACATGGTTCAGCAAAGCAGGTTTAATCTCATAAGAAGGTGCTGAAGTGGCAGGTGGAGCAATAGGAGTGTAGATAATGTCACTGTTGTTATGACTAGTGAAGTCACACAACTTGGTGTTCTCGGTGGAACCCATAGCAGCATCAAGCAAGGTAACTATTTTTTTGATTTTTGATAAGGGACACTAAAGAAAAAACTGAAAGGTAAACTAACAAGACTAAAAAGCAAAGATAGAAGATAGTTGTGACGCCCCCAAAATCAGACCATGTACAGTAATCATACACGCAAGGTACACGATCGAGATCAGGGTCTCACGGTGAGATATCACAACACAACTCTACAAATAAAATAATACAAGATGTTTAATACAAGCCAAGGGCCACGAGGGCTCGAATACAACAGCTCGAGAGCACAAAGTCAGCGGAAGCAAAAGTATCTGAGTACAGACACAAGGATACAAGGTTGCCTTAAGAAGGCTAGCACAAAAACAACACTGGATCGAAAAGGCGAGGCCTCCTGCCTGGGAACCTCCAAACTACTCCTGGTCAAAGGGGAACTCGACGTCGTAGAAGGCATCGGGGGTCTTCATGTTGCGGTGGTCGGCATCGGGGATCTCCTGCTCCTAGACTCCAAGGCTCCAACGTCGACTGCAGCGGCCGATCAGGCAAAACAAAAAAAGGGGAAAAATAAAGCAGGTGAGTATCTAGCATACCCGCGAGTCTTACGTCCGCTACTAAGCATTTATGCATTGTATCAGATGGAAAGGGGAGGTTGTATATAGTGGACTGCAAGGTAGAAGTTCAGAATAAGGATAAGAAGCTAGGCCTATCGAAGACTAGCATCTTCCGACGAGTCTTGCAGCATGAGGTAAGAATCAGCCAACAGTTTAATATAACAGTAATGAAAGTAACAATGCAACAGAAGTTGCTGCAGCATTGTATAATAACAAGTTGTAATAATTAATAATTGTCAAAGCCTCCGAGAATCCCTCCTCGACTTCCCCGCGAGGAAGAAAACCCGGAAACAACAGTTTAATAGTAGTAGTTTGTAGTGGTAGATTCTGGCTTCAGCATAAAGCGTCCTGTTACCGTGGACACGGCTATTAGAATAGATTATCTTCCCTGCAGGGGTGCACTGGTTTCATACTACACGCTCGGATCTCCAGGGTGGCGTACACCTTGTTTGGGAACACCCCACCGAGGCTATCCGACACGCCGAGGCCCATCCTACGGCTCATCAGAGAGGTCCCCGCCGGTCTACAGCCCTAACTGCAAGGGGGTCATGGTCCTATCATCCCTCGCTCTCCGGGTCGTTGTGAAGTGGGAGATCCGTACACCACAGGTGACGATCAGTCCCGGCCACAATGCTGAATGGACGTCTTTCAGAGCTTTCGAACGAGACCACAACGCAGAGGGCCCACACCATAATCCCACGTATAGGTAGTGCGTACAAGCCAAAAGGCTACTCAAGTCATCCGCCGAACCCATTAAGCATTTTATTAATTTTCTGTCGAGACAACCGTTATCGTTGCCCCTTATTGAATGAGTCGCGGACAACGACAGCAGTCAGGACCACCAGTAACATTGGTGCCTGCCCTGACGTCCGAACAACTCGTGCGGTTACCAACAAGGTGAACCGTCTCCTTACCTTGTCTCGCGTTTGCTCCGAAGAGCTCGAGTTTCGTACAACAGAATACCTGTCGGCCACGAAGAGTACCAGGCCCGCCGCACACCGGTGGAATACACCTGACCTGTCGTTCCGCTAAGATACACTGTGCGGGCACCGTTGGGTCACCCGACTCCTTACCTGTAAGGACACCAGTTGATTCGAGTGCCTACCATCAAGTGAAACCAGGAGGAATCACCCTCGATGGTACACTTGAAGAGGTTCAACAGAGACATCAGCAGAATGAAGTAAAGAGGAATATTCTCGTATCATCCCGGTGGTGCCGAGACACCAGCGGAATGAAGTAAAGAGTAATACCCTCGTATCATCCCAGTGATGCTACGCTACTGAGCCGACGAGAGTGAAATACGAGTCCGTCCACTCGTAAGTCAAACTCGAAGCGACTCAGTAGAGTCTCGCCGTTGTAGGTCCCCTAGGGCATCTGCATTGATCCGTACCTATTTTTTTTGAAGATTTAGCACTGAAGGGTATAACACCCCCCAGCATTTTATTAAAGGCCACAATATTTACAGAATTTACAACAAAGCTTCAAAAAAATATGCCCGCAGGGGGGCAAGAAGTCGATCCATCTAAGGAGCTCCATCTTAAACCTAGGCTTAATCCTGTAACTAAGCAAGGTGAGATCATGGGTGAAGCCCATTTTCCACTTTGCAAAGGATGGTCTCTCATGTTTAAAGCACTTGGCATTCCTGACCATCCAAATATTCCACCAGGCGGTGAACACAAACTCAGCAAAGAAAGGTTTTTGGAATGCCTTTCTAGCTTGAGATGCTACCTGCACCATATCAGTCCCCGTAGAACAATCGATTTGAAGGTATGCCCATATCCTAGCACTGAAGTTGCAGTGGAAGAACAGGTGATCTCGGGTCTCCAGCTGTTGAGTGGGGCATAACACACATTGTGGTCCATCCTCAATATGCCAGTGTCTTCTAATGATCATGTCCTTGGTTTTCAGACGGTCCATAATCACTAGCCATGCAAAAACCTTAGTTTTGAGGATGCAGCAGCATTTCCAGATCCAATTTAACAAAGGGTTGGGTTGTATGGAAGCATGAACCATTGCATAAAATTTCTTTGCAGTGTAAGTCTCCTTAGAACAATGCCTCCATGTCCAGTAATCTGTGGTCAACTGTGAAGTGTGATTCTGAAGGATCAAGGTGAGTTCCATGAGCTCCTCATATGCTTGAGCAGAGAGTGGAAGATTAAATAGTTCAGTGAGCTCAGTGGAACCCAAATCCTCTTGAACAGAGATCAAAGGATCTTTAGCATAATAAAACAATCTAGCAAATTTATTAGCCGTGTCCACGGTAACAGGACGCTTTATGCCATAACAGCACAGAATCCCCAGGGACAATCTGAATCTTGGAGACTGCCACAAAACTGTCCATGTATTTGGCTACATCCCTCCACCAGAAAGAACCACAGAGCTCAGTTGCATGAGGTACTCTTTGATGGTAGTATGTGTTCCAGATAAGAGTCACCCAGGGCACCTCTTCTTTGTTATAGAATTTCTGTAGATGCTTCATAAGAAGGGCCTAATTCTGCAACTGCAAATTTAAAATCCCCAGTCCTCCTTTGTTTTTGGGTCTGCAAACCAGATCCCAAGCAGCCAGGGATTTACCAGAGTCCTGACCATATTTTCTCCACAGGCATTGCCTCTGAATCCTTTCAAGCTGCTTAATTATACCAATGGGTAAATGCAGAGGGCAAAGGAAATATATAGGAAGGGAGGAGATAACTGAGTTTAATAACTGTAACTTTCCTCCCTGAGAGAGAAAGCAGGAACTAGCAGTAAGCCTTCTCTCCATGCAGTCAACCAGAGGCAGAAGATCCACCATTTTAGGTCTTGTGGTTCCAACTGGTAACCCTAGATAGGTGAATGGAAATTTCCCCACTTGACACCCAAAAGTAGCAGCCAATTGGGATAGAGTAACCTCATTATTGTTAATGGGGATCATTGAGGATTTATTGTAATTTACCTCCAGTCCAGTGGTCTCAGAAAAATGCTAAAGAGCCTCCTTCAACACCAGAACTTGTTGGACATCAGCAGGAAGCACCAGGATGGTATCATCAGCATACTGCACAACAGGAAAATCAGTATCATGGCATGGGATTGGCAGGCTGATGAGGCCCTTTTGGAGGTCATTGATCACTGATTGCAACAGGTCAGCAACAAGGACAAAGAGAAGTGGTGACAGAGGATCACCCTGACTAACTCCCCTTCTGCATTTAAACTTTCTCCCTGGAATTCCATTCAACAGGACAGATGAAGACCCACTCTCCAACAACTGCTGCACCCAAATCCTCCCCTTTTGAGGAAAACCTTTGTATTTGAGAATTTCAAGGATAGCAGAATGCTCAATGGAATCAAAATCCTTCTCAAAACCAATCTTGAGAAGCAATAGTGGCCTCTTAGATTGGTGGCACTGATGTAGATACTCTAGAGTCCAGGCAATGCAGTCCTGGATGGATCTGTCCTTGATAAATCCATATTGGTTTTTGTGAATGCACCTTCTAATATCCCTTTGCAATCTATTTGCCGCCATCTTAGTGATGAACTTGATACCAACACTAGTGAGGGAAATAGGTCTGAAGTCATTCACTGTTTCAGGACTAGATTTCTTTGGGATTAGGGTGATGTAAGAACCATTGAGACCCTCCAAATGAGCCGTGCCAGTATGGAACTCAGCAGCCAACTTATAGAAATCATTGCAGATGATGGGCCAGAAAGTTTTGAGAAATTTACCATTAAATCCATCCGGTCCAGGTGATTTATCAGTAGGCATGGACTGTACAGTGTCATCCATCTCCTTTTTACCAAAAGGATCCACCAGGGAGTCCAAATCCTCCACTTGATGCAGTAGGGCTGGCAGATCACATTTCATTACAATGCCTTTGGCCACCCCCATCCTGTTCTTGAAAGCAGACCAAAAAGTTGCAGCAATTGCATCATGTTGATCAAAAACAGTTCCATCAGGCAAGTTCAGGGATGCAATGGAATTCCTCCTGTGCCTTTCTGAAGCCATTGCTTGGAAGAATTTGGAGTTTTCCTCCCCCACTTTCACATATCTCTGAGTGCATCTTTTTTTCCAGTACAAGTTTTGCCAGAACAAAATTTTCTCTAGATGCATTTTCACAATTTTCCTAAAGTTGGCTTCATGAACATATAATGTCTAAAGTCCTCCAAACAATCCAAAATGAATATCACTCTATTGCATTTGGAAATCAACCTTTTAAGGGAGGAGAGTCCCCTTTGCCAGGATTTCAGGGCCTGCCTTAGCCTTTTAAACTTGTCCACAATTATGGCCACAACATGGCATTTAGCAGAAGGAATCTCCCATGAGTTTTTCACACAGTCCATAAAACCATTCATCTCCACCCTAATTCTCAAATCTGAAAATATTGGCCTTAGGAATGGAAGTATTGATGACAACCAAACAGGGCACATGATCCGATGCGGTTTTAGCCAATGGGAGCACTTGAGATGAAGGATAACATGTAATCCAATTGGACGAAGTAAAAAACCAATCAAGCTGCTCCAAGAGAGGGTTATCCTGCATATTAGACCAAGTGAATCTTCTACCCTTTAAAGGAAGCTCAAGAAGACCAAGATGACTGTTGATTTCATTAAAGATGAACATGTCATTCATGTCCCCTCCAGGCAAATTCCTGTTCTCCATTGATCTGATGAAGTTGAAATCACCAAGTATCATCCAGTTAGAATCAAAAGGAATGGAAAGATGATAAATCCAACTCACAAAATTATCCCTGCTATGTTGCTCACAAGGACCATAAACATTGACCAAAGTCCATGTCTCTGCATTATGTGTGGAGGTGAAATTAATCACCAGTCCATAGTCCTGCGACTCCACAAGAAGCCCTTCAAACATGTTGGAATTCAAAATTGTAAGAATACCCCCAGAAGCTCCCCTAGATAGGTACAAATGCAAATTGATCAAACCGGCGAGGACAAAGCGCCTGAATAAGCTTTCTATCTATAGAGGGACATTTGGTTTCCTGCAAGCAGATGATGGCACATTGACTTTCCTCAACTTTAGCTCTAACTGCTCTTTGTCGCGCATCAGAATTGAGACTTCGAACATTCCAACAAAGAACATTCCAATTGCGAGTTGAAGTACTATCCATAGAAAACCCAGCAGCAGTATATAAAATTAACTGTAAACATTACAACTAACCACTCACAAAAGTATCGCCCCAAGGTTTCATAACAACTGGCCAATTTAGGGGCTTGCCAAACCCAAATATATAAAGATGCATTAAACATTTGCATCATTGCTGGAGGTAGCATCCGTAGAAGAGGTCTCCATAAGCTTCTCTTTAGAAAGCAGGGATGGATCAATTTGAAGATCAGCCCCAATGGCCTGGATGACCCTGACAGGCATAGGTGGCATAGATGGCATCTCCTCTTGTGCTGGGCCTTGGGCTGGTTCGTCCACAGGCTCTTCAATCACCATGGGCTTGGTCTTGGGCTTTTTCCTTTTAGGGGTCATAGGAAGTTCAGCAAAGCTTCCCGCCTTGAACCCATCCCTCTTGATAGTGCTTCTGGTGCAACGTCAGACAGAGGTCTCTACCACTGGAGTGGCCTTTTTCTTGCGTCGAGTTGTTGCAGGCACCTGCAGGGGAGGGCTGGCAAAACATGTGACTTGCGTCACATCCTCAAGAGGTATAGCAGGAGAAAAATCAGGAGAAAAAGCAGGCGCCACCAGGTCAGTATCCTCCTCAATATAGGAAATGGAAATCTCCATGTTTTCCTCATCAAAATCCATCGCCCAGGTACGCTTAGAGCAGATCAGAGGCAGTACAGAAGGGAAAAAAAGTGGCTGAGGGATATGCATGACACTTATCTCAAGGAGCAGCCTGGAGAAAGCTCTGCTCCAGATCATCTCAGGGGGAAGAGGAGGGCCCGCCACCACCTTGATCATTCCAACAAAAACCTGCTGCTGTGGAATTGGTGGTGGCTGATAGACCACCAGAGCCAGATTGGGCTCCTCCTGAGCAGGGGCCTGAACTTGTTCCTCATCGTCAGGAACATGAATCAACTCTAAAACTGGTTGCTCCACTGAATCTGACACTTCCGGGTGATCCAGTACCATAGACTGCTGGTCTTGATCTGGTATGCCTTGTTGCTCCTGCTGGACCTCGTCATTTGGGGCATCATCCCCCCATAGAGCCTGTCCCCAGCCAGGTGCCTCATTGTGATCATTATTGTGATTCACAGGGGGAGGAGCAGGCACATCGTTCCACCCAATATCAGGAAACATAGGCAGCACCCATGGAAGATTGTCCGACTGAAACTGCCCCGGCAGGGGATGAGGATTGCCATTGAGCGGCATCTGATCCTCATCTTGCGGCATTTGGTTTGCCCAATCTGCTCCCAGGACGTAGCATGCCGCAGTCCAGTTCACTCTATGCCCGCCCCATTCCGCATAATCTCCAAATACAATGTCCCGTGGAACAAGTGCAGTGGAGGGGAAAGATGCATGGATCACCGAATGCACCAGATAAGGGTCCTCAGAGTTCCAAGAATGGAACTTACCAAAGGTTTTGATGGCTTCAGTCAAGTTCTGGGTGTTGCGGTAGTCCAGCGGCACCCCAATGAGCATAATCCATCCAGTGCGGAAATCGTCCGCACCGCGGAAACCCTCGCCCTGGTCATGGTTGAAGAAACAGACGAATCTGTCGTCCCCAAGCTCAAAAGGAGCATGCTGAGTAAGCGTGTATCTTACCGCAGCATCCCGCAACTGGAACAGACCCACCCCAAGGAACCATGGCTGGACTGAGCGTACCATGACTCCACGGGCTTGGAGAAACTCCGCCACCTCCTCGCGAACTTGGCCCATCTGCTCAAGTAGGGGCGGTGTCATTACCTCCGCGACGACATATTCCTCATGGCGCCTCTCTGGTCTTCTACCCGCCGTGACGAAAGTGCGAGGTAGGCGAGTTGGTCCGCCGTCAACGATGACATGACCGGCCGGAAGGAAGCGGTGGGGGTCGACCTCATAGACAGCCATTGGCGAGCTCTTCGATCTAGGCAGCGGCGATTCAAAGCTGGGCGGCGGAGCGCAAGAGGCGGCGGGGGTTTTCTCGTTGGAGGAGTGCGAATCGACAAGGCAAGGAGAAGGGGCACAGGTCCCAATATGAACCAGTGTGGACTCAATGTGAAGCTGCGTGGAAACATGTCTCCAGACGCGACCTCCTGACGTGCAATCAAATCGCAGTCCCTTCGGCGGTGGCCCACACGGTTGCATGCCATGCACACCCTAGTAGTTGGACATGCCGATGACAGGTGGCCCTGCACTTTGAAGATGGAACATGTCATGATTCGGGCCACCATGTCATCCACCATGGCTTCAAATGCATCCGGTGGTTGCATTGAAGAGGCATCCCTCGTGACCGAATCTTGACGTTGCTCCTGTTGGGATTTTGCCAGATTTGTTACGGTTTGGTCCTCCAATACCGGTGTAGCACAACGCTCCAGGGAAGGCAACAAATTTCGTTGCACATTATCTGATCCTGAAGATTCGGGATTCCTCCCCATGGAAAGCGGAACTGTCCCAAAATGGCTGACCGGCTCTGCCGTCGTCCAATGCTCCGCCGGCGGTGGCGAGGGAGGTGGACACTCATCAGGAAGCAACTCATAACCCGCGTGAATGATCTCTTTACGTACCTCAGGTTGCACACGAAAATTGTAGCTCTTGCAGGCGTCATAATCAATGATAGTTGCAAAATGGAGAGATTTACCCTTAGGAGGCCCAGCCTTCATGGCGGATTTCTTAGGGAATGAACGTAGAGCATTCAAACCCGCTTGAACCCGTTTCTTAGTCGGACTAACAAGAGTCCATTCTTTATTGCATTGCTTCTGCCATCGCTTGAACTCATATTGCCATTGAGTTCCGCCGTAGTTCCAAATGTAGAAGTAACAAATGAACTGACGAGAAACAAATTTACGGCGACCAGTGAGAAGAAATCCAACCTTTTTATTCGCCACCGTGAATCTAAAAACCCGATCACGTAGGATAGACACTTTAAGTGTATCAGATCGGCCGCCGGTGATAGACTCCAGTGCTACCGCCGCCGAGTCCTCCGTCAACTTGAAGGAAGTACGTCCAAAAGCCACCACCATTGTGAAGTGGCCAGAGTGCTGATTCGGATAAACCGAAGAGAAACAAGTGTGTCGAACCTCGTCCGCGAACTCCACGCCGGGAGCCAGATCCAAACCCATCTGGAGGGCTGCATAAACTTCCATGAGATGGTTATGTATGCAAAGAGGAGGAGACGCCGGGGACAATGACCGGAGCCAAAAGTTGATGTAGAGGCTCAATCACCGAGGATCTTGGATGGAAGGGCTAGGGTTTAGGGGCGGCGACGTGGGAGCGCCATCCCTCCCCGAGACGTATATTGATCCGTACCTATTGCAGTTATAATATTTGTAATCCGCTTTCACTCCCAGAGTGATCACGGCCCGCTATTCTAAACCTAGCTAACAATGCACAGGGTTCACTGCTGAATATTATATATATTTATAAGGCAGCATAGGATATAGGAAGGTACATCAAGGGGCGACAAAAACAAGCTATGCAATAGAATAGGATTGTAACGTACCAGCAACAGTAACCATGCCTAGTGCAAGAAATGTACGGAAAGATAGGCGATATCTGGGGAAGGAAAATGGCTCTGCTTGTCTAGAAGCTCGACGGTAGGGGTACGGTCGTCGACGAAGTAGTCGTACTCGGCATCGGTGTTGTCGGCGGCAGCGTCGAGGTCTATCGGAGAATAAAGGGGGGAGAAACAATAAATACAAAGCAATAATAGAAAATAGATGCAAGGCATGACATATGAAAAGTTAACGATGCTCTAACGCAGTACGAAGTAATATGCTCGGAGCGGGAATTCATCCGGGGATGAACAGCCAGCTCCGGGTGATTACCGGACAGGGTGGCCGAAGGGGGAAGGGATCATGCCGGAGGTGTCTTGGACGTCCGACAAACGTATGGGTGGGGTATCCGAGTTAGTTGAACTATTCTGAACAACTTTCGTGTTCAGAATAAATTCATCCGGATAGTTTAATGGTATCGGGCAATTATCGGACATACGGCCCGGAGGGGGGAATGTCGATGTTCGTTGTGTTAGAGGGGTGTTGTTGACAAACAGACATCATATTCATATTCGTTGTATTTTTCTGAGCAGCTTTGATATATAAATTATTTTGATCTGACTTACGGTTTAAAAGATATTGAATTTCAAAGTTTAAATCAATTTAAAAGCAATTCTAGAATTTCTTTTATTTATTAAATACAACATTATCCACAACCTTATCCAGAACAGTGTTTGACAGAAGGGACCCACTGTCATACACTGAGACAGAAACAAATCATTTTATTTAATTAAAAAGCAGATGGGCCCACATGTCAGTGACATATGTTATTAATAGCAGAGGGTTATTTCTTTAAACTTAATCAATTAAGGGGTGGGGGCCACTGGTCATACTATCATTTAAAACTAACAGCTATTTTATTTTAACAGGGAGTTAAGTGGGGCGGGGCCTACATGTCATAGTCACAGTTAATCAACAGGAGTCAGTTTAGATGGGGATTAGGGGACTTATGACAATGATTGCCCAGCCGTGCACGCACGGGCTCGCCGGCGGCGAACGGCGAGCGACAGGGGGCGCTGGCTGGGAGGGGCGCAGAGCGCGACCGGGACAGGGCAGAGCGCGGCCCAGGCGCGGCTAGGACAGGATGAGCGCAGGCGCGGTGGCATGGGGCCACGGCGACGTGCGGCGGCGGCCGGAGCAAAGCTCCACGTCGAACGGCGATTGCAGCAAGGGGGAAGTGAGTTTGAAGGGGGGGGATGGCGCTCACAGCAAGGCGGCAGCTGGGTCGTGAGGAGGTCGAGGCAGGTCGGAGTGGCGAGCCGCTGGCGACGCGGGTGGCGGCGTGGCCGCGACCGAGGCGGGCATGCATGGAGGCGCGAGCGCGATGCGGGGGGGGGGGGGGGGAACACAGACGCGACGCGAGGAGGGGCGCAACACCACGAGGGGTTCCACAGGGGGGCAGCGTGGCGGCCGGAGACGCCGGCGACGGCCGGAATCGGCCGCAGCCACGGCGGTCAGAAGGGGATTGAGGAGGGGAGGATCTGGAGAGAGGCTCAGAGATGGGGGCGGCTAGGGGTCCGACCTAGGGTTCCTGGGGTGTGGCCTTCTTATCCACAGAGGGCGTGGGGGGGGCAGGTGAAGGGAAGGGGGGCCGGCTCGGCCTGGCCAGAGCCATGGCTTCGTGGGGGTGGGGGCAGGGAGCAGGTGAGGGGAAGAAGACAAGGGAGGGGGAAGGTGGGCTGGGTTGGGTGGGCCTCGCCCAGGGCGAGGCTTAGGGGTTTTTCTATTTTTTTGTTATTTTCTTTTCTTTTCTGTTTTATTTTTAATTAGCCATCCAATGGTATTTTGTAAAATATGGGACCATTACCAATATTGTTATGGCATACCAATACAAGACTACAAAAAGTTTGAGCCTTTAATAAATTCATTTGGATTTTGTTGCACTTAAAAGTGGATTAAACGTGGATATTTTTCTACTGTTTGATTTGCTTAAAATGTTTAAACAATGTAAATAAATACAATTGATAAGTTATCATGACCTACTGATTATTAGGCATTTTATAAAATTGCTTTCATAATTTTTAGTTCATTTTAAATTCTCACTTGTTTATTAAAATCGAAGGCAATTTAATAATCCACCACAATTTGTTTTATGGTTTATTGTTGACTTGGAATTATTCTAAAGGCTAAGTATGACTTGGTCTAATTATTTGCAAGTTGATTAAATAATCTCCCACAATTATTGGAGCAAGATTTATAGTCCCCATCTATTTGAAATTTTTATCAGGGTTGGAATTGGACAGAGCTATGATCAAAGTGATCATGGCTTGATTAGCAACAGTAATGATCATTAACAAGAGGATCACTGTAGTGGTTACTGTTACTGGATCTGAGGGTGTTACAATAGTGTGCAACTCCCCTATCTTGAAGAGTGGAGTCCCCGACATTGGCGCCAGAAATTAGCTTTGATGGCTTCTCGCCCCTCGTTGGTTACCCAAAGTGGAAGGTTGAGATGTAGAAAGCAGAAAATTTCCCTCGGTGAAGATACCAAGGTTTGTCTCCAGTAGGACTCCGACAACGACAGAAAGGTGACAACGGCGCCAGCAGTTAGGCGGTTAACGTGGACCTGCACGCACAACAGATAACTTTGCTCCCAATGAGTACAGAGAGGTTTTCAATCCCTCCGGCCTTGTTGTTTACAAAGGAGCAAACACACGGGATAATAATGATAGCGATAGCAAAAGAAAAGGAAATAAAGGAGAAAATAAATAGCGGGTGTAAACAGTGGTGGAAATATGGACCGGGGTCCCATGATGTTCACTAGTGATGTCTCTCTCCCAAAAGACGATAAAATAGCCATGCAAGGTAAACAAATTACAGCTGGGCAATTGACAGGATTATCTGCACACACCAATGCTAACTATGCTACAAAGAAAGGAAGAGGCTCAAAAGCTTGGGCGGTACGCCAAGACAAGTAGACCGAAATCCATCTGCATCTACCTACTAATCATCCACCTTGAGATATCTATCCTGAACATCTCGCTGGTATTAAGTTGCGAATCCCACCCAAAGTGTAAACTCAAAGCAACAGACAACTGCATTAAAGAACTTTGCGTAAAGTAAACAATCCTTGCACCCGCAAGTACAAGCACCATTTTTTTCTCCCTTGTGGCAACAACACATCCCCTTGACTCATGTTTCTGTCACTCAAGCTAGTCATCAAGGGGCACGAACCCACAATCATGCATAACGCTCCCTCTTGGAGTCACTACCTACTACTTGGGCAAAGTAATAAACAGCAACGGAGAACATGCAAAAATTACTCAAGAACATAAATATAAAAGAGGAGAATCAAATATATTACTCAAACACAATCTGAACATAGTCTCATAATCCATCAGATCCCAGAAAACTCAGCATAGCAACAGTAGAATGATTACATATGTGCCTCGATCATGTAGGGAAGTTCACGAGGTCTAAACCATGAAGAACAAAGAGGAGAGGAAGACATCACATAGCTATTGATCATGGACCCATGGTCCAAGGTGGACTACTCACGGTTCATCCGGGAAGCATTCATGGTGGTGGAGAAGCTCCCGGAGGTGGTTCCTCCCTCCGGCAGGGTGCTGGGAAGAGGGCTCCTTGTGCCCCCGATGTTGGAAATGCTGCGGCGGAGGAACAGAGGAGAGATCGCGAAAAAGGGTTCTGTCCTCGAGGGTTTCGGGACAAGAGAGATATATAGGCGAAGGGGGGCAGCCAGAGGTGGACCAGGGGCCGCAGGCGCCCCCCTGGCGCGGCCTAGGGGGTGGCCGCGCCAGGTGGCCGCCTGGGCCACCCCTGGCTCCCCTCTGGACCCACTTTGGCTCTTCCAGAAGCTTCCTGTACACTGATTTTTCCTATATTTTTCCCGAAATTTTTGTGGCACTTTAAGTAATGGGAAAACCTGAAATACAAAAACAACAGAAAACAAGAACTGGCACTGGAGTGCACTGAGTTAATAGGTTAGTCCAAATATGATAAAAAGTGTATGGAAGTGCATCAATATCATAGAAATATCACACAAAAGATGCATGGAGCAAGCAGAAATTATAGATACGTTTTGGACGTATCACATGTCACAACTTTTTCTTCCCGTATCATAAGAGGCTAGAACTTGGCACAAAGCTTGAAAATAAAGATACAATGATGTTGCTACAGTAGTAACAATCATCAAGACCACGAAAAACAGAAGTAAAAACATCTTGGGTTGCCTCCCAACAAGCGCTTTCTTTTACGCCTTTAAGCTAGGTATAAAGCAAAAGAAGAAGCAAAGGTCCCTGAGATCATCGGAGTCATAAAAACCTTCAAATTGATTTTCAACAAGCTCATTCTTCTTTTTCCTAGGGAAGAGGTACTTACCTTTCGCTTTTCCACGTAAGCGCATGTGCCCCTTACCAATATCTATGAAGCCTTTCATAGCTCGGAGGAAGTCCCTTCCAAGCACGATGTTACATTGGTCTGGATCCATGACGAAGAAATCCATCGTTGCAACCCTATTAAGGTATGCGACTTGGACTTATTTTACCTTTCCTTTAACCTCTGAAATATCTCCATTAGCATGTTCATGATAAGATGACAACTTATCCATGTCTAGTTTTAAAGAATCATAAACTATTTTTGGCATTGTAGAAACCATGGATCCAATATCACAAAAAGAAAGGAAGTCTTGGTTAGAGATGCTAATCCTAACAAAAGGCTCCCAATCATCATCTATCTCCAACATTTCTTTCGTGTTGGACTTAAGTTCCTCTACCTTTCTCAACTCTAGAGCATCCATCCTTTTTTCAATAGTGGCAAGTCTATCTACAACAATATCAATGCTACGATCATAAACAAAATAACTAGATAGACCATGCAAAATATCAAGAGCTCTACCTTCATCACACTCTTAAAATTCTCCTTCAGCTATAATATCAAGAGAGTGTTTACACCACTTAAAAATACCATGGTAAAAATTTCTAAGAATTTTTTTTATGGGTATCCAAGGTATAATTCTCTTATGTGCCTCAGAAATTCTGTCCCATGCCTTCTTCATATTTTCTCCATCCCTTTGACGGAAATCTAGGACTTTCGATTCCCTCAAAGCACCAAGTCCTAACATGTTCATCTAAACAAGAAGGACTACTAAAAGCAAGGTAAATATTTTTTGTGTGATTTTTGATATAGGACACTAGATAAAAACTGAAAGGTAAACTAACAAGACTAAAAAGAAAAGGTAAAAGATAGTGTGCAACTCCCCTATCTTGACGATTGGAGTCCCCTTCAACGGCGCCAGAAATTTTCTTGATGTGCGAGAGATGATAATGGCTTCTCTCCCTTCGTTGGTTACACCAAGTGGAAGGTGAGATGTAGGATAGCAGCAAATTTCCCCTATGTAGAGGATAGGTTTTGTCTCCTGTAGGACACGAAAGCGGCAAAGTAGGTGACAACGACGCTAGCAATTTAGCGATTGACGCGGACCTGCACACACACAACAAATAACTTTTCTCCCAACGAATTTCAGAGAGGTTTTCAATCTCTCCGGTCTTGTTGTTTACAAAGGGTCAAACACAATGGATAATGATAATGGTGATAGCAACTGAAAGTAAAAGCAGAAAATAAATGAGCGTGTAAACAGTGATGAGAATATGGACCGGGTCCCGTGATGTTAAATGGTGATGTCTCTCTTCCAAAAGACAATTAAACTGCTATGCGAGGTAAACAAATGACAGCTGGGCAATTGACAGGATTAAAAATGCACCGCAATGCTAACTATACTACAAAGAAAGAACGAGACTTAAAAGCATGGGCGGTACGCCAAAATAAGTAGACCGAAATCCAACTGCATCTACTACTAATCATCCACCTTGAGATATCTATCCAGAACATCTCGCTGCTATTATGTTGCGAGACCCACCCAAAGTGTAAACCCAAAGCAACAGACAACTGCATTAAAAAGCACTTTGCGTAAAGTAAACAATCCTTGCAACCGCGGTTACAAGCGCCGTTGTTTTCCCGCTTGTGGCAAAAGCACATCCCCTAGACTCATGTTTCTGTCACTCAAGCTAGTCATCAGGGGGCATGAACCCACAATCGAGCATGACGTTCCCTCTTGGAGTCACTACCTACTACTTGGCCAAAGCAATAAACATCAACGGAGAACATGCAAGAATTAGTCAAGAACATAAATATAAAAGATAAGAACCAAATATATTACTCAATCACAAACTGAATATAGTCTCATAATCCATCGGATCCCAGCAAAGTCAACATAGCAACAACAAAAATTTAAATATGTGCCTCGATCATGTAGGGCAGCTCACGAGGTCTAATCCATGAAGAACAAAGAGGGGGAGAGAACATCACATCGCTACTGATCACGGACCCATGGTCCAAGGTAGAATACTCATGGATCATCCGGGAAGAATCCATGGTGGAGGAGAGGCTCCCGGAGGTCAATCCTCCCTCCGGCAGGGTGCCCGGAAGTGGTATGTTGGCCCTCCCGAGCTTGGAAGCGCGGCGGCGGCGGAACAGAGGCCAGATCGCGAAAAGGGTTTTGTCTTCGGAAGAATCCCATCACGAAGAATATATAGGATAAGGGGGCAGCCAGGGGGGCCACCAGGTGTCCAGGCGCCCCCCTGGCGCGACCAAACCCTAGGCCGCGCCACCTGGCCGCCTGGACACCAGGTGGGGCCCCTCTGGCCCTCCTTCGGGACTACGGAAGCTTCCGTTGCGCTGATTTTTTATCTGATTTTCCTGATTTTTTGGAGCACTTTTCATATGGGGGAAACCTGAAATAGAAAAATAGCAGAAAACAGGAACTGAAACTGTGGTGCACTGAGTTAATAAGTTAGTTCAAATATGATCAAAATTGTATGAAAATGTATCTAGATCATAGAAATATCACGCAAAACATGCATGGAGCAAGCAAAAATTATAGATACGTTTGGGACGTATCAGTAATTCGCTGTGTTCTTCATCGTGTGCTTGTGCCTAGACCTGTCCGGACGCCATCGCATGCTCAGTGTTCCCCTCTCTTAAGCCATCCCTATGGCATCTGCCGTTACTTATCGACGACAATTGGCGCCCCCCGTGGGGAAATCTTGTCGGGACCCAGAATATGCGTATGTAATTCCAGTCACTACTCAATCACATAGTGAGCCGAGAGTCGTACCCACTTGTCTAAGCAGACAAGGCCAAGCACAGAACACTCTCGGAAAGCATCGTGCGTGAGGGGCATCCCATCCAGGCCGGATGATCGACTGAGATGGGTCCTCATCGCGCGCTCACAAGTCTAACTGATTATGGGTGGTGAAATCCCATACTCATAGACAAGTCGCCTCAACCATGTTATCGATTGAATCATAAACAGACTCCAGCCCGATCACTTAGTCGGGGTCTAGGGCGGGCTCGATCATACAACAAAGTGTGCACGTGACAGAGTCACGAGCAATCGCATCGCGATGCCCCAAGCTGCGCACATCTAAGGGCCACTTGGTGTATAAAATACCGCCAGCCAGATCACATGTAAGGTCTCGAAAACCCATACTAAGACATGCATGTCATAAACATACACGCAGCACACATATCTAGTATGAACAGCAGGTATCATCACATAACTCTACAAAGTGTATCTTTATTGACTTACACATAGAGCATACAAGGATCACATGTATGTGATCAACATTACATTATACAACGGAAGATTATTAGGTCTGAGTACAGACAAGTTTAACAAATGGCTTAGAGAAGCCTTGTAAACATACATGCCCTTCCACGAGGGACCATACTGTTGTCTGGAACTATACTACCAAGGTCAACGTCGAGCTTCACGAAGGTGACTCCATCGGGGTCCGGGTTCTCATCTAAAACATAGAATAAGCAAACGTGAGTACAAATGTCACAACCCTCTATTAGGTAATGTGCTAGGATCAAAGTCACCTTGCATCATGTTAAAAATTTCAAAAGAAATCAATTAAAATCAAATTCAAATGCAAATGGGAGAAGGAACCCCCCCTAGATGAATTAATTCAAAAGGCCAGAAATAAATCTTCTCCAAAAATTCATGTTTGAATTTTGAAAAGTCTTATAAATGAGTGTGATCACATATCAAGTGATGTGGGACCCACCCCATGCTCATGAATTTTTCAAATATTCAAACAGGACCTTGAATTAATTCAAAAACCCCTATTTGATTTAAAGTTCAAATAATTTGAATTTTAAAAATGTTCAAACTTTTCAAGTGGCTAGCCTAGTATATTGTGAAGCCACATAAAAAGTTTCAGCATTTAATAAAATGCCTAGCTAATTAATTAGCACAGCAAAACAAAATTACAGAAAAGAAAACTGAAAGAAAATAGAAAAAAAGGGCCTACCTGGTTTCGGCCCAACTCATCCCACCAGCCAGCCCAGCCCACCCAGCCTTGTCGTCTACCCCCGGGCACGAGCACACAGCTGCATGCCCGGCATGCTGACGCCGGCGGGCAGCAGCTAGCCTGCTTGGCCCCTCCCCGACCCGCCTAGAAGCGCCACGACGACGCCCTGGAGACGCCGTGTCCATTCCCCCCTGGGAGCCGTCTCCCCTTTTTCTCTCGCTCGATTCCATCGCCGTCCGTGAGCAACCGTGGAACACGCCGCCGTCTTCACGCGGCCACCGTCGACGAGAGGACGCACCGCAAAGTCCATCCGCTCCGCAGTCGTCTACAACCCCACCGTGCAGAAGGAATCGAAGACAGGCACCCCCACGAGCTCGCTAACTTCATCGTCTTCGTCTCCGGCCGCTGCGGATCCACCTCGAAATCCAGCAGCTCCAGAGCTTCCCCGCCTCCATCGACTGCATAGCTGCACTCCCTGCGTCTGGGTGAGCGTTTCCCCTCAAGCCACGGCTTCCTTCCCCTCCCCTAGCTCGATCTGCCATGGACGCCGGAGTAAAGAGCCGCCGTGCTCGTCGTCGACGAGCCTGCGCTAAGAAATCGTCCTCACCACCTTGTCCTTCGCAACCGCCGTGAACTGCTGCTTCGAACGCGCCCAACCGTGGCTCAAATGGTGCACCACATCAAGATCTGCACCACGACTGTGCTGCTGCCGGCGCCTTGGCTCGTCGCCGACGTCCCTCCGGTGAGCCCCGGTGCTGCTCGTTTGTCTCAGATGAAGCGCGCGTGCCTGGGCTCCCGTTTGGTGGTTGCGGCGTGCCTAATGGTGCCCGGAGCCGCCGTCTCCGTGGACGCCGCCGCGTCTGGACGTCACCGGCGGCTAGCCGCCGGCGAGGCCAACGTGGCTGTGATTAGTTTAGTGCTAATCCCCCCCTTACAGAGACTGACATGTGGGCCCTGGGCCTATTTAACCCCTCTGTTAAGCCTAAGCTTAATTAAAATGTTCAGTTAACTAAACAGTCACTGACTAGTGGGACCCCCTGGTCAGAACCCCCCCTGACACCAGCATGACATCACAGTGACGCAGTAAATCGAATAATTGATTTATTTAAATACAGAAAATCCAGAAAAAGGCTTAAACTTTGGAAATTCATAGAAAATTCATATTAACTCCAAATTTAACATATAATATATGAAAAATGATCAGGAGAAAATAATCTATCCAAATATGCAACTTTCAACTATGTTTGAGTTGCATTTAAAATGGGACCAGTAGCATTTGCTATTTGGTTTAATTATAATTTAATCAAATTTAATTCAAATGCTTTTGCAATCTGAATCTTAGCAACATGCCACATTTCATTTGAACATCAGAGGCATATCATAAACATTTCAAAATGAGTTGCATTGCTCAAACAATAGCATTTGTAACTTGGCTTTGGAGTTTGAATTTGCAATTTCATTTGCAATATACTCCATTTAAATGGAATTGCCTCACACATCAAAAGCATATACATCAAGTTTCAACCTTCAACCATGTGATTGTGCATTGTATTTACTTTGCTACCTTGTTTGTTGTTTGTCGAGTAGAAGTTGAACAAGAACAGGAGGCTGCCCCCTTCGTTGAAGATCCCGAGACTGAACCTCGTCAGCAAGGCAAGAAAACCCCCATTGATCATGTCGATAAAATCCCACTTCCCTCTCATGTCTCGCTTATGCATTGTATAGGATGATTACCATGCTACGTTTCTACCGCATAGATGAACCCATTCCTTTGCATGACCTATCATTTGTCACAGTAGTAAGGAAACCACAATCCTAGAAAATGTAGGAGTTGAATGATATCATGTGACCCCTGCAACTGTTAATGCTTATTGCATGCTTAGAGTGGTACAATGTTGATACTGTTATGTGAGTCGGGATGGTAGTGATCATGTTGATGATGGTGGGAATGTGTTGGTGAATCTACCCTAATACAAGGTGAACGATAAGAGGCTGTGTAGGAGTACACAGTGGGTTGTCTCATTGAACACCGCCCTAAGTCCGAGTTCTTGTGTGGTAATCCAAGATGAAGAGTACAACCACACATTGGGCTCACTAACCCCTCTCAACCTATTAACTCATCCCTTTCGATGTCCAGATGTCGCAATAGTTCAAAGTTCTGGTAGGTTTGTGGCCTGGCTGCTAAGTGAGAGAACGGCTGAACCGAGACCAGCTTATGCACCACGCACACATCATCTGGGTCCACTTCGGTAAACCGGCCGGGTTCACGATAGTGGTAGCGAACCCAGGTAGGCGGCTTTCTTGGACTAGATTGGCTATGAGGTAACAATTGTGGTGAGCATCCTCGCCGACACTTCTTGAACGGTGTCGAGTACAAAGGCAGTAACCGATGATCATGTGTGTGTAGCGGTACACCCCTGCAAGGTTAACAAAACTATTCGCATAACCGTGTCCGCGGTTGAGGGACTACTTGGAAAGATGTGCCAGATTATTAGACAACTTGAACCGGATACTTATAAAACTTGCCAAGATAAGTGTGAGTGCTATGGCGTGCTTTCTCGTGGGGAAGTCGAGGAAGGCACCATAGTGGTGTAATTGGTTGGAGGATGTAGTGGACTCGTGTACGCTTCTTACCTCAAGTCTGGTACTCGTAGTTCAGGACTAGCCAAGTCAAAGCTGGCACTTCTGCAATTGAACCCCACCTCCCTTTGCCTTGATACATGTGCATGAGTAGTATAGTTCCTACGTAAGTCTTGCTGAGTACGACTTTGTACTCACGTTTGCGTTTAAATAAGGCTTCTTAAGCCATTTGGTAAACTTGTCTGTACTCAGACCTACTTTGCTTCCGCTTGTTTGTTGTAATGTTGGATCACATGCTTGTGATCTCTGTGTGCACTCTGTGAGAGTTATCAATAAAATGTATACTTTGTAGAGAATTGCAATGATACCTGCTGTTCATACAAGGCATGTGTGCTGCGTGTATGTTTATAACATGCATGTCTTTGTATGGGTTTTCGAGACCTTAGTTGTGATCTGGCTGGCGGTCTTTTATACACCAAGTGGCCCTTAGATGTGCGCAGCTTGGGGCATCGCGATGCGATTGTTCGAGACTCTGTCTCGTACACACTTTGTTGTATGATCGAGCCTGCCCTAGACCCCGACTAAGTGATCGGGCTGGAGTAAGTCTATGTAATAGTTACGAGATAGTCGATAGTATGGTTGAGGCGACTTGTCTGTGAATATGGGAGTTCATCACCCATATCATTTAGACTTGTGTGCGGACGATGAGGACCCATCTCAGTTGATCATCCGGCCTGGATGGGATACCCCTCACGTACAATGCTTTCCGAGAACGTTCTATGCTTGGCCTTGTCTGCTTAGACAAGTGGGTACGGTTATCGGCTCTCCATATGACTATGTCGTAGCGGGACTTGCATACGCTAACCCCGGGTCCCGACAAAAAAGTCGTACTCAGCAAGACTTACATCAGAACTAAACTACTCATGCTCGAGTTTCAAGGTCAGGAAGGTGGGGTTTCATCATGCAGAAGTGCCAGCTTTGACTTGGCTAGTCCTGCACTACGAGTACCAGACTTGAGATAAGAAGCGTACACGAGTCCACTACCCACTCTCCAACCAATACGCCACTATGGATACTTCCTCGACTTCCCCACGAGGAAGCACACCATAGCACTCACGCTTATCTTGCGAGTTTTAGAGTATCCATTTAAGTTGTCTAATAATCAAGCATAGCTTTCCAAGTAGTCCATGACCGCGGACGCGGCTATTCGAATAGTTTTGTTAACCCTGCAGGGGTGTACCGCTACACACACATGACCATCGGTTACCGCCAGGTCTCGGCACCATTCAAGGGGTGTTGGCGAGGATGTTCACCACAACACTTCGCCCACAGGTCCGTTCTAGTCCAAGGAGTCAACTGTCTGAGTTCCAAACCCAACTGGAGTTCCGGCCGAGCTTCCAGCCAGGACTCAAACCATGTAGGAACGACTGACAAGCCCACCTCGACGGATGGTTCTCCGCTTGACAAGCCATGTTCTACAAGCCCTACCATGAATGCCACATTTCATTTCCTTTATCTTTCTATGCATATGCCGAATGGAAAATCCCGAACTAGGTGTGACTCCTGGACTTGGATCGGGGTGAGTTACTAGGTCGAGAGGGGTTAGTGAGCCCAATGTGTGGTTGTACTGTTTGTCTCAGATTACCATACAAGAACTCGGGCTTAAGGCGGTGTTTAACGAGACAACCCACTGTGTACTCCTACACAGCCTCTCATCGTTCACCTTGTATTAGGTAGATTCACCAACACAGTTTCACTTTCATCAACACCATGTTCACTATCATCCCGACTCACATCAAAAGCATCCTCATTGTAAACTCTAAGCATGCAATAAGCAGTAACAGTTGCAGGGGCCAGATGATATCAATCAACTCCTATGTCAGCTAGGATTGTGGTTTGCATACTACTGTGACAAGATGATAGGTCATGCATCGGATATGGGTTCAACTATGCGGTAGAATCGATACAAGGTGATCTCCTAAACATGCATAAGCGAGAATGAGAGGGAATTGGGATTTTATAGACATGATCAATGGGGTTTGCTTGCCTTGCTAACGAGGTTCACACACGTTGTCTTCAACGAAGATGGTGGCCTCCGGTTCCGGCTCCACTTCTATCGAGCAAAAAAAGCAATCAAGGAATAAATTTATTTGCGATGCTCAAGCACATGATCAATGTTGTAGTGGTGATGTTCATGGTCACAATGTGTTCGCAATTCCATTTAAAAGAAGCCAATTGCAAAGTCAATTGTAAATGCACCTCAAATTTGAAATTGTATTAAAGCCATATGGATGTTTGCCACTGTTCACCCAATTTTAATTGGTCAAACATGAAAACAAAGTCCATATTCACAATCCTTGGATTTTTCTGATAATTTTAGACATATTATTTGCCCAATTTGGAGTTCATATGAATTAATTATGAATTTCTAAAGTTTAAATTTTTTTTCTGCCTTTTTCTTATTTAAATTAATTGATTTAGCAATTATGGCGTCAAGCCCACGTCAGCATGACGTGTGGGCCTCCCTGACAGGGGGGTCCCACTGGTCAGTGGCTAGGCTTAGTTTAAACTTCTGTTTAAGTTAACAGGGGGTTAATTAGTTAACCTGGGCCCACTGTAAGTGTCCCAGGGGGGGTTTAGGTGGGGATTAGGCTTAGGGTTAGGGCGCTAATGGCGAGCTCGCCGGGAACTCGCCGGAGCTTCGCCGGGTTTGGGGTTTTGTGCACGGGGAAGGGGGCTACGGTCACTGGAATGTAGCCCGCAGGATGGCGCATCTCAGGGAGCAGGTGGGGGTCAAGAAAATGCTCTAGGTCGTCGCCTATTTCAACGGAGGCGGCGGCCGGAGCTCGGACTTCGCCGGAACCACGCTCCAGGGCACGGGAGGAGGCAGGAGAAAGGGAAAAGCGACGGGCTTCTCACCCTGAGCGCGAAGAGGAGCTCGGGGAAGCCGGGGATGCTCGGGTTGCAGCGTATTTGAAGGTCGTCTCCTCGGCGGCCGGCGGCGTCTCAGTGAAGAAGGCGACGTATCCAAGGGTACCTGGGCTCGATTGAGGGGGCTAATCGGCGAAGCTCTCCACGGCGGTTCTTCTAGACAACTTGAGGCGACGGATGGGCCACGGTGGCCGCGCTTGCGCGCGACGGCGGCGACGGCGTGCTCTCTAGTGGCCGTCGAATCCAACGAGAGAGAGAGAGAGCGAGAGGAAAACGAAAGAGGGGGAAAGACTTCGGGGCCTTCCAGGCGTCCACGGCGAGGGGATAGGGCCAGGGGGAAGCAGGAGGTGGCCGAATGCCGTAGCATGGCCGCCACGCAGCTCCGAGCCTGCCTGGCGCGAGGTAGAAGACGACCCTACCCCTGGTGGGCTGGGCCGGCTTGCTGGCCAGGCTGGGCCACGTGGGCCAGAAGCACAGGTAAGTTTCCTTTTCCTTTTTATTCTGTTTTTCTTTTCTGTTATTTGTTTTACTGTGCTAAAAAAATTAGCTAGGCATTTTATTAAATGCTCCAAATTTTTATGTGGACTTGTAATGCATATAGCTAGCCACTCACAAAGTTTGGGCATTTTTAAAATTCAAATAATTTGAACTTTAATTCAAATAGGGTATTTATTAATTTCCAAGCCCTGTTTGGAATATTTGAAAAATCTTGGTGCATGAAGTGGGACCCACTTCACTTTATATGTGATCATGCATATTTATAAGACTTTTCAAAAATACCAGAGGTATTTTTGGATGTCAGAACCCCAATTAGGGTAAGTGCTACGGTTTTATTGTGCCTTTGCATCATGCAAAAATTCAAAAGAAAATTCAAAAATGGGGAAAAGAAAAGCCCTGAGAAATTAAATCAAATGGCCAGATAAAAATCTTTTTCCAAAAATCATTTGAATGTTTGGAAAATTCCTATAAATGGTGCTGATCATTTTAAAAATGGTTTGGGAGAAATCCCATGCTCATGGAATTTTCTAATTTTCAAACAATGCCTTGGAAAATTAAATAAACCCCTATTTGATTTAAAATTCAAATGTTTTGAATTTTAAAAATGCTCAAATTTTATAAGTGGCTAGCTCTCTATTTTATGAGGCCATATAAAAATTGTGGCATTTTGTAAAATGCCTAGCTATTTTTATTAGCTAGGTCAACCTATTTACAGAGAAAGAAAAAGAAAAAGGAAAAACAGAGCAGAGAACAGCTTACCTCACGCCCACAGGCGAGGCCCACCTTACCTGGCCTCGGTCCAGCCCACCCCAGATGCTTGTCGTCTTCTTCCCCTCCGAGCCAAGCTGCTCGCTGGAGCAGAGCATGGCCACGGCGACGACACGACGACGCCCGCGCCTTCTAGGCCTCCCCTTCCCTCTCTCTTGCGCCACGCATCGCCGCAGAAGCCCGCCCCGCACCTCCAGCTCACCCCAGCCCCTCTCTTTCCCCTCCGGCGACGAAAAACCGAGCGCCCCCATGACCTAGCCGGAGCGCGCCGACGCCCCGACGTGGCCACCGGCAGCCCGAGGCCCCGCCGTCTTGTCCAATTGATCCAGCGGCAACGTCCTCTTCGAACCCCCGCCTCAATTGAAGCTCGGAGCCACCGGAGACGTCGCGAGCACCAAGACTTCGCCGCCGGCCGCCGAGGAGGAGAACTCCGAATTCGACGCCACCGAGCTCCCTCCGGCTTCCCCGAGCCCTTCTTCGCGTTCGCGGTGAGCAGAGCTCCATTTCGCCCCTAGCCGCGCCTCTTCCCGTGCCCTCCCGCCTAGTTCCGGCGAGGTCCGAGCTCGGCCTGCCGCCGCGGTTGAAGTAGCCGACGCCACATGCCATGTCTTTGAACCCCGACCACTCCACTGGATGCGGAAGATGACGAGGAGCAAGCCCGTGCCCTCCAGATCCCTCCCCGCACCCTAAAACCCAACTCCGGCGAGTCTCCGGCAGGGTTCCCGCGGCCCCGCCATTAGATCCACTAAACCTAAGCTAAACCCCCCACTAATCCTAACCCCTGGGCCACTGACAGTGGGCCCAGGCTGCTGACTAACCACTGTTAGATTTAAACTAACACGGTTTTAACCCACAGAGACAGACAGGTGGGCCCCTGTTGTCAGCCCCCTGGTGACATCAGCACTGCGTCACAGTGATGCAATAAGTCTTTTTCTAGAGATTAAAAGAATTAAAGAAAAGAGAGAAATTCCAGAAAATAACCTAAACTTTGGAAATTCATAATTAATTCATACTAACTCCAAATATAGCAAATAATATATGAAAAATGATCAGGAGAAAATTATTTATCCAAATATGAAACTTTCAACTTTGTTTGAGTTGATTTTAAAATGGGACCAGTAGCATATGTCATTTGATTTATTTGAAATTAATTCAAATTCAATTCAAATGATTTTGCAACTTGGACCATGGAATTATACTATAATTCAGCCACACTTCAGAGGCATATCATACACAATTCCAAAAGGTTCAAAATGATCAAACAATGTCACATGTAACTTGGTCAAGTTTGAATTCAAATTGGAGTTTGAATTTTCAATTCAATTTGCAATATACTCCATTTAAATGGAATTGCCCAAACACATCAGAAACATAAACATCAAGTTTCAACCTTCAACCATGTGTTTGTGCATCGTATTTATATTGCTTCCTTGTTTGTTGTTTGTCGAGTAGAGGTGGAACCCGAGCAGGAGGCTGCCCCCTTCGTTGAAGACACCGTTATCAAAACCTCGTCAGCAAGGCAAGCAAACCCCATTGATCATGTCGAAAAAATCCCACTTCCCTCTCATGTCTCGCTTATGCATTGTTTAGGATGATCACCATGATAACGTTTCTATCGCATAGTTGAACCCATATCCTTTGCATGACCTATCATCTTGTCACAGTAGTAAGCAAACCACAATCCTAGCAAATGTAGGAGTTGGTTGATATCATGTGGCCTCTGCAACTGTTACTTCTTATTGCATGCTTAGTGGTACAATGAGGTTGCTTATGATGTGAGTCGGGATGATGATAAACATGGTGTTGATGAAAGTGAAACGTGTTGGTGAATCTACCCTAATACAAGGTGAACGATGAGAGGTTGTGTAGGAGTACACAGTGGGTTGTCTCGTTGAACACCGCCTTAAGTCCGAGTTCTTGTGTGGTGATCCAAGAAGAAGAGTACAACCACACATTGGGCTCACTGACCCCTCTCATCCTAGTACCTCACCCCGTTCGAACCCCAAGAGTCGCAGTAGTTCGGAGTTTTGGTAGGGCTGTGGCACGGTCTGCGAAGTGGATGAACGGCTTTTCAAGACCGGCTTGGGACCCTGCACACATCGTTTGAGGCTGTACTGGAACCTCGGCCGGACTTCCATACGGATCCCCCTCAGATAGGCGACTCTCTGTACTAGAACGGAGCTGTGGGAGAAGTGTTGTGGTGGCATCCTCGCCGTCATTTTTTGAACGGTGACATGCAAAAGGCGGCAACTGATGACACGTGTGTGTAGCGGTACACCCCTGCAGGGTTAACAAAACTATTCGAATAGCCGCGTCCGCGGTTAAGGACTGCTTGGAGAGCTGTGCTCGATTATTAGACAACTTGAACTGGATACTTATAAAATACACCAAGATAAGCGTGAGTGCTATGGTGTGCTTCTCGTGGGGAAGTCGAGGAAGTAACCATAGTGGTGTAATTGGTTGAAGAGATGTAGTGGACTCGTGTACGCTTCTTACCTCAAGTCTGGTACTCGTAGTTCAGGACTAGCCAAGTCAAAGCTGGCACTTCTGCAAGTGAAACCCCACCTCCCTTTATGTCAGAACCCTCTGTTAGGTAATGTGCTAGTATCAATTTCACTTTGCATTCATGAATGAAATCAAAGGAAATTCAAATTCAAAAGCAAATGGGAGAAGGAACCCCCCAGATGATTTAATTCAAAAGGCCAGATAAAAATCTTTTCCAAAAATTCATGTTAGATTTTTGAAAAGTCTTATAAATGAGTGTGATCACATATCAAGTGATGTGGGACCCACCCCATGCTCATAGATTTTTCAAATAATCAAACAGTGCCTTGGAATTAAAGAAATACCCCTATTTGATTTAAAATTCAAATCTTTTGAATTTTAAAAATGTTGAAAGTTTATGAGTGGATAGTCTATATTGTTATGAGGCCACATAAAAGTTTTCAGCATTTAATAAAATGTTTAGCTATTTTATTTAGCTAAACAGAACAAATGTCAGAAGAGAAAACAAAAAGAAAAATAGAAAAGGAAGCAGAAACCTTACCTTAAGCCCAGGCGAAGCCGGCCCACCCCAGCCCAGCCGGCCCACAGGGGCAGCGGTGTCTTCTTCCCCGTCCCGCGCCTCCAAGCTGCTCGCTGGAATGCCACCGAGCTAGCCGGAGACGACACGTCGTCGTCGAAGAGCTTCCAGGCCTCCCCGTGGCCTCTTCTCGCACCTGGAGACGCCCTGGAGCATGCCACGTCCATTCCCCCCCTCCAGAGCTTCCTCCTCCTCCTCCCGTGCTTAAATCCGTCGCCGCCCGAAGCCTCACCGGAGCGCACCGCCGTGGACAACGTGGCCACCATGCCCTAGAGCTCAAGCCAGCAAGTCCACCGTGCTCCTCGTCCTCGACTTCGTCTTCAAGAAGAAGCTGAAGCCCTAATTCCTCCCCGAGCCGACGCCTTCGTCTTCAACCTCTCGCTGGACCCGCGAGCTCGCCGCCGTCGATTCGCCGCCGTTGAAGCCTCCCCAAGCTTGTCGTTGCTTCCGTTCGAACCGCGGTGAGCTACTGAGTGTTTCCCCTAAGCTTCCAGCACCCCGCGACCCCTCTATCCGTTTTCGCCATGGATGCCGAAGCACGTCGCCGCCATGGACGACGATGAGGTCGCCCCTGTGCCCCATCATCGCGTCCAGCGCGCGCGTTTGACTCCCATGTGACTCTAGCTTTCGAACGCACGCGAGCTCAGCCCAAACCGTGCACTACAACGTCAACTACGACCTCGCCGCCGTTCTTTTGCCGCCGGAGTCGTCGCCTTCGTCGCTCCCGACCTCCCCGTGACCCCCTGTTACTTCCAGACGATGCGGAAGACCTCCAGGAGCACGCCGATGCCCTCCGTTTCCTCTCCCGTGGCCCCTAGTCCATTCCGCCGAGTCGCCGCCGCGGCTCCAGTCGCCGGCGGTTAACCGCCGGTGGTTTATCCCTTAATCACTCGCCTAATGACCCCCTGGGTCACTGACCAGTGGGCCCAATGGCTTAATTAAGCCACTGGATTAATTTAACCCACGGGTTATTTAAATCCAGTCACTGACACCCTGACCCCACATGTCAGCCCCCCCTGACGTCAGCACTTGCGCAATAAATCAGTTAAATGAATTTCCAGAGATTATTTGAATTAAAAGAATTCCAGAAATTCCAGAAAATACCCCAAACTTTGGAAATTCATAGAAAATTCATATTAACTCCAAATTGGACAATTAATATATGAAAAATGATCAGGAGAAAATTATCTTTCCAAATGCAACTTTCAACTATGTTTGAGTTGAATTTAAGTTGGGACCAGTAGCATATGTCATTTGGTTTATTTGAATTTAATTCAAATTCAAATCAATTGATCTTGCAACTTGGACCATGGAATTATGCTACAATTCAACCACACATCAGAGGCATATCATACACATTTGAAAATAATTCAAAATGATCAAACCATGTCACTTGCAACTTGGCTAATTTGAATTCAAATGTGCAGTTTGAATTTGCATGTTAAATGCAATACACTCCACTTAAATGGAATTGTCTCACACATCAAAACTTATACCTCAAGTTTTAGCATTCAATCATGTGCTTGAGCATTGCATTCATATTGATTGCCACTTCGTGCTTTCTTTGTCAAGTAGAGGTGGAACCGGAGCAGGAGCCTTCCCCCTTCACTAAAGACCCAGAACCCGAACCTCGTCAGCAAGGCAAGCAAACCCCCATTTATCATGTCGATAAAATCCCACTTCCCTCTCATGTCTCGCTTATGCATTGTTAGGATGATCACCATGATTCGTTTCTACCGCATAGATGAACCCATTCCTTTGCATGACCTATCATTTTGTCACAGTAGTAAGCAAACCACAATCCTAGCAAATGTAGGAGTTGTTTGATATCATGTGGCCCCTGCAATGTTACTGCTTATTGCATGCTTAGTATGATACCATGTTGTACTGTGATGTGAGTCGGCATGGGAATGATCATGTTGATGTTGGTAGAAAAGTGTTGGTGAATCGACCCTAATACAAGGTGAACGATGAGAGGCCGTGTAGGAGTACACGGTGGGTTGTCTCGTTGAACACCGCCCTAGTACGAGTTCTTGTGTGGTGATCCAAGATGAAGAGTACAACCACACATTGGGCTCACTGACCCCTCTCAACTTACTAACTCATCCCTTTCGATGTCCAGATGTCGCATTAGTTCGGAGTTCTGGTAGGCTTGTGGCTTGGATGCTAAGTGAGAGAACGGCTCACCTGAGACCGGCTTATGCACCACGCACACATCGCTTGGGTCCACTTCGGTAAACCGGCCGGATTCACGATAGTGGTAGCCAACCCAAGTAGGCGGCTTTCTTGGACTAGATAGGCTATGAGGTAACAGTTGTGGTGAGCATCCTCGCTGGCACCCCTTGAATGGTGTCGAGATCAAAGGCGGTAAATGATGATCATGTGTGTGTAGCGGTACATCCTTGCAAGGTTAACAAAACTATTCGAATAGCCGCGTCCGCGGTTATGGACTACATGGAAAGCTTAGCTTGATTATTAGACAACTTGAATCGGATACTTCTAAAACACACCAAGATAAGTGTGAGTGCTATGGCGTGCTTTCTCGTGGGGAAGTCGAGGAAGGTACCATAGTGGTGTAATTGGTTGGAGAAGGTAGTGGTCTCGTGTACGCTTCTTACCCCAAAGTCTGGTACTCGTAGTTCAGGACTAGCCAAGTCAAAGCTGGCATTTCTGCAAGTGAACCCCACCTCCCTTTACCTTGATACATGTGCATGAGTAGTATAGCTCCTATGTAAGTCTTGGTGAGTACGACTTTGTACTCACGTTTGCTTAATCTATGTTTTAGATGATGCCACTGACCCCGAAGGTGGCTTCTTCATCAAGCTGGACGGCTGAAGACAAACTAGTCTAGTCCCAGTCAGACGACTGGTTCCCTCGTGGAGGGATTTGTGTTTAAATAAGGCTTCTTAAGCCATTTGTTAAACTTGTCTGTACTCAGACATAATGTGCTTCCGCTTGTAATGTAATGTTGGATCACATGTATGTGATCTCTGTGTGCACTCTATAAGAGTTATCAATAAATATGTACACTTTGTAGAGAATTGCAATGATACCTGCTGTTCATACAAGGCATGTGTGCTGCGTGTATGTTTATAACATGCATGTCTTTGTATGGGTTTCGAGACCTTAGTTGTGTTCTAGCTGGCGGTCTTTCATACACCAAGTGGCCCTCAGATGTGCGCAGCTTGGGGCATCGCGATGCGATTGCTCGAGACTCCATCTCGTGCACACTTTGTGGTATGATCGAGCCCGCCCTAGACCCCGACTAAGTGATCGGGCTGGAGTAAGTCTATGTAAGAGTTTTGAGATAGTCGATAGTATGGTTGAGGCGACTTGTCTTTGAATATGGGAGTTCACCACCCATATCATTAGACTTGTGTGCAGACGATGAGGACCCATTTCAGTTGATCATCCGGCCTGGATGGGATGCCCCTCACGTACGATGCTTTCTGAGAATGTTCAGTGCTTGGCCTTGTCTGCTTAGACAAGTGGGTGCGGTTCTCGGATCTCCAGATGACTATGTCTTAACTGTACTTGCATACGCTAACCCCGGGTCCCGACAGACTTGGTATCAGAGCAGGACTGACTGTAGGACTAGTAGCCTTGGCCGAAGTTGAGTCTAGCTTGCTATAGTTATATAGTTATTATGGGTATATAAGGGAACAACGTAAGGCTTCTTTTTTCTCCTTACCCCCTTCGTTCTGAGTTCTGAGTCACCCTCATCTTATTCTACGGGAAGATAGGACTAGGCTCTCCTCTGTCTGATTAGCACATCTCGTTGATTGCTTCCTTATAGCCGTAGGAAAGTTGTGTCAGGTTTTCCTAGCATTGTTGTAATGCTGATTTCTTACATCGTATTATGTAAGTTCTGTTTTTCATGATTGAAAGAAATTGTCATTTCTTACAATTACAGCTGTTATGCTGTCCGAGTCATTCCAGGTTTATCTCATAATCTGATGCATTTGCAAACTCCTTTCTGTTTCAGATGGAAGATCTTCCCCCTCGGCAGATTGTTCGTTTGACCAGGTGCCTCAGTGTGCGTGGCCATCCCGCCACGTTGATCGAGATGATGTCCTATGTGGGATATCGGTGGTACCCTGAGTACACCGTCGAGGAGCAGTTCCACGAATTCAACCAAACGCAGTTCCACTGCATCGTCCGGATCTACCCGCACCACGTTGGAGTCACCCAGCCTATCCACTTTGGACATGGCATTGGCATCACCGAGAACATGGCTGTGGAGGATGCTGCATATTCATGTATTACACTGCTGAGAGAGGAGCACACGTTGCTGAGAGAGTCTTCTTTCCGCTATATCCCTGCTGCACTTCCAGGAGAAGAGGGAAATTACACCGGACTCTACTCAGATCACTCTGCAGAGGATCCCGCACTTCAGATGACTGCTAGGTTTGCTAGTGACAGAGATCGTGATGCACGCGCTCTCCGTTTCGAGCTCCACGCCACTCGTGTTCATCTATATCGAGCACTGACGCTCTTGGCACCCTTTGTGAGTGTGGGATCAGTTGAGTTTGATACGATCTATCCAGTGAGGACTCAGATGCCTTCTCGAGTTGCTTGGCCCGAGATTGGAGGCATTTTTCCACCCCGTGGTCCTTTGCTTCCACCCTACGCTGGACCCAGGCCCCATCCTTGCCCAAATGGATATCAGGGTCCACAAGCCTCTGTGTTTTCCGATGGTCACCTCCAGCTACCGGGATACGCGGGTAACTTTTATGAGGACTACTATGGAGATGGAGATGAGTGAGACCGCCTGTGGTCTTACTTAGTGAGGACGTAGTAGTATCTTAGTATGTTGTAAGAAAGGTGTCTAAGTTCCAGAGGCTTAGATAAATAATGTATAGGAAGTCAGAGTGCCTCTGAAGGATGTATCATCTTCATCACGTTTGTATTAGCTTAGTGCTTGTACTAAAAAGATGTATGGCTTGTATGACAGCTTGTGAATATATGGCTTGTATGCTTTAATCACCATGTTGTCAAGATGATTACTTCCTTGCTCTGTAATCCTTCCAGTACTTCAATACCTTGATTAGATCCTTCAATCAACTCTGTTTGACTTTGGTTTTTCACCTTCAGGATGTCTCAAGGAACCCGTGGCCAGATTGGTCGTAACCAAGGTCGTGGGAACGACCAGGAGGAAGGAAACCTTCCACCCCCACCCACGATGGCAGATGTTCTGATGGAGGTCGAGAGGAACCGCCGTGAATCTCACCACCTGCTGGAAGTCATCGCACGCAACACCACTCAGCAGCGCAATGAGCTGGTGTCCCTGAACGACTTCATCCGGCTTCATCCCCCGGTTTTCAATTACTCCACCGAACCCCTTGACGCCGATGACTGGCTTCGCAGCATCGAAAGGAAGCTCCAAGCCGGCCATGTTGCAAATGGCGACAAGGTCAACTATGCCACCTATCACCTCGAAGGTGCAGCTAGCTCTTGGTGGGAGAACTTTATGAATATGCGCCCCGATGGACCACCTGCATCTTGGGAGGAATTCTTCACTTCTTTCCGCGAGCACCACATCCCCAAGGGTCTTATGGACCGCAAGCGTGAGGAATTCTGCAACCTCACCCAAGGCAGAAGGACCGTTGACGAGTTCAGTCGTGAGTTCAACCGACTTGCTCGTTATGCAACTGAAGAAGTCTCCACCGACTCCAAGAAGAAAGAGAGGTTCCGTCGTGGCCTCAACTCTGGACTCTGTCGCGAGCTCAATCTTCATGACTTTGCCACCTTCCAGGTCCTTGTCAACAAGGCCATCAAGGCAGAGGACATGAACACCCCCAACGACTTTCGCAAACACCCTAGAGATGACGGTTCATCCAGCTCTAGTTCCCAGAAACGCAAGATCTGGATCCCAAACAGCATGTTCCTCCAGAACAACCCACCGAGGCCATCCTATGTGGCGCCTCGTCCACCAACCCAGTTCCACCCAGCTCCACGCACTGTTTTCGGAGCCTGTTACAAGTGTGGTCAAGCAGGCCACTATTCTCGCGAGTGTCCCCAGAACCAGATCCAGAACCAGAATGCTCCACCACGCGCCGGAGGCAACAACAACAACAATGGTCGTGGCAAGCCACCCCAGAAGGTCTACACCGCCAAACCCGCTCCTCCCGCCACTCGTGGACGTGTGAACCAGATTGCCGCCGAAGAGACTGACGACACCACTGACGTCATTCTTGGTACGCTCCCAGTTAATTTTGTTCCTACTTCCATTCTTTTCGACCCAGGAGCATCTCATTCATTCATGTCGTAAAGTTATGCACTTCGTCATGAGTTACCCTTTGTTGAATTGTCCACTCCAATGATTATTCAAACTCCAGGGTCAAGATGGCAAACTAATAGAGTGAGCCATGGTAATCAAATTGCAATTGAGGGTTTAGTATTCCTTGCTTCACTCATAGCCCTCAAGTCTTCAGATATTGATGTCATCCTTGGCATGAATTGGCTATCAAGACAGAATGCCTACCTGGATTGCAAAGGCAAATCCGTAAAACTCACCCACCCTTCAGGCAAAACAGTCAACTATACCTCACCCAGAACAAGAACCCAAGTGCATTCCTTGAATGTACTTCCCCTTCCCGAACTTCAAGATATTCCGGTGGTTCGTGACTTCCCGGATGTCTTTCCTGAAGAGCTGCCGGGTATGCCACCCGACAGGTGTGTAGAGTTTATAGTGGATCTTGTTCCAGGAACCGCACAAATTTCCAAACGCCCATATAAAATGGCCTCACATGAGTTAGCTGAGCTAAAAACCCAACTTGATGCGTCGTTGGCAAAAGGCTTCATCCGCCCTAGCTCATCGCCATGGGGTTGTCCCGTTCTGTTCGTAAAGAAGAAAGATGGAACAGAAAGGATGTGCGTAGACTATCGCCCGCTAAATTTAGCGACGATAAAGAACAAATACCCACTGCCCAGGATCAATGATCTTTATGATCAACTTGCAGGATCCTCTGTCTTCTCCAAGATGGATTTGAGGTTAGGTTATCATCAGATCAGAATCCGAAGCGAGGACATTCCCAAAACGGCTTTTACTACTCGTTATGGTCTTTACGAGTATACCGTCATGTCCTTTGGTTTAACCAATGCCCCCGCCACATTCTCACGCTTGATGAATTCGATCTTCATGGAGTACCTAGATAAATTTGTTGTAGTTTATCTTGATGATATTCTCATCTACTCGAAGAACGAAGGAGATCATGCCGAACACTTAAGGCTGGTATTGATGAAACTTAGAGAGCATCGCCTGTACGCTAAATTATCCAAGTGTGAATTCTGGCTACCAGAAGTGACCTACTTAGGCCACGTGATTTCTGCAAAAGGCATTGCTGTGAATCCCGAGAGAGTTCAGGCCGTCCTTGACTGGACTCCACCTGAATCGGTTAAGCAAGTTAGAAGTTTTCTTGGCCTAGCCAGCTATTGCCGTCGCTTCGTCGAGAACTTTTCTAAAGTTGCAAAGCCTCTAACTGAACTCCTCAAGAAAGATAAGAAATTCTTATGGACTCCCAAGTGCGAGGAAAGCTTTCAAGAGCTAAAAAGAAGATTGACTTCCGCACCCGTACTTGCACCTCCAGAAACCAAAAAGGATTTCGAAATCTATTGTGACACATCACGGCAAGGGTTAGGATGCATACTTCTGCAAGATCGGCATGTGGTAGCTTATGCTTCACGCCAGTTGCGGCCACATGAAGAAAACTATCCTACCCATGATCTTGAACTCGCTGCCGTAGTTCATGCCCTAACAACTTGGCGACATTACCTCCTTGGTAATCGTTGTGAGATTTATTCCGACCACCAAAGCCTCAAATATATTTTAACCCAGCCAGATCTTAATCTCAGGCAAAGACGCTAGATTGAGTTGATAAAATATTACGACGTAGGAATTTCTTACACCCCAGGCAAAGCCAATGTCATGGCTGATGCCCTAAGTCGTAAGTCGTACTGTAACAACCTTATGTTACAGCTGTATCAACCACTTCTTCATGAGGACTTTCGCAAGCTCAATCTTGAGATTGTTCCTCATGGCTATCTTTCTACCTTGGTGGCGAAACCAACTCTTGAGGATCAAATCATAGTTGCCCAAAGGCGTGCACGAGGTGTTCACCGGATCAAGGAGAACATTGCTAGCGGAGTTGCTAAATGTTTCTCCACAGATAGCAAGGGAACGGTATTCTTTGAAAATCGTTTGGTAGTACCTAAGAATAGGGAACTAAGGCAACTCATCCTCAAAGAAGCCCATGACACACCCCTCTCAATTCATCCCGGTAGTACAAAAATGTACCGAGATATACGCCAGAGATTTTGGTGGACTTGGATGAAGAGAGACATTGCTCAATTTGTTGCCGAATGTGATGTTTGTCGTCGCATTAAGGCAGAACATCAAAGACCTGCTGGTACACTTCAACCTTTGCCTATTCCCGAGTGGAAATGGGACAAAGTCGGTATGTACTTCATCACCGGCTTTCCAAGAACCCAGAAAGAAAACAATGCCATCTTCGTTATCATAGACAGGCTTTCCAAAGTTGCTCACTTCCTTCCGGTTTGCGAGTCTATAACTGCTAGCCAGTTAGCGGACTTGTACATCTCTAGAATTGTATCCCTTCACGGTGTTCCTGTGGAAATCAATTCTGATCGCGGTAGCCTTTTCACCTCTAGATTTTGGGGAAGCTTTCAGAATGCTATGGGAACTCATCTATCCTTTAGTACAGCTTTCCATCCTCAGTCTAGCGGTCAAGTCGAAAGGGTTAACCAAATTCTTGAAGACATGCTCAGAGCTTGTGTTATATCATTCGGGAAGAATTGGGAGAAGTCTCTTCCATTTGCCGAATTTGCTTATAACAATAGTTTTCAATCTAGCCTGAACATGGCTCCTTTTGAACTCCTTTATGGACGACGATGTCGAACACCACTAAACTGGTCGGAAACCGGTGAAAGACAATTCTTTGGACCGGACATGATCAAGGAAGCAGAAGAGCAAGTTCGCATTGTTCGTCATCAATTGAAAGGAGCCCAGTCTCGTCAGAAAAGCTACTATGATCGTCATCATAGGCAAGAGAGCTATAATCTGGATGAGAAGGCTTACCTTCGGGTTACTCCTCTGAAGGGAACCCAACGTTTCGGTATCAAAGGAAAGTTGGCCCCACGTTACATCGGACCTTTCCGCATTATTGCCAAACATGGAGAATTTGCCTACCAACTTGAACTAACCCTGCACCTTTCCCGAGTACACGATGTATTCCATGTGTCCCAACTCAGGCGTTGCTTCAAGGACCCCATCCGCGAAGTCGACCATGAAACGCTTGATCTCCAAGATGACCTTTCTTATCGAGAATACCCCGTTCGTATTCTTGATTCCGCAGAGCGTGTCACTCGTCGTCAGAAGATTAGGTTTCTGAAAGTCCAATGGTCACACCACTCTGAAAGAGAAGCTACGTGGGAAAGAGAAGACCGTCTCAGTGCCGAGTAGCCCACCTTCCTCCTGCAGACTTCTGAATCTCGGGACGAGATTCTTTTGAGTGGGGGCGAGTTGTCAGAACCCTCTGTTAGGTAATGTGCTAGTATCAATTTCACTTTGCATTCATGAAAGAAATCAAAGGAAATTCAAATTCAAAAGCAAATGGGAGAAGGAACCCCCCCCCCCAGATGATTTAATTCAAAAGGCTAGATAAAAATCTTTTCCAAAAATTCATGTTAGATTTTTGAAAAGTCTTATAAATGAGTGTGATCACATATCAAGTGATGTGGGACCCACCCCATGCTCATAGATTTTTCAAATAATCAAACAGTGCCTTGGAATTAAAGAAATACCCCTATTTGATTTAAAATTCAAATCTCTTGAATTTTAAAAATGTTGAAAGTTTATGAGTGGATAGTCTATATTGTTATGAGGCCACATAAAAGTTTTCAGCATTTAATAAAATGTTTAGCTATTTTATTTAGCTAAACAGAACAAATGTCAGAAGAGAAAACAAAAAGAAAAATAGAAAAGGAAGCAGAAACCTTACCTTACGCCCAGGCGAAGCCGGCCCACCCCAGCCCAGCTGGCCCACAGGGGCAGCGGGGTCTTCTTCCCCGTCCCGCGCCTCCAAGCTGCTCGGTGGAATGCCACCGAGCTAGACGGAGACGACACGTCGTCGTCGAAGAGCTTCCAGGCCTCCCCGTGGCCTCTTCTCGCACCTCGAGACGCCCTGGAGCATGCCACGTCCATTCCCCCCCTCCAGAGCTTCCTCCTCCTCCCGTGCTCGAATCCGTCGCCGGCCGAAGCCTCATCGGAGCGCACCGCCGTGGACAACGTGGCCACCGTGCCCTAGAGCTCAAGCCAGCAAGTCCACCGTGCTCCTCGTCCTCGACTTCGTCTTCAATCAGAAGCTGGAGCCCTAATTCCTCCCCGAGCCGACGCCTTCGTCTTCAACCTCTCGCTGGACCCGCGAGCTCGCCGCCGTCGATTCGCCGCCGTTGAAGCCTCCCCAAGCTTGCCGTTGCTTCCGTTCGAACCGCGGTGAGCTACTGAGTGTTTCCCCTAAGCTTCCAGCATCCCGCGACCCCTCTATCCGTTTTCGCCATGGATGCCGAAGCACGTCACCGCCATGGACGACGATGAGGTCGCCCCTGTGCCCCATCATCGCGTCCAGCGCGCGCGTTTGACTCCCATGTGACTCTAGCTTTCGAACGCACGCGAGCTCAGCCCAAACCGTGCACTACAACGTCAACTACGACCTCGCCGCCGTTCTGTTGCCGCCGGAGTCGTCGCCGTCGTCGCTCCCGACCTCCCCGTGACCCCCTGTTACTTCCAGACGACGCGGAAGACCTCGAGGAGCACGCCGATGCCCTCCGTTTCCTCTCCCGTGGCCCCTAGGCCATTCCGGCGAGTCGCCGCCGCGGCTCCAGTCACCGGCGGTTAACCGCCGGTGGTTTATCCCTTAATCACTCGCCTAATGACCCCTTGGGTCACTGACCAGTGGGCCCAGTGGCTTAATTAAGCCACTGGATTAATTTAACCCACGGGTTATTTAAATCCAGTCACTGACACCCTGACCCCACATTCAGCCCCCCCCCTGACGTCAGCACTTGCGCAATAAATCAGTTAAATGAATTTCCAGAGATTATTTGAATTAAAAGAATTCTAGAAATTCCAGAAAATACCCCAAACTTTGGAAATTCATAGAAAATTCATATTAACTCCAAATTGGACAATTAATATATGAAAATGATCAGGAGAAAATTATCTTTCCAAATATGCAACTTTCAACTATGTTTGAGTTGAATTTAAATTGGGACCAGTCGCATATGTCATTTGGTTTATTTGAATTTAATTGATAATTCAAATCAATTGATCTTGCAACTTGGACCATGGAATTATGCTACAATTCAACCACACATCAGAGGCATACCATACACATTTGAAAATAATTCAAAATGATCAAACCATGTCACTTGCAACTTGGCTAATTTGAATTCAAATGTGGAGTTTGAATTTGCATGTTAAATGCAATACACTCCACTTAAATGGAATTGTCTCACACATCAAAACTTATACTTCAAGTTTTAGCATTCAATCATGTGCTTGAGCATTGCATTCATATTGATTGCCACTTCGTGCTTTGTTTGTCAAGTAGAGGTGGAACCGGAGCAGGAGGCTGCCCCCTTCGCTGAAGACCCAGAACCCGAACCTCGTCAGCAAGGCAAGCAAACCCCCATTGATCATGTCGATAAAATCCCACTTCCCTCTCATGTCTCGCTTATGCATTGTTAGGATGATCACCATGATTCGTTTCTACCGCATAGATGAACCCATTCCTTTGCATAACCTATCATTTTGTCACAGTAGTAAGCAAACCACAATCCTAGCAAATGTAGGAGTTGTTTGATATCATGTGGCCCCTGCAATGTTACTGCTTATTGCATGCTTAGTATGATACCATGTTGTACTGTGATGTGAGTCGGCATGGGAATGATCATGTTGATGTTGGTAGAAAAGTGTTGGTGAATCGACCCTAATACAAGGTGAACGATGAGAGGCCGTGTAGGAGTACACGGTGGGTTGTCTCGTTGAACACCGCCCTAGTACGAGTTCTTGTGTGGTGATCCAAGATGAAGAGTACAACTACACATTGGGCTCACTGACCCCTCTCAACTTACTAACTCATCCCTTTCGATGTCCAGATGTCGCATTAGTTCGGAGTTCTGGTAGGCTTGTGGCCTGGATGCTAAGTGAGAGAACGGCTCACCCGAGACCGGCTTATGCACCACGCACACATCGCTTGGGTCCACTTCGGTAAACCGGCCGGGTTCACGATAGTGGTAGCCAACCCAAGTAGGCGGCTTTCTTGGACTAGATAGGCTATGAGGTAACAGTTGTGGTGAGCATCCTCGCTGGCACCCCTTGAATGGTGTCGAGATCAAAGGCGGTAAATGATGATCATGTGTGTGTAGCGGTACATCCTTGCAAGGTTAACAAAACTATTCGAATAGCCGCGTCCGCGGTTATGGACTACTTGGAAAGCTTAGCTTGATTATTAGACAACTTGAATCGGATACTTCTAAAACACACCAAGATAAGTGTGAGTGCTATGGCGTGCTTTCTCGTGGGGAAGTCGAGGAAGGTACCATAGTGGTGTAATTGGTTGGAGAAGGTAGTGGACTCGTGTACGCTTCTTACCCCAAAGTCTGGTACTCGTAGTTAAGGACTAGCCAAGTCAAAGCTGGCATTTCTGCAAATGAACCCCACCTCCCTTTACCTTGATACATGTGCATGAGTAGTATAGCTCCTATGTAAGTCTTGCTGAGTACGACTTTGTACTCACGTTTGCTTAATCTATGTTTTAGATGATGCCACTGACCCCGAAGGTGGATTCTTCATCGAGCTGGACGGCTGAAGACAAACTAGTCTAGTCCCAGTCAGACGACTGGTTCCCTCGTGGAGGGCTTTGTGTTTAAATAAGGCTTCTTAAGCCATTTGTTAAACTTGTCTGTACTAAGACATAATTTGCTTCCGCTTGTAATGTAATGTTGGATCACATGTATGTGATCTCTGTGTGCACTCTATAAGAGTTATCAATAAATATGTACACTTTGTAGAGAATTGCAATGATACCTGCTGTTCATACAAGGCATGTGTGCTGCGTGTATGTTATAACATGCATGTCTTTGTATGGGTTTCGAGACCTTAGTTGTGTTCTGGCTGGCGGTCTTTCATACACCAAGTGGCCCTCAGATGTGCGCAGCTTGGGGCATCGCGATGCGATTGCTCGAGACTCCGTCTCGTGCACACTTTGTGGTATGATCGAGCCCGCCCTAGACCCCGACTAAGAGATCGGGCTGGAGTAAGTCTATGTAAGAGTTTTGAGATAGTCGATAGTATGGTTGAGGCGACTTGTCTTTGAATATGGGAGTTCACCACCCATATCATTAGACTTGTGTGCGGACGATGAGGACCCATCTCAGTTGATCATCCGGACTGGATGGGATGCCCCTCACGTACGATGCTTTCCGAGAATGTTCAGTGCTTGGCCTTGTCTGCTTAGACAAGTGGGTGCGGTTCTCGGCTCTCCATATGACTATGTCTTAACTGTACTTGCATACGCTAACCCCGGGTCCCGACACCCTTTGCATCACATAACAGTAACATCATTCTATCACTCTAAGCATGCAATAAGAAGTAAAAATTGCAGGGGCCACATGATATCAATCAACTCCTACATTTGCTAGGATTGTGGTTTGCTTACTACTGTGACAAATGATAGGTCATGCAATGGAATGGGTTCATCTATGCAGTAGAAACGTAGCATGGTAATCATCCTATACAATGCATAAGAGAGACATGATAGGGAAGTGGGATTTTATCGACATGATCAATGGGGGTTTGCTTGCCTTGCTGACGAGGTTCGGGTTCGGTGTCTTCAATGAAGGGGGAAGCCTCCGGTTCCGGTTCCACCTCTACTCGACAAACAACAAACAAGGCAGCAAAATAAATACAATGCACAATCACATGGTTGAAGGTTGAAACTTGATGTATATGTTTCTGATGTGTGAGGCAATTCCATTTAAATGGAGTATATTGCAAATGAATTGCAAATTCAAACTCCAATTTGAATTCAATTTAGCCAAGTTACAAATGCTATTGTGGGATCAATGTAATTCATTTTTAAATGTGTATGATATGCCTCTGAAGTTCAAGTATAATGTGGTATGTTGCTATGGTTCAAATTGCAAAAGCATTTGAAATGAATTTGATTTAATTCCATTTAAACCAAATAGCAAATGCTACTGGTCACATTTTAAATTCAACTCAAACATAGTTGAAAGTTGGAAATTTGGATAGATTATTTTCTCCTGATCATTTTTCATATATTATTTGTTAAATTTGGAGTTAATATGAATTTTCTATGAATTTCCAAAGTTTCAGCCTTTTTTGGAATTTTTGGATTTATATAAATCAATTAATCGATTTACTGCGTCAGGCTTGTGCAAGGGTGACGTCAGGGGGGGGCTGACTGGTGGTCCAGGGGTGTCAGCCTCTCTGTTTAAAATCCCGGTTAGTTTAAACTAACCAGTGGATTAAGGGGGGGCCAGGGCCCACTGTCAGTGACCCAGGGTCACTTAACCCACGTGGGGTTAAGCCCCTAATCACTGCCACGTCGGCGGGCTGCCGGCGGCTAAACACCGGCGACCTTCCAGCACGGTGGCGACACACGGGAGGGCGATTCCGGGCACGGATTTGAGCGCTGCGACCACCAAAATGGAGCCCTCGAACGTGCGCTTCGAATGGGCCAAGCCACGGGCGCTGGGGTGCACCGTAGCCACGCCGGCGACGAGCTCTAGCGGCGGCGGAGCCACTGGCCAGACGCAGTCGTCGACTCAGTGCACGGGGAGAGGCAACGGTGGGCTCGTTAGACGCGCAAGACCACCAGGAAGACGATGCGTGCACTGGACGAGACGATAGGGCACAGGGGCGACCTCGTCGTCGTCCATGGCGGCTCGGTACTCCGACGAACATGGCGATTTGAGCTAGAGGAGGCGAGCGGTGCCGTGGCTTGAGGGAAAAAACGCAGAGGCTCACCATGGATGCGACGGGATGGCTAGCGGGCTCGGGGAAGCTCTGGAGGCGGCGAATCGAAGACGGCGAGCTTGCGGGTCCAGCGAGGTCTCGGCGGCGATTCCGGCTCCTACGGGGGCTCCGGGCTCTTGATTCCTTGCATGGAGACGGAGTTGACAGCGGGGAAGCTTCTGGAAAAGCTCTCGGAAGCTCTAGCTCGCGGTGGCCGCGTCTTCTACGGCGGGGGTGCTCTGGTGAGGTCTCGGGCGGCGACGAAATCGAGCACGGGAGGAGGGCGAGGAAGCTATGGAGGGGGGGAATGGATCGGGACGGCCGAGAGGCGTGTCCAGGCGCGACTAGAAGACTCGGGAGGCGCCAGGCAGGCAGGCTGGTGCTCGCCAGCGTCAGCATGCGCTCCAGCGAGCTGCTTGCCGCGCCGGGGAAGACGACAAGGGGAGCTGCGGGCTTGGGCTGCGGTGCGGTGAGTTGGGCTGGGGAGGCCCAGGTAAGTGGGCTCCTTTCCCTTTTCTATTTTTTGTATGTTTAATCTTTCCTTTCTTTTTCTGTATATTTGTTTTGGCTCTGATGAAAATAGCAAACCATTTTATAAAATTGTCGGGACCCGGGGTTAGCGTATGCAAGTACAGTTAAGACATAGTCATATGGAGAGCCGAGAACCGCACCCACTTGTCTAAGCAGACAAGGCCAAGCACTGAACATTCTCGGAAAGCATCGTACGTGAGGGGCATCCCATCCAGGCCGGATGATCAACTGTGATGGGTCCTCATCGTCCGCACACAAGTCTAATGATATGGGTGGTGAACTCCCATATTCAAAGACAAGTCGCCTCAACCATACATTCGACTATCTCAAAACTCTTACATAGACTTACTCCAGCCCGATCACTTAGTCGGGGTCTAGGGCGGGCTCGATCATACCACAAAGTGTGTACGAGACGGAGTCTCGGACAATCGCATCGCGATGCCCCAAGCTGCGCACATCTAAGGGCCACTTGGTGTATGAAAGACCGCCAGCCAGAACACAACTAAGGTCTCGAAAACCCATACAAAGACATGCATGTTTTAAACATGCACGCAGCACACATGCCTTGTATGAACAGCAGGTACCATTGCAATTCTCTACAAAGTGTACATTTTATTTATAACTCTTATAGAGTACACACAGAGATCACATACATGTGATCCAACATTACATCACAAAGCGGAAGCAAATTATGTCTGAGTACAGACAAGTTTAACAAATTGGCTTAAGAAGCCTTATTCAACATAAAGCCCTCCACGAGGGAACCAGTCTGCTGACTGGGACTAAACTAGCTTAACTTCAGTCGTCTAGCTTGATGAAGAAGCCACCTTCGGGGTCAGTGGCGTCATCTAAAACATAGATTAAGTAATCGTGAGTACAAAGGCGTACTCAGCAAGACTTACATAGGAGCTATACTACTCATGCACAGGTGTCAAGGTAAAGGAGGTGGGGTTCACTTGCAGAAATGCCAGCTTTGACTTGGCTAATCCTGAACTACGAGTACCAGACTTTGAGGTAAGAAGCGTACACGAGTCCACTACTTTCACCAACCAATACACCACTATGATGCCTTCCTCGATTTCCCCACGAGAAAGCATGCCATAGCACTCACACTTATCTTGGTGTGTTTTAGAAGTATCCGGTTCAAGTTATCTAATAATCAAGCTAATCTTTCCAAGTAGTCCATAACCGCGGACGCGTCTATTCGAATAGTTTTGATAACCTTGCAAGGGTGTACCGCTACACACACATGATCATCATTTACCGCCTATGATCTCGACACCATTCAAGGGGTGCCAGCGAGGATGCTCACCACAACTGTTACCTCATAGCCTATCTAGTCCAAGAAAGCCGCCTACTTGGGTTGGCTACCACCATCGTGAACCCGGCCGGTTTACCGAAGTGGACCCAAGCGATGTGTGCGTGGTGCATAAGCCGGTCTCGGTTGAGCCGTTCTCTCACTTAGCATCCAGGCCACAAGCCTACCAGAACTCCGAACTACTGCGACATCTGGACATCGAAAGGGATGAGTTAATAAGTTGAGAGGGGTCAGTGAGCCCAATGTGTGGTTGTACTCTTCATCTTGGATCACCACACAAGAACTCGGACTTAGGGCGGTGTTCAACGAGACAACCCACCTTGTACTCCTACACAGCCTCTCATCGTTCACCTTGTATTAGGGTCGATTCACCAACACTTTTCTACCATCATCAACATGATCATTACCATCCCGACTCACATCACAGTAATAACATGGTATCATACTAAGCATGCAATAAGCGATAACAATTGCAGGGGCCACATGATATCATTCAACTCCTACAGTTGCTAGGATTGTGGTTTGCTTACTACTGTAACAAAATGATAGGTCATGCAAAGGAATGGGTTCATCTATGCGGTAGAAACGAAGCATGGTGATCATCCTAAACAATGCATAAGCGAGACATGAGAGGGAAGTGGGATTTTATCGACATGATCAATCGGGTTTTGCTTGCCTTGCTGACGAGGTTCGGGTTCGGGATCTTCAGCGAAGGGGGTGACCTCTTGCTCCGGTTCCACCTCTACTCGACAAACAAAGCACGAAGTAGCAATCAATATGAATGCAATGCTCAAGCACATGATTGAATGTTAAAGCTTGAAGTATAAGTTTTGATGTGTGAGGCAATTCCATTTAAGTGGAATATATTGCATTTAAAATGCAAATTCAAACTCCACATTTGAATTCAACATTAATCAAGTTATATGTGATATAGTTTGATCATTTTGGATCAACTTCAAATGTGTATGATATGCCTCTGAAGTGTGGTTGAAGTATAGCTTAAATCCATGGTCCAAGTTGCAAACTCAATTGATTTGAATTTGAAATAAATTCAAATAAACCAAATGACATATGCTACTGGTCCCATTTTAAATTCAACTCAAACAGAGTTGAAAGTTGCATATTTGGAAAGATAATTTTCTCCTGATCATTTTTCATATATTATTTGTCCAATTTGGAGTTAATCTGAATTTTCTATGAATTTCCAAACTTTGGGGTATTTTCTGGATTTTTTGGAATTACTTTAATTCTTTTTATACTACAAAATCATTTACTGCGTCAGCATTGCGCCAGCATGGCGTCAGCAGGGGCTTTGACCCCGGTCAAACTGACCAGTGGGCCAGGGCTGTCAGCCTCACATCTAATTTCCCTGTTAGATTAATCTAACAGAGAGGATTAGAGGGGGCTGGGCCCACCTGTAAGTGACCCAGGGGGTTGGATTTGGGGCTAATCACGCCGGCCACGTCAGACTTGCCGGCGGCTAGTCGCCGGCGACCAACCAACGCGGCGGCGTTGCGCAAGACGGCGGCACAGGCCACCATTTGGCAAGCCAAGGCCACCAAAATGGAGCCCATGCACACGCAGCTCATCCCGCACACACGGGGAGGCTCGGGAGTCGCCGGAAGCTCGTCGACGATGTGCTCGGGCGGCGGCTGTGGCACGGGTCCGGGGTGGAAGTCGCTGCGGTGCACCAACAGAAGCAGACATGGTCGCAATCGAAGCTTTGGAGCACTGCGAAGACGTCAGACAAGGAGGCGGGCTCGATTGCGCAACAGGGGGTCGTCTCCATGGATCTCGGCGGCGAGGAGCTCTGACCTTAATGGCAAAACACGGTACGGGCCAAGAGGGTGGCCGTGTAGTAGATGGGGTGAAGCAGAAGTCCACCACGGTTGCAGTGGAGGCGGTGGTGTGGTCGGAGGAGCTCTGTGGCCGGAGTAATCGACGACGGCGGCTTGCGGGTCCGGCGAGCTCTCGGTGAAGCGTGCGTCGTCCTCGGGCTCGATTAGGACGCCATCTTCTCCAGATCGGCGTAAACGGCGACGCTGCGCACGATGGACAGGGTCTCCTCGCCTATCTCCAGCGTTGGCTACGAGTTCTTGCGTCGACGAACGACGGCTGCTCCTGGGGGAAAAGGGGGAAACGCACAGGGAGCTTGAGAGAGTGCGGCGAGAGAGGGAGAGTGACGAGGACGTCCAGAGGCTTCTCCTGGACACGCGGAAGAAGGCGGCGAAGCAGGCAGCTCGTCGGGGTGGCGTCGGTGGCCACGGCATGCCGGCCACCGAGCTTCTTGTCGTCGTGGAGGTAGACGACAAGGGCTAGGTGGGCTGGGCTGGGCCGGTTGGAGGCTGGGGGGCTAAGTCGGGCTGCTTCCAGGTGAGCCCTTTCCTTTTTCTTCTGTTTAATCTTTCCTTTCTTTTTCTGTAATTTTTTTTGGCTCTGATAAAAATACCAAACCATTTTATTAAATGCTGAAAACTTTTACATGGCCTCATAATAATATGGACAAGCCACTCATAAACTTTCAACATTTTTAAAATTCAAAAGATTTGAATTTTAAATCAAAAAGGGGTATTTCTTTAATTCCAAGGTACTGTTTGAATATTTGAAAAATCTATGAGCATGGGGTGGGTCCCACATCACTTGATATGTGATCACACTCATTTATAAGACTTTTCAAAACTCCAACATGAATTTTTGGAAAAGATTATTATCTGGCCTTTTGAATTAATTCATCTGGGGGGTGTTCCTGCTCCCATTTTGATTTTGAATTTGATTTCCAAGATTTCTTCTTGAAATTTTGACATGATGCAAAGGTACTAGCTAACCCTAGCACAAACCTAACAGAGGAATCTGACAAAAATGCTGAAACTTTTTATGTGGCATCACAATATACTAGGCTAGCCACTTGTAAAGTTTGAACATTTTTAAAATTCAAATTATTTTAAATTTAAATCAAATAGGGGTTTTTGATTAATTTCAAGGCACTGTTTGAATATTTGAAAAATCCATGAGCATGGGATGGGTCCCACATCACTTGATATGTGATCACACTCATTTATAAGACTTTTCAAAAATCAAACATGAATTTTTGGAGAAGATTTATTTCTGGCCTTTTGAATTAATTCATCTCTGGGGTGTTCCTTCTCCCATTTTGCTTTTGAAATTGATTCAAATGATTTATTTTGAAAATTTTAACATGATGCAAGATGACTTTGATCCTAGCACATTACCTAACAGAGGGTTCTGACAAAGGGGCAAACTATCCCTAGCACATACCTAAACTTGGGTTGTGACAACTCGCCCCCACTCAACAGAATCTCGTCCCGAGATTCAGAAGTCGTCGGGAGGAAGGTGGGGTACTCGGCACGGAGGCGGTCTTCTCTTTCCCAGGTTGCTTCTTTCTCTGAGTGATGTGACCCTTGCACTTTGAGAAACTTGATCTTCTGACGACGGGTGACACGCTCTTCTGAATCAAGAATACGAACGGGGTACTCTCGATAAGAACGGTCATCTTGGAGATCAAGCATTTCATGGTCGACTTTGCGGATGGGGTCCTTGAAGCAACGCCTGAGTTGTTACACATGGAATACATCATGTACTCGGGAAAGGTGCGGGGGTAGTTCAAGTTGGTAGGCAACTTCTCCACGTTTAGCAAGAATGCGGAAAGGTTCGATGTAACGTGGGGCCAACTTGCCTTTGATACCGAAACGTTGGGTTCCCTTCAGAGGAGTAACCCGGAGGTAAGCCTTCTCATCCAGATTGTAGCTCTCTTGCCTATGATGACGATCATAGTAGCTTTTCTGACGAGACTGTGCTGCTTTCAATTGATCACGAACAATGCGAACTTGCTCTTCTGCTTCCTTGATAATATCCGGTCCAAAGAATTGTCTTTCACCGGTTTCTGACAAGCTTAGGGATGTTCGACATCGTCGTCCATATAGGAGTTCAAAAGGAGCCATGTTCAGACTAGATTGGAAACTATTGTTATACGCAAATTCGGAAAAATTGAAGAGACTTCTCCCAATTCTTTCCGAAAGATATAACACAAGCTCTAAGCATGTCTTCAAGAATTTGGGTAACCCTTTCGACTTGACCACTGGACTGAGGATGGAAAGATGTACTAAAGGAGAGATGAGTTCCCATAGCATTCTGAAAGCTTCCCCAAAATCTAGAGGTGAAAAGGCTACCTCGATCAGAATTGATTTCCAAAGGAACACCGTGAAGGGACACAATTCTAGAGACGTACAAGTCCGCTAACTGGCTAGCAGTTATAGACTCGCGAACGGGAAGGAAGTGAGCAACTTTGGAAAGCATATCTATGACAACGAAGATGGCATCATTTCCTTTCTGGGTTTTTGGAAAGTCGGTGATGAATTCCATACCGACTTTTTCCCATTTCCACTCTGGAATAGGCAAAGGTTGAAGTGTACCAGTAGGTATTTGATGTTCTCCCTTAATGCGACGACAAACATCACATTCAGCAACAAATCGAGCAATGTCTCTCTTCATCCTAGTCCACCAAAATCTCTGGCGTAGATCTCGGTACATTTTTGTGCTACCGGGATAAATCGAGAGGGGTGTGTCATGGGCTTCCTTGAGGATGAGTTTCCTTAGTTCCCTATTCTTAGGTACTACCAAACGATTTCCAAAGAATACCGTTCCTTTACTATCCGTGGAGAAACATCTAGCAACTCCGCTAGCAATGTTCTCCTTGATCCGACGAACACCTCGTGCAAGCTTTTGGGCAACTATGATTTGATCCTCAAGAGTTGGTTTCGCCACCTAGGTAGAAAGATAACCATGAGGAACAATCTCAAGATTGAGCTTGAAAAATTCCTCATGAAGAAGTGGTTGATACTGTTGTAACATGAGGTTGTTACAATACGACTTATGACTTAGTGCATCAGCCATGACATTGGATTTGCCTGGGGTGTAAGAAATTCCTACGTCGTAATATTTTATCAACTCAATCCAGCGTATTTTCCTGAGATTAAGATCTGGCTGGGTGAATATGTATTTGAGGCTTTGGTGGTCGGAATAGATCTCACAACGATTACCAAGGAGGTAATGTCGCCAAGTTGTCAGGGCATGAACTACGGCAGCGAGTTCAAGATCATGGGTAGGATAGTTCTCTTCATGTGGACGCAACTGGCGTGAAGCATAAGCTACCACATGTCTATCTTGCATAAGTATGCATCCTAACCCTTGCCGTGAAGCATCACAAAAGATCATCCTTTTTCGTGTCTGGAGGCGCAAGTACGGGTGCGGAAGTCAATCTTCTTTTCAACTCTTGGAAACTTTCCTCGCACTTGGGAGTCCATTTGAATTTCTTATCTTTCTTGAGGAGTTCAGTCAGGGGCTTTGCAACTTTGGAGAAGTTCTCAACGAAGCGGCGACAATAGCTTGCTAGGCCAAGAAAACTCCTAACTTGGTTAACCGATTCAGGTGAAGTCCAGTCAAGGACGACCTTAACTCTCTCGGGATTGACAACAATGCCTTCTGCAGAAATAACGTGGCCTAAGTAGGTCACTTCTGGTAGCCAAAATTCACACTTGGAGAATTTAGCATAAAGGCGATGCTCTCGAAGTTTCATCAATACCATCCTAAGATGCTCGGCATGTTCTTCTTCGTTCTTCGAGTATATAAATATGTCATCGAGGTAAACCATGACGAACTTGTCCAAATACTCCATGAAGATCGAGTTCATCATGCGTGAAAAAGTAGCAGGGGCGTTGGTTAAACTGAAGGACATGATGGTATACTCGTAAAGACCATAGCGAGCAGTGAAAGCCGTTTTGGGAATGTCCTCGTTTCGGATTTTGATTTGATGATAACCTAATCTCAAATCCATCTTGCAGAAGACAGAGGATCCAACAAGTTGATCATAAAGATCATTGATCCTGGGCAGTGGGTACTTGTTCTTTATCGTCGCTAGATTTAGCGGGCGATAGTCTACGCACATCCTTTCTGTTCCATCTTTCTTCGTTACGAACAGAACGGGGCAACCCCATGGCGATGAGCTAGGGCGGATGAAGCCTTTTGCCAACAAAGCTTCAAGTTGGATTTTCAGCTCAGCTAACTCACGTGGGGCCATTTTGTATGGGCGTCTGGAAATTGGGGCGGTTCCTGGGGAAAGATCTACAATGAATTCTACACATCTGTCAGGAGGCATTCCTGGGAGTTCTTCAGGAAAGACATCCGGGAAGTCACGAACCACCGGAATATCTTCAAGGTCAGGAAGGGGAAGCACATTCAAAGTATGCATCTGGGTTCTGGAACTGGGTGAGGTGTAGTCAATGGTCTGGCCTAAAGGATGGGTAAGTTTAACTGACGTGGCTTTACAATCAAGGAAAACATTCTGTCTTGATAACCAATCAATTCCTAGGATGACATCAATGTCCGATGACTTGAGGGCTATGAGAGAGGAAAGGAATACTAAACCCTCAATTGCAATTTGATTGCCATGGCTTACTCTATTAGTTTTCCACTTTGAACCAGGAGTTTGGATGATCATTGGAGAAAACATTTCTTCAAAGGGGAACTCATGCCGAAGTGCATAACTCTCCGACATGAATGAATGAGAGGCTCCTGGATTGAAAAGAACGGAGGCGGGAACAAGATTGACTGGGAGCGTACCAAGGATGACGTCGTACGTATCAATAGCTTCCTCAACTGAGATTTGGTTCACACAACCACCAACAGTGGCTAAGGACTTTGCTTGCAAGGAGTTGGAGGTTGATTCTGTGAAGACTTAGCTTTGGAATACTTGGGTGGGGTGGCATCATGTCTTGGACGAGGATCAACTTTCACCGACAAGGAACATTTCCGTGCGATGTGGCCAGGATGACCACACATGTAACAAACTCTGGTGTCAGGGGGTGGAGCAAGGATGGCAGGCTCACTACCATAGTGGTTGGGATTCGTGTTTGGTGGAGGAGGTTGACGTACCATGTAGGATGTCCTTGAAAAAAGGTGTGAAGGAATGGCACTAGTTGGAATCCATATCCGACGTTTCTGAGGGGCCGAACTAGAAGATGGAGCAAACTCTCGAGCATGCTTGCGAGACTCTTAGAACACCTCATTTCCATACTCAGCTCTGAAGGATCTATTGACTAAATCCTCAAAGTTGAAAAACTCATGAAGATTGAGATCATGACGAATAACAGGGCTAAGTCCCTTGCGGAACCTTGCTTGCTTCCTGGCATCAGTGGATATCTCCTCTTGGGCATAACGAGCAAGATGGTTGAACTCGGTCATATACTCGTGGATGGACCTATCTCCCTGAGTAAAATTTCAAAACTCTTCCTTCTTTCTTTCCATCATCTCATCCAGAATGTGGTACCCTCGGAAGGCATCACGAAATTTCTGCGAAGTCACTACGTGACCATCAGGTTGCATTGCAACATAGTTCTCCCACCATTCACTAGCAGCACCTTCCAAGAAGTATACCGCAAACATCACACGATCATATGGAGAAACATGCGCCGTCTCAAGCTTACGCTCGATGGAACGGAGCCAATCATCGGCTTCAAGGGGCTCAGAAGAACATCAAATACCGGTGGCTTCAGGAGAATGAAGTCCTGAATGTTGACCACCATATTGCGTTGACGAGCGGTATTCTGCTCGATGAGCTCCAGAAGGCGTGTTTGATCACGTCGATTCCGTTTAGCTTCCATCATGATTTCCACCGCAGAAGGCGGTGGAGGAGGATCATCATCACTTCGATTCCGAAGAACAGCACTACGAGTTCCACCTGACATTCTGTGTGATAAAAATCAACAATCAGAACAGGTTGTATGATGGAATCAAAGACAAGAAGGACATGATTTTGGCGGAAAAGATTGTAATGCAAAGGCAAAGATTCTTAGAAACACGGAATAAATCGGGTAGCATAACGGCTACACCGGGATGGAAAATGAAACAACCTCGAAGAATTTAGACAGAACTTATTCAAGGAACTCAACAAAACAATGAGTCTGGACGACCACAACTGTCCTACGGCTACAAGGAAGCAATCAACGAGATGTTCTAGTAAGACATAGATGAGCCTAGTCCTATCTTCCCGTAGAAGAGATGAGGGTGACTCAGAACTCAGATCGATGAGGATAAGGAGAAAAAGAAGCCTTACGTTGTTCCCTTTATACCCAAGTAACTATATAACTATAGAATGCTAGACTCGACTTCGACCAAGGGTTTGATAATCCTACAGACAGTCCTGCTCTGATACCAAGTCTGTCGGGACCCAGAATATGCGTATGTAATTCCAGTCACAACTCAATCACATAGAGAGCCGAGAGCCGTACCGACTTGTCTAAGCAGACAAGGCCAAGCACAGAACACTCTTGGAAAGCATCGTGCATGAGGGGCATCCCATCCAGGACGGATGATCAACTGAGATGGGTCCTCATCGCCCGCTCACAAGTCTAAATGATTATGGGTGGTGAAATACCATACTCATAGACAAGTCACCTCAACCATGTTATCGATTGAATCATAACCCTTACATAAACAAACTCCAGCTCGATCACTTAGTCGGGGTCTAAGGCGGGCTCGATCATACAACAAAGTGTGCACGTGACAGAGTCACGAGCAATCGCATCGCGATGCCCCAAGCTGCGCACATCTAAGGGCCACTTGGTGTAGAAAATACCGCCAGCCAGATCACAACTAAGGTCTCTAAAACCCATACTAAGACATGCATGTTATAAACATACACGCAACACACATGTCTAGTATGAACAACAGGTATCATCACATAACTCTACAAAGTGTATCTTTATTGACTTACACATAGAGCATACAAGGATCACATGTATGTGATCAACATTACATCATACAACGGAAGCAAATTAGGTCTGAGTACAGACAAGTTTAACAAATGGCTTAGAGAAGCCTTGTAAACATACATGCCCTTCCACGAGGGACCAGACAGCGGTCTGGAACTATACTACCAAGGTCAACATCGAGCTTCACGAAGGTGAATCCATCGGGGTCCGGGTTCTCATCTAAAACATAGAATAAGCAAACGTGAGTACAAAGTCGTACTCAGCAAGACTTACATCAGAACTAAAATACTCATGCTCAAGTTTCAAGGTAAAGGAAGGTGGGATTTCATCATGCAGAAGTGCCAGCTTTGACTTGGCTAGTGCTGTACTACGAGTACCAGACTTGAGATAAGAAGCGTACATGAGTCCACTACCCAGTCTCCAACCAATACGCCACTATGGATACTTACTCGACTTCCCCACGAGGAATCACACCATAGAACTCACCCTTATCTTGCGAGGTTTAGAGTATCCATTCAAGTTGTCTAATAATCAAGCACATCTTTCCAAGTAGTCCATGACCGCGGACGCAGCTATTCGAATAGTTTTGTTAACCCTGCAGGGGTGTACCGCTACACACACATGACCATCGGTTACCGCCAGGTCTCGTTACCATTCAAGGGGTGTCGGTGAGGATGTTCACCACAACACTTCGCCCACAGCTCCGTTCTAGTCCAAGGAGTCAACTGTCTGAGTTCCAAACCCAACTGGAGTTCCGGCCAAGCTTCCAGCCAGGACTCAAACCATGTAGGCACGACTGACAAGCCCACCTCGACGGATGGTTCTCCGCTTGACAAGCCATGTTCTACAAGCTCTACCATGAATGCCACATTTCATTTCCTTTATCTTTCTATGCATATGCCGAATGGAAAATCCCGAACTAGGTGTGACTCCTGGACTTGGATCGGGGTGAGTTACTAGGTCGAGAGGGGTCAGTGAGCCCAATGTGTGGTTGTACTCTTTGTCTCGGATTACCATACAAGAACTCGGGCTTAAGGCGGTGTTCAACGAGACAACCCACTGTGTACTCCTACACAGCCTCTCATCGTTCACCTTGTATTAGGTAGATTCGAACACAGTTTCACTTTCATCAACACCATGTTCACTATCATCCCGACTCACATCAAAAGCATCCTCATTGTAAACTCTAAGCATGCAATAAGAAGTAACAGTTGCAGGGGCCACATGATATCAATCAACTCCTATGTCATCTAGGATTGTGGTTTGCATACTACTGTGACAAGATGATTGGTCATGCATCGGATATGGGTTCAACTATGCGGTAGAATCGATACAAGGTGATCTCCTAAACATGCATAAGCGAGACTAAGAGGGAATTGGGATTTTATAGACATGATCAATGGGGTTTTCTTGCCTTGCTGACGAGGTTCATACACTGTGTCTTCAACGAAGGGGGTGGCCTCCGGTTCCGGCTCCACTTCTATCGAGCAAACAACGCAATCAAGGTATAAATTTATTTGCAATGCTCAAGTACATGATCAATGTTGTAGTGGTGATGTTCATAGCACAATGTGTTGGCAATTCCATTTAAAAGAACCCAATTGCAAAGTCAATTGTAAATGCACCTCAAATTTGAATTTGTATTAAAGCCATATGGATGTTTGCCACTGTTCACCCAATTTTAATTGGTCAAACATGAAAAAAAAAGTCCATATTCACAATCCTTGGATTTTTCTGATAATTTTAGACATATTATTTGCCCAATTTGGAGTTCATATGAATTAATTATGAATTTCTAAAGTTTAAACAATTTTCTACCTTTTTCTTATTTAAATTTATTGATTTAGCAATTATGGCGTCATGCCCACGTCAGCATGACGTGTGGGCCTCCCTGACAAGGGGGGTCCCACTGGTCAGTGGCTAGGGTTAGTTTAAACTTCTGTTTAAGTTAACAGGGGGTTAATTAGTTAACCTGGGCCCACTGTCAGTGGCCCAGGGGGGGTTTAGGTGGGGATTAGGCTTAGGGTTAGGGCGCTAATGGCGAGCTCGCTGGGAACTCACCGGAGCTTCGCCGGGGTTGGGGTTTTGTGCATTGGGAAGGGGGCTACGGGCACTGGAACGTAGCCCACAGGCTGGCGCATCTCGGGGAGCAGGTGGGGGTCAAGAAAACGCTCTAGGGCGTCGGCTATTTCAATGGAGGCGGCGGCCGGAGCTTAGACTTCGCCGGAACCACGCTCCGGGGCACGGGAGGAGGCAGGAGAAAGGGAAAAGCGACGAGCTGCTCACCCTGAGCGCGAAGAGGAGCTCGGGGAAGCCGGGGATGCTCGGGTTGCAGCGTATTTGAAGGTCATCTCCTCGGCGGCCGGCAGCGTCTCGGTGAAGAAGACGACGTCTCCAAGGGTTCCCTGGCTCGATTGAGGGCGCAAATCGGCGAAGCTCTCCATGGCGGTTCTGCTAGACAACTTGAGGCGACGGATGGGCCACGGTGGCCGCGCTTGCGCGCGACGGCGGCGATGGCGTGCTCTCTGGTGGTCGTGGAATCCAACGAGAGAGAGAGCGAGAGGAAAAAGAGAGAGGGGGAGAGACTTCGGGGCCTTCCAGGCATCCACGGCGAGGGGATAGGGCCAGAGGGGAAGCAGGAGGTGGCCGGCTGACGTGGCATGGCCGCCACGCAGCTCCCAGCCTGCCTGGCGCGGGGTAGAAGTCGACCCTGCCCCTGGTGGGCTGGGCCGGCTTGCTGGCCAGGCTGGGCCACATGGGCCAGAAGCCCAGGTAAGTTTCCTTTTCCTTTTTATTATGTTTTTCTTTTCTGTTATTTGTTTTGCTGTGCTAAAAAAATTAGCTAGGCATTTTATTAAATGCTCCAAATTTTTATGTGGACTTGTAATGCATATAGCTAGCCACTCACAAAGTTTGGGAATTTTTAAAATTCAAATGATTTGAACTTTAATTCAAATAGGGTATTTATTTAATTTCCAAGACCTGTTTGGAATATTTGAAAAATCTTGGTGCATGCAGTGGGACCCACTTCACTTTATATGTGATCATGCATATTTATAAGACTTTTCAAAAATACCAGAGGAATTTTTGGAAGAAAATTTTATCTGGCCTTTTGAATTAAATTCTCTAGGGCTTTTCTTTTCCCCATTTTTGAATTTCTTGTGAAAATTTTACATGATGCAAAGGGGCAAACTATCCCTAGCACATACCTAAACTTGGGTTGTGACAAATCTGCAGCGACCGAAGTCCCGTTCCGGACGGGACTGTCGGGACCCGGAATATGCATATGTAATTCTAGCCACAATTCGATCATATGGAGAGCCGAGAGCCATACCCACTTGTCTAAGAAGACAAGGCCAAGTACAAGACACTCTCGGAAAGCTCGAACGTGAGGGGCATCCCATCCAGGCCAGGATGATCAACTAAGATGGGTCCTCATCGTTCGCTCACAAGTCTAAATGCTTATGGGTGGCGAAGTCCCATACTCATAGACAAGTCCCCTCGACCATATTGTCAATTGAACCATAGAATTTACATAGACAACTCTGGCCCGATCACTTAGTCGGGGTCTCGGGCGGGCTCAATCGTACAACGAAGTGTGCCACATGACGGAGTCACGAGCAATCACATCGCAATGCCCCAAGCTGCGCACATCTCAGGGCCACTTGCTGTAAGAAAGACCTCCGACAAGAACATAACTAAGCTATCGAACCCCACGCTAAGACATGCACGTTATAATCATACACGAAGCATACATGTCCAGTGTAAATAGCTGGTACTCATCACCTGAAGTCTACGAAGTATACATCTTTATTGACTTACATATAGACTACACAAAGAGATCACATAACTGTGATCCAACATTCATACAAGCAATGGAAGCAACATAGGTCTGGGTACAGACAAGTTTAACAAATGGCTTAGAGAAGCCTTATTTATCATACAAGTCCTTCCACGAGGGACTAGACGTCTGTCTAGGACTACACTAGCTTAGTCAATCGTCGAGCTCCAGGAAGAAGCCACCATCGGGGTGAGTGGATTCATCTAAAACATAAATAATCAAACATGAGTACAAAGTCGCACTCAACAAGACTTACATCAGATCTATACTACTCATGCTCAAGTTTCAAGGTAAAGGGAGGTGGGGTTTCAATGCAGAAGTGCCAGATTTGACTTGGCTAGTCCTGTACTACGAATACCAGAATGAGGTAAGGAGCATACTCGAGTCCAACTATCCAAGTCTGCCAAATCAATACACCACTATGGATCCTTCCTCGACTTCCCACGAGAAAGCAAACCATAGCACTCACACTTATCTTGGCAGGTTTTAGACTAACCGTTGAAGTTGTCCAATAATCAAGCACAACTTTCAAAGTAGGCCATGACCGCGGACGCGGCTATTCGAATAGTTTTGTCAACCCTACAGGGGTGTACCTCTACACACACATGACCATCAGTTACCTCCAAGTCTCGTCACCATTCAAGGGGTGCCGGCCAGGATGCTCACCACAACTATTACCTCATAGCCGATCTTGTCCAAGAAAGCCACCTACCTTGGTTGGTTTCCACTATCGTGAACCCGAACGGTTTACCGAAGTGGACCAAGACGATGTGTGCAGGGACCCAAGCCGGTCTCGGTTGAGCCGTTCTCTCACTTTGCAGGCCGTGCCACAAACCTACCAGAACTCTGAACTACTGCGAAATCTGGACATCGACACCGGATGAGTTAATAGGTTGAGAGGGGTCAGTGAGCTCAATGTGTGGTTGTACTCTTTGTCTTGGATCACCACACAAGAACTCGGACTTAAGGCAGTGTTCAACGAGACAACCCACTGTGTACTCCTACAGAACCTCTCATCGTTCACCTTGTTTAGGTAAAATTCACCAACACATTTCCACGATCATCATCATGATCACTACCATCCCGACTCACATAACAGTATCAACATTGTATCACTCTAAGCATGCTATAGACAGTAAAAGTTGCAGGGGCCACATGATATCAATCAACTCCTACATCTGCTAGGATTGTGGTTTTGCTTACTACTGTGACAAGATGATAGGTCATGCAAAGGAATGGGTTCAACTATGCGGTAGAAACGTATCATGGTAACATCCTAAACATGCATAAGCAATAATGAGAGGGAACTGGGGTTTTATCGACATGATCAATGGAGGTCTGCTTGCCTTGCAGATGAGGGTCGTACTGGGAGTCTTCAACTGCCTGGGTGATCTCGGGTTCCGGCTCCACCTCTATTCGATAGCAATCAAAGCAAACAAAGCAACCAAAATAATGTACAATGCTCAAGCACATGATAAAGTGGTATAATTTGATGTACATGGTGCTGATGTGTTAGCAATTCCATTTAAAAGAAGTGCATTGCAAAAGGATTTGCAATTCAACTCCAAATTTGAATTCAAAAGGGTTCCATATGCACATTTGCCATTGTTCACCCATTTTAAATTGGTCAAAGATGAACACAAAGTGCATATTCAGAATCCTTGCATTTTTCTGATAATTTTACATATATTATATATGCTTAATTTGGAGTTATAGTTAATTAGTTATTGACTTTCAAAGTTTAAAGCATTTTCTGGATTATTCTTTAAATAGAAAACCATTTACTGCGTCATTGTGAGGTCAGGCTGACGTCAGGGGGCGTGTATGTCAAGTGGGCGAGAGCTGTCAGTGGCTTAGGGGTTAACTCCGGTTTAAATTAAATTAGCCAAGGGGTTTAGGGGCCCAGGGCCCACCTGTAAGTGGCTCACGGGGCCGGGGGGGGGGGGGGGGGTAGTGGCTAAGTGAATTAGCCACGTGGGTTCACCGGCGTAATGTCATCGGCGATGCTACCTAGGATGGCGATTCTGGCGACCGTTCGATGCGCCGAGACCACTTGGGGAAATCCCATGCACGCGCGCATCTCCTCGACGAGTCGGGCGACCACAGAGGGGGCCGGAGCGACGTCGACGGCGAGGATGGCGGAGGCCAGCGCACTGGAGTGGCGGCGACGGTGACCTAGGGCACAAGGGCGGGAATGCGGAGAGGAGAAACAGAGAGGATCTCACCCCGAGCATACGGTAGTGGTCGGAGGGGCCGGGGACGAGCACGTGGCGCAGGAATCCTCCCCGGCATGCGGCGGCCGTGGTGGAGGAAGAAGGTTCGATTCATCGTCTTCGGGGCGCTCCAGCTCGCGGGCGTTGGAACGGTGAAGAAGTCGAGGAGGGCGGACACGAGGGACACAGCGGCTTGGTGATTCTAGCAAGGAAGATACTTTTCTCTCTTATCGTTGGTTACCCCAAGTGAAAGGTGAGATGTATCATAGTAGCAGAATTTCCCTTATGTAGAGGATAGGATTTGTCTCCCGTAGGACTCGCAGAGATACAAGAAGGTGATAAAGTGAACAATGGCGCCGAGGTTGCTAACTTCACCTGGACCTACACACACGGAAAATAATTTTGACCCCAACGAGTAAAGAGGAGTTGTCAATTCCTCCGTCCTTTTCGTTTACAAAAGATCAACGCAACAGATAATAATTGTGGCAACGGAAAGTAAGAACTGAAAGTAAATTGAAGGTGTAAACAATGATGGAATATATGGACCGGGGTCCCATGACGTTCACTAGTGATGTCTCTCTCCCAAAAGACGATAAAAGTGCTAGCGAGGTAAACAAATCACAGCTGGGCAACAGGACTATAAACGCACCACAATGCTAACTATGCTACAAAAGCAAGGAAGAGGCTCAAAAGCAATCGGCAGTACGCCAAGGTTAGTAGACCAATATCTATCCAGAACATCTCGCTGGTATTAAGTTGCGAATCCCACCCAAAGTTGTAAGAGCAAAGTTATGCCCCCATGAGTTTTGGATATTGTTGGACAAAACAGTAGAGGAACTAACAAGTTTCTAGTGTGAAACAGATGGTTAGGTTCCTGAAGTGATAGGTTGGTGATAAAGCTTCAACAAAGATTTACATATTTACCGAAGCATATCCTTTGGAGTGAAGCTCATCACGGATGTCGACCCCTAAAAAGATAAGGAATACTGAAGCACGTCTCATCGAAGGAGATGACCAAGATGGCGCAAGACTTAGTAGTTTTTGCGTAGTTCTTTTTCACTTCTTTGAGTCGTAGGAAAAACCGTACTATCAAGAGGGGTTTAGTAAATGTACTCCGAAGGTTTTGGTGAAAAGAATCAGATCGAATCCAAACCTGTGAGAAGCCAGAGATGAGAAATCTCATGTGTACAAGGTAATGCTTCACTAGCGAAGCCTATGCTCTTTCGGCTCCTGAAGCATAACCAAGTCCGTGAATCAGCTTTACTTGTTCCGCAAGTAAAGTTGCGCATTGAACAGAAATCCGACCTGTCACAACCCCAAGTTAGGTGTGTGCTAGGATCAAGTGCTACTTTGCATCATGTCAAAATTTTAAAAAGAAAATCAAAAATGGGGAAAAGAAAAGCCCTGAGAAATTAAATCAAATGGCCAGATAAAAATCTTTTTCCAAAAATCATTTGAACATTTGTAAAATTCTTATAAATGGTGCTGATCATTATAAAAATGATTTGGGAGTAATCCCATGCCCATGGAATTTTCTAATATTCAAACAGTGGCTTTGGAAATTAAATAAAACCCTATTTGAATTGAAATTCAAATGTTTTGAATTTCAAAATTGTCCAAATTATTTATGTGACTAGCTACTGGTCACCTAGGATTTATAAAAGTATTTGGACATTTATTAAAAATGCCTAGCTATTTTTAAATCTAGGCAAAACAAATGAAACAGAAAGTTAAAAAGAAAAGAGCAGAGGACAGCTTACCTGTCGCCCACCAGCGAGGCCCACCTCCTGTCGCCTCGGCCCAGCCCACCAGTGGGCTTGTCGTCTTCTACCCCGCCCCTCCAAGCTGCTCGCTGGAGCGGGGAGCACGGCGACGACGCCACGACGACGTCCAGGTCCTTCTAGGCCTCCCCCTCCCTCTCTCTGGCGTCTCGCGTCGCCACAACCCCCTCCTGCACCCCCTGCCTCGCTCTGGACCTCTCCCCCTCTATCCCCTCATCGTTTCCGTGCGGCCCGAAGCTCGCCGTCGGCCACCCCACCGCCCAGCCGTGGCCAGAAGCCCCCTCCGCCCTCGCCGCCATGTCCAGGAGATCGGCCACCCTCGTCTTCGTCTCCCCGAGCCTGGAATCGAGCTGAGAAGCCCCCTAGGCGACGCCATCGTCGTCGACGTCCTCTGCTGCCTGCCGGACGCCATGGCCGAATTCGCCGCCGTCAAGCTTTCCCCGGCCCCGTCGTCTTCGCCTTCCGACTCAGGGTGAGCTGCGCTTCGACCTGCCCTACTCCTGCCTCCTCCCGTGCCCTCGAACGTAGTTCCGGCGAGGTCAGTGCTCGGACCGCCGCCTCCGTTGAAGCAGCCGACGCCACAGCGCGCACCTTTGGCCCCCGACTACTCCTACAGACGCGCACGAGCCCCAGCTTCCTCCCCGTGCCATCGGATCCCACCCCCGTTCTTTTTTCGCAAGTCCGGCGAAGTTCCGGCGAGAACTCCGGCGAACTCGCCATTAGGGCCAACCCTAAACCAAACCGAGCACTAACCACCCCCCTTGGGCCACTGACTAGTGGGCCCAGGCTCCTAAACTAATTACAGTTAGTTTAATCAGAACGGGTTAAACCCATGTAACACTGACAACCCTCGCCCACCAGTCAGACCCACCCCCACGTCAGCATGACCACATGCTGATGCAATAAAAGGATTTAAATGAATTTCCAGAAAAGCAAAATGTTTTAAATAATTCCAGAAATTCCAGAAAATACCCCAAACTTTGGAAATTCATAGAAAATTCATATTAACTCCAAATTGGACAAATAATATATGAAAAATGATCAGGAGAAAATTATATTTCCAAATATGCAACTTTCAACTCTGTTTGATTTGAATTTAAAATGTGATCAGTAGCATTTGCTATTTGATTTAAATGGAATTAAATCAAATTCAAATCAAATATTTTTGCAACTTGAACCATGGCAACATGCTACATTTCAATCACACATCAGAGGCATATCATACACAATTGAAGATAATTCAAAATGATCAAACTATATCACATATAACTTGGTTAATGTTGAATTCAAATGTGGAGTTTGAATTTGCAATTCAAATTGCAATATACTCCATTTAAATGGAATGCTCAACACATCAGTACCATGAACATCACCCTTTCAATATTATTCATGTGATTGTGCATTGTACATTCTGTTGATCCTATGATTGTCATGTTACTGTTAGGCGTGGAACCGGAGCAAGAGGTCACCCCCTACGTTGAAGACCCCGAACCCGAACCTCGTCAGCAAGGCAAGCAAACCCCCATTGATCATGTCGATAAAATCCCACTTCCCTCTCATGTCTCGCTTATGCATTGTATAGGATGATCACCATGTTACGATTCTACCGCATAGATGAACCCATTCCTTTGCATGACCTATCTTTTGTCACAGTAGTAAGCAAACCACAATCCTAGCAAATGTAGGAGTTGGTTGATATCATGTGACCCCTGCAACTGTTACTGCTTATTGCATGCTTAGTGGTACAATGAGGTTGCTTATGATGTGAGTCGGGATGATGATAAACATGGTGTTGATGAAAGTGAAATGTGTTGGTGAATCTACCCTAATACAAGGTGAACGATGAGAGGCTGTGTTGGAGTACACGGTGGGTTGTCTCGTTGAACACCGCCCTAACACGAGTTCTTGTTTGGTGATCCAAGATGAAGAGTACAACCACACATTGGGCTCACTGACCCCTCTCGGCTTACTAACTCATCCCCTTCGATGTCCAGATGTCGCAGTAGTTCGGATTTCTGTAGGTATTGTGGCCTGGTAGCCAAGTGAGAGAACGGCTCATCCGAGACCGGCTTGCGCTCCACGCACACATCGTCTGGGTCCACTTCGGTAAACCGGCCGGGTTCACGATAGTGGCAAACAACCTAGATAGGCGGCTTTCATGGACTAGATAGGCTATGAGGTAACGGTTGTGGTGGCATCCTCGCTGTCATCTCTTGAACGGTGACACGCAAAAGCCGGTAACTGATGGCACGTGTGTGTAGCGGTACACCCCTGCAGGGTTAACAAAACTATTCGAATAGCCGCGTCCGCGGTTAAGGACTGCTTGGAAATCTTAGCTTGATTATTAGACAACTTGAACTGGATATTTCTAAAACACACCAAGATAAGTGTGAGTGCTATGGTGTGCTTCTCGTGGGGAAGTCGAGGAAGTAACCATAGTGGTGTAATTGGTTGAAGAGATGTAGTGGACTCGTGTACGCTTCTTACCTCAAGTCTGGTACTCGTAGTTCAGGATTAGCCAAGTCAAAGCTGGCACTTCTGCAAGTGAACCCCACCTCCCTTTACCTTGATACATGTGCATGAGTAGTATAGTTCCTACGTAAGTCTTGCTGAGTACGACTTTGTACTCACGTTTGCTTAATCTATGTTTTAGATGAACCCACCGACCCCGATGGTGGCTTCTACCTGAAGCTCGAAGGACGAAGACTCAGACCAAGACCAAGCTAGTGTAGTCCCAGTCAGACGACTGGTTCCCTCGTGGAGGGCTTGTTTTTAGATAAGGCTTCTCTAAGCCATTTGTTAAACTTGTCTGTACTCAGACCTACTTTGCTTCCGCATGCTTGTTGTAATGTTGGATCACATGCTTGTGATCTCTGTGTGCACTCTGTAAGAGTTATTCAATAAAGTATATACTTTGTAGAGAATTGCAATGATACCTGCTGTTCATACAAGGCATGGGTGCTGCGTGTATATTTATAACATGCATGTCTTTGTATGGGTTTTCGAGACCTTAGTTGTGATCTAGCTGGCGGTCTTTTATACACCAAGTGGCCCTTAGATGTGCGCAGCTTGGGGCATCGCGATGCGATTGCTCGAGACTGCGTCTCGTGCACACTTTGATGTATGATTGAGCCCGCCCTAGACCCCGACTAAGTGATCGGGCTGGAGTAAGTCTATGTAAGGGTTATAATACAATCGATAGTATGGTCGAGGAGACTTGTCTATGAGCATGGGAATTCACCACCCATATCAGTTAGACTTGTGTGCGGACGATGAGGACCCATCTCAGTGGATCATCCGGCCTGAATGGGATGCCCCTCACGTTCGATGCTTTCCGAGAACGTTCTGTGCTTGGCCTTGTCTTCTTAGACAAGTGGGTACGGTTCTCGGCTCTCCATATGATTGTGTTGTAGCGAGGCTTATATACGCTAACCCCGGGTCCCGACAGACTTGGTATCAGAGCAGGACTGACTGTAGGATTATCAGCCTTGGCCGAAGTCGAGTCTAGCCTTCTATAGTTATATAGTTACTCTGGGTATATAAGGGAACAACGTAAGGCTTCTTTTTCTCCTTACCCTCATCGATCTGAGTTCTGAGTCACCCTCATCTTATTCTACGGGAAGATAGGACTAGGCTCTCCTCTGTCTGATTAGAACATCTCGTTGTTTGCTTCCTTATAGCCGTAGGAAAGTTTTGTCCGTTTTCCTAGCATTTTTGTAATGCTGATTTCTTACATCGTATTATGTAAGTGCTGTATCTACATTGAAAGAAAATTGTTTTCTTGCAATTACAGCCATTATGCTGTCCGAGTCATTCCAGGTTTCTTCAAAATCTGATGCAATTGCAAAATTCTTCCCTCCTTTTCGGTTGTCCTTTTTGAAGAACTTCTAGGTGGCATGCCCGACAGTTCCATAGAGTTTGATGTAGTTTTTCTTCTAGAAACCTATAGTGTTTCATTTGCAGATCTTTCTCCCACTTTGGATGTCTTCTAGCGAGAAGAACCACACTAACTATTGTGTTGGGGTACTTTGCTACTCTGACATATCTGTTTTAGCCCCTAGTAAACCTTGGTCATCCTCAGGAAAACCATCCAGTAACCAAAATCCTTAAACCATGCCACCCGACAGATGTTTAGAATTCATAGTGGATCTTGCCCCAGGAACCGCACCAATTTCTAGAAGCCCATACAAAATGGCCCCACGTGAGTTAGCTGAGCTTAAAACCCAACTGGAAGCTTTGTTGGAGAAAGGCTTCATCCGCCCTAGCTCATCGCCATGGAGTTGCCCCGTTCTGTTCGTAAAGAAGAAAGATGGAACAGAAAGGATGTGCGTAGACTATCGCCCGCTAAATTTAGCGACGATAAAGAACAAGTACCCACTGCCCAGGATCAATGATCTTTATGATCAACTTGCTGGATCCTCTGTCTTTTCCAAGATGGATTTGAGATTAGGATATCATCAAATCAAGATCCGAAACGAGGACATTCCCAAAATGGCTTTTACTACTCGTTATGGTCTTTACGAGTACACCGTTATGTCCTTTGGTTTAACCAATGCCCCCGCCACATTCTCACGCTTGATGAATTCGATCTTCATGGAGTACCTAGATAAATTTGTTGTGGTTTATCTTGATGATATTCTCATCTACTCGAAGAACGAAGGAGATCATGCCGAACACTTAAGGCTGGTATTGATGAAACTTAGAGAGCATCGCCTGTACGCTAAATTCTCCAAGTGTGAATTCTGGCTACCAGAAGTGACCTACTTAGGCCACGTGATTTCTGCAAAAGGCATTGCTGTGAATCCCGAGAGAGTTCAGGCCGTCCTTGACTGGACTCCACCTGAATCGGTTAAGCAAGTTAGGAGTTTTCTTGGCCTAGCCAGCTATTGCCGTCGCTTCGTTGAGAACTTTTCTAAAGTTGCAAAGCCTCTAACTGAACTCCTCAAGAAAGATAAGAAATTCTTATGGACTCCCAAGTGCGAGGAAAGCTTTCAAGAGCTAAAAAGAAGATTGACTTCTGCACCCGTACTTGCACCTCCAAACACCAAAAAGGATTTCAAGATCTTTTGTGATGCGTCACGGCAAGGGTTAGGATGCATACTTCTGCAAGATCGACATGTGGTAGCTTATGCTTCACGCCAGTTGCGGCCACATGAAGAGAACTATCCTACCCATGACCTTGAACTCGCTGCCGTAGTTCATACACTAACAACTTGGCGACATTACCTCCTTGGTAATCGTTGTGAGATTTATTCCGACCACCAAAGCCTCAAATACATTTTCACCCAGCTAGATCTTAATCTCAGGCAAAGACGCTGGATTGAGTTGATAAAAGATTACGACGTAGGAATTTCTTACACCCCAGGCAAAGCCAATGTCATGGCTGATGCACTAAGTCGTAAGTCGTATTGTAACAACCTCATGTTACAACAGTATCAACCATTTCTTCATGAGGACTTTCGCAAGCTCAATCTTGAGATTGTTCCTCATGGCTATCTTTCTACCTTGGTGGCGAAACCAACTCTTGAGGATCAAATCATAGTTGCCCAAAGGCGTGCACGAGGTGTTCGCCGGATCAAGGAAAACATTGCTAGCGGAGTTGGTAAATGTTTCTCCACAGATAGCAAAGGAACGGTATTATTTGAAAATCGTTTGGTAGTACCTAAGAATAGGGAACTAAGGCAACTCATCCTCAAGGAAGCCCATGACACACCCCTCTCGATTCATCCCGGTAGCAGAAAAATGTACCGAGATCTACGCCAGAGATTTTGGTGGACTAGGATGAAGAGAGACATTGCTCAATTTGTTGCCGAATGTGATGTTTGTCGTCGCATTAAGGAAGAACATCAAAGACCTGCTGGTACACTTCAACCTTTTCCTATTCCAGAGTGGAAATGGGACAAAGTCGGTATGGACTTCATCACCGGCTTTCCAAAAACCCACAAAGGAAATGATGCCATCTTCGTTGTCATAGATAGGCTTTACAAAGTTGCTCACTTCCTTCCGGTTCGCGAGTCTATAACTGCTAGTCAGTTAGCGGACTTGTATGTCTCTAGGATTGTATCCCTTCACGGTGTTCCTTTGGAAATCAATTCTGATCGCGGTAGCCTTTTCACCTCTAGATTTTGGGGAAGCTTCCAACGTGCTATGGGAACTCATCTATTCTTCAGTACAGCTTTCCATCCTCAGTCTAGCGGTCAAGTCGAAAGGGTTAACCAAATTCTTGAAGACATGCTCAGAGCTTGTGTTATCTCATTCGGAAAGAATTGGGAGAATTCTCTTCCATTTGCCGAATTTGCTTATAACAGTAGTTTTCAATCTAGTCTGAACATGGCTCCTTTTGAACTCCTTTATGGACGACGATGTCGAACACCTATAAACTGGTCAGAAACCGGTGAAAGACAATTCTTTGGACCGGATATGATCAAGGAAGCAGAAGAGCAAGTTCGTATCGTTCGTGAACAATTGAAAGCAGCCCAGTCTCGTCAGAAAAGCTACTATGATCGTCATCATAGGCAAAAGAGCTACAATCTGGATGAGAAGGCTTACCTTCGGGTTACTCCTCTGAAGGGAACCCAACGTTTCGGTATCAAAGGCAAGTTGGCCCCAAGTTACATCGGACCTTTCCGCATTATTGCTAAACGTGGAGAAGTTGCCTACCAACTTGAACTACCCCCGCACCTTTTCCGAGTACATGATGTATTCCATGTGTCACAACTCAGGCGATGCTTCAAGGACCCCATCCGCGAAGTTGACCATGAAACGCTTGATCTCCAAGATGACCTTTCCTATCGAGAATACCCCGTTTGTATTCTTGATTCCGCAGAGCGTGTCACTCGTCGTCAGAAGATTAGGTTTCTGAAAATTCAATGGTCACACCACTATGAGAGAGAAGGCACGTGGGAAAGAGAAGACCGTCTCAGTGCCGAGTACCCCTCCTTCCTTCCGCAGACTTCTGAATCTCGGGACGAGATTCTTTTCAATGGGGGCGAGTTGTCACAACCCCAAGTTAGGTGTGTGCTAGGATCAAGTGCTACTTTGCATCATGTCAAAATTTCAAAAAGAAAATCAAAAATGGGGAAAAGAAAAGCCCTGAGAAATTAAATCAAATGGCCAGATAAAAATCTTTTTTCCAAAAATCATTTGAACATTTGGAAAATTCTTATAAATGGTGCTGATCATTTAAAAAATGATTTGGGAGTAATCCCATGCCCATGGAATTTTCTAATATTCAAACAGTGGCTTTGGAAATTAAATAAAACCCTATTTGAATTGAAATTCAAATGTTTTGAATTTCAAAATTGTCCAAATTATTTATGTGACTAGCTACTGGTCACCTAGGATTTATAAAAGTATTTGGACACTTATTAAAAATGCCTAGCTATTTTTAAATCTAGGCAAAACAAATGAAACAGAAAATTAAAAAGAAAAGAGCAGAGGACAGCTTACCTGTCGCCCACCAGCGAGGCCCACCTCTTGTCGCCTCGGCCCAGCCCACCAGTGGGCTTGTCGTCTTCTACCCCGCCCCTCCAAGCTGCTCGCTGGAGCGGGGAGCACGGCGACGACGCCACGACGACGTTCAGGTCCTTCTAGGCCTCCCCCTCCCTCTCTCTGGCGTCTCGCGTCGCCACAACCCCCTCCCGCACCCCCTGCCTCGCTCTGGACCTCTCCCCCCCTCTCTCCCCTCATCGTTTACGTGCGGCCCGAAGCTCGCCGTCGGCCACCCCACCGCCCAGCCGTGGCCAGAAGCCCCCTCCGCCCTTGCCGCCATGTCCAGGAGATCGGCCACCCTCGTCTTCGTCTCCCCGAGCCTGGAATCGAGCTGAGAAGCCCCCTAGGCGACGCCATCGTCGTCGACGTCCTCTGCTGCCCGCCGGACGCCATGGCCGAATTCGCCGCCGTCAAGCTTTCCCCGGCCCCGTCGTCTTCGCCTTCCGACTCAGGGTGAGCTGCGCTTCGACCTGCCCTACTCCTGCCTCCTCCCGTGCCCTCGAACATAGTTCCGACGAGGTCAGTGCTCGGACCGCCGCCTCCGTTGAAGCAGCCGACGCCACAGCGCGCACCTTTGGCCCCCGACTACTCCTACAGACGCGCACGAGCCCCAGCTTCCTCCCCGTGCCATCGGATCCCACCCCCGTGCTTTTTTCGCAAGTCCGGCGAAGTTCCGGCGAGAACTCCGGCGAACTCGCCATTAGGGCCAACCCTAAACCAAACCGAGCACTAACCACCCCCCCTGGGCCACTGACTAGTGGGCCCAGGCTCCTAAACTAATTACAGTTAGTTTAATCAGAACGGGTTAAACCCATGTGACACTGACAACCCTGGCCCACCAGTCAGACCCCCCCCCCACGTCAGCAAGACCACATGCTGATGCAATAAAAGGATTTAAATGAATTTCCAGAAAAGCAAAATGTTTTAAATAATTCCAGAAATTCCAGAAAATACCCCAAACTTTGGAAATTCATAGAAAATTCATATTAACTCCAAATTGGACAAATAATATATGAAAAATGATCAGGAGAAAATTATCTTTCCAAATATGCAACTTTCAACTCTGTTTGAGTTGAATTTAAAATGTGATCAGTAGCATTTTCTATTTGATTTAAATGGAAATAAATCAAATTCAAATCCTAATATTTTTGCAACTTGAACCATGGCAACATGCTACATTTCAATCACACATCAGAGGCATATCATACACAATTGAAGATAATTCAAAATGATCAAACTATATCACATATAACTTGGTTAATGTTGAATTCAAATGTGGAGTTTGAATTTGCAATTCAAATTGCAATATACTCCATTTAAATGGAATGCTCAACACATCAGTACCATGAACATCACCCTTTCAATATTATTCATGTGATTGTGCATTGTACATTCTGTTGATCCTATGATTGTCATGTTACTGTTAGGCGTGGAACCGGAGCAAGAGGTCACCCCCTACGTTGAAGACCCCGAACCCGAACCTCGTCAGCAAGGCAAGCAAACCCCCATTGATCATGTCGATAAAATCCCACTTCCCTCTCATGTCTCGCTTATGCATTGTATAGGATGATCACCATGTTACGATTCTACCGCATAGATGAACCCATTCCTTTGCATGACCTATCTTTTGTCACAGTAGTAAGCAAACCACAATCCTAGCAAATGTAGGAGTTGGTTGATATCATGTGACCCATACAACTGTTACTGCTTATTGCATGCTTAGTGGTATAATGAGGTTGCTTATGATGTGAGTCGGGATGATGATAAACATGGTGTTGATGAAAGTGAAATGTGTTGGTGAATCTACCCTAATACAAGGTGAACGATGAGAGGCTGTGTAGGAGTACACGGTGGGTTGTCTCGTTGAACACTGCCCTAACACGAGTTCTTGTTTGGTGATCCAAGATGAAGAGTACAACCACACATTGGGCTCACTGACCCCTCTCGGCTTACTAACTCATCCCCTTCGATGTCCAGATGTCGCAGTAGTTCGGATTTCTGTAGGTATTGTGGCCTGGTAGCCAAGTGAGAGAACGGCAAATCCGAGACCGGCTTGCGCTCCACGCACACATCGTCTGGGTCCACTTGGGTAAACCGTCCGGGTTCACGATAGTGGCAAACAACCCAGATAGGCGGCTTTCATGGACTAGATCGGCTATGGGGTAACGGTTGTGGTGTCATCCTCGCTGTCATCTCTTGAACGGTGACACGCAAAAGGCGGTAACGGATGGCACGTGTGTGTAGCGGTACACCCCTGCAGGGTTAACAAAACTATTCGAATAGCCGCGTCCGCGGTTAAGGACTGCTTGGAAAGCTTAGCTTGATTATTAGACAACTTGAACTGGATATTTCTAAAACACACCAAGATAAGTGTGAGTGCTATGGTGTGCTTCTCGTGGGGAAGTCGAGGAAGTAACCATAGTGGTGTAATTGGTTGAAGAGATGTAGTGGACTCGTGTACGCTTCTTACCTCAAGTCTGGTACTCGTAGTTCAGGATTAGCCAAGTCAAAGCTAACACTTCTGCAAGTGAACCCCACCTCCCTTTACCTTGATACATGTGCATGAGTAGCATAGTTTCTACGTAAGTCTTGCTGAGTACGACTTTGTACTCACGTTTGCTTAATCTATGTTTTAGGTGAACCCACCGACCCCGATGGTGGCTTCTACCTGAAGCTCGAAGGATGAAGACTCAGACCAAGACCAAGCTAGTGTAGTCCCAGTCAGACGACTGGTTCCCTCGTGGAGGGCTTGTTTTTAGATAAGGCTTCTCTAAGCCATTTGTTAAACTTGTCTGTACTCAGACCTACTTTGCTTCCGCATGCTTGTTGTAATGTTGGATCACATGCTTGTGATCTCTGTGTGCACTCTGTAAGAGTTATTCAATAAAGTATATACTTTGTAGAGAATTGCAATGATACCTGTTGTTCATACAAGGCATGGGTGCTGCGTGTATGTTTATAACATGCATGTCTTTGTATGGGTTTTCGAGACCTTAGTTGTGATCTGGCTGGCGGTCTTTTATACACCAAGTGGCCCTTAGATGTGCGCAGCTTGGGGCATCGCGATGCGATTGCTCGAGACTCCGTCTCGTGCACACTTTGATGTATGATTGAGCCCGCCCTAGACCCCGACTAAGTGATCGGGCTGGAGTAAGTCTATGTAAGGGTTATAATACAATCGATAGTATGGTTGAGGCGACTTGTCTATGAGCATGGGAATTCACCACCCATATCAGTTAGACTTGTGTGCGGACGATGAGGACCCATCTCAGTGGATCATCCGGCCTGAATGGGATGCCCCTCACGTTCGATGCTTTCCGAGAACGTTATGTGCTTGGCCTTGTCTGCTTAGACAAGTGGGTACGGTTCTCGGCTCTCCATATGATTGTGTTGTAGTGAGGCTTATATACGCTAACCCCGGATCCCGACACGACCGTTGCGGACAGGTGTCAAGCTGTCGCATCGGGTCACTTTAGTCATTTCACACCTTGAGATCGCCACCTATAAATAGGCCTTCCCCGCCCTCATTGGCGGGTGGCTGCTCTAAGAATATCTTCTGACAGTGAAGAGAGAGAGGAACCCCACTGAAGCAAACCAAAAACCCATCCACCGAAGCATAAGTCCTATTGATCTGAGTTGATTCACTATGACTTAGGAAGAAGTTTGCTAGCCTTTTTATCTTGGAGAACTGCAATTCTCCTAGACGGCTAGAGTGTTGTTCTTTAGAGAGCAAAGAGTTATTGTCGCCTCGAAGTCCAGTTTGTCAAAGGTTTCGGTGATTTCCTCAATAATCAACCACGAGTGAAGAACTGACAAAGCTCAAGGAGATTGGTGCAGTGGAGATATGGACGGAGAGAGGTTAGCTCCTGTGTTCAATCACAAGTCCCTCCAACCAGACGTAGCACTTTGCAGAGTGTGAACTGGTCGAACAAACATTGCCGAGTCAAGAGTTCGTTTCACATTCCGCACTTACATTCAGTACTGCAATTGCTTCAGTGATTTGTTGCTTGATTCGATGCAATTGATTCGATGCTTTTGATTCACTATGTTCTGCTTCAATCCAGTTTTGCTTCACTGATTACCTTTCTGTTGAATTCATCCTGCTGCTAAGTTATGATTCACTTCATAGTTTCATGCGAAAATTTGAAGTGATCATTCACCCCCTCCCCCTCTGATCACATACTTGGACTTTCAATTGGTATCAGAGCTAGTCACTCTTTGTTTGGATTAACCTCCTTGAGTGTTTTGCAAGTATGTCTTTCGCAGCCATTCGCTCTGGCGAACCCATACCCGTGTTCAATGGAAAGGACTACCCATACTGGAAGGACAAAATGAAGAGAAATATCATGGCTATCAACTCGACTGCCTGCCAAGTTGTCTTATATGGTGTCACAGTCGCTGACAAGAATGCCATCACTCCTGAAGAAGCGAAGCTGATTGACCTCGATTCTGAAGTCTGGGTATTCATCACCAATCATCTGACACCAGAGAAATATCATGAAGTGAAGAATATCCCATCTGCCAAAGGTGTCTGGGACTATCTTGAAAAGATTGGTGAAGCTGTTTCAACCGAGAAGGAAGCCAGAATTGACACGCTTCGAATAAAATTCTATCGATTCAAGAGAAATGAGGGTGAAAAATTCAACTCCATTTACAGCAGACTCACTGAGCTTGCAAATGAGTTGATTTCCCTCGGTGCTGATGACATTACCCCTCACTCTGTTGTAAGAACTTTGCTTCGCTCATTGGATGATTCGTTATCACATCGTGCTGATGATCAAGGAAAGGACTGATTTCAGACGTCTTGTTGCCGCTGACATTCTTGAGAGACTCAATACTTTTGAAATGGAAGAAGATGAGAAACGTGATATAAATGGTTCTCGAAGAATATCACATGCTTTGAAAGCAAAAGCTTCGCGTCATTCTTCACCCGAAGTCAGTTCTGCTTCAGGTGTCGAATCAGATGATCCTGCAAGCATTGGAAAAGATCTAGCATTGATCATGAGACGCTTCAACCGTTTTCAGAGAAAAGGTTTTTCTTCACCCAAGAAGAGTTATTTTTCAAGAAGCTCAAATCACTCATCTCACCGCTCATCCTCAAGAAGCTCTCCATCGAAGGACAACTGCTTCTACAAGTGCAAGAAACCAGGTCACTACATTGTTGATTGCCCTCTGTGGGAAGCTGAGAACAAATCGAAGCATTCGCTCAGAGAATCCTCAACAAAGTCCCACGGATCCTGCAGAAGCTATGAGTCCAAGAGAGATGATTCCAGTTTGAGAAGAGAAAAGAAGAAAGACTCTGATGATGACAAGAGGAAGAAGTATCATAAGAAGCGTGAGGGTTCTTCATCGAAGACTCACTCGTCTCGTCGAAGCAGCTCTCACCGTGCCAAGGCCTATCTGGGAAAGGAGATGAACTCTGAAGACGAAGCCTCTGGTTCCGAAGCTGAATCAGGCTCAAGGTCTGGATCTGGGTCCGAATCAGATAGTGTTGCTGGTTTGGCATTTTCTTCAGCAGATGCTTCAACCAAAGCTTCGAGCTCATTCTTCACCAACAACAGCAGTGAAGATGAAACTCCTGCATATTGCTTCATGGCCAAGGCGAAGGTATCCTCATCTAAATCTAACTATGATACTTTTGATTTTTCCTCATATGATAGTGATTCGAAGATAAGCTATGCTAAACTTGCTAAAATTGCTTCAATCCAACAAGATGAACTTGATTCGCTAAGAAAAACCATCAAGAAATCAGAAACTCTGTTGATCGATGAGATAGAGAAAGGTCAAACTTTGACTAATGAGCATGATACTCTGAAGGAAAAGTTCGAAGAATTATCCTCTCGGCATGATCTTCTTTCAGTTGATTATGAGAAGCTCACCTATGAATTTCTTCAGAGGAAAATGGCTCTCGAAAAACTGAAAGAGGGTCATGAAGAATTGGAAAATGTCAATCTCTCTCTCATGGCTCAACAAGATTCTGAAGCAAATCATAAAACTAATTCACCTTGCTTAACTTGTCTGGAACGAAGCAAAACTGAGTCCAAAGGCAAAGCTCCTATTGTTATTGATGATACTAATGCCTCTGATGAGGAAAATCCTGCTGTTACCGAGGAACTCCTCAGGTTGAAAAACTTATTTGAAACAGGCATGTTCAAAAGTGTGCAAGGTCACCAGTATCTGTGTGATATCCTGAGGAAGGCTCTCCTTCACAGGAATCCCAGGAATGAAGGTGTTGGTTTCGAGAGAAAGATAAACCCTGATGGCACCTATTGGGAACCTGAGCAGTATCCTAAGACTGTTTGGGTCCTAGCGAAGGAAAAACCCATTGACATTGCTAACCTTTCAGGTTTCGACTGCAAAATGAACAAAGCCAGTGTGGATGAATCGCTTGATTCAGACTACAAACTCATTAAAGATGAACAGGGAAAGGTTACTGCTGAGTATGTAGGTACTCCTCCGAAGAATGGCTTCTATAAGAGGCAGATATGGGTGCAGAAAGCACTTGTGGAAAACTGCTTGCTAACCATACTATGCAAGGAAAGCCTTCGGTACCACCGAATCATTTCTATTCTCTATAGACGAGAAATGATTCACTGGTGCCCGAATCAAATGTTCCGCAGAAGCAATACTATCGCACTGGTCTTCATACGTATTGTCCTCATAATAATCATACTAAGATTGCATATGCTCATTCTTATCCTAACCATTCGCAGAGGACTTACATTTATGGTGTACTTGATGGTCCACCAAAGCAATATAATCCTGTTCGCTTTAATATTGCTTCAACCAGTGCTTCTACATCTTCTCAGTCACCTGCTCGTTTGTGGGGGGTTAAGAAGAACTAATTCTTCTGCAGAGCTATGTCTCCGGTGGATCCGAATGGGTCATGGACAGTGGTTGTACAAATCATATGACCGGAGACAATGAATTATTCACCGAAGAAAAACTCTCTCAATCTTCTCAGAAGTACATTACCTTCGGTGATAACAAAAAGGGTAAAGTGTTAGGTTTGGGTAAGGTTGCCGTATCGAAAGATAAGCACATTGACAAGGTTATGCTAGTCCAATCACTTGGATATAATCTTATGTCTATTTTGAAGTTATGCGATATGGGTATGCGTGTTCTATTTTCTGCTTCGCGTTGTGTTGTCTTTTCACAGGATGACTATACGTTTGTCTTCGAGGGTTACCGAAAAGGAGATTTATACATTGTTGATTTTCTTCAGGCCCTGCTGTATCCACATGCTTAATGGCAAAAGCTTCATCTGGTTGGTTATGGCATCGAAGACTTGGTCATGCAGGGATGAGAAATCTTCATAATTTAGTGAAGAAGAAGCATGTTATTAGCCTTAGCAAAGTAAAATTCGATAAGGATCGTCTCTGCAGTGCTTGTGAAGCTGGTAAAATTACGAAGAAACATCATTCAGCGAAGACTATCATGACTACTACTCGTCCTCTTGAATTGCTTCTTATGGATCTTTTTGGTCCTCAAAATTATGCAAGTCTGGGAGGAAACAAATATGGTCTTGTTATTGTTGATGATTTCTCTCGTTATACTTGGGTTTTCTTTTTGGATGACAAGAGCAAAGTTGTTGAAATCTTCAAGTCATTCACCAAGAGAGCTCAAACAGAATATGAATTATCTCTGAAGCATATCCGAAGTGACAATGGAACCGAATTCAAAAATACTCATATTGAATATTTTCTTGATGATCATGGTTTTACTCATGAGTTCTCTGCTGCTTATACACCTCAAAAAAATGGTGTAGTTGAAAGAAAGAATAGAACTCTTATTGAAATGGCCAGAACTATGCTTGCTGAGTACAAGACTCCTATTAGGTTCTGGGCCGAAGCAATTAACACAACATGTCATATCATCAACAAGGTTTACCTTCACAAATTCCTAAAGAAAACTTCACATGAGCTTATCACTGGTAACAAACCTAATGTTTCATATCTTAGGGTATTTGGTGCTCCATGCTTTATTATAGATATGAATCATAGCTCCAAATTTGCCCCTAAGGCACATGAAGGTTTTCTTTTAGGTTATGGCTCAAACTCTCACACTTACAGAGTGTATAACTCTCACTTTGGGAAAGTTATGGAAACTGTGAATGTGAGGTTTGATGAAACTAATGGCTCTCAAAAAGAGCATTTGCCTCATGATCTAGATGAACCTCCACTTGATGAAGTGATTAGGTCCATGGCTATTGGAGAAATTCGCCCTGTTGAAGCCAATCCTCGTCAAGCTGTTAGGGATGATGATGGTCCCATGTTCCCACACATAGCCTGGGGCGCTGGAGATCAACATCCTGAAGCTAATGGTGAACAGGACGAAGAAGGACAAGGGAATGAAGGAAATGCTAATCCTGAAGGAAATGTTGAAGCTGAAGGTGAAGCAGATCCTGAAGCTGATGCAGATCCGTGAGCCTGAAGCAAATGATACTACATTATCACGAGTTCGAAGAAGAGTTGATGTTGATTCGATCCTCGAAGATATTCATCAGCCAGGTCGTCCCACTACTCGATCTCGTACTCGTTTGGCTAACTTCTGTGGAAGTTTTTCTTTTGTTTCCATGCTAGAGCCTTCAAAATTTGATGAAGCCATGAAGGATCCAGACTGGTTATTGGCTATGATGGAGGAAATTCACCAGTTCGAAAGAAACAAAGTTTGGTCACTTGTTGACAGGCCTGATCCCACGAAGCATAATGTTATTGGAACTAAGTGGATATTTCGCAACAAGCAAGATGAAGATGGTATTGTGGTAAGAAATAAGGCTAGACTGGTAGCACAAGGGTACACCCAAATCGAAGGCATTGATTTTGGTGAAACCTATGCTCCAGTAGCCCGACTCGAATCCATTCATGTCATGCTTGCTTTTGCTAACCACAAAAATATATTGCTATATCAAATGGATGTCAAAAGTGCTTTTCTTAATGGTGAGATAGAAGAAGAAGTGTATGTTATGCAGCCACCAGGTTTTGAAGACTCGAAGAATCCTGATATGGTGTACAGGCTTCACAAATCTTTGTATGGACTGAAGCAAGCACCTCGTGCTTGCTATGAGACATTGAAGGATTTCCTCCTGAAGAAAGGCTTCAAATAAGGAACCATTGACCCCACTCTTTTCACTCGATCATATAACAATGATCTATTTGTGTGTTAGATATATGTAGATGATATTATTTTTGGCTGCACTAACACTGAAATCAGCGAAGAATTTGCAAGGATGATGTAGAAGAAATACGAGATGTCCATGATGGGTGAATTGAAGTTTTTCCTTGGACTTCAGATTCGCCAACAGAAGAATGGCACCTTTATTTCACAAGAAAAATACTTGAAGGATTGCCTGAAGAAATTTGATCTTACTGAATGCAAGACTATCAGAACACCTATGCCAACCAATGCTGATGAGAAAGGGAAACCCTTCGATCAGAAGAAGTATAGGTCTATGATAGGTTCACTCTTATACTTATGTGCATCTAGACCTGATATTATGCTATCAGTTTGTATTTGTGCTCGTTTTCAGGCCAATCCGAAGGAATCACATCATACTACAGTAAAGCGAATTCTTCGGTATCTAGCCCATACTCCTTCATTGGGACTTTGGTATCCCAAAGGAACTCAGTTTGATTTGATTGGATATTCTGATTCAGACTGGGCTGGTGATAGAGTTGACAGGAAATCTACCTCAGACACTTGTCATTTTCTTGGTAGATCTCTTGTGTGTTGGGCTTCAAAGAAACATAATTGTGTCTCAATATCTACTGCTGAAGCCGAATACATTGCTGCTAGCTCATGCTGCACTCAGATACTTTGGCTTAAGCAGACGGTGAAATATTATGGTATTTATGTGAACAAAATCCTATTTCTTTGTGATAATGAGAGTTCTATCAAAATTGCACACAACCCTGTGCAACACTCCCGAACGAAGCACATCGATATTCGTCACCATTTTCTTTGAGATCATGTTCAGTGCGAAGAAATTGAGATCAGTCATGCTAGAACTGAAGATCAATTGGCAGATATATTCACGAAGCCATTGGACGAGAAAAGGTTCTGTGCATTGAGATGTGAGCTAAACATCCTAGACTCACAGAATGTTCAGTAAGATCGAAACTTTTCCCCTGTACATATTCAACTTCGTGTGTGTTTGTTTATTTAGTTTCACTTAAGTTTTCCTTCGTCCATGTTTATATGTGTTTAGCTTTGTTTGCCATTTTCTTCCAGTTTTGGGTTGATTTTATTCGTTTCGTTTGTCCCCTGTACTTATCACTTTTAGATTCGTTGTTGTTTTTCTTCGAAGTGATAAGTTTCGGACCCTATCTCTCCATTATGATTCGCTCCCAATCTTCTCTGTCTTGAATGGTTAAGCACATCTGAAACGGAAAGCATATTGCTTCGAACATCATTGAGTTCCGAATCAAATGCTTCCAAATTTATCGAAGTTTTTGCTCTCGGTCAAGACTTATTCTTCGGCCGTTGAGTCTCCGTCTTTCTCGGGTCATTGAGATTCGCTCGCGAACCGCCACTTCATCTGAGCTGTTGAATCGGAAGAGACACTTGTTGGCAGCCGTTCGATGCGATCTGGCAACCGTTTCAGATCGGCCCTATATAAGGAAACTCACCGTCACCCCCACGTTCATTCTCTCTCGGTCTCCTCTCCTCCTCTCGAGCATGCCGACGAGCTCTTGTCTCCGACGTCGACCGCGCCGCTTCACTGTCGGACAGTCGCCGCCGTGGACGTTCCCCGCCGACGAAGCGCACTTCACCGCCCTCCGTCGCCGTAGCCGCTCCGCGTCACCAAGCTAGGGTACGCTGGGCTCTCCGATCCAACTTCCCCTTCGTGCTCTTCTCATGTACAGTTGGATCTGAGTTCTAGGGTTTTGTTTTCTGTTTATAGGGTTGTTCTGATCTTTGTTGATCCTTGCTCTTTGGGAAACCTGTTTGTAGCATCACAGTATCCCATCTAGTCAGGTCAGTATTGAGATTAGATCTATTTTGTGCTTGGACTGAGTTAGGCCTTGTTCTTGAACTAGTTCTAGCCCAATCCAATGACAGATATGCATCTGATCTTAGTTTGCTCTGAGTTCTTGTCAAAATTGGTTTTGGTCGAAGCCTTTGCCTGTGCTTATTCATTCCCCTTCCTATTCCCTCTTTCCTATTATTCTGTTCACAGGATGTCTGACGAAGAGGTAGCCATTGGGAATGAATCACTCGTTGTTGAAGGACTTGAGTATTACCCTGAGTTCCCGAAGCAGAAAGGCAAAGGAGGCAAGACGAAAGAAGTCAATAATGCCCGAGGTATTCCCCAAGCCATTCGAATCAAGATGGGCTATGACACTCCTCCTGACGAATCAGATCACGATGGAAAGATTCGACTCCAAAAGATTCGGCGCTACTGGGCTATAAGATGGTACAAGTACAAGAGCATTCCTGATTGGAAGTGGGCTATGCAGTTCGCCTTCAGCCCACCATATCGTTACACAACTGCCATGTGTGCTCAATACAATGCTGCCAACCGAAGAAAGTACTACCCGAAGCCTCCCGCTGTTCCTCACCCCAACTCTATCAAGACACCAGATGATTACCCCGATGAGCAAGAAAGACTTGCTGTTTTGGCTGAGAAGAAAAGGCTTAGGGAAGAGAAGAAGGCCAAAGCACAAGCTGCTGAAGGCCATGCTGAAGCTGGTACATCGAAGCCTAAGAAGCGAAGGCTTAGAAAATTGAGTGCTTCACCTCCTCCGGGTATCTCCGATGAAGAATCTGAGCAGGCTGCAGATGCTGATGATGAAGCTGATGCTGCCGCACAGCCTGAGGTTTCTATCCCTGAAGATCCTGCTGAAGACGCAGATGATGAGTCCGAGCACTCCCCTGTTTCCCCAAGTCCAAAGAGACCTAAGCTTCGAAAACCTCTGAAGAAGAAGGCTGGAGAGAAACCGCCTGCTTCGAGAGGCGTACGAATTCAAGATCCCACTGATCCTCCAGCTCCTAGGCCCATGATTGATCTAACCAACTTGGTGGTTGAGTCTCCATTGGCTTCAAAGCCACCTCGCCGCCTGGTTCCAGCAGAGCAGAGAACGAAGGAAAGGCATGACCCGAAGCCCAAGCATGCTGGTCAGCCCGAAGCTAAAGCTCCTGAGCCAGTCAAATCTTCGAAGCTGAAATCCTCTGTTGCTAAGCCTGGCCAATCTTATGCCCAGGTTGGCACCAAGAAGCTGTCTGAAGCTGAAATGCGCAAGAGAGACCGTGCTGAAGCTGAACGACTTCACTCTGAAGCACAAGCCCAAGCTAAGGCTGATAAAGAAGCTAAAGCCAAGGAAAAGGCTGATAGAGATGATGCCTTGCTAGAGAAGAAAAGGAAAGATTTAGCTGAAGCAAATCAGAAAGATGAAGCGAAGCGCAAGCTCGCTGAAGTAAAAACTCAAGAGGCTAAGGCTACTGCCGAAGCCAAACAACTCAGTGAAGCCGAAGCCAAGCGCCAGGCTCAACTGAATACCATAAGAACAAAGCAAGATGAGAAAGCTGCTAGAGCTGACCAGAAGGAAGATGCTGTGGATATGACTCCTAAGGATGTCACTCCGAAGCCAGTCGCAGCCCCAGCCCCCGAAGGTCATGAAGATGCTGAGCATAGTCACCACAACTTCCCAGATGCACGAGAAGGTGAACTATGGGACTGTTTGAGCCTAAATCAGGTGTTCTGCCAGCTCGCTGAAGCTGTTGATCCTGAAGCTGTTGATGTTGGAGATGTCTACATTTCACCAACACTTTCTGCAATGATTAGAAATTTATACAATCAGCTAAGGGATTTGCATGCTAGGGACAAATCTGAGTCTGCCAAGATTCCGAAGTTCAACAAGAAAGCAAATTCTGAATCAGATGAAGACTTCAAGAACGAAGCCGAAGCTACTTCGAAGAAGATTGCTGCTGTCAATGAGAAGACAAAGCAAAATATTCAAGTGTTTCAAGGCAAGATCGAATCTGCCATCGAAGAATGTTGCAAAACGCATAATGCTTCAATCATGGCTCTTGATTCCAACAAGCGCGAAGCTATGCTCAAGCAACTAGCTTCTCCCCTTCCGTAGCTACAACTAAGGAAGCGTCGTCTGATGACTGATGCTGACGAAGCTGATGAGGTGAGCTCTCATCCACCAAGAAGATCCCAAGACGCGCTTCGCCCCCTCGATGCAAGATCATCACCTTACCAACCCCAACTGCAAAACCTCCTGCTCTCGAAGTCATTCCTCCCCGTGCTCCACCTCCACCTCCTTCTCAACCCGCTGCACAACCATCGCACCACGACAAATTTGAGCTAGAGCATTCACCACAAGCTCAAGACATACCAATTCCTTCAAGAGATTACTCTTCGGCTCACTCTGCGGATGAGTCCGAAGAACAAGAAGGCAGCGAAGCCAAAGAACAAGCTGCACCAGAAGAGCCCGAAGCCAATGCAAATGCTGAAGAAAATGAATTGGCCATTATGACCCAACCCCAAGAGCGAGCCATAGTTGCTCGAAGGCAAGCCCCTCATTGCATTCCTGCCCAAGATACCCAACTTGACTCCATGTACCCACGTGAAAATTTTCCAATTTTCCTGGGAGATGGTTCTTCTTCAAGACATGGTCCTGAGTTTGACCTCGAAGCTCATCGCCAGAAGCTTCGCTTCTTTGGCACAAGTCCTTATGATTCGCCCAGGACTGCTGATGAACCTTCTCTTCTGGACTGCTGAACAGCAGATTCTGTACACGAAGCTATACGTCAGAAGGGTGTTCTATTCAGGCATAAGTATTTGGACATGCGAAGTCTAACTTCTGCAACGTGCTTCCAGAACATCATGGAAACAATCGAAGCACAAAATCTGACAAGCCTATTGGCCATGGAGACACCTTTCAACTTTAAATTGATCAAACAATTCTATGCCACTCTCTATGCTTATGGAAATCCTGATGACACTGCCACATGGATACTTGAGTGGATGATTCAAGTCAAGGTTTGTAGGATGCATTCTTATGAATTCATGGACATTGTGAACATACCACAACACTGGAAAACTTGCAAAGGTTCACTTGATGCCTGATCCTACTGAAGCTGAATTTGCTTCACTGCTGGATCCTGAAGTCACTTGAGATCACATGCCTGAGAACATTCGCCCGAAGCATCTGGTATTCATTTCGAAGACTTGGTTTTATATCCTGTCTAACTCACTAATGCCTCTCAGCACTGCAAATGATGAGTCCAACATTCACTATCACACACGTCATGCTCTGCTGAAGCTCACTCATGGCCATGTGTTTGACTTCGAGGATTGTTTTCTTCGCTATATGGTCCAAGCTGCTGAACTGGTTCATCAATTGAAACCGTACGCTCCCTGGCTCCAAGCCATTTGCAACCATGGACGCAGTGAAGACTTTGTTGCAAAGCATCACCCGAAGCTGTTCTGTCCTCCTGTGCGTGATACAATGAATATCTTCAGAAGGCCAAATGATCCATTTGCCACATATGTCGGAGTCAGATAGCATGTCAATGAACGCAACATGTCGAAGTCTTTCCAGAAGGAAGTTTAACACTTTGAGGTTGGCATTCGCTCCCAACAGTTGCTGGAAAACTTCATTGAAGGTAATCAAAGACAAATGCAACATCTCTCTGATGAAATCAATAGAGTTGGCAACATTGCTTTGAACAACAATCAGTATCTGAAGGTCTTGAAGCGCCACTCATAGAAAGGTTTGAGGAAATTCAACTCAGTTAAGAAGCTTGAAGCTGCCCGGATTTTCAAGGAGTATCCACATCTTCAACGCCACTTCTCAAGAAATGATTCGATAGATCGCCCCAACCCAACGATCCCTTCGATGGAAAAGATTGATGAAGTTTTATTTGTTAATCCAGCTGAACAGATTCTCCCTAATACCCTCTCTGATGAAGACTCCCACACTTCAAAGCAAGAAGATGACCCTCTCAATGACAGTGATCTTGATTTACTTCAGGCGCCACTGGACATTGAAGAAATAGAGTTGCCTGCTTCAACCGAAGGAGACACTTCTGGAGATGCATCTTCTTCGGGCGAAGACAATCAGCAGGGTCCCCGGGTTGCAGCAAACGATTAAATACTCTTGATCTACCTCTCCACCTTTTGTCCAATTATTGACAAAAAGGGGGAGGATGTAGCATCGGTTGAGTTTAGATTTGCTGCGGGGTTTAGGGTTTCGATTCGATCTTCTGTGTGTTAAGTTACAACAAACTTTCCATTCGCTTCGATTGGGTTGTAACTTAAGTTTTACTTCGTCTGTGAACTGCTACATGTTATGTGTTAATAATCCCCGTGCTTGCAAGTTGCTCTCGTATACTTTGTCTTGCAGGTGGTTATTCCCATTAAGTTCACAGGTCATTGGATGATTGCATATTCTTCAAGACTTTTTAAATGCAATTGATTCGCTAAGATATGTGTTAGGCTTCCCATCGAAGATATCCTTCATCAAGCATTCACTTCGATTATATAAATCTTCGATGCTTGCATTCAGGGGGAGTCAAAAGCTTCATATCTTAGAGTTTCTCTCAACTCAACTCAAAATTCCATATTTTTATTGATGCCTGTTTTGTCAACAATAGTCCAAAAAGGGGAAGATTGTAAGAGCAAAGTTATGCCCCCATGAGTTTTGGATATTGTTGGACAAAACAGTAGATGAACTATCAAGTTTTCTAGTGTGAAAGTGATGGTTAGGTTCCTGAAGTTATAGGTTGGTGATAAAGCTTCAACGAAGATTTACATATTTACTGAAGCATATCCTCTAGAGTGAAGCTCATCACGGATGTCGACCCCTAAAAATATAAGGAATCCTCAAGCACGTCTCATCAAAGGAGATGACCAAGATGGCGCAAGACTTAGTAGTTTTTGCGTAGTTCTTTTTCACTTCTTTGAGTCGTAGGAAAAACCGTACTATCAAGAGGGGTTTAGTAAATGTACTCCGAAGGTTTTGGTGAAAAGACTTAGATCGAACCCAAACCTGTGAGAAGCCAGAGATGAGAAATCTCATGTGTACTAGGTAATGCTTCACTAGCGAAGACTATGCTCTTTCGGCTCCTGAAGCATAACCAAGTCCGTGAGTCAGCTTTACTTGTTCCGCGAGTAAAGTTGCGGATTGAACAGAAATCCGACCGTTGCGGACAGGTGTCAAGATGTCGCATTGGGTCACTTCAGCCATTTTTCACCTTGGGATCGCCACCTATAAATTTGCCTTCCCCTCCCTCATTGGCGGGTGGATGCTCTAAGAATATCTTCTGACAGTGAAGAGAGAGAGCAACCCCACCGAAGAAAACCAAAAACCCATCCATCGAAGCATAAGTCCTATTGATCTGAGTTGATTCACTATGACTTAGGAAGAAGTTTGCTAGCCTTTTTATCTTGGAGAACTGCAATTCTCCTAGACGGCTAGAGTGTTGTTCTTTAGAGAGCAAAGAGTTATTGTCGCCTCGAAGTCCAGTTTGTCAAAGGTTTCGGTGATTTCCTCAATAATCAACCACGAGTGAAGAACTGACAAAGCTCAAGGAGATTGGTGCAGTGGAGATATGGACGGAGAGAGGTTAGCTCCTGTGTTCAATCACAAGTCCCTCCAACCAGACGTAGCACTTTGCAGAGTGTGAACTGGTCGAACAAACATTGCCGAGTCAAGAGTTCGTTTCACATTCCGCACTTACATTCAGTACTGCAATTGCTTCAGTGATTTGTTTCGATGCAATTGATTCGATGCTTTTGATTCGCTATGTTCTGCTTCAATCCAGTTCTGCTTCACTGATTACCTTTCTGTTGAATTCATCCTGCTGCTAAGTTATGCTTCACTTCATAGTTTCATGCGAAAATTTGAAGTGATCATTCACCCCCTCTCCCTCTGATCACATACTTGGACTTTCAAAAGTGTAAACTCAAAGCGACAGGCAACTGCATTAAAAGAACCATGCGTAAAGTAAACAATCCTTGCACCCGCAAGTACAAGCACCATTGTTTTATCCCTGGTGGCAACAACACATCCCCTAGTCTCATGTTTCTGTCACTCAAGCTAAACATCAAGGGGATGAACCCAGAATCAAGCATAACACTCCCTCTTGGAGTTGCAACAAATCACTTGGTCAAAGTAAAATATGGCCATGGAGAACATGCAAGAATTTACTAAAGAACACAAATATAAAAGAGAACCAAATATATTACTCATCACAATCTGAACATAATCTCATAATCCATCAGATCCCAGCAAACTCAGCATAGAAACACAGAAATTACAAAGGTGCCTCGATCATGTGAGGCAGCTCACGAGGTCTTGAAAGTGGAAGAACAAAGAGGGGAGGAGAACATCACATAGCTACTGGTCATGGACCCATGGTCCAAGGGGGACTACTCACAAGACATCCGGGAGGCATCCATGGTGATGGATGGTCTCCTGGAGGGGATTCCTCCTTCCGGCAGGGTGCCGGGGCAGCTTCTCCTGGCAGCCCCGATCTTGAAACGGCGGCAGCGGCGGAACAGAGAGGAGAACGGGAATAGCAGATCGATATTAGGGGTTTCTGTCACGGGGGCTAAATATAGGCCAAAGGGGCACCGAGAGGGCCACAGGGCAGCCAGGAGGCCTCCTGGCGCGGCCTAGGGTGGGCCGCGCCAGGGACCCTCCTGGGGCCCTGGTGGGTCCACATCCTTCCCACTTTGGTTCTTCGGGAAGCTTTCGGGTCGCTGATTTTTTATATAATTTTTCTGAGATTTATTTGGCACTTTTAATGGCCGAAAAACCTGAAATACGAAAACAACAGAAAACAGGAACTGGCAACTGGGTGCACTGAGTTAATAGGTTAGTCCAAATATGATAAAAAGTGTATGAAAGTTCAAGCAAAACATGGCAAAGTCACACAAACATTCATGGAGCAAGCAGAAATTATAGACACGTTTGGGACGGATCAACATCCCCAAGCTTAATTCCTGCTCGTCCTCGAGTAGGGAAATGATAACAAGCATAATTTCTGTGGTGACATGCCAAACAACCATAAAAGGACTTTTTAAGTAAAGCAATCAAAGCATGCAATTCAATTCAAGTCTTAACAAGCAAGAGTCTATATTAGCATTGATACAAGTAACAAAAGAACAAATGGTGCAAGAGCTCTCGCTGTCCGTGACTCGAATGTCTCCAGATGGTGTTTGCATGCAAGAAGGGGGATATGGGAATACGAGAAAAAAAATAGTTGTTGAGAACTAATATCTACTAAAGTTTCACACTTAGTCTCCTTTGGATTCTTATCTTGACTCATCCCCAGACCACTAGTCAGGTACAAGTAAAACTGATCCACTCCCTTTCGATATTTTGAGCACTCATGCAATGGATGAGCGTGAGCAAGAAAGTTGACATCTAAAAGGCGAAACAGAAAGAAGGTGGAGGAGGAAGAAAAAAAAGGGTGTGAAAGGCTCACATCAATGAGGACAATCATAGGCGAGAGAAGGCCATATGATAGATATGATGTGAGGAGTAGGAATTTCCATGCAACAGATGCACATGTGAGCTAAAATCTCTCCAAGGGAACTAGTGGGGGTGCATTCAACTTGCTTGCTCAAGAAGACCTAGAGATCGTTTGAGGAGGCTCATCATTGGAATATACAAGGCAACTTCTATAGTGTGAAGGGTCCCCACATAGCTATATGCATGTATGATGATCTCTATGGAGTACAAGGGATAGAGGATGAAGTACTATGTGGATCTCTCAAAAGGAATAGTAGTGTGCCCCTTCTCTCTTTTTATTTTCATTTTCTCTTTTTTATATTTTTTTGGGTGGCCTCAATGGCTCTTTCTATTTCTCTCATTTATCCTCTTTGGAATCTTTTGATTTTGTCCTCTTTGGGATCTTTTCCTCAATTTCAGGGCAACACTCTATATTTTACAAGAATATAGGAGATCTTTCACACTTTACAAAGATACTCACATAAAGAAGATGTAGCTATCATGATGCAAAAGTATGCCTCTGCCAGGGTAGCAGGATATGCAATGATACTAGCGCGTCATGTAGCAATGATTAGGGCAAGGCCCAACTAGCATGCGGCTCATCGATCAAGCAAGTAGCATGTATGACATGAAGATCAAGTCATGAGAAGGTGGATGTTACATGACAATGTATCTCGGAAAGGCTATGGAAATGCCTTGATAGGTAGGTATGGTGGATGTTTTGAGGAAAGATATAAGGAGGTTTATGATGACAGAGCGTATCATGCCAAGGGTTTGGATGTACCGGCGAAGGTGGACGCCAACTCTCGGAGCGAGAAGAAGGCAATGCACGACACAGGAGAGGCTAGAAAAATATGGGAAGGTGGAAGTGTCAACTTTCGAATACTCACATTAGTCCGAAGAACTCATGCACTTATTATCGGCAAATTTCAATCTAATCAGGAGGTTCTCAAAGAGACAAGTACCCCGGGGGCATCCCCAAGCTTAGACTATTGAGTATCCTTGAATATTTGTTGGGCATGCATGGGGGCATCCCCAAGCTTGAGCGTTTGACACTCCAGGATCTTCTTTCATCATCTTCCATCGCACACTTGAAAACTCCCTTCATACACAACTCATCATAAGCTGATTAGAGAGGTTAGTACCCTATTAAAATAATATTTCCCTACTGCAAATAAAGATATTCTTGAATATCTAATGTTTCTCAAGATTGCAAAAAAGTTTTTTGCAAAGAAAAAGCAAGCTTAAGGTTTGCAAAAGTAAGGAGAGACAAAACGTGGCAGAATCTGTGAAAAACAGAACAACAGGTAATAAAGAATTTTTTTAGGGATACTTATGCAACTCAAATCAAAAAACTCAGAACACACGAAAGTTCCGTGATTGTATAGAGTACGCTGTGTAACAAATTAAGCTCAAAAAGATGGACTCGGAATTTTCTATGATTTTTCCCGTCACAAGGACAGAATCTGTTCTCTGGACAGCATGTCACAACTTTCACTTCCCTTGTAATATGAGGCTATATTTGGCACAAAGCTTGAAAAATAAAGATACAATGATGTTGCTAAAGTAGTAAAAATCATCAAGACCACTAAAAACAGAAGAAAAAACATCTTGGGTTGCCTCCCAACTAGCGCTTTCTTTTACATCTTTAAGCTAGGCACACTTGTTTGAAAGCCTCTATGTTCATAGAGGTTTCTTCATCTATGGTTGAGGTGGTAGCATCACCATTGATAGGTCCAGGTAGACTAGGGGTGTGATGGGTGCTAATAGTTTGGACATCCTCAACAACTAGGATAGTAGCTACGGTGTGGTAGGTAGGAAGGCTCTTAACTCTCTCTTCTTCCTCCCTTTATCTAGCCCATCTCTCTTTAAGTTTTCCCAACATCCTAATGTTTTCATTAATTTGCACTTGGATAGCATTCATAGGAGTGGTTTGCCCCTCCTCGGGAGGAGAAGTTCTAATCTTAAGCATCTTAACATCATGGGCTATGTTGTCTACCTTCGAAGAGAGGATATTTAATTTGTCTTATTTCTCTTCTACACTCTTGTTCAAGGCTTTTTGGGTAGTGATAAAGTCTTTAAGCATACTCTCTAGTTTAGAAGTGGAGTTTTTGGTGCTAGGGTAAGTGTTGTTGTTCCCATAGTTGTTGGATGGGAAAGGTATAGGATTGTTGATACCAAAATTACTCCTATAAGCATTATTGTTGAAGTTGTTTCTAGAGATAAAGTTCACATCTACTTGTTCTTGAGAAACCAAGGAATTTAAAGGAACATCCTGAGGATCAATAGGAGCTTGCTTGGTAAGTAGAGACATGATCAAGTCAACCTTTTCATTAAGAGAGGAGATCTCCTCGACATAATTTACCTTCTTACCAGTTGGAGATCGTTCGGTGTGCCACTGAGAGTAGTTCAGCATCATCTCATCAAGTAGCTTCGTGGCAACACCATGTGTGGTTGACATAAAAGTTCCTCCCGCGGCCGAGTCTAGCAGATTCCGCGAGGTAAAGTTTAAGCCTGCATAAAAAGTCTGGATAACCATCCAAGTAGTCAAACCATGTGTAGGGAAGTTTTTAACAACATATTTCATGCGTTCCCAAGCTTGGGCAACATGCTCATTATCCAATTGCCTAAAATTGATAATGTTACTTCTCAACTGGATAATTCTAGCAGGGGGATAGTACTTCCCGATAAAAGCATCCTTACACTTGTCCCAAGAATCAATGCTATTCTTAGGTAAGGATTGCAGCCACTCCTTGGCTCTTCCTCTCAAGGAGAAAGGAAAAAGCTTCAGCTTGACGATGTATCCATCTACTTCCTTGTACTTTTGCATATCACAAAGCTCAACAAAATTATTCAAGTGCAAGGCAGCATCCTCTCCAGCACCTGAGAATTGATCTTTCATAAATAGATTCAGCAAAGCAGGTTTAATTTCATAAGAAGGTGCTGAAGTGGCAGGTGGAGCAATAGGAGTGCAGATAAAGTCACTGTTGTTGTGACTAGTGAAGTCACACAACTTGGTGTTTTCATTGGAACCCATAGAAGCAACAGGTATTTTTGGTATTTTTGATAAGGGACACAAAAGTAAAAACTGAAAGGTAAACTAACAAGACTAAAAAGCAAAGATAAAAGATAGTGTGCAACTCCCCTATCTTGTAGACTGGAGTCCCCGGCAACGGCGCCAGAAATTTCTTGCTGCTAGAAAGGTAGATACTTATCTCGCTTCTCGTTGGTTACCCCAAGTGGAAGGTGAGATGTAGCGTACGAGCAGAATTTCCCCTATGTAGAGGATAGGGTTTGTCTCCCATAGGACTCGCGGAGATACAAGAAGGTGGTAAAGTGAACAATGGCGCCGAGGTTGCTAACTTCGCCTGGACCTACACACACAGAAAATAACTTTTCCCCCCAACGAGTACAAAGGAGTTGTCAATTCCTCCGGCCTTGCCATTTACAAAGGATCAACGCAAGAGATAATAATAGTGGCAATGAAAAGTAAGAACTGAAAGTAAATTGAAGGTGTAAGCAATGATGGAATATATGGACCGGGGTCCCATGACGTTCACTAGTGATGTCTGTCTCCCAAAACACGATAAAAGTGCTAGCGAGGTAAACAAATCACAGCTAGGCAACTGATAGGATTATAAACGCACCGCAATGCTAACTATGCTACAAAATAAAGGAAGAGGCTCAAAAGCAATGGGAAGTACGCCAAGGTAAGTAGACCAAAACCCATCTGCATCTACTACGAATCATTCACCTTAAGATATCTATCCAGAACATCTCGCTGGTATTAAGTTGTGAATCCCACCCGAAGTATAAACTCAAAGCGACAGATAACTTCATTAAAAGAACCATGCGTAAAGTAAACAATCCTTGCACCCGAAAGTACAAGCACCGTTTTTTTATCCCTGGTGGCAAAAACACATCCCCTAGTCTCATGTTTCTGTCACTCAAGCTAGACATCAAGGGTCTGAACCCACAATCAAGCATAACGCTCCCTCTTGGAGTTGCAACAAATCACTTGGCCAAAGTAAAATACGGCAACAGAGAACCTGCACGAATTTACTAAAGAACACAAATATAAAAGAGAACCAAATATATTACTCATCACAATCTGAACATAATCTCATAATCCATCAGATCCGAGCAAACTCAGCATAGCAACACATAAATTACAAAGGTGCCTCGATCATGTGAGGCAGCTCACGAGGTCTCGAAAGTGGAAGCACAAAGAGGGGAAGAGAACATCACATAGCTACTGGTCATGGACCCAAGGTCCAAGGGGTACTACTCACAAGACATCCGGGAGGCGTCCATGGTGATGGATGGTCTCTCGGAGGGGATTCCTCTAGATAGATCCGTGTCCCTATATGAAGGATCCCATCAGACACAACGAGAAGACATACAGCTGTACCCGTGCACTGTAGTTATGCTGCTACACTGCGCACTGTAGCCACGCTGCTACACTGCGCATTGTAGCAACACCACTATTACTGTAGCCATGCCCTGCATGCCCCCTCCACAGTGTAATTGGTTCCACCGTGGGCCACCCCTTTGTCTCCATGGAACCCCTATAGAAGGTGCACCAGGGAGCCCCTGACGGGGATGGGCTCTCTTTCTCTCATTTCTTCGCACACACTTGGGCAGGAAGGAGCTCTCTTCTTCCCCCCTCAAACTACTCAAGAAGCAACCCTGTAACCTGTTATACACCTCATAGTCAGACAGGTAGGAGTAGGGATTTTACCTTCACCGCGAGGGTCCAGAACTTGGGTACTTTGCCGTGTTCTTCACCGTGCGCTTGTGCCTAGCCCCGTCCGAATGTCATCGCATGCTCAGTCTTCCCCTCTCTTAAGCCATCCCCATGGCATCATCCATTACTAATCGATGACATAAGGCGCTAATAAAAGTGGCAGTGCGAGTGTGTGTGTCCCCTAAAGATCTACATAATAGTTAAGGAGGTGATCAACAGTCTAGACCTTGTTGAGCAAGGTAAACCGCTCTCCCTAATTGAGTGGGATTTTTTTTCTTGGGCGTTCATCACATGAAGAATTCAAGGCAAGTGAGAGGGCGATGGAATTATTTTTGGGGGAGGAAACTATATGGAAATAGTGTGCAAGGGTGGAGCGGTTAACAACCAGGGACAAAATTATGAAGAAAATATCATCAGAGTGGGTATGATACGAAAGAGAAATATAATTACAACCCTTACCTAACATGATGGCATGTTACTAAGGACGTCTAAGAGATGGAATCAATTGTTAATTAGGTTTGCGAAAATCTATATAACTATGAAGGGTTTCTAATTTGAATATTGTCCTCGGTGCAGTCCCCGGAAATGTTACACACGAATTAATGAGACTTTGCTAGCACCCTAACTCTCGGAGGAATTTAAAAGGACTCCTTTTCCAAATATTTTTTCCCAAGGCTCCTGGGCCTGACGGTTTCCCCGCACATTTATTTTAGAAACATTGGGAGGTATGTGGCGATGATGTCACTAAGGGGTTCTACGTATTGTGGAAGGGGTGGAAAGCCCGAAAGAGCCGAACAAAACCATCTTGGTACTTATTCCTATGATATCAAACCCCCCATCGCTCTTTTAGTTCTGTCCTATAAGCTTATGAAATGTCTTGTATAGAATTATGTCCAAGACAATAGTAGTCGTTTAAAGGTGATCCTTTCATAAATTATTTTTGAATAATAGTCTACTTTTGCTATAGAAAGACTTATTACTCATAATATCATTTCAGAATATGAATTTCTTCATTTTATAACAATAATAAAGCTAAGAAAAGCAAATTTTAGATATGATGAAGCACAAGATCGTGGGGATAAGACGTATCTTTGAGATATTATGATGAAGCTATGGTTTCATGAAAGAGGGGTTGATATCGGTATGGGCAGGGTCAATTTAGTATCTTTATCAGTTATGCTCATAAGGAAAAGTTTTGGAAGCATTCGAACCTTCACGTTGTATCCGTCAAAGGTACCCAATTTCGCATTATCTCCTCTTGTTAGCAACGGAGGGTCTTTCGTGCCTTATAAAATCTAGAGTTCAGTCGTCTCACATGGCGGACATCAAGGTGGCAGAGTCGGAACCACAGTAAAACCATTTTTTGTTCGCAGCCGACAAATTTTTCTTCTTCAAGGCTTTGGGAGAAGGGGCGAGGAGGTTTCTCCTCTGTTGGGTAACTATTGTTAAGCTTTGGGTCAGTGAGATAACCATGAAAAATCTTCATTATTTTTCAGCAAGATATGCCCCCAATGATATTCATCTTTTGGTAAACGATATTCTTCTTCATGTGCCAAATGAATATCTAAGCGCAAGATACCTAGGTTCGCCCTATAATGTTGGGTCTTCTATGAACGAGGTATTCAAGTTATAAAAAGATTGATTGTGGAATAAGGTGAATGTCGGCAACTGGGAAGGAGGTTCTAGTGAAATGCATTGCCCAATCACTCCTAGTGTATTGCATCTCAAGTTTCAAAACTTCCATGTGGTTTATGTGATCATCTTACGCATTTGATAAGAAAATTATGGTGAGGCACCAAAGAGGGAAAACATAAACTAGCATGTGTTTTTTTGGATACAATGACTCAACCGAAGTTATGGGGGGTTTAGGATTCAAGGACTTCAAGTTTTTATAATCTAGCGCTCTTATCCCTGTAGGCATGGAGAATTATGCAAGCTCCTAATTCCTTATGTTCTCGCATTCTCAAGGCAACTTTCTCTTCTTCATGCTAGATACTCAATGCACAACTGGGTTCTCACCCTTTGGTAGATATGGAGAGCGATTATAGAGGATCATGACGTATTTTCCCAAGGCCTCATAGGAAATATTGGTGACGGGGAATCCACGAATTCGGGTTCGATCAAAGCCGGTTGCCTCATGATGAATTGATGAGGCCACTCTTATCTCGTGTGCCGAACCCATCATAGATGGTTAACGAGGTAATTGATGACCCATTGGTAAAATGGGATACATAAATGTTTTAGCATGTTTTCCTCCTGATAGACTTGTCGATGATCCTAAACATCCCGATTCGTATAGGCAATATTAGCGACTTATTATCCTAGAATTTTGAGATTAATGGATGATGGGAAAAGCTACAATGCACCGCCGTATCCTAGCGGTTCTCATGCGGCGGCTGCTCATGAAAGGCTGGGCATGCAAGACTAATACATCATGCTGACATCATCGTATTAAATGCGTTTTTTGAATTTTTAAAATAATTTATCTTACAAACCATTAATCCGATTTACGTTCCGTCTTCACCGTTGGGTTTGTTTTCACGAGGGATTCAAAACAAGATCCCATATTGATATGTTTCGACGAATTTTTTTCGTCATCGTCAGTTGCCAGATTACATCATCCTAGTTGCCATTTTTTTACAGTGAATTGTTGCCACAAATATTTGTACATAGTTGCCGGAGAAATAGTTATATATACTTAAGCTTAGGATAAAACCTGATAAAATAAAATGACAACTCAACATGATAAAACTGGCAAGAACAATAAACTAGCATGTCAATTAGATGTAAGAATACAACAACAGAACATAAGTAAATCAGCAACCAATCGTTCAAACAGTCATTATGAAATTTGGGTATAAATAACATGAAAAGTATGGGTGTTTTTTAGGTAATTCTAAGGAGAAACATATACAAATACTACAAAACAAAATTTTCATTTATGTATATTAGTATACAGTGTTTTAACAATCAAGTTGTTATAATCTGGCAACTATATGAATAATTATTAGGTAGGTAAAACAGTAATGTGGAAAATACTAATGAATTTTTTTTAACAACCAAGTTAGTATAATCTGGCAACTACATGAATAATTATCAGGTAAGTAGAACACTAATGTGGCAAGTACTGATGAAAAAAAAGTTTTACAAAACAAATTGACATGGGATCTAGTTTCGAAGATCTCATCGCGAGATAGCTAGTGGTGAAAACGGATCGTCAATTGAGTTAACGGTTTGCAAGATAAATCTTTAAAAAAAATTGAAAACACAAAAGCTAGCATTATTTGCAAGTTACTTGTATATGGTAGAGAGCAGGGGTAGCCGCCGCACCGGAAGGCACAGGGTGTGGCGCCGCCGTGTAGTCCTGTCCATGGATGATTTTGGTTCGCTTTGCTTCTCGCATGTTGGCAGCAAACAAAGAGGAGAAGAAAAGCATGGATGAATGAGAGGGCCGGTCCCTCAATTTTGTTGCTAAGCAGTCTGGTTGGTGCAAAATATGGGAAGTGGACGTTGAGTTTGTGTCGAATATAGTGTACGAGTTGAGTTACATTGGACTTGTAGTTGTAGTATGGGTAGGATACGTGTAATGTTGGAGTCGGACACGTTGTATCCTTAGGCTCTCATATAATGAGGGGCACCCCACAGTTGTAACCTATGCGAACATAATAGCATAGGCACGCCGGGGGGGAGCAGGTGGCGTGTGCCGGCGCCCGGGTGGCCGGTGTGCGGTATTGTAGCGATGTCATGGGGAGGAGCGCCTATAGTCAGGCTCCGAAGATGTAGCCGATGTTCGGTGAACTTCGTTAACAAATCTTGGTGTCGTTCCTCGTGTAATTGCTTGATCCTCGAATGATCTACTACGCGCTGCGGATTTATTCTAACAAGTAGTATCATGACCAAGGTTGAAGATCGAGGTACAAAGATCGAGAGGCAATTTCTTGGCTTGCAACAACAGTTTGCGAGATCGATTCGAAATCGATTGGAGAGGCTTGGAAAAAGGCTGTGCAGCGTGCAGGAACTAGCACGCGTGAGCGGCTGCATGCAAACCGGAAACGACAGGGATTTGTTTTGAAAAAAAAAGGGACCAAGTCCCGGTAGATTTTGTGTGAACCGGACTGCCAGATTGCCGGAGACGTGCAAGCGTATTTAAATAGCGGTAGCAGCCGGCAAGACGCAGAGCGATCAGATCAAGTCGGCTGTTACAAAATCCATCAAGCGATTGATACGTGCGTACACATCGGTTTGGCAAGGCAATTGCTAGCATTGGATTTGTGTCAAGAGGAGCAATTTTACGTGAAGACCAGCTGGTTATTTGCTAGCAGTATACACGTGGTGTACTTGGGTATCACGACAAGAATAGCTCGGATAATTCTTTGAAGTGTCAGCTATACGAAGAATGATGGTGCCAACAGGTATCAGATTTGAGGTGGAGTAGTTCAACGGAACTAGAAACTTTGGGTTATGGAAGAAACGGGTGAAAGATTTGTTGGCACAACAGGGATGCTTGAAGGCGTTGCGGGATGCTAAGCCAGCTAAGATGGGCGCTGAGAACTGGGAGGAGTTACAGTTGCAAGCCGGAACTATACGGTTGTGTCTGTCGGACCAGTTTATTTATCATGTGATGGATAAGAATTTGCTGAAGAAGATCTGAATGGTGAGTCTAGTGCTAATGTGGCAGCTCGTGGTGATGACTCAGACAACATTAGTGATGTCCTCGCAGTATCAGACAGGCGGTCAACCAAAAGTGAAGCGTGGATGTTGAATTCAGCTAGCTCTTTTCATGTAAAACCCAGCAGGGAGTGGTTCTCTTCGTACAAGTCTGGTGAGTTTGGTTCAGCCTATGTGGGCGATGACACAGGTTATCGTGTTGCTGAAGTAGGTGACATCAAAATCAAGATGTTTGACGGAGTTGAGCGGATGCTTCGGGGAGTCAGGCATGTGCCGGGGCTAAGAAGGAATCTAATTTCGCTTGGAGTTCTTCATGATGGTGGTATGGAATTCCGTTGTTATCGGGATAAGAAGACCTTGAATATCATGGAAGATGAGGTGACCGTGATGATTGGATAGAGGACGGCTTCGCATCTTTACAAGTTACAAGGGAGCACTATTGCAGGTGGAGTCACGGAGACTGGAGTTGCAGGAATAGCGGAAGGATCTCACGGAGGCGGCGGGTCTAGGGCAGACTCGTCGAGTAGCTCTCAGTAAGCTACGAAGAAGACAACTCAAGTCCGGAGTACATGGAAGTTTGACGCATGGACAAATTCAAGGTGGTGGAGAATATTCGCCAAGGTGGAGTTTGTTGAGTTTGTGTCGAATATAGTGTACGAGTTGGGTTACATTGGACTTGGAGTTGTATTATGGGTAGGATACGTGTAGTGTTGGAGTCGGACACGTTCTATCCTTGTGCTCTCATATAATGAGGGGCACCCCACGGTTCTAACCTATGCCAACATAATAGCACATGCACGCAAGGGGGAGCCGGTGGCGTGTGCCGGCGCCCGGTGTGCGGTATTGTAGCGGTGTCATGGGGAGGAGCGCCCATAGTCAGGCCCCGGAGATGTAGCCGATGTTCGGTGAACTTCGTTCACAAACCTCGGTGTCGTTCCTCGTGTAATTGCTTGATCCTCGAATGATCGACTACGCGCTGCGGATTTATTCTAACAGTTGAAGCGCTGAAAAAATCTTAAAATCTTCCTTTGGATATTTGCACTTGTGTCTTTGTTGTCGAAGAATGTTTGTCATCATCGCAAAATGCCAAACTCAAGCTGTTGTTCTCTATGTGGCACTGAGGACTCGTGGCGGCACTCTCTCCTCGAATGTTGAATGGCAGAATGTGTGTGGGGTCTTGTAGATGAAGAACTTTCAAAGGATCTTATAGCTATGATGGAAGTCAACCCCAAGGCATGACTATTTGCAATGTTCAAAGTATTATCATATGCATCTCTGATCGGTTTAGCGGTAATGTTGTGGGCTATATGTACTGCTAGGATGAACTCAATTCATGAGGGCATTTTTCATAGCCCGATCTCCACACATGATTTTATTCAGTGATAAATTGATGAACTTGAAACTTGAAGAGTAAGGTCATAACGCGAACATCCACATCAGCCCAACATCATTCCATTTGGATATGGAAGTCACCTCCAACGGGCTTGATCAATGTAAATGTGGAAGGAGTTGTTTCTCGTTCGAGAACAACGGGCGTGGCTGCTTCTTTCCATCAAGATGAGCATGGGGTGTACATGGGGTCTTCGACACTTGCTCTGCCAGGTGTTGTCGATCTAGGTAAGCTTGAGACGGTAGTTTGTTAAGAAGCTCCGAGATTGGCGAGATATTTGAACCTACATCATTGACACGTGACTATTGAACATTATAAATGATATATTGGCAAGGAAAGGAGGAAGATATAAAGCCATCATTAAAGAAGCTAAAAGTATATATTATTATTTTATCATATGTAATTTAATTTTTTAAAGTAGATGTTCAAATTTAAAGCTCACAATCTAGTTAGGTTTGCTACTTCATTGGATCAAAAGAGATACGATTGGTTCGTCTAACTGCATAATCCAGTTTGTATTCTGATGATTATTGATCTACAAAGCCTATGAAATTGTGCTCGGAAAATTTTCAAGTCTCTTAACACATTGTTCCTGATTGCTAGTCTCTCCGTTTCAAATTATTTGACATGGCTTTTAGTCGCCATGTCAACTAATTTAGAACGAAGGAAATATTATCATAGTATACATGTTGCGGATCACTGTCTCGCGGATAGGACGAATCAGTAAGGTGCGATATATCTAATTGGTTATTTCAGCACCGCAAGATATCATAGCATTTTCTAGACAGCGCCCCAAAGGGGCCTATGATTGGCGGCTTAGTATGAGCAGCAGAGAGGGATAACCTAGTCCACAAGTGGCAAGCTTAAAGAGAATGTGGCCAATAGGGACGGATCATGTAAAGCTAGACGACTCCCATTTGGCAGATGAGATTAGATTAGATTGGGGTATCATGTCACGAGTAGCGATCAGCTTAATGCTCACTAGGCAGCATGGCTCGTGTGTGTGGCGGGGCCGTTCGTGTCTCTCGACTTGACCAGGACGTGCAGATGGAAACCGGAGAGCCAACGGTCGACTGAGGCCGAGGCTGAGTGCGTGCATGGCTCTTCGGGTGGAGTTGGGGCCTTGCTGTCGAAGGTGATGGGCGTTTTATTTATATATATTTTTTTCCACAGAGAATGAATTTTATTAACTTAAAATGAAGCATCAGAAAGATACTATCCTTGTTCCACAATATAAGACGTTTTTGTTGTTCAACTTAAACTGCAAAACGTCTTACATTATAGGACGGAGGAAATATAAAACATAAAAAGCACACATTCGATCACTGCATATGTAGGATGCACACAATTAACATCAACTCATACACACGAAAAAATACATCAGCAATTATCAAAATAATATAAAACTAAAACTATGTGCAGACATGAGAAAAAAGAAACCCAGAACAATCAGATTTCTAATCGGTAAACTATAATAATAACCATATCCACACCAACTATTTCATGACGTCACATGAACGACGAGGTTCCCCGACAACAACGCCTTCAACAAGGGAGCGGCACTCAAGCTCATCGTCACTGGATCCAATCAAGTACTAGAATCTAGGGTTTCACCTTAAAGAATCAGTTTGAGCGTATCCGAACAATACTTTTAACAAGGTAACGGCGTAAAAAAAGTCGTCAATACCAGGTATAGCCACTCAGATATGACCTAGGTTTTTGCCTTGGAGCTCAATATCGGGTTACACATGTGTTGTTACTATCACTTTTTCGCGATCACCGATACTGCACCACTATTCCTCTATGTCAAACCGTCGTCCATAATTTATATCTCACTACCAAAATCATCCACCGGATCAGAAGAGATGAATCTTTCTGAAATCTTTTCAAGGACCATGCCATCATGGAACCATCACCTTCAGATCGATCAGGTCTGGATCATCACCATCCAACCAAAGATTGTGGCGCCGTCGATCGACCATGCTCGTTTGCCACTAGCCGGCGCAAGAGGACTCCAGCGAACGATCGAACGCCAAGGTCGATCCCCCAATCCAGCTAACTCCTAGCAACAAGTAGATCAGGCAACACCAACACCGCATCTATGCATCCCCAATGGCCCTCCGCGCCACAAGCACAACACCGCGATCGATGCCATTTGCCATCAACCCACCTGTAGCCGCCACGATATCCCCAGATCGCGAACGAGCCGGCGAGGAAACGAGTCCCGCCGCCGTTGTATCGGCAATTGATCACGTGTTCCGTGCTGCATTTTCCTAGTGGAAAGAAAAGCGGGTGGCAAAAGCAAGCCCGATGGTTATCGATTCATCCATCAAGATGACTGACTTAATTGACACTCACCATCCACATGATGATCAGATCAATTTCCTTAGAGAAGTGGCCTCTTTTCATCGCGAACTCACCATCCAACGTGTAGATAAGTATACTAGAAGTTTCTACACACAACGAAGCATGCACTACAGGAGTACTCCACAATGGCCATAGGTCGGCGTTTTCTTTTCTTTTTCTCTTTTTATAGTGGAATGTCGGAGTTGTTAAACCAAAATGTTACTGATACAAGAAACTCATCTGGTGGATCGACCAACTTAGCAGGGACAATGCAAATTTAGCTAGTACCGAATTTGCCTCCATAGAACTCCTTATATTCAGAGGCGAGGACTCTCTCCGTCGGTGATCGTTTAATAAAAAACTTAAACTTTTGGAGCACACTTCTTTCAAACTCAAAAGCATCCCCGTGTTTTCTGAATGACACGGCCAGATGACGCTTTACAGGCTAATGTCAATCACCGCGCTCTTTAATGAGATGCTACCTGAATTTTGTGGTATACAAATCAATCAAGCACAAGACCAAGAGCTTCCCAACACGACATTGGCTCCAAAATTGTCCGAGTCTTGTATGCTAGCCACGACCACAACAGAAGCCCCCAAAAACCTTTCCATCCACGTCCTTGAGCACAGCCCTCCCAATCCTTTGTCGTTTGACTTCGACAAGACTCCGCCAGCATTGATTTTACTGATAATTGGACCAGGTGCAACCCACTTAGGCTTTGGATGATTTCTAGGGTCGACAGCCTCTTTATTCCTTGAGACACACTCATTGTACTTAAGAAAACTTTCTACAAATTCCGTAACCGTGATCAAGCTTTGAAAGTGTCATGGTATATCGTTTTTCATCATGACAGTGTTCGTACATTGCACGTAGTTATTGGGATTATGAAATGGTGGTGGCGACAACATATGAGTTTTTTTTGAAGCTACGACGGCACATGAGTAACTTTGATGATAATGCTAGTCGAGCATCCGGTCTCGAGCTCTGGGGTGAAAGTCTATGTCTCACTCGAGTTGATTAATTCTTGTAATGACGATGTTTTACCTTGTTATCTTGTTAAAGATATAGCTCAAAATGGGTTTTCAGGGTGAAAACATATATCTTCTCTTGTTGGGTGATTGGATCCGGTTATGGCCACGCTTGAGCGTCACATTTCTGAAAGAATTGTTGTTGGAAAACATCATTGTATATGTGATGTCTTGAGATGATTGATGCGGGTATGATCATTGGTGTAGTATGTCGATCACATATCTGAGCTTTGTTTCTTTTTTCGTTTACGGATAACTTTGATCTTGTATAACTTTGTTACTTGCCGGGGATTTGTGTGTATGTATGTACATTCATATTAATTGTTTACATCTTAGAGATTTGATGTGTGTTTATTGTGTTTGTATCTTTATTTTTTATTACAGTATTTGTATCTTCTTAATGCTCAATATTAAATCAACAAAACCTACCTTTTATATAAAAATGATTTTTGACCGGGCAAAACAAATTGTCCATAAATTATATCGTTTCGGCATGCGGTAACTATATAAGTCATTCCTTCACATTCCTAGAAGAATGCTTGCATAAATTATATGTTTGTTTCTCAAGAAACAAAGCATATAAGCATCTTGCCATCATACAATGAATTAAGGCCTGTTATAGTTCTTTCATCGTGGTTTGAAATTCTTAAGACTAAGTACCTTCCAATCTATTGACCCTCTTACGGTGAATCCTATAAGGGTTGCAATTTTGAAAGGCTCTTATTAAGGTTCACGAGAAGTTTAAATCACTTATCCAATTTAGGTTTGGTTCTGGTTATGTGATATGATTTTAGGTAGATTGATGGACGAGGGACGACCCCCTACACTTATCCTTCCTTGTCTTGTTTTTCTACTTCTCTAACCTCGTCATCTTTATTTCGGAGATGGCGCTTATTAACTGGGATGTTGATTTTCATCGTTCCTTGTCACCTAAAGAGCTGGGCCAATGATAGCTCCGTACTGACATTTTTTGAACCTCTCAGAGGTTAAGGATCGACTGATCATGCCTCACCCCCTTCTAGCAAATTCTTATATGCTTCCATGGTTGTGAGGCATCAATCCCTATGGTTATCGGCTCTTTGGCGCACACGTATCCCCTTGAAGGTCACAATATTGATCTAGCAAGCGATTAGACGTAAAGTATCTAGCTTCTGCATCTTGTTCACTTCTTGGGGTGAACACATTATCTTCCAGGGCATGGGGCACTCGACGGGTCAAGCCCCAGTGAATTGCTCTGGTGGAAAATACAGAAATAGTCCTATCGAGCTTGAGTCCCCCGAATCGAACTTGGCGAAGCTGGAGTCAGTAAGATTCACGCCGCAGAGGGCTTACAGAATTATACCGCCCGCGATGTATTTTTGAGTTGTGAGGGATGCTCAACTAAAGGGCCTGGAGCACTCGAAGGGTCGAGCCCGAGTGAATTGCTCTAGTGGAAAATACCTCAATATTCCTATCAAGCTCGAGTCCCCGACTCGAACTTGGCGAAGCTGGACTCAATAAGATTCACGTTGTGGAGGGCTTACAGAATCATACCACCAGCGATGCATTTTCTGTGACCCAACGCGTCCGTCAGGGTTTTCCTCACACATTGGGCATGGTATAAACGAGAGTGAAGTCGTGTTGTGGAAAGTCCCGACCCGACGAACGGGTGAGTGAGGTCTTACATACACGTTCGCGGACATGGCTTCTAGGGTGTTGTTGCAACCCGGGTCAGTATAAGGGCGAGTGCCATAATGAAGTTCCCACTCGGGTAACTATCGAGTGAACTTTTTAGTTAATAATCTTGTGACGAGAGGATTGCCTGGGGTAGCCGCGGGTGAGCACCCGAAGGATGTGGTGAGTGAAAACTGCAGCTTGTCTTTATTACTCTTCTCAAGATGTTGGCCAGTGAGCACTCGAGTATTCGTTGGGATGTTGTAGTTTTGAATGAGTCGCGGCGATGAGTAAGAACACGAACCTCTGCGCGATGTCTTGTCCTGTTAAGAGCAGTCAAAGAAGTAATGTCCTCCCGATGGGAGTTTATTCGATGGAACATCAAAGAAAAAACTGGTCGAGTGATAAAAATAATGCGATTGAAAATGACGAAAAACTTCCTCGACTAGAAAATGTGGTGTCGTCATTGCTGAAGTAGAGGTGGTGTGCCCGTGACACCATACTGAGGTGGGACGTCACGGTAAGCTGTGACAGCCCGTCGTTCTTGTCGGATGCGCGAGTAGTTATCGTCGGGTGCACGAAGCGCTCTCAATGAGAGTAGCCCCCGAGGCTATGTTCGACTCATAAAGTCGTCCATATCTAGGCTCGAGTTGTTTGTTAAGATAACACGGTCTTCTTGTTCGGTCTTGTAGGGGGATTGTCGGTAAATGGGAACCAGGGTGTACCATTTGCCGGTATGACGCCTTCGCCTTCCGGGGCAACAATAGTACGCCTGCGGCAAGGTCGACCAAGAGAGGGTCCCGTGCCTACCAGCCATGGGATCCCGGTACGCCAATACCACCGGAGCAAGAAGCAAGAAGACACCAAGACATCGGTCCCACACTCGGAGAGTTTTGGCAAAGGGATACCGTATACGCCACCCATCCATACAACGGTCTGGGAAGCCTTTGCCCGACCCAAGAGATGGTGGGGCCACGGTCAAGTCTCACCGACCGACCAAGCAACCAGTGCAGTAAATGCGCTAGAAGAAAAGAATGCACCGCATTCCAGGGGGGCATTGACACCTGGCGTGCGCCCCTGCGGGTACTCAGCTTGTGCATGGGCCAGATGTCCCCGTAGCGCCACTAGACCTTCCCTGAAGGCACCAAGACCCTTCGTGTCCGCACGAGTGAAAGACCAAGTATGTGATCAGAGGGGGAGGGGGTGAATGATCACTTCAAAAATTTTGACTGAAACTATGAAGTGAAGCATAAGTACAGCGGAACAGCGAAGTAAAACTGGAAGCGAAACTAAATGCAGCGAATCAAAACACATTCAAGCATAACTATGAAGCAAATGCAATACAGAAGGTAAATGCTTGAAGTAAAACGAACTGAGACTCGGTGATGTTTGTTCGACCAGTTCACGCTCTGCAAAGCGCTACGACTGGTTGGAGGGACTGGTGATTGAACACCTGGAGCAAATCTCTCTCCATCCATTTCTCCACTGCACCAAACTCCTTGAGCTTGGTCAGTTCTTCACTCGTGGTTATTGAGGAAATCACCGAAACCTTTGACAGACTGGACTTCGAGGCGACAATTACTCTTCGCTCTCTGAAGAACAACACTCTAACCGTCTAGGAGAATTGCAGTTCTCCAAGATAAAAAGGCTAGTAAGTTTTCATCTAAGTTATCTCGAATCTACTCAGATCAGTGGGAATTAGGCTTCGGTAATCTGGGTTTGGGTTTTGCTTCGGTGGAGTTCTTGGGATGCTCTCTTCAGTCTCTCTCAGGAATATTCTCAGAGAAGCCACCCGCGAATGGAGGAGGGGGCGGCGTATTTATAGTTGGCGATCCCGAGGTGCGAAATGACCAAATTGACCCAAGGTGACAGCTTGACACGTGTCCACAACGGTCGGATTTGTCATTACTGCGCAACTTTACTTGGGGTACAAGTAAAGCTGACTCACAGACTTAGTTCTGCTTCAGAAGCCAAAGAACGAAGTCTTTTCTACTGAAGCTTAACTTAGTGCACATGAGATTTCTTCGCTCTCGCTTCTCACATGGTGTGGATTTGATCTGAGCATTTTCTTAATAACTTCGGTGTCCACAAACTAAAGAACCCTTCTTGATAGTACGGTTTGTCCTATGAATCAAAGAACATAAAGAGAACTACACAAAAACATCTAAGTCTTGCGCCGTCTTTTTCATTTCCTTCAACGAGTTAAGCTTCAGGACACCTTCATTTTTGGGGGTCATCCTCCGTGATTAAGCTTCGCCAAACGGGGTAATCCTTCGATAACTTGAAAACCTTCCCTGAAGCTTTATCACCTAGCTTGTCCTTCAGGAACCTATTCAACTGTTTATACTATAAAACATTGTTAGTTCCTCTACTGTCTTGTCCAACAATATCCAAAACACACTGGGGAAAAACTTTGCTCTTACAATCTCCCCCCTTTTGGACTATTGTTGACAAAACAGGCATCGATAAAAGATATTGAAGTTTTTGTCAAGTGATGGGACAAACTCTAAGATATGAAGTTTTTGACTCCCCCTGAATGCAAGAATCGAAGATTTATATAATCGAAGTTAATGCTTGAGAGAAATTTCTTCGGTGGGGAGCAAACCAAATATCTTAGCGAATACAATTGCATGTGAAGATATATATCCAGTAATGTATGCAATTGCTTCCAATGACCTGTGACTTAGAAAATAATAACCACCTGCAAGCTAGAGGATACGAAGCAATACTTGCAAGCAAAGGGGTTATTAAAACTTAAGCGTAGCACAGGAGTAGCAAGACCGAAGTTAAACTTAAGTTACAACCCAATCGAAGAGAATGGAATGTTTGTTGTAACTTAACCAAGTGAAGAAAAAGAAAAAATAGAAAAAGCCCTTTCCCTGAAGAAAATATAACTCATCGATGCCCTCATTCTCCCCCTTTTTGTCAATGATTGGACAAAAGGTTGGGAAGAGGTTCGAGAGATCTATTGCGCGGCATTAGCACCCTTGGAACCCGACGAAGCAGAGCTTGACGAAGACTCATCCGACGAAGATTGATCGCCAGAGGATTCTTCTTCGGAGGTAGACGAAGGAATTGCTTCGTGGCGCGTCTGGGTGATGGGGTTGATGTCGAGGTCGCTGTCGTCGAGGCCGTCGTCGTCTTTTGATGTGATGGAGTCGTTCGCAGATACGGTGTCAGGTCTGATGGGTTCTGGCTCGTTGACGAAGAAGACTTCATCAATCTTGTGCAGGGGAGGAAGCTTTGGATTCGGGCGGTCCACTGTATCATCACGGGAAAAGTTTCGCTGGAGGTGCTCATATTCTTTGTAAATGCGTTCTTTACGAAGGCCTTTTACTGAGTTGAATTTATGGAGTCCCTTCGAGGAATGACGTTTGAGGACACGCAGATACTGATTGTTGTTGAGCGCAATGTTTCCAACGCGGTTGATATCATCAGCGAGAAATTGCATCTGACGCTGATTGGCTTCAATGTAGTTTTCGAGCATTTGCTGCGACCGGAGATTAACTTCAAAGTGATGGCAGTCTTTCTGGAACGTCTTTGATAAGTTTCGTTCATTAACTTCATGGCGCACGCCAACATAAGTGGCAAAAGAATCATTGGGCTTCCTCAGCAATTCCAAAGTGTCACGCACTGGTGGAAGGAAAAGCTTCGGATGATGGCGAGCCACAAAATCTTCATTCCTGCCATAGTCGCAGACAACTTGCAGCCAGGGAGCATAAGGCTTCAGTGTGAATGGAAGCTCTGCTGCGTGGACCAAATTTCTTAGGAAGCAGTCTTCAAAGTCAAAGATGAGACCATGAGTGAGCTTCATAATGGCATGCCTTGTCTCTGGATAAAGATTCGATTCTTCCGAAGCAGTGCTCAAAGGAATCAAAGAGTTGGACAAGATGTAGAACCAAGTCCTGGAGATGAAGTACAAATGCTTCGGGCGAATGTTTTCAGGAATAAAGTTTGTAGGGACTTCAGTGTCCAACAGGGTAGCAAATTATTCTTCAGCCAGATCAGGCTCTAAATGAATCTTTTCTTGGACTCCAGAATGCCTTGGAATATTGACTATCTCCATGAATTCGGCTGAAGACATTCTGAAGATTTTACCTTGGATCATCCATTCTAGCGTCCATGAGCTAGGTTCATTGGCATCACCAGAAACATATAGAGTGGCATAAAATTGCTTGATGAGTTCATAATTGAAAGGAGTGCTCAAAGCAAACAGCCGAGTCAGATTCAGATTCTCAATTGTTTCGGCGACGTTCTGGAAGCAAGTGGAAGTGGAAATACTTCGCATATCCAGATATCGGTGCCTAAACAGAACACCTTGCTGATAGAAGACTTTGGTCTATAGAATTTGTTGCTCTACCGTCCAGAAACGAAGATCATCTGCAGTACGGTCTGAAGCATAAGGACTGACACCGAAGAAACGGTGACGCCTCTGATGATGTTCTAGACTGAATTCCTGACCATGCCTCGAAGAACATCCAGCACCCTTGAATATGGGAAAGGTTTCACGAGGGTAATTTGTTTCAAGCTGGGTGTCTTGGCAGGGGCGCGAGTTGGCGCGAAACCTTTGCAGAGGAGCTATTTGATTGGCTCTAGAAGGTCCAGAAGTTTGAGCGACTATAAGCGCTTGCTCTTTCGAAAGATTCAAAATTTGTACTTGCTCGTATTATTCTTCATGTGCTTCGGTGCGAGGCACATTTGATTCGTACTCTTGAGCGGTGATTGCGGGGGAAAAGTCTTGGGTGCCATGAGTTCTGGAGCGGGTTGGAGAGGGTTCATTTGCTTCATGGGGAGGTGATGGAAGTGGTGCGGGAGCAGCATGGGGTGTGGGAACAGCAGGTGGTGAGGGAATCCTTTGAGGTGCGGGGGATGGATCACGTATGGGTGTGGGCGCACCAGGTGGAACTGGAGCGGGGGTTGGTGCAGGTGTTAGAGTTGGGGTAGGAGTTCTCTTGGGGGTAGGAGATTTTTGTGGTGGAGTTGGTTTGGGAGTGGATTTGGTAGGAGGAGCTGTGAAGGTTTTGGTGGGAGGAGCTGAAGCTTTTGGTCTAGGCTTGGTAGGCTTTGGCTTCGGAGCAGGAGTGGGAACTGCTTCAGGCGTTTCCTTCGGCTGCTCATCAGTTGTGTCCATGTCAGCAGCTGAGGCCAAAGTGACCTTCCGCTTCTTTTTGGTTCTCTTCTTGGATGTAGAATCAGAAGGCTTTGTAGCAGGTTGTGCAACAACAGGTTCAACTTCTTGTGGGGCCTTGCGCTTCCGCGAATCTCTTTCGATAATGGATGCATTATGGGTCTTCACCATTTCATCAACAGCGGCCTTAACCTTGCCCCTGAAGATTTTGATGTTATCCTTGGTGGTCGTGTTGACATCTCTCACTTGCTGAAGTAATTTCAATGCGTGTTGTTTGAATTCTTCATTAGATTCAGTTTCAGCTCGCTTCTGATAGTTGTGAATCTTTGCAACTTCATATCTATCTCTAGAGTGCAAATCCTTCAGCTGACTGATCATTGTGGAGATCATTGCTTCGATGGAGCTTGAGATATAAACTTCACCTAGATCAACAGCTTCAGGCTCTTCAGCAGCACACTTATCCCAAAGGGCTTCAGTGATTCCCAATTGATCTCATAGTTCGCCTTCGTGAGGGTCAGAGAATTGATGTTCACTATGGCGATCAGCTTCAGCTTGAGCTTCAGGCAAAGATATGCCTTTCTATTTCGTTGGAATAGCTTCAGTGGAGGGAGTCATATCGACAACAGGCTTTATTTGACTTGCCCTAGCCGCTTTCTCGGCTTTCTTTGTCCTGAGGCCTTCTAGAGAGGCCTTGTGTTTAGCTTCGTCCTCAGCCAGATGTTTGGCTTCAGCGGCAGCTTTCTCTTCATTCTTTTCGGCTTCGGCGATCTTGCGCTTCGTCTCAGCCTTTTCTGCAGCAAGTTTTGCGGAGTCCAACTCCTTTTGCTTTCTTGCAGCAGCCTCATCTGCCTTCTGCTTTTCTGCTGAGCTCCTGGCAAAAATGTTTCGCTCAAGTGCCTCAGCGAGGTCTTTCTGTCTTAATTCTTCTTCAGTGAGCTTTCGCTTCGATGAAGTGTTTGGTGGAGCAGACTGCTTGGGCTTCGCTGATACAGAAGCCTTTGCAGATTGTTGTTTAGCAGGGTCATGCCTCTGCTTCGAACGCCTCTCAGTGTTGAGAGCTTCAGCCGGTGGCTTGGAGGCCAAGGGCTTCGCAACCACCAAGTTTGATAAGTCAATGGTGGGGCGAGCAAAGGGCTTGTCCTTGGGGTCTTGAATCTTAATTCCCTTAGCAGCAGGTTTTTCTCCTGGCTTCTTCTTCAGTGGAAGCCGAAGTCTTTTCTTCTTGGGGGGAGCAGGATCTGATTCATCATCATCTTCAGATTCAGATTCGTTATCTGCAGCAGCATCTGATTCATCCCAAATAGAGTCGTCCATAGCATCTTGTTCCAGTCTGGCTTGCTCTTCATCATCTGTGGAAGCATGAGGAGGAGAAGCAGATTTCTTCTTCAGTTTCCTCTTCTTCTTCGAGCTAGGCCCAACATCATGGGCTTCAGCATCAGCTAACTTGGCAGCTTTCTTAGCTTCCTGGAGTCTCTTCTTCTCTGCAGCGATTCTTAATCGTTCTTGCTCTTCAGGATAATCATTTGGGGTCTTGAGGGTATTGGGGTGAGGGTACTTCGGTGGAACAGGATAATACAAGTGACGATTTTCTTCGATGTACTGACTACACATGGCAGAAGTGTATTGATAGGGTGGACTGAAGGCAAATTGCATAGCCCACTTCCAGTCAGGGATGCTTTTGTACTTGTACCATCTGACAGCCCAGTAGCGGCGAATGTTTTGCAAGCGAATCTTTCGCTGTTCCTTGGTTTCTTCTGGAGGCGTGTCATATCCAAGCTCAATGCGAATGGATTCGGGGATGCCTCTGGCATTGTTGGTTTCCTTGGTTCTGCCACCTTTCTTCTTCGGAGCAGACTGGTCTGCTTCGTTGATGTGATCAAGATTTGGGGACTCATTCCCGAAGCCTAAATCCTCAGACATCCTGTGAAGAAGCACAAGATAGCGAGGGAAAAAGGCAAGTATGGTATGAGCACCAGCAAAAGTTTCGACCAAGAAGAAAAAGGTTTTGACAAGAGATTCAGTGATGAATAAGGGTGATGATTCTAGTCTGTTCTGAGCTAGACTTAACCTCATCAAGGATGAACTGTAAACCTAACACAGAACAGATAGCCACAAACCCTAACTTCTAACTTGAATCAAGATGGGAAGCTTTTGCTAGCAGAAACAGGTTTCCCAACGGAGCAAAATCCAACGGATCAAAGAAACCTAAGAAAATCATCCAACAAAAGGACTAAGAACTCGGATCCAATCTAGACAAAGATGAACAGAGAGGAACAGAGATTGGATCGAGGGCTCGGCGTACCCTAACTCGGTGGCGTCGAGCAGCTACGGCGGCAATGAGCGGAGAGGAAGTGCTCGTCGACGGTGTGAAGTCCATGGCGGCGCTCTTCCGGCAGTGAAGCGGCGAGAACGGCGACGGAGACGAGGAGCTTGGCGGCGCGCTCGGGAGATATGGGGTTCCAGAGAGATGTGAATGAAGAGGTGAGATGGAATCTCTGGGGAAGAATTCCTTATATAGGCTGGTCTGACAGAAGTTGTCAGATCAGATCGGACGACTCCCAGCGTCCGTCTCTCCGGATTCTACGGCAAGGATTTCGTGGCGAATCGCGAGAAAATCTCAATGACCCGGATTTGATGGGATCTCAACGAACGAAGAATATGTCTTCGACTTGAGTAAAACTTCGATAAAAGTTGGAAGCATTTGATTCAGAACTCAATGATGTTCGAAGCAAAATACTTTCCGTTTCAATTGTGCTCAACCATTTTGGACAGACAGAATAAGAAAGAAGAATAATAGAAGGGGTAGGGTCCGAAACTTATCACCTCGAAGAAAAACCAAACGAAGCAAAAGGTGATAAGCATTGAGGACTAAATCCAAGCAAAAACAAAATAAAAGATGAAGCAAAAACAAACAACGAAACCAAAAGACAGATAACGAAGTAAATGAATATATACATGAAGGTAAAGGTTCGGTCTTACAGTACATTTCGTGAGTCCAATATATTGAGCTCACACCTTAACGCACAAAACCTTTTCTCATCCAATGGTTTCGTGAATATGTCAGCCAATTGATCTTCAGTTCTGACATGACTTATCACAATATCTTCACGCTGAACATGATCACGAAGAAAATGATGATGAATGTCAATATGCTTCGTGCGAGAGTGCTGCACAGGATTGTGAGCAATTTTGATTGCACTCTCATTATCACATAGAAGGGGAATTTTCTTCACATGAATACCATAATCCTTCAGTGTTTGCTTCGGCCATAGTACCTGAGTACAGCATGACCCAGCAGCAATGTATTCGGCTTCAACAGTAGGTATTGAGACACAGTTTTGCTTCTTCGAAGCCCAACACACAAGTGATCTTCCAAGGAAATGACAAGTCCCTGAAGTTGATTTCCTATACACACGATCACCAGCCCAGTCTGAATCAGAATAGCCAATGAGATCAAACTGAGCTCCCTTGGGATACCACAAGCCCAAGGTTGGTGTGTGAGCAAGATACCGAAGAATTCGCTTTACAGCAGTATGATGTGATTCCTTTGGATTGGCCTGGAAACGAGCACAAATACATACTAAAAGCATAATGTCAGGTCTAGATGCACAAAGATATAAAAGAGATCCAATCATAGACCGATATTTCTTCTGATCGAAGGCTTTGCCCTTCTCATCTGCATCTAGGAAGCCATTGGTAGGCATAGGAGTCTTAATAGTTTTGCAATCAGTAAGACCAAACTTCTTCAGGCAATCCTTGAGATATTTTTCTTGATAAATGAAAGTGCCATTCTTCTGTTGACGGATTTGAAGTCCAAGGAAAAACTTCAATTCACCCATCATTGACATCTCATATTTCTTTGACATCATTTTGGCAAATTCTTCGCTGATTTCAGTGTTAGTGCAGCCAAAAATAATATCATCTACATATATTTGACATACAAACAAATCACCATTATAAGATCGAGTGAAAAGAGTTGGGTCAGTGGTTCCTGGTTTGAAGCCTTTCTTCAGAAGGAAGTCCTTCAATGTGTTGTACCAAGCACGAGGTGCTTGCTTCAACCCATACAGGGCTTTGTGCAACCTGTACACCATGTCGGGTTTCTTTGGGTCTTCAAAACCTGGAGGCTGCATAACATACAATTCTTCTTCGATTTCTCCGTTAAGAAAAGAACTTTTCACATCCATTTGATAAAGTAGAATACCATTGAAATTTCAAAAGCAAGCATAACACGAATGGATTCGAGAAAAGCAACTGGAGCATAAGTTTCGCCGAAATCGATACCTTCGATTTGGGTGTATCCTTGTGCTACCAGTCGTGCTTTGTTTCTTACCACTATACCATCTTCATCTTGGTTGTTGCAAAAAATCCACTTTGTACCAATGATGTTGTGCTTCGTGGGATCAGGTCTATCAACTAAGGACCAGACTTTGTTTCGCTCGAACTGGTTAAGTACTTCAAGCATGAAAGTTAACCAATCTGGATCCTTCATGGCTTCATCAAACTTTGAAGGTTCTAGCATGGAGACAAACGAAAAGTTTCCACAGAAGTTAGCCAAACGAGTACGAGAACGAGTTGTGGGACGACCTGGTTGTTGAATTTCTTCAAGGATCGAATCAACATCAACTCTTCTTCGAACTCGTGATAAAGCTGAATCATTTGCTTCAGGCTCAGCTTCTTCTTCAGGATCTGCTTCAGCTTCAGGATCTGCTTCACCTTCAGCTTCACCATTTCCTTCAGGATTAGCATTTCCTTCGTTCCCTTTCTCTTCTTCGTCCTGTTCACCATTAGCTTCAGGATGTTGATCTCCAGCGCCTCGGGCTATGTGTGGGAACATTGGATCATCATCATCCCTATTAGCTTGATGAGGATTAGCTTCAACAGGGCGAATCTCTCCAATAGCCATGGACCTGATCACTTCATGAAGTGGAGGTTCATCTAGATGATGAGGCAAATGCTCTTTTTGAGAGCCATTAGTTTCATCAAACCTAACATTTACAGTTTTCATAACTTTCCCAAAGTGAGAGGTATACACCCTGTAAGTGTGAGAGTTTGAGCCATAACCTAAAAGAAAACCTTCATGTGCCTTAGGGGAAAATTTGGAGCTATGATTCATATCTCTGATAAAGCAAGGAGCACCAAATACCCTAAGATACGAAACATTTGGCTTGTTACCAGTGATAAGCTCATGTGAAGTTTTCTTTAGAAATTTGTGAAGGTAAACCTTGTTGATGATATGACATGCAGTGTTAATTGCTTCGGCCCAGAACCTGATATGTGTCTTGTACTCAGCAAGCATAGTTCTGGCCATTTCAATAAGAGTTCTATTCTTCCTTTCAACTACACCGTTCTGTTGAGGTGTATAAGCAGCAGAGAACTAATGAGTAAAGCCATGATCATCAAGAAATTCTTCAATATGAGTATTTTTGAATTCAGTTCCATTATCACTTCGGATATGCTTCAGAGATAATTCATATTCTGTTTGAGCTCTCTTAGCGAATGACTTTAAGATTTCAACAACTTTTCTCTTGTCATCCAGAAAGAAAACCCAAGTATATCGATAAAAATCATCAACAATAACAAGACCATATTTGTTTCCTCCCAGACTTGCATAATTTTGAGGACCGAATAGATCCATATGAAGCAACTCAAGAGGATGAGTAGTAGTCATGATAGTCTTCGCTGAATGATGTTTCTTCGTAATTTTACCAGCTTCAAAATCACTGCAGAGACGATCCTTATCGAATTTTACTTCGCTCAGGCCAAAAACATGCTTCTTCTTCACTAGATTATGAAGATTTCTCATCCCTACATGACCAAGTCTTCGATGCCATAACCAACCAGATGAAGCTTTTGCCATTAAGCATGTGGATACGGCAGGGCCCGAAGAAAAATCAACAATGTATAAATCTCCTTTTCGGTAACCCTAGAAGACAAATGTATAGTCATCCTGTGAAAAGACAACACAACGTGAAGCAGAAAATAGAACAAGCATACCCATATCGCATAACTTCTAAATAGACATAAGATTATACCCAAGAGATTGGACTAGCATAACCTTGTCAATGTGCTTATCTCTTGATATGGCAACCTTACCCAAACCTAAAGCTTTACCCTTGTTGTTATCACCGAAGGTAATTTACTTCTGAGAAGATTGAGATAGTTTTTCTTCGGTGACTAACTCCTTGTCTCCGGTCATATGATTTGTACAACCACTATCCATGACCCATTCGGATCCACAGGAGACATAGCCCTGCAGAAGAATTAGTTCTTCTTAACCACCCACAAACGAGCAGGTGACTGAGAAGAGGTTGAAGCACTGGTTGAAGCAATATTAAAACGAACATGATTAAATTGCTTCGGTGGACCATCAAGTACACCATAAATATAAGTCCTCTGGGAATGGTTAGGATAAGAGTGGGCATATGCAATCTTATTTTGGTTATCATGAGGACGATAAGTATAGCGACCAATGCGATAGTATTGCTTCTGAGGGACATTCGATTCAGGCACCAGAGAATCATTTCTCGTCTCTAGAGAATAGAAATGATTCGGTGGTACCGAAGACTTTCCCTGCATAGAATGGTTAGTAGGCAGTTTTTCCACAAGTTCTTTCTGCACCCATATTTGCCTCTTGTAGAAGCCATTCTTAGGATGAGTACCAACATACTCAGCAGTAACCTTTCCCTGTTCGTCTTGAGAGAGTTTGTAGTCTGAATCAAGTGATTCATCCACAATAGTTTTGTTCATTTTGCAGTCGAAACCTGAAAGGTTAGCAATGTCAATGGCTTTCTCCTTCGCTAGGACCCAAAAAGTTTTAGGACACTGCTTAGGTTCCCAATAGGTGCCATCAGGTTTTATCTTTCTCTCGAAACCAACACCCTCATTCCTGGGATTTCTATGAAGGAGAGCCTTCCTCAGGATATCACAAAGATAATGGTGACCTTGCACACTTTTGAACATGCCTGTTTCAAATAAGTTTTTCAACCTGAGGAGTTCCTCGGTAACAACAAGATTTTCCTCATCAGAGGCATTAGTATCATCAATAATAATAGGAGCTTTGCCTTTGGAATCAGTTTTTCTTCGTTCCAGACAAGTTAAGCAAGGTGAATCAGTTTTATGATTTGCTTCAGAACCTTTTTGAGCCATGAGTTAGAGATTGACATTTTCCAACTCTTCATGAGCCTCTTTCAGTTTTTCGAGAGCCATTTTCCTCTGAAGAAATTCATAGGTGAGCTTCTCATAATCAACTAAAAGAAGATCATGCCGAGAGGATAATTCTTCGAACTTCTCCTTCAGAGCAGCATGCTCATTAGTTAAAGTTTGACTTTTCTCTATCTCATCGATCAACAGAGTTTCTGATTTCTTAATGGTTTTGCTCAGCGAATCAAGTTCATCTTGTTGGATTGAAGCAATTTTAGCAAGTTTAGCATTGCTTATCTTTGAATCACTGTCATATGAAGAACAATCAGAAGTATCATAGGTAACTTTGGATGAAGATATCTTCACTTTGGCCATGAAGCAATATGCAGGAGTTTCATCTTCACTACTGTTGTTGGTGAAGAATGAGCTCAAAGCTTTGGTTGAAGCATCTGCTGAAGCGAATGCCAAACCAGCAACACCATCTGATTCGGACCCAGACCCAAACCTTGAGCCTGATTCAGCTTCGGATGCAGAGGCTTCATCTTCAGAGTTCATTTCCTTTCCCAGATAGGCCTTGGCACGGTGAGAGCTTCTTCGACGAGATGAATAATTCTTCGATGAAGAACCCTCACGCTTCTTATGATACTTCTTCCTCTTGTCATCATCAGAATCTGTCTTCTTTTCTCTTCTCGAACTGGAGTCATGTCTCTTGGACTAATAGCTTCTGGAGGATCTGTGGCACTTGGTTGAGGAGTCTTTGAGCGAATGCTTTGATTCGTTCTCAGCTTCCTACAGAGGGCAATCATCAATGTAGTGACCTGGTTTCTTGCACTTGTTGCAACAGTTGTCCTTAGATGGAGAGCTTCTTAAGGATGAACGGTGAGATGTGTAACTTGAGTTTCTCGAAGAATAATTCTTCTTGGGTGAAGAAAAACCTTTTCTTTGGAAGCGATTGAAGTGTCTCATGATCAATGCTAAATCCTTCCCAATGCTTGCAGGATCATCAGATTCGACACCTGAAGCAGAACTAACTTCGGGTGAAGAATGACGCGAAGATTTTGCTTTCAAAGCATGTGATCTTCTTCGAGAGCCACTTACGTCACTTTTCTCATCTTCTTCCATTTCAAAAGTAGTGAGTCTCTCAAGAATATCAGCGGCAACAAGACCTCTGAAATTAGTTCTTTCCTTCATCATCAGCATAATGTGATCAAACGAATCATCCAATGAGCGAAGCAAAGTTCTTAAAACTGAGTGAGGGGTAATGTCATCAGCACCGAGGGAAATCAGCTCATTTGCAAGAGAGGTGAGTCTGCTGTAAATAGAGTTGAACTTTTCACCCTCGTTTCTCTTGAATCGATAGAATTTCCTTCGGCGTGTGTCAATTCTGTCATTGACGAGGGGGTGAACCCACAACTCCTACGGATGAGCCTACCTGGTGTCCATGAAGGCAGAAGGCAGATGAAGATACGGCCTCGGCCCACTAGTTGGCACAGACGTAGGAGTTCTCGACTCACAAGGAAGGTGCAAAGACCTGCCGTACGGAGCAAGATAGGGTTAGGAAGTTTACCTGTACACGTAGATGAACTCCCTGAGACCTAGCCCAGTATATAAGGGCTAGGAGGGGCGACGCCAAAGACATCCAATCTCACCTGTAACCCTAGCCTTGAGCGCTCCAGCCTTGGCCTCCACTGTAATCGCATCTCCCCAATCAATAATATCGAGCAGGAGCGAGCCTTCCTGTTTGCCGACGAGCTATCGACGACCCAGAAGAACGGCGAGGGGCCTCTACGAAGGAATCTCACTCGACGAACTGCGACGCGCAGCGGAGGACTCGCAAATCTTCCGACAACGCACCACCGCCCGGGCACCCGCCGCATATCAAGACGATGACTACGAGATCGAATCCAGCGATCAGCAGAACCACCGCCAAGGCAGAAGTAATCGACGACCCAAAAGGCGCGCATGGGATAACTACGGCGGGGTCCCGATGAATGAGCCACATCACGCAGCCGCGCAACCGACGACCACTCGACGACACGCCGTCGCACGAGCATGATCCGCCAACACGGACAGCGACTCCGAGACACCTGCAGGAGAGTACTACGACCCAGATCGAAGGCCGGATGAATACGCCAACCTCATCAAGAACCAAGACATGAGACGAGGAATCGAAACCGATCCTCGCTTCCACGAACACCCGGAGGATCACGAGCAGATCTTCAGAATCTCAAGAAGGAAGAGGCACGCCGGATCTAGCAAACTCACGGCTAGAGAGAAGCTAGCAGGACCCTGCACGATCCACAGCTTCGAGGATGACTGGGGACGCGTCAGGTCAGTCCACACTTCGAGAGACTGCCGCCTGTTCAACGAGCTAGCCGACGACCTCAAGAAGGAGAAGCATAAAGAAGACAGACGCAACCAATGACCCGAGCAATCGCCAACCTCAAACCTAGAAGGATGTCACAGCCCGTCGCAAGCACAGGTGCACATTATCCAAGAAGGAAGGGCACCGCAAGCACAACGCGACGCCCAAACCCTGCAGGCCAGAGAAGCTGAGAGCATAAACATAGTGGAAGTCTACCAATTACATGGCACGGAGACCAGCATCACGTTCTCACAGGACGACCATCCACCCGCAGTCCCAAGACCGGGGCATGCGCCCCTAGTGCTCGATGCACAAATCGGAGGATACGACATGGATCGGGTCTTCATGGACGGAGGCAGCAACATGAACATCATCTTCGCCAGCACCCTGAAAAATATGCTGATCCCACGATCAGTATGGAAAAAATCAAGCACCGAGTTGCACGGGGTAGTCCCAGGAGAAGCAGCCACATCCCTCGGAGACATCGAACTCGAAGTCGTCTTTGGCAACTGGCGTAACTTCGCATAGCACGTCCTCGAGTTCGAGGTACTCGACTGGCAATCGCAGTATCACGCCATACTGGGACGTCCAGCATTCACTAAATTCATGGCGGTCCCACACTACGCCTACCTCAAACTCAAGATGCCAGGATCATCAGGAGTACTCACGATCAACGGAAGCTTCATCAAATCAGATCAATGTGATCGTGACTTCCACATAATCTCTGACACATTCGGAGCGAAACAAGAACTGAGAGAAATAGCTATGATGACGGACAAGAGTACCTTCCCATTGGTGAACCAAAGTGAATCCAGGGAGTACGGACGCGACTTCAGCATCGACAGCGACACTGTCACTCACCAAGTGCACCCGACGGACCCGGACAAAACAGTCCGCGTGTACGCTGTCGGGACCCGGGGTTAGCGTATGCAAGTCCAGCTAAGACATAGTCATATGGAGAGCCGAGAACCGTACCCACTTGTCTAAGCAGACAAGGCCAAGCACAGAACGTTCTCGGAAAGCATCGTACGTGAGGGGCATCCCATCCAGGCCGGATGATCAACTGAGATGGGTCCTCATCGTCCGCACACAAGTCTAATAATATGGGTGGTGAACTCCCATATTCAAAGACAAGTCGCCTCAACCATATTATCGACTATCTCTTAACTCTTACATAGACTTACTCCAGCCCAATCACTTAGTCGGGGTCTAGGGCGGGCTCGATCATACCACAAAGTGTGCATGAGACGGAGTCTCGAGCAATCGCATCGCGATGCCCCAAGCTGCGCACATCTAAGGGCCACTTGGTGTATGAAAGACCGCCAGCCAGAACACAACTAATGTCTCGAAAACTGTGACGCCCCCAAAATCAGACCGTGTACAGTAATCATACACACGGGGTACACGACTGAGATTAGGGTGCCACGGTGATAATATCATAGCACAACACTAAACACAAAAGGATAAACAAATATATTACAATAGAGGGGGTCACGCGGACCCGAATATATAAGTCATACAAGACATAATATCTGAGTACAGACATAGTTAGTCAAGTTTTGCCTTAAGAAGGCTAGCACAAATCACTTCAGAGATACAGAACGAAAAGGCGAGGCCTCCTGCCTGGGATCCACCGAGCTACTCCTGGTCAACGGGGAACTCGACGTCGTAGTAGGCGCCTCCGGGGTACTCCTGCTCCTGGGCTCCAACGTCGGCTGCAGCGGCCGATCAGGCAAAACAGTAAAGGAAATAAAGCAGGTGAGTATCTAGTATACCCGCGAGTCTTACGTCCACTACTAAGCATTATGCATTGTATCAACGGAAAGAAGAGGCTGTATATAGTGGACTGAAAGACATAAATTCAGAGCAAGGGTAAGAAGCTAGGCCTAACGAAGACTAGCATCTTCCGACGATGTCTTGCAGCATGAGGTAAGAATCAGCCAACAGTTTATATAAAGCAGTAAAGTAACAATGCAGCAGAAGTTGCTGCAACATTGTATAATAATAAGTTGTAATAATTAACAATGCCTCCGAGTTCACCTCCTCGACATCCCTGCGAGGAAGAGGACCCGGAACCATACAGTTTAATAATAATAGTTTTTAGTGGTAAGATCCAGCTTCAGCATAAAGCGTCCTGTTACCGTGGACACGGCTATTCGAATAGATTAATCTTCCCTGCAGGGGTGCACTTGTGTTACGCTACACGCACGGATCTCGAGGGTGGCGGGAACCTTGTTAGGGAATGCTCCACCGAGGCTATCCGACACTTCATAGCCCATCTTTCAAACTCAACAGAGAGGTCATCCGCCGGACTATATCCTATGTACGCGGGGCTTTGGACCCTAACCCCGACGTACTCCTGCACGGTGCGAGGCTGGCCGGTGAACTTAAATCAAAGCAAATACAAATCACACTGCCGCGGCAAATAAGACAACACCACTTCCGGGCGCAGGCCGCGGTACTGCTGACGTCTGAAGAGTCCTCGGACGACACTACGAAGCAGAGGAGCCCATAAACTCGTAGTTCCCACGGGTAGGTAGTGCGTACATGGCATATAGCCAACTCAAGACATTCACTGAACCATTTAGCATTTTAATTAACCTGCGTGACAACCGTTATCGTTGCCTCGACTTAACCGACTCGCGGACAACAACAGCAGCCAGGACCACTAGTACATCGGTGCCTGCCCTGTCGTCCCACCAAGTCACTGCGGTTACCAACAAGGTGAACCGTCTCCTTACCTTGTCTCGCGAGTGCTCCTAGAGGAGCTCGACTTTCGTGGTTTGGTAACTCTCGCGGCCAACGACCAGGGGCCAAGCACACCGGTACACTGGTCGTACCCTCCCTGTCGTCCCGCCGCAATACCACTCGCGGGCACCGTTGGGTCGCCCGACTTCTTACCTGAAGGACAACCGTTGTTCAGGACCCTAAGGCGGTAAGACAAAGTCAGCCTCGAGTGGAGTACAAGGATTACTCCTTGATAGCTCACACTTGAGGTGACTAGGCATAACCCAGATAGGGGCCCTAGACGGTGTCTGCATTGTACCGTACCTATGCAGTTATAATATTTATATCCGCGTTCACTCCCCTGAGTGATCACGGCCCTCTATCTAATCCTAGCTAACAATGCGCAGGGCTCACTGCTGAATAATGCATAATAATAATAATAATAATAGGCAGCATAGGATAAAAGAGGTACATCAAGGGGCGACAAAAACAGGCTATGCAATTGAATAGGATTGTAACGTAGCAGCAGCAGTAACAATGCCTAGTGCAAGAAATGTACGGAAAGATAGGCGATATCTGGGGAAGAGAATGGCTCTGCTTGCCTGGTAGCTCGACAGTAGCGGTACGGTCGTCGATGAAGTAGTCGTACTCAGCATCGGTGTAGTCGACGGCAGCAGCGGGGTTTACCGGAGATTAAGGGGGCAAGAAACAATAAATACACAACAATAATAGCAATACAAATGCAAGACATAACAGATGAATTGTAAACGGGGTTCTAACGCAGTACGATGCACGTTGCTCAGAGCGGGAATTCATCCGGGGATGAACAGCCAGCTCCGGGTGATTATTGGACAAGGTGTCCGGAGGGGGGAGATATCATGCCGGAGGTGTCGTAGCCATCCGACACACGTGTGGGTGGTGTATCCGGGTTAGTTGATCTATTCCGAACAACTTTTGTGTTCGAAATAAATTCATCCGGGTACTTTAACAATACCGGACAAATCATCGAACAAACGGTCCGGAGGGGGGGGGAACGGTTCGACGTTTGGCATGTTAGAGGGGTGTGGTGGGAGTATGAGTAACGTATTCGTAATCGTGGATCCGTTCTGAGTAACTTTCGTATACAAAGTATTTAGATCCGGGCAACTCCTATCGGTACCGAGAATTACCGACAGACGGCCCGGAGGGAGGGGGGGTAAAGTCGATGTTCGGTATGTTAGAGGGGGGTGGTAGACATATGGATAGCGTACTCGTATTCATTGTGTTTTGCTGATCAATTTTCATGTATAAAGTTTTCTGATCTGAGCTACGGTTTAAAAGTTATTGAATTTCAAAGTTTTAAACATTTTTAAAACAATTAAAATCCTTTTAATAATTTCTTTTATTATTTTAATAATTTCTTTTTATTAATTTTTACAACATTATCCAAAACAGTGCTAACATGTGGGACCCACATGTCAGCCACTGATTATTATAAATTTAATTAATTTAATTAAAAAAATGCCCCTGGACCGACATGTCATACTCTCAATGTTTATAATCCAATTTAATTAATCTAATAATCTAGTGGGTCCCAACTGTCATTGTCACAGTATTAATTAATCCTTCTATTAACCAGTGATTAGATTAATGGCCTAAGGCCCACATGTCATAGACACAAATGCTTAACAGGGGGTTATTCAGTGTTTAATTAAATGGGGGTTATGCTAACCGGGATTAGACTCTAATTAATCTAGGGCCGACCCCACATGTCATAGGGCTAGCCAGGGGGGTTAGGGGACCTAATGCCCACGTCGGCAGCACGCCGGGGTTGCTCCGGCGAGCACAGTGAGGGCGGCGGCGCCCGGAAAATAGCGCACAGGCCACTATTCGGCCCCCGGTTTGGTGCTACGGGACGCCCTCGGCGCGGCGCGTCGAACGGGGCCAACGGCTGGAGGTAAGGGTGGCCGGAGCCATGTCGCCAACGACGAGCGGCAACGGCCGGAGCTGGGTACGGTGCTCATGGTGATTACGACGACGACGCGAGCCCGAGATGGGGGAAAAGGACCGGGGGCTCACCCAGAAGGCGTAGGGGTTGGCAGCTGGCTCGGGGAAGGCTCGTGGCGGCCGGAATCGCACCGCAACCTCGCCGGCGACGAGGAAGAAGATGACGACGAGGCGCTTGCTGTAGAGGTCCTTGGCTCAATTCCTCCCGTGAGTCGACGAAGACGACGACGGCGAGTTCACTGGACATCTCTGACGGGCAAAGGGGGGCTCGTTGGCCGCGCCGGTGACGACGGCGAGTCCATGGCGGTCTCGGATGCGCTGCGGGAGAGGAGAGGGAGAGGCAGGGGAGGGAATGGGGGCGTCCGGCCTCGAGCTTGTCTCCATGAGGTAGCAGGTGAGGGAGGGGGGCAGGTGAGGGGGCAGGTGAAGAGGGGGGGAGCAGATGAGCGGTGGGGGCCGGCTAGGCAGTGGCCATGGCCATTGCGCCACGGGGGGGGGGGGGGGGCAGGTGAGGGAGAGAGAGAAGAGAGGGGTGGGCTGGGCCCTGGGGTGGGCTGGGGGGTTGGGCCCGGGGTGGGCTATTGCCCCAGGCGTTATATTAGGGTTTTATTATTTATTTATTTATTTTGTGTTTTATGTTTCTTTTAAATTTCTTTTCTGTTTGTATTTAGTTTAGCTAGGTTTTGATTTTTTTAAAATGTTATACTTGCACCTATATTAGGGTTACACTTTAACATGATGCCACAAAAAGTTTGGCCCACAATAAAATTCATTTGAATATTGTTATTTATTTTAAAAGGCTTTTTGGTGTTGTTTTGCTACTGTTATCATTTAATTGAATTATTTAAATAACTTTATAAATTCACATTCCAATATTTATAAGACCTACTGATTTTTAGGCATTTAATAAAATTGGTTCCATAATTTTTAGTTCATTTAATAATTCCCACTTGTTTATTAAATTTACCATGGCAATTTAACAATTCCTAACTATTGTTTTTATTTTAAATATTATTCCTATACCATTTTAATAAAACCCTAAACACTTAAGGTGACCTACTTATTATTTTCAACTATTAAAAGTGGTTGCATTACTTAGGGTTTATTATAACTTTCATTTCCATTTTAAATTCCACAAAACTTATGATAACCCAACTTTATGGTTTTATAATTATCATTGACATGGGGATTTGGCAAATGGCTAAGGGTGACTTGGTTTAACCATTGATCATGTTGATTGAAATGCATCCACAATTTTTGGAGAAAAGTTTTATGACTTACCCAATCTGAAAATTTTATCCGGGTTGGAAATTGATAGAGCTATGATCAAAGGTGATCATGGCTTGATCATCAACAGTAATGATCACTAACAGTGGAATCACTGTAGTGATTACTGTTACTGATTCTGAGGGTGTTACAAAAACCCATACAAAGACATGCATGTTATAAACATACACGCATCACACATGCCTTGTATGAACAGCAGATATCATTGCGATTCTCTACAAAGTATACATTTTTATTGATAACTCTTATAGAGTGCAAACAGAGATCACAAACATGTGATCCAACATTACAACACAAGCGGAAGCAAATTATGTCTGAGTACAGAAAAGTTTAACAAATGGCTTAAGAAGCCTTATTTAAACACAAGCCCTCCACGAGGGAACCAGTCGTCTGACTGGGACTAGACTAGTTGTCTTCAGTCGTCCAGCTCGATGAAGAAGCCACCTTCGGGGTCAGTGGCATCATCTAAAACATAGATTAAGCAAACGTGAGTACAAAGTCGTACTCAGCAAGACTTACATAGGAGCTATACTACTCATGCACATGTATCAAGATAAAGGGAGGTGGGGTTTCACTTGCAGAAATGCCAGCTTTGACTTGGCTAGTCCTGAACTACGAGTACCAGACTTGAGGTAAGAAGCGTACATGAGTCCACTACTTTCTCCAACCAATTACACCACTCTGGTGCCTTCCTCGACTTCCCCACGAGAAAGCACGCCATAGCACTCACACTTATCTTGGTGTGTTTTAGAAGTATCCGGTTCAAGTTATCTAATAATCAAGCTAAGCTTTCCAAGCAGTCCATAACCGCGGACGCGGCTATTCGAATAGTTTTGTTAACCCTGCAGGGGTGTACCGCTACACACACATGATCATCATTTACCGCCTTTGTACTTGACACTGTTCAAGAAGTGTCGGCGAGGATGCTCACCACAACTGTTACCTCATAGCCGATCTAGTCCGAGAAAGCCGCCTACTTGGGTTGGTTACCACAATCGTGAACCCGGCCGGTTTACCGAAGTGGACCCAAGTGATGTGTGCGTGGTGCATAAGCCGGTCTCGGATGAGCCGTTCTCTCACTTAGCATCCAGGCCACAAGCCTGCCAGAACTCCGAACTATTGCGACATCTGGACATCGAAAGGGATGAGTTAGTAAGTTGAGAAGGGTCAGTGAGCCCAATGTGTGGTTGTACTCTTCATCTTGGATCACCACACAAGAACTCGTACTAGGGCGGTGTTCAACGAGACAACCCATCGTGTACTCCTACACAGCCTCCAATCGTTCACCTTGTATTAGGGTCGATTCACCAACACTTTTCTACCATCATCAACATGATCACTACCATCCCGACTCACATCACAGTATCAACATGGTATCATACTAAGCATGCAATAAGCGATAACATTTGCAGGGGCCACATGATATCAACCAACTCCTACATTTGCTAGGATTGTGGTTTGCTTACTACTGTGAAAAAATGATAGGTCATGCAAAGGAATGGGTTTATCTATGCGGTAGAAACGTAGCATGGTGATCATCCTAAACAATGCATAAGCGAGACATGAGAGGGAAGTGGGATTTTATCGACATGATCAATGGGGGTTTGCTTGCCTTGCTGACGAGGTTCGGGCTCGGGGTCTTCAACGAAGGGGGCAGCCTCCTGCTCCGGTTCCACCTCTACTCGACAAACAATAAGCAAATTAGCAAATTAAATACGATGCACAAACACATGATGGAAGTTTGAATCTTGATGTACATGCTTTGATGTGTGAAGCAATCCCATTTAAATGGAGTATATTGCAAATTGAATTGCAAATTCAAACTCCACATTTGAATTCAAATTAACCAAGTTGCATGTGACATTGTTTGATCATTTTGAATCTTCTTCAAATGTGTATGATATGCCTCTGAAGTGTGGTTAAATTGTAGCATAATTCCATGGTTCAAGTTGCCAAATCATTTGAATTGAATTTGAATTAATTCCAAATAATTCAAATGACATATGCTTCTGGTCCCATTTTAAAATCAACTCTAACATAGTTGAAAGTTTCATATTTGGAAAGATAATTTTCTCTTGATCATTTTTCATATATTATTTGTCCAATTTGGAGTTAATATGAATTTTCTATGAATTTCCAAAGTTTGGGGTATTTTCTGGAATTTCTGGAATTTCTTTAAATCAAATAATCTCTGGAAATTAATTTAAAATGATTTATTGCGTCAGTGCTGGCGTCAGGGGGGGCTTACAAGGGGGTCCCACCTGTCAGTGGCTGGGTTTAATTAACCGTGGGGTTAAATTAATCCAGTGGCTTAATTAAGCCACTGGGCCCACTGGTCAGTGACCCAGGGGGTCATTAGCTGGGTGATTAAGGGGGGGGGGGTTTGGCTGACACGCCGGCGGCTAAACGCCGGCGACTGGAGGCGCGGCGGCGACTCGCAGGAATGGGCTAGGGGCCACGGGAGGCCACGGGGTGGACACCAACGGGTGCAAGGACTCCGTCCGCGTCTTCTGGAAGCAGCAGGGGGTCACGGGGAGCTCGGAGTCGACGGCGGCGACGTCTCCGGCGGCAACAGAACGGCGGCGAGGTCGCAGATGTAGCTGTAGTGCATAGTTTGAGTCGATTCGGGGCGCGTTCGAATGCTAGCACACGCAGGAGTCAAATGCGTGCACTAGAGCTTCATGACGGGCACTGGAGCGAGGAGGTCGACGACCATGGCGGCGAGGTGCTCGGGTTCCATGGCGGATCCGGCTAGAGGAAGCAATCGAGAGGGGAGAAAGAGGGGTTTTGACCGTGAGCTCACCCTGAGTCTAACTGGAGCGGCGGCTTGCTCGGGGAGGCTCTGGTGCGGCCGGAATTCGAGGTCAATCCACGGCGGCCGGCGACGAAGACGACGAAGTTAGCGAGCTCGTGGAAGCGTTTGGCTCCGATTCCTTCTCCAGGATGATGAAGACGACGTCTGCGGTTCCTCTGGACAACTCGAGGCGTCGCAGGGAGCACGGTGGCCACGCGGGGGCTCGACGGCGCTCCGGCGTCCTTCTCGGGCGGCGATGAATCGGGTGAGAGAGGAGGGGAGGGAGCTCGTGGAGGGGGAGAACGGAGGGGAAAAGCTTCAGGGCGTCTCCAGGCGCGAGAAGAGGGCACGGGGCGGCCTGGAAGGTCTTCGACGACGATGTGTCATCCCCGGCTGACTCGGTGGCATTCCACCGAGAAGCTTGGAGGCGCGGGACGGGGAAGAAGACCCCGCTGCCCCTGTGGGCCGGCTGGGCTGGGTGGGCCGGCTTCGCCTAGGCGCCAGGTAAGGATTCTGCTTCCTTTTCTAGTTTTTCTTTTCTGTCATTTGTTTTTCTGAGCTAAAATAAATAGCTAGGCATTTTATTAAATGCTGAAATTTTTTATGTGGCTTCATAATGATATAGACTAGCCACTTATAAAGTTTCAACATTTTTAAATATTTGAAAAATCTATGAGCATGGGGTGGGTCCCACATCACTTGATATGTGATCACACTCATTTATAAGACTTTTCAAAAATCTAACATGAATTTTTGGAGAAGATTTTTATCTGGCCTTTTGAATTAATTCATCTGGGGGGTGTTCCTTCTCCCATTTGCTTTTGATTTTTTTGATTTCAAAGATTTCTTTTGAAATTTTGACATGATGCAAGGTTACTTTGATCCTAGCACATTACCTAACAGAGGGTTCTGACAACTCGCCCCCACTCAACAGAATCTCGTCACGAGATTCAGAAGTCTGCGGGAGGAAGGTGGGGTACTCGGCATTGAGACGGTCTTCTCTTTCCCACGTAGCTTCTCTTTCAGAGTGGTGTGACCATTGCACTTTCAGAAACCTAATCTTCTGACGACGAGTGACACGCTCTGCGGAATCAAGAATACGAACGGGGTATTCTCGATAGGAAAGGTCATCTTGGAGATCAAGCGTTTCATGGTCGACTTCGCGGATGGGGTCCTTGAAGCAACGCCTGAGTTGGGACACGTGGAATACATCATGTACTCGGAAGAGGTGCGGAGGTAGTTCAAGTTGGTAGGCAACTTCTCCACGTTTAGAAATAATGCGGAAAGGTCCGATGTAACGTGGGGCCAACTTGCCTTTGATACCGAAACATTGGGTTCCCTTCAGAGGAGTAACCCGAAGGTAAGCCTTCTCATCCAGATTGTAGCTCTCTTGCCTATGATGACGATCATAGTAGCTTTTCTGACGAGACTGGGCTGCTTTCAATTGATCACGAACAATGCGAACTTGCTCTTCTGCTTCCTTGATCACATCCGGTCCAAAGAATTGTCTTTCACCGGTTTCTGACCAGTTTAGTGGTGTTCGACATCGTCGTCCATAAAGGAGTTCAAAAGGAGCCATGTTCAGACTAGATTGAAAACTATTGTTATAAGAAAATTCGGCGAATGGAAGAGACTTCTCCCAATTCTTTCCGAATGAGATAACGCAAGCTCTGAGCATGTCTTCAAGAATCTGGTTAACCCTTTCGACTTGACCGCTAGACTGAGGATGGAAAGCCGTACTAAAGGAGAGATGAGTTCCCATAGCATTCTGAAAGCTTCCCCAAAATCTAGAGGTGAAAAGGCTACCGCGATCAGAATTGATTTCCAAAGGAACACCATGAAGGGATACAATTCTAGAGATGTACAAGTCCGCTAACTGGCTAGCAGTTATAGACTCGCGAACCGGAAGGAAGTGAGCAACTTTGGAAAGCCTATCTATGACAACGAAGATGGCATTGTTTCCATTCTGGGTTCTTGGAAAGCCGGTGATGAAGTCCATACCGACTTTGTCCCATTTCCACTCGGGAATAGACAAAGGTTGAAGTGTACCAGTAGGTCTTTGATGTTCTGCCTTAATGCGACGACAAACATCACATTCGGCAACAAATTGAGCAATGTCTCTCTTCATCCTAGTCCACCAAAATCTCTGGCGTAGATCTCGGTACATTTTTGTGCTACCGGGATGAATTGAGAGGGGTGTGTCATGGGCTTCCTTGAGGATGAGTTGCCTTAGTTCCCTATTCTTAGGTAGTACCAAACGATTTTCAAAGAATACCGTTCCTTTGCTATCTGTGGAGAAACATTTAGCAACTCCGCTAGCAATGTTCTCTTTGATCCGGCGAACACCTCGTGCACGCCTTTGGGCAACTATTATTTGATCCTCAAGAGTTGGTTTCGCCACCAAGGTAGAAAGATAGCCATGAGGAACAATCTCAAGATTGAGCTTGCGAAAGTCCTGATGAAGAAGTGGTTGATACTGCTGTAACATGAGGTTGTTACAGTACGACTTACGACTTAGTGCATCAGCCATGACATTGGCTTTGCCTGGGGTGTAAGAAATTCCTACGTCGTAATCTTTTATCAACTCAATCCATCGTCTTTGCCTGAGATTAAGATCTGGCTGGGTGAAAATATATTTGAGGCTTTGGTGGTCGGAATAAATCTCACAACGATTACCAAGGAGGTAATGTCGCCAAGTTGTTAGAGCATGAACTACGGCAGCGAGTTCAAGGTCATGGGTAGGATAGTTCTCTTCATGTGGCCGCAACTGGCGTGAAGCATAAGCTACCACATGTCGATCTTGCAGAAGTATGCATCCTAACCCTTGCCGTGATGCATCACAATAGATCTCGAAATCCTTTTTGGTGTCTGGAGGTGCAAGTACGGGTGCAGATGTCAATCTTATTTTTAGCTCTTGAAATCTTTCCTCGCACTTGGGAGTCCATAATAATTTCTTATCTTTCTTGAGGAGTTCAGCTAGAGGCTTTGCAACTTTAGAAAAGTTCTCGACGAAGCGACGACAATAGCTAGCTAGGCCAAGAAAACTCCTAACTTGCTTAACCGATTCAGGTGGAGTCCAGTCAAGGACGGCCTGAACTCTCTCGGGATTCACAGCAATGCCTTTTGCAGAAATCACGTGGCCTAAGTAGGTCACTTCTGGTAGCCAGAATTCACACTTGGAGAATTTAGCGTATAGGCGATGCTCTCTAAGTTTCATCAATACCAGCCTTAGGTGTTCGGCATGATCTTCTTCGTTCTTCGAGTAGATGAGAATATCATCAAGATAAACTACAACAAATTTATCTAGGTACTCCATGAAGATCGAATTCATCAAGCGTGAGAAAGTGGCGGGGGCATTGGTTAAACCAAAGGACATGACGGTGTATTCGTAAAGACCATAACGAGTAGTAAAAGTCGTTTTGGGAATGTCCTCGCTTCGGATTTTGATCTGATGATAACCTAATCTCAAATCCATCTTGGAGAAGACAGAGGATCCTGCAAGTTGATCATAAAGATCATTGATCCTGGGCAGTGGGTATTTGTTCTTTATCGTCGCTAAATTTAGCGGGCGATAGTCTACGCACATCCTTTTTGTTCCATCTTTCTTCTTTACGAACAGAATGGGGCAACCCCATGGCGATGAGCTAGGGCGGATGAAGCCTTTTGCCAACGAAGCATCAAGTTGGGTTTTTAGCTCAACTAACTCATGTGGGGCCATTTTATATGGGCGTTTGGAAATTGGTGCGGTTCCTGGAACAAGATCCACTATAAATTCTACACATCTGTCGGGTGGCATGCCCGACAGCTCTTCAGGAAAGACATCCGGGAAGTCACGAACCACCGGAATATCTTCAAGTTCGGGAAGGGGAAGTACATTCAAGGAATGCACTTGGGTTCTTGTTCTGGGGGAGGTATAGTTGGCTGTTTTGCCTGAAGGGTGGGTGAGTTTCACGGATTTGCCTCTGCAATCCAGGTAGGCATTCTGTCTTGATAGCCAATCCATGCCAAGGATGACATCAATATCTGAAGACTTGAGGGCTATGAGTGAAGAAAGGAATACTAAACCCTCAATTGCAATCTGATTACCATGGCTTACTCTATTAGTTTGCCATCTTGACCCTGGAGTGTGAAAAATCATTGGGGTGGACAATTCAACAAAGGGTAACTCATGACGAAGTGCATAACTTTCCGACATGAATGAATGAGATGCTCCTGGGTCGAAAAGAACGGAAGTAGGAACATAATTGACTGGGAGCGTACCAAGAATGACGTCAGTGGTGTCGTCAGTCTCTTCGGCGGCGATCTGGTTCATACGTCCACGAGTGGCGGGAGGAACGGGTTTGGCGGTGTAGACCTTCTGGGGTGGCTTGCCACGACCATTGTTGTTGTTGCCTCCGGCACGGGGTGGAGCATTCTGGTGCTGGATCTGGTTCTGGGGACACTCACGAGAATAGTGGCCTGCCTGACCACACTTGTAACAGGCTTCGAAAACAGTGCGTGGAGCTGGGTTGTTTGGTGGATCTGGGTGGAACTGGGTTGGTGGACGAGGCGCCACATAGGATGGCCTCGGGGGGTTGTTCTGGCGGAACATGCTGTTTGGGATCCAGATCTTGCGCTTCTGGGAGCCAGAACTGGATGAACTGTCGTCTCTGGGATGTTTGTGAAAGTCGTTGGGGGTGTTCATGTCCTCTTCCTTGATGGCCTTGTTGACAAGGACCTGGAAGGTGGCAAAGTCATGAAGGTTGAGCTCACAACGGAGTCCAGAGTTGAGGCCACGACGGAACCTCTCTTGTTTCTTGGAGTCGGTGGAGACTTCTTCTGTTGCGTAACGAGCAAGTCGGTTGAACTCACAACTGAACTCATCAACAGTCCTTCTGCCTTGAGTGAGGTTGCAGAATTCCTCACGCTTGCGGTCCATAAGACCCTTGGGAATGTGGTGCTCGTGGAAGGATGTGCATAATTCCTCCCAAGATGCAGGTGGTCCAACGGGGCACATATTCAGAAAGTTCTCCCACCAAGAACTAGCTGCACCTTCGAGGTGATAGGTGGCATAGCTGACCTTGTCACCAGTGGCAACACGGCCTGCTTGGAGCTTCCTCTCGATGCTGCGAAGCCAGTCATCGGCGTCAAGGGGCTCGGTGGAGTAACTGAAAACTGGGGGATGAAGCCGGATGAAGTCGTTCAGGGACACCAACTCATTGCGCTGCTGAGTGGTGTTGCGAGCAATGACTTCCAGCAGGTGGTGAGAGTCTCGGCGGTTCCTCTCGACCTCCATCAGAACCTGAGCCATCGTGGGTGGGGGTGGAAGGTTGCCTTCCTCCTGCTCATTCCCACGACCCTGGTTACGACCAACTTGGCCACGGGTTCCTTGAGACATCCTGAGGTGAAAAACCAAAGTCAAACAGAGTTGAATTGAAGAGTCTAATCAAGGTATTGAAGTACTGGAAGGATTACGGAGCAAAGGAAGTAATCATCTTGACAACATGGTGATAAAGCATACAAGCCATATATTCACAAGCTGTCATACAAACCATACATCGTTTTAGTACAAGCACCAAGCTAATACGTGATGAAGATGATACATCCTTCAGAGGCACTCTAACTTCCTATACATTATTTATCTAAGCCTCTGGAACTTAGACAACTTGCACACAATACACTAAGATACTACTACAACATCACTAAGTAAGACCACAGGCGGTCTCACTCATCTCCATCTCCATAGTAGTCCTCATAAAAGTTACCCGCGTATTCCGGTAGCTGGAGGTGACCATCGGAAAACACGGAGGCTTGTGGGCCCTGATATCCATTTGTGCAAGGATGGGGCCTAGGTCCAGCGTAGGGTGGAAGCAAAGGACCACGGGGTGGAAAAATGCCTCCAATCTCGGGCCAAGCAACTCGAGAAGGCATCTGAGTCCTCACTGGGTAGATCGCATCATGCTGAACTGATCCCACGCTCACAAAGGGTGCCAAAAGGGTCAGTGCTCGATACAGACGAACACAGGTGGCGTGGAGCTCGAAACGGAGAGCGCGTGCATCACGATCTCCGTCACTAGCAAACCTAGCAGTCACCTGGAGTGCTGGATCCTCTGCAGAGTGATCTGAGTAGAGTCCGGTGTAATATCCCTCTTCTCCTGGAAGTGCAGCAGGGATATAGCGGAAAGAAGTCTCTCCCAGTAAAGTGTGCTCCTTTCTCAGCAGTGTAATACATGAATATGCAGCATCCTGCACAGCCATGTTCTCAGTAACGCCAATGCCATGTCCAAAGTGGATTGGCTGGGTGACTCCAACATAGTGCGGGTAGATCCGGACGATGCAGTGGAATTGCGTCTGGTTGAAGTCATGGAACTGCTCCTCGACTGTATACTCAGGGTACCATCGATATCCCACATAGGACATCATCTCGATCAACATGGAGGGATGGCCACGCACACCGAGGCACCTGGTCAAACGAACAATCTGCCGAGGGGGAAGATCTGCCATCTGAAACAGAAAGGAGTTTGCAAATGCATCAGATTATGAGATAAACCTGGAATGACTCGGACAGCATAACGGCTGTAATTGTAAGAAATGACAATTTCTTTCAATCATGAAAAACAACACTTACATAATACGATGTAGGAAATCAGCATTACAACAATGCTAGGAAACCGGACACAACTTTCCTACGGCTATAAGGAAGCAAACAACGAGATGTGCTAATCAGACAGAGGAGAGCCTAGTCCTATCTTCCCGTAGAATAAGATGAGGGTGACTCAGAACTCAGAACGAAGGGGGTAAGGAGAAAAAAGAAGCCTTACGTTATTCCCTTATATACCCAGAGTAAGTATATAACTATAGCAAGCTAGACTCAACTTCGGCCAAGGCTACTAGTCCTACAGTCAGTCCTGCTCTGATACCAAGTCTGTTGGGACCCGGGTTAGCGTATGCAAGTCCAGCTAAGACATAGTCATATGGAGAGCCGAGAACCGTACCCACTTGTCTAAGCAGACAAGGCCAAGCACAGAACGTTCGCGGAAAGCATCGTACGTGAGGGGCATCCCATCCAGGCCGGATGATCAACTGAGATGGGTCCTCATCTTCCGCACACAAGTCTAATAATATGGGTGGTGAACTCCCATATTCAAAGAAAAGTCGCCTCAACCATATTATCGACTATCTCATAACTCTTACATAGACTTACTCCAGCCCGATCACTTAGTCGGGGTCTAGGGCAGGCTCGATCATACCACAAAGTGTGCACGAGACGGAGTCTCGAGCAATCGCATCGCGATGCCCCAAGCTGCGCACATCTAAGGGCCACTTGGTGTATGAAAGACCGCCAGCCAGAACACAACTAAGGTCTCGAAAACCCATACAAAGACATGCATGTTATAAACATACACGCAGCACACATGCCTTGTATGAACAGCAGATATCATTGCAATTCTCTACAAAGTATACATTTTTATTGATAACTCTTATAGAGTGCAAACAGAGATCACAAACATGTGATCCAACATTACAACACAAGCGGAAGCAAATTATGTCTGAGTACAAACAAGTTTAACAAATGTCTTAAGAAGCCTTATTTAAACACAAGCCCTCCACGAGGGAACCAGTCGTCTGACTGGGACTAGACTAGTTGTCTTCAGTCGTCCAGCTCGATGAAGAAGCCACCTTCGGGGTCAGTGGCATCATCTAAAACATAGATTAAGCAAACGTGAGTACAAAGTCGTACTCAGCAAGACTTACATAGGAGCTATACTACTCATGCACATGTATCAAGGTAAAGGGAGGTGGGGTTTCACTTGCAGAAATGCCAGCTTTGACTTGGCTAGTCCTGAACTACGAGTACCAGACATGAGGTAAGAAGAGTACACGAGTCCACTACTTTCTCCAACCAATTACACCACTATGGTGCCTTCCTCGACTTCCCCACGAGAAAGCACGCCATAGCACTCACACTTATCTTGGTGTGTTTTAGAAGTATCCGGTTCAAGTTATCTAATAATCAAGCTAAGCTTTCCAAGCAGTCCATAACCGCGGACGCGGCTATTCGAATAGTTTTGTTAACCCTGCAGGGGTGTACCGCTACACACACATGATCATCATTTACCGCCTTTGTACTCGACACCGTTCAAGAAGTGTCGGCGAGGATGCTCACCACAACTGTTACCTCATAGCCGATCTAGTCCGAGAAAGCCGCCTACTTGGGTTGGTTACCACAATCGTGAACCCGGCCGGTTTACCGAAGTGGACCCAAGTGATGTGTGCGTGGTGCATAAGCCGGTCTCGGATGAGCCGTTCTCTCACTTAGCATCCAGGCCACAAGCCTACCAGAACTCCGAACTATTGCGACATCTGGACATCGAAAGGGATGAGTTAGTAAGTTGAGAGGGGTCAGTGAGCCCAATGTGTGGTTGTACTCTTCATCTTGGATCACCACACAAGAACTCGTACTAGGGCGGTGTTCAAGGAGACAACCCAACGTGTACTCCTACACAGCCTCCTATCGTTCACCTTGTATTAGGGTCGATTCACCAACACTTTTCTACCATCATCAACATGATCACTACCATCCCGACTCACATCACAGTATCAACATGGTATCATACTAAGCATGCAATAAGCGATAACATTTGCAGGGGCCACATGATATCAACCAACTCTTACATTTGCTAGGATTGTGGTTTGCTTACTACTGTGACAAAATGATAGGTCATGCAAAGGAATGGGTTTATCTATGCGGTAGAAACGTAGCATGGTGATCATCCTGAACAATGCATAAGCGAGACATGAGAGGGAAGTGGGATTTTATCGACATGATCAATGGGGGTTTGCTTGCCTTGCTGACAAGGTTCGGGCTCGGGGTCTTCAACGAAGGGGGCAGCCTCCTGCTCCGGTTCCACCTCTACTCGACAAACAATAAGCAAAGTAGCAAAGTAAATACGATGCACAAACACATGATGGAAGTTTGAATCTTGATGTACATGCTTTGATGTGTGAAGAAATCCCATTTAAATGGAGTATATTGCAAATTGAATTGCAAATTCAAACTCCACATTTGAATTCAAATTAACCAAGTTGCATGTGACATTGTTTGATCATTTTGAATCTTCTTCAAATTTGTATGATATGCCTCTGAAGTGTGGTTAAATTGTAGCATAATTCCATGGTTCAAGTTGCCAAATCATTTGAATTGAATTTGAATTAATTCCAAATAATTCAAATGACATATGCTACTGGTCCCATTTTAAAATCAACTCCAACATAGTTGAAAGTTGCATATTTGGAAATATAATTTTCTCCTGATCATTTTTCATATATTATTTGTCCAATTTGGAGTTAATATGAATTTTCTATGAATTTCCAAAGTTTGGGGTATTTTCTGGAATTTCTGGAATTTCTTTAAATCAAATAATCTCTGGAAATTCATTTAAAATGATTTATTGCGCCAGTGCTGGCGTCAGGGGGGGCTGACAAGGGGTTCCCACCTGTCAGTGGCTGGGTTTAATTAACCGTGGGGTTAAATTAATCCAGTGGCTTAATTAAGCCACTGGGCCCACTGGTTAGTGAACCAGGGGGTCATTAGCTGGGTGATTAAGGGGGGGGGGGGTTTGGCTGACTCGCCGGCGGCTAAACGCCGGCGACTGGAGCCGCGGCGGCGACTCGCCGGAATGGGCTAGGGGCCACGGGAGGCCACGGGGAGGACACCAACGGGTGCAGGGACTTCGTCCGCGTCTTCTAGAAGCAGCAGGGGGTCACGGGGAGCTCGGAGTCTCCGGCGGCGACGTCTCCGGCGGCAACAGAACGGCGGCGAGGTCGCAGATGTTGCTGTAGTGCATGGTTTGAGTCGATTCGGGGCGCGTTCGAATGCTAGCACACGCAGGAGTCAAATGCGTGCACTGGAGCTTCATGACGGGCACTGTAGCGAGGAGGTCGACGACCATGGCGGCGAGGTGCTCGGGTTCCATGGCGGATCCGGCTAGAGGAAGCAATCGAGAGGGGAGAAAGAGGGGTTGTGACAGTGAGCTCACCCTGAGTCTAACTAGAGCAGCGGCTTGCTCGGGGAGGCTCTGGTGCGGCCGGAATTCGAGGTCGATCCACGGCGGCCGACGACGAAGACGACGAAGTTAGCGAGGTCGTGGAAGCGTCTGGCTCCGATTCCTTCTGCAGGCTGATGAAGACGACGTCTGCGGTTCCTCTGGACATCTCGAGGCGTCACGGGGAGCACGGTGGGCACGCGGGGGCTCGACGGCGCTCCGGCGTCCTTCTCGGGCGGCGATGAATCGGGTGAGAGAGGAGGGGAGGGAGCTCGTGGAGGGGGAGAACGGAGGGGAAAAGCTTCAGGGCGTCTCCAGGCGCGAGAAGAGGGCACGGGGCGGCCTGGAAGGTCTTCGACGACGACGTGTCGTCCCCGGCTGACTCGGTGGCATTCCACCGAGCAGCTTGGAGGCGCGGGACGGGGAAGAAGACCCCGCTGCCCCTATGGGCCGGCTGGGCTGGGTGGGCCGGCTTCGCCTAGGCGCCAGGTAAGGATTCTGCTTCCTTTTCTATTTCTTCTTTTCTGTCATTTGTTTTGCTGAGCTAAAATAAATAGCTAGGCATTTTATTAAATGCTGAAATTTTTTATGTGGCTTCATAATGATATAGCCTAGCCACTTATAAAGTTTCAACATTTTTAAAATTCAAATAATTTGAATCTTAACTCAAATAGGGTTATTTCTTGTATTCCAAGGCACTGTTTGAATATTTGAAAAATCTATGAGCATGGGGTGGGTCCCACATCACTTGATATGTGATCACACTCATTTATAAGACTTTTCAAAAATCTAACATGAATTTTTGGAGAAGATTTTTATCTGGCCTTTTTAATTAATTCATCTGGGGGGTGTTCCTTCTCCCATTTGCTTTTGATTTTTTTGATTTCAAAGATTTCTTTTGAAATTTTGACATGATGCAAGGTTACTTTGATCCTAGCACATTACCTAACAGAGGGTTCTGACATACGCCCACCTACCAGAGGAGCAGGCAGCGGCTCTTGTCGCTTTCCTTCGAGACGAGTGGGATACCACGCGAATTCGCGGAACACGCCCTACGCATCATGCCAAACATGAGGCCAGTGAAGCAAGCACTGAGACGATTCTCAGAGCCCAAGCGCAGAGCAATCGGAGAGGAAGTCAACCGGTTACTCGACGCTCAGTTCATCCGAGAAACAAAGAAAGCCACCTGGATAGCCAACCCAGTGCTGGTGCCCAAGAAAGACACGACCGTGTTGCGCATGTGTGTCGACTATGGACCAGTCAACAAACATTGCCCGAAGGATCACTTCCCCCTGCCGAGAATCGATCAGATAATCGACTCAACAGCAGGGTGCGATCTACTCTCCTTTCTTGACGCTTACTCGGGATTCAACCAGATCAGGATGAAGGAAGAAGACGAAGAGAACACATCGTTCATCACCCCCTGCGGAGTATTCTGCTACAAGACCATGCCCTTCGGGCTAAAAAACGCAGGCGCCACTTACCAACGAATGATGCAGGCGTGCCTAAAGGAACAAATAGGAAGAAACGTACAAGTCTATGTGGACGACATCGTCATCAAGACCTACAAAGCAGCCACATTACTCGACGACCTGCGCGAAACCTTCGCAGCGCTCAACAAATACATAATCAAACTCAACCCAAAGAAGTGTGCATTCGACGTACCGGCGGGAAAGCTGCTTGGCTATATGGTTTCTGCCCGCGGAATCTAGGCAAATCCCGAGAAAGTCCAAGCCAACACCCGCATGCAAGAACCAACCGACGTCAAAGGAGTACAGCAGCTCACTGGAAAACTCTCAGCCCTAAGCCGCTTCATCAGCAGGCTAGGAGAACGAACGCTGCCTTTCTATCAACTGCTCAGGAAAGGAGAGAAATTCGAGTGGTCGGAGGAAGCCCGCCAAGCATTCGCGGACCAGAAAAAAACACTCTCGACCCCACCAATCCTGGCGGTACCCAAGGAACGAGAAAAGCTATAGCTCTACGTGGCAGCACACAGCAGTGTAGTAAGCATAGCGCTCGTCGTCGAACGCACAGAAGAAGGCAAGGTCTAGAGCATCCAGAGAACAATCTACTACCTCAGCATGCTCCTGACCAAATCCCAACAGCGTCATTACCTCAAGAAAGGTGTCCCAATACTTCGACGAGCACCCCATCACAATCGTGAGCAGCGCGCCACTCGCCGACATACTCAACAACCCTGGAGCAAGTGGAACATCGAGCTCAGCCCACGAGACCTGTAGTTCAAGCACCCAACAGCCATCAAAGCCCAAGTACTCCCAGATTTCCTGGTTGAGTGGACGGAGGTTCAACCACCAGGCCCCCCAGACCTATCAAGCTCATGGTCAATGTTCTTTGATGGATCCAAAAGACAACAAGGAGCTGGGGCAGGAGTCGTACTCATCTCCCCCAAAGGAACAAAGCTGAAATACGTCCTCCAGATCAACTTCAGTCATGCCTCCAACAACGAAGCAGAATACGAGGCACTCCTCCATGGCATGCGCATGGCCAAAACATGCGGAGCCACTCGCCTCATAATTTATGGGGACTCCAATCTCGTCGTCTAGCAGACAATGAGAAACTGCAACGCAATAGCCAACAACATGGCGGCCTACCAAAAGCTCTACAACGAACTCGAAGGAAATTTCGACGGTTGTGAGCTCAACTACATCACTAGGGACAACAACACAGAAGCTGACGAGCTCGCGAACATCGGTTCGACCAGGGCGCCTGTACCACCCGGCGTTTTTCTCGAAAGCATCAACCGGAGGTCCATCAAGGTGCAAGCAACAACACCTGAAGCAGTTGTGGACGGCGAGGACGCAACAGAAATAGCGCAGGTGGCAGCAACAACCCTATCAGAAGGCACAAGTACCAGCACATCCGACAGCACAGCCCCGACAGAGTTCGAAGGACCTGTCTGGACGAAACCGTTCCTCCGATTCCTAATCGAAGGCACGCTACCACAAGACGTGGCCGAAGCACGACACATCAGCCGACGATCCAAGGAAATCACGGTGATCAACAGACAGCTATATAAGCGCAGCTTCACCCAGATACTCCAAAGGTGCATTGACGAAGAGGACGACAAAGCCCTATTACTCCAAATCCACGAAGGCACCTGCGGGCACCACGCGAGCAGTCGAGTGCCCGTGTCCAAAGCATTCCGAGTAGGGTTCTACTGGCCCACAGCCATGAAAAACGCAGAGGAAATCGTGCGACGTTGCGTCACCTGTCAAAAATTCTCCAACAGGCCACAGGCTCCTGGGGACTCGACATGGTGGGCCCACTAAAGAAATCATCAAAGGGCGGAAGGACGCACCTTCTCGTCGCAGTCGACAAGTTCACCAAGTGGATCGAAGCAGTGCCCATCACCAGCTCTACAGCTCTCACGGCTGTCAACTTCATCAAGTCGATCATCTTCAGATTCGGAGTGCCACACAACATCATCACGGACAACGGCACGAACTTCACAGCCGCAGAATTTTCGAACTTCTGCGAAGAACCAGGCATCAAAATCAATTATGCACCAGTCGCGCACCCACAGTCCAACGGCCAGGTGGAAAAAGAAAACGGCCTTGTCTGTGGGGGAATCAAGAAACGGCTCCACGCACCACCCGAGCAAGCCGTCGGCAACTGGGTAGAAGAACTCCCCGCGGTCCTGTGGAGCTTACGAACCACACCAAAAACTGTGACCCAATACACACCCTTCTTCATGGTGTACGGGGCAGAGGCAGTCCTACCACATGTCCTCAAGTTCGGAGCACCCCGGGTCACCGGATACGAGGAAGAAGAAGCAGAAGAAGCACTACAAGACGACAAAGATACGGCCAACGAAGAAAGAGACACAGCCCTGATAAAATCAGAAGAGTACCAAGACAAACTACATACCTACCAAAGCAGTCGACTGCGCACTAGAACCTTCAACAAAGGTGACCTAGTCCTACGAGTAATACAAGAGAAGGTCGACAAACTTGCCCCCCAATGGGAAGGACCATTCATAATCTCAGAAGTCATCGGGGGCGGCGCCTATAGGCTGAAGAACCCAAAGACAGACGAGGACGTGGGCAACCCATGGAACGTAGCAAACTTGCGACTGTTCTATCCACAGCCCCTATCGGTCAGACATGACTGGCAACTCATGTAAATCGCTTGACCGCAATAAAAAAATATTGCCCAAATACTGCCATCTTAAAGCACTCGGGGGCTGAAGAGGAAACTCCCCCCCGATCAACTCTATCGCCTACGCGATCTTAATCGAATCACTCGGGGGCTGAAGAGGAAACTCCCCCCGAGAAACTCTATCGCCTACGCGATCTTAATCGAAGCACTCGGGGGCTGAAGAGGAAACTCCCCCCCGAGCAACTCTATCGCCTACGCGATCTTAATCGAAGCACTCGGGGGCTGAAGAGGAAACTCCCCCCCCCCCGAGCAACTCTATTGCCTACGCGATCTTAATCGAAGCACTCGGGGGCTGAAGAGGAAACTCCCCCCCCCCCCCCCGAGCAACTCTATCGCCTACGCGATCTTAATCGAAGCACTCGAGGGCTTAAGAGCAAAAACTCCCCCTCGAGCAATTCTATCGCCTACGCGATCTTAATCAAAGCACTCGGGGGCTTAAGAATAAAATCCCCCTGAGCAACATTGTTGCCTACGCGATTTTCTTCATGAAGCACTCGGGGTCTCGAGTACAAACCCCACCCGAGCGACGACCATCAGCACTCCCATGACATGCAAGCACTTTTGAAGAGACTTTGGAGGAAGCACAATCTCATTTAGTCTTTAACTGATCGCCAACGATCACCTAAAGACTCGGGGGCTACTCCCATCGGGAGAGCTGCCACGCACCCGATAAAAGACAACAAGGGAAACAAATTTTAGCCTACGCCTGACCCTTCGACTCAAGCGTAGCCTCGGGGGCTACTCCCATCGGGAGCGCTGTCGAGCACCCGATAGAACCCACAGTACCAAGTACCGAATGGACTCGAAGACAGTTCTCAGATGCAAAAAACTCGAACATAACTCTCAGTTCCAAAAGGATTTGAAGACAGCTCCTGATGGTCAAGACACAGTTTTCGGTGGCATAAAGGCCCAAATATAAATTCCATTACAAAGGATAAAGTACAGTTTACATCATAGATATCATCTTCAGTACAAAAAGAACTCAACTACATTTGGATAGAAGGCAGCTCCTGTTACAAGAGGAATTCACCCAAGGAATTATGACTTCTACATGTGTGCCCATGAGGGGTAATCGACTCTAGTACAAGAGCATCATCACAGACAAAGTAAGAGTGGAAGCAGCAGGCTCATGATGTCAATGACATAACAAAAGGTGAATCTCGACTTATTTGCGGAGCCATAAGGGACGCTGCTCCACCAGTTTCTTCTCCTGCTCCTCTAGCTTCTTCTCCAACTCTGCCCAAGTTGCCGGCGAAGATGACGCTGTTGCCTCCAGTTCTACAAGGTCGCCTGCCGCGCTCGTTTAACCGGTGGCTTGACATCGAGGTCTTCTTCAGAGACAGAGGAGGAAGCAGTTGACGACGGCTCACCACCACCACCAGAAGAATCCCCGGAAGAAGAAGCAGTCGAAGACGCAGGCGAAGGACTCCTCGACTTTATGGAGCTGTCGCTGCTCGACTCCTGCCCAAGCGGATCCATACTATTGCCACTCGGATCAAATGCACGGACAATGACAGTGCTCTCACCGTCAAAGCGATAGCTGAGCATATCGCCATCTTGCAAATTCAACCGCCGAGCAAACAAACTCCAACCAGAGCCAAGAAAAATCAAGCGACAGCTATCAACCTCCAAGTCAACATAAGAAGGAGACCGACAACTCCCTTGAAGGTGCAAAAGCAAGCCATCCAAGCCACGTTCAGAGACAATGGTAGAAAAAGAAGAGGGAAGAAGGATGCGATTGGCACTTTGGCAACGAACACGTAAAATAAAATCATAGCTCCAGAATCCCTCCTCCAAGGGAGAGGAGGAAGGAACTGGCGCCGCACCATGGCGACCACCGCGGCAGGAGCGTGGTGGGCGTCCACCACGGCTACGACGAACACGACCCCGGCCAACACCTCGCCTGGGAACCATGAGCAGAGGAAGAGATGAAGCAAGAGCCTAAGCAGCGAGTTGGATAGAGGCGTGGAAGAGAAAGGCCTATTTATAGAACAATAATCCTCAAAGCACAGAGAAGCCAAGACGACAACAGCAATTAATTCAAAGACCAAAATTCCCAGCCGTCTCGGAATCCAAGACAAAGATGCTTTCCCACGGGACGCACTCTACGCAAGACGCGACAATTCGCGTGCGTTTCCAACGCACGTATGGGAAACTCAACCGGCACCTGCCGCACGCCACAGCGGCCATTATTATGACCGGTCCTGAAGACGTGACGGTTCACTAGCAGATGCATCGCTACCCCTGACAAGCGGCAAAGAAAACCAAACAGACATCAAAGCCTTGAGATTCCATCTCTCAGATCTTTTCCATAAGGAAAGAAAAACATCTTACTCCCAAGAGTACATCACAAGAGTTCCGGGTGCTCCCTCACCTAAAAGCCAGCCACGTGCTCGAGTGAACACTCGCACTTATGAGAGTCTCGGGTGCTCCCTCACCTAAAAGTCAGCCACGTGCTCGAGTGAACACTCACACTTATGAGAGTCTCAGGTGCTCCCTCAACCCGACGTAAGACAAACAAGCATTCGCCAAGACCATACGACGCTAAGAGTCTCGGGTGCTCCCTCACCTGAAAGAGCCGAAACGGCATTCGAGTGATTACTCGCGAAAAAACCCCGACTAAGCACTTGAAAAAAAAGCTCCTCGGGTGAATGAGTGAACAACTCGCTTGATGTTTTGTTCCAAGAGGGTGCAATGCTATAAGGCTCCGCGCCTAAAAAACACACATTCCTGGAACACGATACACTGTGCCCAGATGCCACGCAAGATTAGCGTGTAGGTAAGACCCCGCTGCGAAGTACGGCCGGGCTGGGACTTGCCGAAGAGCGATCTCACTCCCAACCTTTCCCATGCGCAGAGCATGATAGAAAAGCCGGGCGGACGAGCCTTAGGATACACACATTACTGGCGGCAAATGAACACCGTAAGACCTGAAGCGGCCGGACTTTTGCTCGACACCAGTGTTCCAAGCGCACGTCGGGGGACGTGGGTTTGATTGGGCTACTCTGGTATTTGCCCTAGTGCAATTCACCAAGGCTCGACCCGTCGACTCCTTGGGCCCTTTCAGCTTAGCATCCCTCGAAACAGGTTTTGTCATGGCCACCAGACTGCCAGTGACCCACGGATGAACCGTGCATATCAATGAACAAAAAATGAATGTACTCGAGTCCCTGCGCGACTCTTCGAGTCCCCCAGGCACTCGGGGGCTACTGACGAGGGGGTGACCCCACGACTCCTACGGATGAGCCTACCTGGTGTCCATGAAGGCAGAAGGCCCATGAAGATACGGCCTCGGCCCACTAGTTGGCACCAACGTAGGAGTTCTCGACTCACAAGGAAGGTGCGAAGACCTGCCGTACGGAGCAAGCTAGGGTTAGGAAAGTTTACCTGTACACGTAGATGAACTCCCCGAGACCTAGCCCGGTATATAAGGGCTAGGAGGGGCGACGCCAAAGACATCCAATCTCACCTGTAACCCTAGCCTTGAGCGCTCCAGCCTTGGCCTCCATTGTAATCGCATCTCCCCAATCAATAATATCGAGCAGGAGCGAGCCTTCCTGTTTGCCGACGAGCTATCGTCCAACCTGCGCCTCTCATGACTAACCCAGGGTCCCTGACCATGGGATTTGCCGGGGTTGATCCCCGTCAGTCATCCTTCTGTGTAGAAACACCTTCACCAATCTTTTTCAGATAGTCCCATACACCTTTGGCAGATGGGATATTCTTCACTTCATGATACTTCTCTGGAGTCAGATGATTGGTGATGAATACCCAAACTTCAGAATCAAGATCAATCAATTTTTCTTCGTCAGGAGTGATGGCCTTCTCATCCTTGACTGTAACACCTTTCAAGACAACTTGCCAGGAAGCTGAATTGATAGCCATGATATTTCTCTTCATTTTGTCCTTCCAGTACGGGTAGTCCTTCCCATTGAAAACAGGAATAGGTTCGCCGGAGCGAATAGCTGCGAAAGACATACTTGAAAGCACTCCAGGAGGTTAATCCAAAACACACAAAGTGTAGGGAGTGACTAGCTCTAATATCAATTGAAAGTCCAAGTATGTGATTAGAGGGGGAGGGGGTGAATGATCACTTCAAAAATTTCGACTGAAACTATGAAGTGAAGCATAAGTAAAGCGGAAGAGCGAAGTAAAACTGGAAGCGAAACTAAATGCAGCGAATCAAAACACATTGAAGCATAACTATGAAGCAAATGCAATGCAGAAGGTAAATGCTTGAAGTAAAACGAACTAAGACTCGGCAATGTTTGTTCGACCAGTTCACGCTCTGCAAAGCGCTACGTCTGGTTGGAGGGACTGGTGATTGAACACCTGGAGAAAATCTCTCTCCATCCGTTGCTCCACTGCATCAAACACCTTGAGCTTGGTCAGCTCTTCACTCGTGGTTGATTATTGAGGAAATCAACGAAACCTTTGACAGACTGGACTTCGAGGCGACAATTACTCTTCGCTCTCTGAAGAACAACACTCTAACCATCTAGGAGAATTGCAGTTCTCCAAGATAAAAAGGCTAGTAAGCTTTCACCTAAGTCATCTCGAATCTACTCAGATCAATGGGACTTAGGCTTCGGTAATCTGGGTTTGGGTTTTGCTTCGGTGGAGTTCTTGGGATGCTCTCTTCAGTCTTTCTCAGGAATATTCTCAGAGCAGCCATCCGCAAATGGAGGAGGGGGCGGCGTATTTATAGTTGGCGATCCCGAGGTGCGAAATGACCAAATTCACCCGAGGTGACAGCTTGATACGTGTCCACAACAGTCGGATTTGTCATTACTGCGCAACTTTACTTGTGGTACAAGTAAAGCTGACTCATGGACTTAGTTCTGCTTCAGAAGCCAAAGAACGAAGTCTTTGCTACTGAAGCTTAACTTAGTGCACATGAGATTTCTTCGCTCTAGCTTCTCACATGGTGTGGATTTGATCTGAGCATTTTCTTAATAACTTCGGTGTCCACAAACTAAAGAACCCCTCTTGATAGTACGGTTTGTCCTATGACTCAAAGAACAGAAAGAGAACTACAAAAAAATATCTATGTCTTGCGCCGTCTTCTTCATTTCTTTCAATGAGTTAAGCTTCAGGACACCTTCATTTTTGGGGGTCATCCTCCGTGATTAAGCTTCGCCAAACAGGGTAATGCTTCGATAAATTGAAAACCTTCCCTGAAGCTTTATCACCTAGCTTGTCCTTCAGGAACCTATTCAACTGTTTATACTAGAAAACATTGTTAGTTCCTCTACTGTCTTGTCCAACAATATCCAAAACACACGGGGGCAAAACTTTGCTCTTACAACGAGGGATGGAGAGGATAACTTGTTGAGGTGCACAGCTGAAAAAACACAAAATTTTCCTAACTAGCGTTTCCCATAACCCAAGATCTAGCTAGCCGTATTACTGTAACGGAGAGGGTTGCGGAATAACATACCTCGGGGTGCAGTCAGTTGCGTGGGAAACGTTCCCGCAAACATTGTTGATGTGGCCGAAAGAAGTTCACAACCCCCTGGCTGTATTAGTACCCGGATGGGTGGAGTGCCTCACGTGTAGCACCCCGTATTACTTGCACACGTACGAGACCCAATGACGACCTCCGTTCTCCGATCCAGCGAAGGTGACGGAAGTAGACCTCCGGAACCGGAGTTTCGGCAGCACGACGACCTCCTTGTAGCGGAGATGCCTCAATCCCATTATAGGCTCCAAACAAGGGGAGCCCATCGTGGAAGAGACGAGGAACGGGAGAAGACCGGAGAAAACCGATCTCAATTCGGAGTTTTATTTATTTTCTCACGAATTTATGTCTCTTTAAAAAGTCCACCCTCCATGTCTTTATATAGGGGGAGGCGAGGGAGTCAACCCCCCTCCCTTAGCAATGTGGGACTAAAGTCCCTTTGATATGGGGGGTGGCTGACCAAGGGGGGAGGGGTGCGCCAACCTGATGGGCCCTAGGGCCCATGGCGTCTCCCCCTCCTTTTTATTTTTTCTTTTTATTTCTTTTCCCTTTATTTCCCTAATGGGAATTTTTCATAAATAAGGCCTATTGCAAATTTTAATAATAAATAAATTGTTTTTATTTATTAATTCAATTAATTAATAACTAAAACATATTATTCCTTCTCCCGGTGGTCCGGAACACCTTCCGACTCACTCCGAAATTCCTTCGGGTCAACACGGAACTTTTCCGGTGCTACTTCCTTTATTCCCCGATAACACCGATAGTTCCGAAAAAGGTCTCCGATTTCATCAAGCCCTTAAGTGTGTTACCCTACGGTCCTACAACACTCCAGGTATAACCGAGATGAGGCTACTGTCAATGATCATCAGCGGGACATGGATGCCCATAATGACCCCTGTGCATTCCGGATATCAAAACCGACCTTTCGTCATATAGCATTCCCTTTTTCATTGATACTAGATTAGTCCGAGATTCGATCAATGACATCCTATGTCTGGTTCAACCTCGTTTTTGATAAATCCTTATTCACTTTTTCCGTGATATTCATCCCCGTGACCTAGTCACACGCTGCACAGCTTTATGGACGGAATCTCACCGAGTGGGCCCTGAGTATATTTCCATCACATGGATTGACAAATATCTCTCTTGTAACAATACTCCTCAATGTATCTCAATGGAATACCAAAGATACGACTTTTATGGCTAGCATATTTCAGTCAGGCGGTGGGTTGTAGGTCAAAGCATCCGAGAAGATAGCAATTATGCAAGTACACACGGTCAAAGGAACGTTCTACTACATTCTGTAATTACAACACTAAACCTTCATAAGTTTGATCATATTGTAATGCTTACGTTGGGCAATGTTCATCATGTCATTCATCCAATGAGGTGACCTCATAGTTCATACTTCCAAAACGTATCTATAATTTCTTCTTGCTCCATGCATGTTTTGTGTGATATTGCTATGTTCTAGATACACTTTCATACACTTTTGATCATATTTGGACTAACCTATTAACTCAGTGCACCCCAGTGCCAGTTCCTGTTTTCTGCTGTTTTTCTATTTCAGTTTTCCTCCATATAAAAAGTGCTAGAAAAATTCGGGGAAAAATACAGGAAAAATCAGCGTACAGGAAGCTTCGCGAAGAGCCCGAGTGGGGCCAGAGGGGAGCCAGGGGGGTAATTACGAAACTTCCGTATGTTCTGAGTTTTTTGATTTGAGTTGCAGAAGTGCCCCTAAAAAATTCTTTACTATCTGCTGTTCTGTTTTTCACAGATTCTGCCACGTTTTGTCTCTCCTTTTCACAGATTCTTTGAAAAAACTTTTTGGCACTATTGAGAAACAGTAGATCTTCAAGAATATCTTTATATCCAGTGGGAAAAATTATTTATTAAGGTACTAACCTCTCTAATCAGCTTATGATGAGTTATGTATGAAGGGAGTTTTCAAGTGAGCGATGGAAGATGATGAAAGAAGATCCAGGAGTGTCAAGCGCTCAAGCTTGGGGATGCCCCCATGCATCCCCAACAAATATTCAAGGAGACTCAAGCGTCTAAGCTTGGGGATGCCCCCGTGCATCCCCTTCTCCATCAACAATCATTAGTTCGTCCTTCGTCTCACTATATTTTTATCACTTCATGCGTTATGTGCTATGCTTGGAGCGTCTCGCTCTTAGGTTTTATTTAGTTTTCTTTAGCTTTGCTTGCTGTTCATAACAAGTTAGATCCCGTATTACTTTGTGTGGGAGAGAAACACGCTCCACTTTCAAATTCTAGAACACATCATAGGAATTTTCCTGCTTATCTTTTTGCTATTGTGTGTTCTTTATCTTTTCATAGCTACTGCCATGTTTAGTTTTAGTCTTAGTTTGTCTTTAGCAAGATCCTTGGATTTTGTTTAGTTTGTTGCTGGAACTCTTTTTAGTTTTCATGTTTATCTTGTTAAAGAGAGTTGGTTGTTGCACTGAGTTGTGTCTTGTCTTGAAAGTAGGTAATTGAGGTTGCTATTTAATTTTAGTAGTAATTTGCAATGGTTTTGAGGTACTGATTTGAGTAATGTTTGAACTTTGGGTGTCAAGAGCTCTAGCCTATAAGTGATAGGTGTCGTATTTTGGGCAATCCGTGTGTATTTTCAAAACCTACAAAACTAGTTGAGAACTCTAGCTACTATATGGATCACTAATCTTTGGAGGGATCAAATATTAGAGAACACTCACGTACCATGAGTCGAGGATGCGCAAGGATAACCAAACCCCCATACACTCCTACTCGGGGTACTTGTCTCTTTTTGAAGCTCCTTATTATATTGAGAGTTACCGATAATAAGTGCATGAGTTCTTCGGACTAATGTAAGTATTGAAAGTTGACACTTCCACCTTCCGATATTTTTCTAGCCTCTCCTGTGCCGTGCATTGCCTTCTTCTAACTCCGAGAGTTGGTGTCCACCTTCGCCGGTACATCCAAACCCTTGGCATGATACGCTCTGTCATCATAAGCCTCCTTATATCTTTCCTCAAAACAGCCACCATACCTACCTATCAAGGCATTTCCATAGCCTTTCCGAGTTATATTGCCATGCAACATCCACCTCTTCATGACTTGATCTTCATGTCATACATGTTCCTGCTATACTGGCAGCGACATACATTGCATACTTCATGTTAGTTACATCTTCTTTATGTTTTGAGTACCTTGTAAAGTGTGAAAGATCTCCTTTACCTTCTTGTAAAATAGAGTGTTGCCCTTAAGTGAGGAAAAGATCCCAAAGTGGACACAATAAAAGATCCCAAAGAGGACAAATGAGAGTTAAATAGAAAGAGCCATTGAGGCCACAAAAAAATACAAAAAAATAGAAAAAATAGAAAAAGAAATAAAAAGAGAGAAAGGGGCAACACTAGTATCCTTTTGAGAGATCCACACTAGTACTCCCTTTATATCCTTGTACTCCATAGAGATGATCATTATGCATATAGCTATGTGGGGACCTTCACACTATAGAACTTGGCTTGCATATTCCAACGATGACCCTCCTCAAACGAGCTGTAGGTCTTCATGAGCGAGCAAGTTAGATGCACCCCCACTAGTTCCATTGGAGAGCTTCCTAGCTCGTATGTGCATCCGTTGCATGGCAATCCCTACTCCTCACATCATATCTATCATTTGGCATCTCTTGCCTATGATTGTCCTCATTGATGTGAGCCTTTCTCATCTTTTTTGTCTTCATCCTCCGTACTTCTCTCTTTGCCATCCTAAGTGTCAACTCTCGTGCTTACGCTCATCCATTGCATGAGTGCTCGAAATATCGAAAAGGAGTGGATCAAATTGACTTGTACCTGGCTAGTGGTCTGGGGACGAGTCAAGATAAGATTCCAGAAGAAGACCAAATGTGAAACTTTAGTAGATTGAGTTCTCAACGCAAAAATACTTTTTTATCTCGTATTCCCTATCCCCCTTCTTGCACGCAAACACCATTTGGAGACATTCGAGTCACGGACAGCGAGAGCTCTTGAACCTTTTGTTCTTTTGTTACTTGTTTCAATGCTAATATAGACTCTTGCATGTTATGACTTGAATTGAATCTCTAACCTTGATTGCTTTACTTTTCAAAGTTCTTTTATGGTTGCTAGCATGTCACCACAGAAATTATGCTGTTATCATTTACCTACTCGAGGACGAGCATGAATTAAGCTTGGGGATGTTGATACGTCCAAAACGTATCTATAATTTCTGCTTGCTCCATGCATGTTTTGTGTGATATTGCTATGTTCTAGATACACTTTCATACACTTTTAATCATATTTCGACTAACCTATTAACTCAGTGCACCCTAGTGCAAGTTCCTGTTTTCTGTTGTTTTTCTATTTCAGTTTTCCCCCATATAAAAAGTGCCAGAAAAATTCTGGGAAAAATACAGGAAAAATCAGCGTACAGGAAGCTTCAAGAAGAGCCCGAGTGGGGCCAGAGGGGAGCCAGGGGGCGACCCGGCGCGGCCCCACCCCTGGCCGCGCCAGGGGGGCGCCTGGGGCCCCTGGTCCACCTCTGGCTGCCCCCCTTCGCCTATTTATTCTCAGTCACGGGGAAACTCCAAAGACAGAACCCTATTTCGCAAACTCGCCTCTGTTCCGCCGCCGCCGCGCTTCCGAGATCGGGAGCACCAGAAGACCTCTTCCCGGCACCCTGCCGGGGGAGGGCCGACCTCCGGGAGTCTCCTCTCCACCATGGATGCTCCCCGGATGTCTCGTGAGTAGTTTTCCTTGGACCATGGGTCCGTGATCAGTAGCTATGTGATGTTCTCCTCCCCTCTTTGGTCTTCATGGTTTAGACCTCGTGAGCTTCCCTACATGATCGAGGCACATATGTAATTCTTTTGTTGTTGCTATGCTGAGTTTGATGGGATCTGATGGATTATGAGATTGTGTTCAGATCGTGATAGAGTAACATATTTGGTTTTTATCTCTTATATTTTTTTCCTAAGTAATTCTTGCATGTTCTCCGTTGCTGTTTATTTCTTTGGCCAAGTAGTAGGTAGTGACTCCAAGAGGGAACGTTATGCTCGATTGTGGGTACATGCCCCCTGATGACACGCTTCAGTGACAGAAACATGAGTCTAGGAGATGTGGTGTGGCCACAAGGGGAAAAACAACGGTGCTTGTAACCTCGGTTGCGAGGATTGTTTACTTTACGCAAAGTTCTTTTTAATGCAGTTCTCTGTTGCTTTGGGTTTACACTTTGGGTTGGGCTCGCAACTTAATACCAGCGAGATGTTCTGGATAGATATCTCAAGGTGGATGATTAGTAGTAGATGCAGATGGATTTCGGTCTACTTTTTTGGCATACTGCCCATGCTTATGAGCCTCTTCCTTTCTTTTGTAGCATAGTTAGCATTGTAGTGCATTTATAATCCTGTCAATTGCCCATCTGTAATTTGTTTACCTCGCATAGAAGTTTTATCGTCTTTTGGGAGAGAGACATCACTAGTGAACATCACGGGACCCCGGTCCATATTGTCATCACTTTTTACAAGCTTATTTCCTTTTCAGTATTTACTTTCAGTTGCTATCATTATCATTATCTCTTGTGTTTGATCCTTTGAAAACAACAAGACCGGAGAGATTGACAACCTCTTTGAACTTCGTTGGGAGCAAAGTTAATTGTGTTGTGTGCAGGTCCGCGTCAGGTGCGCCGCTGACACCTACTTATCATCGCCGGAGTCCTACGGGAGACAAACCCTATCCTCTACATAGGGGAAATTTGATGCTATCCTACATCTCACCTTCCACTTGGGACAACCAACGAAGGGCGAGAAGCTATTATCACTTCCACGCCATCAACATTCCCCTCCGGATTATTGGAGAAACACGCCGAATGCAAGCAGGTAAAGGGACAAGTAAGTTTTCGGGAACTGCATCCATTACTGCTCCTTAAGAGACTTTCTTCCGGGCCTAACTACAACTTATGTTCTTGGAACGGTATTTACATGCTAGCGCTAACTACTATGGCGGTTGCACCACAACCCCGCGACACCTACCGCTATGTACAAAATTGTAGGGCCAAAATGGAGATCACCCTGCGGACGTAGAGCCTCCAGGAAGACGGCCGCGGTCATCCCCAAACCTTCTCGGCGGCATCGTACCTCCTCACCCACGGTCGACAGCTGTCGGGACCCGGGGTTAGCATATGCAAGTCCAGTTAAGACATAGTCATATGGAGAGCCGAGAACCGTACCCACTTGTCTAAGCAGACAAGGCCAAGCACATAACGTTCTCGGAGAGCATCGTACGTGAGGGGCATCCCATCCAGGCCGGATGATCAACTGAGATGGGTCCTCATCGTCCGCACACAAGTCTAATGATATGGGTGGTGAACTCCCATATTCAAAGACAAGTCGCCTCAACCATACTATCGACTATCTCATAACTCTTACATAGACTTACTCCAGCCCGATCACTTAGTCGGGGTCTAGGGCGGGCTCGATCATACCACAAAGTGTGCACGAGACGGAGTCTCGAACAATCGCATCGCGATACCCCAAGCTGCGCACATCTAAGGGCCACTTGGTGTATGAAAGACCGCCAGCCAGATCACAACTAAGGTCTCGAAAACCCATACAAAGACATGCATGTTATAAACATACAAGCAGCACACATGCCTTGTATGAACAGTAGGTATCATTGCAATTCTCTACAAAGTATACATTTTTATTGATAACTCTTATAGAGTGCACACAGAGATCACAAACATGTGATCCAACATTACAACACAAGCGGAAGAAAATTATGTCTGAGTACAGACAAGTTTCACAAATGGCTTAAGAAGCCTTATTTAAACACAAGCCCTCCACGAGGGAACCAGTCGTCTGACTGGGACTAGACTAGCTTGATCTTCAGTCGTCCAGCTCGATGAAGAAGCCACCTTCGGGGTCAGTGGTTTCATCTAAAACATAGATTAAGAAAACGTGAGTACAAAGTCGTACTCAGCAAGACTTACATAGGAGCTATACTACTCATGCACATGTATCAAGGTAAAGGGAGGTGGGGTTTCACTTGCAGAAGTGCCAGCTTTGACTTGGCTAGTCCTGAACTACGAGTACAAGACTTGAGGTAAGAAGCATACACGAGTCCACTACTTTCTCCAACCAATTACACCACTATGGTGCCTTCCTCGACTTCCCCACGAGAAAGCACGCCATAGCACTCACACTTATCTTGGTGTGTTTTAGAAGTATCCGGTTCAAGTTGTCTAATAATCAAGCTAAGCTTTCCAAGCAGTCCATGACCGCGGACGCGGCTATTCGAATAGTTTTGTTAACCCTGCAGGGGTGTACCGCTACACACACATGATCATCATTTACCGCCTTTGATCTCGACACCATTCAAGGGGTGCCAGCGAGGATGCTCACCACAACTGTTACCTCATAGCTGATCTAGTCCGAGAAAGCCGCCTACTTGGGTTGGCTACCACTATCATGAACCCGGCCGGTTTACCGAAGTGGACCCAAGTGATGTGTGCGTGGTGCATAAGCCGGTCTCGGGTGAGCCGTTCTCTCACTTAGCATCCAGGCCACATACCTACCAGAACTCCGAACTATTGCGACATCTGGACATCGAAAGGGATGAGTTAGTAAGCTGAGAGGGGTCAGTGAGCCCAATGTGTGGTTGTACTCTTCATCTTGGATCACCACACAAGAACTCGGACTTAGGGCGGTGTTCAACGAGACAACCCACCGTGTACTCCTACACAGGCTCTCATCGTTCACCTCGTATTAGGGTAGATTCACCAACACTTTTCTACCATCATCATCATGATCACTACCATCCCGACTCACATAACAGTATCATCATGGTATCACTCTAAGCATGCAATAAGTAGTAACAATTGCAAGGGCCACATGATATCAATCAACTCCTACATTTGCTAGGATTGTGGTTTTGCCTACTACTGTGACAAATGATAGGTCATGCAAAGGAATGGGTTTATCTATGCGGTAGAAACGTAGCATGGTGATCAGGAAGTGGGTTTTATCGACATGATCAATGGGGGTTTGCTTGCCTTGCTGACGAGGTTCGGGTTCGTGGTGTTCAACAAAGGGGGCAGCCTCCTGCTCCGGTTCCACCTCTACTCGACAAAAAACAAACAAGGTAGCAGTAAATACAATGCACAATCACATGATGGAAGGTTGAAACTTGATGTGTATGCTTTGATTTTTGAGGCAATTCCATTTAAATGGAGTATATTGCAAATTAAATTGCAAATTCAAACTCCAATTTGAATTCAAACTTAGCCAAGTTACAAGTGACATTGTTTGATCAATTTGAATCATTTGTAAAGGTGTATGATATGCCTCTGATGTGTGGTTGAAATGTAACAAGTTTCCATGGTCCAAGTTGGAAAATCATTTGAATTAAATTTGAATAAATTCCAAATAAATCAAATGACATATGCTACTCGTCCCAATTTAAATTCAACTCAAACATAGTTGAAAGTTGGATTTTTGGATAGCTTATTTTCTCCTGATCATTTTTCATATATTATTTGTATCATTTGGAGTTGATATGAATTTTCTATGAATTTCCAAAGTTTGAGCTATTTTCTGGATTTTCTGGAATTCTTTAAATCATTTCAATTTCTGGAAAAGTCTTTATTGCGTCAGCATGACTTCATGCTGGCGTCAGGGGGGGATGACGAGTGGGCCAAGGCTGTCAGCGGGTCTGGGTTAATCCCCGTTTGATTTAAACTAACAGGGGGTTAAGGGGTCCAGGGCCCCACCTTTCATCGGCTGTGGGGGTTATTAGGGGGTGATTAATGGCTAACCCACCGGCGGTTAACCGGCGGCGACCACGGGGACGGCGGCGTCTCACCAGAATTGGCTAGAGGCCACGGGAGAGGAAACGGAGGGCATCGGCGTGCTCCTGGAGGTCGTCCGCGTCGAGAGGGAGCATCAGGGGGTCACGGGGAGGTCGGGAGCGACGACGGCGACGTGCTGGGCGGAAACAGAACGACGGCGAGGTTGGGGGGAAGGCTAGCGTGCACGGCCTGGGCTAACCTTGCGCGCGTTCGAAAGCTGGCAGTGCCAGGAGTCATCTGCGCGCTCTGGGGCAACAAGGAGGGCACTGGAGCGAGCTCTACTTCGACCAAGGCGGCGGCGGAGCTCTGCGTCCATGGCGTTTTCGGCTAGAGCTACGGAGGGGATCGAGTAAAAGCACCGGGCGAACCGTAGGCTCACCGTGAATCCAACGGAGGCGGTCGCGTGCTCGGGGAAGCTCGGAGTTGGACGGAATTTGAAGACGACGCGCGGCGGCCGGAGACGAAGGCGATGAAGGGGGCGGCGGCTACAAAGCTTCCTGGCTCGATTACTCCTGCACGGCGACGAAGACGAGCATGGCGCGCGTCCTGGACATCTCGTGGCAGCTCGATGAGGCCGGTGGCCACGCGGTTGCGGCGGCGCATTCCGGCGGCTCCTTCTGTCGACGACGAATACGGCGAGGGAGGAGGGGGAGGTGGCTCTGGACGAAAGGGAACGAAGCTGGGCGCCTCCAGGACGTCTCCAGACGAGGGGATAAGGCCAGGGAAGCAGGGAGCTGCCTGGCGCGCCCTCGCCGCTCGCCGGCGACCTGCTTGCCTGCCTGGAGGGGAAGAAGACGCATGTACCCCCTCCAGGTGGGCTGGGCCGGCTGAGGTGAGTGGGCTTCGCCCCTGGTGAGAGGTAAGTCTTCTATTTTCTTTTTCTGTTTAATCTTTCCTTTCTTTTTCTGTAACTTTGTTTTGGCTCTGATAAAAATACCAAACCATTTTATAAAATGTTGAAACTTTTTATATGGCCTCATAATAATATAGACTAGCCACATATAAATTTTGAACATTTTTAAAATTCAAATAATTTGAACTTTAACTCAAATAGGGGTATTTGATTAATTCTAAGGCACTGTTTGAATAATTGAAAAATCCATGAGCATGGGGTGGGTCCCACATCACTTGATATGTGATCACACTCATTTATAAGACTTTTCAAAAATCTAACATGAATTTTTGGAGAAGATTTTTATCTGGCCTTTTGAATTAATTCAACTGGGGGGGGGGTTCCTTCTCCCATTTTGCTTTTGATTTTGATTTCGAAGATTTCTTTTGAAATTTTTAACATGATGCAAGTGACTTGCTAACCCTAGCACATTACCTAACAGAGGGTTCTGATAGCAGCGGACTCCGCGCCAAGAAAGTATTGGGTGACCACCGTGGTCCCTGACCCGGCAGAGCCATCGGCGACGGCCTCCATGCAGCACTCCGCCCGGATTCCCCACGGCTGGAAGATTTTCAGCCACAAGGTGTTCTGGCCATCATACTGGAAGAGGATGGCCTGGAACAGCTGGATGTTCCTCCAGCGGACAAAGGCCAACCACCCTTGATCCAGGTACATGCCGCCATTACCGCCGTAGATTGTGGCCACCCACGCCGAGCCATGAGGGGAGCCCTCCACTCGAAGGCACACGCCCGAGGGATTGTGTCCCGCCATTGCCTGCGCGAAGGTGGCAGAAAGATGAAGCCAGCCACATAGGGGCTCAATCATCGCCACGAAGAACTCGTGGGCTACAACACCCGTGTGCGCCCTCGCCAGAGCCAAAGAAGACGGCGCTCCGCCACGGCTCCTCCCGCGGCCGCTGAAAGACCTGTTGGGGGGATGGACCAGGCCCATAACCCGACATTAGATCTATGGGCCGACTCACTTAAGGAAGACCCACAAAATAAGACCCGACCACGAGCCGGCCGCACCAAGCATGAAGATCCAAGCCGTAGAAGGGATTCGACTTATCTTGTTTAGCATGTAAAATCTTTGTAAAGTAGAATAGGACTCCACCTCGTGTAGGAGTCGGACTCGCGGAACTCCGGGACCCGGCGCCTTTATAAGTCGAGGTCCCCAGGATCCGGGGTCAGAACTCAATCTCAATCCAAGATAGGGCTAGACACTTTCGCCACAATCTAGATCTCCTCGAGACTAAGGTTGCGATCCAACTCTCTTGTAATAAATCCATCGACTCCTTTATTCGAGAAGTTGATCCTCGCAATAATAAGGAGCAGGAGTAGGTCTTTACCTCGAGACAAAGAGGGGCTGAAACCTGGGTAAATCGCCGAGTCTCTTGTCCATGTCGACTCTCTCCTCGTATCCACCTCGCATCAAAGGTCCCATGTCAAGTTCGACTCTTTGAACATCTGCTGTGACTTTCCCACGACAGTTAGCACCCACCGTGGGGCATGTGCGTACAGGTGTTGAAATTCTGGAGGGATCTCTTCAAGGCATGGAAGGATTAGTTGCCGGACGGATCACAAGAAGCCAGCGCGGGAAGCTCTGCATTAACGACTCAACTTGGGGCCCTAAAGCCGATTCCGTCGAATTTGGTATCGGGTCCCGATCGGGTCTCTTCACATCTTCATCGGCATGACGGATGGATCTGATCCAGTGCCGGATCCTGAAGTTCCCATCGAGACCTCGAGTTGGCGACATGCTGGCTCCAAACTACTTTTGTCGGATTCATTTATTAGTCTCTAGAGCCAGAGCGTTCTATAGAGTCCCCAATGCGCGACGCCTTGGAAGAAGCAACTGATGCTGACTCAAACCCTAGTGAAGGAAGTTTCTCAGATGATGGGTCCATCCGATTCGTTGGGAGCAACCATATTGCGTCACGATGTTTATGGCTGACACCGGAGGACAGGGGAGTCAGGCAACCTAGAATCAGGGTGCAGAGCCAGCTGCCAACACAACCCTTAATTCAAATAGGGAGCCGACAACCCGCTCATCAGAACAAGTCCTCAAAGGAGAAGAAGCCCTCACTGATGCCTTGAACTCTCTTCATGAGGCTTTGGCTATACCAATGACAACGGAAAGTCAGGAGGCCTGGAGGACAAGAGTCAATGGACTCAAGGCACGGGTGACGAGAATTCGGAGGGAGATCAACGCCGAAAAGGAGAAAATGGCGGAAAGAGAAGCCCGACTCGTCCAAGAAGCCAGGTGACGAGGGGGTGACCCCACGACTCCTACGGATGAGCCTACCTGGTGTCCATGAAGGCAGAAGGCCCATGAAGATACGGCCTCGGCCCACTAGTTGGCACCGACGTAGGAGTTCTTGACTCACAAGGAAGGTGCAAAGACATGCCGTATGGAGCAATCTGGGGTTAGGAAAACTTACCTGTACACGTAGATGAACTCCCCGAGACCTAGCCTGGTATATAAGGGCTAGGAGGGGCGACGCCAAAGACATCCAATCTCACCTGTAACCCTAGCCTTGAGCGCTGCAGCGTTGGCCTCCCCAATCAATAATATCGAGCAGGAGCGAGCCTTCCTGTTTGCCGACGAGCTACCGCCCAACCTGCGCCTCTCATGACTAACCCAGGGTCCCTGACCATGGGATTTGCCGGGGTTGATCCCCGTCAATTGGCGCCGTCTGTGGGGACTACGCAGGTTGGGATCACAATCTCGGCGGTCCCGTCTTCAGCAAGACACAACTCAAGGGCAAGAACCAGACCTAGCCCACTCGAAGGATTCAAGATCATGGCGTATATCTCCGCCACCCCATCAAGACCACTCGAGCTACAGTCATGCCAGGACCGATACTACGGTAACGGCCAAGTACAGCGCCAGCGCCGAAGGAGTCGACGACCCAGAAGAACGGCGAGGGGTATCAGATCTACATCAACCATTGGGGTACCCTTCGCCTCATCGACGGCACCCGTGCGCCCACGGGAACACCTGCAACAACGACCGTAGCGGATGCCGCCAGCACGGCCAACCTATCTGGCGGTTGTAGCTACCCACCCCACTCACGGCTCCACGCTACTCACGACCACTCGAGTGAAGTCCCAGCATGGAGAAGCACGATCGCATGTATCAGCAAGGAGACGGAAAGGACACCGTCACATGTGTTCATGGTAGAAGTTGGCGAATCAACGTCAGGTAACAACGGACGAATCGACGACCCGGGCACTCGTCAAGACACCCGAACCAACAACAGGGCGGCAGGTCCCGGCAATAACAGTCGGATGGTCGTACAGCTAGGAGAACCAGGGACCATACCAAAGAAAGTCCCGGTGGAGCAAGGGCCCAACGATCAGAAAGGCAGTCAGCCGCTAAGCAACAAACAACAAGCACCTGGGCAAGGCAGCCAGCCATCACGCAGCAGGCAACAAACCCCGGTCGCAGCAGCGGGCGAACCACCCAAAGAAAAAATTTACTTGTCTAAAGAATCGATGGCAATGGTAAAGGAAGCAGTCGCCCGCGGCGGGTTGCTACCATCAGATGCCTCAAGAGACGAGCTAAGGGCATACAACAAGCTAGCGAGAGAGCTAACCAAGCAGACGAGACAGTGCCGCCTAGCCATGGAGAAACAAGCAAAAGCGGAACCCGAAAGGAAAAGCAGTCGCAGACAATCTCCCAGAAGTGACTCGCCAGGCCACGACTCCCCCATCCGCAATAGATCGAAACTCAACAACCTGCGGAAGACAGAAAGGGCGAGAGTAGTGAGGAAATTGGAAGACGACTTCAGGTCAGAGGAGGACGACGATAAAGAGGAGCCTCTCACTCCGGCAGAAGCACTCATAAGTGCCCAAGACTACCTGTCCCGTGCCCTGAAAAGCAGAAAGGGAAAAACGGATCGTTACACTTCCATAGCTCTGCAGATAATGAAGGACGCTATCGACGCCTCGGTATCTAAGAAATCCAGTGCAAAGCGACAGACTCGCGAGCGGACACTGGACAGGGACCCCAGTTCACCAGACGACGACGACGACAGTAACGACGACAGACGCAGGCGCTCTGACAAGCACAAGAAACGCGATAGCGATGACAACGGCAGGCGCCGCATCACTCGGCGAGACGCGCGAGACGACATCACGCAGAACAGAGTCAACCGCAGCAGGCGAAGACGCGCAGCACGCGAAGAGTACTCGGAGGAAGAGGCTTCCGACAAGGAAATCAAGCCATGTGGAGCACTCTGCTTCACACGTGCCATACATGAGACGCGTATGCCCAACGGGTTCAAACTGAACTCCACGACACTAAAGTACAACGGACTCGAGGATCCGGAGGCATGGATCGACGACTACCTAACAGCGGTCAAATTCCAAAGAGGAACCAACGTCACGGCAATGTAGTACGTGCAACTCATGCTCGAGAGCTCCGCTCGACATTGGCTGAAAAATCTTTAGCGCGGATCCATCAGCTCCTGGAGCCAGTTCCGAGGAGCCTTCATAGAAAACTTCAACTCCACATACAAGCGCCCAGCCTCACTCGAGGAGCTGCGTGCATGCAAACAAGGAACGAGGCAGGCCCTGCGAGCATACATCCAGCGATGGACGATACTCAAGAACTCAGCGGAAGACATCTCGGACGAAAGTGCGATCGACGCATTCAGGCGAGGTCTTCAGCGCGTCGATTTTAAGGAGCAGCTTGGACAGATGAAAGTCCGAACACTCGCACGGCTGTTAGAACTAGCCAACAGCTGGGCAGACGGAGAAGACTCCGTTCGTAATGAAACATAAACCCACACTGCACGATCGGAGTACGACTACGACTACAACGGAGATAGAGGAGACGACAGAAGAAGGAAGCGAGCCAGACGGAACTTCTACAACGACAGAGGATCTGACATGGTCGCCGCCAGTTTCTCAGATGACCGGAACGGAAGGCACCGTGATGATAACAGACCACAACGTGAAGGGAATATACCCGAGAGGCAATAATAAAGTGGTTATTATCTTATTCCATGTTTATGATAAATGTTTATTTTCATGCTATAATTGTGTTAACCGGAAACGTTAATACATGTGTGTTTAATAAACAAAGAAAAGGTTCCTAGTAATGTCTCTCTTTATACTAGCTTGTTGATTAACGGATGATCAAGGTTTCCTGATCATTGACATTGGATGTCGTTAATAACAAGGTCATATCATTGGAGAATGATGTGATGAACATACACCCACAGTAGTTATAGCAATACGATCATGTCATCAAAGTTTCTATTGCTGTATCAAACTTTCACGAAGTAACCCTAATCCTTAGACCATGAGATCACGTCAATCACTGACACCGGAAGAGTACTTTGATTCCATCAAACGTCACACCGTAACAGGGTGATTATAAAGGTGTCGTTGGGTACTTGGAAAGTGTTAGTTGAGGCTCGTGGATCAAGAGTGGGATTTGTCCATCCAGATGACGGAGAGATATACTCTGGGCCCTCTCGGTGATATCACATTGACATCACTTGCAAGCACGTGACTGGCTCACGAGGATGTTATATCACGGAACGAGTAAAGAGTACTTGTTGGTAACGAGATCGAACTAGGTATGGAAGATACCAAATGATCGGATCTCGGACAAGTAAAATATCGCGAGACAAAAGGAATTGGTTACGGAGTAATGGTTCACACGATCACTAGTTCATCGTTGAGTAAGTGGGAGTCATCAAGGATCTCCAGATCCCTCTGATGATTATTGATCGGAGAAGAGTCTCTGTCATGTCCATTTTATTCACGAACCGTAGGGTGACACACTTAAGGATTCGTTGACGCGTTTGAGTGGATACGGAACGCCGGAGAATATACTGGACAGCACATGGACTGTTTTTGATAAAACTGCTGGAATAGTTTCGGTATATCAAAATAGTGCAAGGGGATAATTGTTAATGTGTTCATTGAATGAAGTGTTCATCAATGAAGTACTCATTGAATGAAGTGTTCATTAATTTGAGTGAAATTAAACAAGATAATTAAAAGTGTTTTAATGTGATAAAACTCTTGGAATTTTGAGTGGAGATTTATGGAAATTACGGGAAAAATGTGTGACCCTTTGTTTTTGTGAGTGGAGAGTCCACCCACATGATGAGGGGAGAGGTGGGGGCACCTCTTGGGGCGTGCTACCCCTTGGGGGCTGCCTCCCCCTCCTCCTATATATAGATGGGTGGAGGTCCTCACACAACTCACTCATTCCTCCATCTCTCATATGCCCTTTGGTTGGCATCTTCCTCCCCTTGCTAGCTGATCCAGTTTCACGAGTACGGTGCTTAGGCGAAGCCCTGCTCAAGATCTTCTCTACCACCACCACCACTATGTTGTAGTGCTGCTGGAGTTCCCGAGGATCCACTACTTCCGCTGCCCAACTGGAGCAAGGGGCGGAGGTTGTCACTGATCTGTACGTGTGACCGACTACGGAGACGCTGCCCGTTCGTGGCGTCAAGTCTTCATCACAACCTTGAGGTCGGCGAGTGTTCGACTACATCACCCACGAGAATAGTTCTCATTAAAGCTTTTGGTCTTCGAGGGTGAGTCCTTCTCAAACCGTTACAAGTGATCTTCTAGATGTGATCTTGGCTGTTACAACCGTAGGAATTTTTTTGTTTTCTATGCAACGAACCCTTCAGTGGTATCAGAGCCTCGTCTATGCGTAGATGCTTTGTACGGTTAGAACACATAGAGATGTGGGCGTTGATCCACTAGTTGTTACCCTCTTTTGTGCACTTGTTCATATTGCGGCAATGTTGGATAGAAGCGGCCCTAAGCGCAGATTGCGTGTCACGCTTGACATACGGCTTGTACCGTATAAAGTGGCTTTCGGGGTGTCAGTTTCTCTAACATTAGTGATATGGCATTTGCAACGGAGGGCCCTGGAAAGGGATGAAAAGAAACAACTAGCGAATCAACGTTGTGGTTCTTGTCCGTAGGTAAGATCGGTTCTTTCCTAGGAAGCCCAAAACCACGTAAAATTTGCAAAGATAATTTAGAAGCGTCTAACTTGTTTTTGCAGGGCATGTGATGTGATATGGTCATTGTTACAAAATTGTTGTATGAAATGAGATTTATTGTAAACAACCGGCAGGAGCCATATGGTTGTGTTTTTTCCTTTTTAAGGCCTGCGTGCTGTAGATATATCCATGAGATATATTGTAATGGAGAAGGACGACCATGGTGGTGGCGCCATGGACCTTGGTGCCGCGCCGGTGGCATGATGGAGATCATACCAAGACGCACAAAGATGGAGATCTATTGCGAGAAGGACCATATCATATCACATTATCCATGCATGTGATGTTTATCCTTTTATGCATCTTATTTTGCTTAGTTACGATCATGATCGCTGCGGTAGCATTATAAGATAATCCCTCTCACTTAATATCAAGATAATTATATGTTCTTCCTTAGTATGCACCGTTAAGAAAGTTCGTCGTTTCGAGACACCACGTGATGATCGGGTGTGATAGACTCTACGTTCGCATACAACAGGTGTTTTCAAGCCTAGCATGTACAGACATGGCCTTGAAACACATGCAAATACTAAGGTTCTACTTGGCGAGCCTAGCATGTACAGACATGGCCTCGGAACATGGACCGAAAGGTTAAGCACGAGTCATATGGATGATATGATGAACCATATTGAGATGCTCGCCATTGCAGCTACACTGCCTCACGTGATGATCGGTCGTGGTGTAGTGAATTTGGTTCGTGTAATCACCAAAGACGACTCGAGGGATGTTGTTTTTGAGTGGGAGTTAGATGAACTCATTTTATCATGAACTAAATCAAAGTGAATTTGCATAGTTCGTTGTAGTCATTGGCATTTGTTTACTACCTTTGCGCTTAGCTATAATTGAGATAATAGAACTATAGAATTCCGGATATTTAACTTTACGGACTGGTACCGTATTGTTTGAGTGTCAATCTAAAGTTTAAAGTCTTATTGCAAACTTTAGCAAACCTTGCTTACTCCATGAAGTTTAATAATGTGTATTAAATCGAGAGTAACAATTCCAGTGTTAGTGTCTAAGTATCACACTTGCCTCCATGATCCTTGATATTCAAATGTTGTTTGTTATTATCAAGGTTATCTAGGAGCTGAAAGGATTGTTTCAGAAACTATCATGTGTGGAAGATATAGCGATATCTGAAACAATGTTTAGTTGCAATGTGATAGAGTAAAATTTAGTGAGAAACATGTTCTCATATTGTATGAGAATTTGTGAAGGTTGGAGACACTATGTGTCCTAATCTCTCAAAAAGGTTTTGGGAACTAATATTGTACTCACAGTTTGTCCCTATGAGCTATGGTAGTTTTGTCATGAAAGTTGTCATGATAGGATGAATGGAAGATGTAGGTAAAATGTTTACTACACTATAAGATTACTAAAGAATGGAATTTGGAAGAACACCAAACATTTGATGACGGTGATCTACATCAAAGTGAGAATCAAAGGGTGTTAGTATTTGACTAACACACTTTGGATTATGTGTCATTTGAATGGTACCACAAGTGATGTTGGTAAATTCTTCTAAAAAGGAAATGAATTGCTGAAAGAGGATCTAAAAAATATTTTGGCGAAAAAGCAAAAGGAAAAGACTGGAAATGTCCAGCTCGGGTATATAGATGATATACATGTTATGGGTATATTCATTGCTTGTTAAACAGTGTGATTCTTGAGTATTGGATACTGATTGGTTGGTATGAAGTGTCATACGGAACAACGCAATACAAGAGTTGCAATGGCCTGAGTAACTAGCAAATGAATATGGGATGATTCTCATCAAGAACAAAATAAAGTGTTATTGTGTTTATCGTTGGAATTAAACCTAGCCTTCAAGATTTATTTGAATAATTGTTATTCTGTTCTGGTGTTATACGAACAATAGTTGTTCAAATTATCACCATATTCATAGAAGATGGATGAACTCTATAAATCTTGTTGGAGAAATCACATCCATAATAACTGATGCTAAACATGTCGCAAGACAAATGATTAGAAGATCACTTATGAGTGACACCACCGTTTTAATCAAATTGGAAAGAAACACATGAAGAAACTCCATGGTGATGGAATTTTGGAGTCTTTTGATTTTGAATCAATTGACGGTTGTGAGAAATTTCTAGAGATGATTGAAACACCGTTTAAATCATATTGGAAAGATAACATGAAGAAACTCCATGTTGGTGGAATTTTGGAGTCTTTTGATTTTGAATCAACTGACGCTTGTAAGAATTTCCTAGAAATGATTGAAACTCCGTTCATAGGCAAAGAAGGACGGACGACTAACTTATTGGACATTATACATGTTGATGTGTATAGTTCATTATGTGTAGCCGTGTGTGGTGGGTCTTATAACTTCATATACTTTAACCGAGGTTTTGAGTGGATATATGTGTATATTTACTTGATAAGGAAGAAGTATGAAATGTTTGAAAATGTTCAAATAAATTTCAAGATGAAGTGAAAATCATTGTAACGAGAAAATAAGAGTTTATGATTGGATCATAAAAGAAGATTTTTGAGTTAAAAGTTTAGAAAATGCCTGAGAGTTTAGGAATCGTTCCAAAAACATGCATTTCCCGAAACACCATAGGAGTATGGAGTGTTCGAGAGATGTAATCAAACCTTGTTTGACATGGTAAGGATCAAAGGTGTTATTTATAAAATTGCCATTATATTTTAAGGATTAAGCTTTAGAGACTACCGCTTTTCACTGAAAAGAGCGCCATCGAGATCCGTTGAAATGACACCATATGAGTTGTGGAATGGGATAAAACCCAATTTGTCTTTTCTTAAATTTTGGTATGCAAGGCATATGTAAAATGTTTACAACCAAAGTCGGATAAAGTACGTCTTTGTAGGTTATCCCAATGTAACCGTTGGTTATTCCTCCATAAAGACAAAAGTGTTTTGTGGCTAAGTGCATCAAGTTTCTTGAGAAGGAATTTTTTGCGAAAAGTTAAGTGGGAGGACAGTAGAACTTCGATTAGGTTGTTGAACCTAAGCTTTATGTGCTAAGTGGCGCAGCGCCGAAAAGTGTCCCAGAAGCGGCCGCAATGCTCTTGGCTACCGTGTCCCAAAGGTTGTGGTCACGGCGATCTAAGTTCCTATTGAACTGCGTAGTTCGGGTAATCGATCAAATAGTAAGATTTGAGATTGAATCATTGTTATTTGATAATAATGGACCGACTACATGCAAAGAAGCGATGATGGGCCCTGAATCCGTCAAAATGGCTAGAAGCTATAAAATCCGTGATAGTTCCATACACGAGAAACCAAGTTTCTGAACTTGGAAGACCCTCTAGATACCGTGTTTGGATCTATAAAGAAACAGACGTGGATGTTCTCACATCTATGAAATATTCGACATATCGTTAAAATGGTTTACGATTATGTTCAAAGAGTTGGCTATGACAAGATTTGATCTTTCATAACGATATTTAGTCTGGACGGATTATTGTAGCAACCACTACATATGCTAGTTTTGGTATATGGTAGTTGAACAAACGGAACAACGTTCTTCTAATAGAATGGTTACCTAGGACGTGTACAGGACACGGTCCAAAGGGTTCTGTTAATTCAAAGGATGCTAAAATAGCATGCAAATTTCAATGGTTGAAATAAGCATTCGCGGAGTTGGAATCTTCATCATGATGAAATTGTTAAAACGTTTAGTTTCATCAGAGACGATGAAGATGCTTGCTTTTGCAAGAAATTAAGTGGGAGCGCTGAGACATATTTCTAATACATTATGTAGAAGACATATTGTTGATTGGAAATGATGTATCTTTTATTGACACGGGTGAAGTTTCATTGAAAATTTGATTTTAATGGAAGATTTGGGCAAAACCAGTATATTGGGCTAATATGGTCTATATAGATAGATTGAGGTGCTAATATGGTTGGGCCGAAGTACATATATGAAATATTGAATAAGTTCAATATGGAAACGACGAGAAAGGTTCTTGCCGCATGGAAAAGGTTGAAGCGAGATTCAAGTGTTTTGACACTTGGTGAGTAAAATCACATGAATGATTTGATCAATCATGTACACCATGATATGTACAATTCCAGAATGTCCTATGCTCTAAATGTTATGAGCATATACCAGAATGATTCATAAGATGATCATTGGACAATAGTAAAGATATCCTTACGTGCTTTGGAAGGACTAAGAATATATATTATGTATGTTGGACAATAGTTCATTGTAAAGTGTTACATTGATACTAGTTTTGTCGCAAGATACAATCTAAATTTATCTCAATTTTGGCGGTATTTTAAGGTGGCAAAATGTAATGGAAGAAAGTTCCATGATAGATTTGGAATAGTTTCAAATGGATTTGGATGAGTTCCAAAGTTAAGGCATTATAACGAATACTACAACGAAAGGCTAAGTATATGACTGCTCTAGCAGCAGCAAAGGAGGGCATTTGTGTCAAGAAGTTTTTTGACAAACTAGGTGTAGTTCAAAACGGGCTAATACTATGAAGATCTATTGTATGACAATAGATTCAACATGTTTTGAGCTCAAGGGACTAAGGTCTCACCGGAGGACCAAATTTATGCAATGCCATCTCATTAGTGAATGAGTGATGCGTAGAGACGCAAAGAAATGCAAATACACACGGACCTGAAGTGTCAGATCTGGAGATTAGGTTTACCACTAGCAATGCGTATGGATAACAGCTGAATGCCATAGGTGTTGGATGCGCAAGTACCAAACTAGATTATTGACTCTAGTGCAAGTGGGAGACTGAAGGGAATATGCCCGAGAGGCAATAATAAAGTGGTTATTATCTTATTCCATGTTTATGATAAATGTTTATTTTCATGCTATAATTGTGTTAACCGGAAACGTTAATACATGTGTGTTTAATAAACAAAGAAAAGGTTCCTAGTAATGTCTCTCTTTATACTAGCTTGTTGATTAACGGATGATCAAGGTTTCCTGATCATTGACATTGGATGTCGTTAATAACAAGGTCATATCATTGGAGAATGATGTGATGAACATACACCCACAGTAGTTATAGCAATACGATCATGTCATCAAAGTTTCTATTGCTGTATCAAACTTTCACGAAGTAACCCTAATCCTTAGACCATGAGATCACGTCAATCACTGACACCGGAAGAGTACTTTGATTCCATCAAACGTCACACCGTAACAGGGTGATTATAAAGGTGTCGTTGGGTACTTGGAAAGTGTTAGTTGAGGCTCGTGGATCAAGAGTGGGATTTGTCCATCCAGATGACGGAGAGATATACTCTGGGCCCTCTCGGTGATATCACATTGACATCGCTTGCAAGCACGTGACTGGCTCACGAGGATGTTATATCACGGAACGAGTAAAGAGTACTTGTCGGTAACGAGATCGAACTAGGTATGGAAGATACCAAATGATCGGATCTCGGACAAGTAAAATATCGCGAGACAAAAGGAATTGGTTACGGAGTAATGGTTCACACGATCACTAGTTCATCGTTGAGTAAGTGGGAGTCATCATGGATCTCCAGATCCCTCTGATGATTATTGATAGGAGAAGAGTCTCTGTCATGTCCATTTTATTCACGAACCGTAGGGTGACACACTTAAGGATTCATTGACGCGTTTGAGTGGATACGGAACGCCGGAGAATATACTGGACAGCACATGGACTGTTTTTGATAAAACTGCTGGAATAGTTTCGGTATATCAAAATAGTGCAAGGGGATAATTGTTAATGTGTTCATTGAATGAAGTGTTCATCAATGAAGTACTCATTGAATGAAGTGTTCATTAATTTGAGTGACATTAAACAAGATAATTAAAAGTGTTTTAATGTAATAAAACTCTTGGAATTTTGAGTGGAGATTTATGGAAATTATGGGAATAATGTGTGACCCTTTGTTTTTGTGAGTGGAGAGTCCACCCACATGATGAGGGGAGAGGTGGGGGCACCTCTTGGGGCGTGCTACCCCTTGGGGGCTGCCTCCCCCTCCTCCTATATATAGATGGGTGGAGGTCCTCACACAACTCACTCATTCCTCCATCTCTCATATGCCCTTTGGTTGGCATCTTCCTCCCCTTGCTAGCTGATCCAGTATCACGAGTACGGTGCTTAGGCGAAGCCCTGCTCAAGATCTTCTCTACCACCACCACCACTATGTTGTAGTGCTGCTGGAGTTCCCGAGGATCCACTACTTCCGCTGCCCAACTGGAGCAAGGGGCGGAGGTCGTCACTGATCTCTACGTGTGACCGACTACGGAGACGCTGCCCGTTCGTGGCGTCAAGTCTTCATCACGACCTTGAGGTCGGCGAGTGTTCGACTACATCACCCACGAGAATAGTTCTCGTTAAAGCTTTTGGTCTTCGAGGGTGAGTCCTTCTCAAACCGTTACAAGTGATCTTCTAGATGTGATCTTGGCTGTTACAACCGTAGGAAAAATTTTGTTTTCAATGCAACGAACCCTTCACAACGTCGAGACAACCCAGAAGACGAGCCCCAGGCTCAGATACGAGAATGGAGGACAAGGCAGCCACGCGACGGCACTCGCGCATTCCGCTCTGCCAAAGAACAACTCGATGGACCGTGCTCTTTACACGGATTCAGAAACGAGCGAGGAGAGCTCAAATCATCCCACACCCTCAGGAATTGTCGAAGCTTCAACGAGTTGGCCGAGGAGAAAAATCGCTCCACGGTCGCAGCAGCACGACCACTCGCAAGCATAGCAATTGGACCAGTCGCCCACGGTGCGCCACCAGCCCCCCCTCTGCCAACAAGACAGGTGGCCGCCATCCAGGAACGGCAAAGGACCCCAGAAGAAGAAAACCAATACCCAGAAGCCCACGGAAGGATCTACCAACAGGCAGCAGAAACAAGTCACCAGACAAGTCTTCCTAGCAACCTCCACACACCCGGCCGACCCGGAGTACCTGCGCGGGTCGGAGAAAGAAATCTCCTTCTCCCGGGACGACCACCCGCCAGTCATCCCCCAACCAGGGCACGCCGCACTGGTACTCGAGGCAAAAATCGAAAATACGACATGTCGCGAGTATTCATGGATGGAGGCAGCGTGTCGGGACCCGGGGTTAGCGTATGCAAGTACAGTTAAGACATAGTCATATGGAGAGCCGAGAACCGCACCCACTTGTCTAAGCAGACAAGGCCAAGCACTGAACATTCTCTGAAAGCATCGTACGTGATGGGCATCCCATCCAGGCCGGATGATCAACTGTGATGGGTCCTCATCGTCCGCACACAAGTCTAATGATATGGGTGGTGAACTCCCATATTCAAAGACAAGTCGCCTCAACCATACTATCGACTATCTCAAAACTCTTACATAGACTTACTCCAGCCCGATCACTTAGTCGGGGTCTAGGGCGGGCTCGATCATACCACAAAGTGTGCACGAGACGGAGTCTCGAGAAATCGCATCGCGATGCCCCAAGCTGCGCACATCTAAGGGCCACTTGGTGTATGAAAGACCGCCAGCCAGAACACAACTAAGGTCTCGAAAACCCATACAAAGACATGCATGTTATAAACATACACGCAGTACACATGCCTTGTATGAACAACAGGTACAATTGCAATTCTCTACAAAGTGTACATTTTATTTATAACTCTTATAGAGTACACACAGAGATCACATACATGTGATCCAACATTACAACATAAAGCGGAAGCAAATTATGTCTGAGTACAGACAAGTTTAACAAATTGACTTAAGAAGCCTTATTCAACATAAAGCCCTCCACGAGGGAACCAGTCTGCTGACTGGGACTAGACTAGCTTAACTTCAGTCGTCCAGCTCGATGAAGAAGCCACCTTCGGGGTCAGTGGCGTCATCTAAAACATAGATTAAGCAAACGTGAGTACAAAGGCGTACTCAGCAAGACTTACGTAGGAGCTATACTACTCATACACATGTATCAAGGTAAAGGGAGGTGGGGTTCACTTGCAGAAATGCCAGATTTGACTTGGCTAGTCCCGAACTACGAGTACCAGACTTGAGGTAAGAAGCGTACACGAGTCCACTACTTTCACCAACCAATACACCACTATGGTGTCTTCCTCGACTTCCCCACGAGAAAGCACGCCATAGCACTCACACTTATCTTGGTGTGTTTTAGAAGTATCCGGTTCAAGTTATCTAATAATCAAGCTAAGCTTTCCAAGTAGTCCATAACCGCGGACGCGGCTATTCGAATAGTTTTGTTAACCCTGCAGGGGTGTACCGCTACACACACATGATCATCATTTACCGCCTTTGATCTCGACACCATTCAAGGGGTGTCAGCGAGGATGCTCACCACAACTGTTACCTCATAGCCTATCTAGTCCAAGAAAGCCACCTACTTGGGTTGGCTACCACAATCGTGAACCCGGCCGGTTTACCGAAGTGGACCCAAGAGATGTGTGCGTGGTTCATAAGCCGGTCTCGGTTGAGCTGTTCTCTCACTTAGCATCCAGGCCACAAGCCTACCAGAACTCCGAACTACTGCGACATCTGGACATCGAAAGGGATGAGTTAATAAGTTGAGAGGGGTCAGTGAGCCGAATTTGTGGTTGTACTCTTCATCTTGGATCACCACACAAGAACTTGGACTTAGGGAGGTGTTCAACGAGACAAACCACCGTGTACTCTTACACAGCCTCTCATCGTTCACCTTGTATTAGGGTCGATTCACCAACACTTTTCTACTATCATCAACATGATCACTACCATCCCGACTCACATCACAGTAATAACATGGTATCATACTAAGCATGCAATAAGCGATAACAATTGCAGGGGCCACATGATATCATTCAACTCCTACAGTTGCTAGGATTGTGGTTTGGTTACTACTGTGACAAAATGATAGGTCATGCAAAGGAATGGGTTCATCTATGCGGTAGAAACGAAGCATGGTGATCATCCTAAACAATGCATAAGAGAGACATGAGAGGGAAGTGGGATTTTATCGACATGATCAATGGGGTTTTGCTTGCCTTGCTGACGAGGTTCGGGTTCTAGATCTTCAGCGAAGGGGGTGACCTCTTGCTCCGGTTCCACCTCTACTCGACAAACAAAGCATGAAGTAGAAATCAATATGAATGCAATGCTCAAGCACATGATTGAATGTTAAAGCTTGAAGTACAAGTTTTGATGTGTGAGGCAATTCCATTTAAGTGGAATATATTGCATTTAAAATGCAAATTCAAACTCCACATTTTAATTCAACATTATCCAAGTAATATGTGATATGGTTTGATCATTTTGAATTATCTTCAAATGTGTATGATATGCCTCTGAGGTGTAAGTGAAATGTAGCATGTCGCCATGGTTCAAGTTGCCAAAATATTTGAATTAAATTTGATTTAATTCCATTTAAATCAAATAGCAAATGCTACTGATCACATTTTAAATTCAACTCAAACAGAGTTGAAAGTTGCATATTTGGAAAGATAATTTTCTCCTGATCATTTTTCATATATTATTTGTCCAATTTGGAGTTAATATGAATTTTCTATGAATTTCCAAAGTTTGGGGTATTTTCTGGAATTTCTGGATTTATTAAACTATTTTGCTTTTCTGGAAATTCAATTAAATTATTTACTGCGTCAGGCTGAGGACACGCTGGCGTCAGGGGGGGGGCTGACATGTGGGGCCACCCTGTCAGTGGCTGGGTTAACTTAACCCGTGGGTTAAATTAATCCAGTGGCTTAATTAAGCCACTGGGCCCACTGGTCAGTGACCCAGGGGGTCACTAACTGGGTGATTAGTGGCTAACCCACTGGCGGCTTGATGCCGGCGACTGGAGCCACGGCGGCGACTCGCCGGAATGAGCTAGGGGCCACGGGAAGCCACGGGGAGGACACCATCTTGCTCCTGGAGGTCGTCCGCGTCTTCTGGAGGCAACAGGGGTTCGCGGGGTGCTCGGAATCGACGACGGCGACGACTCCGGCGGAAGCAGAACCACGGCGAGGTCGTAGACGACGCTACCGTGCACGGTTCGGGCTGAACTCGCTCGCGTTCGAAAGCTAGCATGCTCAGGAGCCAAACGCACGCTCTGGCTGAGACGAAGGGGCACAGGGGCGACCTCGAGCTCATCCATGGCGGCGACAAGCTTCGGCATCCATGGTGGATCCGGCTAGAGCGAGCAAACCAGGGAAGAAGAGAGGGGTTTCACTCGCAAGCTCACCCTGAATCCAGCAGAGGTGGTGGCGAGGTCTGGGGTGGCTCAACGGCGGCGTAATCGACGAAGTCTTCCACGGCGGCCGGCGGAAGCTCGAGGAAGAATCCGGCGACTTCGACGGCTCCGAGTTCGATTCCTACTTCAGGTCGACGAGGACGACGACGACGAAGAGCTTGGACACGTTGGCTTGACTCCTCAACGTCAATGGCCACGAGTTCTTGCGACGGCGAGCGGCGGCGCTCTCGGGTGGCGATGGAAACGATCACGGGAGGAGGAGGAGGAAGCTCTGGAGGGGGGGAATGGACGCGTCGTTCTCCAGGGCGCGTCCAGGTGCGAGAAGGGGCCACGGGGAGGGGTGGAAGCTCGTCGACGACGACGTGTCGCCACCAGCTAGCTCGGTGGCATTCCACCGAGCAGCTTGGAGGCGCGGGAGGGGGAAGAAGACCCCCGTGCCCCTTTGGGCCGGCTGGGCTGGGGTGGGCCGACTTCGCCTGGGCGCCAGGTAAGGTTTTTCCCTTTTCTGTTTAATCTTTCCTTTCTGTTTTTCTGTAATTTGTTCTGTTTAGCTAAAATAAATAGCTAAACATTTTATCAAATGCTGAAAACTTTTATGTGGCCTCATAAAAATAACAACTAGCCACTCATAAACTTTCAACATTTTTAAAATTCAAATGATTTGAATTTTAAATCAAAAAGGGGTATTTCATTAATTCCAAGGTACTGTTTGAATATTTGAAAAATCTATGAGCATGGGATGGGTCCCACATCACTTGATATGTGATCACACTCATTTATAAGACTTTTCAAAACTCTAACATGAATTTTTGGAAAATATTTTTATCTGGCCTTTTGAAATAATTCATCTGGGGGGTGTTCCTTCTCCCATTTTGATTTTGAATTTGATTTCCAAGATTTCTTTTTGAAATTTTGACATGATGCAAAGGCACTAGCTAACCCTAGCACATACCTAACAGAGGGTTCTGACAACTCGCCCCCACTCAAAAGAATCTCGTCCCGAGATTCAGAAGTCTGCGGGAGGAAGGAGGGGTACTAGGTACTGAGACGGTCTTCTCTTTCCCATGTAGCTTCTCTTTCAGAGTGGTGTGACCATTGCACTTTCAGAAACCTAATCTTCTGACGACGAGTGACACGCTCTGCGGAATCAAGAATACGAACGGGGTATTCTCGATAAGAAAGGTCATCTTGGAGATCAAGCGTTTCATGGTCGACTTCGCGGATGGGGTCCTTGAAGCAACGCCTGAGTTGGGACACATGGAATACATCATGTACTCGGGAGAGGTGCGGAGGTAGTTCAAGTTGGTAGGCAACTTCTCCACGTTTGGCAATAATGCGGAAAGGTCTGATGTAACATGGGGCCAACTTGCCTTTGATACCGAAACGTTGGGTTCCCTTCAGAGGAGTAACCCGGAGGTAAGCCTTCTCATCCAGATTGTAGCTCTCTTGCCTATGATGACGATCATAGTAGCTTTTCTGACGAGACTGGGCTGCTTTCAATTGATCACGAACAATGCGAACTTGCTCTTCTGCTTCCTTGATCATGTCCGGTCCAAAGAATTGTCTTTCACCGGTTTTAGACCAGTTTAGTGGTGTTCGACATCGTCGTCCATAAAGGAGTTCAAAAGGAGCCATGTTCAGACTAGATTGAAAACTATTTTGATAAGCAAATTCGGCAAATGTAAGAGAATTCTCCCAATTCTTCCCGAATGAGATAACACAAGCTCTGAGCATGTCTTCAAGAATTTGGTTAACCCTTTCGACTTGACCGCTAGACTGAGGATGGAAAGCCGTACTAAAGGAGAGATGAGTTCCCAAAGCACGTTGGAAGCTTCCCCAAAATCTAGAGGTGAAAAGGCTACCACGATCAGAATTGATTTCCAACGGAACACCGTGAAGTGATACAATTCTGGAGATGTACAAGTCCGCTAACTGACTAGCAGTTATAGACTCGCGAACCGGAAGGAAGTGAGCAACTTTGGAAAGCCTATCTATGACAACGAAGATGGCATTGTTTCCTTTCTGGGTTTTTGGAAAGCCGGTGATGAAGTCCATACCGACTTTGTCCCATTTCCACTCAGGAATGGACAAAGGTTGAAGTGTACCAGCAGGTCTTTGATGTTCTGCCTTAATGCGACGACAAACATCACATTCGGCAACAAATTGAGCAATGTCTCTCTTCATTCTAGTCCACCAAAATCTCTGGCGTAGATCTCGGTACATTTTTGTGCTACCGGGATGAATTGAGAGGGGTGTGTCATGGGCTTCTTTGAGGATGAGTTGCCTTAGTTCCTTATTCTTAGGTACTACTAAACGATTTTCAAAGAATACCGTTCCTTTGCTATCTGTGGAGAAACATTTAGCAACTCCGCTAACAATGTTCTCCTTGATCCGGCGAACACCTCGTGCACGCCTTTGGGCAACAATAATTTGATCCTCAAGAGTTGGTTTCGCCACCAAGGTTGAAAGATAGCCATGAGGAACAATTTCAAGGTTGAGCTTGCGAAAGTCCTCATGAAGAAGTGGTTGATACTGCTGTAACATGAGGTTGTTACAGTACGACTTACGACTTAGTGCATCAGCCATGACATTGACCTTGCCTGGGGTGTAAGAAATTGCTACATCGTAATCTTTTATCAACTCAATCCAGCGTCTTTGCCTGAGATTAAGATCTGGCTGGGTGAAAATATATTTGAGGCTTTGGTGGTCGGAATAAATCTCACAACGATTACCAAGGAGGTAATGTCGCCAAGTTGTTAGGGCATGAACTACGGCAGCGAGTTCAAGGTCATGAGTAGGATAGTTCTCTTCATGTGGCCGCAATTGGCGTGAAGCATAAGCTACCACATGTCGATCTTGCAGAAGTATGCATCCTAACCCTTGCCGTGATGCGTCACAATAGATCTCGAAATCCCTTTTGGTGTCTGGAGGTGCAAGCACGGGTGCGGAAGTCAATCTTCTTTTTAGCTCTTGAAAGCTTTCCTCGCACTTGGGAGTCCATAAGAATTTCTTATCTTTCTTGAGGAGTTCAGTTAGAGGCTTTGCAACTTTAGAAAAGTTCTCGACGAAGCGACGGCAATAGCTGGCTAGGCCAAGAAAACTTCTAACTTGCTTAACCGATTCAGGTGGAGTCTAGTCAAGGACGGCCTGAACTCTCTCGGGATTCACAGCAATGCCTTTTGCAGAAATCACGTGGCCTAAGTAGGTCACTTCTGGTAGCCAGAATTCACACTTGGAGAATTTAGCGTACAGGCGATGTTCTCTAAGTTTCATCAATACCAGCCTTAAGTGTTCGGCATGATCTCCTTCGTTCTTCGAGTAGATGAGAATGTCATCAAGATAAACCACAACAAATTTATCTAGGTACTCCATGAAGATTGAATTCATCAAGCGTGAGAAGGTGGCGGGGGCATTGGTTAAACCAAAGGACATGACAGTGTACTCGTAAAGACCATAACGAGTAGTAAATGCCGTTTTGGGAATGTCCTCGTTTCGGATTCTGATCTGATGATAACCTAATCTCAAATCCATCTTAGAAAAGACAGCGGATCCTGCAAGTTGATCATAAAGATCATTGATCCTGGGCAGTGGGTATTTGTTCTTTATCCTCGCTAAATTTAGCGGGCGATAGTCTACGCACATCCTTTCTGTTCCATCTTTCTTCTTTACGAACAGAACGGGGCAACCCCATGGCGATGAGCTAGGGCGGATGAAGCCTTTTGCCAACAAAGCATCAAGTTGGGTTTTTAGCTCAGCTAACTCATGTGGGGCCATTTTATAAGGGCGTTTGGAAATTGGTGCGGTTCCTGGAACAAGATCCACTATAAATTCTACACACCTGTCGGGTGGCATGCCCGGCAGCTCTTCAGGAAAGACATCCGGGAAGTCACGAACCACCGGAATATCTTCAAGTTCGGGAAGGGGAAGTACATTCAAGGAATGCACTTGGTTTCTTGTTCTGGGTGAGGTATAGTTGATGGTTTTGCCTGAAGGGTGGGTGAGTTTCACGGATTTGCCTTTGCAATCCAGATAGGCATTCTGTCTTGATAGCCAATCCATGCCAAGGATGACATCAATGTCTGAAGACTTGAGGGCTATGAGTGAAGCAAGGAATACTAAACCCTCAGTTGCTATTTGATTACCATGGCTCACTCTATTAGTTTGCCATCTTGACCCTGGAGTTTGAATAACCATCGGGGTGGACAATTCAACAAAGGGTAACTCATGACGAAGTGCATAACTTTCCGACATGAATGAATGAGATGCTCCTGGGTCGAAAAGAACGGAAGTAGGAACAAAATTGACTGGGAGCGTACCAAGAATGACGTCAGTGGTGTCGTCAGTCTCTTCAGCGGCAACCTGGTTCAGACGTCCACGAGTTGCGGAAGGAGCGGGTTTGGCGGTGAAGACCTTCTGGGGTGGCTTGCCACGACTATTGTTGTTGTTGTTGCTGCCTCCGGCACGTGGTGGAGCATTTTGGTTCTGGACCTGGTTCTGGGGGCACTCGCGAGAGTAGTGGCCTGCCTGACCACACTTGTAGCAAGCTCCGAAAACAGTGCGTGGAGCTGGGTTGTTTGGTGGAGCTGGGTGGAACTGGGTGGGTGGACGAGGCGCCACATAGGATGGCCTCGGTGGGTTCTTCTGGCGGAACATGCTATTGGGGATCCAGATCTTGCGCTTCTGGGAGCTAGAACTGGATGATTCGTCATCTCTAGGATGTTTGCGAAAATCATTGGGGGTGTTCATGTCCTCTGCCTTGATGGCCTTGTTGACAAGGACCTGGAAGGTGGAAAAGTCATGAAGGTTGAGCTCACGATGGAGTCCACTGTTGAGGCCACGACGGAACCTCTCTTGTTTCTTGGAGTCGGTGGAAACTTCTTCAGTAGCAAAACGAGCCAATCGGTTGAACTCACGACTAAACTCGTCCACGGTTCTTCTGCCTTGAGTGAGGTTACAGAACTCCTCACGTTTGCGGTCCATGAGACCCTTGGGGATGTGGTGCTCGCGGAAGGACGTGCAGAACTCCTCCCAAGATGCAGGTGGTCCAACTGGGCGCATATTCAGAAAATTCTCCCACCAAGAGCTTGCTGCACCTTCAAGGTGATAGGTGGCATAATTGACCTTGTCGCCATCTGCAACATGGCCTGCTTGGAGCTTCCTCTCGATGCTGCGGAGCCAGTCATCGGCATCAAGGGGCTCGGTGGAGTAACTGAAAACCGGGGGATGAAGCCGGATGAAGTCGTTAAGAGACACCAGCTCAATGCGCTGCTGAGTGGTGTTGCGTGCGATGACTTCCAGCAGGTGATGAGAGTCACGGCGGTTCCTCTCGACCTCCATCAGAACTTGGGCCATCGTGGGTGGGGGTGGAAGGTTGCCTTCCTCCTGGTCATTCGCACGACCTTGGTTACGACCAATCTGGCCACGTGTTCCTTGAGACATCCTGAGGTGGAAAAACCAAAGTCAAACAGAGTTGATTGAAGAGTCTAATCAAGGTATTGAAGTACTGGAAGGATTACAGAGCAAAGGAAGTAATCATCTTGACAACATGGTGATAAAAGCATACAAGCCATATATTCACAAGCTGTCATACAAACCATACATCGTTTAAATACAAGCACTAGGCTAATACAAACGTGATGAAGATGATACATCCTTCAGAGGCACTCTGACTTCCTATACATCATTTATCTAAGCCTCTGGAACTGAGACACCTTGCTTACAATATACTAGGATACTACTACATCCTCACTAAGTAAGACCACAGGCGGTCTCACTCATCTCCATCTCCATAGTAGTCCTCATAAAAGTTACCCGCGTATCCCGGTAGCTGGAGGTGACCATCGGAAAACACGGAGGCTTGTGGACCCTGATATCCATTTGGGCAAGGATGGGGCCTAGGTCCAGTGTAGGGTGGAAGCAAAGGACCACGGGGTGGAAAAATTCCTCCAATCTCGGGCCAAGCAACTCGAGAAGGCATCTGGGTCCTCACTGGATAGATCGCATCGTACTCCACTGATCCCACGCTCACAAAGGGTGCCAAGAGTGTCAGTGCTCGGTACAAACGAACTCGAGTAGCGTGGAGCTCAAAACGGAGAGCACGTGCATCACGATCTCTGTCACTAGCAAACCTAGCAGTCACCTGGAGTGCTGGATCCTCTGCAGAGTGATCTGAGTAGAGTCCGGTGTAATATCCCTCTTCTCCTAGAAGTGCAGCAGGGATATAGCGGAAAGAAGTCTCTCTCAGCATGGTGTGCTCCTCTCTCAGCAGTGTAATACATGAGTATGCAGCATCCTGCATAGCCATGTTCTCGGTAACGCCGATGCCATGTCCAAAGTGGATAGGCTGGGTGACTCCAACGTGGTGCGGGTAGATCCGGACAATGCAGTGGAACTGCGTCTGGTTGAAGTCGTGGAACTGCTCCTCGATGGTGTACTCAGGATACCATCGATATCCCACATAGGACATCATCTCGATCAACGTGGCGGGATGGCCACGCACACCGAGGCACCTAGTCAAACGAACAATCTGCCGAGGGGGAAGATCTGCCATCTGAAACAGAAAGGAGTTTGCAAATGCATCAGATTATGAGATAAACCTGGAATAACTCGGACAGCATAACGGCTGTAATTGTAAGAAATGACAATTTCTTTCAATCATGAAAAACAGCACTTACATAATACGATGTAAGAAATCAGCATTATAATAATGCTAGGAAAACCTGACACAACTTTCCTACGGCTATAGGGAAGCAATCAACGAGATATGCTAATCAGACAGAGGAGAGCCTAGTCCTATCTTCCCGTAGAACAAGATGAGGGTGACTCAGAACTCAGAACGAAGGGGGTAAGGAGAAAAATGAAGCCTTACGTTGTTCCCATATATACCCAGAGTAACTATATAACTATAGCAAGCTAGACTCAACTTCGGCCAAGGCTACTAGTCCTACAGTCAGTCCTGCTCTGATACCAAGTCTGTCGGGACCCGGGGTTAGCGTATGCAAGTACAGTTAAGACATAGTCATATGGAGAGCCGAGAACCGCACCCACTTGTCTAAGCAGACAAGGCCAAGCACTGAACATTCTCGGAAAGCATCGTACGTGAGGGGAATCCCATCCAGGCCGGATGATCAACTGTGATGGGTCCTCATCGTCCGCACACAAGTCTAATGATATGGGTGGTGAACTCCCATATTCAAAGACAAGTCGCCTCAACCATACTATCGACTATCTCAAAACTCTTACATAGACTTACTCCAGCCCGATCACTTAGTCGGGGTCTAGGGCGGGCTCGATCATACCACAAAGTGTGCACGAGACGGAGTCTCGAGCAATCGCATCGTGATGCCCCAAGCTGCGCACATCTAAGGGCCACTTGGTGTATGAAAGACCGCCAGCCAAAACACAACTAAGGTCTCGAAAACCCATACAAAGACATGCATGTTATAAACATACACGCAGTACACATGCCTTGTATGAACAGCAGGTACCATTGCAATTCTCTACAAAGTGTACATTTTATTTATAACTCTTATAGAGTACACACAGAGATCACATACATGTGATCCAACATTACAACATAAAGCGGAAGCAAATTATGTCTGAGTACAGACAAGTTTAACAAATTGGCTTAAGAAGCCTTATTCAACATAAAGCCCTCCACGAGGGAACCAGTCTGCTGACTGGGACTAGACTAGCTTAACTTCAGTCGTCCAGCTCGATGAAGAAGCCACCTTCGGGGTCAGTGGCATCATCTAAAACATAGATTAAGCAAACGTGAGTACAAAGGCGTACTCAGCAAGACTTACGTAGGAGCTATACTACTCATGCACATGTATCAAGGTAAAGGGAGGTGGGGTTCACTCGCAGAAATGCCAGCTTTGACTTGGCTAGTCCTGAACTACGAGTACCAGACTTGAGGTAAGAAGCGTACACGAGTCCACTACTTTCACCAACCAATACACCACTATGGTGTCTTCCTCGACTTCCCCACGAGAAAGCACGCCATAGCACTCACACTTATCTTGGTGTGTTTTAGAAGTATCCGGTTCAAGTTATCTAATAATCAAGCTAAGCTTTCCAAGTAGTCCATAACCGCGGACGCGGCTATTCGAATAGTTTTGTTAACCCTGCAGGGGTGTACCGCTACACACACATGATCATCATTTACCGCCTTTGATCTCGACACCATTCAAGGGGTGTCAGCGAGGATGCTCACCACAACTGTTACCTCATAGCCTATCTAGTCCAAGAAAGCCGCCTACTTGGGTTGGCTACCACAATCGTGAACCCGGCCGGTTTACCGAAGTGGACCCAAGCGATGTGTGCGTGGTGCATAAGCCGGTCTCGGTTGAGCCGTTCTCTCACTTAGTATCCAGGCCACAAGCCTACCAGAACTCCGAACTACTGTGACATCTGGACATCGAAAGGGATGAGTTAATAAGTTGAGAGGGGTCAGTGAGCCCAATGTGTGGTTGTACTCTTCATCTTGGATCACCACAGAAGAACTCGGACTTAGGGCGGTGTTCAACGAGACAACCCACCGTGTACTCCTACACAGCCTCTCATCGTTCACCTTGTATTAGGGTCGATTCACCAACACTTTTCTACTATCATCAACATGATCACTACCATCCCGACTCACATCACAGTAATAACATGGTATCATACTAAGCATGCAATAAGCGATAACAATTGCAGGGGCCACATGATATCATTCAACTCCTACAGTTGCTAGGATTGTGGTTTGCTTAGTACTGTGACAAAATGATAGGTCATGCAAAGGAATGGGTTCATCTATGCGGTAGAAACGAAGCATGGTGATCATCCTAAACAATGCATAAGCGAGACATGAGAGGGAAGTGGGATTTTATCGACATGATCAATGTGGTTTTGCTTGCCTTGCTGACGAGGTTCGGGTTCTGGATCTTCAGCGAAGGGGGTGACCTCTTGCTCCGGTTCCACCTCTACTCGACAAACAAAGCATGAAGTAGCAATCAATATGAATGCAATGCTCAAGCACATGATTGAATATTAAAGCTTGAAGTACAAGTTTTGATGTGTGAGGCAATTCCATTTAAGTGGAATATATTGCATTTAAAATGCAAATTCAAACTCCACATTTTAATTCAACATTATCCAAGTAATATGTGATATGGTTTGATCATTTTGAATTATCTTCAAATGTGTATGATATGCCTCTGAGGTGTAAGTGAAATGTAGCATGTCGCCATGGTTCAAGTTGCCAAAATATTTGAATTAAATTTGATTTAATTCCATTTAAATCAAATAGCAAATGCTACTGATCACATTTTAAATTCAACTCAAACAGAGTTGAAAGTTGCATATTTGGAAAGATAATTTTCTCCTGATCATTTTTCATATATTATTTGTCCAATTTGGAGTTAATATGAATTTTCTATGAATTTCCAAAGTTTGGGGTATTTTCTGGAATTTCTGGATTTATTAAACTATTTTGCTTTTCTGGAAATTCAATTAAATGATTTACTGCGTCAGGCTGAGGACACGCTGGCGTCAGGGGGGGGGCTGACATGTGGGGCCACCCTGTCAGTGGCTGGGTTAACTTAACCCGTGGGTTAAATTAATCCAGTGGCTTAATTAAGCCACTGGGCCCACTGGTCAGTGACCCAGGGGGTCACTAACTGGGTGATTAGAGGCTAACCCACCGGCGGATTGACGCCGGCGACTGGAGCCACGGCGGCGACTCGCCGGAATGAGCTAGGGGCCACGGGAAGCCACGGGGAGGACACCATCTTGCTCCTGGAGGTCGTCCGCGTCTTCTGGAGGCAACAGGGGTTCGCGGGGTGCTCGGAATCGACGACGGCGACGACTCCGGCGGAAGCAGAACCACGGGGAGGTCGTAGACGACGCTACCGTGCACGGTTCGGGCTGAACTCGCTCGCGTTCGAAAGCTAGCATGCTCAGGAGCCAAACGCACGCTCTGGCTGAGACGAAGGGGCACAGGGGCGACCTCGAGTTCATCCATGGCGGCGACAAGCTTCGGCATCCATGGCGGATCCGGCTAGAGCGAGCAAACCAGGGGAAGAAGAGAGGGGTTTCACTCGCAAGCTCACCCTGAATCCAGCAGAGGTGGTGGCGAGGTCTGGGGTGGCTCAACGGCGGCGTAATCGACGAAGTCTTCCACGGTGGCCGGCGGAAGCTCGAGGAAGAATCCGGCGACTTCGACGGCTCCGAGTTCGATTCCTGCTTCAGTTCGACGAGGACGACGACGACGAAGAGCTTGGACACGTTGGCTTGACTCCTCGACGTCAATGGCCACGAGTTCTTGCGACGGCGAGCGGCGGCGCTCTCGGGTGGCGATGGAAACGATCACGGGAGGAGGAGGAAGCTCTGGAGGGGGGGAATGGACGCGTCGTTCTCCAGGGCGCGTCCAGGTGCGAGAAGGGCCACGGGGAGGGGTGGAAGCTCGTCGACGACGACGTGTCGCCACCAGCTAGCTCGGTGGCATTCCACCGAGCAGCTTGGAGGCGCGGGAGGGGGAAGAAGACCCCCGTGCCCCTTTGGGCCGGCTGGGCTGGGGTGGGCCGACTTCGCCTGGGCGCCAGGTAAGGTTTTTCCCTTTTCTGTTTAATCTTTCCTTTCTGTTTTTCTGTAATTTGTTCTGTTTAGCTAAAATAAATAGCTAAACATTTTATTAAATGCTGAAAACTTTTATGTGGCCTCATAAAAATAACAACTAGCCACTCATAAATTTTCAACATTTTTAAAATTCAAATGATTTGAATTTTAAATCAAAAAGGGGTATTTCATTAATTCCAAGGTACTGTTTGAATATTTGAAAAATCTATGAGCATGGGATGGGTCCCACATCACTTGATATTTGATCACACTCATTTATAAGACTTTTCAAAACTCTAACATGAATTTTTGGAAAATATTTTTATCTGGCCTTTTGAAATAACTCATCTGGGGGGTGTTCCTTCTCCCATTTTGATTTTGAATTTGATTTCCAAGATTTCTTTTTGAAATTTTGACATGATGCAAAGGCACTAGCTAACCCTAACACATACCTAACAGAGGGTTCTGACACAGCGGGATCAACATCATCTTCACCCGAACACTCGACGAGATACTCATCCAAAACAACGCACTCAGGTCCTCAGGCACAACCTTCCACGGGATCGTACCAGGAAAAGCAATCTACCCCCTCGGAAGGATAAGCCTGGAGGTAGTCTGCGGGAACGCGACGAACTTCCGCAAGGAACCACTTGACTTTGAAGTGGTCGATTGGAAGTCGCAATACCACGCAATTCTCGGGCGGCCAGCTTTCGCTCGCTTCATGGCCATACCCCACTACACCTACCTCAAGATGAATATGCCAGGCCCAAACGGGGTCATCACAATCAGCGGCAGTTTCGTCAGATCCGACCGCTGCGACAAAGAATTCCACAAGATAGCAAAAGCATTCGTAACCCACCAAGACAGCAGGACCACGGGACTCGCAGAAGAAGCGCTCTCGTAGAAGGAAAGGAACATCGCCCGAAGAAACCCAGCACCGGGAGACAAAGCTACCAGGCCCTTAAAGCCACTACATCATCACTCTAAAAGGAACCTACCCTCAACAGAGCACTCCTACTCTTTGTAAAGAACAGCAGGAAAGATATTACATAAATGTTTTTCCACAAAATTACTCGGCACTCGGGGGCTCGCCGAAGCAGCCACCCCCCGAGGTGTCCTCTGCAATCGCGGCAAATTAACCTCGGCACTCGGGGGCTCGCCGAAGCAGCCACCCCCCGAGGCGTCCTCCGCAATCGCGGCAAATTAACCTCGCCACTCGGGGGCTCGCCGAAGCAGCCACCCCCCGAGGCGTCCTCCGCAATCGCGGCAAATTAACCTGGCACTCGGGGGCTTGCCGAAGCAGCCACCCCCCGAGGCGTCCTCCGCAATCGCGGCAAATTAACCTGGCACTCGGGGGCTCGCCGAAGCAGCCACCCCCCGAGGCGTCCTCCGCAATCGCGGCAAATTAACCTGGCACTCGGGGGCTCGCCGAACCAGCCACCCCCCGAGGCGTCCTCCGCAATCGCGGCAAATTAAGCTGGCACTCGGGGGCTCGCCGAAGAAGCCACCCCCCGAGGCGTCCTCCGCAATCGAGGCAAATTAACCTGGCACTCGGGGGCTCGCCGAAGCAGCCACCCCCCAAGGCGTCCTCCGCAATCGCGGCACATTAACTTAGCCCTCGGGGGCTCGCCGAAGCAGCCACCCGCCCGAGGCGCCCCACGCAACTTCAAATGCAGACGATATATACAACCAAGAAGAAGCACATACAATGAAGGGAAGCACCTAATCTTTAGGCTCCAACTTTGCCTTAATAAGTGCACCCAGATGGCGATCGTTCTCTTCGCAAACTCACCTCACAACCTGGTGCGCATGCCTATCTACAGCCACGTAGTGCTCATTCATCGGATGACCCCTACCACCTGGAGGACCCGCGACCACCTGAGCTAAATCCACCCCTGGCCAATGACTATGGACCAAGCCCAAAGCAGCTCGGGCTCCAGCACGAATCTGATGATCCATCACCTGACGTAACTCAGCAGGCTGAGAGAAAATGTGACAAAGCCTCTCAAGGGATGAAGGAACCACCTCCAACGGATAGAACTCAGCATGGATACCACCCAGTACCCGCTGGCAGTAACTGAGAGCTTCCGGTACCTGCTCAACTCGGCGACGAAGCAAAGCAAACACTTGATCACGAGTCCCATCTTCCCAAAAGGGATTGCTCGCCTGCACACTAGGATCATCAAGCCGTGACATCTCCGACTTAAGAGCCCTCTCTTCATCCCGAGTTCGCCCTGCCAGCACTTCGAAACTCAAAAAACTACGATCAAGACAAAGACGACAAAAACCCACCAAGCGGAATCAAGCAACCGAGGAGAGGCAAGACTCACCCCGCAGGAGGTCGGACAGCTTCACCACCCAACTACGGACTCGGCACGCTCACGCCGAGTACGCTGAATGGCCATGGACCCCTTCAGTCGGACAATATCCCGCTCAGCGTCCTTCAGCCGCAAGCAAACGGACTCGTACGCACCCTCGCGAGCGTCATCCATCAGCGAACTCCACGGACGAAGGAAGCCCGGAGTGGCCTACCGCAGGGTGAACAAAACAAATCAAAATAGCAAAAGATCAACCATCACAACAGAGTCACGAATTACAGACAGAGTCCCCAAACGGCGCAACACTACTATGCCTCCCCCTCACCTACGGCAGGGGGACCCTGAGCATCTACAACTTGTTGCAGGCGACGAGCCAGCCTGTCGGCTCGGTCGTCCTGCTCACCAGAATAATGCGGGATGGTTTCAACCAAGGAATCATCAAAGCAAACCCCATGCCCTATGAGGAAGACAAGGGCCATGGAGGAACCACTCACCACGCTCTCCGCCACCAGTTCCACCATATCTTTCCCATCAGGGCCGAACGCAGCAACCCGAGCACCCAGGCCATCAGGCACCTTCGTACCATCCGGCATAAGGTGCTCGTGCGCAAGACCCACAAGATTGGAAGCCCGGGCGCAGACGTCCTCAACCACTACAACAGCATCCGCAACAGCATCAACAGCACCTTGGAGAATCCCAGATCCCGACGCAGCAGCCTCCATCGGCTTCGCACCTACAGCAGCTGCACCAAACAAAGAATCGTCATCAAGGCAAAACAATGGAAACAGCAACAGTCGAACACCAAACTTACACACGAGCGAGCCCGTCAAGGCGCGAAGACATTTGCCCTCGACTGCCTCCACCTGCGCATGCGCATCCTCAGCCTAGAGAAGGCGAACCAGCTCCTCACGTTGACCATGCAACTCCGCCTCCTTGGAAGCCAAGGCAGCCTCGAGAACGGAAACAGTCTTTTCCGCCTTTTCGGCTTGTTTCTTGGCAGCCTGGCGATGACCTGCGAGGCAACGACAGTACTCATAACAAAATACGAAGCACCCAAAAGCTCAGCAGCACAAGAATAAAACTCACCATTCATAGCAGATAAGGCATCCTGGGCAGACTCATGGGCCCGTTGCCAACGCTCAGCATCAAGAACCAAACGCTCACAGTGCTGGAAAACAAGATGCAAGAACCAGGAAATCAGGTGTTAATTAAAGACAAAGTCTACAAGCAACTGCAAACAGTTACTTCTAGCCTCGGGGGCTACTCCCATCGGGAGCACTGCCGTGCCCCCGATGATAAAACAACACTGACACGAATCATCTTACCAGCTTGGAGACATGGTCGAAAGCACGGGCTTTGTCTTCAATCGCCAGACCAAGACGGCCAAAGTACGGAGGACCAAGTTCGGTCGGCCTAGGCTCAGAAGCAGCAGCACCAGGCTCCCCAGAAGAAGGTACACCGGGAACTACACCCGCAGTCGAAACGGCAGGAGTCGCCGCCGGCCTAGATTGGCCAGCGGCAGCCGAGTGGTCGTCAAGATGCTTGACTGCCGCCCCAGAACTCGTTGACTTCAGATCAGTAGCAGTTGCGCTGGTACACGAAGCAGCCGGCGCAGGCGCAACACTACAAAATAAAAGCATTATCAGTCGCAAGAATAAGGAAAAAGAAACGGGCACTAATTCAGTAGAATCTTACCCGACACGCGCACCACGAGGACGCCCCAACCTCCCAAGCCTGGCCCTCTTGGGAGGAGGGGCCGGAGCAACAGCCGAAGGGGAAGGCCTAGCAAAAGGAGCAGCAGAAGGGACAACATCACCTAACGCGGAATGATCTTCAGCATCCAAGGGGCGCGACCGCTTCACACGGAAGGGACTCGAGTCCTCACTATCTCCGGTCTCCACTAGCACAATCTCAGCATTAGCAGACGGCGCAGTATTATCAGCTGCATCAGGCTCTTCACGAATATCGGCGTCTTCCGGCTGCGGAGGATTACACGGCACTGGAGCATGGCCCTACAAGACAAGCAATGTCAACAACAAAACAAAACTAGGTACTCGTCCAAACAGATGAAGGAAAACGGAGAAAGAGGAGGAAGGAAATGGCTGGGTAAAACCTACAATTCACCCGGCCGCATGGTATTTAACTCAAGAGCCTGGCAAGAAGGACCACCAGCCAACCTTTTCGCCCAGTAAAACGTGCCACGATCCCGTACAGAGGCGAAAAGCATGGAAAATCCAACAGGCGCAGTAACAACACCGCCCACTACGCGCGCAAAAAGAGGACCATGATCGCGCGACGCGAAAATTTCGGCGGGACAGCGCCAAGTCATTTCACACGACAGACCGCAGCGGTCAACAAATTGCAGAAGACCACGCCAACGTCATATCACAGCAAGGCGTACTCAGTACTCCATCAAGGCCCAGAGATCCCATCTTTCAGGTCTTTTCCCCAAGGAAGAAAAACATCTTACTCCTATCGGGAGCGTACATCATAAGAGTCCCGGGTGCTCCCTCACCCAAAGGTCAGCCACGTGCTCGAGTGAACACTCGCACTTATGAGAGTCTCGGGTGCTCCCTCAACCCGACGTAAGACAAACAAACACTCGACAAGACCATACGGTGCTAAGAGTCTCGGGTGCTCCCTCACCTGAAGAGCCGAAACGGCATTCGAGTGATTACTCGCGAATAACCCCCCGACTGAGTATTCGAAACAAAGCTCCCCGAGTGAATGAGTGAACAGATCGCTTGATGTTTTGTTCCAAGCGGGTGCAATGCTATAAGGCTCCGCGCCTCAAAAACACACATTCTTGGAACACGATACACTATGCCCAGATGCCACGCATGATTAGCGTGTAGGTAAGACCCCGCTGCAAAGTACGGCCGGGCTGGGACTTGCCGAAGAGCGATTTCACTCCCATCCTTTCCCATGCGCAGAGCATGATAGAAAAGCCGGGCGGACGAGCCTTAGGCTACACACATTACTGGCGGCAATTGAACACCGTAAGACCTGAAGCGGCCGGACTTTTGCTCGACACCAGTGTTCCAAGCTCACGTCAGGGGACGTGGGTTTGATTGGGCTACTGTGGTATTTTCCCTAGTGCAATTCACCAAGGCTCGACCCGTCGACTCCTTGCGCCCTTTCAGCTTAGCATCCCTTGAAACAGGTTTTGTCATGGCCACCAGACTGCCAGCGAATCACGGATGAACCGTGCATATCAATGAACGACAAATGAATGTACTCGAGTCCCTGCGCGACTCTTCGAGTCCCCCAGGCACTCGGTGGCTACTGACGAGGGGGTGACCCCACGACTCCTATGGATGACCCTACCTGGTGTCCATGAAGGCAGAAGGCCCATGAAGATACGGCCTCGGCCCACTAGTTGGCACCGACGTAGGAGTTCTTGACTCACAAGGAAGGTGAGAAGACCTGCCGTATGGAGAAAGCTAGGGTTAGGAAATCTTACCTGTACACGTAGATGAACTCCCCGAGACCTATCCCGGTATATAAGGGCTAGGAGGGGCGACGCCAAAGACATCCAATCTCACCTGTAACCCTAGCCTTGAGCGCTCCAGCCTTGGCCTCCACTGTAACCGCATCTCCCCAATCAATAATATCGAGCGGGAGCGAGCCTTCCTGTTTGCCGACGAGCTATCGTCCAACCTGTGCCTCTCATGACTAACCCAGGGTCCCTGACCATGGGATTTGCCAGGGTTGATCCCCGTCACCAGGTGCCTTCGGGAAGAGTCAGACCTGATAGAGGCTCAACGACTAAGCCTCTCCCATACACGTCCTCAAGGACCTGCAAGTCAAATCCCCCCTGATTACCAAGGGCGAGCGCTATTCCACAACCCTCACTAGTCGACTCCTCCAGGATTTCATGCCGCCTAGACAGCCGATTCCTCCGCCACGTCCAGATCGGTTCCATACACCTCCTCATCAGTTCAATAACCCCTATGCAAATGTCGTGGCGTCAACTAGGTTCCTCACCAATGCGCCAATTCATGGAGAAACTCTAGCGGATCATGCCGCTCGAGAAGCTGTCGACTTACTCAAGATTTGGATCACGCAGCTAGCCCAATATTCACAGGGACTCTCATACTTACATGGGACTCTGTACAACAGTATGAGCCGGCAAGAAGAATCGCCGGCTCCCGCATCCTCGAGAAGTCATCGCCAGCACGGAGCGCCTCCGCCTCCGAACCCTCAGGGGGAAGTGAGAGTTCTGGACGTACTGGATCCTAAAACCGAGCGCCATATAGAGCCGGTGACCTCATTTCCCCCACAAGATCAAAATACCGAGTTCGTCAGCAGATCCGTGGGCAACCGGTGTCTGGTGTCGGCTTTAAGGAACACATGCTTGCCCCCACATTTCAAGGGACCGCGTAAGATTCCAAACTATACAGCTGACATGGACCCGGCAACTTGGATCGAAATCTATGACCTCGCCATGGATATGATGCAAGCCAACGAAGAGGTCTGTGCCCGTTACCTCAGGATGATGTTGGAATGGCCGGCCCGTACGTGGTTCAAAAATCTCCCAGAGAACTCCACCACCTCTTTGAAGGATCTCAAGGAAAATTTCATTAAGAACTTCCAAGGCACCTGCCGGCGAGCCACCACAATCGTCGACTTGGAGCATTGTGTCCAGAAGGAAAAAGAGTCGGCCCTAAGCTAGGCACGATGAGTCGCAGAGATAGTCCATTCCTCAGACACAATTAATGCCCAGACAACAGTGATCGTCTTGGAAAGAAACTGCAAGTTTGAACCCCTAGTACACAAGCTTGGCCGACTCAAGAGAACGGTCAACAACATGGGAGAGCTCATGAACGTGGTCATCAAGTATGCCGAGTCTGAAAAAACCAAGGATGTTGATTCGGAAGAGGATAAAACGGCCCAGAATAAAAAGAGTGGTGACAAAGGATGCCAAAGCCAGAATCAACAGACCAAGCGCCGAATCTATCAGACTGCTTGTGACTTGGTAGCCAACACGAATGTCGGCTTCCAAAGGCAGAATCAGGGGGGCAACAACTACAGTAGGTCGGAAGGAAATTTCCGTCCCCCCAGCAGCTTTGAAGAAGCCATGAAAAGGCCTTGCCCAACACATAGTAAACCTGCCCGTCCAGCCAATCACACCTGGGAAGAGTGCAAGTTCACGAAAGAGTACGCACGGCTCGGAAGCCAGGGAACTCCCGGGTCAGGTGGAGGAGCCGGCCAGAACAGCAACAACCAAAATTTTGGCCATCAGGTAGTCGGTGCAGCACCTCAACACCACAGACCCATAGGAGGAGGGCAGCAAAATCAGCCAAGGCTTGCAGGATTCCAAGCAAACCTGAAATAACTTCAAGATCACTCGGCATACCATGTATTCACCACCAATAGCTGTCGGAGGGACAGGAAGCTACATCAGAGAGCCGCCATGAGTGTGGCCACGGAGTCGGCTTGTCCCAGGTAGCTTAATTGGTCTGAATAGCCGATCACCTGGACAAGGGAAGACCACCCTCCAGTGGTAGAGAACCCGGGCACAATGGCCCTGGTATTCTTGCCAAAAATTGGATGATACACACTTGACAAAGTGCTCATGGATGGAGGAAGCAGTATCAACATCCTTTACTACGAGACTTTCCGTAGGATGGGATTGACTCAAAAACAACTACAACCCTCCAACACTGTTTTCCATGGAATACTCCCAGGCAAGTCGGCACGCCCGATAGGCAAGATCTACCTGGAGACAGCTTTTGGGAATGCTCAAAATTTTTGCTCTGAGATCATACCCTATGAGGTGGTAAAACTCGAGAGCCCATATCATTCCATCTTGGGCAGACCGGCTTATGCCAGGTTCATGGCTCGACCATGCTACGTCTATCTAAAACTGAAAATGTCGGGTCCTTACAGCCCAATTACGGTAGAGGGGAGCCGGTCCAAGGCCTCCGAGTGCGATGATCAACACGTCAAGTTTGCTGATTCGGCATGCGCCAAAGAGGACTTGTCAGCATACCAAGAGAAGGTAGACCCAGCAGACTCCACTATCCTGAAGAAACCGACTCCTGATAACAACCCCAAATTCCAACTGGCTCAAGATATAAATAAAGTCAACTTTGTCCCTAGTGACGCTTCCCAGCAGTTCATCATTGGGACAGGGTTATCTGATAAATAGGAAAGAGCATTCATCGAGTTCCTCTGTGAGAATCAGGACATTTTCGCATGGAAACCTTCTAACATGCCAGGTGTCCCGAGGGAACTCGATCGCTGAGCACCACCTAAATATTGATCCAAAACTGAAACCGGTCAAGCAATTCCTTCATCGTTTAAATGACGAAAAGAGAAACGCCATTGGGGAGGGGATAGCCCGGCTCCTTGCTGCTGGGTTTATCATGGAAGTTTTTTTATCCGGGGTGGCTCGCAAACCCGGTCCTCGTTTTTAAAAAGAATGGGACTTGGCGTATGTGCATTGACTACACCGACTTGAACAAGGCTTGCCCAAAGGATCCCTTTGCGCTGCCCCACATTGACTAGATCATAGACTCGATTGCGGGATGTGACCTCCTGTGTTTTCTCGATGCCTACTCTGGATATCACCAAATCAAGATGGATCTTGAGGACTAGGAGAAAACGGCTTTCATCACTCCCTTTGGGATATACTGCTATACTTTTATGCCTTTCGGCTTGAAGAATGCGGGAGCCACATATCAGCGAACAGTACAAAGTTGCTTCAAAGAATAAATTGGGCGCAACGTACACACTTACGTGGACGACATAGTAATCAAATCTCAGCTGGCCGACTCACTCATCAGTGAGCTCCAAGAAACATTCAAGAATATGCGCAAGTACCAGATGAAGTTAAACCCGGCCAACTGCACCTTTGGGGTCCCTGTAGGAAAGCTCCTCGGATACATAGTATCAGAGAGAGGCATGGAGGCGAACCAGGAAAAAATCAATGGTATCATGGCCCTTCAGAAGCCAGCCTCAGTGAAAGGAGTCCAATGACTCACAGGGTGTGTAGGTGCCCTAAGTCGGTTTCTAAGCCGACTTGGAGAAAAAGCAATCCACCCGTACCGACTCTTACGAAAGTCAGAAAAAATTGTTTGGGATGATGTGGCTGATCAGGCCCTGGAGTCGCTGAAGAAACACTTGTCCCAGGCTCCAAACCTGGCAGCTCCTAAGCCAAAGGAACCAATTCTACTCTATATCTCATCCAACAATCGAATAGTCAGCGATGTGGTCGTGGTTGAGCATATGGAAGCCAATAAAGAGCACCCCTTGCAGAGACAAGTCTACTATGTTAGTGAGGTCCTGACTTCATCAAAGCAATGCTACCCTCAATGGAAGAAGTTGGTCCTTCGTGTATTCATGGCAAGTTGGAAGCTCAAACACTATTTCCAGAAGCACCACATAACTGTAGTCAGCTCAGCACCACTCGCATATATCATCCAAAACCGGGAAGCCGCGGGAAGGATTGCAAAGTGGGCTATAGAGTTGGGGGCTTATCATATCAAATATGAGCCACGCACAACCATCAAGTCCCAGGCGTTGGTCGACTTCATCAATGACTGGACAGAAATCCAAGCACCTCCAGAGAAGTCGGTTACCAAATATGGGACGATGCACTTTGATGGGAGTCGACAACTCCAAGAATCAGGAGCCGACGTGATCCTTACCTCACCGAAAGGAGAGAAATTCTTCTATGTCTTGCAATTGCAGTTCACTTGCACCAACAAAGCAACAGAATATGAGGCCCTGCTTCATGGGCTGCGGCTGGCTCGTGAGATGAACATAAGCCGGATTCAATGCTATGGCGACTCAGACCTTGTTTCTCAACAAGTGTCAGGGAAATGGAACTCCAAAGATGCCACCATGGTAGCTTATTGTCAAGAGGTAGAAGTACAAGCCGGTTTCTTTGTTGGATACCAGGTGGATTATGTGGAGCACAAGCTAAATGAAGAAGCAGATGCTTTTTCCCGGCTTGGCTCTCAGCGAAATCCGGTTCCACCAAATGTGTTCGTGGATGTCCTAACAAAGCCGTCAGTACAAGTACCAACCGAGCAAGACATAGCAGAGCCGGATCCATAACCGGCTCTGGTGGCCGCAATACACACCACCCCTAATGGGTTGTACCTTATTTGGATTACAAGACCTAGGGAATCCTACCCTCAAATGAGATACTGGCTAGGAAAATTGTTAAGAGGAGCAAATCCTTTGTGCTCATCAATGGTGAGTTACATCGGCAAAGTCCCGCAGATGTTTTTCAGAGATGTGTTTCGCCAGAAGAAGGCATAGAAATCCTCAATGATATACACTCTGGAGATTGCGGACATCACGCCGGCTCTCGTTCAGTAGTGCCTAAAGCTTATAGAAACATATTCTACTGGCTCACATCACATACGGACATAGAGGATATAGTCAAGAAGTGCGATGGATGTTAGCGTTATGCAAAGCAAGCTCACGTTCCGGCTCAAGAACTCAGGATGATCCCTAACACTTGGCCCTTTGCAGTGTGGGGGCTTGATATGGTGGGACCTTTCAAGAGGTCAGCCAAAAAGAATACACACTTATTAGTGGCAGTGGATAAATTCACAAAATGGGTTCAGGCAGAGCCGGTCAGTAAATGTGACGGTGCAACAACACTAAAATTCTTGAAAAATATAATATACAGATTTGGCTACCCTCCCAACATCATCACTGATAATGGATCTAACGTGTCAGAAGGGGTTATGCAACGATTCTGCTAGAACGAGCACATCCGACTCGACCTTGCATCGGTAGCTCACCCACAGTCCAATGGACAAGCCGAGAGAGCTCATGGCGTGGAAGTGATCATGGCTCCTCGCCCTTTGTTGGTTACCCCGAGTGGAAGGTGAGAAGTAGGATAGCAGTAAATTTCCCCTATGTAGAGGATAGGGTTTGTCTCCCGTAGGACTCCGGCAATGATAAGTAGGTGGTTCAGCAAGTGATGCGCCATCTGAAAAGAATCACTTGCTTCTCCTGGACCTGCACACGAACTTTGCTCCCAACGAAGTTCAGAGAGGTTGTCAATCTCTCCGGTCTTGTTGTTTACAAAGGATAAAAAACAAGGGATAATAATAATAATAGTAACTGAAAGTAAAAGCTAGAAAATAAATGATCGGGTAAACAATGACGAGAATATGGACCGGGGTCCCATGATGTTCACTAGTGATGTCTCTCTCCCAAAAGATGATAAAACTTCTATGCGAGGTAAAAAAATTACAAACGGGCAATTGACAGGATTATAAACGCACCGCAATGCTAACTGTGCTACAAAATAAAGGAAGAGGCTCAAAAGCAAGGGAAGTATGCCAAAATAAGTAGACCGAAATCCATCTGCATCTACTACTAATCATCCACCTTGAGATATCTATCCAGAACATCTCGCTGGTATTAAGTTGCGAGCCCCACACAAAGTGTAAACCCAAAGCAATAGACAACTGCATTAAAAATAACTTTGCGTAAAGTAAACAATCCTTGCAACCGCGGTTACAACCACCGTTGTTTTCCCCCTTGTGGCCACAGCACATCCCCTAGACTCATGTTTCTGTCACTCAAGAGTTTCATCAGGGGGCATGTACCCACAATCGAGCATAACGTTCCCGCTTGGAGTTACTACCTACCACTTGGCCAAAGAAATAAACAGCAACGAAGTACATGCAAGAATTACTTCGGAACAAAAATACAAAAGATAAGAACCAATTATACTACTCTATCACAATCTGAACATAATCTCACAATCCATCAGATCCCATCAAACTCAGCATAGCAAAAAGAAGAAAGATTACATATGTGCCTCGATCATGTAGGGAAGCTCACGAGGTCTAAACCATGAAGATCAAAGAGGGGAGGAGAACATCACATAGCTACTGATCACGGACCCATGGTCCAAAGGAAACTACTCACGGCACATCCGGGAAGTGTCCATGGTGGAGGAGAATCTCCCGGAGGTCGATCCTCCCTCCGGCAGGGTGCCGGGAAGGGTCCTGACGGTGCTCCCGATCTTGGAAGCGCGGCAGCGGAGGAATAGAGGCGAGATCACGAAAAAGGATTCTGTCTTCAGAGGTTTCCCGTGAAGGAGATTAAATAGGCGAAGGGGGCCAGCCAGGGGGGCCACGAGGAGTCCATGTGCCCCCTGGCGCGGCCAGGCCCTTGGCGGCGCCAGGTGGCCGCCTGGGCACCTGGTGGTGGCCCCCCAGCCCTCTTTCGAGGCTCTAGAAGCTTCCGGTACGCTGATTTTTTTATCTGATTTTTCCCGGATTTTTGGAGCACTTTTTATATGGGGGAAAACTGAAATAGAAAAACAGCAGAAAGCAGAAACTGGCATTGGGGTGCACTGAGTTAATAGGTTAGTCCAAATATGATCAAAATTGTATGAAAGTGTATCTATATCATAGCAATGTATCAAAAAACATGCATGGAGCGAGAAGAAATTATCGATACGTTTGGGACGCATCAACATCCCCAAGCTTAATTCATGCTCGTCCTCTAGTAGGTAAATGATAACAAGTATAATTTCTGTGGTGCCATGCTAGCAACCATATAAGAACTTTGAAAATTAAAGCAATCAAGGTATGTGATTCAATTCAAGTCAAAACATGCAAGAGTCTATATTAGCATTGAAACAAGCAACAAAAGAACATTAGGTGCAAGAGCTATCACTGTCCGTGACTCCAATGTCTCCAAATGGTGTTTGCGTGGAAGAAGAGGGATAAGGAATACGAGAAAAAAGTATTTTTGTGTTGAGAACTCAATCTACTAAAGTTTCACACTTGGTCTTCTTTGGAATGTTATCTTGACTCGTCCCCAGACCACTAGCCAGGTACAAGTCAATTTGATCGACTCCCTTTCGATATTTTGAGCACTCATACAATGGATGAGCGTAGGCACGAGAGTTGACACCTAGGATGGCAAAGAGAGAAATATGGTGGAGGAGGAAGACAAAAAGAGTGAGAAAGGCTCACATCAATGAGTACAATCATAGGCGAGAGGGCCAAATGATAGATATGATGTGAGGAGTAGGGATTGCCATGCCACAGATGCACATATGAGATGAAAATATCTCCAATGGAACTAGTGGGGGTGATCTAACTTGCTCGCTCATGAAGACCAAGAGCTCTTTTGAGGAGGCTCTTCCTTGGAATATGCAATCCAAGTTCTATAGTGTGAAGGTCCCCACATAGCTATATGCATGAATGATCATCTCTATGGAGTACAAGGATAAGAGGGAGTACTAGTGTGGATCTTTCAAAAGGATAGTAGTGTTTCCCCTTCCTCTCTTTTTATTTTCTTTTTTTCTCTTTTTTCTATTTTTTTTATTTTTTTGGTGGCCTTAATGGCTCTTTCTATTTAACTCTCATTTGTCCTCTTTGGGATCTTTTATTTTGTCCACTTTGGGATCTTTACCTGACTTAAAGGCAACACTCTAATTTACAAGAGGGTATAGAAGATCTTTCACACTTTACAAGGTACTCAAATCATAAAGAAGATGTAGCTATCATGATGTATGCAGTGTATGCCTCTACCAGTGTAGCAGGAACATGTATGACATGAAGATCAAGTCATGAAGAGGTGGAAGTTGCATGTCAATATATCTCGGAAAGGCTATGGAAATGCCTTGATAGGTAGGTATGTTGGATGTTTTGAGGAAAGATATAAGGAGGATTATGATGACAGAGTGTATCATGCAAAGGGTTTGGATGTACCGGCGAAGGTGGATGCCAACTCTCGGAGTGAGAAGAAAGAAATGCACGGCACAGGAGAGGCTAGAAAATATGAGGAGGTGGAAGTGTCAACTTTCAATACTTACATTAGTCCGAAGAACTCATGCACTCATTATCGGTAACTCTCAATCTAATAAGGAGGTTCACAAAGAGACAAGTACCCCGAGGAGGAGTGTATGGGGGTTTGGTTATCCTTGCGCATCCTCGACTCATGGTACGTGAGTGTACTCTAATATTCGATCCCTCCAAAGATTAGCGATCCATCTAGTAGCTAGAGTTTTCAACTAGTTTTGTAGGTTTTTGAAAATAAACACGGATTTCCCAAAATACGACACCTATCACTAATAGGATAGAGCTCTTGACACCAAAATTTCAAACATTACTCACATCAATACCTCAAAACTATTCCAAGTTACTACTAAAATTAAATAGGAACCTCAATTACCTACTCTCAAGACAAGACACAACTCAGTGCAACAACCAACTCTCTTAACAAGATAAACATGAAAACTAAAGAGAGTTCCAGCAACAAACTAAACAAAATCCAAGGCTCTTGCTAAAGACAAACTAAAACTAAAACTAAACATGGCAGTAGCTACGAAAAGATAAAGAACACACAACAGCAAAAAGATAGGCATGGAAAATCCTATGATGTGTTCAGATTTTGAAAGTGGAGCGTGTTTATCTCCCACACAAAGTAAGACGGGGTATAACTTGATATGAACAGAAAGCAAAGCTAAAGAAAACTAAAAATAAAACCTAAGAGCGAGATGCTCCAAGCATAGCACATAACGACTGAAGTGATAAAAATATAGTGAGACGAAGGACGAACTGATGATTGTTGATGGAGAAGGGGATGCACGGGGGCATCCCCAAGCTTAGACGCTTGAGTATCCTTGAATATTTATTGGGGATGCATGGGGGCATCCCCAAGCTTGAGCGCTTGACACTCCTGGAACTTCTTTCATCATCTTCCATCGCACACTTGAAAACTCCCTTCATACATAACTCATCATAAGCTGATTAGAGAGGTTAGTACCCTTAATAAAATAATTTTCCCCACTGGATATAAATATATTCTTGAAGAGATACTGTTTCTCAAGATTGCCAAAAGGTTTTTTCAAAGAAAAAGAAAGCTTAAGGTTTGCAAAAGTAAGGAGAGATAAAACATTGCAGAATCTGTGAAAAATAGAACAGCAGGTAGTAGATAAATTTTTTTGGGGCACTTCTGCAATTCAAATCAAAAAACTCAGATCATACGAAAGTTCCGCGATTGTATAGAGCATGCTGTGTAAATAATTCAGCTCAAAAATATGAACTGGTGATTTGATCTGATTTTTCCCGTCACGATGACAGAATCTGTTTTCTTGACAGCATGTCACAACTTTCGCTTCCCTTGTCATATGAGGCTATAACTTGGCACAAAGCTTGAAAATAAAGATACAATGATGTTGCTACAGTAGTAAAAATCATCAAGACCACTAAAAACATAAGTAAAAACATCTTGGGTTGCCTCCCAACAAGCTCTTTCTTTTACGCCTTTAAGCTAGGCATAAGGCAAAAGAAGAATCAAGTTTTATCAAGAGAAAGAGAATAGCTAGCCCGTGTAGCGGACTCAAAAGGTAAATTGATTTTATTTCTAGGGAAGTGTTCCATCCCCTTTTTGAGAGGGAATTGAAATTTTATGTTCCCCTCTTTCATGTCAATGATAGAACCAAATGTGCGGAGAAAATGACATTCCAAAATAATTGGACATAAAGGTTCACACTATATATCCATAATAATAAAATGAACGGGAACATAGTTTTCATTGACAATGATAAGAACATCGTCGATCTTCCCCAAAGGTTTCTTTACGGAAGAATCGACAAGACGGACACCAAGAGAACAAGAATCAAAAGGTTTCAATTCAAACATATCATACATTCTTTTGGGCATGACAGAGGTACTAGCTCCAACGTCACATAAAGCATAGCAAGAGAACTTATTTAATTTAATTTCTATCATAGGGTCCCAACCATCATCTAGATTCTAGGTACGGAGGCTTCTATCCTAAGCTTCTCCTCCCTAGCTTTGATGAGAGAATTTGTGATATGCTCCGTGAAGGCAAGATTAAGTGTGCTAGTGTGGGGGTCTCTTGACATTTTGTGTATCAAGCTAATAACTTCTGAGAGGATGCAACTATGAAAATCAATATCACTACTATCAAAGGTGGTAGTAGTGTCATCTATGCTCACTTGTTTGAAACCCTCTATGTTCATAGGAGTTTCTTCTTCTATGGTTGAGGTATTAGCATCACCATTAATAGGTCCAATGGGACCAGGAGTGCATTGGGTGCTAATAGTTTCGGTATCCTCAACAATTTGGATAGTGGAAACTGTGTGGTGTGTAGGAAGTCTCTTAATTCTATCCTCTTCCTCTTTTTCTCTAGCCCATCTTTTTTTAAGTTTAGCCATCATCCTAATATTTTCATTAATTTGTAATTGGATAGCATTAATAGGGTTGGCCTTGCTCTCCTCAAGGGGAGAGGTTCTAATTTATAACATCTCAACATCAAGGGCTAAGATGTCTACCTTCAAACAAAGATTATCTAATTTAGCTAAATTTTCTTCTTCATTCTTGTTGAAGGCTTTTTGGGTAGTGATAAAGTCTCTAAGCATGCTTTCTAATTCAAAAGTGGGGTTCTTGTTTCTAGGGTAAGTGTTGTTGTTCCCATAGTTGGATGGAAACGGTCTAGGATTACTAGCAAAGTTGCCCCTATAAGCATTATTATTAAAGTTGTTTCTAGCAATGAAGTTCACATCTACTTGTTCCTGAGAAACCAAAGAATTTAAAGGAACATCATGAGGATCAATAGAGGGTTGCTTGGTAAGTAGAGACATAATCAAGTCAACTTTTTCATTTAGGGAGGTAATTTCCTCGACATAATTTACCTTCCTACCTGTTGGAGCGCGTTCGGTGTGCCATTGGGAATAATTGTTCATCATCTCATCGAGAAGCTTTGTGGAAGCACCAAGTGTAGTTGACATAACGGTTCCTTCCGCGGCCGAATCTAACACGTTCCGCGAGGTAAAGTTCAAGCCTGCATAAAAAGTATGGATAACCGTCCAGGTAGTCAAACCATGTGTAGGGCATTTCTTAACAAGAGATTTCATACGTTCCCAAGCTTGGGAAACGTGTTCACTATCCAATTGCTTAAAATTCATAATGTTACTCCTCAATTGGATAATTTTAGTAGGTGGGTAATACTTCCCAATAAAAACATCTTTGCACTTATCCCAAGAATCTATGCTATTCCTAGGCAAAGATTGAAACCGTATTTTAGCTTCTCCTCTAAAAGAGAAAGGAAAAAGCTTGAGCTTAACAACATCACATTTTACTTCTTTATACTTTTGCATATCACATAATTCAACAAAATTATTCAAGTGTTAAGCAGCATCATCTCCAACACCAGAGAATTGATCTCTCATAACAAGGTTTAGCAAAGCAGGTTTAATTTCATAAGAGGTAGCTGAAGTGGCAGGTGTGGCAATAGGAGTGCAGATAAAGTCTTTGTTCTTGTGACTGGTGAAGTCACACAACTTGGTGCTTTCAGTGGAACCCATAGTAGCAGCAAGTGTGGCAGAATTTTTTGTAATTTTTGATATAAGACACAAAGATAAAAATAGAAAGGTAAACTAACAAGACTAAAAAGTAAAGGTAAATGTAATGGGAAACTCCCCTATCTTATCACTCAGAGTCCCTGGCAACGGCGCCAGAAATTTACTTGATGGCGTGGAAGTGATAATGGCTTCTCTCCCTTCGTTGGTTACCCCAAGCTACCACCCAGTCAGGGGTATGATTACGAGGTCATAAAGGCCATATCCCGAGATATCTGGGTGGCAGGAAGGCCAGGTCGTGTCGAGGATTTGCTGGAGATACCTAGTCACCTCCCCGCCGATTCCGCGGACAGGCCGACAAGACCGCACCCCCTAGCTCCACTGTTCACTCCTAGGTTCTACGAGGTAGCAGCATGGGCCGCCGCTCGTAGGCTCCGGGTCACCCGGAGAGGAGCAGTCGGTGGGCCCAGGCCGATTAGAGGATGACGGATGGGTCCATTCGGCGATGAAGTTACCATAGTACCCTGGACTCACACTATAAGAGCCAGGGTACCCCCTCCTGCGCGAGGGACGCCACACCTGAGATCTCATTAACTCATTCCCCCTTCAGTTCATTTACTGCCCGTAGTCACTCCTCAGGGAAACAGGAGAGGACCTTGCCCACGGCGGCGGTTTACTCCTTCCCCTGAGAAGATAGAAGAGCAGTTATTGTAGTTCCTTCATTGATATATAAGAGACAAGCAGGAGTAGGGGTGTTATCTCTCCGGAGAGCCCCGAACCTGGGTACATCGTGGTGTCTTCACCGTGCTTGTGCCCAACCCGATTCCGGCACCATCGACATTCTCTCCCTCGTGTCTTCCCCTCACTTTATCCATCCCCATGGCATCTGCCGTCACATATCGACGACAGTTGGCGCCCACCGTGGGGCAGACCGAGGCGTCGACTGGAGTCAAGATCCGGACGGGATTTTCCTCTGCATCCGGCGGTAGCCACGCCTCCGGCATGATTCTGAGGCGTGGGGCAATCGATTATGTAGTGGACTACTCAGAGCGGTACAGGGCTGGAGCACCCTTGCCGCCCGGAGTGTCGCTGCAAGTGGGAATTCATCGTCTCTTCATTGGCAGCTTCCCTGAGGCATATCCCAGAGACATCCGCATCTTCTCGTGTGCTACAGATCCGCTCTCGACCAGGGTGTCACAACCCTAGTTTTGGTATGTGTTTTTATTACTAGAATAATTGCATCATGTTTAATTTCTTGGTTTAATAATTGGGGATTTGGAAAAGCCTCAAAAAGAATTTAAATAAAAGGCCAGATAAAAAAAAAGTTTTTCCAAAATTCCTCCAAACAATTTTGAAAAATCCTATAAATGAGTATGATCATTTTAAAAATGATTTGGAGTCAAACCCATGCTCCTGGATTTTTCAAATATTCAAACAGAGGCTTGGAAATTAACTTTAAATGCTATTTGAATTGGATTCAAATTATTTGAATTCCAAAAATCTTCAAAACTTGGGAGTGACTAGTACTAGGTCACATATGTCCAAGATAAAAATTTGGGGATTTTCAAAAATGCTTTGATATTTTTTTCAGAGCAAAACAAATAAAACAGAAAAGCAGAAAAATAAAAATAAAAGAGAAAGGCCGAAGCCACTTACCTGGCCCACCTGGCCCAGCAGAGGAGGCCCAGCCCAAAAGGGCAGGGTCATCATCCTCCACTGGCCAGGCAGGCAGGCAGGACGCCGGCGAGCCCGGCATGGCCGCCAGCGAGCTGCCTGCTTCCCCCCTCGTCCCTATCTACTCGCCGAGGAGCCCCTCGAAGCTCCCCTTCCAATCCCCCCCTCGGGAATCCTCTTCCCCGTCTCTTCCGTGCGATCCCGCGAAAAACATAGAGCCCGCCGTGGCCGCCGTGTGCGCGCAGCCGTGGCCACCGTGCCCCTCCCGCCGCACCAGGTTGTCCAGAGCGCGCAGCGTTGCCGTCTTCATCACCGGGTCCGTCCAATTGAAGCTGAGAGGCCCTCAAGGCCACGCCATCGTCGTCGTTCTCAAGAAATTCCAATGGAATCCCAAGTGCGAGGAAAGCTTTCAAGAGCTAAAAAGAAGATTGACTTCTGCACCCGTACTTGCACCTCCAGACACCAAAAGGGATTTCGAGATCTATTGTGATGCTTCACGGCAAGGGTTAGGATGCATACTTATGCAAGATCGACATGTGGTAGCTTATGCTTCACGCCAGTTGCGTCCACATGAAGAAAACTATCCTACACATGATCTTGAACTCGCTGCCGTAGTTCATGCCCTGAAGACTTGGCGACATTACCTCCTTGGTAATCGTTGTGAAATCTATACCGATCACCAAAGCCTCAAATACATATTCACCCAGCCAGATCTAATCTCAGGCAAAGACGCTGGATAGAGTTGATAAAAGATTACGACTTGAGTATCTCTTATACCCCAGGCAAATCCAATGTCATGGCTGATGCACTAAGTCGTAAGTCGTATCGTAACAACCTCATGTTACAACAGTATCAACCATTTCTCTGTGAGGAATTTCGAAAGATGAATCTCGAGATTGTTCCTCATGGATTCCTTTCCACCTTGGTTGTGAAACCAACCCTTGAGGATCAAATCAAAGTTGTTCAACAACGCGCTCGAGGTATCCGACATATCAAACAGAACATTGCTAGCGGCAAGGCAAAATGTTTTACCCTAGACAATGAAGGTACTGTGTACTTCGAGAATAGGATGGTAGTTCCGAAGAATAGGAATCTAAGGCAGCAAATCCTTAAGGAAGCTCATGACACCCCTCTCTCGATTCATCCTGGTAGTACTAAGATGTATCAAGATCTACGCCAGAGATTTTGGTGGACTCGGATGAAACGAGAAATCGCTCAATTTGTTGCTGAGTGCGATGTTTGTCGTCGTGTGAAAGCAGAGCATCAAAGACCTGCTGGTACTCTTCAACCTTTAGCCATTCCTGAGTGGAAATGGGATAAAGTCAGTATGGATTTCATCACTGGCTTTCCAAAGTCTTAGAAGGGAAACAATGCCATCTTCGTGGTCATTGACCGCCTTTCCAAAGTTGCTCATTTCCTTCCTGTTCGCGAGAGTATAACTGCTAGCCAATTAGCGGATTTATATTTCTCCCGGATCGTTTCTCTCCATGGTGTTCCTTTGGAAATCAATTCAGACCGTGGAAGTCTTTTCACCTCTCGATTTTGGGAAAGTTTTCAAAATTCTATGGGAACCCATCTCTCCTTTAGCACCGCCTTTCATCCCCAGTCAAGTGGTCAAGTAGAAAGAGTCAATCAAATTCTCGAAGACATGCTCAGAGCCTGTGTTATCTCATTCGGAAAGAGTTGGGAGAATTCTCTTCCATTCGCCGAGTTTGCTTATAACAACAGCTTCCAATCTAGCTTGGGCATGGCACCCTTTGAATTTCTCTATGGACGAAAATGTCGAACACCTTTGAACTGGTCAGAAACCGGTGAAAGACAATTCTTTGGACCGGATATGATCCAGGAAGCAGAAGAGAAAGTTCACATTGTTCGTGAGCAATTGAAAACAGCCCAGTCTCGTCAGAAAAGCTACTATGATCGTCATCATAGGCCAGAGAGCTACGAGCTGGACGAGAAGACTTACCTCCGGCTTACTCCTTTGAAGGGAACCCAACGTTTCGGTATCAAAGGCAAATTGGCCCCACGTTACATAGGCCCCTTTCGCATTCTAGCTAAACGTGGAGAAGTTGCCTACCAACTTGAACTACCGCCGCATCTTTCTCAGGTTCACGATGTCTTCCACGTATCTCAACTCAGGCGTTGCTTCAAGGACCCCATCCGCGAAGTAGACCACGAAACGCTTGATCTCCAAGAAAACCTATCATATCGAGAGTATCCCTTCCGTATCCTCGATGAAGCTGAGCGCACCACCAGACGTCAGAAGATCAAGTTCCTTAAAGTGCAGTGGTCCAACCATTCTGAGAAGGAAGCCACCTGGGAACGAGAAGACCGTCTCCGTGTCGAGTACCCCACCCTCTTCCCGACTACTTCTGAATCTCGGGACGAGATTCTTTTGAGTGGGGGCGAGTTGTCACAACCCTAGTTTTGGTATGTGTTTTTATTACTAGAATAATTGCATCATGTTTAATTTCTTGGTTTAATAATTGGGGATTTGGAAAAGCCTCAAAAATAATTTTAAATAAAAGGCCAGATAAAAAAAAGTTTTTCCAAAATTCCTCCAAACAATTTTGAAAAATCCTATAAATGAGTATGATCATTTTAAAAATGATTTGGAGTCAAACCCATGCTCCTGGATTTTTCAAATATTCAAACAGAGGCTTGGAAATTAACTTTAAATGCTATTTGAATTGGATTCAAATTATTTGAATTCCAAAAATCTTCAAAACTTGGGAGTGAGTAGTACTAGGTCACATATGTCCAAGATAAAAATTTGGGGATTTTTAAAGATGCTTTGATATTTTTTTCAGAGCAACACAAATAAAACAGAAAAGCAGAAAAATAAAAATAAAAGAGAAAGGCCGAAGCCACTTACCTGGCCCACCTGGCCCAGCAGAGGAGGCCCAGCCCAAAAGGGTAGGGTCGTCTTCCTCCACTGGCCAGGCAGGCAGGCAGGACGCCGGCGAGCCCGGCATGGCCGCCAGCGAGCTGCCTGCTTCCCCCCTCGTCCCTATCTACTCGCCGAGGAGCCCCTCGAAGCTCCCCTTCCATTCCCCCCCTCTGGAATCCTCTTCCCCGTCTCTTCCGTGCGATCCCTCGAAGAACAGAGAGCCCGCCGTCGCCGCCGTGTGCGCGCAGCCGTAGCCACCGTGCCCCTCCCGCCGCACCAAGTTGTCCAGAGCGCGCAGCGTTGCCGTCTTCATCACCGGGGCCGTACAATTGATGCCGAGAGGCCCTCAAGGCCACGCCATCGTCGTCGTTCTCATCCACGGCCGCCGGCACGCCGCTGTCGAATTCGTCGCCGCAGCTGCTCCTCCGGCCTCCCCGTCCACTCCGGCACGATCAGGGTGAGCACGCGCTCGTTTCGCCCCAAACCCCGACCCCTCTCGCGCTTTGTTTCGCCGTGGCCTCCGAGCTCCACTCCGGCCGCCGCCTGTGCTCGACGCCGGCAAGCCTACGGTGCCCCCCGTGCCTCCCCGTGGGCACCAGAAGAAGCGGAAGTGCACGAGGAGCACTCCGGTGGTCTCCCCGCACCTCCCTGTGGCCGGAGCCGTCCTCCCGAGCGGACGCCGCCGCGTCCAGAGGTCGCCGGCGGCTAACCGTCGGCCGGCTGAGTTAATTAGGGGCTAACCCCCTGGTTAACTAGCCCCAAGTCATTGACAGGTGGGACCCACCCCCCCACTAATCCCCTGTTAAGCTTAACCAAAACGGGATTAAACCCAGAGTGGATGACAGATGGGCCCGGCATGTCAGTTGACCAGTCAACGCCCATGATGTCATACTGATGTCATGCTTGCGCAATAATGCCTTTTCTATTTATCAGAATTCCAGAAAATGCTTAAATCTTTGAAATTCAATAACTTTTTATCCCTAACTCCAAATCAAATAAATTATATATGAAAAATCATCAGAAAAATGCAAGGATTCCAAATATCATACTTTCATGGATGCAAAACACATCTATGATGATGAACCAGTAGCATTTAGCTATATGGCTTATTTGGAATAATTAAATTAAATGTTTAAATCATTTCAAATTAAATCTTTGCAATGCCAACCTTATCACTTGAACATCAGAGGCATATCATACACAGGACCACATGGTTTACCATATCCAAACATTAGCAAATGCAACTTTGGCTAAATTGAACCACATTTGGAGTTTGAATTTGAATTTCTTATTCAAATCAACTTCAATTAAATTGTTACAATTTAAACATAGATCACATCAGTACCATGCCATGTTTCATTCTTGAATGTGCATTGCAATGTGATGTTTATACTTTGTTGTCTCGGTGTTTGCTTCTTCTCGATAGATCCATCGCCGGACGTAGTCCCTGTTTTCTCCGAAGAGTGGCACCCCCGAGTCTCGACAATAAGGCAAGCATACCCCTTTGATCATATCTATAAAAACCCAGTTTCCCTCTTGTTCTCTTATGCATGATTAGTTGATTCACATGTTACCGTTCTACCGTTAGATTAACCCATCCTTTGCATGACCTATCATTGCTACCACAGTATTAAGCAAACCTCAACCTAGCAGATACCAGATTGTTTGTGCTCATCATGTGTCCCTTCATCCATGTTATGCTATGCCATGCTAGAGTTGTTTGCAATAAAGTTGATCCATCTGGGTGATGTATTGGGATGGTAGTGAACACATGCAACAAGGAGGTAACGTGTTGATGAAGTCACCCTAATATAATTGAACAATGAGAGGCTGTGTAGGAGTACACAGTGGGTTGTCTCATTTACACTGCCCTAGGCCCCGAGTTCTTGTGTTGTGATCCAAGACACAGATTACTACCACATGTTGGGCTCATTGACCCCTCTCGACCTATTAACTCACCCCGACTAAGGTCCAGGATTCGCATGGGTTAACTTTATTCTATTTGCTTTCCTAATGTAGCACGGTTTTAGGCAAGCGCAGCACCATCCGTCGAGGTGGGCTTGTCGGACCGTCCATACATCGTCTGGGTCCTGAACGGAAACCCCGGCCGGATTCCCGATTGGGGTACAACTCAGATAGGCGATTCCCTGGACTAGAGTTGGAGCCGTGAGGTAAGTGTCGTGGTACTATCCTCGCCGACACCGCTTGAAGGTGACGAGTTCTAGGCGATAAGTGGTAGCTACGTATGTGAAGAGGTACACCCCTGCAGGGTTAATGAACTATTCGAATAGCCGTGTCCGCGGTTATGGACTACTTGGAGATCTTTACTTGATTATTAGAAAACTCAAATGGATACTCTCAAAATCACAAGATAAGTGTGGGTGCTTTGGGTTTCTTCCTCGTGGGGAAGTCGAGGAAGGATCCATGGTTGTGTATTGAAGTGGAGATCAAGATTAGATGGACTCGTGTGCGCCTCTTATCTCAACTCTATGAAGTCGTAGTACAGGATAGCCAAGTCAAAGCTTTCTGCATTACAACCCCACTTGCCTTTACCTTGATATCTGAGCATGAGTAGCATAGTTCTGACGTAAGTCTTGCTGAGTACGACTTTGTACTCACGTTTGCTTATTCTATGTTTTAGAGACGAGACCACTGACCCTGATGGTGGCCTCCCCCTTCAAGCTCGACATCGACGAAGTTATGTAGTCCCAGACAGCAGCCTGGTCCCTCTGGAGGGTCGTTGTGTTTTCTTAAAGGCTTCTTAAGCCATTTGTTAACCTTGTCTTTACTAAGACATAATTTGCTTCCGTTGTTGTATGATGTAATGTTGGATCACAGTGATGTGTTCTCTGCTTGTAACACTACTATATCTGCTCTGTTTAGCAGATGCAATAAAGCTATGAGTTTGTAGAGTTCATGTTGTGTTACCTGTTGTTATACACTTGGCATGCATGTTGTGTGTATGTTTATATCGTGCATGTCATGTGTGGGGTTCGATACCTTAGTTGTGCTCTTGCCGGCGGTCTTTTATACACCAAGTGGCCCTTAGAGGTGCGCAGCTTGGGGCATCACAATGCGATTGCTCGTGACTCTGTCACGTGGCACACTTTGTTGTATGATTGAGCCCGCCCGAGACCCCGACTAAGAGATCGGGCTGTAGTCTGTTTATGTAAGTGTTAGGATTCAATCGATAATATGGTTGAGGCGACTTGTCTATCAGTATGGGATTTCACCACCCATAATCATTTAGACTTGTGAGCGGGCGATCAGGACCCATCACAGTTGATCATCCGGCCTGGATGGGATGCCCCCTCACGTTCGAGCTTTCCGAGATTGTCTTGTACTTGGCCTTGTCTGCTTAGACAAGTGGGTATGGCTCTCGGCTCTTCATATGATTGAATTGTGACTGGAATTACATATGCAAACCCCGGGTCCCGACAGACTTGGCATCAGAGCAGGACTGCCTGTAGGATTAGTAAACCTTGGCCGAAGTCGAGTCTAGCACTCTATAGTTATATAGTTACTTTGGGTATAAGGGAACAACGTAAGGCTTCATTTTTCTTCTTACCCTCATCGATCTGAGTTCTGAGTCACCCTCATCTTTTCTACGGGAAGATAGGATTAGGCTCTTCTATGTCTATACTAGAACATCTCGTTGTTTGACTCTCCATAGCTGTAGGATTGTTTTGGTTGTCTAGAGTCACCATTCCTTCAAGCCTTTTGAGAAGGTTCTGATCTTTCTTGCAGGTTGATTCATTTTTCCACCCCGGTACAGCCGTTATGCTGTCCGATTTGTCCCGTGTTTCCAGTGATTCCAATGCTTTTGCATTACATTCTTGCCCGCTCTTAAATTATGTCATCTTTGCTTTGATTCCATCGTAAATCCTACTCTGATTGTTGATTTTTATCACACAGAATGTCAGGTGGAGCTAGATGTGTTGAATCATGTCATAATAATCAAAGTGGTGATGATGATCCTCCTTCACCGCCTTCTGCAGCGGAAATCATGATGGAGGCTGAGCGAAATCGACGTGATGAAACACGCCTTTTGAAGCTCATTGAGAAGAATACTTCTCTCCAGCGAGATGCGGTAACATCCATCCAGGATTTTATCCTTTTGAACCCGCCAGTTTTTCGATGTTCATCTGAGCCCCTTGATGCCGATGATTGGCTCCGTTCCATCGAGCGTAAGCTTGAGACGGCGCATGTTTCTCTGGATGATCGTGTGATGTTCGCGACCCACTTTCTGGAAGGTGCTGCTGGTGAATGGTGGGAAAGTTTTGTTGCAATGCAGCCTGATGGTCACGTAGTGACTTGGCAGGAGTTCCGTGATGCCTTCCAAGGGTACCACATTCTGGATGAGTTGATGGAAAGAAAGAGGGAAGAGTTATGCACCCTATCTCAAGGAAATATGACTGTTCATCAGTACAGGACTGAGTTCAACCGACTTTCTCGTTATGCCCCTGAGAAGATATCAACCGATGCCAAGAAGCAAGCAAGGTTCCACAAGGGACTTAGCCCTGTCCTTCGTCATGATCTCAATCTCCTTGAATTCGTCAGCTTCGAGGATATGGTCAATAGATCATTCCGAGCTGAGCATGGAAATGAGATCTTTGAAGAGTCTCGCAAGCGTGATCGTGATCTTGCTTCCTCTTCTAGTTTGGGTTATCAGAAACGTCGATTTTGGATCCCAACTAGTGCCATTCCTTCGCACTTGATTCCAAGACCATCTCCACAAAGCAAGAAAACCCAGAAAGGTAGTAGAGAGCTTCCCATACAAACTCCACAACCTAACAACCGTTTGTGCTACAAGTGTGGTAATCCTGGCCACATTGCACGACAGTGTTCATTGCAAGAGAATGTTCCTCCTCGTCCAAAACCTAAAGCCAAAGCTAATCCACCAAAGCCTTCCAAAGCCAAGTCCGCCATTGTTGAATACGGACGTGTGAACCATGCCACCATCAAAGAATCCCAAGAGGATACGAAGGTTGTACTCGGTACACTTCCTGTCAACTCCAAACCTGCTTCTGTTCTATTTGATTCTGGAGCTTCTCATTCCTTTTTGTCTGAAAAGTTCGCACTCCTGCATGACATTTCATTTGAGGAGCTGCCTAACCCTTTCATGATCAAAACTCCAGGATCCACATGGCGTACCGGTAGGGTAAGTCATGACAATGAAATTGCTGTTGAGGATGTTTTATTCCTTGCTTCTCTCATAGCCCTCAAATCTTCAGATATCGATATCATCTTAGGTATGGATTGGTTGTCCAAACACCGTGCCAAGATTGATTTTGCCACTAGATCAGTCCAACTCACTCATCCTTCCGGCAAGATAGTCCATTTCACATCTCAAGGTTCAGAAACCCAGCTGTATTCGTTGAATGAACATCCCCTTCCTAACCTTGAAGATATTCCGATAGTTTGTGACTTTCCGGATGTCTTTCTAGAAGAGCTGCCGGGAATGCCACCCGACAGGTCTGTGGAATTCATAGTGGATCTTGTACCAGGCACAGCCCCAATTTCCAGACGTCCATATAGGATGGCCCCACATGAGTTAGCTGAGCTAAAAACCCAACTTGATGCTTCATTGGCTAAAGGCTTCATCCGCCCTAGCTCAGCACCATGGGGTTGCCCCGTTCTGTTCGTAATGAAGAAAGATGGAACAGAAAGGATGTGCGTAGACTATCGCCCGCTAAATCTAGCGACGATAAAGAACAAGTACCCACTGCCCAGGATCAATGATCTTTATGATCAACTTGCTGGATCCTATGTCTTCTCCAAGATGGATTTGCGATTAGGTTATCATCAAATCAAAATCAGAAACGAGGACATTCCCAAGACGGCTTTTACTACTCGTTATGGTCTTTATGAGTACACCGTCATGTCCTTCGGTTTAACCAATGCCCCAGCCACTTTTTCGCGCTTGATGAATTTGATCTTCATGGAGTACTTAGATAAATTTGTTGTGGTTTATCTTGATGATATTCTCATCTACTCGAAGAACGAAGAAGAGCACGCAGAACATCTTAGACTGGTATTGATGAAACTTAGAGAGCATCGCCTTTATGCCAAGTTCTCCAACTGTGAATTTTGGCTACCAGAAGTGACCTACTTAGGCCACGTGATTTCTGCAAAAGGTGTTGCAGTCAATCCCGAGAGAGTTCAGGCCGTCCTTGACTGGACTCCACCTGAATCGGTTAAGCAAGTTAGGAGTTTTCTTGGCCTAGCCAGCTATTGCCGCCGCTTCGTTGAGAACTTCTCCAAAGTTGCAAAGCCTCTGACTGAACTCCTCAAGAAAGATAAGAAATTCCAATGGACTCCCAAGTGCGAGGAAAGCTTTCAAGAGCTAAAAAGAAGATTGACTTCTGCACCCGTACTTGCACCTCCAGACACCAAAAGGGATTTCGAGATCTATTGTGATGCTTCACGGCAAGGGTTAGGATGCATACTTATGCAAGATCGACATGTGGTAGCTTATGCTTCACGCCAGTTGCATCCACATGAAGAAAACTATCCTACACATGATCTTGAACTCGCTGCCGTAGTTCATGCCCTGAAGACTTGGCGACATTACCTCCTTGGTAATCGTTGTGAAATCTATACCGATCACCAAAGCCTCAAATACATATTCACCCAGCCAGATCTTAATCTCAGGCAAAGACGCTGGATAGAGTTGATAAAAGATTATGACTTGAGTATCTCTTATACCCCAGGCAAAGCCAATGTCATGGCTGATGCACTAAGTCGTAAGTCGTATCGTAACAACCTCATGTTACAACAGTATCAACCATTTCTCTGTGAGGAATTTCGAAAGATGAATCTCGAGATTTTTCCTCATGGATTCCTTTCCACCTTGGTTGTGAAACCAACCCTTGAGGATCAAATCAAAGCTGTTCAACAACGCGCTCGAGGTATCCGACATATCAAACAGAACATTGCTAGCGGCAAGGCAAAATGTTTTACCCTAGACAATGAAGGTACTGTGTACTTCGAGAATAGGATGGTAGTTCCGAAGAATAGGAATCTAAGGCAGCAAATCCTTAAGGAAGCTCATGACACCCCTCTCTCGATTCATCCTGGTAGTACTAAGATGTATCAAGATCTACGCCAGAGATTTTGGTGGACTCGGATGAAACGAGAAATCGCTCAATTTGTTGCTGAGTGCGATGTTTGTCGTCGTGTGAAAGCAGAGCATCAAAGACCTGCTGGTACTCTTCAACCTTTAGCCATTCCTGAGTGGAAATGGGATAAAGTCAGTATGGATTTCATCACTGGCTTTCCAAAGTCTCAGAAGGGAAACAATGCCATCTTCGTGGTCATTGACCGCCTTTCCAAAGTTGCTCATTTCCTTCCTATTCGCGAGAGTATAACTGCTAGCCAATTAGCGGATTTATATATCTCCCGGATCGTTTCTCTCCATGGTGTTCTTTTGGAAATCAATTCAGACCGTGGAAGTCTTTTCACCTCTCGATTTTGGGAAAGTTTTCAAAATTCTATGGGAACCCATCTCTCCTTTAGCACCGCCTTTCATCCCCAGTCAAGTGGTCAAGTAGAAAGAGTCAATCAAATTCTCGAAGACATGCTCAGAGCCTGTGTTATCTCATTCGGAAAGAGTTGGGAGAATTCTCTTCCATTCGCCGAGTTTGCTTATAACAACAGCTTCCAATCTAGCTTGGGCATGGCACCCTTTGAATTTCTCTATGGACGAAAATGTCGAACACCTTTGAACTGGTCAGAAACCGGTGAAAGACAATTCTTTGGACCGGATATGATCCAGGAAGCAGAAGAGAAAGTTCGCATTGTTCGTGAGCAATTGAAAACAGCCCAGTCTCGTCAGAAAAGCTACTACGATCATCATCATAGGCCAGAGAGCTACGAGCTGGACGAGAAGACTTACCTCCGGGTTACTCCTTTGAAGGGAACCCAACGTTTCGGTATCAAAGGAAAATTGGCCCCACGTTACATAGGCCCCTTTCGCATTCTAGCTAAACGTGGAGAAGTTGCCTACCAACTTGAACTACCGCCGCATCTTTCTCAGGTTCACGATGTCTTCCACGTATCTCAACTCAGGCGTTGCTTCAAGGACCCATTCCGCGAAGTAGACCACGAAACGCTTGATCTCCAAGAAAACCTGTCATATCGAGAGTATCCCTTCCGTATCCTCGATGAAGCTGAGCGCACCACCAGACGTCAGAAGATCAAGTTCCTTAAAGTGCAGTGGTCCAACCATTCTGAGAAGGAAGCCACCTGGGAACGAGAAGACCTTCTCCGTGTCGAGTACCCCACCCTCTTCCCGACTACTTCTGAATCTCGGGACGAGATTCTTTTGAGTGGGGGCGAGTTGTCACAACCCAAGTTTTGGTATGTGTTTTTATTACTAGAATAATTGCATCATGTTTAATTTCTTGGTTTAATAATTGGGGATTTGGAAAAGCCTCAAAAAGAATTTTAAATAAAAGGCCAGATAAAAAAAAAGTTTTTCCAAAATTCCTCCAAACAATTTTGAAAAATCCTATAAATGAGTATGATCATTTTAAAAATGATTTGGAGTCAAACGCATGCTCCTGGATTTTTCAAATATTCAAACAGAGGCTTGGAAATTAACTTTAAATGCTATTTGAATTGCATTCAAATTATTTGAATTCCAAAAATCTTCAAAACTTGGGAGTGACTAGTACTAGGTCACATATGTCCAAGATAAAAATTTGGGGATTTTTAAAAATGCTTTGATATTTTTTTCAGAGCAAAACAAATAAAACAGAAAAGCAGAAAAATAAAAATAAAAGAGAAAGGCCGAAGCCACTTACCTGGCCCACCTGGCCCAGCAGAGGAGGCCCAGCCCAAAAGGGCAGGGTCGTCTTCCTCCACTGGCCAGGCAGGCAGGCAGGACGCCGGCGAGCCCGGCATGGCCGCCAGCGAGCTGCCTGCTTCCCCCCTCGTCCCTATCTACTCGCCGAGGAGCCCCTCGAAGCTCCCCTTCCATTCCCCCCCTCTGAAATCCTCTTCCCCGTCTCTTCCGTGCGATCCCTCGAAGAACAGAGAGCCCGCCGTCGCCGCCGTGTGCGCGCAGCCGTAGCCACCGTGCCCCTCCCGCCGCACCAGGTTGTCCAGAGCGCGCAGCGTTGCCGTCTTCATCACCGGGGCCGTACAATTGAAGCCGAGAGGCCCTCAAGGCCACGCCATCGTCGTCGTTCTCATCCACGGCCGCCGGCACGCCGCCGTCGAATTCGTCGCCGCAGCTGCTCCTCCGGCCTCCCCGTCCACTCCGGCACGATCAGGGTGAGCACGCGCTCGTTTCGCCCCAAACCCCGACCCCTCTCGCGCTTTGTTTCGCCGTGGCCTCCGAGCTCCACTCCGGCCGCCGCCTGTGCTCGACGCCGGCAAGCCTACGGTGCCCCCCGTGCCTCCCCGTGGGCACCAGAAGAAGCGGAAGTGCACGAGGAGCACTCCGGTGGTTTCCCCGCACCTCCCCATGGCCGGAGCCGTCCTCCCGAGCGGACGCCGCCGCGTCCAGAGGTCGCCGGCGGCTAACCGTCGGCCGGCTGAGTTAATTAGGGGCTAACCCCCTGGTTAACTAGCCCCAAGTCATTGACAGGTGGGACCCACCCCCCCACCAATCCCCTGTTAAGCTTAACCAAAACGGGATTAAACCCAGAGTGGATGACAGATGGGCCCGGCATGTCAGTTGACCAGTCAACGCCCATGATGTCATACTAATGTCATGCTTGCACAATAATGCCTTTTCTATTTATCAGAATTCCAGAAAATGCTTAAATCTTTGAAATTCAATAACTTTTTATCCCTAACTCCAAATAAAATAAATTATATATGAAAAATCATCAGAAAAATGCAAGGATTCCAAATATCATACTTTCATGGATGAAAAACACATCTATGATGATGAACCAGTAGCATTTAGCTATATGGCTTATTTGGAATAATTAAATTAAATGTTTAAATCATTTCAAATTAAATCTTTGCAATGCCAACCTTATCAGTTCAACATCAGAGGCATATCATACACATGACCACATGGTTTACCATGTCCAAACATTAGCAAATGCAACTTTGGCTAAATTGAACCACATTTGGAGTTTGAATTTGAATTTCTTATTCAAATCAACTTCAATTAAATTGTTACAATTTAAACATAGATCACATCAGTACCATGCCATGTTTCATTCTTGAATGTGCATTGCAATGTGATGTTTATACTTTGTTGTCTCGGTGTTTGCTTCTTCTCGATAGATCCATCGCCGGACGTATTCCCTGTTTTCTCCGAAGAGTGGCACCCCCGAGTCTCGACAATAAGGCAAGCATACCCCTTTGATCATATCTATAAAAACCCAGTTTCCCTCTTGTTCTCTTATGCATGATTAGGTGATTCACATGTTACCGTTCTACCGTTAGATGAACCCATCCTTTGCATGACCTATCATTGCTACCACAGTATTAAGAAAACCTCAACCTAGCAGATACCAGATTGTTTGTGCTCATCATGTGTCCCTTCATCCATGTTATGCTATGCCATGCTAGAGTTGTTTGCAATAAAGTTGATCCATCTGGGTGATGTATCGGGATGGTAGTGAACACATGCAACAAGGAGGTAACGTGTTGATGAAGTCACCCTAATATAATTGAACAATGAGAGGCTGTGTAGGAGTACACAGTGGGTTGTCTCATTTACACTGCCCTAGGCCCCGAGTTCTTGTGTTGTGATCCAAGACACAGATTACTACCACATGTTGGGCTCATTGACCCCTCTCGACCTATTAACTCACCCCGACTAAGGTCCAGGATTCGCATGGGTTAACTTTATTCTATTTGCTTTCCTAACATAGCACGGTTTTAGGCAAGCGCAGCACCATCCGTCGAGGTGGGCTTGTCGGACCGTCCATACATCGTCTGGGTCCTGAACGGAAACCCCGGACGGATTCCCGATTGGGGTACAACTCAGATAGGCGATTCCCTGGACTAGAGTTGGAGCCGTGAGGTAAGTGTCGTGGTACTATCCTCGCCGACACCGCTTGAAGGTGACGAGTTCTAGGCGATAAGTGGTAGCTACGTATGTGAAGAGGTACACCCCTGCAGGGTTAATGAACTATTCGAATAGCCGTGTCCGCGGTTATGGACTACTTGGAGATCTTTACTTGATTATTAGACAACTCAAATGGATACTCGAAAAATCACAAGATAAGTGTGAGTGCTTTGGGTTGCTTCCTCGTGGGGAAGTCGAGGAAGGATCCATGGTTGTGTATTGAAGTGGAGATCAAGATTAGATGGACTTGTGTGCGCCTCTTATCTCAACTCTATGAAGTCGTAGTACAGGATAGCCAAGTCAAAGCTTTCTGCATTACAACCCCACTTGCCTTTACCTTGATATCTGAGCATGAGTAGTATAGTTCTGACGTAAGTCTTGCTGAGTACGACTTTGTACTCACGTTTGCTTATTCTATGTTTTAGAGACGAGACCACTGACCCTGATGGTGGCCTCCCCCTTCAAGCTCGACATCGACGAAGTTATGTAGTCCCAGACAGCAGCCTGGTCCCTCTGGAGGGTCGTTGTGTTTTCTTAAAGGCTTCTTAAGCCATTTGTTAACCTTGTCTTTACTAAGACATAATTTGCTTCCGTTGTTGTATGATGTAATGTTGGATCACAGTGATGTGATCTCTGCTTGTAACACTACTATATCTGCTCTGTTTAGCAGATGCAATAAAGCTATGAGTTTGTAGAGTTCATGTTGTGTTATCTGTTGTTATACACTTGGCATGCATGTTGTGTGTATGTTTATATCGTGCATGTCATGTGTGGGGTTCGATACCTTAGTTGTGCTCTTGCCGGCGGTCTTTTATACACCAAGTGGCCCTTAGAGGTGCGCAGCTTGGGGCATCGCGATGCGATTGCTCGTGACTCTGTCACGTGGCACACTTTGTTGTATGATTGAGCCCGCCCGAGACCCCGACTAAGAGATCGGGCTGGAGTCTGTTTATGTAAGTGTTAGGATTCAATCGATAATATGGTTGAGGCGACTTGTCTATGAGTATGGGATTTCACCACCCGTAATCATTTAGACTTGTGAGCGGGCGATGAGGACCCATCACAGTTGATCATCCGGCCTGGATGGGATGCCCCCTCACGTTCGAGCTTTCCGAGATTGTCTTGTACTTGGCCTTGTCTGCTTAGACAAGTGGGTATGGCTCTCGGCTCTTCATATGATTGAATTGTGACTGGAATTACATATGCAAACCCCGGGTCCCGACACAGGGGCTGCATCGCAGCACCTGGCCGAGAGGAGGGCCGACTGCACGCCGCGGTCATGATGGCGGGAGCATCTTCGTCGACCAACCGTGATCCGGCAAGCGCAGCAAGGAAGGCCAAGGAAGTAGCTGATGCGGCAGAGCGAATCGGCACCAGTGCGTTGCGGGATGTGTTATACACACCTGTGAACCGGAATGGTGATCCGGAGCAGGTGCACACCGAGCTGGAAACAGCACGGCTCGCTCTGGCTCGCAGGGCTGAGCAAGTGTTGGCAGAAGAGCGTCGGCTAGGAGCCATCACAAGGGAGTACAACGCAGCTCATGCAGGACCGCGCCGGCCGATTGAGCCCGCAGTCCTGGAAGACCTGAGAAGCCGAGGAAGAGCAGTCCACCAGCAGCTATCAGGAGCTGAGCATCCGGAGCGTCCGAGAAGGCCGGTGCAACCGGAGCAGCCAGCGCAGTCGGCATTCATCCAGAGGCCAACATATAGCACACCGGACAAGAATTTGAGAGCCGCCGAGCAGATAGCGCTCGAGCTGGTAGAATTGGAAGGAGATGAGCTGCGCGAACAGTCGCGCCGAATGCGTGAGCTGATAGCGGCCGCAAAAGAGCAGAGGCTTGTGGCAATGGGCAATCAGTATGCTGAGCCAGAGGCATCAAGAGGAACTGTGAGGCCGAATGCGGGAGCTAGCCAGCGACCGAATGCATCGCGCCAGAACAGGCATCAACCTGCACCGTCTCGGCACGACAGCAAGGTCAGAAGCAATCGGCCACCCCCAGCAGCAAGCAGAAGAATGGAAGAGCCAGCTGTTAACAGCAGGCGCCATGACATGCCGCAGCAATCGGCGCCAAGACCAGCAATCAGCACCCGACTTGGCCCTCGCCAAATCGTCCAGAACGACGCAAGGCATCGCATTGAGCTCCTGGAGAAGGAAGCTCAGGAAGATGAAGAAGGAGAAGCTGGCCCATCATGTTTTGGTCACCGCATTCGGACGGAGAGATTCCCGAAAGGCTTCACATTACCGAGAGACACTCCCAAGTACAATGGCTCGGTGAAACCGGAAGATTGGCTATCCGACTACCTGACGGCAGTCCGCATTGCAGGAGGCAATCGGCGTGTAGCAGTCCGCTACGCACCTCTCATGCTGCAAGGCTCAGCGCGGACGTGGTTGAACAGTTTGCCCAAGGACAGTGTGAATTGCTGGGAGGATTTCACGACTGCGTTCATTCACAACTTCACAAGCACGTATGAGAGGCCCAATCTCCCACGGCAGTTAGCTCTGTGTGTGCAAGGCAAGGACGAGCCCCTCCGAGATTACCTATCTCGGTGGATCAAGCTGAAGAATTCATGCGAAGGAGTCCATACGATCCAGGCCATTCCGTATTTTACTGATGGGTGCCTGGCGGATTCAATGTTGAAGCACAAGCTGCTCCGCAAAGACTTCACGTCGCTCGCTGAGCTTATGAAGGTGGCAAATGCGTTCGCTATGTCCGATTCTGCGATGCGCCCTATCCAACTCAGAGTTGGAGGTGTGATCCAATCACCAGGGGCTCCGCAGTCGGACACAGGGAACCAAGGCCTCAGTCGGAAGGAAAGAAGAGAGAACAATCGCAACAACAACAACAACAACCAGCAGAACAACGGCAAGCACAAGGAGGAGCAGCCTGATTCCCAGTATGGCAGTCGGCAGGTGGCCGCTATTCAAAATGAGGAAGATCCAGCGGTTGCAGGAGGCAGTCGGAAGATGAGACCAAATGTGAGACCCCCAGGGCAGATGAAGCCCAAATACACATTCGAGGATATGTTGGACGCACCATGCAAATTGCACAGCACGCCTGGGAGGCCGTCTGCGCACACCTCTCGGCAGTGTGACTTCGTGAGAAGGATTGCAAAGGGAGAAGCTTTACCACCACCACCACCACCACCACCCCAGAACAGAGGACCGTCTCAACAACAGAACTAGTACCCGCAGCAGGATGCGGCTTACATGATTTTTACCAGCGAGTCCACAGACAAGGGTAGTCGGAGAGCCCGAGCCCAAGAAGTCAATGCCACTATGCCGCCGATTCCCCAATTTGTGCACTGGTCCGAATGTCCGATATCCTGGGACAGAGCAGATCATCCCACCATTTTGCCGAATCCAGGCAATTATCCGCTGGTGGTGGACGCTCTGGTTGCAGGACCAAGATTTTCATGCAAGTTTTCTCGAGTGCTAGTTGATGGAGGAAGCACAATCAACATTCTGTATAGAGATACAATGCTCAAGCTAGGGCTCACAGAGCGGGACCTCGAGCGCAGTCGGACGACATTCCATGGGATTGTTCCTGGACTGTCTTGCACCCCCATGGGTCGCATTCGGCTGGATGTCATATTTGGCACGGAAGAAAATTTTAGGAGAGAGCCGATTTGGTTTGAGGTGGCCGACCTCAGCAGTCCTTACCATGCCCTATTGGGGTTACCAGCATTTTCCAAGTTCATGATCAATGCACAGCAGACATACCTGAAGATGAAGATCCTGGGGCCAAACGGTGTCATCACAGTCACCGGAGACTTCAGGAAGTCCCTCGAGTGCACATCCGCTGGCAGCAGTTTGGCTGAATCCCTAGTGGTGGAGACGGAGAAGTGCCAGCTCGGACAAGTCATTGCAATGGCGCAAGCACAAAGCAAGAATCCACTTCCGGTTGGCCCAGCAAAGAGAGTAGATGAGGAATCGGCTTTTCAGTCAGCCAAGGACAGCAAGAAGATCGCTCTAGATCCCTCCGACTCAACCAAGTTCGTTGTAGTCGGAGCTGGACTTAGCGATAAATAGGAAAGCGAGCTCGTCGAGTTCCTCCGTGAGAATCGGGACATCTTTGCATGGTCTCCACAAGACATGCCTGGTGTTTCGAGAGAACTCGCCGAGCACAAGCTGCACATTCGGCCAGGCTCGAAGCCGGTCAAGCAACCCCTGAGACGTTTTTCTGAGGACAAGAGAAGGGCAATCGGTGAAGAGATTGCGAAGCTGCAAGCGGCAGGTTTCATCATGGAGGTCTTTTACCCCGAGTGGCTGGCGAATCCAGTCCTCGTCATGAAGAATAACAAGACTTGGCGTATGTGTATAGATTATACTTGTCTGAACAAAGCATGCCCGAAAGATCCGTTTGCTCTGCCCCGTATTGATCAAGTGATTGATTCTACGGCCGGCTGCGAGCTGTTGTCCTTTCTGGATGCTACTGCTGGATATCACCAGATCAAGTTGGCTGTGGAAGATCAGATCAAAACTGCATTCATAACCCCTTTTGGGGCCTATTGTTATATCACCATGCCTTTTGGTCTGAAGAATGGAGGAGTCACTTATCAGCGCACGATTCAGAGGTGCACACATTCCCAACTCGGCAGGAATCTCCATGTATACGTGGACGATTTGGTGGTGAAGACGGCAAATGGGATCACATTGCTAGAGGATCTCAGAGAAACATTCGCGAATTTGAGAACTTATCAGATCAAGCTCAACCCGGAGAAGTGTGTGTTTGGAGTCGAAGCCGGCAAGCTGTTGGGGTTTCTCGTTTCCGAGAGAGGAATCGAATGCAACCCCGAAAAGATAGCTGCAATAGAGCGCATGGAGCAGCCCAAGACCCTGAAGCAAGTGCAGAAATTCACCGATTGCCTCGCATCTCTCAGCCGATTCCTCAGTCGGCTGGGTGAAAAGGCAATCCCATTATACCAGCTGATGAAGAAGACGGAGAAGTTCACATGGACCCCTCAAGCAAACGAAGCATTCCGAGAACTCAAGCGCATGCTCTCCACGGCACCAATCCTGGCTGCCCCGATTGAGAAGGAGCCAATGATGTTATACATTGCGGCAACCAATCGGGTGATCAGCGCAGTCATGGTGGTGGAGCGGCCCGAGAAGGACAAGGCACAGCAAATCCAGCGCCCAGTGTACTACATCAGCGAAGTACTCTTGGCATCCAAGCAGAACTACCCTCACTATCAGAAGATGTGCTATGGAGTGTACATGGCAGCCAAAAGATTGAAGCCATACTTTCAAGCTCACCTGATCACAGTTGTCAGCTCGGCTCCGTTAGCCGACATCATGGGAAGCAGAGATGCAACCGGAAGGGTGGCAAAATGGGCAATTGAAGTCGCCAGTCACGGCATCCAGTATGAACCTAGGACGGCAATCAAGTCGCAAGCATTGGCCGATTTCCTGGTGGACTGGGCTGAAACTCAGTACATGCCGCAGCTCCCAATGTCGGATTGCTGGCGAATGCACTTTGATGGCTCCAAGATGAAGAATGGCCTAGGGGCTGGGGTGGTACTCACTTCCCCAAGAGGAGATCAGTTGCAGTACGTGCTTCAGATTCACTTCGCAGCATCAAACAATGTCGCCGAGTACGAAGCCCTTGTGCATGGTATCAAGCTTGCCAAGGAAATCGGTATTCGGAACATCGAGTGCTTTGGTGATTCCGACCTGGTGGTACAGCAGTGCTCGGGCACCTGGGATGCAAAAGATGCTAACATGGCAAGCTATCGATTCCTAGTGCAGCAGATCAGCGGATATTTTGAAGGTTGCAAGTTCCATCATGTGCCGAGAGCAAACAACGAAGCAGCAGATGCATTGTCCAAGCTAGGTTCCACAAGGCAATCAATCCCACCAGGCGTATCTCTGGAGCATATCAAGAAGCCATCTATCATTCCATCCCCAGAGTCCGAGTCCATTTTTATCTCGGAGACCGATCTCGAAGCACTCAGAAAGGCAAAAGAAGTTCAACCGGCTAAACCTGCAACCATGAAGAAGCAGTCCAGCGCCCACGGTGTCTCGGCAACAGCACTAGGGGCTGCCGATTGCGAGCCAGGGGATGCAGAGGAGAAGAAGAGCAAAGGGAAGAAAGCGGAGGCCGCACTAGAAGACATAACCTCCGAAGAGCCAATGACATCAGAAATTGCCGAGTGCAATGATGAATCTCCAGGTCCAGACGAGAAGTCAGCACCAGGGGCTGCCGAGTGCGTGCCAGACGCCGCAGTCGGCAGTTCAGAAGTAGAGGTCGAAATGGCAGACGTCCAAGTGGCCGAGATCGAGGAGGTCAGTGGTCAAGAGGCCGAGATCCAAGAGGAAGTCCCACCTCAGCATGCGGCCGTAATGGTGGTCGTCAGTGCGCCGTCATGGGCACAACCGATTAGAGATTTCTTAGCAGATGGGATCCTCACACCAGATTTAGCAGAGTCCAGGAAGATCAGCCGCAGATCTTGGGCGTATACAATAATCAACAATGAGCTGATGCGCAGGAGTGCAACTGGTATCCTCCAGAGGTGTGTTGAAGAGGACAGAGGCTTGGAGCTGCTCAGAGACATCCATCAGGGTGAATGTGGTCATCACGCGTTAGCAAAGGCAATCGCCAACAAGGCTTTCCGACATGGTTTCTACTGGCCAACTGCACTCGCAGCAGCTGAAAATCTGGTGAAGCACTGCAAGGGTTGTCAGTGATTCAAGGCAAAGAGTCATCTTCCAGCATCGGCACTGAAGACCATCCCAATAGCTTGGCCGTTTGCAGTTTGGGGTTTGGACATGGTCGGACCATTCAAGAGAGCTCGGAGTGGCATGACACATCTCCTAGTGGAAGTCGACAAGTTTACCAAGTGGATTGAAGCAAGACCAATCAAAAAGTTGGATGGGCCGACTGCGGTTCGGTTTGTGGCCGACATCGTATGCAGATACGGTGTACCTAATAGCATCATCACCGACAACGGCACAAACTTCGCAAAGGGGGCGCTGGCCCGATATGCGTCTCAGCAAGGCATTCGGCTCGATCTAGCATCTGTGGCACACCCACAGTCCAATGGTCAAGTCGAAACGGCAAATGGACTAATCCTATCAGGTATCAGGCCCAGATTGGTAGAGCCACTTGAGATGGCACCCGGAGCATGGGTCGACGAACTTCCAGCAGTACTGTTCAGCTTGAGGACCACTCCAAACAGGTCGAATGGATTCACTCCTTTCTTCCTGGTGTATGGCTCAGAAGCAGTCATCCCTTCCGACATTGAGTTTGATTCACCTCGGCACGCCCTGTACACAGAAGAAGAAGCAAGATTGGCAAGAGAAGACGGCATCGACCTCAAAGAAGAAGCTTGTCTGTTGGCCTTGTCTAGGTCAGCAGTCTACCAGCAGAAGTTGAGGCACTACCACAGCAAGAAGATTTGTCCCCTCGCTTTCCGAGAGGGAGATATGGTGCTACGCCGAATCCAGAAGTCAGAAGGAAAGCACAAGATATCCTCACCATGGGAAGGGCCATTTATTGTCAGCAGGGCGCTCAAGAACAATTCCTATTATCTAATCGACTGCACCAAGGGCACTCAGCACAAGGACACGTCAGGAGTAGAGACGGAGCGGCCATGGAACGCAGAGATGTTGTGTCCGTTCTATAGTTGAGCGGCCTGTCAGATCCCTCTGTTAGGTATGTGCTAGGGTTAGCTAGTGCCTTTGCATCATGTCAAAATTTTCAAAAATAAATCTTGGAAATCAAATTCAAAATCAAAATGGGAGAAGGAACACCCCCCAGATGAATTAATTCAAAAGGCCAGATAAAATTCTTTTCCAAAAATTCATGTTAGAGTTTTGAAAAGTCTTATAAATGAGTGTGATCACATATCAAGTGATGTGGGACCCACCCCATGCTCATAGATTTTTCAAATATTCAAACAGTACCTTGGAATTACAGAAATACCCCTTTTTGATTTAAAATTCAAATCATTTGAATTTTAAAAATGTTGAAAGTTTATGAGTGGCTAGTCTCCCTTGTCTTCTACCTCCCCTCGCCCCTAAGGTGCTCGGTGGAAGGCCACCGACGCCACCGACGACGCCACCGCGACGCCTCGCGGCTTCCCGAGCCTCCCCCTCCTCCTAAGCATGCCACGGAGCTTCCCACGACGCCCCCGTTCCTTTCCCCCTCCTCTGGCTCTCTCTCCACCCCTCCCTCGTCGGAAGTCCGCAACGCCCGAGCGCTGCCGCGGAGCGCGACGCCATTTCCACGCCGCCAACGACGGCAGGAAGCTGCACCTCCTTGTCCCTCGTCTTCACCGTGGTCGTCTTCGTCTCGGAGCGCAAGGAATCGGACCCTTAAGCCCCGAGCACGCCGTCCCCTTCATATTCTTCATCGCCGGAGCCGCCGTGAACTTCCTTCAATTCCGGCCAACCCCGAGCTCCTCCGACTTCGCCACCGCTTCAGTTGGATTCACGGTGAGCTCCCAGTTCGCTAGAACTACTCCGTGGTCTCCCTCTCGCTCTCTGTCGTCATTCGCCATGAACACCGAAGTGCAGCGCCGCCATGGATGAGCCCGAGGTCGCCCTTGTTCCCCTTCGACTCAGCCAGCACGCGCGTTTGGCTCCTGAGCATGCTAGCTTTCGAACGCAAGCGATTTCAGCCCGAGTCTTGCACGGTAGCGTCAACTGCGACTTCGCCGTGGTTCTGCTGCCGCCGGAGTCGTCGCCTTCGTCGATACAGAGCTCCCCGTGGACCCCCAATGCCTCCAGAAGACGCGGACGACCTCCAGGAGCAAGCCGGTGCCCTCCGTTTCCCCTCCCGTGGACGGAATCGAGTTCCCGTGCAGCGCCGCCGCGGTCCAGTCGCCGGCGTCAAGCCGCCGGCGAGTCATCTCTTAATCCCCCCGGTTAATCACCTATTTAGTGACCCCCTGGGTCACTGACCAGTGGGCCTAGTGGCTTAATTAAGCCACTGGATTAATTTAACCCACGGGTTAAGTTAACCCAGCCACTGACAGGGTGGCCCCACATGTCAGCCCCCCCCTGACGTCAGCTTGACGTCAGCCTGACGCAGTAAATCATTTTAATGAATTTCCAGAGATTAATTGAATTAAAAGAATTCCAGAAATTCCAGAAAATACCCCAAACTTTGGAAATTCATAGAAAAATTATATTAACTCCAAATTGGACAAATAATATATGAAAAATGATCAGGAGAAAATTATCTTTCCAAATATGCAACTTTCAACTCTGTTTGAGTTGAATTTAAAATGTGATCAGTACCATTTGCTATTTGATTTAAATGGAATTAAGTCAAATTCAAATCAAATAATTTTGCAACTTGGACCATGGAATTATGATGTAATTCAACCACACTTCAGAGGCATATCATACACATTTGAAGTTGATTCAAAATGATCAAACTATGTCACATACAACTTGGTTAATTTGAATTCAAATGTGGAATTTGAATTTGCATTTTAAATGCAATATATTCCACTTAAATGGAATTGTCTCACACACATCAAAACTTATACTTCAAGTTTCAACATTCATTCATGTGCTTGAGCATTGCATTCATATTGATTGCTACTTCGTGCTTTGTTTGTCGAGTAGAGGTGGAACCGGAGCAAGAGGCTACCCCCTTCGCTGAAGATCCAGAACCCGAACCTCGTCAGCAAGGCAAGCAAACCCCCATTGATCATGTCGATAAAATCCCACTTCCCTCTCATGTCTCTCTTATGCATTGTTTAGGATGATCACCATGCTTCGTTTCTACCGTATAGATGAAGCCATTCCTTTGCATGACCTATCTTTTGTCACAGTAGTAAGCAAACCACAATCCTAGCAACTGTAGGAGTTGTTTGATATCATGTAACCCCTGCAATGTTACTGCTTATTGCATGCTTAGTATGATACCATGTTGTTACTGTGATGAGAGTCGGGATGGGAATGATCATGTTGATGATGGTAGAAAAGTGTTGGTGAATCGACCCTAATACAAGGTGAACGATGAGAGGCTGTGTAGGAGTACACAGTGGGTTGTCTCGTTGAACACCGCCCTAGTACGAGTTCTTGTGTGGTGATCCAAGATGAAGAGTACAACCACACATTGGGCTCACTGACCCCTCTCAACCTATTAACTCATCCCTTTCGATGTCCAGATGTCGCAGTAGTTCGGAGTTCTGGTAGGCTTGTGGCCTGGATGCTAAGTGAGAGAACGGCTCATCCGAGACCGGCTTATGCACCACGCACACATCACTTGGGTCCACTTCGGTAAGCCGGCCGGGTTCACGATTGTGGTAGCCAACCCAAGTAGGCGGCTTTCTCGGACTAGATAGGCTATGAGGTAACAGTTGTGGTGAGCATCCTCGCTGGCACCCCTTGAATGGTGTCGAGATCAAAGGCGGTAAATGATGGTCATGTGTGTGTAGCGGTACACCCTTGCAAGGTTAACAAAACTATTCGAATAGCCGCGTCCGCGGTTATGGACTGCTTGGAAAGCTTAGCTTGATTATTAGATAACTTGAACCGGATACTTCTAAAACACACCAAGATAAGTGTGAGTGCTATGGCGTGCTTTCTCGTGGGGAAGTCGAGGAAGGCACCATAGTGGTGTATTGGTTGGAGAAAGTAGTGGACTCGTGTACGCTTCTTACCTCAAAGTCTGGTACTCGTAGTTCAGGATTAGCCAAGTCAAAGCTGGCATTTCTGCAAGTGAACCCCACCTCCCTTTACCTTGATACATGTGCATGAGTAGTATAGTTCCTATGTAAGTCTTGCTGAGTACGCCTTTGTACTCCCGTTTGCTTAATCTATGTTTTAGATGACGCCACTGACCCCGAAGGTGGCTTCTTCATCGAGCTGGACGACTGAAGTTAAGCTAGTCTAGTCCCAGTCAGCAGACTGGTTCCCTCGTGGAGGGCTTTGTGTTTAAATAAGGCTTCTTAAGCCATTTGTTAAACTTATCTGTACTCAGACATAATTTGCTTCCGCTCTGTGTTGTAATGTTGGATCACATGTATGTGATCTTTGTGTGTACTCTATAAGAGTTATAAATAAAATGTACACTTTGTAGAGAATTGCAATGGTACCTACTGTTCATACAAGGCATGTGTGCTGCGTGTATGTTTATAACATGCATGTCTTTGTATGGGTTTTCGAGACCTTAGTTGTGTTCTGGCTGGCGGTCTTTCATACACCAAGTGGCCCTCAGATGTGCGTAGCTTGGGGCATCGCGATGCGATTGATCGAGACTCCGTCTCGTGCACACTTTGTGGTATGATTGAGCCCGCCCTAGAGCCCGACTAAGTGATCGGGCTGGAGTAAGTCTATGTAAGAGTTTTGAGATAGTCGATAGTATGGTTGAGGCGACTTGTCTTTCAATATGGGAGTTCACCACCCATATCTTTAGACCTGTGTGCGGACGATGAGGACCCATCATAGTTGATCATCCGGCCTGGATGGGATGCCCCTCACGTACGATGCTTTCCGAGAATGTTCAGTGCTTGGCCTTGTCTGCATAGACAAGTGGGTGCGGTTCTCGGCTCTCCATATGACTATGTATTAACTGTACTTGCATACGCTAACCCCGGGTCCCGACAAACTTGGTATCAGAGCAGCACTGACTGTAGGACTAGTAGCCTTGGCCGCAGTCGAGTCTACCTTTCTATAGTTATATAGTTACTCTGGGTATATAAGGGAACAACGTAAGGCTTATTTTTTTTCTCCTTACCCCTTCGTTCTGAGTTCTGGGTCACCCTTATCTTATTCTACGGGAAGATAGGACTAGGCTCTCCTCTGTCTGATTAGAACACCTCGTTGATTGCTTCCTTATAGCCGTAGGAAAGTTGTGTCAGGTTTTCCTAGCATTGTTATAATGCTGATTTCTTACATCATATTATGTAAGTGCTGTTTTCATGATTGAAAGAAATTGTCATTTCTTACAATTACAGCCGTTATGCTGTCCGAGTCATTCCAGGTTTATCTCATAATCTGATGCATTTGCAAACTCCTTTCTGTTTAAGATGGCAGATCTCCCCCCTCGGCAGATTGTTCGTTTGACCAGGTGCCTCGGTGTGCGTGGCCATCCCGCCACATTGATCGAGATGATGTCCTATGTGGGATATCGATGGTACCCTGAGTACACCATCGAGGAGCAGTTCCACGACTTCAACCAGACGTAGTTCCACTGCATCGTCCGGATCTATCCGCACCACGTTGGAGTCACCCAGCCTATCCACTTTGGACATGGCATAGGCGTTACCGAGAACATGGCTGTGCAGGATGCTGCATATTCATGTATTACACTGCTGAGAGAGGAGCACACCATGCTGAGAGAGACCTCATTCCACTATATCCCTGCTGCACTTCCAGGAGAAGAGGGATATTACACCGGACTCTACTCAGATCACTCTGCAGAGGATCCAGCACTCCAGGTGACTGCTAGGTTTGCTAGTGACAGAGATCGTGATGCACGCGCTCTCCTTTTTGAGCTCCACGCCACCCGTGTTCGTCTGTACCGAGCACTGACTCTCTTGGCACCCTTTGTGAGCGTGGGATCAGTTGAGTATGATGCGATCTATCCAGTGAGGACTCAGATGCCATCTCGAGTTGCTTGGCCCGAGATTGGAGGAATTTTTCCACCCCGTGGTCCTTTGCTTCCACCCTACACTGGACCTAGGCCCCATCCTTGCCCAAATGGATATCAGGGTCCACAAGCCTCCGTGTTTTCCGATGGTCACCTCCAGCTACCGGGATATGCGGGTAACTTTTACGAGGACTACTATGGAGATGGAGATGAGTGAGACCGCCTGTGGTCTTACTTAGTGAGGATGTAGTAGTATCTTAGTATATTGTAAGCAAGGTGTCTAAGTTCCAGAGGCTTAGATAAATAATGTATAGGAAGTCAGAGTGCCTCTGAAGGATGTATCATCTTCATCACGTTTGTATTAGCTTAGTGCTTGTACTAAAACGATGTATGGTTTGTATGACAGCTTGTGAATATATGGCTTGTATGCTTTTATCACCATGTTGTCAAGATAATTACTTCCTTTGCTCTGTAATCCTTCCAGTACTTCAATACCTTGATTAGACTCTTCAATCAACTCTGTTTGACTTTGGTTTTTCACCTCAGGATGTCTCAAGGAACTCGTGGCCAGGTTGGTCGTAACCAAGGTCGTGGGAACAACCAGGAGGAAGACAACCTTCCACCCCCACCCACGATGGCACAAGTTCTGATGGAAGTGGAGAGGAACCGCCGTAACTCTCACCACCTGCTGGAAGTCATTGCACGCAACACCACTCAGCAGCGCAATGAGCTGGTGTCCCTGAACGACTTCATCCGGCTTCATCCCCCGGTTTTCAGTTACTCCACCGAGCCCCTTGACGCCGATGACTGGCTCCGCAGCATCGAAAGGAAGCTCCAAGCCGGCCATGTTGCAGATGGCGACAAGGTCAGCTATGCCACCTATCACCTCGAAGGTGCAGCTAGTTCTTGGTGGGAGAATTTTCTGAATATGCGTCCTGATGGACCACTTGCATCTTGGGAGGAATTCTGCACTTCTTTCCGCGAGCACCACATTCCCAAGGGTCTCATGGACCGCAAGCGTGAGGAATTCTGTAACCTCACTCAAGGCAGAAGAACCGTGGACGAGTTTAGTCGTGAGTTCAACCGACTTGCTCGTTATGCAACTGAAGAAGTCTCCACCGACTCCAAGAAACAAGAGAGGTTCCGTCGTGGCCTCAACAGTGGACTCCGTCGCGAGCTCAACCTTCATGACTTTGCCACATTCCAGGTCCTTGTCAACAAGGCCATCAAGGCAGAGGACATGAACACCCCCAATGATTTCCGCAAACATCCTAGAGATGACAGTTCATCCAGTTCTGGCTCCCAGAAGCGCAAGATCTGGATCCCCAATAGCATGTTCCGCCAGAACAACCCACCGAGGCCATCCTATGTGGCGCCTCGTCCAACCACCCAATTCCACCCAGCTCCACCAAGCAACCCAGCTCCACGAACTGTTTTCGGAGCTTGTTACAAGTGTGGTCAGGCAGGCCACTACTCTCGCGAGTGTCCCCAGAACCAGCTCCAACACCAGAACGCTCCACCCCGTGCCGGAGGCAACAACAACAACAACAACAACAACAACAATGGTCGTGGCAAGCCACCCCAGAAGGTCTACACCGCCAAACCCTCTCCTCCCGCCACTCGTGGACGTGTGAACCAGATTGCCGCCGAAGAGACTGACGTCATTCTTGGTACGCTCCCAGTCAATTTTGTTCCTACTTCCGTTCTTTTCGACCCAGGAGCATCTCATTCATTCATGTCGGAAAGTTATGCACTTCGTCATGAGTTACCTTTTGTTGAGTTGTCCACCCCAATGATTATTCAAACTCCAGGGTCAAGATGGCAAACTAATAGAGTGAGCCATGGTAATCAAATTGCAATTGAGGGTTTAGTATTCCTTGCTTCACTCATAGCCCTCAAGTCTTCAGACATTGATGTTATCCTTGGCATGGATTGGCTATCAAGACAGAATGCCTACCTGGATTGCAAGGGTAAATCCGTGAAACTCACCCACCCTTCAGGCACAACCGTTAACTATACCTCACCCAGAACAAGAACCCAAGTGCATTCCTTGCATGTACTTCCCCTTCCCGAACTTGAAGATATTCCGGTGGTTCGTGACTTCCCGGATGTCTTTCCTGAAGAGCTGCCGGGCATGCCACCCGACAGATGTGTAGAATTTATAGTGGATCTTGTTCCAGGAACCGCACCAATTTCCAAACGCCCATATAAAATGGCCCCACATGAGTTAGCTGAGCTAAAAACCCAACTTGATGCTTCGTTGGCAAAAGGCTTCATCCTCCCTAGCTCATCGCCATGGGGTTGCCCCGTTCTGTTCGTAAAGAAGAAAGATGGAACAGAAAGGATGTGCGTAGACTATCGCCCGCTAAATTTAGCGACGATAAAGAACAAATACCCACTGCCCAGGATCAATGATCTTTATGATCAGCTTGCAGGATCCTCCCTCTTCTCCAAGATGGATTTGAGATTAGGTTATCATCAGATCAGAATCCGAAACGAGGACATTCCAAAAACGGCTTTTACTACTCGTTATGGTCTTTACGAGTATACCGTCATGTCCTTTGGTTTAACCAATGCCCCCGCCACATTCTCACGCTTGATGAATTCGATCTTCATGGAGTACCTAGATAAATTTGTTGTGGTTTATCTTGATGATATTCTCATCTACTCGAAGAACGAAGGAGATCATGCCTAACACTTAAGGCTGGTATTGATGAAGCTTAGAGAGCATCGCCTGTACGCTAAATTCTCCAAGTGTGAATTCTAACTACCAGAAGTGACCTACTTAGGCCACGTGATTTCTGCAAAAGGCATTGCTGTGAATCCCGAGAGAGTTCAGGCCGTCCTTGACTGGACTCCACCTGAATCGGTTAAGCAAGTTAGAAGTTTTCTTGGCCTAGCCAGCTATTGTCGTCGCTTCGTCGAGAACTTTTCTAAAGTTGCAAAGCCTCTAACTGAACTCCTCAAGAAAGATAAGAAATTCTTATGGACTCCCAAGTGCGAGGAAAGCTTTCAAGAGCTAAAAAGGAGATTGACTTCTGCACCCGTACTTGCACCTCCAGACACCAAAAAGTATTTCGAGATCTATTGTGACGCATCACGGCAAGGGTTAGGATGCATACTTCTGCAAGATCAACATGTGGTAGCTTATGCTTCACGCCAGTTGCGGCCACATGAAGAGAACTATCCTACCCATGACCTTGAACTCGCTACCGTAGTTCATGCTCTAACAACTTGGCGACATTCCCTCCTTGGTAATCGTTGTGAGATTTATTCCGACCACCAAAGCCTCAAATATATTTTCACCCAGCCAGATCTTAATCTCAGGCAAAGACGCTGGATTGAGTTGATAAAATATTACGACGTAGGAATTTCTTACACCCCAGGCAAGGCCAATGTCATGGCTGATGCACTAAGTCGTAAGTCGTACTGTAACAACCTCATGTTACAGCAGTATCAACCATTTCTTCATGAGGACTTTCGCAAGCTCAACCTTGAGATTGTTCCTCATGGCTATCTTTCAACCTTGGTGGCGAAACCAACTCTTGAGGATCAAATCATAGTTGCCCAAAGGCGTGCACGAGGTGTTCGCCGGATCAAGGAGAACATTGCTAGCGGAGTTGCTAAATGTTTCTCCACAGATAGCAAAGGAACGGTATTCTTTGAAAATCGTTTGGTAGTACCTAAGAATAAGGAACTAAGGCAACTCATCCTCAAAGAAGCCCATGACACACCCCTCTCAATTCATCCCGGTAGCACAAAAATGTACCGAGATCTACGCTAGAGATTTTGGTGGACTAGGATGAAGAGAGACATTGCTCAATTTGTTGCCGAATGTGATGTTTGTCGTCGCATTAAGGCAGAACATCAAAGACCTGCTGGTACACTTCAACCTTTGTCTATTCCCGAGTGGAAATGGGACAAAGTCGGTATGGATTTCATCACCGGCTTTCCAAGAACCCAGAAAGGAAACAATGCCATCTTCGTTGTCATCGATAGGCTTTCCAAAGTTGCTCACTTCCTTCCGGTTCGCGATTCTATAACTGCTAGCCAGTTAGCAGACTTGAACATATCCAGAATTGTATCACTTCATGGTGTTCCTTTGGAAATCAATTCTGATCGCGGTAGCCTTTTTACCTCTAGATTTTGGGGAAGCTTTCAGAATGCTATGGGAACTCATCTCTCCTTTAGTACAGCTTTTCATCCTCAGTCTAGCGGTCAAGTCGAAAGGGTTAACCAAATTCTTGAAGACATCCTCAGAGCTTGCGTTATCTCATTCGGAAAGAATTGGGAGAATTCTCTTCCATTTGCCGAATTTGCTTATAACAATAGTTTTCAATCTAGTCTGAACATGGCTCCTTTTGAACTCCTTTGTGGAAGACGATGTCGAACACCACTAAACTGGTCTGAAACCGGTGAAAGACAATTCTTTGGACCGGATATGATCAAGGAAGCAGAAGAGCAAGTTCGCATTGTTCGTGATCAATTGAAAGCAGCCCAGTCTCGTCAGAAAAGCTACTATGATCGTCATCATAGGCAAGAGAGCTACAATCTGGATGAGAAGGCTTACCTTCGGGTTACTCCTCTGAAGGGAACCCAACGTTTCGGTATCAAAGGCAAGTTGGCCCCACGTTATATCGGACCTTTCCGCATTATTGCTAAACGTGGAGAAGTTGCCTACCAACTTGAACTACCTCCGCACCTCTCACGAGTACATGATGTATTCCATGTGTCCCAACTCAGGCGTTGCTTCAAGGACCCCATCCGCGAAGTCGACCATGAAATGCTTGATCTCCAAGATGACCTTTCTTATCGAGAATACCCCGTTCGTATTCTTGATTCCGCAGAGCGTGTCACTCGTCGTCAGAAGATTAGGTTTCTGAAAGTGCAATGGTCACACCACTCTGAAAGAGAAGCTACGTGGGAAAGAGAAGACCGTCTCATTACCGAGTACCCCTCCTTCCTCCCGCAGACTTCTGAATCTCGGGACGAGATTCTTTTGAGTGGGGGCGAGTTGTCAGATCCCTCTGTTAGGTATGTGCTAGGGTTAGCTAGTGCCTTTGCATCATGTCAAAATTTTCAAAAAGAAATCTTGGAAATCAAATTCAAAATCAAAATGGGAGAAGGAACACCCCCCAGATGAATTAATTCAAAAGGCCAGATAAAAATCTTTTCCAAAAATTCATGTTAGAGTTTTGAAAAGTCTTATAAATGAGTGTGATCACATATCAAGTGATGTGGGACCCACCCCATGCTCATAGATTTTTCAAATATTCAAACAGTACCTTGGAATTAAATAAATACCCCTTTTTGATTTAAAATTCAAATCATTTGAATTTTAAAAATGTTGAAAGTTTATGAGTGGCTAGTCTATATTATTATGAGGCCACATAAAAGTTTTCAGCATTTAATAAAATGGTTTGGTATTTTTATCAGAGCCAAAACAAATTACAGAAAAAGAAAGGAAAGATTAAACAGAGAGAAAAGAGAAAAGGCTTACCTCTCGCCTGGGCGAGGCCCAACTACCTTGGCCCAGTCCAGCCCGCTGGACCCCTCCCTTGTCTTCTACCTCCCCGCGCCCCTAAGGTGCTCGGTGGAAGGCCACCGACGCCACCGACGACGCCACCGCGACGCCTCGCGGATTCCCGAGCCTGCCCCTCCTCCTAAGCGTGCCACGGAGCTTCCCACGACGCCCCCGTTCCTTTCCCCCTCCTCTGGCTCTCTCTCCACCCCTCCCTCGTCGGAAGTCCGCAACGCCCGAGCGCTGCCGCGGAGCGCGACGCCATTTCCACGCGGCCAACGACGGCAGGAAGCTGCACCTCCTTGTCCCTCATCTTCACCGTGGTCGTCTTCGTCTCGGAGCGCAAGGAATCGGACCCTTAAGCCTCGAGCACGCCATCCCCTTCATCTTCTTCATCGCCGGAGCCGCGGTGAACTTCCTTCAATTCCGGCAAACCCCGAGCTCCTCCGACTTCGCCACCGCTTCAGTTGGATTCACGGTGAGCTCCCAGTTCGCTAGAACTACTCCGTGGTCTCCCTCTCGCTCTCTGTCGTCATTCGCCATGAACACCGAAGTGCAGCGCCGCCATGGATGAGCCCGAGGTCGCCCTTGTGCCCCTTCGACTCAGCCAGTGCGCGCGTTTGGCTCCTGAGCATGCTAGCTTTCGAACGCAAGCGATTTCAGCACGAGTCTTGCACGGTAGCGTCAACTGCGAATTCGTCGTGGTTCTGCTGCCCCCGGAGTCGTCGCCGTCGTCGATACAGAGCTCCCCGTGGACCCCCAATGCCTCCAGAAGACGCGGAAGACCTCCAGGAGCAAGCCGGTGCCCTCCGTTTCCCCTCCCGTGAACGGAATCGAGTTCCCGTGCAGCGCCGCCGCGGTCCAGTCGCCGGCGTCAAGCCGCCGGCGAGTCAGCTCTTAATCCCCCCGGTTAATCACCTATTTAGTGACCCCCTGGGTCACTGACCAGTGGGCCCAGTGGCTTAATTAAGCCACTGGATTAATTTAACCCACGGGTTAAGTTAACCCAGCCACTGACAGGGTGGCCCCACATGTCAGCCCCCCCCCCCTGACGTCAGCTTGACGTCAGCCTGACGCAGTAAATCATTTAAATGAATTTCCAGAGATTAATTGAATTAAAAGAATTCCAGAAATTCCAGAAAATACCCCAAACTTTGGAAATTCATAGGAAATTTATATTAACTCCAAATTGGACAAATAATATATGAAAAATGATCAGGAGAAAATTATCTTTCAAAATATGCAACTTTCAACTCTGTTTGAGTTGAATTTAAAATGTGAGCAGTAGCATTTGCTATTTGATTTAAATGGAATTAAATCAAATTCAAATCAAATAATTTTGCAACTTGGACCATGGAATTATGATGTAATTCAACCACACTTCAGAGGCATATCATACACATTTGAAGTTGATTCAAAATGATCAAACTATGTCACATACAACTTGGTTAATTTGAATTCAAATGTGGAATTTGAATTTGCATTTTAAATGCAATATATTCCACTTAAATGGAATTGTCTCACACACATCAAAACTTATACTTCAAGTTTCAACATTCATTCATGTGCTTGAGCATTGCATTCATATTGATTGCTACTTCGTGCTTTGTTTGTCGAGTAGAGGTGGAACCGGAGCAGGAGGCTACCCCCTTCGCTGAAGATCCAGAACCCGAACCTCGTCAGCAAGGCAAGCAAACCCCCATTGATCATGTCGATAAAATCCCACTTCCCTCTCATGTCTCGCTTATGCATTGTTTAGGATGATCACCATGCTTCGTTTCTACCGTATAGATGAAGCCATTCCTTTGCATGACCTATCTTTTGTCACAGTAGTAAGCAAACCACAATCCTAGCAACTGTAGGAGTTGTTTGATATCATGTAACCCCTGCAATGTTACTGCTTATTGCATGCTTAGTATGATACCATGTTGTTACTGTGATGAGAGTCGGGATGGGAATGATCATGTTGATGATGGTAGAAAAGTGTTGGTGAATCGACCCTAATACAAGGTGAACGATGAGAGGCTGTGTAGGAGTACACAGTGGGTTGTCTCGTTGAACACCGCCCTAGTACGAGTTCTTGTGTGGTGATCCAAGATGAAGAGTACAACCACACATTGGGCTCACTGACCCCTCTCAACCTATTAACTCATCCCTTTCGATGTCCAGATGTCGCAGTAGTTCGGAGTTCTGGTAGGCTTGTGGCCTGGATGCTAAGTGAGAGAACGGCTCATCCGAGACCGGCTTATGCACCACGCACACATCACTTGGGTCCACTTCGGTAAACCGGCGGGGTTCACGATTGTGGTAGCCAACCCAAGTAGGCGGCTTTCTCGGACTAGATAGGCTATGAGGTAACAGTTGTGGTGAGCATCCTCGCTGGCACCCCTTGAATGATGTCGAGATCAAAGGCAGTAAATGATGGTCATGTGTGTGTAGCGGTACACCCTTGCAAGGTTAACAAAACTATTCGAATAGCCGCGTCTGCGGTTATGGACTGCTTGAACCGGATACTTCTAAAACACACCAAGATAAGTGTGAGTGCTATGGCGTGCTTTCTCGTGGGGAAGTCGAGGAAGGCACCATAGTGGTGTATTGGTTGGATAAAGTAGTGGACTCGTGTACGCTTCTTACCTCAAAGTCTGGTACTCGTAGTTCAGGATTAGCCAAGTCAAAGCTGGCATTTCTGCAAGTGAACCGCACCTCCCTTTACCTTGATACATGTGCATGAGTAGTATAGTTCCTATGTAAGTCTTGCTGAGTACGCCTTTGTACTCACGTTTGCTTAATCTATGTTTTAGATGACGCCACTGACCCCGAAGGTGGCTTCTTCATCGAGCTGGACGACTGAAGTTAAGCTAGTATAGTCCCAGTCAGCAGACTGGTTCCCTCGTGGAGGGCTTTGTGTTTAAATAAGGCTTCTTAAGCCATTTGTTAAACTTGTCTGTACTCAGACATAATTTGCTTCCGCTCTGTGTTGTAATGTTGGATCACATGTATGTGATCTCTGTGTGTACTCTATAAGAGTTATAAATAAAATGTACACTTTGTAGAGAATTGCAATGGTACCTACTGTTCATACAAGGCATGTGTGCTGCGTGTATGTTTATAACATGCATGTCTTTGTATGGGTTTTCGAGACCTTAGTTGTGTTCTGGCTGGCGGTCTTTCATACACCAAGTGGCCCTTAGATGTGCGCAGCTTGGGGCATCGCGATGCGATTGATTGAGACTCCGTCTCGTGCACACTTTGTGGTATGATTGAGCCCGCCCTAGACCCCGATTAAGTGATCGGGCTGGAGTAAGTCTATGTAAGAGTTTTGAGATAGTCGATAGTATGGCTGAGGCGACCTGTCTTTGAATATGGGAGTTCACCACCCATATCTTTAGACTTGTGTGCGGACGATGAGGACCCATCACAGTTGATCATCCGGCCTGAATGGGATGCCCCTCACGTACGATGCTTTCCGAGAATGTTCAGTGCTTGGCCTTGTCTGCTTAGACAAGTGGGTGCGGTTCTCGGCTCTCCATATGACTATGTCTTAACTGTACTTGCATACGCTAACCCCGGGTCCCGACACGGCCGAAATTTATGTAAGCCATTCGGCAAACAGTCAGTAAAAGTTATCATGTCTCGAAAAATGAGCATTCGAGTACTTGTGTATAATTTCATTCGAAGAGCTAGCCTCAATCGGCAACGCTCAGTCGTACCCGAGATGTGCGTAGCACACTCGGGGACTGGCCGACCACGAGGTCAAGCAAATAAGCCGTCGAGGCACGGGGACTGCAGGCTGGACCTCAATCGAACACTTAGCTCGAGCGCAAATCACTAAAAGGTTTGTGGCATTGAGGAGGGTGGCGGTTGAGGCAGTCGGTAGTACAAATTCCCGGGAAACAATTTGAAAGAGGCCACCAAGGGCAGTCGACAGGCCCGAGTCATCGATTGCGCTGCAAATCAGGACATCGGACCTTGTAGCGAGAAATCGGTGCTTGATATTGCAGAATCCTTTGCGGTAAAAATCTTGTCGTGTAAAAAATGAAAACTTATCGAACCTTGGCCGGATATCTACTGTTGATCCGATTGCAAACCGCATGACGGCAGCAAGGTCGACACAGCAGACATCCCCAAGTGTAGCCGATAAAGGAAACCGACAAAGACGCAAAGTCGATCGCACATGCAAAAGTGACGAACAAGCAATCGGATTGCATCAAAAGTAACAGGCCCAAGGCTGAATAATGTCATTACATCCAAGTCACACCCAGTAGGTGTCGACAGAATTAAAAATATGTCTTACAAGCGGACAGTCGGAATACAAATTGAAGATAACATAGCTTAAGCAGTCGGAGGCACTGAGCTAGAAGGTGGAGCAGATGGGTCCGATTGAGCTTCTGAAGTCGCAGCACCTGTCTGTTTAGACTTCGGAGACGTCTGGGATGAGCCGCTATCGGAGAGCTCCTCGGCCAGGCCAGAGATGGTAAAGGCAGGGAGCGGTTTCCCTCCCTGGTCGAGATACGGAGTATACTCGTAAGGAGAAAACCAATTCACCATCGTGCTGGCTAGCCGATTGAATTCGACGTAGTTTTTCTCAAGAAGGTCAGAGGCATTGTCTCGAAGGCTGTGCAATCGGGAGAGCTTCACTTGAGGGTACCAAGACAGCACAGTCTGAAGAGAGGTCTCCGCACCAGTCCTTCCGGCCGAATTCAGCAGAACGTCGATCCGACGTGGGATAGCCTTAAGAAGAGTCTGAGTCTGCTCAGTGGTGGCATTCGGAGTGTCCCCTTGGTCAGAATCCTCGTCATCCTGAGTGTCTGCCTTACGGGTCTCGGCAGAGGAGTCGGCAGCATTCTTCATCTTCTGCAATCCGGCCTTAAGTTCAGTCGGCGACCACAGTGCTTCAGCAATCCTTAGAATTCCAAGCTTAAAGGATAGGGCAATTCCCTGGATAATAGGAATGCGGGCTTGGGTGCCGATCAGATATTCGTGCCGAGTCCAGACGTTATCTGCACGGTCACAGGTCCCTCCAGCGGCGATGGTATCCTCTCGGGACTTGGCGACAGCTGCATAAGCAGCCGCTTCAGATTCGGGCCAAGCTTCTGCATCAAGAAGGAAGGGCATGAGTAATAAGATAAGAGAAGAAAGCAACCGTAAAGTGCACTCGGCAGCAAGGAAGACTCACGGCCAAGGAGGAGGTCCATTTCGGTTAATGTATCGCAAAAGCCTTTGGCTCGGCGGCGCATTCGGGTGGTCTCCTCATAGCTGCGCTTCTCCAGTTCTTCGAATTTGGCGACAAGCTCGTCATGATCTCGGCGAATGGAGTCTCGGGCAGAAATTGCTTCATCCCTTTCAGATTGCAGAGCAACTCGGGCGGCGACGGCAGCATCTCGTTCAGCAAGAAGCCCATCACCAGTAGCTGTCACTGCGGCGATGTCGGCCAGATGTTTCTTCTTAAAAGCAGCCATTTCAGACTGGAGGCTTGGAATAGTCCGATTCAAATCCTTCTCTACCCCCTGCAGCCGAGTTACCTCCCCGGTGGCTTTATCAAGGGCTGGACCTTGTTGGCTAAGTTCTGTAGCCAATTCTGCAATTCGGCCTTGAAGATCATTTACCATAGGAATAGAAGCTACAAGAGAGCGCGAAGATTTCAGTACCAGAGCGGTTGTCAAGTGAAGAAGAGACAGCGGTGAGATAGAGGATACCTCTTAGCTTAGTGATTTCAGCCGATTGGTTATTAACCTGCAGCTGGGCCTGGGCGAGGGTTCGAAGGCTGGCAGTATAAGCTTCTAGGAGTTTTTCAAAGACAACTCTTTTCTCTTCCATGACAGCCTGTGATGAACAGCAAGACGGAGTCAGACATAAAGCAACAAGTGAAAAAGATCCGAACCGATTGTGACCAATCGGCCCGAATCTCAGGGACTACACCCACTGGAAGAAAGTCTACCGATTGAGGAAGGCAAACGATTAAGCAAAAAATGCTAAAGATCCGAACCGATTGTAACCAATCGACCCGAATCTCGGGGACTACACCCAGTGGGTGCGCTTGCGCGCACCCACCGAAAGAAAGTCTACCGATTGAGGAAGGCAAACGATAAAGCAAAAAATGCTAAAGATCCGAACCGATTGTAACCAATCGACCCGAATCTCGGGGACTACACCCAGTGAGTGCGCTTGCGCGCACCCACCGGAAGAAAGTCTACCGATTGAGGAAGGCAAACGATAAAGAAAAAAATGCTAAAGATCCGAACCGATTGTAACCAATCGGCCCGAATCTCGGGGACTACATCCACCGGAAGAAAAATTGCCGAAGTAAAACAGAGGTACAGAAGGAAAGGTTAAAGAGTTTACCGAATGGTGAGAGGTCAGCTGTTGAAGGTCCCGAGCAAGGGCTTCGGCGAACTCATTCACCCGGCTCAGAGTGCTCGTCACGGGATCCCGAGGATGAGGCGAAGCGTCAGTCTCAGCGCCGACATGACGGGCGCGAGAATACTCGGCTCGGAAGTGATCCACCGAGCGCATAAGAATCTCGGATGGGGAGGAAATCGGCGGTGGCGCTGAAGTAGGAACGATGGCGAAAGCTGTAGTGGTGAGGACTGGCGGCACGGATGTTGGTGAAGGACCGGACTCACCCGATTGCGGTGGCGGCGCAACCGGGCGAGTCAGAGCAGAAGTGGTAGCAACGATTGGCGGCGGGATCGTCACAGTCGGTGGATCAGGTAGTACGGCAGGCGGAACGATGGAGGCAACTGGTGGTGCCGACACCAAAATCGGCGATGGGGTTGTCACCACCGGCGTATCAGAGGCGGTCATCGCAGCAGGGGAAGTCGCGAGAGGCGAAGCCGGGTTGGAGCGGCGCGGTGGAAACGGAGCAATCGGGTCAGCCGGTTGCATTCCTCCACCACCAGGAGCCACCCGGTCCGCTGCACCCTGGAGAGTTGGGGAGGCAAGAGTGGAAGAAGAGGTCTTCGAAGTCGCCGCAAGACGGGCATTCTTGGCAGCGCGCTCGGCGTCCTTGGAGGAGCGATGAGCGGGTACCGGCCGCTTGTGGACGGCAGCAGCAGAGGCAGCGGGCGAGATGACGGGTCGGGCACGGACGGGAATGTCGGTGTCAACGTCGTCAAGCCCAATCGGCTCCTTGAAAGAAGAAAGAGGAGAAGAATCAGTAGAAGCAAAGGTAGTGAAGTAGGAGGCATAAAGACAAGAGCATACCCGATTGTCCTGGGTGCGCCAGTGGGCATTCGGCAGCGAAGCGGAGCGACGTTCAGCGGCGCCTGGACGGTCGGCCTCCGAGTTGTCGTCTCTTGGACTTGTTTGCCCTTGCTGGCAGTCGGCTTGGCCTTGGCAACTTGGCTAGAAGCCACACCAGAGGAGGAGCCGGCGGCCGAGGTGCGCTTGGCCGGCACCTTTGGAGGCCTGGCTCGAGGAGCTGCATCGGAACCATTACCCTTTGAGACACTATCATCATCACTCCACTCAGCCAAAAATTGCTCAAGGGAAGGGTCAGGCGTACCCCCTTGAGCTGGCGGCCGAGTGTTGGTCTTCGGAGGGTTGGCGCGCTCGGCGTCATCATCATCAGCATCCATGGGGTCGGAGGATTCTCCGGAAGACTCGTCATCGTCTTCATCATCCCCATTGGACTCGGCGGAAGGAATCTCGCCGTTGTACTCGAGGTCGATGGGGTCCTCTTCCGTGCGATCAGGGGCATACACGCCAGCTTCCTGGCCGTCTTCCATGAGGTTGGACTGAATGAAGTGCTGAGAAGGAGGTATAAGCAGTCAGGGCAATCGGAAAAGAAAGCAATCGGAAGAGCATGTAATCGGAGCATACCACAGGCGGCTTTCGCTGGCGAATGAGATAATCAAGCCCAAAGCGGAAGGGATCAGGCAAGGCGCTAGAGGTGATGGCCTTCACTCGGGCGCAAAGGTCTTCGGTCTTCACCCGCCACGTGCAGAGCCGAGTGGGATCTCGAGGTCCCGACACGTCGCAGAGGCGGTGCACTCGGCGCTGCAAGGGAAGAATCCGAGCGTGAAGCCACGCAGCTACCAAGTCGGTTGGGAGGAGTCCTTCTTGCTCCAGCTGGGTGACCCTGGCAGCTTGGGCATCGACATCGCAGTCTCCGACGCCGTGCTTCAGCGACCACTGATGCTTCTCAATCGGCCGGGCGAGAGAGAACTCGGGAAAATTGAGGAGGTCGGGGCCTTGGTCAGGGGACTTGACGTAGAAAAACGAGGTCTGCCAATTCTTGCAGGATTGGACGATCTCGGGGTTCGTGTACTTCGACTTGCCGGCTGCGACAAGGCAACTGCCGCAGTAGGTCATGTCAGTCGGGTACGTTGGCTTGCCGCCTTCGATGGCGGAGGCTACCACAACACCCGTCCGAGCGTTGTGAGCTCGGAGGTTGAAGAAGCGCTTCCAAAGGGCGACACTCAGACGGCAACCGAGGTACCCTTCACAGAGCGTCACGAACCCAGAGAGGATCATGATAAAATTGGCTGCGAGGTGATGAGGCTGCAGTCGGTGGAAGTCGAGGAATTCGCGGAAAAAGGCGCTAGCGGGAAGGCCGAATCCACGCTCGAAGTGAGCGAGGAACACGACTCTCTCGTCGGTACGCACGCTGGGGACGACCTCGGCCTCGTTAGGAATCCGCCATTCGACTTCCGCGGGCATCTTTCGGGCGCGGACGAGAGACTCGACGGCAGCGGCGGTGGCCTGAGAGCCCTTCCAGCACCCGCGGCTCGCCTGCGACACATCTCGTCAAGGCGCCATGGTCTTCGCCGGCGAGGAGCGGAGGAGAGAAAAGAGGGAGGCGGAGCACGAGAGCTGCGGTGGCGGCGGAAGCAGCGGAGAGCACGAGCCCGTGGCCGGAGCAAGCGCGAGATGCAAACGCCGGCGGCGGGGAGAGTCGCGTGGAGCGGCGAGGGCGCAAAGGAGAGAAGGCTAGGGGTCGACGGAAGTGTTTGGGAGAAGGAAGAGGCGAAGCCCCCCCGGTGGCTTATATGGGCGGCGGGGGGGAGAGTGGGATGACCCTGTGGCTGTGTGGCCCGGTGTGGCTTAGGGCACATGGAGGCCAACCGGCAGATCAGTGCAAAGGATCCTGGTGCAAGAGGCGAGGCGTGCGACGTGGGGGTCAGGCCCTGCAGTTATGTCACGTCGCGCGTGGGTCGTGGGTCCCAGCTCATTGATCACGTCGCGGGCGAATCGGAAGTAACCGTTGGAGGGAAATCGGCGAAAGAGATCTTTCTCAAAAAAGTGAAGAAATGAATTAAGAGAGAACCACGTCCAATCGGATGGAAATTTGGTCAGCCGAGTGTGATCTCCGACTCAGCCGACGAACTCGGAATGACGCACTCGAAGAGGCCACAGCAGTCGGAGAACGTCAAGGCAGAGATTGAAAAACTGCAAAGGCCCCGCGGTCAAGCGACCGTGGGACCTTTACAGCTTTAGGGGCTACTGTCGGGGGATTGGTACCCGGGTAGGCTAACCCAAGCGGAAGCAAGCTTTCAAGACAAGGATGGACCAATTGGGCTGCAGCTGGGCCGAGCTGGGCAGAGGTACGGCCGATTGCTCCAAGGCAATCGACCATACCAAGCGCCAGCAGTCGGCCGAGGCGCAATCGGGCCACCCTTCTCCGAAGATGATCACCCGATTGGTCCGCAGCTGGACCGAGGCCGATTCCTAGAAGGCCGATTTCCCAGAGCAATCGACCCCACCAGGAACCACCAGTCGGTCCAGGCGCAATCGGAGCAACCTACCACCCAGTCGGGGGTATGATTACGAGGTCATAAAGGCCATATCCCGAGATATCTGGGTGGCAGGAAGGCCAGGTCGTGTCGAGGATTTGCTGGAGATACGGTGTCACCTCCCCGCCGATTCCGCGGACAGGCCGAAAGGACCGCACCCCCTAGCTCCACTTTTCACTCCTAGGTTCTACGAGGTAGCAGCATGGGCCGCCGCTCGTAGGCTCCGGGTCACCCGGAGAGGAGCAGTCGGTGGGCCCAGGCCGATTAGAGGATGACGGATGGGTCCATTCGGCGATGAAGTTACCATAGTACCCTGGACTCACACTATAAGAGCCAGGGTACCCCCTCCTGCGTGAGGGACGCCACACCTGAGATCTCATTAACTCATTCCCCCTTCAGTTCATTTACTGCCCGTAGTCACTCCTCAGGGAAGCAGGAGAGGACCTTGCCCACGGCGGCGGTTTACTCCTTCCCCTGAGAAGATAGAAGAGCAGTTATTGTAGTTCCTTCATTGATATATAAGAGACAAGCAGGAGTAGGGGTGTTATCTCTCCAGAGAGCCCCGAACTTGGGTACATCGTGGTGTCTTCACCGTGCTTGTGCCCAACCCGATTCCGGTACCATCGACATTCTCTCCCTCGTGTCTTCCCCTCACTTTAGCCATCCCCATGGCATCTGCCGTCACATATCGACGACAGAACTTGATCTTCTGACGACGAGTGACACGCTCTGCTGAATCAAGAATACGAACGGGGTACTCTCGATAAGAAAGGTCATCTTGGAGATCAAGCGTTTCATGGTCAACTTCACGGATGGGGTCCTTCAAGCAACGCCTGAGCTGTGACACATGGAATACATCATGTACTCGGGAAAGATGCGGGGGTAGTTCAAGTTGGTAGGCAACTTCTCCACGTTTAGCAAGAATGCGGAAAGGTCCAATGTAATGTGGGGCCAACTCGCCTGATTCCCAATCGTTGGGTTCCCTTCAGAGGAGTAACCCGAAGGTAAACCTTCTCGTCGAGATTGTAGCTTTTCTGACGAGACTGGGCGGCTTTCAATTGATCACGAACAATGTGAACTCTCTCGTCTGCTTCCTTGATCATATCCGGTCCAAAGAATTGTCTTTCACCGGTTTCTGACCAGTTTAGGGGTGTCCGACATCGTCGTCCATAGAGGAGTTCAAAAGGAGCCATGTTCAGACTAGATTGAAAACTATTGTTATAAGCAAATTCGGCGAATGGAAGATATTTCTCCCAATTCTTTCCGAATGATATAACACAAGCTCTGAGCATGTCTTCAAGAATTTGGTTAACCATTTCAACTTGACCGCTAGACTGAAGATGAAAAGCTGCAATAAAGGAGAGATGAGTTCACATAGCATTCTGAAAGCTTCCCCAAAATCTTGAGGTGAAAAGGCTACCTCGATCATAATTTATTTCCAAAGGAACACCATGAAGAGACACAATTCTAGAGACATACAAGTCCGCTAACTGGCCAGCAGTTATAGACTCGTGAACTGGAAGGAAGTGAAAAACTTTTGAAAGTAGTTCAATGACAACGAAGAGGGCATCATTTCCTTTCTGGGTTTTTGGAAAGCCGGTGATGAAGTCCATACCGAATTTTTCCCATTTCCACTCTGGAATAGGCCAAGGTTGAAGAGTACCAGCAGGTCTTTGGTGTTCGGCCTTAATGCGACGACAAACATCACATTCAGCAATGAACTTAGCAATTGATCTCTTCATCCTAGTCCACCAAAATCTCTGGCGTAGGTCTTGGTACATCTTTGTGCTACCAGGATGAATCGAAAGGGGAGTGTCATGAGCTTCCTTGAGAATTAGCCTCCTAAGATTGTGTTTTCGTGGTACAACCAATCGAGTGCCAAAGAAAACGACACCTTGATCATTTATGGAGAAACATTTAGCAACTCCGCTAGCAATGTTCTTGTTGATCTCTCGAATACCACTATAACGTTTCTGGGCGGCTATAATTTTATCCTCAAGGGTTGGTTTCGCCACCAAGGTAGAAAGAAAGCCATGAGGAACAATCTCGAGATTGAGTTTTCAAAATTCCTCATGAAGAAGTGGTTGATATTGTTGTAACATGAGGTTGTTACAATACGACTTATGACTTAGTGCATCAGCCATGACATTGGCTTTGCCTGGGGTGTAAGAAATTCCTAAGTCATAATCTTTTATCAACTCTATCCAGCGTCTTTGCCTGAGATTAAGATCTGGCTGGGTGAATATGTATTTGAGGCTTTGGTGGTCGGAATAGATCTCACAACGATTACCAACGACGTAATGTCGCCATGTCTTCAGGGCATGAACTACGACAGCGAGTTCAAGATCATGGGTAGGATAGTTCTCTTCATGTGGCCGCAACTGGCGTGAAGCATAAGCTACCACATGTCTATCTTGCATAAGTATGCATCCTAACCCTTGCCGTGAGGCGTCACAAAAGATCTCGAAATCCTTTTTGGTGTATGGAGGCGCAAGTACGGGTGGAGAAGTCATTCGTCTTTTTAGCTCTTGAAAGATTTCCTCGCACTTGGGAGTCCATTGGAATTTCTTATCTTTCTTGAGGAGTTCTCAACAAAGCGGCGGCAATAGCTGGCTAAGCCAAGAAAACTCCTAACTTGCTTAACCGATTCAGGTGGAGTCCAGTCAAGGACGGCCTGAACTCTCTCGGGATTGGCAGCAATGCCTTTGGCAGAAATCACATGGCCTAAGTAGGTCACTTCTGGTAGCCAAAATTCGCACTTAGAGAACTTGGCATATAGGCGATGCTCTCGAAGCTTCATTGTCGGGACCCAGGGTTAACATATGTAATTCCAGTCACGATACAATCACATGGAGAGCCGAGAGCCGTACCGACTTGTCTAAGCAGACAAGGACAAGCACAGAACGCTCTCGGAAAGCATCAAACGTGAGGGGCATCCCATCCATGCCGGATGATCAACTGTCCTCAACGTCCGCTCACAAGTCTAAATGCTTATGGGTGGTGAATCCCATACTCATAGACAAGTCGCCTCAACCATGTTATCGATTGGATCCTAACTCTTACATAGACTTACTCCAGCCCGATCACTTAGCCGGGGTCTAGGGCGGGCTCGATCAGACAACAAAGTGTGCACGTGACAGAGTCACGAACAATCGCATCACGATGCCCCAAGCTGCGCACATCTAAGGGCCACTTGGTGTATAAAAGACCGCCAGCCAGATCACAACTAAGGTCTCGAAAACCCATACTAAGACATGCATGTAATAAACATACACGCAGCACACATGCCTAGTATGAACAGCAGGTATCATCACATAACTCTACAAAGTACTCTTTATTGATATACACATAGAGCATACAAAGATCACATGTCTGTGATCAACATTACATCATACAACGGAAGCAAATTAGGTCTGAGTACAGACAAGTTTAACAAATGGCTTAGAGAAGCCTTGTAAACAAACATGCCCTTCCACGAGGGACCAGACTGCTGTCTAGGACTATGCTAACTTAGTCAACGTCGAGCTTCACGAAGGTGACTCCATCGGGGTCCAGTTTCTCATGTGAAACATAGAATAAGCAAGCGTGAGTACAAAGTCGTACTCAGCAAGACTTACATCAGAACTACACTACTCATGCTCAAGTATCAAGGTAAAGGAGGTGGGGTTTCATCAGCAGAAGTGCCAGCTTTGACTTGGCTATTCCTAAACTACGAACACCAGACTTGAGATAAGAAGCGTACACGAGTCCACTACATCTCCAACCAATACACCACTATGGTTACTTCCTCGACTTCCCCACGAGGAGGCACACCATAGCACTCACGCTTATCTTGCGAGTTTTATAAGTATCCATTTAAGTTGTCTAATAATCAGGTACAGGTTCCAAGTAGTCCTTAACCGCGGACGCGGCTATTCGAATAGTTTTGTTAACCTTGCAAGGGTGTAAACTACACACACATGACCATCGGTTACCGCCAGGTCTCGCCACCGTTTAAGAGGTGACAGCGAGGATGTTTACCACGACACTTCGCTCACAACCGGTCTATTCCAGGAGTCGACTATCTGAGTTTGCCTCCGCTCGAGAGCCCGGCCGGATCAACGAAACGGACTCAAACAATGCAGGTGACCGAGACGCCATCTCTGGCAGATGGTTTTCCTGCCTCACAGGTGCACCCACATATCTATATGATGCAACCATTTCCTTCGTTCTTTTTCTATGCACATGTCAAATGGAAATCCCGAACTAATGTGACTCCTGGACGTCGACACGGATCAAGGTACTAGGCCGAGAGGGGTCAGTGAGCCCAATGTGTGGTTGTACTCTTTGTCTCGGATTACCATACAAGAACTCGATGTTTAAGGCGGTGTTCAACGAGACAACCCACTGTGTACTCCTACACATCCTCTCATCGTTCACCTTGTATTAGGGTGGATTCACCAACACAGTTTCACTTTCATCAACACCATGTTCACTATCATCCCGACTCACATAACAAGCAACCTCATGTAACACTAAGCATGCAATAAGCTATAACAGTTGCAGGGGCCTCATGATATGAAACAACTCCTATGTAACCTAGGATTGTGGTTTACTTACTATTGTGACAAGATGATAGGTCATGCATCGGATATGGGTTCAACTATGCGGTAGAATCGATACAAAGTGATCTCCTAAACATGCATAAGCGAGACTGAGAGGGAATTGGGATTTTATAGATATGATCAATGGGGTTTACTTGCCTTGCTGACGAGTTTCGATATCGGGGTCTTCAACGAAGGGGGGTGGCCTTCGGTTCCGGTTGCACGTCTATCGAGCAAACAATCAAACAAGGTATAAATTTATTTGCAATGCTCAAACACATGATCAATATTGAAATGGTGATGTTCTTGATCACAATGTGGGTACAATTCCATTTAAAAGAAGTCAAATTCAAAGTCATTTGCAAATGTGCTTCAAATTTGAATTTGAAATAAAGCCATATGGATGTTTTGCACTGTTCACCCATTTTAAAATGGTCAAACATGAAAACAGAGACCATATTCATAATCCTTGGATTTTTCTGATAATTTTTCATATATTATATGTTTAATTTGGAGTTAATATGAGTTAGTTATGAATTTCCAAAGTTTAAACAATTTTCTGTAATTTCTGGAATATTTTAAATCTCCGGAAAAAACCTTTATTGCGTCATGCTTATGTGGGGGTGATGTCACAGGGGGGGCTGACATGTGAGTCCACCCTGTCAGTGGGAGAGGGGTTAATCCCTCTCCGTTTAAACTAAACAGAGGGGTTAGGGGCCAGGGGGCCCACCTGTCATCGTCACTGGGGGAATTAAGGGCTGATTAGCCCTTAAGCTAATCCACTCGGCCGGCAGCTTGACGCCGGCGGCCTCTGGACACGGCGGCGCTCCACGGGGAGGAGACTCCCGGGGTCCAAAAGACGCACGCGCTACACCAAAACGCTCCCCGTGGTCTCCCGCACACGATGGAGTAGGCCATCGTCGTCGGGGAGGTTCAGGGCAACGGCGGCGAGTAACGTGGCGGCGGCCGGAGCCCTGCGAAGATGATGACGCTGCTGCGAGGCTCGGAAACAAGCGCGGCGAGAGGGAAAAAAGAGTGCACGCTCACCCTGGTGCAGTCACGGGCTCGAGGAAGACGGAGGAGGCGAGGCGGCAGAGTATTTCTCGCCGGAGCTTCACGGCGGCCGGAGAGGAACGGTGACGAAGGCGTTGGCTCCGGGGCTCCCAGGCTCGATTGACTGCACGGGTTGACGAAGACGATGCTCGCGGAGCTTCTGGACAGCTTGCGACGGCGAGTGGGGCACGGTGGCCGCGAGTTCTACGGTGGCGTGCTCCGCCCGGGCTACGGTTCCGTGCGAAAACTCGACGAGGAGCGACGGGGAGGAAGCAGCGATGGGGGCAAAAGGTGTGGCGGCTCCTGGCGGTTGTGGTGGCGCAAGGAGAAGCCTCGGGGGGGCCTAGAAGGTGCTCGCCGTCGAGGTGGCGGTCGTCGGCCCCGGCATGCTCGACAGCGAGCTCCTTCGGGTAGACGTCAAGCCCCTCGTGGGCTTGGGCCGGGGTTCGGCTAGTTGGGCCTGCGGCCTGGCTGGGGTGGGTTGCTTTGCCCTTTTTCTATTTTCTCTTAAATTTCTTTTCTGTTAATTTGTTTTGCCCCAAATAAAAATATCAAGGCATTTTATAAAATCATGAAAACTTTTATGTGGGATTATAACATATATAGTTAGCCACTCATAAGTTTTGGTGACTTTTGAAAATCAAACAATTTGAATTTAAATTCAAATTGGAGTTTAATTTAATTTCCAATGCACCTTTTGAATTTTTGAATATTCCATGGGCATGGGAAAATCCCCAAACCACTTTTGCAATGATCAGCAACAATTCTAGGAATTTTCCAAACATTCAAATGATTTTTGGAAAAAGATTTTTATCTGGCCATTTGATTTAATTTCTCAGGGCTTTTCTTTTCCCCAATTTTGATTTTTCTTTTGAATTTCTTCACATGATGCAAAGGGATCAAACAAACCCTAGCACTTACCCTAGTTGGGGTTTTGACAACTCGCCCCCACTAAAAAGAATCTCGTCCCGAGATTCAGAAGTCGTCGGGAGGAAGGAGGGGTACTCGGCACGGAGGCGGTCTTCTCTTTCCCATGTTGCTTCTTTCTCGGAGTGATGTGACCACTGAACTTTCAGAAACTTGATCTGCTTTCGGCGAGTGACACGCTCTGCTGAATCAAGAACACGAACAGGGTATTCTTGATAAGAAAGGTCATCTTGGAAATCAAGCGTTTCATGGTCGACTTCGCCGGATGGGGTCCTCGAAGCAACGCCTGAGTTGTGACACATGGAATACATCATGTACTCGGGAAAGGTGCGGAGGTAGTTCAAGTTGGTAGGCAACTTGTCCACGTTTAGCGAGAATGCGGAAAGGTCCGATGTAACGTGGGCCCAACTTTCCTTGCCTTTGATACCGAATCTTTGGGTTCCCTTCAGAGGAGTAACCCGGAGGTAAGCCTTCTCATTAATATTGTAGCTCTCCTCTCTATGATGACGGTCATAGTAGCTCTTTTGACGAGACTGAGCGGCTTTCAATCGATCACGAACAATGCGAACTTGCTCTTCTGCTTCCTTGATCATATCCGGTCCAAAGAGTTGTCTTTCACCGGTTTCTGACCAGTTTAGGGGTGTTCGACATCGTCGTCCATAGAGGAGTTCAAAAGGAGCCATGTTCAGACTAGATTGATAACTATTGTTATAAGCAAATTCGGCGAACGGAAGAGATTTCTCCCAATTCTTTCCGAATGAGATAACACAAGCTCTGAGCATGTCTTCTAAAATTTGGTTAACCCTTTCAACTTGACCACTAGACTGAGGATGGAAAGCTGTACTAAAGGAGAGATGAGTTCCCATAGCATTTTGAAAGCTTCCCTAGAATCTAGAGGTGAAAAGGCTGCCACGATCAGAATTGATCACCAAAGGAACACCGTGAAGAGACACAATTCTAGAGATATACAAGTCTGCTAACTGTCTAGCAGTTATAGACTCGCGAACGGGAAGGAAGTGAGCAACTTTGGAAAGTCTATCAATGACCACGAAGATGGCATCATTTCCTTTCTGGGTTTTTGGAAAGCCGGTGATGAAGTCCATACCGACTTTGTCCCATTTCCACTCTGGAATAGGCAAAGGTTGAAGTGTACCAGCAGGTCTTTGGTGTTCTTCCTTAATGCGACGACAAACATCACATTCATCAACAAATCGAGCAATGTCTCTCTTCATCCTGGTCCACCAAAATCTCTGGCGTAGATCTCGGTACATTTTTGTGCTACCGGGATGAATTGAGAGGGGTGTGTCATGGGCTTCTTTGAGGATGAGTTGCCTTAGATCCCTATTCTTAGGTACTACCAAACGATTTTCAAAGAATACCGTTCCATTACTATCTGTGGAGAAACATTTAGCAACTCCGCTAGCAATGTTCTCCTTGATCTGGCGTACACCTCATGCACGTCTTTGGGAAACTATGATTTGATCCTCAAGGTTTGGTTTCGCCACCAAGTTGAAAAGAGATCCACGAGGAACAATCTCGAGGTTGAGCTTTCGAAATTCCACATGAAGAAGTGGTTGATACTGTTGTAACATGAGGTTGTTACAAGACGACTTACGACTTAGTGCATCAGCCATGACGTTGGCTTTGCCTGGGGTGTAAGAAATTCCTAAGTCATAATCTTTTATCAACTCTATCCAGCGTCTTTGCCTGAGATTAAGATCTGGCTGGGTGAATATATATTTGAGGCTTTGGTGGTCGGAATAGATCTCACAACGATTACCAAGGAGGTAATGTTGCCAAGTCTTCAGGGCATGAACTACGGCAGCGATTTCAAGATCATGGATAGGATATTTCTCTTCATGTGGCCGCAATTGGCGTGAAGCATAAGCTACCACATGTTTATCTTGCATAAGTATGCATCCTAACCCTTGCCCTGAAGCATCACAATAGATCTCGAAATCCCTTTTGGTGTCTGGAGGTGCAAGTACGGGTGCAGAAGTCAATCTTCTTTTTAGCTCTTGAAAGCTTTCCTCGCACTTGGGAGTCCATTGGAATTTCTTATCTTTCTTGAGGAGTTCAGTAAGAGGCTTTGCAACTTTAGAAAAGTTCTCGACGAAGCGGCGGCAATAGCTGGCTAGGCCAAGAAAACTCCTAACTTGCTTAACCGATTCAGGTGGAGTCCAGTCAAGGACGACCTGAACTCTCTCAGGATTTACTGCAACACCTTTCGCAGAAATCACGTGGCCTAAGTAGGTCACTTCTGGTAGCCAAAATTCAAACTTGGAGAACTTGGCATAAAGGCGGTGCTCTCTAAGTTTCATCAATACCAACCTAAGGTGTTCTGCGTGCTCTTCTTCGTTCTTCGAGTAGATGAGAATGTCATCAAGATAAACCACAACAAATTTATCTAGGTACTCCATGAAGATCGAATTCATCAAGCGCGAGAATGTGGCGAGGGCATTGGTGAAACCGAAGGACATGACGGTGTACTCATAAAGACCATAACGAGTAGTGAAGGCCGTTTTGGGAATGTCCTCGTTTCGGATTTTGATTTGATGATAACCTAATCTCAAATCCATCTTGGAGAAGACAGAGGATCCTGCAAGTTGATCATAAAGATCATTGATCCTGGGCAGTGGGTACTTGTTCTTTATCGTCGCTAGATTTAGCGGGCGATAGTCTGCGCACATCCTTTCTGTTCCATCTTTCTTCGTTACGAACAGAACGGGGCAACCCCATGGCGATGAGCTAGGGCGGATGAAGCCTTTTGCCAACGAAGCATCAAGTTGGGTTTTTAGCTCAGCTAACTCATGTGGGGCCATTCTATATGGACGTCTCGAGATTGGTGCTGTGCCTGGTATAAGATCCACTATGAATTCTACGCATCTGTCGGGTGGCATTCCCGGCAGCTCTTCAGGAAAGAAATCCGGGAAGTCATGAACCAGCGGAACATCTTCAAGGTCTGGAAGGTGAAGCACATTCAAAGTATGCATCTGGATTCTAGAGCTGGGTGATGTGTAGTCAATGGTCTGGCCTGAAGGGTGGGTGAGTTTAACTGATTTGTCTTTACAATCAAGGAAAGCATTATGCCTTGATAACCAATCCATTCCTAGGATGACATCAATGTCCGAAGATTTGAGGGCTATAAGAGAAGAAAGGAATACTAAACCCTCAATTGCAATTTGATTGCCATGGCTTACTCTATTAGTTTGCCACTTTGAACCAGGAGCTTGAATGATCATTGGAGAAAACATTTCTTCAAAAGGAAACTCATGACGAAGTGCATAACTCTCCGACATGAATGAATGAGAAGCTCCTGGATCGAAAAGAACGGAGGCGGGAACATGATTGACTGGGAGTGTGCCAAGAATGACGTCAGAAGCATCAGTGTTTTCCTCAACTGAGATTTTGTTCACACAACCACTACTTGTGACTGAAAGCTTTGCTGGGATGGTCTTGGTGGTGGATTTCTTTGGAGGCTTGGGTCGAGAATGACGTGGTGCCATCAAGACCTGAGGGCATTGACGATAGTAATGGCCTGGAAGACCACACTTAAAGCATACCCTGTCTGAATTGCTGGCAGTGGGATTGCTTGGCTGCACACCATCATTCCGGGATGGAACAATGTGTTGAGGTGAATGGCATAAATTTGGTGATGGCCTCTGGATAAGGTTTTGAGGTATGACACTGGTTGGAATCCAAATTCGGCGTTTCTGAGGGGCTGAACTTGAAGAAGGAGCAAGCTCAAGAGCATGCTTGCGGGACTCCTCGAAAATTTCATTGCCATGCTCAGCTCTGAAGGATCTATTGACCAAATCCTCAAAGGTGGAAAATTCAAGGAGGTTGAGATCATGACGAAGGATGGGGCTAAGTCCCTTACGGAACCTTGCCTGCTTTCTGGCATCGGTGGTGATCTCATCTTGGGCATACCGAGCAAGACGGTTGAATTCTCTCACATACTCATGGATGGACATCTCTCCTTGGGTCAGATTGCAAAACTCTTCCTTCTTGCGCTCCATCAACTCATCTAGAAGGATGTACCCTCGAAAGGCAACACAGAACTGCTTCCAAGTCACTATGTGACCATCTGGCTGCATAGCAACATAGTTCTCCCACCATTCAGCAGCAGCACCTTCCAAAAAGTATGCCGCGAATATAACTCGATCATCGGGAGCAACATGTGCTGTATCAAGCTTACGCTCGATGGAACGGAGCCAATCATCAGCTTCAAGGGGCTCAGAAGAACATCGGAATACCGGTGGCTTGAGGAGGATGAAGTTCTGAATGCTCACAACCACATTGCGATGACGTGAGGTATTCTGCTCGATGAGCTCCAGAAGGCGTGTTTGATCACGTTGATTCTTCTCAGCTTCCATCATGATTTCCGCCGCAAAAGGCGATGGTAGAGGTTCATCATCATTTCGATTCCGAACACGGTCTCGATTCCGACGAACAGCACTACGAGTTCCACCTGACATCCTGTGTGATAAAGATCAACAATCAGAACAGGTTGTATGATGGAATCAAAGACAAGAAGGACATGATGAAGGCGGAAAGATTGTAATGCAAAGGCAAAGATCCACAGAAACTCGAAATAAATCGGGCAGCATAACGGCTACATCGGGATGGAAAATGAAACAACCTCGAAGAAATTGGACAGAACTTCTTCAAGGAACTCAACAGAACGATCAGTCTGGACGACCACAACTGTCCTACGGCTACAAGGAGGCAAACAACGAGATGTTCTAGTCAGACATAGATGAGCCTAGTCCTATCATCCCGTAGAAAAGGTAAGGGTGACCCAGAACTCAGATCGATGAGGGTAAGGAGAAAAAGAAGCCTTACGTTGTTCCCTTATACCCAGAGTAACTACATAACTATAGAATGCTAGACTCGACTTCGACCAAGGGTTTGATAATCCTACAGACAGTCTTGCTCTGATACCAAGTCTGTCGGGACCCGGGGTTAGCATATGTAATTCCAGTCACGATACAATCACATGGAGAGCCGAGAGACGTACCCACTTGTCTAAGAAGACAAGGCCAAGCACAGAACGCTCTCGGAAAGCATCAAACGTGAGGGGCATCCCATCCAGGCCGGATGATCAACTGAGATGGGTCCTCAACGTCCGCTCACAAGTCTAAATGCTTATGGGTGGTGAATCCCATAACCATAGACAAGTCTCCTCAACCATGTTATCGATTGGATCCTAACTCTTACATAGACTTACTCCAGCCCGATCACTTAGTCGGGGTCTAGGGAGGGCTCGATCATACAACAAAGTGTGCACGTGACAGAGTCACGAACAATCGCATCGCGATGCCCCAAGTTGCGCACATCTAAGGGCCACTTGGTGTATAAAAGACCGCCAGCCAGATCACATCTAAGGTCTCGAAAACCCATACTAAGACATGCATGTAATAAACATACACGCAGCACACATGCCTAGTATGAACAGCAGGTATCATCACATAACTCTCCAAAGTACTCTTTATTGATATACACATAGAGCATACAAAGATCACATGTCTGTGATCAACATTACATCATACAACGGAAGCAAATTAGGTCTGAGTACAGACAAGTTTAACAAATGGCTTAGAGAAGCCTTGTAAACAAACATGCCCTTCCACGAGGGACCAGACTGCTGTCTGGGACTATGCTAACTTAGTCAACGTCGAGCTTCACGAAGGTGACTCCATCGGGGTCCGGTTTCTCATCTAAAACATAGAATAAGCAAACGTGAGTACAAAGTCGTACTCAGCAAGACTTACATCAGAACTACACTACTCATGCTCAAGTATCAAGGTAAAGGAGGTGGGGTTGCATCAGCAGAAGTGCCAGCTTTGACTTGGCTATTCCTGAACTACGTATACCAGACTTGAGATAAGAAGCGTACACGAGTCCACTACATATCCAATCAATACACCTCTATGGTTACTTCCTCGACTTCCCCACGAGGAGGCACACCATAGCACTCAGGCTTATCTTGCGAGTTTTATAAGTATCCATTTAAGTTGTCTAATAATCAGGTACAGGTTCCAAGTAGTCCTTAACCGCGGATGCGGCTATTCGAATAGTTTTGTTAACCTTGCAAGGGTGTAAACTACACACACATAACCATCGGTTACCGCCAGGTCTCGCCACCGTTCAAGAGGTGACAGCGAGGATGTTCACCACGACACTTCGCTCACAACCGGTCTATTCCAGGAGTCGACTATCTGAGTTTACCTCCGCTCGAGAGCCCGGCCGGATCAACGAAACGGACTCAAACAATGCAGGTGACCGAGACGCCACCTCTGGCAGATGGTTTTCCTGCCTCACAGGTGCACCCACATATCTATATGATGCAACCATTTCCTTCGTTCTTTTTCTATGCACATGTCAAATGGAAAGCCCGAACTAATGTGACTCCTGGACGTCGACACAGATCAAGGTACTAGGCCGAGAGGGGTCAGTGAGCCCAATGTGTGGTTGTACTCTTTGTCTTGGATTACCATACAAGAACTCGATGCTTAAGGCGGTGTTCAACGAGACAACCCACTGTGTACTCCTACACAGCCTCTCATCGTTCACCTTGTATTAGGGTGGATTCACCAAAACAGTTTCACTTTCATCAACACCATGTTCACTATCATCCCGACTCATATCAAAAGCAACCTCATGTAACACTAAGCATGCAATAAGCTATAACAGTTGCAGGGGCCTCATGATATCAAACAACTCCTATGTCAGCTAGGATTGTGGTTTACTTACTACTGTGACAAGATGATAGGTCATGCATCGGATATGGGTTCAACTATGCGGTAGAATGGATACAAAGTGATCTCCTAAACATCCATAAGCGAGACTGAGAGGGAATTGGGATTTTATAGATATGATCAACGGGGTTTGCTTGCCTTGCTGACGAGTTTCGATATCGGGGTCTTCAACGAAGGGGGTGGCCTCCGGTTCCGGTTGCACGTCTATCGAGCAAACAATCAAACAAGGTATAAATTTATTTGCAATGCTCAAACACATGATCAATATTGAAATGGTGATGTTCTTGATCACAATGTGGGTACAATTCCATTTAAAAGAAGTCAAATGCAAAGTCATTTGCAAATGTGCTTCAAATTTGAATTTGAAATAAAGCCATATGGATGTTTTGCACTGTTCACCCATTTTAAAATGGTCAAACATGAAAACAGAGACCATATTCATAATCCTTGGATTTTTCTGATAATTTTTCATATATTATATGTTTAATTTGGAGTTAATATGAATTAGTTATGAATTTCCAAAGTTTAAACAATTTTCTGTAATTTCTGGAATATTTTAAATCTCTGGAAAAAACCTTTATTGCGTCATGCTGATGTGGGGGTGATATCACAGGGGGGGCTAACATGTGGGTCCACCCTGTCAGTGGGAGAGGGGTTAATCCCTCTCTGTTTAAGCTAAACAGAGGGGTTAGGGGCCAGGGGGCCCACCTGTCATCGTCACTGGGGGAATAAAGGGATGATTAGCCCTTAAGCTAATCCACTCGGCCGGCGGCTTGACGCCGGCGGCCTCTGGACACGGCGGCGCTCCACGGGGAGGAGACTCCCGGGGTCCAGAAGACGCACGCGCTACACCAAAACGCTCCCCGTGGTCTCCCGCACACGATGGAGTAGGCCATCGTCGCCGGGGAGGTTCAGGGCAACGGCGGCGAGTAACGTGGCGGCGGCCGGAGCCCTGCGAAGACGATGACGCTGCTGCGGGGCTCGGAAACGAGCGCGGCGAGAGGGAAAAAAGAGCGCACGCTCACCGTGGTGCAGTCACGGGCTCGAGGAAGACGGAGGAGGCGAGGCGGCAGAGTATTTCTCGCCGGAGCTTCACGGCGGCCGGAGAGGAACAGTGACGAAGGCGTTGGCTCCGGGGCTCCCAGGCTCGATTGACTGCACGGCTTGACGAAGACGATGCTGGCGGAGCTTCTGGACAGCTTGCGGCGGCGAGTGGGGCACGGTGGCCGCGAGTTCTACGGCGGCGTGCTCCGCCCGGGCTACGGTTCCGTGCGAAAACTCGACGAGGAGCGACGGGGAGGAAGCAGCGATGGGGGCAAAAGGTGTGGCGGCTCCTGGCGGTTGTGGTGGCGCAAGGAGAAGCCTCGAGGGGGCCTAGAAGGTGCTCGCCGTCGAGGTGGCGGTCGTTGGCCCCGGCATGCTCGACAGCGAGCTGCTTGGGGTAGACGACAAGCCCCTCGTGGGCTTGGGCCGGGGTTCGGATAGTTGGGCCTGCGGCCTGGCTGGGGTGGGTTGCTTTGCCCTTTTTCTATTTTCTCTTAAATTTCTTTTCTGTTAATTTGTTTTGCCCCAAATAAAAATATCAAGGCATTTTATAAAATCATGAAAACTTTTATGTGGGCTTATAACATATATAGTTAGCCACTCATAAGTTTTGGTGACTTTTGAAAATCAAACAATTTGAATTTAAATTCAAATTGGAGTTTAATTTAATTTCAAATGCACCTTTTGAATTTTTGAATATTCCATGGGCATGGGAAAATCCCCAAACCACTTTTGCAATGATCAGCAACAATTCTAGGAATTTTCCAAACATTCAAATGATTTTTGGAAAAAGATTTTTATCTGGCCATTTGATTTAATTTCTCAGGGCTTTTCTTTTCCCCAATTTTGATTTTTCTTTTGAATTTCTTCACATGATGCAAAGGGATCAAACAAACCCTAGCTCTTACCCTAGTTGGGGTTCTGACATTCATCAATACCAACCTAAGATGTTCTGCGTGCTCTTCTTCGTTCTTCGAGTAGATGAGAATGTCATCAAGATAAACTACAACAAGTTTATCTAGGTACTCCATGAAGATCGAATTCATCAAGCACGAGAATGTGGCGGGGGCATTGGTTAAACCGAAGGACATGCCGGTATACTCGTAAATACCATATCGAGTAGTGAAAGCCGTCTTGGGAATGTCCTCGTTTCGGATTTTGATTTGATCATAGCCTAATCTCAAATCCATCTTGGAGAAGACAGAGGATCCAGCAAGTTGATCATAAAGATCATTGATCCTGGGTAGTGGGTACTTGTTCTTTATCGTCGCTAGATTTAGCGGGCGATAGTCTACGCACATCCTTTCTATTCCATCTTTCTTCGTTACGAACAGAACAGGGCAACCCCATGGCGATGAGCTAGGGCGGATGAAGCCTTTTGCCAACGAAGCATCAAGGGTGGTTTTTAGCTCAGCTAACTCATGTGGGGCCATTCTATTTGGGCGTCTGGAAATTGGGGTTGTGCCTGGTATAAGATCCACTATGAATTCTACACATCTGTCAGGGAGCATCCCTGGAAGCTCTTCAGGAAAGACATCCGGGAAGTCACGAACCACCGGAATATCTTCAAGGTCAGGAAGGGGAAGCAAATTCAAAGTATGCATCTGGATTCTAGAGCTAGGTGATGTGTAGTCAATTGTCTGGCCTGAAGGATGTGTAAGTCTAACTGACTTGGCTTTACAATCAAGAAAAGCATTATGTCTTGATAACCAATCCATGCCTAGGATGACATCAATGTCTGAAGACTTGAGGGCTATAAGAGAAGCAAGGAATACTAAACCCTCAATTGCAATTTGATTGCCATGGCTTACTCTATTAGTTTGCCACTTTGAACCAGGAGTTTGAATGATCATTGGGAAAACATTTCTTCAAAAGGGAATTCATGACGAAGTGCATAACTCTCCGACATGAATGTATGAGAAGCTCCTGGATCGAAAAGAATAGAGGCGGGAACATGATTGACTGGGAGTGTACCAAGGATGACGTCAGAAGCAGCAGTGGTTTCCTCAACTGATATTTGGTTCACACAACCACTACTAGTGGATGAAGGCTTTGCTTGCAAGGGTTTGTTGGTGGATTTCCTTGAAGGCTTACGTCGAGAATGATGTAGTGTCATCAAAACCTGAGGGCACTGACGGAGGTAATGGCCTGGCAGACCACACTTGAAACACACCTTGCCTGAATTGCTGGGAACAGGATTACTCGATTGCACACCATCATTCCTGGGAGGAACAATGTGTTGAGGTGGATGGCATATATTGGATGGTGGCCTCTGAAGAAGGTTTTGATATATGGCACTAGTTGGAAGAAATATTCAGCGTTTCTGAGGGGCTGAACTTGCATAAGGAGCAAGCTCAAGAGCATGCTTGCGAGACTCTTCGAACACTTCATTGCCATGCTCAGCACTGAAGGATCTGTTGACTACATCCTCAAAGGTGGCAAATTCAAGGAGGTTGAGATCATGGCGAAGGATGGGCCTAAGTCCCTTATGGAACCTTGCCTGTTTTCTGGCATCGGTGGTGATCTCATCCTGGGCATAACGAGCAAGACGGTTGAACTCTCTCACATACTCCTGAATGGACATCTCTCCTTGAGTCAGATTGCAGAACTCTTCCTTCTTGCGCTCCATCAACTCATCCAAAATGTGGTACCCTCGAAAAGCATCCAAGAACTCCTGCCAAGTCACTATGTGACCTTCAGGTTGCATCGCAACATAGTTCTCCCACCATTCAGCAGCAGCACCTTCCAGAAAGTATACAGCGAATATAACTCGGTCATCGGGAGCAACATGTGCAGTATCAAGCTTACGCTCGATGGAACGGAGCCAATCATCAGCTTAAAGGGGCTCAGAAGAACATCGGAATACCGGGGGCTTGAGGAGGATGAAGTCCTGAATGCTCACAAGAACATTTCGATAATGGGCGGTATTCTGCTCGATGAGCTCCAGAAATCGTGTTTGATCACGTCTATTCCGCTCGGCTTCCATCATGATTTCCTCCGCAGAAGGCGGTGGTGGAGGTTCATCATTACTTCGATTCCGATCACGGTCTCGATTACGATGAACAGCACTACGAGTTCCACCTGACATCCTGTGTGATAAAAATCAACAATCAGAACAGGTTTTATGATGGAATCAAAGATAAGCGGACATGATTAGGAGGAAAGATTATAATGCAAAGGCAAAGATTCCTAGAAACACGAACAATATCGGGCAGCATAATGGCTACACCAGGATGAAAAATGAGACAACCTCGAAGAAATTGGACAAAACTTCTTCAAGGAACTCGAAAACAGAGACTCTGGACAACCACAACGGTCCTACAGCTATAAGGAAGCAAACAACGAGATGTTCTAGTCAGACATAGATGAGCCTAGTCCTATCTTCCCGCAGAAAATATGAGGGTGACTCAAAAATCAGATCGATGAGGGTAAGGAGAAAAAGAAGCCTTACGTTGTTCCTTTTATATCCAAGTAACTATATGTCGGGACCCGGCGTTAGCGTATGCAAGTCCCGCTACGACATAGTCATATGGAGAGCCGAGAACCATACCCACTTGTCTAAGCAGACAAGGCCAAGCACAGAACATTCTCCAAAAGCATCGTACGTGAGGGGCATCCCATCCAGGCAGGATGATCAACTGAGATGGGTCCTCATCGTCCACACACAAGTATAATGATATGGGTGATGAACTATCTCATAACTCTTACATAGACTTAATCCAGCCCGATCACTTAGTCGGGGTCTAGGGCGGGCTCGATCATACATCAAAGTGTGCACGAGACAGAGTCTCGAACAATCGCATCGCGATGCCCCAAGCTGCGCACATCTAAGGGACACTTGCTGTATAAAAGACCGCCAGCCAGATCACAACTAAGGTCTCGAAAACCCATACAAAGACATGCATGTTATAAACATACACGCAGCACACATGGCTTGTATGAACAGCAGGTATCATTGCAATTCTCTACAAAGTATACATTTTATTGATAACTCTCACAGAAAGCACATAGATATCACAAGCATGTTATCCAACATTACAACAGACAAGCGGAAGCAAAGTAGGTCTGAGTAGAGACAAGTTTAGCAAAAGGCTTAAGAAGCCTTATTTAAACACAAGCCCTCCACGAGGGAACCAGTCGTCTGACTGGGACTACACTAGCTTGGTCTTCAGGCATCGAGCTCGATGAAGAAGCCACCTTCGGGGTCAGTGGGTTCCTCTAAAAAATAGAATAAGCAAACGTGGGTACAAAGTCGTACTCAGCAAGACTTACATAGGAGCTATACTACTCATGAACATGTATCAAGGTAAAGGGGGTGGGGTTCAATTCCAGAAGTGCCAGCTTTGACATGGCTAGTCCTGAACTACAAGTACCAGACTTGAGGTAAGAAGCGTACACGATTCCACTACATCTCCAACCAATTACAGCACTATGGTGCCTTCCTCGACTTCCCCACGAGAAAACACGCCATAGCACTCACGCTTATCTTGGTAAGTTTTATAAGTATCCAGTTCAAGTTGTCTAATAATCAAGCTAAGCTTTCCAAGCAGTCCATAACCGCGGACGCGGCTATTCGAATAGTTTTGTTAACCCTGCAGGGGTGTACCGCTACACACACACACGCATCAGTTACCGCCTGGGAGTGGGACCCTTCAAGCGGGTACCGGCAAGGATGTTGCCACGACACTTCGCCCACAGCTCCGTTCTAGTCCAGAGAGTCGCCTATCTAAGGGGGATCCGTATGGAAGTCCGGCCGAGGTTCCAGTACAGCCTCAACCGATGTGTGCAGGGTCCCAAGCCGGTCTTGAAAAGCCGTTCATCCACTTCGTAGACCGTGCCACAGCCCTACCAGAACTCCGAACTACTGCGACTTCTGGGGTTCGAACGGGGTGATGTACTAGGTCGAGAGGGGTCAGTGAGCCCAATGTGTGGTTGTACTCTTCTTCTTGGATCACCACACAAGAACTCGGACTTAAGGCAGTGTTCAACGAGACAACCCACTGTGTACTCCTACACAGCCTCTCATCGTTCACCTTGTATTAGGGTAGATTCACCAACACAGTTTCACTTTCATCAACACCATGTTCACTATCATCCCGACTCACATCAAAAGCAACCTCATTGTACCACTAAGCATGCAATAAGCAGTAACAGTTGCAGGGGCCACATGATATCAACCAACTCCTACATCTGCTAGGATTGTGGTTTGCTTACTACTCTGACAAGATGATAGGTCATGCAAAGGATATGTGTTCAACTATGTGGTAGAAACGTTATCATGGTAATCATCCTATACAATGCATAAGCGAGACATGAGAGGGAAGTGGGATTTTATCGACATGATCAATGGGGGTTTGCTTGCCTTGCTGACGAGGTTCAGTCACGGGGTCTTCAACGAAGGGGGTGATCTCGTGTTCCGGCTCCACTTCTATCAGCAACATGACAATCATAGGATCAACATAATGTACAATGCACAATCACATGTATAAGATTGTAATGGTGATGTTCATGGTTGCATTGTGTGGACAATTCTATTTAAAAGGAGTATATTGCAATTGAATTGCAAATTCAAACTCCATTTGATTTATCGATGAATTTCAAATGCATTTGAATGCATGGAAGTTCATTTGAAAAGGTTGAGAATGAAGTGATGTGGTATAGTTGAGGTAATGTCTCTGATGTGGGGGTGAAATCATTTAAAAGAAGTGTGTTGCAAAATCATTTGCAATTTCACTCCGAATTTGAATTCAAAAGAATGCCATATGCATGTTTGCTAATGTTCACCCATTTTCAAATGGTCAAACATGAAAACAAAGTGCATATTCAGAACCTTGTATTTTTCTGATAATTTTAGACATATTATTTGTTCAATTTGGAGTTAAAATGATTTTTCTATGATTTATGGAAGTTTAAGCTATTTTTTGGAATTTTCGGGAATTAAATTAAATCAATTAATCGTTTTACTGCGTCATCATGACGTCAGTGTGACGTCAGAGGGCTGCTGGCGTGTGGGGCCCTGTTGTCAGTGGCTGGGGGGATTAAACCGTTATGTTTAATCTAAACCTAATTAGATTAGGGCCTTGGGCCCACTAGATAGAGACACTAAGGGGGGATTAGTGCACGGGTTAGCGCTAATGGCCTTGGGCCCACGGGATAGTGAGAGAGGGGAGGGGGTTAATTGCGTCGCCAGCACAGGGCTCGCCGGAGTTTCACCGGAATCGGCTCGGGGGATCGGGGAGGACAACCGAGAGCACCGGGGGGTCCTCTCGCTCGCCCGCGCCCACTGGTGCCACCTAGGCATCGAGGAGAGGCCCCAGGCCACGCCGGCATCGAGCTCGGCGGCTGGTCGTGGCTCTGTTCATGGCAATCGGCGACAGAGAGAACGGGGAGGGGTGCAGAGAGAGGGAAATCGACGAGCGGCTCACGAGGGATGCAGTGGTGAGCTTGGGGAAGCTGGAGAAGGAGGGGACGAAGCTCGATTTGGCGCCAGAGTCAGGGGTGGCCGCGGCGGATCGTCGAAGTTGTCGTCGCCGTAGTTGCCTCTCGCTTCAAATTGGAGCTTTGGCTCGAAGAAGTCGACCCCGGCTGATCGAATGGACAAGGTGGCGCGCTCCAGCTCGGCCGGTGGCCGCGTGCGTTCGTCTTCGGCGCTCCGCGGGCCTCTGCTAGGGTTGCGATTCGACGCGAGGAGGAAGAAGATAAGGACCAGCGGCTAGGGGGAAAAGCGGAGGGGCTTCTCCAGACGTCGTGTGGCAAGAGAGATAGAGGAGAGAGCCTCTGTGCTGGCGAGGAGGAGGAGGAGGTGGCGGCCATGCCCAATGCACGGCTCGGTCGTCTCTCCTTCTGGCGAGGAGGAAGAGGACAAGGGGAGCTGGACTGGGCCAGATGGGCCTTCGCCCTGAGCGAAAGGTAAGCCCCTTTTTCTTCTGTTTTCTTTTATTGTTTCTGTTTGATTTGTTTTGCTCTGGTAAAAATACCATAGCATTTCATAAAAATGCCCAAATACTTTTATAAACCCTAGGTGACCAGTAGCTAGTCACATTTAGGATTTGGGCATTTTTGAAATTCAACTTATTTGAATTTCAAATCAAATAGGGGTTCTTTTAATTTTCAAAGGCACTGTTTGAATTTTAGAAAATTCCTTGAGTATATGAATGAACCCAAACAACTTTTAAAATGATCACCATCATTTATAGGAATTTTCCAAATACTCAAATGATTTTTGGAAAAAGATTTTTATCTGGCCATTTCATTTAATTCATCTGAGGGGTGTTCTCTCTCCCATTTTGATTTCTTTTTGAAATTTTTATCATGATGCAAAGTTACTTGCTAACCTAGCACATACCTAACTTGGGGTTGTGACAACTCGCCCCCACTCAAAAGAATCTCGTCCCGAGATTCAGAAGTCTGCGGGAGGAAGGAGGGGTACTCAGCACGGAGACGGTCTTCTCTTTCCCATGTGGCTTCTCTCTCAGAGTGGTGTGACCATTGCACTTTCAGAAACTTAATCTTCTGACGACGAGTGACACGCTCTGCTGAATCAAGAATACGAACAGGGTACTCTCGATAAGAAAGGTCATCTTGGAGATCAAGCGTATCATGGTCGACTTCGCGGATGGGGTCCTTGAAGCAACGACTGAGTTGGGACACATGGAATACATCATGTACTCGGGAAAGGTGCGGGGGTAGTTCAAGTTGGTAGGCAACTTCTCCACATTTAGCAAGAATGTGGAAAGGTCCAATGTAACGTGGGGCCAACTTGCCTTTGATACCGAATCGTTGGGTTCCCTTCAGAGGAGTAACCCGAAGGTAAGCCTTCTCATCCAGATTGTAGCTCTCTTGCCTATGATGACGATCATAGTAGCTCTTCTGACGAGACTGGGCTGCTTTCAATTGATTACGAACAATGCGAACTTGCTCTTCTCCTTCCTTGATCATATCTGGTCCAAAGAATTGTCTTTCACCGGTTTCTGACCAGTTAAGGGGTGTTCGACATCGTCGTCCATAAAGGAGTTCAAAAGGAGCCATGTTCAGATTAGATTGAAAACTATTGTTATAAGCAAATTCGGCAAATGGAAGAGACTTCTCCCAATTCTTTCCGAATGAGATAACACAAGCTCTGAGCATGTCTTCAAGAATTTGGTTAACCCTATCGACTTGACCACTAGACTGAGGATGGAAAGCTGTACTAAAGGAGAGATGTGTTCCCACAGCATTCTGAAAGCTTCCCCAGAATCTAGAGGTGAAAAGGCTACCACGATCAGAATTGATTTCCAAAGGAACACCATGAAGAGACACAATTCTAGAGACATACAAGTCTGCTAACTGGCTAGCAGTTATAGACTCGCGAACTGGAAGGAAGTGTGCAACTTTGGACAGTCTATCCACCACAACGAAGATGGCATCATTTCCTTTCTGGGTTTTTGGAAAGCCGGTGATGAAGTCCATACCAACTTTGTCCCATTTCCACTCAGGAATAGGCAAAGGTTGAAGTGTACCAGCAGGTCTTTGATGTTCTACCTTAATGCGACGACAAACATCACATTCGGCAACAAATCGAGCAATGTCTCTATTCATCCTAGTCCACCAAAATCTCTTGCGTAGATCTCGGTACATTTTTGTGCTACCGGGATGAATCGAGAGGGGTGTGTCATGGGCTTCTTTGAGGATTAGCCTCCTAAGATTGTGTCTTCATGGTACAACCAATCGAGTGCCAAAGAAAATGACACCTTGATCATTTATGGAGAAACATTTAGCAACTCCGCTAGCAATGTTCTTCTTGATCTCTCGAATACCACTATCACGTTTCTGGGCGGCTATGATTTTATCCTCAAGGGTTGGTTTCGCCACCAAGGTAGAAAGATAACCATGAGGAACAATCTCGAGATTGAGTTTTCGAAATTCCTCAGGAAGAAGTGGTTCATACTGTTGTAACATGAGGTTGTTACAATACGACTTACGACTTAGTGCATCAGCCATGACATTGGCTTTGCCTGGGGTGTAAGAAATTCCTAAGTCATAATATTTTATAAACTCAATCCAGCGTCTTTGCCTGGATTAAGATCTGGCTGGGTGAATATATATTTGACGCTTTGGTGGTCGGAATAGATCTCACAACGATTACCAAGGAGGTAATGTTGCCAAGTTGTCAGGGCATGAACTACGGCAGCGAGTTCAATATCATGGGTAGGATAGTTCTCTTCATGTGGACGGAACTGGCGTGAAGCATAAGCTACCACATGTCTATCTTGCATAAGTATGCATCCTAACCCTTGCCGTGAGGCGTCACAAAAGATCTCGAAATCCTTTTTGGTGTCTGGAGGCGCAAGTACGGGTGCAGAAGTCAATCTTCTTTTTAGCTCTTGAAAGCTTTCCTCGCACTTGGGAGTCCATAGGAATTTCTTATCTTTCCTGAGGATTTCAGTTAGAGGCTTTGCAACTTTAGAAAAGTTCTCGACGAAGTGGCGGCAATAGCTGGCTAGGCCAAGAAAACTCCTAACTTGCTTAACCGATTCAAGTGGATTCCATTCAAGGACGGCCTGAAATCTCTCGGGATTCACAGCAATGCCTTTTGCAGAAATCACGTGGCCTAAGTAGGTCACTTCTGGTAACCAAAATTCACACTTCGAGAATTTAGCATATAGGCGAGGCTCTCTAAGTTTCATCAATACCAGCCTTAGGTGTTCGGCATGTTCTTCTTCGTTCTTCGAATTGATGAGAATGTCATCAAGATAAACTACAACAAATTTATCTAGGTACTCCATGAAGATCGAATTCATCATGCGTGAGAAATTGGTCAAACCAAAGGACATGACGGTGTACTCGTAAAGACCATAACGAGTAGTGAAAGCCGTTTTTGGAATGTCCTCGTTTCGGATTTTGATTTGATGATAACCTAATCTCAAATCCATCTTGGAGAAGACAGAGGATCCAGCAAGTTGATCATAAAGATCATTGATCCTGGGCAGTGGGTACTTGTTCTTTATCGTCGCTAGATTTAGCGGGCGATAGTCTACGCATATCCTTTCTGCTCCATCTTTCTTCGTTACGAATAGAACGGGGCAACCCCATGGCAATGAGCTAGGGCGGATGAAGCCTTTTGCAAACAACGCTTCAAGTTGGATTTTAAGCTCAGCTAACTCACGTGGGGCCATTTTGTATGGGCGTCTGGAAATTGGTGCGGTTCCTGGGGCAAGATCTACAATGAATTCTACGCATTTGTCAGGAGGCATTCCTGGCAGTTCTTCAGGAAAGACATCCGGGAAGTCACAAACCACCGGAATATCTTCAAGGTCGGGAAGGGGAAGCACATTCAAAGATTGCACCTAGGTTCTTGTTCTTGGTGAGGAGTAATCTATTGTCTGGCCTGAAGGATGTGTAAGTCTAACTGACTTGGTTTTACAATCAAGAAAAGCATGTTGTCTTGATAACCAATCCATACCAAGGATGACATCAATGTCTGAAGACTTGAGGGCTATGAGTGAAGCAAGGAATACTAAACCCTCAATTGCAATTTGATTGCCATGGCTTACTCTATTAGTTTGCCACTTGGAACCAGGTGTTTGAATGATCATAGGGGTGAAAATTTCTTCAAAGGATATCTCATGTCGAAGTGCATAACTCTCTGACATGAATGAGTGAGAAGCTCCTGGGTCGAAAATAATAGAAGTGGGGAAAAAATTGACTGGGAGCGTACCAAGAATGACGTCAGAAGTACCATCAGTTTCCTCAGCTAAGATTTGGTTCACACGTCCAAGATTTGTGGAAATGAAAGGCTTGGCGGTGGGAACCTTCAGGGGTGGTTTGGCACGAACAATGGGGTTCCCTTTGGCATGGGGTGGAGCATTCTGACTTATGGGACAATCACGAGAATAGTGACCAGGATGGCCACATCTGAAGCAGGCCCCAAAGATAGTACGGGGAGCTGGGTTGTTTGGTGGAGCTGGTGGACGAGGCAGCACAAGGGATGGCCTCGGTGGACTGTTTTGGTGGATCAAGCTGTTAGGAATCCAGATCATGCGTTTCTGAGGGCGTGAACTGGAAGAAGGGGCAAGCTCAAGAGCATGCTTGCGAGACTTCTCAAAAACTTCATTGCCATGCTCAGCTCTGAAGGATCTGTTGACTAAATCCTCAACGGTGGCAAACTCAAGGAGGTTGAGATCATGAAGAAGGATGGGGCTAAGTCCCTTGCGGAACCTTGCCTGCTTTCTGGCATCGGTGGTGATCTCATCTTCGGAATAACGAGCAAGAAGGTTGAACTCCCTCAGATACTCATGAATGGACATCTCTCCTTGATTTAGATTGCATAAGTCTTCCTTCTTGCGCTCCATCAACTCATCCAGAATGTGGTACCCTCGAAAGGCAACACAGAACTCCTGCCAAGTCACTACTTGACCATCTGGCTGCATAGAAACATAGTTCTCCCACCACTGAAGAGCAGCACCTTCCAAGAAGTATACCGCGAAAATAACTTGGTCATCGGGAGCAACATGTGCTGTATCAAGCTTACGCTCGATGGAACGGAGCCAATCATCAGCTTCGAGGGGCTCGGAGGAACATCGGAATACCGGTGGCTTCAGGAGGATGAAGTCCTGAATGCTCACAAGCACATTTCGATGATGGGCGGTATTCTGCTCGATGAGCTCCAGAAGGCGTGTTTGATCACGTCTATTCCGCTCGGCTTCCATCATGATTTCCTCCGCAGAAGGCGGTGGTGGAGGTTCATCATTACTTCGATTCCGATCACGGTCTCGATTGCGACGAACAGCACTATAGAGTTCCACCTAACATCCAGTGTGATAAAAATCAACAATCAGAACAGGTTGTACGATGGAATCAAAGATAAGCGGACATGATTAGGAGGAAAGATTGTAATGCAAAGGCAAAGATTCCTAGAAACACGAAAAAAATTAGGCAGCATAACGGCTACACCAGGATGAAAAATGAGACAACCTCGGAGAAATTGGACAGAACTTCTTCAAGGAACTCAAAAACAGAGAGTCTGGACAACCACAACGGTGCTACAGCTATAAGGAAGCAAACACCGAGATGTTCTAGTCAGACATAGATGAGCCTAGTCCTATCTTCCCGCAGAAAAGATGAGGGTGACTCAGAAATCAGATCGATGAGGGTAAGGAGAAAAAGAAGCCTTACGTTGTTCCCTTTATATCCAAGTAACTATATGTCGGGACCCGGGGTTAGCGTATGCAAGTCCCGCTACGACATAGTCATATGGAGAGCCGAGAACCGTACCCACTTGTCTAAGCAGACAAGGCCAAGCACAGAACGTTCTCGGAAAGCATCGTACGTGAGGGGCATCCCATCCAGGTCGGATGATCAACTGAGATGGGTCCTCATCGTCCGCAAACAAGTCTAATGATATGGGTGATGAACTCCCATATTCAAAGACAAGTCGCCTCAACCATAATATCGACTATCTCATAACTCTTACATAGACTTACTCCAGCCCGATCACTTAGTCGGGGTCTAGGGCGGGCTCGATCATACATCAAAGTGTGCACGAGACAGAGTCTCGAACAATCGCATCGCGATGCCCCAAGCTGCGCACATCTAAGGGCCACTTGGTGTATAAAAGACCGCCAGCCAGATCACAACAAAGGTCTCAAAAACCCATACAAAGACATGCATGTTATAAACATACACGCAGCACACATGCCTTGTATGAACAGCAGGGATCATTGCAATTCTCTACAAAGTATACAACTTTATTGATAACTCTTGCAGAGTGCACACAGAGATCACAAGACTGTGATCCAACTTTATTGATAACTCTCACAGAGTGCACACAGAGATCACAAGCATGTGATCCAACATTACAACAGACAAGCGGAAGCAAAGTAGGTCTGAGTACAGACAAGTTTAACAAATGGCTTAAGAAGCCTTATTTAAACACAAGCCCTCCACGAGGGAACCAGTCGTCTGACTGGGACTACACTAGCTTGGTCTTCAGGCGTCGATCTCGATGAAGAAGCCACCTTCGGGGTCAGTGGGTTCATCTAAAACATAGAATAAGCAAACGTGAGTACAAAGTCGTACTCAGCAAGACTTACATAGGAGCTATACTACTCATGCACATGTATCAAGGTAAAGGGGGTGGGGTTCAATTGTAGAAGTGCCAGATTTGACTTGGCTAGTCCTGAACTATGACTACCAGACTTGAGGTAAGAAGCGTACACGAGTCCACTACATCTCCAGCCAATTACACAACTATGGTTCCTTCCTCGACTTCCCCACGAGAAAACACGCCATAGCACTCACGCTTATCTTGGTAAGTTTTATAAGTATCCAGTTCAAGTTGTCTAATAATCAAGCTAAGCTTTCCAAGCAGTCCATAACCGCGGACGCGGCTATTCGAATAGTTTTGTTAGCCCTGCAGGGGTGTACCGCTACACACACACACACATCAGTTACCGCCTGTGAGTGGGACCCTTCAAGCGGGTACCGGCGAGGATGTTGCCATGACACTTCGCCCACAGCTCTGTTCTAGTCCAGAGAGTCGCCTATCTGAGGGGGATCCGTATGGAAGTCCGGCCGAGGTTCCAATACAGCCTCAAACGATGTGTGCACGGTTCCAAGCCGGTCTTGAAAAGCCATTCATACACTTCGCAGACCGTGCCACAGCCCTACCAGAACTCCGAAATACTGCGACTTCTGGGGTTCGAACGGGGTGAGGTACTAGGTCGAGAGGGGTCAGTGAGCCCAATGTGTGGTTGTACTCTTCTTCTTGGATCACCACACAAGAACTCAGACTTAAGGTGTTGTTCAACGAGACAACCCACTGTGTACTCCTACACAACCTCTCATCGTTCACCTTGTATTAGGGTAGATTCACCAACACAGTTTCATTTTCATCAACACCATGTTCACTATCATCCCGACTCACATCAAAAGCAACCTCATTGTACCACTAAGCATGCAATAAGCAGTAACAGTTGCAGGGGCCACATGATATCAACCAACTCCAACATCTTCTAGGATTGTGGTTTGCTTACTACTGTGACAAGATGATAGGTCATGCAAAGGATATGTGTTCAACTATGCGGTAGAAACGTTATCATGGTAATCATCCTATACAATGCATAAGCGAGACATGAGAGGGAAGTGGGATTTTATCGACATGATCAATGGGGGTTTGCTTGCCTTGCTGACGAGGTTCAGTCACGGGGTCTTCAACGAAGGGGGTGATCTCGGGTTCCAGCTCCACTTCTATCAGCAACATGAAAATCATAGGATCAACATAATGTACAATGCACAATCACATGTATAAGATTGAAATGGTGATGTTCATGGTTGCATTGTGTGGACAATTCTATTTAAAAGGAGTATATTGTAATTGAATTGCAAATTCAAACTCCATTTGATTTATCGATGAATTTCAAATGCATTTGAATGCATGGAAGTTCATTTGAAAAGGTTGAGCATGAAGTGATGTGGTATAGTTGAGGTAATGTCTCTGATGTGGGGGTCAAATCATTTAAAAGAAGTGTGTTGCAAAATCATTTGCAATTTCACGCCAAATTTGAATTCAAAAGAATGCCATATGCATGTTTGCTACTGTTCACCCATTTTAAAATGGTCAAACATGAAAAAAAAGTGCATATTCAGAATCCTTGTATTTTTCTGATAATTTTAGACATATTATTTGTCCAATTTAGAGTTAAAATGAATTTTCTATGATTTATTGAAGTTTAAGCTATTTTCTGGAATTTTCTGGAATTAAATTAAATCAATTAATCGTTTTACTGCGTCATCATGACGTCAGTGTGACGTCAGAGGGCTGCTGACATGTGGGGCCCTGTTGTAAGTGGCTGGGGGGGATTAAACCGTTCTGTTTAATCTAAACCTAATTAGATTGGGGCCTTGGGCCCACTGAACAGAGACACTAAGGGGGGATTAGTGCAGGGGTTAGCGCTAATGGCCTTGGGCCCACGGGACAGTGAGAGAGGGGGGGGTTAATGGCGCCGCCGGCACGAGGCTCGCCGGAGTTTCACCGGAATCGGCTCGAGGGCTCGGGGAGGACAACAGAGAGCACCGGGGGGATCCCCTCGCTCGGCCGCGCCCACTGGTGCCACCTAGGCATCGAGGAGAGGCCCCAGGCCACGCCGGCATCGAGCTCGACGGCTAGCCGTGGCTCTGTTCATGGCAATCGGCGACAGAGAGAACGGGGAGGGGTGCAGAGAGAGGGAAATCAACGAGCGGCTCACGAGGGATGCAGTGGTGAGCTTGGGGAAGCCGGAGAAGGAGCGGACGGAGCTCGATTTGGCGCCGGAGTCAGGGGTGGCCGCGGCGGCTCGTCGAAGTTCTCGTCACCGTAGTTGCATCTCTCTTAAAATTGGAGTTGTGGCTCGAAGAAGTCGACCCCGGCGGATCGAATGGACAAGGTGGCGCGCTCCAGCTCGGCCGGTGGCCGCGTGCGTTCGTCTTCGGCGCTCCGCGGGCCTCTGCTAGGGTTGCGATTCGACGCGAGGAGGAAGAAGATAAGGACCAGCGGCTAGGGGGAAAAGAGGAGAGGCTTCTCCAGACGTCGTGTGGTGAGAAAGATAGAGGAGAGAGCCTCTGTGCTGGCGAGGAGGAGGAGGTGGCGGCCATGCCTAGTGCACAGCTCGGTCGTCTCTCCTTCTGGCGAGGAGGAAGAGGACAAGGGGAGCTGGACCGGGCCAGATGGGCCTTCGCCCTGAGCGAAAGGTAAGCCCCTTTTTCTTCTGTTTTCTTTTATTGTTTCTGTTTGATTTGTTTTGCTCTGGTAAAAATACCATAGCATTTCATAAAAATGCCCAAATACTTTTTTAAACCCTAGGTGACCAGTAGCTAGTCACATTTAGGATTGGGGTATTTTTGAAATTCAACTTATTTGAATTTCAAATCAAATAGGTGTTCTTTTAATTTTCCAAGGCACTGTTTGAAGTTTAGAAAATTCCTTGAGTATGGGAATGAACCCAAACCACTTTTAAAATGATCACCATCATTTATAGGAATTTTCCAAATACTCGAATGATTTTTGGAAAAAGATTTTTATCTGGCCATTTGATTTAATTCATTTGGGGGGTGTTCTCTCTCCCATTTTGATTTCTTTTTGAAATTTTTATCATGATGCAAAGTTACTTGCTAACCTAGCACATACCTTACTTGGGGTTGTGACACTATATAACTATAGAATGCTAGACTCGACTTTGACCAAGGGTTAAATAATCCTACAGACAGTCCTGCTCTGATACCAAGTCTGTCGGGACCCGGAATATGCGTATGTAATTCCAGTCACGATGCAATCACATGGAGAGCCGAGAGCCGTACCCACTTGTCTAAGTAGACAAGGCCAAGCACAGAACACTCTCGGAAAGCATCGAACGTGAGGGGCATCCCATCAAGGCCGGATGATCAACTGAGATGGGTCCTCATCGTCCGCTCACAAGTCTAAATGCTTATGGGTGGTGAATCCCATACTCATAGACAAGTCGCCTGAACGATGTTATCGATTGAATCCTAATTCTTACATAGACTTACTCCAGCCCGATCACTTAGTCGGGGTCTAGGGCGGGCTCGATCATACAACAAAGCGTGCACGTGACAGAGTCACGAGCAATCGCATCGCGATGCCCCAAGATGCGCACATCTAAGGGCCACTTGGTGTATAAAAGACCGCCAGCTTTGACTTGGCTAGTCCTGAACTACAAGTACCAGACTTGAGGTAAGAAGCGTACACGAGTCCACTACAAAGTCTCCAACCAATACACCACTATGGATACTTCCTCGACTTCCCCACGAGAAAGCATGCCATAGCACTCACGCTTATCTTGCGAGTTTTAGAGTATCCATTCAAGTTGTCTAATAATCAGGTACATGTTACAAGTAGTCCTTAACCGCGGACGCGGCTATTCGAATAGTTTTGTTAATCTTGCAAGGGTGTAAACTACACACACATGACCATCAGTTACCGCCTTTTAAGCGCCACCGTTCAAGAGGTGACAGCGAGGATGTTCAACGAGACAACCCCCTGTGTACTCCTACACAACCTCTCATTGTTCACCTTGTATTAGGGTGGATTCACCAACACAGTTTCACTTTCAGCAACACCATGTTCACTATCATCCCGACTCACATCAAAAGCACCCTCATTGTAAACTCTAAGAATGCAGTAAGCAGTAACATTTGCAGGGGCCACATGATATCAATCAACTCCTATGTCAGATAGGATTGTGGTTTGCTTACTACTGTGACAAGATGATAGGTCATGCATCGGATATGGGTTCAACTATGCGGTAGAATCGATAACAAGGTGATCTCCTAAACATGCATAAGCGAGACTGAGAGGGAATTGGGATTTTATAGACATGATCAATGGGATTTGCTCGCCTTGCTGACGATACACGGGGTTTACCGAACTTCTCCTCCTTCGGGGGTGATCACCGTCTCGGAGGCACTGTTACCGACACAACCATCAACAAGAGGGGGAAAATTGAATGTAAATGCATAAGCACATGATATAGTTGTTCATGAGGTGAAAGCTACTGGTTTGTGGCAAATTCATCTTAATTGAAGTGTATTGCAATTGAATTACAAATTCAAACTCCATATGTTGTTCAAATTAGCCAAGTTGCAATTTCTAGTGTTTGATCGTTGTAAACTATCTTGTCATGTGGAAGATATGCCTCTGATGTACAAGTGAAGTGTGGTGTATTGCAAAGGTTCAAGTTGGAATAGCATTTGAATTAAATTTGAATTAATTCCAATTAAGCCAAATAGCAAAAGCTACTGGTCCAAATTTAAGATCAACTCAAACAAAGTTGAAATTAATTTTCTGCTGATCATTTTTCATATATTTTTTGTCCAATTTGGAGTTAATATGAATTTTCTATGAATTTTACAAGTTTAACCATTTTTCAGCCTTTTCTGTAATTCTTTTAATTATTTTAATCCATTTATTGCATCAGCATGATGCAAGCATGACATTAGCAGGGGGCTGACAGGTGGGTCCACCCTGTCAGTGGCCCACTGTTAAATTATGTTTAGATTTAAATTAAACAGAGGTTTAGTGGGGCTGGCCCCACTTGTCATAGGGCTTAGGGGTAGGATTAGTGGGTGATTAGCCAGGGGTTAGGGTTTAATGGTGGGGGTCGCTGGAGAGATGGCCGGAGCTTCGCCGGAATTGCCTAGAGGGCACGGGGTGGGGGTTTGGGGGCACTGGCGCATAGCACGTGAGCTCCCGCACCCATTCGTGCCATGGGGGGGTTCTCGGGGGGCTCTGGAGCTCGGCAGCTCCTGCAATGGTGACGGCCGGCGCACTGTCTCAACGGAGACAGCGAAGGAAACCACGGGGAGAGGCGCGGATGGGTTGGGGCGAACGGGAATCTCACCAGGAGCTCGAAGACGTTGGCTAGGGAGGCTGGGGAGGTCGGCTGACGGAGCAATTGAAGAAGATCTCCACGGCGGCCGGCGGGAAGACGATGACCCTGGCGTCGCGGTTGGAGCTTTTCAGGCTCGATTAGCCGGGGGATCCGACGAATAATGTGGTCCTCGACCTTCTGGACATCACGGCGAGGAGGAAGGAGGCCGGTGGCCGCGTAGTCTGCTTGGGGCCGCTCCGGCGTGCTCTCTGCGGCGGCCAAAATCGCGATGCAGAGAAGGGGAAGTGGAGCTGGAGGAGGGGGAAAGGATTGCGGGCTCTCGGGGGCGTTGTGTGGCGCGAGGAGAGGCCTCAAGGAGGCCTAGAAGCCGCGTGCAGCGGCGACGTGGCGTCAGCGTGCTCCTAGCTCTCCAGCGAGCTGCTTTGGGGCAGGGGGAGGAAGACGACACGGGGTCGTGGGCTGGGCCGAGGCCAGGTGGGCCGGGGGGTTTAGTTGGGCCAGATGGCCAGGGGTCTCCTCTTTTCTTTTTCTTCTTCTTTTCTTTTTCTGTTATTTTGTTTTTCCTTAAAATAAATAGCTAGGCAATTTAGTAAAATGCTCCAAATTTTTATGTGGACTTGTAATGCATATAGCTAGCCACTTACAAAGTTTGGGCATTTTTAAAATTCAAATATTTTGAACTCTAACTCAAATAGGGTATTTATTTAATTTCCAAGCCTTTTTGGAATATTTGAAAAATCTTGGTGCATGCAGTGGGACCCACTTCACTTTATATGTGATCATGCATATTTATAAGACTTTTCAGAAATACCAGAGGAAATTTTGGAAGCAATTTTTACCTGGCCTTTCGAATTAAATTCTCTAGGGCTTTTATTTTCCCAATTTTTGAATTTATTTTGAAATTTTTACATGATGCAAAGGGGCACTCAAACCCTAGAACTTACCCAAGTTGGGGTTCTTCCTTGTAAATTCCTGGAGGGAGGACTCCGGATGGTTTTCATATGCCGGATGATTATTCCCGGAAGGTTACTGGACGCCCTTCCCGGATGTTCTGGGATTGGACATCTTATCATTCCCGACCCGAGAGGCAGGATTCGACCCCTGAGGAGCTCGTCGGGTACACGGTAGCACTCCCGATGGGAGTAACCCCCGAGGCTATGTGCGACTTGTAGAGTCGGGCACATGCTTAGGTTGTTCTGAAGCTAACCCCGATGTGAAATTCTTGTCTTGTACGGCGCAGCCCCCGGGTGTCGGTTGTAGCTGTTGCGTGTTGTTTTATCAGGAATGAGTCGAAGAGTTTTGTGGTTAACAAAGGTTGAGGCATGTGACCAAAAAGGGCGGTGTCCTCTTGAAGAATTTGCGACGTGTAGGCGAGAAGCAATCGATGCGGGAATACATGTGTGACAGAGCTCAGTACGGGATATATCATACAAAGGAACTTGACGCAGCAAAATGTGCATGATAACGACCCTGTATTTCTTGTCGGAGGGCATTGAGTCGGAGTTTACAATGTACCGGAGACTCATGGAGGAGACGGGAATTTGAATGAACCGGAATCTGAGCCAGGATTTTTCAATGAACCGAAATCTGAGCCGGGATTTTTCAATGAACCGAAATCTGAACCGGGATTTCTTAATGAACTGGAATCTGAGCCGGGATTTTTTAATGAACCAGAATCTGAGCCGGGGTTTCTCAATGAACCGGAATCTGAGCCAGGTTTTTTTATGGAACCGGAATCTGAGCCGAGATTTGGTAATGGCTTTGAATATTTGTTAGTTGTCTTCAATTTCCTGCAAAATCGGTGTGTATGTAGCCCCCGAGTCTTTAAGTTGTTTCGAGGGGTCAGCGACACTCTTTGTTGCAAGCAGATGTAAGCTAGCTCACGGGTGTCCAGTGCAACAGGAGCAGGTTAGAAGTAAAAAGGGAAAAAATCAACTCGTAGTAGAGGGACTTAGCATTGTGTGATCCTGCGTAGACGTGGTGTGGGCGTAGTTTTCGATTTTGAGTGGAGTGACGAGACGGAGTCGATGTAGCGGACGGCCATGATGCGGATGTTGGACTTGACGCGGCGGGGGGACTCGACGCGGCAGACGTAATCACCGTGGCAGAGTTTTGTGCGTTGTGGCGCTTGATGGAGGCGATGTAGTGGATGAAGCTGACATGGTGGCGACTGCAACGCTCAGCTCCCGAGTACACTGTGTCGAGCGAGCGGACGTGGCGAAGTCGACAACCACACCAAAGTCGGTTGATCGGGTACAATGATGAAGTTGTTGGTTGTTATGAAACGCGATCCCCCGAGTGTCGAGGCGGCGGGGTCGACGTGACATAGTTGCGCGATGAGGTGCGTAAAGGACCTGACACGCTGGGCGGAGTCGACCGATGAAGTTGATGTAGTTTGATTGGTAGGAGAAAGCGAGCGGTGTGGTCACACCTACGTGATGCAGTTCGCCATGGGGGAAACCCGCATGAAGGAACTCATCGCAGGGGTGTCCGCTGGTCAGGTGCAGTGTTGAATTTATTGTCGTTGAAGTATGAGCTTCTGATGTTGCGAGAGTTTACTTCTGGACCCTCGTTGGTTACCCAAAGTGGAAGGTTGAGATATAGAAAGCAGCAAATTTCCCTCGGTGAAGATACCAAGGTTTGTCTCCGGTAGGACTCCGTCAACGATAGGAAGGTGAAAATGGTGCCAGATAGGCGGTTGACGTGGACCTGCACGCACAGCAGATAACTTTGCTCCCAACAAGTTCAGAGAGGTTGTCAATCCCTCCGGCCTTGTTGTTTACAAAGGATCAAATGCACGGGATAATAATGATAGTGATAGCATCGGAAAAGTAAATAAAGAAGTAAATTGATAGCGGGTGTAAACAGTATTGTAAATATGGACCGGTCCCATGATGTTCACTAGTGATGTCTCTCTCCCAAAAGACGATAAAATATCCATGCGAGGTAAACAAATTACAGCTGGGAAATTGACAGGATTATGTGCGCAAACCAATGCTAACTATGATATAAAGAAAGGAACAGGATCAAAAGCTTGGGCGGTACGCCAAAACAAGTAGACCTAAATCATTCAGCATCTACCTACTAATCATCCCCCTTGAGATATATATCCAGAACATCTCGTTGGTATTAAGTTGTGAATCCCACCCAAAGTGTAAACTCAAAGCAACAGACAACTGCATTAAACAACTTTGCGTAAAGTAAACAATCATTGCACCCGCAAGTACAAGCACCGTAGTTTTCTCCCTTGTGGCAACAACACATCCCCTAGACTCATGTTTCTGTCACTCAAGCTAGTCATCAGGGGGCATGAACCCACAATCATGCATAACGCTCCCTCTTGGAGTCACTGCCTACTACTTGGCCAAAGCAATAAACAACAACGGAGAACATGCAAGAACTAATCAAGAACATAAATATAAAATAGCAAAATCAAATATATTACTCAAACACAATCTGAACATAGTCTCATAATCCATCGGATCCCAGCAAACTCAGCATAGCAACAGCAGAAAGATTACATATGTGCCTTGATCATGTAGGGCAGCTCACGAGGTCTAAACCATGAAGAACAAAGAGGGGAGGAGAACATCACATAGCTACAGATCATAGACCCATGGTCCAAGGGGGACTACTCACGATTCATCCGGGAAGCATCCATGGTGGTGGAGAAGCTCCCGGAGGTGGTTCCTCCCTCCGGCAGGGTGCCGGGAAGAGGTCTGATGGTGCTCCCGATCTTGGAAGCGCGGCGGCGGCGGAACATAGGAGAGATCGGGAAAAAGGGTTCTCGTTTCGGGGGTTTCGCGTCACGGAGAATATATGGGCGAAGGGGGCCACCAGGGGTCCAGGCGGCCCCCTGGCGCGGCCCCACCCTAGGGCGCGCCGGGGGGCGCCTAGGGCCCTGGTGGATCCCCTCTAGCCATTCCTTGGTGATTCCCGAAGCTTCCGAAGCGCTGATTTTTTATTGGATTTTTCCCGAATTTTTGGAGCAATTTTAATATGGGGGAAACCTGAAATAGAAAAACAACAGAAAACAGGAACTGGAACTAGGGTGCACTGAGTTAATAGGTTAGTCCAAATATGATCAAAAGTGTATGAAAGTGTATCAATATCATAGCAATATCACCCAAAAGAAGCATGGAACAAGCATAAATTATAGATACGTTTTGGACGTATCAACATCCCCAAGCTTAATTCCTGCTCGTCCTCGAGTAGGTAAATGATAACAACATAATTTCTGTGGTGACATGCTACCAACCATATAAGAACTTTTAAGTAAAGCAATCAAGGCATGTAATCCAATTCAAGTCATAACAAGCAAGAGTCTATATTTATCATTGAAACAAGCAACATAAGAACATAAAGGTGCAAGAGCTCTTACTGTCCGTGACTCGAACGTCTCCAAATGGTGTTTGCGTGCAAGAAAGGGGATAGGGATATACGAGAAAAAGGTATTTTTGTGTTGAGAACTCAATCTACTAAAGTTTCACACTTGATCTTCTTTGGAATCTTATCTTGACTCATCCCCAGACCACTAGCCAGGTAAAATTCAAAAATTATCCACTCCTTTTTGATATTTTGGGCACTCATGCAATGGATGAGCGTAAGCAAGAAAGTTGGCACTTAGGATGGCAAAGAGAAAATATGATGGAGGAGGAAGAGAAAAAGGGTGTGAAAGGCTCACATCAATGAGGAAAATCACAGGCGAGAGAAATCCAAATGATAGATATGATATGAGGAGTAGGGATTTCCATTCAACGGATGCACATGTGAGCTAAGGTAAGCCCTCCAATGGAACTAGTGGGGGTGCATCCAACTTGCTTGCTCAAGAATACCTAGAGCTCATTTGAGGAGGCTCATCATTGGAATATACAAGCCAAGTTCTATAGTCTGAAGGTCCCCACATAGCTATATGCATGAATGATAATCTCTATGGAGTACAAGATATAAGATGGAGTACAAGTGTGGATCTCTCAAAAGGAATAGTAGTGTGCCCCCTTCTCTCTTTTTATTTATTTTTCTATTTATTTTTTATTTTTTGGTGGCCTCAATGGCTCTTTCTTTTTTTCTTATTTGTCCTCTTTGGGATCTTTTGATTTTGTCCTCTTTGGGATCTTTTCCTCACTTTAGGGGCAACACTCTATATATCAAGAAGTGTAGAAGAACTTTCACACTTTACAAAAGTACTCAAATAAAGAAAATGAAACTATCATGAAGTATGCAAATGTAGGCCTCTGCCAGTGTAGCAGGATATGAAATGATACTAGCATGTCATGTAGCAATGATTAGGGCAAGGCCCAACTAGCATGCGGCTCATCGATCAAGCAAGTAGCATGCATGACATGAAGATCAAGTCATGAGAAGGTGGATGTTGCATGGAAATGTATCTCGGAAAGGCTATGGAAATGCCTTGATAGGTAGGTATGGTGGCTGTTTTGAGGAAGGATATAAGGAGGTTTATGATGACAGAGCGTAGTATGCCAAGGATTTGTATGTACCGGCGAAGGTGTACGCTAACTCTCGGAGTGAGAAGGAGGCAAAGCACGACACAGGAAAGGCTAGAAAAATATGGGTAGGTGGAAGTGTCAACTTTCGAATACTCACATTAGTCCGAAGAACTCATGCACTTATTATCGGTAACTCTCAATCTAATAAGGAGGTTCTAAAAGAGACAAGTACCCCTAGGAGGAGTGTATGGGGGTTTGGTTATCCTTGCGCATCCTCGACTCATGGTACGTGAGTGTACTCTAATATTCGATCCCTCCAAAGAGTAGTGACCCATCCAGTAGCTAAATTTCTCAACTAATTTTGTAAGTTTTGAAAATAAACACGGATTTCCCAAAATACGACATCTATCACTAATAGGCTAAAGCTCTTGACACCAAAAGTCCAAACATTACTCAAAGCAATACCTCAAAACTATTGCAAGTTACTACTACAACTGAATAGCAACCTCATTACCTACTTCAAGCCAAGACACAAAACTCAGTGCAATAGGCAAACTCTCTAAACAAGATAAACATGAAAACTCAAGAGAGTTCCAGCAACAAACTAAACAAAAGATCTTAAAAATATAAGCATGAAAACTAAGAGCTAAACATGATAGTAGCTATGAAAAAGATAAAGAACACTCACAACAAAGATATAGGCATGAGAAATCCTATGATGTGTTCTAGATTTTGAAAGTGGAGCGTGTTTATCTCCCACACAAAGAAAGCTGGGTTCTAACTTGTTATGAACAGAAAGCAAAGCTAAATAAAACTAAAAATAAAACCTAAGAGCGAGACGCTCCAAGCATAGCACATAACGCATGAAGTGATAAAAATATAGTGAAACGAAGATGAACTGATAATTGTTGATGGAGAAGGGGATGCACGGGGGCATCCCCAAGCTTAGATGCTTGAGTCACATTGAATATTTCTTGGGGATGCATGGGGCATCCCCCGGCTTGAGCGTTTGACACTCCTGAATCTTCTTTCATCATCTTCCCTCGCACACTTGAAAACTCCCTTCATACATAACTCATCATAATTTGATTAACGAGGTTAGTACCCATAATAAAATAATGTTTTCTCTACTGTAAATAAGGATATTATTGAAGAGTTACTGTTTCTCAAGATTTCCAAAAAGTTTTTTCAAAGAAAAAGCAAGCTTAAGGTTTGAAAAACGAAGAAAAGGCAAAACAGGACAGAATCTGTGAAAAACAGACCACCAGGTAGTAAAGAATTTTCTAGGGATACTTCTGCAACTCAAATCAAAAAACTCAGAACATACGAAAGTTCCGTAATTGTATAGATCATGCTGTGTAGAAATTTCAGCTCAAAAAGATGAACTGGTATTTTTCTGTGATTTTTCTAGTCACGAGGACAGAATCTGTTTTCTAGACAGCATGTCACAACTTTCACTTCCCTTGTCATATGAGGCTATAAATGGCACAAAGCTTCAAAATTAAAGATACAATGATGTTTCTACAGTAGTAACAATCATCAAGACCACTAAAAACATAAGAAAAACAAAAAGGAAATCCTAAATTCGTTGCGGGCTGCCTCCCGAAAGCGCTTCTTTAAAGCCATTAGCTAGGCTTGATGCAATAGATCAAGTCTTTTCAAGAAAATAACTAGCCCGTGTGACGGACTCAAAAGGCAACTTAATCTTTTTCTTAGGGAAGTGTGCCATCCCTTTCTTGAGAGGGAATTTGAATTTGATAATCCCTTCTTTCATATCCATAACAGCACCAACGGTGCAAAGAAAAGGGTGTCCCAAAATAATAGGACAAGAAGGTTCACATTACATGTCCATAATAGTAAAATCAACAGGAACATAATTTTCATTGAAAATGATAATAACATCATCTATCTTCCCCAAAGGTTTATTTACGGAAGAATCGACAAGACGAACACCAAAACAACAAGTATCAAAAGGTTTCAATTCAAATATAGCATACGTTCTTTTGGGCATAACGGAGGTACTAGCTCCAACATCACATAAAGCCTAGCAAGAGAAGTGATTCAACTTAATATTAATCATAGGATCCCAACCATCTTCTAGCTTTCTAGGTATGGAGGCTTCTACCCTAAGCTTCTCCTCCGTAGCTTTAATGAGAGCATTAGTGATATGCTCCGTGAAGGCAAGATTGAGTGTGCTAGTGTGGGGGTCTCTAGACATCTTGTGAAGGAAATGGATAACTTCAGAAAGGGTGCAATTATCAAAATCAAGGTCACTACTATCAAGTAATGTGGTAGTGGTGTCCTTTAGTCTCACTTGTTTGGTAGCTTCTATAGTCATAGGAATTTCTTCTTCTACGGTTGAGGTCATAGCATCACCATTAATAGGTCCTATGGGACTAGGGGTGTATTAGGTGCTAAGAGTTTGGATATCCTCAACAACTGGGATAGTAGCAATGGTATGGTGTGTGGGAAGGCTCTTAATTTGTCGGGACCCGGGGTTTGCGTATGTAATTCCTGCTACAACTCAATCATATGAAGAGCCGAGAGTCGTACCCACTTGTCTGAGCAGACAAGGCCAAGCACAGAACACTCTCGGAAAGCATCGAACGTGAGGGGCATCCCATCCAGGCCGGATGATCAACTGAGATGGGTCCTCATCGCCCGCTCACAAGTCTAAATGATTATGGGTGGTGAAATCCCATACTCATAGACAAGTCGCCTCAACCATATTATCGATTGACTTACAATACTTACATAAACAGACTCCAGCCCGATCTCTTAGTCGGGGTCTCGGGCGGGCTCGATCGTACAACAAAGTGTTCCACGTGACGGAGTCACGAGCAATCGCATCGCGATGCCCCAAGCTGCACGCATCTCAGGGCCACTTGGTGTAAGAAAGACCGCCGGCGAGAGCACAACTAAGGTATCGAACCCCACACATGACATGCACGATATAAAAATACACGCAGCATGCATGCCAAGTGTATAACAGCAGGTAACACAACATGAACTCTACAAACTCATAGTTTTATTGCATTTGCTATACAGAGAAGATATAGTAGTGTTACAAGAAGAGATCACATCACTGTGATCCAACATTACATCATACAACAACGGAAGCAAATTATGTCTTAGTAAAGAAAAGGTTAACAAATGGCTTAAGAAGCCTTTAAGAAAACACAACGACCCTCCAGAGGGACCAGGCTGCTGTCTGGGACTACATTACTTCGTCGACGTCGAGCTTGAGGGGGAGGCCACCATCAGGTTCAGTGGTCTCGTCTCTAAAACATAGAATAAGCAAACGTGAGTACAAAGTCTTACTCAGCAAGACTTACGTCAGAACTATACTACTCATGCTCAGGTATCAAGGTAAAGGCAAGTGGGGTTGTAATGCAGAAAGCTTTGACTTGGCTATCCTGTACTACTACTACATAGAGTTGAGATGAGAGGCGCACACGAGTCCATCTAATCTTGATCACCACTTCAATACACAACCATGGATCCTTCCTCGACTTCCCCACGAGGAAGCTACCCAAAGAACTCACACTTATCTTGCGATTTTTATTGTATCCATTTGAGTTGTCTAGTAATCAAGTAAAGATCTCCAAGTAGTCCATAACCGCGGACACGGCTATTCGAATAGTTCATTAACCCTGCAGGGGTGTAATTCTTCACATACGTAGCTACCACTTACCTCCTAGAACTCGTCACCTTCAAGCGGTGTCAGCGAGGATAGTACCACGACACTTACCTCACCGCTCCAACTCTAATCCAGGGGATCGCCTATCTGAGTATGTACCCCAATCGGGAATCCGGCCGGGGTTTCCGTTCAGGACCCAGACGATGTATGGACGGTCCGACAAGCCCACCTTGACGGATGGTGCTGCGCTTTCCTAAAACCATGCTACGTTATGAAAGCAAATAGAATAACAATTAACCCATGTGAATCCTGGACCATAGTCGGGGTGAGTTAATAGGTCGAGAGGGTTCAATGAGCCCAACATGTGGTAGTAATCTGTGTCTTGGATCACAACACAAGAACTCGGGGCCTAGGGCAGTGTCAATGAGACAACCCACTGTCGAGCAATGATAGGTCATGCAAAGGATGGGTTCAACTAGCGATAGAACGGTAACATGTGAATCACCTAATCATGCATAAGAGAACAGGAGGGAAATTGGGTTTTTATAGATATGATAAAAGGGGGTTTGCTTGCCTTATTGTCGAGACTCGGGGTGCCACTTTTCGGAGAAAACAGGGACTACGTTCGGCGATGGATCTATCGAGAAGAAGCAAACACCGAGACAACAACAATGTAAACATCACATTGCAATGCACATTCAAGAAATGAATCATGTCATGGTACTGATGTGATCTAGGTTCAATTTGTCACATGTTAATTGAAGTTGATTTGAATAAGAAATTCAAATTCAAACTCCAAATGTTGTTCAAATTAGCCAAAGTTGCATTTGCTAATGTTTGGTCTTTGTAAACTATGTTGAAATGTGTATGATATGCCTCTGATGTTCATGTGATAAGGTTGGCATTGCAAAGATTTAATTTTAAATGATTTAAATATTTATTTTGAATTATTCCAAATAACCCAAATAGCTAAATGCTACTGGTCCATCATCATAGATGTGTTTTTCATCTATGAAAATATGATATTTGGAATCCTTGCATTTTTCTGAGGATTTTTCATATATTACACTTTTGATTTGGAGTTATGGTTTAAAATTTATTGAATTTCAAAGATTTAATAGTTTTCTGGAATTTTCTGGATTATCTGTAAAATGAAAAAGAATTTACTGCGTCATGCTTGCGTCATGCTGACGCAGGGGGGGGCTGACATGTGGGCCAGCACTGTCAGTGGGACTGGGGTTAATCTCCGTTTAGTTTAAAATTAAACAGAGGATTAAGGGGGGCTGGCCCCACCTGTTAGTGGCCTAGGGCCAAACTAATCAGGGGTTAGCCCCCTAATGACAGTGCCACATCGGCACGGACGGCGGTTAGCCGCCGGTGGCCAAACCGCACGGCGGCGCTCACTGGAGAGGGCCCCTCCGGCCACCAGGGGGGTCGCGAGGGGCACCACCCGGCTGCCTGTGGCCTCGCGCACGCACTGGTGCAGGCCAGGGAACTCGGGGCGGCCTAGAGCCCTGCCGGCGACGAGGGAGCACGGCCGCCGTGCTCGGGTCCGACGGGAACGGTGACTGGGGCGACGGCTGTGACGACGGGGAGAGGGGAAAGATGGCGAGCCTCACCCTGAGACTATAGAGGAGCACGGCGGGGTCGGAGGAGCTGCGCCGGCCTCAAATTTTGCGATGTGCTCACGGCTGCCGGCGGCAAGTCGGATAAGGGGGCGTCGTCCTTGGGGGCTCGTCGGCTCGATTGAAGGCAGTGCTCGACGAAGACGGCGACGACGGTCACGTCGGACACCTCGGCTTGGCAATAGGAGGCCGTTGGTCGCGTCTGGGCACAGCGGCGGCGACGACTTCTCTCGGGTGCTGCGGAGAAAAATGGCGAGGCGAGAGGGGAGAGGTCCAGGGAGAGGGGTAAATGGAGGAGGAGAGCTTGGGCGTCTCCACGGCGCCGATTAAGGGGAGGGGGCAGCCAGGCAGCTGCCTGGCGTCCATGCCGGGCTCGCCGGCGAGCTGCCTGCCTGCCTGGCCAGGGTTTGAAGACGCATGTACCCCTGGCGGGCTGGGCCGGCTAGCTGGGCCAGGTGGGCCAGGTAAATGGCCTCTGGCCCTTTTTGTTTCTTTTTCTTTTTCTGCTTTCTGTTTTTATTTGTTTTGCTCTGAAAAAAATACCAAAGCATTTTTAAAAATCCCCAAATATTTATCTTGGACATATGTGACATAGTATTAGCCACTCCCAAGTTTTGAATATTTTTGAAATTCAAAACATTTGAATTTCAATTCAAATAGCATTTAAATTTAATTTCCAAGCCTCTGTTTGAATATTTGAAAAATCCATGAGCATGGGTTTGACTCCAAATCATTTTTTAAATGATCATACTCATTTATAGGACTTTTCAAAATTGTTTGGAGGAACTTTGTAAAAACTTTTTATCTGGCCTTTTATTTAAATTATGTTTGAGGCTTTTCCAAATCCCCAATTATTAAACCAAGGAAATTAAACATGATGCAATTATTTCTAGTAATAAAAGCTCATACGAAAACTAGGGTCGTGACAACTCGCCCCCACTCAAAAGAATCTCGTCCCGTGATTCAGAAGTAGTCGGGAAGAGGGTGGGGTATTCAACTTGAAGATGATCTTCTCGTTCCCAGGTGGCTTCCTTCTCAGAATAGTTGGACCACTTCACTTTCAGGAACTTGATCTTCTGAAGTCGGGTGGTACGCTCAGCTTCATCGAGGATACAGACGGGATACTCTCGATACGATAGGTTTTCTTGGAGATCAAGCGTTTCGTGGTCTACATCGCGGATGGGGTCCTTGAAGCAACGCCTGAGTTGAGATACGTGGAAGACATCGTGAACCTGAGAAAGATGCGGGGGTAGTTCAAGTTGGTAGGCAACTTCTCCACGTTTAGCTAGAATGCGAAAGGGGCCTATGTAACGTGGGGCCAATTTGCCTTTGATACCGAAGCGATGGGTTCCCTTCAGAGGAGTAACCCGGAGGTAAGCCTTCTCGTCCAGCCCATAACTCTCTGGCCTATGATGACGATCATAGTAGCTTTTCTTACGAGACTGGGATGTTTTCAATTGCTCAAGAAAAATGCGAACCTTCTCTTCTGCTTCCTGGATCATATCTGGTGCAAAGAATTGTCTTTCACCGGTTTCTGACCAGTTCAATGGTGTTCGACATTTTCGTCCAGAGAGAAATTCAAAGGGTGCCATGCCCAAGCTAGATTGGAAGTTGTTGTTATAAGCAAACTCGGCGAATGGAAGAGATTTCTCCCAACACTTTCCGAATGAGATAACACAGGCTCTGAGCATGTCTTCGAGAATTTGATTGACTCTTTCTACTTGACCACTTGACAGGGGATGAAAGGTGGTGCTAAAGGAGAGATGGGTTCCCATAGCATTTTGAAAACTTTCCCAAAATCGAGAGGTGAAAAGACTTCCACGGTCTGAATTGATTTCCAAAGGAACACCATGGAGAGAAACGATCCGGGAGACATATAAATCCGCTAACTGACTAGAAGTTATACTCTCGCGAACAGGAAGGAAATGAGCAACTTTGGAAAGACGGTCAATGACCACGAAGATGGCATTGTTTCCCTTCTGAGACTTTGGAAAGCCAGTGATGAAATCCATACTTACTTTATCCCATTTCCACTCAGGAATGGCTAAAGGTTGAAGAGTACCAGCGGGTCTTTGATGCTCTGCTTACACACGACGACAAACATCGCACTCAACAACAAATTGAGCGATTTCTCGCTTCATCCTAGTCCACCAAAATCTCTGGCGTAGATATTGATACATCTTAGTAGTAGCAGGATGAATGAAGAGAGGGGTGTCATGAGCTTCCTTTAGGATCTGCTGCCTTAGATTCCTATTCTTCGGAACTACCATCCTATTCTCGAAGTACACAGTACCTTCATGGTCTAGGGTAAAACATTTTTGCTTACCGCTAGCAATGTTCTGTTTGATATATCGAATACCTCGAGCACGTTGTTGAGCAGCTTTGATTTGATCCTCAAGGGTTGGTTTCACTACCAAGGTGGAAAGGAATCCATGAGGAACAATCTCGAGATTCATCTTTCGAAATTCCTCATAGAGAAGTGGTTGATACTGTTGTAACATGAGGTTGTTACAATACGACTTACGACTTAGTGCATCAGCCATGACATTGGCTTTGCCTGGGGTGTAAGAGATACTCAATTCGTAATCTTTTATCAACTCTATCCAGCGTCTTTGCCTGAGGTTAAGATCTGGCTGGGTGAATATGTATTTGAGGCTTTGGTGATCGGTATAGATTTCACAACGATTACCAAGGAGGTAATGTCGCCAAGACTTCAGGGCATGAACTACGGCAGCGAGTTCGAGATCATGGGTAGGATAGTTCTCTTCATGTGGACGCAACTTGCGTGAAGCATATGCTACCACATGTCGATCTTGCATAAGTATGCATCCTAACCCTTGCCGTGAAGCATCACAATAGATTTCGAAATCCTTTTTGGTGTATGGAGGCGCAAGTACGGGTGCAGAAGTCAATCTTCTTTTCAGCTCTTGAAAGCTTTCCTCGCACTTGGGAGTCCATTGGAATTTCTTATCTTTCTTGAGGAGTTCAGTCAGAGGCTTTGCAACTTTGGAGAAGTTCTCAACGAAGCGGCGACAATAGCTTGCTAGGCCAAGAAAACTCCTAACTTTCTTAACCAATTCAGGTGGAGTCCAGTCAAGGACGGCCTGAACTCTCTCGGGATTGACAACAATGCCTTTTGCAGAAATCACGTGGCCTAGGTAGGTCACTTCTAGAAGCCAGAATTCGCACTTGGAGAATTTAGCATAAAGGAGATGCTCTCTAAGTTTCATCAATACCAGCCTAAGATGTTCTGCGTGCTCTTCTTCGTTCTTCGAGTAGATGATAATGTCATCAAGATAAACCACAACAAATTTATCTAAGTACTCCATGAAGATCGAATTCATCAAGCGCGAAAAAGTGGCTGGGGCATTGGTTAAACCGAAGGACATGACGGTGTACTCATAAAGACCATATCGTGTAGTGAAAGTTGTCTTGGGCATATCCTCGTTTCTGATTTTGATTTGATGATAACCTAATCCCAAATCCATCTTGGAGAAGACAGAGGATCCCGCAAGTTGATCATAAAGATCATTGATCCTAGGAAGTGGGTACTTGTTCTTTATCGTTGCTAAATTTAGCGGGCGATAGTCTACGCACGTCGTTTCTGTTCCATCTTTCTTCGTTAAGAAAAGAACGGGGCAACCCCATGGAGATGAGCTAGGGCGGATGAAGCCTTTTGCCAACGAAGCTTCAAGTTGGATTTTAAGCTCAGCTAACTCATGTGGGGCCATTCTATATGGGCGTCTGGAAATTGGGGTTGTGCCTGGTATAAGATCCACTATGAATTCCACACACCTGTCGAGTGGCATTCCCGGCAGCTCTTCTGGAAAGACATCCGGAAAGTCACAAACTATCGGAATATCTTCAAGGTTAGGAAGGGGATGTTCATTCAACGAATATAGCTGGGTTTCTGAACCTTGAGATGTGAAATGGACTATCTTGCCGGAAGGATGAGTGAGTTGAACCGATTTAGTGGCACAATCAATCTTGGCACGGTGGTTGGACAACCAATCCATACCTAAGATGATATCGATATCTGAATATTTGAGGGCTATGAGAGAAGCAAGGAATACAACATCCTCAACAGCAATTTCATTGTCATGACTTACCCTAATGGTACGCCATGTGGATCCTGGAGTTTTAATCATGAAATGGGTAGGCAAATCCTCAAAGAAATGTCATGCAGGAGTGCGAACTTTTCAGACAAAAAGGAATGAGAAGCTCCAAAATCAAATAGAACAGAAGCAGGTTTGGAGTTGACAGGAAGTGTACCGAGTACAACCTTAGTATAATCTTGGGCTTCTTTGATGGTGGCATCGTTCACACGTCCGTATTCAACAATAGCGGACTTGTCTTTGGAAGGCTTTGGTGGTTTAGCTTTGGCTTTATGTTTTCGACGAGGAGGAACATTCTCTTCCAATGAACACTGTCGTGCAATGTGGCCAAGATTACCACACTTGTAGCACAAACTGGTGTTAGGTTGTGGAGTTTGTATGGGAAGCTCTCTACTACCTTTCTGGGTTTTCTTGCTTTGTGGAGATGGTCTTGGAATCAAGTGCGAAAGAAGGGCACTAGTTGGGATCCAAATTCGACGTTTCGGAGAACCCGAACTAGATGATGAACCAAGATCACGATCACGCTTGCGAGACTCTTCAAAGACCTCATTTCCATGCTCAGCTCTGAATGATCTATTGACCAAATCCTCGAAGTTGAAAAATTCAAGGAGATTGAGATCATCACGAAGGATAGGGTTAAGTCCCTTGCGGAACCTTGCCTGCTTCTTCGCATCGGTTGATATCTTCTCAGGGGCATAACGAGAAAGACGATTGAACTCAGTCCTGTACTGATGAACAGTCATATTTCCCTGAGATAGGTTGCAGAACTCTTCCCTCTTTCTTTCCATCAGCTCATCCAGAATGTGGTACCCTTGGAAGGCATCACGAAACTCCTGCCAAGTCACTACGTGACCATCAGGCTGCATTGCAACAAAACTTTCCCACCATTCACCAGCAGCACCTTCCAGAAATTATGCCGCAAACATCACACGATCATCTGGAGAAACATGCGCCGTCTCAAGCTTACGCTCGATGGAACGGAGCCAATCATTGGCATCAAGGGGCTCAGATGAACATCGGAAAACTGGCGGGTTCAAAAGGATAAAATCCTGGATGGATATTACCGCATCTCGCTGGAGAGAAGTATTCTTCTCAATGAGCTCCAAAAGGCATGTTTGATCACGTCGATTTCGCTCAGCCTCAATCATGATTTCCGCTGCAGAAGGCGGTGAAGGAGGATCATTATCACCACTTTGATTACTGTGACCAGATTCAACACATCTAGTTCCACCTGACATTCTGTGTGATAAAAATCAACAATCAGAGTAGGATTTATGATGGAATCGAAGCAAGGATGACATAATTTAAGAGCGGACAAGATTGTAATGCAAAATCATTGGAATCACTGGAAACACGGGACAAATCGGACAGCATAACGGCTGTACCGGGGTGAAAAAAATGAATCAATCTCCAAGAATGATCAGAACCTTCTCAAAAGGCTTGATGAAATGGTGACTCTAGACAACCAAAACATTCCTACAGCTATATAGAGTCAAACAAAGAGATGTTCTAGTATAGACATAGAAGAGCCTAGTCCTATCTTCCCGTAGAAAAGATGAGGTGACTCAGAACTCAGATCGACGAGGGTAAGGAGAAAAATGAAGCCTTACGTTGTTCCCTTATACCCAAAGTAACTATATAACTATAGAATGCTAGACTCGACTTCGGCCAAGGTTTAGTAATCCTACAGGAAGTCCTGCTCTGATACCAAGTCTGTCGGGAACCGGGGTTGGCGTATGTAATTCCTGCTACAACTCAATCATATGAGGAGCCGAGAGTCGTACCCACTTGTCTGAGCAGACAAGGCCAAGCACAGAACACTCTCGGAAAGCATCGAACGTGAGGGGCATCCCATCCAGGCCGGATGATCAACTGAGATGGGTCCTCATCGCCCGCTCACAAGTCTAAATGATTATGGGTGGTGAAATCCCATACTCATAGACAAGTCGCCTCAACCATATTATCGATTGACTTACAATACTGACATAAACAGACTCCAGCCCGATCTCTTAGTCGGGGTCTCGGGCGGGCTCGATCGTACAACAAAGTGTGCCACGTGACGGAGTCACGAGCAATCGCATCGCGATGCCCCAAGCTGCACGCATCTCAGGGCCACTTGGTGTAAGAAAGACCGCCGGCGAGAGCACAACTAAGGTATCGAACCCCACACATGACATGCACGATATAAACATACACGCAGCATGCATGCCAAGTGAATAACAGCAAGTAACACAACATGAACTCTACAAACTCATAGTTTTATTGCATCTGCTATACAGAGCAGATATAGTAGTGTTACAAGCAGAGATCACATCACTGTGATCCAACATTACATCATACAACCACGGAAGCAAATTATGTCTTAGTAAAGACAAGGTTAACAAATGGCTTAAGAAGCCTTTAAGAAAACACAACGACCCTCCAGAGGGACCAGGCTGCTGTCTGAGACTACATTACTTCGTCGACGTCGAGCTTGAGGGGGAGGCCACCATCAGGTTCAGTGGTCTCGTCTCTAAAACATAGAATAAGCAAACGTGAGTACAAAGTCTTACTCAGCAAGACTTACGTCAGAACTATACTACTCATGCTCAGATATCAATGTAAAGGCAAGTGGGGTTGTAATGCAGAAAGCTTTGACTTGGCTATCCTGTACTACGACTACATAGAGTTGAGATGAAGGCGCACACGAGTCCATCTAATCTTGATCACCACTTCAATACACCACCATGGATCCTTCCTCGACTTCCCCATGAGGAAGCAACCCAAAGCACTCACACTTATCTTGCGATTTTTAGAGTATCCATTTGAGTTGTCTAATAATCAAGTAAAGATCTCCAAGAAGTCCATAACCGCGGACACGGCTATTCGAATAGTTCATTAACCCTGCAGGGGTGTACTTCTTCACATACGTAGCTACCACTTACCGCCTAGAACTCGTCACCTTCAAGCGGTGTCGTCGAGGATAGTACCACGACACTTACCTCACGGCTCCAACTCTAATCCAGGGGATCGCCTATCTGAGTATGTACCCCAATCGGGAATCCGGCCGGGGTTTCCGTTCAGGACCCAGACGATGTATGGATGGTCCGACAAGCCCACCTCGATGGATGGTGCTGCGCTTGCCTAAAACCGTGCTACGTTATGAAAGAAAATAGAATAAAAATTAACCCATGCGAATCCTGGACCATAGTCGGGGTGAGCTAATAGGTCGAGAGGGGTCAATGAGCCCAACATGTGGTAGTAATCTGTGTCTTGGATCACAACACAAGAACTCGGGGCCTAGGGGAGTGTAAATGAGACAACCCACTATGTACTCCTACACAGCGTCTCATTGTTCACTTATATTAGGGTGACTTCATCAACACGTTACCACCTTGTTGCATGTGTTCACTACCATCCCGATACATCACCCAAATGGATCAACTTCATTGAAAACAACTCTAGCATGGCATAGCATAACATGGATGAAGGGCCACATGATGAACACAAACAATCTTCTATCTGCTAGGTTGAGGTTTGCTTAATACTGTGGCAGCAATGATAGGTCATGCAAAGGATGGGTTCAACTACCGATAGAACGTTAACATGTGAATCACCTAATCATGCATAAGAGAACAGGAGGGAAATTGAATTTTTATAGATATGATCAAAGGGGGTTTGCTTGCCTTATTGTCGAGACTCGGGGGTGCCACTCTTCGGAGAAAACAGGGACTATGTCCGGCGATGGATCTATCGAGAAGAAGCAAACACCGAGACAACAACAATGTAAACATCACATTGCAATGCACATTCAAGAAATGAATCATGTCATGGTACTGATGTGATCTAGGTTCAATTTGTCACATGTTAATTGAAGTTGATTTGAATAAGAAATTCAAACTCCAAATGTTGTTCAAATTAGCCAAAGTTTCATTTGCTAATGTTTGGTCTTTGTAAACTATGTTGAAATGTGTATGATATGCCTCTGATGTTCATGTGATAAGCTTGGCATTGCAAAGATTTGATTTGAAATGATTTAAATATTTATTTTTAATTATTCCAAATAACCCAAATAGCTAAATGCTACTAGTCCATCATCATAAATGTGTTTTTCATCTACGAAAATATGATATTTGGTATCCTTGCATTTTTCTGATAATTTTTCATATATTACACTTTTGATTTGGAGTTATGGTTTAAAAGTTGTTGAATTTCAAATATTTAATAGTTTTCTGGAATTTTCTGGATTATCTGTAAAATGAAAAAGACTTTACTGCGTCATGCTTGCGTCATGCTGACGCAAGGGGGGGCTGACATGTGGGCCAGCACTGTCAGTGGGACTGGGGTTAATCTTCGTTTAGTTTAAAATTAAACAGAGGATTAAGGGGGGCTGGCCCCACCTGTCAGTGACCTAGGGCCAAACTAATCACGGGTTAGCCCCCTAATGACAGTGCCACGTCGGCACGGCCGGCGGTTAGCCGCCGGTGGCAAAACCGCACGGCGGCGCTCACTGGAGGGGGGCCCTCCGGCCACCAGGGGGCTCGCGAGGGGCACCACCCGGCTGCCCGTGGCCTCGCGCACGCACTGGTGCAGGCCAGGGAACTCGGGGCGGCCTAGAGCCCTGCCGACGACGAGGGAGCACGGCCTCCGTGCTCGGGTCCGACGGGAACGGTGACTGGGGCGACGGCTGTGACCACGGGGAGAGGGGAAAGATGGCGACCCTCACCCTGAGACTGTAGAGGAGCACGACGGGGTCGGAGGAGCTGCGCCGGCGTCGAATTTTGCGATGTGGTCACGGCTGCCGGCGGCAAGTCGGAGAAGGGGGCGTCGTCCTCGGGGGCTCGTCGGCTCGATTGAAGGCGGTGCTCGACAAAGACGGCGACGACGGTCACGGCGGACACCTCGGCTTGGCAGTAGGAGGCCGTTGGCCGCGTTTGGGCACAGCGGCGGCGATGACTTCTCTCGGGTGCGGCGGAGAAAAATGGCGAGGCGAGAGGGGAGAGGTCCAGGGAGAGGCGGAAATGGAGGAGGAGAGCTTGGGCGTCTCCATGGCGCCGATTAAGGGGAGGGGGTAGCCAGGCAGCTGCCTGGCGTCCATGCCGGGCTCGCCGGCGAGCTGCCTGCCTGCCTGGCCAGGGGTTGAAGACGCATGTACCCCTGGCGGGCTGGGCCGGCTAGCTGGGCCAGGTGGGCCAGGTAAGTGGCCTCTGGCCCTTTTTGTTTCTTTTTCTTTTGCTGCTTTCTGTTTTTATTTGTTTTGCTCTGAAAAAAATACCAAAGCATTTTTAAAAATCCCCAAATATTTATCTTGGACATATGTGACATAGTACTAGCCACTCCCAAGTTTTGAATATTTTTGTAATTAAAAACATTTGAATTTCAATTCAAATAGCATTTAAATTTAATTTCCAAGCCTCTGTTAGAATATTTGAAAAATCCATGAGCATGGGTTTGACTCCAAATCATTTTTAAAATGATCATACTCATTTATAGGACTTTTCAAAATTGTTTGGAGGAATTTTGGAAAAACTTTTTATCTGGCCTTTTATTTAAATTCTTTTTGAGGCTTTTCGAAATCCCCAATTATTAAACCAAGGAAATTAAACATGATGCAATTATTTCTAGTAATAAAAGCACATACCAAAACTAGGGTTGTGACATAATTCTATCTTCTTCCTCCTTTTCTCTAGCCCATCTCTCTTTAAGTTTAGCCATCATCCTAATGTTTTCATTAATTTGCACTTGAATAGCGTTCATAGGAGTGACCTTCCTCTCCTCAAGAGGAGAAGTTCTAATTTTAAGAAATTCTACTTCATGGGCTAAATTGTCTACCTTCCACGAGAGATTATCTAATTTTTCAAGTTTTTCCTCTACACTCTTGTTGAAGGCTTTTTGTGTAGTGATGAAGTCTTTAAGCATACTGTCTAGTTCAGAAGTGGAGTTCTTGGTGCTAGGATAATTGTTGTTGTTCCCATAGTTGTTGGAGGGGAACGGTCTAGGATTGCTACCAAAATTACTCCTATAAGCATTGTTATTGAAGTTGTTTCTAGAGATAAAGTTCACATCTACTTGATCTTGAGAAATCAAAGAATTTAAAGGAACATCATGAGGATCAATAGGAGATTGCTTGGTAAGTAGAGACATAATCAAGTCAACTTTTTCATTTAGAAAGGAGATCTCCTTGATAGAGTTTACCTTCCTACCTGTTGGAGCTCTTTCGGTGTGCCATTGGGAATAATTGGTCTTCATCTCATCGATAAGTTTTGAGGCTGCACCAAGTGTAGTTGACATAAAGGTTCCTCCCGCGGCCGAATCTAGAAAGTTCCGTGAGGTAAAGTTCAAGCCTGCATAAAAAGTTTGGACAACCATCCAAGTAGTCAAACCATGCGTAGGGTAATTCTTAACAAGAGATTTCATGCATTCCCAAGCTTGGTCAACGTGTTCATTATCCAATTGCTTAAAATTCATAATATTACTCCTTAATTGGATAATCTTAGCTGGGGGTAGTAATTCCCAATAAAAGCATCCTTGCACTTATCCCAAGAATCTATGTTATTCCTAGGCAAGGATTGAAACCAGATTTTAGCTCCTCCTCTCAAGAGAAAGGAAAAAGCTTAAGCTTAACAATATCACCATCTACTTCTTTGTACTTTTGCATATCACAGAGCTCAACAAAATTATTTAAGTGCAAAGCAGCATCATCTCCTGCACCGGAGAATTGATCTTTCATAACAAGGTTCAGCAAAGCAGGTTTAATCTCATAAGAAGGTGCTGAAGTGGCAGGTGGAGCAATAGGAGTGCAGATAAAGTCACTGTTGTTATGACTAGTGAAGTAACACAACTTGGTGTTCTCGGAGGAACCCATAGTAGCAGCAAGCAAGGTAACTATTTTTTTTGATTTTTGATAAAGGACACTAAAGCAAAAACTGAAAGGTAAACTAATAAGACTAAAAGGCAAAGATAAAAGATAGTGTGCAACTCCCCTATCTTGAAGAGCGGACTCCCCAGCAACGGCGCCAGAAATTGCTTTGATGTCGCGAGATTTTACTTCTCGCCCCTCGTTGGTTACCCAAAGTGGAAGGTTGAGATATAGACAGCAGCAAATTTCCCTCGGTGAAGATACCAAGGTTTGTCTCCGGTAGGACTCCGGCAACGATAGGCAGGTGGCAACGGTGCCAGATAGGCAGTTGACGTGGACCTGCACAGACAACAGATAACTTTGCTCCCAACGAGTTCAGAGAGGTTGTCAATCCCTCCGTCCTTGTTGTTTACAAAGGATCAAATGCACGGGATAATAATGATAGTGATAGCAATGGAAAAGTAAATAAAGCAGTAATTTGATAGCGGGTGTAAACAGTATTGGAAATATGGACCGGGGTCCCATGATGTTCACTAGTGATGTTTCTCTCCCAAAAGACGATAAAATAGCCATGCGAGGTAAACAAGTTACAGCTGGGAAATTGATAGGATTATGTGCGCAAACCAATGCTAACTATGCTATAAAAAAAGGAAGAGGCTCAAAATCTTGGGCGGTACGCCAAAACAAGTAGACCGAAATCCATCAGCATCTACCTACTAATCATCCACCTTGAGATATCTATCCAGAACATCTCGCTGGTATTAAGTTGTGAATCCCACCCAAAGTGTAAACTCAAAGCAACAGACAACTGCATTAAAGAACTTTGCGTAAAGTAAACAATCCTTGCACCCGCAAGTACAAAAACCGTTGTTTTCTGCCTTGTGGCAACAACACATCCCCTAGACTCATGTTTCTGTCACTCAAGCTAGTCATCAGGGGGCATGAACCCACAATCATGCATAACGCTCCCTCTTGGAGTCACTACCTACTACTTGGACAAAGCAATAAACAACAACGGAGAAAATGCAAGAATTACTCAAGAACATAAATATAAAAGAGGAGAATAAAATATATTACTCAAACACAATCTGAACATAGTCTCATAATCCATCGGATCCCAGCAAACTCAGCATAGCAACAATAGAAAGATTACATATGTGCCTCGATCATGTAGGGCAGCTCACGAGGTCTAAACCATGAAGAACAAAGAGGGGAGGAGAACATCACATACCTACTGATCATAGACCCATGGTCCAAGCGGGAATACTCATGATTTATCCGGGAAGCATCCATGGTGGTGGAGAAGCTCCCGGAGGTGGTTCCTCCCTCCGGCAGGGTGCCGGGAAGAGGTCTCATGGTGCTCCCGATCCTGGAAGCGCGGCGGCGGCGGAACAGAGGAGAGATCGGGAAAAAGGGTTCTCGTTTCGGGGGTTTTGCGTCACGGAGAATATATGGGCGAAGGGGGGGCCACCAGGGGTCTAGGCGCCCCCCTAGCGCGGCCCCACCCTAGGGCCCTGGTGGGTCCCCTCTGGCCCCTCCTTGGTGATTCCCGAAGCTTTTGAAGCGCTGATTTTTTATTGGATTTTTCCTGAATTTTTGGAGCAATTTTAATATGGGGGAAACCTGAAATAGAAAAATAGCAGAAAACAGGAACTGGAACTAGGGTGCACTGAGTTAATAGGTTAGTCCAAATATGATCAAAAGTGTATGAAAGTGTATCAATATCATAGCAATATCACCCAAAAGAAGCATGGAGCAAGCAGAAATTATAGATACGTTTTGGACATATCAACATCCCGAAGCTTAATTCCTGCTCTTCCTCGAGTAGGTAAATGATAACAACATAATTTCGGGGGAACAGAGGAGAGATCGTGAAAAAGGGTTCTCGTTTCGGGGGTTTCGCGTCACGGAGAATATATGGGCGAAGGGGGGCAGCCAGGGGGCCACCAGGGGTCTAGGCGGCCCCCTGGTGCGGCCCCACCCTACGGCGCGCCGGGAGGGCCCCTGGTGCCCTAGTGGGTCCCCTATGGCCCCTCCTTGGTGATTCCCGAAGCTTCAAAAGCGCTGATTTTTTAATGGATTTTTCCCGAATTTTGGGAGAAATTTTAATATGGGGGAAACCTTAAATAGAAAACAACAGAAAACAGGAACTAGCACTGGGGTACACTGAGTTAATAGGTTAGTCCAAATATGATCAAAAGTGTATGAAAGTGTATCAATATCATAGCAATATCACCCAAAAGAAGCATGGAGCAAGCAGAAATTATAGATACGTTAAGGACGTATCAGTATCAACGTCGCGAAGTCCTACGACGCGTAGTCTGACGGACTCGACGTGGAAGATGGAGTCGGCACGATGGAGTGTCGTGGCGCCATCGACGGTGCGGCAAGTGGCCGAAGGGCTTCAACGTGCTGGGCGAAGTCGATAAAGCCATTGGAGTTGATACGGCGGGAGGAGCCGATGAGGCATTGAGGTTGTTGTCGTTGTTGATGCTAAAAAACGCTAGCCCCCAAGCATCAAGTGTGCTTCGAGTGAGTCGCGAATTGTCCGCTCTGTGCGGGATATATTGATTGTTTGTCGTGGGACTCGAGGTAGAGGCTTTTTCAAGTCACCCTTGACGTGGCCGAGTTGAAGAAGAAGCCTTGCGAGTCACGGTTGACACCCGATTTTGTGATTGGAAATTCCCGGTCTCGCTTAGATCCGAAAATTCATTGCAGTGTGTGAGACGCTGACAGAGATCTAATGGTTGGAATTTTCTGAAATTGTTTGTGTAGGTGAGGTATTTAATCTCGCACGTTTTCACTGGAGGGATCTTCGAGTTGGTGTCCGAGCCGATGTCAAGAATTTTTTTGCTGGAGTCGTGAGGAGTTCCGTCAGATTTCGAGAGTGCTTCAGTGCGGGAGTCACCGAGGGAGATCCAGCAATGGGAATTCGTTGAAATTTTCACAGATTTTGTAAAATGCAATTTTAATCATTCCACATAGGGATCTTTGAGATATGTTCCGAGTCCCCGTCGGAACCGTGCACAATGCAGATGTTTTTCCTGTCTTGTAGGCCGCGCGTGAGAATTTTTGTTGAGGTCGAGAGTCAATTCACGCACTCAATTTTTTTCATGTTTTCTCCATGAGCTTGATGTAGATTTTGAAGAAAGCGAGGTTGCGATGGATCCAAGTTGGATCGGGTCCTTTCTGTAACACCCTCAGTGTTATGGAACAGTAATTACCTTGCTAATGATAACACTGTTGTTAATCACTGTTGCTCATCATGCTCATATCAACTTTGCATTTGATCATATCCATAGTCATGATGGTTGGTATTAAAAATAATGTGCCACCCTATGCCTTGATCATCATAGGTCAATTCAAATTCAAAACCCCTTTGGAATTGATAATAAAAATAAGTGGCAAATAAAAGTTCAACCAAAAATGGTGCAACCACTTTTGTATATTACCAAATAATCAGTGGATCACTTCCATGTGGTCATGGGAATTTATTCTGCTATAAAATAAATCCAACAATTAAAATAGTAGCTCAATTAGTCCATTTCAATCATTTAATATTTAATTAAAAAATTAAATGATTTTTTGACAAAAAACTTTTTGTGGCACTATGGTCATGTGCAATATCAATTATGCATCAAGTTCCATATTGTACAAAAATGCTAGAGCTAGTAAAACAAAATATGACATAAAAGAAAACGAAAAAGAAATGCAGAAAATTGAAAAGGATTAACACTCGCCCAGGGCGAGGCCCACCCTGGCCCAACCACCAGCCCATCCCGGCGCCCACCTTCTTCCCCTCCACTGCTCACCTTCATTTCATGGCGGCCATCGCACAGCGCCACTGCCGTCGCCGTCGCCGTGTCGCCATCGACGGCTAGTCGGCGTGGATAAGGTGGACACGCCCCCCGGGAACCCTAACCCCAGCCGCCTCCCTCCATTCCCCTCCCGCTAGCTCTCTTCCTGTTTTCTCGCTCGATCCTGAGCCACCATGGGCGCTGGCTCGTGAAAGCCGCGGCCACTCTCCAAATTAGCGGCCTGTAACAACCCAGAAATTCCACCCTAATTAAAAAAAATTGTTTGCTGCGTTGTTTTGTTGATTGCCTGTATTGTTTGCACTGTTTGCTTCACTGATTTATTAATCGGTAAATATCCCCCCTATTTCTCATATCGGATGCGAGACCGACCATTTTCCACCACGGAGCACGACCTTTGCGACACTGGGTTTCACCCGATCACAGTCGCGACTTCCGGCACAGGACCAACCATCGCCATCGGAACGAAAAACCCCGTTTAATAATTAAATGGGTTATTTTAATGGGCACCGGAAAATAGTCTCAGAACGGTATCGAAGTGAGGTACGACTGACGGGCTCGCCGCGCTGAGCACGTGGTTCGAGATTTCGTCTGAATCGAAGGTCGTATGCACTCCCGGCGGTCAAAAACGTGGAGTATCGGAGGCTTGAGAGAGAAACCCGAGGGTGTTTGCGTAAACTTGCCAGGCAAGCCACTTATATAAAGACCACCACTCTCCCACCCCTTTCTAGGGTTTCCCCTAGCAAAATTTGCAGCCACACCCCTGAGATCTGCCTCAAAAGTCTGCCCCTAGCCCCGAGATCTCGAAACCTTAGATGTTAAGCATCACAGACCGTTGGACCTGCAGATCAAGGGTCCACAGGCCTCCACGTAGCCCTCCCAGCAGTCTCCATCCTCCTCCCACCGCGCCCGAGCCCCACAGGGCCACGATCTGGGCCTGGAGACCATCAGCCGCGCCGTCGTTTCCCGAGGAGCGCCGCCCACCGCCGGACCGCCGCATAGGCCAGCCTCCTCCGCTGCGCATCCGCTGCCGCCAGTCACCTCCTCCCTTGCGCCCTCTCCTCCTCCTAACCTCCTCCTCATCCACTCTCGCAGCCTGAGCTGCCGCCGGCAAGCCGCCATGGATGCCTTCCAGGAAGCTCGCGCGACCGCCATGGGGTACCTCGTCCCGCGTCGCCCCGGACAGCACGCCGGCGACCGCGGCCCTGGCCGGATCCGCTGGATCTCGCTCGGCCCCGGCCTCCCCTTGTCGGAGACCCATGCCCGGCCGCCGTGCGCTAGCCGCCGCCGTCGTCAAGTCCCGGTCGGGACGAGGCAACAGGAGCCCCAGCCTCCAGTGCGCCTGGCTGGGCTGCCCAGCCTGCTTTGGACTGCCTCCCCCACATTCCACTCCGAGCCCGTGGCTCCCCTCCGCCCAGGGCACAGTCCCACTAAGCTTCGCCCACTATCAGCCAGGCCTAAGGCCCACGAGGTGAGGCGCCCCTCCTTTCCCTTGTTTTATATTTATTTATTTATTTGTTGGGCTGCTGTTGGGTCAGCCCAGTAGCTAAGTAGCTCTCTTGAGCGTTGTTTAATTAGGCAGTGCCTCTGTTTCGGCCCATGAGACTTTTTTTTCGTTTTCAGGATTTATTAATTATGGCAGATTGTAATAGATTTTGCGAGTGCTATAACTTTTTAACGGTAGCTCGGATCGCGATGCGTTAAACATGAAACTTGCTTAGTTTTCTGTGTAGATTATTAAAATGTGCTTCTTTGCCATGTTTGAACTTGTTTACATGTTTTTTATCTTCTAATTACACTGCTTGCCACCGTAAATGGTTTCTTTAATAACTTTTTAACCGTTGCTCCGATAAAAATGTTTCTTATATGTAACTTGACTACAATTGCATGTACATTATGTTTATGCTGCTCTTTCTTGCTAATAAAAATATTAAAAGATAGTTTAGGGCAAAACAACACCAAACGTTATAATTTTTGTGGGGTAAATAGTGATAAGCATGTTTAGAAGTTTTCCCCGCTTAAACTGACTAGCTGAGATAGCTTACTTATGCTTCACCTTTTCTCATGATTGTGTGATATGCCATGCTTGGGTGAGATGCCATGTTAACAACCTTTGCTCATGTTGTGTAGCTAAATAACTTGAACCATTCTAAATGTGTGGTATCGTCGCGTGTGGCGAGTACTCCACTTAACCTGCAGTAACCGCTCTCGACGATAGATGCGATACCGTAGTATGTTGTCTCGTGTTGCTTTATTGTTGTTGATTGCTTGCTTGCTCGTCGATTGCTTTCCAGTGTTTTCTTCCTGTGTGCTCCCACGGTTATTCTCATTGACGGTGCGAGCTCGCGATCGCCTACACCTTCGGAACTTGACTTATCAACAGGCAAGGACTATACATTACTTATGATCCATTCTATTATAACCAGCGGTTTGCATGCTAGTATAGGTTAGCTTCGTTGTTTGATCCTACCACATCTTTACAGCCTCTCTCAAACTGATACAGCCATGTCCCCCTCCCAGCAAACCATGTACTGCTATGTTACTATTTCTCGTCGCTTAGCCCCTGCTTAGTATGCATGCTTAGGATGCTATGATGTTACCCTATTACTCCTTGGTTTGGACTATCACATTATTATATTACTGTGAATGATATAATTATTCTAATGTTGACTATACTCGATGAAGGATGGAAGGTCTAGGCTATCCCGCCCCGATGCTTTGTTCCATTCGAGTCACCTAGGACCTGAGTTTCGGGTATTGTGTATCTTGACGAGCGTGCCTAATCGTGTGTGGGATACTATGGGGTCCCCTTTTCTTACCTACCTAGCTTCAAACATTTCTAGAGGTGGCCCAAGCCGATTTACCATTTGTGAACCATGCATATATGTTTGTCGGGTCGCTCCTAGCAGATATCCTTTAAAACAACTTGGGCCAATGGAGGCATGGCTTCTCTGTTGGTCCACCCGATCAGCTAGGACCCGACCCCATGTGAGGTGACCCGGTAATCCGACCTGCGTCAGCCGGAAGAGTCCGATCCGAGAGTGCAGGCGACTTTTGGATTGGGTGTCGACTCCCCGGGGGCCACCCGGATTTGTTCGTTGTTAGCTAGAGGGACCTGTCGTTTCGTATCTCTTGGAATTAAATCATAAAATGGTTGCCTATGATGGGTAGGAACTGAGAGAGATGGGCGTGCGTGCGGAGCCTTGTAATGGGCAGTTTGTACACCCCTGCAGGGTTAAATCTTTTCGAGAAGCCGTGTCCACAGTTATGGATGACTTGAGACCTACTCCTTGTTCATAGACAACAACAAATGAGATAATCTTAATAACTTGATCAACGTGTGAGTGCCTTGAATGCTTCTTCTTCGTCGGGACGTGAAGAGGAGCACAGGGATTGGATAGGTGTTATGTTTGCGTAATTAGGTGGATAGCATACTTGTTGGAGGCGATCCATCATCGAATGCTTGGCTTCTTATCTCACTCTCTAGATCATTAGCCACTTCATAAATGCTAGTGCGGCAGCAACCTCACCACTTACCCCATCCTTACCGTGAACTACTAGGTATCCTAGAATGACGAGTGATGAAGTCCTTGCTGGGTCAGTTGACCACTACAGTTGGATGTTGAGTACTTCTGTACTCATGATACTACCCCCAAACTCTTTTCAGGGTTCTTGATCGACAGAAGGTACGGTGATCGACATTTCACGTGGAGACTCGACGACGACTAGTTAGGCGGATCCCAGCGGAGAGCCTCGACCCGTGTGGTTATGGGGATCGATATTTTTCTCTTTTCCACTAGGCATTTCATTGTAGTCTGTACTCAGACATGTATCTTCCGCTGATGTAATTTATTAAGGCAGTTGTATGCCGATTGTATGAGATGTTGTATCCTTGTAGCTGTAATGTTGTGATATCATGTCGGAAAATCCGGGGCATATGACATTGTCATATGTCGCGGTGGGACAGATTTGTGCTTCGTCCCCGGGTCTGGATGGAAACATCTAGATCTGGAACAGTACTGCATATTGGGCCTTACAACTTGGTATCAGAGCCTTATCGATCGTAGGATCCCTTTTTTGGCCGAAGTCGAGTCTAGACAAAAACTATTTTGTAGTTACTCAGTTAGTTATCGGAGAGTAGAAATCTTATTACTCCTTATCCTTGCTCTGGCAGGACAAATGTCATAAGTGTTAAATTCTCGCCTAATCCCCTTCAACCTCTAGGATCTCGACTGTGTGGAGTTTCGGAATAGTTACAATGCCTTTCTTGCAGCGTATTGTCTCGATTCCGATCTCAGGTTTGGGAAATCCTGTATGACCTTTAGCTTCTCCGACTCTGGTGTAAATCATGGTCATTCCTTGCCCTTCATCCTTTTTCCTGGTGTCTTCACGATTTTGAGTGGGAACACTGTCCTTTTGATCCGGATCTCGCTATCGTTCTTCCTCTTGATCTCCGATGGCTTCGTTCTTCAACGTTGCCATCTACCTGCGGAAAGTTTCTCGATGGAAGTTCGTCATCGTCATGGAGCAGAGTCCCTTGTTGGTGGTGTTGAAGAACGTCGACTCTGTTTTCTCTCCCCCCCTCTCTCCCGGATTGTCCAGGATCTCGGGACGAGATCCCTTGTTGGTGGTGTTGTATTGTAACAGCCTGGAAATTCCACCCTAATTTAAAAAAAATGTTTGCTGCGTTGTTTTGTTTTTTGCCTGTATTGTTTGCAGTGTTTTCTTCACTGATTTATTAATCAGTGAATATCCCCCCTATTTCTCGTATCGGATGCGAGACCGACCCTTTTCCACCACGACACACGACCTTTGCGACACCGGGTTTCACCCGATCACAGTCGCGACTTCCGGCACAGGACCAGCCATCGCCATCGGAACGAAAAACCCCGTTTAATAGTTAAATGGGTTATTTTATTGGGCATCGGAAAATAGTCTCCGAATGGTATCTAAGTGAGGTACGATTGACGGGCTCGCCGCGCTGAGCACGTGGTTCGAGATTTCGTCTGAATCGAAGGTCGTATGCACTCCCGGCGGTCAGAAACGTGGAGTATCAGACGCGCGAGAGAGAAACCTGAGGGTGTTTGCGTAAACTTGCCAGCCAGGCCACCTATATTAAGACCACCACTCTCCCACCCCTTTCTAGGGTTTCCCCTAGCAAAATTTGCAACCACCCCCCGAGATCTGCCTCAAAATTCTACCCCTAGCCCCCATATCTCGAAACCCTAGATGCGAAGTATCACAGACCATTTGATCTGCAGATCAAGGGTCCACAGGCCTCCACGTAGCCGTCCCAGCAGTCTCCAGCCTCCACCCACCGCGCCCGGGCCCCACAGGGTTCCGATCTGGGCTTGGAGCCCCTCAGCCGCGCCGTCATTGCCCGAGCAGCGCCGCCCGCCGCCGCACCGGCCAGCCTCCTCCACTGCGCTTCCGCTGCCGCCAGACACCTCCTCCCCTGCGGCCTCTCCTCCTCCTAACCTCCTCCTAATCCTCTCTCTCTCAGCCCGAGCTTCCGCCGGCAAGCCGCCATGGATGCCCGTCCAGGAAGATCGCACGACCGCTATGGGGGTCCTCGTCCCGCGTCGCCCCGGACAGCACGTCGGCGATCGCTGCCTTGGCCGGATCCGCGGGATCCTGCTCGGCCCCGGCCTCCCCTCGGCGGAGAACCACGCCAGGCCGCCGTGCAATAGCCGCCGCCGCTGTCAAGTCCCGGTCGGGACGAGGCAACGGGAGTCCCAACCTCCAGTGCGCCTTGCTGGGCTGCCCAACCTGTGTGGGCCGGCCTCTCCCACGGCCCATTCCCAGCCCATGGCTCCCCTCCGCCCAGGGCACAGAGTCCCACTAACCTCCACCCACTGGCAGCCGGGCCTAAGGCCCACGAGGTGAGGCGCCCCTCCTTTCCCTCTTTTTTTTATTTATTTTTTGGGCTGCTGTTGGGTCGGCCCAGTACCTAAGTAGCGCCCTTGAGCATTGTTTAATTAGGCAGCGCCTCTGTTTTGGCCCATGAGACTTTTTTTCCTTTTCAGGATTTATTAATTATGGAAGATTGTAATAGATTTTTGCGAGTGCTATAACTTTTTAACGGTAGCTCGGATCGCGATGCATTAAACATGAAACTTGCTTAGTTTTCTATGTAGATGATTAAAATGTAATTCTTTGCAATGTTTGAACTTGTTTACATGTTGTTTTTCTTCTAATTACACTGCTTTCCACCGTAAATGGTTTTTTAAATAACTTTTTAATAGTTGCTCCGATAAAAATGTTTCTTATATGTAACTTGACTAGAATTGCAGGTACATTGTGTTTATGGTGCTCTTGCTTGCTAATAAAAATAATAAAATATTGTTTAGGGAAAAACAGAACCAAACGTTATAATTTTCGTGGGCTAAATAGTGAAAAGCATGTTTAGAAGTTTGCCCCGCTTAAACTCACTAGCTTAGATAGCTCACTTATGCTTCACCTTTTTTCATGATTGTGTGATATGCCATGCTTGGTTGAGATGCCATGTTAAAAACTTTGCTGATGTTGTGTAGCTAAACAACTTGAACCATTCTAAATGTGCGGTATCGTCGCGTGTGGCGAGTACTCCACTTAACCTGTTAGTAACCTCTCTCGGCGATAGATGCGATACCGTAGTGTGTTGTCTTGTGTTGCTTTCTTGTTGTTGATTGCTCGTGATTGCTTCGTAGTAATAGATGCTTGCTTGTTGATTTCTTTCCAGTGTTTCCTTCATGTGTGCTCCCGCGGTTATTCTCGGAGACGATGCGTGCTCCCGATCGCCTACACCTTCGGAACCTGACTTATCAACAGGCAAGGACTATACATTACTTATGATCCATTCTATTGTAACCATCGGTTTGCATGCTAGTATAGGTTAGCTTCGTTGTTTGATCCTACCACATGTTTACAGCCTCTCTCAAACCGATACAGGCATGTCCCCCTCCCAACAAACCATGTACTGCTATGGTACTATTGCTCGTTGCTCATCCCCTCCTTAGTATGCATGCTTAGGATGCTACGATGTTGCCCTGTTACTCCTTGGTTTGGGCTATCACATTATTATATTATTATGAATGATATGATTATTATAATTTTGACTATACTCGATGAAGGTTGGAAGGTCTAGGCTATCCCGCCCCGACGCTTTGTTCCATTTGAGTCATCTAGGACCTGAGTTCCAGGTATTGTTTCTCTTGACGAGCGTGCCTAATCGCGTGTGGGATACTATGGGGTCCCCTTTTCTTACCTACCTAGCTTCAAACATTTCTAGAGGTGGCCCAAGCCAATTTACCATTTGCAAACCATGCATATATGATTGTCGGGTCGCTCCTAGAAGATATCCTTTAAAACAACTTGGGCCAGTGGAGACATGGTTTCTCTGTTGGTCCACTCGATCAGCTAGGACCCGGCCTCATGTGAGGTGAACCGGTAATCCGACCTGCGTCAGCCGCAAGAGTCTGATCCGAGAGTGCATACGACTTTTGGATTGGGTTTCTACTCCCTGGGGGCCACCCGGATTTGTTCGTTGTTAGCTAGAGGGACCTGTCATTTCGGATCTCTCGGAACTAAATCATAAAATGGTTTCCTATGATGGATAGCAACTGAGAGAGATGGCCGTGCGTGCAGAGCCTTGTAATGGGCAGTTGGTACACCCCTGCAGGGTTAAATCTTTTCGAGAAGCCGTGTCCACGGTTATGGACGACTTGAGACCTACTCCTTGTTCATAGACAACAACAACTGAGATAATCTTAATAACTTGATCAACGTGTGAGTGCCTTGACTGATTCTTCTTCGTTGGGATGCGAAGAGGAGGACAAGGATTTGATAGGTGTTATGTTTGCGTAAGTAGGTGCATAGCAGACTTGTTGGAGGCGATTCCTCATCGAATACTTGGCTTCTTATCTTACCCTCTAGATCGTTAGACACTTCATAAATGCTAGTGCAACAGCAACCTCACCACTTACCCCATCCTTACCGTGAACTACTAGTTATCCTAGAATGACGAGTGATGAAGTCCTTGCTGGGTTAGTTGAACACTACAGTTGGATGTTGAGTACTTCTGTACTCATGATACTACCCCAAACTCTTTTCAGGGTTCTTCATCGACAGCAGGTATGGTGATCAACGTTTCAGGTGGAGACTCGACGATGACTAGTTAGGCAGATCCCGACGGAGAGCCTGGACCCATGTGGTTATGGGGATCGATGTTTTTCTCTTTGCCACTAGGAATTTGATTGTAGTCTGTACTCAGACATGTATCGTCCACTGATGTAATGTATTAAGGCAGTTGTATGCCGATTATATGAGATGATGTATCCTTGTAGCTATAATGTTCTGATATCATGTTGGAAATCCGGGGCATATGACATTGTCATATGTCGTGGTGGGACCGATATGTGCTTCGTCCCCGGATCTGCATGGAAACATCTAGATCTGGAACAGTATCGCCTATCGGGCCTTACACGGCCGCCGTCGTGTCCAGGAGCCCCCTTGTCGTCGTCTACCCCAACTCCAACGAGGAATCGACGAGAGCTGCGCTATGGACGCCTCCCCCTTCTTCCTCTCCATCGTCGGCCGCCATCGCGATTCAACCTCACCGGAGCCTCCTCGAGCCCATTGCCACTCCCTACCTGCTCGTGGTGAGCCTCACCTTGCTTCCCCTCTCCCTCTGCAGCCTCCCTTTCGCTGTGTCCTGATCCGCCATTGGAGCCGGAGCTCATCGCCGTGGTGGAGCTCATCTCCGTGGCGTAGATCATGCATATGGCGCACCAAGCGCGTCCTAGTACTCCTGGCACTCCTAGCAGCCCGTTCCCATGGCGCACGCTCGTGGTTCCCGTGTAGAATTTCCGTATCTGTCGCCGCCCTCTCACTGCACGCCGGTGCGCTCTTCGTATCCGTTGCTCCGGCGAGCCCCTGGCAACCCCGAGCCCACCAGGCGACGCGGCTCGGTCTCCTATTTCGAACACGCCCGGGCACGCCCCCTCCCATGGTCTGAATCGAGCGCAAGCTTGTCACCGTCGTCTCCAACCTCGTCGACGCCGACGTGGTGGGGCTGAAGATTGGGTCCTCCTCGTTACTTTTGTCATTAGTGGCTAATGGGCCACTGTCAGGTGGGCCATACCCCTGTTAATTAACCCTGGGCTTAAAACAAATGAAAGACTATTAGATTAACCCCCACTGTCTATGACAGGTGGGCCCTAGCTATTAGTTAGATAAAATCACTGTTAGTTAGTGTCTGTTAGGATGACAGCTGGGCCCCGCTGTCAGTTTAATAATTAAATGAGTTTAGTTTAAATATGAGAGTATGACATGTGGGCCCAATGATTATTTAGATTTAACTAAATGATTTATTAACAATGAGAGGCTGATTAGTGGGACTCACTAGTCAGGTTTGACTGGTCAACCACTGTTTGGATAATGTTGGAATAAAAATAAAATAAATCCATAAAATGATTTAAAATTGATTTAAACTTTGAAATTGAATATCTTTTAAACCGTAAGTCAGATTCTAAAACTTTATACATCAAAATTGAACGATTAAGCTATATGTATGTCAACCACACCCCTCTAACACAACGAACATCGACATCCCCCCTCCGGGCCATCTGTCGATAATCACCCGGAGCCAGTTTTTCATCCCCGGATGAATTCCTACTCGGAGCAACGTGCATTGCACTGCGTTAGAACATCGTTAACATTTCATCTGTCATGTCATGCATCTTTTGTTATGTTTTCTTTGTATTTACTGTTTCTCCCCCCTTAATCTCTGGTAGACCCTGCTGCTGTTGTCGCCTACACCGCTGCCGGGTACGACTCTTCGTCGACGACCCTACCCCTACCGTCGAGCTTCCAGGAAAGCAGAGTCATTCTCTTCCCCAGATATCTCCTATATTTCCGTACTTTTCTTGCACTAGGCATTCTTACTGCTGCTGCTACGTTGCTTACCTATTCAATTGCATAGACTGTCATTGTCGCCCCTTGATGTACCTTCCTTTATCCTATGTTGCCTACAAATATATATTATATTCAGCAGTGAGCCCTGCGCTTTGCTTGCTAGGTTTAGATAGCGGGTCGTGACCACTCAGGGGAGTGACGCGGGTACAAATTATTATAACTGCAATAGGTACGGATCAATGCAGACGCTTAAGGGAACCTACAACGGCGAGAATCTGCCGAGTCGCTTCAAGTTTGACGTACGAGTGGATGGACTCGTATTTCACTCTCGTTGGCTCAGTAGCGTAGGATCACCGGGATGATACGAGGTTTACCTCTTTAGTTCATTCCGCTGATGTCTTTGTCGAACCTCTTTAAGTGTACCATCGAGGGTGATACTATAAGCCCCGATATGTGGTACTGTTCCAGATCTAGATGTTTCCATCCAGATCCGGGGACGAAGCACATATCGGTCCCACCGCAACATATGGCATTACCATATGCCCCGGATTTCCAACATGATATCACAACAATACAACTACATGGATACAACATCTCATACAATCGGCATACAACTGCCTTAATACATTACATCAACGGAAGTAGATGTCTGAGTACAGACTACAATCAATGCCTAGTGGCAAAGGTAAAACACACCATTTCCGTAACCACACGGGTCCTGGCTCTTTGCCGGGATCCGCCTAACTAGTCGCCGTCGAGTCTCCACGAAGGCGTCCAGAAGAAGAGTCAAGGTAGTAATCAACTGCAGCGGCCAGCAGTCAAAACATAAAAGGGAAAAGAAAAGAAAGGGGTGAGAATATATCAAAGTCTTGTAACTAACTTCTCATGGGTAAGAAGGGGGTAGTGGTGAGGTTGCAGACGCACTAGCAATATATGAGTGGCTAACGGTCTATTTAGAGTAAGATGAGAACCAAGCATTCGATGAGGAATCGCCTCCAATAAGTCTTGCTATCAACTATTTACGCAGGCATAACACCTATCCTATCCTTGTCCTCCTCTTCGCATCCCGAAGAAGAAGAAGCAGTCAAGGCACACACACATTGATCAAGTTTTTGAATATGATTCAGTTGATGTTATCTATGAACAGGACGTCGGTTCCAAGTCGTCCATAACCGTGGACACGGCTTTTCGAAAAGATTTAACCCTGCAGGAGTGTACCAACTTCCCATTACAAGGCTCCGCATGCACGCCCATCTCTCTCAGTTGCTACCCATGATAGGAAACCATTTTATGATTTAGTCCCAAGAGAACCGGAACGACAGGTCCCTCTAGCTAACAACGAACAAATACGGGTGGCTCCCGGTGAGTCGACATCCAGCTCAGGAGCCGACCGCTCTCTCGATCTGGTCTCTACCGTCTGTCGCAGGTTTGGATTGCCGGTAATTCTCACATGAGGTCGGGTCCTCAGCTGAATAGGTTGGACCAACAAGGAAAAAAAGTCCCTGCTGGCCCTGGTTGGTTTAAAGGATGTCTGCTAGGAGCGACCCGACAGACATATATGCATGGTTTTCAAATGGTAAATCAGCTTGGGCCACCACTAGAAATGTTTGAAGCTAGGTAGGTAAGAAAAGGGGACCCCATAAAATCCCACACGCGGTTAGGCACGCTCAGCCTTACAACCAATACCCAGAACTCGGGTCCTAGCTGACTCAAATGGAACAAAGCGTCGGGGCGGGATAGCCTAGACCTTCCATCTTTCGTCGAATATAGTCAACATTGTAATAATCATATCATCCACAATAAATATAATAACGTGATAGCCCAAATCCAAGGAGTAACATGATAACAGTTGATAACATCCTAGCATGCATACTAAGCAGTGTCTGAGCAACGAGCAATAGTAACATAGCCGAACAAGGTTTGCTGGGATGTGGAGGTCATGGCTGTTTGGGTTTATTTGAGAGGCATGAATATGAAGTGGTAGGATCAAGCAATCGTTCTATCCTACACCTAGGCGCGAGTGAGCTGAAAGTTATACGCATGATATATGCTCCCCCTTACCTGATGAGAAGACAAAACCGAAGGTGAAGTCAATCGCAAGCTCGCAACGTCTCCGAGAGGTACCCGCAGAAGCACACAAGAAGGAAACACTGGAAAAGGCAATCGACGAGCAAGCATCTATTACTACGAAGTAATCACGAGCAAGCATCAACAAGAAGGCAACACAAGACAACGCGATACGATACGGATCTACCGTCCAGAGCGGTTACCAACAGGTTCAGTGGAGCACTCGTCAGACACGACGATACCACACATTTAGAAAGGTTGAAGTTGTTTAGCTACAGGTTATCAACAAAGGTTGTTAACATGGCATCTCACTCAATAATTGCATAGGACACAAACATTACAAGAGGTGAAGCATAAGATAAACTATCTATGCTAGTCAATTTAAGTGAGGCACAACCTAAACATGGCACATCACTAAGTGCCACACGATGATTTAAGCATTTGGTACTGTTCTGTCCTAAACCATATTTTAGGTTGGTTAACAACAACAAACAATATCATAAACACAAAGTACATGAAATTCATATCAAGTTACATATAAAGAACACTCCAAACGGAGTTACGGTTAAAAAGATACAAGCAAAACAAGTTTGGAACACAATCTGGCAACATCAGGAAGCACACTTTAGAGCAATGCATAAATAGGATAATGAATGCAAAAATGCTCACAAATGATATGCAACTAAAGTAGACATGGCAGGAAATTCATGGCAAAAGGAATCAATCAAATAGGCATCATGAACAACTAATTATAGCCCAAGCAAAATGTAATAAAACATTACTGGTCTAGAACTTAGTGAAAATCAGGAAAACATGGCAGAAACTGTTATTTTCATGCTGTATAAACAGAAGAAAAACTATATGAAAATGTGCAGCAACATGACATATAAATTTATGAGCATAGAGTAGGCATGATTATGATCAGGTACAAACAATAATCATGGTCATAGACATAACAGATCAAAATATATTAAGCATGCAACATGGCATCGGAAAGTTACAGACTTAGAGAAAAACAGAGGTGGTTGTCAACAATCAGCAAGATAGAAACTTTGGATGATGAAACAAACATCATGCAGCAGGCAAATATTACATGTGAATGCATAGCATTGAAGTAGACATGATGCTTAACAGTATGCAACAAGAATCAATGCACTAGGCCTCATGGATGAGTCACAATCATCATGCAAACTTGCAATAAAATAACAGCAGCAGCACACTAGCAGAAAATAATAGGAGTTAACAGTCTGCTGCCCACTTCAATAGTGATTAACAACATCAAGATGGCCTCAAATCAAAATACTCACAAAAGATGAATTAAACTACACACAAAACTAAACAATTTTCCTTTTGGGCGCAACGTCATCCGTACTACGGTTTACTCGTAAACTACGTCGCAAAAACATAACAGCAGCAATAATCTACAGACTTGGCAAAATTTGGAAAAAAGGAAAAAACAGAAGAACAAAAAAGCATCGGGCTTCACCCACTGGGCTCGGCCCAACTGGCGGCGGCTGGCGCTGGGCCGCGCGGATGGGCGATTGTGCTGCGTCGGCTGGGCCGGCCCACCAGCGGCGGAGGCGGGTTGAACCAGATCAGATCGGGGCGGCCAAGCCTGGCGGTGGCCGGCTTGGCCTCCGGCGAGGGGAGGCTGCAGGAGGCAGCGCAGGTGGCGGTTCTGGCCGGGAGCTGGCCGGCGGCGGGGCGCGGAGGTGGCGAGGCGCGGCGTCGCGGTCCGAGGCGAGGGGCGGCGTTGGGTGCGGGGCGGTCGCGGCCGTCCATGGCGCGGGAGGCGTGACGCCGGCGTCAGGCGGTGCGGCCTGCACAGAGAAGGGGCGAGGAGGTGAGGGGAAGGAGGAGAACGGAGCGCGGAGGAGGAGGAGAGACCTGCAGGGCGCGGCGGCGCTCGCCGGAGTGGCCGCGAACGCCTGCGGCGGCCTGAGTTAGAGGCGGCGGCGCGATCCGCACGGGCTGGAGGAGAGAGTAAGGGCGGGGGCTGACGTGGACAATTCCTGGCCGTTGGATCTACGGATCCGACGGCCCAGAATTCATTGGGGTGATTTCTAGATCTGGGAGCTAGGTTTTGGACGAAAATGGGGGTGTTGCTGCAATTTTGTCTTAGGGAAAACCCTAGAAAGGGTTGGAAGAGTGGTGGTCTTTATATAGACCAGGTGGCTGGCAGTTTGCAAAAACATCCCCAGTTTTTCTCTCGCGCGCGCGGTGTTTACTTTTCGGACCGCCGGGGGTCCGCAGGACCTCCGATTCGGGTAAAACTTCGAACTACGCGATCAATGCGTCGAGCCAGTGGCGTTCACCTCGCTCTGGAACCGTTCCGAGAACTCTTTATGTGTGCTATAAAAATATCATGTTTACTTATTAAACGGGGTTTTCGTTCCGTTGGCTTAGGCTAGTCTGGTGCGGGTTTTCGCGACGGTGATCGGATGAAACCCGGTGTCGCAAAGGTCGAGTGTCAGGGTGGCAAGGGTCGGTCTCCGTCCGGTACGAGATAAGAGGGGGGAAATAATCGCCGATCGATAAATCGGGGATGCAAACACCGCATTTAAATTAGACAATCAAACGATTCACACCGAAAACATTTTTTTATTTTTTATGAAATCTGGGCTGCTACAATACAACACCACCAACAAGGGATCTCATCCCGAGATCGTTGACGATCTGGGGGAGAGGAGGGGAGAGAAAAGAGAGTCGACGATCTTCAACATCACTAACAAGGGACTCTGCTCCATGTCGAACGACGAACTTCTGTCGAGATAAATATCCGCAGAGAGACGGCAACGTCTGAAATCGAAACCATCGAGAGATCAAGAGGACGAACAATAGAGAGAAACGCCGTTCAAGGAAGCATTCTGATGTAAATCATGAGGATACTGGGCAAGAGGACTGAAGTCAACAAACGACAAGATGTTTACCCAGAGTCGGAAGAACTAAAGGTACTACAGGATTTTCCAAACCTGAGATCGGAATCGAGACAACGCTGCAAGCAAGGCATTGTAAATATTCCGAAACTCCACACACTCGAGATCCTAGAGTTTGAAGGGGATAAGGAGAGAGTAAAACACTTACGACACATGTCCTGTCCAGAGCAAGGGTAAGGACTAAGAAGATTCCTACTCTCTGATAACCAACTTAGTTACTACCAAATAGTTTTTTGTCTAGACTCGACTTCGGCCAGAAAAGGGATCCTACGGTCGGTAAGGCTCTGATACCAAGTTGTAAGGCTCGATATGCGGTACTGTTCTAGATCTTGATGTTTCCATCCAGATCCGGGGACGAAGCACATATCGGTCCCACCGCGACATATGGCATTGCCATATGCCCCAGATTTCCAACATGATATCACAACATTACAACTACAGGGATACAACATCTCATACAATCGGCATACAACTTCCTTAATACATTACATCAGCGGAAGATACATGTCTGAGTACAGACTACAATCAATGCCTAGTGGCAAAGGTAAAACACATCATTCCTCTAACCACATGCGTCCAGGCTCTTCGCCGGGATCCGCCTAACTAGTCGTCGTCGAGTTTCCACGAAGGCGTCCAGAAGAAGAGTCGAGGTAGTACTCAACTACAGCGGCCGATCAGGCAAAACATAAAAGGGAAAAGAAAAGAAAGGGGTGAGAATATATCAAAGTCTTGTAACTAACTTCTCACGGGTAAGAAGGGGGTAGTGGTGAGGTTGCAGACGCACTAGCAATATATGAGTGGCTAACGGTCTATTTTAGAGTAAGATGAGAACCAAGCATTCGATGAGGAATCGCCTCCAATAAGTCTTGCTATCAACTACTTACGCATGCATAACACCTATCCTATCCTTGTCCTCCTCTTCGCATCCCGACGAAGAAGAAGTCAAGGCACACACACGTTGATCAAGTTATTGAATATGATTCAGTTGATGTTATCTATGAACTGGACGTAGGTTCCAAGTCGTCCATAACCATGGACACGGCTTCTCGAAAAGATTTAACCCTGCAGGGGTGTACCAACTGCCCATTACAAGGCTCCGCACGCACGCCCATCTCTCTCAGTTGCTACCCATGATAGGCAACCATTTTATGATTTAGTCCCAAGAGATCCGGAACGACAGGTCCCTCTAGCTAACAACTAACAAATCCGGGTGGCCCCAGGTGAGTCGACATCCAGCTCAGGAGCCGTCCGCTCTCTCGATCTGGTCTCTACCGTCTGTCGCAGGTTTGGATTGCCGGTAATTCTCACATGAGGACGGGTCCTCAGCTGAACAGGTTGGACCAACAATGAAAAAAAGTCCCCGCTGGCCCTGGTTGGTTTAAAGGATGTCTGCTAGGAGCGACCCGACAGACATATATGCATGGTTTTCAAATGGTAAATCAACTTGGGCCACCACTATAAATGTTTCAAGCTAGGTAGGTAAGAAAAGGGAACCCCATAAAATCCCACACGCGGTTAGGCACGCTCAGTCTTAAAACCAATACCCGGAACTCGGGTCCTAGGTGACTCGAATGGAACAAAGCGTCGGGGCGGGATAGCCAAGACCTTCCATCCTTTGTCGAATATAGTCAACATTATAATAATCATATCATCCACAATAAATATAATAACGTGATAGCCCAAATTGAAGGAGTAACAGGATAACAGTTGATAATATCCTAGGATGCATACTAAGAAGTGGCTGAGCAACGAGAAATAGTAACACAGCCGAACAAGGTTTTCTGGGATGTGGAGGACATGGCTGTTTGGGTTTATTTGAGAGGCATGAATATGAAGTGGTAGGATCAAGAAATCGTTCTATCCCACACCTAGGCGCTAGTGAGCTGAAATTTATACGCATGATATATGCTCCCCCTTACCTGATGAGAAGACGAAACCGAAGGTGAAGTCGATCGCAAGCTCGCAACGTCTCCGAGAGGTACCCACGGAAGGACACAAGAAGGAAACACTGGAAAAGTCAATCGAAGAACAAGCATCTATTACTACGAAGAAATCACGAGCAAGCATCAACCAGAAGGCAACACAAGGCAACGTGATACGATACGGATCTACCGTCGAGAGCGGTTACTAACAGGTTAAGTAGAACACTCGTCATACACGACGATACGGCACATTTAGAAAGGTTCAAGTTGTTTAGCTACAGGTTATCAATAAACGTTGTTAACATGGCATCTCACTCAAGCATGGCATAGCACACAAACATTACAAGAGGTGAAGCATAAGATAAACTATCTATGCTAGTCAATTTAAGTGAGGCACAACCTAATCATGGCACATCACTAAGTGCCACACGATGATTTAAGCATTTGGTACTGTTCTGTCCTAAACCATATTTTAGGTTGGTTAACAACAGCAAACAATAGCATGAACACAAAGTAAATGAAATTCCAATCAAGTTACATATAAAGAACATTCCAAACGGAGTTACGGTTAAAAAGATACAAGCAAAATAGTTTGGAACACAATCTGCCAACATCAGGAAGCACACTTTAGAGCAATGCATAAACAGGATAATGAATGCAAAAATGCTCACAAATGATATGCAACTAAAGTAGACATGGCAGGCAAAAGTAATCATGCAAATAGGCATCATGAAAAACTAATTATAGGCCAAGCAAAATGCAATAAATCAGGAAAACATGGCAGAAAGTGTTATTTTCATGCTGTATAAACAGGAGAAAAACTATATAAAAATGTGCAGCAACATGACATAGCAATTTATGAGCATGGATTAGGCATGATTATGATCAGGTACAAACAATAATCATGGTCATAGGCATAACATATCAAAAGATATTAAGCATGCAACATGGCATCGGAAAGTTACATACTTAGAGAAAAACAGAGGTGGCTGTCAACAATCAGCAGGATAGCAACCTTGGATGATGAAACAAACATCATGCAGCTGGCAAATATGACATGTGAATGCATAGCATTGAAGTAGACATGATGCTTAACAGTATGCAATAAGAATCAATGCAATAGGCCTCATGGATGAGTCACAATCATCATGCAAACTTGCACTAAAATAAAAGCAGCAACACACTAGCAGAAAATAATAGGAGTTAACAGTCTGATGCCCACTTCAACAGTGACTAATAACATCAAGATTGCCTCAAATCAAAATGCTCACAAAAGATGAATTTAAGTAAACACAAAACTAAACAATTTTCCTTTTGGGCACAACGTCATCCGGACTACGGTTTACTCCTAAACTACGTCGCAAAAACATAACAGCAGGAAAAAAAGAAAAAACGCATCGGGCCTCACCCACTGGGCTCGGCCCAACTGGCGGCGGCTGGCGCTGGGCCGCGTGGATGGGCGACTGGGCTGCGTCGGCTGGGCCGTCCCACCAGCGGCGGAGGCGGTTGGCTCGCCCGATCCAAATCGGATCGGGGCGGCCGAGCCCGACGGCGTGCAGCGGCGGCCTACTTGGCCTCCGGCGAGGGGACGCTGCAGGAGGCAGCGCAGGTGGCGGTTCCGGCCGGGAGCTGGCCGGCGGCGGGGCGCAGAGGTGGCGCGAGGCAGCGTCGCGGTCCGAGGCGAGGGGCGGCGTCGGCTGCGGGGCGGTCGTGGCCGTCCATGGCGCGGGCGGCACGACGCCAGCGTCGAGCGGTGCGGCCTGCATAGAGGAGGGACGAGGAGGGGAGGGGAAGGAGGAGAAGGGAGCGCGGAGGAGGAGGAGAGACCTGCAGGGCGCGGTGGCGCTCGCCGGATTGGCCGCAGACGCCTGCGGCGGCCTTAGTTAGAGGCGGCGGCGCGATCCGCGTGAGCTAGAGGAGATAGGAAGGGCAGGGGCTGACGTGGCCAATTCCTAGCCGTTGGATCTACAGATCCGACGGCCCAGAATTCATTGGGCTGATTTCCAGATCTGGTAGCTAGGTTTTGGACGAAAATGGGGGTGTTGCTGCAGTTTTGGCTTAGGGGAAACCCTAGAAAAGGGTGGGAGAGTGGTGGTCTTTATATAGCCCAGGTGGCTGGAAGTTTGCAAAAAAATCCCCGGTTTTTCTCTCGCGTGTGCGGTGTTTACGTTTCTGACCGCCGAACCTCCGATTCGGGTAAAATTTCGAACTGCGCGATCAGCGCGTCGAGCCGGTGGCGTTCACCTCGCGCTGGAACCGTTCCGAGAACACTTTCCGACGCGCTATAAAAATATCCCGTTTACTGATTAAACGGGGTTTTCGTTTCGTTGGCTGAGGCTGGTCTGGTGCGGGTTTTCGCGACGGTGATCGGGTGGAAGCCGGTGTCGCAAAGGTCGAGTGTCAGGGTGGCAAGGGTCGGTCTCCGTCCGGTACGAGATAAGAGGGGGGAAATAATAGCCGATCGATAAATCGGGGATGCAAACACCGCAAACAAATCAGAAAATCAAACGAGTCACATCGAAAACAATTTTTTTTATTTTATATGAAATATGGTATGTTACAGATACTTCCTGGTTTCACTTAATGGTAGGCACTCGAATCAACTTCTGTCCTTAAAGGTAGGAGTCGGGCTACCCAACGGTGCCCGCGAGCAGTATTGCGACAGGGAGGGTACGACCGACATTACTAGCATGCTTGCCCCCTGCTCGTATCTCGCGAGAGTTTCCAAACCACGCAAAGTCGAGCTCTACCAAGAGCACACGCGAGACAAGGTAAGGAGACGGTTCACCTTGTTGGTAACCGCACGCTTTGACGGGACGACAGGGCAGGCCCCGACGTTACTGGTGGTCCTTGTTGCTGTTTGTTGTCCGTTGTGTTGTTAGTCTGACATCGATAACGGTTGTCTGCAAGATAATATTAAAATGCTAAATGGTTCGGCGGATGACTTGAGAGGCCCGTTGGTCTGTACGCACTACCTTCACGTGGGAAAAGGAGTTATGGGCTCCCCTACGTCGTAGTTTTCCCGAAAGCTCTTCAGACGTCAGCAGTACCGCGGCCTGATTGCCGGGAAGTGGTGTGTCTTCTTCGTTCGGGCGGTGTATCTGGATTAGCTTTTTGCTTCACCGGCCATACTTGCACCATGCAGGAGTGTGGAAGGGTGAGGGACCTAGACCCCTGAGCGCATAGGATATAGTCCGGAGGATGACCTCTCTATTGAGCCTAGGATGGGCTGCGCCGTGTCGGATAGCTTTGGTGGAGCGTTCCCTAACAAGGTTCGCGCCACCCTAGAGATCCGAGCGTGCAGGCGGAACAGTAGTGCACCCCTTCAGGGAGTTTAATCTATTCGAATAGCCATGTCACTACTAGGGAATACCCTTATGGTGGCGCCCTTTTTTTGAGTTTAGTGGCGCATTAGGGATGCGCCACTAACTAGAAGCCACTAATAAGGGCTTAGAGGTGGCGCATTCTGGATGCGTGTAACACCCTCAGAATCAGTAACAGTAATCACTACAGTGATTCCACTGTTAGTGATCATTACTGTTGATGATCAAGCCATGATCACCTTTGATCATAGCTCTATCAATTTCCAACCCGGATAAAATTTTCAGATTTGGTAAGTCATAAAACTTTTCTCCAAAAATTGTGGATGCATTTCAATCAACATGATCAATGGTTAAACCAAGTCACCCTTAGCCATTTGCCAAATCCCCATGTCAATGATAATTATAAAACAATAAAGTTGGGTTATCAAAAGTTTTGTGGAATTTAAAATGGAAATGAAAGTTATAATAAACCCTAAGTAATGCAACCACTTTTAATAGTTGCAAATAATAAGTAGGTCACCTTAAGTGTTTAAGGTTTTATTAAACTGGTATAGGAATAATATTTAAAATAAAAACAATAGTTAGGAATTGTTAAATTGCCATGGTAAATTTAATAAACAAGTGGGAATTATTAAATGAACTAAAAATTATGGAACCAATTTTATTAAATGCCTAAAAATCAGTAGGTCTTATAAATATTGGAATGTGAATTTATAAAGTTATTTAAATAATTCAATTAAATGATAACAGTAGCAAAACAGCACCAAAAAGCCTTTTAAAATAAATAACAATATTCAAATGAATTTTATTGTGGGCCAAACTTTTTGTGGCATCATGTTAAAGTGTAACCCTAATATAGGTGCAAGTATAACATTTTACAAAAATCAAAACCTAGCTAAACTAAATACAAACAGAAAAGAAATTTAAAAGAAACATAAAACACAAAATAAATAAATAAATAATAAAACCCTAATCTAACGCCTGGGGCAACAGCCCACCCCGGGCCCAACCCCCCAGCCCACCCCAGGGCCCAGCCCACCCCTCTCTTCTCTCTCTCCCTCACCTTCCCCCCCCCCCTCGAGGCGCCATGGCCATGGCCACTGCCTGGCCGGCCCCCACCGCTCACCTGCTCCCCCCCCCCTCTTCACCTGCCCCCTCACCTGCCCCCCTCCCTCACCTGCTACCTCATGGAGACAAGGTCGAGGCCGGACGCCCCCATTCCCTCCCCTGCCTCTCCCTCTCCTCTCCCGCAGCGCACCCGAGACCGCCATGGACTCGCCGTCGTCACCGGCGCGGCCAACGAGCCCCCCTTGCCCGTCAGAGATGTCCAGTGAACTCGCCGTCGTCGTCTTCGTCGACTCACGGGAGGAATTGAGCCAAGGACCTCTACAGCAAGCGCCTCGTCGTCATCTTCTTCCTCGTCGCCGGCAAGGTTGCGGTGCGATTCCGGCCGCCACGAGCCTTCCCCGAGCCAGCTGCCAACCCCTACGCCTTCTGGGTGAGCCCCCGGTCCTTTTCCCCCATCCCGGGCTCGCGTCGTCGTCGTAATCACCATGAGCACCGTACCCAGCTCCGGCCGCCGCCGCTCGTCGTTGGCGACATGGCTCCGGCCACCCTTACCTCCAGCCGTTGGCCCCGTTCGACGCGCCGCGCCGAGGGAGTCCCGTAGCACCAAACCGGGGGCCGAATGGTGGCCTGTGCGCCGTTTTCCGGGCGCCGCCGCCCTCACTGTGCTCGCCGGAGCAATCTCGGCGTGCTGCCGACGTGGGAATTAGGTCCCCTAACCCCCCTGGCTAGCCCTATGACATGTGGGGTCGGCCCTAGATTAATTAGAGTCTAATCCCGGTTAGCATAACCCCCATTTAATTAAACAGTGAATAACCCCCTGTTAAGCATTTGTGTCTATGACATGTGGGCCTTAGGCCATTAATCTAATCACTGGTTAATAGAAGGATTAATTAATACTGTGACAATGACAGTTGGGACCCACTAGATTATTAGATTAATTAAATTGGATTATAAACATTGAGAGTATGACATGTGGGTCCAAGGGCATTTTTTTAATTAAATTTATAATAATCAGTGGCTGACATGTGGGTCCCACATGTCAGCACTGTTTTGGATAATGTTGTAAAAATTAATAAAAAGAAATTATTAAAATAATAAAAGAAAATATTAAAAGGATTTTAATTGTTTTAAAAATGTTTAAAACTTTGAAATTCAATAACTTTTAAACCGTAGCTCAGATCAAAAAACTTTATACATGAAAATTGATCAGAAAAACACAATGAATACGAGTATGCTATCCATAGGTCTACCACCCCCTCTAACGTACCGAACATCAACTTTCCCCCCCCCCCTCCGGGCCGTCTGTCGGTAATTCTCGGTACCGTTAGGAGTTGCCCGGATCTAAATACTTTGTATACGAAAGTTACTCAGAACGGATCCACGATTACGAATACGTTAGTCATACTCCCACCACACCCCTCTAACATGCCAAACGTCGAACCGTTCCCCCCCCCTCCGGACTGTCTGTTCGATGATTTGTCCGGTATTGTTAAAGTACCCGGATGAATTTATTTCGAACACGAAAGTTGTTCGGAATAGATCAACTAACCCGGATACACCACCCACACGTGTGTCGGATGGCTACGACACCTCCGGCATGATATCTCCCCCCTCCGGACACCTTGTCCAATAATCACCCGGAGCTGGCTGTTCATCCCCGGATGAATTCCCGCTCCGAGCAACGTGCATCGTACTGCGTTAGAACCCCGTTTACAATTCATCTGTTATGTCTTGCATTTGTATTGCTATTATTGTTGTGTATTTATTGTTTCTTCCCCCCCCCCTTAATCTCCGGTAGACCCCGCTGCTGCCGTCGACTACACCGATGCTGAGTACGACTACTTCATCGACGACCGTACCGCTACTGTCGAGCTACCAGGCAAGCAGAGTCATTCTCTTCCCCAGATATCGCCTATCTTTCCGTACATTTCTTGCACTAGGCATTGTTACTGCTGCTGCTACGTTACAATCCTATTCAATTGCATGGCCTGTTTTTGTCGCCCCTTGATGTACCTCTTTTATCCTATGCTGCCTATTATTATTATTATGCATTATTCAGCAGTGAGCCCTGCGCATTGTTAGCTAGGATTATATAGAGGGCCGTGATCACTCAGGGGAGTGAACGCGGATATAAATATTATAACTGCACAGGTACGGTACAATGCAGACACCGTCTAAGGCCCCTATCTGGGTTATGCCTAGTCACCCCAAGTGTGAGCTATCAAGGAGTAATCCTTGTACTCCACTCGAGGCTGACTTTTTCTTACCGCCTTAGGGTCCTGAACAACGGTTGTCCTTCAGGTAAGAAGTCGGGCGACCCAACGGTGCCCGCGAGTGGTATTGCGACGGGACGACAGGGAGGGTACGACCAGTGTACCGGTGTGCTTGGCCCCTGGTCGTTGGCCGCGAGAGTTACCAAACCACGAAAGTCGAGCTCCTCTAGGAGCACTCGCGAGACAAGGTAATTAGACGGTTCACCTTGTTGGTAACCGCAGTGACTTGGTGGGACGACAGGGCAGGCACCGATGTACTGGTGGTCCTGGCTGCTGTCGTTGTCCGCGAGTCGGTTAAGTCGAGGCAACGATAACGGTTGTCACGCAGGTTAATTAAAATGCTAAATGGTTCAGTGAATGTCTTGAGTTGGCTATATGCCATGTACGCACTACCTACCCGTGGGAACTACGAGTTTATGGGCTCCTCTGCTTCGTAGTGTCGTCCGAGGACTCTTCAGACGTCAGCAGTACCGCGGCCTGCGCCGGGAAGGGGTGTTGTCTTATTTGCCGCGGCAGTGTGATTTGTATTTGCTTTGATTTAACTTCACCGGCCAGCCTCGCACCATGCAGGAGTACGTTGGGGTTAGGGTCCAAAGCCCCGCGTACATAGGATATAGTCCGGCGGATGACCTCTATGTTGAGTTTGAAAGATGGGCTATGAAGTGTCGGATAGCCTCGGTGGAGCGTTCCCTAACAAGGTTCCCGCCACCCTGGAGATCCGTGCGTGTAGCGTAACACAAGTGCACCCCTGCAGGGAAGATTAATCTATTCGAATAGCCGTGTCCACGGTAACAGGACGCTTTATGCTGAAGCTGGATCTTACCACTACAAACTATTATTATTAAACTGTATGGTTCCGGGTCCTCTTCCTCGCGGGGATGTCGAGGAGGTGAACTCGGAGGCATTGTTAATTATTACAACTTATTATTATACAATGTTGCAGTAACTTCTGCTGCATTGTTACTTTACTGCTTTATATAAACTGTTGGCTGATTCTTACCTCATGCTGCAAGACATCGTCGGAACATGCTAGTCTTCGTTAGGTCTAGCTTCTTACCCTTGCTCTGAATTTCTGTCTTTCAGTCCACTATATACAGCCTCTTATTTCCGTTGATACAATGCATAATGCTTAGTAGCGGACGTAAGACTCGCGGGTATACAAGATACTCACCTGCTTTATTTCCTTTACTGTTTTGCCTGATCGGCCGCTGCAGCCGACGTTGGAGCCCAGGAGAAGGAGTACCCCGGAGGCGCGTACTACGACGTCGAGTTCCCCGTTGACCAGGAGTAGCTCGGTGGATCCCAGGCAGGAGGCCTCGCCTTTCCGTTCTGTATCTCTGAAGTGATTTGTGCTAGCCTTCTTAAGGCAAAACTTGACTAACTATGTCTGTACTCAGATATTATGTCTTGTATGACTTATATATTCGGGTCCGCGTGACCCCCTCTATTGTAATATATTTGTTTATCCTTTTGTGCTTAGTGTTGTGCTGTGATATTATCACCGTGGCACCCTAATCTCAGTCGTGTATCCTGTGTGTATGATTACTGTACACGGTCTGATTTTGGGGGCGTCACAATGCGCCACCCCTAAGGCCCTTATGCGTGGCGCATCTCGGAATGCGCCACCTCTAAGCTCTTAGGGGTGGCGCATTCTGGTATGTGCCACGCCTAAGGTCCTTAGGGGTGGCGCATCCACAGTGCGCCACTCAATCCTGACAATATGCGCCACTAAATAATTACAGAAAACAAAAACAAAGAATTACAGAAAAGAATAAAAGCATTACAGATATTTTTATTATATTACAGAAATGCAAAATACAATATAACAATGAGGCCAACAATTATTGATACAAAAGAATTGCATTATAATTTTTATTACAAAGGTTTAGAGGCCAACAAGATTCAGAAGATTACATCCATCACAAAATTACAATGAGTCCAACAATTATTGAAAACCGAAAGCTACTTTCGTCATCATATCTTGTTTGCTCTTCAACCTGCACAAAATTACAATGAGGTCACATCCATATGAATCATACCAAAGGAGAACAAAGCAATCTAGCATCTATTCTTATCAACAACTTAAAGCAAGTCGATCAATGGTGAGAAGCATGCACATATGCATAAAAATGCATATGCAGTGACCTTTATACACAAAGAGCACCAAGAGTATTTGACACTACCATCTACTACACAAAGAGTACATCCAAATTACATCCAGCAACATAGCATTTGTTCTTATCATATTTCATCAACAGAGTCACCAAATATCAAGTAAAACAGTGGATTGATATATGCTTAACAATATCTATATGACAAGTGCTGGATTTTTATAAGAACAACAGTAAAACTAGTACATAACCCATGTGTTGCATTCTTTTAAAAGAGAACCAAGGAATGACCAAAGCTAGTAGCATTTTTTAAAGCTGCTTGCATTCTGTTAAGAACAGATTCTACTCAGATTTCCCTCTCCATTTAATTTTGTTAAGAACCTAAAAAACAAGTTCTACTTTGCAACACCTAAAAACAGAAAATTTGGACCTAGGTGTTCTATTTGTACCTAGGAGTTATATTTATTATCTTGTGCTAAAAATAAAAAACAGGGGCTCACAAGTGAAGAACATGGGAACTAGCTCTGAATTTAGTGGCACTAGCACTAGAACTTGTCTAAAAATCCAAAAAAGGGGCACACAAGTGAAGAACAGGGGCTGCTGTCTGTTCCATTAATCCAATTTAACAAGAACTAGGACTTAGTGGAATCAATGATCTTGCAATCTAAACCAATGGAACCAATGTGGACGCAATCAACCCCCAAATCAAACTCATGCATAATCAATCATGTTTCCTCTGCACGGGGAAGGAATGAATGAGAGGAGAGGAGAAGGGAGGGGTGGCTGGGCAGACCTTCTCGGAGTACTAGCAGGGGATGCAGGGGGCGACGTCGAGGCAGAGGGGTAGGGGATCCTCCGGTGGCACCGCGGCGGCTTCGGTGGTGGCGGCTCCTCCAGTGGCGTGGGGGCGGCTCCAGTGGCGCGGAGGCAGCGGCTCCGGTGGAGCGGCAGGGGCGGGGGCTCCTCCGGTGGTGTGATGAGGCTCCGGTGGTCGACGATGGGTCCTCCGGCGACGGCTAGGGCGGCTTCTGTGCGGCGGCGGCTAGGGCTCGAGAGGGTGGGGATGAATGGATTGTGACGAGCAAGGGGGAGGAGGCCGTGGAGGTCAAGGCATAGGGGTGGCGCATTTTGCCAGAATGCGCCACCAAGTGGTTTCCTATGGGTGGCTCATTTTGACATAATGCGCCACCCATAGGAAACCACTTAGTGGCGCATTCTGTCAAAATGCGCCACCCATAAAGGATTTTTATTTTTCCTACTTATTATTGCAATTTCAATTCTGCCATTTTTTTCAATTTCCATTTTGCCATATGCAATTGTACTAGTATTTTGTACTCATTTTTTAGATAAACAATGATTATTTGTTAGTTCCTCATACTTTTGTTTTTTAGAGTGATATATTTGATCTTGTGGGGAACCAAATACATTGATAAATTATGAAGTGCATATTAAATCCATGCATACAGAAAGTGATCATGAATTACAAAATATTTGCTTAAATTTGGAGCTAGCGATCTAGCTAGCTATCGTTTCCTCACGATCTTCTTCTTGCCCTTCTTTGTCGTGGTTGAATAATTTAGGCCCGGGACGCCTTCACTTTTCCTCTTGAACGGGAGGAGACCTTTCTTCGGTAGAGTTGTGGTGTATGTATCCTGAGCGGCGTAGTCATCCTCCATCTTCGGGTCGCCGTACTTGTCAAAGTCTTGCTCGTTGGCGACTCCATCCATTCCGATGATGTTTCTTTTGCCTCTCCTCACTACAACGCGGCTCGGCTTTGATGGGTAGGTAATGAAGAAGCATTGGTCCACTTGGCTAGCCAGTACCCATGGCTCATTTTTCGCGGTGACGTTTGCGCCCGCAGACTTGGATTTGGCTTCGGGTATAACCATGGTGGTGAAGTACCGGTCTTCTTTTACGACGCTCTTAGCCCATCTCACACGGAACATCGGCACCTTCACTCCACAGTAGTCGAGCTCCCATATGTCCTCGATCCTTCCATAGAATCTTTCCTTGACGTCATCGGTGTAGAATATCCCCGTTACCCCTGAGTTCTGGTAATCGCAGTTATTGTCCTTTTCCTCCGTGTAAAATGTGTAGCCGTTGATATCATACGCTTGATGGGTCATCAGGTTGCGTGCGGCACCCTGTGACAAGGTGAATATCATCATTTCGTCCTCGGAAGCGTTCCTTCACGGGGGATTAGCACGAAGCTCGTCCCTGAACCAAGTCATGAAACCGGAGTTTTGCTCTTTGATTAGTCGTGGATCTCGGTCCGTTATCTGCAGGCCCTGGTCACTTTACTTCTTCCTGATTAAATCCTTGTGCTTTACTATCCAAGGATCGACCAGCTGGATGTGTTGTAGCACGACTAGGCTTGCTCTTTCAAAGTCGATGTCTCGACCGTCAAAGTTGACATGCATTGCGCGGCTTCCCTCGTGGTGACCACACCCATCGGTCTTGCCAAAGTGCTTGTTGACGGCCAGACCAACAGGGTTCTCGGTGTTGAGATAATTCGTGCAAAAAGAGATGCACTCTTCGGTTAGAAAGCCCTTTGCTATGCTTGCATCTCGACGGGACCTGTTACGAACGTATTTTTTGGTGTGCCCATTCATCCTTTCGAACGGCATCATGCTGCGCAGAAACGCAGGCCCGAGTTGGACGATATCCTCCATGGCGTGGATCAGCAGATGCACCATAATGTCGAAGAACGCGGGCGGTAAATAGATCTCAAGTTCGCATAGTATGAGCACGATCTCCTCCTATAGCCTTTTGAGTTGCCTAGCGCAAATCGACTTTCGGGAGATGACGTCAAAAAAGTTGAAAAGGCCAAATAACGTTTTACGGACGTGCTCGTCCATTATCCCTCGCATCGCAACCGGGAGAATCTGCGTCATCAGCACGGCACAGTCGTGAGATTTCATCCCTCTGAAACGCTGCTTCGGAAGATCGAGAGGGCAAAGGACTTTCTTGGCCTCAGCGATACTAGTTGAGCACGTGTTGCCCTTCGGAAGACGATCGTGCCAGAATGCCATGTTATCATCGAAGCTTTCGTCGGTCCATTTGTGTTTTGCCTTCATCTCCATAGCCCCAAGTGTTACATTCAAGCGGGTATCCCCGTCGTTGCATCCTTCGTACAACTTCGTAATCGCGTCTTTATCGAGTTGCGCCATCTTGGCTTTCTCTCTAGCTGCACCTCTTGCGTTCAACGCCTCTTTGACAAGCAGCTCTTGAACTTGAGGGTCCCGCACCCAGCTTGAATCCTCATCATGTCCGACATCTTGATCTTCATGTCCGGCATCTTGATCTACATGATCCGCTTCGGCATCTTCTTCATGATCATGTACGGGATGCTCTTCTTCATCTCGCCCGCCGTTGTTTTCGTGTTGCCCTTCCTCATTTACTGGCGCCCCACCATTGATGTCCTCCTCGTCACCAGCTTCATAAGTTATCCATCGTGTGTAGCCATCCATCAAACCATTACGCTTCAGGTGTCTTTGCAATATTCCGGAATCAGGCTCGGTCACGCACTGCAGTTTGCATCTCCGACACGGACATCTTATATCCCACCTATTATTCCTTAGCATGTCGTTTGTCGCACATTGCATCCACCTAGCCACGGTGATATCGCTCAGCATCTCGCAGACCATGGTCGATCACCTGCGTGCACGGAGAGAGCAACACAATTATATATCACAGTCGTCGCCGGAAAAATTCGGCATGACCTTCCCTAATAATGCATGGGATCATGCGGAGAGTGCGCCAGAAATTTGCCGAAACGGAACTGAATCGACATTTCGGCAAAACATTTGCCACTCAAGATACACATATACATCAAACCACCACAAGCTTCACATATACATCAAACCCAAGCTTCACATATACAACAAACCCCAAGCTAATAAAGGCAAGTATATGGGTCATAAATGGAACAAAAGAGTTTTGGAGGAGGTCCACTTACTTCAATATGAAACAAAATAGATGTAATGCCAAGTATCGATGGATAAATGGAAGAAATGAGGTGGGAGGAGGTGAAAACCGAATAGATCTAAGGTGAGAAGAGTGGATCTAGTTTGAGAATTGTGTGGAGTGAATGAGAGGTGGTAGGTGGGGTGGAGTAGATAAGGGCAGCTCTAGGCATTTAGTGGCGCATATATAAAGTCAGTGGTGGCGCATTGGTGAAATGCGCCACCCCTAAGCTCTTATGGGTGGCGCATTAGGGAAATGCGCCACCCCTAAGGACCTTATGGGTGGCGCATTTACAGAATGCGCCACCCCTAAGCCCTTAGGGGTAGCGCATTCTGTATATGCGCCACCTATAAGGTCCTTAGGGGTGGCGCATATTGCTAGATGCGCCACGTATAAGATCATCTAGGCTGGCCCACTCTTAGGGGTGGCGGACTAGAAAATAATGCGCCACCCATAAGACCTTATGGGTGGCGCATTATTTTCCAGTGCGCCACCCCTAACAGATGGTGGCGCATGGCTTTCTATATGCGCCACTAATAAGCTTTCCATGTATAGCTATTTCCCTAGTAGTGTGTCCACGGTAATAGGACGCTTTATGCTGAAGTTGGATCTTACCACTACAAACTACTACTATTAAATTGTATGGTTACGGGTCTTCTTCCTCGCAGGGAAGTCGAGGAAGGGAACTCGGAGGCATTATTATTGTTAATTATTACAAATTATTATTATAAAATGATGCAGCAACTTCTGCTGCATTGTTACTTTATGCTTTATATAAACTGTTGGTTGTTCTCTTCTTGTGCTGCAACACTCGTAAGAAGATGCTAGTCTTCGATAGGCGTAGATTCTTACCCTTATTCTGATTTCTACCTTACACTCCACTATATATAGCCTCCCCTTTCCATTTGATACAAATGCTATGCTTGATAGCGGACGTAAGACTCGCGGGTATACTAGATACTCACCCTTGCTTTATTTTCCCCCTTTATGTTTTGCCTGATCGGTCACTGCAGTCGATGTTGGAGCCCAGGAGCAGGAGTACCCCAGAGGCAGATATTACTACGTCGAGACCCCCGCTGACCAGGACCAGGAGTAGTTTCGGAGGCTCCCAGGAAGGAGGCCTTGCCTTTTCGATCTGTATCTCTGATGTTATTTGTGCTAGCCTTCTTAAGGCAAAACTTGACTAACTATGTGTGTACTTAGATATTATGGTTTGTGTAACTTATGTATTCGGATCCTCGTGATCCCTGGTCTTGTAACTTATTGGTTTATCCTTTTGTGTTTAGTGTTGTGCTGTGATATTCTCACCGTGGCACCCTAATCTCAGTCGTGTACCCTACGTGTATGATTACTGTACATGGATTGATTTTAGGGGCGTCACAAGTTGGTATCAGAGCCGACTGCCTCTAGGAAGCCACCCACCCACTCCTTGGTCGAAGTTGAGTCTAGACTTTGAAAAACTATTTTTCTAACTTAATGTTTGGCTCACGGGCCCACATCGATATCACCCGGTCGTGATATCTATGGTATTAGGATCCTTTTCTTCGTACCTATGCTCTGGGAATCTTCTCTCTTATCCTTGCTGGTAAGTTTTACTAACTCTGACATTAGGATCACGTTCTCTTGATTCCACACGGCATTCTGGTGCGTACCCCTTTGTTGAGTTGTGTCGCAGGAGTTCTGACCCAGGTCCCGGACCGCGGATCCCCTTTCTCATTCAGGGAAGGTCGCGCGTTCTCTTGCACAAACTCCTGTGGCCAACATTTTTCTTGCGGCGTGATTGACACAGCGGAAGCTATGTCGCGTCGTGTATTCCTTACCGTGGTCTGCGCGCCGCCTAGTGTGTCCTTTTTCCTTAATTTCTACGATGTTACGCTGCCCGATTTTCCGATTAACTCTATGTGTGGATGTGTATGTCTTGTATGACTACTATATATATGCGCCTCCTCTTTGTTGTCGCTTTACCTCATACTCGTTTCCGATATCTCGTTAAATGTTCATCGCTGAAATACCCTTGTTAAATTCTAGCAGGATGGCTGGTCGTGGTAGTCGTGGTCGTGGTCGTGGTGCCAATGACCCACCACCGCCGCCGAACTACATGGTTGCGATGATGCAGCAGTTTCAGATGAACCAAGTGTTTATGCAAGGAGTCATAGATCAGCTCTAGAACCAGAACCAACCGCCTGTGGTTACTCCACGGGATTTCATGTGTCTCAATCCCCCTATCTTCCACCAACCTGAACAGTCGCTGGATGCCGATGATTGGCTTTGTGACATCACTCATCAGCTGGAGTTCGCTAGGGTACACGCTGCTGATTACGTCACCTTCACGACTTATTTCCTGTGTGGCCCCGCTGCTCAATGGTGGGACACCCACAAGAGCTCGCTAGCTGAAGGGACTGTCGTCACCCGGGATGATTTCAAGGCTGTTTTCCGTGCTCGTTGTGTCCCCTAGGAGATTATGAACCGTCTGAAGGCTGAGTTCCGCAACCTCGTTCAGGGCAACAAAACTGTCGAGGCATATCAGACGGAATTCCTCCGCCTCTCCCGCTATGCTGCAAGTGACCTCCCAAATGATGCAAGTAGACAAGAGAAGTTCCGTGATGGACTCAACTCAGATCTCCAGCTAGCACTGGCTTTGCACGTCTTCCCTGACTTCGCCACCATGGTGCACCAGACTATCACTCTCGAGACCGCTCAGCTTAAGTTCGGGGGTTCGCCGAAGCGCCCCCGTGATGCTGGCTCATCTTCGGGCATAGCACAGAAGCAACACGTCTGGATTCCACACAGTGTGTATCGTCCACCTGCCCCTGTGCCAAGGCCCTCGTATGTTGCACCCCATCTTCCTCCGCCCCCGCCGAGAAAGCCGAAGACTGAGACTGCACCCCTCCGTCCTCAAGATGGCATGTGCTTCAAGTGCCGTCAACCAGGCCATATTTCCAGAGGCTGCTCCCAGCGACAGAATCAACTCGTAGGTCACCCTGCTGGTCGTGGAAATGGCCATGGCAACAACAGGACCCCCAACTATAATACTGGGTCTTCTTCTCACACTCGTGGTCATGCTTTCCACATTGATGTTGATGAAGCTCCAGAACAACCGGCTACCGTGATGGGTACCCTTCTCGTTAATTCAATACCTGCTACTGTATTATTTGATTCAGGAGCATCACATTCATTCATGTTTGGAGCATTTGCATTCAATTACGGCATACAACATGAAAAGATGCATACCCCCTTAGTAGTCCGGACTCCCGGTACCTAGTGTCGTGTTGACATGGTTGCACCTAACCTCACCGTCGGGATTAAGGGATTCGAATTTATTGTTTCCCCCCACATTCTGAAGACCTCCACCATCGACCTTATCCTTGGCATGGATTGGTTGAAGGCTCACGATGCCGCACTCTTTTGTGGAAATAAGGATGTCCGACTCTTTCACCACTCCGGCGAAGTTGTGCACCACACCGCCCGAGTTACCCGAGATGCTGAAACACAGATCTATATGATGAACACTTTGAATGCCGCACCTCTGGAAGGAATTGAGAAAGTTCCAGTCGTTTGCGATTTTGCTGACGTCTTCCCAGAAGAACTGTCGTGGATACCCCCGATCAGAGAAGTTGAATTCATCATCGACTTGAAGCCCGGTACCGTTCCTATTGCTAAGCGCCCCTATAAGATGCCACCTCATCATCTCCTTGAGCTAAAGAAGGAGATCGACATGGCACTCGACAAAGGCTTCATCCGTCCAAGTTCCTCTGCTTGGGGAGCACCTTCGCTCTTTGTCAAGAAGAGTGATGGAACGAACCGTTTGGTCCAAGATTACCGACCTATCAACCAGGCCACGATACAGAACAAGTACCCACTTCCTCGGATAAATAATCTGTATGATCAACTTGCTGGATCCAAGGTGTTTTCTAAACTCGACTTGAGGTTGGGTTATCACCAAATCCGAGTCCGTGAAGAGGACATTCCGAAGACGTCCTTCATTAATCGCTATGGATCATACGAGTACACTGTCATGTCCTTTGGCTTGATGAATGCCCCAGCCACCTTCTCCCGGTTGATGAACTATATATTCATGGAATACCTCAACAAGTTTTCCGTGGTTTATCTGGATGATATAATGATATACTCCAAGAATGAAGAAGAACATGATGAACAGCTTCGTCTTATACTGGAAAAGCTTCGAGAACACAAACTCTATGCTAAGTATTCTAAGTGCGATTTCTAGCTTCCTGAAGTAACCTACCTTGGTCATGTGATTTCCAAGGATGGCGTTGCCTTCAACCCAGAACGTATCCAAACTTTTCTTGACTGGAGTCCGCCCAAGTCTGTCAAGAAAGTGATGGCTTCTCGCCCCTCGTTGGTTACCCCAAGTGGAAGGTGTGAGATGCAGTGCAGCAGCAAGTTTCCCTTGGTGAAGATACCAAGGTTATCAAACCAGTAGGACTCAGGAGATACAAGTAGGTGACAACGTCGCCAGAAATTGCTTCCTGACTAGGGTGTTGTCGTGGACCTGCACACAGCAACAAATAACTTTGCTCCCAACGAGTACAGAGGAGTTGTCAATTCCTCCGGCCTTGTCGTTTACAAAGGATCAACGCAAGAGATAAAAGGTGCAAAGGAAAGTAAAAGCTGGAAGTAAATTGAGGGTGTGAACAATAATGTGAAGATGGACCGGGGTCCCATGATTTTCACTAGTGATGTCTCTCTCCCAAAAGACGATAAAAGTGCTAGCGAGGTAAACAAATCACAGTTGGGCAATTGGCAGGATTATGAAGGCACCGCAATGCTAACTATGCTGCAAAGAAAGGAAGGGCTCAAAAGAAATGGGCAGTACGCCAAGGTAAGTAGACCGAAATCCATCTGCATCTACTACGAATCATCCACCTTGAGATATCTATCCAGAACATCTCGCTGGTATTAAGTTTCGAGTCCCACCCAAAGTGTAAACTCAAAGCAACAGACAACTGCATTAAAAGAACTTTGCGTAAAGTAAACAATCCTTGCACCCGCAGGTACAAGCACCGTTGTTTTATCCCTGGTGGCAACAACACATCCCCTAGTCTCATGTTTCTGTCACTCAAGCTAGACATCAAAGGGCTGAACCCACAATCGAGCATAATGCTCTCTCTTGGAGTTGCACATAAAATACTTGGCCAAAGCAAATACCACAACGGAGAACATGCAAGAATTTACTCAAGAACAAAATATAAAAGAGAAGAACCAAATATATTACTCATCACAATCTGAACATAGTCTCATAATCCATCAGATCCCAACAAACTCAGCATAGCAACAGCAGAAATTACATAGATGCCTCGATCATGTGAGGAAGCTCACGAGGACTCGAAAGTGGAAGCACCAAAGGGGGAGAGATGCATCACATAGCTACTGGTCACGGACCCATGGTCCAAGGGGGACTACTCACGGCATATCCGGGAGGCGTCCATGGCTATGGATGGTCTCCCGGAGAGGGTTCCTCCTTCCGGCAGGGTGCCGGGGCAGCTTCTCCAGGCAGCCCCGATCTTGAAACGGTGGCGGCGGCGGTACAGAGGGGAGTTCACGAGAAAGAGATCGATATTATGGGTTTCCACCCCGAGGGGTAAATATAGGTGAAGGGGGCATCGAGGGGACTCACTAGGCAGTCAGGAGGGTCCCTGGCACGGCCCAGGGTGGGGCCGCGCCACCTGCCCTCCTGGATGCCTGGTGGTGGGACCCCTTCCCTCTCTTGGTGATTCCGGAAGCTTCTGTTGCGCTGATTTTTTATATATTTTTTCCCGGAATTTTTGGAGCACTTTTAATGGCCGAAAAACCTGAAATACAAAAACAGCAGAAAACAGAAACTGGCAACTGGGTGCACTGAGTTAATAGGTTAGTCCAAATAGGTTCAAAAGTGTATGAAAGTTCAAGCAAAACATGGCAAAGTCACACAAAACATGCATGGAGCAAGCAGAAATTATAGATACGTTTGGGACGTATCAGCAAGTAAGAAGTTTCCTCGGCCTTGCCAGCTATTGCCGCTGTTTCGTCGAGAACTTCTCCAAGATTGCCAAGCCTCTGACTAATCTTCTTCACAAAGGCATCAAGTTTGAGTGGACAGAAAAATTCCAAGAAACTTTTCAAGATCTGAAGGACAAGCTCACTTCTCCCCCAGTGCTTGCTCCCCCTGACACTCAAAAGGACTTCGTGATATATTGCGACGCGTCTCGTCAAGGATTAGGATGTGTCCTAATGCAAGAGCGCAAAGTGATTGCTTACGGCTCTTGTCAGTTGCGTTATCACGAAGAAAACTATCCTACACATGATCTCGAATTGGCAGCGGTAATTTATGCATTGAAGTTGTGGCGACATTACCTCGTCGGTAATCTTTGCGAGATCTACACAGACCACCAAAGCCTGAAGTACCTGTTTACTCAACCAAACCTGAATCTCCGCCAGCAGAGATGGCTCGAGACAATAGCCTACAACATGGGAATTTCTTAAACCCCTGGCAAAGCTAATGTGACGGCTGATGCCCTGATCCGCAAAGCCTACTGTAGTGAACTTGAGGTTCAAATACACCAACCCCGTCTGTATGAAGAGCTTCGACAGCTGAACCTTGAGATTGTTCCACAAGGATATGTGAATTCCCTTGTTGTTGAAGTAGACCTCGACAAAGACATCAAGTTCATCCAAAAAGCTGACTCGGATGTCGAAAAGATGAAGCGATATCTTGCCACAGGAAAGCCCTCAGACTACCAGGTTGCTGATGATCAAGCGTTGTACTTCAAGAATCGTTTAGTGGTTCCTAGCAAGGGGAATCTAAACTTGACTCCGTATGTTTTGAAAGATGCTCATGATACCCCGCTGTCGATCCACCCAGGTAGCACCAAAATGTACCAAGACCTTTGTCAGCAGTACTGGTGGCATGGCATGAAGAAAGGCATTGCTCGTTATGTTGATGAGTGTGACGTTTGCCGTCGCGTCAAAGTAGAACATCAAAGACCCGCGGGAACTCTGCAACCACTCTCTATTCCTGAATGGAAATGGGACAAGATTGAAATGGACTTCGTCACCGGTTTTCCGCGTTCACAGAAGGGTCATGATGCGATCTTTCTCGTCATTGACCGATTCTCCAAGGTTGCCCACTTTCTACCAGTCAAGGAGACGATCTCTGCTAGTCAGTTAGCAGACTTATATGTTTCCGGAATTGTTTCCCTCCACGGTATTCCGTTGGAGATCAGTTCAGATCGTGGAAGCATTTTCACCTCGAAGTTCTGCGATAGTTTCCAAGAAGCTATGGACAGTCACCTAAATTTTAGCACCGCTTATCACCCCAGTCGCAAGGACAAGTCGAACGAGTCAACCAAGTGCTTGAAGTCATACTTCGAGCTTGTGTCATTTCATTCAGTACGAAATGGGAGGAATCTCTTCCATTTGCTGAGTTCTCGTACAACAATAGCTATCAAGCTAGTCTGCAGATGGCACCCTTTGAAGTTCTTTATGGACGTAAGTGTCGAACCCCTCTGAATTGGTCAGAAACTGGGGAACGAAATCTCATTGGTCCGGACATTATTCATCATGCCGAAGATCAGGTTTGCGTTATCCGTGAACATTTGAAAGCTGCCCAATCCCGTCAGAAGAGCAACTATGACCGCAAGCACAAAGAAATGGTCTATCAACCCGGTGAACAAGCTTACCTTCGTGTCACTCCCATGAGGGGAACTCATCGTTTCGGGATCAAAGGCAAGTTAGCTCCTCGCTACATTGGACCGTTCCGTATCCTTTCCAGAAGTGGACCGGTGGCTTACCGAGTGGAGTTGCCGTCAAACCTCTCCCAAGTCCACGATGTCTTTCACGTGTCGCAACTCCATCGCTGCTTCAAGGACCCTATTCGTGAAGTGGAACATGATCTGATTGAATTGCAACAGGACCTGACTTATCAAGAACATCCGAGCCGCACTCTTGATCAGTCTGAACGATGGACCCGCAACAAGACAACCAAGTTCCTCAAAGTTCAGTGGTCAAATCATTCTGAAGATGAAGCCACTTGGGAACGCGAAGATTGCCTTCGTAAAGATACCCTGATCTTTTTCCCGCTAGCACTTAAAATTCTCGGGACAAGAATTCCTATAGTGGGGGGAGATTTGTAACACCCTCAGTGTTATGGAACAATAATTACCTTGCTAATGATAACACTATTTTTAATCATTGTTGCTCATCATGCTTAGATCAACTTTGCATTTGATCATATCCATAATCATGATGGTTGGTATTAAAAACAATGTGCCACCCTATGCCTTGATCATCATGGGTCAATTCAAATTCAAAACCCCTTTTGAATTGATAATAAAAATAAGTGGCAAATAAAAGTTCAACCTAAAATGGTGCAACCACTTTTGTATATTGCCAAATAATAAGTGGATCACTTCCATGTGGTCATGGGAATTTATTGTGCTATAAAATAAATCCAACAATTAAAACAGTAGCTCAATTAGTCCATTTTAATCATTTAATATTTAATTAAAATATTACAGGATTTTATTTGGGCACAAAACTTTATGTGGCACCATGGTCATGTGCAATATTAATTATGGATCAAGTTCCATATTTTACAAAAACTCTAAAGCTAGTAAAACAAAATATGACATAAAAGAAAATGAAAAAGAAATGCAGAAAATTGAAAAGGGTTAACACTCGCCCAGGGCGAGGCCCACCCTGGCCCAACCACCAGCCCACCTCGGCGCCCACCTTCTTCCCCTCCATTGATCACCTTCATGTCGTGGCGGCCATCGCACGGTGCCACCGCCGTCGTCGTCGCCTTGTCGCCCATCGACGGCTAGCCGGCGTGGATAAGGCGGCCACGCCCCCCGGGAACCCTAACCCTAGCCGCCTCCCTCCATTCCCCTCCCGCTAGCTCTCTGCCATGTTTCCCCGCTCGATCCCGAGCCGCCATGGGCGCCGGCTCGTGAACGCCGCGGCCACTCGCCGAATTAGCGGCCGCTGTCGTGTCCAGGAGCCCCCTCGCCGTCGTCTACCCCAACTCCAGCGAGGAATCGACGGGAGCCGCGCTGTGGACGCCGCCCCCTTCTTCCTCTCCATCGCCGGCCGCCACCTGCCGCCGTCGTGATTCAACCTCACCGGAGCCTCCTCGAGCCCATTGCCACTCCCAACCTGCTTGCGGTGAGCGTCGCCTAGGTTCCCCTCTCCCTCTGCAGCCTCCCTTTCGCCATGCCCTGATCCGCCATTGGAGCCGGAGCTCACCACCATGGTGGAGCTCGTCTCCGTGGCGTAGAGGATGCATATGGCGCGCCAAGCGCATCCTAGTACTCCTGGCGCTCCCAGGAGCCCGTTCCCGTGGCGCACGCTCGTGGTTCCTGTGTGGAATCGTCGTATCCATCGCCGCCCTCTCACTGCACACGCCGCCGCACTCGTCGTAGCCGTTGCTCCGGCGAGCCCCCGGCCACCCCGAGCCCACCAGGCGACGCGGCTCGGTCTCCTCTTTCGAACGTGCCCGGGCACGCCCCCTCCCATGGCCTGAATTGAGCGCAAGCCCATTGTCGGCGTCTCGGACCTCGCCGGCGCCGACGTGGTGGGGCTGACCAGTGGGCCCTCCCCGTCAGTTTTGTCATTAGTGGCTAATAGGCCACTGTCAGGTGGGCCATGCCCTTGTTAATTAACCTCGGGCTTAAAACAAATGAAAGACTATTAGATTAACCCACATTGTCTATGACAGGTGGGCCCTAGCTATTAGTTAGATAAAATCACTTTTAGTTAGTGTCTGCTAGGATGACAGCTGGACCGCGCTGTTAGTTTAATAATTAAATGAGTTTAGTTTAAATATGAGAGTATGACATGTGGTCCCAGTGCTTATTTAGATTTAATTAAATGTTCTATTAACAATGAGAGGCTGACAAGTGGGACCAATTGGTCAGGTTTGACTGGTCAACCACTGTTTGGATAATGTTGGAATAAAAATAAAATAAATCCAGAAAATGATTTAAAATTGATTTGAACTTTGAAATTGAATATCTTTTAAACTATAAGTCAGATTCAAACACTTTATACATCAAAATTGATCAGAAAAATATAACAAATATGATTACGCTATCCGTATGTCAACCACACCCCTCTAATACAACGAACATCGATATCCCCCTCTGGGCCGTCTGTCAATAATCACCCGGAGCCGGTTTTTCATCCCCGGATGAATTCTCGCTCCGAGCAACGTGCATTGCACTGCGTTGGAACACCATTAACATTTCATATGTCATGTCATGCATCTGTTTGTTATGTTTGCTTTGTATTTACTGTTTCTCCGCCCCCCCCCTTAATCTCCGGTAGACCCCGCTGGTGTTGTCGGCTACACCGCTGTCGGGTACGACTACTTTGTCGATGATCCTACCCCTACCGTCGAGCTTCCAGGCAAGCAGAGCCATTCTCTTCCCCAGATATCGCCTATCTTTCCATAGTTTTCTTGCACTAGGCATTGTTACTGTTGCTGCTACGTTGCTTACATGTTCAATTGCATAGCATGTAATTGTCGCCCCTTGATGTACCTTCCTTTATCCTATGCTCCCTACAAATATATATTATATTCAGAAGTGAGCCCTCCGCTTTGTTAGCTAGGTTTAGATAGCGGGTCGTGACCACTCAGAGGAGTGACACGGGTACAAATTAATATAACTGCAACAGGTACGGATTAACGCAGACGCCCTAGGCAACCTACAATGGCGAGACTCTGCCGAGTCACTTCGAGTTTGACTTACGAGTGGATGGACTCGTATTTCACTCTCGTCGGCTCAGTGGTGTAGCATCACTGGGATGATACGAGGTTTACCTCTTTAGTTCATCCCGTTGATGTCTTTGTCGAACCTCTTTAAGTGTACCATCGAGGGTGATACCTCCTGGTTTCACTTAATGGTAGGTGATACGTCCCAAACGTATCTATAATTTTTGCTTGCTCCATGCATGTTTTGTGTGACTTTGCCATGTTTTTCTTGAACTTTCATACACTTTTGGACCTTTTTGTACTAACCTATTAACTCAGTGCACCCAGTTGCCAGTTTCTGTTTTCTGCTATTTTTGTATTTCAGGTTTTCCGGCCATTAAAAGTGCTCCAAAAATTCCGGGAAAATATATAAAAAATCAGCGCAACAGAAGCTTCTGGAATCACCAAGAGAGGGAAGGGGGCCACCACCAGGCAGCCAGGAGGGCAGGTGGCGCGGCCCCACCCTGGGCCGCGCCAGGGACCCTTCTGACTGCCTCGTGGGTCCCCTCGATGCCCCCCTTCGCCTATATTTACCCCTCGGGGTGGAAACCCCTAATATCGATCTCTTTCTCGCGAACTCCCCTCTGTACCGCCGCCGCCGCCGTTTCAAGATCGGGGCTGCCTGGAGAAGCTGCCCCGGCACCCTTCCGGAAGGAGGAACCCCCTCCGAGGGACCATCCATAGCCATGGATGCCTCCCGGATGTGCCGTGAGTAGTCCCCCTTGGACCATGGGTCTGTGACCAGTATCTATGTGATGAATCTCTCCCCCTTTGTTCTTCCACTTTCGAGTCCTCGTGAGCTGCCTCACATGATCGAGGCATCTATGTAATTTCTGCTGTTGCTATGCTGATTTTGTTGGGATCTGATGGATTATGAGACTATGTTCAGATTGTGATGAGTAATATATTTGGTACTTCTCTTTTATATTTTGTTCTTGAGTAAATTCTTGCATGTTCTCTGTTGCGGTATTTGCTTTGGCCAAGTATTTTATTTGCAACTCCAAGAGACAGCGTTATGCTCGATTGTGGGTTCAGCTCCTTGATGTCTAGCTTGAGTGACAGAAACATGAGACTAGGGGATGTGCTTTTGCCACCAGGGATAAAACAACGGTGCTTGTACCTGTGGGTGCAAGTATTGTTTACTTTACACAAAGTTCCTTTAATGCAGTTGTCTGTTGCTTTGAGTTTACACTTTGGGTGGGATTCGCAACTTAATACCAGCGAGATGTTCTGGCTAGATATCTCAAGGTGGATGATTCGTAGTAGATGCAGATGGATTTCGGTCTACTTACCTTTGCGTACTGCCCATTGCTTTTGAGCCCTTCCTTTATTTGCAGCGTAGTTAGCATTGCGGTGCCTTCCAAATCCTGTCAATTGCCCAACTGTTATTTGTTTACCTCGCTAGCACTTTTATCGTCTTTTGGGAGAGAGACATCACTAGTGAAAATCATGGGACCCCGGTCCATCTTCACACTATTTTTCACACCCTCAATTTACTTTCAGCTTTTACTTTCCTTTGCACCTTTTATCTCTTGCGTTGATCCTTTGTAAACGACAAGGCCGGAGGAATTGACAACTCCTCTGTACTCGTTGGGAGCAAAGTTATTTGTTGTTGTGTGCAGGTCCACGACAACACCCTAGTCAAGAAGCAATTTCTGGCGACGTTGCCACCTACTTGTATCTCTTGAGTCCTACTGGTTCGACAATCTTGCTATCTTCACCGAGGGAAACTTGCTGCTGCACTGCATCTCAAACCTTCCACTTGGGGTAACCAACGAGGGGCGAGAAGCCATCAGTAGGCACTCGAATCAACTGGTGTCCTTAAAGGTAAGAGTCGGGTGACCCAAAGGTGCCCGCGAGCGGTATTGCGTCAGGAACGACAGGGAGGGTACAACCGACGTTCTGGCGCGCTTGGCCCCTGCTCTTATCTTGCGAGAGTTACCAAAACACGCAAATTCGAGCTCTACCAAGAGCACACTCGAGACAAGGTAAGGAGACGGTTCACCTTGTGGGTAACCGCGCACTTTGACGGGACGACGGGGAAGGCCCCGACGTTACTGGTGGTCTTTGTTGATGTTCGTTGTCCGTTGTGTTGTTAGTCAGACAGCGATAACGGTTGTCTGCGAGATAATATTAAAATGCTAAATGGTTCGGCGGATGACTTGAGAGGACCGTTGGTCTGTACGCTCTACCTTCACATGGGATAAGGAGTTACGGGCTCCCCTGCGTCGTAGTTTGTCCGTAAGCTCTTCAGATGACGGCAGTACCGCGGCCTGATTGCCGGGAAGTGGTGTGTCTTCTTCGTCCGGACGGTGTCTTTGGATTTTCTTTTTTGCTTCACCGGCCAGACTCGCACCGTGCAGGAGTGTAGAAGGGTGAGGGACCTAGACCCCTGAGCGTATAGGATATAGTCCGGCGGATGACCTCTCTGTTGAGCCTAGGATGGGTTGCGCCGTGTCGGATAGCTTTGGTGGAGCGTTCCCTAACAAGGTTCCGGCCACCTTGGAAATCCGAGCTTGCAGGCTGAACAGTAGTGCACCCCTGTAGGGAGTTTAATCTATTCAAATAGACGTGTCCATGGTAACATGACACTTTATGCTGAAGTTGGATCTTACCACTACAAACTACTACTATTAAACTGTATGGTTCCGGGTCTTCTTCCTCACAGGGAAGTCGAGGAAGGGAACTCGGAGGAATTATTATTGTTAATTATTACAACTTATTATTATACAATGCTGCAACAACTTCTGCTGCATTGTTACTTTATGCTTCCTATAAACTATTGGTTGTTCTCTTCTTGTGCTGTAAGACTCGTCAGAAGATCCTAGTCTTCGATAGGCCTAGCTTCTTACCCTTATTCTGATTTCTACCTTACAATCCACTATATACAGCCTCCCCTTTCCATTTGATACAAATGCATAAATGCTTAGTAGCGGACGTAAGACTCGCGGGTATAATAGATACTCACCCTTGCTTTATTTCCCCCCTTTATGTTTTGCCTGATCGGCTGCTGCAGTCGACGTTGGAGCCCAGGAGCAGGAGTACCCCGGAGGCGGATACTACTACGTCGAGACCTCCGCTGACCATGACCAGGAGTAAATTCGGAGGCTCCCAGGCAGGAGGCCTTGCCTTTTCGATCTGTATCTCTGATGTTATTTGTGCTAGCCTTCTTAAGGCAAAACGTGACTAACTATGTCTGTACTCAGATATTATGGTTTGTATAACTTATGTATTCGTATCCACGTGATCCCTGGTCTTGTAACTTATTGGTTTATCCTTTTGTGTTTAGTGTTGTGTTGTGATATTCTCACCGTGGCACCCTAATCTCAGCCATGTACCCTGCGTGTATGATTACTGTACATGGATTGATTTTAGGGGCGTCACACTTTCTAAGTCAATGGATCGTCGATTTTTGATGTAGATTGGAACCGCCAAATCCGTGATTCCAACGCGTGTGTCTTCTCCACGAACGGCTGATACGTCCCAAATATATTATAATTTCTGCTTGCTCCATGCATGTTTTGTGTGATATTGCTATGTTTTTTATACACTTTCATATCTTCTTATAACATATTTTGGAACTAACCTATTAATGGTTGCAAGAGTGCACAATTTCTTTTTTTCTACTTTATGTGTAGGAATTACTTGGATAAAGGAAAGATCACAAAAAGAAGTCTTGTAAGAGTTGGACTCTAACTTTCCCGAAATCTGTACCCACCAGACAGGTTTTAAATATCGCCTCGTAAACGCTAGAAGACGGACTCAAACGGAAAAATGAAAAACTAAAAAGTTGTATGTAATTTTTTTCCGGTGGATTTAGACATAAAATTTGTCCCAATCGGAGTTCCTCCCTATTGGCAGCCGTCTTGGAGGGGAGGTCCATCTCCACCGTAGAACCATCTCCAAGGAAGAAGATGGGGGCCAAGGGTCGCTGCCCCCAAGGGCCGTGGCCACCGCCGTGGCCGTGGCCGTGGGCGGCGCCCCCGCTCGCCGTCTCCTTCATCTCCTCCGGGCTACAACTCTCCATCAACAACTATCCCACTCACCATGTCCATGTGTGAGTAGTTCCCCCTCGGGGCTAAGGCTTGTACCTTGATCTATGTGGTTTCTCTCTCTCCCATGATGTGATCTTTGTTGTGATCATTGGCTATGTTAATCTAGGGTGATCCCATGATGTTTCCCCGTCTTTTATGTATTGGATTTTATGTACTCACTTGATCCTATCTAGTATAATCCCCGAGACCATGGTGACAGCGGTCTATTGGACATGGGTTAGAAGAATATTTTCATGAGTGATTTCCTCTTTTGTGTGTGGATTGAAGATTGAGAGTCTCTTGGTGCTTGTCTTTGACTATCCTTTAGATATGTTGTGGTGATTGTGGTAATCTCTTTGGATGGCCGCGGTGACATTGGGAAATCCATAGATGGGAACTACGAACTCTGAGGTGTGCTTTTGTATCCCTACACAATTATCGTCCTCTCTTGACCACAAAGGAATGACCTCCGAGTACGTCTCCATTGCATGTTTTATGGGAAATATCATGTGATTGGACTATGTTAATGTTGTTGGGAGTTGCCACTAGTGAAAGTATGAAGCCTAGGCTTTGTTTCCACCATTGAAATACCGTTTGTGCTCACTTTTGTCGCTTGCTACCTTGCTGTTTTTATTTATTCAGATTTACATTACCTTGCTTTGCCACCCATATCACCCATATTTTACCATCTCTTCGCCGAACTAGTGCACCTATACAATTTGCCATTGTATTAGGTGTGTTGGGGACAAAAGAGACTTCTTGTAACTTAATTGCAGGGTTGCTTGAGACAGACCATCTTGAACCTCTACTTCCCTAAGTTCGATAAACCTTAGGTCGTCCACTTGAGGGAAATTGATGTTGTCCTACAAACCTCTGCGCTTGGAGGCCCAACATAGTCTACAAGAATAGAAGCGTGCGTATACATCAAGCTATTTCTGGCGCCGTTGCCGGGGAGGTGAGTGCTTGAGGGTATATCTTTAGATCTTGCAATTAATTCTTTTTGTTTCTTGTTTTCATTTTCACTATTTAGGATTTATGGAAAACAACAACAAAATTATGAGAGAGCTTTATGAGCTCTATATTGAGTTAGGAGATGAAGTGTTTAAGGAGGAGATCAAAAAGCCTATGGAGCTTTATTATTTGCACAACACTCATGATAGTAGTAATGTTATTTGCATGTCTTCTTTGAATACTTTTGATGCTAATGATATGCAAAGCTATAAGCTTGGGGATGCTACGTTTGATGAAGATGATCTTTTTAGCCCCCCAAATTTTGATGAGGAAATTTATTTTGATGATACTTTGCCTCCTATCTATGATGATTATTGTGATGACACTTATGCTATAAAGAATAAAATTTTACAAGTGCACCATGATAAGAATGATTCATGTGATGGCTATTTTGTTGAGTTTGCTCCCACTATTACTAATGACAAGGATTTTGCTTATGTGGAGAGTAACAAATTTTCTATGCTTGTGGATCATGATAAGAATTTTTTTATGTGATACTTATATTGTTGAGTTTATTCATGATCCCACTGAAAAGTATTATGAGAGGGGAACATATGCTTATAGATATTTCAATAATACCAAGTTCCCTCTCTTTATGTTGAAGGTTTTGAAGTTGCATTTATTTTGCCTTCCTATGCTAATATCTTTATGCTTCAATGAGTTATTTATCCACAAGATCCCTTTGCATAGGAAGCATGTTAGACTTAAATGTGTCTGGTATTTGCTTCTTTATGCTCTCTTTTGTGCTTCAACTCTTATTCCTATGAGAGCATCACTAAAATCTTAAGCCTATCTTTATGGCTATAAAGAAAGATGTGACACCCTGGATTTTGGAACTTTCTTTTTCCGAAAAAAATTCTGATTTATTTCTGGATTTGCGATTGGATTTGATTTTGATCACCTCGTAGGACTTGAAACTTGAGCATATTTTCTTTCCATGCTCAAGTGGCCCTTTAATTCAAGCCTATCCATGCCATTCCATTGTTCCATCTCATCCAAGCCACCATTTTATTCAAGCCTTATATTCCTTTTTCCAATAAAAGGGATATTCCAATTATTTGAGGTTTGTGAAGCAACCCCTAATTATATTGCTCCATAAATCCCCAAATAATTCCCACATGTCATTGACATCATATCTTGCCAATTTATCCAAAAACATTCCATGGCCCAAATGGATTTTTTCCTCTAGAAAAATTCATTTGTCTGTGGGGGCAGAATGGAGCTTTGTGAAGGGAGTGCCATTTCTCTTGATCCATTGCTGGTGAAACTTTTTGTGAAATCTCATATGATCATGTCATTGATCTCCACCAAATTCCACCACCATTTGATAGGCAAACTCTCACAATAAATTTCCAAAGTTTGGGTGCAGCAAGGGGGCATTGTGAAGCAAGTGCATGATAGGGATCCCATTTGCCTTGAAACTTTTTGAGCATGATCCTACCAACAAATAACTCCACCAAACCAGATTTGAGCCAAATCCCATTACCCATGTGAGTGCATTGTCAATATTAAGTTTCTGGTCAGTGGGCCACATGGTGAAGCAAGTACTATCTATGTGTGTCCAATGGCTATGAAATTTTATACACACGTGCACCATGCCAAATAACCAAGCTACACAAATTTTCAGCCAAATCCACCAATCCTATGAGAGGCTAGCTTCAACATTGCATTTCTGGTCCAATTGGACATTTGTAAAGGAAGTGCTAGCTAGCCTAATCCGAATGAGATGAAACTTGGTGTACACACTCATCCTAGTGTATTATTGAGCTATGCAAAATATCATGCCTAGAGGAGCTATGTACAAGCCATGCCACAGCACAAACACATTCTGCAGCACTGTGCCATTTACAAAGGATGTACCATGTACATTGATCCTTTTGATCCCAAACTTTCCCGATCATTAGTCCTTCCAACCCTAAGCCACTAGGACAACCTGGCTCCACCCCAAACCCCACCATGTGATCCCAGCTTCTGCTCCAAGTTTGCTGCATCAAACTTATCCTTGAGATAGAGCTCACCCCAGTAGCTCATTTGACCATCCAGCTGTACCCATGTGATCAACACTTGAAGGACTACACGGTAGACATCCTTGGCCAGGAAGAAACCCACTGTCGGCACCAGTACATTTTGTGGCCATGCTCTTGGAAGCACCTGGCGTGCCCTGGCCGCGCTCCACGCGTGCCCGTCACGTCCACCTCGCGCTCCAGTACGTCCCCGTCGTCTAGCTTTTGTCTCTCCACGCCGCACGACTTTGCGCAGCCGCGTGCTCCACGTGCCCTCCTCTGGAATCCCCTCGAGCTCGCCAGCTAGCCCACGCCGTGGCCGCCCGCCATTGTCGCAGCCCGGAGCACCGAATCCTCCTCCCCTATAAGAGGGGCTTGCCCCCGAGCCCTTTGAGCACTCCAGCGGCCTCCCCACCCCTCCTAGCCGAGTTCCCACTCTTCAATTTTGCGCCAGAGCTCGACCTTGCTCCTCTCGGATTCCATGGCCGCCGTCGGTCCCCCTCCCAAATTCGTGCACACCGGGGCCCCCTCTCCCTCCAGAACTGCCCCAAGGGCCTCCCACCACCACAGAGGCCCTCCCTACCCCCTTGGAGCCGACCCGTGGCCTCGTCTTGACTCCCGCGGGCGCCATGGCCACCGCCCTCCGCGGCTGCAGCCGCGCTCGCCCTGGCCGCCCCGGCTTGCAGGAACGGGCGGGAGCGGCGCAGCCCTTGGACTGGGGAGCACCGGGTGGCCGCGGACCGACCCCCGTGCCTGCCCTCGCCGGCGCCGGGATTGGCCGCATCGGCCTCGACCCTCCTCTGCTTCGCGCCAGAGGATGGAGATGAGCGGAACAGGGGAGAGAGGAGACTGCCAGCGGGGCCCCTCAGTCAGCCGCAAAGACCCTGGGCCCGCTCTGTTTTGGAAGCGTAATCACGAGATACGTTTTCATTTGGCGGAAGGCGTACTCCAGATTCCCTCAGCCGGAAATACCTTTTCATTAACTGAAAGCGCACTTTCCTTTTCAGCAAGCACGAAATGCGCTTTCGCCGTTAGAAAGCGTATTTTCCCCCACAGCAGCCCAAAGTTCGCTTTCAACTGCTGGAAAGCGTATTCCACCCAAATAAGCCCCCCCCCCCGACATCGTTTCGTCAATATCTCCGCAACCGTAAGTCCAAATGGGGTGATTCTTTTTGCGTTGGTTTCGTATCGAGCTCCTCTTCGCGTTGCCATAGGTTTCATGCCATGATGTGATGTTATTATTTGCTGGTCAAACAAAAGATGATGTTTGAATTTTTCTCCGTTGCTTTATTTGAAATCTTTTGCAGGGTTTTGTCGGTGTCGAAGACCGGGAGTGTTCCACACTCCTCTGGTGAAAGGCAAGCCACAATACCCTTTGCACCTTTGCAAAGCTTTAACGTGCTTCTAAAATTTGTTGTTCGATGATATGCTCATATCGTTGACCGTGATCATGTTGCCATGCTATGATTGATGTTATCATTGCCATACTATCCTTGATATGCTATTGCTATGCTATATTTTGCCATGTTATATCCATGTTGTGCTTTGATCATGTCATTGCCATGATATACTCTGCATCATCGTAACCACCACATACCAACACCATGTTAAGTTGCTCATGTTACACCTGTTCATGCTATGCCTAAGTTATGTTCAACTGCATTCATAATGTTGCCATGTTAATTAACTTAATCTTTGTAACACGGATAAGTTCACCATCTAAAATGTGCTTGATCATATCTGAAACTATCATGATAATATGCTATGCATTGTTATGATCTGATACTCATGTTGCACCTGATGCTTGTGTTCGCTGTTGGAGAAATGCTCCGTGACAAGTTAATCAGGTGCCACCGAACCGGGCTTATTCGTGCAGCCACATTTGCCTATATGGGCGGGCCTTGATTCGGTCTGCCGGTGGGTTCTCTTATTTGTATATCCAAGTAGGGGGGCTACGCGCTCGCGCTGCCCTGATCAGGCAGGCGGCCGTAGTCCTGACAGCCAGTGTTGTTATGAGCTCAGTCCCCGATGGGACAGTATTTGCCACAAGGTGGCCGAGTGGTTCTGGTGGTAACGTGGACACCTAACCACAGGGCTACCCAAGAAGGAATGTCGGTGATACGGTAAGAGGGACACTCGGTATATCGGTCTCGTTGGAGAAGTCCTAGTCCACTCCTGCGGTACGAGTTCCAAGGATCATGTGGGAGAAGTACCGAGGTGCTGGATGGAGGAAGAACTCCATAGTGTGGGTAAAGTGCACAAACTCTGCAGATTCAAAATCTATTGGAATAGTCACGTCCTCGGTCATGGGACAGAGTTCGTACTAGGTCACACCTTATGATCAACTTGAGTCGGTGGTAAGTTTGTGGTAAGTGGATGGTTATGCGATAAGTGGATTGGTTGGGTGGTAACGAGGGACCCGTTGGATGGTCGTGTTATGACCCGTTTGGTCATGCGGCGACCTGTGGAAGTGATTGGTCACGAAGTGACCCGGTGCTTGAGTTTGTAAGGACTCCGAGGTAAGCCACGTGATCATGCGACCATCATGTGGGGTCCATTGTGTGTGCATTAATCTTAATACTGTTAATATGATTGATGATTATCTGCATGGATGATATTGTTGCTCACTTGTTTAATTCACTAATATACTTTAACATGTTGTCATGTTATTGTTTTGCCTTGTTGCATGGTTGTTGTGAGCTTGCAAGTACATTCAATGTACTGACCTGGCGTGTTATGCCAGACTTGCAGGCTGTGCTTGGATGCGTAGGAGGACGTTCCCGGTGTTTGCGAGCTAGGAGGTGTCCCAGCCAGTGTCCCTGTGGATTGGAGTTCATCATCGCCATTGTTGTTCCACTGCCGTCGATTTTCCGCTGCTAGAGTTATGTTGCTGCTTGGTGTAGAGCTGAGGCTAGCCTGAGGAGCAAGTTGTGTCTCCGCTAGCGTTTTAATAGACTTCGTGTACCCCTATATTCGGTAATAGAAAGTTGTTCAGTTCTATACCAATCACTGCCGTGTTCCAGAAGACTTGATCTCTGGGCTGGTGCACGGGGCGTTCCGGTCCTCTGAGCCGGGGTGCCACAAAAGAGCTCTAGGGAGACAACCCTTGTTATCTTTACTTTGAGTTTTTACTTTCTGTTTTTAGTGGTCTTTATGATTGTTACTACTGTAGCAATATCATTGTATCTTTATTTTCAAGCTTTGTGCCAAGTTATAGCCTCATATGACAAGGGAAGTGAAAGTTGTGACATGCTGTCCAGAAAACAGATTTTGTCCTCGTGACGGGAAAAATCAGATCAAATCACTAGTTCATCATTTTGAGCTGAAATTTTTACAATGCGTGCTCTATACAATCACAGAACTTTCGTATGTTCTGAGTTTTTTATTTGAGTTGCAGAAGTACCCCTAAAAAATTCTTTACTACATGTTGTTCTATTTTTCACAGATTCTGCCACATTTTGTCTCTCCTAACTTTTGCAAACCTTAAGCTTTCTTTTCATTTGCAAAAACCTTTTGGAAATCTGGATAAACAGTAGCTCTTCAAGAATATATTTATATACAGTGGGGAAAATTATTTATTAAGGGTACTAACCTCTCTAATCAGCTTATGATGAGTTATGTATGAAGGGAGTTTTCAAGTGTGCGATGGAAGATGATGAAAGAAGATTCCGGAGTGTCAAGCGCTCAAGCTTGGGGATGCACCCATGCATCCCCAATAAATATTCAAGGAGACTCAAGCGTCTAAGCTTGGGGATGCCCCCGTTCATGCCCTTCTCCATCAACAATCATAAGTTCGTCCTTCGTCTCACTATATTTTTATCACTTCATGTGTTATGTGCTATGCTTGGAGCGTCTCGCTCTTAGGTTTTATTTTTAGTTTTCTTTAGATTTGCTTGATGTTCATAACAATTTAGATCCCGTCTTACTTTGTGTGGGAGAGAAACACGCTCCACTTTCAAAATCTAGCACACATCATAGGATTCTTCATGCCTATCTTTTTGCTGTTATGTGTTCTTTATCTTTTCGTAGCTACTGTCATGTCTAGTTTTAGTCTTAGTTTGTCTTAGCAAGAGCCTTGTCTTTTGTTTAGTTTGTCGCTGGAACTCTCTTTAGTTTTCATGTTTATCTTGTTAGGAGAGTTGGTTGTTGCACTGAGTTATGTCTTGTTTTTGAGAAGTGGGTGATTGACGTTGCTATTTAATTTCAGTAGTAACTTGCAATAGTTTTGAGGAATTGATGTGAGTAATGTTTGAACTTTTGGTGTCAAGAGCTCTAGCCTATTAGTGATAGGTGTCGTATTTTGGGAAATCCGTGTTTATTTTCAAAACCTAAAAAACTAGTTGAGAACTCTAGCTACTAGATGGATCACTACTCTTCTGAGGGGTCGGATATTAGAGTACACTCACGTACCATGAGTCGAGGATGCGCAAGGATAACCAAACCCCCATACACTCCTCCTCGGGTTACTTGTCTCTTTGTGAACCTCCTTACTAGATTGAGAGTTACCGATAATAAGTGCATGAGTTCTTCGGACTAATGTAAGTATTGAAAGTTGACACTTCCACCTAGACATATTTTTCTAGCCTCTTCGGCACCGTGCATTTCCCTTTCTCACCTCGAGAGTTGGCGCATACTTTGCCGGTGCATCCAAATCCTTGGCACGATACGCTCTGTCATCATAAGCCTCATTATATCCTTCCTCAAAACAGCCACCATACTTACCTATCAAGGCATTTCCATAGCCTTTCCGAGATACATTGTCATGCAACATCCACCTTCTCATGACTTGATCTTCATGTCATACATGTGTTTGCTTGATCGATGAGCCGTATGCTAGTTGGGCCTTGCCCTAATCATTGCTACATGATGCGCTAGTATCATTGCATATCCTGCTACACTGGCAGAGGCATACATTTGCATACTTCATGATAGTTTCATTTTCTTTATGTTGAGTACTTTTGTAAAGTGTGAAAGATCTTCTATACTTCTTGTAATATATAGAGTGTTGCCCCTAAAGTGAGGAAAAGATCCCAAAGAGGACAAAATCAAAAGATCCCAAAGAGGACAAATGAGAGTTAAATAGAAAGAGCCATTGAGGCCACCAAAAAAATACAAAGAAATAGAAAAAAGAGAAAAATAAATAAAAAGAGAGAAGGGGGCACACTACTATTCCTTTTGAGAGATCCACACTCGTACTCCATCTTATATCTTGTGCTCCATAGAGATTATCATTCATGCATATAGCTATGTGGGTACCTTCACACTATAGAACTTGGCTTGTATATTCCAATGATGAGCCTCCTCAAATGAGCTCTAGGTCTTCTTGAGCAAGCAAGTTGGATGCACCCCCACTAGTTCCATTGGAGAGCTTTCCATAGATCATATGTGCATCCGTTGCATGGCAATCCCTACTCCTCACATCATATCTATCATTTGGCTTTCTCTCGCCTATGATTGTCCTCATTGATGTGAGCCTTTCACACCTTTTTTGTCTTCCTCCTCCATCATTTTCTCTCTTTGCCATCCTAAGTGTAAACTTTCTTGCTTACGCTCATCCATTGCACGAGTGCTCAAAATATCGAAAGGGAGTGGATCATTTTGACTTGTACCTGGCTAGTGGTCTGGGGATGAGTCAAGATAAGATTCCAAACAAGACCAAGTGTGAAACTTTACTAGATTAAGTTCTTAGCAATAAAAACTATGTTTTACTCTCTCGTATATCCCTATCCCTTTCTTGCATGCAAACACCATTTGGAGACATTCGAGTCACGGACAGCGAGAGCTCTTGCACCTTTATGTTCTTATGTTGCTTGTGTGAATGCTAATATAGACTCTTGCTTGTTAAGACTTGAAGTGAATTGCATGATTTGATTTATTTACTTTCAAAGTTCTTTTATGGTTCCTAGCATGTCACCACAGAAATTATGCTTGTTATCATTTACCTACTCGAGGACGAGTAGGAATTAAGCTTGGGGATGTTGATACGTCCCAAATGTATCTATAATTTCTGCTTGCTCCATGCATGTTTTGTGTGATATTGCTATGCTTTTGATACACTTTCATATCTTCTTATAACATATTTTGGAACTAACCTATTAATGGTTGTAAGAGTGCACAAGTTCTTGTTTTTCTACTTTATGTGTAGGAATTACTTGGATAAAGGAAAGATCACAAAAAGAAACCTTGTAAGAGTTGGACTCTAACTTTCCCGAAATCTGTCCCCACCAGATAGGTTTTAAATATCGCCTCGGAAACGCTAGAAGACGGCATCAAACGGAAAAACTTAAAACTACAAATTTGTTGGGAATTTTTTCCGGTGGATTTAGACATAAAATTCGGCCCAATCGGAGTTCGGATGCTCCCTAGAGACCCGAAATACCGAAGACGTAAACTGGATGACGGGAATCCGAGAGTCTATATAAAAAGGGGAAACCTAGGTCAAAGGGCACCACGAAATTTCCTCCCCCTTGGCAGCCGTCTTGAGGGGGATATCAATCTCCACAGCAGAACCATCTCCAAGGAAGAAGAAGGGGGCCAAGGGCCGCTGCCCCCAAGGGCAGTGGCCACCGCCGTGGGCGCCGACGCCGTCGTGGCCGCCGCCATCGCTGTCTCCTTCATCTCCTCCGGGCTGCACTTCTCCATCAACAACTCTCCCTCTCACCATGTCCATGTGTGATTAGTTCCCCCTCGGGGCTAAGGCTTGTATCTTGGTCTATGTGGTTTCTCTCTCTCCCATGATGTGATCTTTGTTGTGATCATTGGCTATGTTAATCTAGGGTGATCCCATGATGTTTCCCCTTCTTTCATGTATCGGATTTGATGTACTCACTTGATCCTATCTAGTATAATCCCCGAGACCATGGTGACAGCGGTCTATTGGACATGGGTTAGAAGAATATTTTCATGAGTGATTTCCTCTTTTGTGTGTGGATTGAAGATTGAGAGTCTCTTGGTGCTTATCTTTGACTATCCTTTAGATATGTTGTGGTGATTGTGGTACTCTCTTTGGATGGCCGCGGTGACACTGGGAAATCCATAGACGGGAACTACGAACTCTGAGGTGTGCTTTTGTAGCCCTACACAATTCTCGTCCTCTCTTGACCACAAAGGAATGACCTCCGAGTACGTCTCCATTGCATGTTTTATGGGAAATATCATGTGATTAGACTATGTTAATGTTGTGGGAGTTGCCACTAGTGAAAGTATGAAGCCTAGGATTTATTTCCACCATTGCAATACCGTTTGTGCTCACTTTTGTCGCTTGCTACCTTGTTGTTTTTATTTATTCAGATTTACATTACCTTGCTTTGCCACCCATATTTTACCATCTCTTCGCCGAACTAGTGCACCTATACAATTTTCCATTGTATTAGGTGTGTTGGGGACACAAGAGACTTCTTGTATCTTAATTGCAGGGTTTCTTGAGAGAGACCATCTTCAACCTCTACTTCCCTGAGTTCGATAAACCTTAGGTCATCCACTTGAGGGAAATTTCTGATGTCATACAAACCTCTGCGCTTGGAGGCCCAACATAGTCTACAAGAATAGAAGTGTGCGTGCACATCAACGGCGCCAATTGACGAGTGTGAACCTTATAAAACTCCCATGGTTAGGTAGCATGAGTTGATTGAGACGGTTAACAAGCAAGATGAGGGACACGAGACCATCTTCAACCTCTACTTCCCTGAGTTCGATAAACCTTAGGTCATCCACTTGAGGGAAATTTCTGATGTCATACAAACCTCTGCGCTTGGAGGCCCAACATAGTCTACAAGAATAGAAGTGTGCGTGCACATCAACGGCGCCAATTGACGAGTGTGAACCTTATAAAACTCCCATGGTTAGGTAGCATGAGTTGATTGAGACGGTTAACAAGCAAGATGAGGGACACGAGACACGGTTTACCCAGCTTCAAACCTCCGTAGGGAAAGCACTACATGTTGCTTGTCTGATCTTGTATTGATGATGATGTTACAAAGGGATCCCCGACAAGCACTAGTTCAAAGAGGGGCTAACACGATACTCCTTTCCCAGTCCCTTGTATGAAAAACTGTGTGCGATGCTATCAACGCAAACGGTTTAAATAAAAACAATTTGGGAAAAACTGAACCGTCTAGGAAACATACCCTAAAGGCCACAATTCTAAAAAGTATTGCGTGGGTGATGTAGGGCTGGCGGGTCGTTGAAAATCGGTTGGGATGTTTAGGGTGAAAACCCATGGTTGCATATAAAGGACCGCCAGCATGTCTACGCAATCTTTCCTTGTAACTTAAATGTTTGGAATGCCTAATCTATCAGGCACGCTTCCGAAAATCCTTTCCTATGTGAAACAAGGGATGAAAATTCGTTCAAACAACCGTCCGCATGACCATCATGAACACCCACGGTTGCAAATAATGAACCGCTAGCCCATCTTCACAATCATTTGTATTTACTGAAACGTGTGGGATGTGTAATCTATCAGGCACATTTCTGTAAATCATAGTGTTGGTTATGCACGGCACACAGTTCCTACAATCATGTGTTTGTGATAACTCCTTAGAACACCTACGGTTCTAGAAAATGAATCTCTACCTTAGTAAAGCAAAATTTCTGAATTTAAACATGGTGTGGGAAGTAAAACATACCAGAAACGTTTCTGAAAATCTAAGGGTTGGTGATGCATGACGTCTTATTTTCTTTGTTTTCTAAAAGCTGGCTAGCTTCTCTTGCACACGTTCGGAAATACAAAATTATGTGCAATGATGTAGTGAAACAGAAACATGTTAGTTATCGAAAATGTCTGCTATGTAGGCACACATTTTTGTAATCAGTTATCTTAGTTGTTGTATGAAATGAACTTCGTCCTTATCATATCTATATGCACATTACTAGAAACTACTATTTATAATAAGGGCATCTAATTATGATAATACGTAGCAAGGATTACTTAACAACATTTGAGTTCACATGTACATAACATACAGTTGTACAAATAATACAATACTCATTAAAAAGGATTTGAGGAAAATATTGCCTAGGACCTGCATTACAGAACGTCTTGAATGAATAGGAAAAGGCCTTCAGTGCCTTCATACAGATAGAGAAAAATGTTGTCTCCCATTTTCAACTGTGGACGCATTTCCATCACAAGGTAACACTTATGAATGATAATTGATCCATTTCTAGGGCAAAGAATGTACGTTGACATCACTTTCTTATTCTGACCAATTGCTAGTGTTATTGGACTAGTAGAGGGGATCAATTCAGGAACAACTGAAGGCGACAGTACCTGTTGCAAGACCGATAAAACAATTGTAACACTAGATGAATGTATATATTACGAAAGGATATATAACCTAAAAGATTATGTCCCATGATTTTTCCATCGATACAATTCGTTCTATTCAAGGTATGCAAAGTGGCACACATAATGCCATCATGTTTCCTGCATGGAAACACTTAATAAGCGATTCAATTATTCCACCAAATTCTAAGAGAGGCTCCAAATCTTGCCAGTGAAATATGGATTGAGGAGTAATCTTCATAGCTTTTAAGTACACATTCAACAAAGTCTGCATGGATATAATAATACTTTTCAATATTTATATATTTTTTCTTGAATAATTAATTAATTAGTAAGCCAGGACAGACACATGCAAAACTTGAAAGAATACTAACTTTGATTGTTAGGCCATCGACGGATATGCTTTGGTAACTTTACATGTATGATATCACCAGGTTGTCTTACATCCACTAACACTTTCGTGACAGCTTTTAGCACATAAAGTTTAGCAAACTTTCTCCACAAGTCTTTCTAAAAATAGCAACGACCTTCAGCATATGTATTAAGACAAACTTTGAACTTGAATCCACGGTTCGTCTATATTGTAACTTTAGTTGAGTCTTCATTCAGGTACAACGAAAACTTATGTATCAGAGATGTTGTTGCAAAGCAAGGAATGCACTGCAGGAAATATATATTAGGGATGAGCAACTATTTGTGTGTTTTTATGTACTCATGCAAATATGATCTTAACATAAATGATTGCACAACAATAATTTAACGAATGTTTTATGGCTCACAATTTGTCTTAAGTACAAATATGCAGTACTCGACAAAAAATTTCACATCAGTAGAACTCAAGATTTTGAAAGTTATGTTTCATAAAAAAAAATTAGCGGTGAGAACCTTGTCTGGATTACATCTGGGTAAGAGGGGGTGTACAAGAACATACTATGCGCTTCAAGAAATCATCTCGCACGGTGATGTTGAACAACTCATGTGTGCGGTCGAGGATGCACAGTCCTCCCTTGTCATTACACTTTGGGCACTGAAATTGAAACCTCGAGTAAGACTGAAGAAAAATTGATGCACGTACATTGCGTTTACAGGGATTACTAGCTACGAACATAATTTGAATTCGAGGTACAAGATGCGGGGGAATATTCCACTAACCTTCATGCCCAGTAGAAAAACCCCAATCTGGCGGGGTGGGGTGAGTGCGATAAAAACGTCGGTGACAGCAGGTGCGATAGTCGGCGACTCGAGGGGCGGTGTCGAAATGAGGTTCTGCTTGCAGGCGACACCAATCTACAGCGACGTCAGTCCGCGAAATCTGGTATTTGAGGAGGGTTACGAACAAGCAGATGATTACAGGAACAAAGTGCGAGCGAGGAAGAAAGGGGTAGGGGTTTCTCAACGTGTCGATACATTTAATATGGAGTTAGCCCTGACCCACATGTCATCTAGCTTATGCTGTGGAGACCCTTGGTAAATACTCCCTCCGTAAATTAATATAAGATGTTTTAGATCACTAGTTTAGTTATCTAAAACATCTTATACGGAGTATTAGTTTACAGAGGGAGTATAAATGTGGGCAATTATTATCTATGGTACAACCCAAAACTAGGAGAGCAGAGTCAACTTTGTGTTGATTCCGACCAGAAGACTCATCTTGCTATGTGTGTACTTTGTACAAGTTATAATATAGTAGAAACATCACATATAACACAAACTCGAATATATTGGAGTTCAAACATCACATAAATTGTCATGCATAGCTTGCCAATTCATATACATAAGGTTCCAAACATACATAAACATACTTTTACATATCACTAGCCTTCAAGCAGCATCAATTGCACCTGGATCACCACTGTCTACAACATCTCCTCGAGCAGATCCTCCAGCAGCTCCCCCAACATCTCCTCCAGCAGCTCCTCCGGATATCCTCTAGCAGCTCCTCCAACATCTCCTCCAGCATCTCCTTCATCATCTTCATGGTCAAAAGGATGATGAGGAACAGGAAGGATGATAGTCCTGGTGAGGGTGGACAATTAAGGAGTATGTGGCATCAGCTCTGAAAATTTTGTGGCCATCATTAGTGCTTCTGCCTCGGTGCCTTGTCCTAACTTGAGGTTGTAGCCATGAACCAAGGAAACAGAGGATTTGTTCTCGAATTTTACAAGAACCAGATCCTTGATTTCATGATCAGTAATCTTGAAGTCCCAATGACCTAAAGTGTGATGGAGAGCATATGCAACAACAAATGCAGCTAAAAATAGTGTGCTATTCACATTGAATAAGGCTACGTCATCAACAACACCATATTCGACATCCAACTGAACCTTTGTAGCATATGCGTCGTTGATACGTCCAAAACGTATCTATAATTTCTGCTTCCTCCATGCCTCTTTTGTGTGATATTGCTATGATATTAATGAACTTCCATACACTTTTGATCATATTTGGACTAACCTATTAACTCAGTGCACCCCAGTGCCAGTTCCTGTTTTCTGCTGTTTTTCTATTTTAGGTTTCCCCCATATTAAAAGTGCTCCAAAAATTCGGGAAAATCCAATAAAAAACAGCGATACGGAAGCTTCGAGAATCACCAAGGGGGGGCAGAGGGGATCCACCAGGGCCCCAGGCGCCCTCCCGGTGCGCCCTAGGATGGTGCCGCGCCAGGGGGGCTCCTGGACCCCTGGTGGCCCCCTGGCTGCCCCCTTCGCCCATATATTCCTCGTGACATGAAACCCCCGTGAAGGGGACCCTTTTTCGCGATCTCTCCTCTGTTCCGCCACCGCCGCGCTTCGAAGATCGAGAGCACCAGAAGACCTCTTCCCGGCACCCTGCTGGAGGGAGGAACCACCTCCGGGAGCTTCTCCACCACCATGGATGCTTCCCGGATGAACCGTGAGTAGTCCACCTTGGACCATGGGTCTATGATCAATAACTATGTGATGTTCTCCTCCCCTCTTTGTTCTTCATGGATTAGACCTCGTGAGCTGCCCTACATGATCGAGGCACATATGTAATATTTCTCCTGTTGCTATGCTGAGTTTGCTGGGATCCGATGGATTATGAGATTATGTTCAGATTGTGTTTGAGTAATATATTTGATTCTCCTCTTTTATATTTATGTTCTAGAGTAATTCTTGCATGTTCTCCGTTGCTGTTTATTGCTTTGGCCAAGTAGTAGGTAGTGAATCCAAGAGGGAGCGTTATGCATGATTGTGGGTTCATGCCCCCCGATGACTAGCTTGAGTGACAGAAACATGAGTCTAGGGAATGTGTTGTTGCCACAAGGGAGATAACAACAGTGCTTGTACTTGCGGGTGCAAGGATTGTTTACTTTACGCAAAGTTCTTTAATGCAGTTGTCCATTGCTTTGAGTTTACACTTTGGGTGGAATTCGCAACTTAATACCAGCGAGATGTTATGGATAGATATCTCAAGGTGGATGATTAGTAGGTAGATGCAGTTGGATTTCGGTGTACTTGATTTGGCATACCGCCCAAGCTTTTGAGCCTCTTCCTTTCTTTGTAGCATAGTTAGCATTGGTTTGCGCACATAATCCTGTCAATTGCCCAGCTGTAACTTGTTTACCTCGCATGGCTATTTTATCGTCTTTTGGGAGAGAGACATCACTAGTGAACATCATAGGACCCCGGTCCATATTTCAAATACTGTTTACACCCGCTATCAATTTACTGCTTTATTTACTTTTTCGTTGCTATCACTATCATTATTATCCCGTGCGTTTTATCCTTTGTAAACAACAAGGCCGGAGGAATTGACAACTCCTCTGTACTCGTTGGGAAGCAAAGTTATTTGCTGTGTGTGCAGGTCCAGGTGAAGTAAGCAACCTTGAGTTGTGAACGGCGCCATTGTTCCCTTCACCACCTTCTTGTATCTGTTGGAGTCATATTGGTTCGACATTCAACCTTAGCATCTTCGCTAAGGGAAATTTGCCGCTACGCTACATCTCACCTTCCACTTTGGGTAAACCAACGAGGGGCGAGACTAAACTCTCGTAACATCAGTCGCCACCTCCACTTCTCTCGTCGGCAGACTAGCTTGCTCATCACAGCACGCTCGTCGCGGCAGCCAAAGCATGGGATCCACAAGGATTTTCGAACTTTTGTTATTTCCTCCCGCGCACTTTAGCCGATCCTTCCCGCGCAAGCGCCCATCGGGTCAAATATAGGTCCCCAATCCGAGCGCTATCTCTATAAATAAGACTCGCCATGGCAAGCGGTGGTGGCAACACACAAACAGACGCTCACCCTTTAGTTCGCCACCACTACCACCACACCCTTCGTCTCTTCACCTATAGCTCGCCACCCCCACCACCACACCCATTGCATATGGAATGTGCCTGGATGGAGGTGGAGGACAGAGGAATGGACGTGTCCAGCGCACTGTTGGCCGGCATTGTGTTGGGCGCACAACCCACCACTCCCGACGACGACAACCCAAAGTTCAATCGCATGATGAAGATGTCCATAGACCAGTCCCTCGAGGATTCGCAATTCGAATCGGACCTCCGCAACCTAGAAGAGCGCGAGCTCCAACTTGGGTTGGCATGATACGCGAGAGAGGATAATTGCTTCTCTCCCTTCGTTGGCTACCCCAAGTGGGAGGTGAGATGCAGCGTAGCGGCAAGTTTCCCTTGGTGAAGATACCAAGGTTGAAAAGATCGTCTCCCGTAGGACTCTGATAATGATAAGTAGGTGGTGAAGCGAACAATGGCGCCATTCACAACTCTCGTTGCTTACTTCACCTGGACCTGCACACAGACACTAATAACTTTGCTCCCAACGAAGTTGAAAGAAGTTGTCAATCTCTCCGGTCTTGTTGTTTACAAAGGATCAAAACACAAGGGATAATGATAATAGCAACTGAAAGTAAATACTGAAAAGTAAATAAGCTTGTAAACAATGATGAGAATATGGACCGGGGTCCCGTGATGTTCACTAGTGATGTCTCTCTCCCAAAAGACGATAAAACTGCTATGTGAGGTAAACAAATTAAATAAGGGAAATTAACAGGATTATAAACGCACCGCAATGCTAACTATGCTACAAAAGAAAGGAACAGGCTCATAAGCATGGGAAGTATGCCAAAATAAGTAGACCGAAATCCATCTGCATCTACTACTAATCATCCACCTTGAGATATCTATCCAGAACATCTCGCTGGTATTAAGTTGTGAGCCCCACCCAAAGTGTAAACCCAAAGCAACGGACAACTACATTAAAAAGAACTTTCCGTAAAGTAAACAATCCTTGCAACCGCGGTTACAAGCACCATTGTTTTCCCCCTTGTGGCCACATCACATCCCCTAGACTCATGTTTCTGTCACTCAAGCATGTCATCACGGGGCATGTACCCACAATCGAGAATAACGTTCCCTCTTGGAGTCACTACCTACTACTTGGCCAAAGCAATAAACAACAACGGAGAACATGCAATAATTACTTAGGAACGAAAATATAAGAGATAAAAACCAAATATATTACTTTATCACAATCTGAACATAATATCATAATCCATCAGATCCCATCAAACTCAGCAAAGCAAAAGCAGAAATATTACATATGTGCCTCGATCATGTAGGGAAGCTCACGAGGTCTAAACCATGAAGAACAAAGAGGGGAGGAGAACATCACATAGCTACTGATCATGGACCCATGGTCCAAAGGAAATTACTCACGGCACATCCGGGAAGCGTCCATTGTGGAGGGGAAGCTCCCGGAGGTTGATCCTCCCTCCAACAGGATGACGGGAAGGGTCCTGATGGTGCTCCCGATCTTGGAAGCGCGGTGGTGGCGGAACAGAGGCGAGATCGTGAAAAAGGGTTCTGTCTTCGGAAGTTTCCCGTGGCGGAGAACAAATAGGCAAAGGGGGGCAGCCAGGGGGGCCACCAGGGGTCCAGGCGCCCCCCTGGAGCGGCCAAGCCCCTGGCCGCGCCATCAAGGCGCCTGGGGCCCTGGTGGGTCCCACCCGGCCCCCCTTCGGGACTCCGGTAGGTTCCTTCACACTGATTTTTATCTGATTTTTCCTGAATTTTTTGAGCACTTTTAATATGGGGGGAAACTGAAATAGAAAAACAGCAGAAAACATAAACTGGCACTGGGGTGCACAGAGTTAATAGGTTAGTCCAAATATGATCAAAAGTGTATGAAAGTGTATCTAGATCATAGAAATATCACACAAAACATGCATGGAGCAAGCAGAAATTATTGATACGTTTGGGACGTATCAACATCCCCAAGCTTAATTCCTGCTCGTCCTCGAGTAGGTAAATGATAATAAGCATAATTTCTGTGGTGACATGCTAGCAACCACATGAGAACATTGAAAAGTAAAGCGATCAAGGTATGTGATTCAATTCAAGTCATAACATGCAAGAGTCTATATTAGCATTGAAGCAAGCAACGAAAGAACATTAGGTGCAAGAGCTCTCGCTGTCCGTGACTCGAATGTCTCCAAATGGTGTTTGCGTGCAAGAAGGGGGATAGGGAATACGAGAAAAAATTATTTTTTTTGAGAACTCAATCTACTAAAGTTTCACACTTTGTCTTCTTTGGAATCTTATCTTGACTCGTCCCCAGACCACTAGCCAGGTACAAGTCAATTTGATCCACTCCTTTTCGATATTTTGAGCACTCATGCAATGTATGAGCGTAAGCATGAAAGTTGACAGTTAGGATGGCAAAGAGAGAAATATGGTGGAGGAGGAAGACAAAAAGGGTGAGAAAGGCTCACATCAATGAGGACAATCATAGGCGAGAAGGCCAATTGATAGATATGATGTGAGGAGTAGGGATTGCCATGCAACGGATGCACATATGAGCCGAAAATCTCTCTAATGGAACTCATGGGGGTGCATCTAACTTGCTCTCTCATGAAGACCTAGTGCTCTTTTGAGGAGGCTCATCCTTGGAATATGAAAGCCAAGTTCTATAGTGTGAAGGTCCACGCATAGCTATATGCATGATCATCTATATGGAGTACAAGGATAAGAGGGAGTACTAGTGTGGATATTTCAAAAGGATAGTAGTGTTGCCCCTTTCTCTCTTTTTATTTATTTTTCTCTTTTTTCTCTTTTTTTTATTTTTTTGGTGGCCTCAATGGCTCTTTCTATTTAACTCTCATTTGTACTCTTTGGGATATTTTATTTTTTCCACTTTGGGATCTTTTCCTCACTTAAGGGCAACACTCTAATTTACAAGAGGGTATAGAAGATCTTTCACACTTTACAAGGTACTCAAATCATAAAGAAGATGTAGCTAGCATGATGTATGCAATGTATACTGCAGCCAGTGTAGCAGGAACATGTATGACATGAAGATCAAGTCATGAAGAGGTGGATGTTGCATGGCAATATATCTCGGAAAGGCTATGGAAATGCCTTGATAGGTAGGTATGGTGGATGTTTTGAGGAAAGATATAACGAGGTTTATGATGACAGAGCGTATCATGCCAAGGGTCTGGATGTACCGGCGAAGGTGGACGCCAACTCTCGGAGTGAGAAGGAGGCAATGCACGGCACAGGAGAGGCTAGCAAATATGAGGAGGTGGAAGTGTCAACTTTCAATACTTACATTAGTCCGAAGAACTCATGCACTTATTATCGGTAACTCTTAATCTAATGAGGAGGTTCACAAAGAGACAAGTACCCCGAGGAGGAGTGTATGGGGGTTTGGTTATCCTTGCGCATCCTCGACTCATGGTACGTGAGTGTACTCTAATATCCGACCCCTCCGAAGAGTAGTGATCCATCTAGTAGCTAGAGTTCTCAACTAGTTTTGTAGGTTTTGAAAATAAACACGGATTGCCCAAAATACGACACTATCACTAATAGGCTAGATCTCTTGACACCAAAAGTTCAAACATTACTCACAACAATACCTCAAAACTATTGCAAGTTACTACTAAAATTAAATAGCAACCTCAATTACCTACTTTCAAGACAAGACATAACTCAGTGCAACAACCAACTCTCTTAACAAGATAAACATGAAAAACAAAGAGAGGTCCAGCAACAAACTAAACAAAATCCAAGGCTCTTGCTAAAGAGACACTAAGACTAAAACTAAACATGGCAGTAGCTACGAAAAGATAAAGAACACACAACAGCAAAAAGATAGGCATGAAAATCCTATGATGTGTTCTAGATTTTGAAAGTGGAGCGTGTTTCTCTCCCACACAAAGTAAGATGGGGTCTAACTTGTTATTAACAGCAAGCAAAGCTAAAGAAAACTAAAACTAAAACTAAAACCTAAGAACGAGACGCTCCAAGCATCGCACATAACGCATGAAGTGATAAAAATATAGTGAGACGAAGGACGAACTGATGATTGTTGATGGAGAAGGGCATGTATGGGGGCATCCCCAAGCTTAGACGCTTGAGTCTCCTTGAATATTTATTGGGGATGCATGGGGGCATCCCCAAGATTCAGCGCTTGACACTCCCGAATCTTCTTTCATCATCTCCCATCACACACTTGAAAACTCCCTTCATACATAACTCATCATAAGCTGATTACATAGGTTAGTTGTCAGAACCCCAACTAGGGTAAGTGCTAGGGCTTGTTTGACCCTTTTGCATCATGAAAAATTCAAAAGAAATTCAAAAATGGGGAAACAGAAAGCCCTGAGAATTTAATTCAAATGGCCAGATAAAAATATTTTTCCAAAAATCATTTGAATGATTGGAAAATTCCTAGAAATGTTGCTCATCATTTTAAAAGTGGTTTGGGATCAATCCCATGCACATGGAATTTTCTAATATTCAAATAGTGCTCTGGAAATTAAAGTTTACCCCTATTTGAATTGAAATTCAAATTTATTGAATTTCAAAAATGTCCAAATTATTTATGTGACTAGCTACTGGTCACCTAGGATTTATAAAAGTAATTGGACATTTATTAAAAATGCCTAACTAATTTAATTAGTGGGGCCAACCTATTTACAGAAAAACTAAAAAGAAAAAGAGTGGAACAACCTTACCTAACGCCCACAGGCGAGGCCCACCTTACCTCGGCCTGGCCCAGCCCAACCGACCACCTTGTCTTCTTCCTCCCCTCGATCCCAAGCTGCTCGGTGGCGAGCCGTGGGTGCGCCGACGCCACCGAGGCCTCTCCGGAGCCCCCTCTTCTCTCCCAAGGCGCCACGCAGCTCGCCCAGAACCCCCCGCTCTTCTTCCCCTATCTCCTGACCTCCTCCCCCCTCCCTCTCCCGTTCCTGTGCGGAACCAAAGCCCAGCCGGAGCACGCCGCCGTAGAACTCGCGGCCACCGTGCCCCACTCGTCGCCGCAAGCTGTCCAGAAGCTCCGCCGGCATCGACTTCCTCAAGCCGCGCAACGAATCGAGGCCAGGGACCCTTGGAAGAGCCGCCAGCTTCAAGTTCTTCTCCACGGCCGCCGTACACCATTGCCGGAATTCGTTGTCGCCTCGCATCCTCCGGCTTCCTCGAGCCCGTCTCTGCAACCAGGGTAAGCATGCGCTCAATTTCCCTCATTTTGCCGCTCGAATCCGTGCCCGAATCGCGTTTCACCTTGGTCCAGTCCACGGCCGCCGCAAGAGGTCGCCGCCGACGAGCTTCCGGGCCTCCCCTTGAGCCCCCGATGGCGTAGCTCGAAGCGGACGAGCACGGGCATCACTCCGGTGCCCTCCGCGTGCCCAGCCGTGCCCGGAAACGCCGTCCGCAGCGGGCGCCGCCGTGCGGTTTGGTCACCGACGGCTAACCGCCGGCGAGCCATTTAGCTTAGGGGCTAATCCCCTGTCAGTTGACCCTTAGGTCACTGACTGGTGGGCCCTAGCCCCCCCTAATGACTCGGTTTAGCTAATTAAACCGGTTTAAACCCCTCTGTGACTGACCAGCCGACCCCACCTGTCAGGCCCCCTGGTGACATCAGCATTGCGTCATGCTGACGCAATAAACATTTTTTTTCAGAGAATTAATTTAATCCAGAAAATTCCAGAAAATCATTTAAACTTGGAAAATTCATAACTAATTCATTTTAACTCCAAATATAACAAATAATATGTCTAAAAATATCAGAAAAACCCAAGGATTATGAATATGGGCTCTAATTTCATGTTTGACCATTTTAAAATGGGTGAACAGTGCAAAACATCCTTATGGCTTTATTTCAAATTCAAATATGAAGCACATTTGCAAATGACTTTGCATTTGACTTCTTTTAAATGGAATTGTACCCACATTGTGACCAAGAACATCACCATTTCAATATTGATCATGTGTTTGAGCATTGCAAATAAATTTATACCTTGTTTGATTGTTTGCTCGATAGATGTGCAACCGGAACTAGAGGCCACCCCCTTCGTTGAAGACACCGTTATCGAACCTCGTCAGCAAGGCAAGCAAACCCCATTGATCATGTCTATAAAATGATATTTCCCTCTCAGTCTCTCTTATGCATGTTTAGGAGATCATCGAGACACGTTCTTTCGCATAGTTGAACCCATTCCGATGCATGACCTATCATTTTGCCACTGTATTAAGCAAACCACAATCCTAGCAGATTTAGGAGTTGGTTGATGAGCATGTGGCCCCTACAACTGTTACTGCTTTTGCTGCTTAGTGATATAATGAGGATGTTTTAATTGTGAGTCGGGATGGAATGAACACAGTGATGCTGATGTAAACGTGTTGGTGAATCCACCCTAAACAAAGGTGAACGATGAGAGGCTGTGTAGGAGTACACAGTGGGTTGTCTCGTTGAACACTGCCCTAGGCCCCGAGTTCCTGTTTTGTGATCCAAGACAAAGAGTATGACCACATGTAGGGTTTTATGGGAGCCCCGTTTGGCCTCTTTACGTACCCGATCCAGTCCAGGAGTCACACTAGATTCGGACTTTCCATTTGATTTATGTATAGATATGTGGGTGGACCTGTGAGGCAGTGAAACCATCTGTCAAAGGTGGCGTCTCGGTCCCTTACATTATCTGAGTCCGTTTCGTGGAACCGGCCGGACTCTCGAGCGGTGACAAACTCAGGTAGTCGACTCCTGGATTAGAGAAGGTGATGTGAGGGTAGTACCTTGGTTTCATCCACGTCCGACATCCGCTTGAAGGATGACAAGAACGAGGCGATAAGTGATGACACGCGTGTGAAGATGTACACCCCTGCAGGGTTAATGAACTATTCGAATAGCCGTGTCCGCGGTTATGGACTACTTGGAAACCTCTACTTGATCATAGATAATTTGAATGGATACTTATAAAACTCGCAAGATAAGCGTGAGTGCTATGGTGTGCCTCCTCGTGGGGAAGTCGAGGAAGTAACCATAGTGGTGTTTTGGTTGGAGATGTAGTGGACTCGTGTACGCTTCTTACCTCAAAGTCTGGTACTCGTAGTACAGGATTAGCCAAGTCAAAGCTGGCACTTCTGCATGTTGAACCCCACCTCCTTTACCTTGATACTTGAGAATGAGTAGTATAGTTCTGATGTAAGTCTTGCTGAGTACGACTTTGTACTCATGTTTGCTTATTCTATGTTTTAGATGAGAACCCGGACCCCGATGGAGTCACCGACCTGAAGCTCGACGTTGACCTTGGTAGTGTAGTCCCAGACAGCAGTCTGGTCCCTCGTGGAAGGGCATGTTTGTTGTACAAGGCTTCTCTAAGCCATTTGTTAAATTTTTCTGTACTCAGACCTAATTTGCTTCCGTTGTATGATGTAATGTTGATCACAGACATGTGATCTTTGTATGCTCTATGTGTATATCAATAAAGAGTACTTTGTAGAGTTATGTGATGATACCTGTTGTTCATACTAGGCATGTGTGCTGCGTGTATGATTATAACATGCATGTCTTAGTATGGGTTTTCGAGACCTTAGTTGTGTTCTGGCTGGCGGTCTTTTATACACCAAGTGGCCCTTAGATGTGCGCAGCTTGGGGCATCGCGATGCGATTGCTCGTGACTCTGTCACGTGCACACTTTGTTGTATGATCGAGCCCGCCCTAGACCCCGACTAAGTGATCGGGCTGGAGTAAGTCTATGTAAGAGTCAGGATCCAATCGATAACATGGTTGAGGTGACTTGTCTATGAGTATGGGATTCACCATCCATAAGCATTTAGACTTGTGAGCGGACGATGAGGACCCATCTCAGTTGATCATCCGGCCTGAATGGGATGCCCCTCACGTTCGATGCTTACCGAGAACGTTCTGTACTTGGCCTTGTCTGCTTAGACAAGTGGGTACGGTTCTCGGCTCTCCATGTGATTGTATCGTGACTGGAATTACATACGCTAACCCCGGGTCCCGACAGACTTGGTATCAGAGCAGGACTGTCTGTAGGATTATCAAACCCTTGGTCGAAGTCGAGTCTAGCATTCTATAGTTATATAGTTACTTCGGTATAAAGGGAACAACGTAAGGCTTCTTTTTCTCCTTACCCTCATCGATCTGAGTTCTGGGTCACCCTAATCTTTTCTACGGGATGATAGGACTAGGCTCATCTATGTCTTACTAGAACATCTCGTTGAGTGCTTTCTTTTCGCCGTAGGATTATGGTGGTCGTCCAGAGTCTTCCTGTTTTGAGTTCCTTGAGGAAGTTCTGTCCAATCTCCTCGAGGTTGTCTTGTTTTCCATCCCGGTGTAGCCGTTATGCTGCCGGATTTGTTCCAAGTTTCTATGAATCATTGCCTTCGCATTATAATCTTTTCCGCCTTCATCATGTCTTTTTATCCTTGAATCCATCATCCAACCTGTTCTGATTGTTGATTTTTATCACACAGGATGTCAGGTGGAACTCGTAGTGCTGTTCGTCGGAATCGAGACCATGTTCGGAATCGAAATGATGATGAACCTCTACCACCGCCTTCTGCGGCGGAAATCATGATGGAAGCTGAGAAGAATCAACGCGATCAAACACGTCTTCTGGAGCTCATTGAGCAGAATACCTCACGTCATTGCAATGTGGTTGTGAGCATTCAGGACTGTATCCTCCTCAAGCCACCGGTATTCCGATGTTCTTCTGAGCCCCTTGAAGCTGATGATTGGCTCCGTTCCATCGAGCGTAAGCTTGACACTGCATATGTTGCTCCCGATGATCGAGTTATATTCGCGACATACTTTCTGGAAGGTGCTGCTGCTGAATGGTGGGAGAACTATGTTGCTATGCAGCCAGGTGGTCACCTAGTGACTTGGCAGGAGTTCTGTGTTGCCTTTCGAGGGTACCACCTTCTGGATGAGTTGATGGAACGCAAGAAGGAAGAGTTCTGCAATTTGACTCAAGGAGAGATGTCCATCCATGAGTATGTGAGAGAGTTCAACCGTCTTGCTCGGTATGCCCAAGATGAGATCACCACCGATGCCAGAAAGCAGGCAAGGTTCCGTAAGGGACTTAGCCCCATCCTTCGTCATGATCTCAACCTCATCGAATTTGCCACCTTTGAGGATTTAGTCAACAGATCCTTCAGAGCTGAGCATGGCAATGAAATTTTCGAAGAGTCCCGCAAGCATGCTCTTGAGCTTGCTCCTTCTTCAAGTTCAACCCCTCAGAAACGCCAACTTTGGATTCCAACCAGAACCATACCTCAACACCTTCTCCAGAGGCCACCACCAAATATATGCCATCCACCTCAACACATTGTTCCACCCCGGAATGATGGTGTGCGGCCAAGTAATCCCACTCCCAGCAATTCAGACAGGGTATGCTTTAAGTGTGGTCTTCCAGGCCATTACTATCGTCAATGCCCTCAGGTCTTGATGGCACCACGTCATTCTCGACCCAAGCCTCCAAAGAAATCCACCACCAAGACCATCCAAGAAAAGCTTTCAGTCACAAGTAGTGGTTATGTGAACCAAATCTCAATTGAGGAAACCACTGCTGCTTCTGACGTCATTCTTGGCACACTCCCAGTCAATCATATCCCCACCTCCGTTCTTTTCGATCCAAGAGCTTCTCATTCATTCATGTCGGAGAGTTATGCACTTCGTCATGGATTTTCTTTTGAAGAAATGTTTTCTCCAATGATCATTCAAACTCCTGGTTCAAAGTGGCAAACTAATAGAGTAAGCCATGGTAATCAAATTGCAATTGAGGGTTTAGTATTCCTTGCTTCACTTATATCCCTCAAGTCTTCGGACATTGATGTCATCCTAGGAATGGATTGGTTATCAAGGCAAAATGCTTTCCTTGATTGTAAAGCCAAATCAGTCAAACTCACCCATCCTTCAGGCCAGACCATTGACTACACATCACCCAGTTCTAAAATCCAGATGCATACTTTGAATGTGCTTCCACTTCCAGACCTTGAAGATGTTCCGGTGGTTCGTGACTTTCCGGATGTCTTTCCTGAAGAGCTGTCGGGAATGCCACCCGAAAGGTGTGTAGAATTCATAGTGGATCTTATACCAGGCACAGCCCCAATCTCGAGACGTCCATATAGGATGGCCCCACATGAGTTAGCTGAGCTAAAAACCCAACTTGATGCTTCGTTGGCAAAAGGCTTCATGCGTCCTAGCTCATCGCCATGGGGTTGCCCCGTTCTGTTCGTAACGAAGAAAGATGGAACAGAAAGGATGTGCGTAGACTATCGCCCGCTAAATCTAGCGACGATAAAGAACAAGTACCCACTACCCAGGATCAATGATCTTTATGATCAACTTGCAGGATCCTCTGTCTTCTCCAAGATGGATTTGAGAGTAGGCTATCATCAAATCAAAATCCAAAATGAGGACATTCCCAAAACGGCTTTCACTACTCGTTATGGTCTTTACGAGTATACCGTCATGTCCTTTGGTTTAACCAATGCCCCCGCCACATTCTCGCGCTTAATAAATTCGATCTTCATGGAGTACCTAGATAAATTTGTTGTGGTTTATCTTGATGACATTCTCATCTACTCGAAGAACGAAGAAGAGCACGCAGAACATCTTAGGTTGGTATTGATGAAACTTAGAGAGCACCGCCTTTATGCCAACTTCTCCAAGTGCGAATTTTGGCTACCAGAAGTGACCTACTTAGGCCACGTGATTTCTGCGAAAGGTGTTGCAGTCAATCCCGAGAGAGTTCAGGCCGTCCTTGACTGGACTCCACCTGAATCGGTTAAGCAAGTTAGGAGTTTTCTTGGCTTAGCAAGCTATTGCCGACGCTTTGTCGAGAACTTTTCTAAAGTTGCAAAGCCTCTTACTGAACTCCTCAAGAAAGATAAGAAATTCCAATGGACTTCCAAGTGCGAGGAAAGCTTTCAAGAGCTAAAAAGAAGGTTGACTTATGCACCCGTACTTGCACCTCCAGACACCAAAAGGGATTTCGAGATCTATTGTGATGCTTCACGGCAAGGGTTAGGATGCATACTTATGCAAGATCGACATGTGGTAGCTTATGCTTCACGCCAGTTGCGGCCACATGAAGAGAACTATCCTACCCATGATCTTGAACTCGCTGCCGTAGTTCATGCCCTGAAGACTTGGCGACATTACCTCCTTGGTAATCGTTGTGAAATATATTCCGATCACCAAAGCCTCAAATACATTTTCACCCAGCCAGATCTTAATCTCAGGCAAAGACGCTGGATGGAGTTGATAAAAGATTATGACTTAGGAATTTCTTACACCCCAGGCAAAGCCAATGTCATGGCTGATGCACTAAGTCGTAAGTCGTATTGTAACAACCTCATGTTACAACAGTATCAACCACTTCTTCATGAGGAATTTTGCAAGCTTAATCTTGAGATAGTTCCTCATGGATTTCTTTCTACCTTGGTGGCGAAACCAACCCTTGAGGATCAAATCATAGCGGCCCAGAAACAAGATAGTAGTATTCAAGAGATCAAGCAGAACATTGTTAGCGGAGTTGCTAAATGTTTTTCTGCAAATGATCAAGGAACAATATTCTTTGAAAATCGTTTAGTAGTTCCTGAGAATGAAAACCTAAAGCAGCTGATCCTTAAGGAAGCTCATGACACTCCCCTCTCCATTCATCCCGGTAGCACAAAAATGTACCGAGATCTGCGCCAGAGATTTTGGTGGACCCGGATGAAGAGAGACATTGCACAATTTGTTGCTGAATGTGATGTTTGTCGTCGCATTAAGGAAGAACACCAAAGACCTGCTGGTACTCTTCAACCATTGTCTATTCCCGAGTGGAAATGGGACAAGGTCGGTATGGACTTCATCACCGGCTTTCCAAAAACCCAGAAAGGAAATGATGCCATCTTCGTGGTCATTGATAGACTTTCCAAAGTTGCTCACTTTCTTCCTGTTCGCGAGTCTATAACTGCTAGTCAGTTGGCGGACTTGTACGTCTCTAGAATAGTGTCTCTTCACGGTGTTCCTTTGGTGATCAATTCTGATCGTGGTAGCCTTTTCACCTCTAGATTTTGGGAAAGTTTTCAAAATGCTATGGGAACTCATCTATCCTTTAGTGCAGCTTTCCACCCTCAATCTAGCGGTCAAGTTGAAAGGGTAAATCAAATCTTGGAAGACATGCTCAGAGCTTGTGTTATCTCATTCGGAAAGAATTGGGAGAAATCTCTTCCATTTGCCGAATTTGCTTATAACAATAGCTATCAATCTAGTCTGAACATGGCTCCCTTTGAATTCCTCTACGGACGACGATGTCGAACACCCCTAAACTGGTCAGAAACCGGTGAAAGACAACTCTTTGGACCGGATATGATCAAGGAAGCAGAAGAGCAAGTTCGCATTATTCGTGATCGTTTGAAAGCCACTCAGTCTCGTCAAAAGAGCTACTATGATCGTCATCATAGAGAGGAGAGCTACAATATTGATGAGAAGGCTTACCTCCGGGTTACTCCTCTGAAGGGAACCCAAAGATTCGGTATCAAAGGCAACTTGGCCCCACGTTACATCGGACCTTTCCGCATTATTTCTAAACGTGGAGAAGTTGCCTACCAACTTGAACTACCTCCGCACCTTTCCCGAGTAGATGATGTATTCCATGTGTCACAACTCAGGCGTTGCTTCAAGGACCCCATCCGCGAAGTCGACCATGAAGCGCTTGATCTCCAAGATGACCTTTCTTATCGAGAGTACCCTGTTCGTATTCTTGATTCCGCAGAGCGTGTCACTCGTCGTCAGAAGATCAGGTTCCTTAAAGTTCAATGGTCACATCACTCCGAGAAATAAGCAACATGGGAAAGAGAAGACCGCCTCCGTGCCGAGTACCCCACCTTCCTTCCGACGACTTCTGAATCTCGGAACGAGATTCTTTTGAGTGGGGGCGAGTTGTCAGAACCCCAACTAGGGTAAGTGCTAGGGCTTGTTTGACCCTTTTGCATCATGAAAAATTCAAAAGAAATTCAAAAATGGGGAAACAGAAAGCCCTGAGAATTTAATTCAAATGGCCAGATAAAAATATTTTTCCAAAAATCATTTGAATGATTGGAAAATTCCTAGAAATGTTGCTGATCATTTTAAAAGTGGTTTGGGATCAATCCCATGCACATGGAATTTTCTAATATTCAAATAGTGCTCTAGAAATTAAAGTTTACCCCTATTTGAATTGAAATTCAAATTTATTGAATTTCAAAAATGTCCAAATTATTTATGTGACTAGCTACTGGTCACCTAGGATTTATAAAAGTAATTGGACATTTATTAAAAATGCCTAACTAATTTAATTAGTGGGGCCAACCTATTTACAGAAAAACTAAAAAGAAAAAGAGTGGAACAACCTTACCTAACGCCCACAGGCGGGGCCCACCTTACCTCGGCCTGGCCCAGCCCAACCGACCACCTTGTCTTCTTCCTCCCCTCGATCCCAAGCTGCTCGGTGGCGAGCCGTGGGTGCGCCGACGCCACCGAGGCCTCTCCGGAGCCCCCTCTTCTCTCCCAAGGCGCCACGCAGCTCGCCCAGAACCCCCCGCTCTACTTCCCCTATCTCTTGACCTCCTCCCCCTCTCCCTCTCCCGTTCCTGCGCGGAACCGAAGCCCAGCCGGAGCACGCCGCCGTAGAACTCGCGGCCACCGTGCCCCACTCGTCGCCGCAAGCTGTCCAGAAGCTCCGCCGGCATCGACTTCCTCAAGCCGCGCAATGAATCGAGGCCAGGGACCCTTGGAAGAGCCGCCAGCTTCAAGTTCTTCTCCACGGCCGCCGTACACCATTGCCGGAATTCGCCGTCGCCTCGCATCCTCCGGCCTCCTCGAGCCCGTCTCTGCAACCAGGGTGATCATGCGCTCAATTCCCCTCATTTTGCCGCTCGAATCTGTGCCCGAATCGCGTTTCACCTTGGTCCAGTCCACGGCCGCCGCAAGAGGTCGCCGCCGACGAGCTTCCGGGCCTCCCCTTGAGCCCCCGATGGCGTAGCTCGAAGCGGACGAGCACGGGCATCACTCCGATGCCCTCCGCGTGCCCAGCCGTGCCCGGAAACGCCGTCCGCAGCGGGCGCCGCCGTGCGGTTTGGTCACCGGCGGCTAACCGCCGGCGAGCCATTTAGCTTAGGGGCTAATCCCCTGTCAGTTGACCCTTAGGTCACTGACTGGTGGGCCCTAGCCCCCCCCTAATGACTCGGTTTAGCTAATTAAACCGGTTTAAACCCCTCTGTGACTGACCAGCCGACCCCACCTGTCAGGCCCCCTGGTGACATCAGCATTGCGTCATGCTGACGCAATAAACATTTTTTTTCAGAGAATTAATTTAATCCAGAAAATTCCAGAAAATCATTTAAACTTGGAAAATTCATAACTAATTCATTTTAACTCCAAATATAACAAATAATATGTCTAAAAATATCAGAAAAACCCAAGGATTATGAATATGGGCTCTAATTTCATGTTTGACCATTTTAAAATGGGTGAACAGTGCAAAACATCCTTATGGCTTTATTTCAAATTCTAATTTGAAGCACATTTGCAAATGACTTTGCATTTGACTTCTTTTAAATGGAATTGTACCCATATTGTGACCAAGAACATCACCATTTCAATATTGATCATGTGTTTGAGCATTGCAAATAAATTTATACCTTGTTTGATTGTTTGCTCGATAGATGTGCAACCGGAACTAGAGGCCACCCCCTTCGTTGAAGACACCGTTATCGAACCTCGTCAGCAAGGCAAGCAAACCCCATTGATCATGTCTATAAAATGATATTTCCCTCTCAGTCTCGCTTATGCATGTTTAGGAGATCATCGAGACACGTTCTTTCGCATAGTTGAACCCATTCCGATGCATGACCTATCATTTTGCCACTGTATTAAGCAAACCACAATCCTAGCAGATTTAGGAGTTGGTTGATGAGCATGTGGCCCCTACAACTGTTACTGCTTTTGCTGCTTAGTGATATAATGAGGATGTTTTAATTGTGAGTCGGGATGGAATGAACACAGTGATGCTGATGTAAACGTGTTGGTGAATCCACCCTAAACAAAGGTGAACGATGAGAGGCTGTGTAGGAGTACACAGTGGGTTGTCTCGTTGAACACTGCCCTAGGCCCCGAGTTCCTGTTTTGTGATCCAAGACAAAGAGTATGACCACATGTAGGGTTTTATGGGAGCCCCGTTTGGCCTCTTTACGTACCCGATCCAGTCCAGGAGTCACACTAGATTCGGACTTTCCATTTGATTTATGTATAGATATGTGGGTGGACCTGTGAGGCAGTGAAACCATCTGTCAAAGGTGGCGTCTCGGTCCCTTACATTATCTGAGTCCGTTTCGTGGAACCGGCCGGACTCTCGAGCGGTGACAAACTCAGGTAGTCGACTCCTGGATTAGAGAAGGTGATGTGAGGGTAGTACCTTGGTTTCATCCACGTCCGACATCCGCTTGAAGGATGACAAGAACGAGGCGATAAGTGATGACACGCGTGTGAAGATGTACACCCCTGCAGGGTTAATGAACTATTCGAATAGCCGTGTCCGCGGTTATGGACTACTTGGAAACCTCTACTTGATCATAGATAATTTGAATGGATACTTATAAAACTCGCAAGATAAGCGTGAGTGCTATGGTGTGCCTCCTCGTGGGGAAGTCGAGGAAGTAACCATAGTGGTGTTTTGGTTGGAGATGTAGTGGACTCGTGTACGCTTCTTACCTCAAAGTCGTGTACTCGTAGTACAGGATTAGCCAAGTCAAAGCTGGCACTTCTGCATGTTGAACCCCACCTCCTTTACCTTGATACTTGAGCATGAGTAGTATAGTTCTGATGTAAGTCTTGCTGAGTACGACTTTGTACTCATGTTTTCTTATTCTATGTTTTAGATGAGAACCCGGACCCCGATGGAGTCACCGACCTGAAGCTCGACGTTGACCTTGGTAGTGTAGTCCCAGACAGCAGTCTGGTCCCTCGTGGAAGGGCATGTTTGTTGTACAAGGCTTCTCTAAGCCATTTGTTAAATTTGTCTGTACTCAGACCTAATTTGCTTCCGTTGTATGATGTAATGTTGATCACAGACATGTGATCTTTGTATGCTCTATGTGTATATCAATAAAGAGTACTTTGTAGAGTTATGTGATGATACCTGCTGTTCATACTAGGCATGTGTGCTGCGTGTATGATTATAACATGCATGTCTTAGTATGGGTTTTCGAGACCTTAGTTGTGTTCTGGCTGGCGGTCTTTTATACACCAAGTGGCCCTTAGATGTGCGCAGCTTGGGGCATCGCGATGCGATTTCTCGTGACTCTGTCACGTGCACACTTTGTTGTATGATCGAGCCCGCCCTAGACCCCGACTAAGTGATCGGGCTGGAGTAAGTCTATGTAAGAGTCAGGATCCAATCGATAACATGGTTGAGGCGACTTGTCTATGAGTATGGGATTCACCACCCATAAGCATTTAGACTTGTGAGCGGACGATGAGGACCCATCTCAGTTGATCATCCGGCCTGAATGGGATGCCCCTCACGTTCGATGCTTACCGAGAACGTTCTGTGCTTGGCCTTGTCTGCTTAGACAAGTGGGTACGGTTCTCGGCTCTCCATGTGATTTTATCGTGACTGGAATTACATACGCTAACCCCGGGTCCCGACATTAGTACCCTTAAAATAATTTTTTCCCACTAGATATAAAGATATTCTTGAAGAAGTACTGTTTATCAAGATTGCCAAAAGGTTTTTGCAAAGAAAAATCAAGATTAAGGTTTGCAAAAGTAAGGAGGGACAAAACATGGCAGAATCTGTGAAAAACAGGACATCAGGTAGTAGAGAATTTTTTTGGGGTACGTCTGCAACTCAAATCAAAAAACTCAGAACATTGGAAAGTTCCGCGATTGTATAGAGCACGATGTATAAACTATTCAGCTCAAAAAGATGAACTGGTGATTTGATCCGATTTTTCCCATCACGAAGACAGAATCTGTTTTCTGGACAGCATGTCACAACTTTCTCTTCCCTTGTCATATGAGGCTATAAATTGGCACAAAGCTTGAAAATAAAGATACAATGATGTTTCTACAGTAGTAGCAATCATCAAGACCACTAAAAACAGAAGTAAAAACATCTGGGGTTGCCTCCCAACAAGCGCTTTCTTTTACGCCTTTAAGCTAGGCATAAAGCAAAAGAAGAACCAAGTTTTATCAAGAGAAAGAGAATAGCTAGCCCGTGTAACGGACTCAAAAGGTAACTTGATTTTCTTTCTAGGGAAGTGTTCCATCCCCTTTTTGAGAGGGAACTGAAATTTTATATTCCCCTCTTTCATGTCAATGATAGCACCAACGGTGCGAAGAAAAGGACGTCCAAAATAATTGGACATAAAGGTTCACACTCTATATCCATAATAATGAAATCAACGGGAACATAGTTGTCATTGAAAATGATAAGAACATCGTTCATCTTCCCCAAAGGTTTCTTTACGGAAGAGTCAATGAGACGAACACCAAAAGAACAAGAATCCAAAGGTTTCAATTCAAACATACCATACATTCTTTTGGGCATGAAGGAGGTACTGTCTCCAACGTCACATAAAGCGTAGCAAGAGAAGTTATTTAATTTAATTTTGATCATACGGTCCCAACCATCATCTAGCTTCCTAGGTATGTAGGCTTCTATCCTAAACTTCTGCTCCCTAGCTTTGATGAGAACATTTGTGATATCTGATGGCGTGGAAGTGATAATGGCTTCTCGCCCTTTGTTGGTTACCCCAAGTGGAAGGTGAGATGTAGGATAGCAGCAACTTTCCCCTATGTAGATGGCAGGTTTTGTCTCCCGTAGGACTCCGACGATGATAAGTAGGTGTCAGCGGCGCACCTGACGCGGACCTGCACACAACTTAACTTTGCTCCCAACGAAGTTCAGAGTGGTTGTCAATCTCTCTGGTCTTGTTGTTTACAAAGGATCAAAAACAAGACATAATGATAATGATAGCAACTGAAAGTAAATACTGAAAAGGAAATAACCTTGTAAACAGTGATGAGAATATGGACCGGGGTCCCGTGATATTCACTAGTGATGTCTCTCTCCTGAAAGGCGATAAAACTGCTATGTGAGGTAAACAAATTACAGATGGGCAATTGAAAGGATTATAAACGCACCGCAATGCTAACTATGCTACAAAATAAGGGAAGAGGCTCATAAGCATGGGCTGTACGCCAAAATAAGTAGACCGAAATCCATCTGCATCTACTACTAATCATCCACCTTGAGATATCTATCCAGAACCTCTCGTTGGTATTAAGTTGCGAGCCCCACCCAAAGCGTAAACCCAACGCAACAGACAACTGCATTAAAAAGATCTTTGCGTAAAGTAAACAATCCTTGCAACCGCGGTTACAAGCACCGTTATTTTCCCCCTTGTGGCCACATCACATCCCCTAGACTCAAGTTTCTGTCACTCAAGCGTGTCATCAGGGGTCATGTACCCACAATCGAGCATAACGTTCCCTCTTGGAGTCACTACCTACTACTTGGCCAAAGCAATAAACAGCAATGGAGAACATGCAAGAATTACTTAGGAACAAAAATATAAGAGATAAAAACAAAATATATTACTCTATCACGATCTGAACATAATCTCATAATCCATTAGATCCCATCAAACTCAGCATATTAACAGCAGAAGAATTACATATGTGCCTCGATCATGTAGGGCAGCTCACGAGATCTAAACCATGAAGAACAAAGGGGAGAGGAGAACATCACATAGCTACTGATCACGGACCCATGATCGAAAGAAACCTACTCACGGAACATCCGGGAAGCGTCCATGGTGGAGGAGAAGCTCTCGGAGGTCAATCCTCCCTCCGGCAGAGTGCCGGGAAGGGTCCTGACGGTTCTCCCGATCTTGGAAGCGCGGCGGCGGCAGAACAGAGGCGAATTTGCGAAATAGAGTTCTGCATCGGAGTTTCCCCGTGACGGAAATAAATAGGCGAAGGGGGGAAGCCAAGGGGGCCACCAGGGGTCCAGGCGCCCCCCTGGCGCGGCCAGGCCCCTGGCCGCGCCAGGTGGCCGCCTGGGCACCTGGTGGTGGCCCCCTGGCCCTCCTTCGGGGTACGGAAAGTTTCCGGCATGCTGATTTTTATCTAATTTTCCCGGATTTTTGAAGCACTTTTTATATGGGGAAAAACTGAAATAGAAAAACAACAGAAAACAGGGACTGGCACTGGGTGCACTGAGTTAGTAGGTTGGTCCAAATATGATCAAAAGTGTATGAAAGTGTATCTAGATTATAGCAATATCACACAAAACATCCATGGAACGAGCAGAAATTATCGAGACGTTTGAGACGTATCAATTTCCCCAAGCTTAATTCCTGCTCGTCCTCGAGTAGGTAAATGATAACAAACATAATTTCTGTGGTGACATGCTAGCAACCATATAAGAACTTTGAAAAGTAAAGCAATCAAGGTATGTGGTTCAATTCAAGTCATAACATGCAAGAGTCTATATTAGCATTGAAACAAGCAATGAAAGAACATTAGGTGCAAGAGCTCTCGCTGTCCGTGACTCAAATTTCTCCAAATGGTGTTTGCGTGCAAGGAGGGGGATAGGTAATACGAGAAAAAATTATTTTTTTTGAGAACTCAATCTACTAAAGTTTCACACTTGGTCTTCTTTGGAATCTTATCTTGACTCGTCCCCATACCACTAGCTAGGTACAAGTCAATTTGATCCACTCCTTTTCGATATTTTGAGCACTCATGCAATGGATGAGCGTAAGGACGAGAGTTGACACTTAGGATGGCAAAGAGAGAATATTGTGGAGGAGGAAGACAAAAAGGGCGAGAAAGGCTCACATCAATGAGGACAATCATAGGCGAGAAGGCCAAATGATATATATTATGTGAGGAGTAGGGATTGCCATGCAACGGATGCACATATGTGCTGGAAATCTCTCCAATGGAATTAGTGGGGTGCATCTAACTTGCTCGCTCATGAAGACCTAGAGCTCTTTTGAGGAGGCTCATCCTTGGAATATGCAAGCCAAGTTCTATAGTGTGAAGGTCCCCACATAGCTATATGCATGATCGTATTGATGGAGTAGAAGGATAAGAAGGACTACTAGTGTGGATCTTTCAAAAGGATAGTAGTGTTGCCCCTTTCTCTCTTTTTATTTTATTTTTCTGTTTTTTCTATTTTTTTGTATTTTTTGGTGGCCTCAATGGCTCTATCTATTTAACTCTCATTTGTCTTCTTTGGGATCTTTTATTTTGTCCACTTTGGGATCTTTTCCTCACTTAAGGGAAACACTCTAATTTACAAGAGGGTATAGAAGATCTTTCACACTTTACAAGGTACTCAAATCTTAAAGAAGATGTAGCTATCATGATGTATGCAATGTATGCCGCTGCCAGTGTAGCAGGAACATGTATGACATGAAGATCAAGTCATGAAGAGGTGGATGTTGCATGGCAATATATCTCAGAAAGGCTATCGAAATTCCTTGATAGGTAGGTATGGTGGTTGTTTTGAGGAAAGATATAAGGAGGTTTATGATGACAGAGCGTATCATGCCAAGGGTTTGGATGTACCGGCGATGGTGGACACCAACTCTCGGAGTGAGAAGGAGGCAATGCACGGCATAGGAGAGGCTACCAAATATGAGGAGGTAGAAGTGTCAACTGTCAATACTTACATTAGTCCAAAGAACTCATGCACTTATTTTCAGTAACTCTCAATCTAATAAGGAGGTTCACAAAGAGACAAGTACCCCGAGGAGGAGTGTATGGGGGTTTGGTTATCCTTTTGCATCCTCGACTCATGGTACGTGAGTGTACTCTATTATTCTATCCCTCCAAAGATTAGCGATCCATCTAGTAGCTAGATTTCTCAACTAGTTTTGTAGGTTTTGATAATAAACACAGATTTTCCAAAATACGACACCTATCACTAATAGGCTAGAGCTCTTGACAACAAAAGTTCAAACATTACTCACATTAATACCTCAAAACTATTGCAAGTTACTACTAAAATTAAATAGCAACCTCAATTACCTACTTTCAAAACAAGACACAACTCAGTGCAACAACCAACTCTCTTAACAAGATAAACATGAAAACTAAAGAGAGTTCCAGCAACAAACTAAAAAAGGCAAGGCTCTTGCTAAAGACAAACTAAAACTAAAACTAAACATGGCAGTAGCTACAAAAAGATATAGAACACACAATAGTAAAAAGATAGGCATGAAAAATCCTATGATGTGTTCTAGATTTTGAAAGTGGAGCATATTTCAATCCCACAAAAAGTAAGACGGGGTCTAACTTGTTATGAACAGAAAGCAAAGCTAAAGAAAACTAAAAATAAAACCTAAGAGCGAGATGCTCCAAGCATAGCACATAACGCATGAAGTGATAAAAATATAGTGAGACGAAGGATGAACTGATGATTGTTGATGGAGAAGGGGATGCACGGGGGCTTCCCCAAGCTTAGACGCTTGAGTCTCCTTGAATATTTATTGGGGATGCATGGGGGCATCCCCAAGCTTGAGCGCTTGACACTCTCGAATCTTCTTTCATCATCTTCCATCGCACACTTGAAAACTACCTTCATACATAACTCATCATAAGCTGATTAGAGAGGTTTGTACCCTTAATAAATAATTTTTCCCCACTGGATATAAAGATATTCTTGAAGAGCTACTGTTTCTCAAGATTGCCAAGAGGTTTTTGCAAAGAAAAAGCAAGCTCAAGGTTTGCAAAAGTTAGGAGAGACAAATCGGGGCAGAATCTGTGAAAAAACAGAACAGCAGGTAGTAACGAATTTTTTAGGGGTACTTCTGCAACTCAAATCAAAATTCTCAGAACATATGAAAGTTCCGTGATTGTATAGAGCACTCTGTGTAAAAAATTTAGCTCAAAAAGATGAACTGGTGATTTGATCCGATGTTTCCCGTCACGAAGACATAATCTGTTTTTGGGACAGGATGTCACAACTTTTGCTTCCCTTGTCATATGAAGCTATAACTTGGCACAAAGCTTGAAAATAAAGATACAATGATGTTGCTACAGTAGTAAAAATCATCAAGACCACTGAAAATAGAAGTAAAAAACATCTTGGGTTGCCTCCCAACAAGCGATTTCTTTTACGCCTTTAAGCTAGGCATAAAGAATTTTAAAGGTGCTCTCACAAGAATAAGAATTTGAAGCAAAGGAGAGCATCAAGAAGCAAATATGAAACACATTTACGCCTAACCCACTTCCTATGCATAGGCATCTTGTAATAAAATAAATCAAAGAAGCACAAAGTGACATGCATAGGAAGGTGGAACAAGAACAACTTCAAAACTTTCAACATGAAGAGAGGAGTTTTAGTAATATGGAAGTTTTTATAACCAAGCTTTCCTCTCTCAAAATAATTTTGAGTAGCATCATGAACAACATCAAGAATATAACTATCACATAAAGCATGTTGTTCATGATCTACAAGCACACGTGTGTAGTTTTCAACACGGTCTTTAGGAACATAAGATAAATGCAACCCATCACATTGAGCCTCAATAAGAGCACAGTTCTCCAGAATATGAGTTGGAGATTTCAAACAGATAATAGGACAATCAAGTGTGGGTGCAATAGCAACAATTTCATGCTTAATATAAGGAACTATAGAAAGTTCATCTTCGTAAGCAACATCCATAGTGGCATCTTGGCCAAAAGTATAGAAGGCATCAACTTCATCAAAAAGGGATATTTCAAAAGAATCCATAGGATCATAACATTCATATAAGGTAAGAGTCAAAGAGTTACTCTCATTGGAAGGTAGACATGGATGGATCCATTCTTCCTCCTTTTGTTCGTCACTCTCCTCCTCTTTTTCATCCAAGGGGCTTTCGGGTTCAGCAATTTCTTCTTCCATAGAGTCCTGCAAAACATTAGTCTCTTCCCTTGGGAAGAGATTCTCTCAAGATGATCAGTAATATAATAATTTGCATCGTAATTTTCCAAACAATAGTTAAGTATAGCAAGACTCAGATTTTTAAGGGGCATCATCAATATTTTTAAGAAGAGAAGTAATTTCATAGGCACCCTTATAAGCAACAAATTCTTCTATTTCCTCTGCATCATAAAAATCATAGTTTCTCTTAGCATAAGAAGCTAAGGTTTCATCATCATTGTACTCGCATTGGAAAGCAAGGTGTTTGTGCCTCATAAAGCAACAAGATTCATCCCTGCAAAAAGATATATTATATATTGAGCACAAGTTTCTAGCATACTCATACAACTGATGTATTTGTTTCCATAAGTGTATCCCCTTTTCAGACAAGCGGTGTTCCTTGTACCACTTTTTTTATCCTCGATGAATCCTCCATGCCAATAAGAGCTGGTTTCAAAGAAGTCAGACATTGATTGGCAAGTAAGGAACAAGACATACTATTTTTTTGGATTTTTTATAAAGGACACAAAGATAAAAACTGAAAGCTAAACTAACAAGACTAAAAAGTTAAGGTAGAAGGTAGTGGGCAACTCCCCTATCTTATCACTCAGAGTCCGCGGCAACGGCGCCAGAAATTTGCTTGATGGCGTGGAAGTGATAATGGCTTCTCGCCCTTCGTTGGTTACCCCAAGTGGAAGGTGAGATGTAGGATAGCAACAAATTTCCCCTATGTAGAGGATAGGGTTTTTCTCCCGTAGGACTCCGACGATGATAAGTAGGTGTCAGCGGCGCACCTGACGCGGACCTGCACACAACACAATTAACTTTGCTCCCAACAAAGTTCAGAGAGGTTGTCAATCTCTCCGGTCTTGTTGTTTACAAAGGATCAAACACAAGAGATAATGATAATGATAGCAACTGAAAGTAAATACTGAAAAGGAAATAAGCTTGTAAACAGTGATGAGAATATGGACCGGGGTCCCGTGACGTTCACGAGTGATGTCTCTCTCCCAAAAGACGATAAAATTGCTATGCGAGGTAAACAAATTACAGATGGGCAATTGACAGGATTATAAACGCACCGCAATGCTAACTATGCTACAAAAGAAAGGAAGAGGCTCATAAGCATGGGAAGTGCACCAAAATTAGTAGACCAAAATCCATCTGCATCTAGTACTAATCATCCACCTTGAGATATCTATCCAGAAGCTCCCGGAGGTCGATCCTCCCTCCGGCAGGGTGCCGGGAAGGGTCCTTACGGTGCTCCCGATCTTGGAAGCGCGGCATCGGCGGAACATAGGCGAGTTTGAGAAATAGGGTTCTGTCTTCGGAGTTTCCCCGTGACGGAGAATAAATAGGCGAAGGGGGCAGCCAGGAGGGGCACCAGGGGTCCAAGCGCCCCCCCCCCCCCCCTGGCGTGGCCATGGCCCTGGCCGCGCCAGGTGGCCGCCTGGGCACCTGGTGGTGGCCCCCTGGCCCTCCTTCGGGGTTCAGGAAGCTTCCGGCACGCTGATTTTTTTATCTGATTTTTCGTGGATTTTTTGGAGCACTTTTTATATGGGGAAAAACTGAAATAGAAAAACAGCAGAAAACAGGGACTAGCACTGGGGTGCACTGAGTTAGTAGGTTAGTCCAAATATGATCAAAAGTGTATGAAAGTGTATCTAGATCATAGCAATATCATACAAAACATGCATGGAACGAACAGAAATTATCGGTACGTTTGAGACGTATCAATATGCTCCGTGAAGGCAAGATTGAGTGTGCTAGTGTGGGTGTCTCTAGACATTTTGTGTAACAAGCTGATAACTTCTGAGAGGGTGCAACTATCAAAATCAATATCACTACTATCAAAGGTGGTAGTAGTGTCATCTAAGCTCACTTGTTTGAAACCCTCTATGTTCATAGGAGTTTCTTATTCTACGGTTGAGGTATTAGCATCACCATTAATAGGTCCAATGGGACCAGGAGTGCATTCGGAGCTAATAGTTTGAGTGTCCTCAACAATTTGGATAGTGGCAACTGTGTGGTGTGTAGGAAGGCTCTTAATTCTATCCTCCTCCTCTTTTTCTCTAGCCCATCTTCCTAATATTTTCATTGATTTGTAATTGGATAGCATTAATAGGAGTGGAAGTCCTCTTATCAAGGGGAGAGGTTCTAATTTTTAACATCTCAACATCAAGGTCTAAGCTGTCTACCTTCAAAAAAAGATTATCTAATTTTACTAAATTTTCTTCTACATTCTTGTTGAAGGCTTTTTGGGTAGTGATAAAGTCTCTAAGCATACTTTCTAGTTCAAAAGTGGGGTTCTTCTTGCTAGGGTTGGTGTTGTTGTTCCCATAGTTAGATGGAAATGATCTAGGATTACTATCAAAGTTGCCCCTATAAGCATTGTTGTTGAAGTTGTTTCTAGCAATAAAGTTCACATCTACTTGTTCTTGAGCAACCAAAGAATTTAAAGGAACATCATGAGGATCAATAGAGGGTTGCTTGGTAAGTAGAGACATAATTAAGTCAAATTTTTCGTTTAGGGAGGTAATCTCCTCGACAGATTTTACCTTCCTACCTGTTGGAGCGCGTTCGGTGTGCCATTAGGAATAGTTGGTCATCATCTCATCGAGAAGTTTTGTGGAAGCACCAAGTGTAGTTTATATAAAGGTTCCTCCCGCGGCCGAATCTAACAGGTTTCGCGAGGTAAAGTTCAAGCCTGCATAAAAAGTCTCGATAACCATCCAGGTAGTCCAACCATGTGTAGGGCATTTCTTAACAAGAGATTTCATACGTTCCCAAGCTTGGGCAACGTTTTTATTATCCAATTGCTTAAAATTCATAATGTTACTCCTCAATTGGATAATTTTAGCAAGTGGGTAATACTTCCCAAGAAAAACATCTTTGCACTTATCCCAAGAATCTATCCTATTCCTAGGCAAAGATTGAAACCAGATTTTAGCTTCTCCTCTCAAAGATATAGGAAAAAGCTTGAGCTTAACAACATCACATTCTACTTCTTTATACTTTTGCATATCACATAATTCAACAAAATTATTCAAGTGTAAAGCAGCAGCATCTCCAGCACCAGAGAATTGATCTCTCATAACAAGGTTTAACAAAGCAGGTTTAATTTCATAAGAGGTAGCTGAAGTGGCAGGTGTGGTAATAGGAGTGCAGATAATGTCTTTGTTGTTGTGACTAGTTTAGTCACACAACTTGGTGTTTTCAGATGAACCCATAGTAGCAGCAAATGTGGCAGACTTTTTTTGTATTTTTTTATAAAGGACACAAAGATAAAAAAAACTGAAAGGTAAACTAACAAGACTAAAAATGTTGGGACCCGGGGTTAGCGTATGCAAGTCCCGCTACGACATAGTCATATGGAGAGCCGAGAACCGTACCCACTTGTCTAAGCAGACAAGGCCAAGCACAGAACGTTCTCGAAAAGCATCGTACGTGAGGGGCATCCCATCTAGGCCGGATGATCAACTGAGATGGGTCCTCATCGTCCGCACACAAGTCTAAATGATATGGGTGATGAACTCCCATATTCACAGACAAGTCGCCTCAACCATACTATCGACTATCTCATAACTCTTACATAGACTTACTCCAGCCCGATCACTTAGTCGGGGTCTAGGGCGGGCTCGATCATACATCAAAGTGTGCACGTGACAGAGTCACGAGCAATCGCATCGCGATGCCCCAAGTTGCGCACATCTAAGGGCCACTTGGTCTATAAAATACTGCCAGCCAGATCACAACTAAGGTCTCGAAAACCCGTACTAAGACATGCATGTTATTATCATACACGCAGCACACATGTCTAGTATGAACAGCAGGTACCATTGCAATTCTCTACAAAGTATACAACTTTATTGATAACTCTTACAGAGTGCACACAGAGATCACAAGTCTTTGATCCAACATTACATCAAACATGTGGATGCAAAGTAGGTCTGAGTACAGACAAGTTTAACAAATGGCTTAGAGAAGCCTTATTTATAAACAAGCCCTTCCACGAGGGAACCAGTCTGCTGACTGGGACTACACTAGCTTGGTCTTCAGCCGTTGAGCTCGAGGAAGAATCCACCTTCGGGGTCAGTGGGTTCATCTAAAACATAGAATAAGCAAACGTGAGTACAAAGTCGTACTCAGCAAGACTTACGTAGGAACTATACTACTCATGCACATGTATCAAGGCAAAGGGAGGTGGGGTTCAAATGCAGAAGTGCCAGCTTTGACTTGGCTAGTCCTGAACTATGAGTACCAGACTTGAGGTAAGAAGCATACACGAGTCCACTACATGTCTCCAACCAATTACACCACTATGGTGCCTTCCTCGACTTCCCACGAGAAAGCACGCCATAGCACTCACGCTTATCTTGGCAAGTTTTATAAGTATCCAGTTCAAGTTTTCTAATAATCAAGCTAAGCTTTCCAAGCAGTCCCTTACCGCGGACGCGGCTATTAGAATAGTTTTATTAACCCTGCAGGGGTTTACCGCTACACACACACACGCATCAGTTACCGCCTGGGAGTGGGACCCTTCAAGCGAGTACCAGCGAGGATGTTGCCACGACACTTCGCCCACAGCTCCGTTCTAGTCCAGAGAGTCGCCTATCTGAGGGGATCCGTATGGGAGTCCGGCCGAGGTTCCAGTACAGCCTCAAACGATGTGTACAGGGTCCCAAGCCGGTCTAAGTACCCGTTCATCCACTTCGCAGACCGTGCCACAACCCTACCAGAACTTGCGAACTAATGCGACTTCTGGGGTTCGAACGGGGTGAGGTACTAGGTCGAGAGGGGTCAGTGAGCCCAATGTATGGTTGCACTCTTTATCTTGGATCACCACACAAGAACTCGGACTTAAGGCGGTGTTCAACGAGACAACCCACTGTGTACTCCTACACAGCCTCTCATCATTCACCTTGTATTAGGGTAGATTCACCAACACAGTTTCACCTTCTTCAACATGATTGCTACCATCCCGACTCACAGATCAAAGTATCCTCATTGTAACTCTAAGCATGCAATAAGCAGTAACAGTTGCAGGGGCCACATGATATCAATCAACTCCTACATCTGCTAGGATTGTGGTTTGCTTACAACTGTGACAAAATGATAGGTCATGCAAAGGAATGGGTTCAACTATGCGGTAGAAACGCATCATGGTAATCATCCTAAACAATGCATAAGTGAGACTAAGAGGGAAGTGGCATTTTATCGACATGATCAATGGGGGTTTGCTTGCCTTGCTGACGAGGTTCAGTATCGGGGTCTTCAACGAAGGGGGTGGCCTATCCGGACAAGCGTGGCAAACATAGGATCAATATAAATGCAATGCTCAAACACGTGATCAATGTTGTAATGTGATGTTAATGGTTGCAATGTGTTGACAATTCCATCTAAATGAAGTATATTGCATTTGAGTTGCAAATTCAAACTCCATATTTGAATTTAAAAGGGTTCATATGCATGTTTTCTTCTGTTCCACCATTTTAAAATGGTCAAACATGAAAACAAAGTGCATATTCATAATCCTTGCATTTTTCTGATAATTTTAGACATATTATTTGTCCAATTTGGAGTTAAAATGAATTAGTTATGAATTTCCAAAGTTTATAGCTTTTCTGACTTTTTCTGAATTAAATAAATCATTTAACTGATTTACTGCGTCATGCTAACGCAAGGGTGACGTGGGGGGTGCTGACAGGTGGGGCCAGCATGTCAGTGGGGTTAGTTAACTAACTCTGTTAAATTAAACTAAGCCGGGGTGATTAGCAACCTGGGCCCACATGTCAGTGGCTTAGGGCTGGGTTAATTAACATCTAACCACGCCGGCCACGTCAGCTCGCCGGCGGCTCAACGCCGGCGACCAACCGACGCGGCGGCGTTTGCGCAAGACGTCGGCACAGGCCACCATTTGGCAAGCCAAGGCCACCAAAATGGAGCCCATGCACGCGCAGTTCATCCAGCATGCACGGGGAGGCTCGGGAGTCGCCGAAAGCTCGTCGACAACGTGCTCGGGCGGCAGCCGTGGCATGGCTTTGAAGCAGACGACGATGTGGTGCACGGGAGGACGCTGGAGTTAGCCCGTTCGGCTCCTGGAGGGCTCAGGAACATGATGCGCACCAAGAATCGGACGGGGAGGCACAGGAGCGAGCTCGAGCTCAACCATGGCGGAGGTCGTGCTCGGCTCCCATGGCGGAATCGGCTACAAGGGTTGCGGGGCGCTGCAAGCTTGGGGGGAAAACTCCTCTGCTCACCAGGGTTGCGATGGAGCAAACGGCAGGGGAGGGGGCGGTCCAGCGACGACGGAATCGACGAAGTACTCCGGCTGCCGGATATGAAGATGGCGACTCGATTCGGTGGCTCCAGAGGGCTTCAGCTCCCCATATTCTGCTCGAAGACGAAGACGACTATGGCGAAGACGATGGACAGGCTCCGGGGGCTTCTCGACGGCGATGGCCACGTCGGGGCACGGCAGTGCTCTGCGGTGGCGTTCGGGTTTGCGTGGACACGGCACAGGAGGAGAGGGAAAGGCTAGCCAGGGGGGAATGGATGTGGACATGTCAAGGGGGTCATCGTGGCGCGTCTAGAGGCCTCAGGGACGTCCACGACGAGCAGGAGGTGGCAAGCGGCGTCGGTGGCGTCGTGCATGCATTACAGCGAGCACCTTCGGGGCGCGGGGGAGGTAGACGACAAGGTGGGGTGGGCTGGGTCGGCTGCTTGGTTGCGGTGCAGTTAGTTGGGCCAGATCCAGGTGAGTTTCCTTTTCCATTTTCTTTTCTGTTTTATTTTCTGTATTTTTGTTTTGCTTTACTAATTAAATAGCTAGGCATTTTATTAAATGCCCCAAATTTATATATGGACTTACATGACTAGTAGCTAGTCATTCCCAAGTTTTGGCCATTTTTGAAATTCAAAATATTTGAATTCAAATTCAAATAGGGGTATTTGATTAATTCCAAGGTCCTGTTTGAATATTTGAAAAATCCATGAGCATGGGATTGCTACCACACCACTTGATATGTGATCACACTCATTTATGTGAGTTTTCAAAAATGCAAAAGGAATTTTTGGAGCAACTTTTATTCTGGCCATTTGAATTAAATTCATCTGGGGGGTTCTTCTCCCATTTCAATTTCTTTTTGAAATTTTTAACATGAATGCGATGTAGCTCTTGATCCTAGCACATACCTAACTTGGGGTTGTGACATTGTTTCCCCCCTTCTTCTGTCTTTGGGAGCCGACATTTGTGTTGGCTACCAAGTCAGAAGTAGTATGATCAAGCCGTCGCTTGGTTTGCTGACTCTGATTCTGGGATGTTTTGCCGCCGTTCTTGTTCTGGCCGGCTTTATCCTGTTGAGGTTCAGTATCCTTGGTTTTGTCAGACTCGACGTATTTAATGACTACGTTCATGAGCTCTCCTATATCCTTGACTGTCCTCTTGAGTCAGCCGAATTTTTGCACTAGGGGCTCGAACTTGCAGTTTCGTTCCAGGACGATGACGGCTGTTTGGGCAGTGATGGTGTCCGAGGAGTGGATTATTTCTGCAACCCGTCGTGCCCAGCTCAGGGTCGAGTCTCCTTCCTTCTGGACACAATGCTCCAAGTCGACGATTGTGGTAGCTCGCCGGTAGGTGCCTTGGAAGTTGTGGATAAATGTTTCCTTGAGATCCGTCCAGGAGGTGACGGAATTCTCTGGGAGGTTTTTGAACCATCTGCGAGCCGGCCCTTCCAACATCATTGTGAGGTAACTGGCACAAACTCCTTCGCTGGCTTGTAGCATGTCCATGGCTAGGTCATAACTTTCGATCCAAGCTGTCGGGTCCATGTCAGCTGTATAGTTCGCGATCTTACGTGGGCCCTTGAAATCTGATGGCAAGCGTGTATTTCGGAGAGCCGGCACCAGGCATCGGTTGCCCACGGATCTGCTGATGAACTCAACGTCTTGATCTTGGGGTGGAAGTTGGACCATCTGCTCTACCCGGCATTCAGGATAGAAGCTGTATGGTATGTCTTGGATCCTTATCACCCCTGGCGGGTCTGGTGGTGGAGCCCGGCGCTGGCGATGGCTGCTCGAGCCGGCCGGTGCTGGTGAATCCGCTTGTCGGCTCATACTTCGATATGGGGTCTCGTGTAGGTACTGGAATCCCTGTGAGTACTGGGCCTGCTGTGTGATTGCGGTCTTGAGCAAATCGATTGCCCCTCGAGTGGCCTGGTCTACTGGAGTGTCTCCGTGTGCCGGTACGCTGGCGAGGAACTGTGTTGCTTCCACCACATTATCCATGGGGTTATTGAAATGATCCGGAGGCGTATGGAATCGTTCCTGCCGTGGTGAAGGGACAGGTTGCCTTTGGTGGCGTGTATCCTGGAGGAGTCGATTGATGCATGTCCTGGAATAGACTCCGTGCCTGGAGATCAGCAGGGATCCGACTCGTGGGTCCGGAGCACGCGTTGGCGAGACTTAGTTTTTGAGCTTCTATCAACTGTGGCTCCTGTCGTAAGCGCCTGGTTTCTTGGGCGAGTTGGGTTTCTCTTTCCACCATTTGTGCGTTCTGGGAGTTAATTTCCCTCCGAATGCTCATCACTTGGGGCTTGAGTCCATTGACCCTGGTTCTCCAGGCTTTCTGGTTTTCAGCAGTCATTGGCGCAGCTAAGGCTTCATCCAAGGCGTTTAGGGCATCTGAGAGGACTTCTGCTCCTGTAAGAACTTCTGGCTATTCCCTACTTGGATTAGGGTCCGTGTTGTGAGTCGTCTCCACATTCTGGTTCTGCGCTGCACTTTGAGCCGGTTGGCTTCCCTGCTCTTCGGTGCCTGCCATGAACACTGTCACGCAATATGGAGGCTCGTACTGCGGAAAGTCGGGGTTGTATTCAGCTCTTCCTGTGCCAAGTCTGTTGCTCCCAGCGGATCGGATGGAGCCGGTGTCTGAGAAGCTTGTTTCACTGGGGTGTGAGTCAGCGTTAGATGTTTCTTCTGTGGTGTTGGGCGTCAGAGGCTCGACAGAGTGCGCCGACTCCGGAGATCCAGCGATGAACCCGACAAAAGTGTGCCTTGAGCCGGCATGTTGCCGACTCAAGGTTTCCAGAGGGACTTCAGGATCCGGCTCTGGCTCAGATCCGTCTGTCTTCCCGATGAAGATATGAATAGACCCGATCGGAACCTGATAACCGGATTCGACAAAATCAGCGTCAGGGCCCCAAGTCGAGTCGTCGATGCAGAGCTTTCCACGAATCCTTCCATGCCTTGCAGAGCCCCCCTAGAATCTCTACGCCTTCGAGCGCAGGCCCCACGGTGGGCGCCAACTGTCGTGGGGAAGTCACGGCAGATGTCCGTACAGTCGGACTTATCATGGGACCTTTGTTGTGAGGCGATTTCGAGGAGAGAGTCCACATTGACACAGGACTCGGCGATTTACCCAGGTTCGGCCCCGTCAATGCGGTAAATACCTACTCCTGCTTTTTGACTATAGGGGGATCAACTCTTCAATAGAAAGAGTCGATCGTATCAATTACAGTGATGGTGTTTCGCAACCTTAATCTCGTGGAGATCTAGGTTATGGCGCGAGTTGTCTAGTCTTGTCTTGAGGTAAGTTCTGGATCTGGCTCCGTGGTCCTCGGCTTATAAAGGTGCGGGGTCCCGGGATTCCTAGAGTCCGACTCCTACTCGATGTGGAGTTCTATTCTACTTTACAAGTTTGCTATACAAGGTAAGTCAAATTCCTTCTAGGGCTACAATCTTCACGCTTGGCACGTCAGACTCCTGGTCGGGTCTTCTTTGTGGGCCTTCATATGTAAGTCGGCTCAGAGGTTTCTAATGCCGATCCATCCCCCCGACAGATGGTTCTTCCCCTGAGCGAGGTAAGGGTTGATGACGTTGACGACGAACTTGTCCTTGGGGGAACTTGGGGAAGCCATGGCACCTAGGTCTAGCTAAAAGATCTCCTGGTAGAAACAGCTCGAAAAGAAAACACGCGAAATCGAGAGATACTGTTGCGGAACTATCCGGGCAAATATATAGCAAAAATTTCTGCAACAATAGGAAGGTAACGAGCCAAAGTGGAGTCGGAGACGGGCTCCGGGGTGCCCAGGCGGCCTCCCGGCGCGGCCAGGAGGTAGGCCGCGCCAGGGGGGTCCTGGGGCCCCTGGAGCTCCTCTCCGGCTCCAAATAGGCTCTGAATTTTCTATATTTTGCAAAAACTCGTAATCGAGAACTTTTATGGAGGTTTCGCGATGTTTCCTTACCGTAATACATACTATTCTTACTCTGCTTCTGCTGGTGTCTGAAACGGGGTTGCAACATATTCCTCATGAGTGGTTGTGTGTATTATATTTACATCATCGTTGACGGGATCTCCCGCCATGTAATGCTTGAGTCTTTGCCCATTCACAACTTGAGGTTTGGTGCCATCAAAATTGTTAATCTTGATTGCACCTGACCGGTAGACTTCTTCGATATGAAATGGCCCTTCCCATCTAGAAATTAATTTACCTGGAGAAAACCTGAAACGAGATCTAAACAACAAAAATTTATCTCCAACATTAAATTCATGTTTCAAAATCCTTCTATCATGCCACTTCTTTACCTTTTCCTTGAACATTTTAGCACTCTCGTAAGCTTCACTTCTCCACTCATCTAGAGAAGTCAAGTTCATGAGACGCTTTTCACCGGATAACTTTGGGTCAGCATTAAGCTCTCTAACAGCCCAGAAAGCTTTATGTTCTAATTCTAATGGCAAATGGCAAGCCTTGCCATAGACCATCTTATACGGGGACATTCCCATGGGGGTTTTGTAAGCAGTTCTATACGCCCACAAAGCATCTCCTAACTTCTTCGACCAGTCCTTTCTAGAACTGTTGACTATCTTTTCCAAGATCAGCTTGATCTCTCTATTGGTGGGCTCAACTTGGCCACTAGTTTGAGGATGGTACAGTGAAGCAATTCTATGATTGACATCGTACTTTTCTAGAGATTTTCTAAAAGCTCCATGCGTGAAGTGTGATCCTCCATCAGTCATAAGATACCTAGGTACACCAAACCTAGGGAAAATTACATCTTTGAGCATTTTCAAAGATGTCTTGTGATCAGCACTCTCAGTGGGGATTGCTTCAACCCACTTGGTCACATAATCAACAGCTACTAAAATGTGAGTGTACTTGTTTGAAGGAGGAAAAGGACCCATAAAATCAAAACCCCATCAATCAAAAGGCTCAATCACTAGTGAGTAATTCATAGGCATCTCATTCCTCCTACTAATATTACCAACTCTCTCACACTTATCACAAGATAAAACATAATTTCTAGCATCTTTAAAGAGAGTAGGCCAATAAAAACCTGATTGGAGAACCTTATGTGCGGTCCTCTCACCAGCGTGATGTCCTCCATAGGGACTATCGTGACATTGCTTGAGAATGTCCTTCTGCTCATGTTCCGGTATGCATCTTCTCACGATCCCGTCAGGACCTTCTTTGAAAGGATGAGGGTCATCCAAAAAGTAGTGCCTCAAATCATGGAAGAACTTCTTCCTTTGCTGAAATGTTAAACCTGGAGGCAAATACTTTGCAACGATAAAATTAGCATAATATGCAAGCCAAGGATCGTAAAGAGATTGTACTTTTACAACGGCAAGTTGTTCGTCTGGAAAACTGTCGTTGACTGGGATGAGATCATGCGGTATATCTTCCATCCTTGAAAGATTGTCCGCCACTGGATTGTCTGCTCCTTTTCTATCAACAATCTGTAGATCAAATTCTTGAAGAAAGAGTACCCACTTAAAGAGTCTTGGTTTGGCATCCTTCTTCGCCATAAGGTACTTAAGAGCAGCATGGTCAATATGAATAATAACTTTTGAATCAACAATATAAGGTCTAAACTTGTCACAAGCAAACACTACTGCTAAGAATTCCTTCTTAGTAGTAGCATAATTCTTTTGAGCACTATCAAGGGTTTTACTAGCATAATGTATAACATTCAATTTCTTATCAACCATTTTTCCTAAAACAGCTCCAACAGCAAAATCACTAGCATCACACATAATTTCAAAGGGCAAATTCCAATCAGGTGGTTGTACTATAGGAGCGGTTATCAAAGCTTTCTTAAAAACTTCGAAAGCCTCGTGAAAATCTTCATCAAATACAAAAGGAACATCCTTCTGGAGAAGATTAGTGAGGGGTCTCGAGGTCTTAGAAAAGTCTTTGATAAATCTTCTATAGAAACCAGCATGACCGAGAAAACTATGAATACCTTTAATGTCCCTTGGATAGGGCATCCTTTCAATAGCTTCAATCTTCGCCTTGTCCACTTCAATTCCCCTCTCGGAAATCTTGTGACCAAGAACGATCCCTTCGTTAACCATGAAGTGGCATTTTTTCCAGTTTAAAACTAAGTTTGTATCCTCTCATCTCTGCAAAACTTTATTAAGATTGTGGATACAGTGGTCAAAGGAAGTTCCATAGACGGAGAAATCGTCCATGAAGACTTCCACAATCTCCTCCCATAAACCATGAAAAATTGCAGACATACATCTCTGAAAATTAGCAGGTGCATTGCATAAACCAATAGGCATACGCCTGTAAGCATAAGTATCGTAAGGACACGTGAAAGTGGTCTTCTGTTGATTGGCAGTGTTAACATGAATTTGTGAGAAGCCGGAGTACCCATCAAGATAGCAAAAGTGGGTGTTTTTAGACAACCTCTCTAGCATCTGATCAATAAAGGGCAGCGGGTAGTGGTCCTTCCTGGTCGCTTTGTTCAACTTCATGTAATCAATACACATTCTATATCCAATAAGAACTCTTTGAGGCATTACTTCATTTTTATCATTAGGAACAATAGTCATACCTCCTTTCTTAGGAACACAATGAACTGGACTTACACGCCTACTATCAGCTATAGGATAGATGATACATGCGGCTAGAAGCTTGAGAATCTTCGTCCTAACCACGTCCTTGATCCTTGGGTTCAGCCGTCGTTGATGATCAACAACTGGCTTAGCATCGGGCTCGAGATTGATAGTGTGTTGGCAAATCGATGGGCTAATCACCTTAAGGTCGTCAAGGGTATAGCCCAAGGCACCACGGTGTCTGCGAAGTGTCTCCAATAATCGCTCTTCTTCAAATCCTAAAAGGTTAGCATTGATAATGACAGGATATATTTTCTTTTCATCCAAATAGGCATACTTGACCGTATCGGTCAGTGGTTTCAGGTCAAACAACGGGTGTTCTTTTGGTTGTGCTAGGATTCCTAAAGGCTCAATTGGAAGGTTGTGCTTCAGGATAGCAGTTTGTCTTGTGAATATTTCGTCTAAATCATTTCTTTCATGCATATCCATATCATTCTCGTGGTCTTCCATATATTGCTGCAAAGGATCATTAGGAGGAATAGCAATAGAAGCAATATTTTCAATAATTTTATCATCAATAAGTAAATTAGTACCACGAGGTTGCTTGGAAAATTTAGAAAAGTTAAATTCATATGGCTCACCATTGAATTCAACAGAGACTTTACCTTTTTTACAATTTATAATAGCACCACAAGTGCTAAGGAAAGGTCTACCAAAGATAATAGGGCAAAAACTATCTTGCACTAAACCAAGTACGAGAAAGTCGGTAGGATACTTTACCTCTCCACATAGGACTTCAACATCTCTCACAATTCCAATGGGAGAGATAGTTTCTTTGTTTGCTAGAAAAATAGTAACATCGATCTCTTCAAGTTCACAGGGTGAAATCTCACCCATGATCTCCTGATAGAGTGAATAAGGGATAGTGCTAGCACTGGATCCCAGATCGAAAAGCCCGTAATAGTTGTGATTTCATATCACGACAGATACAACTGGTGTACCTGGAATTGGGCTCTTATTCTTGGTTGTGACAATGTTAGTTGAAACAACACAAAAATTTATCTTGGAATCTGCAACATCATTACTAACTAAATCTTTAACCATCGCAACTTGAGGATCGACCTTGATCAGGTCCTCAGGTTCGTCAGTTCTTCTCCCACTTTTATTTATTATGCCTGACACAAAAGAGTGCTCCCTCATCCTTGTAGGAAAAGGGGGTTTTTCATAAAAAACTACAGGCAGAATAGGGTCAGCAACATGAATATCCACAGGTAATTCTTTAAAGGGCTTATGGTACTGAGCCTTCTCTTCTTTCGAAGAGTCAATGTGAGAGGAAAATTTCTTACAGAAATCAATCATAAGCTGGGAATCAAGACCAATCTTAGAACAAAAGGTATTAAAATAATCAGTTTTCATATACCTCTCAATATAATCATGCCCATAATTTATAGCAGGTTCAATACCTTTATCAATTTCCCAGTCTTCGGTATTCTTCTGGATCCTCTCGATGAGATCCCACTTTTCTTCAACACTTCTTGTTTGGAATACCCCGCTAGAGGAGGCATCCAACATCTCCTTATTCTGACGAGAAAGCCTGGCATAAAATTTGTAAGTATAATATCTTTGGGGAGTTCGTGGATAGAACATTTGAACATTAGGGATTTAAGTCTCCCCCAAGCTTGAGCGATGCTCTCTCCGTCGCGAGACCAAAAGTTGTAGATGTAATTCCTGTCTCGATGAATTTCATGAAGAGGGTAAAACTTTGTATAAAAGAGAGACATAAGCTCTTACCAATTAAGTATATGTGAGTTATCGAGGAGCTTATACAAATCTGAAGCTTTACCTATAAGTGATACGGAGAATAATTTTTTCATGATGAATTCCAGTGGCACACCTGCAAGCTTAAATAATGAACATAGTTGTGTTAAATATAGCAAGTGTTCACCTGGATGTCTATCTCCTGCATAATGATTAGATAAGACAAAATTGATAATACCAGATGGTATTTTGTAAGGCACAATTTCAGTAGGGGTAGGAGTGACCACCATAGTTGTGGGGCGATTCCCCATAAACAACAATCCAAGAGTAGAGGTGTCCATAAGGACCAAAAGCAGCAACGGCAAAACAAAAACAGAAACATAAAAACTTCCTTACCAACTTCACATACTAATAGCGCTACGCTCCCCGGCATCCCACCAGAAAATAGTACTTGATGACCCTCAACTGTAGGGGATCATTTGTAGCATTTTCGATAAATAAGAGTGTCGAACCCAACGAGGAGCAGAAGGTATTGGTAAGTGACTTTGGTAAAGAAATAGCTGCAGGAACTAAAAGATAACTTTTTGGGGGTTTTCGGTATAAGCAACAAGAAGGTAAAAGCGAGCAAAGTAAAAGGCAATGACGAGTAACAAGTGGCCCAATCCTTTTGAGCAAAGTAGAGGCCTAGCAACTGAACTTATAAAGGCTACAGCGTTCTTGAGGACACACGGGAGAAATAGTCACGTGCTTTCGCCATATTCTGTATCGGTACTATGTGCCGTGTTGATAAGTGTTGAGTGGGTGGATCTATGCTAGTACACCCTCTAGACTAAGATAAGTGCACTCTTATGATTAAACACATTGCAAGCATCTGCAAATACAAGATAGTAATTAAGGCAAAAGCCTAACCATAGCAATACGCTCGGTGATCCATTGTTCCCTTGTGCAAAAGCGTGCGAACTGGGGTTCAGGTTTCTGTACTCCGGCAACCCACCGTAAGCATTCTTTGTAAACAATGCATTACCCTAGGTCCTTCATAAGGCGAAGTGTTGAGTGTTCGACTCACACAACACCACTAGGAAAATAACAACACAACTTAAATATCAAACAACACATATTACTTCAACATCATATGACTACTAACAACTAGACTTCTCCCATGTCCTCAAGAACTAAAGTAACTACTCACAAGACATAAAAGAGATCATGATCAGTGGGGATAAATAGATGATAAACAATCTGGACACAATAATATTTCTCCAACAAAATTCAATAGCATTCATCACACGGTAGTAATCAACACCGGTAGAGTAGAGAGGATAGATAGTATGGATTACAACACAAGATAAACTTGTGAGGTGAGATTGGATGGTGGTGAAGATGGTTCTGATGTTGGGGATGATGTTGATGATGATCTCGATGATGCCCGTGACGATGTTGATGACGATGGCGACGATCTCCCCTTCCGGGAGGTGTTCTCCCCGGCGAAATCTGCCCGCCGGAGATCTCTTTTCTCCTCTGTAGGTTTACGCCACGGAGCAGCGGCGGAACTCCGAAAACTCTCCCCCTTTTAGGGTTTTTAGACGACGAGTGATATATAGGCCAAAGGGGGGAGCCGGGAGTGTCCCCAGGGGTCCAGGCGCCCTCCCGATGCGGCCAGGGTGGGGGCCGCGCCAGGTGGTCGCCTGGGCATCCTGTGCCCCCCTCTGGCCCCTCTTCGGCGTGTCTTCGTCATTCTTCTGAAAAATACCCCCCGTCGATTTTTAGGTAATTTGGAGGTATTCTTCTTCAGCAACTCAGCGTCCACTTTTTACCGTTGAATCATGCGTCTGCTGCTTCGGCATCGGAAAGTTGAAAACTGTGTAAATTAAGCCAAAACAACATAAGAACAACATCATATCATGGAATATATCAATGAATAAGGAATAATTACTATATAAAATAGTGATGCATTTTGGACGTATCAGTCGGTGCATCCAAACCCTTGGCATGATACGCTCTGTCATCATAAACCTCCTTATATCTTCCTCAAAACAACCACCATACCTACCTATCAAGGCATTTCCATAGCCTTTCCAATATACATTGCCATGCAACATCCATCATCTCATGACTTGATATTCATGTCATACATGTTTTTTGTTGATCGTGGAGCCGCATGCTAGTTGGGCCTTGCCCTAATCATTGCTACATGACGCGCTAGTATCATTGCATATCCTACTATACTGGCAGAGGCATACATTTGCATACATCATGATATTTTTCAGTTTTCTTTATGTTGAGTACTTCTTGTAAATTGTGAAGATCTTCTATATTCTTGTGAAATATAGAGTGTTTCCCTTAAATTGAGGAAAAGATCTCAAAGAGGACAAAATAAAAGATACCAAAACAGGACAAAATAAAAGATCCCAAAGAGGACAAATGAGAGATAAATAGAAAGAGCCAATGGGTCCACAAAAATAGAAAAAATAGAAAAACGAAAAAAAAGAGAAGGGGGCAACACTACTATTCCTTTTGAAAGATCGACACTCGTGCTCCATAGTCATATTTTTAATCCATAGAGATTTTCATATCATTTATTCATAACTATGTGGGGATCCTTACACTGAAGAACTTGGCTTGCATATTCCAAGGATGAGCCTCCTCAAATGAGCTCTAGGTCTTGATGAGCAAGCAAGTTGGATGCACCCCCACTAGTTCCATTGGAGAGCTTACCTTAGCTCATATGTGCATCTGTTGCATGGCAATCCCTACTCCTCACATCATATCTATCATTTGGCTTGGGGATGTTGATAGATATGATGTGAGGAATAGGGATTGCCATGCTCATTTGGGTGAGGGCCCCACATCGTATCTATAATGTATGCTTGTTCCATGCTCATTTGGGTGACATCGCTGTGTGTTTTACTACACTTTCATACCTTTTTACACATATTTGGACTAACCTACTAACTGAAAGCACCCAGTGCCAGTTTCTGTCTGCCGATGTCTGTGAATTGCGTGTTTTCACCCATATTTAAAGTGCCCAAAAAACTCCGAGAAAATTATAAAAAAAACAGCATAATAGAAGCTTCTAAAAGACCGAAGTCCAATCAGAGAGGGGCCACCCCTTTCAGGCGGCCACCTGGCGCAGCCAGGGGTGGGGCCGCACCCAAAGGCTGCCTGAGAGGTGGGGCCCTCCCATGGTGCGCCCCTTTGGCCTATATAACCTCCTCAATGCAGAAACCCTGAAAATAGAACCTGCATCGCGATTTTCACCTCTATTCCGCCGCTGCCGCGATCCCGAGATCAGGATCACCAGAAGACCTTGTCCTCGCACCCTGCCAGAGGGAGGATTGATCTTCGGGAGCTTGTCCACCACCATGAATGCTTCTCGGATGTGTCGTGAGTAGTCCACCTTGGACAATGGGTCCATGACCAGTAGCTATGTGATGTCTTCTCTCCAATCTTGTGCTTCGATTCTTAGACCATGTGAGTTGCCCTACATGATCAAGGCACTTATGTAATTTTCCTGTTGTTGCATGCTATGCTGTTTTTGATGGGATCCGATGGATTATGAGATTATGTTTAGATTGTGATGAGTTATATATTTGGTTCGTCTTTTATATTTTGTTATTGAGTCATTTTTGCATGTTCTCCGTTGCTTTTTATTGCTTTGGCCAAGTAGTAGATAATAACTCCAAGAGGGAGTGTTTATGCTTGATTGTGGGTTCATGCCCCCCACGATGTCTAGCTTGAGTGACAGAAACATGATACTAGGGGGTGTGTTGTTGCCACCAGGGAGCAAACAACGGTGCTTGTAACCGCGGTTGCAAGGATTGTTTACCTTACGCAAAGTTTGTTAATACAGTTGTCTATTGCTTTGGGTTTACACTTTGGGTGGGGCTCTCAACTTAATACCAGCGAGATTTTCTGGATAGATATCTCAAGGTGGATGATTAGTGAGTAGATGTTGATGAATAAACGGTCTACTTGTCTTGGCATACTTCCCATACTTTTGAGCCTCTAACTTTCTTGTGGCATAATTAGCATTGCGGTGCGTTTATAATTATGTGAATTGCCCAACTGTAATTTGTTCACCCATCTTAGTTGTTTTATCATCTTTTGGGAGAGATACATCACTAGTGAACATCATGGGACCCCGGTCCATATTTCCACCATTGTTTACACCTCAACTCTTTACTGCTTTATTTCCTTTCAGTTGCAATCACCATCACTATTTCCACTGTTTGTTTGATCCTTTGTAAACGTCAAGGCCGGAGAGATTTACAACCTCTCTGTACTCGTTGGGAGCAAAGTTATTTGTTTCTGTGTGCAGGTCCAGGTCAAGTGAGTAATTTATCTCAAATGGTGCCTTACTCGTTTGACCACCTTCTTATTGATCTTCGGAGTCCTACTGGAGACATAAACTCTATCCTCTATGTTAGGGGAAATTTGCTGCTAGGCTACATCTCAATCTTCCACTTGGGGTAACCAATGAGGATCACTACTTCAGTGCCATCAAGCGAATTTCTTGCGTCGTTTCCGGGGACTCCAATCTTCAAGATGAGGGAGTTGCGCACTATCTTTTACATTTGCTTTTTAGTCTTGTTAGTTTACTTTATAGTTTTTTCTTCAGTGTCTTATATGAAAAACCAAAAAAATATTTGCTACCTTTTGTCTTTGTCTTTGTATGTCTATTGATGCTATCTTTATCATGGGTGTGGAACCACCCAAATATGGTAGGATGAACATGTTTCACTTGGATCGTCTTCGATCAATTTGTGTTCGCGCTAAAAACACAACCTACTTGGTTGAGGGAAAATCATTGGATGAGCATGCTCATTATACGCGACACCGCTTATCTCAGAAAGGGAGTCACTTATTGGATCAAATACATACTTCTTATTGCTATGCTGAGTGTTTGTGCTACATTTATGATTTTATTTCTTGTTCCAGAAAATATCGCAAACACCTTCCCTTCCAATGTGAATTTAATGAAAATGACATCCTATCTTCTTATGCTAAAGGTGTTTATGACTACTTTGATGTTGAAAAGATTGAAGAGTTTGTTTCTTTTAAGGGTGCTTATGAGATTGCTTCTTTGATTGAAAAGTATTACAATACTAGTCACAAGTCTGGAAAAATTTTAGTGCTTTAATATTGCTTTGAGAATTATGTTTGCAATGATTATATTGAGGATTTTAAAAATAAAATGTTTGTTGCCCAAGAAGAGGCCAAATATTGCTATGATGAGGAATCTTATGATTCTGAGGACTCACTTGATACATCCCTTTCTGATGAACTTAATACTTGCTTTGTTGATGGCCAAGATGCCATAATGGATGATGCTTACAAATATGAACTTGCTATAGTTCCTCATGTTAAGCATGAAATTGTTGCTATTGCACCCACACTTGATTGTCCTATTATCTTTTTGAATTCTCCAAACCATATTTCGGAGAATTTTTCCCTTATTAAGGCTCAATGTGATGGGATGCATTTATCTTATGATCTTAAAAACCGTGTTGAAAGCAATACATGTGTGCTTGTAGGTCATGAACAACATGCTCTATGTGATAATTATATTCTTGATGTTGTTCATGACACTACTAAAAATTACTTTGAGAGAGGAAAGCTTAGTTATAAGAACTTTCATGTTACAAAAACACCTCTCTTTATGATGAAAGTTTTGAAGTTGTTCTTGTTCCACCTTCCTATACATGTCACTTTTTGCTTCTTTGATTTATTTTCTTACAAGATGTCTATGCAAAGGAAGTACGTACTTCCTCGGCAACGATGACATCTCCTTGTTGGAGTTGCTCTTGTTCGTCCTCATCGAAGGCTCGAACTCGAGGAGATCTGTATCTGAGTTCTTTGGGGAGTACTGCCTTTGCTCCGTAGACAAGAGCGAACGTCGTCTCATTTGTAGCTCGGTTGGTGTGGTTCGGATCGACCGGAGAACAGTTGGGAGTTCATCCACCCACCGCTTTCCACACTTCTCGAGTCGGTAGAAGGTGCGAGTCCAGAGACCTCGCAGCACTTCATCATTGACTCTCTTCGCTTGGCCATTGCTCCTTGGGTGAGATACTGAATAGAAGCACACTTCCGTGCCCATTTGCTCACAGTACTCAAGGAAGGCCTGGCTTGTGAACTGGGTGCCGTTGTCAGTGATAATTCAGTTGGGAACTCCAAAACGCACACCAGGCTTCTGATGAACTTGATGGTTGACTATGACGTGACCTTCCGGACTGGCTCCACTTCAAGCCACTTGGTGAACTTGTCGATGGTGACGTAGAGGAACTCATATCCTCCGGTAGCACGAGGAAAAGGTCCAAGGATGTCCAACCCCCAAACCGCGAAGGGCCAGGATAGGGGATGGTTTGAGTGCTTGCACTGGCTAATGGACAGGTTTGGCTTGGAATTATCAGGCTTCACAGGTCGTGACAAGCTCTATGGCGTCATTCAAGGAGGTTGGCCAATAGCACCCTTGCCGGAAATCTTTGCCAACCAGAGCCCGAGATCCAATGTGTGCGTCGCACATCCCCTCGTGGATGTCTTGGAGTAGATTCTTCCCTTCGTCAATAGATATACACAGCAGTTTCACACCATTAGGACGCTTGCGGTAGAGGCTCTCACCAAGTAGGATGTACATTGATGATTGACGAGCAATCCTTTCAGCGTCCTTCCGGTCACTTGGCAGCTCCTAGTTCTTCAGGTAATCCAGGATGGTGTGGGCCCAGTCTGGGTGAGCCGAGCTGACAATGAGAACTTGATGCTTGTCGGGAACATAGGAAGGCAACTCTCCCGGGAAATGCCCCCCGGTTTCCACTCTTCGCTTCTTAGTCTTTGGTTGGCTGGGGTCGACCGAGGGCCTGTATAGCCGCTCGATGAACACACCAGGTGGCACCTTCTCTTTTCAGGCAGCAATCTTGGATAGCTCGTCTGCAATTCTATTTTTGGACCTCGGAATATGCTCCATTCCTAGGCCATGGAAATACTTCTCAAGCTTGCGGACTTCTTCTATGTATGACTGCTTCTAGGGGCATCCATAATCATCTTTGACTTGGTTGACTACCAGCTAGGAGTCGCCTCTGACCAGGAGTCGTCTGATTCCGAGACCCATCACGGCTCTCAAACCAGCAAGTAGTCCTTCATATTCTGATGTGTTGTTGGTGGAGGCTTCTCCCCCGTACAACATTTGCACGGTGTACTTCAATGTTTCTCCCATGGGAGAGACCAAGACTGCGCCGGCCCCAACCCCTTCCAAGGAGAAAGATCCATCGAAGTACAGGGTCCATTCATTGCTATCTTCATTTTCGGGAAGGGATGAACCTTCCCGGATGTCATCGTCATCTTCCGGAGTTGAAGACTATTCAACAACAAAGTATGCTAACATTATGCTCTTGATGGTGGAGGAATTGACAAAAGTGAGGTCAAAACCGGATAGCTCCAGTGCCCATTCCACAATCCGGCCTATGGCTTCTCGGTTTTTCAGCATGCGCTCGAGTGGGAAGCTGGTCACCACACGGATTGGATGCGCCTAAAAATAGTGCCCGAGCTTACGGAAAGATATGAGCACTCCGAAAAGAATTTTCTGAACCTGGGGGTATCAACGTCTTGCATCCCTAAAACGGTGTTGATGAAGTAGTCTGGATTCTGAACTGTCTTTCGGGCAGGAACCTTGGCCCCGTGGGCTTCAGCTACGGAAGATGACTCTGGCTGGTCGCTTGTATTGGACGGTTGATTGTCAAGGGCTTCTTCTTTATCGCGCTCGACCATCAATGCTCCGCTTACCACTTGTGAAGTTGCAGCGATGTACAACAGCAAGGTTTCGCGCGAGCGAGGTGCCACCAAGATCGATGGTGGCGTGAGATACTTCTTCAGGTCTTGGAGTGCAGCTTTAGCTTCTAGGGTCCACTCGACGGGACCGGATTTCTTTAACATCTTGAAGAACGGGAGCGCCCTTTCGGCTAACCGGGAGATAAATCTTCCGAGATCTGTGATACACCCATTCAGGCGTTGAACATCCTTGATGCGCTTCGAGTCTTGCATTTTCTCGATCGCAAGGATCTTGTCGGGGTTGACTTCGATGCCTCTATGAAACACCAAAAACCCGAGGAGCTTGCCGGAAGGCACCTCGAAGACGCACTTTTCGGATTCAGCTTCAGCTGCATCTTATTGAGGTGGTGGAAGGTTTCACGCATGTCCTCGATGATCGCATCTTCTTCCTTTGTCTTGACTACATTGTCATCCATGTATGCTTCAACATTGCGGTGTAGCTGTGGCCCTAGGCCGGCGTGGATGGCCCTCTGGAAGGTGGAGCCTGCATTCTTCAACCCGAACGGCATACATATGTAGCAATATGTGCCACAGGGGATGATGAATGCGGTTTTTCTTCGTATTCGACCGCCATCTTGATCTGGTGGTAACTGGCATAGGCATCCAGGAATGATAGTCGGGCGCACTCCGCTGTTGAGTCCACAATTTGATCGATATGGGAAAGAGGTAAGGGATATTTCGAGCAGACGTCGCTGACGTTGCCGTAATCGATGCACAACCTCTTCTTCCCATTCGTTTTGGGGACAACAACAACAGGGTTGGCTAACCAGGTGGGATGCCAAATCTCCCGGATGAACCCGGCCTTGAGCAGCTTCTGAATCTCCTCCGCAATGAACTCTTGATGATCGGGGCTTGACGGCGGACCTTCTGCTTCCCAGGGCTTGGCACCTGGCTTGACTGCTAGTTTGTGCTCAATCACCTCCTTAGGAACTCCGGGAAGATCGGAAGGTTCCCATGGGAAAATGCTGACGTTATCTTGTAGGAAGGTGATGATCGCGCTTTCCTATTTGGGAGAGAGATCGGCACTGATGGACATGGTGTGTCTCCCATCCTCCGAAATAGGAACTTTCTTGGACATGGCCACTGGGGTAAGCTGGTCGGGTTTCGATCTCTTGGACATGGGTCGTACGGAGTCCTCAGTGGGCTGGGGACGTCCTCCGAAATGTCTCTTGTCCGTCTCGATTGGGGGAACTTGAGTTTCCAGGCTTCCTTCTTCGCTGGTAGCTCGGTTTTCGGGAACAAAAGAACCGGCCTCGAGAACATGCAAGTTCCTCGGGGCGGCGCTTTGCCAGATGACCTTGCGGTAGCGGCCTTCTTTGCTTCACCTTGAATACAACGCACGGCCTCTTGTATGTCTCCAACCAGGGTGATGAATCCCTTGGGACCCGGGATCTTTACTATGTCATACAGCCCATGGTGCACAGAAGCAAACCTCCGAATAAATGGCCGCCCGAGCAGTCCATTATACAGAAGGGGAAAATCTATGACATCAAAGACGAGGATCTCGGTCCAGAAATTATCTGGTTTTCTGAGAGTAACCGGAAGGGTTATCTTTCCAATAGGTTGCACTTCCACTCCGCTGACCCCTCGGAAAGTTGCTGATGCAACAAGGTGTCCTCTGGGAATCTGCATCTTCTCAACAGCACGCAAGGACAACAAGTTGATGCTAGAACCGGAATCATACATCATCTTGCTGACCTTAACGTTTTTGATCGTCAGAGAGAGGAGTGTAGGGGGCAAGCAACAATTGTCATCAAGAAGGTTGACTGGGTGGTCGCTGACATCCACCACCAGAGGGATGTTGGCCCACCAAGATACGTTGGGGCCCTCTAGTGGAGACTGGACCGTGAGGACCTGCCTTACTGCTTTCCGGAATTTCTTGTTGGAGGCGAGCGCAGACGCTTGATACGTCCCAAAAGTATCTATAATTACCAGGGTGCCCCACCAGGCACCCAGGCGCCCTGGTTGCGCGTCCATCCCCCTGTCCGCGCCGGATGGCCGCCTAGGCGACCTGGACACCTCTGGCGCCCCCATTCGGCCTATTTTTACCCCTTGTTCCGAAAACCCTCAGAGAGACCCACGCATCGTGAATTTCCTCTCTGTTCTGCCGCAGTCGCCCTTCCAAGATCGGGAGCCCCAGAAGACTTCTTCCCGGCACCCTGCCGGAGGGAGGATTGACCTCCGGGAGCTTCTCTGCCACCATGGACGCTTCCCGGATGTGCCGTGAGTAGTACTCCTTGGACCATGGATCCATGACCAGTAGCTATGTGATGTCTTCTCTCCAATCTTGTGCTTAAATTCTTAGCCCTTGTGAGCTGCCCTACATGATCAAGGCATCTATGTAATTTTACTGTTGTTGCTATGTTGTGTTTGCTGGGATACAATGGATTATGACATTATTGTCAGAACCCTCTGTTAGGTAATGTGCTAGGATCAAAGTCACCTTGCATCAAGTTAAAAATTTCAAAAGAAATCATTTGAATCCAAATTCAAATGCAAATGGGAGAAGGAACCCCCCCCCACCAGATGAATTAATTCAAAAGGCCAGAAATAAATCTTCTCCAAAAATTCATGTTTCATTTTTGAAAAGTCTTATAAATGAGTGTGAGCACATATCAAGTGATGTGGGACCCACCCCATGCTCATGGATTTTTAAAATATTCAAACAGGACCTTGGAATTAATCAAAAACCACTATTTGATTTAAAATTCAAATGATTTGAATTTTAAAAAGTGCCAAACTTTATAAGTGGCTAGCCTAATATATTATGAGGCCATGTAAAAAGTTTCAGCATTTTATAAATTGGTTTGCTATTTTTATGAGAGCCAAAACAAACAAACAGAAAAAGAAAGGAAATATTAAACAGACAGAAAATAGAAAAGAGAAAGGAGCCCACTCACCTTGGGCCCCAGGCCCAACTTACCTCCCCTGCAGCCCAGACCGCAGCCTCCTCTTGTCTTCTTCCCCGGCGCGGCAAGCAGCTCGCTGGAGCACATGCCGACGCCGGCGGCAGCAGCCTGCCTGCCTGGAGGCCTCCCAGGCGTCCTTATCGCGCCAGAGAGACGTCGTGGACGACCGCTTCTCTTTCCCCCTCGCAGAGCCCAGCTCCCCTTCCTCCTCCTCGTCTGTTCTTCGCGCCGCGAACCCTAGCAGAGAGCGCCGCCGTGCACCGTCGTGGACACCATGGCCTAGAGCCCGGGAGCCCTTGTCCATCGTCTTCCCCGTCCACGACTCCGTCGAGCTACAGCAAGGAATTGAGCCAAGGCCTAGAAATGTAGACGCCTGCCTCAAGATCTTCCTCGCCGGACCCATGCGTCGCCGTCGTCAAATTCTCCGGCCACACAGCCTCCCCGGCCTCGCCGTCTCTTACATCAGAACCAGGGTGAGCTCCTGCTCATTTCCCCTAGCTTTGCAGCGCCCCACTCCCCTGCTAGCCGAATTCTCCATGAGAGTCGAGCAAGCTCGCCGCCCCGGTTGAACTAGCGCTCGCTCTCGTGCCCCTGGCGTTGCCCCAATGCGCACGTTTGGCTCCTGGCTCCTCCATCTTTCTAACGTGCCAAGTTTTGGCTCAAGATGTGCCGTCTAGCTACATCCCCGACCTCGCCGGTTCTCTGCCGCCGCCAAATTCGTCGCCGTCGTCGCCCTGCTCCTCCCCTCGAGCCCCAGCTACCACAAATCGACGCACGGGAGCTCCAGGAACCCAGCCATGGCCTCCATGCCCTCTCTCATGCACTGAATCGCAAACCCGAGCAACTCTGGCGAACAGTGCTCCCCGACGGCACCTTTAGCGCTAACCACTGGAGCTTAACCGCCTGGACCCACCCCTAGTGACACTGACATGTGGGCCCAGTCCCTAATTAATCCCCTGTTAAGTTTAAATCAAAGTTAATCAGAGTCACTTACATGTGGGTCCCAATGGTCAGTGACCCCCTGACGCCAGCATGACCTCATGCTGATGCAGTAAATGTTTTTCTAATTAAAACAATTCCAGAAATTGGCAGAAAATACTCTAACCTTTGGAAATTCATAGAAAATTCATATTAACTCCAAATTTAACATATAATATATGAAAAATGATCAGGAGAAAATAATCTATCCAAATATACAACTTTCAACTATGTTTGAGTTGAATTTAAAATGGGACCAGTAGCATTTGCTATTTGGTTTAATTGGAATTTAATCAAATTAAATTCAAATGCTTTTGCAATTTGAACCTTAGCAACATGCCACATTTCACTTGAACATCAGAGGCATATCATACATATATCAAGACTAGTTACATTGATCAAACAATAGCATTTGTAACTTGGCTAAAATGAATTCAAATTGGAGTTTGAATTTGCAATTTCTTTTTTAATTTACTCCATTTAAATGGAATTGCCTCACACATTAGAAGCATATACATCAAGTTTCAACCTCCAACCATGTGATTGTGCATTGTACTTATTGTGCTCCCTTGCTTGTTGTTTGTCGAGTAGAGGTGGAACCGGAACAGGAGGCTGCCCCCTTCGTTGAAGACCCCGATACCGAACCTCGTTAGCAAGGCAAGCAAACCCCCATTGATCATGTCGATAAAATCCCACTTCTCTCTCATCTCTCGCTTATGCATTGTATAGGATGATTACCATGCTACGTTTCTACCGCATAGATGAACCCATTCCTTTGCATGACCTATCATTTGTCACAGTAGTAAGCAAACCACAATCCTAGAAAATGTAGGAGTTGGTTGTTATCATGTGGCCCCTGCAATTGTTACTGCTTATTGCATGCTTAGAGTGATACAATGTTGTTACTGTTATGTGAGTCGGGATGGTAGTGATCATGTTGATGATGGTGGAATCGTGTTGGTGAATCTACCCTAATACAAGGTGAACGATGAGAGGCTGTGTAGGAGTACACAGTGGGTTGTGTCGTTGAACACCGCCCTAAGTCCGAGTTCTTTTGTGGTGATCCAAGATGAAGAGTACAACCACACATTGGGCTCACTGACCCCTCTCAACCTATTAACTCATCCCTTTAGATGTCCAGATGTCATAGTAGTTCGGAGTTCTGGTAGGTTTGTGGCCTCGTTGCTAAGTGAGAGAATGGCTCAACCGAGACCGGCTTATGCATCACGCACACATCATCTGAGTCCACTTCGGTAAACTGGCCGGGTTCACGATAGTGGTAGCCAACCCAGGTAGGCGGCTTTCTTGGACTAGATCGGCTATGAGGTAACAGTTGTGGTGAGCATCCTCGCCGACACTTCTTGAACGGTGTCGAGTAAAAAGGCGGTAACCGATGATCATGTGTGTGTAGCGGTAAACCCCTGCAGGGTTAACAAAACTATTTGAATAGCCGCGTCCGCGGTTATGGACTGCTTGGAAAACTTAGCTTGATTATTAGACAACTTGAACTGGATACTTATAAAACTTGCCAAGATAAGTGTGAGTGCTATGGCGTGCTTTCTCGTGGGGAAGTCGAGGAAGGCACCATAGTGGTGTAATTGGTTGGAGAATGTAGTGGACTCGTGTACGCTTCTTACCTCAAGTCTGGTACTCGTAGTTCAGGACTAGCCAAGTCAAAGCTGGCACTTCTGCATTTGAACCCCACCTCCCTTTACCTTGATACATGTGCATGAGTAGTATAGTTCCTACGTAAGTATTGCTGAGTACGACTTTGTACTCACGTTTGCTTATTCTATGTTTTAGATGAACCCACTGACCCCGAAGGTGGATTCTTCATCAAGCTCGACGACTTAAGACCAAGCTAGTGTAGTCCCAGTCAGACGACCGGTTCCCTCGTGGAGGGCTTGTGTTTAAATAAGGCTTCTTAAGCCATTTGTTAAACTTGTCTGTACTCAAACCTACTTTGCTTCCGCTTGTTTGTTGTAATGTTGGATCACATGCTCCTGATCTCTGCGTGCACTCTGTGAGAGTTAAAAATAAAATGTATACTTTGTAGAGAATTGCAATGATACCTGCTGTTCATACAAGGCATGTGTGTTGCGTGTATGTTTATAACATGCATGTCTTTGTATGGGTTTTCGAGACCTTAGTTGTGATCTGGCTGGCGGTCTTTTATACACCAAGTGGCCCTTAGATGTGCGCAGCTTGGGGCATCGCGATGCGATTGTTCGTGACTCCGTCACATGCACACTTTGATGTATGATCGAGCCCGCCCTAGACCCTGACTAAGTGATCGGGCTGGAGTAAGTCAATGTAAGGGTTATAATACAATCGATAGTATGGTTGAGGCGACTTGTCTATGAGTATGGGAGTTCACCACCCATATCATTTAGACTTGTGTGCGGACGATGAGGACCCATTTCAGTTGATCATCCGGTCTGGATGGGATGCCCCTCACGTTCGATGATTTCCGAGAACGTTCTGTGCTTGGCCTTGTCTGTTTAGACAAGTGGGTACGGTTCTCGGCTCTCCATATGACTGTGTTGTAGCGATTCTTGCATACGCTAACCCCGGGTCCCGACAGACTTGGTATCAGAGCAGGACTGACTGTAGGATTATCAGCCTTGGCCGAAGTCGAGTCTAGCCTTCTATAGTTATATAGTTACTCTGGGTATATAAGGGAACAACGTAAGGCTTCTTTTTTCTCCTTAACATCATCGTTCTGAGTTCTGAGTCACCTTCATCTTATTCTACGGGAAGATAGGACTAGGCTCACCTTTGTCTGATTAGAACATCTCGTTGTTTGCTTCCTTGTAGCCATAGGAAGGTTGTGATCGGTTTGTTAGAATTGTTGTGCTTCCTGATTTCTTACATCGTATGTAAGTGCTATTTCTACATTGCAAGAAAAGACATTTCTTACAATTACATCCGTTATGCTACCCGAGTCATTCCAAGTTTCTTCATAATCTGATGCATTTGCAAACTCCTTCTTTCTGTTTCAGATGGCGGATCTTCCCCCTCGGCAGATTGTTCGTTTGACTAGGTGCCTCGGTGTGCGTGGTCATCCCGCCATGCTGATCGAGATGATGTCCTTCATTGGATACCGATGGTTCCCTGAGTACACAGTTGAGGAGCAGTTCCTTGACTTCAACCAGACCCAGTTCCACTGCGTTGTCAGGATCTACCCGCACCACACTGGAATCACTCAGCCTATCCACTTTGGACATGGCATTGGCATGACTGAGAACATGGCTGTGCAGGATGCTGCATACTCCTGTATTACCCTACTGAGAGAGGAGCACGCTTTTCTTGGAGACACATCTTTCCGCTATATCCCTGCTGCACTTCCAGGAGAAGAGGGGTATTACACCGGACTGTACACAGGCCACTCTTTGGAGGATCCTTTTCTTCAGATCACTGCTCGGCACGCTTGTTATAGAGATCGTGATGCACGTTCCCTTCGTTTTGAGCTTCACGCCACCCGTGTTCGTCTGTATCGAGCACTTACACTCCTGGATCCTTTTGTCAGTGTTGGATCAGTGGAGTATGATGCTATCTACCTAGTCAGGACACAGATGCCTTCTCGAGTTGCTTGGCCCGAGATTGGAGGCATTTTTCCACCCCGTGGTCCTCTGCTTCCACCCTACGCTGGACCTAGGCCCCATCCTTGCCCAAATGGATATCAGGGTCCACAGGCCTCCGTGTTTTCCGATGGTCACCTTCATCTACCGGGTTACACGGGTAACTTTTACGAGGACTACTATGGAGATGGAGATGAGTGAGACCGCCTGTGGTCTTGCTTTAGTGAGGATGTAGTAGTATATTAGTATATTAGTATATTGTACGCAAGGTGTTCTAAGTTCCAGAGGCTTAGATAAATAATGTATAGGAAGTCAGAGTGCCTCTGAAGGATGTATCATCTTCATCACGTTTGTATTAGCTTGGCGCTTGTACTAAATCGATGTATGGTTTGTATGACAGCTTGTGAATATATGGCTTGTATGCTTTTATCACCATGTTTTCAAGATGATTACTTCCTTTGCTCTGTGATTCTTCCAGTACCTTCAATACCTTGTTTAGACTCTTCCAATCAACTCTGTTTGACTTTGGTTTTCACCTTCAGGATGTCTCAAGGAACCCGTGGCCAGCTTGGTCGTGCCCATGGTTGTGGGAATGATCCGGAGGAAGGCAACCTTCCACCCCCACCCACGATGGCTCAGGTTCTCATGGAGGTTGAGAGGAACCGCCGAGACTCTCACCATTTGCTGGAGGTCATTTCCCGCAACACCACTCAGCAGCGCAACGAGTTGGTGTCTTTGAACGACTTCATCCGGCTTCATCCCCCGGTTTTCAGCTACTCCACCGATCCCCATGACGCCGATGACTGGCTTCGCAGCATTGAGAGGAAGCTTCAGGCAGGCCATGTGGCAGATGGTGACAGGGTCAGCTATGCCACCTATCACCTCGAGGGTGCAGCTAGCTCTTGGTGGGAGAATTTCCTGAACATGCATTCCGTTGGACCGCCCACCACTTGGGATGAGTTCTGCACTTCATTCCGTGAGCACCACATCCAAAAGGGTCTTATGGAACGCAAGCGTGAGGAGTTCTGCCACCTCACCCAAGGCAGAAGGACTGTTGACGAGTTTAGTCGTGAGTTCAACCGACTGGCTCGTTATGCTACTGAAGAGGTCTCCACCGACGCTAAGAAGCAAGAGAGGTTCCGCCGTGGACTCAATTCTGGACTTCGTCGCGAGCTCAACCTACATGACTTTGCCACCTTCCAGGTCCTTGTCAACAAGGCCATCAAGGAGGAGGACATGAACACCCCCAATGACTTCCGCAAACACCCTAGAGACGATGGTTCATCCAGTTCAGGCTCTCAGAAGCGCAAGATCTGGATTCCCAACAGCATGTTTCGCCAGAACAACCCACCGAGGCCATCCTATGTGGCGCCTCGTCCACCAGCTCCGTTCCACCCCGCTCCACCGAATAACCCAGCTCCACGCACTGTCTTTGGAGCCCGCTACAAGTGTGGTCAGGCAGGCCACTACTCCCGCGAGTGTCCCCAGAACCAGCTCCAGAATCAGAATGCTCCACCCCGTGCCGGAGGTAACAACAATGGTCGTGGCAAGCCACCCTAGAAGGTCTACACCACCAAACCCGCTCCTCCCGCCACTCGTGGACGTGTGAATCAGATTGCCGCCGAAGAGACTGACGACACTTCTGATGTCATTCTTGGTACGCTCCCAGTCAATTATGTTCCTACTTCCGTTCTTTTCGACCCAGGAGCATCTCACTCATTCATGTCGGAAAGTTATGCACTTCGTCATGAGTTATCCTTTGTTGAATTGTCCACCCCAATGATTATTCAAACTCCAGGGTCAAGATGGCAAACTAATAGAGTAAGCCATGGTAATCAAACTGCAATTGAGGGTTTAGTATTCCTTGCTTCACTCATAGCCCTCAAGTCTTCAGACATCGATGCAATCCTTGGCATGGATTGGCTATCAAGGAAGAATGCCTACCTGGATTGCAAAGGCAAATCAGTGAAACTAACCCACCCTTCAGGCAAGACAGTCAACTACACCTCACCCAGAACAAGAACCCAGGTGCATTCTTTGAATGTACTTCCCCTTCCCGACCTTGAAGATATTCCGGTGGTTCGTGACTTCCCGGATGTCTTTCCTGAAGAGCTGTCGGGCATGCCACCCGACATATGTGTAGAGTTCATAGTAGATCTTATGCCAGGAACCACACCAATTTCCAGACGCCCATACAAAATGTCCCCACGTGAGTTAGCTGAGCTTAGAACCCAACTGGAAGCTTTGTTGGAAAAAGGCTTCATCCGCCCTAGCTCATCGCCATGGGGTTGCCCCGTTCTGTTCGTAACGAAGAAAGATGGAACAGAAAGGATGTGCGTAGACTATCGCCCGCTAAATCTAGCGACGATAAAGAACAAGTACCCACTGCCCAGGATCAATGATCTTTATGATCAACTTGCAGGATCCTCTGTCTTCTCCAAGATGGATTTGAGATTAGGTTATCATCAAATCAAAATCCGAAACAAGGACATCCCAAAAACGGCTTTTACTACTCGTTATGGACTTTACGAGTACACCGTCATGTCCTTTGGTTTAACCAATGCCCCCACCACTTTATCGCGCATGATGAATTCGATCTTCATGGAGTACCTAGATAAATTTGTTGTGGTTTATCTCGATGACATTCTCATCTACTCGAAGAACGAAGAAGAACATGCCGAACATCTAAGGCTGGTATTGATGAAACTTAGAGAGCATCGCCTGTATGCTAAATTCTCCAAGTGTGAATTTTGGCTACCAGAAGTGACCTACTTAGGCCACGTGATTTCTGCAAAAGGCATTGCTGTGAATCCCGAGAGAGTTCAGGCCGTCCTTGACTGGACTCCACCTGAATCGGTTAAGCAAGTTAGGAGTTTTCTTGGCCTAGCCAGCTATTGCCGTCGCTTCGTCGAGAACTTTTCTAAAGTTGCAAAGCCTCTAACTGAACTCCTCAAGAAAGATAAGAAATTCCAATGGAATCCCAAGTGCGAGGAAAGCTTTCAAGAGCTAAAAAGGAGAATGACTTCTGCACCCGTACTTGTACCTCCAGACACCAAAAAGGATTTCGAGATCTTTTGTGACGCATCACGACAAGGGTTAGGATGCATACTTCTGCAAGATAGACATGTGGTAGCTTATGCTTCACGCCAGTTGCGTCCACATGAAGAGAACTATCCTACCCATGATCTTGAACTCACTACCGTAGTTCATGCCCTGAAAACTTGGCAACATTACCTCCTTGGTAATCGTTGTGAGATCTTTTCCGACCACCAAAGCCTCAAATACATTTTTCACCCAGCCAGATCTTAATCTCAGGCAAAGACGCTGGATTGAGTTGATAAAAGATTACGACGTAGGAATTTCTTACACCCCAGGCAAAGCCAATGTCATGGCTGATGCACTAAGTCGTATTGTAACAACCTCATGTTACAACAGTATCAACCACTTCTTCATGAGGAATTTCGCAAGCTCAATCTTGAGATTGTTCCTCATGGCTATCTTTCTACCTTGGTGGCGAAACCAATTCTTGAGGATCAAATCGTAGTTGCCCAAAGGCGTGCACGAGGTGTTTGCCGGATCAAGGAGAACATTGCTAGCGGAGTTGCTAAATGTTTCTCCACAGATAGCAAAGGAACGGTATTCTTTGGAAATCGTTTGGTAGTTCCTAAGAATAGGGAACTAAGGCAACTCATCCTCAAAGAAGCCCATGACACACCCCTCTCGATTCATCCCGGTAGCACAAAAATGTACCGAGATCTACGCCAGAGATTTTGGTGGACTAGGATGAAGAGAGACATTGCTCGATTTGTTGCCGAATGTGATGTTTGTCGTCGCATTAAGGCAGAACATCAAAGACCTGCTAGTACACTTCAACCTTTGCCTATTCCAGAGTGGAAATGGGACAAAGTCACTATAGATTTCATCACTGGCTTTCCAAAATCACAGAAAGTAAATGATGCCATCTTCGTTGTGGTAGATAGGCTTTCCAAAGTTGCTCACTTCCTTCCCGTTCGCGAGTCTATAACTGCTAGCCAGTTAGCGGACTTGTACGTCTCTAGAATTGTGTCCCTTCACGGTGTTCCTTTGGAAATCAATTCTGATCGTGGTAGCCTTTTCACCTCTAGATTCTGGGGAAGCTTTCAGAATGCTATGGGAACTCATCTCTCCTTTAGTACAGCTTTCCATCCTCAGTCTAGTGGTCAAGTCGAAAGGGTTAACCAAATTCTTGAAGACATGCTCAGAGCTTGTGTTATATCATTCGGAAAGAATTGGGAGAAGTCTCTTCCATTTGCCGAATTTGCTTATAACAATAGTTTTCAATCTAGTCTGAACATGGCTCCTTTTGAACTCCTATATGGACGACGATGTCGAACACCCCTAAACTGGTCAGAAACCGGTGAAAGACAATTCTTTGGACCGGATATGATCAAGGAAGCAGAAGAGCAAGTTCGCATTGTTCGTGATCAACTGAAAGCAGCCCAGTCTCGTCAGAAAAGCTACTATGATCGTCATCATAGGCAAGAGAGCTACAATCTGGATGAGAAGGCTTACCTTCGGGTTACTCCTCTGAAGGGAACCCAACATTTCGGTACCAAAGGCAAGTTGGTCCCACATTACATCGGACCTTTCTGCATTCTTGCTAAACGTGGAGAAGTTGCCTACCAACTTGAACTACCCCCGCACCTTTCCCGAATACATGATGTATTCCATTTGTCACAACTCAGGCGTTGCTTCAAGGACCCCATCCGCGAAGTCGACCATGAACCGCTTGATCTCCAAGATGACTTTTCTTATCGAGAATACCCCGTTCGTATTCTTGATTCCGCAGAGCGTGTCACTCGTCGTCAGAAGATTAAGTTTCTGAAAGTGCAATGGTCACACCACTCTGAGAGAGAAGCCACGTGGGAAAGAGAAGACCGTCTCAGTGCCGAGTACCCCTCCTTCCTTCCGCAGACTTCTGAATCTCGGGACGAGATTCTGTTGAGTGGGGGCGAGTTGTCAGAACCCTCTATTAGGTAATGTGCTAGGATCAAAGTCACCTTGCATCATGTTAAAAATTTCAAAAGAAATCATTTGAAACCAAATTCAAATGCAAATGGGAGAAGGAACCCCACCCAGATGAATTAATTCAAAAGGCCAGAAATAAATCTTCTCCAAAAATTCATGTTTGATTTTTTAAAATTCTTATAAATGAGCGTGATCACATATCAAGTGATGTGGGACCCACCCCATGCTCATGGATTTTTCAAATATTCAAACAGAACCTTGGAATTAATCAAAAACCACTATTTGATTTAAAATTCAAATGATTTGAATTTTAAAAAGTGCCAAACTTTATAAGTGGCTAGCCTAATATATTATGAGGCCATGTAAAAAGTTTTATTATTTTATAAATTGGTTTGCTATTTTTATCAGAGCCAAAACTAACAAACAGAAAAAGAAAGGAAAGATTAAACAGACAGAAAATAGAAAAGAGAAAGGAGCCCACTCACCTTGGGCCCCAGGCTCAACTTGCCTCCCCTGCAGCCCAGCCCGCAGCCTCCTCTTGTCGTCTTCCCCGGCGCGGCAAGCAGCTCGCTGGAGCGCATGCCGACGCCGGCGGCAGCAGCCTGCCTGCCTGGAAGCCTCCCAGGCGTCCTTATCGCGCCAGAGAGGCGACGTGGACGACCGCTTCTCTTTCCCCCTCGCAGATCCCAGCTCCCCTTCCTCCTCCTCGTCTTTTCTTCGCGCCGCGAACCCTAGCAGAGAGCACCGCCGTGCACCGCCGTGGCCACCATGGCCTAGAGCCCGGGAGACCTTGTCCATCGTCTTCCCCGTCCACGACTCCGTCGAGCTGCAGCAAGGAATCGAGCCAAGGCCCAGAAAAGCAGACGCCCGCCTCAAGATCTTCCTCGCCGGACCCTTGCGTCGCCGTCGTCAAATTCTCCGGCCACACAGCCTCCCCGGCCTCGCCGTCTCTTCCATCAGAACCAGGGTGAGCTCCTTCTAATTTCCCCTAACTTTGCAGCGCCCCACTCCCCTCCTATCCGAATCCACCATGAGAGCCGAGCAAGCTCGCCGCCCCTGTTGAACTAGCGCTCGCTCTCGTGCCCCTGGCGTTGCCCCAGTGCGCGCGTTTGGCTCCTGGCTCCTCCAGCTTTCGAACGTGGCAAGTTTTGGCTCAAGCCGTGCCCTCTAGCTACATCCCCGACCTCGCCGGTTCTCTGCCGCCGCCAAGTTCATCGCCGTCGTCGCCCTTCTCCTCCCCTCGAGCCCCAGCTACCACAAATCGATGCACGGGAGCTCCAGGAACCCAGCCATGGCCTCCATGCCCTCTCCCGTGCACTGAATCGCAAACCCGAGCAACTTCGGCGAACAGTGCTCGTCGGCGGCACCTTTAGCGCTAACCACTGGAGCATAACCCCCTGGACCCACCCCCAGTGACACTGACATGTGGGCCCAGCCCCTAATTAATCCCCTGTTAAGTTTAAATCAAAGTTAATCAGAGTAATTAAACAACAGAGTCACTTACATGTGGGTCCCAGTGGTCAGTGACCCCCTGACGCCAGCATGACCTCATGCTGATGCAGTAAATGCTTTTCTAATTAAAACAATTCCAGAAATTGGCAGAAAATATTCTAAACTTTGGAAATTCATAGAAAATTCATATTAACTCCAAATTTAACATATAATATATGAAAAATGATCAGGAGAAAATAATCTATCCAAATGTACAACTTTGAACTATGTTTGAGTTGAATTTAAAATGGGACCAGTAGCATTTGCTATTTGGTTTAATTGGAATTTAATCAAATTAAATTCAAATGCTTTTGCAATTTGAACCTTAGCAACATGCCACATTTCACTTGAACATCAGAGGCATATCATACATATATCAAGACTAGTTACATTGATCAAACAATAGCATTTGTAACTTGGCTAAAATGAATTCAAATTGGAGTTTGAATTTGCAATTTCTTTTGCAATACTCTCCATTTAAATGGAATTGCCTCACACATCAGAAGCATATACATCAAGTTTCAACCTTCAACCATTTGATTGTGCATTGTACTTATTGTGCTCCCTTGCTTGTTGTTTGTCGAGTAGAGGTGGAACCGGAACAGGAGGCTGCCCCCTTCGTTGAAGACCCCGATACCGAACCTCGTCAGCAAGGCAAGCAAACCCCCATTGATCATGTCGATAAAATCCCACTTCCCTCTCATGTCTCACTTATGCATTGTATAGGATGATTACCATGCTACGTTTCTACCGCATAGATGAACCCATTCCTTTGCATGATCTATCATTTGTCACAATAGTAAGCAAACCACAATCCTAGCAAATGTAGGAGTTGGTTGTTATCATGTGGCCCTTGCAATTGTTACTTCTTATTTCATGCTTAGAGTGATACAATGTTGTTACTGTTATGTGAGTCGGGATGGTAGTGATGATGTTGATGATGGTGGAATCGTGTTGGTGAATCTACCCTAATACAAGGTGAACGATGAGAGGCTGTGTAGGAGTACACAATGGGTTGTCTCGTTGAACACCGCCCTAAGTCCGAGTTCTTGTGTGGTGATCCAAGATGAAGAGTACAACCACACATTGGGCTCACTGACCCCTCTCAACCTATTAACTCATCCCTTTCGATGTCCAGATGTCGCAGTAGTTCGGAGTTCTGGTAGGTTTGTGGCCTGGCTGCTAAGTGAGAGAACGGCTCAACCGAGACCGGCTTATGCATCACGCACACATCATCTGGGTCCACTTCGGTAAACCGTCCGGGTTCACGATAGTGGTAGCCAACCCAGGTAGGCGGCTTTCTTGGACTAGATCGGCTATGAGGTAACAGTTGTGGTGAGCATCCTCGCCGACACTTCTTGAACGGTGTCGAGTACAAAGGCGGTAACCGATGATCATGTGTGTGTAGCGGTACACACCTGTAGGGTTAACAAAACTATTCGAATAGCTGCGTCCGCGGTTATGGACTGCTTGGAAAACTTAGCTTGATTATTAGACAACTTGAACTGTATACTTATAAAACTTTCCAAGATAAGTGTGAGTGCTATGGCGTGCTTTCTCGTGGGGAAGTCGCGGAAGGAACCATAGTGGTGTAATTGGTTGGAGAATGTAGCGGACTCGTGTACGCTTCTTACCTCAAGTCTGGTAATCGTAGTTCCGGACTAGCCAAGTCAAAGCTGGCACTTCTGCATTTGAACCCCACCTCCCTTTACCTTGATACATGTGCATGAGTAGTATAGTTCCTACGTAAGTCTTGCTAAGTACGACTTTGTACTCACGTTTGCTTATTCTATGTTTTAGATGAACCCACTGACCCCGAAGGTGGATTCTTCATCGAGCTCGACGACTGAAGACCAAGCTAGTGTAGTCCCAGTCAGACGACTGGTTCCCTCGTGGAGGGCTTATGTTTAAATAAGGCTTCTTAAGCCATTTGTTAAACTTGTCTGTACTCAGACCTACTTTGCTTCCGCTTGTTTGTTGTAATGTTGGATCACATGCTCGTGATCTCTGTGTGCACTCTGTGAGAGTTATCAATAAAATGTATACTTTGTAGAGAATTGCAATGATACCTGCTGTTCATACAAGGCATGTGTGCTGCGTGTATGTTTATAACATGCATGTCTTTGTATGGGTTTTCGAGACCTTAGTTGTGATCTGGCTGGCGGTCTTTTATACACCAAGTGGCCCTTAGATGTGCGCAGCTTGGGGCATCGCGATGCGATTGTTCGTGATTCCGTCACGTGCACACTTTGATGTATATCGAGCCCGCCCTAGACCCCGACTAAGTGATCGGGCTGGAGTAAGTCCATGTAAGGGTTATAATACAATCGATAGTATGGTTGAGGCGACTTGTCTATGAGTATGGGAGTTCACCACCCATATCATTTAGACTTGTGTGCGGACGATGAGGACCCATTTCAGTTGATCATCCGGTCTGGATGGGATGCCTCTCACGTTCGATGCTTTCCGAGAACGTTTTGTGCTTGGCCTTGTCTGCTTAGACAAGTGGGTACGGTTCTCGGCTCTCCATATGATTGTGTTGTAGCGATTCTTGCATACGCTAACCCCGGGTCCCGACAATTATGTTCAGATCGTGATGAGTCATATATTTGGTTTGCCCTTTATATTTTGTTCTTGAGTAATTCTTGCATGTTCTCCGTTACTTTTTATTGCTTTGGCCATGTAGTAGATAGTAACTCCAAGAGGGAGCGTTTATGCAAGATTGTGGGTTAATGCCCCCGATGTCTAGCTTGAGTGACAAAAACAAGAGACTAGGAGATGTGTTGTTGCCACCAGGGAGAAAAAATGGTGCTTGTCACCGCGGTTGCAAGGATTTTTTACCTTACACAAAGTTTGTTAATGCAGTTGTCTGTTGGTTTGAGTTTACACTTTGGGTGGGGCTCGCAACTTAATACCAGCGAGATGTTCTGGATAGATTTCTCAAGGTGGATGATTATTGAGTAGATGCAGATGGATTTTGGTCTACTTGTCTTCGCGTACTGCCCATACTTTTGAGCCTCTAGCTTTCCAGTAGCATAATTAGCATTGTGGTGCATTTATAATTCTATCAATTGCCCAGTTGTAACTTGTTTACCCAGCTTAGCTATTTTATCATCTTTTGGGAGAGAGACATCACTAGTGAACATCAAGGGACCCCGGCCCATATTTCCACCACTGTTTACACCTCCACTATTTATTGCTTTTACTTTCAGTTGCTATCATTATCACTACTATATACCCTTGTGTTTAATACTTTGTAAACAACAAGGCCAAACAGATTCACAACCTCGTTGTACTCGTTGGGAGCAAAGTTACTTGTTGTTTTTGCAGGTCCAGGTCAAGTAAGCAACCCTTGGTTGTAAACGGCGCCATTTTTTTCTTGGCCCCTACTTGTCGACCTTGGATTCCTACTAGAGACATAAACCTTGGTATGTTCACCAAGGGAAATTTGCTGCTACGCTACATCTAAACCTTCCACTTGGGGTAACCAACGAGGGGCGAGAGCTATCACTTCCTTGCTAGCATCAAGAAATTTCTGGCGCCGTTGCTGGGGACTCCAATCTTCAGGATAGGGGAGTTGCACACTATCTTTTATCTTTGCTTTTTAGTCTTGTTAGTTTACCTTATAGTTTTTATCTTAGTGTCTCTTATCAAAAACCACAAAAAATTGTTTGCTTTGTTCTTGCTTGCTGCTACTACAATGGGTTCCACTGAAAACACTAATTTTATTTGAGCTTTGTGATATGCTAAAGTACAAAGAAGTAGATGGTGATATTGTTAAACTTAAGCTTTTTCCTTTCTCCTTGAGAGGAGGGGCTAAAGTGTGGCTTCAATCCTTGCCTAGGAATAACATAGATTCTTGGGATAAGTGCAAGGATGATTTTATTGGGAAGTACTACCCACCTATAAGATTATCCAGTTGAGGAGTAATATTATGAATTTTAAGCAATTGGATAATGAACATGTTGCCCAATCTTGGGAACGCATGAAATCTCTTGTTAAGAATTTCCCTACACATGGTTTGACTACTTGGATGGTTATCCAGGCTTTCTATGCAGGTTTGAACTTTACCTCGCGGAAGTTGTTAGACTCGGTCGTGGGAGGAACCTTTATGTCAACTACACTCAGTGCTGCCACGAAGCTATTGGACGAGATGATGACAAACTATTCTCAATGGCACACCGAAAGAGCTCCAACGGGTAGGAAGGTAAACTCTGTTGAGGAGATCTCCTCTTTAAATGAAAAAGTTGACATGATTATGTCTCTACTTACTAAGCAAGCTCCTATTGATCCTCATGATGTTCCTTTGAATTCATTGGTTGCTCAAGAGCAAGTTGATGTTAATTTTATCTCTAGGAACAACTTTAATAATAATGCTTATAGGAGTAATTTTGGTAGCAACAATCCTAGACCGTTCCCATCCAACAACTATGGGAACAACAACACTTATCCTAGCACCAAAAACTCCACTTCTGAATTAGAGAGCACGCTTAAGGACTTTATCACCTCTCAAAAAGCTTTCAATAAGAGTGTAGAAGAGAAGCTAGAAAAACTAGATAGCCTCTCTTTGAAGGTAGACAATATAGCTCATGAGGTAGAATTGCTTAAAATTAGAACCCCTCCTCTTGAGGAAAGGAAAACTACACCCATGAATGTTATCCACGTCCAAATAAATGAGAACATTAGAATGTTAGCCAAGCTTAAGGATAGATGGGCTAGAGAAAAGGAAGAGGAAGATAGAATTAAGAGCCTTCCTACACACATTACTATCTCCACTATACAAGTTGTTGAGGATCTCAAAACTTTTAGCGCCCAACACACCCCTAGTCCCATTGGACCTATTAATGGTGATGCTAATATCTCAACTTTAGGACAAGAAGGTCCCATTAATCTAGAGACTACCAAGAGGATGAGCTTAGATGACATCACCACCACTTTAATTAATGGTAGTGATCTTGATTTTGATAATTGTAGTCTTTCTGAAGTTATCACCTTTTTGCAAAGAATGGCTAAAGACCCCCACACTAGCACACTTAACATTGCCTTCACCGAGCATATTACCAATGCTCTTATCAAAGCTAGGGAGGAGAATATCAAGCTAGAGACTTCTATCCCTAGAAAGCTAGAAGATGGTTGGGATCCCATAGTCAAAATTAAATTGAACAATTTCTCTTGCTTTGCCTTATGTGATGTTGGAGCTAGTGCCTCTGTTATGCCCAAAATAATGTATGATATGCTCAATTTGAAACCTTTTGATACATGTTCTTTTGGTGTTCGTCTTGCTGATTCTTCCGTAAAGAAACCTTTAGGAAGGATTGATGATGTTCTTATTGTTATCAATGATAATTACGTTCCCGTTGATTTTCTTGTTATGGACATCGAGTGTGGTCCCTCATGTCCAATTATTTTGAGACGTCCTTTTCTCCGCACCGTTGGTGCTATCATTGACATGAAATAAGGGACCATTAGATTCCAATTCCCCCTCAAAAAGGGAATGAAACACTTCCCTGGAAAGAAGATTAAGTTACCTTATGAGCCTATTACACGGGTGTGACGCCCCCGATTTACGATCATGTACAGTAATCATACACATAGGGTACATGATCGAGATCAAGGTGCCACGGTGAGAATATCACAGCACAACACTAAACACAAAAGGATAAACCAATATATTACAAGAAAGGGGGTCGCACGGACCCGAATACATAATTCATACAATCATAATATCTGAGTACAAACATAGTTAGTCAATTTTTGCCTTAAGAAGGCTAGCACAAATAACATCAGAGATACAGATTGAAAAGGCGAGGCCTCCAGCCTGGGATCCACCGAACTACTCCTGGTCGACGGGGAACTCAACGTCGTAGTAGGCTCCTCCTGGAATCTCCTGCTCCTGGGCTCCAACGTCTGATGGCAGCAACCGGTCGGGTATATAAAACAAAGGGGGGAAATAAAGCAAGGGTGAGTATCTAGCATACCCGCAAGTCTTACGTCCGCTACTAAGCAATTATGCATTTGTATCAAATGGAAAGGGGAGGCTATATATAGTGGACTGACTGGTAGAAAGTCAGAATAAGGATGAGAAGCTAGGCCTATCGACGACTAGCATCTTTCGACGAGTCTTGCATCACAAGAAGAGAACATCCAACAGTTCATATAAAGCAGAAAGTAACAATGCAGCAGAAGTTGCTGCAGCATTGCATAATAGTAAGTTGTAATAATTAATAATTATAAATGCCTCTGAGTTCCCTTCCTCGACTTCCCTGCGAGGAAGATAAACCTGAACCAACAGTTTAATAATAATAGTTTGTAGTAGTAGGCTCTGGCTTCAGCATAAAGCGTCCTGTTACCGTGGACACGACTATTCGAATAGATCATCTTCCCTGCAGGGGTGCACTACTGTTCAGCCTTCACGCTCAGATCTCCAGGGTGGCGTACACCTTGTTAGGGAATGCCCCACCGAGGCTATCCGACACGCCGAGGCCCATCCTACGGCTCATCGGAGAGGTCCCGCCGGTCTACAGTCCTAAGCGCAAGGGGGTCTTGGACCATTGCCCCTCGCTCTTTGGGTCGTTGTGCGACAGGTGGATCATGTGCCGCAGCACGACCAGACCCAACCACAATGCTGAAATTGGACGTCTTTCAGAGCTTTCGAACGAGACCACAACGCAGAGGTCCGACACCGTAATCCCATGTGAAGGAAAGAATTTGCGGCCTCTCAAGTCATCCACTTGAACCATTTCAGCATTTTATTATTATCTCGCAGACAACCGTTATCGTTGCCTGACTAACAACACAACGAACAACGAACAACAGCTAGGACCACCAGTGCGTCGGTGCCTGCCCTGTCGTCCCGTCAAAGCTCTGCGGTTACCAACAAGGTGAACCGACTCCTTACCTTGTCTCGCGTGTGCTCCTGGAGGAACTCGACTTTCGTGGTTTGGTAACTCTCGCGGACCACGATCAGGGGCCAAGCACGCCAGTATGTCGGTCGTTCCCTCCCTGTCGTCCCGTCGCAATACCTCTCGCGGCACCGTTGGGTCGCCCGACTCTTACCTTTAAGTAAAACCGTTGTTCAGGACACTAGGGTGGCTATACAGAGTCACCAACAAGTGGAGTACAAGGATTACTCCTCGATAGCTCACACTTGATGTGGCTCGGCAGAGCCGTGGTGGGGGCCTTTGGTGGCGTCTGCTTTGTACCGTACCTGTTGCAGTTATAATAAATTGTATTTGCGTCACTCCCCAGAGTGATCACGGCCCGCTATCTAATCCTAGTTGACTAGCAATGCGCAGGGTTCACTGCTGAATATAATCTGTATATTTAATAGGAAGCATAGGATAAAGGAAGGTACATCAAGGGGCGACAAAGACAGGCTATGCAATTGAATAGGATTGTAACGTAGCAGCAGCAGTAGCAATGCCTAGTGCAAGAAATGTACGGAAAATATAGGTGATATCTGGGGAAGGAAAATGGCTCTGCTTGCCTGGAAGCTCAACGGTAGGGGTACGGTCGTCAACGACGTAGTTGATCACAGGGGCATCGACAGCGGTCGTCGGGACTACCAAACAATAAGAGAGGGGGAAGAAATAATAAATACACGACAATAATAGCAATACAAATACAAGACATGGCAAACGCAATGTTAGGGGTGAATTAATGCGGTGCTACACGTTGCAGACGAAACGGGAATTTAACCGGCAATTTTACCGGCTCCAAGCGATTATCGGACAGAAGATCCGGAGGGGGAAAGTCTTGTGTTCATTGTGTTAGAGGGGTGTGGTGGACATAAGGGTAGCATATTCGGATTCGTTGTATTTTTCTGATCAACTTTGATGTATAAAATATTTTCATCGGAGTTACGGTTTATTTTATATGATTTTTTGAAGTTTTCACAATATTCTAGAATTGTTTTAATATTTAAATAGCAACATTATCCACAATAGTAGTTGACTGGTCAACTAACAGGTGGGGTCCCTCTGTCATACACAGTGGCTAAATAATTCATTTCAGTTATTTAAAAAGTGATGGGGTCCCACATGTCATAGTCACATGGGCAATCAATATTAACTTATTTCATTTAAAAATGTCAGGGGGCCTACATGTCATACACATAGGGTTAATTAACCAGTTTATTTAATCCAGAGAGTTATTTAAAGGGTTGGGCCCTCCTGTAAGCCTCTCATAGAGGCAATCACATTTTATCAGTTTAATTGGTGGGAGGGGTTTTTATCTCTTATTAAAATTTTAACAGGGGGTGTGCTAATAAGGGATTAGCCCGGCGGACCCACATGGCAGTGGGCCAAACCCACATCCCAACCGCGTCTGCACTGCAGTGCACGCCGGCGATGAGGTGCCCGAAGGCGATCGGAGCAGGGAGGGGGGTACGACAGGGCGCGGTGGAGGCCGGAGAGGCGAGGCAGAGCGGCCGAGCCGCGGGCAGCAGCGGCGCATACAGGGGCGTGCGGCGGCGTGGCCGACGGGTCGGAGGGCAGTCATGGGGATGCGGCGGCGAGATGTAGGGCGAGGCCACACACGACGAGGCACGGGGCAGGGCGCACATGGCGCTGGCAGGGAAGGTAGGGCAAGGCCGAGAGCGAGGCTAGGACGCGGTTGGGGCGCGCTATGGCCATGGTGCGCACCGCGGCGGCTCAATCACGGGCACGGCGACCGGGAAGGTGCTACGGGCCGGGGGTGGTGCAAATTGGAGGGGGAAGGGGAGGCGCGAGCTCACGAGGGAGCTATGGTGGGCTCGGTTGCATTGGGGGTGGTCGGGGCGAGGCAGATCGACGGAAATGGCATCGACGGCCTCGGGGAAGGAGATGTTGAGGGGCGACGTCGAGGGGGCTCCGCGGTCCAACTCCTCGCGCACGGATGCGTAGTTCGGCATCGCGGTCCTCTCCAGCGCAAATCTTGACGAGGCAGAAGGCGATGGCCACGCCGGTGACGAAGACGCCAGTGAGCGTGGCGTCCTCGTCCACGGGCGCAGCTCGATTTGAGAGAGGGAGCGAGAGGACAGGGGAAATCGAGGGTTAGGGTTTGACCACGGGGCTTGGGGGTTCTTATACGCCAGGGGGCGGGGGATGGTCGACAGCGCGCATCAGGCGCTGTGGACGGCCACGGCGTCGGCCACACAGGGCAAGTGAGCGGGAGGAGGAAGAAAAAGGGGGATGGGGGCGGCTGGGTTGGGGCCAGCTGGATGGCGCCTAGGGCGAAAAATAGCATGTCCCCATTTTTCTTTTTTGTCCAGCTTTTCATTGTTGTTTTATTTTGGTTTGGCTACAACTTGAATTTTGTAAAAGATGAGACTAGATCCACTATTTCATTTATACGTTAATATGCAGCTAGAAAAGGTTTGAGCTTTTTGTAAATTCATTTGAATTTTATTTAAACAACAATTGATTAACATGGACTGTTTTAGTACTGGTTTTATTTGTTTGGTCGCCTAATGATTTTTGTTCAAGGTGCCACTTGTTCCCATATCTGCGTTACACGTTAGAGAGATGCCACAAAAAGTTTGGGCATTATTAAAAATCAATTAGTAATTGTTTTTGAACTACAACTGATTAAATGTGACTTTTGGCTGCTGTTTGGAATTGTTTGTATTATTTTATAGCTTTATAAATTCTCATGCACATATTATTATGACCTACTGATTATTATGCATTTTAGAAAATTGGTTGCAAAGTTTTTTTGTTGAACTTTATTTTTCACCAAGTTTTGGAGTTTTTTAATTGAGTTGAATTTGAACAAGCCATGGTCAAGAGTGATCGTCACATGCCTAATCATGGTGACTTGGCAACAGTATAAGTGATTACTGTAGGTGATTACTGTAGTGTGACACCCGGGGTGTTACAACGGGCAAGCTACTCTTTTGATATTGACAAAACTTGATCTTTTTGTATCATGCCTAGCTAGAAGGCATAAAAGAAAACGCTTGTTGGGAGGCAACCCAAGATGTTTTTACTTTCAGTTTTAGTGGTCTTTATGCTTGTTACTACTGTATCAGCATCATTGTATCTTTATTTTCAAGTTTGTGCCAAGTTTTAGCCTCCGATTGCAAGAAAGTTCAAAAGTTGTGACATGCTGTCCAGAAATAGATTATGTCCCCTTGACGGGAAAATTGACCATAAATCACAAGATCATATTTTTTATCTGAATTTTTTTGACGGCATGATCCGTACAATTGGCTTTCGTGCATCTCTTCTGAGTTTTTTGATTTGAGTTGCAGAAGTACCCCGAAACAATTATTTACTACCTGCTGGTCTGTTTTTGCAGATTCTGCCACATTTTGCGTTTTCATCGTTTTGCAAACCTTAAGCTTGATTTTTCTTTGCAAAAACTTTTTGCCAATCTTTAGAAACAGTATCTCTTTAAGAATATCTTTATTTCTATTAGATAAAAAATATTTTATCATGGGTGCTAACAACTCTAATCAACATATGATGAGTTTCGTATGAAGGGAGTTTTCAAGTATGCGAAGGAAGATGATGACAGAAGATTCAGGAGTATCAAGCGCTCAAGCTTGAGGATGCCCCCATGCACCCCCAAGAAATATCCAAGGAGACTCAAGCATCAAAGCTTAGGGATGTCCCCATGCATCCCCTTCTCCATCAACAATCATCAGTTCGTCCTTCTCCATGCTATATTTTTACCGCTTCATATGTTATGTGCCAGACTTGGACCGTCTCGCTTTTTTATTCTTTACTTTGTTTTAGTTCTTTTTTTGTTCATAACAAGTTGTATCCTAGCCTTCATTGTTTGGGAGAGAAACACGCTCCACTCCACCGTAGAACACAACATAGGCTTGCAAGTTCATATTTCTTGTTGTGTGTGTTCTTTACCTGTTTCATAGCTGCTGTCACTCTTAGCTCTTTGTTTTCATGCTTATCTTTTTAAGAGCTTTTGTTTAGGTTGTTCTAGGAACTATCTTGAGTTTTCATGCTTATCTTGTTTAGAGAGTGGTCTTGTTGCACTGAGTTGTGTTTCTTGCATGAGTAGGTAATTAAGGTTGATATTACAAGTGTAGTAGTAACATGCAATAGTTTTGAGGTATTGATTTGAGTAATGTTTGGAATTTTGGTGCCAAGAGCTTGAGCCTATAATTATAGGTGTCATATTTTGGGAAATCCATGCTTATTTCCGAAAACTACAAAAAAATTAGTTGAGAACTCTAGCTACTAGATGGATCGCTAACCTATGGAGGGGTTGGAATATATAGAGTACCCTCACGTACCATGTGTGGAGGATGCGCAAGGATAACCAAACACCATACACTCCTACTCGGGGTACTTGTCTCTTTGTGAACCTCCTGATTAGATAGAGAGTTACTGATAATAAGTGCATGAGTTCTTTGGACTAATGCGAGTATTCGATTGTTGGCACTTCTGTCAGAGGGATTACTCACAACTAAGACCCGGCCAGAAGACAGGTCCTAGAGACTAGAGTCGGTTGACATGAGTCACCTCCATGAGTCGGCTGACATGAGTCACCTCCATGAGTCGGCAGACAGGTGACTCTCCTCTACAGGAGTCGGCCACGGAGAAGGTGACTCTCCTCTACAGGAGTCGGCCACAGAGAAGGTGACTCTCCTCAACAGGAGTCGGCGGACAGGTGACTCTCCTCAACATGAGTCGGTCAGACATGAGACTCTCCTTTACAGGAGTAGGCCTGACGGATACTCTCCTCTACAGGAGCCAACTCAACTTGGAAGATTATAAGACTTAGAGTAGGATTCGGATTGATATCCAACTTGTAGTACAAGACAAGACTAGTTTGTATCAGAATAGGATTCTACATGTAAGCCTCCCCCTTCTACCTATATAAGGAGGGGTAGGGCGCCCATAGAGGCCAAGTCTGCCAGAGGAGGCTTCCGCCAGAGTAGGCTTTCGCAAGAGTAGGCTTCCGCCAAAGTAGGCTCTCGAGATGAGAGTAGGCTTTCCCCATGAGAGTAGGCTTTCGCCATGAGAGTAGGCTTTCGCCATGAGAATAGGTTTTTGCCATGACAGTAGGCTTTCGCCATGAGAGTAGGCTTTCGCCATGAAAGTAGGATTTCTCCTGAATGCAACTGTAAGAGAGTCGGCGACACAACGCCGACTCCCTGTGAGCAAAGGAATAAGACCTGGCCACAAACAGCATGTAGGGTCTTTACCGGACAGTGTTTCCCGGGGCCTGAAGCTGTATAAAATCGTGTTTCCTCTCTCTATGATGTTCTTCTTCCTCGTACACTCGTAGCCAAGGCCCCATAATCAAGTTCTCTTATGAGGACATCTGCCGTGACTTTCCCACGACAGTTGGCGCCCACCATGGGGCTACGCACAAGGGTGTTTTCATCTTGGAATAAATACTCACAGGGATCGAGAAACTCATGATCATCCGGATGAAGAAGAACCGTCACGAACAAATCTACATCAACAATTCAACGATCTGCCGACTCTGGCAAGACTCGATCCGACCTGGGTGCATTGCAACCTCGGTTTCTTCAACATCTAAATCAAGATCTACATCAAGCACATGAAGAAAACAAGAAAAAATTGAGCGCGCGACTCGAAACTCGACTTCAGCATTGACCCTCGCGCGCAGCTCGCAGGATAGGAAAAACATCTGCATTACAGACACTCTAGGAGGCGACTCAGAACTCATATTGAATATCCCTTTGGTGAAAAGATTGGAAATTATGTTGGTTACAAGCTGTTAAATTCCAGCCAATTCCAACGGTTAGATCTCCCTGGTCGACTCTTACACTGAAGCACTATCGAAATATGGCGGAACTCCGCACGACTTCAGCAAAAAAATCCCGAGGTCGACTCGTGCATCAATTCGAAGATCCCTCCTGTGGAAAGCTGCAGGATATATTCCTTTACTACCACAAAAAAAATCAGGAAAGTCGAACAGGTAGATCTTCGTGACTAACTCCCGCACTCAAACGCGTTTTTGGTTCTGCGCAAGGTCGCGCAACTCAACCACCAATTTAGCTCAACCTATCACCGGTTTGCACTCCGAACATCGGAACAACTACCGTTTGAGGAAAATTATCACATACATATGTGTCAGATTACACCGCTTGGCCGTCGCTATCACCGGCTCGACATATTAGTCGGACTATCAACTGCCGACTCCTACGAAGATCGGTCACAACCTCACCACGGTTGCCTTCTATGATTCTCCGGGTTTTTCTCTACATCATCAGATCAATGCTTGTTTCTTTATCAAGCCACATGCATGGAGTCCCTAGCCAACTCCTCGAGTCGACTCAAGACTTGGGGCTACATCTCCTATAGGATCCATCAGAGATTGAGATATATTCTGTTTCAACGACGGATTATAATTGACCATCACAAAATTTTGTCCATTGATTTTTATGGTAAATTCCTGGCTTAGATTCCGGTTCATTGAAAAAACTCCGACTCTTTCATTGAGTTCCGGATCATCGGTAAAATCCCGGCTCAGATTTCGGTTCATTGGAAAAATTCCAACTCCCTTCTCGAGTTCCGGTTTATTAAAAAATTCCGGCTCCTCGATGAGTTCCGGTTCATCAAAAAATACCGGATCCTCGACGAGTTCCGGTTCATCGGAAATTCTGGCTCCTTTACGGATCCAGGATCATTACAAATTACCGGCTTCATAAAAAATCTCGGTAAGACTCGACACTTCTGGAACCTAGAATTTGTCACCTTATGCATTGCATCATTATGCATTGCACCTTTATTTTCATATCATGATGCATTACATCTTCTGCATCCATAAATCGATCTTCATGGCACCAGGCTATCGCCACACTCATATTGCATAAATATTTCATACATACTGCATCATACATGCATCATATTTCATAATCTTTCATACATATTGCATCACATTACATCGCATTACATATTGCATCATATTACATTGCATACTGCATCACTAAAATTCTCAGAGACCTGGGGGCTTGATCAACCCTCTACCGGCTCTGGGCATGTATATTGCTTTGACAAGGTGAAAGAGGGAGAGCCTGATTATACTCATCGACTCTTACCGGAAAAATCCGGCATAGACATGTAAAAACTTGTGTTTGTTTTGATAAGGGATAAAAGGGGGGTTCGATGGCTCCCATCAAACCTTACATACCGAAAATATCCTGGCATACACATGACTTGGCCACGCCACCCGGCATGTACAGTTTAGAGCTTCCTTGACTAACGCGCAACCGGTTGGTCTAAACTTCGAGGTTTACATAAAACCATCTATCAAATTTAGTCCTAAAATCCGGGCATTCTAGTTACTGGAAAGCCGGCTCTACAGAGATGTTCAACTTTTCAAACCAATAATCTCTCTCAATGCGAGAAGATGAGGTTTAAAGTCGACTTCTACTAGCCTGCATTACATTCTGCATCCAAACATCATTGTGTCTTCTGCATTCTTAAGTTGACTTCTGTCGCAAACGGCTGTCGCCATACAAATCGACTTCTGTCGCACCGGCTCTCGATATATAAAATATATAAGTCGACACTCGTTGCACTGGCTCTCGCCATATAAAAAATATATAAGTCAACTTTCATCGCACCGGCTCTCACCACATTTATATGCTCATACCGACTTGGAGTTGGCACACATTATTACGGGTTGCTGAAGGAAACATATTCCAGCACTCGAAGAGCCACTCTATTTGGAAGCTGGGAACACAACCCATCATATCATATCTACCGGATTTAGCAAATTCACATTCATCGGTTTTTATTAGCAAGAAAACAATTGCTGGCCTTTGGCATATAATACATGCCGACTTCAGAAAACAAGCAAAAAATTGTAAGTCCCGGGTTGCTGCAGGCAAGACAACCCGGCACTTGGGGGCTACACTACTTCGAAGCAAATTTCACAAATACAAATCCCAGGTAGCTGCAGGCAAGACAACCCGGCACTTGGGGACTACACCAGCAAGGCTATTTTATATACGAAACTCAAAGTCATCACGAGGTGATAAACTCAGAGCTTGGGGGCTACAGGTGATATCGACATAAAATTGCCCGTAAAAATTTGCCCAAGTCCTTTTGACAAGACACAGAAGAGCAAAAAGCAACATTGAACTCAAATGTGGAAGAGCTCAAAATTGAATCATATCAGGTTCATTGACATGAATCAGTGGAGCAAGCTGGCCTAATGGTTTGGCCTCCAGACCCGGTCTTTATCCTAACTATTCATTATACTGGAAGTTTACCATGGATGCGCACCCAACGTTCTCTTCTACGACAATCTCATCGCCAAGGACAAGCAAGGAAAAAAATGAAGCCCACGCCAAGATTGCGTCCAAGCTAAACTTGGGGGCTACTGTCGGGGGGATTACTCACAGCTAAGACCCGGCCAGAAGACAAGTCCTGGAGACTAGAGTCGGTTGACATGAGTCACCTCCATGAGTCGGCTGACATGAGTCACCTCCATGATTCGGCTGACAGCTGACTCTCCTCTACAGGAGTCGGCCACGGAGAAGGTGACTCTCCTCTACAGGAGTCGGCCACGGAGAAGGTGACTCTCCTCAACAGGAGTCGGCAGACAGGTGACTCTCCTCAACATGAGTCGGTCAGACAGGAGACTCTCCTTTACAGGAGTAGTCCTGACGGAGACTCTCCTCTACAGGAGCCAACTCAACTTGGAAGATTATAAGACTTAGTGTAGGATTCAGATTGATATCCAACTTGTAATACAAGACAAGACTAGTTTGTATCAGAATAGGACTCTACATGTAAGCCTCCCCCTTCCACCTATATAAGGAGGGGTAGGGCGCCCATAGAGGCCAAGTCCACCAGAGTAGGCTTTCGCCAGAGTAGGCTTCCGCAAGAGTAGGCTTCCGCCAAAGTAGGCTCTCGACATGAGAGTAGGCTCACAACATGAGAGTAGGCTTTCGCCATGAGAGTAGGCTTTCGGCATGAGAGTAGGTTTTCGCCATGAGAGTAGGCTTTTGCCATGAAAGTAGCCTGAATACAACTGTAAGAGAGCCGGAGACACACCGGCGACTCCCTGTGAACACAGGAATAAGACCTAGCCACAAACAGCATGTAGGGTCTTTACCGGACGGTGTTTCCCGGGGCCTGAAGCTGTATAAAATCGTTTTCTCTCTCTGTGATGTTCTTCTTCCTCGTACACTCGTAGCAAAGGCCCCATAATTAAGTTCTCACATGAGGACATCTGTCGTGACTTTTCCACGACAACTTCCACCTTCCATATTTTGCTAGCCTCTTGGGTACCGTGCATTTCCCTTTCTCATCTTGAGAGTTGGTGCATACTTCGCGGGTGCATCCAAACCCTTGGCATGATATGTCATGTCATCATAAACCTCCTTATATCTTCCTCAAAACAACCACCATACCTACCTATCAAGGCATTTCCACAGCCTTTCCGAGATACATTGCCATGCAACATCCTCCATCTCATGACTTGATCTTCATGTCATACATGCTTTTGCTTGATCGAGGATCCGCATGCTAGTTGGGCTTTGCCCTTATTATTGCTACATGACGCGCTAGTATCATTGCATATCCTGCTACACTGGCGGAGGCATACATTTGCATACATCATGATAGTTTTCATCTTTCTTTATGTTGAGTACTTCTTGTAAAGTGTGAAGATCTTCTTTATATTCTTGTAAAATATAGAGTGTTGCCCTTAAGTGAGGAAAAGATCCCAAAGAGGACAAATTAAAAGATCCCAAATAGGAAAAATGAGAGATAAATAGAAAGAGCCAATGAGGCCACAAAAATAGAAAAAAGGAGAAAAAAGAAATAAAAAGAGAGAAGGGGGAAACACTACTATTCATTTTGAAAGATCCACACTCGTACTCCATTGTCATATTTGTACCCCATAGAGATTACCATTCATGCATAACTATGTGGGGACCCTTACACTATAGAACTTGGCTTGCATATTCGAAGCATGAGCCTCATCAAATGAGCTATAGGTCTTCATGAGCAAGCAAGTTGGATGCACCCCACTAGTTCCATTGGAGAGCTTACCTTAGCTCATATGTGCATCCGTTGCATGGCAATACCTACTCTTCACATCATATATATCATTTGGCTTTCTCTTTCCTATGATTGTCCTCATTGATGTGAGCCTTTCAAACCCTTTTTGTCTTCCTTCCCTATCATTTCTCTCTTTGCCATCCTAAGTGCCAACGTATCTTTCTCGCGCTCATCCATTGCATGAGTGCTCAAAGTCGAAAAAGGAGAAGATCAGTTTGACTTGTACCTGACTAGTGGTCTGGGGACGAGTCAAAATAAGATCCCGAAGGAGATCAAGTGTGAAAATTTAGTAGATTGAGTTCCCAATTAAAACTTTGTACTATTTTTATACTCTAAACCCATCTCCCACTTCTTGCATGCAAACACCATTTGGAGACATTCGAGTCACGGACAGCGAGAGCTCTTGCACGTTTATGTTCATACTTTTCTAGTCTCAATACTAGATATAGACTCTTGCTTGTTATTGTATTGACTTGAATTTCATATCTTACTTGCTTTACTTTGAAGTTCTTATATGTGTGTTAGCATGTCACACATAAATTATCTGTGTTATCATTTACCTACTCGAGGACGAGCAGGAATTAAGCTTGGTGATGTTGATACGTCCCAAACGTATCTATAATTTCTGCTTGTTCCATGCTCTTGTAGGTGACATTGCTATCTTTTTTGCTACACTCTTATACCTTTTTACACATATTTGGACTATCCTACTAACTCGGTGCACCCAATACCAGTTTCTGTCTGCTGATGTCTTGCAGGTTTTCACCCATATTTACAAAGCTTCAAAAAATCCAGAAAAATCATATAAAAAATCAGCATACAGGAAGCTTCCGGAAACACCGAAGGAGGACCAAGGGGACCCACCAGGCACCTAGGCGCCCTGGTGGCGCGGCCACACCCCTGGTCGTGCCAGGTGGACGCCTGGGCGACCTGGCCCACCTCTGGCGCCCCCTTTGGCCTATTTTTACCCCTCGTTTCAAAAACCCTCGGAGAGACCCCCGCATCACGAATTTCCTCTCTATTCCACCGCAACCGCGCTTCCAAGACCAAGAGCACCAGAAGACCTCTTCCCGGCACCCCTGCCCGAGGGAGGATTGACCTCCGGGAGCTTCTCCACCACCATGGACGCTTCCCGGATGTGCCGTGAGTAGTCCTCCTTGGACCATGGGTCCATGACCAGTATCTATGTGATGTCTTCTCTCCAATCTTGTGCTTCAATTCTTAGCCCTTGTGAGCTACCCTACATGATCAAGGCATCCATGTAATTTTCATGCTGTTGCTATGTTGTGTTTTCTGGGATCCGATGGATTATGAGATTATGTTCAGATCGTGATGAGTTATATATTTGGTTTACCTTTTATATTTTTTCTTGAGTAATTCTTGCATGTTCTCCGTTACTTTTATTTCTTTGGCCAAGTAGTAGATAGTAACTCCAAGAGGGAACTTTTATGCATGATTGTGGGTTCATGCCCCCCCCCCGATGTCTAGCTTGAGTGACAGAAACATGAGACTATGGGGTGTGTTTTTGCCACCAGGGAGTAAACAACGGTGCTTGTAGCCACGGTTGCAAGGATTGTTTACCTTGCACAAAGTTTTTTAATGCAGTTGTCTGTTGCTTTGAGTTTACACTTTGGGTGGGGCTCGCAACTTAATACCAGCGAGATGTTCTAGATAGATATCTTAAGGTGGATGATTAGTGAGTAGATGCAGATGGATTTCGGTCTACTTTTCTTGGCATACTGCCCATACTTTTGAGCCTCTAGCTTTCCAATAGCATAATTAGCATTGCGTTGCATTTATAATTCTGCCAATTGCCCAGCTGTAATTTTTTTACCCAGCTTAGATATTTTATCGTCTTTTGGGAGAGAGACATCACTAGTGAACATCATGGGACCCAGTCCATATTTCCACCACTGTTTACACATCCACTATTTACTGCTTTTACTTTCAGGTTCTATCATTATCACTACTATCTACCCTTGCTTTTAATCCTTTGTAAACAACACGGCCGGAGAGATTGAGAACCTCTCTGTACTCATTGGGAGCAAAGTTACTTGTTGTGTGTGCAGGTCCAAGTCAAGTAAGCAACCCTTGGTTATAAACGGTGCCATTGATTTCTTGCCACCTACTTGTCGACCTTGGAGTCCTAATAGAGACATAAACCTTGGTATCTTCACAAAGGGAAATTTGCTGCTACGCTACATCTCAACCTTCCACTTGGGGTAACCAACGATGGGTGAGAGTTATCACTTCCTCGCTAGCATCAATGCTCCACAGAAAATACAACCAAGAAATTCCACAACATCTTGGAAATCGTTGCCGGAATCTTCATCGGATCCTTCCTCTCTGGATTTGTTTCCACCGTCTTGGTTCTAGGCCTTCGTCTTGCTTCTGTTCTGATAGGCGCCTCTGCCTCCATGCTGGGATCCCCCGCTCCTCTGGGTCTTCCTCTCGGCGTCCTTCTTGGCGTAGTCATGCTTGGAGCTTCGTCACGGAACAGCATTCCGACAAGTCATGCTTGTTGGTCCTGTGGATCTTGCAATAGGGCGTTGAGGGGGTGTCTATAGCGGCGACAACGGCTTTAGGCGTGGATTGTTGTCTTCTATGAAGACAGCTTGATGTACACGCTTACGGGTACCAGCTTCTCCGGGAAGTTGATTTCTTCCTGGGGGAGTTCGGACCGCGTTGTGTCTTCCAAGATCTCGGTTGATAGGCAGGATGGCTTCTTCAGCATGGGAAACCTTCTCAGCCAGCTCGAACAAGGCAGTGATCGTCTTGATGGACCTTGTACTCATTTTCTCCAACATGTGGGTGTTCTTGAAGTTTGCGTGAAAGGTGGCGATGATCGCCGCCTCGTGCGCATCTGGAATGCAATGGTGCATCTGAGTGAACCTCTAGATGAACTTCCGCAAAGGCTCACCATCCTTCTGCACAACCCGGTGCATGTCGCTGACGCTTTTTGGGGGTTGAACTCCCCCGGAAAATGCCCCGACGAACTTGTCGCAGAGATCGGCCCAAGAACTGATGTAGTTGGCGGGATCATCCATCGACGAACGTTGTCCTTCAACTTCATGGGAAAGTAGTTGGCCTTGGCTTTGTCATCTCCCCCCGAGATTTCCACAACAATATTATACCTACGGATGAAATCGCGAGGGTCGTTCTTCCTATCATACGGGGGATGAACATCTATCCGGAACTTCTTGGGCCACTTGATGCGACGAAGATCTTGGGTGAAGGCTAAGCACACTGTGATGTAGTCACTTTCACCAGCAAGGATCCCTTATCGGGCGGCATCGACAGGTGGGACCTGGGTGTCGGAACATCGGCGAGTCTCTTGCTACCTAACGATGGTGATTCAGGCATCTTCGTGGCGGCGATCATCTAGGAGGGTGCGCTGATCTTGAGATCTGCGGTTTCCAGAGGATGCCACAGAAGCTGCACCAGGAGATCCGACCCGATGAGGATTGGCTTGCCGATAAACGGGGTTACGAAAGCAATCCTCACGGGGTTGGTCATGCTTGTGCCTGTACTAGGGGGAGTGCATAGTGCGCTCCTTCCCTGGGCTGGTGCATTGGGATTGACAGTCTACCCAGTGCATCACTGGGATGACGCAGGGGCTTGATAATATAGTTCCTGCTGCTTCTGCAATGCCCACGCGGAAAGTTGGTCAATAGTGAACCTTCACGTATCTAGCACAAAAATACAACTGGTGTACCTGAAATTGGGCTTTTATTCTTGGCAGTAACAATGATAGTTGAAACAGCACAAAAAATTATATTGGAATCTGAAACATCATTAGTAACTAAATCTGTAACCACCGCAACTTGAGGATCGACCTTGATCAGGTCATCAGGTTCGTCAGTTATTCTCTTACTTTTGTTTATTAGGCGTGTCACAAAAGAGTGCTCCCTCACCCTTGTAGGAAAATGGATTTTTTTCATATAAAATTGCAGGCAGAATAGGGTCAGCAACATGAATATCAACAGGTAGTTCTTTAAAGGGTTTATGATGTTGATCCTTCTCCTCCTTAGAAGAGTCAATGTGAGAGGAAAAGTTCTTACAAAAATCAATCATAAGCTGGGAATCAAGACCAATCTTAGAGCAAAAGGTATTAAAATAATTAGTTTTCACACAGCTCTCAATGTAATCATGCTCATAATTTATAGCGGGTTCAATACCTTTGTTGATTTCCCAGTCTTCAGTATTCTTCTGGATCCTCTCAATAAGATCTCATTTTTCTTCAATGCTCCTTGTTCGGAACACCCCACTAGAGGAGGCATCCAACATCTCCTTATCCTGACATGAAAGCCTGGCATAATAATTTGTAAGTATAATATCTTTGGGGAGTTCATGAATATGACATTTGAACATTCGGGACTTCAGTCTCCCCCAAGCTTGAGCGATGCTCTCTCCGTCACGAGACCAAAAGTTATAGATGTAATTCCTGTCTCGATGAATTTCATGAAGAGTATAAAACTTTGTATAAAAGAGAGACATAAGCTCTTGCCAAATAAGTAGATGTGACTTTTCGAGGAGCTTATACCAATCTGAAGCTTTATCTATAAGCGATACGGAGAACAATTTCTTCATAAAAAATCTCTTGACACACCTGCAAGCTTGAATAATGAACATAGTTGTGATAAATATAGCAGGTGTTCACCTGGATGTCTGTCTCCTGCATAACGATTAGCCAAGACATAATCGATAATACCAGATGGTATTTTGTAAGGCACGATTTCAGTAGGGGTGGGAGTGACCACCATAGTTGTGGGGCGTTTCCCCATAAACAACGAACCAAGAGTAGAGGTGTCCATAAGGACAAAGAGCAGCAACAGCAGAACAAAAATAGAAATATAAAAACTTCCTTACCAGCTTCAATTACTAATAGCGCTATGGTCCCCGGCAACGGCGCCAGAAAACAGTACTTGATAACCCTAAACTGTAGGGGATCGTTTGTAGCGTTTTCGATAAATAAGAGTGTCGAACCCAACGAGGAGCAAAAGGTATTGGTAAGTGACTTTGGCAAAGAAATAACTGCAGGAACTGAAAGATAAATTTTTAGGGGTTTTCGGTATAAGCAACAAAAAGGTAAAAGCGAGCAAAGTAAAAGGCACTGAGGAGTAACAAGTGGCCCAATCATTTTGAGCAAAGGATAGGCCTAGCAACTGAACTTATAAAGGCTAAAGCGTTCTTGAGGACACACGGGATAAATAGTCACGTGTTTTTGCCATATTCCGCATCGGTACTATGTGTTGCATTGATAAGTGTTGAGTCGGTGGATCTATGCTAGTACACCCTCTAGACTAAGATAAGTGCACTCTTATGATTAAACATCTTGCAAGCGTCCACAAATACAAGATAGTAATTAAGGCAAAAGCCTAACCATAGCAATACGATCGATGATCCATTGTTCCCTTGTGCAAAAGCGTCCAAACTGAGGTTCAGGTTTCTGTCACTCCGGCAACCCACTATTACGTCTCAAACGTATATACTTTTCCAAACACTTTTGCTATTGTTTTTCCCTCATTCTTGCATGATTTGGACGAAACTAACCCAGACTAACGATGTTTTCAGCAGAGTTGTCTATATGGTTTTATTGTGTGCAGGAAAATGGATTTTTAGGTGTCTCAGAAAATTCCAGGAAAAATCACAGAAAATCCACGCACCGAAGGACCAATATACCAGAAGTGGGGCCAGAGGGCATCCAGGGGGGCCCCAGGCGCCTTGCTGGCGCGGCCCCACCCCTGGCCGTGCCAGGAGGCCGCCTGGGAGGGTCCTCCCCCCTCTGGTGCCCTACTTTGCCCCCTATTTATTCCCGTGGCGAGAAAACCCCAGAACAGAAGTCGTTTTCCCAATTCTCGTCGCGGAGCCGCCGCCACCCTCTGTTCTTCTCCGGGAGGGGTAATCTGGAGGTTGTTTTGGCCTCCGGTGAGGGGAGATCATCACCATCGTCATCATCATCACCACTCCATCCTCCCTCCATGAATTCTCCTTCCATGTGTGAGTAATTCCCTGCTGTAGGCAAAGGGGATGGTAGGGATTGGATGAGCTAGATCATGTAATAGTTTATCATATTGTTGGGGGTTTGTTGTCTATCATCTAGATTGGTGTTTATCATCTTTTCTTCAACTTGTTGCTCTTAATGCTTGTCACTTTGGGCCCGAGTTCCATGTTTTCAGATCTGAACCCTATGTGTTTGCATGAATATATTTGTGTTCTTGATCCTATCTACGAGTTGTATGCACCTGTTATAGTCCGGAACCGGCGATCCCAAAGGTGACAGCTTGGGACACCAAAGGGGATGGACTATAGTTTGAGGATTCCTTGTATCCATTGATCGTTAATGCTTTGTTCCGGTGCTCTTTGACAGGAGCACCTTAATCTCCATAAGTTCCTTTTGGCCCCGTTCGTAGCGGGATGGTAGGACAAAAGCTGTTGTGCAAGTTCTTATTGCAAGCACGTACAACTACCTATGGGGTACATGCCTAATGTTTGATATATGCCTAGATGATCATTGCTTTTCTGTGTGCCTTGACCCAAGTTAAATACATGATGTATCTCATCCATGCAGCACCCAACCATCCATCTCCCTAGCCTACAGTGTTTTTAATTCTACTGGTCACTAGTTGTTTGCTTTTGCTGTTTTACTTTTGCTGTTTTACCGCCACTATTTACGTTGCCACCATCACTTCCATATCGCAGTTACTATTAATATCTTGTTGCAACTAAGTGTATCTATGGTGCGGTTGAATTGACAACTCCACTGTCAAAGCTTGTGGGTATTCTTTGGATCCCCTTGAGTTGAATCTATAAATTGGGTTATTCTTACCCGCGAAGATTATCTCGATCCCCTACAGTTGTGGGTTATCACCCACCGTAATCATTCTTTATACACAATGTATTCCCCTAGGTCCTTAATAAGGCGAATTGTTGAGTGTTCGACTCACACATCACCACTAGGAAAATAACAACACAACTTAAATATCAAACAACACATATTACTTCAACATCATATGACTACTAACAACTAGACTTCTCCCATGTCCTCAAGAACTAAAGTAACTACTCACAAGACATAAAAGAGATCATGATCAAAGGGGATAAATAGATGATAAACAATCTGGACACAATGATATTTCTCCAACAAAACTCAATAAAATTCATCACACGGTAGCAATCAACACTGGTAGAGTAGATAGGATAGATAGTACGGATTACAACACAAGTTAAACTTGTGAGGTGAGATGGGATGAAGATGGAGATGGTGTGTAACACCCTCACTGTCAGTGAACAGTAATCAGGGTTACTGTTCATCTCTACTGTTCAGAACATTTATTTGATCAACTTGGATCCGTTCAAATTCAATTTCCACTTTGTTATTCTTGAATGCATTGTGATCATGGACCTTGGTCATGATGAATCAAACCAATACCTAGCTCAATTCAAATGACCTTTGAATTGAAATCCATTTAAATCTTCAAATGACTTTGGTGGATTATTAAAAACCAAAGTGCAAAATCAACTTACTCCAAAAATTGTGAAACTACTTTTATTAAATCCTAAATATTCAGTGGGTCATGTCCCACCTAGTTGGAGATTTTATTAATCTATAAATATTTCTAAACAAATCAAAACAGTGGATAAAAACCCAAATTAAATCATTTAATATTTAATAGAAATACTAAATGACTTTTAAAGGTGCCCAAAACTTTTTGTGGCACTAACCTGAGTTCCAACATTAATTATGGACCCCATTAAACATTTTACAAAAATGCCATAGTGATCAAAATAAATGCCAACAGAAATATTAGAAAAGAAAAAGAAAATGAAAACAAAAACCTAGCTAGCCCCCCCCATGGGCGAAGCCCATCCCCATTCCCATCCCCCTGGGCCACCAGCCCAGCCCACCCCCAACCGTTCCCCACCTCCCGTGTTCCTTCCACCCCCGTGGATAGCATCCAGGGCGCCACCGCGGCAAGCCGTCGCCGTGTCCGGCATCCGGCGGCTGGCCGGCGGCTACAAGAGGGCCAAGCCCCCCTCCTGCGCGCGAACCCTAGCCGCCCCCCTTCTTCCTCCTCGCATCGCACCCCCCCTGAGCCTCGCTCTCTCCCTGCAGCCGTGGAGAAACGCGCGCCCGCGGCCACGGCTTCGGCGCCGACGTGGCCAGCGGCAAGGACTGGACACCCCACCGTGTCCTAGAGCTCGCTCGCCTTCGGCTACATCCCCCTGCGAGCGGAATTGAGAGGAGAAGCTCCACAGCCGCCGCCCCTCGCCTGAAGCTCCGCCTCGGCCGCCATTGATTCGCGTCGATTCCGGCCACCCCGCCTCGCCCCCGAGCCCGCCTTGCTCCCCTGCACGTTCACTGTGAGCTGCGCTACCTCCCCTAACTCCCCCGTTGCGAATTCGTGCGCCGTTCCGCCGACCCCGTCTGCTCGCACTCCGGCCGCCGCTTCGAAGGTCGCCGCCGTCGTCTCGCTCCTCCCCGTGGTCGGGGGCATGCACCACTAGGTGCGGGTGAGCCAGGGCTTCTCCCTGGTGCCCTTGGCGCCCCAAGACGTGGTCGGGAGCCCCCGCCCCTGCGCGCTCCGCCGTGGCCAAAGGCCACCGCGTTTAGCCGCCGGCCAACCGTGGCCTAATCCCCTCCCCAGCCCACTGACCCCTGGGACCCACCCAGGGGATTAACCCACGAATCCCTCTGTTAGTTTAGGGTAATAACAGTTAGGTAAAACTGTCTCACTGACAGGTGGGCCATTGGTCATTTTAAATAAATAGAAATCTGGTTATTAAACTAATAGTCAATGACATCTGGACCCCACCTGTAAGCATTTAAAATAAATAGAAATTGTTTTATTAAAATTGTTAGTATGACATGTGGGTCCACTGGATTTTTAGAATTTATAAAATCAATTTTATTAAACAGAGGTTGACCAGTGGGACCCACTGGTCAGGTTTGACTGGTCAACCCCTTGTGGATAATGTTTATTTAATAAATAAAATAAATTCAGAAAATCATTTAAATTGATTTAAAACTTTAAAATTCAATATCTTTTAAACCGTAAGTCGTATTCAAAAACTTTATACATGAAAATTGATCAGAAAAATACAATGAATACGGATACGCTATTCGTATACCAACCACACCCCTCTAACACAACGAACATTGAACCGTCCCCCTCCGGACCGTTTGTCCGATAAATTGTCCGGTACTGTTAAAGTACCCGGATGAATTTATTTCGAACACGAAAGTTGTTCGGAATAGATCAACTAAGACGGATACACCACCCATACGTTTGTCGGATGTCCACGACACCTCCGGCTTGATCCTTCCCCCTCCGGACACTCTGTCCGGTAATCACCCGGAGCCGGTAGTTCATCCTCAGATGAATTTCCGTTCCGAGCAATGTGCATTGCACTGCGTTAGAACACCGTTAACATTTTCATCTGTCATGTCATGTTATTGTTTGTATATTATTGTTGTGTATTTACTGTTTTCTTCCCCCCTTAATCTCCGGTAGACCTCGCTGCTGCCATCGACTACACCGCTGCTGAGTACGACTACGTCGTCGACGACCGTACCCCTACCATCAAGCTTCCAGGCAAGCAGAGCCATTCTCTTCCCCAGATATCGCCTATCTTTCCGTACATTTCTTGCACTAGGCATTGTTACTGTTGCTGCTATGATTACAATCCTATTCAATTATAGCCTATTTTTGTTGCCCCTTGATGTGCCTTCCTTATCCTATGCTGCCTATTATTATTATTATGCATTATTCAGCAGTGAGCCCTGCGCATTGTTAGCTAGGATCAGATAGAGGGCTGTGATCACTCAGGGGAGTGAACGCGGGTACAAATATTATAACTACACAGGTACGGTAAAAAGCCGACACCGTCTAAGGCCCCTATCTGGGTTATGCCTAGTCACCTCAAGTGTGAGCTATCAAGGAGTAATCCTTGTACTCCACTCGAGGCTGACTTTGTCTTGCCGTCATAGGGTCCTGAACGGTGATTGTCCTTTAGGTAAGGAGTCGGGCGACCTAACGGTGCTCGCGAGAGGTATTGCGACGGGACGACAGGGAGGGTACGACCAGTGTACCGGTGTGCTTGGCCCCTGATCGTTGGCCGCGAGAGTTACCAAACCACGAAAGTCGAGCTCCTCCAGGAGCACACGCGAGACAAGGTAAGGAGACGGTTCACCTTGTTGGTAACCGTAGTGACTTGGTGGGACGACAGGGCAGGCACCGATGTACTGGTGATCCTGGTTGTTGTCGTTGTCCGCGGGTCAGTTAAGTCGAGGCAACGATAACGGTTGTCACGCAGGTTAATTAAAATGCTAAATGGTTCAGTGAATGTCTTGAGTTGGCTATATGCCATGTACGCACTACCTACCCGTGGGAATTACGAGTTTATGGGCTCCTCTGCTTCGTAGTGTCGTCCGAGGACTCTTCAGACGTCAGCAGTACCGCGGGCTGATTGCCGGGAAGTGCGATGTCTTCTTTGGCTCGAGCTGTGTTGTTTTTGTTACGGCTTCCCGGCCACCCACGCACCATGCAGGAGTACGTCAGGGTTGGGGTCCAAGGCCCTGAGTACTTAGGATTTAGACCGGCGGATGGCCTCTCTGTTGAGTTTGAAAGATGGGCTATGAAGTGTCGGATAGCCTCGGTGGAGCGTTCCCTAACAAGGTTCCCGCCACCCTGGAGATCCGTGCGTGTAGCGTAACACAAGTGCACCCCTGCAGGGAAGATTAATCTATTCGAATAGCCGTGTCCACGGTAACAGGACGCTTTATGCTGAAGCTGGATCTTACCACTAGCAACTATTATTATTAAACTGTATGGTTCCGGGTTTTCTTCCTTGCGGGGATGTCGAGGAGGTGAACTCGGAGGCATTGTTAATTATTACAACTTATTATTATACAATGCTGCAGCAACTTCTCCTGCATTGTTACTTTATGCTTTATATAAACTGTTGGCTGATTCTTACCTCATGTTGCAAGACATCGTCGGAAGATGCTAGTCTACGTTAGGCCTAGCTTCTTACCCTTGCTCTGGATTTCTGTCTTTCAGTCCACTATATACAGCCTCTTCTTTCCGTTGACACCATGCAAAATGCTTAGTAGCGGACGTAAGACTCGCGGGTATACTAGATACTCACCTGCTTTATTTCCTTTATTGTTTTGCCTGATCGGCCGCTGCAGCCGACGTTGGAGCCCAGGAGCAGGAGTACCCCGGAGGCGCCTACTACGGCGTCGAGTTCCCCGTTGACCAGGAGTAGTTTGGTGGATCCCAGGCAGGAGGCCTCGCCTTTTCGATCTGTACCTCTGATGTGATTTGTGCTAGCCTTCTTAAGGCAAAACTTGACTAACTATGTCTGTACTCAGATATTATGGTTTGTATGACTTATGTATTCGGGTCCCCGTGACCCCCTCTATTGTAACATATATTTTTATCCTTTTGTGTTTAGTGTTGTGCTGTGATATTATCACCGTGGCACCCGAATCTCAGTCGTGTACCCTGTGTGTATGATTACTGTACACGGTCTGATTTTGGGGGCGTCACAAGTTGGTATCAGAGCCGACTGCCTGTAGGAAGCCACCCCACCACTACTTGGTCGATGTTGAGTCTAGACTTTGAAAAACTATTTTGCTAACTTAATATTTGGCTTACGGGCCCACATCGATGTCACTACGTGTGATATCTATGGTATTAGGATCCTTTTCTCCTTACCTATGCTCTGGGAATCTGCTCTCTTATCCTTGCTGGTAAGTTTTACAAAATCTGACATTAGGATCACGTTCTCTTGATTCCACCCGGCGTTTTTGGTGCTTCCCCCATTGATTGAGTCGTGTCGCAGGAGTCGTACCCCAGATCCCGGACCGCGGATCCCATTCTCATTCTGGGCAGGCCGCGCGTTCTCTGGCATCAACTCCTGTGGCCAACAGTTTTCTTGCGGCGTGATTGACATAGTGGAATCTATTTCGCGTCGTGTAATCCTTACCGCGGTCTGCGCGCCGCCTAGTGAGTCCTTTTTCCTTAATTTCTACGACGTTACGCTGCCCGATTTTCGATTGACTCTGTGTTTAAATGTGTATGTCTTATATGACTACTCCTATACATATCTGCGCCTCCCTTTCGTTGCCGTTTTACTTCATGCTTGATTCCGGTATCTCGTTAAATTTTCATCGCTGAAATACCCCTGTTAAATTCTAGCAAGATGGCTGGTCGTGGTGGTCGTGGTCGTGGTCGTGCTGCCAACGACCCACCTCCACCGCCGGATTACATGGCCGCGATGATGCAGCAGTTCGAGATGAACCGTCAGTTCATGCAGAATATCATGGCTCAGTTCCCCCAGCCGAATCAGAATGGGCACCACCATCAGCATGCCACCGTGACTCTGCACGACTTCACCCATCTCAACCCCACTATGTTCCGCAACACTGTTCAGCCGTTGGATGCTGATGACTGGCTTCGCGACATCACTCACGAGCTGGAGTCTGCTAATGTCGATCCAGCCGACTATGTGAACTTTGCGTCTTATCATCTGAAAGGCGCCGCTGCTCAGTGGTGGAGCACCCACAAACGTTCACTGCTAGTCGGAGACGTCATCACTTGGGATGAATTTCAGTCTGCCTTCCGCGCCCGCTACATTCCTCAGGGGATCATGGATCATAAGGCGGAAGAATTACGTAACCTCACTCAGGGCGACATGACTGTTGAAGCCTATCAGCGCGAGTTCCTCAACCTATCTCGCTATGCGGAAGGAGAGATCACCACTGATGCTCGCAGGCAGCAGAAGTTCCGTCGTGGACTCAACCCAGACCTCAGGCTCGCTCTTGTCGTTCATGATTTCGCCAACTTCGCCACCATGGTGAACAAGGCTATCACCGTCGAGACTGCCCAGATGGAACACAAGACCTCTCTGAAGCGTTATCGTGATGTTGGCTCATCTTCGGGCGCAACGCAGAAGCGTCGTATCTGGCTCCCTACCAGTGTGACCCATTCACCTGTCCCTGCTCCAAGGTCGTCTTATGCTGCACCCCGTCTGCCTCCGCCACCGCAGATGCCAAGAGCTCTGCCTGCACCACCCAAGGCTACTCCCCTTCGTCCTCAGGATGTATTATGCTTCATGTGCCGCCAACCTGGGCATTTTTCCAGGGAGTGCCCCCAGAAACAGAAGCAACTGGTAGTTCACCCCGCTGGCCGTGGAAATGGTCGTGGCAACAACAGGACCCCCAACTATAATACTGGGTCTGCTGCTCATGCTCGTGGACATGCTTACAACGTTAATGTGGAAGAAGCTGAGGAACAACCCGCTACCGTGATGGGTACCCTTCTCGTTAATTCCGCACCTGCTACTGTTTTATTTGATTCAGGAGCATCGCATTCATTCATGTCGGAAGCATTTGCATTATCGCGTAACATTACGTTTGAGGAGATGAACCCACCGATGGTTGTCCGCACCCCTGGAGGCCGTTGCCAAACCTCCATGATGGTACACGATGTCACCATTGACGTCGAAGGGATTATATTCCTTGTGTCCCCCATCATCCTGAAAACCTCCACCATAGACCTAATTCTGGGCATGGATTGGTTGAAAGTTCACGATGTCGCACTCTATTGTGGCACCAAGTCTGTCCAACTTTTTCACCCCTCCGGCGAGATTGTTAACCACACCACACGAGTTACCCGTAATGCTGAAACACAGATATTTATGATGAATGCTTTAAATGCCGCCCCCCTCGAAGGCATCGAGAACGTTCCGGTCGTTCGCGATTATCCCGACGTCTTCCCAGAAGAACTGCCGGGAATACCCCCGATCAGAGAAGTTAAATTTGTCATCGACTTGAAGCCCGGCACCACCCCTATTGCCAAGCGTCCTTACAAGATGCCACCACATGAACTCCTTGAGCTTAAGGAGGAAATCGACAAGGCACTTCAGAAAGGATTCATTCGCCCCAGTTCCTCAGCTTGGGGAGCACCTTCGCTCTTTGTCAAGAAGAGCGATGGGACAAACCGATTGGTCCAAGATTATCGGCCCATTAACCAAGCCACCATCCAGAACAAATACCCACTTCCCCGGATCAACGACCTGTATGATCAACTTGCCGGATCCAAGGTGTTTTCTAAACTCGACTTGAGGTTGGGTTATCACCAAATCCGAGTCCGTGATGAGGACATTCCGAAGACTGCCTTCATTACTCGATATGGTTCATACGAGTACACCGTCATGCCCTTTGGCTTAACCAATGCTCCAGCCACCTTCTCCAGATTGATGAATTATATTTTCATGGAGTACCTCGACCAGTTCGTCGTGGTTTATCTGGATGATATACTGATATATTCCAAGAATGAAGAAGAACATGCTGAACATCTTCGTCTTATACTGGAGAAGCTTCGAGAACACAAACTCTACGCTAAGTATTCTAAGTGTGAGTTCTGGCTTCCCGAAGTAACCTACCTTGGGCATGTGATTTCCAAGGATGGCATTGCCGTCACCCCCGAACGTATCCAGGCTATTCTTGACTGGACTCCTCCCAAGACCGTCAAACAAGTCCGCAGTTTCCTCGGGCTCGCTAGCTATTGCCGCCGTTTCGTCGAGAATTTCTCCAAGATTGTCAGGCCTCTGACTAATCTGCTTCACAAAGGTGTCAAGTTTGAGTGGACAGATAAATGTCAAGAAAGTTTCCAAGCGCTCAAGGACAAGCTAACTTCTCCCCCGGTGCTCGCTCCCCCGGATACTCAGAAGGACTTCGTGATATATTGCGACGCGTCTCGTCAAGGATTAGGTTGTGTCCTAATGCAAGAGCGCAAAGTGATTGCTTATGGCTCTCGTCAGTTGCGTGCTCACGAAGACAAATATCCAACACATGATCTCGAATTGGCAGCAGTAATTTATGCATTGAAGCTGTGGCGACATTACCTCGTTGGTAACCGTTGCGAGATCTACACCGACCACCAAAGCCTGAAGTACTTGTTTACTCAGCCCGACCTGAATCTCCGCCAACAAAGATGGCTCGAGACAATAGCCGATTTCCACATGGATATTCATTACACCCCTGGCAAGGCTAATGTGATGGCCGATGCTTTGAGCCGTAAAGCTTACTGTAGTGAACTTGAAGTTCAAGTACAACAACCACTCCTGTATGAAGATTTTCAAAAGTTAAACCTCGAGATTGTTCCTCAAGGTTATGCAAATAACCTGGTTATCGAACCGGATCTCGTCAAATCCGTCAAGGGTATACAGTTTTATGATGATTTCGTACACAAGATTAAGCGCGATATCGCCAATGGGAGACCCTCACCCTTCACCGTTGATAGCAAAGGTGCGGCGTTCTACCAGAACCGTTTAGTGGTTACTCAAAGCAAGGGCAGGCATGAGAACCTGGATATGACCCCGAAGGTCATGAGAGCGGCTCACGATACCCCGTTGTCCATTCATCCTGGAAGCACCAAGATGTACCAAGACATTCGTCAGCAATTCTGGTGGCCTAACATGAAGCAAGACATTGCCCGATATGTTTCTGAATGTGACGTTTGCCGTCGCGTCAAGGCAGAACATCAAAGACCTGCTGGGAATCTACAACCACTCTCTATTCCTGAATGGAAGTGGGACAAGATCGAGATGGACTTCGTCACCGGTTTTCCCCGATCACAGAAGGGTCATGATGCCATCTTTGTCGTCATCGACCGATTCTCCAAGGTTGCCCACTTTCTGCCAGTCAAGGAGACGATCTCTGCTAGTCAGTTAGCCGTCTTGTATGTTTCCAGAATTGTGTCCCTCCATGGTATTCCGCTGGAGATCAGTTCAGACCGTGGCAGCATTTTCACCTCAAGATTTTGGGATAGTTTCCAAGAAGCTATGGGCACTCACCTGAATTTTAGCACCGCTTATCACCCCCAGTCGCAAGGACAAGTCGAACGAGTCAATCAAGTGCTCGAAGATATGCTCCGGGCTTGTGTAATCTCATTCGGTAAGAAATGGGAGGAATCCCTTCCATTTGCTGAATTCTCTTACAACAATAGCTATCAGGCTAGTCTGAAGATGGCCCCCTTCGAAGTTCTCTATGGACGCAAGTGTCGAACTCCTCTGAATTGGTCAGAAACTGGGGAACAAACTCTAGTTGGTCCGGACATTATACAGCACGCAGAAGATCAGGTTCGCGTCATCCGTGAACATCTGAAAGCCGCTCAGTCCCGCCAGAAAAGCAACTATGATCGCAAGCACAAAGAAATGGTCTATCAACCTTGTGAATACGCGTACCTCCGTGTCACTCCCATGAGAGGCACTCACCGCTTCGGGATCAAAGGCAAGTTAGCTCCTCGCTACATCAGCCCGTTCCGTATCCTTTCCAGGAGTGGACCAGTGGCATACCGATTGGAATTGCCGCCGAACCTCTCTCAAGTCCACGATGTCTTCCACGTGTCGCAACTCCGTCGCTGCTTCAAGGACCCTATTCGAGAAGTGGAACATGATATGATTGAGCTGCAACAGGACTTGACTTATCAGGAACATCCGAGCCGCATTCTTGATCAGTCTGAACGTCGAACCCGCAACAAGACCGTCAAATTCCTCAAAGTTCAGTGGTCGAATCATTCTGAAGATGAAGCCACCTGGGAACGCGAAGATCGTCTTCGTGATGAATACCCTGATCTTTTCCTCGCTACCACTTAAATTCTCGGGACGAGAATTCTTGTAGTGGGGGAGATTTTTAACACCCTCACTGTCAGTGAACAGTAATCAGGGTTACTGTTCATCTCTACTGTTCAGAACTTTTATTTGATCAACTTGGATCCGTTCAAATTCAATTTCCACTTTGTTATTCTTGAATGCATTGTGATCATGGACCTTGCTCATGATGAATCAAACCAATACCTAGCTCAATTCAAATGACCTTTGAATTGAAATCCATTTAAATCTTCAAATGACTTTGGTGGATTATTAAAAACCAAAGTGCAAAATCAACTTACTCCAAAAATTGTGAAACTACTTTTATTAAATCCTAAATATTCAGTGGGTCATGTCCCACCTAGTTGGAGATTTTATTAATCTATAAATATTTCTAAACAAATCAAAACAGTGGATAAAAACCCAAATTAAATCATTTAATATTTCATAGAAATACTAAATGACTTTTAAAGGTGCCCAAAACTTTTTGTGGCACTGACCTGAGTTGCAACATTAATTATGGACCCCATTAAACATTTTACAAAAATGCCATAGTGATCAAAATAAATGCCAACAGAAATATCAGAAAAGAAAAAGAAAACAAAAACCTAGCTAGCCCCGCCCCATGGGCGAAGCCCATCCCCCTGGGCCACCAGCCCAGCCCACCCCCAACCGTTCCCCACCTCCCCTGTTCCTTCCGCCCCCGTGGACCGCATCCAGGGCGCCACCGCGGCAAGCCGTCGCCGTGTCCGGCATCCGGCGGCTGGCCGGCGGCTACAAGAGGGCCAAGCCCCCCTCCTGCGCGCGAACCCTAGCCGCCCCCCTTCTTCCTCCTCGCATCACACCCCCCCCCCCCTGAGCCTCGCTCTCTCCCTGCAGCCGTGGAGAAACGCGCGCCCGCGGCCACGGCTTCGGCGCCGACGTGGCCAGCGGCAAGGACTGGACACCCCACCGTGTCCTAGAGCTCGCTCGCCTTCGGCTACATCCCCCTGCGAGCGGAATTGAGAGGAGAAGCTCCACAGCCGTCGCCCCTCGCCTGAAGCTCCGCCTCGGCCGTCGTTGATTCGCGTCGATTCTGGCCACCCCGCCTCGCCCCCGAGCCCGCCTTGCTCCCCTGCACATTCACTGTGAGCTGTGCTACCTCCCCTAACTCCCCCGTTGCGAATTCGTGCGTCGTTCCGCCGACCCCGTCTGCTCGCACTCCGGCCGCCGCTTCGAAGGTCGCCGCCGTCGTCTCGCTCCTCCCCGTGGTCGGGGGCATGCACCACTGGGTGCGGGTGAGCCAGGGCTTCTCCCTGGTGCCCTTGGCGCCCCAAGACGTGGCCGGGAGCCGCCCCTGCGCGCTCCGCCGTGGCCAAAGGCCACCGGCGTTTAGCCGCCGGCCAACCGTGGCCTAATCCCCTCCCAAGCCCACTGACCCCTGGGACCCACCCAGGGGATTAACCCACAAATCCCTCTATTAGTTTAGGGTAATAATAGTTAGGTAAAAGTGTCTCACTGACAGGTGGGCCATTGGTCATTTTAAATAAATAGAAATCTGGTTATTAAACTAACAGTCAATGACATCTGGACCCCACCTGTAAGCATTTAAAATAAATAGAAATTGTTTTATTAAAATTGTTAGTATGACATGTGGGTCCACTGGATTTTTAGAATTTATAAAATCAATTTTATTAAACAGAGGCTGACCAGTGGGACCCACTGGTCAGGTTTGACTGGTCAACCCCTTGTGGATAATGTTTATTTAATAAATAAAATAAATTCAGAAAATCATTTAAATTGATTTAAAACTTTAAAATTCAATATCTTTTAAACCGTAAGTCGGATTCAAAAACTTTATACATGAAAATTGATCAGAACAATACAACGAATACGGATACGCTATCCGTATACCAACCACGCCCCTGTAACACAACGAACATCTAACCGTCCCCCTCCGGACCGTCTGTCCGATAAATTGTCCGGTACTGTTAAAGTACCCGGATGAATTTATTTCGAACACGAAAGTTGTTCGGAATAGATCAACTAAGACGGATACACCACCCATACGTTTGTCGGATGTCCACGACACCTCTGGCTTGATCCTTCCCCCTCCGGACACTCTGTCCGGTAATCACCCGGAGCCGGTAGTTCATCCTCAGATGAATTTCCGTTCCGAGCAATGTGCATTGCACTGCGTTAGAACACCGTTAACATTTGTATATTATTTGTATATTATTGCACTGCGTTAGAACACCGTTAACATTTGTATTTCTGTCATGTCATGCTATTGTTTGTATATTATTGTTGTGTATTTACTGTTTTCTTCCCCCCCTTAATCTCCGGTAGACCCCGCTGCTGCCATCGACTACACCGCTGCTGAGTACGACTACGTCGTCGACGACCGTACCCCTACCGTCGAGCTTCCAGGAAAGCAGAGCCATTCTCTTCCCCAGATATCGCCTATCTTTCCGTACATTTCTTGCACTAGGCATTGTTACTGCTGCTGCTATGATTACAATCCTATTCAATTGCATAGCCTATTTTTGTTGCCCCTTGATGTGCCTTCCTTATCCTATGCTGCCTATTATTATTATGCATTATTCAGCAGTGAGCCCTGCGCATTGTTAGCTAGGATCATATAGAGGGCCGTGATCACTCAGGGGAGTGAACGCGGGTACAAATATTATAACTACACAGGTACGGTACAAAGCCGACACCGTCTAAGGCCCCTATCTGGGTTATGCCTAGTCACCTCAAGTGTGAGCTATCAAGGAGTAATCCTTGTACTCCACTCGAGGCTGACTTTGTCTTGCCGTCATAGGGTCCTGAACGGTGATTGTCCTTCAGGTAAGGAGTCGGGCGACCTAACGGTGCTCGCGAGAGGTATTGCGACGGGACGACAGGGAGGGTACGACCAGTGTACCGGTGCGCTTGGCCCCTGATCGTTGGCCGCGAGAGTTACCAAACCACGAAAGTCGAGCTCCTCCAGGAGCACACGCGAGACAAGGTAAGGAGACGGTTCACCTTGTTAGTAACCGCAGTGACTTGGTGGGACGACAGGGCAGGCACCGATGTACTGGTGATCCTGGCTGTTGTCGTTGTCCGCGGGTCAGTTAAGTCGAGGCAACGATAACGGTTGTCACGCAGGTTAATTAAAATGCTAAATGGTTCAGTGAATGTCTTGAGTTGGCTATATGCCATGTACGCACTACCTACCCATGGGAATTACGAGTTTATGGGCTCCTCTGCTTCGTAGTGTCGTCCGAGGACTCTTCAGACGTCAGCAGTACCGCGGGCTGATTGCCGGGAAGTGCGATGTCTTCTTTGGCTCGAGCTGTGTTGTTTTTGTTACGGCATCCCGGCCACCCACGCACCATGCAGGAGTACGTCAGGGTTGGGGTCCAAGGCCCTGAGTACTTAGGATTTAGACCGGCGGATGGCCTCTCTGTTGAGTTTGAAAGATGGGCTATGAAGTGTCGGATAGCCTCGGTGGAGCGTTCCCTAACAAGGTTCCCGCCACCCTGGAGATCCGTGTGTGTAGCGTAACACAAGTGCACCCCTGCAGGGAAGATTAATCTATTCGAATAGCCGTGTCCACAGTAACAGGACGCTTTATGCTGAAGCTGGATCTTACCACTAGCAACTATTATTATTAAACTATATGGTTCCGGGTTTTCTTCCTCGCGGGGATGTCGAGGAGGTGAACTCGGAGGCATTGTTAATTATTACAACTTATTATTATACAATGCTGCAGCAACTTCTGCTGCATTGTTACTTTATGCTTTATATAAACTGTTGGCTGATTCTTACCTCATGCTGCAAGACATCGTCGGAAGATGCTAGTCTACGTTAGGCCTAGCTTCTTACCCTTGCTCTGGATTTCTGTCTTTCAGTCCACTATATACAGCCTCTTCTTTCCGTTGACACCATGCAAAATGCTTAGTAGCGGACGTAAGACTCGCGGGTATACTAGATACTCACCTGCTTTATCTCCTTTATTGTTTTGCCTGATCGGCCGCTGCAGCCGACGTTGGAGCCCAGGAGCAGGACTACCCCGGAGGCGCCTACTACGACATCGAGTTCCCCGTTGACCAGGAGTAGTTCGGTGGATCCCAGGCAGGAGGCCTCGCTTTTCGATCTGTACCTCTGATGTGATTTGTGCTAGCCTTCTTAAGGCAAAACTTGACTAACTATGTCTATACTCAGATATTATGGTTTGTATGACTTATGTATTCGGGTCCACGTGACCCCCTCTATTGTAATATATTTGTTTATCCTTTTGTGTTTAGTGTTGTGCTGTGATATTATCACCGTGGCACCCGAATCTCAGTCGTGTACCCTGTGTGTATGATTACTGTACACGGTCTGATTTTGGGGGCGTCACATGGTGCTGATGTTGGGGATGATGTTGATGATGATCTCGACGATGCTTGTGACGATGGTGATGACGATGGCGATGATCTCCCCTTCCGGGAGGTGGTCTCCCCGGCGGAATCTGCCCGCCGGAGATGTCTTTTCTTCTCTGTAGATTTCCGCCACGGAGCGGCGGCGGAACTCATGAAACTACTCTCTTTTTAGGGTTTTCGGATAACGAGTGATATATAGGCCAGAGGGGGGAGCCGGGAGTGGCCCTAGGGGTCCAGGCGCCCTCCCTGCGCGGCCAAGGTGGGGGTCGCGCCAGGTGGCCGCCTGGGCACCCTGTGGACCCCTCTGGCTCTTCTTTTGTGTGTCCTCGTCATCCTTCTGGAAAATGGCCTCCGTCGATTTTTAGGTAATTTGGAGGTCTTCTGTTTCAACAACTCATCGTCCACTTTTTATCGCTGAATCCTGTGTCTGCTGCTTCGCATCGGAAAGTTGCAAATTGTGTAAAACAAGCCAAAACAACATAAGAATAGCATCATAACATGAAATATATCAATGAATAGGAAAGAATTACTGTATAAAATAGTGATGCATTTTGGACGTATCAGTACGCATGCCTTCTGGAGTGGGGATGCGCGGAGCACCGCCGCTTCGATCGTGGATCCGTCCCCGGCTCGGTTCTGTCATCGCCCCACCTGGGCGAGTGGGGGAACGACGAGAGGGTCTGGCATAGTTGGTGTGAGGATGCCCATTGGGGGGTATCGCTCCTTGGGGCGCCTCGTCGGGACGAGTTGCACGCTTCTCGACGGTGATTTGGGCATGTATCTCCTCCTCGCGACGATGCCCAGTCGAATCCGCTGTCGAGGAAGGGCATGCTGATGGGCCGCGTGCCCCACATTGTTCACCGCCAAGCTACGGGGGTGGAGAACCAACGACAAGGCGTCCACCCTCGGAGGCAGTCTCACCCCTCCGTCGGTCGCGTGGAGTGCCATCACTCCTGGCTCGGCAGCGAGAGAGTTCCTCCAGAGTGGGGAGACCTCCTTTAATGTCATGCTAGGGGTGAGCGTGTGTGTGATGCTACGACGACATCGATGGGATGGCTTGTGACGCCGTTGATTTCTGATCATGTACAGTAATCATACACGCAGGGTACATGATCGAGATAAAGGTGCCACGGTGAGAATATCACAGCACAACACTAAACACAAAAGGATAAAGTAATATATTACAAGAAAGGGGATCGCACGGACCCGAATACATAAGTCATACAACCATAATATCTGAGTACAGACATAGTTAGTCAAGTTTTGCCTTAAGAAGGCTAGCACAAATAACATCACAGATACGGATCGAAAAGGCGAGGCCTTCTGCGTGGGATCCACCGAACTACTCCTGGTCAACGGGAACTCGACGTCGTAGTAGGATCCTCCTGGAATCTCCTGCTCCTGGGCTCCAACGTCTGATGGCAGCAACCGATAGGGTATATAAAACAAAGGGGGGAAATAAAGCAAGGGTGAGTATCTAGCATACCCGCAAGTCTTACGTCCGCTACTAAGCAATTATGCATTTGTATCAAATGGAAAGGGGAGGCTATATATAGTGGACTGAATGGTAGAAAGTCAGAATAAGGATGAGAAGTTAGGCCTATCGACGACTAGCATCTTTCGACGAGTCTTGCATCACAAGAAGAGAACATCCAACAGTTCATATAAAGCAGAAAGTAACAATGCAGCAGAAGTTGCTGCAGCATTGCATAATAGTAAGTTGTAATAATTAATAATTATAAATGCCTCTGAGTTCCCTTCCTCGACTTCCCTGCGAGGAAGAAGACCCAGAACCATACAGTTTAATAGTAGTAGTTTGTAGTATTAGGCTCTGGCTTCAGCATAAAGCGTCATGTTACAGTGGACACGGCTATTCGAATAGATCAAACTCCCTGCAGGGGTGCACTACTGTTCAGCCTGCACGCTCGGATCTCCAGGGTGGCGTACACCTTGTTAGGGAATGCCCCACCGAGGCTATCCGACACGCCGAGGACCATCCTACGGCTCATCAGAGAGGTCCCCGCCGGTCTACAGTCCTAAGCGCAAGAGCTTCATGGGCCATCACCTCTCGCACTCCGAGTCGTTGTACGCCAAGTGGATCCAGTGCCGCAACACGATCCGACCCAACCACAATGTTGAAACTGGACGTCTTTCAGAGCTTTCGAACGAGAACAAAATACGGAGGGCCCACACCGTAACCCCACGTGAAGGTAGTGCGTACAGGCCTTTGCAACCTCTCAAGTCATCCACTAGAACCGTTAAGTCATTTTATTATTATCTGTCGGGACAGCCGTTATCGTTGCCCCTTTCTCGAGGAGTCGCGGACAACGACAGCAGCCAGGACCACCAGTAACGTCGGTGCCTGCCCTATCGTCCCACCAACAAGGTGAACTGTCTCCTTACCTTGTCTCGCGTGTGCTCTTGGTAGAGCTCGACTTTCGTACAACAGGGTATATCTCGTCCACGAACAGTATCAGGCCCGCCGCACACCGGGGGAATACACCTGACCTGTCGTTCCGCTATAATACCCTGCGTGGGCACCGTGGGATCACCCGACTCCTTACCTGTAAGGACAACCGTGGTTCAGTACCCTAGGACGGCTATACAGAGTCAACAACGAGTGGAGTACAAGGATTACTCCTCGATAGCTCACACTTGATGTGGCTCGGCAAAGCCGGGGTAGGCGCCTGAAGCGGTGTCTGCTCTGAACCGTACTTGTAGCAGTTGTAATGTATCGTATCCGCATTCACTCCCAGAGTGAACACGGCCCGCTATCTAACCCTATTTACTCACAAGGCGCAGGGTTTACTGCTGAATATAATATAAATATAAGGCAGCATAGGATAAAGGAATGTTCATCAAGGGGCGACAAAGACATGCTATGCAATTGAATAGGATTGTAACGTAGCAGCAGCAACATATGCCAAGTGCAAGAAAAGTATGGAAATATAGGCGGTATCTGGGGAAGAGAATGGCTCTGCTTGCCTGTAAGCTCGACGGTAGAGGTACGATCGTCGACGAAGTAGTCGATCACAGGGGCATAAGCAGCGGACATCGAGACTACCGGACAACAAGAGAGGGTGGATAAACAATAAATACACGGCAATAATAGAAATACAAATACAAGACATGGCAAACGTTAAGTTAGAGGTGAACTAACGCGGTGCTACACGTTGCAGACGAAACGGAAATTTAACCGACAATTTTACCGGCTCCAGGGCGATTACTGGATAGTGCAATCGGAGGGGGAAATGTATCATGTTCGGTATGCTAGAGGGATGTGGTGGGTATACGGTCGTGATCGTCGTATTTTTCTGAGCAAGTTTTATGTATAAAGTTTTTTAATCCGACTTACGGTTTAAAAGATATTAATTTTCTAATTTTCAAACAATCTAATAGAAATTCTGGAATTATTTTATTAATTAAATAGAAACATTATCCACAATAGTGTTTGACTAGTCAACTGACAGGTGGGGGCTACATGTCATACACAGCAGCAATAATCAACTAATTTATTTAATTTAAAAGGCCAATGGCCCACATGTCATAGTCTAATTATTCTAACATTTCATTTAAGTAATTAAAACAGGGCATGGCCCCACATGTAAGTGTAATAGGAGGATTTTCTCATTATAATTTTTAACATGAGGGGGGTTTATTTCTAAGCCCTTTTTTTACTGGGGTGGCCCGTCAAAGTGGCACAAGCCACACGGCCGAGCCGCCCGGGGCACGCCAGCGACGAGGCCACGTTGGCGAGTGGCAGGGGGCGAGGTGCGGCGGGGCGCAGCCGCGTGCGCACTCGAGCCGCCGCAGCAACAGCGGTCCTGAGAGGGGGGCAACGCGGGCATGGAGGGCGCACAACCACGACTGTGGACGGGAGCCGAGCACGGCGGCGTACGCATGCAAACAACGGCGTGCGGTGGTGGCGCGGCTAGGTCGCGTTCAGGGCATGCATGAACACGCACATGGAGGAGCCAGGGCGCGGCCAGCGCGAGGCCGGGGCGTGACGAGCACGCGCGCGCGGCCATGGTGGCGGCCGGAGTTGGGCTTAGCTTGGCGGCGGCTACGGAGCGCTACGACGAGAAAGGAGAGGATGGGGAGGTGCGCAATGCTCACAGTGAGCTTGATGATGTGCTCGGGGAGGCCGGGGAGCAACGGCCGTGACGAATTCGTCGACGACGACCTGCGGGCTGAAGGTTGAAGACGACCTCAATTGTACCCATACGGAGCGTCCTGGCGGCGACTGGTGGCCCAAGGCGATGGAGTCGAGGACGAAGGTGCGGCTAGACAAGGTCCCGGTCGCCGGGGAGGAGGTTGGCCACGCCGGCCGCCGCGGCGCGTCGACAGGGAGCTCGGGGCTAAACCCGGGAGAGGAGGGTGGCGGCGTGAGGGAGAAAAGAGAAAGGGGGCGCGTGCTAGGGTTCTAGAGGGGGGGGGCTCGGGGACTTAAGTCCCGCCGTCAGCCGGCAGATGGACGCCATGACGGCCGTGGCTGCGGCCTGGCCGGGGGATGGGCGCCATGCCTTCCCCGTGAACAGGAGGAAGACGATGGGGAGTTGGGCCGGGAGGAGGTGGGCTTGGCCTAGATAGGGGGCTTCGCCCTAAGCGGTAGATAGGATTTTTTTTTCCTTTTTTTTCTTTCTTTTCTGTTTTCATTTGTTTTAGTTGATTTAACATTTTTTCCAAACTTGTAACTTGCTCCAATATTATTGTTACATAATATATGGATGCAAAAAAAGTTTGGTTGTTATATAAATTCATTTAATATTTTATTTAATTAATAAGATGTTAAAATGGACTTTTCAAGCTACCGTTTGAATTTTTTGAAATTTTTATATGCCACAATAAATATCCATGACCATTGCACCATGGTATACTGATTTTTGTGCATTTAATAAAATTTATTCCATAATTTTTGAACGAAGTTTTATTTATCACTTTGTTTTTAATATCAACCAAAAGGGTTTTTGGGTTGATCAAATGCAAAGATGATCAAAGTGAGAGTAGCAACAGTAATTATCATTAACCAAAAGTGATTACTGTTACATGACACCGAGGGTGTTACAAATCTCCCCCACTACAAGAATTGTCGTCCCGAGAATTTAAGCGGTAGAGGGGAAAAGATCGAGGTATTCTTCACGAAGACGATCTTCACGTTCCCAAGTGGCCTCATCTTCAGAATGATTTGACCACTGAACTTTGAGGAACTTGGTTGTCTTGTTGCGGGTTTTGCGTTCAGACTGATCGAGAATGCGGCTTGGATGTTCTTGATAAGTCAAGTCTTGCTGGAGCTCGATCATATCATGCTCCACTTCTCGAATAGGGTCCTTGAAGCAGCGACGGGGTTGCGACACGTGAAAGACATCGTGGACTTGAGAGTGGTTTGATGGCAATTCCAATCGGTATGCCATCGGTCCACTTCTGGACAGGATACGGAATGGGCCAATGTAGCGAGGATCTAACTTGCCTTTGATCCCGAAACGATGAGTTCCTCTCATGGGAGTGACACGAAGGTAAGCCTTTCGCTGGGTTGATAGACCATTTCCTTGTGCTTGCGGTCATAGCTGCTCTTCTGGCGGGACTGAGCAGCTTACAAATGTTCACGAATAACGCAAACCTGATCTTCGGCATGTTGGATAATTTCCGGACCAATGAGAGTTCGTTCCCCAGTTTCTGACCAATTCAGAGGGGTTCGACACTTACGTCCATAAAGAACTTCAAAGGGTGCCATCTTCGGACTATCTTGATAGCTATTGTTGTACGAGAATTCAACAAATGGAAGGGATTCCTCCCATTTCTTACCAAATGAGATGACACAAGCTCGAAGCATGTCTTCAAGCACTTGATTGACGCGTTCAACTTGTCCTTGCGACTGGGGGTGATAAGCGGTGGTGAAGTTTAGGTGAGTGCCCATAGCTTCTTGGAAACTATCCCAAAATCTTGATGTGAAAATGCTGCCACAATCAGAACTGATCTCCAACGGAATACCGTGGAGGGACGAAATTCTGGAAACATACAAGTCTGCTAACTGACTAGCAGAGATTGTCTCCTTGACTGGCAGGAAGCGATCAACCTTGGAGAACCGGCAGATGACGAAAAAGATAGCATCATGACCCTTCTGTGATCAGGGAAAACCAGTGACAAAGTCCATTTCAATCTTGTCCCATTTCCATTCAGGAATAGAGAGTGGTTGCAGAGTTCCGGCAGGTCTTTGATGTTCTGCCTTTACGCGACGGCAAACGTCACACTCATCAACATAGCGTGCAATGTCTTGTTTCATGTTAGACCACCAGTACCGCTGACGAATGTATTGGTACATCTTGGTACTACGAGGGTGAATCGACAAAGGGGTATCATGAGCTTCCTTCATGACATGCGGGGCGTAGTTTAGGTTGGGCCTGTTTATGGGGGCCACTAGCCGACCCTTGAAGTACAATGTACCATCATCGGCAATAGTGAAGGATGAGGGCTTCCCACTTGCGACATACCACTTAATCTTCAGAATGTCAGAGTCATATTTATGTGCAAACTTCATGAGGTTGTATAAGTCTGGTTCGACAACCAGGGAATTCACATATCCCTGCGGAACAATTTTGATGTTCAGCTTGCGGATCTCTTCATACAGAGGTGGTTGTTGTATTTGAACCTCAAGTTCACTACAATAGGCTTTGCGACTCAAGGCAACAACCATCACATTAGCTTTGCCAGGGGTGTAATGAATATCCATGTTGAAATCGGCTATTGTCTCGAGCCATCTTTGTTGGCGGAGTTTCAGGTATGGCTGAGTAAACAAGTACTTCGGGCTTTGGTGATCGGTGTAGATCTCACAACGATTATCAACGAGGTAATGTCGCCACAGCTTCAATGCATAAATTACTGCTGCCAATTCGAGACCATGCGTTGGATACTTATCTTCGTGAGAACGCAACTGACGAGAGCCATAAGCAATCACTTTGCGCTCTTGCATTAGGACACAACCTAATCCTTGACGAGACGCGTCACGGTATATCACGAAGTCCTTCCGAGTATCAGGGGGAGCAAGCACTGGGGGAGAAGTGAGCTTGTCCTTGAGAGCTTGAAAACTTTCCTGACATTTGTCTGTCCACTCAAACTTAACGCCTTTGTGAAGCAGATTAATCAGAGGCTTGGCAATCTTGGAGAAGTTCTCGACAAAACAGCGGCAATAGCTAGCGAGGCCGAGGAAACTTCTGACTTGCTTGACAGTCCTGGGAGGAGTCCAGTCAAGAATAGCCTGAATACGTTCTGGGTTAACGGCGACGCCATCCTTGGAAATCACCTGACCAAGGTAGGTTACTTCGGGAAGCCAGAATTCACACTTAGAATACTTATCATAGATTTTGTGTTCTCGAAGCTTTTCCAGTATAAGATGAAGATGTTCAGCATGCTCTTCTTTATTCTTGGAGTATATTAAGATATCATCCAGATAAACCACGACGAACTTGTCGAGATATTCCATAAATATATAGTTCATCAATCGGGAGAAGGTGGCCGGGGAATTGGTCAGGCCAAAAGACATGACGGTGTACTCGTATGAACCACAGCGAGTAATGAAAGTGGTCTTCGGGATGTCCTCTTCACGGACCCGGATCTGATGGTAACCCAACCTCAAGTCGAGTTTCGAGAACACCGTAGAGCCAGCAAGTTTATCATACAGATCGTTGATCCGAGGGAGCGGATACTTGTTTTGTATTGTTGCCTGGTTGATAGGTCGGTAATCTTGGACCAAACGGTTCGTTCCATCGCTCTTCTTGACAAATAGCGAAGGTGTTACCCAAGCAGAGGAACTTGGACGGATGAAGCCTTTGTGGAGTGCCATGTCGATCACCTTCTTCAGTTCAAGGAGGTGGTGAGGCGACATATTATAAGGGCGCTTAGCAATAGGGACGGTGTCGGGCTTCAAGTCGAGGACGAATTCGACATCTCTGATCAGGGGTATTCCCGGCAACTCTTCTGGGAAGACGTCGAGAAAATCGCGAACGACTGGAACGTTCTCAATTCCTTCAAGAGGTGAGGAATTCAGTGCGTTCAGAGCATATATCTAGCTTTCGGCATGTTGAACTATTCGGGCCGAGTACATAATTGTCTTGCCAGAAGGGTGAGTGAGCTGAACTGTTTTAGTACCACAACGGATGTGAGCATCATGCGCTTTCAACCAATCCATACTAAGAATAACGTCAATGGTAGAAACCTTGAGGGCCATGAGTGAAGCAGCAAACAACAATCCTCCAATTTCAATACGATTGTTGTCGGCTATCATCGAGGTATCCCAACTGGAACCAGGAGAATAAACCACCAGCGAAGGGTACATGTTTTCGAACGGCAAGTCTTGCTTACGTGCAAATGCAGCAGATATGAAGGAATGTGAGGCTCCTGAATCAAACAGAACAGAAGCTGATACTAAATTAACAAGGAGGATTCCCATCATGATAGTCGGATCCATCCTAGCCTTCTCAACATCAACATGATTGTCATAGCCACGTTCAACAAGAGGCGGCTTGGTATTACCTTTTCTGGTACGACGGTTTCAACAGTTCGTCTTACAGTCAACAGGAGGACAGGGTGCACGGTGACCTGGCTGTCCACACTGGCGGCATAATCCATCATTATGGGGAGGAGCCATAATATTGGGTTGTCCAGTCGGAATCATTAGCTGTCTCGGCGGTCTAGGCAGACGAGGTGCAGAATAGGACGGCCTTGGCGTTGGTGCAGGACGGTGAAAAACATTGTGCGAGAGCCAGACTCTAAGTTTCTGAGCACGCCGACCCGAAGATGGGCCAGCATCTAGAGCACGCTTGAGCGACTCATGGTGCTTAGTCAGAGCAGTTTTGACTTGCAAAGCCTTGCTGACAAGGGTCGCAAAGTCCGCACAATCATGAAGGACAAGTGCGAGCTCTATTTCAGGATGCAGTCCTTCTCGGAATCTCTCCTGTTTGCGAGCGTTGGTGGCGACGTCTCTCTCAGCATAGCGGGGCAACTCAAGGAATTTCCTATGATATTCATCAACAGTTGTCTGGCCCTGACGGAGTTGGCGGAAATCCTCCTTCTTCTGGTCCATCAGACCTTAAGGAAGGTTCCATGCACGGAAGGCTAACTGGAATTCTTGCCAAGTGGTTACAGTTCCATCTGGCAACGCAAGCCGGTGGCTTTCCCACCACTGAGCAGCTGGACCCCTCAGATGATACGTCGCAAAGGTGAGATAACTGGCAGGGGCAACAGCAGCTGACTCCATCTGAAAAGCAATATCAAAGAGCCAATCATTGGCATCCATAGGATTTGCGGAGCTGCGGAAGGTGGACGGACTGAGGCGCACGATCGCCTGCAGTGTTATTAGGGAATTCTGAGTTGAAAGCTGGGCCATTACTCCGGCCATAAACTGACGGTTCAGATCAAACTGTTGCAGTATTGCGGCCATATAAGGTGGAGGTGGGGGATCGTCAGCCATCCTGCCTGAACAGCAGGGGTTAGTTCAGACAAAGCATTTGCAAGGATAAGAAGCATACATGATGTAGTATGAGCAATGAACGAGAAGTGCAGTAGATACACAATAGTAGTCATATAGACATACATATCTTTTGCACATAGTCGATCAAAATCGGACAGTGTAACGTCGTAGAAATTAAGGAAAATGACTCAGTAGGCGGCGCGTAGACCGCGGTAAGGAATACACGACGCGACATAGCTTCCGATATGTCAATCACGCCGCAAGAAAACTGTGGGCCACAGGAGTTTGTGCCAGAGAACGCGCGGCCTTCCCAGAATGAGAATGGGATCCGCGGTCCAGGACCTGGGTCAGAACTCCTGCGACACGACTCAATCAAAGGGGTACGCACCAGAACGCCGGGTGGAATCAAGAGAACGTGATCCTAATGTCAGAGTTTGTAAAACATACCAGCAAGGATAAGAGAGCAGATTCCCAGAGCATAGGTAAGGATCTATACCACGGTTCTCCTTACCTATACTCCTCGATAGCGCATACTTGATGTGGCTCGGCAGAGCCGGGGTAGGGGCCTGAAGCGGTGTCTGCTCTAAACCGTACCTGTAGCAGTTGTAATGTATCGTATCCGCATTCCTTCCCAGAGTGAACACGGCCCGCTATCTAGCCCTATTTACTAACAAGGCACAAGGTTTACTGCTGAATATAATATAAATATAAGGCATTATAGGACAAAGGAATGTTCATCAAGGGGCAACAAAGACAGGCTATGCAATTGAATATGATTGTAACGTAGCAGCAGGAGCATATGACTAGTGCAAGAAAAGTACAGAAAGATAGGAGGTATCTGGGGAAGAGAATGGCTCTGCTTGCCTGTAAGCTCGACGATAGAGGTACGGTCGTCGACGAAGTAGTCGATCACAGGGGCATCAGCAGCGGACGTCGAGACTACCGGACAACAAGAGAGGGTGGAGAAACAATAAATACACGGCAATAATAGCAATACAAATACAAGACATGGCAAACGTTAAGCTAGAGGTGAACTAACACGGTGCTACACGTTGCAGACGAAACAGGAATTTAATCGGCAAGTTTACCGGCTCCCGGGCGATTACTGGACAGTGCAATCAGAGGGGGAAATGTCTCGTGTTCGGTATGCTAGAGGGGGGTGGTGGGTATACGGGTAGCGTATTCTTGATCATCGTATTTTACTGAGCAAGTTTCATGTATAAAGTTTTTTAATCCGACTTACAGTTTAAAAGATATTAATTTTCTAATTTTAAAACAATCTAATAGAAATTCTGGAATTCTTTTATTAATCAAATAGAAACATTATCCACAATAGTGTTTGACTAGTCAACTGACAGGTGTGGGCTACATGTCATACACAGCAGCAGTAATCAACTAATTTATTTAATTTAAAAGGCCAATGGCCCACATGTCATAGTCTAATTATTCTAACATTTCATTTAACTAATTAAAACAGGGCATGGCCCCACATGTAAGTGTAAGGGTTTTCTCTTTATAATTTTTAACATGAGGGGGGTTTATTTCTAATCCCTTTTTTTACAGGGGTGGCCCGTGAAAGTGGCACAAGCCACACGGCCGAGCCGCCCGGGGCACGCCGGTGACGAGGCCAAGGCTGCGAGCGGCAGGGGGGCGAGGTGCGGCGGGGCGGAGCCGCATGCGCACTCGAGCCGCCGCAGCAACAGCGGGCCCGAGAGGGGGGGCAGCGCGGGCATGGAGGGCACACAGCCACGGTTGTGGCCGGGAGCCGAGCACGGCGGCGTACGCATGCAAACAACGTCGTGCGGTAGTGGCGCGACCAGGTCACGTTTAGGGCGTGCACGGACACGCGCATGGAGGAACCAGGGCACGGCCAGCGCGAGGCCAGGGTGTGACGAGCGCGCGCGCGGACATGGTGGTGGCCGGAGTTGGGCTTAGCGGGGCGGCGGCTATTGAGCGCTACGACGAGAAAGGAGAGGATGGGGAGGTGCGCAATGCTCACAGTGAGCTTGATGATGTGCTCGGGGAGGCCAGGGAGCAACGGCCGTGACGAATTCGTCGACGGCGACCTGCGGGCTGAAGGTTGAAGAAGACCTTAATTGCACCCGTACGGAGCGTCCTGGCGGCGACTGGTGGCCCAAGGCGATGGAGTCGAGGACAAAGGTGCGGCTAGGCAAGGTCCCGATCGCCGGGGAGGAGGTTGGCCACGCCGGCCGCGGCGGCGCGTCGACGGGGAGCTCGAGGCTAGCCGCGGGAGAGGAGGGTGGCGGTGTGAGGGAGAAAAGAGAAAGGGGGCGCGTGCTAGGGTTATAGAGGGGGGCTCGAGGGCCTCGGGGACTTAAGCCCCGCCGGCAGCCGACAGATGGACGCCACGGCGGCCGTGGCCGCGGCCTGGCCTGGGGGATGGGCGCCACGCCATCCCCGTGAACAGGAGGAAGACAATGGGGAGTTGGGCCAGGAGGAGGTGGGCTTGGCCCAGATAGGGGGCTTCGCCCTAAGCAGTAGATAGGATTTCTTTTTTCTTTTCTTTTTTTGTTCTTTCTTTTCTGTTTTCATTTGTTTTAGTTGATTTAACATTTTTGCCAAACTTGTAACTTGCTCCAATATTATTGTTACATAATATATGGATGCCACAAAAAGTTTGTTTGTTATATAAATTCATTTAATATTTTATTTAATTAATAAGTTGTTAAATTCGACTTTTGAAGCTACCGTTTGAAATTTTTATATGCCACAATAAATATCCATGACCATTGCACCATGGTATACTGATTTTTGTGCATTTAATAAAATTGATTCCATAATTTTTGAACAAAGTTTTATTTATCACTTTGTTTTTAATATCAACCAAAAGGGTTTTTGGATTGATCAAATGCAAAGATGATCAAAGTGAGATTAGCAACAGTAATTATCATTAACCAAAAGTGATTACTGTTACATGACACCGAGGGTGTTACATGGCTCGGTGATGAAGTTGATGCAGTATAAGATAAGGAAATCCCACTGACGTGCGTGCGATGCCCTCCTTCTAGCGCCAGATGTCGCGGGGCAGATCACGCGGGTGTGATGATCCTGGGGCTCACGCGAAACACAAATGAAATCATCGCCTATGATGGAACATGCTGGGGTTTATCCAGGTTCGGGTCGTCCGGAGACGTAATGCCCTACTCCTGCTTGTCTGAATTATATGGTGGAGATATTACAAACGCGATGAGCTCCTTCGGAAAGGGATACTAGCTCCGCGCGCGTGGATGTTCTTCTCGTTCGGGGTCGAATTGAATCCTTTTTTCCATAGCCTGGGCCTCCCTTTTATAGGTGAAGAGGGTCGCCACAAAGGCTTTTCAGGTGGAGACCCAACTGCATGGAGAGGCTTGCTTGATACGTCTCAAACGTATCTACTTTTCCAAACACTTTTGCTATTGTTTTGCCCTCATTCTTGCATGATTTGGACGAAACTAACCCGGACTAACGCTGTTTTCAGCAGAGCTGCCTGTATGGTTTTATTGTGTGCAGGAAAATGGATTTTTAGACGTTCCAGAAAATTCCAGAAAATTACCAGAAAATCCACGAACCCGAACGAGCCAGAAGCCAGAAGTGGGACCAGAGGGGAGCTCTGGGGGGCCCAGGCGCCCCCCTGGCGCGGCCAGGGGTGGGGCCGCGCCCTCTGGCCGCCTGGGCGCCTCCCCCCTCCTCTGGTGCCCTACCGAGACTCCTATTTATCCCCGTGACGAGAAAACCCCAAAAAAGAAGTCGTTTTCCCAGTTTCCGTCGTGGAGCCGCCGCCACCCTCTGTTCTTCTTCGGGAGGGCTAATCTGGAGGCTGATTTGGCCTCCGGAGAGGGGATATCGCCGCCATCGTCATCACCATCACCAATCCATCCATCCTCCATGACTTCTCTTCACATGTGTGAGTAATTCCCTGCTATAGGCAAAGGGGATGGTAGGGATTGGATGAGTTTGATCATGTAATAGTTCGTCAGATTGTTGGGGGCATGTTGCCTATCATCTAGATTGGTGTTTATCTTCTTTGCTTCAAATTATTGTTCTTAATGCTTGTCACTTTGGGCCCGAGTGCCATGTTTTCAGATCTGAACCCTATGTGTTTTCATGAATATATTTGTGTTCTAGATCCTATCTATGAGTTGTATGCACCTATTATGGTCCAGAACCGGCGATCCCAAAGGTGACAGCTTGGGACACCAAAGGGGATGGTCCATAATTTGAGGATTCCATGTATCCATTGAGTTTATTGCTTTGTTCCGGTGCTCTTTGACAGGAGCACCTTAATCTCCATAAGTTCCCTTTGGCCCCGTTCATACCGGGATGGTAGGACAAAAGATGTTGTGCAAGTTCTTATTGCAAGCACGCACAACTACCTACGGCATACATGCCTATTGTTTGATATATGCCTAGATGATCATTGCTTTTCTGTGTGCCTTGCCCCGTGTTAGAATCTATTATATGTTCACTCTCATCCATGCAGCGCCCAACCATCCATCTCCCTAGCCTACAGTGTTTTCAATCCTGCTGGTCATTAGTTGTTACTTTTGTTGTTACTTTTGTTGTTGCCACTATCACTATCATATTACCATTACCACTTATCTATTGTTGCAAGCAAGTATATTTCAGGTGCGGTTGAATTGACGACTCAACTGTCAAAGCTTATAAATACTCTTTGGCTCCCCGTGTGTCGAATCAATAAATTGGGTTAACTTAGCCGCGAAGACTATCTCGATCCCTTACGCCTGTGGGGCATCAAGCAGCGTTTTCTAGCGCCGTTGCCGGGGAGCATAGCAATATTTACAAGTCTACTTGAAGTATCCTGCCTGCTGCACATCATCTGCTATGGGTAAGAAAGGAGACCCCAAGGTTCCGATCTTACCATCCCGTACAAGAAAAGGTACTGTCCTGAACACTAGTGCTACACTTGATTCAACTTTTGTTATGAGTAAGTTTACTTCACCACCACTACATGATGCTTCTATTGAGTCAGTCACTATGTCCGATACTTTTGATGATGCTTCCACTACTCTTGATGATGCTACTTTTCTTGGTCACTATATTGAAACTCAGACTGCTAAGGCTGCAGCAGAATCCAAGACCGAGACCCCTGCTACCTATATTCCTACCTGCAAAACATTTGGTTACCCGTGCTTAGATGACCTCAAGGAGAGAATCCTTGATGATGATTATGTTACTCTTGATGATGATTTTTGCAGGGAGCTCATAGAGTGTGTCGACTCTAACCCTGGTGTTGTTAAGGAGTTGCTCAAAAAGCACTCCATGAAGAACAAAGTTATTCCTGATCCTCAATTTGCCACGTCGCCTATATGCATCACTGATCCTGATTATGATTTCTCTGTTGATCTTTCACTTATATCTACAGTCGAGGCTGACCCCTTTTATGGCAGAGAAAACGATGATGCTATAGCACACTTGACCAAACTCGCTGAGCTAGGTAACCTATTCACTACTGATGAGAAGATACGAAACTTCTATGTGGCCAAGCTTTTTCCTTTTTCTTTGAAGGAAGATGCTAAATCATGGTATGATGCACTACCCTATGGTTCCATTAAGAGTCCTCAAGACTTAGTCCAATTCTTTGTTGATAAATATTTCCCAGCTCATCTGCAACATGCTGCTTTGCAAAGAATCTATAACTTTAAAGAATTGCAGGATGAGCACCTCCCTAAAGCTTGGGGGAGGTTTTGTGATTTACTTAAGGTTATGCCGGGACATGGAATCCCCAAGAATGAACTGCTTGATATATTTTACGCTGGTTTAACCGATGAATCCAGATCCTACTTGGATAGTTGTGCTAGTTGTGTTTTCAGGGAAAGAACACCAGACGATGCAGAAGAATTAATGTGCAAAATTGCCAAGAACTATGAAGATTGGTCCGTTCCTGAACCACTTCTACCACCGAAAAAGAGGGGCATGCTAGTTCTGAGCCCCGAAGATATGCAAGAAGCGAAGAAGTCTATAAAGGAGAAAGGTATTAAAGCCGAAGAAGTGAAGAATTTACGGCCTATTGAGAAGTTGTGTGAGCCTACTACTCACCCTCCCTTGGTAGAGGTACACTCTCTATTAGACTTTACTGAAAGTGACATCCCTAAAGGTAAGCCTCCCGACCAATGCTTAGATGAGCTTGATAATTTTATTATTAAGCAAGACCATTTTAATAGGAGATTACAAAGTCAGTTGCATGATAATTCTCTTGCTATCAAAAGTTTATGTGATGTTCTAGAAAGGACAGTTAATGATGTTAAATGTCTTGTTAAGCATTTTCATATGGTTCAAACTCAACTTGAACAAATTTCTAATGTGCAAAAAGATTTGCTTGCTAATAATGCCAATCAGGACATACAAGCTTATGGCATCAAAACTAGGGGTGGAACACACACCCAGGACCCACTCTATCCTGAGGGGCCTCCAAAGAGGATCGAGCAAGATTCTCAAGTACAAGAAGAAGACGAGACTGTTAGCTCTCCGAAGAAAAAGAAGAAGAAGAAACACAAGGAGGCTGACAATCCCGATGATCCTATCACAAGTGAAAAGCCAGGTGTTGATCCTAACAGCATATCTACCTCCGATGCTGAAACAGAAGACGGTGCCGAGCCTGAAGAAAAGGACGCGGAGAAGGATGATTCTCCCAAGGTAAGAGAAGAAGAAGCACCCGATAAACGCAAGAGGTACTCTAGAGAAGACTTCATCGCAAGAAGACATGGGAAGGAAAGAGAACAATGGATACAGACACCCATGCCCTTTCCAGGTAAGTCCCTCAAATCTAAAGAAGAAGAACATTATAATAAATTTTGTGAATGGATGAAACCTCTTTTTCTTCAAATCCCTTTGACTGATGTTATTAAGTTACCTCCCTATTCGAAATATATGAAAGATATTGTCACAAATAAAAGAGAAGTTCCTAATGAGGCAATATCTACTATGCTTGCTAACTACTCTTTCAGTGGCAAGATTCCTAAGAAGCTCGGTGATCCAGGTATACCCACCATTCCTTGCTCCATAAAGAATAATTACGTCAGAACTGCTTTATGTGATCTTTGGCGCAGGAGTGAGTGTTATGCCTTTCTCTCTCCACAAGAGGCTTTGTTTAGAGAAACTGATCCTACAGATATCTCCCTTCAGATGGCTGACAAATCAACAACTGTCCCAATAGGTATTTGTGAGGATGTACCCGTTGAAGTTGCTAACTGTTTGATCCTTACAGATTTTGTTGTGCTTGACATGCCAGAGGATGGGAGCATGTCCATTATTCTTGGTAGACCTTTTCTTAACACCGCATGTGCTATCATTGATTGCAATAAAGGAAAGGTCACTTTCAACGTTGATGATAAAGAACACACGGTGTATTTTCCAAAGAAGATCGACAAGAGGCATGGCCTTAACTCTATAGAGAATATCGAGACCGTGAAGATTGGAGAATGGGACTGTCCGCTACATGTGCACCACAAATACAAAACCATTAAGGTGGGGACAATTTCCATTAAAGTAAAGGTGCAATGATCACTTCATAAGAGGGGAGACTTCTTGTTCTATATATCGTCGGTTTGTTGGTAAGACTTGATCAACCTTACTAGTGAGCTTGTTTTATATAGGTAAAAAGTTAAGCTTGTTATGTTTTCATTTGCTTTAGCTTTCATTCTCTCTGCTGTACCAAGTTTTTATGTTTTTGAAGCTTCACAATACTAATCACCGCTTTAAGTTTTCGGAAAGTTTTGCAGCTTTTTGAACTCCGAGAAATTTTCAACAGTGAAGTTTTCAGAAAAATTCCAGAAAAATAAAAATAAAAATTTCCATGCCGGGAGTGACCCAGAGGCACCTGGGGCTGACCAGGGGGGCCACCAGTGGCCCAGGCGGCCAGCTGGCGCGGCCTGCCCCCTGGCCGCGCGCACAGGACGCCTGGGGCCCACAGGCCCCACTTCCAGGTATGTCTTCCTCCTCCTCCTTCTTCTCTCTCCAAAAACATGAGTTTTGTACTTTGTTCTTGCGTTCTTGCTGTTCTTGGAGGCGATTTTCGATTTCTCTCTACAGCCCACCATTCGAGCTGAAATTTTGAGCAAATACTCCCTGGTATGTAACTCCTTCACCCCTCCAATTAGATTTTTGATTGGTGGCCTCATTTGTGAGTATTTAGTAGCTCTTGGTGTTGTTTTTATGAGCTTGCATGCATGTGTAGACTTTTATTTTCCAAGTTTTGATGCAAGTTTATGCCTTAGGTAAGTGGGTTGAGTAGTTTGCCTTAACTCACTTTGTTTAAATCCTTGTTTTTGTAATTTGTCAAAAAAAAATCAGAAATGAGTTTGCTAGGAAGAGCAAAGGGGTGGCTTGGGAAGAAAAGGCCCGAGCGCTCCGATCGAGTTACAAGAGCTGCAGCTTCACCCTCGACTGCTAGGGTGAGCTACAACGAAGATCATGTGCCCTTAGAGTTGTTTGAGGACACAAATCCAGCACGTGCAATGACTTTCCCGTGCGATGAATTCCTTGAAGCTGTAGGAATTAAGGAGGAGTTTTATAATCTTTGTGCTAATGTAGGTCTGACGCGGCTCGCAACGTGCCGTGTTGCTCAGTACCAAAAACTCACCTCCTGTTCCATTAACAGTTTTAGATATAACCTTGATGCTGGTTCTGTTGAATTTAAAATTTACAATGATCTTCTGACCATGCCTTTGGAAAAGTTTTGTGAAATATTAGGTGTGCCGAACGTGGGACTGACGGCGAAGATGAGCTCTCAGCCCTCCAAGCTGAGAACCGTCTTCAACTCTCTCTGTAGCATGGATACAAGGGATATTCATCGGTCAAAGATCTCCAGCATCTTATTCCCACACCTCAGGTATTTTGCGTATTTTATTGCTAGAGGGGTGCTAGCTTGTGACAACACGAGCAACATATCTGCGCCGGATATTGCTATCCTGGCAACCGCCCTCTCAGGGAGGTTTGATTATAATGTGGGTGCCTTAATTGCTCGACGCCTTGCTATGAACGGTAACAAGGGAGATTTATTTGGTGGCGTTTACGCCACACTTATCCTAGAGTCTCTTAATGGCACCCCACACCCCGATGATAAGCCTTTTACTTATTTAAGTTTTGATCTTGCTGCTATGAAAAGGCATAAGTTTGTTAGCATGACTTCCGAGTTTGGTAACCTTGATTATATCTTGCATTTCGGAGCCACCACGGAACGCAAGATCCGTCTACCTGCACCTCTTTTGTTTGATTTTTCTCGCAGGAACGGATGGTCCTTTGCGTGGTCCAACATCAGTTTCATAACCCCATGGAGGGGGTTGTGCCCGACGAGGAGGAGCATGGTGAGTTCCCACCTTTCCAGGGAGAGACCGTCACCTAGTTTGGTGAAGGGTCTTCCTCTGCTTGGAGCGTGGATCCTTCTTCGTGGGAGGATCCGAGGACTTCGGTGTACGCACCGGAAGCCTCATACGACCCTTGGACTCACCAGTACTACCCTGGAGAAGGAGGCTCCTGGGGACATTAGCTACTACCAACTTAGGCCAAAAGCCTAAGCTTGGGGGAGTACGTGCCCTTCTCACTTTTCCATTGTATTGTCCATTTTATTCGCTTTGATCTTTTCGAAGCTTTTGCCCGTTTTTTCTTTCTTTCTTTCTTTCTTTGCAAAAACAACAAAAAGATTTTCTCTTTTCTTTTGCTCTCTTTTAACCTTTAAAAAACCCAAAAAGATTTCCTTTCTCTCTTTAGTTTGCTTTGTTTTCAGAGTTCAGCTCGAGTCCATGATGGCATTTGATTATATTTCCTATGTTCGATCGTGCAAGTGACCAGGCAGTAATGACGAAGATCGACGGAAGGGAAGCAACAAGGAAAACCGGTATGAACTCTTCCTGTTTCTACTTTTGTACATATGCCTGTACTTATGATCCAGAGACCAGCTTGTAGCGACATAGTTCTTTGTTTACAATGCTTTCCCAGTGTTCATGCTTTCCTTGTGGCTAGTCTCAAATAGCTAGAGTACATAATGTGTTGTTGAAATGATTTACATGCATTTCATTGTTCATGGTTTGGCATACTGAAGTGGTACTTCCCTTCGGAGAATTTTTGGATTGACTTGGCACATGTTCACACATGCTTATGACTAAAAAGTCTATTTTTGCCTTGATGATCTTTTTGTTTCAGAATAGTTATATCACTTTCATGCCCGATTAAATGTTGCTTTGTCTCTCTGCATGATTATGACAGTTATTGCTCTCTAGTTGGTCGCTTCCCAGTCTTTTGCTAGCCTTCGCTCGCACTAAGCGGAATTCTGCTTGTGCTTCCAGATTCCCTTTCAAACCCAGTTGTTCCACTTGAGTCCACCATACCTACCTATATGTGGTATTTACCGGCCACTCCTAACTTAGACTTTCATGTGCCATCTCGAAATTTATTCAAAAGTTTCCCTTTTGTAACCGTACAAGCTCATGGTGCGGTGAAGGGAAATCAGTATCTTTCATGCCAAAAATATTTTGACGGAAGTTTTAACTAGTCAAACAGAAAAAAATATATGAGAGTTACACCTCCCCCATACTTGATGATGGAGTGAAATGGACCAAATGCTGCTTATGATAGGTGGAACGATACCCTCCTTCCATCCTTGAGGCAAAATAAAAGGTTCCGTAGACCATCAAAGGATTTATGGATAAGGGAATATGTGTAAGCAAAAGGGATTATATATGGTTGGCATGGGAGATATTGAGAGACCTTTACCGTTCACCGTTGACTGGAAAGTTGCACTTCTCAAAAAAAATGTTTTATCTCTGTTTTCAAAAACCAAGAGCTCTGGCACATGTTTAGTCTTTGCTTCCTTTCACGGGTTTTCAACATTGCCATCGAAAGCCACGGTTCGAGAGTCTCCCCTTCTTTCTTCAAAGCACCAACTATGAGAGCATAATTGTCATTCTTAGTGTAACATGCACTGTCCCAAAGTATTACATTGTCTTCTGCATGCTTGTGTTATTGCTAGTCTGAAATATTGAGTTCTAGTCACCTTTAAAACTCCGGAGGAGTTTCTGCATTTATGTTTTGCTTCACTCATGGAGGCTAGCGAAATGCCACTCAAGTATGTTCAAGCTATGTGCATTGTGATCCTGTCTTGATTTTCAGTAGCTTATTATTTACTTTTAGTTGTTTGTGACTGATCACATGAAAGAAGAATTGCTTCGTGCATTGTCCTTATAGCATTGTTTCAATACCTGCTAAACTCTTTTCGTAGTACATGCTTATATACATCTAATGAAGCAAAAGAGTTTGTCAAAGTTTTCTTTGTCGCGTCCAGTTCGTTGAAATGAATTGCTTGAGGACAAGCAATATGCTAAACTTGGGGGAGTTGATACGTCTCAAACGTATCTACTTTTCCAAACACTTTTGCTATTGTTTTGCCCTCATTCTTGCATGATTTGGACGAAACTAACCCGGACTAACGTTGTTTTCAGCAGAGCTGCATGTATGGTTTTATTGTGTGAAGGAAAATGGATTTTTAGACGTTCCAGAAAATTCCCAGAAAATTACTAGAAAATCCACGCACCCGAAGGAGCCAGAAGCCAGAAGTGGGACCAGAGGGGAGCCCTGGGGGCCCCAGGCGCCCCCCTGGCGCGGCCAGGGGTGGGGCCGCGACCTCTGGCCGCCTCCCCCTCCTCTGGTGCCCTACAGATACTCCTATTTATCCCCGTGACGAGAAAACCCCCAAAAAGAAGTCGTTTTCCCAGTTTCTGTCGCGGAGCCGCCGCCAACCTCTGTTTTTCTTCGGGAGGGCTAATCTGGAGGTTGATTTGGCCTCCGGAGAGTGGAGATCGTCTCCATCGTCATCATTGCTTCCTTCGGCGGTGGGCGGCAGGTGTTCGTGCCAGGCTTCTTCCGGGAAGCACGGGTGGCAACTGACCACCGCTATGGCGTAAGAAGGCGTGTTCCTTCGACACGTCCGAGGAATAGAGGATGTGAGAAGCACCGCTGCAGTCGTTGCCCCCCCCCCGACCAGGGGCGGCGCATTAAATGCAGCTTGCATTGCACCGCGCGGTGTGGGGCCCATCTTGTCCATGTACCGCTCAAGGAAAGTGGTGGCAAGGTTTCTTCGGATGAGGTGATTGGGTCTTCCGGTTGGGTCTTGTATAATTCATGTAAAAGCTTCTTGGGGTACATGGCGACACTTCCCTGAACAATGAGATGAACTCTCGTTCCCCGACACTAGTGCAAGTGAGAGACTGTTGGATATGTGCCCTCAAGGCAAATAATAAAGATAATTTTTGTCGTATTTTTTATCATAATAAGTTTTATACTATGCTATAACTGTATTGGGCGGAAACATTAATACACATATAGTATATAAACAACCAGGTCAAAAGTTTCAACATGAAGACTGGAAACTTGATATTATTGAGATATCTATAAGCATGAGTTCCCCTCTTATTATAATTTTCAGTGGCATCATGAATAAACTCAACAATATAACTATAACATAAAGCATTGTTATCATGAGCCACAAGCATAGAAAACTTATTACTCCCCACATAAGCAAAATCCTTCTCATTAGTAATGGTGGGAGCAAACTTAACAAAATAGCTATCACACAAATCATTCTTATCATGGTCCACATGCAAAATAGTATTCTTTATAGCATAAGTTTGATCACAATAATCATCATAGATAGGAGGCATATTATAATCATAATCAATTTTCTCCTCAATAGTAGGTGGACTGAAAATATCACATCCATCATTGTAATCATCATACATGGAAGGCAAAGTATCATCATAGCAAATATTCTCATCAACGGGTTCAAAAAAATATTCTCATCAAAACTTGGAGGGATAAAAATATCATCTTCATCTAACATGGCAACCCCAAGCTTATGGCTTTGCATATCATTAGCATCAAACGTATTCAAAGAGGACATACTAGTAACATTGCAATATTGAAGACTATGCAAATAAAGTTCCATAGGTTTTTAAATTTTCTCTTCAAACACTTCATGTCCTAAATAAAGGTAGAGCTCTCTCATTTTGTTGTTGTTTTCCATAAGCATAACTAGTGAAAAAAAATCAAGAAACGAAAATATTTAATTGCAAGATCTAAAGATATACCTTCAAGCACTCAATTTCCCGGCAACGGCTCCAGAAATAGCTTGATGTCTACACATGCTTCTATTCTTGTAGACTATGTTGGGCCTCCAAGCGCAGAGGTTTGTAGGATAGTAGCAATTTTCCTCAAGTGGATGACCTAAGGTTTATCGAGCTCAAGGAAGTAGAGGTTGAAGATGGTCTCTCTCAAGCAACCCCGCAATCAAGATACAAGAAGTTTCTTGTGTCTCCAACACACCTAGTACAATGGTAAAATGTATAGGTGCACTAGTTCAGCGAGGAGATGGTAAAATATGGGTGATAGGTCTGGAAAAACAAAGTAATATAAATCTGTAATAAAAATTACAGCAAGCAAACAAATAGTAAATGTGAGCACAAACGGTATTGCAATGGTGGAAACAAGCCATAGGCTTCATACTTTCACTGGTGTAAACTCCCAACAACATTAACATAATTGAAACACGTGATATTTCCACCAAAAACATGCAAGGAGACGAAACTCGGAGATCATTATTTTGTGATCAAGAGAGGACGAGAAGTGTGTAGGCCTACAAAAGCACAACTTGGAGTTTGTAGTTCTCATCTATGGATTTCCCAATGTCACCGCGTCCATTGAAAGAGAGTACCACAATCACCACATATCTCAAGGATAGTCAAAGGCAAGCACCAAGAGGCTCTCAAATCTCCAATCAATTCACAAAAAGAGAAATAACTCATGAAAATATTCTTCTAATCTATCTCCGATACACCCAATGTCACCATGGTCTTGGAGAATACTAGATATTGTTAAGTGAGTACATCAAGTCTAATACATAGAAGAAGGGAAAACATCATGGGAGACAACTAGATTAACACAGCCAATGATCACAACAAAGATCACATCACAAGAGAGAGAGATAACCACATAGATTAAGATACAATCCTTACCCCCGAGGATGAACTACTCACACATAGACATGGTGAGAAAGAGAGTGTTGTTGATGGAGAGGTGCAACCCTTGGGGGAAGCGGCCCTTGCCCCCTTCTTCTTACTTGGAGATGGTGCTGGTCTTTAGATGGACCCCCCCCTCAAGATGGCTTCCAAGGGGGAGGAAATTTCGCAGTGCCCTTTGACGTATGTTTCCTATCTTTATAAAGACTCTCGGATTTCCGTCGTCCAGATTAGGTCTTCGGTAGAACGGGCTTACAGGGAGCATCCGAACTCGGATTGGGCCGAATTTTATATCTAGAGGCATGAGAAAAATATTCTCTATAACTTTATAGTTTTAAGTTTTTCCATTTGAGGTTGTATTATGACGTTCCCGTCGCAATCTTTAAAACCTGACTTGTGGGGACAAATTTCGGGATAGTTAGAGTCCAACTCCAACAAGGCTCCTTTTTGTGAATTTTCATTTATCCAAGTAATTCCTACACATAAAGTACAAAATCAAGAACTTATGCACTCTTGAAACCATTACCAGGTTAGTTTGCAAATATATTGTAAAAACATATAGCAAAGTCAACCAAATAAGCATGGAACAAGCAAAAAATATAGATACGTTTGGGACGTATCAACATCCCCAAGATTAATCCTGCTCGTCCTCGAATAGATAAATGATAACTTAGATGATTTTTGTGGTGACATGCTACCAATGAGTCTTTAACAATTACATGACAAATGCTTCTAGAGATAATGAATCTTCAGTAATTATGTTGGCTCATGAGAATATCACAAAGAACTAAAAGTTGACAATATGATATTGAAACACCCAATATATTTGTAGTGAGCATGGTGTGCAAACACGAATAAAGTGATACCTCGCTTGCCCCCTTTAGTGAAGCAAAGCATAAATGCAGAAGCACCTCCGAAGTTTAAGTGATGACTAGATACAATGATTTCAGAATAAGCGGTATCACAGTCATGTAGAAGACAATGGTACTTTGGGACAGTGCACATTAAATCAGAATGACAATCATGCTCTCCTAGTCGTTGCTTTTTGAAGGAAAATTGATAGTCCGTGAAAGGAAGCAAAGACTTAACATGTACCAGAGCTCGTTGCTTAAATCAAAGATAAAATTCTTTTCCTGGAGCTTTATCACTGAACGACATTTTGACAGGTCATGCTTGTTGGTCCTGTGGATCTTGCGGTATGGAGTTGGGGCGGTGTCAGTGGCAGCGACAACGGCCTCAGTAGCGGGCTGCTGTTGGGTAGCCCCGCTCCCATCAGTGGCGAAGAAGGCTTGGTGCACGCGCTTACGGGTCCCGGCTTCTCCGGAAGGCTGGTTTCTTCCCGGAGGAGCCCGAGCCTTATTGCGCCTTCCGGTATCTCGGTTGACAGGCAGGATGGCCTCCTCAACGCGAGCAACCTTGTCGACCAACTCGAACAGAGCGGTCACGGCCTTGATGGATCATGTGCTCATCTTCTCCATCATGCATGGTTCTTGACATTTGCATGAAAGGTGGCGATGATCGCCGCTTCATGCGGATCAGGGATGCGATGGTGCATCTGAATGAATCTCTGGATAAAATTCCACAAGGGTTCGCCATCCTTCTGGACGACCCGGTGCAGGTCGCTGACGGTTTTCAGAGTCTGGACTCCTCCGGTAAACGCCTCAACAAACTTCTCGCAGAGTTCGGCCCATGAGCTGATAGAGTTGGCCAGGAGGCGCATCATCCATTCGCGAACGTTATCCTTCAACTTCATGTGTAAGTAGTTGGCCTTCGCTTTGTCGTCTCCCCCCCGCGATCTCCACAACAGTTTTGTACATCCGGATGAACTCGCGGGGGTCATTCTTTCCTTCATACGTGGGAGGACCATCTATCCGAGACTTCTTGGGCCACTTGATGCAACAGAGATCTTGGGTCAAAGCTAAACACACGGTGTTGTAGTCACTTTCATCGGCAAGGATCCCTTCTCAAGCGGCATCGATAGGAGGGATCTGGGCGTCGGAACACCGGCGGGTCTCTTGCTGCCTGAGGATGGTGGTCCGGGCGTCTTCGTAGCGGCGCTCCTCCAAGTGAGCACGCTGATCCAGGGACCCGCGGTGCCAGAGGATGCCACAAAAGCTGCACCAGGATATATGGCCCGTCGAGGAGCAGCCGGGCGGATAGCGGGGTCGCGACGGCGGTCCTCTTGGGGGTGGTCTTGTGTGTGTCCACTTGAGGGGAGTGCACGGTGCGCTCCTGCTCACGGGCTAACGCATTGGGATGGACGGTCGGCCCCGTGCGCTATCGAGATGACGCAGGCGCTTGACGATCGAGCTCCCGTTGCTTCTGCAGTGCCCACGCGGAAAGTTGGGGGATGGTGAGCCTCCAGGTCTCCAGCCGATCGTCCGAGGGGAGGAACTGACCGAGGGCTCTGACTTGCGCCAGTGCTTCCGCGGGGGTACGAAGGCCGTCGGGACTAGGGATACGTGGGGTTCCACCACTCCGATTGTGGGCTCGCCCCCTGCTTGGTTTCGACACCGCACCACCTTGGCGTGCGGGGGAACGGTGAGAGGCTCCGGCACCATTGGTGGGGGAATGCCCGCCGGGGGCGTCATTCCTCGGGGCGGCTCGTCGGGACAGGCCACGCGCTTCTGACCAGCAATTTGGGCGCGCCTCTCCTCCTCGCGGCGATGACCAGATGAACCTTCTCCTGGAGGCGGAGGTGCCGTGGGCCCGCCTGTACCACAATGCCCACCGTCGCGCTCCTGGGACGGGGTGACACCGGCAGGCCGACCCCCCTCAGAGGCGGTCCCAACTCTTGGCCGACCGCGGGGAGAGTGGTCGCTTCTGGCTCGATGACGGGAGAGCATCTCCAAGGCGGAGAGCCCCCCGTCGATGTCATGCTGGGGATGAGCTCGCGTGTGTCGTTGGGTCGACATTGCGAAAACAGCTCGGTGATGAAGTCGATGCAGAGGCGACGAAGAACTCCAGATGACGTGCGTGTGGCGCCCTCCTTCTAGCGCAAGATCCCGCGGGTGTGATGTTCTCGGAACACGCACGCGGAACACAATGAAGATCGTCGTAAATGGGACACGCTGGGATTTATGCAAGTTTGGGCCGTCCGAAGACGTAGGACCCTACTCCTGCTTGTTTGAATTGCTTGGTGAAGATTACAAACGCAAGAGCTCTTCCCGGGAGGGAATACCAGCTCCCCGCGCGATGATATGTGTTTTCTTTGAGGGTTCGAATCCTTTTTCTTGTGGCCTGGGCCTCCCTTTTATAGCTGAAGAGGGTTACCACAACAACACTTCTAGATGGGGCTTCTTCGGTGGCGGCTGGCAGGTGTTGATGCCGCATTTCTTCCGGAAAGGACGCGTGGCGGGGGGCCGCCGCCCTTGTTGTGCTGTCGCGCGGGCTTCTGGCACGTACGAGGATCGAACGATATATGTACTTCCTAAAAGGTAAACACCACGATATTTCTTCCGAATGGAAAACAACGATGCTTTTTGAAAAAGTGAAAAAGCATAAATGTGCATCTAATAAATAAATAAAAGCACAACTTTGCTTATGGTTTCACTTTTTTATATCAACTTTCCCCTTTCCCCATTTTCTTCTATTTTTTGTTTACGTTTTTCTTGTCTTGTATTAAGATATATTTTATTCAAACATATGAACACGAGATTTAATTTTAAATATCTCAACGCAAAAATGCAACAATGAAAATGATTATGATTTTAGCGCATTATTTAAAAGATAAATTACTAAAAAAAACCAAATCTATGAGAAATCACAAACTCCTTAATTGCAACAAGCATCACACATACAATATGTTATTTTTCATTGAGAAAAAAGATTTGTACTGAGACTTATCACCGCAAAAAAGTGTGATTTTTGATTTCGTATTTTTATAGGCCGACGTACGACGCGACCACCCAAAACTCCATTGGGCCGCAGGATATGCCGTACAATGGGCTGTGTGAGCCTGCTAAAAATAAAAGAAGCGAGGTCCTAGAAAAAAACAGAAAGAAATCCAGCGTCTTTTACGGCCCCATGATCCTCGGCATCATCATCCCAGCCAATGAGGTCGCGCCATCGCTCGTCTCGCGGATCGCCGATTCCAAGAGTGTCATCGCTGTCGTCCGATCGCATCCGTCGCTCCAAAATTACCCAAACGCCAACCCGCGGCCCGCCTCAACCGCCCGAAAATTTCCTCGATCCCGCCTTCGCAGCTGCTACAAATATAGCCCTCCGCCGAATCGAACCCTCAAATCTCAGATCGACCGCGCCATTCTCCAACATTCCAAACTCCTCCCAGCTCTCTCCTCACTTCCACCAAGTTCCCCCGATGGCCCGCACCAAGCAGACGGCGCGCAAGTCCACCGGCGGGAAGGCGCCGCGAAAGCAGCTGGCGACGAAGGCGGCGCGCAAGTCGGCGCCGGCCACCGGCGGCGTGAAGAAGCCGCACAGGTTCCGCCCGGGAACCGTCGCCCTGCGCGAGATCCGCAAGTACCAGAAGAGCACGGAGCTGCTCATCCGGAAGCTGCCGTTCCAGCGGCTTGTGCGCGAGATCGCCCAGGACTTCAAGACGGACCTCCGGTTCCAGTCGTCCGCCGTGTCCGCGCTGCAGGAGGCCGCAGAGGCGTACCTGGTGGGGCTGTTCGAGGACACCAACCTCTGCGCCATCCACGCCAAAAGGGTCACCATCATGCCCAAGGACATCCAGCTCGCCCGCCGCATCAGGGGCGAGAGGGCCTGAAGAACGAACAAGCTCTCTCTCTCTCTCTCTCTCTCTCCCTGTGTTCTTTGCTGATGTCGATGTTCAGGGTGTCGTTCTGTGTTAGGATTTAGATGTCGGTTGTCACCTGTTGTTTGTTACCTATGTATCTTGTAGCGATGGTTGGCCTCTGCATTGTTCAACGCGATGTCCACTGCTTTGTGAATGTTTGTGTTATTCCAAAAACTGATGCATTTCTAGATCGTCCAAATTTTGCTCTTCTGAGCATGTGTGTGGTAGATCCAATAGTGCTTGGAATCGATTGGAGCATGTTTGTTACCGATGATCAGTAGAGTTACGGGTCCATGGCGATTGCTCAACTGAAACCTGAATGCCATATTCCAAGAGAAAAATCTGAATGTCATGTTGAATCTTGGCATCGAGAAGTTGCAGTTTGGTGTTTTCTTCTTTTCTTTTGAGATTATGGATCTTTCGTGAGCTAGACATCTTCTATGGGCCTTTTTCTGTAGGAAGATCTCTCTCTCTCGTTCGGCCAAAACAATAAGGGCAGGCCTCGCCTAGGCCCTCGCTCGCCCACTAAAAAAATCGATACCTAAACAACAAACGGGGAGTGGCTCTGTTCGCCGAGTGCGCCGCACGGCGAGTCGGCGGGAGTAGGCGGTTCGACCTCGTTCCCGACGGCGAAGGTCGCATCCCATCTCTCGGTGAGAGATTTTCTTAAGGTGATGCTGTTCGTGTTTGTTTTGCATAGCTCTCGTCTCTGCCTAAGGGCCCAAATTTCTGGTTCTCGTGTCTGAAGGCTCTAAAGTGGGTTCTCGTTCAAGAATACTTATTTGGTAGTACCACGGTCCCCGGACCCTAGTTGTTTGAAACTTTGAGTTGTTCTGCTTATGTAAAGCTGAGTTGTTTGAAGATGGGTTGTGATCGATGCAATTTTTGAAATTGCAGAGGGTGTTGGCTGTCGGGAGTTGTCCTCATGAAGAACATAATAAAGCTGAGGGACATGCATGCTGCCAGTTTGGAGAGGGCAAGCACATTTTGGTGTCAAGACAGTTGGCATCACGAAGAGAGATCTGAAGCTCCACCAACGACGTATTTCTGTGAGTACTAAGTGGTACAGTGCAAGTGATCTTTATTGGTTACTGCTAGCACAGGCTGAAGGTAATTCGATTTCGATGTGACCGAGAAACCTTAGTGTTCATTGCAGATCTCCGAGGGTTCCTAGACCTGTGGCAGGTGATCACTCAAGTCTTATGTTAGTTAGCTGCTGTTCAGGTTTCTCTGTTTCCTTGATGCTGATAGAACCTCGTTACTTTATGGTTGTTTGTTGGCAGGTGATCAATCAAGGTCTTATGGTCATTGTTTTTGTGGTTAGCATTTCAGTTGTGCCCCAACGGCAAGGGCACCTGTCGCGTTCTCCAGTCGCCACCATGACTAATCTTGTCTTGTGTTGTACTATGTTTTTGTTGCTTCCTAATATTATAAAGCAGCGCTACCCATTCTGTGCTTCTTATCAGTGGAAACTTGTTTCATCATCTGCCCAACTTCAATATGATTCTTCACCTATTACTTCTTCTTGGACTTGTTTTCACCCTACACATTGCTGCATCCTCTGCTGCAATTGACTCCATTTTACCTGGCCAAGGACTTGTTTGTGGTGTCGGTGGAAAGCTTGTCTCCCTGGATGGCAAGTTTGCACTTGGCTTCTTCCAAACAGACAGTAAGTCTCACAACACCTTGAACTGGTACCTAGGCATTTGGTTCAATAAAGTCCCCAAGATAACTCCGGTCTGGGTCGCAAACCTTGACGATCCAATCACACAACCCGCTTTAGTTAGGTTCACAATTTACCAAGATGGCAATCTTGTCATCTTAGATCAAGCCACCAATTTCATGATCTGGTCTAGCAGAGTTAGTACCAGAACCAACACCACCATTGCCATGCTCATGAACAATGGAAACCTTGTCCTACAAAATGCCTCAAACTCATCCGACATTTTATGGCAAAGTTTTGACCACCCAACTAATACTTTCCTCCCTGGGGCAAAGATCGGCCGAGACAAGGTCACTGGTTTGAATCGCCGTCTTGTTTCCAGAAAAAACTCGATCGACCCAGCTCGTGGTCGTTACTGTTACGAGTTAGTTCCTAACAGGTTGATCCTTGGGCTTTTGAACTCATCCATAGTATACTGGTCTAGCGGCGAATGGAATGGACAGTATTTTAGCTCCATTCCAGAGATGTTAAGCCACAGTCTGATAGACTTCAAGTTTGTCAACAACACAAATGAAGAGTACTTCACATTCACCTTACTCAACGACACGATGATCATGCATCATCTACTTGATGTTTCCGGTCAAATGAAGACTAAAATCTGGGATGAGGTCTCACAGGATTGGATAGGTTCCTACTCCAACCCCAAAGCTCAGTGTGATGTCTATGCTCTGTGTGGACCATTCACTGTGTGCGATGACAACTCAGCTCCATATTGTAGCTGTATGAAGGGCTTCTCCATAAGATCCCCGGAGGATTGGGAGCTAAGTGATAGAAGCGGTGGGTGTGTGAGAAATACTCCTTTAAATTGCGGCAGTAACAATAGTACTGCAGGAATGACCGATGATTTCTACTCCTTGTCCAATGTGAAGTTGCCTCAGAATTCCGACAACACAGGTGCTGCTACCAGTGCTAGAGAATGTGCAGAAGTTTGCCTAAGAAATTGCTCTTGCACTGCATATTCTTGCAGCGATGGTAGATGCTCTATTTGGCATGAGGAACTCCTCAATGTAAAATATCAGCATGTTGACACTGCCGATACAAATGACGGTGCAGTTCTTTATCTCCGCCTTTCTGCAAAAGAGATGCAAACTCAGAAGCCTGACAGAAGAGCGACCATTGGGGTTTTGGCATTTATCATTGTCACTGCACTGGGGTTGCTGGCACTTGGATTGCTAGTTTTTCTGCTGATGATTTGGAGGAACAATAGGGGTTGGTCTGGTGGTACATTGAAAAATCCTCAGGACAGTGGTGGAGTTATTGCATTTAGATACACTGATTTGCAGAGGGCAACAAGAAATTTCTCGGAGAAGCTAGGTGCCGGCGGCTTTGGTTCTGTGTTCAAGGCATATCTGACTGACTCAGCTACAATGGCAGTGAAAAGGCTTGATGGTGCTTGTCAAGGAGAAAAACAGTTCAGGGCTGAGGTGACTTCAGTCGGAGTTATACAACACATCAATTTAGTCAGACTGATCGGTTTCTGTTGCGAGGGTGAACGAAGGTTACTTGCATACGAGCACATGCCAAATCGTTCTCTTGACATCCATCTATTTCAGGACAACAACACAGTTTTAAACTGGAGTACCAGGTATGCAATAGCTCTGGGAGTTGCTAGAGGACTGGCTTACTTGCATGAGAGCTGCCAAGACTTAATCATACACTGTGATATCAAGCCACAAAATATACTCCTCGATGCATCCTTTGTTGCTAAAATTGCTGACTTTGGTATGGCCAAGTTAATAGGGAGGGATTTTAGTCGGGTTTTGACTACAACAAGAGGAACCGCAGGATACCTTGCACCCGAATGGATAAGCGGGGTTGCTATCACGGCAAAAGTCGATGTCTATGGTTATGGGATGGTGTTAATGGAACTCATGTCAGGAAGACAGAATTCACTTGAACAATGCACTGCAGGTGGTGATAGTGCAGTTTTCTTTCCAGTGCATGCTGCAGATATGCTTCTGGAGGGAGATGTGGCGAGCTTGGTGGATGACAAATTGTTGGGTGATGTAAATCTAGAGGAAGCTGAACGACTATGCAAGGTTGCTTGTTGGTGCATTCAGGATGATGAGTTTGATCGACCGACGATGGGCGAAGTTGTTCGTACTCTAGAGGGTCTATCTGATCTTGACACACCTCCTATTCCAAGACTACTTCAGGCCATTACAAGGAGCTCGCACCCGTCATCCACCCACCTCTACAATGAATCAGAATAATGAAGATGTAGCATGGCGTACATAAGAAACAAACATCAATATGCAGAAGATAATAAGAAAGTCAAGAATAATGTCACTCCTAGGTCCTAGATGTGTAACTTAAACTTTACTCTGTACCAGGTGTATAAATTATCTGTCCAGTTGCTCTAATCTTCCAGGTAAGATATAAATTCGTCAGAAGTTCACTGCAATCTCTTGCAGGATTGTTATTGCCAATGCAAAGGATTTTTATTTATTTGGTTGATTTCTTTACTTTGCATCGTGGTGGCATCGTCTGCTTCTTCACTGGAATATATGTATGCACCATTTCATTTCATGATTTGCTGCCTCGCCCTTTGAATTGATGTAGTTATCGCTCACTGGATTTGGATGGAATCGTATCCTACAGTAAATTAGAGCTTCATGCTAATTGCTTCATATTCTGATGGTCATTTTGAATTTTGGACGAGATGCAAATGTTTGTGGTGTAAGCTTTTCTGTTCCGTTCAATTACCATAACCCAAGACAGAAACTACCGAGGCCATTTGCTTGTGATTTTTCTTGTAGTAAGAAATCACTGGCTTTCAGCTGAATTACACACAATGGAGTGTCAAGATTTTTTAAACATTTGAAAGTAGACAAAATCTTTCAGTAAATTTCCATCATTGCCCTCTGTGACATGGTGGCAAAGAATACTTAAATTATATATTTTATTGCATTTAAAACTAAATTTTATGAATTATTTCACAGCCTAATCAATCTAAGACCTCTCACGGTTCTGTAGCAACAAGGCCTGACGTGGACACAAGATGCAGGTCACAAGAACAAAAATGACCATACAAACTCCAGTGAACTTTTGGAAAATAACATAGCACTTTTTTTGAATGCATTGCAATTTAAGTAATTTAGTTATTTAAATTAAGTTCAGTTTAACTTTAGGTTCAGTCCATTCTCCTCCATAAGGTCCCTAGATTTCGATGATATTGTTATGGAGAAAATATTTTTTGCCGTGCCTCGAAATACATTACGGTTTGCATGTGAAATTTAAATGTGGATATTTACTTATATTCGAATCAACTATTCTTGCTAATAAAAATGTTTGATTATTGTTAATATTATGGCGGATAAAGGAGAAATGATAGCACAAGAAGTTAAAGTTGATTAACTAATTACTGTAAACTACCCTAATTTGAGTGTCAGGACCAGGGGTTAGCGTATGCAAGTCCCGCTACGACATAGTCATATGGAGAGCCGAGAACCGTACCCACTTGTCGAAGCAGACAAGACCAAGCACAGAACGTTCTCGGAAAGCATCGTACGTGAGGGGCAACTCATCCAGGCCGGATGATCAACTGAGATGGGTCCTCATCGTCCGCACACAATTCTAATGATATGGGTGATGAACTCCCATATTCAAAGACAAGTCGCCTCAACCATACTATCGACTATCTCATAACTCTTACATAGACTTACTCCAGCCCGATCACTTAGTCGGGGTCTAGGGCGGGCTCGATCATACATCAAAGTGTGCACGAGACGGAGTCTCGAACAATCGCATCGCGATGCCCCAAGCTGCGCACATCTAAGGGCCACTTGGTGTATGAAAGACCGCCAGCCAAATCACAACTAAGGTCTCGAAAACCCATACAAAGACATGCATGTTATAAACATACACGCAACACACATGCCTTGTATGAACAACACGTATCATTGCAATTCTCTACAAAGTATACATTTTATTGATAACTCTCACAGAGTGCACACAGAGATCACAAGCATGTGATCCAACATTACAACAAACAAGCGGAAGCAAAGTAGGTCTGAGTACAGACAAGTTTAACAAATGGCTTAAGAAGCCTTATTTAAACACAAGCCCTCCACGAGGGAAGCAGTCGTCTGACTGAGACTAGACTAGCTTGGTCTTCAGTCGTCGAGCTCTATGAAGAAGCCACCTTCGGGGTCAGTGGGTTCATCTAAAACATAGAATAAGAAAACGTGAGTACAAAGTCGTACTCAGCAAGACTTACATAGGAGCTATACTACTCATGCACATGTATCAAGGTAAAGGGAGGTGGGGTTTCACTTGCAGAAGTGCCAGCTTTGACTTGGCTAGTCCTGAACTACGAGTACCAGACTTGAGGTAAGAAGCGTACACGAGTCCACTACTTTCTCCAACCAATTACACCACTATGGTGCCTTCCTCGACTTACCCACGAGAAAGCACGCCATAGTACTCACACTTATCTTGGTGTGTTTTAGAAGTATCCAGTTTAAGTTGTCTAATAATCAAGCTAAGCTTTCCAAGCAGTCCTTAACCGCGGACGCGGCAATTCGAATAGTTTTGTTAACCCTGCAGGGGTGTACCGCTACACACACATGATCATCAGTTACCGCCTTTGTACTCGACATCGTTCAAGAAGTGTCGGCGAGGATGTTCACCACAACTGTTACCTCATAGCCTATCTAGTCCAAGAAAGTCGCCTACCTGGGTTGGCTACCACTATCGTGAACCCGGCCGGTTTACCGAAGTGGACCCAGGTGATGTGTGCGTGGTGCATAAGCCGGTCTCGGTTGAGCCGTTCTCTCACTTAGCAGCCAGGCCACAAGCCTACCAGAACTCCGAACTATTGCGACATCTGGACATCGAAAGGGATGAGTTAATAGGTTGAGAGGGGTCAGTGAGCCCAATGTGTTGTTGTACTCTTCATCTTGGATCACCACACAAGAACTCGGACTTAGGGCGGTGTTCAACGAGACAACCCACTGTGTACTCCTACACAGCCTCTCATCGTTCACCTTGTATTAGGGTAGATTCACCAACACCTTTCCACCATCATCAACATGATCACTACCATCCCGACTCACATAACAGTAACATCATTGTATCACTCTAAGCATGCAATAAGCAGTAACAGTTGCAGGGGTCACATGATATCAATCAACTCCTACATTTGCTAGGATTGTGGTTTGCTTACTACTGTGACAAATGATAGGTCATGCAAAGGAATGGGTTCATCTATGCGGTAGAAACGTAGCATGGTAATCATCCTATACAATGCATAAGCGAGACATGAGAGGGAAGTGGGATTTTATCGACATGATCAATGGGGGTTTGCTTGCCTTGCTGACGAGGTTCGGGTTCAAGGTCTTCAACGAAGGGGGCAGCCTCCTGTTCCGGTTCCACCTCTACTCGACGAACAACAAACAAGGTAGCAAAGTAAATACAATGCACAATCACATGGTTGAAGGTTGAAACTTGATGTATATGCTTTGATGTGTGAAGCAATTCCACTTAAATGGGGTATTTGCAATTGAATTTGCAAATTTAAACTCCACATATGATTTCCAATTTAGCCAAGTTGCATATGACATTGTTTGATCAAGTTAAAACATTTTGAAATGTGTATGATATGCCTCTGAAGTTCAAGTATAATGTGGTATGTTGCTATGGTTCAAATTGCAAAAACATTTGAAAAGAATTTGATTTAATTCCATTTAAACCAAATAGAAAATGCTACTGGTCACATTTTAAATTCAACTCAAACATAGTTGAAAGTTGGAAATTTGGATAGATTATTTTCTCCTGATCATTTTTCATATATTATTTGTTAAATTTGGAGTTAATATGAATTTTCTATGAATTTCCAAAGTTTCAGCCTTTTTCTGGAATTTCTGGATTTATATAAATCAATTATTCGATTTACTGCGTCACTGTTGCGTCAGCATGGCGTCAGGGGGGCCACTGACAAGGGGGACCCACTGGTCAGCCTCTGTTGTCTACTTAAAACGGTTTAATTCGATTTAAACTTAACTAGGGGGTTAAGTGTGGCCTTGGGCCCACATGGCAGTCACCGAGGGGGGATTAAGCTTAATTAAGCTCTGTGTATAAGCTCTAATGGAGGGGTCGTCGCCGGCGAGGTACTGCAGTCGCCGGAGTTGCTCGGGATCGGGATTCTGGGCACGGGAGGCGAAGGGAAGGGCATCGGCGTGTTCCTGGTGGCGCCATGCATCGAATGGAGGTAGCCAGGGGTCACGGGGAGGTCTGGAGCGACGACGGCGACGTGCTGGGCGGAAACAGAAGTCCGGCGAGGTTGGGGATGGAGCTAGCGTGCGCGATTTGGACCGGGCAGTGGTGCATTCGCAAGCTGGGGAAGCTGGGAGTCAAACTCGCGCACTGGAGCAACGCGGGGAGCACGGGAGCTAGGGGGGACGTCAACGGCGGCGAGCTTCTTCGGCCTTCATGGAGGATCGTGACAGAGGCAGCAATAGGGGCGGGAAGAGAGGGGTTTGAACCGCCTGCTCACCAGGAGTTCAACGACGGCGATGGCTTGAGCTAGGAGGGCTTGACGGCGAGGTAATCGACGTCGATCTCTTTCGGCTTCGGCAGCGGATCGAGCTCGAATTCGTCGGCTAGGTGGGCTCCGGCCACGCCATCTTCTGGAGCTCGGTGATGCGCTCGAAGGGGGACACGGGGGACAGCTTCAATGGGCTCCGGGGCGTCGATGGCCACGCGGGCGCGTCGTCGTGCTCCGGCGGTTCCTTCTGTCGACGACGAACACGGCGAGGAAGGAGGGGGAGGTGGCTCTGGAGGGAGGGGAAAGGAGCTGGGCGTCTCCCAGACGTCTCCGGGCGAGGGGATAAGGTCCAGGGAAGCAGGGAGCTGCCTGGCGCGCCCTCGCCGCTCGCCGGCGACCTGTTGCCTGCCTGGAGGGGAAGAAGACGCATGTACCCCCTCCAGGTGGGCTGGGCCGGCTGAGGTGAGTGGGCCTCGCCCCTGGGCGAGAGGTAAGTCCTTCTCCTTTCTTTTTCTGTTTTTCTTTTCTGTTTTCTTCAGTCACTTGTTTTGGCTAGCTAAAATAAATAGCAAACCATTTTATTAAATGCTCATAATTTTTATATGGCCTCACAAAATAATATACTAGCCACTTATAAATTTTGAACATTTTTAAAATTCAAATAATTTGAACTTTAAATCAAATAGGGGTTTTTTGATTAATTCCAAGGCACTGTTTGAATATTTGAAAAATCCATGAGCATGGGATGGGTCCCACATCACTTGATATGTGATCACACTCATTTATAAGACTTTTCAAAAATCAAACATGAATTTTTGGAGAAGATTTATTTCTGGCCTTTTGAATTAATTCATCTGGGGGGTGTTCCTTCTCCCATTTTTCTTTTGAATTTGATTTCAATGATTTCTTTTGAAATTTAATGCGACGACAAACATCACATTCGGCAAAAAATCGGGCAATGTCTCTCTTCATCCTAGTCCACCAAAATCTCTGGCGTAGATCTCGGTACATTTTTGTGCTACCGGGATGAATCGAGAGGGGTGTGTCATGGGATTCCTTGAGGATGAGTTGCCTTAGTTCCCTATTCTTAGGTACTACCAAACGATTTCCAAATAATACCGTTCCTTTGTTATCTGTGGAGAAACATTTAGCAACTCCGCTAGCAATGTTCTCCTTGATCCGGCGAACACCTCGTGCACGCCTTTGGGCAACTATGATTTGATCCTCGAGAGTTGGTTTCGCTACCAAGGTAGAAAGATAGGCATGAGGAACAATATCAAGATTGAGCTTGCAAAATTCCTCATGAAGAAGTGGTTGATACTGTTGTAACATGAGGTTGTTACAATACGACTTACGACTTAGTGCATCAGCCATGACATTGGCTTTGCCTGGGGTGTAAGAAATTCCTACGTCGTAATCTTTTATCAACTCAATCCAGCGTCTTTGCCTGAGATTAAGATCTGGCTGGGAGAAAATGTATTTGAGGCTTTGGTGGTCGGAATAGATCTCACAACGATTACCAAGGAGGTAATGTCGCCAAGTTGTTAGGGCATGAACTACGGCAGCGAGTTCAAGGTCATGGGTAGGATAGTTCTCTTCATGTGGCCGCAACTGGCGTGAAGCATAAGCTACCACATGTCTATCTTGCAGAAGTATGCATCCTAACCCTTGCCGTGATGCGTCACAATAGATCTCAAAATCCTTTTTGGAGTCCGGAGGTGCAAGTACGGGTGCAGAAGTCAATCTTCTTTTTAGCTCTTGAAATCTTTCCTCGCACTTGGGAGTCCATAGGAATTTCTTATCTTTCTTGAGGAGTTCAGTTAGAGGCTTTGCAACTTTAGAAAAGTTTTCGGCGGAGCGGCGGCAATAGCTGGCTAGGCCAAGAAAACTCCTAACTTGCTTAACCGATTCAGGTGGAGTCCAGTCAAGGACGGCCTGAACTCTCTTGGGATTCACAACAATGCCTTTTGCAGAAATCACGTGGCCTAAGTAGGTCACTTCTGGTAGCCAAAATTCACACATGGAGAATTTAGCATACAGGCGATGCTCTCTAAGTTTCATCAATACCAGCCTTAGGTGTTCGGTATGTTCTTCTTCGTTCTTCGAGTAGATGAGAATATCATCGAGATAAACCACAACAAATTTATCTAAGTACTCCATGAAGATCGAATTCATCATGCGCGAGAAAGTGGCGGGGGCATTGGTTAAACCAAAGGACATGACGGTGTACTCGTAAAGACCATAACGAGTAGTAAAAGCCGTTTTGGGAATGTCCTCGTTTCGGATTTTGATTTGATGATAACCCAATCTCAAATCCATCTTGGAGAAGACAGAGGATCCTGCAAGTTGATCATAAAGATCATTGATCCTGGGCAACGGGTACTTGTTCTTTATCGTCGCTAAATTTAGCGGGCGATAGTCTACGCACATCCTTTCTGTTCCATCTTTCTTCGTTACAAACAGAACGGGGCAACCCCATGACGATGAGCTAGGGCGGATGAAGCCTTTTTCCAACAAAGCTTCCAGTTGGGTTTTAAGCTCAGCTAACTCACGTGGGGCCATTTTGTATGGGCGTCTAGAAATTGGTGCGGTTCCTGGCACAAGATCTACTATGAACTCTACACATCTGTCGGGTGGCATGCCCGGCAGCTCTTCAGGAAAGACATCCGACAAGTCACGAACCACTGGAACATCTTCAAGGTCGGGAAGGGGAAGTACATTCAAAGAATGCACTTGGGTTCTTGTTCTGGGTGAGGTGTAGTTGACGGTCTTGCCTGAAGGGTGGGTGAGTTTCACTGATTTGCCTTTGCAATCAAGGTAGGCATTCTGTCTTGATAGTCAATCCATGCCAAGGATGACATCAATGTCTGAAGACTTGAGGGCTATGAGTGAAGCAAGGAATACTAAACCCTCAATTGAAATTTGATTACCATGGCTTACTCTATTAGTTTGCCATCTTGACCCTGGAGTTTGAATAATCATTGGGGTGGACAATTCAACAAAAGATAACTCATGACGAAGTGCATAACTTTTCGACATGAATGAATGAGATGCTCCTGGGTAGAAAAGAACGGAAGTAGGAACATAATTGACTGGGAGCGTACCAAGAATGACGTCAGTGTTGTCGTCAGTCTCTTCGGCGGCAATCTGATTCACACGTCCACGAGTGGCGGGAGGAGCGGGTTTAGTGGTGTAGACCTTCTGGGGTGGCTTGCCACGACCATTGTTGTTGCCTCCGGCACGGGGTGGAGCATTCTAATTCTGGAGCTGGTTCTGGGGACACTCGCGGGAGTAGTGGCTCTCCTGACCACACTTGTAACAGGCTCCAAAGACGGTGCGTGGAGCTGGGTTGTTTGGTGGAGCTGGGTGGAACGAAGTTGGTGGACGAGGCGCCACATAGGATGGCCTCGGTGGGTTGTTCTGGCGGAACATACTGTTGGGGATCCAGATCTTGCGCTTCTGAGAGCCGGAACTGGATGAACCATCATCCCTAGGGTGTGTGCGGAAGTCATTGGGGGTGTTCATCTCCTCTTCCTTGATGGCCTTGTTGACAAGGACCTGGAATGTGGCAAAGTCATGCAGGTTGAGCTGACGACGGAGTCCGGAATTGAGTCCACGACGGAACCTCTCTTGCTTCTTTGCGTCAGTGGAGACTTCTTCAGTAGCATAACGAGCAAGTCGGTTGAACTCACGACTAAACTCGTCAACAATCCTTCTGCCTTGGGTGAGGTTGCAGAACTCCTCACGCTTGCGGTCCATAAGACCCTTTGGAAAGTCGTGCTCGCGGAAGGAAGTGCAGAAGTCATCCCAAGATGTGGGAGGTCCAACGGGACGCATGTTCAGGAAGTTCTCCCACCAAGAGCTAGCTGCACCCTCAAGGTGGTAAGTGGCATAGCTGACCCTATCGCCCTCTGCAACACGGCCTGCCTGGAGCTTCCTCTCGATGTTGCGAAGCCAGTCATCGGCGTCAAGGGGCTCGGTGGAGTAACTGAAAACCGGGGGATGAAGCCGGATGAAGTCGTTCAAGGACACCAAGTCGTTGTGCTGCTGAGTGGTGTTGCGGGCAATGACCTCCAGCAAATGGTGAGAGTCTCGGCGGTTCCTCTTAACCTCCATCAGAACCTGAGCCATCGTGGGTGGGGGTGGAAGGTTGCCTTCCTCCTGTTCATTCCCACGACCCTGGGCACGACCAAGCTGGCCACGGGTTCCTTGAGACATCCTGAAGGTGAAAACCAAAGTCAAACAGAGTTGATTGGAAGAGTCTAAACAAGGTATTGAAGTACTGGAAGGATTAGAGAGAAAGGGAAGTAATCATCTTGACAACATGGTGATAAAAGCATACAAGCCATGTATTCACAAGCTGTCATACAAACCATACATCGTTTTAGTACAAGCACCAAGCTAATACAAACGTGATGAAGATGATACATCCTTCAGAGGCACTCTGACTTCCTATACATTATTTATCTAAGCCTATGGAACTTAGAACACCTTGCGTACAATACACTAAGATACTACTACATCCTCACTAAGTAAGAACACAGGCGGTCTCACTCATCTCCATATCCACAGTAGTCCTCGTAAAATTTACCCACGTAACCCGGTATCTGAAGGTGACCATCGGAAAACACGGAGGCTTGTGGACCCTGATATCCATTTGGGAAAGAATGGGGCCTAGGTCCAGCGTAGGGTGGAAGCAAAGGACCACGGGGTGGAAAAATGCCTCCAATCTCGGGCCAAGCAACTCGAGAAGGCATATGTCTCCTGACTGGGTAGATAACATCATACTCGACTGATCCAACACTCACGAAGGGTGCTAAGAGTGTCAGTGCTCGATACAGACGAACACGGGTGGAGTGAAGCTCGAAACGGAGAGCGTGTGCATCATGATCTCGATCACAATCAAACCTAGCAGCGATCTGAAGTACTGGATCCTCTATAGAGTGATCTGTGTAGAGTCCGGTGTAATATCCCTCTTCTCCTGGAAGTGCAGCAGGGATATAGAGGAACGAGGTCTCTCTCAGCATAGTGTGCTCCTCTCTCAGCAGGGTAATACATGAGTATGCAGCATCCTGCACAGCCATGTTCTCAGTCATGCCAATGCCATGTCCAAAGTGGATATGCTGAATGACTCCATTGTGGTGCGGGTAGATCCTGACAATGCAATGGAACTGAGTCTGGTTGAAGTCGTGGAACTGCTCTCGTTGGTGTACTCAGGGTACCATCGATATCCCACATAGGACATCATCTCGATCAACGTGGCGGAATGGCCATGCACACCGATGCATCGAGTCAGACGAACAATCTGACGAGGGGGAATATCTGCCATCTGAAACAGAAAGAAGGTGTTTGCAAATGCATCAGATTATGAAGAAACCTGGAATGACTCGGACAACATAACGACTGTAATTGCAAGAAAAAGACAATTTCTTACAACATGGAAACATCACTTACATACGATGTAAGAAATCAGGAAGCACAACAACTCTAACGAACCGAACACAACCTTACTACGGCTATAGGGAAGCAAACAACGAGATGTTCTAATCAGACAGAGGAGAGCCTAGTCCTATCTTCCCGTAGAACAAGATGAGGGTGACTCAGAACCCAGAACGAAGGGGGTAAGGAGAAAAAAGAAGCCTTACGTTGTTCCCTTATATACCCAGAGTAACTATATAACTATAGCAAGCTAGACTCGACTTCGTCCAAGGCTGCTAGTCCTACAGTCAGTCCTGCTCTGATACCAAGTCTGTCGGGACCCGGGGTTAGCGTATGCAAGTCCCGCTACGACATAGTCATATGGAGAGCCGAGAACCGTACCCACTTGTCTAAGCATAAAAGGCCAAGCACAGAACATTCTCGGAAAGCATCGTACGTGAGGGGCAACCCATCCAGGCCGGATGATCAACTGAGATGGGTCCTCATCGTCCGCACACAAGTCTAATGATATAGGTGATGAACTCCCATATTCAAAGACAAGTCGCGTCAACCATACTATCGACTATCTCATAACTCTTACATAGACTTACTCCAGCCCGATCACTTAGTTGGGGTCTAGGGCGGGCTCGATCATACATCAACGTGTGCACGAGACAGAGTCTCAAACAATCGCATCGCGATGCCCCAAGCTGCGCACATCTAAGGGCCACTTGGTGTATGAAAGACCGCCAGCCAGATCACAACTAAGGTCTCAAAAATCCATACAAAGACATGCATGTTATAAACATACACGCAACACACATGCCTTGTATGAACAACAGGTATCATTGCAATTCTCTACAAAGTATACATTTTATTGATAACTCTCACAGAGTGCACACAGAGATCACAAGCATGTGATCCAACATTACAACAAACAAGCGGAAGCAAAGTAGGTCTGAGTACAGACAAGTTTAACAAATGGCTTAAGAAGCCTTATTTAAACACAAGCCCTCCACGAGGGAACCAGTCATCTGACTGGGACTAGACTAGCTTGGTCTTCAGTCGTTGAGCTCGATGAAGAAGCCACCTTCGGGGCCAGTGGGTTCATCTAAAACATAGAATAAGAAAACGTGAGTACAAAGTTGTACTCAGGAAGACTTACATAGGAGCTATACTACTCATGCACATGTATCAAGGTAAAGGGAGGTGGGGTTTCACTTGCATAAGTGCCAGCTTTGACTTGGCTAGTCCTGAACTACGAGTACCAGACTTGAGGTAAGAAGCGTACACGAGTCCACTACTTTCTCCAACCAATTACACCACTATGGTGCCTTCCTCGACTTCCCCACGAGAAAGCACGCCATAACACTCACACATATATTGGTGTGTTTTAGAAGTATCCAGTTTAAGTTGTCTAATAATCAAGCTAAGCTTTCCAAGCAGTCCTTAACCGCGTACTAGGCTATTCGAATAGTTTTGTTACCCTACCCTGCAGGGGTGTACCGCTGCACACACATGATCATCAGTTTCCGCCTTTTTACTCGACACCGTTCAAGAAGTGCCGGCGAGGATGCTCACCACAACTGTTACCTCATAGGCTATCTAGTCCAAGAAAGTCGCCTACCTGGATTGGCTACAACTATCGTTAACCCGGCTGGTTTACCGAAGTGGACCCAGGTGATGTGTGCGTGGTGCATAAGCCGGTCTCGGTTGAGCCGTTCTCTCACTTAGCAGCCAGGCCACACGCCTACCAGAACTCTGAACTATTGCGACATCTGGACATCGAAAGGGATGAGTTAATAGGTTGAGAGGGGTCAGTGATCCCAATGTGTGGTTGTACTCTTCATCTTGGATCACCACACAAGAACGCGGACTTAGGGCGTTGTTCAACGAGACAACCCACTGTGTACTCCTACACAGCCTCTCATCGTTCACCTTGTATTAGGGTAGATTGACCAACACCTTTCCACCATCATCAACATGATCACCACCATCCCGACTCACATAACAGTAACATCATTATATCACTCTAAGCATGCAATAAGTAGTAACAGTTGCAGGGGTCACATGATATCAATCAACTCCTACATTTGCTAGGATTGTGGTTTGCTTACTACTGTGACAAATGATAGGTCATGCAAAGGAATGGGTTCATCTATGCGGTAGAAACGTAGCATGGTAATCATCCTATACAATGCATAAGCGAGACATGAGAGGGAAGTGGGATTTTATCGACATGATCAATGGGGGTTTGCTTGCCTTGCTGACGAGGTTCGGGTTCAGGGTCTTCAACGAAGGGGGCAGCCTCCTGTTCCGGTTCCACCTCTACTCGACAAACAACAAACAAGGTAGCAAAGTAAATACAATGCAGAATCACATGGTTGAAGGTTGAAACTTGATGTATATGCTTTGATGTGTGAAGCAATTCCACTTAAATGGGGTATTTGCAATTGAATTTGCAATTTAAACTCCACATATGATTTCCAATTTAGCCAAGTTTCATATGACATTGTTTGATCAAGTTAAACCATTTTGAAATGTGTATGATATGCCTCTGAAGTTCAAGTATAATGTGGTATGTTGCTATGGTTCAAATTACAAAAACATTTGAAAAGAATTTGATTTAATTCCATTTAAACCAAATAGAAAATGCTACTGGTCACATTTTAAATTCAACTCAAACATAGTTGAAAGTTGGAAATTTGGATAGATTATTTTCTCCTGATCATTTTTCATATATTATTTGTTAAATTTGAAGTTAATATGAATTTTCTATGAATTTTCAAAGTTTCAGCCTTTTTCTAGAATTTCTGGATTTGTATAAATCAATTATTCGATTTACTGCGTCACTGTTGCGTCAGCATGGCCTCAGGGGGGCCACTGACAAGGGGGACCCACTGGTCAGCCTCTGTTGTCTAATTAAAATGGTTGAATTCGATTTAAACTTAACTAGGGGGTTAAGTGTGGCCTTGGGCCCACATGGCAGTCACTGAGGGGGGGGGGTGATTAAGCTTAATTAAGCTCTGTGGTTAAGCTCTAATGGAGGGGTCGTCGCCGGCGAGGTACTGCAGTCGTCGGAGTTGCTCGGGATCGGGATTCGGGGCATGGGAGGCGACGGGAAGGGCACCGGCGTGTTCCTGGTGGCGCCGTGCATCGATGGAGGTAGCCAGGGGTCACGGGGAGGTCTGGAGCGACGACGGCGACGTGCTGGGCGGAAACAGAAGTCCGGCGAGGTTGGGGATGGAGCTAGCGTGCGCGCTTTGGACCGGGAAGTGGTGCGTTCGCAAGCTGGGGAAGCTGGGAGTCAAACTCGCGCACTGGAGCAACGCGGGGAGCACGGGAGCTAGGGGGGGGGGACGTCAACGGCGGCGAGCTTCTTCGGCCTTCATGGAGGATCGTGACAGAGGCAGCAATAGGGGGCGGGAAGAGAGGGGTTTGACCCTCCTGCTCACCAGGAGTTCAACGGCGGCGACGGCTTGAGCTGGGAGGCTTGACGGCGAGGTAATCGACGTCGATCTCTTTCGGCTCCGGCGGCAGCTCGAGCTCGAATTAATCGGCTAGGTGGGCTCCAACCGCGCCATCTTCTACAGCTCGGTGATGCGCTCGAAGGGGGACACGTGGGACAACTTCAATGGGCTCCGGGACGTCGATGGCCACGCGGGCGCGTCGTCATGCTCCGGCGGTTCCTTCTGTCGACGACGAACACGGCGAGGAAGGAGGGGGAGGTGGCTCTGGAGGGAGGGGAAAGGAGCTGGGCGTCTCCCAGACGTCTCCGGGCGAGGGGATAAGGTCCAGGGAAGCAGGGAGCTGCCTGGCGCGCCCTCGCCGCTTGCCGGTGACCTGCTTGCCTGCCTGGAGGGGAAGAAGACGCATGTACCCTCTCCAGGTGGGCTGGGCCGGCTGAGGTGAGTGGGCCTCGCCCTTGGGCGAGAGGTAAGTCCTTCTCCTTTCTTTTTCTGTTTTTCTTTTCTATTTTCTTCTGTAACTTGCTTTGGCTAGCTAAATTAAATAGCAAACCATTTTATTAAATTCTCATAATTTTTATATGGCCTCACAAAATAATATACTAGCCACTTATAAATTTTGAACATTTTTAAAATTCAAATAATTTGAACTTTAAATCAAATAGGTGTTTTTGATTAATTCCAAGGCACTGTTCGAATATTTGAAAAATCCATGAGCATGGGATGGGTCCCACATCACTTGATATGTGATCACACTCATTTATAAGACTTTTCAAAAATCACACATGAATTTTTGGAGAAGATTTTTTTCTGGCCTTTTGAATTAATTCATCTGGGGGGGGGTGTGTTCCTTCTGCCATTTTGCTTTTGAATTTGATTTCAATGATTTCTTTTGAAATTTTTAACATGATGCAAGATGACTTTGATCCTAGCACATTACCTAACAGAGGGTTCTGACAACTCGCCCCCACTCAACAGAATCTCGTCCCGAGATTCAGAAGTCCGCGGGAGGAAGGTGGGGTACTCGGCACTGAGACGGTCTTCTCTTTCCCACGTAGCTTCTCTCTCAGAGTGGTGTGACCATTGCACTTTCAGAAACTTAATCTTCTGACGACGAGTGATACGATCTGCGGAATCAATAATACGAACGGGGTATTCTCGATAAGAAAGGTCATCTTCAAGATCAAGCGTTTCATGGTCGACTTCGCGGATGGGGTCCTTGAAGCAACGCCTGAGTTGGGACACATGGAATACATCATGTACTCGGGAAAGGTGCGGGGGTAGTTCAAGTTGGTAGGCAAATTCTCCACGTTTAGCAAGAATGCGGAAAGGTCCGATGTAACGTGGGGCCAACTTGCCTTTGATACCGAAACGTTGGGTTCCCTTCAGAGGAGTAACCCGAAGGTAAGCCTTCTCGTCCAGATTGTAGATCTCTTGCCTATGATGACGATCATAGTAGCTTTTCTGACGAGACTGGGCTGCTTTCAATTGATCACGAACAATGCGAACTTGCTCTTCTGCTTCCTTGATCATATCCGGTCCAAAGAATTGTCTTTCACCGGTTTCTGACCAGTTTAGGGGTGTTCGACATCGTCGTCCATAAAGGAGTTCAAAAGGAGCCATGTTCAGACTAGATTGAAAACTATTGTTATAAGCAAATTCGGCGAATGGCAGAGACTTCTCCCAATTCTTTCCGAATGAGATAACACAAGCTCTGAGCATGTCCTCGAGAATTTGGTTAACCCTTTCGACTTGACCGCTAGACTGAGGATGGAAAGCTGTACTAAAGGAGAGATGAGTCCCATAGCATTCTGAAAGCTTCCCCAAAATCTAGAGGTGAAAAGGCTACCACGATCAGAATTGATTTCCAAAGGAACACCGTGAAGGGATACAATTCTAGAGACGTACAAGTCCGCTAACTGGCTAGCAGTTATAGACTCGCGAAATGGAAGGAAGTGAGCAACTTTGGAAAGTCTACCTATGACAACGAAGATGGCATCACTTCCTTTCTGGGTTTTCGGAAAGCCGGTGATGAAGTCCATACCGACTTTGTCCCATTTCCACTCTGGAATAGGCAAAGGTTGAAGTTTACCAGCAGGTCTTTGATGTTCTGCCTTAATGCGACGACAAACATCACATTCGGCAACAAATCGGGCAATGTCTCTCTTCATCCTAGTCCACCAAAATCTCTGGCGTAGATCTCGGTACATTTTTGTGGTACCGGGATGAATCGAGAGGGGTGTGTCATGGGCTTCCTTGAGGATGAGTTGCCTAAGTTCCCTATTCTTAGGTACTACCAAACGATTGCCAAAGAATACCGTTCCTTTGCTATCTGTGGAGAAACATTTAGCAACTCCGCTAGCAATGTTCTCCTTGATCTGGAGAACACCTCGTGCACGCCTTTGGGAAACTATGATTTGATCCTCGAGAGTTGGTTTCGCCACCAAGGTAGAAAGATAGCCATGAGGAACAATCTCAAGATTGAGCTTGCAAAATTCCTCATGAAGAAGTGGTTGATACTGTTGTAACATGAGGTTGTTACAATACGACTTACAACTTAGTGCATCAGCCATGACATTGGCTTTGCCTGGGGTGTAAGAAATTCCTACGTCGTAATATTTTATCAACTCAATCCAGCGTCTTTGCCTGAGATTAAGATCTGGCTGGGAGAAAATGTATTTGAGGCTTTGGTGGTCGGAATAGATTTCACAACGATTACCAAGGAGGTAATGTCGCCAAGTTGTTAGGGCATGAACTACGGCAGCGAGTTCAAGGTCATGGGTAGGATAGTTCTCTTCATGTGGCCGCAACTGGCGTGAAGCATAAGCTACCACATGTCTATCTTGCAGAAGTATGCATCCTAACCCTTGCCGTGATGCGTCACAATAGATCTCGAAATCCTTTTTGGTGTCCGGAGGTGCAAGTAAGGGTGCAGAAGTCAATCTTCTTTTTAGCTCTTGAAAGCTTTCCTCGCACTTCGGAGTCCATAGGAATTTCTTATCTTTCTTGAGGAGTTCAGTTAGAGGCTTTGCAACTTTAGAAAAGTTCTCGGCGAAGCGGCGGCAATAGCTGGCTAGGCCAAGTAAACTCCTAACTTGCTTAACCGATTCAGGTGGAGTCCAGTCAAGGATGGCCTGAACTCTCTCGGGATTCACAACAATGCCTTTTTCAGAAATCACGTGGCCTAAGTAGGTCACTTCTGGTAGCTAAAATTCACACTTGGAGAATTTAACATACAGGCGATGCTCTCTAAGTTTCATCAATACCAGCCTTAGGTGTTCGGCATGTTCTTCTTCGTTCTTCGAGTAGATGAGAATATCATCGAGATAAACCACAACAAATTTATCTAAGTACTCCATGAAGATCGAATTCATCATGCGCGAGAAAGTGGCGGGGGCATTGGTTAAACCAAAGGACATGACGGTGTACTCGTAAAGACCATAACGAGTAGTAAAAGCCGTTTTGGGAATGTCCTCGTTTCGGATTTTGATTTGATGATAACCCAATCTCAAATCCATCTTGGAGAAGACAGAGGATCCTGCAAGTTGATCATAAAGATCATTGATCCTGGGCAACGGGTACTTGTTCTTTATCGTCGCTAAATTTAGCGGGCGATAGTCTACACACATCCTTTTTGTTCCATCTTTCTTCGTTACGAACAGAACGGGGCAACCCCATGGCGATGAGCTAGGGCGGATGAAGCCTTTTTCCAACAAAGCTTCCAGTTGGGTTTTAAGCTCAGCTAACTCACGTGGGGCCATTTTGTATGGGCGTCTAGAAATTGGTGCGGTTCCTGGCACAAGATCTACTATGAACTCTACACATCTGTAGGGTGGCATGCCCGGCAGCTCTTCAGGAAAGACATCCGGGAAGTCACGAACCACCGGAACATCTTCAAGGTCGGGAAGGGGAAGTACATTCAAAGAATGCACTTGGGTTCTTTTTCTGGGTGAGGTGTAGTTGACGGTCTTGCCTGAAGGGTGGGTGAGTTTCATTGATTTGCCTTTGCAATCAAGGTAGGCATTCTGTCTTGATAGACAAATCCATGCCAAGGATGACATCAATGTCTAAAGACTTGAGGGCTATGAGTGAAGCAAGGAATAATAAACCCTCAATTGCAATTTGATTACCATGGCTTACTCTATTAGTTTGCCATCTTGACCTTGGAGTTTGAATAATCATTGGGGTGGACAATTCAACAAAAGATAACTCATGACGAAGTGCATAACTTTCCGACATGAATGAATGAGATGCTCCTGGGTCAAAAAGAACAGAAGTAGGAACATAATTGACTGGGAGCATACCAAGAATGACGTCAGTGGTGTCGTCACTCTCTTCGGCGGCAATATGATTCACACGTCCACGAGTGGCGGGAGGAGCGGGTTTGGTGGTGTAGACCTTATGGGGTGGCTTGCCACGACCATTGTTGTTGCCTCCGGCACGGGGTGGAGCATTCTGATTCTGGAGCTGGTTCTGGGGACACTCGCGGGAGTAGTGGCCTGCCTGACCACACTTGTAACAGGCTCCAAAGACGATGCGTGGAGCTGGGTTGTTTGGTGGAGCTGGGTGGAACGAAGTTGGTGGACGAGGCGCCACATAGGATGGCCTCGGTGGGTTGTTCTGGCGGAACATACTGTTGGGGATCCAGATCTTGCGCTTCTGAGAGCCGGAACTGGATGAACCATCATCCCTAGGGTGTTTGCGGAAGTCATTGGGGGTGTTCATGTCCTCTGCCTTGATGGCCTTGTTGACAAGGACCTGAAATGTGGCAAAGTCATGCAGGTTGAGCTCAGGACGGAGTCCGGAATTGAGTCCACGACGGAACCTCTCTTGCTTCTTTGCATCGGTGGAGACTTCTTCAGTAGCATAATGAGAAAGTCGGTTGAACTCACGACTAAACTCGTCAACAGTCCTTCTGCCTTGGGTGAGGTTGCAGAACTCCTCACGCTTGCGGTCCATAAGACCCTTTGGAATGTGGTGCTCGCGGAAGGAAGTGCAGAACTCATCCCAAGATGTGGGCGGTCCAACAGGACGCATGTTCAGGAAGTTCTCCCACCAAGAGCTAGCTGCACCCTCAAGGTGGTAAGTGGCATAACTGACCCTGTCGCCCTCTGCAACATGGCCTACCTGGAGCTTCCTCTCGATGCTGCGAAGCCAGTCATCGGCGTTAAGGGGCTCGGTGGAGTAACTGAAAACCAAGGGATGAAGCCGGATGAAGTCGTTCAAGGACACCAACTCGTTGCGCTGCTGAGTGGTGTTGCGGGCAATGACCTCCAGCAAATGGTGAGAGTCTCGACGGTTCCTCTTAACCTCCATCAGAACTTGATCCATCGTGGGTGGGGGTGGAAGGTTGCCTTCCTCCTGTTCATTCCCACGACCCTGGGGACGACCAAGCTGGCCACGGGTTCCTTGAGACATCCTGAAGGTGAAAACCAAAGTCAAACAGAGTTGATTGGAAGATTCTAAGCAAGGTATTGAAGTACTGGAAGGATTACAGAGCAAGGGAAGTAATCATCTTGACAACATGGTGATAAAAGCATACAAGCCATGTATTCACAAGCTGTCATACAAACCATACATCGTTTTAGTACAAGCACCAAGCTAATACAAACGTGATGAAGATGATACATCCTTCAGAGGCACTCTGACTTCCTATACATTATTTATCTAAGCCTCTGGAACTTAGAACACCTTGCGTACAATACACTAAGATACTACTACATCCTCACTAAGTAAGACCACAGGCGGTCTCACTCATCTCCATCTCCATAGTAGTCCTCGTAAAAGTTACCCGCGTAACCCGGTAGCTGAAGGTGACCATCGGAAAACACGGAGGCCTGTGGACCCTGATATCCATTTGGGCAAGGATGGAGCCTAGGTCCAGCGTAGGGTGGAAGCAAAGGACCACAGGGTGGAAAAATGCCTCCAATCTCGGGCCAAGCAACTCGAGAAGGCATCTGTGTCCTGACTGGGTAGATAGCATCATACTCGACTGATTCAACACTCACGAAGGGTGCCAAGAGTGTCAGTGCTCGATACAGACGAACACGGGTGGCGTGAAGCTCGAAACGGAGAGCGCATGCATCACGATCTCGATCACAAGCAAACCTAGCAGTCATCTGAAGTACTGGATCCTCTGCAGAGTGATCTGTGTAGAGTCCGGTGTAATATCCCTCTTCTCCTGGAAGTGCAGCAGGGATATAGCGGAACGAGGTCTCTCTCAGCATAGTGTGCTCCTCTCTCAGTAGGGTAATACATGAGTATGCAGCATCCTGCACAGCCATGTTCTCAGTCATGCCAATGCCATGTCCAAAGTGGATAGGATGAATGACTCCATTGTGGTGCGGGAAGATCCTGACAATGCAATGGAACTGAGTCTGGTTGAAGTCGTGGAACTGCTCCTCGATGGTGTACTCAGGGTACCATCGATATCCACATAGGACATCATCTCGATCAACGTGGCGGGATGGCCACGCACACCGATGCATTGAGTCAGACGAACAATCTGACGAGGGGGAAGATCTGCCATCTGAAACAGAAAGAAGGAGTTTGCAAATGCATCAGATTATGAAGAAACCTGGAATGACTTAGACAGCATAACGGCTGTAATTGCAAGAAAAAGACAATTTCTTACAACATGGAAACAACACTTACATACGATGTAAGAAATCAGGAAGTACAAAAAATCTAACGAACCGAACACAACCTTCCTACGGCTACAAGGAAGCAAACAACGAGATGTTCTAATCAGACAGAGGAGAGCCTAGTCCTATCTTCCCGTAGAACAAGATGAGGGTGACTCAGAACCCAGAACGAAGGGGGTAAGGAGAAAAAAGAAGCCTTACGTTGTTCCCTTATATACCCAGAGTAACTATATAACTATAGCAAGCTAGACTCGACTTCGTCCAAGGCTGCTAGTACTACAGTCAGTCCTGCTCTGATACCAAGTCTGTCGGGACCCGGGGTTAGCGTATGCAAGTCCTGCTACGACATAGTCATATGGAGAGCCGAGAACCGTACCCACTTGTCTAAGCATACAAGGACAAGCACAGAACGTTCTCGGAAAGAATCGTACGTGAGGGGCAACCCATCCAGGCCGGATGATCAACTGAGATGGGTCCTCATCGTCCGCACACAAGTCCAATGATATGGGTGATGAACTCCCATATTCAAAGACAAGTCGCCTCAACCATACTATCGACTATCTCATAACTCTTACATAGACTTACTCCAGCCCGACCACTTAGTCGGGGTCTAGGGCGGGATCGATCATACATCAAAGTGTGCACGAGACAGAGTCTCAAACAATCGCATCGCGATGCCCCAAGCTGCGCACATCTAAGGGCCACTTGGTGTATGAAAGACCGCCAGCCAGATCACAACTAAGGTCTCGAAAACCCATACAAAGACATGCATGTTATAAACATACACGCATCACACACGCCCTGTATGAACAGCAGGTATCATTGCAATTCTCTACAAAGTATACATTTTATTGATAACTCTCACAGAGTGCACACAGAGATCACAAGCATGTGATCCAACATTACAACAAACAAGCGGAAGCAAAGTAGGTCTGAGTACAGACAAGTTTAACAAATGGCTTAAGAAGCCTTATTTAAACACAAGCCCTCCACGAGGGAAGCAGTCGTCTGACTGGGACTAGACTAGCTTGGTCTTCAGTCGTCGAGCTCGATGAAGAAGACACCTTCGGGGTCAGTGGGTTCATCTAAAACTTAGAATTAGCAAACGTGAGTACAAAGTCGTACTCAGCAAGACTTACATAGGAGCTATACTACTCATGCACATGTATCAAGGTAAAGGGAGGTGGGGTTTCACTTGCAGAAGTGCCAGGTTTGACTTGGCTAGTCTTGAACTACGAGTACCAGACTTGAGGTAAGAAGCGTACACGAGTCCACTACTTTCTCCAACCAATTACACCACTATGGTGCCTTCCTCGACTTCCCCACGAGAAAGCACGCCATAGCACTCACACTTATCTTGGTGTGTTTTAGAAGTATCCAGTTTAAGTTGTCTAATAATCAAGCTAAGCTTTCCAAGCAGTCCTTAACGGCGGACGCGATTATTCGAATAGTTTTGTTAACCCTGCAGGGGTGTACCGCTACACACACATGATCATCAGTTACCGCCTTTGTACTCGACACCGTTCAAGAAGTGTCGGCGAGGATGTTCACCACAACTGTTACCTCATAGCCTATCTAGTCCAAGAAAGTCGCCTACCTGGGTTGGCTACCACTATCGTGAACCCGGCCGGTTTACCGAAGTGGACCCAGGTGATGTGTGTGTGGTGCATAAGCCGGTCTCGGTTGAGCCGTTCTCTCACTTAGCAGCCAGGCCACAAGCCTACCAGAACTCCGAACTATTGCGACATCTGGACATCGAAAGGGATGAGTTAATAGGTTGAGAGGGGTCAGTGAGCCCAATGTGTGGTTGTACTCTTCATCTTGGATCACCACACAAGAACTCAGACTTAGGGCGGTGTTCAACGAGACAACCCATTGTGTACTCCTACACAACCTCTCATCGTTCACCTTGTATTAGGGTAGATTCACCAACACCTTTCCACCATCATCAACATGATCACTACCATCCCGAATCACATAACAGTAACATCATTGTATCACTCTAAGCATGCAATAAGCAGTAACAGTTGCAGGGGTCACATGATATCAATCAACTCCTACATTTGCTAGGATTGTGGTTTGCTTACTACTGTGACAAATGATAGGTCATGCAAAGGAATGGGTTCATCTATGCGGTAGAAACGTAGCATGGTAATCATCCTATACAATGCATAAGCGATACATGAGAGGGAAGTGGGATTTTATCGACATGATCAATGGGGGTTTGCTTGCCTTGCTGACGAGGTTCGGGTTCAGGGTCTTCAACGAAGGGGGCAACCTCCTGCTCCGGTTCCACCTCTACTCGAGAAACAACAAACAAGGTAGAAAAGTAAATACAATGCACAATCACATGGTTGAAGGTTGAAACTTAATGTATATGCTTTGATGTGTGAGGCAATTCCACTTAAATGGGGTGTTTGCAATTGAATTTGCAAATTTAAACTCCACATATGATTTCCAATTTAGCCAAGTTTCATATGACATTGTTTGATCAAGTTAAACCATTTTGTAATGTGTATGATATGCCTCTGAAGTTCAAGTATAATGTGGTATGTTGCTATGGTTCAAATTGCAAAAACATTTGAAAAGAATTTGATTTAATTCCATTTAAACCAAATAGAAAATGCTACTGGTCACATTTTAAATTCAACTCAAACATAGTTGAAAGTTGTAAATTTGGATAGATTATTTTCTCCTGATCATTTTTCATATATTATTTGTTAAATTTGGAGTTAATATGAATTTTCTATGAATTTCCAAAGTTTCAGCCTTTTTCTGGAATTTCTGGATTTATATAAATCAATTATTCGATTTACTGCGCCACTGTTGTGTCAGCATGGCGTCAGGGGGGCTACTGACAAGGGGGACCCACTGGTCAGCCTCTGTTGTCTAATTAAAACGGTTTAATTCGATTTAAACTTAACTAGGGGGTTAAGTGTGGCCTTGGGCCCACATGGCAGTCACTGAGGGGGGGATTAAGCTTAATTAAGCTCTGTGGTTAAGCTCTAATGGAGGGGTCGTCGCTGGCGAGGTACTGCAGTCGCCGGAGTTGCTCGGGATCGGGATTCTGGGCACGGGAGGCGACGGGAAGGGCACCGGCGTGTTCGTGGTGGCGCCGTGCATCGAATGGAGGTAGCCAGGGGTCACGGGGAGGTTTGGAGCGACGACGGCTACGTGCTGGGCGAAAACAGAAGTCCGGCGAGGTTGGGGATGGAGCTAGCGTGCGCGATTTGGACCGGGCAGTGGTGCGTTCGCAAGCTGGGGAAGCTGGGAGTCAAAATCGCGCACTGGAGCAACGCGGGGAGCACGGGAGCTAGGGGGGGACGTCAACGGCGGCGAGCTTCTTTGGCCTTCATGGAGGATCGTGACAGAGGCAGCAATAGGGGGCGGGAAGAGAGGGGTTTGAACCGCCTGCTCACCAGGAGTTCAACGGCGGCGACGGCTTGAGCTGGGAGGCTTGACGGCGAGGTAATTGACGTCGATCTCTTTCGGCTCCGGCGGCGGCTCGAGCTCGAATTCGTCGGCTAGGTGGGCTCCGTCCACGCAATCTTCTGCAGCTTGGTGATGCACTCGAAGGGGGACACGGGGGACAGCTTCAGTGGGCTCCGGGACGTCGATGGCCACGCGGGCGCGTTGTCGTGCTCCGGCGGTTCCTTCTGTCGACGACGAACACGACGAGGAAGGAGGGGGAGGTGGCTCTGGAGGGAGGGGAAAGGAGCTGGGCGTCTCCCAGACGTCTCCGGGCGAGGGGATAAGGTCCAGGGAAGCAGGGAGCTGCCTGGCGCGCCCTCGCCGCTCGCCGGCGACCTGCTTGCCTGCCTGGAGGGGAAGAAGACGCATGTACCCCCTCCAGGTGGGCTGGGCCGGCTGAGGTGAGTGGGCCTCGCCCCTGGGCGAGAGGTAAGTCCTTCTCCTTTCTTTTTCTATTTTTCTTTTCTGTTTTCTTCTGTCACTTGTTTTGGCTAGCTAAAATAAATAGCAAACCTTTTTATTAAATGCTCATAATTTTTATATGGCCTCACAAAATAATATACTAGCCACTTATAAATTTTGAACATTTTTAAAATTCAAATGATTTGAACTTTAAATCAAATAGGGGTTTTTTGATTAATTCCAAGGCACTGTTTGAATATTTGAAAAATCCATGAGCATGGGATGGGTCCCACATCACTTGATATGTGATCACACTCATTTATAAGACTTTTCGAAAATCAAACATCAATTTTTGGAGAAGATTTATTTCTGGCCTTTTGAATTAATTCATCTGGGGGGTGTTCCTTCTCCCATTTTGCTTTTGAATTTGATTTCAATGATTTCTTTTGAAATTTTTAACATGATGCAAGATGACTTTGATCCTAGCACATTACCTAATAGAGGGTTCTGACATTGAGTTTGAATTTAAATTAAATTTAGAATGTTAAAGTTTAAAAAATCACTAAATGTAAGACATAATTCTGAAAAGAAATATGAACTAAGTTTCGATTAAGATGAGCGAGATACATTATTGCAAGACTCACAAGATTTTTTCCAAAATTCTTATTTCAACTGATAAGGGCTGCATTCGCAACTTCTTTTTCTTTTGAAAAGAAGAAAAATAGAGTGAAAGAAACCATGGAAATTATGAAACCATCCTTTTTTCCTAAAAGAGGATGACACCCACTAATATCTACCATCGATCAATGCATACAACCAGTGGCGAATCCAGGATGAAAATGGAGGAGGGGCTCAAAATTAACAGCGATAAAACTTAACACTCCTTTAAAGAAAAAAATATTATCTTCCAATTTGTTTTTTCAAATAAACTGAAAAAAAATCCAGATTACTGCTGGAAACTTGTAGTATTTCCAAAAAAAATCTGATTATTATTAAAAAAAAAATGATTTAGCAGGTAAGACAATCCCACGATGAAAATGTTATACCACGTCATGTGGTCTTCGGTGAATAAAGTTATGTCTCACCCCTGAAAAAAAGTAAGAGAATCCTACCATGATTCATTAGTAATGGCTATATTATTGCTAAATTTATGTAGACTTTTTTACTAGAATGAATTTATGGGAAGATAAGAATAGGGGTGTTTTATTTTTTTAGCAAGTCATAGTGATGGTATGTGGTGAGCTATGAGTGTTAGGCCAATTGAATAATGATACATAGGCATGCAACCCACCGGCAACCGTAAGAGACAACTGTGCATGTCAAAACGCAAGTTCACTGAACAGTGGCATAGCTAGGCTACACACTGTGCGTTGTGCACCTGACTTGCAAACGAAGGCTGGGTCTTGAAGCTAACGAGTAGTACTAATTTTTTTTGCATCGCTGGAGGGAGGGCTTGAGCCTATTAAACGCCCCCTAGCGGATTTGCCTTTGCATACAACCCTCGGATGATTATTACTCCCTCCGATCCATAATAAGTGCCGCTCATATTGTACTAAATGAGCGACACTTATTATGGATCGGAGGGAGTACAACGTTTACAAGTATCAAAAGTCTCAAGAGCGATAAAATAAATCGCAAGGGTGAAAGAAATAAAAAGTACACCCAAAACCTACCAAAAGATACGAAGCCTAATGCATTACATATTCTAATCTGAGGTTGCCAACTAAATCGGTTGAACAAAACCCGAGCAACCAACTCTCTCAATTGCATTGAGAGACCTTAGACGCTTGATTCTCCTCCCCGCGAAGACAAGACCTCATGAATCCAATAGGTGACTGTTGATAAACTACAAAGGGTAATTTTTTGGGTTAAAAACACAATCATTACAATAATTTTGTAAGCCCAAAGTAAAGCACAAATTTCTACACAGTTCTAAACCCGAGAGTACCTCTAGCAGATTCGTCATATAGGCAACCTCCATAATGCATGTCGGAGATGATTTCGATAGATCCCTTAGTAGGGTATCCCGAACTAGACAGTCAATATTGATGGTAGACGAGGATTTATCTAGGTTCCAGTTCTCCGAAGGATTAAAATCCTACTCCTGCTTGTTCTTCATTATGACGAGGTGTATCACAAAGTACAATGAACTAGATCTTATTGCTATGCCTTCCACATGTCCCATATCATTGTCTTATATACTATGTCAGAGGGCATCATGAGTTACATGAGTTCTAACCCAATCTGATCATTGAGACCGTATTGACTACAATACTATCATCTTGTCTTTCACGACAAATCTGAAGACCTTCCTTTGTGGGCCATGGGCCTTGTCTAGCGGTCCGTCGATGAAATCTTCAGGGTGGCCCACGGTCCAACCCACTAGATCAGACCCGACGCCATAGGAAGCCCTTTATCCGGCACAACATTAGTAGCCCGTGGATTGATCTTAAAGTTTGATCCTCGGATGGATGTTCTCCGGCCTCATCCATCAGGCTTGAATCAGCCACAATGCCCATCTTTTAATTCAAATCTTCATAAGAAGCAGAGCCAGGAATGTCTTGATGCTTCTTTGGTGGGAAAATTTCCGCTCCTTCATCTTCGAGCGTGTATATCCTCGCCCATGACATAGTGGTGTCTTTTGACCAAGCTTGACCACTCGAACCACTTGTCCATGTGGTCACTTATAAAAAATGACGTGCAAAAGTGTGTTATAGCTCCACCAAGGTCACGCCCCGTTAACAGGAATGCGCCTCGATCCTAGGGTGATTTCCGCACGCTATCAACGATTTAATCATGGAAAAGGGCAGATACGGGGTGCCATGCATGTGGCGTCCAACCAAATTGTCGCCGCTCCACATTTCTCTCTTTATAAGGAAAACACACTAGGGGGAGAACTTTATGGTCTTCATTCCCCTACGTTCTTCATCTTCTACCTCTAGCACACTTTCGCTTTGTCATGCCAATTTTTTTTCTCATCTTTCCCCTTCATGATCTCTTCATCCATGGCTGGTGGAAGGACACATGGCAACCAAGGATCCGGGGCAGAAGCAAGGGATCCCTCAACCAACAAGGGTCGATGGAATGCATCCACCATCACCCACGACAAGATCAACCAGCTGATCAATGCCGGATACTTGCCGCCACAAGATGTGGCACACTCTCGCGCCCCCTCGCAAATGCAGGTAACATCCTACATCCCAATCTTGAAGCAGATTAAAGTGTGTCTTTCATGTCGTATCTCCTTGGGGGTTTGGATTTTTTGATCCACCCCTTCTTCAGGGGCCTTTTCCATTCCACGACTTCCAACTCCACCATCTCTCTCATAATTCCCTTTTGTACATTGCGTGTTTCATCACATTGTGCGAAGCTTTCTTGTGTTGCGAACTGCACTACAGATTGTAGTAAAATTCTTCAGAGTTATCCAGCACATCAATGGGAGTGAAATCTGCGAGGTCGGGGGTCCCACCATAGGTAAATCCCTCCACTTCCCGTACCTCAAAGGAGAACTCATCGATATCAATAAGAACCAAGAAAAGAATGGTTATATATCACTGTCGTTCTCCTGCCCGACTCCAAAAAATCCGGAATAACTGCCCCCTTTTCCCTCGACCCTCCCATGAAATGCCATTCCTGGAAAAATCAAAGCAAATCTAAGGACAAAACCGGCAACATCATAGATTTGGCGAAAAAATTTGCCGACCAGTCCACCCAAGGTTTGAAACTGCCTTAGGTTATGTACATCGCCCTTCGTCGAGCGATCCAACCCCTTGAAGCTCGGGTTCACCCGATGTTCGAATACAACGGGGAGAGAGACGCTAGAAGATCGACTAGGGGCGATTTATAAAATAGGATGATGTGGGGGGATGTTGTCTGATGCGGAGCATCGAACGTACATCACCATGTTACGCTCCCCTCCATCAAGAGACACGTGTGACATACACATATCACACCTAAAGGTGAATCTTCTCCTTTACACGTGTCTACTTGGTGCACTCGAGGATGGTATACTACTTGACCCTCTACTCCCGTGCATACTTAGGTTCAAGAGATACACGTGCGTCGAGGAGGAGGTGAAGCGCAAGGGAGCGACTACACAATCCGCGAGGGAAGTTTGGAAGAGAAGACGGAAGAGAGAAGAAGAAGCTATAGGCTTCGGACGCCTCTCCCTCTGGAGTCGGACGACCGGGCTCCAGGCCGGACTGTCCGGGCCAGGAGCCGGACCGTCCGGAGAGCGTTTCCCGAAGCAGATCCTCGACCACAATTGTTCGGACGTCCGGACCCCCGGCCGGACTGTCCGGGCCAAGGCCGGACCTTCCGGGCACCAAGCCGGAACGTCCGTATCGGTCAACGGCTCTAGTTCTGCCTGCGCATAGTGCGACTCGGTCCTCGGCCCATGTACCCCTTCATCCACCCTTAGACTATATATACCTCTCCCCACCTCCTATCTAGGGTTAGCTAAGATATTATCGAGATTTGAGAGAGTGTAACGACCCAATTCACACAAAATCGAAGTCTCTGTGCTCAAGTGCCAGTCCCTGGATCGAACTCGCTGGCACCCACATTATTATAGATGTATATCAAAGTACAAGTGCATCATTATTACAACGTATGATCCAGAGTAAATAAATAACAAGTTGCATAGCTCAAGGCTAGCTTATCCAATATAAATATAGCGGAAGCAATAAAACAAATAACGTGGGGTCCCATCAACAGCCACATGCGAACATGCTGAGTGCAGACTTGCAACCCCTAAACGCACCTTACTGATCGTCTGAAAAACCTGCAACACCGAAGGTTACAGCCCGACAACGGGTCAGTACATCTGATTTGTACGGCAAGTGACACGGAAAAGTTTATATAAAGGACCTACAACTACATGCAAGGTAAGTCAAAGGAAAGGCTTATGGTTTTAGTTTTGCTGAAAGCCAATTTTCTCCTGAACTAAACTAGTCAAAATTTTAAGTTGAATTCTACCTGAAACACACAGCAACCCAATGCTACTCTTGTCCCAACCAAATTATTATTAAGTGTTCATATGTCAAGATCATTCATCAACAGTACTGACTAGTTGCTCAAAGTTCGTCCGTAACCGTGGACACGGCTAATCATGATCAGTTTATACACTCTGCAGAGGTTGTACACGTTCCCCACTGGACTCAACCTGAAGATTGAGACAAAGACTTTCTGAAGAGGTTGCCTCCACCCTTTGGTAGACGGTACACCTAACAACACACCTACATCAGCTAGCTACCAGGGCCAGGTTCCCCACAACGTACTCGTGCTAAGCCAGAGCCCATATAGCCAGTGGCTGTACATGGAAGCTACTAGTAATACTGCCTGTCTGATCTTTTTGAGTCTGGACGACGCCCACTGCGTCAGAGGGTACTCGCCATGACGCACCCGGTCCACCACCAAAACAACCATTGGGTGCACTTAACCCCGGCACTGTCCTTAGACAAGGCACAACTACCGGGATGCAACCCGCCCGTCCTGAAGGGATTTCTCTTTATATAAAGTTGCTAAACAGTTTATGAAAATAGCTCACATGCACTACATGAATTCTCACAACCCAACCACGTCTACAAAGCATAGCAATAAAGTAACAACACGGCTAGGTTGATCTACGGTAGACAAGTCAAGACATGTGGCTATCCTAACTGGTTTTGCAGCAACAGTAAAGTAAACTACCTATCATGCAATAGGGTGATATTTCTTAACATAATGCATATAGAAAATATAGGTATGAGTATGGTCAAAGCATCACTTGCCTTATATATCTGTTGAAGATCTTCGCTCTCACGTTCCAGTCAACTCTATTCGTCACACTCCGAGAATCTATCGCAACGAAGGAACTCAAATAAGAAATCACATCACAACGAGACAAACAAAAGGACAATAACACAAACACCAAGGTTTTAGCAACAAAACAAAAACTTTAAGGTGCAAAGGTGTGGATGTGCTCGAAGGTGATCGATGGAACGTGAGCTCGAGAGAGTCAACGGATAAAGAGTTGTCGATACAAGAGTATGATCAAGGCATTATGAAATCAAGGTAAAGATCATAACAATATGAATGGTAGGTCGATATTGCCGATAAGATGTCTCATATGATCCAATATGCAAAAAGAATCACGTGAAACGGAATACTACAACGCAGGTCATAGCAATTGCAACATTGAATTGAATTTGAATTTAAACAGACCAAGAAAGTTGTGAATTTTTGTGTACACATGATATAAACAGAAGGTGCATGGAACGAGTGATCCAACGCAAAAAGAATCACTCGATTTGGATCAACGGTATAAAAGATACGGCAACTGGAATTTGAATTTGAATTTGAAATAAATTCAAATTCAAAAGTGTGCAAAGTGTGAAATTTTTTATATCATGCTAAAGTACAGAACAACACGAGCGCGTAGCAACAAGTTTCACCTCGATCCGACTTACGGTGTAGAAGATATTGCCGGTGCGAGGTCAGGGGGTTTTCTGCCAAAAGGACCCGTTCGCGAATAAAATTTCTTCCGAAAAAGCAATCGGGTCCCTGCGGTGCGGTTGACCAGATCTGACTCCGGCGAGCTCCGCTCAGCTCCGGCGAGAGGAGGTCGTGGCCGTCGAGGTGGGAGGTAGGGGGGCGGCGTGGGGCGCGGTTAGGAGCGGCGGCTCGGCCGCGGTGGCGAGTGGCGGCGGTGCGACGCCCGGGCGCGGGCCGGGGTGAGGCTGCTCCGGCGGCGTGGCGGTTCTCGCCCTGGGCGGGCAGTCGGGGGGAGGGGCGGCGCGACGCTGGAGGGGAGGCAGCGCGGCGGGGTCGGCCGGCGAGGCTCCCGGCGTCGTGGCCGGCAGCATTGACTCCGACGAGGGGCGTGCGGCGGCGCGGCGGACGGGGCCCGGCGGCGGCGGAGCGGCCCGGCGAGTCCGCTAGGGTTTCGCTTTTTTTATGAAAAAGAAAAGAGGAAAAAGGAATTTTCCTAAAACTATTTATGGACAGAAAAAAATGAACCGGGTTCCAAACAGACTGTAATGCGCTCGGGACACAAAATAAGCTATTGGGCCGGCCTGCTACAAATTCTTTTTTTTTTCTAATTTCACAGAACTTCAAATAATTAAATAAAAATAACCGTAGCTCAGAAAAATATGAAATGAAATTCTAAATTCTTCAAATAATATAAAGAAAATTATAAAATGTAAATATTTTTCAAAAAGGTAAAATAAAAATCAAAACATTTTTCTAAATACTCTATTTAAATATAAAATACTTTTCATAAATCAAATAAAATCCAGTAAAGTATTTTTTTTATTTGGTCAAAAGCATTAACAAACCATTTCTAAATAATAAAATATAAATTTTAAAATTGTTACACCAATAAATAATTTGGTAAAATAAAAATATCCCATTGGAATACTTTTTCAACTCTTTTAAAATATTTAATAAATCATTTCAATGAAATAAAAACTCTCTTAGCATTATAAAATCCCTAAAATAAATTTAGAGTTATTTATAATACTCAAAATAAATTTTAAAAACTTTAAAGTAATATTCTAAATATTTTCCAACTTTATTAAAAAGGGGATAAGTCATTTTATATCCTCTCAAATGAATTTTCCTTTAGTTGAAAAATATTTTGAATAATCAAAAGAATTCCAATAATGATTTAAAACCTTTTCCAAACTTTTAATATGTTGAAGGAGTCATATTACCTTCTCCCATTTTGTTTTGTTTATTTGTTTTAAATAAAAAAAATTCCAAAACACCAACGGTGAATATTAGGGAAAGTCATGTTATTCCCTCTCTTTTTAATATTCAATAAACTCCAGAAAGTTTTAAATCCCAGAGAAAATCAAACACATCAAGCAAACAATCATTATCTATTTAATTTATTAACATTCCAAAATTCGAAGAATTTTGGGATGTTACACACTATCACCCTTAAAAGGAATCGCGTCCTCGAGATTCGAGAAGGCTAGAAAGAATGGCTAGGGTTGGGGTCTTCATGGCAGTCCATCGATCCTCCGATGAGCTAGGGTGCTACCACCCTTAGAAGGAATACGTCGTGGTCTTCAAAAGCTTGCTCCCTCAGCGAGCTCCTCACACATACTCTTCATACTCCGTTGGGGCATTGAATTCTTCATCACAAGTGTGGGCTTTCAGTATCTTGATCCATCGATGACATTCTGCGTAAAGATCCCACCTTCGGTCTTCGAGGTTTCACGAATTCCTCCTTTGAGGTTTCCCTTACTTAGCAAGAGAGTGGTCTTCCAAGTACTGAGACTTCATGGCTGACAGGTCAGACGCCACTACTAAACAACTATCGATTTCTCTCTTGGTGGTCATCCAGAATATTATTACGGGATACCTACAGGAAATGGTCTTGGTCTATACTCACCGTATAATACAAACGATAATCTCCTACAGGGGTCACACATCGTACCATTCTATGGTTCAGGCTTTAACATCGTCGTCTCTCTGCTATAGGTAAGTCACTCAAGATTTACTATCCCGCATAGCAAGAGCGAATAATAAGAGTAGTCGGCATGGTGATCAATCCATCCCGCACACAAATCATTACCTTGTATATGGTTTAGTGAATCTCGCAATCTAAAACTCGGTCATCCTCACAAGCACTGCAAAAAGTCCTCTTGATCTTGAACTGGGTTCAGATAAGTCCATGGTTCTGCAAGCCAAGCAAAAGATCTATCGTTTCCTCAACACTCAGGTTTGCGCAACTGCTATAAAACGTGTATCGGTGGACTACAACTTCCTCCAGAGTTCTCCCTTCAGCAAGATTGTGCTTGCTTGTTGTAAGATCCTGGCACACGGGGTTAACTTTGTACTCATCATCGGTTGCATCCATCTTCATTCCAGTCTTGACATTAGCAGCCATTGTAGTAGCTTCTTCAGTTTAGGGATGAGGATGAGGGAACAGACAATAGAGATATATAGATACCCATGCAAACATCACACTAGTTTAGGAAAATATAACTTTTGATGTGTAGCTGCCAGTAAAACAAGAAATGACAGCCCACATAATCGATCTAACGATAGAAACTTTTAATCTTCCAGGTCTTCAAGTCTTCAATGACGGTAGCTTCAGTTTTGAAATGTCGAAACAATCTTCATATCGTTGAGTCATTCGTCAAGTTATTCTTCTTGTTGTTGTGTCTTCTTTAGTCTTGAAGCATACTAAATAGATGAGGGTCTAATGAAACGTAAACTTATTCTACTCGCATAGAAGAAACACAAAGGGCCACACACAACATCGATCAAAGACATAACAGGGTCAAGGCCACAAGCAAAACTTAACAAAACAATCATGACATAAAACATCTAGTTAAACAATAGCAAAACATGCATCGATCCACATCTCCAACTAACAATAAAAGGTACCACTTTACACAAAGTGCACACCACGAATAATCTATTCTCCAATTGCAAAACATAAACTTCTTCGAGTCAGCATCCTTGCTTCCTCGTTCACAACTTCTCCTTCCCCTTCAATTCTGGACATGTATTGTTGTAGTGTCCCATGTTCCTGCATCGATAGCACTCAATTTGGCTAAGTTCCTTTATCTTCTTCATCATGAGTGCTTCCTTTAATTCTGGACACATGTTGGCGTAATGTCCCATATTCCTGCACCGGAAACACTGAATGTGGCTAATGTCCTTCTTTTTCTTTTTCACGGGTGCTTCCTTCAATTCTTGGATAGCTTTCTTCATTTCTTCCTTTTGATGTTGAACCACTTGTTGTGTCACGATGAAAAATTGACACTGAGTGGGATAATGATCAGTTCCTTCACACGTAAAACATGTTACTTGTGCAGTGGGGCATTCTTCACCCGAGTGAATTTCCTCACAATGGGGACATCCATCTTGGTGTCCTTCATAGGAGTGCCCTGTTTCTCCGCAAATTGTACAGGCACGGATCCTCTTGAGGTTTACCGTCCTTTGCATCGGGGTGACGAGGTGGGATCCCAACAAAATCTTAGTGAACTCCTTCCAAGTAATCTTCCTTCGTGATTCGTCAATCGCTTGATGCATTCTCCACCAAGTAGCAGCCTCTTCTACCAAGTACTTAACAGCATAGGGAACCATGTCCTCACTTCCAACCTTGTTTATCTTCATGTGCTCCTCCATGCTAAAAATCCATTTCTCCACCTTCAATCTCGACATCGCCCCAGTAAAGGCGAGTCCTACTCCATACTCCATCTATTAAACCCATACAACAAGGGTTAGGGCAAAACTATAACAACGACAAGATAACAACTAAAGATAACACCAAACATATGCACTCAAACAAGAAAGCGGCAAAAACACCTACGTTCGACATTAACACCTAACAACAAACAATACAGTCACAAAAGTCAAAGCACACAAACAACTCCTAGAGTAAGGTCATATGTGCAAGACATACGATCTCATCATACTACGCGAAATTCGTTCATCTAACTTCACCTAAAAGATGGTGGTCTGATTCCAATGCTTCATCCTTCTCAGCTAAGCTGATCTTAAGATCCTCTCGTAGTGTAAACACTAATCCTTAATAAAATCCATAGGATACTCCTCCTAATTGTGGCAGCTGTAACTCCAATTGATCCACGAGGTTGATGATGTTCTTGTCCAATGTCTTGTCTTCCGAGGTAAGAAACTCAGAGGGGTATTTATAGTAAAACAAGATGAGAGGTTTTAGAAGATGAATAATAGATGAGAGATACTAGTGGAGAGAGTAAGTAATCAAAGAGTGATAAAATATTTTTGTTCCTATGGCTTTTTCTATCCATTTTCTAGGGTCACGACCTATAGTCAACACACTTCTCTGATACCATCTGTAACGACCCAATTCACACAGAATCGAAGTCTCTGTGCTCAAGTGCCAGTCCCTGGATCGAACTCGCTGGCACACACAGTATTATAGATGTATATCAAAGTACAAGTGCATCATTATTACAACGTATGATCAGGAGTAAATAAATAACAAGTTGCATAGCTCAAGGCTAGCTTATCCAATATAAATATAGCGGAAGAAATAAAACAAATAACGTGGGGTCCCATCAACAGCCACATGCGAACATGCTGAGTGCAGACTCGCAACCCCTAAACGCACCTTACTGATCGTCTGAAAAACCTGCAACACCGAAGGTTACAGCCCGACAACGGGTCAGTACATCTGATTTGTACGGCAAGTGACACGGAAAAGTTTATATAAAGGACCTAAAACTACATGCAAGGTAAGTCAAAGGAAAGGCTTATGGTTTTAGTTTTGCTGAAAGCCAATTTTCTCCTGAACTAAACTAGTCAAAATTTTAAGTTGAATTCTACCTAAAACACACAGCAACCCAATGCTACTCTTGTCCCAACCAAATTATTATTAAGTGTTCATCTGTCAAGATCATTAATCAACAGTACTGACTAGTTGCTCAAAGTTCGTCCGTAACCGTGGACACGGCTAATCATGATCAGTTTATACACTCTGCAGAGGTTGTACACGTTCCCCACTGGACTCAACCTGAAAATTGAGACAAAGACTTTCTGAAGAGGTTGCCTCCACCCTTTGGTAGCCGGTACACCTAACAACACACCTACATCAGCTAGCTACAAGGGCCAGGTTCCCCACAACATACTCGTGCTAAGACAGAGCCCATATAGCCAGTGGCTGTACACGGAAGCTACTAGTAATACTGCCTGTCTGATCTTTTTGAGCCTGGACGGCGCCCACTGCGTCAGAGGGTACTCGCCATGACGCACCCGGTCCACCACCAAAACAACCATTGGGTGCACTTAACCCCGACACTGTCCTTAGACAAGGCACAACTACCGGGATGCAACCCGCCCGTCCAGAAGTGATTTCTCTTTATATAAAGTTGCTACACAGTTTATTGAAATAGCTCACATGCACTCCATGAATTCTCACAACCCAACCACGTCTAAAAAGCATAGCAATAAAGTAACAACACGGCTAGGTTGATCTACGGTAGACAAGTCAAGACATGTGGCTATCCTAACTGGTTTTGCAGCAACAGTAAAGTAAACTATCTATCATGCAATAGGGTGATATTTCTTAACATAATGCATATAGAAAATATAGGTATGAGTATGGTCAAAGCATCACTTGCCTTATATATCTGTTGAAGATCTTCGCTCTCACGTTCCAGTCAACTCTATTTGTCACACTCCGAGAATCTATCGCAACGAAGGAACTCAAATAAGCAATCACATCACAACGAGACAAACAAAAGAACAATAACACAAACACCAAGGTTTTAGCAACAAAACAAAAACTTTAAGGTGCAAATGTGTGGATGTGCTCGAAGGTGATCGATGGAACGTGAACTCGAGAGAGTCAACGGATAAAGAGTTGTCGATACAAGAGTATGATCAAGGCATTATGAAATCAAGGTAAAGATCATAGAAATATGAATGGTAGGTCGATATTGCCGATAAGATGTCTCATATGATCCAGTATGCAAAAAGAATCACGTGAAACGGAATACTACAACGCAGGTCATAGCAATTGCAACATTGAATTGAATTTGAATTTCAACAGACCAAGAAAGTTGTGAATTTTTGTGTACACATGATATAGACAGAAGGTGCATGGAACGAGTGATCCAACGCAAAAAGAATCACTCGATTTGGATCAACGGTATAAAAGATACGACCATTGGAATTTGAATTTGAATTTGAAATAACTTCAAATTCAAAAGTGTGCAAAGTGTGCAAAAATTTATATCATGCTAAATTACAGAACAACACGAGCGCGTAGCAAAAAGTTTCACCTCGATCCGACTTACGGTGTAGAAGATATTGCCAGTGCGAGGTCAGGGGGTTTTCTGCCAAAAGGACCCGTTCGCGAATAAAATTTCTTCCGATAAAGCAATCGGGTCCCTGCGGTGCGGTTGACCAGATCTGACTCCGGCGAGCTCCGCTCGGCTCCGGCGAGCTCCGCTCGGCTCCGGCGAGAGGAGGCCGTGGCCGGCGAGGTGGGAGGCAGGGGGCGGCGTGGGGCGCGGTTAGGAGCGGCGGCTCGGCCGCGGTGGCGAGTGGCGGAGGTGCGTCGCCCGGGCGCGGGCCGGCGTGAGGCTGCTCTGGCGGCGGGGCGGCTCTCGCCGTGGGCGGGCAGGCGGGCGGAGGGGCGGCGCCGCGGCTGACGGCGGCGGGGCGCGGGAGGCGCGACGCTGGAGGGGAGGCAGCGCGGCGGGGTCGGCCGACGAGGCTCCCAGCGTCGTGGCCGGCGGCGTCGACCCCGGCGACGGGCGTGCGGCGGCGCGGCGGACGGGGCCCGGCGGGTCCGCTAGGGTTTCGCTTTTTTTTGATGAAAAAGAAAAGAGGAAAAAGGAATTTTCCTAAAACTATTTATGGACAGAAAAAAAAACCCTAGAAATAAAACCGAACCGGGTTCCAAACAGACTGTAATGCGCTCGGGACGCAAAATAAGCTATTGGGCCGGCCTGCTACAAATTCTCTTTTTTTGTAATTTCACAGAACTTCAAACAATTAAATAAAAATAACCGTAGCTCAGAAAAATAAGAAATAAAATTCTAAATTCTTCAAATAATATAAAGAAAATTATAAAATTAAAATATTTTCCAAAAAGGTAAAATAAAAATCAAAACCTTTTTCTAAATACTCTATTTAAATATAAAATACTTTTCATAAATCAAATAAAATCCAATAAAGTATTAAAAAATATTTTTATTTGGTCAAAAGCATTAACAAACCATTTCTAAATAATAAAATATAAATTTTAAAATTGTTACACCAATAAATAATTTGGTAAAATAAAAATATCCCATTGGAATACTTTTTCAACTCTTTTAAAATATTGAATAAATCATTTCAATGAAATAAAAACTCTCTTAGCATTATAAAATCCCTAAAATAAATTTAGAGTTATTTATAATACTCAAAATAAAATTTAAAAACTTTAAAGTAATATTTTAAATATTTTCCAACTTTATTAAAAAGGGGATAAGTCATTTTATATCCTCTCAAATGAATTTTCCTTTAGTTGAAAAATATTTTGAATAATCAAAAGAATTCCAATAATGATTTAAAACCTTTTCCAAACTTTTAATATGTTGAAGGAGTCATATTACCTTCTCTCATTTTGTTTTGTTGGTTTTGTTTTAAATAAAAAAAATTCCAAAACACCAATGGTGAATATTAGGGAAAGTCATGTTATTCCCTCTTTTTTAATATTCAATAAACTCCAGAAAGTTTTAAATCCCAGAGAAAATCAAACACATCAAGCAAACAATCATTATCTATTTAATTTATTAACATTCCAAAATTCGAAGAATTTTGGGATGTTACACAGAGCTTAGATCCAACTCCCCCATGGGGATTTGATCTCCTTAGAGATCCTCTCTCAATTCTACCACCTCCCGCGGGAGAGAGGCTTCATATGAGGATTGAGCCTCATCCTACCTTCCTCTCCCTAGTCATAGAAGGAGAGGACCCAATCCTAGTAGTAGATGGAGAGGGAACTACGAAGCTTACCTCCGTTGGTGTATGGATCTTGAGGTGTGTGGTACTTGTGTGAGGATTTGAGTGTTCTATGTGTTGGATATTGTTCCCCTTTCTCCTTTGTGTAGATTCCCCCTTGTGATTTCCCCTTGCGTTCTTCGTGTTCTTCGTCAAATCCACCTCCAATTCGTGAAGATCGGGCCACCCCATAGACCTGCCCTACATCATTTGGTATCAAGAGCAAGGTTTCCACGAATTTGGAGACCCTCCCCCCACTTTTCTAGCCAATTTTTGCTTTGTTCTTCCCAATTTTCGAAAATCCCCACCAAAAATAGCCATAACAAATTTCTTGTGATTTTTTGTTCTTGTGAGTGTTTGTTGATTTTGATCCGTGGATCTAGTGTTTGGCAAGTGGATTGATACTCTCTCCTCGTTGGTTACCCCAAGTGGAAGGTGAGATGTAGAACAACGGCAAATTTCCCTCGGTGAAGATACCAAGGTTTGTCTCCAGTAGGACTCCGGAGATGATTGGTAGGTGTCAACGGCGCAACTGACGTGGACCTGCACACAATAAATAATTTTTCTTCCCAACGAGTACAGAGAGGTTGTCAATCTCTCCAGCCTTGCTGTTCACAAAGGATCAACGCAACAGATAATAATGATAATGGTGATAGCAACTAGAAAGTAAAAGCAGGAAAATAAAAGAGCATGTAAACAATGATGAGAATATGGACCGGGGTCCCGTGATGTTCACTAGTGATGTCTCTCTCCCAAAAGACGATAAAACTGCTATGCGAGGTAAACTAATTACAGCTGGGAAATTGACAGGATTAAAAACGCACCGCAATGCTAACTATGCTACAAAGAAAGGACGAGGCTCAAAAGCATGGGCGGTACGCCAAAATAAGTAGACCGAAATCCAAATGAATCTACTACTAATCATCCACCTTGAGATATCTATCCAGAACATCTCGCTGGTATTAAGCTGCGAGCCCCACCCAAAGTGTAAACCCAAAGCAACAGACAACTGCATTAAAAAGCACCTTGCGTAAAGTAAACAATCCTTGCAACCGCGGTTACAAGCACCGTTGTTTTCCCCCTTGTGGCACCAGCACATCCCCTAGACTCATGTTTCTGTCACTCAAGCGTGTCATCGGGGGGCATGAACCCACAATCGAGCATAACGTTCCCTCTTGGAGTAACTACCTACTACTTGGCCAAATCAATAAACAACAACGGAGAACATGCAAGAATTACTCAGGAACAAAAAATATAAAAGATAAGAACCAAATATATTACTCAATCACAATATGAACATAGTCTCATAATCCATCAGATCCCAGCAAACTCAGCATAGGAACAACAGAAAATTACATATGTGCCTCGATCATGTAGGGAAGCTCACCAGGTCTAAACAATGAAGAACAAATAGGGGAGGAGAAAATCACATAGCTACTACTCACGGACCCATGGTCCAAGGGAAAGTACTCATGACACATCCGGGAATCTTCCATGGTGGAGGGGAAGCTCCCGGAGGTCAATCCTCCCTCCGGCAAGGTGCCGGGAAGAGGTCGGCTGGCGCTCCCGATCTTGGAAGCGCGGTGGCGGCGGAACAGAGGAGAGATCGCGAAAAAGGTTTCACATAACGGGGAATAAATAGGAGAACAGCACATAGCTACTACTCACGGACCCATGGTCCAAGGGAAAGTACTCACGGCACATCCGGGAATCTTCCATGGTGGAGGGGAAGCTCCCGGAGGTCAATCCTCCCTCCGGCAGGGTGCCAGGAAGAGGTCTCCTAGCACTCCCGATCTTGGAAGCGCGGCGGCGGCGGAACAGAGGAGAGATCACAAAAAAGGTTTCACATAACGGGGAATAAATAGGCGATTGGGGGCAGCCAGGGGGCCCACCAGGGGTCCAGGACCCCCCAGCGCGGCCAGACCCTAGGCCGCACCAGGTGGCCACCTGGGTCCCTGGTGGTCGCCCTCTGGACCCACCCAGGTAATTCCATAAGGTTCCTGCATGCTGATTTTTTATCTGATTTTCCCGAATTTTTGGAGCACTTTTAATATGGGGGAAACCTGAAATAGAAAAACAACAGAAAAAAGGAACTGGCACTGTGGTGCACTGAGTTAATAAGTTAGTCCAAATATGATCAAAAGTGTATGAAAGTGTATCTAGATCATAGCAATATCACACAAAACATGAATGGAGCAAGCATAAATTATAGATACGTTTGGGACGTATCAACATCCCCAAGCTTAATTCCTGCTCGTCCTCGAGTAGGTAAATGATAACAAGCATAATTTCTGTGATGACATGCTAGCAACCATATAAGAACTTTGAAAAGTAAAGCAATAAGGTATGTAATTCAATTCAATTCATAACATGCAAGAGTCTATATTAGCATTGAAACAAGCAACTAAAGAACATTAGGCGCAAGAGCTCTCACTGTTCGTGACTCGAATGTCTCCAAATGGTGTTTGCGTGCAAGAAGGGGGATATGGGAATACGAGAAAAAAAGTATTTTTTGTTGAGACCTCAATATACTGAAGTGTCACACTTAGTCTTCTTTGGAATATTATCTTGACTCGTCCCCAGACCACTAGCCAGGTACAAGTCAATTTGATCCACTCCTTTTCGATATTTTGAGCACTCATGCAATGGATGAGCGTAAGCACGAGAGTTGACACTTAGGATGGCAAAGAGATATATGGTGGAGGAAGAAGACAAAAAGGGTGAGAAAGGCTCATATCAATGAGGACAATCATAGGCGAGAAGGCCATATGATAGATATGATGTGAGGAGTAGGGATTTCCATGCAACGGATGCACATATGAGCTAAGAAAAGCTCTCCAATGGAACTAGTGGGGGTGCATGCAACTTTCTCGCTCATGAAGACCTAGAGCTCGTTTGAGGAGGCTTATCTTTGGAATATGCAAGCCAAGTTCTATAGTGTGAAGGTCCCCACATAGCTATATGCATAAATGATCATCTCTATGGAGTACAAGGATAAGAGGGAGTACTACTGTGGATCTTTCAAAAGGAATAGTATTGTTGCCTGATACGGTGAGGAACATAGTTCTCTCACTTGTCGTTGGTTACCCCAAGTGGAAGGTGAGATGTAGCGTAGCAGCAAGTTTCCCTCGGTGAAGATACCAAGGTTATCGAACCAGTAGGACTCCAAGAGATACAAGAAGGTGTCAACAGCGAAGATTGTTGCCGGATGGAGACGAGGTTGACGTTGATTTGCACACACAACAAGTAACTTTGCTCCTAATGAGTACAGAGGAGTTGTCAATTCCTCAGGTCTTGCTTTTTACAAAGGATCAATGCAAGAGATAATAATAGTGGCAACGGAAAGTAAAGACTGGAAGTAAATTGAAGGTGTAAACAATGGTGGAAATATGGACCGGGGTCCCATGACGTTCACTAGTGATGTCTCTCTCCCAAAAGACGATAAAAGTGCTAGAGAGGTAAACAAATCACAGCTGGGCAATTGACAGGATTATAAATGCACCGCAATGCTAACTATGCTACAAAAGAAAGGAAGAGGCTCAAAAGCAATGGGCAGTACGCCAAGGTAAGTAGACCGAAATCCATCTGCATCTACTACGAATCATCCACCTTGAGATATCTATCTTGAACATCTTGCTGGTATTAAGTTGAAAATCCCACCCAAAGTGTAAACTCAAAGCAACAGACAACTGCATTAAAAGAACTTTGCGTAAAGTAAACAATCCTTGCACCCGCAGGTACAAGCACCGTTCTTTTATCCCTCGTGGCAACAACACATCCCCTAGTCTCATGTTTCTTTCACTCAAGCTAGACATCAAGGGGCTGAACCCACAATCAAGCATAACGCTCCCTCTTGGAGTTGCAACAAATCACTTGGCCAAAGCAAAATACGGCAACGGAGAACATGCAAGAATTAACTAAAGAACACAAATATAAAAGAGAACCAAATATATTACTCATCACAATCTGAACATAGTCTCATAATCCATAAGATCCCAGCAAACTCAGCATAGCAACACAGAAAATTACAAAGGTGCCTCGATCATGTGAGGCAGCTCACGAGGTCTCGAAAGTGGAAGCACAAAGAGGGGAGGATTACATCACATAGCTACTGGTTATGGACCCATGGTCCAAGGGGGACTACTCACAAGACAGTCGGGAGGCGTCCATGGTGATGGATGGTCTCCCGGAGGGGGTTCCTCCTTCCGGCAGGGTGCCGGGGCAGCTTGTCCTGGCAGCCCCGATCTTGAAACGGCGGCGGCGGTACAGAGAGGAGAACGGGAATAGAAGATCGATCTTAGGGGTTTTCTCTGCGGGGACTAAATATAGGCCAATGGGGGCACCGAGGGGGCCACAGGGCAGCCAGGAGGGTGCCCCACGCGCCCTAGGGTGGGGCCGCGCCAGGGACCCTCCTGGGGCCCTGGTGGGTCCACTCCCTTCCTTCCTTGGTTCTTCGGGAAGCTTCCACGACGCTGATTTTTTATATATTTTGTCTGGAATTTATTTGGCATTTTTAATGGCCGGAAAACCTGAAATATAAAAACAGCAGAAAACAGGAACTGACAACTGGGTGCACTGAGTTAATAGGTTAGTCCAAATATGATCAAAAGTGTATGAAAGTTCTAGGAAAACATGGAAAAGTCACATAAATCATGCATGGAGCAAGCATAAATTATAGATACATTTGGGACGTATCGACATCCCCAAGCTTAATTCCCACTCGTTCTCGAGTAGGGAAATGATAACAAGCATAATTTTTGTGGCAACATGCCACACAACCATATAAGGACTTTAAGTAAAGCAATCAAAGCATGCAATTCAATTCAAGTCTTAACAAGCAAGAGTCTATATTAGCATTGACACAAGCAACAAAATAACAAAGGGTGCAAGAGCTCTCGCTGTCCGTGACTCGAATGTCTCCAGATGGTGTTTGCGTGCAAGAAGGGGACTGGGAAGAAGAGAGAAAAAAGGTTGTTGAGAACTACTATCTACTAAAGTTTCACACTTAGTCTCCTTTGGATTCTTATCTTGACTCGCCCCCAGACCACTAGCCAGGTACAAGTCAAACTGATCCACTCCCTTTCAATATTTTGAGCACTCATGCAATGGATGAGCGTGAGCAAGAAAGTTGACACCTAAAAGGAGAAACAAAAAGAAGGTTGAGGAGGAAGACAAAAAAGTGTGAAAGGCTCACATCAATGAGGACAACCATAGGCGAGAGAAGGCCATATGATAGATATGATGTGAGGAGTAGGGATTTCAATGCAACAGATGCACATGTGAGCTAAAATCTCTCCAAGGGAACTAGTGGGGGTGCATCCAACTTGCTTGCTCAAGAAGACCTAGAGCTCGTTTGAGGAGGCTCATCATTGGAATATACAAGCCAAGTTCTATAGTGTGAAGGGTCCCCACATAGCTATATGCATGTATGATGATCTCTATAGAGTAAACGGGATAGAGGATGAAGTACTAGTGTGGATCTCTCAAAAGGAATAGTAGTGTGACCCCTTCTCTCTTTTTCTTTTTTTCCTTTTCTTTCTATTTTTTTGGTGGCCTCATTGGCTCTTTCTATTTAACTCTCATTTTTCCTCTTTGGGATCTTTTTGATTTTGTCCTCTTTGGGATCTTTCCCACACTTTAGGGGCAACACTCTATATTTTACAAGAATATAGGAGATATTTCAAACTTTACAAGGGTACTCACATAAAGAAGATGTAACTATGATGATGCAAATGTATGCCTCTGCCAGGATAGCAGGATACGCAATGATACTAGCGCGTCATGTAGCAATGATTACGGCAAGGTCCAACTAGCATGCGGCTCATCGTTCAAGCAAGTAGCATGTATGACATGAAGATCAAGTCATGAGAAGGTGGATGTTGCATGGCAATGTATCTCAGAAAGGCTATGGAAATTCCTTGTAGGTAGGTATGGTGGCTGTTTTGAGGAAAGATATAAGGACATTTATGATGACAGAGCGTATCATGCCAAGGGTTTGGATGTACCGGCGAAGGTGGACGCCAACTCTCGGAGTGAGAAGAAGGCAATGCACGACACATGAGAGGCTATCAAATATGAGGAGGTGGAAGTGTCAACTTTCGAATACTCACATTAGTCCGAAGAACTCGTGCACTTATTATTGGTAACTCTCAATCTAATCAGGAGGTTCACAAAGAGACAAGTATCCCGAGGAGGAGTGTATGGGGGTTTGGTTATCCTTGTGCATCCTCGACTCATGGTACGTGAGTGTACTCTAATATTCGAACCCTCCAGAGGTTAGTGATCCATCTAGTAGCTAGAGTTCTCAACATGGGTTTTGGTTTTCGAAAATCACATGGATTGCCCAAAATAAGACATCTATCACTAATAGGCTAAAGCTCTTGACACCATAAGTTCAAACATTACTCTAATCAATACCTCAAAACTATTGCAAGTTACTACTACAAAGAGAATAACAACTTCAACTACCTACTTTCTAGTCAAGACACAAAACTCAGTGCAACAGGCAAACTCTCTAAACAAGATAAAACATGCAACCTATAGAAAGTTCAACCTGAGACAAAAGAAATTCTCTAGAAGAAAACTAAAGCACTACAACTAAATAGGGCAGCAGCTAAGAAAAGAAAAAGAACAACTCACAACTAAGGAAATAAGCATGCAAATCCTATGAGGAGTTCTAGTTCAAACGGAGCGTGTTTCTCTCCCAAACAAAAGAAAGCTAGGGTCTAATTTGTTACTACAAAAAACAAAGCAAAAACAAACCTAAGAAAAGTAAAGAGCGAGACGCTCCAAGCATAGCACATAACGCATGAAGTGATAAAAATATAGTGCAACGAGGGACAAACTGATAATTGTTGATGAAGAAGGGGATGCACGGGGGCATCCCCAAGCTTAGACGCTTGAGTCTCCTTGAATATTTGTTGGGGATGCATGGGGGCATCCCCAAGATTGAGCGTTTGACACTCCAGGATCTTCTTTCATCATCTTCCATCGCACACTTGAAAACTCCCTTCATACATAACTCATTGTAAACTGATTAGAGAGGTTAGTACCCTATTAAAATAATTTTACTCTACTGCAAATAAAGGTTTTCTTCAAGGGCTACTGTTTCTCAATATTTCCAAAAGGTTTTTGCAAAGAAAAAGGAAGCTTAAGGTTTGCAAAAGTTAGGAGAGACAAAACGTGGCAGAATCTTCTAAAAAGAGAACAACAGGTAGTAAAGATTTTTTTAGGGGTACTTATGCAACTCAAATAAAAAAACTCAGAACATACGAAAGTTCTGTGATTTTATAGATCACGCTGTGTAAAACATTCAGCTCATAAAGATGAACTGGTGATTTTCTATGATTTTTCCCGCCACGAGGAAAGAATCTGTTTTCTGGACAGCATGTCACAACTTTCACTTCCCTTGTCATATGAGGCTATATTTGGCACAAAGCTTGAAAAATAAAGATACAATGATGTTGCTACAGTAGTAACAATCGTCAAGACCACTAAAAACAGAAGTAAAAACATCTTGTGTTGCCTCCCAACAAGCGCTTTCTTTTACGCCTTTGAGCTAGGAAAAAATCAAAAGAAGAATCAAGTTTTATCAAGAGAAAGATAATAGCTATCCCGTGTAACGGACTCAAAAGGTAACTTGATTTTCTTTCTAGGGAAGTGTTCCATCCCCTTTTTGAGAGGGAATTGGAATTTGATAGTCCCCTCTTTCATGTCAATAACAACACCAACGGTGTGAAGAAAAGGACGTCCCAAAATAATTGGACAAGAGGGCTCACACTCAATGTCCATAATAGTAAAATCAACGGGAACATAATTGTCATTGACAATGATAAGAACATCGTCGATCTTCCCCAAAGGTTTCTTTATGGAAGAATCGACAAGACAAACACCAAAAGAATAAGGATCAAAAGGTTTCAATTCAAGCATATCGTACATTCTTTTGGGCATAACAGAGGTACTAGCTCCAACATCACAAAGAGCAAAGCAAGAGAAGTTATTCAATTTGATTTTTATCATAGGATCCCAACCATCTTCTAGCTTCCTAGATATGGAGGCTTGTAGTCTAAGCTTATCCTCCCTAACTTTGATTAGAGCATTGGTGATATGCTCTGTGAAGGCAAGATTAAGTGTGCTAGTGTGGGAGTCTCTAGACATCTTGTGTAGGAAACCAATAACTTTAGGTAAGGTGCAGTTGTCAAAGTCTAGATCACTACTATCTATCAAGGAGGTAGTGATATCATTAAGGCTCACTTGTTTGAAAGCCTCTACGTTCATAGATGTTTCTTCATCTATGGTTGAGGTGGTAGCATCACCATTGATAGGTCCAGGTGGACTAGGGGTGTGATGGGTGCTAATAGTTTGGACATCCTCAACAATTTTGATAGTAGCTACGGTGTGGTAGGTAGGAAGGATCTTAACTCTCTCTTCTTCCTCCTTTTCTCTAGCCCATCTCTCTTTAAGTTTGCCCAACATCCTAATGTTTTCATTGATTTGCACTTGGATGACATTCATAGGAGTGGTTTTCCTCTCCTCAGGGGGAGAAGTTCTAATCTTAAGAATCTCAACATCATGGGCTATGTTTTCTACCTTCGAAGAGAGGATATCTAATTTGTCTAATTTCTCTTCTAAACTCTTGTTGAAGGCTTTTTGGGTAGTGATAAAGTCTTTAAGCATACTCTCTAGTTCAGAGTGGAGTTTTTGGTGCTAGGGTAAGTGTTTTTGTTCCCATAGTTGTTGGATGGGAAAGGTCTAAGATTGTTTCTACCAAAATTACTCCTATAAGCATTATTGTTGAAGTTGTTTCTAGAGATAAAGTTCACATCTACTTGTTCTTGAGCAACCAAGGAATTTAAAGGAACATCCTGAGGATCAATAGGAGCTTGCTTGGTAAGTGGAGACATGATCAAGTCAACCTTTTCATTAAGAGAGGAGATCTCCTCGACAAAATTTACCTTCTTACCAGTTGGAGATCGTTCGGTGTGCCACTGAGAGTAGTTCAACATCATCTCATCAAGTAGCTTCGTGGCAGCACCAAGTGTGGTTGACATAAAGGTTCCTCCCGCGGCCGAGTCTGGAAGATTCCGCGAGGTAAAGTTTAAGGCTGCATAAAAAGTCTGGATAACCATCCAAGTAGTCAAACCATGTGTAGGGCAGTTCTTAAGAAGAGATTTCATACGTTCCCAAGCTTGGCCAACGTGTTCATTATCCAATTGCCTAAAATTCATAATGTTACTTCTCAACTGGATAATTTTAGCAGCGGGATAGTACTTGCCAATAAAAGCATCCTTACACTTGTTCCAAGAATCAATGCTATTCTTAGGTAAGGATTGCAGCCACTCCTTGGCTCTTCCTCTCAAGGAGAAAGGAAAGCTTCAGCTTGACGATGTCTCCATCTACTTCCTTGTACTTTTGCATATCACAAAGCTCAACAAAATTATTTAAGTGCAAGGCAGCATCCTCTCTAACACCTGAGAATTGATCTTTCATAACAAGATTCAGCAAAGCAGGCTTAATTTCATAAGAAGGTGCTGAAGTGGCAGGTGGAGCAATAGGAGTGCAGATAAAGTCACTGTTGTGAGTAGTGAAGTCACACAACTTGGTGTTTTCATTGGAACCCATAGTAGCAGCAGGTATTTTTGGTATTTTTGATAAGGGACACAAAAGTAAAAACTGAAAGGTAAACTAACAAGACTAAAAAGCAAAGATTAAAGATAGTGTGCAACTCCCCTATCTTGTAGACTGGAGTCCCGGGCAACGCTGCCAGAAATTAACTTCTGGCTAGGGAGTTGACGGGACCAGTCTACTTGTTGTACCTTGGAATCCCCGGCAACGGCGCCTGAAATTAGCTTGATACGGCGAGGAAGATAGTTCTCTCATTTCTCGTTGGTTACCCCAAGTGGAAGGTGAGATGTAGTGTAGCAGCAAATTTCCCTCGGTGAAGATACCAAGGTTATCGAACCAGTAGAACTCCAAGAGATACAAGAAGGTGTCAACGTCGCAGATTGTTGCCGGATGGAGACGAGGTTGACGTGGACCTACACAGACAACAAGTAACTTTTCTCCCAACGAGTACATAGGAGTTGTCAATTCCTCCGGTCTTGCTCTTTACAAAGGATCAACGCAAGAGATAATAATAGTGGCAACGGAAAGTAAAGACTGAAATAAATTGAAGGTGTAAACAATGGTGGAAATATGGACCGGGGTCCCATGACGTTCACTAGTGATGTCCCTCTCCCAAAAGACGATAAAAGTGCTAGCGAGGTAAACAAATCACATCTGGGCAATTGACAGGATTATAAACGCACCGCAATGCTAACTATGCTACAAAAGAAAGGAAGAGGCTCAAAAGCAATGGGTAGTACGCCAAGGTAAGTAGAACAAAATCCATCTGCATCTACTACGAATCATCCACCTTGAGATATCTATCCTGAACATATCGCTAGTATTAAGTTGAAAATCCCACCCAAAGTGTAAACTCAAAGCAACAGACAACTGCATTAAAAGAACTTTGCGTAAATTAAAAAATCCTTGCACCCGCAGGTACAAGCACCGTTGTTTTATCCCTGGTGGCAACAACACATCCCCTAGTCTCATGTTTCTGTCACTCAAGCTAGACATCAAGGGGCTGAACCCACAATCAAGCATAACGCTCCCTCTTGGAGTTGCAACAAATCACTTGGCCAAAGCAAAATACGGCAACGGAGAACATGTAAGAATTAACTAAAGAACACAAATATAAAAGAGAACCAAATATATTACTCATCTCAATCTGAACATAGTCTCATAATCCATCAAATCCCAGCAAACTCAGCATAGCAACACAGAAAATTACAAAGGTGCCTCGATCATGTGAGGCAGCTCACGAGGTCTCGAAAGTGCAAGCACAAAGAGGGGAAGAGAACATCACATAGCTACTGGTCATGGACCCATGGTCCAAGGGGACTACTCACAAGACAGCCGTGAGGCGTCCATGGTGATGGATGGTCTCCCGAAGGGGGTTCCTCCTTCTGGCAGGGTGCCGGGACAGCTTCTCCTGGCAGCCCCGATCTTGAAATGGCGGTGGCGGTGGTACAGAGAGGAGAATGGGAATAACAGATCGATCTTAGGGGTTTTCTCCGCGGGGACTAAATATAGGCCAAAGGGGGCACCGAGGGGGGGGGGCACAGGGCAGCCAGGAGGATGCCCGACGCGCCCTAGGGTGGGGCCGTGCCAGGGACCCTCCTGGGGCCCTGGTGGATCCACTCCCTTCCTTCCTTGGTTCTTCGGGAAGCTTCCGCGACGCTGATTTTTATATAATTTTTCCGGAATTTATTTGTTATTTTTAATGGCCTGAAAACCTGAAATATAAAAATAGCGGAAAACAGGAACTGGCAACTGGGAGCACTGAGTTAATAGGTTAGTCCAAATATGATCAAAAGTGTATGAAAGTTCAAGCAAAACATGGCAAAGTCACATAAATCATGCATGGAGCAAGCAGAAATTATAGATACGTTTGGGACGTATCATTGCCCCTTTGTCTCTTTTCATTTTCTTTTTCTCCCTTTTCTATTTTTTGTATTTTTTTATGGCCTCAATGGCTCTTTATATTTAACTCTCTTTTGTCCTCTTTGGGATCTTTTATTTTGTCCACTTTGGGATCTTTTCCTCACTTAAGGGCAACACTCGATTTTACAAGAAGGAATCGAAGATCTTTCACACTTTAAAATGTACTCAATCATAAATAAGATGTAGCTATCATAATGTATGCAATGTATGCCTCTGCCATTATAGCAGGAACATGTATGAAATGAAGATCAAGTCATGAAGAGGTGGATGTTGCATGGCAATATATCTCGGAAAGGCTAAGGAAATGCTTTGATAGGTAGGTATGGTGGCTGTTTTGAGGAAAGATATAAGGAGATTGATGATTACAGAGCGTATCATGCCAAGGGTTTGGATGCACCGACGAAGTGGACGCCAACTCTCGGAGTGAGAAGAGGGAAATGCACGGTACGGAATGTGCTAGAAAATATGAGGAGGTGGTAGTGTCAACTTTCAATACTTACATTAGTCTGAAGAACTCATGCACTTATTATCGGTAACTCTCAATATAATGAGGAGGTCACAAAGAGACAAGTACCACGAGGAGGAGTGTATGGGGGTTTGGTTATCATTGCGCATCCTCGACTCATGGTACGTGAGTGTACTCTAACATCCGATCCCTCAAAATATTAGTGTTCCATCTAGTAACTGGAGTTCTCAACTAGTTTTGTAGGTTTTGAAAATAAACACAGATTGCCCAAAATATGACACCTATCACTAATAGGCTAGAGCTCTTGACACTAAAAGTTCAAACATTACTCACAACAATACCTCAAAACTATTGCAAGTTACTACTAAAATTAAATAGAAACCTAAATTACCTACTTCAAGACAAGACACAACTCAGTGCAACAACCAACTCTCTTAACAAGATAGACATGAATAACAAAGAGAGGTCCAGCAACAAACTAAACAAAATCCAAGGCTCTTGCTAAAGAGAAACTAAGACTAAAACTAAACATGGCAGTAGCTACGAAAAGATAAAGAACACACAACAGCAAAAAGATAGGCATGAAAATCCTATGATGTGTTCTAGATTTTGAAAGTGGAGCGTGTTTCTCTCCCACACAAAGTAAGATGGGGTAATAATTATAATGGTGATAGCAACAGATAATAATTATAATGGTGATAGCAACTAGAAAGTAAAAGCAGGAAAATAAAAGAGCGTGTGAACAATGATGATAATATGGACCGGGGTCCTGTGATGTTCACTAGTGGTGTCTCTCTCCCAAAAGACGATAAAACTGCTACGCGAGGTAAACAAATTACAGCTGGGCAATTGACAGGATTAAAAACGCACCGCAATGCTAACTATGCTACAAAGAAAGGACGAGGCTCAAAACCATGAGCGGTACGCCAAAATAAGTAGACCGAAATCCAACTTCATCTAGTACTAATCATCCACCTTGAGATATCTATCCAGAACATCTCGCTGGTATTAAGTTGCGAGCCCCACCCAAAGTGTAAACCCAAAGCAACAGACAACTGCATTAAAAAGCACCTTGCGTAAGGTAAACTATCCTTACAACCGCGATTACAAGCACCGTTGTTTTCCCCCTTGTGGCAACAACACATTCCCTAGACTCATGTTTCTGTCACTCAAGCGTGTCATCGGGGGGCATGAACCCACAATCAAGCATAACGTTCCCTCTTGGAGTCACTACCTACTACTTGGCCAAAGCAATAAACAACAACGGAGAACATGCAAGAATTACTTAGGAACAAAAATATAAAAGATATGAACCAAATATATTAGTCAATCACAATCTGAACATAGTATCATAATCCATCAGATCCCAGCAAACTCAGCATAGCAACAACATAAAATAACATATGTGCCTCGATCACGTAGGGCAGCTCACGAGGTCTAAACCATGAAGAACAAAGAGGGGAGGAGAACATCACATAGCTACTGATCACGGACTCATGGTACAAGGGAAACTACTCACGGCACATCCGGGAAGCATCCATGGTGGAGTGGAAGCTCCCGGAGGTCTATCCTCCCTCCGGCAGGGTGTCGAGAAGAGGTATGATGGCGCTCCCGATCTTGGAAGCGCGGCGATGGCGGAACAGAGGCGAGATCGTGAAAAAGGGTTCTGTCCTCGGAGGTTTCGTGTCACGGGGAATAAATAGGCGAAGGGGGCAGCCAGGGGGCCCACCAGGGGTCCAGGCGCCTATGACGCCCCAAAAATCGAGTCGTGTACAGTAATCATACACGCAAGGTACATGATCAAGATTAGGGACTCATGGTGAGATATCACAACACAACTCTACAAATAAAAAAAATACAATATGTTTAATACAAGCCAGGGGCCATGAGGGCTCGAATACAACAGCTCGAGAGTACAAAGTTAGCGGAAGCAATAGTATCTGAGTACAGACACAAGGTACACATGATCTGCCTTAATAAGGCAAGCACGAAAACAAAAACGATCGAAAAGTCGAGGCCTCCTGCCTGGGAACCTCCAAACTACTCCTGGTCATTGGGGATCTCCATGTCGTAGAAGGCATCGGGGATCTTCATGTTGCGGTGGTCGACATCGGGGATCTCCTGCTCCTGGGATCCAACGTCGACTGCAGCGGCCGATCAGGCAAAACAAAAAGGGGAAGTAAAGCAAGGGTGAGTATCTAGCATACCCGCGAGTCTTACGTCCTCTACTAAGCACTTATGCATTTGTATCAAATGGAAAGGGGAGGCTGTATATAGTGTACTGCAAGGTAGAAATCAGAATAAGGATAAGAAGCTAGGCCTATCGAAGACTAGAATCTTCCAACGGGTCTTGAAGCACAAGAAGAGAATAGCCAACAGTTCATATAAAGCATAAAGTAACAATGCAGTAGAAGTTGCTGCAACATTGTATAATAATAAGTTGTAATAATTAGTAATTATAAATGCCTCCGATTTCCCTCCTCGACTTCCCTGCGAGGAAGAGAAACCAGAACCAACAATTTAATAGTAGTAGTTTGTAGTAGTAGGTTCTGGCTTCAGCATAAAGCGTCACGTTACCGTGGACATGACTATTCGAATAGATTATCTTCCCTGCAGGGGCTGCACTAATGTTACCCTGCACGCTCGGATCTCCAGGGTAGCGTACACCTTGTTAGGGAATGCCCCACCGAGGCTATCCGACACGCCGAGGCCCATCCTGCGGCTCATCAGAGAGGTCCCCGCCGGTCTACAGTCCTAAGCGTAAGAGCTTCATGGGCCATCACTTCTCGCACTCCGGGTCGTTGTGCGCCAAGTGGATCCAGTGCCGCAGCACGATCCGACCCAACCGCAATGCTGAAACTGGACGTCTTTCAGAGCTTTTGAACGAGACCACAATGCGGAGGGAACACACCATAATCCCACGTAGAGGTAGTGCGTATAGGGCACGTCGACCCACTCAAGTCATCCACCTGAACCGTTAGTCATTTTATCATTTTTTGTCGGGACAACCATTATGGTTGCCCCTTTTTGGGTGAGTCGCGAACAACCACAGCAGCCGGACCACCAGTAACGTCGGTGCCTGCCCTGTCGTCCCACCAACTCTTGCGGTTACCAACTAAGTGAACCGTCTCCTTACCTTATCTCGCGTGTGCTCTTGGAAGATCTCGACTTTCGTAATACAGGGTATGTCACGGCCAATGAGCAAGGACCAGGCCCACGATGGTATCCTCCTGTCCTGCCGTCCCGATACAATCCCTGCGCGGGCACCGTTGGGTCACTCGACTCCTTACCTTTAAGGACACCAGTTGATTCGAGTGCCTAGCATCAAGTGAAACCAGGAGAAATCACCCTCGATGGTACACTTTAAGAGGTTCGACAGAGACATCAGCGGAATGAACTAAAGAGGTAAACCTCGTATCATCCGGTGATGCTACGCTACTGAGCCGACGACAGTGAAATACGAGTCCATCCACTCGTCAGTCAAACTCGAAGCGACTCGGCAGGGTCTCGCCGTTGTAGGTTCCCTAGGGCGTCTGCATTGATCCGTACCTGTTGCAGTTATAATATTTTGTAATCGACATTCACTCACCAGAGTGTTCACGACCCGCTATTCTAAACCTAGCTAACAATGCGCATGGTTCACTTCTAAATATTATATACATTTATAAGGCAGCATAGGACAAAGGAGGGTACATCAAGGGGCAACAATGACAGGCTATGCAATTGAATAGGTAAGCAACGTAGCAGTAGCAGCAATGACTAGTACAAGAAATGTACGGAAAGATAGGCGATATATGGGGAAGCAAAATGGATTTGCTTGCCTGGAAGCTCGATGGTAGGCGTACGGTCATCGACGAAGTAGTCGTACTTGGCAACGATGTCATCGGCGGCAGCAACGGGGTCTACCGAAGAATAAAGGGGGGGGGGAGAAACAGTAAATACACAACAATAATAACAATACAAATGTATGACATAGAAGATACAAAGCAACGGGGCTCTAACGCAGTGTTCGGTGATCTGCCCGGAGCAGGAATTTATCCGGGGACGACTCATCAGTACCGGGTGATTATCGGACAGATGATTCAGAGGGGAAGGTTCCATGTTTGCAGTGTTAGAGAAATCTGACAGACATGTGGATAGTGCATCCATGCTCGTTGATCCATTCTGAATAACTTTCATTTCCAGAACAATTTCATCCGGAAAGTTATACCGGCTCCGGGAGATTACCGGACAGACGATCCGGAGGGGGAAAGTCTCGTGTGCGGTATGTCAGAGGGGTGTGGTGGGGGCATGAGTAGCGTATCTGTATTTTTCGTATTTTTCTGATCAACTTTGATGTATAAAATAATTTCATCGGAGTTACGGATTAAAAGATATGATTCTCTAGAGTTTAAATCATTTTTAATCATTTTCTGGATTTTCTTTTAATTATTAAATCAACATTATCCAAAACATTGCTGTTGACTGGTCAACTGACAGAGGGACCCACCTGTTAGCCTCATAGTATTAATAATCCATTTTTATTAAATTTAAAAAGAGCCAGGGCCCACATGTCATACACTGTTTATTTAATTAATTCTTAAATATTAAACTGGCAGGAGGGCCCCAAGTGTCAATGACACATAACTAAATTAAACAAAATTTTAATTAACTAAACAGGGGGTGGGGCCCAGGTGTCATAGGTCCAGGGGGATTTTATTTAATCTAACAGTTTTGATTAAGGGGGGGGGGCTTATTCCATGGGCTAAACCAACCGTGCCAGGTCGGCGGCGAACTACGGCACGGCGGCGTGGCCACCTCGGCCAACTCCGGCGAGGGGGGAGGTGCAGCGGGAGGAGAGGGGTGGGGGGGGGGGGTCCGGCGTGCGGTTGAGCAGGTGTGCACGAAAGAGGCCACAGTCACTGGGCGCAAATTGCGCGGCCATGGTTGCATGACGACGACCGAAGCCATGTCGGCAGGTGAAGGCGACGAGTGGCGGCGCGCGAGGGGGGAGGGGGGAAGAAGGTGCGACACGCACTCCCAGGACGCGCCCCGAGCGTAGCAGCAGCACGACAACACACCACAATAGGCAACGGGCAGCACGGGAGCTCGCGCTCCCGTCCATGGCGGCCTCGAGTGGGGGAAGGGTCCAACAGCGGTGAATCGAGACTGGGAGGGGGTGGAACGGGTGCGGCGGCTCACCGTGAGGGAAGGGAAGAGGTCAGGGGGACGGGGGTGGTGCGGCGGCGGCGAATTCGACGAAGAAGGCCGGCGGGGTGGGAGGTTGAAGACGATGGCATGGAGGTGTTGGAGAGCTCCGGCGCCCGCGTGAATCAATGGAGAGCACGAGGGACTCCTGGCGCACCTCCTGGACAGCAAGACTCGGCTTGGGGATGACCATGGTCGTGACGGCAACGAAGCGCGGCGGCGACCTCCATTGTGCGAGCATGGTGGAGGCAGAGGAGGTTAGCGGTGCGAGGGAAAGGGGGAAGTGGGTGCGCGATGCTAGGGTTATGGAGGGACAGGGGGGCCTCGGGGAGCTTATCCTCGCCGGCTCATCGACAAATGGTCGCCACGGCGACCGTCGACGGTTCTGGCGCCGCGGGATGGATGACACGCCATGAGCGTGAGCAGTGAAGGGGAGGGAGGGAGCGGGCTGAGGGAGAGGTAGGCTGGGCCACATGGGGAAGGGGAGGGGGCTTGCCCCGGGTGGGCCTCGCCCTAGGCAATTTTCTTGTTTTTTTAGCATTTCTTTTCTTTTCTTTTCTGTTTAGCCAGTATAGGATTTTTATAAAAAGTTCTAAGTATTCCATTATTAGTATTAATCTTTAGAGAGATGCCACCAAAAGTTTGGCACACTTTAAAAATCATTTAAATTTCATTTAAACATTAAAAGGTCAATTGGTGTTGATTTGCTACTGATTTGATTTAATTGCATTACTTAAATATTTCAATAAATCCCCATTTCTAGTTTTTGAAGACCTACTGAATATAGGCATTTAATAAAAGTGGTTTCACAATTTTTTGTTTAACTTAAATTTTCACTTTGTTTTGAAATTTTTAATCGGGTTGAATCGGAACAAGCCTTGGTCAAGGTGATCATCACATGCCTAATCATGGTGACTTGGCAACAATAAAAGTGATTACTGTAGTGTGACACCCGGGGTGTTACAGCACCCCCCTGGCGCGTCCAGACCCTAGGCCGCGGCATGTGGCCGCCTAGGTCCCTGGTGGTGGCCCTTTGGCGCCACCCAGGTGATTCCGGAAGGTTCCTACACGCTGATTTTTTATCTGATTTTTCCTGAATTTTTGGAGCACTTTTAATATGGGGGAAACCTGAAATAGAAAAACAACAGAAAACAGGAACTGGCACTGTGGTGCACTGAGTTAATAAGTTAGTCCAAATATGATCAAAAGTGTATGAAAGTGTATCTATATCATAGCAATATCACACAAAACATGCATGGAGCTAGCAGAAATTATAGATACGATTGGGACGTATCATGGATCTACTCCCTTGCGTCCTCTAGCCCCAATTTTTCTTTTCCCCCGTCAAATTTGGCCATTTTTCGCCCCAAATTGCCATTTTTCGCTCAAAATCGCGACCCGGAGCTCTGCGTTGACCCAGGTCGGACCTTTCGGACTTCAAGTCGGACTGTCCGGGCTTGAGTCGGACCGTCCGGACCATCCCCCGGACCGTCGAAAGAATTACGGACCCGAAAGCGGCCCTCGGTGGTAATTATCCGGACCGTCCGGACCAACAGGTCGGACCGTCCGGACCAACAGGTCGGACCGTCCGGGCTAAGGCCGGACCGTCCGACCCTCTCGTTTCCAGCCTTCCGCAAATCACCGTTTTGTCCATATCTTCTCCATCCGGAGTACGTTTTGTTCCTCTTCACACCCCTATCAATATAGATAGTTTCCCTCACCATTTGCTTTCAACATATTTTCGGAATTTTGGCATCTTTTCCTTGGCTCTTGAGCACACAAGCCCGAAACCATGCATCTTCGTCGGCTTCAACTATCGGGACCATCACCAACATCAAGGAGTACCTCTACATCGATTACATCAACCCATGAGCTTCATCATCGACGACGACCATCCATCCATCCTTCGACCCCCTGAACCGGAAGCAAGGCCGGTCTTCCCCGACTTCGTGAAAGGTTAAGTGTGACGAAGGTATCCATCCCGTCACATCCTTTTCCTTCCTTGCCTTTACCTTGATAGCCCCTCCATATTTTCGATTACCTCATACCTATTGAGCCTAGCTAGTCAAGTATTGTCGGGCTTCACGAAAACTTGAGCACCATAGTGATAGCATCTCATCTTGTTACATCATTGCTATATCATATAGTGTGATAGCTTGCTCCCGTGCATATCTTGTGACACTAGTAGCGCATATTTGGTTGAGCCTCAAGGCAAGTGATAAAAGAGGGAAAATTCAAAAAAAAGAGGCAAGCTTTTAAGAAAAAGCCAAAAGAGAAAGAACCACAAGCTTCTAAGCATAGAGAGTTCTTGAAAACAAATATTTGTGCAAAAGACACGTGGAAGGGAAAGCCTACGCTTGCATGCATATAGGTTGGTGCCAAGTAGTGAATCATGCCCTCTAGTGCAATCGAGCTAGTGTCTCTCCTTGTGTATGTGCAACACGAGCTTAGCCTTCGATAGGTGTAACAGCCTGAGATTTTCATCCAAATTAAAAAATTTGTTTGTTGCATTGTTTTATTGCTTGCCCGTAATTGTTTGTAGTATTTTCTTCGCCGGTTTATTAATCGGTGAATATTCTCCCCTGTCTTTCTCGTATCGGATGCGGGACCGAACCTTTTTCCAAACGGGACATGAACTTTGCGGCACCGGGTTTCACCCGAGCACCGTCGCAACTTTCGGCACAAGACCAACCATCACCAATGGTGCGGAAAAATCCCCATTTATATTTAAATGGGTTATTTTATCGGGAGGTGCTCGACGTTCTCTTTTGGCGTTAAACATTGTAGACGACGTTAGTTTGATGCTAGGAGGCGGTATTCCGAATTTCGTGCGAGTCCGACTTCGTCGGGTAGGTGAACGTTCGGATGTGCGAGACATAGTAGCCGGTATAAGTCCGAGGGGCGTATTTACAAAATGTCGCGCGTGCCTTTAGCTGGACCCCCGGATTCCACGCTTATCTTTGGATTCTAGCCCACAGGAAAAACCAGACCCAAAACGGGCCATTTTGTGACCCGAAAGCCTCCCCAAACACCCACCTACTATATATAGTAGGTGTTGCCTACCAAATCTAGAAAAATCCTGGCCAACCTACCTCAATTTCCGTAGCCAGCCTCTCCACCGCCGCCACATGGAAACCAGCCACCAACCCCATTTGAGATCCATTCGATCTGATCCCGATCACATGACCACGAGCTTGCCACGTTACCAAAATCGAGCTCCCTCCTCCCCTGCCCGTGGAACTCCTCCTCCCGAGCGCCTCCGGTCGCCCTGCCTCTGGCGAGCATCCGCGCCGCTGTGCCTTCCCCAGGTCACCTCACCCTCTCCCCTCGCGCCCTCCTCCTCTCCATTTCTTCTCCTTCCTCTAACCTCTCTCTCCCCGCGCTTCAACGCCATGGACAGGAGCCGCCATGGCCGCCATGGGGGCCTTCGACCAGGAGCTCGCCGCTCCCGCGCCTTGAACCGCGCCGGCGGCCAGCCCAGCCCCGGATCTGCCATCCTCGTGTCCTTCCTCGGCCCCGCCTTTGCCGGAGCGCCGCCGCGTGCTTTCCGGAGTCCGGTAGCCGCCGCCCGTTTTCGTGGATCCCCTGTGCGGGATCGTCCCGATCAGGACGAACGCAGGCGACCAGGTGGGCCGGCGCACCCCTCCCAGCGGCCCAACAAGGCGACCCAGCGCGGGGCCCCCAACCCGCACTCCTTCCTCGCCATGGGCGCACTGCCGCTATCCTTCGGCCACCGCGTTTTGGGCCAGGCCCGCTAGGTGAGCTGCCCCCCTTTTTTCTCTTTTTTTCTTTTCTGTTTATAGTTGGGCCGGCCGAATAGCTGTGTAGCGCCCGCGGCGTCCTTTATTATCTAGCGCTTGCCCGTCAATTTGGGCCTGATAGCTACAATTTTGGCCTAGTAAATGTTTTATTTATTCCTGTATAAATATTTTTGGCAGATTGTAGTAGTATTTGGCGATGCTCGTATCTTTTCAACCGTTAGTCCGATGGAGACACTTTCTACATGAAAGTTGCGCCACTTTTCGCGTAGATCTTTAAAATGTTGCATTTTGACATGTTTGACTTTGTTTACATGTTGTTTACCTACTAATTAGAACTGCTTGCCACCGTAAATGAAACAAGCCGTAACTTTTCAACCGTTGCCCCGATAAAAATGTTTCTTATATGTAACTTGACTAGAATTGTGTGTAGATTGTGTTTATGCTGTTCTTACTTGCTAATAAAAATAATAAAATATGTTTAGGGGCAGAACAGTACCAAATGGAATAATTATCGTGGGGTCCGTAATAGTTTCCATGTATAAGTTTTACCCCCCACTTAAAGTGACTAGATTAGATAGTTTATTTACGCTTCACCCCTCTTGCAATGACTGTGTGCTATGCCATGCTTGAGTGAGAATGCTTCCCTGATCGTCGCTTACAACTATCATTCTTTCTTTTGCCTCCTGATGGCTCCGTTTGTCGACATTGTCGTCTCTCTGCGGAAAATTATCTCGATGGAAGTTCGACGTCGACATGGAGTAGAGTTCCTTGTTGGTGGTGTTGAAGGTTGTAGACTCTCTTTTCTCTTCCCCCCTCTCCCCCGGATAGTCCAGGATCTCGGGACGAGCTCCCTTGTTGGTGGTGTTGTATTGTAACAGCCTGAGATTTTCCCCCAAATTAATTTTTTTGTTTGTTGCATTGTTTTATTGCTTGCCCTTAATTGTTTGTAGTATTTGCTTCGCCGGTTTATTAATCGGTGAATATTCTCCCCTCTCTTTCTCGTATCGGATGCGGGACCGAACATTTTTCCAAATGGCACACGACCTTTGCGGCACTGGGTTTCACCCGAGCACCGCCGCAACTTTCGGCAAAAGACCAACCATCACCAATGGTGCAAAAAAATCCCCATTTATATTTAAATGGGTTATTTTATCGGGAGGTGCTCGACGTTCTCTTTTGGCGTTAAACATTGTAGACGACGTTAGTTTGATGCTAGGAGGCGGTGTTCCGAATTTCGTGCGAGTCCGACTTCGTCGGGTAGGTGAACATTCGGATGTGCTAGGCATAGTAGCCGGTATAAGTCCGAGGGGCGTATTTACAAAATGCCGCGCGTGCCTTTAGATGGACCCCCAGATTCCCCGCTTATCTTTGGATTCTAGCCCACCCGAAAAACCGGACCCGAAACGGGCCATTTTGTGACCCGAAAGCCTCCCCAAACACCCACCTACTATATATAGTAGGTGCTGCCTACCAAATCTGAACAAACCCTAGCCAACCTACCTCAATTTCTGCAGCAAGCCTCTCCACCGCCGCCACATGGAAACCAGTCACCAACCCCATCTGAGATCCATTCGATCCGATCTGGACCATCCGATCCCGATCGGACGACCCCGAGCTTGCCACGTCACCAGAATCGAGCTCCCTCCTCCCCTGCCCGTGGAACTCCTCCTCCCGAGCACCTCCGGTCGCCCTGCCTCCGGCGAGCATCCGCGCCGCCGTGCCTTCCCAAGGTCACCTCCCCCTCTCCCTTTCTTCTCCTTCCTCTATCCTCTCTCTCCCCGCGCTTCAACGCCATGGACAGGATCCGCCATGGCCACCATGGGGGCCTTCGACCAGGAGCTCGCCGCTCCCGCGCCTTGAACCGCGCCGGCGGCCAGCCCAGCCACGGATCTGCCGTCCTCGTGTCCTTCCTCGGCCCCGCCTTTGCCGGAGCGCCGCCGCGCGCTTGCCGGAGTCCGGCAGCCGCCGTCCGTCGTCGTGGATCCCCTGTGCGGGATCGTCCCGATCGGGACGAACTCAGGCGACCAGGTGGGCCGGCGCGCCCCTCCCAGCGGCCCAGCGCGGCGCCCCCAGCCTGCACGCCTTCCTCGCCATATAGATGTGTAGCCCCTGCGGCGTCCTTTATTATCTAGCGCTTGACCTTCTGTTTGGGCCTTATAGCTGCAGTTTTGGCCCAGTAATTGTTTTATTTATTCCTGTATAAATAATTTTGGCAGATTGTAGTAGTATTTGGCGACCCTCACATCTTTTCAACCGTTAGTCCAATGGAGACACTTTCTACATAAAAGTTGCTCCATTTTCCGCGTAGATCTTTAAAATGTTGCCTTTTGCCATGTTTAACTTTGTTTACATGTTGTTTACCTGCTAATTACAACTGCTTGCCACCGTAAATGAAATAGGCCATAACTTTTCAACCGTTGCTCCGATAAAAATGTTTCTTATATGTAACTTGATTAGAATTGTGTGTAGATTGTGTTCATGCTGTTCTTACTTGCTAATAAAAATAATAAAGTATGTTTAGGGGCAGAACATTACCAAATGCAATAATTATCGTGAGGTCCGTAATAGTTGCCATGCATAAGTTTTACCCCCACTTAAAGTGACTAGATTAGATAGTTTATTTATGTTTCACCCCTCTTGCCATGATCGTGTGCTATGCCATGCTTGAGTGAGATGCCATGTTAACAACCTTTGCTCATGTTGTGTAGCTAAACAACTTTAACCGATGATAAATGTGCGGTATCGTTGTGTAACACCCTTAGTGTCTGTAACAGTAATCACTTTGTCTGTTGACTATTACTGTTGCTAGTCACTGTTGCTCATGCCTGATCAAACTTTGCATTTGATCATTTCCAAAACCATGGTGGTTGGTATTAAAACCAATGTGCCATCTATGCCTTGATCATCATGGTTCAAATGAAAATCCAAAAATCCCTTTTTCTTGATATTAAAACAAAGTGCAAAATAAAACTTTGCCAAAAAATTATGAAACCACTTTTGTAAAATCTCTAATAATCACTGGACCATGCTAGTATGGTTGTGGTAATTTATGGAGCTATAAGTTAATCCCAACAAATATAAACAGCAACTAACAGCCCCTTTTATTAGGTTGCATATTAAAAAGAAATACCAAAAGATTTTATAAACTACCCAAACTTTTTATGGACTGTCTGCCCAGTGTTACACTACTCATGCAACATGCCACACATTTTACAAAACTCTTTTGCTAGATAAAATAATTATAACAGAACAAAAACCCACTGGCAGAAAAAGGAAATTGCAAAACTGTTAAAAGTCGCCCATGTGCATTTACCTCTGGCCCAGTCTCCCCCAGCCCATCCCCACCTCCTCCCCTGTTTCCCCTGTTCCCCTGCTCATTCGACCCGGCCATGGCGACATTGCGCCATCGCCACCCAGACACCTCGTCCTCGTGTCGCTACAGTCCGGCGAGCTAAATATCTACCGTGTCCCGCGCGGGCCCTGCGCCTGGGCCGCGCCCGCGCCGCGCCGCTGCTCCTGGCCGCCCTGGCCGCCACCCCTCCCGTGCCCTGCGTGGTGTGCGTGTACCTATGTGGCTTGGCTAATACCCCACTGACCTGTGGGGGGCCCCTATCCTGATTAGCTCCTAATTAATCTGCTAACAAAAAATAAGAAAAGGAAAATAACCCCCGTAGTCTATTACATGTGGGGCCAGCCCCCCTTAATTAACTATTACGTTTAAAAGAGCTATTTAATTAGTACTGAGCCTATGACATATGGGACCCACCTGTTAATTAGATTAATTAAATGAATTTAGTTAAGTTTCTATGCATGACATGTGGGCCTAGTGTTTGTTTAGATTTAATTAAATGGTTTATTAACACTGAGGCTGACCAGTGGGACCCACTGGTTAGGATAATGTTGCAGTTTAATAATAAAGAAAATCCAGTTTTTTTAAAATGATTTAAACTTTAGAAATTAATATCTTTTAAACCGTAACTCAGATTCAAAAACTTTAGACATCAAAATTGATCAGAAAAATATAATGAATACGGATACGCTTGCCGTACACCCACCACCCCCATCTAATGTACCGAACATCGAACCGTCCCCCTCCGACATCGTTTGTCCGATGATTGCCCGATACCAATAAACTATCCGAATGAATTTATTCTGAACACGAAAGTTGTTCAGAATGGATCAACTAGCACGGATACACCCCCTTATGTTTGTCAGATGTCCACGACACCTCCGACATGATACCTCCCCTTCCGGACACCCTGTCCGGTAATCACCCGGAGCTGGCAGTTCATCCACGGATGAATTCCCGCTCCGTGCCACGTGTATCGTACACCGTTAGAGCATCGTTAAAATTTCATATGTCATGCCTTGCAACTGTTTGCTATGATTGCTTTGTATTTAATGTTTCTCCCCCCTTATTCTTCGGTAGACCCCGCTGCTGCTGTCGACTACACCGCTGCTGGGTATGACTACTTCGTCGATGACCCTACCCCTACCGTCGAGCTTCCAGGCAAGCAGAGCCATTCTCTTCCCCAGATATCGCCTACCTTTTCCGTACATTTCTTGCACTAGGCATTGCTGCTACGTTACAATCCTATTCAATTGCATAGCCTGTCATTGTCGCCCCTTGTTATACCTTCCTTTATCCTATGCTGCCTATATTCATATATATTATTGAGCAGTTAGCCCTGCGCCTTGTTAGTCAATAGGATTAGATAGCGGGCCGTGTTCACTCTGGGAGTGAATGCGGATACGATACTATATTATATTAACTGCAACAGGTACGGTTCAGAGCAGACACCGACTCAGGCCCCTACCCCGGCTCTGCCGAGCCACCTCAAGTGTGAGCTATCAAGGCGTAATCCTTGTACTCCACTCGTTGCTGACTTTGTATAGACGTTCTAGGGTACTGAACCACGGTTGTCCTTACAGGTAAGAAGTCGGGTGACCCCATGGTGCCCGCGCAGTGTATCTTAGCGGAACGACAAGTCAGGTCTATTCCACCAGTGTGCGGCGGGCCTGGTACTATTCGTGGCCGACAGATATCCTGTTGTACGAAAGGCGAGCTCTTCGGAGCAAACACGAGAGAAGGTAAGAAGACGGTTCACCTTGTTGGTAACCGCACGAGTTGGTGGGACGTCAGGGAAGGCACCGATGTTACTGGTGGTCTTGACTGCTGTCGTCGTCCGCGACTCATTCAATAAGGGGCAACGATAAAGGTTGTCTCAACAGAAAATTAATAAAATGCTTAATGGGTTCGGCGGATGACTTGAGTAGCCTTTTGGCTTGTACGCACTACCTATACGTGGGAATTACGAGTATGGGTCCTCCGCGACGTAGCCTTGTTCAAAAGCTCTAAAAGATGTCCAGTTCAGCATTGTGGCACGGTCGGATCGCGCCGATGGCGTTGGAATTCACCGTCCTCGCAACGAACCGGAGAGCGAGGGGTGATAGGCCCATGACCCCCTTGCCCTTAGGGCTGTAGACCGGCGGGGACCTCTCTGATGAGCCGTAGGATGGACTACGTTGTGTCGGATAGCCTCGGTGGGGCTTTCCCTAACAAGGTGTACGCCACCCTGGAGATCCGAGCGTGTAGGCTAACCAGTAGTGCACCCCTGCAGGGAAGATAATCTATTCGAATAGCCGTGTCCACGGTAACAGGACGCTTTATGCTGAAGCCAGATCCTACCACTACAAAATACTACTATTAAACTTTTGGTTCCGGGTTTTCTTCCTCGTGGGGATGTTGAGGAAGGGAACTCAGAGGCATTATTATTATTAAATATTACAACTTACTATTATACAATGCCACAGCAACTTCTGCGGCATTGTTATTACATTCATGCTATTGAACTGTTGGCTGATTCTTACCTCATGCTGCAAGACTCGTCGGAAGATGCTAGTCTTCGATAGGCCTAGCTTCTCTTCCTTATTCTGATTTCTACCTTGCATTCCACTATATACAGCCTCCCCTTTCCATTTGATACAAATACATAAATGCTTAGTAGCGGATGTAAGACTCGCGGGTATACTAGATACTCACCCTTGCTTTATTTCCCCTTTTCGCTTTGCCTGATGTCACAACCCCAAGTTAGGTAAGTGCTAGGGTTTGAGTTCCCCTTTGCATCATGTAAAAATTTCAAAAGAAATTCAAAAAAATGAGGAAAAGAAAAGCCCTTAGAAATTATTTAAAATGGCCAGACAAAAATCTTTTTCAGAAAATCATTTGAACATTTGGAAAATTCCTATAAATGATGCTGATCATTTTAAAAGTGGTTTGGGTTCATTCTCATGCCCATGGAATATTCAAAAATTGAAAAGGTGCCCTGAAAATTAAATTTGACCCCTATTTGAATTGGAATTCAAATTAATTGAATTTCAAAAATGCCCAAATACTACAATTGACTAGCTACTGGTCACCTAGGATTTTTAAAAATGTTTGGGCATTTTACTAAAATGCCTAGCTATTTTAATTCTAGGCAAAACAAATTAACAGAAAAAGAAAACAAGAAGAAAAAGAAAGAGGAAAACCCCCTAGCTTCCAGCCCAACTCGTCCCCCCCACCGGCCTGGCCCAGCCCAAGCCCATCTCCCCTCCTGTCGTCTTCTCCAAGCTGCTCGGTGGCAGCCGAGAGCACGCGACGACTGCCACCTCGACGCCGAGGAGGTTCCGAGCCCTCCCCTGGCTTCTACGCACGCCACGGAGCACCCCACGTACCTCCTCACCACTTCCCCCTCCTCTGGTTCATCCTCCCCCTCTCCCCTCGCTGTTCTGTTCGTCGCCCGAAGGCTCACCGGAGCACAGCCGTGCGGACTCGCGGCCAACGACGTCGAAGAGCCAAACCGACGTGTTCGTCGAGCAGTGCAGGGAATCGAACCCGGAAGCCCCAAGAGCGACGCCAGCTTTAAGGTTCCGTCGCCGGCCGCTGTGAGCCCCTCGCCGGAATTGGTCGCCTCCAGAGCCCCTACGACCCCGCCGTGGCCACCATTGGAACCGGGTGAGCTCTGCGCTACTTTTGCCCCTCCTAGCTCCCCTTCCCGTGCCCTCTGCGTCGGTTCCGCCATGGCCAGGAGCTTCAGCTGCCGCGCTGTCGTCGTAGTCCTGGCCCAGAGCACCCCTGTGGCTCCCTGCTGGCTTCGTTGGATGCAGACGACGTCTAGCTACGCGCCCGTGCCTCCAATTCCTCTCCCTGTGCCCTCTAGCAACCTCCTCGTCAACGCCGTGCCACGGCCGCCGTGGTCTTCGCTGTCGGCGAGGTTCTAGCCACTCCCGAGTCCCCCTGGTTGCTCCACGCGATGCGGGTGAGCGCGGGCTGCATCCCCGTGGTCTTCCCGTCGAGAATGGAGGCCGGAAACCCCCTGTCCGTGCACGCCGCCGCGTCTGCGAGTCACCGGCGACTCAACGCCGGCGGGATGACGTGGCCCCGGGCTAATTAACCCTAAACCCCCCTCTAATCCCTCACTGACGGTGGGCCCCTGGCCCCCTAATCACACTGTTAGTTTAAAACTAACCGGGTTTTAACCCAGAGTGGATGACAGGTAGGGCCCAGGCGTCAGGTTGACTGGTCAGCGCCCCCATGATGTCATCCTGATGTCATGCCTGCGCAATAAGTGAATTTCCAGTTAAATAATAAATCAGAGAAATTCCAGAAAATGCAATAAACTTTGGAAATTCATAATTAATTCATCCTAACTCCAAATATAGCAAATAATATGTCTAAAATTATCAGAAAAATACAAGGATTATGAATATGCAATTTGTTTTCATGTTTGACCATTTTAAAATGGGTGAACAGTAGCAAACATGCATATGGATCCTTTTCAAATTCAAATTTGGAGTGATTTTGCAACACCCTTAATTCAAATGGATTCATCCACACATCAGAGACATTACTTCAACCATACCACATCACTTCATGATCAAACTTTTCAAGTGAACTTTCATGCATTTAAATGCATTTGAAATTCATCGATAAATCAAATGGAGTTTGAATTTGCATTTCAAATGCAATATACTCCTTTTAAATGGAATGCTCAACACATCAGAACCATGAACATCACCATTACAATCTTATTCATGTGATTGTGCATTGTACATTATGTTGATCCTATGATTGTCATATTGCTGGTAGACGTGCAACCGGAATCGGAGGCCACCCCCTTCGTTGAAGACCCCGTGACTGAACCTCGTCAGCAAGGCAAGAAAACCCCCATTGATCATGTCGATAAAATCCCAATTTCCTCTCATGTCTCGCTTATGCATTGTATAGGATGATTTCCATGCTACGTTTCTACCGCATAGATGAACCCATTCCTTTGCATGACCTATCATTTTGTCACAGTAGTAAGAAAACCACAATCCTAGCAAATGTAGGAGTTGATTGATATCATGTGAACCCTGCAATTGTTACTGCTTATTGCATGCTTAGAGTGATACCATGATGATACTGTTATGTGAGTCGGGATGGTAGTGATCATGTTGATGATGGTAGAAGTTGGTGAATCTACCCTAATACAAGGTGGACGATGAGAGGCTGTGTAGGAGTACACGGTGGGTTGTCTCGTTGAACACCGCCCTAAGTCCGAGTTCTTGTGTGGTGATCCAAGATGAAGAGTACAACCACACATTGGGCTCACTGACCCTCTCAGCTTACTAACTCATCCCCTTCGATGTCCAGATGTCGCAGTAGTTCGGATTTCTGTAGGTATTGTGGCCTGGTAGCCAAGTGAGAGAACGGCTCATCCGAGAACGGCTTTCGCACCACGCACACATCGTCTGGGTCCACTTCGGTAGACCGGCCGGGTTCACGATAGTGGAAGACAACCCAGATAGGCGGCTTTCATGGACTAGATCGGCTATGAGGTAACAGTTGTGGTGGCATCCTCGCTGTCATCTCTTGAACGGTGACACGCAAAAGGCGGTAACTGATGACACGTGTGTGTAGCGGTACACCCCTGTAGGGTTAACAAAACTATTCGAATAGCCGCGTCCGCGGTTAAGGACTGCTTGGAAAGCTTAGCTTGATTATTAGACAACTTGAACTGGATACTTCTAAAATACACCAAGATAAGTGTGATTGCTATGGCGTGCTTCTCGTGGGGAAGTCGAGGAAGTAACCATAGTGGTGTAATTGGTGGAAGAGATGTACTGGACTCGTGTACGCTTCTTACCTCAAATCTGGTACTCATAGTTCAGGACTAGCCAAGTCAAAGATGGCACTTCTGCAAGTGAAACCCCACCTCCCTTTACCTTGATACATGTGCATGAGTAGTATAGCTCCTATGTAAGTCTTGCTGAGTACGACTTTGTACGCACGTTTGCTTATTCTATGTTTTAGATGAACCCACCGACCCCGATGGTGGCTTCTACCCGAAGCTCGAAGAATGAAGACTCAGACCAAGACCAAGCTAGTGTAGTCCCAGTCAGACGACTGGTTCCCTCATGGAGGGCTTGTTTTTTAAATAAGGCTTCTGTAAGCCATTTGTTAAACTTGTCTGTACTCAGACCTACTTTGCTTCCGCTTGTCTGTTGTAATGTTGGATCACATGCTTGTGATCTCTGTGTGCACTCTGTAAGAGTTATTAATAAAGATATATACTTTGTAGAGAATTGCAATGATACCTGCTGTTCATACAAGGCATGTGTGCTGCGTGCATGTTTATAACATGCATGTCTTAGTATGGGTTTTCGAGACCTTAGTTGTGATCTGGCTGGCGGTCTTTTATACACCAAGTGGCCCTTAGATGTGCGCAACTTGGGGCATCGCGATGCGATTGCTCGAGACTCCGTCTCGTGCACACTTTGATGTATGATTGAGCCCGCCCTAGACCCCGACTAAGTGATCGGGCTGGAGTAAGTCTATGTAAGGGTTATAATACAATCGATAGTATGGTTGAGGCGACTTGTCTATGAGTATGGGAGTTCACCACCCATATCATTTAGACTTGTGTGCGGACGATGAGGACCCACTTCAGTTGATCATCCAGCCTGGATGGGATGCCCCTCACGTTCGATGATTTCCGAGAACATTCTGTGCTTGGCCTTGTCTGCTTAGACAAGTGTGTACGACTCTCGGCTCTCCATATGATTGTGTTGTAGCGAGGCTTGCATACGCTAACCCCGGGTCCCGACACCTGATCGGCCGCTGCAGTCGACGTTGGAGCCCAGGGGCAGGAGATTCCAGGAGGAGCCTACTACGACGTCGAGTTCCCGTTGACCAGGAGTAGTTCGGTGGATCCCAGACAAAAGGCCTCGCCTTTTCGATCTGTATCTCTGATGTTATTTGTGCTAGCCTTCTTAAGGCAAAACTTGACTGACTATGTCTGTACTCAGATATTTTGATTGTATTACTTGTGTATTCGGGTCCGAGCGACCCCCCTTTGTTGTATTATATTGGTTTATCCTTTTGTGTTTAGTGTTGTGCTGTGATATTTATCGTGACACCTTGATTTCGATTATGTACAGTGCGTGCATGATTAAGTACATGATCGCAAATCGGGGGCGTTACACGTTGTGTGGGACGGATGCTTCACTTAAACTGTTAGTCATCGCTCTCGACGGTAGATCTGTATTCGTGCGTTGTCTCGTGTTGCCTTCTTGATGTTGTTTGCTGCCTCGTGATTGCTTCGTAGTAATAGTTGCATCTCCGTTGATTGTTTCCAGTGTTTACCTCTTGTGTGCTTCCGCGGGTACCTCTCGGAGACGATGCGAGTTTGCGTTCGACTACACCTTCGGCTTCGTCTTCTCATCAGGTAAGGGGGAGCATATATCATGATTATAACTTTCATCTCACTCGCACCTAGGTGTAGGATATAACGATTGCTTGATCCTACCACTTCATATTTCATGCCTCTCATATAAACCCAAACAGCCATGTCCTCCACATCCCAGCAAACCTTGTTCGGCTATGTTACTATTGATTGTTTCTCAACCACTGCTTAGTATGAAAGCTAGGATGTTATCAACTGTTATCCTATTACTCCTTGGATTGGGCTATCACATTATTATATTATTGTGGATTATGTGATTATTATAATGTTGACTATATTCGACGAAGGATGGAAGGTCTAGGCTATCCCGCCCCGATGCTTTGTTCCATTTGAGTCACCTAGGTCCCGAGTTCCGGGTATTGTGTCTCTTGGCGAGCGTGCCTAACCGCGTGTGGGATACTATGGGGTCCCCTTGTCTTACCTACCTAGCTGCAAACATTTCTAGTGGTGGCCCTAGCTGATTTTACCATTTGAGAAACCGTGTGCGTAACTGGTCTGCAGCCAGTGGATTTGAAACAAATCGGGCCAGTGGGATGGTATATCCTGTTGGTCCAAATCTGGAAGCTAGGGAGCCTGCCCGGGCGAGGTGTCAAAACCCTAATTTAGGTTTGTGTTCAACCTAGCTTGCATTTTTGCATCATGAATTTTTTTGCAAAATAAAAAGAAATGGGGAAGCAAAAAGCCTCAAAATAACTTTAATAAAAGGCCAGACAAAAATATTTTTCCAAACATGCTTTGACCTTTTTGAAAAGTCTCATAAATGGGCATGATCACATTTCAAGTGAAGTGGGTCCCACTCCATGCTCATGGAATTTTCAAAAAGTCCAAAAGGGTCTTGCAAATTAAATCAATATTGTATTTTCCTTTGGAATTAGTTAATTATAATTCCAATAATTATAAAACTTTGTGAGTGGACTTATATATGTCTTATAGGCTCACATAAAAGTTTTTAGAATTTTATTAAATGATTTGGTTAGAAATCAAATCAAAACAAAAATACAGAAAAGAAATAAAAAGAAAACAGAAAAGGGAAAGGACTTACCCACTTACCTCAGGCCCACCTGGCTTCTGGCCTAGCTCAACCCAAAGGGGCATCTTCGTCTTCCACCCCGGCCAGGCAAGCAGAGAGCTGCGCGCCCTGCATGCCATGGCCGGCGCCACCTCCTGCTTCGCCATGGCACGGCCTCCTCCGTCCCTATCCCCTAGACACCACACCCCTGGTCGCCCTCTCCATTCACCCCTCTCTCTGGCCCTCCCTCTTTCTTCCCCGACGAGAACCCGTGGCATCCGAGACCTAGCCGGAGTGCGCCACCGTGCCCGGCGTGGCCACCGTGTCCTTCAGGCCACGCCACCGTGTGCATGCGAGTCCCCGCCCTCGTATTCGTAGAGCCAAGCATCTAATCGAGCCTGGGTACCCCAAAGACGACGCCAGCCTCGAGATTTTGCCGCCGGCCACAGGAACTTCGGTGAGGAATTCCTCACCGGCCAGCCTATCTTCGACCTCGCCGCGCCCATCATTGATCTCCGGTGAGAATGGCGCTTCTATTCCCCCTCTCCGTTGCTCTCCCCGACCCCTCTACACCGTATCCCGCCGTGGACAGAAGCTGGCCGCCGCGCCCGTTGTCGTAGCCGTGGCCCGAGACGTCCCCGTGAGCCCCCACTGGCACCACTCGTTGCGCACGGTCGCAAGGCACACGCCCGTTCCTCCAGTTCCCTTCCCCGTGGCCGAAAACACGATTCCGGCGAGTCTCCGGCAAGCACAGACGTCGCCGGCGACGACCCGACCATTAGGCCTTAACCCTGCTGCTAATCCCCCCTCCTATCTCTATGACAGTGGGCCCCGGGCCCCTTAATTAAACCCCACTTAAAAAAACAGAGGGGATTAACCCCCCTAGTCACTGACCAGTGGGACCCCCCGTCAGGGCTGCCCCCACGTCATGCTGACGCCAGCATGATGCAGTAAAGCTAAATCATTAATTAAATCAGAAAAAGGCAGAAAATAAGCAAAACTTTGAATATTAATATCTTTTAAACCATAACTCCAAATGAAAAGATTTTTATATGAAAAATGATCAGAAGAAAATGCTCTATCCAAATAACAAACTTTCAACCATGTTTGAGTTGATTACAATATGGAACCAGTAGCTTGTGCTATATGGCTTAAATGGAAATAATTCAAATTAAATGCTTATGCGATTCCAACTTAAACATTTGCTATGCAATACACTTCACATGGACATAAGAAGCACAAGAAACCCATGTTCATCATCATACCATGCCATATTTATTGTGCATCGTAATTTATCAATTGTGTGCTTTACTTCCAGTGCTTCGGTGATTGCATATTCTCGGTAGAGTTGATCTCGGAGGTGAGTTGAACCTCACGTCAGAAGAGTGTTACATCGTGATCGTCAGCAAGGCAAGCACCCCCTCTTTGATCATGTCGATAAAATCCCAGTTCCCTCTCATTATCGCTTATGCATGTTTAGGATGTCACCATGATACGTTCTACCGCTAGTTTAACCTATTCCTTTGCATGACCTATCATTTTGTCACAGTAGTAAGCAAACTACAATCCTAGCAGATGTAGGAGTTGTTTGATATCATGTGGCCCCTGCAACTGTTACAACTTATTTCATGCTTAGAGGTTACAATGAGGTTACTTTGTCGTGAGTCGGGATGGTAGTGATCATGTGAATGATGGTGGTAACGTGTTGGTGAATTTGACCTAAACAAGGTGAACGATGAGAGGCTGTGTAGGAGTACACAGTGGGTTGTCTCGTTGAACACTGCCTTAAGCCCGAGTTCTTGTGTTGTTATCCAAGACTAAGAGTACGACAACACATTGGGCTCACTGACCTCTCTCGGCCTAGTACCTCACCCCGTACCAAGTCCAGGAGTCGCAAGTAGTTCGCACTTTAAACGATCTCAAGCAGGTACGCCAAGGTAAGTGGTGGACGTAGGTTGTGGGCACGTTGAATCAAGTGATCATGATTGAGTTGAGCTTGATGGCGGTCACACAACGTTTGAGTCCGCATCGTAAAATTCGGCTGGATTCCGATCGTGGTTCCAACTCAAATAGGCGACTCCCTAGGACTAGAAATGGTTCAGTGAGTGAAGTGTCGTGGAAACATCCTCGCCGGTACTCGCTTGAAGGGTCCACTCCCAGGCGGTAACTGATGCGTGCGTGTGTGTAGCAGTACACCCCTGCAGGGTTAATGCACTATTCGAATAGCCGTGTCCGCGGTTATGGACTACTTGGAGACCTTTACCTGATCATAGACAAATTCAATGGTTACTCTAAAATTGCCAAGGTAAACGTGAGTGCTATGGTTTGCTTTCTCGTGGGGAAGTCGAGGAAGGATCATAGTGGTGTATTGGTTGGAGACTTGATACTTGGACTCGTGTACGCTTCTTACCTCTTTCTGGTATTCGTAGTACATGACTAGCCAAGTCAAAGCTGGCACTTCTGCATTGAAACCCCACCCCCTTTGCCTTGATACTTGAGCATGAGTAGTATAGATCTGATGTAAGTCTTGCTGAGTACGTCTTTGTACTCATGTTTGCTTATTTTATGTTTTAGAGACGAGACCACTGACCCTGATGGTGGCCTCTACCTCGAGCTCGACATGGACTAAGTCGTATAGTTCCAGACAGCAGCCTGTGCCCTTTGGAAGGTCGTTGCATTTTCTTTCAGGCTTCTTAAGCCATTTGTTAAACTTGTCTTTACTAAGACATAATTTGCTTCCGTTGATGTTTGATGTAATGTTGGATCACAACCATGTGATCTCTGCTTGTAATACAACTAATATGTCTGCTCTGTTTAGCAGAAGTTATAAATACTATGAGTTTGTAGAGTTCATGTTGTGATTACCTGCTGTTTACACTGGACATGTATGCTGCGTCTATGATTATAGCAAGCATGTCTTAGTGTGGGGTTCGATAGCTTAGTTGAGTTCTTTCCGTCGGTCTTTTATACACCAAGTGGCCCTTAGATGTGCTCAGCTTGGGGCATCGCGATGCGATTGCTCGTGACTCAGTCACGTGGCACACTTTGTTGTATGATTGAGCCCGCCCGAGACCCCGACTAAGAGATCGGGCTGGAGTGTGTTTATGTAAGTGTTATGATTCAATCGATAATATGGTTGAGGCGACTTGTCTATGAGTATGGGATTTCACCACCCATAAACATTTAGACTCGCGAGCGGACGATGAGGACCCATCTCAGTTGATCATCCGGCCTGGATGGGATGCCCCTCACATTCGATGCTTTCCGAGAGTGTTCTGTGCTTGGCCTTGTCTGCTTAGACAAGTGAGTATGGCTCTCGGCTCTCCATATGACTGTGTTGTAACAGGAATTACATACGCAAACCCCGGGTCCCGACACGAGGGTAGGTTATCCCGACCTCGTCCAGACGGTAGAGACCGATTCGAGAGCGCGGCCGGCTTTTGAGTTGGATGTCGACTCACCGGGGGCCACCCGGATTTGTGTGTTGTTAGTTAGAGGGGCTATGACGTCTGGATCTCTCGGAACAACTCTTCAATGAGTGTCTTTAATGGGCCCAACTGAGAGAGCTTGGCATGCGTGCGGAGCCTTGTAATGGGCAGTTGGTACACCCCTGCAGGGTTAAATCTTTTCGAGAAGCCGTGTCCACAGTTATGGACGACTTCAGACCTACTCCTTGCTCATAGACAACAACAACTGAGATAATCTTAATATAACTTGATCAATGTGTGTGTGCCTTGACTGCTTCTTCTTCGTCGGGCTGCGAAGAGGAGGACAAGGATATGATAGGTGTTATGCTTGCGTAAGTAGGTGGATAGCAGACTTATTGGAGGCGATTCCTCATCGAATTCTTGGTTCTCATCTTACTCTAAAATAGACCATTAGCCACTCATATATTGCTAGTGCGTCTGCAACCTCACCACTACCCCCATCTTACCCGTGAGAAGTTAGTTACAAGACTTTTGATATAGCTCACCTCCTTGTTTTCTCTTTTACGCACGTTATGCAAACGACATTGGACTACAGAGGAGCTTGACGACCCTTCTTCTGGACGCCTTCGCGAAGACTCGACGACAACTAGTTAGGCGGATCCCGTCAGAGAGCCTGGACCCATGTGCTTATGGGAATGGTGTGTTTTACCTTTGCCACTAGGCATTTGAATGTAGTCTGTAGTCAGACATGTATCTTCCGCTGATGTAATTTATTAAGGCAGTTGTATGCCGTTTGTATGAGGTGTTGTATCCTTGTAGCTGTAATGTTGTGATATCATGTTGAAATCCGGGGCATATGGCTTCGTCATATGTCACGGTGGGACCGATATGTGCTTCGTCCCCGGATCTGGATGGGAACATCTAGATCTGGAACAGTACCGCATATCGGGCCTTCCAAGAGGACATTATTTTGTATGCTCATTCTCTTGGTTGCACAAGCCACACTATCTTTGCGCGTGTGTTCTTTTATTGCCCCCCTCTATATTTGTGATCACTTGCTTTGCATTTGGAGTTCTTTGGATTGCTTTCAACTCTTACAATATCTTGGACTTCAATTTGCTTGATTTTTGTGCCACTAATCCCTACCAAGCTCCACTATAAACCTTTGGTTGTAGGTGTATGTTGGAACAAGGTTCACTACCTAGGGCACTCTTTTTCATTCACCAAGTACTACACCGCTTGATTCTTCATCAACTTGGGTAAAAGGTAACTTTGGTATTGTTCTTTCCATTTCTACTCACATCTACCTCGAGTGCTATGATGGATAGGGACGGTACATGTTCCGAGCTCAAGACCAACACCTCCACGAGCTTCTTCGACTCAGACGATGACATTGAGCTCCATTTTTATGGTACTCATGACCCGGAGGAGTACCTCGAATGGGAGGAGAAGATGGACTCTTAATTCATACATCGCCAAGTCAACTTAGAAGAACATGTGGAGCGTGCTACACGACACTTCTATGACTACACGTTCACATGGTGGATGCACCAATCTTCACCGAGCCCACAAATTAGTTGGTCCATGTTGAAGGGCGCTATGCGGCAAGAGTTTGTGCCTCCCACACTCTTCGAAGATCTTCGCCACCATTTGGAGCACACCACTCAAGGATGCAAGCCACTCGATGAGTAACTCTTGGAGATGAAGCAAACCTTGAGAAGAGCCGGTGAGGACGACCCCATGTGGATGAAGTTCTACATCACTAGAGGCTTGAAGGACTTCTCCCTCACCACGGCCATGCGGCTCCAGAGCCACACCTCCATCGACGACTTATACGATGATGTTCTTGTTGGATATGTGCCCTAGAGGCAAATTAATAAAGATATTTGTCACATATCCGTATTGTTCAGAATACATTTTATACTATGCTAGAACTGTATTACTCGGAAACACTAATACACGTGTAGTATATAAACATCCATCCCTAGTTAAACTCAGGTATACTAGCTCATTGGACAATTGATGATCAAGGTTTCCTAATCATGAGACACATAAGTCTATTGACAATGAGGTCATATCATTAGGAGAATGATGTGATGGACACCCACCCACCTAAAGCATTGCGATATGATCAAGTCACATAGTTCAACATTGCGATGACTTTGTAACATATGACTTAGTCCTTAGACCATAATGATCATACATAATTGCTATCTACTAGGAGGCTTTGATTTGCATCCACCGCCTGACTGAAATATGATGGTCATAAAGGTGTACTTTGGGCATTCTGAAATATATATGTTGTTGAGTATGAAAAAGATCAAAGCGGGATTTGTCAGTCCGAGTGACGAACATGTACGCTGGGCCCACTCGATAATATTGCGTCAATACCTTGCAAGGAAGTGACTAGGTCACAAGAGATGTAATAGGCACATACGAGTAAACTTGTTAGTTGAGAACGAGGTGTGAACTAGGTATAAGGATACCGAAGATCAAACCTCGGACAAACAAAGTACCACAGGACAAACGGATCAAGTCTTATCATTAACGGTTTCCAACAGTGATTGAAGTTCATTCGATGGAAGCGCAGGGGGTATCAAGGATTGTAACCAGGTCCAATTGATTAGTCATTGATCAAGAGGGTGTCTTGATCATGTCTCCTGTTTCCCGGACCGTAGGGTGTCACAATTAAGGGTAATCGATGCATAGGGATAGATTCGGGATCATCGGTGAAATAGGAGAGAGCACCGGAATTCTTCCGGGAGAGAACGGAAGTTGTTCCAGATATTTTGAAAGGTTCAAAATAATGTTTAATTATATTTAATAATGTTTTATTATTTAATTAACATAATTAAATATTAAAATATATTTAAATTAATTAATTAAATGGGAAAAAGTCATATGGGCCTATTTGAGGCCCATTAGAGGAAGGAGGGGGGACCCCCCCTTGGCCATGCGCCAAGGGAGGGCCCCACCCCCCGAAGGATGGAGCACCCCCCTACCAAGGGTTTAGTCCCACATGAGGGAGGGGAGGAGGATCCCACCCCTTGGCCTATATAAGGAGGGGTAGACCCCCCTTGTTTGGAGTTTTCACTTAGTTTGGAGTTCTCCACGACTCCACCATAGCAGCCCGTCGCTCTGCCGGAGTCGGGATCCGAATCCGTCTTCTTTCCGCTACTCTCCTAGTTTGGAGCCCGGATGGAACATCGGTTGCACAGTACATGTGTAATATCCTGGAGGCACTACACCTGTAGTGCTATTTCATCGTCTGGAGGTCGCCGGGAGTCTCCATCGCCGGTGGTCTTCAACACGACAGGGAGGTCGTAGTTTTGAGTCTACGCCAACCACGTTTGCAAGAACGTTTCCCTCTTTCGCTCTTCAAAGGTATGAACTCCGATTCCCTTCGTTACTTTACATCGCCATAGCATAGATCTTGGGTTCGGGTAACGTAGGTATGAAAATTTGTGTTTTCTGCCCGGTATCCCAACAGTGGTATCATGAGCTAGCTATGCGTAGATGTATTGTATGGGTAGAATACATCTTGGATGTGGGCATCAATTCTCCAATTGTTATCCTCCCACGTGTACTCAATTAGCATTGCGGCAATGTCCTGATGAAGCGGTCTCGACCGACCTTACGCGTTTACGCGAGACTGGTTCCACGCTTGACAAATGGCTTGTACCATATAAGTGGCTGGGGGGTGTCTGTCTCTCTAACATTAGCGATGCGAAGATGTTTGCAACGGAGGGGCCCGACAGGGGTGTAATAGAGACGATTGATGACAAGGGGGTGACCCCACGACTCCTATGGATGAGCCTACCCAGTGTACCCGAAGACAGAAGGCCCACAAAGATGCCGCCTGGGCTCAGCCTTGGCCCACTAGTGGCACCGACGTAGGAGTCCACGACCCGTAAGGAAGGGACAAACCTGTCGTGCGGTACATGATTAGGGTTAGGAAACCTCATCTGTAATCCAAGACGGATTCCCCGAGACCTAGCCTAGTATATAAGGGCTAGGAGGGGAGATGTCAAAGGCAACCAAGACATAATCTGTAACCCTAGCCTTAAGCGCACCAGCCTTGGACTTCTCTGTAATCGCATCTCCAAGCAATAATATCGAGCAGGAACGTCTCCTCCTGTTAGCCGACGAGCTATCGTCCAACCTGTGCCTCTCATGACTAACCCAGGGTCTCTGACCATGGGATTTTCCGGGGTCGATCCCCGTCAATTGGCGCCGTCTGTGGGAACTACACAGGTTGGAATTACGATCTCGGCGGTTCCGTCTTCAGCAAGCCACAACTCAAGAGAAAGAACCAGATCCAATCTACCCAAAGATTTCAAGATCACGGCAAACATCTCTGCCGCCCAATCGAGATTGCTCGGCCTGCAGCTACGCCAGGACCAATACTATGGCGGCAACCGAGTCCACCGCCAGCAAAGGAGAAATCGACGACCCAAAAGAAAGGAGCGAGGGTTCTACGCAGAAATCCCGGTCGACGAACTACATCACGAAGCAGAGGACCTGCCGACCACTCGACGACCCACCGCCACCCAGGCACCCACCGCACAACAAGACACCGACTCCGAGCTCGAGATCAGCGATCGTCAAGATCACCGCCAGCGAAGCAGAAATCGACGACCTAGAAGACAGGCGCGAGGAATATACGAAGAGACCCCACTCGATGAGTCGCACTACGCAGCTACGCGCTCGCCGACCACTCGACGACCCGCCGCCGCGCGGACAGCTGTCGCCCGCCAGGACAGCGACTCTGAGACTTAGACCGGCGAATACTACAACCCAGATCAAAGGCCTGACGAATTCTCCAACCTTATAAAGAGCCAGAATCTGAGCGAGGGAATCAAAATCGACCCGCGAGTCCACGAGCACCCGGAGGATCACGCGCAGATCTTCCGAATCTCAAGGAGGAAACGACACGCCGGATCCAGCAAACTCACGATCAGGGAACAACTAGAAGAACCCTGCATGATCCACTGCTTCGAAAACGATCGGGGATTCGTCAGATCGAGTCACACTCTGGGAGACTGCCGCCTGTTCAACGAACTCGCCGACAGCCTCAAGGAAGAAAAACAATGAGAATCCAAGCGCACCCGAGGAACCGAGCAGTCGCCGACTCAAGGACAGGTGTACATGATCCTAGAAGGCAGGGTATCGCAAGCCCAATAGGACGCCTACACCCTGCAAGCCAGAGCAGCCGAGAACCTAAACACAGTCGAAGTCTACCAGCTACACACCGCAGAAACTAGTATCATGTTCTCCCAGAGCGATCACCCGCCTGCAGTCCCAAGGCCGGGGCACGCGCCCCTGGTACTCGATGCTCAAATCGGAGGGTACGACATGGACAGAATCTTCATGGACGGAGGCAACATCATGAACATAATCTTCTTCAGCATCCTACACAAGATGTTGATCCCACGATCAGTATGGAAGAAATCAAGCACCATGTTATACGGAGTAGTCCCAGGAGAAGCGGCTACTTCCCTTGGAATAATCGAGCTCGAAGTTGTCTTTGGCAGCAGACGCAATTTCTCAAGACACACCCTCGAGTTCGAAGTACTCGATTGGCAGTCGCAGTACCACGCCATACTGGGACGTCCAACATTCGCGCAATTCATGGAGATTCCGCACTACGCCTACCTCAAACTCAAGATGCCAGGATCCGCGGGCGTCATTACAGTCAACGGGAGCTTCACCAAATCAGACCAATGTGATCGCGACTTCCACAAAGTCTCCGACACATTTGGAGCCGATCAAGAACCCATAGAAATAGCCATGGCGACAGACAAAAGTATTTTTCCGCTAGCAAGTCGAAGCGAGTCAAAATAATATGGGCAAGACTTCAGGATCGACAGCGACACGGTCACCCACCAGGTGCACCCGACGGACCCAGAAAAGACAGTCCGCGTGTACGCCCACCTCCCGGAAGAGCAAGCGACTGCCCTCATCGCTTTCCTCCGTGAAGAATGGGAAAGCTTTGCCTAGTGCCCAGCCGACATGCCAGGAATACCGCGCGAATTCGCGGAACACGCGCTGCGCATCAAGCCAAACACCAAGCCAGTGAAGCAAGCACTACGAAGATTCTCAGAACCCAAGCGCAGAGCAATCGGGGAGGAGATCAACCGACTACTCAACGCTCAATTCATCCGAGAGACGAAGAAGGCCACTTGGATCGCCAACGCCATGTTGGTCCCCAAGAGAGACACAGACGTGTTGCGGATGTGCGTCGACTACGGGCCAGTCAACAAATACTGCCCAAAGGATCACTTTCCCCTGCCAAGAATCGATCAGATAATCGACTCGACAGCAGGATGCGACCTACTATTGTTCCTCGACGCCTACTCATGACACAATCCGGCCAGGACGGAGGAAAAATACGAAGAGCACGCCTTGGCCACCACCCCTTGCGGCACATCCTGCCGACCCAAAATGCCCTTCGGCCTCAGGAACAATATACCAGCGAATGACGCAAGCATACATGAGAAACCAGATTGGTGGAAACATCCAGGTCTACATAGACGAGATCATCATCACAATCAACGAACTTGGACCAGAAGCAGATACAGAGGATGACAACACAGGTGAACCAGCGCAAGTGGCAGCCGCAAACCAAATCGTTAATGAATAAGCCAACAACGCAGTCGAGGAGCCAGAGCCAGCCGCACCCGAAGACCCATCTTCGAGAGAGCCGCTCCTCAGATTCCTAATCGAAGGCACCCTACCGCAGGACGTCGCAGAAGCCAGATGCATCAGTCGGTGATCCAAAGCATTCACAGTAATCAACGGACAACTCTACAAGCACAACATTTCCCAGGTCCTACAAAAATGCATAGACGAGGAAGACGGCAAAACCCTACTACTGGAGATCCACGAAGGCACCTGCAGGCACCATGCCAACAGCCATGAGAAACGCAGAGGATATCATGCGGCGATGCATCCCCTGTCAAAAATCCTCCAGCAGACCGCACGCTCCAGCCTCAGAACTCAAGACCATACCACTCTCATGGCCGTTCGCCACCTGGGGACTCGACATGGTGGGCCCGCTCAAGAAATCATCAAAGGGAGGAAGAACACACCTGCTAGTAGCAGTCAACAAGTTCACCAAGTGGATCGAAGCAGTGCCCATCACCAGCTCCACAGCCCTCACGGCAGTGAATTTTATCAAATCAATCATCTTCACGTTCGGGGTACCACACAGCATCATCAGGGACAACGATACAAACTTCACAGTGGCAGAATTCCAGAACTTCTGCGAAGAACTGGGAATCAAAATCAACTACGCATCAGTCGTGCACCCGCAATCCAACGGCCAGGTGGAAAGAGCAAATGGCCTAGTATGCGGTGGAATCAAAAAACGGCTCCTTGCACCACTCGAGCAGGCCGCAGACAACTGGGTATAAGAACTCCCTGCAGTACTATGGAGCCTGCGCACTACCCCAAATACCGCAACCCAGTACACACCTTTCTTCATGGTGTACGGGGCAGAGGCAGTAGTACCGCATGAGCTCAAATTTGGGGCATCCCGGATCTCGGGGTACGAAGAAGAGGAAGCAGAAGAAGCACTACAAGATGACAAGGACACAGAAGACGAAGCAAGAGACACAACCCTAGCAAGGTCAGAGGGGTACGAGGACAAGCTGCGCACCTACCAAAGCAGCCGCCTGCGCACCAGAACCTTCAACAAAGCCACCCTGGTCCTACAGCTCATACAAGAGAAAGTCCACAAGCTTGCCCCCCAATGGGAAGGACCGTTCATAATCTCAGAAGTCATAGGAGGAGGCGCCTACAGGCTGAAGAACCCAAAGACGGACGAGGACGTGGGAAACCCATGGAACTTAGCGAACCTACGCCTGTTCTACCCATAGACTCCACTAGTCATGCTCGACTGGAAACTCATGTAACCGTTCGACGCAATAAAATGGTTTTGCCCAAATTCCACCACCTCAAAGCATTCGGGGGCTCGAGTACAAACTCCCCCCGAGAGACACTATCGTCGCTCACGCGATCTCTACTTAAAGCACCCAGGGGCTCGAGTACAAACTCCCCTCGAGAGACGCTATCGTCGCTCACGCGATCTCTACTTAAAGCACTCGGGGGATCGAGTACACACTCCCCCTGAGAGACGCTATCGTCGCTCACACGATCTCTACTTAAAGCACTCGGGGGCTCGAGTACAAACTCCCCCCGAGAGACGCTATCGTCGCTCACGCGATCTCTCCTTAAAGCACTCGGGGGCTCAAGTACAAACTCCCCCCGAGAGACGCTATCGTCGCTCACGCGATCTCTACTTAAAGCACTCGGGGGCTCGAGTACAAACTCCCCCCGAGAGACGCTATCGTTGCTCACACGATCTTTACCCAAAGCACTCGGGGGATCGAGTATAAACTCCCCCCGAGAGACGCTATCGTCGCTCACGCGATCCCTACTTAAAGCACTCGGGGGCTCAAGTACAAACTCCCCCTGAGAGACGCTATCGTCGCTCACGCGATCTGTCCTTAAAGCACTCGGGGGCGAAAGTACAAACTCCCCCCGAGAGACGCTATCGTCACTCACACGATCCCTACTTAAAGCACTCGGGGGCTCGAGTACAAACTCCCCCCGAGAGAGGCTATCGTCGCTCACGCGATCTCTCCTTCAAGCACTCGGGGGCTCAAGTACAAACTCCCCCCGAGAGACGCTATCCTCGCTCACGCGATCTATACTTAAAGCACTCGGGGGCTCGAGTAGAAACTCCCCCCGAGAGACGCTATCATCGCTCACGCGATCTTTACCCAAAGCACTCGGGGGCTCGAGTACAAACTCCCCCCGAGAGACGCTATCGTCGCTCACGTGACCTTTACTTAAAGTACTCGGGGGCTCAACTCCCCCCCGAGAGACGTCATCATCGCTCGCGCGATCTTAACCTCAAAAAGCCCGGTGACTCGAGCACACCTCCCCCGGAGAAACACTACCATCTCCCGCGCAGCCCGTAACTTAAGGGTCCAAGCAAAAACCCCCCGATAAGCGCCACTTGAGGAAAACCGTTTGGAATCAAAGAGAAGACACGACTACAACCAGGTGGAACACCAAGTACTTTGGAGAAATATGGATGGAGCACAAGACACAGACAATCCTTTAGTCTTCACCTGATCGCCAACGATCACCTAAAGACTCGGGGAATACTCCCATCGGGAGCGCTGTCGCGCACCCGATAAAAGACGGAAGTTAACGGAAGAACGACAAAGGAAACAAATCTCAGCCTACTTTCGACTCTCCAACTCGAACGTAGCCTCGGGGGCTACTCCCATCGGGAGCGCTGTCGCGCACCCGATAGAATCCACAGTACAAGGACTTAATGGACTTTAATACAGCTCTTGTTGAAAGACTTAAAGACAGATCACATTGCAAAGTACTCGAAGACAGATTCCATTACAAGGACTCAACCACAGTTCGAATTAAAAGGACCCAAAGACCATTCTCAGTACAAAAGACTCGAGTACATTGGACAGAAGGCAGCTCTGATTACTCGAAGGAAATCCTCATTACATGGAGAACTAACCTAGTTACAAAGACACAAGCAGCCGACAAAGACTACAACACCAATCACCCAAGGAATAACGACTTCTACATGTGTGCCCATGCTGGGATGGTTGGCGCCAATACGACGAGCATCATCACAAACAAAGGAGGAGTCAAAGCGGCCAGCTCATGATGTTAATGACATAACAAAAGGTGAAGCTCGACTTATTCGCGGAGCACCGAAGCTGATGCTCCACCAGCTTCTTCTCCAGCCCCACCAGCTTCTTCTCCAGCTCCACTCGAGTTGCCGGCGAAGACGACGCCGCCGCCTCCAGTTCTACAAGGTCGCCTAGCGTGCCCTCTTGATCGGTGGCTTGACGTAAAGGTCCTTCCCAGATCCGGAGGGCACAGCATCACCACCCGAGGAGTCGCCGGAAGATGAAGCCATTGAAGACGCAGGCGTGGGACTCCCCGACCTGCCGGAATTGTCGCTGCTTGTCTCCTGCTAGGACGGATCCATGAGATTGCCGCTCGGGTCAAAAGTGCGGATGGTGAGAGTATTTTCTCCATCAAAACGGGAACAGAGGGTATCACCATCACGCGAGTTCAAACTCCGAGAAAACGACTTCCAGCCAAAGGCAACAAAAATCAAGCGGGAACTATCGATCTCCAACTCAACATCAGAAGGATATCGAGTGCACCCCTGAAGACGAAGCAGCAAGCCATCAAGACTACGCTCAGAAACAATGGCATCAAATGCAGAAGGAATAAGAATGCGAGCAGCGTCCCAGCCACAGACGCGTAGAAGAAAGTCATAGCGACAAACACCCTCCTCTGAGGAAGAGGAGGAAGGCACCAACGCTGCCCCAAGACGGCCACCGCGAGAAGAGCATGGAGTACGACCACCGCGGCCACGACGAACACGACCGCGGCCAGTCATACCTGCACCTCGCTTGGGCCCCATGAGAAGAGGAAGAGAAAGAGGAAGATGAAGAAGAGGAGCAAGATGGGCAGAGGACGAACACTGCTGCTAGATGAAAAAGAGGGGTCTATTTATAGTACAAACCCAAGGGCACGCAGAAGCCCAGACGACCGCAACAATTAATTCAAAGACCAAGCGTGCCGGGCGATTCGAATTCCAAGACAAAGATGCTTTCACACGGGCGGCACTGTGCGCTGGACGCGTCCAATCTCGCGCATTTTCAATGTGAGCATCGGTAACTCAACAGGCGGTTGCAGCATGTCTCAAAGGCCATCATTATGACCGGTCATGAAGACATGATGGTTCATAGACAGAGCATCTCTGACGGTCCTCCAGCAAGGAGATCGTTATCCTTACCAAGAAGAGGTAAATTAAAGTGGCAGCGCAAAAGAAAAATGCAGCTTGCAAGCACCATTTTTACTGACTCAAATACAATTTTTAAAATATATTTAACTCCCATCGGGAGCGTACCCACCCATGAGAGTTTCGGGTGCTCCCTCACCTAAAGAAAAGACGTGCTCGAGTGATTACTCGCACCCATGAGAGTCTCGGATGCTCCCTCACCTAAAGAAAAGACATGCTCGAGTGATTACTCACACCCATAAGAGTTTCGGGTGCTCCCTCACCTAGAAGAAAAAACGTGCTCGAGTGATTACTCGCACCCATGAGAGTTTCGGGTGCTCCCTCACCACGACACACGATAAGCAGACTCGCACTCGCCATATCGTACGACCCTAGAGTATCGAGTGCTCCCTCACCCCGAGAGCGAAGGAGAGACTCGAGTGATTACTCGCAGAAATCTGAATACCCGAGCACTCGAAGACCTCCCAAGCAAGTACTCCTCTACATTACTCCTCGCCCGAGAGCTCGACAAAGCTCCGCGAGTGACCGCTAAAACAACTCACTTGATGTTTATTACAAGTGGGTGCATTGCTAACTAAGCTCCGTGCCTCGATAAAAAATACATATTCCTGGAACACGATACACTGTTCCTAGATGCCACGCAAGCTTAGCGCGTAGGTAAGACCCCGCTGCGCAGATCGGCCGGTCTGGGACTTGCCGCAGAGTGATTTCACTCCCAATCTTTCCCATGCGCTTGCATGATAGAAAAAGCCGGGCGGACGCGCCTAGGCTACGAACTTTACTGGCGGCAATTGATCACTATAAGACCTGCAGCGGCATGACTTTTGCTCGACACCAGTGTTCCAAGCTCATGTCGAGGGATGTTAGTTTGATTGGGCTACTACGGTATTTTCCACTAGTGCAATTCACCAAGGCTCGACCAGTCAACTCCTTGGGCCCTTTCAGCTTAGCATTCCGTCGAAACAGGTTTTGTCATGGCCACAGACTGCCAGCGACCCACGGTTGAACCGTGCATACATCGAAACGACGCAAGAATGGACTCGAGTCCCTGCGCGACTCTTCGAGCCCCCCAGCCACTCGGGGGCTACTAACGAGGGGGTGACCCCACGACTCCTATGGATGAGCCTACGCGGTGTACCCGAAGACAGAAGGCCCACAAAGATGTCGCCTGGGGTCAGCCTTGGCCCACTAGTGGCACCGACGTAGGAGTCCACGACCCGTAAGGAAGGGGCAAACCTGCCGTGCGGTACAAGATTAGGGTTAGGAAACCTCATCTGTAATCCAAGACGGATTCCCCGAGACCTAGCCTAGTATATAAGGGCTAGAAGGCGAGACGTCAAAGGCAACCAAGACATAATCTGTAACCCTAGCCTTGAGCGCACCAGCCTTGGCCTTCTCTGTAATCGCATCTCCAAGCAATAATATCGAGCAGGAACGTCTCCTCCTGTTAGCCGACGAGCTATCGTCCAACCTTTGCCTCTCATGACTAACCCAGGGTACCTGACCATGGGATTTGCCGGGGTCGATCCCCGTCAATTGAGGAATCGGTGTTGTGGCATGTTTTCGTAGGATAGAAATGGTTCTCTCTCTCAAAACCCTTAACAGCCATGTAAAAGTTGCATAAGCTAAAGTAGAAAGCGTTTAACTTTACTTTGCATGAAGGGGGATCATAGCTTGTATGATTTAAAGTTTTACATCCTGTTTTGCTAATATACTAGATATAACGACGGTAGCATTATAGGATGATCTCTCACCATAAAACCAAAAAAGTGTCCTTACCATAGTGAGCACCACCTGGAAAGATCAACATTATGGAGGCATCACATGTCACATGGGTGTCAAACATATTTGCGTTCAAATGAGGTGAGTGTAGCAAGCCTAGCATGCCCAGAAGCATGGCCTTGTATGACACAACAACAAATCACATAGGGTGTGGTGGCGAGCCTGGCATGTGCGGACATGGCCTCGGGACACAAGAGACCGAAAGGTCGAGCATGAGTCACATACATGATGTGATTGGCATGATGGCCTACCTTAAAGACATACTGATGGCCGTGACGATCGGGTGAGGTATGGTGTTCTAGGATTGTGTGATCACTTAGCAAAATTGAGAGATGTTTTCCTAAGTGGGAGTTTTAGAATTAATTAAAATTGAACTCCACATTATGAACAAAAGTCTAAATATGTATCTTTGTGAATCACCATTGTAGATGATAGAACCACGTCTCTCATTCAACTTAGGGTCATTCCTAGAGAAAGATAAACTGAAAACCGATGGGTCAAACTTCACCTCCTGGTTCCGTTTCTCCTCATTCCCCTCAAAATGTCCTATGTACTTGAGACTTCATTAGGTGATGCACCGGCAACTACCGCTACTCCGGGTGAGAAGAATGTCTACCTCATTAAGTCGGATGATTCCTCCCTTGTCAAGAAGGGTATGCTCTATGCCATGGAGGCTGAACTGCAGAAACAGTTCGAGAGTCTCAGTGCTTATGAGATAATCACTAACCTCAAGACCGTATTTGCACCTCAAGCCAGGGTCGAGAGAAATGAAGTTTCTGAAGCTTTCTTTTCGTCAAATATGGTAGAACACATCAACATGACTGGTCACATAGTCAAAATGTCTGACTACATTCAAAGCCTAAATAATCTAGAATTTAAGATTCCAGATGAAGTGGCGATTGATAGGGTGTTGCGTTCGCTACCCCTAGCTATGAGAGTTTTGTGTTGAAATACAACATGCAACGACCGGCTAAGACCCTTTCTGAATTGTTCACAATACTGAAAATTGTTGAGATGGAAATCAAGAAGGAGCACAGCTGCACCAAGTACTTAGAAGATAAGAAGGCCGGCAAGGTTGCCGGAAGAGACATGGATATATGTGATATACATGTTATTGATGTTTTCCTGACAAGTTCTCGGAGCAACATCTGAATATTTGATACCAGATCAGTTGCTCACATCTGTAACTCTCAGGAGGGGCTACAGAATAAATGACTCTTGCGGAAGCGTGAAGTGATGATGCGCGTTGGAAACAGTTGCAAGGTTGATGTAATGTCCGTTGGTACGCTCCATCTTAGTCTCCCTTCAGCATTGATTCTTGTTTTGAATAACTGCTATTATGTACCCATGTTGAGCATGAACATTGTGAGTGGGTCTTGATTAATGCAAGACCATTATTATTTTAAATCCGAGACAACTGGTTGTTCGATTTATAAGAATAATGTCTTCTATGTTCATGCACCGGTGCGTAATGGTTTATTCTTGATGGATCTCGAATATCATGACTCCCACATCAATAACATAGAGGCCAAAAGATTAAAGGCTAGTAACGAAGAACACATGACGATGTGGCATTGTCGTCTTGGTCATATTAGTATTAAACGCACGGAGAAGCTTCATAAAGATGGACTTCTGGACTCACTAGATTTTGGATCTCTTGACACGTGCGGCCATGCCTGATGGGAAAAATGACAAAGACTCCATTCAATGGAATAATGGAGCGTGCGGCAGACTTATTAGGGATCATACATACTGATGTATGTGGACCAATGAATGTCACCACACACAATGGATTTCGTTACTTCGTGACCTTCACGGAGACTTAAGTATATACGTGTATATCTACTTAATGAAACACAAGTCTGAAACCTTTGAAAATTTCAAGGAATTTCAGAGTGAGGTCGAGAATCAACTCGGGAAGAAATCAAGCACCTTCGATCCGATCGAGGAGGCGAATATTTAAGTCACAAGTTTGGAACTCATCTTAAGACTTGTCATTGTACCACAACTTACGCCAGCTGGAACACCTCAGAGAAACGGTGTGTCCGAGCGATGTAACCGAACACTATTGGATAGTGTACGGTCAATGATGTCTCATACCGACTTACCTACATCATTCTGGGGGTATGCATTAGAAAATAGAAACCGCCGCTTACGGTCTTAATAGGGTACCATCCAAATCCGTGAAGACAACACCGTTTGAAGAATGGTTTGGCAAGAAACCAATGTTGTCTTACCTGAAGATTTGGGGTTGTGAGGCTTATGTTAGGAGACTTCAGCCTGACAAACTTGAATCTAAGGCGGAGAAATGCGTCTTTGTAGGATATCCAAAGGAAACTGTTGGATACACCTTCTACAAACAGTCTGAGGGCAAATATTTTGTCGCCAAGACTGGACACTTTCTTGAGAAAGAGTTTCTCTCTAAAGAATCGAGTGGGAGGAAAATAGACCTTAATGAAGTGACTGAGCAATCACTCGTAATGGAACATCCGGCAACATAAATTGTTCTGGAACCATCTTCCACAGTGGGAGATGAAGAAGGTGGTCAACATGAATTTCAAAACGATCATGACATACATGATGATCATGATGAGAATGAAGAGGAACCTATTGTTCCACGTAGGTCAACAAGAATTCGTCAAGCTCCAGAGTTTTACGATCAACTTGTGAATGCAGTCACGGTTAATGAACCTAACGAACCTACAAACTACAAAGATGCAATGGAAGGACCCGAGTCCAAGAAATGGCTAGAAGCCATGAAATCCGAAATGGACTCCATGTACACCAACAAAGTATGGACTTTGGTGGATATTACCGAGGACCGCAAGGCTGCCAAGAATAAATGGATATTCAAGAAAAAGACTGACGCAGACGGAAATGTTTCTGTCTATAAATCTCGACTTGTCGCAAAAGGGTTTCGACAAGTTCAAGGAGTTGACTACGAGGATACATTCTCTCCTGTAGCGATGATAAAGTCTATTCGGGTCTGCTAGCGATCACTGCCTATCATGATAACGAGATATGGCAGATGGACGTGAAAACCGTGTTCCGTAATGGCAACATTGAGGAATAGTTTTATATGATGCAACCGGAAGGTTTCATTGATCCTAAGAACGCTGGTAAGGTGTGCAAGCTTCAACGGTCCATCTATGGGTTGAAGGAGGCATCTCGGATCTGGAACCTTCGATTTGATGAGGTCATCAAAGCGTCTGGATTTGTCCAAAACGTCAAAGAGTTCTGCGACTATATGAAAATGAGTGGGAGCTCTGTGGAATTCCTTGTGTTATATGTGGACGACATATTACTGATAGGGAACGATGTGAAATTCTTAGAGAGTGTGAAGGAATAATTGAATGGACAATTTTCCATGAAGGACCTAGGTGAAGCTGCGTATATTCTAGGAATTAAGATCTATAGAGATAGACCTGATCGCCTACTGGCCTTGAGTCAAAGAACTTACATTGAGAAGATACTTAAGAGGTTCAGTATGGATAACTCCAAGAGAGGCCTCTTGCCAGTTATAAAAGGTGTTAAGTTAAGTGTGACTCAATGTCCAACAACAACAAAGGAAAAGGAGGAAATGTCCTCAAAGCCCTATGCCTCAGCCATAGGTTCTATAATGTATGCTATGCTATGTACTCGGACGGATCTGGCTCTGGCAATTAGTTTGACTAATCGCTGCCAGCGTAATCCTGGAATGATTCATTGGATCGCAGTAAAGAACATCCTGAAATACTTATGAAGGACGAATGATCTCTTTCTCGTTTATGGAGGATGTGAAGAGGAGTTGGCCGTAAAGGGTTACGTCGATGCTGGCCTTAACTCTGACACAGATGACTCAACGTCCCAGTCGGGATATATCGGGATATATGTTCATGTTGAATTGCGGCGCAATTAGCTAGAGGAGTGGCAAGTAGTCAGTCGTCTCCCAATATACTATGGAGTCGGAGTATATTGCCGCTTGTGAAGCGTCAAATGAAGCGTATTGGCTGAAGAAGTTCGTGATCGATCTTGGTGTCTTTCCCAGCTGCACTGACCCCGTTGGCATTTTCTGCGACAACAGGGTGCCATTGCTAATGCGAAGGAACCAAGAACTCACTCTACAACCAAGCACATTATCTGAAAGTTCCATGTGACGCGGGACTACGTCAAGGATGGTCATACTAGGATTCACAAAACACATACGGATCTGAACGCAGCAGACCCAATGACTAAACCTCTTCCACAAAGCAAGTTTGAATAACACCGAGAGACTATAGGTGTTAGATACATGCCAGATGTAAACTAGGGTAATTTTTACTCTAGTGCAAGTGGGAGACTGTTGGATATGTGCCCTAGAGGAAAATTAATAAAGATATTTGTCACATATCCGTTTTATTCATAATACATTTTATACCATGCTAGAACTGTATTACTCGAAAAAACTAATACACGTGTAGTATATAAATATCCATCCCTAGTTAAACTCAGGTATACTAGCTCATTGGACAATTGATGATCAAGGCTCCTGATCATGAGACACATAAGTCTATTAAAAATGAGGTCATATCATTTGGAGAATGATGTGATGTACACACACCCACCTAAAGCATTGCGATGTGATCAAGTCACATAGTTCAGCATTGCGATGACTTTGTAACATATGACTTAGTCCTTAGACCGTAACGATCATACGTAATTTCTATCTACTAGGAGGCTTTGATTTGCATCCACCGCCTGAATGGAATATGCTGGCCATAAAGGTGTACTTTGGGCATTCCGAAATAGATATATTATGAGTATGCAAATAGATCAAAGCGGGATTTCTCAGTCCGAGTGACAGACAGGTACTCTGGGCCCACTCGGTGATATTGCATCAATAGCTTGCAAGGAAGAGACTAGGTCACAAGAGATGTAATAGGCACAGACAAGTAATTTTATTTGTTGAGAACGAGGTGTGAACTAGGTATAGGTATATCGACGATCAAACCTCTGACAAACAAAGTACCGCAGGACAAAGGGATCAAGTCTTATCGTTAACGGTTTCCAACAACGATTGAAGTTTATTTGATGGAAGTGCAGGGGCTATCAAGGATTGTAACCAGGTCCAATTGATTAGTCATTGATCAAGAGGGTGTCTTGATCATGTCTGCTGTTTCCTGTACCGTAGGGTGTCACACTTAAGGGTAATCGATGCATTGGGATAGATTCAGGATCATTGGTGAAATAGGAGAGAGCACCGGAATTGTTCCGGGGGAGAACAGAAGTTGTTCCGGATATTTTGAAAGGTTCAAAATAATGTTTAATTATATTTAATAATATTTAATTATTTAATTAACAGAATTAAATATTAAAATCTATTTAAATTAATCAATTAAATGGGAAAAATGCATATGGGCCTTTTTGAGGCCCATTAGGGGAAGGAGGGGGTTCCCCCCTTGGGCCATGCGCCAAGGGAGGGCCCCACTCCCCTAAGGATGGCGCAGCCCCCCTACCAAGGGTTTAGTCCCACATGGTGGAGGGGAGGAGGATCCCACCCAGTTGGCCTATATAAGGAGGGGTAGACCCCCCCCCCCTTTTCCTTCATCTCATTGACTTATCTCTCTCTCTTTCTCCTACCTCGAGCGGACTCCCCTTGTTTGGAGTTTGCACTTGGTTGGGAGTTCTCCACCATAGCAGGCCGTGGCTCTGCCGAATCCGGGATCTGAATTCGTCTTATTTTTTCCGCTTGTTGGTTCAGAGCCCGGAGGGAACATCGGTTACATCGTGCGTGCGTAATCTCCTCGAGGCACTACACCTGTGGTGCTACTTCATTGTCTGGAGGTCGCCGGGAGTCTCCATCACCGGTGGTCTTCAACACGAATGGGAGGTCGTAGTTCTGAGTCTACGCCAACCACGTTCTCAAGAACGTTTCCTTCTTTCGGTCTTCAAAGGTATGAACTCAGATTCCCTCCGTTACTTTACCTCGCCATAGCATAGATCTTGGGTTCGGGTATCGTAGGTATGAAAATTTGTGTTTTTCCCCGTATCCCAACAGTTCTCGTGATGGTAAGTTCCATCAAGGAGGTGGAGTCTACTAGCTCCCAAGTCCAATTCACACTGACCACGCCTCAAGACGGTGAGCATGACGATGATTCCACCAAGGTGGAGAGCGAGGATCTGTTGGAAATATGCCCTAGAGGCAATAATAAAATGTTATTATATATATTTCCACGTTCGTAATTAATGTTTATATTTCTGTGCTATAATTGCAATGACCCTGACTATGAGATTCAGAAGAAAACTCACTTGCATGTGTGGAAATGTAAACACCAAGAGTTCCTGGTTTAGCCTCTAAGACCAGATCATGTGTTAACTGATGATTACGTTTTCTTAATCATGGACATTGTTCTTGTAACAAGGATGTCAGTAGAAATGGGAACATATTGTTAGCAGAACAATGATGTTGAACCGACCCCAGTATTGAATGATATACTTAGAGATCACATCGTAACTAGGTTATAAGTCATATCATGAAATGTTATCATATACGTAATTCCTTAGACCATGAGAGTATCGAGTTGCATCACACAGGAAGACATGCTTTGGTTCTTAGATGAATCCTCCCGTAAATGGGAAGTAGTAAAATAAATTCTGGGTATGTCAGATGGTGTGGCTAGTGAATGTGATAGTTCAAGAATGGGATTTGCTCCTTCACGATGAAGAGATATTGACTTTGGGCCCACTCGGTATGACGGTATGCATTCTAGTCTGGCCAGACGCATTGTGATTTAATCACGGGGATACCGGAATACAATAACGAGAAATAGAGACAAACAAGCAAAGAGGATAACAAGTGGCTTGTGTTCAAGAAGTTGTTACACATGGGTGCCAAACATCTCTCCTCTAACTTTGTCATATATCACGAAGCAAAGGGAATGGTACATGACTAAACATAAAGGTTCACTCGAAGTTTATTCGTGTATGTGCGGGAGTCAACATGGGTGTCCATGGCTCCGCTGTTGATTATTGGCTATTGACAAAACGCTGTTGACCTATGTCCGTTAGATGTTCTGAGTCATGTCCGCATTATACCGAACCTATTGGGTCACACACTTAACGAGTAGTAATCTGTTAGAGAACTAGGAGATGAAAAGAGAAAGGATACCGAAATTGTTTCGGATGGAACCGGAAGTGTTCTGGGTAGCACTAGAAGTGTTCTAGGTGGTGCCGAATGGTTTTAGAATATTCGAGAACGGTCTCGAATGATTCCGAAACATTCAAGAAGAGTCTTGAAGTGGTAACAAGACATCCGTGATAGTCTCGGAAGGTTTTGCAACATTCGGTAATAGTTGTGGAAAGGTTACGAAACATCGGGAAATTGTTTTGGGACTTCCGGAAATGTTCCGAGAGGTTTCGGAAGGTTCCCGGGAGCTTATGGAAGTATCCGGAGGGTTAAGGAACTCTCCAAACCGCGGAAACCGACGTTAGACCAAGTAGGAAGGTCCACAAGGTCGTAACTTGGAAGGAAAAGGACTTTCCTTGAGTCCAAGGCCCAGACGCCAGGGTCCCTGGCGTTTTGGACCAGGACGCCGGGGTCCGCGGCGTTTCGGCGGGGAATCCGTGTTGGACTCCTCCTGGTGGCCAAAACCGACTTTGGGGAGAAACCTCGCCCAAGTTGCGACCCCAGGCTTCCACCTATATATTCGGGGGCAGGGGTAGCCCCAAAAACACACCAGAAAAGCCCCAAGGCTGCCCGAGCTAAATCCCACGCGCCTCTAATTCTCTTCGGGCTAGGTCGTTCTAGTCTGGACGCCGCTAGGCTCTTCTCCCTCTAGTTTCTCTCGGTGGCGTTCTTCTCTGGACGGCGGAGCGCTGCTGGATTGCTACATCGGGATGTGTGGATACCGGTAGAGGGATCATACCTTTGATCCTTCTTCGAGGTCCTTCTTCTTCCTCGGAGATCATGTTCGAGGGACTTGTTTGTGGGACTTGATCGGGACGGATCGCGGGGCGGTTCAAGGGATAGATCGCGCAACGGATCGTGGAACGGTACGCGGGATCGATATCCTCGCGGTTGGGAGGTCATTGAAATTCCTAGCTGCGGGGATCTGCACCGACGGTCTTCACCAACTCTACTACGATGGAGGAGATGATGATATGACCGAGCATGGTATGTTCCCTTCGGCCATGGCAGCGAGTGAGGACGTCTTCTATGATGCCCTCTCGGAGGATTATGATGATGCACCACGTCACATGGCGTACATCTTTGGAGGCGTTATGGATGAGGAGGTTGAGCATCGGATCTTCCCTTCAACTAAGGCGGCGAATGGAGTTGAGTATGGCGATTAGTGCACCTACATTCCTCCTACACCCATACATGATGAGATACACCACATCCCATGTGACAGTGAGACACACCCACCCCAATTGAGTGAGAGTGAAAAAACGAGTGAGTTGTGTGACACCACCACAAATGAGAGTGAGTGCATTTCCTTTGAGAGGATGAGAGTGACCACCACTAGCCCCATATATGATGAGATGCCTCAATTACCATGTGAGAAGAGCCACCACCACCACCACTTGAGTGACTCCACCATATGTGAGTTTGAGTGCACCCACCTAGAGGGAGGGAGTGAGCTACCACAAATGATGAGTGAGGAATTTGATAGGTCTTGTGAGGCCAATTTATTTTCTAACAACTTACCCTCTACTCCTATTGTGTCTTCTCCTTTGGTGCTAGGTCTCCTATATGATGACGCACCTATCTTCGACAAGTACCCCCCTCAAATGGAAGAGATTATGGCCATGGAGGAACAAGACGAACCCACCACATGGTTCCATCAATATGATGATGTTGACCACAAATTGGTCTTTTCTACCTCACCTAAACCACATGAGCGGAATGGCCACGATAACATAGGTGATGGTACTACTCTTGTCCCACTAGTGGACCCTAATTACTTGCGTGATGATGATCTTCCTATTGCCATGCTTCATGCTTGTGTGCCCAATACATGCATTGATAAGCCACCTATCTATGATACATATGATGATGAGCATGTAGACCGCATTAGTTGTGATGCCACCTTGCATAGGATATCTTGTGAAAATTCTTTAGGTCACATCATGCTTGATCACTGATATGTACAAAATGCATCACTGTTTTATATAGTAATTATTTCCTATTCACTGATATATTTCATGTTATGATGCTATTCTTATGTTGTTTTGGCTTGTTTTACACAGTTTGCAAAATTCCGACGCCGAAGCAGCAGACACATGATTCAGCGGTAAAAAGTGGACACCGATTTGCTAAAACAGAAGACCTGCAAATTACCTGAAAATTGATGGAGGCCATTTTCCAGAAGGATGACAAGGACACGCAGAACAGGAGCCAGAGGGGCCACAAGGTGCCTAGGCGTCCACCTGGCGCAGCCCCCACACTGACCGTGCAGGGAGGGCGCCTGGACCCCTGGGGCTACTCCCGGCTCCCCCTCTGGCCTATATAACACTCGTGACCCAAAAACCCTAAAATAGAGGAGTTTCACGAGTTCCGCCGCCGCTCCGTGGCGGAAACCTACAGAGAAGAAAATACATCTCCGGCGGGCAGATTCCGCCGGGGAGACCACCTCCCGGAAGGGGACATCATTGATACGTCTCAAACATATCTACTTTTCCAAACACTTTTGCTATTGTTTTGCCCTCATTCTTGCATGACTTGAGATAAACTAACCCGGACTGACGCTGTTTTCAGCACAGTTGCCTGTATGGTTTTCTGGTGAGCAGGTAAATGGATTTTTAGACATCTCAGAAAATTCCTAGAAAAAATACAGAAAATCCATGCACCCGAAGGGACCCAGGACCAGAAGGTGGGCGAGAGGGGATCCAGTGGCCCCCAGGCACCTAGCTGGCGCGGCCAACCCCCTGGCCGCGCCCACAGGGCGCCTGGGTGGGTCCCACCCCCTCTTGTGACCTATCTTGGCCCCTATTTATTCTCGTGACGAGGAAACTCCAAAACAGAAGTCGCTTTTCCAGAACCCGTCGCGGAGCCGCCGCCAACCTCTGTTCTTCTTCGGGAGGGCTAATCTGGAGGATGATTTGGCCTCCGGAGAGGGGAGATCGTCGCCATCGTCATCACCATCACCACTCCATCCTCCCTCCATGACTTCTATTCACATGTGTGAGTAATTACCTGCTGTAGGTAAAGGGTATGGTAGGGATTGGATGAGATTGATCATGTAATAGTTCGTCAGATTGTTGGGGGCATGTTGCCTATCATCTACTTTGGTGTTTATCATGTTTGCTACAACTTGTTGCTCTTAATTCTTGTCACTTTGGGCCCGAGTGCCCTATTTTCAGATCTGAACCACTTATGTTTTCATGAGTATATTTATGTTTGAGATCCTATCTATGAGTTGTATGCACCTATTATGGTCTGGAACCGGCGATCCCAAAGGTGACAGCTTGGGAAACCAAAGGGGATGGTCCATAATTTGAGGATTCCATGTATCCATTGAGTTTATTGCTTTGTTCCGGTGCTCTTTGACAGGAGCACCTTAATCTCCATAAGTTCCCTTTGGCCCCGTTCATAGCGGGATGGTAGGCCAAAAGATATTGTGCAAGTTCTTATTGCAAGCACCCACAACTACCTACGGGATACATGCCTAATGTTTGATATTTTCCTAGATGATCATTGCTTTTCTGTGTGCCTTGCCCCGTGTTAGAATCTATTACATGTTCACTCTTATTCATGCAGCGCCCAACCATCCATCTCCCTAGCCTACAGTGCAATAATCCTGCTGGTCACTACTAGTTTATTTCCGTTGTTTTACTTTTGTTGTTATCACTATCGCTATCATATCACAGTTTCTATTAATACTTTGTTGCAAGCAAGTATATTTTAGGTGCGGTTGAATTGAAAACTCAACTGTCAAAGCTTATAAATACTCTTTGGCTCCCCTTGTGTCGAATCAATAAATTGGGTTAACTTACCCGCGAGAACACTACCATCGATCCCCTACAGTTGAGGGTCATCAAGTACTGTTTTCTGGCACCGTTGCCGGAGAGCATAGAAATATTTACAAGTCTACTTGAAGTATTATGCCTGCCACACTTCATCCGCTATGGGTAAGAAAGGAGACCCCAAGGTTCCGATCTTACCATCTACTACAAGAAAAGGTACCGTTCTAAGTACCAGTGCTACGCTTGATTCACCTTCCGTTATAAGTAAGTTTGCTTCACCGCTACCACCACATGCTACTTCTACTGAGTCTGTTACTATGTCCTATACTTTTGATGATGCTTCCACTACTCTTGATGATACTAGTTTTCTTGGTCACTACATTGAAACTCAGACTGCTAAGGTTGCAGCAGAATCCAAGGCCGAGACTCCTGCTACCTATATTCCTACTTGCAAAACTTTTGGTTACCCAGACTTATATGAACTCAAGGAGATGATCCTTGATGATTATTATAGTACTCTTGATGATGATTTTTGTAGGGAACTCAGAGAGTGTGTCGACTCTGAACTTGATGCTGTTAAGGAGCTGCTCGAAAAGCACTCCATGGAGAACAAGATTACTCCTGATCCTAAATTTTCCAGATCTCCTATATGCATCTCTAATCCTGATTATGATTTCTCTGTTGATCTTTAACTTATATGTACAGTCGAGGATGACCCTTTTTATGGCAGAGAAAATGATGATGCTATAGCACACTTGACCAAACTCGCTGAGTTAGGTGACCTATTTACTACGGATGAAAAGATACGACTTCTATGTGGCCAAGATTTTTCCTTTTTCTTTGAAGAAAGACGCTAAATCATGGTACGACGCACTAACCTATGGTTCCATTGAGAGTCCTCAGGACTTAGTTCAATTTTTTGTTCATAAATATTTTCCTGCTCATATGCAACATGCTGCTTTGCAAAGAATCTATAAATTTAAACAATTGCAGGATGAGCACCTCCCTAAAGCTTGGGGGTGGTATTGTGACTTAATCAAGGCTAGACCGGGACATGAAGTCCCAAAGAATGAATTACTTGATATATTTTTATGCTCGTCTAACTGATGAATCTAGATCCTATCTGGATAGTTGTGCTGGTTGTGTTCTCAGGGAAAGAACACCGGACGAGGTCGAAGAACTAATGGGCAAGATTTCCAAGAACCATGAAGATTGGTCCGTCCTTGAACGACCTCCACCACCAAAGAAGAGGGGCATGTTGTTCTGAGCCCCGAAGATATGCAAGAAGCAAAGAAGTCTATTAAGGAGAAAGGCATTAAAGCCGAAGACGCGAAGAATCTACCGCCTATCGAGAAGTTGTGTGAGCCTACTACTCACCCTCCCATGGTAGAGGTACACTCTCTATTAGAATTTACTGAAAGTGACATCCCTAAAAGTAAGCCTGCCGACCAATGCTTAGATGAGCTTGATAATTTTATTATTAAGAAAGACAATTTTAATAGGAGGATACAAAGTCAGTTGCATGATAATTCTCTTGCTATCAAAAGTCTACTTGGTGTTCTTGAAAGAACAGTTAATGATGTTAAATGTCTTGGTAAGAATTTTCATATGGTTCAAACTCAGCTTGAACACATTTCTAATGTGCACAAAGATTTGCTTGCTAACAATGCTAAACAGGACATACAAGCTTATGGCATCAAAACCAGGGGTGGAACACACACCCAGGACCCACTCTATCCTGAGGGGCATCTGAAGAGGATCGAGCAAGATTCTCAAGTACAAGTAGAAGACGAGATTGTTAGCTCTCCAAAGAAGAAAAAGAAGAAGAAGAAACGCAAGGAAGCTGACAACTCCAATGATCCTATTACAAGTGAAGAACCTGTTGTTGATCCTTACAGCATATCTACCTCCGATGCTGAAACTGAAGACGGTGCTAAGCCCGAATAAAATGATAAGGAGAAGAATGATCCTCCCGAGGTTCGAGAAGAAGAAGCACCCGATACATGCAAGAAGTATACTAGAGAAGACTTCATCGCAAGAATACACGGGAAGGAAAGAGAACCATGGGTACAAAAACCCATGCCCTTTCTAGGTAAGTCTCTCAAAACTAAAGAAGAAGAGCATTATAATAAATTTGGTGAATGGATGAAGCATCTCTTTCTTCAAATTCCCCTGACTGATGCTATCAAGTTACCTCCTTATTACAAATATATGAAAGATATTGTTACTAATAAAATAAAAGTTCCTAATGAGGCAATATCTACTATGCTTACTAACTACTCTTTCAGTGGCAAGATTCCTGAGAAGCTTGGTGATCCAGGTATACCCACCATTCCTTGCTCCATAAATAATAATTATGTCAAAACCACCTTATGTGATCTTGGAGCACGGGTGAGTGTTATGACTTTTCCTCTTTATAAAAGGTTATGTTTAGATAAGCTAATACCTAGAGTTATCTCTCTTCAGATGGCTGACAAGTCAACAGCCGTCCCGATAGGTATTTGTGAGGATGTTCCCGCTGAAGTTGCTAATTGCTTAATTCTTACAGACTTTGTTGTGCTTGACATGCCCGAGGATGGGATCATGTCCATTATTCTTGGTAGACCTTTTATAAACACCGCAGGTGCCATTATTGATTACAATAAAGGAAAGGTCACCTTCAACGTAGATGATAAAGAACACACAGTGTATTTTCCGAAGAAGATTGACAAAAGGCATGGCCTTAACTCAATAGAGAAAATCGAGACCGTGAAGATTGGAGAATGGGATTGTCCTCTACACGTGCACCACAAATATAAAACCATTATGGCGGGGAAAATGTCCATTAAAGTAAGGGTGCAATGATCACTTCATAAGAGGTGAGACTTTTTGTTCTATATATCGCCGGTTCGTTGGTAAGACTTGATCAATCTTGCTAGTGGGCATGTTTTATATAGATAAAAAGTAGAGCTTGTTATGTTTGTTGGATATATGCTCTACAGGCAAATAATATATGATTATTCCAATATATCTAATCAAGTTCATAAACCAGTTTCATACCGTGCTAGAACTGTATCAGTGAAACAATGATAAAGGTGTGGTATAGAAACCCCCAGAGTTCCTAGTTAGCCTCTACATCGATAACTAGTTCATGGTCAACATGATGATCGTGGTTTCGCGATCATGGACAATTAAGTCTCTTGACTATGAGGTCACCTCACTGGTTAAGTGACGTGATGAACATTACCCAAAGTAAGCATTACAGCATGATCAAATCTTATGAAGGTTCAGTGTTGTAATTACAGAACGTGGTAGACCGTTCCTTTGACCGTGAGTACGTGCATAATTGCTATCTTCCCGGATGCTTTGACTTACATCCCACCACCTGACTGAAATATGCGGGTCATAACGGTTGTATCTTGGGTATTCCGTGGAGATATGTTGAGGAGTATTGTTACAAGAGCGGGATTTGTCAATCCATATAATGGATAGATACTCGGGGCCCACTCGGTGAGATTCCATCCATAAAGCTGCAGCGTGTGACTAGGTCACGGGGATGAATATCACGGGAACGAGTGAATGAGGATTAGTTCAGAACGAGGTTGAACCAGACATAGGATGTTATTGATCGAATCTCGGAACAATCCAGTATCGCTGACAAAGGGAATGCTATACGGCGTAAGGTCCAATCGGTGTTTGATATCCGGAATGCACAGGGGTCATTATGGGCATCCAGGTACCGCTGATGATCATTGACCGTAGCCTCATCTCGGTCATGACTGGAGTGTTCTCGGACCTTAGGGTAACACACTTAAGGGCTCAATGAAATCGGAGACCTTTTCGGAACCATCGGAGTAACCAGAGAATAAAGGAAACGACATTGGAGAAGTACCGTGTTGAACCGAACAAGTTCGGAGTGAACCGGAAGTTGTTCCGGAGCACCGGGAGATGGAATATTATGTTTTAGTTATTAATTAATTGAATTAATAATTAAAATCATTTTATTTCTAATTAATATTTTCAATGGGCCTTAGTGGAGAAAAAGGCCCATTAGGGGAAATAAAAGGGAAAAAGAAAAAAGAAAAGAGGGGGGAGGCGCCATGGGCCCTAGGGCCCATGAGGGGTGCGCCCCCTCCCTCCCTTGGCCGGCCACCCCCTTTAGCAAAGGGACTTTAGTCCCACATTGCTAAGGGAGAGGGGTTGACTCCCTCCCCTCTACCTATATATAGATGGGCAGGGTGCACATATTTAATACACAGAAATTCGTGAGAAATTAAATATTACTCCGAATTGTGACCAGTTTTCTCCGGTCTTCTCCCCTCCTTTGTCTCTTTCACGGTGGGCTCCCTAGTGTGAGCCTATAGTGGAATTGAGGCTTCTCTGCTAGAATCGGAGGCCGTCGTGCTGCCGAAGCTCCGTCCGGAGGTCTGCTTCCGCCACCTTCGCTGGATCGGAGAACGGAGGTCGTCATCGAGTCTCGTACGTGTGCGAGTACTACGAGGTGCTACACGTGTGGCACTACACCCATACGGGTGCTCAACACAGCCAGGGGGCTGTGAAACTTGATCGGCTACATCAACCACGTTTGCGGGAACGTTTCCCGCGCAACGGACTACACCCCGAGGTATGTTATTTCCGCAATCCTTTCCGTTACGGTAATACGGCTAGCTAGATCTTGGGTTATGGGAACGCTAGTCAGAAAAATTTGTGTTTTCTGCTGCGAACCCCAACAATGTTTTCATTTGCTTTAACTTTTATTCTCTTTTCTGTACCAAGTTTATACGTTTTTGAAGCTTCACCATTCTAATCACTGTTTCTAGTTTTCAGAAAGTTTCGCAACATTTTGAACTCCGGAAAATTTTCAACAGTGAAGTTTTCAGAAAATTTCCAGAAAAATTAGAATAAAAATTTCCATGCCAGGAGTGAACTCGAGGTGCCTGGGGCTGACCATGGGCGCCACCAGTGGCCCAGGCAACCAGATGGCGCGGCCAGCCCCCTGGCCGCGCCCACAGGGCGCCTGGGGCCCACATGCCCCACCTGCAGGCATTTCTTCTTCTTCCTCCTTCCTCTCTCTCCAAAAACACGAGTTTTGCTTCAGTTCTTGCGTTCTTGCTATTCTTGGAGTAGATTTTCGATATCTCTCTACAGCCCACCATTTGAGCTGAGATTTTGAGAAAATACTCCATGGTATGCAACTCCTTCACCCCTCCAATTATATTTTTGATTGTTGGCTTCATTTGTGAGTATTTAGTAGTTCTTGGTGCTGTTTAGATGAGCTTGCATGCATGTGTAGAAATTTATTTTCCAAGTTTTGATGCAAGTTTATGCCTTAGGTAAGTGAGTAGAGTAGTTTGCCTCAACTCACTTTGTTGAAATCCTTGTTTTTGTGAATTGTGAAAAAAAATTAGAAATGAGTTTGCTAGGAAAAGCAAAGGGGTGGCTTGGGAAGAAGAAGCCCGAGCGCTTCGATCGAGTTACTAGAGCTGCAGCTTCACCCTCAGTTGCTAGGGTGAGCTACAATGAAGATCATGTGCCCCTGGAGTTGCTGGAAGACACAAGTCCAACATGCACCATGTTGTATTCGTGCGATGATTTTCTTGAAGCTGCAGGGATCAAGGAGGATTTTTATGGCCTTTGCGCCAATGCAGGTTTGACGCGGCTAGCACTATGCCGTGTGGTGCAATACAAGAGGCTCACCTCCTGCTTTGTTAACAGCTTTTGTTACAACCATACTGCTGGAACCGTCGAGTTCAAAATTTATAATAATCTTATAACCATGTCTTTGGCACAGTTTTGTGAAATAATAGGTGTGCCGAACGCTGGTCAGACGGCGAGGATGAACACTCAGCCCTCCGAGTTGAGGACCCTCTTCAACTCCCTTTGTAGCCAGGAGGAGAGCGACATCTGGCGTACAAAGGTTTCCAACATTTTATTTCCCCACATCAGGAATGGATGGTCCTTCAATGATATCCAGTTCGATGAGTTCATGGACCAGTATCAACTACATAACTCCATGGAGGGGGTTGTGCCCGACGAGGAGGAGCATGGTGAGTTCCCACCTTTCCAGGGGGACACCTTCACCCAGCAGGGTGAGGGGTCTTCTTCTGCTTGGGACGCGAGACCTTCCTCATGGGAGGACCCGAGGACTTCGGTGTACGCGCCGGAGGACTCATACGACCCTTGGACTTACCATTACCCCGGAGCAGGAGGCTCCTGGGGGCAGTAGCTTCTACCAACTTAGGCCAAAAGTCTAAGCTTGGGGGAGTACATGCCCTTCTCACCTTTCCATTGTATTATCTGTTTTTATTTTGTTCGCTTTGATCTTTTTGAAGTTTTTTCCCGTTCTTCTTTATTCTTTTAATTTGCAAAACAACAAAAATATTTATCTTTTCTTTTTACTTCGTTAAACCTAAAAAACCCAAAAATATTTCCTTTATCTATTAAGTTTGCTTTGTTTTTAGAGTTCAGCTCGAGTTCGTGATGGCATTTGATTATATTTCCCACGTTCGGTCGTGCAAGTGACAAGGCAGTAATGACGAAGATCGACGAAAGGGAAGCAACAAGGAAAACCGGAATGAACTCTTCTTGTTTCTACTTTTGTACATATGCCTGTACTTATGATCTAGAGACCAGCTTGTAGCGACATAGTGCTATGTTTATAATGCTTTCCCAGTGTTCATGCTTTCTTTGTGGCTGATCTCAAATAGCTAGAGTGCATAATATGTTGTTGAAATGATTTACATGCATTGCATTATTCATGGTTTGGCATATTGAAGTGGTATTTCCCTTTGGAGAATTCTTGGATTGACTTGGCACATGTTCACACATGTTTATGACTAAAATGTCTATCATGCCTTCATGACATTTTTATTTCAGAATAGTCATATCACTTTCATGCTCGATTCAATGTTACTTTGTCGCTCTGCATGATTATTACAATTATTCCTCTCTAGTTGGTCGCTTCCCAATCTTTTGCTAGCCTTCTCTCACACTAAGCGGAATTCTTCTTGTGTATCCAAACTCCTTTTCAAACCAGTTATTCCACTTGAGTCCACCATACCTACCTATATGTGGTATTTACCAGCCACCCCTAACTTAGACTTTCTTGTGCCATCTCGAAATTTATTCAAAATCTTCCCTTTTGTAACCGTACAAGTTCATGGTGCGGTGAGGGAAAACCAGTATCTACCATGCCAAAAATATTTTGACGGAAGTTTTAACTAGTCAAATTTATAAAAAAAAATATAGAGAGTTACACCTTCGCCCATACTTGATGATGGAATGAAATGGACAAAATGCTGCTAATGACAGATGGAAACCTCCTTCCATACTTGAGGAAAAATAAAAGGTTCCATAGACCGGCAAACGATGGATGGATAAGGGAACACAACTGTAAGCAAAAAAAGCATTAATATGGTTGGCATGGGAGATATTGAGAGACCTTTACCGTTCACCTTGACTGGAAAGTTGCACTTCTCAAAAGATTTTATCTCTGTTTTCAAAACCAAGAGCTCTGGCACATGTTTAGTCTTTGCTTCCAATCACGGGTTTTCAATCTTGCCATCAAAAAGCCATAGTTCGAGCGTCTCTCCTTCTTTCTTCAAAGCACCAACTATTGAGAGCATAATTGTCATTCTTAGTGTAACATGCATTGTCCCAAAGTATCACATTGTCTTCTGCATGCTTGTGATATTGCTAGTCTGAAATTCTTAGTTCTCGTCTCCTTTAAAACTCCGGAGGAGTTTCTGCATTTATGTTTTGCTTCACTTATGGAGGCCAGCGATATACCAATCTGATATGGTAAGGCTATGTGCATTGTGATCTTGTCTTGATTTTTGGCAGCATATTGTTTAATTTTGGTTGTTTGTGATTGATCACTTGAAAGAAGGATTGCTTCGTGCATTGTCCTCATAGCATTGTTTTGATACTTACTAAACTCTTTTCTTAGTACCGTCTTATATACATCTTATGACGCAAAAGAGTTTGTCAAAGTTTTATTTGTCGCGTCCAGCTCGTTGAACTGAATTGCTTGAGGACAAGCAATAGGCTAAGCTTGAGGGAGTTGATACATCTCAAACGTATCTACTTTTCCAAACACTTTTGCTATTTTTTTGCCCTCATTCTAGCATGATTTGAGCTAAACTAACCCGGACTGACGTTGTTTTCAGGAGAGCTGCCTGTATGGTTTTATTGTGCGCAGGAAAATTGATTTTTAGACATCTTAGAAAATTCCCAGAAAAATACAGAAAATCCATGCACTCGGAGGGACCCAGGACCAGAAGGTGGGCCAGAGGGGAGCCAGGGGGCCCCAGGCGCCTAGCTGGCGTGGCCAACCCCCTGGCCGCGTCCACAGGGCGCCTAGGTGGGTCCCACCCCCTCTAGTGACCTACCTTGGCCCCTATTTATTCTCTTGACGAGGAAACTCCGAAACATAAGTAGCTTTTCCAGAACCCCTCGCGGGGCCGCCACCAACCTCTGTTCTTCTTCGGGAGGGCTAATCTGGAGGCTGATTTGGCCTCCGGAGAGGGGAGATCGTCGACATCGTCATCACCATCACCACTCCATCCTCCCTCCATGACTTCTCTTCACATGTGTGAGTAATTCCCTTCTGTAGGCAAAGGGGATGGTAGGGATTGGATGAGATTGATCATGTAATAGTTCATCAGATTATTGGGGGCATGTTGCCTATCATCTACTTTGGTGTTTATCATGTTTGCTACAACTTGTTGCTCTTAATGCTTGTCACTTTGGGCCCGAGTGCCATGTTTTCAGATCTGAACCACTTATGTTTTCATTAGTATATTTATGTTTGAGATCATATCTATGAGTTGTATGCACCTATTATGGTCCGGAACCGGCGATCCCAAAGGTGACAGCTTGGGACACCAAAGGGGATGGTCCATAATTTGAGGATTCCATGTATCCATTGAGTTTATTGCTTTGTTCCGGTGCTCTTTCACAGGAGCACCTTAATCTCCATAAGTTCCATTTGGCCCCGTTCGTAGCGGGATTGTAGGAAAAAAGATGTTGTGCAAGTTCTTATTGCAAGCACGCACAACTACCTACGAGATACATGCCTAATGTTTGATATTTGCCTAGATGATCATTGATTTTCTGTGTGCCTTGCCCCGTGTTAGAATCTATTACATGTTCACTCTTATTCATGCAGCGCCCGACCATCCATCTCCCTAGCCTACAATGCTTTAATCCTGCTGGTCACTACTAGTTTATTTCTGTTGTTTTACTTTTGCTGTTATCACTATCGCTATAATATCACAGTTCCTATTAATACTTTGTTGGAAGCAAGTATATTTCAGGTGCGGTTGAATTGACAACTCAACTATCAAAGCTTATAAATACTCTTTGGCCCCCCTTGTGTCGAATCAATAAATCGGGTTAACTTACCCGCGAGAACAGATCCCCTACAGTTGAGGGTCATCAATCATCGCCATCGTCATCACCATCATCACGGGCATCATCGAGATCATCATCAACATCATCCCCAACATCAGCACCATGTCCATCTTCATCCCATCTCACCTCACAAGTTTAACTTGTGTTGTAATCTGTACTATCTATCCTCTCTACTCTATCAGTGTTGATTGCTATCGTGTGATGAATTCTATTGAGTTTTGTTAGAGAAATATCATTGTGTCCAGATTGTTTATCGTCTATTTATCCCCTCTGATCATGATCTCTTTTATGTCTTGTGAGTAGTTACTTTAGTTCTTGAGGACATGGGAGAAGTCTAGTTGCTAGTAGTCATATGATGTTGAAGTAATATGTGTTGTTTGATATTTAAGTTGTGGTGTTATTTTCCTAGTGGTGTTGTGTGAGTCGAACACTCAACACTTCGTCGTATTAAGGACCTAGGGGAATGCATTGTGTATAAAGAATGCTTATGGTGGGTTGCCGGAGTGACAGAAACCTGAACCCCAGTTTGCATGCTTTTGCACAAGGGAACAATGAATCATCGATCGTATTGCTATGCTTAGGCTTTTGCCTTAATTACTATCTTGTATTTGCGGATGCTTGCAAGATGTTTAATCATAAGAGCGCACTTATCTTAGTCTAGAAGGTGTGCTAGCATAGATCCACCCACTCAACACTTATCAACGCAGCACATAGTATCGATACGGAGTATGGCGAAAGCACGTGACTATTTCTCCCGTGTGTCCTCAAGAACGCTTTAGCCTTTATAAGTTCAGTTGCTAGGCCTATCCTTTGCTCAAAAGGATTGGGCCACTTTTTACTCCTCAGTGCCTTTTACTTTGCTTGCTTTTACCTTCTTGTTGCTTATACCGAAAACCCCTAATAAGTTATCTTTCAGTGCTTGCAGGTATTTCTTTGCCAAAGTCACTTACCAATACCTTATGCTCCTCGTTGGGTTCGACACTCTTATTTATTGAAAACGCTAAAAACGATCCCCTACAGTTGAGGGTCATCAACTATTGTTTTCTGGCGCCGTTGCCGGGGAGCGTAGCGCTATTACTAAGTGAAGCTGGTAAGGAAGTTTTTATATTTATATTTTTGTTTTGCTGTTGCTGCTCTTTATCCTTATGGACACCTCTACTCTTGGTTCGTTGTTTATGGGGAAACGCCCCACAACTGTGGTGGTCACTCCTACCCCTACTGAAATTGTGCCTTACAAAATACCAACTGGTATTATCGATTATGTCTTGGCTAATCGTTACGCAGGAAACAGACATCCAGGTGAACACTTGCTATATTTATCACAACTATGTTCATTATTCAAGCTTGCAGGTGTATCAAGGGATTTTGTTATGAACAAATTGTTCTCCGTACCGCTTATAGATAAAGCTTCAGATTGGTATAAGCTCCTCGATAACTCACATCTACTTAATTGACAAGATCTTATGTCTCTCTTTTATACAAAGTTTTATCCTCTTCATGAAATTCATCGAGACATGAATTACATCTATAACTTTTGGTCTCGTGACGGAGAGAGCATCGCTCAAGCTTGGGGTAGACTGAAGTCCCTAATGTTCAAATGTCCTATTCATGAACTCCCCAAAGATATTATACTTACAAATTTTTATGCTAGGCTTTCTCTTCAGGATAAGGAGATGTTGGATGCCTCCTCTAGCGGGGTATTTCAAACAAGAAGCATTGAAGAAAAATGGGATCTCATTTAGAGGATCCGGAAGAACATCGAAGACTCGGATATCGATAAAGGTATTGAACCCGCTATAAATTATGAGCATGATTACATACAGAGCTATGTGAAAACTGATTATTTTAATACCTTTTTCTCCAAGATTGGTCTTGATTCCCAGCTTAGGATTGATTTATGTAAGAACTTTTCCTCTCACATTGACTCTTCTAAGGAGGAGACGGATCATTATCATAAACCCTTTAAAGAATTATCTGTTGATATTCATGTTGCTGACCCTATTTTGCCTGCAGTTTTATATGAAAACCACCCTTTTCCTACAAGGATAAGGGAGCACTCTTTTGTGACAGGCATAATAAACAAAAGTGAGAGACAAACTGATGAACCTGAGGACCTGATCAAGGTCGATCCTCAAGTTGCGGTGGTTAAAGATTTAGTTACTGATGATGTTTCAGATTCCATTATAAAATTTTGTGCTGTTTCAACTAACATTGTTACTGCCAAGAATAAAAGCCCAAATTGTGGTACACCAGTTGTATCCGTCAAAATAGGAGATCACAATTCTTACGGGCTATGCGATTTGGGATCCAGTGCTAGCGCTATTCCTTATTCACTCTATCGGGAGATCATGGGTGAGATTTCACCCTGTGAACTTGAGGAGATTGATGTTACTATTTATCTAGCAAATAAAGAAACTATCTCTCACATTGGGATTGTGAGAGATTTTGAAGTCCTATGTGGAAAGGTAAAGTATCCTACCGACTTTCTAGTACTTGGTTCAGTGCAAGATAGCTTTTGCCCTATTATTTTTGGTAGGCCTTTCGTTAGAACTTGTGGAGCTATAATAGACTGCAAAAAACTAAGTTTTTGTTGAATTCAATGGTGAGCCATATGAATTTAACTTTTCTAAATTCTCCAAGAAGCCTCGTGGTACTGATTTACCTAGTGATGATAAAATTATTGAAGATATTGCTTCCATTGCTATTCCTCCTAATGATCCTTTGCAGCAATATATGGAAGACCACGAGAATGATATGCATATGCAAGAAAGGAATGAGTTGGATGAAATATTCACAAGACAAACTGCTATCCTGAAGCACAACCTTCCGGTTGAACCTTTAGGAATCCTAGCACAACCAAAAGAAGACCCGGTGTTTGACCTCAAACCACTTCTCGATACACTCAAGTACGCTTATTTATATGAAAATAAAATATATCCTGTTATTATCAATGCTAACTGTAACAGCCCATTTTTCACAAAAATTAAAAAAATTGTTTTCGTTGTGAATTGTTTGATTGTCTGATTTGTTTGCGGTGTTTGCATCCCCGATTTATCGATCGGCGATTATTTTTTCCCCTCTTATCTCGTATCGGACGGAGACCGACCCTTGCCACCCTGACACTCAACCTTTGCGACACCGGGTTTCACCCGATCATCGTCGCGAATACCGCACGAGACCAGCTGCAGCCAACGGAACGAAAAACCCCGTTTAATAAGTAAATGGGTTATTTTTATAGCGCGTCGGAAAGTGTTTTCAGAACGGTTCCAGCGTGAGGTGAACGCCTCCGGCTCGACGCACTGATCGCGCAGTTCGAAGTTTTACCCGAATCGGAGGTACTGCAGACCCTCGGCGATCAGAAACGTGAGCACCGCGCGCGCGAGAGAAAAACCGGAGATGTTTTTGCAAACTGCCAGCCACCGGGGCTATATAAAGACCACCACACTCCCACCCCTCTTCTAGGGTTTCCCTAGCCAAAATTGCAGCCACCCCCCTCCACTTTGCCAGATCTGCCCAATAGCACCTCAATTTTCGGAACCCTAGATCCAAAACAGCCCCAACCGTCAGATCTGGGCATCCAGCGGCCCAGATCGCGCCACGTCAGCGCCCTGCCTTCCACCTCCAGTCTCCTCTCTCTCCAGCCCGTGGGCTCCCGCGCCGCCCGTCGCCTCCACGGACGCCGCGCCGACGAGCCGCCCGCTGACGGCGCACCTCCTCCTTCCCTCTCCCTCTCTTTCCCTCTCTTCTCTCCCTCGCTCTCACGGTGCTCTCCTCTCCCTGTGCAGCGCGCCGCCGCCTTGGCCGCCATGGAGGGAGCCCGCACGCCGCCCTGGATCCGCGTCGCCGCCCTCACCTGGCGTCCCTGCCGCCCCAGCCTCTGCGCGCAGCTCCTCCGACGAGCCTGGTCGCCGCCGTCGGCGAGCTCCCGCTCGGGGATGTCGCCCCTGCCCCAATCCAGGTGAGCAGACTGCCCCTGGGCCAGGTCGCCACCAACCGCCGCTGTGGGCCGGCCTGCCCCAGCGCAGCCCACGTGCCTCTGCGGCCTGTGCAGCGCCTCCATGGGCTCGGCCCACACGGTGAGGCTGCCCCCCCTTTTTTATTTTTTTATTTTATTAGTTCTGTTTTTTTTTTCTGTTGGGCCCAAATAGCCTAGTTTCGGCCTGTTTAGTTTTTTTTTCTGTTGCTAGGTTTATTTATTTATTTAATTGGCAGATTGTATTGTTTTTTTTGCGGTGCCCGTAACTTTTTAACCGTAGCTCCGATCGCGACGCGTAAAGTATGAAACTTGCTTAGAATTGTTTCTAGTTTAATAATTTGTGCTACTTTGCCATGTTTGACTTTGTTTACCTGTTGTTTGCCTGCTATTTATATTGCCTGCCACTGTAAATTGTAATTGCAATAACTTTTTAACCGTTGCTCTGTTTAAAATGTTCTTTATATGTAACTTGACTAGAATTGCATGTAGAATGTGTTTTTTCTGTTCTTGCTTGCTAATAAAAATAATAAAATATTGTTTAGGGAAAAGCAGTACCAATGCAATAATTATCGTGAGGTCTGTAATAGTTGGCATGTATAGGTTTTACCCCCCACTTAAATTGACTAGATTAGATAGTTTATTTATGCTTCACCTCTTGCCATGTTTGTGTGTTATGCCATGCTTGAGTGAGTTGCCATGTTAACAACCTTTTGCTCACCTTGTGTAGCTAAGCAACTTGAACCATTCTAAATGTGCGGTATCGTCGAGTGTGACGAGTACTCCACTTAAATTCTTAGTGACCGCTCTCGACGGTAGGTGCGATGTCTCGTGTTGCTTCTTGTTGATGCTTGCTCGTGTTTGCCTCGTAGTAATAGAGTGCTTGCTCGTTGATTGCTTCCAGTATTTACCGTCTTGTGTGCTTCCGCGGGTACCTTTCGGAGACGATGCAAGCGTGCGATCGACTACACCTTCGGAACCCGACTTATCAACAGGCAAGGACTATACATTACTTATGATCCATTCTATTTCAACCAGCGGTTTTCATGCTAGTATAGGATAGGTTCGATGTTTGATCCTACCACATGTTTACAGCCTCTTTCAAACCGATACAGCCATGTCCCCTCCCAGCAAACCTTGTACTGCTATGTTACTATTGCTCGTTGCTCAGCCCCTGCTTAGTATGCATGCTTAGGATGCTACGATGTTACCCTGTTACTCCTTGGTTTGGGATATCACATTATTATTATTGTTATTGATGATATGATTATTATAATGTTGACTATATTCGATGAAGGATGGAAGGTCTAGGCTATCCCGCCCCGACGCTTTGTTCCATTCGAGTCACCTAGGATCCGAGTTCCGGGTATTGGTTTTAAGACTGAGCGTGCCTAACCGCGTGTGGGATTTTATGGGGTCCCCTTTTCTTACCTATCTAGCTTCAAACATTTCTAGTGGTGGCCCGAGCTGATTTACCATTTGAAACCCCGTGTGTGTGCTTGGTGGATCCCCTCGCAATTTTTAAACAACCCGGACCAGCGGAGACATGGTTTCCCTGTTGGTCCACCTTTGACCGGCGAGGGCCCGAGGCCTCACGTGAGGCGTCTCGGTAACCCAAACCCTGTTGAGACGGAAGAGTCCGATCCGAGAGCGTGGCCAGCTTTTGGATTGGGTGTCGACTCCCCGGGGGCCACCCAGATTTGTTCGTTGTTAGCTAGAGGGACCTGTCATTTCGGATCTCTTGGAACTAAATCATAAAATGGTTGCCTATGATGGGTAGCAACTGAGAGAGATGGACGTGTGTGCGGAGCCTCGTAATGGGCAGTTGGTACAGCCCTGCAGGGTTAAATCTTTTCGAGAAGCCGTGTCCATGGTTATGGACGACTTGAGACCTACTCCTTGTTCATAGACAACAACAACTGAGATAATCTTAATATAACTTGATCAACGTGTGTTTGCCTTGATTGCTTCTTCTTCGTCGGGATGCGAAGAGGAGGACAAGGATAGGATAGGTGTTATGTTTGCGTAGTAGGTGGATAGCAGACTTGTTGGAGGCGATTCCTCATCGAATGCTTGGCTTCTTATCTTAGTCTCTAGATCGTTAGCCACTTCATAAATGCTAGCGCGGAAGCAACCTCACCACTTACCCCTTCCTTACCGTAAACTACTAGTTGTCCTAGAATGACGAGTGATGAAGTCCTTGTTGGGTCAGTTGACCAGTACAGTTGGATGCTGAGTACCTCTGTACTCATGATACTACCCCCAAACTCTTTTCAGGGTTCTTGATCGACGACAGGTACGGTGATCGACGTTTCACGTGGAGACTCGACGACGACTAGTTAGGCGGATCCCGGTGGAGGGCCTGGACCCGTGTGGTTATGGGTTCGATGTTTTTCTCTTTGCCACTAGGCATTTGATTGTAGTCTGTACTCAGACATGTATCTTCCGCTGTTGTATTGTATTTGAGGCAGTTGTATGCCGATTGTATGAGATGTTGTATCCTTGTATCTGTAATGTTGTGATATCATGTTGGAAATCCGGGGCATATGGCTTTGTCATATGTCGCGGTGGGACCGATATGTGCTTCGTCCCCGGATCTGGGTGGAAACACCTAGATCTGGAACAGTACCGCATATCGGGCCTTACACTAACTTTTCAGGATCTGAAGAAGAGCGATTATTGGAGACAATTCACTGACACCGTGGTGCCCTAGGATATACCCTTGATGACTTTAAGGGGATCAGTCCATCGATTTACCAACACACTATCAATCTAGAGCCCGATGCTAAACCAGTTGTTGATCATCAACGACGGTTGAACCCAAAGATGAACGACGTGGTTAGGATAGAGACTCTCAAGCTTCTAGCCGCATGTATCATCTATCCTATAGCTGATAGTAGGTGGGTAAGTCGAGTTCATTGTGTTCCTAAGAAAGGAGGTATGACTGTTGTTCCTAATGATAAGAATGAACTAATACCTCAAAGAGTTGTCATTGGATATAGAATGTGTATTGATTACAGGAAGTTGAACAAGGCAACCAGGAAGGACCACTACCCGCTGCCCTTTATCGATCAGATGCTTGAGAGGTTGTCTAAAAACACCCACTTTTGCTATCTTGACGGGTACTCTGCTTCTCTCAAATTCATGTCAATACTGCCGATCAAGAGAAGACCACCTTCACATGTCCTTACGGTACTTATGCTTATAGGCGCATGCCTTTTGGTTTATGCAATGCACCTTCTATTTTTCAGAGATGCATGTATGCTATTGTTCATGGCTTCTATGAGGAGGTTGTGGAAGTCTTCATGGAAAATTTCTCCGTCTATGAAACTTCCTTTGACCACTGTCTCCACAATCTTCATAAAGTTTTGCAGAGATGCGAGGACACAAATTTAGTTTTAAACTGGGAAAAGTGCCACTTCATGGTTAACGAAGGGATCGTTTTTGGTCACAAGATTTCCAGGAGGGAAATTGAAGTGGACAAGGAGATGATTGAAGCTATCGAAAGGATGCCCTATCCTAGGGACATTAAAGGTATTCGTAGTTTTCTCGGTCATGCTGGTTTCTATAGAAGATTTGTTAAAGACTTTTCTAAGACTTCGAGACCCCTCACTAATCTTCTCCGGAAGGATGTTCCTTTTGTATTTGATGAAGATTGTAAGGAGGCCTTAAAAGTTTTTAAGAAAGCTTTGATAACCGCTCCTATACTACAACCACCTGACTAGAAATTTCCCTTTGAAATTATGTGTGATTCTAGTGATTTTGCTGTTGGAGCTATTTTAGGACAAAGGGTTGATAAGAAATTGAATGTCATACATTATGCTAGCAAAACCCTTGATAGTGCTCACAAGAATTATGCTACTACTGAGAAGGAATTCTTAGCAGTAGTGTTTGCTTGTGATAAGTTTAGACCTTATATTGTTGATTCAAAAGTCATTATTCATACTGACCATGCTGCCCTTAAGTATCTTATGGAGAAGAAGGATGCCAAACAAAGACTCATCCGGTGGGTACTCCTTCTTCAAGAGTTTGACTTACAGATAGTTGGTAGGAAAAGAGCAGACAATCCGGTGGCGGATAATCTTTCAAGGATGGAAGATATACCACATGACCCCATCCCAGTAAACGACAGTTTTCCAAACGAACAACTTGCCGTTGTAAAAGTACAATCTCTTTCCGATCCTTGATTTGCAGATTATGCTAATTTTATCGTTGCAAAGTATTTACCTCCAGGTTTAACATTTCAGCAAAAGAAGAAGTTCTTCACGATTTGAGGCATTACTTTTGGGATGACCCTCATATTTTCAAAAAAGGTCCGGACGGGATCGTGAGAAGATGCATACCAGAACACGAACAGAAGGACATTCTCAGACAATGTCATGATAGTCCCTATGGAGGACATCATGCTGGTGAGAGGACCGCACATAATGTTCTCCAATCAGGTTTTTATTGGCCTACTCTCTTTAAATATGCTAGAAATTATGTTTTATCTTGTGATAAGTGTCAGAGAGTTTGTAATATTAGTGTTTGACACGAAAAATAATAAAAATAACAATGGGTTATTATGTTATTCTCTTTCTACGCGCCAGGGGAAATAAAGATTGCGGGCGTGTCAGTGTACTATGTACACAAATAAACATAGGGAAACATGCACTTTATTAATCTCTCATGGGAGAAAACAAAATTACAAGATATCTCTATATGCGCTCCGTGGCCTACTAGCGCGGCCAACATGACTTGGGTGATTGTGACGTTCTGGTTCACGGGGCCTCGGAAAGCTCCCGATTAATTACGTTCGCGAGTCGAAGTCGCGGACCACCTCCGATTAAGCTGCTGCCATGGTCGTCTTCTTCAAGTCCCGTCTTCTCCAAGTGCTCGGTGTAGACGATGGTGATGATGTGGTGAAATAGAGGGGCGGAGCGGTACATCCGTCGGTCCGGCGATGCGTTGCCGTATCCCTCCGGCTTGTCGATGTCCGATGATGAAGATGTCTGGCCTCGTCAGCTCAGACAGATGGGCGGCCTTCGCCTCGTCGGTGCCCGGCCTGGTGGTGTCCGCCTCGTCGGCATCGGACATGGTGGCTTGCCTTCGCCTCGTCGGTGCCCGGCAAGATATGGGTTGCTTCATCGGAAAAAGACATGTCGGTAAAGTGGCTTCGCCTCGTCGAAGCTCGAACGATGTTGGGGAAGTGTGTTGATGTAGATGTTGGAGTAGACTCGAGTGTCACCGCGTGGCGATGTTTCTTGAACATGACGACAATACAAGCTTGTAGATGTAGACCTCGGAGCGCCGCAATCATGGGGATGACCTCCGCTCGGTGTAGAAGAATCGCAGGGTGCCGGTGCACTTGGCGTCCTACTCGGGCGATGGGTTGATAAAGATGGCGACATCATGTCGATGTGGGCGTAGGTATACTGATGTGGGCGGTTCCCTTGCCGGATGAAGAGTTGATGTAGTTGGCGTCCTCTTCGCCCTCGGGTGCAGAGTCGATGAAGATGGCAACGCTATGTTGATGCAGTCGGCTTCTTTGTTGAGCTGGATGTTGATGCCGACGGCAGGAGTGTTGTCGATGAAGATGATGATGAAGCCTTGAATGTGAGCCTCCTCCTCCCGGCGCCGGTTCCGATCATCTTGCCGCCATCTTTGTTGGGTTGGATGCGCTGAAAAGAGAAAAGTGGAAAAGAGAGAAAGTAAGATAGCAAAGAGGTTAATTAGGAATGTCATTGAAGAAGATAAACAATATAGCCTCGCTCTTCTCCTTGTTGACATTCATATAGATTGGTGAAGTCCTCAACGCCCTGGATGTATGTTGATGCAGTCCGTGACTATGCATGAAATAAGACACCGCCGGCCTGCCCTCCGGTTGAGCGTCCGGCATCGTCATGGTACGTCCAGAGTTCTCACTAGCGCGCAGTCGCGGCCTCCATTGGCGCGTGCTTATAGTCGCCGCCCTTCGTCGTGCGTGTTGGCCTTTATAGTGTAGACGAGGATCAATTACTCGTCCATGTGCTCAGGTGGGTCGTCTTCTGCATCTCGGCGATCTCCACTTCATGTTCTTCAGTGGCGTTATTGGAGTAGACGTGGGCAACACCTCCACGAGCTCCATGTCATCCTCCTTCATGGCGTCGGCTTAATAAAGAACTTGGAGGGCTACGTCATGGCGATAAGCTCCGCTTCATCGTCTTGCTGGACGCCGTGTTGTCGAAGTAGACGGTGGGCAACATCTCCACGAGCTCCACGTCCTACTCCTCCATGGCACCGGCTCGATGAAGAACATGGCGGGTGGCGTCATGGAGATGAGTTCCGCTTCATCATCTTGCGGGGCGCCGTGTTGTCAGAGTAGACGGTGGGTACAACCTCCACGAGCTCCACGTCCTACTCCTCCATGGTGTCGACTCGATGAAGAACTTGGCGGGTGGCGTCATAGCGATGGGCTTCACCTCCGTCCTTCAAGGTAGCGCCTTTTTGCGGTTGGTGGCGACGATGTCGACGGTGGGAAGCAGCACGTGGGCGAGCTCCAGGTCGCCGGCCTCCGTGATGGCAGCGTGAAGACGACGTCGACAGCGGGCGAGTCCATTGACAAGCCCCGGGTCTTCAATCTCCATGACGGCAGCGTGAAGACGACGTCGTCAGTGGGCAGTACGTGGACGAGCTCCGGTTCGTCGGCCTTCATGGCGCCGAGGTGAGGAAGTCAGCGTCGGCGTCCATGGCACCGGCTTGTCGAAGGGTTCTCTTTGTTGAGGTAGATGATGATGGAGACAACATGTCGATGTAGCAGTCTTCCTCGTCGAGTCTGAGGTTGATGATGACGACTCCGACATGATCGCGGATTGTATAGATGGCGCCGGGCTGCAGGCCGGCAACTCTGACGTTGTTGTGGTGGTGTAGATGGAACCGGGCCGCACGCCGGCAGCCTTGCCGCTTCCGTGGAGAAGCCGTATCCTTTGAACTCGGCCTTGATGCAAGTCTTGACGTCGCTGCGGCCGAGCGTCTCATCGAACGCCATGGAGATGGCATCGCGGCTTCTTTTCTGGATGCAGGTTCATCGGCGCGTCGTCGCTCGTCACCGGTGCACAACGAGGGTCATCCGCGGCCGGCTTGGTGAGACGTGAGAGCGCACCATGTGCTAGGGCTTCTTCTCTCCAGGCACCTTCATCTTGGTTGCATGTGTGTACCATGGGGCATCCTCTGCGTGGTTGCTCCCCCGGCCGGCTGTGTATGAGGTTGTGGCGTGAGTTGTGGCTTGGTGGATGGAGGGTTTGGTTGTGTACGTGAGATTGTAGGCGAGGAGTTGGGTTCACGTGAGTTGGATGGATAGATTGGTTTTGGTTGGGCGTTTGAGCTGTGTATGGGGCTTGATGGATACATGGATGGATGATACTCCAGGCAACAGAAATCAACAATCAGTATAGAAGGAAGTACAAGCACAAATCAGTATACTCCAGGCAACTCAAAGCAGCAACCAGTATACTCCAGTGCAAGCAATACAGTGCAGGCAATACAGTGCAGGCAACAGCTTATCTTAATCAAAATCAACAGCAGGCATGCAACACTTATCTTAATTGACATCAACAACAAGCACCCAGCAGCAGGTAGCACAACAACAATAACTGCATCAAAACAATATAAGTGGTGATCCATGGAGTTTGACCTTAATCTTACTCCACCCGAAGAAGAAGAGAACATTCCCGGTGATATCAACTTGGAAGAAGCAGACATACCCGGTGATATCAACTTGGAAAAGTCATGTTCTTGACTGCTGTTGCTAGACCAAGGTGGGATAGCGAAGGAAATGTGACGTTCTCTGGAAAGATTGGTATTTGGCCTTTTGTGAAAGAAATTCCAGCTCAAAGGAAAAGCGACAACAGACCTCGAGGAACAATGGAAACGAAGACCATAAAAGTCAACAGACAAGTCATGAGAGAGTTTATGATTGACAGTGTGTTGCCAGCAATAAAAGCTGCTTGGCCTGAGAATGATGGGAAAATCATCTATATACAACAAGACAATGCCAAGCCCCACATCCTGCCTAATGATCTAGAATTTGCAGAGGCTGTTGCTAGAACTGGGCTGAACATCAGACTCAAACAACAACCGGCAAATAGTCCTGATCTAAATGTACTTGATCTTGGTTTTTTCCCATCATTGCAATCGCTAACGGATAGTCTAAGCCCTAGAACCCTACAAGATCTCATTAAAGGTGTGTTGGAAGAATTTGAAGATTATGAGGTTTACAAGCTGAACAGAATCTTCCTAACCCTACAGGCGGTGATGATTGAAGTGCTCAACCATGCATGGGGCAATGGGTATAAAATACCCCATGCGAACAAGCAAAGGCTCGAGAATCTTGGGCTTCTACCTCTAAGACTTCGGATCCCTCAAGAGGTCTATGCAAATGCCCTACACAACCTAGGGATAATGGAAAGGGTGCAGTGGTTCTTCATGTCATAGACTTGTATTGTGTGTATTACTCCTGACATCTGTCTCGGGAGTGTATTGTGTATGTATTGCTACCATATCCTTCATGGAGGACTATTTATAATGTGTGTATGTTGGAGGACTATTTATAATATGTGTGTATGTGTGTATCTTAATTAAACAAACAGCAAACAAACAGCAGTTTCAGTTTAAAGGAGCTCCAGTTTAAACAGCAAACAAACAACAGTTTCATTTGCATTTGTAGCAGCTATACAATCAAGAGAAACCACAATCAAGTTAAAACAAACAACAAACAAACGGCAGTTTAAAAGAATTGCATACTCCATACTGTACAATCAAGAGAAACCACACATGTAAATTAATGCAAACATTTTGCATTTGTAGCAGCTGTGCAATTTTACAAGAAATACAGCAAATAAAACTGCTACCCCAGGAATTTAAATCTAGCCTAAACATACAAGCATGTACAGCGGCAAGCAGTTAACTCCAGCCTAAACATACAAGCATGTCTGCTCCAGCCTAAACATACAAGCATGTTCGGTTAACTGAATTTAAATCTACTCCAAGAACCACTCCAGAAATTATACCGAGAAGGTGTCGCCGCAGTGGTGGTGGTCGCTCCTTGGGGCGATGTCTGCTCCTCAGCGCTCCGGTTGCTACAAATAAAGGAAAAGGTTAAGTTTCAGTAGCAGTAAGAACACCACAATTTCAGTAGCAATAATTGAATAGGAGTTTCAGTCGAAACTACAGTTTCAGTAGCAAGATAAGAAGAACACACACTCCTAGAGTTAATTTAAATTAACCATGGTAAAAAACTGCTGCAAGAACCATGGTTAATCAATTACTCCAGGAAAAACCATACAGTAGTACCAAATCAACTGCTAGCCATGACGCCCTTGAACCACTCGAATGATCCTGGTTCCCTTGTAACCCAGTAGAAGTGCACGCGACTTATCCGATACGCTCTCCTCTTGTTGCTGCTCGCCGTCGACACACTAAAGGTGTTGCTGCTTTCCTCGGTCTCCATTGCTAGGTCCTAATTAAGAGATACAAAACCACATGCGCAGTTAGGCGAGGCGGTGTTGCAGAAACTGAAGATGTGATCTTCTGCTAATGGATACCATCAGCTCATCAGTCAGCTTGATGTTGTTGAGCAGATCCCTCAGAATGCTTATGAAAGGTGTTGTGCCGATTCCAAGGCCGACGAGAAGCAGAACATCGTAGTTCCTGAAATCCTGCGCCGGAGCACCGTATGGGCCGTCGACAAGCAACCTCGGGGGACTGCAGTAGAGAAGAGACATGGCTCAGTTTCGTATCCTTCAAGTAGTAAAAAAAACCAAATAAAACAGGGTATCAGGCATGACAAGGAGGTGCAGTCAGTGTAACCTCCTATGTTCTGCCATGCCTAGCTCTCCAAACGAAGCTCTTTTGGGTAGGCATGGTACTGGTGATTTCCATTAGCAATCACCAGTGGTTAGTTTCTCAAGTGCTCAAGCGTGAAAGACCGAAGTCTACTCTAGTGTGCTTAAATTGATAAAGTACAGAACTACAGTTGCTGCAACTAGTCGACCGAAACAGAGTAAAGGAGAAGCCAGTGGCATGATTCAGAGGACGGACTTTCTCTGGTATAGGATGCTTCTGTCGGCGAAGTAGACGCGGGTCGAAGGCGACGCCGTCCTGGTCCTGGTTCTGCGCCACGACCTCCCTTTCCTCCTCCGGAGCAGGGCCACCGCCAGCTTCTCCGTGACGGTCGCAGAGGTCGGCCTCCCCGGGATCCAGCTCCTCCTCGCTGGACGTAGAGCGCGGCGGCCTCGCCGGGATCCAGCTCCTCCTCGCTAGACGTAGAGCGCGGCCTCCCTGCCGACGCTACTGCCGATGAAGGAAGACGGCAGAGGAGACCCAGATCCAGCCCCTCCTCGCCTCCTCACCTCATCAAAAATTGGATCTTGCATCCATTCTTTACTGAACATGCATGGAGAACGACCAGGCGACGACTGCGACGCGAGCCGAGGGGTCAGCGGTGGATACAGCGGTCGATACGGAGGCGACGCTGGCGATGCGTCCAAGGCGTCGGCGGCGACACGCCCAAGGCGGCGGCGACGCGAGCTGGGCGGGAGTTGACCGGAGGGGAGCTAGGAATTGGGAGCGAGAGGCGAGATGGGGAGAAGAGCGAGTAAGTGACGCGAGTGGGTGAGCAGGGGTAAAATGGGAAAGAAGGAAAACTTTGCTTCGTTAGAAAATTTGAACGTGACAGCCCCCAACGACCTACATTTTGGTACAGAGGGAGTAACTTATAGGCATTTGGAACTGCTCTATTCATGTACGCAAGAAAATATTATACATGCAAATTAACATGATAAGAAACTTGGCTTTCGCATCCTCGCCATGCATATATACTTTTCCTCTTAGTGCATGTACCTCATAGGAGCATTCATGCTTTCATGGGGAGAAAAAGTACATATATTATGCGCAAAATCTGGTCGAACAAATGCTCCCTCACCGAGTCGAGTTCGAGCGCGGAGCGAATCGGACTCAGGTCGGTGAAAAATTCCAGTTGGATGAAGCGGCACATTAAAAGAATAATAATCATGCAGCCGTAAAACAATAAGAATTCCGGTGGCATCGGCCATTTAAACCGGTAAAATTCACAATATTTCTTGACTTGTTTTTTTCATATCTGCAGGTCACTGTGTGCTGGATTAGAGGTTTCGCGAGAACGGTTTCAGAAAGAGGCGGGCTAGTGGCCAAGTCAAGGAAGCGCGAGGCTTCAACTCGCAACATGTGGGAAGCCGCCGTCCAGGCACTTGAAGCATATATGACCATGCGGTTGCTCACTCGGGAGAAAGAGTCGATGCACTGGCGCAACACCGAGACAAGGTAAAGGTCTTCTTGCATCATCTTGACAATCAGACGAAGCTCGTCGTCTCCGATAACTCACCGGAAGCTGCCGCGATCTTAGCCTACCCCTGGAGCTAGGCGTTATCAGGGGATTAGCAAGAGCCATCACCAAGCATTCGTTTTTTTTTAGGAAGAAATAAAGTCCCGATCCAGCTGATCCTCTTAGAGGGCGGTTTATTGTGTGTGCGCCTCAATCGGTCGATTTTAGTTCCTTCATTAGAAACAACATCGAACAATTTCTCTTGTAATAAAGTGATGGCTTCAAAACAAGATAGTTATTTCAGACTTGTGATTGATATTCTTCTGATATGACCATGCAATTTGCAATAAACATTTTTTAATCCGCGCGCTTGTGCTAGACGCGCTGCAGCCTTACCGGAACTAGTACAGAATCGGTTCCTTGCATGCTGGGCTTAGGAGATTAAGCCAAAACTCCAGCTCAACAATGATGTAACCAGTCATCAGCGTCTATTCTGAGATTTCTTCCATTTTACTTGCTTCCATAGCATCGTGGCCGGGAATGGCACGAGTGTATATGCAGCAAGATGAAGTCGGGGTCACGTACACCTTTCCTTCTCCTCTTGTTTACTCTTTTTACTCTTTACCGAGAGAACCAAGAAGGAGAAAAATAGTAAATACATATTTTGACTCCCATAGCTATAGATACATGATACGTGCATGAGCAGCTATGGGGCATACAAAGTACTTCATCTCTTCCTGATGACACATGTGCATGTGTTCCATCATAAGCGAAAGGGAGAGCTTGTAGTGCCACACAACATTGCTCCAGCGAGAATAAAGAACTGAGCAATTATTGACAACTGCATCAGTTTACCGAGGGCCATGGCCAGAATTGTGTGTCGAACATCCAGTAGTTCATACACACAGGTATTTGAGGTTCTTCAATTGACAGTCTTGTGACATGTGCAGTCGTCGGTGTCGAGGGCGCTATGTTGGCAGCTGCCATTGCAATGGGCCTCCTAGCGCAGCCTTGTGTATTTGTGTGCCCGCATTTGCACGCGTAGGGGGCACGCCAAAATATATTTCAAGAAGAGAATGTCTTGGAGATGAAATCATGTTGATGTTGTGTGTGAATAATAGTGCGAGTTAAATGACCCGCAAATATATTTGATGAGAAAACTTGTTGCGACCATGTAACAGCTATGGTGCCAGCCAACAAGAGAACTCAATTTGTCTCCATTTGACAGCGAAATATCATGCCGTGCCTTGAAGAAATTTTATCAATCTAGTCGCGACCGCAACTGCCGCGGTACCAGCCGACTTAATTGAAGGGTTTCACAGATTCTCGCTGGCCGCACTGGCGCGATGCACTGCTCCCACAAATTTGGCATGTCACGGTAGAGGAGACACCAGAAAGCCATTGGCGCCTTTCTACCGTGGAGGCAATGCCAAAAATTTATGGTCGATGTAGAAAAAAATCTACACCGAGAAGCCATCCATAAGGCCATAAAAGAGAGTGCCAGAATGTACGTTGGCGGTGTTGTAGGCGCACGGGTGTTGCTGCCCCAGTGCTAACAACATGTCTTGATGTAGACCAATAGCATGTGTTGGTGTATGGGCTGAAGTGCTGGTGTAGGCCGATAGGGCGCCAGAATGACGTCAGCAACGACATGGAGGCACTGATCGATAGCTTTGTCGGTGCAGAAAGCTCAATACCGGGACGCCGTCGGCAACGGTGTGCTACTGCACCCAATGTTGGTGTAGACTATCGAAGACAGAATGTCGTTGGCGACGACGGGATGCCGTCCGGAGACACCATGGACGGACAATTGATGTTTCCCGGGAGTTGGTGAAGTTTGTTGGTGAAGACGATTCGACGCGAGGATGCCGTCGTTGAAGACATCTAGGCATGGGTTCGCTGCCCCCAGTGCAAAGCGTACGTCGGAGTAGATGATTGAATCATCGGCATGTCGCTGACGACGCCATGGGCACGCTGGGTTTACTGCCCAGGTGTTGGTGAAGACGATTCGACGCCAAGATGTCGCCGATGATGCCATGCATGCACGGGTTCGCTGCCCGGGTGTTGGTGAAGTTTGTTGGTGAAGACGATTCGACGCCAGGAAGCCGCAGTTGAAGACATGTACGCATGGGGTCGCTTCCCCCAGTGCAAAGCGTATGCCAGAGTAGATGATCGAACGTCAGGAAAAGGTAAAGAAGTGGCATGATAGAAGGATTCTGAAACGTGAATTTAATGTTGGTGATAAAGTTTTGTTGTTTAGATCTCGTTTCAGGTTTTCTCCAGGTAAACTACTTTCCAGATGGGAAGGACCATTTCATATCGAAGAAGTATACCGCTCCGGTGCAATCAAGATTAACAATTTTGATGGCACCGAACCTCAAGTTGTGAACGGGAAAAGACTTAAGCATTACATGGCGGGAGACCTCGTCAACGTTGATGTGAATTTAATACACACGACAACTCATGAAGAATATGTTGCAGCCCTGTTTCAGACGCCAGCAGGAACAAAATAGAAAAAGGTATCTATTACGGTAAGGAAACATCGCGAACCGCCATAAAAATTCCATATTACGAGTTTCTGCAAAATTAGGAAAATTTGAAGCCTAATTGGAGCCGGAGAGGAGCTCCAGGGGGCCTAGGCGCCCCCCTTGTGCGTCCTACCTCCTGGCCGCGCCGGTTGGCCGCCTGGGTACCCCGGAGTCCATCTCCGACCCTGGTTTGGCTTCTTACCTTCCTTTTGTTGCTGAAAATTTTGCTATATATTTGCCCTGATCGTCCCGGCACCGTATCTCGCGATTTTGTGTGTTTTGTTCTCGAGCTGTTTCTGCCAGGAAAATTCTCATCTAGACCTAGGTGCCACGGCTTCCCCAATTTCCCCCAAGGACAAGTTTGTCGTCAACGTCATCTACCCTTACCTCGCTGAAGTGAAGAAGCACCCTCAAACTGTTCGGTTGGAGGATGGTGTTCTTCACCAAGAAGATCTAAAGGAAACTGTCAAGGAGGGGAGCATCAAGGCCAGGCTGGAAGAAGTGGAGCAAGAAGTCTTCAAATACAAGAAGATGGTTGAGCGGGTGTTGAAGCCAACTTCAACCTCATCAATGAGCTGAAGACGTTCTACAAGAAGGAGATGAGGGGGATGTGGTCAAGTATCACTGCAGCAGAAGAAATAATTGATGAACTTCAAGGGCAGAATTATGATATGCACAACCAGAGCTGTGAGTATGAACTAAAGTTTATGCGCATGGGTTTAGGTACTGGAAGCAGGATCTTGGAGACTGAAGCCTCTCATGAGACGGGAGAACCTCTCACATGGAAGCGCTTTGTCCAGGACTACGTGAACAACAACAACAACAACAACAACAAAAACAGGAATGAGGAGTAAATCTCCTCGGGTAATGGAATCCCCTCAGCTTGTTCCAAGCTTGGGGGAGTGCCCGGTATCTTTATCTTTATCTTAGTCTTTTAGAGTCAAGTAGAGTCGTATCATGTCTAGGGAAGTTAGTATATGAAATAGGTGTTTGCATTGAGGTCTATCACTCCTTCTGTGGACAGTTTGTATACGTGAGTGTGGAGTCGTCTATGATGGAATATTAATGAGAAGTCTATTGGTTCCTTCGCTGCACTCGGTATTCTCTTCACTCAATCGGCCTTATATGATGATTCTTATGGGGATTATTGACCTTATCTGGTATGGCTTTGAAAACTTTCTTTAAATTTTGGCAAACATAGCTTTGGTCATGACAACATGCATGTTTTCTCAAGTAGAGACATAGCCAAAACCTTTATGTTATTATTCTTGAAGTGTTATGTTGACAAGGAAGACAACTTGATGTGCTATGCTTACCTTAATGTTTATACTTTATATGTTTTGCATCTAAGTTAGCATCAATTGTCTGTTCTCTCAAAGTCTTTGCTAGCCAAACCCTTTGCATAGCAGATTTCTGCTTGTGCATCCATACCCTGAAACCAATATCTTCCATATGAGTGCACCATACCTTCCTATTCGTGGTATTTCCCTACCACTCCTAAAAGTATAGAATTTATGTGTTATCCTTAATTTTCAAAATCTTCTGTTTTGTGCCTCTTGTTTAGCTCATGAGGAAGTAGTAGGTAATTCATGATCTTCTCAAGTTGGACAAGTTTTACCCCGGGATTGCATGTCTAATCTGCAAACCAATACGAGTAGGAACTGGCATGAGTGCGCCCAGCTCGAAAGATAATACAACAAACAAACCATCCTTCACGCTTGGTCTATGAGAAATCAGAAACTTTGGCAGTGATAAACAAAGGAGATTAAGGGGATGTGATCATACCCACTTGGGAGTCGTTCCTCGAAACTTGTCCATCTTGAGAAGTAATTGAGCTATCTATTAGCATTCGTTGACAAACTATGCACCTCCCAAATTTTGTTTTCATTCTGTTTGATTTAAGTATAGCACATGAGTTTTCCCTGCTTTCCTATAACAAGGCCTATCTTTTACTTTTATGTTGAGTCAGTTTTCCTACTTCCTTATTTTCCCAAAGAGAACAAACACTTGATGTTGATGAGGATTCATCCATATAATGCTGCATTAAGTTTTTCCATGCCACATCCTTGTTGACATTATCTTTTGATAAGTAAGTTTTTTGCGAAAGCTTATGCCAAGCAAGCATCTTCCTTTGTGTTAGCATTTGCACTTCATGACTAATAACATGTTCTTTCAAAGACTTCAAATTGTTTCATCATAAAGAGAAAGAGAAAAAGTAAAAGTTATTAGTTTCCCTTTGACCAAGGATATGTTTGACATAATTTGATGAGTTTTCTCAGCCCTACTTTTGATTATAATTGTTATTACTTTCTCATAAGGACCTTATGAGTTGAGGTTGCTGTTGAGGATGCTTGAGTTTGGTGAAGAAATCATGATGCTTCTTGTCTGTATTCTATTTATCGACACTTCACTCTCTAAACTTGTGGACAAATTTACGGAGCTCAGTATTCGCTTGGGGACAAGCGAGGTCTAAGCTTGGGGGAGTTGACACGTCCAAAATGCATCACTATTTTATATAGTAAGTCTTTCCTATTAATTGATATATTTCATGTTATGATGCTGTTCTTATGTTGTTTTGGCTTGTTTTACACAGTTTGCAAAATTCCGATGCCGAAGCAGCAGACGCAGGATTCAACGGTAAAAATTGGATGCTGAGTTGCTGAAATAGAAGACCACCAAATTACCTGAAAATCGACGGAGGCCATTTTCCAGAAGGATGACGAGGACACACAAAACAGAAGCCAGTGGGGGGCCACAGGGTGCCCAGGTGGCCACCTGGTGCGGCCCCCACCCTGGCCGCGCGGGGAGGGCGTCTGGACCCCTGGGGCCACTCCCGGCTCCCCCTCTGGCCTATATAACACGCGTCACCCAAAAACCCTAAAAGAGAGGAGTTTCGCGAGTTCCGCCGCCGCTCCGTGGCGGAAACCTACTAAGAAGAAAAGACATCTCCGGCGGGAAGATTCTGCCGGGGAGACCACCTCCCAGAAGGGGAGATCATCGCCATCATCATCATCATCATCATCACGGGCATCATCGAGATCATCATCAACATCATCCCCGACATCAGCACTATGTCCATCTTCATCCCATATCACCTCAAAAGTTTAATTTGTGTTGTAATCCGTACTATCTATCCTCTCTACTCTATCAGTGTTGATTGCTACCGTGTGATGAATGCTATTGAGTTTTGTTGGAGAAATATCATTGTGTCCGGATTGTTTATCATCTATTTATCCCCTCTGATCATGATCTCTTTTATGTCTTGTGAGTAGTTACTTTAGTTCTTGAGGACATGTGAGAAGTCTAGTTGCTAGTAGTCATATGATGTTGAAGTAATATGTGTTGTTTGATATTTAAGTTGTGTTGTTATTTTCCTAGTGGTGTTGTGTGAGTCGAACACTCAAAACTTCGCCTTATTAAGGACCTAGGGGAATGCATTGCTTATAAAGAATGCCGACGGTGGGTTGCCGGAGTGACAGAAACCCGAAACCCAGTTTGCACGCTTTTGCACAAGGGAACAATAGATCATCGATCGTATTGCTATGGTTAGGCTTTTTCCTTAATTACTATCTTGTATTTGCGGATGCTTGCAAGATGTTTAATCATAAGAGCGCACTTATCTTAGTCTAGAAGGTGTGCTAGCATAGATCCACTCACTCAACACTTATCAACGCAGCACATCGTGTCGATACGGAGTATGGCGAAATCACGTGACTATTTCTCCCGTGTGTCCTCAAGAACGCTTTAGCCTTTATAAGTTTAGTTGCTAGACCTATCCTTTGCTCAGAAGGATTGGGCCACATGTTACTCCTCAGTGCCTTTTACTTTGCTCACTTTTACCTTCTTGTTTCTCATACCAAAACCCCCTAAAAAGTTATCTTTATGTGCTTGCAGTTATTTCTTTGCCAAAGTCACTTACCAATATCTTTTGCTCCTCGTTGGGTTCGACACTCTTATTTATCGAAAACGCTACAAACGATCCCCTACAGTTGAGGGTCATCAATCACCCGCCTGATTTGTCATATGTTATGCATGAGATCTCCCATATTGCATCTTCGCAATCTCATCGTAATAACTATGCCATGCCCATTAAAATAAACCCCATTTGTGAATATGGCATAGATGAAAAATCCATGGTTATTGACATTTTATTTTCTAGTGATGATATTGATATGCTCCCATTGCAAACATTAAGCAATTCATCCCATAGATTGTGCCATGAACCCTCTCTTGTGCCACATTATTCCATCTCATGTGTGCACATTATGCATCCCATGAATAAAAATGTTTCAAATGTTTTGGGTGCACATACTTGCTTGCGTCTCCATTATGCAATAAATAGACACAACCCCTCATGATGGATGACATGTTCCTATATCGTGCATCTCATTTCTTTGAGCATTGTATTTCATGTGCTAACTGATACACACACGTGCACATCATGATGGATGATGTGTACATATACCACGCGTTGATGACCCTCAACTATAGGGGATCGTTTGCAGCGTTTTCGATAAATAAGAGTGTCGAATCCAACAAGGAGCAGAAGGTATTGGTAAGTGACTTTGGCAAAGAAACAACTACAAGCACTGAAAGATAACTTTTTAGGGGTTTTCGGTATAAGCAACGAGAAGGTAAAAGCGAGCAAAGTAAAAGGCAATGAGGAGTAAAAATTGGCCCGGTCCTTTTGAGCAAAGGATAGGCCTAGCAACTGAACTTATAAAGGCTAAAGCGTTCTTGAGGACACACGGGAGAAATAGTCACGTGCTTTCGCCATACTCCGTATCGATACTATGTGCTGCGTTGATAAGTGTTGAGTGGGTGGATCTATGCTAGCACACCTTCTAGACTAAGATAAGTGCGCTCTTATGATTAAACATCTTGCAAGCATCCGCAAATACAAGATAGTAATTAAGGCAAAAGCCTAAGCATAGCAATACGATCGATGATTCATTGTTCCCTTGTGCAAAAGCATGCAAACTGGGGTTCAGGTTTCTGTCACTCCGGCAACCCACCATAAGCATTCTTTATACACAATGCATTCCCCTAGGTCCTTAATACGACGAAGTGTTGAGTGTTCGACTCACACAACACCACTAGGAAAATAACAACACAACTTAAATATCAAACAACACATATTACTTCAACATCATATGACTACTAGCAACTAGACTTCTCCCATGTCCTCAAGAAATAAAGTAACTACTCACAAGACATAAAAGAGATCATGATCAGAGGGGATAAATAGATGATAAACAATCTGGACACACTGATATTTCTCCAAAAAAACTCAATAGCATTCATCACACGGTAGCAATCAACACTGGTAGAGTAGAGAGGATAGATAGTATGGATTACAACACAAGTTGCAATTGTGAGATGAGATCGGATGGTCGTGTAGATGGTGCTGACGTTGGGGATGATGTTGATGATGATCTCGATGATGCCCATGACGACGACGATGATGATGGCGATGATCTCCCCTTCCAGGAGGTGTTCTCCCCGGCGGTATCTACCCGCCGGAGATGTCTTTTCTTCTTTGTAGGTTTCCTCCACGGAGCGGCGGCGGAACTCGTGAAACTCCTCACTTTTTAGGGTTTTCGGATAACGAGTGATATATAGGCCAGAGGGGCGATCCGGGAGTGGCACCAGGGGTCCAGGCGCCCTCCCGTCGCGACCAAGGTGGGGGCCCCGCCAGGTTTCCATCTGGGCACCCTGTGGCCCCCCTCTGGCTCCTGTTTTACATTTCCTCATCATCCCTCTGGAAAATGGCCTCCGTCGATTTTCAGGTATTTTGGAGGTCTTCTGTTTCAGCAACTCAGGGTCCACTTTTTATCGCTGAATCCCGTGTTTGCTGCTTCGGCATCGGAAAGTTGTAAACTATCTAAAACAAGCCAAAACAACATAAGAATAGCATCATAACATGAAATATATCAATGAATAGGAAAGAAATACAATATAAAATAGTGATATGGTGCCGCGACTATCCGGGCACCTATATATAAAAAATTTCTGCAACAAAAGGAAGGTAACGAGCCAAAGTGGGGTCAGAGATGGACTCCGAGGCGCCCAGATGGCACCTGGCACGTCCAGGAGGTAGGCCACGCCAGGGGGCGCCTGGGACCCTGGAGCTCCTCTCCGGCTCCGATCAGGCTTCTAATTTTCCTAATTTTGCAAAAAACTTGTAATATGGAACTTTTATGGCGGTTCACGATGTCTCCTTACCACAATACATACCTTTTCTTATTCTGTTCCTGTTGGCTTCTGAAAGAGGGCTGCAACATATTCTTCATGAGTTGTTGTGTGTATTAAATTCACATCAACATTGATGGGGTCTCCCGCCATGTAATGCTTGAGTCTTTGCCCATTCACAACTTGGGGTTTGGTGCCATCAGAATTGTTAATCTTGATTGCACCGGAACGGTACACTTCTTCGATATAAAGTGTCCCTTTACATCTGTAAAGTAGTTTACCTGGAGAAAACCTGAAACGAGGTCTAAACAACATTATCACCAACATTAAATTCACGTTTCAAAATCCTTCTATCATGCCACTTGTTTATCTTCCTTGAACATTTTAGCACTCTAATAGCCCAAAAAGCTTTTTGTTCTAATTCTAATGGCAAGTGACAAGCCTTTCCATAGACCATCTTATAGGGGGACATGCCCATGGGGTTCTTGTAAGAAGTTCTATACGCCCACAAAGCATCTCCTAACCTCTTTGACCAGTCCTTCCTAGAACTGTTGACTATCTTTTGCAAGATCAACTTGATCTCTCTATTGGTGAGCTCAACTTGCCCACTTGTTTGAGGATGGTACGGTGAGGCAATTCTATGATTGACATCGTACTTGGCTAGAGCTTTTCTAAAAGCTCAATGCGTGAAGTGTGATCCTCCATCAGTCATGAGGTACCTAGGTACACCAAACCTAGGGAAAATAACATCTTTGAGCATTTTCAAAGATGTCTTGTGATCAACACCCTCAATCGTTATTGCTTCAACCCACTTGGTTACATAATCAACAACCACTAAAATGTGAGTGTACTTGTTGGGAAACGTAGTAGAAAACAAAAACATTCGGCCTACGAATCAAGAACCCAAGATCATCCAAGAAGATTGCATACAAGGTTTTAGGTCATGGCTCACCAACCGATGTAGCGGAAGTAGAGTTGGTGAAGACCGTCGGTGTAGATCCCCGCAGCTAGGAATTTCAATGACCTCCCAACCGCGAGGATATCGATCCCTCGAACCGTCCCGCGATCTAGTCCCACGGACAAGTCCCATGAACAAGCTCCTCGAAGAAGGGTCGAAGGTACGACCCCTCCATTAGTATCCACACACCCCGTAGCAGCAATCCAGTAGTGCTCCGCTATCTAGAGATGAACGCCACCGAGAAAACTAGAGGGAGAAAACCCTAACGGATTCCGATCTAGAACAGCGTCTAAACCGGGGTCTAATTGTGGAGCAACGGGGTTTAGAGGAGGGAGGGTGGCGCATAGGCCTAGGGGACAAGTTGTGCTGTGCCCCCCACCCCTCCCCTCATTATATAGGTGGCCAGGAGGCCCTTGGGGCGCAATAAGGGGGGTGGGGAGTCCAACTTGGACTCCCAAACCTTCCCACCAGAAACCTGCCATATTGGAGAGTTGGACTTCCCACCTCGAGGGGAATTCCTTCCCCTTGGTGCGCCCCCACCCCTTGGCCGGCCAGCGCAGCCTAGGTGGCTTGCCCCCCCCCCCCAAGGCTACGGGCGTGGGGTAGTGGGTGGTACTGCCCGGAACCTTCCAGAAGCTTCCAGGACCTTCCGGGATCGTTTCGGGACATTCCGAAACCTTCTGGAGCACTTCCAGGACCTTCCGGGACCGTTCTCGGACGTTCCGGAACCGTCCGGATAGTTTCGAAGACCATCCGAGTTAGAGTTTAAGCCACCCGATGACCACGAAGGTTGTTGGGAGGCCCAGCGATTATCCGGAAACTATTCCGGTTGATCCAGGACTTCCCCAGTACCATTCTCATATGTTCCGGAACCACCTGGGACTACTCCAGAGTGATCCAGACATATCCTTAAATACCCAGAACTACTTCTGGTGCCCTTATGAACTATTCCATAAATCCCCGGAACTACTTCCGGTACCCGTATGAACTATTCTGCTTTGCTTCCACTAAACCTTCTACCATTCCATCATTCTAACAGACTACTGCTCGTTAAGTGTGTGACCCAATAGGTTCGGTATAATGTGGACATGAATCAGAACATCTTCTGGACATAGGTCAACAGCCTTTTTTCAATAGCCAATAATCAATAGCGGAGCCATGGACACCCATGTTGACTCCCGCACATACACGAAGAAACTTCGAGTGAACCATTATGTTTATTCATGTACCATTCCCTTTGCTTCGTGATATATGACAAAGTTAGAGGAGAGATGTTTGGCACCCATGTGTAACAAATTCTTGAACACAAGCCACTCGTTATCCTCTTTGCTCGTTTGTCTCTATTTCTCGTTATTGTATTCCGGTATCCCCGTGATTAAATCACAATGCGTCTGGCCAGACTAGAATGGATACCGTCATACCGAGTGGGCCCAAAGTCAATATCTCTTCATCGTGAAGGAGAAAATCCCATTCTTGAACTATCATAGTCACTAGCCACACCATCTGACATACCCAGAACTTATTTTACTACTTCCCATTTACGGGAGGATTCATCTAAGAACCAAAGCATGTCTTCCTGTGTGAAGCAACTCGATACTCTCATGGTCTAAGGAATTATGTATATGATAACATTTCATGATATGACTTATAATGTTGTTACGATGTGATCTCTAAGTATATCATTCAATACTGGGGTCGGTTCAACATCATTGTTCTGCTAACAATATGTTCCCATTTCTACTAACATCCTTGTTACAAGAACAATGTCCATGATTAAGAAAACGTAATCATCAGTTAGCACATGAGCTGGTCTTAGAGGCTAAACCAGGAACTCTTGGTGTTTACATTTCCACACATGCAAGTGAGTTTTCTTCTGAATCTCATAGTCAGGGTCATTGCAATTATAGCACAAAAATATAAACATTAATTACGAACGTGGAAATATATATAATAACATTTTATTATTGCCTCTAGGGCATATTTCCAACACTTGTGTGAGGGAGGAAAAGGACCCATAAAATCAAAACCCCAGCAATCAAAAGGCTCAATCACTAGAGAGTAATTCATAAGCATCTCATTCCTCCTACTAATATTACCAACTCTCTGACACTTATCACAAGATAAAACATAATTTCTAGCATCTTTAAAGAGAGTAGGCCAATAAAAACCTGATTGGAGAACCTTATATGAGGTCCTCTCACCGGCATGATGTCCTCCATAGGGACTGTCGTGACATTTTCTAAGAATGTCCTTCTGCTCGTGTTCTGGTATGCATCTTCTCACGATCCCGTTCGGACCTTCTTTGAAAAGATGAGGGTCATCCCAAAAGTAGTGCCTCAGATCATGGAAGAACTTCTTCCTTTGCTGAAATGTTAAACCTGGAGGCAAATACTTTGCAACGATAAAATTAGCATAATCTGCAAACCAAGGGTCGGAAAGAGATTGTACTTTTACAATGGCAAGATACTAATTCCCTTAAGGTCATCAAGGGTATAGCACAGGGCACCACGGTGTCTGCGAAGTGTCTCCAATAGTCGCTCTTCTTCAAATCCTAAAAGGTTAGCATTGATAATAACAAGATATATTTTCTTTTCATCTAAATAAGCATACTTGAGCGTATCGGGAAGTGGTTTGAGGTCAAACACCGGGTCTTCTTTTGGTTGTGCTAGGATTCCTAAAGGCTCAACCGGAAGGTTGTGCTTCAGGATAGAAGTTTGTCTTGTGAATATTTCATCCAACTCATTTCTTTCTTGCATATGCATATCATTCTCGTGGTCTTCCATATATTGCTGCAAATGATCATTAGGAGGAATAGCAATAGAAGAAATATCTTCAATAATTTTATCATCACTAGGTAAATTAGTACCAGGAGGCTGCTTGAAGAACTTAGAAAAGTTAAATTCATATGGCTCACCATTGAATTCAACAGAAAATTTACCTTTTTGTAGTCTATTATAGCTCCACAAGTTCTGAGGAAAGGCCTACCAAAGATAATAGGGCAAAAACTATCTTGCACTAAAACAAGTACTAGAAAGTCGGTAGGATACTTTACCTTTACACATAGGACTTCAACATCTCTCACAATCCCAATGGGAGAGATAGTTTCTTTGTTTGCTAGATAAATAGTAACATCAACCTCTTCAAGTTCACAGGGCGAAATCTCACCCATGATCTCTTGATAGAGTGAATATGGAATAGCGTTAGCACTTGATCCCAAATCGCATATCCTGTAATAATTGTGATCTCCGATTTTAACAGATACAACTGGTGTACCTGAAATTGGGCCTTTATTCTTGGCTATGAAAATGTTAGTTGAAACAGCACAAAAATTTATATTGTCATCTAAAACATCATTAGTAACTAGATCTTGAACCACCACAACTTGAGGATCGACCTTGATTAGGTCCTCAGGTTCGTCAGTTCGTCTCTCACTTTTATTTATTATGCCTGTCACAAAAGAGTGATCCCTTATCCTTGTAGGAAAAGGGGGATTTTCATATAAAACTCTAGGCAGAATAGTGTCAACAACATGAATATCAACATGTAATTCTTTAAAGGGTTTATGATACTGATCCTTCTCCTCCTTAGAATAGTTAATGTGAGAGGCAAATTTCTTGCAAAAATCAATCATAAGTTGGGAATCAAGACCAATCTTAGAGAAAAAGGTATTAAAATAATCAGTTTTCACATATCTCTCAATGTAATGATGCTCATAATTTATAGCGAGCTCAATACCTTTGTCAATTTCCTAGTCTTCGGTGTTCTTCTGGATCCTCTCAATGAGATCCCATTTTTCTTCAATGCTCCTTGCTTGAAATACCCCACTAGAGGAGGCTTCCAACATCTCCTTATCCTAACGAGAAAGCTTGGCATAAAAATTTACAAGTATAATATCTTTGGGGAGTTCATGGATAGGACATTTGAACATTAGGGACTTCAGTATACCCCAAGCTTGAGCGATATTCTCTCCGTCACGAGACCAAAAGTTATAGATGTAGTTCTTGTCTCGATGAATTTCATGAATAGGATAAAACTTTGTATAAAAGAGAGACATAAGCTCTTGCCAATTAAGCAAATGTGAGTTATCGAGGAGCTTATACCAATCTGAATCTTTATCTATAAGCGATACGGAGAATAATTTCTTTATAACAAAATCCCTTGAAACACCTGCAAGCTTGAATAATGAACATAGTTGTGATAAATATAGCAAGTGTTCACCTGGATGTCTGTCTCCTGCATAACGATTATCCAAGACATAATCGATAATACCAGTTGGTATTTTGTAAGGCACAATTTCAGTAGGGGTAGGAGTGACCACCATAGTTGCGGGACGTTTCCCCATAAACAACGAACCAAGAGTAGAGGTGTCCATAAGGACAAAGAGCAGCAACAACAAGACAAAAATATAAATATAAAAAATTCCTTACCAGCTTCACTTACTAATAGCGCTACGCTCCCCGGCAACGACGCCAGAAAACAGTACTTGATGACCCTCAACTGTAGGGGATCGTTTGTAGCGTTGTCGATAAATAAGAGTGTCGAACCCAACGAGGAGCAAAAGGTATTGGTAAGTGATTTTGGCAGAGAAATAACTGCAATCACTAAAATATAACTTTTTAGGGGTTTTCGGTATAAGCAACAAGAAGGTAAAAGCGAGAAAAGTAAAAGGCACTGAGGAGTAAAAAGTGTCCCGATCCTTTTGAGCAAAGGATAGGCCTAGCAACTGAACTTATAAAGGCTAAAGCGTTCTTGAGGACACATGGGAGAAATAGTCACGTGCTTTCGCCCATACTCTGTATCGATACTATGTGATGTGTTGATAAGTGTTGAGTAGGTGGATCTATGCTAGCACACCTTCTAGACTAAGATAAGTGCACTCTTATGATTAAACATCTTTTAAGCATCCACAAATACAAGATAGTAAATTAAGGCAAAAGCCTAACCATAGAAATACGATGGATGATCCATTGTTCCCTTGTGCAAAAGCGTGCAAACTGGGGTTCAGGTTTCTGACACTCCGGCAACCCACCGTAAGCATTCTTTATACACAATGCATTCCCCTAGGTCCTAAATAAGGCGAAGTGTTGAGTGTTCGACTCACACAACAACACTAGGAAAATAACAACACAACCTAAATATCAAACAACACATATTACTTTAACATCATATGACTACCAGCAACTAGACTTCTCCCATGTACTAAAGAACTAAATTAACTACTCACAAGACATAAAAGAGATCATGATCAGAGGGGATAAATATATGATAAACAATCTGGACACAAGGATATTTCTCCAACAAAACTCAATAGCATTCATCACACGGTAGCAATCAACACTGGTAGAGTAGAGAGGATAGATAGTACGGATTACAACACAAGTTGCAATTGTGAGATGAGATGGGATGGTGGTGGAGATGGTGCTGATGTTGGGGATGATGTTGATGATGATCTCGATGATGCCCGTGAAGATGATGATGGCGATGATCTCCCCTTCCGAGAGCTGTTCTCACCGGTGGAATCTTCCCGCCGGAGATTTCTTTTCTTCTCTGTAGGTTTCCACCACGGAGCGGCGGCGGAACTCGCGAAATTCCTCCCTTTTTAGGGGTTTTGGATAACTAGTGATTTATAGGCCAGAGGGGGGAACCGGGAGTGGCCCTAGGGGTCCAGGTGCCCTCCCGGCGCGGCCAAGGTGGGGGCCGCGCCAGGTGGCCGCCTGAGCACCCTGTGGCCCCCCTTTGGCTCCTGTTTTACATGTCCTCGTCATCCCTTTGGAAAATGGCCTCCATCGATTTTTAGGTAATTTGCAGGTCTTCTATTTCAGCAACTCGGCGTCCAATTTTTACCGCGGAATCCTGCATCTACTGCTTCGACATCGGAAAGTTGCAAGCTGTGTAAAACAAGCCAAAACAACATAAGAATAACATCATAACATGAAATATATCAAGGAATAGGTAAGAATTACTATATAAAATAGTGATGCATTTTGGACGTATCACGCGTACACGTTGTTTCTTTTGTCTCAATGTTGTGTAGGTCCTCATATCCCCTCGTCAACTTCACGATCCCACGAGTTGACGAAACGAGCTCTTGAGAGCCATGAAGCTATGGGGTACCTTGGAGCACTAGTTCTCCACTCCTCTTCGCACAAGGACTTTGCGCATTCCTTCTACATGGCTCTCACATGGATATGGGTTCTATACCACTTTTTACTCAATGCCCATTTTTTCATGTTCACTTTTCATGTTATGCTAGTTCCTCTTCATCTTACATGCTCGTGTGACCCATGCTTGCATCTACACATGTTTCCCCATCCTATGTCTTATATGTGTACTTGCATGCTTGGTGGAGATTCTCGCTCTTATTTCCATGTTATTGGTGTAGCTCATGCTTTGCACATGTTATGCTTTGATTGTTCCACAACTAGTTTCCATGTGAAGCATGCTTGTTTGCCTTCCTTGCACCATATTCCCAGTGCCATGAGTATAAAATTGATGCATACTCTTATCCATGCACTTATATGACTATTGATAATATGAAAGTGAAGAGGCACATCATATTCGATGATGTGTTCATCTACCATGCACACACTTTCTTCGTTATGTCTCGTGCATGTGTAGGAAACTTCGCCCGCATGTCAACTACTACTCATGATGAGTTTCCAATTCAATCTCTTGAGAGATAGCTATGGATGGTGCCCATTTACACGCTTCTTCGGCACATATTATTCGGCCATGACATTATGAAGGACGCACAAGGCCAAGCTTTCAAGGTGACATACTTCTTGTTTACATGTGTTGCTTCCAGCATGACACACTTTGGTCATCTTGGACCATCCACTTGCTCACATGCTAGATACCATATTGCTCCCCTTGATTGCCATGTTTCCATGTTTGATATAGATGCCTTGTGTGTTGCCTCAAACTTGTGCCTTCTAAACCACCCTCATATGTTTGATTGCAACTATGTGCTTGCTACTCACATGCCATGCACCCATAATTACTATATGTCTCACTTTGTTGCCTCAGACATTTTGACCAATTGCTCTTTCCATTGTGTTGAGTGTAGCATTGATCATGTTTGGATTCTCTTTCTCTTGAGATTGCCTATTTCTCACCACACTATCATGCACAATATAACTCATGTATTTAGGCACCTAAGTTGTCTTAGCCTTATGCATTCTTGCTATTGTTTTGTGGTAGATGATTTGTCACTCGTCACACATCTTCAATCTACTACCTCAACTTTGCATGTTCGGCCTAATAGTTTGGTTATGCTTGTTGCCCATGTGCCTATTTCCTTTGAATGCACTCATTTCATACGTGTTGCCATGTTACACTTCCTTCACACTACACATGATATGCATGATGACTCCACTTGTTCGGTGAATCACCAGTTGAAGGTTTGGTTTTGCACTAACGCTAACCGCTTTATCTTTTCAAAGTGTTGGTTGTTCTTAATGGTTTTGAAGGTATCACAAGGCGACGCGACTTTGGGACAAGGCCATATGGTGCATCTTGATGGCAAGTACTTGGTGAACGTCACATACCACATGTCGACGCCATCACTTTCCCATGATGATGAGGATCTTGATCCGAGGACGGATCTTCCCCAAGGGGGGGAGATTATGTGGAGCATCCAACGTACATCACCATGTTACGCTCCCATAAATCAAGAGACACGTATGACATACACATATCACACCTAAAGGTGAATCTTCTCCTTTACACGTGTCCATTGGTGCTCTCGAGGATGGTATACTACTTGACCCTCTACTCCCGTGCATACTTAGGTTCAAGAGCTACACGTGCGTCGAGGAGGAGGTGAAGCGCAAGGGAATGACTACACCATCCACGAGGGAAGTTTGGAAGAGAAGACAGAAGAGAGAAGAAGAAGCTACAGGCTTCGGACGCCTCTCCCTGTGGAGTCGGACGACCGGGATAGAGGTCGGGCCGTCCGGGACAAGGCTAGACCGTTCGGGCCAGGAGCTGGACCGTCCGGAGAGCGTTTCCCGAAGAAGCTCCTCGCCCACAATTGTTCGGACGTTCGGAACCCCGGCCGGACCGTCCAAGCCAAGGCCGGACCGTCCGGGCACCAAGCTGGACCGTCCAGATCGGTCAACGGCTTCAGTTCTGCCTACGCGCAGCGACTCGGGCCACTACCCATGTACCCCCTTCATCCACCCTTAGACTATATATACCTCTCCCCCACCTCCTCTCTAGGGTTAGCTAAGATATTATCTTGATTTGAGAGAGCTTAGCTTCAACTACCCCATGGGGATTTGATCTCCTTAGAGATCCTCTCTCAATTCTACCACCACCCGTGGGAGAGAGGCTTCATCTGCGGATTGAGCCTCAGCCTACCTTCCTCTCCCTAGTCATAGAAGGAGACGCCCCAATCCTAGTAGTATAAGGAGAGGGAACTACTGACAACCCACAAGTGTAGGGGATCGCAACAGTCTTCGCGGGTAGGTATAACCCAATTTATTGATTCGACACAAGGGGAGCCAAAGAATACTTATAAGCCTTAGCAGTTGAGTTGTCAATTCAACCACACCTGAAAAAGCACTAGACAAGATATAAGTAGCAATGGTGTGTTGACGGGTGTAGCCTTGAAGACTTCCCCAATCACCAACACCACAAAGTAGTAGCAGAAAAAAGAGCAATTGTAACAACAAAGGCAATAAAGATGAAAGATGGACCGGGGCTCAAGGTTTTACTAGTGGTAACTCTCCAAAAGGTGTTGGGTGAAAAAATTACAGTTGGACAATTGACAAAATTGCACGAAATCTAGCCAAAGAACAAACTAGAGCATCCTAGTCTAAGAACCAAACCTAGGCATGTGTTTTGTATGTAGTTGTACATGCTTGCAATAAGAACTTGCACAACATCTTGTGTCCTACCATCCCGCTACAAATGGGGCCTAAAGGAACTTATGGAGATTAAGGTGCTCCTGTCAAATAGCACCGAAACAAAGCATTAACACTCTATGAACACATGTAATCCTCAAATTATAGCCCGTCCCCTTTGGTGTCCCAAGATGTCACCATTGATATTGCTGATTCCGTACTATAACAGGTGCATACAACTGTAGATAAGACAATTATAATCATGCAACCATAAAGTGATCAGATATGAAATCATGCTACTCGTGCACTAGTAACTAGCAGTAAGAACAACAAATTGCAGCAACAATAATTCATAAACTTCTTAGGACTGAATAACAATGTAACAATTCATCAGATCCCAACAAACACACACCAATTACATCATATGGATCTGAATCATGTAGGGCATCTCATGAGAACTTTTTATTGAAGATCTAGGGGGAGAGAATACCAACAAGCTACTGCCAAAAACCCGTAGTCCAAGGAGGAACTACTCACGATCCATCATGGGGTGAAGAAGAGTTGATGAAGATGGCCCAGGGGGCCAAGGCCCTCTCCGGCAGGGTGCCGGAGTAGGATCCTGGTGACCCCCGAAGCTAGGTTTTGATGGCGGCGGAGATCGGGAGCGCTTCTGCAAAAAAGAGTTGGATATCTCGGGTTTTCGCGTCGGGGGAAATAAATAGGTCCAAAAGGGAGACCGAGGGGGGTGCCAGGTCACCTAGGAGGGTCCATGGAGCGGGGCCCCCTGGCCGCACCAGGAGGGCGCCTGGGGGCTGTGGGCCTCCCCTGGACTTCGTCCTCCGGCTGGAGGGCTCTTCTGATGTATAAGAATTTTTGATTTTTTGGGAATTTTCTAAGCAACTTCATTTTTGGATTTTTTCTACATTGCAAAGACAAAATAGACAAAAACTGGCACTGGGCTCTATATTAGTAGGTTAGTCCAATAAATGATTCAAAAGCATGACAAAAAGATGTAGCAATGACACAAAATGAGCATGTAACAAGAAAAAAAGTATAGATACATTTGAGACGTAACAGCATCCCCAAGCTTAATTCGTGCTCGTCCTCGAGTAGGTAAATGTTAACAAGATAATATTTGTTGTGACATGCTACCTAGGAGTAAAGGCAATCAATCTAATGTAATGAAGACACATAAGTCAAAGACAAAGTGATATAAAGCAATATTCTATAGTTGATATTAAAGCAAGCAATGAAAGAACATATAGACAATTGAGCTCTTGCTGTCCGTGAATCGAATGTCTCCAGTCGGAGTTCCCGTGCCAAGAGTGAGGAAGTTTTAGAGCATAAAAATACTGAATAGTTGTTGATAACTCATTTTACTAATTTTCACACATGGTCCCTTTGGAATCTTATTGTGACTCGTCCCCAGACCACTAGTCAGGTACAAGTCAAACTGATCCTCTCCCTTTTGACTTTGAGCACTCATGCAATGGATGAGAGCGAGCAAGATACGTTGGCACTTAGGATGGAAAAATAGAATAATGAAGGGGGTATGAAGTCAAAAAGTGAGAAAGGCTCACACCAATGAGGGCAATCATATGTGAGAGAAAGCCAAATGATAGATATGGTGTGAGGAGTAGGGATTTCCATGTAACATGCGGATGCACATAGAGCTATAAGTGTATGAAAGCTCTCCAATGGAACTAGGCGGGGTGCATCCAACTTGCTTTCTCATGAAGACCTAGATCTCTTTTGAGGAGGCTCATCCTTGGAATATGCAAGCCAAGTTTTATAGTGTATAGATCCCCACATAGTTATGCAAAAACAACATGAAAACTCTCTACAAACTGAAGTACATGTGCTACCTTGAAGCACAGGTGTGGAATAAAGGATACTAGTGTTTCCCCCTCTTTTTTATTCTTTTATTCTTTTTCACCTTTTTTGTATCTTTTTGATTTTGGGTGGCCTCCATGGCTCTTTATTCTCTTTTTTTATTTCGTCCACTTTGGGGTATTTTATTCCTTTCCTCACTGTAGGGGCAACACTCTATAAGAACATCAACACACTTTTATTTACTTACAACTCTAGATCAAAAAGTAATGACTCTATATGAATGCCTCTGCCAGCGTAGCAGTATGTGCAATGATCAAGCGCAACATGCAACAAAAAATGTGAAGGGGGCAAAGTCCAACTACATGCAGACTATGAGATCATGCAAGGCAATATGACAATGAAGGATAAGTCATATGAACATGAAGAACGATGGATGTTGCATGGCAATATATCTCGGAATGGCTATGAAATGCCATGATAGGTAGGTATGATGGCTGTTTTGAGGAAGATATAACGAGGTTTATGATGACAGAGCGAATCGTGCCAAGGGTTTGGATGCACCGGCGAAGTTTGCACCGACTCTTGAAATGAGAAAGGGCAATGCACGGTGCCGAAGAGGCTAAAAAAATATGGACGGTGGAAGTGTCAACAATCGAATACTCGCATTAGTCCGAAGAACTCATGCACTCATTATCAGTAACTATCTATCTAGTCAGGAGATTCACAAAGAGACAAGTACCCCAAGGAGGAGTGTATGGGGGCTTGGTTATCCTTGCGCATCCTCGACCCATGGTACGTGAGGGTACTCTATATATTGTCACCCCGCAAAGATTAGTGATCCTTTTAGTAGCTAGAGTTCTCAACTAATTTTTTTACTTTTCGAAAATAAGGCACAGTTAGCCAAGATATGATACCTATCACTAATGGGCGCAAGCTCAATTATATAAACATTCATCATTACTCAAACAATACCTCAACACCATTGCAAGATATCCAAAGCTAGACCTAGTGATCTAGATTACCTATACACCACATATAAGTCAGAACATGAGACATATAAACCATTGCAACAGAAACAGCTCTCTAAACAAATATAAGTGAAGCATGAGAGTTCTAAACTTTCTACAAAAGAAGTTAAATGTTGTCAAACAAGATCCAAGTGAAGAACAAGAGCTAACAAAACAGGTAGTAGGTAAATTTAAAACTCAACAGATATAAGTGAAGCTCTAGGGTGTTCTATGATAAAGTGGAGCGTGTATCTCTCCCAATCAAGCATGCTAGGGTCCAACATTATAATGACCAGCAAACAAAACCAAACAAAACTAAAAGAAAATATACAGACGCTCCAAGAACAACACATATCATGCGAAGTAATAAAAGTATATCATTGAGAGACGACCTAATAATTGCTTGATGAGGAAGGGGATGCACAGGGGCATACCCAAGCTTAGATGCTTGAGTCTCCTCGAATACTTGTTTGGGGTGCCGAGGCTTCCACAAGCTTTAGATTTTTCCTCTGGTTTTCCTTCACACAAAACTTCTCATAAACTTATTAGAGCGGTTAGTACACTAATAGATAATCTGCCAAAACAGGACATATTGTAAAGATTGATTTTTCAGGTGCACTTATGTAGCTCAAATAAGAAAACTCAAAACATATGAAAGTTTAACGATTGTATATAGCATGCTGTGTAAAAACTTCAGCTCAAAAAGATGAACTGGTGATTTTTATTCATTTTTTCAATGAAGCAAACAGAAACTGTTTTCTGGACAGCATGTCACAACTTTTGCTTCCCTTATCATAAGAGGCTAAAACTTGGCACAAAACTTGAAAATAGAGATACAATTGTGTTGCTACAGTATTAACAACATCCAAGACACAGCAAAAGCAAAAGAAACCTAATCCGTTTTGGGATGCCTCCCAGAAGCGCTTCTTTAAAGCCATTAGCTAGGCATGGGTGTAACGATGCTCACAAAAGAATAAAAGTTGAAGCGCAAAAGAGAGAATCAAAGGAGCAAATATAAACCACATTTAAGTCTAACATGCTTCCTATGCATAGACATATTGAAATAAAATAAATAAATGAAGCACAAAGTATCAAGCATAGGAAGGTAAAACAAGAGCACCTTCAAGATTTTCGACATGGAGAGTGGTGTTTTCCTAACATGAAAATTTCTACAACCAAATTTTCCTCTCTCATAGTAATTTTCAGTAGCATCATGAACAAACTCAACAATATAACCATCACATAAAGCATGCTTTTCATGAGCTACTAGCACATAATCATATAAACTTTCTAAGCAAAATTCCTCATCATTAAGAACATCCATAGTAGGCAAACATAGTGTGTTATCATAAGACTTATCAAACTAGCAAGGGTTATCATAAATAACAGTAGAAAAATCATCCTTGCAAGTCTTATTCATAGGGGCATCATGGCTACAAGCATCAATTTAATCAAAAATGGATATTTCATAAGAATCCATAGGATCATCGCAATCAATATAGCATTCATCCTTCTTTGGTAAGCATGGAGGGCAAATCATATAAAGTAAGAGTCAAAGAGTTACTCTCATTAGTTGGTAGAGATGGATAGCTACTCCATTCTTCCTCCCTTTGTTCGTCACTCTCCTCCTCTTTTTCATCCAATGAACTTTTAGTTTTAGCAATTTCTACTTCCGTAGAGTCCTGCAAAGTATTAGTCTCTTCCTCTTGTGGAGAGAACCTTTTGAGATAGTCAGTAATATAAGCACTATCATTAAAATTCTCAAAGAAATATTTAAGTATACCAAGACTCTCAGATTTATAAGGGGCATCTTTAATATCCTCAACAAAGCAAGTAATTTCATAGGCACCCTTAAAGACAACAAATTTTTCTATTTGTGCTACATCAAAGAAAACATGATGTCACTTAGTATAAGATACCAAGGTTTCATTATCATTACACCAACATTGGAAAGGAAGGTGATTAGACATCAAGCAACAACAAGATTCATCCAAGCAAAAAGATTTATCATAATCAGAGCATAAGTTTCTAGCATATCTATCAACTTGAGATATAAGTTTCCATATAAATACCTTTTCAGACAAGCGATATTCCTTATAATATTTTTGTTGATCCTTAGTGAATCCACCTTGCCAATAAGATATAGTTTCAAAGAATTTAACCATTGTAAGAAAACAGAGTAATAAGAAAAAGTGTACTTATCAAGTGAACTAATAAGTAGAGCTAATGCTCCCCGACAACGGCGCCAGAAAATAGTCTTGATAACCCACAAGTGTAGGGGATCGCAACAGTCTTCGCGAGTAGGTATAACCCAATTTATTGATTCGACACAAGGGGAGCCAAAGAATACTTATAAGCCTTAGCAGTTGAGTTGTAAATTCAACCACACCTAAAAAAACACTAGACAAGATATAATTAGCAATGGTGTGTTGACGGGTGTAGCCTTGAAGACTTCCCCAATCACCAACACCACAAAGTAGTAACAAAGTAGTAGCAGCAAAGAGAGAAATTGTAACAACGAAGGAAATAAAGATGAAAGATGGACCGGGGTTCATGGTTTCACTAGTGGTAACTCTCCAAGAAAAAAAAAGGTGTTGGGTGAACAAATTACAGTTGGGAAATTGACAAAATTGCACTAACTCTAGCCAAAGAACAAACTAGAGCATCCTAGTCTAAGAACTAAACGTAGTCATGTGTTCCGTATGTAGTTGTACGTGCTTGCAATAAGAACTTGCACAACATCTTTTGTCCTATCATCCCGCTACAAACGGGCCTAAAGGAACTTATGGAGATTAAGGTGCTCCTATCAAAGAGCACCGGAACAAAGCATTAACACTCTATGAACACATGTAATCGTCAAATTATAGCCCATCCCCTTTGGTGTCCCAAGCTGTCACCATTGAGATCGCTGGTTCCGGACTATAACAGGTGCATACAACCGTAGATAAGATCTAGCACAACAATTATAATAATGCAACCATAAAGTGCTCAGATCTGAAATCATGCTACTCGTGCACTAGTAACAAGCAGTAAGAACAACAAATTGAAGCAACAATAATTCATAAACTTCTTAGGACTGAATAACAATGTAACAATTAATCGGATCCCAACAAACACAACACCAATTACATCATATGGATCTCAATCATGCAGGGCAGCTCATGAGAACTTTTTATTGAAGATCTAGGGGGGAGAATACCAACAAGCTACTGCCAAAAACCTGTAGTCCAAGGAGGAGCTACTCACGATCCATCATGGGGTGAAGAAGAGTTGATGAAGATGGCCCCGGGGGCCAAGGCCCTCTCCGGCAGGGTGCCGGAGAAGGATCCTGGTGACCCCCGAAGCTAGATTTTGATGGCGGCGGAGATCGGGAACACTTCTACAAAAAGTTGGATATCTTGGGTTTTCGCGTCGGGGGAAATAAATAGGGCCAAAGGGGAGACCAAGGGGGGGTGCCAGGTCACCTAGGAGGGTCCATGGCGCGGGTCCCCCCTGGCCGCACCAGGAGGGCGCCTAGGGCTGTGGGCCTCCCCTAGACTTTGTCCTCCGGTTGGAGGGCTCTTCTGATGTATAATAATTTTGGAATTTTCTGGAGGGCTACAAGTATCAGGCGTAAATCTTTCCCGAGGGAAAACAGGGCAAGATATACATGACCAAGTTTGTATTGGTAGGGAGTCAAAGGATGTTGTTGATGATAACACAAATCATCGAGGGGCAAGGATGGTATTTCACACGATGAATCCAATTAACACTTGGAAGAGACAAAAATGCTAATGATGACCACGACACTTTGTCGAGAGATTTCAAGAGAATGCAATCGAATAGCAACATCACCAAACAAAAGGGGTGGTGGAGCAAAAGGTAAGCGGTGTTCTCGGTTGACGACAACCCAGAACCCACGGAGTGACAAAAATTGATGAGAAGTATTCCTTCTGCAAAAATCCTTTAAGAGGTGGTGCAATGTCACGATATCCTCGAGATACCAGGTGGTAATACAAAAAGGTAGAATGGAGGATCATAGGTGTAGCAGAATTTATACCAAGGGGATAATTATCTTTACGAGAAGCTTTCATGATAAGTTCTACATCGTTTCCATGGGCACGAACACAAAGGTTCAGGGTCGACTCCCACTTCTTCAATGCAAAGCCTTTCATTCACTTCTCGTTGTCAATGAATTTGTAGCATTAAAATTTTTATCTGGCATAACACCAGTAGAGTATGACCCGTATAAGTTCATGGGTTCACACAGATGGATGAAGCATAGTTACAACCCATAGGGACATTTTATGAATCTATACGAAAAACAATAGGAACAAGTGACACAAGTTTGAAAGCAGAAGGCTGATGACACGGACCAGATGATATCCTTCGCCAAAGGCATTTCGTATTAGGGGAAGCTCGTCAATGATTTAGGACACAAGGGGACGGCAGGTAGAAATCCACCAAAAAGGTCAGGCGGCGTACAGAGAGTCTGGTGCGAGTATCGGTACTCAACCATAAGAAGAAAGAATGCATAAGCATCGAAGATAGAAGCATATGAATAGTTCGACGCTGGAGTACAAACGAATTACGATTTCCAAAAGACGGACAATCAAGGAAAGTTTGACTTACCGAGATCTAGATCATGTCCGGAATGATGTCTGAGCCGGAAGAATGAATTCATAGGGTTAACCGATGACTGCGTGCATTCGCGCACACGATGATTCCCATAAGGTCGGTTTGGCAAAGGTGAGGGGTGTTAATGAAGAATAGTAGACATATGGAATTAACCAAAGGGTAAGCAGGTAAGAAGAATCTCCAAGGAATTAGGTTGCAGAGGATTCTCGAAACAACGGAAAGTATTTCGATGCATCTTGTAAACAAAAGAGCATCTGGGATTGAATGGATGAACGTAAGGTGTATGTGGTTATACATACGGACTTATCGGTGGAAAGGAATTGTCAAGGTATCGGCACATATGGTCTCGGGAATTCTACCGGAGTGTAATCTTCGGCATCTTCTCGTGAAGCAAGCGATCATCTGTAATGACGGGCTCTCTGGGAGGAAGTAGTCACGAGAACCTAATGTTAGAGTTAGCAAAAAAATCTTTAACCCGAAAGAGAAGAGAGATCAGAGTCCCAGAGAAAAGGTACGGGGTAAAAGATCCTAATACCACCGAGTTTGCGACGTGGGCCGATAAGCCACACGACACTTTTAGTAAAGTATTTTTGCAAAGACTAGACTCGACTTCGACCAAGGAGTGAGGAAGGGGGTGTCCTACAGGCAGTCGGCTCTGATACCAACTTGTGACGCCCCTAAAATCAAGTCGTGTACAGTAATCATACACGCAAGGTACACGATCGAGATTAGGGACTCACGGTGAGATATCACAACACAACTCTACAAATAAAATAATACAAGTTGTTTAATACAAGCCAAGGGGCAAGAGGGATCGAATACAACAGCTTGAAAGCACAAATTTAGCGGAAGAAAAAGTATCTGAGTACAAACACATGGTACACATGTTCTGCGTTAAGAAAGCTAGCACAAAATCAACAACGATCGAAAAGGCGAGGCCTCCTTCTTGGGAACCTCCAAACTACTCCTGGTCAACGGGGAACTCGACGTCGTAGAATGCATCGGGGATCTTCATGTTGCGGTGGTCGGCATCGGGGATCTCCTTCTCCTGGACTCCAAGGCTCCAACGTCGACTACAACAAACGATCAGGCAAAACAAAAAGGGGGAAATAAAGCAAGGGCGAGTATCTAGCATACCCGCGAGTCTTACGTCCGCTACTAAGAATTTATGCATTTATATCAAATGGAAAGGGGAGGTTGTATATAGTGGACTGCAAGGTCGAAATCATAATAAGGATGAGAAGCTAAGCCTATCGAAGACTAGCATCTTCCAACGAGTCTTGCAGCACAAGAAGAAAACAACCAACAGTTCATACAAAACATAAAGTAACAATGAAGCAGAAGTTGTTGCAGCATTGTATAATAGTAAGCTGTAATGATTAACAACTATAAATGCCTCCGAGTTCCCTTCCTCGACTCCCCTGTGAGGAAGAAGACTCGAAACCATACAATTTAATAGAAGTAGTATTTGTAGTGGTAAGATCCGGCTTCAGCATACAGCGTCCTGTTACCGTGGACATGGCTATTCGAATAGATTAAACTCCCTGGATCCAGGGTGGCGGGCACCTTGTTAGGGAACGCTCCACGAAAGCTATCCGACACACTACAACCCATCCTAGGCTCAACAGAGAGGCCATCCGTCGGACTATATCCTATGCGATCAGGGGTCTAGGACCCTCACCCTTCATGCTCCTGCAGGCCGGTGAAGCAAAGGCAAATCCAAATACACCGCTCGAGCGAAGAAGACACCACTTCCCGGCGCAGGCCGCGGTACTGCTGACGTCTGAAGAGCTTCCGGACAAACTATGACGCAAGGGAGCCCATAAATCCTTATCACACGTGAAGGTAGTGCGTACAGACCAACGGGCCTTTCAAGTCATCCACCGAACAATTTGGCATTTTAATATTATCTCGCAGACAACCGTTATCGCTGTCTGACTAACAACACAACGGACAACAAACAGCAACAAGGACCACCAGTAACGTCGGGGCCTGCCCTGTCGTCCCGTCAAAGCACGCGGTTACCAACAAGGTGAACCGTCTCCTTACCTTGTCTCGCGTGTGCTCTTGCTAGAGCTCGACTTTATGTGGTTTGGTAACTCTCGCGAGATATGAGCAGGGGCCAAGCACGCCAGTAACGTCGGTCATACCCTCCCTGTCGTTCCTAACGCAATACCGCTCGCGGGCACCGTTGGGTCGCCCGACTCTTACCTTTAAGGACAATCGTTGTTCAGGACCCTAGGACCTTAGACGGTGTCTGCATTGTACCGTACCTGTGCAGTTATATATATTTTTTGTTTACGCGTTCACTCCCCTGAGTGGTCACGGACTGCTATCTAATCGTAGTTGACTAACAAAGCGCAGGGCTCACTGTTGAATATAATATATATTAATAGGCAGCATAGGATAAATGAATGTTCATCAAGGGGCGACAAAAAATAGGCTATTCAATTGAATAGGATTGTAATGTAGCAGCAGCAGTAACAATGCCTAGTGTAAGAAAAGCACGGAATAGATAGGTGACATCTGGGGAAGAGAATGGCTCTGCTTGCCTGGAAGCTCGACAGTAGGGGTATGGTCGTCGACGACGTAGTCGATCATAGGGGCATCGGCAGCGGTCGTCGGGACTACCGGACAATAAGAGAGGGGGAGAAACAATAACTACACAGCAATAATAGCAATACAAATTCAATACAAGGCAATACGTTAAGGTGGAGGTGAACTAACGCGGTGCTACACGTTGCAGACGAAACGAGAATTTAACCGGATGTTTTACCCGGCTTCGGGTGATTACCGGACAGTGCGATCGGAGGGGGAATGTCTCGTGTTTGTCGTGTTAGAGGGGTGTGGTGAGGGTATGAGTAGCGTATCCGTATTTTTTATATTTTTCTAATCAATTTTCATGTATAAAATATTTTCATTGGAGTTACGGTTTGAAATATATTAATTTCTAAAGTTTTAAATCAATTTCTAGAATTTCTTTAATATTTAAATCAGCATTATCCAAAACAGTGATGGTTGACTGGTCAAACCTGACCAATGGGTCCCATTGGTCAGCCTCTAGTCTTTTAATTAAATCATTATATTTATTCTAAATTCATCTGGACCCACATGTCAACCTCTAAACATTTATAAAACTCATTTTATTTGATCTCTTAGCAGTGGGGCCCATCCGTAAGTCTCACCAGGGGGATTTCCATTAGAATTAAGTTAGCAGATTAATTAAAAGAAGTAGGGGTCACATGTCATGTGCATAGGGGTTAATCCACCCCTATTAAATAAACCTAGGGCTCATTAAGGGCACTAGGCCCACATCACAGTGACAGAGGGGGAGGGGTTAAGCCCACGGTCAATCAACCGTGCCCGCCGGAGACAAACGAGACGACGGCGAGGCCAGCCCGGCCAAGAGGGGCGGGAGCACGGCGGGGATCCATGCCGTCCAGGGGCCGCAGCGAGGGAGGGGGTCGGCGGAGGCCGGAGAGGCGAGGCGGCGCGGCCAGTAGCAGGCCCGGCCGACGGCGGTAGGTGCGCCCGGTGCACAGTGAGCAGGGGCGAGCGCGTGCGTGAGGAGGTGTGGCCAGAGCACGTGAGGGGCGCGGTCCGGGGTCAACCAACGCGGCGAGGGCGTGGCCAAAGAGCACGCAGGGCACGAGCAGAGGTGCCCGGCCGAGCTCGACGAGCTCGAGCTCGCGGCTATGGCGGTCGGCGGGCATGGCGTCGACGAAGGAACAGAGGAGGGGAGAGAGGGAAACGACGCGGGAGCTCACAGGGGGGCGGAAGACGTGCACGCGTAGCGCTGGGGTGGCCGGGGTGCGCCAAATTTGCAGACGGGAGGCGGCAGTCGTGGCGGGGAGGAGGACGCGATTCCGGCGATGTGGAGGCCGCCGGGTCGATTCGAAGTGCGCAGGTGAAGCAGACGAGCTTCGTGGTTCTCCTGGACATCCAGGCAGGCGGCGGCGACGACCGTGGCCACGCCGACAAGCTCGGCCATGGCGATAGCGGCCGGCCTCGCGCGGGGAGAAGAGAGAGCGAGGGATGAGGAAAATGGGGAAACCTAGGGTTCCAGGGTCCGCCTCGACCTTATCCACGTCGGGCGACACGGTGGCAGCGGCCATGGCAGCCGTGAGATGGCTGACACGCCATGGCCGACCTACCCACTGTAGCAAGAGGTGGGAGAAGGGGAGTTGGGCTGGGCCCAGCGGGGGGTATTGCCCTGTGCGTAGTTTAGTTATTTTTCAATTGCTTTATTTCTTTTCTTTCTTTTGCTTATGTTTGTATTTGTTTGTTCCACAAAAGAATTTTGTTAAATGTGGGACCTGTTGCATAATTAGTGTAACACCATACAGTGCTACCACAAAAAGTTCGAGGCAAGAATAAAATCATTTAATATTTCTTTTACAAATGCAACTGACAAGTGGTGTTGTTTTGCTACTGGTTTGGATTATTTGCAATATTTAGAAATTGCAATAAATGCTCAATGCATGTTTATCATGGTCCACTAGATTTTAAAATTTTGGTTCCACAATTTTTGGACAAAGTTTTATTGTCACATGTTTCTAGAATTTTGATTGAGTTGATTTTTTTTGAACAAGCCATGGGCAAGGGTGATCATCACATACCTAATCAAGATGTCTTAGCCTTAATCAAAGTGATTATCGTTGGATTACTGTAGTGTGACACCCGGGGTGTTACAGTCCATGACGCGGGTCCCCCCTGGCCACGCCAGGAGGGCGCCTGGGGGCTGTGGGCCTTCCCTGGACTTCGTCCTCCGGCTGGAGGACTCTTTTGATGTATAAGAATTTTGGTATTTTTTTGGGAATTTTCTGAGCAACTTCATTTTTGACTTTTCTGCATTGCAAAGACAAAATAGACAAAAACTTGCACTAGGCTCTATATTAGTATGTTAGTCCAATAAATGATTCAAAAGCATGGCAAAAATATGTAGCAATGACACAAAATGAGCATGGAACAAGAAAAAATTATAGATACGTTTGAGACGTATCAACTACCAAGATTACCTCCGTTGGTTTATGGATCTTGAGGTTTGTGGTACTTGTGTGTGGATTTGAGTGTTCTATGTGTTGGATCTTGTTCCCCTTTCTTCGTTGTGTTGATTTCCCCTTGTGTTCTTCGTGTTCTTCGTCAAATCCACCTCCAATTCGTGAAGATTGGGCCACCCCATAGGTTTGCCCTACATCATTGTCTCTTTTATTCAAAGGAAAAGCCAACACATTCCCTAACATTGTGGAGGACGAAGGCTTCAGCTCAACGAAGCAACGCGATGTGGCAATCTTCTGTCTTTTGTCGTATCCTGTTGGAGATATGCCCTAGAGGCAAATAATAATTATGTTTCTATTGCCATATCTATATTTGTTGATGATAAGTTTCATACTATGCTATAATTGTATTGAGCGGAAACATTAATACATGTGTAGTAGGTAAGCAACTAGGTCTCTAGTCAACTATAGTCAAACTAGTCCATTAGGCAATTGATGATCAAGGTTTTCTGATCATGTGGACATTTATGTCCATTGACGATGGAGTCATGTCATTTGGTGAATCATATGAAGGATAGACACCTAAACAAAGTATTGTAATGTGATCCAGTCACATAGTTCAACATTGCAACTCAGTCATGTAGTAACCCGATCCTTAGACCGTGAGATCATATCTAATCACTGTCTCCGGAGGAAGCCTTGATTGTATCAACCGTCATGCCATAACAGGGCGATGATACAGGTGCAAGTCAGGTATTTCGAACGGATATGTTGAGGCGTATGGATCAAGATCGCGATTTCTCCATCCGAGTGACATATAGATACTCTGGGCCCACTCGGTGAGATTACATCAAAGAAGCTTGCAAACATGTGACTAGATCACGAGGATGTAATATCACGGAATGAGTAAATATGTTTGTCGGTAACGAGGAAGTACTAGATATAATAATACCGAAGATCAAACCTCAGACAAATAAAGTATCGTTGCGACATAGGGATTGGGACTCAACGTTAAAGTTCAAACGATGAAGTTAATTCATGGAAGCACAGGGGCCATCATGGGTGTCCAGATCCCGTTGTTGATCATTGATCGGAGAGGAGCCTCGATCATGTATGGAGTACTTCCGAACCGTAGGGTGTCACACTTAAGGGTATACGACCCTTAAGGATATACTCAGGATCATCGGAGAAATAAGAGAGAACATCGGAAAATGTTCCGGGAGGTACGAAGAATTTTCAGAGCTTCTCAAATGTTCAGAAAAGTATTTAAATTATTTTTAGTATTTAATTAATGAATTAAATATTTAAATAATTATTTAAATAATTAATATAGCATTAAACCCCTAATGGGCCATAGAAGTTTCCCCAAGGGGTGGCGCCATGGGCTCCAAGCCCCTTATGGTGGTCGACCACCCCTCTCCCACTAGGTGGTTGGAATAGTCCCACCTTGGGGAGGGAGGGCAAGGGGAACCCCCCATTGGTTCTATAAATAGAGGAGGAGGGGTTCCCCTTTTCCTCATCCCACCTCATCTGAGACTTCTCTCTCTCTCTCTCTCCATTTCTCTCTCCCTTTGTGTGGTTCTCGAAGTTTGGAGCAGGCACGCGAGGTTGGGTTTTCTTCACCATACGCACGCCGTCGCGCTGCTAGAATCGGGATTTGAGGCAATCTTCTTCCACTTCTTTGCTGGAACGGATCCCGGGGACGCCGCATACACTATACGTGTGTGAGACTACAAGGTGTTGCAAAGTGTGACACGCCTTCATTATCAGGAGTTCTACACGGCTCGAAGGCCCTAGGGATCATACGACTACGCCAACCACATCCGTGAGAACGTTTCCCACTTTTGGTCTTCAAAGGTATGAACACCGATATGTCCTTGGGCTATTGGGTGTCGTAGCTAGAACATTATTGTTTTCTGCACCATAACCCTTCAATGTCATCGTTTTGCGGGGGATCTCAATCCCCTGCTCCTCAACCAGAGGACGAGGAAGGAGAGTAAGTAGACTACTTGCGATCAGAGGAGAAAGAATTGGCCCCTCCTCGCCCGAAGCGTTCAAGGGGTCGAACCCTCTGACTACCAAGCAACGAGCCCATTGATGAAAAATGTGACAAAGATACCACCAGCGAGGATCACGAGGCCCCGACTGACAATATTCTGCTGGTCTCCCATTGTTTTTAGGAAAGTACCTCATCCTCAGGGGGGCCTTTACAGGGGACTCACAAGGATGACAGAAGCGAGAAGTGTCAGAAGACGATCGAGGAACCAGCCTCGACCATGTCGTCATCGAGTAGTACACTTCGAGACCGACTTCTCCACCTGCTGCAGCGGCTTTACTCCGCGCTAGAAAGACTCGGCAGAAGCCTGATAGTTCTATGTAAGTGATTTTCTCTCATTTCATGTCCTCATTATTTTAAAAATCAATATTTACCAATCTCCTTTATCTGTATGATAGTCCAGTACGATCATTTCTGCTATATGCAAAGATCAGTCAGAAGTGCCCCCACGCTCGAGTATGGAGGTAGTGATGATCACACCCCTCTCCCAAGCTCCACCTCGCATTGACTTTGCTAATGTATTTGCGGAGCCGGCGGAGGAGGTCGTTGGAGGTCATCGGGAACCTCGGAGGTGATGATCACGACGCCTGCCGAGGTTGCATCTCTAGTGCGTCATCGGGAACAAAAGGCTGCTTGGGCGCATCAAGCTTTGACTAATGCTCAGCGGGCTTGCCTTTGAGAAGTTAAGGATCAAGTTGAGTCTATGAACATCAGCGTTTTGGAAGTGCTCAAGGTTTTTTGTGTTGATATGGAGGTAAACTTCTCTCTTACGGCTTATCATGGTGTGAGATTGTAGCCTTTAGTCTTTTAAGAGTCTATTTAACCGGAGACTTCTTGATCGTATTTTAAGAGTCTATTTGAAAAGACTATTTCCCACCATGGATATTCTTGCCCGACCTGACGCCGAGGTTGAAGGATCCAACCTCGCGATCTCTTGGATTCGATATAACATTATGAAGGCACATGTCGGGGTCCTCTCACTCTTGGTTCGCGAGGGGGCAAAGGGCGAGATCGTTGGGAGGATTTTGGGCATTGGCCTTGGGAGGAGATCCTTGTGGACCATGGGGATACAATTTAACATCAGGTCATGTGATCATGGGTGCGACCTAGGGCCATTTTCAAAATATTCTGATTATGCATCTCCTTGTTTTCTGATTGTATTGGACTTTAGAGGCCTCTCGTCGATCCAGTCTGACTTCAAATCCGATGAGTGAAAAATCCACAGATCTTGGGTCGATACGAGTGTATGTTTCATGGCGAGAGTTTTAGACTCTTTCGAGGGTTAACTTGATGTTGAGTCCCCCGATGCTTAGCATGCCATTGGGATCCATGGTGTATTCCCTGCCGCCGAATGTGATCCATCCCGGATTGATGGTTTCGACCTCATCTAGATGATCGATCGATTTGGTGATGAACGTGACGTCGTCGAAGATGATCAACTGTCCCGACACAAAGAAAACGCCTAAACCAATCTACTGGTGATCTTGACCCCCATTGAGACTTGTTGATTGCCTAGCAAGACCTATATGGGCCTCCACTGTCGGAGATGATTCCGGCAGATCCCTCGATAAGGTATCCTGAAATAGACAATCATTATCGATGGTAACATGAGACGAGGATTTACCTAGGTCCAGGATCTCCAAAGAGATAAAACCATACTCTTGCTTGTTCTTGATTACGATGGGGTTTATCACAAAGTAGAATGATAGAGATATTGTCGCTATGCCTTCCTCATGCCCTGTAGCGTCGACTTATATACTACATCGGGGGTGCCAAGGGTTACATGAGTTCTAACCCAATACGATCATCAAGACCGTAATGAATATGATCCTATCGTCTTTCAACCACAATAAGTTTGGAGACCTTCCTTTGTGTGCCATGGGCCTCTTTTAGTGGCCCAAATGAAGTCTTCAAGGTGGCCCACGGTCCGGACCACAAGGTTGGACCCAACACCATAGGAAGCTCTTTATTCAAGACACTGTCAATGCATATGAAGCGTGCTTCGTAATAATATAGAGGTCGACAAGGCACTCAACAAACTCAGAATGGACATATTGGCTCCCTTCATATATTTCCTTTTCTTTTCTGTTTTGTTGTTGTTGCATCAACTCAATAGTCACACACTTAATTCGATGGTAAAACACTATTTTGAGCTAACATATAGGGGAATAAAAGCTGATTATTGACATTTTCATATCATATGTTTTAAATTTACCACCTTTTAACGACTATACCATGATTTTGAGCATCAACACGCCGATGGTGAATGCTATGCACGTGGAACACACATATGTGACGAGTCGCCTCGTCCAACGATTCGAAGATTTCTTCTTCATCCCATTCCTTCAAACCAACACTCACAGCCTTCAAGTATGAAGGCTCTCGAGCTCGATATAAAGCTATGACGATCTTGAGCCAGATGAAAATTCTACTAGACCACCAAATTGTTATACACATGACTGTAATGTCGATCGAGGCAATATACCGATTCCGCTAGTTTCTCTTATCACGATGAAACAAATCAATGACAAATTTTTCTAACAAAGAGTGCCTCCTCCAACTCCCTAATGTGCTCGTCCTTGGCAACCTCCTCCTCCTCCGCGACCCAGAGGCAAGACCAATTTCTCCCTTCTTGGACGGCGAGTCTGGCATGGTAGTCGGCGTGCAACCTCTCTCGCGTGCCAAGTGCATCCTCGTCGGAGGCAATTGTCTAATTATATATAAATTTTATTCTTACAAGTGTGGACAGTCAAATAACCATCAACTTCGTTTTATGGTCTCGAGTGCTGAGGCTCGAGCTACGAGGTGAAAGTCATTTGACCCTAGTTGGTTATTTGTTGTAATGGCGATGCTTTAGTGTTGTTGTTTGTTAAAAGCATTGCTTAGATCTACTCAAACTTGATTTTCAAGATGAAGACCTATAATCTGCCTTTTTGATGATTAGATCCGGCGATGGCTACACTTGAGCATTGTTTCCTTTACGAAGACATTGTTGTTGAAAAACATTTTTCGGTATCTTTGTGATGTCAAGTGATAGTCGGTGTCAATATGATTGTTGATGTAGTTTGTTAATCGTTGTTTTGACTGTTTCAATATTCCTTTTCTTTTTCCCCTGCCTAGGCATAACTTTGGTTTTGTATTTTTTTTACCGGCATATTTTTTTTGCATGTGCGTCCATGTTGATTGTATGCATCATAATTATGCAAAAGCCAAATATGCGCTCATTGTGTTTGCATCCCTTTCCCTCCATACTTCATTTCAAATCAATAAAATCCATTCTTTGCAATAAAAAAAGTGTATCAGGTGCGCAACCAGCAGGGCTATATCAAGCGTCAAATGACTTATATTGTTTAAGCGGACTCGGAGGAATAGTAGGTAAGCTTTGGTCACCCACAAGACACAGCTCTCATCAGTCAAACCTGACGTAAGAGTAGTTAGACACTTGGATTAACAAATACATCTGCACCAAAAGCATGCAGCCAAAATTGCTTAATTTCCGCTTCTTGTAGCAATCAGCAGGCCGGCAAGTATTCCTTTTTTTCTGACAAAGACAAGAATGGATCTTGGAGAATCGACTACTTGACCTGTGGTTGACGAGCCTGCCAAAGATTTGCTCAAGTTGACGAGCTTGGTAAAGTACATCCTGTCGCAACACAGTAGTGCTACAACTCCTCCCATAATGGCATTCTACAAACACAACTAGTATTCTTCCCTAAAACATGACCATCTCATTCTGATTCAGGTTGCCAAAGAGAACATGATCATCTCATATTCTTCCCTAAAACATGGACATCTAATATCTCCCAGACCACATCGTTGCCGTGATGTGGATATTGTGCAGTTCATTGCTAAATACTAGGAGTAAATCTGAAGATATTCAATCACAACACACTGACATTCTTTTTGCCCGCTATAAAAGAAAACAGTTGCGACATGTATCCATCTCACATCTTAGATCTAGTGAAGACTAGACGCTGAGGCGGAGTGTCAAAGTATATTGCCCTAACGCCTTAGTTCTCAACGAAACTGCCAATCCAATAGTTGTGCACTTCCTCACTAAATAAAGTTTGAATCTCACATCTTCACAGCGACATTTTTCACTCCATTGGTTTGGCGGTTGTGCCTGACTGCTAGTTCCCCATGATTAGTTATTTCTTGCTACGGCGACCGAGCGGAGCACCCATCCTACTACTACACTTGAGGTCTCTGCAACTGCAAACTACACCTCTCCCTCAGCTGGTTCATCATGCCTCTCCTCCTCTTTGTGTTCACTGCACTCTTCACCTTACACGCCCCTGCAAACTCTGCCACGACGGACACCATCTCCGCCGCCCAACCATTCGTCGGCGGCGACAAGCTCGTCTCCCGGAACGGCAGGTACGCTCTTGGCTTCTTTGAGACCGGCACCGAGTCCAACTGGTACATGGGCATATGGTTCAAGTTCAACACAGTCCCCAAACTTACTTCAGCGTGGGTTGCAAATAGGGATGACCCGATCAAGAATATCACCTCGCTGGAGCTCACAATCTCCAGTGATGGAAACCTTGTCATCCTGAACAAGTCTGACAGCTCCATAATCTGGTCTTCTCAAGCAAGAATCACAACCAACGACACCATCGCTGTCCTCCTGAACACTGGGAATCTCGTCCTGCAGGAGAGCTCTTCAAACTCATCAAATGTTCTTTGGCAGAGCTTTGACTATCCCACGGATACATTTTTGCCTGGGGCCAAGCTTGGATATGACAAGGTCACCGGCCTAAATCGCCGCCTTGTTTCCTGGAAGAACTTGATCAACCCAGCTACTGGAGCATACTATGAGGAGTTAGATCCCAGTGGTCTCGACCAGTTCCTCCTTACACCACTGAACTCTTCCATACCGTATTGGTCCAGCGGTGTCTGGAATGGCCAATACTTCGCCTTGATGCCAGAGATGTCAAACAGATATCTTATCAATTTCACATTTGTCAACAATGATCAAGAGAAGTACTTCATGTATACCTTACAGGATGAAACCATGGTTCTACGTAATTATGTGGACGCCTCGGGTCAAGCAAAGACCTTTATTTGGGTAGAGAGCTCACAGAATTGGATGCCGATGTTTGCCCAACCCAAAGCTCAGTGTGATGTCTATGCAGTTTGTGGACCTTCCACCATATGCGATGACAACGCACTGCCATCTTGTAACTGTATGAAGGGCTTCACCGTGAGATCACCCAAGGACTATGAACTAGATGATCTAACCAGTGGGTGCTTGAGAAACACTCCATTGGACTGCAGCAACAGAAGCACAAGTTCGACAGACAGGTTCTACTCCATGCCATGTGTTAGATTGCCGCAGAATGATCCTAGCAATAGCATGCTAGCCGCTGCTAGTTCTGATGAATGTGCGCATCTCTGCTTGAGCGATTGTTCTTGCACTGCATACTCCTTTGCGAAGGGGGGATGCACTGTTTGGCATCGCGAATTACTTAACGTAAGACAGCATCAATGCAGTGGCACTTCCAGCAAAAATGGAGAAACTCTTTACCTTCGTCTTGCGGCCAAAGAATTTCCTAGTCAGCACGCCAACAGAAGAGGAAAAAACAATGTCATACTCATCATCAGTGCAACTGTTGCTTCTTTAGGCTTGTTAGCAGCACTGATCCTACTAATATGCTGATTTGGAGGAACAGAACAAAGTTATCTGGTGGCACACTGAAAATTGCTCACGGTGTTAACAGTATCACCGCGTTCCGGTATGCTGATTTGCAACGTGCAACCAAAAGTTTCTCCGAAAAGCTCGGAGGAGGCAGCTTTGGCAGTGTGTTCAAGGGGTCTTTGGGGGACTCAACAACCATAGCAGTGAAAAGGCTTGACCATGCTAATCAAGGAGAGAAGCAATTCAGGGCCGAGGTGAGCTCCATCGGGATCATTCACCACATCAATTTAGTTATGTTGATTGGCTTTTTCTGCGAGGGTAGCAGGAGGTTGCTTGTCTATGAGCACATGCCAAACCGGTCTCTCGATCTCCATTTGTTCCAGAGCAGTGCCACGGTATCATGGCATGCCAGGTACCAAATCGCCCTAGGAGTTGCTAGAGGATTGGCCTACTTGCACGACAGCTGCCAAGACTGCATCATACACTGTGACATCAAGCCAGAAAACATCCTCCTTGATGCCTCCTTCGCTCCAAAGATCGCCGACTTCGGGATGGCCAAGCTTCTGGGAAGGGATTTCAGCCCGGTGCTCACCACTGTGAGAGGAACTGCAGGGTACCTCGCGCCTGAATGGATCAGTGGCGTTGCGGTCACAACAAAAGTCGATGTTTACAGCTACGGGATGGTGCTGCTGTAGATCATATCTGGGAGGAGAAATTAGTGGGCACCGTGTTCTTGCGGCAGCGACCATGGTGTTTATTTCCCTGTTAATGTTGCGCAGAAGCTTCTCGAAGGCAGCGACGTCGGTAGCTTGGTGGATCACATGTTGCAAGGCGATGTCAATCTGGATGAGGTCGGAAGAGCTTGCAAGGTTGCGTGCTGGTGCATCCAAGATGATGACTTTGAACGACCGACGATGGGAGAAGTGGTTCAGATTCTCGAGGGGCTGGCTGAAATCAGTGTGCCCCCAGTGCCAAGGCTACTTGAAGCTATGAGCGGCAAAGGAAGCTCGCATTCGACTTGTTCCTAATAAATAAGTTCCTTTTTAAGGGTATACTTCAATTTTGGGATCCATGGGATTTATTGTAGTTTCCATGCGTCAGAAATGAAGTTGGCATCTGTAAAAACTGCTATTCAAGTGTATGATTGACAGTGTGTGCGAGTAGATAACTGCAAACAATTCGATCGAAGAAAGGACTATATGTAGCAATGGAGAGAATTAAGGGACCATTACCCTAATCCCCAAAGTTGTTGGGGCTACAGATATTCGGTTGTTCCGCCCTATCACAGTCTCCAACGTGATCGAGCGGATCTTTGCGAAGGTGTGTGCAAATAGGCTAGCACCCGTTGCTAGCCGCATCGCACACCCTTTCCAATTTTCCTTCATGAAAGGTAGGTTTATTCATGATGGAATCCTGACCCTCCATGAAATAGTGCATGAGGTTAAGGTTAGGAACCAGCGGGGTGTCTTCCTTAAGCTGGACTTCCAGAAGGCGTATGACCGTTTGGATTGGTCCTTTCTTCGTCTTGCCCTTGATCGTAAAGGGTTTGATGATCGTTGGTCCTGCTGGATTATGCAGCTTGTTCGCTCAGGCTCCACTGCGATTAATATTAATGGTACAGTGGGGCCCTATTTTAGGTCTTCTCGTGGGGTTAGACAAGGGGACCCTATCTCCCCCTTGTTGTTTAATCTTGCGGTCGACGTTCTTGCTACTATCCTGGACAAGGCTAGGATGGCGGCCCACATTCGTGGCGTCGTGGGACACTTGATCCCTGATGAGGGTGTCACGCACCTCCAGTACGCTGATGATACGATGATCATGGTCGAGGGATCCGAACTTGATATCATTAACCTTAAATTCCTCGGCGGGCATTGGAGATGCTCGGCGGCCAGATTTATGTGGAGCTTCGTCCGTGAGGCTCTGGGGCCGGATTGGGAGGCCCCGGACCTTGCCGAGTTCCTGCAGGCTCGGGCTTACCAGCCCAATATTAGGAGGCACCTCTTTTGTCTTGTGTTTGCGGCCATGACGTGTACCCTTTGGAATATTAGGAACAAGATGGGGATTGAGCATGTCTTCCTACGGAAATCCTCTGACATGCTCTTTAAATTCTTGGCTTTCTTGCAGAAGTGGCGCTCTCTCTCGAGGCGCAAGGATAGAGACTTCATCACCCGCTTGAGTGAGGCCCTGACATCCATGGCTCGACGCTTGGCCTCGTCGTCATCCGCTTCCTGAGCTTTTTGGCTGATGCCCCGGTGACGCCTGCGACGTCTCCGGTTTTTCTTTTCTTTTTGTTTCCTCTTCTCCTTTGGGCTTTATGTGCTGCTGCCCCAACTAACTGTTGGTTCCCTTTGGTACTTGTGGATGATTTGTGGTCGGTGCTTTATCTATAAAGCGGGGCGAAAGCCTTTTTTCGGAATGGAGAGAGTGTATAGTATAGTAGTATTCCCATGGCTTTGGGTTGCAAGGATGCCAAGGTCAGTTTGCTGACCATATGGACCTGTGAAAGAGCGCAATGCTAGGATTTTCAACAACGGAAAAGGAGCATTTCAGACCTTGGCATCCTGTGTAGCACCCAATGCACGACTGATGCGGTCAGTTTGCCAATTCAGCCAACAGTCACTAAAACCAAGAGCACGTAGGACTCCAAAATGGTATCACAATCCACAATGTTGAAAGCCTAGTGATGTCAATCTTCAGGAAGTGACGAAGATCCCAAACCAGATTTTGAGCATAAAGAAAATTATCTCAAATATACGTCTTTTCTTGATGAAGCGTTGTGACAGAGATACGATCTTCAAGTTCGGGCGTGAGACAGCTTGGAACATCTTAGAGATGATCTTGGCCATGCTATCATGCACGGTTCTCCCCTTGCAGAATTTCTTTTTCATATACAAATCTGGAGTCATATTATTGATCTGCTTTTACAATTAGGTTATTTTCATACACCCGCGTAGTTTAATCTGGATAAATTTAAGGCCATAATTCAAAATGGTCATCAGTCAAATCTTTTTTTAGGGTACGCTAAATGCGTACCAAAACTTTATAGAAGATATTTACCAGAGTAATCGGCCAAATCTCAAAGTCAAGCGTCGGATTAGAGAACTCTTGTACAGTACAACATACTAATCTATAATACCTAAATAGTTCATCCCCCTAACCTATTTAACATGCAAATTATCCACATCATCAAATAGGTCCACCTTTTTTCCATTAACTCTTCATACACATGCTTTCATTGAATCCGTATGCGCATGCAATCTATCACAAAAAAAATACTAACCTTTTTTATGCACTAAGCCTCATGATTTAGAAGTGATTATTCTTTATATAGAAAATCAAATTATGAGTTACCACACATTTTATTTTTCTATGCGATACGAATGCACATATGTAGTTTCTATCATTGTTTTAGGTTTATATAAGAGTTTTGTCTTCATTCTCTCCACTCAAGGTTGTTTTCGTCTCATATCATCACGACGATATATTCTCAAGGTAATAAATTAATAAAACAAAAATCAAACTCATTTTTGATTTCTCATCAATTTTTTATTGATTTTAATCTAAACATTATTTTTTAACTAATAATAATAATTAAATTGTACTAAGTTTCATATTAAATTTCATATTTTAAAACATTTAAATATTTATTAATAGTTCCCGCAACAATGTGCGGGGTATCATCTAGTTCCAACAATGCACATGTGAACGTTCTCTTTAGAAAATTCTCACCACAAATTTTAAAGCAAAAGAAGGGGTTTTTTCCTTCCGATTTCATTTAAAGAAATCAACCAAGTCTGAAACCACAAGTTCAAACTTTCACCACATAAACAGACAAACTGATATTGTCTTGACGTCACCTACGCAAGAATTGTTTGACCAAACCAATCGATCCAGGCTTTAGATAAGTGCAGCTAGGAGTAATAAATCAATAGTGATGTTCGGCAGCTCCCCACGGTGAAAGCAATCTGCCGTTGAGCACGGATTTGGTCCATCCTTCATTATTTTTCCGGGGATGATTTGGTCCATCCTTCATTATTTTTCCGGGGATGATTTGGTCCATCCTTGACGGCACGATGTGTGAGCTTCACTCATGATCGGAGCTTCAGGCAACTGTCAATATAAATTTCAGTCGTATTCAGGTCCTTTAAGAATTAAGACGCCATGAGCCCATGACGAGGATTGGACACCCCAACGGCCGCGTACGTATCACTCTGCTGTCATGTGCCTGGCTTCCTTATCACGCTTGCTCCCTTCGTCCCATATAGTGCCTCACCCCTCGCATCCTCACGCTGAAGAGCAATTCTAGTTTTTCACCACCATGCCGAACCTGGTCATCGTCTGCTGCCTCCTCCTACTTCCCCTGTGCATTCCAGCGTGTCGCGCCACAATGGACACCATCTCAGCTGGGGAGGCACTCACCGGCAACGACAGGCTTGTCTCCAGCAACGGCAAGTTTGCGCTTGGCTTCTTCAGACCGAGCAGTAAGTCCTCACACAATGTCTCCAACTGGTACCTAGGCGTATGGTTCAACACGGTCCCAAAGTTCACCCCAGCATGGGTCGCCAACGGAGATAAACCTGTCACTGGCCCCAGTTCGCCGCAGCTCGCAATCTCCGGTGACGGAAACTTAGTCATCATAGATCAGGCCACCAGGTCCATCATCTGGTCCACCCAAGCTTATACCACAACAAACCGCACCAGAGCCAGGCTGCTGAAAACCGGTAACCTTGTCCTGCAAAGCACCTCAAACACTTCCCATGTCTTGTGGCAAAGCTTCGATTACCCGACGGATATTCATCTCGCCGGTGCCAAGCTTGGTCGAGACAAGGTCACCGGCCTCAACCGCCGACTTGTTTCCAGAAAGAACTCGATAGACCCTGCCCCTGGCATGTATACTTATGAGTTGCATGAGAAGAATGGTTCTGCCCGCTTCATTCTTGCAGCACTGAACTCGTCCATATCATACTGGTCCAGTGGAGAATGGAACGGACACTACTTTGGTTATATACCAGAGATGTCAGGTCGCCAGTTGATTGATTTTACGTTCGTCAACGACAAACACGAGGTGTACTTCACATACAACTTGCTAGATGATGCGACGATCATGCGCTTTGCCCTGAATAACTCTGGTCAGGTAAAGATTCTCTTGTGGATTGAGCGTGCACAGGACTGGGTACCAGCCTACACCAACCCCAACGACCAGTGTGATGTGTATGGTATTTGTGGGCCTTTCACAACCTGCGAAAAGGACAAGCTTCCTTACTGCAGCTGTATGGAGGGCTTCTCCATAAGATCGCCTGATGACTGGGAGCTAGAAGATCGAACAGGTGGCTGCATGAGAAATACTCCATTAAATTGCGGAATCAACAACAACACAAGTATGCAAGATAGGTTTTACCCTATGCCATGTGTCGGTTTGCCCGACAATGGCCGCAAGATAGGAGGTGCTAAAAGCGTAGGTGGATGTGCACAAGTTTGTCTGGGCAACTGCAATTGCACTGCATATACGTACGGTAACAACGGATGCTTTGTTTGGGATGATGAATTGACCAATGCGAAAAAGCAGCAATGTGGTGACATTGGTAACAACAACCAAGCTACTCTTTACCTCCGCCTTGCCAACAAAGGGGTGCAAAGTTTGGAAAGCAGCAGACAACGAATAAACGTTGGCATTGCCGTTGGTGCAAGTGTTGCTATATTTGGTTTGTCATTACTCTTCTTTCTACTGATGACTAGGAGGTTGTATGCTCACAGGATGAAAAACCTTCAAGGTAGTGGTGGCATTATCATGTTCAGGTATGTTGATTTACAACATGCAACAAAAAACTTCTCTGAGAAGCTAGGGACAGGTGGTTTTGGTTCTGTATTCAAGGGGGTTCTAAGTGACTCGTCTGCAATAGCAGTTAAAAGGCTTGATGGTGCTCGTCAAGGCGAGAAGCAATTCAGAGCTGAAGTGAGATCAATTGGAACCATTCAACATATCAATTTAGTTAAACTAATTGGTTTCTGTACTGAGGGTGATAGGAGGCTGATTGTCTATGAACACATGCAGAATCGTTCTCTTGATGCCCATTTATTTCATAGTAACACTACAGGCTTAAAATGGAGCATCAGGTATCAAATTGCTCTCGGAGTTGCTAGAGGACTGGTCTACTTGCATGATAGCTGTAGGGATTGTATTATACATTGTGATATTAAGCCAGAGAACATACTCCTCGATGCATCATTTGTTCCAAAGATCGCAGATTTTGGCATGGCAAAGTTTCTTGGAAGGGACTTTAGTCGAGTTCTCACGACAATGAGAGGAACTATAGGATATCTTGCACCTGAATGGCTTAGCGGAACTGTTATTACAGCAAAAGTTGATGTCTACAGCTATGGCATGGTTCTATTGGAAATTGTATCAGGAAAGAGGAACTCAGGTACACAGTGTACAACCAATGATGATTATGTCTATTTCCCCGTGCAAGTCGCAAATAAACTACTGCAGGGGGATGCGGGGAGTTTGATGGACAACAATCTGCATGATGATGTCCATCTGGAGCAGGTGGAAAGAGCTTTGAAGGTTGCATGTTGGTGTATTCAAGATCATGAGTTTGATCGACCGACAATGGGTGAAGTAGTTCAATATCTTGAAGGTTTTCTTGAAGTCAACATACCCCCAATGCCAAGACTACTTGAAGCTATCGAAAGGAATACACCCTCGAGATGTAAGCAAGAAATATCCTAGGAAAAACTGTCATCATGTAGAATATCAAATCAATACCATTAGATTCACCATGAAATGTATTTTCATATGGCATATATTTAGTATTGTATATATAATAATTTTCTGTATAAACTTGGTCAAAGTTTGTGAAGCTTGACTTTTGCAAAAACCTATGCGACTATAGTATGGGACGAAGGGAGTAGAATATAAGCAGTGAGATGTGTCATGAGTACATTTGGTATAATACTGATAAAAGCCTATGGTATGTCAATATTCATTGCTAGCATGCCTAACCTGCGTCATCTTTTATATGTGCACGTAGCTGAATGGTACCTGGACCGAGCTTCGCAAGAGGGGGAACTGAAAAATGATGGAGGCAGTGCACCACACCAGGCGGCTCATCCATGACATGAAGATAGATTGCTGCAGTCATTGGCTGTGTGCATCAACTGATCAGAGGCCAGGGTACACCCCTTTTCGAAAAGAAAAGAAAGAAAGGTTGCTGCAGTCATGGAGCAGAGTTTCCCTTCAGTGATTATCTAAATCCTGAAATAACAGTGCCAACTTAGAATGTGTGTTGTTAAACTGATTTGTAAAAGGAGCTTGCAACTTCCTAGTATTAAGTATTTCTATTTTGTACGGGTGCTGTTTGTAAATACTATATGATGAAACTTCCAATGCCATGCAACACAGTATATATGCAAAGTTCAAAACCGGTAGTTTTTGTGCAGATGTGTCCAGTAAGCTACCCAGGATTGTGGCCAACACTGACTAAAATGTAAGGGGGAAATGTGGTAATATTGCAAAGTCTTAAGATGGCAGGGAAATTTATGAAATGTTTTTTTTTCTCACGACCTCCAATCATGCGGCTTCCGCGCTATCGAAAAATAATAACGGAATAGCAGTCCAGTTCAGCACAAGATATGAAGTTTATGAATTATAGATGAATCAAATTAACAACGAATTATATCTAGCTGTTATTTAGCACATACACAACCATTCTGGATGGCATGTAAGTATATATAATGGCTTTCATCAAGTGAAGTGTTTTGCACAGCAACAAGAAGGTTGCAGAATTTCGTTTCCGGAGAGAGGCAAGTAGGCAACTATAATTCAAACCTAACCCGAAGGGAAACATAAATGTCAAAATTACAAGAAAGTCTTAAATATGACATTTGAGATCGAATGAAGGCCTCCAATGGAGCATGTTGCATATTTGTCCAGTGCAAAGAATACTTGAAGCTATTGCATGGAGTCTACACTCAAATTCCTAAGTATATATAATGCCTTCCATCCAGTAGTGTTTTGCACAGCGACGAGGAGGTTGCCGAATTTTGTTGTTGAGAGTAGACAAATATAATTCAAACCTAACCCAAAGGGAAACAAAGATGCTAAAATTGCATGAAAGGCTTAAATATGGCATTTGCGATCGAGTGGAGGCCTCCAATAGACCATGCTGCATTTTTGTTCAGATCTCGTACGAAGATGTTGCACATGTGCGTTAAATTGCACTGCCGGTCAACAAGTAGTTGCAGAGCAGCAAAGAGCCTTTGTTCAAGAAGCCACCATTCTCATGTCCCCTACATTCGTTGACAGTTATCGGTTTGGCAGGATGTGATATCGAATTCCAAATGGTGGCCCAACACAACCTGACACTTTGTGGACAGGAACCTATCCAAAAACTCTTGTCAGTTTAAGTCGCAGATGAACTCCAGAATTATATTTTCTAGAGCAATGGGCAAGATCAAGATCCACCAAGGGAAGTCACTATTTCAAACCTTCTGTATGTGAGAGAGTGAAACAAAACCCTACGGTTAGAGTTCCTATTGAGACCCGCATTCCAACCTTAGGTAACAAAACCCCTGGCTAGTAGCTCTGTGACACTTGTGGAACACTCTGATAGCTAGACATCTAGATCACCTCATCATATAACAAAACTGAACTTGCAGGTGTGAAGTTGTTACCAGTTCAAGGATGCATATCCTCTGGCAACGCCCATAGCTATGTGCAGTCGGACTTGTAAAGTGGTGCAATGAGAATCCATTCTCACTCACTCATGACTTCCATTGCCAGGGCAGGGTATACGGCAACAGAGGGCAAGGTTTAGGCCAACAGACCAGAGCCTGTTTATTGTCCCAATTACGCTTCCACTAAGTTATGGTAGCAGCAAAACAGAACAGATCTCAGTGGTAGGTTTCACACCATGGTGGACTTCTGGTTGCCAGAAAACGTGCAAAGCACGAAGCAGCTAGAAGTGGAGAAGAATGTTGCGCACAAGTTACCAACATGCAAAATCTATGATGAAGTACAAAGGAAGGAGACCTTAACTTGTGAAAGAACTTACTGTTTGTAAAATGTATGATCTCTTTGTACTGAGAGACCTCTACTTGTTTGTTTGAGAAGTTAACTGCTGAATTCCTGAAACTAGCATCGCATGTATCTATGACCAAGCACACATATAAGTTTCTCTGCACCCACTAGTTGTGTACATAAATAAATAGCTTGCTACCTCGTCAGTTTTCCTAAGCCGTTTCCCAATCTTATCCCTGCTCACATCAATAAAATATTTCCATTAACCATGGTTTATATATAAAGTAATGTAAATATAAAACCTAACAACGTATCGCTAGTCGATCTCAAAATATTGCAGCTAATCGTAGCATGTTTATATCGTGCCTGATTATTTCGAAGGATCATTATTTACCTCCATTGTTTCTGTAGCTGATTGAGCCATTTAAACATGCCTGTGGTGCATTTAAACATGCCGTGGTGCCACTAAGTTACTGTTCTATATTCTTTCTGCTTTATAGTAGCAAACATGAGAGGTGAGGGTCAGTCCCTTCCTCCCTGGTTCCCATATCAAATCACAAGTGCGAGAGTTTGGAAGGATGAGAACACAATGTTGGATGGGGTCAACGAAATATAAAAAAGGTGCACTGGTTAGCCATCTTGTCACAATCAGGCATTTTTTTTAATCTAGTGTGCAACATGTGGTCACCTACTGCTTTTCACATATTCTTTTTTCTGCGAGTGTTGGATTTAGTAAAGATGGCATGCCACTTGATTAGTAAATTAGGGATATCGATCACGGTCAAAGAGGGGAGTGCTTGACTTTAACATGACATTTGTTGTTGCCCACTGTTTTAAGTACCCAAATCTAACCAAACTTCTTGATGTTTGGCTAGCTCTACAAGCCATTCAGCATGCATCTCTTCCTCATCCTTTTCGGGGCTTTCTTGTCCCTACACTTCCCTGGATGTTCTGCTGCCATGGACACCATTACAGCCACGCAAGCACTTGTCGGCAACAACAGGATCATCTCCAACAACGGAAAGTTTGCTCTCGGCTTCTTCCAGATAGGCAGTAAGTCCTCCCACAACACCCTGAACTGGTACCTAGGCATATGATACAACAATGTCCCCAAGCTAACTCCAGTATGGATAGCAAACGATCATAACCCAGTTACAGACACCACCACATCGGAGCTGATAATATCCAGTGATGGCAACCTCGTCATCTTAAACCAAGTCACCATGTCCATCATCTGGTCTACCCACACAAATACCACAAGCAACAGTACCATTGCTATGCTATTGAACAACAGAAACCTCATCCTACAGAACTCCTCAAACTCATCAAATGTGTTGTGGCAGAGCTTTGACTACCCCACAGATACCTTCCTCCCTGGTATAAAACTAGGTTGGAACAAGGTCACAGGTATGAATCGCCGTCTGGTTTCTAGGAAGAACTTGATTGACCTTACCCCTGGCAGATACGGTGCTGAATTAGACCCAAGTGGTGCCAATCAGTACATCTTTACACAGCTGAACTCGTCCATACCATATTGGTCGAGCGGGGTACGGAACAGCCAATACTTTCCATCAATACCAGAGATGGCAGGCCCTTTTATTGTAAATTTTACATTTGTCGACAATGATCAAGAGAAGTACTTCACATATAACTTACTAGACGAGAAAATCATTTTCCGTCATCTATTGGATGTCTCAGGTCAAACAAAATCTTTCCTTTGGCTTGAGAGCTCACAAGACTGGGTGATGACCTACGCCCAACCCAGAGTTCAATGTGATGTATTTTCTGTTTGTGGACCATTCACAATTTGTAATGACAATACACTTCCATTCTGCAACTGTATGAAAGGATTCTCCATAAGATCACCCAGTGACTGGGAGTTAGATGATCGAACAGGCGGCTGTGTGAGAAATACTCCACTAGATTGCAGTATCAAGAAAAGCATAAGTAAGGAAGACAGGTTCCACCCTGTCACATGTGTTGGATTGCCCAATGATGGCCACATCACAGAAAATTCTACAAGTGCAGATAAATGTGCCGAAGTTTGTCTGGGCAACTGCACTTGCACTGCATATTCCTATGGTATCAATGGATGTTTTGTTTGGAATGGCGAAATTATTAATGTAAGACAGCAACAATGTGATGATACTACAAATACTAACAAAGCTACTCTTCACATTCGCCTAGCCAGCAAAGAGGTGCAAAGGTTGGAAAGCAACAGAAGACGAATAATTATCGGCACAGCAATTGGTGCGAGCGTTGCTTTCTGCAGTTTATTGTCACTCTTCTTGCTACTGATGATTAAGAGGAACAAGAAGTTGTCTGCTCATAGAATGGAAATCCTCCAAGGTGGTGACGGCATTATTGCGTTTAGATACGTTGATTTGCAACGTGCAACAAAAAACTTCTCTGAGAAGCTAGGGGCAGGTGGTTTTGGTTCTGTATTCAAGGGGTTTCTAGATGACTCCACTGCCATAGCAGTTAAAAGGCTTGATGGCACTTGCCAAGGAGAGAAGCAATTCAGAGCTGAAGTGAGATCAGTCGGATTCATTCAGCATATCAATATAGTAAATCTAATTGGCTTTTGTACTGAGGGTGATAGTAGGTTGCTTGTCTATGAACACATGCAAAATAGTTCTCTTGATGCTCATTTATTTCGCAAGAATGCTGCAATTTTGAAGTGGAGCATTAGGCAACAAATAGCTATTGGAGTTGCTAGAGGACTGGTCTACTTGCATGATAGTTGCCGGGATTGCATCATACATTGCGACATAAAGCCAGAGAACATACTTCTTGATGAGTCATTTATTCCGAAAATAGCAGATTTCGGGATGGCAAAGTTTCTCGGAAGGGATTTTAGTCGAGTTCTCACTACAATGAGAGGAACAGTTGGATATCTAGCACCTGAATGGATTAGCGGAACCGTTATTACTGCAAAAGTTGATGTCTACAGCTATGGCATGGTTCTGTTGGAAATTGTATCAGGAAAGAGGAACTCAGGTAGACAGTGTACAACCAATGATGATTATGTCTATTTCCCCGTGCAAGTCGCAAACAAACTACTGGAGGGGAATGTGGGGAGTTTAGTGGACAGGGATCTACATGACGATGTCCATTTGGAATAGGTGGAAAGAGCTTTGAAGGTTGCATGTTGGTGTATTCAAGATGATGAGTTTGATCGACCTACAATGGGTGAAGTGGTTCAATATCTTGAAGGTTTTCTTGAAGTCGACATACCCCCAGTGCCAAGACTACTTGAAGCTATCGCAAGGAATCAACATTCAACATGTAAGCAGACTCTATTTACGCAAACATCTTAATTGGAGCACAACTGTTTGTCTTGCACTCATGCTGGACTGCTAGCATTTCTAACTTTAGTATCTTTATATGTTCCAGTAGTTGATGGGTACCTGGACCAAACTTCACAAGAGGCAGGCAAACTGCAAACCTCAGAGGTTCATGAAGACAGGTTGCTACAATCATTGAGCAGAGGTTCCCTTCAGTGATTGTCCCTGAAGTAGCAGTAGCAAGTTAGCATTTCTGAAACTAAATGAAGTGGGATAAGGTATAATGTGTTTTTCAAAACATATTGTTGAGTACATCTGTACATAGCAACCATTTGGATTCTCATGAAAGGTCGCTGACACTTTTAAGATTCAAGGTGTCCATAGAAGCACTGTATTTCTTATATAAAGTTATTGTTGTCTAGGCGATCTTCTAACGCATATTGAGATAGGCTGTCCAATCTACCGGTATATGGTGATCAACTACTGCAAAAGGTCCCTGGTTGAGATATGGTTCAGTGTCAAACACTGGATCCTCTTTCTCGCTCTCAATGATCATGTTGTGCAAGATGACACAATAATTCATCACCTCTCACATTTGAGATTTCGACCAGGTCAGAGCGGGGTACCGGACAACAGCAAATCGAGATTGGAGCACCCCAAATGCCCGCTCGACATCCTTCCTGCAAGCCTCCTGGCACTTGGCAAAGTTTGAGTACTTGCCTCCTGGCACAGGGTTTGAGATAGTCTTCACAAATACTGTCCATCTTGGATAGATGCCATCTGCTAGGTAGTATTCCTTGTTGTAGTGGTGCCCATTCACCCCGAAGTTCACCAGAGGAGCATGACCTTCGACAAGCCTGGCAAAGACATTTGAGCACTACAGGACGTTGATGTCATTGTGTGTTCCTGGCATGCCAAAGAAGGAGTGTCAAATCGAGAGGTCATGTGTAGCAACTGCCTCAAGTACCACATTGCAGTGACCTTTTGCGCCCTTGTACATCCCCTGCTAAGAAAATGGGCAGTTCTTCCATTCCCAATGCGTGCATTCAATGCTTCCAAGCATCCCAGAAAATCCTCTTGCTTCATTCTCTGCTAGGATCCGAGCAGTGTCTTCAACATTGAGTGCTCGCAAGTACTGTCCTCCAAAGTAGCCCACCACTGCTCTGCAAAACTTGTAGATACAATCAAGGGCGATGGACTCAGCCATGCGTGCATAGTCTTCCTGTTGATCAACAAGAGCTTCGTATGCAAGCATCCTCATGCCCGTTGTGCATTTCTGAAGTGAGGAGAACCCAACTGTGCCGGTGCAATCTTTCTTGCAAATGAAATAGATGTCGTACTCTCGGAGTGAATTGACAATGCGAAGAAAGAGCTTTCGGACCATGCGACACCGGCGCCGGAATACCTTCTGGCCATGCAGGGGAACATCGGCAAAGTAGTCGGCGTAGAGCAAGCAATAGCCCTCCGAACGACGCCTCTCCTTTGCCTTCCGGCGACCCATCTTGGAGCCACCTCGCTGCGGAGCCATGTTGGCGCCGAACAGATCGGCCAAGGCCGCGAGCATCAGGAGGTGTTCCTAGTCCTGGGCGTCGGTGTCGGCCTTTTCCTCCATCAGCGCGGCGAACAACGCCTCATCGTCGGAATCCATCAGTGCGGCGCGGCGTTCAGGAAATTCACCGAACACCTGGCGCGCATGGTGGGCGCGACCAGCCGCCGGCGTGTGATACGTCCCAAACATATCTATAATTTCTGATTGTTCCATGCCCTTTTATGTGACATTGCTACATGTTTTGCTACACTTTTATATCATTTACACATATTTGGAGTAACCTACTAACTCAGTGCACCCAGTGCCAGTTTCTGTCTGCTGATGTCTGTAAGTTGCAGGTTTTTTCCCCAATTTACAGTGCTCCAAAAATTCCAGAAAAATAAAAAAAATCAGCGATACAGAAGCTTCTGAAGCCCTGAAGGAGAGACGGAGGGGGCCCACCCCCTCCCAGGCGGCCAGGTGGCGCGACCCACCTCCTTGTCGCGCCACTAAGGCGCCTGGGAGGTGGGGACACCCCCTGGTGCCCCCCTTCGGCCTATATTACCTCCTCGTCTCGAAAACCCTAATTACCTCTTTGTTCCTCCGCCGCCGCGCTTCCAAGATCGGGAGCACTAGAAGACCTCTTCCCGGCACCCTACCGGAGGGAGGATTCACCTCCGGGAGCTTCTCCACCACCATGGACGCTTCCTGGATGTGCCGTGAGTAGTCACCCTTGGACCATGGGTCCATGACCAGTAGCTATGTGGTGTCTTCTCTCCAATCTTGTTCTTCAATTCTTAGTCCTTGTGAGCTGCCCTATATGATCAAGGCGCCTATGTAATTTTCCTGCTGTTGCTATGCTGTGTTTGCTGGGACCCGATGGATTATGAGATTATGTTCAGATCGTGATGAGTTATATATTTGATTTACCTTTTATATTTTTGTTCTTGAGTAATTATTTCACGTTCTCCGTTACTTTTTATTGTTTTGGACAAGTAGTAGATAGTAACTCCAAGAGAGAGCATTTATGCATGATTGTGGATTCATGCCCCCCCCCCCCGATGTCTAGCTTGAGTGACAGAAACATGAGACTAGGGGATGTGCTGTTGCCACCAAGGAGAAAACAACGGTGCTTGTAATCGCGGTTGCAAGGATTGTTTACCTTACACATAGATTGTTAATGAAGTTGTCTGTTGCTTTGAGTTTACACTTTGTGTGGGGCTCGAAACTTAATACCAGCGAGATGTTCTGGACAGATATCTCAAGGTGGATGATTAGTGATTAGATGCAAATGGATTTTGGTCTACTTGTCTTTGCGTACTGCCCATACTTTCGAGCCTCTAACTTTCCAGTAGCATAATTAGCATTGCGATGCGTTTATAATTTTGTCAATTGCACAACTGTAATTTGTTCACCCAGCTTAGCTATTTTATCGTCTTTTGGGAGAGAGACATCACTAGTGAACATCATGGGACCCCGGTCCATATTTCCACCACTGTTTACACCTCCACTTTATTTCTTGCTTTTACTTTCAGTTGCAATTATCACTAACATTATCTCGTGCGTTGATCCTTTGTAAACGACAAGGCCAGAGGGATTGACAACCCCTCTGTACTTTGTTGGGAGCAAAGTTACTTGTGTGTGCAGGTCCAGGTCAAGTGAGTAATTATCTTCAAACGACACCTTGCTCATTTGACCACCTACTTGTCGACCTTGGAGTCCTACTGGATTGAACTCAACCTTGGTATCTTCACCAAGGGAAATTTGCTGCTATCTACATCTCAACCTTCCACTTGGGGTAACCAACGAAGGGCGAGAAGCCATTATCATCTCTCATACCATCAAGCAAATTTCTGGCGCCATTGCCGGGGACTCCAATCTTCAAGATAGGGGAGTTGCACACTATCTTTTATCTTTGCTTTTTAGTCTTGTTAGTTTACCTTTCATTTTTATCTTAGTGTCCTTTATCAAAAACCATAAAAAAGTTCTTTACCTTGTTCTTGTTTGCTGCTACCATTATGGGTTCCACTGAAAACACTAAGTTGTGTGACTTCACTAGTCACAACAACCATGACTTTATCAGCACTCCTATTGCTCCACCTGCCACTTCAGCACCTTCTTATGAAATTAAACCTGCTTTGCTGAATCTTGTTATGAAAGATCAATTCTCTGGTGCTGGAGATGATGGTGTTTTACACTTGAATAATTTTGTTGAGCTTTGTGATATGCAAAAGTATAAAGAAGTAGATGGATATATTGTTAAACTTAATCTTTTTCCTTTCTCCTTGAGAGGAGGAGCTAAGATATGGCTTCAATCCTTGCCTAGGAATAGCATAGATTCTTGGGATAAGTGCAAGGATGCTTTTATTGCGAAGTACTACCCCCTGCTAAGATTATCCAGTTGAGAAGCAATATTATGAATTTTGAGCGATTGGATAATGAACACGTTGCCCAAGCTTGGGAACGCATGAAATCTCTTGTTAAGAATTGCCCTACACATGGTTTGACTACTTGGATGGTTATCCAGACTTTTTATGCAGGCTTGAAATTTACCTCGCGGATTCTGTTAGACTCGGCCGCGGGAGGAACCTTTATGTCAACAACACTTGGTGCTGCCACAAAGCTATTGGATGAGATGATGAAAAACTACTCTCAATGGCACACCGAAAGAGCTCCAACATGTAGGAAGGTAAACTCTGTTGAGGAGATATCCTCTTTAAATAAAAAAGTTGACATAATCATGTCTTTACTTACTAAGCAAGCTCCTATTGATCATCATGATGTTCCTTTGAATTCTTTGGTTGCTCAAGAGCAATTTGATGTTAATTTTATCTCTAGGAACAACTTTAATAATAATGCTTAAAGGAGTAATTTTGGTAGCAATCCTAGAACGTTCCCATCCAACAACTATGGGAACAACAACACTTATCCTAGCACCAAAAACTCCACTTCTGAATTAGAGAGCATGCTTAAGGACTTTATCACATCTCAAAAAAGCCTTCAACAAGAGTGTAGAAGAGAAATTAGAAAAACTAGATAGCCTCTCTTCGAAGGTTGACAATATAGCTCATGAGGTAGAATTGCTTAAAATTAGGACCTCGCCTCTTGAGGAGAGAAAAACTACTCCCATGAATGCTATCCAAGTCCAAATTAATAAGAATATTAGAATGCTAGCCAAGCTTAAGGATAGATGGGCTTGATAAAAGGAAGAAGAAGATATAATTAAGAGCCTTCCTACACACACTACTGTCTCCACTATACAAGTTGTCGAGGATCTCAAAACTTTTAGCACCCAACACATCCCTAGTCCCATTGGACCTATTAATGGTGATGCTAATACCTCAACTTTAGGACAAGAAAGTCCCATCAATCTAGAGACTACCAAGAGAATAAGCTTAGATGATATCACCACCACTTTAATTAATGGTAGTGATCTTGATTTTGATAATTGTAGTCTTTCTGAAGTTATCACCTTTTTGCAAAGAATGGCTAAATACCCCCACACTAGCACACTTAACATTGCCTTTACCGAGCATATTACCAAAGCTCTTATCAAAGCTAGGGAGGAGAAGCTCAAGCTTGATACTTCCATCCCTAGGAAGCTAGAAGATGGTTCGGATCCCATAGTCAAAATTAAATCGAATAATTTCTCTTTCTTTTCTTTATGTGATGTTGGAGCTAGTGCCTCTGTTATGCCCAAAAGAATGTATGATATGCTCAATTTGAAACCTTTTGATACATGTTCTTTTGGTGTTCGTCTTTTTGATTCTTCCTCAAAGAAACCTTTAGGGAGGATTGATGTTGTTATTATTATAGTCAATGATAATTATGTTCCCGTTGATTTTCTTGTTATGGACATTGAGTGTGATCCCTCATGTCCAATTATTTTGGGACGTCCTTTTCTTCGCACCATTGGTGCTATCATTGACATGAAAGAAGGGACCATTAGATTCCAATTCCCCCTCAAAAAGGGAATGGAACACTTCCCTCGAAAGAAGATTAAGTTACCTTATGAGTCCGTTACACGGGAAAGTTATTCCTTTGATATTGACAAAACTTGATCTTCTTTGTATCATGCCTAGCTAAAAGGCAGAAAAGAAAGCACTTGTTCGGAGGCAACCCAATATGTTTTTACTTTCAGTTTTAGTGGTCTTGATGTTTTTTACTACCGTCGCAACATCATTATATTTTATTTTCAAGCTTTGTGCCAAGTTTTAGCCTCCGATTGCAAGAAAGTTCAAAAGTTGTGACATGCTGTCCATAAACAGATTATGTCCCCTTGATGGAAAAATTAGCCATAAATCACCAAATTATCTTTTGATGTTAATTTTTTTGACAGCATGCTCTATACAATTAGCTTTCCTGCGTCTGTTCCGAGTTTTTTGATTTGAGTTGCAGAAGTACCCCGAAATTTTTTATTTACTACCTGCTGGTCTGTTTTTCACAGATTCTGCCACGTTTTGTGTTTTCATCGTTTTGCAAACCTTAAGCTTGCTTTTTCTTTGCAAAAACTTTTTGGCAATCTTGAGAAACAGTAGCCCTTCAAGAATAACTTTATTTCCAGTGGAGAAAAAATTATTTTATTATGGGTACTAACCACTCTAATCAGCTTATGATGAGTTTCGTATGAAGGGAGTTTTCAAGTATGCGAAGGAAGATGATGAAAGAAGATTCGGGAGTCTCAAGCGTTCAAGATTGGGGATGCCCCATGCACCCCCAAGAAATATCCAAGGAGACTCAAGCGTACAAGCTTGGGGATGCCCTCGTGCATCCCCTTCTCCATCAACAATCATCAGTTCGTCCTTCTCCATGCTATATTTTTATCACTTCATATGTTATGTGCTAGACTTGGAGCGTCTTGCTCTTTAATTTTTAGTTTGTTTCAGTTATGCTTGCTGTTCATAACAAGTTGGATCCTAGCCTTCATTGTTTGGGAGAGAAACACGCTGCACTCCACTGTAGAACACAACATAGGCTTGCATGCTTATCTTTCTTTTTGTGTGTTCTTTATCTTTTCATAGCCGTTGTCATGCTTAGCTCTTAGTTTTCATACTTATATTTTTAAGAGCTTTTGTTTAGTATTGATTTAGTAACTCTCTTGAGTTTTCATGCTTATCTTGTTTATAGAGTTGGCTTGTTGCACTGAGTCGTGTGTCTTGTATGAGTAGGTAATTAAGGTTGCTATTACAAGTGTAGTAGTAACATGCAATACTTTTGAGGTATTTATTTGAGTAATGTTTCGACATTAGGTTGCCAAGAGCTTGAGCCTATTAGTGATAGGTGTCGTATTTTGGGAAATCCGTGCTTATTTTTGAAAACTACAAAAATTAGTTGAGAACTCTAGCTACTAGATGAATCGCTAACCTCTGGAGGGGTTGGAATATATAGAGTACCCTCATGTACCATGGGTCGAGGATGCGCAAGGATAACCAAACCCCCATACACTCCTCCTCGGGGTACTCGTCTCTTTGTGAACCTCCCGATTATATAGAGAGTTACCAATAATAAGTGCATGAGTTCTTCGGACTAATGCGAGTATTCGATTGTTGGCACTTCCACCTTCCATATTTTGCTAGCCTCTTCGGTACTGTGCACTGCCCTTTATCATCTCGAGACTTGGCGCATACTTCTCCGGTGCATCCAAACCCTTGGCATGATACGCTCTATCATCATAAACCTCCTTATATCTTCCTCCAAACAACCACCATACCTACCTATCAAGGCATTTCCATAGCCTTTCCGAGATACATTGACAAGCAACATCCACCACCTCATGACTTGATCTTCATGTCATACATGTTTTTGCTTGATCGAGGAGCCGCATGCTAGTTGTGCTTTGCCCTTATTATAGATACATGACGCGCTAGTATCATTGCATATCCTGCTACACCGGCAGAGGCATACATTTGCATACATCATGATAGTTTTCATTCTTCTTTATGTTGAGTACTTCTTGTAAAGTGTGAATATATTCTATATTCTTGAAAAATGTAGAGTGTTGCCCTTTAGTGAGTAAAAGATCCCAAAAAGGACAAATTAAAAGATCCCAAAGAGGACAAATGAGATATAAATAGAAAGAGCCGAAGAGGCCACAAAAATACAAAAGAATAATAAAATAAGATAAAAAGAAATAAAAAGAGAGAAGGGGGCAACACTACTATTCCTTTTGAAAGATCCACACTCGTACTCCATTATCATATATGTACTTGATACGTCCCAAACGTATCTATAATTTCTGCTTGCTCCATGCATGTTTTGTGTGACTTTGCCATGTTTTGCTTGAACTTTCATACACTTTTGAACCTATTTGGACTAACCTATTAACTCAGTGCACCCAGTTGCCAATTTCTGTTTTCTGCTGTTTTTGTATTTCAGGTTTTCCGACCATTAAAAGTGCTCCAAAAATTCCGGGAAAAATATATAAAAAATCAGCGCAACAGAAGCTTCCGGAATCATCAAGAAAGGGAAGGGGGGCCACCACCAGGCTGCCAGGAGGGCAGGTGGCGCGGCCCCACCCTGGGCCGTGCCAGGGACCCTCCTGACTGCCTCGTGGGTCCCCTCGATGCCCCCCTTCACCTATATTTACCCCTCGGGGTGGAAACCCCTAATATCGATCTCTTTCTAACGAACTCCCCTCTGTACCGCCGCCGCCACCATTTCAAGATCAGGGCTGCCTGGAGAAGCTGCCCCGGCACCCTTCCGGAAGGAGGAACCCCCTCTGGGAGACCATCCATAGCCATGGACGCCTCCCGGATATGCCGTGAGTAGTTCCCCTTGGACCATGGGTCCGTGACCAGTATCTATGTGATGAATCTCTCCCCCTTTTGTGCTTCCACTTTCGAGTCCTCGTGAGCTGCCTCACATGATCGAGACATCTATGTAATTTCTGCTGTTGCTATGCTGAGTTTGTTGGGATCTGATGGATTATGAGATTGTTCAGCTTGTGATGAGTAATATATTTGGTTCTTCTCTTTTATATTTTGTTCTTGAGTAAATTCTTGCATGTTCTCCGTTGCGGTATTTGCTTTGGCCAAGTATTTTATTTGCAACTCCAAGAGAGAGCGTCATGCTCGATTGTGGGTTCAACCCCTTGATGTCTAGCTTGAGTAACAGAAACATGAGACTAGGGGATGTGCTGTTGCCACCAGGGATAAAACAACGGCGCTTGTACCTGCGGGTGCAAGGATTGTTTACTTTATGCAAAGTTCTCTTAATGCAGTTGTCTGTTGCTTTGAGTTTGCACTTTGGGTGGGATTTGCAACTTAATACCAGCGAGTTGTTCTGGATAGATATCTCAAGGTGGATGATTCGTAGTAGATGCAGATGGATTTCGGTCTACTTACCTTCGCGTACTGCCCATTGCTTTTGAGCCCTTCCTTTCTTTGCAGCATAGTTAGCATTGCGGTGCCTTCATAATCCTGTCAATTGCCCAACTGTGATTTGTTTACCTCGCTAGCACTTTTATCGTCTTTTGGGAGAGAGACATCACTAGTGAAAATCACGGGACCCCGGCCCATCTTCACATTATTGTTCACACCCTCAATTTACTTTCAGCTTTTACTTTCCTTTGCACCTTTTATCTCTTGCGTTGATCCTTTGTAAACGACAAGGCCGGAGGAATTGACAACTCCTCTGTACTCATTGGGAGCAAAGTTATTTGTTGCTGTGTGCAGGTCCACGACAACACCCTAGTCAGGAAGAAATTTCTGGCGACGTTGTCACCTACTTGTATCTCCTGAGTCCTACTGGATCAATAACCTTGGTATCTTCACCGAGGGAAACTTGCTGCTGCACTGCATCTCACACCTTCCACTTGGGCTAACCAACGAGGGGCGAGAAGCCATCAAGCAAATTTCTGGCGCCGTTGCCGGGGACTCAAGTCTACAAGATAGGGGAGTTTCATACTATCTTTTACCTTTGCTTTTTAGTCTTGTTAGTTTACCTTTCAGTTTTTACTTTTGTGTCCCTAATAAAAAATACCAAAAATACCTGCTGCTACTATGGGTTCCAATGAAAACACTAAGTTGTGTGACTTCACTAGTCACAACAACAGTGACTTTATCTGCACTCCTATTTCTCCACCTGCCACTTCAGCACCTTCTTATGAGATTAAACCTGCTCTGCTTAACCTTGTCATGAAAGATCAATTCTCAGGAGCAGGAGAAGATGCTGCCTTGCACCTAAACAACTTTATCGAGCTCTGTGACATGCAGAAGTACAAGGAAGTGGATGGAGACATCGTCAAGCTGAAGCTTTTTCATTTCTCTTTGAGAGGAAGAGCCAAGGAGTGGCTACAATCTTTTCCCAAGAACAGTATCGATTCTTGGAGTAAATGCAAAGTTGCTTTTATAGGGAAGTATTATCCCCCTGCTAAAATTATTCAATTGAGGAGTAACATTATGAATTTCAGGCAATTGGATAATGAACACGTTGCCCAGGCTTGGGAACGTATGAAGACGCTTGTCAAGAACTGCCCCACACATGGACTGACTACCTGGATGGTTATCCAGACTTTTTATGCAGGCTTGAACTTCACCTCACGGAACCTGTTAGATTCGGCCGCGGGAGGAACTTTTATGTCAACCACGCTTGGTGCTGCCACAAAGCTACTTGATGAGATGATTCTGAACTACTCGCAATGGCACACCGAGAGATCTCCAACCGGTAAGAAGGTAAACTCTGTCGAGGAGATCTCCTATTTAAATGAAAAGGTCGACCTTATCATGTCTCTACTTACCAAGCAACCCTCTATTGATCCTCAAGATGTTCCTTTAAATTCTTTGGTTTCTCAGGAGCAAGTAGATGTTAATTTTGTCTCTAGAAACAACTTCAACAATAATGCTTATAGGAGTAACTTTGGTAGCAACTATCCTAGGCCTTTCCCATCCAACAACTATGGGAACAACACTTATCCTACCACCAGCAACTCCTACAGCCAGAACTATAGGGAAAAAGACCTGCCCAGCTATGAGAAACTTGTAGAAATAGAAAAGGCCACCAAAAGCTATATGCACACTCAGTTTGAACAAAACAAGGCCTTTTCTAGACAATTAGATGAGCACTCCTCTATCCTGCAAAACATTAGCAAACAACTTGAGAGCCTGAACGATGACATTTCCAGTCTCCAAACTAGACTCACTGCCATCGAGACTTATGTTTCAAACATGTCTCATACCCAATCTACCTTGATAAACCAAATGGCAGCTAAACCCGAAGTTGTACCCAAGGAAGAAGAGAGAATTAAGAGACTTCCTACCTACCACACAGTAGCCACTATCTAAGTAGTTGAGGATGTCCAAACTGTTAGCACCCATCACACCCCTAGTCCCACTGGACCTATCAATGGTGATGCTACCACCTCAACCTTAGAAGAGGAAACCTCTATGAACATAGAGGCTTTCAAACAAGTGAGCTTAAATGATATCACTACTTCCTTGGTAGATAGTAGTGACTTAGACTTTGACAATTGCACTTTACCAGAAGTTATTGGTTTCCTACACAAGATGTCTAGAGACCCCCACACTAGCACACTCAATCTTGCCTTCACAGAGCATATCACCAATGCTCTAATCAAAGTTAGGGAGGAGAAGCTTAGACTAGAAGCCTCCATACCTAGGAAGCTAGAAGATGGTTGGGATCCTATGATAAAAATTAAATTGAATAACTTCTCTTGTTATGCCCTTTGTGATGTTGGAGCAAGTACCTCCGTTATGCCCAAAATAATGTATGATATGCTTGAATTAAAACATTTTGATCCTTGTTCTTTTGGTGTTCGTCTTGTTAATTCTTCCTTAAAGAAACCTTTGGGGAAGATCGATGATGTTCTTATCATTGTCAATGAAAATTATGTTCCCGTTGATTTCACTATTATGGACATTGAGTGTGAGCCCTCTTTTCCAATTATTTTGGGACGTCCTTTTCTTCGCACAGTTGGTGCTATCATTGACATGAAAGAGGGAACTATCAAATTCAAATTCCCTCTCAAGAAAGGTATGGAACATTTCCCTAGAAAAAAGATTAAGTTACCTTTTGAGTCCGTCACACGGGCTAGTTATTCTCTCGAAAAGACTTGATCTTCTGCTTTAAGCCTAGCTAATGGCTCTAAAGAAGCGCTTTCAGGAGGCAGCCCGCAACGAATTTAGGATTTTCTTTTTGCTTTTCTTCTGTTCTTAGTGGTCTTGATGATTGTTACTACTGTAGCAACATCATTGTATCTTTACTTTTCAAGCTTTGTGCCAAGTTTAGCCCCATACGACAAGGGAAGTGAAAGTTGTGACATGCTGTCCAGAAAACAGATTTTGTCCTCGTGACTAGAAAAATCAGAGAAACATCCCAGTTCATCTTTTTGAGCTGAATTTTTTACACAGCTTGCTCTATACAATTACGAAACTTGCGTATGTTCTGAGTTTTTTTATTTGAGTTGCAGAAGTACCTCGAAAAAATTCTCCTTTCTCTGCTGTTCTGTTTTTCTCAGCTTCTGCCCCGGTTTTTCTTTTCGCAGTTTTGCAATCCTTAAGCTTGCTTTTTCTTTGCAAACTTTTTTGGGCAGGCAAGAGAAACAGTATCTCTTCCTGAAAATATTTATTTGCAGTAGAGGAAAATTATTTTATTAGGGTACTAACCTCTCTAATCAGCCTACAATGAGTTATGTATGAAGGGAGTTTTCAAGTGCGCGATGGAAGGTGATGAAAGAAGATTCAGGAGTGTCAAACGCTCAAGCTTGGGGATGCCCATGTGCACCCCCAATAATTATTCAAGGAGACTCAAGCGTCTAAGCTTGGGGATGCCCCCGATGCATCCCCTTCTTCATCAACAATCATCAGTTTGTCCCTCGTTGCACTATATTTTTATCACTTCATGCGTTATGTGCTTTGCTTGGAGCGTCTCGCTCTTTACTTTTCTAGGTTTGTTTTGCTTTTTTTGCTGTAGTAACAAGTTAGACCCCAACTTACTCTTTTATGTGGGAGAGATTCACGCTCCTCTTGAACTAGAACTCCTCATAGGGTTTGCATGCTTATTCTTTTAGCTGTGAGCTGTTCTTTTTCTTTTCTTAGCTGCTGTTCTGTTTAGTTGTAGTGCTTTAGTTTTTTCTAGAGCTTTTCTTTTGTCTTAGGTTGAACTTTCTATAAGTTTCATGTTTTATCTTGTTAGAGAGTTTGCCTGTTGCACTGAGTTCTGTGTCTTGACTGAAAGTGGGTAGTTAAAGTTGCTATTCTCTTTGTAGTAGTAACTTGCAATAGTTTTGAGGTATTGAATGGAGTAATGTTTGAACTTATGGTGTCAAGAGCTCTTGCCTATTAGTGATAGATGTCGTATTTTGGGCAATCCGTGTGTTTTTCGAAAACCAAAAAACCCCTGTTGAGAACTCTAGCTACTAGATGGATCACTAACCTCTGGAGGGTTCGAATATTAGAGTACACTCACGTACCATGAGTCAAGGATGCGCAAGGATAACCAAACCCCCATACACTCCTCCTCGGGGTACCTGTCTCTTTGTGAACCTCCTGATTAGATTGAGAGTTACCGATAATAAGTGCATGAGTTCTTCAAACTAATGTGAGTATTCGAAAGTTGACACTTCCACCCACCTATAATTTTTCTAGCCTCTTCGGTACCGTGCATTGCACTTTCTCACTTCGAGAGTTGGCGCATACTTCGCCGGTGCATCCAAACCCTTGGCATGATACACTCTGTCATCATAAGCCTCCTTATATCTTTCCTCAAAACAGCCACCATACCTACCTACAAGGCATTTCCATAGCCTTTCCGAGATACATTGTCATGCAACATCCACCTTCTCATGACTTGATCTTCATGACATACATGCTACTTGCTTGATCGATGAGCCGCATGCTAGTTGGGCCTTGCCCTAATCATTGCTACATGACACGCTAGTATCATTGCATATCCTGCTATCCTGGCAGAGGCATACATTTGCATCATGATAGTTACATTTTCTTTATGTGAGTACCTTTGTAAAGTGTGAAAGATCTCCTATATTATTGTAAAATATAGAGTATTGCCCCTAAAGTGAGGAAAAGATCCCAAAGAGGACAAAATCAAAAGATCCCAAAGAGGACAAATGAGAGTTAAATAGAAAGAGCCATTGAGGCCACCAAACAATAAATAAAAAAGAGAAAAAGAGAAAAAAAAAGAGAAGGGGGCATACTACTATTCCTTTTGAGAGATCCACACTAGTACTTCATCTTCTATCCCTTGTACTCCATAGAGATCATCATCATGCATATAGCTATGTGGGGACCCTTCACACTATAGAACTTGACTTGTATATTCCAATGATGAGCCTCCTCAAACGAGCTCTAGGTCTTCTTGAGAAAGCAAGTTAGATGCACCCCCACTAGTTCCCTTGGAGAGCTTTTAGCTCACATGTGCATCCGTTGTATGGCAATCCCTACTCCTCACATCATATCTATCATATGGCCTTCTCTCGCCTATGATTGTCCTCATTGATGTGAGCCTTTCAAACCTTTTTGTCTTCCTCCTCCACCTTCTTTCTGTTTCGCATTTTAGGTGTCAACTTTCTTGCTCACGCTCATCCATTGCATGAGTGCTCAAAATATCGAAAGGGAGTGGATCAGTTTGACTTGTACCTGACTAGTGGTCTGGGGATGAGTCAAGATAAGAATCCAAAGGAGACCAAGTGTGAAACTTTAGTAGATAGTAGTTCTCAACAACTAATTTTTATCTCATAATCCCATATCCCCATTCTTGCACGCAAACACCATTTGGAGACATTTGAGTCACGGACAGCGAGAGCTCTTGCACCCTCTGTTCTTTTGTTGCTTGTGTCAATGCTAATATAGACTCTTGCCTGTTAAGACTTGAATTGAATTGCATGCTTTGATTGCTTTACTTAAAAGTTCTTATTTGGTTGTGTGGCATGTCACCACAGAAATTATGCTTGTTATCATTTACCTACTCGAGGACGAGCAGGAATTAAGCTTGGGGATGTTGATACGTCCCAAACGTATCTATAATTTCTGCTTGCTCGATGCATGTTTTGTGTGACTTTGCCATGTTTTGCTTGAACTTTCATACACTTTTGAACCTATTTGGACTAACCTATTAACTCAGTGCACCCAGTTGCTAGTTTCTGTTTTCTGCTGTTTTTGTATTTCAGGTTTTCCGGCCATTAAAAGTGCTCCAAAAATTCCGGGAAAAATATATAAAAAATCAGCGCAACAGAAGCTTCCGGAATCGTCAAGAAAGGGAAGGGGGCCACCACGAGGCAGCCACTCTGGACCGCGCCAGGGACCCTCCTGACTACCTCGTGGGTCCCCTCGATGCCCCCTTCGTCTATATTTACCCCTCGGGGTGGAAACCCCTAATATCGATCTCTTTCTTGCGAACCCCCCTCCGTACCGCCGCCGCCGCCGTTTCAAGATCGGGGCTGCCTGGAGAAGCTTCCCCGGCACCCTGCCGGAAGGAGGAACCCCCTCCGGGAGACCATCCATAGCCATGGACGCCTCCCGGATATGCCGTGAGTAGTTCCCCTTGGACCATGGGTCCTTGCCCAGTAGCTATGTGATGAATCTCTCCCCCTTTTGTGCTTCCACTTTCGAGTCCTCGTGAGCTGCCTCACATGATCGAGGCATCTATGTAATTTCTGCTGTTGCTATTCTGAGTTTGTTGGGATCTGATGGATTATGAGACTATGTTCAGCTTGTGATGAGTAATATATTTGGATCTTCTCTTTTATATTTTGTTCTTGAGTAAATTCTTGCATGTTCTCCGTTGCGGTATTTGCTTTGGCCAAGTATTATATTTGCAACTCCAAGAGAGAGCGTCATGCTCGATTGTGGGTTCAGCCCCTTGATGTCTAGCTTGAGTGACAGAAACATGAGACTAGGGGATGTGCTGTTGCCACCAGGGATAAAACAACCGTGCTTGTACCTGCGGGTGCAAGGATTGTTTACTTTACGCAAAGTTCTCTTAATGCAGTTTTCTGTTGCTTTGAGTTTACACTTTGGGTGGGATTCACAACTTAATACCAGCGAGATGTTCTGGATAGATATCTCAAGGTGGATGATTCGTAGTAGATGCAGATGGATTTCGGTCTACTTACCTTGGCGTACTGCCCGTTGCTTTTGAGGCCTTCCTTTCTTTGCAGCATAGTTAGCATTGCGGTGCCTTCATAATCCTGTCAATTTCCCAACTGTGATTTGTTTACCTCGCTAGCACTTTTATCGTCTTTTGGGAGAGAGACATCACTAGTGAAAATCACGGGACCCCGGCCCATCTTCACATTATTGTTCACACCCTCAATTTACTTTCAGCTTTTACTTTCCTTTGCACCTTTTATCTCTTGCGTTGATCCTTTGTAAACGACAAGGCCGGAGGAATTGACAACTCCTCTGTACTCGTTGGGAGCAAAGTTATTTGTTGCTGTGTGCAGGTCCACGCCAACACCCTAGTCAGGAAGCAATTTCTGGCGACGTTGTCACCTACTTGTATCTCCTGAGTCCTACTGGTTCGATAACCTTGGTATCTTCACCGAGGGAAACTTGTTGTTGCACTGCATCTCACACCTTCCACTTGGGGTAACCAACGAGGGGCGAGAAGCCATCAGTACTCCATAGAGATTATCATTCTTGCATAACTATGTGGGGACCCTTACAGTATAAAACTTGGCTTGCATATACGAAGGATGAGCCTCCTCGAATGAGCTCTAGGTCTTCATGAGCAAGCAAGTTGGATGCACCCCCACTAGTTCCATTGGAGAGCTTACCTTAGCTCATATGTGTATCCGTTGCATCGCAATCCCTACTCCTCACATCATATCTATCATTTGGCTTTCTCTCGGCTATGATTGTCCTCATTGATGTGAGCGTTTCACACCCTTTTTGTCTTCCTTCCCCATCATTTATCTCTTTGCCATCCTAGGTGCCAATGTATCTTGCTCGCGCTCATCCATTGCATGAGTGCTCAAAGTAGAAAGGGAGAGGATCAGTTTGACTTGTACCTGACTAGTGGTCTGGGGATGAGTCAAAATAAGATCCCGAAGGAGACCAAGTGTGAAACTTTAGTAGATTGACTTCTCAATTAAACTATATATTATTTTATTTCTCTAAACTCATCTCCCATTTCTTGCACGCAAACACCATTTTGAGACATTCGAGTCACGGACAACAAGAGCTCTTGCACCTTTATGTTCATACTTTGCTAGTTTCAATACTAGATATAAACTCTTGTTAGTTATTATCTTGACTTGAATTGCGCATCTTACTTGCTTTAATTTGAAGTTCTTATATGTGTGTTAGCATGTTACCACAGAAATTATCTGTGTTATCATTTACCTACTCGAGGACGAGCAGGAATTAAGCTTGGGGATGTTGATACGTCCCAAACGTATCTATAATTTCTTCTTGTTCCATGCCCTTTTATGTGACATTGCTACATGTTTTGCTACACTTTTATATCATTTACACCTATTTGTACTAACCTACTAACTCAGTGCACCCAGTGCCAGTTTCTGTCTGCTGATGTCTGTAAGTTGCAGGTATTTTCCCTAATTTACAGTGCTCCAAAAATTCCAAGAAAATAATATAAAAAATCAGCGAGATGGAAGCTTCCGGAGCCCCGAAGGAGAGCCGGACGGGGGCCACCCCCTCCCAGGCAGCCAGGTGGCGCGACCCACCTCCTGGCCGCGCCACTAGGGCGCCTGGGAGGTGGGGCCACCCCCTGGTGCCCCCTTCGGCTTATATTGCCTCCTCGTCCCGAAAACCCCTAGAGAGCCCCCCGCATTGCGATTATCCTCTCTTTTGTGCCGCCACCGCGCTTCCAAGATCGGGAGCACTAGAAGACCTCCTCCCGGCACCCTGCCGGAGGGAGGATTGACCTCCGGGAGCTTCTCCACCACCATGGACGCTTCCCGGATGTGCCGTGAGTAGTCCTCCTTGGATCATGGGTCCATCACCAGTAGCTATGTGATGTCTTCTCTCCAGTCTTGTGCTTCAATTCTTAGTCCTTGTGAGCTGCCCTACATGATCAAGACACCTATGTAATTTTCCTGCTGTTGCTATGCTGTGTTTGCTGGAATATGATGGATTATGAAATTATGTTCAGATCGTGATGAGTTATATATTTGGTTTACCTTTTATGTTTTTGTTCTTGAGTAATTCTTTCATGTTCTCTGTTACTTTTTATTGCTTTGCCCAAGTAGTAGATAGTAACTCTAAGAGGGAGCGTTTATGCATTAAACAAGACATAAACATGAGACTAGGGGATGTGCTGTTGCCACTAGGTAGAAAAAACGGTGTTTGTAATCGCGGTTGCAAGAATTGTTTACCTTACACATAGATTGTTTAATGCAGTTTTCTGTTGCTTTGAGTTTACACTTTGGTTGGAGCTCGCAACTTAATACCAACGAGATGTTCTGGATAGATATCTCAAGGTGGATGATTAGTGAGTACATGCAGATGTATTTCAGTCTACTTGTCTTGGTGTACTGCCCATACTTTCGAGCCACTAACTTTCCAGTAGCATAATTAGAATTGTTGTGCGTTTATAATTCTGTCAATTGCCCAACTGTAATTTGTTCACCCAACTTAGCTATTTTATCGTCTTTTCGGAGAGAAACATCACTAGTGAACATCATGGGACCCCGGTCCATATTTCCACCATTGTTTACACCTCCACTTCATTTCCTGCTTTTACTTTCAGTTGCGATTATCACTATCATTATCCCATGCGTTTGATCCTTTGTAAACGAGAAGGTCAGAGGGATTGACAACCCCTCTGTACTTCATTGGGAGAAAAGTTACTTGTTGTGTGTGCAGGTCCAGGTCAAGTGAGTAATTATCTTCAAACGACGACTCGCTCGTTTGACCACCTACATGTCGATCTTGGAGTCCTACCGGATTGAACTCAACATTGGTATCTTCACCAAGGAAAATTTGCTGCTATCTACATCTCAACCTTCCACTTGGGGTAACCAACGAAGGACGAGAAGCCGTTATCATCTCTTGTACCATCATCATGCTCTGCTGGGTGCGACCCGCCGACCAGCCGCCGGTGTGCTCGGTCAAGGTCGGGAGGAGGTCAGCGGGGGCGAGCTCTCCCTTTTTTTGGCGGGTTTGGGGGCGGAGCAACGATTATTTTGCGGCGGGGCTGCGCCGTCTACGGCTAGGTGGGGTCTCTTGGGGGCGCGGTTGGGCGATTTTCCTCCACCCGACGCAAATAGCACTGCCCTGGGGGCCTCTTGGGGGCGCGACTGGAGATGCTCTGACTGCTTGAGGGTGAGGCGGGGGCTTGGGGAGGAGGAGGGTCATGAGCAGGAGCGGAAAGTTGGTCGGAATCTCATGGAGAAGGGGGTCCGACGAGGAGTTCATCCCGAAGCAGCGGAAAGTTGGTCGGAATCTTCTACTTCCGCCGTTCTAAAATAACTGTTCTATGATTAGTATAATTTTGTACTAGAGGTAGTACAAAGTTGAGATAGTTGTTTTGAAACGGAAGGAATACTAGTTTATGCCTGGCTCAAACGGAAAGCACTCAAGCCATCTGGGGATCACCTTTGGCTGGCGTGTGGGCCAAGTACCTATGAGCATTCAATTGTTTATTCTTTTACTTTCATGTAGCTCTTGTGCGGTCGCTGGCTCGTGTCCCTGTCAAGTGGTGCTGGGCTTTGGGGACGCCACCACACACTTTGAACATTTAAATAAAGACTGTGAAATTTGATTATTATTGTATCAAATCACATTGATCATTGCAGTAAGAATTTGTTTTCTTTTGTTTGTGCATTTTTTTTGGTATGGTTGCTGCAAAAATCGTAGCATTGTTATCGCATGAAAAACTCGACGGCGCCTGCTGGCAGTAAATTTGGCCGCTGGTGTTCGCTTTCTTGCTGCTGATTATAGAAAAGTCATAGTCCGTCATCATCGATCACACTTCATCATCTTTGGTTGTAGCAAAAATCAAGAGTCAGTAGTAGCTTTCCTGTTATTCGTTACAACAAAAAATAAGGTGTTGTCATGGCCGGCCACACTCTCTTAAATAGATGTATTACCACTAAAATACATCAAGATATATCAGTTTGAGCGTATGCCTGACTCAAACGAAGAGCACTCAGGCCATCTGAGGATCACCTCTAGCTGGCGTGTGGGCCAAATACCTATGAGCATTCAATTGTTTTTTTTCTTTTACTTTCATGTAGCTCTTGTGCGGTCGACTGGCTCGTGTCCTGTCAAGTGGTTTTGGGTTTGGGGACCCCACCATATATTAGAGTGAACGTTCGCTTCAGAGTATGGCAAGAGCGAACGTTTTTATGGTAACTCGCAGTATAAATGCATGGCAACTGTAGTATAAACGCATGACAACTCGCTGCATTTTTAAGTTTTATGGCAATTGTGTGTAAAGAATTGCTATGCGTTTGTACTGCAGTTGCCACGCAAATCGTTCGCTCTTGCCATGCTCTGGAGCGAACGTTCGCTCCATATGATTTCCCTTAAATAAAGCTAGCACTAAGTAGCTGCCGACCTTCCCTTGTACTGTAAAATTTGATTATTATTGTATCAAATCACATCGTTCATTGCAGTAAGAATTTGTTTTCTTTTTTTGTGCATTTAATTTTTTTTGGTACGGTTGCTGAAAAAATTGTACTCCCTCCGTTCCTTGATATAAGGTGTATAGTTTTTTTTAAAAAGTCAAACTTTTGCAACTTTGACCAAATTTATAGCAAAAAATATCAACATCTATCACATTTAATAATATAATATGAAAATATGTTTTTGAAGATGAATCTAATGATATTGTTTTATTATAATATATATGAATATATTTACCTATAAATCTGGTCAAAGTTAATTAAATTTGACTTTTTAAAAGAAACTATACATCTTATATTTAGGAATGGAGGGAGTAGCATTGTTATCGCAGGAAAAACTCGACGGTGCCTGATGGCAGTAAATTTGGCCGTTGGTGTTCGCTTTCTCGCTGCTGATTATAGAAAATTCGTAGTTCGTCATCGCCGATCACACTTCATCATCTTTGGTTGTAGAAAAAAAATCAAAAGTCAGTAGTAGCTTTCCCGTTATTCGTTGCAACAACAAAAAGGTGTTGTCATGGACGGTCACACTCTCTTAAATAGATGTATTACCACTAAAATACATGTAGATATATCAGTTTGTGCGATAATTAATATGGATCAAAGATAGTAGCATTTTTGTATCCATGCTCTCAAATTAATGTATTTAGCACTGAAATACATCTCGACGTAACTGTTTGAGCGATAGATAATATAGATTAAAGATATAATAGCATTTTAGTATTATAATTGTAAAGGTACTACTAGCATTTTAATGTCACGATTGCATCTCTCCCGCCTGATTGTAATAAAAATGGGGTCAATAGCGCGTGATACAACCAGCAGAAACTTAAAAATAGGGGCAAACATTTCTTTTAAAATAATCCCACTGCATTATGTTTAAACGACTACTTCTAAAAATATATGTACATGACCACACATAGCATTGTCTAAAATAAACACGGAGAGCTATCTCTGTTTTCATTTTGGTAAATAATGATTTTCTTTTAAAACTCCCAAATTCCTCTCATGTAGCTTCTTAACGGGTGTCCTCGTCCAATGCAACGACGCAGATGATTTCAACCTTTCTAGCGCAGTTTAGGTTCTATAGTGTTGTAAGAGCCAAAAGCAAAATTGATAAATCTAAATACTCACGGAGCTCAATAAGTCATAGAAACAAAAGAAAAACTCTACACTATGACAATTACTAAAAATTGGGGCCATTGAAATCATAGTGAGAAGTACTTGTTTTTTGTGAAACGATATTTGATATTGTCATCATCGTGATGTGCTTTCTTTCATGTTTTTCTATATATAGTTACTTCATGTTTTTCGAATTTCATATAGAAGAGACAAATAACATATTATCTCATTTTTTTTCTTCTGTAAAGCATTTTTTCTTCTTTTTTTGTGAACTTAACAATATTTTTTTAGTTATATATATATATATATATACAAGCTATTCTGTTACCAGTAGCAGAATAATATTCTGTTACAAACTTAAAACTAACAGAAACACGGGTTTGAACGGACGACTTCTCTGTCTCGAACTTGCCTCTGTTACCACCCGTCAGAGCGAGTGTGCACTGTTCGGCGACGCAATTCCGCGGTCTTTCGGCCAGAACCTTGACATGGAGCGAGGGAATCGGGGTCAGGAGGTGATTCCGCAGGCCCGCTGTGGGTTTTGGTTTGATTTCGATGCGTTTTGATGCGTTTTATGGTCGTCGGCGAGCCTCCACGACGGAGGTGCAGTTTATTACGGCGGAATTCTGGTGGTTCTTCTGTCCGATCCGTAGATGGCTCGAGGACAACGCGTTTAGGGCGTGATTCCTCAGGTCGGGCGGTTGCTTTCGTTTCATTCCGGAGCTGTCCTCAACGGTGGCCCGACCACGACCGACGGTGAACCACGGGTGGAGCCACAGGTTTTTCCGGCGAGGATCGCTGTAACAGCCCAGATTTCACAAAAATTAAAAATTTTGTTTTCGGTGTGAATTGTCTGATTGCCTGATTTGTTTGCGATGTTTGCATCCCCGATTTATCGATCGGCGATTATTTTCCCCCTCTTATCTCGTATCGGATGGAGACCGACCTTGCCACCCTGACACTTGACCTTTGCGACACCGGGTTTCACCCGATCACCGCCGCGAAAACCGCACGAGACCAGCCGCAGCCAACGGAACGAAAAACGCCGTTTAATAATTAAACGAGATATTTTTATAGCGCGCCGGAAAATGTTGTCGGAACGTCACCGCAGTGAGGTACGATCGAAGAGCTCGACGCGCTGAGCGCGTGGTTTGAGATTTCGTCGGAATCGGAGTCCGTATGCACCCTCGGCGGTCACGAACGTGTTCACCGGACACGCGAGAGGGGTACCGAGGGCGTTTGCGTCATCAGACCAGCCAACCCTGCCTATATAAAGACCACCACACCTCCCTAGGCCAATTAGGGTTTCCCCCATGTAAAAATTGCAGCCACCCCCCTGAAGATGTTCAGATCTGTCTCCAAAAGCCTCTCTCTCCCGAAACCCTAATCCCCGCCGTTTTCGGCCGCCCGATCTGCAGATCAATGGCCTGGATGGCCTCCACGTCACCCGAGCCCTCCTTCTCCCACCTTCAGCCGCCACCAGCCAGATCCGGGCCCCGCAGGGCCGAGATCCGCCGCCGCGGGCCCGCCGAAGCCCATCTGGCCGAGCTCCTCCAACCCGCGGCCATGGAGCCACCGCGCCTCCCGTCTCCGGCCGCCGGCTGCCGGCAAGCAGCCCGGCCGCGCCGCCGGCCTCCCTCTCCTCCTCCCGCGCGCCCTCTTCCTCTCCCTCTTCTCCCTCCGTCCTCAGCTTACCTCTCCTCCTCCCCCGCAGGTCAGCAGCCATGGCCGCCATGGAGAGCTTGGCCCGAGCTCCTCCACCGCCGTCGCGCCCGCTCCGCCTCGGGTCCCCTCGCCGCCGCGCCGGATCCGGCGACCACGGCCGGGCCGCCGCCCCACAGCGCCGTTCCCCGCCTCCACAGCCGCCCTGCGCCGCCTCGCGCCGGTGGCCGGCGCGCCACCGGTCCGCCGCCGCCGCTGGTGCTCCGCTCGGGAGGGCAGGACACAGCCAGCCGGCCAGGCTGGGCCGGCCTCCAAACACACGTGGGCCCGCAGCCCACCAGCGAGCCCAAGGCGCCAGATCCACCCCCCAGCAGCCACTTGGGCCGAGCCCAACAGGGGTGAGGCCGGCTCCTTTTTTTTTCTGTTGTATTTTCCATTTTTCCAGAAATCGCTAAGTCTGTGTTATTGTGCTGCTGATGCTGTTTTGCACTGCGATTTCCCGTTAAACCGTAGCTCGGATCGCGTTGCGCCCAAAAGACGAACTTCTTAGAATTGCGTGTACTTTAATCCATCTTTTGTGAGTTAATTGTTTTGAGGTTGTTTAGATATAGTTTTTGCTGTTCAAAGTGGGCATCAGGCCGTTAAACTGCTACTTTTCCTGTTATTGAGCTGCTGTTATTATTTTGTTGCAACTTTGCATGATCATTGTAACAAATCCATGAGGTCTTTTGCATTGATTCCTTTTGCGTTGCGTTAAGCAATGTTTCTACTTCAGTTTCATGCATTCACATGCCATATTTGCCTGCTGCATCATAATTATATTTTGCTCCAAAGTAGCTATCATGATGTTGATGTGCTGCTATTGCTGAAAACTGTTATTTTGTTGCAACTTCGGATGACGATTGCTTCGCAACCGTTTATCGGAATTGAGTGATTCCAATTGCATATTGTTAAGCATGATGTCTACTTTCATTCCATGTATTGCTATGTCATGTTGCTGCACTTTTGCATATAGATTTACCCCTGTTTATACAGCATGTGTGCATAAATTGTTTTGCTTATATCTTTTTAATCGTAACTCCGTTTGGGGTGTTCTTTATATGTAACTTGATTAGTTTTTCGTGTTCTTTGTGTTTATGCTGTTGTTTGCTGTTGTTAACCAACCTAAAATATGGTTTAGGGCAGAACAGTACCAAATCCTTTAATTGTCGTGCGGCACTTAGTGTTATGCCATGTTTAGTTTGTGCCTCACTTAAATTGTCTAGCATAGATAGTTTACTTTGTGCTTCACCTCTTTCCATGCTTGTGTGCTATGCATGCCTGCTTGAGTTGCCATGTTAATAACCGTTGTTTGGTCACCTGTAGCTAAACAACTTGAACCACCGTAAACGTGCGGTATCGTCGTGTGTGACGAGTACTCCACTTAAATCGTTAGTAACCGCTCTCGACGGTAGGTGCGATGTCTCGTGTTACTTCTTGTTGATGCTTGCTCTTGTATAGCTCCGTAGTAATAGTGGTGCACCGTTGATTGCTTTCCAGTGTTTACTTCTTGTGTGCTTCCGCGGGTACCTCTCGGAGACGATGCGAGCTTGCGATCAGCTACACCTTCGGAACCCGACTTATCAACAGGCAAGGACTTGCATTACTTATGATCCATTCTATTTCAACCAGCGGTTTGCATGCTAGAATAGGTTAGGCGATGTTTGATCCTACCACATGTTTACAGCCATGCCCCTTCCCAGCAAACCTTGTACTGCTATGTTACTATTGCTCGTTGCTCAGCCCCTGCTTAGTATGCATGCTTAGGATGCTGCGATGTTACCCTGTTACTCTTTCGGTCGGGATATCACCTGATTATTATATTATTATTGTTGATGATATGATTATTATTATAATGTTGACTATATTCGACGAAGGATGGAAGGTCTAGGCTATCCCGCCCCGACGCTTTGTTCCATTCGAGTCACCTAGGATCCGAGTTCCGGGTATTGGTTTTGAGACTGAGCGTGCCTAACCGCGTGTGGGATTTTATGGGGTCCCCTCTTCTTACCTATCTAGCTTCAAACATTTCTAGTGGTGGCCCAAGCTGTTTTACCATTTGAAAACCGTGTGTGTGTCTGTCGGGTAGCTCCTGGCAGATATTGTTTTAAACAAACCGGACCAGTGAGGACATAGTTCCCTTGCTGGCCCATCATGACCGGCTGAGGACCCGGTTATCCCAATGTGCGATGAACCGGCAATCCAAACCTGGAGTCATACGGTAGAGACCAGATCGAGAGCGCGGCCGGCTCCTGAGCTGGGTGTCGTCTCACCGGGGGCCACCCGGATTTGTTCGTTGTTAGCTAGAGGGACCTGTCGTTTCGGATCTCTTGGAACTAAATCATAAAATGGTTGCCTATAATGGGTAGCAACTGAGAGTGATGGACGTGCGTGCGGAGCCTCGTAATGGGCAGTTGGTACACCCCTGCAGGGTTAAATCTTTTCGAAAAGCCGTGTCCACGGTTATGGACGACTTGAGACCTACTCCTTGTTCATAGACAACAACAACTGAGATAATCCTAATATAACTTGATCAACGTGTGCGTGTGCCTTGACTGCTTCTTCTTCGTCGGGATGCGAAGAGGAGGACAAGGATAGGATAGGTGTTATGTTTGCGTAAGTAGTTGATAGCAAGACTTCTTGGAGGCGATTCCTCATCGAATGCTTGGCTTCTTACCTTACTCTCTAGATCGTTAGCCACTTCATAAATGCTAGTGCGGCAGCAACCTCACTTACCCCTTCCTTACCGTAAACTACTAGTTGTCCTAGAATGACGAGTGATGAAGTCCTTGCTGGGTCAGATGACCACTACAGTTGGATGCTGAGTACCTCTGTACTCATGATACTACCCCCAAACTCTTTTCAGGGTTCTGATCGACAACAGGTATGGTGATCGACGTTTCACGTGGAGACTCGACGACGACTAGTTAGGCGGATCCCGGCGGACGGCCTGGACCCGTGTGGTTATGGGATCGTTGTTTTTCTCTTTGCCAGTAGGCATTTGCTTGTAGTCTGTACTCAGACATGTATCTTCCGCTGTTGTATTATATTTAAGGCAGTTGTATGCCGATTGTATGGGATGTTGTATCCTGTATCTCTAATGTTGTGATATCATGTTGGAAATCCGGGGCATATGGCTTTGTCATATGTCGCGGTGGGACCGATATGTGCTTCGTCCTCGGGTTTGGGCGGAAACGTCCGAATCTGAAACAGTACCGCATATCGGGCCTTACAACTTGGTATCAGAGCCTTACCGACCGTAGGATCCCCTCTCTGGCCGAAGTCGAGTCTAGACAAAAATTATTTTGTAGTTACTAAGTTAGTTATCGGAGAGTAGGAATCTTTTTACTCCTTACCCTTGCTTTGGTCAGGACAAGTGCCGTAAGTGTTTTACTCTCGCCTTATCCCCTTTCAAACTCTAGGATCTTGAGTGTGTGGAGCATTGGAATAGTTACAATGCCTTGCTTGCAGCGTATTGTCTCGATTCCGAGCTCAGGTGGGAATTCATGTAGTACCTTTAGCTTCTCCGATTTCGGTTATCATCTGGGTCATCCATTGCCATCCATCCTTTTGCCTGGTGTTTTTACGACTTGCGTCGACAACACTATCCTTTGATCTGGTTTTCGCGATCGTTCTTCCTCTTGATCACTCGATGGTTTCGTTCTTCGACGTTGCCTCACTCTGCGGAAATTTATCTCGACCGAAGTTCGACGTCGACATGGAGCAGAGTCCCTTGTTGGTGGTGTTGAAGATCGTCGACTCCTTTCTCTCCCCCCTTTCCCCCCGGATCGTCCTGGATCTCGGGACGAGATCCCTTGTTGGTGGTGTTGCCTGTAACAGCCCAGATTTCACAAAAATTAAAAATTTTGTTTTCGGTGTGAATTGTCTGATTGCCTGATTTGTTTGCGATGTTTGCATCCCCGATTTATCGATCGGCGATTATTTCCCCCCTCTTATCTCGTATCGGACGGAGACCGACCTTGCCACCCTGACACTTGACCTTTGCGACACCGGGTTTCACCCGATCACCGTCGCGAAAACCGCACGAGACCAGCCGCAGCCAACGGAACGAAAAACGCCGTTTAATAATTAAACGGGATATTTTTATAGCGCGCCGGAAAATGTTGTCGGAACGTCACCGCAGTGAGGTACGATCGAAGAGCTCGACGCGCTGAGCGCGTGGTTCGAGATTTCGTCGGAATCGGAGTCCGTATGCACCCTCGGCGGTCACGAACGTGTTCACCGGACACGCGAGAGGGGTATCGAGGGCGTTTGCGTCATCAGACCAGCCAACCCTGCCTATATAAAGACCACCACACCTCCCTAGGCCAATTAGGGTTTCCCCCATGTAAAAATTGCAGCCACCCCCCTGAAGATGTTCAGATCTGTCTCCAAAAGCCTCTCTCTCCCGAAACCCTAATCCCCGCCGTTTTCGGCCGCCCGATCTGCAGATCAATGGCCTGGATGGCCTCCACGTCACCCGAGCCCTCCTTCTCCCACCTTCAGCCGCCACCAGCCAGATCCGGGCCCCGCAGGGCCGAGATCCGCCGCCGCGGGCCCGCCGAAGCCCATCTGGCCGAGCTCCTCCAACCCGCGGCCATGGAGCCACCGCGCCTCCCGTCTCCGGCCGCCGGCTGCCGGCAAGCAGCCCGGCCGCGCCGCCGGCCTCCCTCTCCTCCTCCCGCGCGCCCTCTTCCTCTCCCTCTTCTCCCTCCGTCCTCAGCTTACCTCTCCTCCTCCCCCGCAGGTCAGCAGCCATGGCCGCCATGGAGAGCTTGGCCCGAGCTCCTCCACCGCCGTCGCGCCCGCTCCGCCTCGGGTCCCCTCGCCGCCGCGCCGGATCCGGCGACCACGGCCGGGCCGCCGCCCCACAGCGCCGTTCCCCGCCTCCACAGCCGCCCTGCGCCGCCTCGCGCCGGTGGACGGCGCGCCACCGGTCCGCCGCCGCCGCTGGTGCTCCGCTCGGGAGGGCAGGACACAGCCAGCCGGCCAGGCTGGGCCGGCCTCCAAACACACGTGGGCCCGCAGCCCACCAGCGAGCCCAAGGCGCCAGATCCACCCCCCAGCAGCCACTTGGGCCGAGCCCAACAGGGGTGAGGCCGGCTCCTTTTTTTTTTCTGTTGTATTTTCCATTTTTCCAGAAATTGCTAAGTCTGTGTTATTGTGCTGCTGATGCTGTTTTGCACTGCGATTTCCCGTTAAACCGTAGCTCGGATCGCGTTGCGCCCAAAAGACGAACTTCTTAGAATTGCGTGTACTTTAATCCATCTTTTGTGAGTTAATTGTTTTGAGGTTTTTTAGATATAGTTTTTGCTGTTCAAAGTGGGCATCAGGCCGTTAAACTGCTACTTTTCCTGTTATTGAGCTGCTGTTATTATTTTGTTGCAACTTTGCATGATCATTGTAACAAATCCATGAGGTCTTTTGCATTGATTCCTTTTGCGTTGCGTTAAGCAATGTTTCTACTTCAGTTTCATGCATTCACATGCCATATTTGCCTGCTGCATCATAATTATATTTTGCTCCAAAGTAGCTATCATGATGTTGATGTGCTGCTATTGCTGAAAACTGTTATTTTGTTGCAACTTCGGATGACGATTGCTTCGCAACCGTTTATCGGAATTGAGTGATTCCAATTGCATATTGTTAAGCATGATGTCTACTTTCATTCCATGTATTGCTATGTCATGTTGCTGCACTTTTGCATATAGATTTACCCCTGTTTATACAGCATGTGTGCATAAATTGTTTTGCTTATATCTTTTTAATCGTAACTCCGTTTGGGGTGTTCTTTATATGTAACTTGATTAGTTTTTCGTGTTCTTTGTGTTTATGCTGTTGTTTGCTGTTGTTAACCAACCTAAAATATGGTTTAGGGCAGAACAGTACCAAATCCTTTAATCGTCGTGCGGCACTTAGTGTTATGCCATGTGTAGTTTGTGCCTCACTTAAATTGTCTAGCATAGATAGTTTACTTTGTGCTTCACCTCTTTCCATGCTTGTGTGCTATGCATGCCTGCTTGAGTTGCCATGTTAATAACCGTTGTTTGGTCACCTGTAGCTAAACAACTTGAACCACCGTAAACGTGCGGTATCGTCGTGTGTGACGAGTACTCCACTTAAATCGTTAGTAACCGCTCTCGACGGTAGGTGCGATGTCTCGTGTTACTTCTTGTTGATGCTTGCTCTTGTATAGCTCCGTAGTAATAGTGGTGCACCGTTGATTGCTTTCCAGTGTTTACTTCTTGTGTGCTTCCGCGGGTACCTCTCGGAGACGATGCGAGCTTGCGATCAGCTACACCTTCGGAACCCGACTTATCAACAGGCAAGGACTTGCATTACTTATGATCCATTCTATTTCAACCAGCGGTTTGCATGCTAGAATAGGTTAGGCGATGTTTGATCCTACCACATGTTTACAGCCATGCCCCTTCCCAGCAAACCTTGTACTGCTATGTTACTATTGCTCGTTGCTCAGCCCCTGCTTAGTATGCATGCTTAGGATGCTGCGATGTTACCCTGTTACTCTTTCGGTCGGGATATCACCTGATTATTATATTATTATTGTTGATGATATGATTATTATTATAATGTTGACTATATTCGACGAAGGATGGAAGGTCTAGGCTATCCCGCCCCGACGCTTTGTTCCATTCGAGTCACCTAGGATCCGAGTTCCGGGTATTGGTTTTGAGACTGAGCGTGCCTAACCGCGTGTGGGATTTTATGGGGTCCCCTCTTCTTACCTATCTAGCTTCAAACATTTCTAGTGGTGGCCCAAGCTGTTTTACCATTTGAAAACCGTGTGTGTGTCTGTCGGGTAGCTCCTGGCAGATATTGTTTTAAACAAACCGGACCAGTGAGGACATAGTTCCCTTGCTGGCCCATCATGACCGGCTGAGGACCCGGTTATCCCAATGTGCGATGAACCGGCAATCCAAACCTGGAGTCATACGGTAGAGACCAGATCGAGAGCGCGGCCGGCTCCTGAGCTGGGTGTCGTCTCACCGGGGGCCACCCGGATTTGTTCGTTGTTAGCTAGAGGGACCTGTCGTTTCGGATCTCTTGGAACTAAATCATAAAATGGTTGCCTATAATGGGTAGCAACTGAGAGTGATGGACGTGCGTGCGGAGCCTCGTAATGGGCAGTTGGTACACCCCTGCAGGGTTAAATCTTTTCGAAAAGCCGTGTCCACGGTTATGGACGACTTGAGACCTACTCCTTGTTCATAGACAACAACAACTGAGATAATCCTAATATAACTTGATCAACGTGTGCGTGTGCCTTGACTGCTTCTTCTTCGTCGGGATGCGAAGAGGAGGACAAGGATAGGATAGGTGTTATGTTTGCGTAAGTAGTTGATAGCAAGACTTCTTGGAGGCGATTCCTCATCGAATGCTTGGCTTCTTACCTTACTCTCTAGATCGTTAGCCACTTCATAAATGCTAGTGCGGCAGCAACCTCACTTACCCCTTCCTTACCGTAAACTACTAGTTGTCCTAGAATGACGAGTGATGAAGTCCTTGCTGGGTCAGATGACCACTACAGTTGGATGCTGAGTACCTCTGTACTCATGATACTACCCCCAAACTCTTTTCAGGGTTCTGATCGACAACAGGTATGGTGATCGACGTTTCACGTGGAGACTCGACGACGACTAGTTAGGCGGATCCCGGCGGACGGCCTGGACCCGTGTGGTTATGGGATCGTTGTTTTTCTCTTTGCCAGTAGGCATTTGCTTGTAGTCTGTACTCAGACATGTATCTTCCGCTGTTGTATTATATTTAAGGCAGTTGTATGCCGATTGTATGAGATGTTGTATCCTGTATCTCTAATGTTGTGATATCATGTTGGAAATCCGGGGCATATGGCTTTGTCATATGTCGCGGTGGGACCGATATGTGCTTCGTCCTCGGGTTTGGGCGGAAACGTCCGAATCTGAAACAGTACCGCATATCGGGCCTTACAACTTGGTATCAGAGCCTTACCGACCGTAGGATCCCCTCTCTGGCCGAAGTCGAGTCTAGACAAAAATTATTTTGTAGTTACTAAGTTAGTTATCGGAGAGTAGGAATCTTTTTACTCCTTACCCTTGCTCTGGTCAGGACAAGTGCCGTAAGTGTTTTACTCTCGCCTTATCCCCTTTCAAACTCTAGGATCTTGAGTGTGTGGAGCATTGGAATAGTTACAATGCCTTGCTTGCAGCGTATTGTCTCGATTCCGAGCTCAGGTGGGAATTCATGTAGTACCTTTAGCTTCTCCGATTTCGGTTATCATCTGGGTCATCCATTGCCATCCATCCTTTTGCCTGGTGTTTTTACGACTTGCGTCGACAACACTATCCTTTGATCTGGTTTTCGCGATCGTTCTTCCTCTTGATCACTCGATGGTTTCGTTCTTCGACGTTGCCTCACTCTGCGGAAATTTATCTCGACCGAAGTTCGACGTCGACATGGAGCAGAGTCCCTTGTTGGTGGTGTTGAAGATCGTCGACTCCTTTCTCCCCCCCCTTTCCCCCCGGATCGTCCTGGATCTCGGGACGAGATCCCTTGTTGGTGGTGTTGCCCGTAACAGCCCAGATTTCACAAAAATTAAAAATTTTGTTTTCGGTGTGAATTGTCTGATTGCCTGATTTGTTTGCGATGTTTGCATCCCCGATTTATCGATCGGCGATTATTTTCCCCCTCTTATCTCGTATCGGACGGAGACCGACCTTGCCACCCTGACACTTGACCTTTGCGACACCGGGTTTCACCCGATCACCGTCGCGAAAACCGCACGAGACCAGCCGCAGCCAACGGAACGAAAAACGCCGTTTAATAATTAAACGGGATATTTTTATAGCGCGCCGGAAAATGTTGTCGGAACGTCACCGCAGTGAGGTACGATCGAAGAGCTCGACGCGCTGAGCGCGTGGTTCGAGATTTCGTCGGAATCGGAGTCCGTATGCACCCTCGGCGGTCACGAACGTGTTCACCGGACACGCGAGAGGGGTACCGAGGGCGTTTGCGTCATCAGACCAGCCAACCCTGCCTATATAAAGACCACCACACCTCCCTAGGCCAATTAGGGTTTCCCCCATGTAAAAATTGCAGCCACCCCCCTGAAGATGTTCAGATCTGTCTCCAAAAGCCTCTCTCTCCCGAAACCCTAATCCCCGCCGTTTTCGGCCGCCCGATCTGCAGATCAATGGCCTGGATGGCCTCCACGTCACCCGAGCCCTCCTTCTCCCACCTTCAGCCGCCACCAGCCAGATCCGGGCCCCGCAGGGCCGAGATCCGCCGCCGCGGGCCCGCCGAAGCCCATCTGGCCGAGCTCCTCCAACCCGCGGCCATGGAGCCACCGCGCCTCCCGTCTCCGGCCGCCGGCTGCCGGCAAGCAGCCCGGCCGCGCCGCCGGCCTCCCTCTCCTCCTCCCGCGCGCCCTCTTCCTCTCCCTCTTCTCCCTCCGTCCTCAGCTTACCTCTCCTCCTCCCCCGCAGGTCAGCAGCCATGGCCGCCATGGAGAGCTTGGCCCGAGCTCCTCCACCGCCGTCGCGCCCGCTCCGCCTCGGGTCCCCTCGCCGCCGCGCCGGATCCGGCGACCACGGCCGGGCCGCCGCCCCACAGCGCCGTTCCCCGCCTCCACAGCCGCCCTGCGCCGCCTCGCGCCGGTGGACGGCGCGCCACCGGTCCGCCGCCGCCGCTGGTGCTCCGCTCGGGAGGGCAGGACACAGCCAGCCGGCCAGGCTGGGCCGGCCTCCAAACACACGTGGGCCCGCAGCCCACCAGCGAGCCCAAGGCGCCAGATCCACCCCCCAGCAGCCACTTGGGCCGAGCCCAACAGGGGTGAGGCCGGCTCCTTTTTTTTTCTGTTGTATTTTCCATTTTTCCAGAAATTGCTAAGTCTGTGTTATTGTGCTGCTGATGCTGTTTTGCACTGCGATTTCCCGTTAAACCGTAGCTCGGATCGCGTTGCGCCCAAAAGACGAACTTCTTAGAATTGCGTGTACTTTAATCCATCTTTTGTGAGTTAATTGTTTTGAGGTTTTTTAGATATAGTTTTTGCTGTTCAAAGTGGGCATCAGGCCGTTAAACTGCTACTTTTCCTGTTATTGAGCTGCTGTTATTATTTTGTTGTAACTTTGCATGATCATTGTAACAAATCCATGAGGTCTTTTGCATTGATTCCTTTTGCGTTGCGTTAAGCAATGTTTCTACTTCAGTTTCATGCATTCACATGCCATATTTGCCTGCTGCATCATAATTATATTTTGCTCCAAAGTAGCTATCATGATGTTGATGTGCTGCTATTGCTGAAAACTGTTATTTTGTTGCAACTTCGGATGACGATTGCTTCGCAACCGTTTATCGGAATTGAGTGATTCCAATTGCATATTGTTAAGCATGATGTCTACTTTCATTCCATGTATTGCTATGTCATGTTGCTGCACTTTTGCATATAGATTTACCCCTGTTTATACAGCATGTGTGCATAAATTGTTTTGCTTATATCTTTTTAATCGTAACTCCGTTTGGGGTGTTCTTTATATGTAACTTGATTAGTTTTTCGTGTTCTTTGTGTTTATGCTGTTGTTTGCTGTTGTTAACCAACCTAAAATATGGTTTAGGGCAGAACAGTACCAAATCCTTTAATCGTCGTGCGGCACTTAGTGTTATGCCATGTTTAGTTTGTGCCTCACTTAAATTGTCTAGCATAGATAGTTTACTTTGTGCTTCACCTCTTTCCATGCTTGTGTGCTATGCATGCCTGCTTGAGTTGCCATGTTAATAACCGTTGTTTGGTCACCTGTAGCTAAACAACTTGAACCACCGTAAACGTGCGGTATCGTCGTGTGTGACGAGTACTCCACTTAAATCGTTAGTAACCGCTCTCGACGGTAGGTGCGATGTCTCGTGTTACTTCTTGTTGATGCTTGCTCTTGTATAGCTCCGTAGTAATAGTGGTGCACCGTTGATTGCTTTCCAGTGTTTACTTCTTGTGTGCTTCCGCGGGTACCTCTCGGAGACGATGCGAGCTTGCGATCAGCTACACCTTCGGAACCCGACTTATCAACAGGCAAGGACTTGCATTACTTATGATCCATTCTATTTCAACCAGCGGTTTGCATGCTAGAATAGGTTAGGCGATGTTTGATCCTACCACATGTTTACAGCCATGCCCCTTCCCAGCAAACCTTGTACTGCTATGTTACTATTGCTCGTTGCTCAGCCCCTGCTTAGTATGCATGCTTAGGATGCTGCGATGTTACCCTGTTACTCTTTCGGTCGGGATATCACCTGATTATTATATTATTATTGTTGATGATATGATTATTATTATAATGTTGACTATATTCGACGAAGGATGGAAGGTCTAGGCTATCCCGCCCCGACGCTTTGTTCCATTCGAGTCACCTAGGATCCGAGTTCCGGGTATTGGTTTTGAGACTGAGCGTGCCTAACCGCGTGTGGGATTTTATGGGGTCCCCTCTTCTTACCTATCTAGCTTCAAACATTTCTAGTGGTGGCCCAAGCTGTTTTACCATTTGAAAACCGTGTGTGTGTCTGTCGGGTAGCTCCTGGCAGATATTGTTTTAAACAAACCGGACCAGTGAGGACATAGTTCCCTTGCTGGCCCATCATGACCGGCTGAGGACCCGGTTATCCCAATGTGCGATGAACCGGCAATCCAAACCTGGAGTCATACGGTAGAGACCAGATCGAGAGCGCGGCCGGCTCCTGAGCTGGGTGTCGTCTCACCGGGGGCCACCCGGATTTGTTCGTTGTTAGCTAGAGGGACCTGTCGTTTCGGATCTCTTGGAACTAAATCATAAAATGGTTGCCTATAATGGGTAGCAACTGAGAGTGATGGACGTGCGTGCGGAGCCTCGTAATGGGCAGTTGGTACACCCCTGCAGGGTTAAATCTTTTCGAAAAGCCGTGTCCACGGTTATGGACGACTTGAGACCTACTCCTTGTTCATAGACAACAACAACTGAGATAATCCTAATATAACTTGATCAACGTGTGCGTGTGCCTTGACTGCTTCTTCTTCGTCGGGATGCGAAGAGGAGGACAAGGATAGGATAGGTGTTATGTTTGCGTAAGTAGTTGATAGCAAGACTTCTTGGAGGCGATTCCTCATCGAATGCTTGGCTTCTTACCTTACTCTCTAGATCGTTAGCCACTTCATAAATGCTAGTGCGGCAGCAACCTCACTTACCCCTTCCTTACCGTAAACTACTAGTTGTCCTAGAATGACGAGTGATGAAGTCCTTGCTGGGTCAGATGACCACTACAGTTGGATGCTGAGTACCTCTGTACTCATGATACTACCCCCAAACTCTTTTCAGGGTTCTGATCGACAACAGGTATGGTGATCGACGTTTCACGTGGAGACTCGACGACGACTAGTTAGGCGGATCCCGGCGGACGGCCTGGACCCGTGTGGTTATGGGATCGTTGTTTTTCTCTTTGCCAGTAGGCATTTGCTTGTAGTCTGTACTCAGACATGTATCTTCCGCTGTTGTATTATATTTAAGGCAGTTGTATGCCGATTGTATGAGATGTTGTATCCTGTATCTCTAATGTTGTGATATCATGTTGGAAATCCGGGGCATATGGCTTTGTCATATGTCGCGGTGGGACCGATATGTGCTTCGTCCTCGGGTTTGGGCGGAAACGTCCGAATCTGAAACAGTACCGCATATCGGGCCTTACAACTTGGTATCAGAGCCTTACCGACCGTAGGATCCCCTCTCTGGCCGAAGTCGAGTCTAGACAAAAATTATTTTGTAGTTACTAAGTTAGTTATCGGAGAGTAGGAATCTTTTTACTCCTTACCCTTGCTCTGGTCAGGACAAGTGCCGTAAGTGTTTTACTCTCGCCTTATCCCCTTTCAAACTCTAGGATCTTGAGTGTGTGGAGCATTGGAATAGTTACAATGCCTTGCTTGCAGCGTATTGTCTCGATTCCGAGCTCAGGTGGGAATTCATGTAGTACCTTTAGCTTCTCCGATTTCGGTTATCATCTGGGTCATCCATTGCCATCCATCCTTTTGCCTGGTGTTTTTACGACTTGCGTCGACAACACTATCCTTTGATCTGGTTTTCGCGATCGTTCTTCCTCTTGATCACTCGATGGTTTCGTTCTTCGACGTTGCCTCACTCTGCGGAAATTTATCTCGACCGAAGTTCGACGTCGACATGGAGCAGAGTCCCTTGTTGGTGGTGTTGAAGATCGTCGACTCCTTTCTCTCCCCCCTTTCCCCCCGGATCGTCCTGGATCTCGGGACGAGATCCCTTGTTGGTGGTGTTGCCTGTAACAGCCCAGATTTCACAAAAATTAAAAATTTTGTTTTCGGTGTGAATTGTCTGATTGCCTGATTTGTTTGCGATGTTTGCATCCCCGATTTATCGATCGGCGATTATTTTCCCCCTCTTATCTCGTATCGGACGGAGACCGACCTTGCCACCCTGACACTTGACCTTTGCGACACCGGGTTTCACCCGATCACCGTCGCGAAAACCGCACGAGACCAGCCGCAGCCAACGGAACAAAAAACGCCGTTTAATAATTAAACGGGATATTTTTATAGCGCGCCGGAAAATGTTGTCGGAACGTCACCGCAGTGAGGTACGATCGAAGAGCTCGACGCGCTGAGCGCGTGGTTCGAGATTTCGTCGGAATCGGAGTCCGTATGCACCCTCGGCGGTCACGAACGTGTTCACCGGACACGCGAGAGGGGTACCGAGGGCGTTTGCGTCATCAGACCAGCCAACCCTGCCTATATAAAGACCACCACACCTCCCTAGGACAATTAGGGTTTCCCCCATGTAAAAATTGCAGCCACCCCCCTGAAGATGTTCAGATCTGTCTCCAAAAGCCTCTCTCTCCCGAAACCCTAATCCCCGCCGTTTTCGGCCGCCCGATCTGCAGATCAATGGCCTGGATGGCCTCCACGTCACCCGAGCCCTCCTTCTCCCACCTTCAGCCGCCACCAGCCAGATCCGGGCCCCGCAGGGCCGAGATCCGCCGCCGCGGGCCCGCCGAAGCCCATCTGGCCGAGCTCCTCCAACCCGCGGCCATGGAGCCACCGCGCCTCCCGTCTCCGGCCGCCGGCTGCCGGCAAGCAGCCCGGCCGCGCCGCCGGCCTCCCTCTCCTCCTCCCGCGCGCCCTCTTCCTCTCCCTCTTCTCCCTCCGTCCTCAGCTTACCTCTCCTCCTCCCCCGCAGGTCAGCAGCCATGGCCGCCATGGAGAGCTTGGCCCGAGCTCCTCCACCGCCGTCGCGCCCGCTCCGCCTCGGGTCCCCTCGCCGCCGCGCCGGATCCGGCGACCACGGCCGGGCCGCCGCCCCACAGCGCCGTTCCCCGCCTCCATAGCCGCCCTGCGCCGCCTCGCGCCGGTGGCCGGCGCGCCACCGGTCCGCCGCCGCCGCTGGTGCTCCGCTCGGGAGGGCAGGACACAGCCAGCCGGCCAGGCTGGGCCGGCCTCCAAACACACGTGGGCCCGCAGCCCACCAGCGAGCCCAAGGCGCCAGATCCACCCCCCAGCAGCCACTTGGGCCGAGCCCAACAGGGGTGAGGCCGGCTCCTTTTTTTTTTCTGTTGTATTTTCCATTTTTCCAGAAATTGCTAAGTCTGTGTTATTGTGCTGCTGATGCTGTTTTGCACTGCGATTTCCCGTTAAACCGTAGCTCGGATCGCGTTGCGCCCAAAAGACGAACTTCTTAGAATTGCGTGTACTTTAATCCATCTTTTGTGAGTTAATTGTTTTGAGGTTTTTTAGATATAGTTTTTGCTGTTCAAAGTGGGCATCAGGCCGTTAAACTGCTACTTTTCCTGTTATTGAGCTGCTGTTATTATTTTGTTGCAACTTTGCATGATCATTGTAACAAATCCATGAGGTCTTTTGCATTGATTCCTTTTGCGTTGCGTTAAGCAATGTTTCTACTTCAGTTTCATGCATTCACATGCCATATTTGCCTGCTGCATCATAATTATATTTTGCTCCAAAGTAGCTATCATGATGTTGATGTGCTGCTATTGCTGAAAACTGTTATTTTGTTGCAACTTCGGATGACGATTGCTTCGCAACCGTTTATCGGAATTGAGTGATTCCAATTGCATATTGTTAAGCATGATGTCTACTTTCATTCCATGTATTGCTATGTCATGTTGCTGCACTTTTGCATATAGATTTACCCCTGTTTATACAGCATGTGTGCATAAATTGTTTTGCTTATATCTTTTTAATCGTAACTCCGTTTGGGGTGTTCTTTATATGTAACTTGATTAGTTTTTCGTGTTCTTTGTGTTTATGCTGTTGTTTGCTGTTGTTAACCAACCTAAAATATGGTTTAGGGCAGAACAGTACCAAATCCTTTAATCGTCGTGCGGCACTTAGTGTTATGCCATGTTTAGTTTGTGCCTCACTTAAATTGTCTAGCATAGATAGTTTACTTTGTGCTTCACCTCTTTCCATGCTTGTGTGCTATGCATGCCTGCTTGAGTTGCCATGTTAATAACCGTTGTTTGGTCACCTGTAGCTAAACAACTTGAACCACCGTAAACGTGCGGTATCGTCGTGTGTGACGAGTACTCCACTTAAATCGTTAGTAACCGCTCTCGACGGTAGGTGCGATGTCTCGTGTTACTTCTTGTTGATGCTTGCTCTTGTATAGCTCCGTAGTAATAGTGGTGCACCGTTGATTGCTTTCCAGTGTTTACTTCTTGTGTGCTTCCGCGGGTACCTCTCGGAGACGATGCGAGCTTGCGATCAGCTACACCTTCGGAACCCGACTTATCAACAGGCAAGGACTTGCATTACTTATGATCCATTCTATTTCAACCAGCGGTTTGCATGCTAGAATAGGTTAGGCGATGTTTGATCCTACCACATGTTTACAGCCATGCCCCTTCCCAGCAAACCTTGTACTGCTATGTTACTATTGCTCGTTGCTCAGCCCCTGCTTAGTATGCATGCTTAGGATGCTGCGATGTTACCCTGTTACTCTTTCGGTCGGGATATCACCTGATTATTATATTATTATTGTTGATGATATGATTATTATTATAATGTTGACTATATTCGACGAAGGATGGAAGGTCTAGGCTATCCCGCCCCGACGCTTTGTTCCATTCGAGTCACCTAGGATCCGAGTTCCGGGTATTGGTTTTGAGACTGAGCGTGCCTAACCGCGTGTGGGATTTTATGGGGTCCCCTCTTCTTACCTATCTAGCTTCAAACATTTCTAGTGGTGGCCCAAGCTGTTTTACCATTTGAAAACTGTGTGTGTGTCTGTCGGGTAGCTCCTGGCAGATATTGTTTTAAACAAACCGGACCAGTGAGGACATAGTTCCCTTGCTGGCCCATCATGACCGGCTGAGGACCCGGTTATCCCAATGTGCGATGAACCGGCAATCCAAACCTGGAGTCATACGGTAGAGACCAGATCGAGAGCGCGGACGGCTCCTGAGCTGGGTGTCGTCTCACCGGGGGCCACCCGGATTTGTTCGTTGTTAGCTAGAGGGACCTGTCGTTTCGGATCTCTTGGAACTAAATCATAAAATGGTTGCCTATAATGGGTAGCAACTGAGAGTGATGGACGTGCGTGCGGAGCCTCGTAATGGGCAGTTGGTACACCCCTGCAGGGTTAAATCTTTTCGAAAAGCCGTGTCCACGGTTATGGACGACTTGAGACCTACTCCTTGTTCATAGACAACAACAACTGAGATAATCCTAATATAACTTGATCAACGTGTGCGTGTGCCTTGACTGCTTCTTCTTCGTCGGGATGCGAAGAGGAGGACAAGGATAGGATAGGTGTTATGTTTGCGTAAGTAGTTGATAGCAAGACTTGTTGGAGGCGAGTCCTCATCGAATGCTTGGCTTCTTACCTTACTCTCTAGATCGTTAGCCACTTCATAAATGCTAGTGCGGCAGCAACCTCACTTACCCCTTCCTTACCGTAAACTACTAGTTGTCCTAGAATGACGAGTGATGAAGTCCTTGCTGGGTCAGATGACCACTACAGTTGGATGCTGAGTACCTCTGTACTCATGATACTACCCCCAAACTCTTTTTAGGGTTCTGATCGACAACAGGTATGGTGATCGACGTTTCACGTGGAGACTCGACGACGACTAGTTAGGCGGATCCCGGCGGACGGCCTGGACCCGTGTGGTTATGGGATCGTTGTTTTTCTCTTTGCCAGTAGGCATTTGCTTGTAGTCTGTACTCAGACATGTATCTTCCGCTGTTGTATTATATTTAAGGCAGTTGTATGCCGATTGTATGAGATGTTGTATCCTGTATCTCTAATGTTGTGATATCATGTTGGAAATCCGGGGCATATGGCTTTGTCATATGTCGCGGTGGGACCGATATGTGCTTCGTCCTCGGGTTTGGGCGGAAACGTCCGAATCTGAAACAGTACCGCATATCGGGCCTTACAACTTGGTATCAGAGCCTTACCGACCGTAGGATCCCCTCTCTGGCCGAAGTCGAGTCTAGACAAAAATTATTTTGTAGTTACTAAGTTAGTTATCGGAGAGTAGGAATCTTTTTACTCCTTACCCTTGCTCTGGTCAGGACAAGTGCCGTAAGTGTTTTACTCTCGCCTTATCCCCTTTCAAACTCTAGGATCTTGAGTGTGTGGAGCATTGGAATAGTTACAATGCCTTGCTTGCAGCGTATTGTCTCGATTCCGAGCTCAGGTGGGAATTCATGTAGTACCTTTAGCTTCTCCGATTTCGGTTATCATCTGGGTCATCCATTGCCATCCATCCTTTTGCCTGGTGTTTTTACGACTTGCGTCGACAACACTATCCTTTGATCTGGTTTTCGCGATCGTTCTTCCTCTTGATCACTCGATGGTTTCGTTCTTCGACGTTGCCTCACTCTGCGGAAATTTATCTCGACCGAAGTTCGACGTCGACATGGAGCAGAGTCCCTTGTTGGTGGTGTTGAAGATCGTCGACTCCTTTCTCTCCCCCCTCTCCCCCCGGATCGTCCTGGATCTCGGGACGAGATCCCTTGTTGGTGGTGTTGCCTGTAACAGCCCAGATTTCACAAAAATTAAAAATTTTGTTTTCGGTGTGAATTGTCTGATTGCCTGATTTGTTTGCGATGTTTGCATCCCCGATTTATCGATCGGCGATTATTTTCCCCCTCTTATCTCGTATCGGACGGAGACCGACCTTGCCACCCTGACACTTGACCTTTGCGACACCGGGTTTCACCCGATCACCGTCGCGAAAACCGCACGAGACCAGCCGCAGCCAACGGAACGAAAAACGCCGTTTAATAATTAAACGGGATATTTTTATAGCGCGCCGGAAAATGTTGTCGGAACGTCACCGCAGTGAGGTACGATCGAAGAGCTCGACGCGCTGAGCGCGTGGTTCGAGATTTCGTCGGAATCGGAGTCCGTATGCACCCTCGGCGGTCACGAACGTGTTCACCGGACACGCGAGAGGGGTACCGAGGGCGTTTGCGTCATCAGACCAGCCAACCCTGCCTATATAAAGACCACCACACCTCCCTAGGCCAATTAGGGTTTCCCCCATGTAAAAATTGCAGCCACCCCCCTGAAGATGTTCAGATCTGTCTCCAAAAGCCTCTCTCTCCCGAAACCCTAATCCCCGCCGTTTTCGGCCGCCCGATCTGCAGATCAATGGCCTGGATGGCCTCCACGTCACCCGAGCCCTCCTTCTCCCACCTTCAGCCGCCACCAGCCAGATCCGGGCCCCGCAGGGCCGAGATCCGCCGCCGCGGGCCCGCCGAAGCCCATCTGGCCGAGCTCCTCCAACCCGCGGCCATGGAGCCACCGCGCCTCCCGTCTCCGGCCGCCGGCTGCCGGCAAGCAGCCCGGCCGCGCCGCCGGCCTCCCTCTCCTCCTCCCGCGCGCCCTCTTCCTCTCCCTCTTCTCCCTCCGTCCTCAGCTTACCTCTCCTCCTCCCCCGCAGGTCAGCAGCCATGGCCGCCATGGAGAGCTTGGCCCGAGCTCCTCCACCGCCGTCGCGCCCGCTCCGCCTCGGGTCCCCTCGCCGCCGCGCCGGATCCGGCGACCACGGCCGGGCCGCCGCCCCACAGCGCCGTTCCCCGCCTCCACAGCCGCCCTGCGCCGCCTCGCGCCGGTGGCCGGCGCGCCACCGGTCCGCCGCCGCCGCTGGTGCTCCGCTCGGGAGGGCAGGACACAGCCAGCCGGCCAGGCTGGGCCGGCCTCCAAACACACGTGGGCCCGCAGCCCACCAGCGAGCCCAAGGCGCCAGATCCACCCCCCAGCAGCCACTTGGGCCGAGCCCAACAGGGGTGAGGCCGGCTCCTTTTTTTTTTCTGTTGTATTTTCCATTTTTCCAGAAATTGCTAAGTCTGTGTTATTGTGCTGCTGATGCTGTTTTGCACTGCGATTTCCCGTTAAACCGTAGCTCGGATCGCGTTGCGCCCAAAAGACAAACTTCTTAGAATTGCGTGTACTTTAATCCATCTTTTGTGAGTTAATTGTTTTGAGGTTGTTTAGATATAGTTTTTGCTGTTCAAAGTGGGCATCAGGCCGTTAAACTGCTACTTTTCCTGTTATTGAGCTGCTGTTATTATTTTGTTGCAACTTTGCATGATCATTGTAACAAATCCATGAGGTCTTTTGCATTGATTCCTTTTGCGTTGCGTTAAGCAATGTTTCTACTTCAGTTTCATGCATTCACATGCCATATTTGCCTGCTGCATCATAATTATATTTTGCTCCAAAGTAGCTATCATGATGTTGATGTGCTGCTATTGCTGAAAACTGTTATTTTGTTGCAACTTCGGATGACGATTGCTTCGCAACCGTTTATCGGAATTGAGTGATTCCAATTGCATATTGTTAAGCATGATGTCTACTTTCATTCCATGTATTGCTATGTCATGTTGCTGCACTTTTGCATATAGATTTACCCCTGTTTATACAGCATGTGTGCATAAATTGTTTTGCTTATATCTTTTTAATCGTAACTCTGTTTGGGGTGTTCTTTATATGTAACTTGATTAGTTTTTCGTGTTCTTTGTGTTTATGCTGTTGTTTGCTGTTGTTAACCAACCTAAAATATGGTTTAGGGCAGAACAGTACCAAATCCTTTAATCGTCGTGCGGCACTTAGTGTTATGCCATGTTTAGTTTGTGCCTCACTTAAATTGTCTAGCATAGATAGTTTACTTTGTGCTTCACCTCTTTCCATGCTTGTGTGCTATGCATGCCTGCTTGAGTTGCCATGTTAATAACCGTTGTTTGGTCACCTGTAGCTAAACAACTTGAACCACCGTAAACGTGCGGTATCGTCGTGTGTGACGAGTACTCCACTTAAATCGTTAGTAACCGCTCTCGACGGTAGGTGCGATGTCTCGTGTTACTTCTTGTTGATGCTTGCTCTTGTATAGCTCCGTAGTAATAGTGGTGCACCGTTGATTGCTTTCCAGTGTTTACTTCTTGTGTGCTTCCGCGGGTACCTCTCGGAGACGATGCGAGCTTGCGATCAGCTACACCTTCGGAACCCGACTTATCAACAGGCAAGGACTTGCATTACTTATGATCCATTCTATTTCAACCAGCGGTTTGCATGCTAGAATAGGTTAGGCGATGTTTGATCCTACCACATGTTTACAGCCTCTTTTAAACCGATACAGCCATGCCCCTTCCCAGCAAACCTTGTACTGCTATGTTACTATTGCTCGTTGCTCAGCCCCTGCTTAGTATGCATGCTTAGGATGCTGCGATGTTACCCTGTTACTCTTTGGGTCGGGATATCACCTGATTATTATATTATTATTGTTGATGATATGATTATTATTATAATGTTGACTATATTCGACGAAGGATGGAAGGTCTAGGCTATCCCGCCCCGACGCTTTGTTCCATTCGAGTCACCTAGGATCCGAGTTCCGGGTATTGGTTTTGAGACTGAGCGTGCCTAACCGCGTGTGGGATTTTATGGGGTCCCCTCTTCTTAGCTATCTAGCTTCAAACATTTCTAGTGGTGGCCCAAGCTGTTTTACCATTTGAAAACCGTGTGTGTGTCTGTCGGGTAGCTCCTGGCAGATATTGTTTTAAACAAACCGGACCAGTGAGGACATAGTTCCCTTGCTGGCCCATCATGACCGGCTGAGGACCCGGTTATCCCAATGTGCGATGAACCGGAAATCCAAACTGGAGTCATACGGTAGAGACCAGATCGAGAGCGCGGCCGGCTCCTGAGCTGGGTGTCGTCTCACCGGGGGCCACCCGGATTTGTTCGTTGTTAGCTAGAGGGACCTGTCGTTTCGGATCTCTTGGAACTAAATCATAAAATGGTTGCCTATAATGGGTAGCAACTGAGAGTGATGGACGTGCGTGCGGAGCCTCGTAATGGGCAGTTGGTACACCCCTGCAGGGTTAAATCTTTTCGAAAAGCCGTGTCCACGGTTATGGACGACTTGAGACCTACTCCTTGTTCATAGACAACAACAACTGAGATAATCCTAATATAACTTGATCAACGTGTGCGTGTGCCTTGACTGCTTCTTCTTCGTCGGGATGCGAAGAGGAGGACAAGGATAGGATAGGTGTTATGTTTGCGTAAGTAGTTGATAGCAAGACTTGTTGGAGGCGATTCCTCATCGAATGCTTGGCTTCTTACCTTACTCTCTAGATCGTTAGCCACTTCATAAATGCTAGTGCGGAAGCAACCTCACTTACCCCTTCCTTACCGTAAACTACTAGTTGTCCTAGAATGACGAGTGATGAAGTCCTTGCTGGGTCAGATGACCACTACAGTTGGATGCTGAGTACCTCTGTACTCATGATACTACCCCCAAACTCTTTTCAGGGTTCTGATCGACAACAGGTATGGTGATCGACGTTTCACGTGGAGACTCGACGACGACTAGTTAGGCGGATCCTGGCGGACGGCCTGGACCCATGTGGTTATGGGATCGTTGTTTTTCTCTTTGCCAGTAGGCATTTGCTTGTAGTCTGTACTCAGACATGTATCTTCCGCTGTTGTATTATATTTAAGGCAGTTGTATGCCGATTGTATGAGATGTTGTATCCTGTATCTGTAATGTTGTGATATCATGTTGGAAATCCGGGGCATATGGCTTTGTCATATGTCGCGGTGGGACCGATATGTGCTTCGTCCTCGGGTTTGGGCGGAAACGTCTGAATCTGAAACAGTACCGCATATCGGGCCTTACAATCGCGTTGCCCTGCTCACGTTACCTTGTTGGGGGAGCGCGACAGGTATCACGTGGACGTGATTCCGCAGGCTCGATTTCTATGCTACTGTTGATTTCATGTTTAAATTCCGCCCAAGCAAGATGAAGCTCCGGCGAACTAGCCATCGCCGACGGTCGTGCGTCCTCTTCTTCATGGGTGTTAAAATGTGAAATTATTTTTTCAATTTAATAGTATTAGGTTGGTATGAATTGTTTTTGGTTATCAATTTTGGTTATTCTAGTCGTGGCAGCAAATGATCAAAATTTTCTTGTTAGGGACGATCGCTTTCATGGAACAGAGTTGGTAGTTGGTGCAACACTCCTTTTTTGTGGTTTGGTTTCTAAAGATAACGGGATAAGTACGTGTGGTGGTTTGTCCCCCCCCCCACATATTTTGTTTTTGCAATCATAAGAGATGACATGTGTATTTGTTAGTAGATCTATTCTGCATAAAAGTATGAATTGATACTGCATCAGATTTCGAACTGATTGATTTTTGTTGAACGAACTTTCTAGCAACCTACCGGTTTTTTGTGATATAATTTTTTTGCTGATTATGTTTGTGTTATGTTTTGATGTTGTTCAGGACTGAGCAAGCTGAGATGGACATGGTTGTGGCTCTGCAGGCAACTATCAACAATCTGGAAGCAGAGCTAGTCAAGGCTTTGAAGTTGGCTGATGAGAACATCAAAAGGTTATCGCAGCAAGGGAGGAGCAGCTGGCGCAGGTCCAAACCAACATGGATCGCTATGAAGCCATTGGCAAGGATCTGAAGGAAATGATGGACATGAACCTGGACCTTGCAAGGAGGAACATTTTGCTTGAACAAGAGTTAGAGCTGTCTCGAAAGGACGCTCTGCTGCTGCGCAAGGAAGCCCTCCTGCAGAAGAAGGCCAGCCTTGACGCTGAGATCTCGAAGGCCTAGGGCTCCAGGAACCCATGATTTTCCTTATATTTATGTTTTCGCGTGTTCTTTTTCCAGAAGATTTTAATTTGTGTTTTTAGGATGCCGAACAATATCACATTTTTTTATTGAATAATTAAATTTGTCTTTTGTTTGTGGACAAGTTTTGTATGAACTGGGACACCCATGTTTTTTATACTATATGTGTTTCATCCCTCACAACTTTAATTTTTGTAATGTTGTTTTAGTCTTTTTGTGGTGCTAGCACTTCCGAACCGAACTGAGAGAGATGTTGTTATCGAACTGACAAATATTCGTCACTATTTAAGACGTAAAAAAAATGTAAGTTATGTGTTAGAAGGTGGGTAATTTGTGTATTTTTTGTTGCTATTTTTTTACTCCTGAAATGAGGGTAATGTAATGGTTGAAGTTATGAATATTCTTTTGTTGATGAATATATTTTTATAGATCCCTAAAGTGTGTGTAATTGTAGTGTTAGTAAATATGAACTGAGTGCACTACGGTGGTTGAACTAACAAACATTTTTGTTGCCCTACTAATTTGTGTATTTTTTGTCGTTTTTTTACTTTCTGAACTGAGGGTAATGCAATGGTTGAAGTTATGAATATTTTGTTGCCCTACTAATGTGTGTATTTTTTGTGCCGCTAGTTCTGATGAACTAAGAGACAATGTACTAGTTGAACTTCAACCGTGTTGTATTTTTACATGTAAAAAAATATAAATTATTTGTTATAAGGGGGGAGGGGGTTGGGGGGGGGGGGGTCTCCCCCATATCTTTTTTTGTTAAGGAATATATTTTTATAGACCCCCTAACAGTGTGTGTAATTATAGTGTTAGTAAACATGAACTGACTGCACTACGGTGGTTGAACTTACAAACATTTTTGTTGCCCTACTAATTTGTGTATTTCTTATGCCCTAGCAATGACTGTATTTATCCTGCTAGCACATCTGAACTGAGATGAGGTTTGTTAATCGAACTACAACCGCTTTCTGTTTTACAGTAAAAAAACGCTAATTGCTAGGGTGTGTAATTATAGTGTTAATAAATATGAATTGAGGGCACTACGGTGGTTGAACTTACAAACATTTTGGTTGCCCTACTAATTTGTGTATTTCTTATGCCCTAGCAATGATTGTATTTATCCCGCTAGCACATCTGAACTGAGATGAAGTTTGTTAATCGAACTACAACCGCTTTCTTTTTTACACGTAAAAAATGCTAATTGCTAGGGTGGCCTATAAAAATATCTTCATTAACCAAAAACTTATATACCAATTTTTTTATTTGTTAATGAAAATTGTTAGTGAAGCATAACTGTCTCGTGTGGCATAGTTGAACTAATGTCACGCCAGTTTAGGGTACGCGAAGTCCAGACGAATGTCGTCGCGGAAGAGATGTTGGACGACGAGACGATCCCATGAAATGAAAAGGAGAACCGTCCTGCATGTCATAGTTGAACTTATGGATTTAAATGTTATTAAATTGTTAGATTTGAATTTCGTGCCATGAGTCTGGGTCGAACACAATTTTGGGTTACTGAAATTTTTATAGGAGAATAGTTTGATTGATTTTTTTGGATTGCAGTATGTGGCATAGTTGTAGTTACTTAATCCTTGCGTTAGGTGATTTTTTATTTGGTTTTTTGTTTATTACCATCAAAGTGGTGAGTAACTGTTGAATGATGTGGATATTTAATAAAAACATTTAGTATTTAATTTGGTGTGAGCCGGTTGGTTTTCCACTTTATTTCATTTTTGTACAAGTACCACTCGGTGTAATATCTGGAATATTCACGCCTTTCTCGCCCCCTCCCGTATATTTTCGCTCTTGGGTTCTTCTCGTCTGTCGGAAACAGCAGCGGGTAATGCAATGGTTGAAGTTATGAATATTTTGTTGCCCTACTAATGTGTGTATTTTTTGTGCCGCTAGTTCTGATGAACTAAGAGACAATGTACTAGTTGAACTTCAACCGTGTTGTATTTTTACATGTAAAAAAATATAAATTATTTGTTATAAGGGGGGAGGGGGTTGGGGGGGGGGGTCTCCCCCATATCTTTTTTTGTTAAGGAATATATTTTTATAGACCCCCTAACAGTGTGTGTAATTATAGTGTTAGTAAACATGAACTGACTGCACTACGGTGGTTGAACTTACAAACATTTTTGTTGCCCTACTAATTTGTGTATTTCTTATGCCCTAGCAATGACTGTATTTATCCCGCTAGCACATCTGAACTGAGATGAGGTTTGTTAATCGAACTACAACCGCTTTCTGTTTTACAGTAAAAAAAGGCTAATTGCTAGGGTGTGTAATTATAGTGTTAATAAATATGAATTGAGGGCACTACGGTGGTTGAACTTACAAACATTTTGGTTGCCCTACTAATTTGTGTATTTCTTATGCCCTAGCAATGATTGTATTTATCCCGCTAGCACATCTGAACTGAGATGAAGTTTGTTAATCGAACTACAACCGCTTTCTTTTTTACACGTAAAAAATGCTAATTGCTAGGGTGGCCTATAAAAATATCTTCATTAACCAAAAACTTATATACCAATTTTTTTATTTGTTAATGAAAATTGTTAGTGAAGCATAACTGTCTCGTGTGGCATAGTTGAACTAATGTCACGCCAGTTTAGGGTACGCGAAGTCCAGACGAATGTCGTCGCGGAAGAGATGTTGGACGACGAGACGATCCCATGAAATGAAAAGGAGAACCGTCCTGCATGTCATAGTTGAACTTATGGATTTAAATGTTATTAAATTGTTAGATTTGAATTTCGTGCCATGAGTCTGGGTCGAACACAATTTTGGGTTACTGAAATTTTTATAGGAGAATAGTTTGATTGATTTTTTTGGATTGCAGTATGTGGCATAGTTGTAGTTACTTAATCCTTGCGTTAGGTGATTTTTTATTTGGTTTTTTGTTTATTACCATCAAAGTGGTGAGTAACTGTTGAATGATGTGGATATTTAATAAAAACATTTAGTATTTAATTTGGTGTGAGCCGGTTGGTTTTCCACTTTATTTCATTTTTGTACAAGTACCACTCGGTGTAATATCTGGAATATTCACGCCTTTCTCGCCCCCTCCCGTATATTTTCGCTCTTGGGTTCTTCTCGTCTGTCGGAAGCAGCAGCCGCGGGTGCGAAGCTCGTTTGGAGCCGGAAATCATCGCGTTTCGAGGCAGGATTCAGATCCCTTTAATCTTCTATAGTCTTGGTGCTTGCTTAATTCATCCCTGACCCTGTCCTTTTTGGGGTTTCTTTGGTGTAGTTTTCCGTGGTGGGCGGCGGCGCTGTCGTGCTGAATCGGCGTCGATTTCGTCGATTTTTTGCCCGAGTGGTGAGATTTAAATTGTTTCCTTCGATTCGCTTTTGTCCGTTTTCCCATTGCGTTTCTGAAAACGCTAGTGTTTTGTTGCTGTTTCAGGTTTGGATCGAGGTAATTTAGGGGCGCACCAGATCTGGATGGATAGCCGGGGGAAGAGCGAAGAACGCAGCGCAGACACAGGTTTTTACTTTCTTCTATGCTTTAGTAGCTGACCTATGATCTATGAAGCGCAATTTTATCTGAAATGGAAGTGGCATGTTATTTTAGCTGTACTGATTTGATGTTGTTAGATGAACTAAGGCGATATATTTTTCTGCTGATATGTGGAGTAGCTATTCCTTTTTCGCTGATGATCATCTTGTTGCAGATGTTCAAGGAGTGCCTCTTCCTCCTGAATCTGAGAAATCAGATCGACTAGAAGATCTTGCCAGTGTTGCCAGATCGACTAGAAAATCTGAGAAATAACATCAGAGATACAGATCGAAAAGGCGAGGCCTCCTGCCTAGGATCCACCGAACTACTCCTGGTTGACGAGGAAGTCGATGTCGGGGTAGGCTCCTCCTGGAATCTCCTTCTCCTGGGCTCCAACGTCTGATGGCAGCAACCGGTCGGGTATATAAAACAAAGGGAGTAAATAAAGCAAGGGTGAGTATCTAGCATACCCGTGAGTCTTACGTCCGCTACTAAGCATTTATGCATTTGTATCAAATGGAAAGGGGAGGCTATATATAGTGGACTAGATTGCAGAAAACCGGAATAAGGAAGAGAAACTAGGCCTATCAAAGACTAGCATCTTCCGACGAGTCTTGTAGCATGAGGAGAGAATAACCAACAGTTTATATAAAGCATAAAGTAACAATGCAGCAGAAGTAGCTGCATCATTGTATAATAGTAAGTTGTAATAACTTGCAATGCCTTTGAGATCCCTTCCTCGACTTCCCAGCGAGGAAGAAAACCCGGAACCAACAGTTTAGTAATATAGTAGTTCGTAGTAGTAGGATCGGGCTTCCGCATAAAGCGTCCTGTTTCCGTGGACACGGCTATTCGAATAGATTAATCTTCCCTGTAGAGGTGCACTTGTGTTACACTACAACGCTCGGATCTCCAGGGTGGCGTATACCTTGTTAGGGAATGCCCCACCGAGGCTACCCGACACTCCGTAGCCCATCCTTCAAACTCAAATGAGAGGTCATCCGCCGGACTAAATCCTATGTGCGCAGGGCTTTGAACCGTAACCCCGTGCACTCCTGAACGGTGTGTGGCTGGCCAATGAAGCAAAATTAAACCAAATAAGACATCACCACGCGAGCAAAGAAGACACACCACTTCCCGGCGTAGGCCGCGGTACTACTGACGCCTGAAGAGTTCTCGAACGAGACTATGAAGCGGGGGAGCCCATAATTCCTTGCCCCACGTGTAGGCAGTGGGTATTAGCATAAAGCCACTCAAGTCATCCACCGAAACCTTAGTCATTTTATTATCTCTCGGACAACCATTGTCGTTGCCCGACTAATTAACACAACCAACAACGAACAACAGCCATGACCACCAGTACATTGGTGCCTGCCTTGTCGTCCCGTCGAAGCACGCGGTTACCAACAAGGTGAACCGACTCCTTACCTTGTCTCGCGTTTTCTCCTGGAGGAGCTCGACTTTCGTGGTTTGGTAACTCTCGACCAACGATCAGGGTCCAAGCACACCTCTACACCGGTCGTACCCTCCCTATCGTCCCGTCGCAATACCACTCGCGGTCACCGTTGGGTCACCCGACTTCTTACCTTTAAGGACAACCGTTGTTCACGACCCTAGGACGGCTATACAGAGTCAGCAACGAGTGGATTACAAGGATTAATCCTCGATAGCTCACACTTGACGTGGCTCGGCAGAGCCGAGGTAGGGGCCTTAGGCGGTGTCTGCATTGTACCGTTCCTGTGGCAGTTATATATCTTAATATCCGCGTTCACTCCCTAGAGTGATCACGACCCGCTATCTAATCCTAGTTGACTAGCAATGCGCATAGCTCACTGCTGAATATTATATATATATATATATTTATATAGGCAGCATAGGATAAAGGAAGGTGCATCAAGGGGCGACAAAAACAAGCTATGCAATAGAATAGGATTGTAACGTAGCAGTAGCAGTAACAATGCCTAGTGCAAGAAATATACGGAAAAGATAGGTGATATCTGGGGAAGAGAATGTCTCGGCTTGCCTGGAAGCTTGACGGTAGGGGTAGGGTCGTGGACGAAGTAGTCGTACTCAGCAGCGGTGTAGTCGGTGGCAGCAGCGGGGTCTACCAGAGAATAAAGGGGGGGACAGTAAATACAAAGAAATCATATACAAACAGATGCATGACATGACAGATGCGACGTTAACGGTGGTCTAAGGCAGTACAATGTGTTATGCTCAGAGCGGGAATTCATCCGGGGATGAAATACCGGCTCCAGGTGGTTATTGACAGACGGCCTAGAGGGGGAAGGTCTCGTGGTCATTGTGTTAGAGGGGTGTGGTTGGTATACAAATAGCGTATTCGTATTCGTCATATTTTTGTAATCAATTTTCATGTATAAAGTTTTTCAATCTGAGCTACAGATCAAAAATATTAAATTTCAAAGTTTTATTCAATTAAAATTAATTTCTGAATTTCTTTTATTATTAAATAAAACATTATCCAGAATAGTGAGAGTTGACTAGTCAAACTTGACCAGTGGGTCCCACTGGTCAGCCTCTGGTTATTTAATTAAATCATTTTATTTATTTTAAAATCATATGGGCCCACATGTCATACACTGATTGTATATAACTCCATTTTATTTAATCTAAATATACGGTGGGACCCAGCTGTCATTGACACATGTGTTAATTAATCACTTTTAATTATCCAGGGGTTAGCTTAAGTATTGGGCCCACATGTCAGTGCCCTAGGGGCATTTTAACTAATTCATTTTAAAACTAAAAAAATGGCCTCGGGCCCTTGGTCATATGGCCAAGGGGGGTGATCTCTTGTTAATATTAATCACAGGAGGTTATTATTAGTTGGGGGTAAGTGGCCTGGGGCCCCGTCATCAGTGGCCTACAGGGGGGGGGGGGCCAAACCCAGCTAACTCACCGGCGACGAGGGCCACGGCCGTGCGACCATTCCGATGAGGGGCAGCGGGGGTGCGCGGTCTCGAGGCAAGGCGCGCGTGGCGAGGCAGCCATGGAGGTCGGCGCGCCGGCAGCAGCAGTACGCGCCCACGGGGAGCCACGACGAGCAGCGGGCGACGACGACCTACAGGATGGTGGCGAGGCACACGGGAGGGCGTCCCTGGCCACCATTTGGCCCGCCTCGGGCATGAATGGGACATACATGAGGCCGCGCGTCCACTAACGCAAGTAAAACGGGCAGCGCGACCTACAACCCCGCGGCGGCGACAGTCCGTGGCGGACGGAGCATGTGAAAGAGGGGAGAATGCACGGTGCTAATTGGGAGACAAGTTGGCGACGGCTGCGGTGCTCACCGGGATCATGCAGAAGGTGGCAATTGGCTTGATGGCGGGCTGGAGCGACGGGGATCGCTCGTCGATCTCGTCGGGCCGGCGACAATGAAGTCGTCGATGTGCCCGCTATAGACGGTCTAGGCGCGATTCCTTCCACTGGCAGACGTACACGACGACGACGAGGAGTCTGGACAACTCGACGGGGGACGGGGAGCTCACTGGCCACGCGCGGGCGCGGCCATGGCAACGGCGACTACGGAACCGAGTGGGGAAGATGATGGCGAGGTTGAGGAGGGGGAAAGCTGTAACAGCCAGTTTTTGCAAAAATTAAAAATTTTGTTTTCAGTGTGAATTGTTTGATTGCCTGATTTGTTTGCGGTGTTTGCATCCCCGATTTATCGATCGGCGATTATTTTACCCCCTCTATTCTCGTACTGGACGAAGACTGACCCTTGCCACCCTGACACTCGACCTTTGCGACACCGGGTTTCACCCGATCACCGTCGCGAAAACCGCACGAGACCAGCCGTAGCCAACGGAACGAAAAACCCCGTTTAATAATTAAACGGGATATTTTTATAGCGCGCCGGAAAGTGTTTTCGGAACGGTTCCAGCACGAGGTGAACGCCTCCGGCTCGTCGCGCTGATCGCGCAGTTTGAAGTTTTACCCGAATCGGAGGTACTGCGGACCCCCGGCGGTCAGAAACGTGAGCACCGCGCGCGCGAGATAAAAACCGATGATGTTTTTGCAAACTGCCAGCCACCTATGCTATATAAAGACCACCACACTCCCACCCACCTAGGGTATCCCTAGGCAGCCACCAGCCCCAGATCTGACCCAAAAACACCCCCCTAATCTGAAACCCTAGCCTCCCAGACGTTTTCGGCCGTCGATCTGCCAGATCGAGGGTCCAGATTGGATCTGCAGCCCCACCTACCTCCAGCTCTCTCCTCTCTCCTCCGCGCCCGCTGCCCATGGAGCACCCGCAGCCGCGCCGCCCGTCTCTGGCCGCCGCCGGCGAGCAGGCCGCCGGCCACCCTCCTCTCCTTCCCCTCTCTCTCTTCCTCCTCTTTCCCTCCTCCCCAACTTATCTCTCCTCTCCTCTTTCTCTCAACAGGAGCAGCCGTGGCCGCCATGGGAGCCTGGGAGCCGGAGCTCGCCCGAAGCCGCGCCGGCGCCGCTCCCTCCGGCCACCGGAGCCACCGCCTGCCTCCCTCGCCGCGCGCCCCCCAGCCTCTCCTCGCCGCGCGCCGTGGCCGGAGCGCCCTCGTCCGGCGAGGCCGCCGCCGCCTGCGTGTGCCCGCTCGGGACAAGGCAGCAGTCGGCTGCTCGTTCCAGCGTGGTGGGCCGCGCCAGCCGCCAGGTGGGCCCAGCGCCCTCAGCCTAGGCCGGCCACCCCTCCAGGCCAATGGGCCACGGCCCAGAGGTCCAGCGCCCCCCTTCCTCCTTTTTTTATTATTTTTGTTTATTTGTTTCCTGTTGGGCCCAATAGGAGTAGATTTGGCCCGTTTAGGTTTTTTTTCTCTGCTAGGGTTTTTTTTATTATTTAATTAGGCAGTTTTAGTTGTAATTTTTGCGGTGCCCGTAGCTTTTTAACCGTAGCTCCGATTGCGACGCGTAAAATATGAAACTTGCTTAGTTTTGTGCCTAGTTTAATAATTTGTGCTTTGTTGCCATGTTTGCACTTGTCTACTTGTTGTTTGACTGCTAATTACACTGCCTACCACTGTAACTTGTAACTGCTATAACTTTTTATCCGTTGCTCGGATTAAAATGTTTCTTATATGTAACTTGATCAGTTTTTTGTGTACTTTGTGTTTATGCTGTTGTTTGCTGTTGTTAACCAATATAAAATATTGTTTGGGGCAAAACAGTACCAAATCTTTTAATCATTGTGCGACACTTAGTGTATGCCATGTTTAGGATTGTGTCTCACTTAAATTGACTAGCATAGATAGTTTACATTGTGCTTCACCTCTTGCCATGTTTGTGTGCTATGCCATGCTTGCTTGAGTTGCCATGTTAACAACCTTTGTTGATCACCTGTAGCTAAACAACTTGAACCACCGTAAACGTGTGGTATCGTCGTGTGTGACGAGTACTCCACTTAAACCGTTAGTAACCGCTCTCGACGGTAGGTGTGATGTCTCGTGTTGCTTCTTGTTGATGCTTGCTCGTGTTTGCCTCGTAGTAATAGATGCTTTCTTGTTGATTGCTTTCCAGTGTTTACCGTCTTGTGTGCTTCCGACGATGCGAGCTTGCGATCAACTACACCTTCGGAATCCGACTTATCAACAGGCAAGGACTATACATTACTTATGATCCATTCTATTTCAACCAGCGGTTTGCATGCTAGTCTAGGTTAGGTTCGATGTTTGATCCTACCACATGTTTATAGCCTTTTTCAAACCGATACAGCCATGTCCCCTCCCAGCAAACCATGTACTGCTATGTTACTTTTGCTCGTTGCTCAGCCCCTGCTTAGTATGCATGCTTAGGATGCTACGATGTTACCCTGTTACTCTTTGGGTTGGGATATCACCTTATTATATTGTTGTTGATGATATGATTATTATAATGTTGATTATATTCGACGAAGGATGGAAGGTCTAGGCTATCCCGCCCCGACGCTTTGTTCCATTCGAGTCACCTAGGATCCGAGTTCCGGGTATTGGTTTTAAGACTGAGCGTGCCTAACCGCGTGTGGGATTTTATGGGGTCCCCTTTTCTTACCTATCTAGCTTCAAACAGTTCTAGTGGTGGCCCAAGCTGATTTACCATTTGAAACTCATGCATATACGTCTGTCGGGTAGCTCCTTGCAGATGTCTTTTCAAAACACCCCGGACCAGTGAGGACATAGTTCCCTTGCTGGCCCAGTTTGTCCGGCTGAGGACCCGGTTTCCCAATGTGTGATTAATCGGGTATCCAAACCTGCGACAGACGGTAGAGACCAGATCGAGAGAGCGGCCGGCTCCTGAGCTGGATGTCGACTCACCGGGGGCCACCCGGATTTGTTCGTTGTTAGCTAGAGGGACTTGTCATTTCGGATCTCTTGGAACTAAATCATAAAATGGTTACCTATAATGGGTAGCAACTGAGAGTGATGGACGTGCGTGCGGAGCCTCGTAATGGGCAGTTGGTACACCCCTGCAGGGTTAAATCTTTTTGAGAAGCCGTGTCCACGGTTATGGACGACTTGAGACCTACTCCTTGTTCATAGACAACAACAACTGAGATAATCTTAATATAACTTGATCAACGTGTGTGTGCCTTGACTGCTTCTTCTTCGTTGGGATGCGAAGAGGAGGACAAGGATAGGATAGGTGTTATGTTTGCGTAGTAGGTGGATAGCACGACTTGTTGGAGGCGATTCCTCATCGAATGCTTGGCTTCTTATCTTACTCTCTAGATCGTTAGCCACCTCATAAATGCTAGTGCGGCAGCAACCTCACCACTTACCCCTTCCTTACCATAAACTACTAGTTGTCCTAGAATGACGAGTGATGAAGTCCTTGCTGGGTCAGATGACCACTACAGTTGGATGCTGAGTACCTCTGTACTCATGATACTACCCCCAAACTCTTTTCAGGGTTCTGATCGACAACAGGTATGGTGATCGACGTTTCACGTGGAGACTCGACGACGACTAGTTAGGCGGATCCCGGCGGAGGGCCTGGACCCGTGTGGTTATGGGATCGATGCTTTTTCTCTTTGCCAGTAGGCATTTGCTTGTAGTCTGTACTCAGACATGTATCTTCCGCTGTTGTATTGTATTAAGGCAGTTGTATGCCGATTGTATGAGATGTTGTATCCTGTATCTGTAATGTTGTGATATCATGTTGGAAATCCGGGGCATATGGCTTTGTCATATGTCGCGGTGGGACCGATATGTGCTTCGTCCCCGGATCTGGGTGGAAACACCTAGATCTGGAACAGTACCGCATATCGTGCCTTATAAAAGCTTGATTTAGGCTTGTCCACGGGGGAGGAGAGGGACTAAGTAGACGTTGCGGGCACTGTTGCGTCGCGCTGTCATCCATCCAGCGGCACCATCGCCGTCGGCGTGCTGTGCCATGGTGCCACGGCAATGGGGTGAACCGCGCGGGAAGGGGAGGGTTAGATGGGCTAGGGTAGGTGGTCTTGGGCTGGTTTGGGCCACACTATGCACTTGCTGCACGAGTGGGTTGGGCCTCTTTTGTATTTCCTTTTCTACATTTCTTTTCCCTATTTATTTTCGGTTTTGTAAATTGTTTTATTAGCTTTAGCATTTTCGTAAGATATGGAACTTGTCCCATAATTAGCATTGCACATTGCTAGAGTGCCACAAAAAGTTTGGGCCCCAAATAAGATCATTTGGTATTTTTTTGAATATGCAATGTGAGAAAAGGGTTGTTTTGACTCTGTTGTGATTTTTTTAGAATATTTTATATCTTAATAAATTCCCATACTCATATGGACATGATCCACTGATTATTTGGCATTTTACAAAATTGGTTGCAAAGTTTTTGGACCAAGTTTTATTGACCAGAATGTTTTTAATATTAAGCAAAAGAGATTTTGGATATGATCAAATGCAAAGATAATCAAGGCATGATTTGCAACTGTAATTGCCATTAGCGAAAATGATTACTGTAGTGATTAGTGTTACATAACACTGAGGGTGTTACAAATCTTCCCCACTACAAGAATTCTCGTCCCAAGAATTTAAGCGGTAGAGGGGAAAAGATCGGGGTATTCTTCACGAAGACGATCTTCGCGTTCCCAAGTGGCCTCATCTTCAGAATGATTCGACCACTGACCTTTGAGTAACTTGGTTGTCTTGTTGCGGGTTCGACTTTCAGACTAATCTAGAATGCGGCTCGGATGTTCTTGATAAGACATGTCGTGTTACAATTCTAGCATTTCATGATCCACTGCTTGGATAGGATCCTTGAAGCAGCGACGGAGTTGCGACACGTGGAAGACATCGTGGACTTGGGAGAGGTTTGACGACAACTCCAATCGGTATGCCACTGGTCCACTTCTGGAATGGATACGGAACGGGCCAATGTAGCGAGGAGCCAACTTGCCTTTGATCCCGAAACGATGAGTGCCCCTCATGGGAGTGACACGGAGGTAAGCTTGTTCGCCGGGTTGATAGACCATTTCCTTGTGCTTGCGGTCATAGTTGCTCTTCTGGAGGGACCGAGCAACCTTAAAGTGTTCACGGATAACGCGAACCTGATCTTCAGCATGCTGTATAATGTCCGGACCAATGAGGGTTCGTTCCCCAATTTCTGACCAATTCACAGGGGTTCGACACTTACGTCCATAAAGAACTTCAAAGGGTGCCATCTACAGACTAGCTTGATAGCTATTGTTGTACGAGAATTCAGCAAACGGAATAGATTCGTCCTATTTCTTACCGAATGAGATGACACAAGCTCGAAGCATGTCTTCAAGAACTTGATTGACTCGTTCAACTTGTCCTTGCGACTGGGGGTGATAAGCGGTACTGAAGTTTAGATGAGTGCCCATAGCTTCCTGGAAACTACCCAAAAATCTTGAGGTGAAAATGCTGCCACAATTTGAGCTGATCTCCAACGGAATACCATGGAGGGACATAATTCTGGAAACATACAAGTTTGCTAACTGACTAGCAGAGATCGTCTCCTTGACTGGAAAAAAGTGGGCAACCTTGGAGAATCGATCGATGATGACAAAGATAGCATCATGTCCCTTCTGTGATCTGGGAAAACCAGTGACGAAGTCCATCTCAACTTTGTCTCACTTCCATTCAGGAATATTAAGTGGTTGCAGAGTTCCAGCAGATCTTTGATGTTCGGCCTTGACGCGACGACAAACGTCACACTCTTCAACATAACGGGCAATGTCTTGTTTCATGTTACACCACCAGAAACGCCGACGAATGTCTTGGTACATCTTGGTACTACTAGGGTGAATCGACAAGGGTGTGTCATGAGCTTATTTCATGATGACTGGGGTCAAGTTCGTGTATTCCTGGCTTATTGGAACCACTAGACGATTGTTGAAGAACACGGCCCCTTCATCATCAACACTGAAGGGAGAGGGCTTCCCGTGTGCGATATTGTGCCTAATCTCCTTTATTAAAGCATCATAAGGTTGTATTGTCTTGACGCAGTAATCGAGGTCTGAATTAATAACCAGAGAATTCACATGTCCCTACGGAACAATCTCGAGGTTCAGCTTGCGTAGCTCTTCATATAGAAGTGGCTGCTGTACTTGAACTTCAAGTTCACTACAGTAGGCTTTGTGGCTCAAGGCATCAGCCATCACATTAGCTTTGCCAGGGGTATAATGAATATCCATGTTGAAATCGGCTATTGTCTCGAGCCATCTTTGCTGGCGGAGATTCAGGTCTGGCTGAGTAAACATGTACTTCAGGCTTTGGTGGTCGGTGTAGATCTCACAACGATTACCGACGAGGTAATGTCGCCACAACTTCAATGCGTAAATTGCCGCTGCCAATTCGAGATCATGTGTTGGATAGTTATCTTCATGAGAACGCAACTGACGAGAGCCATAAGAAATCAATTTGCGCGCTTTCATTAGGACACAACCTAATCCTTGATGAGACGCGTCGCAATATATCACGAAGTCCTTCTGAGTATCAGGGGAGCAAGCACTGGGGGAGAAGTGAGATTGTCCTTGAGAGCTTGAAAACTTTCCTGACATTTGTATTTCCACTCAAAGTTGACACCTTTGTGAAGAAGATTAGTTAGAGGCTTGGCAATCTTGGAGAAGTTCTCGATGAAACGGCGGCAATAGCTCGCAAGGCCGAGAAAACTTTTGACCTGCTTGACAGTCCTGGGCGGAGTCCAGTCAAGAATAGCTTGAATACGCTCTGGGTTGATGGCAACTCCATCCTTGGAAATCACATGACCAAGGTAGGTTACTTCGGTAAGCCAGAACTCACACTTAGAACACTTAGCATAGAGTTTGTGTTCTCGAAGCTTTTCCAGTATAAGACGAAGGTGTTCAACATGTTCTTCCTCATTCTTGGAGTATACCAAGATATCATCCAAATAAACCACGACGAACTTGTCGAGATATTCCATGAATATATAGTTCATCATTCGGGAGAAAGTGGCTGGAGCATTGGTTAGGCCAAAGGACATGACGGTATACTCGTATGAACCATAACGAGTAATGAAGGCGGTCTTCGGGATGTCTACCTTACAGACCCGGATCTGATGGTAACCCAACCTCAAGTCGAGTTTCGAGAACACCGTAGATCCAGCAAGTTTATCATATAGATCGTTGATCCAAGGAAGCGGATACTTGTTCTGTATCGTTGCCTGGTCGATAGGTCTGTAATCTTGGACCAACCGGTTCGTGCCATCGCTTTTCTTGACAAAGAGCGAAGGTGCATCCCAAGCGGAGGCTCTGGGACGAATGAATCCTTTCTGAAGTGCCTTGTCAATTTCCTCCTTAAGTTCAAGGAGTTCATGTGGTGGAATCTTGTAAGGACGCTTGGCAATAGGGACGGTGTCGGGCTTCAAGTCGATGACGAATTCAACTTCTCTGATCTGGGGTATCCCCGGCAGTTCTTCTGGTAAGACGTCGGGAAAATCGCGAACGACTAGAACGTTCTCAATTCCTTCCAGAGGTGAGATATTCAAAGCATTCATCATAAAGATCTGTGTTTCAGCATCATGGGTAATTCGGGTGTTGTGGTTAACAATCTCGCCGGAGGGGTGAAAAAGTTGGACAAACTTGGTGCCACAGTACAGTGCGGTATCGTGAGCTTTCAACCAATCCATTCCCAGAATGAGGTCTATGGTGGAAGACGTCAGGATGATGGGGGAAGCAAGAAATTCAATTCCTTCAATTTCAACGGTGGTTTTAGGCACTATATTGGAAGTGCGGCAATGGCCTATCGGGGTGTGAACAACCATCGGTGGGTTCATATTTTCTAACGTGAAGTTATGCGACAACGCAAATGCTTCCGACATGAATGAATGTGATGCTCCTGAATCAAATAAAACAGTAGCAGGTACTGAATTAACAAGAAGGGTACCCATCACGGTAGCGAGTTGTTCCTGAGCTTCTTCAACATCAATGTTTTAAGCATGTCCACGAGCATGAGCAGCAGACCCAGTATTATAGTTGGGGGTCCTGTTGTTTGCACAACCATTTCCGCGGCCAGCAGGGTGAACTACCAGTTGATTCCGTTTCTGGGGGCATTCTCTGGAAAAATGTCTAGGTTGACGGCACGTGAAGCATAACCCATCCTGAGGACGAAGGGTGCAACATTGGGTGGTGGAGGTAGAGCTCTTGGCATCGGCGGTGGCGGAGGCAGACGGGGTGCAGCATAAGAAGGCCTTGGAGCAAGGGCAAGTGACTGGGTCACACTGTTAGGGAGCCAGATGCGATGCTTCTGTGTTGCGCCCGAAGATGAGCCAACGTCACGATCGCGTTTCCGCGAGTCCTCGTGCTCCATCTGGGCAGTCTCAACAGTGATAGCCTTGTTCACCATGGTGGAGAAGTTGGCAAAATCATGAACGGCAAGAGCGAGCCTGAGATCTCAATTGAGGCCACGACGGAACTTCTGCTGCTTGCGGGTATCAGTGGTGATCTCTTCTTCCGCATAGAGAGAGAGGTTGAGGAACTCGTGCTGATAGGCTTCAACAGTCATCTTGCCTTGAGTGAGGTTGCGGAATTCTTCCCTCTTGCGATCCATGATTCCCTGAGGAATGTAGAGGGCGCGTAAGGCGGACTGAAATTCATCCCAGGTGATGATTTCTCCAACTGGCAGTGAACGCTTCTGGGTGCTCCACCACTGAGCAGCGGAGCCTTTCAGGTGATAGGACGCAAAGTTTACATAGTCGACTGGATCGACATTAGCAGACTCCAGGTCATGAGTGATGTCGCGAAGCCAGTCATCAGCATCCAACGACTGAACAGAGTTTCGGAATATAGTGGGTCGAGGCGGGTGAAGTCATGCAAAGTCACTGCGGCATGCTGATGGTGGTGCCCATATTGGTTCTGTTGTGGGAACTGAGCCATGACATTCTCCATGAACTGACGGTCCATCTCGAACTGCTGCATCATTGCGTCCATGTAATCTGGCGGCGGAGGTGGATCGTTGGCACCACGACCACGACCACGACCACCACGACCAGCCATCCTGCTAGAATTTAACAGGGGTATTTCAACGATGAAAATTTAACGAGATACTGGGAACAAGCATGAGGTAATGCGACAACGAAGAGGAGGCACAGATATATAGGAGTAGTCATATAAGACATACACATCCACACACGGAGTCAATAAAAAATCGGGCAGCATAACATCGTAGAAATTAAGGAAAAAGGACACACTAGGCGGTGCGCAGACCGCGGTAAGGAATACACGACATGGCATAGCTAACGCTATGTCAATCACGCCGTAAGAAAACTATTGGCCACAGGAATTTGTGCCAGAGAACGCGTGGCCTGCCCCGAATGAGAAAGGGGATCCGCAGCCCGGGATTTGGGTCAAAACACCTGCGACATGACTCAATAGAGGGATAAGAAGCAGAACGTCGGGTGGAATCAACGAGAACGTGATCCTAATGTTAGAGTTAGTAAACCTTACCAGCAAGGATAAGAGAGCATAGTCCCAGATCATAGGTACGGAGAAAAAGGATCCTAATACCATAGATATCACGACGGGGTGATATCGATGTGGGCCCGTAAGCCAAACATTAAGTTAGCAAAACAGTTTTTCAAAGACTAGATTCAACTTCGACCAAGTAGTGGGTGGGTGGCTTCCTACATGCAATAGACTATGATACCAACTTGTGACGCCCCCAAAATCAAGTTGTGTACAGTAATCATACACACAGGGTACACGACCGAAATCAGGGTGCCACGGTGAGAATATCACAACACAACACAAGACACAAATAAGATAAATCTGATATTACAAATCAGGGATCACGAGGATCCGAATACATAAGTTATACAATAATAATATCTGAGTATATACATAGTTAGTCAAGTTTTTCCTTAAGAAGGCTAGCACAAATAACATCAGAGATATAGATCCAAAAGGCGAGGCCTCCTGCCTGGGATCCACCGAACTACTCCTGGTCGAACTCGATGTCGTAGTAGGCTCCTCATGTAATCTCCTTCTTCTGGGCTCCAACGTCTGATGGAAGCAACCGGTCGGGTATATAAAACAAAGGGAGGAAATAAATCAAGGGTGAGTATCTAGCATAACCGCGAGTCTTATGTCCGCTACTAAGCATTTATGCATTTGTATCAAATGGAAAGGGGAGGCTATATATAGTGGATTGGATTGCAGAAACCAGAATAAGGAAGAGAAACTAGGCCTATCGAAGACTAGCATCTTTCGATGAGTCTTGCAACATGAGGAGAGAATAGCCAACAGTTTATATAAAGCATAAAGTAACAATGTAGCAGAAGTTGCTGCGACATTGTATAATAGTAAGTTGTAATAATTAGCAATGCCTCCGAGATCCCTTCCTCGACTTCCCAGCGAGGAAGAAAACTCGGAACCCACAATTTAGTAATATAGAAGTTTATAGTAGTAGGATCTGGCTTCAACATAAAGTGTCCTGTTACCGTGGACACGACTATACGAATAGATTAATCTTCCCTACATGGGTGCACTTGCGTTACACTACAATGCTCGGATCTCTAGGGTGGCGTACACCTTGTTAGGGAATGCCCCACTGAGGCTATCCGACACTCCGTAGACCATCCTTCAAATTCAACAGAGAGGTCGGGCTTTGGACCCTAACCCCGTGCGCTCAGGAACGGTGCGTGGCTAGCCGGTGAAGCAAAATCAGACCAAATAAGACATCACCGCGCGAGCAAATAAGACACACCACTTCTCGGCGCAGGCAACGGTACTGCTGACGTCTGAAAATTTCTCGAACAAGACTATGAAGCAGGGGAGCCCATAACTCCTTGCCCCATGTGTAGGCAGCGCGTATTAGCAGAAAGCCACTCAAGTCATCCACCGAACCCTTAGTCATTTTATTATATGGCGGAGAACCATTGTCGTTTCCCGACTAATTAACACAACGGACAACGAACAACAGCCAGGACCACCAGTACATCGATGCCTGCCCTGTCGTCCCGTCAAAGCACGCGGTTACCAACAAGGTGAACCGACTCCTTACCTTGTCTCGCGTGTGCTCCTGGAGGAGCTCGACTTTCATGGTTTGGTAACTCCCGCGGCCAAAGATCAGGGTCCAAGCACACCTCTACACTGGTCGTACCCTCCCTGTCGTCCCGTCGCAATACCACTCACGATCACCGTTGGGTCATCTGACTTCTTACCTTTAAGGCCAACCGTTGTTCAGGTCCCTAGGACGGCTATACAGAGTCAGCAACGAGTGGAGTACGAGGATTACTCCTCGATAGATCACACTTGATGTGGCTCGGCAGAGCCGAGGTAGGGGCCTTAGGCGGTGTCTGCATTGTACCGTACCTATGGAAGTTATATATCTTATATCCGCGTTCACTCCCCAGAGTGATCACGCCCCGCTATCTAATCCTAGTTGACTAGCAATGCGCAGGGCTCACTGCTGAATAGTATATATATATTTATATAGGCAGCGTTGGAGAAAGGAAGGTACATCAAGGGGCGACAAAAACAAGCTATGCAATAGAATAGGATTGTAACGTAGCAGCGACAGTAACAATGCCTAGTGCAAGAAATGTACGGAAAATATAGGTGATATATGGGGAAGAGAATGGCTCTGCTTGCCTGGAAGCTCGACGTTAGGGGTAGGGTCGTCGACGAAGTAGTCGTACTCAGCAGCGGTGTAGTCGGCGGCAGCAGCAGGGTCTACCGGAGAATAAAGGGGGGGGGACAATAAATACAAAGAAATCATATACAAACAGATGCACGACATGACAGATGCAACGTTAATGGTGCTCTAACGTAGTACAATGTGTTATGCTCGGAGCGGGAATTCATTCGGGGATGAAATACCGGCTCCGGGTGATTATTGACAGACGGCCTAGAGGGGAAAGGTCCCGTGTTCGTTGTTCTAGAGGGGTGTGGTGGGTAAAAAAATAGCGTGTTCGTATTCGTCATATTTTTCTAATCAATTTTCATGTATAAAGTTTTTCAATCTGAGCTACGGATCAAAAGATATTAAATTTCAAAGTTTTATTCAATTTAAATTAATTTCTGAATTTCTTTTATTATTAAATAAAACATTATCCAGAATAGTGAGAGTTGACCGGTCAAACCTAACCAGTGGGTCCCACTAGTCAGCCTCTGGTTATTTAATTAAATCATTTTATTTATTTTAAAATCATATGGGCCCACGTGTTATACACTGATTGTATATAACTCCATTTTATTTAATCTAAATATCGAGTGGGGCCCAACCGTCATTGACACATGTGTTAATTAATCACTTTTAATTATCCAGGGGTTAGCTTAAGTTATTGGGCCCACATGTCAGTTCCCCAGGGGCATTTTAACTAATTCATTTTAAAACTAAACAAATGGCCTCGGGCCCACTCGTCATAAGGCCAGGGGGGTTATCTCTTGTTAATCTTAATCACATGAGGTTATTATTAGCTGGGGGTTAGTGGCCTGGGGCCCCTTCGTGAGTGGCCTACAGGGGGGAGATAACCCAGCTAACTCGCCGGCGACGAGAGCCACGGCCGTGCGACCATTCCGACGAGGGGCAACGAGGGTGCGCGGCCTTGCGACAAGGTGCGCGCGGCGAGGCAACCAAGACGGTCGGCGCGCCGGCAGTAGCAGGACGCGCCCACGGGGAGCCACGGCGAGCAGCGGGCGACGGAGACCTACAGGACTGCGGCGAGGCACACGGGAGGGCATCCCCATCCACCATTTGGCCCACCTCGGGCATGAATGGGACGGGCACGAGGCCGTGCGTCCATTGACGCAAGTAAAACGGGTGGCACGATCTACAACCCCGGCGACGACGATGTTCCACGGCGGCCGGAGCATGTGAAAGAGGGGAAAATGCACGGTGCTAATCAAGAGCTCGAGACCAGTTGGCGATGGCTGCGGTGCTCACCGGGATCATGCAAAAGGTGGCAATGGGCTTGATGGCTGGCTGGAGCGACGGGGATCGTTCGTCGATTTTATCGGGGCCGGCGGTGATGAAGTCATCGATGTGCCCACTATAGACAGTCCAGGCGCGATTCCTTCCGATGGAAGACGTACACGACGACGACGAGGAGCCTGGACAACTCGACGGGGGCCGGGGAGCTCACTGGACACGCGCGGGCGCGACCATGGCGACGACGGCTATGGGACTGGGTGGGGAAGATGATGGAGAGGTTGAGGAGGGGGAAATCTCGATCTACTATTGTCCACGGGGGAGGGGAGGGACTAAGTAGATGTTGCGGGCACTGTTGTGTTGCGCTTTCATCCATCCTGCGGCACCATCGCCGTCGGCGTGCTCTGCCACGGCGCCACGGTGATGCGGTGAACTGCGCGGGGAGGGGAGGGGTAGATGGGCTAGGCTAGGTGGTCTTGGGATGGTTTGGGCCACACTTTGCACTTGTTGCACCAGTGGGTTGGGCCACTTTGCTATTTCCTTTTTTGCATTTCTTTTCCCTTTTTCTTGTCTGTTTCGTAAATTGTTTTACTAGCTTTAGCATTTTTGCAAGATATGGAACTTGGCCCATAATTAGCATTGCACATTGCTAGAGTGCCACAAAAGTCTGGGCCCCAAATAAAATCATTTGGTATTTGTTTTGAATATGCAATGTGAGAAAAGGGCTGTTTTGACTCTGTTGTGATTTGTTTAGAATATTTTATAGCTTAATAAATTCCCATACTCATATGGACATGATCCACTGATTATTTGGCATTTTACAAAATTGGTTGCAAAGTTTTTGAACCAAGTTTTATTGACCACAATGTTTTTAATATCAAGCAAAAGAGATTTTGGGTCTGATCAAACGCAAAGATGATCAAGGCATGCTTTGCAACAGTAATTTCCATTAACAAATATGATTACCATATTGATTACTGTTACATAACACTGAGGGTGTTACATTTTTCTTTAGTTTGAACACAGACACAAGAGTGTAGTCGTACTTATGGTTGAGGAATTTCAAAACCAAGTCTAGGATTGAGGGTAATCTAAACTAGAAAATTATATGTAGACTTCAATTGTACTGATGGTAGATCATACATAGAACTGACAGGATTAGCAAAGATAGAACTGATAGCGCATACATAGATACAATTTTTCTTCAGTTTGAACACAAACACAAGAGTCTAGTTGTACTTATATGATTGAGGAATTTCATAACCGACAACAAATATAGATGTTCTGATTTAAAACATAATTATTATTATAATTAATCTAAACTAGAAAATTATATGTGGAATTCAATTGTACTGAGCGTAAATCATACATAGAACTGACAGGATTAACAAAGATAGAACTGACAACGCATATATAGATGCAATTTTTCTTCGATTTGAACACAGACACAAGAGTCTAGTTGTACTTATGATTGATGAATTTCAAAATCGATAAAAAATATAGATGTTCTGATTTAAAACCGTAGATCATACATAGAACTGACAGCATTAACAAAGATAGAACTGACAGCGCATAACTGAGCATTATGATGGTTATATTTTTCTCCAATTTTTCCCCAATCTAAACTAGGATACCACAATCAGTTATTTTATCATTTTATGTACAGTAATAACAAATCCGCTAGCTAAATAAATTTCATGAGGGGGAAATATGAGACTAGGGTTTTCTCATACCTATCAGCAGCGGCACTGATGTGGTACACCAGCACCTCATTATCCACGCAGAGTTGGAGGACAACCGCCCTCTGATACATAGACGGATGATCCTTGACGTCGACGTCTGGGTTGAACTCAACGTCGACTCCTATGATTCTCTCTTCCCTTATCCTGCCGCCGAGCATCATCATCATCTTGCTCAGCACCTTGTCCGCCTTGTCTGCTTCACTGGTGCACACGACGTGGAGGCGCTTCTTGCCGTTTGTCTCGACGCCGTAGTACTCACTGGTGTATCTGTAGGGATACGCCATGGCGCTCTATGCAATGGGTGAGAATATGCTCTTCGCCTAATGAAGAGAAGAGAGAGAAGAAATGAAGGAGAATATGGTGGCTGCGGTGGTTCTGCGCAGATGTTAGGGGGCTATTTGAAGGGCGTGGTGGGCTGATGTCACGAGAGTTTACTTCTCGCCCCTCGTTGGTTACCCAAAGTGGAAGGTTGAGATGTAGACAACAGTAAATTTACATCGGTGAAGATACCAAGGTTTGTGTCCAGTAGGACTCAGATAGCGATAAGAAGGTGACAACGGCGCCAGAGATTGGCGGTTGTCTTGGACCTGCACACACAACAGATAACTTTGCTCCCAACGAGTACAAAGGGGTTGTCAATCCCTCCGGCCTTGTTGTTTACGAAGGATAAAACGCACGGGATAATAATGATAGTGATTGAAACGGAAAAGTAAATAAAGCAGTAAATTGATAGCGGGTGTAAACAGTATTGGAAATATGGACCGGGGTCCTATGATTTTCACTAGTGATGTCTCTCTCCCAAAAGACGACAAATTACAGCTGCGCAATTGACAGGATTATGTGCGCAAACCAATGCTAGTTGTGCTATAAAGAAAGGAAGAGGCTCAAAATCACGGGCGGTACGCCAAGATAAGTAGAATGAAATCCATCTGCATCTACCTACTAATCATCCACATTGAGATATCTATCCAGAACATCTCGCTGGTATTAAGTTGCGAATCCCACCCAAAGTGTAAACAGACAGCTGCATTAAAGAACTTTGCGTAAAGTAAACAATCCTTGCACCCGCAAGTACACGCACCGCTGTTTTCCCCCTTGTGGCAACATCACATCCCCTAGACTCATGTTTCTGTCACTCAAGCTAGTCATCGGGGGCATGAACCCACAATCATGCATAACGCTCCCTCTTGGAGTCACTACCTACTACTTGGCCAAAGCAATAAACAGCAACGGAGAACATGCAAGAATTACTTAAGAACATTAATATAAAATAGGAGAATCAAATATATTACTCAAACACAATCTGAACATAATCTCATAATCCATCGGATCCCAGCAAACTCAGCATAGCAACAGCAGAAATATTACATATGTGCCTCGATCATGTAGGGCAGCTCACGAGGTCTAATCCATGAAAAACAAAGAGGGGAGGAGAACATCATATAGCTACTGATCATAGACCCATGGTCCAAGGTGGACTACTCACGGTTCATCCGGGAAGCGTCCATGGTGGTGGAGAAGCTCCCGGAGGTGATTCCTCCCTCCGGCAGGGTGCCGGGAAGAGGTCTTCTGGTGCTCCCGATCTTGGAAGCGCGGCGGCGGCGGAACAGAGGAGAGATCGCGAAAAAGGGTTCCCGTCTCGGTGTTTTTGCGTCACGGGGAATAAATATGCGAAGGGGGGCAGCCAGGGGGGCCACCAGGGGTCCAGGTGGCCCCCTGGCGCGGCCCCACCCTGGGGCACGTCGAGAGGGCTCCTGGGGCCATGGTGGGTCCCCTTTGGCCCCCCTCGGCGATTCGGGAAGCTTCCTGATCATTGATTTTTTATTGGATTTTTCCCGAATTTTTGGAGAACTTTTAATACGGGGGAAACCTGAAATAGAAAAACAGCAGAAAACAGGAACTGGCACTGGGATGCACTGAGTTAATAGGTTAGTCCAAATATGATCAAAAGTGCATGGAAGTTCATCAATATATAAGAAATATCACACAAAAGAGGCATGGAGTAAGCAGAAATTATAGATACGTTTTGGACGGATCAACATCCCCAAGCTTAATTCCTGCTCGTCCTCGAGTAGGTAAATGATAAAAGGATAATTTCTGTGGTGACATGCTAACAACCATATAAGAACTTTTAAGTAAAGCAATCAAGGCATGTAATTCAATTCAAGTCATAACAGGGAAGAGTCTATATTTAGCATTGAAACCAGCAACATAAGAACATAAAGGTGCAAGAGCTCTCGCTGTCCGTGACTCGAATGTCTCCAAATGGTGTTTGCGTGCAAGAAAGGGGATAGGGATATACGAGAAAAAGTATTTTTTGTTGAGAACTCAATCTACTAAAGTTTCACACTTGATCTTCTTTGGAATCTTATCTTGACTCATCCCAAAACCACTAGCCATGTACAAGTCAAAATGATCCACTCGTTTTCGACATTTTGAGCACTCATGCAATGGATGAGCGTAAGCAAGAAAGTTGAAACTTAGGATGGCAAAGAGAGAATATGGTGGAGGAGGAAGACAAAAAGGTGTGAAAGGCTCACATCAATGAGGACAATCATAGGCGAGAGAAAGCCAAATGATAGATATGATGTGAGGAGTAGGGATTGCCATGCAACGGATGCACATATGAGCTAAGGTAAGCTCTCCAATGTAACTAGTGGGGGTGCATCCAACTTGCTTGCTCAAGAAGACCTAGAGCTCATTTGAGGAGGCTCATTATTGGAATATACAAGCCAAGTTCTATAATGTGAACGTCCCCACATAGCTATATGCATGAATGATAATCTCTATGGAGTACAAGATATAAGAGGGAGTACGAGTGTGGATCTCTCAAAAGGAATAGTTGTGTGCCCCCTTCTCTCTTTTTATTTCTTTTTCTCTTTTTTCTATTTTTTTCTATTTTTTGGTGGCCTCAATGGCTCTTTCTATTCCTCTCTCATTTGTCCTCTTTGGGATCTTTTGAATTGTCCTCTTTGGGATATTTTAATTTGTCCACTTTGGGATCTTTTCCTCACTTTAGGGGAAACACTCTATATATTACAAGAAGTATAGAAGATCTTTCACACTTTACAAGGTACTCAAATCATAAAGAAGATGTAAGTATCATGATGTATCCAAATGTATGCCTCTGCCAGTGTAGCAGGATATGCAATGATACTAGCGCGTCATGTAGCAATGATTAGGGCAAGGCCATACTAGCATGCAGATCATCAATCAAGGAAGTAGCATGTATGACATGAAGATCAAGTCATGAGAAGGTGGATGTTGCATGGCAATATATTTCGTAAAGGCTATGGAAATGCCTTGGTAGGCAGGTATGGTGGCTGTTTTGAGGAAGGATATAAGGAGGGTTATGATGATAGAGCGTATCGTGCCGAGGGTTTAGATGTATCGGCGAAGGTGGACGCCAACTCTCGGAGTGAGAAGAAAGTAATGCACAGCACAGGAAAGGCTAGCAAAATATGGGAAGGTGGAAGTCTCAACTTTCGAATACTCACATTAGTCCAAAGAACTCATGCACTTATTATCAGTAACTCTCAATCTAATAAGGAGGTTTCACAAAGAGACAAGTACCCCGAGGAGGAGTGTATGGGGGTTTGGTTATCCTTGCGCATCCTCGACTCATGGTACGTGAGTGTACTCTAATATTCGACCCCTCAGAAGAGTAGTGATCCATCTATTAGCTAAAGTTCTCAACTAATTTTGTAAGTTTTGAAAATAAACACGGATTGCCCAAAATACGACATCTATCACAAATAGGCTAAAGCTCTTGACACCAAAAGTCCAAACATTACTCAAAACAACACCTCAAAACTATTGCAAGTTACTACTACAAAAGAATAGCAACCTCAATTACCTACTCCAAGTCAAGACACAAAACTCAGTGCAACAGGCAAGCTCTCTAAACAAGATAAACATGCAAACTCAAGATAGTTCTAGCAACAAACTAAACAAAAGCTCTTTGAAAATATAAGCATGAAAGCTAAGAGCTAAACATGACAACAGCTATGAAAAAGATAGATAACACACACATCAAAGATAAGCATGAAAAGTCCTATGTTGTGTTCTAGATTTTGAAAGTGGAGCGTGTTTATCTCCCACACAAAGAAATCTGGGTTCTAACTTGTTATGAACTGCAAGCAAATCTAAATAAAACTAAAAATAAAACCTAAGAGTGAGACGCTCCAAGCATAGCACATAATGCATGAAGTGATAAAAATATAGTAAAACGAGAGACGAACTGATAATTGTTGATGGAGAAGGGGATGCACGGGGGCATCCCCAAGCTTATACGCTTGAGTCTCGTTGAATATTTCTTGGGGATGCATGGGGGCATCCCCAAGCTTGAGCGCTTGACACTGCTGAATCTTCTTTCATCATATTCCCTCGCAACTTGAAAACTCCCTTCATACATAACTCATCATAATCTGATTAGCGAGGTTAGTGCCCATAATAAAATATTTTTTCCTCTACTTGAAATAAGATATTCTTGAAGACCTACTATTTATCGAGTTTTCCAAAAAGTTTTTGCAAAGAAAAAGCAAGCTTAAGGTTTGCAAAATGAAGGAAAGGCAAAATAGGACAGAATCTGTGAAAAACAGACCAGCAGGTAGTAAAGAATTTTTTAGGGATACTTCTGCAACTCAAATAAAAAAACGCAGAACATACAAAAGTTTCGTAATTGTATAGAGCATTCTGTGTAAAAAATTCATCTCAAAAAGATGAACTGGGATTTTTCTGTGATTTTTCTAGTCACGAGGACCGAATCTGTTTTCTGGACATCATGTCACAACTTTCACTTCCCTTGTCATATGAGGCTATGAAAGGCACAAAGCTTGAAAAGTAAAGATAAAATGATGTTGCTACAGTATTAAAAATCATCAAGACCACTAAACACACAAGAAAAACAAAAAGGAAATCCTAAATTTGTTGCGGTCTGCCTCCCGAAAGCGCTTCTTTAAAGCCATTAGTTAGGCTTAATGCAAATAGATCAAGTCTTTTCAAGAAAATAACTAGCCCATGTGATGGACTCAAACGGCAACTTAATCTTTTTCCTAGGGAAGTGTTCCATCCCTTTATTGAGAGGGAATTGGAATTTTATAATCCCTTCTTTCATATCAATAATAGCACCAACGGTGCGAAGAAAAGGACGTCCCAAAATAATTGGACAAGAAGGTTCACATTCAATGTCCATAATAGTAAAATCAATGGGAACATAATTGTCATTGAAAATGATAAGAACATCATCTATCTTCCCCAAAGGTTTCTTTACGGAAGAATCAACAAGACGAACACCAAAAGAACAAGGATCAAAAGGTTTCCATTCAAATATATCATACATTCTTTTGGGCATAACGGAGGTACTAGCTCCAACATCACATAAAACATAGCAAGAAAAGTTATTCAACTTAATTTTAATCATAGGATCCCAACCATCTTCTAGCTTTCTAGGTATGGAGGCTTCTACCCTAAGCTTCTCCTCCCTAGCTTTGATGAGAGCATTAGTGATATGCTCCATGAAGGCAAGATTAAGTGTGCTAGTGTGGGGGTCTCTAGACATCTTGTGAAGGAAACGAATATCTTCAGAAAGGGTGCAATTTATTAAAATCAAGGTCTCTACTATCAAGTAAGGTGGTACTAGTGTCCTTTAGGCTCACTTGTTTGGTAGCTTCTATAGTCATAGGAATTTCTTCTTCTACGGTTGAGGTCATAGCATCACCATTGATAGGTCCTATGGGACTAGGGGTGCATCGGGTGCTAAGAGTTTGGATATCCTCAACAACTTGGATAGTAGCAATAGTATAGTGTGTAGGAAGGCTCTTAATTCTATCTTCTTCCTCCTTTATGGTTGAAACCACTTCAGGTTTAGCTGCCATCTGGTTTATCAAAGTAGCCTGTGTGTGAGACATATTGGAAACTTGGGTTTTCGTGGTGGTGAGCCTAGTCTGAAGGTTAGAGATCTTAGTGTTCAGACTCTCTAGTTGTCTACCAATGTCTTGCAAGATAGAAGTATGCTCATCTAATTGTCTAGAGAAGGTCCTATTTTGTTCATACTGGGTGTGCATGTAGTTCTTAGTGGCCTTCTCTATTTCCAAAAGTTTCTCGTAACTAGGCATGTCTCTATCTCTAGGGGTAGAGTTTCTGGTGCTAGGATAAGTGTTGCTGTTCCCATAGGTGTTGGAGGGGAACAGTCTAGGATTGCTACCAGAGTTACTCCTATGAGCATTGTTGTTGAAGTTGTTTATAGAGATAAAGTTCACATCTACTTGATCTTGAGCAATCAAAGAATTTAAAGGAACATCTTGAGGATCAATAGGAGATTGCTTGGTAAGTAGAGATATAATCAAGTCAACTTTTTCATTTAGGGAGGAGATCTCCTCGACAGAGTTTACCTTCCTACCTGTTGGAGCTCTTTCGGTGTGCCATTGGGAATAGTTGGTCATCATCTCATCGAGAAGTTTTGTGGCAGCACCAAGTGTAGTTGACATAAAGGTTCCTCCCGCGGCCGAATCTAGCAAGTTCCGCGAGGTATAGTTCAAGCCTGCATAAAAAGTCTGGATAACCATCCAAGTAGTCAAACCATGCGTAGGGCAATTCTTAACAAGAGATTTCATGCGTTCCCAAGCCTGGGCAACGTTTTCGTTATCCAATTGTTTAAAATTCATAATAAAGCTCCTCCATTGGATAATCTTAGCAGGGGGTAGTATTTCCCAATAAAAGCATCCCTGCACTTATCCCAAGAATCTATGCTATTCCTAGGCAAGGATTGAAACCATATTTTAGCTTCCTCTCTCAAGGAGAAAGGAAAAAGCTTAAGCTTAACAATATCACCATCTACTTCTTTGTACTTTGCATATGACAAAGCTCAATAAAATTATTTAAATGCAAAGTAGCAGCATCTCTAGCACCAGAGAATTGATATTTCATAACAAGGTTCAGCAAAGCAGGTTTAATCTCATAAGAAGGATCTGAAGTAGAAGTTGTAGCAATAGGAGTGCAGATAAAGTCACTGTTGTTGTGACTAGTGAAGTCACACAACTTGGTGTTCTCAGAGGAACCCATAGTAGAAGCAAGCAAGATAACTATTTTTTTGATTTTTGATAAAGGACACTGAAGCAAAAAACTGAAAGGTAAACAAACAAGACTAAAAAGCAAAGATAAAAGATAGTGTGCAACTCCCCTATCTTGAAGAGTGGATTCCCCGGCAACGGCGCCAGAAATTGGCGGTTGGCGGGACCACTCTTTTGCTGCGCTTCAGAATCCCCGGCAACGGCGCCAGAAATTGCTTTGATGTCACGAGAGTTTACTTCTCGCCCCTCGTTGGTTACCCAAAGTGGAAGGTTGAGATGTAGACAACAGTAAATTTCCCTCGGTGAAGATACCAAGCTTTGTCTCCAGTAGGACTCCAATAGCGACAAGAAGGTGACAACGGCGCCAGAGATTGGTGGTTGTCTTGGACCTGCACACACAACAGATAACTTTGCTCCCAATGAGTACAAAGGGGTTGTCAATCCCTCCGGCCTTGTTGTTTACAAAGGATAAAACACACGGGATAATAATGATGGTGATAGCAACGAAAAAGTAAATAAAGTAGTAAATTGATAGCGGGTGTAAACAGTATTGGAAATATGGACCGGGGTCCTATGATGTTCACTAGTGATGTCTCTCTCCCAAAAGACGATAAAATAGCCATGCGAGGTAAACAAATTACAGCTGGGCAATTGACTGGATTATGTGCGCAAACCAATGCTAATTATGCTATAAAGAAAGGAAGAGGCTCAAAAGCACGGGCGGTACACCAAGACAAGTAGACCGAAATCCATCTGCATCTACCTACTAATCATCCACCTTGAGATATCTATCCAGAACATCTCGCTGGTATTAAGTTGCGAATCCCACCCAAAGTGTAAACTCAAAGCAACAGACAACTGCATTAAAGAACTTTGCGTAAAGTAAACAATCCTTGCACCCGCAAGTACAAGCACCGTTGTTTTCCCCATTGTGGCAACAACACATCCCCTAGACTCATGTTTCTGTCACTCAAGCTACTCATCGGGGGCATGAACCCACAATCATGCATAACGCTCCCTCTTGGAGTCACTAGCTACTACTTGGCCAAAGCAATAAATAGCAACGGAGAACATGCAAGAATTACTTAAGAACATAAATATAAAAGAGGAGAATCAAATATATTACTCAAACACAATCTGAACATAATCTCATAATCCATCGGATCCCAGCAAACTCAGCATAGCAACAGCAGAAATATTACGTATGTGCCTCGATCATGTAGGGCAGTTCACGAGGTCTAATCCATGAAGAACAAAGAGGGGAGGAGAACATCACATAGATACTGATCATAGACCCATGGTCCAAGGTGGAGTACTCACGGTTCATCCGGGAAGCGCCCATGGTGGTGGAGAAGCTCCCGGAGGTGATTCCTCCCTCCGACAGGGTGCCGGGAAGAGGTCTTCTGGTGCTCCCGATCTTGGAAGCGCGGCGGCAGCGGAACAGAGGAGAGATCGCGAAAAAGGGTTCCCGTCTCGAGGTTTTTGCGTCACGGGGAATAAATAGGCGAAGGGGGCAGCCAGGGGGCCACAAGGGGTCCAGGCGGCCCCCTAGCGCGGCCCCACCTTGGGGCGTGCCGGGAGGGCACCTGGGGCCCTGGTGGGTCCCCTCTGGCCCCCCTCGGCGATTCCGGAAGCTTCCTGATCTCTGATTTTTTATTGGATTTTCCCGAATTTTTGGAGCACTTTTAATATGGGGGAAACCTGAAATAGAAAAACAGCAGAAAACAGGAACTGACACTGGGGTTCACTGAGTTAATAGGTTAGTACAAATATGATCAAAAGTGTATGGAAGTTCATCAATATCATAGCACACAAAAGAGGCATGGAGCAAGCAGAAATAATAGATACGTTTTGGACGTATCATGGGCGTGGGGCGATCGTTGGCTATCCTTGCGGTGGTGGAGAGGATTGTGGAACCGTCCGACGAAAGTGGGGGGAGGTGGGGAGGTGGTTAGGGGGATAACTACTGAGTTCTCAAGAGTCGGGCCTTTTTCTACGGGGGGGGGGGGGGGGGGGGAGTCGAACTGAATAGTCACGCGAAGGCGCACTGATTTGGATTATTTATTTTTAAAGTAATCTGACGAGCGGGGGGATTTTTTTTCTGAACTGATAAGTATTGTACCTTTTTATTCTTTTTTGAACTTATCTTCACAATTGGGACCTATCTTTTTCTGTGTTTTGTTTCTATGTTATATTATATTTTGATCATTCTTTTTGTTAACTAGTATTTTTGAACATATGGAATATAAGAAATTCAATTCTCAATTTTAAGAGCTCATTTTTTAATAGTAGATATATTACATTTTGAACACCTATACTGAAGCCGTTACTCTTTCAGAACTGAGCGTGTTCTCATCATCTGAAACTTACTACGTGAAATGAATTGACAACAGTGTCATGTTCAACAAGATTGTAAGATTATGATGTTCAATCCACAAACACATCATACATATGCGGTTCTTTTTTCAGCGACTTGAATGATAGACGAATGAAACAAACACAAGCAAAAGAGCATGACAATAGTTTTTTTTTTCTGTTTTTGAATAAATCTTGATGAACTAGCCAGTTCGTAGCCTTTTGATCCGCCTTACTAGTTGTTGCTGCGGTTGCTTTATTTCCACCTTGCTTTTCACTTGTTTGTCGTTTCCTCTTTGAGCTTCACTTTCTGTTTCATCCTCAGAAACATCATCTTCAATGTCATCTTCCATGTCCTCTTGTCCTGATTGTGTATTCTCCTCCTCAAACTCTTCTTATCATCTTCATCTTGCTGTCGTTGTTTTCTCCTTGATGTTCCTGTCTTTTGCTTCTGCGCCTTCTTCTTGTTGCCACTTGGAAGATCAGTGCATGTCGGGCACGTGCGCGCATTATGGTCTCTAACAAGGCCGCAGATGCCACATGCCCGTACGCCTTTAGGTTTGCCATTCTTGTTGCACTCAACTCGCCTCACGGGAGGGTGCGCCTTGTTTGCTGCTGCTTGCGCTGCTTCTGTCTTCTTCTTACGCCCTTTGTTTGCTAAGTATATTGGTGGTTTTATTACCCTGCGCTGCTCATCTTTGTTGAATAAGGCATCCACACGTTGCTCCACAGACCGATGATTATTTTTTTGCCCTTCCACTCTCGCGCCTCTTGCTCGCACTCGTCATTTTCGGGTAAAGTTCCAAGGTGGTTCATTTCAGTCAATGTTGTGGTGACTGATGTGCGAGAGGTGATAATGGCTTCTCTCCCTTCATTGGTTACCCCCAGTGGAAGGTGAGATGTAGGATAACAGAAAATTTACCCTATGTAGAGGATATGGTTTGTCTCCCATAGGACTCCGAAGGCGACAAGTAGGTGACAATGGCGCTAGAAATTAGGTGGTTGACATGGATTTACACACGGACATAAATAAATTTGCTCCCAACAAAGTTCAGAGAGGTTGTCAATCTCTTTGGCCTTGTTTTTACAAAGGATCAAACGCAAGGGATAAAGGATAATAGTAATTTCAACTAGAAAGTAAAAGAAGGATATAAATTGAGCGTGTAAACAGTGATGAGAATATGGACCGGGGTCGCGTGATGTTCACTAGTGATGTCTCTCTCCCAAAAGACGATAAAACTGCTATGCTAGGTAAACAAATCACAGCTGGGAAATTGACAGGATTAAAAACGCACCGCAATGCTAACTATGTTACAAAGAAAGGAAGAGGCTCAAAAGCATGGGCGGTACGCCAAAATAAGTTGACCAAAATCCAGTTGCATCTACTACTAATCATCCACCTTGAGATATCTATCCAGAACATCTCGCTGGTATTAAGTTGCGAGACCCACCCAGAGTGTAAACCCAAAGCAACGGACAACTACATTAAAAGAACTTTGCGTAAAGTAAACAATCCTTGCAACCGCGGTTACAAGCACCGTTGTTTCCCCCCTTGTGGAAACAACACATCCCCTAGACTCATGTTTCTGTCACTCAAGCTAGTCATCAGGGGACATGAACCCACAATCGTGCATAACGTTCCCTCTTGGAGTCACTACCTACTACTTAGCCAAAGCAATAAACAGCAACGGAGAACATGCAAGAATTACTCAATAACAAAAATATAAAAGATAAGAACCAAATATATTACTCTATCACAATCTGAACATAGTCTCATAATCCATCAGATCCCAGCAAACTCAACATAGCAACAGCAGAAAGAATTACATATGTGCCTTGATCATGTAGGGCAGCTCATAAGGTCTCATCCATGAAGAACAAAGAGGGGGAGGAGAATATCACATAGCTACTGATCACGGACCCATGGTCCAAGGTAGACTACTCACGGATCATCCGGAAAGCGTCCATGATGGAGGAGAGGCTCCCGGAGGTCAGTCCTCCCTCCGGCAGGGTGCCACCAGGGGTCTAGGCGGCCCCAAGGCGCGACCCCACCCTAGGGTGCGCCGGGAGGGCGCCTGGGCTCCTAGTGGAGGCCCTCTGGCCCCACTTTGGTGATTCCGGAAGCTTCCGGTACGCTAAATTTTATTGGATTTATCCCGAAGTTTTGGAGCACTTTTAATATGGGGGAAACCTGAAATAGAAAAACTACAAAAAACAGGAACTGGCACTGGGGTGCACTGAGTTAATAGATTAGTCCATGTAACATCCCAAATTTTGGAATGTTAATAAATTAATTATAATAATGATTGTTTGCTTGATCTGATTGATTTTCACTAGGATCTGAAACTTTTGGATTTGGATTGAATATTAAAATGAGAGGGAATAAAATGACTTTTCCTAATATTCATTGTTGGAGCTTTGGAATTTAGTATTTAAAACAAATCCATTAAATTAAAATGAGAGAAGGTAATATGACTCCTTCAATATAAAAGAAAATTGGAAATGTTTTAAATATTTATTTTTATTTTTATTGGAGTTATTTAAATAAGTTTCCAATAAAAAATAATTATAACATGAGAGAAGATAAAATGACTTCTTCAGAAAAATTGAGTGGAAACTATTTAAATAATTATTCGAGACTTTTGTGAATTTATAAAATATTTTATAATTAAATAAAGTCATTGAAAATGTATTTATTTTTATTTATATTTTTGGAAAATATATTCATTGCATAATTTTATTTAGATTATTTCATGAATTTAGAAATTTATTTCATATTTTCTGATAGATATTTTATTTTATAGAATTATTTGAAGTTCCGTTTTATATATAGAAAAATCGTGACCACAGTTGGGCCACCCATCCGGCCCAATAGTGCTTTCTCTCCCGTGGGCGGTTTGGGCCTGAGTCGGTTTGAATTGTTTTTTTTTCTCTTTTTCTTTTGTCTCCCTATATAAATAGATTGTCCAGAAAACTTTCTTTTCTAAAAAAAGGAAAACCTAGCAGCGGGGCCCGTTTCACCGGAAACCGAGCCACCGCCGCCGACTTCGCCGGAAATCCGCCGCCGCCCCGTATACGCCGCGCCAGACACCTCTCGCGCGCCCGCGCCGTCCACTGGACGCCTCCAGACGCCGCCGCCACCCCGCCTCCGGTTGGCTTTGGCCTGAGCGCCCCGCCGCCATAGCCACCCCACCGGCCGGCCACCACCACGGCGCGACGCCGCCCGCACCGCGCACCTCCCGCGCCCATGCGTCGTCCCCTGGCCGCCCGTCGCACGTAGCCGCCACCTCGCCGGACGCGAGCGCCGTCGCCGGCCGCCGTCCACTTCGCCGGACCACTGACCGCCGCCGCCAGCCGCCACTGCAGTTCGCCGGAACTGCCGTGCCGCCAGCCTCCGCCGCCGGTGACCCATGGCATCCCAGCCGCGGGATCCCGATCCGGTGGCCTAGATCAGATCTACAATTAGGGTTAGGTTTTAAAAAAAAAACCCCAGTTCGGTCAACTTCGGTTTTCTCCGGTTTTTCATCGGTTAAACAACAACGGACCGATTCCCTATACAGTGAACGTTCACTGGTTAACTCCCAAAACAAACGTTGTTCGTTCGATAGCAACAAGGGCCTGTTCTTGATGCAAATTTATTTTTATTCACAGATAAGTCCTTTTTCACAGATTTTACCCCAGAATCTCCGTAGTCGTATCTTCAAAACCGTGTATCAGAATTACATGATTCTTTATCCTACGCGCTCGTAGTGATCTGTAGTTTACCATAGATCCAACCTTTCACACATTTGAAAATTTTGAATTGAATTTATTTAAATTCAAATTCAAACTTCTGGAGGCCATATCTTTTATACCGTTGATCCAATTCGATTAATTCTTTTTCGTTGGATCACTCATGTCATATATTTCTATTCATATCATTTATCCACCATATTCAAATACTTTTTGATCTGTTTGAATTTAAATTTAATTCAAACCTCAACCTGCTATGACTCGTGTTGTAGTATTCCATTTCGCGTGATTCTTTTTGCATATTGGAACATTTGAAACATTCTATCGGCCATATCCACACCTTTTCATATTGGCATGATGTTAACCTTGAATTCATAATGCCCTTGGTCATAATCTTTTATATCAGCAATCGTTTTTCCATTGACTCTCTCGAGTTCAACTTCCACCTGTCACCTTCGAGCACATCGACACTGGTGCCATGTCAAGCCTTTTTGTTTTTGTTTTGTTGCTAAAACCTTTGTGTTTGATTTGTTAATCTTTTGGTTCCTTTTAGCGTGATTGCTTATGTGGTATCTTTCCTTTAAGATAGATTGCTCGGAGTGTGACGAGTAGAGTTATCTGGATCGTGAGAGCGAAGAACTTCAACGAATGTATAAGGCAAGTCATACTTTGACCATTTCACAACCTATATTTTTACTTATGCATGTAGCAAATATCACCCTATGCATGTGTAGAAATTTCTATATTATTATTGCTGCAAACCTAGTAGGGTAGACATATGATCTTATCCTGTTTTCTTAGACAACCTAGCACGTGCTTTCTATATATTTGCTATGCTTGTAGACGTGGATTGGTTTGAGATTACATTGAGCTATGTGAGGATTTAATGACTTGACTAGCAAACCTTTAATTAGAATACACTTCTGGACGGGCAGGGAGTGCTTCCTGGGGGCTCATGCCTTATCTAAGGTGAGACCAGGTTGTACCCCTAATGGTTGGTTTTGGTGGTCGACAGTACCTCATGGTATCTACCCTCTGAACGTAAGTGGGCGCCGTCCAAGCTCAAAAGACCAGACATACTTGGTGACTAGGAGCTTCCATGTACAGCCGCTAGCCATATGGGCTCTGGCTTAGTTGAGTACGATGTAGGAAGCCTCTCCCGTGCAAATCTAGCAGATGTAGATGTGATAGGTGGTACCGGCTTGCCGTTGGGTGTAGGTGACCTCTTCTGAAAGACTTCATCTCAATCTTCGGGTTGAGTCCAGCGGGAAAAGTGTACTAACCTCTGCAGAGTAAAAAACTAATCATGATTAGCCGTGTCCCTGGTTATGGACGTCCTTGAGCTACTAGACATTACTGTTACTGGAGGATCTTGACAGATGAAACACCTTAATAAACTTGAGTGGGCAAGATTTAATAAAGGGTGTGGATTGGAACTGGTGTGCCCAGTTCAATCTTAAGTAGTAAGTTAAACTAAAATTTTGACTTAGGTAGATTGGGAAAAATCATCTTTCTGCAAAATAAAACCATAAGCCTTTCCTTTGACTTATCCTTGCATGTAGCGATAGGTCTGTTATATCCTTTTCCGTGTGACTTGTCGTACAAATCAGATGTACTGACCCGTTGTCTGGATGTAACCTTCGGTGTTGCAGGATTATATACGACGAGTGAGTGATGCGATGTAGGGTTACGATGTGTATAGTCAACTTGCCGGTGGAGTTGATGGACGCCACGAAGCTCTTTATTGTTTTTCCGCTGTATTCTATTTGTAAGCTAGCCTTGAGCTATGCAGGTATGATTTATTGTAATACTGGATCTTCGATGTAATATATATGAAATGTGGTTTATCCTTCATATTACATCATGTACTGTGTGTGCTAGCTATTGATCCAGGGACTAGCACGGAATGCACAGAGACTTGGATTCTTAGTGAATCGGGTCATTACAGATGGTATCAGAGCCCATGTTGACTGTAGGTCGTGACCCTAGGAAATGGATAGGAAAAGCCATAGGAACAAAATTATTTTTATCACTCTTTAGTTAATTACTTTTCTAACTAGTATCTCTCATCTATTATTCATCTTCTAAACTCCTTGTCTTGTTTAAATGTAAATACCCTTCCGAATTGCTTATGCCCCTGAAGACATGATTTTTGAGAAGTATATCATCAAAATCATGGATAAAATGAAGTCACCACTACCAGAACTAGAAGGAATATCCTACGGGGTTCATTAAGTTTGGCACTGAGGATCTTTAAAAGATCAACTTAGCAGGGAAGGATGAAGTTTAGATTCAGACCACCACTTTTAGGTGAAGTTAGATAAACGATTCGAGCGTAGTATGATCAGATCGTATGTCTTGCACATATGACCTTACTCTAGGATTTGTTTGTGTGGTTTGATTTTTGCGACTTGAGTGATTGTTGTTATGTGTTTTTGTTTGCAAGTAGGTGGTTGCCTTATTCTTGTTTGTGTGCATAGGCTTGGTGCTATCTTTAGATTGTTTTCTTGTCTGTATCCTAGTGTTCCCCTAACCCTTGTCGTTTGGGTTCAATAGATGGAGTATGAAGTAGGACTCGCCTTTTCTGGGGCGATGACAAGACTTAAGGTGGAGCGATGGATTAATAATATGGAGGAGCACATGGAGAATAACAAGGTTGGAAGTGAGGACATGGTCCACTATGCTCTCAAGTACTTTGAAGAAGAGGCTGCTACTTGGTGGAGAATGCATCAGGCAATTAACGAATCAAGGAGGGAGATTACTTTTGGAAGGAATTTACAAATATTTTGTAGGGATCCTACCTCATCACCTCGATGCAAAGGACGGTAAACCGTAAGAGGCTCCGTGCTTGCACAATTTGCGTGGAAGTAGGACAGTCCTATGAAGGACACCAAGATGGATGTCCCTATTGTGAGGAAATGCACTGTCACAACCCTAGTTTTGGTATGTGCTTTTATTACTAGAAATAATTGCATCATGTTTAATTTCCTTGGTTTAAGAATTGGGGATTTGGAAAAGCCTCAAAAAGAATTTAAATAAAAGGGCCAGATAAAAAGTTTTTCCAAAATTCCTCCAAACAATTTTGAAAAGTCCTATAAATGAGTGTGATCATTTTAAAAATGATTTGGAGTCAAACCCATGCTCATGGATTTTTCAAATATTCAAACAGAGGCTTGGAAATTAAATTTAAATGCTATTTGAATTGGATTCAAATAATTTGAATTCCAAAAATCTTCAAATCTTGGGAGTGACTAGTAGTATGTCACATATGTCCAAGATAAAATTTTGGGGATTTAAAAAAATGCTTTAGTATTTTTTTCAGAGCAAAACAAATAAAAACAGAAAGCAGAAAAAGAAAAAGAAACAAAAAGGCTGAAAGACACTTACCTGGCCCACCTGGCCCAGCTAGCCGTCCCAACCCGCCAGGGGTACATGCGTCTTCAACCCCTGGCCAGGCAGGCAGGCAGCTCGCCGGCGAGCCCGGCATGGACGCCAGGCAGCTGCCTGGTTGCCCCCTCCCCTTAATCGGCGCCGTGGAGACGCCCAAGCTCTCCTCCTCCATTTCCCCCTCTCCCTGGACCTCTCCCCTCTCGCCTCTCCGTTTTTCTCCGCCGCACCCGAGAGGAGTCGTCGTCGCCGCTGTGCCCAGACGCAGCCAACGGACTCCTACTGCCAAGCCGAGGTGTCCGCCGTGACCGTCGTCGCCGTCTTCGTCGAGCACCGCCTTCAATCGAGCCGACGAGCCCCCGAGGGTGACGCACCCATCTCCGACTTGCCGCCGGTAGCCGTGAGCACGTCGCCAAATTCGACGCCGGCGCAGCTCCTCCGACCCCTCCGTGCTGCTCTACAGTCTCAGGGTGAGGCTCGCCGTCTTTCCCCTCTCCTCGTGGTCGCAGCCGTCGCCCCAGTCACCGTTCCCGTCGGACCCGAGCACGGCGTCCGTGCTCCGTCGTCGCCGGCAGGGCTCTAGGCCACCCCGAGTTCCCTGGCCTGCACCAGTGCGTGCGCGAGGCCACGGCAGCCGAGTGGTGCCCCTCGCGAGCCCCCTGGTGGCCGGAATGCCCCCCTCCAGTGAACGCCGCCGTGCGGTTTGGCCACCGGCGGCTAACCGCCGGCCATGCCTACGTGGCTGGCTTAATTAGGGGGCTAACCCCCTGTTTAGTTTGGCCTAAGCCACTGACAGGTGGGGCCAGCCCCCTCTAATTAAATCAAAATTTTAATTAAACAGAGGAGTTTAGCACTGTGTCACTGACCATGTGGCCCCACATGTCAGCCCCCCTGTGACATCAGCATTGCATCATGCTGATGCAATAAGTGATTTCTCTGTTTAATTTAATTCCAGGAAATTCCAGAAATTGTTTAAATCTTTGAAATTCAATAACTTTTAAACCATAACTCCAAATCAAAAGTGTAATATATGAAAAATCATCAGAAAAATGCAAGGATTCCAAATATCATATTTTCATGGATGAAAAACACATCTATGATGATGGAACAGTAGCATTTAGCTATTTGGGTTATTTGGAATAATTCAAAATAAATGTTTAAATCATTTCAAATTAAATCTTTGCAATGCCAACCTTATCACATGAACATCAGAGGCATTTCATACACATGACAACATGGTTTACCATATCCAAACATTAGCAAATGCAACTTGGGATAATTCGAACAACATTTGGAGTTTGAATTTGAATTTCTTATTCAAATCAACTTCAATTAACTTGTTGCAAATTGAACCTAGATCACATCAGTACCATCCCATGATTCATTCTTGAATGTGCATTGCAATGTGATGTTTACATTGTTGTTGTTGTCTTGGTGTTTGCTTCTTCTCGATAGATCCATCGCCGGACGTAGTCCCTGTTTTCTCCGAAGAGTGGCACCCCCGAGTCTTGACAATAAGGCAAGAAAACCCCCTTTGATCATATCTATAAAAACCTAGTTTCCCTCTTGTTCTCTTATGCATGTTTAGGTGATTCACATGTTACCGTTCTACCGCTAATTGAACCCATCCTTTGCATGACCTATCATTGCTGCCACAGTATTAAGCAAACCTCAACCTAGCAGATACAATGTTTGTTTGTGTTCATCATGTGGCCCTTCATCCATGATATGCTATGCCATGCTAGAGTTGTTTGCAATAAAGTTGATCCATCTGGGTAATGTATCGGGATGGTAGTGAACACATGCAACAAGGTGGTAACGTGTTGATGAAGTCACCCTAATATAAGTGAACAATGAGAGTCTGTGTAGGAGTACACAGTGGGTTGTCTCATTTACACTGCCCTAGGCCCCGAGTTCTTGTGTTGTGATCCAAGACACAGATTACTACCACATGTTGGCCTCATTGACCCCTCTCGACCTATTAACTCACCCCGACTATGGTCCAGGATTCTCATGGGTTAATTGTTATTCTATTTGCTTTCATAACGTAGCACGGTTTTAGGCAAGCGCATCACCATCCGTCGAGGTGGGCTTGTCGGACCGTCCATACATCGTCTGGGTCCTGAACGGAAACCCCGGCCGGATTCCCGATTGGGGTACATACTCAGATAGGCGATCCCCTGGACTAGAGTTGGAGCCGTGAGGTAAATGTCGTGGTACTATCCTCGCCGACACCGCTTGAAGGTGACGAGTTCTAGGCGGTAAGTGGTAGCTACGTATGTGAAGAAGTACACCCCTGCAGGGTTAATGAACTATTCAAATAGCCGTGTCCGCGGTTATGGACTACTTGGAGATCTTTACTTGATTATTAGACAACTTAAATGGATACTCTAAAAATCTCAAGATAAGTGTGAGTACTTTGGGTTGCTTCCTCGTGGGGAAGTAGAGGAAGGATCCATGGTTGTGTATTGATGTGGTGATCAAGATTAGATGGACTTGTGTGCGCCTCTCATCTCAATTCTATGTAGTCGTAGTACAGGATAGCCAAGTCAAAGCTTTCTGCATTACAACCCCACTTGCCTTTACCTTGATACCTGAGCATGAGTAGTATAGTTCTTACGTAAGTCTTGCTGAGTACGACTTTGTACTCACGTTTGCTTATTCTATGTTTTAGAGACGAGACCACTGAACCTGATGGTGGCCTCCCCCTCAAGCTCGACGTCGACGAAGTAATGTAGTCCCAGACAGCATCCTGGTCCCTCTGGAGGGTCGTTGTGTTTTCTTATAGGCTTCTTAAGCCATTTGTTAACCTTGTCTTTACTAAGACATAATTTGCTTCCATTGTTGTTTGATGTAATGTTGGATCACAGTGATGTGATCCCTGCTTGTAACACTACTATATCTGCTCTGTTTAGCAGATGCAATAAAGCTATGAGTTTGTAGAGTTCATGTTGTGTTACCTGCTGTTATACACTTGGCATGCATGCTGCGTGTATGTTTATATCGTGCATGTCATGTGTGGGGTTCGATGCCTTAGTTGTGCTCTCGCCGGCGGTCTTTTATACACCAAGTGGCCCTTAGATGTGCGCAGCTTGGGGCATCGCGATGCGATTGCTCGTGACTCTGTCACGTGGCACACTTTGTTGTATGATTGAGCTCGCCCGAGACCCCGACTAAGAGATCGGGCTGGAGTCTGTTTATGTAAGTGTTATAATTCAATCGATAATATGGTTGAGGCGACTTCTCTATGAGTATGGGATTTCACCACCCATAATCATTTAGACTTGTGAGCGGGCGATGAGGACCCATCTCAGTTGATCATCCGGCCTGGATGGGATGCCCCTCACGTTCGATGCTTTCCGAGAGTGTTCTGTGCTTGGCCTTGTCTGCTTAGACAAGTGGGTACGACTCTCGGCTCTTCATATCATTGAGTTGTAGCAGGAATTATATATGCAAACCCCGGGTCTCGACAGACTTGGTATCAGAGCAGGACTGCCTGTAGGATTAGTAAACCTTGGCCGAAGTCGAGTCTAGCATTCTATAGTTATATAGTTACTTTGGGTATAAGGGAACAACGTAAGGCTTCATTTTTCTCCCTACCCTCATCGATCTGAGTTCTGAGTCACCCTCATCTTTTATACGGGGAGATAGGACTAGGCTCATCTATGTCTATACTAGAACATCTCGTTGTGTGCTTCTCATTAGCTGTAGGAATGTTTTGGTTGTCTAGAGTCACCATTTCATCAAGCCTTTTGAGAAGGTTCTGATCATTCTTGCAGATTGATTCATTTTTCCACCCCGGTACAGCCGTTATGCTGTCCGATTTGTCCCGTGTTTCCAGTGATTCCAATGCTTTTGCATTACAATCTTGTCCGCTCTTAAATTATGTCATCCTTGCTTTGATTCCATCATAAATCCTACTCTGATTGCTGATTTTTATCACACAGAATGTCAGGTGGAACTAGATGTGTTGAATCTGGTCACGGTAATCAAAGTGGTGATGATGATCCTCCTTCACTGCCTTCTGCATTGGAAATCATGATGGAGGCTGAGCGAAATCGACGTGATCAAACACGCCTTTTGGAGCTCATTGAGAAGAATACTTCTCTCCAGCGAGATGCGGTAATATCCATCCAGGATTTTATCCTTTTGAACCCGCCAGTTTTCCGATGTTCATCTGAGCCCCTTGATGCCGATGATTGGCTCCGTTCCATCGAGCGTAAGCTTGAGACGGCGCATGTTTCTCCAGATGATCGTGTGATGTTCGCGGCATACTTTCTGGAAGGTGCTGCTGGTGAATGGTGGGAAAGTTTTGTTGCAATGCAGCCTGATGGTCACGTAGTGACTTGGCAGGAGTTTCGTGATACCTTCCAAGGGTACCACATTCTGGATGAGTTGATGGAAAGAAAGAGGGAAGTGTTCTGCAACCTATCTCAGGGAAATATGACTGTTCATCAGTACAGGAATGAGTTCAATCGTCTTTCTCGTTATGCCCCTGAGAAGATATCAACCGATGCCAAGAAGCAAGCAAGGTTCCGCAAGGGAATTAGCCCTATCCTTTGTCATGATCTCAATCTCCTTGAATTCGTCAACTTCGAGGATTTTGTCAATAGATCATTCAGAGCTGAGCATGGAAATGAGGTCTTTGAAGAGTCTCGCAAGCGTGATCGTGATATTGCTTCCTCTTCTAGTTTGGGTTCTCAGAAACGTCGATTTTGGATCCCAACTAGTGCCCTTCCTTCGCACTTGATTCCAAGACCATCTCCAGAAAGCAAGAAAACCCAGAAAGGTAGTAGAGAGCTTGCCATACAAACTCCACAACCTAACACCCGTTTGTGCTACAAGTGTGGTAATCCTGGCCACATTGCACGACAGTGTTCATTGCATGAGAATGTTCCTCCTCGTCCAAAACATAAAGCCAAAGCTAAACCACCAAAGCCTTCCAAAGCCAAGTCCGCTATTTTTGAATACGGACGTGTGAACCATGCCACCATGAAAGAAGCCCAAGAGGATACTAAGGTTTTACTCGGTACACTCCCTGTCAACTCCAAACCAGCTTCTGTTCTATTTGATTCTGGAGCTTCTCATTCCTTTTTGTCTGAAAAGTTTGCACTCCTGCATGACATTTCATTTGAGGAGTTGCCTACCCCTTTCATGATTAAAACTCCAGGATCCACATGGAGTACCAGTAGGGTAAGCCATGACAATGAAATTGCCGTTGAGGATGTTGTATTCCTTGCTTCTCTCATAGCCCTCAAATCTTCAGATATCGATATCATCTTAGGTATGGATTGGTTGTCCAAACACCGTGCCAAGATTGATTGTGCCACTAAATTAGTTCAACTCACTCATCCTTCCGGCAAGATAGTCCATTTCGCATCTCAAGGTTCAGAAACCCAGCTATATTCGTTGAATGAACATCCCCTTCCTAACCTTGAAGATATTCCGATAGTTTGTGACTTTCCGGATGTCTTTCCAGAAGAGCTGCCGGGAATGCCACCCGACAGGTGTGTGGAATTCATTGTAGATCTTATACCAGGCACAACCCCAATTTCCAGACGCCAATATAGGATGGCCCCACATGAGTTAGCTGAGCTAAAAACCCAACTTGATGCTTCGTTGGCAAAAGGCTTCATCCGCCCTAGCTCATCACCATGGGGTTGCCCCGTTTTGTTCGTAACGAAGAAAGATGGAACAGAAAGGGTGTGCGTAGACTATTGCCCGCTAAATCTAGCGAGAATAAAGAACAAGTACCCACTGCCAAGGATCAATGATCTTTATGATCAACTTGCTGGATCCTCTGTCTTCTCCAAGATGGATTTGAGATTAGGTTATCATCAAATCAAAATAAAAAACGAGGACATTCCCAAAACGTCTTTCACTACTCGTTATGGTCTTTACGAGTACACCGTCATGTCCTTCGGTTTAACCAATGCCCCAGCCACTTTTTCGCGCTTGATGAATTCAATCTTCATGGAGTACTTAGATAAATTTGTTGTGGTTTATCTTGATGACATTCTCATCTACTCGAAGAACGAAGAAGAGAACGCAGAACATCTTAGGCTGGTATTGATGAAACTTAGAGAGCATCGCCTTTATGCCAAGTTCTCCAAGTGTGAATTTTGGCTACCAGAAGTGACCTACTTAGGCCATGTGATTTCTGCAAAAGGTGTTGTAGTCAATCCCGAGAGAGTTCAGGCCGTCCTTGACTGGACTCCACCTGAATCGGTTAAGAAAGTTAGGAGCTTTCTTGGCTTAGCAAGCTATTGTCGCCGCTTCGTTGAGAACTTCTCCAAAGTTGCAAAGCCTCTTACTGAACTCCTCAAGAAAGATAAGAAATTCCAATGGACCCCCAAATGCGAGGAAAGCTTTCAAGAGCTGAAAAGAAGATTGACTTCTGCACCCGTACTTGCGCCTCCAGACACCAAAAAGGATTTCGAAATCTTTTGTGATGCTTCACGGCAAGGGTTAGGATGCATACTTATGCAAAATAGACATGTGGTAGCTTATGCTTCACGCCAGTTGCGTCCACATGAAGAGAACTATCCTACCCATGATCTTGAACTCGCTGCCGTAGTTCATGCCCTGAAGACTTGGCGACATTACCTCCTTGGTAATCGTTGTGAAATCTATACCGATCACCAAAGCCTCAAATACATATTCACCCAGCCAGATCTTAACCTCAGGCAAAGACGCTGGATTGAGTTGATAAAAGTTTATGACTTAAGTATCTCTTGCACCCCAGGCAAAGCCAATGTCATGGCTGATGCACTAAGTCGTAAGTCGTATTGTAACAACCTCATGTTACAACAGTATCAACCACTTCTCTATGAGGAATTTCGAAATCTTAATCTCGAGATTGTTCATCATGGATTCCTTTCCACCTTGGTAGTGAATCCAACCCTTGAGGATCAAATCAAAGCTGTTCAACAACGTGCTCGAGGTATCCGATATATCAAACAGAACATTGCCAGCGGTAAGGCAAAATGTTTTACCCTAGACAATGAAGGTACTGTGTACTTCGAGAATAGGATCGTAGTTCCGAAGAATAGGAATATAAGGCAGTAGATCCTTAAGGAAGCCCATGACACCCCTCTCTCGATTCATCCTGGTAGTACTAAGATGTATCAAGATCTACGCCAGAGATTTTGGTGGACTAGGATAAAGCGAGAAATCGCTCAATTTGTTGCTGAGTGCGATGTTTGTCGTCGTGTGAAAGCAGAGCATCAAAGACCTGCTGGTACTCTTCAACCTTTAGCCATTCCTGAGTGGAAATGGGATAAAGTCAGTATGGATTTCATCACTGGCTTTCCAAAGTCTCAGAAGGGAAAAATGCCATCTTCGTGGTCATTGATCGTCTTTCCAAAGTTGCTCATTTCCTTCCTGTTCGCGAGAGTATAACTGCTAGCCAGTTAGCGGATTTATATGTCTCTCGGATTGTTTCTCTCCATGGTGTTCCTTTGGAAATCAATTCAGACCGTGGAAGTCTTTTCACCTCTCGATTTTGGGAAAGTTTTCAAAATGCTATGGGAACCCATCTCTCCTTTAGCACCGCCTTTCATCCCCAGTCAAGTGGTCAAGTAGAAAGAGTCAATCAAATTCTCGAAGACATGCTCAGATCCTGTGTTATCTCATTCGGAAAGAGTTGGGAGAAATCTCTTCCATTCGTCGAGTTTGCTTATAACAACATCTTCCAATCTAGCTTGGGCATGGCACCCTTTGAATTTCTCTATGGACGAAAATGTCGAACACCATTGAACTGGTATGATATGATCCAGGAAGCAGAAGAGAAGGTTCGCATTGTTCGTGAGCAATTGAAAACAGCCCAGTCTCGTCAGAAAAGCTACTATGATCGTCATCATAGGCCAGAGAGTTACGAGCTGAACGAGAAAGCTTACCTCCGGGTTACTCCTCTGAAGGGAACCCATCACTTCGGTATCAAAGGCAAATTGGCCCCACGTTATTGAGGCCCCTTTCGCATTCTAGCTAAACATGGAGAAGTTGCCTACTAACTTGAACTACCGCCGCATCTTTCTCAGGTTCACGATGTCTTCCACGTATCTCAACTCAGACGTAGCTTCAAGGACCCCATCCGCGAAGTAGACCACGAAACACTTGATCTCCAAGAAAATCTTTCTTATCGAGAGTATCCTGTGCGTATCCTCGATGAAGCTGAGCGCACCACCCGACGTCAGAAGATCAAGTTCCTCAAAGTGCAGTGGTCCAACCATTCTGAGAAGGAAGCCACCTGGGAACGAGAAGATCATCTCCGAGTTGAATACCCCACCCTCTTCCCGACTACTTCTGAATCTCGGGACGAGATTCTTTTGAGTGGGGGCAAGTTGTCACAACCCTAGTTTTGGTATGTGCTTTTATTACTAGAAATAATTGCATCATCTTTAATTTCCTTGGTTTAAGAATTGGGGATTTGGAAAAGCCTCAAAAAGAATTTAAATAAAAGGGCCAGATAAAAAAAAATTCCAAAATTCCTCCAAACAATTTTGAAAAGTCCTATAAATGAGTGTGATCATTTTAAAAATGATTTGGAGTCAAACCCATGCTCATGGATTTTTCAAATATTCAAACAGAGGCTTGGAAATTAAATTTAAATGCTATTTGAATTGGATTCAAATAATTTGAATTCCAAAAATCTTCAAATATTGGGAGTGACTAGTAGTATGTCACATATGTCCAAGATAAAATTTTGGGGATTTAAAAAAATGCTTTGGTATTTTTTTCAGAGCAAAATAAATAAAAACAGAAAGCAAAAAAAGAAAAAGAAACAAAAAGGCTGAAAGCCACTTACCTTGCCCACCTGGCCCAGCTAGCCGGCCCAGCCCGCCAGGGGTACATGCGTCTTCAACCCCTGGCCAGGTAGGCAGGCAGCTCACCGGCGAGCCCGTCATGGACGCCAGGCAGCTGCCTGGCTGCCCCCTCCCCTTAATCGGCGCCGTGGAGACGCCCAAGCTCTCCTCCTCCATTTTCCCCTCTGCCTGGACCTCTCCCCTCTCGCCTCGCCGTTTTTCTCCACCGCACCCGAGAGGAGCCGTCGCCGCCGCTGTGCCCAGACGCGGCCAACGGCCTCCTACTGCCAAGCCGAGGTGTTCGCCGTGACCATCGTTGCCGTCTTCGTTGGGCACCGCCTTCAACTGAGCCGACGAGCCCCCGAGGACGACGCCCCCTTCTCCGACTTGCCGCCGGCAGCCGTGAGCACATCGCCAAATTCGACGCCGGCGCAGCTCCTTCGACCCCTCCGTGCTCCTCTACAGTCTCAGGGTGAGGCTCGCCGTCTTTCCCCTCTCCCCGTGGTCGCAGCCGTCGCCCCAGTCACCATTCCCGTCGGACCCGAGCACGGCGGCCGTGCTCCCTCGTCGTCGGCAGGGCTCTAGCCCACCCCGAGTTCCCTGGCCTGCACCAGTGCGTGCGCGAGGCCACGGGAAGCCGAGTGGTGCCTCTCGTGAGCCGTCTGGTGGCCGGAAGGCCCCCCTCCAGTGAACGCCGCCGTGCGGTTTGGCCACCGGCGGCTAACCGCCGGCCATGTCTACGTGGCTGGCTTAATTAGGGGGCTAACCCCCTGTTTAGTTTGGCCTAAGCCACTGACAGGTGGGGCCAGCCCCCTCTAATTAAATCAAAATTTTAATTAAACAGAGGAGTTTAGCACTGTGTCACTGACCATGTGGCCCCACATGTCAGCCCCCCTGTGACATCAGCATTGCACCATGCTGATGCAATAAGTGATTTCTCTGTTTAATTTAATTCCAGGAAATTCCAGAAATTGTTGAAATCTTTGAAATTCAATAACTTTTAAACCATAACTCCAAATCAAAAGTGTAATATATGAAAAATCATCAGAAAAAAGCAAGGATTCCAAATATCATATTTTCATGGATGAAAAACACATCTATGATGATGGACCAGTAGCATTTAGCTATTTGGGTTATTTGGAATAATTCAAAATAAATGTTTAAATCATTTCAAATTAAATCTTTGCAATGCCAACCTTATCACATGAACATCAGAGGCATTTCATACACATGACAACATGGTTTACCATATCCAATGTCGGGACCCGGGGTTAGTGTATGCAAGCCTCGCTACAACACAATCATATGGAGAGCCGAGAACCGTACCCACTTGTCTAAGCAGACAAGGCCAAGCACAGAACGTTCTCAGAAAGCATCGAACGTGAGGGGCATCCCATCCAGGCCGGATGATCAACTGAAATGGGTCCTCATCGTCCGCACACAAGTCTAAATGATATGGGTGGTGAACTCCCATACTCATAGACAAGTCGCCTCAACCATACTATCGATTGTATTATAACCCTTACATAGACTTACTCCAGCCCGATCACTTAGTCGGGGTCTAGGGCGGGCTCGATCATACATCAAAGTGTGCACGAGACAGAGTCTCGAACAATCGCATCGCGATGCCCCAAGCTGCGCACATCTAAGGGCCACTTGGTATATAAAAGACCGCCAGCCAGATCACAACTAAGGTCTCGAAAACCCATACTAGGACATGCATGTTATAAACATACACGCAGCACACATGCCTTGTATGAACAGCAGGTATCATTGAAATTCTCTACAAAGTATATAGCTTTATTAAAACTCTTACAGAGTGCAAACAGAGATCACAAGCATGTGATCCAACATTACAACAAACAAGAGGAAGTAAGTAGGTCTGAGTGCAGACAAGTTTAACAAATGGCTTAGAGAAGCCTTATCTAAAAACAAGCCCTCCACGAGGGAACCAGTCGTCTGACTGGGACTACACTAGCTTGGTCTTGGTCTGAGTCTTCATTCTTCGAGCTTCAGGTAGAAGTCACCAACGGGGTCGGTGGGTTCATCTAAAACATAGATTAAGCAAAACGTGAGTACAAAATCGTACTCAACAAGAATTACATAGGAGCTATACTACTCATGCATATGTATCAATGTAAAGGGAGGTGGGGTTTCACTTGCAGAAGTGCCAGCTTTGACTTGGCTAATCCTGAACTACGAGTACCAGACTTTGAGGTAAGAAGCGTACACGAGTCCACTACATCTCTTCAACCAATTACACTACTATGGTTACTTCCTCGACTTCCCCACGAGAAGCACACCATAGCACTCACGCTTATCTTGGTGTACTTTAGAAGTATCCAGTTCAAGTTGTTTAATAATCGAGCACATCTCTCCAAGCAGTCCATAACCGCGGACGCGGCTATTCGAATAGTTTTGTTAACCTTGCAAAGGTGTACTGCTACACACACGTGTCATCAGTTACCGCCTTTTGCATGTCACCGTTCAAGAGGTGACAGCGAGGATGCCACCACAACACTTCGCCCACAGCTCCGTTCTAGTCCAGAGAGTCGCCTATCTGAGGGGGATCCGTATGGAAGTCCGGCCGAGGTTCCAGTACAGCCTCAAACGATGTGTGCAGGGTCCCAAGCCGGTCTTGGAAAGCCGTTCATCCACTTCGCAGACCGTGCCACAGCCCTACCAGAACTCCGAACTACTGCGACTCTTGGGGTTCGAACGGGGTGAGGTACTAGGATGAGAGGGGTCAGTGAGCCCAATGTGTGGTTGTACTCTTCTTCTTGGATCACCACACAAGAACTCGGACTTAAAGCGATGTTCAACGAGACAACCCACTGTGTACTCCTACATAGCCTCTCATCGTTCACCTTGTATTAGGGTAGATTCACCAACACGTTTCACTTTCATCAACACCATGTTTATCATCCCGACTCACATCATAAGCAACCTCATTGTACCACTAAGCTTGCAATAAGCAGTAACAGTTGCAGGGGCCACATGATATCAACCAACTCCTACATCTGCTAGGATTGTGGTTTGCTTACTACTGTGACAAGATGATAGGTCATGCAAAGGATATGGGTTCAACTATGCGATAGAAACGTTATCATGGTGATCATCCTAAATAATGCATAAGCGAGGCATGAGAGGGAAGTGGGATTTTATAGACATGATCAATGGGGGTTTGCTTGCCTTGCTGACGAGGTTTCGATAACGTTGTCTTCAACGAAGGGGGCAGCCTCCTGCTCCGGTTCCACCTCTACTCGACAAACAACAAACAAGGAAGCAATATAAATACAATGCACAAACACATGGTTGAAGGTTGAAACTTGATGTATATGTTTCTGATGTGTTTGGGCAATTCCATTTAAATGGAGTATATTGCAAATTGAATTGCAAATTAAAACTCCAATTTGAATTCAAACTTGATCAAGTTACATGTGACATTGTTTGATCATTTTGAACCTTTTGGAAATGTGTATGATATGCCTCTGAAGTGTGGTTGAAATGTAGTATAATTCCATGGTCCAAGTTGCCAAAGCATTTGATTTGAATTAGAATTAAATTCAAATAAACCAAATGACATATGCTACTGGTCCCATTTTAGAATCAACTCCAACATAGTTGAAAGTTGCATATTTGGAAAGATAATTTTCTCCTGATCATTTTTCATATATTATTTGCTATATTTGGAGTTAGTATGAAATAATTATGAATTTCCAAAGTTTGAGGTAATTTCTGGAATTTCTCTGATTTATAAATCTTTTAAATTCTGGAAAAGATTTATTGCATCAGCCTGAGGTTAGCATGACGCAAGGGGGGGGGGCTGACAACAGGGGCCCACCTGTCTGTCTCTGTGGGGTTAATCCCCTGTTAGTTTAACACTAACAGTGTTTAGTTAGTGGCCTGGGCCCACTGTCAGTGGCCCAAGGTTAGGATTAGTGGGGGGTTAGCTTAGGTTTAGGGGATCTAATGGCGGGGCCGCCGGAATCCTGCCGGAGACTCGCCGGAGTTGGGTTCTAGTGCGCGGGGAGGGACCTGGAGGGCACGGCTTGCTCCTCGTCGTCTTCCGCATCCAGTGGAGTGGTCGGGGGGTCACGTGGAGCTTCAGGTCCACGGCTACGACGTCGTCTGCGGCGGCCAGAGACGGAGCACTACGGCGATGGCGAAGGAAGCCACGGGGAGGGTTCTGGAGGGCACTGACGGGCTCAGCGCGAAGCCGTGCATTGCGTGGTGCCAACGGGGGTTCAAACAGGGGCTCTAGGGCGCGACTACGTCGACGAGCAACGACAGCTGGGCTCGGACCTCGTCGGAACTGCGCGAGAGGGCTCGGGAGGAGGTGGGAATAGGTCAAACGGACGAGCAGCTCACCGTGAGTGGGATGGAGGAGACGGCGGAGCTGCGGTGTGCTTGACCGCGGTGAATTTGAGCTCGAGCTCGTCGGCGGCCGGCGGCGTACTGGAGTAGGGGGCGGTGTCTCTGGGGCCTCCGGGATCGATTACTCGCGCGTGAAGACGAAGGCTTCGTCGAGGAGTCTCCTGGACATCGTGGTGCAGCTCGAGGAGGATGACGGCCACGCAGGCTCGACGGCGGTGCTCCGGCAGGCGCTCGGGAATTCGTCGCCGGAGGGGAGAGAGAGGGCTGTGGTGAGCTGGAGGTGCGGGGGGTTTCTGTGGCGAGGCTTGGCGCAAGAGAGAGGGAGGGGGAGGCCTAGAAGTGCCAGGGCGTCGCCGTGGCGTCGTCGCCGCGCTCTGCCCTCCAGCGAGGTGCTTGGAGGGGCGGGGAGGAAGACGACAACGGCTCGGTGGGCTAGGCCGTGGCCAAGGCGAGGTGCGCCTCGCCTGTGGCGCCAGGTAAGCTCTCTGCTTTCTTTTCTTTTTATTATTTCTGCAATATGTTTGACCTAGCTAATAAAAATAGCTAGGCATTTTATAAAATGCCACAATTTTTTATATGGCCTCATAAAATAGAGAGCTAGCCACTTATAAAATTTGAGCATTTTTGAAATTCAAATAATTTGAACTTCAAATCAAATAGGGTTTTATTTAATTTCCAAAGCCACTGTTTGAATATTAGAATATTCAATGAGCATGGGATTGCTCCCAAACCATTTTTAAAATGATCAGTACCATTTATAGGAATTTTCCAAAAATTCAAATGATTTTTGGAAAAAGATTTTTATCTTGCCATTTGATTTAATTTCTCAGGGCTTTTCTATTCCCCATTTTTGATTTTCTTTTTTGACATTTTTGGCTTGAATGCAAGGTACCTCCGATCCTAGCACATACCTAACTTGGGGTTGTGACAACTCGCCCCCACTCAAAAGAATCTCGTCCTGAGATTCAGAAGTCTGCGGGAGGAAGGAGGGGTACTCGGCATGGAGACGGTCTTCTCTTTCCCACGTGGCTTCTTTCTCAGAGTGGTGTGACCACTGGACTTTCAGAAACTTGATCTTCTTTCGGCGAGTGACACGCTCTGCAGAATCAAGAATACGGACAGGGTATTCTCGATAAGAAAGGTCATCTTGGAGATCAAGCGTTTCATGGTCGACTTCGCGGATGGGGTCCTTGAAGCAACGCCTGAGTTGTGACACATGGAATACATCATGTACTCGGGAAAGGTGCGGGGGTAGTTCAAGTTGGTAGGCAACTTCTCCACGTTTAGCAAGGATGCGGAAAGGTCCGATGTAACGTGGGGCCAACTTGCCTTTGATACCGAATCGTTAGGTTCCCTTCAGAGGAGTAACCCGAAGGTAAGCCTTCTCATCCAGATTGTAGCTTTCTTTCCTATGATGACGATCATAGTAGCTTTTCTGACGAGACTGTGCGGCTTTCAAACGATCACGAACAATGCGAACTTGCTCTTCTGCTTCCTTGATCATATCCGGTCCAAAGAGTTGTCTCTCACCGGTTTCTGACCAGTTTAGTGGTGTTCGACATCGTCGTCCATATAGGAGTTCAAAAGGAGCCATGTTCAGACTAGATTGAAAACTATTGTTATAAGAAAATTCGGCACATGGAAGAGACTTCTCCCAATTCTTTCCGAAAGATATAACACAAGCTCTGAGCATGTCTTCAAGAATTTGGTTAACCCTTTCGACTTGACCACTAGACTGAGGATGGAAAGCTGTACTAAAGGAGAGATGAGTTCCCATAGCACGTTGGAAGCTTCCCCAAAATCTAGAGGTGAAAAGTCTACCACGATCAGAATTGATTTCCAAAGGAACACCGTGAAGAGACACAATTCTATTGACATACAAGTCCGCCAACTGGCTAGCAGTTATAGACTCGCGAACGGGAAGGAAGTGAGCAACTTTGGAAAGTCTATCTATGACAACGAAGATGGCATCATTTCCTTTCTGGGTTTTGGGAAAGCCGGTGATGAAGTCCATACCGACTTTGTCCCATTTCCATTCTGGAATAGGCAAAGGTTGAAGTGTACCAGCCGGTCTTTGATGTTCTGCCTTAATGCGACGACAAACATCACATTCGGCAACAAATTGAGCAATGTCTCTCTTCATCCTAGTCCACCAAAATCTCTGGCGTAGATCTCGGTACATTTTTGTTCTACCGGGATGAATTGAGAGGGGTGTGTCATGGGCTTCTTTGAGAATGAGTTGCCTTAGTTCCCTATTCTTAGGTACTACCAAACGATTTCCAAAGAATACCGTTACTTTACTATTTGTGGAGAAACATTTAGCAACTCCGCTAGCAGTGTTCTCCTTGATCCGGCGTACACCTCGTGCATGTCTTTGGGCAACTATGATTTGATCCTCAAGGTTTGGTTTCGCCACCAAGTTGAAAAGAGATCCACGAGGAACAATCTTGAGATTAAGCTTTCGAAATTCGTCATGAAGAAGTGGTTGATACTGTTGTAACATGAGGTTGTTACAATACGACTTACGACTTAGTGCATCAGCCATGACATTGGCCTTGCCTGGGGTGTAAGAAATTACTACGTCGTAATCTTTTATCAACTCAATCCAGCGTCTTTTCCTGAGATTAAGATCTGGCTGGGTGAAAATGTATTTGAGGCTTTGGTGGTCGGAATAAATCTCACAACGATTGCCAAGGAGGTAATGTCGCCAAGTTGTTAGGGCATGAACTGCGGCAGCGAGTTCAAGATCGTGGGTAGGATACTTCTCTTCATGTGGCCGCAACTGGCGTGAAGCATAAGCTACCACATGTCGATCTTGTAGAAGTATGCATCCTAACCCTTGCCGTGATGCATCACAATAAATTTCGAAATCCTTTTTGGTGTCTGGAGGTGCAAGTAGGGGTGCAGAAGTCAATCTTCTTTTTAGCTCTTGAAAGCTTTCCTCGCACTTGGGAGTCCATAGGAATTTCTTATCTTTCTTGAGGAGTTCAGTAAGAGGCTTTGCAACTTTAGAGAAGTTCTCGACGAAGCGACGACAATAGCTGGCTAGGCCAAGAAAACTCCGAACTTGTTTAACCGATTCAGGTGGAGTCCAGTCAAGGACGGCTTGAACTCTCTCGGGATTCACAGCAATGCCTTTTGCAGAAATCACGTGGCCTAAGTAGGTCACTTCTGGTAGCCAAAATTCACACTTGGAGAATTTAGCATACATGCGATGCTCTCTAAGTTTCATCAATACCAGCCTTAGGTGTTCGGCATGTTCTTCTTCATTCTTCGAGTATATAAGGATGTCATCGAGGTAAACCACGACGAACTGGTCCAAATACTCCATGAAGATCGAGTTCATCATGCGTGAGAAAGTGGCGGGGGCATTGGTTAGACCGAAGGACATGACGGTGAACTCGTAAAGACCATAACGAGTAATGAAAGCCGTTTTGGGAATGTCCTCGTTTCGGATCTTGATTTGATGATACCCTAATCTCAAATCCATCTTGGAGAAGACAGAGGATCCTGCAAGTTGATCATAAAGATCATTTATCCTGGGCAGTGGGTACTTGTTCTTTATCGTCGCTAGATTTAGCGGGCGATAGTCTACGCACATCCTTTCTGTTCCATCTTTCTTCGTTACGAACAGAACGGGGCAACCCCATGGCGATGAGCTAGGGCGGATGAAGCCTTTTTCCAACAAAGCCTCCAGTTGGGTTTTAAGCTCAGCTAACTCACGTGGGGCCATTTTGTATGGGCGTCTAGAAATTGGTGCGGTTCCTGGGGCAAGATGCACTATGAATTCTACACATCTATCGGGTGGCATTCCCGGCAGTTCTTCAGGAAACACATCCGGGAAGTCACGAACCACTGGAACATCTTCAAGGTCGGGAAGGGGAAGCACATTCAAAGATTGTACTTGGTTTCTTGTTCTGGGTGAGGTGTAATCTACTGTCTGGCCTGAAGGGTGTGTAAGTCTAACTGACTTGGCTTTACAATCAAGAAAAGCATGTTGTCTTGATAACCAATCCATACCAAGGATGACATCAATGTCTGAAGACTTGAGGGCTATGAGTGAAGCAAGGAATACTAAACCCTCAATTGCAATTTGATTACCATGGCTTACTCTATTAGTTTGCCACTTGGAACCAGGAGTTTGAATGATCATAGGGGTGAACATTTCTTCAAAGGATACATCATGTCGAAGTGCATAACTTTACGACATGAATGAGTGAGATGCTCCTGGATCGAAAAGGACAGAAGTGGGAACAAAATTGACTGGGAGCGTACCAAGAATGACATCAGAAGTACTATCAGTTTCCTCAGCTAAGATTTGGTTCACACGTCCAAGATTTTCTGAGGTGGATGGCTTGGAAGTGGAAACCTTCGGGGGTGGTTTGGCACGAATAATGGGTTTTCCTTTGGCATGGGGTGGAGCATTTTGGTTGACGGGGCACTCACGAGAATAGTGACCAGGCTGGCCACATCTAAAGCAGGCTCCAAAGATAGTGCGGGGAGCTGGGTTGTTTGGTGGAGCTGGTGGACGAGGCGGCACAAGGGATGGCCTCGGTGGGTTGTTTTGGTGGATCAAACTGTTTGGAATCCAGATCATACGCTTCTGAGGGCGTGAACTGGAAGAAGGGGCAAGATCAAGAGCATGCTTGCGAGACTTCTCGAAAACTTCATTTCCATGCTCAGTTCTGAAGGATCTGTTGACTAAATCCTCAAACGTGGCAAATTCGATGAGGTTGAGATCATGACGAAGGATGGGGCTAAGTCCCTTGCGGAATCTTGCCTGCTTTCTAGCATCGGTGGTGATCTCATCTTGGGCATACCGAGCAAGACGGTTGAATTCCCTCACATACTCATGAATGGACATCTCTCCTTGATTTAGATTGCAAAACTCTTCCTTCTTGCACTCCATCAACTCATCCAGAATGTGGTACCCACGAAAGGCAACACAGAACTCCTGCCAAGTCACTATGTGACCATCTGGCTGCATTGCAACATGGTTCTCCCACCATTCAAGAGCAGCACCTTCCAAGAAGTATACCGCGAAAACAACTCGGTCATCGGGAGCAACATGTGCAGTGTCAAGCTTACGCTCGATGGAACGGAGCCAATCATCAGCTTCAAGGGGCTCAGAAGAACATCGGAATACCGGTGGCTTGAGGAGGATGAAGTCCTGAATGCTGACCACCACATTACGATGGTGGGCGGTATTCTGCTCGATGAGCTCCAGAAGGCGTGTTTGATCGCGTCTATTCTGCTCAGCTTCCATCATGATTTCCGCCGCAGAAGGCGGGGTTGGAGGTTCATCATCATTTCGATTCCGATCAAGGTCTCGATTCCGAAGAACAGCACTACGAGTTCCACCTGACATCCTGTGTGATAAAAATCAACAATCAGAACAGGTTGTACGATGGAGGAAAGGATAAAAGGATATGATTTCAGAAGGAGAAGACTATAATGCAAAGGCAATGATTCAAAGAAACACGGAACAAATCCGGCAGCATAACGGCTACACTGGGATGGAAATTGAAACAACCTCGAAGAAATTGGACATAACTTCTTCAAGGAACTCAAAACACGGAGACTTTGGACAACCACAACAATCCTACGGCTATAAGGAGGCAATCAACGAGATGTTCTAATCAGACAGAGGTGAGCATAGTCCTATCTTCCCGTAGAATAAGATGAGGGTGACTCAGAACTCAGATCGATGAGGGTAAGGAGAAAAAGAAGCCTTACGTTGTTCCCTTATATACCCATAGTAACTATATAACTATAGAAGGCTAGACTCGACTTCGGCCAAGGCTGATAATCCTACAGTCAGTCCTGCTCTGATACCAAGTCTGTCGGGACCCGGGGTTAGTGTATGCAAACCTCGCTACAACACAATCATATGGAGAGCCGAGAACCGTACCCACTTGTCTAAGCAGACAAGGCCAAGCACAGAACGTTCTCGGAAAGCATCGAACGTGAGGGGCATCCCATCCAGGCCGGATGATCAACTGAAATGGGTCCTCATCGTCCGCACACAAGTGTAAATGATATGGGTGGTGAACTCCCATACTCATAGACAAGTCGCCTCAACCATACTATCGATTGTATTATAACCCTTACATAGACTTACTCCAGCCCGATCACTTAGTCGGGGTCTAGGGCGGGCTCGATCATACATCAAAGTGTGCACGAGACAGAGTCTCGAACAATCGCATCGCGATGCCCCAAGCTGCGCACATCTAAGGGCCACTTGGTATATAAAAGACCTCCAGCCAGATCACAACTAAGGTCTCGAAAACCCATACTAAGACATGCATGTTATAAACATACACACAGCACACATGCCTTGTATGAACAGCAGGTATCATTGCAATTCTCTACAAAGTATATATCTTTATTAAAACTCTTACAGAGTGCACACAGAGATCACAAGTATGTGATCCAACATTACAACAAACAAGCGGAAGCAAGTAGGTCTGAGTACAGACAAGTTTAACAAATGGCTTAGAGAAGCCTTATCTAAAAACAAGCCCTCCACGAGGGAACCAGTCGTCTGACTGGGACTACACTAGCTTGGTCTTGGTCTGAGTCTTCATTCTTCGAGCTTCAGGTAGAAGTCACCAACAGGGTCGGTGGGTTCATCTAAAGCATAGATTAAGCAAAACGTGAGTACAAAATCGTACTCAGCAAGACTTACATAGGAGCTATACTACTCATGCATATGTATCAAGGTAAAGGGAGGTGGGGTTTCACTTGCAGAAGTGACAGCTTTGACTTGGCTAATCCTGAACTACAAGTACCAGACTTTGAGGTAAGAAGCGTACACGAGTCCACTACATCTCTTCAACCAATTACACTACTATGGTTACTTCCTCGACTTCCCCACGAGAAGCACACCATAGCACTCACGCTTATCTTGGTGTATTTTAGAAGTATCCAGTTCAAGTTGTCTAATAATCAAGCACAGCTCTCCAAGCAGTCCATAACCGCGGACGCGGCTATTCGAATAGTTTTGTTAACCTTGCAAGGGTGTACCGCTACACACACGTGTCATCAGTTACCGCCTTTTGCATGTCACCGTTCAAGAGGTGACAGCGAGGATGCCACCACAACACTTCGCCCACAGCTCCGTTCTAGTCCAGAGAGTCGCCTATCTGAGGGGGATCCGTATGGAAGTCCGGCCGAGGTTCTAGTACAGCCTCAAACGATGTGTGCAGGGTCCCAAGCCGGTCTTGAAAAGCCGTTCATCCACTTCGCAGACCGTGCCACAGCCCTACCAGAACTCCGAACTACTGCGACTCTTGGGGTTCGAACGGGGTGAGGTACTAGGATGAGAGGGGTCAGTGAGCCCAATGTGTGGTTGTACTCTTCTTCTTGGATCACCACACAGGAACTCGGACTTAAAGCGATGTTCAACGAGACAACCCACTGTGTACTCCTACACAGCCTCTCATCGTTCACCTTGTATTAGGGTAGATTCACCAACACGTTTCACTTTCATCAACACCATGTTTATCATCCCGACTCACATCATAAGCAACCTCATTGTACCACTAAGCATGCAATAAGCAGTAACAATTGCAGGGGCCACATGATATCAACCAACTCCTACATCTGCTAGGATTGTGGTTTGCTTACTACTGTGACAAGATGATAGGTCATGCAAAGGATATGGGTTCAACTATGCGATAGAAACGTTATCATGGTGATCATCCTAAACAATGCATAAGCGATACATGAGAGGGAAGTGGGATTTTATAGACATTATCAATGGGGGTTTGCTTGCCTTGCTGACGAGGTTTCGATAACGGTGTCTTCAATGAAGGGGGCAGCCTCCTGCTCCGGTTCCACCTCTACTCGACAAACAACAAACAAGGAAGCAATATAAATACAATGCACAAACACATGGTTGAAGGTTGAAACTTGATGTATATGTTTCTGATGTGTTTGGGCAATTCCATTTAAATGGAGTATATTGCAAATTGAATTGCAAATTAAAACTCCAATTTGAATTCAAACTTGATCAAGTTACATGTGACATTGTTTGATCATTTTGAACCTTTTGGAAATGTGTATGATATGCCTCTGAAGTGTGGTTGAAATGTAGTATAATTCCATGGTGCAAGTTGCCAAAGCATTTGATTTGAATTTGAATTAAATTCAAATAAACCAAATTGCATATGCTACTGGTCCCATTTTAGAATCAACTCCAACATAGTTGAATGTTGCATATTTGGAAAGATAATTTTCTCCTGATCATTTTTCATATATTATTTGCTATATTTGGTGTTAGTATGAAATAATTATGAATTTCCAAAGTTTGAGGTAATTTCTGGAATTTCTCTGATTTATAAATCTTTTAAATTCTGGAAAAGATTTATTGCATCAGCCTGAGGTCAGCATGACGCAAGGGGGGGGAGGCTGACAACAGGGGCCCACCTGTCTGTCTCTGTGGGGTTAATCCCCTGTTAGTTTAACACTAACAGTGTTTAGTTAGTGGCCTGGGCCCACTGTCAGTGGCCCAAGGTTAGGATTAGTGGGGGGTTAGCTTAGGTTTAGGGGCTCTAATGGCGGGGCCGCCGGAATCCTGCCGGAGACTCGCCGGAGTTGGGTTCTAGGGCGCGGGGAGGGACCTGGAGGGCACGGCTTGCTCCTCGTCGTCTTCCGCATCCAGTGGAGTGGTCGGGGGGTCACGGGGAGCTTCAGGTCCACGGCTACGACGTCGTCTGCGGCGGCCGGAGACGGAGCACTACGGCGATGGAGAAGGAGGCCACGGGGAGGGTTCTGGAGGGCACTGCCGGGCTCAGCGCGAAGCCGTGCATTGCGTGGTGCCAACGGGGGTTCAAACAGGGGCTCTGGGGCGCGACTACGTCGACGAGCGACGGCAGCTGGGCTCGGACCTCGCCGGAACTGCGCGAGAGGGCTCGGGAGGAGGTGGGAATAGGTCAAACGGACGAGCAGCTCACTGTGAGTGGGATGGAGGAGACGGCGGAGCTGCGGAGTGCTTGACCGCGGTGAATTTGAGCTCGAGCTCGTCGGCGGCCGGCGGCGTACTGGAGTAGGGGGAGGCGTCTCTGGGGCCTCCGGGCTCGATTACTCGCGCGTGAAGACGAAGGCGTCGTCGAGGAGTCTCCTGGACATCGTGGTGCAGCTCGAGGAGGATGACGGCCACGCAGGCTCGACGGCGGTGCTCCGGCAGGCGCTCGGGAATTCGTCGCCGGAGGGGAGAGAGAGGGATGGGGTGAGCTGGAGGTGCGGGGGGTTTCTGTGGCGAGGCTTGGCGTAAGAGAGAGGGAGGGGGAGGCCTAGAAGGGCCAGGGCATCGCCGTGGCGTCGTCGCCGCGCTCTGCCCTCCAGCGAGGTGCTTGGAGGGGCGGGGAGTGTAAATGAGACAACCCACTCGGCTCGGCGGGCTGGGCCGTGGCCAAGGCGAGGTGGGCCTCGCCTGTGGCGCCAGGTAAGCTCTCTGCTTTCATTTTATTTTTATTATTTCTGCAATATGTTTGACTTAGCTAATAAAAATAGCTAGTCATTTTATAAAATGCCACAATTTTTTATATGGCCTCATAAAATAGAGAGCTAGCCACTTATAAAATTTGAGCATTTTTGAAATTCAAATAATTTGAACTTCAAATCAAATAGGGTTTTATTTAATTTCCAAACCACTGTTTGAATATTAGAATATTCCATGAGCATGGGATTGCTCCCAAACCATTTTTAAAATGATCAGTACCATTTATAGGAATTTTCCAAACATTCAAATGATTTTTGGAAAAAGATTTTTATCTTGCCATTTGATTTAATTTCTCAGGGCTTTTCTATTCCCCATTTTTTATTTTCTTTTTTGAAATTTTTGGCATGAATGCAAGGTACCTCTGATCCTAGCACATACCTAACTTGGGGTTGTGACATCCAAACATTATCAAATGCAACTTGGGATAATTTGAACAACATTTGGAGTTTGAATTTGAATTTCTTATTCAAATCAACTTCAATTAACTTGTTGCAAATTGAACCTAGATCACATCAGTACCATGCCATGATTCATTCTTGAATGTGCATTGCAATGTGATGTTTACATTGTTGTTGTTGTCTCGGTGTTTGCTTCTTCTCGATAGATCCATCGCCGGACGTAGTCCCTGTTTTCTCCGAAGAGTGGCACCCCCGAGTCTCGACAATAAGGCAAGCAAACCCCCTTTGATCATATCTATAAAACCCAGTTTCTCTCTTGTTCTCTTATGCATGTTTAGGTGATTCACATGTTACCGTTCTACCGCTAGTTGAACCCATCCTTTGCATGACCTATCATTGCTGCCACAATATTAAGCAAACCTCAACCTAGCAGATACAATGTTTGTTTGTGTTCATCATGTGGCCCTTCATCCATGATATGCTATTCCATGCTAGAGTTGTTTGCAATAAAGTTGATCCATCTGGGTGATGTATCGGGATGGTAGTGAACACATGCAACAAGGTGGTAACGTGTTGATGAAGTCACCCTAATATAAGTGAACAATGAGAGGTTGTGTAGGAGTACACAGTGGGTTGTCTCATTTACACTGCCCTAGGCCCCGAGTTCTTGTGTTGTGATCCAAGACACAGATTACTACCACATGTTGGGCTCATTGACCCCTCTCGACCTATTAACTCACCCCGACTATGGTCCAGGATTCGCATGGGTTAATTGTTATTCTATTTGCTTTCATAACGTAGCAAGGTTTTAGGAAAGCGCATCACCATCCGTCGAGGTGGGCTTATCGGACCGTCCATACATCGTCTGGGTCCTGAACGGAAACCCCAGCCGGATTCCCGATTGGGGTACATACTCAGATAGGCGATCCCCTAGAATAGAGTTGGAGTCGTGAGGTAAGTGTCGTGGTACTATCCTCGCCGACACCGCTTGAAGGTGACGATTTCTAGGCGGTAAGTGGTAGCTACGTATGTGAAGAAGTACACCCCTGCAGGGTTAATGAACTATTCGAATAGCCATGTCCGCGGTTATGGACTACTTGGAGATCTTTACTTGATTATTACACAACTTAAATGGATACTCTAAAAATCTCAAGATAAGTGTGAGTACTTTGGGTTGCTTCCTCGTGGGGAAGTCAAGGAAGGATCCATGGTTGTGTATTGATGTGGTGATCAAGATTAGATGGACTCGTGTGCGCCTCTCATCTCAATTCTATGTAGTCGTAGTACAGGATAGCCAAGTCAAAGCTTTCTGCATTACAACCCCACTTGCCTTTACCTTGATACCTGAGCATGAGTAGTATAGTTCTGACGTAAGTCTTGCTGAGTACGACTTTGTACTCACGTTTGCTTATTCTATGTTTTAGAGACGAGACCACTGAACCTGATGGTGGCCTCCCCCTCAAGCTCGACGTCGACGAAGTAATGTAGTCCCAGACAGCAGCCTGGTCCCTCTGGAGGGTCGTTGTGTTTTCTTAAAGGCTTCTTAAGCCATTTGTTAACCTTGTCTTTACTAAGACATAATTTGCTTCCGTTGTTGTTTGATGTAATGTTGGATCACAGTGATGTGATCTCTACTTGTAACACTACTATATCTGCTCTGTTTAGAAGATGCAATAAAGCTATGAGTTTGTAGAGTTCATGTTGTGTTACCTGCTGTTATACACTTGGCATGCATGCTGCGTGTATGTTTATATCGTGCATGTCATGTGTGGGGTTCGATGCCTTAGTTGTGCTCTCGCCGGCGGCCTTTTACACACCAAGTGGCCCTTAGATGTGCGCAGCTTGGGGCATCGCGATGCGATTGCTCGTGACTCTGTCACGTGGCACACTTTGTTGTATGATTGAGCCCGCCCGAGACCCCGACTAAGAGATCGGGCTGGAGTCTGTTTATGTAAGTGTTATAATTCAATCGATAATATGGTTGAGGCGACTTTTCTATGAGTATGGGATTTCACCACCCATAATCATTTAGACTGGTGAGCGGGCGATGAGGACCCATCTCAGTTGATCATACGGCCTAGATGGGATGCCCCTCACGTTCGATGCTTTCCAAGAGTGTTCTATGCTTGGCCTTGTCTGCTTAGACAAGTGGGTACGACTCTCGGCTCTTCATATGATTGAGTTGTAGAAGGAATTACATATGCAAATCCCGGGTCCCGACATGCACAGGGGTGAAGAATGTCCCACTGCACAAGTCACATGTTTCGTGTGTGAAGGAAATAATCATTACCCCGCCCAGTGTCAATTTTTCATCATGACACAACAAGTATCTCAGCATCAAAAGGAAGGAATGGAGAAAAATATCCAAGAATTCAGGGAAGCACCCGTGAAGAAGAAAAAGAAGAATCTTAGCAAACTTCAGTGTTACCGGTGCAGGAACAAGGGACACTACGCCAACATGTGTGCAAGATTGCAGAGAAAGAAGAAGATGTGAACATGGGAGCAAAGACGTCGGCATATTGAAGCTTATGTTTTGCAATTGGAGAATAGAATATTCGTAGGTGTGCACTAAGTGTATGGTGGTACCTTTTAATGTTAGCTGGAGATGTGGATTGATGCATGTTTTGCTATGGATGAACTAGATGTCTTATGTCATGATTGTTTTGTTCAGTTTTGCTTGTGTCCTTGACCCTGATATGTCTTGGATTGATGTTGTGTGTTGTTCCTTGCGTTTCTTCTACGTGAGTAGAATAAGTATACGTTACATTAGACTCCCATCTATTTAGTATGCTTCAAGACTGAAGAAGACACAACAATAAGAAGAACAATTTGACAAGTGACTCGACGATACGAAGATTGCTTCAGCAACGCAAAACTAAAGCCACCAACATTGAAGACTTGAAGACCTGGAAGATTCAAGATTTCTATCGTTAGATCGTTTCCGTGAGCTGTCATCTCTTGTGTTTTACTGACAGCTACACATCAAAACTTATTTTCAAAACTTGGGTGATGTTTGTATGGGTATCTCTCTCGATCTCTCTCTACCTCGCTATCTACATTCTATTCCCCCTTATCCTAATACCTACACTGAAGGAGTTACTACAATGGCTGCTAATGTCAAGACTGGAACAAAGATGAATGCAACTTAAGGATGAGTTCAAGGATAACCCCGTGTGCCAGGATCTTACAACAAGCAAGCACAATCTTGCTGAAGGGAGAACTCTGGAGGAAGTTATAGTTCACCAGTGCACGTTTTATAGTAGTTTGCGTAAACCTGAGAGTCGTGAAGAAACGATAGATGTCTTGTTTGGCTTGCAGAATCAAGGATTTATCTGAACCCAGTTCAAGATCAAGAGGAACTCTCTGCAATGCCTGTGAGGATGACCGAGTGTTAGATTGCGAGATTCGCTAAACCATATACAAGGTAATGATTTGGGTGCGGAATGGATCGGCCCCTATGTCGACTACCCTAATTATTCGCTCTTGCTATGCGGGATAGTAAATCTTGTGTGACTTACCTATAGAAGAGAGATGACGATGTTAAACCCGAACCATAGAATGGTACGATGTTTGACGCCTACATAAGATTATCGTTAATAATAGTAAGTTATACGGTGAGTATAGGACAAGACCATTTCCTGCAGGTATCCCGTAAAAGTAATCTTGATGACCACCATGAGGGAATCGATAGTTGCTTAGTATTGGCGTCTGACTTGTCAGCCTTGAAGGTTCGGTATATGGAAGACTCCTCGTTTACTAAGGATTCAAGACCTCAAAGGAGTTTGTGAAATCTCTATGAAGGATGTCATCGATGGAGCAAGACTCATCAAGACCGTGCCGCATTCCTTTTAAGGGTGGTAGCAACCTAGCTCATCGAAGGATCGGTGGACCGTCATGAAGACCCAAACCCTAACCTTTTCTTTCTAGCCTTTCCGAATCTCGGGGACGAGATTCATTTTATGGGTGGTAGTCTGTAACATCCCAAAATTTCCCAAATTTTGGAATGTTAATAAATTAATTATAATAATGATTGTTTGCTTGATATGATTGATTTTCACTAGGATCTGAAACTTTTGGATTTGAATTAAATATTAAAATGAGAGGGAATAAAATGACTTTCCCTAATATTCATTGTTGGAGCTTTGGGATTTAATATTTAAAACAAATCCAATAAATTAAAATGAGAGAAGGTAATATGACTCCTTCAATATAAAAGAAAATTGGAAATGTTTTAAATATTTATTTTTATTTTTATTGGAGTAATTTAAATAAGTTTCCAATCAAAAATAATTATAACATGAGAGAAGATAAAATGACTTCTTCATAAAAATTGAGTGGAAACTATTTAAATAATTATTCGAGACTTTTGTGAATTTCTAAAATATTTTATAATTAAATAAAGTCATTGGAAAATGTATTTATTTTTATTTATATTTTTGGAAAATATATTCATTGCATAATTTTATTTAGATTATTTCATGAATTTAGAAATTTATTTCATATTTTTCTGATAGATATTTTATTTTATAGAATTATTTGAAGTTCCGTTTTATATATAGAAAAAACGTGACCACAGTTGGGCCACCCATCCGGCCCAATAGTGCTTTCTCTCCCGTGGGAAGTTTGGGCCCGAATCGGTTTGAATTGTTTTTTTTCTCTTTTTCTTTTGTCTGCCTATATAAATAGATTGTCCAGAAAACTTTCTTTTCTTTTCTTAAAAAAAAGGAAAACCTAGCAGCGGGGCCCGTTTTGCCCGAAACCGAGCTGCCGCTGCCGACTTCGCCGGAAATCCGTCGCCGCCCCGTATACGCCGCGCCGGCCACTGGACGCCTCCAGACGCCGCCGCCACCCCGCCTTCGGTCGGCTTTGGCCGGAGCGCCCCGCCGCCATAACCGCCCCACCAGCCGTCCACCACCATGGCGCGACGTCGCCCGCGCCGCGCACCTCCCGTGCCCATGCGTCGTCCCCTGGCCGCCCGTCGCGCGTAGCCGCCACCTCGCCGGACACGAGCGCCGCCGCCGGTGATGTGCGAGGTGATGATAGTGATTTCTCGCCCTTCGTTGGTAAACCCCAAGTGGAAGGTGTGATGTAGCACAAAAGCAATTTTCTCTCAGTAAAGATACCAAGGTTTGTCTCCAGTAGGACTCCGGAGATGATAAGTAGGTGTCAGCGGCGCAACTGACGCGGACCTGCACACAGACACAAATAACTTTGTTCCCAACGAAGTTCAGAGAGGTTGTCAATCTCTCCGGTTTTGTTGTTCACAAAGGATCAAACACAAGGGATAATGATAGCAACTGAAAGTAAAAGCAGAAAAGTAAATGAGCGTGGAAACAGTAATGAGGATATGGACCGGGGTACGTGATGTTCACTAGTGATGTATCTCTCCCAACAGACGATAAAACTGCTATGCGAGGTGAACAAATTACAGAAGGGCAATTGACATGATTATGAACGCACCTCAATGCTAACTATGCTACAAAAGAAAGGAAGAGGCTCAAAAGCATGGGCAGAACGCCAAAATAAGTAGACCGAAATCCAACTGCATCTACTACTAATCATCCACCTTGAGATATCTATCCAGAACATCTTGCTGGTATTAAGTTGAGAGCCCCACCCAAAGTGTAAACCCAAAGCAACAGACAACTGCATTAAAAAGCACTTTGCGTAAAGTAAACAATCCTTGCAACTGCGGTTACAAGCAGCGTTGTTTTCCCCCTTGTGGCAAAAGCACATCCCCTATACTCATGTTTCTGTCACTCAAGCGTGTCATCCGGGGGCATGAACCCACAATCGAGCATAATGTTCCCCCTTGGGGTTACTACCTACTACTTGGCCAAAGCAATAAACAACAACGGAGAACATGCAAGAATTACTTAAGAACAAAAATATAAGAGATAAGAACCAAATATATTACTCTATCACAATCTGAACATAATCTCATAATCCATTAGATCCCATCAAACTCAGCATAGCAACAGCAGAAAGACTACAAAAGTGCCTTGATAATGTAGGGCAGCTCACGAGGTCTAAACCATGAAGAACAAAGAGGGGAGGAGAACATCACATAGTTACTGATCACGGACCCATGGTCCAAAGGAAACTACTCACGATACATCCGGGAAGCATCCATGGTGGAGAGGAGACTCCCGGAGGTCGGCCCTCCCTCCGGCAGGGTGCCGGGAAGAGGTCTGCCGGTGCTCCCGATCTCGGAAGCGCGGCGGCGGCGGAACAGAGGCGAGATCGCGAAAAAGGGTTCTGTCCTCGAGGGTTTCTCGTCACGGAGAATATATAGGAGAAGGGGGCAGCCAGGGGGCCACCAGGGGTCCAGCTGCCCCCCTGGCGCGGCCAGACCGTAGGGCGCGCCACCAGGGCGCCTGGGCCCCTGGTGGTGGCCCTCTGGCCCCACTCAGGTCCTTCCGGAAGGTTCTTCTACGCTGATTTTTTATCTGATTTTTCCCAAATTTTTGGAGCACTTTTTATATAGGGGAAAACTGAAATAGAAAAACAACAGAAAACAGGAACTGGCACTGTGGTGCACTGAGTTAATAGGTTAGTCCAAATATGATAAAAATTGTATGAAAGTGTATCTAGATCATAGCAATATCACACAAAACATGCATGGAGCGAGCAGAAATTATAGATACGTTTTGTACGTATCAGCCGGCCGCCGTCCACTTCGCCGGACCACCGACCGCCGCCGCCAGCCGCCACTGCAGTTCGCCGGAACTATCGTGCCGCTAGCCTCCGCCGCCGGTTAGCCATGGCATCCCAGCCGCTGGATCCCGATCCGGTGGCCCAGATCAGATCTACAATTAGGGTTAGGTTTTCTAAAAAAACCCAGTTCGGTCAACTTCGTTGTCTCCGGTTTTTCATCGGTTAAACAACCCGGACCGATTCCCTATCCAGTGAATGTTCACTGGTTAACTCCCAAAACAAACGTTGTTCGCTCAATAGCAACAAGGGCCTGTTCGTGATGCAAATTTATTTTTATTCATAGATAAGTCCTTTTTCACAGATTTTACCCTAGAATCTCCGTAGTCGTATCTTCTAAACCGTGTATCGGAATTAGATGATTCTTTCTCCTACGCGCTCGTAGTGATCTGTAGTTTATCATAGATCTAACCTTTCACACATTTGAAAACTTTTGAATTGAACTTATTTAAATTCAAATTCAAACTTCTGGAGGCCATATCTTTTATACCGTTGATCCAATTCGATTAATTCTTTTTGCGTTGGATCACTCATGTCATATATTTCTATTCATATCATTTATCCACTACAAGGGAATGCCCTTTTAGTGGCATCCTTTTTTTCTGCGCATTTAGAATGCGCCACTAATTACAAGCCACTAATAAGGCCTTATAGGTGGCGCATTCTGGATGCGCCACCCCTAAGACCCTTAGGCGTGGCGCATCTCAGAATGCGCCACCTATAAGCTCTTAGGGGTGGCGCATTCTGAAAATGCGCCACTATTAATTTTTTTAAATTTTGAATTTTGAATCTGGATCTGGAAAACATTTTTTTTATTTTTATTTTTTTATTTTTTATTTTTTATTTTTTCTTAATCTCAGGTTTTGAACTTATTTAAATTCAAATTCAAACTTCTGGAGGCCATATCTTTTATACCGTTGATCCAATTCGATTAATTTTTTTTGCGTTGGATCACTCATGTCATATATTTCTATTCATATCATTTATCCACTACAAGGGAATGCCATTTTAGTGGCATCCTTTTTTTCTGCGCATTTAGAATGCGCCACTAACTACAAGCCACTAATAAGGCCTTATAGGTGGCGCATTCTGGATGCGCCACCCCTAAGACCCTTAGGCGTGGCGCATCTAAGAATGCGCCACCTATAAGCTCTTAGGGGTGGCGCATTCTGAAAATGCGCCACTATTAATTTTTTTAAATTTTGAATTTTGAATCTGGATCTGGAAAACAATTTTTTTATTTTTATTTTTTTATTTTTTATTTTTTCTTAATCTCAGGTTTTGATCTTATTTAAATTCAAATTCAAACTTTTGGAGGCCATATCTTTTATACCGTTCATCCAATTCGATTAATTCTTTTTGCGTTGGATCACTCATGTCATATATTTCTATTCATATCATTTATCCACTACAAGGGAATGCCCTTTTAGTGGCATCCTTTTTTTCTGCGCATTTAGAATGCGCCACTAACTACAAGCCACTAATAAGGCCTTATAGGTGGCGCATTCTGGATGCGCCACCCCTAAGACCCTTAGGCGTGGCGCATCTCAGAATGCGCCACCTATAAGCTCTTAGGGGTGGCGCATTCTGAAAATGCGCCACTATTAATTTTTTTAAATTTTGAATTTTGAATCTGGATCTGGAAAACAAATTTTTTATTTTTATTTTTGTATTTTTGTATTTTTTATTTTTTCTTAATCTCAGGTTTTGAACTTATTTAAATTCAAATTCAAACTTCTGGAGGCCATATCTTTTATACCGTTGATCCAATTCGATTAATTCTTTTTGCGTTGGATCACTCATGTCATATATTTCTATTCATATCATTTATCCACTACAAGGGAATGCCCTTTTAGTGGCATCCTTTTTTTCTGCGCATTTAGAATGCGCCACTAATTACAAGCCACTAATAAGGCCTTATAGGTGGCGCATTCTGGATGCGCCACCCCTAAGACCCTTAGGCGTGGCGCATCTCAGAATGCGCCACCTATAAGCTCTTAGGGGTGGCGCATTCTGAAAATGCGTCACTATTAATTTTTTTAAATTTTGAATTTTGAATCTGGATCTGGAAAACAATTTTTTTATTTTTATTTTTTTATTTTTTATTTTTTCTTAATCTCAGGTTTTGAACTTATTTAAATTCAAATTCAAACTTCTGGAGGCCATATCTTTTATACCGTTGATCCAATTCGATTAATTCTTTTTGCGTTGGATCACTCATGTCATATATTTCTATTCATATCATTTATCCACTACAAGGGAATGCCCTTTTAGTGGCATCCTTTTTTTCTGCGCATTTAGAATGCGCCACTAATTACAAGCCACTAATAAGGCCTTATAGGTGGCGCATTCTGGATGCGCCACCCCTAAGACCCTTAGGCGTGGCGCATCTCAGAATGCGCCACCTATAAGCTCTTAGGGGTGGCGCATTCTGAAAATGCGCCACTATTAATTTTTTTAAATTTTGAATTTTGAATCTGGATCTGGAAAACATTTTTTTTATTTTTATTTTTTTATTTTTTATTTTTTATTTTTTCTTAATCTCAGGTTTTGAACTTATTTAAATTCAAATTCAAACTTCTGGAGGCCATATCTTTTATACCGTTGATCCAATTCGATTAATTCTTTTTGCGTTGGATCACTCATGTCATATATTTCTATTCATATCATTTATCCACTACAAGGGAATGCCCTTTTAGTGGCATCCTTTTTTTCTGCGCATTTAGAATGCGCCACTAACTACAAGCCACTAATAAGGCCTTATAGGTGGCGCATTCTGGATGCGCCACCCCTAAGACCCTTAGGCGTGGCGCATCTCAGAATGCGCCACCTATAAGCTCTTAGGGGTGGCGCATTCTGAAAATGCGCCACTATTAATTTTATTAAATTTTGAATTTTGAATCTGGATCTGGAAAACAATTTTTTTATTTTTATTTTTTTATTTTTTATTTTTTATTTTTTCTTAATCTCAGGTTTTGAACTTATTTAAATTCAAATTCAAACTTCTGGAGGCCATATCTTTTATACCGTTGATCCAATTCGATTAATTCTTTTTGCGTTGGATCACTCATGTCATATATTTCTATTCATATCATTTATCCACTACAAGGGAATGCCCTTTTAGTGGCATCCTTTTTTTCTGCGCATTTAGAATGCGCCACTAATTACAAGCCACTAATAAGGCCTTATAGGTGGCGCATTCTGGATGCGCCACCCCTAAGACCCTGAGGCGTAGCGCATCTCAGAATGCGCCACCTATAAGCTCTTAGGGGTGGCGCATTCTGAAAATGCGCCACTATTAATTTTTTTAAATTTTGAATTTTGAATCTGGATCTGGAAAACATTTTTTTTATTTTTTTTTTATTTTTTTATTTTTTATTTTTTCTTAATCTCAGGTTTTGAACTTATTTAAATTCAAATTCAAACTTCTGGAGGCCATATCTTTTATACCGTTGATCCAATTCGATTAATTCTTTTTGCGTTGGATCACTCATGTCATATATTTCTATTCATATCATTTATCCACTACAAGGGAATGCCATTTTAGTGGCATCCTTTTTTTCTGCGCATTTAGAATGCGCCACTAACTACAAGCCACTAATAAGGCCTTATAGGTGGCGCATTCTGGATGCGCCACCCCTAAGACCCTTAGGCGTGGCGCATCTAAGAATGCGCCACCTATAAGCTCTTAGGGGTGGCGCATTCTGAAAATGCGCCACTATTAATTTTTTTAAATTTTGAATTTTGAATCTGGATCTGGAAAACAATTTTTTTATTTTTATTTTTTTATTTTTTATTTTTTATTTTTTCTTAATCTCAGGTTTTGATCTTATTTAAATTCAAATTCAAACTTTTGGAGGCCATATCTTTTATACCGTTCATCCAATTCGATTAATTCTTTTTGCGTTGGATCACTCATGTCATATATTTCTATTCATATCATTTATCCACTACAAGGGAATGCCCTTTTAGTGGCATCCTTTTTTTCTGCGCATTTAGAATGCGCCACTAACTACAAGCCACTAATAAGGCCTTATAGGTGGCGCATTCTGGATGCGCCACCCCTAAGACCCTTAGGCGTGGCGCATCTCAGAATGCGCCACCTATAAGCTCTTAGGGGTGGCGCATTCTGAAAATGCGCCACTATTAATTTTTTTAAATTTTGAATTTTGAATCTGGATCTGGAAAACAATTTTTTTATTTTTATTTTTTTATTTTTTATTTTTTATTTTTTCTTAATCTCAGGTTAGTATGCTTAATGCCCGGTCAATATGCTTAATCTGTGGTCAAACTAACCTCCGTGGTCAAACTTCCCCGAGGGTCACCCATCCTAGCACTACTCTAGCCTTAGCACGCTTAACTTCTCGGTTCTATTCAACTCTCACTCCAGCTCACCTAGCAGGCACTTGTTGATATATCTAACATATAAATCCTATTAAACCATTTTGATGTCTAGGACCTTGTTAATGTTCATGGGTGTGCTTAAATTTTCAACATTTTTGTGAAACTTTCTCGATGGGACCATTAACATATTTTGAACTTTTTAATTTTTTTTTAAAAAATTTAAATTTTTATTTTTTTAAAATTTTTTAATGTTACTATCTAAAATTTTGAACTTTTTTTAACTTCCCGATTTATCCTCTAGCCTATTTTGAATTTAAAAAAAAAATTTAAAAAAATTCAAATTTTTTTTCTGTTACTAGTGGCGCATTTCATACAAAATGCGCCACTACTAAGTTCAAAATTTTTTTCAATTTTTCTCTTTTTTTGGGCCTTCAGATCTTCAAAAGCCCATTTTACGAAATTGTCGGGAGATTTTGCAAAAATAGTCGAAATTCATATTTGTAAATTTTCCTAACAACTAGACCACATATCATTTGGGAAACTTATTTTCTTTTATTTTTTTGACATTTCTTTTATTTTTTTTCAAATTGAAAAGGCGGTCCACAGGGGGGGTGTATTTGGGAATTTTCCCGCGCAGTTTTTTCTTATTAGTGGCGCATATGGGAAATGCGCCACCCCTAAGAGCTTATGGGTGGCGCATTCTGGATGCGCCACTAATAATTCCTTAGGGGTGGCGCATTTCCAGAATGCGCCACCTCTAAGCTCTTAGGGGTGGCGCATTTCCAAAATGCGCCACCTATAAGGTTCTTAGGGGTGGCGCATTTCTCCAAATGCGCCACGTATAAGGGGATCCAGGGCTGGCCCACTCTTAGGGGTGGCGCATTTTTAAAAATGCGCCACCTATAAGGGCTTATAGGTGGCGCATTTTTTACCAGTGCGCCACCCCTTACAACATAGTGGCGCATTACATATAAAATGCGCCACTAATAAGCTTTCCATGTATAGCTATTTCCCTAGTAGTGATCCACCATATTCAAATACTTTTTGATCTGTTTGAATTTAAATTTAATTCAAACCTCAACCTGCTATGACTCGTGTTGTAGTATTCCGTTCCACGTGATTCTTTTTGCATATTGGATCATTTGAAACATCCTATCGGCCATATCCACACACCTTTTCATATTGGCATGATGTTCACCTTGAATTCATAATGCCCTTGTTCATAATCTTTTATATCAGCAATCCTTTTTTCCGTTGACTCTCTCGGGTTCAACTTCCACCTGCACCTTCGAGCACATCGACACTGGTGCCGTGTCAAGCCTTTTTGTTTTTGTTTTGTTGCTAAAACCTTTGTGTTTGATTTGTTAATCTTTTGGTTCCTTTTGGCGTGATTGCTTATGTGGTATCTTTCCTTTACGATAGATTGCCCGGAGTGTGACGAGTAGAGTTATCTGGATCGTGAGAGCGAAGAACTTCATCGAATGTATAAGGCAAGTCATACTTTGACCATTTCACAACCTATATTTTTCCTTATGCATGTAGCAAATATCACCCTATGCATGTGTAGAAAGTTTAATATTATTATTGCTGCAAACCTGGTAGGGTAGCCATATGATCTTATCCTGTTTGCTTAGACAACCTAGCACATGCTTGCTATATATTTGCTATGCTTGTAGACGTGGATTGGTTTGAGATTACATTGAGCTATGTGAGGATTTAATGACTTGACTAGCAAACCTTTAATTAGAATACACTTTTGGACGGGCAGGGAGTGCTTCCTGGGGGCTCGTGCCTTATGTAAGGCAAGACCAGGTTGTACCCCTAATGGTTGGTTTTGGTGGTCGACAGTACGTCATGGTATCTACCTTCTGAACATAAGTGGGCGCCGTCCAGGCTCAAAAAGATCAGACATACTTGGTGACTAGGAGCTTCCATGTATAGCCGCTGGCCATATGGGCTCTGGCTTAGTTCAGTACGATGTAGGAAGCCTCTGCCGTGCAAAGCTAGCAGATGTAGATGTGATAGGTGGTACCGGCTTGCCGTTGGGTGTAGGTGACCTCTTCTGAAAGACTTCGTCTCAATCTTCGGGTTGAGTCCAACGGGAAAAGTGTACTAACCTCTGCAGAGTAAAAAACTAATCATGATTAGCCGTGTCCCCGGTTATGGACGTCCTTGAGCTACTAGACATTACTGTTACTGGAGGATCTTGACAGATGAAACACCTTAATAAACTTGAGTGGGCAAGATTTAATAAAGGGTGTGGATTGGAACTGGTGTGCCCAGTTCAATCTTAAGTAGTAAGTTAAACTAAAATTTTGACTTAGGTAGATTGGGAAAAATTAGCTTTCTGCAAAATAAAACCATAAGCCTTTCCTTTGACTTATCCTTGCATGTAGCGATAGATCTGTTATATCCTTTTCCGTGTGACTTGCCGTACAAATCAGATGTACTGACCCGTTGTCGGGCTGTAACCTTCGGTGTTGCAGGATTATATACGACGAGTGAGTGATGCGATGTAGGGTTACGATGTGCATAGTCAACTTGCGGTGGAGTTGATGGACGCCACGAAGCTCTTTATTGTTTTTCCGCTGTATTCTATTTGTAAGCTAGCCTTGAGCTATGTGTTAACACCCATTTTGGCATGTCAATTAACCTATATAAGATGACCCCAAATGAAGAAGTGCTCTACATGAAAAAGTTGGGTATTGTTGATGTGAACAACTTTGTAGTTCGAGCCGTGATCATCCGATTTCATCTCAAGGGCCGAAACTATGTTTGAAGCAATAAGACCCTAGCATTCAGAACACTATTCTGCTAATTAGGCCTTCAAGACATCCTCAAATGGGAAACTGTTCTACATAGGCCGAATTTGACTTGTCGAACCGGTCGATTTTGATATTTGAAACATCCAAATCCGAGTTCGTATGAAGGAGTTATGGCCAAAACAGTGATGCACTGGGAAACCAGGTCGGACCGTCCGACTCGGAAACCGGACCGTCCGGACCATGGTCGGACCGTCCGACCCTGAAGTCGGATCGTCCGACTTAAGGACGCAGATTACACAAGGGTTTTGACCTCAGCTCGAACCATCCGACCTAGAAGCCGGACCGTCCGACCCTATGGTCCGGACCGTCCGGGATAAAGTCCGGACGTCCGAACCCCCGATCCGGGTCCGAATTTGATCGGGTTTTTGGCAGTTTTGACGCGAATCTGATCCCTTTTCTTGCATGGAAAGTCCAACCCCCTCATAAATAGATGAGGTCACGGCCGATTGAAACAAGTCACAATCGATATTCATCTAAACAGATCTACTTTACTCGTATCTTTTTACTTTTCGTTACCCATGGCCGAGCCTTAGCAACCCTAGGGTTTGGTTCATCTTTGCCGTTTTGCGCTGAAAAGCGGTCGGCTCTCCTCTCCGAAATCGAGGAACTCTTTGTTGCTTTGCTCGTAAAGCATCTGTCTCTCTTCTCCGAAATTATAAAAACCTTTGTTGATTTGCTCGTAAATCATCCGTTCTTCATAAGAAAAAATGAAGTGGCGACTCCCTTACTCTAAACAATTGCGCGGTGCAAGTGTTGTGTTGCGTTGAACAAATTCTTCGTCAACACAAATTGGCGACTCCGCTGGGGACGAGAACGCCGAATAATTCCAATCTACTCGGCGACAAGAAGATCAAAGACGAGGCCGAGTTACATTTAACTCGGACGAAGAAGAACCTACACCCCGGAGCGCATCAAGAGGCTGGGATCTACACGGTATCATGAATCCCCAATTTCCTTACGTAGATTCAAATTACTCTTGTGATGATGTTGCTAGACCTAGTGATATGTATAGTGTATCGTCTAACCTAATTCTTACTATATGCAAGAGTCGGTACCACATAATTTGCCTGCTTTGGCTAACCCTAGTTCTTACTATGGGAAAAGGCCGATGCATGATAATCCGTATAATTCAACTTTTTATAGTAACTTGCAACACGTAGATCTGAATTTTCATGCATCGGCTATCCCTAGTTCTTACTATGTGCAAAGGCCGACGAATAACATGGTGAATTCAATCAATTAATATGAAACACCCCACGTTGATAATTTTAGTAGCATGCAATCAAGTGTTTCATCTCCATATCCATCGGCAGATTGTTTGACATATGTGTCTTCACCTCCAAACATGCTGATGGATAGAGAAGTTGGCCACGTTCCTACTAGCTATTTGGGAAATTACCCTCCACCATCATATGCTACACCTTATGCTACTAACTTTTCAGCACCGTGTGCAACTAATGTGCTTTCATCTAGTACTGCAGCCTATGGTACGTCCCCTGTACAATTGCAAAATTTTGGCAACACATCAATGCCGAAAGAAACAAAAAGCATTGGGGGGCATCCTATTATAGGAACAAAAGAGTGGTGGGAAGATCTAGAGAAAGATTTTATCGCTGGCATGAAGAATATTATCTACCAAGAGCTAGTAGAGAAGCCCCGTGATGCTACCACAATAAGGCAAAAAGAAATAGATGAGAAACATAAGGAAAATAATAGCGTCATCAAGAGGGCAGCTATACCACTGACTAGTTCCAACCCGAAAATAGAGGCGCGGAGTTGTTCTGACTCGGAGACAACAGTACCGAGCTGCTCTAACTCGGAAGCAACAATACCAAGCTATTTCAACTCGGAGACTGCAACACCAAGTTGTTTCAACTTAGAGACAAAAGTATCAAGTTGCTCCAAGTCGGAGACAGAGGCACCGAGCTATTTCAACTCAGAGATCACATCACCGAGTAGTTCTAACTCGGAAACAGATGCACCAAGTTGCTCCAACTCGGAAGCAACAGTACCGAGTTGCTCCTACTCGGAAGAAACAGTACCGAGTTGTAAATCAGAAACAACAGACAACCGAGTTACTCCAGCTCGGAAAGAAGAGCGTGCCGAGTTACTCTTGACTCGGAAACATGCACATCAGCACTCGGGTGACTTGTCTACTCCTTACTGTAGCAACCACGTGGAGCCTTCCGAGTTAGATATACAAAAGAAAGGAACCCTGCAAGTATACCAAGACAATGTCGACTCAATTATTACAAACGAGTTTTCTAATGAAGACGAGTCAGTCGTATGTGAATTTTCTGAATACCAGGGAGTTTTCGTGCTACCCTCCGAGTTTCTTGCCAAGGATGATGGGCATCAAAAGCAGAAAAGAATGATTGAGAAAGATTTACTCAACGATGAGCCTCAAGAGCTAGAAAGTGAGGCCAAGCAGTGTTCGGTTAGCAAGGTGCCTCCGAGTAACCTGGCACGAGATCCAGAGGAGGAAGACGCGGCATTGGAGAATTATCCAGAAGAGGAGCAAAGTATTGTTCACGTACAAGCATTACGTTTGCCAGACGTCTTCAGAGAGGTATACCTAACTAGCATCTTGCTCACCTTTCGATCTGGTCATAATTATATTTTCGATGCGTCTACCTTCATGATTTTACTTAATGTTGAAAGACCGATCAAGATGAGTAACTTGTTTGCTAGGAATAATTTTTTCACTGACCATGCCATTCAACATATCATACCATTCATAAAGGCCAGTAGTGAAGTTGTAACTCAAGACACTTATAACTCGGAGGTGAAGAACCTAGTCGTTCATAGTTCGGATATGACACATACCGAGTTACATCTAGCTCGGAACCAAAACCCACTGAGATACACACCGAGTTATAATTTGTTTCAATCAAGGTCGCTCCCATCATACATGCTAAGTTTTACTTTCATACGGGTAACTTTGATTATTTCATACTTGGCTAACATTTGGTCTCAAATGAGGCATATGTTTTGTAACACTTTTGATTTCAGAAACATGAAGCCAAGATATGAATATGTTGAGGAAACCGATGGTGTTATAATTCCTTATTCAAAGCCATCGGAGGTAGAGTGTGAAACACAATGCATAGCCGAATGGGGTGATGCCAAATCTGAACCATTCGTTGGCTTATTTCCAAAGCCGTTCTCACATCAAGATTGGCTAGAAAATAAAATGTGTACCTTAGATTCAAACATGTGTGATCAGATTGACAAGAAGGTGGACACCACAAGTGACAGGATCGAGCTTTCAAGTACACCAACTATTCATGAGCATTATGATGATACTCTTGAAGGAGAAGGTTTTGTCAAGGTTACAATGAAGACGCCAAGCACTGGGGGGCAACAAGCTAATCCGATGATTGATGATACCACAGTCAAAGAAAGCAAAGGCCGAAGTAGAAAGCCGAAAGTTACTTTCGCGCAGCTATTGGAAAAATATCAACAAGATAAATGAGGCAAAAAGTATTTATCATCCAATTGTTTCAAAGGCATCAAGATCACCCCCTAGGCGCAAATCTGAAGACCGGTATTGGCAAAGAGAAAATCTAAATACATCATATTCACATCCTTATTGTGGATTGCCAATACCAATGTCATGGGTACCTCCCTATGCTTATATGAGTTCATATCCATCATGGGAGAGGTATGATACAAGGGCACATTATCCATCCTATTTCGAGTCATCTCAGCAAGGCTATGTAGCTCCAAAAAGATCAGCATTTAATAAACATAACCAAGACCGTTTCACTCAAAAGGAATCGGTCAGGAGCTCATGGAGGAAGAAGGAGGTAGTCCAACAAGTCTACCAAGTAAAAAGAGATGGCCGCAAGGATGTTGTTTCAGAGCTAGAAGTGCCTAAACCGAGTCGGCTAAGATCTAGGGAATTAGAGAAGAGAGAGATGGCTTGGGTCCCTATGCAAAATTCTCAAGTCAAAAGGGATGTCCCAGCGTCTGCTGCAAAGCCGACTAGGGTAGAAGAGGACAGATAGGAAGCCGAGCTCAGGAGAAACCAAGCTACTCTGAGTGAGCTGAGAATCAGTCAAACTGTTCGGGACGAACTCGGACTCAGCCGAGCTGTTCAAAGGGAACTCGGAACAAACCGGGCTACTCAGCAACAGCTCGGATCAAATCAAGGTACTCGGAACCGGGGCAGAGATAGCCGAACTCTTGAAAACCAGCCCGAGACCAATGGAGCAGCTCGGGAGCAACTCAGAATTCACCGATCAGCTCGGAACCCACTCGGAACTAACCGAGTAACTCGACACCAACTCAGAATCCACCGAACTACTCGGAATTCAGAAGCAAACCATGGTCGTGAACAGGGATCGGTCCAAAAAGGAGTTGTTGCTACCGATGAGTTGATCATGACTCGGAAACACAAGCACCAAGCTACAAGCAATTCGGATGCTACGCTCACCGAGTTACATATGCAAACACGACCGGATGTTGTGTCATCAAGTACTACTCAGAAACATAATTCGGCTAGTACCACTTGGAAAAAATTGGAAAATCTTGGTGCACAAGAACTTGAGAAGATTAGTATGGCATGGGTTCCCAAGAAAAGCAATCAAACTAAAAATGATCTGCGAGCTACTGTTGCAAAAAGTTCAACCAAGGTGAAGAAAGAGAAAGTATCTCATAAGAGATTAAGCCGAAGATTTTTATCCACAAAAAATGATCTTCGGTTAGCACATCATTTATATTCTTCAACCATGCCATTAACATATTCAACATGGAATTCATCCGCAGGTATGATTGACTACCCTCCATGGGCTTATTTTTATCCATGGATGCAATACGATTTCTTACATCATGAAGGGGTATCACCAAATCAGTATACATTCTATTAGTTGCATTATTTGCTGCTTCAAAGAGCCGAAATATTTCACTTGTTATCTCATCTGTTTATTTCGGTTATATATGCTTTGGTGGATGAATTCTACATTCTACTTCTGGTTACATAAACATGGCCGGTGTGATTTTCTAAACATCGTCCTTGGTCATTTTGGAGAACGAGACAAGGTGTGCATTCATTGAAAATCTGTTGCATGGACCAATTCATAGTTGTGGAATTGGTGAATTATGTTTTGGCTTAGTATGATCTAGTTAGTTAATTCTTTGAATTTATGAGAAGCCAAATCATTACTGTTTCTATTATTGAGCATCCTATTTATGACATGCATAATATTGGTAAACCTTGTCTTATTAGTGCCATGGAGATCTTTACTTTGGTGGTTCGGTTTGCAATAGCCGAGGTATTGGTATTGTTTATACATCTCCTTGAGGTGTTGTTTTGGAGCCTCAAACTGTTTAGAGTGTTTTTGCACAAATGATCAAAACCGAATGTTTTATTATTCGGTTCGTAGTTTTTATTTTCTATAAGTGCTACACATATTGAGGGTTTTTGGTGATTCGTTATTAATAGCTCAACAAATATCTATGGATTTCATATGTGTTGACGAATCACTTATTATTCATCTTGATAAAGTGTCTAGATATAATGTTTATATTGGATTGGTTTAGCATTGCTCATATACCTAGACATGAAAACTTGAAGGTATATAAATTGGCACAACAGACATCTGGTTATCATGTTAATTGTGGTGTATTTCATATTTCTCAAGAGCCGATGTTAAGTTTGCCAATATAGGGGAGACCGAACCAGAGTTCACCGTTTCGGCCACTATTGGAGATTCTTATATGCAGGCGAAAGCAAGGATTGGAGGAGGTTCAATATTTATTGAATACAAGATTCTCGCAAAAAGGGTGGACAATATTGTTCAGTGGATATCTTTCAGATAGATGTTGATATATGGGGATTATTGATGGATTTCTTAAGGCGTTATTCTCAAATTCAGAAGGTTTCACCCAAGTCTGTATAAAAAGGATCAAACAAGCAATGGATCACACATGATTAATCGTGATAATAAATAGCCGATATATGATCACCTCCCAAGCAAGATCTCAGCGTCATGCAAGGCCATATGAGTCGTGGGTACCAGCACCATGATTGGTGCCACACTTTTATGCACCATATTACTCGGGTGACTTCAACAAAGGAGTGGGGGGAGCCCCCAATGGCCTCGTATGTTTTTTTATCCAGGGTGGGCTGCACCTAGGAGATCCGTTCATGACAGATCCTCTTACTCTACATAAGGCCGTTTGAACAATGGTGTCAACCGGCCAACGAAAAGTTATTCAAAGAGGACCAACAAGAAAGTGTGGCATGTCAAGGCGCCAGGCCCTGAAAAGCCGAGTACTGATGACTCGGCTAATCCGAGTAAGGACATAGCTACTGCTCCAAGTAGTGATGTTGTTCTGAGTGAAAACGTAGCCGTTGTTTCGAGTGGTGATGCGTTTCCGAGTAACGGTACAGTTGATGTTCCGAGTAGTAATGCTGCTTCGAGTAAAGAGCTCCTTGCTCTTCCGCAAGGTCCCATGGCTAATGATCATGAAGTTAGCACACGCAAGGCCAATACTAGGGATCTTGAATATACTCAACCTCATTGGTGTCCTCCCGGTCTGACAAGAACACAAAAGAGAAGATTGCAACGTCTAAGGAACCACGAGAAGGAAGAGCAACAAGCAGAAATGCAAAGGAACGAATTGTTCGGAAAATTCGGCCTAGGGCACCCAAAGGGCAAATAAGGAGGCATAAACACAAGGAGAACACATGTGCCTCTACATCAACTGCGGCGACACCTACATCATCAGAAAAGGACGATGCAATTTCAGTTACATCGTCCATGACACTTGTTTCAAAGTTCTTCGTCTGAGGAGACTTCAAGTCCAATATACACCTTAGGGGATGAAGAAGAATTGATTCAAGAAGGTACAGATATCAATACGGTGTGCTACTTACCCGTTGAATTCTGTGCTGCAGGTGAAAAAAGGAGGATGGCTCAGCTAAGATGCCACTCCAGCTTGTGGCAAAAAGCCTGAATAAGTCATGGAAGATATAAAATTATTGCCCTTAGAAAACACATGGCCGATGGAGTGTTGACATCGTCCTTAGAACAAGCCTGGGCAAGATAATTTTCGGCACACAAGTTTTGCCGAAAAACAGGGGGGCATGTGTTAACACCCGGTTTTGGCATGTCAATTAACCTATATAAGATGAACCCAAATGAAGAAGTTCTCTACATGAAAAGGTTGGGTATTGTTGATGTGAACAACTTTGTAGTTCGAGCCGTGATCATCGGATTTCATCTCAAGGGCCGAAACTATGTTTGAAGTAATAAGACCCTAGCATTCAGAGCACTATTCTGCTAATTAGGCCTTCAAGACATCCTCAAATGGGAAACTGTTCTACATAGGCCGGCTTCGTCTCGTCGAACCGGTCGATTTTGATATTTGAAACGTCCAAATCCGAGTTCATATGAAGGAGTTATGGCCGAAACAGTGCTGCACTGGGAAACCAGGTCGGACCGTCCGACTCGGAAACCGGACCGTTCGGACCATGGTCGGACCGTCCGACCCTGAAGTCGGATCGTCTGACTTAAGGACGCAGATTACAAAAGGGTTTTAAACTCAGCTCGGACCGTCCGACCTAGAAGCCGGACCGTCCGACCCTATGGTCCGGACAGTCCGGGATAAAGTCCGGACGTCCGAACCCCCGATCCGGGTCCGAATTTGATCGGGTTTTTGGCAGTTTTGACGCGAATCTGAGCCCTTTTCTTGCACGGAAAGTCCAACCCCCTCATAAATAGATGAGGTGACGGCTGATTGAAACAAGACACAATCGATATTCATCTAAACACATCTACTTTACTCGTATATTTTTACTTTTCGTTACCCATGGCCGAGCCTTAGCAACCCTAGGGTTTGGTTCATCTTTGCCGTTTTGCGCTGAAAAGCGGTCGGCTCTCCTCCCCGAAATCGAGGAACTCTTTGTTGCTTTCCTCGTAAAGCATCCGTCTCTCTTCTTCGAAATTGAGGAAACCTTTGTTGATTTTCTCGTAAATCATCCGTTCTTCGTAACGAAAAACGAAGTGGCGACTCCCTTACTCTAAACAATTGTGTGGTGCAAGTCTTGTGTTGCGTTGAACAAATTCTTCGTTAACACTATGCAGGTATGATTTATTGTAATACTGGATCTTTGATGTATTATATATGACATGTGGTTTATCCTTGATATTACATCATGTACTGTGTGTGCTAGCTATTGATCCAGGGACTAGCACGGAATGCACAGAGACTTGGATTCTTAGTGAATCGGATCGTTACAGATGGTATCAGAGCCCATGTTGACTGTAGGTCGTGAACCTAGGAAATGGATAGGAAAATCCATAGGAACAAAATTATTTTTATCACTTTTTATTTAATTACTTTTCTAACTAGTATCTCTCATCTATTATTCATCTTCTAAACTCCTTGTCTTGTTTAAATGTAAATACCCCTTCGAATTGCTTATGCCCCTGAAGACATGATTTTTGAGAAGTATATCATCAACATCATGGATAAAATAAAGTCACCACTACCATAACTAGAAGAAATATCCTACGGGGTTCATTAAGTTTTGGCACTGAGGATCTTTAAGATCAGCTTAGCAGGGAAGGATGAAGTTTAGATTCAGACCACCACTTTTAGGTGAAGTTAGATAAACGATTCGAGCGTAGTATGATGAGATCGTATGTCTTGCACATATGACCTTACTCTAGGAGTTGTTTGTGTGGTTTGATTTTTGCGACTTGAGTGATTGTTGTTATGTGTTGTTGTTTGCAAGTAGGTGGTTGCCTTATTCTTGTTTGTGTGCATAGGCTTCGTGCTATCTTTAGATTGTTTTCTTGTCTGTATCCTAGTGTTCCCCTAACCCTTGTCGTTTGGGTTCAATAGATGGAGTATGAAGTAGGACTCGCCTTTTCTAGGGCGATTACAAGACTGAAGGTGGAGCAATGGATTCATAATATGGAGGTGCACATGGAGAATAACAATGTTGGAAGTGAGGACATGGTCCACTATGATCTCAAGTACTTTGTAGAAGAGGCTGCTAGTTGATGGAGAATGCATCAGGCAATTAACTAATCAAGGAGGGAGATTACTTGGAAGGAATTTACAAATATTTTGTTGGGATCCTACCTCATCACCTCGATGCAAAGGACGGTAAACCGTAAGAGGCTTCGTGCTTGCACAATTTGCGGGGAAGTAGGACACTCCTATGAAGGACACCAAGATGGATGTCCCTATTGTGAGGAAATGCACAGGGGTGAAGAATGTCCCACTGCACAAGTCACATGTTTCATGTGTGAAGGAAATAATCATTACCCCGCCTAGTGTCAATTTTTCATCATGACACAACAAGTATCTCAACATCAAAAGGAAGGAATGGAGAAAATTATCCAAGAATTCAGGGAAGCATCCGTGAAGAAGAAAAAGAAGAATCTTAGCGAACTTCAGTGTTACCGGTGCAGGAACAAGGGACACTACGCCAACATGTGTCCAGGATTGCAGAGAAAGAGGAAGATGTGAACATGGGAGCAAAGACGTCGACATATTGAAGCTTATGTTTTGCAATTGGAGAATAGAATATTCGTAGGTGTGCACTAAGTGTACGGTGGTACCTTTTAATGTTAGCCCGAGATGTGGATCGATACATGTTTTGCTATGGATGAACTAGATGGCTTATGCCATGATTGTTTTGTTCGGTTTTGCTTGTGTCCTTGACCCTGATATGTCTTGGATTGATGTTGTGTGTTGTGCCTTGCGTTTCTTCTATGTGAGTAGAATAAGTATACGTTACATTAGACTCCCATCTATTTAGTATGCTTCAAGACTGAAGAAGACACAACAACAAGAAGAACAATTTGACAAGTGACTCGACGATACGAAGATTGCTTCAGCAACGCAAAACAAAAGCCACCAACATTGAAGACTTGAAGACCTGGAAGATTCAAGATTTCTATCGTTAGATCGTTTCTGTGAGCTGTCATCTCTTGTGTTTTACTGACAGCTACACATCAAAACTTATTTTCAAAACTTGGGTGATGTTTGTATGGGTATCTCTCTCGATCTCTCTCTACCTCGCTATCTACATTCTATTCCCCCTTATCCTAATACCTACACTGAAGGAGTTACTACAATGGCTGCTAATGTCAAGACTGGAATAAAGATGGATGCAAGTTAAGGATGAGTTCAAGGATAACCCCATGTGCCAGGATCTTACAACAAGAAAGCACAATCTTGCTGAAGGGAGAACTCTGGAGGAAGTTATAGTTCACCAGTGCACGTTTTATAGTAGTTTGCGTAAACCTGAGAGTCGTGAAGAAACGATAGATGTCTTGTTTGCCTTGCAGAATCATGGATTTATCTGAACCCAGTTCAAGATCAAGAGGAACTCTCTCCATTGCCTGTGAGGATGACCGAGTGTTAGATTGCGAGATTCACTACACCATCACTACTGGAATTCACCAGTTTGCCATGGGCTAGTGGCTTTGCCGTCTGCAATTCATCGGGGCGGACGGCAAAGCAGTGGTATGCCGTCTGCTGCCCTAAGTACAGACGGTAAAACGTTGACATACGGCAAACCAAGTGTTTTCCGTCTGTCTGGTTGCAGACAGACGGCAAAGACACCTATGCCGTCCGTCGACAGACGACAAACCCTCAGCTGGGCCCACCCAAGCGAGGCACGCGTCCTGGCTAACGGCCCATCGCTTTGCCGTCTGTCGACGGACGGCATAGGTGTCTTTGCCGTCTGTCTGCAGACGGCAATGCGGTGGGCCGTTAACCCCCCGCACGGCCCCCCTCCCACTCCCACTCCCACTCCGCCCCCCACCTCCCCGGCCGCCCTCCGCCCCCCACCTCCCGGCCGCCCTCCGCCCTCCACCTCCCCGGCCGCCCTCCGCCCCCCACCTCCCGGCCGCCCTCCGCCCCCCACCTCCTCGGCCGCCCTCCGCCCCCCACCTCCCGGCCGCCCTCCGCCGCCCGCCGGATCCCTCCCCGCCCTCCGCCGCCCACCTCCCGGCCTCCTCCTCTGCCCCCCTACTCCGGTGAGCCCGCTCATCCTCTTTTTTTTCTCTCTTTAATTTCTATAGTTGTAGGATTTTAGTTAGTAATTAGTTAGTGTTAGGATTTAGTTAGTAATTAGTTAGTGTTAGGATTTAGTTAGTAATTGTAGATATTAGGTTTTAGGTTCTAGATTTTTAGTATGATTTATTTTTATTTTTTCTGTTAATTGCAATATGCAGAAAATTTAAATGATAAGATGCATAATTACAATATGCAGAAAATTTAAATGATCATAAAAAGAGCTTAGAGCTCATGTTAAGATTCCTTAGGAATTTGGTGGTGTCAATCCTATGATCCAAAGGCAATCCATAAGAAAAATCCTTAGGAATCCAAAAAATCCCTTAGGAGTAAAAGTTGAATAGGAAAAGAAGAAGAGAAAGAAAGAAAAGAAAGGAAATAAAAGAAGAAGAGGGAAACAAATTAGGGGTAAAAGTAAAATAGTAAAAGAAGAAGAGAAAAAAGAAGTTGAAGGTTAATAAAAAGAACAAGGAGGAGGAGGGGAGCTTGGGGTAAAATAAGAATAAGAAGAAGAAGTTGGAGGTGGAGATGAATAAGTAGAAGTTGGAGGTGGAGATTGGGTGCATTTTAATGGAGCTTGGGGTAAAAAAAATAAAAAAAGATGTAATTACCGGGATCAAGTGTGTGTGTTGATTGGGTGCATTTTAATGTGCAAGAATTTTCCTGGTGTGAAGGTCTGGTGGTCGACGACCTCCGCCCCCTCCATTCGGCGACCTCCCTGAGTTCGAGGGTGAGCAAAAAAATTCTTGTCCTCTCCCCCTTTTTCCTTTGCTCAATTCTGGCCTTCATGCCGATAACGGTAGCTCTAGCAGTATGTAAAGTTGCGTAACCAGTATGCGTCTCCCATTCGAAAGGATTACTGTATAAATATGCATTCATTTGCATATTTATAATAGTAATTCTTTCAAATTGTCCAACGTTATCCATGGACAGCCCGCGTATGTGTAGATTGGGTCGTTTTTCCATGCTCTGGTCCTGATCCGACGCGAAATTTCGTCAGCGCCTCCCTGTTGTTCTCCGGATACACAACCTCTCGGCTTGTTGTCGAGACGTGTATTAGGAGAACAGCGGGGAGGTGCTGCCGAAATACCGCGTCGGATCGGGACCAAAGCATGGGAAACCGACCCAATCTACACATACTCGGGTGGGATTAGGACCTATCTTTACCTATTAGTGTGTAGGTTAATTGCATATGCCGTAGCTATGTATGATAAAAGCAATAAAAAGTGGACGTAATAAAATGGTATATTTGTTGTTTAGTAGCTAGCTGTAGCAACAAGATGAGCGATGATCGTGCGTGGATGTACACTGGTCGCCCTAATCAGAAAGAGATCACCAATGAATGGGCAATGAAAACCAAGGAGTTTCTGAGAGCGGCGTTTGCAAATGGGCAGAGAAAAACCTGGTGCCCCTGCGTTAGGTGCGACAATTATAAACAGGCGACAGAGGTGGATATGGGTAAACACTTGCAGAAGTGGGGTTATAATCCTGGTTATACGGTGTGGACCTTCCATGGCGAGTCTAGCGGACGACGGAGAGAGGAGGTGGTCCGTCAGCGCACGGATGAGTACGGAACCGGGATCGAAGACATGGTGCAGGACTTTGACGATGCGCGGGATGAGGACGATGAGATGGAGCTGCACGCTCACACTGAGCTTTGTCAGCTCGATGCCATCGCACAGTTGATGGCTTTGAAGGCACAATTCAACTTGGGCACAGATTGTTACAATGCGATCACGACCCTAATTGGGCGGTTTCTACCAAAAGATCATGTTATGCCTGCAAACCTATGCCAATCGGATAAAATCCTCAAGGTACTTAAGATGCCCTATGAGCAGATACATGCTTGTGAAAATGGATGTGCTTTATTTAGGAAAGAGTGTGCGGACGAAGACTATCGTCCCAAATGCAAGTCATCCAGGTATGTTGTGGTAGACAATGGTCAAGGTGAGAAGACGCAGACCAAAATACCCGTAAATGTTCTTAGGTATCTTCCAGTGATACCAAGAATTCAACGCCTTTACATGATGGAAGAGACAGCCAGACAGATGACATGGCACAAACATGGGAAGAGAACAGAATTTGATGCAGATGGGAAGCCGATGTTGACTCACCCATCGGATGGTTCAGCATGGAAGCACTTTGATGAAAAACATTCGGAAAAAGCTAAGGAGCCAAGGCATTGCCGAATCGCTGTCGGCACAGATGGGTTCAATCCTTTCGGTCTGATGGCAGCCCCATACAGTTGTTGGCCTGTATTTTTCATGCCACTCAATCTCCCCCCCTCAGAGATTATGAAAAGGAAGAACATTTTCCTGACGTTGATAATACCAGGGCCCAAATATCCGGGGAAGAATATGGATGTGTACATGCAACCGCTTAAGGAGGAATTGCAACAAGCTTGGGACGAAGGGTTCAAGACATACGATGCAGCTAGCAAAAAGACCTTCAAAATGCATGTTTGGTACCATTACTCGATGCATGACTTGCCGGCGTATGCGCTTTTCGCTGGCTTCTGTGTTCATGGAAAGTTCGGGTGCCCAACATGCAAGGATTCTCTTCAGTTTCATTGGCTGAAGGCGGGTGGCAAGCATTCCTGCTTTGACTTGCATAGACAGTTTCTGCCTCCTAAGCATCCTTTTAGAAAAGACAAGAAGAACTTCATCAAAGGCAAAGTTGTCAAAAACCTGGGAGCACCTACGATGACGGGCGAACATGTCTTGGCACAGTTGAACTCTCTCGAGCCTGATCCAGAACGTCCCGGGTATTTCAAGGGATATAATTCGGAACACGCCTGGACTCACAAGACATGCTTCTGGGATCTCCCCTACTTCAAAGACCTCGAACTTCCACACAATATTGATGTGATGCACACTGAAAAAAATATCGGTGAGGCCCTGTTTGGTACATTTTTCGGCATAGATGGGAAGTCAAAGGATAATCCTAAAGCTAGAGTCGACCAGGAGACTCTATGTGATAGACCCTCACAGAACATGCGACAGCCGAAAGGAAAGAAGAATTGGTCCAAGCCAAGGGCCTGGTTCAATCTTGAAAGGGGGCATATCAGGGAAATTCTCTTGTGGGTGCAAAACAGTTTGATGTTCCCCGATGGGTATGCAGCGAATCTGAGGAGGGGAGCGAGTCCTGAAAAACATAAAATATTAGGGCTGAAGAGTCATGATTGGCACATATGGCTTGAGCGGGTAATGCCGGTGATGTTGCGCGGCTATATCCCCGAGGAAGAGTGGCTAGTACTGGAAGAACTGAGCTATTTCTTTCGTGTTCTTTGTGCTAAAGAACTATCCGATGGCGTGCTAGAAGACATGGAAGATATGGCGCCGGAGTTGCTCTGCAAGTTAGAGAAGATCTTTCCACCGGGTTTTTTTAATCCGATGCAGCATGTGATATTGCATCTCCCGACCGAGGCAAGATTAGGGGGCCCTGTGCAAAATCGTTGGTGCTATTCAACGGAGAGAATGCAGAAGAAGCTTCGAGCAAAATGTAAAAATAAACGTAGAATCGAAGCATCGATGGCCGAGGCTTTCATTACCGAGGAGGCGGCAAACTTCGTGACAGCACATTATGAAGCCAAAAATCGCCATTTGCATAATCCAAAGCCTCGGTACAATACTGGCGACCCCCAACGGCGTCAATCCAACCTCAGCCTATTCAAAGGGAATCTTGGACCTGTTGGTGCTTCGAGAAATAAGATTTTGGATATCAAAGAATGGCAGACTCTTACACTGTATATCATCACCAACCTAACAGAAGTGCGACCGTACATCGAGTAAGTGCTCGGTACGTACATTGTTTCGCAACTTCTAATAATTCTTGTTTCTTATTAATTCCCCTGAATTCATACAGTCGATACGTCGCCAAATTCTCGAATGGAGTGGTTATTGAAAGTGATTCCATCGCAGAGTATGAGCTTCTTGCCAATCAAGGAGACGGCAATCCTGGTTTCATCTCTTGGTTCAAACGAACGGTAACTATCATTCATATATAGGGTTTCATTTGTTGGTTCGACCTATTTTTCACTAATATAACAATCCTTTCCTATAAAACTTATAGGCAAATGAGGAGCCTATGGACGCCGAATTGAGACAAGTCGCTAATGGTTTTTACAATAAGGTCCGTGTATTTGAGAAATACGACATCAACGGGTATCGCTTTCGTACCGTTGATAAAGAGCGAAAAATGGTCGATCGAAAAAGTACAAATTCGGGTGTCTCTGCTGTCGGCGACGAAGGTATTGAGTATTATGGAAGAGTTGAAGCAATATACGAACTTCTATTCTATTGTGAAAATCCTCCCAACGTCGTTGTCTTCAAATGTCATTGGTTTCTCCCGTCGAGGACTAGACGAACTCATGAACATGTAGGTCTAGTCGAAATTCGACAAGACACCCATTTTAATGTCCCCGATGTCTATATTACGGCTCAACAGGCCACCCAAGTTTTCTATCTATCCTACCCCTGCCAAACGGTTGAAAACCTGAAAGGTTGGGATGTCGTTTATGATGTGCCACCTCATATTAGACCACCTCCCCCAAATGAAGAGGATTATGTACCCCACATTGACCCAGAGACATATGAAGGAGAATTCTTCCAAGAAACACGCGTGATAAAAAAACGTTTCCGAAACCTCTCTACGCAACCCCAGAACATGGAAGAAGACAATGAGAGTGAACCCGCTAACGACGATGTTGAAGAGCCTGAAGAAGAAGAGGTTACTGCTCCAGATGACCTGTCAATGCTTGACCGTTTACATAAAGGCCTTCCAAATGTTGGTGTTGTTGAACCTGATGAGGCCATCATTATCGACGACACGCGTGATAGAGATGACGATCCTTAAATTGATCGCGTAGAAGAGACCGATGATCCCGACTATTGTTAGTTGTATGCATCTCAACTTTAATTACATTATTCTCATTAGTTGTATATATTCTCATTATTGCAGTAATTACTGTTGTATTATTAATTCTTTTTCTCATTGTACTAATTATTTTATTTTAATTCTTGGCAGGTTCGTGAAAGATATGGAGGGAGAGACCTCAGGCTCGCGAGGGAGGGGTCGGGGTCATGCGCTCCCACCTCTGGCTCTACGGAGGTCTTTGCTCGAGAGTATTTCCTCGCCTCCTCCTTCTACTGATGAGCCGCCCAGGGGGAGAGGAGGTCGGAAGAAGACCGGGAGAGGCAAAGCAGGTGGTGGTCGCGGGAAAGGGAGACGAGCACCTGCTGCTGCTTCCTCGCCGCCACCTCCGGCTGATTCACCAGAGCACTGCAGGGTGGACCAGCCTGAGGTGGAGGACGAGGCTACGTCCACCCGCACGACCTGGAGTCCCTGGCCGGATCAGCCGGAGCAGCCGGAGCAGCACACGCCTGAGGGGGAGGCTGGTGCCGAGCTGGACACTACGGATGAGGAGGAGGTAGCTGAGGGTACCACCGTGTACCAGCGTGGGGGTACACGGCTCCCGTCCGTGCCGGTGACTCCCGCCCATAAGTGGTTGATTACGCCTGATGGAGAGACGTAAGTGCACTTATACTCTCTTCCGGTACCTTCTATACTTATGTCTATCTGATGGCTTTGTCTTTTTATACTGCAGGGGTTGGATATAAGGCAATGGTGTCCGCAATCCCAACTCCATCCTTGGTGTGCTCGTCAGGGAGAACTTCCCGGGGCTGGTTCAATTGCCCGGACCTGATGAGGTTCCGCAGCCTGGACTCAAGTGGGAGCACTATTGTGCTGCCCTGGCCCCGCCGGATACGACCATCAACGGGGTCGAATGCCACACCAGAGCCGACATGGTCATCAACGGATTTTGGGTAATTTCTGTTTCACACAATAAAATCATGCTATTGCAGTGTTGTCTCGTGCACTCATCAGTGTTGTCATCAGTGTTGTCTCATCAGTGCACTCATCAGTGTTGTCTCGTGCTATTGCAGGTCTACTACAAGGTCGATGAGTCCAAGGAGCAGGAGGCGGAGGACATGTTAGTTGCAGAGGCCACGCGCCTCTTGCAGAACACAAGGCATGAGATGCGAGTGCAGGCGGTCCGTGACTACTACGCCAAGCAAGGGCGCAAGCGTAGCAAGAAGGACTGCCGCAAGAAGTTTCTGACCAGGGCCCAGTACATGACGGTAACCCTTCTTAAGTCTTGAATAGTTTGCTTGATTTGATTCCTATCTAGGCTACTTATTAGTTTCCTTGTTTACTAACTTAGGCGCCACCGAGATGGTGTGCGGACAAGATGGATTGTTGGGAGGCCATTGTGGACCACTGGTGCTCAGATGCCTGGTTGGCCATCCACAACAATGCCAAGGAGCGCCGCGCCCAAATGGTTGGTGTGCCACACCATCAAGGAAGCCGCAACTTAGCTGGTTACGGGAATAAATGGGTATGTGCTTTGCTTCAATTTTCATGCAAATTCTACTTTTCTTTGTCTTTTTGGCACCCACAACTTACTAATATCGTGCTTTGCTTTGTCTTTTAGGCGGAGCATAATAAAACGGAGGTGCCTCAGGTTTTCGACATGTATGGCATGGCCCATACAGCGTCGTACAAGAAGGCAAAGGCGCTCTTAGAGTTTGATCTCGCCAGTCCTTCGACTTTCACCAACATTGCCGCCTACAGTAAGCTCAAGGCTTATACTGAGGTGGCGAAGGAGAAGCACGGGGAGGATTATAACCCGCTTGGGAAGCCTATTGAGCCGGAGCTAGTGATGATCTCTCGTGGCGGAAGGCGCCATGGCGCCATGGCCATTGGAGATAAGTTGATCAGGTGCGATAAGACTCTTCCTGAGATCAAGGCGCGCCAAACAAGCTCTTCTCCTGCTATAAGGACTCGTCCGCGGCCAGTCGACCTCGCTATCCAGGTTATCCATAAGGACTCTTGCATTCTTGTTTTCTCTCATCGAATATTACAATGCTAACTAGAGGAGTGGGGTTGCAGGAAGCTCTTGAGAAAGAGCGACAGAACACCCAGCGGCTACTGGAGGAGAAGGAGCGGTTGGCAGAGGAGAAGGCATCGGAGAGGGAGCGGCTGGCGAAGGAGAGGACGGCGAAGGCTCTCGAGGAGGCCGCGGCACGACACGATGCATCGAACCGGGCCTTGTATGAGCTCTTCGTGGTAAGTCACTTGTTCATATTCACCCAAAGAATGCGTCATGAGTGGCCTAATATGATTGACTCATGAATAACAAATGTGCAGACTATGTGCGAGAAGACTGGTCAGGCCGCTCCACCGATGCCGATCATTTCTCCTGTGGGGACGGTGAGTATCTTTCGATGATCATCAATACCATATTGAGTGGCGTCGTGGTAACCTCTAGTTGATCTTTTTGTGCAGCATAACTCTCGGGCTGCGTCCCATGACCCTTCTCCACCGTCAACATCGGGCAACCCGACGGATGCTTCTCAGCCACCTCAGGCTTGAGGGCTACACTCCGGTAAGTTTTAAAATGCTTAGTTAGTTTGAAAATGCATATTTAGCTTCTAAAATCCTATATTTAAGCAAAAAATGCCATACTTTGCATATTTTGCACATAAAAGACATAACTAGCTTAGTTAGTTCAAAAACTTACATAGTCAACTTAGTTTGCTCACAAAATCTCAAAGTTATCTTAATTGGGTCAAAAAATGCTAAAGCTAGCTTAAATTGGCTCAACAATTGTTAAAGTTTGCTTAGTTGCTCAAAAATGCTGAAGTTAGCTCAATTTCCTCAAAATATGCTAAATCTAGCTTAATTCGATCACCATTGCTTATGTTAGCTTTGTTTTCTCAAAAGAAGAAGAAGAAAACAAAAGGAGAGGATCTTTTCTTCTTCTCCTTCTCCTTCTTCTTCTTCTCATTCTACTTCTTCTTCTTCTCATTCTACTTCTTCTTCTTCTTTTTGCAGATTTGCTTCAAGGCATTCATGCTATGACGATGGAGTGCTGCATTTGGACTTGTAGTTTCTTTTATAAACAGTTGTGGTCACTTGTGTGTTTGATACTTTCTGGTTTACTATGTACTATATATACTTTGTGGTTGGACTTGTATATATATGAGAGTATGAGATTTGCATAGTTTTGGTTGATCAATATATTGGAGAACATGCATGGGTGCTTATATATTTCTGTTGAGATGTGCTTATACAACTGTTGGAGAATATGTCTATGTATATGTCTATATTTTTGTCAAGTGCAGGGATTTAAAAGAAAACAGAATAAAAAGGGGCTATGCAGGCTCTTTGCCGTCTGCAAGAAGACAGCAAATTCCTTTGCCGTCTGCTGGTGGTCGGCACAAGTGACACGTGGCGCCCAGCTGTGCAATCTGGCAACAGCTGGGTGACCATTTTGGTTATTATGCCGTCTGCCTCCGGCAAGGCAGACGGCAAAGAGTAGGACTTTGCCGTCTGCTGCTGGACGGCAAACATATGACGGGGGGGGGGGGGGGTGACGTCATTACCTTATCCGATGACGTCACCGCTCTTTGCCGTCTGTCCGTAGACGGCAACCCCGCCGTTAAGGGCCTGACGGAGCCGGCCGGCACAGCTTCGCCGTCAAGCTTCTCTGCCGTCTGTTTCTTATTTCAGCGGACGGCAAACATCTTTGCCGTCCGTCGATATACAACAGACGGCAACGCACCTCTTTGCCGATGAAATGGCTGACGGGTGCTTTACCGTCCGGGGGCAGACGGCAAAGGGTTTTGCCGTCGGCCATTCAGGTGTTTGCCGTCCGCCCTGGCAGACGGCAAACAGGCGAATTCCAGTAGTGCATATACAAGGTAATGATTTGGGTGCGGAATGGATTGGCCCCCATGACGACTACCCTAATTATTCGCTCTTGCTATGCGGGATAGTAAATCTTGAGTGAGTTACTGTCGGGACCCGGGGTTAGCGTATGCAAGTACAGTTAAGACATAGTCATATGGAGAGCCGAGAACCGCACCCACTTGTCTAAGCAGACAAGGCCAAGCACTGAACATTCTCGGAAAGCATCGTACGTGAGGGGCATCCCATCCAGGCCGGATGATCAACTGAGATGGGTCCTCATCGTCCGCACACAAGTCTAATGATATGGGTGGTGAACTCCCATATTCAAAGACAAGTCGCCTCAACCATACTATCGAGTATCTCAAAACTCTTACATAGACTTACTCCAGCCCGATCACTTAGTCGGGGTCTAGGGCGGGCTCGATCATACCACAAAGTGTGCACGAGACGGAGTCTCGGGCAATCGCATCGCGATGCCCCAAGCTGCGCACATCTGAGGGCCACTTGGTGTATGAAAGACCGCCAGCCAGAACACAACTAAGGTCTCGAAACCCATACAAAGACATGCATGTTATAAACATACACGCAACACACATGCCTTGTATGAACAGCAAGTATCATTGCAATTCTCTACAAAGTGTACATATTTTTTGATAACTCTTATAGAGTGCACACAGAGATCACATACATGTGATCCAACATTACATTACAAGCGGAAGCAAATTATGTCTGAGTACAGACAAGTTTAACAAATGGCTTAAGAAGCCTTATTTAAACACAAAGCCCTCCACGAGGGAACCAGTTGTCTGACTGGTACTAGACTAGTTTTTCTTCAGCCGTCCAGCTCGATGAAGAAGCCACCTTCGGGGTCAGTGGCATCATCTAAAACATAGATTAAGAAAACGTGAGTACAAAGTCGTACTCAGCAAGACTTACATAGGAGCTATACTACTCATGCACATGTATCAAGGTAAAGGGAGGTGGGGTTCACTTGCAGAAATGCCAGCTTTGACTTGGCTAGTCCTGAACTACGAGTACCAGACTTTGGGGTAAGAAGCGTACACGAGTCCACTACCTTCTCCAACCAATTACACCACTATGGTACCTTCCTCGACTTCCCCACGAGAAAGCACGCCATAGCACTCACACTTATCTTGGTGTGTTTTAGAAGTATCCGATTCAAGTTGTCTAATAATCAAGCTAAGCTTTCCAAGTAGTCCATAACCGCGGACGCGGCTATTCGAATAGTTTTGTTAACCTTGCAAGGATGTACCGCTACACACACATGATCATCATTTACCGCCAGCGAGGATGCTCACCACAACTGTTACATCATAGCCTATCTAGTCCAAGAAAGCCGCCTACTTGGGTTGGCTACCACTATCTTGAACCCGGCCGGTTTACCGAAGTGGACCCAAGCGATGTGTGCGTGGTGCATAAGCCGGTCTCGGGTGAGCCGTTTTCTCACTTAGCATCCAGGACACAAGCCTACCAGAACTCCGAACTAATGCGACATCTGGACATCGAAAGGGATGAGTTAGTAAGTTGAGAGGGTTCAGTGAGCCAATGTGTGGTTGTACTCTTCATCTTGGATCACCACACAAGAACTCGTACTAGGGCGGTGTTCAACGAGACAACCCACCGTGTACTCCTACACGGCCTCTCATCGTTCACCTTGTATTAGGGTCGATTCACCAACACTTTTCTACCAACATCAACATGATCATTCCCATGCCGACTCACATCACAGTACAACATGGTATCATACTAAGCATGCAATAAGCAGTAACATTGCAGGGGCCACATGATATCAAACAACTCCTACATTTGCTAGGATTGTGGTTTGCTTACTACTGTGACAAAATGATAGGTCATGCAAAGGAATGGGTACGGTGGCCACGTTGTCCACGGCGGTGCGCTCCGGTGAGGCTTCGGGCGGCGACGGATTCGAGCACGGGAGGAGGAGGAAGCTCTGGAGGGGGGGAATGGACGTGGCATGCTCCAGGGCGTCTCCAGGTGCGAGAAGAGGCCACGGGGAGGCCTGGAAGCTCTTCGACGACGACGTGTCGTCTCCGGCTAGCTCGGTGGCATTCCACCGAGCAGCTTGGAGGCGCGGGACGGGGAAGAAGACCCCGCTGCCCCTGTGGGCCGGCTGGGCTGGGGTGGGCCGGCTTCGCCTGGGCGTAAGGTAAGGTTTCTGCTTCCTTTTCTATTTTTCTTTTTGTTTTCTCTTCTGACATTTGTTCTGTTTAGCTAAATAAAATAGCTAAACATTTTATTAAATGCTGAAAACTTTTATGTGGCCTCATAACAATATAGACTATCCACTCATAAACTTTCAACATTTTTAAAATTCAAAAGATTTGAATTTTAAATCAAATAGGGGTATTTCTTTAATTCCAAGGCACTGTTTGATTATTTGAAAAATCTATGAGCATGGGGTGGGTCCCACATCACTTGATATGTGATCACACTCATTTATAAGACTTTTCAAAAATCTAAAATGAATTTTTGGAAAAGATTTTTATCTGGCCTTTTGAATTAAATCATCTGGGGGGGTTCCTTCTCCCATTTGCTTTTGAATTTGAATTTCCTTTGATTTCTTTCATGAATGCAAAGTGAAATTGATACTAGCACATTACCTAACAGAGGGTTCTGACAGTTACCTATAGCAGAGAGACGATGATGTGCTTTGCACTCCCGTGGATCTCCATGCCGATATAGCTGTGGCTCACACCGAGCTGGAAAAGGCGCGCCAAGCTCTGAAGGAGCAATCAGATCGGGTGGACGTTGAAAAACATCGCCTGGAAGCGACAGTTCGGGAATACAATGCAGCACATAGCCTCAAGCAGCGTGTTATCCCGCCCCCAGTGATATATGAGCTTCGTATTGCAGGCCGAGAGGTCGGCAGAGAGTTGGGAGGAGCCAAGCAGCCCGCGACAACCACCATCGTCACTCCGCAGATCACTTATAGTTATCCGGTGAAGAACATGAGAGCTGTCGAGCAGATCGCCACCGAGCTGGAGCACCTGGAGGGAGAGGAGCTACGGGAGAGGATGCGTCGAGTGCATGACCTTCTAGCAGTGGCAAACCAGCAGCATAAGGCGGCCACCGAGCAGCAAGGGCCAGTGGCATCAAAATAAGTTCGGGCAACTGCGGGCGCGAACCAACCGAATGCTCCACCTCGGCAGCAGAGGCAGGCATCGTCGCCACATGGCCGCATGCACCGCAGTCGGAGGAATCAAGGGGCTGCAGGAGGCAGTCGGAGGGATGATCCAGCAGTCAGCAGCACGCACAATGAGCAACCGGCGGCTTCAGCTCGGCCGGTGATGAGCCATTGATTGGGTCCTCGAGCAATCAGGGAGAATGATTTGAGGCACCCCATCGAGCAGCTGCAGCAGGACAAGCAGCCAGAAGACGATGCACCAGCGGGTCCAGCATGCTTTGGCCAGCGCATTCGGCAAGAACAGTTCCCCAAAGGTTTCACATTGCCCAGGGACACCCCCAAGTACAATGGATCAGTCAAGCCAGAGGATTGGCTGGTCGACTATATCACCGCGGTCGGCATCGCAGGAGGCAGTCGGCGTGTTGCAGTTCGCTATGCACCGCTTATGCTTCAAGGTTCAGCTCGGTCCTAGTTGAACAGTCTGCCCAGCAATAGCATCAACTGCTAGAAAGATTTTGATGATGCGTTTGTTTGGAACTTCACTGGCACGTATGAGCGCCTAGGTTTGCCTCAGCACCCGGCACTCTGTGTACAAGGAAAGGACGAGCCCCTTCGCGATTACCTTCAGCGGTGGATCAAGCTCAGAAACACTTGCGAGGGAGTTCATGACATCCAAGCCATCCAGTACTTCACTAATGGCTGCTTGGACGGGACTTTGTTGAAGCACAAGCTCCTGCGCAAGGATATGACATCTTTGGACGATCTGATGAGAATAGTCAATTCATTCGCAGCGTTTGATGCTGCAATGCGTCCGATCAAGTTGAGTCCCAGTGGTTTCATCCAAGGGCAATTTTCTGGGCAGCAGCAGCAGTCACCAGAAGCGAATGGGCCGAATGGTCCCAATTGGCGCGAGAGGCGAGAGATCCAGCGGAACAACAACTTCGGCAACAACAATAACACCTCCAATTTCAACAACACCCCCAACAACTTCAACAACAACAACACAGGCTTCAATAAGAGGAAGGACGAGCAGCCGGATGCCCAATATGGCAATCGGCAGGTGGCAGTGGTTCAGCAACAATATGAACAAGGGGCTGCAGGAGACAGTCGAAGACAAAAACCTGCAGAAATACCGCAGGGCCCGATCAGGACCCCATACACCTTTGAGGACATGATGAACCAGCCCTGCAAAATGCACAGTGGAGTCGGCAAGCCCGCATCTCACACCACTCGGCAGTGCATCTGGGTCGAGCGTCTGACAAAGGGAGGAGAAGGAAACCTTCCCCCACCACTACCCCACCCCCAGGTCCACCACCAGCAAATGCACGGCAGCAGTTCCCGCGTCAGGATGCGGCGTATATGATCTTCACCACCGAGTTGGATGACAAGGGCAGTCGGAGAGCCTGAGAGAAGGCAGTCAATGCCACTATGCCAGCAATTCCTCAGAGGATGAACTGGTCGGACAATGTCATAGCATGGGGCCCAGAAGACCATCCGAATGTGATGCCCAACCCAGGCAGCTATGCGCTCGTGGTGGATGCAATTGTCGCAGCACCTTTGTACTCATGCAAGTTCACCAGGACTCTCATTGATGGAGGCAGTGTTGGGAATGTGCCCTAGAGGAAAATAAAATATGTTTTATTGAGCATATTCCATTAGTTCATAATAGGTTTTATACTATGCTATGACTGTATTAAGTGGAAACCTTAATACACGTGTGGTATACAAACAACCAGGTCCCTAGTTAACTCTAGTATACTAGTCCATTGGACGATTGATGATCAAGGTTTCCTGATCATGAGACAAATAAGTCTGTTAGCAATGGAGTCGTATCATTGGGATAATGATATGATGCACATACACCCACCAGAAGTGTTGCGATGTGATCAAGTCACATAGTTCGACATTGCGATAACTATAACGTAGTGACCAGATCCTTTGACCGTAATGATCATACGTAATTTTCATCTATGATGAAACTTTGATTTGTATCCCACCGCCTGACTGAAATATGCTGGCCATAACAGTGCACTTTGGGTATTCCGAAATAGATGGTTGATGAGTATGCAAATAGATCAAAGAGAGATTTGTCCATCCGAGTGACGAATAGGTACTCTGGGCCCCACTCGGTGATATTGCATCATAAGGTTTGCGCAAACAAGTGACTAGGTCACGGAGTTGTAATATCACGGGAATGAGTAAACTTGTTTGTTGAGAACGAGGAAGAACTAGGTATATTGGATACCGATGATGAAACCTCGGACAAGCAAAGTACCATAGGACAAAGGGAACATGCACATAGTTAACGGCTCCACCAACGATTGAAGTTCATTCGATGGAAGCGTAGGGGCTATCAAGGATTGTAACCAGGTCCAATTGATTAGTCATTGATCAATGAGATTGTCTCGATCATGTCTGCTGTTTCCCGGACCGTAGGGTGTTACACTTGAGGGTATTCGACGCATTAAGGATAGATTCGGGATCACCAGAGAAATAGGAGAGAACACCGGAATTGTTCCGTTGAAGGCCGAAAGTTGTTCTGGGTATTTTGAAAGGTTCAAAATATATTTAATAATGTTTGGAGTCTATACTCGGTTGGGGATTTCTCCACCATACGCACACCGTCGTGCTGCTGGAATGGGGATCCGAATCCATCTTCTTTCCGCTGCTCTACTGGTTCGGAGCCCGGAGGGACGTCGGGTAAACTGTATGTGTATAATCCTACGAGGCACTACACTTGTGGTGCTACTTCATCGTCATGGCCGTATCTCGGCGTCTTCACCGACAATGTTCTGACGGGGACGTAATCCCGGCATCGGTCTGAAGGACCGAGTGACCATTGGAGTCATCGTGGAGCTGCGCGGCATCGGGGATTGCCGGTACGACTACACCGACCACGTTCATGCGGGAACGTTTCCCGCTTAACGGACTACATACTGGCATGTGACCTATTCCATCCGTTACTTACATCGCCATAGCATAGGTCTTGGGTTTGGGAGTTGTAGGTTAAGAAAAATGTGTGTTTTCTGCCCCGTTCCCCAACAGTGGTATCATGAGAAAGACTATGCGTAGATGTATTGTACGGATAGAACACATCTAGTATGTGGGCATCAATTCTCAAATTGTTACCCTCTCACGTGTACTCGTTTAGCATTGCGGCAATGTCCTGATTGTAAGGCCTGATATGCGGTACTGTTCCAGATCTAGATGTTTCCATCCAGATCCAGGGACGAAGCACATATCGGTCCCACCGCGACATATGACGACGTCATATGCCCCGGATTTCCAACATGATATCACAACATTACAGATACAAGGATACAACATCTCATACAATCGACATACAATTTCCTCAAATACAATACAACAGCGGAAGATATATGTCTGAGTACAGACTACAATTAAATTCCTAGTGGCAAAGAGAAAAACATCGATCCCCATAACCACACGGGTCGAGGCCCTCTGTCGGGATCCTCCTAACTAGTCGTCGTCGAGCCTCCACGTGAAACGTCGATCACCAACCTGTTGTCGATTCAAGAACGCTGAAAAGAGTTTGAGGGAAGTATCATGAGTACAGAAGTACTCAGCATCCAACTGTAGTGGTCATCTGACCCAGCAAGGACTTCATCACTCGTCATTCTAGGACAACTAGTAGTTTACGGTAAGGAAGGGGTAAGTGGAGAGGTTGCTGCCGCACTAGCATTTATGAAGTGGCTAACGATCTAGAGAGTAAGATGAGAAGCCAAGCATACGATGAGGAATCGCCTCCAACAAGTCTTGCTATCAACTACTTACGCAAACATAACACCTATCCTATCCTTGTCCTCCTCTTCGCATCCCGACGAAGAAGAAGCAGTCAAGGCACACACACACGTTGATCAAGTTATATTAAGATTATCTTAGTTGTTGTTGTCTATGAACAAGGAGTAGGTCTCGAGTCGTCCATAACCGTGGACACGGCTTCTCGAAAAGAGTTAACCCTGCAGGGGTGTACCAACTGCCCAATACAAGGCCCCGCACGCACGCCCATCTCTCTCAGTTGCTACCCATGATAGGCAACCATTTTATGATTTAGTCCCAAGAGATCCGGAACGACAGGTCCCTCTAACTAACAACGCACAAATCAGGGTGGCCCACGGGGAGTCGACACCCAATCCAAAGGCCGGGCGCACTATCATATCGGACTCTTCCGGCTGGACGAGGTCGGGTTAGCTACCCAAATAGCTGAGGGCAGCCCCCTAGCTTCCAGGTGTGGACCAACAAAGAAACCATGTCTCCGCTGGCCCGAGTTGTTTGAAAAATCTGCTGGGAGCTCACCAGTCACACACACGGTTTTCAAATGGTAAAACCAGCTTGGCCACCTCTAGAAATGTTTGAAGCTAGGTAGGTAAGAAAAGGGGACCCCATAAAATCCCACACGCGGTTAGGCACGCTCAGTCTTAAAACCAATACCCGGAACTCGGGTCCTAGGTGACTCGAATGGAACAAAGCGTCGAGGCGGGATAGCCTAGACCTTCCACCCTTCGTCGAATATAGTCAAAATTATCATAATCAAATCATCAACAACAATATAATAATGTGATATCCCAAACCCAGGAGTAATAGGGTAACATCGTAGCATCCTACGCATGCATACTAAGCAGGGGCTGAGCAAGGAGCCATAGTAACATAGCAGTACAAGGATTGCTGGGAGGGGACATGGCTGTATCGGTTTGAAAGAGGCTGTAAATATCTGGTAGGATCAAACATCGAACCTAACCTAGACTAGCATGCAAACCGCTGGTTGAAATAGAATGGATCATAAGTAATGCATAGTCCTTGCCTGTTGATAAGTCGGGTTCCGAAGGTGTAGTTGATCGCAAACTCGCATCGTCTCCGAGAGTATCCGCGGGAGCACACAAGAAGTAAACACTGGAAAGCAATCAACGGAGATACCACTATCACTACGGAGCAATCACGAGAAAGCAATAAACAAACAAGCATGGTCAAGTATGATGCATGTCATCTTAATATCATGGCATAAATATAAGAACGCGCAAGTTTGACAGAACCATCGGGAAGCAAGTGTGCAATGCTACCGACAACCTTCCTATGCATTTTGTAGGTGAGTTATGGATCCGAAGGATCCTTATGTTATAATTATTACGATTCATGACCATGGCATGTGCGGAGAATCAAACAAGACATGAAAAAGAATTGCCCCTTGTGAAGATAGACCTCACGTTGGGATTCCTCAACATAAACATAGATGCAATGACATGGCATGGTGTATGATGCAATTAACGCATTCTACGACAGACAATAAAATAAGGAGGGGGAAAACGCTATCGGAAACTACGGTTACGAAAGAACTACGGTGCCCGAAGCACAACGACAAGAAAAGGAATGGAAGACTGCACCACGTCCATCATCATGAGGGTTTTCATGCAAAATGCACCATCGCCAAGATAATGCGAGCTCATATGAACAAATGAACCACATCATCTTGTTCCTCACTGTCGGGACCCGGGGTTAGCGTATGCAAGTACAGTTAAGACATAGTCATATGGAGAGCCGAGAACCGCACCCACTTGTCTAAGCAGACAAGGCCAAGCACTGAACATTCTCGGAAAGCATCGTACGTGAGGGGCATCCCATCCAGGCCGGATGATCAACTGCAATTGGTCCTCATCGTCCGCACACAAGTCTAATGATATGGGTGGTGAACTCCCATATTCAAAGACAAGTCGCCTCAACCATACTATCGACTATCTCGAAACTCTTACATAGACTTACTCCAGCCCGATCACTTAGTCGGGGTCTAGGGCGGGCTCGATCATACCACAAAGTGTGCACGAGACAGAGTCTCGGACAATCGCATCGCGATGCCCCAAGCTGCGCACATCTAAGGGCCACTTGGTGTATGAAAGACCGCCAGCCAGAACACAACTAAGTTCTCGAAAACACATACAAAGACATGCATGTTATCAACATACACGCAGCACACATGCCTTGTATGAACAGCAGGTACCATTGCAATTCTCTACAAAGTGTACATTTTATTTATAACTCTTATAGAGTACACACAGAGATCACATACATGTGATCCAACATTACAACATAAAGCGGAAGCAAATTATGTCTGAGTACAGGCAAGTTTAACAAATTGGCTTAAGAAGCCTTATTCAAACATAAAGCCCTCCACGAGGGAACCAGTCTGCTGACTGGGACTAGACTAGCTTAACTTCAGTCGTCCAGCTCGATGAAGAAGCCACCTTCGGGGTCAGTGGCGTCATCTAAAACATAGATTAAGCAAACGTGAGTACAAAGTCGTACTCAGCAAGACTTACATAGGAGCTATACTACTCATGCACATGTATCAAGGTAAAGGGAGGTGGGGTTCACTTGCAGAAATGCCAGCTTTGACTTGGCTAATCCTGAACTACGAGTACCAGGCTTGAGGTAAGAAGCGTACACGAGTCCACTACTTTCACCAACCAATTACACCACTATGGTGCCTTCCTCGACTTCCCCACGAGAAAGCACGCCATAGCACTCACACTTATCTTGGTGTGTTTTATAAGTATCCGGTTCAAGTTATCTAATAATCAAGCTAAGCTTTCCAAGTAGTCCATAACCGCGGACGCGGCTATTCGAATAGTTTTGTTAACCTTGCAAGGGTGTACCGCTACACACACATGATCATCATTTACCGCCTTTGATCTCGACACCATTCAAGGGGTGCCAGCGAGGATGCTTACCACAACTGTTACCTCATAGCCTATCTAGTCCAAGAAAGCCGCCTACTTGGGTTGGCTACCACTATCGTGAACCCGGCCGGTTTACCGAAGTGGACCCAAGCGATGTGTGCGTGGTGCATAATCCGGTCTCGGGTGAGCCGTTCTCTCACTTAGCATCCAGGCCACAAGCCTACCAGAACTCCGAACTATTGCGACATCTGGACATCGAAAGGGATGAGTTAATAGGTTGAGAGGGGTCAGTGAGCCCAATGTGTGGTTGTACTCTTCATCTTGGATCACCACACAAGAACTCGGACTTAGGGCGGTGTTCAACGAGACAACCCACCGTGTACTCCTACACAGCCTCTCATCGTTCACCTTGTATTAGGGTTGATTCACCAACACTTTTCTACCATCATCAACATGATCATTCCCATCCCGACTCACATCACAGTAACAACCTAGTATCATACTAAGCATGCGATAAGCGGTAACATTTGCAGGGGCCACATGATATCAACCAACTCCTACATTTGCTAGGATTGTGGTTTGCTTACTACTGTGACAAAAAATAGGTCATGCAAAGGAATGGGTTTATCTATGCGGTAGAATCGTAACATGGTGATCATCCTATACAATGCATAAGCGAGACATGAGAGGGAAGTGGGATTTTATCGACATGATCAATGGGGTTTGCTTGCCTTGCTGACGAGGTTCGGGTTCTGGATCTTCAGCGAAGGGGGTGACCTCTTGCTCCGGTTCCACCTCTACTCGACAAACAAAGCACGAAGTAGCAATCAATATGAATGCAATGCTCAAGCACATGATATAATGTTAAAGCTTGGAGTATAAGTTTTGATGTGTGAGGCAATTCCATTTAAATGGAATATATTGCATTTTTAAATGCAAATTCAAATTCCACATTTGAATTCAACCTTAACCAAGTTATATATGATATAGTTTGATCAATTTGAATTAACTTCAAATGTGTATGATATGCCTCTGAAGTGTGGTTGATTTGCATCATAATTTCATGGTACAAGTGGCAAAATCATTTGGTTTGAATTTGAATTTAATTCAAATAAAGCAAATGACATATGCTACTGGTCCCATTTTAAGATCAACTCAAACAGGGTTGAAAGTTGCATATTTGGAAAGATAATTTTCTCCTGATCATTTTTCATATATTATTTGTCCAATTTGGAGTTAATATGAATTTTCTATGAATTTCCAAAGTTTGGGGTATTTTCTGGAATTTTCTTTAATTTATTAAATCTCTGGAAATTCCTTTACTGCGTCATTATTGCATCAGCATGACATCAGGGGGTTTGACCCGAGTCAAACTGACAAGGGGTCCCGCTGGTCAGTGATACAGTGTTAATCCTGTTTTAATTAAAGATTTGGATTAGTTTAGAGGGGGCTGGCCCCACCTGTCAGTGGCCCATGGCCTAACTAAACAGGGGTTAGCCCCCTAATTAACCTAGCCTACCGGCGGTTAGCCGCCGGCGGCTCTGGACACGGCGGCGTGGTCGCCGGAGTGAGCTAGAGGCCACGGGAGAGCACGGGGAGAAGTCCATTCGACTCAGCAACGTCTCGCGCATCGTCTGGAGGCAACGGGGGTCCTCGGGGTGGTCGGGAGCGACGACGGCGACGACTCCGGCGGCAGCAGAACGGCGGTGAGGTCGTAGCCGAGGCTAGGGAGCACGGTTTGAGGCGTTCTTGGTTGCGTTCGCAAGCTGGCACACGCGGAAGTCAAACGCGTGCACTGGGAGTCCATGACAAGCACTGGACCGAGGAGGTCGACGACCATGGCGGCGACCTTGCTCGGGATCCATGGCGGATTCGGTTGTGGGGCAAACGAGGCGCTACAAACTTAGGGGAAAGGTGAGGAAGCTCACCCTGAAGCTAATGGAGAAGACGGTGAGGCCGGGGACGCTGTGTAGCCGGAGAATTTGACGACGGCGACTCACGGTTCCGGCGAGCTCTCGGTGAAGCTGGCGTCGTCCACGGGGGCTCCTCGGTCCAATTGATCGGCCACGGTGATGAAGACGGCGATGGCGGATGTCCTGGACAAGCTGGGGCGACGAGTGGAGGCCAGTGGCCGCGGTGGCGCACGGCGGCGAGCTACGGGGCGCTCGGGTCTTCGCTGGTTTCGCACGGGAGAGAGGAGGAAGAGGGTTCCAGGGGGGGAAGAAGTGGATGAGCACGGGGGTTCTCCACGAAGCTAGAAGGCGGCCGGGGAGGCAGGTGGAGGGCTGCGGGGCGTCGCGGTAGCGTCGGTGGCGTCGGTGGCTTTCCACCGAGCACCTTGGGGGCGCGGGGAGGAAGACGACAGGGGAGGGTCCAGGTGGGCTGGGCCGTCCAGGGAAGTTGGGCCTCGCCTAGTGCGAGAGGTAAGCTTTTCTGATTTCTGTTTAATCTTTCCTTTCTGTTTTTCTGTAATTTTTTCTGTTTAGCTAAAATAAATAGCTAAACATTTTATTAAATGCTGAAAACTTTTATATGGCCTCATAATAATATAGAATAGCCACTCATAAACTTTCAACATTTTTAAAATTCAAAAGATTTGAATTTTAAATCAAATAGGGTTATTTCTTTATTTCCAAGGTACTGTTTGAATATTTGAAAAATCTATGAGCATGGGCTGGGTCCCACATCACTTGATATGTGATCACACTCATTTATAAGACTTTTCAAAACTCTAACATGAATTTTTGGAAAAGATTTTTATCTGGCCTTTTGAATTAATTCATCTAGGGGGTGTTCCTTCTCCCATTTGGATTTTGAATTTGATTTTCAAGGTTTCTTTTTGAAACTTTTGCATGATGCAAAGGCACTAACTAACCCTAGCACATACCTAACAGAGGGATCTGACAACTCGCCCCCACTCAAAAGAATCTCGTCCCGAGATTCAGAAGTCTGCGGGAGGAAGGTGGGGTACTCGGCACTGAGACGGTCTTCTCTCTCCCACGTGGCTTCTCTTTCAGAGTGGTGTGACCATTGTACTTTCAGAAACCTAATCTTCTGACGACGAGTGACACGCTCTGCGGAATCAAGAATACGAACGGGGTATTCTTGATAAGAAAGGTCATCTTGGAGATCAAGCGTTTCATGGTCGACTTCGCGGATGGGGACCTTGAAGCAACGCCTGAGTTGGGACACATGGAATACATCGTGTACTCAGGAAAGGTGCAGAGGTAGTTCAAGTTGGTAGGCAACTTCTCCACGTTTAGCTAGAATGCGGAAAGGTCCGATGTAACGTGGGGCTAACTTGCCTTTGATACCGAAACGTTGGGTTCCCTTCAGAGGAGTAACCCGAAGGTAAGCCTTCTCATCCAGATTGTAGCTCTCATGCCTATGATGACGATCATAGTAGCTTTTCTGACGAGACTGGGCTGCTTTCAATTGTTCACGAACAATGCGAACTTGCTCTTCTGCTTCCTTGATCATATCCGGTCCAAAGAATTGTCTTTCACCGGTTTCAGACCAGTTTAGTGGTGTTCGACATCGCCGTCCATAAAGGAGTTCAAAAGGAGCCATGTTCATACTAGATTGAAAACTATTGTTATAAGCAAATTCAGCATATGGAAGAGAATTCTCCCAATTCTTTCCGAATGAGATAACACAAGCTCTGAGCATGTCTTCAAGAATTTGGTTAACCCTTTCGACTTGACCACTAGACTGAGGATGGAAAGCCGTACTAAAGGAGAGATGAGTTCCCATAGCACGTTGGAAACTTCCCCAAAATCTAGAGGTGAAAAGGCTACCGCGATCAGAATTGATTTCCAAAGGAACACCGTGAAGGGATACAATTCTGGAGATGTACAAGTCCGCTAACTGGCTAGCAGTTATAGACTCGCGAACCGGAAGGAAGTGAGCAACTTTGGAAAACCTATCTATGACCACGAAGATGGCATTGTTTCCTTTTTGGGTTCTTGGAAAGCCGGTGATGAAGTCCATACCGACTTTGTCCCATTTCCACTCGGGAATAGACAAAGGTTGAAGTGTACCAGCAGGTCTTTGATGTTCTGCCTTAATGCGACGACAAACATCACATTCGGCAACAAATTGAGCAATGTCTCTCTTCATCCTAGTCCACCAAAATCTCTGGCGTAGATCTCGGTACATTTTCGTGCTACCGGGATGAATTGAGAGGGGTGTGTCATGGGCTTCTTTGAGGATGAGTTGCCTTAGTTCCTTATTCTTAGGTACTACCAAACGATTTTCAAAGTATACCGTTCCTTTGTTATCTGTGGAGAAACATTTAGCAACTCCGCTAGCAATGTTCTCCTTGATCCGGCGAACACCTCGTGCACGCCTTTGGGCAACTATGATTTGATCCTCAAGAGTTGGTTTCGCCACCAAGGTTGAAAGATAGCCATGAGGAACAATCTCAAGATTGAGCTTGCGAAAGTCCTCATGAAGAAGTGGTTGATACTGCCGTAACATGAGGTTGTTACAGTACGACTTACGACTTAGTGCATCAGCCATGACATTGGCTTTGCCTGGGGTGTAAGAAATTGCTACGTCGTAATCTTTTATCAACTCAATCCAGCGTCTTTGCCTGAGATTAAGATCAGGCTGGGTGAAAATATATTTGAGGCTTTGGTGGTCGGAATAAATCTCACAACGATTACCAAGGAGGTAATGTCGCCAAGTTGTTAGAGCATGAACTACGGCAGCGAGTTCAAGGTCATGGGTAGGATAGTTCTCTTCATGTGGCCGCAACTGGCGTGAAGCATAAGCTACCACATGTCGATCTTGCAGAAGTATGCATCCTAACCCTTGCCGTGATGCATCACAATAGATCTCGAAATCCCTTTTTGTGTCTGGAGGTGCAAGTACGGGTGCAGAAGTCAACCTTCTTTTTAGCTCCTGAAAGCTTTCCTCGCACTTAGAAGTCCATAAGAATTTCTTATCTTTCTTGAGGAGTTCAGTTAGAGGCTTTGCAACTTTAGAAAAGTTCTCGACGAAGCGACGACAATAGCTGGCTAGGCCAAGAAAACTTCTAACTTGCTTAACCGATTCAGGTGGAGTCCAGTCAAGGACGGCCTGAACTCTCTCGGGATTCACAGCAATGCCTTTTGCAGAAATCACGTGGCCTAAGTAGGTCACTTCTGGTAGCCAGAATTCACACTTGGAGAATTTAGCGTACAGGCGATGCTCTCTAAGTTTCATCAATACCAGCCTTAAGTGTTTGGCATGATCTTCTTCGTTCTTCGAGTAGATGAGAATGTCATCGAGATAAACCACAACAAATTTATCTAGGTACTCCATGAAGATCGAATTCATCAAGCGTGAGAATGTGGCGGGGGCATTGGTCAAACCAAAGGACATGACGGTGTACTCGTAAAGACCATAACGAGTAGTAAAAGCCGTTTTGGGAATGTCCTCGTTTCGGATTCGGATCTGATGATAACCTAATCTCAAATCCATCTTGGAGAAGACAGAGGATCCTGCAAGTTGATCATAAAGATCATTGATCCTGGGCAGTGGGTATTTGTTCTTTATCGTCGCTAAATTTAGCGGACGATAATCTACGCACATCCTTTCTGTTCCATCTTTCTTCTTTACGAACAGAACGGGGCAACCCCATGGCGATGAGCTAGGGCGGATGAAGCCTTTTGTCAACGAAGCATCAAGTTGGGTTTTTAGCTCAGCTAACTCATGTGGGGCCATTTTATATGGGCGTTTGGAAATTGGTGCGGTTCCTGGAACAAGATCCACTATAAATTCTACACACCTGTCGGGTGGCATGCCCGGCAGCTCTTCAGGAAAGACATCCGGGAAGTCACGAACCACCGGAATATCTTCAAGTTCGGGAAGGGGAAGTACATTCAAGGAATGCACTTGGGTTCTTGTTCTGGGTGAGGAATAGCTGATGGTTTTGCCCGAAGGGTGGGTGAGTTTCACGGATTTGCCTTTGCAATCCAGATAGGCATTCTGTCTTGATAGCCAATCCATGCCAAGGATGACATCAATATCTGAAGACTTGAGGGCTATGAGTGAAGCAAGGAATACTAAACCCTCAATTGCAATTTGATTACCATGGCTCACTCTATTAGTTTTCCATCTTGACCCTGGAGTTTGAATAACCATCGGGGTGGACAATTCAACAAAGGGTAACTCATGACGAAGTGCATAACTTTCCAACATGAATGAATGAGATGCTCCTGGGTCGAAAAGAACAGAAGTAGGAACAAAGTTGACTGGGAGCGTACCAAGAATGACGTCAGTGGTGTCGTCAGTCTCTTCGGCGGCAATCTGATTCAGACGTCCACGATTGGCGGGAGGAGCGGGTTTGGCGGTGTAGACCTTCTGGGGTGGCTTGCCACGACCATTGTTGTTGTTGTTGTTGCCTCCGGCACGTGGTGGAGCATTCTGGTGCTGGATCTGGTTCTGGGGGCACTCGCGAGAGTAGTGGCCTGCCTGACCACACTTGTAGCAAGCTCCTTAAACAGTGCGTGGAGCTGGGTTGTTTGGTGGAGCTGGGTGAAACTGGGTGGTTGGACGAGGCGCCGTATAGGATGGCCTCGGTGGGTTGTTCTGGCGGAACATGCTATTTGGGATCCAGATCTTGCGTTTCTGGGAACCAGAGCTGGATGAACCTTCCTCTCTAGGGTGTTTGCGAAAGTCATTGGGGGTGTTCATGTCCTCTGCCTTGATGGCCTTGTTAACAAGGACCTGGAAGGTGGCAAAGTCATGAAGGTTAAGTTCGCGACGGAGTCCACTGTTGAGGCCACGACGGAACCTCTCTTGTTTCTTGGAGTCGGTGGAAACTTCTTCAGTTGCATAACGAGCAAGTCGGTTGAACTCACGACTGAACTCGTCAACGGTCCTTCTGCCTTGAGTGAGGTTACAGAACTCCTCACGCTTGCGGTCCATGAGACCCTTGGGAATGTGGTGCTCGCGGAAAGAAGTGCAGAACTCCTCCCAAGATGCAGGTGGTCCAACGGGACGCATATTCAGAAAATTCTCCCACCAAGAGCTTGCTGCACCTTCGAGGTGATAGGTGGCATAGCTGACCTTGTCGCCATCTGCAACACGACCGGCTTGGAGCTTCCTCTCGATGCTGTGAAGCCAGTCATCGGCGTCAAGGGGCTCGGTGGAGTAACTGAATACCGGGGGATGAAGCCGGATGAAGTCATTCAGAGACACCAGCTCATTGCGCTGCTGAGTGGTGTTGCGTGCGATGACTTCCAGCAGGTGGTGAGAGTCACGGCGGTTCCTCTCGACCTCCATCAGAACTTGGGCCATCGTGGGTGGGGGTGGAAGGTTGTCTTCCTCCTGGTTGCTCCCACGACCTTGGTTACGACCAACCTGGCCACGTGTTCCTTGAGACATCCTGAAGGTGAAAAACCAAAGTCAAACAGAGTTGATTTCAAGAGTCAAATCAAGGTAGTGAAGTACTGGAAGGATTACAGAGCAAAGGAAGTAATCATCTTGACGACATGGTGATAAAAGCATACAAGCCATATATTCACAAGCTGTCATACAAACCATACATCGTTTTAGTACAAGCACTAAGCTAATACAAACGTGATGAAGATGATACATCCTTCAGAGGCACTCTGACTTCCTATACATTATTTATCTAAGCCTCTGGAACTTAGACACCTTGCTTACAATATACTAGGATACTACTACATCCTCACTAAATAAGACCACAGGCGGTCTCACTCATCTCCATCTCCATAGTAGTCCTCATAAAAGTTACCCGCGTATCCCGGTAGCTGGAGGTGACCATCGGAAAACACGGAGGCTTGTGGACCCTGATATCCATTTGGGCAAGGATGGGGCCTAGGTCCAGTGTAGGGTGGAAGCAAAGGACCACGGGGTGGAAAAATTCCTCCAATCTCGGGCCAAGCAACTCGAGAAGGCATCTGGGTCCTCACTGGATAGATCGCATCGTACTCCACGGATCCCACGCTCACAAAAGGTGCCAATAGCGTCAGTGCTCGGTACAAACGAACTCGAGTAGCGTGGAGCTCGAAACGGAGAGCGCGTGCATCACGATCTCTGTCACTAGCAAACCTAGCAGTCACCTGGAGTGCTGGATCCTCTGCAGAGTGATCTGAGTAGAGTCCGGTGTAATATCCCTCTTCTCCTGGAAGTGCAGCAGGGATATAGCGGAAAGAAGTCTCTCTCAGCAAAGTGTGCTCCTCTCTCAGCAGTGTAATACATGAATATGCAGCATCCTGCACAGCCATGTTCTCGGTAACGCCGATGCCATGTCCAAAGTGGACAGGCTGGGTGACTCCAACGTGGTGCGGGTAGATCCGAACAATGCAGTGGAACTGCGTCTGGTTGAAGTCGTGGAACTGCTCCTCGATGGTGTACTCAGGGTACCATCGATATCCCACATAGGACATCATCTCGATCAACGTGGCGGGATGGCCACGCACACCGAGGCACCTGGTCAAACGAACAATCTGCCGAGGGGGAAGATCTGCCATATGAAACAGAAAGGAGTTTGCAAATGCATCAGATTATGAGATAAACCTGGAATGACTCGGACAGCATAACGGCTGTAATTGTAAGAAATGACAATTTCTTTCAATCATGAAAACAGCACTTACATAATACGATGTAAGAAATCAGCATTATAACAATGCTAGGAAAACCTGACACAACTTTCCTACTGCTATAAGAAAGCAAACAACGAGATGTGCTAAACAGACAGAGGAGAGCCTAGTCCTATCTTCCCGTAGAACAAGATGAGGTGACTCAGAACTCAGAACGAAGGGGGTAAGGAGAAAAATAAAGCCTTACGTTATACCCTTATATACCCAGAGTAACTATATAACTATAGCAAGCTAGACTCAACTTCAGCCAAGGCTACTAGTCCTACAGTCAGTCCTGCTCTGATACCAAGTCTGTCGGGACCCGGGGTTAGCGTATGCAAGTACAGTTAAGACATAGTCATATGGAGAGCCGAGAACCGCACCCACTTGTCTAAGCAGACAAGGCCAAGCACTGAACATTCTCGGAAAGCATCGTATGTGAGGGGCATCCCATCCAGGCCGGATGATCAACTGCAATGGGTCCTCATCGTCCGCACACAAGTCTAATGATATGGGTGGTGAACTCCCATATTCAAAGACAAGTAGCATCAACCATACTATCGACTATCTCGAAACTCTTACATAGACTTACTCCAGCCCGATCACTTGGTCGGGGTCTAGGGCGGGCTCGATCATACCACAAAGTGTGCACGAGACAGAGTCTCGGACAATCGCATCGCGATGCCCCAAGCTGCGCACATCTAAGGGCCACTTGGTGTATGAAAGACCGCCAGCCAGAACACAACTAAGGTCTCGAAAACCCATACAAAGACATGCATGTTATCAACATACACGCAGCACACATGCCTTGTATGAACAGCAGGTACCATTGCAATTCTCTACAAAGTGTACATTTTATTTATAACTCTTATAGAGTACACACAGAGATCACATACATGTGATCCACATTACAACATAAAGCGGAAGCAAATTATGTCTGAGTACAGACAAGTTTAACAAATTGGCTTAAGAAGCCTTATTCAAACATAAAGCCCTCCACGAGGGAACCAGTCTGTTGACTGGGACTAGACTAGCTTAACTTCAGTCGTCCAGCTCGATGAAGAAGCCACCTTCGGGGTCAGTGGCGTCATCTAAAACATAGATTAAGCAAACGTGAGTACAAAGTCGTACTCAGCAAGACTTACATAGGAGCTATACTACTCATGCACATGTATCAAGGTAAAGGGAGGTGGGGTTCACTTGCAGAAATGCCAGCTTTGACTTGGCTAATCCTGAACTACGAGTACCAGGCTTGAGGTAAGAAGCGTACACGAGTCCACTACTTTCACCAACCAATTACACCACTATGGTGCCTTCCTCGACTTCCCCACGAGAAAGCACGCCATAGCACTCACACTTATCTTGGTGTGTTTTAGAAGTATCCGGTTCAAGTTATCTAATAATCAAGCTAAGCTTTCCAAGTAGTCCATAACCGCGGACGCGGCTATTCGAATAGTTTTGTTAACCTTGCAAGGGTGTACCGCTACACACACATGATCATCATTTACCGCCTTTGATCTCGACACCATTCAAGGGGTGCCAGCGAGGATGCTCACCACAACTGTTACCTCATAGCCTATCTAGTCCAAGAAAGCCGCCTACTTGGGTTGGCTACCACTATCGCGAACCCAGCCGGTTTACCGAAGTGGACCCAAGCGATGTGTGCGTGGTGCATAAGCCGGTCTCGGGTGAGCCGTTCTCTCACTTAGCATCCAGGCCACAAGCCTACCAGAACTCCGAACTATTGCGACATCTGGACATCGAAAGGGATGAGTTAATAGGTTGAGAGGGGTCAGTGAGCCCAATGTGTGGTTGTACTCTTCATCTTGGATCACCACACAAGAACTCGGACTTAGGGCGGTGTTCAACGAGACAACCCACCGTGTACTCCTACACAGCCTCTCATCGTTCACCTTGTATTAGGGTTGATTCACCAACACTTTTCTACCATCATCAACATGATCATTCCCATCCCGACTCACATCACAGTAACAACCTAGTATCATACTAAGCATGCGATAAGCGGTAACATTTGCAGGGGCCACATGATATCAACCAACTCCTACATTTGCTAGGATTGTGGTTTGCTTACTACTGTGACAAAAAATAGGTCATGCAAAGGAATGGGTTTATCTATGCGGTAGAATCGTAACATGGTGATCATCCTATACAATGCATAAGCGAGACATGAGAGGGAAGTGGGATTTTATCGACATGATCAATGGGGTTTGCTTGCCTTGCTGACGAGGTTCGGGTTCTGGATCTTCAGCGAAGGGGGTGACCTCTTGCTCCGGTTCCACCTCTACTCGACAAACAAAGCACGAAGTAGCAATCAATATGAATGCAATGCTCAAGCACATGATATAATGTTAAAGCTTGGAGTATAAGTTTTGATGTGTGAGGCAATTCCATTTAAATGGAATATATTGCATTTTTAAATGCAAATTCAAATTCCACATTTGAATTCAACCTTAACCAAGTTATATATGATATAGTTTGATCAATTTGAATTAACTTCAAATGTGTATGATATGCCTCTGAAGTGTGGTTGATTTGCATCATAATTTCATGGTACAAGTGGCAAAATCATTTGGTTTGAATTTGAATTTAATTCAAATAAAGCAAATGACATATGCTACTGGTCCCATTTTAAGATCAACTCAAACAGGGTTGAAAGTTGCATATTTGGAAAGATAATTTTCTCCTGATCATTTTTCATATATTATTTGTCCAATTTGGAGTTAATATGAATTTTCTATGAATTTCCAAAGTTTGGGGTATTTTCTGGAATTTTCTTTAATTTATTAAATCTCTGGAAATTCCTTTACTGCGTCATTATTGCATCAGCATGACATCAGGGGGTTTGACCCGAGTCAAACTGACAAGGGGTCCCGCTGGTCAGTGATACAGTGTTAATCCTGTTTTAATTAAAGATTTGGATTAGTTTAGAGGGGGCTGGCCCCACCTGTCAGTGGCCCATGGCCTAACTAAACAGGGGTTAGCCCCCTAATTAACCTAGCCTACCGGCGGTTAGCCGCCGGCGGCTCTGGACACGGCGGCGTGGTCGCCGGAGTGAGCTAGAGGCCACGGGAGAGCACGGGGAGAAGTCCATTCGACTCAGCAACGTCTCGCGCATCGTCTGGAGGCAACGGGGGTCCTCGGGGTGGTCGGGAGCGACGACGGCGACGACTCCGGCGGCAGCAGAACGGCGGTGAGGTCGTAGCCGAGGCTAGGGAGCACGGTTTGAGGCGTTCTTGGTTGCGTTCGCAAGCTGGCACACGCGGAAGTCAAACGCGTGCACTGGGAGTCCATGACAAGCACTGGAGCGAGGAGGTCGACGACCATGGCGGCGACCTTGCTCGGGATCCATGGCGGATTCGGTTGTGGGGCAAATGAGGCGCTACAAACTTAGGGGAAAGGTGAGGAAGCTCACCCTGAAGCTAATGGAGAAGACGGTGAGGCCGGGGACGCTGTGTAGCCGGAGAATTTGACGACGGCGACTCACGGTTCCGGCGAGCTCTCGGTGAAGCTGGCGTCGTCCACGGGGGCTCCTCGGTCCAATTGATCGGCCACGGTGATGAAGACGGCGATGGCGGATGTCCTGGACAAGCTGGGGCGACGAGTGGAGGCCAGTGGCCGCGGTGGCGCACGGCGGCGAGCTACGGGGCGCTCGGGTCTTCGCTGGTTTCGCACGGGAGAGAGGAGGAAGAGGGTTCCAGGGGGGGGGGGGAAAGAAGTGGATGAGCACGGGGGTTCTCCACGACGCTAGAAGGCGGCCGGGGAGGCAGGTGGAGGGCTGCGGGGCGTCGCGGTGGCGTCGGTGGCGTCGGTGGCTTTCCACCGAGCACCTTGGGGGTGCGGGGAGGAAGACGACAGGGGAGGGTCCAGGTGGGCTGGGCCGTCCAAGGAAGTTGGGCCTCGCCTAGTGCGAGAGGTAAGCTTTTCTGATTTCTGTTTAATCTTTCCTTTCTGTTTTTCTGTAATTTGTTCTGTTTAGCTAAAATAAATAGCTAAACATTTTATTAAATGCTGAAAACTTTTATATGGCCTCATAATAATATAGAATAGCCACTCATAAACTTTCAACATTTTTAAAATTCAAAAGATTTGAATTTTAAATCAAATAGGGTTATTTCTTTATTTCCAAGGTACTGTTTGAATATTTGAAAAATCTATGAGCATGGGGTGGGTCCCACATCACTTGATATGTGATCACACTCATTTATAAGACTTTTCAAAACTCTAACATGAATTTTTGGAAAAGATTTTTATCTGGCCTTTTGAATTAATTCATCTAGGAGGTGTTCCTTCTCCCATTTGGATTTTGAATTTGATTTTCAAGGTTTCTTTTTGAAACTTTTGCATGATGCAAAGGCACTAACTAACCCTAGCACATACCTAACCGAGGGATCTGACACTCACGGAATTCTACCCCAAAACCATGTATAACATAAATTATTTGGAGCAAGGACGCACAAATGGCGAGCAACGCAAAATGGAACAGATTTGGTTCAACTCAAATATATTTGAATTTAATCCAAAAGCAAAAAGGTAAAACCCCTCCACTGGGCTGACCTTGGCCGAAGTGGCCCAAAGTCCCTGCAGGTTGGCCTATATATGGCGCCCACGGCGAAGAAACGTCAATGAGCCCACTCTGCGCTGCAGCAAAAAAAAGGGTGGGTTTGCTCCCACAGAAGCTCGAACGAATGGAACTCAAGTTGCGCTGCCACTGAGCTATAATGGAGAATCTTAACGGATAACACAACTTCTCATAGAAATATCAGGCATAGCGCTATCTGAATTCTTACTGAAGAATTCGTCAGAGACCAACATGAAGAACCGCAAAAGAAAATACATGGCAAAAGGTGGCATCTTGCGCTACCTGGGATTTGATCCCTCGACCATGAGGTCGACCAACATGTGCACTGCCAAAGCTCTAGCTAAGGAATTACAACAGGCAACAAAGCTAATTGTATATGAGCTATACCTCGGCGCTAACCTGAATCTGAGACAAGACGCAGCTGCAACAAAAATAAAAAGGGCGACCTTGCGCCACATGGGAATCGAACCAACGACCTCCAGGTTGAGGCAACATGCACGCTACCACTGCGCTACTAATGGTGCTTGTGTTGTTGGAAGCTACTGAACATAACTTATGCGATGCCTCTAACTGAACGAAACTACAGTGGCCGAACTCTGACAAAACTGAACCCGTCGCCTTGGGGCAAACTAGGCGTCAGAGGAGAAGCTGGGCTCGCACGGGACATACTCTGGGCTGCCAAAGGCACAGCCTTGGACACGCCACAGCACGTGTGCGCGCGCCCCATCCGCGACCGGAACGGACGGGCTGCCGGCGACGCGCACGGAATGGACGGCGGCGCTGCAGAAACTACCTACGGCAACAGGAAGAAAGCGAGCGTCTACACAGCATGCCATAACTCGGCGCAGACCTAGACATCTATGCATGGAGGAGAGGAGGAGGGAGGCACGGCTCACAGCGAGGAGGTTGTTGTCGTCGTTCAGAGGCTCGGGGACGTGTAGGCTCGACGGAGACGAGGACACGGCTCGGATTGTTGTCGAGGAAGAAGACGGCGGCGGACGGCCTCCCGGCCGTGAGGAAGAAGACGACGAGGACAACGGCCTGGGCGTCTCCAGCTTCAACAGAGCGACGGCAGGGTCGCGTGAGAGGTCGGGGAGGACGCCCGTGTCGACGATCGCAGGGAAGGTCTTGGCACGGCGGTGAATTGGAGCTCGGCTCCTCTGCTTCAGGAAGAAACATGGAGAAGGCAGGGGAGGAAGAGAAGAGAAGATGAAGAGATGGCGGCGGGGAAAATGGAAAGAGGGGAGTGCGGCTAGGGTTTTGGTGATGGCTAGATAAGGGGAGGAGGCAGGGGTCGCTGCCGGGAGGGCTCCACCTCCTCTCACGCCATGGCCGTGAGGAGGAGACCTCCACGTGCAGGGAAAAAGAGAGGAGGGGATCGGGAGAGGGGTTTGGTTGGGTTGGGCTAGAAGATGGGCTGGCTGAGAGGGATTGGGTCCAAATGGCTAGAAAAAAAACAGCATCTACTCTTTAACAAAAAGAAAGAAGGAGAAAAGGGGAAAAAGAAATAGCAAAGGATATTATAAAATCATATAACAATATGACTATGAATCCTTAGCAATTATAGGATTTTTAGAAAATGATTTGGGACAATATTATTTAAGTAATAAAAATGACTATTAGATTAATTTAAAAGCCATTTAAATTACAACCCCATTTTCTAGACATGATAAAATCATGGGAATTGGAAGGGATATTTATCATGGAAAAACATGATGGAATCAAAAAGGTCTTGCTCAAAGGATCAAAGATGATCATGAAAAAAAAAGGCAAAGGATAGCAAGGAAGAAAGGAAAGAATTCAAGATAATCCTTTTACATAACATTAAAAATGCTTTGGCATTTTTCTGTCATATGGATTATAGCAAAGAATAATTGTGCACAATTTCATCCCCAATGGGAAAATAAAAATGCAAATTTTTCTGGATTTGCTAGTTTTGGGATGTTACACTGATGAAGCGGCCCCGACCGACCTTACGCGTTTACGCAAGAGTGGTTCCACGCTTGAAATATGGCTTGTACCATATAAGTGGCTGGGGGTGTGTGTCTGTCTCTCTAACATTAGCTTTGCGAAGAAGTTTGCAACGGAGGGCCCCGACAGGGGTGTAATAGAGACAATTGAGGGATTGGTGTTGTGGCTTGTTTTCGTAGGGTAGAAACGGTTCTTTTCTCGAAGCCCCTAACAGCCACGTAAAACTTGCAAAAGATAAAGTAGAAAGGCGTTTTCAACTATAATTTGCATGTCGGGGGAATCATAGCATGTATGATTTAATTTTTTACATCCTTTTTTTCTAATATGGTAGATATAATGACGGTAGCATAAATAGGATAATCTCTCACAATACCAACATTGTGTTCTCCCTTAATGGGCACCGCCAGGAAGGATCACTGTAGCAGCTCAGATTTCACAAAAATTTAAAAAATTTGTTTTCGTCGTGAATTGTTTGATTGTCTGATTTGTTTGCGGTGTTTGCATCCCCGATTTATCGATCGGAGATTATTCTCCCCCTCTTATCTCGTACCGGACGGAGACCGACCCTTGCCACCCTGACACTCGACCTTTGCGACACCGGGTTTCACCCGATCACCGTCGCGAAAACCGCACGAGACCAGCCGCAGCCAACGGAACGAAAAACCCCGTTTAATAATTAAACGGGTTATTTTTATAGCGCGCAGGAAAGTGTTCTCGGAACGGTTCCAGCGCGAGGTGAACGCTGCCGGCTCGACGCGTGATACGTCCAAAAATCATCACTATTTTATATTGTGATTTCACCCTATTCATTGATATATTCCACTTTAAAGTATTGTTCTTATGTTGTTTTGCCTTATTTTACACAGTATACAACTTTCCGGTGCCGAAGCAGCAGAACCAGAATTCAGCGGTAAAAAGTGGATACCAAGTTGCTGAATCAGATCAAGTCCAAATGCGATGAAATTTTACGGGGAGAATTTTTTGGAAGATTGACTGGGGATCACTGAAGGAGGAGGTGAGGGGACCCACCAGGTAGCCAGAAGGGTGCCTGGCGCGGGCCCACTCCTGGCCGGGCCAGGCACCCTCCTGGGTGCCTGGTGGCCCCCCTCGGTGCCCCCTTTCTCCTATATAAGCCCCCTGGGGTGGAAACCGTAAAAGAGGAGTCGTTTTCGTGTTTCTCCGCCGCCACGGGGAGGAAACCTACAGAGGAGAAAAGCCATCTCCGGCGGGCTGATTCCGCCGGGGAGATCACCTCCCGGAAGGGGAGATCGTCGCCATCATCATCATCATCATCGTCACGGGCATCATCGAGATGATCATCAACATCCTCCCCAACATCAGCACCATCTCCATCTCCATCCCATCTCATCTCACAATTGCAACTTGTGTTGTAATCCGTACTATCTATCCTCTCTACTCTGTTGGTGTTGATTACTACTTTGTAGTGAATGCTATTGAGTTTAGTTGGAGAAATATCATTGTGTCCAGATTGTTTACCACCCATCTATCACCTCTGATCATGATCTCTTTTATGTCTTGTGAGTAGTTACTTTAGTTCTTGAGAACATGGGATAAGTCTAGTTGTTAGTAGTCATACTATGTTGAAGTATTATGTGTTGTTTGATACTTAAGTTGTGTTGTTATTTCTCTAGTGGTGTTATGTGAGTCGAACACATAACACTTCACCTTTCATGGGCCTAGAGGAATACATTGTGCACAAAGAATGCTTATGGTGGGTTTCCAGAGTGAAAGAAACCTGAACCCCAGTTCGCAGACTTTCGCACAAGGGAGTTATGGATCCTTGATCGTAATGTTGTGGTTAGGCTTATGCCTTAATTACTACCTTGTATTTGCGGATGCTTGCAAGGTGTGTAATCATAAGAGTACACTTATCTTAGTCTAGAAGGTGTACTAGCATTGATCCACCCACCGACACTTATCAACACGATACATATTACTTGGCGGAGTATGGTGAAAGTGACTTGACTATCTCTCCCGTGTTTTCTGGAGAACGCTTTAGCTTTTATAAGTTCAGTTCCTAGGCTTATCCTTGAGAAAGGATTGGGCCACTTGCTACTCCTCAGTTACCCTGTTTACTTTGCTTGTCTTTTACTTTTCTGTTTCTTAAACCGAAAACCCCTAAATATTTACCCTTGAGTGTTTGCAGCCCTTTCTTTATCCATTGTCACTTATCAGTACCTTCTGCTCCTCGTTGGGATCGACATCCTTATTTATCGAAAAGCTACAATTGATCCCCTAGACTTGTGGGTTATCAAGAATCGTTTATTGGCGCGGTTAACGGGCGAGGCGATCCCACTAAACCTACTAACTTCTCCGCTATCACCGATCTTTTCTGGCGCCGTTGCCGGGGAGTGTAGCGCTATTGGTAAGTGAAGCCGGTAAGGAAACTTTTATTTTCTGTTGTTACTTTCAGTCCTTATGGACTCTTCTGCTGTTTTCGTTGTTGGTAAGGAGCCGCCCCACGACTGTGGTGGTCACTCCTACCCCTACTGAAATTGTGACCTATAAAATACCATCTGGTATTGTTGATTATGTCTTGGCTAATCGTTATAAAGGAGAAGGACGTCCGGGAGAACACCTACTATATTTATCGCAATTATGTTCTTTATTTAAGCTTGCAGGTGTGACGATGGAGTTCGTCATGAAGAAACTATTCTCCATATCACTCAAAGATAAAGCTTCAGATTGGTATAAGCTACTCGATAACTCTGATTTGCTTGAATGGCCAGAGCTTATGTCTCTCTTTTATGCAACGTTTTATCCTCTTCGTGAAATTCACCAAGACAGGAACTACATCTACAACTTTTGGTCTCGCGACGGAGAGAGCATCGCTCAAGCTTGGGGGAGACTGAAGTCCCTGATGCTCAAATGCCCAAACCATGAGCTCCCCAAGGAAATTATACTTACAAATTTTTATGCCAGGCTTTCTCGTCAGGACAAGGATATGTTGGATGCCTCCTCTAGTGGGGTATTCCAGACCAGAAGTATGGAAGAAAAATGGGATCTTATAGAAAGGATCCAGAAGAACACTGAAGACTGGGAAATTGATAAAGGTATTGAACCCGCTATAAACTATGAGCATGACTACATTGAGAGTTATGTGAAGACTTATTACTTTAATACCTTTTGCTCTAAAATTGGTCTTGATTCCTAGCTAATGGTTGACTTTTGCAAGGACTTTGCTTCTCATATTGATTCTTCCAAGAAGAAGGAGAGTCAACATCATAAACCTTTCAAGGAGTAACCAATTGAGATTAATGTTACTGATCCTGTTTTACCTGCAGTTGTGTATGAACAGCCTCCTTATCCCTCCAGGATAAAGGAGCACTCTTTTGTTACATGTATTCTAAACAAGAATAGAAGGACCACTGATGAACCTGAGGACATGATCAAGGTCCAGCCTCAAGTCGCAATGGTCAAGGATCTGGTAACCAGTGATATTGAAGAATCCACTATTAGTTTTTGTGTTGTTGCCACTAACATTATCACAGCCAAGAACAAAGGCCCAATTTCAGGTACACCAGTTGTATCTGTCAAAATAGGAGATCATAATTACTATGGGCTATGTGATTTGGGATCTAGCGTCAGCGCTATTCCCTTCACACTTTATCAAGATATCATGCACGAGATTCATCCGTGTGAGATCGAGGACATAGGTGTCACTATCCATCTTGCAAATAAACAAACAATCTCTCCAGTTGGGATTGTAAGAAATGTTGAAGTACTCTGCGCGAAGGTAAAATATCCTACAGACTTTCTTGTACTTGGTTCAGTGCAAGATAGTTTTTTCCCTATTATCTTTGGTAGGCCCTTGCTCAGCACTTGTGGAGCTATAATAGATTGCCAGAAATGTAAAGTGTCTGTTGAATTCAACGGTGAGACGTATGAATTTAATTTTTCTAAGTTTTCTAAGCAGCCTCGTGGTCCTGACCTATCAAGTAATGACAAAATTATTGAAGAAATTTCTTCCATTGGTATTCCTCCTAATGATACTTTGCAGCAATTTATGGAAGACCACGAGAATGATATACATATGCAGGAGAGGGATGAACTAGAAGACATATTTTTAAGATAAACGCCCATCCTGAAACACAACCTCCCGGTTGAACCTTTAGGAATCCTCTCGCAACCGAAAGAAGACCCGGTGTTCGACCTAAAACCACTACCCGATACGCTCAAGTATGCTTATATTGATAAAAAGAAAGTATATCCCGTTATTATCAATCATAACCTTTCAGGGTATGAAGAAGAGCGATTATTGGAGACACTCCGCAGACACCGAGGTGCTATTGGCTATACTCTTGATGATCTCAAGGGTATTAGTCCATCCATTTGCCAACATACTATCAATCTCGAGCCCGATGCTAAACCGGTTGTTGATCATCAACGACGGTTGAACCCAAAGATGAAGGACGTGGTTAGGACGGAGGTTCTCAAACTTCTAGCCGCAGGTATCATCTATCCTATAGCTGATAGTAAGTGGGTGAGTCCCATTCATTGTGTTCCTAAGAAAGGAGGTATGACCGTTGTTCCTAATGAAAAAAATGAACTAATACCTCAGAGGACTATTATTGGGTATAGAATGTGCATTGATTTCAGGAAGTTGAACAAGGCCACCCGGAAGGACCACTATCCTTTGCCCTTTATTGATCAGATGCTCGAGCGGATGTCTAAAAACACCCACTTCTGCTATCTTGATGGGTACTCTGGCTTCTCCCAGATTCACGTCAACACCGCGGATCAAGAGAAGACCACTTTCACGTGTCCTTACGGTACTTATGATTATAGGCGTATGCCTTTTGGTTTGTGTAATGCACCTGCTACTTTTCAGAGGTATATGTCTGCAATATTTCATGGTTTCTGTGAGGAGATTGTAGAAGTTTTCATGGATGACTTTTCCGTCTATGGAAACTCCTTTGACCACTGTCTCCACAGTGTTAATAAAGTTTTGCAGAGATGTGAAGAAACAAATTTGGTGCTCAATTGGGAGAAGTGCCATTTCATGGTTAATGAATGGATAGTTCTTGGACACAAGATTTCCGAAAGGGGAATTTAAGTGGACAAGGCAAAAATTCAAGCTATTGAAAGTATGCCCTATCCAAGGGACATCAAAGGTATTCGTAGTTTTCTAGGTCATGCTGGTTTCTATAGAAGATTTATCAAGGACTTTTCTAAGACCTCGAGACCCCTTACCAATCTTCTCCAGAAGGATGCTCCTTTTGTATTTGATGAAGATTGTAAGGAGGCTTTCGAAGTTCTTAAGAAAGCTTTGATAACCGCTCCTATAGTACAACCACCTGACTGGAATTTTCCCTTTGAAATTATGTGTGATGCTAGTGATTTTGCTGTTGGAGCTGTTTTAGGACAAAGGGTTGACAAGAAGTTGAATGTCATCTACTATGCCAGCAAAACACTTGATAGTGATCAAAAGAATTATGCTACTACCGAGAAGGAATTCTTGGCAGTGGTGTTTGATTGTGATAAGTTTAGGCAGTATATTGTTGATTCTAAAGTTATTATTCATACTGACCATGATGCCATTAAGTATCTTATGCAGAAAAATGATGCCAAACCAAGACTCATTAGGTGGGTACTCCTTCAAGAATTTGATTTGCAGATTGTCGATAGAAAAGGAGAAGACAATCCGGTGGCGGATAATCTTTCAAGGATGGAAGATATCCCGCATGATCCTATTCCATTCAACGACAGTTTCCCAGATGAACAGCTTGCTGTTGTAAAAGTACAATCTCATTCCGACCCTTCGTTTGCAGATTATGCTAATTTTATCGTTGCAAAGTTTTTGCCTCCAGGTTTCACATTTCAGTAGGGGAAGAAATTCTTCACGGATTTGAGGCACTACTTTTGGGATGATCCACATCTTTATAAAGAAGGTGTGGACGGGATCATAAGAAGGTATATACCGGAGCACGAGCAGCAGGATATTCTTCGACAATGTCACGATAGTCCGTATGGAGGACATCATGCCGGTGAAAGGACCGCACATAAAGTTTTACAATCAGGTTTTTATTGGCCTACTCTCTTTAAGGACGCCCGAAGGTACGTTCTATCTTGTGATAAGTGTCAGAGAGTTGGTAACATTAGCAGGAGAAATGAGATGCCTATGAATTACTCACTAGTGATCGAACCTTTCGATTGCTGGGGTTTTGATTTTATGGGTCCTTTCCCCCTTCACACAAGTACACACACATCTTAGTTGCTGTTGATTATGTAACCAAGTGGGTTGAAGCAATCCCCACTGAGAGTGCTGATCATAAGACATCTTTGAAAATGCTCAAAGATGTAATTTTTCCTAGGTTTGGAGTACCAAGGTACCTCATGACAGATGGAGGGTCACACTTCACGCATGGAGCTTTTAGGAAAGCTCTAGCCAAGTACGATGTCAATCATAGGATTGCATCACCGTACCACCCTCAAACCAGTGGGCAAGTTGAGCTCATAAATAGGGAGATCAAGTTGATCTTGCAGAAAACAGTAAACAGTTCTAGAAAGGACTGGTCAAAGAAGTTAGGAGATGCTTTGTGGGCGTATATAACTGCTTACAAAAACCCCATGGGCATGTCTCCGTATAAGATGGTCTATGGCAAGGCTTGCCATTTACCATTAGAGTTAGAGCATAAAGCTTTCTGGGCTGTCAGAGAGCTGAATGCTGACCCAAAGTTAGCTGGTGAAAAGCGTCTCATGAACTTGACTTCTCTAGATGAGTGGATAAGTGAAGCCTATGAGAGCGCTAAAATGTTCAAGGAAAAGGTAAAGAAGTGGCACGATAAAAGAATTCTGAAACGTGAATTTAATATTGGTGATAAAGTTTTGTTGTTTAGATCTCGTTTCAGGTTTTCTCCAGGTTAACTACTTTCCAGATGGGAAGGACCTTTTCATATCGTAGAAGTATATCGGTCGGGTGCAATCAAGATCAATAATTTCGAAGGCACCAAACCTCAAGTTGTGAATGGACAAAGACTCAAACATTATATGGCAAGTGATCCAATCAATGTGGATGCTAACATGATATATACAAGTACTCATGAAGAACATGTTGCAGCCCAGTTTCAGACTCCGGCAGGATCAGAATTAGAAAAGGTATGAATTATGGTAAGAAAACACCGCGAACGTCAATAAAATTTAACTTTTCAGAGTTTTTGCAAAATTAGGAAAATTCCAAGCCGGAGAGGAGCTCCAGGGAGGCCAGGAGGCCCCCTGGCGTGGCCCCCCTCCTGGCCGCGCCGGGCACCCTCCTGGCTGCCCTGGACTCCGCCTCTGACTCCACCTAGGCTTGAAACCTTCCTTCTGTTGCGGAAATTTTTGCTATATATTTGCCCGGATCGTCCCGGCACCGTATCTCGCGATTTCGTGTGTTTTCTTTCTCGGTCTGTTTCTGCCAGGAAAACTTTCAGCAGATCTAGGTGCCATGGCTTCTCCAAGTTCCCCCAAGGACAAGTTCGTCGTCAACGTCATCAACCCTTATCTCGTAGAGGTGAGGAAGCACCCCCAGGTCCTTCGTGTGGAGGACAGTGTTCTCCACAAGGAAGATCTGAAGGGACCCGTCAAGGAAGGGAGCACCGAGGATCGGCTGAAGGAGATGGAACATGAGGTCTTCAAGTTCAAGAAGATGGTGGAGCGTGGTGTTGAAGCTAACTTCGACATCAGGAACGAGATCGAGGCTTCCCACAAGAAAGAGATGAAGGAGATGTGGTCAAGTCTGGCCGTATTAGAAGAAATAGTTTATGAGCTCTAAGCACATATCTATGATCTACAGAACCAGAACTGTGAGTATGAACTAAAGTTTTTGCGCATGGGTTTGGGTGCTGAGTGCAGGATCTTGGAGACGGGAATGTCCTTTGAGACCGGAGAGCAGCTACCATGGAAGCGCTTCGCTAAGGAGTACGTGACCAACAAGAACATGAATGAGGAGTAAATCTCCTCGGGTAATGGCACCCCCTTAGCTTGTTCCAAGCTTGGGGGAGTTCCCGGTATGTTTATCTTTATCTTTATCTTTGTCTTTAGGAGTTAAGTAGAGTCATATCATGTCTTGGGAAGTCACTTTATGAAATAGGTGTTGCTTTGAGGTCTATCACTCTTTTTGTGGAGAGCTTTGTACCCGTGAGTGTGGAGTCGCCTATGAAGGAATATTAATTATAAGTCTATTGGTTTCTTCGCTGCACTTGGTATTCTCTTCACGCAATCGACATTATGAGCTTGTTCTTATGGGGAGTTTTGACCTTATATCAGGTATGGCTTCGAAAACTTTATTTAATCTTGGCAAGTATAGCTTTGGTCATAACAACAAGCATGTTTTTCTCAAAGTAGCGACATAGCGAAAACCTTTGTGTTATTATGCTTGAAGTGTTATGTTGACAAGGAAGAAAACTTGATGTTTCATGCTAGTTTTAATGTTTATGCTTTGTATTGTTTGCATCTAAGTTGTCATCAATTGTCTGCTCTCTCAAAGCCTTGCTAGTCAAAACTCTGTACCAAGCGGAATTCTGCTTGTACTTCCATACCTTGAAACCAACTTCTTCCACTTGAGTCCACCATACCTTCCTACTTGTGGTATTCCACTACCACTCCTAAAGTATATAATTTCTGTGCTATCTTTAGATGTTCAAAATCTTCTGTTTTGTGCCGCTGATTCAGCTCATGAGGAAGTGGTGGGTGACCCACGATCTTCTTAATTTGGACAAGTTTTATCTTGGGATTGCATGTCTAATCTGCAAACCCCTAATACGAGAAGGGACTGGCATGAGTGCCCAGCTCGTAAAAAATAATACTAACACACAAGTTCCTTCTCCCTTTTACGAGTGATAAACAAAGGAATCCAAGGGGATGTAATCGTCCCCACATGGGAGCCGTTCCTCGAAACTTGTCCAAATCATGAAGTGAGTGAGTTATCTATCAGTAGTCGTTGACGGATCATGCACCTCCCAAAAGTTTGTTTTTATTCTGTTTGATCTAGAGATGGCACATAAGTTTTCCCTGCTTACCCTTTTGCACGGGGTTTATCTTTATTTTGTGCTAAGTCAGTCCTTCCTACTTCCTTCCTTTCTAGAGAGAGAACAAACATTTGATGTTGATAAAGATGCTTGCATATAAAGTTGCATTGAAATCTAGCATGTTACATCTTTGTTGACATTATCTTTTGATAAGTGAGTTGTTTGCAAAAGCTTATGCTTAGTAAACATCTTCCTTTGTGTTGACATGTGCACTTCTTGACTAATAGCATGTTCTTTCAAAAGCTTCAACTGTTCCATTATAAGTGAAAGAACAAAAGTAAAAGTTATTAGTTGTTCCTTGACCAAGGCTATGTTTGTCATGATTTGATGAGTTTTCCAGGTCCTACTTTGTTATAATTGTTACTACTTTCTCATAAGGACCTTATGAGTTGAGGTTGCTGTTGAGGATGCTTAAGTTTGGTGAGGAATCTTGATGCGTCTTGTTCGTATTCTTTTATCGACACTTCACTCTCTAAACTTGTGGACAGGTTTACCGAGCTCAGAAATCGCTTGGGGACAAGCGAGGTCTAAGCTTGGGGGAGTTGATACGTCCAAAAAGCATCACTATTTTATATTGTGATTTCACCCTATTCATTGATATATTCCACTTTAAAGTATTGTTCTTATGTTGTTTTGGCTTATTTCACACAGTTTACAACTTTCCGGTGCCGAAGCAGCAGAACCAGAATTCAGCGGTAAAAAGTGGATACCAAGTTTCTTAATCAGATCAAGTCCAAATGCGATGAAATTTTACGGGGAGCATTTTTTGGAAGATTGACTGGGGATCACCGAAGGAGGAGGTGAGGGGACCCACAAGGCAGCTAGAAGGGTGCCTGGCGCGGCCCCCTCCTGGCCGCGCCAGGCACCCTCCTGGGTGCCTGGTGGCCCCCCTCAGTGCCCCCTTTCGCCTATATAAGCCCCCTGGGGTGGAAACCCTAAAAGAGGAGTCGTTTTCGTGTTTCTCCTCCGCCACGGGGCGGAAACCTACAGAGGAGAAAAGCCATATCCGGCGGGCAGATTCCGCGGGGGAGATCACCTCCCGGAAGGGGAGATCGTCGCCATCATCATCATCATCATCGTCACGGGCATCATCGAGATGATCATCAACATAATCCCCAACATCAGCACCATCTCCATCTCCATCCCATCTCATCTCACAATTGCAACTTGTGTTGTAATCCGTACTATCTATCCTCTCTACTCTGTTGGTGTTGATTACTACTTTGTAGTGAATGCTATTGAGTTTAGTTGGAGAAATATCATTGTGTACAGATTGTTTAGCACCCATCTATCACCTCTGATCATGATCTCTTTTATGTCTTGTGAGTAGTTACTTTAGTTCTTGAGAACATGGGAGAAGTCTAGTTGTTTGTAGTCATACTATGTTGAAGTATTATGTGTTGTTTGATACTTAAGTTGTGTTGTTATTTCTCTAGTGATGTTATGTGAGTCGAACACATAACACTTCACCTTTCATGGTTCTAGAGGAATACATTGTGCACAAAGGATGCTTATGGTGGGTTGCCGGAGTGACAGAAACCTGAACCCCAGTTCGCAGACTTTCGCACAAGGGAGTTATGGATCCTTGATCGTAATGCTGTGGTTAGGCTTATGCCTTAATTACTACCTTGTATTTGCGGATGCTTGCAAGGTGTGTAATCATAAGAGTACACTTATCTTAGTCTAGAAGGTGTACTAGCATTGATCCACCCACCGACACTTATCAACACGATACATATTACTTGGCGGAGTATGGTGAAAGTGACTTGACTATCTCTCCCGTGTTTTCTCGAGAACGCTTTAGCTTTTATAAGTTCAGTTCCTAGGCTTATCCCTGAGAGAGGATTGGGCCACTTGCTACTCCTCAGTTACCCTATTTACTTTGCTTGTCTTTTACTTTTCTGTTGCTTAAACAAAAAACCCCTAAATATTTACCTTTGAGTATTTGCAACCCTTTCTTTATCCAGTGTCACTTATCAGTACCTTCTGCTCCTCGTTGGGATCGACATCCTTATTTATCGAAAAGCTACAATTGATCACCTAGACTTGTGCGTTATCAAGAATCATTTATTGGCGCGGTTAACGGGCGAGGCGATCCCACTAAACCTATTAACTTCTCCGCCATCAACGCGCTGATCGCGCAGTTTGAAGTTTTACCCGAATCGGAGGTCCTGCGGACCCCCGGCGGTCAGAAACGTAAACACCGCGCGCGCGAGAGAAAAACCGGGGATGTTTTTGCAAACTGCCAGCCACATGGGCTATATAAAGACCACCACACTCCCACCCCTTTCAAGGGTTTACCTAGCCACAAAATTGCAGCCACCCCCCTCCACTTTGCCCCAAAATTAGCCCCAATTTCGTCCAAACCCTAATCCAGATCTGGGATCCAGTCCGATGGGTTCTGGACCGTCAGATCGGCCGATCTGATGGCCAAGAACGCGCCACGTCAGCTCCCTAGCCCCCTCTCTCTCCTCCAACTCCTCCACCGCGTCCTGCCCGCGGAGGCGCCGCCTCGCACGCCGGCGAGCGCGCCGACGGCCAGCCACCGCGCGCCGAGCCACTCCGGCCAGGTCTCCCCGCGGCCTCCCTCTCCCCTTCTCCTCCTTCCCTCACCTCACCTCCTCCCTCTCCCTACAGGCCGCCGCCATGAACATCGACAGGAGCCGCTATGCCATGGAGCCACGACCTCGGAGCTCGACGCCGACCGCCCTCTGGACCGCGCCAGCCGCCGGCCCCATGTCCTCCTCTGCCGCCCCTCTGCACCCGGATCCGCCTCACGCCGCCGCCTCCCTGGGACCCTCGCCGGAGCTCGCCGCCGGCAGGGCCGCCGCCACGCTCGGGGCGAAGCTGACGCCCCAGCGCCCCCGTACCGGTCAACCAGGTGGGCCGGCCCAGCCACCTCCTCCCAGCGGCCCAAGCCAGGCCACCGGCCCAGCCTCCAGCGCCACCCCGCGATGGGCCGAAGCCAACCTGGGTGAGCGCCCAGCCGTCCTGTTTTTTTTGTTGTTTTTTTTTCTGTGAGTTGAACTGGACCAATTGCTAGGTAGCGCCCATGGGCACTTGTTAGCTATCTAGCGCCGCCCCCTGTTGGGCCTGTTTAGACCAGTTTCGGCCCAGTTAGGCTTAGTATTTTTTTCTGGTTATAAATAATGGCAGATTGTGTTTTAATTTTGCGTTGCCCGTATCTTTTTAACGGTAGCTCGGATCGCGACGCTTTAAACATGAAAGTTGCTTAGATTTTTTTATAGATTAGTATAATGTGCTCTTTTGCCATGTTTGACTTTGTTTACATGTTGTTTGACTGCTAATTACACTGTAATTGCCATAACTTTTTAACCTTTGATCTGATTAAAATGTTCTTTATATGTAACTTGATTAGTTTTTCGTGTACTTTGTGTTTATGCTGTTATTGCTTGCTAATAAAAATAATAAAATATGTTTAGGGCAAAACAGTACCAAATGTTATAATTTTTGTGGGGTAAATAGTGATAAACATGTTTAGGTTTTACCCTCGTTTAAAGTGACTAGATTATATAGATTACTTTATGCTTCACCTCTTTCCTTGCTTGTGTGATATGCCATGCTTGAGTGATATGCCACGTTAACAAACTTTTTTGATAACCTGTAGCTAAACAACTTGAACCTTTCCAAATATGCGGTATCTTTGTGTGTGACGAGTACTCCACTTAACCTGCTAGTAACCGCTCTCGATGGTAGGTGCGATGTCTCGTGTTTCCTTCTTGTTGATGCTTGCTCGTGTTTTCTTCGTAGTAATAGAGTGCTTGCTCGTTGATTGCTTTCCAGTGTTTACCGTCTTGTGTGCTTCCGCGGGTACCTCTCGGAGACGATGCGAGCTTGCGATCAACTACACCTTCGGAACCCGACTTATCAACAGGAAAGGACTATGCATTACTTATGATCCATTCTATTTCAACCAGCGGTTTACATGCCAGTCTAGGATAGGTTCGATGTTTGATCCTACCACATGTTTACAACCTCTTTCAAACCGATACAGCCATGTCCCCTCCCAGCAAACCATGTACTGCTATGTTACTATTGCTCGTTGCTCAGCCCCTGCTTAGTATGCATGCTTAGGATGCTACGATGTTACCCTGTTACTCCTTGCTTTGGGCTATCACATTATTATATTGTTGTTGATGATATGATTATTATAATGTTGACTATATTCGACGAAGGATGGAAGGTCTAGGCTATCCCGCCCCGACGCTTTGTTCCATTCGAGTCACCTAGGATCCAAGTTTCGGGTATTGGTTTTAAGACTGAGCGTGCCTAACCGCGTGTGGGATTTTATGGGGTCCCCTTTTATTACCTACCTAGCTTCAAACATTTCTAGTGGTGGCCCAAGCTGATTTACCATTTGAAACCGTGTGTGTGCTGGTCGGCCGCAAGTAGTTTTCAAACCAACCCAGACCAGTGAGGACATAGTTCCCTTGCTGGCCCACCTTGTCCGGCTGAGGACCCGGTTTCCCATGTGTGATTAACCGGATATCCAAACCTACGACAGACGGTAAAGACCAGATCGAGAGAGCGGCCGGCTCCTGAGATGGATGTCGACTCACCGGGGGCCACCCGGATTTGTTTGTTGTTAGTTAGAGGGACCTGTCGTTTCAGATCTCTCGGAACTAAATCATAAAATGGTTGCCTATAATGGGTAGCAACTGAGAGAGATGGGCGTGCATGCGGAGCCTTGTAATGGGCAGTTGGTACACCCCTGCAGGGTTAAATCTTTTCTAGAAGCCGTGTCCACGGTTATGGACGACTTGAGACCCACTCCTTGTTCATAGACAACAACAACTGAGATAATCTTAATGTAACTTGATCAACGTTTGTGTGTGCCTTGACTGCTTCTTCTTCGTCGGGATGCGAAGAGGAGGACAAGGATAGGATAGGTGTTATGATTGCGTAAGTAGTTGATAGTAAGACCTGTTGGAGGCGATTCCTCATCGAATGCTTGGCTTCTTATCTTACTCTCTAGATCGTTAGCCACTTCATAAATGCTAGTGCGGCAACAACCTCACCACTTACCCCTTCCTTACCGTAAACTACTAGTTGTCCTAGAATGACGAGTGATGAAGTCCTTGCTGGGTCAGATGACCACTACAGTTGGATGTTGAGTACTTCTGTACTCATGATACTACCCCCAAACTCTTTTCAGGGTTCGTGATCGATAACAGGTATGGTGATCGACGTTTCACGTGGAGACTCGACGACGACTAGTTAGGCGGATCCCAGCGGAGGGCCTGGACCCTTGTGGTTATGGGGATCGATGTTTTTCTCTTTGCCAGTAGGCATTTGATTGTAGTCTGTACTCAGACATTTATCTTCCGTTGTTGTATTGTATTAAGGCAGTTGTATGCCGATTGTATGAGATGTTGTATCCTTGTATCTGTAATGTTGTGATATGTCGCGGTGGGACCGATATGTGCTTCGTCCCCGGATCTAGATGGAAACATCTAGATCTGGAACAATACCGCATATCGGGCCTTACAATCACCCATATGGCCGACATTCCGTACATATCGGATGTCACACATATTAAATGGCGTTCGCATGAGGTTGGTTTCGGCAAGCTTGGCATATGCAGATATGGCCTTGCTGAACAGCTAACATTAAGGTTGGATTGGCAGGCTTGACGTATGTAGATGCGGGCCTAGAACACAGTAGATCGAAAGATCGAGCACGAGTCACATAGATGATGTGATTGGCATAATGGACTACCTTGGAAAACATACTGATGGCCGTGATGATCGGGGGAGGTATGTTCTTCGAGGATTGTGGGATCACCTAGTAAATTTGAGAGATAGTGTACTAAGTGGGAGTTTTGGAATTGATTAAAATGGAACTCCACATATTATGAACTTAATATTCGTGTCTTATCAAATATCATTGTAGATAATGTCATGCCCAAATTTTTTATAACTATGGCTCTTTAGCGTTATGAAGAACTTAAGGTAGATGGGTCTTACTTCGTTGATGTGTACCAACACCGTTAGAGACATACTCGTTAGTAATGACTTGCTAAACGTAATACGAGAAATTCTAGGAGATACAACTGATAACTCTGTTATTAAGGAAGATGATGATGAGTATCGTACTCACCGTCACTTATGAATGACTGTCCAAATACATCATACTTCATTCTATGGAATCTGAATTGTGAATGCATGTTAACCAACACGTATGACGTGCTAGGTGAACTTGAAAGCACTAAGTCACAAATCAGAGTAATGGAATATGAGTATATGGATGGGGTTTCTTTCAACCATGGTGGAAGGAACAACCTGCTGAGAAAGTCACTTGGAAAACTGTATAAGATACATGAACACATTGTGCATAACGTGGACTACTAAATTGACTGGTTACTTTGTGATAGTTGGGGAGTTGCATCCGCTTCCTTCGAGCTACAAAGACCATGTCTAGACTATGTCATGAAGGAGAATTGTTCACCTGTCGTGAGGTCATGGTTAAAGTTAAGAACTTTAAGAGTAGAACCAATGCATGAATAGTCATTGACGGAGAAGGTATATTTGATATACAAGTTATAAATGTCTTTCCCCACAAAACACTGATTGCGGTTGATTAAGTATTTGATGCTTGAACATACTGCTTGATAGTGGCTTGGAAGGGATGAGGTGACAATGTGTGCTGACGGTAATCAAGATAGTTGATGGTCAACAACACTCTCCCTCTACATCTATCAATTGATTAATACATGAATAAATTTATGATCGTTTGAATGTGAACTTTATTAGTGTGTCTTGCATCTCGCGAAGACAATTATTCATATTAGTGAGAAACAGGACAATTGTTCTCCTTTTATGAATGATATCTTTTATGGTCACATTACGATTATGAATGAGTTATTCTTATTTTGATGATAGTAGTTTGATCATTTGTAAGAAATATTTTAATGCCAAGAAATTATCCAAACTTAATAATGACACTACAGTTTAAGTCATGAATGGTTTGATGAAGTCTTGGGATACTTGACCTCTTGTCACATACAAACCATGCCTCTTTAGGTGAGATGACTAAAACCTCTCGTTCTAGTAAAACAGAGTGTGTACTGATTGTTGAATATCATACATTGTGATGTATTGTATATCATCATGTAGTGAATTTCATTATTTCGTGAACTTCGTATGTGGACTTAGATGAATATGTGTATTCACTAATGAAACATGAGTCTGAAATGATTTGATATGATCAAAACGGATTTCAGAGTGAAGATGGATATTAAATTAACAAGAAAGACAAGTCTCTACGATTTGATCAAAGTGGCAAATGTTTTGAGTTAGTCTTGTGCATACAGACTTGTGAAAGTTGTTCCACAAATTACAATGTTTGAGACACTTCAATATTGTTGAATAGTGTATGGTCTAAGTTATCTCTTACCGAGTTACGTTATTATTGTTTAGAGTTATTAATTTGATATGCAAACACTCACTCCAGTATAGGGAACCATCTGAGTTCGTGGAAACCAACACTATATATGTCATGGTGTATCATGGTTTCTAGGAAGCCTGATTTATATGATAAATCATATTTGTAGTGTATCCTTAGACAACTATGGATACATCTTCCACAACTAGAACTAAAAGGAGCAAAACTTGTATTGCTAAGCTTGGTGTTTGTCAAGAATTGTTCTTGATAAATGTGGTAATGGAAGAAAAGTGAAAGTTCAACCAAGGTAATTGACCTTGCCTCCAAATGTCAGAGTAGCACAACGGAGTATGTTCCGGAAGCAAAACTCTACAATTAGAGGAGATACTAATGATAATGATCATGATGTTTTGATTAAAGCTTTTACTGAACAAAGTAGGATTCAAGAATACATATTTGCCCCTTGTGCAAAATGATATTCATGATTCACTTGTCAAGTTAATGGAACAAGACATACCTATGAACTACAAAGAAGCAATGGTGGACCTAAGTACGAGATATGACTATGAGTCATGAAATCCTATATTATTTTTAATTTAAGATTGCTTGAATCTTATCAAGTAAGGAGGTTACTTGATATTCCCAATAACTTCATGGTTATAAGGAATAAATGTGAACATCAAAGAAGACATCAAGATTGATTTGTCACAAAGAATGTCTCTGACAAATTCAATAGGTTGACTACAAAATGTAGCAATGCTTGAGTCAATGGGATATTCACTACGGTTGATCCAAATTGTTATCAATACCATGACTTCCTCAAATCCCTCATTTGAGGAAGTGTTGTAATTGGTACAACAAAAAGGTTTTGAAAAACATATGGATACTAGTGTCTCGTAACCGGGAATCTCGATTTGATGAATGATCAAATGATTTTGGACTTAGCCAAAATATCAAGGAAACATGCATTTGCATGAAACTTAGTGGGAGCAGAATAGTTTCCTGAAACTTAATATGTAGACGACATATTTTGAGTGGGAGCTATGGGAGTATTATCATATCCTTATATGTAACTGACATATCTGAGTAGGATCCATGTGGTTAGTATCCTAAACTTAATATGTGTTTGACATATCTAAGTGGGAGCCATGTGGATGTTATCCATATCTTATATGTGACTGACATATTTGAGTGGGAGCTATATGAGTGTTATCCTGAACTTAATATGTGCATGACATATTTGAGTGGGAGCGTGACAACATTCTCATATATGGATAACATATTGTCAATGGTGTAGTTGGTATTTATGATTATTTGAATCTTTCATAAATGAAGATGAACAATTATTAAGCATCGAAATCTAGGAAGATAGATTCATGTGTTTTATAAACATTGAGTCGGAATACTTTCCTAGATAGGATTCTGAAGGAGTTCAGAATGGGACAAGTCAAGAAGTAGTTCTTGCTTGTATATCCAAGAGAAGTATCGAGTTAATCTCAGTACAAGAACAATGGTTAAATGAAAGAAATGGATGTGTTACATCCTCTATGCCTCTGTCATAGGTTCTTTCATACAAAACCAGAGTTATGTGCTCGACGTAATGTGACCCAAGTTCTTAGTAGTAAGAACATGATGTGATATGATTTATGAGTAAATCATTGAACAAAGAGTTAAGTTTATCCTTCCGTATCTGGAGAGAACTGAGGATACATCTCAAATTTGTAAAGGATAGTGGACTTGACCATAAATGTTATGCTGGTTAAAGTTCTGACAGTAACCTAGAAAATTGAGATATCATACTAATGAATGCCTAAGTTGAAAGAAACATGGTTAGACATCAAAGTTGCATACAATGAACTAAGGAATAAGTCTACATTGATGTGGCTGCTTTAGAAGTGGCAGGAGTTGTAATTTGGCTAGAGAAGTTCGACTTCTGACTAAGTGAGTTTTTAGTGTGCATGACTAAGTGAAGGTCCGCATGATCAAACGGACGTCATTACTAAAACACAACGAACGCAGTCTCACTCCACCGCCAAAGATATATATACCTCATCATTATAATGGATAATTAAGGAATGTCAAACTAGGTGACATTAATGATTTGCAAAAGGACATACATATCTAAATGGTTCAGACCGTTGATACAACCTTTTCCACGGGCAAGCATGATCAGAAACCATATAGATGATATGGAGTTATGATCCACAGAAAATGCAGCTAGATAATTTGTACTCTAGTGCAAGTTGGAGACTATTGGAAATGTGCCCTAGAGGCAAATAAAATATGTTTTATTGAGCATATTCCATTATTTCATAATACGTTTTATACTATGATATAACTGTATTAAGCGAAAACCTTAATACACGTGTGGTATACAAACAACCAGGTCTCTAGTTAACTCTAGTATACTAGTCCATTGGACGATTGATGACCAATGTTTCCTGATCATAAAACAGCTAAGTCTGTTAGAAATGGAGTCGTAATATTGGGATAATGATATGATGGACATACACCCACTAGAAGTGTTGCGATGTGATCAAGTCACATAGTTCGATATTGCGATAACTATAACGTAGTGACCAGATCCTTTGACCGTAATGATCATACGTAATTGTCATCTATGAGGAGACTTTGATTTGTATCCCACCGCCTGACTGAAATATGCTGTCCATAACGGTGCACTTTGGATATTCCGAAATAGATGGTTGATGAGTATGAAAATAGGTCAAAGTGGGATTTGTCCATCCGAGTGACGGATAGGTACTCTAGGCCCACTCGGTGATATTGCATCATAAGGTTTGCGCAAACATGTGACTAGGTCACGGATTTGTAATAGCACGGGAACGAGTAAAATTGTTTGTTGAGAACGAGGACGAACTAGGTATATTGGATACCGATGATCAAACCTCGGACAAGCAAAGTACCATAGGATAAAGGGACCAAGTACACGGTTAATGGATCCAACAACGATTGAGTTCATTCGATGGAAGCGCATGGGCTATCAAGGATTATAACCAGGTCCAATTGATTAGTCATTGACCAATGAGATTGTCTCGATCAAGTCTGCTGTTTCACGGACCGTAGGGTGCTACACTTAAGGGTATTCGAGGCATTAAGGATAGATTCGGGATCACATGAGAAATAGGAGAGAACACCGGAATTGTTCCGTTGAAGGCCAGAAGTTGTTCTAGATATTTTGAAAGGTTCAAAATATATTTAAAAATGTTCAATTAATGTTTAATTATTTAATTATTTGAATTAAATATTAAAATATAATTAATAAAGGAAGAAAAGGCATATGGGCCTAAAGAGGCCCATTAGGGGAGGAGGGAGCCTCCCCCCTTGGGCCATGCACCAAGGGAGGGCCCCACTCCCCCTTGGCCGGCGCACCAACCCCCCTTGGTGGGATTAGTCCCACCTTGGGGAGGGATGGAGGTTGCCCCCCTCCTTGTCCTATATAAGGAAGGGTAGGGGTGCCCTTTTCTTCACAACATTGAAGTTCTCTCTTCCTCCTTTCTCCTTCCTTGCGTGGACTCCCCTTGTTTGGAGTGTATACTTGGTTCAGGATTTCTCCACCATACGCACGTCATCGTGCTGCTGGAATCGGGATCCGAATCCATCTTCTTTCCGCTTCTCTACTGGTTCGGAGCCCGGAGGGACGTCGGGTATACTGTATGTGTATAATCCCGCGAGGCACTACACTTGTGGTGCTACTTCATCGCCGTGGCCGTATCGCGGCGTCTTCATCGACAACGTTCCGACGGGGACGTAATCCCTTCATCGGTTGGAGTCATCGTGGAGCTGCACGACATCGGGGATTGTTGGTACGACTACACCAACCACATTCACGCAGGAACGTTTCCCGCTTAACGGACTACATACTGGTATGTGACCTATTCCATCCATTACTTACATCGCCATAGCATAGGTCTTGGGTTTGGGAGTCGTAGGTTAAGAAAAAATTGTGTTTTCTGCCCCGTTCCCCAACAGGCACTGCCATCCACATTCTGTACAGGGACACAATGATCAAGGTCGGCATCATCGAGAGCGAATTGGAGCCCAGCAGGACCGTGTTTCATGGAATAGTGCCCGACCTCTCATGTACTCCGCTAGGATGCATTCGGCTGGAGGTGGTGTTTGGGTCGGAGGACAATTTCCGCCGAGAGCAGATCTGGTTCGAGGTGGCCGATCTGAACAGCCCATATCACATTCTGCTCGGATCTCCTGCGATCGCCAAGTTTATGTTGAACATAATGCAGCCATACCTAAAGATGAAGCTCCCAGGGCCGAATGGTCCAATTACTGTGTGCGCTGACTACAAGAAGTCACTAGAATGTTCGTCTGTCGGTTCAAGGTTGGCCGATTCTCTGGTCATTAATGCAGAACGGCGCCAGTTCGACAGGGTCGTAGCAATGGCCCAATCTCAGATGAAGGAGCCCATGCCGAGCACAAAGACCAAGAGATCGGATGATGAGACTGTTTTTCAAGCAGCCAAGGACAGCAAGAGGATTGCCCTGGACCCCTCTGACCCGAGAAAGTGCTTCATAATTGGGGCCGGGCTCAGCATCAAATAGGAAGGCGAGCTCGTCGAGTTCCTCCGTGAGAACAGAGACATCTTTGCATGGTCCCAACATGACATGCCTGGTGTACCGAGGGAACTTGCCGAGCACAAGCTTCAAATCCGACCTGGATCCAAGACGATCAAGCAGCCACTTCGGCGTTTTTCAGAGGACAAGAGAAGATCAATCGGCGATGAGATAGCCAAGTTGCTCACAGCAGGATTTATCAAAGAAGTGTTCTACCCAGACTGGTTAGCAAATCCAGTTCTGGTTCCGAAGAAGAATGGAACTTGGCGCATGTGTAAAGATTACACTTTCCTGAATAAGGCCTGCCCCAAGGATCCTTTTGCATTGCCCCGTATCGATCAAGTGATTGATTCTACGGATGGTTGTCAGCTCTTGTGCTTTCTGGATGCCACAGCTGGCTATAACCAGATTAAGCTTGATGTAAACGATCAAATAAAGACAAATTTTATCACCCCTTTCAGGGCTTATTGCTATGTCACCATGCCCTTTGGCCTGAAAAATGGCGGTGCGACTTATCAGCTTACTATGCAAAGATGTGTCCGATCTCAGTTGGGTCGGAACATTCATGTATATGTAGACGACCTCGTGGTCAAGTCGGTGCAAGGTTCAACCCTGCTGGACGATCTCAGAGAAACATTTGCAAACTTGCAGGCATACAAGATCAAGCTCAACCAAGAGAAGTGTGTGTTCGGCGTGCTAGACGGAAAACTGCTCGGATTTTTGGTCTCCGAGAGAGGCATTGAATGCAACCCCGAGAAGATTGCAGCAATCGAGCGGATGAACAAGCCCAAAAATCTTAAAGATGTGCATAAGTTCACCAGATGCTTGGCATTGCTCAGCCGATTCCTCAGTCGGCTGGGTGAGAAGGCAATTCCTTTATACAACTGATGAAGAAGACGGACAACTTCACCTGGACTCCACAAGAAGACGAAGCATTCAAGCAGCTCAAGCGGATGATGTCCACTGCTCCAGTGCTAGCAGCTCCGATTGAGAAAGAACCAATGATGTTGTACATCGCAGCAACCAATCGGGTGCTCAGTATTGTCATGGTGGTCGAGCGTCCTGAAAAGGACAAGGCACAATTGGTTCAGAGGCCAGTATATTATGTCAGTGAAGTGCTCTCAACCTCCAAGCAAAGCTACCCCCATTACCAGAAGATGTGCTATGGTGTGTACATGATGGCAAAGAAGTTGAAGCCTTACTTCCAGGCGCATACGATCACGGTGGTCAGCTCGGCACCGCTGGCGGAAATCATCGGAAATCGGGATGCATCTGGTCGGGTGGCAAAGTGGGCAATTGAAATTGCAACTCATGGAATCAAGTACGAGCCGCACACTGCAGTAAAGTCTCAAGCTCTGGCAGATTTCCTGGTTGATGGGGCAGAAATCCAGTACGCGCCCCCTATCCGGACTCTCATTTCTGGCAAATGCACTTCGATGGTTTCAAGATGATGACCGGACTAGGGGCTGGCATTATTCTTACTTGTCCAAAAGGCGACAAGCTCAAGAATTGACTGCAGATCCACTTTGCAGCATCAAATAATGTGGCTGAATATGAAGCATTGGTCCATGGCATCCGATTGGCCAAAGAAATTGGCATTCAGCGGATCTTGTGTTATGGTGATTCCGGTCTGGTGGTGCAGCAATGCACTGGCACGTGGGATGCAAAAGATGAAAACATGGCAAGCTATATATTCCTAGTGCAACAACTATCAGGTTTCTTTGAAGGATGTGAATTCCATCACGTTCCCGGAGCTGAGAATGAAGCAGCAGATGCACTATCCAAGTTGGGATCCACCAGAAAGGAGGTTCCACCGGGAATATCTTTAGAGAACATCCAGAAGCCATCTATCAAGCCTTCCCCAGAATCAGAGTCAATCTTTATTCCGTACGACCTGAAGATGGCAGAGCTCGAAGCAAAGAACCTAGCCAAGAAGCAAAAATCAAAGAACATTCGGCCGCACTAGGGGCTGCTGATTGCAAACCAGGGGCTGCTGTCGTTAGCTCGGGGACTGAGGTGGTCGTGCAAGATGCAATCGGCTCCTCCTACTCTGAACTGGAAGTAGCAGAGGCCAAACAACCAGAACTAGAGGCAGTTGCTGTAATGGTAATTGTTGTGGCACCATCATGGGCCGAGCCGAATAGAAATTTTCCGGTAGATGGCACACTCCCCCAAGATGAGGTAGAAGCTTGGAAAATCCAGCGCCAATCCGGAGCATACACCATCATCAACAACGAGCTAGTGCATCGAAGTGCGGCTGGAGTCCTCCAGCGTTGTGTGGAAGAAGACAAGGGGCTGGAGTTGCTCCGAGACATCCACCAAGGCGAGTGTGGTCACCATGCGTCAGCTATAGCGATAGTTGCCAAGGCTTTTCTCCACGGTTTCTACTGGCCGACTGCGAAAGCAGCGACATAAGAGCTAGTCAAGCCTTGCAATGGGTGTCAAAGATTCAAAGCAAAGAGACACTTACCAGCTTCAGCACTCAAAACCATTCCAATCACATGGCCGTTTGCAGTTTGGGGTCTGGACATGGTTGGACCATTCAAAACAGCCAGAGGCGGCATGACACATTTGTTGGTAGTAGTGGACAAGTTCACCAAATGGATCGAGGAAAGGCCGATCAAGAAGCTAGATGGACCGACTGCGGTCAAGTTCATCGTGGACATCACAATATATGGAGTGCCACACAACATCGTCACTGACAATGGAACAAACTTCGCAAAAGGGGCACTAGCTCGGTATGCTTTCCAACAGGGCATTCGGCTGGATGTAGCATCCATAGGTCACCCCCAATCAAATGGTCAAGCAGAGCGGGCAAATGGCCTCATTCTGTCCAGAATCAAGCCAAGATTGGTGGAACCACTGGAGAGAGCGCTTGGCGCGTGGCTCGACGAGCTGCCAGCAGTGCTTTGGAGTCTGCGTACCACACCAAACCGTTCAACTGGATTCACTCCCTTCTTCCTCGTATATGGCGCAGAAGCAATTCTTCCCTGTGACATTGTGTTCGACTCACCTCGTCACGCCATGTACACGGAGGCAGAAGCCAAGGAAGCTCGCGAGGACGGTGTTGATTTGAGAGAAGAAGCATGTCTCCTGGCTTTGTCCAGGTCGGCAATATACCAGCAGAATCTGCGTCACTACCACAGCAAGAAGATCCGTCCCCTAGCTTTTCGTGAGGGTGACATGGTGCTGCACCGAATCCAGAAATCGGATGGCCAGCAGAAGTTATCCTCTCCTTGGGAAGGTCTATTCGTTGTCAGTCGGGCGCTCAATAACAATGCATACTACCTCATTGATTGCAGAAAGCCGACCCGATATGTGGACACTTCAGGACAAGAAACGGAGCGTCCATGTAACGTCGAGCAGTTGTGCCCGTTTTACAGTTGAGCGGTATTGTTGTACTCCCCCTTTAAAGTATTATCAATGAGAATAGTCGTGCGTCCATGAGACCGCATTCGGCAGGAGTTACAAAAATTTGTGCATTCATTTGTCAGTCCTAAGGTCGGCGAAAGCGGACCCGGGGACTGGTCGGTTGCCCTGAAACGGGTATACTTAAGAGGAAGAGCAGAAAGAGTGGTGGATTTGTAAGGGTTAGTCCGAACCGAATGCAGACCGCAGGTCGGCCGTAATGTCGGGTGGGCGTGGCCGAGCAGAACCATCAATCGGAAAATTCGTACTCCAAAAGTATATTTAATTCAGAGCTAGCCGACAGCAGACCTACCGATTGTGACCAGACCGGCTGGCCAATAGTCGGCAGGTTGCAATCGACTCGTCCGTAAATTTCCTTCGAAGTCTCTTTTCTGGTCCGATCACAGACCGCAGGTCGGCTGTAGGATCGGCAAGAACATCGACAAAGGAATAAATAGAGGCAAAGAAAAAGGCAATCGGTCTGAAAGCGCAAAGGCAAGATAGCATATATAAACCTAGCAGAAACCAAGTTCACGAGCAAGCATGGCCGATTGGACGAATGTTGTTCATTACATGAAAGTGGCCCTTAGCGGACGCACTTGGAATTTAACCAGTGTTTGTAAAGCAAAAGCAGGCAAATGAGGGTGCACCGAACTCAAGCAATCGGCGCGTTGGGAGCAGATGGAGTAGTCGGAGCCGAAGCAGCTGGAGCTGTGCCAGCGGCACCTCCCGGAGCTGAAGTAGTGGTGGCACCGGGCTGAGGGCTCATTGGGTCGCGAGCGGCGCTCGCCGAATGCCCGTCGGAAGAGTCCTCGCCCTCTTCATCATCTTCTTAATCATCGACATACTCCGAGGAGTGGGACATGGCACTTCTTGCGCGTCGAGCAGGCCGAGACTACACATCATCTTCGCTGGTAGTGTACAGGAGCTCGCTGAGCGATAGCGATTCAATATGAACGCCATCACTATCAACGAAGTAAGTGAATTCATAAGGATTCATGGCCTCAGAGAGTTCATCAGCAAGATGGCATATTTGCATCCAGACCGGAGCAAGGCAATCCTCCGACCCGTCGCGCATGGCCTTCAGCAGACTGATGTCCACGTTGGGGTACCAACTCTTGACAATGTATAGCGTGGCTTGAATCCCAGCGCGAATGCGGGAGTCGAGCATGATCTCAAGTTGGCTAAGAGCAGCCTTGAGGTTCCGGGCAACATCTTCAGCTGTCGCATCAGCAATCGGCTTGGTTTGCGACTTGAAGAGCCTTTCATTCAGTTTCTGGACCCCAGTTTTTTACATGCAGAGAGCACCTTTGACAAGGGGCAGTCGGGCATCCAGAGCCATAGAGAAGTCCTCAGCACTCCAACCGGCATCAGCATCAACCACCACGCCTCTAACGCGGCGGGTTTCCTCCACAGCGGCAGTGGCAGCAACGGTAGAGTTGGGCTAGGCGTCTGACGAAAGAAGCAATATCATATCGAAGGGCAACAGGGTTAGATCGGAATAAAAGAGTGAGCGGAAAGGGGAAAATACCAGCAAAGGCGAGGTCCACTCGGTGGAGGCAAGAAAGGGCAAGGTCGGAGTGCACTTGGGCAGCTCGGAGGTCTTCCTGGTGCTGGACAACCATGTCTTCAACACGCTTGATGGCCAAGTCTTTCTCCTTCAAAAATTGACCTTCCACCTCATGGCGATCATCAACGAGCCTCTGCATTTCATGGTCATGAGCAGTCTTTGCGGCGGCAAGGTCCTTGGTCATTTTTTGGAGTTTGGCTTGCAGCTCGGTATCAACGGCGGCTAGGCGTTGACGTTCCTGCTCGGCACTTCCGAGACGACCATCCTTTTCACCGAGCTGGGTCTCCAGTTCGGCGATTCTTTTCTGAGTAGCCTCCAGCTCGGGGGCGTGAGAAGCGACATCTAGAGCAAGAGTTGCGGCTAAGTTATTTCAGAAGTGGGAATCGGAGATAAACGAGTAACAAGCACAAATATACCTGTCAGCTCTTCGATTTTTATAGCTTGAGCTTCGGAATTTTTCTTCAGAGCAGTAATGGATTTTTGGCCCGCTGAATAAGCGGCCAAAAGCTCATTAAATACAGCTTCACGTCTGTTGCAAATGGCCTGAAAAATTGGTCGGTCAGATCCAAACAAGGCACGTCAATTAAAAGAAAGTAAGATCCGAGCAGATTGCAAGTAATCGGCCCGAATCTCGGGGACTACACCCAGTGGGTGCGCTGGCGCGCCCCCATAGAAAGCTAAACTTACAGAAGCAGAATGCTCGGCGGCGAGAATTTGGCCTAGGGCTCCAGTAGAAAACTTCTGATGTGGGTGGGAGTCCACCCAATTGGTGCAGTACATGGGTCGGGATTTGATCCTCGGACCAAGGAGGAGGAGTGGAAGAGTCAGCAGGAGGTCGGACCGGTGAGACGTCGAGTGCACCAGTGTACGCCTGGTGGAACCGGTCAGCTCGCGAGAGCTGACGAGTAGTAGTCGACGGCTGGCGCACAGCAACGCTGGAAGATGGAGGCGGGGCAATACTGGTCCCAGCAAGGACATGAGAGGCAGTCGGAAACGATACCTGTGGTGGAGGAACAGTGGGGTCGGTGGGGGAAACAGAGGCGCTCCCCGATCCAGCTGCAGGAGTGGGATCAACATGAATAGTGGCCTGGGCTGAAGAAGCCCAAGGCTGAGCAGCATCTGCATCAGACCGGTCCATGATCGACACATCAGGGTGCGAGATCCCAGATGGGTCGATGAGGATCGGAGCAGTAGCAGAGTTGTTGCGGGAGTAGGCGGTTGCGTCCCAGTAGTCGGGCTCGGGGTAATCGTGGAGATCGAAGGGGGAGCAGTCGGCTGCACCTCTTTCGCGGCGGCATCGGCTTTTTGTTTCTTGAGGCGCTCGGCCTTGGAAGTGTCGGGGGAAACTCTCTTGCGCGAAGGCGCAGGGGGAATGGCGGAAGTAGTGGAGGCCGCGGGGGGCGCACTCGGAGGAACCTTGGGTACCACAAGAGGCACAGTCGGAGGAGCTCCAGGTGCAGCGAGAGCAACAGTTTGGGTAGCCCTGCATCACAAGAAGGTAAGATGAAGAAATAGATCGGATGCAAATAATAGCACGCAGAGCAAGAGCAAAGGAGAATACCCGACTGCTCGGGGCAGGCTTGCAGAAATTTTTTCCATAGTAAAGTTCGGAGGAGCAATGTTCAGAGGTGTAGGAGAAAGCACGGGGCTGGAGGTCCTAGAAACAGTCTGAGGAGGAGCTCGGCGCCTCGGTCTCCTGTTAATTTTCTTCAGGGGGGATTTGGAGGGGCCAGCAACCTAATCCGTTCGAGGATTTTTTCCTGCAGCCATCGTCTGTGCAATCGGCTGGGACTCTTCGCCGTAGTCACCAGGAGAATCAACATCACTACTCCACTCGGCCATGAAGCGTTTGATGGAGGATTCAGACTCACCCTGCTGATCACGGCCATGTTCGAGGGAGGCAGTGCGGGCTTCTATTTCAGAGTCCGTTTCCTCCTCACTCTCCAGGTCTTCTGCGTCCTCCTCGGTGCGGTCAGGGTGGTAGCCAGAAGCGGCCTGCCCGTCATGCATAGCCTTGGAGCCATGGAACTCCTCGGGAAGAGCAATTGATCAGAATCAACAAGAAAGCAAAGAAGCATCATTGCGAGATCGGGAGTAGAGCCATACCGTGGGACAAGGTAGGAGCCGGTTGTATGCCCTCACCCCAAACTTGAAGGGGGCAACGATTTTGGGGTCGGCGAGAAGGTTCATTCGGCGAATGAGTCCGGCCTCGTCTATTGAGAATGTGGAGATCCGAGTAGGGTCTAGAAACCGGCTCATATCATAGATACGATAGCAGCAGCGCTGCAGCGGGAGCACTCGGAAGCAGAGCCATGTTGCTACCACGTCGGCAGGCTGCAGTCCCTCGGCCATCAACACTTGGATGTGGGCCATCTGGCGATCTAGGTCGGTGTCTCCATCACCGGGCTTCTCGGACCAGTGGTGCTTGGTGGTCGGAGGCGGCAGGGAGAACTCGGGCAGATTCAGCAGATCCTTCCCCTCGGGGGAGGAGACGTAGAAGAACCCCATCTGCCAGTTTTTGCTAGACTGCGGTGGCTGGGGATGAGGATAAAGTCCGGACTTGCGAAGATACATGGTAGCAGCTCCGCACTCGGCCATCACCTTCACTCCTTCTTTATTCTTGGTCTCGGGGTCGACAGTGTATACCCTAGTGCCAACTCGGAAGCTGCGAAAGTGGAAGATCCGGGACCAGAGGCCGACGGTGGGCTGCATTTCGAGGTAGCCCTCGCACAACGTCACAAAGGAGGAGAGCAGCATGATGGCATTCGCCCCGAGGTGTTGCGGCTGCAATCGTAAAAAGTTCAAGAACTCGCGGAATAAGTGGCTCACCGGGAGCCTGAAGCCGCGCTGGAAATGGGTGAGGAAGACGACGCGCTCGCCGGTCTTAGGTGTGGGTGCAAGCTCGGGGCCGGGGATGCGGAAGTTAAGATCTGCCGAGATCTTGCGCGCTCGGCGGAGGAGAGCAACGTGCATATCCGTGACGTGGGAGCCTTTCCACGAGCCTTTCTGACGGGCAGCGGCGGCGGTGTCGTCCCCCATGGAGGCATCGGACTCTATGGCGGACGAGGAGGAAGAAGACGATGAAGATGGCGGCGGCGACGGCGGTGGAGGAAGCCTAGATCCTCGTCCACCAATGATGGCGGAGGAGAAGCAGCGACGTTGGCGACGGAGAGCAACCGGGAAGTCATCGACGGAGCAGATCTACGCTCCGGCGGCAGCAGCAGCAGCACCGGGGCGCGCGATGCGGCGGTGGAGGAGACCGAGGAGGTGCGCGAAGAAGAAGATGGAGTGGAGGGTGCGTGGCGCATCCCCACCCCTTTTTCTATTTAAAGAGCCAGTAGAGTGGTAGTGGGATCCGCCACGCCGACTCAGTGGCCAGTGTGTCCGCGTGTATCTCCAATGCATCACCAGTTCAGAGCGCAGAAGATCCGATGGACGGGACGGGAAGTGCACGCGTGGCTCGAGGTGGTGGTTATGGCATGTAAAATCGTGGCACGTCGTTCCGCATTCCACGGCGAATTCGAAGCGGCACGTTCCGGCCAACATTCCAGTCAAACTAACCGTTGGCTATATCGGCTGAGAAGATCAAGAGCAATCGGCAGATCGTGAGCAATCGGCCCATTGAGAGCAATCGGTCAGGAGATCAAGAGCAATCGGCGGATCGGGAGCAATCGGCCCATTGAGACCAATCGGTCAGAAGATCAAGAGAAATCGGCAGATCGCGAGCAATCGACCCATTGAGAGCAATCGGTCAGAAAGGAAGATTCAAAAATTCAAGAGTAATGGAAGAACCTGTGCAGGCCCCGCTCTCTCTTAGTTTGGAGGGACCTCCGCAACTTCAGGGGCTACTGTCGGGGGAATGACCCCCGGGTAGGGTCACCCAGGGGAAATAACTCATCACGGCTAAGATCACGGACTTGATGGTTGCCGATCTAATCAAGGCCGAACTGATCAAGACTAAGCAGATAGTAGGCCAAACTGATCAGGTCGGAGGCCGATTTCCCCAAAGAGAGTGCAATCGGCCTCACCTAGGATCATTCGGCCGAAGAGAATAGAGCAATCTCCGACAAGAATACCAGGTAGGACATCGGGGTTGTCAGAGGCGTGCAGTCTCCTCCAGCGCCGATCACACGGACAGGCCGACATGCCTAAGTCTCTAGCTCCAATGTTCATTAGCAATGTCTACAAGATAGCGGCATGGTGAGCCGCAAGTCTACACCGGGTCATTCGGGAGAGCACGATGTGAGGACCCTAGCTGGTCTGAGACTGGCAGCTGGGCCCTCCCCTTTGTATATTTACCTTTGTACCCCGGGCTCGGCCTATAAGAGCCCCAGGTACCCCTCCTGCGTGAGGGACGACGGAGAACTTATTGCAACTTCACCCACCAGAGAGAGAGAGCAAGGAGAGAGCAGTGCTTAGAGCCCTCTTCTCCTTCCTCTCATATAGCTCAAGGAGCATTCATTGTAGCCAGAGTTATTGCATATAGCTAGCTTGGCAGGACTAGGGGTGTTATCTCTACGGAGAGCCCCGAACCTGGGTACATCGCGGTGTCTCACTGTGTGTTCCCATTCTCGATTCCGGTACCAGCGACACTAACCTCGGTTTATCCCCCTCTTTAGCCATACCCATGGCATCTTCCGTTACATATCGACGACATTCACACTTAGTCTTCTTTGGAGTCTTATCTTGACTCATACCCAGACCACTAGCCAGGTACAAGTCAATTTGATCCACTCCCTTTCGATATTTTGAGCACTCATGCAATGGATGAGCGTAAGAACGAGAGTTGACACTTAGGATGGAAAAGAGAGAAATATGGTGGAGGAGGAAGAGAAAAAGGGTGAGAAAGGCTCACATCAATGAGGACAATCATATGCGAGAAGGCCAAATGATATATATGATGTGAGGATTAGGGATTGCCATGCAACGGATGCACATATGAGCTAAGAAAATCTCTCCGATGGAACTAGTGGGGGTGCATCCAACTTGCTCACTCAAGAAGACCTAGAGCTCGTTTGAGGAATCTCATCCTTGGAATATGCAAGCCAAGTTCTATAATGTGAAGGTCCCCACATAGCTATATGCATATATTATCATCTCTATGGAGTACAAGATATAAAGGGAGTACGAGTGTGGATCTTTCAAAAGGAATAGTAGCGTTGCCCCTTTCTCTCTTTTTATTTTCTTTGTTCTGTTTTTTTGTATTTTTTGGTGGCCTCAATGGCTCTTTTTATTTAACTCTCATTTGTCCTCTTTGGGATCTTTCAAAATTTGTCCTCTTTGGGATCTTTTAAATTTGTCCTCTTTGGTATCCTTTCCTCACTTAAGGGCAACACTCTATTTTACAAGAAGGTATAGAAGATCTTCACACTTTACAAAGTACTCAACATAAATAAGATGTAGCTATCATGACGTATGCAAATGTATGCCTCTACCAGTGTAGCAGGAACATGTATGACATGAAGATCAAGTCATGAGAAGGTGGACGTTACACGACAATATATCCCGGAAAGGCTATGGAAATGCCTTGATAGGTAGGTATGGTGGCTGTTTTGAGGAAAGATATAAGGAGGTTTATGATGACAGAGCGCATCGTGCCAAGGGTTTGGATGCACCTGCGAGGTGGACGCCAACTCCCGGAATGAGAAGAGGGCAATGCATGGTACCGAAGAGGCTAGCAAATATGAGGAGGTGGAAGTGTCAACTTTCAATACTTACATTAGTCCAAAGAACTCATGCACTTATTATCGGTAACTCTCAATCTAATAAGGAGGTTCACAAAGAGACAAGTACCCCGAGGAGGAGTGTATGGGGGTTTGGTTATCCTTGCGCATTCTCGACTCATGGTACGTGAGTGTACTCTAATATCCGATCCCTCCAAAGATTAGTGATCCATCTAGTAGCTAGAGTTCTCAACTAGTTTTTGTAGTTTTTCAAAATAAACACAGATTGCCCAAAATACGAGACCTATCACTAATAGGCTAGAGCTCTTGACACCAAAAGTTCAAACATTACTCACAAAAATACCTCAAAACTATTGCAAGTTACTACTATAATTGAATAGCAAATTACCTACTTCAAGACAAGACACAACTCAGTGCAACAACCAACTCTCTTAACAAGATAAACATGAAGACTAAAGAGAGTTCCAGCAACAAACTAAACAAAAGCTAAAGCTCCTGAAAAAGATAATCATGAAAACTAAGAGCTAAACATGGTAGCAGCTACAAAAAGATAAAGAACACACAAAAGAAGAAAGATAAGCATGAAAATCCTACGATGTGTTCTAGTTTGGAGTGGAGCATGTTTCTCTCCCACACAAAGTAAGCTGGGTTCTAACTTGTTATGAACAGCAAGCAAAGCTAAAGAAAACTATAAAGTAAACCTAAGAGCAATACGCTCCAAGCATAGCACATAATGCATGAAGTGATAAAAATATAGTGAGATGGAGGACGAACTGATGATTTTTGATGGAGAAAGGGATGCACGGGGGCATCCCCAAGCTTAGACGCTTGAGTCTCCTTGAATTTTTATTGGGGGTGCATGGGGCATCCCCAAGCTTGAACGATTGACACTCCCGGATCTTCTTTCATCATCTTCCCTCGCACACTTGAAAACTCCCTTCATACATAACTCATCATAAGCTGATTAGAGAGGTTAGTACCCTTAATAAAATAATTTTTCTCTACTAGAAATAAAGATATTCTTGAAGAGCTACTGTTTCTCAAGATTGCCAAAGAAAATTTGCAAAGAAAAAGAAAGCTTAAGGTTTTCAAAAGTGAGTAAAGGAAAAACGTGGCAGAATCTGTGAAAAACAGAACAACAAGTAGTAAATAATTTTTTCGGGGTACTTCTGCAACTCAAATCAAAAAACTCAGAACAAACGCTCGAAAGTTAATTGTATGGAGCACGTTGTCAAAACAATTCAGATCGAAAAGATGATTTGGTGATTTTAGGCTAATTTTTCTGTCCAAGGACAGAATCTATTTTCTGGACAACATGTCACAACTTTTGAACTTTCTTGCAATCGAAGGCTAAACTTGGCACAAAGCTTGAAAATAAAGATACAATGATGTTGCTACAGTAATAACAATCATCAAGACCACTAAAAAAATAACTAAAAACATCTTGGGTTTCCTCCCAACAAGCGCTTTCTTTTACGACTTTAAGCTAGGCATAAACCAAAAAGATCAAGTTTTATCAAGAGAGAGAATAGCTAGTCGGTGTAACGGACTCAAAAGGTAACTTAATCTTGTTCCTAGGGAAGTGTTCCATCCTATTTTTGGGAGGGAATTGAAATTTTATATTTCCCTCTTTCATGTCAATAACAGCACCAACGATGCGAAGAAAAGGACGTCCCAAAATAATTGGAGTAAAGGTTGACACACTATGTCCATAATAGTGAAATCAACGGGAACATAGTTGTCATTGATAATGATAAGAACATCGTCAATCTTCTCCAAAGGTTTCTTTATGGAAGAATCAACAAGACAAACACCAAAAGAACAAGGATCAAAATGTTTCAATTCAAACATATCATACATTCTTATGGGCATAACGGAGGTACTAGCTCTAACATCACATAAAGCATAGCAAGAGAAGTTATTCAATTTAATTTTGATCATAGGATCCCAACCATCCTCTAGCTTCCAAGGTATGGAGGCTTCTATTCTAAGCTTATCCTCCCTAGCTTTGATGAGAGCATTAGTGATATGCTCCGTGAAGGCAAGATTTAGTGTGCTAGTGTGGGGATCTCTAGACATTTTGTGTAGTAAGCTAATAACTTCCGAGAGGGTGCAACTATCAAAATCAATGTAACTACTATCAAAGGTGGTAGTGGTGTCATCTAGGCTTACTTGTTTGAAAGCCTCTATGTTCATAGGAGTTTCTTTTCCGAAGGTTGAGTGTCACATCCCAACTTTTTTTATCTTGTTATTAGAATGCTAAAATTTTGGGTAAACAAAAACTTTGCTAAGTTTTGATGTGATAGTACTAGTATTGCCATGCCATGCTTGCTTGTGCATAGTTTTGTTTGTGATGCCATGTCTATCTTTCTAAATTTTTTATTATCTTGCCTTGTTTTAGTTGTTATGATTAGACTTTCCTTGCCATGCTAAAGAATTTACCCATAGAAGTATTACAATATCTCTACTTATATTGAAATAGCCCATTTAGTCACCCATAATAATTAGAACCAATAAAATGGCTCCCAAATAAATTTATGTCTTTGTGAAAATTTACGATTTAAACTAAAAATACCTCTATAGAAAAAGGAATTTTATTGCAATATTTAAAAAATGCTAAAACAATTCATTACTATAAAGATGATAGTAATATTATTATAAACGTAACTAAAAATTCTCTAAAAATTCTAAATAAATTAGGATAATATTACTGTAGTTTTGAAAAGTATTTAGGAAATTTAAGTTCAAAACTTTGTTTCAAACTTTAATACAAAGCGAAATAGCATGTAGCAAGTCAATTGCTAGCAGTACAAAAAAAATAGAAGAGGACCTAGCTAATTGGGCCAAGCCCATCTTTTTTAACCTAAACCACGCCCAAACCCCACATGTCATCCTCTCTCTCCCGCATGAAGTGACCTCAGCGATGACATCGCCATGCATCTCGTCGGCCAATCCATGCCGGAGCACACGGATCGCCGTCGTGGCCTGGCTACGCTCGTATACCCCCCAACCCTAGCCGGCGACGTGGCCGGAGAGAGCCACGATGGATTCTACCCTCGCACCCCTCTCTCCCGTGCTCTCCACCGCCCTTGCTTTCCAGCCCGTGAAGAGGACGCGGATCGCCAGCGTGGCCTCCTGCCCGTTGCCCCGCACTCCTTTGTCCTCGCGCAAATAAAAGGGTAGCCTGAGCCCTCCATTCTTCCACAACCAGCACACCTCGCCACCTTGTCATCCCCACCACGAGAAGAAAGGAGAAGGAGAGGAGCGAAAGGTGTAGAGGTGGAGCAGGCAGCTTCTGAGGAGGAGCACGCCGCGAGGAGAAGAAGTCCCGGCGAGAAGCTACCCCACAAGGAGGCTGAGGCTACCCGCCTCGACGACGGAGCTGCTCCGGCGAACCTCCAGCAACGCCCCGGCGCGGTCGCTTCCTGCCACGTCCGCCCGAGATGAGCCCAACTCGTCCTGGTCACCGTTCGCCTCCCCGACAGTGAAAATGGAACGAGCGCCGCCTCATGTCCACGCCGGCCTCCCACGACGTCTGTGGGGCTCCCATACCCCTTCGGTTTATTAGCAAAAAAAAACAATTGAAACCGCTGTGCAGTGCACGGGCTCGGCCCACTGGAAGGAAATGCCTCGTGGGTGCAGGATAGCCGTGGGCCGATTGCGAATTTTGTTTTTCCTTTTAATAATTCGGCAGGACAGAAATACTTTTACATAAATAATTATAAGTCCGAAAAATATGAAACGAATTTTGTACTGCTTGTAAAATTGTGCTTTATTTTTATGTATTGTTAGAATTTTGAGTTGCTTAAATAAAATTGTGGTTATTTATTAGTAAATCTTATCAAATTGCTACTTAGAAAAATTCAAATAAATTATTTGTTTATGTTATTAATTTATTAAAATTTTAATAGTTATATTTCTGGCGAGGACCCATTTGTTGTGTACAATAATAATAATTAATGTGTATATATATATAAGTATATGGTTAAAATAAAAGAAGGAACTATAACCTTTTCTTTCTTGTTAAATAATATTTAATATTATTGATTTCTTTGCATGTTATTAACTAACATATTTTGTCTTAAATTTAATTTTAATTTTTTTTGTTGAAACTTATAAAAAATTCTGTGGGAAATAAAAGTTGATACTATCTTTGTTAAATGCTTGCTTAACCTCATGTTAAACTAAATCTAATAAAAGAATTAATACATGACTAGCAACTTGAGATATAATTGATGTGCTACCTTATGTAATAAGCACCATGCTAAACAAAACCCTATTAAAATGGTTACAACCTTGTTGATGCTCTTGTTGTGATGTTTTCGTAATGCTTTTGTTATGTTTGAGTATTATTGCTTTATGCTTTGTATGATTGTTGTGATTGTAATGTGTGTTTACCTTTTCTTTGAAACGCGTAGATAAAGCGCTTGACGTTACAGGTGAAGACTCCTCCCAAGCCGAAGAAACCGTACCCGGAGACACCGCCGACGCAGGCAAGCCATCTCCGAAATCTCAACCCTTGTTGTAAGGACCCAATTCACATAGAATTGAAGTCTCTGTGATCAAGTGTCAGTCCCTGGATCGAACTCGCTGGCACACACAATATCATATATGTATATCAAAGTACAAGTGCATCATTATTACAACGTATGATCCAGAATAAAGTAAATAACAAGTTTCATAGCTCAAGGCTAGCTTATTCAACAGAAATATAGCGAAAGCATAAGAAAATAACGAGGAGTCCCATCAACATCCACAAGAGAACATGCTGAGTGTAGACCCTCAACCCTAAACGCACCTTACTGGTCGTCTGAAAAACCTGCAACACCGAAGGTTACAGCCCGACATAGGGTCAGTACATCTGATTTGTACGGCAAGTGACACGTAAAAGGTTTATATAAAGGACCTACAACTACATGCAAGGTGAGTCAAAGGAAAGGCTTATGGTTTTGTTTTGCTGAAAGCCAATTTTCTCCTGAACTAAACTAGTCAAAATTTTAAGTTCAATTCTACCTGAAACACACAGCAACCCATGCTAATCTTTCCCTCCAAATTATTATTAAGTGTTCATCTTTCAAGATCATTCATCAACAGTACTGACTAGTTGCTCAAAGTTCGTCCGTAACCTGTGGACACGGCTAATCATGATCAGTTTATACGCTCTGCGGAGGTTGTACACGTTCCCCACTGGACCCAACCCGAAGATTGAGACGAAGCCTTTCCAAAGAGGTTGCCTCCACCCTTTGGTAGCCGGTACACCTAACACACATCTACATCAGCTAGCTACCAGGGCCAGGTTCCCCACAACGTACTCATGCTAAGCCAGAGCCCATATAGCCAGTGGCTATACACGGAAGCTACTAGTAATATTGCGTGTCTGATCTTTTTGAGCCTGGACGGCGCCCACTGCGTTTAGAGGGTAGACACCATGTCGCACCCGGTTCACCACCAAAACAACCATTGGGTGCATTTAACCCCGGCACTGTCCTTAGACAAGGCACAGCCACCGGGATGCAACCCGCCCATCCAGAAGTGATTTCTATTTATTATAAAGTTGCTACACAATTATTAAATAGCTCACATGCACTCCATGAATTCTCACAACCCAACCACGTCTACAAAGCATAGCAATAAAGTAACAAACGTGCTAGGTTGATCCACAAATACAAGTCAAGACATGTGGCTATCCTAACTGGTTTTGCAGCAACGGTAAAGTAAACTACCTATCATGCAATAAGGTGATATTCTTAACATAATGCATATAGAAAATATAGGTATGAGTATGATCAAAGCATCACTTGCCTTCTTCCTGTTCCTAACGATCACAATCCTCACAAAACGATGCGGCGCACTCCGGACAATCTATACGAGCAAACATAGCACCAATCAACATATATTCAACACAAATATACACAAACAGCAATAAACATACAAAGAACTGTAGCAAAACTTGCCTAGCAGAAGCTAAACATAAAGTACTCGACAAAATAAAACCAAAGCAAAAAGAAACGGCGCAAACGGGCGCACCGTTAAAAAGATACGGCTACCGGAAGTTCAAATTTGATTCCATTTGGTCGGGGCGGCGGCGGCGAGGCTCCGGCGGGTCGGCGGCGACGGAACGGCGGCGGCCGCGCGAGGCGGGTTTGCGGGTCGGGCGAAAAAAAACCCTAATCCGCGGACCCGCGGACGTTTTTATAACCCGCTCCGGATTTTTTTTAATCCGCGTCCGGCCCAAACTTTATTTAGCGCCCAGCTCGGAAAAAAAAACAGAACGGACGCTCGGAGGCCCGAATTTTTTTTAGAAAAATAACGGATAATTATTTTTAATTTCCGTTTTCACCAAAAATTTTGAAATAATAAAATTGAATTTTTGGCATTACCAAAATATTTAATAAAAATAAAAATTTGCAACTTATTTTTAAATATTTTTAAATACTTTTCCGGCAATTTTAAAATACTGAAAAACTCCAAAAATGATTTTTAAACTTTTTCGGAGCATAAATAAATTCCCAAAATATTTTTAGAAATTATTTATAACCCCAAAGTGAATTTAAAAAGTCTCCCAAAAATATTTTAAACTATTTTCCAACAATTTAAAACTGGGGATAAGTCCTTTTATATGCTCTCCAGCGAACTGCCATGTGTTGAAAAATGTTAAAAATATTTTTAAAACTCCAGAAAAATGCGGAAATAGCATGAGATGCATATGATGATCTATTAACATCCAAATTTAGAAAATTCGGATGTTACAAACCTACCCCCCTTAAGATGAATCTCGTCCTCGAGATTCGGGCTGGCTAGCAAAGAGGTGTGGATGATCTTGCTTCAAATCTTCTTCTCGCTCCCAAGTGGCTTCTTCCTCGGTATGATGATCCCGCTGAACCTTGCATAGCCTGATTGTCTTGGTGCGGGTAACTCTTTCTGCAGTCTCCAGAATATTCAGAGGTTTCTCCTCATAAGTCAAGTCACTCTCCAACTGAATTACCTCAAGTGGCACTGTATCTCTCAAAGGAATATCTGCCATCTCTGCATGACACTTCTTCAGCTGGGATACGTGAAACACATCATGAACTCCTGACAAAGCTTCTGGCAACTCCAACTGATAAGCTACCTCTCCTCTGCGCTCCAAGATCTTGTAAGGCCCCACAAAACGTGGTGCTAACTTACCCTTGATTCCAAACCTCTTGATTCCACGAATTGGTGAAACTCTGAGATATGCACGGTCTCCAACCTCATAGGTTACGTCCTTGCGCTTCGCATCTGCATAAATTTTTTGCCTGGACTGTGCTATCTTCAGTCTATCATGGATCAACTTGACTTTCTCCTCAGCATCTCTGATCAGGTCAGGTCTGAAAAACTGACGCTCTCCTACGTCATCCCACATCAACGGTGTTCTGCACTTCCTGCCATACAGTAACTCAAATGGTGCCATCTATAGACTAGCCTGATAAATGTTGTTGTATGAGAACTCAGCATACGGTAAGTTGTCATCCCAACTCAAACCATAATCCAACGCACAAGCTCTCAACATATCCTCCAAGATCTGATTGACTCTCTCGGTCTTCCCATCTGTATGAGGATGGAACACTGTAGTGAACTCCAGCCTAGTGCGCAAGGTCTCATGCAACTGACGCCAAAACTTGGAAGTAAACTGAGTACCTCTATCAGATACTACCTTGCTTGAAATCCATGCAAACACACAATCCTGGACATATAAATCTTGGCTAGCTTAGCACTTGTATATGTTGTCTTCACTGGAATGAAGTGAGCAACCTTGGTCAAACGATCAACAATCACCCAAATAGAATCATATCCTGACTGAGTCCTGGGTAAACCAGTAATAAAGTCCATACCTATCTGATCCCACTTCCAATCTGGTATAGGCAAAGGCTGCAACAATCCTGCTGGCTTCTGATGCTCAGCTTTGAACCTCTGGCAAACATCACACAATGCAATATACTGAGCTATCTCTCGCTTAAGGCTAGGCCACCAAAATCTCTCCCTCAAATCCAAATACATCTTGGTATTCCCAGGATGAATAGAATAAGGTGAATCATGTGCCTCCTGAAGAATCAACTTCCTGATCTCTGCATCCTGCGGTACAAAAATGCGCTTCTCAAACCAAATGGCTCCATGCTCATCCTCACGGAACCCCTCTGCTTTCTCTTTGGTCATCCTCTCCTTTATCTCATCAATTTCTGCATCACCCTTATGAGCTTCTCTGATTCTTTCCAACAGATTTGGCTTCACTTCCAATGTTTCCACATATCCCTTAGGAACTATCTCCAACCTGAGATTCTTGAACTGCTCACATAACTCAAGTGGCATATCCTCAACATTAGCAACATTGATATGACTCTTACGGCTCAATGCATCAGCAACCACATTCGCTTTACCAGGATGATACTACACATTCAAATCATAATCCTTAATAAGCTCCAACCATCTACTCTGCCTGAGATTCAACTCCTTCTGAGTAAAGATATACTTCAAACTCTTATGATCAGTCAAAACATCACAATGATTACCAACAAGATATTGCCTCCATGTTTTCAATGCATGAATAATAGCAGCTAACTCCAAATCATGTGTAGGATAGTTCTGCTCATGGTTCTTAAGCTGACGTGAAGCATAAGAAACAACTCTACCCCCTTGCATCAAAACACAACCAAGTCCTCGACGAGATGCATCACAATATACTTGGAAATCCTTATGTATATCAGGCAAACATAAAACAGGTGCAGTTACTAACCGTTTCTTCAACTCCTGAAAGCTGGTTTCACATGCCTCACTCCAATCAAACTTATTCTCTTTCTTCAACAGCTCAGTCATTGGTTTTGCAAGCTTGGAGAAATTCTCAATGAACCTCCTATAATATCCCGCAAGACCCAAGAAACTACGAACGTCTCCAACTGTCGTGGGTGTCTCCCATTCTGTAACTGTTGAAACCTTGGATGGGTCCACAGCTACTCCTTCTCCTGACACAACATGTCCAAGGAATCCTACCTCCTTCAACCAAAACTCACACTTGCTGAACTTGGCATACAACTTGTGCTCCCTGAGCTTCTCCAATACTAAACGCAAATGTGCCTCATGCTCTTGCTCATTCTTGTAATACACCAATATATCATCAACGAACACCACAACGAATTTATCCAAGAACTCCATAAACACCTTGTTCATCATATTCATGAAGTATGCAGGAGCATTAGTCAATCCAAATGACATAACGGTATACTCATACAACCCATACCTTGTAGTAAAAGAAGTCTTCGGAATATCCTTCTCCCGAATCTTCACTTGATGATAACCAGAACGAAGATCAATCTTAGAGAATACACAAGATCCCTCCAACTGGTCAAATAGATCATTAATCACCGGTAGAGGATACTTGTTCTTGATAGTAACATCATTCAGAGAACGGTAATCAACACACATCCTCTGGGTTCCGTATTTCTTCTCAACAAACAACACTGGAGATCCCCAAGGTGACGAGCTTGGGCGATGAAGCCCTTTTCCTGCAACTCTCTAATCTGTTCCTTCAACTCTGCAAGTTCATTAGTGGGCATCCTATACGGTCTCTTAGAAATTGGCCCAGTGCCTGGTATTAAATCAATAAGGAACTCAATCTCCCTATCCGGTGGCATACCTGGCAACTCATCTGGAAACACATCCGGATAATCCCTCACAACACACACATCATCCAGGCTACCCCCCTTAAGAGAATTCACCTGGGCATGCTGATGCTTATACTTGGACACATATCTGATCTTTTGCCCAGTCGGTGTACGGAGAGTGATGGACAGACTGGCACAATCAATAACACCTTGGTTCTTGGCTAGCCAATACATGCCCAATATAAGATCCAAACCTTGTGACTCCAATATAATCAAATCTGTAGGAAAAACATGCTTCCCTATGACTAGGCTCATCTGATAGCATCCCAAACTAGCTGACATCTCCGCTCCCGGTGAACTTATGAGCATAGAAGACTTAAGAACTACGGTAGGCAACTTATGCTTATCCACAAATACCCTCGATATGAAAGAATGCGATGCACCAGAATAAAAAAGAACAAGTGCGGGTACTGAATTGATAAATAACTTACCAATCACAGCAGCAGGCTCATCATAAATCTCCTCCATGTTGACATGGTTCACATGCCCCTTGTTGAAAGGATTGGGCTTGACGACTCTATTTCCATTGGACTCTGGGCAGTCTGTGGCATAGTGTCCCATGTTCTTGCACTTGAAACACTGGATGTGACTCAAATCCTTTGGTGCCTGGCCATTCTGACGGTTGTTTCCATTGCCTCCATTGGCTCCATTGCTTATCACATTCCCATTGTTCCTTCCATTGCAATTGCCATTGCCATTGACATTCCTGTTACCATTGTGGTGGTTGTGGCCATTATGGTTGTGACCATCCCCACCATGATGGTTGTGTCCTCCACTTTGAACATGGCCATTCCCACCATTGTGGTTATGTCCATGGTTATGTACTCCATTGCCACCATAGGAATTGCGTGGTTTCTGATGCGGTCCAGAGTTATACTTGCCACCATTGTTGTTGTTGTACTTCCTCTTGCGGTTCTCAATTGCCTGCTGCTTGCCTTCCAACACAATAGCTTTGTCTATGAGCCCCTGGCAGTTAGCAAAGGTAGCCACTGTCAACTGGACTCCAAACTCATCAATCAGCCCCTCCAAGAACTTCTCCTGCCTTGCTGCATCATTCCTGACATCATCTGGAGCATATTTGGCAAGCTTGTTGAACACCTCAACATACTCGGCCACTGAACGGCCTCCCTGACGCAAACTGCGCAACTCCTTCTTCTTCAAGCTCATGGCGCCTGCTGAAACATGTGCGGCGCGAAAGGAAGACTGAAACTGCGACCAAGTGATGGTGTCGATGGGGTAAGTCACCAAGTAGTTGTCCCACCATGCTGCGGAAGGACCCTCCCACAAATGTGAGGCAAACCTCACCCTATCTGCCTCAGTGCAGCCAACTGTCTCCATGTTCTGGCCTACTGAACGAAGCCAGTCATCCGCCACTATGGGCTCAGGAGTGCTAGAGAACCTCTGACGATTCAACCTCAGGAACCTCGCAAGCGTGTCCACAGGTGGTGGTGGTGGTGGCGCATTGTTGTTGTTGCCCATATTCTGAGTGAGCAACTGGATCAACTGAGCTTGTCCTTGAAGTAACTGCTGCATGTAAGCTGGCACTTCATTGTTGTTGTTCCCACTCCCCGTGGGATCACGTCTCGGCGGCATCTGTTGGACAAGAATAGGTAAGTTGTAGACAGAAAGCACCTAGGGAAATATACTCCTACCCATATGCTTATGATGATCATGGCAAGCATTATATATACAATACATATATCACCAATCAACTTCACCAAACAGCATCACCATAGCATCAAACATATAACAATCATCAACCAATGCACTCATACGAAAAACTATCACATATCACACCATATAGTTTAAAATATATTGCATAACTGATATAAGATCCTCAACACAACCACGAATAATATAAGAGTATATCAAGCAACCTAGTATTGCCATACCGAATAAGTCGACATGGTCAAATACACTAACACGATAACGGTAGTGCACTAATTGCCGGTGTAGTAATTTCGAATGTTGTCTTTGCTAAACAACATGCGGTATTCGGGCCCGCTAATGCGGTTGCGCCTTTTGGGACTCGGTTCATCTTCTTCTGCCGAGGTCTCCACTTCTGGTTCCTCTTCTTGTTCTTTAATTCCATTTGCCTTCATCTTCTCCTTCAGCCTCTTTATCTCCGCTTGCATGTCCATCCTCTCCTTCTTCAGCTTGTTGGTGTCCCTCTTGAGCTTGGTATTCCTTTGCTGCAACTCAGTGATGGTTTAGAGGTCTGACTGCGTGTCCTTCTCCAGGAAATGGATGTGCTTCTCCAGGCTCTGGATGAAGTAGCTAGTTGTACCTGGAAAAATTGCCCCAGGAACATACTTGAACTTCTTTGGCCATATGTTTCCCGATGGAAGGATCTTGGTCATCTCCGCGTACACCGTACCCTTTAGTCGGCCGGCATACATCTCAACGATGCGTCCAAGAGCTATGTGAGTGGCTATGCGCACACACTGCTCCTTCTCATGGGCATGCACCTCGAATGACTCCGTGATCACCCTTTCTCCCGTCATGCTTCCTAGGATAAAAGTCTCCACTTGCCAGTAGTCATCAGCTCCTCTTGTCTGCGCTATGTCCGGCTGAAAGACTGGCGCGTAGATGTTCAGGTAATGGCAAATCCCCCTGAGCTCAGGTCCAAACGCCATAGCGGGGTATGACAAAGTGGTCATCTATAATCAAAGAGAGGTAAGGAAAGATTAGAACAGGTATGAATACGAGATAGAGAAGGTAAGTAAGTACAACACAGAGTGATGTAAAGTAATATTTTCATTCCTAGAGCTTTTCTAATCCATTTTCTAGGGTCACGTCCTACAGTCAACACACTGCTCTGATACCATCTGTAACGACCCAATTCACATAGAATTGAAGTCTCTGTGATCAAGTGCCAGTCCCTGGATCGAACTCGCTGGCACACACAGAATCATAGATGTATATCAAAGTACAAGTGCATCATTATTACAACGTATGATCCAGAATAAAGTAAATAACAAGTTGCATAGCTCAAGGCTAGCTTATTCAACAGAAATATAGCGGAAGCATAAGCAAATAACGAGGAGTCCCATCAACATCCAAAAGCAAACATGCTGAATGTAGACCCGCAACCCTAAACGCACCTTACTGGTCATCTGAAAAACCTGCAACACCGAAGGTTACAGCCCGACAACGGGTCAGTACATCTGATTTGTACGGCAAGTGACACGGAAAAGGTTTATATAAAGGACCTACAACTACATGAAAGGTGAGTCAAAGGAAAGGCTTATGGTTTTGTTTTGCTGAAAGCCAATTTTCTCCTGAACTAAACTAGTCAAAATTTTAAGTTGAATTCTACCTGAAACACACAGCAACCCATGCTAATCTTTCCCACCAAATTATTATTAAGTGTTTATCTGTCAAGATCATTCATCAACAGTACTGACTAGTTCCTCAAAGTTCTTCCGTAACCGTGGACACGGCTAATCATGATTAGTTTATACGCTCTGCAGAGGTTGTACACGTTCCCCACTGGACCCAACCCGAAGATTGAGACGAAGCCTTTCCAAAGAGGTTGCCTCCACCCTTTGGTAGCCGGTACACCTAACACACATCTACATCAGCTAGCTACCAGGGCCAGGTTCCCCACAACGTACTCATGCTAAGCCAGAGCCCATATAGCCAGTGGCTGTACGCGGAAGCTACTAGTAATATTGTCTGTCTGATCTTTTTGAGCCTGGACGGCGCCCACTGCGTTCAGAGGGTAGACACCATGTCGCACCCGGTTCACCACCAAAACAACCATTGGGTGCATTTAACCCCGGCACTGTCCTTAGACAAGGCACAACCACCGGGATGCAACCCGCCCGTCCAGAAGTGATTTCTATTTATTATAAAGTTGCTACACAATTATTAAATAGCTCACATGCACTCCATGAATTCTCCCAACCCAACCACTTCTACAAAGCATAGCAATAAAGTAACACACGTGCTAGGTTGATCTACAAATACAAGTCAAGACATGTGGCTATCCTAACTGGTTTTGCAGCAGCAGTAAAGTAAACTACCTATCATGCAATAAGGTGATATTCTTAACATAATGCATATAGAAAATATAGGTATCAGTATGATAAAAGCATCACTTGCCTTCTTCCTGTTCCTGACGATCACAACCCTCACAAAACGATGCGGCGCACTCAGGACAATCTATACGAGCAAACATAGCACCAATCAACATATATTCAACACAAATATGCACAAACAGTAATAAACATACAAAGAACAGTAGAAAAACTTGCCTAACATAAGCTAAAAATAAAGTACTCGACAAAATAAAAGCAACGCAAAAATAAACGGCGCAAACGGGCGCACCATTAAAAAGATACGGCTACCGGAAGTTCAAATTTGACTCCGTTTGGGATTCAAATTTGAAAACTTCAAACTTCTGTAAAACTTAGTCTACTGGCTAGAAGTTTTTTACACGGTCGCAACGCAACCGGAATCACTCGATTCCGAGCTACGGTTAAAAAGTACTTGCGAAAACGGTACCGGGTGGAATCGATGTCCAATCTGCAAAAAAGGACCTATCCGTAAATAAAATAAATCGGAAAAACGGGATCGGGGCGCCGGCGCGGATTTGACCGGATCTGGCCGGCGGCTGCAGCCCGTGGCGGCTGGCGGCGACGGGGCCAGGCGTGGGCAGCGCGGACGCGGGGACGGCAGCGGCGGTGGCGGCGATGCTCCGGCGGTCGGCGGCGGCGACGGCGGAACGACGTCGGCAGCGGCGCGAGGTGGGTTCGCGGGTCGGGCCAAAAAAACCCTAATCCGCGGACCCGCGGACGTTTTTATAACCCGCTCCGGATTTTTTTAATCCGAAATAAAAACGAAATCGGCCAGGCGGAAAAAAAACTGTACAGGCCCATTAGGCCCAAAATAATTTTAGAAAAATCACGGATAATTATTTTAAATTTCCGTTTTCACCAAAAAAAATTAAAAAATAAAATTGAATTTTTGGCATTACCAAGATATTTATTAAAAATAAAAACTTTGCAACTTATTTTTAAATATTTTTAAATACTTTTCTGTTAATTTTAAAATACCGAAAAACTCCAACAATGATTTTTAAACTTTTCCGGAGCATAAATAAATTCCCAAAATATTTTTAAAAATTAATTATAACCCCAAAGTGAATTTAAAAAGTCTCCCAAAAATAATTTAAACAATTTTCCATCAATTTTAAAAATGGGGATAAGTCCTTTTATATCCTCTCCAGCGAACTGCCATGTGTTGAAAGATGTTAAAAATATTTTTAAAACTCCAGAAAAATGCGGAAACAGCATGAGATGCATATGATGATCTATTAACATACAAATTTTGAAAATTGGGATGTTACACTTGTCCTATGTTTTAAACATTTTTCTTTCTTTGTATAATGCCATCTATAATTATTATGTTAGTTATATCATGTGGGATGGGAACTATTGTAGTTGTAATAGGTGAAACCGCTACACCCCCCAACCTACCTATGGGTCATGAAAACTTAGCACCCCGAGGATCTTGATGTACTATCAAGATCTTCACCCAGCCATTAGAGGTTAATAATTAACAACTTAATTAAGATTGTGATCATGCAACACCTGGATGATGATGGCATACATCCATGGGATGTGATGGCCGAGAGTTGTAATTGTGGCATGCATCCGAGGATGTGATGGCCAAGGATGATGATAAAATATGGCAACATAAGAAAAGACTCAAAGAAATATCTAGGGCTGAAGTGCCGCTAAAACCTAGCCTTACAGTACAACCACATGCTATATGGGCACTGGCTTGGTTACTTTGTTAGTTCACCCTTATTGTTGTCATTGTCGTACCGCAGAAGGGATAGCGCCTTGAGAGGGTATCCTCGGCACAAAAGGGGTATTCGGACTACGAACAGAGGTTCCTTCCGCGTTGAAACCTAGTGGGCATGAAACTGTAAGTGTGATCTAATGAATGGTCTTGTCACAATTCCCCTGCCGGTATACCAGAGTGTGTACTACGCCAGCGGCCACTGGTGGCAACAAGACGGGATTGTGTCGTGTGGGTAAAGTGTACAACCTCTGCAGAGTGAAAACTATTCGAATAGCCGGAGTCCACGGTCATGGACAGCTAGTGAGGCCACACCAAGCTAAGACCTGAACTTTGAGCAAACTTTGGTTATGGTTAATAATGATTGGTTAATGATGAATATGTAAGGGATGAAAAGGGATGATGATCTAACCTAACTTAGTAATGGATTAAACTTGCTCAAGATAAGTGAACATTATACCTGTTGATAATCTGGTGTAGGCAGGTTTTTCCTCCAAATGAACCAACCATAAAGCTCTTCTATTATTTTTATTATGTAAAGTTTTTGTTATTTTCTTTGAGATGGTTTGCGAGTACTTTGTATGTACTCACCGGCTTTGTCCCTGGTTATTCAAACGACCAGGATTGGAGGAGCATGTATATGATGATGATGCTACCAGCGATTACTAGGACGTGCTATGCTCTGATCTACCCTGTGGATTGTGCCGTTACTACCTTTGATGCTTTTGCTTATTCTGCTGCTATTTGAGCCCGATGAAGCCATGTAAGACTATGTTAGTTGTAAGACTTGTATTCGGTATTGTATGAACATTGAGACTATGATATCCATGTCAAGTTCTGTGTCATGCGAACTGATCATGGGAGCATGACCGTATCCACATCTGGTCGCTTCGGACATATTGTCCGGGGTGCCCACAGACTTGGTATAAGAGCCTCTGTTTAGACTATAGCAGCCTAGTTAGCATGGACATTAGTTAGTAATATTTTGTAAAAATAATAGTCTCTTATACCTCTTACCCCTTTCAAAATGTTTTAAATCAAGCGAGACCGAAGATTTAGAGGGAATGGTGTCCCGAAACTGATGAGAACTAGTGGAAGTTGTGCTTTAGTGCCCCTACCCAAATGTGTGATCTTATGCTTGTTTATTTGTGTTATTTAGTCTTAAGTTAGAGTGACCCTGACACCCACTTAGGATGACACTGACCCGTGCACTCTTATCTTACCCGACACCACTTCAGGATGCCGAGGCACACCCGAGCTCACCCACGTGGATCTGGTGATGCACCCCCACCCACACCTGACCCGAACATGGCGCAAGTGGTGTGCTTGTTAACGGAGGAGCGACAAGTTGCCCGCGTACAACTCCAAGCTGTCCGAGAGGAATTCCAAGCTACCCGAGAAGAGCGCCAAGCTAATGTCATAGCCCTGCAGCAGATAGTCCAAACTTCCGCAAGCAACGCCAACCAAGGAAGAGGGAATGACGAGCCCAGATCCAAGCTCCGAGACTTCTAGAAAACCAATCCGCCCATGTTTTCTCAGTCAAATGAACCTCTCGATGCTGCAGATTGACTCAGCACCATCGAGAATGACCTGGCAGTGGCAGGAGTTGGAGAAAATGAGAAGGTACTTTATGCCACTCACTACCTCGCCGGCACCGCAAGGAGCTGGTGGGAAGGAATACGTGCCCGTTTGGTTGAAGGGCAAGTGCTTAACTAGGAGCAGTTCAAGGAAAAGTTTGAAAAGGCACACATTCCCTCTGCTTTGATTCGGAGGAAGAAAGATGAGTTCTGCCACCTCCAGCAAGGAGGCACGACGGTGGTTGCCTATCTCAACAAGTTCACTGAGTTGTCGAGGTATGCCCCCGAGGAGGTGGACACTGCAGAGAAGAGGAAGGACCGCTTTATCGATGGCCTTGATGATGAGCTGCAGTGTGTGCTTGTCGCCATGCGGTTTCCAGACATGAAATCTTTGGCCAACGCCGCCATCTTGGTGGAAGACAAGAGAAGCATTGTCGCTGAGAATCGCAAGCGTAGTATGATGCAATAAGGGGGATCCAGTAATCCCAGACTCCGCCCAACCCAGCCAGACATACTTGCACCACCACCGCAGAGGAACCTCTACTCTGCGCCACACCCCAACTGCCCCTTAAGGAAGAACCTTGCTCCACATTCCAATACGTCAGCACCAGCACCAGTCCGAGGACCCACTAGCAAGAGCAATGCCCCACGCAGATCTGCCAAGACCACCAACGGTCATCTGAACCATGTGAATGCTGAGGAGGCTCAGGAAGCTCCGGATGTTGTTCTTGGAACATTCTTGGTCAACTCGGTTCCTGCAAGAGTTCTGTTTTATTCTGGTGCATCCCATTCGTTTGTGAAGAAACCCTTTGTGGGAATAAGTAAGATGGAACCCAACCAGATGAGGAAGCCCATGATAGTGCAAATTCCTGGATCCAAAACCAGGGCATCATTGTCTTGCCCTAAGGTTCCAGTGGAAATCCATGGTGTAGTGTTTCCAGCCGATCTGATTGTGTTGGGATCTGAAGGGATAGACGTGATAATAGATATGAATTGGATGTCGAAGTATCTGGGGAGATAGACTGCACCAAGAAGTTGATCAACTTAACCAGTGATGAGGGAGTTCAGGTGGAGTATGTCGCCAAGCTAGCAGAACACCCCACCTTTTGTCAGGAGAGTGTCTCTGGACCATCACTCGATCAAGTCCACATAGTTTCTGAGTTCCCGGATGTCTTTCCGGAGGAGTTACCCGGTATACCGCCTGATCGGGATATCGAGTTCATCATTGAGTTAGTGCCCGGTACAGACCCAATAGCCCAGAGACCCTACAGGATGAATGCCAAGGAGTTAGTGGAGTTGAAGAAGAAGCTGAATGATATGCTCCAGAAGGGATTGATCCGGCCCAGTGCTTCACCCTGGGGATCGCCAGTTCTCTTTGTGGACAAGAGGGATGGTAACATACGCATGTGTGTGGACTACCGAAAGCTAAATGAGGTGACCATCAAGAACAAGTATCCGCTTCCTAAGATCGAGGATCTGTTCGATCAGTTGAACGGAGCCCGAGTCTTCTCCAAGATTGATCTGAGGACTGGATACCACCAACTGAAGGTCCGAGAGTCGGACATCCCCAAGACATCCTTCACGACCTGGTATGGTTTGTTTGATTACACTGTGATGTCATTCGGTCTTACATATGCCCCTGCCTATTTCATGAACCTCATGAATGTAAGTGCATCAAGTGCCCTCCCCTTGAGGTTTTGGAGTTTGATGACAAAACGGTTAAGGGACTGATGTGTTTGTGAGTATACACAGGAGAACAGTCCCTGATGAGGTGTTTAACCACCAATGTCGACCCCCCCAAAATGTTGAGGAACATTGGAGAAATCGGTGTGTTTCATGAAGAATGAAGTTGCGCGAAATCCTGAGGAAGTAGGATCCTGAAGCGTTCGGTTGAAGCTGAAGCTAAAGACGATCCTGAGGAAGTTCACGCTTAAGACGAAGTTGAAGCGTAGTCTTCGCTAAGACTTTTTATACTTCTTGAGTAATGAAGTTGCGCGAAATCCTGAGGAAGTGAAGCTGAAGCTGAAGACGATCCTGAGGAAGTTCGCGCTGAAGACGAAGTTGAAGTGTAGTCTTCGCTAAGACTTTTTATACTTCTTGAGTCATAGGAAAACACCGCACTGTTGGAGGGGTTGAAGAAAACGAGTTCCGAAGGTCTGAGGAAGTGCTCAGTTAGGAATCCTGAAGAAAAACTCTGAGGAAATCTCCTGCAGTAGAAGTTCAGTTCCTCGGGTGTCTGAGACGTTGTTCTTCAGGACACTGAGGAATCTGTCTTCGGTTGAGGAGTCTGGAGAATGCGAGTGCAGTTCTCCTGAAGAGAGTTATCTCCTGCAGTAGAAGTTCAGTCCTCATGTGTCTGAGACGTTGTTCTTCAGAACACTGAGGTAACTAACTTCGGTTGAGGAGTCTAGAGAGAGAATACTTTGACCGTGCCACGTGTTGCGTGGTGAGAGGCTAGAACTTGTCTAGCAACGGTCATTTCCGAGGGCATGAGAGTAATTGCATGCATGGGCATTTATGTCCTTTCGCCTCGGGTTGCTCCACGGCTATAAATAGCCACCCCCAGCCCCATTTGTGGGTTGGCTGCTCCCAGAGAAAAACTGACACTTGTCATTTGAGAGCAACCCACCTCTGAGGAAACTGAAGAACCTATGTGAGGAAAACCACCAGCCTGAGTAGTTGAGCATTTCTAAGGAAGTCGGTTCGACTGATCCGAAGCTTTTTACTCTTGAAGACTGTGATCTTCCAGCCGGTGTAGAAGTCTTCAGTCTGAGGAAGTCAAGATGCAATTGTGACTTCCCGAAGTGACTGAGTCTGTAAAGGTTTCGGGAGTCTACCTTGAAGACTCACCTGAGTTATTGGACGGAGTCTGAGGACTTTAGTTCAAGGAGAACAAGGTGAAGACTATGTCTTCTGAGTTGAATCTCAGCCTCTCCAACCAGACGTAGAGTTGTCACAGCAACTTGAACTGGTCTACCAAACCAATGTCTTCAATTACTGGTGACATCCCTTCAATCTCTTAAGCTTCAGTTTTATGTCTTCAGTATCAATGTTGACTTCTTGTGCTTCAGCTCTCCCTCTGCTATTTGTCTTCATACTATGCATCTGAAGCACTTCTGCTTATCTGAATTGATTTATTTCTGTTGCATTATGATGTGCTGCCCTAATGATTACATTCTGCAAAGTTTTATTTCTTCATGATTTTGGTTACTTCTTCAGCTTCAGAATTGCTTCAGTCCTGAAGAAAAACAAAATCTGGTAGTAAAATTGAAAATCTCCCATTCACCCCCCCTCTGGTCGATATATTGCACTTTCAATTGGTATCAGAGCCTGGTACTCCCTTGTTCTGTGTGATTCGGTTTAACCACCTGGAGTTTTAGTTATGTCGATCTCAGGTACAATGAGCATTGCCTCAAACTGCCCCATCTTCGACGGAACAGATTACCCATACTGGAAGAACAAGATGAGCATGCATCTTGAAGCCATTGACAAGGATCTGTGGGACATTGTTGATCAAGGCATCCCTGAAGCAAATCTGATGACTGCTCCTGAGGTTGTCAAGAAAAAATGGCAGCTTGATGCAAAAGCTCGAAGCATCATTGGTGGTCATCTCAATAAGGCTCAGTTCAACCGTATCAGTGGTCTGGATACTGCAAAGAAGATATGGACGAGACTGTCTAAAGTTAATGAAGGAGTCTCAGCTCAACGAGACTCACGAGTTGATACACTCCGCAGTCTATTCAATCGGTTCAAGAGGCTAGATAATGAGCACGTACAACAAACCTTTGATAGACTCACTCACATATCCAATGAACCTCAAGCTCTTGGTGCTGTTGATATCACAGATCACGAAGTTGTGAAGAAACTGCTGAGGTCACTGGATGACTCATTTGAGTTCCTATCACTGATGATTCAAGAAAGGTCTGACTTCAAGACTCTGGATCCAGCTGACATTCTCGAGCGCCTCAATGCTCATGAACTGAAGCTCTCTGAAAAACGAGACTTATACAGCTCCACGCCAAAGGTCCGCACGCTAAAAGCTAGAGCACGTAGAGTGTCCTCTGATGAAGAGTCTGAGGCTGATACTGATAATCCTGAGACTCTCAGCCGTGAACTTGCTCTCCTTACCAGAAAGTTTCAAAGGTTCACTAAGAAGAATCGCTTCGGAAATTCCTCAAGGTCGTCCTCAAGAAAAAGTAAAGATGATGATTCTGTCGAAGCTAGAAAGAGAGTTTGCCACAAGTGCAAGAAACCTGGGCACTACATCGCTGATTGTCCTCTATGGGAAAAAGAAGCTAAACTGAAGAAGAAGAAGAAAGGGAAAGATGAAAGTTCTGATGAAAAGACAGAAGAAATCCTCAAGATCCTCAAAGTCTTCTGGATACAGGAATAGTAGTTCCCGTAAGGCTCGCGCTTATCTCGGGAAAGAATTGGACTCGGAAGAATCTGTTTCCAACCCCGATGCCGAGGAAGAAGAATCTGAAGAATCTGAGGGTGTGGCTGGTTTGGCTCTTGCCACGACACTTGTATCAAAGTCAATCTTCAGCACTGAGGAATCTGGTCCATCACATGCTGATGATGAAGCTGAAGACACAATTCCTTCCTTCTACTTCATGGCCAAGTCCTCCAAGGTATCTTCTTACTCATCATCAGATGAACCCTCTGATGAAGAACCTGATGAAAACTATGCTAAACTTGCTAAACTTGCATCTAAGCAACAACGTGCACTTGAAAAGACTCAGATCTCATTAAACAAAAGTGATGATATGTTGGTTGAGGAAATGACGAAGACTCAAAAGTTGACTGATGAATCAAAAATTCTTCAGTCAAAGTTTGATGACTTGTTCAATCGGCATGAGGCACTCCTTACCGATCATGAAAAGCTGTCTCATGAGTTCCTCATGAGGAAACAAGAACTTGAACGTGTAAGGATGTCTCATGACGATCTGAGGAAAGAAAATGAGTCACTCCTCTTCCAACAGCTCATCATGCCAAAAGAAGGATTCAATCCTCCCTGTTTAAAATGCATTGAAAATGATCAAATCATCTCTGTGTCTAGTTCCTCAATGTCTTCAGACTCTGTTATCTCTATTACTTCTGTGGTATCTAACCCCTCATCTGAGGATACCATAGACATTGCTGAAGAAAATGCTAGGTTGAAGAGTCTACTGGAAACAGACATGTTCAAGAGTCTGAAAGGACATCAGACTCTCTGTGACATCCTCAAGAAACAAATCCTCAACAGAAACCCGAGGAAAGAAGGCATCGCATTCACTCGGAGACTCAACCCTGATGGGTCTTACTGGAAACCTGAACAATATCCTGAGACCATCTGGGTTCGGGCAATGATGCCTCCTCCTGACCCCTATACCTTATCTGGTTATGATGCTGTTTCTTCAGATGTGATGATTGAGTCATTTGACTCAAACTATAAACTGTTTAAGAATGGTAATGGTGAGGTATTTGCCAGATACATTGGTACTAACTGCAGGAACGGTCCTCCAGTCAAGCAGATCTGGGTGCCAAAGCATCTCATCACTAACCTTCCTGTGAATGCAGATGCAAATGAGTTGAGGATATCATCTGAGGACGATACCTCAAAAGGAAATGATTATAATCATGTATCTGCTAACCATTTTGTTCACAGGGAAGCTCCTCATAAGAATGCTTATTCATTTGTTTATCCTGATGCTGCCATCTCACACCCCATTAAGTCTCATTATCCTCATCAATCCTCATGTGCCTCAAGACCACCCATAAAGATGTGGGTGGTTAAGAACTAATCATCCTTGCAGGGACATGTCCTGTGGCAATTACAATTTCTGCAGATCATATGCCCAGGACAATAACAAATGAGTCAGTTGAAGGATAATTATATTGCTTGATTTCATAGAATCAATCCTGAGGAACATCCTGAGGAATAAATTCTGATGAATCTTAAACTCCTCAAACTGAGACTGGCTCATAACTTGCTGTATGAGATACTAATTCATTTGCAGGAAAAGACTGAATGGGTGATGGATAGTGGATGCACAAATCACATGACTGGTGACAGAAGTCTTCTTATGGAATCATCACTGAGTCCTTCTTCAAAGAAAACCATCACCTTCGCTGATAAAGGTAAAAGTAAGGTATTGGGTCTCGGCAGAGTGGCCATCTCACGAGACCAACACATTGATAAGGTCATGCTTGTTGAATCTCTTGGATACAACTTGATGTCTGTATCTATGTTGTGTGATCTTGATCTCGCTGTTCTCTTCGGAAAACATGGTTGTATTGTCTTCATGGTTAGCGATAAATCCACTGTCTTCAGTGGGATTAGGAGAGGTGACCTGTATATTGTAGATTTCTCTGAAGGTCCTCAGGTTGCTACATGTCTCATGGCACGAGCCTCAGAGTGCTGGCTATGGCATCGAAGACTCGGCCACGCTGGAATGAGAAATCTTCAGAAGCTGGTACTGAAGAAACATGTCCTCGGGATTGAGAAAATCAGATTCTCAAAGGACCGGCTCTGTGGTGCCTGCGAAGCTGGAAAGATGACCAAGGCCAACCACCCAGCGAAGACCATCATGACCACTACGAGACCACTAGAATTGCTTCACATGGATCTATTTGGTCCTCCAAAGTATTCGAGCTTTGGAGGTAATATGTGTGGTCTTGTTATTGTTGATGACTTCTCACGATACACTTGGGTGCATTTTCTTCTCTATAAGTCACCAACTCCAGCAATCCTCAAGTGCTTCGCTCAGCGTGTCATGAACAACTACAACCTGAAGATCAAGCACATTCGAAGCGACAACAGAACTGAGTTCAAGAACTTCGGTGTGGAAGAATTCCTCGATGACTTGGGAATTACTCATGAATTCTCAGCGCCATACACTCCTCAGCAAAATGGTGTTGTTGAGAGAAAGAATCGAACCCTCATCGAGATGGCTCGCACGATGCTGGCTGAGTACAATACTCCACTCAAGTGGTGGGCTGAAGCAATCAACACTGCATGCCACATCGTCAATCGAGTGTATCTTCATAAGTTCTTCAATAAAACTTCATACGAGTTAATGGTCGGTAAGAAACCCAATGTAAGTTACTTCAAAGTATTCGGTGCACCTTGCTGGATACGTGATCCTCATCACGAGTCCAAATTTGCACCCAAAGCATGTGAGGGTTTCATGCTTGGTTATGGTATCAACTCGCACACCTACAGAGTCTTCAACATTAGTCATTATAAAATTGTTGAAACTGTAGACGTGCGTTTTGATGAGTCTGATGGCTCCCAAAGAGAGCACCTGCCACATGATTTAGGTGAAGCACCACCTGAAGAACAGATCAAGAAGATGGGTGCTGGTGACATCATTCCTGTGGATCATTCTGAAGAAATCCACATACCTCCTGCTCCTGAAGAACACCCAAATCCTGAAGCGAATAATCCTGATGACGATCCTGATCCTAAGGCACCTGATACGCCTGAAGCTCCTGAAGCACCTGAAGCTGATGCTAACGAATCTGACAGCAGTGACGAAGATGCGCCTCAAGATCATCCTCCTCGACTTCCTCGTGTGGCAAATGAAGTTCAAGTGGACAAGATCCTCGCTGACATCAACCTACCAGGTCCTCTTACTCGTGCAAGAGCTAATCGCATAGCTAACTTTTGTGGGCATTTCTCGTTTGTATCAATTTCAGAGCCCACCAAAGTCACCAAGGCATTCCGAGAAGCGGAATGGATTCAGGCAATGCAAGACGAACCTCTTCAGTTTAAACTGAATGATGTTTGGGAACTAGTCAAACGTCCTGATCCTCGAGTTCATAATGTCATCGGCACGAAGTGGATATACCGCAACAAACTTGATGAAGATGGAAAAGTCATCAGAAACAAAGCACGTCTCGTAGCTCAAGGATATACTCAAGTCGAGGGGATCGACTTCGGTGAAACCTTCGCTCCTGTAGCTAGACTTGAGTCCATTCGCATTATGCTTGCATTCGCTAATCATCATAATATCAAGTTATATCAAATGGATGTGAAAAGTGCCTTCCTCAATGGTAATATCGAGGAAGAAGTATATGTTGCTCAACCTCCAGGTTTTGAAGACGCCAAGAAGGCTGATATGGTGTACAGATTGAAGAAAGCCCTCTATGGACTAAAGCAAGCCCCTCGGGCTTGGTATGACACACTAAGGGACTTCCTCATCAGCAAGGGCTTCAAATCTGGTTCCCTCGACCCAACTATTTTCACAAAACGATATGATGATGCATTATTCATATGTCAAATTTATGTTGATGACATAATATTTGGATGCACTAACAAGAAATACAGTGAAGAATTTGCATTCTTGATGAGTGAACAGTATCAAATGTCGATGATGGGCAAGCTGAAGTTCTTCTTAGGACTCCAAATTCGTCAACAACGCAACGGCATCTTCATCTCTCAGGAGAAGTATCTCAAGGAGTTCCTGAGGAAATTCGGAATGCAAGACTGCAAGGGCATCAAGACACCGATGCCTACAAACGGACAACTTGGCCCCGATGAAAATGGCAAGGACTACGATCAAAAGGTATACCGCTCCATGATAGGTTCTCTGCTATATCTATGTGCATCCAGGCCTGATATAATGTTGAGCGTTTGCATGTGTGACCGATTCCAAGAGGTACCAAAGGAATCGCATCACCAAGCGGTGAAACGAATTCTTCGATATTTGGCTCACACCCCGTCGCTAGGCTTATGGTATCCAAAAGGCACACAGCAGGATCTCGTCGGGTACTCAGACTCAGATTATGCTGGAGATCGAGTGGATCGGAAGTCTACCTCAGGAACATGTCACTTGCTCGGACGTTCTCTTGTGTGCTGGTCATCGAAGAAGCAGAACTGCGTCTCTCTCTCCACCGCTGAAGCTGAATACATTGCTGCTGGTGCAAGCTGCTCACAGCTTCTTTGGATGAAGCAAACTCTGAAGGACTACGGCATCAAACTGAAGAAAGTACCACTACTATGTGACAATGAGAGCGCCATCAAGATCTCTCAGAATCCGGTACAACACTCGAGGACGAAGCATATTGAAATACGGTATCACTTTCTTCGGGATCATGTCTTGAAGGAAGATATCGTCATCAGCCACGTGAAGACTGAAGATCAACTTGCTGATATATTCACTAAGCCTTTGATTGAGAAGCGATTTAGCACTCTGAGGTGTGAGCTAAATATCTTAGATTCCTCAAACGTCCAGTGAATGGACACACATCCTAGCGCTTAAACAATATTGAAGAATCCTGATGCACAACACACGATGCGTCGTACTCCTCAACTCATGAGGAACTACGTTGCTAAGTGTGAAGAAATTAACGTGGAATTGACTCAAGATCCATACGAAAATTGTATGGTATCAAGTGTCTCATTCCCTATAAGGTGGGTAGCGCCACCGCCCAAACACCTCAGGATTTGGTGTTCCTCAACTTCCTCAGGATTTGATGTTATTGATCTTCCTCAGGATTCGAAGTCTTCATTACTGATGATTATTGTGTTTGTCCTCAACAACGTTCACCTATAGTTATTGATCTTCAGTTTTTTGCTTCTTCAACTAGGTGAACGTGATCGGACCCATCCCTCTGTGCTCACTTATCTAATCTGTCTCTCTCATATGCGTTCATCCGGAAATTATATATTCCTCAGGCTGAGACCTTATGTCATCATCATTCGCCTGAGACCATATGTCTTCGTCTTCAGCCTTTGTCCTCAAGATCCTCAAATTACGGATTTTCTGTTACAACTGTCTTCAATTTGTTGCGATTTTACCGCACGCCATAATTACCCACCATCACGATATCCACTGAGGATCCCAACAATCAGGGGCTATCTCGTCCACTAATTTCGCAACCTCCTCAGCTTTCACCCCTCTATAAATAGCCCTCTACCCCCCCAGTCATTTACCCCCAACGCCTCCCTCTCTCTCGCGCTGCCGCCCTTGAGCTCCTCAAGCTCGAGATCTCACATCGCCGGTGTTCACCGTCGTCGGGGACGAAGACACATTGTTCCTCTGCATTCGCCTCAAGTCTGGTATGCTTATTCCTCAGTGGTCTATTCCTCAGCATAATATTCCTCAGTACTGTTGTATCCTCATGCCAGTTCATCCTCAACTGTACTGCTAGCTTTCTGAGACCTGTACCTATGCCTCATTCCTTTGCTTTCCTCAGCCTATTCCTCATGAACGCATATAACCGTACCCCACTTCCCTCGCAACTTAATTCTGTCACAGGTACATGTCTGCTGAGGAATCGTATGGTTCTCATAGTCTCACTTCATTTGCAGCTCACCTCGAACGTACAATTCCTCAGTCTCCTCAGCTGAAGAAAATGCCTCCTCGGCGCAAGCACACTGATACTGCTAAAGACTTACCTCCTGAGGTCTATGAGAAACTGAAGACTCCAGAACGTGAAACTGCTGATGATCGTAAGAAAAGGGTCCAGAAGATCACAAGAGAATGGGCCAAGCGTTGGGTGGCCTACCAATGGCTGAATCCTCAACATGAGGAAATGTTTGCAGTCAATCCGCCACTGAAGACCTTGGGTATCAAGGCTCGACCTCCACCAGCTCCCGGAGTCGTTCCTGATCCAACCACACTGCGCACTCCTGAAGACTTTCTAGCGGCATATGAGCTATACCTCAAACGCACTCGCAGCCGGGTCAAGAATCTTGTCCGTGACATGACTGCTTCAATAAAAATTCCGCCTCAAGATCAGTCTCAACCCAGACAACAACCTCCGCCTCAGCACCGCAAAAAGGCTCCAGGCATGAAACCTTTCTCTAAGACCTCAACTAAGCCTCAAGTTGTTGGCTCCTCATGTCAACGAACAGATGGTGCTGCCCCCTCTTCAAGAATACGCACTGATGAATCTGGTGCTCCTGAGGCCTCAACCACAATGCCTCAGCATCAGCTGAAGACCAAAACTGTTCTTCAACGGGTCCCTCGTCCTTCACTAAAGAAAACTGCTATGCGTGGCGCCATTCATCATACTCCTCAATCTTCTGATGATGAAGATGAATTTGAGGATTTGGCCGGCTTTGTCGCCACTGAAGCTGATAAAATTGAATACGTGCGTGCTGCGGCCAGACGCAAAGCTGAAGCAACGGGCTCAGAAATCCCGCTTCTCCTTGATCCCAAGAAGATCTTGGAGTACATTGATATTTGGTCTGTTAAGCCTGACACTCCGCTTGATGATTTGGACATCCCGAAAGACATCAAATTCTATGTTCAACAATTCCTCATAAATGAGATTCATCAACGAGATCTTCAGAAACAGCTGAAGGCCAAACTGAAGAAAGTCCTCAGTGACTTCAAAAAGAAACCTATCACTGAAGTTACTCCTCAGGAGTTCGTTGAGCATCAATGTGAAGTTCAACGTCTCAACATTGAGTTCGCTGCCAACCGGACATATATTGGCAAATCCAAGGAACGGATCTCACATCAGATGGCCAAGTTGATGAAGCTTTGCCAGCCTGCTTCTTCAGCACCAACGGATGCTTCTGCCAAAAGCCTCAAGCGCACGGCTGAAGCTCAACCCTCAACTCCACCCACTGCGAAAAAGCCTACTGTGGATGAACCAATTGACGCTACACCTCTGTCCTCAGCTCCTCCATCAAAACAAGTCGCTGTAACCACCATACTGGTTACTGCTGCATCAACTCCACCACAAAATCCTCAGCGCAGCTTAATCGTCTTCACTCCACCACCTGCTGCAACACCCATTGTTCCCACTCCACCGTCCCCACCGCCACCAGTTATTACTGAAGTTGAAGACATGGACATCGATATCATGGATCATGGAACTCCTCGTGTTCATGATGAAGACTTTGGGCTGACCAACTCACCCACTCACACCGTCTTCTCACCTGAGCCTCACTCTGATACAGTAACCGAGGTGCTTCCTGATACCTCTCTGCAGTCTGAAGCTTCTGTTGGTGCATCATCCTCAGCGTCTGATGCTGATGACCCCGAAGCCTCCAGTGCTCCAACACACTCTGCTGCTGATACTGATGCTGCAGCCAATACTACCACTGATACTCATGCTGCTGCTCCCAAGTCCGACCAACCCGCCGCTGAAGCTGAAGCTGAGCATAGCACCAATGCTCCTCCTGAAGCAGAAAACAATACCAATGCAAATGCTGAAACCTCAAAGGATGGCTCTGAAGACAAACAGGCCACATCACCTCGGCTTCCCAAGGAACCCAAGGAGCCTGAAGCATCTGCAGCACCTCCGCCTCAGCCTCAAGCCTCTCTTCAGATTGAAGTGCCTCAAGCTCCTTCACCACCTCAAGGCCCAGTTCAAGCTCGATCCTTGTGTCCAAAGCAGAAGCAACCATTCTTCCGTGACCTTGAAGCTGATGACACTCCAAGCTTTGATGCTACTGATTTCTTCAATGCCATGAGTTTCTTTCAAGAGGGGATTCAAAATCCGTATCACTCTGCTCCACCTCGAAAGTTGCTGAGGTTCTGGACTGCCACTCAGAAGAATTACTATGCTTCAGTACTATATAAGCAAAACAAACTCTTTCCCCACAAGCATATTCCTCTGATGGATATGGAAGCACTTCCTTGCTTCAACAATGTGCTTCAGGATCTACATCATGCCCAGCTTCTTCAATTCTGCTCTGAATGCATACACTGGAATGAAGAGCTTGTGCTTCAGTTCTATGCCACATTGTATGTTTCAGGAAATCCTCTGGATATCAACACCTGGGTCCTCGAATGGATGACTGAGCATCATCACTACGCCATCACTGTTCCTGAAGCAATTGATATACTTGAGTTGCGTCAGTGCACTTCCCCTGCGGCCTGCTCCTATGGGTATCAAATTCTTCGAGATGACTTGATGAACATGCTCATGAAGCCTCTGGCCCCTGAAGCCCCAGCTCGCACAATGTTTCCAGTCTCTGAGCTTCAGTATCTGCCGAGTACATTGTATCGGATTCTGGCGAAAAACTTCTGCCCCATTAAAGGCTATGAATCCTCAGCTGAAGAAGTAGTTGGCGTCATGAAGAACATACTTCACAACCTCTGCATGTCTGGGCCAATCAACATTCCTGACTTCTTCTTCAGAACTCTTGCTGATGCTGCACAGAACCCACACATCCTGAAGCCATACGCGCCATGGATCATGAAGCTCATCCGCGTCGTAACAAGAATTGAGTATCAACCTGATCACCCGAATCACAGGACCTATCTCCGCCTGTCGAAGTGCTTCAGCATACAATTGCCACAAATGACAAAGGCAAAGGCATCTTCTATGAAGAAGTTCTCCGGACCAATTCCCTCGGTGGAAATATTCGTCATCCTCAGTCTCACACAACTGATGAAACAAGAACTCATGCCTCAACTGAGGATACAACTCAGGCTCGAGTGATGACTGATCGAGAGCTTCTGATTAGTCTTCATCAGAAAGTTGATAGAAATCATGACTGGGTAAAGCGTCAGTTTTCTGAGATCCTCAGCTATATGGCTCAGACACATTCTTCAGTGAAGAAAGTGCATCAGTATGCTCATCATACATATCAACATCTTGATGCCCTGATGAGAGAAGTAATCACCCCTGAAGACCTTGCCAAGTTGGAGCTTCAACAGCCTCCGATTCCTGCCATCAGACCCCCAAGACAATTCAGACGCTGCACAACTCCTCCTCCGGCCATGGATTCTTATTCTTCAAACCAGGAGATGACTGCTGAAGAAGTTGAAGACACTGCTGGATGTCCTCACACTGCAACGGATTGCCTCAGGCGTGACTCACCTCAGCCTTGAAGCAACTTCAAAGGGGCGTTAGCTTCAGTTTTTCCCTTTTTTGTTCATTTTATGACAAAGGGGGAGAAATCTGTTAGTCTTCAAGCGGGTTTTAGTTATGGGGTTCTTCAGTTACAACTCTCGTTCTTCAGATTTTTTTGTCACGAGTTGTAAACTGTAATTTTGGTGTTTGCCTGATACTATTCCTCAGTTACCACATGCTATTTCCTCAAGTTTATCATATATGCATATGATTGTCTCTGCAAACACCTCTCTCAGTGCATTGTTTAATTTCCTCAAACACTTCATAACATGCACTGCTTCAGAAATGCCTGGATATAGGGGGAGCTCCTCATATACCTCAAAATGCTTTAGATATTAAACATTCTTCAACTTATATGCATATCCTCAGGGGGAGCTTCACTATATTCAGCTTAATGTTAAAAATGTTCTTCAAAGTTTTTTTTTATTCTTCAAACTCATAATTTTATCCCCGTTGAAGCTTAACCTGATTGTCATGAAATCACCAAAAAGGGGGAGATTGTAAGTGCATCAGGTGCCCTCCCCTTGAGGTTTTGGAGTTTGATGACAAAACGGTTAAGGGACTGATGTGTTTGTGAGTATACACAGGAGAACAGTCCCTGATGAAGTGTTTAACCACCAATGTCGACCCCCCCAAAATGTTGAGGAACATTGGAGAAATCGGTGTGTTTCATGAAGAATGAAGTTGCGCGAAATCCTGAGGAAGTAGGATCCTGAAGCGTTCGGTTGAAGCTGAAGCTAAAGACGATCCTGAGGAAGTTCGCGCTTAAGACGAAGTTGAAGCGTAGTCTTCGCTAAGACTTTTTATACTTCTTGAGTAATGAAGTTGCACGAAATCCTGAGGAAGTGAAGCTGAAGCTGAAGACAATCCTGAGGAAGTTCGCGCTGAAGACTAAGTTGAAGTGTAGTCTTCGCTAAGACTTTTTATACTTCTTGAGTCATAGGAAAACACCGCACTATTGGAGGGGTTGAAGAAAACGAGTTCCGAAGGTCTGAGGAAGTGCTCAGTTAGGAATCCTGAAGAAAAACTCTGAGGAAATCTCCTGCAGTAGAAGTTCAGTTCCTCGGGTGTCTGAGATGTTGTTCTTCAGGACACTGAGGAATCTGTCTTCGGTTGAGGAGTCTGGAGACTGCGAGTGCAGTTCTCCTGAAGAGAGTTATCTCCTGCAGTAGAAGTTCAGTCCTCATGTGTCTGAGACGTTGTTCTTCAGAACACTGAGGTAACTAACTTCGGTTGAGGAGTCTGGAGAGAGAATACTTTGACCGTGCCACGTGTTGCGTGCTGAGAGGCTAGAACTTGTCTAGCAACGGTCATTTCCGAGGGCATGAGAGTAATTGCATGCATGGGCATTTATGTCCTTTCGCCTCGGGTTGCTCCACGGCTATAAATAGCCACCCCCAGCCCCATTTGTGGGTTGGCTGCTCCCAGAGAAAAACTGACACTTGTCATGTGAGAGCAACCCACCTCTGAGGAAACTGAAGAACCTATGTGAGGAAAACCACCAGCCTGAGTAGTTGAGCATTTCTGAGGAAGTCGGTTCGAGTGATCCGAAGCTTTTTACTCTTGAAGACTGTGATCTTCCAGCCGGTGTAGAAGTCTTCAGTCTGAGGAAGTCAAGATGCAATTGTGACTTCCCGAAGTGACTGAGTCTGTAAAGGTTTCGGGAGTCTACCTTGAAGACTCACCTGAGTTATTGGACGGAGTCTGAGGACTTTAGTTCAAGGAGAACAAGGTGAAGACTATGTCTTCTGAGTTGAATCTCAGCCTCTCCAACCAGACGTAGAGTTGTCACAGCAACTTGAACTGGTCTACCAAACCAATGTCTTCAATTACTGGTGACATCCCTTCAATCTCTTAAGCTTCAGTTTTATTTCTTCAGTATCAATGTTGACTTCTTGTGCTTCAGCTCTCCCTCTGCTATTTGTCTTCATACTATGCATCTGAAGCACTTCTGCTTATCTGAATTGATTTATTTCTGTTGCATTATGATGTGCTGCCCTAATGATTACATTCTGCAAAGTTTTATTTCTTCATGATTTTGGTTACTTCTTCAGCTTCAGAATTGCTTCAGTCCTGAAGAAAAACAAAATCTGGTAGTAAAATTGAAAATCTGCCATTCACCCCCCCTCTGGTCGATATATTGCACTTTCAATGAACAAGATCTTCATGAAGTACCTCGATAAGTTTGTTGTGGTTTTCATTGATGATATCCTGATTTACTCCAAGATAGAGGAAGATCATGCCGAGTATCTGCGCTTAGTCCTTGAGACTTTGCGAGAGCACAAGTTGTACGCCAAGTTCAGCAAGTGCGAATTTCGGCTGAAGGAAGTCAGATTTTTGGGTCATGTATTGTCGGAAGGAGGAATATCCGTCGACCCATCCAAGATTCAGTCAATCATGGACTGGACAGCCCCGACCAATCAGACGGAGGGGAGAGGATTTCTCGGATTAGCGGGATATTACCACAAGTTCGTGGAAGGCTTCTCCAGCATTGCCCGTCCTATGACTCAATTGCTGAAGGACCAGAAGTTTGTGTGGACAGAGAAGTGTGAAGCCAGTTTCCAGGAGCTAAAGAGGAGATTGGTATCTGCCCCAGTGTTGACGATGCCTGACCTGACCAAGAGCTTTGATGTGTACTGTGACGCATCAAAGAATTGTTTGGGTTGTGTCCTTATGCAAGTAGGCAAGGTTATTGAGTACCTATCATGGAAGTTGAAGCCACACGAATTGAACTACCCCACAGACGACTTGGAGCTAGCCGCAGTTGTGCTTGCTCTCAAGAGATGGAGACATTATCTGATGGGTCACCGATGTGAAATTTACCCGGACCACAAGAGCCTGAAGTATATCTTCTCCCAAAAGGAGTTGAACATGAGGCAAAGGAGATGGATTGAGTTGATCAAGTACTATGATCTGGAAATTCACTACCACCCCGGCAAGGCCAACGTAGTAGCAGATGCCCTGAGTCGTAAACCCTGCACACTTAATGCGATGGTCAGAGAGGAGCAGCGAGCTCTGCACGAGGAGTTCGAGAAGCTGGGTTTGGAGCTTGTTACTCCCGGCTTTCTTGCTCACCTCGAGCTGACTCCGACTCTGTCTGATCAAATCAAGGAGACACAGAAGTGACATGACAGCATTGAAGGAATAAAGAAGAAGATACCTTTAGGCAAGGCCCCAAAGTTCACAACAGATGATGAAGGAGTGCTTTGGTTTGATGGTCGTTTGTGTGTGCCACATGTGAAGGAGTTGAAGGACCTGATCCTGAAGCAAGCTCATGACACACCTTATTCTATCCACCCTGGAGGGACTAAGATGTATCAAGACCTGAAGGATCTGTTCTGGTGGCACGGTATGAAGCGTGAGATTGCATGCTACGTTGCCAAATGCGACATTTGTCAGAGGGTGAAAGCAGAATACCAAAGACCTGCAGGATTATTGCAGCCACTCCGAGATCCTGAGTGGAAGTGGGAACAGATAGGCATGGACTTCATCACAGGACTACCGAGGTTGAGCAAAGGTCAAGACTCTATCTGGGTCATCGTCGACCGGCTCACCAAGGTAGCCACTTCATTCCAGTGCGAACCACCTATCGAGGAGATGAGGTGGCAGACTTATACATGTCGAGGATCATTTGTCTGCATGGAGTACCAAAGGGGGTTGTGTCGGACCGAGGTACCCAGTTTACCTCGTGATTCTAGAAGCAAGTTCAGGAGGCACTAGGCACCAAGCTCACATTCAGCACAACCTATCACCCGCAAACTGGAGGCCAGACCGATAGAGTGAACCAGATACTAGAGGATATGCTCCGCGCATGTGCTCTAGCCTATGGTTCCAAGTGGGAGGACTGCTTGACTTAGCGGAATTCTCCTACAACAACATCTATCAGTCGAGTTTGCAGATGGCCCCATTTGAGGCTTTGTATGGGAGGAAGTGTCGCACGCCCCTAAACTGGTCTCCGACTGGAGAAGGGAAGATTTTTGGACCAGATGTTCTCAAAGAAGAAGAAGAGAAAGTTTGCCTGATTCGTGAACGACTAAAGACAGCACAGTCCCGGCAGAAGAGCTATGCCGATTCTAAGCGCCGCAACGTGACAATCAACCCCGGAAATTTTATTTATCTTCGAGTCACCCCTCTCAAGGGAATGCAACGTTTCCATGTGAAGGGAAAGCTTTCCCCAAGGTACATTGGCCCATTCAAGGTTCTAGCCCGACGAGGAGAAGTTGCTTATCAGCTAGAGTTGCCCCCAGAGTTGTCCGATGTGCACGATGTCTTTCACGTATCATAGCTCCAGAAGTGTCTAGAGGTGCCAGACAAACCAGAGGTGTTCAAGAACATCGATCACCGCACGGTGGACATCAACCATGATCTTACATACCGTGAAGTACCCCTCCGTATTCTGGAAGAAGCCACCCGCATCACTCGGAAGCGTGCCCTGAAGCTTTTCCAGGTCCAGTGGAGCAACCATTCTGAGAAGGAAGCCACCTGGGAACGTGAGGACTATCTCAAGCGCGAGTTCCCGCATCTCTTCACTAGCTTGTGAATCTCGGGGACGAGATTCTTTTTAAGGGGGGAAGGACTGTCACATCCCAACTTTTTTTGTCTTGTTATTAGAATGCTAAAAAAATTGGTAAACAAAAACTTTGCTAAGTTGTCATGTGATAGTACTAGTATTGCCATGCCATGCTTGCTTGTTGATGTCACGAGAGTTTACTTCTCGCCCCTCTTTGGTTACCCAAAGTGGAAGGTTGAGATGTAGCATAGCGGCAATTTCCCTTAGAGAAGATGCTAAGGTTGAATGTCGATCCAATAGGACTCACACAGATACAAGGAGGTGGTGAAGTCAACAATGGCGCCGTCACAACCTCGGTTGCTTACTTTACCTGGACCTGCACACACAACAGATAGCTTTGCTTCCCAACGAGTACAAAGGAGTTGTCAATTCCTCTGGCATTGTTGTTTACAAAGGATAAAATGCACGGGATAATAATGATAGTGATAGCTACGGAAAAGTAAATACTGAAAGTAAATTGAAGGTGTAAACAATATTGGAAATATGGACCGGGATCCTATGATGTTCACTAGTGATGTCTCTCTCCCAAAAGACGATAAAATAGCCATGCGAGGTAAACAAATTACAGCTGGGCAATTGACATGATTATGTGCGCAAACCAATGCTAATTATGCTATAAAGAAAGGAAGAGGCTCAAAAGCACGGGCGGTACGCCAAGAAAAGTAGACCGAAATCCATCTGCATGTACCTACTAATCATCCACCTTGAGATATCTATTCAGAACATCTCGCTGGTATTAAGCTGCGAATCCCACCCAAAGTGTAAACTCAAAGCAACTGACAACTGCTTTAAAGAACTTTGCGTAAAGTAAACAATCCTTGCACCCACAAGTCCAATCACCGTCGTTTCCCCCTTGTGGCAACAACACATCCCCTAAACTCATGTTTCTGTCACTCAAGCTAGTCATCAGGGGGCATGTACCCACAATCATGCATAACGCTCCCTCTTGGAGTCACTACCTACTACTTGGACAAAGCAATAAACAGCAACGGAGAACATGAAAGAATTACTCAAGAACAGAAATATAAAAGAGGAGAATCAAATATATTACTCAAACACAATCTGAACATAATCCCATAATCCATCGGATCCCAGCAAACTCAGCATAGCAACAACAGAAATATTACATATGTGGCTCGATCATGTAGGGCAGCTCACGAGGTCTAATCCATGAAGAACAAAGAGGGGAGGAGAACATCACATAGCTACTGATCATAGACCCATGGTCCAAGGTGGACTACACACGGTTCATCCGGGAAGCATCCATGGTGGTGGAGAAGCTCCCGGAGGTGGTTCATCCCTCCGGGAGGGTGCTGGGAAGAGGTCTTCCGGTGCTCCCGATCTTGGAAGCGCGGCGGCGGCGGAACAGAGGAGAGACCGCGAAAAAGGGTTCCCGTCTCGGGGTTTTTGCATCACGGGGAATAAATAGGCGAAGGGGGGCAGCCAGGGGGGCCACTAGGGGTCCAGGCGGCCCCCTGGCGCGGCCCCACCCTGGGCCGCACCGGGAGGGCGCCTGGGGCCCTGGTGGGTCCCCTCTGCCCCTCCCCCCCTCGGTGATTCCCGAAGCTTCCTGACGCTGATTTTTTATTGGTTTTTCCCGAATTTTTGGAGCACTTTTAATATGGGGGAAACCTGAAATAGAAAAACAGCAAAAAACAGGAAATGGCACTGGGGTGCACTGAGTTAATAGGTTTGTCCAAATATGATCAAAAGTGTATGGACTTTCATCAATATCATAGCAATATCACACAAAATAGGCATGGAGCAAGCATAAATTATAGATACGTTTTGGACGTATCACTTGTTCATTGTTTTGTTTGTGATGCCATGTCTTTCTTTCTAAATTTGTTATTATCTTGCCTTGCTTTAGTTGTTATGATTAGACTTTCCTTGCCATGCTAAAGAATTCACCCATAGCAATATTACAATATCTCTACTTATATTGAAATAGCCCATTTAGTCACCCATAATAATTAGAACCAATAAAATGGCTCCCAAATAAATGTATGTCTTTGTGAAAATTTATGATTTAAATAATAAAAAATACTTCTATACCAGAAGGAATTTTATTGCAATATTTTAAAAACTGCTAAAACAATTCATTACTATAAAGATGATAGTAATAATATTATAAACATAACTAAAAATTCTCTAAAAATTCTAAATAAATTAGGATAATATTACTGTAGTTTTGAAAAGTATTTAGGAAATTTAAGTTTCAAAACTTTGTTTCAAACTTTAATAAAAACCGAAATAGCATGTAGCAAATCAATTGCTAGCAGTACAAGAAAATAGAAGAGGACCTAGCTAACTAGCGAAGCCCATCTATTTTAACCTAAACCACGCCCAGACCTCACATGTCATCCTCTCTCTCCCGCATGAAGTGACCTAAGCCATGACATCACCACACGTCTCGTCGGTCAATCCATGCCGGAGCGCACGGATCGCCGCCCTGGCCTGGCTACGCTCGTATACCCCCCAACCCTAGCCGGCGACGTGGCCGGAGAGAGCCACGCCGGATTCTACCCTCGCAACCCTCTCTCCCATGCTCTCCACAACCCTAGCTGCCCAGCCCGTGAAGAGGACGCGGATCGCCAACGTGGCCTCCCGCCCGTTGCGCCGCACTCCCTTGTCCTCACGCCTATAAAAGGGTAGCCCGAGCCCTCCATTCTTCCACAACCAGCACACCTCGCCACCTTTTCATCCCCATCCCGAGAAGAAAGGAGGAGAGGAGCGAAAGGTGCAGAGGAGGAGAGGCGGAGAAGGCAGCATCCGAGGAGGAGCACGCCGCGAGGAGAAGAAGGTCCGGCGAGAAGCTACCCCACAAGGAGGCCGAGGCTACCCGCCACGACGATGGAGCTGATCCGGCGGACCTCCGGCGACACCCCGGCACGGTCGCTTCCTTCCACGTCCGCCCGAGCTGAGCCCAACTCCTCCTGGTCACCGTTCTCCTCCCCGACAGCGAAAATGGAACCAGCGCGCCGCCCCGCGTCCACGTCGTCCGCCACCTCCTGGAGAACCCCCGGTGAGCCTCACCCTACCCTACTGTCCGCGATGGCCATTGCCAGGCCGAGCCTAGCCCGGGGAAGAAGACGGCTTCCCAGCCGTCGGATCTACATCGCATCCAACGGCTGTGGGGCTCCCATACCCCTTCGGTTTATTAGCAAAAGAAAAACTACTGAAACCACTGTGCAGTGCATGGGCTCGGCCCACTGGAAGGAAATGCCTCGTGGGCGCAGCATAGCCGTGGGCCGACTGCGAATTTTTCTTTTCCTTTTAATAATTCGGCAGGACTGAAATACTTTTAGATAAATAATTATAAGTCCGAAAAATATGAAACAAATTTTGTACTGCTTTTAAAATTGTGCTTTATTTTTATGTACTGTTAGAATTTTGAGTTGCTTAAATAAAATTGTGGTTATTTATTAGTAAATCTTATCAAATTGCTACTAAGAAAAAATCCAATAAATTCATTGTTTATGTTATTAATTTATTAAATTTTTAATAGTTATATTTCTCGCCAGGACCCATTTGTTGTGTACAATAATAATAATTAATGTATATATATAAGTATATGGTTAAAATAAAAGAAGGAGCTATAACCTTTTCTTTCTTGTTAAATAATATTTAATATTATTGATTTCTTTGCATGTTATTAACTAAAATATTCTGTCTTAAATTTAATATTATTATATTTATGTTGAAACTTATAATAAATTCTTTGGGAATTAAAAGTTGCTACTATCTTTGCTTGCTTAACCTCATGTTAAACTAAAGCTAATAAAAGAATTAATACATGACTAGCAACTTGAGATATAATTGATGTGGTACCTTATGTAATAAGCACCATGTTAAACAAAACCCTATTAAAATGGTTACAACCTTGTTGATGATCTTGTTGTGATGTTGTTGTAATGCTTTGGTTATGTTTGAGTATTATTGCTTGTATGCTTTGTATGATTGTTGTGTTTGTAATGTGTGTTTACCTTTTTTTCGCAACGCGTAGACAAAGCGCTTGACGTTACAGGTGAAGACTCCTCCCAAGCCGAAGAAACCGTACCAGGAGACACCGCCGACGCAGGCAAGCCATCTCCGAAAACTCAACCTTATTCCTATGTTTTAAACTTATTCCTTTCTTTGTATCATGCCATCTATAATTATTATGTTAATCATATCATGTGGGATGGGAACTATTGTAGTTGTAATAGGTGAAACCGCTACACTCCCCAACCTACCTATGGGTCATGAAAACTTAGCACCCTGAGGATCTTGATGTACTATCAAGATCTTCACCCAGCCATTAGAGGTTAATAATTAACAACTTAAATAAGATGGTGATCATGCAACACCTTGATGATGATGGCATACATCCATGGGATGTGATGGCCGAGACTTGTAATTGTGGCATGCATCCGATGATGTGATGGCCAAGGATGATGATAAAATATGGCAACATAAGAAAAGACTCAAAGGAATATCTAGGCATGAATTGCCGCTAAAACCTAGCCTTACAGTACAACCACATGCTATATGGGAACTGGCTTGGTTACTTTGTTAGTTCACCCTTATTGTTGTCATTGTCGTACCGCAGAAGGGATAGCCGCCTTGCTAGGGGTATCCTCGGCACAAAAGGGGTATTTAGACTGTGAACAGAGGTTCCTTCTGCGTTGAAACCTAGTGGGCATGACATTGTAAGTGTGATCTAATGAATGATCTTGTCACAATTCCCCTGCCGGTGTACCAGAGTGTGTACTACGCCAGCGGCCACTGGTGGCAACGAGACGGGATTGTGTCATGTGGGTAAAGTGTACAACCTCTACAGAGTGAAAACTATTCGAATAGCCGGAGTCCACGGTCATGGACAGCTAGTGAGGCCACACCAAGCTAAGACATGAACTTTGAGCAAACTTTTGTTATGGTTAATAATGATTGGTTAATGATGAATATGTAAGGGATGAAAAGGGATGATGATCTAACCTGACTTAGTAATGGATTAAACTTGATCAAGATAAGTGAACATTATACCTGTTAATAATTTTGTGTAGACAGGTTTTTTCTCCAAATGAACCACCCATCAAGCTCTCCTACTATTTTTATTATGTAAAGTTTTTGTTCTTTTCTTTGAGATGGTTTGCGAGTACTTTGTATGTACTCACCGGCTTTTTCCCTTGTTATTCAAACGTTCAGGCTTGGAGGAGCAGGTATATCACGATGATGCTACCGGCAATTACTAGGACGTGCTATGCTCTGATCTACCCTGTGGATTGTGCCGTTACTACCTTTGATGCTTTTTCTTATTCCGCTGCTATTTGAGCCCGATGAGGCCATGTAACACTATGTTAGTTGTAAGACTTGTATTCGGTATTGTATGAACATTGAGACTATGATACCCATGTCAAGTTGTGTGCCATGCGAACTGATCATGGGAGCATGACCGTATCCACAACTAGTCGCTTCGGACATATAGTCCGGGGTGCCTACAGACTTGGTATCAGAGCCTCTGTTCAGACTGTAGCAGCCTAGTTAGAATGGACGTTAGTTAGTAATATTTTGTAAAAATAATAATCTCTTATACCTCTTACCCCTTTCAAAATGTTTTAAATCAAGCGAGACCGAAGATTAAGAGGGAATGGTGTCCCGAAACTAATGAGAACTAGTGGAAGTTGTGCTTTAGTGCCCTACCCAAATGTGTGATTTTATGCTTGTTGATTTGTGTTATTTAGTCTTAAGTTAGAGTGACCCTAACCCCCTGTCAGAACCCCTACTAGGGTAAGTGCTAGGGTTATTTTCTGCCCTTTGCATCATGCAAAAATTCAAAAGAAATTCAAAAATGGGGAAGCAGAAATCCCTGAGAAATTAATTCAAATGGCCAGATAAAAATCTTTTTCCAAAAATCAGTTGAATATTTGGAAAATTCCTATAAATGATGCTGATCATTTTAAAAATGGTTTGGGATCAATCCCATGCTCATGGAATTTTCTAATTTTCAAATAGTGCCTTGGAAAATAAAAGAACCCCTATTTGAATTGGAATTCAAATGTTTTGAATTTCAAAAATGCCCAAAAGTTATGAGTGGCTAGCTACTTATATTTTAAGCCCACATAAAAGTTTTGGGTATTTTATAAAATGCTCTGCTATTTTTCCTAGAGAAAAACAGAATAACAGAAAAAGAAAAGAAGAAGAAATAAAAAAGGGGAACACCCCGTGGCTTTTCGCCCAACTGAAGCCCCCAGCCGGCCCAGCCCAGCCCCCTCGCTTTTTCGTGTTCCTTCCCGACGTCGAAGCAGCTCGGTGGCGGCCTGTGAGCACGCCGCGGCGCCACCGCGACGCCGAGAAAGCTCCAAGGCCCCCTGTGCCTCATCCCCTCGCCAGGAGAATGCCCATAAGCTCCCCGTGCTGTTCCCCCTCCTCTGTTCCACCTCCTCGCTCTCTTTTGCTCGCTCTCGCCGTCGTCCGAGCGCTGCCGCAGAGCACGCCGCTAAGCCAGCGTGGCCATCGTCGTCGACGAGCCAGGCGAGTTTGTCCTTCGCGTTCAGCGCCATCGACTCCCTCGAAGCCCCCTTCCAATCGAGCCCGAGGAGCCCCGTCGTCGACGCCAGCCTCACCGGATCACCGTCGGCCGCCGAGATCTCCATCGCCGGAATTCGCTAGCTACAGAGCTCCTCCGCCTTCGTCGACACATGCGTCTGCATCAGGGTGAGCTACACCGTCGAACTCCCCCTCCCTTGCTCTCTCTCGTGGCCTGGTTCGGGATTCCAGCGAGGTCAGTCCACGGCCGCCGCGCCTTTTGTCCTAGCCGTCGCCCTGGAGCTCGAACTTGACCCCCGCCTACTCCACTGCACGCGCGTGAGCAAGGGGCATCTCCCCGTCCAAGCCCGAGCCCTCCCCGTGGATTCTACCCTAATCCCGGCGAGGCTCCGGCCATCTCTCCGGCGAGCCCTAGCCATTAGGGCTAATCACCAAACTTAACCCCCCCTCGAGTCCATGACAGGTGGGCCCCCTGGCCCCCTAAACCCCTCTGTTAATTAAATAGAGAGGGGTTAACCCCCTGTGTCACTGACAGTGGTGGCCCACTAGTCAACCCCCCCTGTGACGTCATCCCCACATCAGCATGACGCAATAAAAGATTTTCCAGAGATTTAAAATAAACCAGAAAATTCACAAAAATCATTTAAACTTTGGAAATTCATAGAAAATTCATATTAACTCCAAATTAAACATATAATATATGAAAAATTATCAGACAAATACAAGGATTAAGAATATGCAATTTGTTTTTATGTTTGACCATTTTAAAATGGGTGAGCAGAAGAAAATGTGTATATGACTTAATTTGAATTCAAATTTGAAGTTTGAATTTGCATTTCAAATGCAATATACTTCAAGTAAATTGAATATGCTACAAACCAGTACCATTCACTTCATGGACAACCTTATCATGTGTATGTGCATTTTACTTCCGAAGTTGTCCCCCCTTGTTTATGATTGCCTCCGATGACAGACGTTCCGAGACGGTGATCACCCCGAAGGAGAAGACCACCGTTAAGACCCGTGTATCGTCAGCAAGGCAAGCAAACCCCATTGATCATGTCTATAAAATCCTATTGCCCTCTCAGTCTCGCTTATGCATGTTTAGGAGATCACCGAGACACGTTCTTTCGCATAGTGGAACCCATTCCGATGCATGACCTATCATTTTGTCACTGTATTAAGCAAACCACAATCCTAGCAGATTTAGGAGTTGAATGATGAGCATGTGGCCCCTGCAACTGTTACTGCTTTTTTTGCTTAGTGATACAATGAGGATGTTATGTTTGTGAGTCGGGATGGAATGAACACAGTGGTGCTGATGTTAACGTGTTGGTGAATCCACCCTAAACAAAGGTGAACGATGAGAGGCTGTGTAGGAGTACACAGTGGGTTGTCTCGTTGAACACTGCCCTAGGCCCCGAGTTCCTGTTTTGTGATCCAAGACAAAGAGTATGACCACATGTAGGGTTTTATGGGAGCCGCGTTTGGCCTCTTTACGTACCCGATCCAGTCCAGGAGTCACACTAGATTCGGGCTTTCCATTTGATTTATGTATAGATATGTGGGTGGACCTGTGAGGCAGTGAAACCATCTGTCAAAGGTGGCGTCTCGGTCCCTTACATTATCTGAGTCCGTTTCGAGGAACCGGCCGGAATCTCGAGCGGTGACAAAATCAGGTAGTCGACTCCTGGATTAGAGAAGGTGATGTGAGGGTAGTGCCTTGGTTTCATCCACGTCCGACACCCGCTTGAAGGGTGAAAAGAACGAGGCGATAAGTGATGACACGCGTGTGAAGATGTACACCCCTGCAGGGTTAATGAACTATTCGAATAGCCGTGTCCGCAGTTATGGACTACTTGGAAACCTTTACTTGATCATAGACAACTTGAATGGATTCTTATAAAACTCGCAAGATAAGCGTGAGTGCTATGGCGTGCCTCCTCGTGGGGAAGTCGAGGAAGTAACCATAGTGGTGTATTGATTGGAGACTTGGTAGTGGACTCGTGTACGCTTCTTACCTCAAGTCTGGTACTCGTAGTACAGGATTAGCCAAGTCAAAGCTGGCACTTCTGCATGTTGAACCCCACCTCCTTTACCTTGATACTTGAGCATGAGTAGTGTAGTTCTGATGTAAGTCTTGCTGAGTACGACTTTGTACTCACGTTTGCTTATTCTATGTTTTAGATGAGAACCCAGACCCCGATGGAGTCACCTTCGTGAAGCTCGACGTTGACCTTGGTAGTATAGTCCCAGACAGCAGTCTGGTCCCTAGTGGAAGGGCATGTTTGTTTACAAGGCTTCTCTAAGACATTTGTTAAACTTGTCTGTACTCAGACCTAAATTGCTTCCGTTGTATGATGTAATGTTGATCACAGACATGTGATCTTTGTATGCTCTATGTGTATATCAATAAAGAGTACTTTGTAGAGTTATGTGATGATACCTGCTGTTCATACTAGGCATGTGTGTTGCGTGTATGTTTATAACATGCATGTCTTAGTATGGGTTTTTGAGACCTTAGTTGTGATCTGGCTGGCGGTCTTTTATACACCAAGTGGCCCTTAGATGTGCGTAGCTTGGGGCATCGCGATGCGATTGCTCGTGACTCCGTCACGTGCACACTTTGTGGTATGATTGAGCCCGCCCTAGACCCCGACTAAGTGATCGGGCTGGAGTAATTATATGTAAGAGTTAGGATTCAATCGATAACATGGTTGAGGCGACTTATCTATGAGTATGGGATTCACCACCCATAAGCATCTAGAATTGTGAGCGGACGATGAGGACCCATCTCAGATGATCATCCGGCCTGAATGGGATGCCCCTCACGTTCGATGCTTACCGAGAACGTTCTGTGCTTGGCCTTGTCTGCTTAGACAAGTGGGTACGGTTCTCGGCTCTCCATGTGATTGCATCGTGACTGGAATTACATACGCTAACCCCGGATCCCGACAGACTTGGTATCAGAGCAGGACTGTCTGTAGGACTAGTCAACCCTTGGTCGAAGTCGAGTCTAGCACTCCATAGTTATATAGTTACTTGGGTATATAAGGGAACAACGTAAGGCTTCTTTTTCTCCTTACCCTCATCGATCTGAGTTCTGGGTCACCCTTATATTTTCTACGGGATGATAGGACTATGCTCATCTATGTCTTTACTAGAACATCTCGTTGTTTGCCTCCTTGTTGCCGTAGGACAGTTGTGGTCGTCCAGACTCATCGTTCTGTTGAGTTTCTTGAAGAAGTTCTGTCCAATTTCTTCGAGGTTGTTTCATTTTTCATCCCGGTGTAGCCGTTATGCTGCCCGATTTATCCCGTGATTCTATGAATCTTTGCGTTTGCATTACAATCTTTTCCTCCTAGTTATGTCCTCTTATCTTTGATTCCATCGTACAACCTGTTCTGATTGTTGATTTTTATCACACAGGATGTCAGGTGGAACTCGTAGTGCTATTCGTCGGAATCGAGACCGTGTTCGGAATCGAAATGATGATGCACCTCCACCACCGCCTTCTGCGGCGGAAATCATGATGGAAGCTGAGAAGAATCAACGTGACCAAACATGCCTTCTGGAGCTCATCGAGCAGAATACCTCACGTCATTGCAATGTGGTTGTGAGCATTCAGGACTTCATCCTCCTCAAGCCACTGGTATTCCGATGTTCTTCTGAGCCCCTGGAAGCTGATGATTGGCTCCGTTCCATCGAGCGTAAGCTTGATACTGCACATGTTGCTCCCGATGATCGAGTTATATTCGCGGCATACTTTCCGGAAGGTGCTGCTGCTGAATGGTGGGAGAACTATGTTGCGATGCAGCCTGATGGTCACCTAGTGACTTGGCAGGAGTTCCGTGATGCCTTTCGAGGGTACCACCTTCTAGATGAGTTAATGGAGCGCAAGACAGAAGAGTTCTGCAATCTGACTCAAGGAAAGATGTCCATTCATGAGTATGTGAGAGAGTTCAACCATCTTGCTCGTTATGCCCAAGATGAGATCACCACCGATGCCAGAAAGCAGGCAAGGTTCCGTAAGGGACTTAGCCCCATCCTTCGTCATGATCTTAACCTCATCGAATTTGCCACCTTTGAGGATTTAGTCAACAGATCCTTTAGAGCTGAGCATGGCAATGAAGTAATCGAAGAGTCCCGCAAGCATGCTCTTGAGCTTGCTCCTTCTTCAAGTTCATCCCCTCAGAAACGCCGAATTTGGATTCCAACCCGTGCCATACCTCAAAACCTTCTTCAGAGACCACCACCGAATATATGCCATCCACCCCAACACATTATTCCACCCCGGAATGATGGTGTGCAACCAAGTAATCCCACTCCCAGCAATTCAGACAGGGTATGCTTTAAGTGTGGTCTTCCAGGCCATTACTATCGTCAATGCCCTCAGGTCTTGATGGCACCAAGTCATTCTCGACCCAAGCCTCCAAAGAAATCCACCACCAAGACCATCCCAGCAAAGCTTTCAGCCATAAGTAGTGGATGTGTGAACCAAATCTCAGTTGAGGAAACCACTGCTGCTTCTGACGTCATTCTTGGCGCACTCCCAGTCAATCATGTTCCCGCCTCCGTTCTATTCGATCCAGGAGCTTCTCATTCATTTATGTCGGAGAGTTATGCACTTCGGCATGAATTTTCTTTTGAAGAAATGTTTTCTCCAGTGATTATTCAAACTCCTGGTTCAAAGTGGCAAACTAATAGAGTAAGCCATGGCAATCAAATTGCAATTGAGGGTTTAGTATTCCTTGCTTCTCTTATAGCCCTCAAGTCTTCGGACATTGATGTCATCCTAGGAATGGATTGGTTATCAAGGCAGAATGATTTCCTTGATTGTAAAGCCAAATCAGTCAAACTCACCCATCCTTTAGGCTAGATCATTGAATACACATCACCCAGCTCTAAAATCCAGATGCATACTTTGAATGTGCTTCCCCTTCCAGACCTTGGAGATATTCCGGTGGTTCGTGACTTCCCGGATGTCTTTCCTGAAGAGCTGCCGGGAATGCCACCCGACAGGTGTGTAGAATTCATAGTGGATCTTATACCAGGCACAGCCCCAATTTCCAGACGCCCATATAGAATGGCCCCACATGAGTTAGCTGAGCTAAAAACCCAACTTGATGCTTCGTTGGCAAAAGGCTTCATCCGCCCTAGCTCATCGCCATGGGGTTGCCCCGTTCTGTTCGTAACGAAGAAAGATGGAACAGAAAGGATGTGCGTAGACTATCGCCCGCTAAATCTAGCGACGATAAAGAACAAGTACCCACTGCCCAGGATCAATGATCTTTATGATCAACTTGCTGGATCCTCTGTCTTCTCCAAGATGGATTTGAGATTAGGCTATCATCAAATCAAAATCCGAGACGAGGACATTCCAAAAACGACTTTCACTACTCGTTATGGTCTTTACGAGTATACCGTCATGTCCTTTGGTTTAACCAATGCCCCCGCCACATTCTCGCGCTTGATGAATTCGATCTTCATGGAGTACCTAGATAAATTTGTTGTGGTTTATCTCGATGATATTCTCATCTACTCGAAGAACGAAGAAGAGCACGCAGAACATCTTAGGTTGATATTGATGAAACTTAGAGAGCACCACCTTTATGCCAAGTTCTCCAAGTGTGAATTTTGGCTACCAGAAGTGACCTACTTAGGCCACGTGATTTCTGCGAAAGGTGTTGCAGTCAATCCCGAGAGAGTTCAGGCCGTCCTTGACTGGACTCCCCCTGAATCGGTTAAGCAAGATAGGAGTTTTCTCGGCCTAGCAAGCTATTGTCGCCGCTTCGTTGATAACTTCTCCAAAGTTGCAAAGCCTCTTACTGAACTCCTCAAGAAAGATAAGAAATTCCTATGGACCCCCAAGTGCGAGGAAAGCTTTCAAGACCTAAAAAGAAGATTGACTTCTGCACCCGTACTTGCACCTCCAGACACCAAAAGGGATTTCGAGATCTATTGTGATGCTTCACGGCAAGGGTTAGGATGCATACTTATGCAAGATCGACATGTGGTAGCTTATGCTTCACGCCAGTTGCGGCCACATGAAGAGAACTATCCAACCCATGATCTTGAACTCGCTGTCGTAGTTCATGCCCTGAAGACGTGGCGACATTACCTCCTTGGTAATCGTTGTGAAATATATTTCGATCACCAAAGCCTCAAATACATATTCACCCAGTCAGATCTTAACCTCAGGCAAAGATGCTGGATAGAGTTGATAAAAGATTATGACTTAGGAATTTCTTATACCCCAGGCAAAGTCAATGTCATGGCTGATGCACTAAGTCGTAAGTCGTATTGTAACAACCTCATGTTACAACAGTATCAACCAATTCTTCATGAGGAATTTTGCAAACTCAATCTTGAGATTGTTCCTCGTGGATCTCTTTTCAACTTGGTGGCGAAACCAACCCTTGAGGATCAAATCATAGCCGCCCAGAAACAAGATAGTAGTATTCAAGAGATCAAGCAGAACATTGTTAGCGGAGTTGCTAAATGTTTTTCTGCAATTGATCAAGGAACGATATTCTTTGAAAATCGTTTAGTTGTTCCTGAGAATGAAGACCAAAAGCAGCTTATCCTTAAGGAAGCTCATGACACTCCCCTCTCAATTCATCCCGGTAGCACAAAAATGTACCGAGATCTACGCCAGAGATTTTGGTGGAACCGGATGAAGAGAGACATTGCACAATTTGTTTCCGAATGTGATGTTTGTCGTCGCATTAAGGCAGAACACCAAAGACCTGCTGGCACTCTTCAACCATTGTCTATTCCCGAGTGGAAATGGGACAAGGTCGGTATGGACTTCATCACCGGCTTTCCAAAAACCCAGAAAGGAAATGATGCCATCTTCGTGGTCATTGATAGACTTTCAAAAGTTGCTCACTTTCTTCCTGTTCGCGAGTCTATAACTGCTAGTCAGTTGGCAGACTTGTATGTCTCTAGAATCCTGTCTCTTCACGGTGTTCCTTTGGTGATCAATTCTGATCGTGGTAGCCTTTTCACCTCTAGATTTTGGGAAAGTTTTCAAAATGCTATGGGAACTCATCTATCCTTTAGTACAGCTTTCCACCCTCAATCTAGCGGTCAAGTTGAAAGGGTTAATCAAATCTTGGAAGACATGCTCAGAGCTTGTGTTATCTCTTTCGGAAAGAATTGGGAGAAATCTCTTCCATTCGCCGAATTTGCTTATAACAATAGCTATCATTCTAGTCTGGACATGGCTCCCTTTGAATTCCTCTATGGACGACGATGTCGAACACCCCTAAACTGGTCAGAAACCGGTGAAAGACAACTCTTTGGACCGGATATGATCAAGGAAGCAGAAGAGCAAGTTCGCATTGTTCGTGATCGTTTGAAAGCCGCTCAGTCTCATCAAAATAGCTACTATGATCGTCATCATAGAGAGGAGAGCTACAATATTGATGAGAAGGCTTACCTTCGGGTTACTCCTCTGAAGGGAACCCAAAGATTCGGTATCAAAGGCAAGTTGGCCCCACGTTACATCGGACCTTTCCGCATTCTCGCTAAACGTGGAGAAGTTTCCTACCAACTTGAACTACCTCCGCACCTTTCCCGAGTACATGATGTATTCCATGTGTCACAACTCAGGCGTTGCTTCAAGGACCCCATCCGTGAAGTCGACCATGAAACGCTTGATCTCCAAGATGACCTTTCTTATCGAGAGTACCCTGTTCTTATTCTTGATTCTGCAGAGCGTGTCACTCGTCGTCAGAAGATCAAGTTCCTCAAAGTGCAATGGTCACATCACTCCGAGAAAGAAGCAACGTGGGAAAGAGAAGACCGCCTCCATGCCGAGTACCCCACCTTCCTCCCGACGACTTCTGAATCTCGGGACGAGATTCTTTTGAGTGGGGGCGAGTTGTCAGAACCCCAACTAGGGTAAGTGCTAGGGTTTGTTTTTGCCCTTTGCATCATGCAAAAATTCAAAAGAAATTCAAAAATGGGGAAGCAGAAAGCCCTGATAAATTAATTCAAATGGCCAGATAAAAATCTTTTTCCAAAAATCAGTTGAATATTTGGAAAATTCCTATAAATGATGCTGATCATTTTAAAAATGGTTTGGGATCAATCCCATGCTCATGGAATTTTCTAATTTTCAAATAGTGCCTTGGAAAATTAAAAGAACCCCTATTTGAATTGGAATTCAAATGTTTTGAATTTCAAAAATGCCCAAAAGTTATGAGTGGCTAGCTACTTATATTTTAAGCCCACATAAAAGTTTTGGGTATTTTATAAAATGCTCTGCTATTTTTCCTAGAGCAAAACAGAATAACAGAAAAAGAAAAGAAGAAGAAATAAAAAAGGGGAACACCCCGTGGCTTTTGGCCCAACTGAAGCCCCCAGCCGGCCCAGCCCAGCCCCCTCGCTTTGTCGTCTTCCTTCCCGACGTCGAAGCAGCTCGGTTGCGGCCTGGGAGCACACCGCCGCGCCACCGCGACGCCGAGAAGGCTCCAAGGCCCCCTGTGCCTCATCCCCTCGCCAGGAGAACGCCCAGAAGCTCCCCGTGATGTTCCCCCTCCTCTGTTCCACCTCCTCGCCCTCTTCTGCTCGCTCTCGCCGTCGTCCGAGCGCTGCCGCAGAGCACGCCGCTAAGCCAGCTTGGCCATCGTTGTCGACGAGCCAGGCGAGTTTGTCCTTCGCGTTCAGCACCATCGACTCCCTCGAAGCCCCCTTCCAATCGAGCCCGAGGAGCCCCGACGTCGACGCCAGCCTCACCGGAATTCGCTAGCTACGGAGCTCCTCCACCCTCGTCGACACCTGCGTCTGCATCAGGGTGAGCTACACCGTCGAACGCCCCCTCCCTTGCTCTCTCTCGTGGCCGGGTTCGGGATTCCGGCGAGGTCAGTCCACGGCCGCCGCGCCTTTTGTCCTAGCCGTCGCCCTGGAGCTCGAACTTGACCCCCGCCTACTCCACTGCACGCGCGCGAGCAAGGGGCATCTCCCCGTCCAAGCCCGACCCCTCCCCGTGGCTTCTAGCCTAATCCCGGCGAGCCTCCAGCCATCTCTCCGGCGAGCCCTAGCCATTAGGGCTAATCACCAAACGTAACCCCCCCCCCCCCGAGTCCATGACAGGTGGGCCCCCTGGCCCCCTAAACCCCTCTGTTAATTAAACAGAGAGGGGTTAACCCCCTGTGTCACTGACAGTGGTGGCCCACTTGTCAGCCCCCCCTGTGACGTCATCCCCACATCAGCATGACGCAATAAAAGATTTTCCAGAGATTTAAAATAAACCAGAAAATTCCAGAAAATCATTTAAACTTTGGAAATTCATAGAAAATTCATATTAACTCCAAATTAAACATATAATATATGAAAAATTATCAGAAAAATACAAGTATTAAGAATATGCAATTTGTTTTTATGTTTGACCATTTTAAAATGGGTGAGCAGAAGCAAATGTGTATATGACTTAATTTGAATTCAAATTTGAAATTTGAATTTGCATTTCAAATGCAATATACTTCAATTAAATTGAATATGCTACAAAACAGTACCATTCACTTCATGGACAACCTTATCATGTGTATGTGCATTTTACTTCCGAAGTTGTCCCCCCTTGTTGATGATTGCCTCCGATGACAGACGTTCCGAGATGGTGATCACCCCGAAGGAGAAGACCACCGTTAAGACCCGTGTATCGTCAGCAAGGCAAGCAAACCCCATTGATCATGTCTATAAAATCCTATTTCCCTCTCAGTCTCGCTTATGCATGTTTAGGAGATCACCGAGACACGTTCTTTCGCATAGTTGAACCCATTCCGATGCATGACCTATCATTTTTTCACCGTATTAAGAAAACCACAATCCTAGCAGATTTAGGAGTTGAATGATGAGCATGTGGCCCCTGCAACTGTTACTGCTTTTGCTGCTTAGTGATACAATGAGGATGTTATGTTTGTGAGTCGGGATGGAATGAACACAGTGGTGCTGATTTTAACGTGTTGGTGAATCCACCCTAAACAAAGGTGAACGATGAGAGGCTGTGTAGGAGTACACAGTGGGTTGTCTCGTTGAACACTGCCCTAGGCCCCGAGTTCCTGTTTTGTGATCCAAGACAAAGAGTATGACCACATGTAGGGTTTTATGGGAGCCGCGTTTGGCCTCTTTACGTACCCGATCCAGTCCAGGAGTCACACTAGATTCGGGCTTTCCATTTTATTTATGTATAGATATGTGGGTGGACCTGTGAGGCAGTGAAACCATCTGTCAAAGGTGGCGTCTCGGTCCCTTACATTATCTGAGTCCGTTTCGTGGAACCGGCCGGACTCTCGAGCGGTGACAAAATCAGGTAGTCGACTCCTGGATTAGAGAAGGTGATGTGAGGGTAGTGCCTTGGTTTCATCCACGTCCGACACCCGCTTGAAGGGTGACAAGAAAGAGGCGATAAGTGATGACACGCATGTGAAGATGTACACCCCTGCAGGGTTAATGAACTATTCGAATAGCCGTGTCCGCGGTTATGGACTACTTGGAAACCTTTACTTGATCATAGACAACTTGAATGGATACTTATAAAACTCGCAAGATAAGCGTGAGTGCTATGGCGTGCCTCCTCGTGGGGAAGTCGAGGAAGTAACCATAGTGGTGTATTGATTGGAGACTTGGTAGTGGACTCGTGTACGCTTCTTACCTCAAGTCTGGTACTCGTAGTACAGGATTAGCCAAGTCAAAGCTGGCACTTCTGCATGTGGAACCCCACCTCCTTTACCTTGATACTTGAGCATGAGTAGTGTAGTTCTGATGTAAGTCTTGCTGAGTACGACTTTGTACTCACGTTTGCTTATTCTATGTTTTAGATGAGAACCCGGACCCCGATGGAGTCACCTTCGTGAAGCTCGACGTTGACCTTGGTAGTATAGTCCCAGACAGCAGTCTGGTCCCTAGTGGAAGGGCATGTTTGTTTACAAGGCTTCTCTAAGTCATTTGTTAAACTTGTCTGTACTCAGACCTAAATTGCTTCCGTTGTATGATGTAATGTTGATCACAGACATGTGATCTTTGTATGCTCTATGTGTATATCAATAAAGAGTACTTTGTAGATTTATGTGATGATACCTGCTGTTCATACTAGGCATGTGTGCTGCGTGTATGTTTATAACATGCATGTCTTAGTATGGGTTTTCGAGACCTTAGTTGTGATCTGGCTGGCGGTCTTTTATACACCAAGTGGCCCTTAGATGTGCGCAGCTTGGGGCATCGCGATGCGATTGCTCGTGACTCCGTCACGTGCACACTTTGTGGTATGATTGAGCCCGCCCTAGACCCCGACTAAGTGATCGGGCTGGAGTAAGTATATGTAAGAGTTAGGATTCAATCGATAACATGGTTGAGGCGACTTGTCTATGAGTATGGGATTCACCACCCATAAGCATCTAGAATTGTGAGCGAACGATGAGGACCCATCTCAGATGATCATCCGACCTGAATGGGATGCCCCTCACGTTCGATGCTTACCGAGAACGTTCTGTGCTTGGCCTTGTCTGCTTAGACAAGTGGGTATGGTTCTCGGCTCTCCATGTGATTGCATCGTGACTGGAATTACATACGCTATCCCCGGGTCCCCACACCCCCACTTAGGATGACACTAACCCGTGCACTCTTATCTTACCCGACACCACTTCAGGATGCCGAGGCACACCCGAGCTCACCCACGTGGATCTGGTGATGCACCACCACCCACACCTGACCCGAACATGGAGCAAGTGGAGTGCTTGTTAACGGAGGAGCGACAAGTTGCCCGCGTACAAATCCAAGCTGTCCGAGAGGAACTCCAAGCTTCCCGAGAAGAGTGCCAAGCTAATGTCATAGCCCTCCAGCAGATAGCCCAAACTGCCGCAAGCAGCGCCAACCAAGGAAGAGGGAATGAGGAGCCCAGATCCAAGCTCCGAGACTTCCAGAAAACCAATCCGCCCATGTTTTCCCAGTCAAAGGAACCTCTCGATGCTGCAGATTGGCTCAGCACCATCGAGAATGACCTGGCAGTGGCAGGAGTTGGAGAAAATGAGAAGGTACTCTATGCCACTCACTACCTCGCCGGCACCGCAAGGAGCTGGTGGGAAGGAATACGTGCCCTTTTGGTTGAAGGGAAAGTGCTTAACTGGGAGCATTTCAAGGAAAAGTTTGAAAAGGCGCACATTCCCTCTGCTTTGATTCGGAGGATGAAAGATGAGTTCCGCCAACTCAAGCAAGGAGGCACGACTGTGGTTGCTTATCTCAACAAGTTCACTGAGTTGTCGAGGTATGCCCCCGAGGAGGTGGACACTGAAGAGAAGAGGAAGGACCACTTTATCAATGGCCTTGATGATGAGTTGTAGTGTGTGCTCATCGCCATGCGGTTTCCAGACATGGAAGCTTTGGCCAACGCCGCCATCTTTGTGGAAGACAAGAGAAGCATTGTCGCTGAGAATTGCAAGGGTAGTATGATGCAACAAGGGGGATCCAGTAACCCCAGACTCCGCCCAACCCAGCCAGCCATACTTGGACCACCACCGCAGAGGAACCTCTTCTCTGCGCCACGCCCCAACTACCCCTTCAAGAAGAACCTTGCTCCACATTCCAATACGTCAGCACCACCACCAGTCCGAGGACCCACTAGAAAGAGCAATGCCCCACGCAGATCTGCCAAGACCACCAACGGTCGTCTGAACCAAGTGAATGCTGAGGAGGCCCAGGAAGCTCTGGATGTTGTTCTTGGAACATTCCTTGTTAACTCAGTTCCTGCAAGATTTCTGTTTGATTCTGGTGCATCCCGTTCGTTTGTGATGAAACCCTTTGTGGGAATAAGTAATATGGAATCCAAGTAGATGAGGAAGCCCATGATAGTGCAAATTCCTGGATCCAAAACCAGGGCATCATTGTCTTGCCCTAAGGTTCTAGTGGAAATCCATGGTGTAGTGTTCCTAGACGATCTGATTGTGTTCGGATCTGAAGGGATAGACGTGATACTCGGTATGAATTGGATCTCGAAGTATCTGGGGAAGATAGACTGCACCAAGAAGTCGGTCAACTTAACAAGTGATGAAGGAGTTCAGGTGGAGTATGTCGCCAAGCCGGCAGAACACTCCACCTTTTGTCAGGAGAGTGTCTCTTGACCATCACTCGATCAAGTCCACATAGTTTCTGAGTTCCCGGATGTCTTTCCGGAGGAGTTACCCGGTATGCCGCCTGAGGATATCGAGTTCATCATTGAGTTAGTGCCCGGTACAGCCCCAATAGCCCATAGACCCTATAGGATGAATGCCGAGGAGTTAGTGGAGTTGAAGAAGCAGCTGAATGATATGCTCAAGAAGGGATTGATCCGGCCCAGTGCTTCACCCTGGGGATCGCCAGTTCTCTTTGTGGACAAGAGGGATAGTAACATACGCATGTGTGTGGACTACCGAAAGCTAAATGGGGTGACCATCAAGAACAAGTATTCTCTTCCTAAGATCGAGGATCTGTTCGATCAGTTGAACGGAGCCCGAGTCATCTCCAAGATTGATCTGAGGACTGGATACCACCAACTGAAGGTCCAAGAGTCGGACATCCCCAAGACAGCCTTCACGGCCCGGTATGGTTTGTTCGAGTACACTGTGATGTCATTCGGACTTACCAATGCCCATGCCTATTTGATGAACCTCATGAACAAGATCTTCATGAAGTACCTCGATAAGTTTGTTGTGGTTTTCATTGATGATATACTGATTTACTCCAAGACGGAGGAAGAGCATGCCGAGCATCTATGCTTAGTCCTCGATACTTTGCGAGAGCACCAGTTGTACGCCAAGTTCAGCAAGTGCGAATTTTGGCTGAAGGAAGTCGGATTTTTGGGTCATGTATTGTCAAAAGGAGGAATATCCGTCGACCCACTGTAACACCCTCAGTGTCAGGCATCAGTAAAACTTTTGTTAATATTATACATCTGTGATTAGCAAGTCTCTAATCACCTTTGATCATGCCTTGTTCATCTTTGAATTCAAACAAACCCAAAAATGCCTTTTAATGAATATTAAAAAAATAAGTGGAAATAAAACATTGTCCAAAAAATTATGAAACCACTTTTATAAAATCACTAATAATCACTGGACCATGCTAGTATGGTTGTGGTTGTTTATTGAGCTAGGGAAAAATCCAGACAAATCATACCAGCAGCATAACAACACCATTTGCAATTTGCAAATTCCAAAAAAATATCAAATGAATTTATTTGGGCACAAAACCTTTTGTGGCACTCTAATCATTTGCAAAACCAATTATGGAACAACTTCCATATTTTACAAAAATTCAAATGCAACTAAAAACATATAAACAAATAAGAACAGAAAAAGAAAGCATACAAAAAAGAATAAAAGGCTTCAACCCAGTACATCAAGTGCACAGTGTGGCCTAGCCACCCAACCATCCCACTTGGCCCACCCGGGGTCATCCCCTTCCTACTGTTCCCCCTCCCCCTCGTGTCGCCATGGTAGGAGCTGCTCGACGGCGATTTTCATCGTCTCGAGCATCCGCAGCTCCTAGGGTTCGAGCCCCTGGATAACTACTCGCCCCCGAGCCCCCTGGCGAACCCTAGCCCCTTTCCTCCCCCTCCTCGTGCCACCATCGTCGTCGCGCAGTATGTCGGGACCCGGAATAGGCGTATGTAATTCCAGTCATGATACAATCACATGAAGTCAATCTTCTTTTTAGCTCTTGAAAGCTTTCCTCGCAATTGGGTTCCATTGGAATTTCTTATCTTTCTTGAGGAGTTCAGTAAGAGGCTTTGCAACTTTAGAAAAGTTCTCGACGAAGCGGCGACAATAGCTTGCTAAGCCAAGAAAACTCCTAAATTGCTTAACCGATTCAGGTGGAGTCCAGTCAAGGACGACCTGAACTCTCTCGGGATTGACAGCAATGCCTTTTTCAGAAATCACGTGGCCTAAGTAGGTCACTTCTGGTAGCCAAAATTCACACTTGGAGAACTTGGCATACAGGCGATGCTCTTGAAGTTTCATCAATACCAGCCTAAGATGCTCAACATGTTCTTCTTCTTTCTTCGAGTATATAAGTATGCCATCGAGGTAAACCACGACGAACTTGTCCAAATACTCCATGAAGATTGAATTCATCATGCGCGAGAAAGTGGCGGGGGCATTGGTTAGACCGAAGGACATGACGGTGAACTCGTAAAGACCATAACGAGTAGTGAAAGTGTCACATCCCGACTTTTATTACCCTGTTATTAGAGTAGCCAAAAATTAGGGGTAGCAAAAACTTTGCTTGGTTGAGATGAGATAATAGTAAAAGTGACATATCATACCTGCTTGTTACTTGTTCTGTTTGGCTATGCTTTGCCTTGATTGCTATGCCCTGTCTTGCCATGTTTAATTCTTGCTTTTACTTATGATGTTGCCTTTCCATGACTAAAGAATCAACCTAAATAGTGGTACAAACTCACAGCACCAAACCTCAAACAACCACATTTAGTGACCCTTAAATAATTGAAGCCAATAAAATGACTCCCAAATAAATGCTTGTCTTTATGAAAAATCACTATTTAAATAATTAAAAATATCTCTTTAGCAAAAGATATTTATTTAAAATATTTAATTTGTGCTAAATAATTATTTTCTATTAATATAATAGTGATAATATTATTAACCTTATTAAATATTCTATAATTTTCAAAAACAATAATAATAATAATTCTGTAAGTTTTAAAAGTATTTAGAAGTTTTGGGTTTGAAGTTTTTTTCAAACTTCAATAAAAACAGGAGTAGATTTTGCAACATAAATACTAGCAGTACAAAAAAAAGGGAAACCTACACTACTTGGACCGCATCCCATCTCCCTCTCTCCCCCAGCCCGCATGGCACCCTCCCTCCTCTGACGTCACCCCCAGGCTTCCCCGGTGACGCAAGCCCTCGCACCGCTTGGACTGGCCAGTAGGCGAGGAGGCCGGAGCGCCCACTCCCCTCCCCTCCTCGCTATAAAACCCACCGCCTGCGCCCCTCCTCACCTCACTCCACTCCACCCGATCACCATAGCCCGCTCCACCCCACCCCTCGACTGAAGCAGCAGAAGAAAAGCAGAGACCGAGGGAAGAAGAGAAGGAGGAGGAAGAAGAATTGAGGAGGATCAGGCTGCTCCAAGAGAGCGCCGCCGGGGGAAGCAGGACGAGCAGGAGTCCTGCGCGCCTCTGCCTCGCCTCGCCGTCAACGCCGGCGAGCACCGGAGCCCCTCACCCAGGCCGAGCTCAAGCCGTTCATCTACCCCGACCCGTGGTCAACCCCGTCGCCCCCAACCGCCGTCTTCGTCAAAAATGGAGCCGCCTCGCCGTCCTCTGCGCCCGCCGCCCCTCCACGCCGTCCGCCGCCGACCGGAACAACCCCGGTGAGCCGCCCGAGCTCCCTACTGTCCGCCACGAGCGCTGCCGTTCCCTGCGTTGCATGCCCCTTTTTTCGCAAAAATGGAGCCCCCAGGCCGCCCTCTACGCCCGCCGCCCCTTTCCGCCGGCCATCGGCCGCCGGAGGGCCGCCGGCGAGGCCAGCCCGCCCGAGCTGGAAGAAGGGGCCCTGGCCGTCCGATCTTCCCAGATCTAATGGCCCAGGGAGCCCCATACCCCTTCGTTTAAAAAAAACTTACTGCTGCGCTGGGCTCGACCCGTTAAAAAAAATAGAAACAGTGCCCGTGTGCGCCAATTAGCCATGGGCCGGCTGTCAATTTTTTTTCCTTTTTCTTAAACTGCAGCACTTAGAAAAATTCTAAACAAATAACAGTAGCTCAGAAAATTATGAAATAAATTGTGTGTGGCTTAGAAAATTGTGTTTTATTTTTCTGTATGCTTAGAATATTTTTTATGCAGTACCAAATTAATTGCTTTAGTTTAAACTAGTTAATTGTGCTTTTTAGCAGCTAAGAATAGTTTTAATCAATTCCCTGTAAACCCTAAAAATGTAATGTTGATTTCTATATACTTGTGCGAATATTCTTGATTTTTCTGTGTGTGTAGAATATTATTTGGCTTAAATAAATTTGTGACCTTTTTCTTATTATTATTATTATTACTATTAATATTGCTAGTTATTTCCTTTGTATCTTATGTTAGTACTATTTGGTTGTTAGTTTATTATTAAACAAGCATATGGTCAGTATGTTATTGCTATGAACTTGGTTATGGAAATAAAACAAGTTAGTAAGTTTTTAATGAATAACTTAACATAACTCAAGTTAAGAATTGCTTTAATATACTCTTGTTGTGGTAATCCTATTAAATTTATTCCAATGCCTTGTTGTGGTATTCGACTTGAAGTGTTGGTTTAGTATTTCAATGCTAGTACAAATTGTTCCTTAAATTACTTTTGATTGATTGTGAAGTTGAGTGTTGTGTGCCTTGTTTGTTTTGCCCGATTGTAATGGTGAATTTGTTTCTTCCGCAACGTGTAGACGATACGCCGTACGTTGCAGGTGAAGACTCCTCCCTTGCCACCGAAGAAGCCGATCCAGGGTACATCGTCGAGGAAGGCAAGCCACCGTTAAAACTCAAACTCCGCTTTACCCATTTTTACTTTCTTTGTATCATTTATATTGTATCATGCTAGTATTATATTCATATAGTTTGGGATTGTATTAGTTATATTAGAGAAACTCCACACCACCCCATAGCCTACCTATTTGGGAAAAACTAAGTAGAACCCCGATGATCCCGGCATTCTGTCGAGACCATCACTCAGCTCTAGTATTTAGCATTACATAACAACTTCGAAAGTCATACTTCATCCTACTTGGTACGGCATGCACCTAAGAATGTGGTATAGCCAGGATTGTGGAACATCGTCGGACATGGACAAAGTCTGGAGGGACTCTCTATTTGTGCCGCCAAAATCTAGCATTACAGTACAACCACTATACTCTGGTATGGGACAGGGCTAGTTGGAAGCTTGTTTGTCTTAGTACGGGGGTCCTATAACTACACATGGATGCGTGATTCCACGAATCCGATATCCCTCGAAGTCGATGGGTGAAATTCGCTAGGCTTAGTGTCGGAAGGAACCTTGGTGCTCTTCGACTACGGTGCAGGCTTGGGTCCAAGAGGAGCATGACCTGTCACACGGAAAGTCCATGCAGTACGCAAGGGGTGGATTCACCTGTACTAGGGCAGACAAGGGGAAAACTAAGGTCGATTATCCGAGACCCGCATACTGAAGTATGACGATCCGTGGGGACACACGGCGGATGTATCGAATGTTCTGGGTAAAGTGTACAACCTCTGCAGAGTGTAAATCTATTCGAGTAGCCGGAGTCCACGGTCATGGACAGCTAGTGAGGCCACACTTTGTGGGGAATAGATGAGAAAGCCCGGTACTGAGTTTATGGTTCGCGATGATGGTGTTGTTATAGTTGAAAAAGGGTTGGACTTGACTTATCCAAATGCAATGTGGGAAATAAAACTTGCCAAGTTTAAAACTTTGCCAACTTAATAATAATATTGAGTAGATAGGAAATCCCTATGAAAAACTCCACCATATAGCCATCCTATTATTTTAGTATGCAAAACTTTGTTTCTTCCTTTAGGTGGTTTCCGAGTACTTTGTATGTACTCACGGCTTTGTCCCTGGTTATTCCATCGGCCAGGCTTGGAGGAGCAGGTATATGACGACGATGCTACCGGCGACTACTAGGACGTGTTATGCTCTGATCTACCCTGTGGATTGTGACGCCCCTACCTTTGATGCTTTTGCTTTTCCGCTGCTATTCTAGCCCGATGAGGCCATGTAAGACTTCATTGTTTTATGACTTGTATTCAGTATTGTTTGAACATTGAGACTATGATATCCATGTCGAGTTGTGTGTCATGCGAACTGATCATGGGAGCATGATTGTATACACAACTGGTCGCTTCGGACATATAGTCCGGGGTGCCCACAGACTTGGTATCAGAGCCTCTGTTCAGACCATAGAAGCCTAGTTAGGTTGGTCGGTAGATAGGATGGGGGGAAATCAAAAACTATTTTCTAAACTAAAGAGATGGTCAAATGCATAGTATAGAATGCTTACCTCTCTTATCCCCTCTATAGTAAACTATTAAATGTTTTACTATGTTAAAATTTTGCACACTTGTCATCTAACTTAAACTCTTAAAACTTGTTGATGGCTGGAGTTCCTGTGCACCACCTCCAGCTGACTCAGGCTGGAAAGACGCCCTTTGATCAGGATCTGATGGATCTTCTTGCGCTCGTTCACCGCCCAGCTGTGGAGTTCAGGGCTTTCCAGATCACCAGTGGGGAGGACACCGAGCTCCGCCTGATTGTGCGGTGTGAGCTCCGAGGTTCGGAGGTGACCCCACGGTCGGATCCTATCAGCTTCACGGTGTACGCTCGTACCTGGGAGGAGGGTCTGGGCCAAGCTTGCCAGGAGGCGATTGCTCGCCTTGTGAGGTTTCACCAGTACGAGCTGGGTACCACGCGGTTCCGTCACTATGGGATGCGCGATGGTGAGGGAGATCCCACTCCTGGAGTGCTTCACCCGGTCCTGAGGGACCACTTGTTCGCTCTGGAGAGACACCTGGCTCTGACTCAGGCTCAGCTGGATGAGGTGCGGGTCAAGCATGACTACAAACTCCAGACCGAGGGTCCCGCCCCCGTCGCCCCCATCGAGCTGGAGACTAGGGACAAGATTATCAAGGAGCTGCAGGACAAGGTCGCCAGTCTGGAGGAGATTAACAAGATGCTGAAGAAGAAGACCAGTGGCCTGAAACATAAGTGCGACGATTTGGAGGAGGAGACTGATGCTCTGGATGATGGCGAGGACATCCAGAAGGGTGAGAACGCTCATATCAGTGATGATGAGGACTGGATGGATGAGGAGTACGAGGAGGCTCCGGACACTGATGATGAGGACTTCATCGATGATCGCGAGGAGGATGAGCTCTAGGCGTCGTTAGTTGTTGGATGCCCTTTTGGAGATTTGCGTTAGACGTTGCAGGTGTGGTTGGTTACCTGTAAGACTTGATTATGTATGAGACTTATGCTATCGTTATGTTACCATGTGGTGATTGCTAGTTGCATGATTATGACCTATTTTATAAGTCTTGCTTGTGTGTCATAAATAGATTGTTAGGAACTTACCCCCTTGTAGACTAAATTCCCTCTTATCTTGCGCACCAACCTCAGGATGCCGAGAAGCTCCCTTGCCAACCCAAGTGGATCCGGTGACGCGCCACCGCCACCACCCGACCCGAACATGGCGCAGCTTCTGCGACTGCTGATGGAGGAGTGCCAGGCCGCTCATGACGAGTGCCAGGCGAACATGGCTGCACTCCAGCAGCTAGTCCAGGCCGCCACCAATGCCAACCAAGGAGGCGGAGGAGCTGGTGGGAATGAAGATCCCAGGTCTCGGATCCGAGATTTCCAGAACACCAACCCGCCCGTGTTCTCGCAGACGAAGGAGCCTTTGGATGCTGAGGATTGGCTCCGCACCATGGAGAACAATCTCGCTCTCGCCGTTGCTGGCAACAACGAGAAGGTCCTGTATGCCACCCACTATCTCACCGGCACCGCAAGGAGCTGGTGGGAAGGAGTGCGTGCCCGTCTTCCTGAGGGGCAAGGACTCACCTGGGCGGAGTTCTCCGAGAAGTTCAAGAAGGCACACATCCCGACTGCACTAATCAGGAGGATGAAGGACGAGTTCCGCCACCTCAAGCAAGGAGGCATGACTGTGGTTGGATATCTTGACCGCTTCACTCAGCTGTCGAGGTATGCCCCAGAGGAGGTGGACACCGAGGAGAGGCGAAAGGACCGTTTCCTGGATGGATTGCACGATGAGCTGCAGGTTGTCCTGGTGGCTATGCAGTTCCCCGATCTTGAGTCTCTTGTCGATGCTGCTATCATGATGGAAGGCAAGCTCAAGACGGCCTCTGAGAACCGCAAGCGCCGCATGATGCAGCAGGGTGGATCCAGCAACCCCCGACTGCGTCCAACACAGCCACCAAGGCCAGCACCCCAGCCTCAGAGGAGCCCTTACCCAGCGCCACGCCCCAATGCTCATGCTCGCCCTGGTGGAGTTCCGCGCCCAGCAGGCGAAGTTCCCTGCGACCCTGCATCAGAAGTGATCTGCTTCAAGTGTGGTCAGAAGGGTCACTATGCCATTACCTGCACCAATAAGGCGAATGCTGCCCCACGCCCCAATGCTCCAGCACTAGCCAGAGGGAACCCTGGCCGCAATGCCCAGCGCGGTGTGCCCAACGCCGCCAAGGGCTGTCTGAACCATGTGCAAGCCGAGGAAGCCCTGGAGGAAGCAGGCGTTATCTTGGGTATGTTTCCAGTTAATTCAGTACCTGCTCAAGTATTGTTTGATTCTGGTGCATCACACTCGTTTGTTACGAAGACATTTGTGGATAGAAGTAAGTTGTCACCTAGTGAAATGAAGAGGCCCATGATAGTACAAATACCCGGATCCAAAACCCGAGCCAGTTTAGCTTGTTCCGGAGTTCCCATAGCGATTCATGGAGTCGAGTTCCCAGCTGACCTGATCGTGTTAGGGACAGAAGGTATAGATGTGGTACTTGGCATGAATTGGTTGTCCAGATATCGAGGCTGAATAGATTGCACTGAGAGGACAGTCAACCTCACAAATGCCGATGGAGTTCAGATAGAGTACACCGACAAGGAAGAGACTGCCCGAGCCTTCTGTCATCAGAGTGTCTCGGTGCCACCACTTGAGGAGGTGAAGGTTGTGTGTGAATTCCCGGACGTCTTTCCGGAGGAGCTACCCGGTATGCCGCCTGATCGGGATATCGAGTTTATCATCGAGTTAGTTCCTGGCACAGCACCTATTGCATAGCGAACCTACCGGATGAATGCTGAAGAATTGGTTGAGTTGAAGAAACAGCTGAATGACATGCTCCAGAAGGGACTGATTCGATCCAGTGCTTCACCCTGGGGTTCGCCAGTTCTCTTTGTGGACAAGAGAGACGGCACCATACGCATGTGTGTGGACTACCGTAAGCTGAACGAAGTGACCATCAAGAACAAGTATGCGCTCCTCAAGATCGAGGATCTGTTCGACCAGTTGAACGGAGCCCGAGTCTTCTCCAAGATCGATCTAAGGACCGGATATCACCAGTTGAAGGTTCGTGAGTCGGACATCCCCAAGACAGCTTTCACGACCCGCTATGGTTTGTTCGAGTACACTGTCATGTCTTTCGGACTTACCAATGCCCCGGCCTATTTCATGAATCTCATGAAAAAGATCTTCATGAAGTATCTCGACAAGTTTGTGGTGGTGTTCATTGACGACATCCTGATATACTCCAAGACCAAAGAAGAGCATGCCGATCATTTGCGTTTAGTCCTTGAGACTTTGCGTGAGGACCAATTGTACGCCAAGTTCAGCAAGTGCGAGTTCTGGCTCAAGGAAGTCGATTTTTGGGACATGTATTGTCAGCAGGAGGCATATCCGTTGACCCCGCCAAGATTCAGTCCGTCATAGACTGCATAGCTCCGACCACTCAGACTGAAGATAGAGGATTCCTCGGACTAGCGGGATACTACCGCAAGTTCGTGGAAGGCTTCTCCAGCATCGCCCGACCCATGACCCAGCTGCTAAAGAAGTACCAGAAGTTTGTGTGGACAGAAAAGTGTGAAGCCATTTTCCAGGAGTTGAAGAGGAGATTGGTATCCGCCCCAGTGTTGACGATGCCTGACCTGACCAAGAGCTTTGATGTGTACTGCGATGCATCGAAGATTGGTTTGGGTTGCGTTCTTATGCAAGTGGGCAAGGTGATTGAGTACCTGTCACGACAATTGAAGCCACACGAGTTGAACTACCCCACACATGACTTGGAACTAGCCGCTATTGTTCTTGCTCTCAAGAGATGGAGGCATTACCTGATGGGTCACCGTTGTGACATCTACACAGACCATAAGAGCCTGAAGTACATTTTCTCGCAGAAGGAGTTGAACATGAGGCAGAGGAGATGGATCGAGCTGATCAAAGATTACGATCTTGAAATCCACTACCATCCTGGCAAGGGCAATGTGGTAGCAGATGCCCTCAGTCGCAAGCCCTGCACACTTAATGTAATGATCAGAGAGAAGCAATCAGCTCTGCACGAGAAGTTCAAGAAGCTGGGTTTGGAACTTGTTACACCCGGTTTTCTGGCTCACCTCGAGCTGACTCCGACTCTATTTGATCAGATCAAGGAGGCACAGAAGGGAAACGATAGTATCGAGGGAAGCAAGAAGAAGATGCCCCTCGGCAAGGCCCCGAAGTTCACGATAGATGAGGAAGGAGTTCTTTGGTTCGATGGTCGATTGTGTGTGCCCGATGTGAACGAGTTGAAGCTCACTATCCTGAAGGAAGCTCATGATACACCTTACTCCATCCACCCTAGAGGGACTAAAATGTATCAAGACCTGAAGGACTTGTTCTGGTGGCACGGTATGAAGCGTGAAATTGCCTTATATGTCGCCAAGTGCGACATCTGCCAGAGAGTGAAAGCAGAGCATCAGAGACCTGCAGGATTGCTACAACCACTCCAAGTTCCTGAATGGAAGTGGGAACAAATAGGTATGGACTTCATCACAGGTCTACCGTGGTCGAGCAAAGGACATGACTCTATCTGGGTTATCGTCGATCGACTCACCAAGGTAGCGCACTTCATCCCAGTGCGAACCACCTATCGAGGAGACCAGCTGGCAGAATTGTACATGTCGAGGATCGTATGCTTGCATGGAGTCCCGAAGGATATTGTGTCTGACCGAGGTACCCAGTTTACCTCGAGGTTCTGGAAGCAAGTCCAGGAGGCGCTAGGAACCAAGCTCACATTCAGCACAGCCTATCACCCGCAGACTGGAGGCTAGACTGAGCGAGTGAACCAGATACTAGAGGATATGCTCCGTGCATGTGCTCTAGCCTATGGTTCCAAGTGGGAGGACTGCTTTCCCTATGCATAATTCTCCTACAACAATAGCTACCAGTCGAGTTTGCAGATGGCACCATTTGAAGCTCTGTATGGAAGGAAGTGTCGCACGCCCCTGAACTGGTCTCAGACCGGAGAAGGGAAGATTTTCGGACCCGATGTTCTGAAAGGGCCGAAGAGCAGGTCCAGTTGATTCGTGAGCGTCTCAAGACCGCTCAGTCTCGTCAGAAGAATTATGCCGACCCCAAGCGTCGAGAGGTGACTTTCACAGTTGGAGATTTTGTGTATCTCCGAGTCACCCCATTGAAGGGAATGCAGCGATTCCATGTGAAGGGAAAGCTAGCACCCCGATACATCGGATCGTTTGAGGTGATAGCCAGGCGAGGCCAAGTTGCCTATCAGTTGAGACTGCCAGCAGAGCTATCCGATGTGCACGATGTCTTCCACGTCTCGCAGCTCCGGAAATGTCTTGAGGTGCCGGACAAGCCCGATGTTTTCAAAAATATCGATCATCGCACGGTGGACATCAACCAGGACCTCACGTACCACGAGACACCCCTTCGTATCCTGGAAGAAGCCACCCGAGTCACCCGAAAGCGCGCGATCAAGTTCCACAAGGTCCAGTGGACAAACCACACAGAGGAGGAAGCCACCTGGGAACGGGAGGACTACCTCAAGCGCGAGTTCCCGCATCTCTTCACTAGCTTGTGAATCACGGGACGAGATTCTTTTAAGGGGGGAAGGTCTGTCACATCCTGACTTTTATTACCCTGTTATTAGAGTAGCCAAAAATTAGGGGTAACAAAAACTTTGCTTGGTTGAGATGTGATAATAGTAAAAGTGACATATCATACCTGCTTGTTACTTGTTCTGTTTGGCTATGCTTTGCCTTGATTGCTATGCCCTGTCTTGCCATGCTTAATTCTTGCTTTTCCTTATGATGTTACCTTTCCATGACTAAAGAATCAACCTAAATAGTGGTACAAATTCACAGCACCAAACCTCAAACAACCACATTTAGTGACCCTTAAATAATTGAAGCCAATAAAATGACTCCCAAATAAATGCTTGTCTTTATGAAAAATCACTATTTAAATAATTAAAAATATCTCTTTAGCAAAAGATATTTATTTAAAATATTTAATTTGTGCTAAATGATTATTTGCTATTAATATAATAGTGATAATATTATTAACCTCATTAAATATTCTATAATTTCCAAAAACAATTATAATAGTAATTCTGTAAGTTTTAAAAGTATTTAGAAGTTTTGGGTTTGAAAAAAATTCAAACTTCAATAAAAACAGGAGTAGATTTTGCAACATAAATACTAGCAATACAAAAAAAAGGGAAACCTACACTACTTGGGCCGCAGCCCATCTCCCTCTCTCCCCCAGCCCGCATGTCACCCTCCCTCCTCTGACGTCACCCCCAGGCTTCCCCGGTGACGCAAGCCCTCGCACCGCTTGGACTGGCCAGTAGGCGAGGAGGCCGGAGCGCCCACTCCCTTCCCCTCCTCGCTATAAAACCCACCCCCAGTGCCCCTCCTCACCTCACTCCACTCCACCCGATCACCACAGCCCGCTCCACCCCACCCCTCGACCGAAGCAGCAGAAGAAAAGAAGAGACCGAGGGAAGAAGAGAAGGAGGAGGAAGAAGAAGAGAGGAGGAGCAGGCTGCTCCAAGAGAGCGCCGCCGGGGTAGGAAGGCCGAGCAGGAGGCCGGCGTGCCTCTGCCTCGCCTCACCGTCAACGCCGGCGAGCACCGGAGCCCCTCACCCAGGCCGAGCTCAAGCCGTTCATCTCCCCCGACCCGTGGTCAACCCCGTCACCCCCGGCCGCCGTCTTCGTCAAAAACGGAGCCACCTCGCCGTCCTCTGCGCCCGCCGCCCCTCCACGCCGTCCGCCGCCGACCGGAACAACCCCTGTGAGCCGCCCGAGCTCCCTACTGTCCGCCACGAGCGCCGTCGTTCCCTGCGTTGCATGCCCTTTTTTTCGCAAAAATGGAGCCCCCAGGCCGCCCTCTACGTCGGCCGCCCCTTGCCGCCAGCCGCCGGAGTGCCGCCGGCGAGGCCAGCCCCCCCCCCCCCCCGTGCGCCATGGGAGCTCTCCCGAGCTCCCAGCCCGCCCGAGCTGGAAGAAGGGGCCCTGGTCGTCCGATCTTCCCAGATCTAATGGCCCAGGGAGCCCCATACCCCTTCGTTTAAAAAAAAACTTACTGCTGCGCTGGGCTCGGCCCGTTAAAAAAATAATAGAAACAGTGCCCGTGTGCGCCAAGTAGCCATGGGCCGGCTGTCAATATTTTTTTTCCTTTTTCTTAAACTGCAGCACTTAAAAAATTCTAAACAAATAACCGTAGCTCAGAAAATTATGAAATAAATTTTGTGTGGCTTAGAAAATTGTGTTTATTTTTCCTGTATGCTTAGAATAATTTTTATGCAGTACCAAATTATTTGCTTTAGTTTAAACTAGTTAATTGTGCTTTTTAGCAGCTATGAATAGTTTTAATCAATTCCCTGTAAACCCTAAAAATGTAATGTTGATTTGTATATACTTGTGCGAATATTCTTGATTTTTCTGTGTGTGTAGAATATTATTTGGCTTAAATAAATTTGTGACCTTTTTCTTATTATTATTATTATTATTATTATTATTATTACTATTAATATTGCTAGTTATTTCCTTTGTATCTTATGTTAGTACTATTTGGTTGTTAGTTTATTATTAAACTAGCATATGGTCAGTATGTTATTGATATGAACTTGGTTATGGAAATAAAACAAGTTAGTAAGTTGTTAATGAATAACTTAACATAACTCAAGTTAAGAATTGCTTTAATATACTCTTGTTGTGGTAATCCTATTAAATTTATAACAATGCCTTGTTGTGGTATTCGACTTGAAGTGTTGGTTTAGTATTTCAATGCTAGTACAAATTGTTCCTTAAATTACTGTTGATTGATTGTGAAGTTGTGTGTTGTGTGCCTTGTTTGTTTTGCCCGATTGTAATGGTGAATTTGTTTCTTCCGCAACGTGTAGACGATACGCCGTACGTTGCAGGTGAAGACTCCTCCCTTGCCACCGAAGAAGCCGATCTAGGGTACATCGTCGAGGTAGGCAAGCCACCGTCAAAACTCAAACTCCGCTTTACCCATTTTTACTTTCTTTGTATCATTTATATTGTATCATGCTAGTATTATATTCATATGGTTTGGGATTGTATTAGTTATATTAGAGAAACTCCACACCACCACATAGCCTACCTATTTGGGAAAAACTAAGTAGAACCCCGATGATCCCGGCATTATGTCGAGACCATCACTCAGCTCTAGTATTTAGCATTACATAACAACTTGGAAAGTCATACTTCATCCTACTTGGTACGGCATGCACCTAAGAAGGTGGTATAGCCGGAATTGTGGAACATCATCGGACATGGACAAAGTCTGGAGGAACTCTCTATTTGTGCCGCCAAAATCTAGAATTACAGTACAACCACTATACTCTGGTATGGGACAAGGCCAGTTGGAAGCTTGTTTGTCTTAGTACGGGGGTCCTATAACTACACATGGATGCGTGATTCCACGAATCCGATAGCCCTCGAAGTCGATGGGTAAAATTCGCTAGGCTTAGTGTCGAAAGGAACCTTGGTGCTCTTCGACTACGGTGCAGGCTTCGGTCCAAGAGGAGCATGACCTGTCACACGGAAAGTCCATGCAGTACGCAAGGGGTGGATTCACCTGTACTAGGGCAGACAAGGGGAAAACTAAGGTCGATTATCCGAGACCCGCATACTGAAGTATGACGATCCGTGGGGACACACGGCGGATGTATCGAATGTGGTGGGTAAAGTGTACAACCTCTGCAGAGTGTAAATCTACTCGAGTAGCCGGAGTCCACGGTCATGGACAACTAGTGAGGCCACACTTTGTGGGGAATAGATGAGAAAGCCCGATACTGAGTTTATGGTTCGCGATGATGGTGTTGTTATAGTTGAAAAAGGGCTGGACTTGACTTATTCAAATGCAATGTGGGAAATAAAACTTGCCAAGTTTAAAACTTTGCCAACTTAATAATAATATTGAGTAGATAGGAAATCCCTATGAAAAACTCCACCATATAGCCATCCTATTATTTTAGTATGCAAAACTTTGTTTCTTCCTTTAGGTGGTTTGCGAGTACTTTGTATGTACTCACGTCTTTGTCCCTGGTTATTCCATCGGCCAGGCTTGGAGGAGCAGGTATATGACGACGATGCTACCGGCGACTACTAGGACGTGTTATGCTCTGATCTACCCTGTGGATTGTGACGCCCCTACCTTTGATGCTTTTGCTTTTTTGCTGCTATTTGAGCCCGATGAGGCCACGTAAGACTTCATTGTTGTATGACTTGTATTCGGTATTGTTTGAACATTGAGACTATGATATCCATGTCGAGTTGTGTGTCATGCGAACTGATCATGGGCGCATGACTGTATACACAACTGGTCGCTTCGGACATATAGTCCGGGGTGCCCACAGAAAGCCGTCTTTGGAATGTCCTCGTTTCGGATCTTGATTTGATGATAACCTAATCTCAAATCCATCTTGGAGAAGACAAAGGATCCTGCAAGTTGATCGTAAAGATCATTGATCCTGGGCAGTGGTACTTGTTCTTTATCGTCGCTAGATTTAGCAGGCGATAGTCTACGCACATCCTTTCTGTTCCATCTTTCTTCGTTACGAACATAACGGGGCAACCCCATGGCGATGAGCTAGGGCGGATGAATCCTTTTGCCAACAAAGCTTCAAGTTGGATTTTTAGCTTAGCTAAGTCATGTGGGGCCATTCTATATGGCCGTTTGGAAATTGGGGTTGTGCCTGGTATAAGATCCACTATAAATTCTACACACCTGTCGTGTGGCTAGGTTTTAAGGGGTTGGATCTCTGGATAGCTTCCTAGAGGATGACCTAGGTTTACTAGGGGCTACAACAGATATGTCAGAGTAGCAAAGTACCCCAACACGATGTTTAGTGTGGTTCTTCTGGCTAGAAGACATCTAAACTGGGAGGAAGAACTGCAAATGCATCAATATAGGTTTCTAGAACAAAACCTACAACAAACACTATGGAACTGTTGGGTATGCCACCTAATAATTCTTCTGTAAAGACAGTCTAAATGAAAAGGAGGATTTTATAAATGCATCAGATTATGAAGAAACCTGGAATGAATCGGACAGCATAACGGCTGTAATTGCAAGAGAAATGAAAATTCTTACAATATTTCAACAACACTTACATAAGAACTTCAAAACAGGAAGCACCACAACTCTAGACAACCGAACACAACTTTCCTACGGCTACAAGGAAGCAATCAACGAGATGTTCTAGTAAAGACATAGATGAGCCTAGTCCTATCTTCCCGTCGAATAAGATGAGGTTGACTCAGAACTCAGAACGATGAGGGTAAGGAGAAAAAGAAGCCTTACGTTGTTCACTTTATACTCAAGTAACTATATACCAATAGAATGCTAGACTCGACTTCGACCAAGGGTTTGATAATCCTACAGACAGTCCTGCTCTGATACCAAGTCTGTCGGGACCCGGAATAGGCGTATGTAATTCCAGTCACGATACAATCACATGGAGAGCCGAGAGCCGTACCCACTTATCTAAGCAGACAAGTCCAGGAACAGAACACTGTCGGAAAGCATCGAACGTGAGGGGCATCCCATTCAGGCCGGAAGATCAACTGAGATGGGTCCTCATCGTCCGCTCAGAAGTCTAAATGCTTATGGGTGGTGAATCCCATACTCATAGACAAGTCGCCTCAACCATGTTATCGATTGAATCATAACTCTTACATAGACTTACTCCAGCCCGATCACTTAGTCGGGGTCTATGGCGGGCTCGATCATACAACAAAGTGTGCACGTGACAGAGTCACGAGAAATCGCATCGCGATGCCCCAAGCTGCGCACATCTAAGGGCCACTTGGTGTATAAAAGACCCCCAGCCAGGTCACAACTAAGGTCTCGAAAACCCATACTAAGACATGCCTGTTATAAACATACACGCAGCACACATGTCTAGTATGAACAGCAGGTATCATCACATAACTCTAAAAAGTACTCTTTATTGACTTACACATAGAGCATACAAAGATCACATGTCTGTGATCATCATTACATCATACAACAGAAGCAAATTAGGTCTGAGTACAAACAAGGTTAACAAATGGCTTAGAGATGCCTTGTAAACATATATGCCCTTCCACGAGGGACCAGACTGCTGTCTGGAACTATACTACCAAGGTCAACATCGAGCTTCACGAAGGTGACTCCATCGGGGTCCGGATTCTCATCTAAAACATAGAATAAGCAAACGTGAGTACAAAGTCGTACTCAGCAAGACTTACATCAGAACTATACTACTCATGCTCAAGTTTTCAAGGTAAAGGGAGGTGGGGTTTCAACATGCAGACGTGCCAGCTTTGACTTGGCTAGTCCTATGCTACGAGTACCAGACTTGAGGTAAGAAGCGTACACTAGTCCACTACCAAGTCTCCAATCAATACACCACTATGGATACTTCCTCGACTTCCCCACGAGGAAGCATGCCATAGCACTCACGCTTATCTTGCGAGTTTTATAAGTATCCATTGAAGTTATCAAATGATCAAGTAGAGGTCTCCAAGTAGTCCATAACCGCGGACACGGCTATTCGAATAGTTCATTAACCCTGCAGGGGTGTACATCTTCACACGCGTGTCATCACTTATCGCCTCGTTCTAGTCACCCTTCAAGTGGGTGTCGGACGTGGATGAAACCAAGGCACTAACCTCACATCACCTTCTCTAATCCAGGAGTCGACTACCTGATTTTAGCACCGCTCGAGAGTCCGGCCGGTTCCACGAAACGGACTCAGATAATGCAAGGGACCAAGACGCCACCTCTGCCATATGGTTTCACTGCCTCACACGTCCATGCACATATCTATATGATGCAACCTTTTCTTCATTCTTTTTCTATGCAAATGCCAAATGGAAAGCCCGAATCTATTGTGACTCCTGGAACGGATTGGGTACGTAAATAGGCCAAATGGGGCTCCCATAAACCCTACATGTGGTCATACTCTTTGTCTTGGATCACAAAATAGGAACTCGGGGCCTAGGGCAGTGTTCAACGAGACAACCCACTGTTTACTCCTACACAGCCTCTCATCGTTCACCTTTGTTTAGGGTGGATTCACCAACACGTTAACATCAACAACCTGTGAACATTCCATCCCGACTCACAAACAATGTAACCTCATTGTATCACTAAGCAGCAATAAGCAGTAATAGTTGCAGGGGCCACATGCTCAACATTCAACTCCTATATCTGCTAGGATTGTGGTTTGCTTAATACGGTGACAAAATGATAGGGCATGCGTCGGAATGGGTTCAACTATGCGAAAGAATGTGTCTCGGTGATCTCCTAAACATGCATAAGCGATACTGAGAGGGAAATAGGATTTTATAGACATGATCAATAGGGTTTGCTTTCCTTGCTGAAGAATAACGGGTCTTAACAGTGGTCTTCTTCTTCGGGGGTGATCGCCGTCTCGGAGGCACTGTTACCGGCACAAACATCAACAAAAGGGGGGGCAACATTGAATTTAAATGCACAATCACATGATAATGTTGTCCATGATGTGAATGCTACTGATTTGTGGCACATTTGATTTAAATGAAGTGTATTGCATTTGAAATGCAAATTCAAACTCCACATATGAATTTCAATTTAACCAAATTTCAAATGCTATTGTTTTTCCATTGTAAACCATGTGATCATGTGTTTGATATGCCTCTGATGTTCAAGTGAGATGTGGTGTATTGCAATGGTTCAAATTTGAATAGCACTTGAATTTAATTAGAATTATTTCCAATTAAGCCAAATAGCAAAAGCTACTGGTCACATTTTAAAATCAACTCAAACGGAGCTGAAAGTTGGATATTTGGATAGATTATTTTCTCCTGATCATTTTTCATATATTATATGTTAAATTTGGAGTTAATATGAATTTTCTATGAATTTCTAAAGTTTCACCTATTTTCTGTAATTTCTGGATTTCTTTAATTCTTTTCTATTTAAAATGAAACAGAGAACAACATTACTGTATCAGCATCTTAGCATGACATCAGCAGGGCTGACATGTGGGCCATGCCTGTCAGTGAGAGAGAGTTATCTCTCTGTTTAATTAAACAGAGAGGGATTTGTTTAGGTGGGGGGGCCACCTGTCATAGGGTTAGGGTTAGGATTAGCTGGGTGATTAAGGTTAATGGCCTTGGGCCCACTGGTCAGAGAGAGAGGACAGAGGTTTAGGGCTCGGGTTAGCCTGCGAGTCGCCGGAGTTCTCGCCGGAGTTGCGAGTTTGGCACGGGAGGGAGAACTGGGGGTGCTGGGGCGTTCCTCGCGGGCTCCCGCATTCGACAGAGCAAGTGGGGGTCAAGGGGGTGCTCAGGCCACGGCTGCGACGAAGGAAGCGGCGGCCGTAGCCTCTGACCATGGAGAATGGCGACAGAGGGGACGGGGAGAGGTGCTAGGAGGGGGGAAAAGGTCGGGAGCTCACGGCGGTTGCGAAGGCGAGCTCGGGGCGACCGGGGAGGAGCTGGGGGCGCCGGATTTGAGCTCGGAGATGTCGACGGCCGGCAGCGAGTTCTTGAGGCTGGAGCCGTGCTCGTGGGCGAAGACCTCGAATTGAAGGTGCCGCTAGACGCAGTCGTCTCCGGTGGACCTGCTAGACAACCTGGCTATGACGGAGAGGGCCTTTGGCCATGGCTGCGCGGCGAGGTGCTCCAGCGGGCGCTCGGGAACGGAAAACGGCGAGCTAGCGGGAGGGATGAACTGCGAGTGGAGGGGAATGGGGAAGGAGGCTTTGGGCGTCTCCGTGGCGAGACGAGGGGAAAGGGGGGCTTCTGGAGTGGCCTCGGTGGCGTGCGTCGGTGAGGAAGGAGACAAGCGGGTGGAGGTGGGCTGGGCCGCCTGGTGGCTGGGGGGGGGGATAAGTTGGGCCACTTTGCCTTCTTTGTCCTTCGTTTCTTTTTAATTATTTCTGCTCTGTGTTCACTTTGATAAATCAAATACCAAAGTATTTTTATAAATCCTCAAAACATTTATATGGTGTCATGTGACATGTAGCTAGCCACTCACAAGTTTTGGAGATTTTTGAAATTCATATAATTTGAATTTCAAATCAAATAGGGGTTCATTTAATTTTCCAAGGCACTGTTTGAAAATTAGAAAATTCCATGAGTATGGGAATGAACCCAAACCACTTTTAAAATGATCACCATCATTTATAGGAGTTTTTCAAATGTTCAAAGGATTTTTGGAAAAAGATTTTTATCTGGCCATTTGATTTAATTTCTCAGGGCTTTTCTTTTCCCCATTTTTGAATTTCTTTGAAAATTTCACATGATGCAAAGGGCACTCAAACCCTAGCACATACCTAAACTTGGGTTGTGACAACTCGCCCCCACTCACAAGAATCTCGTCCCGAGATTCAGAAGTCGGCGGGAGGAAGGAGGGGTACTCGGCACGGAGGCGGTCTTCTCTTTCCCAGTTTGCTTCTTTCTCGGAGTGATGTGAGCACTGCACTTTGAGGAACTTGATCTTCTGACGGCGAGTGACACGCTCTGCGGAATCAAGAATATGAACAGGGTACTCTCGATAAGACAGGTCATCTTGGAGATCAAGCGTTTCGTGGTCGACTTCGCGGATGGGGTCCTTGAAGCAACGCCTCAGTTGTGACACATGGAATACATCATATACTCGGGAAAGGTGCGGAGGTAGTTCAAGTTGGTAGGCAACTTCTCCACATTTAGCGAGAATGCGGAAAGGTCCGATGTAACATGGGGCCAACTTGCATTTGATACCGAAACATTGGGTTCCCTTCAGAGGAGTAACCCGAAGGTAGGCCTTCTCATCAATATTGTAGCTCTCTTATCTATGATGACGATCATAGTAGCTCATTTGACGAGACTGAGCGGCTTTCCAATGATCACGAACAATGCGAACTTGCTCTTCTACTTCCTTGATCATATCCGGTCCAAAGAGTTGTCTTTCACCGGTTTCTGACCAGTTAAGGGGTGTTCGACATCGTAGGCCATAGAGGAATTCAAAGGGAGCCATGTTCAGATTAGATTGATAGCTATTGTTATAAGAAAATTCGGCAAATGGAAGAGATTTCTCCCAATTCTTCCTGAATGAGATAACACAAGCTCTGAGCATGTCTTCCAGGATTTGATTAACCCTTTCAACTTGTCCCCTAGACTGAGGATGAAAATTTGTACTAAAGGAGAGATGAGTTCCCATAGCATTCTGAAAGCTTCCCCAGAATCTTGAGGTGAAAAGGCTAACATGATCAGAATTGATTTCCAAAGAAACACCGTGAAGAGACACAATTCTAGAGACATACAAGTCCGCTAACTGGCTAGCAGTAATAGACTCGCGAACTGGAAGGAAGTGAGCAACTTTTGAAAGTCGGTCAATGACCACGAAGATGGCATCATTTCCTTTTTGGGTTTTTGGAAAGCCGGTGATGAAGTCCATACCGACTTTGTCCCATTCCCACTCGGGAATAGACAATGGTTGAAGAGTACCAGCAGGTCTTTGGTGTTCTTCCTTAATGCGACGACAAACATCACATTCGGCAACAAATTGTGCAATGTCTCTCTTCATCCGGGTCCACGAAAATCTGTGGCGTAGATCTCGGTACATTTTTGTGCTACCGGGATGAATTGAGAGGGCTGTATCATGGGCTTCTTTGAGGATTAGTTGCCTTAGATCCCTATTCTTAGGTACTACCAAACGATTTTGAAAGAATACCGTTCCTTTGCTATTTGTGGAGAAACATTTAGCAACTCCGCTAGCAATGTTCTCCTTGATCCGGCGAACACCTCGTGCACGCCTTTGGGAAACTATGATTTGATCCTCAAGTGTTGGTTTCACCACCAAGTTGAAAAGAGATCCACGAGGAACTAACTCAAGATTGAGGTTGCGAAATTCCTCATGAAGAAGTGGTTGATACTGTTGTAACATGAGGTTGTTACAATACGACTTACAACTTAGTGCATCAGCCATGACATTGGCTTTGCCTGGGGTGTAAGAAATTCCTAAGTCATAATATTTTATCAACTCTATCCAGCGTCTTTGCCTAAGATTAAGATCTGGCTGGGTGAATATGTATTTGAGGCCTTGGTGGTCGGAATAAATCTCGCAACGATTACCAAGGAGGTAATGTCGCCAAGTCTTCAGGGCATGAACTACGACAGCGAGTTGAAGATCATGGGTAGGATAATTCTCTTCATGTGGACGCAACTGGCGTGAAGCATAAGCTACCACATGTCGATCTTGCATAAGTATGCATCCTAACCCTTGCCGTGAAGCGTCACAATAGATCTCGAAATCCCTTTTGGTTCCTGGAGGTGCAAGTACGGGTGCAGAAGTCAATCTTCTTTTTAGCTCTTGAAAGCTTTCCTCGCACTTGGGGGTCCATTGGAATTTCTTATCTTTCTTGAGGAGTTCAGTAAGATGCTTTGCAACTTTAGAAAAGTTCTCGACGAAGCGGCGACAATAGCTTGCTAAGCCAAGAAAACTCCTAAATTGCTTAACCGATTCAGGTGGAGTCCAGTCAAGGACGGCCTGAACTCTCTCCGGATTGACAGCAATGCCTTTTTCAGAAATCACGTGGCCTAAGTAGGTCACTTCTGGTAGCCAAAATTCACACTTGGAGAATTTGGCATACAGGCGATGCTATCGAAGTTTCATCAATACTAACCTCAGATGTTCTGCGTGCTCTTGTTCGTTCTTCGAGTAGATGAGAATGTCATCAAGATAAACCACAACAAATTTATCTAGGTACTCCATGAAGATCAAATTCATTAAGCGCGAGAATGTGGCGAGGGCATTGGTTAGACCGAAGGACATGACGGTGAACTCGTAAAGACCATAACGAGTAGTGAAAGCCGTCTTTGGAATGTCCTCATTTCGGATCTTGATTTGATGATAACCTAATCTCAAATCCATCTTGGAGAAGACAGAGGATCCTGCAAGTTGATCGTAAAGATCATTGATCCTGGGCAGTGGGTACTTGTTCTTTATCGTTGCTAGATTTAGCGGGCGATGGTCTATGCACATCCTATCTGTTCCATCTTTCTTCGTTACGAACATAACGGGGCAACCCCATGGCGATGAGCTAGGGCGGATGAAGCCTTTTGCCAACAAAGCTTCAAGTTGGATTTTTAGCTCAGCTAACTCAAGTGTGGCCATTCTATATGGGCGTTTGGAAATTGGGGTTGTGCCTGGTATAAGATCCACTATAAATTCTACACACCTGTCGTGTGGCTAGGTTTTAAGGGGTTGGATCTCTGGATAGCTTCCTAGAGGATGACCTAGGTTTACTAGGGGCTACAACAGATATGTCAGAGTAGCAAAGTACCCCAACACAATGTTTAGTGTGGTTCTTCTGGCTAGAAGACATCTAAACTAGGAGGAAGAACTGCAAATGCATCAATATAGGTTTCTAGAACAAAACCTACAACAAACTCTATGGAACTGTTGGGCATGCCACCTAATAATTCTTCTGGAAAGACAATCTAAATGGAAAGGAGGATTTTGCAAATGCATCAGATTATGAAGAAACCTGGAATGACTCGGACAGCATAACGGCTGTAATTGCAAGAGAAATTAAAATTCTTACAATATTGCAACAGCACTTACATAAGAAGTTCAAAACAGGAAGCACCACAACTCTAGACAACCGAACACAACTTTCCTACGGCTACAAGGAAGCAATCAACGAGATGTTCTAGTAAAGACATAGATGAGCCTAGTCCTATCTTCCCATAGAATAAGATGAGGTTGACTCAGAACTCAGAACGATGAGGGTAAGGAGAAAAAGAAGCCTTACGTTGTTCCCTTTATACTCAAGTAACTATATACCAATAGAATGCTAGACTCGACTTCGACCAAAGGTTTGATAATCCTACAGACAGTCCTGCTCTGATACCAAGTCTGTCGGGACCCGGAATAGGCGTATGTAATTCCAGTCACGATACAATCACATGGAGAGCCGAGAGACGTACCCACTTGTCTAAGCAGACAAGGCCAGGCACAGAACACTCTCGGAAAGCATCGAACGTGAGGGGCATCCCATTCAGGCCGGAAGATCAACTGAGATGGGTCCTCATCGTCCGCTCACAAGTCTAAATGCTTATGGGTGGTGAATCCCATACTCATAGACAAGTCGCCTCAACCATGTTATCGATTGAATCCTAACTCTTACATAGACTTACTCCAGCCCGATCACTTAGTCGGGGTCTATGGCGGGCTCGATCATACAACAAAGTGTGCACGTGACAGAGTCACGAGAAATCGCATCGCGATGCCCCAAGCTGCGCACATCTAAGGGCCACTTGGTGTCTAAAAGACCGCCAGCCAGGTCACAACTAAGGTCTCGAAAACCCATACTAAGACATGCCTGTTATAAACATACACGCAGCACACATGTCTAGTATGAACAACAGGTATCATCACATAACTCTACAAAGTACTCTTTATTGACTTACACATAGAGCATACAAAGATCACATGTCTGTGATCATCATTACATCATACAACGGAAGAAAATTAGGTCTGAGTACAGACAAGGTTAACAAATGTCTTAGAGAAGCCTTGTAAACATATATGCCCTTCCACGAGGGACCAGACTGCTGTCTGGAACTATACTACCAAGGTCAACATCGATCTTCACGAAGGTGACTCCATCGGGGTCCGGATTCTCATCTAAAACATAGAATAAGCAAACGTGAGTACAAAGTCGTACTCAGCAAGACTTACATCAGAACTATACTACTCATGCTCAAGTTTTCAAGGTAAAGGGAGGTGGGGTTTCAACATGCAGACGTGCCAGCTTTGACTTGGATAGTCCTATGCTACGAGTACCAGACTTGAGGTAAGAAGCGTACACGAGTCCACTACCAAGTCTCCAATCAATACACCACTATGGATACTTCCTCGACTTCCCCACGAGGAAGCATACCATAGCACTCATGCTTATCTTGCGAGTTTTATAAGTATCCATTCAAGTTATCTAATGATCAAGTAGAGGTCTCCAAGTAGTCCATACCCGCGGACACGGCTATTCGAATAGTTCATTAACCCTGCAGGGGTGTACATCTTCACACGAGTGTCATCACTTATCGCCTCGTTCTCGTCACCCTTCAAGTGGGTGTCGGACGTGGATGAAACCAAGGCACTAACCTCACATCACCTTCTCTAATCCAGGAGTCGACTACCTGAGTTTGGCACCGCTCGAGAGTCCGGCCGGTTCCACGAAACGGACTCAGATAATGCAAGGGACCGAGACGCCACCTCTGCCAGATGGTTTCCCTGCCTCACAGGTCCACCCACATATCTATATGATGCAACCTTTTCTTCATTCTTTTTCTATGCACATGCCAAATGGAAAACCTGAATCTATTGTGACTCCTGGACCGGATCGGGTATGGAAAGAGGCCAAATGGGGCTCCCATAAACCCTACATGTGGTCATACTCTTTGTCTTGGATCACAAAACAGGAACTCGGGGCCTAGGGCAGTGTTCAACGAGACAACCCACTGTGTACTCCTACACAGCCTCTCATCGTTTACCCTTGTTTAGGGTGGATTCACCAACACGTTAACATCAACAACCTGTGAACATTCCATCCCGACTCACAAACAATGTAACCTCATTGTATCACTAAGCAGCAATAAGCAGTAACAGTTGCAGGGGCCACATGCTCAACATTCAACTCCTATATCTGCTAGGATTGTGGTTTGCTTAATACGATGACAAAATGATAGGTCATGCGTCGGAATGGGTTCAACTATGCGAAAGAATGTGTCTCGGTGATCTCCTAAACATGCATAAGCGAGACTGAGAGGGAAATAGGATTTTATAGACAGTATCAATGGGGTTTGCTTGCCTTGTTGAAGAAACACGGGTCTTAACGGTGGTCTTCTTCTTCGGGGGTGATCACCGTCTCAAAAGCACTGTTACCGGCACAAACATCAACAAAAGGGGGGGGGGGCAACATTGAATTTAAATGCACAGTCACATGATAATGTTGTCCATGATGTGAATGCTACTGATTTGTGGCACATTTGATTTAAATGAAGTGTATTGCATTTTAAATGCAAATTCAAACTCCACATATGAATTTCAATTTACCCAAATTGCAAATGCTATTGTTTGTCCATTTTAAACCATGTGATCATATTTTTGATATGCCTGTGATGTTCAAGTGATATGTGGTGTATTGCAATGGTTCAAATTTGAATAGCACTTGAATTTAATTTGAATTATTTTCAATTAAGCCAAATAGAAAAAGCTACTGGTCACATTTTAAAATCAACTCAAACATATCTGAAAGTTGGATATTTGGATAGATTATTTTCTCCTGATCATTTTTCATATATTATATGTTAAATTTGGAGTTAATATGAATTTTTTATGAATTTCTAAAGTTTCACCTATTTTCTGTAATTTCTGGATTTCTTTAATTCTTTTCTATTTAAAAATAAACAGAGAAAAACATTACTGCATCAGCATGACCTCAGCATGACATCAGCAAGGCTGACATGTGGGCCATGCCTGTCAGTGAGAGAGAGTTATCTCTCTGTTTAATTAAACATAGAGGGATTTGTTTAGGTGAGGGGGGCACCTGTCATAGGGTTAGGGTTAGGATTAGCTGGGTGATTAAGGTTAATGGCCTTGGGCCCACTGGTCAGAGAGAGAGGAGAGAGGTTTAGGGCTCGGGTTAGCCGGCGAGTCGCCGGATTTGCGAGTTTGGCACAGGAGGGAGAACTGGGGGTGCTGGGGCGTTCCTCGCGGGCTGTCGCGTTCGACAGAGCAAGTGGGGGTCAAGGGGGGTGCTCAAGCCACGGCTGCGACGAAGGAAGCGGCGGCCGGAGCCTCTGACCATGGCGAATGGCGACAGAGGGGACGGGGAGAGGTGGTAGGAAGGGGGGAAAGGTCGGGAGCTCTTGGCGGTTGCGAAGGCGAGCTCGGAGCGGCCGGGGAGGAGCTGGGGGCGCCGGATTTGAGCTCGGAGGTGTTGATGGCCGGCGGCGAGTTCTTGAGGCTGGAGTCGTGCTCGTGGACGAAGACCTCGAATTGAAGGCGCCGCTAGACGCAATCGTCTCCGGTGGACCTGCTAGACAACCTGGCAACGACGGAGAGGGCCTCTGGCCATGGCTGCGCGGCGAGGTGCTCCAGCGGGCACTCGGGAACGTGCGGAAAACGGCGAGCTAGAGGGAGGGAAGAACTGCGAGTGGAGGGGAATGGGGAAGGAGGCTCTGGGCGTCTCCGTGGCGAGACGAGGGGCAAGGGGGGCTTCTGGAGTGGCCTCGGTGGCGTGCGCGGCGGTGAGCGCGCCACCGAGCTGCTTGCCCGTCGGTGAGGAAGGAGACAAGCGGGTGGAGGTGGGCTGGGGGGGATTTTTGGAAAAAGATTTTTACCTAGCCATTTGATTTAATATCTCAGGGCTTTTCTTTTCCCCATTTTTGACTTTCTTTTGAAAATTTCACATGATGCAAAGGGCACTCAAACCCTAGCACATACCTAAACTTGGGTTCTAACACAGTAGCCCGAGCCCGCCATCGCCATTGACACGAGCTCGCGCGACCACTGAGCTCCACAGCCCCCGCCGCCGTGTCAAATCGACGCGCCATCATCGACCACGCCGTTCCCCTCTTCCAATTCGGGTCGGTACGCTCGACTCGCGACGCCATCGTCACCGAACCCCTCCACGGCCGCCACCTCGCCGTCGACGATTCTAGCCGCCCCAGCTCGTCCCCGCGCATGCTACCTTCCCCTATCGACCACGGTGAGCACCGCAACCATCCCCAAGTGCTCGCTGTCGCCCGATAACCCTCTAGGTTGCGTTCCCATCTTTGTCGTGCTCCGGTCGCCGCCATGACCGCGGACATCGCACTCCCGTGTGTCCCAGCGCGCGCCGTTGACACCCATGTGCTTCCGGTGAGCTACTGAGCCCGCTTGACCACTTCACGCACGCCAAATCACGTTGGAATCGAGTCCTCGTCGACGTCCGGAAACTTCAGCCGCCGCGCTCGTCGCCGGAAAGGATTCCGACGAGCCCCGACCACCCCGAGCCCACCAAACGATGCGACTCGTCCCCAGGAACACGCAGCAGCACACCTCGTCGTGAACGGCTGACGGAATCCAGTGCAAGGTCGTCGGCGTGGCTGCCCTCGCCGCCGGCGAGCTCTCACGGTGGCTGCCAGGTTGGCCCGCTGGATTAGCCCCTAAGCCCCACCCCCTGTGCCACTTACATGTGGGCCAGGGCCCCTAATTAACGTGTTAATTAAAAACTATTGAAAATAACCCCCTGACCAACTGGCATATGGGCTCAACCCCTTAATTATCTCTTTGGATTTAATTTAAATGATAATTAACACATGAGTCTATTACAGCTAGGCCCCACCTGTCAGGTTTAATATTTAAATGAGTTTAGTTTAAATATGAGAGTATGACATGTGGGCCCTGGCTTTGTTTTAATTTAATAAAATGAATTATTAGTATTGTGAGGCTGACTAGTGGGACCCACTGGTCAGGTTTGACCAGTCAACCCCTCTGTGGATAATGTTGCATTTTAGATAATAAAAGAAATCAAAAAAATGATTTAAAATGATTTAAACTTTAAAATTCAATATATTTTAAACTGTAAGTCAGATTCAAAAACTTTATACATCAAAATTGATCAGAAAAATATAATGAATACGGATACATTATCTGTATACCAACCACACCCTTCTAACACAATGAACATCGACATCCCCCCTCCGGGTCGTCTGTCGATAATCACCCAGAGCCGGTATTTCATACCCGGATGAATTCCCGCTCCGAGCAACGCGCATTGCACTGCGTTAGAACACCGTTAACATTGCATACGTCATGCCATTTATCTCTTTGCTATGATTGATTTATATTTACTGTTTCTTCCCCCTTTGTTCTCCGGTAGACCCCGCTGCTACCGCCGACTACACCGCTGTCGGGTATGACTACTTCGTCGACAACTGTAATAGCCCACATGTAACAACCTAGCAACACCATGTAATTTACTTTCTTGTTGGACTTGTAACTTAGCATGGTGGATGTGTATGTCATTTCATGTGGTGATTTAAATTGGCTTTGAGAATGGAGTCATGTTGAGTTGTTTTCCTTTGCATCCAAAGTGGTTCAAGAAGGGCAGTCATGGAATTTTCCTTGTCACATGCTCACTTCACTTGACCCCAAACTTGGCCTAGCCATTTCTTTTGCTGTTGCAAGGGTTTTAAAACCCTCAAGAAATTTTTGCCACCACCAAAAACAGTAGCCCTAGTTCAAAGTGTTTTTGAATTCAAAAGGGGCCACATTTTTGGTGTTGCCTAAATTGGTCAAACCAATTTTGAAAAATCTAGGAAAATGCAAGGATTAAGAATTTCAAGCTCATGGAATTTTGAACCTTCTATTTTTCTCTCAAAAACTCTTCAAAGTCCTTTTCTATTTAATTTTAAATAGAAAAAGGTACTGTTTTGCTTTTGGGGATTTTTCACTGCATGAAAAATTGATCAAATCAATTTTGGGTGATCAAGCATCTTTTTAGGGGATTTTAAAAATATTTAGAATATTTTTTTCCTTTGCCCCTGTCTTTTTCTTTCCTTTTTCTTCTCTGCTGCCCACTTCTTTTTGGAAAGGGGGCCTCCCTTCCTCCCTTCTCCCCTCCAGCCCAGCTGGGCCGCCCGATTCGGCCCACCTGGAGCCGCCCGTTTCTTTTCCTTTTTCCCCTCTCTCTCTGCCGGCCGGACCCCACCTGTCATCCCCCTCCTCTGCTTTTCTCCCCCTCACGCACATGGCGCCCGTGGAGGAGAGGCTCTCCCTCGTCCACGTCGCCTCTCCCCCTCTCCTATATATGCGCCTCCCCGCTCCTCGTCCCAACCCTAGCTCCTTTCCCCCTCGAGCGCCGCCGCCTCCATCTCCTCCTTCCTCTGCATCCTGCTCGAACTCGCCATGGACAGGAGGTCCATGGCCTGAGGTCCCTGTGTGGCTCGGCTCCGTCTTCGTCTTCACTGCGTAAAGGACACCGGCGACCTTCCTCCCGAGCCCGTTCGAGCCGTCATTCCCCGCTGTGAGCTCCGATGCCCTCCCCTGTCTCCCGCAAGCGATCGTCGCCGCCGCGATTTTCCGATCCGTGTAGCTCCTGTAGATAGCATGGCGAGGCGATATTTGTTGAAAAATGGGTTCCGGATGCTCCCATGTTGCGGCTACGAGCGAGCGTCGATCCCTGGTGTACCGTGCATGTTGTGGTCGACGCCGGAACCCACGCGCGTGACACTGCGATGTCTGAATTTCTTCAGACAGCAGAGTAGCTGCTGCCTTTCTTCAGACAGCGCCTGATCCGTCTTCGATTCCGGCGGAGGCGAGCACCGAAGCAGTTCCAGGGGTGATGTAGTGCTGCATCAGTGCGCTTCGCCGTCGTTGGAGTCCTGGATCGAAGCACGGCGCCGCAAGATCCCTCCTTTTCTTCCAGCCACAGTCGACTGAACTTGAAGTTCAGTTCGGTTTCAGTTGTAGCAGCGCCTAGTAGCTAGTATGTCTTCGGAGCGAGCCGTGTTCTGTCAGAAGTCATTTAGTAGCCGAGTGGTAGAGCGCTTGGAGTCGTAGCGCGGGGTGCGGGGTTCGAATCCCCCTGGGGACGAATTAACCCCAACATTTTTGCTCCTTTTAGAGCTGGCCGTGGTATGCAGCTGGGCTTGGCCCATTAGGTGCTAGCGCGCCAGGCGGCAGGGAGCAGCAGCTGGGCTGCTGGCCGAAGCCAGCCCAAGCTGGCTGGGCTTCCCTTTTTTTTTATTCCTTTTCTTTTCTGTTTTATTTTATTCAAGTTTGAATTCAAATTCAAACTAGAGGATCACCTCCTGTTCAATTGAGGCATGCCTTATATCAATGTTGGGTAGCTTGAGCTACTGGTCCGCATAGTGGGGAGCATCTTTGCATTTGAACCCTATGATTTTGAAGCTTGGTCATTTTTGTAAAATGCCCCCCCCTGCAAATCCTTGGTTTGGCAAAGTTTGTTCATTTTCAAATTAGCCCATGCCATATATGAAATGGGGGTAGTTTTACACAAGCAATTGCATGGTGATGATGATTTGTTCATCTGAACCTTTTCAAAAATTCATGAGGTGCAATTTTGCACTCAGCCCCCTGAACTTCAGCTGAATTTGCAACTGCCCTTGCAAATTCAAAGTGAGACATGTCATATATGGTTTTGAGGTGCTTTTCTGCAAGGAGTTCAGTAGTGATGTTTTCATGATGTGTGGTGCAATTTTTGAGACATGGTGTGATCACCTAGTTCAGAAGTTTTCAGATCTGTCTGTCTGCAGCATTTCAACTCCAGTGCATTTGAAATGTTGTTCACCTAATCTTTTCAAGTTTGTTCCAAGTCATCTTCTTCTTCAAGTCAGCCCCCATCATATTGTCGTATGCATAGTGGCTGGCCTCAAACCTTTGTTGCTCCTCCCTGTGTGTCAATTTCACCGACACTACTCCGTCTCCGGAATCATTGTTTTACTTTCATGTTATCTAAATTCTTGTAATGCTTTGTTGTTCATGTCATGCTATCATGCTAATTTACACCTACGTTAAGGCTCAGACCAAAGCCATTACAATGTAAATAAAATTCATATGAAAGTGATGACTTGTCGTCATCACCTTCATTTAAACTTGACTAGACAGGGTCATACCATGTAAATAAAACTTGAACATGCCATCCTTGCTTGAATTGCATCAGTTGCTTACTTGTGTGCCTTTTCTTGCCGGTACCTTACGTTAGCACCTGAGACCGCCGAGGAGACTTACGTGGAGCTGTCCGACACCGAGCCCGAGGGTACCGTGAGTGCTGCTTCGACTACCTTACCAGGCAAGGGGGAGATCTGTGTCATTACTTTATAACTTTCTGCTCATGCCTAGCTGTAGAACTAGAACGTTGTTGCTTGATCCTATCTACCTATATGCCATGTTTAAAACCATACAGCCATGATCCCCACATCCCAGCAAACCATTGTACTGCTAGGTTACCGCTGCTCAGCCATTGCTTAGTATGGATAGAAAACTTGCTGCTTACCATATATAATTATGGTTGGGATATCATGCTATAAAAGAAGTTGGTTGATATTTATTACTGTTAAATGATGTTAATTTATATTCGACGAAAGGTGGAAGGCTGGACTGTTCCCGTCTGGTGCCTTGTTCCATTTGAGTCACCTAGGACCCAAGTTCCGGGTATTGTGTTTCTTGACGAGCGTGCCTAATCGTGTGTGGGGTTTTATGGGGCCCCCTTGTCTTACCTACCTAGCTTCGTACATTCTAGTGGTGGCCCAAGCTGATTTACATTTGCAACGTGTGTGTGCTGGTTGGATCCCCAGTTGTTTCCAAACCAAACCAGGGCCAGGAGGACATAGTTTCTTGGCTGGCCCAAACAGACCGGCCGAGGACCCAGTCTCATAAGAGAACTAACCGGTAATCCAAACCCGAGTTATACGGTAGAGTCCGATTCGAGAGCGTGGCCAGCTTTTGAGTTGGGTGTCGACTCCCCGGGGACCACCCGGATATGTGTGTTGTTAGTTAGAGGGACTCTGACGTTCCGGAGTTTCAGGCGCTTACCTAGCCAAGTGGAAACCGGGCGTACATGCGACGTCTATAATGGACAGTTGGTACACCCCTGCAGGGTAAATCTTTTTGAAAAGCCGTATCCGCGGTTATGGACTACTTGAGACCTACTCCTTGTTCATAGAATAACATCAATGAAAATCATGTTATAAAACTTGACAAACCGTGTGCGTGCCTTGGTTGTCTTTCTTCGTCCAGGGGGACCGAGAGAGAAACGAGGTTGTGTTATGTTTGCGTAAGTAGGTGAATAGCCGACCCATGACACGTTGTCAACATAACTTCTTGGATCTCACCTCATTTCTGATAGAACGTGTAGCCACCATATATGCTAGCACGGCCGCAAACTGTCTATATCTTTACCATACCTGTAGCGTTAGTTATTCCGTAATGACATGTTCTCACCCCCGTTTACATTTCTGCCTTTACCGCTTTGCCTGATCGGCCGCTGCAGTGGACTACTACCTCGACCCCAGCACCGGACGATACTTCGTGGAGGTGCCACCGGAGGATGACGACGAGTACGACTACATCGACCAATAGGATCCTTAGTTGGGCTCAGACGTTCCCGTGGGTGGATTTATGTGTAGCCCTCTCTAGGGAAATTTGGATCCTGACCGTACTCGGTCCCTACTATGCTTTTGCTTGATGTATTGATGTACTGATCGGATGTACTCTTGGTGATATTATATATTTAGACAGTGGCGTTGTATGCCCTGCTCTATTATCTCTATATGTATTTCCTTTTCTGTAGAGTTGTGTTTTTATACCTGTTGTCGAGAATCCGGCAGCGACACGAGTGCGAGTGTCGTGCGCCGGTGGCGTTTGATGCGCTTCTAACTCCGACCGGATGCGAAAGCGATTAGTTAGAGTTAGTACCGCATCAGGGGCCTTACAACTTGGTATCAGAGCAGGACTGACTGTAGGACCCTTTACTGGTCGAAGTTGAGTCTAGAAACTATTTTGGTAGTTATATAGGAAAAATCTCGGAGAGTAGGACCTCTTTCTGTTTTCTCCTCATCCCACCCTCCCACCCCTTTTTCCATGAGGAAGTGAAACGATGTTTTGTCTCTGCAACTTATCCCCTTTCAAAACAATCTAGGTTCTCGTTTACATGACACTCCGATTCCTCTATAATTTTTTTGCTAGCGACGAGATGTGTTGGCTTCTTTGAGACCACTGAGCCGCCACTTGGGGTTGACTGCTCTACCTCGCTTACGGCGTACCCCTGGTGAACCGTCCATACAGGATTGGCGGGAATCCTATCGTAATATGGATGTGGTGTCTTTCCCCTATGGACGACCGTGATGGCGGGCCGCTCAGGGCAGATGTCTCATTGTCAGGTTTCCAACCGCTCGTATATATTGTTGTGTGCTCGCTAGCAGAAGATTATCTGGGATTCGGATGTTCTTGGTTTGGGAATTCCAGTAGCACCTAGTTATCGACTTTCCGGGTTAACCTTGGTGGAATTTCAGCCTTCGGCTTTCTCATACCTCGTGAGGAAGTTTTGTTGTCAATTTTGCTTTAACTTCTGGTTACTTCAAAGATTCGTTCATGTTCTCATAAGTGTTCCTGTATACAGGATGCCAAGAGCGAACATGCCGCCGCCAGAGAACCCTATCCTTGGGGAGGCTATAGCCGCAGTGGCTCAGGGCACAGCTGCGATCCTTCAGATGCTGCAGAACCAGGGTGCTCAGAGGAATGATCGTCCACAATACACCACACTGCAGCAGTTCCTTGCGATCAGCCCACCCAGGTTCTCCGAGGCTCGATACCCGCTGGAGGCGGATGACTGGATTACAGAGATCAAGAAGCACTTCAATGCCAACACCGTCAGACCCGTCGACTACGTCACCTTCACCTCCTTCCAGCTTCAGGGTGCCGCGGGCAGTTGGTTCTCGACGTACAAGGCAAACAAGGGTGATGCAGAGATCACGTGGGATGACTTCGTCAAGGATTTCAGAGCTGCTCATATCCCCAGTGGTCTGATCGAGAGGAAGCGCGAGGAGTTCTTAGCTCTGAGGCAGGGGGACAGGTCTGTGCAGGAGTATAACCTGGCCTTCGTCAGGCTTGCCAGGTATGCTCCAGAGGAGGTCTCGTCAGAGGCCAAACGCATTGCCATGTTCCGCGGTGGTCTTGCCCCGGACATCAAGTATGCGCTCACCTTGTCCACGCCAAGCCTGTTCTCAGAGTTCGTCGACCAGGCTATCAGACAGGAGTCAGCTGAGGCAGAGCGTTCCGCAGAGAAGAGGAAGCAGAGAGAGCACAGTTCAGCAGTGATGGTCCACAAGAAGGCCAAGTCCTGGGTTACAGAGTCACAGCCTCAGCCGCAGCGCCAGCAGTTCCAGCAGAGGGGGGCAGTTGTCCGCACTTTTGCCCACCCTCCCGTCCCAGTGCAGCACGGACCTCGCTCTACTCCACCTTACGCGAGGCCGCCTGCTCAACAGAGCCAGCCCAGGCCAGAGATCACGTGCTTCAAGTGTGGCAAGCCGGGCCACAAGTCTCCGCAGTGCATCGACCCTCGTTACGCCAGGCTGCCTCCGCCTCCGCGTCGCTCTACACCGAGCAACGCGATGATGCGGGCCCAGCCACGAGCAGTCAGGGTGAACAACGTGACCGTCGCAGAGGCCCAGCAGTCGTCTGAGATTGTGCTTGGTAGGTTGCTTGTATGTTCAGTTCCAGCTTCAGTGTTGTTCGATTCCGGAGCTTCCCATTCCTTCATGTCCGATGCTTTTGCCAGTTCACTTGACCTTCCGCGTGAGAGGTTGCCTATACCTCTAGCAATTGTTTCTCCAGGCTCGAGGATGCAGTCAGCGGGCAGCATCCCAGATGTGCAGATTTGTATCCAAGGAGCCAGCTTTTCCTCGTCTCAGATTGTCTTGCCCCGTTCAGACATTGATGTCATTTTGGGCATGGATTGTCTTGTTAAGTACAAGGCCAAGATTGATTGTCCGTCCAAGACCGTGTTGCTGACGCACGATTCAGGCGCAGAGATTTGGTACACTTGTGGCTCGACAGTGGGATCAGCACAGTTGTACGCTCTGAACGCTGGAGTGGCTCCATTGATCGAGGAGGTCAGAGTTGTTCGAGAGTTCCCAGATGTCTTTCCAGAGGAGTTGCCAGGTATTCCACCCGTGCGTGCTATTGAGTTCGTGATCGAGCTAGAACCTGGTACACAGCCGATATCTCGGCAACCTTACAAGATGTGTCCGGAAGAGCTGATTGAGTTGAAAGAGCAGTTGGTGAAGCTTGAGAAGGATGGGCTCATTCGTCTGAGCACTTCCCCTTGGGGTGCCCCGTGTCTTTTTGTGAAGAAGAAAGATGGTACTAGCCGGTTGGTTCAAGACTACCGTGGTATCAACAAGAATACGATCAAAAACAAATACCCTTTTCCCAACATCAATGACTTGTTTGAACAGTTGCATGGAGCAAAGGTGTTTTCAAAGCTTGATCTAAAGATGGGGTACCACCAGATTCGTGTCCGTGAGGACGACATCCCCAAGACAGCCTTCCGCACTCGTTATGGACTGTACGAGTTTACGGTCATGACGTTTGGATTTTCAAATGCACCTCCGACGTTCATGAGGGCCATGAACTATCTATTCCAAGAATGGCTAGACGTGTTCGTACTCCTCTACCTCGACGACATCCTTGTCTTTTCCAAGTCAGAGGCAGAGCATGAGGAGCATCTCAGATTGGTGTTGCAGAAGTTGAGAGATCATCAGTTTTATGCCAAGTTCTCCAAGTGTGAATTCTGGATGAATAAGGTCAACTTCCTTGGCCATGTCATTTCTTCAGAGGGCATTGCTGTTGACCCAGACAGAGTCCGGACGATTCAAGATTGGACTCCGCCGAAAAATGTCAAGCAGCTGAGGAGTTTTCTCGGACTTGCCAGCTATTGCAGGAAGTTTGTCGAGAATTTCTCCAAGATAGCAAAACCGATGACGGAGTTGTTGTGCAAGGGCAAGAAGTACTCTTGGTCACAGGCTTGCCAGGAAGCTTTTGATGAGTTGAAGATAAGGCTGACCACAGCTCCGATCCTTACGCCGCCAGATGAGTCGCAGCCGTTTCAAGTGTTCTGTGACGCCTCGTTGAATGGCCTTGGCGGAGTGTTGATGCAGGGAAAGAGTATTGTGGCTTACACCTCCAGACAGTTGAAGCAGGCTGAGAGGAACTACCCGACCCACGGTCTTGAGCTGGCTGCAGTGATTCATGCGTTGGTTACGTGGCGACACCTCCTCCTAGGGAGGAAGGTTGATGTGTTCACCGATCACAAAAGCTTAAAGTACTTGTTCACGCAGCCTAACCTGAACTTGAGGCAAAGGAGGTGGCTCGAGACTATTACTGAGTACTCCGTGGATATTCAGTATACGCCTGGCAAGGCGAATGTCATAGCCGATGCGTTGAGCCGCAAGGGTGATTGCAACAGTGTCCAGGTGCAGAGGATACACCCTGATTTGTGTGAGGCCTTTCGAAGGCTCAATCTTGAGCTAGTTCCAGTAGGCTATCTAGCCAACCTTGTGGTAGAGCCCACTATCCGTGAGAAGATTCGTGAGGCTCAGTCTGGTAGCTTGATGATTCAGAAAGTCAAGCAGGGTGTTGCCGCCTCAGTTCCGAAGTACGGTTGCTTTTCAGTGCATAATGACGGCACCGTGATGTTCGAGGAGAGAGTTGTTGTTCCCAAAGAAGGAGGTCTCAGAGAGGTCATATTGAAAGAAGCCCATGACTCAAAGCTGTCTATCCACCCTGGTAGCACCAAGATGTATCAGGACCTCAAGCAGAGCTTTTGGTGGACTCGTATGAAGCGGGATGTTGCCCGTTTTGTCTCCCAGTGTGATGTGTGTAGGAGAGTGAAAGCACAGCATCAGAAGCCTGCAGGGCTACTTCAACCAATTGAAATTCCGGAGTGGAAATGGGACCACATTGAGATGGATTTCATCATAGGTTTTCCTTTGTCGCAGAAGAAGAACAATGCCATCTTTGTTGTCATTGACAATCTCTCCAAAGTTGCCCACTTCTTTCCAGTGAAGGACTCCGTTTCAGCAGCTCAGTTGGCGGATTTGTATACCGCACGAGTTGTATCTTTGCATGGCATCCCCAAGAAGATCAGTTCTGACCGAGGCAGTCTTTTCACCTCCAAGTTCTGGCAGGCCTTCCAAAAGGCCATTGGTACGACAGTGTTGTTCAGTACCGCTTATCACCCTCAGACCAGTGGGCAGGTTGAGCGTGTGAATCAAATTCTTGAGGACATGTTGAGGGCATGTGTCATCTCTTTTGGCATGAAGTGGGAAGAATGCTTGCCATATGCTGAGTTCTCGTACAACAACAACTATCAAGCCAGTCTACAAGCAGCGCCGTTTGAAGTCTTGTATGGCAGGAAGTGCAGGACACCTTTGAACTGGTCCGAGACAGGCGAGAGGCAGTTGTTCGGTCCAGATGTGATCCAAGAGGCAGAAGACAGAGTGAAAATTGTCCGAGAGAACCTAAAGGCAGCACAGTCTAGGCAGAAGGCCTATTATGACAAGAAGCACCGTGGCGTTGACTTCAAAGTGGGTGACTTCGCATACCTCAAAGTGTCTCCACTTCGAGGCACTCACCGCTTTGGGATCAAGGGCAAGTTGGCTCCCAGGTTCGTTGGTCCGTTCCGCATCCTCGAGACTCGGGGACCTCTTGCGTTCCGCCTCGAACTTCCAGACAGCTTGGCTATGGTACATGATGTGTTCCATCTGTCTCAGTTGAAGAAATGTTTCAAGCAGCCAGAGCAGGCAGTGGACTTGGGCATGATCCAGCTCAGTGCGGATCTTTCTTACTCAGAGCGTCCAGTCCGTGTTCTTGACTCGTCCGAGCGCAGGACTCGCAACAAGACCGTCAAGTTCCTCAAGGTGCAGTGGGCACATCACTCGGAGAAGGAAGCAACGTGGGAGCGTGAAGATCATCTTCGTTCTGAGTATCCCGAGCTCTTTCTTGCTTAGATCTCGGGACGAGATCCTATGTTGGTAGGGGAGAGCTGTAACAGCCCACATGTAACAACCTGGCAACACCATGTAATTTACTTTCTTGTTGGACTTGTAACTTAGCATGGTGGATGTGTATGTCATTTCATCTGGTGATTTAAATTGGCTTTGAGAATGGAGTCATGTTGAGTTGTTTTCCTTTGCATCCAAAGTGGTTCAAGAAGGGCAGTCATGGAATTTTCCTTGTCACATGCTCACTTCACTTGACCCCAAACTTGGCCTAGCCATTTCTTTTGCTGTTGCAAGGGTTTTAAAACCCTCAAGGCATTTTTGCCACCACCAAAAACAGTAGCCCTAGTTCAAAGTGTTTTTGAATTCAAAAGGGGCCACATTTTTGCTGTTGCCTAAATTGGTCAAACCAATTTTGAAAAATCTAGGAAAATGCAAGGATTAAGAATTTCAAGCTCATGGAATTTTGAACCTTCTATTTTTCTCTCCAAAACTCTTCAAAGTCCTTTTCTATTTAATTTTAAATAGAAAAAGGTACTGTTTTTCTTTTGGGGATTTTTCACTGCATGAAAAATTGATCAAATCAATTTTGGGTGATCAAGCATCTTTTTAGGGGATTTTAAAAATATTTAGAATATTTTTTTTCCTTTGCCCCTGTCTTTTTCTTTTCTTTTTCTTCTCTGCTGCCCACTTCTTTTTGGAAAGGGGGCCTCCCTTCCTCCCTTCTCCCCTCCAGCCCAGCTGGGCCGCCCGATTCGGCCCACCTGGAGCCGCCCGTTTCTTTTCCTTTTTCCCCTCTCTCTCTGCCGGCCGGACCCCACCTGTCATCCCCCTCCTCTGCTTTTCTCCCCCTCATGCACATGGCGCCCGTGGAGGAGAGGCTCTCCCTCGTCCACGTCGCCTCTCCCCCTCTCCTATATATGCGCCTCCCCGCTCCTCGTCCCAACCCTAGCTCCTTTCCCCCTCGAGCGCCGCCGCCTCCATCTCCTCCTTCCTCTGCATCCTGCTCGAACTCGCCATGGACAGGAGGTCCATGGCCTGAGGTCCCTGTGTGGCTCGGCTCCGTCTTCGTCTTCACTGCGTAAAGGACACCGGCGACCTTCCTCCCGAGCCCGTTCGAGCCGTCGTTCCCCGCTGTGAGCTCCGATCCCCTCCCCTGTCTCCCGCAAGCGATCGTCGCCGCCGCGATTTTCCGATCCGTGTAGCTCCTGTAGATAGCATGGCGAGGCGATATTTGTTGAAAAATGGGTTCCGGATGCTCCCATGTTGCGGCTACGAGCGAGCGTCGCTCCCTGGTGTACCGTGCATGTTGTGGTCGACGCCGGAACCCACGCGCGTGACACTGCGATGTCTGAATTTCTTCAGACAGTAGAGCAGTTGCTGCCTTTCTTCAGACAGCGCCTGATCCGTCTTCGATTCCGGGGGAGGCGAGCACCAAAGCAGTTCCAGGGGTGATGCAGTGCTGCATCAGTGCGCTGCGCCGTCATTGGAGTCCTGGATCGAAGCACGGCGCCGCAAGATCCCTCCTTTTCTTCCAGCCACAGTCGACTGAACTTGAAGTTCAGTTCGGTTTCAGTTGTAGCAGCGCCTAGTAGCTAGTATGTCTTCAGAGCGAGCCGTGTTCTGTCAGAAGTCGTTTAGTAGCCGAGTGGTAGAGCGCTTGGAGTCGTAGCGCGGGGTGCGGGGTTCGAATCCCCCTGGGGACGAATTAACCCCAAAATTTTTGCTCCTTTTAGAGCTGGCCGTGGTATGCAGCTGGGCTTGGCCCATTAGGTGCTAGCGCGCCAGGCGGCAGGGAGCAGCAGCTGGGCTGCTGCTGGCCGAAGCCAGCCCAAGCTGGCTGGGCTTCCCTTTTTTTTATTCCTTTTCCTTTCTGTTTTATTTTATTCAAGTTTGAATTCAAATTCAAACTAGAGGATCACCTCCTGTTCAATTGAGGCATGCCTTATATCAATGTTGGGTAGCTTGAGCTACTGGTCAGCATAGTGGGGAGCATCTTCGCATTTGAACCCTATGATTTTGAAGCTTGGTCATTTTTGTAAAATGCCCCCCCCTGCAAATCCTTGGTTTGGCAAAGTTTGTTCATTTTCAAATTAGCCCATGCCATATATGAAATGGGGGTAGTTTTACACAAGCAATTGAATGGTGATGATGATTTGTTCATCTGAACCTTTTCAAAAATTCATGAGGTGCAATTTTGCACTCAGCCCCCTGAACTTCAGCTGAATTTGCAACTGCCCTTGCAAATTCAAACTGAGACATGTCATATATGGTTTTGAGGTGCTTTTCTGCAAGGAGTTCAGTAGTGATGTTTTCATGATGTGTGGTGCAATTTTTGAGACAGGGTGAGATCACCTAGTTCAGAAGTTTTTAGATCTGTCTGTTTGCAGCATTTCAACTCCAGTGCATTTGAAATGTTGTTCACCTGATCTTTTCAAGTTTGTTCCAAGTCATCTTCTTCTTCAAGTCAGCCCCCATCATATTGTCATATGCATAGTGGCTGGCCTCAAACCTTTGTTGCTCCTCCCTGTGTGTCAATTTCACCGACACTACTCCGTCTCCGGAATCATTGTTTTACTTTCATGTTATCTAAATTCTTGTAATGCTTTGTTGTTCATGTCATGCTATCATGCTAATTTACACCTACGTTAAGGCTCAGACCAAAGCCATTACAATGTAAATAAAATGCATATGAAAGTGATGACTTGTCGTCATCACCTTCATTTAAACTTGACTAGACAGGGTCATACCATGTAAATAAAACTTGAACATGCCATCCTTGCTTGAATTGCATCAGTTGCTTACTTGTGTGCCTTTTCTTGCCGGTACCTTACGTTAGCACCTGAGACCGCCGAGGAGACTTACGTGGAGCTGTCCGACACCGAGACCGAGGGTACCGTGAGTGCTTCTTCGACTACCTTACCAGGCAAGGGGGAGATCTGTGTCATTACTTTATAACTTTCTGCTCATGCCTAGCTGTAGAACTAGAACGTTGTTGCTTGATCCTATCTACCTATATGCCATGTTTAAAACCATACAGCCATGATCCCCACATCCCAGCAAACCATTGTACTGCTAGGTTACCGCTGCTCAGCCATTGCTTAGTATGGATAGAAAACTTGCTGCTTACCTTATATAATTATGGTTGGGATATCATGCTATAAAAGAAGTTGGTTGATATTTATTACTGTTAAATGATATTAATTTATATTCGATGAAAGGTGGAAGGCTGGACTGTTCCCGTCTGGTGCCTTGTTCCATTTGAGTCACCTAGGACCCGAGTTCCGGGTATTGTGTTTCTTGACGAGCGTGCCTAATCGTGTGTGGGGTTTTATGGGGCCCCCTTGTCTTACCTACCTAGCTTCGTACATTCTAGTGGTGGCCCAAGCTGATTTACATTTGCAACGTGTGTGTGCTGGTTGGATCCCCAGTTGTTTCCAAACCAAACTAGGGCCAGGAGGACATAGTTTCTTGGCTGGCCCAAACAGACCGGCCGAGGACCCAGTCTCATAAGAGAACTAACCGGTAATCCAAACCCGAGTTATACGGTAGAGTCCGATTCGAGAGCGTGGCCAGCTTTTGAGTTGGGTGTCGACTCCCCGGGGGCCACCCGGATATGTGTGTTGTTAGTTAGAGGGACTCTGACGTTCCGGAGTTTCAGGCGCTTACCTAGCCAAGTGGAAACCGGGCGTACATGCGACGTCTATAATGGACAGTTGGTACACCCCTGCAGGGTAAATCTTTTTGAAAAGCCGTATCCGCGGTTATGGACTACTTGAGACCTACTCCTTGTTCATAGAATAACATCAATGAAAATCATGTTATAAAACTTGACAAACCGTGTGCGTGCCTTGGTTGTCTTTCTTCGTCCAGGGGGACCGAGAGAGAAACGAGGTTGTGTTATGTTTGCGTAAGTAGGTGAATAGCCGACCCATGACACGTTGTCAACATAACTTCTTGGATCTCACCTCATTTCTGATAGAACGTGTAGCCACCATATATGCTAGCACGGCCGCAAACTGTCTATATCTTTACCATACCTGTAGCGTTAGTTATTCCGTAATGACATGTTCTCACCCCCGTTTAAATTTCTGCCTTTACCGCTTTGCCTGATCGGCCGCTGCAGTGGACTACTACCTCGACCCCAGCACCGGACGATACTTCGTGGAGGTGCCCCCGGAGGATGACGATGAGTACGACTACATCGACCAGTAGGATCCTTAGTTGGGCTCAGACGTTCCCGTGGGTGGATTTATGTGTAGCCCTCTCTAGGGCAATTTGGATCCTGACCGTACTCGGTCCCTACTATGCTTCCGCTTGATGTATTGATGTACTGATCGGATGTACTCTTGGTGATATTATATATTTAGACAGTGGCGTTGTATGCCCTGCTCTATTATCTCTATATGTATTTCCTTTTCTGTAGAGTTGTGTTTTTATACCTGTTGTCGAGAATCCGGCAGCGACACGAGTGCGAGTGTCGTGCGCCGGTGGCGTTTGATGCGCTTCTAACTCCGACCAGACGCGAAAGCGACTAGTTAGAGTTAGTACCGCATCAGGGGCCTTACAACAACCCTACCCCTACCGTCGAGCTTCCAGGCAAGCAGAGCCATTCTTTTCCCCAGATATCGCCTATCTTTACCATACATTTCTTGCACTAGGCATTACCGTTGCTGCTACGATTACAATCATATTCAATTGCATAGCCTATTTTTGTCGCCCCTTGACGTACCTCCTTTATCCTATGCTGTCTATTATAATTATGCATTATTCAGCAGTGAGCCCTGTGCATTGTTAGCTAGGATTAGATAGCGGACCGTGACCACTCAGGGGAGTGACGCGGATACAAATTATTACAAATGCACAGGTACGGTACAATGCAGACACCGCCTAAGGCCCCCTAGTTCGGCTCTGCCGAGCCACCATCAAGTGTGTTATCAAGGAGTAACCCTTGTACTCCACTCGTTGCTGTCTCTGTATATAGCTGCTCTAGGTACTTGAGCAACAATTGTCCTTAAAGCTAAGAGTCGGGCGACTCAACGGTGCCCGCGAGCGATGTTACTGGCGTGCTTGGCCCCTGCTCGTATCTCGCGAGAGTTACCAAACCACGAAAAGTCGAGCTCTACCAAGAGCACACGCGAGACATGGTAAGGAGACGGTTCACCTTGTTGGTAACCGCAAGATTTGACGGGACGACAGGGCAGGTCCCGACGTTACTGGTGGACCTTGTTGCTGATCGTTGTCCGTTGTGTTGTTAGTCAGACAGCGATAACGGTTGTCTATGAGATAATATAAATGCTAAATGGTTCGGCGGATGACTTGACAGACCCGTTGGTCTGTACGCACTACCTACACGTGGGATTACTGTGTAGGCCCTCCGCGTCGTAGTTCGTCCGAAAGCTCTTCAGATGTCAGCAGTACCACGGGCTAATTTCCGGGAAGCGGTCTTGTCTTCTTTGCTTCAGCAGGTGTGTTTGGATTTGCTTTTTCTTCACCGACCAGTCTCATACCGTGCATGATCGTGTCAGGGTGAGGGATCTAGACCCCTGAGCGCATAGGATATAGTCCGGCGGATAGCCTCTCTGCTGAGCCTAGGATGGGCTGCGATGTGTCGGATAGCCTCGGTGGGGCATTCGCTAACAAGGTGTATGCCACCCTGGAGATCCGAGCGTGCAGGCTGAACAGTAGTGCACCCCTGCAGGGAGTTTAATCTATTCGAATAGCCGTGTCCACGGTAACAGGACGCTTTATGCTGAAGCTGGACCTTACCACTACAAACTACTACTATTGAACTGTATGGTTCCGGGTTTTCTTCCTCACAGGGAAGTCGAGGAGGGGAACTCGGAGGCATTATTATTATTAATCATTACAACTTACTATTATACAATGCTGCATCAACTTCTGCTTCATTGTTACTTTATGCTTTATATAAACTGTTGGCTGTTCTGTTCTTGTGCTGCAAGACTCGTCAGAAGATGCTACTCTTCGATAGGCCTAGCTTCTTACCCTTATTCTGATTTCTACCTAGCAGTCCACTATATACAGCCTCCCCTTTCCATTTGATACAAATGTATAAATGCTTAGTAGCGGACGTAACACTCGCGGGTATGCTAGATACCCACCCTTGCTTTATTTCCCCCTTTATGTTTTTCCTGATCGGCCGCTGCAGTCGACGTTGGAGCCCAGGAGCAGGAGTACCCCGGAGGTGCCTACTACTACGTCGAGCCCCCTTTTGACCAGGACCAGGAGTAGTTTCGGAGGCTCCCAGGCAGGAGGCCTTGCCTTTTCGATCTGTATCTCTGATGTTATTTGTGCTAGCCTTCTTAAGGCAAAACTTGACTAACTATGTTTGTACTCATATATTATGGCTTGTATAACTTATGTATTCGGGTCCGTGTGACCCCCTTGTAACAACCCAGATTTCATAAAAATTAAAAATTTTGTTTTCGGTGTGAATTGTTTGATTATTTAATTTGGTTGCGGTGTTTGCATCCCTGATTTATCGATCGGCGATTATTTCCCCCCTCTTATCTTGTACCGGACGGAGACCGACCCTTGGCACCTTGACGCTCGACCTTTGCGACATCGGGTTTCACCCGATCACCGTCACAAAAACCGCACGAGACCAGCCGTAGCCAACAGAACGAAAACCCCCGTTTAATAAGTAAACGGGATACTTTCATAGCGCATCGGAAAGTGTTCTCTAAACGGTTACAACGTGAGGTGAACGCCGCCGGCTCGATGCCCTGATCGCGCAGTTCGAAGTTTTACCCAAATCGGAGGTCCTGCGGACCCCCGGCGGTCAGAAACGTAAACACCGCGCGCGAGAGAGAAAAACCGGTGATGTTTATGCAAACTGTCAGCCACCTGGGCTATATAAAGACCACCACACTGCCACCCCTTTCTAGGGTTTCCCAAAGCCAAAATTGCAGCCACCCCCTCCACTTTGCCCCAATCTGCCCAATAGAACCTCAATTTTCGTCCAAACCCTAGCCCAGATCTGGATTTTGCCTCCCAAGCCATCTGGACCGTCAGATCTCGCGATCCGACGGCCCAGAGGCCGCTACGTCACCACCCTGCCTCCACCTCCCATCTCCTCTCTCTCCTCCCGAGCGCCGCCAGCTATGGAGCCGATCGCCGCTGCCGCTTCCTCCGGCCAGCCGGGCCGCCGGCGACCCCTCTCCTCCTCCCGCGCCTCCCCTTTTCCCTCATCTCCTCTAACTACCCTCCTCTCCGCAGAGCCGCCGGCCGCCGAAGCCCCGCCATGGCCATGGCCGAAGCTCAAGGAACTCCTCAGCTTCCACCATGGAGAGATCAAGCGGGAGCTCGCCTTGCGCCCCCAAGCCCCGGCCTGCGACCAGGATCAGGCGGATCCGGCCGTCGATCCACCTCCTCGCCGCCTCCTTGCGCCGCCCACGCCCCCTCACCGGAGAGCCGCCGCACGCGGGCGCCACCACCGTTTGGGATCGGGAGGAGGTCCCGTGCGCCGCTCGCCTGCCAGGTGGTCCGGCCCAACGACGGCCACCGCAGCCCAGCCCATCGCCTCCACGCAGCCCAGGAGCCACGACCCACCTCGCCTCTCCAGGCCGCCTGATGGGCCGAGCCGTTTGGGGTGAGGCCCTTCTATTTTTTTTCTGTTGTTTACCCCTGTAAATTTTTCTAAGTCTGGAATTTCCTGTGTGCTGATGGATGTTTGCGCTGTAGTTTGCGAGTATATGGTAGCTCGGATCACGTTGCGCCCAAAAGGAAAATTGTTTAGAATTGTGTGTACTTCAGTTCATCTTTTGTGAGAATTTTTCTTTGAAGCCATCTAGAATTCTACTAATTTCTGTCATGTGCTCCTTCTGTTATTTTATTGCAAGTTTGCATGATGATTGTGACACATCCATGAGGCCTATTGCATTGATTCTTGTTGCATACTGTTAAGCATCATGTCTACTTTCATTATATGTATTGCATTGTCATGTTTACATTCCTGGTCATAGATATGTTTATCTCCAAAGTTGTTATGCCACTATTTTTGACAGCAACCTCTATTTTTAACTAAGTCTGTAACTTTCCGATGCCATGTTGCATGCTTAATATCTTTCGATATGTTATGTCTATGACCTTGATTCTTATTTGTACCTGATTACCATCATGTCTAGTTCATGCTCATATATTGCTATGTCATGTTGCTGCACTTTTGCATATAGTTTTGCTCATGTTTATAGAGCATGAAAATAACAGTTTCTGCCATGATTTCCTGATTTTCACTAAGTCCTTGATCAGGAATGTTTTATAGCTTTTTGTGTTGCTTGTAATTAGTGAACTATGATGTCTATTTGCATGATTCCTTTTGCCATGCCTTCCCTGCCATGTCTACTTTAGTTTCATATCATTTTCGTGCATGTTTACATTCATTATCCCGTTTATCCATTGCTCTAAAGTGTGCTTCCTGGTGTTGGCAGATTGTGTTCCAAACTTGTTTTGCTTGTATCTTTTTAACCGTAACTCCGTTTGGGGTGTTCTTTATATGTAACTTGATTAGTTTTTCGTGTAATGTGTGTTTATGCTATTTTTTTCTGCTGTTAACCAACCTAAAATATGGTTTAGGTCAGAACAGTACCAAACACTTAAATTATCGTGGAGCACTTAGTGTTATGCCATGTTTAGGATTGTGCCTCACTTAAATTGACTAGCATAGATAGTTTACTTTGTGCTTCATCTCTTGTCATGTTTGTGTGCTATGCCATGCTTGAGTGATATGCCATCTTAACAACCTTGCTCATCTTGTGTAGCTAAACAACTTGAACCTTTCTAAATGTGCGGTATCATCGTGTGTGACGAGTACTCCACTTAACCTGTTAGTAACCTCTCTCGACGCTAGGTGCGATGTCTCGTGTTGCTTCATAGTAATAGATGCTTGCTTGTTGAATGCTTTCTAGTGTTTATCATCTTGTCTGCTTCTGCGGGTACCCTAGGAGATGATGCGAGCTTGCGATCAACTACACCTTCGGAACCCGACTTATCAACAGGCAAGAACTATAAATTACTTATGATCCATTCTATTTCAACCAGCGGTTTGCATGCTAGTCTAGGATAGGTTTGATGTTTGATCCTACCACATGTTTACAGCCTCTTTCAAACCGATACAGCCATGTCCCCCTCCCAGCAAACCATGTACTGATATGTTACTATTGCTCGTTGCTCAGCCTCTGCTTAGTATGCAGGCTTAGGATGCTACCATGTTACCCTGTTACTCATTGGTTTTGGGCTATCACATTATTATATTGTTGTTGATGATATGATTATTATAACGTTGACTATATTTGACGAAGGATGGAAGGTCTAGGATATCCCGCCCCGGCGCTTTGTTCCATTCGAGTCACCTAGGATCCGAGTTCTGGGTATTGGTTTTAAGACCGAGCATGCCTAACCGCGTGTGGGATGCTATGGGGTCCCCTTTTCTTACCTATCTAGCCTCAAACATTTCTAGAGGTGGCCCAAGCTGATTTTACCATTTGCAAACCATGAATATATGCCTGTCTGGTCGCTCCTAGCAGATATCCTTTAAAATAACCTGGTCCAGCGGAGACATAGTTCCTCTGTTGGTCCACACCTGGTGAGCTAGAGGCCTGCACACATGTGAGGGGATCAGTTACCTCGACCTTGGCCAGACGGAAGAGTCCGATCCGAGAGTGTGGCCAGCTTTTGGATTGGGTGTCGACTCCCCGGGGGCCACCCCGATTTGTTCGTTGTTAGCTAGAGGGACCAGTCGTTTCGGATCTCTCGGAACTAAATCATAAAATGGTTGCCTATGATGGGTAGCAACTAAGAGTGATGGTCATGCGTGCGGAGCCTTGTAATGGGCAGTTGGTAAACCCCTGCAGGGTTAAATCTTTTCGAGAAGCCGTGTCCATGGTTATGGACAACTTGTGACCTACTCCTTGTTCATAGACAACAACAACTGAGATAATCTTAATAAACTTGATCAACGTGTGTGTGCCTTGACTGCTTCTTCGTCGTCGAGATGCGAAGATGAGGACAATGATAGGATAGGTGTTATGGTTGCGTAAGTAGGTGGATAGCAGACTTGTTGGAGGCGATTCCTCGTCAAATGCTTGGCTTCTTATCTTACTCTCTAGATCGTTAGCCACTTCATAAATGCTAGTGCGGAAGCAACCTCACCACTTACCCCATACTTACCGTAAACTACTAGTTTTCCTAGAATGACGAGTGATGAAGTCCTTGCTGGGTCAGTTGACCACTACAGTTGGATGCTGAGTACCTCTGTACTCATGATACTACCCCCAAACTCTTTTCAGGGTTCTTGATCGACAACAGGTATGGTGATCGATGTTTCACGTGGAGACTCGATGACGAATAGTTAGGCGGATCCTTGCGGAGGGCCTGGAGCCGTGTGGTTATGGGGATCGATGTTTTTCTCTTTTCCACTAGGCAATTGATTGTAGTATGTACTCAGAAATGTATCTTCCGCTGATGTATTGTATTTAGGGCAGCTGTATGCCGATTGTATGAGATGTTGTATCCTTGTAGCTGTAATGTTGTGATATCATGTTGGAAATCCGGGGCATATGGCATTGTCATATGTCGCGGTGGGAACGATATGTGCTTCGTCCCCGGATCTGAATGGAAACATCTATTTCTGGAACAGTACCGCATATCGGGCCTTACAACTTGGTATCTGTCGGGACCCGGGGTTAGCGTATGTAATTCCAGTCACGATACAATCACATGGAGAGCCGAGAACCGTACCCACTTGTCTAAGCAGACAAGGCCAAGCACAGAAGGTTCTCGGTAAGCATCGAACGTGAGGGGCATCCCATTCAGGCCGGATGATCAACTGAGATGGGTCCTCATCGTCCGCTCACAAGTCTAAATGCTTATGGGTGGTGAGTCCCATACTCATAGACAAGTCGCCTCAACCATGTTATCGATTGGATCCTAACTCTTACATAGACTTACTCCAGCCCGATCACTTAGTCGGGGTCTAGGGCGGGCTCGATCATACCACAAAGTGTGCACGTGACAGAGTCACGAGCAATCGCATCGCGATGCCCCAAGCTGCGCACATCTAAGGGCCACTTGGTGTATAAAGGACCGCCAGCCAGATCACAACTAAGGTCTCGAAAACCCATACTAAGACATGCATGTTATAAACATACACGCAGCACACATGTCTAGTATGAACAGCAGGTATCATCACATAACTCTACAAAGTACTCTTTATTGATATGCACATAGAGCATACAAAGATCACATGTGTGTGATCAACATTACATCATGCAACGGAAGCAAATTAGGTCTGAGTACAGATAAGTTTAACAAATGGCTTAGAGAAGCCTTGTAAACAAACATGCCTTCCACGAGGGACCAGACTGCTGTCTGGGACTATGCTAACTTAGTCAACGTCGAGCTCCACGAAGGTGACTTCATCGGGGTCCGGTTCTTATCTAAAACATAGAATAAGCAAACGTGAGTACAAAGTCGTACTCAGCAAGACTTACATCAGAACTACACTACTCGTGCACATTTATCAAGGTAAAGGAGGTGGGGTTCAAACTGCAGAAGTGCCAGCTTTGACTTGGCTATTCCTGAACTACGAATACCAGACTTGAGGTAAGAAGCGTACACGAGTCCACTACATCTCCAACCAATACACCACTATGGTTACTTCCTCGACTTCCCCACGAGGAGGCACACCATAGAACTCACACTTATCTTGGTGTATTTTAGAAGTATCCAGTTCAAGTTGTCTAATAATCAGGTACAGGTTCCAAGTAGTCCTTAACCGCGGACGCGTCTATTCGAATAGTTTTGTTAACCTTGCAAGGGTGTAAACTACACACACATGACCATCGATTACCGCCAGGTCTCGCCACCGTTCAAGAGGTGACAGCGAGGATGTTCACCACGACACTTCGCTCACAACCGGTCTATTCCAGGAGTCGACTACCTGAGTTGCTACCGCTCGAGAGCCCGGCCGGATCAACGAAACAGACTCAGACAATGTAGGTGACCGAGACGCCACCTTTAGCAGATGGTTTTCCTTCCTCACAGGTGCACCCACATATCTAGGATGATGCAACCACTTCCTTCGTTCTTTTTCTATGCACATGTCAAATGGAAAGCCCGAACTAATGTGACTCCTGGACGTCGACACGGATCAAGGTACTAGGCCGAGAGGGGTCAGTGAGCCCAATGTGTGGTTGTACTCTTTTTCTTGGATTACCATACAAGAACTCGATGCCTAAGGCAGTGTTCAACGAGACAACCCACTGTGTACTCCTACACAGCCTCTCATCGTTCACCTTGTATTAGGGTGGATTCACCGACACAGTTTCACTTTCATCAACACCATGTTCACCATCATCCCGACTCACATCAAAAGCAACCTCATGTAACACTAAGCATGCAATAAGCTGTAACAGTTGCAGGGGCTTCATGATATCATACAACTCCTATGTCAGCTAGGATTGTGGTTTTCTTACTACTGTGACAAGATGATAGGTCATGCATCGGATATGGGTTCAACTATGCGGTAGAATCGATACAAAGTGATCTCCTAAACATGCATAAGCGAGACTGAGAGGGAATTGGGATTTTATAGACATGATCAATGGGGTTTGCTTGCCTTGCTGACGAGGTTCGAAATCGGGGGTCTTCAACGAAGGGGGTGGCCTCCGATTCCGGTTGCACGTCTATCGAGCAAACAATCAAACAAGGTATAAATTTATTTGCAATGCATCAAACACATGATCAATATTGAAATGGTGATGTTCTTGGTCACAAAGTGTGTACAATTCCATTTAAAAGAAGTCACATGCAAAGTCTCTTGCAAATGTGCTTCAAAATTGAATTTGAATTAAATCCATATGGATGTTTTGCACTGTTCACCCAATTTAAAATGGTCAAACATGAAAACAGAGCCCATATTCATAATCCTTGGATTTTTCTGATATTTTTAGACATATTATTTGCTATATTTGGAGTTCATATGAATTAGTTATGAATTTCCCAAGTTTAAATGATTTTCTAGAATTTTCTGGAATTCTTTTAAAAGTTTTTCCATTTACTGCGTCAGCAGTGACGCAGGGGTGATGTCACAGGGGCTCTGGCCAGTGGGCCAGCCCTGTCAGTGGGAGAGGGGGTTAACCCCTGTTAGTTTAACTAACAGAGGGGGTTAGTTTAGTGGAAGGGGCCCACCGTCAGTGGGGTGGGGTTAGTTTAGGGGGGTCATTAGCTTAGGTTTGGGGGGGGGGGTTAATGGCAGACGTCGCCGGCGACTCCTGTGCTCGCCGGAGCACCGCCGGAATGGGCTAGAGGCCATGGGGGAAAGAAAAGGGAGCACTGGGGCGAAGCCCGTGCTCGTCTGCGTCTCCCAGCGCGAACTGGGGTTCACGGGGACGCTGCGGAGCTCGGCTACGACGACAATGGCGGCGGCCGGCGCACTGGACAGATGAATACGGTGATTCGGCACGGATTTGAGCGTAGGAGAGAGGGGAAAAGGGCAGTAGCTCACCGCGATGCGAGCAGAGCCGACGGGGAGGCCGGGGACGGGCCGGAGACGGCGGAATTTTAGCTTGAAGCTCCCGGCGGCCGACGGCGATTCGATGGTGCTGGTGTCGTATCCAGTGCTCACTGGGCTCGATTCGCAGAGGGGTTCGAGGAAGACGACGGCGCTGGTCCTCCTGGACAGCTTTTCGCGGCCGGTGGGCGTCTCTGGCCGCGCGGGCTCACGGCGGCGCTCTGCGGTGGACCTCGGGCTGGCGCTGAAACGGCGATGGGAGAGAAGGAGAACGGGCTAGAGGAGGGGGAAAGGGCGCACGGCGGCTAGGGCGTCTCCGTGGCGCTGCTAGAAGGCCCGAGGTGGCCTGGATGCGTCGCGGTGGCGTCGGCGCGTCCCCTGCTCGACACCGAGCAGCTTAGGGGCGAGGGGAGGAAGACGACAGGATGGGGTGGGCTGGGCTTGGCTAGGTGGGCCGGGGGAAAAGAGTTGGGCTGGACAAGCCAGGGTGTTCTCCTTTTTCTAATTCTTCTCTGTTTTAATTTTCTGCCCTTTTGTTTTGCCCTGGTAAAAATACCAAAGCATTTTATAAAAATGCCCAATTACTTTTATAAATACTAGGTGACCAGTAGCTAGCCACATATAGAATTTGAGCATTTTTGAAATTCAACATACTTTGAATTTCAATTCAAATAGGGTTATTTTAATTTCCAAAGCCACTGTTCGAATATTAGAAAATCCCATGTGCATGGGATTGATCCCAAACCACTTTGAAAATGATCAGCAACATTTATAGGAATTTTCCAAATGTTCAAAAGATTTTTGGAAAAAGATTTTTCTCTGGCTATTTGAATTAAATTCTCAGGGCTTTCTGCTTCCCCATTTTTGAATTTCCTTTTGAATTTTTGCATGATGCAAAGGGATCAAACAACCCTAGCACTTACCCTAGTTGGGGTTCTGACAACTCACCCCCACTCAAAAGAATCTCGTCCCGAGATTCAGAAGTCGTCGGGAGGAAGGTGGGGTACTCGGCACGGAGGCGGTCTTCTCTTTCCCATGTTGCTTCTTTCTCGGAGTGATGTGACCATTGCACTTTGAGTAACTTGATCTTCCGACGACGAGTGACACGCTCTACTGAATCAAGAATACGAACAGGATACTCTCGATAAGAAAGGTCATCTTGGAGATCAAGCGTTTCATGGTCGACTTCGCGGATGGGGTCCTTGAAGCAACGCCTGAGTTGTGACACATGGAATACATCATGTACTCGGGAAAGGTGAGGGGGTAGTTCAAGTTGGTAGGCAACTTCTCCACGTTTATCAAGAATGCGGAAAGGTCCGATGTAACGTGGGGCCAACTTGCCTTTGATACCGAATCTTTGGGTTCCCTTCAGAGGAGTAACCCGAAGGTAAGCCTTCTCATCAATATTGTAGCTCTCCTCTCTATGATGACGATCATAGTAGCTCTTTTGACGAGACTGAGCGGCTTTCAAACGATCACGAACAATGCGAACTTGCTCTTCGGCTTCCTTGATCATATCCGGTCCAAAGAGTTGTCTTTCACCGGTTTCTGACCAGTTTAGGGGTGTTCGAAATCGTCGTCCGTATAGGAGTTCAAAAGGAGCCATGTTCAGACTAGATTGATAGCTATTGTTATAAGCAAATTCGGCGAATGGAAGAGATTTCTCCCAATTCTTTCCGAATGAGATAACACAAGCTCTGAGCATGTCTTCCAAGATTTGATTAACCCTTTCAATTTGACCGCTAGACTGAGGATGGAAAGCTGTACTAAAGGATAGGTGAGTTCCCATAGCATTCTGAAAGCTTCCCGAGAATCTAGAGGTGAAAAGGCTACCACGATCAGAATTGATCACCAAAGGAACACCATGAAGAGACACAATTCTAGAGATATACGAGTCCGCTAACTGGCTAGCAGTTATAGACTCGCGAACGGGAAGGAAGTGAGCAACTTTGGAAAGCCTATCAATGACCACGAAGATGGCATCATTTCCTTTCTGGGTTTTTGGAAAGCCGGTGATGAAGTCCATACCGACTTTGTCCCATTTCCACTCTGGAATAGGCAAAGGTTGAAGTGTGCCAGCAGGTCCTTGGTGTTCTGCCTTAATGCGACGACAAACATCACATTCGGCAACAAATCGAGCAATGTCTCTCTTCATCCTGGTCCACCAAAATCTCTGGCGTAGATCTCGGTACATTTTTGTGCTACCGGGATGAATTGAGAGAGGTGTATCATGGGCTTCTTTGAGGATGAGTTGCCTTAGATCCCTATTCTTAGGTACTACCAAACGATTTTCAAAGAATACCGTTCCTTTACTATCTGTGGAGAAACATTTAGCAACTCCGCTAGCAACGTTCTCCTTGATCCGGCGAACACCTCGTGCACGCCTTTGGGCAACTCTGATTTGATCCTCAAGGGTTGGTTTCGCCACCAAGTTGAAAAGAGATCCATGAGGAACAATCTCGAGATTGAGCTTTCGAAATTCCTCATGAAGAATTGGTTGATACTGTTGTAACATGAGGTTGTTACAATACGACTTACGACTTAGTGCATCAGCCATGACATTGGCTTTGCCTGGGGTGTAAGAAATTCCTAAGTCATAATCTTTTATCAACTCTATCCAGCGTCTTTGCCTGAGATTAAGATCTGGCTGGGTGAAAATATATTTGAGGCTTTGGTGGTCGGAATAAATCTCACAACGATTACCAAGGAGGTAATGTCGCCAAGTCTTCAGGGCATGAACTACGGCAGCGAGTTCAAGATCATGGGTAGGATAGTTCTCTTCATGTGGCCGCAACTGGCATGAAGCATAAGCTACCACATGTCGATCTTGCATAAGTATGCATCCTAACCCTTGCCGTGAAGCATCACAATAGATCTCGAAATCCCTTTTGGTGTCCGGAGGTGCAAGTACGGGGGCAGAAGTCAATCTTCTTTTTAGCTCTTGAAAGCTTTCCTCGCACTTGGGGGTCCATTGGAATTTCTTATCTTTCTTGAGGAGTTCAGTAAGAGGCTTTGCAACTTTGGATAAGTTCTCGACGAAGCGGCGGCAATAGCTGGCTAGGCCAAGAAAACTCCTAACTTGCTTAACCGATTCAGGTGGAGTCCAGTCAAGGACGGCCTGAACTCTCTCGGGATTGACTGAAACACCTTTCGCAGAAATCACGTGGCCTAAGTAGGTCACTTCTGGTAGCCAAAATTCACACTTGGAAAACTTGGTGTAAAGGCGGTGCTCTCTAAGTTTCATCAATACCAGCCTTAGGTGTTGGGCATGATCTTCTTCGTTCTTCGAGTAGATGAGAATATCATCGAGATAAACCACAACAAATTTATCTGGGTACTCCATGAAGATCGAATTCATCAAGCGTGAGAAAGTGGCTGGGGCATTGGCCAAACCAAAGGACATGACGGTATACTCGTAAAGACCATAACGAGTGGTGAAAGACGTTTTGGGTATGTCCTCGTTTCGGATTTTGATCTGATGATAGCCTAATCTCAGATCCATCTTGGAGAAGACAGAGGATCCTGCAAGTTGATCATAAAGATCATTGATCCTGGGCAGTGGGTACTTGTTCTTTATCGTCGCTAAATTTAGCGGGCGATAATCTACGCACATCCTTTCTGTTCCATCTTTCTTCGTTACGAACAGAACGGGGCAACCCCATGGCGATGAGCTAGGGCAGATGAAGCCTTTTGCCAACGAAGCATCAAGTTGGGTTTTTAGCTCAGCTAACTCATGTGGGGCCATTCTATATGGGCGTCTGGAAATTGGGGCTGTGCCTGGTATAAGATCCACTATGAATTCTACACACCTGTCGGGTGGCATTCCCGGCAGCTCTTCAGGAAAGACATCCGGGAAGTCACGAACCACCGGAACATCTTCAAGGTCTGGAAGGGGAAGCATATTCAAAGTATGCATCTGGTTTTTAGAGCTGGGTGATGTGTAGTCAATGATCTGGCCTGAAGGATGGGTGAGTTTGACTGACTTGGCTTTAAAATCAAGGAAAGCATTCTTCCTTGATAACCAATCCATTCCTAGGATGACATCAATGTCCGAAGACTTGAGGGCTATAAGAGAAGCAAGGAATACTAAACCCTCAATTGCAATTTCATTGCCATGGCTTACTCTATTAGTTTGCCACTTTGAACCAGGAGTTTGAATAATCATTGGAGAAAACATTTCTTCAAAAGGAAACTCATGACGAAGTGCATAACTCTCCGACATGAATGAATGAGAAGCTCCTGGATCGAAAAGAACGGAGGCGGGGACATGATTGACTGGAAGTGTGCCAAGAATGACGTCAGAAGCAGCAGTGGTTTCCTCAACTGAGATTTGGTTCACACAACCACTACTAGTGGATGAAGGCTTTGCTGGAAAAGCTTTGGTGGTTGGTTTCTTTGGAGGCTTAGGTCGAGAATGACGTGATGCCATCAAGACCTGAGGGCATTGACGATAGTAATGGCCTGGAAGACCACACTTAAAGCATACCCTGTCTGAAATGTTAGGAGTGGGATTGCTTGGTTGCACACCATCATTCCGAGGTGGAATAATGTGTTGGGGTGGATGGCATATATTGGAGGTTGGTCTCTGCAGAAAGTTTTGAGGTATGGCTCTGGTTGGAATCCAAATTCGGCGTTTCTGAGGGGCTGAACTTGAAGAAGAAGCAAACTCAAGAGCATGCTTGCGGGACTCTTCGAAAATTTCATTGCCATGCTCAGCTCTGAAGGATCTGTTGACTAAATCCTCAAAGGTGGAAAATTCGATGAGGTTGAGATCATGACAAAGGATGGGGCTAAGTCCCTTGCGGAACCTTGCCTGCTTTCTGGCATCGTTGGTGATCTCATCTTGTGCATACCGAGCAAGACGGTTGAACTCTCTCACATACTCATGCATGGACATCTCTCCTTGAGTGAGATTGCAGAACTCTTCCTTCTTGCGCTCCATCAACTCATCCAGAATGTGGTACCCTCGAAAGGCAACACAGAACTCCTGCCAAGTCACTACGTGACTATCTGGCTGCATAGCAACATAGTTCTCCCACCATTGAAGAGCAGCACCTTCCAAGAAGTATACCGCGAAAACAACTCGATCATCGGGAGCAACATGTGCGGTATCAAGCTTACGCTCGATGGAACGGAGCCAATCATCAGCTTCAAGGGGCTCAGAAGAACATCGGAATACCGGTGGCTTGCGGAGGATGAAGTCCTGAATGCTCACAACCACATTGCGTTGACGCGAGGTATTCTCCTCGATGAGCTCCAGAAGGCATGTTTGATCACGTTGATTCTTCTCAGCTTCCATCATGATTTCTGCCGCAGAAGGCGGTGGTAGAGGTTCATCATCATTTCGATTCCGAACACGGTCTCGATTCCGACGAACAGCACTGCGAGTTCCACCTGACATCCTGTGTGATAAACATCAACAATCAGAACAGGTTGAATGATGGATTCAAGGATAACAAGACATGATGAAGGCGGAAAAGATTATAATGCGAAGGCAAAGATTCATAGAAACTTGGAATAAATCCGGCAGCATAACGGCTACACCGGGATGGAAAACAAGACAACCTCGAGGAGATTGGACAGAACTTCCTCAAGAACTCAAAACTTGATGAGTCTGGAGGACCACAACAATCCTACGGCTACAAGGAAGCACTCAGTGAGATGTTCTAGTAAGACATAGATGAGCCTAGTCCTATCATCCCATAGAAAAGATAAGGGTGACCCAGAACTCAGATCGATGAGGGTAAGGAGAAAAAGAAGCCTTACGTTGTTCCCTTATATACCCAAGTAACTATATAACTATAGAATGCTAGACTCGACTTCGACCAAGGTTTGCTAATCCTACAGACAGTCCTGCTCTGATACCAAGTCTATCGGGACCCGGGGTTAGCGTATGTAATTCCAGTCACGATACAATCACATGGAGAGCCGAGAACCGTACCCACTTGTCTAAGCAGACAATGCCAAGCACAGAACGTTCTCGGTAAGCATCGAACGTGAGGGGCATCCCATTCAGGCCGGATGATCAACTGAGATGGGTCCTCATCGTCCGCTCACAAGTCTAAATGCTTATGGGTGGTGAGTCCCATACTCATAGACAAGTCGCCTCAACCATGTTATCGATTGGATCCTAACTCTTACATAGACTTACTCCAGCCCGATCACTTAGTCGGGGTCTAGGGCGGGCTCGATCATACCACAAAGTGTGCACGTGACAGAGTCACGAGCAATCGCATCGCGATGCCCCAAGCTGCGCACATCTAAGGGCCACTTGGTGTATAAAGGACCGCCAGCCACATCACAACTAAGGTCTCGAAAACCCATACTAAGGCATGCATGTTATAAACATACACGCAGCACACATGTCTAGTATGAACAGCAGGTATCATCACATAACTCTACAAAGTACTCTTTATTGATATGCACATAGAGCATACAAAGATCACATGTCTGTGATCAACATTACATCATACAACGGAAGCAAATTAGGTCTGAGTACAGATAAGTTTAACAAATGGCTTAGAGAAGCCTTGTAAACAAACATGCCCTTCCACGAGGGACCAGACTGCTGTCTGGGACTATGCTAACTTAGTCAACGTCGAGCTCCACGAAGGTGACTTCATCGGGGTCCGGTTCTTATCTAAAACATAGAATAAGCAAACGTGAGTACAAAGTCTTACTCAGCAAGACTTACATCAGAACTACACTACTCGTGCACATGTATCAAGGTAAAGGAGGTGGGGTTCAAACTGCAGAAGTGCCAGCTTTGACTTGGCTATTCCTGAACTACGAATACCAGACTTGAGGTAAGAAGCGTACACGAGTCCACTACATCTCCAACCAATACACCACTATGGTTACTTCCTCGACTTCCCCACGAGGAGGCACACCATAGCACTCACACTTATCTTGGTGTATTTTAGAAGTATCCAGTTCAAGTTGTCTAATAATCAGGTACAGGTTCCAAGTAGTCCTTAACCGCGGACGCGGCTATTCGAATAGTTTTGTTAACCTTGCAAGGGTGTAAACTACACACACATGACCATCGGTTACCGCCAGGTCTCGCCACCGTTCAAGAGGTGACAGCGAGGATGTTCACCACGACACTTCGCTCACAACCGGTCTATTCCAGGAGTCGACTACCTGAGTTGCTACCGCTCGAGAGCCCGGCCGGATCAACGAAACGGACTCAGACAATGTAGGTGACCGAGACGCCACCTTTAGCAGATGGTTTTCCTGCCTCACAGGTGCACCCACATATCTAGGATGATGCAACCACTTCCTTCGTTCTTTTTCTATGCACATGTCAAATGGAAAGCCCGAACTAATGTGACTCCTGGACGTCGACACGGATCAAGGTACTAGGCCGAGAGGGGTCAGTGAGCCCAATGTGTGGTTGTACTCTTTGTCTTGGATTACCATACAAGAACTCGATGCCTAAGGCAGTGTTCAACGAGACAACCCACTGTGTACTCCTACACAGCCTCTCATCGTTCACCTTGTATTAGGGTGGATTCACCGACACAGTTTCACTTTCATCAACACCATGTTCACCATCATCCCGACTCACATCAAAAGCAACCTCATGTAACACTAAGCATGCAATAAGCTGTAACAGTTGCAGGGGCTTCATGATATCATACAACTCCTATGTCAGCTAGGATTGTGGTTTTCTTACTACTGTGACAAGATGATAGGTCATGCACCGGATATGGGTTCAACTATGCGGTAGAATCGATACAAAGTGATCTCCTAAACATGCATAAGCGAGACTGAGAGGGAATTGGGATTTTATAGACATGATCAATGGGGTTTGCTTGCCTTGCTGACGAGGTTCGAAATCGGGGGTCTTCAACGAAGGGGGTGGCCTCCGGTTCCGGTTGCACGTCTATCGAGCAAACAATCAAACAAGGTATAAATTTATTTGCAATACATCAAACACATGATCAATATTGAAATGGTGATGTTCTTGGTCACAAAGTGTGTACAATTCCATTTAAAAGAAGTCACATGCAAAGTCTCTTGCAAATGTGCTTCAAAATTGAATTTGAATTAAATCCATATGGATGTTTTGCACTGTTCACCCAATTTAAAATGGTCAAACATGAAAACAGAGCCCATATTCATATTCCTTGGATTTTTCTGATATTTTTAGACATATTATTTGCTATATTTGGAGTTCATATGAATTAGTTATGAACTTCCCAAGTTTAAATGATTTTCTGGAATTTTCTGGAATTCTTTTAAAAGTTTTTCCATTTACTGCGTCAGCAGTGACGCAGGGGTGATGTCACAGGGGATCTGGCCAGTGGGCCAGCCCTGTCAGTGGGAGAGGGGGTTAACCCCTGTTAGTTTAACTAACAGAGGGGGTTAGTTTAGTGGAAGGGGCCCACGGTCAGTGGGGTGGGGTTAGTTTAGGGGGGTCATTAGCTTAGGTTTGGGGGGGGGGGGGGGGGTTAATGGCAGACGTCGCCGGCGACTCCTGTGCTCGCCGGAGCACCGCCGGAATGGGCTAGAGGCCACGGGGGAAAGAAAAGGGAGCACTGGGGCAAAGCCCGTGCTCGTCTGCGTCTCCCAGCGCGAACTGGGGTTCACGGGGACGCTGCGGAGCTCGGCTACGACGACAATGGCGGCGGCCGGCGCACTGGACAGATGAATACGGCGATTCGGCACGGATTTGAGCGTAGGAGAGAGGGGAAAAGGGCAGTAGCTCACCGCGATGCGAGCAGAGCCGACGGGGAGGCCGGGGACGGGCCGGAGACGGCGGAATTTTAGCTTGAAGCTCCCGGCGGCCGACGGCGATTCGATGGTGCTGGTGTCGTCTCCAGTGCTCACTGGGCTCGATTCGCAGAGGGGTTCGAGGAAGACGACGGCGCTGGTCCTCCTGGACAGCTTTTCGCGGCCGGTGGGCGTCTCTGGCCGCGCGGGCTCACGGCGACGCTCTGCGGTGGACCTCGGGCTGGCGCGGAAACGGCGATGGGAGAGAAGGAGAACGGGCTAGAGGAGGGGGAAAGGGCGCACGGCGGCTAGGGCGTCTCCGTGGCGCTGCTAGAAGGCCCGAGGTGGCCTGGATGCGTCGCGGTGGCGTCGGCTCGTCCCCTGCTCGACACCGAGCAGCTTAGGGGCGAGGGGAGGAAGACGACAGGATGGGGTGGGCTGGGCTTGGCTAGGTGGGCCGGGGGAAAAGAGTTGGGCTGGACAAGCCAGGGTGTTCTCCTTTTTCTAATTCTTCTCTGTTTTAATTTTCTGCCCTTTTGTTTTGCCCTGGTAAAAATACCAAAGCATTTTATAAAAATGCCCAATTACTTTTATAAATACTAGGTGACCAGTAGCTAGCCACATATAGAATTTGAGCATTTTTGAAATTCAACATACTTTGAATTTCAATTCAAATAGGGTTATTTTAATTTCCAAAGCCACTGTTTGAATATTAGAAAATTCCATGTGCATGGGATTGATCCCAAACCACTTTTAAAATGATCAGCAACATTTATAGGAATTTTCCAAATGTTCAAAAGATTTTTGGAAAAAGATTTTTCTCTGGCTATTTGAATTAAATTCTCAGGGCTTTCTGCTTCCCCATTTTTGAATTTCCTTTTGAATTTTTGCATGATGCAAAGGGATCAAACAACCCTAGCACTTACCCTAGTTGGGGTTCTGACAGTATCAGAGCCTTACCGACCGTAGGATCCCTTCTCTGGCCGAAGTCGAGTCTAGACAAAAACTATTTTGTAGTTATTAAGATAGTTATCGGAGAGTAGGATTCTTTTTACTCCTTACCCTTGCTCTGGACAGGACAAGTGTCGTAAGTGTTTTAATTCTTGTCTTATCCCCTTCAAACTTTAGGATCTCGAGTGTGTGGAGTTTCAGAATCGTTTCAATGCCTTGCTTGGAGCGTATTGTCTCGATTCTGATCTAAGGTTGGGAAATCCTGTAGTACCTTTATTTTCTCCGACTCTGGTTAAAATCTTTGTCGTCCATTGAGTTCATTCCTCTTGACTAGTATCTCAAGATTTGAGTGAGAATGCTTCCCTTGATCGTCGCTTTCAACTATCGTTCTTCTTCTTGATCTCCCGATGGTTTCGTTTTCTGACGTTGTCGTCTCTCTGCGGAAATTTATCTCGACAGAAGTTCGACGTCGGCATGGAGCATAGTCCCTTGTTGGTGGTGTTGAAGATTTTCGACTCTCTTTTCTCTCCCCTCCTCGCCCCCGGACCGTCAAGGATCTTGGGACGAGATCCCTTGTTGGTGGTGTTGTATTGTAACAGCCCAGATTTCATAAAAATTGAAAATTTTGTTTTCGGTCTGAATTGTTTGATTGTTTGATTTGGTTGCGGTGTTTGAATCCCCGATTTATCGATCGACGATTATTTTCCCCCTCTTCTCTTGTACCGGACGGAGACCGACCCTTTCCACCATGACACTCGACCTTTGCGACACCGAGTTTCACCCGATCACCGTCAGGAAAACCGCACGAGACCCGCCGTAGCCAACCGAATGAAAACCCCCGTTTAATAAGTAACCATATATTTTTATAGCGCGCCGGAAAGTGTTCTCGGAACGGTTCCAGCGCGAGGTGAACGCCACCGGCTCGATGCGTTGATCGCGCAGTTCGAAGTTTTAGCCGAATCGGAGGTCCTGCGGAGCCCCGGCGGTCAGAAATGTAAACACCTCGAGCGAGAGAGAAAAACCGGTGATGTTTTTGCAAACTGCCAGCCACCTGGGCTATATAAATACCACCACACTCCCACCCCTTTCTAGGGTTTCCCTAAGCAAAAATTGCAGCCACCCCCTCCACTTTGCCCCAATCTGCCCAATAGAACCTCAATTTTCGTCCAAACCCTAGCCCAGATCTGGATTTTGCCTCCCAAGCCATCTGGACCGTCAGATCTCGCGATCCGACGGCCCAGAGTCCGCCACGTCGCCACCCTGCCTCCACCTGCCATCTCCTCTCTCTCCTGTCGAGCGCCGCCAGCCGTGGAGCCGACCGCCGCCTCCTATTACTCCGGCCAGCCAGGCCGCCGGCGACCCCTCTCCTCCTCCCGCGCCTCCCCTTCCAGGTGGGCCCGGCCCAACAGACTTATACAACCGCATGAAGTTTGCACATGGATGTGACTCTGACATTCAGAAGATTAAGCGGTATGTCGAGAGTGGAAAGCCCTCATCCTTCACTATGGCCGATGATGGTACGTTGTACTTCAAGGGTCTGCTAGTGGTCCCCATTATTAGGCCCAACCTGAACTATGCCCCACGCGTCATGAAGGAAGCTCATGATACTCCCCTGTCAAATCACCCCGGTAGCACTGACCGGGATCAACCCCGGGAAATCCCATGGTCAGGGACCCTGGGTTAGTCATGAGAGGCACAGGTTGGACGATAGCTCGTCGGCAAACAGGAAGGCTCGCTCCTGCTCGATATTATTGATGGGGAAGATGCGATTACAGTGGAGGCCAAGGCTGGAGCGCTCAAGGCTAGGGTTACAGGTGATATTAGATGCCTTTGGCGTCGCCCCTCCTAGCCCTTATATACCGGGCTAGGTCTCGAGGAGTTCATCTACATTTACATGTGTGCTTTCCTAACCCTAGACTGCTCCGTACGGTAGGTCTTCGCACCTTCCTTATGAGTCGCGGACTCCTACGTCGGTGCCAACTAGTGGGCCGAGGCTATATCTTCATGGGCCTTCTGCCTTCATGGACACCAGGTAGGCTCATCCGTAGGAGTCATGGGGTCACTCCCTCGTCAGTAGCCCCCGAGTGCCTAGGGGACTCGGAGAGTCGCGCAGGGACTCGAGTACATTCATTCATCGGTTATTGGTATGCGCGGTTCATCCGCGGGTCGCTGGCAGTCTGGTGGCCATGACAAAACCTGTTTCGAGGGATGCTAAGATGAAAGGGCCCAAGGAGTCGACGGGTTGAGCCTTGGTGAATTGCACTAGGGAAAATACCACAGTATCCCATTCAAACCCACGTCCCTCGACGTGAGCTTGGAACACTGGTGTCGAGCAAAAGTCCGACCTCTTCAGGTCTTACGGTGTTCATTTGCCGCCGGTAATGTGTACAGCCTAAGGCGCGTCCGCCCGGCTTTTCTATCATGTGCAGCGCATGGGAAAGGTTGGGAGTGAAATCGCTCTTCGGCAAGTCCTAGCCCGGCCGTAATTTGCAGCGGGGTCTTACCTACACGCTAATCTTGCGTGGCATCTGGGCATAGTGTATCGTGTTCCATGAATGTGTGTTTTTGAGGCGCGGAGCCTTATAGCATTGTACCCGCTTGGAACAAAACATCAAGCGAGTTGTTCACCCATTCACCCGAGAAGCTTTGTTTCGAGTGCTCAGTCGGGGGGTTTATCGCGAGTAATCACTCGAATGTCGTTTCGGCTCTTGAGGTGAGGGAGCACCTGGGACTCTTAGTGCCGTATGGTCTTGGCGAATGCATGTTTCTCTTACATCGGGTTGAGGGAGCACCCGAGACTCTCATAAGTGTGAGTGGTCACTCGAGCACATGGCTGACCTTTAGGTGAGGGAGCACCTGGGACTCTTATGATGTACTATCCCGATGGGAGTAAGATATTTTTTGTTCATCAGGAAAAAGATCTGAGAGATGGAATCTGAGGGCCTTGATGGCGTACTCAGTACGCTTTGCTGTTAAATGACGTTGGCGTGGTCTTCTGCAATTTTTTGACCGCTGCGGTCTGTCATGGGAAATGACTTGGCGATGTCCCGCCGAAATTTTCGCGTTGCGCGATCATGGTCCTCTTTTTGTGCGCGTAGTGGGCGGTGTTGTTACTGCGCCGGTTGGATTTTCCATACTTTTCGCCTCTGTAAGGGTTCGTGCCACGTTTTACTGGGCAAAGAAGGTTGCATGGTGGCCCGTCTTGCTAGGCTCTTGGATTTAAATACCATGTGGCTGGGTAAATTGTATGTTTTACCCAGCCATTGCCTTCCTCCTCTTTCTCTGCTTCCTTCGCGTTCCTGAGCCTTCTTCTTTCTACTTCTGCGTGCTACTGTGAGATCTATGTCCAAGCGCCCCCGTGCTGCTATTGAGTCGGCCAAGATGTCCGGCAAGTGGGAGCGGTCCACGTTCGGGGCTGGAGATCTGGATGCGCTGGTGGCTGATGGCATGGTGGTGGAGGGCGACGTCCGTCTTCCTGGTGATGAGTTGATTCCAGCGCCGGCGGCGGACGAGCGGGTATGCTTCCAGGCTTTCCTCCACCGTGGGTTTTCTCTTCAGCTGCATCCTTTCGTTCGGGGCTTGTTGTATTCCTATAGGCTCCAGTTGCATGATTTGACTCCCAATGGGATTTTGCACACTGCGTGTTTCATCACTCTTTGCGAGGCCTTCCTGGGGATTTACCCCCATTGGGGACTTTGGAGGCACCTTTTTAATGAAAAAAGGACGAACTGTGAGTATGCCGTGGGTCGAGTAGGTATCTCCATTGGGGATAAACATTCATATTTTGACTTGGAGAAGATCGATTTCGTTAGTGGCTGGCGAAGAGGCTGGTTTTATCTAAAGGATCGCTTCGTTGTTGGTCAGCAATTTGGTCTTGCTTCTTTCAATCCGGGTACGCGGGTGGTCAGACAGCCTTCGTGGTATCATTCTTTGACCGAGGTGGATTCGTCCGAGCTGACTCCGTTTTTGGAGAGGATTTCTGTGTTAAAGGATAACTTGACTGGTGGTCAGCTTATCTCTGTTTTTGTGGGGAGGCGCGTTCAACCGTTGCAGCATCGGGCTCGCCCTATGTGGCAGTACAAGGGACTTGGTGACTCGACGAGATGCTCGCCTGAAGAGCTAGAACCTGATGCTTTGCTGGCTCGTATCCGAGATGCATCTTGTCCGTCCATATGCTTCTGATCATTCTCCGCCGCCGGGTTGTGCCCGTGTTCATTCATTTTCCTGGACGAGTTCCTAGTTTTGTTTTGTTGTTAACATTGCTTGCCTTGCAGGGTCATTCTCCGGTGCCGTGTAATCCTCCGCAGCCGGAGGACGCCGATATTCTTGAAGAGCCTGATGCTTCCGCAGCTGATAATGTTGCGCCGGCTGTGAATGCTGAGATTGTGCTAGTGGAGACTGGAGATAGTGAAGACTCGAGTCCTTTTCGTGTGAAGCGCTCGCGCCCTTTGGATGCTGAAGATCATGCTGCGTTAGGTGATGAAGTCCCTCCTGTTGCTCCTGTTATTGGGCCTTCCCCTTCGGCTGCTGCTCCGACCCTTCCTCCCAAGAGGGCCAGGCTTGGGAGGCTGGGGCGTCCTCGTGCTGCGCGTGTCGGGTAAGAGTCTGCTGGATTTGTGCCCGTTCCTTTTTCCTTGTTCTTGCGTCTGATAATGCTATATTTTGTTGTGCTGCACCTGCTCCGGCTACTTCGTGCACCAGCGCAGCTGCTACTGATCTGAAGTCGACGAGTTCTGGGGCGGCAGCCAAGCATCTTGAGGACCTCTCGGCTGCCGCTGGCCAATCTGGGCCGGCGGTGACTCCTGTCGTTTCGACTGCGGGTGTAGTTCCCGGTGTACCTTCTTCTGCGATGCCTGGTGCTGTCGCTCCTGAGCCCAGGCCGACTGAACTTGGTCCTCCGTACTTTGTCCGTCTTGATCTGGCGATTGAAGACAAGGCCCGTGCTTTTGACCATGTCTCCAAGCTGGTAAGATGATTCGTGTCTGTGTTGTTTTATCATCGGGGGCACGGCAGTGCTCCCGATGGGAGTAGCCCCCGAAGCTAGAAGTAACTGTTTGCAGTTGCTTGTAGTCTTGTCTTTAATTAACACCTTATTTCCTGGTTCTTGCAGCCTGTTTTCCAGCACTGTGAGCGTTTGATTCTTGATGCTGAGCGTTGGCAACGGGCCCATGATTCTGCCCAGGATGCCTTATCTTCTATGGATGGTGAGTTTTACTTTTGCGCTGCTGAGATTTTGGGCGCTTCGTCTTTTGTTCTGAGTACTGTCTTGCTTTGCAGGTCGTCGCCAGGCTGCCGAGGAACGAGCCGAAAAGGCAGAAAAGACGGTTTCTGTTCTCAAGGCTTCCTTGTCGTTCAAGGAGGCGGAGTTGCATGGTCAACATGAGGAGCTAGTTCGCCTTTTCTAGGCTGAGGACGCGCGTGCGCGGGTGGAGGCAGTCGAGGGAAAGCGTCTTCGTGCTTTGGCGGGCTCGCTCGTGTGTAAGTTTGGCATTCAACCGTTGCTGTTTCTATTGTCTTCCCGTGATGACGTTTCTTTGCTTGGTGCAGCTGCTGTAGGTGCGAAGCCGATGGAGGCTACTGCGTCGGGGTTTGGGATTCTCCAAGGTGTTGCTGATGCTGTTGCAGATACTGTTGCAGTGGTCGAGGACGTCTGCGCCCGGGCTTCCAATCTTGTGGGTCTTGCGCACGAGCACCTTATGCCGGAGGGTACGAAGGTGCCTGATGGCCTGGGTGCTCGGGTTGCTGCGTTCGGCCCGGATGGGAAATATATGGTAGAACTGGTGGCGGAGAGCGTGGTGAGTGGTTCTTCCACGGCCCTGGTCGTCCTTATAGGGCATGGGGTTTCCTTTGATGATTATTTGGTTGAGACCATCCCGAACTATTCTGGTGAGTAGGACGACCGAGCCGATAGGCTGGCTCGTCGCCTGCAAGAAGTTGTAGATGCTCAAGGTCCCCGTGTCGTAGGTGAGGGGGGCGCAGTAGTGTTGCGCCGCTTTGAAACTTTATCTATAATTCGTGACTCTGTTGTGATGGTTGATCTTTTGCTACTTTTATCTGAGTGACTGCTTGGCTGTTCCTCTTGATGTTTTTGATTTATTTTGTTCATCCTGCAGTAGGCCACTCCGGGCGTTCTTCATCCGTGGAGTTCGCTGAAGGATGACGCTCGCGAGGGTGCGTATGAGTTCGTTTGCTTGCGGCTGAAGGACGCTGAGCGGGATATTGTCCGACTGAAGGGATCTGTGGCCGTTCAGCGTACTCGGCGCGAGCGTGCCGAGTCCGTGGTTGAGGGCCTTGCTTCGTGGGTGGTGAAGTTGTCCCACCTCCTATGGGGTGAGTCTTGCCTCTGTTTGGTTGCTTGATTCTGCTTGGTGGGTTTTTGCCGTCTCTGTCTTGATCGTAGTTTTTGACTTTCGAAGTGCTGGCAGGGCGAACTCGGGATGAAGAGAGGGCCATTCAGTCGGAGATGTCGCGTCTTGATGATCCTCGTGTGCAGGCGAGCAATCCCTTTTGGGCAGATGGGGCTCGTGCTCGAGCGTTTGCTTTGCTTCGTCGCCGGGTTGAGTGGGTACCGGAAGCTCTCGGCTAATGCCAGCGGGTATTGGGTGGTATTCATGCTGAGTTCTATCCGTTGGAGGTGGTTCCTTCGTCCCTTGAGAGGCTTTGTCACATATTTTCTCAGCCTGCCGAGTTACGTCGAGTGATGGATCATCAGATTCGTGCTGGAGCTCGAGCTGCTTTGGGCTTGGTCCATAGTCATTGGCCAGGGGTGGATTTTGCTCAGGTGGTGGCGGGTTGTTGTATGCCCTTAACTAGTCTCTTGAGGCATCTGATGGTAGTAACCTGCCGCGGGCGACTGCTTCCTTTACCATTAACATTGATTCCTTGGACAAGTATATTTTTTGTTTGGGTGGTCCGCCCGCCGCTGCAACCGGGGTTTGCTGCCTGCCGCGTGATGGCTGGCTGCCTTGGCGAGGTGCTTGCTGTTTGCTTCTTAGCGGCTGAATTCTTTTTTGATCGCTGGGCCCTTGTTCCAACGGGACTTTCTTTGGTATGGTCCCCGGTTTTCTTAGTTGTACGACCATCTGACTGGTGTTTCTGGGACCTGCCGCCCTGTTGGTGGTTGGGGTGTCTTGGCGAGTGCTCGAGTCGTCGACTCTCCCGTTAATGCCTGACGCTGATGCGCCAACTTCTGCCATGAACACCTGCGATGGTGTCCTTGCCGTCTCCTTGCTGATACGTGCGATCGTGCTTCTCCATGCTGGGGCTTCACTCGAGCGGTCATGAGTGGCGTGGAGCCGTGAGTTGGGTGGGTAGCTACGACCGCCAGATAGGTTGGTCGTGCGGGCGGCGTCTGCTACGGTCATTGCTGCAGGTGTTGCCGTGGGCGCGCGGATGTCGTCGATGAGGCGAAGGGTGCCCCAATGGTTGATGTAGATCCGATACGCTCCGAAGATCAGATTGACGCCGGAGTGTAGATTGGTGAAGGCTGGCTTGAGGGCCGGGAGGTGGGTCGTGAATCCGAGGGACTCAAACAGGTTGGATCTTGCCGGAGCCGTCGAGTCGATGAGTGTTGATGATGAGGAGGCCGCCGATATCGCGTTCCCAACCTGCGCGGTTCCCACAGACGGCGCCAATTGACGGGGATCAACCCCGGAAAATCCCATGGTCAGGGACCCTGGGTTAGTCATGAGAGGCACAGGTTGGACGATAGCTTGTCGGCAAACAGGAAGGCTTGCTCCTGCTCGATATTATTGATGGGGAAGATGCGATTACAGTGGAGGCCAAGGCTGGAGCGCTCAAGGCTAGGGTTACAGGTGATATTAGATGCCTTTGGCGTCGCCCCTCCTAGCCCTTATATACTGGGCTAGGTCTCGGGGAGTTCATCTACGTTTATAGGTATGCTTTCCTAACCCTACCTTGCTCCGTACGGCAGGTCTTCGCACCTTCCTTATGAGTCGCGGACTCCTACGTCGGTACAAACTAGTGGGCCGAGGCTATATCTTCATGGGCCTTCTGCCTTCATGGACACCAGGTAGGCTCATCCGTAGGAGTCGTGGGGTCACCCCCTCGTCAAGCACCAAGATGTACCAAGACATTCGTCAGCGGTACTGGTGGTCTAACATGAAACAAGACATTGCTCGTTATGTTGATGAGTGTGACGTTTTCCATCGCGTGAAAGTCGAACATCAAGGACCTGCTGGAACTATGAAACCACTCTCTATTCCTGAATGGAAATGGGACAACATCGAAATGGACTTCGTCACCGGATTTCCCCGATCACAGAAGGGTCATGATGCCATCTTTGTCGTCATCGACCGATTCTCCAAGGTGGCTCATTTTCTGCCTGTCAAGGAGACGATCTCTACTAGTCAGTTGGCAGACTTGTATGTTTCCAGAATCGTGTCACTCCACAGTATTCCGTTGGAGGTTAGTTCCGACCGAGGCAGCCTTTTCACCTCAAGATTCTGGGATAGTTTCCAAGAAGCTATGGGAACTCACCTAAGCTTCAGTACTGCTTATCACCCACAGTCACAAGGCCAAGTCGAACGAGTTAATCAAGTGCTTGAAGATATGCTTCGAGCTTTTGTCATCTCATACGGAAAGAAATGGGAGGAATCTCTTCCATTTGATGAATTCTCGTACAACAACAGCTATCAAGCTAGTCTAAATATGGCACCCTTTGAAGTTCTATATGGACGTAAGTTTCGAACCCCTCTGAATTAGTCAGAAACTGGGGAACGAACCCTCATTGGTCCGGACATTATAAAGCATGCCCAAGATCAGGTCCGCGTTATTCGTGAACACTTGAAGGCTGCTCAGTCCGGCCAGAAGAGCAACTATGACCGCAAGCACAAGGAAATGGTCTATCAGCACGGAGAACAAGCTTACCTTCGTGTCACTCCCATGAGGGGAACTCATCGTTTCGGGATCAAAGGCAAGTTAGCTCCTCCCTACATTGGGCCATTCCGTATCCTTTCCAGGAGTGGACCGGTGGCATACCTTTGGAATTGCCGTCAGACCTCTCCCAAGTCCATGATTTTTTTCACGTGTCGCAACTCTGTCACTGCTTCAAGGACCCTATTCGTGAAGTGGAACATGATCTGATTGAATTGCAGCAGGACTTGGCTTATCAAGAACATCTGAGCCGCATTCAAGATCAGTCTGAACGCAAAACCCGCAACAAGACAACCAAGTTCCTCAAAATTTAGTGGTCGAATCATTCTGAAGATGAAGCCACTTGGGAACGCGAAGATCTTCTTCGTGAAGAATACCCTGATCTTTTCCCCTCTACCGCTTAGATTCTCGGGACGAGAATTCTTGTAGTGGGGGAGATTTGTAACACCCTCAGTGTCAGGCATCAGTAAAACTTTTGTTAATATGAAACCTCTATGATTAGAAAGTCTCTAATCACCTTTGATCATGCCTTGTTCATCTTTTCATTCAAACAAACCCAAAAATGCCTTTTAATGAATATTAAAAAAATAAGTGGAAATAAAACATTGTCCAAAAATTATGAAACCACTTCTATAAAATCACTAATAATCATTGGACCATGCTAGTATTGTTGTGGTTTTTTATTGAGCTAGGGGAAAATCCAAACTAATCATACCAGTTACATAACAACACCATTTGCCATTTGCAAATTCCAAACAAATATCAAATGAATTTATTTGGGCACAAAACCTTTTGTGGCACTCTAATCATTTGCAAAACCAATTATTGAACAAGTTCCATATTTTACAAAAATTCAAATGCAACTAAAATAAATATAAACAAATAAGAACAGAAAAAGAAAGCATACAAAAAATAACTAAAAGAATAAAAGGCTTCAGCCGAGTACATCAAGTGCACAGTGTGGCCTAGCCACCCAAACCAGCCCACTTGGCCCACCCGGGGTCATCCCCTTCCTACTGTTCCCCCTCCCCCTCATGTCGCCATGGCAGGAGCTGCTCGATGGCGATTGTCATCGTGTCGAGCATCCGAAGCTCCTAGAGTTCGAGCCCCTGGATAACTACTCGCCCCCGAGCCCCCTGGCGAACACTAGCCCCTGGATAACTACTCGCCCCCGAGCCCCCTGGCGAACACTAGCCCCTTTCCTCCCCCTCCTCGCGCCACCATCGTCGTCGCACAGTAGCCCGAGTCCGCCATCGCCATTGACACGAGCTCGCGTGGCCACTGAGCTCCACAGCCCCCGCCGTCGTGTAAAATCGGCGCGCCATCGTCGACCACGCCGTTCCCCTCCTCCAATTCGGGATGGTACGCTCGACTCGCGACGCCATCGTCGCCGAACCCCGCTGCGGACGCCACCTCGCCGTCGATGATTCCGGCCGCTACAGCTCGTCCCCGCGCACACTGCCTTCCCCTACCGACCGCGGTGAGCACCGGAACCATCCCCAAGTGCTCGTTGTCGCCCGATAACCCCCCCCTCCCCAGTTGTGTTCCCATCTTTGCCGTGCCCCGGCCGCCTCCATGGCCGCGGACACCGCGCTCCCGTGTGTCCCAGCGCGCGCCGTTGACACTGACGTGCTTCCGGTGAGCTACTAAGCCCACTTGACCACTTCATGCACGCCAAATCGTCTTGGAATCGAGTCCTCGTCGACGTTCGAAAACTTCAGCCGCCGCGCTCGTCGCCGGCAAGGATTCCGACGAGCCCCGACCACCCCGAGCCCACCAAACGATGCGGCTTGTCACCAGGAACATGCAGCAGCAAACCTCGTCGCGAACGGCCATCGGAATCCAGCGCTAGGTCATCGGCCGTGGCTTCCCTCGCCGCCGGCGAGCTCCCACGGTGGCTTCCAGGTGGGGCCGCTGGATTAGTCCCTAACCCCCACCCCCTGTGCCACCTACATGTGGGCCAGGGGCCCTAATTAACCTGTTAATTAAAAACAATAACCCCCTGACCAACTGACATATGGGCCCAGCTGATGTCACGAGAGTTTACTTCTCGCCCCTCGTTGGTTACCCAATGTGGAAGGTTGAGATGTAGCGAAGCGGCAATTTCCCTTAGCGAAGATGCTAAGGTTTAGGATCAACCAGTAGGACTCCAACAGATACAAGAAGGTGGTGAAGTGAACAATGGCGCCGTTCACAACTCTAAGTTGCTTACTTCACCTGGACCTGCACACACAGCAAATAACTTTTCTTCCCAATGAGTACAGAGGAGTTGTCAATTCCTCCAGCCTTGTTGTTTACAAAGGATAAAACGCACGGGATAATAATGATAGTAATAGCAACGGAAAAGTAAATCCTGAAAGTAAATTGAAGGTGTAAACAATATTGGAAATATGGACCGGGGTCCTATGATGTTCACTAGTGATGTCTCTCTCCCAAAAGACGATAAAATAGCCATGCGAGGTAAACAAATTACAACTGGCAATTGACAGGATTATGTGCGTAAACTAATGCTAATTATGCTATAAAGAAAGGAAGAGGCTCAAAAGCATAGGCGGTACGCCAAGACAAGTAGACCGAAATCCATCTGCATCTACCTACTAATCATCCACCTTGAGATATCTATCCAGAACATCTCGCTGGTATTAAGTTGTGAATCCCACCCAAAGTGTAAACTCAAAGCAACGGACAACTGCATTAAAGAACTTTGCGTAAAGTAAACAATCCTTGCACCCGCAAGTACAAGCACCGTTGTTTTCCCCCTTGTAACAACACATCCCCTAGACTCATGTTTCTGTCACTCAAGCTAGTCATCAGGGGGCATGAACCCACAATCATGCATAACACTCCCTCTTGAAGTCACTACCTACTACTTGGCCAAATCAATAAAAAACAACGAAGAACATGCAAGAATTCCTCAAGAACATAAATATAAAAGAAGAGAATCAAATATATAATTCAAACACAATCTGAACATAATCTCATAATCCATCGAATCCCAGCAAACTCAGCATAGCAACAGCAGAAATATTACATATGTCCCTCGATCATGTAGGGCAGCTCACGAGGTCTAATCCGTGAAGAACAAAGAGGGGAGGAGAACATCACATAGCTACTGATCATAGACCCATGGTCCAAGGTGGACTACTCACCGTACATCCGGGAAGCGTCCATGGTGGTGGAGAAGCTCCCGGAGGTGGTTCCTCCCTCCGGCAGGGTGCCGGGAAGAGGTCTTCTGGTTCTCCCGATCTTGGAAGCGTGGTGGCAGCGGAACAGAGGAGAGATCGCGAAAAAGGGTTCCCGTCTCAGGGTTTTTGCGTCACGGGGAATACATAGGCGAAGGGGGCAGCCAGGGGGGACACCAGGGGTCCAGGCGGCCCCCAGGCGCGGCTTCACCCTGGGGCGCGCCGGGAGGGCGCCTGGGGCCCTGGTAGGTCCCCTCTGGCCCCCTCTCGGTGATTCCGGAAGCTTCTTGATCGCTGTTTTTTTATTGGATTTTTCCTGAATTTTTGGAGCACTTTTTATATGGGGGAAACCTGAAATAGAAAAATAACAGAAAACAGGAACTAGCACTGTGGTGCACTGAGTTAATAGGTTAGTCCAAATATGATCAAAAGTGTTTGGAAGTTCATCAATATCATAGAAATATTACACAACAGAGGCATGGAGCAAGAAGAAATTATAGATACGTTTTGGACGTATCAACATCCCCAAGATTAATTCCTGCTTGTCCTAGAGTAGGTAAATGATAAAAAGCATAATTTCTGTGGTGACATGCTAACAACCATATAAGAACTTTTGAGTACAACAATCATGGCATGTAATTCTATTCAAGTCATAACAGGCAAGAGTCTATATTTAGCATTGAAACAAGCAACATAAGAACATAAAGGTGCAAGAGCTCTCGTTGTCCGTGACTCGAATGTCTCCAAATAGTGTTTGCGTGCAAGAAAGGGGATAGGGATATACGAGAAAAAAAATTGTGTTGAGAACTCAATCTACTAAAGTTTCACACCTTTTCGACCACTAGCCAGGTACAAGTCAAAATGATCCACACCTTTTCGATATTTTGAGCACTCAGGCAATGGCTGAGCGTAAGCAAGAAAGTTGACACTTAGGATGGCAAAGAGAGAATATGGTGGAGGAGGAAGACAAAAAGGTGTGAAAGGCTCACATCAATGAGGACAATCATAGGCGAGAGAAAGCCAAATGATAGATATGATGTGAGGAGTAGGGATTGTCATGCAACGAATGCACATATGAGCTAAGGTAAGCTTTCCAATGGAACTAGTGGGGGTGCATCCAACTTGCTTGCTCAAGAAGACCTAGAGCTCATTTGAGGAGGCTCATCATTGGAATATACAAGCCAAGTTCTATAGTGTGAAGGTCCCCACATAGCTATATGCATGAATGATAATCTCTATGGAGTACAAGATATAAGAGGGAGTATGAGTGTGGATCTCTCAAAAGGAATAGTAGTGTGCCCCCTTCTCTATTATTTTTTTCTCTTTTTTCTATTTTTTTGTATTTTTTGGTGGCCTCAATGGCTCATTCTATTTCTCTCATTTGTCCTCTTTGGGATCTTTTAATTTGTCCTCTTTGGGATCTTTTCCTCACTTTAGGGTCAACACTCCATATATTACAAGAGGTATAGAAGATCTTTCACACTTTATAAAGTACTCAAATCATAAAGAAGATGTAACTATCATGAAGTAGCAGGATATGCATTGATACTAGCACGTCATGTAGCAATGATTAGGGGCAAGGCCCGACTAGCATGCGGCTCATCGATCAAGCAAGTAGCATGTATGACATGAAGATCAAGTCATGAGAAGGTGGATGTTGCATGGCAATGTATCTCGGAAAGGCTATGGAAAAGCCTTGATAGGTAGGTATGGTGGCTGTTTTGAGTAAGGATATAAGGAGGTTTATGATGACAGAGCGTATCGTGCCAAGGGTTTTGATGTACCGGCGAAGGTGGACGCCAACTCTCGGAGTGAGAAGAAAGTAATGCACGGCACAGGAAAGGCTAGAAAAATATGGGAAGGTGGAAGTGTCAACTTTCGAATACTCACATTAGTCCGAAGAACACATGCACTTATTATCGGTAACTCTCAATCCAATAAGGAGGTTTCACAAAGAGACAAGTACCCCGAGGAGGAGTGTATGGGGGTTTGGATATCCTTGCGCATCCTTGACTCATGGTACGTGAGTGTACTCTAATATTCGACCCCTCAGAAGAGTAGTGATCCATCTAGTAGCTAAAGTTCTCAACTAATTTTGTAAGTTTTGAAAATAGACACGGATTGCCCAAAATACGACATCTATCACTAATAGGCTAAAGATCTTGACACCAAAAGTCCAAACATTACTCAAAACAACACCTCAAAACTATTGCAAGTTACTACTGCAAAAGAATAACAACCTCAATTACCTACTTGAAGTCAAAACACAAAACTCAGTGCAACAGGAAAACTCTCTAAACAAGATAAACATGAAAACTCAAGAGAGTTCCAGCAACAAACTAAACTAAAGCTCTTTGAAAATATAAGCATGAAAGCTAAGAGCTAAACATGACAGCAGCTATGAAAAAGATAAAGAACACACACAACAAAGATAAGCATGAAAAGTCCTATGTTGTGTTCTAGATTTTGAAAGTGGAGCGTGTTTCTCTCCCACACAAAGAAAGCTGGATTCTAACTTGTTATGAACAGCAAGCAAAGATAAAGAAAATTAAAAAAAACTAAGAGCGAGACGCTCCAAGCATAGCACATAATGCATGAAGTGATAAAAATATAGTGAAACGAGAGACGAGCTGATAATTGTTGATGGAGAAGGGGATGCACGGGGGCATCCCCAAGCTTAGACGCTTGAGTATCCTTGAATATTTCTTGGGGATGCATGGGGGCATCCCCAAGCTTGAGCGCTTGACACTCCTGAATCTTCTTTCATCATCTTCCCTCGCACACTTGAAAACTCCTTTCATACATAACTCATCATAATCTGATTAGCGAGGTTAGTACCCATAATAAAATATTTTTTTCTCTACTGGAAATAAAGATATTCTTGAATATCTACTGTTTCTCAAGATTGACAAAAAGTTTTTGCAAAGAAAAAGCAAGCTTAAGGTTTGCAAAATGAAGAAAATGCAAAACAGGAAAGAATCTGTGAAAAACAGACCAGCAGGTAGTAAAGAATTTTTTAGGGGCACTTCTGCAACTCAAATAAAAGAACTCAGAACATACGAAAGTTCCGTAATTGTATAGAGAACGCTGTGTAAAAAATTTAGCTCAAAAAGATGAACTGGGAATATTTTGTGAGTTTTCCCGTCACGAGGACAGAATCTGTTTTCTGGACAGCATGTCACAACTTTCACTTCCCTTGTCATAAGAGGCTATAATTGGCACAAAGCTTGAAAAGTAAAGATACAATGATTTTTCTACAGTTGTAACAATCATCAAGACCACTAAAAACAGAATAAAAACTAACAGAAAAACCTAAATTCATTGTGGGCTGCCTCCCGAAAGCGCTTCTTTAAAGCCATTAGCTAGGCTTAATGCAAATAGATCAAGTCTTTTCAATAAAATAACTAGCCCGTGTGATGGACTCAAAAGGCAACTTAATCTTTTTCCTAGGGAAGTGTTTCATCCCTTTCTTGAAAGGGAATTGGAATTTTATAATCCCTTCTTTCATATCAATAATAGCACCCACGGTGCGAAGAAAAGGTCGTCCCAAAATAATTGGACAAGGTTCACATTCAATGTCCATAATAGTAAAATCAACGGGAACATAATTGTCATTGACAATGATAAGAACATCATCGATCTTCCCCAAAGGTTTCTTTACGGAAGAATCGACAAGACTAACACCAAAAGAACAAGGATCAATAGGTTTTAATTCAAATATATCATACATTCTTTTGGGAATAACGGAGGTACTAGCTCCAACATTACATAAAGCATAGCAAGAAAAGTTATTCAACTTAATTTTAATCATAGGATCCCAACCATCTTCTAGCTTTCTAGGTATGGAGGCTTCTACCCTAAGCTTATCCTCCCTAGCTTTGATTAGAGCATTAGTGATATGCTCTGTGAAGGCAAGATTAAGTGTGCTAGAGTGGGGGTCTCTAGACATCTTGTGAAGGAAATGAATAACTTCAGAAAGGGTGCAATTATCAAAATCAAGGTCTCTACTATCAAGTAAAGTGGTAGTGGTGTCCTTTAGGCTCACTTGTTTGGTAGCTTCTATAGTCATAGGAATTTCTTCTTCTATGGTTGAGGTCATAACATCACCATTAATAGGTCCTATGGGACTAGGGGTGCATTGGGTGCTAAGAGTTTGGATATCCTCAACCACTTGGATAGTAGCAACAGTATGGTGTGTAGGAAGGCTCTTAATTCTATCTTCTTCCTCCTTTTCTCTAGCCCATCTCTCTTTAAGTTTAGCCATCATCCTAATGTTTTCATTAATTTGCAATTGGATAGCATTCATATGAGTGACCTTACTCTCCTCAAGGGGAGAAGTTATAATTTTAAGCAATTCTACTTCATGGGATAAATTGTCTACCTTCAACGAGAGGTTGTCTAGTCTATCTAGTTTTTCCTCTACACTCTTGTTGAAGGCTTTTTGGGTAGTGATGAAGTCTTTAAGCATACTCTCTAATTCAGAAGTGGAGTTTTTGGTGCTAGGATAAGTGTTGTTGTTCCCATAGTTGTTGGGGAACGGTCTAGGATTGCTACCAAAGTTACTCCTATAAGCATTGTTATTGAAGTTGTTTCTAGAGATAAAGTTCACATGTACTTGATCCTGAGCAATCAAAGAATTTAAAGGTACATCTTGAGGATCAATAGGAGATTGCTTGGTAAGTAGAGACATAATCAAGTCAACTTTTTCATTTAGGGAGGAGATTTAATCGACAGAGTTTACCTTCCTACCTGTTGGAGCTCTTTCGGTGTGCCATTGGGAATAGTTGGTCATCATCTCATCGAGATGTTTTGTGGCAGCACCAAGTGTAGTTGACATAAAGGTTCCTCCCGCGGCCGAATCTAGCAAGTTCCGCGACGTAAAGTTCAAGCCTGCATAAAAGTTTGGATAACCATCCAAGTAGTCAAACCATGCGTAGGGCAATTCTTAACAAGATATTTCATGCGTTCCCAAGCATGGGCGACGTGTTCATTATCCAATTGTTTAAAATTCATAATAAATCTCCTCAATTGGATAATCTTAGTAGGGGGTAGTACTTCCCAATAAAATCATCCTTGCACTTATCCCAAGAATCTATGCTATTCCTAGGCAAGGATTGAAACCAGATTTTAGCTTCATCTCTCAAGGAGAAAGGAAAAACCTTAAGCTTAACAATATCACCATCTACTTCCTTGTACTTTTGCATATCACAAAGCTCAATAAAATTATTTAAATGCAAAGCAGCATCATCTCTAGCACCGGAGAATTGATCTTTCATAACAAGGTTCATCAAAGCAGGTTTAATCTCAAAAGAAGGTGCTGAAGTAGCAAGTGTAGCAATAGGAGTGCAGATAAAGTCACTGTTGTTGTGACTAGTGAAGTCACACAACTTGGTGTTCTCAGAGGAACCCATAATAGAAGCAAGGAAGATAACTATTTTTTTATTTTTGATAAAGGACACTAAAGCAAAAACTAAAAGGTAAACAAACAAGACTAAAAAGAAAAGATAAAAGATAGTGTGCAAATCTCCTATCTTGAAGAGTGGAGTCCCCGGCAACGGCGCCAGAAATTGCTTTGATGTCACGAGAGTTTACTTCTCGCCCCTCGTTGGTTATCCAAAGTGGAAGGTTGAGATGTAGCGTAGCGGCAATTTCCCTTAGAGAAGATGCTAAGGTTTATGATCGACCAGTAGGAATCCAACAGATACAAGAAGGTGGTGAAGTGAACAGTGGAGCCGTTCACAAGTCTAACTTGCTTACTTCACCTCGACCTGCACACACAACAAATAACTTTGCTTCCCAACGAGTACAGAGGAGTTGTCAATTCCTCCGACCTAGTTGTTTACAAAGGATAAAACACATGGGATAATAATGATAGTGATAGCAACGGAAAAGTAAATACTGAAAGTAAATTGAAGGTGTAAACAATATTGGAAATATGGACCGGGGTCCTATGATGTTCACTAGTGATGTCTCTCTCCCAAAAGACGATAAAATAGCCATGCGAGGTAAACAAATTACAACTGGCAATTGACAGGATTATGTGCGTAAACTAATGCTAATTATGCTATAAAGAAAGGAAGAGGCTCAAAAGCATAGGCGGTACGCCAAGACAAGTAGACCGAAATCCATCTGCATCTACCTACTAATCATCCACCTTGAGATATCTATCCAGAACATCTCGCTGGTATTAAGTTGTGAATCCCACCCAAAGTGTAAACTCAAAGCAACGGACAACTGCATTAAAGAACTTTGCGTAAAGTAAACAATCCTTGCACCCGCAAGTACAAGCACCGTTGTTTTCCCCCTTGTAACAACACATCCCCTAGACTCATGTTTCTGTCACTCAAGCTAGTCATCAGGGGGCATGAACCCACAATCATGCATAACACTCCCTCTTGAAGTCACTACCTACTACTTGGCCAAATCAATAAACAACAACGAAGAACATGCAAGAATTCCTCAAGAACATAAATATAAAAGAAGAGAATCAAATATATAATTCAAACACAATCTGAACATAATCTCATAATCCATCGAATCCCAGCAAACTCAGCATAGCAACAGCAGAAATATTACATATGTCCCTCGATCATGTAGGGCAGCTCACGAGGTCTAATCCGTGAAGAACAAAGAGGGGAGGAGAACATCACATAGCTACTGATCATAGACCCATGGTCCAAGGTGGACTACTCACCGTACATCCGGGAAGCGTCCATGGTGGTGGAGAAGCTCCCGGAGGTGGTTCCTCCCTCCGGCAGGGTGCCGGGAAGAGGTCTTCTGGTTCTCCCGATCTTGGAAGCGTGGTGGCAGCGGAACAGAGGAGAGATCGCGAAAAAGGGTTCCCGTCTCAGGGTTTTTGCGTCACGGGGAATACATAGGCGAAGGGGGCAGCCAGGGGGGACACCAGGGGTCCAGGCGGCCCCCAGGCGCGGCTTCACCCTGGGGCGCGCCGGGAGGGCGCCTGGGGCCCTGGTAGGTCCCCTCTGGCCCCCTCTCGGTGATTCCGGAAGCTTCTTGATCGCTGTTTTTTTATTGGATTTTTCCTGAATTTTTGGAGCACTTTTTATATGGGGGAAACCTGAAATAGAAAAATAACAGAAAACAGGAACTAGCACTGTGGTGCACTGAGTTAATAGGTTAGTCCAAATATGATCAAAAGTGTATGGAAGTTCATCAATATCATAGAAATATCACACAAAAGAGGCATGGAGCAAGTAGAAATTATAGATACGTTTTGGACGTATCACCAGCCCCTTAATTATCTCTCTGGATTTAATTAAAATGATAATTAACACATGAATCTATTACAGCTAGGCTCCACCTGTCAGGTTTGATATTTAAATGAGTTTAGTTTAAATATGAGAGTATGACATGTGGGCCCTGGCTCTGTTTTAATTCAATAAAATGAATTATTAGTATTGTGAGGCTGACCAGTGGGACCCACTGGTCAGGTTTGACCAGTCAACCCCTCTGTGGATAATGTTGCATTTTAGATAATAAAAGAAATAAAAAAATGATTTAAAATGATTTAAACTTTAAAATTCAATATCTTTTAAACCGTAAGTCAGATTCAAAAACTTTATACATCAAAATTGATCAGAAAAATATAATGAATACGAATACACTATCCGTATACCAAGCACACCCCTTTAACACAACGAACATCGACATCCCCCCTTCGAGCCGTCTGTGGATAATCACCCGGCGCCGGTTTCATCCCCGGATGAATTCCCGCTCCGAGAATGTGCATTGCACTGCGTTAGAACACCGTTAACATTGCATACGTCATGCCAATCATCTGTTTGCTATGATTGCTTTATATTTACTGTTTCTTCCCCCTTTGTTCTCCGGTAGACCCCGCTGCTATCGCCGACTACACCGTTGTCGGGTACGACTACTTCGTCGACGACCCTACCCCTACCGTCGAGCTTCTAGGCAAGCAGAGCCATTCTCTTCCCCAGATATCGCCTATCTTTTCCGTACATTTCTTGCACTATGACTTACTGCTGCTGCTACGATTACAATCCTATTCAATTGCATAGCATGTTTTTGTCGCCCCTTGACGTACCTCCTTTATCGTATGCTGCATATTATAATTATGCATTATTCAGCAGTGAGATGATACGTCCCAAACGTATCTATAATTTCTGCTTGCTCCATGCATATTTCGTGTGAATTTGCCATGTTTTGCTTGAACATTCATACACTTTTGAACCTATATGGACTAACCTACTAACTCAGTGCACCCAGCTGCCAGTTGCTGTTTTCTGCTGTTTTTGTATTTCAGGTTTTCCGGCAATTAAAAGTGCTCCAAAAAATCCAGGAAAATCAGATAAAAAATCAGCGTTGCGGAAGCTTCCGGAAACACCAAAGCAGCGAAGGAGGGCCACCACCAGGGGGCCAGGAGGCCTCCTGGCTGCCTGGTGGGTCCCCTCGACGCCCCCCCTTCGCCTATATTTACCCCCCGTAACGGAAACCCCTAATATCGACTCCTCTTTCGCGATCTCGCCTCTGTTCCGCCGCCGCCGCCGTTTCAAGCTCGGGGCTGCCTGGAGAAGCTGCTCCGGCACCCTTCCGGAAGAAGCTACCCCCTCCGGGAGACCATCCATAGCCATGGACGCCTCCCATATGTATCGTGAGTAGTTTCCCTTGGACCATGGGTCCGTGACCAGTATCTATGTGATCTATCTCTCCCTCTTTTGTGCTTCCACTTTCGAGTCCTCATGAGCTGCCTCACATGATCGAGGCATCTATGTAATTTCTGTTATTGCTATGCTGAGTTTGTTGGGATCGGAAGGATTATGAGACTATGTTCAGATTGTGATGAGTAATATATTTTGTTTCTCTTTTATATTTTGTTCTTGAGTAAATTCTTGCATGTTCTCCATTGCGGTATTTGCTTTGGCCAAGTATTTTATTTGCAACTCCAAGAGAGAGCGTTATGCTCGATTGTGGGTTCAGCCCCTTGATGTCTAGCTTGAGTGACAAAAACATGAGACTAGGGGATGTGATGTTGCCACCAGGGATAAAACAAAGGTGCTTGTACTTGCAGGTGAAAGGATTGTTTACTTTACGCAAAGTTCTTTTAATGCAGTTGTCTGTTTCTTTGAGTTTACACTTTGGGTGGGATTCGCAACTTAATACGAGCGGGATGTTCTGGATAGATATCTCAAGGTGGATGATTCGTAGTAGATGCAGATGGATTTCGGTCTACTTACCTTGGCGTACTGCCCATTGCTTTTGAGCCCTTCCTTTCTTTGCAGCATAGTTAGCATTGCGGTGCCTTCATAATCCTGTCAATTGCCCAGCTGTGATTTGTTTACCTCGCTAGCACTTTTATCTTCTTTTGGGAGAGAGACATCACTAGTGAAAATCACGGGACCCCGGTCCATCTTCATATTATTGTTCACACTACCAATTTACTTTCAGTCTTTACTTTCAATTTCCATTATCATTATCCCGTGCGTTTTATACTTTGTAAATAACAAGGCCGGAGGAATTGACAACTCCTCTGAACTCGATGGGAGCAAAGTTATTTGTATCTGTGTGCCGGTCCAGGCGAAGTTAACAACCGAGGTTGTGAACGGCGCCATTGTTCACTTTACCACCTACTTGTATCTCTTGAGTCCTACGGGAGACAAACCCTATCCTCTACATAGGGGAAACTTGCTGCTACGGTGCATCTCACCTTCCACTTGGGGTAACCAACGAGGGGCGAGAAACCATCCAGAAATTTTTTGGCGCCGTTGCCGGGGACTCAAGTCTACAAGATAGGGGAGTTGCACACTATCTTTTATCTTTGCTTTTTAGTCTTGTTAGTTTACCTTTTAGTTTTTATCTTCGTGTCCATTATCAAAAATAATAATAAAATAGTATGTCTAGTTCCTTACTTACCAATCAATGTCTGACTTCTTTGAAACTAGATCTTATTGGCATGGAGGATTCACCGAGGATCAACAAAAGTGGTATAAGGAACACCGCTAGTCTCAAAAGGGGATACACTTATGGAAACAAATACATCAGTTGTATGAGTATGCTAGAAACTTGTGCTCAATATATAATATATCTTTCTGCAGGGATGAATCTTGTTGCTTTATGAGGCATAAACACCTTGCTTTCCAATGTGAGTACAATGATGATGAAACCTTAGCTTCTTATGCTAAGATAAACTATGATTTTTATGATGCAGAGGAAATAGAAGAATTTCTTGCTTATAAGGGTGCCTATGAAATTACTTCTCTTCTTACAAATATTGATGATGCCCCTTAAAAATCTGAGAGTCTTGCTATACTTAACTATTGTTTTGAAAATTATGATGCAAATTATTATATTACTGATCATCTTGAGAGAATCTCTCCCCCAAAGGAAGAGACTAATGTTTTGCAGGACTCTATGGAAGAAGACATTGCTGAAATTGAAAGCTCCTTGGATGAAAATGAGGAGGAGAGTGACGAACAAAAGGAGGAAGAATGGAGCCATCCATGTCTACCTTCTAATGAGACTAACTCTTTGACTCTTACTTTATATGATGAGTGTTATGATCCTATGGATTCTTTTGAAATATCCCTTTTTGATGAAGTTGATGCCTTCTATACTTTTGGCCGTGATGCCACTATGAATGATGCTTACGGAGATGAACTTTAAATAGTTCGTCATGTTAAGCATGAAATTGTTGCTATTGCACCCACACTTGATTGTCCTATTATCCTTTTCAAATCTCCAAATCATAGTCCGGAGAATTGTGCTCTTATTGAGGCTCAATGTGACGGTTTGCATTTATCTTATGTTCCTAAAGACCGTGTTGAAAACTATACACGTGTGTTTGTAGGTCATGAACAATATGATTTATGTGATAGTTATATTCTTGATGTTGTTCATGATACTACTGAAAATTCTTTTGAGAGAGGAAAGTTTGGTTATAGAAACTTCCATGTTACAAAAACACCTCTCTCTAAGTTGAAACTTTTGAAGTTGTTCCCATTCCACCTTCCTATGCTTGTCGCTTTGTGCTTCTTCGATTTATTTTCTTATAAGATTCCTATGCATAGGAAGTGGGTTAGGCTTAAATTTGTTTCATATTTGCTTCTTGATGCTATCTTTTGCTTCAAAATTCTTATTCTTATGAGAGCATCTTTTAAAATCTTTAAGCCTAGCTAATGGCTTTAAAGAAGCGCTTTCGGGAGGCAGCCCGCAACGAATTTAGATTTTTATTTTTGCTTTTCTTCTGTTTTTAGTGGTCTTCATGATTGTTACTACTGTAGCAACATCATTGTATCTTTATTTTTCAAGCTTTGTGCCAAGTTTAGCCTCATACGGCAAGGGAAGTAAAAGTTGTGACATGTTGTCCAGAAAACAGATTCTGTCCTCGTGACTAGAAAAATCCCAGCTCATCTTTTTGAGCTGAAATTTTTACACAGCGTGCTCTATACAATTACGAAACTTTCGTATGTTCTGAGTTTTTTTATTTGAGTTGCAGAAGTACCCCTAAAAATTCGTTTCTATCTGCTGTTTTGTTTTTCACAGATTCTGCCACGTTTTGTCTCTCTACTTTTACAAACCTTAAGCTTTCCTTTTCTTTGCAAAAACTTTTTGACAATCTTGAGAAACAGTATCTCTTCAAGATTATCTTTATTTGCAGTAGAGAAAATTTTTATTTTAGTAGGGTACTAACCTCTCTAATCAGTCTACAATGAGTTATGTATGAAGGGAGTTTTCAAGTGTGCGATGGAAGATGATGAAAGAAGATTCGGGAGTGTCAAGCGTTCAAGCTTGGGGATGCCCCCATGCATCCCCAACAAATATTCAAGGAGACTCAAGCGTCTAAGCTTGGGGATGCCCCCGTGCATCCCCTTCTCCATCAATAATCATCAGTTCGTCCCTCGTTACACTATATTTTTATCACTTCATGCGTTATGTGATTTTCTTGGAGCGTCTCGCTCTTAGGTTTTGTTTCGTTTTTAGTTTTCTTTAGCTTTGTTTTCTGTAGTAACAAGTTAGATCCCAGCTTACTTACTCTTTTGTGTGGGAGAGATTCACGCTCCGCTTGAACTAGAACTCCTCATAGGATTTGCATGCTTATTCTTTTAGTTGTGAGCTGTTCTTTTTCTTTTCTTAGCTGTTGTTCTGTTTAGTTTTAGTGCTTAATTTTTCTAGAGCTTTTCTTTTGTCTTAGGTTGAACTTTATATAGGTTGCATGTTTTATCTTGTTAGAGAGTTTGCCTGTTGCACTGAGTTCTGTGTCTTGACTGAAAGTAGGTAGTTAAAGTTGTTGTTCTATTTGTAGTAGTAACTTGCAATAGTTTTGAGGTATTGACTAGAGTAATGTTTGAACTTATGGTGTCAAGAGCTCTTGCCTATTAGTGATAGATGTCGTATTTTGGGCAATCCGTGTGTTTTTCGAAAACCAAAAAAAAACCCCAGTTGAGAACTCTAGCTACTAGATGGATCACTAACCTCTGGAAGGTTCGAATATTAGAGTACACTCATGTACCATGAGTCGAGGATGCGCAAGGATAACCAAACCCCCCATACACTCCTCCTCGGGGTACTTGTCTCTTTGTGAACCTCCTGATTAGATTGAGAGTTACCGATAATAAGTGCATGAGTTCTTCGGACTAATGTGAGTATTCGAAAGTTGACACTTCCACCCACCTATACTTTTTCTAGCCTCTTCGGTACCGTGCATTGCCCTTTCTCACCTCGAGAGTTGGCGCATACTTCGCCGGTGCATCCAAACCCTTGGCACGATACGCTCTGTCATCATAAGCCTCCTTATATCTTTCCTCAAAATAGCCACCATACCTACCTACAAGGCATTTCCATAGCCTTTCCGAGATACATTGCCATGCAACATCCACCTTCTCATGACTTGATCTTCATGTCATACATGCTACTTGCTTGATCGATGAGCCGCATGCTAGTTGGGCCTTGCCCTAAACATTTCCACATGACGCGCTAGTATCATTGCATATCCTGCTACACTGGAAGAGGCATACATTTGCATACATCATGATAGTTACATTTTCTTTATGTGAGTACCTTTGTAAAGTGTGAAAGATCTCCTATATTCTTATAAAATATAGAGTATTGCCCCTGAAGTGAGGAAAAGATCCCAAAGAGGACAAAATCAAAAGATCCCAAAGAGGACAAAATCAAAAGATCCCAAAGAGGACAATATCAAAAGATCCCAAAGAGGACAAATGAGAGTTAAGTAGAAAGAGCCATTGAGGCCATCCAAAAATAAAAAAAAACATAAAAATATAAAAATAAAAAATTAAAAGAGAGAAGGGGGCATACTACTATTTCTTTTGAGAGATCCACACTAGTACTTCATTTTCTATCCCTTGTACTCCATAGAGATTATCATCATGCATATAGCTATGTGGGGACCCTTCACACTATATAACTTGGCTTGTATATTCCAATGATGAGCCTCCTCAAATGAGCTCTAGGTCTTCTTGAGCAAGCAAGTTGGATGCACCCCCACTAGTTCCATTGGAGAGCTTACCTTAGCTCACATGTGCATCCGTTGTATGGCAATCCCTACTCCTCACATCATATCTATCATATGGCTTTCTCTTGCCTATGATTGTCCTCATTGATGTGAGCCTTTCACACCTTTTTGTCTTCCACCTCCACCTTCTTTCTGTTTCGCCTTTGTAACAGCCCAGTTTTCACAAAAATTAAAAAAAATTGTTTTCGGTGTGAATTGTTTGATTGTCTGATTTGTTGCGGTGTTTGCATCCCCGATTTATCGATCAGCGATTATTTTTCCCCCTCTTATCTCGTACCGGACGGAGACCGACCCTTGCCACCCCGACACTCGACCTTTGCGACATCGGGTTTCACCCGATCACCGTCGCGAAAAGCGCACGAGACCAGCCGCGCCAACGGAACAAAAACCCAGTTTAATAGTTAAACGGGTTATTTCTATAGCGCACCGGAAAGTGTTCTCGGAACGGTTCCAGCGCGAGGTGAACGCCTCCGGCTCGACGCGCTGATCGCGCAGTTTGAAGTTTTACCCGAATCGGAGGTACTGCAGACCCCCGGCGGTCAGAAACTTGAGCACCGCGCGCGCGCGAGAGAAACCGGGGATGTTTTTGCAAACTGCCAACCACCTGGGCTATATAAAGACCACCACACTCCCACCCCTTTCTAGGGTTTCCCTAAGCCAAAATTGCAGCCACCCCCTCTCCAATTTCAGATCTGGCCCAAAATTCCAAAATTTTCGCAGCAAACCCTAGTTTCAGATCTGAAGTTTTGCCCAATTCGTCCTGGACCGTCAGATCTGGAGATTCGACGGCCCCGGAGGCTGCCACGTCATCCCACCTTGGAGCCAGCCATGGAGGCCTCCGTGCCCGAGCGCTCCGCTCCCGAAGCCGCCGGCAGCCGGAGCTGCTCGCCGCCGTGCCACGCCCCTCCTCTCCTCCCGCGTCCCTTCTCCTCCCGTCCCCCTCACCGTATCCTGTCCTGCTTCCCTCGCAGGCGCGCCGCCACGGGAGCTCCGACGCCGGCCAAGGAAGACCACGGTCCGAAGCCGCCGGCGACCCGAGCTCCGCCACCCAAAGCCTGGACGCGACCGCGCGGGTCCTGCCGACCCCAACCACCCGCCTCCGACCCTCCTCGCTCAAGCACCGCCTGGCCTCCTCGCCGCCGGTGAGTTCGGCGGCCGCCGCCACCCCCGTACGGGACCAGATCCCGTTCCGATCCGGTCAACTAGCCAGTTGGGCCCCGTGGAGCCACGGCCCACCTCCAGGCCGAGCCGGCCCAGGCGCCCCAGCCCAGCCGCCCTCCAAGCCGCGGCCAGATCCAGCGCTGGCCTGATGGGCCGAGCCCATGGTGAGCCAGCCCGTGTTTTTTTTCTTTCCCTAGCTCTGTAATTTTTCTAAGTCATGTGTAAAATTTATGCTGTTACGTTTTTGCGACAATAATTGCGATCAAACCGTAGCTCGGATGAACGTGCCCCTAAAATGAAAGTTGCTTAGAATTGCGTGTACTTTAATTCATCTTTTGTGAGCATTTTCATTTGAGGTCATCTTAATTGTGTAATTGCTGTTCAAACAGGGCTACCTGTCGTTAACTGCTGCTAAGTTGCTGTAACTGTTATTTTATTGCAACTTCGGGTGACGATTGCTTCACAACCGTTCATCGTAATGGATTGATTCCTTTTGCATCCTGATAAGCATTATTTCTACTTCAGTTCTATGCATTCACATGCCATAATTGCTTGTTGCATCATGATTGTATCTTGCTCCAAAGTATCTACCCTGTTGTTAGTGTGATGCTGTTTATATTTTGGTTCAACTTCGGTCGACGAGTGTGTCGCAACCGTTTATCGGAATTGAGTGATTCCAATTGCATATTGTTAAGCATCATGTCTACTTACATTATATGTATTGCATTTTCATGATATGATTGCTGGTCATATATTTATTGAGCTCCAAAGTTGCTATCCCGCTGTTTTTGGCAGCCACCTCTGTTTTTCTCTAAGTCTATAACGTTTCGATGCCATGTTGTTTGCTTAATATCTTTTTATCTATGATGCCTATTTGCATGATTCTTTTTTCCATGCCTTCCCTGTCATGTCTACTTTAATTTCATATCATTTGTGAGCATGTTTGCATTAATTATCCTGTTTATACATTGCTCTAAAGTGTGCTTCGTGATGTTGGCAGATTGTGCCCGTAACTTGTTTTGCTTATATCTTTTTAACCGGAACTCCGTTTGGAGTGCGCGTTTATGTAACTTGATTAGTTTTTCCTGTACTTTGTGTTTGTGATATTGTTTTCTGTTGCTAACCAACCTAAAATATGGTTTAGTACAGAACAGTACCAAATGTTTTAATCATCGTGCAGCACTTAGTGTTATTCCATGTTTAGGTTGTGCCTCACTTAAATTGACTAGCATAGATAGTTTTCTTTGTGCTTCACCTCTTGACATGTTTATGTGCTATGCCATGCTTGCTTGAGTTGCCATGTTAATAACCATTTTTAGTTGATCACCTATAGCTAAACAACTTGAACCCTTATAAATGTGCGGTATCGTCGTGTGTGACCGATACTCCACTTAACCTGTTAGTAACCGCTCTCGACGGTAGGTGTGATGTCTCGTGTTGCCTTCTTGTTGATGCTTGCTCGTTTTTGCCTCGTAGTAATAGAGTTCTTGCTCGTTGATTGCTTTCCAGTGTTTATCGTCTTGTGTGCTTCCGCGGGTACCTTCGGAGACGATGCGAGCTTGCGATCCACTACACCTTCGGAACCCGACTTATCAACAGGTAAGGACTATACATTACTTATGATCCATTCTATTTCAACCAGCGGTTTGCATGATAGTCTAGGTTAGGTTCGATGTTTGATCCTACCACATGTTTACAGCCTCTTTCAAACCGATAGAGCCATGTCCCTTCCCAGCAAACATTGTACTGCTATGTCACTATTACTCGTTGCTCAGCCTCTGCTTAGTATGCATGCTTAGGATTCTACAATGTTACCCTGTTACTCCTTGGTTTGGGGTATCACATTATTATATTGTTGTTGATGATATGATTATTATAATGTTGACTATATTCGACGAAGGATGGAAGGTCTAGGCTATCCCGCCCCGACGCTTTGTTCCATTCGAGTCACCTAGGATCCGATTTCCGGGTATTGGTTTTAAGACTGAGCGTGCCTAATCGCGTGTGGGATTTCATGGGGTCCCCTCTTCTAACCTACCTAGCTTCAAACATTTCTAGAGGTGGCCCAAGCTGATTTACCATTTGAAACCGTGTTTGTGCTGGTCAGCTGCCAGTAGTTTTCAAACAACTCGGGCCATCGGAGACATAGTTCCTCTGTTGGTCCACACTTGATGAACTAGGGGTCCCCTGATGTCAGGTGTGATTTCCCGACCTTAGCCTTACGGAAGAGTCCAATCCGAGAGCGTGGCCGGCTTTTGGATTGGGTGTCGACTCCCCGGGGGCCACCCGGATTTGTGCGTTGTTAGTTAGAGGGACCTGTCGTTTAGGATCTCTTGGAACTAAATCATAAAATGGTTGCCTATAATGGGTAGCAACTGAGAGAGATGGGCGAGCATGCGACGCCTCGTAATGGGCAGTTGGTACACCCCTGCAGGGTTAAATCTTTTCAAGAAGCCGTGTCCACGGTTATGGACGACTTGAGACCTACTCCTTGTTCATAGACAACAACAACTGAGATAATCTTAATATAACTTGATCAACGTGTGTGTGTGTGCCTTGACTGCTTCTTCATCGTCGGGATGTGAAGAGGAGGACAAGGATAGGATAGGTGTTATGTTTGCGTAAGTAGTTGATAGCAAGACTTGTTGGAGGCGATTCCTCATCGAATGCTTGGCTTCTTATCTTACTCTCTAGATTGTTAGCCACTTCATAAATGCTAGTGCGGAAGCAACCTCACCACTTACCCCTTCCTTACCGTAAACTACTAGTTGTCCTAGAATGACGAGTGATGAAGTCCTTGTTGGGTCAGATGACCACTACAGTTGGATCCTGAGTACCTCTGTACTCATGATACTACCCCCAAACTCTTTTCAGGGTTCTTGATTGACAACATGTATGGTGACCGACGTTTCACGTGGAGACTCGATGACGACTAGTTAGGCGGATCCCGGCGGAGGGCCTGGACCCGTGTGGTTATGGGGTCGATGTTTTTCTCTTTGCCACTAAGAATTCGATTGTAGTCTGTACCCAGACATGTATCTTCCGCTGTTGTATTGTATTTGAGGAAGTTGTATGTCGATTGTATGAGATGTTGTATCCTTGTATCTGTAATGTTGTGATATCATGTTGGAAATCCGGGGCATATGACTTCGTCATATGTCGCGGTGGGACCGTTATGTGCTTCGTCCCCTGATCTGGATGGAAACATCTAGATCTGGAATAGTACCGCATATCGGGCCTTACAACTTGGTATCAGAGCCTTACCGACCGCAGGATCCCTTCTCTGGCCGAAGTCGAGTCTAGACAAAAACTATTTTGTAGTTACTAAGTTAGTTTTCGGGGAGTAGGGTTCTTTTTACTCCTTACCCTTGCTCTAGTCAGGACAAGTGACGTAAGTGTTTTAATTCTTGCCTTATCCCCTTCAAACTTTAGGATCTCGATGAGTGTGGAGTTTCGGAACCGTTACAATGCCTTGCTTGCAGCGTATTGTCTCGATTCCGATCTCAGGTGGGAATTCCTGTAGTACCTTTAGCTTTTCCGGTTTCGGATATCGTCTGGGTCGTCCTTTGCCCTCCCTCCTTTTGCCCGGTGTTTTTACGACTTGCGTCGGAAATCACTATCCCTTGATCTGGTTTTCGCGATCGTTCTTCCTCTTGTCGCTGACGGTTTCGTTTTTCCGACGATGTCGTCTCTCTGTGGAAAGTTTCTCGACCGAAGTTCGACGTCGACATGGAGCAGAGTCCCTTATTGGTGGTGTTGAAGATTGTCGACTCTCTTTTCTCTTCCCCCTCTCCCCCGGATCATCCTGGATCTCGGGACGAGATCCCTTGTTGGTGGTGTTGTATTGTAACAGCCCAGTTTTCACAAAAAATAAAAAAAATTGTTTTCGGTGTGAATTGTTTGATTGTCTGATTTGTTGCGGTGTTTGCATCCCCGATTTATCGATCGGCGATTATTTTCCCCCCTCTTATCTCGTACCGGACGGAGACCGACCCTTGCCACCCCGACACTCGACCTTTGCAACACCGGGTTTCACCCGATCACCGTCGCGAAAAGCGCACGAGACCAGCCGCAGCCAACGGAACAAAAACCCCGTTTAATAGTTAAACGGGTTATTTTTATAGCGCACCGGAAAGTGTTCTCAGAACGGTTCCAGCGCAAGGGTAACACCTCCGGCTCGACGCGCTGCTCGCGTAGTTCGAAGTTTTACCCGAATCGGAGGTACTGCGGACCCCCGACGGTCAGAAAACTGAGCACCGCGCGCGCGAGAGAAAAACCGGGGATGTTTTTGCAAACTGCCAGCCACCTGGGCTATATAAATACCACCACACTCCGACCACTTTCTAGGGTTTCCCTAAGCCAAAATTGCAGCCACCCCCTCTCTAATTTCAGATCTGGCCCAAAATTCCCAAATTTTTGCAGCAAACCCTAGTTTCAGATCTGAAGTTTTTCCCAATTCGTCCTGGACCGTCAGATCCGGAGATCCGACGGCCCCGGAGGCTTCCACGTCATCCCACCTTGGAGCCAGCCATGGAGGCCTCCATGCCCGAGCGCTCCGCTCCCGAAGCCGCCGGCGACCGGAGCTGCTCGCCGCCGCGCCACACCCCTCCTCTCCTCCCGCGTACCTTGTCCTCCCGTTCCCCTCACCGTATCCTCTCCTCCTTCCCTCGCAGGCGCGCCACCACGGGAGCCCCGCCGCCGGCCATGGAAGACCATGGTCCGAAGCCGCCGGCGACCCGAGCTCCGCCACCCGAAGCCTGGACGCGACCGCGCGGGTCCGGCCGACCCCAACCGCCCTCCTCCGACCCTCCTCGCTCGAGCGCCGCCTGGCCTCCTCGCCGCCTGCGAGGTCGGCAGCCACCGCCACCCCCGTACGGGACCGGATCCCGTCCCTATCCGGCCAGCTAGCCAGCTGGGCCCGGTGGAGCCACGGCCCACCTCCAGGCCGAGTCGGCCCAGGCGCCCCAGCCCAGCCGCCCACCAAGCCGCGGCCAGATCCAGCGCTGGCCTGATGGGGCGAGCCCATGGTGAGCCAGCCCGTGTTTTTTTTTATTTCCCTAGCTCTGTAATTTTTCTAAGTCCAGTTCTATGAATTAACATGCCATAATTTCTTGCTGCATCATGATTGTATCTTGCTCCAAAGTATCTACCCTGCTGTTAGTGTGCTGCTGTTTATATTTTGTTGCAACTTCGGTCGACGAGTGTGTCGCGACCGTTTATCGGAATTGAGTGATTCCAATTGCATATTGTTAAGCATCATGTCTACTTCCATTATATGTATTAAATTGTCATGATATGCTTTCTTGTCATATAGTTATTGAGCTCCAAAGTTGCTATCCCGCTGTTTTTGATAGCCACCTCTGTTTTTCTCTAAGTCTGTAACGTTTCGATGCCATGTTGTTTGCTTAATATCTTTTTATCTATGATGCCTATTTGCATGATTATTTTTTCCATGCCTTCCCTGTCATGTCTACTTTAATTTCATATCATTTGTGAGCATGTTTGCATTGATTATCCTATTTATGCATTGCTCTAAAGTGTGCTTCGTGATGTTGGCAGATTGTGCCCGTAACTTGTTTTGCTTATATCTTTTTAACCGTAACACCGTTTGGAGTGTGCCTTATATGTAACTTGATTAGTTTTTCGTGTACTTTGTGTTTATGATATTGTTTGCTGTTGCTAACCAACCTAAAATATGGTTTAGGACAGAACAGTACCAAATGTTTTAATCATCGTGCGGCACTTAGTGTTATGCCATGTTTATGTTGTGCCTCACCTAAATTGACTAGCATAGATAGTTTTCTTTGTGCTTCACCTCTTGACATGTTTATGTGCTATGCCATGATTGCTTGAGTTGCCATGTTAATAACCGTTGGTTGATCACCTGTAGCTAAACAACTTGAACCCTTATAAATGTGCGGTGTCGTCGTGTGTGACCGATACTCCACTTAACCTGTTAGTAACCGCTCTCGACGGTAGCTGCGATGTCTCGTGTTGCCTTCTTGTTGATGCTTGCTCGTGTTTGCCTCGTAGTAATAGAGTGCTTGCTCGTTGATTGCTTTCCAGTGTTTATCGTCTTGTGTGCTTCCGCGGGTACCTTCGGAGACGATGCAAGCTTGCGATCCACTACACCTTCGGAACCCGACTTATCAACAGGCAAGGACTATACATTACTTATGATCCATTCAATTTCAACCAGCGGTTTGCATGCTAGTCTAGGTTAGGTTCGATGTTTGATCCTACCACATGTTTACAGCCTTTTTCAAACCGATACAGCCATGTCCCTTCCCAGCAAACCTTGTACTGCTATGTTACTATTTCTCGTTGCTCAGCCCCTGCTTAGTATGCATGCTTAGGATGCTATGATGTTACCCTATTACTCCTTGGTTTGGGATATCACATTATTATATTGTTGTTGATGATATGATTATTATAATGTTGACTATATTCGACGAAGGATGGAAGGTCTAGGCTATCCTTCCCCGGCGCTTTGTTCCATTCGAGTCACCTAGGATCCGAGTTCCGGGTATTGGTTTTAAGACTGAGCGTGCCTAATCGCGTGTGGGATTTTATGGGGTCCCCTCTTCTTACCTACCTAGCTTCAAACATTTCTAGAGGTAGCCCAAGCTGATTTACCATTTGAAACCGTGTGTGTGCTGGTCAGCTGCCAGTAGTTTTCAAACAACTCGGGCCATCAGAGACATAGTTCCTCTGTTGGTCCACACTTGGTGAGCTAGGGGTCCCCTGATGTCAGGTGTGATTTCCCGACCTTAGCCTTACGGAAGAGTCCGATCCGAGAGCGTGGCCGGCTTTTGGATTGGGTGTCGACTCCCCGGGGGCCACCCGGATTTGTGCGTTGTTAGTTAGAGGGACCTGTCCTTTCGGATCTCTTGGAACTAAATCATAAAATGGTTTCCTATAATGGGTAGCAACTGAGAGAGATGGGCGAGCATGCGACGCCTCATAATGGGCAGTTGGTACACCCCTGCAGGGTTAAATCTTTTCGAGAAGCCGTGTCCACAGTTATGGACGACTTGAGACCTACTCCTTATTCATAGACAACAACAACTGAGATAATCTTAATATAACTTGATCAACGTGTGTGTGTGTGTGTGCCTTGACTGCTTCTTCTTCGTCGGGATGCGAAGAGGAGGACAAGGATAGGATAGGTGTTATGTTTGCGTAAGTAGTTGATGTTGTATCCTTGTATTTGTAATGTTGTGATATCATGTTGGAAATTCGGGGCATATGACTTCGTCATATGTCGCGGTGGGACCGATATGTGCTTCGTCCCCGGATCTGGATGGAAACATCTAGATCTGGAACAATACCGCATATCGGGCCTTACAGCCTTTTAGGTGTCAGCTTTCTTGCTCACGCTCATCCATTGCATGAGTGCTCAAAATATCGAAAGGGAGTGGATCAGTTTGACTTGTACCTGAATAGTGGTCTGGGGACGAGTCCAGATAAGAATCCAAAGGAGAACAAGTGTGAAATCTTAGTAGATAGTTGTTCTCAACAACCTTACTTTTTTCTCTTTCTTCCCAGTCCCTTGCTTTCTAGCAAACACCATTTGGAGATATTCGAGTCACGAACAGCAAGAGCTCTTGTACCTTTTGTTCTTTTGTTACTTGTGTCAATGCTAATATAGACTCTTGCTTGTTAAGACTTGAATTGAATTGCATGCTTTGATTGCTTTACTTAAAAGTCCTTATTTGGTTGTGTGGCATGTCACCACAGAAATTATGCTTTTATCATTTACCTACTTGAGGACGAGCAGAAATTAAGCTTGGGGATGTTGATACGTCCCAAACGTATCTATAATTTCTGCTTGCTCCATGCATGTTTTGTGTGAATTTTCCATATTTTGCTTGAAATTTCATACACTGTTGAACCTATTTGGACTAACCTACTAACTCAGTGCACCCAGCTGCCAGTTGCTGTTTTCTGCTGTTTTTGTATTTCAGGTTTTCCGGCCATTAAAAGTGCTCCAAAAAATCCAAGAAAATCAGATAAAAAAATCAGCGTCGCGGAAGCTTCCGGAAACACCAAAGCAGTGAAGGAGGGCCACCACCAGGGGGCCAGGAGAGTCCCTGGCGCGGCCCCACCCTAGGCCGCGCCAGGAGGCCTCCTTACTGCCTGGTGGGTCCCCTTGACGCCCCCCTTCGCCTATATTTACGCCCCGTGACAGAAACCCCTAATATCGACTCCTCTTTCACGATCTCGCCTCTGTTCCGCCGCCGCCGCCGTTTCAAGATCGGGGCTGCCTGGAGAAGCTTCTCCGGCACCCTGCCGGAAGAAGCTACCCCCTCCGGGAGACCATCCATAGCCATGAACGCCTCCCGTATGTATCGTGAGTAGTTTCCATTGGACCATGGGTCCGTGACCAGTAGCTATGTGATCTATCTCTCCCTCTTTTGTGCTTCCACTTTCGAGTCCTCGTGAGCTGCCTCATATGATCGATGCATCTATGTAATTTCTGTTGTTGCTATGCTGAGTTTGTTGGGATCTGATGGATTATGAGACTATGTTCAGATTGTGATGAGTAATATATTTGGTTTCTCTTTTATATTTTGTTCTTGAGTAAATTCTTGCATGTTCTCCGTTGCGGTATTTGCTTTGGCCAAGTATTTTATTTGCAACTCCAAGAGAGAGTGTTATGCTCGATTGTGGGTTTAGCCCCTTGATGTCTAGCTTGAGTGATAGAAACATGAGACTAGGGGATGTGTTGTTGCCACCAGGGATAAAACAACGGTGCTTGTACTTGCGGGTGCAAGGATTGTTTACTTTACGCAAAGTTCTTTTAATGTAGTTGTCTGTTGCTTTGAGTTTACACTTTGGGTGGGATTCGCAACTTAATACCAATGGGATGTTCTGGATAGATATCTCAAGGTGGATGATTCGTAGTAGATGCAGATGGATTTCGGTCTACTTACCTTGGCGTACTGCCCATTGCTTTTGAGCCCTTCCTTTCTTTGCAGCATAGTTAGCATTGCGGTGCCTTCATAATCCTGTCAATTGCCCAACTGTGATTTGTTTACCTCGCTAGCACTTTTATCGTCTTTTGGGAGAGAGACATCACTAGTGAAAATCACGGGACCCCGGTCCATCTTCATTTTATTGTTCACACTACCAATTTACTTTCAGTCTTTACTTTCAATCGCCATTATCATTATGCCGTGTGTTTTATCCTTTGTAAACAACAAGGCCGGAGGAATTGACAACTCCTTTGAACTCGTTGGGAGAAAAGTTATTTGTATCTGTGTGCAGGTCCAGGTGAAGTTAGCAACTGAGGTTGTGAACGGCGGCATTGTTCACTTTACCACCTACTTGTATCTCTTGAGTCCTACGGGAGACAAACCCTATCCTCTACATAGGGGAAACTTGCTGCTACGCTGCATCTCACCTTCCACTTGGGGTAACCAACGAGGGGCGAGAAGCCATGATGAGCCCTGCGCATTGTTAGATTGTATTAGATAGCGGACCGTGACCACTCATGGGAGTGACGCGGATACAACTTATTACAACTGCACAGGTACGGTACAATGCAGACACCGCCTAAGGCCCCCTAGTTTGGCTCTGCCGAGCCACCATCAAGTGTGAGCTATCAAGGAGTAACCCTTCTACTCCACTCGTTGTTGTCTCTGTATAGCCGCTCTAGGTACCTGAGCAACGGTTGTCCTTAAAGGTAAGAGTCGGGCGACCCAACGGTGCCCGCGAGCGGTATTGCGTTGGGAACGATAGGGAGGGTACGACCGACGTTACTGGCGTGCTTGGCCCCTGCTCGTATCTCGCGAGAGTTACCAAACCACGAAAAGTCGAGCTCTACCAAGAGCACACGCGAGACAAGGTAAGGAGACGGTTCACCTTGTTGGTAACCGCGCGGTTTGACGGGACGATAGGGCAGGTCCCGACGTTACTGGTGGACCTTGTTGCTGATCGTTGTCCGTTGTGTTGTTAGTCAGACAGTGATAACGGGTTTCTGCGAGATAATATAAAACGCTAAATGGTTCGGCGGATCACTTGAGAGACCCGTTGGTCTGTACGCACTACCTACACGTGGGATTACGGTGTGGGCCCTCCGCGTCGTAGTTCGTCCGAAAGATCTTCCGACGTCAGCAGTACCACGGTCTGATTGCAGGGAAGCGGTCTTGTCTTCTTTGCTGCAGCAGGTGTATTTGGATTTGCTTTTGCTTCAACGGCCAGTCTCGTATCGTGCAGGAGCGTGTCAGGATGAGGGACCTAGACCCCTGAGCGCATAGGATATAGTCCGACGGATGGTCTCTCTGCTGAGCCTAGGATGGTTTGCGATGTGTCGGATAGCCTCGGTGAGGCATTCCCTAACAAGGTGTACGCCACACTGGAGATCCGAGCGTGCAGGATGAAAAGTAGTGCACCCCTGCAGGGAGTTTAATCTATTCGAATAGCCGTGTCCATTGTAACAGGACGCTTTATGCTGAAGCTGGACCTTACCAATACAAACTACTACTATTGAATTGTATGGTTCCGGGTTTTCTTCCTCGCAGGGAAGTAGAGGAGGGGAACTCAGAGGCGTTATTATTATTAATCATTACAACTTACTATTATACAATGCTGCAGCAACTTCTGCTTCATTGTTACTTTATGCTTTATGTAAACTGCTGTTTGTTCTCTTCTTGTGTTGCAAGACTCGTCAGAAGATGCTAATCTTCGATAGGCCTAGCTTCTTACCCTTATTCTGATTTCTACCTTGCAATCCACTATATACAGCCTCCCCTTTCCATTTGATACAAATGCATAAATTCTTAGTAGCGGACGTAAGACTCGCAGGTATGCTAGATACTCACCCTTGCTTTATTTCCCCTTTATGTTTTGCCTGATCGGCCGCTGCAGTCGACGTTGGAGCCCAGGAGCAGGAGTACCCCGGAGGCGCCTACTACTACGTCGAGCCCCCTTTTGACCAGGACCAGGAGTAGTTTCGGAGGCTCCCAGGCAGGAGGCCTTGCCTTTTCGATCTGTATCTCTGATGTTATTTGTGCTAGCCTTCTTAAGGCAAGACTTGACTAACTATGTCTGTACTCAGATATTATGGCTTGTATAACTTATGTATTCGGGTCCGTGTGACCCCCCTTATCTTGTAACTTATTGGTTTATCCTTTTGTGTTTAGTGTTGTATTGTGATATTCTCACCGTGGCACCCTAATCTCAGCCGTGTACCCTGCGTGTATAATTAATGTACATGGATTGATTTTAGGGGCGTCACACCCATCCAAGATTCATTCAATCATAAACTGGACATCCCCGACCAATCAGGCGGAGGTGAGAGGATTTCTCGGATTAGCGGGATATTACCGCAAGTTCGTGGAAGGCTTCTCCAGCATTGCCCAGCCTATGACTCAACTGCTGAAGATGGACCAGAAGTTTGTGTGGACAAAGAAGTGTGAAGCCAGTTTCCAGGAGCTAAAGAGGAGATTGGTATCTGCCCCAGTGTTGATGATTCCTAACCTGACCAAGAGCTTTGATGTGTACTGTGACGCATCAAAGATTGGTTTGGGTTGTGTCCTTATGCAAGTAGGAAAGGTGATTGAGTACCTATCACGGCAGTTGAAGCCACACGAATTGAACTACCCCACACACGACTTGGAGCTAGCCGCAGTTGTGCTTGCTCTCAAGAGATGGAGACATTACCTGATGGGTCAGTGATGTGACATTTACCCGGACCACAATAGCCTGAAGTATATCTTCTCTCAAAAGGAGTTGAACATGAGGCAAAGGAGATGGATTGAGTTGATCAAGGACTATGATCTAGAAATTCACTACCACTCCGTCAAGGCCAACGTAGTAGCAGATGCCCTGAGTCGCAAACCCTGCACACTTAATGCGATGATCAGAGAGGAGCAGCCAGCTCTGCACGAGGAGTTCGAGAAGCTGAGTTTGGAGCTTGTTACTCCCGTCTTTCTTGCGCACCTCGAGCTGACTCCACTCTATCTGATCAGATCAAGGAGGCACAAAAGGGACATGAGAGCATTGAAGGAATCAAGAAGAAGATACCTTTAGGCAAGGCCCCAAAGTTCACAACAGATGATGAAGGAGTGATTTGGTTTCATGGTCGTTTTTGTGTGCCACATGTGAAGGAGCTGAAGGACCTGATCCTGAAGCAAGCTCATGACACACCTTATTCTATCCACCCCGGAGGGACTAAGATGTATCAAGACCTGAAGGATCTGTTCTGGTGGCACGATATGAAGCGTGAGATTGCATGCTATGTTGCCAAATGCGACATTTGTCAGAGGGTGAAAGCAGAATACCATAGACCTGCAGGATTATTGCAGCCACTCCGAGTTCCTGAGTGGAAGTGGGAACAGATAGGCATGGACTTCATTACAGGACTACCGAGGTCGAGCAAAGGTCATGAATCTATCTGGGTCATCATCGACCGACTCACCAAGGTAGCGCACTTCATTCCAATGTGAAACACCTATCGAGGAGATGAGCTGGCAGACTTATACATGTCGAGGATCATTTCTCTGCATGGAGTACCAAAGGAGATTGTGTTGGACCGAGGTACCCAGTTTACGTCGCGATTCTGGAAGCAAGTTCAGGAGGCACTAGGCACCAAGCTCACATTCAGCACAGCCTATCACCACCAAACTGGAGGCCAGACCGAGAGAGTGAACCAGATACTGGAGGATATGCTCCGCGCATGTGCTCTAGCCTATGGTTCCAAGTGGGAGGACTGCTTGCCTTATGCAGAATTCTCCTAAAACAACATCTATCAGTCGAGTTTGCAGATGGCCCCATTTGAGGCTTTGTATGGGAGGAAGTGTCGCACGCCCCTAAACTGGTCTCAGACTGGAGAAGGGAAGATTTTTGGACCAGATGTTCTCAAAGAAGCAGAAGAGCAAGTTTCCCTGATTCATGAACGACTGAAGACAGCACATCCCGGCAGAAGAGCTATGCAGATTCTAAGAGCCGCAACGTGACCATCAACCCCCGAAATTTTGTTTATCTTCGAGTCACCCCTCTCAAGGGAATGCAAGGTTTCCATGTGAAGGGAAAGCTTACCCAAAGGTACATTGGCCCATTCAATGTTCTAGCCCAACGAGGAGAAGTTTCTTATCAGCTAGAGTTTCCCCCAAAGTTGTCCGATGTGCACGATGTCTTTCACGTATCACATCTCCGGAAGTGTCTAGAGGTGCCAGACAAACCAGAGGTGTTCAAGAACATCGATCACCGCACGGTGGACATCAACCAGGATCTTACGTACCGTGAAGTACCCCTCCGTATTCTGGAAGAAGCCACCCACGTCACTCGGGAGCGTGCCCTGAAGTTTTTCAAGGTCTAGTGGAGCAACCATTCCGAGAAGGAAGCCACCTGGGAACGTGAGGACTATCTCAAGAGCGAGTTCCCGCATCTCTTCACTAGCTTGTGAATCTCGGGGACGAGATTCTTTTTAAGGGGGGAAGGTCTGTCACATCCCAACTTTTTTGTCTTGTTATTAGAATGCTAAAAATTTGGGTAAACAAAAACTTTGCTAAGTTGTGATGTGATAGTACTAGTATTGCCATGCCATGCTTGCTTATGCGTTGTTTTGTTTGTGATGCCATGTCTTTCTTTCTAAATTTGTTATTATCTTGCCTTGTTTTAGTTGTTATGATTAGACTTTCCTTGCCATGCTAAAGAATTCACCCATAGCAATATTACAACATCTCTACTTATATTGAAATAGCCCATTTAGTCACCCATAATAATTAGAACCAATAAAATGGCTCCCAAATAAATTTTTGTCTTTGTGAAAATTTATGATTTAAATAACTAAAAATACCTCTATAGCAGAAGGAATTTTATTCCAATATTTAAAAAATGCTAAAACAATTCATTACTATAAAGATGATAGTAATAATATTATAAACATAACAAAAAATTCTCTAAAAATTCTAAATAAATTAGGATAATATTACTGTAGTTTTAAAAAGTATTTAGGAAATTTAAGTTTCAAAACTTTGTTTCAAACTTTAATAAAAAACGAAATAGCATGTAGCAAATCAATTGCTAGCAGTACAAAAAAAATAGAAGAGGACCTAGCTAACTGGGCCAAGGCCATCTATTTTAACCTAAACCACGCCCAGACCCCACATGTCATCCTCTCTCTCCCGCATGAAGTGACCTCAGCGATGACATCACCATGCGTCTCGTCGGCCAATCCATGCCGGAGCGCACGGATCGCCGTCGTGGCCTGGCTACGCTCGTATAACCCCCAACCCTAGCCGGCGACGTGGCTGGAGAGACCCACGCCAGATTCTACCCTCACACCCCTCTCTCCCGTGCTCTCCACCGCCCTCGCTGCCCAGCCCATGAAGAGGACGCGGATCGCCAGCGTGGCCTCCCGCCCGTTGCCCCGCACTCCCTTGTCCTTGCGCCTATAAAAGGGTAGCCCGAGCCCTCCATTCTTCCACAACCAGCACACCTCGCCACCTTGTCATCCCCACCCCGAGCAGAAAGGAGAAGGAGAGGAGCGAAAGGTGTAGAGGAGGAGAGACGGAGCAGGCAGCTCCCGAGGAGGAGCACGCCGCGGGGAGAAGAAGGCCCGGCGAGAAGCTACCCCACGAGGAGGCCGAGGCTACCCGCCTCGATGAAGGAGCTGCTCCAGCGGATCTCCGGCGACGCCCCGGCGCGGTCGATTCCTGCCACTTCCGCGCGAGCTCAGCCCAACTCCTCCTGGTCACCGTTCGCCTCCCCGATAGAGAAAATGGAACCAGCGCGCCGCCCCGCGTCCACGCCGGCCTCCCACGACGTCTGCCACCTGCTGGAGAACCCTCGGTGAGTCTCGCCCTACCCTACTGTCTGCCATGGCCATTGCCAGGCCGAGCCTAGCCCTGGGAAGAAGACGGCTTCCCAATCGCCGGATATGCACCGCATGCAACGGTTGTGGGGCTCCCATACCCCTTCGGTTTATTAGCAAAAAAAACTGAAACGGTTGTGCAGTGGACGGGCTCGGCCCACTGGAAGGAAATGCCTCGTGGGCGCAGGATAGCCGTGGGCCGACTGCGAATTTTGTTTTTCCTTTTAATAATTCGGCAGGACGGAAATACTTTTAGATAAATAATTATAAGTCCGAAAAATATGAAACAAATTTTGTACTGCTTGTAAAACTGTGCTTTATTTTTATGCATTGTTAGAATTTTGAGTTGCTTAAATAAAATTATGGTTATTTATTAGTAAATCTTATCAAATTGCTACATAAAAAATTCTAATAAATTCTTTGTTTATGTTATTAATTTATTAAAAATTTAATAGTTATATTTCTGGCCAGGACCCATTTGTTGTGTAAAATAATAATTATTAATGTATATATATATATAAGTATATGGTTAAAATAAAAGAAGGAACTATAATCTTTTCTTTCTTGTTAAATAATATTTAAGATTATTGATTTCTTTGCATGTTATTAACTAAAATATTATGTCTTAGATTTAATATATTTTTATGTTGAAAATTATAATAAATTCTTTGGGAATTAAAAGTTGCTACTATCTTTGTTAAATGCTTGCTTAACCTCATGTTAAACTAAAGCTAATAAAAGAATTAATACATGACATACAACTTGAGATATAATTGATGTGCTACCTTATGTAATAAGCACCATGTTAAACAAAACCCTATTAAAATGGTTACAACCTTGTTGATGCTCTTGTTGTGATGTTGTTGTAATGCTTTGGTTACGTTTGAGTATTATTGCTTGTATGCTTTGCATGATTGTTGTGATTGTAATGTGTGTTTACCTTTTTTTTGCAACGCGTAGACAAAGCGCTTGACGTTATAGGTGAAGACTCCTCCCAAGCCGAAGAAACCGTACCAGGAGACACAGCCGACGCAGGCAAGCCATCTCGGAAAAATCAACCCTTGTCCTATGTTTTAAACTTTTTCCTTTCTTTGTATCATGCCATTTATAATTATTATGTTAGTTATATCATGTGGGATGGGAACTATTGTAGTTGTAATACGTGAAACCTCTACACCCCCCCCCCAACCTACCTATGGGTCATGAAAACTGAGCACCCCGAGGATCTTGATGTACTATCAAGATCTTCACCGAGCCATTAGAGGTTAATAATTAACAACTTAATTAAGATGGTGTTCATGCAACACCTTGATGATGATGGCATACATCCATGGGATGTGATGGCCGAGACTTGTAATTGTGGCATGCATCCGAGGATGTGATGGCCAAGGATGATGATAAAATATGGCAACCTAAGCAAGGACTCAAAGGAATATCTAGGGATGAAGTGCCGCTAAAACCTAGCCATACAGTACAACCACATGCTATATGGGCACTGTCTTGGTTACTTTGTTAGTTAACCCTTATTGTTGTCATTGTCGTACCACAGATGGGATAGCCGCCTTGCGAGGGGTATCCTCGGCACAAAATGGGTATTCAGACTGTGAACAGAGGTTCCTTCCGCGTTGAAACCTAGTGGGCATGACACTGTAAGTGTGATCTAATAAATGATCTTGTCACAGTTCCCCTGCCGGTATACCAGAGTGTGTACTACGCCAGCGGCCAATGGTGGCAACGAGACGGGATTGTGTCGTGTGGGTAAAGTGTACAACCTCTGCAGAGTGAAAACTATTCGAATAGACGGAGTCCACGGTCATGGACAGCTAGTGAGGTGATACGTCCAAAACGTATCTATAATTTCTGCTTGCTCCATGCATGTTTTGTGTGATAATGCTATGTTTTAGATACACTTTCATACACTTTTGATCATATTTGGACTAACCTATTAACTCAGTGCACCCCAGTGCCAGTTTATGTTTTCTGCTGTTTTTGTATTTCAGGTTTTCCCATTATTAAAAGTGCTCAGAAAATTCCGGGAAAAATATATAAAAAATCAGCGTTCCAGAAGCTTCCTTACGCCCTAAGGGGGGCCAGAGGGGCCCCACCTGGTGCCTAGGCGGCCAGTGGCCGCGGACTAGGGGGTGGCCGCGCCGGGAGGCCGCCTAGACTCCTGGTAGCCCCCCTGGTTGCCCCCCTTGGCCCTTCTTTTACTCGCGACGCGAAAACCCTGATTCCGAACCCCTTTTCTCCAGAAGAAATTCCGATCTCCTCCGCCATCGCCGACAAGCTTCGGGGGACCAAAATTCCTGTGCCGACACCCTGCCGGGACGGGGAAGTGCCCCGGATTCATCTCCATCGACGTTGCTTCCTCCTTCCATGATGCGGGAGTAGTTCCTCCTCGGGGCTGAGGTTTCTACCAGTAGCTATGTGGTCTTCTCTCTCTCCCATGATGTGATCTTGATTGTGATCATAGGCTACGTTAATCTAGGATGATCCCATGATGTTTCCCCTTCTTCTATGTATTGGATTGATGTACTCACTTGATCTTATCTAGTATAATTGTCGGGACCCGGGGTTAGCGTATGCAAGACTCGCTACAACACAATCATATGGAGAGCCGAGAACCGTACCCACTTGTCTAACCAAACAAGGCCAAGCATAGAACATTCTCAGAAAGCATCGAACATGAGGGGCATCCCATCTAGGCCGAATGATCAACTGAGATGGTTCCTCATCGTCCGCACACAAGTCTAAATGATATGGGTGGTGAATTTAGCATACAGGCGATGCTCTCGAAGTTTCATCAATACCAGCCTTAGATGTTCGGCATGTTCTTATTCATTCTTCGAGTAGATGAGAATGTCATCAAAATAAACTACAACAAACTTATCTAAGTACTCCATGAAGATCGAATTCATCATGCGCGAGAAAGTGGCGGGGGCATTGGTTAAACCAAAGGACATGACAGTGTACTCGTAAAGACCATAACGAGTAGTGAAAGCCGTTTTTGGAATGTCCTCGTTTCTGATTTTGATTTGATGATAGCCTAATCTCAAATCCATCTTGGAGAAGACAGGGGCTCCAGCAAGTTGATCATAAAGATCATTGATCCTGGACAGTGGGTACTTTTCCTTTATCGTCGCTAGATTTAGCGGGCGATAGTCTACGCACATCCTTTCTGTTCCATCTTTCTTCGTTACGAACAGAACGGGGCAACCCCATGGCGATGAGCTAGGGTGGATGAAGACTTTTCCCAACAAAGCTTCAAGTTGGATTTTAAGCTCAGCTAACTCACGTGAGGCCATTTTATATGGACGTCTGGAAATTGGGGCGGTTCCTGGCATAAGATCCACGATGAACTCTACACATCTGTCTGGTGACTAGATTTAAGGAGTTGGGTTACTGGGTAGTTTTCTAGAGGATGATCATGGCTTACTAGGGTAAAAACAGACATGTCAGAGTAGCAAAGTACCCCCAACATGATGGTTAGTGTGGTTATTCTGGCTAGAAGACATCTAAGCTGGGAGGAAGAGCTGCAAATGCATCAGTATAGGTTTCTAGAACAAAACCTACATCAAACACTATGGAACTGTCGGGAATGCCACCTAATAATTCTTCTAGAAGGAAAACCGAAATGGAGGGAAGGATTTTGCAAATGCATCAGATTATGAAGAAATTTGGAATGACTCGGGCAGCATAACGGCTGTAATTGCAAGAAAAGACAATTTCTTACAACATGGAAACAACACATACATACAATGTAAGAAATCAGGAAGCAAAACAACTCCAACAGACCGATCACAACTTTCCTACGGCTACAAGGAAGCAAACAACGAGATGTTCTAGTAAGACATAGATGAGCCTAGTCCTATCTTCCCGTAGAATAAGATGAGGGTGACTCAGAACTCAAAACGACGAAGGTAAGGAGAAAAAAGAAGCCTTACGTTGTTGCCTTATATACCCAGAGTAACTATATAACTATAGAAGGCTAGACTCGACTTCGGCCAAGGCTGATAATCCTACAGTCAATCATGCTCTGATACCAAGTCTGTCGAGACCCAGGGTTAGCGTATGCAAGACTCGCTACAACACAATCATATGGAGAGCCGAGAACCGTACCCACTTGTCTAAGAAGACAAGGCCAAGCACTGAACGTTCTCGGAAAGCATCGAACGTGAGGGGCATCCCATCCAGGCCGGATGATCAACTGAGATGGGTCCTCATCGTCTGCACACAAGTCTAAATGATATGGGTGGTGAACTCCCATACTCATAGACAAGTCGCCTCAACCATACTATCAATTGTATTATAACCCTTACATAGACTTACTCCAGCCCGATCACTTAGTCAGGGTCTAGGGCAGGCTCGATCATACATCAAAGTGTGCACGTGACAGAGTCACGAGCAATCGCATCGCGATGCCCCAAGCTGTGCACATCTAAGGGCCACTTGGTGTATAAAATAACGCCAGCCAGATCACAACTAAGGTCTCGAAAACCCATACTAAGACATGTATGTTATAATCATACACGCAACACACATGCCTAGTATGAACAGCAGGTATCATTGCAATTCTCTACAAAGTATACAACTTTATTGATAACTCTTGCAGAGTGCACACAGAGATCACAAGACTGTGATCCAACATTACATCAAACAAGCATGCGGAAGCAAAGTAGGTCTGAGTACAGACAAGTTTAACAAATGGCTTAGAGAAGCCTTATTTATAATCAAGCCCTTCACGAGGGAACCAATCTGCTGACTGTGACTACACTAGCTTGGACTTCAATCGTCGAGCTTGAGGAAGAATCCACCTTCGGGATCAGTGGGTTCACCTAAAACATAGATTAAGCAAACGTGAGTACAAAGTCGTACTCAGCAAGACTTACGTAGGAACTATACTACTCATGCACATGAATCAAGGTAAAGGGAGGTGGGGTTCATAAGCAGAAGTGCTAGCTTTGACTTGGCTAGTCCTGAACTACGAGTGCCAGACTTGAGGTAAGAAGCGTACACGAGTCCAATACATCTCCAACCAATTACACCACTATGGTGCCTTCCTCGACTTCCCACGAGAAAGCACGCCATAGCACTCACGCTTATCTTGACACGTTTTATAAGTATCCATTGAAGTTGTCTAATAATCAGGACCAACTTTCCAAGTAGTCCCTTACCGCGGACGCGGCTATTTGAATAGTTTTGATAACCCTGCAGGGGGTGTACCGCTACACACACATGACCATTATTAACCACCTTTGTACTCGACACCGTTCAAGAGGTGCCGGCGAGGATGCTCACCACAACTGTTACCTCATAGCCGATCTAGTCCAAGAGAGCCGCCTACCTGGGTTGGCTACCACTATCGTGAACCCGGCCGATTTACCGAAGTGGACCCAGATGATGTGTGCATGGTGCATAAGCCGGTCTCGGTTGAGCCGTTCTCTCACTTAGCAGCCAGGCCACAAACCTACAAGAACTCCGAACTACTGCGACATCCGGACATCGAAAGGGATGAGTTAGTAGGTTGAGAGGGGTCAGCGAGCCCAATGTGTGGTTGTACTCTTCATCTTGGATCACCACACAAGAACTCGGACTTAGGGCGGTGTTCAACGAGACAACCCACTGTGTACTTCTACACAACCTCTCATCGTTCACCTTTTACTAGGGTAGATTCACCAACACATTTCCACCATCATCAACTTGATCACTACCAACCCGACTCACATAACAGTATCAACATTGTATCACTCTAAGCATGCGATAAGCAGTAACAGTTGCAAGGGCCACATGATATCAATCAACTCCAACATCTGCTAGGATTGTGGTTTGCTTACTACTATGAAAAAAGATAGGTCATGCAAAGGAATGGGTTCAAATATGTGGTAGAAACGCGTCATGGTAATCATCCTAAACAATGCATAACAAAGACTGAGAGGGAAGTGGGATTTGATCGACATGATCAATGGGGGTTTGCTTGCCTTGCTGACGAGGTTCAGTATCGGGGTCTTCAACGAAGGGGGTGATCTCGGGTTCCAGCTCCACCTCTATTCGAGCAAACAACACAAACATTGCAATCAATATAATGTACAATGCACAATCACATGATCAAGTTGTAGAACATGATGTATATGGTGTTGATGTGTTAGGCATTCCATTTAAAGGAAGTATATTGCATTTGAGTTCCAAATTCAAACTCCATATTTGAATTTAAAAGGGTTCATATGCATGTTTGCTTCTGTTCCCCCATTTTAAAATGGTCAAACATGAAAACAAAGTGCATATTCAGAATCCTTGCATTTTTCTGATAATTTTACATATATTATATGTTTAATTTGGAGTTAAAATGAATTAGTTATGAATTTCCAAAGTTTAATTCATTTTCTAGAATTTCTGGGATATTTTTAAACAGAAAAGGATTACTACATCAGCATGACCTCATGCTGGCATCAGGGGGCCTCTGACCAGTGGGTCCCACATGTAAGTGACTGTTGTTTAATTAAAACAGTTTAGATTAGATTTAAATTAACCCGGCGGTTAATTAGGGCCTAGGGCCCACATGTCAGTGTCTATTTATTTAATCAAAACGTTTTATTAAGATTTAAACTTAACAGAGGGGATTAAGGCCCTGGGGGCCCACCTGTAAGTCTCACAGAGGGGAGGGACTAGTGGCTAATCCACTTGCCCACGTGGACCTCACCGTCGGCGCAACTCCGGCGACCTCCCGAGACGGCGGCGTCCGCGTAGACGGCGAATCCGAGCACCAAATCGAGCGTTATAACCTCCAGATCGAAGCCCTTTGCATTGCGCGTCGAATGGGACCAACTCCAAGTGCTGGGGTGCTCTGTACACTCGCCGTCGTCGAGCTTTGCAGCGACGGAGCTACGGTTGCGAGCTGGATTTCGCTACAAGGCGCGAATTGAAGCGGGGCTAGGCTGGTTCGAAGCAGTGGAGTACGGCGGTTGCGAAGGACATGGCCGCGGGGAAGATTTCTTAGCGCAGGCTCGTCGACAAGGACCACGGCGGCGAGAAGCTTTGGCTCTCATGGCGGATCCGGCTAGAGGAGAAGCGGGGAGCTGGGAGGCGAGGGGAAATTCTCACCAGACCACAGGGAGCACGACGAGGCAAACGGGAGAGGCGGGGAGGCTTCAACGGCGGTGAATCGAAGACGGCGAGCTCGCGGGTCCAGCGAGAGGTTGAAGACGATGGCGTCGACTCGGGGAGGAATTAGGGCTCCAGCTTCTGCGTGAAGACGAAGTCAAGGGCGACGAACACGGTGGACTTGCTGGCTAGAGCTCTAGGGCACGGTGGCCGCGGATTCCATGGCTGCGCGCTCCGGCGAACTTTCTGTCCATGGCAATTTCGAGCGAGGGAGAAGGGGAAAGTGACCGTGGAGAGGGTGAATGGATCGGGGATATACTTGAGCGTCTCCAGGACACGTTGTAGGAGGCAAGGAGGCAGTTGCGTGGCCAGGGCGTCGGAGGCGGCGTCGGCATGGTCGCCACGCACCAGCGTGCCCGTCTTCCTGGGGAAGACGACAAGCGTGGGAGGTGGGCTTGGGCCTGGGTGCGATGAGTTGGGCCACTTTGCAGGTAAGCCCTCTCCTTTTTATTTCTTTTCTGTTTTTCTTCTGCTATTTGTTTTGGTACTGCTAAATAAAATAGCAAACCATTTTATAAAATGCTGAAACTTTTTACATGGCCTCATAATATATTAGGCTAGCCACTTATAAAGTTTGGAACTTTTTAAAATTCAAATCATTCGAATTTTAAGTCAAATAGGGGTTTTTGATTAATTCCAAGGTCCAGTTTGAATATTTGAAAAATCCATGAGCATGGGATTGGTCCCACATCACTTGATATGTGATCACACTCATTTATGAGACTTTTCAAAAATACAAAAGGAATTTTTGGAGCAACTTTTATTCTGTCCATTTGAATTAAATTCATCTGGGGGTGTTCTCTCTCCCATTTCAATTTCTTTTGAAAATTTTAACATGATGCAAAGTGAGACCTTATCCTAGCACATACCTAACAGAGGGTTCTGACAATAATCCCCGAGACCATGGTGACAGCGGTCTATTGGACATGGGTTACAAGAATATTTTCATGAGTGATTTCCTCTTTTGTGTGTGGATTGAAGATTGAGAGTCTCTTGGTTCTTATCTTTGACTATGCTTTAGATATGTTGTGGTGATTGTGGTACTCTCTTTGGATGGCCGCGGTGACATTGGGAAATCCATAGATGAGAACTACGAACTCTGAGGTGTTCTTTTGTAGCCCTACACAAGTCTCGTCCTCTCTTGACCACAAAGGAATGACCTCCGAGTACGTCTCCATTGCATGTTTTATGAGGAATATCATGTGATTAGACTACGTTAATGTTGTTGGGAGTTGCCACTAGTCAAAGTATGAAGCCTAGGCCTTGTTTCCACCATTGCAATACCGTTTGCGCTCACGTTTACTACTTGTTTGCTTGCTGCACTTTTTATTACAGATTTATATTACTTTGTTTTGCCACACCTATCACTCGTATTTTACCATCTCTTCGCCGAACTAGTGCACCTATACAAATCCTTGTTGTATTAGGTGTGTTGGGGACACAAGATACTTCTTGTATCTTAATTGCAGGGTTGCTTGAGCGAGACCATCTTCAACCTCTACTTCCCTGAGTTCGATAAAACTTAGGTCATCCACTTGAGGGAAATTGTTGTTGTCGTACAAACCTCTGCGCTTGGAGGCCCAACATAGTCTACAAGAATAGAAGCGTGCGTAGACATCAAGCTATTTCTGGCGCCGTTGCCGGGGAGGTAAGGCTTGAAGGTATATCTTTAGATCTTGCAATTAAATATTTTTGTTTCTTGTTTTTATTTTTCACTAGTTATGCTTATGGAAAACTGCACTCTTAGTTCGATGTTTGGGGAAGGCCGCTTTACCACGCCCGTGGTAGATAAGTCTCCTCCACCTACTGAATGTATCCCGTTCAAAATACCACTTGGGATAGTTGAAATAATTATTAATGATTATTATGATGGGACAGTCAATCCTAGTATTCATTTGTTGAAACTTACAGAACTTTGTGAGTTATTTAAGATTTCAGGTTTGACAAGAGGTGAAGTCATGAAGAAATTATTTGCCTTGTCACTAAAAGGAAAATCATTGGAATGGTATAGGCTACTAGATGATTCTCACCTGCTGGATTGGGAAGAGATCCAGTCTCTCTTTTACTCCAAGTTTTATCCTCTTCATGAAGTCCATGAGAATAGGAATTATGTTTATAATTTCTATCCTCATGATTGAGAGAGCATAGCTCAAGCTTGGGGGAGACTGAAAACTTTAATGGTAAAATGTCCTAACCATGGGCTCCCCAAAGATATCATTATTACTAATGTTTATGCAAGGCTCTCTCGACAGGATAAAGACTTTCTCGATGCTTCCTCTATGGGTTCTTTCACAAAAGAAAAGATTGATGCTAAATGGGAACTCCTTGAAAGAATTCAACGCAACACTGAAGATTGGGAGATCGACAAAGGTAAAGAGTCAAGTATAATTTATGAGTATGATTGCATTAAGTCATTTGTTGAAACTGCAAGTTTTAATAAGTTTAGTGCTAAGTTTGGTCTTGATTCTCAACTCCTTGTTGATTTCCTCGAATCTTTTGCTTCACGTCTTAATATGCCTAAGGAGGATTGGATCAAGCATCATGAACCTTTTAAAGAGATTTGCAAAGAAAAGAAAATTGTTCATGATGATTGCAACATGCCTGATCCAATTCCTGAAAATGTTTTATATAAGCATGTTAATTTTTGTGGAGTGGATAGACCTTGTGAAAGGCCTATGATTGAAGAAGAGAATTATTGTAAGCAACATAAGCAAGAAAGAACAATCACTTGGGTCAAAGATTTAAATGAAATTGCAAGAGAATTGTGTGATTACTTGTGAAATTTGTGGTATAGAGGGTCACTTTAACTTTCAATGCATGAACTTTCAAAACATAACTGTGAACCAGTTGTGTGATAACATGATCACCCCTGATCTTTATGATGAACTTATGTTATTTTTGATGTGTGAAGAGTTATCAGAAAAGACTTCTTGGCTAGATGTTAATTCCTTAGGAATAAACAACACTTTGCAAAATTGCCATCTCTATTGTGTTGTTAATTGCCATGAAAATGATTACATAAGTAACATTAGAAAGGAGGGAACTTTACCAAAGTATAAAAATGTCTCTTATATGTCTACTAATAAAAAGGAGAGTTTCTCCCAAGTTTCCCCTATTGTTTCTAATGATAAACCAGGATATATGGAGAAACTTCATCTCCAACCACTCCCTCCTAAGGTGAAGAAGAAGAAAAAGAAGAGGAGGAGGAAGAGGAGCAAGAAGGAAGAAGAATGGGTATCAACCTGGCCTGAGCATATTCCTCGCATCAATTTTTATCCTAACGGATATAAATTTATGGAGGATGGTGAGCTTGATGGCATTCATTATTATCCTGATGTTAAGTCTGTAGGCACTATTGAAGATGATTTTGATTATGATATGCATGTTACTTATTGTGATTGGGAAGATAATGATAATGCCACTTATGATCTTGAAAATCTTTTTGGTGCCAACTCTGAAAATGATGATATATAAAGCTCTAAGCTTGGGGATGATAGGATTGCAAGTCCTTTACCCATTAGTAATGTGATAATTGATAATTCTTTTGCTAGTAAGAATAAAGACAGCATGTTTACGAATATAGTTGCTAGCAATGATAATGCTCTTCTCTACTATGATGATGTTATAACTCCTATATATAGTGATTGTAAAGGTACCTATGACATAAGGAGAAATTATCCTTATGAAACTTGTCATAATCATGGAGGGGATTACTCCCTTGCTGAACACCATCTTCCTAATACACAATTATGTTGGTAATGAGCCCTAGAGGCAAATAAAATATGTTTATTGGTGTATTCCATTAGTTCATAATAAGTTTTATACTGTGCTATAACTGTATTAAGCGGAAACATTAATAGACGTGTGATATACAAACAACCAGGTCCCTAGTTAACTCTAGTAAACCAGTCCATTGGGCAATTGATGATCAAGGTTTACTGATCATGAGATATGAACAATCTATTGACAATGGGGTCATGTAATTGGGAAAATGACATGATGGACACACACCCACCAGAAGTGTTGCAATGTCATCCAGTCACATAGTTCAACATTGCGATAACTATAAACGTAGTGACCCGATCCTTAAGACCGTGATGATCATACATAATTGCTATCTATCAGGATTCTTTGAGTGCATTAACCGTTACACTGAAACATGGTAACCATAAAGGTGTATCTTGGGTATTCCGAAGTAGATATGTTGATGAGTATGCAAATAGATCAAAATGGGATTTGTCCATCCGAGTGACGGATAGGTACTCTGGGCCCACTCGGTGATATTACATCATAAAGATTGCGCAATCATGTGACTAGGTCACGGGGTTGTAATATCACGGGAACGAGTAAACATGTTTGTCGGTAACGAGAATGAACTAGGTATATTGGATACCGACGATCAAACCTCGGACAAACAAAGTACCGTATGACAAAGGGATCAGGACTCAACGTTAACGGTTCAAACGATGAAGTTAATTCGATGGAAGCGTAGGGGCTCATCAAGGATTGTAACCAGATCCCACATGATGGTCATTGGTCAGAGAGTGTCTTATCATGTCTGCTATTTCCCGAACCGTAGGGTGTCACGCTTAAGGGTATTCGACACAATGAGGATTGATTCGGGATCATCGGTGAAATAAGAGAGAACACCGGAATTGTTCCGGGAGGTGCCGAAAGTTGTTCTGGATATTTTGAAAGGTTCAAAATAATGTTTAATAATGTTTAGGTGAGATGACTAAAACCTCGCATTCTGATAAAACAGAGTTTGCGATGACTGTTGCATATCATACATAGTGATGTATCATATTTCAGCATGTAGTGAATTTCATTATTTCGTAAACATCAGATGTGGACTTAGATGAATATGTGTATTCACTAATGAAACATGAGCCTGGGATAGTTTGATATCATCAAAGGGATTTCAGTATGAAGACGGGTACTAAATTAACGAGAAAAACAAGTGTCTACGATTTGATCAAAGAGACAAATGTTTTGAGTTAGCCTTCGGCATACGGACTTGTGTGAAAGTTGTTCCACAAATTACAATGCTTGGAACACTTCAATATTGTTGATGTGCCTGAACATTATAATCATACTCTATTGGATAGTGTATGGTATAAGTTATCTCTTACCGAGTTACATTATTATTGTTTAGAGTTATTAATTTAATAAGCAAACACTCACTTCAGTATAGGGAACCATCTGAGTTCGTGGAAACCAACACTATATAAGTTATGGTGTGTCATGGTTTCTAGGAAAATAATTTATGTGGTAAATTATCTTTGTAGTGTATCCTTAGTCAACTATGGATGCATCTTCCGCAACTAGTACCAAAGAGCAAAATTTGTGTTTCTAAGTTTGGTTTTTGTCAAGAAGTGTTCTTGATGAATGTGTTAATGGAAGAAAGTGAAAGTTCGAACAAGGTAATTGACCTTGCCTCCAGATGTCAGAGTAGCGCAACGGAATGTGTTCCGAAACCAAAGCTCTACAATTAGAGGAGAAAATGATGATAATGATCATGGTGTTTCGGTTGAAACTTTTACTGAACAAAGTAGGACTCAAGAATACATATTTGCCCTTGTGCAAATTAATATTCATGATTCACTTGTCAAGTTAATGGAACAAGACATACCTACGAACTATGAAGAAGCGATGGTGTACCTAACTACGAGAAATGACTATGAGTCATGGAATCCTATATTGAGTTACATTTAAGATTACATGAATCTTATCGAGTAAAGAGGTTACTTGATATTCTCAATAACTTCAAGGTTATAAGTAATAAATGTGAACATCAAAGGAAGACATCAAGATCGATTTGTCATGAAGGATGTTTCTGACAAATTCAAAAGGTTGACTACAATAGTAGCGATGCTTGAGTCAATAGGATTATCACTACGATTGATCCAAATTGTTATCAATACCGTGATTTCCTCAAATCCTGCATTTGAAGAAGGGTTGTAATTGGTACAACGAGAAGGTTTTGGAAAACATATGGATGCTAGTGTCTCGTAACCGGAATTCTCGATTTTATGGATGATCAAAGGATTTTGGACTTAGACAAAATATCGAGGAAACATGCATTTGCATGAAACTGAGTGGGAGCTGAATAGTATCCTAAACCTAATATGTGGACGACATATTTTGAGTGGGAGCTATGGGAGTATTATCCTGAACTTAATATGTGGGTGACATATTTGAGTGGGAGCTATGTGGATGTTATTGAAGGGTTCGTTGCATAGAAAACAAAAAATTTCCTACGATTGCAACTGCCAAGATCACATCTAGGAGATAACTTGTAACGGTTTGAGAAGGACTCACCCTCGAAGACCAAAAAGCTTTAACGAGAACGATTCTCGTGGGTGATGTAGTCGATCACTTGCCGACCTCAAGGTCGTGATGAAGATGGGCGCCACAAACGGGCAGCACCTCCGTAATCGGTCACACGTACGGATCAGCGAAGACCTCCGCCCCTTGCTCCAGTTGGGCAGCGGAAGTAGTGGATCCTCGGGAACTCCAGCAGCACTACAACATAGTGGTGGTGGTGGTAGAGAAGATCTTGAGTAGGGCTTCTCCTAAGCACCGTACTCGTGAAACTGGATCAGCTAGCAAGGGGAGGAAGATGCCAACCAAAGGACATATGAGAGATGGAGGAATTAGTGAGATTGTGTGAGGACCTCCACCCATCTATATATAGGAGGAGGGGGAGGCAGCCCCCAAGGGGTAGCACGCCCCAAGAGGTGCCCCCACCTCTCCCCTCATCATGTGGGTGGACTCTCCACTCACAAAAACAAAGGGTCACACATTATTCCCATAACTTCCATAATTCTCCACTCAAAATTCCAAGAGTTTATCACATTAAAAAACTTTTAATTATCTTGTTTAATGTCACTCAAATTAATGAACACTTCATTCAATGAGTACTTCATTGATGAACACTTCATTCAATGAACACATTAACAATTATCCCCTTGCACTATTTTGATATACCGAAACTATTCCAGCAGTTTTATCAAAACAGTCCATGTGCTGTCCAGTATATTCTCCGGCGTTCCGTATCCACTCAAACGCGTCAACGAATCCTTAAGTGTGTCACCCTACGGTTCGTGAATAAAATGGACATGACAGAGACTCTTCTCCAATCAATAATCATCAGAGGGATCTGGAGATCCATGATGACTCCCACTTACTCAACGATGAACTAGTGATCGTGTGAACCATTACTCCGTAACCAATTCATTTTGTCTCGCGATATTTTACTTGTCCGAGATCCGATCATTTGGTATCATCCATACCTAGTTCGATCTCGTTACCGACAAGTACTCTTTACTCGTTCCGTGATATAACATCCTCGTGAGCCAGTCACGTGCTTGCAAGCGATGTCAATGTGATATCACCGAGAGGGCCCAGAGTATATCTCTCCGTCATCTGGATGGACAAATCCCACTCTTGATCCACGAGCCTCAACTAACACTTTCCAAGTACCCAACGACACCTTTATAATCACCCTGTTACGGTGTGACGTTTGATGGAATCAAAGTACTCTTCCGGTGTCAGTGATTGACGTGATCTCATGGTCTAAGGATTAGGGTTACTTCGTGAAAGTTTGATACAGCAATAGAAACTTTGATGACATGATCGTATTGCTATAACTACTGTGGGTGTATGTTCATCACATCATTCTCCAATGATATGACCTTGTTATTAACGACATCCAATGTCAATGATCAGGAAACCTTGATCATCCGTTAATCAACAAGCTAGTATAAAGAGAGACATTACTAGGAACCTTTTCTTTGTTTATTAAACACACATGTATTAACGTTTCCGGTTAACACAATTATAGCATGAAAATAAACATTTATCATAAACATGGAATAAGATAATAACCACTTTATTATTGCCTCTCGGGCATATTCCCTTCAGTCTCCCACTTGCACTAGAGTCAATAATCTAGTTTGGTACTTGCGCATCCAACACCTATGGCATTCAAGTGTTATCCATACGCATTGCTAGTGGTAAACCTAATATCCAGATCTGACACTTCAGGTCCGTGTGTATTTGCATTTCTTTGCGTCTCTACGCATCACTCATTCACCAAGGAGATGGCATTGCATAAATTTGGTCCTTCGGTGAGACCTTAGTCCCTTGAGCTCAAAACATGTTGAATCTATTGTCATACAATAGATCTTCATAGTATTAGCCTGTTTTGAACTACACCTAGTTTGTCAAACAAACTTCTTGACACAAATGCCCTCCTTTGCTGCTGCTAGAGCAGTCATATACTTAGCCTTTCGTTGTAGTATTCGTTATAATGCCTTAACTTTGGAACTCATCCAAATCCATTTGAAACTATTCCAAATCTATCATGGAACTTTCTTCCATTACATTTTGCCACCTTAACATACCGCCAAAATTGAGATAAATTTAGATTGTATCTTGCGACAAAACTAGTATCAATGTAACACTTTACAATGAACTATTGTCCAACATACATAATATATATTCTTAGTCCTTCCAAAGCACGTAAGGATATCTTTACTATTGTCCAATGATCATCTTATGAATCATTTTGGTATATGCTCATAACATTTAGAGCATAGGACATTCTGGAATTGTACATATCATGGTGTACATGATTGATCAAATCATTCATGTGATTTTACTCACCAAGTGTCAAAACACTTGAATCTCGCTTCAACCTTTTCCATGCGGCAAGAACCTTTCTCGTCGTTTCCATATTGAACTTATTCAATATTTCATATATGTACTTCGGCCCAACCATATTAGCACCTCAATCTATCTATATAGACCATATTAGCCCAATATACTGGTTTTGCCCAAATCTTCCATTAAAATCAAATTTTCAATGAAACTTCACCCGTGTCAATAAAAGATACATCATTTCCAATCAACAATATGTCTTCTACATAATGTATTAGAAATATGTCTCAGCACTCCCACTTAATTTCTTGCAAAAGCAAGCATCTTCACCATCTCTGATGAAACTAAACGTTTTAACAATTTCATCATGATGAAGATTCCAACTCCGCGAATGCTTATTTCAACCATTGAAATTTGCATGCTATTTTAGCATCCTTTGAATTAACAGAACCCTTTGGACCGTGTCCTGTACACGTCCTAGGTAACCATTCTATTAGAAGAACGTTGTTCCGTTTGTTCAACTACCATATACAAAAACTAGCATATGTAGTGATTGCTACAATAATCCGTCCAGACTAAATATCGTTATGAAAGATCAAATCTTGTCATAGCCAACTCTTTGAACATAATCGTAAACCATTTTAACGATATGTCGAATATTTCATAGATGTGAGAACATCCACGTCTGTTTCTTTATAGATCCAAACACGGTATCTAGAGGGTCTTCCAAGTTCAGAAACTTGGTTTCTCGTGTATGGAACTATCACGGATTTTATAGCTTCTAGCCATTTTGACGGATTCAGGGCCCATCATCGCTTCTTTGCATGTAGTCGGTCCATTATTATCAAATAACAATGATTCAATCTCAAATCTTACTATTTGATCGATTACCCGAACTACGCAGTTTAATAGGAACTTAGATCGCCGTGACCACAACCTTTGGGACACGGGAGCCAAGAGCATTGCGGCCGCTTCCGGGACACTTTCCGGCGCTGCGCCACTTAGCACATAAAGCTTAGGTTCAACAACCTAATCGAAGTTCTACTGTCCTCCCACTTAACTTTTCGCAAAAAATTCCTTCTCAAGAAACTTGATGCACTTAGCCACAAAACACTTTTGTCTTTATGGAGGAATACCCAACGGTTACATTGGGATAACCTACAAAAACGTACTTTATCCGACTTTGGTTGTAAAAAATTTACATATGCCTTGCATACCAAAATTTAAGAAAAGACAAATTGGGTTTTATCCCATTCCATAACTCATATGGTGTCATTTCAACGGATCTCGATGGCGCTCTTTTCAGTGAAAAGCGGTAGTCTCTAAAGCTTAATCCTTAAAATATAATGGCAATTTTATAAATAACACCTTTGATCCTTACCATGTCAAACAAGGTTTGATTACATCTCTCGAACACTCCATACTCCTATGGTGTTTCGGGAAATGCAAGTTTTGGAACGATTCCTAAACTCTCAGGCATTTGCTAAACTTTTAACTCAAAATCTTCATTTATGATCCAATCATAAACTCTTATTTTCTCGTTACAATGATTTTCACTTCATCTTGAAATTTATTTGAACATTTTCAAACATTTCATACTTCTTCCTTATCAAGTAAATATACACATATATGCACTCAAAACCTCGGTTAAAGTATATGAAGTTATAAGACCCACCACACACGGCTACACATAATGAACTATACATATCAACATGTATAATGTCCAATAAGTTAGTCGTCCGTCCTTCTTTGCCTATGAACGGAGTTTCAATCATTTCTAGGAAATTCTTACAAGCGTCAGTTGATTCAAAATCAAAAGACTCCAAAATTCCACCAACATGGAGTTTCTTCATGTTATCTTTCCAATATGATTTAAACGGTGTTTCAATCATCTCTAGAAATTTCTCACAACCGTCAATTGATTCAAAATCAAAAGACTCGAAAATTCCATCACCATGGAGTTTCTTCATGTGTTTCTTTCCAATTTGATTCAAACGGTGGTGTCACTCATAAGTGATCTTCTAATCATTTGTCTTGCGACATGTTTAGCATCAGTTATTATGGATGTGATTTCTCCAACAAGATTTATAGAGTTCATCCATCTTCTATGAATATGGTGATAATTTGAACAACTATTGTTCGTATAACACCAGAACAGAATAACAATTATTCAAATAAATCTTGAAGGCTAGGTTTAATTCCAACGATAAACATAATAACACTTTATTTTGTTTTTGATGAGAATCATCCCATATTCATTTGCTAGTTACTCAGGCCATTGCAACTCTTGTATTGCGTTGTTCCGTATGACACTTCATACCAACCAATCAGTATCCAATACTCAAGAATCACACTGTTTAACAAGCAATGAATATACCCATAACATGTATATCATCTATATACCCGAGCTGGACATTTCCAGTCTTTTCCTTTTTCTTTTTGCCAAAATATTTTTCAGATCCTCTTTCAGCAATTCCTTTCCTTTTTAGAAGAATTTATCAACATCACTTGTGGCACCATTCATATGACACATAATCCAAAGTGTGTTAGTCAAATACTAACACCCTTTGATTCTCACTTTGATGTAGATCACCGTCATCAAATGTTTGGTGTTCTTCCAAATTCCATTCTTTAGTAACCTTATAGTGTAGTAAACATTTTACCTACATCTTCCATTCATCCTATCATGAAAAATTTCATGACAAAACTACCATAGCTCATAGGGACAAACTGTGAGTACAATATTAGTTCCCAAAACCTTTTTGAGAGATTAGGACACATAGTGTCTCCAACCTTCACAAATTCTCATACAATATGAGAACATGTTTCTCACTAAATTTTACTCTATCACATTGCAACTAAACATTGTTTCAGATATCGCTATATCTTCCACACATGATAGTTTCTGAAACAATCCTTTCAGCTCCTAGATAACCTTGATAATAACAAACAATATTTGAATATCAAGGATCATGGAGGCAAGTGTGATACTTAGACACTAACACTGGAATTGTTACTCTCGATTTAATACACATTATTAAACTTCATGGAGTAAGCAAGGTTTGCTAAAGTTTGCAATAAGACTTTAAACTTTAGATTGACACTCAAACAATACGGTACCAGTCCGTAAAGTTAAATATCCAGAATTCTATAGTTCTATTATCTCAATTATAGCTAAGCGCAAAGGTAGTAAACAAATGCCAATGACTACAACGAACTATGCAAATTCACTTTGATTTAGTTCATGATAAAATGAGTTCATCTAACTCCCACTCAAAAACAACATCCCTCGAGTCGTCTTTGGTGATTACACGAACCAAATTCACTACACCACGACCGATCATCACGTGAGGCAGTGTAGCTGCAATGGCGAGCATCTCAATATGGTTCATCATATCATCCATATGACTCGTGCTTAACCTTTCGGTCCATGTTCCGAGGCCATGTCTGTACATGCTAGGCTCGCCAAGTAGAACCTTAGTATTTGCATGTGTTTCAAGGCCATGTCTGTACATGCTAGGCTTGAAAACACCCGTTGTATGCGAACGTAGAGTCTATCACACCCGATCATCACGTGGTGTCTCGAAACGACGAACTTTCTTAACGGTGCATACTAAGGAAGAACATATAATTATCTTGATATTAAGTGAGAGGGATCATCTTATAATGCTACCGAAGCGATCATGATCGTAACTAAGCAAAATAAGATGCATAAAAGGATAAACATCACATGCATGGATAATGTGATATGATATGGTCCTTCTCGCATTAGATCTCCATCTTGTGCGTCTTGGTATGATCTCCATCATGCCACCGGCGCGGCACCAAGGTCCATGGCGCCACCACCATGGTCGTCCTTCTCCATTACAATATATCTCATGGATATATCTACAGCACGCAGGCCTTAAAAAGGAAAAACACAACCATATCTCTCCTGCCGGTTGTTTACAATAAATCTCATTTCATACAAAAATTTTGTAACAATGACCATATCACATCACATGCCCTGTAAAAACAAGTTAGACGCTTCTAAATTATATTTGCAAATTTTACGTGGTTTTGGGCTTCCTAGGAAAGAACCGATCTTACCTATGGACAAGAACCACAACGTTGATTCGCTAGTTGTTTCTTTTCGTCCCTTTCCAGGGCCCTCCGTTGCAAATGCCATATCACTAATGTTAGAGAAACTGACACCCCCAAAGCCACTTTATACGGTACAAGCCGTATGTCAAGCGTGACACGCAATCTGCGCTTAGGGCCGCTTCAATCCAACATTGCCGCAATATGAACAAGTGCACAAAAGAGGGTAACAACTAGAGGATCAACGCCCACATATCTATGTGTTCTAACCGTACAAAGCATCTACGCATAGACGAGGCTCTGATACCACTGAAGGGTTCGTTGCATAGAAAACAAAAAATTTCCTACGATTGCAACTGCCAAGATCACATCTAGGAGATAACTTGTAACGGTTTGAGAAGGACTCACCCTCGAAGACCAAAAAGCTTTAAAGAGAACGATTCTCGTGGGTGATGTAGTCGATCACTTGCCGACCTCAAGGTCGTGATGAAGATGGGCGCCACAAACGGGCAGCACCTCCGTAATCGGTCACACGTACGGATCAGCGACGACCTCCGCCCCTTGCTCCAGTTGGGCAGCGGAAGTAGTGGATCCTCGGGAACTCCAGCAGCACTACAACATAGTGGTGGTGGTGGTAGAGAAGATCTTGAGCAGGGCTTCTCCTAAGCACCGTACTCGTGAAACTGGATCAGCTAGCAAGGGGAGGAAGATGCCAACCAAAGGACATATGAGAGATGGAGGAATTAGTGAGATTGTGTGAGGACCTCCACCCATCTATATATAGGAGGAGGGGGAGGCAGCCCCCAAGGGGTAGCACGCCCCAAGAGGTGCCCCCACCTCTCCCCTCATCATGTGGGTGGACTCTCCACTCACAAAAACAAAGGGTCACACATTATTCCCATAACTTCCATAATTCTCCACTCAAAATTCCAAGAGTTTATCACATTAAAACACTTTTAATTATCTTGTTTAATGTCACTCAAATTAATGAACACTTCATTCAATGAGTACTTCATTGATGAACACTTCATTCAATGAACACATTAACAATTATCCCCTTGCACTATTTTGATATACCGAAACTATTCCAGCAGTTTTATCAAAACAGTCCATGTGCTGTCCAGTATATTCTCCGGCGTTCCGTATCCACTCAAACGCGTCAACGAATCCTTAAGTGTGTCACCCTACGGTTCGTGAATAAAATGGACATGACAGAGACTCTTCTCCGATCAATAATCATCAGAGGGATCTGGAGATCCATGATGACTCCCACTTATTCAACGATGAACTAGTGATCGTGTGAACCATTACTCCGTAACCAATTCCTTTTGTCTCGCGATATTTTACTTGTCCGAGATCCGATCATTTGGTATCATCCATACCTAGTTCGATCTCGTTACCGACAAGTACTCTTTACTCGTTCCGTGATATAACATCCTCGTGAGCCAGTCACGTGCTTGCAAGCGATGTCAATGTGATATCACCGAGAGGGCCCAGAGTATATCTCTCCGTCATCTGGATGGACAAATCCCACTCTTGATCCACGAGCCTCAACTAACACTTTCCAAGTACCCAACGACACCTTTATAATCACCCTGTTACGGTGTGACGTTTGATGGAATCAAAGTACTCTTCCGGTGTCAGTGATTGACGTGATCTCATGGTCTAAGGATTAGGGTTACTTCGTGAAAGTTTGATACAGCAATAGAAACTTTGATGACATGATCGTATTGCTATAACTACTGTGGGTGTATGTTCATCACATCATTCTCCAATGATATGACCTTGTTATTAACGACATCCAATGTCAATGATCAGGAAACCTTGATCATCCGTTAATCAACAAGCTAGTATAAAGAGAGACATTACTAGGAACCTTTTCTTTGTTTATTAAACACACATGTATTAACGTTTCCGGTTAACACAATTATAGCATGAAAATAAACATTTATCATAAACATGGAATAAGATAATAACCACTTTATTATTGCCTCTCGGGCATATTCCCTTCAGTTATCCTAGTCTTATATGTGGGTGACATATTTGAGTGGGAGCTATGTGGATGTTATCCTAGTCTTATATGTGGCTGACATATTTGAGTGGGAGCGTGACAACATTCTCAAATATAACATATGGTGAATGATGTAGTTGGTATTAATGATTATTGAAAATCTTTCATGAATGAAGTTAAGCATTGAAAATCTATTAAGATAGATTAATGTGTTTAATATCATTGAGTCGGAATACTTTCCTGGATAAGATTCTGAAGAAGTTCAGAATGGGACAAGTCAAGAAGGTAGTTCTTACTTGTATATCCAAGAGAAGTATCGAGTTAATCTCAGTACAATAACAATGGTTAAATGATGGTTAAATGAAAGAATTGGATGTGCTACATCCTCTATGCCTCTATCATAGGTTCTTTCATATAAAAACCAAAGTTTTGTACTCGACGTAATGTGACCCAATTTCTTAGTAAGAAGAACATGTTGTGATATGATTTATGAGTAAATCATTGAACAAAGAGTTAAGTTTATCCTTCAGTATCTGGGGAGAACTGAGGATACATCTCTAATTTCTAAGGGATAGTGGACTTGACCATAAATGTTATGCTGGTTCAAGTTCTGACACTAACCTGGGTTATTGAGATATCATACTAATAAATGCCTAAGTTGAAAGAAACATGGTTAGACATCAAAGTTTCATACAATGCACTAAGGATTAAATCTACAATGATATGGCTACTTTAGAAGTGGCAAGAGTTATATTCTGGCTTAAGAAGTTCGACTTCTGACTGAGTGAGTTTTAGTGTGCATGACTATGGGAAAGTCCGCGTGACCCACCGGATGTCATTGCTGAAACACAAACAAACGAAGTCTCACTTTACCGCCGAATATATATATATACCTCATCATTATAATGGATAATGAAGTAATGTCAAACTAGGTGACATTAATGATTTGCAAAAGACATACGGATCTGAATGGTACCCAAACCATTGATACAACCTTTTCCACAAGCAAGCATGATCTATAATCATATACATGATATGGAGTTATGATCCAAAGAAAAATGCAACTAGATTATTTGTACTCTAGTGCAAGTGGGAGAATGTTGGGAATGTGCCCTAGAGGCAAATAAAATATGTTTATTGGCGTATTCCATTAGTTCATAATAAGTTTTATACTGTGCTATAACTGTATTAAGCGGAAACATTAATACACGTGTGATATACAAACAACCGGGTCCCTAGTTAACTCTAGTAAACCAGTCCATTGGGCAATTGATGATCAAGGTTTCCTGTCATGAGATGTGAACAGTCTATTGACAATGGGGTCATGTCATTGGGAGAATGACATGACGGACACACACCCACCAGAAGTGTTGCAATGTGATCCAGTCACATAGTTCAACATTGCGATAACTATAAACGTAGTGACCCGATCCTTAAGACCGTGATGATCATACATAATTGCTATCTACCAGGATGCTTTAAGTGCATTAACCGTTACACTGAAACATGGTAACCATAAATATTTATCTTGGGTATTTCGAAGTAGATATGTTGATGAGTATGCAAATAGATCAAAATGGGATTTGTCCATCCGAGTGACGGATAGGTACTCTGGGCCCACTCGGTGATATTACATCATAAAGATTGCGCAATCATGTGACTAGGTCACAGGGTTGTAATATCATGAGAACGAGTAAACATGTTTGTCGGTAACGAGAATGAACTAGGTATATTGGATATCGATGATCAAACCTCGAACAAACAAAGTACCGTATGACAAAGGGATCATGACTCAACGTTAACGGTTCAAACGATGAAGTTAATTCGATGGAAGCGCAGGGGCTCATCAAGGATTGTAACCAGATCCCACATGATGGTCATTGGTCAGAGAGTGTCTGATCATGTCTGTTGTTTCCCAAACCGTAGGGTGTCACGCTTAAGGGTATTCACACAATAAGGATTGATTCGGGATCATCGGTGAAATAAGGGAGAACACCGGAATTGTTCCGGGAGGTGCCGGAAGTTGTTCTGGATATTTTGAAAGGTTCAAAATAATGTTTAAATATGTTTCATTATTTAATTAACAGAATTAAATATTAAAATATGATTAAATATAATTAAAAATAAATTAAAGGCATATGGGCCTAAAGAGGCCCATTAGGGGAAGGAGGGAGCTCCCCCTTGGGCCAAGGCGCCAAGGGAGGGAGCCCACCTCCCCTAGATGCACCAAACCCCCCTCCCTAGGGTTTAGTCCCACATGTATCGGGACCCGGGGTTAGCGTATGTAGTTCCGGTCACAATGCAATCACATGGAGAGCCGAGAGCCGTACCCACTTGTCTAAGCAGACAAGGCCAAGCACAGATCACTCTCGGTAAGCATCGAACGTGAGGTGCATCCCATCCAGGCCGGATGATCAACTGAGATGGGTCCTCATCGTCCGCTCACAAGTCTAAATGCTTATGGGTGGTGAATCCCATACTCATAGACAAGTCGCCTCAACCATGTTATCGATTGAATCATAACCCTTACATAGACTTACTCCAGCCCGATCACTTAGTCGGGATCTCGGGCGGGCTCAATCATACAACAAAGTGTGCCACGTGACAGAGTCACGAGCATTCGCATCGCGATGCCCCAAGCTGCGCACATCTAAGGGCCACTTGGTGTATAAAAGACCGCCGGCAAGAACACAACTAATCTATCGAACCCCACACTAAGACATGCATGTTATAATCATACACGCAGCATACATGTCCAGTGTAAACAGCAGGTAATCACAACATGAACTCTACAAACTCAGTCTTTATAACTTCTGCTAAACAGAGCAGACATAGTAGTTGTATTACAAGCAGAGATCACATGACTGTGATCCAACATTACATCAAACATCAACGGAAGCAAATTATGTCTTAGTAAAGACAAGTTTAAAAATTGGCTTAAGAAGCCTGAAAGAAAATACAACGACCCTCCAGAGGGCACAGGCTGCTGCCTGGAACTATACGACTTGGTCCACGTCGAGCTCGAGGTAGAGGCCACCATCAGGGCCAGTGGTCTCGTCTCTAAAACATAGAATAAGAAAACGTGAGTACAAAGTCGTACTCAGCAAGACTTACATAGGAACTATACTACTCATGCACATGTATCAAGGCAAAGGGAGGTGGGGTTTCACTTGCAGAAGTGCCAGCTTTGACTTGGCTAATCCTGAACTACGAGTAGCAGAGAGACGTAAGAACGTACACGAGTCCAAGTAACAGTCTCCAATCAATACTCCACTATGGTGCCTTCCTCGACTTCCCCACGAGAAAGCACGCCATAGCACTCACACTTATCTTGGCAAGTTTTATAAGTATCCGGTTCAAGTTGTCTATGATCAAGTAAAGGTCTCCAAGTAGTCCATAACCGCGGACACGGCTATTCGAATAGTTCATTAACCCTGCAGGGGTGTACTGCTACACACACGCCTCATCAGTTACCGCCTGGGGATGGACCCTTCAAGTGAGTACCGGCGAGTATGCTGCCACGACACTTCACTCACGGCACCATCTCTAGTCCTAGGGAGTCGCCTATTTGAGTTGGGACCACAATCGGAATTCGGCCGATTTTTCCGATGCGGACTCAAACGTTGTGTGACCGCCATCAAGCTCAACTCGATCATGATCACTTGATTCAACGTGCCCACAACCTACGCCAACCACTTACCTTGTTTCCACCTGCTTGAGATCGTTAAAGGGAGAACTACTTGCGACTCCTGGACTGGTCCGGGGTGAGGTACTAGGCCGAGAGGGGTCAGTGAGCCCAATGTGTGGTCGTACTCTTAGTATTGGATAACAACACAAGAACTCGGGCCTAAGGCAGTGTTCAACGAGACAACCCACTGTGTACTCCTACACAGCCTCTCATCGTTCACCTTTGTTTAGGGTAGATTCACCAACACGTTACCACCATCATTCACCGGATCACTACCATCCCGACTCACATCAAAGTAGCCTCAGGTAACAACTCTAAGCATGCAATAAGTTGTAACAGTTGCAGGGGCCACATGATATCAACCAACTCCTACATCTGCTAGGATTGTGGTTTGCTTACTACTGTGACAAAATGATAGGTCATGCAAAGGAATGGGTTCAACTAACGGTAGAACGTATCATGGTGACATCCTAAACATGCATTTGCGAGAATGAGAGGGAACTGGGATTTTATAGACATGATCAAAGAGGGGGCTGCTTGCCTTGCTGACGATCACGATGTAACACTCTTCTGACGTGAGGTTGAACTCGTCTCCGAGATCAACTCTACCGAGAAGAAGCAATCACCAAAGCACTGGAAGTAAAGCACAATCAAGATAGTACAATGCACAATCAATATGTAAAACAAAGCATGGCAAGGTGCTGATGTGACCTATGTTTGAATTGCCACATGTTAATTGAAGTTGATTTGAAAAGTAAATTCAAATTCAAACTCCAAATGTTATTCAATTTAGTTCAACTTGCATTTGCTAAAGTTTGTTCATTGTAAACCAAGTGATCATATGTGTGAAATCCTTCTGAAGTACAAGTGATGTGTGGTGCATTTCAATGGTTGAAGTTGGAATAGTTTTTGAATTGAATTTGAAATAATTCCAATTAAATCAAATAGCAAAAGCTACTGATCCCTCATTAAGATCAACTCCAACATAGCTGAAAGTTGGAAATTTGGGTAGAGGATTTTCTCCTGATAATTTTTCATATATTATATGTTAAATTTGGAGTTAAAATAAATTTTCTATGATTTTTCAAAGTTTCAGCCATTTTCTGGAATTTACTGAATTTATTTAATTCTTTTAAAAGGTTTTTCTATTTATTGCGTCATTAAGACGTCAGCATGACGCAAGGGGGGGCTGACCAGTGGGTCCTGGCTGTCAGTAACCCAGGGGTTAAAACCCGGTTTAATTAACCCACAGGTTAATTAGGGGGCCCCTGGTCCCACCTGTCAGCGAGAGAGGGGGGATTAGGAGTCGGGTTAGGGCTAACCGACCGGCGGCTAGACGCCGGTGGCCTAGCCACGGCGGCGCTCTCGCCGGAGTCAGCTAGGGGCCACGAGGAGGGGATTTGGAGGCACGGGAGCGTGCCTCGCGCTCGTGCGCATCTCCTGGAGCACGCCAGGAACCTTGAGGAGGCCCTGGGCCACGGCTACGACGACGGGAAGCGGCGGCCGTGGCCTCTGCTCATGGAAACCGATGACAGGGGGAGCGGGGAGGGAAGCTAGGAGGGGGAAAACGGGGAGAAGCTCATGGCGGTGACGATGGTGAGCTCGGGGAGGCCGGAGAGGAGCTGTGGGCGACGAATTTCTCGCCGGGGTCTTGCTGCGGCCGGCGGCGGGTTCTTGAGGCGAGCACCGTCTTCGGGGCGCCTCGGGCCCGATTGAAGCTTCAGCTCACGGAAGACGGCCACGGCGGTTCCACTGGACAAGGCGGTGAGTCTTGGGGGGCACGATGGCCACGACCTCGCTCGATGGCGGTCGGCGGGAAGCTCTCGGGGAGGCTCTGGATTGATGAAAATAAGAGGAGGAGGGCGACCGAGAGGAGAGGGAAAAGGTGTGGCCGTGCGTGGCCTATCTCCTGGCGAGGAGATGAGGTCCAGGGGGGCTGGGAACCTCCTCGGCGTCGAGGTGGCGCCGCCCATGTGCTCTGCCTCCACCGAGCTGCTTGGCTCGGCGGGGAGGTAGACGACAAGCACTGGGGTGGGCTGGGCCGAGGCCAGGTGGGCCTGAGGTAAGCCAGGTAGGCCTCCTCTTTGTTTTTCTTTTAACTTCTTTTCTATATTTTTGTTTTGATTTGATTTCCATATCAAATCATTTTATAAAATTCCAAAAACTTTAATGTGAGCTAGTGAGACATATATAACTCACCTCACAAAGTTTTAGAATTATTGGAATTATTATTAATTAATTCCAATGTGAAATACAATATTTATTTAATTTCCAAGGGCATTTTGGACTTTTAGAATAATCAGAGAGTATGAAGTGGGACCCACTTCACTTGAAATGTGATCATGCCCATTTATGAGACTTTTCAAAAAGTTCAAAGTATTTTTGGAAAAAGATTTTTGCCTGGCCTTTTATTTAATTCATTTAGGGCTTTTCTTTTCCCCAATTCCTTTTCTTTTGCAATTTTTTTCAAGATGCAAAAATGCAAGCTTGGAAAAGCACAAACCTAAATTAGGGTTTTGACAACATGGGAAGGGGAGGGAGGGTGGCACCCCTCCTTTGCCTATATAAGGAGGGGTGGGGGTGCCTTTTTTCTACACATAATTTGATTTGAGACAAGTTTCTCAAATCTCTCTTCTCTCTCCTTCTCCCTCCTCGAGTGGACTCCCCTTGTTTGGAGTCTACACTTGGTTGGGGTTTCTCCACCATACGCACGTCGTCGTGCTGCCGGAATCGGGACCCGAATCCATCTTCTTTCCGCTGCTCTTCTGGTTCGGAGCCCAGAGGGAACATCGGGTACACCTTATGCTTGTAATCCCGCGAGGTGCTACACTTGTGGTGCTCCTTCATCATTGAGGCCGTGTCGCGAAGTCTTCACCGACAACGTTCCGACGGGGATATAATCCCGTCATCGGTCTTCAAGGACCGGGTGGCCTCAGGAGTCATCGTGGATCTGCGCGGCATCGGGGATTGCCAGTACGACTACATCAACCACGTTCACGCGGGAACGTTTCCCTCTTAACGGACTACATACTAGTATGTGACCAATTCCCTCCGTTACTTGCATCGCCATAGCATAGGTCTTGGGTTCGGGACGCGTAGGTCATGAAAAAGTATTGTTTTCTGCCCCGTTCCCCAACAAATTAATCTATAGTGTTCAAGTTGTTTATGATAGTCCTACTCCCACTATTACCAATGAGAAAGATTATGCTTATGTGGAGAGTAAGAGTACTTTTTTGCATGTGGATCATGGTAACGATGTTTTATGTGATACTTATATTGTTGAGTTTATTCATGATCCCACTGGAAATTATTATGAGAAGGGAACACATGCTTATATATATTTCAATAATATCAAGTTCTCTCTCTCTTTATGTTGATGGTTTTGAAGTTGCACTTGTTTTTCCTTCCTCTGCTTATTGCTTTGTGCTTCAATGAATTATTCTATTGCAATATTCCTATGCATAGGAAGCATGTTAGGATTAAATGTGTTTTGTATTTTCTTCTTGATGCTCTCTTTTGTTCTTCAACTCTTATTCCTGCGAGAGCATCATTAAAATCTTAAGCCTAGCTAATGGCTTTAAAGAAGCGCTTTCGGGAGGCAGCCCGCAACAAATTTAGGCTTTCCTTTTTATTTTTCTTCTATTTTTAGTGGTCTTGATGATTGTTACTACTGTAGCAACATCATTGTATCTTTACTTTTCAAGCTTTGTGCCAATTATAGCCTCATATGACAAGGGAAGTGAAAGTTGTGACATGCTGTCCAGAAAACAGATTCGACGGGAAAAATCACAAAAAAATCTCACTTCATCTTTTTGAGCTGAAATTTTTACACAGCATGATCTATACAATTACGGAACTTTCGTATGTTCTGAGTTTTTTGATTTGAGTTGCAGAAGTACCCCGAAAAAGTTCTTTACTACCTGCTGGTATGTTTTTCACAGATTCTGTCCTGTTTTGCCTTTTCTTCGTTTTTCAAACCTTAAGCTTGCTTTTTTTTGCAAAAAATTTTTGGCAATCTTGAGAAACAGTAGCTCTTCAAGAATATCCTTATCTACAGTAGAGGAAAAATTATTTTATTATGGGTACTAACCTCGCTAATCAGATTATGATGAGTTATGTATGAAGGGAGTTTTCAAGTGTGCGAGGGAAGATGATGAAAGAAGATTCAGGAGTGTCAAGCGCTCAAGCTTGGGGATGCCCCCATGCATCCCCAAGAAATATTCAAGGAGACTCAAGCGTCTAAGCTTGGGAATGTCCCCGTGCATCCCCTTCTCCATAAACAATTATCAGTTCGTCTCTCGTTGCACTATATTTTTATCACTTTATGTGTTATGTGTTATGCTTGGAGCGTCTTGCTCTTAGGTTTTATTTTTAGTTTTCTTTAGCTTTGCTTGCTGTTCTTAAAAAGTTAGAACCCAGCTTTATTTGTGTGGGAGAGAAACACGCTCCACTTTCAAAATCTAGAACACAACATAGGATTCTTCATGCTTATCTTTGTTGTGTGTGTTCTTTATCTTTTTCATAGCTACTGCCATGTTTAGCTCTTAGTTTTCATGCTTATCTTTTTAAGAGCTTTTTTTAGTTTGTTGCTGGACTCTCTTGAGTTTTCATGTTTATCTTGTTTACAGAGTTTGCATGTTGCACTGAGTTTTGTGTCTTGACTTGAAGTAGGTAGTTGAGGTTGCTATTCTTTTGTAGTAGTAAATTGCAATAGTTTTGAGGTATTGTCTTGAGTAATGTTTGGACTTTTGGTGTCAAGAGCTTTAGCCTGTTAGTGATAGATGTCGTATTTTGGGCAATCCGCGTTTATTTTCATAACTTACAAATTAGTTGAGAACTTTAGCTACTAGATGGATCACTACTCTTTGGAGGGATCGAATATTAGAGTACACTCACGTACCATGAGTCGAGGATGCGCAAGGATAACCAAACCCCCATACTCTCCTCCTCGGGGTACTTGTCTCTTTGTGAACTTCCTAATTAGATTGAGAGTTACCGATAATAAGTGCATGAGTTCTTCGGACTAATGTGAGTATTCGAAAGTTGACACTTCCACCTTCCCATATTTTTCTAGCCTCTCCTGTGTCGTGTATTTCCTTCTTCTCACTCCGAGAGTTGGCGTCCACCTTCGCCGGTACATCCAAACCCTTGGCATGATACGCTCTGTCATCATAAAACCCCTTATATCCTTCCTCAAAACAGCCACCATACCTACCTATCAAGGCATTTCCATAGCCTTTCCGAGATATATTGCCATGCAACATCCACCTTCTTATGACTTGATCTTCATGTCATACATGCTACTTGCTTGATCGATGAGCCGCTGATACGTCCTAAACGTATCTACTTTTCCAAACACTTTTGCTATTGTTTTGCCTTCATTCTTGCATGATTTGAACGAAACTAACCCGGACTGACGCTGTTTTCAGCAGAGCTACCAATGTTGTTTTCTTTTGCGCAGGTTTCTGGATATTTAGGTACGCTGGAAAAATCCCAAAAAAAAAATCAGCATTCCGTAAGCTTCCACCAGGCTAAAGGGGGGCCACAGGGTAGCTAGGGGCAGCCAGGAGGGTGCCTGGCGCGGCCCAGCTCCTGGCCGCGCCACCTGCCCTCCTGGGTGGGTCCCACACCCCCTGGTGCCCTACTTTGGCCCTATTTATTCCCCCGTTGAGGAAACCCCGAAACAGAAGTCGCTTTTCCAATCTACGTCGCGGAGCCGCCGCAACGCTCTATTCTTCCTCGGAGAGCTAATATAGAGGCTGAATTGGCCTCCGGTGAGAGGGAAATCATCGCCATCATCATCATCATCGCCTCTCCATCACCCCTCCATGACCTCTGCTCTCATGTGTGAGTAATTCCCTGCTGTAGGCAAAGGGGGTGGTAGGGATTGGATGAGTTAGATCATGTAATAGTTCAATCAGATTGTTGGGGGCATGTTGCCTATCATCTACTTGGTGTTTATCATCTCTGTTACAACTCGTTGCTCTTAATGCTTGTCACTTTGGGCCCGAGTGCCATGATTTAAGATGTGATCACCCTTTTGTTTCTTGAGTTTGTGGTGTTCTTGATCCTATCTATGAGTTGTATGCACCTATTATAGTCCGGAACCGGCGATCCCAATGGTGACAGCTTGGGACACCAAAGGGGATGGACTATAATTTGAGGATTCCGTGAATCCATGAATTGTTAATGCTTTGTTCCGGTGCTCTTTGACAGGAGTACCTTAATCTCCCTAAGTTCCTTTTGGCCCCGTTTGTAGCGGGAGGGTAGGACAAAAGATGTTGTGCAAAGTTCTTATTGCAAGCACGTACAACTACCTTGGGATACATGCCTGATGTTTGATATTTGCCTAGATGATCCTTTTTTTCTGTGAGCCTTACCCAAGTTAGAATCTGTTACATGTTTGTTCTCATCCAAGCAGCACCCAACCATCCATCTCCCTAGCCTACAGTGTTTTCCTTCTGCTGGTTACTAGTTGTTTACCTTTGCTGTTCCACTATCACTATCACCACTATTATCATCACCACTACCACCATCATATCACAGTTTCTACTAATACCTTTGTGCAAGCAAGTGTTTATTTCATGTGCGGTTGAATTGACAACTCAATTGTCAAAGCCTGTACGTATTCTTTGTGTCCCCAAGTGTCGAATCAATAAATTGGGTTATCTTGCCCGCGAAGACTATCTCGATCCCCTACAGTTGAGGGTTATCAAGTACTGTTTTCTGGCGCCGTTGCCGGGGACCATAGCTTTATTTACATGTCTACTTGAAGTATCCTACCTGCTGCACGCTATCCACTATGGGTAAGAAAGGAGACCCCAAGGTTTCGATCTTACCATCCCGTACGAGACGAGGTACTGCTCTTAGCACTAGTGCTAAACTTGATTCACCTTCGGTTATGTGTCAGTTTGATTCACCTCAGTTACATGCTACTACTGCAGAGTCTGGCAATATGTCAGATACTTTTGATGATGCTTATACTACTTTTGAGACTACAGGTTCACTTGGTTCTTTTATAGAAGAACAGATTGCTTCTGCTGCCCGACTCTCGGGTGTTGAAATTCCTGTTATCCAAACTCCTATTGGGAAAACTCATAACTTTGTTGACCTTAAGGAGAAACTCCTTGAGGATGATTACATTATGCTTGATGATGATTTTTGCAGGGAGCTTAATGAATGTGCTGATTCCGACCCTGCTACTATAAAGAAGATGCTAGCAAAGCATTACCTGAAGAACAAGTTTACTCCTGATCCTACTTTTTCTACATCTCCTATATGCATCACTGATCCTGATTATGATTTCTCTGTTGACCTTTCACTTATATCCACGGTTGAAGCTGATCCCTTTTATGGCAGAGAAAATGATGATGCTATCGAGCACCTGACCAAACTCACTGAGTTGGGTGGCTTGTTTACCACAGATGAAAAGATCCGGAACTTTTATCTGACCAAGCTTCTTCCTTTTTCCTTGAAAGGAGATGCTAGAGCATGGTACGATGCACTACCATGTGGTTCCATTTAGAGTCCTCAAGATATGGCTATATCTTTCGTTGATAAGTATTTTCCTGCTCATATGCAACATGCTGCTTTACAAAGAATTTATAACTTTAAATAGTTGCAGGATGAGCATCTCCCTAAAGCTTGGGGGAGATTTTGCAGTTTGCTAAAGGCTAGACCGGGACATGAAATCCCTAAAAATGAATTACTTGATATATTTTATGCTGGTCTAACCGATGATTCTAAATCCTACCTAGATAGTTGTGCTGGTTGTGTTTTCAGGCAAAGAACACCGGACGATGCGGAAGAATTGATGGGCATAATTGCCAAAAACCATGAAGATTGGTTCCATGCCTGAACCACCTCCACCACAAAAAAAGAGGGGCATGCTAGTCCTAAGCCCGGAAGATATGCAAGAAGCAAAGAAGTCCATAAGAGAGAAAGGTATTAAAGCTAACGATGTGAAGAATCTACCTCCAATTGAGAAGCTGTGTGAGCCTACCACTCACCCACCTATGGTAGAAGTACACTCTCTTTTAGATTTCAATGCAAGTGACATCCCTAAAGGTAAACCTCCTGACCAATGTTTAGATGAGCTTGATAATTTTATTATGAAGCAAAATCACTTCAATAAGAAGATACAAGGTCAGTTGCATGATAATACTCTTGCTATCAAAAGTTTGCTTGATGTTCTAGGTAGAACAGTTAATTATGTTAAATTTCTTGTGAAGCATTTTCATATGGTTCAAACTTAGCTTGAACAAATTTCTAATGTGAAAAAATATTTTCTTGCTAATAATGACAAACAGGACAATTTACAAGCTTACGGTATAAAGACCCGGGGTGGCACACACACACCCAGGACCCTCTCTATCCAGAGGGGCATCCAAAGAGGATCGAGCAAAAGAAGAAATTGTTAGCTCCCCAAAGAAGAAGAAGAAGAAAAAGAAACACAAGGAAGCTGACAATTCCAATGATCCTATAGAATAAGAAGAAGAACAAGCTGTGGATCCAGACAACATATCTACATCCGATGCTGAGACTGAAGACGGTGTTGAACCTGAAAAAGATACTGAAAAGAATGATCCACCTGAGGTTCGTGAAGAAGAAGCACCCGATAAGCGCAAGAAGTATACTAGAGAAGACTTCCTTGCAAGGAGACACGGGAAGGATTGAGAACCATGGGTACAGAAACCCATGCCTTTCCGAAGCAAGTCCGTCAAATCCAAAGAAGAAGAGCACTAGAACAAGTTTTGTGAGTGGATGAAACCTCTTTTTCTTCAAATTCCTTTGACTGATGCTATTAAATTACCTCCTTACTCAAAATATATGAAAGATATTGTTACTAATAAAAGAAAAGTCCCTAATGAGGAAATATCTACTATGCTTGCTAACTACTCTTTCAGTGGCAAGATTCCTGAGAAGCTCGGTGATCCAGGTATACCCACCATTCCTTGCTCCATAAAGAGTAATTATGTTAGAACTGCCTTATGTGATCTTGGTGCAGGAGTGAGTGTTATGCCCTTCTCTCTTTATAAAAGGCTTTGTTTAGAGAAACTAATTCCTACAGATATCTCTCTTCAGATGGCCGACAAGTCCACGGCCGTCCCGATCGATATTTGTGAGGATGTTCCTGTTGAAGTTTCCAATTGCTTAATACTTACTGATTTTGTTGTGCTTGACATGCCCGAGGATGGGTGCATGTCCATTATCCTTGGTAGACCTTTTCTTAACACCGCAGGTGCCATTATTGATTGCAATAAAGGGAAGGTTACCTTCAACGTAAATGACAAAGAACACACGGTGTATTTTCCGAAGAAAATCGAAAAAAGGCATGGCCTTAACTCCATTAAGAATATCGAGACTGTGAAGATTAGAGAATGGGATTGTACACTACATGTATACCACAAATACAAAACAATTATGGTGGGGACAATGTCCATTAAAGTGAGAGTGCAATGATCACTTCATAAGAGGCGAGACTTTCTGCGCTATATATCACCGGTGTGTTGGTAAGACTTGATCAACCTTGCTAACTAGCAAGTTTTATATAGGTAGAAAGTTGAGCTTGTTATGTTTTAATTTCCTTTAGTTTTTATTCTCCTTGCTGTACCAATATTTTTGTGTTTAAAGCTTCACCTGTTCTAACTTTTGCCTCAAGTTCACGAAAGTTTTTGCAGCTTTTTGAACTTTGAAAAATTCTCTACAGTAAAGTTGCCCAGAAAATTTCAAAAAAATTATATTCAAAGTTTTCAGGTAAAAATCCATCAGGGGGCACCTTTGGCTGACCAGGGGGGCCACCACCAGGCCAGAAGGCCAGGTGGCGCGGCCCAGCTCCTGGCCGCGCCACCCACCCTCCTGGGTGGGTCCCATGCCCCCTGATGGCATCTCTCCTCTCACTCTCTCTCCATCTTCCCAAAAACACGAGTTCTTTCTCTGGTTTCTTAGTTCTTGCTGCTCTTGAGCACGTACCTTTGATCTCTCCATTTAGCCACTTGTTTGAGCTGATTTTTGGAACAAGTGCTCCCTGGTATGTGACTCCCTCACCCCTCCAATTAGTTTTCTAGTTGGTGGCTTCATTAGTGAGTATTTTGTGGTTCTTGGTGCTGTTTAGTTAAGCTTAAATGTTTGTGTAGAAATTTATTTTTCAAGTTTTGCTGCTAGTTTGAGCCTTGGTTAAGTAAGTAGAATGTTATGCCCAAACTAGTTTTGCTTAAATCTTCGTTTTTGTCAATTGTTAAAAATTTCAGAAATGGAGAAACTAGGGAAGTGGCTTGGGGAGAAGAAACCCGAGCGCTCTAGCCGTGTCACACGTTCTGCAGCTTCGCCTTCTACCACGAGGGCAAGCTACGATGAAGATATCATACCCGTAGAGATGTTGGACGTGTTACCCGCGAAGGCCATGGAATTTCCATGCGATGATTTTATGGAGAATGCCGACATAAAAGAAGAGTTTTATGCTCTGTGTGATAATGCAAGTTTGACACGGCTTGTTACAAGCCGTGTACCACAGTACGAGACACTCACCGCTATTTTTGTTAACAGTTTCAGATTTTATTCTGATACTGTGGTGTTTCGACTTTATGAAAGGTTGCTGACCATGCCTATGAGTAAATTTTGTGAAGTTTTAGGTTTGCCAGGCTTGGTCGAGAAGAAGAAGAGGAAAAATATCCTGACTATTGAAATTAACACCCTCCTCGACTAATTCTGCAACACCGAAGTGAGGCCATCCAACCGGCAAAAGATCTCCAACATTATGTTTCCTCACCTCAGGTATTTCGCCTATTATATTGCTGGGGAGTGTTGGCTCGAGACAACACGAGCAGCACTTCCACGCATGATATTGCCATCATGGAAAATGCTCTCTCAGGGAAGCATGAGCATCATGTGGGTTCGCTTATTGCGAAACGCCTTGCTACTAACAGTAGCAAGGGGGACATTTTTGGTGGCGTCTATGCCACACTTCTTTTGCAGTCTCTCCAAGGAGAACCGCGCCCAGATGATGCTATCTTTCCTTTTGTTAGTCTTGACCTGGCTGCCATGAAGAGGCATTTCTTTGTTACTAAGGCCTCTGATCGCTTTACACTTGATTATATTTTGCGGTTCAAAGATGGTGTGACACGCACTGTCCGTCTACCTGCACCACTTGTGTTTGATTTTTCTCGCAGGAACGGATATCGATTTTCAGTGGCCGAATTCGATGATATCACAGGGAGATACCAGTATCACGACCCCACAGAGGGGGTCGAGCCAGATGAGGAGGAGCGTGTCGTGTATCCACCAGTCCAGGAGGAGACCGTCGCCCCCTGGGGTGAAAGGTCTTCCTCTGGATGGGGGTCGGGACCTTCCTCCTCCCCGTGGGAGAATCCCAGGACTTCGGTGTATGCTCCCGACTTCCCCTATGACCCATGGACGCACCAGTACTACCCGGGAGCAGGAGGCTCCTCGGGACCGCAGTAGACGAGCACAACTTAGGCCAAAAGCCTAAGATTGGGGAGTACGTGCTCTCCTCCCCTTCCATTGTATCTTCCGTTGGTTCGATTTTATCTTTTTGTAGTTTTTGCCTGTTCTTCTTTGATCTTTTAGTTTGCAAAAATCCAAAAAAGATTTCTCCTTTCTTTTGCTTTCGTTAAACCTTAAAAACCCAAAAATATGTTTCCTTTGCTCTTTATTTTTCTTTGTTTTCAGAGTTCAGCTCGAGTCTGTGATGATTATAATCTCCTACGTTCGATCGTGCAATTGACAAGGCAGTAATGACGAGATCGACGGAAAGGATGCAACAAGGAAAGCCGGTATGAACTCTTTTTGTTTCTACTTCTGTACATATGCATGTACTTGTGATTAAAGACCAGCTTGTAGCGACATAGTGCTATGTTTACAATGCTTTCCCAGTGGTTCATGCTTTCTTTGTGGTTAGGCTCAAATAGCTAGATTTTATAATGTGTTGCTTGAAATGATTGACATGCATTTCATTGTTCATGGTGTGGCATATTGAAGTGGTATTTCCCTCCGGGGGATTCTTGGATTGACTTGGCACATGTTCACGCATGTTAAGACTAAAAAGTCTGTTTTGCCTTGATGATCTTTTTACTTCAGAGTGAGCTATATCACTTTCATGTCCGATTCAATGTTGCTTTGTCGCTCTGCATGATTATGACTGTTATGTTCTCTAGTTGGTCGCTTCCTAGTCTTTTGCTAGCCCTCACTCGCACTAAGCGGAATTCTGCTTGTGCATCCAAACTCCTTTTCAAACCAGTTATTCCACTTGAGTCCACCATACCTACCTATATGTGGTATTTACCGGCCACTCCTAACTTACACTTTCATGTGCCATATCGAAATTTACTCAAAAGCTTCTCCTTTGTAATCGTACAAGCTCATGGTGCGGTGAGGGGAATCAGTATCTTTCATGCCAAAAATATTTTGACGGAAGTTTTAACTAGTCAAGAAAAAATATGAGAGTTACACCTCCCCCATACTTGATGATGGAATGAAATGGACCAAATGCTGCTTATGATAGATGGAACGATACCCTCCTTCCATCCTTGAGGCAAAATAAAAGGTTCTGTAGACCATCAAAGGATTTATGGATAAGGGAATATGTGTAAGCAAAAGGCATTAATATGGTTGGCATGGGAGATATTGAGAGACCTTTACCGTTCACCGTTGACTGGAAAGTTGCACCTCTCAAAATAGTTTTATCTTTTTTTTCTCAAAACCAAGAGCTCTGGCACGTGTTTAGTCTTTGCTTCCTTTCACGGGTTTTCAACCTTGCCATCAAAAGCCACGGTTCGAGAGTCTCCACCTTACTTTCTCCAAAGCACCAACTATGAGAGCATAATTGTCATTCTTAGTGTAACATGCATTGTCCCAAAGTACCACATTGTCTTCTGCATGATTGTGATGTTTCTTACTCTGAGTTCTGAGTTCTAGTCTCCTCTAAAACTCCGGAGGAGTTTCTGCATTTATTTTTTGCTTCACTCATGGAGGCTAGCGAAATACCACTCTGATATGTTCATGCTATGTGCATTGTGATCTTGAATTGATTTTCAGCAGCATATTATTTACTTTACGTTTGTTTGTGACTGATTACATGAAAGAAGGATTGCTTCGTGCATTGTCCTTGTACCATGATGTCAAAACTTGCTAAAATCTTTCGTAGTACATGCTTATATACATCTAATGAAGCAAAAGAGTTTGTCAAAGTTTTCTTTGTCGCGTCCAGTTCGTTGAACTGAATTGCTTGAGGACAAGCAATACCTAAGCTTGGGGGAGTTGATACGTCCTAAACGTATCTACTTTTCCAAACACTTTTTCTATTGTTTTGCCTTCATTCTTGCATGATTTGAACGAAACTAACCCGGACTGACGATGTTTTCAGCAGAGCTACCAGTGTTGTTTTATTTTGCGCAGGTTTCTGGATATTTAGGTACGCTGGAAAAATCCCAACAAAAATATATAAAAAAATCAGCGTTTCGGAAGCTTCCACCAGGCCAAAGGGGGGCCAAAGGGCAGCCAGGGGGCAGCCAGGAGGGTGCCTGGCGCGGCCCAGCTCCTGGCCCCGCCACCTGCCCTCCTGGGTGGGTCCCACACCCCCCTGGTGCCCTACTTTGGCCCTATTTATTCCCGCATCGAGCAAACCCCGAAACAGAAGTCGCTTTTCCAATCTATGTCGCGGAGCCGCCGCAACCCTCTGTTCTTCCTCGGAGAGCTAATCTGGACGCTGAATTGGCCTCCAGTGAGAGGGAAATCATCACCATCGTCATCATCATCGCCTCTCCATCACCCCTCCATGACTTCTCCTCTCATGTGTGAGTAATTCCCTGCTGAGGGCAAAGGGGATGGTAGGGATTGGATGAGTTAGATCATGTAATAGTTCAATCAGATTGTTGGGGGCATGTTGCCTATCATCTACTTGGTGTTTATCATCTCTGTTACAACTTGTTGCTCTTAATGCTTGTCACTTTGGGCCCGAGTGCCATGATTTCAGATCTGATCACCCTTTTGTTTCTTGAGTTTGTGGTGTTCTTGATCCTATCTATGAGTTGTATGCACCTATTATAGTCCGGAACCGGCGATCCCAATGGTGAAAGCTTGGGACACCAAAGGGGATGGACTATAATTTGAGGATTCCGTGTATCCATGAATTGTTAATGCTTTGTTCTGGTGATCTTTGACAGGAGTACCTTAATCTCCCTAAGTTCCTTTTGGCCCCGTTTGTAGCGGGAGGGTAGGACAAAAGATGTTGTGCAAAGTTCTTATTGCAAGCACGTACAACTACCTTGGGATACATGCCTGATGTTTGATATTTGCCTAGATGATCCTTTGTTTTCTGTGAGCCTTGCCCAAGTTAGAATCTGTTACATGTTCATTCTCATCCAAGCAGCGCCCAACCATCCATCTCCCTAGCCGACAGTGTTTTCCTTCTGCTGGTTACTAGTTGTTTACCTTTGTTGTTCCACTATCACTATCACCACTATTATCATCACCACTACCACCATCATATCACAGTTTCTACTAATACCTTTGTGCAAGCAAGTGTTTATTTCAGGTGCGGTTGAATTGACAACTCAATTGTCAAAGCCTGTACGTATTCTTTGTGTCCCCAAGTGTCGAATCAATAAATTGGGTTATCTTGCCCGCGAAGACTATCTCGATCCCTACAGTTGAGGGTTATCAGTTGCATGCTAGTTGGGCCTTGCCCTAATCATTGCTACATGACACGCTAGTATCATTGCATATCCTGCTACACTGGCAGAGGCATACATTTGCATCATGATAGTTACATTTTCTTTATGATTTGAGTACTTTTGTAAAGTGTGAAAGATCTTCTATACCCTCTTGTAATATATAGAGTGTTGCCCCTAAAGTGAGGAAAAGATCCCAAAGAGGACAAAATCAAAAGATCCCAAAGAGGACAAATGAGAGAAATAGAAAGAGCCATTGAGGCCACCAAAAAAATACAAAAAAGAGAAAAAGAAATAAAAAGAGAGAAGGGGGCACACTACTATTTCTTTTGAGAGATCCACACTCGTACTACTTCTTATATCTTGTACTCCATAGAGATTATCATTCATGCATATAGCAATGTGGGGACCTTCACACTATAGAACTTGGCTTGTATATTCCAATGATGAGCCTCCTCAAATGAGCTCTAGGTCTTCTTGAGCAAGCAAGTTGGATGCACTCCCACTAGTTCCATTGGAGAGCTTACCTTAGCTCATATGTGAATCCGCTGCATGGAAGTCCCTACTCCTCATATCATATCTATCATTTGGCTTTCTCTCGCCTATGACTGTTCTCATTGATGTGAGCCTTTCACACATTTTTTTTGTCTTCCTCCTGCATCATTCTTCTCTCTTTGCCATCGTAAGTGTCAAATTACTTGCTTACGCTCATCCATTGCATGAGTGCTCAAAATATCAAAAGCGAGTGGATCATTTTGACTTGTACCTGGCTAGTGGTTTGGGGATGAGTCAAGATAAGATTCCAAAGAAGACCAAGTGTGAAACTTTAGTAGATTAAGTTCTCAACAATAAAAACTACGTTTTACTCTCTCGTATATCCCTATCCCCTTTCTTGCACGCAAACACCATTTGAAGACATTCGAGTCACGGACAGCGAGAGCTCTTTCACCTTTTATGTTCTTATGTTGCTTGTTTCAATGCTAATATAGACGCTTGCCTATTATGACTTGAATTGAATTGAATTACATGCCTTGTTTGTTTTACTTAAAAGTTCTTATATGATTGTTAGCATGTCACCACAGAAATTATGCTTGTTATCATTTACCTACTCGAGGACGAGCAGGAATTAAGCTTGGGGATGTTGATACGTCCAAAACGTATCTATAATTTCTGCTTGCTCCATGTATGTTTAGTGTGATAATGCTATGTTTTAGATATACTTTCATACACTTTCGATAATATTTGGACTAACCTATTAACTCAGTGCACCCCACTGCCAGTTTCTGTTTTCTATTGTTTTGTATTTCAGGTTTTCCCATTATTAAAAGTGCTCAGAAAATTCCGGGAAAAATATATAAAAAATCAGCGTTCCAGAAGCTTCCTTACGCCCGAAGGGGGGCTAGAGGGGCCCCACCTGGTGCCTAGGCGGCCAGTGGGTGCGGCCTAGGGGGTGGCCTCGCCGGGAGGCCGCCTAGACTCCTGGTGGCCCCCCTGGCTGCCCCCTTGGCCCTTATTTTTACTCGCGACACGAAAACCCTGATTCCGAACCCCTTTTCTCCAAAAGAAATTCTGATCTCCGCCGCCATCGCCTACAATCTTCGGGGGACCATAATTCCTGTACCGGGACGGGGAAGTGCCCCCGGATTCATCTCCATCGACGTTGCTTCCTCCTTCCATGATGCAGGAGTAGTTCCTCCTCGGGGCTAAGGTTTCTACCAGTAGCTATGTGGTCTTCTCTCTCTCCCATGATGTGATCTTGATTGTGATCATAGGCTATTTTAATCTAGGATGATCCCATCCCATTATGTTTCCCCTTCTTCTATGTATTGGATTGATGTACTCACTTGATCTTATCTAGTCTAATCCCCGAGACCATGGTGACAGCGGTCTATTGGACATGGGTTAGAAGAATATTTTCATGAGTGATTTCCTCTTTTGTGTGTGGATTTAAGATTGAGAGTCTCTTGGTTCTTGTCTTTGACTATCCTTTAGATATGTTGTGGTGATTGTGGTACTCTCTTTGGATGGTCGCGGTGACAGTGGGAAATCCATAGATGAGAACTACGAACTCCGAGGTGTGCTTTTGTAGCCCTACACAATTCTCGTCCTCTCTTGACCACAAAGGAATGACCTCCGAGTACGTCTCCATTGCATGTTTTATGAGGAATATCATGTGATTAGACTATGTTAATGTTGTTGGGAGTTGCCACTAGTGAAAGTATGAAACCTAGGCCTTGTTTCCACCATTGCAATACCGTTTGCGCTCACGTTTACTACTTGTTTGCTTGCTGCACTTTTTATTACAGATTTATATTACTTTGTTTTGCCACACCTATCACTCGTATTTTACCATCTCTTCGCCGAACTAGTGCACCTATACAACTCCTAGTTGTATTAGGTGTGTTGGGGACACAAGAGACTTCTTGTATCTTAATTGCAGGGTTGCTTGAGAGAGACCATCTTCAACCTCTACTTCCATGAGTTCGATAAACCTTAGGTGGTGACGTAGAGGTTTATCGAACTCATGGAAGTAGAGGTTGAAGAGGCGACATGGAGTTCGATTTGCTTTCGACGTGGGAGTTGACGGGGGCCAAGCTTCTTGTCGATCTTCAGAATCCCCGGCAATGGCGCTACAAATTTTCTTTCGGCGTGGGAGTTTACGGGGGCCAAGCTTCTTGTCGATCTTCAGAATCCCCGGCGACGGCGCCAGAAATTTGCGTGATGTGCAAGAGATGATAATGGCTTCTCGCCCTTCGTTGGTTACCCCAAGTGGAAGGTGAGATGTAGGATAGCAGCAAATTTCCCCTATGTAGAGGATAGAGTTTGTCTCCCGTAGGACTCCTAAGGCGACAAGTAGGTGATAACAGCGCTAGAAAGTAGGTGGTTGACGTGGACCTGCACATGGACACAAATAACTTTGCTCCCAACAAAGTTCAGAGAGGGTGTCAATCTCTCCGGCCTTGTTGTTTACAAAGGATTAAACGCAAGGGATAAATGATAATAGTAATTTCAACTGGAAAGTAAAAGCAGGATATAAATTGAGCGTGTAAACAGTGATGAGAATATGGACCGGGGTCCTGTGATGGTCACTAGTTATGTCTCTCTCCCAAAATACGATAAAACTTCTATGCGAGGTAAACAAATCACAGATGGGAAATTGACAGGATTAAAAAAGCATCGCAATTCTAACTATGCTACAAAGAAAGGAAGAGGCTCAAAAGCATGGGCGGTACGCCAAATAAGTAGACCGAAATCCAACTGCATCTACTACTAATCATCCACCTTGAGATATCTATCTAGAACATCTCGCTGGTATTAAGTTGCGAGCCCCACCCAAAGTGTAAACCCAAAGCAACAGACAACTGCATTAAAAGAACTTTGCATAAAGTAAACAATCCTTGCAACCGCGTTACAAGCACCGTTTTTCCCCTTGTGGCAACAACACATCCCCTAGACTCATGTTTCTGTCACCCAAGCTAGTCATCAGGGGGCATGAACCCACAAATCGAGCATAACGTTCTCTCTTGGAGTCACTACCTACTACTTGGCCAAAGCAATAAACAGCAACGGAGAACATGCAACCATTACTCAAGAAAAAAAATAAAAGATACGAACCAAACATATTACTCTATCACAAATTGAACATAGTCTCATAATCCATTAGATCCCAGCAAACTCAGCATAGCAACAACAGTAAGAATTACATATGTGCCTTGATCATGTAGGGCAGCTCACAAGGTCTAATCCATGAACAGAAAGAGGGGAGGAGAACATCACATAGCTAATGATCACGGACCCATGATCCAAGGTAGACTACTCACGGATCATCCGGGAAGCGTCCATGGTGGAGGAGAGGCTCCCGGAGATCAATCCTTCCTCCGGCAGGGTGTAGGGAAGAGGTCTGCTGGCGCTTCTGATCTTGGAAGCGCGGCGGCGGTGGAACAGAGGCGACATCGCGAAAAAGGGTTTTGTCTTCGGAAGAATCCCGTCACGGAGAATATATAGGTGAAGGGGGGAAGCCATGGGGCACCAGGGGTCCAGGCGCCCCTCTGGCGCGACCCCACCCTAGGGCGTGCCGGGAGGGCGCCTGGGCACTTGTTGGTGGCCCTTTGTCCCCACTTTGGTGATTCTGCAAGCTTCCGGTACGCTGATTTTTTATTGGATTTTCCCCAATTTTTGGAGCACTTTTAATATAGGGAAACCAGAAATAGAAAAGTAGCAAAATACAGGAATTGTCACTGGGGTGCACTGAGTTAATAGGTTACTCCAAATATGATCTAAAGTGTATGAAAGTGTATCTAGATCATAGCAATATCACACAAAACATGCATGGAGCAAGCAGAAATTATAGATACGTTTGGGACGTATCAGCGACATCAAGCTCTATATTATTTGTTTCATCTCCCTCGCCCTCCCCTGCTGTCACAGAGTGCATGGCATCCAGCTCATGCTCCAAGTTTTACATGACATGCTTAGCCCTTGCTGTCTGTTCTGCGGTCCTCAAGCTTTTTTTGTGGATGCGCATATTTAGCTTGAGCATCGCGCTTTCCACGTAGTACTGGGAGGCATCATCTGCCATTACTGACCGTAGGTCTTTCCTGTTGAAACTGTGATCTGTAATGGCACGTTGTGTGTACCTCTTGAGTATGTATTTTTCCGGAATGACATCAGCTTTTTGCATCTGCAACATACACATGATGTGCAAGCAGAAGAGACCTGCATTTTTTGCGGTAACAAAGAAGAGAACAAAGAGATTTTTAATAGAAGCCATTTTCTTCAGTTTTAAACACAGATACAAGATGCTAGTTGAACTTATGATGGAGGAATCACAAAACTGGCAGGCAGACCAAAACACAGGACTGACACGCATTACCGAGCACTAGCATTATCTGAACTTATGATTTAGTAATGATAGAACTGGCAGAAAAAGGATTATTTGAGCAAAGAACGACATAAAAAACTAACAGCGAAAAGGCTAGTTTATTGTGTGAATTTTTTCAGCCTCACCTGTGTGTTCCCAAAGCTTGCACTCGCATTCGTATGTTTCGCCATCAGGGTCTGCAACAACCTGGAATTCGTGTCGTGACCATGCAAACTCTTGCTTTGGATTGTTGTAGTACACCACGTGCTTTGTACGATGTTCCGTCTCCTTTACTCTGAAAAGGGTGCTGATTTTAATCCTCTCCCGGAGTTCGCTGTAAACTCTACGGGTGTACACCGCGGCCATTTGTGTCTCAAACCCATATAGTGTAAGCGTGTTGGGATATGTCTGCACAAGTAAAGATTGGTTAATATTAGTTAACAATGGTTGGTATGAAAGCATTTTGTTTATGGAGTTTGGGGTAAAAATTCATACGCGACAAAGCATTGTTGCTTCTTTTTCCGTCTGCGCCCTCGCCTGCACTAATCTGTTTATCCCTTTTACAAATGTGTGCAAGTTTTGCTTCTTATTCACATAGTTTCTCTTGACCTACTGGTTAATGCTCTCGCTGCGTTGTATTGATGTCATTCTTGCGCAGAACACCTCCTTGAAGTAAGCAGATATCCATTTTTCTCTATCATTCCACATTGACACCAATGTAGCGTTGTCATGAAGACCAAAGGTTTCCATTAGAAATTTCCAGGAAGCTTCAAACTCAGTCGGCATGAGTGGCCAGTTCAGTATCACCCTTAACTGCTCCTTGAAGCCTTCATGGTTCTTGTACAGGTATGCAAGGTGATCTTTGTACTTCTTTGTAATGTGATAGCGGCACAACCCGTGAAGGGTATTTGGGAAGAGAACCGGTATCGCTCTTGCCATGGCGGGGCACTGGTCTCGTCATTATAAATATGAGCAACATGTTAGCCATTTAATTTTTATGTTAGAAATAGCGGGGTAGTAAACATGAGACAAACAGGGGGAGGGTGGTTGTTTACCCATGAGAATGCATGTTGGAGCTTTCCCTCTCATGCACCTTAGAAATGTCCTAAAAATCCACTTAAATGACTCAGCTTCCTCATCCCTTATCAACTCAAAAGAAAACAAGGTAGTTTGCATGTTATTGTTGGTGCCGATAAACACCCCAAGTGGCATGTGGTACTTGTTGGTCTTATATGTTGTATCAAATGTGACAACGTCACCAATGTGTTGGTATGATCCGCGGCAGCTCGCGTGCGCGCAGAATATGCTCTTTATCCTCTCAGATTCATCCAGCTGGATGTCGCAGAAGAATTCATTGTTTATCACTTTCATTTCTCTAAACAAGTTTATTGTCTTTAGTATATCATCAACATCATCCATTCTCGTGTTCCTTGCTTTCCTGCATAGTAAAATTGTTTGAATGTTTGCCCAGATTTTTAGTATATGCACAGTAAAAAGTCTAGTTGTACTTAGGGTTGAGGAATTACTGAACTGACAACAAGAGATAATTTTTGCAGAACAAAACTGATGGCGGTGAACATGAAAGGGGAAACCCATGAAATGAAATGAAAATGCTTTGTTTTCGTTCCGAACTTACGCATTGATTATGTCTCGTGCTGTCATGCACATCAACACACTCCCTGGATCATCGCCATTTAGAATATTCATTATCTGCGACTGGCTCATGCCTTTGAATTGCAGAAACTTGACGTATTCGAGAATTGTGCTGTCAAAAGTCTTGTGTGAGTGCTAAAACCGTAGCATCTCCGGACCGAGGGTCGGTCGGTGGTTGTGCTCCCATACTATGTCTTTGATAACAAAATCTCCATCCCATTCTTTTTTCACCCTCATCATTGCTTTGTAACCTGTTCTGCTAGATGCCTTGTTTCCTTGTCTATTAGCTTCTAAAACAGCCGGTTGATGTCGCCCCTGACATGTGCAATAGAAATATGCTCTATTCGCATCAGCAGTCCCACACCTGATCCCAAAGCCGGCATGCATGGCGTACATGTTGTAGAAATTCTGAGCCATCTTTACTGTTTCAAAGTGCATCCCCAATGTTGGCAGTACATATGTTTGTGTTTGTGGAGGCTGAATAGGACATGGAAGAGAATAAGGTTAGTACAATGATAAATCGATAGAACCGACAGGCAGACCAAACTTAGAACTGACATGCAGTAGTAACTTAGAACTGACAGGAAGTAGAATGGTTTTCAAAGAAAAAAACTCACGTACGTGTAAGATCTCGCCTCTTCCGGTGTTTGCTGCTCACCAGGATATATAGGTGCTGGCGATGTCACCATCGGCATGTGTAGGAGTGGATCTCGCGGCGGCAGCAATGATGACGAAGCCCTACTTTTGTTTTGATTGCTTGCTGTAGGTTTTCTTGCTTGAGGCTGGTGCGGAACAGATCTGCCCGTAGGTGGCTTCTGTGTTCTTGTGCGCTTGCCTGTCGAAAATTCTTTCGCAGTCTAGGTGATGCTTGCTGATGGAACAAATGGCGGTACTCTTCCATGTCTTTCAGTGTTGTTTTCATCCGGAAAGCAAACCCTCAAAGGATGAGGACATTGCAACTCTTTATGCACACCAGAAGGATCAAATCTTGCATTCCCAGCGGCTTGCGGTGTTTCATAAGCTGATCCCGACGTTGCTTCAAATCTGCCAGTGTTGCTGAAAGATGCAATTGGTATCAACGGGGTTATCCAACCAGGGGGAGCTTGGTACCCGGTTGGAGTGTCAAAACCAGCATTGTCGCGTTGTTGCCTCGGTTGCGTCTGCATGACATTTTTTACGAACAAATCAATTTAACCGATAGGTCATGTAAAATTAGAACTTATGTTTTTTTGCAAACAAACAGGACAATGCAAAATATTTTTTTTATCTTTTTTGCACACTGCTTTTTCTATGCACTGATGCATACTCATGGAGTTGAACTAAAGCAAGTACAATTATTTTTGTTTTTTATTTAGTCAAATTGATTCATAAACAGGTGATGTACTAACATGAACTATTGTTTTTTTATTCAGTCGAACTGAAGGATGTACCAGCTATGAACTTACACACTAACCTCTAATGTGATGTACCTACATGAACCAATTAAATCTTTTTTTTACAATCGAACTGACTCACGAACATGTAATGTACTGAGGTGAATTAATTTATTCTTGTTCAAATTTTCACTCAAAGTAGGATCAGTTCAAAGACCATCAAAGGGTGATGCAATAATAGAAACATTTGAACTCACTCACCACCACTTGAACTGACTTGTCTGATTTAACCGATGAACTAATTTTATTCTTGTTCAAATTATTCCCCAACTCAAAGCACATCAGTTCAAAGACAATCACCTGAACGCGGCTGGATTGTTCTTGATCTTCCATGTCATATTGTCTTCTTTGTCGAATCGGAATCAATTTCTGAGTTGGAGGAGCCATCAGTCTTAAATCAGTAGTGGCGCACAGATCCAGGAAGGCAGAGGCGCGCGGCGACGCGGTTTCGGCGGTGGCACGGGATCCGGCTGTGGCAGCCGAAGCCATGTGATCCGGCTGAGGCGCTCCTGCCCGTGCTCGGCGGTGAGCGGCGGCGACTTGTGAGGCGAGGTCGCGGCCCGTCACGGTGTCGCAGGCTCCCTCGCTCCGGCTATCGTCGTCGCTCGCTCGCCCGCGACGACGCCTCCGGCGGAAGAAACCAAGTATTGGGGGAGTCCACCGACGGGTGTTCGAGGTGAAGGACGAGACAGGGGGATTTGTTTTTTCTTCGGGGCGGATACCACTTCGATCGGGGTGGTGTTGGTCCGTCGGGACGAACCGGTTCGGGTTTGGTGGAGGTTGTATCAACTGGTCCCTTATAGGGGCCCATGTAATCCATATATATATATAGTGGGTCTATTCTACTAACATCCTCTAAGACTTATTCTGCTAACAGAAAGGCCAGTGATAGGCGTCGGTCGACCGACGCTACTTTTGCACCGGTCAGACGCGGACCGTCAGATCTTTGCAATTTAACGGTTGAGATTCGCGCGTACCCCTTCGTTTTTTACTGCAACATTTGCGGTACCTTTGCAACATTTGCGGTACTTTCGCAACTTTTTTGGTACACGGATGCAACATTTTTATTTTTGGTGTTTTTGCAGCAAAAATTTTTTGTGGTTAATCACTTTATAACTTTTTCGTTGTAGCAAAAACTCTTAACGGTAGTAGAAAAAATACACAATGGTGGAAGCAAAACTTTAAACGGTTGCAACATTGTGCGTAACAAAAATAAACACGATGGTAGCAAAAACATAGAACAGTTGTAGCAGAAAAAGTAACGGTTGCAACAAAATTCATCGTCGCCGCCGTCGAGGTCGTAGCTCCGTAGTGGTGATGTAGCAAAAATCTTGGCCGGTAGTAGCAAAAACATAAACGATAGAACAAAAATGGTTCATTGGTTGCAACATTACATACTCAGATATTCCCCCTGTACATTATGTGTTGTAGCAAAAACACCAGTTTGTTGCTTTCTAGCAAAAGTATGATATGGTTGTAGCAAAAATAAGATATGGTTGTAGCAAAAAAATGGTGGATCTGCACGGAGCTTCTCATGGCCATGGCGGCCATGGCCGGCGACGTGGGGGCACGGGGAGGTGCGGGCTCGCCGGAGGAGGACCGGGGCGGGCGCGGCTGGACGGGAAAGGGCCGGATCTGGGCAGAGGGATGATGTAAGGCCCAATATGCGGTACTGTTCCAGATCTAGATGTTTCCATCCAGATCCGGGGACGAAGCACATATCGGTCCCACCGCGGCATATGACCCAGATTTCCAACATGATATCACAACATTACAGATACAAGGATACAACATCTCATACAATCGGCATACACTGCCTTAATACAATACAACAACGGAAGATACATGTCTGGGTATAGACTACAATCAAATGCCTAATGGTAAAGAGAAAAACATCGATCCCATAACCACATGGGTCCAGGCCCTCCGTCGGGATCCGCCTAACTAGTCGTCGTCGAGTCTCCACATTAAAAACATCGATCACCGTACCTGTTGTCGATCAAGAACCCTGAAAAGAGTTTGGGGGTCGTATCATGAGTACAGAGGTACTCAGCATCCAACTGTAGTGGTCATCTGACCCAGCAAGGAATTCATCACTCGTCATTCTAGGACAACTAGTAGTTTACGGTAAGGAAGGGGTAAGTGGTGAGGTTGCTGCCGCACTAGCATTTATGAAGTGGCTAACGATCTAGAGAGTAAGATAATAAGCCAAGCATTCGATGAGGAATCGCCTCCAACAAGTCTTGCTATCAACTACTTATGCAATCATAACACCTATCCTATCCTTGTCCTCCTCTTCGCATCCTGGCGAAGAAGAAGCAGTCAAGGCACACACACGTTGATCAAGTTATAATTAAGATTAACTCAGTTGTTGTTGTCTATGAACAAGGAGTAGGTCTCAAGTCGTCCATAACCGTGGACACGGCTTCTCGAAAAGATTTAACCCTGCAGGGGTGTACCAACTTCCCATTACGAGGCGTCGCATGCTCGCCCATCTCTCTCAGTTGCTACCCATTATAGGCAAACATTTTATGATTTAGTTCCAAGAGATCCGAAACGACAAGTCCCTCTAACTAACAACGCACAAATCCGGGTGGCCCCCGGGGAGTCGACACCTAATCCAAAAGCCGGCCACGCTCTCGAATCGGACTCTTCCGTACAGCTAAGGTCGGGAAATCACACCTGACATCAGGGGACCCCTAGCTCACCAAGTGTGGACCAACAGAGGAACTAAGTCTCCGCTGGCCCGAGTTGTTTGAAAACTACTGGCAGCTGACCAGCACACACACGGTTTCAAATGGTAAATCAACTTGGGCCACCCCTAGAAATGTTTGAAGCTAGGTAGGTAAGAAGAGGGGACCCCATAAAATCCCACACGCGATTAGGCACGCTCAGTCTTAAAACCAATACCCGGAACTCGGGTCCTAGGTGACTCGAATGGAACAAAGCGTCGGGGCGGGATAGCCTAGACCTTCCATCCTTCGTCGAATAGAGTCAACATTATAATAATCATATCATCAACAACAATATAATAATGTGATATCCCAAACCAAGGAGTAACAGGGTAACATCGTAGCATCCTAAGCATGCATACTAAGCAAGGGCTGAGCAACGAGCAATAGTAACATAGCAGTACAAGGTTTGCTGGGAAGGGACATGGCTGTATCGATTTGAAAGAGGCTGTAAACATGTGGTAGGATCAAACATCAAACCTAACCTATACTAGCATGCAAACTGCTGGTTGAAATAGAATGGATCATAAGTAATGTATAGTCCTTGCCTGTTGAAAAGTCGGGTTCCGAAGGTGTAGTTGATCGCAAGCTCGCATCGTCTCCGAAGGTACCCGCGGGAGCACACAAGACGATACACACTGGAAAGTAATCAACGATCAAGCATCTATTACTACGAGGCAAACACGAGCAAGCATCAGCAAGAAGCAACACGATACATCGCACCTACCGTCGAGAGCAGTTACTAACAATTTAAGTGGAGTACTCGTCACACACGACGATACCGCACATTTAGAAAGGTTCAACTTGTTTAGCTACAGGTGATCAACAAAATTTGTTAACATGGCAACTCAAGCAAGCATGGCATAGCACACAAATATGTGAAGAGGTGAAGCACAAAGGAAACTATCTATGCTAGTCAATTTAAGTGAGGCACAACCTAAACATGGCATACACTAAGTGTCGCACGACAATTAAAGGATTTGGTACTGTTCTTCCCTAAACCATATTTTAGGTTGGTTAACAATAGCAAGCAATATCATAAACACAAAGCACACGAAAAACTAATCAACTTACATATAAGGCACACTCCAAACGGAGTTACGGTTAAAAAGATATAAGCAAAACAAGTTAAGGGCACAATCTGCCAACATCACGAAGCACACTTTAGAGCAATGCATAAACAACAGAATGGATGCAAACATGCTCACAAATGATATGAAATTAAACTAGACATGACAAGGAAGGCATGGCAAAAAGAATCATGCAAAAAGACATCATAGATCAAAAGATATTAAGCAAACAACATGGCATCGGAACATTACAGATTTAGAGAAAAACAGAGGTGGCTGTCAAAAACAACAGCATAGCAACTTTGGAGCTAAATAAATATATGACCAGCAAGCATATCATGGCAATGCAATACATGTAATGAAAGTAGACATGATGCTTAACAATATGCAATTGGAATCACTCAATTCCGATAAACGGTCGCGACACACTCGTCGACCAAAGTTGCAACAAAATAACAGTTTTCAGCACAACAGCACATTAACATCAGGATCACCACTTTGGAGCAAGATTTAATATAGCTAGAGCACCCAAATATGACAAGTTAAAGCATGTAAATGAAGTACACATGATGCTTAACACATAGGAGAAAGAATCAATGCGATAGGCCTCATGGATGAGTCACAATCATCATGCAAAGTTGCAACAAAATAATAACAGCAGCACTTAACAAGAAAAAGTAGCAGTTTAACGGCCTGATGCCCCCTTTAGCACACAATTACACAATCAAGATGACCTCAAATGCAAAAACTTTCTACATACGAAAGCTAGAGCACGCAAAACTGAGCAACTTTCGTTTTGCGGGCACGTTCATCGGAGCTACGGATCAACGGGAAAAAACAACGCGAAACGGAAACATCAGCAGTTAATTCCATACTTAGCAGAAATTAGGAAAATAAAAGCACCGGGGGAAGAAAAAAAACGGGCGGCCTAGGCCTCACCACGGGCCAAGCCCAAGAGGCCGCTGGAGGTGAACTGGGCCTTGGACGGCGGCGCGGTTGCTGGGCCGTCCCACCTAGCGGTGGCAGCCGCCTGGCTCGCCGGATCGAGGCGTCGGCCTCGGCCTCGACGCGATCTCGCCGGCGGCGAGCGGAGGGTCCGTAGGTGGCGCGCTGGAGCACTGGGACCATGCGTGGGAGGAGGAGATCTGGCTAGGTTTTTCTACAAAAATGGGCAAAATGCGAAAATGGGGGCTATTGTGAGGGGGGTGGCTGCAATTTGTGGCTAGAGAAACCCTAGAAAAGGGGTGGGAGTGACATCCCCGGTTTTTCTCTCGCGCGCGCGGTGCTCACGTTTCCGCAGTACCTCCGATTCGGGTAAAACTTCGAACTGCGCGATCAGTGCGTCGAGCCGGCGGCGTTCACCTCGCGCTGGAACCGTTCCGAAAACACTTTCCGGCGCGCTATAAAATATCCCGTTTACTTATTAAACGGGGTTTTTCGTTCCGTTGGCTGCGGCTGGTCTCGTGCGGTTTTCGCGACGGTGATCGGGTGAAACCCGGTGTCGCAAAGGTCGAGTGTCAGGGTGGCAAGGGTCGGTCTCCGTCCGGTACGAGATAAGAGGGGGAAAATAATCGCCGATCGATAAATCGGGGATGCATACACCGCAAACAAATCAGACAATCAAACAATTCACGCCGAAAACAAAAATTTTAATTTTTGTGAAAACTGGGTTGTTACAGATGACGCCGGCGAGATCCCGGAGCACGACGGCGAGCTCCTTTAGCCATGGTCATGACGGATCAGTGTGGTGAACGGCCATGGCGCGGTTGACAGCGGGGCCACGAGGTACGCAGCCACGGCAGCAGACGGCGATGGGCGGCATGTGCGAAGTAGACGACGGACGACGCATGAACGAGCCCCGCGTTGAGGAAGGCGACCGGCGCGAATCGATATGCCGGTCGGCCGGGTGTAAACATTAGCCTAACAGAAAAGGTTATTCTGCTAACACCCACCAACCCGCTCGGAAAAAGAAACCCCACGTTCTCCCCCCGAACGCACCCACCCCCACCCAGAACAGCCTTCTTCCTCGCAGCCCCACTACCCCGATCCCTCCACCTCCCCCGTCTTGCTGTCCCCCACCCACCACGAGTTCGCCCGAGCGGGGAGAGCGGCACATCCAAATCAAGCGTGTGCGCGGCGGCGCTCCAGATCGACTGGGGCGTGCGGCGGATCCACCATGACCACCTCGTTGAGGCTGATTCGGCAGGCCAAGGGCTCCTGGACGGCCGCCCCATGACTCCCCGACCTCCCATATCGGCGCCCAGGACCAGCTCCTACCGCGGCCGCCTCGATACGCCGTGCCTCCGCCCACGTTCTCCTTCCCATCCCAGGCGGATTCCTACGACCCGACGGGCTGCAGTTCACTTCCCTTGCGCCAACAACTGGTCGGGGTGCCCCGCTATGCAGCTCGGTTGCCGCCCTTGTGCAGTTCATGAGCCTTCCTCGTGCAGCTCTTTGGCTGCAGCAGTCTCTACTGTCCGCCGCGCATCCGACGAAGCCATGAGCGTTGGCGCGTCCGGTCCAGCACGTGGCGAGGCGAGGGCAAGAGCTAGGAGGACGAGGAGCAGTCGCTGGGCGCATGTCTTCCCCGATCCAACCTTCGCCGCCCACTACCGGAAGCCGCCGCCGGGCGCCCTGCTCCAGATCCCGACGATTTCGGCCTGCTCGGCCGCCGGATTCCTCTGCTCACGTGACGCCCAGACCGCAACATGGCGGAGTCGGTGATCTACCGGAAGCTGGAGTCGCTGGGCAACGAGGTGCTCCTGCGCGCGCTCAAGGGCGTGCCGACGCAGCTGTGCTAGGACAAGGGCGCCGCCGCGGGCCACCTTGTGGACGACGGACAAGCTGCTCCGCCCCCTGCCTCCTCTCCCGCTCAACGCCGCCCCCGGACCTTCCCATTTGTTCGCGACTCTGCGCTCGCTCTGCCTGCAGAACGCGGCTGTGCAATACATACCCGTGCTCTGAATTCTTTCATTTAGTGTGTCAAAATTGCTCGTGCGTTTCAGTTTGTGTTTGTGCAGTTTAGTTCTGAGTTTGTGCCACTGCGAGCTACATGCATATCATTTTAGAGCAAATGCTTTCTTCCAACTGGAGGTGCTTATTTGCAAACTTGAGAGGGACAATGTACCAAATTACTATGAACAAAATATTATGTCCATTCATCTTACATTGGGTTTTTATTACTGGTTTTGGCTGTTGTATATATGACCTGCTTCGTTTCTACATCTTTCTCGCAGGGCTCGACATCGGTAAAGGGGTTGTCATGGACACAAAGAACAAAGAGCCGATTCTTCTTTTGCACGCCATCAATCCGGATGGCGTTCATAGTAAGGGATAAAAGTGAGGACCCTTCCTTTTTCCCTTTAATTGCCGCTTCTTTCCAAGATCCAGATTATAAAGAAGAATTTTGTCCTCTCGCTTCAAAAGAGCAAGTTTTAAATCAAACAAATGATTTTTGTTTAATTCCTTTGTTCTGCTCTGCTGAATGTCACCCGGATTCTGACATTTGATTTTCTTGCAGGGACATTCATCTCGTGGAGCGACCCCAAGGCCGGCATGTTGCTCTCCTTGAGCTTCCAAGACGAGGCAGAGTGCTCCAGCATATGGTAAGTAATGTGAAATATTTCTAACATTTTTTTCCAGGGACTGTTAAGCTCTCAAAGAAGCGATCAGCGTGCCCCTACAGAACGCGCCCTTCTCCAAGGTCAGTAATGCCCATCGTTGTGAATCTACGTGACGCGAACGTGCCGGAGACTGACGTGTATATGTTCCTGCTTGTGTGCAGACTCTGAACCCAGGGAGCTTGCAGACTGATCATGCCTTGCAATTCTGGATCGCCAACTTTTTAGGTATTTTGTGCAGTGCACGGTATGTTCTTGTTGGTTCCCCATCATTAGTACTTTTGGTTCCTTGTCACCGAAAATCTAGCCTGGTTCATGCTTGTACATACTTCTTTTTCGCTATGCATTGTATGATATTTGGTGCATGGCGGATCCTAAGTGTATCGTGTGTACAAGTTGGTGATCATTGGATCTGTTAGTGCAGGAGTATCCGTTCGTTTAGTATTCATGTCGCAAAGATTAGTACCACAATTTTATTCAGTTATTATTCACGATGTTCATGTTCATGCCCTTGTGTTGCCTTCTTTGGAAATTGTTCGTTCTTCTCTTGTACAAACTTGATCTCGATTTCATCCCTTGCAGTGCAACGGGGACCGTACACCACGCTCCCGATGGCCTCTTGCAAAAACGACGAGTGTCTCCTCCACTCCATTGGCGAGTGCAGGGCCATCCCTCTTCCTTTCGAGGAAGATTTCTCCAGCGCTAGCAGAGGCAACCAGAACGCCATGAGAACCGTTCACTATTTTGTGTGTTTTCAGAAGAAAAATAATGCAAAGTTCAAAAGTAGCCCACTGTTGTTTTCGGTTGAGATTATGTGGTTCACTTTGTAAATATAGAAAAAGGAGGTTCACTGTTTGGGAAAAAAATGCAATGTTGTTCACAGTTCCTTTTCCTGCTGTTCGGTTTAGTTCTCACAAATTTTGTATCGATTTTTTGTACTGTTGATGCAATAAAAATAGAAATTTATGCAATTCACTAGTATTGACCAGATGGTTTAGATATGACTACACAATGTTTTATTTAAAAAATATAAAAAGATTATGCAGTTCGCTTGGATTCGTCTCATGGTTTACTTTTCCTTCAATATGGAGTGCTTACCCTATGATCAAAGTGAACCGAAAATTCGCATGTAGTTCTCTTTTGTTAACATTGGAGTGTGGTTGCTCATTGCATGTAGTTCACTGGATGTGGTTCGATGTATATATATGGTACAAACACATTGAAATAAAGTCATGAAGTTCACTTCATTGTGTGTCGCGATTTACTTACTGCAAAGCGAACTGCGACGGTTTGTTGAAAGAACAAAAAATGCGTGCAGTTCTTTCTGTACAAAAATTCAATCGGTTGCTCGGCGGATGCGGTTCAGTTTGACGATTTCGGTTTCGTAAAAAACATGTGCATTTTTGTTTGCCGATAATGCAGTGCGGTTGCACGTCGGATGCAATCACATGCAGTTCGCTTCGCCAATTTCCGTTCGTGAAAAACAGAGTTTCGTGTTTTTACTAAAATCGGTGTAACTTTCAAACCATAAGGAATTAGACAAAAAATTTATATATAAATGGAGCGCCTCGATGATACCTTCCAATGGTGTATCAAGTGCATTGATCAGACAAGCGAATCAAAAGTTTTTACGCAAAAACTCTCCGCTGCCCAAATAAGTGCAGCCGCATCATTTTTGAAATTACTTTCAAACCGCGAAGAATATTGAAATGTGTTAAATATATGGATTGTTCTCCTACTCCATACGAATCCAACAGTGTATCATACGCATCGTTCGGACAAGCGGTTAAAAAGTTCTACTCTCTACAAGATCCGCCGATGAAAAACAGAGTACGCGCATTTTGGTTGCAGCAAAATTTCTCTCAAACCGTAGCGAATTAGACAAAGTGTTCTACATATGGATGGAGCGCTTGACCGATATGTTTCTAACCATGTGTCATTTGCACCATCCGATATACGATTTGGGAGAAATCGCGAAAATACTCTCACTGTGAAAGTGAGCCACCGCACCGTTCTCAAAACTGCTCTTAATATGTAAAGAATCAGGGGAAGTGTTCCACATATGAAAGATGCTCCATTTCCATACGAATCCAACGGTGTATCATACGCTCAATTCTGATAAATGATTAAAAATTTATAACTAAAATGGTGACGCGATTCATTTTTACTCGAGTTGCAGGGTTTTTAAGTCAGCAACGCAGTCCCCTTAGCGTCCCCAGACCACTAGTCAGGTACAAGTCAATTTGATCCACTCCTTTTTCAATATTTTGAGCACTCATGCAATGGATGAGCGTAAGCACGAGAGTTGACACTTAGGATGGCAAAGAGAGGAGTACGGAGGAGGAAGTCAAAAAAGGATGAGAAAGGCTCACATCAAGGAGGACAATCATAGGCAAGAGATGCCAAATGATAGATATGATGTGAGGAGTAGGGATTGACATGCAACGGATGCACATACGAGCTAGGAAGCTCTCTAATGGAACTAGTGGGGGTGCATCTAACTTGCTCGCTCATGAAGACCTAGAGCTCGTTTGAGGAGGCTCATCCTTGGAATATGCAAGCCAAGTTCTATAGTGTGAAGGTCCCCACATAGCTATATGCATAATGATCATCTCTATGGAGTACAAGGATATAAAGGGAGTATTAGTGTGGATCTCTCGAAAGGATAGTAGTGTTTCCCCTTTCTCTCTTTTTATTTCTTTTTTCTATTTTTTTTTATTTTTTTGTGGCCTCGATGGCTCTTTCTATTTCACTCTCATTTGTCCTCTTTGGGATCTTTTATTGTGTCCACTTTGGGATCTTTTCCTCACTTAAGGGCAACACTCTATTTTACAAGAAGGTAAAGGAGATCTTTCACACTTTACAAGGTACTCAAAATCATAAAGAGGATGTAACTATCATGATGTATGCAATGTATGTCGCTGCCAGTGTAGCAGGAACATGTATGACATGAAGATCAAGTCATGAAGAGGTGGATGTTGCATGGCAATATATCTCGGAAAGGCTATGGAAATGCCTTGATAGGTAGGTATGGTGGCTGTTTTGAGGAAAGATATAAGGAGGTTTATGATGACAGAGCGTATCATGCCAAGGGTTTGGATGTACCGGCGAAGGTGGACACCAACTCTCGGAGTGAGAAGAAGGCAATGCACGGCACGGGAGAGGCTAGCAAAATATGGGAAGGTGGAAGTGTCAACTTTCAATACTTACATTAGTCCAAAGAACTCATGCACTTATTATCGGTAACTCTCAATCTAATAAGGAGGTTCACAAAGAGACAAGTACCCTGAGGAGGAGTGTATGGGGGTTTGGTTATCCTTGCGCATCCTCGACTCATGGTACGTGAGTGTACTCTAATATTCGATCCCTCCAAAGAGTAGTGATCCATCTAGTAGCTAGAGTTCTCAACTAGTTTTGTAGGTTTTGAAAATACACACGGATTTCCCAAAATACGACACCTATCACTAATAGGCTAGAGATCTTGACACCAAAAGTTCAAACATTACTCACATCAATACCTCAAAACTATTGCAAGTTACTACTAGAATTAAATAGCAACCTCAATTACCTACTTTCAAGACAAGACACTACTCAGTGCAACAACCAACTCTCTTTAACAAGATAAACATGAAAACTAAAAAGAGTTCCAGCAACAAACTAAACAAAAGCCAAGTCTCTTGCTGAATACAAACTAAGACTAAAACTAAACATGGCAGCAGCTATGAAAAGATAAATAACACACAACAACAAAAAGATAAGCAGGAAAAATCCTATGATGTGTTCTAGATTTTGAAAGTGGAGCGTGTTTCTCTCCCACACAAAGTAATACGGGGTCTAACTTGTTATGACCGGCAAGAAAAACCAAAGAAAACTAAAAATAAAACCTAAGAGCGAGACGCTCCAAGCATAGCACATAACACATGAAGTGATAAAAATATAGTGAGACGAAGGACGAACTGATGATTGTTGATGGAGAAGGGGATGCACGGGGGCATCCCCAAGCTTAGACGCTTGAGTCTCCTTGAATATTTATTGGGGATGCATGGGGGCATCCCCAAGCTTGAGCGCTTGACACTCCTAGATCTTCTTTCATCATCTTCCATCGCACACTTGAAAACTCCCTTCATACATAACTCATCATAAGCTAATTAGAGAGGTTAGTACCCTTAATAAAAAAAATCCCCACTGGATATAAAGATATTCTTGAAGAGCTCCTGTTTCTCAAGAGTGCCAAAAAGTTTTTGCAAAGAAAAATCAAGCTGAAGGTTTGCAAAACTAAGGAGAGACAAAACGTGGCAGAATCTGTGAAAAACAGAACAGCAGGTAGTAAAGAATTTTCTAGGGGCACTTCTGCAACTCAAATAAAAAAACTCAGAACATACGAAAGTTTGAAAATTGTATAGAGCATGCTGTAAAAAAAATTCAGATAAAAAAGATGATCTGGTGATTTGATTCAAATTTTTCTGTCAAGGGACAGAATCTGTTTTCTGGACAGCATGTCACAACTTTTGCTTCCCTTATCATAAGAGGCTATAACTTGGCACAAAGCTGAAAAATAAAGATACAATGATGTTGCTACAGTAGTAACAAACATCAAGACACAACAAAAGCAAAAATAAAAACCTAAATTCGTTGCGGGATGCCTCCCGAAAGCGCTTCTTTAAAGCCATTAGCTAGGCTTAAAGATTATAAAAGATGCTCTCACAAGAATAAGAATTTTGAAGCAAAAGAGAGCATTAAGAAGCAAATATGAAACACATTTAAACCTAACCCACTTCCTATGCATGAGGACCTTGTAAAGAAATAAATCATGAAAGCACAAAGTAACAAGCATAGGAAGGTGCAAGAAGCACAACTTAAAACTTTCATCATAAAAAGAGGTGTTTTTGTAACATGAAAGTTTCTACAACCAAACTTTCCTCTCTCAAAATAATTTTCAGTAGCATCATGAACAACATCAAGAATATAACTATCACATAAATCATGTTGTTCATGACCTACAAGCACACGTGTATTGTTTTCAACACGGTTTTTAGGATGATAAGATAGATGCAACCCATCACATTGAGCCTTGATAAGAGCAAAATTCTCCAGAATAGTTGGAGATTTCAAAATGATAATAGGGCAATCAAGTGTGGGTGCAACAACAATAATTTCATGCTTAACATAAGGAACTATAGCAAGTTCATCTTCGTAGGCATCATCCATAGTGACATCATGGCCATCAACAAAGCAAGTATCAAAATCATCAGAAAGGGAAGTATCAAGTGAGTCCTCGGAATCATAAGATTCCTCTTCATAGCAATCATTAGCCTCTTCTTGGGCAGCAATCATTCTATTTTTTAAATCCTCAATATAAACATTGGAAGTATAATTCTCAAAGCAATAAGCAAGAACAGCAAAGTTTTCAGACTTGTGAATAGTATCGTAATACTTTTCAATCAAAGAAGCAATCTCATAAGCACCTTTAAAAGCAACAAACTCTTCAATCTTTTCAACATCAAAGTAATCATAAACACCTTTGGCATAAGAAGATAGAATATCATTTTCATTAAACTCACATCGGAAAGGAAGGTGTTTACGCTCTATCTTAGAGCAGCAAGTAAAATCATAAATGTGGAATAAACACTCAGCATAGCAATAAGAAGTTTGTATTTGGTCCCATAAGTTTTTCCCTTTCTCAGATAGGCGGTGCCGCGTATAATGAGCATGCTCATCCAATGATTTTCCCTCAACCAAGTCGGTTGGGCTTTTAGCGCGAGCACAAATTGATCGAAGACGATCCAAGTGAAACATGTCCATCCTACCATATTTGGGTGGTTCCACACCCAAGGTGAAGATAGCATCAGTAGGTATTTTTGGTATTTTTGGTAAGGGACACAAAAGTAAAAACTGAAAGGTAAACTAACAAGACTAAAAAACAAAGGTAAAGGGTAGTGTGCAACTCCCCTATCTTAGCACTCGGAGTCCCCGACAACGGCGCCAGAAATTTGGCTTGATGTGCGAGGTGATGATAGTGATTTCTCGCCCTTCGTTGGTAAACGCCAAGTGGAAGGCGTGATGTAGCACAGCAGCAAATTTCCCTCAGTAAAGATACCAAGGTTTGTCTCCAGTAGGACTCCGGAGATGATAAGTAGGTGTCAGCGGCGCAACTGAGGCGGACCTGCACAAAAACACAAATAACTTTGTTCCAAACGAAGTTCAGAGACGTTGTCAATCTCTCCGGTCTTGTTGTTCACAAAGGATCAAACACAAGGGATAATGATAGCAACTGAAAGTAAAAGTAGAAAAGTAAATGAGCGTGGAAACAGTAATGAGGATATGGACCGGGATACGTGATGTTCACTAGTGATGTCTCTCTCCCAAAAGACGATAAAACTGTTATGCGAGGTGAACAAATTACAGAAGGGCAATTGACAGGATTATGAACGCACCGCAATGCTAACTATGCTACAAAAGAAAGGAAGAGGCTCAAAAGCATGGGAAGTACGCCAAAATAAGTAGACTGAAATCCAACTGCATCTACTACTAATCATCCACCTTGAGATATCTATCCAGAACATCTCGCTGGTATTAAGTTGCGAGCCCCAGCCAAAGTGTAAACCCAAAGCAACAGACAACTGCATTAAAAAGCACTTTGCGTAAAGTAAACAATCCTTGTAATCGCGGTTACAAGCAACTTTGTTTTACCCCTTGTGGCAACAGCACATCCCCTAGACTCATGTTTCTGTCACTCAAGCGTGTCATCGGGGGGCATGAACCCACAATCGAGCAAAACGTTCCCTCTTGGGGTTACTACCTACTACTTGGCCAAAGCAATAAACAGCAACGGAGAACATGCAAGAATTACTTAAGAACAAAAATATAAGAGATAAGAACCAAATATATTACTCAATCATAATCTGAACATAATCTCATAATCCATCAGATCCCATCAAACTCAGCATAGCAACAGCAGAAAGATTACAAAAGTGCCTCGATCATGTAGGGCAGCTCACGAGGTCTAAACCATGAAGAACAAAGAGGGGAGGAGAACATCACATAGCTACTGATCACGGACCCATGGTCCAAAGGAAACTACTCACGAGACATCCGGGAAGCATCCATGGTGGAGAGGAGACTCCCGGAGGTCGGCCCTCCCTCCGGCAGGGTGCCGGGAAGAGGTCTTCTGGTGCTCCCGATCTCGGAAGCTCGGCGGCGGAACAGAGGAGAGATCGCGAAAAAGGGTTCTGTCCTCGAGGGTTTCTCGTCACGGAGAATATATAGGCGAAGGGGGGCAGCCAGGGGGGCCACCAGGGGTCCAGGCGCCCCCCTGGCGCGGCCAGGCCCTAGGGCGCGCCACCAGGGCGCCTGGGCCCCTGGTGGTGGCCCTCTGGCCCCACCCAGGTTCTTCCGGAAGGTTCCTTCACGCTGATTTTTTATCTGATTTTTCCCGAATTTTTGGAGCACTTTTTATATGGGGGAAAACTGAAATAGAAAAACAGCAGAAAACAGGAACTGGCACTGTGGTGCACGGAGTTAATAGGTTAGTCCAAATATGATCAAAAGTGTATGAAAGTGTATCTAGATCATAGCAATATCACACAAAACATGCATGGAGCAAGCAGAAATTATAGATACATTTTGGACGTATCAACATCCCCAAGCTTAATTCTTGCTCGTCCTCGAGTAGGTAAATGATAACAGCATAATTTCTGTGGTGACATGCTAACAACCATATAAGAACTTTGAAAAGTAAAGCAATCAAGTTTAGATATTCAATTCAAGTCATAACATGCAAGAGTCTATATTAGCATTGAAATAAGTAACAAAAGAACATTAGGTGCAAGAGCTCTCGCTGTCCGTGACTTGAATGTCTCCAAATTGTGTTTGCGTGCAAGAAGGGGGATAGGGAATACGAGAACAATATTTATTTGTTGAGAACTCAATCTACTATTGTTTCCCACTTGGTCCTTTTCTGGAATCTTATCTTGACTCGTCCCCAGACCACTAGTCAGGTACAAGTCAATTTGATCCACTCCTTTTTCAATATTTTGAGCACTCATGCAATGGATGAGCGTAAGCACGAGAGTTGACACTTAGGATGGCAAAGAGAGGAGTACGGAAGAGGAAGTCAAAAAAGGATGAGAAAGGCTCACATCAAGGAGGACAATCATAGGCAAGAGATGCCAAATGATAGATATGATGTGAGGAGTAGGGATTGCCATGCAACGGATGCACATACGAGCTAGGAAGCTCTCTAATGGAACTAGTGGGGGTGCATCTAACTTGCTCGCTCATGAAGACCTAGAGCTCGTTTGAGGAGGCTCATCCTTGGAATATGCAAGCCAAGTTCTATAGTGTGAAGGTCCCCACATAGCTATATGCATAATGATCATCTCTATGGAGTACAAGGATATAAAGGGAGTACTAGTGTGGATCTCTCAAAAGGATAGTAGTGTTGCCCCTTTCTCTCTTTCTATTTCTTTTTTCTCTTTTTTCTATTTTTTTATTTTTTTGTGGCCTCAATGGCTCTTTCTATTTAACTCTCATTTGTCCTCTTTGGGATCTTTTATTGTGTCCACTTTGGGATCTTTTCCTCACTTAAGGGAAACACTCTATTTTACAAGAAGGTAAAGGAGATCTTTCACACTTTACAAGGTACTCAAAATCATAAAGAAAATGTAACTATCATGATGTATGCAATGTATGTCGCTGCCAGTGTAGCAGGAACATGTATGACATGAAGATAAAGTCATGAAGAGGTGGATGTTGCATGGCAATATATCTCGGAAAGGCTATGGAAATTCCTTGATAGGTAGGTATGGTGGCTGTTTTGAGGAAAGATATAAGGAGGTTTATGATGACAGAGCGTATCATGCAAAGGGTTTGGATGTACCGGCGAAGGTGGACACCAACTCTCGGAGTGAGAAGAAGGCAATGCACGGCACGGGAGAGGCTAGCAAAATATGGGAAGGTGGAAGTGTCAACTTTCAATACTTACATTAGTCCGAAGAACTCATGCACTTATTATCGGTAACTCTCAATCTAATAAGGAGGTTCACAAAGAGACAAGTACCCTAAGGAGGAGTGTATGGGGGTTTGGTTATCCTTGCGCATCCTCGACTCATGGTACGTGAGTGTACTCTAATATTCGATCCCTCCAAAGATTAGTGATCCATCTAGTAGCTAGAGTTCTCAACTATTTTTGTAGGTTTTGAAAATACACACGGATTGCCCAAAATACGACACCTATCACTAATAGGCTAGAGCTCTTGACACCAAAAGTTCAAACATTACTGACATCAATACCTCAAAACTATTGCAAGTTACTACTAGAATTAAATAGCAACCTCAATTACCTACTTTCAAGACAAGACACTACTTAGTGCAACAACCAACTCTCAGACAAGACACTACTTTCAAGACTATTCCTCAGTTACCCTGTTCACTTTGCCTGTCTTTTACTTTTCTGTTGCTTAAACCAAAAACCCCTAAATATTTACCTTTGAGTGTTTGCAGCCCTTTCCTTATTCAGTGTCACTTATCAACACCTTCTGCTCCTCGTGGGATCGATACTATTATTTATCGAAAAGCTACAATTGATCCCCTAGACTTGTGGGTTATCAAGAATCGTTTATTGGCGCGGTTAACAGGGAAGGCAACCCAACTAAACCTATTAACTTCTCCGCCATCAACGAGCTTTTCTGGCGCCGTTGCCTGGGAGTGTAGCGCTATTGGTAAGTGAAGCCGGTAAGGGAACTTTTATTTTCTGTTGTTACTTTCAGTCCTTATGGACTCTTCTGCTGTTGGTTCGTTGCTGGTAAGGAACCGCCCCACGACTGTGGTGGTCACTCCTACCCCTACTGAAATTGTGCCCTATAAAATACCATCTGGTATTGTTGATTATGTCTTGGCTAATCGTTATACAGGAGAAGGACATCCGGGAGAACACCTGCTATATTTATCACAATTATGTTCTTTATTTAAGCTTGCAGGTGTGACGATGGAGTTCGTCATGAAGAAAGTATTCTCCATATCACTCAAAGATAAAGCTTCAGATTGGTATAAGCTACTCGATAACTCTGATCTTCTTGAATGGCCAGAGCTTATGTCTCTCTTTTATGCAAAGTTTTATCCTCTTCGTGAAATTCACCAAGACAGGAACTACATCTACAACTTTTGGTCTCGCGATGGAGAGAGCATCGCTCAAGCTTGGGGGAGACTGAAGTCCCTGATGCTCAAATGCCCAAACCATGAGCTCCCCAAGGAAATTATACTTACAAATTTTTATGCCAGGCTTTCTCGTCAGGACAAGGAGATGTTGGATGCCTCCTCTAGTGGGGTATTCCAGACCAGAAGTATGGAAGAAACATGGGATCTTATAGAAAGGATCCAGAAGAACACTAAAGACTGGGAAATTGATAAAGGTATTGAACCCGCTATAAACTACGAGCATGACTACATTGAGAGTTATGTGAAGACTGATTACTTTAATACCTTTTGCTCTAAAATTGGTCTTGATTCCCAGCTAATGGTTGACTTTTTCAAGGACTTTGCTTCTCATATTGATTCTTCCAGGAAGAAGGAGAGTCAACATCATAAACCTTTCAAGGATTCACCAATTGAGATTAATGTTACTGGTCCTGTTTTACCTGTAGTTGTGTATAAACAGCCTCCTTATCCCTCCAGGATAAAGGAGCACTCTTTTGTTACAGGTATTCTAAACAAGAATAGAAGGACCACTGACAAACCTGAGGACATGATCAAGGTCCAGCCTCAAGTTGCAATGGTCAAGGATCTGGTAACCAGTGATATCAAACAATCCACTATTAGTTTTTGTGCTATTGCCACTAACATTGTCACAGCCAGGAACAAAGGCCCAATTTCAGGTACACCAGCTGTATCTGTCAAAATAGGAGATCATAATTACTATGGGCTATGTGATTTGGGATCTAGCGTCAGCGCTATTCCCTTCACACTTTATCAAGAGATCATGCACGAGATTCAGCCGTGTGAGATCGAGGACATAGATGTCACTATCCATCTTGCAAATAAACAAACAATCTCTCCAGTTGGGATTGTAAGAGATGTTGAAGTACTCTGCGGGAAGGTAAAATATCCTATAGAGTTTCTTGTACTTGGTTCAGTGCAAGATAGTTTTTGCCCTATTATCTTTGGTAGGCCTTTCCTCAGCACTTGCGGAGCTATAATAGATTGCAAGAAAGGTAAAGTTTCTGTTGAATTCAACGGTGAGCCGTATGAATTTAATTTTTCTAAGTTTTCTAAGCAGCCTCGTGGTCCTGACCTCTCTAGTAATGACAAAATTATTGAAGAAATTGCTTCCATTGCTATTCCTCCTAATGACACTTTGCAACAATTTATGGAAGACCACGAGAATGATATAGATATGAAGGAGAGGGATGAACTAGAAGACATATTTTTAAGACAAACTCCCATCCTGAAGCACAACCTCCCGGTTGAACCTTTAGGAATACTCTCGCAACCGAAAGAAGACCCGGTGTTCGGCCTAAAACCACTACCCGATACGCTCAAGTATGCTTATTTAGATAAAAATAAAGTATATCCTGTTATTATCAATTCTAACCTTTCAGGGTATGAAGAAGAGCGATTATTGGAGACACTCCGCAGACACCGAGGTGCTATTGGCTATACTCTTAATGATCTCAAGGGTATTAGTCCATCCATTTGCCAACATACTATCAATCTCGAACCCGATGCTAAACCGGTTGTTGATCATCAACGACGGTTGAACCCAAAGATGAAGGACGTGGATAGGACGGAGGTTCTCAAACTTCTAGCCGCAGGTATCATCTATCCTATAGATGATAGTAAGTGGGTGAGTCCCGTTCATTGTGTTCCTAAAAAAGGAGGTATGAATGTTGTTCCTAATGATAAAAATGAACTAATACCTCAGAGGACTAATATTGGGTATAGAATGTGCATTGATTTCAGGAAGTTGAACAAGGCCACCCGAAAGGACCACTATCCTTTGCCCTTTATTGATCAGATGCTCGAGCGGTTGTCTAAAAACACCCACTTCTGCTATCTTGATGGGTACTCTGGCTTCTCCGATTCACGTCAACACCGCGGATCATGAGAAGACCACTTTCACGTGTCCTTACGGTACTTATGCTTATAGGCGTATGCCTTTTGGTTTGTGTAATGCACCTGCTACTTTTCAGAGGTGTATGTCTACAATATTTCATGGTTTCTGTGAGGAGATTGTAGAAGTTTTCATGGACGACTTTTCCGTCTATGGAAACTCCTTTGACCACTGTCTCCACAATCTTAATAAAGTTTTGCAGAGATGTGAAGAAACAAATTTGGTGCTCAATTGGGAGAAGTGCCATTTCATGGTTAACGAAGGGATAGTTCTTGGACACAAGATTTCCGAAAGGGGAATTGAAGTGGGCAAGGCAAAAATTGAAGCTATTGAAAGGATGCCTTATCCAAGGGACATTAAAGGTATTCGTAGTTTTCTAGGTCATGCTGGTTTCTATAGAAGATTTATCAAGGACTTTTCTAAGACCTCGAGACCCCTTACCAATCTTCTCCAGAAGGATGCTCCTTTTGTATTTGATGAAGATTGTAAGGAAGCTTTTGAAGTTCTTAAGAAAGCCTTGATAACCGCTCCTATAGTACAACCACCTGACTGGAATTTTCCCTTTGAAATTATGTGTGATGCTAGTGATTTTGCTGTTGGAGCTGTTTTAGGACAAAGGGTTGACAAGAATTTGAATGTCATCCACTATGCTAGCAAAACACTTGATAGTGCTCAAAAGAAGTATGCTACTACCGAGAAGGAATTCTTGGCAGTGGTATTTGCTTGTGATAAGTTTAGGCAGTATATTGTTGATTCTAAAGTTATTATTCATACTGACCATGCTGCCATTAAGTATATTATGCAGAAAAAGGATGCCAAACCAAGACTCATTAGGTGGGTACTCCTTCTCCAAGAATTTGATTTGCAGATTGTCGATAGAAAAGGAGAAGACAATCCGGTGGCGGATAATCTTTCAAGGATGGAAGATATCCCGCACGATCCTATTCCAGTCAACGACGGTTTCCCAGATGAACAGCTTGCCGTTGTAAAAGTACAATCTCATTCCGACCCTTTGTTTGCAGATTATGCTAATTTTATTGTTGCACAGTTTTTGCCTCCAGGTTTCACATTTCAGCAGAGGAAGAAATTCTTCACGGATTTGAAGCATTACTTTTGGGATGATCCACATCTTTATAAAGAAGGTGTGGACGGGATCGTAAGAAGGTGTATACCGGAGCACGAGCAGCAGGACATTCTTCGACAATATCACGATAGTCCCTATGGAGGACATCATGCCGGTGAAAGGACCGCACATAAAGTTTTACAATCAGGTTTTTATTGGCCTACTCTCTTTAAGGACGCCCGAAGGTACGTTCTATCTTGTGATAAGTGTCAGAGAGTTGGTAACATTAGCAGGAGAAATGAGATGCATATGAATTACTCACTAGTGATCGAACCTTTCGATTGCTGGGGTTTTGATTTTATGGGTCCTTTTCCTACTTCACACAAGTACACACACATCTTAGTTGTTGTTGATTATGTAACCAAGTGGGTTGAAGAAATCCCCACTGAGAGTGCTGATCACAAGACATCTTTGAAAATGCTCAAAGATGTAAGTTTTCCTAGGTTTGGAGTACCAAGGTACCTCATGACAGATGGAGGGTCACACTTCACGCATGGAGCTTTTAGGAAAGCTCTAGCCAAGTACGATGTCAATCATAGGATTGCATCACCGTACCACCCTCAAACTAGTGGGCAGGTTGATCTCACCAATAGGGAGATCAAGTTGATCTTGCAGAAAACAGTAAACAGTTCTAGAAAGGACTGGTCAAAGAAGTTAGGAGATGCTTTGTGGGCGTATAGAACTGCTTACAAAAACCCCATGGGCATGTCTCCGTATAAGATGGTCTATGGAAAGGCTTGCCATTTACCATTAGAGTTAGAGCATAAAGCTTTCTGGGCTGTGAGAGAGATGAATGCTGACCCAAAGTTAGCTGGTGAAAAGTGTCTCATGAACTTGAATTCTCTAGATGACTGGAGAAGTGAAGCTTACGAGAGCGCTAAAATGTTCAAGGAAAAGGTAAAGAAGTGGCACGATAAAAGAATTCTGAAACGTGAATTTAATGTTGGTGATAAAGTTTTGTTGTTAAATCTCGTTTCAGGTTTTCTCCAGGTAAACTACTTTCCAGATGGGAAGGACCTTTTCATATTAAAGAAGTATATCGGTCGGGTGCAATCAAGATCAATAATTTCGAAGGCACCAAACCTCAAGTTGTGAATGGACAAAGACTCAAACATTATATGGAAGGTGATCCAATCAATGTGGATGCAAACATGATATATACAAGTACTCATGAAGAACATGTTGCAGCCCAGTTTCAGACTCCGGCAGGAGCAGAATTAGAAAAGGTATGAATTATGGTAAGAAAACACCGCGAACGTCAATAAAAGTTAACTTTTCAGAGTTTTTGAAAAATTAGGAAAATTCCAAGCCCGAGTGGAGCCGAAGAGGAGCTCCAGGGAGGCCAGGAGGCCCCCTGGCGCGGGCCCCCTCCTGGCGGCGCTAGGCACCCTCCTGGCTGCCCTGGACTCCGCCTCCGACTCCACCTAGGCTTGAAACCTTCCTTCTGTTGCAGAAATTTTTGCTATATATTTGCCCAGATAGTCCTGGCATCGTATCTCTCGATTTCGCGTGTTTTCTTTCTCGGTCTGTTTCTGCCAGGAAAACTTTCAGCATATCTAGGTGCCATGGCTTCCCCAAGTTCCCCCAAGGACAATTTCATCGTCAAAGTCATCAACCCTTACCTCGCTGAGGTGAGGAAGCACCCCCAGGTCCTTCGTGTGGAGGACGGTGTTCTCCACAAGGAAGATCTGAAGGGACCTGTTAAGGAAGGGAGCACCGAGGAGCGGCTGAAGGAGATGGAACATGAGGTCTTCAAGTTCAAGAAGATGGTGGAGCGCGGTGTTGAATCTAACTTCGACATCATGAACGTGATCGAGACTTCCCAAAAGAAGGAGATGAAGGAGATGTGGTCAAGTTTGGACGCATTAGAAGAAAAAGTTTATGAACTCCAAGCACAGATCTATGATCTGCAGAACCAGAACTGTGAGTATGAACTAAAGTTTCTGTGCATGGGTTTAGGTGCTGAGTGCAGGATCTTGGAGACGGGAATGTCCTTCGAGACTGGAGAACAGTTACCATGGAAGCGCTTCGCCGAGGAGTACGTGACTGAGAAGAACAAGAATGAGGAGTAAATCTCCTCGGGTAATGGCATCCCCTTAGCTTGTTCCAAGCTTGGGGCAGTGCCCGGTATCTTTATCTTTATCTTTGTCTTTAGGAGTCAAGTAGAGTCGTATCATGTCTAGGGAAGTTACTTTATGAAATAGGTGTTGCTTTGAGGTCTATCACTCCTTTTGTGGAGAGCTTTGTACCCGTGAGTGTGGAGTCGTCTATGAAGGAATATTAATGAGAAGTCTATTGGTTTCTTCGCTGCACTTGGTATTCTCTTCACGCAATCGACATTATGAGTTGATTCTTATGCGGAGTTTTGACCTTATATCAGGTATGGCTTCGAAAACTTTATTTAATCTTGGCAAGTATAGCTTTGGTCATAACAACAAGCATGTTTTTCTCAAAGTAGCGACATAGCCAAAACCTTTGTGTTATTATGCTTGAAGTGTTATGTTCACAAGGAAGACAACTTGATGTTTCATGCTAGTTTTAATGTTTATGCTTTGTATTGCTTGCATCTAAGTTGTCATCAATTGTCTGCTCTCTTAAAGCCTTGCTAGCCAAAACTCTGTACTAAGCGGAATTCTGCTTGTACTTCCATAACTTGAAACCAACTTCTTCCACTTGAGTCCACCATACCTTCCTATTTGTGGTATTCCACTACCACTCCTAAAGTATATAATTTATGTGCTATCTTTAGATGTTCAAAATCTTCTGTTTGTGTCGCTGATTCAGCTCATGAGGAAGTGGTGGGTGACCCATGATCTTCTTAATTTGGACAATTTTTATCTTGGGATTGCATGTCTAATCTGCAAACCCCTAATACGAGAAGGGACTGTCATGAGTGCCCAGCTCGTAAAAGATAAATACTAACACACAAGTTCCTTCGCGCTTTTACGAGTGATAAACAAAGGAATCAAAGGGGATGTGATCGTCCCCACATGGGAGCCGTTCCTCGAAACTTGTCCAAATCATGAAGTGAGTGAGTTATCTATCAGCAGTCGTTGACGGATCATGCACCTCCCAAAAGTTTGTTTTTACTCTGTTTGATATAGAGATGGCACATAAGTTTTCCCTGCTTACCCTTTTGCACGGGGTTTATCTTTATTTTGTGCTGAGTCAGTCCTTCCTACTTCCTTCCTTTCTAGAGAGAGAACAGACACTTGATGTTGATAAAGATGCTTGCATATAAAGTTGCATTGAATACTAGCATGTTACATCTTTGTTGACATAATCTTTTGATAAGTGAGTTGTTTGCAAAAGCTTATGCTTAGTAAACATCTTCCTTTGTGTTAACATGTGCACTTCTTTACTAATAGCATGTTCTTTCAAAAGCTTCAACTGTTCCATTATAAGTGAAAGAGCAAAAGTAAAAGTTATAGTTGTTCCTTGACCAAGGCTATGTTTGTCATGATTTGATGAGTTTTCCAGGTCCTACTTTGTTATAATTGTTACTACTTTCTCATAAGGACCTTATGAGTTGAGGTTGCTGTTGAGGATGCTTAAGTTTGGTGAGGAATCTTGATGCTTCTTGTTCGTATTCTTTTATCGACACTTCACTCTCTAAACTTGTGGACAGGTTTACCGAGCTCAGCAATCGCTTGGGGACAAGCGAGGTCTAAGCTTGGGGGAGTTGATACGACCAAAAAGCATCACTATTTTATATTGTGATTTCACCCTATTCATTGATATATTCCACTTTAAATTATTGTTCTTATGTAGTTTTGGATTATTTTACACAGTTTACAACTTTCCGGTGCCGAAGCAGCAGAACCAGAATTCAGCGGTAAAAAGTGGATACCAAGTTGCTGAATCAGATCAAGTCCAAAAGTGATGAAATTTTACGGGGAGCATTTTTTTGGAAGATTGACTAGGGATCACCGAAGGAGGAGGTGAGGGGACCCATCAGGCAGCCAGAAGGGTGCCTGGCGCGGCCCCCCTCCGGCCCGCGCCAGGCACCCTCCTGGGTTCCTGGTGGCCCCCCTCGGTGCCCCCTTTCGCCTATATAAGCCCCCTGGGGGTGGAAACCCCTAAACAAGAGTCGTTTCCGTGTTTTGCCGCCGCCACGGGGCGGAAACCTATAGAGGAGAAAATCCATCTCCGGCAGGAAGATTCCGCCGAGGAGATCACCTCCCGGAAGGGGAGATCGTCGTCATCATCATCATCATCGTCACGGGCATCATCGAGATCATCATCAACATCATCCCCAACATCAGCACCATCTCCATCTCCATCCCATCTCATCTCACAATTGCAACTTGTGTTGTAATCCGTACTATCTATCCTCTCTACTTTGTTGGTGTTGATTACTACTTTGTGGTGAATGCTATTGAGTTTTGTTGGAGAAATATCACTGTGTCCAGATTTTTTACCACCCATCTATCACCTCTGATCATGATCTCTTTTATGTCTTGTGAGTAGTTACTTTAGTTCTTGAGAACATGGGAGAAGTCTAGTTGTTATTAGTCATACTATGTTGAAGTACTATGTGTTGTTTGATACTTAAGTTGTGTTGTTATTTCTCTAGTGGTGTTATGTGAGTCGAACACATAACAATTCACCTTTCATGGGCCTAGAGGAATACATTGTGCACAAAGGATGTGTATGGTGGGTTGCCGGAGTGACAGAAACCTGAACCCCAGTTCGCAGACTTTCGCACAAGGGAGTTATGGATCCTTGATCGTAATGTTGTGGTTAGGCTTATGCCTTAATTACTACCTTGTATTTGCGGATGCTTGCAAGGTGTGTAATCATAAGAGTACACTTATCTTAGTCTAGAAGGTGTACTAGCATTGATCCACCCACCGACACTTATCAACACGATACATATTACTTGGCGGAGTATGGTGAAAGTGACTTGACTATCTCTCCCGTGTTTTCTCGAGAACGCTTTAGCTTTTATAAGTTCAGTTCCTAGGCTTATCCTTGTGAAAGGATTGGGCCACTTGCTATTCCTCAGTTGCCCTGTTCACTTTGCCTGTCTTTTACTTTTCTGTTGCTTAAACCAAAAACCCCTAAATATTTACCTTTGAGTGTTTGCAGCCCTTTCTTTATCCAGTGTCACTTATCAACACCTTCTGCTCCTCGTGGGATCGATACTCTTATTTATCGAAAAGCTACAATTGATCCCCTAGACTTGTGGGTTATCAAGAATCGTTTATTGGCGCGTTTAACAGGGAAGGCAACCCAACTAAACCTATTAACTTCTCCGCCATCAGCGTCTCTTATTTCTTAGTCCCTGAACGGGATTTGAAATATGAGCCACAAATCCTGTATCAAGTATCCAGGATGTGTTCCCGGCGCTTGTCAAGAAAAAATCAACAATATGTATATCAAATATACCTTCGTCTCTCTTGGCGACCTTGCCAGCCTTCTTGTCCTTTAGGTACTTGGGGAAGTTGCGTTTCCAGTGACCTTCACCTTTGCAGTAGAAGCACTCAAATCCGGGTTTGGGCTTAGGTGCCTTGGGAGGAACGACAATTGACTTGCCATCCCTGTTGGGGCCACCTTTCTTAGCCTTCTCCCGCCTGCTTGACTTCTTAAACTCAGTGGTCTTGTTGACCATGAAGACAGCGTGCTCCTTCTTGATTTCAACCTCAGCACTCTTCAGCATGGAGAACAACTCAGAAGGGTTTTGGTCATCCCCTGCATGTTGTAGTTCAGCACAAAGCCTTTGTAGCTAGGGGGAAGCGAGTGCAACACCCTATCAACAGCAAGTTCATTTGGAATCTGACATTCTAGAGCATTCAAGCGTTGAACGTAGCCAGCCATCTTGACCACGTGCTCACTCACGCTGCCGTGCTCGTCCATCTTTGCTGAGAAGAAGGCTTCAGAAGCCTCATACCGTTCAGCCCTGGCTTGAGGTGCAAAGACCGACTTGAGGTCAGTGATAATCTCATATGCACCCATCCTCTCAAAGCGTTTTTGCAGCTCAACCTCCATGGAGTAGAGCATGCCACTCTGGACAAGGTTGTAATCATCAGTCTTGGAGAGATAGACATTCTTCTAATCCTGACTGGCATCATCTGCTGGTGCGTCACCTAATGCGCCCTCTAGTACTTATGCCATTTTGAGGGGAACGAGGAGAATCCTCAGGGTGCGGAACCAGTTGGTGAAGTTTGACCCATCAGTTTTCAGTTTGTCTTTCTCTAGGTACGATCCTAAGTTGAACGAGGGGTGTGGTGCTGCCATCTACAAAGTTGGATTCACAAGGATACATATTTAGAATTTTGTTCATAATGTGGAGTTTTCAATTTAATCTTCAAAATTCTAGAAAGCTCCCACTTAGATAAACACCTCTCAATTTAACTAAGTGATTACACAATCCCAGACCCCATACCTCCCCCGATCGTCACGGCCATCAGTATGCGACCCAGGTAGGCCTCTAAGACAATCACATCAGGTATGTGACTCGTGCTCGATCTTTCGATCTACTGTGTTCCAGGCCCGCATCTACATACGTCAAGCCTGCCAATCGAACCTTGATGTTAGCTGTTCAGCAAGGCCATATCTGCATATGCCAGGCTTGCCGAACCCAACCTCATGCGAACGTCGTTTAATATGTGTGACACCCGGTATGTACGGAATGTCGGCCATATGGGAGAACCTTCCAGGAGGTGCCCACCAAGGGAGAACACAATGTTGGTATTGTGAGAGATGGTCCTATTTGTGCTACCATCGTCATATCTAGCATACTAGCATAAACAGGAAGTAAAAATGTAAATCATACAAACTATGATCCCCCTTCATGCAAAGAAAAGTCAAACGCCTTTCTACTTTAGCTTGTGCAAGTTTTACGTGGCTGCTAGGGGTTTTGAGAGAGAGAACCGTTTCTATCCTGTGAAAACATGCCACAACACCGTCTCCCATCCGTCTCTATTACACCCCTGTCGGGGCCCTCCGTTGCAAAAATCTTCGCATCGCTAATGCAGAGAGACAGACACCCCCAGCCACTTTATATGGTACAAGCCATATGTCAAGCGTGGAACCAGTCTCGCGTAAACGCTAAGGTCGGTTGGGGGCTACTTCATCAAACATTGCCGCAACGCTAAATGAGTACACGTGGGAGGGTAAAGAATGAAGATTCGATGCCCACATCCTAGATGTGTTCTACTCGTACAATACATCTACGCATAGCTAGCTCATGATACCACTGTTGGGATACGGGGCAGAAAACACAATTTTTTCATACCTACGGTACCCGAACCCAAGATCTATGCTATGGCGATGTAAAGTAACGGAGGGAATCAGTGTTCATACCTTTGAAGACTAAAAGAGGGAAACGTTCTTGCGATCGTGGCTGGCGTAGACTCGGAACTACGACCTCCCTGTCGTGTAGTAGACCACCGGCGAGGATGACTCCCTGTTGACCTCCAGCGATGAAGTAGCACCACAGGTGTAGTGCCTCGAAGAGATTATACACGTACGATACAATCGATATTCCTCCCGGGCCCCGAACCAGGCGAGCAGCGGAAGAAAGACGGATTCGGATGCCGACTCCAGCAGAGCGATGGCCAGCCTTATGGTGGAGAACTCCAATCCAGGTGCAGACTCCAAACAAGGGGAGTCCACTTCTAGGAAAGGAGAAGGAGAGAGAGAGGAATAATTGTGTGTTGGAAAAAGGGAGGTGTACCCCTCCTTATATAGGCCAAGGGGGGTGCTATCCTCCTCCCCTCACCCATGTGGGACTAAACTCCCAAGGGGGGGGGAGTGCCCCGGCCAAGGGGGGGGATGGGCCCCACCCTTGGCGCCAAGCCCAAGGGGGGAAACCCCTTCCTCACCTAATGGGCCCCATAGGCCCATATAGCCTTTTCCAGATTTTTAATTATTTTAATATGTTTAAATATTTAATTCAGATAATTAAATAGTAAAACATTATTAAAACAAATGAAAATTTATTTTGAACCATTCAAAATGTCCGGAACAACTTTCGTCCTCCTCCGGAACTATTCCGGTGATTTCTCCTATTTCATCGATTGATCCCGAAACTGTCCTATGCATCGATTTCCCTTAAGTGTAACACCCTAACGGCCCGGGAAACAGCAGACATGGTCGAGACTCTTGTCATTGACCAATGACAAGTGAGTTGGACCTGGTTACAATCCTTGACAGCCCCTGCGCTTCCATCGAATGAACTTAAATCGCTTTTGGAAACCGTTAACGATACGACGTAATCCCTTTGTGCTGCGGTACTTTGTTTGTCCGAGGTTCGATCGTCGGTATCCCACATACCGTGTTCACATCTCGTTCACAACAAACAAGTTTACTCGTCCGTGCCTATTGCATCTCCCGTGACCTAGTCACCTGCTTGCAAGCTATTGATGCAATATCACCGAGTGGGCCCAGAGTACCTGTCCTGTTACAAGGACTGACAAATCCCGCTCTGATCTGTTAACATACTCATCAACCATCTATTTCGGAATACCCAAAGTGCACCGTTATAGCCAGCATATTTCAGTCAGGCGGTGGGATACAAATCAAAGTCTCCACATAGATGACAATTACGTATGATCATTACGGTCTAAGGACTAAGCCATACGTTACAAAGTCATCGCAACGCTGAACTATGTGACTCGATCACATTGCAATAGTTTAGGTGGGTGTATGTCCATCACATCATTCCCCTAATGACATGACCTCATTATCAATGGACTTAAGTGTCTCCATGATCAGGAAAGCTTGATCAATCAATTTCCCAATGAGATAGTTTACCCGAGCTAAACTACGAACCTATGTTTTATACTACACCTGTATTAGTATTTCCAACTAATACAATTATAGCACAGTATAAAACGTATTATGAACAAAACGGATATGTGACAAATATCTTTATTAATTTTTCTCTAGGGCACATATCCAACAGGGTGCTCATCTCCTCCCCTCCCCCATGTGGGACTAAACCCCTTGGGAGGGGGGGTGCTCCGGCCAAGGGGGTTGGGCCGCTCCCTTGGCACATGACCCAAGGGGGGGGGCCTCCGTCCCCTTAATGGGGCTCTTAGGCCCATATGCCATTTTCCTCATTTTAATTATATTTATTTATATTTTAATATTTAATTATGCTAATTAAATAAAAAACATATTTAAATATTATTTTGAACCCTTCAAAAATTCCAAAACTACTTTCGGCACCTCCCGAATTTTTTTCGGTGTTCTCTCTTATTTCACCGATGATCCCGAATGTGTCCTAAATGCATCGATTACCCTTAAGCATGACACTCTATGGTTCGGGAAAACAACAGACATGATCGGGACACTCTCTGACCAATGACCATCTGATGTCTACACACGCTTCTATTCTTGTAGACTATTTTGGGCCTCCAAGCGCAGAGGTTTGTAGGACAGCAACAATTTCCCTCAAGTGGATGACCTAAGGTTTATCGAACTCAGGGAAGTAGAGGTTGAAGATGGTCTCTCTCAAGCAACCCTGCAATTAAAAAAATAAGTCTCTTGTGTCCCCAACACATGTAATACAACTAGGAGTTGTATAGGTGCACTAGTTCGGCGAAGAGATGGTAAAATATGGGTGATATGTGTGACAAAACAAGGTAATATAAATCTGTAATAAAAATAACAGCAAGGTAGCAAGTAGTAAACGTGAGCACAAATGGTATTGCAATGGTGAGAAACAAGGCCTAGGCTTCATACTTTCACTAGTGGCAACTCCCAACAACATTAACATAGTTCAATCACATGATAATTCCACTAAAACATGCAAGGATACGTAACTCAGAGGTCATTCCTTTGTGGTCAAGAGAGACGAGAATTGTGTAGGGCTAAAAAAGCACACTTTGGAGTTCGTAGTTCTCATCTACGGATTTCCCAAGTTCACCGCGGCCATCCAAAGAGAGTACCACAATCAGCACAACATATCTCAAGGATATTCAAAGAAAAGCACCAAGAGACTCTCAATCTTCAATCAACACACAAAAGAGGAAATCACTCATGAAAATATTCTTCTAATCTATGTCCAATAGACTGATGTCACCTTGGTCTTGGAGATTATACTAAATATAGACAAGTGAGGACATCAAATCCAATACATAGAAGAAGGGGAAACCTCATGGGATCAACCTAGATTAACATAGCCAATGATCACAACAAAGATCAAATCGTGGGAGAGAGAGATAACCACATAGATCAAGGTACAAGCCTTAGCCCCGAGGGGGAACTACTCACACATGGACATGGTGAGAGAGAGAGAGAGAGAGTTGTTGATGGAGATCTGAATCCCAGAGAAGGTGAAGGAGACGGCAGCGGCGGCTATGACCCTTGGGGGCAGTGGCCCTTGGCCCCCTTTTTCCTTGGAGATGGTGCTTCTTTGGAGATTGATCTCCCCTTCAAGACGGCTTCCTTGGGAGTAATTTTAGTGGTACCCTTTGACCTGTTTCCTCTCTTTAAGACTCTCGGATTCCCGTCATCCAGATTACGATTTCAGTATTTCGGGTCTCGAGGGAGCATCCAGACTCCTATTGGGCCGAATTTTATGTCTAGATCCACCGGAAAAAAAATCTCTACAACTTTGTAGTTTTAAGTTTTTTCGTTTGAGGCCGTCTTCTAGCGTTTCCGGGACGATACTTAAAACCTGTCTGGTGGGGAAAGAGTTCAAAAGAGTTAGAGTCCAACTCCAATAAGGCTTCTTTTTGTGATTTCTCTTTTATCCAAATAATTCCTACACATAAATTACAAAAACAAGAACTTGTGCACTTTTGCAACCATTAATATGTTAGTTCTCAAATACGTTATAAAAAGATATGAAAGTGCTTCAAAACATATTGCAAAGTCACCAATATAAGCATAGAACAAGCAGAAATTATAGATACGTTTGGGACGTATCAACATCCCCAAGCTTAATTCCTGCTCGTCCTCAAGTAGGTAAATGATAACACAAATAATTTCTGTGGTGACATGCTACCAACACATAAGAACTTTATAGTAAAGCAAGTAACATATGCAATTCAAGTCAAGAAAATAACAAACAAGAGTCTATATCTAATATTGAAACCATCAAAGTAAGAACATAAAGGTCCAAGAGCTCTCGCTGTCCGTGACTCGAATGTATCCAAATGATGTTTCCGTGCAAGAAGTGGGTGATGGGTTTAGAGCATAAAAATACTATATAGTTTAATTGAGAACTCAATCTACTAAAACTTCACACTTGGTCTCCTTCGGAATCTTATTTTGACTCCTCCCAAGATCACTAGTCAGGCACAAGTCAAGCTGATCCTCTCCCTTTCGACTTTGAGCACTCATGCAATGGCTGAGCACGAGCAAGATATGTTGGCACTTAGGATGACAAAGTGAGAAATGATGAGGAAGGAAGACAAAAAGGTGTGAAAGGCTCACATCAATGAGGAAAATCATAGGCGAGAGAAAGCCAAATGATAGATATGATATGATATGAGGAGTAGGGATTGCCATGGAACGGATGCACATATGAGCTAAGGTAAGCTCTCCAAAGGAACTAGTGGGGTGCATCCAACTTGCTTGCTCATGAAGACCTAGAGCTCATTTGAGAAGGCTCGTCCTTGGAATATGCAAGCCAAGTTCTATAGTGTAAGGATCCCCACATAGTTATGCATGAATGATATGAATATCTCTATGGAGTACAAATAGGATAATGGAGTACGAATGTGGATCTTTCAAAAGGAAAAGTAGTGTTGTCCCCTTCTCTTTATTTCATTTCTTTATTTTATTTTATTTTATTTTTGTGGCCTCATTGGCTCTTTCTATTTATCTCTCATTTGTCCTCTTTGGGATCTTTTGTTTTGTCCTCTTTGGGATCTTTTCCTCACTTAAGGGCAACACTTTATATTTTACAAGAATATAAAGAAGATCTTTGCACTTTACAAGAAGTACTCAACATAAAGAAAACCAAAGAACTATCATGATGTATGAAAATGTATGCCTCTGCTAGTGTATCTGGATATGCAATGATACTAGCGCGTCATGTAGCAATTATTAGGGCAAGGACCAACTAGCATGCGGCTCCTCGATGAAGCAAAATCATGTATGAAATGAAGATCAAGTCATGAGATGATGGATGTTGCATGGCAATGTATCTCAGAAAGGCTATGGAAATGCCTTGATAGGTAGGTATGATGGATGTTTTGAGGAAGATATAAGGAGGTTTATGATGACAGAGCGTATCATGCCAAGGGTTCGGATGCACCGACGAAGATGAGAAAGGGAAATGCACGGTACGAAGATGCTAGCAAAATATGGAAGGTGGAAGTGCCAACAATCGAATACTCGCATTAGTCCGAAGAACTGATGCACTTATTATCGATAACTCTCTATCTATCCAGGAGGTTCACAAAGAGACAAGTACCCCGAGGAGAAGTGTATGGGGGTTTGGTTATCCTTGCGCATCCTCGACCCATGGTACGTGAGGGTACTCTATATATTACTACCCCTCCAGAGGTTATCGATTCATCTAGTAGCTAGAGTTCTCAACTAATATTTTTGCAGTTTTCGAAAATAAGCTCGAATTTCCCAAAATACTACACTTATCACTAATAGGCTCAAGCTTTTGGCACCAAAAGTCCAAACATTACTCAATTCAATACCTCAAACTATTGCAAGTTACTACTATACTTATGATAGCAACCTCAATTACCTACTCATGTCAAGACACACAACTCAGTGCAACTGACCAACTCTCTAAGCAGGATAAACATGATAACTCAAGAGAGTTCCAAAAGCAACAACCTAAATAAAAGATCTTAAAAATAATAAGCATGAAAACTAAGAGCCAAGCATGACATTAGCTAAAAAATATAAAGAACACACAAGCAAAGATAAGCATGAAATATATATTGTGTTCTAGGGTAGAGTGGAGCGTGTTTCTATCCCAAACATTGTAGGATAGGGTCCAACTTGTTATGAACAGAAAAACACTAAAACAAACTAAAAATAAAAGAGCAAGATGCTCCAAGCATAGCACATAACACAATGAAGAGATAATAATATAGCATGGAGAAGGATGAACTGACGATTGTCAATGGAGGGATGCACAGGGGCATCCCCAAGCTTAGACGCTTGAGTCTCCTTGGATATTTCTTGGGGGTGCATGGGGGCATCCCCAAGCTTGAGCTTTTGAAACTCTAGGATCTTCTTTCATCATCTTCCTTGGCATACTTGAAAACTCCCTTCATACAAAACTCATCATAAGCTGATTAGAGTGGTTAGTACCCTTAAATAAATAATTTTTCTCCACTGGAAATAAAGATTTTCATGAAGACCTACTGTTTCTCAAGATTTCCAAAAAGTTTTTTCAAAGAAAAAGAAAGCTTAAGATTTGCAAAATGGACAAAACGCAAAACGTGGCAAAATCTGTGAAAAACAGACTAGCAGGGAGTAAATAAATTTTTCCGGGCACTTTTGCAACTCAAATAAAAAAACTCAGAACAGACGCCGGAAAGACAATTGCATAGAGCATACCGTTAGAAGAATTCAGATAAAAAAGATGATCTGGTGATTTTTTTGTGATTTTTTCCGTCAAGCAGACATAATCTGTTTTCCGGACAACATGTCATAACTTTTGATCTTTCTTGCAATCGGAGGCTAAAACTTGGCACAAAGCTTGAAAATAAAGATACAATGATGTTGCTACAGTAGTAACAAACATCAAGATCACTAAAACTGAAACTAAAAATTTAAAGTAAAGATAACAAGGGTTGTCTCTCAAGAGCTCTTTCTTTATAGCCATAAAGATAATCTTAAGATTGTAATGATGCTCTCGTAGGAATAAGAGTTGAAGAACAGAAGAGAGCATCAAGAAGCAAATACCAAACACATTTAAGTATAACATGTTTCCTATGCATAGGAATATTGCAATAGAATAATTCATTAAAGCACAAAGCAATAAGCATAGGAAGGAAAAATGAGTGCAACTTGAAAACCTTCAACATAAAGAGAGGGAACTTGATATTATTTAAATATCTATAAGCATATGTTCCCTTCTCATAATAATTTTCAGTGGGATCATGAATAAATCAACAATATAAGTATCACATAAAGCATTGTTACAATCTTCCACATGCAAAAAGGTACTCTTACTCTCCACATAAGCATAATCTTTCTCATTGGTAATAGTGGGAGTAGGACTATCATAAAAAACTTGAACACTATAGATTAATTATGTATTTGGAAGATGGTGTTTAGCAAGGGAGTAATTCCCTCCATGATTATGACCAGTTTCATATGGATAATTTCTCCTTATGTCATAGGTATCTTTACAATCACTATAGATAGGAGTTATAACATCATCATATTGGAGAAGAGCATTATCATTGCTAGAAACTATATTTTTAAACATGTTATCTTTATTCTTACTAGCAAAATAATTATCAATTATCACATCACTAATGGGTAAAGGATTTTCAATCCTATCACCCCCAATCTTAGAGCTTTCCATATCATCATTCTTAGAGTTGGTACCAAAAATATTTTCAATATTATAAGTATTATAATCATTTTCCCAATCGCAAAAAGTAACATGCATATCATAATCAAAATCATCTTCAATAGTGCCTACGGACTTAACATCAGGATAATAATGAAGGCAATAAAGTTCACCATCTTCTTTAAACTTACAACCGTTAGGATAAAAGTTGATGTGAGGAATATGGTCAGGCCAAGTTGATACCCATTCTTCTTCATTTTTTCTCCTCTTACTCCCCCTCTTATTTTTCTTCTTCTTCACCTTAAGAGGGAGTGGTTGGAGAGGAAGCTTCTCCACATATTCTGGTTCATCATTAGAAACAATAGGGGAAACTTGGGAGAAAATTTCTTTTTTATTAGTAGAAACATAAGAGACATTTTTATACATTGGTAAAGTTCCCTCCTTTATAATGTTACTTATGTAATCATTTTCATGGAAATTAACAACACAATAGAGATGGCATTTCTTCAAATTGTTATTTATTCCTAAAGCATGAACATCTAGCCAAGAAGTATTTTCTGATAACTCCTCACACATAAAAAATAACATAAGTTCATCATAAAGATCAGGGGTGATTATGTTATCACATAATTGGTTAACAATTATGTTTTGAAAGTGCATTCATTGAAAATTAAAGTGACCCTCTATACCACAAAGTTCACAAGTAAAAGGATAAAGGTCACACAATTCTCTAGCAATTTCATTTAAATCTCTAACCCAAGTGATTGTTCTTTCATGCTTATGTTGCTTACAATACTTCTCTTATTCAATCATAGGCCTTTCACAAGGTCTATCCACTCCACAAAAATTAACATGCTTATATAAAACTTCATTTTCAGTAATTGGATCGTGCATGTTGAAATTATCATTAACAATTTCATTTTCTTTGAAAATCTCTTTAAAAGGTTCATGATGCTGGATGCAATTATCCTTAGGCATATTAAGATGTGAAGCAAAAGATTTGAGGAAATCAACAAGGAGTTGAGAGTCAAGCCCAAACTTAGCACTAAACTTATTAAAACTTGCAGTTTAAAAAAAAGGACTTAATGCAATCATACTCATCATTTATACCTGACTCTTTACCTTTGTCGATCTCCCAATCTTCAGTAGTGCGTTGAATTATTTCAAGGAGTTCCCATTTAGCATCTATATTTTCGTTTGTGAAAGAACCCATAGAGGAAGCATCGAGCAAGTCTTTATCCTATCGAGAGAGCCTCACATAGAAATTATTAAAAAGTATATATTTGGGGAGCCCATGAGGGGGGAAACAGTAGGGTATGACCCCATTGCAGCTTTTAAATTATTTAACTGGTAACAGGGTACAAATTAAATTACATGGCTTGAGATAAGCCAAAAGGAAAGGAAAAAAATTTAATTACATTGTCAAGCCATTCTTTGAATGACTCAGCATATTTAGCCTTGATGCTATATCTCAAAAGTTTAAGCTCAGAGAAATAGTGCTCCTTCCAGTGCAACATGGAAGGGTTCCTGTTCCTGAAGATTTTGTCATTTCTAGTCATCCAAATAGCCCAAGCAGCAGTGATGATGATCTCCATGAAGAATGGGACACCTAACCTATGTTTGATGTCCTCAAAATCCTCGAAGATAGATGAGTTCCTTGTTCTGGTGGGACAAACGAAATCCCAGCATTCAGCAGAAAAAGGACAGTTCCAGAAGAGATGATGCAGAGTTTCTTCCAGTTGACAGTTGAGTGTTGCACAGTTGTATGATTGTAGGGGAAAGGTTTTCCTTCTGAGGAGATTCCTAGTGTTCAACCTGTCATTTAGGAGTAACCAAAAGAAGACCTTATGTTTTGGCTGACAGCAGCTATTCCACACCCAGTTAAAGTGTGGTGGTACCACTTTGTATCCAAGCATCACCTGGTATGTTTTTCCAACACTGAAGTTATGATTACCCCAGATGTAAGTCCACTGATCTTTGCTTTCAGAATTGTTCTGTTGGTGAAGCACACAAAGTGAGTCAATAAGTAGCATCTCCTGAAGGGATTGTGTGGAGAGGGGAACAAAGAACAGATCCTCCATGAATTCAGTATCCATGAGTTGCTTAACAGTGATTAGCTGGTCCTTGGCAAATGAGAAGATATGAGGTAACTGATGATGCATGCATTGGGTGCTCCAGAGGTCATACCAAAACAAAGCAGTAGAGCCATCACCAATGTTACATATTGCCATGGCCTTAAAGTTCTCCAGTAATTTCAAGTTGGCTTTCCACCAAAATGACCCAACCATTTGAGCCCCAGGGAGTTGTCCATTATCATAGTATGATTCCCACACTATTTTAACGCAAGGAATGTCAGCCTTATTGAAGAACCTGTGAAGATTCTTGAGCAACGGGGCCTTGTTCTAGACATTGATGTTGAGAACTCCCAATCCACCTTGGTTTTTCGGCCTGCAAACTAAGGACCAAGCCACAAGTGCAGGTCTTATGTCCTCCATATTGGATCCTCTCCACAGGCAGTGTCTCAAGTACCTGTTAATCTGTTGTTTAATAGTTTCTGGAAGGTATAAACATGTCATGAAATTGACAGCCAAGGATGATAGCACACTCTTGAACATTATTAATCAACCAGCATATGTGAGGAAATTAGCAATGCTTGAGAGTCTCCTAGACACCCTATTTACAATGGATAAGCAATGTTCCACTTTGGGCTTCTGAAGCCCCAGTGGGATGCCCAAATAATTGATTGGGAAACTTCCTCTTTTGCAGTTCAAGGTATTGATGAAGTGTTCCACTCTGTCTTCCTCAATATTGATGGGGATCATATTTGACTTATGGTAGTTGACTTTCAGTCCAGTTGCAATGGAAAAAGAGTTCAGTAAAGCCTTGAGGCAAATTAACTGTCTTGCATCAGCACTCATCACAACCAGAGTATCATCAACATACTTGGAAATTGGGAAATCTGGGCAAGAGTTAATTTGGATAGGAGTAGTGATCAGTCTCAAATTATGTGCCTTATTGAGGATTGATTGGAGTAAATCAACAGCAAGCACAAACAGAAGAGGTGAGAGGGGATCCCCTTTCCTGACCCCCTTCTACAGTAAAACTTTTCCCTAGGACACCATTCAGGAGCACAACAGAAGATGCAGAACTAAATAGCAGGTGCGTCCCTTTAATCCATCTGTCACCAAAACCTTTTGCCTTCAGGATCTCAATTATAGCTTGGTGCTGATACGTTCCAAACGTATCGATAATTTCTTCTTGCTCCATGCATGTTTTGTGTGATATTGCTATGATCTAGATACACTTTCATACACTTTTGATCATATTTGGACTAACCTATTAACTCAGTGCACCCCAGTGTCAGTTTCTGTTTTCTGCTGTTTTTCTATTTCAGTTTTCCCCCATATAAAAAGTGCTCCAAAAATTCGGGGAAAATCAGATAAAAAATCAGTGTGAAGGAACCTTCCGGAGTCCCGGAGGGAGGCAGGTGGGACCCACCAGGGCCCCAGGCGCCTACCTGGCGCGTCCTAGGGCTTGGCCGCGCCAGGGGGGGCCTGGACCCTTGGTGGGGCCCCCTGGCTGCCCCCCTTCGCCTATATATCTCCTGTGACGTGAAACTTCCGAAGACAGAACCCTTTTCCGCGATCTCGCCTCTGTTCCGCCGCCGCCGCGCTTCCAAGATCGGGAGCGCCAGCGGACCTCTTCCCGGCACCCTGTCGGAGGGAGGATCGACCTCCGGGAGCTTCCCCTTCATCATGGACGCTTCCCGGATGTGCCGTGAGTAGTTTCCTTTGGACCATGGGTCCGTGATCAGTAGCTATGTGATTTTATCCTCCCCTCTTTGTTCTTCATGGTTTTAGACCTCGTGAGCTGCCCTACATGATCGAGGCACACATGTAATCTTTCTGCTTTTTCTATGCTGAGTTTGATGGGATCTGATGAATTATGAGATTATGTTCAGATTGTGATAGAGTAATATGTTTGGTTCTTATCTTTTATATTTTTGTTCCTAAGTAATTCTTGCATGTTCTCCGTTGTTGTTTATTGCTTTGGCCAAGTGGTAGGTAGTGACTCCAAGAGGGAACGTTAAGCTCGATTGTGGGTTCATGCCCCCTGATGACACGCTTGAGTGACAGAAACATGAGTCTAGGGGATGTGCTTTTGACACAAGGGGGAAAACAACAGTGCTTGTAACTGCAGTTGCAAGGATTGTTTACTTTACGCAAAGTTCTTTTTAATGCAGTTGTCTGTTGCTTTGGGTTTACACTTTGGGTGGGGCTCACAACTTAATACCAGCGAGATGTTCTGGATAGATATCTCAAGGTGGATGATTAGTAGTAGATGTAGTTGGATTTCGGCCTACTTATTTTGGCGTACTGCCCATGCTTTTGAGCCTCTTCCTTTCTTTTGTAGCATAGAGAGCATTGCAGTGCATTTATAATCCAATCAATTGCCCATATGTAATTTGTTTACCTCGCATAGCAGTTTTATCGTCTTTTGGGAGAGATACATCACTAGTGAACATCACGGGACCCCGGTCCATATTCTCATCACTGTTTACACGCTCATTTACTTTTCTGCTTTTAATTTCAATTTCTATCATCATTATCATTATCCCTTGTGTTTTGATCCTTTGTAAACAACAAGACCGGAGAGATTGACAACCTCTCTGAACTTCGTTGGGAGCAAAGTTCTTAGTGTCTGTGTGCAGGTCTAGGAGAAGCAAGTGATTATCTTCAAACGGCGCATCACTTGCCAAACCACCTACTAACATTGCCGGAGTCCTACGGTAGACAATCTTAAAACCTCGGTATCTTCACCGAGGGAAACTTGACGCTACGCTGCATTTCACCTTCCACTTGGGGTAACCAACGAAGGGCGAGAAGCAATTATCCTCTCTCGCGTATCAAGAAAATATCTGGCGCCGTTGCGGGGACTCCGAGTGATAAGATAGGGGAGTCGCCCACTACCTTTTACCTTTACTTTTTAGTCTTGTTAGTTTACCTTTCAGTTTTTACCTTTGTGTCTCTTACCAAAATAAATAAATAATAGTATGTCTAGTTCCTTACTTGCCAATCAATGTCTGACTTCTTTGAAACCAGATCTTATTGGCATGGAGGATTCACTAAGGATCAAAAAAAGTGGTACAAGGAACACCGCTTGTCTCAAAAGGGGATACACTTATGGAAACAAATACATCAGTTGTATGAGTATGCTAGAAACTTGTGCTCAATATATAATATATCTTTCTGCAGGGATGAATCTTGTTGCTCTATGAGGCATACACACCTTGCTTTCCAATGTGAGTACAATGATGATGAAACCTTAGCTTCTTATGCTAAGAGAAACTATGATTTTTATGATGCAGAGGAAATAGAAGAATTTGTTGCTTATAAGGGTGCCTATGAAATTACTTCTCTTCTTAAAAATATTGATGATGCCCTTACAAATCTGAGAGTCTTGCTATACTTAACTATTGTTTGGAAAATTACGATGCAAATTATTATATTACTGATCATCTTGAATGTCACAACCCAAGTTTAGGTATGTGCTAGGGTTAGCTTGATCCTTTGCATCATGCAAAAATTTCAAATGAAATCCAAATGGGGAAGGCAGAAGCCCTAATTGAATTTAATTCAAATGGCCGGATAAAAATTGCTTCCAAATATTCCTCTGGTATTTTTTAAAAGTCTTATAAATATGCATGATCACTTATAAAGTGAAGTGGGTCCCATTGCATGCACCAAGATTTCTCAAAAATTCCAAAAAGGGCTTGGAAATTAAATAAATACCCTATTTGAATTAAAATTCAAATTATTTGAATTTTAAAAATGCCCAAACTTTGTAAGTGGCTAGCTATATGCATTAAAAGTCCACATAAAAATTTGGAGCATTTAATAAAATGCCTTGCTATTTTTAATTGGGGAAAAACAATTTACAGAAAAAGAAAACAAAGAAAAACAGAAGAAAAATGGAAAAAGGAATCCCAGCCCAACCTACCAGGCCTTGGGCCCAACTAGCTTCCCCACGGCCCGGGCCCACCAGCAGCCTTGTCGTCTTCCCCGCGCGTCGGCAAGCAGCTCGGTGGCCGCCATGCCGACGCCGGCGAGGGGCACGTCCCCCTTAGACCCTCTCGGGCCTTCTCCTCTCCTCACGCAGCTCTCCAGAAGCCCCCGCACCCTTTCCCCCACCTCTCGCTCACCCAGCTCCTCTGAGCATCGCTTTTCCACGCGCCCCCGAGAGCACCCGTAGAGCACAGCCATGGACACTCGTGGCCGGCGAGCTCCTCCGCCTCTGCAACCTTGTCCAGCATGCGCAACAGCCTCGACCTCGTCCCCTACTCAAAGATCAGGAGGCCGGAGCCACTGCAGCCGCCGAGTTCTTCAACGACGCCTCGTCGGAGCTGCGGGCACTCGCCGGGAAATTCGTCGTCCATGGTGCCTCTCCGCCTCGGCCGTCAACACCTTCGTCTTCAGGGTGAGCCGCGCTGCATTTTGCTCCAACCCCTGCCTCCTCGCGTGCCGGGTAGCCGGATCTCACCGTGGTCAGTGCCCAGCCGCCGCCGTGGTTGACGCTGTTGTCGCCACAGGCCGCACCCTTGACCATCTCCTACACGTACAGACGCGCGAGACAAAGGGCTAGCCTCCCATGCCCTTGGATCCCACTCCCGTGCCCGGAATCGGAATTCCGGCGAAGCTCCGGCGAGCCAAACAAGCCAGCGCCTTTAACCCGAGCCCTAACCCCCTCCTCTCTCTCCCTGTACAGTGGGCCCAAGGCCATTAGCCAGCTAATCCCCCCACTAAACAGACCCCCTAGCATATGACAGGTGGGGCCGGAACCCCCTAATGGCCTTTTTAAAAATAAATCTAAACATAAATTAACAGTGGGCCACTGACAAGGTGGACCCACATGTCAGCCCCTGCTGATGTCATGCTTGCATCAGCATGATGCAATAAACCAATTTCTAGAATTTTAAAAGAATTAAAGAAAATCCAGAAATTACAGAAAAATAGCTAAACTTTGGAAATTCATATTAACTCCAAATTGGACAAATAATATATGAAAAATGATCAGCAAAAAATGCTCTGTCCAAATATCCAACTTTCAACCATGTTTGAGTTGATTTTAAAATGGGACCAGTAACTTTTGCTATTTGGTTTAAATGGAATTAATTCAAATTTAATTCAAATGCTTTTCCACTTTGAACCAATACAATGTAAACTTGGTCACTTGTACATCAGAGACATATTACACACATGATCACATGGTTTACAATGATCAAACAATAGCAAATGCAATTTGGCTAATTTGAAAATCATATATGGAGTTTGAATTTGAATTTCAAATGCAATACACTCCATTTAAATGGAATTGGCAACACATCAGCACCCCTTACACCATGTTATAACAATTGATCATGTGCTTGAGCATTGCATTCATATGGATTGCTACTTCATGCTTTGTTTGTCCGGATAGAAGTGGAGCCGGAACCCGAGATCACCCCTTCGTTGAAGACCCCGATACTGAACCTCGTTAGCAAGGCAAGCAAACCCCATTGATCATGTCTATAAAAACCCATTTCCCTCTCAGTCTCGCTTATGCATGTTTAGGAGATCACCGAGACACGTTCTTTCGCATAGTTGAACCCATTCCGATGCATGACCTATCATTTTGTCACCGTATTAAGCAAACCACAATCCTAGCAGATATAGGAGTTGAATGATGAGCATGTGTCCCCTGCAACTGTTACTGCTTATTGCTGCTTAGTGATACAATGAGGTTACTTGTTTGTGTGTCGGGATGGAATGTTCACAGTGTTGTTGTTGTTAACGTGTTGGTGAATCTACCCAAATACAAGGTGAACGATGAGAGGCTGTGTAGGAGTACACAATGGGTTGTCTCGTTGAACACCGCCTTAAGCACCGAGTTCTTGTGTGGTAATCCAAGATGAAGAGTACAACCACACATTGGGCTCACTGACCCCTCTCGGCCTAGTACCTTGATCCGTGTTGACGTCCAGGAGTCACATTAGTTCGAGCCTTCCATTTGGCATATGCATAGAAAAAGAATGGATGAAAGGTTGCATCATATAGATATGTGGGTGGATCTGTGAGACAGTGAAACCATCTGTCAGAGGTGGCGTCTCGGTTGCCTACATTGTCTGAGTCCGTTTCGTTGATCTGGCCGGGCTCTCGAGCGATGAAAAACTCAGATAGTCGACTCCTGGAATAGACCGGTTGTGAGCGAAGTGTCGTGGTGAACATACTCGCTGTCACCTCTTGAACGATGGCGAGCAAAACGCGGTAACCGATGGTCATGTGTGTGTAGTTTACACCCTTGCAAGGTTAACAAAACTATTCGAATAGCCGCGTCCGCGGTCATGGACTACTTGGAACCTGTACCTGATTATTAGACAACTTGAATGCATACTCTAAAACTTGCAAGATAAGTGTGAGTGTTATGGTGTTCTTCCTCGTGGGGAAGTCGAGGAAGTATCCAGAGTGGTGTATTGGTTGGAGACTTGTTAGTGGACTCGTGTGCGCTTCTTACCTCAAGTCTGGTACTCGTAGTTCAGGACTAGCCAAGTCAAAGCTGGCACTTCTGCATGTTGAACCCCACCTCCTTTACTTTGAAACTTGAGCATGAGTAGTGTAGTTCTGACGTAAGTCTTGCTGAGTATGATTTTGTACTCACGTTTTCTTATTCTATGTTTTAGATGAGAACCCAGCCCCCGATGGAGATACCTTCGTGCAGCTCGACGTTGACTAAGTTAGTATAGTCCCAGACAGCAGTCTGGTCCCTCGTGGAAGGGCATGTATGTTTACAAGGCTTCTCTAAGCCCTTTGTTAAACTTGTCTGTACTCAGACCTAATTTGCTTCCGTTGTATGATGAAATGTTGACCACAGACATGTGATCTTTGTATGCTCTATGTGTAAGTCAATAAAGATACACTTTGTAGAGTTATGAGATGATACCTGCTGTTCATACTAGGCATGTGTGCCGTGTGTATGTTTATAACATGCATGTCTAAGTATGGGTTTTCGAGACCTTAGTTGTGATCTGGCTAGCGGTCTTTTATACACCAAGTGGCCCTTAGATGTGCGCAACTTGGGGCATCGCGATGCGATTGCTCGTGACTCCGTCACGTGCACACTTTGTTGTATGATCGAGCCCTCCCTAGACCCCGACTAAGTGATCGGGCTGGAGTCTGTTTATGTAAGGGTTATGATTCAATCGATAACATGGTTGAGGCGACTTGTCTATCAGTATGGGATTTCACCACCCATAATCATTTAGACTTGTGAGCGGGCGATGAGGACCCATTTCAGTTGATCATCCGGCCTGGATGGGATGCCCCTCACGTACGATGCTTTCCGAGAGTGTTGTGTGTTTGGCCTTGTCTGCTTAGACAAGTGGGTACGGCTCTCGGCTCTCCATGTGATTGAGTTGTGACTGGAATTACATGCGCATATTCCGGGTCCCGACAGACTTGGTATCAGAGCAGGACTGTCTGTAGGATTATCAAACCCTTGGTCGAAGTCGAGTCTAGCATTCTATAGTTATATAGTTACTTGGGTATAAAGGGAACAATGTAAGGCTTCTTTTTCTCCCTACCCTCATCGATCTGAGTTCTGAGTCACCCTCATTTTGTTCTACGAGATGATAGGACTAGGCTCATCTATGTCTTACTAGAACATCTCGTTGATTGCTTCCTTGTAGCCGTAGGAAAGTTGTGTTCGGTTTTCCAGATTCGTTGTGCTTCCTATTTTGAGACTTCCTATGTAAGTGTTGTTGTTATGTTGTGAGAATTTTCATTTCTCTTGCAATTACATCCGTTATGCTGTCCGAGTAATTCCAGGTTTCTTCATAATCTGATGCATTTGCAAAATCCTTCCCTCCATTTCGGTTGTATTTCCATAAGAATTGTTAGGTGGCATACCCAAAAGTTCCATAGAGTTTGTTGTAGGTTTTCTTCTAGAAACCTATATTGATGCATTTGCAGCTCTTCCTCCCACTTTAGATGTCTTCTAGCCAGAAGAACCACACTAAACATTGTGTTGTGGTACTTAGCTAATCTGACATATCTGTTGTAGCCCCTAGTAAGCCATGGTCATCCTCAGGAAAACCATCCAGTAACCCAACTCCTTAAACCTAGTCACCCGATAGATGTGTAGAGTTCATAGTGGATCTTATACCAGGCACAACCCCAATTTCCAGACGCCCATATAGAATGGACCCACGTGAGTTAGCTGAGCTAAAAACCCAACTTGATGCTTGTGGCACCCCGGCTCAGAGGACCGGAACGCCCCGTGCACCAGCCCAGAGATCAAGTCTTCTGGAGCACGGCACTGATTGATATAGAACTGAACAACTTTCTATTACCAGATATAGGGGTACACGAGGTCTATTACAACGCTAGCGGAGACACAGCTTGCTCCTCAGGCTAGCCTCAGCTCTACACCAACCAGCAGCATAACAGCATAACTCTAGCAGCGGAACAATAACAGCGATGACGAACACCAATCCACAGGGACACTGGCTGGGACACCTCCTAGCTCGCAAACACCGGGAACGTCGTCCTACGCATCCAAAGCATGGCCTGCAAATCTGGCATAACACGCCAGGTCAGTACATTGAATGTACTTGCAAGCTCACAATAACCATGCAACAAGGCAAAACAATAACATGGCAACCGGTTAAAGTATATTAGTGAATTAAACAGATGAGCAGCAATATCATGCAAGCATATAATCATCAGGCATATTAACAACATTAAGGGAAACTTCCCTGAGTTCGATAAACCTTAGGTCATCCACTTGAGGGAAATTGCTGCTGTCCTACAAACCTCTGCGCTTGGAGGCCCAACATAGTCTACAAGAATAGAAGCGTGCGTAGACATCAGCGCTTCTTACCTCAAGTCTGGTACTCGTAGTTCAGGACTAGCCAATTCAAAGGTGGCACTTCTGCATGTTGAACCCCACATCCTTTACTTTGAAACTTGAGCATGAGTAGTGTAGTTCTGACGTAAGTCTTGCTGAGTACGATTTTGTACTCACGTTTGCTTATTCTATGTTTTAGATGAGAACTAAACCCCCGATGGAGACACCTTCGTGCAGCTCGACGTTGACTAAGTTAGTATAGTCCCAGACATTAGTCTAGTCCCTCGTGGAAGGGCATGTATGTTTACAAGGCTTCTCTAAGCCCTTTGTTAAAATTGTCTGTACTCAGACCTAATTTGCTTCCATTGTATGATGAAATGTGGACCACAGACATGTGATCTTTGTATGCTCTATGTGTAAGTAAATAAAGATACACTTTGTAGAGTTATGTGATGATACCTGCTGTTCATACTAGGCATGTGTGCCGTGTGTATGTTTATAACATGCATGTCTTAGTATGGGTTTTCGAGACCTTAGTTGTGATCTAGCTGACATTCTTTTATACACCAAGTGGCCCTTAGATGTGCGCAGCTTGGAGCATCGCGATGCGATTTCTCATGACTCTGTCACGTGCACACTTTGTTGTATGATCGAGCCCTCCCTAGACCCCGACTAAGTGATCGGGCTGGAGTCTGTTTATGTAAGGGTTATGATTCAATCGATAACATGGTTGAGGCGACTTGTCTATCAGTATGGGATTTCACCACCCATAATCATTTAGACTTGTGAGCGGGCGATGAGGACCCATTTCAGTTGATCATCCGGCCTGGATGGGATGCCCCTCACGTACGATGCTTTCCGAGAGTATTCTGCGCTTGGCCTTGTCTGCTTAGACAAGTGGGTACGGCTCTCGGCTCTCCATGTGATTGAGTTGTGACTGGAATTACATACGCATATTCTGGGTCCCGACATTGAAAGAATCTCTCCTCCAACTGAAGAGACTAATGTTTTGCAGGACTCTATGGAAGAATAAATTACTGAACCTGAAAGCTCCTTGGATGAAAAAGAGGAGGAGAGTGACGAACAAAAGGAGGAAGAATGGAGCCATCCATGTCTACCTTCTAATGAAAGTAACTCTTTGACTCTTACCTTATATGAGTGTTATTGTCCTATGGATTCTTTTGGAATATCCCTTTTTGATGAAGTTGATGCCTTCTATGCTTATGGTCGTGATGCCACTATGGATTATGCTTCCGAAGATGAACTTGCTATAGTTCCTTACGTCAAGGCTGAAATTGTTGCTATTGCACCCACACTTGATTTCCCTATTATCCTTTTGAAATCTCCAACTCCGGAGAATTTTCCTCTTATCAAAGCTCAATGTGATGGGTTGTATTTATCTTATGATCCTAAAAACCGTGTTGAAAACAATACACGTGTGCTTGTAGGTCATGAACAATATGATTTATGTGATATTTATATTCTTGATGTTGTTCATGATACTACTGAAAATTATTTTGAGATTGGAAAGTTTGGTTATAGAAACTCCCATGTTACAAAAAACTCCTCTCTTTATGTTGAAAGTTTTGAAGTTGTTCTTGTCCCACCTTCCTATGCTTGTCTCTTTGTGCTTCTTTGATTTATTCTTACAAGATGCCAATGCATAGGAAGTGGGTTAGGCTTAAATGCGTTTCATATTTGCTTCTTGATGCTCTCTTTTGCTTCAAATCCATATTCTTATGAGAGCATATTTTAAAATATTTTTGCCTAGCTTAAAGGTGTAAAAGAAAGCCCTTGTTGGGAGGCAACCCAATATGTTCTTATTTCTGTTTTTAGTGGTCCTGATGATTGTTACAACTGTATCAACATCATTGTATCTTTATTTTCAAGCTTTGTGCCAAGTTATAGCCTCTTATGACAAGGGAATCAAAAGTTGTGACATGTTGTCCAGAAAATAGATTCTGTCTTCTTGACGGAAAATTTCTAAACAAATCACCAGTTCATCTTTTTGAGCTAATTTTTTTACACAGCGTGCTCTATACAATTTCAGAACTTTTGTATGTTGTGAGTTTTTTTATTTGAGTTGAAGAAGTGCCCCGAAAAATTCTCTACTACCCGTTATCCTGTTTTTCACAGATTCTGCCATGTTTCGTCCCTCCTTACTTTTGCAAACGTTAAGCTGGCTTTTTCTTTTCAAAAACCTTTTGACAATCTTGAGAAACAGTAGTTCTTCAAGAATATCTTTATATACAGTGGGGAAAACTATTTTATTAAGGGTACTAACCTCTCTCATATGCTTATGATGAGTTATGTATGAAGGGAGTTTTCAAGTGTGCGATGGAAGATGATGAAAGAAGATCCAGGAGTGTCAAGCGATCAAGCTTGGGGATGCCCCCATGCATCCCCAATAAATATTCAAGGAGACTCAAGCATCTAAGCTTGGGGATGCCTCCGTGCATCCCCTTCTCCATCAACAATCATCAGTTCGTCCTTCGTCTCACTATATTTTTATCACTTCATGCGTTATGTGCTATGCTTGGAGCGTCTCGCTCTTAGGTTTTATTTTTAGTTTTCTTTAGCTTTGCTTTATTTTCATAACAAGCTAGACGCCATCTTACTTTGTGTGGGGTAGAAATACGCTCCACTCCAATCTAGATGTCGGGACCCGGGGTTTGCGTATGTAATTCCTGTTATAACACAGTCATATGGAGAGCCGAGAGCCGTACCCACTTGTCTAAGCAGACAAGGCCAAGCACAGAACACTCTCGCAAAGCATCAAACATGAGGGGCATCCCATCCAGGCCGGATAATCAACTAAGATGGGTCCTCATCGTCCGCTCACAAGTCTAAATGATTATGGGTGGTGAAATCCCATACTCATACACAAGTCGCCTCAACCACATTATCAATTGAATTATAACACTGACATAAACAGACTCCAGCGCGATCACTTAGTCGGGGTCTCGGGCGGTCTCGATCATACCACAAAGTGTGCCACGTGACAGAGTCACGAGCAATCGCATCGCGATGCCCCAAGCTGCACACATCTAAGGGTCACTTGGTGTATAAAAGACCACCGACAAGAACTCAACTAAGCTATCGAACCCCACACTAAGACATGCACGTTATAATCATACACGCATTATACATGTCTAGTGTAAACAGAAGGTAACACAACATGAATTCTACAAACTCATAGACTTTATTGCATCTGCTAAACTGAGCAGACATATTAGTTGTATTACAAGCAGAGATCACATGACTGTGATCCAACATTACATCAAGCAACAACGAAAGAAAATTATGTCTTAGTAAAGACAAGGTAAACAAATGGCTTAAGAAGCCTAAAAGAAAAAACAACGGCCCGCCAAAGGAACCAGGCTGCTGTTTGGAACTATACGACTTAGCCAGCATCGAGATCGAGGTAGAGGCCACCATCAGGGTCAGTGGTCTCCTCTCTAAAACATAAAATAAGCAAACGTGAGTACAAAGTCGTACTCAACAAGACTTACATCAGAACTATACTGCTCATGCTCAGGTATCAAGGTAAAGGCAAGTGGTGTTGTAATGCAGAAAGCTTTGACTTGGCTATCCTGTACTACGACTACATAGAGTTGAGATGATAAGCGCACTCGAGTCCATCTAATTTTTTATCACCACGTCAATACACCACCATGGATCCTTCCTCGCACTACTGGAAAACAAGATACTAATGGCGCACCTATTTTGGCTACTAATGGCGCACATTAGGTGCGCCATTACTACCACGCCATTAGTAACTTTTAGCAATGGCGCACATTTGGTGCGCCATTACTATCCAGAAAGTAATGGCGCACCTAATAGTGCGCCATTACTAACCCTTAGGTGCGCCACAAGTTAGAAGGCCAAGTGCGCCACTAGTAATTTTAGAGGTGCGCCACTAGCTATAAAGCTAGGTGCGCCACCAATCAGGGCTGAAATGCGCCACTAGTAGTATATTTGGAAAACAAAAAAAATACAGATTTACAAAAAAAAACCTATAAGGAAAAATAATTTAAAAACAACAAATGAAATAGAACCATTATTTTTATTATAGCAAGAATATTACAATGTCTTTACAACTATCCAATAAACATAAAATTGCAAGGAAATAAAAGAAAATCCTATAACTAATCTTCTACTCCCTACGTCCAAGAATAGCTCTCGCAAAGGGAGGAAATTTTGAACTTAAGTGCATTTTACATTACAACCCGAGTCCACGTCCGATCGCCAGCAGAGCCTCGTCCTGGTATCGAGGAGAGCCAGATCTCATCTCTTCGGTAGCTCGTCACCACCCTCCCGGCAGCATCCGATATCACGTACCCACCCTCCCGGCGTCGATCAACTGCATTGAGGTAGCGAATTCCTCCTCTTTGTCTGCTCCTGCAATTAACACTTTGAATGCAATTAACAATTTGAATGTTAACATGGGGCAAAGACAAGATGGATCAGTATATAACAATAGAGTACATGCACAATTAGATGTTCATGTTTGAATGATATGGTTACTTACAAGTGTCAGGGCTATTACAGCGAGTTAAGTAATTGCACCAGATTAAAGAGGAGCCAAATAATTTACAAGTGGTCTAGTGCATATGCAACTGCAAGTTACTCAGTTAAAATTTAGTACTCCATTGCCCAAAATAATTCAGTTAATTTTTGTTAAAGATCACTGAATTAACCAAGTACTCCAGGTCAGGTCCAGTTACTCAATGCATAATTTCTAAACCTATCATCAATGGAAGGTTACCAATTTTAATTGAGCAGTAGCTAATTGAGCAAACACACTGAGCTTATGCATAACACATTAGCTGCAGAAAGTACTCACTTTGTGGTGATTATTTCACAGGGATAAAACTCCAAATATAACCACTATACCACACTATATGAATGGTGAATCAAGGAACTGTTGCAATTGACATGAGAAGATCAATAATATATGCTCACCTCCAGGAACAAAGTTAGCTCCATATATATGCTAGCTCCAGGGTAAATATGCCACAATATCACACCTTGTGAAAAGCGCATCTTATTAAACAGTCAGTCACAAACATTCTAATTTCTTGACATAATTACAATAAGTTACTTACTTGTGGTATACACAGGGTATAATTATCATATTAATTACCTTGTTTGAGGTAAATTAATTGCTGAAGTTACCATAAAAATGTAAATTAGATGAACTGTAAACTGTTCAAGGTAACAGAAAGTGCAAACCGCAAAGCAAACAAAATAGCAAGATTAGCCTCTTATTTACCATTAAGTTCAGATTTTGGACAAAACGTGTTTTGATTGATCATACAGTAGATTTACGGGGCATCTCGCTGAAGGGCGGGTCCTTGGGGATCTGCTCCGCCATCTCCTTGATGCTCGGGTCCTGCGCCCACGCCACAACAAAATCCACAATTCAAGTTAATCGTCACACAAATTCCCATGAAATCGAAACAAATTCATAGGAAATTCGAGCTTGTATAAATAAACCTTCCCAAGAACTCAACTTTGACAATGGAGAGAACGGGGCAGAGTATTTCTAGTTTTGCAGAAACTGTAAATGCTTCAGTATAGCTTGGTTACATTGAGCAAGTTCGAATATGTTAAAAAGGATGCAAATATCTTTAGTGAAACCCAACAAAATTAACAACCGATTCGAACATGTAGTATATGTAAAATCCTCCAAGAACTCGCATTCGAAAATGAACAGAACAAAACAGAGTATGAAACTGTAAACACTTCACTTCAGAGAATTCAGTATAAGCGCTTGGTTACATTCAGCAAGTTCATCATAGTGGAGAAGTCGAAGGGGCTAGCCGGAGCAGCCGCCTTGCGCGCGGGCTGCCGCCTCTACTCCTCAGCCGCAAGTTACAGTCATACACATTAAACTGATATTAAGTTATATTATCTCTCAATGAGTATAACTATGAACTACTGAACCCCATTTAGATCAGTAATGCATTTTATTTCTATCGTCTACCTACCACAGTTGGATATTAACCAATCATAACAATATCTATATGACATGGCTAAACAAATTGACAATCCCAAAAAATGCTCGAGAAACTCTGAGCGTACTCATTGACAGGGAGCAAAGTATTACATAATATACCTGTATATCCTGGAGACATTAGCACAGCGCCACCCAAAGTCTTGTATAGCAGTCCCAGTATGTGAATAACACCACTGCCACTGCCAGTCTTGTATAGCGACACCCAAAGTCTATCCTGGAGAGTTCTTGCTCTTCATCACTGCCACTGTTAGTGCACTGACCGTCTGTCTTAAAACCAGTCCCAGTACGTGAATAACAGCGGCATAATCCACAAATTCAAGCCAACTAACGGATCCGCGTCCTATCGATCTAGCCACATGTACGATATCGGTCGCGGTCCAGCACGCGCGGCGTGGGTCGCTGCGTGCAAGGCCCCGGGAAACTGAATCCAGAGGACGAACATGGAGGGTGTGAGAGCGGAGAGAACCTGAGGGACACAGGTCGAGGCCGCCTCTCGCGGCGGCTGGGATGGGGAGCGAGGCGAAGGCACGGAGGTGGACCAGGGGCAGAGAAGGGCGAGGCCGCCGTTGCTGCGTGAGATGGCGGCTGGATCCGCGCTGATACGGGGCGGGGGAGGCCACCGTGGCTGGTGGTGGAGCGGGTGGCACCTGTGAAGCTCATGCGGCGGATCTGGCCGGTTGCCGGCGAGTGGAGACAAGACATCCCGAGACCGAGACGGCGGCGGCTCCACCACTCCCAGATCCAGCGCCGCCGCTGCCTTCCGATCCATCGCCGCCGAGCTCGGGCTTCTTGGCTGCGGCCGCCGCGAGGAGGCGCAAAGGGTCCGAAGAGAGAGGAGGGCAAGGGCCGCCCCGTAGGAAGAGGAGGGAGCACTGGGAGGCGGCGTGGATCTGGGAGACGCGTGTGTGTGCGTGGGGTGAGGGAGAAGAGGATAGGGTTCCGTGAGAGAGAGAGAGAGGAGAGAGATGGTGGGCGGTGGGGCTGCGGTACTTACATATAAAACCGCAATGGCGCACGTCCTAAGCAATGCGCCATTAGTATTTTATAAAGTGTGTCATAGTTATTTTTCTGCCTCGAATCATTTTTTCTCAAATTTAGCAGTGGCGCACGGCACAAAATGTGCGCCATTAGTATCAAAAATAGCAGTAGCGCATCAGGGAAAAGTGCGTCATTACTATGTCCAGGAGTGGGTCAAAGCTTGGTCAAACATAGTAATGGCGCACTTTTTACTAGATGCGCCATTATTATTTTACGTACTAATGGAGCATTATGTATAGGTGCGCTATTACTATATAATAAATGGCGCACCGCATGTATAATGCACCATTAGTGTCTATATTATTTATAGCCTATTTTCTAGTAGTGTCGACTTCCCCACGAGGAAGCAAACAAAAGCACTCACACTTATCTTGACGGTATTTAGATTATCCATTTGAGTTGTCTAATAATCAAGTAAAGATCTCCAAGTAGTCCATAACCGCGGACACGGCTATTCAAATAGATCACTAACCCTGCAGGGGTGTACTTCTTCACATACATAGCTACCACTTACCGCCTAGAACTCGTCACCTTCAAGCGGTGTCGGCGAGGATAGTACCACGACACTTACCTCACGGCTCCAACTCTAGTCCAGGGGATCGCCTATCTGAGTATGTACCGCAATCAGGAATCCGGCCGAGGTTTCCGTTCAGGACCCTGACGATGTATGGACGGTCCGACAAGCCCACCTCGACGGATGGTGATGCGCTTGCCTAAACCGTGCTACGTTATGAAATCAAATAGAAGAACAATTAACCCATGTGAATCCTGGACCACAGTCGGGTGAGTTAATAGGTCGAGAGGGGTCAATGAGCCCAACATGTGGTAGTAATTTGTGTCTTGGATCACAACACAAGAACTCGGGGCCTAGGGCAGTGTAAATGAGACAACCCACTGTGTACTCCTACACAACCTCTCATTGTTCACCTTTGTTAGGATGACTTCACCAACACATTACCATTACATTGCATTGTTATCTACCATCCCGATACATCACCCAGATGGATCATCTTCATTGCATACAACTCTAGCATAGCATAAGCATAACATGGATGAAGGGCGACATGATGAACACAATCAATCCTGGATCTGCTAGGTTGAGGTTTGCTTAATACTGTGGCAGCAATGATAGGTGATGGTACGAGAGTTGACAGGTATAGTTTGCTTCCCCGGCAACAACACTTCATGCCCCTCATTGGTTACCCAAAGTGGAAGGTGAGATGTAGCGTACCAGTAGGACTCCAAGATCGACAAGTAGGTTGCAAGGAAACAATGGCACCGTTTTTAAGACAAAAGTTGCTTCCTTGACCTGGACCTGCACACATAGCAAATAACTTTGCTCCCAACGAGTACAGAGGAGTTGTCAATTCCTCTGGCCTTGTTGTTTACAAAGGATCAACGCAAGAGATAATAATAGTGGCAATGGAAAGTAAATAGAGCAGAAAATAAATAGCGGGTGTGTAAACAGTATTGGAAATATGGACCGGGGTCCTATGATGTTCATTAGTGACGTCTCTCTCCCAAAAGACGATAAAATATCCATGCAAGGTAAACAAATTACAGCTGGGAAATTGACATGATTATGTGCGCAAACCAATGCTAACTATGCTGTAAGGAAAGGAAGAGGCTCAAAAGCATGGGCGGTACACCAAGACAAGTAGACCGAAATCCATCTCCATCTACCTACTAATCATCCACCTTGAGATATCAATCCAGAACATCTCGCTGGTATTAAGTTGCGAATCCCACCCAAAGTGTAACCTCAAAGCAACAGACAACTGCATTAAAGAACTTTGCGTAAAGTAAACAATCCTTGCACCCGCAAGTACAAGCATCGTTGTTTTCTCCCTTGTGGCAACAACACATCCCCTAGACTCATGTTTCTGTCACTCAAGCTAGTCATCGGGGGGCATGAACCCACAATCATGCATAACGCTCCCTCTTGGAGTCACTACCTACTACTTGGCCAAAGCAATAAACAACAACGGAGAACATGCAAGAATTACTCAAGAACATAAATATAAAAGAGAAGAATCAAATAAATTACTCAAACACAATCTGAACATAGTCTCATAATCCATCAGATCCCAGCAAACTCAATATAGCAACATCAGAAAGATTACACATGTGCCTCGATCATGTAGGGCAGCTCACGAGGTCTAATCCATGAAGAACAAAGAGGGGAGGAGAACATCACATAGATATTGATCATAGACCCATGGTCCAAGGTGGACTACTCACGGTTCATCCGAGAAGCATCCATGGTGGTGGAGAAGCTCCTGGAGGTGGTTCCTCCCTCCGGCAGGGTGCCGGGAAGAGGTCTCCTAGTGCTCCTGATCTTTGAAGCGCGACGGCGGCGGAACAGAGGAGAGATCGCGAAAAAGGGTTCTGTCCCCGAGGGTTTCTCATCACGGGGAATAAATAGGCGAAGGGGGCAGCCAGAGGTGGGCCAGGGGCTCCAGGCGCCCCCCTGGCGCGGCCTAGGGGGTGGCCGCGCCAGGTGGCCGCCTGGGCCATCCCTGTCCCCCTCGGGCCCACTTTGGATCTTCTGAAAGGTTCCCATATGTTGATTTTTCCTAAATTTTTCCCGGAATTTTTCTGGCACTTTAAATAATGGAAAACCTGAAATAAAAAAACAACAAAAAACAGGAACTGGCACTGGGGTGCACTGAGTTAATAGGTTAGTCCAAATATGATCAAAAGTGTATGGAAGTTCATCAATATAATAGCAATATCACACAAAAGAGGCATGGAGCAAACAGAAATTATAGATACATTTTGGACGTATCAACATCCCCAAGCTTAATTCCTGCTCGTCCTCGAGTAGGTAAATGATAACAAGCATAATTTATTCGGTGACATGCTAACAACCATATAAGAACTTTTAAGTAAATCAATCAAGGCATGCAATTCAATTCAAGTCATAACAGGCAAGAGTCTATATTTAGCATTGAAACAAGAAACATAAGAACATAAAGGTGCAAGAGCTCTCGTTGTCCGCGACTCGAATGTCTCCAAATGGTGTTTGCGTGCAAGAAAGGGGATAGGGATATACGAGAAAAAAAGTATTTTTGTGTTGAGAACTTAATCTACTAAAGTTTCACACTTGGTATTCTTTGGAATCTTATCTTGGTTCATCCCCAGACCACTAGCCAGGTACAAGTCAAAATGATCCACTCCTTTTCGACATTTTGAGCACTCATGCAATGGATGAGCGTAAGCAAGAAAGTTGACACTTAGGATGGCAATGAGAGAATATGGTGGAGGAGGAAGTCAAAAAAGGTGAGAAAGGCTCACCTCAAGGAGGACAATCATAGGCGAGAGAAAGCCAAATGATAGATATGATGTGAGGAGTAGGGATTGTCATGCAACAGATGCACATATGAGCTAAGGTAAGCTCTCCAATGGAACTAGTTGGGGTGCATCCAACTTTCTTGCTCAAGAAGACCTAGAGCTCATTTGAGGAGGCTCATCATTGGAATATACAAACCAAGTTCTATAGTGTGAAGGTCCCCACATAGCTATATGCATGAATGATAATCTCTATGGAGTACAAGATATAAGAGGGAGTACGAGTGTGGATCTCTCAAAAGGAATAGTAGTGTGCCCCCTTCTCTCTTTTTATTTGTTTTTCTCTTTTTTCTATTTTTGTGTATTTTTTGGTGGCCTCAATGGCTCTTTCTATTTCTCTCATTTGTCCTCTTTGGGATCTTTTAATTTTGTCCTCTTTGGGATCTTTTGATTTTGTCCTCTTTGGGATGTTTTCCTCACTTTAGGGGAAACACTCTATATATTACAAGAAGTATAGAAATTCTTTCACACTTTACAAGAGTACTCAAATCATAAAGAATATGTAACTATCATGAAGTATGCAAATGTATGCCTCTGCCAGTGTAGCAGGATATGCAATGATACTAGCGTGTCATATAGCAATGATTAGGGCAAGGCCCAACTAGCATGCGGCTCATCGATCAAGCAAGTAGCATGTATGACATGAAGATCAAGTCATGAGAAGGTGGATGTTGCATGGCAATGTATCTCAGAAAGGCTATGGAAATGCCTTGATAGGTAGGTATGGTGGCTGTTTTGAGGAAGGATAAAATGAGGCTTATGATGACAGAGCGTATCATGCCAAGGGTTTAGATGTACCGGCGAAGGTGGACGCCAAATCTCGGAGTGAGAAGAAGGCAATGCACGGCACAGGAGAGGCTAAAAAAATATGGGAAGGTGGAAGTGTCAACTTTCGAATACTCACATTAGTCCGAAGAACTCATGCACTTATTATCGATAACTCTCAATCTAATAAGGAGGTTCACAAAGAGACAAGTACCCCGAGGAGGAGTGTATGGGGGTTTGGTTATCCTTGCGCATCCTCGACTCATGGTACGTGAGTGTACTCTAATATTCGATCCCTCCAAAGAGTAGTGATCCATCTAGTAGCTAAAGTTCTCAACTAATATTGTAAGTTTTTGAAAATAAACACGGATTGCCCAAAATACGACATCTATCACTAATAGGCTAAAGCTCTTGACACCAAAAGTCCAAACATTACTCAAAGCAATACCTAAAAAATATTGCAAGTTACTACTACAAAAGATTAGCAACCTCAATTACCTACTACAAGTCAAGACACAAAACTCAGTGCAGCATGCAAACTCTCTAAACAAGATAAACATGAAACTCAAGAGAGTTCTAGCAACAATCTAAAAAAATCTCTTAAAAAGATAAGCATAAAAACTAAGAGCTAAACATGACAGTAGCTATGAAAAAGATAAAGAACACACATAGCAAAGATAAGCATGAAAATCCTATGTGGTGTTCTAGAGTAGAGTGGAGCTTGGTTTTCTCCCACACAAAGAAAGCTGGGTTCTAACGTGTTATGAACAGCGAGCAAAGCTAAAGAAAACTAAAAAGGAAATAAAGAGCGAGACGCTCCAAGCATAGCACATAACGCATGAAGTGATAAAAATATAGTGAAACGAAAGACGAACTGATAATTGTTGATGAAGAAGGGGATGCATGGGGGCATCCCCAAGCTTAGACGCTTGAGTCTTCTTGAATATTTCTTGGGGGTGGACGGGGGCATCCCCAATCTTGAGCGCTTGACACTCCTGAATCTTCTTTCATCATCTTCCCTCGCACACTTGAAAACTCCCTTCATACATAACTCATTATAATCTGATTAGCGAGGTTAGTACCCACAATAAAATAATGGAGGTACTAGCTCCAACATCACATAAAGCATAGCAAGAGAAGTTATTCAACTTAATTTTAATCATAGGATGCCAACCATCTTCTAGCTTTCTAGGTATGGAGGCTTCTACCCTAAGCTTCTCCTCCCTAGCTTTAATGAGAGCATTAGTGATATGCTCCGTGAAGGCAAGATTAAGTGTGCTAGTGTGGGGGTCTCTAGACATCTTGTGAAGGAAACGAATAACTTCAGAAAGGGTGCAATTATCAAAATCAAGGTCACTAATATCAAGTAAAGTGGTAGTGGTGTCCTTTAGGCTCACTTGTTTGGTAGCTTCTATAGTCATAGGAATTTCTTCTTCTATGGTTGAGGTCATATCATCACCATTAATAGGTCCTATGGGACTAGGGGTGCATTGGGTGCTAAGACTTTGGATATCCTCAACAACTTGGATAGTAGCAACTGTGTGGTGTGTAGGAAGGCTCTTAATCCTATCTTCTTCCTCATTTTCTCTAGCCCATTTCTCTTTAAGTTTAGCCATCATTCTTATGTTTTCATTAATTTGCACTTGAATAGCGTTCATAGGAGTGAGCTTTCTCTCCTCAAGAGGAGAAGTTCTGATTTTAAGCAATTCTACTTCATGGGCTAAATTGTCTACCTTCGAGGAGAGATTATCTAATTTGTCTAGTTTTTCCTCTACACTCTTGTTGAAGGCTTTTTGGGTAGTGATGAAGTCTTTAAGCATACTCTCTAATTCAGAAGTGGAGTTCTTGGTGCTAGGATAAGTGTTGTTGTTCCCATAGTTGTTAGAGGGGAACGTTCTAGGATTGCTACCAAAATTACCCCTAAGGCATTATTATTGAAGTTGTTTCTAGAGATAAAGTTCACATCTACTTGGTCTTGAGCAATCGAAGAATTTAAAGGAACATCATGAGGATCAATAGTAGATTGCTTGGTAAGTAGAGACATAATCAAGTCAACCTTTTCATTTAGGGAGGAAATCTCCTCGATAGAGTTTACCTTCCTACTTGTTGGAGCTCTTTCGGTGTGCCATTGGGAATAATTAGTCATCATCTCATCGAGTAGTTTTGTGGCAGCACCAAGCGTTTTTGACATAAAGGTTCCTCCCGCGGCCGAATCTAGCAAGTTCCGCGAGGTAAAGTTCAAGCCTGCATAAAAAGTTTGGATAACCATCCAAGTAGTCAAACCATGTGTAGGGAAATTCTTAACAAGAGATTTCATGCGTTCCCAAGCTTGGGCAACGTGTTCATTATCCAATTGATTAAAATTCATAATATTACTCCTCAATTGGATAATCTTATCAAGGGGTAGTACTTCCTAATAAAAGAATCCTTGCACTTATCCCAAGAATCTATGTTATTCCTAGGAAAGGATTGAAACCAGATTTTAGCTCCTCCTCTCAAGGAGAAAGGAAAAAAGCTTAAGCTTAACAATATCACCGTCTACTTCTTTGTACTTTTGCATATCACAGAGTTCAACAAAATTATTTAAGTGAAAAGCAGCATCATCTCCAGCACCGGAGAATTGATCTTTCATAACAAGGTTCAGCAGAGCAGGTTTAATCTCATAAGAAGGTGCTGAAGTGGCAGGTGTAGCAATAGGAGTGTAGATAAAGTCACTATTGTTATGACTAGTGAAGTCACACAACTTGGTGTTCTCGGAGGAACCCATAGCAGCAGCAAGCAAGATAACTATTTTTTTTGATAAAGGACTCTAAAGCAAAAACTGAAAGGTAAACTAACAAGACTAAAAAGCAAAGATAAAGATAGTGTGCAACTCCCCTATCTTGAAGAGTGGATTCCCCGGCAACGGCGCCAGAAATTTCTTTTGATGGTACGAGAGTTGACATGTATAGTTTGCTTCCCCGGCAATAGCACTTCTCGCCCCTCGTTGGTAACCCAAAGTGGAAGGTGAGATGTAAAGTAGCAATAAAATTTCCCTTAGCGAAGATGCTAAGGTTGAGGATCGACCAGTAGGACTCCAAGATCGACAAGTAGGTGGCAAGGAAACAATGGCACTGTTTTTAAGACAAAAGTTGCTTCCTTGACCTGGACCTGCACACACAGCAAATAACTTTGCTCCCAACGAGTACAGAGGAGTTGTCAATTCCTCCGACCTTGCTGTTTACAAACGGAAAGTAAATAGAGCAAAAAATAAATAGCGGGTGTAAACAGTATTGGAAATATGTACCGGGGTCCTATGATGTTCACTAGTGATGTCTCTCTCCCAAAAGACGATAAAATAGCCATGCGAGGTAAACAAATTACAGCTGGGCAATTGACAGGATTATGTGCGCAAACCAATGCTAACTATGCTATAAAGAAAGGAAGAGGCTCAAAAGCATGGGCGGTACGCCAAGACAAGTAGACCGAAATCCATATGCATCTACCTACTAATCATCCACCTTGAGATATCTATCCAGAACATCTCGCTGGTATTAAGTTGCTGATACGGTGAGGATCTCTCACTCGTCGTTGGTTACCCCAAGTGGAAGGTGAGATGTAGCATAGCAGCAAATTTCCCCTATGTAGAGGATAGGGTTTGTCTCCCGTAGGACTCGAAGAGATACAAGAAGGTGGTAAAGTGAACAATGGCGCCGTTCACAACCTAGGTTGCTAAGTTCACCTGGACCTGCACACAGATACAGATAACTTTGCTCCCAACGAGTACAAAGGAATTGTCAATTCCTCTGGCCTTGCTGTTTACAAAGGATTAACGCAAAAGATAATGATAGTGATAGCAACTGAAAATTAAACTAAGGATGTAAACAGTGATATGAAGATGGACTGGGGTCCCGTGATTTTCACTAGTGATGTCTCTCTCCCAAAAGACGATAAAAGTGCTAGCAAGGTAAACAAATCGCAGTTGGGCAATTGACAGGATTATGAAGGCACCGCAATGCTAACTATGCTGCAAAGAAAGGAAGAGCTCAAAAGAAATGGGCAGTACGCCAAGGTAAGTAGACCGAAATCCATCTGCATCTACTACGAATCATCCACCTTGAGATATCTATCCAGAACATCTCGCTGGTATTAAGTTGCGAATCCCACCCAAAGTGTAAATCCAAAGCAACAGACAACTGCATTAAAAGAACTTTGCGTAAAGTACACAATCCTTGCATCCGCGGATACAAGCACCATTTTTTTTATCCCTGGTGGCAACAACACATCCCCTAGTCTCATGTTTCTGTCACTCAAGCTAGACATCAAGGGGCTGAACCCACAATCAAACATAACGCTCCCTCTTGGAGTTGCAACAAAATACTTGGCCAAAGTAAAATATGGCAACGGAGAACATGCAAGAATTTACTAGAGAACAAAATATAAAAGACAAGAACCAAATATATTACTCATCACAATCTGAACATAATCTCATAATCCATCAGATCCCAACAAACTTAGCATAGCAACGACAGAAAATTACAAAGGTGCCTCGATCATGTGAGGCGGCTCACGAGGTCTCGAAAGTGGAGGCAAAAAGAAGGGAGAGATAGATCACATAACTACTGGTCACGTACCCATGGTCCAAGGGGAACTACTCACGGTACATACGGGAGGCGTCCATGGCTATGGATGGTCTCCCGGAGGGGATAGCTTCTCCCGGCAGGGTGCCGGAGCAGCTTCTCCAGGCAGCCCCGATCTAGAAATGGCGATGGCGGCGGTACAGAGGCGAGATCGCGAAAGAGGGATCCGTCTTAGGGGTTTCCGTCACGGGGGGTTAAATATAGGCGAAGGGAGGCACCGAGAGGGGCCACGCCACCTGCCCTCCTGGCTTCCTGGTGGTGGCCCTCCTTCCCTCCTTTGGTGATTCCGGAAGCTTCCGTCGCGCTGATTATTTATCTGATTTTCCAGGATTTTTTGGAGCACTTTTAATGGCCGGAAAACCTGAAATACAAAAACAGCAGAAAACAGCAACTGGCAGCTGGGTGCACTGGGTTAATAGATTAGTCCAAATATGCTCAAAAGTGTATGAAAGTTCAAGCAAAACATGGCAAAGTCACACAAAACATGCATGGAGCAAGAAGAAATTATAGATACGTTTGGGACGTATCAACATCCCCAAGCTTAATTCCTGCTCGTCCTCGAGTAGGTAAATGATAACAAGCATAATTTCTGTGGTGACATGCCACACAACCATATAAGGACTTTTAAGTAAAGCAATCAAAGCATGCAATTCAATTCAAGTCTTAACAAGCAAGAGTCTATATTAGCATTGACACAAAGCAACAAAAGAACAAAAGGTGCAAGAGTTCTTGCTGTCCGTGACTCGAATGTCTCCAGATGTTGTTTGCGTGCAAGAAGGGATAGGGAAATACGAGAGAAAAATAAGGTTGTTCAGAACAACTATCTACTAAAGTTTCACACTTAGTATCCTTTGGATTCTTATCTTGACTCGTCCCCAGACCACTAGTCAGGTACAAGTCAAACTGATCCACCCCCTTCCGATATTTTGAGCACTCATGCAATGAATGAGCGTGAGAATGAAAGTTGACACCTAAACACTACTGGAAAAACGGATATAAATAATATGGACACTAATGGCGCACTATACATGTGGTGCGCCTTTACTATATAGTAAAGGCGCACTACATGTAGGTGCGCCATTAGTAACCTAAACAATAATGGCGCACCAGGTGAAAAGTGCGCCATTACTATGCTTGACCAAGGTTTGACTCATTCCTAAACATAGTAATGGCGCACTTCCTATAGGTGCGACATTAGTAAGTTGATATAGCAATGGCGCACCTAATAAAAAATGCGCCATTACTATGTTTGACCAAATTTAGTAATGACGCACCTCTGAAAATGCGCCATGACTATGATTTGTGATTGCCCGTCCACCGGCCCACCATCTCTCTCCTTTAACTCTCTCCCACTGAACCCTATCCATTCTCACTCACCACACACGTCTCTCGCCCTCGCCCCGGCCCCGATCTACGCCGCCTCCCAGTGCTCCCCCTCTTCCTGCGCGCCGGTGCTCGCGCCCCTGCCCTGCGCTCGTTTCAGTCCCCTCCATGGCTCCTCGTGTCAGTCGCGGCCAAGGAGCCCGAGCTCGACGGCGCCGACGCCGGATCTGGTATTGGTGGCTCGGGAGAGAGTGGTGACCCAACGCACCCACTCACCTCCTCTCTCCCTCTCACTCACCCGATGCGGCGCGACCACCGCCCCTCTCATCTTCTTTCCCTCGTTGGCGGCGCATCCCAATTCCCCATCGAGCAGGTGAGGCGAATTCGCTCCCAGATCCTTGTAATGGAGGCGTGGCTTCGAGCCGGCCTCGACCAAGGCAGGATCCCGGCCGGATCTGCGTTCACGCGGCCTTGACCTAGGGGGTCGAGGTGGACTCCTCCGCCGCTGAGGACCTGGTGAGAGGAGGGGGGCAGCACAGAGAGGATCCTTCTCAGGCGACGACGCAATCTCCGCGACTGTCCTCGCGTCCATGGACGAAAGGTACGGCGTGCGCACTCCGCCCTCTCCTTCTCCTGATTTCTGCTTCTCCGGCTCCTGATGTCCACCTCTTTTTGCTCCGGCTGCCTGCAGAAAAGAGAGATGATGCTGGAGGAGCTACGGCCGGACGGAGATTCCCTTTTTCCCTCCAATTTCTTCTCCATTCTGGATCGGATCCACACCCCTGTGTCTGGCTTCTTGATTGGATTCCTTTACTGAATAATCTATCTCCTTTTTCTGTGTAGAAATCTACCCTAGCTACATGCGGCTCGAGGCCCAGCAACAGCAGGCACAACAAGATGCAGAGATGGTAAGATTCTTGTGCAAGATGGATGCAAACGACTACAAAACACCCTCCTCAAAATAAAACGTATATGCTCACTAGTAGATTGATGAATCGAAATGCTGCAAAATAAATTGAGAGTGTTTTGACTATTTTTAGTTACCCAGGGCACAACTACATGATGACCATTTTTTTGTTTAACTTTTTGGTGCGTGTAATATTTCTTTAGGATTTTTTTTCTTGTATGAACCATGTACAGAAAGTTTAAATTTGCATGCTCAACATTTCCTGTTTAATACTGTTCGGGGCAGGTTTGTTTATTGTTTTTTCATTCTAGGGGAGAGCAAAATTTCTAGTTTGCCTGGACATTAGCAATGCAGGTTCCATCATGGTGTAGCCAGTTTTGTATCTCACTCATATTGCTCTATATTCATGGATAGATTCATTTCTTGCATCTTGTTAGTTACCACTCCTTTTTGTTAGCCAGCACAACAAGTTGTTATCTTGCTGGATGATGCCTAGTTGTCTCTGCTTTGCTCCTGGATTCTGTGTCCAATTAAGCTGTCGCGGTCAATTGGCTCAATTGGGCCTTCTTCAGGGTCAAATTAAACATTCAGAAATTAGCCATAATGTGGTACAGTCAGCAATTAAATGATCTGCTAGTCCTTCCTCTTTTCATGTGATCTAAGGTCATCCAACTTGATATTCTGGATGATGACTTTAGTTTTCTGTGAATCAAAAAATAAAATTTCTGTTTGTGAACTTATGTTTGCATTAGTGTTGTACCAATTCAGCATGCGCGTACATGTTTTTACATATCTACACATGCACTCTCTGGTAGAGTTAGTCAGCGAGTTAGTTCTATTTGATTGTAAATACACCCTTTTTACTACGATATTTTTAGGGATAATCTATGTAATTTCCAATTTAGTTTGTATTTCATGCCATGGCCATGACAACGTTAGTACCATTTCTATAACAGAGAAATTAGTAGAGAAAGAACACTCCCTCATTTTGAACCTTTTTATGCAGCAATGTCATAGCTGTCTTGGCATACAACTTATACTAATTGCTAGCATAAATGCTTTATTAGAATGTAGGGTCTGCTTATTTTGGTAGATTTTGCAGGGATAAAGTGGAGAAAAGGAAGAAAAGATTACTACAAGATTAGTTTAAGGATTTTTTTTACTTCCTTGTAATTTTCCTTTTATTCTATAATTGTAATGACATTGTAATATTCTTACTATAAACAAAATTATGATTCTATTATATTTTTTGTTTTTAAATTGTTTTTCTTTATACATTTTTTTTTTGTAAATTTGATTTTTTTTGTTTTCTAAATACATTTCTTGTGGCTTATGTCTTCCATTATTAGTGGCGCACCTCCCTTTATTAGTAGTGGCGCACCCATAAGGGTTAGTAATGGCGCACTTGGAGGGAATACTAGTGGAGCGCCTAAGGGTTAGTAATGGCGCACGACCTAGTGCGCCATTAGTAATTGAGTTAGTAATGGCGCACATATAGTGCGCCATTAAGTTAGTAGTGGCGTGCTAGTAATGGCGCACTTATAGTAATGGCGCACTATAAGTGTGCCATTACTAGAAAAAACTAGTGCGCCACTAATGTCCTGTTTTCTAGTAGTGAAAAGGCGAAACAGAATAATGTCCTGTTTTCTAGTAGTGAAAAGGCGAAACAGAAAGAAGGTGGAGGAGGAAGACAAAAAAGGTGTGAAAGACTCACATCAATGAGGACAATCATAGGCGAGAGAAGGCCATATGATAGATATGATGTGAGGAGTATGGATTGCCATGCAACGGATGCACATGTGAGTATAAAGCTCTCCAAGGGAACTAGTTGGGTTGCATCTAACTTGCTTGCTCAAGAAGACTTAGAGCTCGTTTGAGGAGGCTCATCATTGGAATATACAAGCCAAGTTCTATAGTGTGAAGGTCCCCACATAGCTATATGCGTGATGATGATCTCTATGGAGTACAAGGGATAGAGGATGAAGTAGTAGTGTGGATCTCTCAAAAGGAATAGTAGTGTGCCCCCTTCTCTCTTTTTATTTCTTTTTTTTTTGTATTTTTTGGTGGCCTCAAGGGCTCTTTCTATTTAACTGTCATTTGTCCTCTTTGGGATCTTTTGATTTTGTCCTCTTTGGGATCTTTTTCCTCACTTAGGGGCAACACTCTATATTTTACAAGAATATAGGAGATCTTTCACACTTTACAAAGGTACTCACATAAAGAACATAAAACTATCATGATGCAAAGGTATGACATGAGGATCAAGTCATGAGAAGATGGTTGTTGCATGGCAATGTATCTCGGAAAGGCTATGGAAATGCCTTGTAGGTAGGTATGGTGGCTGTTTTGAGGAAAGATATAAGGAGGCTTATGATGACAGAGCGTATCGTGCCAAGGGTTTGGATGCACCGGCGAAGTATGCGCCAACTCTCGAGATGAGAAAGGGCAATGCACGGTACCGAAGAGGCTAGAAAAAGTATAGGTGGGTGGAAGTGTCAACTTTTGAATACTCACATTAGTCCGAAGAACTCATGCACTTATTATCGGTAACTCTCAATCTAATCAGGAGGTTCACAAAGAGACAAGTACCCCGAGAAGGAGTGTATGGGGGTTTGGTTATCCTTGCGCATCCTCGACTCATGGTACGTGAGTGTTCTCTAATATTTGAACCCTCCAGAGGTTAGTGATCCATCTAGTAGCTAGAGTTCTCAACAGGGTTTTTGGTTTTCAAAAAACACACGGATTGCCCAAAATACGACATCTATCACTAATAGGCTTGAGCTCTTGACACCAAAAGTTCAAACATTACTCTAGTCAATACCTCAAAATTATTGCAAGTTACTACTACAAAGAGAAAAGCAACTTCAACTACCTACTTCTAGTCAAGACACAAAACTCAGTGCAACAGGCAAACTCTCTAACAAGATAAAACATGCAACCTATAGAAAGTTCAACCTAAAAAAAAGAAAATCTCTAGGAAAACTAAAGCACTACAACTAAACAGAACATCAGCTAAGAAAAGAAAAAGAACAACTCACAGCTAAAATAATAAGCATGCAAATCCTATGAGGAGTTCTAGTTCAAGCGGAGTGTGTAACTCTCCCACACAAAAGAAAGTAAGCTGGGATCTAACTTGTTAATACAACAGACAAAGCAAAAGAAAACTAAAAACAAAACCTAAGAGCGAGACGCTCAAAGAATAGCACATAACGCATGAAGTGATAAAAATATAGTGCAACGAGAGACGAACTGATAATTGTTGATGAAGAAGGGGATGCACGGGGGCATCCCCAATCTTAGACGCTTGAGTCTCCTTGAATATTTATTGGTGGTGCACATGGGCATCCCAAAGCTTGAGCGTTTGACACTCCAGGATCTTCTTTCATCATCTTCCATCGCACACTTGAAAACTCCCTTCATACATAACTCATTGTAGACTGATTAGAGAGGTTAGTACCCTAATAAAATAAATTTTCCTTTGCTGGAAATAAAGATAATCTTGAAGAGCTACTGTTTCTAAAGATTGCCAAAAAGTTTTTGCAAAGAAAAAGAAAGCTTAAGGTTTGCAAAAGTGAAGAGAAAGAAAACGTGGCAGAATCTGTGAAAAACAGAACAGAAGATAGAAACGAATTTTTTAGGGGTACTTTTGCAACTCAAATCAGAAAACTCAGAATATACGCAAGTTTCATAATTGTATAGAGCATGCTGTGTAAAAAATTCAGCTCAAAAAGATGAACTGGGGTTTTTCCATGATTTTTCTAGTCACGAGGACAGAATCTATTTTCTGGACAGCATGTCACAACTTTCACTTCCCTTGTCGTATGAGGCTATAAAAGGCACAAAGATTGAAAAGTAAAGATACAATGATGTGGCTACAGTAGTAACAATCATAAAGTCCACTAATAACAGAAGAAAAGAAAAAAGAAAAACCTAAATTCGTTGCGGGCTGCCTCCCGAAAGCGCTTCTTTAGAGCCATTAGCTAGGCTTAAAGAAAATAGATCAAGTTGTATCCATTGAACCATCATCAAGATCATAAAAAAGCTCTTCAATAGCACAACTAGTCTTAATAGGTTTCTCAAACAAAGGACGAATGAAAATGCTTCTTGGAATAAAATCAAAAGGAGGGAAATCAATTGAAGTTTCATTAAAGTTAAAGATAGGTGCCTCCTCCAAAGTTTTCACCGTTTCAACTCTTTTGGCAATAGGTGTGTTTGCTTTAGCTCGAGGAACCTTGGGGACGTAAACGAACTTAGGTTCCTTCTTTGCTGGAGTTTCATCCTTTTTGGTTTTGATTGAGGAAAAGGTAGTTCCTAAAGTTTCAATAAGTTCCTCAATCTTTTCTGTCCTAGAAGACTTCTCATCAAGGGATTTGATAGTCTCCAAAGTTTTGATATATTTCTGCATGGAGTTATCTAACATATTCAAATTACCTTGAATCTTACGATCCAACTCATTCACCCTATCGATACTTGGCATCTCTAGCTCTATTTTTTCAAGTTTTCTCATAATGTGAGCTAAAGTAATGTCCTCCTTAATACTAACAACTGGGAGACTTCCAACAAGATTTTCAACAACATTAAGGGCTTCCCAAACTGGGGACTCTACAAAGTTCCCATTAATAGCAGTGTCTAAAAGAAACCTATTCCAAGAAGTGATCCCAACATAAAAGTTTCTAAGCAAGATAGTAGTGGATTGCTTCTTGGTGGCACTTTTTTGAGAATCATTAATTCTATACCAAGCATCTTTCAAACTTTCACCACCTCTTTGAGTAAAGGTAAGTACTTCTGCCTCAACAAAGGCAAAAGGACCAGCCATAGTGGTAACTACTAACAAGGTAACATGTATTTTTGGTATTTTTGATAAGGGAAACAAAAGTAAAAATTGAAAGGTAAACTAACAAGACTAAAAAGAAAAGATAAAAGATAGTGTGCAACTCCCCTATCTTGTAGACTGGAGTCTCCGGCAACGGCGCCAGAAATTGGCTTGATACGGTGAGGATCTCTCACTCCTCGTTGGTTACCCCAAGTGGAAGGTGAGATGTAGCGTAACAGCAAATTTCCCCTATGTAGAGGATAGGGTTTGTCTCCCGTAGGACTCGCAGAGATACAAGAAGATGGTAAAGTGAACAATGGCGCCGTTCACAACCTATGTTGCTAACTTCACCTGGACCTGCACACAGATACAGATAACTTTGCTCCCAACGAGTACAGAGGAGTTGTCAATTCCTCTGGCCTTGTTGTTTACAAAGTATTAACGCAAAAGATAATGATAGCGATAGCAACTGAAAAGTACACTAAGGATGTAAATAGTGATATGAAGATGGACCGGGGTCCCGTGATTTTCACTAGTGATGTCTCTCTCCCAAAAGACGATAAACGTGCTAGCGTGGTAAACAAATCACAGTTGGGAAATTGACAGGATTATGAAGGCCCCGCAATGCTAACTGTGCTGCAAAGAAAGGAAGGGCTCAAAAGCAATGGGCAGTACGCCAAGGCAAGTAGACCGAAATCCATCTGCATCTACTACGAATCATCCACCTTGAGATATCTATCTAGAACATCTCGCTGGTATTAAGTTGCGAATCCCACCCAAAGTGTAAATCAAAAGCAATAGACAACTGCATTAAAAGAACTTTGCGCAAAGTAAACAATCCTTGCATCCGCGGATACAAGCACCGTTGTTTTATCCTTGGTGGCAACAGCACATCCCCTAGTCTCATGTTTCTGTCACTCAAGCTAGACATCAAGGGGCTGAACCCACAATCAAGCATAACGCTCCCTCTTGGAGTTGCAACAAAATACTTGGCCAAAGTAAAATACGGCAACGGAGAACATGCAAGAATTTACTAGAGAACAAAATATAAAAGAGAAGAACCAAATATATTACTCATCACAATCTGAACATAGTCTCATAATCCATCAGATCCCAACAAACTCAGCATAGCAACGGCAGAATATTACAAAGGTGCCTCGATCATGTGAGGCAGCTCACGAGGTCTCAAAAGTGGAGGCACAAAGAAGGGAGAGATAGATCACATAGCTACTGGTCACGGACCCATGGTCCAAGGGGAACTACTCACGGTACATACGGGTGGCGTCCATGGCTATGGATGGTCTCCCGGAGGGGGTAGCTTCTCCCGGCAGGGTGCCGAAGCAGCTTCTCCAGGAAGCCCCGATCTAGAAACGGTGGTGGCGGCGGTACAGAGGTGAGATCGTGAAAGAGGGATCCGTCTTAGGGGTTTCCGTCACGGGGGGTAAATATAGGCGAAGGGAGGCACCGAGAGGGGCCACAGGGCAGTCAGGAGGGTCCCAGGGTGGGGCTGCACCACCTGCCCTCCTGGCTGCCTGGTGGTGGCCCTCCTTACCTCCTTTGGTGATTCCGGAAGCTTCCATCGTGCTGATTTTTTATCTGATTTTCCCAGATTTTTTGGAGCACTTTTAATGTCCGGAAAACCTGAAATACAAAAACAACACAAAATAGCAACTGGCAGCTGGGTGCACTGCGTTAATAGATTAGTCCAAATATGCTCAAAAGTGTATGAAAGTTCAAGAAAAACATGGAAAAGTCACTCAAAACATGCATGGAGCAAGCAGAAATTATAGATATGTTTAGGACGTATCAGTTGCGAATCCCACCCAAAGTGTAAACTCAAAGCAACAGACAATTGCATTAAAGAACTTTGCGTAAAGTAAACAATCCTTGCACCCGCAAGTACAAGCACCGTTGTTTTCTCTCTTGTTGCAACATCACATCCCCTAGACTCATGTTTCTGTCACTCAAGCTAGTCATCGGGGGGCATGAACCCACAATCATGCATAACGCTCCCTCTTGGAGGCACTTTCGGGACCCGGGGTTAGCGTATGCAAGTCCCGCTACGACATAGACATATGGAGAGCCGAGAACCGTACCCACTTGTCTAAGCAGACAAGGCCAAGCACAGAACGTTCTCGGAAAGCATCGTACGTGAGGGGCATCCCATCCAGGCCAGATGATCAACTGAGATGGGTCCTCATCGTCCGCACACAAGTCTAAATGATATGGGTGATGAACTCCCATATTCACAGACAAGTGGCCTCAACCATACTATCGACTATCTCATAACTCTTACATAGACTTACTCCAACCCGATCACTTAGTCGGGGTCTAGGGCGGGCTCGATCATACATCAAAGTGTGCACGAGACAGAGTCTCGAACAATCGCATCGCGATGCCCCAAGCTGCGCACATCTAAGGGCCACTTGGTGTATAAAATACCGCCAGCCAGATCACAACTAAGGTCTCGAAAACCCATACAAAGACATGCATGTTATAACCATACACGCAGCACACATGCCTTGTATGAACAACAGGTATCATTGCAATTCTCTACAAAGTATACATATTTATTGATAACTCTTACAGAGTGCACACAGAGATCACAAGCATGTGATCCAACATTACAACAGACAAGCAGAAGCAAAGTAGGTCTGAGTACAGACAAGTTTAACAAATGGCTTAGAGAAGCCTTATCTAAAAACAAGCCCTCCACGAGGGAACCAGTCTTCTGACTGGGACTACACTAGCTTGGTCTTGGTCTGAGTCTTCATTCTTCGAGCTTCGGTTAGAAGCCACCATCGGGGTCGGTGGGTTCATCTAAAACATAGAATAAGCAAACGTGAGTAGAAATTCGTACTCAGCAAGACGTACGTAGGAGCTATACTACTCATGCACATGTATCAAGGTAAAGGGAGGTGGGGTTTCACTTGCAGAAGTGCCAGCTTTGACTTGGCTAGTCCTGAACTACGAGTACCAGACTTGAGGTAAGAAGCGTACACGAGTCCACTACTTTCTCCAACCAATTACACCACTATGGTGCCTTCCTCGACTTCCCCACGAGAAAGCACGCCATAGCACTCACACTTATCTTGGTGTGTTTTAGAAGTATCCAGTTCAAGTTATCTAATAATCAAGCTAAGCTTTCCAAGCAGTCCTTAACCATGGACGCGGCTATTCGAATAGTTTTGTTAACCCTGCAGGGGTGTACCGCTACACACACACACTCATCAGTTACCGCCTGGGAGTGGGACCCTTCAAGCGGGTACTGGCGAGGATGTTGCCACGACACTTCGCCCACAGCTCCGTTCTAGTCCAGAGAGTCACCTATCTGAGGGGGATCCGTATGGAAGTCCGGCCGAGGTTCCAGTACAGCCTCAAACGATGTGTGCAGGGTCCCAAGCCGGTCTTGAAAAGCCGTTCATCCACTTCGTAGACCGTGCCACAGCCCTACCAGAACTCCGAACTAATGCGACTCCTGGGGTTCGAACGGGGTGAGGTACTAGGTCAAGAGGGGTCAGTGAGCCCAATGTGTGGTTGTACTCTTCTTCTTGGATCACCACACAAGAACTCGGACTTAAGGCGGTGTTCAACGAGACAACCCACTGTGTACTCCTACACAGCCTCTCATCGTTCACCTTGTATTAGGGTAGATTCACCAACATAGTTTCACTTTCATCAACACCATGTTCACTATCATCACGACTCACATCAAAAGCAACCTCATTGTACCACTAAGCATGCAATAAGCAGTAACAGTTGCAGGGGCCACATGATATCAACCAACTCCTACATCTGCTAGGATTGTGTTTTGCTTACTACTGTGACAAGATGATAGGTCATGCAACGGATATGGGTTCAACTATGCGGTAGAAACGTTATCATGGTGATCATCCTAAACAATGCATAAGCGAGACATGAGAGGGAAGTGGGATTTTATCGACATGATCAATGGGGGTTTGCTTGCCTTGCTGACGAGGTTTCGATAACGGTGCCTTCAACGAAGGGGGTGGCCTCGGGTTCCGGCTCCACTTCTATCAGCAACATGACAATCATAGGATCAACATAATGTACAATGCACAATCACATGAAAAAGATTGTAATGGTGATGTTCATGGTACTGATGTGTTGAGCATTCCATTTAAAAGGAGTATATTGCATTTGAAATGCAAATTCAAACTCCATTTGATTTATCGATGAAATTCAAATGCATTTGAATGCATGAAAGTTTATTTGAAAAGGTTGAGCATGAAGTGATGTGGTATAGTTGAGATAAAGATTCTGATGTGTGGATGAATCCATCTAAAATAAATGTGTTGCAAAGTCATTTGCAAATTCACTCCAAATTTGAATTTGAAAAGGATCCATATGCATGTTTGCTACTGTTCCCCCATTTTAAAATGGTCAAACATAGAAACAAGTTGCATATTCATAATCCTTGTATTTTTCTGATAATTTTAGACATATTATTTGTCCAATTTGGAGTTAAAATGAATTTTCTATGAATTATTGAAGTTTAAGCTATTTTCTGGAATTTTCTCTGTTTTCTTTTATTTCTTTAAATCTCTGGAAATGATTTATTGCATCATGCTGACGCAGTGCTGATGTCACCAGGGGGCTGACATGTGGGTCATGTCTGTCAGTGACAGTGGGGTTAAACCCGTTTTAATTAGAGTTAACTGAGAGGGTTAAGGGTTGGGGGCCCCACCTGTCATAGGGGATTAGGGGGGTTTAGCTCGGGGGTTAGCTGCTAATGGCGAGGGTCACCGGAGTCTCGCCGGAGACTCGCCGGAGTTGGGGTTTTTGGCACGGGAGGGGGTCTGGCTGGTACGGGCGCGTAGCTCGTGAGCTTCCGCATCCACTGGAGTTGTCGGGGGCCAAAGACATGGCCTCTAGCCACGGCTAGGCCAAAGCTGCGGCGGCCGGCGTACTGCTTCTGCGAGGAACGGCGAAACGGGCACGGGGTAGAGCGGGGGATAGGGCGGAATGGAGAGGAGCTCACCCCGAGTAGGTTGCGCAGCTCGTCGGGGCCGGGGGTTGCTCGACGGCGACGAATTCCAGCAATGGCGCACGACGGACGTGGTGGAGGAAGTTGATGCGAGCGACGTCTCCAAAGGGCTTCGGCTCGATTCGTTGCGGACGGTCAGCAAGTAGACGGTGGCGAGTCTGCTGGACACCTCGGCGAAGCTTAAGGAAGACGACGGCCACGTGGGTGCGGCGGCGCGCTCCGGCGCGAGCTTCGGGCGGCGAACAGAACGGCGAAGGGAGAGGGGGGAGGTGATCCAGAGGAGGGGGAAATGAAAGGGGGCTTCGAGGCGGCCTCCCAGGCGAGGAGATGAGGTCCAGGGGGGGCTGGAAGCCTCTCGGCGTCGAGGTGGCGCTGTGGCCACGCTCTGCCTCCACCGAGCAGCTTGGAGCTGCGGGGAGGTAGACGACAAGGCGTCTGGGGTGGGCTGGGCCGGCTAGGGGAGTGGGCCTTTGCCCTCGGCGCAAGGTAAGTCTCTGCTTTCCTTTTCTTTTTATTTTATTTTCTGCAATATGTTTGACCTAGCTAACAAAATAGCTAGGCATTTTATTAAATGACAATATTTTTTATATGGCCTCATTAAATATAGAGCTATCCACTTATAAAATTTGAGCATTTTTAAAATTCAAATAATTTGAACTTTAATTCAAATAGGGGTTTTTGAATTAATGCATGCTCCTGTTTGAATATTTGAAAAATCCATTAGCATGGGGTGGGTCCCACATCACTTGATATGTGATCACACTCATTTATAGGACTTTTCAAAAATGCAAAAGGAATTTTTGGAGAAACTTTTTATCTGGCCTTTTGAATTAATTCATCTGGGGTGTTCTCTCTCCCATTTTGATTTCTTTTGAAAATTTTAACATGATGCAAAGGCCTAAGCTTACCCTAGCACATACCTAACTTGGGGTTGTGACAACTCGCCCCCACTCAAAAGAATCTCGTCCCGAGATTCAGAAGTCCGCGGGAGGAAGGAGGGGTACTCGGCACGGAGACGGTCTTCTCTTTCCCACGTGGCTTCTCTCTCAGAGTGGTGTGACCACTGAACTTTCAGAAACTTGATCTTATTTCGGCGAGTGACACGCTCTGCTGAATCAAGAACACGAACGGGGTATTCTCGATAAGAAAGGTCATCTTGGAGATCAAACGTTTCATGGTCGACTTCGCGGATGGGGTCCTTGAAGCAACGCCTAAGTTGTGACACATGGAATACATCATGTACTCGGGAAAGGTGCGGGGGTAGTTCAAGTTGGTAGGCAACTTCTCCACGTTTAGGAAGAATGCGGAAAGGTCCGATGTAACATGGGGCCAACTTGCCTTTGATACCGAATCTTTGGGTTCCCTTCAGAGGAGTAACCCGGAGGTAAGCCTTCTCATCCAGATTGTAGCTTTCTTGCCTATGATGACGATCATAGTAGCTTTTCTGATGAGACTGGGCGGCTTTCAATCGATCACGAACAATGCGAACTTGCTCTTCTGCTTCCTTGATCATATCCGGTCCAAAGAGTTCTCTTTCACCGGTTTCTGACCAGTTTAGGGGTGTTCGACATCGTCGTCCATAAAGGAGTTCAAAAGGAGCCATGTTCAGACTAGATTAAAAACTATTGTTATAAGCAAATTCGGCGAATGGAAGAGACTTCTCCCAATTCTTTCCGAATGAGATAACACAAGCTCTGAGCATGTCTTCAAGAATTTTCTTAACCCTTTCGACTTGACCGCTAGACTGAGGATGGAAAGCCGTACTAAAGGAGAGATAAGTTCCCATAGCAGGTTGGAAGCTTCCCCAAAATCTAGAGGTGAAAAGGCTACCACGACCAGAATTGATTTCCAAAGGAACACCATGAAGAGACACAATTCTAGAGACGTACAAGTCCGCTAACTGACTAGCAGTTATAGACTCGCGTACTGGAAGGAAGTGAGCAACTTTGGAAAGCCTATCTATGACAACGAAGATGGCATCGTTTCCTTTCTGGGTTTTTGGAAAGCCGATGATGAAGTCCATACCGACTTTTTCCCATTTCCACTCGGGAATAGGCAAAGGTTGAAGTGTACCAGCAGGTCTTTGGTGTTCTGCCTTAATGCGACGACAAACATCACATTCAGCAATAAATCGAGCAATGTCTCTCTTCATCCTAGTCCACCAAAATCTCTGGCGTAGATCTCGGTACATTTTTGTGCTACCGGGATGAATTGAGAGGGGTGTGTCATGGGCTTCTTTGAGGATGAGTTGCCTTAGTTCCCTATTCTTAGGTACTACCAAACGATTTTCAAAGAATACCGTTCCTTTACAATCTGTGGAGAAACATTTAGCAACTCCGCTAGCAATGTTCTCCTTGATCCGGCGAACACCTCGTGCACGCCGTTGGGAAACTATGATTTGATCCTCAAGGGTTGGTTTCGCCACCAAGTTGAAAAGAGATCCATGAGGAATAATCTCGAGATTAAGCTTTCGAAATTCCTCATGAAGAAGTGGTTGATACTGTTGTAACATGAGGTTGTTACAATACGACTTACGACTTAGTGCATCAGCCATGACATTGGCCTTGCCTGGGGTGTAAGAAATTCCTACGTCGTAATCTTTTATCAACTCAATCCAGCGTCTTTGCCTGAGATTAAGATCTAGTTGGGTGAATATGTACTTGAGGCTTTGGTGGTCGGAATAGATCTCACAACGATTACCAAGGAGGTAATGTCACCAAGTTGTTAGGGCATGAACTACGATAGCGAGTTCAAGGTCATGGGTAGGATAGTTCTCTTCATGTGGCCGCAACTGGCGTGAAGCATAAGCTACCACATGTCGATCTTGCAGAAGTATGCATCCTAACCCTTGCCGTGATGCGTCACAATAGATCTCGAAATCCTTTTTGGTGTCTGGAGGTGCAAGTACGGGTGCAGAAGTCAATCTTCTTTTTAGATCTTGAAAGCTTTCCTCGCACTTGGGAGTCCATAGGAATTTCTTATCTTTCTTGAGGAGTTCAGTAAGAGGATTTGCAACTTTAGAAAAGTTCTCGACGAAGCGGCGGCAATAGCTGGCTAGGCCAAGAAAACTCCTAACTTGCTTAACCGATTCAGGTGGAGTCCAGTCAAGGACGGCCTGAACTCTCTCGGGATTCACAGCAATGCCTTTTGCAGAAATCATGTGGCCTAAGTAGGTCACTTCTGGTAGCCAAAATTCACACTTGGAGAATTTAGCATACATGCGATGCTCTCTAAGTTTCATCAATACCAGCCTTAGGTGTTCGGCATGTTCTTCTTTGTTCTTCGAGTAGATGAGAATGTCATCGAGATAAACCACAACAAATTTATCTAGGTACTCCATGAAGATCGAATTAATCATGCGTGAGAAAGTGGCGGGGGCTTTGGTTAAACCAAAGGACATGACGATGTACTCGTAAAGACCATAACGAGTAGTGAAAGCCGTCTTGGGAATATCCTCGTTTCTGATTTTAATTTGATGATAACCTAATCTCAAGTCCATCTTGGAGAAGACAGAGGATCCAGCAAGTTGATCATAAAGATCATTGATCCTGGGCAGTGGGTACTTGTTCTTTATCATCGCTAGATTTAGTGGGCGATAGTCTACGGACATCCTTTCTGTTCCATCTTTCTTCGTTACGAACAGAACGGGGCAACCCCATGGCGATGAGATAGGGCGGATGAAGCCTTTTTCCAACAAAGCTTCAAGTTGGGTTTTAAGCTCAGCTAACTCACGTGGGGCCATTTTGTATGGGCGTCTGGAAATTGGTGCGGTTCCTGGGGCAAGATCTACAATGAATTCTACACACCTGTCGGGTGGCATTCCCGGCAGCTCTTCAGGAAAGACATCCGGGAAGTCACGAACCACCGGAACATCTTCAAGGTCGGGAAGGGGAAGCACATTCAAAGAATGCACCTGGGTTCTTGTTCTTGGCGAGGAATAATCTATTGTCTGGCCTGAAGGATGTGTAAGTCTAACTGACTTGGCTTTACAATCAAGAAAAGCATGTTGTCTTGATAACCAATCCATACCAAGGATGACATCAATGTCTGAAGACTTGAGGGCTATGAGTGAAGCAAGGAATACTAAACCCTCAATTGCAATTTGATTGCCATGGCTTACTCTATTAGTTTTCCATTTGGAACCAGGAGTTTGAATGATCATAGGGGTGAACATTTCTTCAAAGGACACATCATGCCGAAGTGCATAACTCTCCGACATGAATGAGTGAGATGCTCCTGGTCGAAAAGAACAGAAGTGGGAACAAAATTGACTGGGAGCGTACCAAGAATGACGTCAGAAGTACCATCAGTTTCCTCAGCTGAGATTTGGTTCACACGTCCAAGATTTGTGGAAGTGAAAGGCTTGGCGGTGGAAACCTTCGGGGGTGGTTTGGCACGAACAGTGGGTTTTCCTTTGGCATGGGGTGGAGCATTTTGGTTGACGGGGCACTCACGAGAGTAGTGACCAGGCTGGCCACATCTGAAGCAGGCTCCAAAGATAGTGCGGGGAGCTGGGTTGTTTGGTGGAGCTGGTGGACGAGGAGGCACAAGGGATGGCCTCAGTGGGTTGTTTTGGTGGATCAAACTGTTAGGAATCCAGATCATGCGCTTCTGAGGGCGTGAACTGGAAGAAGGGGCAAGCTCAAGAGCATGCTTGCGAGACTTCTCAAAAACTTCATTGCCATGCTCAGCTCTGAAGGATCTGTTGACTAAATCCTCAAAGGTGGCAAACTCAAGGAGGTTGAGATCATGACGAAGGATGGACCCGGGGTTAGCGTATGCAAGTCCCGCTATGACATAGTCATATGGAGAGCCGAGAACCGTACCCACTTGTCTAAGCAGACAAGGCCAAGCACAGAACGTTCTCGGAAAGCGTCGTACGTGAGGGGCATCCCATCCAGGCCGGATGATCAACTGAGATGGGTCCTCATCGTCCGCACACAAGTCTAAATGATATGGGTGATGAACTCCCATATTCACAGACAAGTCGCCTCAACCATACTATCGACTATCTCATAACTCTTGCATAGACTTACTCCAGCCCGATCACTTAGTCGGGGTCTAGGGCGGGCTCGATCATACATCAAAGTGTGCACGAGACAGAGTCTCGAACAATCGCATCGCGATGCCCCAAGCTGCGCACATCTAAGGGCCACTTGGTGTATAAAAGACCGCCAGCCAGATCACAACTAAGGTCTCGAAAACCCATACAAAGACATGCATGTTATAAACATACACGCAGCACACATGCCTTGTATGAACAACATGTATCATTGCAATTCTCTACAAAGTATACATCTTTATTGATAACTCTTACAGAGTGCACACAGAGATCACAAGCATGTGATCCAACATTACAACAGACAAGTGGAAGCAAAGTAGGTCTGAGTACAAACAAGTTTAACAAATGGCTTAGAGAAGCCTTATCTAAAAACAAGCCCTCCACGAGGGAACCAGTCGTCTGACTGGGACTACACTAGCTTGGTCTTGGTCTGAGTCTTCATTCTTCGAGCTTCGGTTAGAAGCCACCATCGGGGTCGGTGGGTTCATCTAAAACATAGAATAAGCAAACGTGAGTACAAAGTCGTACTCAGCAAGACTTACGTAGGAGCTATACTACTCATGCACATGTATCAAGGTAAAGGGAGGTGGGGTTTCACTTGCAGAAGTGCCAGCTTTTACTTGGCTAGTCCTGAACTACGAGTACCAGACTTGAGGTAAGAAGCGTACACGAGTCCACTACTTTCTCCAACCAATTACACCACTATGGTGCCTTCCTCGACTTCCCCACGAGAAAGCACGCCATAGCACTCACACTTATCTTGGTGTGTTTTAGAAGTATCCAGTTCAAGTTATCTAATAATCAAGCTAAGCTTTCCAAGCAGTCCTTAACCGTGGACGCGGCTATTCGAATAGTTTTGTTAACCCTGCAGGGGTGTACTGCTACACACACACTCATCAGTTACCGCCTGGGAGTGGGACCCTTCAAGCGGGTACCGGCGAGGATGTTGCCACGACACTTCGCCCACAGCTCCGTTCTAGTCCAGAGAGTCGCCTATCTGAGGGGGATCCGTATGGAAGTCCGGCCGAGGTTCCAGTACAGCCTCAAACGATGTGTGCAGGGTCCCAAGCCGGTCTTGAAAAGCCGTTCATCCACTTCGCAGACCGTGCCACAGCCCTACCAGAACTCCGAACTAATGCGACTCCTGGGGTTCGAACGGGGTGAGCTACTAGGTCGAGAGGGGTCAGTGAGCCCAATGTGTGGTTGTACTCTTCTTCTTGGATCACCACACAAGAACTCGGACTTAAGGCGGTGTTCAACGAGAAAACCCACTGTGTACTCCGACACAGCCTCTCATCGTTCACCTTGTATTAGGGTAGATCCACCAACATAGTTTCACTTTCATCAACACCATGTTCACTATCATCACGACTCACATCAAAAGCAACCTCATTGTACCACTAAGAATGCAATAAGCAGTAACAGTTGCAGGGGCCACATGATATCAACAAACTCCTACATCTGCTAGGATTGTGGTTTGCTTACTACTGTGACAAGATGATAGGTCATGCAACGGATATGGGTTCAACTATGCGGTAGAAACGTTATCATGGTGATCATCCTAAACAATGCATAAGCGAGACATGAGAGGGAAGTGGGATTTTATCGACATGATCAATGGGGGTTTTCTTGCCTTGCTGACAAGGTTTCGATAACGGTGCCTTCAACGAAGGGGGTGGCCTCGGGTTCCGGCTCCACTTCTATCAGTAACATGACAATCATAGGATCAACATAATGTACAATGCACAATCACATGAAAAAGATTGTAATGGTGATGTTCATGGTACTGATGTGTTGAGCATTCCATTTAAAAGGAGTATATTGCATTTCAAATGCAAATTCAAACTCCATTTGATTTATCGATGAAATTCAAATGCATTTGAATGCATGAAAGTTTATTTGAAAAGGTTGAGCATGAAGTGGTGTGGTATAGTTGAGATAAAGCTTCTGATGTGTGGATGAATCTATTTAAAATAAATGTGTTGCAAAGTCATTTGCAAATTCACTCCAAATTTGAATTTGAAAAGGATCCATATGCATGTTTGCTACTGTTCCCCCATTTTAAAATGGTCAAACATAGAAACAAGTTGCATATTCATAATCCTTGTATTTTTCTGATAATTTTAGACATATTATTTGTCCAATTTGGAGTTAAAATGAATTTTCTATGAATTATTGAAGTTTAAGCTATTTTCTGGAATTTTCTCTGTTTTCTTTTATTTCTTTAAATCTCTGGAAATGATTTATTGCATCATGCTGACGCAGTGCTGATGTCACCAGGGGGCTGACATGTGGGTCATGTCTGTCAGTGACAGTGGGGTTAAACCCGTTTTAATTAGAGTTAACTGAGAGGGTTAAGGGTTGGGGGCCCCACCTGTCATAGGGGATTAGGGGGGTTTAGCTGCTAATGGCGAGGGTCACCGGAGTCTCGCCGGAGACTCGCCGGATTTGGGGTTTTTGGCATGGGAGGGGGTCTGGCTGGTACGGGCGCGTAGCTCGTGAGCTTCCGCATCCACTGGAGTTGTCGGGGGCCAAAGACATGGCCTCTAGCCACGGCTAGGCCAAAGCTGCGGCGGCCGGCGTACTGCTTCTGCGAGGAACGGCGAAACGGGCACGGGGTAGAGCGGGGGATAGGGCGGAATGGAGAGGAGCTCACCCCGAGTAGGTTGCGCAGCTCGTCGGGGCCGGGGTTTTCTCGACGGCGACGAATTCCAGCAATGGCGCACGACGGCCGTGGTGGAGGAAGTTGATGCGAGCGACGTCTCCAAAGGGCTTTAGCTCGATTCGTTGCGCACGGTCAGCAAGTAGACGGTGGCGAGTCTGCTGGACACCTCGGCGAAGCTTAAGGAAGACGACGGCCACGTGGGTGCGGCGGCGCGCTCCGGTGCGAGCTTCGGGCGGCGAAGGGAGAGGGAGGAGATGATCCAGAGGAGGGGGAAATGAACGGGGGCTTCGAGGCGGCCTCCCAGGCAAGGAGATGAGGTCCAGGGGGGCTGGAAGACTCTCGGCGTCGAGGTGGCGTCGTGGCCACGCTCTGCCTCCACCGAGCATCTTGGAGCTGCGGGGAGGTAGACGACAAGGCGTCTGGGGTGGGCTGGGCCGGCTAGGGGAGTGGGCCTTCGCCCTCGGCGCAAGGTAAGTCTCTGCTTTCCTTTTCTTTTTATTTTATTTTCTACAATATGTTTGACCTAGCTAATAAAATAGCTAGGCATTTTATTAAATGACAATATTTTTTATATGGCCTCATTAAATATAGAGCTAGCCACTTATAAAATTTGAGCATTTTTAAAATTCAAAGAATTTTAACTTTAATTCAAATAGGGGTTTTTGAATTAATCCATGCTCCTTTTTGAATATTTGAAAAATCCATGAGCATGGGGTGGGTCCCACATCACTTGATATGTGATCACACTCATTTATAGGACTTTTCAAAATTGCAAAAGGAATTTTTGGAGAAACTTTTTATCTGGCCTTTTGAATTAATTCATCTGGGGGGTGTTCTCTCTCCCATTTTGATTTCTTTTGAAAATTTTAACATGATGCAAAGGCCTAAGCTTACCCTAGCACATACCTAACTTGGGGTTGTGACAGGCACTACCTACTACTTGGCCAAAGCAATAAACAACAACGGAGAACATGCAAGAATTACTCAAGAACATAAATATAAAAGAGAAGGATCAAATATATTACTCAAACACAATCTGAACATAGTCTCATAATACATCAGATCCCAGCAAACTGAACATAGCAACAACAGAAAGATTACATATGTTCCTCGATCATGTAGGGCAGCTCACGAGGTCTAATCCATGAAGAATAAAGAGGGGAGGAGAACATCACATAGCTACTGATCATAGACCCATGGTCCAAGGTGTACTACTCACGGTTCTTCCGGGAAGCATCCATGGTGGTGGAGAAGCTCCCGGAGGTGGTTACTCCCTCCGGCCGGGTGCCGGGAAGAGGTCTCCTAGTGCTCCCGATCTTGCAAGCGCGGGGGCGACGCAACAGAGGAGAGATCGCGAAAAAGGGTTCTGTCCCCGAGGGTTTCTCGTCACGGGGAATAAATAGGCGAAGGAGGGCAGCCAGAGGTGGGCCAGGGGCTCCAGGCGCCCCCTGGCGCGGCCTAGGGGGTGCCCGCGCCAGGTGGCCACCTGGGCCACCCCTGGCCCCCCTCGGGCCCCACTTTAGCTCTTCTGGAAGGTTCCCGTGCGCTGATTTCTCCTATATTTTTCCCGGAATTTTTCTGGCACTTTAAAAATAATAGGAAAACCTGAAATATAAAAACATCAGAAAACAAGAACTGGCACTGGGGTGCACTGAGTTAATAGGTTAGTCCAAATATGATCAAAAGTGTATGGAAGTTCATCAATATCATAGCAATATCACACAAAAGAGGCATGGAGCAAGCAGAAATTATAGATAAGTTTTGGACGTATCAATAGGTCATGCAAAGGATGTGTTCAACATAGCGATAGAATGGTAACATGTTAATCACCTAATCATGCATAAGATAACAAGAGGGAAATGGGTTTATATAGACATGATCAATGGGGGTTTTCTTGCCTTGTTGACGATCACGAGGTGCCACTCTTCAAAGTAGTCGGAAACTATGTCCGGCGATGAATCTATCGAGAAGAGGCAAACACCGAGACAACAACAATGTAAACATCACATTGTAATGCTCAAACAAGATTCATAACATAGCATGGCATGGTACTGATATGCTCTATGTTCAAGTTACAACATGTTAATTGAAGTTTATTTGAATAAGAAATTCAAATTCAAACTCCAAATGAATTTCCAAATTTGTCCAAATTGCATTTTCTACTGTTTGATCTTTGTAAACTATTTGGTCATGCTTGAAAGTAGCATATTTGGATTCCTTGCATTTTTCTGATAATTTTTCATATATTATTTATTTGATTTGGAGTTGTGGTTTAAAAGTTATTGAATTTGTAAGTTTTTTCCTTTTCTGAAATTTTCTGATTATTTTAAATTGGACAAATGATTTACTGTGTCATAATGACATCACCATGACGTCAGAGGAGTTGACTGGTCAACTGACCAGTGGGTCAGGCTTGTCAGTGGCTTAGTGCATAAACAGAGGGTTATTTTAACTAAATCGGTTTAATTAGCGGGGTGGGGGCCACTGTCTGTGGGTGTTAGGGGGTCATTAGTGGCGGATTAGTCCTAATTAAGCCGGCAGGCCGGCGGTTAGCCGTCGGTGGCCACGGCTACGGTGGAGGGGTCTCCGGAGTGGCGCTCCAGGGCACGGGGAGGCACGGGGAGGGTACCAATCGAGCCTACGCACTCGCGGGCGTCGAATTGGGTAGGTGGGCCGCCACGGGGCGGCCGGAGGGCTCGACGGCGAGCAATCCCGCGGCGGCGCGGCTCGGCTGGTGGGGGGGAATGGCACTGGGGGCACGAGGACGGGTGCGGGATGGGGGAAACGGACCGCGGGCTCACCCTGAGCGCGTTGGAGAGGTCGGTGGAGGCGGATGAGCAATGACGAAGACGAATTCGGTGGCGAAGACCCAGCGGCCGGGGATGGAAATGATGACGATGGATTGGCCTTGAGGGTGTCCAGGCTCAAATTGGACGGCCCCGGTGACGAAGACGACGGCTCTGCCCTCTCTGGACAATCTTGTCGGGGCCGTGGCGCTCGTTGGCCGCCCGGGCGCACGACCGTGCTCCGACGAGGTCTCGGGTTCTTGCGGGAACGCACGGGAGAGAGGGGAGAAGAACCAGAGGAAGGGGGAATTTGAGGAGGTAAAGCACGGGGCGTCTCCACGGCGCGGATAAGGACGGGGAAGCAGCCAGGCAGCTGCCTGGCGGCCATGCCGTGGTCGCCGGCGAGCTGCCTGCCTGGCCAGGGGTTGAAGACGCATGTACCCCTGGCGGGCTGGGCCGGCTAGCTGGTCCAGGTGGCCAGGTAAGTGGCCTTTGGCCTTTTTTCTTTTTCTTTTTAATTTCTGTTTCTGTTTTTGTTTGTTTTGTTTTGCACAAATAGCAAAATATTTTTATGAAATCCCAAATTAGTTTATATGGACTTAGGTAACAAATACCTAGCCACACCCACTGTTTTGGAATTTTTGAAATTCAATTCATTTGAATTTCAATTAAAATATGATTTAAATTTAATTTCCAAGCTCATGTTTCAATTTTTGAAAATTCCTTGAGCATGAGGTTGGACCCACAACACATGAAATAAGATCATGCCCATTTATAGAGATTTTCAAAATCATTAGAAGATTTTTGGAAAAAATAGTTTTATCTGGCCATTCATTTAAATTCTTTTTGAGGCTTTTCCAAATCCTCGATTCTTAAACCATAGAATTTAAACATGATACAATTATTCTAGTAATAACAGCACATACCAAAACTAGGGTTGTGACACTAGAACACATCATAGGATTTTTCATGCATATCTTTTTACTGTTGTGTGTTCTTTATCTTTTCATAGCTACTTTCATGTTTAGTTTTAGTGTTAGTTTGTCTTTAGCAAGAGCTTTGGCTTTTGATTAGTTTGTTGCTGGAACTCCCTTTAGTTTTCATGTTTATCTTGTTAAGAGAGTTGGTTGTTGCACTGAGTTGTGTCTTTTGTTGAAAGTAGGTAATTGAGGTTGCTATTTAATTTCAGTAGTAACTTGCAATAGTTTTGAGGTATTGATGTGAGTAATGTTTGAACTTTTAGTGTCAAGAGCTCTAGCCTATTAGTGATAGGTGTCGTATTTTGGGCAATCCGTGTGTTATTTTCAAAAACCTACAAAACTAGTTGAGAACTCTAGCTACTAGATGGATCGCTAATCTTTGGAGGGATCGAATATTAGAGTACACTCACGTACCATGAGTCGAGGATGCGCAAGGATAACCAAACCCCATACACTCCTCCTCGGGGTACTTGTCTCTTTGTGAACCTCCTTATTAGATTGAGAGTTACCGATAATAAGTGCATCAGTTCTTCAGACTAATGTAAGTATTGAAAGTTGACACTTCCACCTCCTCATATTTGCTAGCCTCTCCTGTGCCGTGCATTGCCTTCTTCTCACTCCGAGAGTTGGCGTCCACCTTCGTCGGTACACCCATACCCTTGGCATGATACGCTCTGTCATCATAAACCTCCTTATATCTTTCCTCAAACAGCCACCATACCTAACTATCAAGGCATTTCCATAGCCTTTCCGAGATATATTGCCATGAAACATCCACCTCTTCATGACTTGATCTTCATGTCATACATGTTCCTGCTACACTGGCAGGGGCATACATTGCATACATCATAATAGCTACATCTTCTTTATGATTTGAGTACCTTGTAAAGTGTGAAAGATCTTCTATACCCTCTTGTAATTTAGAGTGTTGCCCTTAAGTGAGTAAAAGATCCCAAAGTTGAAAAAATAAAAGATCCCAAAGAGGACAAATGAGAGTTAAATAGAAAGAGCCATTGAGGCCACCAAAAAAATACAAAAAAATCGAAAAAAGGAGAAAAATAAAAAATAAAAAGAGAGAAAGGGGCAACACTACTATCCTTTTGAAGGATCCACACTAGTACTCCCTCTTATCTGATGATCATTCATGCATATAGCTATGTTGGGACATTCACACTATAGAACTTGGCTTGCATATTCCAAGGATGAGCCTCCTCAAAAGAGCTCTAGGTCTTCATGAGCGAGCAAGTTAGATGCACCCCCACTAGTTCCATTGGAGAGCTTTTTAGCTCATATGTGCATCCGTTGCATGGCAATCCCTACTCCTCACATCATATCTATCATTTGGCCTTCTCGCATATGATTGTCCTCATTGATGTGAGCCTTTCTCATCCTTTTTGTCTTCCTCCTCCACCATATTTCTCTGTTTGCCATCCTAAGTGTCAACTCTTGTGCTTACGCTCATCCATTGCATGAGTGCTCAAAATATCGAAAAGCAGTGGATCAAATTGACTTGTACCTGGCTAGTGGTCTGGGGACGAGTCAAGATAAGATTCCAGAAGAAGACCAAGTGTGAAACTTTAGTAGATTAAGTTCACAACAAAAATACTTTTTCTCGTATTCCCTATCTCTCTTCTTTCATGCAAACACCATTTGGAGACATTCGAGTCACGGACAGCGAGAGCTCTTGCACCTAATGTTCTTTCATTGCTTGCTTCAATGCTAATATAGACTCTTGCATGTTATTACTTGAATTGAATCACATACCTTGATTGCTTTACTTTTCAAAGTTCTTATATGGTTGCTAGCATGTCACCACAGAAATTATGCTTGTTAACATTTACCTACTCGAGGACGAGCATGAATTAAGCTTGGGATGTTGATACGTCCCAAATGTATCGATAATTTCTGCTTGCTCCAGGCATGTTTTGTGTGATATTGCTATGATCTAGATACACTTTTTGATCATATTTGAACTAACCCCAGTGCCAATTTCTGTTTTCTTCTGTTTTTCTATTTCAGTTTTCCCCCATATAAAAAGTGCTCCAAAAATTCGTGAAAAGTCAGATAAAAAATCAGCGGGAAGGAACCTTCCGGAGTCCCGAAGGGGGACATGTGGGACCCACCAGGGCCCCAGGCGCCTACCTGGCGCAGCCTAGGGCTTGGCCGCGCCAGAGGGGTGACTGGACCCCTGGTGGGGCCCCCTGGCTGCCCCCCTTAGCCTATATATCTCCCGTGACGTGAAACTTCCGAAGGAAGAACCCTTTTCCGCGATCTCGCCTTTGTTCCGCCGCCGCCGCGCTGCCAAGATCGAGAGCGCCAGCGGACCTCTTCCCGGCGCCCTGCCGGAGGGAGGATCGACCTCCAGGAGCTTCCCCTCCACCATGGACGCTTCCCGGATGTGCCGTGAGTAGTTTCCTTTGGACCATGGGTCCGTGATCAGTAGCTATGTGATGTTCTCCTCCCCTCTTTGTTCTTCATGGTTTTAGACCTCGTGAGCTGCCCTACATGATCGAGGCACATATGTAATCTTTCTGCTTTTGCTATGCTGAGTTTGATGGGATCTTATAGATTATGAGATTATGTTCAGATTGTGATAGAGTAATATATTTGGTTCTTATCTTTTATATTTTTGTTCCTAAGTAATTCTTGCATGTTCACCATTCCTATTTATTGCTTTGGCCAAGTAGTAGGTAGTGACTCCAAGAGGGAACGTTATGCTCGATTGTGGGTTCATGCCCCTGATGACACGCTTGAGTGACAGAAACATGAGTCTAGGGGATGTGTTGTTGCAACAAGAGGGAAAACAACGGTGCTTGTAACCAAGGTTGCAAGGATTGTTTAATTTACGCAAAGTTCTTTTTAATGCAGTTGTCTGTTGCTTTGGGTTTACACTTTGGGTGGGGCTCGCAACTTAATACCAGCGAGATGTTCTGGAAAGATATCTCAAGATGGATGATTATTAGTAGATTCAGTTGGATTTCGGTCTACTTATTTTGGCGTACTGCCCATGATTTTGAGCCTCTTCCTTTCTTTTGTAGCATAGTTAGAATTGCAGTGCGTTTATAATCATGTCAATTGCCCATCTGTAATTTGTTTACCTCGCATAGCAGTTTTATCGTCTTTTGGGAGAGAGACATCACTAGTGAACATCACGGGACCCCGGTCCATATTCTCATCACTGTTTACACACTCATTTACTTTTCTTCTTTTACTTTTAGTTGCTATCATCGCTATCATTATCCCTTGTGTTTTGATCCTTTGTAAACAACAAGACCGAAGAGATTGACAACCTCTCTGAACTTCGTTGGGAGCAAATTTATTAGTGTCTGTGTGCAGGTCCAGGAGAAGTAAGTGATTATCTTCAAATGGCGCATTACTTGCCGAACCACCTACTTATCATTGCCGGAGTCCTACGGGAGACAATCTTAAAACCTCGGTACCTTCACCGAGGGAAACTTGCCGCTACGCTGCATCTCACCTTCCACTTGGGGTAACCAACGAAGGGAGAGAAGCAATTACCCTCTCTCGTGTATCAGGTGCTCAATGGTATCAAAAGCTTTTGCAAAGTCCAATTTTAGTAGTAAGGTTGGAACATCTGATCTATTGCAGAGGTGAAGATATTAAAAATCCAAGCTAATGCGGTCTTGTATTGCCCTATTCTGAAGAAATCCATATTGATTAATGTGGACCAGTTTAAGAATTATTGACTGCAATCTATGAGCCAGGAGTTTAGTCAGGATCTTCAAAGTAGAGTTCAGCAAAGAGATTGGTCTGAAATCATTTGGGCAGCAAGGATTAGGGACCTTGGGGATCATTGTGATATAGGATGAATTTATACTTTCAAGGGAAATATTTCCAGCATGGAAGTCATGGATTAATCTCATCATATCCTCAACAATGATGTCCCAACATTTTTTGATGAATTCATTATTAAATCCATCAGGCCCAGGAGACTTTACATTTGGGAGCTCATCAATGATTTTCTTAACTTTTGTGCCAGAGAAAGGAATTTCAAGTTGTTGGAGAAGCTCTTCATTACCATGAGTTGCATATAGATCAGTGAGATTGAAGTGCATAGAGATCCCATTAGATTGTCCCATTCTCCTCTTGAAACTGTCCCAGAGAATTGCAGCTTTCCCTTCATGTTCAGAAACCTCAGTCTGATTGGAACCCTGTAGCACAGTAATGAAGCAGTCAGAACTTTCATCCCCTAATTTTACCCAATTGGTTTTACCTCTCTGTCTCCAGTATATTTTCTGACTATCAAGCAAATCAAGGAGGTACTCTTTGAGCAAGGCCCTGCAATTCCATTCAAAAGTTGAGATATTTCTGAATTCTTCAAAAAGATCAAACCAGAAGATAAGCTCATTTATTCTGGTGATTTTAGTTTTGATGCAAGGACTATTTTTTCCCAAAGCTTAAGAGCTCTTCTAACATTCTTGAACTTGGCATTTATTCTCTTTGCAGAATCCTGATATCCAATAGGTATGTTCCAGGATGCCCTTACTATATCTTTGAACTCCTCATGTTTCATCCAGTGATTTTCAAACCTGAATATCCTGGATTTAGGGATTTTGGACTCAATGCTAATCATGCATGGAAGGTGGTCAGAAATTGGCTTAGCCAAGGGGAGAACCACAGTGGCAGGGTAAGAGCTAGTCCAAGAAGAAGAAGTGAAGAACCAATCTAGGTTTTCAAGAAGTGGCCTTTCTTGCATATTGCTCCAGGTGAAGTGTCTCCCTTTAAGGGAGAGCTCCACAAGTCCCAAGCTATTGATTGCATCATTGAAAAGGAGCATGTCATTCACATCTCCCCAGGCCTGTTTCTATCTTCAGGTACCCTAATGAAGTTGAAGTCTCCCAAGACCAGCCAGTCCATGTCCTCAGGCATATCAATGTTATCAAACCATTGGATAAATCCCTCTTTTTATTGTTGCAAACAAGGGCCATAGATGTTTGTTAGGATCCAGGTTTGGTTGGACAGTCTGTTAGTGAACTGTACAGACAGGGAGAATTTATTTTGAAAGACCATTTCTCCTTCAAGAATTGATTCATTCCAAGCATTCAGGATCCCTCCAAATGACCATTCGAAGGGAGAAAAGCAAATTTGGAAATTCTTTTGGGACAGAAGTTTCTCAAAAATTGCAAGTTAAAGTCCTCTCTTTTAGTTTCCTGTAAGCAAACCACAGCACACGCACTCTCTTAAATTTTCTGGCTGATAGCATTCCATTTCTCTTTGGCGTTAATCCCTCTTATGTTCCAATTTAAAATATTCCATAATCTATTATTATTCATGGAAAAGGAGCCACTCCTATACCACCAAACAGTTCAGAGAAACTGAAATATGTGAACCAACCAAAGTTCCAAAGATAACTGAACAAACATCCACATTCTAGAGTAAACATGCACACCGTCACTCTGTGTTTTCTTGGCATATTACATATCACTTCATCAAAATAAAAAATGATCCATCTGATTGTAGCCCCCAAAATAAATTCTAGGCTACACTCCATTGATTTCATATAGGTTGTGCAGATCATGGAGAAGAAGTGTTGGTGTTCTTCACTTTGGCCTTGGGCACCTTGGCCACCTCCTCCTTTGCCTTCTTCTTAGGTCTCTCGGACAACTTGATATCCAGTTCCTTGTCTCCCACCTTAAAAAAGGAAGCAGATGAGTTTTTGACCACTTTGTTTTGCAATTCAGGGGGAGTAGCATTACAAGGCAGGCAGTTGATATCAGGTCATGGCTTTGCTTTGAAACCTTCATTGTTTGTTCTAATTCTATCACTTCTTCTTAGATCAGTTTCAACCAAGGAAGCTTTTCCCCTTCTCCTCTTGGAGACAATCCCATGCTGCTCCTCCACTTGCACTATGGCATTGTGATCTGAATCCACATTCTCTTTGTTTCCCAGTGAGGATTCATGTTCACCTTTTCCAGATGACTTATAGGCAGGGGCCTGGGAAACATGACATTTATCAGGGATTTGAAAAATGAAATGTTCTTCCACATCATTTTTCAGTTATCATGTTCCACAGTGGAGACATTGGCAACTTGAGGGCACCATCAAACTGATTTGGTGAAATAAGCATATGAACCACAAAATTGAACCAACTTACAGGAACTTTGCCAAACTGGGCTCCTTCAGTCATGTGGTGCAAAGTGATGTTTCCATAAGTCCATACCTTCAGAGGACAAGCAGATATTTTTAAACATTCCAGAATCTGGCCTAGGGACATCCAGAGAAGAACCAGTAGTAGAAACACCTAATTTGTGAAGTGTTGCATTGAACACGGCAAATTCAGATTCCAGTGACAGACCAATGTGATCATCATTTCCAGGTATATCACTACTTCCAGCAGGCAGATTAAGTGCAGAAGCAGGTTCCAAAGTGCATAATTTAAAGGGATGTGGACTTTCACAATTAATTATATGCGAAGCAGGATCAAGGGTCATACCAGAAGAATTTGCATGTGTAATGTAACATCCCAAAATTTTCCAAAATTTGGAATGTTAATAAATTAAATAATAATGATTGTTTGCTTGATATGATTGATTTTCAGTAGGATTTAAATCTTTTGGAGTTTAAATGAATATTAAAATGAGAGGTAATAAAAGGACTTTCCCTAATATTCGTTGATTAGTGTTTTGGAATTTTATATTTAAAACATATCCAATAAATTAAATTAAGAGAAGGTAATATGACTCCTCCAATATAAAAGAAAATTGGAATTGTTTTAAATATTTTTATTTTTATTTTTATTGGAGTTAGTTAAATAATTTTCCATTCAAAAATAATAATAAATTGAGAGAAGATAATATGACTTCTTCAGAAAAATTGAGTGGAAATTATTTAAATAATTATTTGACCTTTTGTTGATTTTTAGAATATTTTATAACTAAATAAAGTCATTTAAAAAATGTCTTTATTTTTCTTTTTTCCTTTTGGAAAACTTGTTCATTGCATAATTTTCTTTAGGTTATTTTATGAATTTAGAAATTTATTTCATATTTTTCTGATGAGTATTTATTTCTGTAAAATTGTTCGAAGTTTCGGATTTTAAATAAAAAGAAAAACTCGTAGCGAGCCGGCCCAATAGCTTTTTCCGCCCGCGAGCGCATTTGGAGCCCAAGTCGGACCCGATTTTTTTTACCTCAGCCTATATAAGTTTTTCGTTTTTGTTTTCTTTTTTCTTTTCTGGAAACCCTAGCCCCGCGGGTCCCGCCGCCGCGACCACGTCGCCCCGCCGAAGCGCGACGCCGCCGCCGCTTGCTCCGCTCGTCGCCGCCGCCTCCCCGCAGCGCCACCACGGCCGCCGCGCGGCCACGCTGAGCCGCCCGGCCGTCCCCACCTCGCCGCCGTCTGCGATGCCTCGCCGCCTCCCCGTGCGCGCGCCGCCACCCCTGCTCCTCCGCCCTCCCATGGCCGTCGGCCACCACCTCTCCTGAGCCGACACTCGCCGGAGCACACGCCGTCCTCGCCGGAGAAGCCTCTCACCGGAGTCAACTGATCCAGATTAGGTCAAACTGCCCAGGGACCCGATTGCTTTTTTCAAAATACTTTATTTGCGAATAGGTCCTTATCTGCAGAAAAGACCCTGATCTCGCGTCCGCAATATCTCCTAAACCGTGTGTCAGAATCAGGTGAAACTTTTTCCTACACGCTCGTCTTGTTCTTTAGTTTAGCATGGAATCAAATTTTCCCACCTTTGCACACTTTTGAATTTGAATTCATTTAAATTCAAATTCAAATTCAAATTCCGTAGGCCTTATCTTTTAAACTATTGATCCAAATTGGGTGATTCTTTTTGTGTTGGATCACTGGTGTCATGTACTTTCCGTGTATATCTTATGTACACAAAAATTCAAATGTTTCTTGATTTGTTTAAAATCAATTTCAATTCAAATTTGAACCCTCTATGACATGTGTTGTAGTATTCTGTTTCACATGATTCCTTTTGCATATCGGATCGTCTGAGACATGTTATCGGTAAGATTCACAAACTTTTCATGTGGGAATGATTTTCACCTTGAATTCATAAGTCTATAGTCACAAATCTTTACCGATAATTCTTTATCCGTTGACTCTCTCGAGTTCACCTCCCACCTGTCACCTTCGAGCACATCGACACTGGTGTCGTGTCAAGCCTTTTGTTTTTGTTTTTTTGCTAAGACCTTTGTGTTTGATTTGTTAATCTTTTGGTTCCTTTATGCGTGATTGCTTATGTGGTATCTTTCCTTTACGATAGATTGCTCGGAGTGTCACGAGTAGAGTTATCTGGATCGTGAGAGCGAAGAACTTCATCGAATGTACAAGGCAAGTCATACTTTGACCATTTCACAACCTATATTTTTACTTATGCATGTATCAAATATCACCCTATGCATGTGTAGGAAGTCTTATATTATTATTGATGCAAACCTGGTAGGGTAGCCATATGATCTTATCATGTTTTCTTAGACAACCTGGCACGTGCTTGCTATATATTTGCTATGCTTGTAGACGTGGATTGGTTTGAGATTACATTGAGCTATGTGAGGATTTAATTAATGACTTGACTAGCAAACCTTTAATTAGAATACACTTCTGGACGGGCAGGGAGTGCTTCCTGGGGACTCGTGCCTTATCTAAGGCGAGAACAGGTTGTACCCCTAATGTTTGGTTTTTGTGGTCGACAGTACGTCATGGTATCTACCCTCTGAACGTATGAGGGCGTCGTCCAGGCTCAATAAGATCAAACATACTTGGTGACTAGGAGCTTCCATGTACAGCCACTGGCCATATGGGCTCTGGCTTAGTTGAGTACGATGTAGGAAGCCTCTCCCGTGCAAAGCTAGCAGATGTAGATGTGATAGGTGGTACCGGCTTGCCGTTGGGTGCAGGTGACCTCTTCTAAAAGACTTCGTCTCAATCTTCGGGTTGAGTCCAGCGGGGAAAGTGTACTAGTCTCTGTAGAGTAAAAACTAATCATGATTAGCCGTGTCCCCGGTTATGGACATCCTTGAGCTACTAGACATTGCTGTTACTGGAGGATCTTGACAGATGAATCACCATGATAAACTTGAGTGGGCAAGATTTAATAAAGGGTGTGGATTGGAACTGGTGTGCCCTGCTCAATATTAAGTAGTAAGTTAAACTAAAATTTTGACTACGTAGATTGGGAAAAATCAGATTTCTGCAAAATAAAACCATAAGCCTTTCCTTTGACTTATCCTTGCTTGTAGCGATAGGTATGTTATATCCTTTTCTGTGTGACTTGCCGTACAAATCAGATGTACTGACCCGTTGTCGGGCTGTAATCTTCGGTGTTGTAGGATTATATACGACGAGTAAGTGATGCGATGTAGGGTTACGATGTCTATACTCAACTATGCTGGTGGATATGATGGACGCAGCGAAGCTCTTTATAGTTCTCTGATGTATTCTATTTGTAAGCTAGCCTTGATCTATGCAGGTATGCTTTATTGTAATATTGGATCTTCGATGTAATATTTATGACATGTGGCTTATTCTCTATATTACATCTTGTAATGTGTCTGCTAGCTATTGATCCAGGGACTAGCACAAAATGCACAGAGACTTGGATTCTTAGTGAATCCGGTCGTTACATGTAATGGGAGAAACATATGCATCTGGAATAGCATGCTCTCCGGAGCTCTCCTGAGCCAGGTGAACTTCCTCTTGGGCAGTGTCCAGTTTCTCAGCAGGAGATATGACAGCAGAAGGAATTGGGGCCCTGGGACTAGCCAGGACACCACCAGGGTCTTGGAAAGACAGGTTTTGAGAGGCTGCTAACTCATCAGCATTTCCAAGATCAATGACATTGAGTTCCTCATCCTATTCCCCCTCATCAGGCACAACTCCTTCTAAAGGTAAGATAGGTTCCATCACGTCCAAACCCAATTCTTGTTCCACTACAGGTGGCATAACCATACTGTTCTGCTGCACATTGCCTTGTCACAATGTTCATGTTATTGTTCTGCTGCTCATCTTGCTCCTCCTCATCATCTGGCCCATAAGCTAGCTGAATATTCAGGAGACCAATCCCACCAGGGACCACATGGGCCGGCATGAGAGGCACAAAAGCATCTTCATGAGGCAGTGGAGCATCCACTTCAAGATGGAATGAATTTCCAGATGCCATGGAGGTAATATCACTTTGCCCTTCAATTGGGGCATCCTGAATAATCTCAGGGTGAATTGGGATATGATTTGCAGCATGAACTTGAAATAACCAGTGAGCATCTTCATCTTCAGCAGCTTCAGGTGCAATTTGAGGGGGATTATTCATAGCTTGAGCATCGAAGCCAGGAAAGTCCAGGTTATCCATAGGAAGGGGATGTGGGTCCACACCAGGTGGAGGGAAATGATCTTCATCAGCAGGTCCACCTCCCAAGAGCTCTTGCTGCAGAATTTCCACTAAGGAGGACCATCCATCTTCCTCAAATCTCTCACCTTCACTCCATCTGATTATTTTAGGGATTTCATCCAAGTCAGTAACTCGCACTCTGGCAATGACTCTGCCCTGGTTTGCTTCATCATTTTCCCAGTTAATGAGCCTGCCAAATTTACTCACTGCCATTGCAATGTCTTCAGTGTTTATGAAAATAAAAGGGACTCCTATCATGAGAATCTAGCAGATACGATTGAAGTTGACCCGTCTCCAATTACTTCCCTCATTGTGTTTACTAAAAGAGAGATAAACATCACCAAAAACATGGGGGCGAACATAGGCCTCCCAAAATGCACACTGCTGGATATCACGGTGCTCCAGGTGCACCTCTTGCTCCTAGTACTCATGAATAACATCTCTGACCATGGGGAAAAATACATCTGCAGGGTGCGGGTTAATGGATACTATCGCCCAATCTTCATGCTTCCGCGCGTGCCTGGGGAGCACCACCCTAGTGATTCCATTGCGGCCTGGCACGTGGAGGATTTCTTGGCCTTGCGGGACAAAGGGCGCAGGGTCGATGGGGATATTCTCCATGGCCGAAGAGCTCGCAAGAACCACCGTGGAATAGGAAGAGGCAACGTTTAAGCTTATGGGGGGAGGTACCAGAGGGTCAAGTGCATTTCTCGGCTGGAAATTAGGGAAAAGATCCTCACAGAGCTCCTTAAAATTGGCGCACTTTCGGACCGGCTGCGCTGAGCTGAATGCCATAAACCAGCCATCAACAACCCCTAGGCCCCAGGCCTCTTCAGGTGGGCTAGGGAACGGTGCAAATTGCATGCACGGTAGGAGACCAGTGAGTTTCGGCTTCGGGCATTCATGGGCAACGTGTCCAGGTGCCCCACATGCAAAGCAAACAATTGAATTAGGACCAGGGGCATGGTTTTCTGAGTCAACAGATTTGCCCGAGTCATTAACCGCAATATTGGGCGCAGTAATACTCATAAAAGCCGGTCCAGCTGCAATCATAGGGGCCACATTTGAATTTGAACGCCGTTGGAATACCGATTGTCGTTGATCACGTGCCGGCAAGTTCTGACCTGATCGCCGGTGATCGCCGTCCTGGCGACGAACCACCGTCCATTCGACTTCTTCTTCTTTGTAAAAACGAGCTTCTTCCCGGCGCTAGTTCGGGCCGCCATCACTCCACAAGTTGAAAACCATCTCAAAATCACGAGAAGCAATATGTCCACTGACGAGGGGGTGACCCCACGACTCCTACGGATGAGCCTACCTGGTGTCCATGAAGGCAGAAGGCCCATGAAGATACGGCCTCGGCCCACTAGATGGTACCGACGTAGAAGTCCTCGACTCACAAGGAAGGTGCGAAGACCTGCCGTACAGAGCAAGCTAGGGTTAGGAAAGTTTATCTGTACACGTAGATGAACTCCCCGAGACCTAGCCCGGTATATAAGGGCTAGGAGGGGCGACACCAAGGACATCGAATCTCACCTGTAACCCTAGCCTTGAGCGCTCCAGCCTTGGCCTCCACTGTAATCGCATCTTCCCTATCAATAATATCGAGCAGGAGCGAGCCTTCCTGTTTGCCGACGAGCTATCGTCCAACCTATGCCTCTCATGACTAACCCAGGGTCCCTGACCATGGGATTTTCCGGGGTTGATCCCCGTCAATTGGCGTCGTCTGTGGGAACCGCGCAGGTTGGGAATGCGATCTCGGCGGCCTCATCATCACCAGCACTCATCGACTCGGCGTCTCCGGCAAGATCCAACCTGTTCGAGTCCCTCGGATTCACGGCCCACCTCCCAGCCCTCAAACCAGTCTTCACTGACCTACGCTCCGGCATCAATCTGGTCTTCGGAGAGTACCAGATCTACATCAACCACTGGGGTACCCTCCGCCTCATCGACGACACCCGTGCGCCCACGGCAACATCTACAGCAACGACCATAGCAGACGCTGCCCGCACGGACGATCTATCTGGCGGTTGTAGCTACACACCAAACTCACAGCTACACGCTACTCACGACCGCTCGAGTGAAGCCCCAGCATGGAGAAGCACGATCGCACGCATCGGCAAGGAAACGGCAAGGGAACCATCGCAGGTGTTCATGGCAGAAGTCGGCACATCAACGTCAGGTAACAACGGGCGAGCCGACGACCCGGGCACTCGACAAGACACCCCAACCACCAACAGGGCGGCTGGCCCTGGCAACACCAGTCAGATGGTCGTACAGCTAGGAGAACCGGAGACCATAACAAAGAAAGTCCCGGTGGAGCAAGGACCAAGCAATCAAAAAAGCAGTCAGCTGCCAAGCAACAAACAACAAGCACCTGGCCAGGGCAGCCAGCCATCGCGCAGCAGGCAGCAAACCCCGGTTGCAGCGGCGGGCGAACCACCCAAAGAAAAAATATACTTGTCCAAGGAATCGATGGCAATGGTAAAAGAAGAAGTTGCCCACGGCGGGTTACTACCATCAGACGCCACAAGAGATGAGCTAAGGGCATACAACAAGCTAGCGGGAGAGCTAACAAAGCAGACAAGACAGTGGCGCCTAGCCATGGAGAAGAAAGCCATAGCGGAACCCGAAAGGAAAAGAAGCCGCAGACAATCTCCCAGAAGCGACTCGCCAGGTCACGACTCCCCCATCCTCAATAGGTCGAAACTCAACAACCCGCGGAAGACAGAAAGGGCGAGAGTAGTGCGGAAACTGGAATACGACTTCAGGTCAGAGGAAGACGACGAGGAGGAGGAGCCTCTCACTCCGGCGGAAGCGCTCATAAGCGCCCAAGACTACCTGTCTCGTGCCCAGAAAGGGCAAAACGGATCGCTACACTTCCATAGCTCTGCAGATAATGAAGGACGCTATCGACGCCTCGGTACATAAAAAATCCAGCGCAAAGCGGCAGACTCGCGAGCGGACACCGGACAGGGACCCCAGTTCGCCAGACGACGACGACAATGACAGTAACGACGACAGACGCAGGCGCTCTGACAAGCACAAGAAACGCGACAGCAACGACAACGGCAGACGCCGCAGCACTCGACAAGACGCGCGGGAGGACATCACGCAGAACAGGCAACCGCAGCAGGCGAAGACGCGCAGCACGCGAGGAGTACTCAGAGGAAGAGACTTCCGACGAGGAAATCGAGCCATGTGGAGCACTCTGCTTCACACGTGCCATACGTGAGACGCGCATGCCCAACGGGTTCAAAATGAACTCCACGACTCCAAAGTACAACGGACTCGAGGAGCTGGAGGCATGGCTCGACGACTACCTAACAACAGTCAAGTTTCAAAGAGGGACCAATGTCACGGCGATGCAGTACGTATAGCTCATGCTCGAGAGCTCCGCTCGACACTGACTGAAAAATCTCCAACATACAAGCGACCAGCCTCACTCGAGGAGCTGCGGGCATGCAAACAAGGAACAAGGGAGGCCCTGCGAGCATACATCCAGCGATGGACGATACTCAAGAATTCAGCGGAAGACATCTCGGACGAAAGTGCGATCGACACATTCAGGCGAGGTCTTCAGCGCGTTGAATTCAAAGACCAGATCGGACAGATGAAAGTCCGAACACTCGCACGGCTACTAGAACTAGCCAACAACTGGGCAGACGAAGAAGACTCCGTTCCTAATGAAACAGAAACCCACACTGCACGATCAGAGTACGACTACGACTACAACGGAGATAGAGGATAGGTCAGAAGAAGGAAGCGACCGAGACGGAACTTCTACAACGACAGAGGACCTGACATGGTCGCCGCCGGTTTCTCGGACGACCGGAACGGCAGGCACCGTAATGACAACAGACCACAGCGCCGAGACAACCCAGAAGACGAGCCCCAGGCTCAAAGACGAGAATGGAGGACAAGACAGCCACGCGACGACACCCGCACATTCCGCTCCGCCAAAGAACAACTCGATGGACCGTGCTCTTTACACGGATTTAGAAATGAGCGAGGAGAGCTCAAATCATCCCACACCCTCAGGAACTGTCGAAGCTTCAACGAGTTGGCCGAAGAGAAAAGCCGCTCCTCGGTCGCAGTAGCACGACCACTCGCAAACGTAGCAGTTGGGCCAGTCGCCCACGGTGCGCCACCAGCCCCCCTGCCAACAAGACAGGTGGCCGCCATCCAGGAACGACAAAGGACGCCAGAAGAAGAAAACCAATACCCAGAAGCCCACGGGAGGATCTACATGATACAAGAAGGCAGACCTTCCAACAGGCAGCAGAAACAAGTCACCAGACAAGTTTTCCTGGCAACCTCCACACACCCGGCCGTCCCAGAGTACCTGCGCGGGTCGGAGACAGAAATCTCCTTCTCCGGGGACGACCACCCACCAGTCGTCCCCCAACCAGGGCACGCCGCGCTGGTACTCGAGGCCAGAATCGGAAATTACGACATGTCGCGAGTATTCATGGATGGCGGCAGCGGGATCAACATCATCTTCACCCGAACACTCGACGGCATGCTCATCCAAAACAACGCACTCGAATCCTCAGGCACAACCTTCCACGGGATCGTACCAGGAAAAGCAGTCTACCCCCTCGGGAGGATAAGACTGGAAGTAGTCTTCGGGAACGCGATGAACTTCCGCAAGGAAACACTTGACTTCGAAGTGGTCGATTGGAAGTCGCAATACCACGCAATCCTCGGGCGGCCAGCTTTCGCTCGCTTCATGGCCGTACCCCACTACGCCTACCTCAAGCTGAAGATGCCAGGCCCAAACGGGGTCATCACAATCAGCGGCAGTTTTGTCAGATCCGACCGCTGCGACAAAGAATTCCACAAGATAGCAGAAGCATTCGTCGCCCACCAAGACAGCAGAACCACGGGACTCGCGGAAGAAGCGCTCCCGTAGAAGGAAAGGAACATCGCCCGAAGAAACCCAAAACTGAGAGACAAAGCTACCAGGCCCTTAGAGCCACTACATCATCGCTCTAAAAGGAACCTACCCTCTTCATATTTGTAAAGGAACAGCAGGAAAGATATTTCATAAATATTTTTCCAAAAAATTACTCGACACTCGGGGGCTCGCCAAAGCAGCCACCCCCCGGCGCGTCCTCCGCAATCGCGGCAAACTAACTTGGCACTCGGGGGCTCGCCAAAGCAACCACCCCCCGACGCGTCCTCCGCAATCGCGGCAAACTAAACTCGACACTCGGGGGCTCGCCAAAGCAGCCACCCCCCGACGCGTCCTCCGCAATCGCGGCAAACTAACTTGGCACTCGGGGGCTCGCCAAAGCAGCCACCCCCCGACGCGTCCTCCGCAATCGCGGCAAACTAACTTGGCACTCGGGGGCTCGCCAAAGCAGCCACCCCCTGAGGAGTCCTCCGCAATCGCGGCAAAAATAAATTCAGCACTCGGGGGCTCGCCGAAGCAGCCACCCCCCGAGGCACCACACGCAACTACAAATACAGATGATATATACAATCAAGAAGAAGCATATACAACGATAGGAAGCACCTAATCTTTAGGCTCCAACTTCGCCTTAATAAGCGCACCAAGATAGCGGTCGTTCTCTTCGCAAACTCGCCTCACAACTTGGAGCGCATGCCTATCTACAGCCACGTAGTGCTCATTCATTGGGTGATCCCTACCACCTGGAGGACCCGCCACCACCTGAGAAAAATCCACCCCTGGCCAATGACTATGGACCAAGCCCAAAGCAGCTCGGGCCCCAGCACGAATTTGGTCCATAACTCGGCGCAACTCGACAGGCTGAGAAAATATGCGACAAAGCCTCTCAAGGGACGAAGGAACTACCTCCAACGGATAGAACTCAGCATGGATACCACCCAATACCCGCTGGCAGTAACTGAGAGCCTCTGGAACTCGCTCAACTCGGCGACGAAGCAACGCAAACGCTCGAGCACGAGCCCCATCTGCCCAAAAGGGATTGCTCGCCTGCACACTAGGGTCATCAAGCCGCGACATCTCCGACTGAATGGCCCTCTCTTCATCCCGAGTTCGCCCTGCCAGCACTTTGAAAGTCAAGAACTATGATCAAGACAGAGACGAAGAAAACCCACCAATCGGAACTAAGTGAGCAAGCAGAGGCAAGACTCACCCCGCAGGAGGTCAGACAACTTCACCACCCACGAAGCAAGGCCCTCAACCACGGACTCGGCACGCTCACGCCGAGTACGATGAACGGCCACAGACCCCTTCAGTCGGACAACATCCCGCTCAGCGTCCTTCAGCCGCAAGCAAACAGACTCGCACGCACCCTCACGAGCGTCATCCTTCAGTGAACTCCACGGACGAAGAAAGCCCAGAGTGGCCTACCGCAGGATGAACAAAAATTAATCAAATTCAAACAAGAAGAACAACCAAAGCAGACATTCAGATAGAAGTTGCAAAAGATCAATCGTCCCAACAGAGTCGCGAATTACAGACAAAAGTTTCCAAAAACGGCGTAATACTACTGCACCTCCCCTTCACCTATGGCAGGAGGACCCTGAGCATCCACAACCTGTTGCAGGCGACGAGCCAGCCTATCGGCTCGGTCGTCCTGCTCACCAGAATATCGCGGGATGGTCTCAACCAAGGAATCATCAAAGGAAACCCCATGCCCTATAAGGACGACCTGGGCCGTGGAAGAAGCACTCACCACGCTCTCCGCCACCAGTTCCATCACATCTTTGCCATCAGGGCCGAAAGCAGCAACCCGAGCACCTAGGACATCGGGCACCTTCGTACCCTCCGGCATAAGGTGCTCGTACGCAAGACCCACAACATTGGAAGCCCGGGCACAGACGTCTTCGACCACCGCAACAGCATCTGCAACAGCATCAACAGCACCTTGGAGAATCCCAGACCCCGACGCAGCAGCTTCCTTCGGTTTCGCACCTACAGCAGTTGCACCAAACAAAGAAATGTCACCAAAGGCAAACAGTGGAGACAGCAACAGCCAAACACTGAACTTACACACAAGCGAGCCCGCCAAGGCGCGAAGACGTTTGCCCTCGAGTGCCTTCACCTGCGCACGCGCGTCCTCAGCCTGGCGAAGGCGAACAAGCTCCTCATGTTGACCATGCAACTCTGCCTCCTTGGAAGCCAAGGCAGCTGTAACGCCCCGGCCACAGCCACCGGTTCCCGGCGTACGCCTGGCGGGATCTAGACTGTCCCCACAGACCAACACTAGTCTTTCCTGCGCACTTTGTCCTCACTCGTGCGCACCTGGGAACAACTTCTCGGTCGGTCACCCATCCTCAAATTGCTCCAAGTCAAGCACGCTTAACTTTGGAGTTCTTTGAAGATGTGCTTCCAGAAAAGAAGGTGCACCTTGTTGATATGAGTAGTCTTTCATTCCTACTAAGCCAGGATGTCACATACACCCCCACTCAAAGGAACCGATGTCCTCATCGGCCCACAGGAACGTTCCCCCTTGGCACACGTCTGTGTGTCCAGTGCCGACACATGTCCCAGATGTTCGCGCAACTGACCCACACACGCCCGTGTAACCGCGAGGGTCGGCTCTGATACCATTTGTAACGCCCCGGCCACAGCCACCGGTTCCCGGCGTACGACTGGCGGGATCTAGACTGTCCCCACAGACCAACACTAGTCTTTCCTGCGCACTTCCTCACTCGTGCGCACCCGGGAACAACTTCCCGGTCGGTCACCCATCCTCAAATTGCTCCAAGCCAAGCACGCTTAACTCTGGAGTTCTTTGAAGATGTGCTTCCAGAAAAGAAGGTGGACCTTGTTGATATGAGTAGTCTTTCATTCCTACTAAGCCAGGATGTCACAGCAGCCTCGAGAACGGAAGCAGCTTCTCCGCCTTTTCGGCTCATTTCTCGGCAGCCTGGCGACGACCTGCGAGGCAAAGACAATACTCAGAACAAAAGACGAAGCACCCAAAAGCTCAGCAGCACAAGAACAAAACTCACCCTCGATAGAAGATAAGGCATCCTGAGCAGACTCATGGGCCCGCTACCAACGCTCAGCATCAAGAACCAAACGCTCACAGTGTTGGAAAACAGGCTGCAAGAACCAGGCTATCAGACGTTAATTAAAGACAAGACTACAAGCAACTGCAAACAGTTACTTCTAGCCTCGGGGGCTACTCCCATCAGGAGAACTGCTGTGCCCCCGATGATAAAACGACACAGACACGAATCATCTTACCAGCTTGGAGACATGGTCGAAAGCACGGGCTTTTTCTTCAATCGCCAGACCAGGGCGGCCAAAGTACGGAGGACCAAGCTCGGTCGGCCTAGGCTCAGAAGCAGTAGCACCAGGCGCACCAGAAGAAGGTACACCGGGAACTACACCGGAAGTCGAAACAACAAGAGTCGCCGCCGACCCAGACTGGCCAGCGGCAGCCGAGTGGCCCTCAAGATGCTTGGCTGCCGCCCCAAAACTGGTTGACCGCAACTCAGTAGCAGCTGCGGTGGTGCACGAAGCAGCCGCCGCAGGCACAACACTACAAAATAAAAGAAGGTATCAGTCGCAAGAACAAGGACAAGAAAACGGGCACAAATTCATCAGAATCTTACCCGACACACGCACCACGAGGACGCATCAACCTCCCAAGCCTGGCCCTCTTCGGAGGAGGGGCCGGAGGAACATCCGAAGGGGAAGGCCCAGCCAAAGGAGCAGCGGAAGGGACAACATCACCTAACGCGGCATGATCTTCAACATCCAAGGGGCGCGACCGCCTCACACGGAAGGGACCCGAATCCTCACTATCTCCGGTCTCCACCAGCACAATCTCAGCATTAACAACCGGGGCAACATTATCAGCTGCGGAAGCATCGAGCTCTTCTCGAATATCGGCGTCTTCCGGCTGCGGAGGATTACACGGCACTGGAGCATGGCCCTGCAAAACAAGCAACATCAACAACAAAACAAAACTAGGTACTCGTCCAAACAGATGAAGGTACATGGGAACCAACCGGCGACGGAGGATGATCAGAAGCATATGGAAGGACAAGGCGCATCTCGGAAATACTAGAGCATTTGGTCACGTGCTGGATGCGAGCCAGCAGGTCATCAGGTTCTAGCTCTTCAGGCGAGCATCTCGTCGAGTCATCGAGTCCCTTGTACTGCCACATAGGGTGATCTCGATGCTGCAACGGTTGAACTCGCCTCCCCACAAAAACAGAGATAAGTTGACCACCAGTCAAGTTATCCGTCAACACAGAGTTCCTCTCAAAAAATGGAGTAAGTTCAGACGACTCCACCTCGGTCAAAGAATGAGACCACGAAGGTTGTCTGGCCACCCGTGTGCCCGGATTGAAAGAAACAATACCAAATTTCTGACCAACAATGAAGCGATCCTTCAGATAAAACCAGCCTCTCCGCCAGCCAGTAACGGAATCAATCTTCTCCAAGTCAATGTATGAATGTTTATCCTTAATGGAGATACCCACTCGACCCAAGGCGTACTCACAGTTCGTCCTTTTAACATTAAAAAGACGTCTCCAAAGTCCCCAATGGGGATAAATCCCCAGGAAAGCCTCACAAAGAGTGATGAAACACGCAATGTGCAAAATCCCATTGGGAGTAAGGTCATGCAACTGGAGCCGATAAGAATACAGCAACCCCCGAACGAAAGGATGCAGCGGAAGGGCAAACCCATGGTGGAAGAAAGCCTGGAAGCATACCCGCTCGTCCGCTGTCGGCGCTGGAGTCGACTCATCGCCAGGAAGACGGGAATCGCCTGCCACCAACATGCCATCAGCAACCAGCGCATCCAGATCTTCAGCCCCGAACGAAGACCACTCCCACTTGCCGGACATCTTGGCCGACTCGATGGTAGCACGGGAGCGCTTGGACATAGATCTCACGGCAGCACACAGAGGAGAAAAGATGAAGACTCAGGAACACGAAATAAAGCAGAGAAAGAGGAGGAAGGCAACGGCTGGGTAAAATCTACAAGTCACCGGCCGTATGGTATTTAACTCCAGAGCCTGGCAAGAAGGGCCACCGGCCGACCTTTTCACCCAGTAAAACGTGCCACGATCCCCTACAGAGGCGAAAATCATGGAAAATACAACCGGCGCAGTAACAACACCGCCCACTACGCGCGCAAAAAGAGGACCATGATCGCACAACACGAAAATTTCGGCGGGACAGCGCCAAGTCACTTCACACGATAGACCGCAGCGGTCAACAAATTGCAGAAGACCACGCCAACGTCATATCACAGCAAGGCGTACTCAGTACGCCATCAAGGCCCAGAGATTCCATCCTTCCAGATCTTTTCCCCAAGGAAGAAAAAACATCTTACTGCCATCGGGAGCGTACACCAATAAGAGTCCCGGGTGCTCCCTCACCTAAAAGCTAACCACGTGCTCGAGTGAACACTCGCACCAATGAGAGTCTCGGGTGCTCCCTCAACCCGACGCAAGACAAACAAAACACTCGCCAGGACCATACGGCGCTACGAGTCTCAGGTGCTCCCTCACCTCAAGAGCCGAAAACGGCATTCGCGTGATTACTCGCAAAAAACCCCCCGACTGAGCACTCGTAACAAAGCTCCTCGGGTAAAAGAGTGAACAGCTCTCTTGATGTTTTGTTCCAAGAGGGTGCAATACTATAAGGCTCCGCGCCTCAAAAACACACATTCTTGGAACACGATACACTGTGCCCAGAAGCCACGCAAGTATAGTGTAAGGCCCGATATGCGGTACTGTTCCAGATCTAGATGTTTCCATCCAGATCCGGGGACGAAGCACATATCGGTCCCACTGCGACATATGACATAGCCATATGCCCCGGATTTCCAACGTGATATCACAATATTACAGATACAGGATACAACATCTCATACAATCGGCATACAACTGCCTTAATACATTACAACGGCGGAAGATAGATGTCTGAGTACAGACTACAAGTAAATGCCTAGTGGCAAAGAGAAAAACATCGATCCCCATAACCACACGGGTCCAGGCCCTCCGCCGGGATCCACCTAACTAGTCGTCGTCGAGTCTCCACGTGAAACATCGATCACCGTACCTGTTGTCGATCAAGAACCCTGAAAAGAGTTTGGGGGTAGTATCATGAGTACAGAGGTACTCAGCATCCAACTGTAGTGGTCAGCTGACCCAGCAAGGACTTCATCACTCGTCATTCTAGGACAACTAGTAGTTTACGGTAAGGAAGGGGTAAGTGATGAGGTTGCTGCCGCACTAGCAATTATGAAGTGGCTAATGATCTAGAGGGTAAGATAAGAAGCCAAGCATTCGATGAGGAATCACCTCCAACAAGTCTTGCTATCAGCTACTTACGCAATCATAACACCTATCCTATCCTTGTCCTCCTCTTCGCATCCCGACGAAGAAGAAGCAGTCAAGGCACACACACACGTTGATTAAGTTATATTAAGATTATCTCAGTTGTTGTTGTCTATGAACAAAGAGTAGGTCTCAAGTCGTCCATAACCGTGGACACGGCTTCTCGAAAAGATTTAACCTTGCAGGGGTGTACCAACTGCCCATTACAAGGCTCCGCACGCACGTCCATCTCTCTCAGTTGCTACCCATCACAGGCAACCATTTTATGATTTAGTTCCAAGAGATCCGAAACGACAGGTCCCTCTAGCTAACAACGAACAAATCCGGGTGGCCCTCGGTGAGTCGACATCCATCTCAGGAGCCGGCCGCGCTCTCGATCTGGTCTCAACCGTCTGTCGCAGGTTTGGATAGCCGGTTAATCACACATGGGACACCGGGTCCTCAGCCGGACAAGTTGGGCCAGCAAGGGAACTAAGTCCTCACTGGTCCAGTTTGGTTTGTAAACAACTGGCGGCCGACCAGCACACACACGGTTTCAAATGGTAAATCAGCTTGGGCCACCACTAGAAATGTTTGAAGCTAGGTAGGTAAGAAAAGGGGACCCCATAAAATCCCACACGCGGTTAGGCACGCTCAGTCTTGAAACCAATACCCGGAACTCGGATCCTAGGTGACTCGAATGGAACAAAGCGTCGGGGCGGGATAGCCTAGACCTTCCATCCTTCGTCGAATATAGTCAACATTATAATAATCAATATCATCATCAACAATAATAATAATAATGTGATATACCAAACCAAGGAGTAACAGGGTAACATCGTAGCATCCTAAGCATGCATACTAAGCAGGGGCTGAGCAACGAGCAATAGTAACATAGTAGTACATGGTTTGCTGGGAAGGGACATGGCTGTATCGGTTTGAAAGAGGCTGCAATCATGTGGTAGGATCAAACATCGAACCTAATCTAGACTAGCATGCAAACCGCTGGTTGAAATAGAATGGATCATAAGTAATGCATAGTCCTTGCCTGTTGATAAGTCGGGTTCCGAAGGTGTAGTTGATCGCAAGATCGCATCGTCTCCGAGAGGTACTTGCGGAAGCACACAAGACGGTAAACACTGGAAAGCAATCAACGAGCAAGCGTCTATTACTACGAAGAAAACACGAGCAAGCATCAACAAGAAGGCAACATGAGACATCGCACCTACCGTCGAGAGCGGTTACTAACAATTTAAATGGAGTACTCGTCACACAGGACGATACCTCATGTTTAGAAAGGTTCAAGTTGTTTAGCTACAGGTGATCAACAAAGGTTGTTAACATGGCAAAGCACAGAAGCATGGCAAGAGGTGAAGCATAAATAAACTACCTAAGCTAGTCAATTTAAGTGGGGTGAAATCCTAGACATGGCAAACTATTGCGGACCCCACGATAATTATTGCATTTGGTACTGTTTTTACCTAAACAATATTTTATTATTTTTATTACCAAGCAAGAGAAGAAAAAACACAATCTACATGCAATTCTAAAGTTACATATAAGAAACATTTTAAACAGAGCAACGGTTAAAAAGTTATTGCAATTACAGTTACAGTGGCAAGTAGTGTAATTAACAGTCAAACAACACGTAAACAAAGTCAAACATGGCAACAAGCAACATTTTATTAAACTACACGCAAAATGGAGCAACTTTCATATAGAAAGTGTCTCCATTGGAGCTACCGGTGAAAAGTTATAAGCATCGCAATAAAACAACACAATCTGCCTAAAAAAACTCCTAGAAAAAAAATCTACTCAGGCCGAAACTAGACTACTGGGCCCAACAGGGAACAAATAGAAAAAAAAGAGGAAGGGGGGCGCCTCACCTTGGGCCTGGCCCAAGAGGAGGGGCGGCCTGGGCCGTGAGGGAGCAGGCGAGGTGGTGGGCCTCGGGGTGAGGCCGGCCCACCCGTGGCGCACTGGAGGGTGGCGGCTCCCGTGCCTCGTCCCGACGACTGGACGCAGCGGCGGCGGTGGTGGCTGCCGGCGAGGCACGCCGGGAACAGGGGCGGCGAGGGGCCGCGGCGAGGCGGGGCGCCATAGAGGAGGCGGCTCGGTCCGGGTCGAGGTGCAGGGGCGGCGCGACGGACCCGGGCGACGGACGTCCTCGTCGGCCATGGCGGCCATGGAAGCCGGCGCCGAACCTGCAGACGGAGGCGAGGCGGTCAGGGGAGAAGAGGGACGCGGAGAGGAGAGGAGGGAGGAGAGGGAGGCTGCCGCGGGGAGAAGGAGAAGATGGTCGGCGGCGTTCTGGCCGGCTGGCCGGAGCAGGCGCGACGGCGGCTCGGGGCTTCGGGCGTGGGATGGCTGCACGGAGGTTGGTGGAGGCCAGGGCGCATCTGGGTCATCGGATCTCCGGATCTGACGATCCAGATCGCCTGGGGGCTAGGGTTGCGAAAAATGGGGCTGTTGGACGAAAATTTGGACCAGATCTGGGGGTGTGGCTGCAAATTTGGCTCAGGGAAACCCTAGAAGGGGGTGGGAGTGTGGTGGTCTTTATATGGCCCCGGTGGGTGGCAGTTTGCAAAAACATTCCCGGTTTTTCGCTCGCGCGCGCGGTGCTCACGTTTCTGACCGCCGAGGGTCCGCAGTACCTCCGATTCGGGTAAAATTTCGAACTGCGCGATCAGCGCGTCGAGCCGGAGGCATTCACCTAGCGCTGGAACCATTCCGAGAACACTTTTCGGCGCGCTATAAAAATATCCCGTTTAATTATTAAAAGGGGTTTTTCGTTCCGTTGGCTGCGGCTGGTCTCGTGCGGTTTTCGCAACGGTGATCGGGCGAAACCCGGTGTCGCAAAGGTCGAGTGTCTGGGTGGCAAGGGCCGGTCTCCGTCCGGTACGAGATAAGAGGGGGAAAAATAATCGTCGATCAATAAATCGGGGATGCAAACACCACAAACAAATCAGGCAATCAAACAATTCACACCGAAAAAAAAATTTATTTTTTGTGAAAACTTGGCTGTTACAATACAACACCACCAACAAGGGATCTCATCCCGAGATCCAGGACGATCCGGGGGAGAAGGGAAGGGGGAAAGAAGAGAGTCGACAACCTTCAACACCACCAACAAGGGACTCTGCTCCATGTTGACGTCGAACTTCTGTCGAGATAAATTTCTGCAGAGACGACATCGTCGGAAATACGAAATCGTCGGTGTCAAGAGGAGGAACGACAAAGATAACCGGATCAAAGGATAGTGTTTCCGACACAAGTCGTGAAGACACCGGCAAAAGGATGGATGGCAATGGATGACCCAGATGATACCCAAAATCGGAGAAGCTAAAGGTACTACAGGAATTCCCACCTGAGCTCGGAATCGAGACAATACGTTGCAAGCAAGGCATTGTAACTATTCCGAAACTCCACACACTCGAGATCCTAGAGTTTTGAGGGGGATAAGACGAGAGTAAAAAAATTACGACACTTTTCCTGACCAGAGCAAGGGTAAGGAGTAAAAAGAATCCTACTCTCCGACAACTAACTTAGTAGCTACAAAATACTTTTTCTCTAGACTCGACTTCGGCCAGAGAAGGGATCCTACGGTCGGTAAGGCTCTGATACCAAGTTGTAAGGCCCAATATGCGGTACTGTTCCAGATCTAGATGTTTCCATCCAGATCCGGGGACGAAGCACATATCGGTCCCACCGCGACATATGACATAGCCATATGCCCCAGATTTCCAACGTGATATCACAACATTACAGATACAGGATACAACATCTCATACAATCAGCATACAACTGCCTTAATACATTACAACATCGGAAGATAGATGTCTGAGTACAAACTACAAGCAAATGCCTAGTGGCAAAGAGAAAAACATCGATCCCCATAACCACACGGGTCCAGGCCCTCCGCCGGGATCCGCCTAACTAGTCGTTGTCGAGTCTCCACGTGAAACGTCGATCACGGTACCTGTTGTCGATCAAGAACCCTGAAAAGAGTTTGGGGGTAGTATCATGAGTACAGAGGTACTCAGCATCCAACTGTAGTGGTCAACTGACCCAGCAAGGACTTCATCACTCGTCATTCTAGGACAACTAGTACTTTATGGTAAGGAAGGGGTAAGTGGTGAGGTTGCTGCCGCACTAGCAATTATGAAGTGGCTAACGATCTAGAGGGTAAGATAAGAAGCCAAGCATTCGATGAGGAATCGCCTCCAACAAGTCTTGCTATCAGCTACTTACGCAATCATAACACCTATCCTATCCTTGTCCTCCTCTTCGCATCCCGACGAAGAAGAAGCAGTCAAGGCACACACACACGTTGATCAAGTTATATTAAGATTATCTCAGTTGTTGTTGCCTATGAACAAGGAGTAGGTCTCAAGTCATCCATAACAGTGGACACGGCTTCTCGAAAAGATTTAACCCTGCAGGGGTGTACCAACTGCCCATTACAAGGCTCCGCACGCACGCCCATCTCTCTTAGTTGCTACCCATCACAGGCAACCATTTTATGATTTAGTTCCAAGAGATCCGAAACGACAGGTCCCTCTAGCTAACAACGAACAAATCCGGGTGGCCCCCAGTGAGTCGACATCCATCTTAGGAGCCGGTCGCGCTCTCGATCTGGTCTCAACCGTCTGTCGCAGGTTTGGATAGCCGGTTAATCACACATGGGACACCGAGTCCTCGGCCGGACAAGGTGGGCCAGCAAGGGAACTAAGTCCTCACTGGTCCAGTTTGGTTTGTAAGAAACTGGCGGCCGACCAGCACACACACGGTTTCAAATGGTAAATCATCTTGGGCCACCACTAGAAATGTTTGAAGCTAGGTAGGTAAGAAAAGGGGACTCCATAAAATCCCACACGCGGTTAGGCACGCTCAGTCTTAAAACCAATACCCGGAACTCGGATCCTAGGTGACTCGAATGGAACAAAGCGTCGGGGCGGGATAGCCTAGACCTTCCATCCTTCGTCGAATATAGTCAACATTATAATAATCAAAATCATCATCAACAATAATAATAATAATGTGATATCCCAAACCAAGGAGTAACAGGGTAACATCGTAGCATCCTAAGCATGCATACTAAGCAGGGGCTGAGCAACGAGCAATAGTAACATAGCAGTACATGGTTTGCTGGGAAGGGACATGGCTATATCGGTTTGAAAGAGGCTATAATCATGTGTTAGGATCAAACATCGAACCTAACCTAGACTAGCATGCAAACCGCTGGTTGAAATAGAATGGATCATAAGTAATGCATAGTCCTTGCCTGTTGATAAGTCGGGTTCCGAAGGTGTAGTTGATCGCAAGCTCGCATCGTCTCCGAGAGGTACCCGCGGAAGCACACAAGACGGTAAACACTGGAAAGCAATCAACGAGCAAGCATCTATTACTACGAAGCAAACACGAGCAAGCATCAACAAGAAGGCAACACGAGACATCGCACCTACCGTCGAGAGCGGTTACTAACAATTTCAATGGAGTACTCGTCACACAGGACGATACCGCACGTTTAGAAAGGTTCAAGTTGTTTAGCTACAGGTGATCAACAAAGGTTGTTAACATGGCAAAGCACAGAAGCATGGCAAGAGGTGAAGCATAAATAAACTACCTAAGCTAGTCAATTTAAGTGGGGTGAAATCCTAGACATGGCAGACTATTGCGGACCCCACGATAATTATTGCATTTGGTACTGTTTTTACCTAAACAATATTTTATTATTTTTATTACCAAGCAAGAGAAGCAAAAACACAATCTACATGCAATTCTACTCAAGTTACATATAAGAAACATTTTAAACAGAGCAACGGTTAAAAAGTTATTGCAATTACAGTTATAGTGGAAAGCAGTGTAATTAATAGTCAAACAACACGTAAACAAAGTCAAACATGGCAACAAGCAACATTTTATTAAACTACGCGCAAAACGGAGTAACTTTCATACAGAAAGTGTCTCCATCGGAGCTACCGGTGAAAAGTTATAAGCATCGCAATAAAACAACACAATCTGCCTAAAAAAATAAATAAACTCCTAGAAAAAAATCTACTCGGGCCGAAACTAGACTACTGGGCCCAACAGGGAACAAATAGAAAAAAAAGAGGAAGGGGGGCGCCTCACCTTGGGCCTGGCCCAAGAGGAGGGGCGGCGTGGGCCGTGAGGGAGCAGACGAGGTGGTGGGCCTCGGGGTGAGGCCGGCCCACCCGTGGCGCACTGGAGGGTGGAGGCTCCTGTGCCTCGTCCCGACGACTGGACGCAGCGGCGGCGGTGGTGGCTGCCGGCGAGGCACGCCAGGAACAGGGGCGGGGAGGGGCCGCGGCGAGGCGGGGCGCCGTAGAGGAGGCGGCTCGGTCCGGGTCGAGGTGCAGGGGCGGCGCGACGGACCCGGGCGACGGACGTCCTTGTCGGCCATGGCGGCCATGGAAGCCGGCGCCAAACCTGCAGACGGAGGCGAGGCAGTCAGGGGAGAAGAGGGACGCGGAGAGGAGAGGAGGGAGGAGAGGGAGGCTGCCGCGGGGAGAAGGAGAAGATGGCCGGCGGCGTCCTGGCCGGCTGGCCGGAGCGGGCGCGACGGCGGCTCGGGGCTTCGGGCGTGGGATGGCTGCACGGAGGTTGGTGGAGGCCAGGGCGCCTCTGGGTCGTCGGATCTCCACGATCCAGATCGCCTGGGGGCTAGGGTTGCGAAAAATGGGGCTGTTGGACGAAAATTTGGACCAGATCTGGGGGTGTGGCTGCAAATTTGGCTCAGGGAAACCCTAGAAGGGGGTGGGAGTGTGGTGGTCTTTATATAGCCCCGGTGGCTGGTAGTTTTCAAAAACATCCCCGGTTTTTCGCTCGCGCGTGCGGTGCTCACGTTTCTGACCGCCGGGGGTCCGCAGTACCTCCGATTCAGGTAAAACTTCGAACTGCGCGGTCAGCGCGTCGAGCCGGAGGCATTCACCTAGCGCTGGAACTGTTCCGAGAACACTTTCCGGTGCGCTATAAAGATATCCCGTTTAATTATTAAACGGGGTTTTTTGTTTCATTGGCTGCGGCTGGTCTCGTGCGGTTTTCGCGACGGTGATCAGGCGAAACCCGGTGTCGCAAAGGTCGAGTGTCAGGGTGGAAAGGGCCGGTCTCCATCCGGTACGAGATAAGAGGGGGGAAAATAATCGCCGATCAATAAATCGGGGATGCAAACACCGCAAACAAATCAGGCAATCAAACAATTCACAACGAAAAAAAAAAATTTATTTTTTGTGAAAACTAGGCTGTTACAATTAGCGTGTAGGTAAGACCCCGCTGCGAAGTACGGCCGGGCTGGGACTTGCCGAAGAGCGATTTCACTCCCAACCTTTCCCATGCGCGGAGCATGATAGATAAGCCGGGCGGACGCGCCTTAGGCTACACACATTACTGGCGGCAAATGAACACCGTAAGACCTGAAGCGGCCGAACTTTTGCTCGACACCAGTGTTACAAGCTCACGTCGAGGGACGTGGGTTTGATTGGGCTACTGTGGTATTTGACCTAGTGCAATTCACCAAGGCTCGACCCGTCGACTCCTTGGGCCCTTTCAGCTTAGCATCCCTCGAAACAGGTTTTGTCATGGCACCAGACTGCCAACGACCCACGGATGAACCGTGCATATCAATAAACGACAAATGAATGTACTCGAGTCCCTGCGCGACTCTTCGAGTCCCCCAGGCACTCGGGGGCTACTGACGAGGGGGTGACCCCACGACTCCTACGGATGAGCCTACCTGGTGTCCATGAAGGCAGAAGGCCCATAAAGATACGGCCTCGGCCCACTAGATGGCACCGACGTAGAAGTCCTTGACTCACAAGGAAGGTGCAAAGACCTGTCGTACGGAGCAAGCTAGGGTTAGGAAAGTTTACCTGTACACGTAGATGCACTCCCCGAGACCTAGCCCGGTATATAAGGGCTAGGAGGGGCGACACCAAGGACATCGAATCTCACGTGTAACCCTAGCCTTGAGCGCTCCAGCCTTGGCCTCCACTGTAATCGCATCTTCCCTATCAATAATATCGACCAGGAGCGAGCCTTCCTGTTTGCCGACGAGCTATCGTCCAACTTGTGCCTCTCATGACTAACCCAGGGTCCCTGACCATGGGATTTGCCGGGGTTGATCCCCGTCAGCCACCATTGTAAACTTCAAAACCCACATATTTGGAAGAAAGAGAGAAACCGAAAGTTCTATCCCTAAGATGGAGAACACGAAAACCTTGCGGGTAGCCACCAAAGCATGCATTGGGAGCAATGCTAACAGTATGAATATCCAAACGTAAAGTGGCTCGACAGAAGGAGACAACCAGCTTGAACTCACGGCGATGAAAACCAGGGGTGAAAACAATAGGATGTCCAAACTTCATCCTCATCTCCGATTGGAACCGCTTACTTCGTTCAAAGTCAAGGTGAGGCGCCATTATGAAGCACTCTAGGCGATGGGAGGAGGGGTTTCTGCCGCCGCCGGAGTGGCAACCGGCAGGGGGGTGGCCGCCGGGGCTGGAGTGGCCACCGGCGCAAAATCGCCTAGAGGAGCCTAGGAGAGCCTAGGAGGAGGAGGAGGAGGAGGAGGTGGTTACTCACCTTGTTCCTCATTAGTTAGGACATTCTAGCATTAAAGATTTCAGTCTCCCCCAAGCTTGAGCTATGCTCTCTCCATCATGAGGATAGAAATTATAAACATAATCATGGACTTCATGAAGAGGATAAAGCTTGGAGTAAAAGAGAGACCGGATCTCTTCCCAATCCAGCAGGTGAGAATCATCTAGTAGTATATACCGTTCTAATGCTTTTCCTTTCAGTGACAAGGCAAATAATTTCCTCATGACTCCATCTCTTGTCAAACCTGAAATTTTAAATAAATCATAAAGTTCTGTAAGTTTCAGCAAATGAATACTAGGATGGACTGTTCCATCCCCTGCATAACTATCATTCCTAATTATTTCAATTATCCCAAGTGGTATTTGATACATAAAAAATGCATCACTATTTTATATAGTAATTATTTCCTATTCATTGATATATTTCATGTTCTGATCATTTCTTATATTGTTTTGGCTTGTTTTACACAGTTTGCAACTTTCCGGTACCGAAGCAGCAGACAAAGGATTCAGCGGTAAAAAGTGGACGCTGAGTTGCTGAAGCAGAAGACCTCCAAATTACATGAAAATCGACGGAGGCCGTTTTCCAGAAGGATGACGAGGACACGCAAAACAGGAGCCAGAGGGGGGCCACAGGGTTCCCACGGCCACCTGGCGCGACCCCCACTTGGGGTGCGCCGGGAGGGCGTTTGGACACCTGGGGCCACTCCCGGCTCCCCCCTCTGCCTATATATCACTCGTCACCCAAAAACCCTAAAAAGGGAGGAGTTTCGTGAGTTCCACCGTCGCTCCGTGGCAGAAACCTACAGAAAAGAAAAGACATCTCCGGCGGGAAGATTCCGCCGGGGAGAACACCTCCCGGAAGGGGAGATCATCGCCATCGTCATCATCATTGTCACGGGCATCATCGAGATCATCATCAACATCATCCCCAAAATCAGCACCATCTCCACCACCATCCATCTCACCTCACAATTGCAAATTGTGTTGTAATCTGTACTATCTATCCTCTCTACTCTATCGGTATTTATTGCTACCGTGTGATGAATTCTATGGAGTTTTGTTGGAGAAATATCATTGTGTTCAGATTGTTTATCATCTATTTATCCCCTCTGATCATGATCTCTTTTATGTCTTGTGAGTAGTTACTTTAGTTCTTGAGGACATGGGAGAAGTCTAGTTTCTAGTAGTCATATGATGTTGAAGTAATATGTGTTGTTAGATATTTAAGTTGTGTTGTTATTTTCCTAGTGGTGTTGTGTGAGTCGAACACTCAACACTATTAGTGAGTGAAGCTGGTAAGGAAGCTTTTATATTTCTGTTTTGCTATTGCTGCCTTTTGTCCTTATGGACACCTCTACTCTTGGTGCATTGTTTATGGGGAAACGCCCCGCTACCGCGGTGGTCACTCCAACCCCTACTGAAATTGTACCATACAAAATACCAACTGGTATTATAGATTATGTCTTGGCTAATAATTATGCAGGAGACAGACATTCGAGTGAACACCTTCTTTATTTATCGCAACTATGTTCATTATTCAAGCTTGCAGGTGTGTCAAGGGAGTTCGTTATGAAGAAATAATTCTCCGTATCACTTATTGATAAAGCTTCAGAATTGCATAAGCTCCTCGACAACTCACATTTGCTTAATTGGCAAGAGCTTATGTCTCTCTTTTATACAAAGTTTTATCCTCTTCACGCAATTCATCGAGACAGGACTTTTGGCCTCGTGACGAAGAGAGCATCGCTCAAGCTTGGGGGAGACTGAAGTCCCTAACGTTCAAATTTCCTATTCATGAACTCTCCAAAGAAATTATACTTATTAATTTTTATGCCAGGCTCTCTCGTCAGAATAAGGAGATGTTGGATGCCTCCTCTAGTGGGGTATTCCAAAAAAGAAGCGTTGAAGAGAGATGGGATCTCATTGAGAGCATCCAGAAGAACACTAAAGACTGGGAAATCTATAAAGGTATTGAACCCGCTATAAATTATGAGCATGATTATATTGAGAGCTATGTGAAAACTGATTACTTTAGTACCTTTTGCTCTAAGATTGGTCTTGATTCCCAGCTTATGATTGATTTTTGCAAGAACTTTGCCTCTCACATTGACTCTTCTAAAGAAGAGAAGGATTAGTATCATAAACCCTTTAAAGAATTACCTGTTGATATAAATGTTGTTGACCCTATTCTGCCTGAAGTTATGTATGAAAATCCCCCTTTTCCCACAAGGATAAGGTAGCACTCTTTTGTGACAGGCATAATAAATAAAAGTGAGAGACGAGATGACGAACCTGAGGACCAGATCAGGGTCGATCCCTCAAGTTGCGGTGGTTAAAGATCTAGTTACTAATGATGTTTTATATTCCAATATAAATTTTTGTGTTGTTTCAAGTAATATTGTCACAGCCAAGAATAAAGGCCCAATTTCAGGTACACCAGTTGTATCTGTTAAAATCGGAGATCACAATTATTACGGGCTATGCGATTGGGGATCGAGTGCTAATGCTATTCCTTATTCACTCTATCAGGAGATCATGGGTGAGATTTCACCTTGTGAACTTGAAGAGGTTGATGTTACTATTTATCTAGCAAACAAAGAAACTATCTCTCCCATTGGAGTTTTGAAAGATGTTGAAGTCCTATGTGGAAAGGTAAAGTATCCTACCGACTTTCTAGTACTTGGTTCAGTGCAAGATAGTTTTTTCCCTATTATCTTTGGTAGGCCTTTCCTCAGCACTTGTGGTGGTATAATAGATTGAAGAAAAGGTAAAGTTTCTGTTGAATTCAATGATGAGCCATATGAATTTAACTTTTCTAAGTTCTCTAAGCAGCCTCGTGGTACTAATTTACCTAGTGATGATAAAATTATTAAAGATATGCTATTCCTCCTAATGATCCTTTGCAGCAATATATGGAAGAACACAAGAATGATATGCATATGAAGGAGAGAAATGAGTTAGACGAAATATTCGCAAGACAAACTGCTATCCTGAAGCACAACCTTCCCGTTGAACCTTTAGGAATCCTAGCACAACCGAAAGGAGACCCGGTGTTTGACCTCAAACCACTTCCCGATACAGTCAAGTATGCTTATTTAGATGAAAAGAAAATATATCATGTCATTATCAATGCTAACCTTTCAGGATTTGAAGAAGAGCGACTATTGGAGACACTTCGCAGACACCGTGGTGCCCTTGGCTATACCCTTGATGACCTGAAGGGGATTAGTCCATCGATTTGCCAACACACAATCAATCTCGAGCCCGATGCCAAGCCAGTTTTTTATCATCAACGACGGCTAAACCCAAGGATGAAGGACGTGGTTATGACTGAGATTCTCAAGCTTCTAGCCGCAGGTATCATCTATCCTATAGCTGATAGTAGGTGGGTAATTCCAGTTCATTGTGTTCCTAAGAAAGGAGGTATGACTGTTCTTCCTAATGATAAAAATGAACTAATACCTCAAAGAGTTGTTATTGTATACAGAATGTGTATTGATTACAAGAAGTTGAACAAAGCTACTAGGAAGGACCATTACCCGCTGCCCTTTATCGACCAGATGCTTGAGAGGTTGTCTAAAAACACCCACTTTTGCTGTCTTGACGGGTACTCTGGCTTCTCTCAAATTCACGTTAACACTGCCGATCAAGAGAAGACCACTTTCACATGTCCTTACGGTACTTATGCTTACAGGCATATGCCTTTTGTTTTATGCAATGCACTTGCTACTTTTCAGAGATGCATGTCTGCTATTTTTCATGGTTTCTGTGAGGAGATTGTGGAAGTCTTCATGGACGATTTCTCCGTCTATGGAACTTCCTTTGACCATTGTCTCCACAATCTTAATAAAGTTTTGCAGAGATGCGAGGATACAGATCTAATTCTAAACTGGGAAAAGTGCCACTTCATGGTTAACGAAGGGATCATTCTTGGTCACAAGATTACCGAGAGGGGAATTGAAGTGGACAAGGAGAAAATTGAAGCTATCGAAAGGATGCCCTATCCAAGGGACATCAAAGGTATTCGTAGTTTTCTCAGTCATGCTGGTTTATATAGAAGATTTATTAAAGACTTTTCTAAGACTTCGAGACCCCTCACTAATCTTCTCCAGAAAGATGCTCCTTTTGTATTTGATGAAGATTGTAAGGAAGCTTTCGAAGTTCTTAAGAAAGCTTTGATAACCGCTCCTATAGTACAACCACCTGATTGGAATTTTCCCTTTGAAATTATGTGTGATGCTAGTGATTTTGCTTTTGGAGTTGTTTTAGGACAAAGGGTTGATAAGAAATTGAATGTTATACATTATGCTAGCAAAACCCTTGATAGTTCTCAAAAGAACTATGCTACTACTGAGAAGTAATTCTTAGCAGTAGTGTTTGCTTGTGATAAGTTTAGACCTTATATTGTTGATTCAAAGGTCATTATTCATACTGACCATGCTGCTCTTAAGTATCTTATGGCGAAGAAGGATGCCAAACCAAGACACATCATGTGGTACTCCTTCAAGAGTTTGATTTACAGATTGTTGATAGAAAAGGAGCAGATAATCCGGTGGCGTACAATCTTTCAAGAATGGAAGATATACCGCATGACTCCATCCCAGTCAACGGCTGTTTTCCAGACGAACAACTTTCCATTGTAAAAGTATAATCTCTTTCTGATCCTTGGTTTGCAGATTATGCTAATTTTATCGTTGCAAAGTATTTGCCTCCCGGTTTAACATTTCAGCAAACGAAGAAGTTCTTCCATGATTTGAGGCACTACTTTTGGGATGACCCTCATATTTTCAAAGAAGGTCCAGACGGGATCATGAGAAGATGCATATCGGAGCACGAGCAGAAAGATATTCTCAGATAATGTCACGACAGTCCCTATGGAGGACATCATGCCGGTGAGAGGACCACACATAAGGTTCTCCAATCAGGGTTTTATTGTCCTACTCTCTTTAAAGATGCTAGAAATTATGTTTTATCTTGTGATAAGTGTCAGAGAGTTGGTAATATTAGTAGGAGGAATGAGATGCCTATGAATTACTCTCTGGTGATTTAGCCTTTTGATTGTTGGGGGTTTGATTTTATGGGTCCTTTTCCTCCCTCACACAAGTACACTCACATTTTAGTGGTTGTTGATTATGTAACCAAGTGGGTTGAAGGAATCCCCACTGAGAGTGCTGATCACAAGACATCTTTGAAAATGCTCAAGGATGTAATTTTCCATAGGTTTGGTGTACCTAGGTACCTCATGACTGATGGAGGATCAGACTTCACGCACGGAGCTTTTAGATACTTTGGACAAGTACGATGTCAATCATATAATTGCTTCACCGTACCATCCTCAAACTAGTGGGCAAGTTGAGCTCACCAATAGAGAGACCAAGTTGATCCTGCAAAAGACGGTCAAAAGTTCTAGAAAGGACTGGTCAAAGAAGTTAGGAGATGCTTTGTGGGCGTATAGAACTGCTTACAAGAACCCCATGGGTATGTCTCCCAATAATATGTTCTATGGCAAGGCATGCCATCTGCCATTAGAGTTGGAACACAAAGCTTTCTGGGCTGTTAGAAAGCTTAATGCTGACCCAAAGTTAGTTGGTGAAAAGCGTATCATGAACTTGACTTCTCTAGATGAGTGGAGATGTGAAGCTTACGACAGTGCTAAAATGTTCAAGGAAAAGTTAAAGAAGTGGCATGATAGAAGGATTCTGAAACGTGAATTTAATGTTGGTGATAAAGTTTTGTTGTTTAGATCCCGTTTCAGGTTTTCTCCAGGTAATCTACTTTCCAGGTGGGAAGGTCCATTTCATATCGAAGAAGTATACCGCTCCGGTGCAATCAAGATTAACAATTTTGATGTCACCAAAACCCAAGTTGTGAATGGGCAAAGACTCAAGCATTACATGGTGGGAGACCCCGTCAATGTTGATGTAAATTTAATACACACAACAACTCATGAAGAATATGTTGCAGCCCTGTTTCAGACGCCAGCAGGAACAGAATAAGAAAAGGTATGTGTTACCGTAAGGAAACATCACGAACCGCCATAAAAGTTCCATATTACAAGTTTTTGCAAAATAAGAAAAATTTGAAGCCTGATCGGAGCTATAGAGGAGTTCCAAGGGGCCAGGCGCCCCCCTGGCGCGGCCTACCTCCTGGTCGCGCCGGGTGGCCGCCTGGGCACCCCAGAGTCCGTCTCCGACCCCACTTTGGCTCGTTACTTTCCTTCTATTGCAGAAATTTTTGCTATATATTTGCCCGGATCGTCCTGGCACCATATCTCACGATTTTGTGTGTTTTCTTTTTGAGCTGTTTCTGCCAGGAAATCTTTTAGCTAGACCTAGGTGCCATGGCTTCCCCAAGTCCCCCCAAGGACAAGTTCGTCTTCAACGTCATCAACCCTTACCTCGCTGAGGTGAAGAAGCACCCTCAAACCGTTCGGTTGGAGGATGGTGTTCTCCACCAAGAAGATCTAAAGGAACCTGTCAAGGAGGGGAGCATCAAGGCCAGGCTAGAAGAAGTGGAGCTAGAAGTCTTCAAGTACAAGAAGATGGTTGAGCGCGGTGTTGAAGCCAACTTTGACCTCATCAACGAGCTAAAGACGTTCTACAAGAAGGAGATGAGGGGGATGTGGTCAAGCATCACTTCATTAGAAGAAAGAATTGATGAGCTCCAAGGGCAGATTTATGATCTAAATAACTAGAACTGTGAGTATGAACTAAAGTCTATGCGCATGGGTTTAGGTGCTGGAAGCAGGATCTTGGAGACTGAAGCCTCTCATGAGACGGGAGAACCTCTTCCATGGAAGCGCTTTGTCCAGGACAACGTGATCAACAACAACAGGAAGGAGGAGTAAATCTCCTCGGGTAATGGCATCCCCTTGGCTTGTTCCAAGCTTGGGGGAGTGCCCGGTATCTTTATCTTTATCTAAGTCTTTTAGAGTCAAGTAGACTCGTATCATGTCTACGGAAGTTATTATATGAAATAGGTGTTTGCATTGAGGTCTATCACTCCTTTGTGGAGAGTTTGTATCTGTGAGTGTGGCTCGTCTATGATGGAATATTAATGAGAAGTCTATTGGTTCCTTCGCTGCACTCGGTATTCTCTTCACGCAATCAACCTTATATGATGATTCTTATGGGGAGTATTGACGTTATATCAGGTATGGCTTTGAAAACTTTATTTAAATTTTGGCAAACATAGCTTTGGTCATGACAACATGCATGTTTTCTCAAGTACCGACATGGCCAAAACCTTTATGTTATTATGCTTGAAGTGTTATGTTGACAAGGAAGACAACTTGATGTGTTATGCTTACCTTAATGTTTAGGCTTTATATGCTTTGCATCTAAGTTAGCATCAATTGTCTGTTCTCTCAAAGCCTTTGCTAGCCAAACTCTTTGCCTAGCAGATTTCTGCTTGTGCATCCATACCCTGAAACCAATATCTTCCATATGAGTCCACCATACCGTCCTATTCGTGGTATTTCCCTACCACTCCTAAAAGTATAGAATTTATGTGTTATCCTTAAATGTTCAAAATTCTCTGCTTTTTGACTCTTGTTTAGCTCATGAGGAAGTAGAAGGTAATTCATGATCTTCTTAAGTTGGACAAGTTTTACCCCTGGATTGCATGTCTAATCTGCAAACCCATAATACGAGAAAAAACTGGCATGAGTCGTCCAACTCATAAGATAATACAACAAAAAAAAACCTCCTTCACGCTTGGTCTATGAGAAATCAGAAACTTTGGCAGTGATAAACAAAGGAGAATAAGGGGATGTAATCGTCCCCACTTGGGAGCCGTTCCTCAAAACTTGTCCAGCTTGAGAAGTAATTGAGCTATCTATTGGCATTCGTTGACAAACTACGCACCTCCCAAAATTTGTTTCATTCTGTTTGATTTAAGGATAGCACATGAGTTTTCCCTGCTTGCCTAACAAGGCCTATCTTTTACTTTTATGTTGAGTCAGTTTTCCTACTTCCTTCTTTTCCCAAAGAGAACAGACACTTGATGTTGATGAGGATTCATTCATATAATGCTGCATTAAGTTTTTCCATGCCACATCATTGTTGACATTATCTTTTGATAAGCAAGTTGTTTGCGAAAGCTTTTGCCAAGCAAGAATTTTCCTTTGTGTTAGCATTTTCACTTCATGACTAATAACATGTTCTTTCAAAACCTTCAAATTGTTTCATTATAAAGAGAAAGAGCAAAGTAAAAGTTATTAGTTGTCCTTTGACCAGGATATGTTTGCCATAATTTGATGAGTTTTCTCAGCCCTACTTTTGATTATAATCGTTATTACTTTCTCATAAGGGCCTTATGAGTTGAGGTTGCTGTTGAGGATGCTTGAGTTTGGTGAAGAAATCATGATGCTTCTTGTTCGTATTCTATTTATCGACACTTCACTCTCTAAACTTGTGGACAGGTTTACCGAGTTCAGTATTCGCTTGGGGACAAGCGAGGTCTAAGCTTGGGGGAGTTGATATGTCCAAAATGCATCACTATTTTATATAGTAATTATTTCCTATTCATTTATATATTTCATGTTATGATGCTATTCTTATGTTTTTTTGGCTCGTTTTACACAGTTTGCAACTTTCCGATGCCGAAGCAGCAGACGCAGGATTCAGCGGTAAAAAGTGGACGCTGATTTGCTGAAGCAGAAGACCTCCAAATTACCTAAAAATCGACAGAGGCCGTTTTCCAGAAGGATGACGAGGACACGCAAAACAGGAGCCAGAGGGGGGCCACAGGGTGCCCAGGTGGTCACCTGGCACGGCCCCACCTGGGGCGCGTCGGGAGGGTGCCTGGACAACTGGAGCCACTCCCGGCTCCCCCCTCTGGCCTATATATCACTCTTCACCCAAAAATCCTAAAAATGGAGGAGTTTCATGAGTTCCTCCGCCGCTCCGTGGCAGAAACCTACAGAGAAGAAAAGGCATCTCCGGTGGGCAGATTCTGCCGGGGAGAACACCTCGCGGAAGGGGAAATCATCGCCATCGTCATCATCATCGTCACGGGAATCATCGAGATCACCATCAACATCATCCCCAACATCAGCACCATCTCAACCACCATCCATCTCACCTCACAATTGAAAATTGTGTTGTAATCCGTACTATCTATCCTCTCTACTCTATCGGTATTGATTGCTACCGTGTGATGAATGCTATTGAGTTTGTTGGAGAAATATCATTGTGTCCAGATTTTTTATCGTCTATTTATCCCCTTTGATCATGATCTCTTTTATGTCTTGTGAGTATTTACTTTAGTTCTTGAGGACATGGGAGAAGTCTAGTTGCTAGTAGTCATATGATGTTGAAGTAATATGTGTTGTTTGATATTTAAGTTTTGTTGTTATTTTCCTAGTGGTCTTGTGTGAGTCGAACTCTCAACACTTTGCCTTATTTAGGACCTAGGGGAATGCATTGTGTATAAAGAATGCTTACGGTGTGTTGCCGGAGTGACAGAAACCTGAAACCCAGTTTGCACGCTTTTGCATAAGGGAACAATGGATCATCGATCGTATTGCTATGGTTAGACTTTTGCCTTAACTACTATCTTGTATTTGCGGATGCTTGCAAGATGTTTAATCATAAGAGTGCACTTATCTTAGTCTAGAAGGTGTACTCGCATAGATCCACCCACTCAACATGTATCAACACATCACATAGTATCGATACGGAATATGGCGAAAGCATGTGACTATCTCTCCCGTGTGTCCTCAAGAACGCTTTAGCCTTTATAAGTTCAGTAGCTAGGCTTATCCTTTGCTCAAAAGGATCGGGCCACTTGTTACTCCTCAGTGCCTTTTATGTTGCTTGCTTTTACCTACTTGTTGCTTATACCGAAAACCCCTAAAAAGTTATCTTTCAGTGCCTGCAGTTATTTCTTTGCCAAAGTCACTTACCAATACCTTCCGCTCCTCGTTGGTTTTGACACTCTTATTTATCGAAAAACGCTACAAACGATCCCCTACTGTTGAGGGTCATCAGTATTTCGAATGAGATACATTCAGTAGGTGGAGGAGACTTCTCGTCCACGGGCATGACAAAGCGGACTTCCCCAAGCAGCGTACTAAGAGTGATGTTTTCCATAAGCATAACTAGTGAAAATAAAAACAAGAAAAAAAAAGATTTAATTGCAAGATCTAAAGATATACCTTCAAATGCTTACCTCCCTGGCAACGGCACCAGAAATATCTTGATGTCTACACACGCTTCTATTCTTGTAGACTATGTTGGGCCTCCAAGCGCAGAGGTTTGTAGGACAACAACAATTTCCCTCAAGTGCATGACCTAAGGTTTATCGAACTCAGGGAAGTAGAGGTTGAAGATGGTTTCTCTCAATCAACCCTACAATTAAAAAACAAGAAGTCTCTTGTCTCCCTAAGACACGTAATACAACTAGGAGTTGTATAGGTGCACTAGTTCGGTGAAGAGATGGTAAAATATGGGTGATAGGTGTGACAAAACAAGGTAATATAAATTTGTAAAAAAAAATTACAGCAAGGTAGCAAGTATTAAATGTGAGCACAAACGGTATTGCAATGGTGAGAAACAAGGCCTAGGCTTCATACTTTCACTAGTGGAAACTCCCAGCAACATTAACATAGTTCAATCACATGATAATTCCAATAAAACATGCAAGAAGACGTAACTCGGAGGTCAATACTTTGTGGTCAAGAGAGGACGAGAATTGTGTAGGGCTAGAAAAGCACACCTTAGAGTTCGTAGTTCTCATCTACGGGTTTCCCAATTTCACCGCGGCCATCCAAAGAGAGTACCACAATCACCACAACATATCTCAAGGATAGTCAAAGACAAGCACCAAGAGACTATCAATCTTCAATCAACACACAAACGAGGAAATCACTCATGAAAATATTCTTCTAATCTATGTGCAATAGACCGCGGTCACCTTGGTCTCGGACATTATATTAGATATAGACAAGTGAGTACATCAAATCCAATACAGAGAAGAAGGGGAAACATCATGGGAACACCCTAGGTTAACATAGCCAATGATCACAACAAAGATCGCATCGTGGGAGAGAGATATGACCACGTAGATCAAGGTACAAGCCTAGCCCCGAGGGGGAACTACTCACACATGGACATGGTGAGAGAGAGAGAGAGAGTTGTTGATGGTGAGGTGCAGCCCGTAGGAGGTGAAGGAAACGGTGGCGGCGGCGGCCACGACCCTTGGGGGCAGCGGCCCCTTCTTCTTCCTTGGAGATGGTGCTGCTGTGCAGATTGATCTCCCCCTCAAGACGGCTGCTTTGGGAGGAATTTTTGTGGTACCCTTTGACATGTTTCCTCTCTTTATAAAGACTCTCAGATTCCCGTCATCCATATTACGTCTTCAGTATTTTGGGTCTTGAGGGAGCATCCGGACTCCTATTCGGCCGATTTTATGTCCAGATCCACCCGAATTTTTTTTCTCTACAACTTTGTAGTTTTAAGTTTTTTTGTTTGAGGCCGTCTTCTAGCGTTTCCGGGGTGATCTTTAAAACCTGTCTGGTGGGGACAGAGTTCGGAAGAGTAAGAGTCCAACTCCAATAAGGCTTCTTTTTGTGATTTCTCTTTTATCCAAATAATTTCTACACATAAAGTACAAAAACAACAACTTGTGCAATTTTGCAACCATTAATAGGTTAGTTCTCAAATACGTTATAAAAAGATATGAAAGTGCATCAAAACATATAGCAAATTCACCAATATAAGCATGGAACAAGCAGAAATTATAGATATGTTTGGGACGTATCGACATCCCCAAGCTTAATTCCTGCTCGTCCTCAAGTAGGTAAATGATAACACAAATAATTTATGTGGTGACATGTTACCAACACATAAGAACTTTATAGTAAAGCAAGTAAGATATGCAATTCAAGTCAATAAAATAACAAATAGTAGTATATATCTAATATTGAAACCAGCAAAGTAAGAACATAAAGGTGCAAGAGCTCTCGCTGTCCGTGACTCGAATGTATCCAAATGATGTTTGCGTGCAAGAAGTGGGAGATGGGTTTAGAGCTAAAAATACTATATAGTTTAATTGAGAACTCAATCTACTAAAACTTCACACTTGGCCTCCTTAAAAATCTTATTTTAACTCGTCCCGAGATCACTAGTCAGGCACAAGTCAAACTGATCCTCTCCCTTTCGACTTTGAGCACTCATGCAATGTTTGAGCGCGAGCAAGATATGTTGGAACTTAGGATGACAAAGAGAGAAATGGTGAGGAAGATAAAAAGGTGTGAAAGGCTCACATCAATGAGGACAATCATAGGCGAGAGAAAGCCAAATGATAGATATGATGTGAGGAGTAGGGATTTCCATGCAATGGATGCACATATGAGCTAAGGTAAGCTCCCCAAAGGAACTAGTGGGGTGCATCCAACTTGCTTGCTCATGAAGACCTAGAGCTCATTTGAGAAGGCTCGTCCTTGGAATATGCAAGCCAAGTTCTATAGTGTAAGGATCCCCACATAGTTATGCATGAATGATATGAATATCTCTATGGAGTACAAGTAGGACAATGGAGTACGAATGTGGATCTTTTGAAAGGAATAGTAGTGTTGCCCCCTTCTCTCTTTTTCTCTTTTTTTCTTTTTTTTGTATTTTTCTGGCCTCATTGGCTCTTTCTATTTATCTCTCATTTGTCCTCTTTGGGATATTTTATTTTGTCCTCTTTGGGATCTTTTCCTCACTTAAGGGAAACACTTTATATTTTACAAGAATATAAAGAAGTTCTTTGCATTTTACAAGTACTCAACATAAAGAAAACCGAAGAACTATCATGATGTATGCAAATGTATGCCTCTGCCAGTGTATCAGGATATGCAATGATACTACCGCGTCATGTAGCAATTATTAGGGCAAGGCCCAACTAGCATGCGGCTCCTTGATCAAGAAAAATCATGTATGACATGAAGATCAAGTCATGAGATGATGGATGTTGCATGGAAAGGTATCTCGGAAAGGCTATGGAAATGCCTTGATAGGTAGGTATGGTGGCTGTTTTGAGGAAGATATAAGGAGGTTTATGATGACAGAGCGTATCATGCCAAGGGTTCGTATGCACCGGCAAAGATGAGAAAGGGAAATGCACGGTACCGAAGGTGGAAGTGCCAACAATCGAATACTCGCATTAGTCCGAACAACTCATGCACTTATTATCGATAACTCTCTATCTAATCAGGAGGTTCACAAAGAGACAAGTACCCCGAGGAGGAGTTTATGGGGGTTTGGTTATCCTTGCGCATCCTCGACCCAAGGTACGTGAGGGTACTCTATATATTCCAACCCCTCCAGAGGTTCTCAATTCATCTAGTAGCTAGAGTTCTCAACTAATTATTTTTTAGTTTTCGAAAATAAGCAAGGATTGCCCAAAATACTACACTTATCACTAATAGGCTCAAGCTCTTGGCACCAAAAGTCTAAACATTACTCAAATCAATACCTCAAAACTATTGCAAGTTACTACTATACTTATAATAGCAACCTCAATTACCTAGTCATGTCAAGACACACAACTCAGTGCAACTGACCAACTCTCTAAACAAGATAAGCATGATAAATCAAGAGAGTTCCAAAAGCAACAACCTAAATAAAATCTCTTAAAAAGAATAAGCATGAAAACTAAGAGCCAAGCATGACAGCAGCTAAAAAAGATAAAGAACACACAGTCAAAGATAAGCATGAAACCTATGTTGTTTTCTAGGGTGGAGTGGAGTGTGTTTCTATCCCAAACAATGTAGGCTAGGGTACAACTTGTTACGAACAGAAAAATAACTAAAAAAAACTAAAAAGTAAACAGCGAGACGCTCCAAGCATACCACATAACACAATGAATAGATAGCAATATAGCGTGGAGAACGACAAACTAATGATTGTCGATGGAGAAGGGGATGCACAGGGGCATCCTAATACGTCCCAAACGTATCGATAATTTCTGCTTGCTCCATGCATGTTTTGTGTGATATTGCTATGATCTAGATACACTTTCATACACTTTTGATCATATTTGGACTAACCTATTAACTCAGTGCACCCCAGTGCCGGTTTCTGTTTTCTGTTGTTTTTCTATTTCAGTTTTCCCCCATATTAAAAGTGCTCCAAAAATTCGGGAAATCAGATAAAAAATCAGCGCAACAGAAGCTTCCGGAGTCCCGAAGTGGGGCCAGGGGGCCCCCACCAGGTGCCCAGGTGGCCACCTGGCGCGGCCTAGGGCTTGGCCGCGCCAGGGGGGCGCCTGGACTCCTGGTGGCCCCCTTGGATGCCCCCCTTTGCCTATTTATTCCCCGTGACGCGAAACACCAAAAGACAGAACCCTTTTTCGCGATCTCGCCTTTGTTCCGCCGCCGCCGCGCTTCCAAGATCGGGAGCGCCAGCAGACCTCTTCTCGGCACCCTACCGGAGGGAGGATCGACCTCCGGGAGCTTCCCCTCCACCATGGACGCTTCCCGGATGTGCCGTGAGTAGTTTCCTTTGGACCATGGGTCCTTGATCAATAGTTATGTGATGTTATCCTCCCCTCTTTGTTCTTCATGGTTTAGACCTCGTGAGCTGCCCTATATGATCGAGGCACATATGTAATCTTTCTGCTATTGCTATGCTGAGTTTGATGGGATCTGATGGATTATGAGATTATGTTCAGATTGTGATAGAGTAATATATTTGGTTCTTATCTTTTATATTTTTATTCCTAAGTAATTCTTGCATGTTCTCCGTTGCTGTTTATTGCTTTGTCCAAGTAGTAGGTAGTAACTCCAAGAGGGAACGTTATGCTCGATTGTGGGTTCATGCCCCCTGATGACACGCTTGAGTGATAGAAACATGAGTCTAGGGGATGTGATGTTTCCACAAGGGGGAAAACAACGGTGCTTGTAACCGCGGTTGCAAGGATTCGTTACTTTACACAAAGTGCTTTTTAATGCAGTTGTCTATTGCTTTGGGTTTACACTTTGGGTGGGACTCGCAACTTAATACCAGCGAGATGTTCTGGATAGATATCTCAAGGTGGATGATTAGTAGTAGATGCAGTTGGATTTCGGTCTACTTATTTTTGTGTACTGCCCATGCTTTTGAGCCTCTTCCTTTCTTTTGTAGCATAGTTAGCATTGCGGTGCATTTATAATCCTGTCAATTGCCCATCTGTAATTTGTCTACCTCGCATATCAGTTTTATCGTCTTTTGGGAGAGAGACATCACTAGTGAACATCACGGAACCCCGGTCCATATTCTCATGATTTTTTACACGCTCATTTACTTTTTTGCTTTTACTTTCAGTTGCTATCATTATCATTATCTCTTGTGTTTGATCCTTTGTAAACAACAAGACCGGAGAGATTGACAACCTCTCTGAACTTCGTTGGGAGCAAAGTTATTTGTGTCTGTGTGCAGGTCCAGGTCAAGGAAGCAAATTTTTTCTAAAACGGTGCCATTGTTTCCTTGCCACCTACTTATCACTATCGGAGTCCTACTGGTCGATACTCTAAACCTCGGTATCTTCACCGAGGGAAACTTGCCGCTATGCTGCATCTCACCTTCCACTTGGGGTAACCAACGAAGGGCGAGAAGCAATTCATCTCTCGCGTATCAAGAAAATTTCTGGCGCCGTTGCTGGGGACTCCGAGTGCTAAGATAGGGGAGTTGCCCACTACCTTTTACCTTTGCTTTTTAGTCTTGTTAGTTTACCTTTCAGTTTTTATCTTTGTGTCTTATACCAAAAACCCAAAAAATAGTATGTCCAGTTACTTGCTTGCCACCAATGCCTAACTTCTTTGAAACCAGATCCTATTATCATGGAGGATTCACTAAGGATCAACAAGAATGGTACAAGGAATACCGCTTTTCCCAAAAGGGGATACACTTATGGAAACAAATACATCGGTTGTATGAGTATGCTAGAAACTTGTGCTCAATATATAATATATCTTTCTGCAGGGATGAATCTTGTTGTTTTATGAGGCATAACCACCTTGCTTTCCAATGTGAGTACAATGATGATGAAGCCTTAGCTTCTTACGCTAAGAAAAACTATGATTTTTATGATGCAGAGCAAATAGAAGAATTTGTTGCTTATAAGGGTGCCTATGAAATTACTTCTCTTCTTAAAAATATTGATGATGCCCCTTACAAATCTGAGAGTCTTGCTATACTTAATTATTGTTTGGAAAATTACGAGACAAATTATTATATTATTAATCATCTTGAGAGAATTTCTCCCCCAAGGGAAGAGACTAATGTTTTGCAGGACTCTATGGAAGAAGAAATTGCTGAACCTGAAAGCCTCTTGGATGAAAAAGAGGAGGAGAGTGACGAACAAAAGGAGGAAGAATGGAGCCATCCATGTCTACCTTCTAATGATAGTAACTCTTTGACTCTTACCTTATATGAATATTATGATCCTATGGATTCTTTTGAAATATCCATTTTTGATGAAGATGATGCCTTCTATACTTTTGGCCAAGATGCCACCATGGATGATGCTTACGAAGATGAACTTGTTATAGTTCCTTACGTTAAGCATGAAATTGTTGCTATTGCACCCACACTTGATTTTCCTATTATCCTTTTGAAATCCCCAACTCATATTTCGGAGAATTTTTCTCTTATCAAGGCTCAATGTGATGGTTTGCATTTATCTTATGATCCTAAAGACCGTGTTGAAAACTATACACGTGTCCTTGTAGGTCATGAACAACATGATATATGTGATAGTCATATTCTTGATGTTGTTCATGATACTACTAAAAATTATTTTGAGAGAGGGAAGTTTGTGTTGGGGAACGGGGCAGAAAACACAAATTTTCTTAATATACGACTCCCAAACCCAAGACCTATGCTATGGCGATGCAAGTAACGGATGGAATAGGTCACATACTAGTATGTAGTCTGTTAAGCGGGAAACGTTCCCGCGTGAACGTGGTTGGTGTAGGAGTACCGGCAATCCTCGATGCCGCGCAGCTCCACGATGACTCCAGAAGCCACCCGGTCCTTGTAGACTGATGACGGGATTACTCCCCGTCGGAACGTTGCTAATGAAGACCTCGCGATACGGCCACGACGATGAAGTAGCACCACAAGTGTAGTGCCTCGCGAGATTATACACATACAGTATACCCGACGTCCCTCCGGGCTCCAAACCAGTAGAGCAGCGGAAAGAAGATGGATTCGGATCCCGATTCCAGCAGCACGACGGCGTGCGTATGGTGGAGAAATCCCCAACCAAGTATAGACTCCAAACAGGGGGAGTCCACGCAAGGAAGGAGAAAGGAGGAAGAGAGAACTTCAATGTTGTGAAGAAAAGGGCACCCCTACCCCTCCTTATATAAGCCAAGGAGGGGGGAAACCTCCATCCCTCCCCGAGGTGGGACTAATCCCACCAAGGGGGGTTGGTGCGCCGGCCAAGGGGGAGTGGGGCCCTCCCTTGGCGCATGGCCCAAGGGGGGAGGCTCCCTCCTCCCCTAATGGGCCTCTTTAGGCCCATATGCCTTTTCTTCCTTTATTAATTATATTTTAATATTTAATTCATATAATTAAATAATAAAACATTAATCAAACATTATTAAATATATTTGAACCTTTCAAAATACCCAGAACAACTTCCGGCCTTCAACGGAACAATTTCGGCGTTCTCTCCTATTTCTCCGGTGATCCCGAATCTATCCTTAATGCGTCGAATACCCTTAAGTGTAACACCCTACGGTCCAGGAAATAGCAGACATGATCGATACAATCTCATTGATCAATGACTAATCAATTGGACCTGGTTACAATCCTTGATAGCCCCTGCGCTTCCATCGAATGAACTTCAATCGCTGTTGGATCCGTTTACCGTGTGTCGGTTCCCTTTGTCCTATGGTACTTTTCTTGCCCGAGGTTTGATCATCGGTATCCAATATGCCTAGTTCGTCCTCTTTCTCAACAAAAAAGTTTACTCGTTCCCGTGATATTACAACTCCATGACCTAGTCACATGTTTGCGCAAACCTTATGATGCAATATCACCGAGTGGGCCTAGAGTACCTATCCGTCACTCGGATGGACAAATCCTGCTTTGATCTATTTGCATACTCATCAACCATCTATTTCGGAATACCCAAAGTGCACCGTTATGTCCAGCATATTTTAGTCAGGCGGTGGGATACAAATCAAAGTCTCCTCATAGATGACAATTACGTATGATCATTACCGTCAAAGGATCTGGTCACTACGTTATAGTTATCGCAATGTCGAACTATGTGACTTGATCACATCGCAACACTTCTGGTGGGTGTATGTCCATCATATCATTATCCCAATGATACAACTCCATTGCTAACAGACTTATTTGTCTCATGATCAGGAAACCTTGATCATCAATCGCCCAATGGACAAGTATACTAGAGTTAACAAGGGACCTGGTTGTTTGTATACCACACGTATATTAAGGTTTCCGCTTAATATAGTTATAGCACAGTATAAAACGTATTATGAACTAATGGAATATGCTCAATAAAACATATTTTATTTGCCTCTAGGGCACATTCCCAACAGTTTGGTTGTAGAAACTTCCATATTACTAAAACTCCTCTCTTTGTGTCAAAAGTTTTGAAGTTGTTCTTGTTCCACTTTCCTATGCTTGTCTCTTTGTGCTTCTTTGATTTATTTTCTTACAAGATTCCTAGGCATAGGAAGTGGATTATACTTAAATGTGTTTCATATTTTCTTCTTAATGCTCTCCATTGCTTCGATTCTTTTTCTCTTGTGAGCATATTTTATAACCTTTATGCCTAGCTTAAAGGCGTAAAATAAAACGCTTGTTGGGAGGAAACCCAAGATGTTTTACTTATTTTCTTAGTGGTCTTGATGATTGTTACTACTGTAGCAACATCATTGTATCTTTATTTTCAAGCTTTGTGCCAAGTTATAGCCTCTTATGACAAGGCAAGCAAAAGTTGTGACATGCTGTCCAGAAAACAGATTCTGTCTTCTTGACGGAAAAAATTGGATCAAATCACCAGTTCATCTTTTTGAGCTGATTTTCTTACACAGCATACTCTATACAATTGTGAAACTTTCGTATGTTCTGAGTTTTTTTATTTGAGTTGCAGAAGTACCCCTAAAAATTCTTTACTACCAGCTGTTCTGTTTTTCACAGATTCTGCCACGTTTTGCCTTTCCTTACTTTTGCAAACCTTAAGCTTGCTTTTTCTTTGAAAAAACATTTTGGAAATCTTGAGAAACAGTAGCTCTTCAAGAATATCTTTATATCCAGTGGGTAAAAAATATTTTATTAAGGGTACTAACCTCTCTAATCAGCTTATGATGAGTTATGTATGAAGGGACTTTTCAAGTGTGCGATGGAAGATGATGAAAGAAGATCCGGGAGTGTGAAGCGCTCAAGCTTGGGGATGCCCCCATGCATCCCCAATAAATATCCCCAATAAGCTTGGGATGCCCCCGTGCATCCCCTTCTCCATCAACAATCATCAGTTCGTCCTTTGTCTCACTATATTTTTATCACTTCATGCGTTATGTGCTATGCTTGGAGCGTCTCGCTCGTAGGTTTTATTTTTAGTTTTCTTTATCTTTGCTTGTTGTTCATAAAAAGTTAGACCCCATCTTACTTTTTGTGGGAGAGAAAAACGCTCCACTCCATTCTAGAACACATCATAGGATTTTTCATGTTTATCTTTTTGTTGTTGTGTGTTCTTTATCTTTTCGTAGCTACTGCCATGTTTAGTTTCAGTATTAGTTTGTATTTAGCAAGAGCCTTGGATTTTGTTTAGTTTGTTGTTGTAAATCTCTTTAGTTTTCATGTTTATCTTGTTAAGAGAGTTGGTTGTTCAAATGAGTTGTGTCTTGTCTTGAGAGTAGGTAATTGAGGTTGCTATTTAATTTCAGTAGTAACTTGCAATAGTTTTGAGGTATTGATGTGTGTAATGTTTGAAATTTTGGTGTCAAGAGATCTAGCCTATTAGTGATAGGTTTCGTATTTTGGGAAATCCGTGTTTATTTTCAAAACCCTACAAAACTAGTTGAGAACTCTAGCTACTAGATGGATCGCTAATCTTTGGAGGGATCGAATATTAGAGTACACTCACGTACCATGAGTCGAGGATGCGCAAGGATAACCAAACTCACATACACTCCTCCTCGGGGTACTTGTCTCCTTGTGAACCTCCTTATTAGATTGAGAGTCACCGATAATGAGTGCATGAGTTCTTCGGACTAATGTAAGTATTGAAAGTTGACACTTCCACCTTCTCATATTTGCTAGCCTTTCATGTGACGTGCATTGCCTTCTTCTCACTCCGAGAGTTGGCGTCCACCTTTGCCGGTACATCCAAACCCTTGGCATGATACGCTCTGTCATCATAAACCTCCTTATATCTTTCCTCAAAACAGACACCATACCTACCTATCAAGGCATTTCCATAGCCTTTCCGAGATATATTGCCATGCAACATCCACCTCTTCATGACTTGATCTTCATGTCATACATGTTCCAGATACACTGGCAGAGGCATACATTGCATACGTCATGATAGCTACATCTTCTTTATGATTTGAGTACCTTGTAAAGTGTGAAAGATCTTCTATACCCTCTTGTAAATTAGAGTGTTGCCCTTAAGTGAGGAAAAGATCCCAAAGTGGACAAAATAAAAGATCCCAAAGAGGACAAATGAGAGTTAAATAGAAAGAGCCATTGAGGCCACAAAAAAGAGAAAAAGAGAAAAGAAATAAAAAGAGAGAAAGGGGCAACACTGCTATCCTTTTGAAAGATCCACACTAGTACTCCCTCTTATCCTTGTACTCCATAGAGATGATCATTCATGCATATAGCTATGTGGGGACCTTCACACTATAGAACTTGGCTTGCAAATTCCAAGGATGAGCCTCCTCAAAAGAGCTATAGGTCTTCATGAGTGAGAAAGTTAGATGCACCCCCACTAGTTCCATTGGAGAGCTTTTCTTAGCTCATATGTGCATCCGTTGCATGGCAATCCCTAATCCTCACATCATATCTATCATTGGGCCTTCTCACCTATGATTCACCTCATTCATGTGAGCCTTTATCACCCTTTTTGTCTTCCTCCTCCACCATATTTCTCTCTTAGCCATCCTAAGTGTCACCTCTCGTGCTTACGCTCATCCATTGCATGAGTGCTCAAAATATCGAAAAGGAGTGGATCCAATTGACTTGTACCTGGCTAGTGGTCTGGGGACGAGTCAAGATAAGATTCCAAAGAAGACCAAGTGTGAAACTTTAGTAGATTGAGTTCTCAACAAAAATACTTTTTCTCGTATTCCCTATCCCTCTTCTTGCACGCAAACACCATTTGGAGACATTCGAGTCACGAACAGCGAGAGCTCTTCCACCTAATTTCTTTTGCTACTTGTTTCAATGCTAATATAGACTCTTGCATGTTATGACTTGAATTGATTCACATACCTTGATTGCTTTACTTTTCAAAGTTATATGGTTGCTAGCATGTCACCACATAAATTATGCTTGTTATCACTTACCTACTCGAGGACGAGCAGGAATTAATCTTGGGGATGTTGATACGTCCCAAACGTATCAATAATTTCTGCTTGCTCCATGCATGTTTCGTGTGATATTTCTATGATCTAGATACACTTTCATACACCTTTGATCATATTTGGACTAACCTATTAACTCAGTGCACCCCAGTGTCAGTTTCTGTTTTCTACTGTTTTTATATTTCAGTTTTCCCCCATATTAAAATAGCTCCAAAAATTCGGGAAAAATCAGATAAAAAATCAGCGCAGCGGAAGCTTCCGGAGTCCAGAAGTGGGGCCAGGGGGCCAGCACCAGGTGCCCAGGCGGCCAACTGGCGTGGCCTAGGGCTTGGCCGCGCCAGGGCGGCGCCTGGACTTCTGGTGGCCCCCTGGATGCCCCCCTTCGCCTATTTATTCCCCGTGACGCGAAACCCCCAAAGACAGAACCCTTTTTCACGATCTCGCCTCTGTTCCGCCGCCGCCGCGCTTCCAAGATCGGGAGCGCCAGCAGACCTCTTCCCGGCACCCTACCTGAGGGAGGACCGACCTCCGGGAGCTTCCCCTCCACCATGGACGCTTCCCGGATGTGTCGTGAGTAGTTTCATTTGGACCATGGGTCCGTGATCAGTAGCTATGTTATGTTGTCCTCCCCTCTTTGTTCTTCATGGTTTAGACCTCGTGAGCTGCCCTACATGATCGAGGCACATATGTAATTTTTCTGTTGTTGCTATGCTGAGTTTGATGGGATCTGATGGATTATAGATTATGTTCAGATTGTGATAGAATAATATATTTGGTTCTTATCTTTTATATTTTTGTTCCTAAGTAATTCTTGCATGTTCTCCGTTGTTGTTTATTGCTTTGGCCAAGTAGTAGGTAGTAACTCCAAGAGGGAACGTTATGCTCGATTGTGGGTTCATGCCCCCTGATGACACGCTTGAGTGACAGAAACATGAGTCTAGGGGATGTGCTGTTGCCACAACTTGTGAAAACAACGGTGCTTGTAACCACGGTTGCAAGGATTGTTTACTTTACGCAAAGTGCTTTTTAATGCAGTTGTCTGTTGCTTTGGGTTTACACTTTGGATGGGACTCGCAAATTAATACCAGCGAGATGTTCTGGATAGATATCTCAAGGTGGATCATTAGTAGTAGATGCAGTTGTATTTCGGTCTACTTATTTTTGCGTACTGCCCATGCTTTTGAGCCTCTTCCTTTCTTTTGTAGCATAGTTATCATTGCGGTGCGTTTATAATCCTGTCAATTGTCCATCTGTAATTTGTCTACCTCGCATAGCAGTTTTATCGTCTTTTGGGAGAGAGACATCACTAGTGAACATCACGGAACCCCGGTCCATATTCTCATCACAGTTTACACGCTCATTTACTTTTCTTCTTTTACTTTCAGTTGCTACCATTATCATTATTTCTTGTGTTTTATCCTTTGTAAACAACAAGACCGGAGAGATTGACAACCTCTCTGGACTTCGTTGGGAGCAAAGTTATTTGTGTCTGTGTGCAGGTCCAGGTCAAGGAAGCAACTTTTGTCTAAAACGGTGTCATTGTTTCCTTGCCACCTACTTATCACTATCGGAGTCCTACTGGTCGATACTCTAAACCTCGGTATCTTCACCGAGGGAAACTTGCCGCTACGCTGCATCTTTCCACTTGGGGTAACCAACGAAGTGTGAGAAGCAATTCATCTCTCGCGTATCACATCACCAAGCTTAGTGATGACCCACAAGTGTAGGGGATCGAGATAATCTTCGCGGGTAAGAATAACCAAATTTATAGATTCGACAAAAGGGGAGCCAAAGAATACTCACAAGCTTTAAAGTTGAGTTGTCGATTCAACCGCACCTGAAATACACTTGCTTGAAATGAAGTATTAGTGGCAACGGTGATATGGAAGTGATGGTGGCAACGTAAATAGTGGCGGTGAAACAGCGAAAGTAAAATAGCAACAACAAACAACTAGTAACCAGCAGGATTGAAACACTGTAGGCTAGGGAGATGGATGGTTGGGCACTACTTCGATAAGAGTGAACATGTAATAGATTCTAACACGGGGCAAGGAACACAGAAAAGCAAGGATCATCTATGCAATATCAAACATTAGGCATGCATACCAAGGTAGTTGTACATGCTTGCAATAAGAACTTGCACAACATCTTTTGTCCTACCATCCCGCTACGAACGGGGCCAAATGGAACTTATGGAGATTAAGGTGCTCATGTCAAAGAGCACCGAAACAAAGCATTAACACTCAATGGATACATGAAATCCTCAAATTTTAGTCCATCCCCTTTGGTGTGCCAAGTTGTCCCCATTGGGATCGCCGGTTCCGGACTATAATAGGTGCATACAACTCAAAGATAGGATCAAGAACATAAACAAACTCATGAAAACACAAGTAGTTCAGATCTGAAAACATGGCACTCGGGCCCAAAGTGACAAGCATTAAGAGCAACAAGTTGTAGAAAAGATGATAAACACCAAAGTAGATGATAGGCAACATGCCCCCAGTAATATGACGAATCATTACATGATCTAACTCATCCAATCCCTACCATCCCCTTTGCCTACAACAGGGAATTACTCACACATGAAAGGAGAAGTCATGGAGGGATGATGGAGTAGTGATGGTGATGACGATGATCTCCCCTCACCGGAGGCCAAAACAGCCTCCAGAATAGCCCTCCCGGAGAAGAACAGAGGGTGGCAGCGGCTCCGCGACGAGAATTGGGAAAATGACTTCTGTTCTGGGGTTTTCTCGTGACGGGTAAAAATAGGGGCCAAGGTCGGTCACCGAAGGGGGTGGGACCCACCCAGGCGGCCTCCCGGTGCGACCAGGGGGAGGCCGCGCCAGCAGGGTGCCTGGGGCCCCTTGGCTCCCCTCTGAACCATCTTCTGGTCCAATAGTCCTTCGAGTGCGTGGATTTTCTGTTAAAAATTTGGGAATTTTCTAAGGTACCTAAAAATCCATATTCCCGCACACAAGAAAACCATACAGGCAGCTTTTCTGAAAACATCGTCAGTCTGGGTTAGTTTCGTTCAAATCATGCAAGAATGAGGCCAAAACAATAACAAAAGTGTTTGGAAAATTAGATATGTTTGAGACGTATCACTTAGACGCTTGAGTATCCTTGGATATTTCTTGGTGGTGCATGGGCGCATCCCCGAGCTTGAGCTTTTTACACTCGAATCTTCTTTCATCATCTTCCTTCGCATACTTGAAAACTCCATTCATACAAAGCTCATCATAAGCTCATTAGAATGGTTAGTACCCTTAAATAAATAATTTTTATCCACTGGAAATTAAGATTTTAATGAATAGCTACTATTTCTCAAGATTGCCAAAAAGTTTTTGCAAAGAAAGAGCAAGCTTAAGATTTGCAAAACGGAGAAAACGCAAAATGTGGCAGAATCTGTGAAAAACAGACCAGCAGGTAGTAAATAATTTTTTTGGGGCACTTTTGCAACTCAAATAAAAACTCAGAACAAACACCGAAAAAACAATTGTATTGAGCTTACTGTCAAAAAAATTCAGATCGAAAAGATGATCTGGTGATTTTTGGTGAATTTTTCCGTCAAGCATGCAAAATCTGTTTTCTCGACATCATGCCATAACTTTTGATCTTTCTTGCAATTGGAGGCTAAAACTTGGCACAAAGCAGATAGCAATTACGTATGATCATTACAGTCTAAGGATTAGTTAATTATGTTATTAGGTCATCGCAATGTTGAAATATGTGACTGGATCACACTGCAACACTATAGGTGGGTGTGTGTCCATCACATCATTCTCCTAATGACATGACTTCATTGTCAACGGACGTATGTGTCCCCATGATCAGGAAACCTTGATCATCAATTTCCCAATGAAATAGTATGCCTGAGTTAACTAGGGACCTCGTTGTTTGTATACTACACGTGTATTAATGTTTCCGCTTAATACAGTTCTAGCATAGTATAAAACTTCTTATGAACAAATAGATATGTGACAAATATCTTTATTACTTTGCCTCTAGGGCACATATACAATGGTCTCCCACTTGCACTAGAGTACAAATTACAATAGTTTACATCAAGTATGTATATAACACCTGTAGTCTCTCAATGTTGCTCAAACTTGCTCTGTGGAAGAGGTTTAGTCAACGGATCTGCAGCATTCAGATTCGTATGTATTTTGCAAATCCTAGTATGACCATCTTTGACATAGTCCCGCGTCACATGGAAACATCGGAGAATATGCTTGGATTTAGAGTGAGTCTTTGGTTCCCTTGCGTTAGCAATGGCGCCCGTAGTGTCGCAATGAATGCTTGAAAGGTCAGTGCAACTAGGGAATACACCAATTTCAATCACCTAGGTCCTTCATTGAAAATTGACTATTCAATTATTAATAATATGTCATCCACATATAGTACTAGGAATGCTACAGAGCTCCCACTCAGCTTCTTGTAAACACAGAAATCTTCGACATTTTGGAAAAATCCAAACGCTTTGATCACCTCATCAAATCAAAGATTCCATCTCCGAGATGCTTGCTTCAATCTATATATGGACCGTTGAAGTTTGCATACTTTACCGGCATCCTTAGGATCCACAAAACCTTCGGGTTGCACCATGTACAAATCTTCCTCAATGTTTCCATTAAGGAACGCGGTTTTCACATCAATCTGCCATATTTCATAATCATGATAGGCAGCAATTGCTAGTAATAGACGGATAGACTTCAGCATCGCTACGGGAGATAAAGTCTCTTCCTAGTCAACCCCTTGAACTTGTCGAAAATCTTTTGCGAAAAGTCGAGCTTTATAGACAAATACGTTTCCATTTGCTTCGGTCTTTTTCTTGAATATCCATTTATTCTCGATGGCCTTTCGGTCCTCGGGAATATCCACCAAAGTACATACTTGGTTGACATACATGGATTCTATCTCGTATATCATGGCTTCTAGCCATTTCTCGGACTCGGGTCCTTCCATTGCTTCTTTGTAGTTAGTGGGTTCGCCAACTTAATTTAACATGACTGCGTTAACAAGATGTCCGTAAAACTGGGTAGTATAACCGACTCTTGACGACATGCGAGGTAAAGTATATAGGATCCTCTTCATGTTCATGATGATCATCGTGTATGTCATGATTGTCATGAATATCATGATTATTATTTTCATCTCCCACTACGGAAGATGGTTCCGGAATGATTTCCGTTGCCGTCTCTTCCATTTAGAGTGACTGGTCAATTATCACATCGAGGTATATTTTCCTCACACTTACACCTTTTGAGAGAAATTATTTCTCAAGAAAGTGTCCATTCTTCGCGACAAACGTTTTGCCCTCACATTTCTTGTAGAAGGTCTAGCCAACAGATTCCTTTGGATATCCTACAAAGACGCATTTCTCTGCCTTAGATTAAAGTTTGTCAGGCAGAAGTTTCCTAACGTAAGCCTCACAACCCCAAATTTTCAGGTAAGAAAACTTTGGCTTCTTGCCACACCATTTATCAAATGGTGTTGTCTCTACGGATTTGGATGGTACCCTATTAAGAATATAAGCGGCAGTTTCTAAAGCATACCCCCAGACTGATGCAAGTAAGTCGGTGTGAGACATCATTGACCACATGATGGCACTAAAGTAGTGCTCCTCGTTGGTTACCCCAAGTGGAAGGGTATGATGTACTAGCAGCAGAATTTCTCTTACACGAGGACTATAAGGTTTATCGAATCCAAGAGGACTCCGAGGATCAACAAGAAGGTGGTCAAACGAGCAAGGTTTCATTTGAGATAAATTACTCACTTGACCTGGACCTGCACACAAAAACAAATAACTTTGCTCCCAACGAGTACAGAGAGGTTTTCAATCTCTCCGACCTTGTCATTTACAAAGGGTCAAACGCACGATGGAAATAATGATGGTGATTGCAACTGAAAATAAAATAAAGCAGTAAAGAGTTGAGGTGTAAACAATGGTGGAAATATGGACCGAGGTCCCATGATGTTCACTAGTGATGTCTCTCTCCCAAAAGACAATAAACAGCTAAGCTGGATGAACAAATTACAAATGGGAAATTGACAGAATTATAAACACACTGCAATGCTAATTATGCCACAAGAAAGTTAGAGGCTCAGAAGTATGGGAAATTCGCCAAGACAAGTAGACCGTTTAATTATCCATCAACATCTACTCACTAATCATCCACCTTGAGATATCTATCCAGAAAATCTCGCTGGTATTTAGTTGTGAGCCCCACCCAAAGTGTAAACCCAAAGCAACACACAACTTCATTAACAAACTTTGCGTAAGGTAAACAATCCTTGCAACCGCGGTTACAAGCACCGTTGTTTTCTCCCTGGTGGCAACATCACATCCCCTAGTCTCGTGTTTCTTCACTCAAGCTAGACATCGGGGGGCATGAACCCACAATCAAGCATAACACTCCCTCTTGGAGTTACTATCTACTACTTGGCCAAACCAATAAAAAGCAATGGAGAACATTCAAGAATTACTCAAGAACAAAATATAAAATGAGAACCAAATATATAACTCATCACAATCTGAACATAATCTCATAATCCATCGGATTCCAGCAAACACATCATTAAAACAACAAGAAAATTACATAGGTGCCTTGATCATGTAGGGCATCTCACAAGGATAATAATTGAAGCACAAGATTAGAGAGAAGACATCACATAGCTACTGGTTATGGAACCATGGTCCAAGGGGGACTACTCACGGCACATCCGGGAAGCACTCATGGTGGTGGAGAAGCTCCCAGAGGTCATTCCTCCCTCCGGCAGGGTGCCGGGAAGAGGTCTTCTGGTGCACCCGATATCGGGATCGCGACAGTGGCGGAACAGAGGTGAAAATCGCGACGCGGGGTCTCTTTTCTGAGTTTCTGCATCGAGGGGGTAATATAGGCCGAAGGGGGCATTAGGGGAGGGCCCCACCTCCCAGGCGGCCTCCTGGTGCGGCTAGGAGTGGGGCCGCGCCTCCTGGCCGCCTGGGAGGGGGTGGACCCCCTCCGACGGTCGTTCAGTGATCTGGAAGATTCCGTTACGCTGATTTTTTATATATATTCCTGGAATTTTTTGGGCACTGTAAATAAGGGTACAAACCTGCAATTCACAAACATCAGCAGACAAAAACTGACACTAGGTGCACTGAGTTAGTAGGTTAGTCCAAATATGTGTAAAAAGGTATGAAAGTGTAGCGAAACACATAGCAAAGTCACCCAAATGAGCATGGAACAAGCAGAAATTATAGATACGTTTGGGACGTATCAACATCCCCAAGCTTAAATCCTGCTCGTCCTTGAGTAGGTAAATGATAACACAGATAATATCTGTGTTTACATGCTAACACACACATAAGAACTTCAAAGTAAAGCAAGTAAGATATGCAATTCAAGTCAAGACAATAACAAGCAAGAGTCTATATCTAGTGTTGAAACTAGCAAAGTAAGAACATAAATGTGCAAGAGCTCTCGCTGTCCGTAACTCGAATGTCTCCAAATGGTGTTTGCGTGCAAGAAGTGGGAGATGGGTTTAGAGCATAAAAATACTATATAGTTTAATTGAGAACTCAATCTACTAAAACTTCACACTTAGTATCCTTTGGAATCTTATTTTGACTCATCCCCAGACCACTAGTCAGGCACAAGTCAAATGATCCTCTCCCTTTTGACTTTGAGCACTCATGCAATGGATGAGCGGGAGCAAGATATATGTTGGCACTTAGGATGGCAAAGAAAGAAATGATGGGGAGGAAGACAAAAAGGGTGTGAAAGGATCACATTAATGAGGACAATCATAGGCGAGAGAAGGCCAAATGATAGATATGATGTGAGGAGTAGGGATTGCCATGCAACAGATGCACATATGAGCTAAGTTAGGCTCTCCAATGGAACTAGTGGAGGTGCATGCAACTTTCTTGCTCATGAATACCTAGAGCTCTTTGAGGAGTCTCATCCTTGGAATATGCAAGCCAAGTTCTACTGTAAGGATCCCCACATAGTTATGCATGAATGATATGAAAATCTCTATGGAGTACAAATATAACAATTGAGTACGAGTGTGGATCTTTCAAAAGGAATAGTAGTGTTCCCCTTTTCTCTTTTTTTTATCTTTTTTTCTATTTTTGTATATTTGTGGCCTCATTGGCTCTTCCTATTTATCTCTCATTTGTACTCTTTGTGATCTTTTAAATTATCCTCTTTTGGGATCTTTTATTTTTCCCTCTTTGGGATATTTTCCTCACTTAAGGGCAACACTCTATATTTTACAAGAATATAAAAGATCGTCACACTTTACAAGAGGTACTCAATATAAAGAAAACTGAAAAAATATCATGATGTATGCAAATGTATGCCTCTGCCAGTGTAGCAGGATATGCAATGATACTAGCGCGTCATGTAGCAATTATAAGGGCAAGGCCAAACTAGCATGCGGCTACTCGATCAAGAAAAAACATGTATGACATAAAGATCAAGTCATGAGATGATGGACGTTGCATGGCAATGTATCTCGGAAAGGCTATAGAAATACCTTGATAGGTAGGTATGGTGGTTGTTTTGAAAAAGATATAAGGAGATTTATGATGACATAGCGTATCATGCCAAGGGTTTGGATGCACCGGCGAGGTATGCGCCAACTCTCAAGATGAGAAAGGCAATGCACGGTACGGAATCTTCACGGTCTCAATATTCTCAATAGAAGTTAGGCCATGCCTTTTATCAATCTTCTTCGGAAAATATACCGTGTGTTCTTAGTTATCAACATTGAAAGTAACCTTTCCTTTATTAAAATCAATAATAGCACCTGCGGTGTTAAGAAAAGGTCTTCCAAGAAGAATGGGCATGCTCCCATCCTCGGGCATGTCAAGCACAAGAAACCAGTAAGGATTAAGCAATTAGCAACTTCAACAGGAACATCCTCACAAATACCAATAGGAACGGTTGTTGACTTGTCCGCCATTTGAAGAGAGATATCTGTGGGGATTAGTTTATCTAAACAAAGCCTTTTGTAAAGAGAGAAAGGCATAACACTCACTCCTGCACCAAGATCACATAATGCAGTTCTAACATAATTATTTTTTATGGAGCAAGAAATACTGGGTATACCTGGATCACCAAGCTTCTCAGTAGTTTTGCCACTGAAAGAGTAGTTAGCAAGCATAGTAGATATTGACTCATTCGGAATTTTTCTTTTATTAGTAACAATATCTTCCATATACCTCGAGTACGGAGGCATCTTAATAGCATCAGTCAAAGGAATTTGAAGAAAAAGTGGCTTCATTCATTCACAAAATTTATTATAGTGTTCTTCTTCTTTAGTTCTGAGAGAATTGCCTGGGAAGGGCATTGGTTTTTTTACTCATGGTTCTTGTTCCTTCCCATGCTCTCTTTCAATGAAGTCTTCTCTAGTATATCTCTTGCATTTATCGGGTGCTTCTTCTTCTTGTACTTCAGAGGATCATTCTTCTCATTATCTTTATCCGGTTCAACACCATCTTCAGTTTCAGCATCAGAAGTAGATATACTATTAGGATCAACAATAGGTTCTTCATTAATTATGGGATTATTTGAATTGTCATCTTCCTTGTGTTTATCCTTCTTCTTCTTCTTGGGAGAGCTGACAACGTCTTCTTCCTACAATTGAGAATCTTGTTCGATTCTCTTTGGATGCCCCTCTGGATAGAGAGGATCCTGGGTGTGTGTCCCTCCTCGGGTTTTAATCCCGATAGCCTGCATATCTTGTTTGGCATTGTTAGAAAAAAATCTTTTTGCACATTAGAAATTTGTTCAAGCTGAGTCTAAACCATGTGAAAATGCTTAACAAGACCTTTAACATCATTAACGGTTCTACTTAAGACATCAAGAAAGTTTTTGATAGCAAGGGAATTATCATGCAACTGACTTTGAATCCTCTCATTAAAATGATATTGTTTGACAATAAAATTATCAAGCTCATGTAAATATTGATCAGGAGGCTTACCATGAGTGATGTCATCTGCATCAAAATCTAAGAGAGAGTTTACCGCTACTATAGGAGGGTGAGTGGTCGGCTCAGAAAGTTTTTCAATAGGAGGTAAATTCTTCACATCTTCAGCTTTAATACCTCTCTCTTTAATAGACTTCTTATCTTCTATCATATCTTTGGGGTTCAAGACGAGTATTCCCCGCTTCTTTGGTGGTGGAGGTGGTTCAGGGATGGACCAATCATCATGGTTTTTGGAAATCTTGTCCATTAGTTCTTCAGCATCGTCCGGTGTTCTCTCTCTGAAAACACAACCAGCACAACTATCCAGATAGGATCTAGATTCATCGGTTAGACCAGCATAAAATATATCAAGCAATTCATTCTTAGGGACTACATGTCCCGTCCTATCCTTGAGTAGAGTGCAATACCTCCCCCAAGCTTTAGGGAGGTTCTCATTCTACAACTGTTTAAAGTTATAAATTCTTTATAAATCAGTATGTTGCATATGAGTAGGAAAATATTTAGCAACAAAAGATTGAGCTAAATCTTGAGGACTTTTAATGGAATCACATGTTAATGCATCATACCATGCTTTAGCACCCTCCTACAAAGAAAAAGGAAGTAGCTTAGTAACATAATAATTTCTCTTCTTGTCCTCATTAGTGAATAGGCCACCCAACTCAGTGAGTTTAGTAAGGTGTGCAATAGCGTCGTCATTTTATCTGCCATAAAAGGGGTCATCTTCAACTGTGGATATAAGTGAAAGATCAACAGAGAAATCAAAACCAGCATCTTTAATGCAAATAGAAGATGTAGCAAATTCAGGATCAGGAGTAAACTTGTTCTTCATAGAGTGCTTTTCAAGAAACTTCTTAACATCATGAGGGTCAGAGTCAACACACTCTGCAAGCTCCCTACACAAATCATCATCAAGCTCAATATAATCATCTTCAACAATTCTTTCCTTGAGGCCACTCAGATTAGGGAAATAAGAAGGTTTAAGCAATTTTTGCAGCCTTAGCAATCTGAGATTCAATAAAGTGACCAAATGAACCAGTTTCATCAAAAGCAGTAGCAGCAGCATCAAAAGTATCGAACATATTACCAGATTCAGTACAAGTAGCTTGTGGTGGTAGTGAAGCAAACTTACTTAATCAAGTGTAGCACTAGTGCTAAGAACAGTACATTTTCTTGTAGTGGATGGTAAAATCGGAACCTTGGGGTCTCCTTTCTTACCCATAGTGCATAAATTGCAGCAAGCAAAATAACTCCAAGTAGACTTGTAAATAAATCTATGCTCCCCGGCAACGGCGCCATAAATTAGTCTTGATGACCCACACGTGTAAGGGATCGCAACAGTCTTCGCGGGTAAGTTAACCCAATTTATTGATTCAACGCAAAGGGAGCCAAAGAATATTTATAAGCTTTAACAGTTGAGTTTTCAATTCAACTGCACCTGAAAGAGACTTGCTTGGCAACAATTTATTAGTAGTAATGGTGTGATGGAAGTGATGGTGGCAACGGAAATAGTGGTGGCAAAGCAACGAAAGTAAAACAGCAGAAGTAAAGCAACTTGTAACCAGCAGGATTAAAACACTGTAATCTAGGGAATGGATGGTTGGGCGCTCCATTGATGAGAGATAACATGTAATTAACTTGGGGCAAGGCACACAGAAAAGGAATGATCATCTAGGAAAATATCAAACATTAGGCATGTATCCTAAGATAGTTGTGTGTGCTTGCAGTAAAACTTTGCACAACACCTTTTGTCCTACCATCCCAACGGGGCCAAAAGGAACTTATGGAGATTAAGGTGCTCCTGTCAAAGAGCACCGGAACAAAGCATTAACAATCAATGGATACATGGAATCCTTAAATTATAATCCATCCCTTTGGTGTCTCAAGCTATCACCATTGGGATCGCCAGTTCCAGATTATAATAGGTGCATACAATTCATAGATAGGATCAAGAACACAAATATACTCAAGAAAACATATAGGGTTCAAATCTGAAATCATGGCACTCGAGCTAAAGTGTCAAACATGAAGATCAACAAATAGTAGCAAAGATAATGAAACCATAATAGATGATAGGCAACAGGCCCCCAACAATCTGACGAACTATAACATGATCTAACTCATCCAATCCCTACCATCCCCTTCGCAGCAGGGAATTACTCACACGTGAAAGGGAGTCGTGGAAGGGTGGTGGAGTGGCGATGGTGATGACGATGGCGATGATTTTCCCTCACCGGAGGCCAAAACAACCTCCAGGTTAGCTCCCCCTATGAAGAACAGAGGGTGACGGCGACTCCGTGATGAGAATTGCGATATCGACTTCTATTCTGGGGTTTTCTTGCCACGGGTAAAAATATGAGTTGAAGTAGGGCACCAGGGGAGGTGGACCGGCTTCCTGGCGCGGACAGGGTGTCGGGACCCGGAATATGCATATGTAATTCTAGCCAAAATTCAATCATATGGAGAGCTGAGAGCCATACCCACTTGTCTAAGAAGACAAGGCAAGTACAAAACACTCTCGAAAAGCTCGAACGTGAGGGGCATCCCATTCAGGCCCGGATGATCAACTGAAATGGGTCCTCATCGTCCGCTCACAAGTATAAATGCTTATGGGTGGTGAAATCACATACTCATAGACAAGTCGCCCCAACCATATTGTCAATTGAACCATAGCATTTACATAAACAACTCTGGCCCGATCACTTAGTCGAGGTCTCGGGCGGGCTCGATCATACAACGAAGTGTGCCACATAACGGGGTTACAAGAAATCGCACTGCGATGCTCCAAGATGCGCACAACTCAGAGCCACATGGATGTAAGAAAGACTGTCGGCGAGAGCACAACTAAGCTATCGAATCCCACACTAAGACATGCACGTTATAACCATACACGCAGCATACATGTCCAGTGTAAACAGCAGGTACTCATCACATAAACTCTACAAAGCATACATCTTTATTGACTTACATATGAGTACACAAAGAGATCAAATGTGATCCAACATTACATCAAACAACAGAAGCAACATATGTCTGAGTAAAGACAAGTTTAACAAATGGCTTAGAGAAGCCTTGTTCAAACATACATAGCCCTCCACAAGGGATCAGACTGCTATCTGGGACTACACTAGCTTAGTCAACGTCGAGCTCCACGAAGAAGCCTCCATCGGGGTCAGGGGTTTCGTCTAAAACATAAAATAGGCAAACGTGAGTACAAAGTCGTACTCAGCAAGACTTACATCAGAACTATACTACTCATGCTCAAGTATCAAGGCAAAGGGAGGTGGGGTTTGTAATGCAGAAGTGTCAGCTTTGATTGGCTAATCCTGACTATGATTACCATAATGAGATAAGAGCGTACTCGAGTCCATCTATCCAAGTCCCCCAAACAATACACCACTATGGATCCTTCCTCGACTTCACACGAGAAAGCGAACCATAGCACTCACACTTATCTTGGCAAGTTTTAGAGTAACCATTGAAGTTGTTTAGTAATCAAGCATAGGTCTCCAAGTAATCCATTACCGCAGACGCGTCTATTTGAATAGTTTTGTTAACTTTGCAGGGGTGTAAACTACACACTCCTGACCATCAGTTACCGCCAAGTACTCGTCACCATTCAAGGGGTGCCGGCAAGGATGGTCACCACGACACTTCGCCAACAACCGGTCTATTCCAGGAGTCGACTATCTGAGGTAGATCCCGCTCGAGAGTCCCGCTGGATCAACGTTACAGACTCAGACAATGTAGGCAACCGAGACGCCATCCGAGAAGATGATTTCACTGTCTCACAGATCCACCCACATATATATATGATGCAACCTTTCATCCACTCTTTTTCTATGCATATGCCAAATGGGAAGCCCGAACTAGTGTGACTCCTGGACGTCAACACGGATTGAGGTAATAGGCCGAGAGGGGTCAGTGAGCCCAATGTGTGGTTGTACTCTTTGTCTTGGATTACCATACAAGAACTCGGGCTTAAGGCGGTGTTCAACGAGACAACCCACTGTGTACTCCTACACAGCCTCTCATCGTTCACCTTGTTTAGGTCAAGTTCACCAACACATTTCCACCACCATCACATGATCACTACCATCCCGACTCACATAAGAGTAACCTCATTGTAACACTAAGCAGCAATAAGCAGTAACTTGCATAGGCCACATGATCAACATACAACTCTAAATCTGCTAGGATTGTGGTTTGCTTACTACTGTGACAAAATGATAGGTCATGCAGAGGAATGGGTTCAACTATGCGGTAGAAATGCATCATGGTAACAATGCAAAAGCGAGAATGAGAGGGAACTGAGTTTTTATCGACATGATCAATGGGGTTTGCTTGCCTTGCTGACGAGGTTCGTACTGACAGTCTTCAACTTCGGGGATGAACTCCAGTTCCGGTCCCACCTCTACCGATAGCAAACAACACAAACATAGCAATCAAAACAATGTACAGTGCTCAAGCACATGATCAAGTGGTATAATGTGATGTACATGGTGCTGATGTGTTGACAATTTCATTTAAAAGAAGTGCATTGCAAAAGGTTTGTAAAATCAACTGCAATTTTGAATTCAAAAAGGGTTTATATGCACAATTGCCACTGTTCACCCATTTTAAAATGGTCAAACATGAAAAAAAAATTGCATATTCATATTCCTTCTATTTTTTTGGTAATTTTTCATATATTATTTGTTTAATTTTGACTTATGGTTAATTTTCTATGAATTTTCAAAGTTTATTCAATTTCTAGAATTAATCTGTAAATAGAAAAACGATTTACTGCATCATGCTTTCGTCATGCTGACACAAGGGGGTTTGATTGGTCATCCTGACCAGTGGGGTCGGTCTGTCAGTGGCTCTGGGATTAATCCCTGTTTTATTTTAATTGGTGAATTAGATTAGGGCTCGGGGGCCCACATGTCAGTGACTAGGGGGTGATTAGGGATGGGATTAGTGGCTAACCCGGCCGGCCACGTCGGCTCGCCGGCGTTGAGCCGCCGGCGGCCATCCAGCGCGGCGGTGGTGCACGTGGATGGCGGCGCAGTGCACCAGAGGACGCGTCGAGGCCACTGGCAGGTAGCCCCCTGCGCGCGTGCATCACCCAGACCAACCGGGCGTCACCGGTAGCCACCGGAATGAGGCCGGCAACAAAAGGCGCGGCGGAGGCGGCTCTGCTCCGGTGGGGAGGGGGTTTTCCGGTGGGCATTTAGAGCGCCGGGAGGGGAGTTGGGTTCGTGCGCGGCGTTTGGACACGTCGGCTTGGAGAGAGGAGGTCGGTGGCCACGCGGGTGCGGCGGTGCGCTCTGGCGAGGTCTCGGCCTTGCGCTGGAAACGGCGAGGGAGCGAGGGGGAGGTGAGCTGCGAGAGGGGAAAGGTTGCGGTTGTTCCTGGGCGTCTCCTTGTCGCGGGATAGGCACGGCGGGGAGCCGTAGGTGGCCTGGCAACGCCGGCATGGTCGCCACGCAGCTCCCAGCCTTTTTTTAGAGCAAAGGATAGTCCCGACTTTATAAATAAAGCCAAAAGGCAGGGGGAGTGTACAGTACAGCCACCAGAGTAGTTAACACGAACGACGGCACACCTGCCACAAGGATGCCACGCAGGGCAAAATAAACCAAGTTGCGAAGACACAGGGGAAAGCAAAAAACGCCTAAACTTGCAAGGCGACCAGAGACTTGCGATTAGCTTGCCGACGCCATCACCGGAAGTAAGGGCTTGGCAACATCCTTAATTCGAGAAATCCAGGTCTTCAGGTCCTCCTTGTCAGCTTCCTTAATCAGAGGCATCCAACTCTGTAACACAGCAGCCAAACGGAATAAGCAATCGGCAGGGCATCTAGGGAATGCCTTTTCAATTGTGAATTTATTACGCGTGGTCCAAAGACTCCAACAGGAAGCAGCAAACACCACCCAAAACAAACGAAGCGAGGATCCCTTCAAAGATCTAGACAAGACACGAACATCCCGAAAGGAGTTAGGACACCAGGCATTACCCAGCCAGGACCGAGCACAGCTCCAGAAAAAGGAGGCCAAGTGACACCGAAAAAAAATGTGTTCAGTAGATTCCGGAGCCAAGCAGAGGGAGCAATCAGTCGACGCCGAGCCATTGCGTTTACGGATTTCATCCGAGGCAGGCAACTTCCCACGAAAAGCTTGCCAAAGGAACACCTTAATATTAGTTGGTACCCTAGCCCTCCAAATTGGAGCGAACCGGGGCGAACGAGATCCACCAATTAAGACCGCGTACAACGATTTGACACTAAACTTTCCCGACGAGGCAAGTGACCAAACAGCCACATCCTCACCCTCAGAGAGCAACGGAAGCATGCCCACGAGCCGATGCCAATCACTCAGCTCATCAGGGGAGAGAGTTCGACGAAACTCAAAATCCCAAAACTTATCCGCGAGGGCAGCCACCGAAATATCAGGCCAAGGGCAATACGAGAAGATAACTGGGAAAAGAATCTCCAGTCTCCCTTCAGGATGCCAAAAATCACGCCAAAAGCGGACAGATTTACCATTGTGGACAGAAAACTTGACGTGGATGCGGAAAACATCACGCACCTTACAGATAGAGCGCCAAAACTGGGACCCATGATTGGAAGAATCCAGAAGAGGAGAAGAGGACGGGAAGTACTTTCCTTTGAGTAAGGAAAACCACAGAGGTTTGGGTGCCGGCTCCATTAACGCAACACAAATCTTCCACCACCACTTAACCATCAGGCAGACATTCATAGTCTTAGTGTTAAGGATACCTAGACCACCAGACGTCTTAGGTCGACAAAGAATGTTCCACTTAACCATGCGATACTTCTTATTGTCGGCCGAATTCCAGTAAAAGTTACTCCTGTGCTTATCCATACCCTCGTGAGAAATAGATGGGAGGTGATAGAACCCCATGGTATACATGGGAAGAGAGGTGAGACAAGCATTAATAAGACAGAGCTTCGTAGCCTGAGAATGGTGCCGACCTCTCCAAGGCATCACACGATTGCCAACTTTGTGCACCACATGTGCAAGATCTTTAGAAGTGACACAAGAGGGGTAAATGGGCACACCCAAGTATTTGAAAGGAAAGGCCCCCAGCTGACAGTTCAACAAATCAGCAACGCGACGGGCCTCAGTCTGGGAGCATCCAGCCGGAATAAGCTCACTCTTAGCAAAATTAATTTTGAGGCCCGCCATCGCTTCAAAGCAGAGGAGGATAAATTTGAGGTTAACAATGCCCAGATCCGAGTTTTCCACCATAATAATAGTATCATCAGCGTACTACAAATGAGTCACACCAGAGGGGATGAGGTGAGAGGCCACCAGAGAAATATGCGAAGATGCCGCTGCCTTAGACAGGATACACGAGAGAGCATCAACCACAAAGTTGAAAAGCAGGGGAGAGATGGGATCACCCTGACGCAGCCCTCTACCATTAGGGAAAAATTTGGTAGGCTGTCCATTAACTGACACCGCCGTGTGACCCCCACCAACAAGCTGGAGGATACGATGCACATAGGCCGTATCAAAGCCACGGGCCAGTAGAACAGTACGCAAAAACGACCAGCACACAGAATCGTAAGCCTTTTCAAAATCGAGCTTGAGAATGATCGAATTGCACTTACGACGCTTCAAATCGTAACAATCTCATGCAAGGAGAGGATACCATCAAGGATGAAACGACCCTTAATGAAAGCAGACTGAGAGGGAGAGATAGCTTTATGCGCAATCGGGGACAATCTAGCGACAAAAGCCTTGGCAGGGAACTTGGCAATATTATTGATCAAAGCAATGGGGCGAAATTGCTTGATAGACTCCGCACCCTTAACTTTAGGGATAAGGTAAAGCACCGCATAATTAAGGCGAGATATGTCCACCGTGCCCAGACAGAAACCTTGAATGATCGCATAAACTAGGTGTTTCAGGACTAGCCAGAACCTTTGGAAGAAAGCATTAGAGAAACCGTCCGGACCGGGAGCCGAATTAGCATTGGACGAGCTAACAGCCAAATCAATCTCCTCACATGAGAGGGGAAGCGTGAGGGATAAATTATCCTCCGACGAGATAATAGGGGAGGCATTCCACAGATCAGGGGAGATGGAGACCGCATCAATTGGTCTCGTCGCAAGGAGGGAAGCAAAAAAGGAAAAGATGTGAGCATTAATCACACTAGGGTCATCCACCAAGACGCCGTCGATTTCAAGCCGCACTATCTTGCAACGACGTCTCCTACCATTGGCAATAGCAATGAAATATGCCAATTCCACAAGAACCGCCCCGATCCACCTATAGCATCAAGTTGAGGGGATGAGAAGGATTCCTTTTTCGTTTCTTGGAGACAAATCAAATCAAGAGAATGGAGACGGAGGAAGTCCGTAATTGGTCTCGGCGTCCCCTAACACCAAAACCATGAATGTTCCAAATGAGGGCTCTCATTTGGAAAGATTCTTAATGCGAAGGCTTGACCTGCTAGCAACAAGGCAAGGAACAACTTTAGATTTTCTAGACCTACCTCGACTTTTACCGCGAGCAGGGCCACTACCCAGCTCGCAAGGAGTCACAACAGGAGGGGTACATAGAGGGGGGGGGAGAAACAGGCACAGAAGAATTCGGCAAGGCAGGAGCTGCCTTGGCCCTAGGAATGGCCGCTTGGGCACGTTCATTAGAGCGTAAAATAGACAACGTAGCAGAAGGAGAGCAATCCTCATTACCCAACACAATCCCAGAATCAGCCGCAACCGAAAGAAAGTGGGAGTTAGGCAAGGAAGACATCACAGTTCGGACAGGAGAGGAGACAGGGGAATCCACTCTAAGGTTCGTACCTATCGTAGGGATGTCCCGCGCCGCCGCCCGCTTAGACGCCCGATCCACCACCGAGATCCCAGCATCCGTATTGCGCCTGCTCTTGCGAGCTGTAGACATGGGCGTCTTGATGTTGTGAGCGGAAACAGACGGCGACGCCTCCAAGACCGCCACCTCCGCACCCAAATCCCCCTCAAGATTGCGGTAGATCCCAGACACAGGCGCCTTGGACGCCGCCTCCTGGGCCAACCAAGCCTTGGCCCGCGCAGACGATTTACGAACCGTGGTGCGCTTGCGGGAGGGAGGAACCTCGTCCATGGAATCCTGGCGCTGGCAGGAAGACGACCCTGTCCCTGGAGGACTGGGCTAGCTGAGCGAGGTAAGCCAGGTGAGCTGGGCCTCTTTGCCCTTTCCTTTTTCTTTCTTTTTTTTATTGTTTCTTCTGTTTGTTTTAATTTGTTTTAAATAGCAAATTATTTTATAAATCCCTGTAATAATTTATATGGACTTACATGACTAATATAAAGCCACTCCCAAGTTTTCAGGAATTTTGGATTTCAAAATATTTGAATCCAATTCAAATAGGATTAAATTTTAATTTCCAAGGCGCTGTTTGGATTTTTTGTAAAATCCCATGGGCATGACTTGGGTCCCACAACACATGGAACATGATCATGTACATTTTCAGATATTTTAAAAAGATTCAAAATGATTTTTGGATAAATATTTTGTCTGGTCATTTAAATAAAAAATCATTTGGGGCTTTTCTTTTCCCCATTTCCTTTTTCTTTTGAATATTTTGCATGATGCAATGAAGCACTTGAATCCTAGCACATACCTAAAATGGGGTTGTGACAAGGGGCTAGGCCGTCTGGCTCCAGGTCCCTTCGGTTGCTTGGATTTTCTGTATTTTTTCCTTAATTTTTCCGAGTTACCTAAAATTCCTTTTTCCTGGACATGAGAGAACCATACAGGCAGATTTTCTAAAAACAGCGTTAGTCCGGGTTAGTTTCATTCAAATCATGCAGGAATGAGCCCAAAACAATAGCAAAAATGTTTAGAAAAGTCGATACGTTTGAGACGTATTAGTGTCCTCCAGAAAGGACGTTCTTGTGCTCTAGCTCTCTCCCAAGCCTTTCTTTCTCTGGGCAAACCAGAGTGAGCTAAAAGTTTTCTACTGGGTGGATGACGTCTCCCTCTTATAGATCAAGGGGATCGTCACAGGTGCCACCGTTGTTTATAGAAGGAACAAGATTACAATATTTGCTTGTTTGTGACGCGTGGAGTCGCTCGGCGTCTTTTGGACTATGAAGCACCGATACGATTACACGGATACGGCGATACGGATAGTGCGATACGGGATACGGCATTTCTAGAAACAACAATATTGCGATACGGCGAGTATATATAAATATTTAATAAGATATCAGATTATCAAGACAATAAATAATTAAATGCTTGAGATAAAATCGATATATGTCTCATTTGCTGCATTCATGTCTATTTTCATCAAGTCAACGTCTTCTTCATAACGGATTGATCATCAAATTACTCAATCCTTGTGGTGCTTGCATACAATAATGGTTATATCAGGATTTTTTTCCTTTCTGTAAATCAAAAAGGGGATATTGCATGGATATAAGTATCGATGAAGTATCGGCCGTATCGAAGTATCGGTGAAATATTATACGTCGATACACAGATTTTGAAAGTATCAGTGCTTTGTGGCTTTTGGAAAGCTTGATGGGTGGTGCGGTGACAGCTGGGTCATGCTAGCGTTGAGTGGCAATGAAACAGGCGCCAAGTGTCGTTCCGCGCCCGCCATGCGCAAGGTCTTGTCTTATTCGCATTAAATGCTCTGACGATCGGTCTGGCGGTGGGGGCCAGCCTAGATTCCACTACTGCGTCAAGGTAGAGAGCCTCTCGTAGGTGGAGTGTTTTTGTCGGAAGATACATGGCCGCTTGCTCCGGTTATTACTTTCTTGGGGATGATGCACGGTTACCGAAGGATGATGTTGGGTCATTCGTCCCGATAATTGCCCTGTTGTGTACACTTGTTGACTCTTGTCACGGATATAATATACTCCCTCCGTTCCATATTAGATGATTTACAAATAGATGTATCTTGAACTAAATGTAGTCTAGATACATTTATTTGAAAGTCATCTATTATGGAACGGAGCGAGTACTGTATATGGGTTCCAACTCTTGTGGTCCTTGCTCTTTTGAGGAAAAGATGGCCGCTCATGCCCCGAGTGGGGCGACCCGGAAGTACTTTCCCAAGGGTCAGTAAACGAGACACCCCGATTCCTCGTTACCGACAGATTTTCCTTTGTTGCCACACATGGATTTAAATGGTAACTTACTAATGTCAGGTCAATGCTTTTATAGATAGATTTGGATGAAACTAAAGAAAATGTTACTGTTATTATTTTTACTAAATCGAAAAAATACATCAAATCTTTTCCTAGCAAAACTAAATTGTTGCATATCATGACACAACCTTGACACGTGGAAATTTGGAATATCTTTTAGAAGATGAGGTATGGGTGGACAGCGAGGTCAACTAAGATACACTCCTATGATCATATTTGTGTGCATCAAGGGTGTCTAATTTATTTGTTGTTTTTTATAATTAGGTCATAAATGCATACATTTACTGCTTAAGAACTCACAGAAAAAACTGTAGTGCAAATGCACGTGTATTCTTAGAAAATATATACGATTCTAGAATACTGAAGCGAGATGGAGAAATTCCCATAATCCTAAAGTCATTCCACCATTATGAAAAAAGTGCTTGACTATCTGCAACAAGATAAAAGTTAAATTAATTTTCTACCTATGGTTTTATCATTTATTATCTTTTTTTCTAGCCATGGCAACGACTTACATATTTATATTGTAGTTATTCATTCAAATCAATAAAGACTCTAAGCATTGGTATCTATCTGTTGTTGATATCAAACTACGCGAGATACAAGTACTTGATTCTTTTGGTTCTCGAATGAACCGAGTTCACCAACATCTTACGGTAAAATGTTCCTATTAATTTGCTTCAAGTTAATGAATTTAATTTTACCTACATCATACACTTTTATCTATTTAACAACTTAAGGGCATGAGGAGCATTTAAAGATTACTTCTAAGATGGATGGGTTTAATCTAGGTGCTTGGCCAGATATTAACATAACTACATAGAAAATAAAGAAATATATTCAAAATCCAATTCAATCTGATAAGTATGTTTTCAAACAATCACATGAGAAAATTAAATTTGAACAACATTGAACATTATGGATATTAATCAACAATTATGTATCTTTGTTGACTAATTCACATTATTATTTTAAATGTATATCATCTTGTAGTTTGTTCATGTTACAATTCATTGAACATGGACATGACAGTGAATTGTAACATGAACAAATCACAAGATGAGGTACATTTAAAATAATAATGTGAATTAATCAACAAAGTTACGAAACTGTTGATTAATATCAATAGTGTTCAATGTTTTTCACATTTAATTTTCTCATGTGATTGTTTCAAACATACCCATCAGATTAAATTGGATATTGAATATATTACTTTATTGTTCATGTAATTAGGTTAATACCTAGAAGCATCTAGATTAAACACATACATCTTAGAACCAATATTTAGAAGCTCCTCAAGTCCTTAAGCTGTTAAATAGATAAAAGTGTAAGATATAAATACAATTAAATTCATGAACTTGAACAAATTAATAACAACATTTTATCGTAAGATGTAGGTGAGCTTGGTTTATTCGCGAACCAAAAAAATTTAAATATTTGTAACTCGTATAGTTTGATATCAACAACAGATAGATATCAATGCTTAGAGTCCTTATTAATTAAAATGAATAAGTGTCACATAAATATGTAATTCATTGTCATGGCTACATAAAAACGATAATAAATGATAAAGCATAAGTAGAAAATTAATCTAACCTTATCATGTTGCAGATAATTAAGCACTTTTTTGTTTATGGTGGGATGACCCTCTAAGCTTATGGGAATTTAACTATATCACTTCAGTACTCTAAAACCGTATGTATTTTCTAAAAATACACATGCATCCACAATACAATTTTTCCTTAGATTATTGAGCAATAAATTTATGAATTTATGACCGAGTTATAAAAAACAACAAATAAATTAGAAACTTTTGATGCACATAAATATGATCATAAGAGTATATCTTAGCTAACCTCATTGTCCACACACACCTCATCTTCTAAAAGGCATTCCAAATCTCCACGTGTCAAGGTTGCGACATGAATATTCACCAATTTAGTTTTGCTAGAGAAGGATATGATGTATTTCTTCAATTCAGTAAAAGTAATAACATTAGCATTTCCTTTAGTTTCATCCAAATCCATCTGTAAAAGAATTTTCATAGTAAGTTAATCAGTTTAAATCCATATGTGACAACAAAGGAAAATCAAATGACATAAATCACAATATTTGCATTAGCAATGTGAATATTTTTATGTGAATATCAATATTTTATATAAAATTGATGTGAAAATTAGTATAATTGTATAAAAATGTAAGAAACTCATGGCAAAACATGCGTCCGGATTGATTATAGCCACTGGTGTTACACATTTGGACATGCTTAGCTAAACTCATGACACATTGTTGATAAGGCAAGATAATTCAAATCTTCATGTATTCCGTATCCTATCTGCCTATCTGTATGTCTACTGGGAACCAAATCCTAGTGTCTATGTACCATGGTACTAGCATAGTACCCGTGCATTGCCACGGGCTAATAAAATTATGTGCAACGATAAATATGTTAACAAAATGAATGCACAAAAAGAAGACTGTTTACATGTGATGATATTTTATGCTTGTGATGTGATAGATAAATGCATCTTCTCGTTACCTTCCTCTTCTATGATGATATCTCTTAGTCTATGCAATCAATTTTTAAGATATATACTCTATGTAGCTTTTGTCAATATTGTGACACTGGTCCATTCCACGCAATAAACATACAATGTTGACCACAAACTTTATTAACTATTGAAATATGGCTGTGATATTACTTTTTACTCAAAACATTTTTTTTCTAGAAAAAGAGGATAACTTATTGGCGAAGTATCCAGTGAAAACTGAAATTCAGTGCAAATCTGAAAACTTCCGCGGTAGGCCATTGGATTGCTAGCGGACGGCACAGATCTAAGGTGGGAATAATAACCTGTCACTTAACTTTCTTTTACACATAACCCCTTTGTCTCAGTAATAAGACTATTCTATTTGTATTATCTTCTCGGGCTAAACCTCAGGCCGACGGAGGCACCTGTCCATCCCAGCGCCGCCGCCACGCCGACAGAGGCACGGCGGCCCGGTGTTCCCACTACTCACGACAACTGCGGCTGGACGCTCTCCCCGCACGAAGGCGGCCCATGAATTTCCCCAAGCATGGCGACTCGGTGGTTGGGGAGCTGTCCAACGCCATGGCAACTCGATGGCCATGCTGCTGCACTCACGCGATCGCAACTCGTCGGCCAGGGTGGTTCCCAATGTCATGGCAACTGGGCGGCTGCGATGGTTGACTCGTGGGCGGGGATCGTGCTGCCTAAACATTACTAAAGTGAATCATTTGTGAAGTTTTGAAGTTATCTGAATGTTGCAATTCAGTCTCATTTGTGAAGTTGTCTGAATGTTGCAATTTTGCTATTGTGCAGATTGTCATGCAGGCAATCTCTAGTGTAATCTTTCAGTGTATCTTGAAGTGAATTATATGAAATATTATCAAGCAAGTCTCTGGATGAATTTTTTGAGCTGGCATTTTATTTCCAGGTCTGCTACGGTGTATATTTTGAGCTGGCACTTTTGGGCTGATATAGTTGACATCCACTAACATGAGGGCATACTTATCTAAGTGAATCAACAATTCAGATTATTTTAGATCATGGAAGCATACTTATCTAACATGAGGGCACATCTATGCTATCCTTGTAGCTCACTTTACAAAGCATTGAACGGAAAAGTACTACATTTTCCCTGTGCAAAGAGCCGCAAGGAATCTCCTAGAAATATGAGGTTCTGGTGGAGTGGATCGCAAGGAAAAATCGACATACAACTGATGATGTGCATGGTCATCTCAATTAAGAAAAGAGGGGTGCTAGAACTGGGAGACGACCAAATAGATAACTCAATGTTTTGCGCTGTGAACAATATGCACAGAACCACAGATTATTCTTCAAACTGAATTTAGAAAGACACATCAGATTCAGAATTTTTCGTAGCATAAAGAGATAGGATGGGAGAGGGATGTCCAGGCTTGAGGAGCCTAACACGTAATCTCAATGCAGTGGCCGCTGCAGGGTGGCAGTGGCTGAGAGGATGCCGTCGGGCGGCGGAATGGCATGAGTGACATCGACTCGGAGGGGCGCCGTCGCGCAAGGGGAGGGAAACCAAAGTCGGGCCGCTAAGTAGGAGCATATTAGGAGGCAAGGGAAAGGCGACCGTGTTGATTAGGGAGGAGGGCGCCCATGCAGTTAAAAGGACAGTGGTGGCGGCGCACGAACACAGCGGTGGCGGCTCTTGTCTCTGGGGGCGGTTGGACAAGATGAAGAGCATGCGCGAGGGGGTTACCTGCAAATCATGTTGAAGTGGCAAGGAGGAGGATCCCACTTCGTTTCTCAGCTGTCCATATGTGATCTAATGGTCCACTGCAGAAGTTTTCAGATTTGCACTGAATTCCAGTTTTCACTAGATACTTCGCCTAACTTATTTAAAGTAAAAAAGATTGGAGAATAAATGTCATCAATTCATGGTCTAAAATAGAAGGGATTCTTATTAGCAAATCGTGCCTCAACGAACCATGTAACCTTCGGAATTTGGTTAGCCGCTATATTTTCAATAATATATGCTACACATTATTGGTTAAAATTAATATTCAGCCGATGTATGCTTGACATGGATCCATGGAGGCATTTTCAATCTAATTTGTTGCCTACAAAAATAGAAATTGTGTAATCTTGGATACATAGGCTGCTCATGGATAAGTGGTTCAGAAAATAATATCTATTGGCTACCTTACAAAATATTGGATACATTCCTGGATTATATTGTAACAAATCAAAAACCATCCGATGTGATAGACAGTCATTACCGTTCCATGGATAATAGAAAGCATCGGTCACCTGCGCCTGCACATCATCCGGCACCCCAATGACCAGCCATAAACTGAACGCAAATCCCTTGCAGAAGAAGCCAAGTTGTACAGAAACAATGGGTCTCCTCCATGTCCTGCACATAATCTATCATGTAAACAAAAATTAACAACATATACAAGTAACCCCATATATTAATCACAACAAATTCTTGAAAAATAGAAATCTGTATTGATCAGTAATGAGGCTTAGCACAAGGAACAAAACAGTCTTAATTACATTCTGCAGGGTGAACGCATCTGCAGGGTAAGGACGTCATCCACGGAAAAGTAGGCAGCAGAGGCCGATGGCGCTCACGGAGGGGCTGATCGTCGAGGGCCAACGGGGACGATCGAGGCGCCTAGCTGCACAGATTCAAGGTTACAAAATATTTCTTGCAAGCAAAAATATTATGGTGTAGGCAATTAATATTTTAATTAGATGATCTCCTAGGCTTAATCCATTGCAGAGGAAAGAAATATACATGTCAGCATGTGTAAATAAAGTACTTGTGAAGTATTAGGTACGCGACTACCTAGCCGGACTTCTTTCATAAGCACAGACCGAAACAACAAAGTTCAAAATTGTTGGAACTAACAATACCACCGCATACAGAGTTCAAAACTTCTACCATCCAACACAAGGCTACCTAAAGCTATTGTCGGCTAATAAAAGGCTCAGGACCGTCATCCTGGTGTGCTTCTCTAGTATGTGATGCTTCTCCACTCTATCGGTAATTTTTACATAGAAATTTCAATTAGTATCAATATCTGGTTTTCATAGAAGATCAGGGTCCACATTATTCAACAGTTTTCCTTATTCCCAGATTAAAAAAAAATGTGTTGGTCTTCAAGAGTATATACACTTCATAGTATTCCGATGCATCCTGGAGAAATTAGAATAGTCAATGCATTAGAACTCTGGAAAATAATGTAGCAACGCATACAAGATTTTTACACATGCACATCACCTCGCTCTATCATTATCCTAGCTGCTGCATTCTTCTTGTTCGAGACTCATGCTGTTGTCGTCGTGCCGCTCTCGCATTGTTTTTGCAGCTACATCAGCTGGTCGTGTTTGCTTAATTTCCTTTGTGCCCCCCCCCCCCCCCCCACCTCCAGCTCATCGCCTGCAGAAGGATTACAAGTTCCCATTTAATAAAGAAAATCATGAGCAGATTAATCTTCTCAGAAGGTATAACTTGGTGTGCACACATATAAAAACAATAGAAATAGCTCTCAAGTATTTCAAATACAGATTTGCTAAATACAACACCCACACAAGGGGGAAGTCACACAATTTGATGATCCGAGATGCAGTGGTTGAAGCTACCATTGTTTGTACTGCTAAACAAAGATGAAAGTAATTTCGAGCTATCACCAGATCATGAGCATAGGTAGTGTTAGACTTAGACCCCAAATAGTTCAAGGGTGCAACAAACTGAATGGTCCTCTTGCTTGATGTTCAAAATCTGAATTCATCAAATAAGACTTAATAGTACAACCACTGCTACATCCAATTTATTTGTATGGATTTACTCTAAAGATAAGATTATTAATATCTGATACATATAAACATGTTTTGGACATCACTGTGAGCAAAAAAAAAAAAGCGTCTTCAAATCTGAAATATCAATCTGCTCCTACATGCATGCATGATAGACCATCAATCTTGTCTTCATCAGCAAAAAAGGAACAAGCATTACATACCTAGCATGTGGAGATAGTACTGGGTGTTGTGTTCACGCAGGTACGCTGAGGAGGCGCTCGTCCATGTTGGCAAAGAGTGGCATGTTTTCACCTTGCCGAGGTTGAACCAGAGTGTTGAGGAGGCCAGGGTAGCCTCCTCACGACCGACGCACGACGACGGAGGAGGAAGGTAAGAAATCGACGGAGAGGATGAGAACAATGCCAACTGTGCGGAGGAGAGACTCTTCACCATTGACTTGGGAAGGCGGATGGTGCTGGTGACTCCACGACCATGGGCGGAGAGAGGACGGCTCTAGAACCTGAAGATGGTGGGGACTCCACGATCATGGGCTCCGGTGGAGGCTGATGAACCAGCAAGGGATACAACGGCAGCTCCTCCGGCAGCGAGAGATCCACGGCGAGTGGGGATTAATCTACGGATCTTGGTACCGGGGTCCGGGGAAGGGAGAATCGGCGGCGGCGAGGAGAACGAAACCTAGCGAGTCAAGAAGGAGAGGCGTCCAGAGAGATAGGCAAAGCGTAGTTTTTTCTTTCAGTTTTAACCAAGAAAAACCGGCGGTGTAAACGAGAGGTGGGGTTTAGCGTGCAATAAAAATCGGTGGGGAGTTCGATCGAGGGGGAGGGCAGAGTTCGTGTGCATGAGACGACGTACGAACTCTCCAATAGAGATTGTGCTGATCCAGGGATATTCAGATCCTCTAGAAATTGTGATGGTGCTTGCTATGAAAAATATGACCCGAATGACTAAAAGAACCTATATATTTTTTATTTTTAAACATATACAAACATGAGTCTAAACTTGAAATGGATTAGTAAAGGGCAATAAACTAATCCGAAGTGCTAACTTCAATTGGTCCGTTGCCTTGGTAATTAGGAACTTCAACCTACATATCACTCCTCGCGCCGCCACCGGCATCTTCATGGGCGGAGCAGCCGGCAGTGCTAATCGCAAATGGGCACATCCTAATGAAATAATAAAATTCTCATTGGTGTGAAATGTCAAATGGGTATTATGTTGTTTTTTTTACAATATTAGAATTTGCTTGCATACATGCAAAGTTGTGATGCTAGAAAAAAAGAAATGCTAAAAAAAGATGTTTATATATACTAAAATGGGTAGAATTTAATTAGAATTAACCTTTGAAATATTTGAAACATGAAGCAGATTATCGCCAGTGGAAAATGAATGTGTAGTAGACGGCCTCTTCATCTTGAGGAGTAATGAAGTGTGATGGACAAACACAAAATAAAGGCATGATGTGCTTATAAAGGGTTGTTCAGCCTTGCCAGCCGATGATTCAACCATCAAACTCACTGCTGCCTCTCAGCAGTTTATGGCAATAGATCAAACTTCTTGCTGCCTATCAGCGATATATGGCAGGAGAAATAAACTGAAAATAAGCATTGAAAGCTAACGTTTTATGGCAAGTGACAAAGCGTTAAAAGCTAGTGCCATTCATGTCCGTCGTGGTTGGCCGGTCACAGCGTCGTCGCCTCGTCAACATACAGATAATACTCAAAATGAATTCTTTCCTTATGTAAACTTGCCTCATCAGCATACAGTTGGTAATAAAAATGTATTGTTTCTAGATGTATACTCGCATCAGTCACGACGGCTGTGGACATCGCGTAGCTTACTTTGGATAGCGGGATAACATTGTTATACACACAAAATTTGGAAAAATAATTGCCATTTAGCTTCTTATTATAGACACCAAATAGACCAACAACCATATAAATCATTGGTTAAAAATAATAATTATCAATGATTCGGACAAAATATTAAATGGGTTACAAAGTTCGCAACATCAGACATCTTTTGAAATTTAAAATACTACATGGAAACTAAAGCATGGGACATTGAGAAATTGTCGACGCATTCTATACTGCTCCAGCATTGTATCATGGGCAAGGTGTTGGGGAACGGGGCGGAAAACAATAATTTTTCACAACCTACAAGTCCCGAAATCAAGACTTATGCTATGGCAAAGTAAGTAACGGATGGAAATAGGTCACATACCAGTATGTAGTCCGTTAAGCAGGAAACGTTCCCGCGTACACGTGGTTGATGTAGTCGTACCTGGCAATCCCCGATGCCGCGAAGATCCACGATGACTCCAGAGGCCACCCGGTCCTTGTAGACCGATGATGGGATTACGTCCCCGTCGAAACGTTGTCGGTGAAGACGTCGCGATACGGCCTCGACGATGAAGGAGAACCACAAGTGTAGCGCCTCGCGCGATTACACACATACGATATACCCGACGTTCCCTCCGGGCTCCGAACCAGGCGAGCTGCGGAAAGAAGATGGATTCAGATCCCGATTCCAGCAACACGACGGCGTGCGTATGGTGAAGAAACACCCAACCCAGTGCAGACTCCAAACAATGGGAGTCCACTCAAAGGAAGGATAAAGGAGAAAGAGAAAGATTAATGTTGTGTAGAAAAATGGCACCCTACCCCTTCTTATATAGGCCAAGGAGGGGTTCCACCCTCCCTCAACTTCACATGTGGTACTAAACCAAAGAGAAGGGGGGAGTGCGCCATAAGGGGGGTGGGCCCCTCCCTTGGCGCCATGGACCAAGGGGGGAGGCTCCCTCCTCCCCTAATGGGCTTCTTTTGGCTCATATGCCTTTTCTTCCATTTTTAATTATATTTTAATATTTCATTCTATTAATTAAATAATAAAACATACATAAACATTATTAAATAATATTTTGAACCTTTCAAAATATCCAGAACATCTTCCGGCACTTCCCGGAATAATTTCGATGTTCTCTCCTATTTCACCGATGATCCCGAATCTATCCTTATTGCGTCGAATACCCTTAAGTGCAACACCCTACGGTCCGGAAAACAGCAGACATAATCAAGACACTCTCTTGATCAGTGACCATCATGTGGGATCTGGTTACAATCCTTGATGTGCCCCTGTGCTTCCATCGAATTAACTTCATCGTTGAACTGTTAACGTTGAGTCCTATTCCCTTTGTCCTACGATACTTTGTTAGTCCAAGGTTTAATCGTTGGTATCCAATATACCTAGTTCATCCTCGTTACCGATAAACATGTTTACTCGTCTGTGATATTACAACCTTGTGACGTAGTCACATGATTGCTCAATCTTTATGATGTAATATCATCGAGTGGGTCCAGAGTACCTATCCGTCACTCGGATGGACAAATCCCGCTTTGATCTATTTGCATACTCATCAACATATCTATTTCGTAATACCCAAAGTACACCTTTATGGCCACTATATTTCAGTGAGGCGGTGGATCTAACTCAAAGCATCCTAATAAATAGCAATTACGTATGATCATTACGGTCTAAGGATCTGGTCACTGCATTATAGTTATCACAATGTTGAACTATGTGACTGGATCACATTGCAACACTTCTGGTGGGTCTGTGTCCATCATATCATTCTCCCAATGATACGACCTCATTGTCAATAGATGGTTCGTACCTCATGATCAGGAAACCTTGATCATCGATTGCCCAATGAGAGTTAACTAGGGACTTGGTTGTTTGTATACCACACGTGTATTAAGGTTTCCACTTAATGCAGTTATAGCACATTATAAAACGTATTATGAACTAATGGAATATGCTAACAAACATATTTTATTTGCCTCTAGGGCACATTCCCAACATTCTCCCACTTGCACTAGAGTACAAATACTCTAGTTGCATTTATCTGTGGATCATAACTCCATATCATGTATATGGTTGTTGATCATGCTTGCTTGTGAAAAAAGTTGTATCAACGGTCTGTACTATTCAGATATATATGTCTTTTGCAAATCGCTAATGTCACCTAGTTTGACATTACTTCATTATCCATTATAATGATGAGGTATATACATTTGGCGGTAGAGTGAGACTGCGTTCGTTGTGTTTCAGCAATGACGTATGTTGGGTCACGCAGAATTTCGGTAAGAGCAAAGTTTTGCCTCCGTGTGTTTTGGATATTGTTGGACAAGACAGTAGAGGAACTAACAATGTTTTCCAGTATAAACAGTTGAATAGGTTCCTGGAGGACAAGCTAGGTGATAAAGCTTCAGGTAAGGTTTTCAAGTTATCGAAGCATTACCCCCTGAACGAAGCTTAATCACGGAGGATGGCCCCCAAAAATGAAGGTGTCCTGAAGCTTAACTCATTGAAGGAAATGAAGAAGAAGGCGCAAGACTTAGATGTTTTTGTGTAGTTCTTTTTCTGTTCTTTGAGTCATAGGACAAACCGTACTATCAAGAGGGGTTCTTTAGTTTGTGGACACCGAAGTCATTGAGAAAATGCTTAGATCAAATCCACACCAAGTGAGAAGCCTGAGTGAAGAAATCTCATGTGCACTAAGTTAAGCTTCAGTAGCAAAGACTTCGTTCTTTGGCTTCTGAAGCAGAACTAAGTCCGTGAGTCAGCTTTACTTGTTCCGCAAGTAAAGTTGCGCAGTGATGACAAATCCGACAGTTGTGGACACGTGTCAAGCTGTCACTTCCGGTCAATTTGGTCATTCCACACCTCGGGATCGCCAACTATAAATACGCCGCCCCCTCCTCCATTTGCGGGTGGCTTCTCTGAGAATATTCCTGAGAGAGACTGAAGAGAGCATCCCAAGAACTCCACCGAAGCAAAACCAAAAACCCAGATTACCGAAGACTAAGTCCCATTGATCTGAGTAGATTCAAGATGACTTAGGTGAAAGCTTACTAGCCTTTTTATCTTGGAGAACTGCAATTCTCCTAGACGGTTAGAGTGTTGTTCTTCAGAGAGCGAAGAGTAATTTTCGCTTCGAAGTCCAGTTTTTCAAAGGTTTCGGTGATTTCCTCAATAATCAACCACGAGTGAAGAACTGACCAAGCTCAAGGAGTTTGGTGCAGTGGAGCAACGGACGGAGAGAGATTTGCTCCAGGTGTTCAATCACCAGTCCCTCCAACGAGACGTAGCGCTTTGCAGAGCGTGAACTAGTCGAACAAACATCGCTGAGTCTCAGTTCATTTTACTTCAAGCATTTACCTTATGTATTACATTTGATTCGCAGTTATGCTTCAATGTGTTTTGATTCACTGCATTTAGTTTCGCTTCTAGTTTTACTTCGCTATTCCTCTTTACTCATGCTTCACTTCATAGTTTCAGTCGAAAATTTTCAAGTGATCATTCACCCCGTCCCCCTCTGATCACATACTTGGAATTTCATTTTCACTTAGTCATGCACACTGAAATTCACTCAGTCAGAAGTCGAACTTCTTAAGCCAAACTATAATACTTTGCTAATTCTAGAGCAGCCTTATCAATGTAGATTTAACCCTTAGTGCATTGTATGCAACTTTGATGTCTAACCATGTTTCTTTCAACTTAGGCATTTATTAGTATGATATCTCAATTTTCTAGGTTAGTGTTAGAACTTGAACCAGCATAACATTTATGGTCAAGTTCACTATCCCTTATAAATTAGAGATGTATCCTCGGTTCTCCCCGGACACTTAAGGATAAACTTGACTATCTGTTCAATGATTTACTCATAAATCATATCATAACATGTTCTTCTTACCAAGAACTTGGGTCACATTACGTCGAGTACAAAACTTTGGTTTTGTATGAAAGAACCTATGACAGAGGCATAGAGGATGTAGCACATCCATTTATTTCATTTAACCATTGTTAATGTACCGAGATCAACTCGATACTTCTCTTGGATATACAAGTAAGAACTATCTTCTTGACTTGTCCCATTCTGAACTCCTTCTGAATCTTATCCAGGAAAGTATTCCGACTCAAAGTTATTAAACGCATTAATCTATCTTGATAAATTTTTGATGTTTAATACTTATTCATCTTCATTTATGAAAGACTCAAATAATCATTAATACCAACTAGACCATTCACAATATGTTATCCATATATGAGAATGTTGTCATGCTCCCACTCAAATATGTCATGCACATATGAAGTTCAGGATAACTTCACACATCTCCCACTCAAATATGTCAGTTACATATAAGATAAGGATAACATACACATAGCTCCCACTCAGATATGTCAGTTACATATAAAACTATGATAATATCCATATGGATCTTACTCAAATACGTCAGTTATATATATGAAAGTGCAATCACGCCCTTAAGCATATTTTGTTGTTGATGACAATATACATTTAGGGGACTAACTATGTTTGCTAAAGTGATAAATCTTCCGCACTATTGCCTAAAATTGCTAAGTAGTGATAAATTTTGTAATATAACCTATTCACCCTGTAAGGCCCCCGATGCGGTGCTAACTCAAATAGTCGCTTTCGCGTCCCGCTCAAGTTAGTAGCGCATAAAAGGCCACCGACTCACGACACTCACACTCGTATCGCTACCGGATTCTCGACAACAGGTATAAGAACAATGAACTTTATACTAAGACATAAATATATAGAGTCCAGGGCATACATCGCCGCTGCAGTTTATTACATCATCTCAGAGGTCCATAGACCCAACAGTACATCATGCAACAAGCGGAAGACAATCACGACCGAGTACGGTCAAAATCCAAATGACCCTAGAGAGGGCTACACATAAGCAAGATCACCCACGGAACGTCAGAACCCAACTATAGGATCTACTGAACGAAGTCATCCTCATCGTCGTCCTCCGAGGGCACCTCCACGAAGTATCGTCCGGTTCTCGGGTCGAGGTAGTAGTCAACTGCAGCGGCCGATCAGGAAAAACAGTAAAAGCACAAAAGGAAAACAGGGGTGAGATTATATCATTACAGGATAACTAACTCCCTACGGTAAGACAAGGTAATAGTAAAGGTTGCAGCCGTACTAGCATGTATGGTGACTATCGTTCCATTAGAGTAGAGGTAAGACCCAAGAATGCACGTGACATCGTGTCATAAGTCTTCTATTCACCTACTTACGTCAAACATAACACAACCTGGATCTTCTCTCGGTCCCCCTGGACGAAGAAAAGCAACCAAGGCACTCACACGGTAGGCAAGTTTTAATTATGATCCAATTTGATGTTATTCTATGAACAAGATGTGGGCTCTGAGTCGTCCATAACCGTGGACACGGCTTCTCGAAAAGATTCAACCCTGTAGGGGTGTACCAACTGCCCATCATAGGCTTCGCATGTACGTCCGGTTTCCACTTGGCAAGGTAAGCGCCTGAAACTCCGGTACGTCAGAATCCCTCTAACTAACAACACACAACTCCGGGTGGCCCCCGGTGAGTCGACACCCAACTCAAAAGCTGGCAACGCTCTCGAATCGGCCTCTACCGTATGACTCCGGTTTGGATAGCCGGTTAAATTCTCATATGAGACCGGGTCCTCAGCCGGTCAAGTTGGGCTAGCCGAGGAACATGCCCTCCTGGCCCGGGGTGGTTTGTAAACAACTGGGGTACCACCAGCACACACAAGTTGCAAATATAAATCAGCTCGGGCCACCACTAGAATTGTATGAAGCTAGGTAGGTAAGACAAGGGGCCCCATAGAACCCCACACACGATTAGGCACGCTCAAACAAAGAACCAATACCCAAAACTCGGATCCTAGGTGACTCAAATGGAACAAAGCACCAGGCGGGAACAACCCAACCTCCCATCATTCGTCAAATATAATAAACATCATAATAATAAATATCAACCAACTTCTTTAATAACATGATATCCCAACCAAAGCATAGGGTAAGCAGCAAGTTTTCCTACTCATACTAAGCAATGGCTGAGCAGCGGTAACATAGCAATACAAGGTTTTGCTGGGATGTGGGGATCATGGCTGTTTAGTTTTTTGATTGTGACATAAGCAAGGTGGGTAGGTTCAAACAATCGTTCTAGACTATAGCTAGGCAGGTAGGCAGAAATGTATCAAGTAATGGTATAGATCTTCCCCTTGCCTTGGTAATCGGTCGACGGAGCAGACGTAACAGGGTCCTCGGGCTCGGTGTCGGAAATCTCCACGTAAGTCTCCTCGGCAGTCTCAGGTGCTAACGTAAGGTACCGGCAAGGAAAGGCACACAAGTAAGCAATGGGTGCAATGCACAAGCAAAGATGGTATGATCAAGTTTAATAGACAATGATGTAACCCTAACTAGTTAGATTTAAATGAAGGTGGTGACGACACGTCAACAACTTCATATGCAATTCATTTATGTTGAATGGCTTCGGTCTTAGCCTTAATTTTGGTGTAAGTAACATGGCAACATGGCATGGCATAAAACAATAACAACAATAACATTAAAAACATCGTGAAAAATAATTAACGATTCCGGAGACGGAGAAAAGTATAGGTGTAGTTGACACCGGGAAGGTACAACAGAAGAAAAGGATCTAGCCACATTGCATATGATAATATGCTAGGTGTTGATCTGAGATTGCAAAGAGTTGAAGATGACATGGAGCAAAGCTTGAATGATCAGATGAACAAGATTTCAACATGCACTGAAGTTGGAAGAAGCAAAGAAAAGAAAGGCAAGGTTGGATATGGTTAAGTGATCACACCATGTCCATTGAGTTGCACAAAACATCAAATGGACATCACCATTTTAATCCTTGTATTTTTCTACCCCGAAACCATATATGGCATGTCACACTTTGAATTTGCAAAACATTTTGCAAATACAGAAGAAGTGAGGGGCTTATTTGCAAAAATTACCACTACTCCAAAATTAGAGGGGGCAAACTGCAAAATGAACATCACCAATGTGATCAGTGGGCATTTCTACCCCAAATTCATATATGGGATCACATGTTTGGGGCAGTGAGCATTTGAAATTCAAATTCAGATTTGAATTTGAATTTTGAAAAGATTTGAAAAAGAAAAACAAACGAAAAAGAAAAGAAAAGGCACTGGCCCAAATGGGCTGCCTCGGGTGCCAGGGCCCATCTCTTTCCTCTCCTCCCCGGCCCAGCTCGGCTGAGACAGAAAAGAAAAACATAAAAAAAAGAAAAAGGTCGCGCCCTCTGGATCTTGGCCCAAGGCCACCTCTCTCCTCCCAGGCCCAGCTCGGCAGCCTCCCTCTGAACTGAACCCGCACCCTCTGAAGAAAGGCGACACCTTCCCTCTGAACTTGACGCAGCGACAATTTCGGCGAACCTAGCGTTGCATGCCGGCCACCTCCTCGCGAGCTACCACGGGGAAAACTCGAGAGGGCACCTCCCTCTGCACAACGGTGCACGCCATGGCCACCAACTCCATCCTACCTCGCCGGAATCCTCGCGGGATCAGAGAGGCGACGGCCTGCTCTGAAGATCCAGAACCCGCGCAATCCCGACGACCTTCCGGCGAGCCTAGCGGTGCGCACAGACCAACTCCGGCCGCGCTACGGTGTTCTAAAAGAAGCTGGGACCTCCACCTACGCATCTGCACTCCAGATCAAGGCCCTAGTTCGCCGACGGCGACGCGACGAACGACTGAACTCCACGGTGGCGCCACTGTCTACCGCGCGACTTCAAACACCGGGGAGCTAGGACCTAAAGAATGCGAAAGGCCGCTCCTTTGAGGCCATAGCCGCGCTCTGGACGCGCACGGGGCACGTCCGCACACACCTCAGCAACGCCAGGTCCACGGTGATCACCGGACTGGCCGGGACCCACGACACGGCGGCCGGAAACGTAAACCTATGGATCTATCTACTGTGAGTGAACGAGGGAGCAGAGGAGCACCAGAGGCTCACCTTGGGGTGCTCGGGGACGGCCTCGACACCTTGGAGGGGACGCCGGAGCGGACGGTCGACGGCTAGGCCGAACTGCTGCGCCGTGGGGGTGCTACGTCGCGGGACCGCGGTGGAGCTCCTGCAACCACGATGTCGACGGGAAGGGGTTAGGAAACCTCGCAGGAGGACGAGCGCGAAGGCACGGTCAAAGACTCAGCTCAACGGCGGCGAATTTGACTCCGGTCACCTGCGGCCGTGGCGGAGCGGAACGAGGGAAAAGGGCGTGGCGGCGGCGACCCGAGGGGAAAAACTGGAGGAGCGGAACCCTAGGTTCCCCGGGGCGTCTCCGACTGCCTCAAATAGGGAGCTCCCGCTCTCCCTGGCCGGAGGGCTCCACCTCCCATGGCCGGACGCGCTCGTGAGAGAGGAGGGGGAGGGACCTCTGTCCAAGCTGGAAAGAAGAAGGAGAAGAGCCCTTGGATGCAGATCAAACAGCTCAGGCGCCCTCCACTCACCCCTTCGCGGCTGGGCTCTAGCCCAAGAAGCAAGGAAAGGCCCACGTGGGCTGGGCCTGCAACAGGGAGTTTCAGAATTAATTAAAAGGCTTAAAAATACATAAAAATATGTAAAATGATCCTCGCAATATTCTTCAATTTCCAAAAATGGTTAGAGCATTTTTGGCAGCAACAAGATGTGGGGCTCTTTTTGAATTCAAAAACACTTTGAACTACACCCCACCTTTCTGTTGATGGCAAAAATGTTTTGAGCAATTGAAAACCTTTGCCAAAGCAAAAGAAATGGCTAGGCCAAATTTGAAGAATAGGGGAGATGAAATGCAAATGGAACAATTCCCCCAGGATGCTTCTTGAACCAACTTGCATGCAATTTCAAACAAACCAAATGGGCTCCAATCCCAATGAAAATTTAAATCACCACATGAAATGTCAAACTCTAGCATCATGCCAAGTTACAAAGTCATCCGACAAAGTATAATTTCATGTTGATTTCTTATTTATTGCAAATGGGTTGTTACAACACTCCCCCACCAACAAGGGATCTCGTCCCGAGATCTAAACCTGAAACAACTCAGGATACTCAGAACGGAGATGATCTTCACGCTCCCACGTTGCTTCCTTCTCCGAATGATGTGCCCACTGAACCTTCATGAACTTGAAGGTCTTGTTGCGAGTCTTGCGCTCGAACGTCTCAAGAACACGAACTGGACGCTCTGAGTAGGAAAGGTCTGCACTCAGCTTGATCTCACCCAAGTCAACGGCCTTCTTTGGCTGCTTGAAGCACTGCTTTAGCTGGGACACATGGAACACGTCATGCACCATGGACAGACTCTCTGGAAGCTTGAGCCGAAAGGCAAGAGGTCCTCTAGTCTCAAGTATGCGGAAAGGTATGAAAAATCTTGGAGCGAGCTTTCCTTTGATACCAAACCGGTGAGTACCCCTCAAAGGAGAAACTTTGAGGTATGCCCATTCACCAACTTGGAAAGGTACACCACGGTGCCTTTTGTCATAGTAGGCCTTCTGCCTAGACTGTGCTGCCTTTAGGTGCTCTCGGACAATCTTCACTCTGTCCTCTGCCTCCTGGATCACATCTGGACCGAACATCTGCCTCTCACCTGTCTCAGACCAGTTCAAAGGTGTCCTGCACTTGCGGCCATATAAGACTTCGAACGGTGCTGCCTGCAGACTTGCCTGATAGCTGTTGTTGTAAGAGAACTCAGCATTCGGCAAACATTCCTCCCACTTGATGCCAAAGGAGATGACACATGCTCGAAGCATGTCCTCGAGGATTTGGTTCACGCGCTCGACCTGGCCACTAGTCTGAGGGTGATATGCGGTACTGAAGACAATCTTTGTACCCAATGCCTCTTGAAAGGCCTTCCAGAAGTTTGAGGTGAAAATGCTTCCACGATTAGAACTTATCTTCTTGGGAATGCCATGCAGTGAAACAATTCTCGCGGTGTACAACTCCGCCAACTGTCCCGCCGAGATAGTTTCTTTGACAGGCAAAAAATGTGCAACTTTGGACAAGTTATCAATGACAACGAAGATTGCATTTTTGCCCTTTTGCGACCTCGGAAACCCGGTGACAAAGTCCATTTCGATGTGATCCCACTTCCACTCCGCAATCTCAAGTGGCTGAAGCAACCCTGCAGGCTTCTGGTGTTGTGCCTTCACTCTCCTGCACACATCACACTGAGACACGTAACGGGCAACATCCCGCTTCATACGAGTCCACCAAAAGCTTTGCTTGAGATCTTGATACATTTTTGTACTGCCAGGGTGAATCGACAGCTTGGAATCATGGGCTTCCTTCATGATGACCTCTCTGAGATCTCCCTCCTTTGGAACAACAACTCGCTCTTCGAACAACACGGTGCCTTCATTATGCACTGAAAAGCAACCGTACTTTGGAACTGAGGCGACAATACCCTGTTTGATCTTTTGTATCATTGAGCTGCCAGACTGAGCTTCACGGATCTTCTCATGGATAGTGGGCTCTACCACAAGGTTGGCAAGGTAGCCTGCTGGAACTAGCTCGAGATTGATCCTTCGAAAGGACTGACACAGATCGGGGTGGATCTTCTATACATGGATATTATTGCAATCGCCCTTGCGGCTCAGCGCATCAGCTATGAAATTCGCCTTCCCAGGCGTGTACTGAATATCAACTGTGTACTCACTAATGGTTTCAAGCCATCTTCTTTGCCTCAAGTTCAGATTTGGCTGAGTGAACAAGTACTTCAGACTCTTGTGGTCGGTGAACAATCCACCTTCCTCCCTAGGAGGAGGTTTCACCAAGTGATCAAAGCGTGCACAACTTCTGCAAGCTCCAAGTCGTGCGTGGGATAATTCCTCTCACTCGTCTTCAACTGCCGTGAGGTATAAGCCACAATATACCTGCCTTGAATCAAAACTCTGCCCAGTCCTTGCAATGAGGCATCACAAAACACCTGAAAGGGTTGTGACTCATCCGGCGGCGTGATAATTGGAGCTGTGGTCAACTTCTCTTTTAACTCCTCGAAGGCTGACTGGTAAGCTAGTGACCAAGTGTACCGTTTGCCTTTGCACAACAATTCAGTCATTGGCTTTACTATTTTGGAGAAATTCTTCACAAACCTCCTGCAATAACTGGCGAGGCCGAGAAAACTCCTTAGCTGCTTCAAATTCTTCGGCGGAGCCCACTCTTGAATAGTGCGGTCTCGCTCTGGATCAACCGCAATTCCTTCATCGGAAATAACATGGCCCGGAAAATTAACCTTGTCCAACCAAAACTCACACTTGGAGGACTTGGCGTAGTAACGGTGCTCTCTCAAGTTCTGCAGCACCAGGCGTAGATGTTCCTCATGTTCAGCCCCTGACTTGGAATAGACAAGAATGTCGTAGAGGTAAAGGATCACAAACACATCAAGCCATTCTTGGAACAAATAGTTCATAGCTGTCATGAATGTCGAAGGGGCGTTTGAGAACCTGAAAGTCATGACTGTGAACTCATACAACCCATAACGTGTGCTGAACGCGGTCTTGGGAATGTCCTCTTCATGAACACGGATTTGATGATACCCCATCCTCAAGTCAAGCTTGGAAAACACCTTAGACCCATTCAACTGTTCGAACAGATCATTGATGCAGGGTAAAGGGTACTTGTTCTTGATGGTCTTCTTGTTTATACCGCGATAGTCCTGGACCAAGCGGATAGTCCCATCCTTCTTCTGGACAAACAAAGCTGGTGCACCCCAAGGGGAAGTGCTCGCGCGGATAAAACCGCCTGCCTCCAACTCTGTCAACTGCTTCTTGAGCTCAATCAACTCCTTCGAACACATCTTGTACGGATGCCGAGAAATCGGCTGAGTACCAGGCTCTAGCTCAATAACGAACTCAATAGCTCGAACTGGGGGAATTCCTGGCAACTCCTCTGGAAAGACGTCTGGGAACTCACAGACAACTTTGACTTCTTCGAGAAAAGGTGCAACTCCCGCGTTTAAGGCGTACAACTGTGCCGCTCCTGCCACTGAGCCACAAGTGTACAATACTTCTGCGCCTGAATCATGTGTCAGCTTCACGGATCTTAAAGGGCAATCAATGTTGGCCTTGTGCCGCACAAGCCAATCCATGCCCAAAATGACATCGATGTCGGAACGTGGCAAGACAATCAGGGACGCTGTGAAAACAACACCCTGAATAGAAATCTCCACATCTGGGATACTGCCCGAGGACTGCATCCTCGATCCTGGAGAAGAAATTTCTAAAGGTGTAGGCAACCTCTCTCTCGGAAGGTCAAGTGATATAGCAAAGGCATTGGATATGAACGAATGGGAAGCTCCGGAATCGAACAGAACTGTCGCTGGAACTGAACACACAAGCAACCTACCAAGGACGATCTCTGAAGACTATTGAGCATCTGTGAGCATCATGTTGTTCACTCAAACTGCACGTGGCTATGCCTTCACCATCGCAGTGCTCGGAGTAGAGCGAGGTGGAGGCGGTGGGAGCCGAGCAAAGCGCGGGTCGGTGCAGTTGGGAGACGTGTGCCCCGGCTCCCTGCACTTGTAGCAGATCACGCCTGACCTGGGCTGGGATTGCGGCCTGGGTGGCCTCGCGTGTGGTGGTGTAGAGCGAGGTCCCTGCTGAACTGGGACGGGAGGGCGGGAAAAAGTGCGGACAACTGCCCCCTCTACTGGAACTGCTGCCTCTGCGGTGGTGCCTCTGTAACCCAAGTCTTTGCCTTCTTGTGGACCATCACTGCGGAACTGTGCTCTCTCTGGCGCTTCCTGTCTGCATCCCACTCTGCTCTGGCTGACTCCTGGCGGATAGCCTGATCCACGAACCGCGATAAAAGCGTGGGGTTGCACTGGGTGAGTGCGTACTTGATCTCTGTGCTTAGACCCTCACGGAATCTGGCAATCCGCTTGGCCTTTGTGCTGACCTCCTCCGGAGTGTACCTGGCGAGCCTGACGAAGGCCAGGTTGTACTCCTGAACTGACCTGTCACCCTGCCTCAGAGCCAAGAACTCCTCGCGCTTCATGTCCATCAAGCCACTCGGAATATGTGCTACTCTGAAGTCTACGACGAAGCCTTCCCACGTGATGATAGCATCGCCCTTGTTGGCCTTGTAGGTATCGTACTAGCTGGCTGCTGCACCCTGAAGCATGAAAGAGGCGAAGGTGACGTAGTCGACTGGTCTGATGGTGTTTGCATTGAAGTGTTTCTTGATCTCTGCGATGTAATCATCCGCTTCCAACGGGTCTCGAGCCTCGGAGAACCTGGGGGGTTGATAGCAAGGAACTGCTGCAGAGTCGTGTACTGTGGTCGATCACTCCTCTGGGCAGTCTGGTTCTGCATCATCTGTAAGATTGCAGCTGTGCCTGAGCCACTGCGGTCACATCCTACCCAAGGAGAGGGTTCTCTGGCGGCGGCATGTTCGCTCTTGGCATTCTGTATACAGGTACACTTATGAGAGCATGGTAGCAACATTGAAGAAACCAGAAGATAAAGCAATATTGACAACAAAACTTCGTCACGAGGTATGAGGAAGCCGAAGGCTGAAAATCCACCAAGGTTAACCCGGAAAGTCAAAAGCTAGGTGCTACTGGAATCCCCAAACCGGTATCATCCGAATCCAAGATAATAATCTTCTAGCGAGCACACAACAATATAAACGATTGGTTGAAGACCTGAACGTTGATACATCTGCCCTGAGCGGCCCGCTGAAGCGGTCTCCTATAGGGGGAGGAACCACATCCGGAGGATGCGAACCATCCCTGTATAGGAGTTTCACCTGAGGTATGCCGTAAGCGAGGTGGAGCTGTCAACCCCAAGTGGCGGCTCAATGTTCTCAACGTACGACAACCCTTCTCATCGCTAGCAAAAACTTATAGAGGAATCGAAGCCTCATGTAAACGAGAACCTAGATTTGTTTTGAAAGGGGATAAGTTGCAGAGAGAAAACAAACGTTTCACTTCCTCACGGAAAAGGGATGGGAGGGTGGGGTAAGAAGAAAAAGAAAGAGTTCTTACTCTCCGATTTTTCCTTAGTAACTACAAAATAGTTTCTAGACTCGACTTCGGCTAGTAAGGGGTCCTACAGTCAGTCTTGCTCTGATACCAAGTTGTAAGGCCCCCGATGCAGTGCTAACTCAAGTTAGTCGTTTTCGCGTCCCGCTCAAGTTAGTAGCCAATAAAAGGCCACCGACTCACGACACTCGCACTCGTGTCTCTACCGGATTCTCGACAACAGGTATAAGAACAATGAACTTTATACTAAGACACAAATATATAGAGTCCAGGGCATACATCGCCGCTGGAGTTTATTACATCATCTCAGAGGTCCATAGACCCAACAGTACATCATGCAACAAGCGGAAGACAATCACGACCGAGTACGGTCAAAATCCAAATGACCCTAGAGAGGGCTACACATAAGCAAGTCCACCCACGTAACGTCGGAACCCAACTATAGGATCTACTGAACGAAGTCATCCTCATCGTCGTCCTCCGGGGGCACCTCCACGAAGTATCGTCTGGTGCTCGGGTCGAGGTAGTAGTCAACTGCAGCGGCCGATCATGAAAAACAGTAAAAGCACAAAAGGAAAACAGGGGTGAGATTATATCATTACAGGATAACTAACTCCCTACGGTAAGACAAGGTAATAGTAAAGGTTGCAGCCGTACTAGCATGTATGGTGGCTATCGTTCTATTAGAGTAGAGGTAAGACCCAAGAATGCATGAGACATCGTGTCATAAGTCTGCTATTCACCTACTTACGTCAAACATAACATAACCTGGATCTTCTCTCGGCCCCCTGGACGAAGAAAAGCAACCAAGGCACTCACACGGTAGGCATGTTTTAATTATGATCCAATTTGATGTTATTCTATGAACAAGATGTAGGCTCTGAGTCGTCCATAACCGTGGACACGGCTTCTCGAAAAGATTTAACCCTGCAGGGGTGTACCAACTGCCCATCATAGGCTTCACATGTACGCCCGGTTTCCACTTGGCTAGGTAAGCGCCTGAAACTCCGGTAAGTCAGAATCCCTCTAACTAACAACGCACAACTCCGGGTGGCCCCTGGTGAGTCGACACCCAACTCAAAAGCTGGCCATGCTCTCGAATCGGCCTCTACCGTATGACTCGGGTTTGGATAGCCGGTTAAATTCTCATATGAGACCGGGTCCTCAGCCGGTCAAGTTGGTCCAGCCGAGGAACATGTCCTCCTGGCCCGGGGTGGTTTGTAAACAACTAGGGTACCACCAGCACACACACGTTGCAAATATAAATCAGCTCGGGCGACCACTAGAATTGTATGAAGCTAGGTAGGTAAGACAAGGGGCCCCATAGAACCCCGCACACGATTAGGCACGCTCAAACAAAGAACCAATACCCGAAACTCGGATCCTAGGTGACTCAAATGGAACAAAGCACCAGGCGGGAACAACCCAGCCTCCCATCATTCGTCAAATATAATTAACATCATAATAATAAATATCAACCAACTTCTTTAATACCATGATATCCCAACCAAAGCATAGGGTAAGCAGAAAGTTTTCCTACTCATACTAAGCAATGGGTGAGCAGCGGTAACTTAGCAATACAAGGTTTTGCTGGGATGTGGGGATCATGGCTGTTTAGTTTTTTGATTGTGACATAAGCAAGGTGGGTAGGTTCAAACAATCGTTCTAGAATACAGCTAGGCATGTAGGCAGAAATGTATCAAGTAATGGTATAGATCTTCCCCTTGCCTGGGTAATCGGTCGACGGAGCAGACGTAGCAGGGTCCTCGGGCTCGGTGTCGGACATCTCCACGTAAGTCTCCTCGGCAGTCTCAGGTGCTAACGTAAGGTACCGAGAAGGAAAGGCACACAAGTAAGCAATGGGTGCAATGCACAGGCAAAGATGGTATGACCAAGTTTAATAGACAATGATGTGACCCTAACTAGTCAGATTTAAATGAAGGTGGTGACGACACGTCAACAACTTCATATGCAATTCATTTATGTTGAATGGCTTCGGACTTAGCCTTAACTTTGGTGTAAGTAACATGGCAACATGGCATGGCATGAAACAATAACAACAATAACATTAAAAACATCGTGAAAAATAATTAACGATTCCGGAGACGGAGAAAAGTGTCGGTGTATTTGACACCGGGAAGGTACAACAGAAGAAAAGGATCCAGCCACATTGCATATGACAATATGCTAGGGGCTGATCTAAGATTGCAAAGAGTTGAAGATGACATGGAGCAAAGCCTGAATGATCAGATGAACAAGATTTCAACATGCACTGAAGTCAGAAGAACCAAAGAAAAGAAAGGCAAGGTTGCATATGGTTAAGTGATCACACCATGTCCATTGAGTTGCACAAAACATCAAATGGACATCACCATTTTAATCCTTGCATTTTTTTTACCCCGAAACCATATATGGCATGTCACACTTTGCAAATACAGAAGAAGTGAGGGGCTTTTTTGCAAAAAATACCACTACTCCAAAATTAGAGGGGCAAACTGCAAAATGAACATCACCACTGTGATTAGTGGGAATTTCTACCCCAAATTCGTATATGGGATCACATGTTTGGGGCAGTGAGCATTTGAAATTCAAATTCAAATTTGAATTTGAATTTTGAAAAGATTTGAAAAAGAAAAACAAAAGAAAAAGAAAAGAAAAGGCATTGGCCCAAATGGGCTGCCTCGGGCGCCAGGGCCCATCTCTTTCCTCTGCTCCCCGGCCCAGCTCGGCTGAGAAAGAAAAGAAAAACAACAAAAAAAGAAAAAGGTCGCGCCCTCTGGATCTTGGCCCAAGGCCACTTCTCTCCTCCCAGTCCCAGCTCGGCAGACTCCCTCTGAACTGAACCCGCTCCATCTGAAGAAAGGTGACACCTTCCCTCTGAACTTGACGCGGCGACAACTTCCGGCGAACCTAGCGTCGCACTCCTGCCATCTCCTCGCGAGCTACCACGGGGAAAACTCGAGAGGGCACCTCCCTCTGCACAACGGTGCATACCATGGCCACCAACTCCCTCCTACCTCGCCGGAATCCTCACGGGATCAGAGAGGCGACGGCCTGCTCTGAAGATCCAGAACCCGCGCAATCCCGGCGACCTTCTGGCGAGCCTAGCGGTGCGCACAGACCAACTCCGGCCGCGTTACGGCGTTCTAGACGAAGCTGGGACCTCCACCTACGCATCTGCACTCCAGATCAAGGCCCTAGTTCGCCGACGGCGACGCAACGAACGACTGAAATCCACGGCGGCGCCACAGTCTACCGTGCGACTTCAGACACCGGGGAGCTAGGACCTAAAGCACGCGCAAGGCCGCTCCTTTGAGGCCATAGCCGCGCTCTGGACGCGCACGGGGCACGTCCGCACACACCTCGGCAACGCCAGGTCCACGGTGATCACCGGACTGGCCGGGACCCGCAACACGGCGGCCGGAAACGTAAACCTATGGAGCTATCTACTGCGAGTGAACGAGAGAGCAGGGGAGCACCAGAGGCTCACCTTGGGGGTGCTCGGGGACGGCCTCGACACCTTGGAGGGGACGCCGGAGCGGACGGTCGACGGCGAGGCCAAACTGCTGCGCCGCGGGGGTGCTATTTCGCGGGACCGCGGTGGAGTTCCTGCAACCACGATGTCGAAGGCACGGTCAAAGACTCGGCTCAACGGCGGCGAATTTGACTCTGATCACCTGCGGCCGTGGCGGAGCGGAACGAGGGAAAAGGGCGTGGCGGCGGCGAGTTGTAAGGTCCGATATGCGGTACTGTTCCAGATGTAGATGTTTCCATCCAGATCCGGGGACGAAGCACATATCGGTCCCACCGCGACATATGACGAAGTCATATGCCCCGGATTTCCAACATGATATCACAACATTACAGATACAAGGATACAACATCTCATACAATCGGCATATAACTGACTCAAATACAATACAGCAGCGGAAGATACATGTCTGGGTACAGACAACAATCAATTGCCTAGTGGCAAAGAGAAAACATCGATCCCATAACCACACGGGTCCAGACCCTCCGCCGGATCCGCCTAACTAGTCGTCGTCGAGTCTCCACGTGAAACGTCGATTACCATACCTGTTGTCGATCAAGAACCCTGAAAAGAGTTTGGGGGTAGTATCATGAGTACAAAAGTACTCAGCATCCAACTGTAGTGGTCATCTGACCCAGCAAGGACTTCATCACTCGTCATTCTAGGACAACTAGTAGTTTACGGTAAGGATGGGGTAAGTGGCGAGGTTGCTGCCGCACTAGCATTATGAAGTGGCTAACGATCTAGAGAGTAAGATAAGAAGCCAAACATTCGATGAGGAATCGCCTCCAACAAGTCTTGCTATCAACTACTTTCGCAAACATAACACCTATCATATCCTTGTCCTCCTCTTCGCATCCCGACGAAGAAGAAGCAGTCAAGGCACACACACGTTGATCAAGTTATATTAAGATTATCTCAGTTGTTGTTGTCTATGAACAAGACGTAGGTCTCAAGTCGTCCATAACCGTGGACACGGCTTCTCGAAAAGATTTAACCCTGCATGGGTGTACCAACTTCCCATTACAAGGCTCCACACGCACGCCCATCTCTCTAAGTTGCTACCCATCACATGCAACCATTTTATGATTTAGTTCCAAGAGATCCGATACGACAGGCCCCTCTAGCTAACAACGAACAAATCCGGGTGGCCCCGATGAGTCGACATCTGACGGGGATGTGAAAATCCCATGGTCAAGGACCCTGGGTTAGTCATGAGAGGCACAGGTTGGACGATAGCTCGTCGGCTAACAGGAGGATACGTTCCTGCTCGATATTATTGCTTGGAGATGGCGATTACAGGAAGGCCAAGGCTAATGCGTGCAAGGCTAGGGTTACAAATTGTGTATTGGTTGTCCCTCGATGTCTCCCCTCCTAGCCTTTATATACTAGGCTAGGTCTCGGAGAGTCCGTCTTGGATTATAAATGAGGTTTCCTAACCCTAATCTTGTTCCGTACAACAAGTTTGCACCTTCCTTATGAGTCGCTGACTCCTACGTCAGTGCCACTAGTGGGCCAAGGCTGGGCCCGGGCGGCATCTTTGTGGGCCTTCTGTCTTCGGGTACACTGGGTAGGCCTATCCATAGGAGTCGTGGGGTCACCCCCTCGTCAGTAGCCCCCGAGTGCCTGGGGGACTCGAAGAGGCGCGTAGGGACTCGAGTCCTTTCTTGCGTCGTTTCGATGTATGCACGGTTCAACCGCGGGTCGCTGGCAGTCTGGGGCCATGACAAAACCTGTTTCGAGGGATGCTAAGCTGAAAGGGCCCAAGGAGTCGACTGGTTGAGCCTTGATGAATTGCACTAGTGGCAAATACTGCAGTAGCCCAATCAAACTCATGTCCCTCGACATGAGCTTGGAACACTGGTGTCTAGCAAAATTCATGCCGCTGCAGGTCTTACAGTGATCAATTGCCGTCAGTAAAGTTCGTAGCCTAGGCGCGTCCGCCTGGCTTTTTCTATCATGCACGCGCATGGAAAAGGTTGGGAGTGAAATCGCTATGCGGCAAGTCCCAGCCCGGCCGATCTGCGCAGCTGGGTCTTACCTACACGCTAAGCTTGCGTGGCATCTGGGCACAGTGTATCATGTTCCAGGAATATGTATTTTTTAATGAGGCACGGAGCCTAGTTAGTAATGCACCCACTTGGAATAAACAATCAAGTGAGCTGTTTTAGCAGTCACTCGCGGAGCTTTGTCGAGTGCTCGGGCGAGGATTAATGTAGAGGAGTATTTGCTCGGGAGGTCGTCGAGTGCTCGGGTACTCAGAGTTTTGCGAGTAATCACTCGAGTATTTCTTTTGCTCTTGGGGTGAGGTTGCACCCGATACTCTGGGACCGCTCGATCTGGCGAGTGCAGGTCTGCTTATCTTCTGTCGTGGTGAGGGAGCACCCGAAACTCTCATGGGTGCGAGTAATTACTCGAGCACGTCATTTCTTCTAGGTGAGGAGCACCCGAAATTCTCATGGGTGGATACGTTCCCGATGGGAGTTTAAATATATTTGAAAATTTTATTTGAGTCAGTTAGGACGATGCTTGCAAGCTGATTTTTTTCTTTTGCGTTGTCATTTACCTCTTCTTGGTGAAGATAACGATCTCTTTGCTGGATGACCATCAAAGATGCTCTGTCTGCGAACCGTCATGTCTTCATGACCGGTCATAATGATGGCTTTCGGTGGCGTGCTGCAGCCGCCTGTTGGGTTACCGATGGGCGTATTGAAAACGCGCAAGATTTGACGCGTCCAGCGTACTGTGCCTCCCGTGTGAAGGCATCTTTGTCTCGGAATTTGAATCGCCCAGCACGCTCGGTCTTTGAATTAATTGCTCCCCTCGTCTGGGCTTCTGCGTGCTCTTGGGTTTGTGCTATAAATAGAACCCTCTTCTTCATCTAGAAGCGGTATTCGACCTCTGCTCATCTTGCACCACTTTCTCTTCCTCTTCTCATGGCGCCCAAGCGCGATGCTGGTATGACTGGCCGCGGTCGTGCTCGCCGTGGCCGTGGTGGTCGTACTCCGCGCTCCTCGCGCGGCGGCCGTCGTGGTGACTCGTCGACGCCTTCCTCCTCGTCTTCAGAGGAGGGTTTTTGGCGATATGACTTTCTCCTATGCGTCCGTGGCCGGAACGCTGCTCGTATTATTCTTCCTTCTGCGTTTGCTGCCATTGTTTCTGAGCGTAGTCTGGATGGCCTGCTTCTTCGTCTTCAGGGGTGTTCTCGGCCTCCGTCTTATGTTGAGTTGGAGACCGACAGTTCTGGCTTGATTTTCCTTGGATTTGGCTGGAAGTTGTTTTCTCGGTGTTTGAACTTGCGTGATGGTGACACTCTTTGTTGCTGTTTCGATGGCGAAGACACTCTTATCATCCATGCTTTTGACCCGAGCGGCAATCACATGGATCCGTACTGGAAGGAGACAAGCAGCGATGGCTCCGGCGGGTCGAGGAATCTTCGCCTGCGTCTTCAACTGCTTCCTCTTCCAGTGACTCTTCGGGTGGTGATGCTGTGTCTTCCAGCTCTAGAGAGGACCTCGACGTCAAGCCGTCGATCAAGCGGGAACGCCAGGCGACCTTGTAGAACTGGAGGCAACGGCGTCATCTTCGCCGGCAACTCGGGTGAAGCTGGAGAATAAGCTGGTGGAGCAGGAGAAGAAGCTGGTGGAGCATCGGCTTCGGTGCTCCTGCAAATAAGTCGAGCTTCACCTTTTGTTATGTCATTGACATCATGAGTTGGCCGCTTCGACTCCTCTTTTGTCTGTGATGATGCTCGTCATATTGGCGCCAATCATCCCAGCATGGGGACACATGTAGAAGTCATAATTCCTTGGGTGATTGGTGCTGTAGTCTTGTCGGCTGTTTGTGCATTTTGTAACTAGGTTAGTTATCCATGTAATGAGGATTGCCTTCGAGTAATCAGAGCTGTCTTCTATCCAATGTACTTCGAATCTTTTGTACTGATAATGATCTTCGGGTCCTTGTAGTGTGAACTGTGCTTGAGTCTTTGTAATGGAATCTGTCTTCGAGTCCTTTGGAACCGAGAGCTGTGTTCGAGTCCTTCAAATCCTTGTGCTGTGGGTTCTATCGGGTGCGCGACAGCGCTCCCGATGGGATTAGCCCCCGAGGCTACGTTTGAGTCTTAGAGTCGAATGTAGGCTCAGATTTGTTTCCTTTGTCTTTCTTCCGTTAATTTCTGTTTTTTATCGGGTGCGCGGCAGCGCTCTCGATGGGAGTAGCCCCCGAGTCTTTAGGTGATCGTTGGCGATCAGGTGAAGACTAAAGGATTGTCTGCGTCTTGCGCTCCATCCATATTTCTCCAGGGTGCTTTGTGTTCCATCTGGTTGTAGCCGTGTCTTCCAAACTGTTTTCCGCAGGTGGAGCCTGTCAGGGGTTTTTGCTTGGGCCCTTTAAGTTTCGGGTTGCGTGAGCGACGACAGCGTCTCTCGGGGGGAGATGGTGTTCGAGCCCCCGAGTGGTTTTAAGTAAGGATCACATGAGCGACGACAACGTCTCTCGGGAGGAGTCTTGTATTCGAGCCCCCGAGTTCTTTAAGTAAAGATCGCGTGAGCGACGATAGCATCTCTCGGGGGGAGTTTGTACTCGAGCCCCCGAGTGCTTTGGGTAAAGATCGTGTGAGCGACGATAGCGTCTCTCGGGGGGAGTTTGTACTCGAGTCCCCGAGTTCTTTGGGTAAAGATCGCGTGAGCGACGATAGCGTCTCTCGGGGGGAGTTTTGTACTCGAGCCCTCGAGTGCTTTGGGTAAAGATCGCGTGAGCGACGATAGCGTCTCTCGGGGGGAGTTTGTACTCGAGCCCCCGAGTGCTTTGGGTAAAGATTGCGTGAGCTACGATAGCGTCTCTCGTGGGGAGTTTGTACTCGAGCCCTCGAGTGCTTTGGGTAAAGATCGCGTGAGCGACGATAGCGTCTCTCGGGGGGGAGTTTTGTACTCGAGCCCCCGAGTGCTTTGGGTAAAGATCGCGTGAGCGACGATAGCGTCTCTCGGGGGGAGTTTTGTGCTCGAGCCCCCGAGTGCTTTGAGGTGGTAGTATTTGGGCAACATCATTTTATTGCGTCGAAGGTTTACATGAGCTGCCAGATGAGCACGACCGGTGGAGACTATGGGTAGAACAGGCGTAGGTTTGCTACATTCCATGGGTTTCCCATGTCCTCGTCAGTCTTCGGGTTTTTCAGTCTATGGGGCCTCCTCCTATGACTTATGTGATTATGAACGGTCCTTCCCATTGGGGGGAAAGCTTGTGGACTTTCTCTTGTATGAGCTGTAGGACAAGGTCGCCTTTGTTGAAGGTTCTGGTGCGCAGGCGGCTGCTTTGGTAAGTGCGCAACTTGTCCTGGTACCCCTCTGACCTTGCTAGGGATGTGTCCCTTGCTTCGTCTGCTGTGTCCTTGTCATCTTGCAGCGCTTCTTCTGCTTTCTCTTCTTCGTACCCCGAGATCCGGGGTGCCCCGAATTTGAGGTCGTGTGGTAGTACTGCCTCCGCCCCGTACACCATGAAGAAAGGTGTGTACTGGGTTGCGGTATTTGGGGTAGTGCGCGGGCTCCATAGTACTGCAGGGAGTTCTTCTATCCAGTTGCCTGTGGCCTGCTCAAGTGGTGCGAGGAGCCGTTTTTGATTCCTCCGCATACCAGGCCATTTGCTTTTTCCACCTGGCCGTTGGACTGCGGGTGCGCGACTGATGCGTAGTTGATTTTGATGCCCAATTCTTCGCAGAAGTTCTGGAATTCTGCTGCTGTGAAGTTCGTGCCGTTGTCCGTGATGATGTTGTGTGGCACCCCGAACCTGAAGATGATTGATTTGATAAAGTTCACTGCCGTGAGGGCTGTGGAGCTAGTGATGGGCACTGCTTCGATCCACTTGGTGAACTTGTCGACTGCTACCAGCAGGTGTGTTCTTCCTCATTTTGACGACTTCTTGAGTGGGCCTACCATGTCGAGTCCCCAGGTGGCGAACGACCATGATAGTGGTATGCTCTTGAGTTCTGAGGCTGAAGCGTGTGGCCTGTTGGAGAATTTTTGACAGGCAATGCAACGCCGCATGATATCCTCTGCGTTTCTCATGGCTGTTGGCTATGGCCAGTCCTGCTCGAAAGGCTTTTGCCACGAGTGCTCGACTGCTGGCATGGTTCCCGCAGGTGCCTTCGTGGATCTCCAGTAGTAGGATTTTGCCGTCTTCCTCGTCTATGCATTTTTGTAGGACCTGGGAAATGTTGCGCTTTTAGAGTTGTCCGTTGATTATTTTGAATGTTTTGGATCGTGGACTGATGCGTCTGGCTTCTGCAACATCCTGCGGTGGGGTGCCGTCGATTAGGAATCTGAGGAGCGGCTCTCTCCAAGATGGGTCTTCAGGTGCTGCTGGCTCTGGCTCCTCGATTGCATTGTTGGCTTCTTCATTGACGATTGGGTTTGCGGCTGCCACGTGTGCTGGTTCACCTGTGTTGTCATCCTCTGTTTCTGCTTCTGGTCCGAGTTCTTTGATTGTGGTGATGATCTCGTCTATGTAGACCTGGATGTTTCCACCAATATGGTTTCTCATGCATGCTTGCGTCATTTGCTGGTATATTGTTCCTGCGTTGGTTAGGCCGAAAGGCATTTTGGGGCGGCAGGATGTGCCGCAGGGAGTGACGGCCAAGGCGTGCTTTTCGTTTTTTTTCCACTATCCTGGTATGATTGTGTCCTGAGTAGGCGTCGAGGAACGACAGTAGATCGCATCCTGCTGTCGAGTCGATTATCTGATCGATTCTTGGCAGGGGAAAATGATCCTTTGGGCAGTGTTTGTTGACTGGCCCGGAGTCTTTGCACATCCGCATAACGTATGTGTCTTTCTTGGGGACCCGCACGGGGTTGGCGATCCAGGTGGCTTTCTTCATCTCTCGGATGAATTGGGCATCGAGTAATCGGTTGATTTCATCCCCGATTGCTCTGCGCTTGGGTTCTGAGAATCTTCGTAGTGCTTGCTTCACTGGCTTGGTGTTTGACTTGATACGCAGCGCGTGTTACGCGAACTCGCGCGGTACTCCTGGCATGTCGGCTGGGCACCAGGCAAAGATTTCCCATTCTTCGCGGAGGAAAGCGATGAGGGCAGCCGCTTGCTCTTCCGGGAGGTGGGCGTACACGTGGACTGTTTTTTCTGGATCCGTCGGGTGCACCTGGTGGGTGATCGTGTCGCTGTCGATCCTAAAGTCCCGCCCGTACTCTTTTGACTCGCTTCGGCTTGGTAGTGGAAAGATGCTTTTGTTTGTCGCCATGGTTATTTCTGTGAGTTCTTGCTCGGCTCCGAAGGTGTCAGAGACTTTGTGGAAATCGCGATCGCATTTGTCTGATTTGGTGAAGCTCCCGTTGACTGTGATGACGCCCGCGGATCCTGGCATCTTTAGTTTGAGGTAGGCGTAGTGCGGAATCGCCATGAATTGTGCGAACGCTGGACGTCCCAATATGGCGTGATACTGCGACTGCCAATCGAGTACTTCGAAATCGAGGGTGTTTCTTGCGAAATTGCGTCTGCTGCCAAAGATGACTTTGAGCTCGATTAATCCAAGGGAAATAGCCGCTTCTCCTGGGACTACTCCGTATAACACGGTGCTTGAATTCTTCCATACTGATCGTGGGACCAACATCTTTTGTAGGGTGCTGACGAAGATTATGTTCATGCTGCTGCCTCCGTCCATGAAGATTATGTCCATGTCGTACCCTCCGATTTGAGCGTCGAGTACCAGGGGCGCGTGCCCCGGCCTTGGGACTGCAGGAGGGTGATTGCTCTGGGAGAACGTGATGCTGGTTTCTGCGTTGTGTAGCTGGTAGACTTCGACTGTATTTAGGTTCTCAGCTGCTCTGTCTTGTAGTGTGTAGGCGTCCTATTGGGCTTGCGATACCCTGCCTTCTTGGATCGTGTACACTTGTCCTTGAGTCGGCAACTGCTTGGTTCGTCGGGTGTGCTTGGCTTCTCACTGTTTTTCTTCCTTGAGGCTGTCGGCGAGTTCGTTGAACAGGCGGCAGGCTCCTAGAGTGTGACTCGATCTGATGTATCCCCAGTTGTCTTCAAAGCAGTGGTTCGTGAAGGGTCCTTCTAGCTGTTCCTTGACCGTGAGTTTGCTGTATCCGGCGTGTCGTTTCTTCCTTGAGATTTTGAAGAACAGTGCGTGATCCACTGGGTGCTCGTGAACTCGCGGGTCAATTTTGATCCCCTCGCTTAGATTCTGGTTCCTTATGAGATTGGCGAATTCGTCTGGTCTTCGATCTGGGTCGTAGTATTCGCCGGTCTGAGTCTCAGAGTCGCTGTCCTGGCGGGCGACAACTTTCTGTGCGGCGGCGGGTCGTCGAGTGCTTGGCGAGCGCGTGGCTGTATAGTTCGACTCATCGAGTGGGGTCTCTTCGTAGAATCCTCGCGCCTGTCTTCTGGGTCGTCGATTTCTTCCTCGTTGGCGATGATCTTGGCGATCGCTGATCTTGAGCTCGGAGTCGGTGTCTTGTTGTGCGGCGGGTGCCTGGGTGGCGGTGGGTCATCAAGTGGTCGGCAGGTCCTCTGCTTCATGATGTAGCTCGTCGATCGGGATCTCCATGTGGAACCCTCGCGCCTTTCTTTTGGGTCGTCGAGTTCTCCTTCGCTGGCGGTGGGCTCGGTTGCCGCCATAGTATTGGTCTTGGCGCGGCTGTAGGCCGAGCGATCTCGATGGGGCGGCAGAGATGTTTGCCGTGATCTTGATTTCTTCGGGTGGATTGCATCTGGTTCTTGCTCTTGAGTTGTAGCTTGCTGAAGAAGGAACCGCGGAGATCGTAATTCCAACCTGTGTAGTTTCCACAGACGGCGCAAATTGACGGGGATGTACCCCGGCAAATCCCATGGTCAGGGACCCTGGGTTAGTCATGAGAGGCAAAGGTTGGACGATAGCTCGTCGGCTAACAGGAGGATACGTTCCTGCTCGATATTATTGCTTGGAGATGGCGATTACAGGAAGGCCAAGGCTAATGCGTGCAAGGCTAGGGTTACAGATTGTGTATTGGTTGTCCCTCGACGTCTCCCCTCCTAGCCTTTATATACTAGGCTAGGTCTCGGAGAGTCCGTCTTGGATTACAAATGAGGTTTCCTAACCCTAATCTTGTTCCGTACAGCAAGTTTGCACCTTCCTTATGAGTCGCGGACTCCTACGTCGGTGCCACTAGTGGGCCAAGGCTGGGCCCGGGCGGCATCTTTGTGGGCCTTCTGTCTTCGGGTACACCGGGTAGGCCTATCGATAGGAGTCGTGGGGTCACCCCCTCGTCAACATCCATCTCAGGAGCCGACCGCTCTCTCGATCCGGTCTCTACCGTCTGTCACAGGTTTGGATAGCCGGTTAATCACACATGGGAAACCGGGTCCTCAGCCGAACAAGGTGTACCAACAAGGAAACCATGTCCCCGCTGGCCCAGGTTGGTTTGAAAACTACTGGCGGCCGCCCACCACACACACGGTTTCAAATGGTAAATCGGCTTGGGCCACCACTAGAAATGTTTGAAGCTAGGTAGGTAAGAAAAGGGGACCCCATAAAATCCCACACGCGGTTAGGCACGCTCAGTCTTAAAACCAATACCCGGAACTCGGATCCTAGGTGACTCGAATGGTACAAAGCGTCGGGGCGGGATAGCCTAGACCTTCCATAATTCGTCGAATATAGTCAACATTGTAATAATCATATCATCAACAACAATATAATAATGTGATAACCCAAACCAAGGAGTAACAGGGTAACATCGTAGCATCCTAAGCATGCATACTAAGCAGGGCTGAGCAACGAGCAATAGTAACATGGCAGTACATGGTTTGCTGGGAGGGGACATGGCTGTATCGGTTTGAAAGAGGTTGTAAACGTGTGGTAGGATCAAACATCGAACCTAACCTAGACTAGCATGCAAACCGCTGGTTGAAATAGAATGGATCATAAGTAATGCATAGTCCTTGCCTGTTGATAAGTCGGGTTCCGAAGGTGTAGTTGATCGCAAGCTCGCATCGTCTCCGAAGGGTACCCGTGGAAGCACACAAGAAGGAAACACTGGAAAAGGCAATCAACGAGCAAGCATCTATTACTACGGAGCAATAAAAGATCAAAGAGACAACACAAGGCACGACAACGCGATACGGATCTATCGTCGAGAACGGTTACTAATGATTTAAGTGAGTACTCGTCACACACAACGATACCGCACATTTAAGGTGGTTCAAGTTGCTTAGCTACAGGTGATCAAACAACGGTTGTTAACATGGCAACTCAAGCAAGCATGGCAAATCACACAAACATGGCAAGAGGTGAAGCACAAAGTAAACTATCTATGCTAGTCAATTTAAGTGAGGCACAACCTAAACATGGCATAACACTAAGTGCCGCACGATGATTAAAACATTTGGTACTGTTCTGTCCTAAACCATATTTCAGGTTGGTTAACAACAGCAAACAATAGCATAAACACAAAGAACATGAAAAGCTAATCAAGTTACATATAAAGAACACTCCAAACGGAGTTACGGTTAAAAAGATATAAGCAAGACAAGTTATGCACACATGCTGTATAAACAGGGGTAAATCTATATGCAAAAGTGCAGCAACATGACATAGCTATACCTGGGATGAAAGTAGACATGATGCTTAACAAAATGCAATTGGAATCACTCAATTCCGATAAACGGTCCCGACACACTCGTCGACCGAAGTTGCAACAAAATAACAGTTTCAGCTATAGCAGCACAATAACATCACGATAGGTATTTTGGAGCAAGATATAAAAATGATGCAGCAAGCAAATTTGGCATGTGAATGCATGAAACTGAACTAGAAACATTGCTTAACGCAACGCAAAAGGAATCAATGCAATAGGCCTCATGGATTTGTTACAATCATCATGCAAAGTTGCAACAAAATAATAACAGCAGCACTAAACAGGAAAAAGTAGCAGTTTTAACGGCCTGATGCCCACTTTAGCACACAATAACACAATCAAGATGAGCTCAAAACAGAAAGCTCACAAAAGATGAATTAAAGTACATGCAATTCTAAACAACTTTCGTTTTAGGGGCACGTTCATCGGAGCTACCGTTTAACGGGAAATTACAGTGCAGAATTGAATCAGCAGCAAAAACAGCTCCAGACTTAGCAAAATTCGCAGGGGTCTTGAGAAAAAAAAACAACCTCATGGGCTGCGGCCCAACAGGCCTGGAGGGGACTGCGGGCTGGCTCGGACCGGATCTGGCGAGGTGGGCCGCTTGGGCAGCAGGCCCAGCAGCGGTTGGAACGGGTGGCCCCCGTGCTCGATCCCGAGCAGGGCACTGGCGGCGGCGTCCCGTCGGTGCACCGGCGAGGGGGCGACGGGCGCGGCGAGGGGAGGTCCAGGGGGCGCGGACCGGAGGAGGGCGACGGCAGGACGCGGATCTGGCCGGAGGGGCGAGCTCCAGGCGGCGGCGGGCGAAGGAGGGGCCGGCGGCTGGTCTTCTCGTCGGCCCGGCTGGGCTCCTCCCATGGCATCCCGCGAGCTCCTGCGGGAGAGAAGACAGAGGGGATGAGAGGGAGAGGATGCGGAGGAGGGAGAGGAGAGGAGGTGAGGGGGAGAGATGGCCGCGGCGGCCTGCTACTGCCGGCGGCTCGCCGGCCGTGAGCTGGAGGCGGCTGTGCCCTCGGGCTGGCGGCGGGGCTGAGGAGAGAGAGAGGTGGGAGCTGGCTAGGGCGCATCTGGAGCGTCGATCTCCAGATCCAACGGCTGAGATCGCCTGGATGGCTAGGGTTTCGGTTTGGAGGGGTTTTTTTTCGCAGATCTGGAAGTTTGTGAGGGGGGTGGCTGCAAATTTCCAGAGGGGAACCCTAATTGGCTGGTTTGGGATGTGGGGGTCATTATATAGGCAGGTTGGCTGGCCAATTGATGCAAACGCCCTCAGTACCCCTCTCGCGTGTCCGGTGATCGCGTTCGTGACCGCCGAGACTCCGTACGAACTCCGATTCCGACGAAATCTCGAAGCACGCGCTCAGCGCGTCGAGCCCGTCGATCGTACCTCACTGCGGTGACATTCTGACAACATTTTTCGGCGCCCCATAAAATAATCCGTTTATTAAATAAACGGGGTTTTCATTCCGGTGGCGATGGCTGGTCCTGTGCCGGTAGTGACGGTGATCGGGTGAAACCCCGGTGTCGCAAGGTCGTGTGCCGAGGTGGAAAAGGGGTGGGTCACGCATCCGATACGAGAATAAGGGGGAGAAATATTCACCGATTATTATTTCGGTGAAGCAAACACTGCAAACAACTCAGACAATCAAACAATTCACACCGAAAACAAAAATTTTAGTTTTTTGCAAAAACTGGGCTGTTATAGACAACACCACCAACAAGGGATCTCGTCCTGAGATCCAGGACGATCCGGGGGAGAGGGGGGAGAGAAAAGAGAGTCGACGATCTTCAACACCACCAACAAGGGACTCTGCTCCATGTCGACGTCGAGCTTCTGTCGAGATAAATTTCCGCAGAGAGACGACATCGTCGGAAAATCGAAACCGCCAGTGTCAAGAGGAGAAACAACAACGATAACCGGATCAAAGGATAGTGTTTTCGACGCAAGTCGTGAAAACACCGGCAAAAGGATGGTTGGAAATGGATGACCCAGATGTAAAACAGAGTTGGAAGAACTAAAGGTGCTACAGGATTTCCCACCTGAGATCGGAATCGAGACAATACGCTGCAAGCAAGGCATTGTAACGGTTCCGATACTCGACACACTCGAGATCCTAAAGTTTGAAGGGGATAAGGCGAGAGTAAAACACTTACGACACCTGTCCTGACCAGAGCAAAGGTAAGGAGTAAAAAGAATACTACTCTCCGATAACTAACTTAGTAACTACAAAATAGTTTTTGTCTAGACTCGACTTCGGCCAGAGAGGGAATCCTACGGTCGGTAAGGCTCTGATACCAAGTTGTAAGGCCCGATATGCGGTACTGTTCCAGATCTAGGTGTTTCCACCCAGATCCGGGGACGAAGCACATATCGGTCCCACCGCGACATATGACAAAGCCATATGCCCCGGATTTCCAACATGATATCACAACATTACAGATACAGGATACAACATCTCATACAAGCGGCACACAACTGCCTTAATACAATACAACAGTGGAAGATACATGTCTGAGTACAGACTACAAGCAAATGCCTACTGGCAAAGAGAAAAGCATCGATCCCCATAACCACACGGGTCCAGGCCCTCCGCCGGGATCCGCCTAACTAGTCGTCGTCGAGTCTCCACGTGAAACGTCGATCACCATACCTGTCGTCGATCAGAACCCTAAAAAGAGTTTGGGGGTAGTATCATGAGTACAGAGGTACTCAGCATCCAACTGTAGTGGTCATCTGACCCAGCAAGGACTTCATCACTCGTCATTCTAGGACAACTAGTAGTTTACGGTAAGGAAGGGGTAAGTGGTGAGGTTGCTGCCGCACTAGCATTTATGAAGTGGCTAACGATCTAGAGAGCAAGATAAGAAGCCAAGCATTCGATGAGGAATCGCCTCCAACAAGTCTTGCTATCAACTACTTACGCAAACATAACACCTATCCTATCCTTGTCCTCCTCTTCGCATCCCGACGAACAAGAAGCAGTCAAGGCACACGCACACGTTGATCAAGTTATAATAAGATTATCTCAGTTGTTGTTGTTGTCTATGAACAGGACGTAGGTCTCAAGTCGTGCATAACCGTGGACACGGCTCCTCGAAAATATTTAACCCTGCAGGGGTGTACCAACTGACCATTACGAGGCTCCGCACGCACGCTCATCACTCTCAGTTGCTACCCATCACAGGCAACCATTTTATGATTTAGTTCCAAGAGATCGGAAACGACAAGTCCCTCTAGCTAACAACGAACAAATCCGGGTGGCCCCCGGTGAGTCGACACCCAACTCAAAAGCTGGCCACGCTCTCGAATCGGACTCTACCGTATAACTCGGGTTTGGATTACCGGTTAGTTCTCTTATGAGACCGGGTCCTCAGCCGGTCAGATTGGACCAACAAAGAAGCTATGTCCTCGCTGGCCCGGGGTGTTTTGAAAAGACATCTGCAAGGAGCTACCCGACAGACGTATATGCATGAGTTTAAAATGGTAAATCAGCTTGGGCCACCACTAGAAATGTTTGAAGCTAGATAGGTAAGAAAAGGGGACCCCATAAAATCCCACACGCGGTTAGGCACGCTCAGTCTTAAAACCAATACCCGGAACTCGGATCCTAGGTGACTCGAATGGAACAAAGCGTCGGGGCGGGATAGCCTAGACCTTCCATCCTTCGTCGAATATAGTCAACATTATAATAATCATATCATCAGCAACAATATAATAAGGTGATATCCCAAACCCAAGGGTAACAGAGTAACATCGTAGCATCCTAAGCATGCATACTAAGCGGGGGCTGAGCAACGAGCAATAGTAACATAGCAGTACAAGGTTTGCTGGGAAGGGACATGGCTGTATCGGTTTGAAAGAGGCTGTAAACATGTGGTAGGATCAAGCATCGAACCTAACCTAGACTAGCATGCAAACCGCTGGTTGAAATAGAATGGATCATAAGTAATGTATAGTCCTTGCCTGTTGATAAGTCGGGTTCCGAAGGTGTAGTCGATCGCACGCTCGCATCGCCTCTGAGAGGAACCCGCGGAAGCACACAAGAGGGTAAACACTGGAAAGCAATCAACGGTGCACCACTATTACTACGGAGCAATAAAATATCAAAGAGACAACACAAGGCACGGCAACGCGATACGGATCTATCGTCGAGAACGGTTACTAACGATTTAAGTGAGTACTCGTCACACACAACGATACCGCACATTTAAGGTGGTTCAAGTTGCTTAGCTACAGGTGATCAAACAACGGTTGTTAACATGGAAACTTAAGCAAGCATGGCAAAGCACACAAACATGGCAAGAGGTGAAGCACAAAGTAAACTATCTATGCTAGTCAATTTAAGTGAGGCACAACCTAAACATGGCATAACACTAAGTGCCGCACGATGATTAAAACATTTGGTACTGTTCTGTACTAAACCATATTTTAGGTTGGTTAACAACAGCAAACAATAGCATAAAGACAAAGAACACGAAAATCTAATCAAGTTACATATAAAGAACACTCCAAACGGAGTTACGGTTAAAAAGATATAAGCAAGACAAGTTATGCACACATGCTGTATAAACAGGGGTAAATATATATGCAAAAGTGCAGCAACATGACATAGCTATACCTGGGATGAAAGTAGATATGATGCTTAACAAAATGCAATTGGAATCACTCAATTCCGATAAACGGTCGCGACACACTCGTCGACCGAAGTTGCAACAAAATAACAGTTTCAGCAATAGCAGCACAATAACATCAGGATAGCTACTTTGGAGCAAGATATAAACATGATGCAGCAAGCAAATTTGGCATGTGAATGCATGAAACTGAAGTAGAAACATTGCTTAACGCAACGCAAAAGGAATCAATGCAATAGGCCTCATGGATTTGTTACAATCATCATGCAAAGTTGCAACAAAATAATAACAGCAGCACTAAACAGGAAAAAGTAGCAGTTTTAACGGCCTGATGCCCACTTTAGCACACAATAACACAATCAAGATGAGCTCAAAACAGAAATCTCACAAAAGATGAATTAAAGTACATGCAATTCTAAACAACTTTCGTTTTGGGGGCACGTTCATCGGAGCTACCGTTTAACGGGAAATTACAGTGCCGAATTGAATCAGCAGCAAAAACAGCTCCAGACTTAGCAAAATTCGCAGGGGTCTTGAGAAAAAAAAACAACCTCATGGGCTGCGGCCCAACAGGCCTGGAGGGGGCTGCGGGCTGGCTCGGGCCGGATCTGGCGAGGTGGGCCGCTGGTGTAGCCGGCCCAGCAGCGGTTGGAACGGGCGGCCCCCGTGCTCGATCCCGAGCAGGGCACTGGCGGCGGCGTCCCGTCGGTGCACCGGCGAGGGGGCGACGGGCGCGGCGAGGGGAGGTCCAGGGGGTGCGGACCGGAGGAGGGCGACGGCAGGACGCGGATCTGGCCGGAGGGGCGAGCTCTAGGCGGCGGCGGGCGAAGGAGGGGCCGGCGGCTGGTCTTCTCGTCGGCCCGCATGGGCTCCTCCCATGGCGTCCCGCGAGCTCCTGTGGGAGAGAAGACAGAGGGGATGAGAGGGAGAGGATGCGGAGGAGGGAGAGGATAGGAGGTGAGGGGGAGAGATGGCCGCGGCGGCCTGCTGCTGTAGGCGGCTCGCCGGCCGTGAGGCGGAGGCGGCTGTGCCCTCGAGCTGGCGGCGGGGCTGAGGAGAGAGAGAGGTGGGAGCTGGCTAGGGTGCATCTGGAGCGTCGATCTCCAGATCCAACGGCTGAGATCGCCTGGATGGCTAGGGTTTCGGTTTGGAGGGTTTTTTTTCCGCAGATCTGGAAGTTTGTGAGGGGGGTGGCTGCAAATTTCCAGAGGGGAACCCTAATTGGCTGGTTTGGGATGTGGGGGTCATTATATAGGCAGGTTGGCTGGCCAATTGACGCAAACGCCCTCGGTACCCCTCTCGCGTGTCCGGTGATCGCGTTCGTGACCGCCGAGACTCCGTACGAACTCCGATTCCGACGAAATCTCTAACCACGCGCTCAGCGCGTTGAGCCCGTCGATCGTACCTCACTGCGGTGACATTCTGACAACATTTTTCGGCGCCCCATAAAATAATCCGTTTATTAAATAAACGGGGTTTTCGTTCCGGTGGCGATGGCTGGTCCTGTGCCGGTAGCGACGGTGATCGGGTGAAACCCCGGTGTCGCAAGGTCGTGTGCCGAGGTGGAAAAGGGGTGGGTCACGCATCCGATACGAGAATAAGGGGGAGAAATATTCACCGATTATTATTTCGGTGAAGCAAACACTACAAACAACTCAGACAATCAAACAATTCACACCGAAAACAAATTTTTTTGATTTTTGCAAAAACTGGGCTGTTACAGTCTCCGTCCTGTACGAGATAAAGGGGGGGGGGGAATAATCATCGATCAATAAATCGGGGATGCAAACACCGCAAACAAATCAGACAATCAAACAATTCACACCGAAAACAAAATTTTTAATTTTTTGAAAAATCTGGGCTGTTACACGACCCAAGGGAAAAAACTGGAGGAGCGAAACCCTAGGTTCCTCGGGGCGTCTCCGGCTGCTTCAAATAGGGAGCTCCCGCTCTCCATGGCCGGAGGGCTCCACCTCAAGTGGCCGGACGCGCTCGTGAGAGAGGAGGGGGAGGGGACCTCTGTCCATGCTTGAAAGAAGAAGGAGAAGAGCCCTTGGATGCAGATCAAACGGCTCAGGCGCCCTCCACTTACCCCTTCGAGGCTGGGCTCTAGCCCAAGAAGCAAGGAAAGGCCCAGTTGGGCTGGGCCTGCAACAGGGAGTTGGAAAAAAAAGAGAAAACCCCTGCTGTTGTCCTTTTCCATTTAAAACAAAAATAGAAAGGATTAGGGTTTTCCAGAATTAATTACAAGTCTTAAAAATACATAAAAATATGTAAAATGATCCTTGCAATATTCTTCAATTTCCAAAAATGGTTAGAACATTTTTGGCAGCAACAAGATCTGGGGCTCTTTTTGAATTCAAAAACACTTTGAACTACACCCCACCTTTCTGTTGATGGCAAAAATGTTTTGAGCAATTGAAAACCTTTGCAAAAGAAAAAGAAATGGCTAGGCCAAATTTGAAGAATAGGGGAGATGAAATGCAAATGGAACAATTTCCCCAGGATGCTTCTTGAACCAACTTAGATGCAATTTCAAACAAACTAAATGGGCTCCAATCCCAATGCAAATTTAAATCACCACATGAAATGTCAAACTCTAGCATCATGCCAAGTTACAAAGTCATCCGACAAAGTACAATTTCATGTTGATTTCTTATTTATTGCAAATGGGATGTTACAACACTCCCCCACCAACACAGGATCTCGTCCCGAGATCTAAACCTGAAACAACTCAGGATACTAAGAACGGAGATGATCTTCACGCTCCCACGTTGCTTCCTTCTCCGAATGATGTGCCCACTGAACCTTCATGAACTTGACTGTCTTGTTGCGAGTCTTGCGCTGGGACGTCTCAAGAACACGAACTGGACGCTCTGAGTAGGAAAGGTCTGCACTCAGCTGGATCTCGCCCAAGTCAATGGCCTGCTCTGGCTGCTTGAAGCACTGCTTTAGCTGGGACACATGGAACACGTCATGCACCATGGACAGACTCTCTGGAAGCTCGAGCCGAAAGGCAAGAGGTCCTCTAGTCTCAAGTATGCGGAAAGGTCCGAAAAATCTTGGAGCGAGCTTTCCTCTGATACCAAAGCGGTGAGTACCCCTCAAAGGAGACACTTTGAGGTATGCCCATTCACCAACTTGGAAAGGTACACCACGGTGCATTTTGTCATAGTAGGCCTTCTGCCTAGACTGTGCTGCCTTTAGGTGCTCTCGGACAATTTTCACTCTATCCTCTGCCTCCTGGATCACATCTGGACCGAACAACTGCCTCTCACCTGTCTCGGACCAGTTCAAAGGTGTCCTGCACTTGCGGCCATATAAGACTTCAAACGGTGCTGCCTACAGATTTGCCTGATAGCTGTTGTTATAAGAGAACTCAGCATACGGCAAGCATTCCTCCCACTTGATGCCAAAGGAGATGACACATGCTCGAAGCATGTCCTCAAGGATTTGGTTCACGCGCTTGACCTGGCCACTAGTCTGAGGGTGATATGCGGTACTGAAGACAATCTTTGTACCCAATGCCTCTTGAAAGGCCTTCCAGAAGTTTGAGGTGAAAATGCTTCCACGATAAGAACTTATCTTCTTGGTAATGCCATGCAGTGAAACAATTCTCGCGGTGTACAACTCCGCCAACTGTCCCGCCGAGATAGTTTCTTTGACAGGCAGAAAATGGGCAACTTTGGACAAGTTATCAATGACAACGAAGATTGCATATTTCCCTTTTGCGACCTCGGAAACCTGGTGACAAAGTCCATTTCGATGTGATCCCACTTCCACTCCGGAATCTCAAGTGGCTGAAGCAACCCTGCAGGCTTCTGGTGATGTGCCTTCACTCTCCTGCACACATCACACTGAGACACGTAACGGGAAACATCCCGCTTCATAAGAGTCCACCAAAAGCTTTTCTTGAGAACTTGATACATTTTTGTACTGCCAGGGTGAATCGACAACTTGGAATCATGGGATTCCTTCATGATGACCTCTCTGAGATCTCCCTCCTTTGGAACAACAACTCGCTCTTCGAACAACACAGTGCCGTCATTATGCACTGAAAAGCAACCGTACGTTGGAACTGAGGCGGCAATACCCTGTTTGATCTTTCGTATCATTGAGCTGCCAGACTGAGCTTCACGGATCTTCTCATGGATAGTGGGCTCTACCACAAGGTTGGCAAGGTAGCCTGCTGGAACTAGCTAGAGATTGAGCCTTCGAAAGGACTCATACAGATCAGGGTGGATCTTCTGCACCTGGATATTATTGCAATCGCCCTTGCAGCTCAGCGCATCAACTATGACATTCGCCTTCCCAGGCATGTACCGAATATCAACTGTGTACTCACTAATGGTTTCAAGCCATCTTCTTTGCCTCAAGTTCAGATTTGGCTGAGTGAACAAGTACTTCAGACTCTTGTGGTCGGTGAACACATCCACCTTCCTCCCTAGGAGGAGGTGTCGCCAAGTGATCAAAGCGTTCACAACTACTGCAAGCTCCAAGTCATGCGTGGGATAATTCCTCTCACTCATCTTCAACTGCCGTGAGGTATAAGCCACAATATTCCTGCCTTGCATCAAAACTCCGCCCAGACCTTGCAATGAGGCATCACAAAAGACCTAAAAGGGTTGTGAATCATCTGGCGGCGTGAGAATTGGAGCAGTGGTCAACTTCTCTTTTAACTCCTCGAAGGCTGACTGGCAAGCTGGTGACCAAGTGTACCATTTGCCTTTGCACAACAATTCAGTCATTGTCTTTGCTATTTTGGAGAAATTATGCACAAACCTCCTGCAATAACTAGCGAGGCCAAGAAAACTCCTTAGCTGCTTCACATTCTTTGGCGGAGCCCACTCTTGAATAGTGCGGACTCGCTCTGGATCAACCACAATTTCTTCAACGGAAATAACATGGCCCAGAAAATTGACCTTGTCCAACCAAAACTCACACTTGGAGAACTTGGCGTAGTAACGGTGCTCTCTCAACTTCTGCAGCACCAGGCGTAGATGTTCCTCATGTTCAGCCTCTGACTTGGAATAGACAAGAATGTCGTCGAGGTAGAGGATCACGAACACATCAATCCATTCTTGGAACAAATAGTTCATAGCTCTCATGAATTTCGGAGGGTCGTTTGAGAACCCGAAAGTCATGACTGTGAACTCATACAACCCATAACGTGTGCTGGACGCGGTCTTGGGAATGTCCTCTTCACGAACACGGATTTGATGATACCCCATCCTCAAGTCAAGCTTGGAAAACACCTTAGCCCCATTCAACTGTTCAAACAGATCATTGATGCGGGGTAAAGGGTACTTGTTCTTGATGGTCTTCTTGTTTATACCACGATAGTCCTGGACCAAGCGGCTAGTCCCATCCTTCTTCTGGACAAACAAAGCTGGTGCACCCCAAGGGGAAGTGCTCGCGCGGATAAAACCGCCTGCCTCCAACAATGTCAACTACTTCTTGAGCTCAATCAACTCCTTCGAACACATCTGGTACGGATGCCGAGAAATCGGTTGAGTACCAGGCTCTAGCTCAATAACGAACTCAATAGCTCGAACTGGGGGAATTCCTGGCAACTCCTCTGGAAAGACGTCTGGGAACTCACAGACAACTTTGACTTCTTCGAGCAAAGATGCAACTCCCGCGTTCAACGCGTACAACTGTGCCGCTCCTTCCACTGAGCCACAAGTGTACAATACTTCTGCGCCTGAATCATGTGTCAGCTTCACGGATCTTAAAGGGCAATCAATGTTGGCCTTGTGCCGCACAAGCCAATCCATGCCCAAAATGACATCGATGTCGGAACGAGGAAAGTCAATTAGGGACGCTGTGAAAACAACACCCTGAATACAAATCTCCACATCTGGGATACTGCCCGAGGACTGCATCCTCGATCCTGGAGAAGCAATTGCTAGAGGTGTAGGCAACCTCTCTCTTGGAAGGTCAATTGATATAGCAAAGGCATTGGATATGAATGAATGGGAAGCTCCGGAATCGAACAGAACTGTCGCTGGAACTGAACACACAAGCAACCTACCAGGGACGATCTCTGAAGACTGCTGAGCATCTGTGAGCATCACGTTGTTCACTCGAACTACACGTGGTTGTGCCTTCACCATCGCAGTGCTTGGAGTAGAGCGAGGTGGAGGCGGTGGGAGCCGAGCAAAGCGCGGGTCGGTGCAATTGGGAGACGTGTGCCCCGGCTCCCTGCACTTGTAGCAGATCACGCCTGACCTGGGCTAGGACTGCGGCCTGGGTGGCCTCGCGTGTGGTGGTGTAGAGCGAGGCCCCTACTGAACTGGGATGGGAGGGCGGGAAAAAGTGCGGACAACTGCCCCCCTCTGCTGGAACTGGTGCCTCTGCGGTGGTGCCTCTGTAACCCAAGTCGTTGCCTTCTTGTGGACCATCACTGCGGAACTGTGCTCTCTCTGGCGCTTCCTGTCTACATCCCACTCTGCTCTGGATGACTCCTAGCGGATAGCCTGATCCACGAACTGCGAGAACAACGTGGGGTTGCACTGGGTGAGTGCGTACTTGATCTTAGTGCTGAGACCCCCATGGAATCTGGCAATCCACTTGGCCTTTGTGATGACCTCCTCCGGAGCGTACCTGGTGAGCCTGACGAAGGCCAGGTTGTACTCCTGAACTGACCTGTCACCCTGCCTCAGAGCCAAGAACTGCTCGCGCTTCCTGTCCATCAATCCACTCGAAATATGTGCTTCTCTGAAGTCTGCGACGAAGTCTCCCCACGTGATGATAGCAGCACCCTTGTTGGAATTGTAGGTATCGTACCAGCTGGCAGCTGCACCCTGAAGCTGGACAGAGGTGAAGGCGACGTAGTCGACTGGTCTGACGGTGTTTGCATTGAAGTGCTTCTTGATCTCTGCGAGCCAATCATCCGCTTCAAGCGGGTCTCGAGCCTCGGAGAACCTGGGGGGGGGGGGGGGTTGATAGCAAGGAACTGCTGCAGAGTCGTGTACTATGGTCGATCACTCCTCTGGGCAGTCTGGTTCTGCAGCATCTGTAAGATCGCAGCTGTGCCCTGAGCCACTGCGGTCACAGCCTCCCCAAGGAGAGGGTTCTCTGGCGGCGGCATGTTCGCTCTTGGTACCCTGTATACAGGAACAATTATGAGAACATGGTAGAAACATTGACGAAACCAGAAGATAAAGCAATATTGACAACAAAACTTACTCACGAGGTATGAGGAAGCCGAAGGCTGAAAATCCACCAAGGTTAACCCAGAAAGTTGAAAGCTAGGTGCTACTGGAATCCCCAAACCGAGATCATCCGAATCCAAGATAATAATCTGCTAGCGAGCACACAACAAAATATACGAGTGGTTGAAGACCTGAATGTTGAGACATCTGCCCTGAGCGGCTCGCCGAAGCGATCTCCTATAGGGGGAGGAACCACATCCAGAGGATGCCAACCATCCCTGTATAGGAGTTTCACCTGAGGTACGCCGTAAGCGAGGTGGAGCTGTCAACCCCAAGTGGCGGCTCAGTGTTCTCAACGTACGCCAACCCTTCTCGTTGCTAGCAAAAAATTATAGAGGAATCAAAGCCTCATGTAAACGAGAACCTAGATTTGTTTTGAAAGGGGATAAGTTGCAGAGAGAAAACAACGTTTCACTTCCTCACGGAAAAATGGGTGGGAGGGTGGGGTAAGAAGAAAAAGAAAGAGTTCCTACTCTCCGATTTTTCCTTAGTAACTACAAAATAGTTTCTAGACTCGACTTCGGCCAGTAAGGGGTTCTACAGTCAGTCCTGCTCTGATACCAAGTTGTAAGGCCCACGATGCGGTGCTAACTCAAGTTAGTCGCTTTCGCGTCCTGCTCAAGTTAGTAGCGCATAAAAGGCCACCAACTCACGACACTCGCACTCGTGTCTCTACCGGATTCTCGACAACAGGTATAAGAACAATGAACTTTATACTAAGACATAAATATATAGAGTCCAGGGCATACATCGCCGCTGGAGTTTATTACATCATCTCAGAGGTCCATAGACCCAACAGTACATCATGCAACAAGCGGAAGACAATCACGACCGAGTACGGTCAAAATCCAAATGACCCTAGAGAGGGCTACACATAAGCAAGTCCACCCACGGAACGTCGGAACCCAACTATAGGATCTACTGGACGAAGTCATCCTCATCGTCGTCCTCCGGGGGCACCTCCACTAAATATCGTCCGGTGCTCGGGTCGAGGTAGTAGTCAACTGCAGCGTCCGATCAGGCAAAACAGTAAAAGCACAAAAGGAAAACAGGGGTGAGATTATATCATTACAGGATAACTAACTCCCTACGGTAAGAGAAGGTAATAGTAAAGGTTGCAGCCGTACTAGCATGTATGGTGGCTATCGTTCTATTATAGTAGAGGTAAGACCCAAGAATGCACGTGACATCGTGTCATAAGTCTGCTATTCACCTACTTACGTCAAACATAACACAACCTGGATCTTCTCTCGGTCCCCCTGGACGAAGAAAAGCAACCAAGGCACTCACACGTTAGGCAAGTTTTAATTATGATCCAATTTGATGTTATTCTATGAACAAGACATAGGCTCTGAGTCGTCCATAACCGTGGACACGGCTTCTCGAAAAGATTTAACCCTGCAGGGGTGTACCAACTGCCCATCATAGGCTTCGCATGTACGCCCGATTTCCACTTGGCTAGGTAAGCGCCTGAAACTCCGGTACGTCAGAATCCCTCTAACTAACAATGCACAACTCCGGGTGGCCCCCGGTGAGTCGACACCCAACTCAAAATCTGGCCACGCTCTCGAATCAGCCTCTACCGTATGGCTCGGGTTTGGATAGCCGGTTAAATTCTCATATGAGACCGGTTCCTCAGCCGGTCAAGTTGGGCCAGCCGAGGAACATGTCCTCCTTGCCCGGGGTGGTTTGTAAACAACTGGGGTACCACCAACACACACACGTTGCAAATATAAATCAGCTCAGGCCACCACTAGAATTGTATGAAGCTAGGTAGGTAAGACAAGGGGGCCCCATAGAACCCCACACACGATTAGGCACGCTCAAACAAAGAACCAATACCCAGAACTCGGATCCTAGGTGACTCAAATGGAACAAAGCACCAGGCGGGAACAGTCCAGCCTCCCATCATTCGTCAAATATAATTAATATAATAATAATAAATATCAACCAACTTCTTTAATAACATGATATCCCAACCAAGGCATAGGGTAAGCAACAAGTTTTCCTACTCATACTAAGCAATGGCTGAGCAACAGTAACTTAGCAATACAAGGTTTTGCTGGAATGTGGGGATCATGGCTGTTTAGTTTTTTGATTGTGACATAAGCAAGGTGGGTAGGTTCAAACAATCGTTCTAGACTACAGCTAGGCAGGTAGGCAGAAAGGTATCCGTAATGGTATAGATCTTCCCCTTGCCTGGGTAATCGGTCGACGGAGCAGACGTAGCAGGGTCCTCGGGCTCGGTGTCGGAAACCTCCACGTAAGTCTCCTCGGCAATCTCAGGTGCTAACGTAAGGTACCGGCAAGGAAAGGCACACAAGTAAGCAATGGGTGCAATAAACAGGCAAAGATGGTATGATCAAGTTTAATAGACAATGATGTGACCCTAACTAGTCAGATTTAAATGAAGGTGGTGACGACATGTCAACAACTTCATATGCAATTCATTTATGTTGAATGGCTTCGGTCTTAGCCTTAATTTTGGTGTAAGTAACATGGCAACATGGCATGGCATGAAACAATAACACAATAACATTAAAAACACCGTGAAAAATAATTAACGATTCCGGAGACGGAGAAAAGTGTCGGTGTATTTGACACCGGGAAGGTACAACAGAAGAAAAGGATCCATCCACATTGCATATGACAATATGCTAGGGGCTGATCTGATATTGAAAAGAGTTGAAGATGACATGGAGCAAAGCTTGAATGATCAGATGAACAAGATTTCAACATGCACTGAAGTTGGAAGAAGCAAAGAAAAGAAAGGCAAGGTTGGATATGGTTAATTGATCACACCATGTCCATTGAGTTTCACAAAACATCAAATGGACGTCACCATTTTAATCCTTGCATTTTTCTACCCCGAAACCATATATGGCATGTCACACTTTGAATTTGCAAAACACTTTGCAAATACAGAAGAAGTGAGGGGCTTCTTTGAAAAAATTACCACTACTCCAAAATTAGAGGGGGCAAACTGCAAAATGAACATCACCACTGTGATCAGTGGGAATTTCTGCCCCCAAATTCATATATGGGATCACATGTTTGGGGCAGTGAGCATTTCAAATTCAAATTCAGATTTGAATTTGAATTTTGAAAAGATTTGAAAAAGAAAAAAAAGAAAAAGAAAAGAAAAGGCACTGGCCCAAATGGGCTGCCTCGGGCACCAGGGCCCATCTCTTTCCTCTCCTCCCCGGCCCAGCTCGGCTGAGACAGAAAAGAAAAACAACAAAAAAAGAAAAAGGTCGCACCCTCTGGATCTTGGCCCAAAGCCACTTATCTCCTCCCAGGCCCAACTCGACAGCCTCCCTCTGAACTGAAGCCGCGCCCTCTGAAGAAAGGCGACACCTTCCCTCTGAACTTGACGTGGCGACAACTTCCGGCGAACCTAGCATCGCACTCCGGCCACCTCCTCGCGAGCTACCACGGGGAAAACTCGAGAGGGCACCTCCCTCTGCCCAACGGTGCACGCAATGGCCACCAACTCCCTCCTACCTCGCCGGAATTCTCACGGGATCAGAGAGGCGACGACCTTCTCTGAAGATCCAGAACCCGCGCAATCCCGGCGACCTTCCGGCGAGCCTAGCGGTGCGCACATACCAACTCCGGGCGCGCTACGGTGTTCTAAACGAAGCTGGGACCTCCACCTACGCATCTGCACTCCAGATCAAGGCTCTAGTTCACCGACGGCGACGCGACGAACGACTGAACTCCACGGCGGCGCCACTGTCTACCGCGCGACTTCAGACACCGGGGAGCTAGGACCTAAAGCATGCGCAAGGGCGCTCCTTTGAGGCCATAGCCGTACTCTGGACCCGCACGGGGCACGTCCGCACACACCTCGGCAACGCCAGGTCCACGGTGATCATCGGACTGGCACGGTGATACGTCTCAAACGTATCTACTTTTCCAAACACTTTTGCTATTGTTTTGGCTTCATTCTTGCATGATTTGAACGTAACTAACCCGGACTGACGCTATTTTCAGCAGAGCTACCAGTGCTGTTTTCTTTTGTGCAGGTTTCCGGATATTTAGGTACGCTCGAAAAATCCCAAAAAATATAAAAAAAATCAGCGTTCCGGAAGCTTCCGCAAGTCCAAAGGGGGGGGGGCCACAGGGCAGCCAGGGGGCAGCCAGGAGGGTGCTTGGCACGGCCCAGCCCCTGGCCGTGCCACCTGCCCTCCTGGCTTGGTCCCACGTCCCCCGGTGCCCTACTTTGGCCCTATTTATTCTCCCGATGCAGAAACCCCAGAACAGAAGTCGCTTTTCCCATCTACGTCGCGGAGCCGCCGCAACCCTCTGTTCTTCTCCGGGAGAGCTAATCTGGAGGCTGCTTTGGCCTCCGGTGAGGGGAAATCATCGCCATCGTCATCATCATCGCCACTCCATCCTCCCTCCATGACTTCTCCATCCATGTGTGAGTAATTCCCTGCTGTAGGCAAAGGGGATGGTAGGGATTGGATGAGTTAGATCATGTAATAGTTCAATCAGATTGTTGGGGGCATGTTTCCTATCATCTACTTGGTGTTTATCATCTCTGTTACAACTTGTTGCTCTTAATGCTTGTCACTTTGGGCCCGAGTGCCATGATTTCAGATCTGATCATCGTTTTGTTTCTTGAGTTTGTGGTGTTCTTGATCTTAGCTATGAGTTGTATGCACCTATTATAGTCCGGAACCGGCGATCCCAATGGTGACAGCTTAGGACACCAAAGGGGATGGACTATAATTTGAGGATTCCGTGTATCCATGAAGTGTTAATGCTTTGTTCCGGTGCTCTTTGATAGGAGTACCTTAATCTCCCTAAGTTCCTTTTGGCCCCGTTTGTAGCGGGAGGGTAGGACAAAAGATGGTGTGCAAAATTCTTATTGCAAGCACGTACAACTACCCTGGGATACACGCCTGATGTTTGATATTTGCCTAGATGATCCTTTCTTTTCTGTGAGCCTTGCCCGTGTTAGAATCTATCACATGTTTGTTCTCATCCAAGAAGCGCCCAACCATCCATCTCCCTAGCCTACAGTGTTTTCTTGTCTTCTAGTTACTAGTTGTTTACTTTTGCTTTTTTACTTTTGCTGTTTCACCACCACTATTATCACCACCACTACTACCACCGTATCACAGTTGCTACTAATACCTTTATGCAAGCAAGTGTTTATTTCAGATGCGGTTGAATTGACAACTCAACTGTCAAATCCTGTACATATTCTTTGTGTCCCCAAGTGTCGAATCAATAAATTGGATTATCTTGCCAGCGAAGACTACCTCGATCCCCTACAGTTGAGGGTTATCAAGTACTGTTTTGTGGCGCCATTGCCGGGGACCATAGCTTTATTTACAGGTCTACTTGAAGTATCCTACCTGCTGCACGCTATCCACTATGGGTAAGAAAGGAGACCCCAAGGTTTCGATCTTACCATCCCGTACAAGAAGAGGTACTGCTCTTAGCACTAGTGCTAAACTTGATTTACCTTCAGTTATGAGTCAGTTTGATTCACCTCAGTTACATGCTACTTCTGCTGAGTCTGGCAATATGTCAGATACTTTTGATGATGCTTCTACTACCTTTGAGACTACAGGTTCACTTGGTTCTTTTATTGAAGAACAGATTGCTGCTGCTGCCCGATTCTCGGGAGTTGAAATTCCTGTTACCCAAACACCTATTGAAAAACTCATAACTTTGCTGGCCTTAAGGAGAAACTTTTTGAGGATGATTATATTACGCTTGATGATTATTTTTGCAGGGAGCTTAATGAATGTGCTGATTCCGACCCTGCTACTATAAAGAAGTTGCTAGCAAAGCACTCCCTGAAAAACAAGTTTACTCCTGATCCTACTTTTGCTACGTCTCCTATATGCATCACTGATCCTGATTATGATTTCTCTGTTGACCTTTCACTTATATCCACAGTTGAAGCCGATCCCTTTTATGGCAGAGAAAATGATGATGCTATCGGGCACCTGACCAAACTCATTGAGTTGGGTGGCTTGTTTACTACCGATGAAAGGATCCGGAACTTTTATGTGACCAAGCTTCTTCCTTTTTCCTTGAAAGGAGATGCTAGAGCATGGTATGATGCACTACCATGTGGTTCCATTCAAATTCCTCAAGAAATGGCTATATCTTTCGTTGATAAGTATTTTCCTGCTCATATGCAACATGCTGCTTTGCAAAGAATTTATAACTTTAAACAGTTGCAGGATGAGCATCTCCCTAAAGCTTGGGGGAGATTTTGCAGTTTGCTGAAGGCTAGACCGGGACATGAGATCCCTAAGAATGAATTACTTGATATATTTTATGCTGGTCTAACCGATGGGTCTAAATCCTATCTAGATAGTTGTGCTGGTTGTGTTTTCACGCAAAGAACACCGAACGATGCGGAAGAATTGATGGGCAATATTGCCAAAACCATGAAGATTGGTCCGTGCCTGAACCACCTCCACCACCAAAGAAGAGGGGCATGCTTGTCCTAAGCCCCGAAGATATGCAAGAAGCAAAGAAGTCTATAAGAGAGAAAGGTATTAAAGCTAAAGACGTGAAGAATCTACCTCCAATTGAGAAGCTGTGTGAGCCTACCACTCACCCATCTATGGTAGAGGTACACTCTCTTTTAGATTTCAATGCAAGTGACATCCCTAAAGGTAAACCTCCTGACCAATGTTTAGATGAGCTTGATAATTTTATTATGAAGCAGAATCACTTCAATGAGAAGATACAAGGTCAGTTGCATGATAATACTCTTGCTATCAAAAGTTTGCTTAATGTTCTAGGAAGAACATTTAATGATGTTCAATGTCTTGTGAAGCATTATAACATGGTTCAAAATCAGCTTGAACAAATTTCTAATGTGAAAAAAGATTTTCTTGCTAATAATGCCAAACGGGACAATTTACAGGCTTATGGTATAAAGACCCGGGGTGGAACACACACCCAGGACCCTCTCTATCCAGAAGGGCATCCAAAGAGGATCGAGCAAGATTCTCAAGTGCAGAAAGAAGAAATTGTTAGCTCTCCAAAGAAGAAGAAGAAACACAAGGAAGCTGACAATTCCAATGATCCAATAGAAGAAGAAGAACAAGTTGTTGATCCAAACAACATATCTACCTCTGATGCTGAGACTGAAGACGGTGCTGAACCTGAAAAAGATGCTGAAAGGAATGATCCACTCGAGGTTCGTAAAGAAGAAGCACCCGATAAGCGCAAGAAGTATACTAGAGAAGACTTTCTTGCAAGGAGATATGGGAAGTAACGAGAACCATGGGTACGGAGACCCATGCCTTTCCCAAGCAAGTCCATCAAAACCAAAGAAGAAGAGTACTATAACAAGTTTTGTGAGTGGATGAAACCTCTTTTTCTTCAAATCCCTTTGACTGATGCTATTAAGTTACCTCCTTACTCTAAATATATGAAAGATATTGTTACTAAAAAAAGAAAAGTCCCTAATGAGGCAATATCTACTATGCTTGCTAACTACTCTTTCATTGGCAAGATTCCTGAGAAGCTCGGTGACCCAGGTATACCCACCATTCCTTGCTCCATAAAAAATAATTATGTTAGAACTGCTTTATGTGATCTTGGTGCAGGAGTGAGTGTTATGCCTTTTTCTCTCTACAAAAGACTTTTTTTAGATAAATTAATTCCTACAGATATCTCTCTCCAGATGGCCGACAAGTCCACGGCCGTCCCGATCGGTATTTGTGAGGATGTTCCTGTTGAAGTTGCCAATTGCTTAATACTTACTGATTTTGTTGTGCTTGACATTCCCAAGGTTGGGAGCATGTCCATTATCCTTGGTAGACCTTTTTTAACACCGTAGGTGCTGTTATTGATTGCAATGAAGGGAAGGTTACCTTCAACGTGAATGACAAAGAACACACGGTGTATTTTCCGAAGAAGATCGACAAAAGGCATGGCCTTAACTCCACTAAGAATATCGAGACCGTGAAGATTGGAGAAGTATACCATAAATACAAGACAATTATGGTGGGGAAAATGTCCATTAAAGTGAGAGTGCAATGATCACTTCATAAGAGGCGAGACTTTCTGCGCTATATACCACAGGTTTGTTGGTAAGACTTGATCAACCTTGCTAACTAGCATGTTTTATATAGGTAAGAAGTTGAGCTTGTTATGTTTTCATTTCCTTTAGCTTTTATTCTCCTTGTTGTACCCAAGTTTTTGTGTTTAAAACTTCACTTGTTCTAACTTTTGTCTCAAGTTCACGAATTTTTTTGCAGCTTTTTGAACTTTGAAAAATTCTCTACAGTGAAGTTGCCCAGAAAATTCCAGAAAATCAAAATCAAAATTTCCAAGTAAAAAGCCATCAGGAGGCACCGGTGGCCGACCAGGGGGGTCCACCCCTGGCCCAGGAGGCCAGGTGGCGGGGCCCAGCTCCTGGCCGCGCCACCCACCCTTCTGGGTCCCACAGGCACCCCTTGGTGGCCTCTCTTCCCTCACTCTCTCTCCTTCCTCCCAAAAACTCGTGTTCTTGCTCTGGTTCTGCTGTTCTTGCTGTTCTTGAGCACGGAACCTCGATCTCCTTCTACAACCACTCATTTGAGATGAAATTTGGAACAAATACTCTCTCGTATGTGACTCCCTCACCCCTCCAATTAGTTTTCTAGTTGGTGGCTTCATTAGTGAGTATTTATTGGTTCTTGGTGCTGTTTAGTTGAGCTTAAATGTTTGTGTAGAAATTTATTTTTCAAGTTTTGTTGCTAGTTGTAGCCTTGGTAAAGTAAGTAGAATGTTTTGCCCAAACTAGTTTTGCTTAAATCTTCATTTTTGTGAATTGTTAAGAATTTCAAAAATGGAGAGGCTAGGAAAGTGTCTTGGGAAGAAGAAACCCGAGCGCTCTAGCCGTGTTACACGTTCCACAGCTTCACCTTCGACCACGAGGGCGAGCTACAATGAAGATATCGTACACATAGAGATGTTGGACGCGTCACCCGCGAAAGCCATGGCATTTCCATGCGGAGATTTCATGGAGGATGCCGGCATACAAGAAGAGTTCTTTGCTCTGTGTGCCAATGCAGGTTTGACACGGCTTGTTACGAGCCGTGTACCACAGTACGAGACACTCACCACTATTTTTGTTAACAATTTCAGGTTTTATTCTGACAATCGTACTGTGGTGTTTCGAATTTATGGAATATTGTCGACCATTCCTATGAGTATATTTTGTGAAGCTTTAGGTTTGCCAGGCTTGGTCAAGAAGAAGAAGAGGAAAAATGTCCAAACTATTGCACTCAACACGCTCCTCGACTCGTTCTGTAACACTGAAGTGAGGCCATCCAACCGTCAGAAGATTTCCAACATTATGTTCCTTCACCTTAGGTATTTCGCCTATTATATTGCTAGAGGAGTGTTGGCTCGAGACAACACGAGCATCACTTCTACGCCTGATACTGCTATCATGGAGAATGCCCTCTCAGGGAAGCACGAGTATCATGTGGTTTCGCTTATTGCGAAACGCCTTGCTACTAATAGTAACAAGGCGTACCGTTTTGGTGGCGTCTATGCCACACTTCTTTTGCAGTTTCTCCAAGGGGAACCGCGCCCAAATGATGCAATCTTTCCTTTTGTTAGCCTTGACTTGGCTGCCATGAAGAGGCATTTCTTTGTTACTAAGACCTCTGACCGCTATACACTTGATTATATTTTGCGGTTTAAAGACGGTGTGGCACGCACCGTCCGTCTACCTGCACCACTTGTGTTTGATTTTTCTCGCAGGAACGGATTTCGTTTTTCAGTGGCCGAGTTTGATGAGATCACGGGGAGATACCAGTTTCACGACCCCACGGAGGGGGTCGAGCCAGACGAGGAGGAGCATGTGGTATATCCACCAGTTCAGGAGGAGACCGTCACCCCCTGGGGTGAAGGGTCTTCCTCTGGATGGGGGGCGGGACCTGCCTCTTCAACGTGGTAGGAACCCAGGACTTCAGTGTATGCACCAGAGGATGCATACGACCCATGGGCATACCAGTACTACCCGGGAGCAGGAGGCTCCTCAGGACCGCAGTAGACGAGCCCCAACTTAGGCCAAAAGCCTAAGCTTGGGGGAGTACGTGCTCTCCTCCCCTTCCATTGTATTTACCGTTGGTTCGCTTTTATATTTTTGCAAGTTTTTGCCTGTTCTTCTTTGTTCTTTTAGTTTGCAAAAACCCAAGAAGATTTCTCCTTTCTTTGGCTTTCGTTAAACCTTAAAAAACCCAAAAATATGTTTCCTGTGTTTTTTAAGTTTGCTTTGTTTCAGAGTTCAGCTCGAGTCCGTGATGATTATAATTTCCTACGTTCGATAGTGCAAGTGACAAGGCAGTAATGACGAAGATCGACGGAAGGGATGCAACATGGAAATCCGGTATGAACTCTTTTTGTTTCTACTTTTGTACATATGCCTGTACTTATGATTAGAGATCAGCTTGTAGCGACATAGTGCTATATTTACAATGCTTTCCCAGTGGTTCATGCTTTCTTTGTGGTTAGTCTCAAATAGCTAGAGTTTATAATGTGTTGCTTGAAATGATTGACATGCATTGCATTGTTCATGGTGTGGCATATTGAAGTGGTATTTCCCTCCAGGGAATTCTTGGGTTGACTTGGCACATGTTCACGCATGTTAAGACTAAAAAGTCTGTTCTGCCTTGATGATATTTTTTACTTCAGGGTGAGTTATATCACTTTCATGCCCGATTCAATGTTACTTTGTCGCTCTGCATGATTATGACCGTTATGCTCTTTTGTTGGTCGCTTCCTCGTCTTTTGCTAGCCTTCCTCCAGCACCAAGCGGAATTCTGCTTGTGCTTCCACAATCACCTTTCTAAACCCAGTTGTTCCATTTGAGTCCACCATACCTACCTATATGTGGTATTTACCGGCCACTCCTAACTTAGACTTTCTTGTGCCATCTCGAAATTTATTCAAAAGCTTCCCTTTTGTAACCGTACAAGCTCATGGTGCGGTGAGGGGAAATCAGTATCTACCATGCCAAAAATATTTTGATGGAAGTTTTAACTAGTCAATTAAATTAAAAAAAATATATAAGAGTTACACCTCCCCCATACTTGATGATGGAATGAAATGGACCAAATGCTGCTTATGATAGATGGAACGATACCCTCCTTCCATACTTGAGGAAAAATAAATGGTTCCGTAGACCATCAAAGGATTTATGGATAAGGGAACATGTGTAAGCAAAAGGCATTAATATGGTTGGCATGAGAGATATTGAGAGACCTTTACCGTTCACCGTTGACTGGAAAGTTGCACTTCTCAAATGAGTTTGATCTCTGTTTTCAAAACCAATAGCTCTGGCACATGTTTAGTCTTTGCTTCCTTTCACGGGTTTTCAACTTTGCCATCAAAAGCCATGGTTCGAGAGTCTCCACCTTCCTTTCTCCAAAGCACCAATTATGAGAGCATAATTGTCACTCTTAGTGTAACATGCATTGTCCCAAAGTATCACATTGTCTTCTGCATGCTTGTCATGTTTCTTACTTTGAGTTCTAGTCTCCTTTAAAACTCCGGAGGAGTTTCTGCATTTATGTTTCTCTTCACTCATGGAGGCTAGCGAGATACCGCTCTGATATGTTCATGCTATGTGCATGGTGATCTTAAATTGATTCTCAGCAACATATTATTTACTTTTTGTTTGTTTGTGACTGATTACATGAAAGAAGGATTGCTTCGTGCATTGTCCTTGTAGCATGGTGTCAAAACTTACTAAACTCTTTCATAGTGCATGCTTATATATATCTAATGAAGCAAAAGAGTTTGTCAAAGTTTTCTTTGTCGTGTCCAGTTCGTTGAACTGAATTGCTTGAGGACAAGCAATAGCTAAGCTTGGCGGAGTTGATACGTCTCAAACGTATCTACTTTTCCAAACACTTTTGCTATTGTTTTGGCTTTATTCTTGCATGATTTGAACGAAACTAACCCGGACTGACGCTTTTTTCAGCAGAGCTACCAGTGCTGTTTTCTTTTGTGCAGGTTTCTGGATATTTAGGTACGCTGGAAAAATCCCGAAAAAATATATATAAAATCAACGTTCCGGAAGCTTCCGCAAGTCCAAAGGGGGCCACAGGGCAGCCAGGAGGGTGCCTGGCGCGGCCCAGCCCCTGGCCGCACCACCTGCCCTCCTTGCTTGGTCCCACGTCCCCCGGTGCCCTACTTTGGCCCTATTTATTCTCCCGACGCAGAAACCCTAGAACAAAAGTCGCTTTTCCAATCTACGTCGTGGAGCCGCCGCAACCCTCTATTCTTCTCCGGGAGAGCTAATCTGGAGGCTTCTTTGGCCTCCGGTGAGGGGAAATCATCGCCATCATCATCATCATCGCCACTCCATCCTCCCTCCATGACTTCTCCATCCATGTGTGAGTAATTCCCTGCTGTAGGCAAAGGGGATGGTAGGGATTGGATGAGTTAGATCATGTAATAGTTCATCTACTTGGTGTTTATCATATCTATTACGACTTGTTGCTCTTAATGCTTGTCACTTTGGGCCCGAGTGCCATGATTTCAGATCTGATCACCCTTTTGTTTCTTGAGTTTGTGGTGTTCTTGATCCTATCTATGAGTTGTATGCACCTATTATAGTCCGGAACCGGCGATCCCAATGGTGACAACTTGGGACACCAAAGGAGATGGACTATAATTTGAGGATTCCGTGTATCCATGAAGTGTTAATGCTTTGTTCTGGTGCTCTTTGACAGGAGTACCTTAATCTCCCTAAGTTCCTTTTGGCCCCGTTTGTAGCGGGAGGGTAGGACAAAAGATGTTGTGCAAAGTTCTTATTGCAAGCACGTACAACTACCCTGGGATACACGCCTGATGTTTGATATTTTCCTAGATGATCCTTTCTTTTCTGTGAGCCCTGCCCGTGTTAGAATCTATCACATGTTCGTTCTCATCCAAGCAGCGCCCAACCATCCATCTCCCTAGCCTACAGTGTTTTCTTTCCTGCTGGTTACTAGTTGTTTACTTTTGTTGTTTTACTTTTGCTGTTTCACCACCACTATTATCACAACCACTACTACCACCGTATCACAGTTTCTACTAATACGTTTGTGCAAGCAAGTGTTTATTTCAGGTGCGGTTGAATTGACAACTCAATTGTCAAAGCTTGTACGTATTCTTTGTGTCCCCAAGTGTCGAATCAATAAATTGGGTTATCTTGCCCACGAAGACTATCTCGATCCCCTACAGTTGAGGGTTATCTCACGGCGGCCGGAAACGTAAACCTAGGAGCTATCTACTGCGAGTGAACGAGGGTGCAGGGGAGCACCAGAGGCTCACCTTGGGGTGCTCGGGGACGGCCTCGACACCTTGGAGGGGACGCCAGAGCGGACGGGCGACGGCGAGGCCGAACTGCTGCGCCGCGGGGGTGCTACGTCGCGGGACCGCGGTGGAGCTCCTGCAACCACGATGTCGACGGGAAGGGGTTAGGAAACCTCGCAGGAGGACGAGCGCGAAGGCACGGTCAAAGACTCGGCTCAACGGCGGCGAATTTGACTCCGATCACCTGCGGCCGTGGCGGAGCGGAACGAGGGAAAAGGGCGTGGCGGCGGCGACCCGAGGGGAAAACTGGAGGAGCGGAACCCTAGGTTCCCCGGGGCGTCTCCGGCTGCTTCAAATAGGGAGCTCCCGCTCTCCCTGGCCGGAGGGCTCCACCTCCCGTGGCCGGACGCGCTCGTGAGAGAGGATGGGGAGGGGACCTCTGTCCACGTTGGAAAGAAGAAGCAGAAGAGCCCTTGGATGTAGATCAAACGGCTCAGGCGCCCTCCACTTACCCCTTCGCGGCTGGGCTCTAGCCCAAGAAGCAAGGAAAGAGCCAGGTGGGCTGGGCCTGCAACAGGGAGTTGGAAAAAAAGAGAAAACCCCTGCTGCTGTTCTTTTCCATTTAAAACAAAAATCGAAAGGATTTAGGGTTTTCCAGAATTAATTACAAGGCTTAAAAATACATAAAAATATGTAAAATGATCCTTGCAATATTCTTCAATTTCCAAAAATGGTTAGAGCATTTTTGGCAGCAACAAGATGTGGGGCTCTTTTTGAATTCAAAAACACTTTGAACTACACCCCACCTTTCTGTTGATGGCGAAAATGTTTTGAGCAATTGAAAACCTTTGCCAAAGCAAAAGAAATGGCTAGGCCAAATTTGAAGAATAGGGGAGATGAAATGCAAATGGAACAATTCCCCCAGGATGCTTCTTGAACCAACTTGGATGCAATTTCAAACAAACCAAATGGGCTCCAATCCCAATGCAAATTTAAATCACCACATGAAATGTCAAACTCTAGCATCATGCCAAGTTACAAAGTCATCCGACAAAGTACAATTTCATGTTGATTTCTTATTTATTGCAAATGGGCTGTTACACACCCCCCCTCTAGGCCTATCTCGATCCTTTCAATATAAGACTAGGATAATACTCCCATAGCTCCTACTCAAAATATGTCGTCCATATATCAAGTTTAGGAAACTATTCAGCTCCCACTCAGTTTCATGTGAATGCATGTTTCCTCGATATTCTGGCTAAGTCCAAAATTCTTTGATCATCTATCAAATCGAGAATTCAGGTCACAAGATACTAGCGTCCATATGTTTTCAAAACCTTCTTGTTGTACTAATTATGAAACTTCTTCAAATGTAGGATTTGAGGAATTTACGGTATTGATAACAATTTTGTATCAATTGTAGTGAATATCCCATTGACTCAAGCATCGCTACATATTGTAGTCAACCTTTTGAGTTTGTCAGAAACATTCTTTGTGACAAATCGATCTTGTTGTCTTCTTTGATGTTCACATTTATTCCTTATAACCATGAAGTTATTGGGAATATCAAGTAACCTCTTTACTCGATAAGAGATAAGTTAGACCATACACTATTTAGGTCCACCATCGCCTCTTCGTAGTTCATAGGTATGTCTTGTTCCATTAAGTTGACAAGTGAATCATGAATATTATTTTGCACAAGGGCAAATATGTATTCTTGAATCCTAGTTTGTTTAGTAAAAGCTTTGACCAAAACATCATGGTCATTATTACCAGTTTCTCCTCTAATTGTAGAGCTTTGGTTCCAGAACATATTCCGTTGCGCCACTCTGACATCTGGAGGCAAGGTCAATTACCTTGGTTGAACTTTCACTTTTCTTCCATTAACAAATCCATCAAGAACACTTCTTGATAAACACCAAACTTAGCAACACAAGTTTTGCTCTTCTGGTTCTAGTTGCGGAAGATGCATCCATAGTTGTCTAAGGATACACTACAAAGACAATTTATCATATAAATCAGGCTTCCTAGAAACCATGACACACCATAGCATATATAGTGTTGGTTTCCACGAACTCAGATGGTTCCCTATACTGAAATGAGTGTTTGCATATTAAATTAATAACTCTAAACAATAATAACGTAACTCGGTAAGAGATAAGTTAGACCATACACTATTCAATAGAGTATGATTATAATGTTCAGGCACATCAACAAATATTGAAGTGGTCCAAGAATTATAATTTGTGAAACAACTTTCACAAGTCTTTATGCCCAAGACTAACTCAAAACATTTGCCACCTTGATCAAATCGTAGAGACTCATCTTTCTTGTTAATTTATTACTCGTTTTCATTCTGAAATCCTTTTGATCAAATCAAACTATTTCAGACTCATGTTTCATTAGTGAATAGACATATTCATCTAAGTCCACATATGAAGTTCACAAAATAACGAAATTCACTACTTGTTGAATATGATACATCACAATGTATGATATACAACAATCAGCGCAAACTCTGTTTTACCAGGATGCGAGGTTTCAGTCATCTGACCTAAAGAGGCATGGTTTGCATGTGTCAAGAGATCAGATATCTCAAGATTCCATCATACCATTCATGACTTAAACGGTAGTGTTATTATTAAGTTTGGATAATTCCTTGGGACTATAATATTTCTTATAAATGATCAAACTACTATCATCAATATAAGAATAACTCATTCATAACTATAATGTGACCATAAAAGATATCATTCATAAAAGGAGAACAACTGACTTGTTTCTCACTAATATGAATAATTGTCTTCGCGTGATGCAAGACACACTAATAAAGTTGACATTCGAAGGATCATAAATCCATTCATATATTTAATCAAATGATAGATGTAGAGGGAGAGTGTTGCCGACCATCAACTATCTTGATTAACATCAGCACACATTGTCACCTCCTCCCTTCCAAGACACTCTATAAGAAGCAAGTTCAAGAATCGAATACTTAATCAACCGCAATTAGTATTTTGTGGGGAAAGACATTTATAACTCGTATATCAAATACACTTTCTCCGTCAATGAGTATTCTTGCATTGTTTCTACTTTTAAAGTTCACAACTTTAAACATGACCTCATGAAAGGTGAACGATTCTCCTTCATGAAATGATCTTTGTAGCTGGGAGGAAGCGGATGCCACTTCCCAGTTATCGCAAAGTAACTAGTCATTTAGTACTCCAAGCTGTACATAAGGTGTTCATGTATCTTATACATTTTCCATGTGACTTTCTCAGCAGGTTCTTCCTTCCACCGTAGTTGAAATAAACCCCGTCCATATACTCATATTCCATTAATCTGATTTGTGACTTAGTGCTTTCAAGTTCACCTACCACGTCATACGTGTTGGTGCCGTCAATAGGCACTCACAATTCAGATTCCATAGAATGAAGTATGGTGTATTGGACAGTCATTCATAAGTGACGGTGAGTATGATACTCATCATCAACTTCCTTAATTACGGAGTTATCAGGTGTATCTCCTAGCATTTCACGTATTACGTTTAGCAAGTCATTACTAATGAGTATGTATCTAACGGTGTTGGTACCAATCAATAAAGTAAGACCCATCTACCTTAAGTTCTTCATGACACTAAGAGATCCATAGTTATAAACACTTGGGTATGACATTTTCTACAATGATATTTGCTAAGACATGAAGATTAAGTTCATAATATGTGGAGTTTAATTTTAATTAATTCTAAAACTCCCACTTAGTAAAACATCTCTCAAATTTACTAAGTGATTACACAATCCTAGAACACCATACCTCCCCCGATCGTCACGGCCATCAGTATGTGTTTAAGGTAGGCCATCATGCCAATCACATCTGTTATGTGATTCGTGCTTGATCTTTCGATCTTCTATGTTCCAAGCCCGTATCTACATACATCAAGCCTGCCAATCTGACCTTAATGTTAGGCGCTTAGCCAGGCCATATCTACATATGCCAGGCTTTCCAAACCCAACCCCATGTGAACGTTGTTTATTATGTGAGAGACCCAATGTACGGTATGTCGGCCATAAGAGAGATCCTTCCAGGCAGTGCCCATTAAGGGAGAACACAATGTTGGTATTGTGAAACATTGTCCTATTATGCTACCGTCGTTATATCTAACATATTAGCAAGACAGGAAGTAAAACAATAAATCATACATGCTATGATTCGCCCCGATTACAACTTAAAGTTAAAATGTCTTCTACTTTATCTTTTGCATGTTTTATGTGGCTGCTAGGGGTTTCGAGAAAAGAACCGTGTTCTATCCTACAAAAACAAGCCACAAAACCAATCCCACAATTGTCTCTATTACACCCCTGTCGGGGCCCTCTTTTGCAACGTCTTCGCATCGCTAATGTTAGAGAGAAAGACACCCCAGAGCCACTTATATGGTACAAGCCATATGTCAAGCGTGCAACCAGTCTCGCGTAAATGCGTAAGGTCGACTGAGGCCACTTCATCATGACATTGTCGCAATGCTAAATGAGTACACGTGAGAGGTTAACAATTGGAGAATTGATGCTCACATACTAGATGTGTTCTATCTGTATAATACATCTATGCATAGCCTTGCTCATGATACCACTGTTGGGGAACGCGGCGGAAAATAATAATTTTTCACAACCTACAAGCCCCGAAACCAGGACCTATGCTATGGAGAAGCAAGTAACGGATGGAAATAGGTCACATACCAATATGTAGTACGTTAAGCGGGAAACGTTCTCGCGTAAACGTGGTTGATGTAGTCGTACCCGGCAATCCCCGATGACGCGAAGATCCACGATGACTCCAGAGGCCACCCGGTCCTTGTAGACCGATGACGGGATTACGTCCCTGTCGAAACGTAGTCGATGAAGACATTGCGATACGGCCTCAACGAAGAATGAGCACCACAAGTTTAGCGCCTCGCGGGATTACACACATACAATGTACCCGACGTTCCCTCCGGGCTCCGAACCAGGCGAGCAGCGAAAATAAGATGGATTCGGACCCCGATTCCAGTAGCACGATGGCGTGCGTATGGTGGAGAAACCCCCAACCCAGTGCAGACTCCAAACAAGGGGAGTCCACTCAAAGAAAGGAGAAAGGAGAAAGAGATAGATTAATATTGTGTAGAAAAAGGGCACCCTACCCCTCCTTATATAGGCCAAGGAGGGGTGCCACCCTCCCTCAACTTCCTATGTGGTACTAAACTAAAGGGAAGGGGGAGTGCGCCATAAGGGGGGTAGGCCCCTCCCTTGGCGCCATGGGCCAAGGGGGGAGGCTCCCTCCTCCCGTAATGGGCCTCTTTAAGCCCATATGCCTTTTCTTCCTTTTTAATTATATTTTAATATTTAATTTGATTAACTAAATAATAAAACATATTTAAACATTATTAAATAATATATTGAACCTTTCAAAATATCCAGACATTCTTCCGGCACTTCCCGGAATAATTTCTGTGTTCTCTCCTATTTCTTTTTTTTTGAATTTTAAGACTGTGAAGCATGAGCTCCACAGTAATTTATTGCATGGGAGAACCAAAGGTTCTCAAAGAATAGTACAAGGAAATAATAAAACAAAACAGGAGAGTAAGGAAGTAATCTAATCCTACCTATACTATTGCAGGGAATTGATCCAAGAAATCAATCTGGTTTTAGGAACTCCCTGCAATATATGTGAAAGCAAGGTGATATCATGCACAAAGTGCCTTCTCCAGGAATGAAAAGAAGGTCTCTCATTCCTGAAGGTCTTCCCATTTCTGACTATCCAGATACACCAAGAGGCAGTAAGCATGACTTCCATGAAGAAGGACTGACCAAATGAATCTTTGGCCTGTTGTAAACAGGAATGCAAGGATCCAGTGGCCCCCCATGTAATTTGCAGATAGTTCCAAACTCTGCAACTAAAGTTGCAAGAGAAGAACATATGTAATCTGTCTTCCAGAGCATTTGAGTGCCACATCACACAGGAATTGTCCTCAGAGGGTGGTCTCCAATGTCTCCTAACAAGTAGATCTTTAGTGTTTAATCTGTCAAACATCAGGGGCCAACCAAAAACTTTGATCTTCATGGTACACTTACTCCTCCAGATCCAGGCACAAGATTGATCAGATGGCATGTGAGAATGCATAAGATTGTAGAACCCTTTGGCAGTATAACCATACTTACTGTAACAGCCCAGATTTCACAAAAATTAAAAATTTTGTTTTCGGTGTGAATTGTTTGATTTCCTGATTTGTTTGCGGTGTTTGCATCCCCGATTTATCGATCGGCGATTATTTTTCCCCTCTTATCTCGTATCGGACGGAGACCGACCCTTGCCACCCTGACACTCGACCTTTGCGACACCGGGTTTCGCCCGATCACCGTCGCGAAAACCGCACGAGACCAGCCGCAGCCAACGGAACGAAAAACCCCGTTTAATAATTAAACGGGATATTTTTATAGCGCGCCGGAAAGTGTTTTCGAAACGGTTCCAGCGCGAGGTGAACGCCTCCGGCTCGACGCACCGATCGCGCAGTTCGAAGTTTTACCCGAATCGGAGGTACTGCGGACCCCCGACGGTCAGAAACGTGAGCACCGTGCGCGCGAGGTAAAAACCGATGATGTTTTTGCAAACTGCCAGCCACCCATGCTATATAAAGACCACCACCCCACTTAGGGTTTCCCTAAGCCACTAGCCCCCCCAGATCTGGAAAAACACCCCAATTCTCGTCCAAACCCTAATTCTCAGATCTGAGGTCAGCCCAATGGGTTCTGGACCGTCAGATCGGCCGATCTGACGGCCAGGAACGCGCCACGTCGCCCCCTGGATCTCCTCTCTCTCTCCTCTGTCTCCTCTCTCCCTCCAGCCAGTGGAGGCAGCCGCCGCCTCCACCTCGGCGAGCAAGCCGCCGGCAGCAGCCGCCCGCCGCCGCGTCTCCTCTTCCCTCTCCTCTCTCCCTCTCCTCCCGCGCTCACCCTCCTCCCCTCTGTCCTCGCAGGTCGCCGCCGCGGGAGCCGCCGACCGCCGCGCCATGGGAGCGGCTCGGCCGAGCCCGAGCTCACCTCGCCGACGACCCCAGCGGCCGGATCCGAGCCGCCCTTCGACCCCGCGCCGTCCTGCCTCCATCCCCGCCTCCCGTGCACGGCCCCTCGCCGGAGACCGGCGCTGCGCCGCCGCCTGGTCGCCGGGCTCGAGCCCGAGCGGCTCCAGCGGCCTCCCGATCTAGCCGTCGCTGGAGACCCAGGATGGGCCGGCCCACTCCAGCGCGGCCACGACCTGCCCCCTGGCCCAGGCGCCCCAGCCAGCCACCGGGCCTCTCCAGCCACTTGGGCCGAGCCCAATGGAGGGGTGAGGCCATTTTTTTATTTTTGTTGTTTATTTTCTTTTCTTTTCTGGCTAACCCCTGTTATTTTTTCTAAGTGTTGGAATATTGTGCTGCTGATGCTGTTTTGCACTGCGATTTCCCGTTAAACCGTAGCTCGGATCGCGTTGCGCCCAAAAGACGAATTGCTTAGAATTGCGTGTACTTTAATTCATCTTTTGTGAGCTTTTGCGTTTGAGCTCATCTTGATTGTGTAATCGTGTGCTGAACAGGGCATTAGGCCGTTAAACTGCTACTTTTTCCTGTTTTGTGCTGCTGTTATTATTTTGTTGCAACTTTGCATGATGATTGTAACAAATCCATGAGGCCTATTGCATTGATTCCTTTTGCATTGCGTTAAGCAATGTTTCTACTTCAGTTTCATGCATTCACATGCCATATTTTCCTGCTGCATCATGTTTAGATCTTGCTCCAAAGTAGCTATCCTGATGTTATTGTGCTGCTATTGCTGAAACTGTTATTTTGTTGCAACTTCGGATGACGATTGCTTCGCAACCGTTTATCGGAATTGAGTGATTCCAATTGCATATTGTTAAGCATCATGTCTAATTTCATCCCATGTATTGCTATGTCATGTTGCTGCACTTTTGCATATAGATTTACCCCTGTTTATACAGCATGTGTGCATAAATTGTTTTGCTTATATCTTTTTAACCGTAACTCCGTTTGGGGTGTTCTTTATATGTAACTTGATTAGTTTTTCGTGTTCTTTGTGTTTATGCTATTGTTTGCTGTTTTTAATCAACCTAAAATATGGTATAGGGCAGAGCAGTACCAAATCTTTTAATCATCGTGCGGCACTTAGTGTTATGCCATGTTTAGGTTGTGCCTCACTTAAATTGACTAGCATAGATAGTTTACTTTGTGCTTCACCTCTTGCAATGTTTGTGTGCTATGCCATGCTTGCTTGAGTTGCCATGTTAATAACCGTTGTTTGGTCACCTGTAGATAAACAACTTGAACCACCGTAAATGTGCGGTATCGTCGTGTGTGACGAGTACTCCACTTAAATTGTTAGTAACCGCTCTCGACGGTAGGTGCGATGTCTCGTGTTACTTCTTGTTGATGCTTGCTCGTGTTTGCTCCGTAGTAATAGTGGTGCACCGTTGATTGTTTTCCAGTGTTTACTTCTTGTGTGCTCCCGCGGGTACCTCTCGGAGACGATGCGAGCTTGCGATCGACTACACCTTCGGAACCCGACTTATCAACAGGCAAGGACTTGCATTACTTATGATCCATTCTATTTCAACCAGCGGTTTGCATGCTAGAATAGGTTAGGCGATGTTTGATCCTACCACATGTTTACAGCCTCTTTCAAACCAATACAGCCATGTTCCTTCCCAGCAAACCTTGTACTGCTATGTTACTATTGCTCGTTGCTCAGCCCCTGCTTAGTATGCATGCTTAGGATGCTACGATGTTACCCTGTTACTCCTGGGTTCGGGATATCACATTTATCATTACTATATTGTTGTTGATGATCTGATTATTATTATAATGTTGACTATATTCGACGAAGGATGGAAGGTCTAGGCTATCCCGCCCCGACGCTTTGTTCCATTCGAGTCACCTAGGATCCGAGTTCCGGGTATTGGTTTGAAGACTGAGCGTGCCTAACCGCGTGTGGGATTTTGTGGGGTCCCCTTTTCTTACCTATCTAGCTTCAAACATTTCTAGTGGTGGCCCAAGCTGATTTACCATTTGAAAACGTGTGTGTGCTTGGTTGGGCCCCCAGCTGTTTTAAAACAACTTGGGCCAGTGGAGACTTTGTTTCTCTGTTGGTCCACCTGATCAGCTAGGACCCGGTCTCATAAGAGAACTAACCGGCAATCCGACCTGCGTCATATGGAAGAGTCCGATTCGAGAGCGTGGCCAGCTTTTGGATTGGGTGTCGACTCCCCGGGGGCCACCCGGATTTGTTCGTTGTTAGCTAGAAGGACTTGTCGTTTCGGATCTCTTGGAACTAAATCATAAAATGGTTGCCTATGATGGGTAGCAACTGAGAGTGATGGACGTGCGTGCGGAGCCTCGTAATGGGCAGTTGGTACACCCCTGCAGGGTTAAATATTTTCGAGAAGCCGTGTCCACGGTTATGGACGACTTGAGACCTACTCCTTGTTCATAGACAACAACAACTGAGATAATCTTAATATAACTTGATCAACGTGTGTGTGTGCCTTGACTGCTTCTTCTTCGTCGGGATGCGAAGAGGAGGACAAGGATAGGATAGGTGTTATGCTTGCATAAGTAGTTGATAGCAAGACTTGTTGGAGGCGATTCCTCATCGAATGCTTGGCTTCTTATCTTACTCTCTAGATCGTTAGCCACTTCATAAATGCTAGTGCGGCAGAAACCTCACCACTTACCCCTTCCTTACCGTAAACTACTAGTTGTCCTAGAATGACGAGTGATGAAGTCCTTGCTGGGTCAGATGACCACTACAGTTGGATGCTGAGTACCTCTGTACTCATGATACTACCCCCAAACTCTTTTCAGGGCTCTGATCGACAACAGGTACGGTGATCGACGTTTCACGTGGAGACTCGACGACGACTAGTTAGGCGGATCCCGGCGGAGGGCCTGGACCCGTGTGGTTATGGGATCGATGCTTTTCTCTTTGCCACTAGGCATTTGCTTGTAGTCTGTACTTAGACATGTATCTTCCGCTGTTGTATTATTTTTGAGGCAGTTGTATGCCGATTGTATGAGATGTTGTATCCTGTATCTGTAATGTTGTGATATCATGTTGGAAATCCGGGGCATATGGCTTTGTCATATGTCGCGGTGGGACCGATATGTGCTTCGTCCCCAGATCTGGGTGGAAACACCTAGATCTGGAACAGTACCGCATATCGGGCCTTACACTTACCAGGCCAGTGCCAAGAATCAGCAGCTTGAGGATCTCTCTGAAGAGCAAGAAGCCAGTCCTTAAGACAGAAGTATTCATTAGCAGCTTGTTGTGTGAGTGGCAAGTAAAACAAATGATTTTCATCCTCCAAGCTCAAGAAGTCATTAACAGATAGTTTGTCATCTCTCACAAAAGAGAAGAGATTAGGCAGCCTATCTCGCAGAGGTCTACATGAGCCATTGATGCGCCACCCATCTGACCAAAAAAGAGCAGATACCCCAACATTAATCATGACAGAGGCCACTTGTCTATATAGATCACTTAGTTTGAGGATTGTTCTCTCCTATTTCACCGGTGATCTCGAATCTATCCTTATTGCGTTGAATACCCTTAAGTGTGACACCCTACGGTCCGGGAAACAACAGACATGATCAGGACACTCTCTTGATCAATGACCATCATGTGGGATCTGGTTATAATCCTTGATGTGCCCCTGCGCTTCCATCAAATTAACTTCATCATTGAACCATTAACGTTGAGTCATATTCCCTTTGTGCTATGGTAATTTGTCTGTCCAAGGTTTGATCGTCGGTATACGATATACCTAGTTCATCCTCGTTAACAACAACCATGTTTACTCGTCTATGATATTACAATCTTGTGACCTGGTCACATGACTGAATAATCTTTATGATGTAATATCATCGAGTGGGCCCAGAGTACCTATCAGTCACTCGGATGGAAAAATCCTGCTTTGATCTATTTGCATACTCATCAACATATATGTTTCGGAATACCCAAAGTACACCGTTATGGCCACCATATTTCAGTGAGGCGGTGGATGTAAATCAAAGAATCCTAATTGATAGCAATTACGTATGATCATTACGGTCTAAGGATCTGGTCACTACGTTATAGTTATCGCAATGTTGAACTATGTGACTGGATCACATTGCAACACTTCTGGTGGGTATGTGTGCATCATATCATTCTCCCAATGATACGACCTCATTGTCTATAGGCGGTTCGTACCTCATGATAAGGAAACCTTGATCATCGATTGCCCAATGAGCTAGTATACTAGAGTTAACTAGGGACTTGGTTGTTTGTATACCACACGTGTATTAAGGTTTCCACTTAATACATTTATAGCACAGTATAAAACATATTATGAACTAATGGAATATGCTAACAAACATATTTTATTTGCCTCTAGGGCACATTCCTAACACAAGGATGCTTCAGGATTTATTATGTCTTGAAAGATTATATCATGAACAAGGATGCTTCAGACTTGATGGTTCGAGAAAGCGTCGTAGGTCTGTGAATCTACATAATGTAACTTTAGTTAGTCAAGATGGCATTTTTAGCTCGGCTTTAGAAATCAGACATATTGCACCTTGTAATCAAGTTCATTGCTTCATCGATGTCTGGATTGAAGTACAACCAAAAGAGTTGAGTCGTACGTGTTTCAACTCCTAAAATTTAGTATGAGAAAGGCTTAAAAGTATTAGCGAACGACCTAAACACAATAGCAAGTAGAAAAAAGCAAAACATCACATACCATTTTCTCGTAGAATTGTTGCAGCAATAACAGTGGTATAAGGCTTGCATCTCCACCAGCTCTGAATATGATCCATCACTAATTTTTTTCAGACATTTGGTGTTGGGACTTGGAGGCTGAAAACAAAGAATATATAAGGCAAAAATGTGAGTCATATAAGCCAGTCAGGTAATATATTCAAATATGGGTACATTGGGTTACTCAATTTTACCGTTCATCCAAGAGGCAAACAACTTCTATGAATCTTCCATCATCATTGTCACCAAGAGCCATTCGACTACACCTCGTAACCACACCAACAACTCATGTTTTATCATTCAGTCAGCATGCAAATCATTACCATATTGTATGAACTTGTACGAAAAATATTTTGATAATTAATACATATATAAGAAAGTATTACCAACAAGCGTGGGCCTTCCAATGCGATTGAAAACATGCGCAAATGGTACAAAACCAGAAAATCGTGGCATCTCTCCTACATCCATTTGATGGTTGACGACAGTTTCAACACCACAGATGCATTCAAATGGACGTTCCAAAATCTCGGACTCCCTAGCAATGGCTCGAACATGTACATTCTCAAGATAGTAAAGTCCACCCTCAATTAGATAAGTATATAGACGATCGATTTGCTCATTCTTCACCACCGCAAACATCATTTTCCACTATATGATTCATATCATGAAGAAAGTCTTAAGTACCGAGTTATCGTAAATAAGCGTATGGCATAAATAAAAGAGACTAAGAAGTACTCGATGACACAAGATTATCAGACTATTAACGGTACTAATCACATCTATAATACAATCAGAAAAGGGTAAATTGATGAACACCTTTTTGTCCATTATTATGATACACATTATCCTTCTCGAGCTAGGTAGGAAATGTACATCAAGTTTCTGGAAAAGACGAACGACAATATGCCAGTCTTTGCCGGGGTGAATGGAATCCAAGCCTGGTGACGGGACGGCGAAGATACTTTTGCGCATCATTCTATAAGATTGCACACACTGTAATCAAAATGCCCATGAACAAATTATAAACTGAAATGCCAAGCATAAGATTAGAACCTGAAGAGCCTGTCTATGATGGGTGTAGATAACATCTCCTCGTTGGTTACCCCAAGTGAAAGGTTATTATGTAGATAGCAGCAAATTTCCCATACACGAGGACTGTAAGGTTTATCGAAGCAGGAGGATTCATGAGTCAACAAGAAGGTGTCTGCTGCTCTGGCGCTCACAAAAGACATGGACCTACACACAAGAACACAACTAACTTTGCTCCCAACGAGTTCAAAAAGGTTGTCAATCTCTCAGGCCTTGCTGTTTACAAAGGATCAAACACAAAGGGGAAATAGTAATAGTGTGGCTGAAAGGAAATAAAGCAGTAAAAGTGAAGGTGTAAACTATGGTGGACATATGGACCGGGGTGCCATGACTTTCACTAGTGATGTCCCTCTCCGAACAACTATGATGGGTGAACAAATTACAGCTGGGCAATTGATAGATTACAAACACACCAAAATGCTAATCATGCTACTGGAAAGTAAAGAGGATCAACATATGGGAATTACACCAAGAGCATCTACTCACTAATCATCCACCTTGAGATATCTATACAAAACATCTCGCTGGTATTAAGTTGCGAACCCCAACCAAGTTGTAAACTCAAAGCAACGGACAACTGCCTTAACACTCTATGTGTAATGTAAGCAATCCTTATGACGTGCAGTCATCAGCACCACTATTTTACCCCTAATGGCAACAACACATTCCCTAGTCTCATGTTTCTGTCACTCAAGCTAGACATCGGGAGGCATGAACCCATTATCTAGCATAACGCTCCCTCTTGGAGTTGCAATCTATTACTTGGCCAAAGCAATAAAACACAACAGAGGCAAGACTACTCACGAACAAAATATAAAGGTAAACCAAATATATGACTCATCACAATCTGAACATAATCTCATAATCCATCGGATCCCAACAAACACAACATAGAAAAACAGGGATTCATACGTAGGTGCCTTGATCATGATAAGATCTCACAAGGGATAAACATTGAAGCACAAGATTGGAGAGAAGAAAATCACATGGATACTAGTCATGGACCCATTGTCCAAGGGGGACTACTCATGGCGCATCCCTGGGGTGATCATGATGGCGGAGAAGGCTCAGGTGGTCAATCCTCCCTCCGGCAGATTGCTGGGACAGGTCCTTCAGGTGATCCCGAGATCAGAATCGTGACGGCGACGGAACAGTGATGCTAACTCCTCGTTGGTTACCCCAAGTGGAAGGTTGGATGTAGTGTAGCAGCAAGATTTCCCTTAGCAAAGATACCAAGGTCTTAAGATTGTCTCCCGTAGGACTCCGATAGCTTCAAGTAGGTGGTTCGGCAAGTGATGCGCCGTCTGAAAAGAATCACTTGCTTTGCATGGACCTGCACACACAACAAATAACTTTGCTCCCAATGAGCACAGAGAGGTTCTTAATCTCTCCGGCCTTGCTGTTTACATAGGATCAACGCAATAGCTAATAGGTAGTGATAGCTAAAACTAGAAAGTAAAAGCAGGAAGTAAATTGAGTGTGTAACATTGGTGGAAATATGGACCGGGGTCCCATGATGTTCACTAGTGATGTTTCTCTCCCAAAAGACGATAAAACTGCTATGCAAGGTAATCAAATCACAGTTGGGCAATTGACAGGATTATGGGTGCAAACCAATGCTAACTATGCTACAAAGAAAGGAAGAGGCTCAAAAGCATTGGCGGTATGCCAAAATAAGTAGACCAAAATCCATCTGCATCTACTACTAATCATCCACCTTGAGATATCTATCCAGAACATCTCGCTGGTATTAAGTTGCGAGCCCCACCCAAAGTGTAAACCCAAAGCAACAGACAACTGCATTAAAAGAACTTTGCGTAAAGTAAACAATCCTTGCAACCGCGGTTACAAGCACCATTGTTTTCCCCCTTGTGGCAACAGCACATCCCCTAGACTCATGTTTCTGTCACTCAAGCTAGTCATCAGGGGGCATGAACCCACAATCAAGCATAACGCTCCCTCTTGGAGTCACTACCTACTACTTGGCCAAAGCAATAAACAACAATCGAGAACATGCAAGAATTACTCAAGAACAAAAATATAAAAGATACGAAGCAAATATATTACTCAATCACAATCTGAACATAGTCTCATAATCCACCAGGTCCCAGCAAACTCAACATAGCAATAGAAGACATAATTACATATGTGCCTTGATCATCACATAGCTACTGAGGAGGAGAACATCACATAGCTACTGATCATGGAGCCATGGTCCAAGGTGGCTACTGATGGATCATCCGGGAAGCGTCCATGGTGGTGGAGAAGCTCCCGGAGGTCAATCCTCCCTACGCAGGGTGCCAGGAAGAGGTCTGCTGACGCTCCCGATCTTGGAAGCGCGATGGCGGCGGAGCAGAGGCGAGATTGCCAAAAGGGGTTCTGGCCTCGAGGGTTTCTGAGGATGGAGAATAAATAGGCGAAGGGGGCAGCCAGGGGGGCACCAGGGGTCCAGGCGGCCCCTTGGCGTGACCCCACTCCTGGCCGCGCCAGGAGGGAGCCTAGGGCCCTGGTGGGTCCCCTCTGGCCCCTCTTCGATGATTCCAGAAGCTTCCGAAGCGCTGATTTTTTATTGTATTTTCTCGGAATTTTTGGAGCATTTTTCATATGGGGAAAACCTAAAACAGATAAACAAAAAAAACAGAAACTGGCACTAAGGTGCACTAAGTTAATAGGTTAGTCCAAATATGATCAAAAGTGTATGAAAGTTTATCTAAAACATAGCAATATCACACAAACATGCATGGAGCAAGAAGAAATTATAGATACGTTTGGGACGTATCAACATCCCCAAGCTTAATTCCTGCTCGTCCTCGAGTAGGTAAATGATAACAAGCATAATTTCTGTGGTGACATGCTAACAACCATATAAGAACTTTATAAGTAAAGCAATCAAGGTATGTAATTCAATTCAAGGCATAACAAGAAAGAGTCTATATCAGCATTGAAACAAGAAACATAAGAACATATAGGTGCAAGAGCTCTCGTTGTCCGTGACTCGAATGTCTCCAGATGGTGTTTGCGTGCAACAAGTGGGGGATGGGAATACGATAAAAAATGTGTATTTGTTGAGAACTCAATCTACTAAAGTTTCACACTTAGTCTTCTTTGGAATGTTATCTTGACTCGTCCCAAGACCACTAGCCAGGTACAAGTCAATTTGATCCACTCCCTTTCGAGATTTTGAGCACCCATGCAATGGATGAGCGTAAGCACGAGATTTGACACTTAGGATGGAAAAGAGAGAGATAAGGTGAAGGAGGAAGACAAAAAGGGTGTGAAAGTCTCACATCAATGAGGACAATCATAGGAGAGAGAAGGCCAAATGATAGATATGATGTGAGGAGTAGGGATTGCCATGCAACGGATGCACATACGAGCTAGAAAAGCTCTCCAATGGAACTAGTAGGGGTGCATCCAACTTGCTCGCTCAAGAAGACCTAGAGCTTGTTTGAGGAGGCTCATCATTGGAATATACAAGACAAGTTGTATAGAGTGAAGGTACCCACATAGCTATATGCATATATGATCATCTCTATGGAGTACAAGGTATAAGAGGGAGCACGAGTGTGGATCTTTCAAAAGGAATAGTAGTGTTGCCCCCTTCTCTATTTTTATTTCTTTTTCTCCTTTTTATATTTTTTTGTATTTTTTGGTGGGCTCAATGACTCTTTCTATTTAACTCTCATGTCCTCTTTGGGATCTTTTAATTTGTCCTCTTTGGGATCTTTTCCTCACTTAAGGGCAACACTCTATTTTACAAGAAGTTTAGAAGATCTTCACACTTTACAAGGTACTCAACATAAAGAAGATGTAGATATCATGATGTATGCAAATGTATGCCTCTACCATTTTATCAGGAACATGTATGACATGAAGATCAAGTCATGAGAAGGTGGAAGTTGCATGGCAATGTATCTCAGAAAGGCTACGGAAATGACTTGATAGGTAGGTATGGTGGCTGTTTTGAGGAAAGATATAAGGATGTTTATGATGACAGAGCGTATCATGCCAAGGGTTTGGATGCACCGGCAAGGTGGACGCCAACTCTCGGAGTGAGAACAGGGCAATGCGCGGTACCGAAGAGGCTAGCAAATATGAGGAGGTGGAAGTGTGAACTTTCAATACTTACATTAGTCCGAAGAACTCATGCACTTATTATCGGTAACTCTCAATCTAATAAGGAGGTTCACAAAGAGACAAGTACCCCGTCGAGGAGTGTATGGGGGTTTTGTTATCCTTGCGCATCCTCGACTCATGGTACGTGAGTGTACTCTAATATCCGATCCCTCCAAAGATTAGCGATCCATCTAGTAGATAGAGTTCTCAACTAGTTTTTGTTGTTTTGGAAAATGAACACGAAGTGCCCAAAATACGACACCTATCACTAATAGGCTAGATCTCTTGACACCAAAAGTTCAAACATTACTCACAACAATACCTCAAAACTATTGCAAGTTACTACTAGATTTGAATAGCAACCTCAATTACCTACTTAAAGTCAAGACACAATTCAGTGCAACAACCAACTCTCTTAACAAGATAAAGATGAAAACTAAAGAGAGTTCCAGCAACAAACAAAACTAAAGCTCTTGAAAAATATAAACATGAAAACTAAGAGCTAAACATGACAGCAGCTACGAGAAGATAAAGAACACACAACAAAAGAAAGATAAGCATGAAAATCCTATGATGTGTTCTAGTTTGAAGTGGAGCGTGTTTCTCTCCCACACAAAGTAAGTTGTTGTTAGATCAAGTATGTGATCAGAGGGGGAGGGGGTGAATGATCACTTCAAAATTTTGCATGAAACTATGAAGTGAAGCATAACTCAGCAACCGAAGACATTCAACAGAAAGGTAAACATTGAAGCAGAACATGATTGAAGCAGAACATAGCGAATCAAAAGCATCGAATCAATTGCATTGAAGCAGATCACTGAAGCAATTGATAAACTGAATGTAAGTGCGGAAAGTAAAACGAACTCTTGACTCGGCGATGTTTGTTCGACCAGTTCACACTCTGCAAAGTGCTATGTCTGGTTGGAGGGACTTGTGATTGAACACAGGAGCTAACCTCTCTCCGTCCGTTTCTCCACTGCACCAATCTCCTTGAGCTTGGTCAGTTCTTCACTCGTGGTTGATTATTGAGGAAATCACCGAAACCCTTGACAAACTGGACTTCGAGGTGACAATTACTCTTCGCTCTCTGAAGAACAACTCTCTAACCGTCTAGGAGAATTGCAGTTCTCCAAGATAAAAAGGCTAGCAAACTTCTTCCTAAGTCATAATGAATCAACTCAGATCAATAGGACTTATGCTTCGGTGGATGGGTTTTTGAAATGCTTCGGTGGGGTTGCTCTCTCTCTCTCTCTCTTCTGTAGGGAATCAATCTTGGAGCAGCCACCGGCCAATGAGGGCGGGGGTGGCGTATTTATAGGTGGCAATCCCTAGGAGCGAAATGACTGAAGTGACCCGATGTGACAGCTTGACACCTGTCCCCAACGGTCATATTTCCAGTCACAGCGCAACTTTACTTGCGGTCCAAGTAAAGCTGACTCACAGACTTGGTTCTGCTTCAGGAGCCGAAAGAACAAAGTCTTCGCTGGTGAAGCATTACCTAGCTCACATGAGATTTCTTCAACTCTGGCTTCTCAATGTTTAAGATTCGATCTGAGTCTTTTCATCAAAACTTCGGAGTACATTTACTAAACCCCTCTTGATAGTACGGTTTTTCCTATGACTCAAAGAAGTAAAAAAAAGAACTACGCAAAAACAACTAAGTCATGCGCCATCTTGATCATCTTCTTCGATGAGACGTGCTTCAGGATTCCTTATCTTTTTAGGGGTCGACCTCCGTGATGAGCTTCACTCCAGAGGATGTGCTTCAGTAAAAGTATAAATCTTCGTTGAAGCTTTATCACCAACCTATGACTTCAGGAACCTAACCATATGTTTCACACTAGAAAACTTGTTAGTTCCTCTACTGTTTTGACCAACAATATCCAAAACTCATGGGGTTATAACTTTGCTCTTACAATCTCCCCCTTTTTGGACTATTGTTGACAAAACAGGCATCGATAAAAGATTTGAAATTTTGAATTTGAGTTGAGAGCAAACTCTACGATATGAAGCTTATGACTCCCCCTGAATGCAAGCATTGAAGATTTGTATAGTCGAAGAAAATGCTTGTTGAAGAATATCATCAATGGGAAGCCTAACACATATCTTAGCGAATCAATTGCATACAAAGATAATTTGTCTTGAAGAATATGCAATCATCCAATGACCTGTGAACTTAAGGATAATACCCACCTGCAAGATAAAATATAGGAAAGCAACTTGCAAGCACGAGGTTATTAACATATACGATAAAACAGTTCACAACCGAAGTAAAACTTTAAGTTACAACCCAATCGAAGTGAATGGAATGTTTGTCGTAACTTAACATGCAAAAGAACGAATCAAAACCCTAAACCCCGCAGCGAATCTAAACTCAATCGATGCTACTTTCTCCCCCTTTTTGTCAAGAATTGGACAAAAGGTTGAGAGGTAGAACGAGAGCATTTACGCGTCAGCTGCAACCCTGGGATCCTGCACATTGTCTTCGCCTGAAGAAGATGCATCGCCTGAAGTTTCTCCTTCGGTCGAAGCAGGTGACTCTTCCTCGTCGAAGTCCATCGGCGCTTGAAGCAATTCAAGGTCGCTGTCGTCGAGAGGATCGTCTTCGTGCTTCGATGTGTGAGAGTCTTCATCCGAGAAGGTGTCGGGGCGATTCTGTTCAGCAGGGTTGACAAAGAGAACTTCATCAATCTTGTCCAGTGAAGGGATCTTGGGGTTGGGGCGGTCGACTGTATCATTTCTGGAAAAGTTCCTCTGCAGATGTGGATATTCCTTGAATATGCGGTCAGCTTGAAGTTTCTTCACAGAGTTAAACTTCCTGAGGCCTTTCCAAGAATGACGCTTCAATACCTTCAAGTATTGGTTGTTGTTCATTGCAATGTTTCCAACTCTGTTTATCTCATCAGACAGATGTTGCATCTGGCGTTGATTTCCTTCAATGAAGTTTTCAAGCAGCTGTTGGTTGCGAATGGCAACCTCAAAGTGGTACACTTCTTTCTGGAAACGCTTCGACATATTTCGCTCATTGATGTGCTGTCTGACTCCTACATATGTTGCAAATGGGTCATTTGGCCGCCTGAAGATATTCATTGTATCGCGGACCGGAGGGCAGAACAGCTTCGGGTGATGCTTCGCAGTGTAATCTTCGCTGCGTCCATGGTTGAAAATGGCTTGCAGCCAAGGAGCATATGGCTTCAATTGATTAACCAGTTCAGCAGCTTGTACCATGTATCGAAGAAAACAATCCTCGAAGTCAAACACATGTCCATGAGTGAGCTTCATTAGAGCATGACGAGTTGGGTACAGAATATTGGATTCTTCATTCGCTGTACTGAGAGGCATCAGGGAGTTTGACAGTATGTAAAACCATGTCTTCGAAATGAACACCAGATGCTTCGGGCGAATGTTTTCTGGCATGTGATCTCCAGTGACTTCGGGATCCAATAGGGATGCGAATTCAGCTTCAGTGGGATCCGGTAACATGTGAACTTTTGCAAGTTCTCCCGTGTGTCTTGGGATATTCACAATTTCCATGAATTCTTCGGAATGCATCCTGAACACCTTCCCTTGTATCATCCATTCAAGAATCCATGTGCTAGTGTCTTCTGGTGTTCCAGATACATAAAGTGTGGCATAGAATTTCTTCACTAGCTCTGAATTGAATGGAGTTTCCATGGAAAATAATCCAGTCAAGTTCTATGCTTCGATGGTTTCCACTATGTTTTGGAAGCACGTTGCAGAAGCTAGACTGTGCATGTCCAAGTACTTGTGTCTGAAGAGAACACCTTTCTGGCAGTAAAGCTTCGTGTACAGGATTTGCTGCTCGGCGGTCCAGAATCAAAGATCATCAGCAGTTCTTGGTGAATCATATGGACTAGTGCCAAAGAATCGAAGTTTCTTGCGATGAACTTCAATATCGAACTCAGGACCATGCCTTGAAGAAGTTCCTTCTCCCAGGAATATGGGAAAAGTCTCTCTGGGATAGAGAGAGTCCAACTGTGTGTCTTGAGCAGGAATGCAATGCCTTCGTGCATATGTGATTCGCCTCTGCGGTTGAGTGACGATTGCCAACTCATTTGCTTCGGCTTTGGCTTCTGCATTGGCTTCAGCATTAATAGCTTGATCTTGAGCTTCGCCTTGTTTGTCTTCAGACTCCTCAGCAGAGTGAGCTGAAGAGTAATCCTTATCAGGGATGGCTTGATGGGGTGGAGAGGGTTCTGGTGCAAAATTGTCTTGAGCAGATGGTTGTGGAGCAGGTTGAGGTGGAGTAGGAGTTGGAGCACGGGGTGGAATGACTTCGGGGGCGGATGGCTTCGATGTGGGTTTGCCAAGCTTGATGATTCTGCATCGAGGAGGCAATGCCTTTCTAGGGGCCTTCTTGGTCGGATGAGAGCTCACCTCATCAGCTTCTTCAGTGTCAGCAATGAGTCGTCTCTTCCTAGGTTGCAGCTTGGGAAGAGGTGAAGCTAATTGCTTGACCATGGCTTCGCGCTTCTTTGAGTCAAGAGCCATGACTGAAGCATTGTGAGTCTTGCAGCATTCTTCAATGGCAGACTTCAACTTGTCTTGAAAGACTTGAATACTTTGCTTCGTTTGTTCATTAACAATAGCAATCTTCTTCGAAGCAGCTGAGGCTTCGTTCTAGAAATCCTCATCAGATTCTTCATCTGCTCTCTTTTGGAATTTCAGGATCTTTGCAGTTTCTGATCTATCCCTTGAATGCAGATCTCTCAGCTGATTGTACAAAGTTTCGACCATGGCAGAAAGATTTGGTGAAATGTAGATATTCCCAATATCCACAGCTTGGGGATTTACAGCTTTCGCAAGCTTACAGTATATCTGACTCAGACCCAGTCAGTCCCAAAGTTCACCTTCCCTAGCATCCGGGAAGTTGTGCTCACTATGTTCAGCTTCAACTTGGGCTTCGGGAACAGGAGCTGCGACTGGCTTCGGGGGAATTTCCTTCGGTGCCATGTCCACAGCGGCTTCCTTTTGAGCGGCCCTGGCAGCTTTCTCAGCCTTCTTCGTGCGAAGGATATCCAGCTGAGCTTGGCGTTTGGCTTCAGCTTCAGCAAGTTGTTTGGCTTCGGCGGCAGCCTTAGCCTCTTGTGCTTGAGCTTCAGCTAGCTTGCGTTTCGCTTCAGCTTGCTGGTTCGCCTCGGCCAGCTCCTTCCTTTGCTTTTCAAGATCAGCTGCTTCTCTTTCAGCTTTCTCTTTCTCTTTTGCTTCTTTTTCAGCCTTAGCTTTGGCTTGAGCTTCGGCGTGCAGACGTTCAGCTTCAATGCGGTCTCTCTTCCGCAATTCAGCTTCGGACAGCTTCTTTGTGCAAACCTCGGCAAAAGTCTGACCAGGCTTAGCCACAGTTGCCTTCGGCTTCGGAGCTTTAACTTTTTCTGGAGCTTTGGCTTCGGGGATGGCAGCAGGCTTAGCCACAGGCTTTGCCTTCGGGTCATGCCGTTCCTTGGTCCTCTGCTCGGTTGGAACTGAACGGCGGGGAGGCTTAGAGGACAGAGGTGCCTCGACCACCAAGTTTGTCAAGTCAATGTTCCTCTTTGGAGCAGGAGGTGCTGTAGGTTCATGAGACTTAACACCCTTAGGAGCAGTTGGCTTCGCTCCAGCCTTCTTCTTCAGAGGCATCCGAATCAGTTTCTTCTTCGGACTTGGGGGGATGGGTGAGTGCTCTGACTCATCATCTGCTTCATCAGCAGGATCTTCATCGATCGAGTCTTCAAGCGGAGCAGCTGCTTCAGCTTCGTCATCTGCTTCGAGTTCAGCCTCCTCTTCTGAAGCAGGAGGGGGTGAATCACTCAGCTTCCGAAGCTTTCGCCTCTTCTGAGGCTTCGATGGTTCGGCTTCATAAAGCCCTGCAGCAGCAAGAGCTTTTGCCTTTTTCTCGTCTCGGATCCTCTTCTTCTCAGCCAGAATAGCAAGCCTTTCTTGCTCTTCAGGATAATCATTCGGAGACTTGAGAGAGTTTGGGTGCGGGACAGCCGGAGGCTTCGGGTAGTACTTCTTTTGGTTGGCTGCTGTGTACTGAGCGCACATGGCGGTGGTGTACTGATAGGGTGGACTGAAGGCGAATTGCATTGCCCACTTCCAAGTTGGAATGCTTTTATACTTGTACCACCTGATAGCCCAATATCTACGAATCTTTTGCAGTCGAATCTTTCTATCATGATCTGTTTCTTCTGGCGGGGTGTCATAGCCCATCTTGAGGCGAATGGCTTCGGGTATGCCTCGGGCATTATTTACTTCCTTAGTTTTGCCTCCTTTGCCCTTCTTCTTCGGTGGCTCTGGGTAATTTTCCAGTCCTTCAACAATCGGAGACTCATTCCCCATTGCAGCTTCTTCGTCAGACATCCTGTGAACAGAATCATAGACAAGAGGGAACCAGGGAGAGGGAATGAATAAGCACAGGCAAAGGTTTCGACCAAAACCAAAACAATTTGACAGGAGCCCAAATCAAACTCAGATTGGATGCAACTCTGTTTATGAATTTGGCTAGAACAAGTTCGAAAACAAGACCTAACCCAATCCAGTTCAGAGAACGAATCGTATCATGCGCACTGACCTGAGGAGATGGGATTGCTTAGATGCTAAGAACAGCTTTCCCAAGATGTAAAGTCCAACACGGATCAAATAGCCCTATAACAGAAATCAAAAACCCTAACAAAACTTAGATCCAAACCCTAGATGAAGAACACAGAGTACACGATTGGATCCAAGATGCTGTGCGTACCCTAACTTGGTGACGCATGGCGGCTACGGCGATGAAGGGCGGAGTAGTGCTCTGCGTCGACGGGGAAAGTCCACGGCGGCGGCGTTCCGGCAGTGAAGCGACGACGGCGACGACGAGGACGAGAGCGCTGCGGTTGCTCGAGGTGGAAGATGGAGAAGTCAGAGAGAATGAACGTGGGGGAACCGTTTCGCTGGGGAATCGCCTTAAATAGGCCTGACCTAGAGCGGTTACCAGATCAGATCGAACGATTCACAACGACTGACTCTTCCGATTCAATGGCTAAGATGAAGTGGCGTATCGCGAGCGTATCTCAACGACCCGAAAAAGACGGGGACTCAACGGCCGAAGAATAAGTCTTGACCGAGAGCAAAAACTTCGATAAAGTTGGAAACATTTGCTTCGGAACTCAATGATGCTCGAAGCAATATGCTTTCCGTTTCAATTGTGCTTATCATTCGAGATTGAAACGATTGGGTGCGAAACAGAATAGAGGGGGTAGGGTCCGAAACTTATCACTTCGACGAACAACATCGAAGCTAAAAGTGATAAGCATAGGGGAAAAAAGAAACGAATAAATAAAACAAACTAAACACAGAACAGAAAGCAACTGGCAAACGAAGCTAAACTTGGACGAAGGAAAACTCAAGCGAAACTAAACAAAAAGGAACACAAATGAAGGTGAATATATACAGTGAAAAGTTTCGATCTTACTGAACATTGTGTGAGTCTAAGATGTTGAGCTCACATCTCAATGCACAAAACCTTTTCTCGTCCAATGGCTTCGTGAAAATGTCTGCCAATTGATCTTCAGCTCTAACATGGCTAATCTCAATGTCTTCGCGCTGAACATGATCTCGAAGAAAATGATGACGAATATCAATGTGCTTCGTTCGAGAGTGTTGCACCGGATTGTGAGCAATCTTGATGGCACTCTCATTGTCACAAAGCAGAGGGATTTTCTTCACATAAATACCATAATCTTTCAGCGTCTGCTTAAGCCAAAGTATTTGAGTGCAGCACGAGCCAGCAGCAATGTATTCAGCCTCAGCAGTAGATATTGAGACACAATTATGTTTCTTTGAAGCCCAACACACAAGAGATCTACCAAGAAAATGACAAGTGTCTGAGGTAGATTTCCTGTCAACCCTATCACCAGCCCAGTCTGAATTAGAATATCCAATCAAATCAAATTGAGTGCCTTTGGGATACCAAAGTCCCAAAGAAGGAGTATGTGCTAGATATCGAAGAATTCGCTTCACAGCTATATGATGCGATTCCTTCGGATTTGCCTGAAATCGAGCACAAATACAAACTGATAGCATGATGTCAGGTCTAGATGCACATAAGTATAAGAGTGAACCTATCATAGACCGAAACTTTTTCTGATCGAAGAGTTTCCCTTTCTCATCTGCATCAAGAAAACCATTAGTAGGCATGGGAGTTCTAATGGTCTTGCCTTCAGCAAGATCAAACTTCTTCAGGCAATCCTTCAAGTATTTCTCTTGTGAAATAAAGGTGCCATTCTTCTGTTGTCGAATCTGAAGTCCAAGGAAAAACTTCAATTCTCCCATCATTGACATCTCATATTTCTTCGACATCATCCTTGCAAATTCTTCGCTGATCTCAGTGTTAGTACAGCCAAAAATAATATCATCTACATAAATCTGACACACAAATAGATCATTGTTATTTGATCGAGTGAAAAGAGTGGGGTCAGTTGTTCCTGGTTTGAAGCCTTTCTTCAGGAGGAAATCCTTCAGTGTTTCATACCAAGCACGAGGTGCTTGCTTCAGTCCATACAAAGCTTTGTGAAGCCTGTACACCATATCAGGATTCTTCGAGTCTTCAAAACCTGGGGGCTGCATAACATACACTTCTTCTTCTATTTCACCATTAAGAAAAGCACTCTTGACATCCATTTGATATAGTAATATATTTTTGTGGTTAGCAAAAGCAAGCATGACACGAATGGATTCGAGACGGGCTACTGGAGCATAGGTTTCACCAAAGTCAATGCCTTCGATTTGGGTGTAACCTTGTGCTACCAATCTAGCCTTATTTCTTACCACAATACCGTCTTCATCTTGCTTGTTGCGAAATATCCACTTGGTGCCAATAACGTTGTGCTTCGTGGGATCTGGCCTTTCAACAAGTGACCAAACCTTGTTCCTTTCAAATTGGTGAAGTTCTTCCATCATAGCTAATAACCAATCAGGGTCCTTCATGGCTTCATCATATTTTGAAGGCTCTAGCATGGAGACAAAAGAAAAAATTCCACAGAAGTTAGCCAGACAAGTACGAGAACGAGTAGTGGGACGACCTGGTTGATTAATATCTTCAAGGATCGAATCCACATCAACTCTTCTTCGAACTCGGGATAACGCAGTATCATTTGCTTCAGGCTCAGCTTCTACTTCAGGATCTGCATCAGCTTCGGGATCAGCTTCACCTTCAGCTTCAGCATTTCCTTCAGGATTAGCATTTCCTTCGTTCCTTTGACCTTCTTCGTCCTGTTCATCATTTACTTCAAGATGTTGATCTCCAGCGCCCCGGGCTATGTGTGGGAACATTGGACCATCATCATCCCTAACCACTTGACGTTGATTGGCTTCAACAGGGCGAATCTCACCAATAGCCATGGACCTTATTACTTCATCAAGAGGAGGTTCATCTAGATCATGAGGCAAATGCTCCTTTTGAGAGCCATTAGTTTCATCAAACCTTACATTCACAGTTTCCATAACTTTCCCAAAGTGAGAGTTATAGACTCTGTAAGTGTGAGAGTTTGAGCCATAACCTAGAAGAAAACCTTTATGTGCCTTAGGGGCAAATTTGGAGCTATGATTCATATCTCTAATAAAGCATGGAGCACCAAATACCCTAAGATATGAGACATTTGGTTTGTTACCAGTGATAAGTTCATGTGAAGTCTTCTTCAAGAATTTGTGAAGGTAAACCTTGTTGATGATGTGACATGCAGTATTGATTGCTTCGGCCCAGAACCTAATAGGAGTCTTGTATTCAGCAAGCATGGTTCTGGCCATCTCAATAAGAGTTCTATTCTTCCTTTCAACTACACCATTCTGTTGAGGTGTATAAGCTGCAGAGAACTCATGAGTAAAACCATAATTATCAAGAAAATCTTCAATATGAGTATTCTTGAATTCAGTTCCATTATCACTTCGGATATGCTTCAGAGATAATTCATATTCTGTTTGAGCTCTCTTAGCGAATGACTTGAAGATTTCAACCACTTTGCTCTTGTCATCCAAAAAGAAAACCCAAGTATAACGTGAGAAGTCATCAACAATAACTAGACCATATTTGTTTCCTCCCAGACTTGCATAATTTTGAGGACCAAAAAGATCCATATGAAGAAATTCAAGAGGACGAGTGGTAGTCATGATGGTCTTAGCTGAATGATGTTTCTTCGTAATTTTACCAGCTTCGCAAGCACTGCAGAGACGATTCTTATCGAATTTTACTTCGGTAATACCAATAACATGATTCTTCTTCACTAGGTTATGAAGATTTCTCATCCCTGCATGACCAAGTCTTCGATGCCATAACCAGCCAGACGAAGCTTTTGCCATTAAGCAAGTGGAAACAGCAGGGCCCGAAGAAAAATCAACAATGTATAGATCTCCCTTTCGGTAACCCTCGAAGACAAACGTATAGTCATCCTGTGAAAAGACAACACAACGCGAAGCAGAAAACAACACAAGCATACCCATATCGCATAACTTTGAAATAGACATAAGATTATATCCAAGTGATTTGACTAGCATAACCTTGTCAATGTGCTTATCCTTCGATATGGCAATCTTACCCAAACCTAACACTTTACCTTTGTTGTTATCACCGAAGGTAATGTACTTCAGAGAAGATTGAGATAGTTTTTCTTCGATGAACAACTCCTTGTCTCCGGTCATATGATTTGTACAACCACTATCCATGACCCATTCGGATCCACCGGAGACATAGCCCTGCAGAAGAATTAGTTCTTCTTAACCACCCACAAACGAGCAGGTGACTGAGAAGACATTGAAGCACTGGTCGAAGCAATATTAAATTGAACAGGAGTGTATTGCTTCGGTGAACCATCAAGCACACCATAAATGTAAGTCCTCTGTGAACGGTTAGCATAAGTATGAGCATATGCAATCTTAGTATGATTATTATGAGGACGATACGTGTGGCGACCAGTACGATAGTATTGCTTCTGCGGAACATTTGATTCGGTCACCAATGGATCATTTCTCGTCTCAAGAGAGTAGAAATGATTCGGTGGTACCGAAGACTTTCCCTGCATAGAATGGTTAGCAGGTAATTTTTCCACAAGTACTTTCTGCACCCATATCTGCCTCTTGTAAAATCCATTCTTTGGTGGAGTACCTACATACTCAGCTGAAACTTTTACCTGTTCATCTTTCATGAGTTTGTAGTCTGAATCAAGTGATTCATCCACAATGACTTTGTTCATTTTGCAGTCGAAACCTGAAAGGTTAGCAATATCAATGGGTTTCTCCTTAGCTAGAACCCAAACAGTCTTAGGATACTGTTCAGGCTCCCAGTATGTGCCATCAGGATTTATCTTTCTCTCGAAACCAACACCTTCATTCCTGGGATTCCTGTGAAGGAGGGCCTTCCTCAGGATATCACAGAGATATTGGTGTCCTTGCACACTTTTGAACATGCCTGTTTCAAATAAGTTTTTCAACCTGAGGAGTTCCTCGGTAACAGCAGGATTTTCCTCATCGGAGGCATTAGTATCATCAATAACAATAGGAGCTTTCCCTTTGGAAATAGTTTTTCTTCGTTCCAAACAATCCAAACAAGGTGATTCAGATTTATCAATTTCTTCAGAACCTTGTTGAGCCATGAGAGAGAGATTGACATTTTCCAATTCTTCATGAGCCTCTGTCAGTTTTTCAAGAGCCACTTTCCTCTGAAGAAATTCATAGGTAAGCTTCTCATAATCAACTGAAAGAAGATCATGCCGAGAGGATAATTCTTCAAACTTCTCCTTCAGAGCAGCATGCTCATTGGTTAAAGTTTGATTCTTCTCAATCTCATCGATCAACAACGTTTCTGACTTCTTAATGGTTTTGCTTAGTGAATCAAGTTCATCTTGTTGAATTGAAGCAATTTTAGCAAGTTTAGCATAGCTTATCCTAGTATCACTTTCACATGAGGAATAATCAGAAGTATCATAGGTTGACTTGGATGAAGATACCTTTGCCTTGGCCATGAAGCAATATGCAGGAGTTTCATCTTCACTACTGTTGTTGGTGAAGAATGAGCTCGAAGCATTGACTGAAGCATCTGCCAAAGCAAAAGCCAAACCAGCAACTCCATCTGATTTGGACCCTGAAGAAGACCTTGAGTCTTGTTCAGCTTCGGAACCAGAGGCTTCATCTTCTGAGTTCATCTCCTTTCCTAGATAGGCCTTGGCACGATGAGAGCTGCTTCGACGAGACGAATGAGTCTTCGACGAAGAACCCTCACGCTTCTTATGATACTTCTTCCTTTTATCATCATCAGAATCTTTCTTCCTTTCCCTTCTTGAACTGGAATCATGTTTCTTTGACTCATGACTTCTGGAGGATCTGTAAGGCTTCGATGAAGAGTCTCTAAGTGAATGCTTCAATTTGTTTTCAGCTTCCCACAGAGGGCAATCAGCAATGTAGTGTCCTGGTTTCTTGCACTTATAGCAGCAGTTGTCCTTCGATGGAGAGCTTTTTGAGGATGAACGGTGATAAGAATGACTTGAGCTTCTTGAAGGATAACTCTTCTTGAGTGAAGAAAAACCTTTTCTTTGAAAGCGATTGAAGCGTCTCATGATCAGTGCTAAATCTTTTCCAATGCTTGAGGGATCATCTGATTCGACACCTGAAGCAGAACTGACTTCGGGTGAAGAATGACGCGAAGATTTTGCTTTCAGGGCATGAGATCTCCTTCGAGAACCATTTATGTCACGTTTCTCTTCTTCTTCCATTTCAAAGGTAGTGAGTCTCTCAAGAACATCAGCAGCAACAAGACGTCTGTAATCAGTCCTTTCCTTGATCATCAGCACAATGTGATCAAACGAGTCATCCAACGAGCGAAGAAGAGTTCTCACAACAGAGTGAGGAGTTATGTCATCAGCACCGAGGGAAATCAATTCATTTGCAAGAGTTGTGAGTCTGCTGTAAATAGAACTGACTTTTTCACCCTCGTTTCTCTTGAAGCGATAGAATTTGCTTCGGAGAGTGTCAATTCTGGCATCTTTCTGGGTAGAAACACCTTCACCAATCTTCTCAAGATAGTCCCAGACACCTTTGGCAGTTGGAATATTCTTCACTTCATGATACTTTTCAGGTGTCAGGTGATTGGTGATGAAAACCCAAACTACAGAATCAAGATCAATCAGCGTTGCTTCTTCAGGGGTGATCTCCTTCTCATCAGCAACAGTGACTCCATACAAGACAACTTGCCAGGCAGTTGAGTTGATAGGCATGATATTTCTTTTCATCTTGTCCTTCCAGTACGGGTAGTCCTTCCCATTGAAAATAGGAATAGGTTCGCCAGAGCGAATAGCTGCGAAAGACATACTAGAAGACATACTTGAAAACACTCCAGGAGGTTAATCCAAATAAAGAGTGCCTAGCTCTGATACCAATTGTTAGATCAAGTATGTGATCAGAGGGGGAGGGGGTGAATGATCACTTCAAAATTTTGCATGAAACTATGAAGTGAAGCATAACTCAGCAACCGAAGACATTCAACAGAAAGGTAAAAATTGAAGCAGAACATGATTGAAGCAGAACATAGCGAATCAAAAGCATCGAATCAATTGCATTGAAGCAGATCACTGAAGCAATTGATAAACTGAATGTAAGTGCGGAAAGTAAAACGAACTCTTGACTCGGCGATGTTTATTCGACCAGTTCACACTCTGCAAAGTGCTACGTCTGGTTGGAGGGACTTGTGATTGAACACAGGAGCTAACCTCTCTCCGTCCGTTTCTCCACTGCACCAATCTCCTTGAGCTTGGTCAGTTCTTCACTCGTAGTTGATTATTGAGGAAATCACCGAAACCCTTGACAAACTGGACTTCGAGGCGACAATTACTCTTCTCTCTCTGAAGAACAACTCTCTAACCGTCTAGGAGAATTGCAGTTCTCCAAGATAAAAAGGCTAGCAAACTTCTTCCTAAGTCATAATGAATCAACTCAGATCAATAGGACTTATGCTTCGGTGGATGGGTTTTTGAAATGCTTCGGTGGGGTTTCTCTCTCTCTCTCTTCTGTAGGGAATCAATCTTGGAGCAGCCACCGACCAATGAGGGCGGGGGTGGCGTATTTATAGGTGGCAATCCCTAGGAGCGAAATGACTGAAGTGACCCGATGTGACAGCTTGACACCTGTCCCCAACGGTCATATTTCCAGTCACAGCGCAACTTTACTCGCGCTCCAAGTAAAGCTGAATCACAAACTTGGTTCTGCTTCAGGAGCCGAAAGAACAAAGTCTTCGCTGGTGAAGCATTACCTAGCTCACATGAGATTTCTTCAACTCTGGCTTCTCACTGTTTAAGATTCGATCTGAGTCTTTTCATCAAAACCTTCGGAGTACATTTACTAAACCCCTCTTGATAGTACGGTTTTTCCTATGACTCAAAGAAGTAAACAAAAGAACTACGCAAAAACAACTAAGTCATGCGCCATCTTGATCATCTTCTTCGATGAGACGTGCTTCAGGATTCCTTATCTTTTTAGGGGTCGACCTCCGTGATGAGCTTCACTCCAGAGGATGTGCTTCAGTAAAAGTATAAATCTTCGTTGAAGCTTTATCACCAACCTATGACTTCAGGAACCTAACCATATGTTTCACACTAGAAAACTTGTTAGTTCCTCTACTGTTTTGACCAACAATATCCAAAACTCATGGGGTTATAACTTTGCTCTTACAGTTGGGTTCTAACTTGTTATGAACAGAAAACAAAGCTAAAGAAAACTAAAAAGAAAACTAAAGAGTGAGACGCTCCAAGCATAACACATAATGCATGAAGTGATAAAAATATAGTGAGACGAAGGACGAACTGATGATTGTTGATGGCGAAGGGGATACACGGGGGCATCCCCAAGCTTAGACGCTTGAGTCTCCTTGAATATTTATTGGGTATACATGGGGGCATCCCCAAGCTTGATCATTTGATACTCCCGGATCTTCTTTCATCATCTTCCCTCGCACACTTGAAAACTCCATTCATACATAACTCATCATAAGTTGATTAGAGAGGTTAGTACCCTTAATAAAATAATTTGCCTCTATTGGAAATAAATATTTTATTGAAGGGCTACTGTTTCTCAAGATTACCAAAAAGTTTTTGCAAACAAACAGCTAGCGCAAGTCTTGCAAAAGTGAGGAAAGGCAAAACGTTGCAGAATCTGTGAAAAACATAACAGCGGGTAGTAAATAATTATTTCGGGGTAATTCTACAACTCAAATCAAAAACTCAGAACAGACGCTCGAAATCCAATTGTATGGAACATGCTGTCAAAACAATTCAGATCAAAAAGATGATCTGGTGATTTTAGGCGAATTTTTCCGTCCAAGGACAAAATCTGTTTTCTGGACAGCATGTCGCAACTTTTGAACTTTCTTGCAATCGGATGCTAAACTTGGCACAAATCTTGAAAATAAATATACAATGATGTTGCTAAAGTACTAAACAACCATCAGGACCACTACAACATAAGTAAAAAACATCTTGGGTAGCCTCCCAACAAGCGCTTCTTTTACGCCTTTAAGCTAGGCAGGAAGCAAAAATATCAAGTTTTATCAAGTGAAAGAGAATAGCTAGCCCGTGTAACAGACTGAAAAGGTAACTTAATATTCTTCCTAGGGAAGTGTTCCATCCCATTTTTGTGAGGGAATTAAAATTTATATTCCCCTCTTCCATGTCAACAACAGCACCAACGGTGCGAAGAAAAGGACGTCCCAAAATAATTGGACATAAAGGTTCACACTCTATGTCCATAATAGTGAAATCAACGGGAACATAGTTGTCATTGATAATGATAAGAACATCGTCGATCTTCCCCAAAGGTTTCTTTACGAAAGAATCAACGAGACAAACACCAATAGAACAAGGATCAAAAGATTTCAATTCAAACATATCATACATTCTTATGGGCATAACGGTGGTACTGGCTCCAACATCACATAAAGCATAGCAAGAGAAGTTATTTAATTTAATTTTAATCATAGGATCCCAACCATCTTCTAGCTTCCCAGGTATGGAGGCTTCTACTCTAAGCTTCTCCTCCCTAGATTTAATGAGAGCATTAGTGATATGCTCCGTGAAGGCAAGATTTCACGTGGTAGTGTGGGGGTCTCTAGAAATTTTGTGTAGTAAGCTAATAACTTCTGAGAGGGTGCAACTAACAAAATCAATGTAACTACTATCAAAGGTGGTAGTGGTGTCAACTAGGCTCACTTGTTTGAAATCCTCTATGTTCATAGGAGTTTCTTCTTCTATGGTTGAGGTAATAGCATCACCATTAACGGGTCCAATGGGATTAGGAGTGTGTTGGGTGCTAAGAGTTTGGGTATCCTCAACAACTTGGATAGTAGCAAAAGTGTGGTGTGTAGGAAGGCTCATAATTCTATCTTCTTCCTCTTTTTCTCTAGCCCATATTTCTTTAAGTTTGGCCATCATCCTAATGTTTTCATCAATTTGCAATTGGATATCATTGATAGGAGTGGCCTTCCTCTCCTCGAGGGGAGAAGTTCTAATTTTAAGCATTTCAATATCGAGGGCTAAGTTGTCTAACTTCAAAGAGAGATTATCTAATTTGTCTAATTTTTCCTCTAGACTCTTGTTGAAGGCTTTTTGGGCAGTGATAAATTCTTTAAGCATGCTTTCTAATTCAGAAGTGGAGTTCTTGTTGCTAGGATAAGTGTTGTTGTTCCATAGTTGTTGGATGGGAACGGTCTAGGATTGCTAGAAAAATTACCCCTATAAGAATTATTATTGAAGTTGTTTCTAGAGATAAAGTTCACATCTACTTGTTCTTGAGCAACCAAGGAATTTAAAGGAACATCATGAGGATCAATAGGAGATTGCTTGGTAAGTAGAGACATAATTAAATCAACTTTTTCAAATAGGGAGGAAATATCCTCGACAGAGTTTACCTTCCTACCTGTTGGAGCTCGTTCAGTGTGCGATTGGGAATAATTGGTCATCATCTCATCTAGGAGTTTTGTGGCAGCACCAAGTGTTGTTGACATAAAGGTTCCTGCCGCGGCTAAATCTAACAGGTTTCGCGAGGTAAAGTTCAAGCCTGCATAAAAAGTCCGGATAACCATCCAAGTAGTCAAACCATGTGTAGGGAATTTCTTAACAAGAGACTTCATTTGTTCCCAAGCTTGGGCAACGTGTTCATTATCCAATTGCTTAAATTTCATAATTTTACTCCTCAATTGGATAATTTTATCAGGTGGGTAGTACTTCCCAATAAAAGCATCCTTGCACTTATCCCAAGAATCTATGCTATTCCTAGGCAAGGATTGAAACCATAATTTAGCTCCTTCCCTCAAAGAAAAAGGGAAAAGCTTAAGATTAACAATATCACCTTCGACTTCTTTATACTTTTGCATATCACAGAGTTCAACAAAATTATTTAAGTGTAAAGCAACATCATCTCTAACAACGGAGAATTGATCTCTCATAACAAGGTTCAGCAAGGCAGGTTTAATTATATTAAGAGGTAGCTGAAGTAGCAGGTGTAGCAATATGAGTGCAGATAAAATCATTGTTGATGTGACTAGTGAAGTCACACAACTTAGTGTTTTCAGTGGAACCCATAGAAGAAGCAAGTGTGACAAACAATTTTTTTTGTGATTTTTGATAAAGGACGCGAAGATAAAAATTAAAAGGTAAACTAACAAGACTAAAAAGCAAAGGTAAAAGATAGCATGCAACTCTCCTATCTTGAAGATTGGAGTCCCCAACAACGACGTTGTAACGCCCCGGGTGTCACGCAACAGTAATCACCTTGTTAAAGGCCAAGTCATCTTGATTAGGCAGGTGATAATCACCTTTGACCATGGCCTATTCAAATTCAACCCAAATAAAAATTCCAAAACCATGTGGAAATAAAACCTTTCCAAAAAAAGATTAAACCAATTTTATTAAATGTCAATTAATCAGTAGGTCATAATAATATGGTAATAGATATTTATTAAATTACTTAAATGAATTAAATAAGTAAAAGAAGTAGCAAAATCACCATATTTAATCCTTTTTAAATAAAACAAAAACCCATATGATTTTATTATGCCACCAAACTTTTTGTGGCACTGTAATATCATGTAACACTAATATTTGAACTAGTTTCAAGTGTTACAAAAATCAACAACTAGCTAAAATAAAATAGAATTGTATGCAAATGAAAAATAGAAAAAAAAAGAATTAGAAAAAAGGGAAAGTGGCTAACTCCCGCCTAGGGCGAAGTCCAACCAAGCCCAACCCCCTCTCCCCCGTTTTCTTCTTCCTCGCGCTACAGGAACAGACCATGGAGGCCATGGCACCCGGTGCTGGATGCCGTCCCAAACGGACCCGTTCCCCTTCGCGTCGCTACAGTAGATCAGCGGGGATAAAATGGACCCGCCCGAGGAACCCTAACCCTAGAGCCCCCTCGCCCTTTTCATTTTCTTCACCACACCGAGCCTGCCATGGCCGTGCCTCCATGGCCACCGTGGCCACCATGCTCCCCGGTGCGGGATTTCTTGTCCAGGAGTTGTGCGGTGGGCGTCTTCATCACCTACTACGAAGAATCGAAACGGGACCCCCCTCCATGCCACACACGGTCGCCGTTCCTCTCCGCAGCCCCGCCGCTCACCGTCGTCCATTTCGGCCACGACGAGCCTCCCCCGAGCTCTTCTTTGCACATCTGCAGGACCCGGTGAGTAGCATCGTCTTCCCCCTCTGCTCCGGCTCGAGAAACGCCCCCAGAGCCATGAAATTGGTCATCGCGGCCGCGCCACCGTCCGCCATGGATACGCCCAAGTCGCGCATGCTCCCCTACCCCGCTCAATATTGCAGCTCGGCTGCAGCCGCGGCTGTACCCGCACCCGCCCGCGCGTAGACGCGCGCCCCTACTGGCCGGATTCGGCAGCCGTCGTGGCTGCACGCCCCGTGCCCATGGCCTCCAGCGCGCACCCCCTGCTCAGTCGCGTCGCACCGCCCGCCCCTGCTCGCGCCGCACGCTGAACCTCCCGCGCTCGACCAAGACCAGCCGCCCCGTGGCCGCGCACCCCCGCCGTGGCCCATCGCCGGAACGGCCGCACGGCCGTGGCCCTCGTTGACGGCGTGCACAACCGTCCGGCCATGGACAACCCCAGCCCCCATATTAAACACGGGATTAAAGAGATAACCTCCCCCCCCTGATAGTGGGCCCCTTCCCCCAATTAAGATTTTAAATAAAATAGAAATACCCTTGTGTCTATGATAAGTGGGGCCTAGACCCTGGTTAAGTTAAATTAACTAATGTAATCACCCCAATGAGTATGACAGATGGGCCCCATTGTTAATTGGTTTAATTAAAATGAGTATTATAAATTTCCAGAGAATGACATGTGGGTCTAGTGCCTCTAATTAATTTGTGAATTAAAATAAATGGGGATTAACCCTTGTGCCTATGACAGGCCTGGCCCACTGGTCAATTTTGACCAGTCAAATGTCCCTGTATTGATAATGGTTATTTAATAATAATACATAATTTCAGAAAATGATTAAAATGATTAAATCTTTAAAAATTCAATATCTTTTAAACCGGATCTCGAATCGAAAAACTTTATACATGAAAGTTGATCAGAAAAATACAACGAATGCGGATACGCTACCCGTACACCCACCACCCCCCCACTAACATATCGAACACGGGACATCCCCCCTCCGATTGCACTGTCCGGTAATTGTCCGGAGCCGGTAAAATTGCCGGTTAAAATTTCCGTTTCTTCTACAACGTGTAGCACCACGTTAGTTCACCTCTAGCTTAAAGTTTGCCATGTCTTGTATTTGTATTGCTATTATTGTCGTGTATTTATTGTTTCTTCCCCCTATTTTATTGTTCGGTAGTCCCGACGACCGCTGCCGTTGCCCCTGTGATCGACTACGTCGGCGACGACCGTACCTCTACTACCGAGCTTCCAGGCAAGAAGAGCCATTTTCCTTGCCTATATATCACCTATCGTTTCTGTACTTTTCTTGCACTAGGCATTGCTACTGCTGCTGCTACGTTACAATCCTATTCTATTGTATAGCCTATTTTTGTCACCCGTTGATGTACCCTCCTTTGTCCTATGCTGCCTTATAAATATATATAATATTGAGTATTGAACCCTACGCATTGTTAGCTAGGTTTAGAATAGCGGGCCATGATCACTCTGGTGAGTGAACGCGGATTACAAAATATTATAACTGCAACAGGTACGGATAAATGCAGACGTCCTAGGGAACCTACAACGGCGAGACTCTGCCGAGTCGCTTCGAGTTTGACTTACGAGTGGATGGACTCGTATTTCACTCTCGTCGGCTCAGTAGCGTAGCATCACTGGGATGATACGAGGGTATTCCTCTTTAGTTCATTCCGCTGGTGTCTCGGCACCACCGGGGTGATACGAGAATATTCCTCTTTAGTTCATTCCGCTGATGTCTCGGTCGAACCTCTCCAAGTGTACCATTGAGGGTGATTCCTCCTGGTTTCACTTGATGGTAGGCACTCGAATCAACTGGTGTCCTTACAAGTAAGGAGTCGGGTGACCCAACGGTGCCCGCGCAGGGTATCTTAGCGGAACGACAGGTCAGGTGTATTCCACCGGTGTGCGGCGGACCTGGTACTGTTCGTGGCCGAAAGATATCCTGTTGTACGAAAGTCGAGCTCTTCGGAGCAAACGCGAGACAAGGTAAGGAGACAGTTCACCTTGTTGGTAACTGCAGGAGTTGGTGGCACGACAGGGCAGGCACCGACGTTACTGGTGGTCCTGGCTGCTGTCGTTGTCCGTGACTCACCCAGATAAGGCACAACGATAACGGTTGTCCCGACAGAAAATTAGTAAAATGCTTAACGGTTCAGGTGGATGACTTGAGTGGGTCGACGTGCCCTATACGCACTACCTCCACGTGGGATTACGATGTGGGCCCTCCGCATTGTGGTCTCGTTTGAAAGCTCTGAAAGACGTCCAGTTCAGCATTGCGGCAGGGACGGATCGCGCTGCGGCGCTGGAATTCACCCTCCTCACAACGACCCGGAGAGCGAGGGGTGATAGGCCCATGACCCCCTTGCCCTTAGGGCTGTAGACCGACGGAGACCTCTCTGATGAGACGTAGGTTGGGCCTCGGCGTGTCGGATAGCCTCGGTGGGGCATTCCCTAACAAGGTGTACGCCACCCTGGAAATCCGAGCGTGTAGGGTAACAGTAGTGCAGCCCCTGCAGGGAAGATAATCTATTCGAATAGTCGTGTCCACGGTAACAGGACACTTTATGCTGAAGCCAGAGCCTACTACTACAAACTATTACTATTAAACTGTTGGTTCCGGTTTCTCTTCCTCGCAGGGAGTCGAGGAAGGGAACTCGGAGGCATATATAATTTTTAATTATTACAACTTACTATTAAACAGTGCTGCAGCAACTTCTGCTGCATTGTTACTACTTTCATGCTATTGGACTGTTGGCTATTCTCTTCTCATGTTGCAAGACTCGTCGGAAGATGCTAGTCTTCGTTAGGCCTAGCTTCTCTTCCTTATTCTGATTTCTACCTTGCAGTCCACTATATACAGCCTCCCCTTTCCATTTGATACAAATGCATAAATGCTTAGTAGCGGACGTAAGACTCGCGGGTATGCTAGATACTCACCCTTGCTTTATTTCCCCCTTTTTGTTTTGCTTGATCGGCCGCTGCAGTCGACGTTGGAGCCCTGGAGCAGGAGATCCCCTATGTCGACCACCGCAACATATAGATCCCCGATGCCTTCTACGACGTCGAGTTCCCCTTTGACCAGGAGTAGTTTGGAGGTTACCAGGCAGGAGGCCTCGCCTTTTCGATCGTTGTTGATATTTGTGCTAGCCTTCTTAAGGCAACCTTGTATCCTTGTGTCTGTACTCAGATACTATTTCTTTCTCTAACTTTGTGCTCTCGAGCTGTTGTATTCGAGCCCTCGTGGCCCCTAGCTTGTATTAAACAGCTTGTATTATTTTATTTGTAGAATTGTGTTGTGATATCTCACCGTGAGTCCCTGATCTCGATCGTGTACCTTGCGTGTATGTTTACTGTACACGACTTGATTTTGGGGGCGTCACAAGTTGGTATTAGAGCCGACTACCTGTTGGACACCCCTTCCAACTCCTTGGTCGAAGTCGAGTCTAGTCTCTGCAAAAACTACTTTACTAACAGTGCCGTGTGGCTTATCGGCCCACGTCGCCAACTAGGTGGTATTAGGATCCTTTTTCTCCGCACCTTTACTCTGGGACTTTGACCTCTCTCCTCTTCGGGTTAATGATTTTTGCTAACACTAACTTTAGGTTCTCGTACCTCCTTCCTTCCGGAGAGCCCTGCAGTCCAAATGGTCGCTTACTTCGCCAGAAGATGTCAAAGATACTCTCCGATAAATTCCCGAGACCATATGTGTCGATACCTTGACAATTCCCTGCCATCGATAAGTCCGTATGTATAACCACATACACCTTCCTTTCATCCATTCAATCCCAGTTTCTCTTGTGTTCACAAGATGCATCGAATTACTTTCCGTTGTTACGCTCATCATTTGAGCCTACTACCTTGCCGCTTCTTTTCACCCTGCGGATAATTCCTCACATTTATCGAGGATCCGTTCATCCTAAGTGGTTCTTGTGATTCCCAAAATATTTTGAAATACTATTCGATCTCACGACAATCCTCGGCATCCTACTGCTTTGGAGATTCTTCTTACCTGCTTGCACTATGATCAATCCCGTTTGACTTGTAGTATTTGATGAACTCCCTTGGCATTGCCATTCTGATCGGTCGAATCATCGTGTGTGCTAGTGCACGCAATCATCAGTTGATCCCTATGAATTCATTCTTTCGGCTCAGACATCATTCCGAACATGAGCTAGATATCGGTAAATCAAAACTTGATTGATTGTCCGTTTAATTCCATTTAGCTTACTCATCTTTTGATTGGAGCGTCTGCTTTCGATCCTTCTTTCTGGAAATCATAATTCCTTTCAATTGAAGCATCGGAATATTCAGCTGCTTCTGCCATCTGATGCTCTTGTATTCTTTCTACTTATGCTTGAGTACCGATACTCGCACTAGGCTCTTTGTACGTCGTTTGACCTTTTTGGTGGATTACTACATGTCATCTCCTTGTGCCCTAAATCATTGACGAGCTTCCCCTGATACGAAATGCCGTTGGAGAACGATATATTCTGGTCCGTGTCATCATCCTTTTGCTTTCAAACTTGTATCTCTTGTTCTTGTTGTTTGTGTATAGATTCGTAAAATGTCCCTATGGGTTGTATCTATGCTTCATCCATGTGTGTGAACCCATGAACTTCTACGGGTCTTACTCTACTGGTGTTATGTCTTCGAGTATTACCCCTGGTATATCGAGGATAGCATGCCTTTGCACTACATCTTATGAATTGTGATGAAATAATGCCTATCCCTGTCATAGCCATTTCATGGTCCTGGGTTGTTGTCAACCGGGAATACCGAATACTTTTTCTTCACCATTCCTTTTGCTTGATGTCATCGTTGTTCGATTGTATTTTCTTGAAACCTTTTGACATGAAGTGTCGTGCTCATCATCAACATTTTGACGTCTCTCATGTGTCTATTGAATTCATGATGAGAATCATCATCCTTTCCCCTCGATGATTTGTGTTATCATCGACAACCTTCTTTGACTCCCCCACCCCGCCAATACAAACTTGGTCATATATCTTGCTCTGCTTTCCCTTGGGAAAGATATACACGTGATACTTGTGTATCATTACATTTTCCCCTCTCATTGGTATGTTTAACCTTTCTTTTAATATAAATTATCCGAGAAGTGATAATTCCCTGCTGATGTAAACACTTCGGTGCACTACTTTGTCCGTACAACCTGTTACGATAGTTGATGACTTTTCGGTGACCACCGATGGACGAGAACTTTGCCTACTGGTCCGCCTCGTCTTAACGATCAGAAAAACGGTTCTCTTTGTCCCTCACCCTTGGTACCGATGTTGTTGCCGACATAGCTAACAAGCTGTTCTCTGACTTACCTTGCAACTTGATCGTATTGTTTGTCACCACCCTTCGTATTTCAATGTGGGCCCATAACCCACAGTTCCACAGGATCGAAACCTGACTCTCTTGTACCTTTCTATTCTCGAGGTTATTCCTCTTTCTTGACCTCGTATGCTACTCACGAGTCCCCTACCTTGTGATATTCAGTTCGATATCAGACTCAGTGCTTATGCCGGATGCTCTGGGGCCCTTTTTCATCGTCTGTCATCGGCATCGAATGCCTGCCTATCCGCTTGAAACTTCTCTTACCTTCCTTTATTTTATCTTCATGTATTTCCCTGAGTTTAAACTCAAGGGATACTCTGTACCTCATTTCCTCGGAATGCCCCGGTTGATTAACCTTGTGTCGATTCGACCCCTAAGTGTCCCCTCCTAGCCTATCCGTAGGTACGATGAAGACCCTGAAGGAAGGATGACAACACGTCGAGATGCACCGATACAAAGAAATGAAGACGCCAACGTGAAGGATTACCTTCTTCGAGAAGGACAACAAGTACTAGAAGAATCGTTAGCATATGAAACCAAAGCTTTACCCCTTTCACTACCTTTAATTCTCGGGACGAGAATTCGTTGTAGTGGGGGAGATTTGTAACGCCCCGGGTGTCACGCAACAGTAATCACCTTGTTAAAGGCCAAGTCATCTTGATTAGGCAGGTGATAATCACCTTTGACCATGGCCTATTCAAATTCAACCCAAATAAAAATTCCAAAACCATGTGGAAATAAAACCTTGCCCAAAAATGATGAAACCAATTTTATTAAATGTTAATTAATCAGTAGGTTATGATAATATGGTAATGGATATTTATTAAATTACATAAATGAATTAAATAAATCAAAGAAGTAGCAAAATCACCATATTTCAATTTTTTAAATAAAACAAAAACCCATATGATTTTATTATGCCACCAATTTTTTTGTGGCACTGTAATATCATGTAACACTAATATTTGAACTAGTTTCAATTGTTACAAAAATCAACAACTAGCTAAAATAAAATAGAATTGTATGCAAATGAAAAATAGAAAAAAAGAATTAGAAAAAGGGAAAGTGGCTACTCCCGCCTAGGGCGAAGCCCAACCAAGCCCAACCCCCTCTCCCCCGTTTTCTTCTTCCACGCGCTACAGGAACAGACCACGGAGGCCATGGCACCCGATGCTGGATGCCGTCCTCGATGGACCCGTTCCCCTTCGCGTCACTACAGTAGATCAGCGGGGATAAAATGGACCCGCCCCAGGAACCCTAACCATAGAACCCCCCCTCGCCTTTTCATTTTCTTCACCACACCGAGCCTTCCATGGCCGTGCCTCCATGGCCACCGTGGCCACCATGCTCCCCGGCGCGGGCTTTCTTGTCCAGGAGTTGTGCGGTGGGCGTCTACATCACTAGCTAGGAGGAATCGAAAAGGGACCCCCTCCACGCCGCACATGGTCGCCGTTCCTCTCCGCAGCCCCGCCGCTCACCATCATCGATTTCGGCCACGACAAGCCTCCCCCGAGCTCGCCTTTGCACATCTGCAGGACCCCGGTGATCAGCATCGTCTTCCCCCTCTGCTCCGGCTCGACGAACGCCCCCAGAGCCATCAAATTGGTCGTCGCGGCCGCGCCACCGTCCGCCATGGATACGCCCGAGTCGCGCATGCTCCCCTACCCCGCGCGATATTGCAGCTGCGGCTGTACCCGCGCCCGCTCGCGCGTAGACGCACGCCCCTGCTCGCCGGATTCGGCCGCCGTCGTGGCTGCACGCCCCGTGCCCATGGCCTCCAGCGCACACCCCCTGCTCAATCGCGTCGCACCGCCCGCCCCTGCTCACGTTGCACGCCGCACCTCCCGCGCTCGACCAAGACCAGTCGCCCCGTGGCCGCGCACCCCTGCCGTGGCCCATCGCCGGAATGGCCGCACGGCCGTGGCCATCGTCGACGGCGTGCACAGTCGTCCGGCCGTGGACAACCCCAACCCCCATATTAACCATGGGATTATAGAGATAACCCCCCCTGACAATGGGCCCCCTTCCCCCAATTAATCTTTTAAATAAAATAGAAATACCCTTGTGTCTATGACAGGTGGGGCCCAGACCCTTGTTAAGTTAAACTAACTAATGTAATTACCCCAATGAGTATTACAGATGGGCCCCATTGTTAATTGGTTTAATTAAAATGAGTATTATAAATTTCCAGAGAATGACATGTGGGTCCAGTGCCTCTAATTAATTTATGAATTAAAATAAATGGGGATTAAACCTTGTGCCTATGACAGGCCTAGCCCACTGGTCATGTTTGACCAGTCAAATGTCCCTGTATGTATAATGTTGATTTAATAAGAATAATAATAGATAATTTCAGAAAATGATTAAAATGATTAAATCTTGAAAAATTCAATATCTTTTAAACTGTAACTCGGATCGAAAAACTTTATACATGAAAGTTGATCAGAAAAATACAATGAAAGCGGATACACTACCCATACACCCACCACCCCCTCTAACATACCGAACACGGGACATTCCCCCTCCGATTGCACTGTCTGGTAATTGTCCGGAGCCGGTAAAATGGCCGGTTAAAATTCCCATTTCTTCTACAACGTGTAGCACCGCGTTAGTTCACCTCTAGCTTAACGTTTGCCATGTCTTGTATTTGTATTGCTATTATTGTCGTGTATTTATTGTTTCTTCCCCCTATTTTATTGTTCGGTAGTCCCGACGACCGCTGCTGATGCCCCTGTGATCGACTACGTCGACGACGACCGTACCGTTACTACCGAGCTTCCAGGCAAGCAGAGCCATTTTCCTTCCCCAGATATCACCTATCTTTTCCGTACTTTTCTTTCACTAGGCATTGCTACTGCTGCTGCTACGTTACAATCCTATTCTATTGCATAGCCTATTTTTGTTGCCCCTTGATGTAGCCTCCTTTGTCCTATGCTGCCTTATAAATATATATAATATTCAGCAGTGAACCCTGTGCATTGTTAGCTAGGTTTAGAATAGCGGGCCGTGATCACTCTGGTGAGTGAACGCGGATTACAAAATATTATAACTGCAACAGGTACGGATCAATGCAGACGCCCTAGGGAACCTACAACGGCGAGACTCTGCCGAGTCGCTTCGAGTTTGACTTACGAGTGGACGGACTCGTATTTCACTCTCGTCGGCTCAGTAGCATAGCATCACTGGGGTGATACGAGGGTATTCCTCTTTAGTTCATTCCGCTGGTGTCTCGGCACCACCGGGGTGATACAAGAATATTCCTCTTTAGTTCATTCCGTTGATGTCTCGGTCGAACCTCTCCAAGTGTACCATCGAGGGTGATTCCTCCTGGTTTCACTTGATGGTAGGCACTCGAATCAACTGGTGTCCTTACAGGTAAGGAGTCGGGTGACCCAACGGTGCCCGCGCAGGGTATCTTAGCGGAACGACAGGTTAGGTGTATTCCACCGGTGTGCTGCGGGCCTGGTACTATTCGTGGCCGAAAGATATCCTATTGTACGAAAGTCGAGCTCTTCGGAGCAAACGCGAGACGAGGTAAGGAGACGGTTCACCTTGTTGGTAACCACATGAGTTGGTGGAACGATAGGGCAGGCACCGATGTTACTGGTGGTCCTTGTTGTTGTCGTTGTCCGCGACTCACCCAGATAAGGCGCAACGATAACGGTTGTCCCGACAGAAAATTAATAAAATGCTTAACGGTTCAGGTGGATGACTTGAGTGGGTCGACGTGCCCTATACGCACTACCTCCACGTGGGATTACGATGTGGGCCCTCCGCATTGTGGTCTCGTTTGAAAGCTCTGAAAGACGTCCAGTTCGGCATTCTGGCAGGGACGGATCGCGCTGCGGCGCTGGAATTCACCCTCCTCACAATGACCCGAAGAGCGAGGGGTGATAGGCCCATGACCCCCTTGCCCTTAGGGCTGTAGACCGGCAGGGACCTCTCTGAGGAGCCATAGTATGGGCCTCGGCGTGTCGGATAGCCTCGGTGGGGCATTCCCTAACAAGGTGTACGCCACCCTGGAAATCCGAGCGTGTAGGGTAACAGTAGTGCAGCCCCTGCAGGGAAGATAATCTATTTGAATAGTCGTGTCAACGGTAACAGGACGCTTTATGTTGAAGCCAGGGCCTATTACTACAAACTATTACTATTAAACTGTTGGTTCCGGTTTCTCTTCCTCGCAGGGAGTCGAGGAAGGGAACTCAGAGGCATATATAATTGTTAATTATTACAACTTACTATTATACAGTGCTGCAGCAACTTCTGTTGCATTGTTACTACTTTCATGCTATTGAACTGTTGGCTATTCTCTTCTCATGCTGCAAGACTCATCGGAAGATGCTAGTCTTCGTTAGGCCTACCTTCTCTTCCTTATTCTGATTTCTACCTTGCAGTCCACTATATACAGCCTTCCCTTTCTATTTGATACAAATGCATAAATTCTTAGTAGCGGACGTAAGACTCGCGGGTATGCTAGATACTCACCCTTGCTTTATTTCCCCCTTTTTGTTTTGCCTGATCGGCCGCTGCAGTCGACATTGGAGCCCAAGAGCAGGAGATCCCCGATGCCGACCATCGCAACGTGAAGATCGCCGATGCCTTCTACGACGTCGAGTTCCCCTTTGACCAGGAGTAGTTTGGAGGTTCCCAGGCAGGAGGCCTCGCCTTTTCGATCGTTGTTGATATTTGTGCTAGCCTTCTTAAGGCAACCTTGTATCCTTGTGTCTGTACTCAGATACTATTGCTTTCGCTAACTTTGTGCTCTCGAGCTGTTGTATTCGAGCCCTTGTGGCCCCTGGCTTGTATTAAACAACTTGTATTATTTTATTTGTAGAGTTGTGTTGTGATATCTCACCGTGAGTCCCTGATCTCACTAGTAGGAAATAGCCTACTGCTGGCGTACGGTATTTTACTACCGCTAGCGGGCAGGCGTAAGCCAGCGTTGTCCCGCCAGTGGTAACAGGTACCGCTGGCGTACAGTTTGTACGCCAGCGATAGCTTCAGTTACCGCTGGCGCACGAAACCTTTGACCGCCAGCGATATAGTCCAGTTCCTCTGGTGTACTAGTTTGCCCGCCAGTGGCTAGGTACCTGTCCGCCAGTAGTATTTTTTCTGGACTAGGTCCTGTCCGCCAGCAAACACTTATCTGTACGCCAGCAATATGTTTTCTGGTATTATATTTTTTGCTGAAACTTGTTATATTCCAGCAATACAAAAATCAAATATTTTCAGTAACATGCCAACAGTACAAATACATAGAATACATAGGTTCAAATATAGAAGAGTGATGAAATATTGTTACATCGCATTACTAACCAAAATAGACAAGTTGTAATGGCATTACACATTGTATCACACATAGATCACAAAGACGAGTTGGGAGTTTCATCACATATTGTATCACACATAGATCACCTACATTGTATCACACACAACTACATCTCGATCGAATTGATAGTGTCATCTAATAACTACAATCACATACAAGAGAATGGTAAAGATGATGAGCAAGAAGGGGATCACGAGGAAGTTGGACTTCATCCGGTGGTTTTTCCTCTCTTGCCCTTGCCGGTAGTTCAAGTACCGAGCTTCTGCCTCCGCTTTACTCTTGTAGCTCTTGTAGTTGTTGCCCTTATACTTGTTCACTTACTTAAAACAATCTTCCCAGTGCTCATAGACTCCTGGAACGCTACCTTCGTACACCACATACTACTTCTTCATCTATAAAAGACATATATAAATATTAACCAAGATAGTTAAAAAGGAAGATGTGTGTACATTCATGCATTATAAAAGAAAACTTAGTTCAATGTAAAACTAGCTACATGTCCATCATGCATAAAAGAAGACTTAGTTCATGCATCATGTAATACGTACACAAGTTCAACATGAGATAAAGTTGACAACACATGTTCATCGATTGTTCGAAAAAAACTAGCTACATGCATAGAGAACACACCCTCTCACTTCTTGCTTGGCTTCGGCTTCGACTTCGGCTTCGTCTTCAATGGAGGAAACGGGAGACAACCTTGCAATGAGTTGAACGATCTGTCATCGCCATGTTGATGTAAGCGGGCTTCTATTTCAGCGTTAGGTGGTGGATGATGACTGTAGAATAACAACCCATCGCTATGTATGACATCCATGGTGATCGTCCGCGCGATCATTTGCTGAATCCGGCCGAACTCTTGTCTTATTTCGGCATCGGAGGACTCCGCCAAGGTATCGCACCATTTTGCGAGAGACGACGAATATTGTAGTCGTTGTTCATCCTTTATATACTCTCTCATATGATAGATGACGTACCAGGCCTCCCTCGTACTGCCTGGCGCCTGCTTGATGCAGGCGAACTCAATTTTATGTATGAATGTGTACTTTCCTCGCCTTTGATTTTTTGTTTTTATGATGCCCTCCCTATAAGAGTAGCCAGTGAGAGCATCATCTAGAACATCTTTGATTAGCTTGTAGTCTTTTTAATTCTGATGACTCCCCGAGTCGAGATATATGGCAAGCGAGTCTTTCGTCTCCAGAGCGATGAGGGTGCCGTATTGGTTGCTACACAAAATAGTTCGTGGTTCAAAGAGATTATCAGCCTCAGATTAGTTTAACGATAGGAAATTTACTAAATCATGTTACGGCTGCAAGCGAGAATGACTTACTCAGGAAAGTAAGGCATGAGAAATATGTTCTTGGAGGGATGATCCACGAAGAAATCTTCGATGTACTTCGTTGCCGCTACCTTACCCTTAGGGTTGTTCAAGAACATTTCTTGCATGTAGAAGGGGTCCATTATAGCGACATTCGGGGTATTCTCTTTGATGAGCTGGTGAGCCAAGCTGAGCGCAACCAGGCGGACCATGGATGGGTGGAGCGCATTCATGTGGAACATGTCAAAGATGTCATTAAACCTCAAGAAGAACAAGTCCCCTGGGTATTGATCCACAAAGCCCAAGCCCTCCGGTACCTTTCCTATGAAAAGCGGGTATGTTGGATTGTCATCATTGGCAAGATTCGACTCCACATAGAGAACAGAATTATGGAGGCTCCTCATATCCGAAGTGACGATTTCTAAAAATTTTGGCGGCAACATAGGTTTACCCAACTCATGGATCGGATGCCATTTTATGATGGGTACCTTGTCCTGGACCCGTACCGGCTTCATACACCCCTCCACCGGCTGGCTGCTGGAGTCAAAGGCACGTTTGTTAATTCTTTTCCGCCCCGTCGTCTTCCTGCTACGCTGCACAACTGAATCTTGGAGCGCCTCTTTGAGTGTGTCTTGGCTGAGACCAGCTGGATCACCAGGGCTGAAGGGGGCTGCTTCTGGCGCTCCTTGAGAAGAGAATAGACGCCTCGAGCAAAATTTCTCTGTCTGATCTGCGCGGCAGGAGGGAGGACCCTGGCTCGGACCGGCGACTTGTGTATCATCAAGAGGACCCTCGCTGGCAGCAGGTAATACTTCCTCGTAATCAACGAGGAAGTCTTCGACGTGAGCATCCTTGTCGTCGTGATCAAGATCCGCAGGTTGAGCAGCAAAGGGCTCGTTTTTCTGTGGGGTGGTGAAACAAGAGTCCACATGAATCAGTTCTTTAGGCCATAGCATGGGCCAAGACAAGCATTGTTCGAGGTTACACTCGCTATCGGCTTCGAGGGGTTGAGTCGGAGGATCCAAATTGGAGCAACCCGGAAACACCCTGTCCAATGCAACCCTAAACATGGTATCGGCCATAGGCACTGTGTGGAACACATGGTTAAGTGGTGCCACGATACGTGCCTTTGCCACGTCCTTCAGCTCATTGTTAACTTGTAATAGCAATGTGCATCCCACCTCATCGGCCTGCGAAAACATGTAAGGCGTTAGAGAGGGGCAAGCAAGCGCAAATTAAACTAGTCGAGACTTTTGCGGCGCTTATTTACCGTCAAGGCGTTGAGCTCGTCTAATGAGGAAGCACCGCGGACGGCCGCCGGCGTGTAAGAGATGGAAGGGCTGCTACGAGGCACTGTGCCGGCCGGCGATTCATCCCTCACACCTTGTGGTGTGTTGCCGGTCGCCGTCGTATTCTCCACAATAGGCGGCTCATTATTCGAGCCGCTGGCACCTAAGGTGATCACTGGGAGAGGCCCTTGTCGGCCTCTGTCGATCCATTCCGCAATCGACTTCATCATGGTAGGAAGGAGGTCGTTGACCGTCTGTGTCACTTGCGCCGAGATTATGTTGGGCATCTCAGCTTTCACGGTCTCCAATTCTTCCCTCACATTCTTCTCTTCGTTCTTCTTCCTCTCCTTTCGTGCCTCCTTGGTCTCGGGGTAGTAAAATGAATGTTTGTGACTGAGTCCGGCGCCCACCACACGGCCACGATGCGGCGACGCTGACACCGGCAAGTCCTTTACCCTGTTTAGCGCCTTTCAAAAGAGTTGTCAAACGTGTCAGAACCCCAACTAGGGTAAGTGCTAGGTTTGTTTGTGCCCTTTGCATCATGCAAAAATTCAAAAGAAATTCAAAATGGGGAAAGAAAAGCCCTAGAAATTTTTTAATCAAATGGCCAGATAAAAATATTTTTCCAAAAATCATTTGAATGCTTGGAAAATTCCTAGAAATGTTGCTGATCATTTTAAAAGTGGTTTTGGATCAATCCCATACACATGGAATTTTCTAATATTCAAACAGTGGCTTTGGAAATTAAATAAACCCCTATTTGAATTAAAATTCAAATGTTTTGAATTTTAATAATGTCCAAATTTTATAAGTGGTTAGCTCTATGTTTAATGAGGCCATATAATTTTTTTTGGCATTTAATAAAATGCCTAGCTATTTTAAATAGCTAGGTCAACCTTTTTTCAGAAAACATAAAAGAAATAAAAGGGGAGAAGGCTTACCTCACGCCCAGGGGCGCAGCCCACTTCTCCACTGGCCTGGCCCAGCCCAGCCCGAGGCGTGTCGTCTACCTCCCCTCCCCCCGAAGCAGCTCGGTGGAGGGCAGGGAGGCAACGGCGACACCACCTCGACGAGCCGCCTTCTAGGCCTTCCCCTGCCTCCCTCCGCACGCCACGCAGCAGCCAGAGCGCCCTCACGGCCATTCCCCTCTCCCTGCTTCCTCTAACCCTCGCTCCCGTGTTTTCCCGCAAGAAACCGAGACCCGCCGGAGTTCGCCGTCGTGGAAACTCGCGGCCACCGAGCTCCTCTGCCCTCGCCATGATGTCCAGGATGAAGCACGGCATCGACTTCGTCTAGCCACACCCTCAATCGAAGCCCGGGGGCCACGAGCACGACTCCAGCCTCAAGAACTCGCCGCCGGCCGCCGGGGACGCCATCTTCAAATTCTTCGCCTGTGCTGTTCCAACGGCTTCCCCGAGCTCTTCCTCGTGATCAGGGTGAGCTGGAGCTTCGTTCCCCTCCCTCCTTGCTTTTTCCTGTGGCCGGATTCATGTTTCCGGCGAAGTCAGCAGCCGGCCGCCACACCTCGTCGTCGCCGGCGTCGAAGTAGCCCTCCCCGTGAACCCCCGATGGATCCTTTCGATGCGGGAGAGCAAGGGCTCCCTCCTGGAGCTTTTCGCACATCAAATGCAGGCCAGGAGCCTCTTCCCCGTCGCAGCAGTGCCACGGCCGCCGCGCCACGTTGACGCCGGCGAGGCTCCGGCCACCCCCGAGCCTCCCCGTGGGCACTGGGTGACGTGGGTGACCTCGGGCGTCCCTCTGGTGGTCTCGGCGAGCTCTCCAGTGGCCGGAATCTCCACTCCGGCGAGGCGCCGCCGCGTCCAGTGACGCCGGCGTCGAGCCGCCGGCAGCCCAGGCCATTAGGGCCTTAATGACCCTGCTAATCCCCCCTTAGCCAATGACATGTGGACCCCAGACCCCCCTAACACCCCTGTTAACTCTAATTAAACGGAGTTTAACCCAGGCTCACTGACCTGCGGGTCCCACGCGTCAGGTTGACCAGTCAGCAGCCCTGACATCAGCATGACACAATGCTGATGCAATAAAGCCTTTTCCAGAGATTTAAAATAATCCAGAAAAATCCAGAAAATCATTTAAACTTTGGAAATTCATAACTAATTCATATTAACTCCAAATTAAACATATAATATATGAAAAATTATCAGAAAAATACAAGGATTAAGAATATGCAATTTGTTTTTTATGTTTGACCATTTTAAAATGGGGCAACAGTAGCAAATGTGCATATGGCTTAATTTGAATTCACAATTGAAGTTTGAATTTGCATTCCAAATGCAATATACTTCAATTAAATTGAAATTGCCACAAATCAGTACCCTTTACATCATGTAACAACTTAACATGTGCTTGAGCATTGTACTTTATTTGTGTTCCCCCTTGTTGATGATTGTTTCCGGTACCAGCTTTTCCGAGACGGTGATCACCCCGAAGAAGAAGACCACCGTTAAGACCCGTGTACCGTCAGCAAGGCAAGCAAACCCCATTGATCATGTCTATAAAATCCTACTTCCCTCTCAGTCTCTCTTATGCATGTTTAGGAGATCATCGAGACACGTTCTTTCGCATAGTTGAACCCATTCCGATGCATAACCTATCATTTTGCCACCGTATTAAGCAAACCACAATCCTAGCAGATTTAGGAGCTGATTGATGAGCATGTGGCCCCTACAACTGTTACTTCTTATTGCTGCTTAGTGATACAATGAGGATGTTATGTTTGTGAGTCGGGATGGAATGAACACAGTGATGCTGATGTAAACGTGTTGGTGAATCCACCCTAAACAAAGGTGAACGATGAGAGGCTGTGTAGGAGTACACAGTGGGTTGTCTCGTTGAACACTGCCCTAGGCCCCGAGTTCCTGTTTTGTGATCCAAGACAAAGAGTATGACCACATGTAGGGTTTTATGGGAGCCCCGTTTGGCCTCTTTACGTACTCGATCCAGTCCAGGAGTCACACTAGATTCGGGCTTTCCATTTGATTTATGTATAGATATGTGGGTGGACCTGTGAGGCAGTGAAACCATCTGTCAAAGGTGGCGTCTCGGTCCCTTACATTATCTGAGTCCGTTTCGTGGAACCGGCCGGACTCTCGAGAGGTGACAAACTCAGGTAGTTGACTCCTGGATTAGAGAAGGTGATGTGAGGGTAGTGCCTTGGTTTCATCCACGTCCGACATCCTCTTGAAGGATGACAAGAACGAGACGATAAGTGATGACACGCGTGTGAAGATGTACACCCCTGCAGGGTTAATGAACTATTCGAATAGCCGTGTCCGCGGTTATGGACTACTTGGAAACCTCTACTTGATCATAGACAACTTGAATGGATACTTATAAAACTCGCAAGATAAGCGTGAGTGCTATGGCGTGCTTCCTCGTGGGGAAGTCGAGGAAGTGACCATAGTGGTATATTGGTTGGAGATGTAGTGGACTCGTGTACGCTTCTTACCTCAAGTCTGGTACTCGTAGTACAGGATTAGCCAAGTCAAAGCTGGCACTTCTGCATGTTGAACCCCACCTTCCTTTACCTCGATACTTGAGCATGAGTAGTTTAGTTCTGATGTAAGTCTTGCTGAGTACGACTTTGTACTCACGTTTGCTTATTCTATGTTTTAGATGAGAACCCGGACCCCGATGGAGTCACCTTCGTGAAGCTCGACGTTGACTAAGTTAGCATAATCCCAGACAGCAGTCTGGTCCCTCGTGGAAGGGCATGTTTGTTGTACAAGGCTTCTCTAAGCCATTTGTTAAACTTGTCTGTACTCAGACCTAATTTTCTTCCGTTGTATGATGTAATGTTGATCACAGACATGTGATCTTTTGATGTTATATGTGTATATCAATAAAGAGTACTTTGTAGAGTTATGTGATGATACCTGCTGTTCATACTAGGCATGTGTGCTGCGTGTATGTTTATAACATGCATGTCTTAGTATGGGTTTTCGAGACCTTAATTGTGATCTGGCTGGCGGTCTTTTATACACCAAGTGGCCCTTAGATGTGCGTAGCTTGAGGCATCGCGATGCGATTGTTCGTGACTCTGTCACGTGCACACTTTGTTGTATGATCGAGCCCGCCCTAGACCCCGACTAAGTGATCGGGCTGGAGTAAGTATATGTAAGAGTTAGGATTCAATCGATAACATGGTTGAGGCGACTTGTCTATGAGTATGGGATTCACCACCCATAAGCATTTAGACTTGTGAGCGGACGATGAGGACCCATGTCAGTTGATCATCCGGCCTGAATGGGATGCCCCTCACGTTCGATGCTTACCGAGAACGTTCTGTGCTTGGCCTTGTCTGCTTAGACAAGTGGGTACGGTTCTCGGCTCTCCATGTGATTGCATCGTGACTGGAATTACATACGCTAACCCTGGGTCCCGACAGACTTGGTATCAGAGCAGGACTGTCTGTAGGCTTATCAAACCCTTGGTCGAAGTTGAGTCTAGCATTCTATAGTTATATAGTTACTCTGGGTATAAGGGAACAACGTAAGACTTCTTTTTTCTCCTTACCCTCATCGATCTGAGTTCTGAGTCACCCTTACCTTTTCTACGGGATGATAGGACTAGGCTCATCTATGTCTTACTAGAACATATCGCTGAGTGCTTCCTTGTAGCCGTAGGACAGTTGTGGTCGTCCAGACTCATCGTTCTGTTGAGTTCCTTGAAGAAGTTCTGTCCAATTTCTTCGAGGTTGTTTCATTTTCCATCCCGGTGTAGCCGTTATGCTGCCGGATTTATCCCGTGCTTCTGTGGATCATTGCCTTTGCATTATACTCTTTTCCGTCTTCATCATGTCCTTCTTGTCTTTGATTCCATCATACAACCTGTTCTGATTGTTGATTTTTATCACACAGGATGTCAGGTGGAACTCGTAGTGCTGTTCGTCGGAATCGAGACCGTGTTCAGAATCGAAATGATGATGAACCTCTACCATCGCCTTCTGCGGCGGAAATCATGATGGAAGCTGAGAAGAATCAACCTGATCAAACACGCGTTCTGGAGCTCATCGAGCAGAATACCTCACGTCATTTCAATGTGGTTGTGAGCATTCAGGACTTCATCCTCCTCAAGCCACCGGTATTCCGATGTTGTTCTGAGCCCCTTGAAGCTGATGATTGGCTCCGTTCCATCGAGCGTAAGCTTTACACTGCACATGTTGCTCCCGATGACCGAGTTATATTCGCGACATACTTTTTGGAAGGTGCTGCTGCTGAATGGTGGAAGAACTATGTTGCGATGCAGCCAGATGGTCACCTAGTGACTTGGCAGGAGTTCCGTGATGCCTTTCGAGGGTACCACCTTCTAGATGAGTTGATGGAGCGCAAGAAGGAAGAGTTCTGCAATCTGACTCAAGGAGAGATGTCCATTCACGAGTATGTGAGAGAGTTCAACCGTCTTGCTCGGTATGCCCAAGAAGAGATCACCACCGATGCCAGAAAGCAGGCAAGGTTCCGTAAGGGACTTAGCCCCATCCTTCGTCATGATCTCAACCTCATTGAATTTGCCACCTTTGAGGATTTAGTCAACAGATCCTTCAGAGCTGAGCATGGGAATGAAGTGTTCGAAGAGTCCCGCAAGCATGCTCTTGACCTTGCTCCTTCTTCAAGTTCAGCCCCTCAGAAACGCCAAATTTGGATTCCAACCCGTGCCATACCTCAAAACCTTCTTCAGAGACCACCACCGAATATATGCCATCCACCTCAACACTTTGTTCCTCCCAGGAAGAATGGTGTGCAATCAAGTAATCCTGCTCCCAGCAATTCAGGCAGGGTGTGTTTCACGTGTGGTCTGACAGGCCATTACTTCCGACAGTGCCCTACAGTGTTTGTGGCACCCCGTCGACCTAGTCATAAGCCTCCAAAGAAATCCACCACCAAAACCATCCTAGCAAAGCCTTCATCCACTACTAGTGGTTGTGTGAACCAAATCTCAGTTGAGGAAACCACTGATGCTTCTGACGTCATCCTTGGCACACTCCCAGTCAATCATATCCCCTCCTCCGTTCTTTTCGACCCAGGAGCTTCTCATTCATTCATGTCGGAGAGTTATGCACTTCATCATGAATTCCCTTTTGAAGAAATGTTTTCTCCAATGATCATTCAAACTCCTGGTTCAAAGTGGCAAACTAATAGAGTAAGCCATGGTAATCAAATTGTAATTGAGGGTTTAGTATTCCTTGCTTCTCTTATAGCCCTCAAGTCTTCAGACATTGATGTCATCCTAGGAATGGATTGGTTATCAAGGCAGAATGCTTTCCTTGATTGTAAAGCCAAATCAGTCAAACTCACCCATCCTTCAGGCCAGATCATAGACTACACATCACCCAGCTCTAAAATCCAGATGCATACTTTGAATGTGCTTCCCCTTCCTGACCTTGAAGATGTTCCGGTGGTTCGTGACTTCCCGGATGTCTTTCCTGAAGAGCTGCCGGGCATGCCACCCGACAGATGTGTAGAGTTTATAGTGGATCTTGTTCCAGGAACCGCACCAATTTCCAAACGCCCATACAAAATGGCCCCACATGAGTTAGCTGAGCTAAAAACCCAACTTGATGCTTCGTTGGCAAAAGGCTTCATCCGCCCTAGCTCATCGCCATGGGGTTGCCCCGTTCTGTTCGTAAAGAAGAAAGATGGAACAGAAAGGATGTGCGTAGATTATCGCCCGCTAAATTTAGCGACGATAAAGAACAAATACCCACTGCCCAGGATCAATGATCTTTATGATCAACTTGCAGGATCCTCCGTCTTCTCTAAGATGGATTTGAGATTAGGTTATCATCAGATCAAAATCCGAAACGAGGACATTCTCAAAACGGCTTTTACTACTCGTTATGGTCTTTACGAATATACCGTCATGTCCTTTGGTTTAACCAATTCCCCCGCCACATTCTCGCGCTTAATGAATTCGATCTTCATGGAGTACTTAGATAAATTTGTTGTGGTTTATCTTGATGACATTCTCATCGACTCGAAGAACGAAGAAGAGCACGCAGAACATCTTAGGTTGGTATTGATGAAACTTAGAGAGCATCGCCTTTATGCCAAGTTCTCTAAGTGTGAATTTTGGCTACCAGAAGTGACCTACTTAGGCCACGTAATTTCTGCGAAAGGTGTTGCAGTCAATCCCGAGAGAGTTCAGGCCGTCCTTGACTGGACTCCACCTGAATCGGTTAAGCAAGTTAGGAGTTTTCTCGGCCTAGCAAGCTATTGCCGCCGCTTCGTTGAGAACTTTTCCAAAGTTGCAAAGCCTCTTACTGAACTCCTCAAGAAAGATAAGAAATTCCAATGGACCCCCAAGTGCGAGGAAAGCTTTCAAGAGCTGAAAAGAAGATTGACTTCTGCACCCGTACTTGCACCTCCAGACACAAAAAGGGATTTCGAGATCTATTGTGATGCTTCACGGCAAGGGTTAGGATGCATACTTATGCAAGATCGTCATGTGGTAGCTTATGCTTCACGCCAGTTGCGGCCACATGAAGAGAACTATCCTACCCATGATCTTGAACTCACTTTCGTAGTTCATGACCTGAAGACTTGGCGACATTACCTCCTTGGTAATCGTTGCGAGATCTATTCTAATCACCAAAGCCTCAAATACATATTCACCCAGCCAGATCTTAATCTCAGGCAAAGACGCTGGATAGAGTTGATAAAATATTATGACTTAGGAATTTCTTACACCCCAGGCAAGGCCAATGTCATGGCTAATGCACTAAGTCGTAAGTCGTATTGTAACAACCTCATGTTACAACAGTATCAACCACTTCTTCATGAGGAATTTTGCAAGCTCAATCTTGAGATAGTTCCTCGTGGATCTCTTTTCAACTTGGTGGCGAAACCAACCCTTGAGGATCAAATCATAGCCGCCCAGAAACAAGATAGTAGTATTCAAGAGATCAAGCAGAACATTGTTAGCGGAGTTGCTAAATGTTTCTCTGCAAATGATCAAGGAACGATATTCTTTGAAAATCGTTTAGTAGTTCCTAAAAATGAAGACCTAAAGCAGCTGATCCTTAAGGAAGCTCATGACACTCCCCTCTCAATTCATCCCGGTAGTACAAAAATGTACCGAGATCTACGCCAGAGATTTTGGTGGACCCGGATGAAGAGAGACATTGCACAATTTGTTGCTGAATGTGATGTTTGTCGTCGCATTAAGGCCGAACACCAAAGACCTGCTGGTACTCTTCAACCATTGTCTATTCTCGAGTGGAAATGGGACAAAGTCGGTATGGACTTCATCACCGGCTTTCAAAAAACCCAGAAAGGAAATGATGCCATCTTCGTTGTCATTGATAGAATTTCAAAAGTTGCTCACTTCCTTCCCGTTCGCGAGTCTATAACTGCTAGTCAGTTAGCGGACTTGTACATCTCTAGAATTGTGTCTCTTCACGGTGTTCCTTTGGTGATCAATTCTGATCGTGGCAGCCTTTTCACCTCTAGATTCTGGGAAAGTTTTCAAAATGCTATGGGAACTCATCTATCCTTTAGTACAGCTATCCACCCTCAATCTATCGGTCAAGTTGAAAGGGTTAATCAAATCTTGGAAGACATGCTCAGATCTTGTGTTATCTCTTTCGAAAAGAATTGGGAGAAATCTCTTCCATTCGCCGAATTTGCTTATAACAATAGCTATCAATCTAGTCTGAACATGGCTCCTTTTGAATTCCTCTATGGACGACGATGTCGAACACCCCTAAACTGGTCAGAAACCGATGAAAGACAACTCTTTGGACCGGATATGATCAAGGAAGCAGAAGAGCAAGTTCGCATTGTTCGTGATCGATTGAAAGCCGCTCAGTCTCGTCAAAAGAGCTACTATGATCGTCATCATAGAGAGGAGAGCTACAATATTGATGAGAAGGCTTACCTTCGGGTTACTCCTCTGAAGGGAACCCAACGATTCGGTATCAAAGGCAAGTTGGCCCCACGTTACATCGGACCTTTCCGCATTCTCGCTAAACGTGGAGAAGTTGCCTACCAACTTGAACTACCTCCGCACCTTTCCCGAGTACATGATGTATTCCATGTGTCACAACTCAGGCGTTGCTTCAAGGACCCCATCCGCGAAGTCGACCATGAAACGCTTGATCTCCAAGATGACCTTTCTTATCGAGAGTACCCTATTTGTATTCTTGATTCCGCAGAGCGTGTCACTCGTCGTCAGAAGATCAAGTTCCTCAAAGTGCAATGGTCACATCACTCCGAGAAAGAAGCAACGTGGGAAAGAGAAGATCGCCTCCGTGCCGAGTACCCCACCTTCCTCCCGACGACTGAATCTCGGGACGAGATTCTTTTGAGTGGGGGCGAGTTGTCAGAACCCCAACTAGGGTAAGTGCTAGGTTTTTTTGTGCCCTTTGCATCATGCAAAAATTCAAAAGAAATTCAAAATGGGGAAAGAAATGCCCTAGAAAATTTTAAATCAAATGGCCAGATAAAAATATTTTTCCAAAAATCATTTGAATGCTTGGAAAATTCCTAGAAATGTTGATGATCATTTTAAAAGTGGTTTGGGATCAATCCCATACACATGGAATTTTCTAATATTCCAACAATGGCTTTGGAAATTAAATAAATCCCTATTTGAATTAAAATTCAAATGTTTTGAATTTTAATAATGTCCAAATTTTATAAGTGGCTAGCTCTATGTTTAATGAGGCCATATAAATTTTTTTGGCATTTAATAAAATGCCTAGCTATTTTAAATAGCTAGGTCAACCTATTTACAGAAAACATAAAAGAAAAAAAAGGGGAGAAGGCTTACCTCACGCCCAGGGGCGCAGCCCACTTCTCCACTGGCCTGGCCCAGCCCAGCCCGAGGCGTGTCGTCTACCTCCCCTCCCCCCGAAGCAGCTCGGTGGAGGGCAGGGAGGCAACGGCGACGCCACCTCGACGAGCCGCCTTCTAGGCCTTCCCCTGCCTCCCTCCGCACGCCATGCAGCAGCCAGAGCGCCCCCACGGCCATTCCCCTCTCCCTGCTTCCTCTAACCCTCGCTCCCGTGTGTTCCCGCAAGAAACCGAGACCCGCCGGAGTTCGCCGTCGTGGAAACACGCGGCCACCGAGCTCCTCCGCCCTCGCCATGATGTCCAGGATGAAGAACGGCATCGACTTCGTCTAGCCACACCCTCAATCGAAGCCCGGGGGCCACGAGCACGACTCCAGCCTCAAGAACTCGCCGCCGGCCGCCGGGGACGCCATCTTCAAATTCTTCGCCTGTGCTGTTCCAACGGCTTCCCCGAGCTCTTCCTCGTGACCAGGGTGAGCTGGAGCTTCGTTCCCCTCCCTCCTTGCTTTTTCCTGTGGCCGGATTCAAGTTTCCGGCGAAGTCAGCAGCCGGCCGCCGCACCTCGTCGTCGCCGGCGTCGAAGTAGCCCTCCCCGTGAACCCCCGATGGATCCTTTCGATGCGGGAGAGCAAGGGCTCCCTCCTGGAGCTTTTCGCACATCAAATGGAGGCCAGGAGCCTCTTCCCCGTCGCAGCAGTACCACGGCCGCCGCGCCACATTGACGCCGGCGAGGCTCCGGTCACCACCGAGCCTCCCCGTGGGCACTGGGTGACGCGGGTGACCTCGGGTGTCCCTCTGGTGGTCTCGGCGAGCTCTCCAGTGGCCGGAATCGCCACTCCGGCGAGGCGCCGCCGCGTCCAGTGACGCCGGCGTCGAGCCGCCGGCAGCCCAGGCCATTAGGGCCTTAATGACCCTGCTAATCCCCCCTTAGCCAATGACTTGTGGACCCCAGACCCCCCCTAACACCCCTGTTAACTCTAATTAAACGGAGTTTAACCCAGGTTCACCGACCTGCGGGTCCCACGCGTCAGGTTGACCAGTCAGCAGCCCTGACATCAGCATGACACAATGCTGATGCAATAAAGCCTTTTCCAGAGATTTAAAATAATCCAGAAAAATCCATAAAATCATTTAAACTTTGGAAATTCATAACTAATTCATATTAACTCCAAATTAAACATATAATATATGAAAAATTATCAGAAAAATACAAGGATTAAGAATATGCAATTTGTTTTTTATGTTTGACCATTTTAAAATGGGGCAACAGTAGCAAATGTGCATATGGCTTAATTTGAATTCACAATTGAAGTTTGAATTTGCATTCCAAATGCAATATACTTCAATTAAATTGAAATTGCCACAAATCAGTACCCTTTACATCATGTAACAACTTAACATGTGCTTGAGCATTGACTTTATTTGTGTTCCCCCTTGTTGATGATTGTTTCCGGTACCAGCTTTTCCGAGACGGTGATCACCCCGAAGAAGAAGACCACCGTTAAGACCCGTGTACCGTCAGCAAGGCAAGCAAACCCCATTGATCATGTCTATAAAATCCTACTTCCCTCTCAGTCTCTCTTATGCATGTTTAGGAGATCATCGAGACACGTTCTTTCGCATAGTTGAACCCATTCCGATGCATGACCTATCATTTTGCCACCGTATTAAGCAAACCACAATCCTAGCAGATTTAGGAGTTGATTGATGAGCATGTGGCCCCTACAACTGTTACTGCTTATTGCTGCTTAGTGATACAATGAGGATGTTATGTTTGTGAGTCGGGATGGAATGAACACAGTGATGCTGATGTAAACGTGTTGGTGAATCCACCCTAAACAAAGGTGAACGATGAGAGGCTGTGTAGGAGTACACAGTGGGTTGTCTCGTTGAACACTGCCCTAGGCCCCGAGTTCCTGTTTTGTGATCCAAGACAAAGAGTATGACCACATGTAGGGTTTTATGGGAGCCCCGTTTGGCCTCTTTACGTAATCGATCCAGTCCAGGAGTCACACTAGATTCGGGCTTTCCATTTGATTTATGTATAGATATGTGGGTGGACCTGTGAGGCAGTGAAACCATCTGTCAAAGGTGGCGTCTCGGTCCCTTACATTATCTGAGTCCGTTTCGTGGAACCGGCCGGACTCTCGAGAGGTGAAAAACTCAGGTAGTTGACTCCTGGATTAGAGAAGGTGATGTGAGGGTAGTGCCTTGGTTTCATCCACGTCCGACATCCTCTTGAAGGATGACAAGAACGAGACGATAAGTGATGACACGCGTGTGAAGATGTACACCCCTGCAGGGTTAATGAACTATTCGAATAGCCGTGTCCGCGGTTATGGACTACTTGGAAACCTCTACTTGATCATAGACAACTTGAATGGATACTTAAAAAACTCGCAAGATAAGCGTGAGTGCTATGGCGTGCTTCCTCGTGGGGAAGTCGAGGAAGTGACCATAGTGGTGTATTGGTTGGAGATGTAGTGGACTCGTGTACGCTTCTTACCTCAAGTCTGGTACTCGTAGTACAGGATTAGCCAAGTCAAAGCTGGCACTTCTGCATGTTGAACCCCACCTTCCTTTACCTTGATACTTGAGCATGAGTAGTTTAGTTCTGATGTAAGTCTTGCTGAGTATGACTTTTTACTCATGTTTGCTTATTCTATGTTTTAGATGAGAACCCGGACCCCGATGGAGTCACCTTCGTGAAGCTCGACGTTGACTAAGTTAGCATAGTCCCAGACAGCAGTCTGGTCCCTCGTGGAAGGGCATGTTTGTTGTACAAGGCTTCTCTAAGCCATTTGTTAAACTTGTCTGTACTCAGACCTAATTTGCTTCCGTTGTATGATGTAATGTTGATCACAGACATGTGATCTTTGTATGTTATATGTGTATATCAATAAAGAGTACTTTGTAGAGTTATGTGATGATACCTGCTGTTCATACTAGGCATGTGTGCTGCGTGTATGTTTATAACATGCATGTCTTAGTATGGGTTTTCGAGACCTTAGTTGTGATCTGGCTGGCGGTCTTTTATACACCAAGTGGCCCTTAGATGTGCGTAGCTTGGGGCATCGCGATGCGATTGTTCGTGACTCTGTCACGTGCACACTTTGTTGTATGATCGAGCCCGCCCTAGACCCCGACTAAGTGATCGGGCTGGAGTAAGTATATGTAAGAGTTAGGATTCAATCGATAACATGGTTGAGGCGACTTGTCTATGAGTATGGGATTCACCACCCATAAGCATTTAGACTTGTGAGCGGACGAAGTGGACCCATCTCAGTTGATCATCCGGCCTGAATGGGATGCCCCTCACGTTCGATTCTTACCGAGAACGTTCTGTGCTTGGCCTTGTCTGCTTAGACAAGTGGGTACGGTTCTCGGCTCTCAATGTGATTGCATCGTGACTGGAATTACATACGCTAACCCCGGGTCCCGACAAAACGGCACCTGGGTTGAGGATCCTTGAGATTGAGCTAATGATTCTTCCTCCTGAATTTTGTTCTCAAGGTCCTGGACCTTCGCGTTCGTGACTAGCTCCTTGGTTTTTGGATTTACCTTGTATCGAGCCCGCACAAATCGATTTCCGAGGGGGTTCTTAAACTTCGGGTAGGGGTACGGCCCTTTCCTTTCCGCGTCCTCCTTATCCCAAACTGGCTGCTTTCCGGGGTAACCACGGCTTCCGAGATTGTGGGGAGCTACGTTCTTCTCATGCATATCTTTCCCCCACTTCCTAAGCTCCTTAGTTGCAGGTAGGTCATGTTTGGCCTTGAAAACATTGAAGTCCTCTTCCGAAATTGAGGGCCAGTGGCCCTTGATCTTATCAAAATCGGAACCCGCATCAAGCTCCTGCCTCACATACCATTTCCAAGTGGACAAGGCTTTGCTGAACTTGCCTAGGGCGAATGTGTTAGCTAGATTTTTCTTGATATCAAGGTTATCATAGGGTTCCGGGAACTTGTATCGCGCGTGCAACCGCTGAATGAGGAGGGTGGCCAAAGTTTCGTTGCTTTTTGACCTTAAGTCCTCTTCATTGAGGTTGACAAGTTCTCGAAGGATGCATCCAATGCTGTTGCCGTACCCTTTTGCAACATGAACAGGAAGTGTAGGCAAACTGCTAGCGGGGTCCACCTCCGTAAATTCTTCCCGGATGGTGCGGAGCTTGTTTGGGCTGCCGCTTGGCTTCGCTACCAGATGTCGCGTTGCCATCCCCGGCACCACTAGTAGTGGTCTCGTTTCCATCCCCGGCACCACTAGTAGTAGTCTCATTGCCTGCATCCCCGTCTTCATCATGTTGATCAGCGTCAAAGTGTTCACCCGCAAGCATTGAGAAAATAAGGATGATGCTCCTCAGGATCGACAGGTACCCGAGAACCACCGGCTTCATCGGTGTTTGACATCTATTATAACCATTTAAAAATACTACTAGTAAGTGGGATAGGTTAGTGCAAAATGAGTTATAAAAATGTAGCATGTGTGTATACTAGGTCATTTAAACAGTAGAAATATGAGTTAAATTTCTCATAATTAGTATGCACTAAAAATATATATTACTTCTGCTATGTCCTATTTTTAGCATAAGTCATGCAAAAATTCACGGAAAATTTTGGCATGACCTTTGCTGAAAATAGGACATATGGAGTACCCGAATTTGCCGGAACGGAAGTTAATCAACATTCCGGCAATCTCAAGGCCTCATGGGTACCTGCAAACTAGACTAGAGCATATATAGCTACAAGGAAGGAGCACAACCAGAACACACAGACTCATATAGACCACAACCAGCACATGTATATATAGTTAGAGAAGCACTCAGCAATCAACTCACATCCAGCAGCACACAGATCAGCAAACTAGATATAGCAGCACATGTATGAACCAAAACCAGAGCAGCACCCAGCTATAAGGAGCATCACAGGAGGCTAGGAGACGAAGAGATGACCTCAAAGGTAGTAGCACAAGGGGGTTGTGGTATGGCGTCCTCGCTGTCGCGGCGGCTCGGCTTGCTTTTCTACAATATAATAAAAAGATATATACTGGTAAGAATCGATGCTACACTTGTTTGCTTATTGCACTGATCTTTGCCCCAAGTTCAGTGAAGATATAATAAGATATAATAAGGTAATTTTCAATGAAGGCAAGCACTTGAACTGATTACACAAGGCAAAACTGTTACAACTTGCAGTCCTATATGTACAATTTGAGTGAGACAACAACTTGATATATTGGAAATAATACCATGAACAGAAAAATGACTGTAGAAAAATTGTGTGAAAGAATGTGCACCACAATATATTTTCCGTTCTACTTATGGTTTGGGTGACAGAATGGCAAGATAGATGTTAGGAGACAACATCAGGAGCTAAGGTTAGAGCACAAGGGATAACTAAGGGAGACAATAACCCACCTTGCTCTGGCAAGGCTTGCGCCAGAGCATTGTGCCGGACTGAGCGAGGCTCTGAGTCCCATACATTTTAGCTTTGCATCAAAATAAGAAAATGCATTTTTCTTATGATACCCCAACTCCAACAAAACTTCTCCAAATATGATTCCCTATACTAAGAAAAGAACAAATCTGATGCCTATGATCCGACCACTTTGCATCGGTCCTTCTCCAAATTACTCGGACACTCATCAGCATCAGCCAAATAAACTCAGCTTGAGCAACCTAAGCTGGCTCAAGTTGGCTGCTTTCCAGCTTATACTGTTTTGATGCAGAGGTTGCAAAACCAGCGCAAAAACGAACCACAACTTCAACATTACTAGTTAGTCATGAGTTGTCGCGTTAAAGACAAACTTCCTCTTCAAACCATCTTGATTTGTGCTAATAGAATGCAGTGTCTAAAACACACATAATGCAGATAGAATCTGAAACAGGGCGGTAAACCAACTTCAAAATTTGATCAAATTGATAAAGAATTCGCTACTGCTTCGGACGATATCACGTTCGGTACATATGCTTTCATCGAAGAACCTCTATTGATGCATTATGAAATGTTAGGCACGAACAATATGTGCATAACTGTTCAACAGCAAAGACTAAATGATTGCACTATTTTATCATCAATTTATGCAATGCGTGGCATATAAGAAATAAATATCCTGGAACCACATCAGCGTGTCACCAGTAGTACTGTCTCACACTCCACAACAATCACAAGTCATCATTAGACCAGAGTCTACGACATCTTGCTAAACCGGGACTAAATCAGACGATCCAATTCCAAAGAGTGGTCGCCTACACCAGAGTCTACGACATCTTTCTAAACTAGGAGCAATTTTTTCTGTGAACACAATTTGCACAATTTTTACAGAGTGAGCATTTCACAAGCAATTTGGAGCAGGTGCATTTCACAAGCATTGCAGATTGGGGAGAGGGGATAGGCAGGGGATGAACCTGAGGTGGAGCAAGTGCTCCTAGTGAAGGTGCTCCTGGTGGTCTCCTTCTCCTCCTGGTGCAGGTTGTGGTCGAGGTGGCCTCCTACTCCCCTCAGGTGGCGGTGCTCGTCCTACTGCCCCTCCTTCTACCTGCGGACGGGCGAGCGGCGGGTTAGGGTTCATCAGGGAGAGGGATGGGGAGGGGAGGGGAGAGACATGGGAGAGGGCGGCGGCGTACCTGCAGACGGGAGAGGTCAGGAGGCGGTGGCGGCCGTTTCGGCGAGCGGTGATGGGAGGCGACGATGGGAGGCGGCGGCGGCGATGGGAGGCGGCGGCGACGAAGAGAGAAGCAGAGGAGAGGAGTGGAGGAGAGATGCGGGGCGGGTTGGTGGGCGTGCAATACTCAATAGGTACACAAGTACCGCTGGCGGACAGACACTGGCGTCCGCCAGAGGTACTTTTTTTCTCTGGCGGTCGTCGGGCAGGCGTACGCCAGTGGTACTTTGTCTCTCTGGCGGACGTATGTACGTGTCCACCAGAGGTGATACTACCACTGGCGTACTGGATAGGTGGCCGCTAGAGGTAATCTTCTTTCTTTTGTATTTGCTTTTTTTGTATTTGCTTTTTTTATTCTTGATGATATTTGCTTTTCTCTTTATTTTATTAAAAAGGTTATTTTCATATAAAAATGGTCAAAAAATTTATGACTTAATAACAGAATTGCAAGTATAGTCAAAGATATATGTTACAAAAGAGAGGTACATATAATAAGAGTGTCATCGAATATTAGTTCATCGATACAACAAGTATGTAGTCTCATACAAAAGATAAATCAATACTAGCTGCTAGTTTCTTCGCACACATTGCGCGTCTTTCTCAGCGTTTGGTAATTTTCTTTCCTTTTTTTGTCGCAGTTGCATAATTTAGCCCGACATCATGACTACTTCTTTTGAACGGACGACCTGACCTAGGTAGCGTCGTTCTGCTCCTTCTTGTGGTGTATTTTGTCCTATCATCGTCATCTTCATCATCTTCGATATTTGGGTCGCCGAACATATCGAAGTCGTCTTCGTCAGCCATTCCTATGATGTTTCTTTTGCCTCTCCTCACGACCATACGGCTAGGCCTATAGGGGTCTATTATGAAGAAGCATTGCGACACGTGCTTAGCCAATACCCATGGCTCATTTTGCGCAGTGACGTTCACGCTTGATGAAGTGCTGCCGGCTTCGGGTATAACCATGGTGGTGAAGTATTTGTTTTCTTTCATGACAGTTGATCTCCTAGCCCATCTGACACGAAACATCGGCACCTTCTCTCCAGAGTAGTCAAGCTCCCATATCTCCTCGATCCTTCCGTAGTATCTTAATTTTTCATTACCGATTGAGGATACCATCGTAACTCCTGAGTTTTGATAAACGGAACTTTCATCCTTTTCTTCCGTGTAGAATATGAACCCATTTATATCATATGCCTGAAACGTCGCAACGTTGGGGGAGGGACCATGTGCCAAAGCATATAAGAGTATGCCTTCTGGACAATCCATTGGTGGATCAGCGATAAGGCGTTCTTTGAACCAACGCAAGAAAGTGGAGTTGTGCTCTCTGATTACTTCCCCATCTGTCCTTTCCCTACCTTGGTCAATGTACTTCTTCCTAATGATGTTTTCGTGCTCTTTGCACCAGGGATCGACCATTTCATGGTGTTGTAGATCTACCAAGTTTGCTCTGTTAAAGTCGACGCGTCGTTTTTCAATGTCCACATGCAATTCCCTCCGACCATTCTTGTGGCCTACTCCGTTGAGCCTGCCAAGGTTCTTGTTTCTGGGTAGGCCAATAGGGTCATCGACTTCGCCCAAGAGATTTGTGCAGAAGGAGATGCACTCTTCGGTGAGATAGCCCTGAACGATGCTTCCTTCCGGACGGGCCCTGTTACGAACGAATCCTTTGATGACTCCATTCATCCTTTCGAACGACATCATGTTGTGCAGGAACGCTGGTCCGAGGTGGATGATATCATCCACGATATGGACCAACAGATGCACACAAATATCAAAGAATGCGGGTGGAAAGTAAATCTCAAGTTCGCATAATATCACAACGATCTCTTCCTGCAACCTTGAGAGTTGCTTCCGTGTAATCGACTTTCGAGAGATCACGTCGAAAAAGTTACAGAAACCGAAAAGAGTTTCGCGTATGTGCTTGTTTCTGGATCGCAACCGGAAATATTTGCGTCATCATCACATGACACTCATGAGACTTCATCCCGCTGAACCTTTGTTTCTGTTGGTCTAGATATCTGCTTATCAGCCCACAATAACCGAAAGGGGTTTTGACTCCTAGAAGGCACTTGATCAATTGTTGGAGCTCGTTCTCACTTAGAGTGAAACAGGATGGGGGGCAATGGTAGTCATTTTTCTTAACCCTTTTTCCCTTGTGTCGGTTCGTCTCCTCATCATCCGATGACTCGATTCCCCCGTGAAGCTCTTCCCTAATACCTAGATGTATCAGGTCATTTCTTGCTTTCGGACCATCTTTGGTTTTTTCCGGCATGTTGAGCAGAGTGGCAAACAAACTCTCGAACACATTCTTCGTGATATGCATTAGATCAAGGCAATGAGGCGTATTGAGAACAGGCAAGTACTTCAAGTCCCAAAACACAGACCTCGTCTTCCATACATCGAGGAGCGGTTTTGGTGCCTTTTGCTTCTTTCCTGGCTTAGGGCACTGATCCCAATCATTCAGCAACTCATATATTTCTTCACCGCACCTCTTACGTGGAGGTCCCCGGAGCTCATCTTCACCATTGAAAAGGTCTCCACACCTTCTCCACGGGTCATCCTTGTGTAACCACCTTCGATGCCCCGTGTAGGCAGTTTTTGAAGACCCAGGATCTTTCTTAAGCTGCATAAACGTTGGATCATCCATGCACCTCATACATCCCCAATGTCCGTGGCAAACCTGGCCTGCGACATATCCGTGGCCGAGATAGTCGTGCACCGTACAAAGCAAGGCGGCTCTCATAGGGAAATATTCTTCTGCGACGGCATCCCATGTGTTCACACCTTCCCATAACGTGTCTAGCTCATCTTTCAGTAGATTTAGATACAGATTGATGTCGTTTCCTGGTTGTTTTGGCCCTTGAATTAGCATGCACATGTGTATGTACTTACTCTTCATGCATAACCAGGGGGGAAGGTTGTATATCCATACAAACACGGGCCAAGTGCTATGTGTGCTGCTCTGGTTGCTGTACGGATTCACTCCGTCGGTGCTCACACCCAACTTGAGGTTCCTCAGATCTGCCGCGAAACTTGCATCGACGTCGTCTAATGCTCTCCATTGGCTTGCGTCCGAAGGGTGTGTCAGAACTGCCTTTTCACACCGTTTTGGATCTTTCAGCACTACATTTTTTCTGTCTTCGTGCCACCGCATGAGCTTTACTTCCTTGTAGTCCGCGAAATACCGCTGCAAACGGGGAATGAGGGGAAAGTACCACATAACTTTCCGAGGTTCTTTCTTCCCTTTCTTGTATCGAGCGGCATTGCACACCGGACATGTGATCATGTCTGCTTCCTCTTTCCGATAAATGTAGCAATCATTGATGCACACGTGGTATTTTTCATGCGGTAAATCAAAGGGGCACACGACTTTCTTGGCCTCATCACAACTTGTAGGACACGAGTTGCCCTACGGAAGCTTACTCTGCCAGTATTGCAGGCTAGCGTCGACGCTTACGTCGGTCCATTTGTGTTTTGCCTTCATTTTGAGAACATCGAGCGCTACTTTCAAGCGAGAGTCTTCCGATCCACAACCTGGATACAATGGAGTATTCGAGACTACCTCCAGTTGTGCTAGCTTAGCTTGCTCTATACTAGCAGATCTGCAGTTAGTCGTCTTCTTTAGAAGCAGCTCTTTGAGATGAGGGTCCCGCACGGCTGAAGCTAGCAGTGTTTGCATGTCATCATCTTCGGTTACGTGTTTTTCAGCATCTTCTAGATCTCCAACATCATGTGCGGGAGGATCATCAGGCGGCTCTTCGTCTTCTTGCTCATGATCGTTATTATTGTCATGCTGATCATGATCATCCGCCGCACCATCATGGACTTCATCATCATCATCTTCATCAAGCCACTGAGTGTGGCCATCCATGAAACCATGTATTAGCAGATGCTCCAGCAACTCTCCCGAAAAGGGGTTCAGCAAGCCCACTTTTTTGCATTTGCGACACGGACATCTTATCTCCGTGCGGTTATTTTGTATCATGTCGTCTGTAGCGTATCTTAAATATTTGTTCACGACACGTTCACTCATACGGCCGGGCGCCATATCGCCTGCACGTGATATAGAATCACAAGACAAGTAAAACAATCATTTTTCATGAAAAAATTTGGCATGACCTTCCTAAAAATAGGACTAAGAGAGTGTCAAAATTTTCCGAAACGGAAATGAATCAACATTCCGGCATAATATTGACATCATTTCCTGCACAATACAAGAATAGCACATATATGAATCATCACATATCCGGCAAAATTTCATCATCTACTATATGCATGCATCATCATCATCAAGAGAATAGCACATACATATATACATCATCACATATTCGGGCACAATACAAGAATAACACAATTATGTTGATCCCTCACCTTAAGTGAGACAATGTAGGAGAGGAAGAGAGATGTAGATAGATCTAGCTAGACCTAGGAGATGATATATTTGGATCCACACCAAAAGGAGCTAAATTTGGTTATTTTTTGGCCATTTCTTTTGGTAGAGAGGAAATTAGAAGGGTAATGGGGCTAGATCTATCACCTAAACTAGTTTTAATTGGTTAGAAAGTGTGGTGGAGATGGGGGAAGGGGAGGAACTTTGAGCTAGTGAGAAGAACAATAATGGTGTTGCAATAATGGAGGGACATGGTGGCAGCCGAAGCATCAATAATTGGCACAGTATTACCGCTGGCGTACAGTTCTTCTGGCCGCCATAGCTACATACGTTAGCACTGGCGTACGAAATATAGTGCCCGCCAGCAATAGAACCCTCAGCTAAAAGTAATTTCGGGGCAAATTACTTCTGGCGTACAAACAAATATGTACGCCAGCAGTGACTGCACTAGCGCTGGCGGTCATGACCACCATACGCCAGTGGTAGTTAGCCCCGCTGCCTAGCCCGGGGCAAGTCGTGCCTCTGGCGTGCACAAACATATGTACGCCAGCGATACCACCTACTTCCCTGGCGTGCACACATTTCCGTACGCCAGCGCTACTATCACTGGCGTACAACTTTATGCGGCCGCCAGCAATAAGCTGGCGGCTATAGCCTATTTCCTACTAGTGTCTCGATCGTGTACCTTGCGTGTATGTTTACTGTACACGACTTGATTTTGGGGGCGTCATAGGTGCAGAAATTGCTTGATGCTAACTCCTTGTTGGTTACCCCAAGTGGAAGGTTGGATGTAGTGTAGCAGCAAGATTTCCCTTGGCAAAGATACCAAGGTTTTAAGATTGTCTCCCATAGGACTCCGATAGCTTCAAGTAGGTGGTTCGGCAAGTGATGCGTCGTCTAAAAATAATCGCTTGCTTTTCCTAGACATGCACACACAACAAATAACTTTGCTCCAAACGAGTACAGAGCGGTTGTCAATCTCTCCGGCCTTGCTGTTTACAATGGATCAACGCAACAGATAATAGGTAGTAATATCTAAAACTAGAAAGTAAAAGGAGGAAGTAAATTGAGTGTGTAACAGTGGTGGAAATATGGACCGGGGTCCCATGATGTTCACTAGTGATGTCTCCCTACCAAAAGACGATAAAAATGCTATGCGAGGTACACAAATCACAGCTGGGCAATTGACAGGATTACGGGCGCAAACCAATGCTAACTATGCTACAAAGAAAGGAAGAAGCTCAAAAGCATGGAAGGTACGCCAAAATAAGTAGACCGAAATGCATCTCCATCTACTACTAATCATCCACCTTGAGATATCTACCCAGAACATCTCGGTGGTATTAAGTTGAGAGCCCCACCCAAAGTGTAAACCCAAAGCAACAGACAACTGCATTAAAACAACTTTGTGTAAAGTAAACAATCCTTGCAACCGCGGTTACAAGCACCGTTGTATTCCCCCTTGTGGCAACAACACATCCCCTAGACTCATGCTTCTGTCACTCAAGCTAGTTATCAGGGGGCATGAACCCACAATCAAGCATAACGCTCCCTCTTGGAGTCACTACCTACTACTTGGCCAAAGCAATAAACTACAACGGAGAACATGCAAGAATTACTCAAGAACAAAAATATAAAAGATAAAAACCAAATATATTACTCAATCACAATCTGAACATAGTCTCATAATCCATCAGATCCCAGCAAACTCAACATCGCAACAACAAAAAGAATTACATATGTGCCTTGATCATGTAGGGCAGCTCACATGGTCTAATCCATGAAGAACAAAGAGGGGAGGAGAACATCACATAGCTACTAATCATGGACCCGTGGTCCAAGGTGGACTACTGATACGCGAGAGATGAATTGTTCTCTCCCTTCGTTGGTTACCCCAAGTGGAAGGTGAGATGCAGCGTAGCGGCAACTTTCCCTTGGTGAAGATACCAAGGTTGAGAGTATCGACCAGTAGGACTCCGGAGATGATAAGTAGGTGTCAGCGGCGCAACTGACGTGGACGTGCACACAGACCCAAATAACTTTGCTACCGACGAAGTTCAGAGAGGTTGTCAATCTCTCTGGTCTTGTTGTTTACACAGGATCAAAACACAAGGGATAATGATAATGATAGCAACTGAAAGTAAAAGCAGAAAAGTAAATGAGCGTGTAAATAGTGATGAGAATATGGACCGGGGTCCTGTGATGTTCACTAGTGATGTCTCTCTCCCAAAAGACGATAGAACTGCTATGCGAGGTAAAAAATTACAGATGGGAAATTGACAGGATTATAAACGCACCGCAATGCTAACTATGCTACAAAAGAAAGGAAGAGGCTCAAAAGCATGGGCAGTACACCAAACTAAGTAGACCAAAATCCAACTGCATCTAATACTAATCATCCACCTTGAGATATCTATCCAGAACATCTCGCTGGTATTAAGTTGTGAGCCCCACCCAAAGTGTAAACCCAAAGCAACAGACAACTGCATTAAAAAGCACTTTGCGTAAAGTAAACAATCCTTGCAACCGTGGTTACAAGCACCGTTTTTTTCCACCTTGTGGCAACAACACATCCCCTAGACTCATCTTTCTGTCACTCAAGCGTGTCATCAGGGGGCATGAAGCCACAATCGAGCATAACGTTCCCTCTTGGAGTTACTACCTACTACTTGGCCAAAGCTATAAACAAAAACGGAGAACATGCAAGAATTACTTAGGAACAAAAATATAAAAGATAAGAACCAAATATATTACTCTGTCACAATCTGAACATCATCTCATAATCCATCAGATCCCATCAAACTCAGCATAGCAACAGCAGAAAGATTACATATGTGCCTCGATCTTGTAGGGCATCTCACGAGGTCTAAACCATGAAGAACAAAGAGGGGAGGAGAACATCACATAGCTACTGATCACGGACACATGGTCCAAAGGAAACTACTCATGGTACATCCGGTAAGCGTCCATGGTGAAGGGGAAGCTCCCGGAGGTCGATCCTCCCTCCGGCATGGTGCCGGGAAGAAGTCTGCTGGCGCTCCCAATCTTGGAAGCGCGGCGGCGGCGGAACAGAGGCGAGATCGTGATAACGGGTTTTTTTTGGGGGGTTTCGCGTCACGGGGAATAAATAGGCGAAGGGGGAAGCCAGGGGGGCAACAGGAGTCCAGGCGCCCCCTGGCGCGGCCAGGCCCTAGGTCGCGCTAGGTGGCCGTCTGGGTCCCTGGTGGTGGCCCCTCGGCCCTCCTTCGGGGTTCTGTAAGCTTCTGTTGCGCTGATTTTTTATCCGATTTTTCCCGAATTTTTGGAGCACTTTCAATATGGGGGAAACCTGGAATAGAAAAACAGCAAAAAACAGGAACTGGCACTGTGGTGCACTGAGTTAATAAGTTAGTCAAAATATGATCAAAAGTGTATGAAAGTGTATCTAGATCATAGAAATATCACACAAAACATGCATGGAGCAAGCAGAAATTATCGATACGTTTGGAACGTATCAACATCCCCAAGCTTAATTCCTGCTCGTCCTCGAGTAGGTAAATAATAACAAGCATAATTTCTGTGGTGACATGTAGCAGCCATATAAGAACTTTGAAAAGTAAAGCAATCAAGGTATGTGATTCAATTAAAGTCATAACATGCAAGAGTCTATATTAGCATTGAAACAAGCAACAAAACAATATTAGGTGCAAGAGCTCTTGCTGTCCGTGACTCGAATGTCTCCAAATGGTGTTTGCGTGCAAGAAGAGGGATAGGGAATACGAGAAAAAGTACTTTTTTGAGAACTCAATCTACTAAAGTTTCACACTTGGTCTTATTTGGAATCTTATCTTGACTCGTCCCCAGACCACTAGCCAGGTACAAGTCAATTTGATCCACTCCTTTTCGATATTTTGAGCACTCATGCAATGGATGAGTGTAAGCACGAGAGTTGACACTTAGGATGGCAAAGAGAGAAATATGGTGGAGGAGGAAGACAAAAAGGTGAGAAAGGCTCACATCAATGAGGACAATGATAACCCACAAGTGTGGGGGATCGCAATAGTCTTCGCGGGTAGGTATAACCCTAATTTATTGATTCGACACAAGGGGAGCCAAGGAATACTTATAAGCCTTAGCAGTTGAGTTGTCAATTCAACCACACCTGAAAAATCACTAGACAATATATTTAGTAGCAACGGTGTGTTGACGGGTGTAGTCGTTAAGACTTCCCCGATCACCAACACCACAAAGTAGTAACAAAATAGTAGCAGCAGTGATGAGAGCAATAGTAACAACGAAGGCAATAAATATGAAAGATGGAACAGGGTTCAAGGTTTCACTAGTGGTAACTCTCCAAGCAAAAGAACGAGGTGTTGGGTGAACAAATTACAGTTGGGCAATTGACAAAATATCACAAACTCTAGGCAAAGAACAAACTAGAGCAATCCTAGACTAATAACCAAACGTAGGCATGTGTTCCATATGTAGTTGTACGTTCTTGCAATAAGAACTTGCACAACATCTATTGTCATACCGCCCCGCTACGAACAGGGCCAGAGGGAACTTACGGAGATTAAGGTTCTCCTGTCAAAGAGCACCAGAACAAAGCATTAACACTCTATGAACACATGTGATCCTCAAATTATAGCCCATCCCCTTTGGTGTCCCAAGCTGACACCTTTGGGATCGCCGGTTCCGGACTATAATAGGTGCATACAACCGTAGATAAGATCTAGAACAACAATTATAATCATGAAACCATAACGTGATAAGATCTAAAATCATGCCACCCGTCCACTAGTAACAAGCATTAAGAACAACAAAATTGCAGCAACAATAATTCATAAACCTCTTAGGACTGAACAAGGTAACAATTCATCGGATTCCAACAAACACAACACCAATTACATCATATGGATCTCAATCATGTAGGGTAGCTCATGAACTTTGTATTGAAGAACAAGGGGGTGAAGATACCAACAAGCTACTGCCAAGAACCCGTAGTCCAAGGAGGAACTACTCACGATCCATCATGGGGGGAAGAATACTTGATGAAGATGGCCCCGGGGGCCAAGGCCCTCTCCGGCAGGGTGACGGAGCAGGATCCTGGTGACTCTTGAAGCTAGGTTTTGATGGCGGCGGAGATCGGGCGCTTCTGGAAAAGACGTCTGGATATCTCGGGTTTTTGCTTCACGGGTGAATTTATAGGCCAAGGGGGAGTCTGAGGCGGTGCCCAGGACACCTAGGCGACCACCAGGCGCGGGTGGGCCCTGGCCGCGCCGGGAGGGCGCCTGGGGTCTTGGGGCCACCTCGTAGCTCCGTCCTTCGGATGGAGGACTCTTCCGATGTAAATATTTTTTAGGAATTTTTTGGGAATTTTCTGAGGAACTTCATTTTTGGACTTTTTTCTGCATTGCAAAGACAAAACAAACAGAAACTAGTACTGAGCTCTATATTAGTAGGTTAGTCCAATAAATGATTCAAAAGCATGGCAAAAAGATGTAGCAATGACACAAAAAGGCATGGAACGAGCAAAAATTATAGATACGTTTGAGACGTATCATCATCCCCAAGCTTATTTCCTGCTCGTCCTCGAGTAGGTAAATGATAACAGGATAATTTTTGATGTGACATGCTACTTAGGAGTAAAGGCAATCAATCTAATGTAATGAAGATACATAAGCCAAAGACAAAGTGATATAAAGCAATAGTCTATAGTTGATATTAAGCAAGCAATGAAAGAACATCTAGACAATTGAGCTCTTGCTGTTCGTGAATTGAATGTCTTAGTCGGAGTCCCCGTGCCAAGAGTGGGGAAGGTTTAGAGCATAAAAATGTTGAATAGTTGTTGAGAACTCAATCTACTAAATTTCACACATGGTCCCTTTGGAATCTTATTATGACCCGTCCCCGGACCACTAGTCAGGTACAAGTCAAACTGATCCTCTCCCTTTCGACTTTGAGCACTCATGCAATGGATGAGCATGAGCAAGATACGTTGGCACTTAGGATGGCAAACTAGAATAATGAGGGGGATAGGAAGTCAAAAAGTGAGAAAGGCTCACACCAATGAGGATAACCATAGGCGGGAGAAAGCCAAATGATAGATATGGTGTGAGGAGTAGGGATTGACATGCAACATGCGGATGCACAAAGAGCTATTAATGTATGAAAGCCCTCCAATGGAACTAGTGGGGTGCATCCAACTTGCTTGCTCATGAAGACCTAGAGCTCTTTTGATGAGGCTCATCCTTGGAATATGCAAGCCAAGTTCTATAGTGTATAGATCCCCACATAGTTATCCATGAATGATATGAAAACTCTCTATGAAGTACGGGTGCTACTTTGAAGCACAAGTGTGGAATAAAGGATAGTGGTGCTGCCCCCTCTCTCTTTTTTTTCACCTTTTTTGTATTTTTTGATTTTGGGTGGCCTCCATGGCTCTTTGTTCTCTCTTTTTTCCGTCAACTTTGGGATCTTTTATTCCTTTCCTCACTGATAGGGGCAACACTCTATAAGAACATCAACACACTTTTATTTACTTACAACTCTAAATCAAAAGTAATGACTCTATATGAATGCCTCTGCCAGTTTAGCAGTAGGCAATATGAAAATGAAGGATAAGTCATATGAACATGAAGAATGATGGATGTTGCATGGCAATATATCTCGGAAAGGCTATGGAAATGCCTTGATAGGTAGGTATGGTGGCTGTTTTGAGGAAGATATAAGGAGGTTTATGTATGACAGAGCATATCATGCCAAGGGTTTGGATGCACCGGAGAAGTTTGCACCAACTCCCACGAGAAGGTCAATGCACGGTACCGAAAAGGCTAGCAAAATATGGGAAGGTGGAAGTGCCAACAATCGAATACTCAAATTAGTCCGAAGAACTCATGCACTTATTATCAGTAACTCTCTATCTAGTCTGGAGATTCACAAAGAGACAAGTACCCCGAGGTGGAGTGTATGGGGGTTTGGTTATCCTTGCGCATTCTCGACCCATGGTACGTGGGGGTACTCTATATATTCCAACCCCGCAGAGATTAGTGATCCTTTTAGTAGCTAGAGTTGTCAACTTTTTTTGTAGTTTTCGAAAATAAGGCACGGTTAGCCAAGATGCGACACCTTTCACTAATGGGCGCAAGCTCAATTGCATAAACTTTCATCATTACTCAATCAATACCTCAACACTATTGCAAGATATCCTAAGCTAGACCTGGTGATCTAGATTACCTATACACCACATATAAAACATACCATGAGACATATAAACCATTGCAACAGAAACAACTCTCTAAACAAATATAAGTGAAGCACGAGAGTTCTAAAATTTCTACAACAGAAATTAATTGCTCTCAAACAAGATCCAAGTGAAGAACAAGAGCTTGCAAAAAAGGAAGTAGATAAATTTAACACTCAATAGATATAAGTGAAGCTCTAGAGTGTTCTATGATAAAGTGGAGCGTGTATCTCTCACAATCAAGCATGGTAGGGTCCGACATTGTAATGACCAGCAAACAAAAAAAACAAAACTAAAAGCAAATATACAGACGCTCCAAGAACAGTACATAACATGTGAAGCAATAAAAATATAGTGTGGAAAAGACGAACTGATGATTGTTGATGAAGAAGGGGATGCACGGGGGCATCCCCAAGCTTAGACGCTTGAGTCTCCTTGAATATTTTGTGGGGGTGCCGGGGGCATCCCCAAGCTTAAGATTTTGGCACTCCTAAATCTTCTTTCATCATCTCCCTTCGCACACTTGAAAACTTTCTTCACACAAAATTTCTCATACCCTTATTAGAGGGCTTAGTACACTAATAGATAATCTGCAAAAACATGACAGATTGTAAAGATTGTTTTTTCAGGTGCACTTATTCTTCTCAAATAATAAAACTCAAAACATATGAAAGTTTCACAATTGTATAGAGCATGCTGTGTAAAAAAATCATGTCAAAAATATGAACTGGTGATTTGTTTTTATTTTTTTTCCGTCAAGAAGACAGAATCTGTTTTCTGGACAGCATGTCACAACTTGTGCTTCCCTTATCATAAGAGGCTAGAACTTGGCACAAAACTTGAAAATAAAGATATAATGGTGTTGCTACAGTAGTAACAACATCCAAGACACAACAAAAGAAAAAATAAACCTAATCCGTTTTGGGCTGCCTCCCAGAAGCGCTTCTTTAAAGCCATTGGCTAGGCATGAGTGTAACGATGCTCACGAAAGAATAAAAAGTTGAAGCACAAAAGAGAGAATCGAAGGAGAAAATATAAACCACATTTAAGTCTAACATGCTTCCTATGCATGTACATCTTGTAAGCAAATAAATAAATGAAGCACAAAGTACCAAGCATAGGAAGGTAAAACAAGAGAACCTTCAAGATTTTCAACATGGGGAGAGGTGTTTTCCTAACATGAAAATTTCTACAACCAAATTTTCCTCTCTCATAATAATTTTCAGTAGCATCATGAACAAAATCAATAATATAACCATCACATAAATCATGCTTTTCATGATCTACTAGCACATAATCATATAAACTTTCTAAGCAAAACTCCTCATCATTAAGAACATCCATAGTAGGCAAAAATAGAGGGTTATCATAAGACTTATAAAAATAGCAAGGTTTATCATAAATAACAGTAGCAAAATCATCCTTGCAAGTCTCATTCATAGGGGCATCATGGCCACAAGCATCAATTTCATCAAAAAGGGATATTTCAAAAGATTCAATAGGATCGTAGCAATCAATATAGCATTCATCCTCCCTTAGTGAGCATGGAGGGCAATCATATAAAGTAGGATTTAAAGAGTTACTCACATTAGTTGGTAGAGATGGGTAGCTACTCCATTCTTCGTCCTTTTGTTCGTCACTCTCCTCCTCTTTTTCATCCAAGGAGCATTCAGTTTCAGCAATTTCTTATTCCGTAGAGTCCTGCAAAGCATTAGTCTCTTCCTCTTGTGGAGAGAACGTTTTGATATAGTTAGTAATATAAGCATTATCATTTAAATTCTCAAAGCAAGATTTAAGTATATCAAGACTCTCAGATTTATAAGGGGCATCTTCAATATTTTCAACAAAGGAAGCAGGTTCATAGGCACCTTTAAAGACAACAAATTCTTCTATTTGTGCTACATCTAAGAAATGATAATATACCCTAGTATAAGATACCAAGGTTTCATTATCATTACACCAATGGAAAGGAATGTGATTAAAGGGAAAGAAGCAACAAGATTCATCACATCAATAAGATATATCATAATCAGAGCATAAGTTTCTAGTATGGTGATATAATTTTTGTATCAGTTTCCATATAAATATATCTTTTTCAGACATGCGGTATTCCTTATAATATTTTTGTTGATCCTCAGTGAATCCACCTTGCCAATAAGATCTAGTTTCAAAGAATTTAACCATTGTAAGAAAATAGAGTAATGAGATAAAGTGTACTTATCAAGTGAACTTATAAGTAGAGCTATGGTCCCCGGCAACGGCGCTAGAAAATAGTCTTGATAACCCACAAGTGCAGGGGATCGCAACGTCTTCGCGGGTAGGTATAACCTAATTTATTGATTTGACACAAGGGGAGCCAAAGAATACTTATAATCCTTAGCAGTTCAGTTGCCAATTCAACCACACCTGAAAAATCACTAGACAATATATTTAGTAGCAACGGTGTGATGACAGGTGTAGTCTTTAAGACTTCCCCAATCACCAACACCACAAAGTACTAACAAAATAGTAGCAGCAGTGATGAGAGCAATAGTAACAACGAATGCAATAAAGATGAAAGATGGACCGGGTTTCAAGGTTTCACTAGTGGTAACTCTCCAAGCAAAAGAACGAGGTGTTGGGTGAACAAATTACAGTTGGGAAATTGACAAAATATCACAAACTCTAGCCAAAGAACAAACTAGAGCAATCCTAGTCTAAGAACCAAACGTAGGCATGTGTTCCGTATGTAGTTGTACGTGCTTGCAATAAGAACTTGCACAACATCTATTGTCCTATTGTCCCGCTATGAACGGGGCCAAAGGGAACTTACGGAGATTAAGGTGCTCTTGTCAAAGAGCACCGGAACAAAGCATTAACACTCTATGAACACATGTGATCCTGAAATTATAGCCCATCCCCTTTGGTGTCCTAAGCTGTCACCTTTGGGATCGCCGGTTCCGGACTATAATAGGTGCATACAACCGTAGATAAGATCTAGAACAACAATTATAATCATACAACCATAACGTGATCAGATCTGAAATCATGCTACTTGTGCACTAGTAACAAGCATTAAGAACAACAAAATTGCAGCAACAATAATTCATAAACCTCTTAGGACTGAACAAGGTAACAATTCATCGGATGCCAACAAACACAACACCAATTACATCATATGGATCTCAATCATGTAGGGCATCTCATGAGAACTTTGTATTGAAGAACTAGGGGGAGAAAATACCAATAAGCTACTGCCAAGAACCCGTAGTCCAAGGAGGAACTACTCACGATCCATCATGGGGGAAGAAGTGTTGATGAAGTTGGCTCGGGGGGCCAAGGCCCTCTTCGGAAGGGTGCTGGAGCAGGATCCTGGTGACCCCCGAAGCTAGGTTTCGATGGCGGCGGAGATCGGGAGCACTTCTGGAAAAGATGTCTGGATATCTCCGGTTTTTGCGTCACGGGTGAATTTATAGGCCAAGGGGGGTCCGAGGCGGTGCCCAGGTCACCCAGGCGACCACCTGGCGCTGGTGGGCCCTGGTCGCGCCGGGAGGGCGCCTAGGGTCCTGGGGCCACCTCCTGACTCCGTCCTCCGGCTGGAGGACTCTTCCTGTGTAAATATGTTTGGGGATTTTTTTGGGATTTTTCTGAGCAGCTTCATTTTTGGACTTTTTCTGCATTGCAAAGACAAAACAGACAGAAACTGGTACTGGGCTCTATATTAGTAGGTTAGTCCAATAAATGATTCAAAAGCATGGAAAAAAGATCTAGCAATGACACAAAAAAGCATGGAACGGGCAAAAATTATAGATACGTTTGAGACGTATCAAACAATCATAGGCGAGAAGGCCAAATGATAGATATGATGTGAGGAGTAGGGATTGCCATGCAACGGATGCACATATGAGCTAGAAAGCTCTCCAATGGAACTAGTTGGGGCGCATCTAACTTTCTTTCTCATGAAGACCTAGAGCTCTTTTGAGGAGGCTCATCCTTGGAATATGCAAGCCAACTTCTATAGTGTGAAGGTCCCCACATAGCTATATGCATGAATGATCATCTCTATGGAGTACAAGGATAAGAGGGAGTACTAGTGTGGATCTTTCAATAGGATAGTAGTGTTGCCCCTTTCTCTCTTTTTATTTTCTTTTTCTCTTTTTTCTATTTTTGTATTTTTTTGGTGGCTCAATGGCTCTTTCTATTTAACTCTCATTTGTCCTCTTTGGGATCTTTTATTTTGTCCACTTTGGGATCTTTTCCTCACTTAAGGGCAACACTCTAATTTACAAGAGGGTATAGAAGATCTTTCACACTTTACAAGGTACTCAAATCATAAAGAAGATGTAATTATCATTATGTATGCAATGTATGCCTCTGCCAGTTTAGCAGGAACATGTATGACATGAAGATCAAGTCATGAAGAGGTGGATCTTTCATGGCAATAAAACTCGGAAAGGCTATGGAAATGCCTTGATATGTAGGTATGGTGGCTCTTTTGAGGAAAGATATAAGGAGGTTTATGATGACAGAGCGTATCATGCCAAGGGTTTGGATGTACCGGGGAAGGTGGATGCCAACTCTCAGAGTGAGAAGAAGGCAATGCACGGCACGGGAGAAGCTAGCAAATATGAGGAGGTGGAAGTGTCAACTTTCAATACTTACATTAGTCCGAAGAACTCATGCACTTATTATCGGTAACTCTCAATCTAATAAGGAGGTTCACAAAGAGACAAGTCTCCCGAAGAGGAGTGTATGGGGGTTTGGTTATCCTTGCGCATCCTCGACTCATGGTACGTGAGTGTACTCTAATATCTGATCCCTCCAAAGATTAGTGATCCATATAGTAGCTAGAGTTCTCAACTAGTTTTGTAGGTTTTGAAAATAAACACGGATTGCTCAAAATACGACGCCTATCACTAGTAGGCTAGAGCTCTTGACACCAAAAGTTCAAACATTACTCACATCAATACCTCAAAACTATTGCAAGTTACTAATAAAATTAAATAGCAAACCTCAATTACCTACTTTCAAGACAAGACACAACTCAGTGCAACAACCAACACTCTTAACAAGATAAACATGAAAACTAAAGAGAGTTCCAGCAAAAAACTAAACAAAAGACAAGGATCTTTCTAAAGACAAACTAATACTAAAACTAAACATGGCAGTAGCTACGAAAAGATAAAGAACACACAACAGCAAACAGATAAGCATGAAAAATCCTATGATGTGTTCTAGATTGGAGTGGAGCGTATTTCTCACCCACACAAAGTAAGCTAGGGTCTAAATTGTTATGAACATCAAGAAAACCTAAAGAAAACTAAAAATAAAACCTAAGAGCGAGACGCTCCAAGCATAGCACATAACGCATGAAGTGATAAAAATATAGTGAGACGAAGGACGAACTGATGATTGTTGATGGAGAAGGGGATGCACGGGGGCATCCCCAAGCTTAGACACTTGAGTCTCCTTGAATATTTATTGGGTATGCATGGGGGCATCCCCATGTTTGAGCGCTTGACACTCCCGGATCTTCTTTCATCATCTTCCATCGCACACTTGAAAACTCCCTTCATACATAACTCATCATAAGCTGATTAGAGAGGTTAGTACCCCTAATAAAATATTTTTCCCCACTGGACATAAAGATATTATTTAAGAGCTATTGTTTCTCAAGATTGCCAAAAGGTTTTTGCAAAGAAAATGCAAGCTTAAGGTTTGCAAAAGTAAGGAGAGGAAAAATGTGGCAGAATCTGTGAAAAACAGAACAACAGGTAGTGCAGAATTTTTTCGGGGCACTTCTGCAACTCAAATCGAAAAACTCAGAACATACGGAAGTTTCAAAATTTTATAGAGCATACTGCGTAAAAAATTCAACTCAAAAATATTAACTGGTGATGTTTTCTGATTTTTTCCGTCAAGAAGACAAAATCTGTTTTCTGGACAGCATGTCACAACTTTTGCTTCCCTTATCATAAGAGGCTATAACTTGGCACAAAGCTTTAAAATAAAGATACAATGATGTTTCTACAGTTGTAACAATCAGCAAGACCACTAAGAACAGAAGTAAAAACATTTTGGGTTACCTCCCAACAAGCGCTTTCTTTTACACCTTTAAGCTAGGCATAAGGCAAAAGAAGAATCAAGTTTTATCAAGAGAGAGAGAATAGCTAGCCCGTGTAACAGACTCGAAAGGTAACTTGATTTTATTTCTATGGAAGTGTTCCATCCCCTTTTTGAGAGGGAATTGAAATTTTATATTCCCCTCTTTCATTTCAATAACGGCACAAACGGTGCGAAGAAAAGGACGTCCCAAAATAATTGGACATAAAGGTTCACACTCTATACCCATAATAATAAAATCAACGGGAACATAATTGTCATTGACAATGATAAGAACATCGTCAATCTTCCCCAAAGGTTTCTTTACGGAAGAATCAACAAGACGAACACCAAAAGAACAAGAATCAAAAGGTTTCAATTCAAACATGGCATACATTCTTTTGAGCATGACGGAGGTACTAGCTCCAACGTCACATAAAGCATAGTAAGAGAAGTTATTTAATTTAATTTTAATCATAGGGTCCCAACCATCATCTAGCTTCCTAGGTATGGAGGCTTCTATCCTAAGCTTCTCTTCCCTAGCTTGGATGAGAGCATTTGTGATATGCTCCGTGAAGGCAAGATTGAGTGTGCTATTGTGGGGGTCTCTCTAGACATTTTGTGTAGAAAGCTAATAACTTCCGAGAGGGTGCAACTATCAAAATCAATATCACTACTATCAAAGGTGGTAGTAATGTCATCTAGGCTCACTTGTTTGAAACTCTCTATGTTCATAGGAGTTTCTTCTTCTACGGTTGAGGTATTAGCATCACCATTAATAGGTCCAGTGGGACTAGGAGTGCATTGGGTGCTAATAGTTTCGGTGTCCTCAACAATTTGGATAGTGCCAACTGTGTGGTGTGTAGGAAGGCTCTTAATTCTATCCTCTTCCTCTTTTTCTCTAGCCCATCTTTCTTTAAATTTATCCATCATCCTAATATTTTCATTAATTTGCAATTGGATAGCATTAATAGGAGTGACTTTCCTCTCCTCAAGGGGAAAGGTTCTAATTTTTAGCATCTCAACATCAAGGGCTAGGCTATCTACCTTCAAAGAGAGATTATCTAACTTAGCTAATTTCTCTTCTACATTCTTGTTGAAGGCTTTTGGGTAGTGATAAAGTCTCTAAGCATATTTTCCAGTTCAGAAGTGGGCTTCTTGTTGCTAGGATAAGTGTTGGTGTTCCCATAGTTGGATGGAAACGGTCTAGGATTGCTAGCAAAATTTCCCTATAAGCATTGTTGTTAAAGTTGTTTATAGCAATAAAGTTCACATCTACTTGTTCCTGAGCAACCAAAGAATTTAAAGGAACATCATGAGGATCAATAGAGGGTTGCTTGGTAAGTAGAGACATAATTATGTCAACTTTTTCATTTAGGGAAGTAATCTCCTCGACAGAGTTTACCTTCCTACCTGTTGGAGCCCGTTCGGTGTGCCATTGGGAATAGTTGGTCATCATCTCTTCGTGAAGCTTTGTGGCAGCACCAAGTGTAGTTGACATAAAGGTTCCTCCCGCGACCGAATCTAACAGGTTCTGCGAGGTAAAGTTCAAGCCTGCATAAAAAGTCTGGATAACCATCCAGGTAGTCAAACCATGTGTAGGGCATTTCTTAACAAGAGATTTCAAACGTTCCCAAGCTTGGGAAACGTGTTCATTATCCAATTGCTTAAAAGTCATAATGTTACTTCACAATTGGATAATTTTAGCAGGTGGGTAATACTTCCCAATAAAAGCATCTTTGCACTTATCCCAAGAATCTATGCTATTCGTAGGCAAAGATTGAAACCAGATTGTAGCTTCTCCTCTCAAAGAGAAAGCAAAAATCTTGAGCTTAACAACATCACCTTCTACTTATTTATACTTTTGCATATCACATAACTCAAAAAAATTATTCAAGTGTAAAGCAGCATCATCTCCAGCACCAGAGAATTGATCTCTCATAACAAGGTTTAGCAAAGCAGGTTTAATTTCATAAGAGGTAGCTGAAGTGGTAGGTGTGGCAATAGGACTGCAGATAAATTCTTTGTTGTGGTGACTAGTGAAGTCACACAACTTGGTGTTTTCAGTGGAACCCATAGTAGAAGCAAGTGTGGCAGTTTTTTTTGTAATTGTTGATATAAGACACAAAGATAAACACTGAAAGGTAAACTAACAAGACTAAAAAGTAAAGGTAAAAGGTAGTGGGCAACTCCCTTATCTTAGCACTCGGAGTCCCCGGCAACGGCGCCAGAAATTTGCTTGATACGCAAGAGATGAATTGCTTCTCGCCCTTCGTTGGTTACCCCAAGTGGAAGGTGAGATGCAGCATAGCGACAAGTTTCCCTTGGTGAAGATACCAAGGTTCAGAGTATCGACCAGTAGGACTCTGGAGATGATAAGTAGGTGTCAGTGGCGCAACTGACGAGGACCTACACACAGACACAAATAACTTTGCTCCCAACAAAGTTCAGAGAGGTTGTCAATCTCTCCGGTCTTATTGTTTACAAAGGATCAAAACACAAGGGATAATGATAATGATAGCAACGGAAAGTAAAAGAAGAAAAGTAAATGAGCGTGTAAACAGTGATGAGAATATGGACCGGGGTCCCGTGATGTTCACTAGTGATGTCTCTCTCCCAAAAGAAGATAAAACTTCTATGCGAGGTAAACAAATTACAGATGGGCAATTGAAAGAATTATAAACGCACCGCAATGCTAACTATGCTACTGTAAGGCCCGATATGCGGTACTGTTCCAGATCTAGATGTTTCCACCCAGATCCGGGGACGAAGCACATATCGGTCCCACCGCGACATATGACAATGCCATATGCCCCGGATTTCCAACATGATATCACAACATTACATATACAAGGATACAACATCTCATACAATCGGCATACAACTGCCTTAATACAATACAACAGCGGAAGATAAATGTTTGAATACAGACTACAATCAAATGCCTAGTGGCAAAGAGAAAAACATCGATCCCCATAACCACACGGGTCCAGGCCCTCCGCCGGGATCCTCCTAACTAGTCGTCGTCGAGTCTCCACGTGAAACGTCGATCACCCATACCTGTTGTCGATCAAGAACCCTGAATAGAGTTTGGGGGTAGTATCATGAGTACAGAAGTACTCAGCATCCAACTGTAGTGGTCATCTGACCCAGCAAGGACTTCATCACTCGTCATTCTAGGACAACTAGTAGTTTACGGTAAGGATGGGGTAAGTGGTGAGGTAGTTGTCGCACTAGCATTTATGAAGTGGCTAACGATCTAGAGAGTAAGATAAGAAGCCAAGCATTTGATGAGGAATCGCCTCCAACAAGTCTTGCTATCAACTACTTACGCAAGCATAACACCTATCCTATACTTGTCCTCCTCTTCGCATCCCGACGAAGAAGAAGCAGTCAAGGCACACACACGCGTTGATCAAGTTATAGTTATGATTCAGTTGATGTTATCTATGAACAAGGAGTAGGTCTCAAGTCGTCCATAACCATGGACACAACTTCTCGAAAAGATTTAACCCTACAGGGGTGTACCAACTGCCCATTACAAGGCTCTGCACGCACGCCCATCTCTCTCAGTTGCTACCCATGATAGGCAACCATTTTATGATTTAGTCCTAAGAGATCCGGAACGACAGGTCCTTCTAACTAACAACACACAAATCCGGGTGGCCCACGGTGAGTCGACATCCAACTCAAAAGCCGGCCGCGCTCTCGAATCGGCCTCTACCGTCTGGACGAGGTCGGGTTACCTACCCAAACAGATGTGAGCAGCCCCCTAGCTTCCAGGTGTGGACCAACAAATAAACCATGTCTCCGCTGGCCCGAGTTGTTTTAAAGAATATCTTCCAGGAGCTACCCGACAGACACACACACAGTTTTCAAATGATAAATCATCTTGGGCCACCACTAGAAATGTTTGAAGCTAGGTAGGTAAGAAAAGGGGACCCCATAAAATCCCACACGCGGTTAGGCATACTCAGTCTTAAAACCAATACCGGAACTCGGATCCTAGGTGACTCGAATGGAACAAAGCGTCAGGGCGGGAAAGCCTAGACCTTCCATCCTTCGTCGAATATAGTCAACATTATAATAATCATATCATCAACAACAATATAATAATGTGATAGCCCAAACCAAGGAGTAACAGGGTAACATCGTAGCATCCTAAGGATGCATACTAAGCAGGGGCTGAGCAACGAGCAATAGTAACATAGCAGTACAAGGTTTGCTGGGAAGGGACATGGCTGTATCGGTTTGAAAGAGGCTGAAAACATGTGGTAGGATCAAACATCGAACCTAACCTAGACTAGCATGCAAACCGCTGGTTGAAACAGAATGGATCATAAGTAATGTATAGTCCTTGCCTGTTGATAAGTTGGGTTCCGAAGGTGTAGTTGATCGCAAGCTCGCAACGTCCCCGAGAGGTACCAGCAGAAGCACACAAGAGGGTAAACACTGGAAATCAATCAACGAGCAAGCATCTATTACTACGAATCAAACACGAGCAAGAAACAACAAGAAAGCAACACGAGACATCGCACCTACCGTCGAGAGCGGTTACTAACAGGTTAAGTGGAGTACTCGTCACACACGACGATACCGCACGTTTACAAGGGTTCAAGTTGTTTAGCTATACAAGATGAGCAAAGGTTGTTAACATGGCATCTCACTCAAGCATGGCATAGCACACAATCATGGCAAGAGGTGAAGCATAAATAAACTATCTAATCTAGTCACTTTAAGTGGGGGGTAAAACCCAAACATGGCAACTATTACGGACCCCATGATAATTATTGCATTTGGTATTGTTTTTACCTAAACAATATTTTTTTTATTAGCAAGCAAGAGCATCATAAACACAATCTACACAAAATTCTAGTCAAGTTACACATAAGAAACAATTTAATCCGAGCAACGGTTAAAAAGTTATTAGATAAACCGTTACGGTGGCATGCGATGTAAATAGCAGTCAAACAGCAAGTCAACAAGTTCAAGCATGGAAAACAACAACATTTTATTATCCTACACGAAAAACTAAGCAACTTTCATGTTTAAAGCGTCGCGATCCGAGCTACCGTTAAAAAGATACGGGCACCGCAAAAATAATAATATAATCTGCAATTTAGTAACCAGAAAAAAAACTACTAAGAGTCTCTGGGCCGGAACAGGGGCGCAACGCAGCTAAGCTACGCTTACGGGCGCTACATTACACGGGCCAAGCCCAATAGGAAATAAGCAACAATAAATAAATAAAAAGGGGAGGCGCTACAATAGTGGGCTCGGACCAATGATGAAGTGGGCGTCGGCTAAGGGAGGCTCGCTCATGGGCGACGGGCAGCAGGCCGCGGTTGCTGGTGGGATGGAAGGGGCGTTCTTGGGCCGCTAGTGGCACGCCAGCCCACCTGCAGACCGAGCGGGCGAGCGGGCGCAGGACTTCGTCCTCCCCTACTGAACGAAGCTTGCGGCGGCTGGCTTGGCTCCGGCGAGCAGCTACTCCGGCGAGGTGGGCGGCACATAAAGAGGCGGGGAAGGCCTAGGAGGGGCGCGGCGGCGCAAATCCGGCGTGGGAGGTCGCCAGCTCGTCGGATCTGACAGGCCGCGGTGCCCATCGGCGGAGCGGCTCGAGCTCTTGAGCAAACAATGGCGGCGGCGCCCTGCGAGAGAAGGAGAGGGCAGGGGGTCAGAGGAGAAGGAGGAGAGAAGGGAGGAGGAGATAGACCTGCGGGGGTGGCCGGGGCACGGCTCGCCTGCAGCCGGCGGCTGGCCGGAGGCGGCGGCGCGGTGAGCCCACGGGCATGGCTGTGAGGAGAGAGGAGGTAGGTGGAGGGCTGACGTGGCACACCCTTAGCCCTCCGATCACCCGATCGGACGGCCGGGAGAAGCTGGGCTAGGGTTTTTCGGATAATGGGGCCAGATTGGGCAGATATGGATCAAGAACAGGGGGTGGCTGCAATTTTTAGCTAGCGAAACCCTGGAAAGGGGTGGGAGTGTGGTGGTCTTTATATAGCCCAGGTGGGTGGCAGTTTGCAAAAACATCCCCGGTTTTTCTCGCACGCGCGCGGTGTTTACGTTTCTGACCGCCGGGGGTCCGCAGGACCTCCGATTCGGGTAAAACTTCGAACTGCGCAATCAGCGCGTCGATCCGTCGGCGTTCACCTCGCACGGGAACTGTTCTGAGAACACTTTTTGGCGCGCTATAAAAATAACCCGTTTACTTATTAATAGGGGTTTTTCGTTCCGTTGGCTGCGGCTGGTCTCGTGCGGTTTTCGCGATGGTGATCGGGTGAAACCTGGTGTCGCAAAGGTCGAGTGCCAAGGTGGCAAAGGCCAGTCTCCGTCCGGTACGAGATACGAGAGGGGAAAAATAATCGTCGATCGATAAATCGGGGATGCAAACACCACAAACAAATCAGACAATCAAACAATTCACACCGAAAACAAAAAAATTATTTTTTTGTGAAAACTGGGCTGTTACAGCTACAAAAGAAAGGAAGAGGCTCAAAAGAATGGGAAGTACGCCAAAATAAGTAGACCGAAATCCAACTGCATCTACTACTAATCATCCACCTTGAGATATCTATCCAGAACATCTCGCTGGTATTAAGTTGCGAGCCCCACCCAAAGTGTAAACCCAAAGCAACAGACAACTGCATTAAAAATCACTTTGCGTAAAGTAAACAATCCTTGCAACCGCGGTTACAAGCATCGTTGTTTTCCCCCTTGTGGCAATAGCACATCCCCTAGACTCATGTTTCTGTCACTCAAGCGTGTCATCAGGGGGTATGAACCCACAATCGAGCATAACGTTCCCTCTTGGAGTTACTACCTACTACTTGGCCAAAGCAATAAACATCAACGGAGAACATGCAAGAATTAGTTAGGAACAAAAATATAAAAGATAAGAACCAAATATATTACTCTATCACAATCTGAACGTAATCTCATAATCCATCAAATCCCATCAAACTCAGCATAGCAACAGCAGAAAGATTACATATGTGCCTCGATCATGTAGGGAAGCTCACGAGGTCTAAACCATGAAGAACAAAGAGGGGAGGACAACATCACATAGCTACTGATCATGGACCCATGGTCCAAAGGAAACTACTCACGGTACATCAGGGAAGCGTCCATGGTGAAGGGGAAGCTCCCGGAGGTCGATCCTCCCTCCGGTAGGGTGCCAGGAAGAAGTCTATTGGCGCTCCCGATCTTGGAAGCGCGGAGGCGGCAGAACAGAGGCGTGATCGCGAAGAAGGGTTCTGTCTTCGGGGGTTTCAAGTCACGGGGAATAAATAGACGAAGGGGGTCAGCCAGGGGGGCCACCAGGAGTCCAGGCGCCCCCCTTGCGCGGCCAGACCCTAGGCCGCGCCAGGTGGCCGCCTGGGTCCCTGGTGGTGGCCCCCGGGCCCTCCTTCGGGGTTCCAGAAGCTTCTGTTGCGCTGATTTTTTTATCCGATTTTTCCCGAATATTTGGAGCACTTTAAATATGGGGGAAACCTGGAATACAAAAACAGCAAAAAATAGGAACTGACATTGTGGTGCACTGAGTTAATAAGTTAGTCCAAATATGATCAAAAGTGTATGAAAGTGTATCTAGATCATAGAAATATCACACAAAACATGCATGGAACAAGCAGAAATTATCGATACGTTTGGGACGTATCAACTACTCACGGATCATTCGGGAAGCGTCCATGGTGGTGGAGAAGCTTCCGGAGGTCAATCCTCCCTACGACAGGGTGCCGGGAAGAGGTCTATTGGTGCTCCCGATCTTGGAAGCGCGGCGGCGGCGGAACAGAGGCGAGATGGAGAAAAGGGGTTCTGTCCTTGAGGGTTTCGGAGGACGGAGAATACATAGGCGACGGGGGGCAGCCAGGGGGACACCAGTGGTCCAGGCGGCCCCCTGGCGCGGCCCCACTCCTGGCCGCGCCGGGAGGGCGCCCGGACCCTAGTGGGTCCGCTCTGGCCCCTCTTTGGTGACTCCGGAAGCTTCCGAAGCGTTGATTTTTTATTGTATTTTCCCGGAATTTTTGGAGCATTTTTAATACGGGGGGAACCGGAAATAGAAAAACTGCAGAAAACAAGAACTGGCACTGAGGTGCACTGAGTTAATAGGTTAGTCCAAATATGATCAAAAGAGTATGAAAGTGTATCTAAAACATATCAATATCGCATAAAACATGCATGGAGCAAGCAGAAATTCTAGATACGTTTGAGACGTATCAAACAGTAGGTCTTTTCACAAAACAGGGGAGCTCTATGTAGGTTTTTGCGTCAAGGGGTAGATATAGACAAAAGGAGGGAGTCAGGGGTCGGCCCCGTGGCCCAGGCGACCAGGTGGCGCGGCCACCCCCTGGGCCATGTGATACGTCCCAAATGTATCTATAATTTCTGCTTGTTCCATGCACTTTTATGTGACATTGCTACATGTTTTTCTACACTTTCATATCATTTTACACATATTTGTACTAACCTACTAACTCAGTGCACCCAGGGCCAGTTCCTATCTGCTGATGTCTTTAGTTGCAGGTATTTTCCCCAATTTAAAATGCTCCAAAAATTCAAGAAAAATCAAAATATAAATTAGCGAGATGGAAGCTTTCCGAAACCTGAAGGAGGGCCAGGGGGGCCCCACCTGGCGCCCAGGCGTCCAGGTGGCGCGGCCCCACCCCTGGTCGCGCCACCAGGGCGCCTGGGAGCCCCAGGTGGCCCCTGGCTCCCCCTTTGGCCTATGTTACCTCTTCATTCCAGAAACCCTCGAGGAGAACCCCGCATCGCGAAATACCTCTCTGTTTCGCTGCCGCCGCGCTTCCAAGATCGGGAGCACCAGAAGACCTCTTCTTGGCACCCTGTTGGGGGGAGGATTGACCTCCGGGAGCTTCTCCACCACCATGGACGCTTCCCGGACGTGTCGTGAGTAGTCCCCCTTGGACCATGGGTCCATGACCAGTAGCTATGTGATGTCTTATGTCCAATCTTGTTCTTCAATGTTTAGTCCTTGTGAGCTGCCCTACATGATCAAGTGATGGCGTGGAAGTGGTAATGGCTTCTCGACCTTCGTTGGTTACACCAAGTGGAAGGTGAGATGTAGGATAGCAGCAAATTTCCCTCAGTGAAGATACCGAGGTTATCAATCCAGTAGAATTACTTAGGAACAAAAATATAAGAGATAAAAACCAAATATGTTGCTCTATCACGATCTGAAAATAATCCAATAATCCATCAGATCCCATCAAACTCAGCATAACAAAAGAAGAAGAATTACATATGTGCCTTGATCATGTAGGGCAGCTCACGAGGTCTAAACCATGAAGAACAAAGAGGGGAGGAGAACATCACATAGCCATTGATCACGGACCCATGGTCCAAGGTAGACTACTCACGGCACAACCGGGAAGCGTCCATGGTGGAGGAGAAGCTCCCAGAGGTCGATCCTCCCTCCGGCAGAGTGCCGGGAAGGGTCTGTTGGGAATATGCCCTAGAGGCAAATAAAATATGTTTATTGGCGTATTCCATTAGTTCATAATAAGTTTTATACTGTGCTATAACTGTATTAAGCGGAAACATTAATACACGTGTGGTATACAAACAACCAGGTCCCTAGTTAACTCTAGTAAACTAGTCCATTGGGCAATTGATGATCAAGGTTTCCTGATCATGAGATGTGAACACTCTATTGACAATGGGTTCATGTCATTGGGAGAATGACATGATGGATACACACCCACCAGAAGTGTTGCAATGTGATCCAGTCACATAGTTCAACATTGCGATAACTATAAACGTAGTGACCCGATCCTTAAGACCGTGATGATCATACATAATTGCTATCTACCAGGATGCTTTGAGTGCATTAACCGTTACACTGAAACATGGTAACCATAAAGGTGTATCTTGGGTATTCCGAAGTAGATATGTTGATGAGGATGCAAATAGATCAAAACGGGATTTGTCCATACGAGTGACGGATAGGTACTCTGGGCCCACTCGGTGATATTACATCATAAAGATTGCGCAATCATGTGACTAGGTCACGGGGTTGTAATATCATGGGAACGAGTAAACATGTTTGTCGCTAACGATAATGAACTAGGTATATTGGATACCGACGATCAAACCTCGGACAAACAAAGTACCGTATGACTAAGGGATCAGGACTCAACGTTAACGGTTCAAACGATTAAGTTAATTCGATGGAAGCGCAGGGGCTCATCAAGGATTGTAACCAGATCCCACATGATGTTCATTGGTCAGAGAGTTTCTGATCATGTCTGTTGTTTCCCGAACCGTAGGGTGTCACGCTTAAGGGTATTCGACGCAATAAGGATTAATTCGGGATCATCTGTGAAATAAGAGAGAACACCGGAATTGTTCCGGGAGGTGCCGGAAGTTGTTCTGGATATTTTGAAAGGTTCAAAATAATGTTTAAATATGTTTTATTATTTAATTAACAAAATTAAATATTAAAATATGATTAAATATAATTAAAAATGAATTAAAAGGCAGATGGGCCTAAATAGGCCCATTAGGGGAAGGAGGGAGCTCCCCCTTGGGCCAAGGCGCCAAGGGAGGGAGCCCACCTCCCCTAGCCGCACCAAACCCCCCTCCCTAGGGTTTAGTCCCACATGGGAAGGGGAGGGAGGGTAGCACCCCTCCTTGGCCTATATAAGGAGGGGTGGGGTGCCTTTTTTCTACACACAATTTGATTTGAGACAAGTTTCTCAGATCTCTCTTCTCTCTCTTTCTCCCTCCTCGAGTGGACTCCCCTTGTTTGGAGTCTACACTTGGTTGGGGTTTCTCCACCATACGCACGCCGTCGTGTTGCTGGAATCGGGATCCGAATCCATCTTCTTTCCGCTGCTCTTCTGGTTCGGAGCCCGGAGGGAACGTCGGGTACACCATATGCGTGTAATCCCGCGAGGCGCTACACTTGTGGTGCTCCTTCATCGTTGAGGCCGTGTCGCGACGTCTTCACCGACAACGTTCCAACTGGAACGTAATCCCGTCATCGTTCTTCAAGAACCGGGTGGCCTCAGGAGTCATCGTGGATCTGCGCGGCATCGGGGATTGCCGGTACGACTACATCAACCACGTTCACGCGGGAACGTTTCCCGCTTAACGGACTACATACTGGTATGTGACCAATTCCCTCTGTTACTTCCATCTCCATAGCATAGGTCTTGGGTTCGGGACGCGTAGGTCATGAAAAATTATTGTTTTCTGCCCCATTCCCCAACAATGGTATCATGAGCAAGGCTATGCGTAGATGTATTGTACGGATAGAACACATCTAGTATGTGGGCATCAATTCTCCAATTGTTACCCTCTCACGTGTACTCGTTTAGCATTGCGGCAATGTCCTGATGAAGCGGCCCCGACCGACCTTACGCGTTTACGCGAGACTGGTTCCACGCTTGACATATGGCTTGTACCATATAAGTGGCTGGGGGTGTCTGTCTCTCTAACATTAGCGATGCGAAGATGTTTGCAACGTAGGGCCCCAACAGGGGTGTAATAGAGACAATTGCGGGATTGGTGTTGTGGTTGTATGTTTGTAGGCATAGAAATGGTTCTATCTCGAAAGCCCTATCAGCCACGTAAAACTTGCAAAAGATAAAGTAGAGGCGTCTAAACTTTAATTTGCAGGGGGGCATCATAGTTAGTATGATTTATACTATAGCATCATTTTTTTCTTGTATTAGATATACGACAGTAGCATTATAGGATGATCCCTCACTAATCCAACAAAGTGTCCTTCCTTAGTGAAGCACCATCTGGAAAGATCTCCATTATGGAGGCATCGCGTGTCACATGGGTGTCAAACATATTAGCGTTCAAATGAGATGGGTGGAGCAAGCCTAGCATGTCCAGAAACATGGCCTTGCATACGCGGCATATAATCACTAAGGTTATTGTGGCGAACCTGGCATATGCAGATATGGCCTTGGGACACAGCGATCGAAAGATCGAGCATGAGTCACATGGATGATGTGATTGGCATGATGGCCTACCTTGAGAATATACTGATGGTCGTGTCACACGGGGGAGGTATAGTTCTCAAGGATTGTGTAATCACTTAGAATAAACTATGAGGGATGTTTGTCTGAGTGGGAGTTCTAGAATTTTTTTAAACATGAACTCCTATTATGAACTTAATCTTCATGTCTTAGAAAATATCATTGTAGATAATGTCATAACCAATGTTTATAACCATGGCTCTTTAGTGTGATGTAGAACTTAAGGAAAATGGGTCTTACTTCATTGATGTGTACCAACACCGTTAGAGACATACTCATTACTAATGACTTGTTAAAACATAATACGAAAATTGCTAGGAGATACACTGGATAACTCCGTAATTGAGGAAGATGATGATGAGTATCGTATTCATCGTCTCTTATTCAATGACTGTCCAATACACCATACTTCATTCTATGGAATCTGAATTGTGAATGCATGATTAAGACACCAACACGTATGACGTGCTAGGTGATCTTAAAAGCACTAAGTCACAAATCAGAGTAATGGAATATGAGTATATGGACGGGGTTTCTTTCAACCATGGTGGAATGAACAACCTGCTGAGAAAGTCACTTGGAAAATGTATAAGATACATGAACACCTTGTGTACAACTTGGACTACAGAATGACTGGTTACTTTGCGATAACTGGGGAGTTGCATTCGCTTCCTCCCAGCTACAAAGACCGCGTCTAGACTATGTCATGAAGGAGAATCATTCACCTCTCATGATGTCATGGTTAAAGTTGTGAACTTTAAAGGTAGAACCAATGCAGGAATAGTCATTGATGGGGAACATATATTTGATACACGGGTTATAAATGTCTTTCCCCAGAAAACACTAATTGTGGTTGATTAAGTATTCGATGCTTGAACTCACTGTTTAAAGAGTGGCTTGGAAGGGATGAGGTGACAATGTGTGCTGACGGTAATCAAGATAGTTGATGGTCGACAACACTCTCCCTGTACATCTATCATTTGATTAGTATATGAATAAATTTATGATCGTTTGAGTGTGAACCTTATTAGTGTGTCTTGCATCTCGTGAAGACAATTATTCATATTAGTGAGAAACAAGTCAGTTGTTCTCCTTTTATGAATGATATCTTTTATGGTCACATTACGGTTATGAATGAGTTATTCTTATATTGATGGTAGTAGTTTGATCATTTATAAGAAATATTGTAATGCCAAGAATTATCCAAACTTAGTAACGACACTACCATTTAAGTCATGATTGGTTTGATGAAGCCTTGAGATACTTGATCTCTTGACACATGCAAACCATGCCTCTTTAGGTGAGATGACTGAAACCTCGCATTCTGGTAAAACAGAGTTTGCGATGACTGTTGCATATCATACATAGTGATGTATCATATTTCATCATGTAGTGAATTTCATTATTTCGTAAATTTCAGATGTGGACTTAGATGAATATGTGTATTCACTTATGAAACATGAGTCTGGGATAGTTTGATGTGATCAAAGGGATTTCAGAATGAAGACGGGTACTAAATTAACGAGAAAAACAAGTCTCTACGATTTGATCAAAGAGACAAATGTTTTGAGTTAGCCTTCGGCATACGGACTTGTGTGAAAGTTGTTCCACAAACAATGCTTTGAACACTTCAATATTGTTGATGTGCCTGAACATTATAATCATACTCTATTGGATAGTGTATGGTATAAGTTATCTCTTATCGAGTTACGTTATTATTGTTTAGAGTTATTAATTTAATAAGCAAACACTCACTTCAGTATAGGGAACCATCTGAGTTCGTGGAAACCAACACTATATAAGTTATGGTGTGTCATGGTTTCTAGGAAAATAATTTATGTGGTAAATTATCTTTGTAGTGTATCCTTAGTCAACTATGGATGCATCTTCCGCAACTAGGACCAAAGAGCAAAACTTGTGTTGCTAAGTTTGGTGTTTGTCAAGAAGTGTTCTTGATGAATGTGTTAATGGAAGAAAGTGAAAGTTCAAACAAGGTAATTGACCTTGCCTCCAGATGTCAGAGTAGCGCAACGGAATGTGTTACGAAACCAAAGCTCTACAATTAGAGGAGAAAATGATGATAATGATCATGGTGTTTCGGTTGAAACTTTTACTGAACAAAGTAGGATTCAAGAATACATATTTTCCCTTGTGCAAAGTAATATTCATGATTCACTTGTCAAGTTAATGGAACAAGACATACCTACGAACTACGAAGAAGCGATGGTGGACCTAAGTACGACAAATTACTATGAGTCATGGAATCCTATATTGAGTTACATTTAAGATTACGTGAATCTTATTGAGTAAAGAGGTTACTTGATATTCTCAATAACTTCAAGGTTATAAGGAATAAATGTTAACATCAAAGGAAGACATCAAGATCGATTTGTCATGAAGGATGTTTCTGACAAATTCAAAAGGTTGACTACAATAGTAGCGATGCTTGAGTCAATAGGATTATCACTACGATTGATCCAAATTGTTATCAATACCGTGATTTCCTCAAATCCTGCATTTGAAGAAGGGTTGTAATTGGTACAACGAGAAGGTTTTGGAAAACATATGGATGCTAGGGTCTCGTAACCGGAATTCTCGATTTTATGGATGATCAAAGGATTTTGGACTTAGACAAAATATCGAGGAAACATGCATTTGCATGAAACTGAGTGGGAGCTGAATAGTATCCTAAACCTAATATGTGGACGACATATTTTGAGTGGGAGCTATGGGATTATTATCCTGAACTTAATATGTGGGTGACATATTTGAGTGGGAGCTATGTGCATGTTATCCTAGTCTTATATGTGGCTGACATATTTGAGTGGGAGCGTGACAACATTCTCATATATAACATATGGTGAATGATGTAGTTGGTATTAATGATTATTGAAAATCTTTCATGAATGAAGTTAAGCATTGAAAATATATTAAGATAGATTAATGCGTTTAATATCATTGAGTCGGAATACTTTCCTGGATAAGATTATGAAGAAGTTCAGAATGGGACAAGTCAAGAAGGTAGTTCTTACTTGTATATCCAAGAGAAGTATCGATTTAATCTCAGTACAAGAACAATGGTTAAATGATGGTTAAATGGAAGAAATGGATGTGCTACATCCTCTATGCCTCTGTCATAGGTTCTTTCATATAAAAACCAAAGTTTTGTACTCGACGTAATGTGACCCAAGTTCTTAGTAAGAAGAACATGTTGTGATATGATTTATGAGTAAATCATTGAACAAAGAGTTAAGTTTATCCTTCAGTATCTGGGGAGAACTGAGGATACATCTCTAATTTGTAAAGGATAGTGGAATTGACCATAAATGTTATGTTGGTTCAAGTTCTGACACTAACCTGGAAACTTGAGATATCATACTAATAAATGCCTAAGTTGAAAGAAACATGGTTAGACATCAAAGTTGCATACAATGCACTAAGGGTTAAATCTACAATGATATGGCTACTTTAGAAGTGGCAAGAGTTATATTCTGGCTTAAGAAGTTCGACTTCTGACTGAGTGAGTTTCAGTGTGCATGACTATGGGAAAGTCCGCGTGACCCACCGGACGTCATTGCTGAAACACAAACAAACGAAGTCTCACTCTACCGCCGAATATATATATATATATATATATATATATATATATATATATATACCTCATCATTATAATGGATAATGAAGTAATGTCAAACTAGGTGACATTAATGATTTTCAAAAGACATACGGATCTGAATGGTACCCAGACCGTTGATACAACCTTTTCCACAAGCAAGCATGATCTATAACCATATACATGATATGGAGTTATGATCCACAGAAAAATGCAACTAGATTATTTGTACACTAGTTCAAGTGGGAGACTGTTGGGAATGTGCCCTAGGGGCAAATAAAATATGTTTATTGCGTATTCCATTAGTTCATATTAAGTTTTATACTGTGTTATAATTGTATTAAGCGGAAACATTAATACACGTGTGGTATACAAACAACCAGGTCCCTAGTTAACTCTAGTAAACTAGTCCATTGGGCAATTGATGATCAAGGTTTCCTGATCATGAGATGTGAACAGTCTATTTACAATGGGATCATGTCATTGGGAGAATAGAATGACATGATGGACACACACCCACCAGAAGTGTTGCAATGTGATCCAGTCACATAGTTCAACATTGCGATAACTATAAACGTAGTGACCCGATCCTTAAGACCGTGATGATCATACATAATTTCTATCTACGAGGATGCTTTGAGTGCATTAACCGTTACACTAAAACATGGTAATCATAAAGGTGTATCTTGGGTATTCCGAAGTAGATATGTTGATGAGTATGCAAATAGATCAAAACGGGATTTGTCCATCCGAGTGACGGATAGGTACACTGGGCCCACTCGGTGATATTACATCATAAAGATTGCGCAATCATGTGACTAGGTCACAGGGTTGTAATATCACGGGAACGAGTAAACATGTTTGTCGGTAACGAGAATGAACTAGGTATATTGGATACCGACGATCAAACCTTAGACAAACAAAGTACTGTATGACAAAGGGATCATGACTCAACGTTAACGGTTCAAACGATGAAGTTAATTCGATGGAAGCGCAGGGGCTCATCAAGGATTATAACCAAATCCCACATGATGGTCATTGGTCAGAGAGTGTCTGATCATGTCTGTTGTTTCCCGAACCGTAGGGTGTCACGCTTAAGGGTATTCGACGCAATAAGGATTGATTCGGGATCATCGGTGAAATAAGAGAGAACACCAGAATTGTTCCGGGAGGTGCCAGAAGTTGTTCTGGATATTTTGAAAGGTTCAAAATAATGTTTAAATATGTTTTATTATTTAATTTACAGAATTAAATATCAAAATATGATTAAATATAAATAAAAATTAATTCAAAGGCATATGAGCCTAAATAGGCCCATTAGGGGAAGGAGGGAGCTCCCCCTTGGGCCAATGCGCCAAGGGAGGTGTAACATACCAATTTTCTAAATTTGGATGTTAATAGATCATCATATGCATCTCATGCTGCTTCCGCATTTCTCTAGAGTTTTAAAATATTTTTAGATATTTTTCAACACATGGCAGTTCGCTGGAGAGGATATAAAAGGAGTTATCCCCATTTTTATTTGTTGGAAAATAGTTTAAAATATTTTTGGGAGACTTTTTAAATTTACTTTGGAGTTATAAATATTTTCTAAAAATATTTTGGTAATTTATTTATGCTCCGGAAAAGTTTTTAAATCAATTTTCGGAGTTTTTGATATTTTTTAAAAAATGCCAGCAGAGTATATAAAAATATTTAAAAATAAGTTGCAAAGTTTTTATTTTTATTTAATATTTATCTAAAGCCAAAAATTCAGTTTTATTATTTTAAAAGTACTGGCGAAGACGGAAATTAAAAATATATTTCCGTGATTTTTCTATAATTGTTTTGGGCCTAACGGGTCGTTCTGTTTTTTTTTCGCAGACCGAATTAGAGTTTAATTCGGATTTTAAAAAAAAGTTTGCGGATCGGGTAATAAAAACCCGCGGGGATTAGGGTTTCCAAACCAGATCCGCCGCGCCGCCCGACCCGCCAGCCGCCGGAGCCGCCGTCCGCCACCGCCGACCCACGCCGCCGTCCGGGACGCCGCCGTCGCCGGTGAGCGCCCCGCCCCGCCGCCCCTCGCCACCGCGCCGCGCCAGGCTGCCGCGCCGGCCAGCCGCCGGCCAGCCGCCGGGCCGAGCCGAGCCGAGCCGCGGCCGGCCGAGCCGCCGGAGCTCCGGCCGGATCCGGCGAGATTCTTTTTTTTCGCGCCGGGACCCGATCGCGTTTTATAGGTTATTTTAGTTACGGATAGGCCCCTGTTTGCAGATTAGACCCCGTTTTCGCGCGGTACCGTTTTCGCGAGTACTTTTTAACCGTAACTCGGAATCAAGTGATTCCAGTTGCGTTGCGACCGTGGTGAATTTTCCTAGCCAATAGATCAAGTTTTACAGAAGTTTGAAGTTTTCAAATTTGAATCCCGAGCAGATCCAAATTTGAACTTCCGGTAGCCGTAACTTTTTAACGGTGCGCCCGTTTGCGCCGTTTCTTTTTGCGTAGGTTTTATTTTGATAAGTACTTTAAGTTTAGCTACTGTTAGGCAAGTTTTTCTACTGTTCTTTGAATGTTTATTACTGTTTGTGCATATTTGTATTGAATATATGTTAATTGGTGCTATGTTTGCTCGTATAGATTGTCCGGAGTGTGCCGCCTCGTATTGTGAGGATTGTGACCGTCAGGAACAGCAAGAAGGCAAGTGATTCTTTGACCATACTCATACCTATTTTTTCTATATGCATTATGTTAAGAATATCACCCTATTGCATGATAGGTAGTTTACTTTACTGTTGCTGCAAAACCAGTTAGGATAGCCACATGACTTGACTTGTATTAGTAGATCAACCTAGCCGTGTTGTTACTTTATTGCTATGCTTTGTAGACGTGGTTTGGGTTGTGAGAATTCATGGAGTGTGTGTGAGCTATTTTAATAATTGTGTAGCAACTTTATAATAAATAGAAATCACTTCTGGACGGGCGGGTTGCATCCCGGTAGTTGTGCCTTGTCTAAGGACAGTGTCGGGGTTAAATGCACCCAATGGTTGTTTTGGTGGTGAACCGGGTGCGACATGGTGTCTACCCTCTGTCGCAGTGGGCGCCGTCCAGTCTCAAAAAGATCAGACATGCAATATTACTAGTAGCTTCCGTGTACAGCCACTGGCTATATGGGCTCTGGCTTAGCACGAGTACGTTGTGGGGAACCTGGCCCTGGTAGCTAGTTGATGTAGATGTGTGTTAGGTGTACCGGCTACCAAAGGGTGGAGGCAACCTCTTCAGAAAGTCTTTGTCTCAATCTTCGGGTTGAGTCCAGTGGGGAACGTGTACAACCTCTGCAGAGCGTATAAACTGATCATGATTAGCCGTGTCCACGGTTACAGATGAACTTTGAGAAACTAGTCAGTACTGTTGATGAATGATCTTGACAGATGAACACTTAATAATAATTTTGGTGGGAAAGATTAGCATGGGTTGCTGTGTGTTTCAGGTAGAATTCAACTTAAAATTTTGACTAGTTTAGTTCAGGAGAAAATTGGCTTTCAGCAAAACAAAACCATAAGCCTTTCCTTTGACTTACCTTGCATGTAGTTGTAGGTACTTTATATAAACTTTTCCGTGTCACTTGTCGTACAAATCAGATGTACTGACCCGTTGTCGGGCTGTAACCTTCGGTGTTGCAGGATTTTCAGACGACCAGTAAGGTGTGTTTAGGGGTTGCGAGTCTACACTCAGCATGTTCGCATGTGGCTGTTGATGGGACTCCACGTTACTTGCTTTTGCTTCCTCTATATTTATATTGAATAAGCTAGCCTTGAGCTATGCAACTTGTTATTTATTTTACTCTGGATCATACGTTGTAATAATGATGCACTTGTACTTTGATATACATCTATAATACTGTGTGTGCCAGCGAGTTCGATCCAGGGACTGGCACTTGAGCACAGAGACTTCAATTGTGTGTGAATTGGGCCGTTACAGATGGTATCAGAGCCGTGTGTTGACTGTAGGACGTGACCCTAGAAAATGGACTAGAAAAGCCATAGGAATAAAAATATTACTTTATATCACTCTGTCTTGTACTTACTTAACTTCTCTATCTCGTACTCATACCTGTTATCATCTTGCCTTACCTCTCTTTCATTTTAGATGACCACTTTGTCATACCGCGCTATGGCGTTGGGACCTGAGCTCAGGGGGATTTTCCACTACCTGAACATCTACGCGCCGGTCTTTCAGCCGGACATCATGGAGACAAGGGGAGCTGATGACTACTGGCAAGTGGAGACTTTCATCCTTGGAAGCATGAAGAATGAGGAAAGGGTGATCACGGAGTCATTCGAGGTGCATGCCCAGGAGAAGGAGTGGTGTGTGCGCATGGCCGCTCACATAGCTCTTGGACGCATTGAGGAGACGTATGCCGCCCGGCTAAAGGGTACGGTGTACGCGGAGATGACCAAGATTCTTCCATCGAGGAACATATGGCCCAAGAAGTTCAAGTATGTGCCAGGGGCCATTTGGCCAGGCACAACTAGCTACTTCATCCAAAGCCTGGAGAAGCACATCCATTGCCTGGACAAGAACACTCAGTCAGATCTCTACACCATCACTGAGTTGCAGCAGAAGAATACCAGGCTCAAGAGGGACAACAACAAGCTGAAGAAGGAAAGGTTGGAGATGCAAGCAGAGATAACAAGGCTGAAGGAGAAGATGAAGGCCAACGGAATTGAAGAACCAGAAGAGGAGCCAGAAGTAGATACGTCGGCAGAAGAAGAGGAGCCGAGTCCCAAAAGGCACAACCGCATTAGCGGGCGCGAATACCGCATGCTGTTTAGCAAAGACAACATTAAGAATTACTTCACCGAAAATTAGTGCACTACCGTTATCGTGTTAGCGTATTTGACCATGTCGACTTATTCGGTGTGGCAATACTAGGTTGCTTGATATACTCTTATATTACCCGTGGTTGTTTTGAGGATCTTATATCAGTTATAAAATATATTTTAAACTATATGGTGTGATATGTGGTGGTTTTCCGTATGAGTGCATTGGTTGACGATTGTTATATGTTTGATGCTATGGTGATATTGTTTGGTGAAGTTGATTGGTGATATATGTATTGTATATATAATTCTTGCCATGATCATCATAAGCATATGGGTAGGAGTATATTTCCCTAGCTACTTTCGGTCTACAACTTACCTATTCTTACCCAACAGATGCTGCCGAGACGTGATCCCACGGGGAATGAGAACAACAACAATGGAGTGCCAGCTTATATGCAGCAGTTACTTCAAGGACAGGCTCGGTTGATCCAGTTGCTCACTCAGAACATGGGCAACAACAACAATGTGCCACCACCACCACCTGTGGACATGCTTGCAAGGTTTCTGAGGTTGAACCCTCAGAGGTTCTCTAGCACTCCTGAGCCCATAGTGGCGGATGACTGGCTTCGTTCAGTGGGCCGGAATATGGAGACAGTTGGCTGCACTGAGGCAGAGAGGGTGAGGTTCGCCTCACATTTGCTGGAGGGTCCTGCCTCAGCATGGTGGGACAACTATTTGCTGACTTACCCCATCGACACCATCACTTGGGCGCAGTTCCAGTCTGCCTTTCGCGCCGCACATGTTTCAGCAGGCGCCATGAGCTTGAAGAAGAAGGAGTTCTGCAGTTTGCGTCAGGGAGGCCGTTCAGTGGCCAAGTATGTTGAGGTGTTCAACAAGCTTGCCAGATATGCTCCAGATGATGTCAGGAATGATGCAGCAAGGCAAGAGAAGTTCTGGGAGGGGCTGAATCATGAGTTGGGAGTCCAGTTGACAGTGGCTACTTTTTCTAACTGCCAGGGGCTCATAGACAAAGCTATTGTGTTGGAAGGCAAGCAGCAGGCCATTGAGAACCGCAAGAGGAAGTACAACAACAACAATGGTGGCAAGTATAACTCTGGACCGCATCAGAAGCCACGCAATTCTTATGCTGACAATGGAGGACATAACCATGGACATAACCACAATGGTGGAAATGGCCATGTTCACGGTGGAGGACATAACCATCATGGTGGGAATGGTCACAACCATAATGGCCACAACCACCACAATGGTAACAAGAATGGCAATGGTAATGGCAATGGAAATGGAAGGAACAAAGGGAATGGGAGAAGCAATGGAGCCAATGGAGGCAATGGAAACAACCGTCAGAATGGCCAGGCACTAAAGGACTTGAGTCACATCCAGTGCTTCAGGTGCAAGAACATGGGACACTATGCCACAGACTGCCCGGAGTCCAATGGGAATGGAGTCATCAAGCCCAATCCTTTTGTAACACCCTCACTGTCAGTGAACAGTAATCACTGTTACTGTTCATCTGTACTGTTCAAAACTTTTGTTGATCAACTTGGAACAGTTCAAATTTCAAATTCCACTTTGATGTTCTTGAATGCATAGTGATCATGGACCTTGATCATCTGGAATCAAAACAAGTACAAGCCATTTGAATTGGAATTCAAGCAAACCCTAAAATGCCTTTTGCTGAATATTAAAAAAAATGGTGACAATAAATCTTTTCCAAAAATCTTGGAACCACTTTTATAAAATCCCAAATAATCATTGGACCATGCCCATGTGATCATTGGTATTCATTGGGCTACTGAAAATTGTAAGCAATTAATAACAGTAGCAATTCCAGGCCAATGGCTCATTTAATAATAAAATAAATTAGCAAAAGAGTTTAGAAAAACCCTAAACTTTTTGTGGTACTCTAGGAATGTGCTCTACTAATTATGGAACCAAAATGGCATTATATAAAAATGCCTAAGCCATTTAAATAATTGCTAACAGAATTGCACAGAATATGAAAAGAACAAAAGGGGGGGGTCCGCCTATTAGTCGCACTGGGGCGTAGCCCACCTCCTTCCCGGCCCACCCCGGCCCGTCCCTCCCGCTCGTCTCCAACCTCTCGCTACAGGGAATACGACCGAGGCCATGGCGACTGCCCCGTCGCAGCCGCGCTCGCTCGACCCCCTCGGTCGCTACAGGTCCCTGGGAGGGATAAGACCTCCCCCGAGGACACCCTAGACGCCAGCAAAAGATCTTTCCCCTCCCGCTACTCCCTAGCCTTCTTCCTCCTCTCGTCCGAACCGTGGCGCCATGGACGCTCCTTCGAGCTCACGTCGCCACTGAGCGAGACCAGGCCAGCCATGGTGTCAAGGAGAACCGCCGTCGCCTTCTTCGTCATCCCCTGCAGGCAATCGAGTCGGGGGCCGCCGCGTTGAGAGCTTCGTCACCATCTTCAACCTCAAGCCCGCCGGGAAAAGTTCTCCGATTCGCCGCCGGTGGTGCCTCCCGAGCCTCCCCGAGCTCCTCTTCCCCCTCACTGTGAGCTCGCGCTGCTTTTCCCCCTCTCCTCGTTGCTTTTTATTCGTCGGAGCTCTCTCCAGCCGGTAGCCCACTCCGGCCGCCGCCTGTCGTCGCCATTGGGGCCGTGCAGCCTCTCTCGGTTCACAAAAACGGCACCGTTGGTTGCGGCCCATCACGCAGCTCGCGTAGCAGCTGGCCGCGTGCCAAATGGCTGGCCCTAGTGAACTCTCCGTCGTCGCCGCCGTGCCCCCTGTCCGGTTCGTCGCCGGCGTCTTCATGCCCACGGGCTAAACCAGCCCCCCCCCCCTCGCTGACTCATGGGGCCCTCCCCTTTAATTAGCAGTTAAACCCCCTGATTAGCCTAAGCCCTCCCTGTTAGCTAAATGGCTAATTAAAGTAACCCCCTAGCCCACTAACATGTGGGCCCTTGGAATTTTTAACATAATTAAAATGGCTAATTAGCCATTGTGTCAATGACACATGGGTCCCACCTGTAATTAATTTAATTAAAATGAATTAGTCAATTAATCAGTGTATGACATGTGGGTCCACTGGATTTTTGAGAATTAATAAAACCATTTTTATTAACTGTGAGGCTGACCAGTGGGTCCCACTGGTCAGGTTTGACCAGTCAAACTGTTGTGGATAATGTTACTGTTTTATTAATAAAAATAATTCCAGAAAATCTTTTAAATGATTTAAAACTTTGAAATTCAATAACTTTTAAATCGTAAGTCAGATTCAAAAACTTTATACATCAAAATTGATCAAAAAAATATAACTAATACGGATACGCCCTCCGTATGTCTATCCCACCCCCCTAACACACCGATCATCGACATTCCCCCCCTGCGGGCTGTCTGTCGATAATTCCCTGTGCCGATAAAAAATACCCGGATGAATTTATTCCGAACACGAAAGTTGTCCGGAATGGTTCAACTAACACGGATACACCCCCCTTATCTTTGTCGGATGTCCACGACACCTCCGGCATGAACCTTTCCCCCTCCGGACACCCTGTCCGGTAATCACCCGGAGCTGGCAGTTCATCCCCGGATGAATTCCCGCTCCGAGCAACGTGCATTGCACTGCGTTAGAACACCGTTAACTTTTCATCTGTCATGTCATGCATATGTTTGTATATTATTGCTGTGTATTTACTGTTTCCTCGCCCCCCCCTTAATCTTCGGTAGACCCCGCTGCTACCGCCGACTACACTGCTGCCGGGTACGACTACTTCGTCGACGACCCGACCCCTACCGTCGAGCTTCCAGGAAAGCAGAGCCATTCTCTTCCCCAGATATCGCCTATCTTTCCTTACATTTCTTGCACTAGGCATTGTTACTGCTGCTGCTACGATTACAATCCTATTCAATTGCATAGCCTGATTTCGTCGCCCCTTGATGTACCTCCTTTATCCTATGCTGCCTATTATATTTCTGCATTATTCGGCAGTGAACCCTGCGCATTGTTAGCTAGGACTAGATAGCGGGCCGTGATCACTCAGGGGAGTGAACACGGATACAATATATACAACTGCACAGGTACGGAACAAAGCAGACACCGCCAAAGGCCCCTATCTGGGTTATGCCTAGTCACCTCCAGTGTGAGCTATCCAGGAGTAATCCTTGTACTCCACTCGAGGCTGACTTTGTCTTGCCACCATAGGGTCCTGGACAGCGGTTGTCCTTAAAGGTAAGAAAGTCGGGCGACCCAACGGTGCCCGCGAGCGGTATATCGTCGGGAACGACAGGGAGGGTACGACCGACGTTACTGGCGTGCCTGGCCCCTGCTCGTATCTCGCGAGAGTTACCAAACTACGAAAAGTCGAGCTCTACCAAGAGCACACGCGAGACCAGGTAAGGAGACGGTTCACCTTGTTGGTAACCGCTGTGACTTGGTGGGACGACAGGGCAGGCACCGATGTACTGGTGGTCCCGACTGCTGTCGTTGACCGCGGGTCGGTTAAGTCGAGGCGACGATAACGGTTGTCACGCAGGTTAATTAAAATGCTAAATGGTTCGGCGGATGTCTTGAGTAGCCTTTTGGCTTGTACGCACTACCTACACGTGGGATAAGGAGTGTGGGCTCCCCTGCATCGTAGTCTCGTTCGAGGGTCTTCAGACGTCAGCAGTACCGCGGGCTGATTGCCGGGAAGTGGTGTTGTCTTCTCTTTGCTGCAACAGGTGTGTTTGTATTTGCTTTGATTTTGCTTCACCGTCCAGTCACGCACCATGCAGGAGTACGTTCGGGTTAGGGTCCAAAGCCCGGCGTACATAGGATATAGTCCGGCGGATGACCTCTCTGTTGATTGCCGAAGGATGGGCTACTTTGTGTCGGATAGCTTTGGTGGAGCGTTCCCTAACAAGGTTCCCGCCACCCTGGAGATCCAAGCGTCGTAGAGTCACGCCAGTGCACCCCTGCAGGGAAGATTAATCTATACGAATAGCCGTGTCCACGGTAACAGGACGCTTTATGCTGAAGCTGGATCTTACCACTAGAAACTATTACTATTAAACTGAATGGTTCCGGGTCTTCTTCCTCGCAGGGAGTCGAGGAGGGGAACTCGGAGGAATTATTATTATTGTTAATCAATACAACGTATATTATACAATGTTGCAGCAACTTCTGCTTCGTTGATACTTTATTGCTTTATATAAACTGTTGGCTGATTCTTACCTCATGCTGCAAGACATCGTCGGAAGATGCTAGTCTTCGATAGGCCTAGCTTCTTACCCTTGCTCTGGATTTCTGTCTTTCAGTCCACTATATACAGCCTCTTCTTTCCGTTGATACAATGCATAATGCATAGTAGCGGACGTAAGACTCGCGGGTATACTAGATACTCACCTGCTTTATTTCCTTTACTTTTTTGCCTTATCGGCCGCTGTAGTCGACGTTGGAGCCCAGGAGCAGGAGTACCCCGGAGGCGGATACTACTACGTCGAGACCCCCGCTGACCAGGACCAGGAGTAGTTTCGGAGGCTCCCAGGCAGGAGGCCTTGCCTTTTCGATCTGTATCTCTGATGTTATTTGTGCTAGCCTTCTTAAGGCAAAACTTGACTAACTATGTCTGTACTCAGATATTATGGCTTGTATAACTTATGTATTCGGGTCCGCGTGACCCCCTTTATTGTGACATATTGGTTTATCCTTTTGTGTTTAGCGTTGTGCTGTGATATTCTCACCGTGGCACCCTAATCTCAGCCGTGTACCCTGCGTGTATGATTACTGTACACGGATTGATTTTGGGGGCGTCACACCTTTCAACAAGGGGCATGTGAACCATGTCAACGTGGAGGAGATCTATGATGAGCCTGATGCTGTGATTGGTAAGTTCTTTATCAATTCAATACCCGCACTTGTTCTTTTTTATTCTGGTGCATCGCATTCTTTCATATCGAGGGTATTTGTGGATAAGCATGAGTTACCTACAGTAGTTCTTAAGTCATCTATGCTCATAAGTTCACCGGGAGCGGAGATGTCCGCTAGTTTGGGATGCTATCAGTTGAGCCTAGCCATAGGGAAGCATGTTTTTCCTACAGATTTGATTGTATTGAAGTCACAAGGTTTGGATGCTATATTGGGCATGGATTGGTTAGCCAAGTACCAAGGTGTTATTGATTGTGCCAGTCGATCTATCACTCTCCGTACACCGAATGGACAGAAGATCAGATATGCATCCAAGTATAAGCATCAGCACGCTCAGGTGAATTCTCTTAAGGGGGGTAGCCAGCATGATGTGCGTGTTGTGAGGGATTATCCGGATGTATTTCCAGATGAGTTGCCAGGTATGCCACCGGATAGGGAGATTGAGTTCCTTATTGATTTAATACCAGGCACTGGGCCTATTGCTAAGAGACCGTATAGGATGCCCGCTAAGGAACTTGCAGAATTGAAGGATCAGATTCGAGAGTTGCAGGCAAAGGGTTTCATTCGCCCAAGCTCGTCACCTTGGGGATCTCCAGTGTTGTTTGTTGAGAAGAAGGATGGAACCCAGAGGATGTGTGTGGATTACCGTTCTCTGAATGATGTTACTATCAAGAACAAGTATCCTTTACCTGTGATTAATGATCTATTTGACCAGTTGGAGGGAGCTTGTGTATTCTCTAAGATTGATCTTCGTTCTGGTTATCATCAAGTAAAGATTCGGGAGAAGGATATTCCGAAGACTGCTTTTACTACAAGGTATGGGTTGTATGAGTATACTGTTATGTCATTTGGATTGACTAATGCTCCTGCATACTTCATGAATATGATGAACAAGGTGTTTATGGAGTTCTTGGATAAGTTCGGTGTGGTGTTCATTGATGATATATTGGTGTATTCCAAGAATGAGCAAGAGCATGAGGCACATTTGCATTTAGTATTGGAGAAGCTCAGGGAGCACAAGTTGTATGCCAAGTTCAGCAAGTGTGAGTTTTGGCTGAAGGAGGTAGGATTCCTTGGACATTTTGTGTCAGGAGAAAGAGTAGCTGTGGACCCCCAAGGTTTCAAAAGTTACGGAATGGGAGACACCCGCGACAGTTGGAGACATTCGCAGTTTCTTGGGTCTTGCAGGATATTATAGGAGGTTCATTGAGAATTTCTCCAAGCTTGCAAAACCAATGACCGAGCTGTTGAAGAAAGAGAATAAGTTTGTTTGGAGTGAGGCATGTGAAGCCAGCTTTCAGGAGTTGAAGAAACGGTTATTAACTGCACCTGTTTTATGTTTGCCTGATATACATAAGGATTTCCAGGTATATTGTGATGCATCTCGTCGAGGACTTGGTTGTGTTTTGATGCAAGGGGGTAGATTTGTTGCTTATGCTTCGCATCAGCTTAAGAACCATGAGCAGAACTATCGTACACATGATTTGGAGTTAGCCGCAGTTGTTCATGCATTGAAAACATGGAGGCAATATCTTGTTGGTAATCATTGTGATCTTTTTACTGATCATAAGAGTTTGAAGTATATCTTTACTCAGAAGGAGTTGAATCTCAGGCAGAGTAGATGGCTGGAGCTTATTAAGGATTATGATTTGAATGTGCAGTATCATCCTGGTAAAGCGAATGTGGTTGCTGATGCATTGAGCCGTAAGAGTCATATCAATGTTGCTAATGTTGAGGATATGCCACGTGAGTTATGTGAGCAGTTCAAGAATCTCAGGTTGGAGATAGTTCCTAAGGGATATGTGGCGACATTGGAAGTGAAGCCAAATCTTTTGGAAAGAATCATAGAAGCTCAGAAGGGTGATGCATAAATTGATGAGATAAAAGTGAATATGACCAAGGGAAAAGCAGAGGGTTTCCGTGAGGATGAGCATGGAGCCATTTGGTTTGAGAAGCGCATTTGTGTACCGCAGGATGCAGAGATCAGGAAGTTGATTCTTCGGGAGGCACATGATTCACCTTATTCTATTCATCCCGAGAATACCAAGATGTATTTGGACTTGAGGGAGAGATTTTGGTGGCCTAGCCTGAAGCGAGAGATAGCTCAGTTTATTGCTTTGTGTGATGTTTGCCAGAGAGTCAAGGCTGAGCATCAGAAGCCAGCAGGATTGTTGCAGCCTTTGCCTATACTAGATTGGAAGTGGCATCAGATAGGTATGGACTTTATTACTAGTTTACCCAGGACTCGGTCAGGATATGATTCTATTTGGGTGATTGTTGATCGGTTGACCAAGGTTGCTCACTTCATTCCAGTAAAGACAACTTACAACAGTGCCAAGCTAGCCAAGATTTATATGTCCAGGATCGTGTGTTTGCATGGAGTTCCAAGCAAGGCTATGTCTGATAGAGGTACTCAGTTTACTTCGAAGTTTTGGCGTCAGTTGCATGAGACTTTGGGCACTAGGCTGGAGTTCAGTACAGCGTTTCATCCTCAGACAGATGGGCAGACAGAGAGGGTCAATCAGATCTTGGAGGATATGTTGAGAGCTTGTGCGTTGGATTATGGTTCGAGTTGGGATGACAACTTACCGTATGTTGAGTTCTCGTATAACAACAGTTACCAGGCTAGTCTTCAGATGGCACCATTCGAGTTACTGTATGGCAGGAAGTGCAGGACTCCGTTGATGTGGGATGAGGTAGGAGAACGTCAATTGTTTGGACCTGACCTGATCAGAGATGCTGAGGAGAAAGTCAAGTTGATCCGTGATAGACTGAAGATAGCACCGTCCAGGCAGAAGATTTATGCAGATGCTAAGCGCAAGGATGTAACCTATGAGGTTGGAGACCGTGCGTATCTCAGAGTTTCACCAATTCGCGGAATCAAGAGGTTTGGAATCAAGGGCAAGTTAGCACCACGTTTTGTGGGGCCTTACAAGATCTTGGAGTGCAGAGGAGAGGTAGCTTATCAGTTGGAGTTGCCAGAAGCTTTGTCGGGAGTTCATGATGTGTTTCACGTATCCCAGGTGAAGAAGTGTCATGCCGAGATGGCAGATATTCCTTTGAGAGATACAGTGCCACTTGAGGCAATTCAGTTGGAGAGTGACTTGACTTATGAGGAGAAACCTGTGAAGATTCTGGAGACTGCAGAAAGAGTTACCCGCACCAAGACGATCAGGCTATGCAAGGTTCAGTGGGATCATCATACCGAAGAGGAAGCAACTTGGGAGCGCAAAGAAGATCTGAAGCAAGACCACCCGCATCTCTTTGCTAGCCAGCCCGAATCTCGAGGACGAGATTCATCTTAAGGGGGGTAGGTTTGTAACATCCCAATTTTCTAAATTTGGATGTTAATAGATCATCATATGCATCTCATGCTGCTTCCGCATTTCTCTGGAGTTTTAAAATATTTTTAAATATTTTTCAACACATGGCAGTTCGCTGGAGAGGATATAAAAGGACTTATCCCCATTTTTATTTGTTGGAAAATAGTTTAAAATATTTTTGGGAGACTTTTTAAATTTACTTTGGAGTTATAAATATTTTCTAATAATATTTTGGGAATTTATTTATGCTCCGGAAAAGCTTTTAAATCAATTTTTGGAGTTTTCGATATTTTTAAAAAAAATGCCAGAAAAGTATTTAAAAATATTTAAAAATAAGTTGCAAAGTTTTTATTTTTATTTAATATTTTGGTAAAGCCAAAAATTCAGTTTTATTATTTTAAAAATATTGGCGAAGACGGAAATTAAAATAAATTTCCGTGATTTTTCTATAATTGTTTTGGGCCTAACGGGTTGTTCTGTTTTTTTTTCGCAGACCGAATGAGAGTTTAATTCGGATTTAAAAAAAAATTGTGGATCGGGTTATAAAAACCCGCGGACCCGCGGGGATTAGGGTTTCCAAACCCGATCCGCCGCGCCGCCCCGACCCGCCAGCCGCCGGAGCCGCATTCCGCCGCCGCCGACCAGCGCCGCCGCCGATGAGCGCCCCGCCCCGCCGCCCCTCGCCACCGCGCCGCGCCGGCCAGCCGCCGGGCCGAGCCGCCGCCGGAGCTCCAGCCGGATCAGGCGAGATCCTTTTTTTCCGCGCAGGGACCCGATCGCGTTTTTTAGGTTATTTTAATTGCGGATAGGCCCCTGTTTGCAGATTAGACCCCGTTTTCGCGCGGTACCATTTTCACGAGTACTTTTTAACCGTAACTCGGAATCGAGTGATTCCAATTGCGTTGCGACCGTGGTGAATTTTCCTAGCCAGTAGACCAAGATTTACAGAAGTTTGAAGTTTTCAAATTTGAATCCCGAGCAGATCCAAATTTGAACTTCCGATAGCCGTAACTTTTTAACGGTGCGCCCGTTTGCACCGTTTCTTTTTGCGTAGGTTTTATTTTGACAAGTACTTTAAGTTTAGCTACTTTTAGGCAAGTTTTTCTACTGTTCTTTGAATGTTTATTACTGTTTGTGCATATTTGTATTGAATATATGTTGATTGGTGCTATGTTTGCTCGTATAGATTGTCCGGAGTGTGCCGCCTCGTATTGTGAGGATTTTGACCGTCAGTAACAGCAAGAAGGCAAGTGATGCTTTGACCATACTCATACCTATTTTTTCTATATGCATTATGTTAAGAATATCACCCTATTGCATGATAGGTAGTTTACTTTACTGTTGTTGCAAAACCAGTAAGGATAGCCACATGACTTGACTTGTATTAGTAGATCAACCTAGCCGTGTTATTACTTTATTGCTATGCTTTGTAGACGTGGTTTGGGTTGTGAGAATTCATGGAGTGCGTGTGAGCTATTTTAATAATTGTGTAGCAACTTTATAATAAATAGAAATCACTTCTGGACGGGCGGGTTGCATCCCGGTAGTTGTGCCTTGTCTAAGGACAGTGCCGGGGTTAAATGCACCCAATGGTTGTTTTGGTGGTGAACCGGGTGCGACATGGTGTCTACCCTCTGTCGCAGTGGGCGCCATCCAGGCTCAAAAAGATCAGACATGCAATATTACTAGTAGCTTCCGTGTACAGCCACTGGCTATATGGGCTCTGGCTTAGCACGAGTACGTTGTGGGGAACCTAGCCCTGATAGCTAGCTGATGTAGATGTGTGTTAGGTGTACCGGCTACCAAAGGGTGGAGGCAAACTCTTCAGAAAGTCTTTGTCTCAATCTTCGGGTTGAGTCCAGTGGGGAACGTGTACAACCTCTGCAGAGCATATAAACTGATTATGATTAGCCGTGTCCACGGTTACGGACGAACTTTGAGCAACTAGTCAGTACTGTTGATGAATGATCTTGACAGATGAACACTCAATAATAATTTTGGTGGGAAAGAGTAGCATGGGTTGCTGTGTGTTTCAGGTAGAATTCAACTTAAAATTTTGACTAGTTTAGTTCAGGAGAAAATTGGCTTTCAGCAAAACAAAACCATAAGCCTTTCCTTTGAGTTACCTTGCATGTAGTTGTAGGTCCTTTATATAAACTTTTCCGTGTCACTTGCCGTACAAATCAGATGTACTGACCCGTTGTCGGGCTGTAACCTTCGGTGTTGCAGGATTTTCAGACGACCAGTAAGGTGCGTTTAGGGGTTGCGAGTCTACACTCAGCATGTTCGCATGTGGCTGTTGATGGGACTCCACGTTACTTTCTTTTGCTTCCGCTATATTTATATTGAATAAGCTAGCCTTGAGCTATGCAACTTGTTATTTATTTTACTCTGGATCATACGTTGTAATAATGATGCACTTGTACTTTGATATACATCTATAATACTGTGTGTGCCAGCGAGTTCGATCCAGGGACTGGCACTTGAGCACAGAGACTTCAATTCTGTGTGAATTGGGTCGTTACAGGAGGGAGCCCACCTCCCCTAGCCGCACCAAACCCCCCTTCCTAGGGTTTAGTCCCACATGGGAAGGGGAGGGAGGGTGGCAGCCCTCCTTGGCCTATATAAGGAGGGGTGGGGTGCCTTTTTTCTACACACAATTTGATTTGAGACAAGTTTCTCAGATCTCTCTTCTCTCTCTTTCTCCCTCCTCGAGTGGACTCCCCTTGTTTGGAGTATACACTTGGTTGGGGTTTCTCCACCATACGCACGCCGTCGTGCTGCTGGAATCGGGATCCGAATCCATCTTCTTTCCGCTGCTCTTCTGGTTCGTAGCCCAAAGGGAACATCGGGTGCATCGTATGTGTGTAATCCCACGATGAGCTACACTTGTGGTGCTCCTTCATCGTTGAGGCCATGTCGCGACGTCTTCACCGACAACGATCTGACGGGGACGTAATCCCGTCATCGGTCTTCAAGGACCGGGTGGCCTCAGGAGTCATCGTGGATCTGCGCGGCATCAGGGATTGCCGGTACGACTACATCAACCACGTTCACGCGGGAACGTTTCCCGCTTAACGGACTACATACTGGTATGTGACCAATTCCCTCCGTTACTTGCATTTCCATAGCATAGGTCTTGGGTTCGGGACGTATAGGTCATGAAAAATTATTGTTTTCTGCCCCGTTCCCCCAACAGGGTCCTGACGATGCTCCCGATATTGGAAGCGCGATAGCGGCGGAACAGAGGCGAGTTTGCGAAATAGGGTTCTGTCTTCAGAGTTTCCCCGTGACGGAGAATAAATAGGCGAAGGGGGGTAGCCAGGGGGGCCACCAGGGGTCCAGCCCCCCCCCATGGCCGCGCCAGGTGGCCGCCTGGGCTCCTGGTGGTGGCCCCCTGGCCCTCCTTCGGGCTTCGGGAAGCTTCCAGCACGCTGACTTTTTATCTGAATTTTCCCTGATTTTTGGAGCACTTTTTTTACGGGGGAAAACGGAAATAGAAAAACAGCAGAAAACAGGGACAGGCACTGGGGTGCACTGAGTTAGTAGGCTAGTCCAAATATGATCAAAAGTGTATGAAAGTGTGTCTAGATCATAGCAATATCACACAAAACATGCATGGAACGAGCAGAAATTATCGATACGTTTTAGACGTATCATCAAGGCACCAATGTAATTTTCCTGTTGTTGCTATGTTGTGTTTGCAGGGATCCGATGGATTATGAGATTACGTTCAGATCGTGATGAATTATATATTTGGTTTAACTTTTATATTTGTTTCTTGAGTAATTCTTTCATGATCTCCGTTGATTTTTATTGCTTTGGCCAAGTAGTTGATAGGTACTCCAAGAGGGAGCGTTATGCATGATTGTGGGTTCATGCCCCCCGATGTCTAGCTTGAGTGACAGAAACATGAGAAATTATTGTTTTCTGCCCCGTTCCCCCAACAGGGTCCTGACGGTGCTCCCGATATTGGAAGCGCTACGGCGGCGGAACAGAGGCGAGTTTGCGAAATAGGGTTATGTCTTCAGAGTTTCCTCGTGACGGAGAATAAATAGGCGAAGGGGGGTAGCCAGGGGGGCACCAGGGGTCCAGCCCCCCCCCCCATGGTCGCGCCAGGTGGCCGCCTGGGCACCTGGTGGTGGCCCCCTGGCCCTCCTTCAGGCTTCGGGAAGCTTCCAGCACGCTGACTTTTTATCTGAATTTTCCCTGATTTTTGGAGCACTTTTTTTACGGGGGAAAACATAAATAGAAAAACAGCAGAAAACAGGGACTGGCACTGGGGTGCACTGAGTTAGTAGGCTAGTCCAAATATGATCAAAAGTGTATGAAAGTGTGTCTAGATCATAACACTATCACACAAAACATGCATGGAACGAGCAGAAATTATCGATACGTTTTAGACGTATCATCAAGGCACCAATGTAATTTTCCTGTTGTTGCTATGCTGTGTTTGCAGGGATCCGATGGATTATGAGATTACGTTCAGATCGTGATGAATTATATATTTGGTTTAACTTTTATATTTTGTTCTTGAGTAATTCTTTCATGATCTCCGTTGATTTTTATTGCTTTGGCCAAGTAGTTGATAGGTACTCCAAGAGGGAGCGTTATGCATGATTGTGGGTTCATGCCCCCCGATGTCTAGCTTGAGTGACAGAAACATGAGAAATTATTGTTTTCTGCCCCGTTCCCCCAACAGGGTCCTGACGGTGCTCCCGATATTGGAAGCGCGACGGCGGCGGAACAGAGGCGAGTTTGCGAAATAGGGTTATGTCTTCAGAGTTTCCCCGTGACGGAGAATAAATAGGCAAAGGGGGGTAGCCAGGGGGGGCACCAGGGGTCCAGCCCCCCCCCCCCATGGTCGCGCCAGGTGGCCGCCTGGGCACCTGGTGGTGGCCCCCTGGCCCTCCTTCAGGCTTCGGGAAGCTTCCAGCACGCTGACTTTTTATCTGAATTTTCCCTGATTTTTGGAGCACTTTTTTTACGGGGGAAAACGTAAATAGAAAAACAGCAGAAAACAGGGACTGGCACTGGGGTGCACTGAGTTAGTAGGCTAGTCCAAATATGATCAAAAGTGTATGAAAGTGTGTCTAGATCATAGCAATATCACACAAAACATGCATGGAACGAGCAGAAATTATCGATACGTTTTAGACGTATCATCAAGGCACCAATGTAATTTTCCTTTTGTTGCTATGCTGTGTTTGCAGGGATCCGATGGATTATGAGATTACGTTCAGATCGTGATGAATTATATATTTGGTTTAACTTTTATATTTTGTTCTTGAGTAATTCTTTCATGATCTCCATTGATTTTTATTTCTTTGGCCAAGTAGTTGATAGGTACTCCAAGAGGGAGCGTTATGCATGATTGTGGGTTCATGCCCCCCGATGTCTAGCTTGAGTGACAGAAACATGAGACTAGGGGATGTGTTGTTGCCACCAGGGATAAAACAACGGTGCTTGTAACCGCGGTTGCAAGGATTGTAACCTTACGCATAGATTGTTAATGCATTTGTCTCTTGCTTTGAGTTTACACTTTGGGTGGGGCTCGCAACTTAATACTAGTGAGATGTTCTGGATAGATATCTCGAGGTGGATCCTTAGTGAGTAGATGAAGATGGATTTCGGTCTACTTGTCTTTGCGTACTGCCCATACTTTTGAGCATCTTACTTTCTAGTAGTATAATTAGCATTGCGGTGTGTTTATAATTCTGTCAATTGCCCAGCAGTAATTTGTTCACCCAGCTTAGCTATTTTATCGTCTTTTAGGAGAGAGACATCACTAGTGAACATCATGGGACCTCGGTCCATATTTCCACCACTGTTTACACCTCCACTTTATTTCCTACTTTTAATTTCTGCTGCAATTATCACTAACACTATCCTCTTGCATTTGATCCTTTGTAAACGACAAGGCCGGAGGGATTTACAACCCCTCTGTACGCGTTGGGAGCAAAGTTATTTGTTTCTGTGTGCAGGTCCACGTCAACTGTCGCGTCATCAAGTAATCTCTGGCGCCGTTGACACCTACTTGTCGATCCTTGGAGTCCTCCTGGATTCGATAAACCTTACAGTCCTCGTGTAAGGGAAATTATCCGCTATCTACATCTCTACCTTCCACTTGGGGTAACCAACGAGGAGCACTACTTCAGTGCCATCAAGCTAATTCCTGGCGCCGTTGCTGGGGACTCCAATCTTCAAGATAGGGGAGTTGCACACTATCTTTTACCTTTGCTTTTTAGTCTTGTTAGTTTACTTTCCAGTTTTTGCTTTTGCTTGTGTGTCTTATATGAAAAACCAAATAAAATAGTTGCTACCTTTTGTTTTTTTCTTTGTTTGCTTACTGATGCTATCTTTAGCATGGGTGTGGAACCACCCAAATATGGTAGGATGGACATGTTTCACTTGGGTCGTCTTCGATCAATTTGTGCTCGCGCTAAAAACCCAACCGACTTGGTTGAGGGAAAATCATTGGGTGAGCATGCTCATTATACACAACACCGCTTATCTCCCTTATTGCTATGCTGACTGTTTGTGCTACATTTATGATTTTTCTTGCTGGTCTAGAAAATATCGCAAACACCTTCCTTCCAATGTAAATTTAATGAAAATGAGATCCTATCTTCATATGCTAGAGATTTTTATGATTACTTTGATGTTGAAAAGATTGAAGAGTTTGTTACTTTTAAGGGTGCTTATGAGATTGCTTCTTTGATTGAAAAGTATTATGATACTATTCAGAAGTCCGAAAACCTTGCATTTCTTGCTTATTGCTTTGAGAATTATACTTGCAATGATTATATTGAGGATTTTAAAAACAAAAAAGTTTGCTGCCCAAGAAGAGGCTAATGATTTCTATGATGAGGAATCCTATGATTCCGAGGACTCACTTGATACTTCCCTTTCTGATAAACTTGATACTTTCTTTGTTGATGGCCATGATGCCACTATGGATAATGCTTACGAAGATGAACTTGCTAAGTTCCTTATGTTAAGCATGAAATTGTTGCTATTGCACCCACACTTGATTGTCCTATTATCCTTTTGAAATCTCCAACTCATATTCCAAACAATTTTGCTCTTATTAAGGCTCAATGTGATGGGTTGCATTTATCTTATGATCCTAAAAACCTTGTTGAAAAAAATACACGTGTGCTTTTAGGTCATTAACAACATGCTTTATGTGATAGTTATGTTCTTCATGTTGTTCATGATGCTACTGAAAATTATTTTGAGACAGGAAAGTTTGGTTGTAGAAACTTTCATGTTACAAAGACACCTCTCTTTATGATGAAAGTTTTGAAGTTGTCCTTGTCACACCTTCCTATGCATCTCACTTTGTGCTTCTTTGATTTATTTGTTTACAAGTTTAATAGGCATAGGAAGTGGGTTAGGCTTAAATGTGTTTCATATTTCCTTCTTGATGCTCTCTTTTGCTTCCAATCCTTATTTTTATGAGAGCATCTTTTATCATCTTCATGCCTAGCTAAAAGGCATAAAAGAAAGAGCTTGTTGGAAGGCAACCCAAGATGTTTTTACTTTCAGTTTTAGTGATCTTGATGCTTGTTACTACTGTAGCAACATCATTGTATCTTTATTTTCAAGCTTTGTGCCAAGTTTTAGCCTCCGATTGCAAGAAAGTTCAAAAGTTGTGACATGTTGTCCAGAAATAGATTTTGTCCCATTGACGGAAAAATTGGCCATAAATCACCAGATCATCTTTTTGATCTGAATGTTTTTTACAGCATGCTCCATACAATTGGCTTTCATGCATCTTTTATGAGTTTTTTTATTTGAGTTGCAGAATTACCCCGAAAAAATTATTTACTACCTGCTGTTCTGTTTTTCACAGATTCTGCCATGTTTTGCATTTCCTTTGTTTTTCAAACCTTAAGCTTGCTTTTTCTTTGAAAAAACCTTTTGGCAATGTTGAGAAACAGTAGCTATTCAAGAATATCTTTATTTACAGTAAAGAAAAAAATATTTTATCATGGGTACTAACCACTCTAATCAGCTTATGATGAGTTTCGTATGAAGGGAGTTTTCAAGTATGCGAAGGAAGATGATGAAAGAAGATTTGGGAGTGTCAAGTGCTCAAGCTTGGGGATGCCCCCATGCACCCCCAAGAAATATCCAAGGAGACTCAAGCATCTAAGCTTGGGGATGCCCCCGTGCATCCCCTTCTCCATCAACAATCATCAGTTCGTCCTTCTCCATGCTATATTTTTATCGCTTCATATGTTATGTGCTAGACTTGGGGCATCTCGCTCTTTACTTTTTAGTTTGTTTTAGTTTTTCTTGCTGTACATAACAAGTTGGATACTAGCCTTCATTGTTTAGGAGAGAAACACGCTCCACTCCACCGTAGAACACAACATAGACTTGCATGTTTGTATTCCTTTTTATGTGTGTTCTTTATCTTTTCATAGCTGCTATCATGCTTAGCTCTTAGTTTTGATGCTTATATTTCTAAGAGCTTTTGTTTAGGTTGTTCTAGGAACTCTCTTGAGTTATCATGCTTATCTTGTTTAGAGAGTTGGCTTGTTGCACTGAGTTGTGTGTCTTGCATGAGTAGGTAATTAAGGTTGCTATTACAAGTGTAGTAGTAACATGCAATAGTTATGAGATATTGACTAGAGTAATGTTTGGATATCAGGGTGCCAAGAGATTGAGCCTATTAGTGATAGGTGTCATATTTTGGGCAATCTGTTCTTATTTTCAAAAACTACAAAAATTAGTTGAGAACTCTAGCTACTAGATGGATCGCTAACCTCTGGAGGGGTTGGGATATATAGAGTACCCTCACGTACCATGGGTCGAGGATGTGCAAGGATAAACAAACCCCCATACACTCCTCCTCGGGGTACTCGTCTCTTTGTGAACCTCCCGATTAGATAGAGAGTTACCGATAATAAGTTCATGAGTTCTTCGGACTAATGCGAGTATTCGATTGTTGTCACTTCCACCTTCCCATATTTTTCTATCCTCTTCGGTACCGTGCATTGCCCTTTCTCATGTTAAGAGTTGGCGCATACTTCGCCGGTGCATCCAAACCCTTGGCACGATACGCTCTTTCATCATAAACCTTCCTATATCTTCCTCAAAACAGCCACCATACCTACTTATCAAGGCATTTCCATGGCCTTTCCGAGATACATTGCCATGCAACATCCACCATCTCATGACTTGATCTTCATGCCATACATGCTTCTGATTGATCGAGGAGCCGCATGCTAGTTGGTCTTTGCCCTTATTATTGCTACATGACGCGCTAGTATCATTGCATATCCTGCTACACTGGAAGAGACATACATTTGCATACATCATGGTAGTTTTCATTCTTCTTTATGTTGAGTACTTCTTGTAAAGAGTGAATATCATCTATATTCTTGTAAAATATAGAGTGTTGCCCTTAAGTGAGGAAAATATCCCAAACAGGAAAAATTAAAAGATCCAAAATAGGACAAATGAGAGATAAATAGAAAGAGCCAAAGAGGCCACAAAAATACAAAAAATGGAAAAAGGAGAAAAAAGAAATAAAAAGAGAGAAGGGGCAACACTAATTTTCCTTTTGAAAGGTCCACAGTCATACTCCATTTCTATATTTGTACGCCATAGAGATTATCATTCATGCATAACTATGTGGGGACCCCTACACAATAGAACTTGGCTTGCATATTCCAAGGATGAGCCTCCTCAAATGAGCTCTAGGTCTTCATGAGCAAGCAAGTTGGATGCACCCCCATGATAGGTCTCAAACGTATCGATAATTTCTGCTCGCTCCATGCAAGTTTTGTGTGATATTGTTATGATCTAGATACACTTTCATATACTTTTGATCATATTTGGACTAACCTACTAACTCAGTACACCCCAGTGCCAGTTTCAGTTTCCTGTTGTTTTTTTATTCCGGTTTCCCCCATATTAAAAGTGCTCCAAAAATTGGGGAAAATCGGATAAAAATCAGCGTAATGGAGTCTTCCAGAAGCACCCTAGTGGGGCCAGAGGGCCACCACCAGGGGCCCAGGCGACCACCTGGCACGGCCAGGGGCCTGGTGATGGCGCTAGAGTTGGCGGGTGTAGTTTCACTTGATTCCTCGGCAACTGCACTCTCGCCCCTCGTTGGTTACCCAAAGTGGAAGGTTGAGATGTAGATAGCATCAATTTCCCTCGATGAAGATACCAAGGTTTGTCTCCAGCAGGACTCCAGCAATGACAGGAAGGTGAAAACGGTGCCAGAAATTAGGCGGTTGACGTGGACCTGCACACACAACAGATAACTTCGCTCCCAACGAGTTCAGAGAGGTTGTCAATCTCTCCGGCCTTGTTGTTCACAAAGGATCAAACGCACGGGATAATAATGATAGTGATAGCAACGGAAAAGTAAATAAAGCAGTAATAAATAGTGGGTATAAACAGTGTTGGAAATATGGACCGAGGTCACATGATGTTCACTAGTGATGTCTCTCTCCCAAAAGACGATAAAATAGCCATGCGAGGTAAACAAATTATAGTTGGGCAATTGACAGGATTATGTGCGCAAACCAATGCAAACTATGCTATAAAGAAAGGAAGAGGCTCAAAAGCATGGGCGGTACGCCAAGACAAGTAGACCGAAATATATCTGCATCTACCTACTAATCATCCACCTTGAGATATCTATCCAGAACATCTCGCTGGTATTAATTTACGAATCCCACCCAAAGTGTAAACTCAAAGCAACAGACAACTGAATTAAAGAACTTTGCGTAAAGTAAACAATCCTTGCACCCGCAAGTACAAGCACCGTTGTTTTCTCCCTTGTGGCAACATCACATCCCCTAGACTCATGTTTATGTCACTCAAGCTAGTCATCCGGGGGCATGAACCCACAATCATGCATAACGCTCCCTCTTGGAGTCACTACCTACTACTTGGCCAAAGAAATAAACAGCAACGGAGAACATGAAAGAATTACTCAAGAACATAAATATAAAAGACGAGAATCAAATATATTACTCAAACACAATCTGAACATAGTCTCATAATCCATCGGATCCCAGCAAACTCATCATAGCAACAGCAGAAAGATTACATATGTTCCTCGATCATGTAGGGCATCTCACGAGGTCTAATCCATGAAGAACAAAGAGGGGAGGATAACATCACATAGCTACTGATCATAGACCCATGGTCCAAGCTGGACTACTCACGGTTCATCCGGGAAGCATCCATGGTGGTGGAGAAGCTCCCGGAAGTGGTTCCTCCCTCCAGCAGGGTGCCGGGAAGAGGTCTCCTGGTGCTCCTGATCTTGGAAGTGTGGCGGCGGCGGAACAGAGGAGAGATCGCCAAAAATGGTTCCGTCCCCGAGGGTTTCTCGTCACAGGAATAAATAGGCAAAGGGGGGCAGCCAGAGGTGGACCAGGGGCCCCAGGCACCCCCCCTGGCGCGGCCTAGGGGGTCGTCGCGCCAGGTGGCCGCCTGGGCCACCCCTGGTACCCCTCTGGCCCCACTCGGGCTCTTCTGGAAGGTTCCCGTACGCTGATTTTTCCTATTTTTTCCCGGAATTTTTCTGGCACTTTAAATAATGGGAAAACTGAAATACAAAAATAGTAGAAAACAGGAACTGGCACTGGGGTGCACTGAATTAATAGGTTAGTCCAAATATGATCATAAGTGTATGGAAGTTCATCAATATCATAGCAATATCACACAAAAGAGGCATGGAGCAAGCATAAAATATAGATACGTTTTGGACGTATCAACATCCCCAAGCTTAATTCCTGCTCGTCCTCGAGTAGGTAAATGATAACAAAAATAATTTCTTTGGTGACATGCTACCAACCATATAAGAACTTTTAAGTAAAGCAATCAAGGCATGTAATTCAATTCAAGTCATAACAGGCAAGAGTCTATATTAGCATTGAAACAAGCAACATAAGAACATAAAGGTGCAAGAGCTCTCGTTGTCTGTGACTCGAATGTCTCCAAATGGTGTTTGCGTGCAAGAAAGGGGATAGGGATATACGAGAAAAAATTATTTTTGTGTTGAGAACTCAATCTACTAAAGTTTCACACTTGGTCTTCTTTGGAATCTTATCTTGACTCATTCCCAGACCACTAGCCAGGTACAAGTCAAAGTGATCCACTCCTTTCCGATATTTTGAGCACTCATGCAATGTATGAGCGTAAGCAAGAAAGTTGACACTTAGGATGGAAAAGAGAGAAGAATGGTGGAGGAGGAAGACAAAATGGGTGAGAAGGGCTCACATCAATGAGGACAATCATAGGAGAGAGAAAGCCAAATGATAGATATGATGTGAGGAGTAGGGATTGCCATGCAACGGATGCACATATGAGCTAAGGTAAGCTCTCCAATGGAACTAGTGGGGGTGCATCCAACTTGCTTGCTCCAGAAGACCTAGAGCTCATTTGAGGGGTGACGAGGGGGTGACCCCACGACTCCTGCATGTAAGGCTACCTGGTGCGTATGAAGATAGAAGGCCCACTGGGAAGCTATGACAAGCCCACGATTGGTCCAACCAGGCACCGACGTAGGAGTCCGCGACTAGTATGGAAGGCGCAACTTGGCGTACAAGGCAAGAATAGAACTAGGAAACTATCTTTGTAACCTAGTACGGACTCCCCGAGACCTAGCCTAGTATATAAAGGCTAAGAGGGGAGACGTTCGTAAGAATCCAATACGCATCTACTCATCTAGCCTTGCGAGAACTCGCCTTGGCCTCCACTGTAATCGCCCCCTTACGCAATAATATCGAGCAGGAAGTGTGTCTCCTCTTAGCCGACGAGTATCGTCCAACCTGTGCCTTCTCTATGACTAACCCAGGGTCCCTGACCACGGGATTTGCCGGGGTTCATCCCCGTCAATTGGCGTTGTCTGTGGGAACTACACAGGTTGGAATCATGATCTCGGCGGTCCCTCCCTCAGCAGATCAAGACTCGAGGACTCGAACCAGATCTAGCCCGCTCGAGGAATTCAAGTTCACAAAAAAGCATCTCCATCGTCTCGTCAAGATCATCTAGCCTGCGGCCGAATCAAATCCGGCGCCCCGACGACCATCAGACCCATCGTCGACGGAAAAGAACTCGATGAATCAGAAGGCAAACGCGAGGACTCTACTCGGAGACACCACTCGAAGAGTCACGGCGTGTAACAGAAGGCTCGCCCACCAGTCGACGACCCGCCGCCGCCCGGACTCCCACCACACGCCAAGACAGCGACTGATGGCGGTGAAGTTAATAGGTTTAGTTGGGTTGCCTCCCCTGTTAACCGCGCCAATAAACGATTCTTGATAACCCACAAGTCAAGGGGATCAATTGTAGATTTTAGATAAATAAGAGTGTCGAACCCTACAAGGAGCAGAAGGTGCTGATAAGTGACACTGGATAAGGAAAGGTTGCACACAGTCAAAGGCAAATATTTAGGGGTTTTTGGTTTAATCAACAGAAAAGTAAAAGACAAGCAAAGTAAACAGGGTAACTGAGGAGTAGCAAGTGTCCCAATCCTTTCACAAGGATAAGCCTAGGAACTAAACTTATAAAAGCTAAAACGTTCTCGAGAACACAAGGGAGAGATAGCCAAGTTACTTTAACCATACTCCGCCAAGTAATATGTATTGTGTCGATAAGTGTTGGTGGGTGGATCAATGCTAGTACACCTTCTAGACTAAGATAAGTGTACTCTTATGATTACACACCTTGCAAGCATCCGCAAATACAAGGTAGTAATTAAGGCATAAGCCTAACCACAGCATTACGATCAAGGATCCATAACTCCCTTGTGCAAAAGTGTGTGAACTGGGGTTCAGGTTTCTGTCACTCCGGCAACCCACCATAAACATCCTTTGTGCACAATGTATTCCTCTAGGCCCATGAAAGGTGAAGTGTTAAGTGTTCGACTCACATAACACCACTAGAGAAATAACAACACAACTTAAGTATCAAACAACACATAACACTTCAACATCATATGACTACTAACAACTAGACTTCTCCCATGTTCTCAAGAACTAAAGTAACTACTCACAAGACATAAAAGAGATCATGATCAGAGGTGATAGATGGGTGGCAAACAATATGGACACAATGATATTTCTCCAACAAAACTCAATAGCATTCACCACAAAGTAGTAATCAACACCAACAGAGTAGAGAGGATAGATAGTACGGATTACAACACAAGTGGCAATTTTGAGATGAGATGGGATGGAGATGGAGATGGTGCTGATTTTGGGATGGTGTTGATGATGATCTCGATGATGCCCATGACGATGATGATGATGATGGCGACGATTTCCCCTTCCGGGAGGTGATCTCCCCGGAGGAATCTGCCCGCCGGAGATGGCTTTTCTCCTCTGTAGGTTTCCGCCCCGTGGCGGCGGTGAAACACGGAAACTCTTCTCTTTCTAGGGTTTTCACCCCAGGGGGGGTCTTATAGGCGAGAGGGGGCACCGAGGGGGCCACCAGGCATCCAGGAGGGTGCCTGGCACGGCCAGGAGGGGGGCGCGCCAGGAACCCTTCTGGCTGCCTGGTGGGTCCCCGCACCTCCATCTTCGGTGATCCCCAGTCAATTCCCATAAAACTACTCCCCGTAAATTTTCATCGCATTTGCACTTGATCTGATTAAGCAACTTGGTGTCCACTTTTCACCGCTGAATTCTTGTTCTGCTGCTTCGGCATCGGAAAGTTGTAAACTGTGTAAAACAAGCCAAAACAACATAACAACAATACTTTAAAGTGGAATATATCAATGAATAGGATGAAATTACAATATAAAATAGTGATGCATTTTGGACGTATCAACTCCCCCAAGCTTAGACCTCGCTTGTCCCCAAGCGATTGCTGAGCTCGGAACCTTTCCACAAGTTTAGAGAGTGAAGCGTCGATAAAAGAATACGGACAAGAAGCATCAAGATTTCTCACCAAACTGAAGCATCCTCAACAGCAACCTCAACTCATAAGGTCCTTATGAGAAAGTAGTAACAATTATAACAAAGTAGGACCTGGAAAACTCATCAAATCATGGCAAACATAGCCTTGGTCAAGGAACAACTAATAACTTTTACTTTTTATCTTTCACTTATAATGGAACCAGTTGAATCTTTGGAAAGAACATGTTATCAGTAAAGAAGTGCACATGTTAACACAAAGGAAGATGTTTACTAAGCATAAGCTCTTGCAAACAACTCACTTATCAAAATATAATGTCAACAAAGATGTAACATGCTAACTTTCAATGCAGCTTTGTATGCAAGAATCTTTATTAACATCAAGTGTCTGTTCTCTCTCAAGAAGGAATGAAGTAGGAAGGACTGACTCAGCACAAAATAAATGATAAACCCTGTGCAAAAGGGTAAGCAGAGAAAACTCATGTGCCATCTCTAGATCAAACAGAATAAAAACAGACTTTTGGGAGGTGCATGATCCGTCAACGACTGCTGATGGATAACTCACTCACTTCATGATTTGAACAAGTTTCGAGGAACGGCTCCCATGTGGGGACGATCACATCCCCTTAAATTCCTTTGTTTATCACTCATAAATGGGTGACGGAACTTGTGTGTTAGTATTTATCTTTTACGAGCTGGGCACTCATGCCAATCCCTTCTCATATTAGGGGTTTGCAGTTTAGGCATGCAATCACAAGATAAAACTTGTCAAAATTAAGAAGATCATGGGTTACTCACCACTTCCTCATGAGCTTAATCAGTGGCACAAAACAGAAAATTTTGAACATCTAGAGATAGCACATAAATTATATACTTTAGGAGTGGTAGTGGAATACCACAAATAGGAAGGTATGGTGGACTCAAGTGGAAGATGTTGGTTTCAGGGTACGGAAATACAAGCAGAATTCCGCTTAGTACAGAGATTTGTCTAGCAAGGCTTTGAGAGACCAGACAATTGATGACAACTTAGATGCAAGCAATACAAAGCATAAACATTAAAACTAGCATGAAACATCAAGTTGTCTCCCTTGTCAACATAACACTTCAAGCATAATAACACAAAGGTTTTGGCTATGTCGCTACTTTGAGAAAAACATGCTTGTTGTTATGACCAAAGCTATACTTGCCAAGATTTAAATAAAGTTTTCGAAGCCATACCTGATATAAGGTCAATACTCCCCATAAGAATCATCTCATAATGTCGATTGCGGGAAGAGAATACCGAGTGCAGCGAAGAAACCAATAGACTTCTCATTAATATTCCTTCATAGACGACCCCACACTCACGGATACAAAGCTCTCCACAAAAGGAGTGATAGACCTCAAAGCAACACCTATTTCATAAAGTAACTTCCCTAAACATGATACGACTCTACTTGACTCCTAAAGACAAAGATAAAGATAAAGATTCCCGGCACTCCCCCAAGCTTGGAACAAGCTAAGGGGATGCAATTACCCGAGGAGGTTTACTCCTCATCCTTCTTCTTGTCGGTCACGTACTCCTTGGCGAAGCGCTTCCATGGCAGATGTTCTCCAGTCTCGAAGGACATTCCCTTATCCAAGATCCTGCACTCAGCACCTAAACCCATGCGCAGAAACTTTAGTTCATACTCACAGTTCTGGTTCTGTAGATCATAGATCTGTGCTTGGAGCTCATAAAATTTTTCTTCTAGTGCGGCCAAACTTGACCACATCTCCTTCATCTCTTTCTTGTGGGAAGCCTCGATATCGTTCATGATGTCGAAGTTAGCTTCAACACCACGCTCCACCATCTTCTTAAATTTGAAGACCTCATGTTCCATCTCCTTCAGCCGCTCCTCGGTGCTCCCCTCCTTGACTGGTCCGTTCAGATCCTCCTTGTGGAGGTCACCATCCTCCACACGAAGGATTTGGGGGTGCTTCTTCACCTCTGCGAGGTAAGGGTTGATGACGTTAACGACGAACTTGTCCTTGGGGGAACTTGGGGAAGCCATGGCACCTAGATCTGCTGAAAGTTTTCCTGGCAGAAACAGACCGAGAAAGAATACACACGAAATCGCGAGATACGGTGCCGGGACTATCCGGGCAAATATATAGCAAAAATTTCTGCAACAGAAGGAAGGTTTCAAGCCTAGGTGGAGTCGGAGTCGGAGTCCAGGGCACCCAGGAGGGTGCCTGGCGCGGCCAGGAGGGTGCCTGGCGCGGCCAGGAGGGTGGCCGCGCCAGGAGGCCTCCTGGGCCCCCTGGAGCTCCTCTCCGGCTCCACTCGGGCTTGGAATTTTCCTAATTTTGCAAAAACATTGAAAAGTAAACTTTTATTGACGTTCGCGGTGTTTTCTTACCATAATTCATACCTTTTCTTATTCTACTCCCGCAGGAGTCTGAAACTGGTTGCAACATGTTCTTCGTGAGTCTTTGTATATATCATGTTTGCATCCACATTGATTGGATCACCTACCATATAATGTTTGAGTCTTTGTCCATTCACAACTTGAGGTTTGGTGCCTTTGAAATTATTGATCTTGATTGCACCAGACCGATATACTTCTTCGATATGAAAAGGTCCTTCTCATATGGAAAGTAGTTCACCTGGAGAAAACCTGAAACGAGATCTAAACAACAAAACTTTATCACCAACATTAAATTCACGTTTCAGAATTCTTTTATCGTGCCACTTCTTTACCTTTTCCTTGAAAATTTTAGCGCTCTCGTAAGCTTCACTCCTCCACTCATCTAGAGAAGTCAAGTTCATGAGACGCTTTTCACCAGCTAACTTTGGGTCAGCATTTAGCTCTCTGACAGCCCAGAAAGACTTGTGCTCTAACTCTAATGGTAAATGGCAAGCCTTGCCATAGACCATTTTATACGGAGACATGCCCATGGGGTTTTTGTAAGCAGTTCTATACGCCCACAAAGCATCTCCTAACTTCTTTGACCAGTCCTTTCAAGAACTGTTTACTGTCTTCTGTAAGATCAACTTGATCTCCCTATTGGTGAGCTCAACTTTCCCACTAGTTTGAGGGTGGTACGACGATGCAATCCTATGATTGACATCGTACTTGGCTAGAGCTTTCCTAAAAGCTCCATGCGTGAAGTGTGACCCTCCATCTGTCATGAGGTACCTTGGTACTCCAAACCTAGGAAAAATTACATCCTTCAGCATTTTCAAAGATGTCTTGTGATCAGCACTCTCAGTGGGGATTGCTTCAACCCACTTGGTTACATAATCAAAAACAACTAAGATGTGTGTGTACTTGTGTGAAGGAGGAAAAGGACCCATAAAATCAAAACCCCAGCCATCGAAAGGTTCGATCACTAGTGAGTAATTCATAGGCATCTCATTTCTCCTGCTAATGTTACCAACTCTCTGACACTTATCACAAGATAGGACGTACCTTCGGGCGTCCTTAAAAAGAGTAGGCCACTAAAAACCTGATTGTAAAAATTTATGTGCAGTCCTTTCATCGGCATGATGTCCTCCATAGGGACTATCGTGACATTGTCGAAGAATGTCCTGCTGCTCGTGCTCCGGTATACACCTTCTTATGATCCCGTCCGCACCTTCTTTGTAAAGATGTGGATCATCCCAAAAGTAGTGCCTCAAATCCGTGAAGAATTTCTTCCTCTGCTGAAATGTAAAACCTGGAGGCAAAAACTTTGCAACGATAAAATTAGCATAATCTGCAAACCAAGGGTTGGAATGAGATTGTACTTTTACAACAGCAAGTTGTTCATCTAGGAAACTGTCGTTGACTGGAATAGGATCGTGCGGGATATCTTCCATCCTTGAAAGATTATCCGCCACCGGATTGTCTTCTCCTTTTCTATCGACAATCTGCAAATCAAATTCTTGAAGAAGGAGTACCCATCTAATGAGTCTTGGTTTGGCGTCCTTTTTCTGCATAAGATACTTAATGGCAGCATGGTCAGTATGAATAATAACTTTAGAATCAACAATATACTGCCTAAACTTATCACAAGCAAACACCACTACCAAGAATTCCTTCTCGGTAGTAGCATAATTCTTTTGAGCACTATCAAGTTTCTTGCTGGCATAGTGGATGACATTCAGCTTCTTGTCAACCCTTTGTCCTAAAACAGCTCCAACAACAAAATCACTAGCATCACACATAATTTCAAAGGGAAAATTCCAGTCAGGTGGTTGTACTATAGGAGCGGTTATCAAGGCTTTCTTAAGAACTTCAAAAGCTTCCTTACAATCTTCATCAAATACAAAAGGAGAATCCTTCTGGAGAAGATTGGTAAGGGGTCTCGAGATCTTAGAAAAGTCCTTGATAAATCTTCTATAGAAACCAGCATGACCTAGAAAACTACGAATACCTTTGATGTCCCTTGGATAGGGCATCCTTTCAATAGCTTCAATCTTTGCCTTGTCCACTTCAATTCCCCTTTCGAAAATCTTGTGTCCAAGAACTATCCCTTCGTTGACCATGAAATGGCACTTCTCCCAATTGAGCACCAAATTCGTTTCTTCACATCTCTGCAAAACTTTATTAAGATTGCGGAAACAGTGGTCAAAGGAGTTTCCATAGACGGAAAAGTCATCCATGAAAACTTCTACAATCTCCTCACAGAAACCATGAAATATTGCAGACATACACCTCTGAAAAGTAGCAGGTGCATTACACAAACCAAAAGGCATATGCCTATAAGCATAAGTACCGTAAGGACACGTAAAGGTGGTCTTCTCTTGATCCGCGGTGTTAACGTGAATCTGGGAGAAGCCAGAATACCCATCAAGATAGCAGGAGTGGGTGTTTTTAGACAGCCGCTCGAGCATCTGATCAATAAAGGGCAGAGGATAGTGGTCCTTCCTTGTGGCCTTGTTCAACTTCCTGAAATCAATACACGTTCTATATCCAATAATAGTCCTCTGAGGTATTAGTTCATTTTTATCATTAGGAACAACAGTCATATCTCCTTTCTTAGGAACACAATGAACGGGACTTACCCACTTACTATCAGCTATAGGATAGATGATACCTGCGGTTAGAAGTTTGAGAACCTCCGTCCTAACCACGTCCTTCATCTTTGGGTTCAACCGTCGTTGATGATCAACAACTGGTTTAGCATCGGGCTCGAGATTGATAGTATGTTGGCAAATGGATGGACTAATACCATTGAGATCATCAAGAGTATAGCCAATAGCACCTCGGTGTCTGCGGAGTGTCTCCAATAATCGCTCTTCTTCATACCCTGAAAGGTTAGAATTGATAATAACAGGATATACTTTCTTTTCATCTAAATAAGCATACTTGAGCGTATCGGGTAGTGGTTTTAGATCAAACACCGGGTCTTCTTTTGGTTGCGAGAGGATTCCTAAAGATTCAACCGGGAGGTTGTGCTTCAGGATAGGAGTTTGTCTTAAAAATATGTCTTCTAGTTCCTCCCTCTCCTGCATATGTATGTCATTATCGTGGTCTTCCATAAATTGCTGCAAAGTATCATCAGGAGGAATAGCAATAGAAGAAATTTCTTCAATAATTTTGTCATTACTTCAAAAGTCAGTACCACGAGGCTGCTTAGAAAACTTAGAAAAATTAAATTCATACGGCTCACCGTTGAATTCAACAGAAACTTTACCTTTCTTGCAATCTATTATAGCTCCACAAGTGCTGAGGAAGGGCCTACCGAAGATAATAGGGCAAAAACTATCTTGCACTGAACCAAGTACAAGAAAGTCAATAGGATATCTTACCTTCCTGCAGAGTACTTCAACATCTCTCACAATCCCATCTGGAGAGATTGTTTGTTTATTTGCAAGATGAATCGTGACATCAATGTCCTCGATCTCACACGGCTGAATCTCGTGCATGATCTCTTGATAAAGTGTGAAGGGAATAGCGTTGATGCTAGATCCCAAATCACATAGCCCATAGTAATTATGATCTCCTATTTTGACAGATACAACTGGTGTACCTGAAATTGGGCCTTTGTTCTTGGCTGTGACAATGTTAGTGGAAACAGCACAAAAACTAATAGTGGATTCTTCAATATCACTGGTTACCAGATCCTTGACCATTGCAACTTGAGGCTTGACCTTGATCATGTCCTCAGGTTCGTCAGTGGTCCTTCCGTTTTTGTTTAGAATACCTGTAACAAAAGAGTGCTCCTTTATCCTTGAGGGGTAAGGAGGCTGTTCATACACAACTGCAGGTAAAACAGGATCAGTAACATTAATCTCAATAGGTGACTCCTTGAAAGGTTTATGATGTTGACTCTCCTTCTTCTTAGAAGATTCAATATGAGAAGCAAAGTCCTTGCAAAAGTCAACCATTAGCTGGGAATCAAGACAAATTTTAGAGAAAAAGGTATTAAAGTAATCAGTCTTCACATAACTCTCAATGTAGTCATGCTCATAGTTTATAGCGGGTTCAATACCTTTATCAATTTCCCAGTCTTCAGTGTTCTTCTGGATCCTTTCTATAAGATCCATTTTTTTCATACTTCTGGTCTAGAATACCCCGCTAGAGGAGGCATCCAACATCTCCCTGTCCTGACGAGAAAGCCTGGCATAAAAATTTGTAAGTATAATTTCCTTGGGGAGCTCATGGTTTGGGCATTTGAGCATCAGGAACTTCAGTCTCCCCCAAGCTTGAGCGATGCTCTCTCCGTCGCGAGACCAAAAGTCGTAGATGTAGTTCCTGTCTTGGTGAATTTCACGAACAGGATAAAACTTTGCATAAAAGAGAGACATAAGCTCTGGCCATTCAAGCAGATCAAAGTTATCGAGTAGCTTATACCAATCTGAAGCTTTATCTTTGAGTGATACGGAGAATAGTTTCTTCATGACGAACTCCATCGTTACACCTACAAGATTAAATAAAGAACATAATTGTGATAAACATAGCAGGTGTTCTCCCGGATGTCCTTCTCCTGTATAACGATTAGCCAAGACATAATCAATAATACCAGATGGTATTTTATAGGGCACAATTTCAGTAGGGGTGGGAGTGACCACCACAGTCGTGGGGTGGCTCCTTACCAGCAACGAACCAACAGTAGAAGAGTCCATAAGGACTGAAGGTAACAACTGAAAATAAAGGTTTCCTTACCAGCTTCACTTACCAATAACGCTACACTCCCCGGCAACGGTGCCAGAAAAGATCGTTGATGGCGGTGAAATTAAAAGGGTTAGTTGGGTTGCCTCCCCTGTTAACCGCGCCAATAAACGATTCTTGATAACCCACAAGTCTAGGGGATCAATTGTAGCTTTTCGATAAATAAGAGTGTCGAACCCGACGAGGAGCAGAAGGTGCTGATAAGTGACACTGGATAAGGAAAGGTTGCACACACTCAAAGGTAAATATTTAGGGGGTTTTGGTTTAAGCAACAGAAAAGTAAAAGACAAGCAAAGTAAACAGGGTAACTGGGGAGTAGCAAGTGGCCCAATCCTTTCACAAGGATAAGCCTAGGAACTAAACTTATAAAAAGCTAAAACGTTCTCGAGAACACAAGGGAGAGATAGCCAAGTTACTTTCACCATACTCCGCCAAGTAATATGTATTGTGTCGATAAGTGTTGGTGGGTGGATCAATGCTAGTACACCTTCTAGACTAAGATAAGTGTACTCTTATGATTACACACCTTGCAAGCATCCGCAAATACAAGGTAGTAATTAAGGCATAAGCCTAACCACAGCATTACGATCAAGGATCCATAACTCCCTTGTGAAAAAGTGTGCGAACTGGGGTTCAGGTTTCTGTCACTCCGGCAACCCACCATAAGCATCCTTTGTGCACAATGTATTCCTCTAGGCCCATGAAAGGTGAAGTGTTAAGTGTTCGACTCACATAACACCACTAGAGAAATAACAACACAACTTAAGTATCAAACAACACATAACACTTCAACATCATATGACTACTAACAACTAGACTTATCACATGTTATCAAGAACTAAAGTAACTACTCACAAGACATAAAAGAGATCATGATCAGAGGTGATAGATGGGTGGCAAAAAATCTGGACACATGATATTTCTCCAACAAAACTCAATAGCATTCACCACAAAGTAGTAATCAACACCAACAGAGTAGAGAGGATAGATAGTACGGATTACAACACAAGTTGCAATTGTGAGATGAGATGGGATGGAGATGGTGCTGATGTTGGGGATGATGTTGATGATGATCTCGATGATGCCCGTGACGATGATGATGATGATGGCGACGATCTCCCCTTCCGGGAGGTGATCTCCCCGGCGGAATCTGCCCGCCGGAGATGGCTTTTCTCCTCTATAGGTTTCCACCCCGTGGCGGCGGAGAAACACGGAAACTCTTCTCTTTCTAGGGTTTTCACCCTAGGGGGGTCTTATAGGCGAGAGGGGGCACCGAGGGGGCCGCCAGGCATCCAGGAGGGTGCCTGGCACGGCCAGGAGGGGGCGCGCCAGGCACCCTTCTGGCTGCCTGCTGGGTCCCCTCACCTCCATCTTCGGTGATCCCCAGTCAATTCCCATAAAAATACTCCCCGTAAATTTTCATCGCATTTGGACTTGATCTGATTAAGCAACTTGGTGTCCACTTTTCACCGCTGAATTCTGGTTCTGCTGCTTCGGCACCGGAAAGTTGTAAACTGTGTATAACAAGCCAAAACAACATAAGAACAATACTTTAAAGTGGAATATATCAATGAATAAGATGAAATTACAATATAAAATAGTGATGCATTTTGGACGTATCAACTCCCCCAAGCATGAAAACTAAGAGCTAAACAAGACATCGGCTATGAAAAAGATAAAGAACACACACAACAAAGATAAGCATGAAAAATCCTATGTTGTGTTCTAGATTTTGAAAGTGGAGCGTGTTTCTCTCCCACACAAAGAAAGCTGGCTTCTAACTTGTTATGAACAGAAATAAAAGCTAAATAAAACTAAAAATAAAACCTAAGAGCGAGACGGTCCAAGCATAGCACATTACGCATGAAGTGATAAAAATATAGTCGAACGAAAGACGAACTGATAATTGTTGATGGAGAATGGGATGCATGGGGGAATCCCCAAGCTTAGATGCTTGAGTCTCCTTGAATATTTCTTGGGGATGCATGGGGGCATCCCCAAGCTTGAGCGTTTGACACTCCTTAATCTTCTTTTATCATCTTCCCTCGCACACTTGAAAACTCCCTTCATACATAACTCATCATAATCTGATTAGAGAGGTTAGTACCCATAATAAAATAATTTTTTATCTACTGAAAATAAGGATATTCTTGAAGATCTACTGTTTCTCAAGATTTCCAAAAAGTTTTTTCAAATAAAAAGCAAGCTTAAGGTTTGCAAAACGAAGAAAAGGCAAAACAGGACAGAATCTGTGAAAAACAGACCAGCAGGTAGTAAAGAATTTTTTAGGGATACTTATGCAACTCAAATCAAAAAACTCAGCACATACGAAAGTTCCGTAATTGCATAGAGCATTCTGTGTAAAAATTTCAGTTCAAAAGGATGAACTGGGATTTTTCTGTGATTTTTCCCGTCACGAGAACAGAATCTGTTTTCTGGACAGCATGTCACAACTTTCACTTCCCTTGTCATATGAGGCTATAATTGGAACAAAGCTTGAAAAGTAAGGATAAAATGATGTTCCTACAGTAGTAAAAATCATCAAGACCACTAAAAACAGAAGAAAAAAAAGTAAAACCTAAATTTGTTGCAGGCTGCCTCCCGAAAGCGCTTCTTTAAAGCCATTAGCTAGGCTTAATGCAAAAAGATCAAGTTGTATGAATTGAACCATCATCAAGATCATCAAAAAGCTCTTCAATAGTACAACCATTCTTAAGAGGTCATTCAATTAAAGGCCTAATAAAGATACTTCTAGGAATAAAAGAAAAAGGCGGAAGATCAATTGGAGTCTCATTTATTCTATTAAAGAGAGGTATCTCTTCCAAAGTCTTCACAGTTTCAACCCCTTTGGCAATAGATGGATTATTTTTGAAACGAGGAGCCTTTGGAACGTAAACGAAACTAGGTTCTTTCTTTTCCGGAGTTTCCACCTTTTTGGTTTTGATTGAGGAGAAAGTAGTTCCTAGAGTGTCAATGATTTCCTCAATCTTATCAATCCTAGAAGGGTCCAAGTCATGGGATTTGATGGTCTCCAAGGTTTTGAAAATTTTATGCATGGAGCTAACGAGTCTATTCAAATTCCCTTGAACCTTACGATCCAACTCACTTATCTTATTAATGCTTCGCATCTCTAGCTCTATCTTTTCCAGTTTTTTCATAATGTGAGCTAGGGTAATGTCCTCTTGAATGCTAGCAACAGGGGGGTTTCCAACAAGATTTTCCATAATACTAAGAGCTTCCCAAACTGGGACTTCTAGGAAATTCCCATTGATAGCAGTATCTAGAATAAACCTATTCCAAGAAGTAATTCCAACATAAAAGTTTCTAAGCGGAATAGTAGTGGATTGCTTCTTGGTGGCCCTTTTTTGAGAATCATTAATTCTATACCAGGTATCTTTAAGACTTTCACCACCTCTTTGTTTAAAGGTGAGCACTTCTGCTTCACCATAGGCAAAAGGACCAGACATAATGACAAATACTAGCAAGGTAACTATTTTTTTTATAAAGAACACTAAAGCAAAAACTGAAAGGTAAACTAACAAGACTAAAAAGAGAAGATAAAAGATAGTGTGCAACTCCCCTATCTTGAAGAGTGGAGTCCCCGGCAACAGCGCCAGAAATTGCTTTTGATGGCGTGAGAGTTTACGGGTGTAGTTTCGCTTGATTCCCCGGCAACTGCGCTCTCGCCCCTCGTTGGTTACCCAAAGTGGAAGGTTGAGATGTAGATAGCAGAAATTTCCCTCGGTGAAGTACCAAGGTTTGTCTCCAGCAGGACTCTAGCAACGACAGGAAGGTGGTAATGGCGCCAGAAATTAGGCGGTTGACGTGGACCTGCACACACAACAGATAACTTCGCTCCCAACGAGTTCAGAGAGGTTGTCAATCTCTCCGGCCTTGTTGTTCACAAAGGATCAAACGCACGGGATAATAATGATAGTGATAGCAACGAAAAAGTAAATAAAGCAGTAAATAAATAGTGGGTGTAAACAGTGTTGGAAATATGGACCGGGGTCACATGATGTTCACTAGTGATGTCTCTCTCCCAAAATACGATAAAATAGCCATGCGAGGTAAACAAATTACAGCTGGGCAATTGACAGGATTATGTGCGCAAACCAATGCTAACTATGCTATAAAGAAAGGAAGAGGCTCAAAAGCATGGGCGGTACGCCAAGACAAGTAGACCGAAATACATCTGCATCTACCTACTAATCATCCACCTTGAGATATCTATCCAGAACATCTCGTTGGTATTAAGTTGCAAATCCCACCCAAAGTGTAAACTCAAAGCAACAGACAACTGCATTAAAGAACTTTGCGTAAAGTAAACAATCCTTGCACCCGCAAGTACGAGCACCGTTGTTTTCTCCCTTGTGGCAACAGAACATCCCCTAGACTCATGTTTCTGTCACTCAAGCTAGTCATCGGGGGGCATGAACCCACAATCATGAATAACGCTCCCTCTTGGAGTCACTACCTACTACTTGGCCAAAGCAATAAACAGCAACAGAGAACATGCAAGAATTACTCAAGAACATAAATACAAAATAGTAGAATCAAATATATTACTCAAACACAATATGAATATAGTCTCATAATCCATCGGATCCCAGCAAACTCAGCATAGCAACAGCAAAAATATTACATATGTGCCTCGATCATGCAGGGCAGATCACGAGGTCTAATCCATGAAGAACAAAGAGGGGAGGAGAACATCACATAGCTACTGATCATAGACCCATGGTCCAAGGTGGACTACTCACGGTTCATCCGGGAAGCATCCATGGTGGTGGAGAAGCTCCCGGAGGTGGTTCCTCCCTCCGGCAGGGTGCCGGGAAGAGGTCTCCTGGTGCTCCCGATCTTGGAAGCGCGGCGGCGGCGGAACAAAGGAGAGATCGCGAAAAAGGGTTCCGTCCCCGAGGGTTTCTCATCACGGGGAATAAATAGGCGAAGGGGGCAGCCAGAGGTGGACCAGGGGCCCTAGGCGCCCCCCCCCCCCCTGGCGCGGCCTAGGGGTGGCCGCGCCAGGTGGCCGCTTGGGCCACCCCTGGCACCCCTCTGGCCCCACTAGGGCTCTTCTGGAAGGTCCCGTACGCTGATTTTTCCTATATTTTTCCCGGAATTTTTCTGGCACTTTAAATAATGGGAAAAACTGAAATACAAAAACAGCAGAAAACAAGAACTGGCACTGGGGTGCACTGAGTTAATAGGTTAGTCCAAATATGATCAAAAGTGTATGGAAGTTCATCAATATCATAGCAACATCACACAAAAGAGGCATGGAGCAGGCAGAAATTATAGATACGTTTTGGACGTATCACCTGGCCGCGCCAAGGGGGCGCCGGGACCCCTGGTGGCCCCCTGGCTGCCCCCTTCGCCTATTTATTCCTCCGTCACGGGAAACTTCGAAGACAGAACCCTATTTTCCAATCTCGCCTCGATTCCGCCGCCGCCGCGCTTCCAAGATCGGGAGCACCGTCAGGACCCTTCTCGGCACCCTGCCGGAGGGAGGATCGACCTACGGGAGCTTCTCCTCCACCATGGACGCTTCCCGAATGTGCCATGAGTAGTCTACCTTAGACCATGGGTCCGTAATTAGTAGCTATGTGATGTTCTCCTCCCCTCTTTGTTCTTCATGGTTTAGACCTCGTGAGTTGCCCTACATGATCGAGGCACATATGTAATTCTTCTGCTTTTTCTATGTTGAGTTTGATGGGATTCGATGGATTATGAGATTATGTTCAGATTGTGATCGAGTAATATATTTGGTTTTGATCTCTTATATTATTGTTCCTAAGTAATTCTTGCATGTTCTCCGTTGTTGTTTATTGCTTTGGCCAAGTGGTGGATAGTAACTCCAAGAGGGAACGTTATGCTCGATTGTGGGTACATGCCCCCTGATGACACGCTTGAGTGACGGAAACATGAGTCTAGGGGATGTGTTGTGGTCACAAGGGGGAAAACAACGGTGCTTGTAACCGCGGTTGCAAGGATTGTTTACTTTACGCAAAGTTAATTTAATGCAGTTGTTTGTTGGTTTGGGTTTACACTTTGGGTGGGACTCGCAACTTAATACCAGTGAGATGTTCTAGATAGATATCTCAAGGTGGATGATTAGTAGTAGATGTAGATGGATTTTGGTCTACTTATTTTGGCGTACTGCCCATACTTATGAGCCTCTTCCTTTCTTTTGTAGCATAGTTAGCATTGCGGTGCGGTCATAATCCTGTCAATTGCCCATCTGTAATTTGTTTACCTCGCATAGCAGTTTTATCGTCTTTTGGGAGAGAGACATCACTAGTGAACATCACGGGACCTCGGTCCATATTCTCATTATTGTTTACAAGCTATTTCTTTTTCAGTATTTACTTTCAGTTGCTATTATCATTATCATTATCCCTTGTGTGTTTGACCCTTTGTAAACAACAAGACCGAAGAGATTGACAACCTCTCTGAACTTCATTAGGAGCAAAGTTAATTGTGTAGTGTGCAGGTCTAGGTGAAGTAAGCAACCCTGAGTTGTGAATGGCACCATTGTTCACTTCACCACCTACTTATCATTGCCGGAGTCCTTCTGGACGATACTCAGCCTCGGTATCTTCACCGAGGGAAATTTGCTGCTATCCTACATCTCACCTTCCACTTGGGGTAACCAACGAAGGGCGAGAAGCAATTACCACTTCCACGCCATCAAGCAAATTTCTTGCGCCGTTTCCGGGGACTCCGAGTGATAAGATAGGGGAGTTGCCCACTATCCTTTACCTTTACTTTTTTTGTCTTGTTAGTTTACCTTTCAGTTTTTATCTTCTTTTCCTTTATCAAAAATCCAAAAATATATATATATAGTATGTCTAGTTCCTTACTTGCCAATCAATGTCTGACTTCTTTGAAACCAGATCTTATTGGCATGGAGGATTCACCGAGGATCAGGAAAAGTGGTACAAGGAACACTGCTTGTCTCAAAAGGGGATACACTTATGGAAACAAATACATCAGTTGTATGAGTATGCTAGAAACTTGTGCTCAATATATAATATATCTTTCTGCAGGGATGAATCTTGTTGCTTTATGAGGCACAGACACCTTGCTTTCCAATGTGAGTACAATGATGATGAAACCTTAGCTTCTTATGCTAAGAGAAACTATGATTTTTATAATGCAGAGGAAATAGAAGAATTTGTTGCTTATAAGGGTGCCTATGAAATTACTTCTCTTCCTAAAAATATTGATGATGCCCCTTACAAACCTAAGAGTCTTGCTATACTTAACTATTGTTTGGAAAATTACGATGCAAATTATTATATTACTAATCATCTTGAGAGAATCTCTCCCCCCAAAGGAAGAGACTAATGATTTGCATGACTCTCTGGAAGAAGAAATGGTTGAACCTGAAAGTCCCTTAGATGAAAAAGAGGAGGAGAGTGACGAATAAAAGGAGGAAGAATGGAGCCATCCATGTCTACCTTCTAATGAGAGTAACTCTTTTACTCTTACCTTATATGAATGTTATGATCCTATGGATTCTTTTGAAATATCATTTTTTGATGAAGTTGATGCCTTCTATACTATTTGCCAAGATGCCACTATGGATGATGCTTACGAAGATGAACTTGCTATAGTTCCTTATGACAAGCATGAAATTGTTGCTATTGCACACACACTTGATTGTCCTATTATTCTTTTGAAATCTCCAACTCATATTCCGGAGAACTGTGCTCTTATTGACGCTCAATGTGATGGGTTACATTTATCTTATTTTCCTAAAGACCGTGTTGAAAACTATACATGTGTGCTTGTAGGTCATGAACAATATGATTTATGTGATAGTTATATTCTTGATGTTGTTCCTGATACTACTGAAAATTATTTTGAGAGAGGGAAGTTTGGTTGTAGAAACTTCCGTATTACTAAAACTCCTCTCTTTATGTTGGAAGTTTTAAAGTTGTTCTTGTTCCACCTTCCTATGTTGGTTTATTTGCGTTTCTTTGATTTACTTTCTTATAAGATGCCTATGCATAGGAAGTGGGTTAGGCTTAAAGATGCTTATAGTTGCTTCTTGATGCTCTCTTTTGCTTCAAATTCTTATTCTTATAAGAGCATCTTTATAATCCTTTATGCCTAGCTTAAAGGCGTAAAAGAAAGCGCTTGTTGGGAGGCAACCCAAGATGTATTTACTTCTGTTTTTAGTGGTCTTGATGATTGTTACTACCGTAGCAACATCATTTTATCTTTATTTTCAAGCTTTGTGCCAAGTATAGCCTCATATGACAAGGGAAGTGAAAGTTGTGACATGCTGTCCAGAAAAAAGATTCTGTCCTCGTGACGGAAAAATTCGAAAAAAATCACCAGTTCATCTTTTTGAGTTGATTTTTTTACATAGCATGCTCTATACAATCATGGAACTGTCGTATGTTCTGAGTTTTTTTTATTCGAGTTGCAGAAGTACCCCTACAAAATCATTTACTACATGTTGTTCTGTTTTTCACAGATTCTGCCACGTTTTGTCTCTCCTAACTTTTTCAAACCTTAAGCTTGCTTTTTAGTTGCAAAAACCTTTTGGCAATCTTGAGAAACAGTAGATCTTCAAGAATATCTTTATATCCAGTGGGGAAAAATATTATTAAGGGTAATAACCTCTCTAATCAGCTTATGATGAGTTGTGTATGAAGAGAGTTTTCAAGTGTGCGATGGAAGATGATGAAAGAAGATTCGGGAGTGTCAAGCGCTCAAGCTTGGGGATGCCCCTATGCATCCCCAACAAATATTCAAGGAGACTCAAGCGTCTAAGCTTGGGGATGCCCCCATGCATCCCCTTCTCCATCAACAATCATCAGTTCGTCCTTTGTCTCACTATATTTTTATCACTTCATGCGTTATGTGCTATGCTTGGAGCGTCTCGCTCTTAGGTTTTATTTTTTGTTTTCATTAGCTTCGCTTTTTGTTCATAACAAGTTAGATCCCGTCTTACTTTGTGTGGGAGAGAAACACGCTCCACTTTCAAAATCTAGAACACATCATAGGATTCTTCATGCCTATCTTTTTGCTGTTGTGTGTTCTTTATCTTTTCATAGATGATGCCTTGTCTAGTTTTAGTGTTAGTTTGTCTTAGCAAAATCCTTTGCTTTTTTTTAGTTTGTCGCTGGAACTCTCTTTATTTTTCATGTTTATCTTGTTAAGAGAGTTGGTTGTTGCACTGAGTTATGTCTTGTTTTTGAGAAGTAGGTAATTGAGGTTGCAATTTAATTTCAGTAGTAACCTGCAATAGTTTTGAGGTATTGATGTGAGTAATGTGTGAACTTTTGGTGTCAAGAGCTCTAGCCTATTAGTGATAGGTGTCGTATTTTGGGCAATCCGTGTGTTATTTTCAAAAACCTACAAAACTAGTTGAGAACTCTAGCTACTAGATGGATCACTACTCTTCTGAGGGGTCGAATATTAGAGTACACTCACGTACCATGAGTCGAGGATGCGCAAGGATAACCAAACCCCCATACACTCCTCCTCGGGGTATTTGTCTCTTTGTGAGCCTCCTTATTAGAATGAGAGTTACCGATAATAAGTGCATGAGTTCTTCGGACTAATATAAGTATTGAAAGTTGACACTTCCACCTTCCCATATTTTGCTAGCCTCTCCCGTGCCGTGCATTGCCTTCTTCTCACTCCGAGAGTTGGTGTCCACCTTCGCCGGTACATCCAAACCCTTGGCATGATACGCTCTGTCATCATAAACCTCCTTATATATTTCCTCAAAACAGCCACCATACCTACCTATCAAGGCATTTCCATAGCCTTTCCGAGATATATTGCCATGCAACATCCACCTCTTCATGACTTGATCTTCATGTCATACATGTTCCTGCTACACTGGCAGCGGCATACATTGCATACATCATGATAGCTACATCTTCTTTATGATTTGAGTACCTTGTAAAGTGTGAAATATCTTCTATACCCTCTTGTAAATTAGAGTGTTGCCCTTAAGTGAGGAAAAGATCCCAAAGTGGACAAAATAAGAGATCCCAAAGAGAACAAATGAGAGTTAAATAGAAAGAGCCATTGAGGCCACCAAAAAAATAGAAAAAAGAGAAAAAAGATAAAAAGAAATAAAAAGAGAGAAAGGGGCAACATTACTATCCTTTTGAAAGATCCACACTAGTACTCCCTCTTATCCTTGTACTCCATAGAGATGATCATGCATATAACTATGTGGGGACCTTCACACCATAGAACTTGGCTTGCATATTCCAAGGATGAGCCTCCTCAAAAGAGCTCTAGGTATTCATGAGCGAGCAAGTTAGATGCACCCCCACTAGTTCCATTGGAGAGCTTTACAGCTCATATGTGCATAGGTTGCATGGCAATTCCTGTTGGATATATGCTCTAGAGGCAAATAATATATGATTATTCCAATATATCTAAGCAAGTTCATAACCAGTTTCATAACGTGCTAGAACTGTGTCAGTGAAACAATGATGCAGGTGTGGTATAGAAACCCCCAGAGTTCCTAGTTAGCCTCTACATCGATAACTAGTTCATGGTCAACATGATGATCGTGGTTTCGCGATCATGGACAATTAAGTCTCTTGACTATGAGGTCACCTCACTGGTTAAGTGACGTGGTGAACATTACCCAAAGTAAGCATTTAGCATGATCAAATCTTGTGAAGGTTCAGTGTTGTAATTACAGAACGTGGTACACCGTTCCTTTGACTGTGAGTACGTGCATAATCACTATCTTCCCGGATGCTTTGACTTACATCCCACCACCTGACTGAAATATGCGGGTCATAACGGTTGTATCTTAGGTATTCCGTGGATATATGTTGAGGAGTATTGTTACAAGAGCGGGATTTGTCAATCCATATAATGGATAGATACTCGGGGCCCACTCCGTGAGATTCCATCCATAAAGCTGCGCAGCGTGTGACTAGGTCACGGGGATGAATATCACGGGAACGAGTGAATAAGGATTTTTTCGGAACGAGGTTGAACCAGACATAGGATGTCATTGATCGAATCTCGGAACAATCCAGTATCGCTGACAAAGGGAATGCTATACGGCGTAAGGTCCAATCGGTGTTGATATCCGGAATGCACAGGGGTCATTATGGGCATCCAGGTCCCGCTGATGATCATTGACCATAGCCTCTGCGAGGTCATGACTGGAGTGTTCTCGGACCGTAGGGTAACACACTTAACGGCTCGATGAAATCGGAGACCTTTTCGGAACTATCGGAGTTACCGGAGAATAAGAGAGAACTCCGAAATCGGTTCGGAGGGGAGACGGAAAAGTTCCGTGGTTCCGAATTGTTCGGAAAGTTATTTAGATATGTTTTATTATTTAATTAATGAATTAAATATTAAAATATAATTTAAATAATTAATGGAATAATATTCTTTTTGAGTTTTGTTTTTTCTTTGAGAAAAAAAAAGAATAAAGAAAAAAAAGGGTGGGCGCCATGGGCTTGGCCCATGTGCCACTTGGCCACTAGGCCTCACGCCAAGGCCATGCATGTGTGTGCATGTGGCCGGCGGCCAATGCATGCATGCATGCATGAGGCGTGGTGGTAATAGTACCACCTCGCTTACGGAAGTGCCTGCGTACCCCTTTTCCCCCTATATATAGATATGGAGGGTGCCTCTTTTTCAATACAGAAAATTCCAGAAAAAATACAGATAAATTCTGTAGATCTCTCTCTCTCCCTATTTCTCCCTCCTATGAGCGGACTCCCCTTGTTTGGAGTCTGCACTAGGTTGGGGATGTCTCCACTATACGCACGCCGTCGTGCTGCTGAAACTCTGGTTCCGGAGGTCTGCTTCCGCCACCTCCGCTGGATCGGAGAACGGAGGTCGTCATCGAGTCTCGTATGTGTGCGAGTACTACGAGGTGCTACACGTGTGGCACTACACCCATCCGGGTGCTCAACACAGCCAGGGGGCTGTGAAACTTGATCGGCTACATCAACCACGTTTGCGGGAACGTTTCCCGCGCAACGGACTACACCCCGAGGTATGTTATTTCCGCACTACTTTCCGTTACGGTAATACGGCTAGCTAGATCTTGGGTTATGGGAACGCTAGTTAGAAAAATTTGTGTTTTCTGCTGCGAACCCCAACAGTGGTATCATGAGCTAGGTCTATGCTTAGTATTACTGTACGGATAGAACACATCGGGGATGTGGGCGTTGATTGTATGATTGTTACCCTCCCACGTGTACTTGTTCACATCTGCGGCATCGTTTGATGAAGCGGCCCCCGACCGACTTTACGCGTACTCTTACGCGAGACTGGTTCCACGCTTGACATGCGGCTGGTACCGTATAAAGTGGCTGGGGGGGTGTATGTCTCTCTACTTTAGCGGATGTGGCATTTGCAACGGAGGGCCCCGTGCGGGGTGTAATAGAGACAATCGTATGGTTGACGTTGTGGTTGACTCGTAGGTTAAAACATGTTTAACTATGAAAGCCCTAGCAGCCACGTAAAACTTGCAATATACAACTAGAATGTCTAAACCTTGTATTGCTAAGTGGGGGCTATCGTTTGTTTGTTTGTGATGTAGTGATAGCTTTGCTATGTGTTACTAGTAAGTAGTAATCGTCATCATAAAACAAACTAAAATGGAGACACTGTAGACTTAGTGTTGCCATAGCCTAGACATCTTAAAACTTGCTAGTATAGGATACACGACGGTAGCATGTGATAAGATGATCCCTTAACAAAGCCAAACACAAGTATTATACCGAAGTGTGCACCGCCTGGAAGGTTCTCCCATATGGCTTGATGCTCCGTACATACCGGAGTTGTCCTACATATTAAATGGAGTTCGCATGAGGTTGGGTTCGGCAAGCCTGGCATATGCAGATATGGCCTTGCTGAGCAGCATATAACATGGAGGTTAATTTGGCGAGCCTAGCATATGCAGATATGGCCTCGGAATACTAGAGATCGAAAGATCGAGCATGAGTCACAGTACATATAAGATAATGTGATCGCACAAGTTGTTGTCTACCTTTGAAACTGACCCGTCGGCCGTGTGATATTTGAGGTCGGGCAGTGAATCTGGATCATGTAATCACTAAAACTTCCTAGGGATGAATTGTTTTAGTGCGAGCTCATTTATAATATGATTATATGAACTCACTTGTTGTGAACTAGTCTTAATTGTGTTCCTTGCAATTATGTTTGTAGAAAATGGATAATACCCAGTACCTTGAAATGGTTTCCTTCTTACATGGTGAAAGACTTAAAGAAAATGGGTCAAACTTCGTTAGTTGGTACTTACGCCTTAGAGCCGTGATCAAGAGAATCAACCTTTCATTCTTAACTAAAAGGCACGAGGGAAACCCTCCAGAAAACGACATGGATGCACGAGCGGCGATTGATTATCAATATCGTCGAAGGACATATGCCATGGCTAAGGGTATCATAGAAACCAGCATTCCGCAACCTTTGCGTGAGGAGTATGCTGATTTGGATACATACGATATGATCGATGAGCTGAAGTCATCAAACTTGCATCAGTTTAGAGTTGCCAGATTTGAGTTAGAAAGTGAGTTTCTCTCTACAAAGATGGAAGAAGGCTCTTGCCTGAAGGCACACTTGGCCAAGATGCATGAGATACATCTGAGCCTCGTAGATGACTTTGACTATGAGACCACACATGAGTCTGCGATATACACGGTGTTACACTCGCTTCCACCGAGCTATACAGACCATGTCCATGGCTATGTCGGCAGAGGTGAAAGCCTCGAGTTCTCTGACTTCATGGATAGACTTCGGTATCTGGAGGTTGAACCCATTGAAGGATAAGTTGTCGATGGAGAAGGTATATATTTGATATACTTTATAAATGTTAACTCCCTTATACAACACTTGCAGTAAATGAGTATCTGATACTTATTCTGTTTTATGAAAACAGGACCTGCCGTTGCATGGACGGGAAGAGGTGAAATCAAGGATTGATGGATATCAAGTCAGTTGATGGCCAGCATGGATTCCGCCGAGACATCTATCATAGGAGATACTTAGAGTATTAGATAAATCTTATGTAATCATTATAGTATGAACACTTAGTTGTGTGTCTTGCATCTCGCGAGACAAAGTTATTCATGTAATGAGACAAGTCAGTTGTTCCATCTTTATGAATAAAAGTGTGCTTATACTTTTATTACTTCTTGATTTATGATATGATAGAAAGCATTTATAATACTACTATTATTGTCAAGAAATATTCAATGTTTAATGATAAAGTTGTCTTGATTATAACAAGTCAAAGATTTGATTGCATGAGGTGACTTCATAACTGATGAATTCATTAAATGTATGATCTATTAACTTGTGAGTTCATTATCGAATGAAAATCATAACTTGATTGCATGAGATGGATTAGATACACGATCTATGAACCTCTGCAATAAATATAATCATGACAAGGTTCTAGCAAGTAGAACTTGTGCCAATCATTATACATAAATGATGTACTGAATGGGCACGTGAGTTATCATTTAAGACTTCATATGATTAATTGAAAGTTGTATTCAATTGAGATCATAAAACTGAGATTCAGGAATCACAGTTAGAAGTGAGAATACAAGAATACATATCACTGCGCTACGATCCGAAGTGATAAGTATTGATATTGACATAATGGGAGACTTGTGGAAGTTGTACCACAAACTACGATGGAAGTTGAAAGTGCTAGACTACTTAAACCATTCGTAGTCATACTAAACCATAGTATGGTCTAAACGTTTTTTCCCCTAGCACTATAGTTATTGTCGAATAAGATTGTTTAATTCATCAAGTTAAAACACCCACTTCATGAATAGGAAACCATCCTAATTCTAATGAGACATGATAGCTCCATAACTGATGGTGTTATAAGGTTTCTTAAAAGAAAGAATTTCTTTGTAATAAAACTACGAGCAATTGAAATTACATATTCTCCCCGAATAGCAAAATTTGTGTTGCTTAATTGGTAATGCGAGAAGAAGTCTCTCGACACGGATCCAATTGGAGATAATGGAAACTTTGACCGGGGTATTGGACCTTGCCTTCAGAATATCAGAGTATTGCAACGGAAGCATGTTCCGCTGTAATGACACTGCATAAGGAAGGATATGCCAAAGATGATTGATCTTGGTATATGAGTTGAAGCCATTGTTAAATTTAGAAGGTTGTCATGAATATGTTCTGTACAGAACAATAATCATGAGTCTTCTTAATAAAACAATAGGGAATAATATTGCTTGAAGACACAAAGGAATGATGGTAGCCTAGAACACGAGGAGAAATGAAATAATATTGAGTAACATATAGGATGGCTCACGTCCTGTGAAATAAATCGGTTATTTCATATTCTCGACAAACTGGAGAGTTATTGAGAATAATGTAATGGGCATAAGGCATTATTTGGTTATGACCAAAGGTCAATGGTGATTGACTACGGAAACGTAGGAATTCTTTAATCAATAAAATATTTCATTTACACTACGATGGACCATAGCCTGAAATTGCATCTCAGTCAAATTTGGGATTTGAAAGAGAATTGCAATGGGTATGACGAAGGTTACTTCGTTAAAAGGATGGACTATAGTACCTCAAGACAGGAACCCTCAACCTTGATTTGATCAAGTGATTTTGTGATGACCAAAATATTGAGTGGGCCTGCAGTTTCATGAAACTGAGTGGGAGCTTTGAAGACTTCCCGGAAACTTGGAATGCAGAGGGCATTTTCTGAGTGGGAGCTTTGGAAGTTTTGTCATTATGTGAGACATAGTGAACAATATAATGACTTGATGAAAGCTGAACCACAAATATATGAGTATATGATGGATATATTTGAGTGGGAGCATGATCATTGTCTCAAACATATATGCATTGATATGTGTGAAGAATGATCTCATATGTATATATATGGATATGCATTGATTGTGTATATAGAAAATCGTCTTATATACATATGTGCATTATGATATATATAGAGCATAAGGCAAATAAAATACAAGATTGCAAGAATCTCCTTTTATGAGAAATACCAACACATTACACGTTGAAATCTATATGAGTAGATTAAGATACGGATAATGAAACAAAGTGAAGGTTGGAATAATCTTCTAGACAAGAAACATGTTCTTGTGGCTAGAAATTATATAATGGATGAAATCCAAATATCACAAGCAATGTCTTGATGGAAGAATAAAGATGCACCATGTACTGGACATGTGATCTTATATGTTCTTGACATATGATTCTACCATATAACATGCGTTGTGAATCCAACAACAGAATGACTCAAAAGTTCTTGGAAGAAGAACAGATTCCGATGTGCTTTAGGAGTAAAACACAGAATCTGAATAAAGTCCATGATTTCAGTATATGAGGAATACCGAGGACTGTACTCTAAAATATAGAGAGGATAATAGACTTGAATGTAATGCAAGATTACAATTGAAAGCCATATTATGGGTCTATATGGAATTAGAGACATCACCAAAGACATGAAAGAAACGTGAGCAAAATTCACGGCACTACAAACATAATACTACTTAAGAAAGTAGACGTATGGACATAAGTTTAGCGTTAGAAGTATTGGACTTCTGGCTGAGTGTATTTTCCAGTATATATGACTAAGGATGAGTCTTCTAAAGACTGAACCAAGAGATCATTGGAGGATACTGTGAAATAATAGTCTCACTCTCCCGCGAAACTTATATCCAACCATTATATGATAATGAGTGGTATGTCAAAAGAGTTTTGACCTATACCAGTTGCAAAGGAAACATATGAATCTGAATTGGTGCAGTTCGTTGACGAACCCTCTTCCATGAGCATGCATGATCAATGAAACACTTATGTGATAAGATCATTATGATCGGAAAAATGCAGCTAGATTATTAGCACTCTAGTGCAAGTGGGAGACTGTTGGATATATGCTCTAGAGGCAAATAATATATGATTATTCCAATATATCTAAGCAAGTTCATAACCAGTTTCATACCGTGCTAGAACTGTGTCAATGAAACAATGATGCAGGTTTGGTATAGAAACCCCTAGAGTTCCTAGTTAGCCTCTACATTGATAACTAGTTCATGGTCAACATGATGATCGTGGTTTCGCGATCATGGACAATTAAGTCTCTTGACTATGAGGTCACCTCACTGGTTAAGTGACGTGGTGAACATTACCCAAAGTAAGCATTACAGCATGATCAAATCTTATGAAGGTTCAGTGTTGTAATTACAGAACGTGGTACACCGTTCCTTTGACTGTGAGTACGTGCATAATCACTATCTTCCCGGATGCTTTGACTTACATCCCACCACCTGACTGAAATATGCGGGTCATAACGGTTGTATCTTAGATATTCCGTGGAGATATGTTGAGGAGTATTGTTACAAGAGCGGGATTTTTCAATCCATATAATGGATAGATACTCGGGGCCCACTCGGTGAGATTCCATCCATAAAGCTGCGCAGCGTGTGACTAGGTCACGGGGATGAATATCACGGGAACGAGTGAATAAGGATTTGTTCGGAACGAGGTTGAACCAGACATAGGATGTCATTGATCGAATCTCGGAACAATCCAGTATCGCTGACAAAGGGAATGCTATACGGCGTAAGGTCCAATCGGTGTTGATATCCGGAATGCACAGGGGTCATTATGGGCATCCAGGTCCCGCTGATGATCATTGACCATAGCCTCTGCGAGGTCATGACTGGAGTGTTCTCGGACCGTAGGGTAACACACTTAAGGGCTCGATGAAATCGGAGACCTTTTCGGAACTATCGGAGTTACCGGAGAATAAGAGAGAACTCCAAAATCGGTTCGGAGGGGAGACGGAAAAGTTCCGTGGTTCCGAATTGTTCGGAAAGTTATTTAGATATGTTTTATTATTTAATTAATGAATTAAATATTAAAATATAATTTAAATAATTAATGGAATAATATTCTTTTTTAGTTTTGTTTTTTCTTTGAGAAAAAAAAAGAATAAAGAAAAAAAAAGGGTGGGCGCCATGGGCTTGGCCCATGTGCCACTTGGCCACTAGGCCTCACGCCAAGGCCATGCATGTGTGTGCATGTGGCCGGCGGCCAATGCATGCATGCATGCATGAGGCGTGGTGGTAATAGTACCACCTCGCTTACGGAAGTGCCTGCGTACCCCTTTTTCCCCCTATATATAGATATGGAGGGTGCCTCTTTTTCAATACAGAAAATTCCAGAAAAAATACAGATAAATTCTGTAGATCTCTCTCTCTCCCTATTTCTCCCTCCTATGAGCGGACTCCCCTTGTTTGGAGTCTGCACTAGGTTGGGGATGTCTCCACTATACGCACGTCGTCGTGCTGCTGAAACTCTGGTTCCGGAGGTCTGCTTCCGCCACCTCCGCTGGATCGAAGAACGGAGGTCGTCATCGAGTCTCGTATGTGTGCGAGTACTACGAGGTGCTACACGTGTGGCACTACACCCATCCGGGTGCTCAACACAGCCAGGGGGCTGTGAAACTTGATCGGCTACATCAACCACGTTTGCGGAAACGTTTCCCGCGCAACGGACTACACCCCGAGGTATGTTATTTCCGCACTACTTTCCGTTACGGTAATACGGCTAGCTAGATCTTGGGTTATGGGAACGCTAGTTAGAAAAATTTGTGTTTTCTGCTGCGAACCCCAACAATTCCTACTCCTTACATCATATCTATCATTTGGCCTTCTCTCCTATGATTGTCCTCATTGATGTGAGTCTTTCTCATCCTTTTTGTCTTCCTCCTCCACCATATTCTCTCTTTGCTATCCTAAGTGTCAACTCTCATGCTTACGCTCATCCATTGCATGAGTGCTCAAAATATCGAAAAGGAGTGGATCAAATTGACTTGTACCTGGCTAGTGGTCTGGGGACGAGTCAAGATAAGACTCCAAAGAAGACCAAGTGTGAAACTTTAGTAGATTGAGTTCTCAACACAAAAAACATTTTTCTCGTATTCCCTATCCCCCTTCTTGCACGCAAACACCATCTGGAGAATTTGAGTCACGGACAGCGAGAGCTCTTGCACCTAATGTTCTTTCGTTGCTTGCTTCAATGCTAATATAGACTCTTGCATGTTATGACTTGAATTGAATTATATACCTTGATTTGTTTACTTTTCAAAGTTCCTATATGGCTGCTAGCATGTCACCATAGAAATTATGCATGTTATCATTTACCTACTCGAGGACGAGCAGGAATTAAGCTTGGGGATGTTGATACATCTCAAACGTATCGATAATTTCTGCTCGCTCCAAGCATGTTTTGTGTGATATTGCTATGATCTAGATACACTTTCATATAATTTTGATCATATTTGGACTAACCTACTAACTCAGTGCACCCCAGTGCCAGTTTCTGTTTTCTGCTGTTTTTTTTATTCCAGGTTTCCCCCATATTAAAAGTGCTCCAAAAATTCGGGAAACCCGGATAAAAAATCAGTGTAACGGAGTCTTCCAAAAGCACCCTAGTGGGGCCAGAGGGCCACCACCAGGGGCCTGGCCGTGCCAGGGGGGCGCCTGGACCCCTGGCTGCCCCCCTTCACCTATTTATTCCTTCGTCACGGGAAACTCCGAAGACAGAACCCTATTTTCCAATCTCGCCTCTGTTCCGCCGCCGCCGCGCTTCCAAGATCGGGAGCACCGTCATGACCCTTCCCGGCACCCTATCGGAGGGAGGATCGACCTCCGGGAGCTTCTCCTCCACCATGGACGCTTCCCGGATGTGCCGTGAGTAGTCTACCTTGGACCATGGGTCCGTGATCAGTAGCTATGTGATGTTCTCCTCCCCTCTTTGTTCTTCATGGTTTAGACCTCGTGAGCTGCCCTACATGATCGATGCACATATGTAATTCTTCTGCTTTTGCTATGTTGAGTTTGATGGGATCCGATGGATTATGAGATTATGTTCAGATCGTGATAGAGTAATATATTTGGTTTTTGATCTCTTGTATTTTTGTTCCTAAGTAATTCTTGCATGTTCTCAGGTCTTGTTTATTGCTTTGGCCAAGTGGTGGATAGTAACTCCAAGAGGGAACGTTATGCTCGATTGTGGGTACATGCCCCTGATGACACGCTTGAGTGACAGAAACATGAGTCTAGGGGATGAGTTGTGGCCACAAGGGGGAAAACAACGATGCTTGTAACCGCAGTTGCAAGGATTGTTTACTTTACGCAAAGTTCTTTTAATGCAGTTGTCTGTTGCTTTGGGTTTACACTTTGGGTGGGACTCGCAACTTAACACCAGCGAGATGTTCTGGATAGATATCTCAAGGTGGATGATTAGTAGTAGATGTAGATGGATTTCAGTCTACTTATTTTGGCGTACTGCCCATACTTATGAGCCTCTTCCTTTCTTTTGTAGCATAGTTAGCATTGCGGTGCGTTCAGAATCCTGTCAATACCCATCTGTAATTTGTTTACCTCGCATAGCAGTTTTATCATCTTTTGGGAGAGAGACATCACTAGTGAACATCACGGGACCTCGGTCCATATTCTCATTATTGTTTACAATCTATTTCCTTTTCAGTATTTACTTTCAGTTGCTATTATCATTATCATTATCCCTTGTGTGTTTGACCCTTTGTAAACAACAAGACCGGAGATATTGACAACCTCTCTGAACTTCGTTGGGAGCAAAGTTAATTGTGTAGTGTACAGGTCCAGGTGAAGTAAGCAACCCTGAGTTGTGAACGGCGCCATTGTTCACTTCACCACCTACTTATCATTGTCGGAGTCCTTCTGGACGACACTCAACCTCGGTATCTTCACCGAGGGAATTTGCTGCTATCCTACATCTCACCTTCCACTTGGGGTAACCAACGAAGGGCGAGAAGCCATTACCACTTCCACGCCATCACCCCACTAGTTCCATTGGAGAGCTTACCTTAGCTCATTTGTGCATCCGTTGCATAGCAATCCCTACTCTTCACATCATATTTATCATTTGGCTTTCTCTCGCCTATGATTGTCCTCATTGATATGAGCGTTTCACAGCCTTTTATATTCCTTACCCACCATTTCTCTCTTTTCCATCCTAACTGCCAACGTATCTTGCTCGCGCTCATCCATTGCATGAGTGCTCAAAATCGAAAGGGAGAGGATCAGCTTGACTTGTACCTGACTAGTGGTCTAGTATGAGTCAAAATAAGATCCCGAAGAAGACTAAGTGTCAAAATTTAGTTGATTGAGTTCTCAATTAAACTATATTTATTTATTTATTTATTCTCTAATCTCATCTCCCATTGCTTGCACGCAAACACCACATGTAGACATTTCAGTCTCGGACAGCGAGAGCTCTTGCACCTTTATGTTTATGCTTTGCTAAAATCATGTAACATCCCAATGCTCGGAATGTTTAAGAAAAATATTTCTAAAAAGTAGGGCCAGAAAATTTCTTTTGTTTTAATGGTTAATAAAAGCTTAAATCGAGTTTTCATAATTTAGGAGGTTTTAATTTGATTAAATACAAACCTAAATTAAAAATTTGAGTTATTATTCTCTATATAGCTTTCCTGTGCTTTAATTGTTTTTTTTTCAAAATCATTTGGTTTTTCTATCGCCAGTATTTATTATAGTTCATTTTCAAAAGAATTCAATAGTTTTATTATTGGTCTTTAGATCAATGGCACATTTTAGTTTTGTGTATAACCATACATACACGTATTGCCAACGTTGGTTGCTCACCTCTGTACACCATCTTCTTGCCTCACGTAGCATTTTTATTATGTTTTTTCCTTATGCGCTGCTGCTATTCAGCCACCAAATAAATTTGGCCCAAGGCCCATGCCTGCGAGTCCAGCAAACCGCATGGCCCAAGTAAGCACACGAACAGTCAGTCGTTCGTCTTCCACCTCCCGAACGTATTGAACACCAGAGGAGAAACGCCATGGCTGCTATTTCCTTTTCTCTCCACTCCTTCAATTCTAGTCACCGTTTCATGCTTCTTTTAACACGAAAGTTATTCCTCCTTCAATGAAGAACCCATTCAGGGAGTTAAACCAGCATTTCGTTGCTTTAATCTCTCAGTAGAAACTGGTGCACCAAATATCATAAGTTGGCATTGACCTTTCGATCTCCTTCCACAGTCTATAAAAGGAGGAGATGAGGTGAGCCTCACGCGTCTCTCTTCGTACTCCTCCACTTTTGTTCTGAAACTTTCTCCAGAGAAGCTTTGTGTTGTTCGTTCCCTTGGGTAAAAGCTTCACGTACAATTTTCTGTTCATCGAGTTCATCGCATCGATTCGTCGTACTCGGTGAGCCTCTGTTCGATTCCCTTTGCAAACCTTTTCAACATCACTCGTAGTATGTCCTAGACATCATGATTTAACCTATCTATATCATTGGCCGTGCATGTGCAAAACCAAACGTCGTTCGATGACATCGACTTGTCTCTCTATTTTTGTCCTTCGGATGGTCTTGTGTTCAACATGTGAATTGTTTTTCATGATCATAGTAACCCCATGGTGGAGTTAGATCGTTAGTTTCATTAATCAATTTTTAGCATACATTTATTTTATAGTCGTTATGGCCAAGATCGATGGGTGTTTGTTGATTGGTTAAATTACGTGTTAATATATTACTATTCATATGATTGTGATATGCCTAGGAATGCATGCTATTGTTCATATAATTTTTGTGTGACATGTGTTTTGCTAGATTTATTTGTTTTACCGATTACGGTTATGGAAATATTATTTAACATGTTAATTGATGTTGATATTTTTCTTTGATCCGGTACATAATCATATGATTTTCTCCTTTAGAAGTTTTTGTGAATTATTGCCATGTTTAATATTTATATAATTAATCTAGATTTTGTTTGTGTTATTAAATATAGTTCATGTGATGTATCATGTTGTTTAGGTTAGTTATATCTTGTAGTTCTCGCTTGTGCATGTACAAAATTACTACGGTTTCCATAGTTACAATTCCGTAGAATTACTCTAAGTGTTATTTGATTTATTTAAATATGAGTTATATATTTAAATTTATTCATGTTGCGTGAATGCTTTATAGATTAAAGTCATTTCATGTGTAGATTTATGTATGATGCATAGTTCCTTTATACTAGAAATCAAGTGCAATGATTTATTGTTTGAGAATAAATTCATTGTGGTTCTTTACCGTATAACATATTGTTGCCTAGTTGTTCTTCTTATTTTTCAGATAACTGTTATGCAAGATTTCATGGTTAATTTCTTTGTGCCATGCTTAGATTAATATTGCTACATATATTTTATGCGTGTGGCAATTTGTTTGTTGTAGGCATATTATTAGTGTTTGATATGTGTTGCAATAGTTCATCACATAATTAAGACAGTTTATCTTTCATGGTAGTTGAGTTGTGCTCCCTCTTATTTTGTAGATACAATATTCCATGGTTGGGTGATTTATGACTTGGTTCATATTTTTATAGTTATATAGAATTTATTCATGTGCCATCGAACTTAGTTTATTACATCTTGATGATTATCATGTGTGTTTATTGTCAAAGTTTATTTTGATGTCATGTTAACACTTGCCCAAAATAAAATTCATGTTTTGATCATATCTTTCTTTGTTGTACAAATTCATAGTTAATATTATAAGTACATGGTTATGGTTAGCCTTCACTTTATATATTTACATGATAGTAATTTGTTGATCTCGTACATTCATTTGAGTAATTTATGCTTTATTAACATCATGCCATGTTGTTGTGATTATACAACTAGAATGTATTTCATGTGTGTATCAACAAATGTTTTGTATGATGCCTAGTTGTTTATCTATTTATTTATTAGATGTAGGTCACACAAGATAGAAATGCTTGTTATCATGTTATTCATGCTCCTATAATGCAAGTTGATTTGGTTCATATCATGATTTAGTTATTTACTTGCATACATACATATATGTGTTTTCTCCATGTGTTTATATCTCATAATTAACATGGTATTGTTATGTGCTAATTCCATGCTTCAATGGTCGTACATTTCATAACTAGTCTTGTAGAGTTGTTTCATATTGTCATGCTTACTATTATGTTAGTCCATATAAACCAAGTTATGTTATAGTTATTTGTGTATTGTATTTGTAGCTTAGTGTGGCATCTTGTGAGATGATCATCTCTGTTTAGAATTCATCTAAGTTTATCTTGCCGCTGTATTTTTCTTATGCCTAGACTTCGTTATATTTTGATTACCTTTCCATTGCGTTATTTTATGCCAAGACATCTTCATGCAAGAAATCTCTCATGTCTTATGATGCTTGGTGTGTTACACTTACCTAATTGAGTTCTTCCTTATAGATATTTAACTAAGTTTCATGTTAGTATTATGAGTGCTTTAATACTTGTTGCTATGACACATCATATGCTTAGGATGAGTCATATATGATGTTGTTAGAGTTGTGCTTTGATCATACTCTTAGTGTGTGCATCTTGCTTTGTTATTTTAAGCATGTGGTGATGATATAATTCCTAGTAGTCATTAGTATTAGTAGTTCTTTATTATTAAGAGCATGTCCTAGTTTAGTATCTTCTCATGATAACTCGTATGCTTGATGCTTGTGTTGTTAGTGAAAACATATTTATGATTCTATGTTCACATGCCTTGTAGTTGTATGACATGTGTCTTATCATTTAATTGCTTAGTTCATTTTTGCCATGGTATTGGATTGTATCTTGTTATAGTAAAGAATGCTAATATTTGTATTTGTTGATGTGTGATTATGCTTGATGTTGACCATTATAGATATTTAGATTATATCTAAATATTTATTTGTGGTTAACTTGTAGCTTCGAAATGCCATGTTGTGATTGTGTAGTTAAAATGCATAGGATGATTTCATTCCATGTGTTGATGCCATTACATTTGTTATGTGGTAGTTTTTGACATAGTTAGTGGAGATGTGTAGTGGGCACTACTAGCTGCTAGTATCATAGTTCTTGTTAGAACGTTAGTCTTGACCGTCGAGCCTTCCTTAGCCATATCAATTCAATCCTATATTCATTGAATCCTCTCAACTTATCTTCCTATCATTCTATCTCATTTTGAAATCTCCATCTTGATCAATATCTTGCTATCCATCCAATCTTAATCTATTTTGGATGTTATTTGGATTTTGCTTTGGTATTTATTTGTTTCCATTTGCTATCGTTACGATGAGTAGGGAGTGACGATGTCGAACATGGACAGATTCAAGTAACCGAAGATGGACTCAACAACGAAAACATGCCTCCCTCTTTGATCATGTTTATCCTATGTTTTAAAAAATTGCATTGTATTTTGTAACCACTATATGCATGCTATTTTATCTTGTAGCTAGCATGTCGATTGACACATTACCCTGATCCTCTTGTCGCCTATTTACTTGACACCTGAGTAGAACTATATAGTAATCTAGTAGAGTAGAAATGCTTAGCCATGCTAATTATTCTATAGGTGCTTAGCTGAATGATCTTCGGATCATTAACACTTGAAACTTGTTACTGAGCTTGCTAAGCTAGGCCGGTTGGCCATTTTTGACTTCCTCTACTCTCTTCTACTCTGGGTGAAACTTACCATCTAAATACTGGCGCGGGCGACAGCTGGATCAAGGATTGAAGGAGTGATTGGCTACCCTTCACGAGGTGAAGGGGGCAATCCGTCGTCCGTGCCGCATGAGGCCCAATAAGTCTTGGATTTGAAGATTGTGACAACCGTACAACCACATGCTATATGGGCACTGGCTTGGTTAATTAGTTAGTTCATCCTTATTATCGGCATCGTCGTACCGCAGATGGGATAGTTGCCTTGCGAGGAGTATCCTCGGCACAAAAGGGGGCAAGGACTGTGAACTGCGGTTACTACCTTGTGAAACCTAGTGGGCATGTCATAGTAAGGGTGGGTCTAATGAAAGACCTCGTCGCAATCTCCCTGCCGGTATACAAAATAGTGTACTACGCTAGCGACGGCTGGTGGCAACAAGACGAGATTGTGTCGTGTGGGTAAAGGGTACAACCTATGCAGAGTGTAAAACTATTCGAATAGCCGAGTCCACGGCCATGCACGGCACATGAATCTTTCTTGACATACGGGAACCTGTCTTGCTTATTCCCTCTTTGCCCCTATTCTTGGAACCTATGAAGGATGTGAGTGGATCGAGGATCCTCACCTTGTTGAAAGTTATGATGGAGAAAATGTTGTTTTCATCTAAAACCGCTTATCAAACTATTATGCTTTTTCAAACAAAACTAGCTTTTATGCAAATGAACCATACAGCCTTCCTTTGAAGCCTCATGTAGTTACTAGGTCCTTTCCTAGGAGGCATGTTGAGTACGAAATGTACTCATGGCAATAATTTTGTTGAACAGAGTTCCATGAAGACGAAGGTGATGATTACGACTACTATGACGATCCGTAGGAGTGAGGTCACGTGGACTACATCTACTGCCTGTGGCTAAGATGGAGTCGCTACGCATTTTTACTTTCCGCTGTTTCCTGATTGTAACAAATTTCATGAGACATTTTATATGTATGCCTTATGGCAGATTATGGTACTTATAAAATATTTATGTATTCTGCAATGATAGCATTTTGCTGTGTTGTCAACAATGATCCTGAGGTTGACAATTAAACACAGGAGGGTCTGGAAATTATTTCCGGGTTCTCACAAATCAATACCAAGACTCTTGCTGGTTATTATCTTGACTTGAATTGCACATCTTACTTGCTTTACTTTGAAGTTCTTATATGTGTGTTAGCATGTCACCATAGAAATTATTTGTGTTATCATTTACCTACTCGAGGACGAGCAGGAATTAAGCTTGGGGATGTTGATACGTCCCAAACGTATCTATAATTTCTGCTTGTTCCATGCACTTTTATGTGACATTACTACATGTTTTTCTACACTTTCATATCATTTTACACATATTTGGACTAACCTACTAACTCAGTGCACCCAGTGACAGTTTTTGTCTGCTAATGTCTTTAGTTGCAGTGATTTTTTTCCCAATTTCAAATGCTCCAAAAATTACAGAAAAATCAGAATAAAAATCAGCGATGTGGAAGCTTCTGGAACCCCAAAGAAAAATCAGAATAAAAATCCACCCCTGGCCGCGCCACCAGGGTGCCTGGGAGCCCAAGGTGGCCCCTGGCTCCCCCCCCCCCTTGGCCTATATTACCTCTTCGTTCCAGAAACCCTCGAGGAGAACCCTGCATTGCGAAATACCTCTCTATTCCTTTGCCGCCGCGCTTCCAAGATGGGGAGCACCAGAAGACCTCTTCCCGGCACCCTGCCGGAGGGAGGATTGACCTCCGGGAGCTTCTCCACCATCATGGACGCTTCTCGGAAGTGTCGTGAGTAGTCCCCCTTGAACCATGGGTCCATGACCAGTAGCTATGTGATGTCTTCTCTCCAATCTTGTTCTTCAATGTTTAGTCCTTGTGAGCTGCCCTACATGATCGAGGCACCTATGTAATTTTCCTGTTGTTTCTCTGCTTTGTTTGCTGTTATCCGATGGATTATGAGATTATGTTCAGATCGTGATGAGTTATGTATTTGGTTTACCTTTTATATTTTGTTCATAAGTAATTCTTGCATGTTCTCCGTTGCTTTTTATTGCTTTGGCCAAGTAGTAGATAGTAACTCCAAGAGAAAGCGTTATGCATGATTGTGGGTTCATGCCCCCCGATGTCTAGCTTGAGTGACAGAAACATGAGACTAGGGGATGTGTTGTTGCCACCAGGGAGAAAATAACGGTGCTTGTAACTGCGGTTGCAAGGATTGTTTACCTTACGCATAGATTGTTAATGCATTTGTCTGTTGCTTTGAGTTTAAACTTTGGGTGGGGCTCGCAACTTAATACCAGCGAGATGTTCTAGAAAGATATGTCAAGGTGGATGATTAGTGAGTAGATGCAGATGGATTTCGGTCTACTTATCTTGGCGCACTGCCCATACTTTTGAGCCTCTTACTTTCTAGTAGCATAATTAGCATTGTGGTGCGTTTATAATTCTGTCAATTGCCCAGCTGTAATTTGTTCACCCAGCTATGCTATTTTATCGTCTTTTGGGAGAGAGACATCACTAGTGAACATCATGGGACCTCGTTCCATATTTCCACCACTGTTTACACCTCCACTTTATTTCCTGCTTTTACTTTCTGTTGCAATTATCACTATCCTCTTGCGTTTGATCTTTTGTAAACGACAAGGCCGGAGGGATTGACAACCCCTTTGTACTCGTTGGGAGCAAAGTTATTTGTTTCTATGTGCAGGTCCACATCAACTGTCGCGTCATCAAGTAATCTCTGGCATCGTTGACACCTACTTGTCGATCCTTGGAGTCCTCCTGGATTCGATAAACCTTACCGTCCTCGTGTAAGGGAAATTAGCCGCTATCTACATCTCTACCTCCACTTGGGGTAACCAACGAGGAGCACTACTTCAGTGCCATCACCACGCCAGGGAGGCGTCTGGACGGGGGTGGCTTCCCTCCGACTCTCCTTCGTTCTTCTGTAGTCTTCCGTCGTGGATATATTTGTAGGTATTTTTCTGGATTTTTCCGAGCACTTTTATTTTTTCATCTTTTTCTGCAATGCACGGACAAAAACAGATAGAAACTGGCACTGGGCACTGAGTCAGTAGGTTAATCGAAACAAGTTTTATATGATATGAAAGTGCATCAAAACATATAGCAATATCACCAAAACAAGCATGGAACAAGCAAAATTTATAGATACGTTTGGGCGTATCAGCCTACCTGCTTGATAAAACATGCTTTCCCCAGAAATCTTTTTGATGATATCAGCTTGTTAGCTTCGCTAATGGGTCACAAAAAAAGGTCATGTACTTTAATAGTGAATAGTATGTGTGCTAGAAATACAAGATTTTTGTATTTTTGTATATCTCGCATACAAACTTATTTCACCAGAAAACTTTGCAAACAAGTAATATACATCCATATGTATGTGTGTATTATTTTTAAATCTACCAAATTGATTTTCGGATTTTCAAAATTATGGGCTCCATGGAACTCGAGATCCAACAACAATTTCCACCTTCTATCCATATATATAGGATATGCCCACCTCACATGCCATATACTACTGCTCTAGGAGGACCTCCCCGTCCTCCTCTCCTCCTCCACCTTGAGAGTCGCCACTTTTAGTTCTCGCCGCCCAGCCCTTTCCCAGAGCTTTGTCACTGGTGCTCCCGGTCAGGGAGGTGATGGGGAAGGTGCGTGGTGTGTGCCCGTAGTTTGGTCTGGCTTCATGCCGTTAGTTGAGGGGTCTTGGCTGCATGCGCACGCGGGCCGCGTCCGGTGGCTGCTAGAGGTGTTCTTCTTCGGGCGGCGTGGTGCTGGCGGCTACGAAGGAGCTTCTATCTGGCCTCCCTGTCAATAAGCTCTGTGGTCTGCTTCTGGTTGCTCCTCCTCCTCTCGGTGGCCACCATGGTGGTGGATGAAAGGAGATCAAGCCAGACGCGCAACGTCTGCTCCTGATGTTCTGCATGAAGGAGTCCAGATCCGGGCACTCCTCCTCTTCATCGACGGACACATTCAAAGCTTCCTTGTGCTGATGGGGTTCGAGCTTATAGCATAGGCTCTGATGGAGGAGGCGGTGGCGTCGTCTTCTCCGAGCCTTTGCATCTTCTGGCTGAAAGGCGGCTGCGGGTTATTCCTCCATGGAAGGCAGTCCATCTCCTTGCTGGTAGCCAAAGACAGTCGCGCCCTCAACGCCCCAAGTGGCCAGTTCCCCGATGACGACGAGGTATAATCGGGGGGAAGATGGAGGGCCCGATGGTGTTTTATTTTTCACGGTCCTTCTTGCAAAAGTCTAGGGACTTTTATGTATTTCCTTGTTCTTGTAGGGTTACTTTGCAAATTTTGTTGTTTTTACACCTTTGATTAATGAAGTGTCGCATCTTTTAATGTTCAAAAATAAATAAATATAGGATCTAACACATATTTCACGGTTTAGCTGACCACGTGTTAGACCAATAATATATAATGTGTATGCTACAAAAAGTATATCATTCAATTCATATTTTTTTAGGGAATTCATTTTGTAGTTGGTAGAAGTTTTCATTGTATATTTTTTATAGCATACATTTTATATATTAATGATTTTATTGATGGTCAAAATAAATATTGAAATACGTATTAAGCCCTATGTATTTGGATGGAGGGGTAGTAAACATCCGAAAATGCATATGTATTTGTAGAAGCGGGTACAGATTATATCTATAACGTCCATTGGTGCATCAAGATTCGCACATGGAAAAACCGTACTGCCGATGGAATCTACAGGATGGGATTGTTTAAAATAAAAAATATCTGACACACAAGAATCTCTGACACACCTTTTCTCTGCCTCCTCTCTTCATTTATTTTCTTCTCTTCGACAGCACGTCCCTCCACCACTCCTCTGACCTCTCACCCCTCTCTCTCCACTCCCCATTCTCTCTCCAGCCTTGGACGCCAGTGCATGGCTCTCTTCATTACATCATGAAATGTCTTGTCTCAGAAACTGTATGATTCTCACGAATATCATACACCACCAAGAGACAAACAAAAGAAGAGAAGGTTGATAAAATGCAGCTAAGTTCAGAAACTCTGCACTTGCTAACGTCATTTTCATTCAATTAAAATAATTAATTGTCTCCATTACATCAGTACTAGGTGATCATTGTTCATCTATTAAAATAGAAACATGACAGAGGGTAGGCCAGTCTGCTAATCACCAACGTGGTAATTTTACAACATCAACTACTCTTTGATTCTCTAACTAATTGACTAGACAACAAACATCAATTTCTATTGGCATTATGATATATATGCCAATTAAATAATAGGATTATTTGAATTATTGGGGGAGGATATGCCTTTTCCATCAACGTAAGCACTCAGCACCAATGCCAGCACGTATGCCAAATGCCAAGGCACCTCATAAAACCATGGATATATTGTTGTCGTTGCCGAGCGGCACAAACATCTTAGCTGCATTTTTGTGTGCAGTATTCCTAAACTTCTGAATTCTGATGCCGATCCGGTCCTTAATGTAGCCTATCCTTTACATGTGATTGCTATTTTGAAGTATTGGATACATAAATAGAAGCAGAGTGGACCTGCACTTGCACTGGTAGTTTGCTACAGAGGCTGACAGCCATGGACGTCTGGCCACTCCTTGTTTTCTTGCACTCGCCCCTCATCCTTTTCCTCTTCGCTCTACTGGTGCCAATCTTCTCCTTCTTCTCCCTCTTCTCCACCATCCTGCAACGTTGGCGTCCAACGGATGCATCCTTCGCCACGTGGTTTTCCCATCCTCGGCCACCTGCACCTTCTTGGCTCCCTGCCGCAACGTAATCTCCAGTCGTTGGCTGATGTACACGGTCCGGTCATGCTCCTGCAGCTCGGCCGTGTGTCCATCGCCGTGGCTTCCTCGGCAGCCGCGGTGCAGGAGGCGATGAAGACCCGCGACCTGGCCTTCGTGAGCTGTGCCCGTATGCGCATGGCGGAGCTGCTGCTCTACGGCCGCGACATGGTGTTGCCGCCCTACGGCGAGTACTGGCGCTAGGCACGCCGCGTCCGGGAGCAAGAGGTCGCCGCCCTGGTCGACGGCGTCCCCCGCGGCTCGCTCCGCCCTCGCCCGCCTTGCAAAGTGAGCCTGAGCGACATGCTCCTCTTACTCCAACGCCGTCATCAAGCAGGCCGCCTTCGGCGACGGTGACATAAACACCAACAAGATCCACCCACATCCAAGAAACTGGCTAGCAGCTGTGTGCAGCGGAAAAGGGGCAACTTTCACGAGCTTTCCGCTTTATGACTTGTCTCGTCGCATGCTTATTAGAACAAACCTACAGCGTATGGTTGCACGGATCTTAAAGTGAGACACTGCATTCAACAGTATAGATATAACCTGTAGCCGCTTGTACCAGCACATAATCCGCACTCAGTAAACATCTCATATTTTATTGATTCTGTGGACGGTCAAAGTAAAATTTGAAATCCCCTGCAGAAAAAAAAAGTAAATTTCGAAATATGAAATAGGCTCTCTGAACCCAAACGGAGGCAGCACTGTCCTTTTCCATGCTAAGTACAGAAGTGCATGTACTCCGTTATTTAAATTATCCTTCGATCAATACAGTATTTTGGTATTCATATCTATTCATTATTTTCTCAGCTGAATATTATCAAAAGTATATAAAAGTAGGGTCCTACGGAATTACTCGTTGATAAAATGTCAGCATTCAAATTTTAAAACTGCAAATATCGGCAAAACAACAAGTATTGTTAACCAAGGAAAATAACTCATGATAAAGTGATAAAGACAAGATACCTTTTGACCAGAAACAGCTAAAATGTTCTTACATTCCCAAGTTACCCATTGTGAGGTCTGTTCAAGGAAAAGAAGATTAGCTGATTCACTACTCTCCACAGAAAGAGAGGTGCAAGTATACATATATGAACTTCACGAACACGATTCAACTGAAATAAGCAACGAAATTATTATTTTAGGTCAAGGACAAAAAGGTTTCAGGCCAGAAAGTAAGAAATAAAAAGGTGGAGAAGTAAAACACCATCATAAAACGTTTACAGCTCCGTCATAAAACAAAAGTTGCTCAACTCCCAACTCAACAAAAAAAAGTAGCTCAGCTCTGTGTCAGATATAAAATAAACTACTGTACAACAAAATCATCTGTGTACAGGAAAGAATGTGCCTCGAGACTTAACATCATATCCATAAAAGATGTATACATCTAGCGTCAATTAAAAGAAAAAAGAATACTCATGTCCCTGATAAGATGATGCGATAAAAGGATTCATGTCGGGGGTAAAACATTATATTCATCAGGCTAAACAATTACAACACCAGCAGCGCCTTCCAAAATTTTGCATGGCATGGTCAACACTATGGGAGTTCAAGCAGTCTGCTTAGCGAGGGCCCTCTTTGAAATAAGCCCAACAGGTGGTATGACTGGAATGAATGGCAAAGAACTCGAGCATCAGACGATACTCGGTGCATCTCCAGCCCAGCTGCAAACTGCCCGTTGCCATCGAGTTCTAATGCAGTCCACTAATGGCGCGTGCTGACAAGTCTGAACTGGTGGAGCAAGAGAAAGAACACTGGCATCCTTGCTGCTGCTGGCCGATGAGCTTACAACATCAGCTAGGTATTCATCCTGAGTCCACCTAGGTGGGACGCTGACGTTTAACTTGCATATCCTAGGTCTTTGTATTGGAATTGAGCCTCCCGTGTTTGCATTCCCATTAAGCACAGACTTGGCAATTCCATTGAAGTGGTAGATAGTGAATTGCTTCTTGCCCATAAGGCCAGTTGGATCCTTCATGCCTCCGGCCCTTTTATCCAACTGAAGTAGTGCCTGCCAGAATTCACTCCATACTATAACGCCAGCATTACAGAGATCCTCAAGCTTGTCTGAAGGAAATTTTATGTCAGTGTCCCTGAGAACTTGTTGGAATCCCTCGACCGTAATAAAGCCTCCACCTCCACTTTGATCTTGTGCATCAAATGCCCTCCTAATTTTAGATTCCCGCTCTTCTAGCTCATTTTCCTCTTGGACGTTCGGATTTAGGGCAAAAAGGACGGTGTAGTGACTTTCACTTCCCACCACCCATATAGGCCATTTCGGACACTTTAGGTACTGACCAACCTTGCACAAATTTAGTGATTCCAGAAGGGTAAGGAACCCAACTTCAACATCATTTGGAATGCCTTTCAGGGACATGCCACCGCCAAGGTCCATCTTGCCATCAAATACATTTGGGACAGCCTCTCCGCAAAGCAACAAATTCACAATTTCCTGCAAAAGACCACACTAGGTTGTAATACATAATATTACTGATAATAATGGGCAGTACTAATTTATAAAATGGTATTCAATATCTATAGCTTCCAAGTGAGTCCAGCACTGTATTACAACAGCAAGAACTGAATTGTTATGTTAAGTGTGACAACCTGTAACCCAAAGAAGCTAGCAGCCCTGTTCATCATGGAGTGGGCATGCATCCATAATACCCTACTTATACTTTTGTCCTCACTTCACATAAAAGGGTTAAACATGAAGTGACACCACTTGGGCTAACAAGACTTATATGCAAGTGTAACTTAAGTTAAACTGGAAATGTGGTACTAAAGGGCAAGGTGTTGCAGTAAGCCTGTCATCCAAAATACTGGAGTTGACAATGCTAGCTGTACCTGAGAAGCATGCCCAAATGGAGCCGTGACCAATGGTTGGCTAGGATCATCCCTATCTGCTTGGATACAATCCTGATTCAGAATGAATTTGCAATTTATTTGATTGTGCAAGCAAAAAACAGCATAAATGCAGACTGTACGACATAGACATACCAATCCCCGCGAGAGTAAAGAAGAGATAAGAAATAACATGGCTCCCAGTCTACTTTCAAACAGAGGAATGTTTGCCAGAAGCATGTTGAATGCATCCTTCCTTGAGGTAAATGTACATATTCTAAGACATTTCTGGAAATCCATTGCTGATTCAACAGAAAGGCCTTCCAAAGCAGCATCAATTTTCTGCTGCAAGTTCCAAAAGAGAATTGTCAGCATGCTGTATATAGAAAGTATAATCAACTTTGAAGCATCTCAAAGCCTATAAGCACCTGATTGTTATAAGGTCCACTTACCCCACGAATGACACCTCCAATAAATGCCACAACAGCTCTTTTCCCAGTTCCGCATAAAAATAGAATTTCCACCATAGCATGAACCAATGCTCTAGTAAAAAAACAATCATTTGAGTACCAAGAATAGCAAGTACAATGCTGCAGACTGTATACATTTAGAATATCAATTCTAAAATATTAACGATGGGGGGAAATAATAGGTATGGGAAAGCATTTAGGTTCTCCATGGAATAAACGTCTAGAGCATTGCTATTTTTCAATGAAGTACCAAATGGCAAGGACTTAATAGCTCACTAAACGCAGCTCTTGGTTCGGTAAATCAAGGGATATGTCCCTCAATTACAGATGAGGTAATGGCTCTTACCAAACCGGAAGGTATATTTCATATTCAAATTACCCAAATGATAAGTACCATACATGAGGCACAAAGCACTCTAATCCTGACTTTTTTAGAACTAAAATTGCCATTCGAAAAGGAAAAATAAACTGAAGCACCAAAGTTGCCATGCTTTGACAACTAAAGTTACCATCTTCACCTCAGTAAATATGCCATAAAACGATCAGAGTCACACGTATGGCACTTATCAGGTTCCTTAAATTAACCAATTTATGTATAATGACAATGAATGTGTCATTTATAAACAGTGTTCTCTGAATATGTCACTCTTTTTCTTCTGGTGGTGTATGTCCGAAAGATTCAATCAACACCAACACAAATCCAATGCATAGAGGCCAGTTATTTCATGCTTTTATGATGATGTGTACCATTTTATTTATGCATTTTTTATGTTTAATATTATCAGTAATACATTAAATGGTTGATGCTCTGCGAAATGTGTTTCAAACACACACACACACACACACACAAACACGGAGAGGAAGAAGAGAAAAAAGGAGGAGAAGAATATCTAAGGTGATGCAACAAAATGTGGTATTGAGACATTGAGCTAGGTGATTTTTTTTCATCCCGTTGCAACACACGGGCATGTTTGCTAGTAGAGAACTAACTAAGAAAGATCACGGGGTTAAATTGAAATTGTTTATCTCCCATGCCAGTCTGCTAGGTTTGTATTTTCATATTAAAGAACAGTGGTTTAGCAGAACTACTGAACACATAAATAGTTAAAAGACAACGCTGGCATCAGTGTGGTACTGTGGTTTAAGGAGCAAAATAAACCACCTTGTCTTTCCTTCCTCGGTAAGAGAAGAAAAATCATCCCTTGCAGCAAAAGAACTCTGATAAAATCGTCTTTGTCCCAAAGCATATGACGGATCACTGATCTCTGGGTTACCCAAATTATCAGAGAAAAATAGAAGATATTTAAGGACATATGCCTGCAAAAGGAGAACATAAGTAGCCATCAGAAATGTTGAGCTTGCTGAGAGCAGAAACAATTGCACAGCAGATACCAAAATAAATAGTCAGATCTCGTATGTAAACGCATTAATGTGACAAATTAGAAATAAGATTTGAACTCGTATCATAGCCTCATAGGCTTTGAACAAGTATTCTGCTAATTTAATGTAACAGCAGATCGCTCCAGCGGTCCAGCCAGACCCTACTAAGACAAGTCCAGATTTGTGACCACCAACGATAGGGTTTGTACATCAGGATAAATTAGTGCAGGAAATAAGACTTTAAATTGGACCAAGGTGAGCCTGGAAGAAGATAAAGGTCGATCGGCAGAGCTACTCAGCTTTAAACAGCTTTTTGTCATAACTAGCTCAGTGCCTGTGCGTTGCTACAGAACCGAAAAGCTGAGGGTACCCTTGGCCCCTCCTGTGATTGTATACTCCCTTGGTTAAGTAGCACTACGTGGAACTTTTTTTGGCTAACTGTGAATCAAAATCACTACTTCATATACCAATTAGTGTTGACCCCTCCTCAATTTAGCTCTGTGTTGAGTTCATGGTTCATATTATTGAGCATGTTCAGACAGTCCGACTGAAGTGACCCAGTTAAGGCAATAAAACATGTAGAACAACCCTACACACCAAGGATGCCCACAATAACACTCAAATCAAACACAATTTGCTAAAGAGACAATGATGTACCTGCACTGTAGCTAAGACACCACAAGGACCACCTTCATGCTGTACCAGTCCCATAGTAGTTTCTGGGTCAGAGCTGAACCTGCATACATTTTAACAATGATTAGACAAATATCATTCAATAGTATGACTGACGAAAGGTATGATATGATCAATGCTACTCCCTCCGTTCCACAATAGATGACTTCCAAATAGATGTATCTAGACTATATTTAGTTCAAGATACATCTATTTGTAAATCATCTAATATGGAACGGAGGGAGTACAATATTTCCAACAAACAATATGCATTAAGTTCTGATGGCACAGGCAAGCAAATTCATGTTAAATGTCAAATCTGGACATTTTCCTACTTCATGGGTAGAGTTTGCCAGTAACTAGAGTCATAATTCAAACTAATTTAAGCAGCTTCTTGTGTTCCCCAAGAAGGGTCTATGAAGTGGCTCCGCATCTCATTGGTAGTCTGTCGGCACAATTTTAACTCAGACTCAGAGCAGAGGTCTCGGGAAAATGAGTGAACGTCCTAAGCCAGCCTGATGGCGCCGGCTCTGACCCAACCTTTCTCACATACAACTTCAATATGCGTCCATCTGATTACTGTACTCTTCTACAAAAAGGAGCAGCCCGGTGCACGTAACTCCCGCTTGTGCAGGATCCGGGGAAGGGTCCGACCACTTTGGGTCTTTTGTACGCAGCCTTTCCCTACATTGATGCGGCTGTTTCCAGGACTCGAACCCGTGACCTCATGGTCACAAGGCAACGGCTTTACCACTGTACCAAGGCTCCCCTTCGATCACTGTACTCTTCTCAAAGCAAAAAATTTACTTGTACTGGAAGCTCATGTATGGCATGAATAATTAAGTATAGAGCATGACCAAGGTCATCTTTAATTTCTGCGACTAAATCTGCCAAAATATATAAAAGGTTTCTCATAATTGCGTTGTATAGTGGAATGGTACTACCAATGTTTAACTTATCAATACCAAAGAGAAAGAGCCAAAAGTAAATGCAAGTCTGAGAACACATCTCCATGCACATCTATTCTGCCACGAGAAAGGAAAATCAGTCTTATTTTTTGCTATGCATGGAGTATTTATTAGTACCAAATTATATTCTCCATGTACGTGATGGCAATGTTTCGTACATATACTATAAATGAGAACAGTTAAGCATTCCCAGATGCCAATCTGAGTAACATCAAGGACAACCACTTGTTCTCTTAGTCTCCTACCTTGATTTGATTCTCAATGATATGAATAACCATGCATGGTCATTTTGAATCATGATTACCACACGCTCGCAGAAACAACTACACTATGTTCACATCAGTCCGCCTTCAAAGAACACCGAACCATTGTTTGACACTCAATCCTTGAGTATTCAGGGACACTAAACCGCTAATCTCATAAACGCAAGTCTAACGTCAGTTTCTAGGTGCCCATCCCCATTCCTTCTCAAAATATACAAAGAACACTATTGTAGCTGACATCAGAACAGAAACATAAATTTACCTACTTAACTCCAACTACAATGAAAGCAACAAGCTCACCAAAAGCCATCATCTTACAGATATGGGGGCTGAAATCAGAGTGGACATGGACAGATATTGCTCATTTCATATCCTAAATCGCATTTTTTTCTTGGGAGTTGGAATTGGGCATGTGTACTGCCCAATATGAATACAAGTGCAAATATTACCGGTCATGAGTATTAATCAGATGAGGACTGTATGAAACATAAACCATTTATATCGCAATATGAAGATCAATCAACATAAGGTTTCCAAAATGCAACTACCTCAATAGTTCAACAAGGTAAATTAACTCGTAAATAGTTTGCACTTGTTGTGCAATGACACTGGATGACATGTACCGTGCTAAGACAATGTGAAATTAACCTACCACAGGCGCCTTTCCTAGAAAAATATGTACAAGTACAGCATGAGTAAGGTCAATAGCCACGTAAGCAATGGGCCGGGCCCCAAAAAGGCGGATAGGGGCAGTGAGCTAGGATCTGTAGGCTGAGCAAGTTAGCTTACCCTGGATATCGTAGATTAAATTATCCGAACGGTTCCGTTACAAAATCCCAGATAACATTTACAGATATCATCACTCATCCTATGTCATATCCCATACCCTATTTGGGAATCAGACGATAATGCTAGATTTCTATTTCGCTGAAACCCCGGCTCGTATGTCGTATGGTTGATTGATATCATTAATCCTATATCATATCCACCCATATACACATACACATATTAATGAGACAGAATCGCCCAACAGAAGCTCACCTGATACCCTGATTGCTCCACTGCGCCAGCACTGCCTTTGAAACCCCGCTCCCAAACACCATGACCCAAAGCTTCTCAGCTAGCTCCGGATTCAACTCCTCCCCTTTCTCCTCCTCGCCCACATCTACCTCCACCTCCACCTGCACTTCCGCCTCCTTCGCGTCCTCCATAGGTACCGCGGTAGATTCCGGCTCCACCTGTAGGTCCTCCTTGGCACCCTCCGGGGCGGAAGTTTGCTCCGGCACCACAGTCGCCGGCTGCGACGGCGGCGGCACCACGGGGGCGGCGGGCGAGGGGGCGACACGGAGGCGCCTCTCGGCGGCGGCGGCCATGAGCTCGCGCTGCTTGCGACGCGCCTCCGCCTCAGGCGACTCCGCGGCGGGCGACGGGGGCTTGCTGCGCTTGGGCTCGGGCTGCGCCGGCGGCGAGCCGTGGAGGCTCATGCGGAGCGCCATCTGGAGCTCCTCCTCGTCCCGATCCCCCATTGAAGACCGCTCCGCCGAACCCTGGCCGGATCGATCGAAACCCAAACCCTAGGGCAGGGTTTGGCCTTGGCCCCTGGCCCCCAGGCTTGGAGTTGGAGCTAGGAAAGCGAAGCGGGGGGCGATGGGTGGTGTTGGGATTTGGTCCTGGGGCATCGGGATCCGGGATGGCGGCGGGTCAGGAGGCCGACATCGTCGGTGTATTTGTAGGAGCGCCGTCGCAACGGCGATGCGACTGGGGGAGTGTGTCAGAAACGGAAGTGTTCTCCCTCCCGGTGGCCGATTCGGTGCGCTAACCCCACCTGCGGTCCGAGTCTGCGGTTTGGAAAGCGGCCGATGACTCATGGGGCCGGGATAAACCGTGGCCCGGTTGTCATTGACTGGTGGCGCTGATCCCTGGTGACTGGTTTGAACGGTACGGATCCTCTGGTTTCCCCTGCTTTGGAGTTTGGACAGTGCGGCATGAGATCCGCCTTCATCATTGGTCTACGCTCAAGATGAATTCGTTTTCAGCCCTCGGATAAAACCACCCAATTCTATGCACTCCGCATAACATTCGTTTATTTTTTAAAAATAGACACATTATACTTCTTCCAAGTTCTAACTATAAAACTATGTCTCATGGATTTAACTTTAAGTTTTCGATGTTCACACATTTAAAAATATGTTTCCTGCAAATCATTTATGCGTTAAACGCTATCATTTGCATATTGTTCCTTGCACTTTCTGTGTAACTCGTCTGTTTAGACGTTTAGATGCTCAAAAATTGTTCTGCTGAAACAAACTTGCATTTTATTGGATATTGGCTTTGACAATTTTGTACATGAGCATTGTCATTATGTGGCATTGAAAAATACATATAATCATTTCATTCGGGTGCGTTAGGCGCTTAAGGAAAAGCATCATAACCCGTATAACTTGACCACAACACTAATTTTAAATCACGAAGACAGTCTATTAACGCATGATTCACTGCTCCTAAAAGGGAACCGGAAACAACAATAAATTTTGTATGTAATAAATGCAGCAATTTTTTGGCTAACCAATAAGAAAGTTGCTTGCCCACCACGTTGACTCTGTTACCAAATCATTGCATCCCTTCCTTGAATGTATTGATCCGTTGCTCTTGTCTCTGATCATGGTGATATAATAATGGAGATAAATATGCATGCGGGGAAGGTGAGGGGAGAGGTTAAAGGTGTTCTGTGAGAGCGGAACGAGGAGTTGCGTCAATAACGAGGCCTCTTAATTAGAATCGCGACTTATATAATTGAAGTGCTTGATTACGCCTAATGCACCTGAACGAAGGGAGTAGTGATCAACGTATGTATTTGGTATCACAGAAAAATGTGGGTCTATTGAGTAACACGTATTTGCATGAATAAATACTTGATTTGCTTCTTGTTATTCTTCTTGTACTTTTTCCTTTGCCTTAGACCTCTCTTCATTACTTTATGTTCATGCCTTGGACACTCTCCATCAATTCACAACCCTCCCTTCCCTCGTTCTATTGGTTACCGAAGAATTCTCATCAACATGTCGCAAGGAGACATCGATCTATATATGCCTTTGAGACTCAATTGGGGTGTCTCAAGCCAACTTTCGATGTAGTTTGTAGTGTAGTGAGTTGTTGCATCTCACCATCAGAAAAAGGGTGTTGTAGCTTCAATTGCAACCATAGGGTGTCTTAAGCCAACTTCTGATGTAGTTTGTATTATAGTGAGCATTTTTTTACTTTTGATTTAATATCAGCTAGCAAACCCTCTTGATAGTATGATTTGCGCCATGATTCAAGGGATAAAAAAGAACTACGTCTTCTTTCGCCTTCTTCATGTTTCTCAAATGAGTACAATCCTCTTCAGGGTGTCGTCTTCATTAAGTGTATGGCGGGTCATCAATGCTTCAATTGTTTCGGCATAAGTTGGTCTTCAATATATTATGTTTCTCCTCAGAGTTCTAGCAAACTCTTTGACATCTTGCTCTAGGAACTATTCTCTCTGAATACAGTCGTAAACATTGTTCGTTCTTATATTGTTTTTCCAAACAATCTTCGAAAGTGTCAAGGGGCACAAGATTGCATCTACAATCCACTAGTAGAATGCCCATGCGTTGCCACGAGCCAAAAATGGATCTTGTCCCTCAACTTCAGCTCTCTGGTGTGGATGGAGCTACATCTAGAAACATATAAAGGGGGTTGTAACAGCGCTATGCAAGGACAACAATGGAGTTTACCTTGGCTCATCAGTTGTGGTGTTCGAAGGTACCATAGATCCGCATCTACTTGAAACATTGGCTTGCCGAGAAGCTTTGGCGCTCATAGAGGATTTAAACCTGTTAAAAATACACATATCTTCAGATTGTCAGGACCCGTCACAGATATAATCCAAGGAAATCTAGGATCCAGTTCTTCTATTATTAGAGAAATTTTAGATAGAAGGACATCTTTTCATTCTTGTAATTTCGTTTTTAAATTTCAGAACTTCAACTATGAAGCTCATTGTCTTGCTTGCTCAGTTTAGAAGCCACCTGTGGTTGCATCACCCCATGACCCTATTCTTGTACCCATGTCCGTCGCCAAGAATTAATTAAGCCGAGCGAGAATTCTCAAGAAAAAAAACTATCACGACGATCCAAATATGTCTCGTGTTTACTCCTAGTCTACCAAATTGTCGTAGTCAGCCCCATCACCCCTGACACACGGACTAACAAATAAACATATCACAAGCAGCTTGGCTTCAGCTCTACATTGCCACCCATCTCCCAATTTTGCATCTGGTTTTGCCAAGTTTGCCAGATTTCCATAGGCATTCCCGTCATCTCTAACTTTGAATTCCTTGCAACATTCTTCATCCACTCCATCCTCAAAGTTATGACAAATTCAGCAATTTCCCCAATCAATTAGTTATATATCCAATATTTTGACAAAATGATGCATTCCTAGGAAAAACCCTTATAGTGGCGTCCTTTTTTTGCCTTTAGTGGCGCATTATGGATGCGCCACTAAAAACAAGCTACTAATAAGGGCTTAGGGGTGGCGCATTTCAGAATGCGCCACCCACCCCTAAGAATCTTGGGTGTGGCGCATTCTGAAATACGCCACTAATAAGGCCTTAGGGGTGGCACATTTCTGAAATGCGCCACGCCTAAGATTCTTAGGGGTGGCGCATTTTGAAGATGCACCATTATTAACTTTTATTTGAATTTTGAATCTGGATCTGGATCACGTTTTTTTTTCTCATTTTTTGAATGATTTGTCCCGTTCATCTAGCCACTTTGTTTGCTCATTTTTATTCTCTGAATTATTTGTCCCATTCATTTAGCCAATTTTGTATCTAAATTGGAGGGTGGAGGAGAGCAGAGGAGAGGATGGAGGGCGCCATGGAGGAAGGTACGAGGAGGAGGAGGAACCTTGGATGAGGAGGAGCCATGGAGGAGGGGAGGATGAAGAAGACCCGTGGAGGAGGGGGAACCTTGGAGGAGGAGGAGCCATGGAGGAGGTGAGGACGAGGAGGAGAAGCCTTGGAGCCATGTAGGAGGGGACGAGGAGGAGCCATGGAGGAGGGGAGGAGGAGGAGGGCGCCATGGAGAAGGTGGAGAGGAGGAGGAGATGGTGGAGGAGAGGAGGATAATAATGAAGAGGCCAGGAGGAGAAGGAGTCCGGATGTGACACCCTGGATTTTGGAACTTTCTTTTTCCAAAAACTTTTCTGACTTATTTCTGGATTTGCCATTTGGCTTGGATTTTGAGCAGCTCTTTGGACTTGAACTTGAGCATATCTTCTGTCCATGCTCAAGTAGCCCTTGTTTCCAGGCCTTGCCAATGTCATTCCATTGATCCATCTCATCCAAACCACCATTTTATTCAAGCCATATATGCCTTTTTTCCAATAAAAGGGATATTCCGTTTATTGGAGGATTGTGAAGCAACCACTATTTATATTGCTCCATAAATCCCCAAATAATTCCCACCTAGCCTTGATGTTATATCTTGCCAAATTATTCAAAAACATTGCATGGCCCAAGTGGATTTTTCCTCTAGAAAAATTCATTTGTCTATGGGGGCAGATTGGCACTTTGTGAAGGAGGTGTCATTTCTCTTGATCCATTGCTGGTGAAACTTTTTGTGCAAGCTCATATGATCATATATTTATCCCTCACCAAATTCCACCACATTTTGCTTAGCCAAACGCCCACAATAGATTCCCAAAGATTCCATGCAGAAAGGGGCATTGTGAAGGAAGTGCAAGCCAGGAGATCTCATTTGCCTTGAAACTTTTTGAGCTTGATTCCACCCCCAAATAACTACACCAAACCAAGTTTGAGCCAAATCCCATCATACATGAGAGTGCATCATCATGTGGAAGTTTCTGACCAGTGGGACACCTTGTGAAGCAAGTGCTAGCTAGGTGTGTCCAATGCCCATGAAATTTAACACACAAATGTACACACCCAAATAACCCAGCTACACCAAATTTGAGCTCATTCCATCCAGAAGAATTGATGTCAGCTTTAACAATGTGATTCTGGTCCATTTGGCACTTTGCAAAGGAAGTACCTTAATCCTTGGGCCATTTGGGCTGTAAACCTCCAGATCACTAGTCCTTCCAACCCCAAGCACCTGTGACAACCTGGCACTATCTCAATCCCCACCATTTGAGCCCAGATTCTGCTCCAAGTTTGCAGCAGCAACCTATTCTTTGAGATAGAGATCAACTCAGTGGTGCACTTAACCATCCCAAGCTACCCCAATGCTCAGTGTTTAAAGGAGAACAGCCTGGACACGAGTGGCCATGTGAAAACCCACTGTGGGCACCAGGTCATTTGGTGGCCACGCTTTTGGCTGCACCAGGCGTGCACTCGGCGTGCTCTGCGTGCGTGCCTGAGCCCCTGGACGGGTCGCCCTCGCGCTCCAGTGCTCCCATGTCCCCTTACTCTTGTCCTACCGCGCCGCATGGCTTTGCTGAGCATGCGCGTTCACTTTCCCCTCATACACTCGCCCGAATCCCCACTGGCCGCCCTCCTCCATGCGCCACGCGACGGGCACAGTGGATGTCCCGTCTCCATCGCCCCTCTGACAGCGTCGCTCCCCCCTTGCTCCTCGTTCCCCCGCGTGCTCCACGCCGCCTCCCGAGCCCCCTGGAAGCTCCCTGAACCCGCCATCTCACCCCCTCGCTGTGTCTTCTTCTCCACGGCGGAGCCCGAGCCCCAGCATCGCCGCCAGCCTATAAAAGGCCGCCCCGTGCTCGCAGCTCGGCACCACCAACATCCCCTCCACCCCAATCGACTCCCCGGGCAGTCCATCGCCACCGGGGAGGTCTCCTTCCTCGTCTCCGGTCAGAGGGTCGTCGTCCTGCCCTCGCCGTGGATAGCCTCTTACCGAGCCTCCCCAGCCACGAGCCCACCTCCCTTCGACTCCCCTAGTCCCACTGGTGCTCCAGAAACCGTCCCATGCCCGAATCGTCGCCGAAATCCACGCCGGCGTCGACGCACTCGTCGGAGCCGAGACCCGCGCCGTCGCGACCCGTCCCTCCCTTCAAACGGCCATCGTTTCAAGCTCTACGGGTACAACCGTGACCGCCGGGACCCACTCCGTCCGTTCCTCCTGGTCCTAGCCTCCGCCATTGCCCCTCGCCGGAGTTCTTCCACCGGTGAGCTCGCCCTCCCCTGTTTCCCTCCCCCCCTCTGTTTATATGACAACTTGGGCCCACGTGTCAGCCACTCCTATCCACCCGAAGGGGTACGCAAGTGGATACGCCTTTGCTATTTACGCCTTCGACGTGCCCCTCTGTTGTTTTTCCAGAACAATGATTTAAATCATTTAAATCATTTAAAGTTTGACCCAACTTTGACCTTGAATATCTTTTGATCTATAAGTCCAAATGAGATGAAACTTGTTGCATTGGATTTCTCTTGTTCCCCTCTTTATTTTGGCATAGGTCTTGTGCTATGTTCTTCTGTTGTTAATTGCTGGTCAAATAAAGTTGTATTTGACCCTTTTTCTCCGTGCCTTTTTATAATATGTTTTCCAGGGTTTTATTGGGTTAAGACCAGGAGCTTTCCACTCCACCTTGTTGGTGAAAGGCAAGCCACAACTTCCTTGTGCACCCTCGTAAAGCTTTGACGTGCTTTAAAATTTGCCTTAACCTTCAGTGATATGATTATCTGGTTATGCTTTGTTCATGTTATGCTCTTGTGATTGGACCATGGTTGAGATACTATCCTTGCCATGATATGCTTGAGCATGTTATCATTATGCTATGACCATGCTACTATCTTGATAGCCATTGATCATGTTGTGATGATGATTGTATGCGTCATAATCTCCAGTTATGCTCATGATAATGCTATGCTACATGTTAATATCATGTTAATATCATGTTGATATCATGTTAATCATTTTAACCTGGTTAAGTTAATCATATAAACATGCCTTGAAATGATACAACAATGTCCGTACCTTGAATTATTATACAAGTATGACATGCATTGTTATGCCTTGATCATATGAATGTTCTTGTTGCACCTGATACTTGTGTATGTTGTTGGAGACATGTTTCATGCCAAGTTGATCAGGTGCCACCGAACCGAACTTATCAATACAACCACGCTCGCCTTCATGGGAAGGCCTTGGCTCGGTCTATTAGCGGGCTCTTTTATTCGTATCACCCAAAGAGGGAAGGCTATGCACACGCGGTTACCTTGATCAGGTAAGCGACGATAGTATTGAGAGCCGGTTGGTTATGTGGAGCTCCGTCCCCGTTTGGTACCATTTTCCACGACGGTGGTTGTTTGCCCTGAGATGGCAGGTGTGTCGGGATGACACGGGGTTACCCAAGACGGGATGTCGGGTGATACGGTAAGGGAGGCACGCGGTAGAACGGTCTCGTTGGAGTAGTCCTAGTCCGTTAGACAAGGAGCTCCATGGTGTGGGTAAAGTGCACAAACTCTGCAGAGTCTTAAAAATCTATTCGAATAGCCGAGTCCACGGTATTGGACACAGTTCATACTAGGTCACACTTGGGATCAACATGAGTTCGGCTGGATGATCGTGTTAAGTTGTTGGTCATGCGATGACTCATGCAAGTTGTTGGTCATGCAATGACCCGTGCAAGTTGTTGGTCATGCGATGACCTGTTGATCATGCGATGATCGGATTGATTGGGTGGTAACAGAAGGACACCTAACCCGTTGAAGGACCGTGCGACGATCCATACAAGTTGATGGCCATGCGATGGCCGGTGCTTGAGTCTGTAAGGGCTCCGAGGTAAGTCATATGATCATGTGATGATCATGTGGGGGCCATGTACGATGGTTGCTATTGCATTAGTCTTAATGTTGATATTGTGATTGACGATTATCTGTTTGTGTGATATTGATGCTCACATGTTCAATTCATTAATATACCCGAACATGCTAATGTCATGTTATTGTTTTGCCTTGACGCATTGGTTGTGGTGAGCTTTTAAGTACATTCAATGTACTGACCTGGCGTGTTATGCCAGACTTGTAGGCAATGCTTTGGATGCGTAGAACGATGTTTCCGGTGTTTGCGAGCTAGGAGGTGTCCCGTCCAGTGTCCCTGAGGAGTGGAGTTCATCACCGTTGCCGTTGTTCCATTGCCGAGTTATATTCCGCTGCTAGAGAGTTATGCTGCTGCTTGATGTAGATCCGTGGCAAGCTTGAGGAGCAAGCTTGTGCCTCGTCTCGCTCCGCCAGCATTGTAATAACCCCTTGTATCTGTATCTTTGGTAATAGAAAGTTGTTCGGTTCTATATCAAGCAGTGACGTGTTCCAGAAGACTTGATCTCTGGGATGGAGCATGGGGCGTTCCGGTCCTCTGAGCCGGGGTGCCACAATGCTTGGTATCGAAGCATGACTGGCTATAGGACACCCTAGCCCGCGCGAACGTTAGAAGGACGTTAGAATGACGTTAGATCTAGAGTTTATAGGTTGCTCGGTATCGAAGCATGATTGCTGCATTTGGTTGCTGCATATAGATAGCATTCTTGTCACTAACAATCTGTTCTGCTGAGTGTAGATGGCAGCCGTCCCAACGGACCAACTGTCACCCTCCTCCCCACTCAGCTTTGCCTATCTTCTCGCCGAAGTTTGGCGCTGTCTCTATCCCAGTGAAGAGATGCCAAGGTACCAGGTGTTCCAAGCGCCGCTCGGATGATCGGTGCTTGAGTACCGTGCCGTTGTCTTCATGGAAGCCAACCTTCCCCTTGGTAGGCACGCCTACAGCTTCCGTGGTGGACACGCTGCTACCACCGACCGTGCTATTCAACTCGCTGCTTTGACGGGCCTCACAAGTATCCGCCACCAGGAAAGCATGATGCAGCAGGATCGTGCCTTCCGCCTCTACCCTACCTTGGCCACCACCCCTCGACGAGTAAGGTTCCCTCGCCCTCCCGCGGAAGCCGATGCAGAGGTGGTCAGCCTGTTCTGCTATGTGATTGCCGCGTACACCCTCGTCTTCGAGCTAGGCCATGACGCAAGGCAGGCAATAAGAGCTCTTGATGTAGCCTCAGCTTCGGCGAATCCGCCGCCAGCCCCTTCAGCCTCCGGCGATCCGTCAATAGGTCGTAGTGCCTAAGTCTCGCGTAGTGCATGTTGCATGTTGCATGTTGCTTGTGGATATGTGTAGCAATAATTTGAGATCCTGTGTGCGATCTCAGTGCTGGTTCAGTGTTGTTCTTGATTGGTTTTCGTTGGTGGTTCCTTATTCGGTTCTTCAATGCTCACTGAATCTGTTTTGGCAGGTGGAATATGACTCTGACGGACCCTTGCTTGTTGTTCTTTGATATTGGTACCACGCCTGGTTCTGAGCTGATTCGTCTTCGGCCGTCCGGGGTGGATGCCTATTTTATATTTCTCTTTTCAACATCCGACCCATGTTCTGAGCTGATTTTCGGTAGTCTCGGGCAGTTGTTCAGTTTCTCTTCGCAGTGGCGACCCTATGTTCTGAGCTGTTTTCTCGGCCGTCTTAGGGGACCTCTGCATTCTTTTTATCAATGTTGTCTCATGTTCTGAGCTGATTCTCGGTCGGGCGCCTTGAGCAGTACTTGAGCTATTCCATTAAACGTCCCAGATCTGAGTTGTAACGACCGTTCTCGTGGCTACTGGGTTATTCGCTGGTTTTATGCAAGGGATTCATATGATCATCGACTACCGCTAAAAGTTTTTGTAGCGACACAATTCACACAGAATTGAAGTCTCTGTGCTCAAGTGCCAGTCCCTGGATCGAACTCGCTGGCACACACAGTATTATAGATGTATATCAAAGCACAAGTACATCATTGTTACAACGTATGATCCAGAGTAAATAAATAACAAGTTGCATAGCTCAAGGCTAGCTTATTCAATGTAAATATAGCGGAAGCAAAAGCAAATAACTTGGAGTCCATCAACAGCCACATGCGAACATGCTGAGTGTAGACTCGCAACCCCTAACGCACCTTACTGATCGTCTGAAAAACCTGCAACACCGAAGGTTACAGCCCGACAACGGGTCAGTACATCTGATTTGTATGGCAAGTGACACGAAAAAGTTTGTATAAAGGACCTACAACTACAAGCAAGGTAAGCCAAAGGAAAGGCTTATGGTTTTGTTTTACAAAAAGCCAATTTTCTCCTGAACTAAACTAGTCAAAATTTTAAGTTGAACTTACTACTTAAGAACGAACTGGGCACACCAGTTCCAACACCACACCCTTATTTAATCTTGCCCACTCAAATTATTATGATGATTCATATGTCAAGATCCTCCAGTAACAGTAATGTCTAGTAGATCAAGGATGTCCATAACCGGGGACACGGCTAATCATGATTAGTTTTTACTCTGCAGAGGTTAGTACACTTTCCCCGCTGGACTCAACCCGAAGATTGAGACGAAGTCTTTCAGAAGAGGTCACCTACACCCAACGGCAAGCCGGTACCACCTATCACATCTACATCTGCTAGCTTTGCACGGGAGAGGCTTCCTACATCATACCCAACTAAGCCAGAGCCCATATGGCCAGCAGCTGTACATGTAAGCTCCTAGTCACCAAGTATGTCTGATCTTTTTGAGCCTGGACGGCGCCCACTTACGTTCAGAGGGTAGCACCATGACGTACTGTCAACCACCAAACCAACCATTAGGGGTACAACCTGGTCTCGTCCTTAGATAAGGCACGAGCCCCCAGGAAGCACTCCCTGCCCGTCCAGAGGTGATTTCTATTTATGATAATGTTTCTACACAAATTATTAAATAGCTCACATGCACTCCATGAATTTACACAACCCAAACCACGTCTACAAAGCATAGCAATAAAGCAACAACACGGCTAGGTTGATCTACGGTAGACAGGTCAAGACATGTGGCTATCCTAACTGGTTTTGCAACAACAGTAAAATAAACTACCTATCATGCAATAGGGTGATATTTCTGAACATAATGCATATAGAAAATATAGGAATGAGTATGGTCAAAGCATCACTTTCCTTATACATTCGATGAAGATCTTCGCTCTCACGGTCCAGTCAACTCTATTCGTCACACTCCAAGAATCTATCACAACGAAGGAACTCGAATAAGCAATCACACCACAAGGACAAAACATAAGATCAACAAAACAATCACAAAGGTTGTAGTAACAAAACAAAAGCTTTGAAGTGCAGAGGTGTGGATGTGCTCGAAGGTGATCAGTGGAACGTGAACTCGAGAGAGTCAACGGATAAAGAGTTTTCGATACAAGAGTATGATCAAGGCATTTATGAAATCGAGGTAAAGATCATAGCAACATGAATGGTATGTGGATATTGCCGATAAGATGTCTCATATGATCCAATATGCAAAAAGAATCACGTGAAACGGAATACTACAACACAGGTCATAGCAATTGCAACATTGAATTGAATTTGAATTTAAACAGATCAATAAACTTGTGAATTTTTGTGTACACATGATATAAACAGAAGGTACATGACACGAGTGATCCAACGCAAAAAGAATCACTCGATTTGGATCAACGGTATACAAGATATGGCCACCGGAATTTGAATTTGAATTTGAAATAATCTCAATTTCAAAAGTGTGCAAAAGTTGATACCATGCTAAAGTACAGAGCAATATGAAAGTATAGCAAAAATATTCACCGCGATCCGACTTACGGTGTAGAAGATATCGCGGGCGCGAGTTGAGGGGGTTTTCTGCCAAAAGGACTTGTTCGCGAATAAAATAACTTCAGAAAAAGCGATCGGGTCCCCGGCGGCAGTTGACCAGATCTGGATCGGGTCAAACTCCGGCGAACTTTCTCCGGCTTGGCTCCGGCGAGGCGTGGTGGCTCCGGTGAGGAGGAGATGGTCGGCCGGGCGGTGGCGCGCCGACGTGGAGGTGGGGAGGCGGCGACGCTCGGCCGCAAGGGGCAGCGCGGGCACGCGGGAGGGCGCGGGGTGGTGCGGCCCGTCGGCCTGGTCGGCGACGCCGGCGGCGGAGGTGGCCGGCGGCTCCGGCGGGGTGCGGCCTCGGCGGCGCGGCGGGCAGCACGGCGCGGGCGCGGCGCGGTCCCGGCGTGGAGAGGCGGCGGCTGGTCGGCGAGTGGACGGGGTGGCCGGCGGCGCGGGAGGCGCGGGCGGCGGCGGGGCCTGCGGGTCCCGGCGGCTAGGGTTTCCAAAAAAAATCCAAAAAAAAAAATAGAAAATAGAAAATTATATATAACCAGAAAAAAAACAATCAAACCGAGTTGGACTCTAAATGCGCTCGCGTGCGAAAAAGGCTATTGGGCCGGCTCGGTACAAAATTTTCTTTTTCTTTTAAAACCGAAACTTCAAACAATTAAATAAAAATAACCGTAACTCGGAAAAATATGAAATAAAATTCTAAATTCATCAAATAATACAAAGAAAATTATGAAATGAATAAATTTTCCAAAAAGTAAAATAAAAATAAAAACATTTTCCAAATATTTTATTTAAATATAAAATACTTTTCATAAATAAAAAAAAGTTCAATAAATTATTAAAACATTTTTATTTGATCAAAAGCATTGACAAACCATTTATAAATAATAAAATATAAATTTTAAAAATTGTTTCACCAATAAATAATTTGTTAACATAAAAATATTCCATTGGAAAACTATTTCAACTCTTTTAAAATATTTAATAAATCATTTCAATGAAATAAAAACTCTCTTAGCATTATAAAATCTCTAAATTAATTTTAGAGTTATTTATAATACTCAAAATAAATTTTAAATACTTTAAAGTGATATTATAAATATTTTACAACTTTATTTAAAAAGGGGATAAGTCATTTTATATCCTCTCAAATGAATATTTCCTTTAGTTGAAAAATATTTTGAATAATCAAAAGAATTCCAATAAAGATTTAAAACCTTTTCCAAACTTGTAATATGTTGAAGGAGGCATATTACCTTCTCTCACTTTGTTGTGTTGGTTTTTGTTTTAAATAGTAAATTCCAAAAACGCCAAATATGAATATTAGGGAAAGTCCTTTTATTCCCTCTCGTTTTAATATTCAATAAACTCCAAAAGTTTTAAATCCCAGAGAAAATCAAACACATCAAGCAAACAATCATTACATATTTAATTTATTAACATTCCAAAATTCGGAGAATTTTGGGATGTTACACACTACCACCCTTAAAAGGAATCTCGTCCTCGAGATTCGAGAAGGCTAGAAAGAAAGGCTAGGGTTCGGGTCTTCATGACAGTCCATCGATCCTCCGATGAGCCAGGGTGCTACCACCCTTAAAAGGAAAGCAACTTAGTCTTCAAAAGCTTGCTCCCTTAGCGAGCTCCTCACACATAATCTTCATACTCCATTGGGGCATGTAATTCTTCATCACAAGTGTGGGCTTCCAGTATCTTAATCCATCGATGACATTCTCCGTACAGGTTTCACCTGCGGTCTCCGAGGTTTCACGAATTCCTCCTTTGAGGTTTCCCTTCCTTAGCCAGAGAGTGGTCTTCCAAGTACTGAGACTTCATGGCTGACAGGTCAGACGCCACTACTAAACAACTATCGATTTTCTCATGGTGGTCATCAAGAATACTTGTACGGGATACCTGCAGCAAATGGTCTTGGTTTATACTCACCGTATAACACAAACGGTAAACTCCTACAGGGGTCACACATCGTACCATTCTATGGTTCAGGCTTTAACATCGTCGTCTCTCAAACATAGGTAAGTCACTCAAGATTTACAATCCCGCATAGCAAGAGCAAACGATAAGAGTAGTCGTCATGGGGGCCAATCCATTACGCACCAAAATCATTACCTCGTACGTGGTTTAGCAAATCTCGTAGTCTAACACTCGGTCATCCTTCCAAGCGTTGCAGAAAATTCCTCTTGATCATGAACTGGGTTCAGACAAATCCGTGGTTCTGCAAGCCAACCAAAACATCTATCGTTTCCTCACAACTGTCAGGTTTACGTAGCCTGCGATAAAACGTGTACTGGTGGACTACCACTTCTTTGAGGGTTCTTCCTTCAGCAAGATTGTGCTTGCTTGTTGTAAGATCCTGGCAAACGGGGTTAACTTTGAACTCATCATCGGTTGCATCCATCTTCATTCCAGTCTTGACATTTGCAGCCATTGTAGTAGCTTCTTCAATTTAGGGATGAGGATGAGGGGGAATAGAATGTAGATAACGAGGTAGAGAGAGATAGGGAGAGATACCCATACAAACATCACACTAGTTTTTGGAAAATATAAGTTTTGATGTGTAGCTGTCAGTACAACAAGAAATGACAGCCCACATAATCGATCTAACGATAGAAACTTTTAATCTTCCAGGTCTTCAAGTCTTCAGGTCTTCAATGGCGGTAGCTTCAGTTTCACGTTGTTGAAGTAATCTTCGCATCATTGAGTCACATGTCAACTTATTCCTCTTATGGTTGTGTCTTCCTCAGTCTTGAAGCATACTAATTAGATAAGGGGTCTAAGGTAACGTAAACTTATTCTACTCGCGAAGAAGAACCACAAAGCACAACACATCACATCAAAACACGACATAACAGGGTCAAGGCCACAAGCAAAACTTAACAAAACAATCATGACATAAAACATCTAGTTAATCAATAGCAAAACATGCATCGATCAACATCTCAACTAACAATAAAAATATAACAACGTACACTTAGCGCACTCCTACGAACGTCTATCCTCCAATAGCCAAACATAAGCATCAATATGTCGACGTCTTTGCTCCCATGTTCACATCTTCTTCTTTCTCTTCAATTCGGGACACATATCGCGTTAGTGTCCCATGTTCCTGCACCGAAAACACTGAATATGGCTAATGTCCTTCTTTTTCTTCTTCACGGGTGCTTCCTTCAATTCTTGGATAGCTTTCTTCATTTCTTCCTTTTGACGTTGAACCACTTGTTGTGTCACGATGAAAAAACGACACTGAGCGGGATAATGATCAGTCCCTTCACACGTAAAACATGTGACTTGTGCAGTGGGGCATTCTTCATCCGAGTGGATTTCCTCACAATGGGGACATCCATCTTGGTGTCCTTCATAGGAGTGCCCTGTTTCTCCGCAAATTGTACAGGCACGGATCCTCTTAAGGGTTACCGTCCTTTGCATCGGGGTGACAAGGCGGGATCCCAACAAAATCTTTGTAAATTCCTTCCAAGTAATCTTCCTTTGTGATTCTTCAATCGCTTGATGCATTCTCCACCAAGTAGCAGCCTCTTCTACAAAGTACTTGAAAACATAGTGGACCATGTCCTCACTTCCAACCTTCTTTATCTTCATGTGCTCCTCCATACTACGAATCCATTGCTCCACCTTCAGTCTCGACATCGCCCCAGAAAAGGCGAGTCCTACTCCATACTCCATCTATTAAACCCATACGACAAGGGTTAGGGCAAAACTATAACACCGACAAGACAACAAATAAAGAATACACCAAACATATGCACTCAAACAAGAAAGAGGCAAAAACACCTACGTTCAACCGCCACACATAACAACAAACCATACAGTCACAAAAGTCAAAGTACACAAACAACACCTAGAGTAAGGTCGTATGTGCAAGACATACGATCTCATCATGCTACGCGAAAATTCGTTCATCTATCTCCATATAAAATTGGGGGTCTGATGCTAGGCTTCATCCTTCTCAGCTAAGCTGATCTTAAAGATTCCTCTCGTAGTTCCATAACTTATTGATCACCATAGGGTATTCTTCTGGTTCTTGTGATCATAACTTCAATTGATCCACGAGGTTGATGATGCACCTCTCAAATGTCTTGTCTTCAGGGGCATACGCCATTCGGAGGGGTATTTACAGCAAAACTAGATGAGGTTTTTTTTAGAAGATGAATAATAGATGAGAAATACTAGTGGAGAGAGTAAGGGGTCGATGAGTGATAAAATAATTTTGTTCCTATGGCTTTTTCTATCCATTTTCTAGGGTCACGACCTACAGTCAACAACCTGGCTCTGATACCATCTGTAGCGACCCAATTCACACAGAATTGAAGTCTCTGTGCTCAAATGCCAGTCCCTGGATCGAACTCGCTGGCACACACAGTATTATAGATGTATATCAAAGCACAAGTGCATCATTATTACAACGTATGATCCAGAGTAAATAAATAACAAGTTGCATAGCTCAAGGCTAGCTTATTCAATGTAAATATAGCGGAAGCAAAAGCAAATAACGTGGAGTCCATCAACAACCACATGCGAACATGCTGAGTGTAGACTCGCAACCCCTAACGCACCTTACTGATCGTCTGAAAAACCCGCAACACCGAAGGTTACAGCCCGACAACGGGTCAGTACATCTGATTTGTATGGCAAGTGACACGGAAAAGTTTATATAAAGGACCTACAACTACATGCAAGGTAAGTCAAAGGAAAGGCTTATGGTTTTTTTTTGCAGAAAGCCAATTTTCTCCTGAACTAAACTAGTCAAAATTTTAAGTTGAACTTACTACTTAAGAACGAACTGGGCACACCAGTTCCAACACCACACCCTTATTTAATCTTGCCCACTCAAATTATTATGATGATTCATATGTCAAGATCCTCCAGTAACAGTAATGTCTAGTAGCTCAAGGATGTCCATAACCGGGGACACGGCTAATCATGATTAGTTTTTACTCTGCAGAGGTTAGTACACTTTCCCCGCTGGACTCAACCCGAAGATTGAGACGAAGTCTTTCAAAAGAGGTCACCTACACCCAACGGCAGGCCGGTACCACCTATCACATCTACATCTGCTAGCTTTGCATGGGAGAGGCTTCCTACATCATACTCAACTAAGCCAGAGCCCATATGGCCAGCGGCTGTACATGTAAGCTCCTAGTCACCAAGTATGTCTGATCTTTTTGAGCCTGGACGACGCCCACTTACGTTCAGAGGGTAGCACCATGACGTACTGTCAACCACCAAACCAACCATTAGGGGTACAACCTGGTCTCGTCCTTAGATAAGGCACGAGCCCCCAGGAAGCACTCCCTGCCCGTCCAGAGGTGATTTCTATTTATGATAATGTGGCTACACAAATTATTAAATAGCTCACATGCACTCCACGAATTTACACAACCCAAACCAAGTCTACAAAGCATAGAAATAAAGCAACAACACGGCTAGGTTGATCTACGGTAGACAGGTCAAGACATGTGGGTATCCTAACTGGTTTTGCAGCAACAGTAAAATAAACTACCTATCATGCAATAGGGTGATATTTCTTAACATAATGCATATAGAAAATATAGGTATGAGTATGGTCAAAGCATCACTTGCCTTATACATTCGATGAAGATCTTCGCTCTCACGGTCCAGTCAACTCTATTTGTCACACTCCGAGAATCTATCGCAACGAAGGAACTCGAATAAGCAATCACACCACAAGGACAAAACATAAGATCAACAAAAAAATCACAAAGGTTTTAGTAACAAAACAAAAGCTTTGAAGTGCAGAGGTGTGGATGTGCTCGAAGGTGATCAGTGGAACGTGAACTCGAGAGAGTCAACGGATAAAGAGTTGTCGATACAAGAGTATGATCAAGGCATTTATGAAATCGAGGTAAAGATCATAGCAATATGAATGGTATGTGGATATTGCCGATAAGATGTCTCATATGATCCAATATGCAAAAAGAAACACGTGAAACGGAATACTACAACACAGGTCATAGAAATTGCAACATTGAATTGAATTTGAATTTAAACAGATCAATAAACTTGTGAATTTTTGTGTACACATGATATAAACAGAAGGTACATGACACGAGTGATCCAACGCAAAAGAATCACTCGATTTGGATCAACGGTATACAAGATACGGCCACCGGAATTTGAATTTGAATTTGAAATAATCTCAATTTAAAAAGTGTGCAAAGTGTGCAAAAGTTTATACCATGCTAAAGTACAGAGCAATATGAAAGTATAGCAAAAAGATTCACCGCGATCCGACTTATGGTGTAGAAGATATCGCGGGCGCGAGTTGAGGGGGTTTTCTGCCAAAAGGACTCGTTCGCGAATAAAATAACTTCAGAAAAAGCGATCGGGTCTCTGGCGGCAGTTGACCAGATCTGGATCGGGTCAAACTCCGGTGAACTTTCTCCGGCTTGGCTCCGGCGAGGCATGGTGGCTCCGGTGAGGAGGAGATGGTCGGCCGGGCGGTGGCGCGCCGGCGTGGAGGTGGGGAGGCGGCGGCGCTCGGCCGCAAGGGGCAGTGCGGGCGCGCGGGAGGGCGCGGGGTGGTGCGGCCCGTCGGCCTGGTCGGCGACGCCGGCGGCGGAGGTGGCCGGCGGCTCCGGCGGGGTGCGGCCTCGGCGGCGCGGCGGGCAGCACGGCGTGGGCGCGGCGCGGTCCCGGCGTGGAGAGGCGGCGGCTGGGCGGCGAGTGCACGGGGTGGCCGACGGCGCTGGAGGCGCGGGCGGCGGGGGCGCTCCGGCGACGGGCGGGCGGCGGCGGCGGGGCCCGCGGGTCCCGGCGGCTAGGGTTTCCAAAAAAAATCCAAAAAAAAATAGAAAATCGAAAATGATATATAGCGAAAAAAAAACAATAAAACCGAGTTGGACTCTAATTGCGCTCGCGTGCGAAAAAGGCTATTGGGCCGACTCGGTACGAAATTTTCTTTTTCTTTTAAAACCGAAACTTCAAACAATTAAATAAAAATAACCGTAACTCGAAAAAATATGAAATAAAATTCTGGATTCATCAAATAATACAAAGAAAATTATGAAATGAATAAATTTTCCAAAAAGGAAAATAAAAATAAAAACATTTTCCAAATATTTTATTTAAATATAAAATACTTTTCATAAATCAAATAAAGTTCAATAAATTATTAAAACATTTTTATTTGATCAAAAGCATTGACAAACCATTTCTAAATAATAAAATATAAATTTTAAAAATTGTTTCACCAATAAATAATTTGTTAACATAAAAATATTCCATTGGAAAACTATTTCAACTCTTTTAAAATATTTAATAAATCATTTCAATGAAATAAAAACTCTCTTAGCATTATGAAATCTCTAAATTAATTTTAGAGTTATTTATAATACTCAAAATAAATTTTAAATACTTTAAAGTGATATTCTAAATATTTTACAACTTTATTTAAAAAGGGGATAAGTCATTTTATATCCTCTCAAATGAATTTTTCCTTTAGTTGAAAAATATTTTGAATAATCGAAAGATTTCCAATAAAGATTTAAAACCTTTTCCAAACTTGTAATCTGTTGAAGGAGTCATATGACCTTCTCTCACTTTGTTGTGTTGGTTTTTGTTTTAAATAGTAAATTCCAAAAACGCCAAATATGAATATTAGGGAAAGTCCTTTTATTCCCTCTCGTTTTAATATTCAATAAACTCCAAAAGTTTTAAATCCCAGAGAAAATCAAACACATCGAGCAAACAATCATTACATATTTAATTTATTAACATTCCAAAATTCGGAGAATTTTGGGATGTTACAGTTTTAAAGAGATGAACTTTCTATCGCTTGTTATCGATTTTCGCTCCGTTGGTGTTCTTCGTTGGCTCTTCGTTTGGTTCTTTGGTGTCACCTTATCCACCCCGATGGAAAAGTTGCTCATAACCCTTGCATACCTCGAAGACTCAATGACAGATCGCAGAGCATCGTAAAAGTTATCAAGTCAAGAAAGGTTCACACATGTCGCATTGGGAATATTTGGCCCCAGAAGAGTTCTGCCTGAATGAATCATTCGGATCAAGTCCACATCATTCCGGTAACCATGAAGACCATGAAGATTCCATCAATGAAAGGCCGCAAAGAAGTGGGAAATCAGCAAGTTAGAAGGGTCTCATACCCGATTGCATTGAAAGCATGTGGCTCACGTATGGATGCTACCGAAGCCATCAGTTGCATCAAGTCGGCACCAACTGCGACAACCGTGAATCTTCAAGCAAAGGAAAATATAAATTTGGACCCAGGAACATATGCATCAAATGCATGATATACACCAGATGCTATCTTATCCAAATCAAGTTACTATATTTTGATATATTCCAGAAGATGGTCAGAACGTATCATGAAGCCCATATCCAGCAAAGAAGCCAGCAGTCAGAAAATTGTCAGGCACCGTGATCAGTGTTGTCCCCACGTCATTGTGGGAAAGTTTCGGCCATAAGGAACCTCAGCCTTCCGCGACAAGATACCCGGCATAACCGACATGGACAGTGTGTCAGTCTTCCTCAGTATGCTATCGGGATATCTTCTCGGTCAAGACAGTCAGTCTTCCACCACAAGCCACCGAGTAAAGCTTATGGTGCAAGACACCCGGTCGTGCTCAATACGCCCCACGAATGGATTCCAGCACAAGCTACCCATCTATCTACACTGATCGGTCGCAGAAACTTCCGGTGCAAGGAACCGGTATCCCCACAGCGTAGAGAGGCAAACTTTCGAGACAGGACAACCTATCCTCTTCAGTAAGCTATCGGAGAAGCTTCCGAGGTAAGATAACCCAGTCTTCTTCAGCAAGCTATCACGGCAGTTCCTGTGTACGACACCCCGCCCTCCTCGATACTCCACCGGAGGAAGCTTCTGAGGTACGATACCCGGCCTTCCCCAGCAAGCTACCCCGACGAAGCTTCGAAGACAAGCTACCTAGTCTTCCTCGACATGTCATCATGCCTGCAACGGTATTGTCAGAAATACAGGTATTCAAAAACAATAAAGGCTTCAGCATCGTCAAAACCCGCGCATTTTATGGGCATCATTCTCAAGTATGCGAGCTACCCCGGTGTGGATAGAACCATGCTCGTAATCAAGAAAGAGTTATACACATGAACAACGATGGGGAATCGCAACTATCTGGAGACAAGTCAGTGGAAGGATCAAGATACACACCTTAGTCTGGAAGGAAGACTAACAAAGTCATGAAGGAGCATCCTGAGGAAAGGAAGCAATAAGGCATTGGATCTTGCTCCAACCACAGGGTCAGCTCCTCACGTCCGACAAGGCCTCGAAGAAGTATAATCTGGAGACCTCATTTATTGCAACCAAGACTATCATGGTGAGCCAAGAGACCAAAGGTGAAGGTAACGCATCTGTCTCAGAGGAAGATGCCGGCAGAATAATAGACTGTTATGCAGGAAGTGCAAAGAAAGAATTTTGACGAGAGTGAAGCCAGTACAAGAGGATGATTGTCGCAGTAGCAAGACCCAGGGCAGACAGACATGGCAAATGTCGAATCTTGCTGTAATATATGCTACCAGAGTAAGCGTGTACCTCGCAAGCTGTCAAAAGTATGCAACTCTTGCGAGCCCGACGAGTACGGCAAAAGGATGAATAGTATGGACCTCAGGGTCAAATTTTTCCTCGATCAGTTGCAGTCATATGGACCAGAATAGACACCTACAACAAAGAAATCTCACTCTATGGGCAAAGGACCGCGTACCCCGCCCGCCAGCCCAAGCATTTACTCAAGTTCGAAATTGTCCATCTTGCCAGGATACTCCAGTCTGCTTCGCTGAAGATCACCTACCCAGCTTAGCATTTTGATTGCAAGGACCGCATCAGAGCGTGACATGATCTATCGCCACCCATGAATGTGGTAGCATGACAAGTGAGTCTCATCATGAGGAAACGTTCAGAATTGGTGCCCCGGCCAAAAAAATTCATACTCAAGATAAACAAGCCAAAGCAAAATGATGAAACCCCAGGTACAGACATTCCAAGTCCTGCACCATGGGACAACGCGACGGTAAGCATTATGAGATACCAGCTACCCGTGAAGGCCAAGCCTTTTCTCGAAGAGGCCGATACCAAGGATTCAAGACCGTGCCGCAGATAAGGCCCGAGATACCCTGAGAACAGTATGGGCATCGTCAGCACTCAGCCTATGACAAGACACCCCGTTATCATACAGGTCAGCAGACACAAGGATGAATGTCAGCAGGAAGGGATCTGATATAGCAAGGAAGAACATTCAGTCAGAGACATGGATTGGGTGAAGCAAGTCCCCTGAGCCAAAGATATTGGATGCTACTAAGGGAACAGTATGCAGTAAAAAGGAAACCCGAGAAGCACTAAGTTTCCTAAGGATGGTGAGTTTTCAATGGTTCCCTGAGCAACCAAATCTCGAGGACGAGATTTTTTCTAAGGGGGGTAGGTTTGTGACACCCTCGATTTTGGAACTTTCTATTTCCAAAAACTTTTCTGACTTATTTCTGGATTTTCCATTTGGCTTGGATTTTGAGCATCTCTTTGGACTTGAACTTGAGCATATCTTCTGTCCATGCTCAAGTAGCCCTTGTTTCCAGGCCTTGCCAATGTCATTCCATTGATCCATCCCATCCAAACCAGCATTTTATTTAAGCCATATATGCCTTTTTCCAATAAAAGGGATATTCCATTTATTGGAGGATTGTGAAGCAACCACTATTTATATTGCTCCATAAATCCCCAAATAATTCCCACCTAGCCTTGATGTTATATCTTGCCAAACTATCCAAAAATATTGCATGGCCCAAGTGGATTTTTCCTCTAGAAAAATTCATTGGTCTGTGGGGGAAGATTGGCACTTTGTGAAGGAGGTGTCATTTCTCTTGACCCATTTCTGGTGAAACTTTTTGTGCAAGCTCATAGGATCATATCATTAGCCTACACCAAATTCCACCACATTTTGCTCAGCGAAACTCCCACAATAAATTTCCAAAGATTCCATGCAGAAAGGGGCATTGTGAAGGAAGTGAAATCTAGGAGATCTCATTTGCCTTGAAACTTCTTGAGCATGATTCCACACCCAAATAACTCCACCAAACCAAGTTTGAGCCAAATCCCATCATCCATGATAGTGAATCGTCATGTGGAAGTTTCTGACCAGTGGGACACCTTGTGAAGCAAGTGCTAGCTAGGTGTGTCCAATGGCCATAAACTTTAACACACATATGCATAAACCCAAATAACCCAGCTACACCAAATTTGAGCTCATTCCATGCAGCAGAATTGATCCAGCTTCAACAATGTGATTCTGGTCCATTTGGCACTTTACAAAGGAAGTACCTTAATCCTTGGGCCATTTGGGTTGTAAACCTCCAGATCACTAGTCCTTCCAACCCCAAGCACCTATGACAACCTGGCACTATCTCAATCCCCACCATTTGAGCCCAGCTTCTGCTCCAAGTTTGCAGCAGCAACTTATTCTTTGAGATAGAGATCAACTCAGTGGTGCACTTAACCATCCCAAGATACCCCAATGCTCAGTGTTCAAAGGAGAACAGGCTGGACACGAGTGGCCACGTGAAAACCCACTGTGGGAACCAGGTAATTTGTTGGGCACGCTTTTGGCTGCACCAGGCGTGCACTCGGCGTGCTCTGCGCGCGTGCCCGAGCCCCTGGACGCGTCGCCCTCGCGCTCCAGTGCTCCCCTGTCCCCTTGCTCTTGTCCTACCGCGCCTTACGGCTTTGCCGAGCATGCACGCTCACTTTCACCTCCTGCACTCGTCGGAATCCCCGCCGGCCTCCCTCCGCCATGCGCCACGCGATGGGCATAGTGGTCGTCCCGTCGCCATTGCCCCTCTGACGTCGTCGCTTCCCCCTTGCTCCCCGTGACCCCGCGTGCTCCACGCCGCCTCCTGAGCCCCTTGGAAGCTCCCCGAACCCAGCCACCTCGCCCTCTCGCCGTGTCTTCTTCTCCATGGCGGATCCCGATCCCTAGAATCGCCGCCAGCCTATAAAAGGCCGCCTCGTGCTCGCAGCTCGGCACCACCAACATCCCCTCCACCCCAATCGACTCCCCGGGCAGTCCATCACCACCGGGGAGGTCTCCTTCCTCGTCTCCGGTCAGAGGTCCGCGATCCCGCCCTCGCTTTGGGCATCCTCTTGTCGAGCCTCCCCAGCCATGAGCCCACCTCCCTTCGACTCCCCTAGTCCCACTAGTGCTCCGGCAACCGTCCCCGGCCCGAATCGTCGCCGAAATCGACGCCGGCGTCGACGCCCTCGTCGGAGCAGAGACCCGCACCGCCGCGGCCCGTCTCCCCCCTTCAAGCGGCCATCGTTTCAAGCTCTACGGGTACGGCCGTGACCGCTGGGACCCACTCCCTCCTTTCCCCTGGTCCCAGCCTTCGCTGTGGCCCCACGCCGGAGTTCTTCCGTCGGTGAGCTCGCCCTCCACTGTTTCCCTCTCCCCCCTCTGTTTATATGACAGCTTGGGCCCGCGTGTCAGCCAGTCCTATCCCCCCGAAGGGGTACGCAAGTGGAGGCGCCTTTGCTGTTTACGCCTTCGACGTGGCCCCCTGTTGTTTTTCCAGAAAAATGATTTAAATTATTTAAAGTTTGACCCAACTTTGACCTTGAATATCTTTTGATCTATAAGTCCAAATGAGATGAAACTTGTTGCATTGGATTGCTCTTGTTCCCCTCTTCATTTTGTCATAGGTCTTGTGCTATGTTCTTATGTAGTTAATTTCTGGTCAAATAAAGTTGTATTTGACCCTTTTTCTCCGTGCCTTTTTATAATATGTTTTCCTGGGTTTTCTTGGGTGAAGACCAGGAGCTTTCCACTCCACCTTGTTGGTGAAAGGCAAGCCACAACTTGCTTGTGCACCCTCATAAAGCTTTGACGTGCTTTAAAATTTGCCTTAACCTTCGGTGATATGATTATCTGGTTATGCTTTTTTCATGTTATGCTCTTGTGATTGGACCATGGCTGAGATACTATCCTTGCCATGATATGCTTGAGCATGTTATCATTATGCTATGACCATGCTACTATCTTGATAGACATTGATCATGTTGTAATGATGCTCGTATGCATCGTAATCTCCAGTTATGCTCATGATAATGCTATGCTACATGTTAACATCATGTTGATCATTTTAACCTGGTTAAGTTAATCATATAAACATGCCTTGAAATGGTACAACAATGTCCGTACCTTGAATTATTATACAAGTATGACATGCATTGCTATGCCTTGATGACATGAATGTTCTTGTTGCACCTGATACTTGTGTATGTTGTTGGAGACATGTTTCATGCCAAGTTGATCAGGTGCCACCGATCCGAACTTATCAGTGCAACCACGCTCACCTTTATGGGAAGGCCTTGGCTCGGTCTATCTGTGGGCTCTTTTATTCGTATCACCCAAAGAGGGGAGGCTATGCGCGCGCGGTTACCATGATCAGGTAAGCGACGATAGTCTTGAGAGCCGGTTGGTTTATGTGGAGCTCCGTCCCCGTTTGGGACCGTTTCCACGACGGTGGCCGTTTGCCCTGAGATGGCAGGTGTGTCGGGATGAGACGGGGCTACCCAAGACGGGATGTCGGGTGATACGGTAAGGGAGGCACGCGGTATAACAGTCTTATTGGAGTAGTCCTAGTCCGTTGGACAAGAAGCTCCATGGTGTGGGTAAAGTGCACAAACTCTGCTGAATATTAAAAATCTATTCGAATAGCCGAGTCCACGGTATTGGACACAATTCATACTAGGTCACACTTGGGATCAACATGAGTTCGGTTGGATGATCGTGCTAAGTTGTTGGTCGTGCGATGACCCATGCAAGTTGTTGGTCATGCGATGACCTGTGCAAGTTGTTGGTCATGCGATGACCCGTTGATTATGCGATGATCGGATTGATTGGGTGGTAACAGAAGGACACCTAACCTGTTGAAGGACCGTGCGACGATCCATACAAGTTGATGGCCATGCGATGGCCGGTGCTTGAGTCTGTAAGGACTCTGAGGTAAGCCATTTGATCATGCAATGATCATGTGGGGTCCATGTACGATGGTTGCTATTGCATTAGTCTTAATGCTGATATTGTGATTGATGATTATCTGTTTGCGTGATATTGATGCTCACATGTTCAATTCATTAATATACCCGAACCAGCTAATGTCATGTTATTGTTTTGCCTTGATGCATTGGTTGTGGTGATCTTGCAAGTATATTCAATATACTGACCTGGCGTGTTATGACAGACTTGCAGGCAATGCTTTGGATGCGTAGGATGACGTTTCCGGTGCTTGCGAGCCAGGAGGTGTCCCAGCCAGTGTCCCTGAGGAGCGGAGTTCATCACCGTTGTCGTTGTTCCACTGCCGAGTTATATTCCGCTGCTAGAGAGTTATGCTGCTGCTTGATGTTGATCCGTGGCAAGCTTGAGGAGCAAGCTTGTGCCTCGTCTCGCTCCGCCGGCATTGTAATAACCTCTTGTCCCCGTATCTTTGGTAATAGAAAGCTGTTCAGTTCTATATCAAGCAGTGCCGTATTCCAGAAGAATTGATCTCTGGGGTGGAGCACGGGGCGTTCCTGTCCTCTGAGCCGGGGTGCCACACTGGACGGGTATTATATACTCTTATTAGTGGCGCATATTGCAAAATGTGCCACCTAGCAAAATGCGCCACTAATAACTTTTGAAAAAAATTCAAAATTTTTGGCCTCCATATCTTAAAAGCATGATAACCTTTTCCTGTTAGGTTTTTGAGGATTCTAAAAATTTCAACGGGGTTTCCCCGATTGAATTCAGATATAACTTTTCGAGTAGATGACTTTTCATATAAAAGACTTTTTCATCAGAGTTTGTATGCAAAAGTTATGCCCATTCTACAAATTCTCGAGAGATTTTGCAAAAAAAGTCGAAATTCATCTTTGTAAATTTTCCTAACAACTAGACCACATATCACATGGGAATCTCATTTTCTTTTAATTTTTTGAAATTTCTATAATTTTATTTTATATTTTTCCAAACTGAAAAGGCGGTCCAAGGGGGGTGGGGTGTAGTTGTGTGTTGGGAATTTTCCCCTCATATTTTTAGGTTAGTAGTGGCGCATATGCAAGATGCGCCACTAATAAGTCCTTAGGGGTGGTGCATTTCGAAATACGCCACTAATAATTCCTTAGGGGTGGCGCATTTCAAAATGCGCCACCCATAAGCTCTTATTAGTGGCGCATTTTTCAAAATGCACCACCCCTAAGATTTTAAGGGTGGCACATTTTGCGAAATGCGCCACGAATAAGCAGATCCAGGCTGGCCCATTCTTAGGGGTGGCGTACTGCTAAAAAATGTGCCACGAATAAGAGCTTATATGTGGCGCATTTTGAACCAGTGAGCCACCCCTTACAAATAGTGGCGCATTACATAAAAAATGCGCCACTAATAAGGATTCCATGTATAGTCTTTTCTCTAGTAGTGTTCTACCGACATCTTGCTTCCATGCCCATACCAGCTACAATACAAAGAATATAAGCAAGCAACGACGATTAAAAGACATACATGGCCATTGCTAAATTTGTGTTTAATGGGTATTTCTTCCATTCTACATATATCTAGGATGATTATTCCAAAATCCAAACTACCAAGGACAAAGAGTTATAGCCTTTGAAACATAGGAAATGTGATTTCTAACTTCCGACTCTATCGCAAGATTTCATTATAATGTTTCTCCTACGTTTATTTGAATTGCATATTCAAAAAAACTATACCATGTTCTAGGTCATCGTGTTCCAGGTAATCTAGCCTTTCAAATAGGATCTCAACCACGATAATATCGAGACATGAGCTTTTCCCTATATCATTTCAGACTTCTCATATGAGCAACATATCATAAGCTTGTGGGTTCTAGCACTTGCTCCCTTGTTATAGTTCAATCAAGATAAAATATTCAGTGGACTAAAATGGAAGCTTTTAGGAAGTAGAGAGGTTGGATGTCAACTAACGATTTCAGGTAACTATCTCGGGTTCAATAGTACTATGCTAAAGTGTGTGTTATCTCCTGTCTTTTTACCTTGTGCCCATCATGAAATATGATTCAGTTCTCACTGAGGTATAAAATCAATTTTAGTATGGTTAGTACCGTGAGGAACATTCAATCAATCAATGTTCCCACCCCGGGTGCTCCAGTAAATGCAATAAGTAGCTATTTAAATTACCTTAACCTCCCTAGGGCTGTCTTCAGAACTATACAAATGGAAGACAAAGTAAACTTTGCAAAAGTCTTGTTTGGATACAGGGTTTTTACCAAACTATATCACATAAACGTACTATAAATAGAACAAGCAGAAAAAGGGACCAATACAAAGTTTCAGCAATTAACGAAAAAAGGCTAGCAGAGAAACAACTCGGTGAATCATTAATTTACAATCTTGATTTTCACACTACAAAAAGGCATGCAGAGATTTTCACATTGCAAATAGAAATATTATTGCACACTGCTTCTTCCTGTGTTTTAACCTAACAAAACGAATGAAGCCTACCAATATCTCAACAATTACATACGCAATTTCATCCACCAAAATCATTATCTCTATAACCACAAAATAACTAAGGAGAAAAGTAATATATTTGACTACTCAAAAAATCAAACTTGATGAATGAAAAAAATATGGAGGATGCATGAAACAGTGCTTACCTCAACCAATGATGATGTTTCATGGAGCAAGTGTGTTTTATGGAACATGCCAGACATGAGTATTTGAAATGTGTACACCTTAATTTCTGTATCTAAGGATGATAGGATGAATCATCAGTAAACTCTTGAATTTTTTTAGTTCAAGAACCTACATGGGTAGAAATGGAAAACATGTCAGAAATTAGCATTTTCAGCCTAAAGTACTGAAATATGCTATTTGACAATCTGTATAATGATTACATGTTTCTTTAAAAGGGCATGTAGTACTCGGTTCCTGTAGAATTTTAGGGTACACTTTCTAGGCGAAATTTTATCAGGTACTTGTCATATGATCTTTAGGATGCGTTGCTGAATGAATCAGTAATAATTGAATTTTTTTTCAAACAATTTATGCAAAGAATCCGGATGAGCAAGAACTATCTTGTTAATGATTTTGCTCTTATGATAGCTATATTCGGTCATAAGATAATCAATGTGTAAACCGATGTTCAGATACAGTCAAACTAAATGAGTTGAACCAAATAGAAATTGTACATAAAAGTAGAAAGCTAGTAAGCTGCAAACTTAATCCTTTAAATGACAGACTAACAGGTACACCTCAAACCATAGCAATCCTAACACCTATCTCTGAACCTAACAACAATAATTACATAAAGGTGCCATTTGGCAATGACCAATGTGAATCTTGATACCATTGTAGTATATAAAGCATGTTTGAAAAAGTGAGTTAATATATTTCTGGAAAGAATAGTCTTACATCCAATAGGGAATTCAATTATTCTACCAAGACATCATTAGCCTACTTATGCGATCAAATCATGCCAATCTGTTCATGAAATAAAGAGTTCTTTTACATTAGAGTTGCTGACAACAGCCAATGGAATGGAATGACACAACCCTCAGCAATGCATATGTGAATTTAAATACGGTGACTTACAAATCATGGCATAAAAATCATGCTAATTTACTATCAAGTATGTACAATAGTAATACTACGTGTTTGAATCCCAGACATGGAAAAAATTTAGAAGGTTTAGTTTCAATTATGTTCCCACCATAAAACAGAAGACACGGCCTCATGATACCTGTTCTTATGGGAACAAAATACCTCTTTTTTAAATGGAGGGACAAGATTTGACTCATTCCATTGATCAAGAAAAAACTAACGACAAACTGAGCAATAATAATTTGGATCACCGCCGGCGTTGCTATCCTACCCAAATGTTTCGCCCCCGCCCACAGCCAAACTATGGCATCATTCTTTATGTTGGCAAAGATGATGTAGAGTATGAGCATACTACCAGTTACATATGGGCAGTGAGCTACCGCAATCCAAATGATACTAAAAACTCTTGATGGGAAATGACCTTTTTAGTAATATGTTACCATGATAATGGTGAACCCAACTTTTCAAGAATGTCAAAGTGTTTTCCGCATCCCAATGATGTGGTCAGGCATTCCCCGAGATAATATACAAATAAAGATTAGCAAATAACCTTCATAGTCAAACCCATCAGTTTTCATGACTATTAAATGATTCAGGAATTTGTGTACTTCAATGGTAGTTAGGATTTAGGAAGAAGGTCATTGTAGTTTTACCTTGACCTCCTTGAGCAATAAGTTTTCCAGTGTTGGATCATGAAGGATAGTGAAAACAATTAATGGGCCACGTGAAGGGGTGGTTGATGTAGATGGCTAGCAATCTGTTGTAACTGGCTCCTTACACCAACCAAACTACCTACCGACGCTTTTCTCCCCATTATAAAAAGGTGCCGAAAATACCTTGCCGGTTGGAAAGCCAAACTTTTAAATAAGGGTGACCGCCTAGTGCTTATCTCGGCTGTCCTTGACTCCCTCCTCACGTACTTTATGTCCGTCTTTTTAATCCCCAAGTCTATACTCAAACACCTGGACGCCTTCCGACGTGCTTTCTTCTGGGCTGCTGAAGACACTTGCACAGGAGCTCAGTGCCTAATTGCCTGGAAAAATGTTTGTCAACCAAGAAAATGTGGTGGCCTAGGACTGAAAAACTTGCATCTCCAAAACAAATGTCTGCTTATGAAGTTCGCAAACAAAGCCGTTTCCCCCCACCCAACTCCACCTTGGCTATCCTGGGTGAACTTAAACCACCCCAACGCCTTCATAAAGCCAGATACCCACCACTCCTTTCTCTGCCAAACCATCAACCACCAAATACCCACACTACGAACTATATCCTTTGTGCTCACCAATAATGGACAACATACATACTTCTAGCTAGACTCCTGGCTTACAAACGCCCCCCTCTCAGACATATTCCACAACCTATTTACACACTCCATAAACCCGCATGCTCGAGTTGCTTCTATTCTACGTGATGGGTTACCTCTTAACCTCCGGGACCGTCTTTCTAACGTGTCTGCGCAGGAAATGGTTTCTTTGTTGACTTTGATGCAGGACTTCACGCCCTCCAACGAAGTGGATGCACGGTTCCTAAATGGAGGGAAGACATTCTCAGCGCGGGAAGCCTACCACATCCTGGCGAACGATGGGCGGGAGGACCACAACGCCAAGCTCATCTGGTCCTCCCGAGTTCCCACCAAGGTGAAGGTGTTCGCATGGCTCCTCTTCAACCTCCTTCTCAACTGCAAGGCCAACCTCCTCCGGAAGCATATCACACAAGATGACGCCTGCCCTCGCTGTGGACAAGCGCCGGAAGACACAGCCCACATCTTCCTACTTTGCCCTCTCGCCCAACGCATCTGGCAAAGGATCGGCATCGTTCCCCCGGCCTCTATTGATAGCCTTTGGTCGATGGTCGACCCGGTACACCCCGAGCAAGCTCTGTAGCCCTTTATCCTTCTTCTCATCCTTTGGAAGATTTGGGACGCCAGAAACGCCATGACATTCCGACACGTCGATCTGCACTCTGTAGCTACACTAAGGCTTATTCTAGAGGATCTCGATCTATCGTCACACCGGTTATGTAAGAACTCTCATAAGGACGCCGCCTTCTCGTGGCGCGCGCTCCTCTCCTCACGCCTTGGCATGTCTATGTAACTCGGCTACCACAATGAAGCTACGGCTCCGCTGTCCTTGAGAAATATATTCAGGTGGGGGAGCTCCCCCCGGTGATTACTCAAAAAAAAACATCAACTGCTTGTATTTCATCATCACAGAGAATACTGTAGAAAAAGTTAAAAAGCAGAGTTGTCGGAGGGCCGTGTCAAGGAAGGTAGATGAAAGTCTGCCGGAGATGCAGGTTTTAGCTAGCGTTGTGCTATTGCAAATTAGACAACATGTTAGCAAGATAACCCCAAATCCGATCCTGTATAATTAAGTTCAACTGAGTTGGCCTCTTTGAAAAACTAAACTCTTAACCACTCTGCTGGATAGCGCATTAACCTAAGTTGTGCCAATTAATCAATAAAGTGTGTACAAGTAGCCTAAGCTATGTCAATTAATCAATAGTGTGTACAAGTATCCTAAGTTATACCGACAAATACACAAAAGTGACAAGCATATAGAGGGAATATACCAAGGTTTCAACAACCAGCAGGGAGATATCTCTCTTGGCAGTTAGTAGTACGTGGGCTAACAGTCAATAAATAGAATCACCCTATTTGTGTTAGTCACCGAAGCTTCATCAGTTAGAATCCCTTCTACTTGCATGCATACAATGTACTCCTTCCATTTATTTATGTAAGATGTTCTAGCAAACTAAGTGCTAAAACGTCTAATAGAGGAAGTAGTATAGTAGGAGACAAGAACTCAAGAACTCTCCTCTATTTGCATGCATTCATTTAAACATTATTTGATTAGGACACATATTAAACATTATTCATTGTCAATCGAACAATCCATTTATGCAGGATAAACACTGAAACGAACGATTACCTTTCAGTTTTATAACATCAAAACTTTCATCCTCAAGCACTTCAGGTGAAAAATCTAGCAGGCAATAAGGGTTGTAACCAACTAATCATGTTATAAATTTTCACTGCATGTTAGCCTTCCAAATAGAGCACATCAGTAGCACCGAAGTAACCTCAACAGTTTTTTTGTAGGCTTCTATAGGCCCATACTGCCAATTGAACATTCCGAAGGAATCTTGGAGCAAGAACTTGAACTCAATAAACCTATGGGAAGACAAATATTGTTCAAAACAAAAAACAAAACAAAACAGAGATGATGAAACTAAAAAGAAGAGGCTAAATCATCAAACAATGTGAGTAATTGGAGTCTAATTCTCTCTACTGTCCAATCATCCGTACTGCCTGTGTTCCCTACACCTTCATCCACCCGTGATTCATCCTCATACTATCCAGAACGGGGCCATATCATACTTCCTTCCCCTAGTACTATAAAATAGGCTAGTAATGGCGTCCTTTTTTGGCTGTTAGTGGTGCACTATGGGGGCGTCACTAAAAACAAGCCACTACTAAGGATTTAGTAGTGGCACATTGTAAGAGCAAAGTTTTGCCCCATAGGTTCTGGAGATTGTTGGATAAAGCAGTAGAGGAATTAATATAGTTTTCGAGTATAAACAGATATCTAGGTTCCCGAAGAATGGAGTTTGCAAGTACAAGGTCGAAGGACAACTCACTGCAGCAAAGCCGCAGACAAATACCGAAGCCTTTGAAGGAGGACGACCCCTAAAAATGTTGTCAAATATGAAGGTATTCTCGAGAAGAATCGCAATGAGGAGAAAGCTGAAGCTAGACGAAGACTTAGTCTTTTTGCTAATTTCTCTTTTACTTTCTTGATTCGTAGGAAAAATCGTACTATTAAGAGGGGTCTGCTAGTTGAAATCTTAGTCAAAGTGAATTTGCTCTACTAAACTGAAAACCCAAAGATAGCCTGCCGAGAGAAATATCATTGGGTCGAGTAATAGATCGAAGGCAAAGTCATCGCACTTCGTGCCTCCGAGAGAGAACTCGTTCGGTGAGTCAGCTTTCTTGCTCCGCAAGAAAAGTTGCGCATTGATTGAAAATCTGACCGTTGTGAACACACGTCAAGTTGTCGTATCGGGTCACTTCAGTCATTTCGCCATTGGTATCACCACCTATAAATACCCCGCACCCACCCGCCATTTGCGGTTGTCTGCTCCACTGAATATTCTGAGACAGAAGTGTTGTGAGCATCCCAAGGAAGATCTCGAGAGAAAACCAACCCAAGTCCCAAACTGAGTTGAGCAATTCATAGAGACTTAGGTTGATATTAGCCGGCCTTTTTTATCTTGGAGACCTGCAAGTCTCCTAGATGGTTAGGCGTCGCCTGTCAAGCAGTCGAAGAGAAATTGTCGCTGCTGAGGGAAGTTTGTAAAGGTTTTGGAGATGTCCTGAATCACCTACCCCGAGTAGGAACTGGATAAGCTCGAGGAGTTTGTTGCAGTGGAGAATAGGACGGAGAGAGTTTTGCTCCAGGTGTTCAATCACAAGTCCCTCCAACCAGACGTAGCACTTTACAGAGTGTATACTGGTTCACCAATCATCGTTGTGTCAGGCTCGTTTTCGTACTTGTATTTACATTTAGTATTTACTCTGCTACATGTTTACCTTTGATGTTTCCCTTCGTTACATTTTCTTTCGACATGAGCATGTCTTTCGATGGTGCAATTCTTTCGTGTTACACTTATGTGTTTGCAGTTTCTCTGTTTTACTTCTAAATTTAATAGAATTTTTAGAAGTGATCATTCACCCCCTCCCTCTCTGATATGTCCCAAACGTATCTATAATTTCTGCTTGTTCCATGCTCTTTTAGGTGACATTGCAATGTGTTTTGCTACACTTTCATACCATTTTACACATATTTGGACTAACCTACTAACGCAGTGCACCTAGTGCCAGTTTCTGTCTACTGATGTCTGTAAGTTGCAGGTTTTTACTCATGTTTACAGAGCTCCAAAAATTCCAAGAAAATCAGATAAAAATAAGCAGGACGGAAGCTTCAGGATCACCGAAGGAGTGCCAGAGGGGGGTCAGGGCCCACCCAGGCGGCCACCTTGCGCGACCCCCTCCTGGCCGCGCCACCAGGGCACCTGGGGGGTGGGTCCACCCCTTGGTGCCCCCCTTTGGCCTATATTTAGTCCTCGCTCCGAAAACCCTCGCAGAGAACCCCGCATCATGATTTTCACCTCTGTTCTGCTACCATCGTGCTTCCATGATCAGGAGCACCAGAAGACCTCTTCCCGGCACCCTGCGGGAGGGAGGATTGACCTCTGGGAGCTTCTCCACCACCATGAGCGCTTCTCGGATGTGCCGTGAGTACCCCCCCTTGGACCATGGGTCCATGAAGAGTAGCTATGTGATGTCTTCTCTCCAATCTTGTGCTTCAATTCTTAGCCCTTGTGAGCTTCCCTACATGATCTATGATATTCTTTCTGTTGTTGCTATGCTGTGTTTGCTGGGATCCGATGGATTATGAGATTATGTTGAGATTGTGATGAGTTATATATTTGGTTCTCTTTTTATATTTTGTTTTTGAGTAATTCTTGCATGTTCTCCGTTGCTTTTTATTGCTTTGGCCAAGTAGTAGATAGTAACTCCAAGAGGGAGCGTTTATGCATGATTGTGGGTTCATGCCCCCCGATGTCTAGCTTGAGTGACAGAAACATGAGACTAGGGGATGTGCTGTTGCCACTAGGGGGAAAACAACGGTGCTTGTAACCGCGGTTGCAAGGATTATTTACCTTACGCAAAGTTTTTTAATACAGTTCTGTTGCTTTAGGTTTACACTTTGGGTGGGTCTCGCAACTTAATAACAGCGAGATGTTCTCGATAGATATCTCAAGGTGGATGATTAGTGAGTAGATGCAGTTGGATTTTGGTCTACTTGTCTTGGTGTACTGCCCATACTTTTGAGCCTCTAACTTTCCAGTAGCATAATTAGCATTGCGGTGCGCTTATAATTCTGTCAATTGCCCAGCTGTAATTTGTTTACCCAACTTAGCTATTTTATCATCTTTTGGAAGAGAGACATCACTAGTGAACATCATGGGACTGTAGGGGGATAATTCATAGACCCGGAACAATCAGCAAAGAAGGCCTCCGCAATCAAGACGAAGAGAGAGTTGGCCTATGGGGCGGCTCACCGAAAGAAAGGCCCAGAAGAAAGGTTCGGTCTGCAAGACGACCGACCTACAAAATGAAGATCGACGCCAAGAAGGAAGGAGTCAAAGCTACCTTGAAGAATAAGACAAGTCGTCAAAGAGGTAGAATAGGACTCTACCTTATTGATAGTAGGTTTCCTTGTAAAACCCCAGGGCCCGGTGTGTATATAAGCCGGGGCCTTGGGATGTCCTGGAGGCGAATCAATCTAGCATATTTCTTGAGACACCGGTGAAACCTAGCGCCCCTGTAATCGAGATCTTCCACATATAATAAGAGAAAAGCAGGAGTAGGTCTTTACCTCATTGAGGGGACGAACCTAGGCAAATCCATGTGTTTCTTTTGTTCCGATCTACGGATTGACTCTCCACCGATCAACTCTCCCTCCTCATGCACTCGTAGCTAAGTCACACAATCAAGTTCTCTATGAGTACATCTGGCATGATTTTCCCACGACCGTTGGCGCCCACCGTGGGGCCTACGCGTAAGGGTGTTGAGCTCTAGGAGGGAGCTCGACGCGGCATGGACGGAATCACCATCGTCGGATGACTCGAAGTCGGCGCGGCGAACTCTACATCGACACTGCAGCATGGGGCCCCGAAGCCGACTCTGTCGAGTCAGGATATCGGGTCCCCATCGGATCTATCCACCTCTTTATCGGCCGGACTGATGGGTCGAAGCCGGAACCAGACCCATACGTCCCGACCGAGCACGCCAGCCGATCCACCCACTTTTTCGTCGGGTTCGTCGGCACCGCCATGGAGGAGCCGTACGCCCCTGTTGAAAACCTCAACCATGGAGACGACCCGAAACCTTCCGAAGCCAAGTCACATCCGAGCGACGACAACCACACGGACTCCGGGTCGATCCACCCCCTTGGAGAGGATAGGCTCGAAGGAGATCAGAGCGATAGTGTATATTGCGTTCCTCCCGTCAAACCCCGACACATGACCATGTATATGGCCGGCTCCCTCAATGGGGAGCATCTAAACAACGGACCTAGGGTTGAGGGAGAGGCGGCCCGAGCCACGGCATGTAATGAAGCCAACGCCAATCAAGACATCATCAGAACATCGGTGATGAGGGGGTGACCCCACGACTCCTGCGTGTGAGGATACCTGGTGTGTATGAAGACGAAAGGCCCGCAAGGAGCGCTAATGGCCCCGCGGTTGGCCCTCCCAAAGCACCGACGTAGGAGTCCACGACTGATATGGAAAGCACGACTTGGCGCACAAGGCGAGACTAGGGTTAGGAAACAATCTCTTTAATCTAGGAAGGACTCCCCGAGACCTAGCCTAGTATATAAAGGCTGAGAGGGGAGACGTCTCGACATACAACATCCAATCCAGTCTCCTGGTCTTGCGAGAACTCTCCTTGGCCTCCCTTATAATCGCCCCCTCACACAATAATATCGAGCAGGAAGTGCTTCTCCTGTTAGCCGACGAGTATCGTCCAACCTGTTCCTTCTCTATGATAAACCCAGGGCCCCTGACCATGGGATTTTCCGAGGCTGATCCTCGTCAATTGGTGCCGTCTGTGGGAACTACACAGGTTGGAATCACGATCTCGGCGGTCCCGTCCTCTGCAAATCACGACTCGAGGGCTAAAGTCAGATCTAACCCGCTCGAGGAGTTCAAGTTCACCACAATCATCTTCATCGCCCCACCAAGATCGCTTAGTCTACAGCCGAATCAAGGCCAACATCTCGACAACTGCCAGATCCACTGCCTACGGAAAAGAACTCCACGACCCAGAAGGCAAGCAGGAGGACTCTACGTGGGAATCCCACTCGAAGAGTCGCAACGCGTGACAAAAAACTCGCCAGCCACTCGACGACCCGCCGCCACCCGGACTCCCGCCGCGCGACAAGACATCGACTCCGAAACCTAGACCGACGAGTACTATGACCCAGATCGAAGGCCAGACGAATTCGCCAACTTCATCCGGAACCAGTCGCTCAACGATGGGATAGAGCTCGACCCAAGATCCCATGACCGTTCAGAAGATCACTCGTAGATTTTTCATGTCTCAAGGAGAAGAAGGCACGCTGGCTCCAGTAAGCTCACGGCTAGAGAGCAACTGGAAGGACCTTTCACGATCCACTACTTCGAAGACGGGTGGGGACGCCTCAGAGCAGGCCACACCCTAGGAGATTGTTGCTTATTCACCGAACTCTCCAACAGCCTCAAGGAGGAAAAGCAACGTGAAGCCAAGCGCACCCGGAGAAACGTGCAGTCACCGACACCAAGTGCAGAAAGGCAATATCCTACGTCCCATGGACGAGTCTGCATGATCCAAGAATGAAGACCCTCAAATGCAAAGCAGGACGCTTACACCCTGCAGACCCGAGCAGCCGAGAGCTTAAAGACAACAGAAATTTACCAACTGTGCGGCGCAGAGACCAACATCACCTTCTCTCAAAGCGACAACCCGCCTGCAGTCCCAAGGCCGGGGCATGCACCCTTGGTCCTTGACGCCCAGATCGGAGGATACGACATGGACAAAGTATTCATGGACGGAGGCAGCAACCTAAACATAATCTTCACCATCACCTTACACAAGATGCTGATCCCACGATCAGTTTGGAAGAAGTTAGGCACCACAATATATGGCGTAGTTCCAGGCGAAGCAGTCACCTCCATCGGAGTAGTCCATCTCGACGTCATATTCGGCAGCAAGCGCAACTTCGCAAGACAAGTCCTCGAGTTCGAAGTGCTCGAATGGCAGTCGCAGTACCACGCCATACTCGGGCGACCAGCGTTTTCACAATTCATGGCGGTTCCGCACTATGCATATCTCAAACTCAAGATGCCAGGACCCGCAGGAGTCATCACAGTCAATGGAAGCTTCACCAAATCGGACCAGTGCGATCGCGACTTCCACAAAGTCTCCGACACGTTTGGATCCCAACAACAACTCGAAGAAATAGCCATGGTGACGGATAAAAGCATTTTTCCACTGGCGAGCCGAAGCGAGTCAAAAGATTTCGACCGCGATTTCAGCGTCGACAGTGACACAATCATCCACCAAGTTCACCCAATGGACCCAGAAAAGACGGTCCGAATATACGCCCACCTCCCAGAAGAACAAGCAGCCGCCCTCATAGCCTTCCTTCGCGAAGGGTGGGAAATATTCGGCTGGTTCCCAGCCGACATGCCCGGAACACTGCGATAATTTTAAGAACACGCGCTCCGCATCAAGCCAAACACTAAGCCAGTAAAGCAGGCGTTGCGACGATTTTCAGAAACCAAGCCCATAGCAATCAGAGAAGAAATCAACCGACTACTCAACGCACAGTTCATCCGGGAGACGAAGAAAGCAACCTGGATCGCAAACCCAGTCCTGGTCCCTAAAAAATTCACTGAAGTACTGAGGATGTGCGTCGACTACGGGCCTTTCAACAAGCACTGCCCGAAAGACCACTTCCCCCTGCTAAGAATCGACCAGATAATCGACTCTATAGCAGGATGCGACCTCCTATCCTTCCTTGATGCATACTCAGGATACAATCAGATATGGATGAAGGAAGAAGATGAAGAACACACCTCGTTCATGATGTGCGAGGTAATGATAGTGATTTCTCGCCCTTTGTTGGTGAGCCCCAAGTGGAAGGCGTGATGTAGCACAGCAGCAAATTTCCCTCAGTAAAGATACCAAGGTTTGTCTCTAGTAGGACTCTAGAGATGATAAGTAGGTGTCAGCGGCCCAACTGACGCGGACCTGCACACAGACACAAATAACTTTGTTCCCAACGAAGTTCAGAGAGGTTGTCAATCTCTCCGGTATTGTTGTTCACAAAGGATCAAACACAAGGGATAATGATAGCAACTGAAAGTAAAAGCAGAAAAGTAAATGAGCGTGTAAACAATAATGAGGATATGGACCGGGATACGTGATGTTCACTAGTGATGTCTCTCTCCCAAAAGACGATAAAACTGCTATGCGAGGTAAACAAATTACAGAAGGGCAATTGACAGGATTATGAACGCACCGCAATGCTAACTATGCTACAAAAGAAAGGAACAGGCTCAAAAGCATGGGCAGTACGCCAAAATAAGTAGACCGAAATCCAACTTCATCTACTACTAATCATCCACCTTGAGATATCTATCCAGAACATCTCGCTGGTATTAAGTTGCGAGCCCCACCCAAAGTGTAAACCCAAAGCAACAGACAACTGCATTAAAAAGCACTTTGCGTAAAGTAAACAATTCTTGTAACCGCGGTTACAAGCACCGTTGTTTTCCCCCTTGTGGCAACAACACATCCCCTAGACTCATGTTTCTGTCACTCAAGCTAGTCATCAGGGGGCATGAACCCACAATCGAGCATAACGTTCCCTCTTGGAGTTACTACCTACTACTTGGCAAAAGCAATAAACAGCAACGGAGAGCATGCAAGAATTACTTAAGAACAAAAATATAAGAGATAAGAACCAAATATATTACTCAATCACAATCTGAACATAATCTCGTAATCCATCAGATCCCATCAAACTCAGCATAGCAACAACAGAAAGATTACAAAAGTGCCTCGATCATGTAGGGAAGCTCACGAGGTCTAAACCATGAAGATCAAAGAGGGGAGGAGAACATCACATAGCTACTGATCACGGACCCATGGTCCAAGGAAAACTACTCACGAGTCATCCGGGAAGCATCCATGGTGGAGAGGAGACTCCCGGAGGTCGGCCCTCCCTCCGGCAGGGTGCCGGGAAGAGGTCTTCTGGTGCTCCCGATCTCGGAAGCGCGGCGGCAAAGGAACAGAGGCGAGATCGCGAAAAAGGGTTCTGGCTTCGAGGGTTTCTCGTCACGGAGAATATATAGGCGAAGGGGGGCAGCCAGGGGGGCCACCAGGGGTCCAGGCGCCCCCCTGGCGCGGCCAGCCCCTGGGGCGCGCCACCAGGGCGCCTGGGCCCCTGGTGGTGGCCCTCTGGCCCCACTCAGGTCCTTCCGGAAGGTTCTTCTGCGCTGATTTTTTATCTGATTTTTCCCGAATTTTTGGAGCACTTTTTATATGGGGGAAAACTGAAATAGAAAAACAGCAGAAAACAGGAACTGGCACTGTGGTGCACTGAGTTAATAGGTTAGTCCAAATATGATCAAAAGTGTATGAAAGTGTATCTAGATCATAGCAATATCACACAAAACATGCATGGAGCAAGCCGAAATTATAGATACGTTTTGGACGTATCAACATCCCAAAGCTTAATTCCTGCTCGTCCTCGAGTAGGTAAATGATAACAGCATAATTTATGTGGTGACATGCTAGCAACCATATAAGAACTTTGAAAAGTAAAGCAATCAAGGTTAGATATTCAATTCAAGTCATAACATGCAAGAGTCTATATTAGCATTGAAACAAGTAACAAAAGATCATTAGGTGCAAGAGCTCTCGCTGTCCGTGACTCGAATGTCTCCAAATGGTGTTTGCGTGCAAGAAGGGGGATAGGGAATACGAGAAAAAATAATTTATTTGTTGAGAACTCAATCTACTAAAGTTTCACACTTGGTCTTCTTCTGGAATCTTATCTTGACTCGTCCCCAGACCACTAGCCAGGTACAAGTCAATTTGATCCACTCCTTTTTCAATATTTTGAGCACTCATGCAATGGATGAGCGTAAGCACGAGAGTTGACACTTGGGATGGCAAAGAGAGGAGTACGGAGGAGGAAGACAAAAAGGATGAGAAAGGCTCACATCAATGAGGACAATCATAGGCAAGAGATGCCAAATGATAGATATGATGTGAGGAGTAGGGATTGCCATGCAACAGATGCACATACGAGCTAAGAACCTCTCAATGGAACTAGTGGGGGTGCATCTAACTTGCTCGCTCATGAAGACCTAGAGATCGTTTGAGGAGGCTCATCCTTGGAATATGCAAGCCAAGTTCTATAGTGTGAAGGTCCCCACATAGCTATATGCATAATGATCATCTCTATGGAGTACAAGGATATAAAGGGAGTACTAGTGTGGATCTCTCAAAAGGATAGTAGTGTTGCCCCTCTCTCTCTTTTTATTTTTTTCTCTTTTTTCTATTTTTTTGTATTTTTTTGTGGCCTCAATGGCTCTTTCTATCTAACTCTCATTTGTCCTCTTTGGGATCTTTTATTGTGTCCACTTTGGGATCTTTTCCTCACTTAAGGGCAACACTCTATTTTACAAGAAGGTAGAGGAGATCTTTCACACTTTACAAGGTACTCAAAATCATAAAGAAGATGTAGCTATCATGATGTATGCAATGTATGTCGCTGCCAGTGTCGCAGGAACATGTATGACATGAAGATCAAGTCATGAAGAGGTGGATGTTGCATGGCAATATATCTCGGAAAGGCTATGGAAATGCCTTGATAGGTAGGTATGGTGGCTGTTTTGAGGAAATATATAAGGAGGTTTATGATGACAGAGCGTATCATGCCAAGGGTTTGGATGTACCGGCGAAGGTGGACACCAACTCTCGGAGTGAGAAGAAGGCAATGCACGGCACGGGAGAGGCTAGCAAAATATGGGAAGGTGGAAGTGTCAACTTTCAATACTTATATTAGTCCGAAGAACTCATGCACTTATTATCGGTAACTCTCATTCTAATAAGGAGGCTCACAAAGAGACAAATACCCCGAGGAGGAGTGTATGGGGGTTTGGTTATCCTTGCGCATCCTCGACTCATGGTACGTGAGTGTACTCTAATATTCGATCCCTCCAAAGATTAGTGATCCATCTAGTAGCTAGAGTTCTCAACTAGTTTTGTAGGTTTTGAAAATACGCACGGATTGCCCAAAATACGACACCTATCACTAATAGGCTAGAGCTCTTGACACCAAAAGTTCAAACATTACTCACATCAATACCTCAAAACTATTGCAAGTTACTACTAGAATTAAATAGCAACCTCAATTACCTACTTTGAAGACAAGACACTACTCAGTGCAACATCCAACTCTCTTTAACAAGATAATCATGAAAACTAAAAAGAGTTCCAGCAACAAACTAAAAAAAAGCCAAGGCTCTTGCTAAAGACAAACTAAGACTAAAACTAAACATGGCAGCAGCTATGAAAAGATAAAGAACACACAACAGCAAAAAGATAAGCAGGAAAAATCCTATGATGTGTTCTAGATTTTGAAAGTGGAGCGTGTTTCTCTCCCACACAAAGTAAGACGGGGTCTAACTTGTTATGACCAGCAAGAAAAACTAAAGAAAAATAAAAATAAAACCTAAGAGCGAGACGCTCCAAGCATAGCACATAACACATGAAGTGATAAAAATATAGTGAGACGAAGGACGAACTGATGATTGTTGATGGAGAAGGAGATGCACGGGGGCATCCCCAAGCTTAGACGCTTGAGTCTGCTTGAATATTTATTGGGGATGCATGGGGGCATCCCCAAGCTTGAGCGCTTGACACTCCTGGATCTTCTTTCATCATCTTCCATCGCACACTTGAAAACTCCCTTCATACATAACTCATCATAAGCTGATTAGAGAGGTTAGTATCCTTAATAAAATAATTTTTCCCCACTGGATATAAAGATATTATTGAGGAGCTACTTTTTCTCAAGAGTGCCAAAAAGTTTTTTCAAAGAAAAAGTAAGCTTAAGGTTTGCAAAAGTAAGGAGAGACAAAACGTGGCAGAATATGTGAAAAACAGAAAAGCAGGTAGGAAGGAATTTTTTAGGGGAACTTCTGCAACTCAAATCAAAAAACTCAGAACATAAGAAAGTTTCACAATTGTATAGAGCATGCTGTCAAAAAAAATCAGATCAAAAAGATGATCTGGTGATTTAATTCGAATTTTTCTGTCAAGGGACATAATCTGTTTTCTGGACAGCACGTCACAACTTTTGTTTCCCTTATCATAAGAGGCTATAACTTGGCACAAATATGAAAAATAAAGATACAATGATGTTGCTACAGTAGTAACAAACATCAAGACACAACAAAAGCAAAAAGAAAAACCTGAATTCGTTGCGGGCTGCCTCCCGAAAGCGCTTCTTTAGAGCCATTAGCTAGGCTTAAAGATTTTTAAAAGATGCTCTCATAAGAATATGAATTTGGAGAAAAAGAGAGCATCAAGAAGCAAATATGAGACACATTTAAGCCTAACCCACTTTCTATGCATAGGCATATTATAAGAAAATAAATCAAAGAAGCAAAAAGAAACCCGCATTGGAAGGTGGAACAAGAACATCTTCAAAACTTTCAACATAAAGAGAGGAGTTTTAGTAATATGGAAGTTTCTACAACCAAACTTCCCTCTCTCAAAATAATTTTTAGTAGTATCATGAACAACATCAAGAATATAACTATCACATAAATCATGTTGTTCATGACCTACAAGCACACGTGTATAGTTTTCAACACGGTCTTTAGGATTATAAGATAAATGCAACCCATCACATTGAGCCTTGATAAGAGCACAATTCTCCGGAATATGAGTTGGAGATTTCAAAAGGATAATAGGACAATCAAGTGTGGGTGCAATATAAAAAATTTCATGCTTAACATGAGGAACTATAGAAAGTTCATTTCCGTAAGCATCATCCATAGTGGCATCACGGCCATAAGCATAGAAGACATCAACTTCATCAAAAAGGGATATTTCAAAAGAATCCATAGGATCATAACACTCATATAAGGTAAGATTCAAAGAGTTACTCTCATTAAAAGGTAGACATGGATGGCTCCATTCTTCCTCCTTTTGTTCGTCACTCTCCTCCTCTTTTTCATCCAAGGATCTTTCGGTTTCATCAATTTCTTCTTTCATAGAGTCCTGCAAAACATTAGTCTCTTCCTTTGGGGGAGAGATTCTCTCAAGATGATCAGTAATATAATAATTTGCATCATAATTTTCCAAACAATAGTTAAGTATAGCAAGACTCTCAGATTTGTAAGGGGCATCATTAATATTTCTAAGAAGAGAAGTAATTTCATAGGCACCCTTATAAGCAACAAATTCTTCTATTGGCTCTGCATCATAAAAATCATAGAATCATAGTTTCCCTTTGCATAAGAAGCTAAGGTTTCATCATCATTGTACTCACATTGGAAAGAAAGGTATTTGTTCCTCATAAAGCAACAAGATTCATCCCTGCAAAAAGATATATTATATATTGAGCACAAGTTTCTAGCATACTCATACAACTGGTGTATTTGTTTCCATAAGTGTATCCCCTTTTGAGACAAGGGGTGTTCCTTGTACCACTTTTGCTGATCCTCGGTGAATCCTCCATGCCAATAAGATCTAGTTTCAAAGAAGTCAGACATTGATTGGCAAGTAAGGAACTAGACATATTTTTCTTTGATTTTTGATAAAGGACACAAAGATAAAAACTGAAAGGTAAACTAACAAGACTAAAAAAACAAAGGTAAAGGGTAGTGTGCAACTCCCCTATCTTAGCACTCGGAGTCCCCGGCAACGGCGTCATAAATTTGGCTTGATGTGCGAGGTAATGATAGTGATTTCTCGCCCTTCGTTGGTGAGCCCCAAGTGGAAGGCGTGATGTAGCACAACAGCAAATTTCCCTCAGTAAAGATACCAAGGTTTGTCTCCAGTAGGACTCCAGAGATGATAAGAAGGTGTCAGCGGCGCAACTGACGCGGACCTGCACACAGACACAAATAACTTTGTTCCCAACGAATTTCAAAGAGGTTGTCAATCTCTCCGGTCTTGTTGTTCACAAAGGATCAAACACAAGGGATAATGATAGCAACTGAAAGTAAAAGCAGAAAAGTAAATGAGCATGTAAACAATAATGAGGATATGGACCGGGATACGTGATGTTCACTAGTGATGTCTCTCTCCCAAAAGACGATAAAACTGCTATGCGAGGTAAACAAATTACAGAAGGGCAATTGACAGGATTATGAACGCACCGCAATGCTAACTATGCTACAAAAGAAAGGAAGAGGCTCAAAAGCATGGGCAGTACGCCAAAATAAGTAGACCGAAATCCAACTGCATCTACTACTAATCATCCACCTTGAGATATCTATCCAGAAAATCTCGCTGGTATTAAGTTGCGAGCCCCACCCAAAGTGTAAACCCAAAGCAACAGACAACTGCATTAAAAAGCACTTTGCGTAAAGTAAACAATCCTTGTAACCGCGGTTACAAGCACCGTTGTTTTCCCCCTTGTGGCAACAGCACATACCCTAGACTCATGTTTCTGTCACTCAAGCTAGTCATCAGGGGGGCATGAACCCACAATCGAGCATAACGTTCCCTCTTGGAGTTACTACCTACTACTTGGCCAAAGCAATAAACAGCAACGGAGAACATGCAAGAATTACATAAGAACAAAAATATAAGAGATAAGAACCAAATATATTACTCAATCACAATCTGAACATAATCTCATAATCCATCAGATCCCATCAAACTCAACATAGCAACAGCAGAAAGATTACAAAAGTGCCTCGATCATGTAGGGCAGCTCACGAGGTCTAAACCATGAAGATCAAAGAGGGGAGGAGAACATCACATAGCTACTGATCACGGACCCATGGTCCAAGGAAAACTACTCACGAGACATCCGGGAAGCATCCATGGTGGAGAGGAGACTCCCGGAGGTCGGCCCTCCCTCCGGCAGGGTGCCTAGAAGAGGTCTTCTTGTGCTCCCGATCTCGGAAGCGCGGGGGCGGCGGAACAGAGGGGAGATCGCGAAAAAGGGTTATGTTCTCGGAAGTTTCCCGTGACGGATAATATATAGGCGAAGGGGGGAAGCCAGGGGGGCCACCAGGGGTCCAGGCGCCCCCCTGGCGCGGCCAAACCCTAGGGCGCGCCACCAGGGCGCCTGGGCCCCTGGTGGTGGCCCTCTGGCCCCACCCAGGTTCTTCCGGAAGGTTCCTTCACGCTGATTTTTTATCTGAATTTCCCGAATTTTTGGAGCACTTTTTACATGGGGGTAAACTGAAATAGAAAAACAGCAGAAAACAGGAACTGGCACTGTGGTGCACTGAGTTAATAGGTTAGTCCAAATATGATCAAAAGTGTATGAAAGTGTATCTAGATCATAGCAATATCACACAAAACATGCATGGAGCCAACCAACATCAAAGACGTGTAGTAGCTCACAGGAAGACTCGCAGCATTGAGCCGTTTCATCAGCAGGCTAGGAGAAAGGACATTACCATTCTACCAGCTGCTCAGAAAAGTAGAAAAAATCGGGTGGACCGAGGAAGCCCGCAATGCATTCACAGACCTCAAGAAAAGTATCGCACTACTTCAACGAACACCCCATCACAATTGTGAGCAGTGCACCACTCGTGGACATCCTCTACAACCCCGGAGCGACCGGATGAGTCACTAAGTGGAACATCGAGCTCAGTCCGCGAGATCTGCAGTTCAAGCGCCCAACAGCAATCAAAGCCCAAGTACTCCCAGACTTCCTGGTAGAGTGGACAGAGGTCCAAACACCCGCCCCCAGATCTGTCCAACTCATGGACGATGTTCTTCTATGGGTCCAAAAGACAGCAAGGAGCCGGGGCAGGCGTCGTACTAGTCTCCCCCAAAGGAACGAAGCTCAAATACGTCCTCTAGATCAACTTCAGCAATGCCTCCAACAACGTCTCCAGAGACAATAACACGGAGGCCGACGAGCTTGCGAACATCGGATCGACTCGAGGACCCGTACCACCAAGCATTTTCCTTGAGAGAATCAGCCAGAGATCAATCAAAGTAAAGCCAGCGTCGCCCGAGGCAGTCGCAGAGGCCGACGACACAAATGAACCAGCGCAGGTGGCGGCCGCGAGCACAGCCGACGACACAAGCAGCCAAGCAATCGAAGTCGCAGAGCCAGCCGCACTCGAAGACCCAGCCTGGAAAAAACCGTTTCTTCGATTGCTAATCGAAGGCACTCTACCACAAGACGTCGCAGAAGTCCGACGCATCAGTTGACGATCCAAAGCATTCACAGTAATCAACAGACAACTATACAAGCGCAGCATCTCTTAGGTCCTCCAAAAGTGCATCGGTGAAGAAGACGGCAAAGCCCTACTGCTTGAGATTCACGAAGGCACCTGTGGGCATCACGCGAGAAGTCGCACACTCGTGGCCAAGGCCTTTCGAGCAGGGTTCTACTGGCCAACCGCCATGAGAAACGCGGAAGACATTGTGCGGCGTTGCATCGCCTGCCAAACATTCTCCAGAAGGCCACACGCCCCATCATCAGAACTCAAAACTATACCACTGTCCTGGACATTCGCCACCTGGGGACTCAACATGGTGGGTCCACTCAAGAAATCCTCAAAAGGAGGATGAACACACCTACTAGTCGCAGTCGACAAGTTCACGAAATGGATCGAAGCAGTACCAATCACCATCTCAACAGCCCTCACGACAATTAATTTCATCAAGTCAATCATCTTCAGAGTCGGCGTACAACACAACATCATCACAGAAAATGGTACAATTTTTTTTGAAGCTTTAAGACCGGATGGAAAACTCCCCCCAGCATTTTATCCCTTTAAACACAGTATTTACAAATGTACAACAAAAGCTTCAAAAAAAGCCCATCAAGGGGGCAGGAAGTCTATCCATCTAAGTAACTCATCCTTAAACCTAGGCTTAATTCTGTAACTAAGCAAAGTGAGATCATGTATTAAACCCACTCTCCATTTAGCAAAGGATTGCCTTTCATGCCTAAAACATTTGGCATTTCTCACCAGCCAGATGTTCCACCATGCAGTAAACACCACTTCAGCAAAGAAGGGTTTATGAAAGGCCTCCCTGGCTGCCTTGGCAACTTGCAACATATCCTGTGCCCCAGTCCAATCAATTTGCAGGTAGTTCCAGATCCTTAAACTAAAATTGCATTGGAAGAACATATGATCTCTGGTTTCCAACTGCTGAGTGGGACATAGCACACATTCAGGACCATGTTCAATGTGCCAGTGTCTTCTCAGTAACATGTCTTTGGTGTTGATCCTGTCCATGATGACCAGCCAGGCAAAAACTTTCAGTTTGAGTGTGCAACAAGATTTCCAAATCCAAGATAATAAGGGCCTTGAAATAATAGGCTCATGGACATGTAAGTAGAACTTTTTGGCCGAGTAGGCCCCTTGCCTGCCAAACTTCCAGTTCCAGGTATCCTGGTTTAGATCTCTGTCATGATATTGAAGTAACAAAGATTGTACTGATTGTAATTCAGAGAAGGCATGCTCAAAGAGTGGCAGGTGAAACAGAGTGACTAGCTCTCTGGTTGCATATACCTCTTTGAAAGAGATCAACTTATCATGAGCAAAAGAGAAGAGCCTAGCAAATTTATGAGCTAGAATTTCTGAAGAATTGTCAAGTCAACTATCAGTCCAGAACAAGGCAGTGGCACCATCAGCAATGGTACACTTAGACACTGTGAGATACTTGTCCATGAGCTTGCAGATGTCCTTCCACCAGAAGGACCCACAAAGATCAGTTGCATGAGGTACTCTCTGATAGTAGTAGGTTTCCCAAATTAGCTTTACCCATGGGACATCATGCTGGTTATAGAATTTGTGCAAGTGTTTAATCAACAAAGCCTCATTTTGCAAACTGAGATTCATGATCCCCAAGGCACATTTGTTTTTTGGTTTACAGACCAAGTCCCATGCTGCCAAGGATTTTCCAGAATCTTGCCCATATTTCCTCCACAGACATTGTCTTTGAATTCTTTCCAGTTGTTTGATGATCCCAGCTGGAATGTGAAGGGAACATAGAAAATATATAGGCATGGAAGAAATAACTGAGTCGAGCAGTTGTAATTTCCCCCCTGATTGAGGAAGCAGGAACTAGTAGTGAGTCTTCTCTCCATACAATCTACCAACGGTAAGAGATCCACCATTTTAGGCCTAGTAGTTTCCACAGGTAGGCCCAAATAGGTGAATGGCAAAGAGCCAGTTTGGCAACCAAAAGCAGTGGCTAAGGTGCTGAGGTTGGCACTATCCAAATTAATGGGGTACATCGAGGACTTGTGATAGTTGATAGCCAAACCAGTAGACTGGGAGAAAACATGCAGAGCATCCTTGAGAACCTTCAGTTGATCTACGTCAGCTTGCATTATTAGCAAAGTGTCATCAGCATATTGGACTATAGGAAAGTCCAAATCATGTGATGGAAGAGGTAACTGCAATAGCCTTTGCCTGAGTAAATCATTGACCACTGATTGCAGAAGGTCAGCAGCCAAAACAAACAACAGTGGTGATAAGGGATCCCCTTGCCTGACCCCCCTTTTGCACCTAAATTGTTTACCAGGGACACCATTGAGCAGTACAATAGATGAGCCAGAGTCAAGTAAATCAGAGACCCATTTAATCCATCTTTGATCAAAACCTTTGTGTTTAAGAATCATAAGGATAGCCTCATGTTCAATGGAATCAAATGCTTTCTCAAAGTCAATTTTCATGATCACCATGGGTCTCTTGGACTGATGACACTGATGCAAATATTCCAGTGTCCATGCAATGCAATCCTAAATGGATCTGTCTTTGATGAATCCATACTGATTTTTATGGATGCACCTCATAATTTCCTTTTGAAACCTGTTTGCAGCCATCTTGGTGAGCAATTTGATTCCCACACTTGTCAAGGATATAAGTCTAAAATCATTGATGGATTCAGGGCTTAACTTCTTAGGGATCAAGGTGATATAGGAACCATTGAGGCCTTCCAGTTTTGCAGTACCAGCATGGAACTCCTGGGCTAAACATAGGAAATCAGGACCAACAATGCTCCAACATTTCTTCAAGAATTGTCCATTAAAACCATCTGGGCCTGGTGCCTTGTCAATAGGCATATGCTTGACCACATCATCCAGTTCTTGTTTCTCAAAAGGAACAAAAAGAACATGGAGATTAGGCACAACCTGCAGCAGTCTGAGTAAATCAAATCCCATATGAATACCATGGGAGATGCCCGTTCTGTTTTTAAAAGAAGACCAAAATGCAGCAGCCAAGATGTTATGATCAGAGCAAGGTGTGCCATCAGGTAGCTGTAGAGAATAAATGGAGTTTCTTCTAAGTCTTTCAGAAGCCATGGCCTGAAAGAATTTAGAATTTTCCTCCCCAACTTTGATATATCTCTTGGTGCATCTTTTCTTCCAGTATAAACTCTGCCAATGTAACAACTTCTCAATATGCAACTTAACTATTTTCCTGAAGTTAGACTCAGGGCAGGTTAAAGATCTGAGCTCTTCCAAACAGTCTAGTACAAAAACCACTCTGTTGCTCTTCTATAACAGAACTTTAATCCTAGATTTATTACTTTGCCAAGCCTTTATGTCACCTCTCAACCTTTTCATCTTATGAACAATTTGAGAAGTTATGTGTCCTTTATGTGATGGAGCATTCCAACTGTTAGACACACAATTCAAAAACCCCTCCTGCTCAACCCAGAAATTTTCAAAACGAAAAATGTGGGATTTAGGGATATTTGTGGTGATGGAGACCACACATGGCAGACGATCAGAGGTAGTCTTGGCCAGAGGGTGAACCTGTGTCAGGTGGTAGCAGGAAATCCAGTTGGAAGATGTGAAGAACCAATCCAGTTTTTCCAGCAAAGGGTTATCTTGCATATTAGACCAAGTGAATCTTCTGCCTTTGATAGGGAGCTCCAGCAACCCAAGATGCCCAGTAATCTCATTAAAGATAAACATGTCATTGATATCCCCCCAGGAAAATTCCTGTATTCCATGAACCTTATGAAGTTAGAATCCCCTAGCAATAACCAGTTTGAATCAAAGGGAATAGAAAGATTATATAACCAGTGCACAAAATTATCCCTTCCAGACTGATCACAAGGACCATACACATTTACCAAAGTCCAAGATTCATCATTTAACCTGGAGGTGAAATTAATGACCAGGCCAAACTGCTGACTATCCACCAGAGTACAAGAGAAAATGGCAGAGTCCCAGATAGTGATAATACCCCCAGAGGCCCCAATTGAAGGAACAAAAGAAAATTGATCAAACCTTCTAGGGCAGAAAGATTTAATAAAGTTGTAATCAATGCCAGTGCATTTAGTTTCTTGCAAACAAAGAACAGAGCATTGGCTTTCATCAATATTTCCCCTGACTGCCCTCTGCCTAGCAGTATAATTCATCCCCCTCACATTCCAGCACAACACATTCCAATCTCTTGTAGCATTAGTCCCCATATAAAACCAAAGATATGCAGTAGATCATAAACTGTAAGCATTACAGTAAAACCCAGCAAAATGAAGTAGTAGCAGAAGATAAAGCTCCCCAGGAGTGCATAATTACAACTAGACAATTTAGGGGCTTGCCAAACCCAAATAAAAGGAAGGTGATTAATCATTATAATTTGTTGGTGGTGTAGAGCTTGCAGAGGGATCAGCTGTAAGCTTTTCCTTTGTTAGTAGAGCAGGATCAATCTCCAAGTCACCACCAATGTGTTGCAGCACGTGTAGTGGAGTTGGTGGCACCTCTTGGGAAGTCTGTTGAGCCTCCTCCTCAAAGATGGGCTGCTGCACTTGGGGAAGAGGCTTGGTTCTGGGCCTTTTCTTCCTTGGAGGGGTGGATAGTTCAGCAAAACCGTCCTGTTTGAAACCATCCCGCCTAGTAGCAGTTCGAGTGCACCTCCTAACCTCAGTATCCACAATGGGAGTGGTTGCTCGCCTGCCTTTCCTTTTGGTACCAGTGAGGGGTGCAGAATCAGCGAAAATCACAGGGTTGGGGAGAGCAACATCATCCATATTAATCTGAGGTACAACCTCCACATGATCATGTGCATTGTTCGGCAACCGATCCTCCTGAACTTCATCCCCAACAAGAGAGGCTATCTGATCCTCATCATCAATATATACAAGAGTAGGGGCCATGAGTTTCTCATCAAAGTCAAGACTCCAGAATCTCTTAGAGCAGATGATGGGAGCTAGAGGCTGAAGGAACAAAGGCCTAGGAATGTTCCTGGTGCAAATATCCTCATACATGGCCTTGAAGGTGCGGCTCCAAATCATTTCTGGTGGCAGAGGAGGTCCAGCTGGAATGCGAAGCATGCCCACAATGATATTGTGCTGAGGTGCAGGAGGTGGGACAAAGGGAACTATGTCCCAAACCGGTGCTGCTGCCTTAGGGACTTGAGGTTCTTCATCCTCAATCTGAATGACAGGGTTGTGCACCAATTGCTCCACTGAACCTGAGTCCTCAGGATGGTCCAACACAATGGAATGTTGCTCTTCAGGGATAGGTTCAGGTTCTGGTTCATTGGCATTGTTTTCAGCATCCCATACTGCATGTCCCCAATTAGGATCTTGAACTTCGACAGCTTGCTGGTTTTGTGGATGCTGCTCTGCAGCAAGGGGGGACATCATTCCATCCCAACATTGGGTATGGGGGCAACACAAAATCAACATCATTGTGAACTAACTGTCCAAGTAGAGGATGGGAATTTCCATCAAAAGGCATTTGATCCTCCTCTTGAGGCAGTTGATTAGCCCAGTTTGCTCCCAGAACATAACAGGCAACAGTCCAGTTAACTTGAGCACCTCCATAATCCGCATAATCATTGAACACCACATCTCTAGGCACAAGAGGGACATATGGAAAGGATGCAAAGACCATAGAGCGTACCATATAGGGGTCTTGATCATCCCAGTAATGAAATCTTCCAAAAGTGTTGACTGCTTCTCTGAGATTGTTGGCATTGCGAAGATCCAGAGGAACTCCAATCAGCATAAGCCAGCCAGTGCGGTGATCGGCAGCAGCACGGAAGCCTTCCCCCTCGTCATGGTTGAAGAACCGAACAAAGCGATTTTGGCCCAGGGGAAAAGGGGGCTGCTGCGTGAGGGCGTACCGAACGACCGGACTTCAGACCTCGAATAACCCAATGCCGGTGAACCATGGCTGAGTGGACCTAACCTGCACTCCGCGCTCATGAAGGAACTCCACCACCTCCTCTCTGAAAGCTCCCATGTCAGCAGGGTCAGGTACATGCGTCACCTCAGCCACCATGTAGTTTTCATGGGTGCGGGCTGGCCTCACCGCTGGGGTAACGTAGGTGCGGGGCAGCCGCGCCGGACCACCATCGATAATCTAATGACCCACCGGCAGAAAGTGATGCGGGTCAAGCTCATAGACCGCCATCCTTTGCTTCTGTGAGTGCGACAGAGGAGTGGTTGCAGCGGCCGTGGCTTGATCTGGCGGCGGAGGTGTTTGCGTTGGGGTTTTTTGCTGGGAGCACGAAGCGGCAGAGCTAGGCGAGGGGTTGGCACGATTCTCAATACCAGCCGTCGGAGTTATATTAATATCGTGAGATTTCTTCCAAACCAAGCCTTCCTTGATTGCTATCTGACTGCAGTCACGTCGATGGTGTCCAGGTTTCTTGCATGTAATGCAAACCAGATTTTGTGGGCAACTGGATGACAGGTAGCCCTGGACATTACATGCAGAACAAGTCATGATACGGGCCACCATGTCAATGAACATGGACTCGAAGGCGTCAGGTTCCGTGGGTGCAGAAGAAGCCTCGCTAACATTGGGAACCGACGTACACTGCGTTCCTTGCATCAACTTGTCAGGCAGAGCATTATCAGATGAGACGACATGACCAGAATCATGACCTGCCGCATTAGATGAAGAGGCAGCCATATCGAATAAACGTGTCCGGGCAAAACTTTGATTGGAAACAGATTTCGAAACAATTGTATTTTCCACCAAAGAATCCGGCGAACCTCGTTGATTTAAAGATGCCAAAACAGATTCATCCGACATTACCGGAATCGTTCCAAACTGAATACTGGGTGTCGCCGCCGTCCAAGAGGTCGCCGGAGTTGGTCTATCCGGCGACATCGCTGGGTGGTTAGGCGAAGGAGGGAGACACTCCTCAGGCAGTAATTCATAGCCTGCTTCAATCCAATCTTCTCGCAGTGCAGGATCAATACGGGAGGCATAGCCTTTGAAAATCTTATATGCAATGATAGTTGCAAAATGTAGAGGCTTGGCATTTGCATTCCCTGATCTGAGAGCAGATTTGCTGGGTTTTGCATGCATGCCTGTAACCCTAACTGCACCCTACGACGATCAGGATAAACCAGTGCCCATTCCTCCTGGCATTGCCTTTGCCAAAATTTGATCTCATATTGCCAGTTTGGCCCACCATGACCCCAAAGGTAGAAATAGCAAATAAATTTTGGAGAGACAAACTTCTTTTTGTTGAGCAAAATGAATCCAACCTGCTTATTGGCAACAGTAAACGAAAAAACACGATCACGTATGACGCAAACTTGAGTGCATGGCAATGCCCACCGGTGATAGATTCCAGTGCAATAGCCGCCGCATCCTCATCTAGTCGAAAAGAAGTTCGTCCGAAAGCCACCACCATGGTGAAGTGACCGGAATCTTTAGTTGGATGAACCATGGAGAAACATGAGCGTCGAACCTCCTCCGAAAACACCTTACCAGGTGCTAGATCCAAGCCCATCTGGAGGGATGCATGCACCGCCATGATATGGGGGTGTATGCAAGGAGGAGGAGACGTCGGAGACGATGATCGGAGCCAAAAGTTGATGTGGAGGCCCGATCACCCAAGATCTTGGATCAGAGGTTTAGGGTTTTGGTAGGGGGCGCGCGTGGGGTGGAGGGGGAGCCATTTACAAGCTTATTTAATTTCTTAAATGGTACAAACTTCACAGCAGCAGAATTCCAAAACTTTTGTTAGGAGCTGGGTATGAAAGTCAACTACGCATCAGTCGCGCACCCACAATCCAACGGACAAGTGGAGAAAGCAAACGGCCTAGTATGCGGAGGAATAAAGAAACGACTCCTCGCACCACTCGAACAAGCCACAGGCAACTGGGTAGAAGAACTTCCCGCGGTACTATGGAGCCTGTGCATCACCCCAAACAGCTCGACCCAGTATACGCCTTTCTTCTTGGTATACGGGGCAGAAGCAGTGCTGCCGCACGACTTAAAATTTGGATCTCCCCGAATCTCAGGGTACGAAGAGGAAGAGGGAGAAGAAGCACTTCAGAACGATAAAGACACAACAGACGAAGCACGAGACACAGCCATAACAAGATCTGCAGGATACCAGGACAAGCTGTAGACATATCAAAGCAGTCGCTTGCGGACCAGAACTTTCAGCAAAGGGGACCTCGTCCTACGGCCTATACAAGAAAAAGTGCACAAACTCGCCCCACAATGGGAAGGTCCATTCATAATCTCGGAAGTCATAGGAGGCAGCGCATACAGGTTGAAGAACCCGAAGACCGATGAAGACGTGGGAAATCCATGGAACGTAGCGAACCTACGCCTGTTCTACCCATAGTCCTCCAAGCATTTCAGCGGCATCGATCTGCAACCCATGTAAAACTTGAAGAAATAAAATGGTGTTGCCCAAACATTATCACCTAAAAGCACTCGGGGGCTCGAGCATGGAACTGCCCCACAAGAGACGCTATCTTCGCTCACGCGAACTTACTTAAAAAGCACTCGGGGGCTCGAGCATGGAACTCCCCCCGAGAGACGCTATCCTCGCTCACGCGACTTTACTTAAAAGCACTCGGGGGCTTGGACTCCCCCTAAGAGACGCTATCCTCGCTCACGCGACTTCACTTAAAAGCACCCGGGGACTCGAGCATAACCCCCCCCGAGAGACGCTATCCTTACGCATACGACCTTACCTAAAAACACTTAGGAACCAGAACACAAGATCTCCTCGAAGCACCAAGAGTTTTTTCGCAAGAGAATCGCATCGGAAAATGCATAGTCCTTCAGTCTTCACCTGATCGCAAACGATCACCTAAAGACTCGGGGGCTACTCCCATCGGGAGTGTTGGCACGCACCCGACAAAAACCCTGGAATAAATTAAAATAGCCACAAGAAAGGACAGCCTAGGTAGACAAAAACTCGCAGCCTATGCCTGATTCTACAAATCAAACGTAGCCTCGGGGGCTACTCCCATCGGGAGCGCTGCCGCGCACCCGATAAAACTTATACAAGGAGTCGAAGACAATTTCCATTACAAAGGAGTCGAAGACAATTTTCATTACAAAGGAGTCGAAGAAAATCTCCATTACAAAGGAGTCGAAGACAATTTCCATTACAAAGGAGTCGAAGACAATTTTCCATTACAAAGGAGTCGAGGATAATTCTCATTACAAAAGGACTCGAGCAGCTACCAGACGGGTTACAATACCAATTATCCTAGGGAATTATGACTTCTACATGTGTGCTCATGCTGAGATAATTGGCACTTTCGTGCCACAACCTGACGAGCATCACCGCAGACAAAGTAGTAACTGAGCCAGCAAAGAAGCAAGTCGCCGTCCTCCAGTTCTACAAGGTGCCTCGCCTACTGACACACCCGCTTGACGACAGGCTTGACGTCCAGCTCATCCTTAGAACTAGAAGAACAAGCACCACCAGCCGAGGAGTCGGCAGAAGATGAAGTCACAGGAGAAGCAAGCGAACCACCCCTCGACCCATCAAAACTGTCAATGCTTGTTTACTCCCAGTATGGATCCAGACGATTACCACCGGCATCAAACACACGAACAATAAGGGTATCTTTACCATCAAAACGACAATAAAGACTATCCCCATTACGTAAGTTTAACTGCTGTGAAAACGACCTCCAGCGAGCATCAAGAAAAATCAAGAAGGAGCCATCAACAAAAAGCTCAACCCAAGCAGGAGGTCGAACGCACCCTTGAAGCCGAAGCCACAGACCCCTCAGATTAAGCTCAGTAATCATGGAGGAAAATGAGAACGGAAGAGGGATCCGAGTAGCAGTGCGACTAAGAATGCGCAGAAGGAAGTCATAGCGCAAAACACCCTCGTCCGCACAAGACGAAGAGGGTGTCGTCGCAGCTCCACGACGCCCACCACGGGAAGAGCGAGGGGTACGGCCACCACGACCACGCCGGGCACGACCTCGGCCAGAAGCACTACCACCTCGCTTGGGAGCCATAGGAAGAAGAAGAAGATAGGAGAAGAACGGATGACCAAGACCAGGCAATACAGCAACGGGTATTTATAGCGCAGCCCAGGGGCAAACCAGGAAAAGATATAGAAGGCCAGGAGGTGCCATCATTAAAGCAAAGACCAAACACATCAGGCGTTATGAATTCCAAGACAAAGATGGCTTCACACGGTCAGCAATATTTAAGGGACGCGTCAAATCTCGCCTGTTTCCCATACACACCTTGGAAACCCAACGGGCGCCAGGTGATACGTCCAAAACGTATCTATAATTTCTGCTTGCTCCATGCATGTTTTGTGTGATATTGCTATGATCTAGATACATGATACGTCCAAAACTTATCGATAATTTCTGCTTGCTCCATGCATGTTTTGTGTGATATTGCTATGATCTAGATACACTTTTATACATTTTTTATCATATTTGGACTATATTAACTCAGTGCACCCCAGTACCAGTTCCTGTTTTCTGCTGTTTTTCTATTTCAGTTTTCCCCCATATAAAAAGTTCCAGAAAAATTCGGGAAAATTCAGATAAAAAATCAGCGCGACGGAAGCTTCGAGAAGAGCCCGGGAGGGGCCAGAGGGGTGCCAGGGGGGCCCAGGCGGCCACCCGGCGTGGCCCCACCCCTGGCCGCGCCAGGGGGGCGCCTAGGGCCCCTGGCCCACCTCTGGCTGCCCCCTTTCGCCTATTTATCCCCCGTCACGGGAAAACTCCAGAACAAGAACCCTATTCCGCGAACTCGCCTTTGTTCCGCCGCCGCCGCGCTTCCGAAGATCGGGAGCACCAGAAGACCTCTTCCCGGCACCCTGCCGGAGGGAGGATTGACCTCCGGGAGTCTCCTCTCCACCATGGATGCTCCCCGGATGTCTTGTGAGTAGTTTTCCTTGGACCATGGGTCCGTGATCAGTAGCTATGTGATGTTCTCCTCCCCTCTTTGATCTTCATTGTTTAGACCTCGTCAGCTGGCCTACATGATCGAGGCACCTTTGTAATATTTCTGCTATTGCTATGTTGAGTTTGATCGGATCTGATGGATTATGAGATTATGTTCAGATTGTGATAGAGTAATATATTTGGTTTTTATCTCTTATATTTTTGTTCCTAAGTAATTCTTGCATGTTCTCCGTTGCTGTTTATTGCTTTGGCCAAGTAGTAGGTAGTGACTCCAAGAGGGAGCGTTGTGCAAGATTGTGGGTTGATGCCTCCCCGATGACATGCTTGAGTGACAGAATCATGAGTCTAGGGGATGTGCTGTTGCCGCAAGGGGGAAAAAAACGGTGCTTGTAACCGCGGTTGCAAGGATTGTTTACTTTATGCAAAGTTCTTTTTAATGCAGTTGTCTGTTGCTTTGGGTTTACACTTTGGGTGGGGCTCGCAACTTAATACCAGCGAGATGTTCCGGATAGATATCTCAAGGTGGATGATTAGTAGTAGATGCAGATGGATTTCGGTCTACTTACTTTGGCGTACTGCCCGTGCTTTTGAACCTCTTCCTTTATTTTGTAGCATAGTTAGCATTGCGGTGCGTTCATAATCCTGTCAATTGCCTTTCTGTAATTTGTTTACCTCGCATAGCAATTTTATCATCTTTTGGGAGAGAGACATCACTAGCGAACATCACGTATCCCGGTCCATATCCTTATCACTGTTTCCACTCTACATTTACTTTATCGCTTTTATTTGCTATCATTATCCCTTGCGTTTTATCCTTTGTAAACAACAAGACCGGAGAGATTGACAACCTCTCTGAACTTCGTTGGGAACAAAGTTATCTGTGTCTGTGTGCATGTCCGCGTCAGCTGCGCCGCTGACACCTAATTATCATCTCTGGAGTCCTGCTGGAGACAAACATTGGTATCTTCACCGAGGGAAAATTGCTGCTGCACTACATCTCAACCTTACACTTGGGGAAACCAACGAAGGGGCGAGAAGCCATCAATACACTTTCATACACTTTTGATCATATTTGGACTAACCTATTAACTCAGTGCACCACAGTGCCAGTTCCTGTTTTCTGCTGTTTTTCTATTCCAATTTTCCCCCATATAAAAAGTGCTCCAAAAGTTCGGGAAAAATCAGATAAAAAATCAGCGCAGAAGAACCTTCCGGAAGGACCTGAGTGGGGCCAGAGGGCCACCACCAGGGACCCAGGCGCCCTGGTGGCGCGCCTAAGGGGCTGGCCGCGCCAGGGGGGCGCCTGGACCCCTGGTGCCCCCTGGCTGCCCCCTTCGCCTATATATTCTCCGTGACGAGAAATCCTCGAAGCCAGAACCCTTTTTCGCGATCTCGCCTCTGTTCCGCCGCCGCCGCGCTTCCGAGATCGGGAGCACCAGTAGACCTCTTCCCGGCACCCTGCCGGAGGGAGGGCCGACCTCCGGTAGTCTCCTCTCCACCATGGATGCTTCCCGGATGTGTCGTGAGTAGTTTCCTTTGGACCATGGGTCCGTGATGAGTAGCTATGTGATGTTCTCCTCCCCTCTTTGTTCTTCATGGTTTAGACCTCGTGAGCTTCCCTACATGATCGAGGCACTTTTGTAATCTTTCTGCTGTTGCTATGCTGAGTTTGATGGGATCTGATGGATTATGAGATTATGTTCATATTGTGATTGAGTAATATATTTGGTTCTTATCTCTTATATTTTTGTTCTTGAGTAATTCTTGCATGTTCTCCGTTGCTGTTTATTGCTTTGGCCAAGTAGTAGGTAGTAACCCCAAGAGGGAACGTTATGCTCGATTGTAGGTTCATGCCCCCTGATGACACGCTTGAGTGACAGAAACATGAGTCTAGGGGATGTGCTGTTGCCACAAGGGGGAAAACAATGGTGCTTGTAACCGTGGTTACAAGGATTGTTTACTTTACGCAAAGTGCTTTTAATGCAGTTGTCTGTTGCTTTGGGTTTACACTTTGGGTGGGGCTCGCAACTTAATACCAGCGAGATGTTCTGTATAGATATCTCGAGGTGGATGATTAGTAGTAGATGCAGTTGGATTTCGGTCTACTTATTTTGGTGTTCTGCCCATGCTTTTGAGCCTCTTCCTTTCTTTTGTAGCATAGTTAGCATTGCGGTGCGTTCATAATCCTGTCAATTGCCCTTCTGTAATTTGTTCACCTCGCATAACAGTTTTATCGTATTTTGGGAGAGAGACATCACTAGTGAACATCACGTATCCCGGTCCATATCCTCATCACTGTTTCCATGCTCATTTACTTTTCTGCTTTTACTTTCAGTTGCTATCATTATCCCTTGTGTTTGATCCTTTGTGAACAACAAGACCGGAGAGATTGACAACCTCTCTGAACTTTGTTGGGAACAAAGTTATTTGTGTCTGTGTGCAGTTCTGCGTCAGTTGCGCCGCTGACACCTACTTATCATCTCAGGAGTCCTACTGGAGACAAACCTTGGTATCTTTACTGAGGGAAATTTGCTGCGGTGCTACATCACACCTTCCACTTGGGGTTTACCAACGAAGGGCGAGAAATCACTATCATCACCTCGCACATCAAGCAAAATTTCTGGCGCCGTTGCCGGGGACTCCGAGTGCTAAGATTGGGGAGTTGCACACTACCCTTTACCTTTTTTTTTTAGTCTTGTTAGTTTACCTTTCAGTTTTTATCTTTGTGTCTTATATCAAAAATCACAAAAAAATTATTCATCTTGCTATTAGTTGTCATTATGTCTGGCCCTTTTGCCTTTGTTGAGACAGAGGTTCTCACCTTTAAACAAAAAGGTGGTGAAAGTTTAAAAGATGCTTGGTATAGAATTAATGATTCTCAAAAAAGAGCCACCAAGAAGCAATCCACTACTATCCTGCTTAGAAATTTTTATGTCGGGATTACTCCTTGGAATAGGTTCATATTAGATACTGCTATCAATGGGAATTTCCTAGAAGCCCCGATTTGGGAGTCTCTTAATGTTATTGAATATCTTGTTGGAAATCTCCCTATTGCTAGCATACAAGAAGATATAACTGTAGCTCACATTATGAAGAAACTTGAAAAGATAGAGTTAGAAATACCAAGTATAACTAGGATAAATGAGTTGGATCGCAAGATTCAAGGGAATTTGAATAGGCTTGATAGCTCCATGCTTAAAATTATTAAAACTTTGGAGGTCATAAAATCCCATGATACGGATCTTTCTAGGATTGATAAGATTGAGGAAATCATTAATACTCTAGGAACTACATTTTCCTCAATCAAACCAAAAAAGGTAGAGACTTCAGCAAGAAGGGAACCTAAGTTCAATTATGTCCCTAGGGTTCCCTGACCTAAAAATAAACCACCCATTGCCAAAGAAGTTGAAACCGTGAAAACATTGGAAGAAATACCTCTCTTTGATAATTTTATAAATGAATCTCCCATTGATTTTCCGCCTTTTGGTTTTCTCCCTAGAAGTATCTTCATTAGGCCTTTATTTGAAAGACCTCTTAAGACTAGTTGTACAATTGAAGAGCTTTTTGATGATCTTGATAATGATTCGATTGATACAACTTGATCTTTTGCATCATGCCTAGCTTAAAGGCATAAAAGAAAGCGCTTTTGGGAGGCACCCCACAACGAATTAGGTTTCTTTTTGCTTTTGTTGTGACTTGATTTTTTTACTAGTGTAGCAACATCATTGTATCTTTATTTTTCAGCTTTGTGCCAAGTTATAGCCTCTTATGATAAGGGAAGAAAAAGTTATGACATGCTGTCCAGAAAACAGATTCTGTCCCTGGACAGAAAAATTCGAACTAAATCACCAGATCATCATTTTGATCTGAATTGTTTTGACAGCATGATCTATACAATTGTGAAACTTTCATATGTTCTGAGTTTTTTGATTTGAGTTGCAGAAGTTCCCCGAAAAAATTCTCTACTACATGCTGTTATGTTTTTCACAGATTCTGCCACGTTTTGTCTCTCTTCACTTTTGCAAACCTTAAGCTTGCTTTTTCTTTGCAAAAACTTTTTGGCACTCTTGATAAACAGTAGATATTCAAGAATATCTATATATCCAGTGGGGAAAAATTATTTTATTAAGGGTACTAACCTCTCTAATCAGCTTATGATGAGTTATGTATGAAGGGAGTTTTCAAGTGTGCGATGCAAGATGATGAAAGAAGATCCAGGAGTGTCAAGCGCTCAAGCTTGGGGATGCCCCCATGCATCCCCAATAAATATTCAAGGAGACTCAAGCGTCTAAGCTTGGGGATGCCCCGTGCATCCCCTTCTCCATCAACAATCATCAGTTCGTCCTTCGTCTCACTATATTTTTATCACTTCATGCGTTATGTGCTATGCTTGGAGCGTCTCGCTCTTAGGTTTTATTTTTAGTTTTCTTTAGTTTTTCTTGCTGGTCATAACAAGTTAGACCCCATATTGCTTCATGTGGGAGAGAAACACGCTCCACTCTAATCTAGAACACATCATAGGATTTTTCCTGCTTATCTTTTTGCTGTTGTGTGTTCTTTATCTTTTCGTAGCTGCTGCCATGTTTAGTTTTAGTCTTAGTTTGTCTTTAGCAAGAGCCTTGACTTTTGTTTAGTTTGTTGCTGGACCTCTCTTTAGTTTTCATGTTTATCTTGTTAAGAGAGTTGGTTGTTGCACTGAGTTGTGTTTTGTCTTGGAAGTAGGTAATTGAGGTTGCTATTTAATTCTAGTAGTAACTTGCAATAGTTTTTTGGTATTGATGTGAGTAATGTCTGAACTTTTGGTGTCAAGAGCTCTAGCCTATTAGTGATAGGTGTCGTATTTTGGGCAATCCGTGTGTATTTTCAAAACCTACAAAAACTAGTTGAGAACTCTAACTACTAGATGGATCACTAATCTTTGAAGGGATCGAATATTAGAGTACACTCACGTACCATGAGTCGAGGATGCGCAAGGATAACCAAACCCCCATACACTCCTCCTCGGGGTACTTGTCTCTTTGTGAACCTCCTTATTAGATTGAGAGTTACCGATAATAAGTGCATCAGTTCTTCGGACTAATGTAAGTATTGAAAGTTGACACTTCCACCTTCCCATATTTTTCTAGCCTCTCCCATGCCGTGCATTGCCTTCTTCTCACTCCGAGAGTTGGTGTCCACCTTCGCCGGTACCTCCAAACCCTTGGCATCATACACTCTGTCATCATAAGCCTCCTTATATCTTTCCTCAAAACAGCCACCATACCTACCTATCAAGGCATTTCCATAGCCTTTCCGAGATATATTGCCATGCAACATCCACCTCTTCATGACTTGATCTTCATGTCATACATGCTTTTGCTTGATCGATGAGCCACATGCTAGTGGGGCCTTTCCCTAATCATTGCTACATTACGCGCTAGTATCATTGCATATTCTTCTACACTGGCAGACGCATACATTGCATACATCATGATAGTTACATCTTCTTTATGATTTTGAGTACCTTGTAAAGTGTGAAAGATATCCTTTGCCTTCTTGTAAAATAGAGTGTTGCCCTTAAGTGAGGAAAAGATCCCAAAGTGGACACAATAAAAGATCCCAAAGAGGACAAATGAGAGTTAGATAGAAAGAGCCATTGAGGCCACAAAAAATACAAAAAATAGAAAAAACAGAAAAAGAAATAAAAAGAGAGAAAGGGGCAACACTACTATCCTTTTGAGAGATCCACAGTAGTACTCCCTCTATATCCTTGTACTCCATAGAGATGATCAGTATGCATATAGCTATGCGGGGACCTTCACACTATAGAGCTTGGCTTGCATATTCCAAGGATGAGCCTCCTCAAACGAGCTTTAGGTCTTCATGAGCGAGCAAGTTAGATGCACCCCCACTAGTTCCATTGGAGAGCTTCTTAGCTCGTATGTGCATCCGTTGCATGGAAATCCCTACTCCTCACATCATATCTATCATTTGGCATCTCTTGCCTATGATTTTCCTCATTGATGTGAGCCTTTCTCATTCTTTTTTGTCTTCCTCCTCCTCCTCCGTACTTCTATCTTTGCCATCCTAAGTGTCAACTCTCGCGCTTACGCTCATCCATTGCATGAGTGCTCAAAATATTGAAAAAGGAGTGGATCAAATTGACTTGTACCTGGCTAGTGGTCTGGGGACGAGTCAAGATAAGATTCCAGAAAAAGACCAAGTGTGAAACTTTAGTAGATTGAGTTCTCAACAAATAAATATTTTTCTCGTATTACCTATCCCCCTTCTTGCACGCAAACACCATTTGGAGACATTCGAGTCACGGACAGCGAGAGCTCTTGCACCTAATGATCTTTTGTTACTTGTTTCAATGCTAATATAGACTCTTGCATGTTATGACTTGAATTGAATATCTAACCTTTGATTGCTTTACTTTTCAAAGTTCTTATATGGTTGCTAGCATGTCACCACATAAATTATGCTGTTATCATTTACCTACTCGAGGACGAGCAGGAATTAAGCTTGGGGATGTTGATACGTCCAAAACGTATCTATAATTTATGCTTGCTCCATGCATGTTTTGTGTGATATTGCTATGATCTAGATACACTTTCATACACTTTTGATCATATTTGGACTAACCTATTAACTCAGTGCACCACAGTGCCAGTTCCTGTTTTCTGCTGTTTTTCTATTTCAGTTTTCCCCCATATAAAAAGTGCTCCAAAAATTCGGGAAAAATCAGATAAAAAATCAGCGCAGAAGAACCTTCCGGAAGGACCTGAGTGGGGCCAGAGGGCCACCAGCAGGGGCCCAGGCGCCCTGGTGGCGCGCCCCAGGGGCTGGCCGCGCCAGGGGGGCGCCTGGACCCCTGGTGGCCCCCCTGGCTGCCCCCCTTCGCCTATATATTCTCCGTGACAAGAAACCCTCGAAGCCAGAACCCTTTTTCGCGATCTCGCCTCTGTTCCGCCGCCGCCGCGCTTCCGAGATCGGGAGCACCAGCAGACCTCTTCCCGGCACCCTGCCGGAGGGAGGGCCGACCTCCGGGAGTCTCCTCTCCACCATGGATGCTTCCCGGATGTGTCGTGAGTAGTTTCCTTTGGACCATGGGTCCGTGATCAGTAGCTATGTGATGTTCTCCTCCCCTCTTTGTTCTTCATGGTTTAGACCTCGTGAGCTTCCCTACATGATCGAGGCACTTTTGTAATCTTTCTGCTGTTGCTATGCTGAGTTTGATGGGATCTGATGGACTACGAGATTATGTTCAGATTGTGATTGAGTAATATATTTGGTTCTTATCTCTTATATTTTTGTTCTTAAGTAATTCTTGCATGTTCTCCGTTGCTGTTTATTGCTTTGGCCAAGTAGTAGGTAGTAACCCCAAGAGGGAATGTTATGCTCGATTGTGGGTTCATGCCCCCTAATGACACGCTTGAGTGACAGAAACATGAGTCTAGGGGATGTGTTGTTGCCACAAGGGGGAAAACAACGGTGCTTGTAACCGCGGTTACAAGGATTGTTTACTTTACACAAAGTGCTTTTTAATGCAGTTGTTTGTTGCTTTGGGTTTTCACTTTGGGTTGGGCTCGCAACTTAATACCAGCGAGATGTTCTGGATAGATATCTCAAGGTGGATGATTAGTATTAGATGCAGTTGGATTTCGGTCTACTTATTTTGGCGTTCTGCCCATGCTTTTGAGCCTCTTCCTTTGTTTTGTAGCATAGTTAGCATTGCGGTGCGTTCATAATCCTGTCAATTGCCCTTCTGTAATTTGTTCACCTCGCATAGCAGTTTTATAGTCTTTTGGGAGAGAGAAATCACTAGTGAACATCACGTATCCCGGTCCATATCCTCATCACTGTTTCCACGCTCATTTACTTTTCTGCTTTTACTTTCAGTTGCTATCATTATCCCTTGTGTTTGATCCTTTGTGAACAACAAGACCAGAGAGATTGACAACCTCTCTGAACTTCGTTGGGAACAAAGTTATTTGTGTCTGTGTGCAGGTCCGCGTCAGTTGCGCCGCTGACACCTACTTATCATCTCCGAAGTCCTACTGGAGACAACCCTTGGTATCTTTACTGAGGGAAATTTTCTGCTGTGCTACATCACACCTTCCACTTGGGTTTTACCAACGAAGGGCGAGAAATCACTATCATCACCTCGCACATCACCAGGCAACACGCCTTCCAAGTCGTCATTATGGCTAAGAAGACGCGACGGATCGAAGACCAAGCATCATGATAGGCCACCAAATAGCATGACAGCGCCTATCAATGCGACATCCCAAGAAGGACGGATCAAGATAAAAACAATCGGGAAAAACAAAAGACTGGCAAAGGTTACCTATCTCTCAGTGCCAAAATATTCCGATTCCAAAATCTTTTACTCCCATCGGGAGTATCTTTATTCAAAACAGGGTAAAATACCAAAATCTTGAGAGTTCGGGTGCTCCCTCACCCAGAATATGAGGATATGCCTGAGTAACCACTGACAATTACAGAGTATCGGGTGCTCCCTCACCCAAAAGGCAAGCATGTACTCGCAGGATTACTCACGCCAGAAGAAGCAACACATCTGTAGAGTTCGGGTGCTCCCTCACCTAAAAAATAAAAGGAGTTTGAGTCGTTACTCGCAAAAAACCAGCAAGCTAAACCACCCACGCACTCGACGATATTTCGAGCGGGTGCTTTCCCATATGACTCCTCGCCTGAGCACGCAAAGGCTCCGCGGGTGACTACTAATAGCTCACTTGATCGTTTATTCCAAGTGGGTGCATCGCTAACCAAGCTCCGTGCCTCTGCAAAAAAAAATTATACCTAGACTACGACACACTGTACCCAGATGCCACGCAAGCTTAGCGTGTAGGTAAGACCCCGCTGCGCAGAACGGCCGGGCCGGAACTTTCCGCAGAGCGACTTCACTCCCGATCTTTTCCATGTGCTCGCATGATAGAAAGAGCCGAACGGACGCGCTTAGGCTGTTTGCTTAGACTGGCAGCAATTGATCCTATCAGACCTGCAACGACATGACTTTGCTAGACACCAGTCGTTCCAAGTTCATGTCGAGGGGCATGAGCTTTATTGGGATACTGCGGTATTTGCCACTAGCGCAATTCACCAAGGCTCGAACAGTCGACTCCTTGGGCCCTTTCAGCTTTGCAATCCCTCGAAACAGGTATTGTCATGGCTCAAAACTGCTAGCGACCTGCAGCTGTGCTGCGCCTACGATGATAAGATTATGACGAATTCGAGTCCCTGCGCGACTCTTCGAGTTCCCCAGGCACTCGGGGGCTACTGACGAGGGGGTGACCCCACGACTCCTGCGTGTGAGGATACCTGATGTGTATGAAGACAGAAGGCCTGCAAGGAGCGCTGATGGGCCTGCGATTGGCCCTCCCAAAGCACCGACGTAGGAGTCCACGACTGATATGGACAACACGACTTGGCGCACAAGGCGAGACTAGGGTTAGGAAACAATCTCTGTAATCTAGGACGGACTCCCCGAGACCTAGCCTAGTATATAAAGGCTGGGAGGGGAGACGTCTCGACATCCAACATCCAATCCACTCTCCTGGTCTTGCGAGAACTCGCCTTGGCCTCCCTTGTAATCGCCCCCTCACGCAATAATATCGAGCAGGAAGTGCTTCTCTTGTTAGCCGACGAGTATCGTCCAACCTGTTCCTTCTCTATGATAAACCTAGGGTCCCTGACCATGGGATTTGCCGAGGCTGATCCTCGTCAATCGGCAAACAGAAGAGCCAGAGGTCGGGCTCCTAACAGTCTGGAGACATAGACATCGACACTCAACGCGATGAACACACTCTTGAACACCGAGATCACACCCGAAAACCAGGCCGCCCTGAATGAAGGAATAGTGAAGCACCGGGAGGAGATTGCCCGGTTACAAAAGGAAATCGAGAGGGAAACCTAGACCATGGTGGCCGCACGACAACACATCGAGTCCGAGGCGACCCGGCTATGGGACGAAGCAACCCGTATTAGCCTGCAAGTAATGAACCCGTCAATGATACCCCCGGAGAGGCACACAAGTGATGTCACGAGAGTTTACTTCTCGCCCCTTGTTGGTTACCCAAAGTGGAAGGTTGAGATGTAGACAGCGGCAATTTACCTTAGTGAAGATGCTAAGGTAGAGTATCGAATCCAGTAGGACTCCAAGATCGACAAGTAGGTGGTTCAGCAAGTGAGGCGTCGTTTTATGATAATCACTTGCTTTGCCTAGACCTGCACACACAACAATTAACTTTTCTTCCCAACGAGTACACATGAGTTGTCAATTCCTCCGGCCTTGTTGTTTACAAAGGATAAAACGCACAGGATAATAATGATAGTGATAGCAACGGAAAATTAAATACTGAAAGTAAATTGAAGGCGTAAACAATTTTGGAAATATGGACCGGGGTCCTATGATGTTCACTAGTGATGTCTCTCTCCCAAAAGACGATAAAATAGCCATGCGAGGTAAACAAATCACAGCTGGGCAATTGACATGATTATGTGTGCAAACCAATGCTAATTATGCTATAAAGAAAGGAAGAGGCTCAAAAGCATGGGCGGTACGCCAAGACAAGTAGACCGAAATCCATCTGCATCTACCTACTAATCATCCACCTTGAGATATCTATCCAGAACATCTCGTTGGTATTAAGTTGTGAATCCCACCCAAAGTGTAAACTCAAAGCAACGGACAACTGCATTAAAGAACTTTGCGTAAAGTAAACAATCCTTGAACCCACAAGTACAAGCACCGCTGTTTCCCCCCTTGTGGCAACAACACATCCCCTAGACTCATGCTTCTGTCACTCAAGCTAGTCATCGGGGGGCATGAACCCACAATCATGCATACCGCTCCCTCTTGGATTCACTACCTACTACTTGGCCAAAGCAATAAACAGCAACGGAGAACATGCAAGAATTACTCAAGAACATAAATATAAAAGAGGAGAATCAAATATATTACTCAAACACAATCTGAACATAATCTCATAATCCATCGGATCCGAACAAACTCAGCATAGCAATAGCAGAAATATTACATATGTGCCTTGATCATGTAGGGCAGCTCACGAGGTATAATCCATAAAGAACAAAGAGGGGAGGAGAACATCACATAGCTACTGATCACTGACACATGGTCCAAGGTGTACTACTCACGGTTCATCCGGGAAGCATCCATGGTGGCGGAGAAGCTCCCAGAGGTGGTTCCTCCCTCCGACAGGGTGCCGGGAAGAGGTCTTATGGTGCTCCTGATCTTGGAAGCGCGGCGGCGGCGGAACAGAGGAGAGATCGCGAAAAAAGGGTTCCCGTCTCGGGGTTTTTGCGTCACGGGGAATAAATAGGCGAAGGGGGGCAGCGAGGGGTCCAGACGCCCCCCTGGCGCGGCCCCACCCTGGGGCGCGCCGGGAGGGCGCCTGGGGCCCTGGTGGTCCCCTCTGGCCCCCCCTCGGTGATTCTCGAAGCTTCCCGTACGCTGATTATTTATTGGATTTTTCCTGAATTTTTGGAGCACTTTTAATATGGGGGAAACCTGAAATAGAAAAACAGCAGAAAAGAGGAACTGGCACTTTGGTGCACTGAGTTAATAGGTTAGTCCAAATATGACCAAAAGTGTATGGAAGTTCATCAATATCATAGCAATATCACACAAAAGAGGCATGGAGCAAGAAGAAATTATAGATACATTTTGGACGTATCAGCAAGTCAACTACGACCCGGAATAACACCCCGAGCGCTTTTCAGCAGCCCCGACCAGCCGGTCCATCAGACGGGTGGACCTGAAGGAGCCCCGGTCCCAAACATGATGCCACGAGTACAAGTCATTGACCCTCAGCTGATATGCGAGAGATGATAATGGCTTCTCGCCCTTCGATGGTTACCCCAAGTGGAAGGTGAGATGTAGGATAGCAACAAATTTCCCCTATGTAGAGGACATAGTTTGTCTCCCGTAGGACTCAAAACCATCAAAGTAGGTGACAACCACGCTAGAAATTTAGCGATTGACGTGGACCTGCACACAGACACAAATAACTTTGGTCCCAACGAAGTTCAGAGAGGTTGTCAATCTCTCCGGTCTTGTTGTTTACAAAGGATCAAACACAAGGGATAATGATAATGGTGGTAACAACTAGAAAGTAAAAGCAGGAAAATAAATAAGCATGTAAACAGTGATGAGAATATGGACCGGGGTCCCATGATGTTCACTAGTGATGTCTCTCTCCCAAAAGACGATAAAACTACTATGCGAGGTAAACAAATCACAACTGGGAAATTGCCAAGATTACGGGCGCAAACCAATGCGAACTATGCTACAAAGAAAGGACGAGGCTCAAAAGCATGGGCGGTACGCCAAAATAAGTATACCGAAATCCAACTGCATCTACTACTAATCATCCACCTTGAGATATCTATCCAAAACATCTCGCTGGTATTAAGTTGCAAGCCCCACCCAAAGTGTAAACCCTAAAGCAACAGACAACTACATTAAAAAGAACTTTGCATAAAGTAAACAATCCTTGCAACCGTGGTTACAAGCACCGTTGTTTTCCCTCTGGTGGCAACAACACATGCCCTAGACTCATGTTTCTGTCACTCAAGCGTTTCATCAGGGGGCATGAACCCGCAATCGAGCATAACGTTCCCTCTTGGAGTCACTACCTACTACTTGGCCAAAGCAATAAACAACAACGAAGAACATGCAAGAATTACTTAGGAAAAAATATATAAAAGATGAGAACCAAATATATTACTCAATCACAAACTGAACATAGTCTCATAATCCATCAGATCCCAGCAAACTCAGCATATCAACATCAGAAAATTACATATGTGCCTCGATCATGTAGGGCAGATCACGAGGTCTAATCCATGAAGAACAAAGAGGGGAGGAGAACATCACATAGCTACTGATCACGGACCCATGGTCCAAGGTAGACTAATCAAGGATCATCTGGGAAGAGTCCATGGTTGAGGGGAAGCTCCCGGAGGTCGATCCTCCCTCCGGAAGGGTGCCGGGAAGAGGTCTGTTGGCGCTCCCGATCTTGGAAGCGCGGCGGCGGCGGAACAGAGGCGAGATCGCAAAAAAGGGTTCTCTCTTCAGAAGTTTTGTCGGGGGGATGGACCTAGCCCATAACCCGGCATTAGGTCTAAAGGGCCGACTCACCAACGGAAGGCCCAAAGAGGAAGACCCGGCCCAGGGCCGACTGCACCAAGGAAGGAAGATCGAAGCTGTAGAAGGAATTCGACTTACCTTGTATAACACATACAATATTTGTAAAGTATAATAGGACTCCACCTCGTGTCGGAGTCGGACTCTCGGAATCCTGGGACACGGTGCCTTTATAAGCAGAGGTCCATGGGATCCAGGGCCGAGGACAATCTCAATCTAACATAGGACTAGACACTTGTCAGCGTAACCTAGATCACCTCGAGATCAAGGTTGCGAACCGACTCTCTTGTAATCAATCAACCGATCTTCTTTTGAGAGGCAAAACCCATAATAATAAGAATCAGGAGTAGGCTTTTACCTCGAGACAAAGAGGGGTTGAAACCTGGGTAAATTGCCGAGTCTCTTGTCCATGTCGACTCTCTCCACGAAATCGCCTCGCAGCAAAGGTCCCATGTCAAGTTCGACTCTTCGGACATCTTCCATGACTTTCCCACGACAAGTTTCACGTCACAGAGAATATACAGGCGAAGGGGGCAGCCAGAGGGGCCAGCTGGTGTCCAGGCGGCCTCCCGGCGCGGCCAAACCCTAGGCCACGCCACCTGGCCGCCTGGGCACCAGGTGGGGCCCCTCTGGCCCTCCTTCGGGACTCCGGAAGCTTCCGTTGCGCTGATTTTTATCTGATTTTCCCGAATTTTTGGAGCACTTTTAATATGGGGGAAACCTGAAATAGAAAAACAGCAGAAAACAGGAACTGGCACTATGGTGCACTGAGTTAATAAGTTATTCCAAATATGATCAAAAGTGTATGAAACTGTATCTAGGTCATAGCAATATCACACAAAACATGCATTTAGCAAGCAGAAATTATAGATACGTTTGGAATGTATCAACATCCCCAAGCTTAATTCGTTCTCGTCCTCGAGTAGGTAAATGATAACAAGCATAATTTATGATAAAGAGTGACACACCTGATGATACGAATAACCGGGGGAATCCTCTTGAGTTTGTCCCGATCTTTCACAGCGAGCAACCCGGATATAAATCCTTCCAATCACGCGAAGAACGCAACCTGAAGAAGTGGAACGAATCCAGCAAGCAACGTGATGGAGATCACCACGCCTCAAACCAAAACACGATAATCCTTGATGAACACAAGAACCTCCGCGGCAATCTTTATTGGATAAACGGCATCGCCACCCCCGGAGGGAAGCTTCACCAAGAGATACAACTCTTAACCCTAAAGTTCTTGTCTAAACTTAAGCTAACCCTAAAACCCGTAAGGGGTGTTCTATTTATTAGCTAGGGAATAAAACCAGGGATACATGGGCCGTAACCCATCAGATCTGCGTGCAGGCAGTTTCGGACGCCCGATGCGTCGGACGTCCAAATCGTGTCGGACTTCCGGATCGGTACTATACTCGGGAACCGCCGTCCTTGTCGCTGATGTCGGACGTCCGAATTGGGTCAGACGTCTGATGTCCAGAATCCTGTCCATCTTCGCCTCCTCCGTCCAGCGCATATCATCGCCTCCTCCGTCCGGTTGTTGTCGTGCCCATATCATCCTCCCCCCTTCAAAAAGCGTTGTCCCCAACGCGTGAGGTTTTCTCGAAAGGGTGGCGTGATATCAAAAACATCACACATCTTTGCCACTTGACTTGATGCAGCACTGAGTGCCTCCTTTATTCTCCACATGAGTTTGGACTTTGGCGCCACCACCTTCTTCTTCTCAACTCTTGCTGGAGCCCTTTGTTGCTGAACATGAATCTTCTTTGTATGACCTTGCAAAGTGGTAATGCCCGGGCCACACAACTGACGAACACGTCCATCCTTGCCTTTGTGCACATGGACGGCTACTCCAACAAAACGTCGTAGAGGTGTGCGAACAAAACTGTGATCATCGAACCTTGTCGCCATATGCACCGAGTCACGAACAGCACCACTGTCATCAGTCTGAACACCTTTGTCAACACAAACTGAAGGTGTATGACATGCTGCAATTTCCTTCCTTTCATCACGAAGAGGCGTAACTTCAACCGGCTTGTCACCAACAAGTACAATTGGCTTGTCATCTATAGGCATGGCTGAATTAGTTTCAATACTGATGCTCCTAGAATCATGCTCCTCAGGCTGCAACTTAGCTAAACTTGGTTGTGGTTTAGCCTTGTGCAACTTCTCCTTGCGAACCACCAGCACCACATCGGACTTGATATGATCATCTCCCATAGGCTTCAAAGTCCGCTGTTTGCCATCATGCATAAAAGAATATGTATTTTCTCGGCCCGCATGTATAGCATTGCGATCATACTGCCATGGACGCCCAAGTAACAGTCCACACACCTCCAATGGCAACACATCACACTCAACCTCATCAACATAGTCACCAACTGTAAATGGCACACGCACCTTATGAGTAACCTTCAGCATACCGCAGCTATTCAACCACTCGAGATGCTTCGGTTCAGGAATACACCATGTGGATAACCTCAATGCTTCCACCATCGCTTTGCTAATTCCATTGGTACAGCTACCACCATCAATCATCAACTTGCATGCTTTGCCTTTAATCATACACTGCGCCTGAAATAAATTCCATCGCTGACATCTATCCACTGTCATACAAGTATCACCATGTAATCTCTTGAGTTGCACATTCAGCCCACTCAATGGTACAACATCATCCACAACATCCTTGCCAACATCATCCGCCATGTCAGAAATCATGGCTGCTGACTTATCAATTTTTTGCAGTGGAACAACCGTCTGACTAATCTCAACAGAATTTGGAATCAACTCCTTTTGAGAGCGAGTTTTATGATCTGAGATTGTCTTGGACATAGCTTCTATCTGTGTCTCAGTGTCCGCTAACACTTGCAAAATTGTTGAAATAGCATCCAACCCTGCATCAGCATGACCAACCACAATATTGTTTGTACGTTTGCGGCTCAACCGATGCGAATCGGGAGCGGCGGCCATACAATCTGGAAATCACACAAGATATCCTTTCCAATTTGTGCTTACACGCCTTATTTGGAGCACGGATGCGGATTCTGCACCTATATCAATTTCGGGACTCCTGACAGCCAAATCCAATTACGGGATTTCTTCTCTTCAACCTCTAGCAATCTCCTCGCAAATCAATCTAGCGGAAACAAATCTGCACAAACACAGCAACAATCTGCAGCCTCTATGCACAATCTCCTCCAAAAAAATCAATCTGAACGAGAAATCCTCCAAGCAAACTCCTCCCAACAAAACCGATCTAGATGCGATCGATCAACACAACCTCGTCGTGATCAACCCGAAAATCTGATACCACATGATAAAGAGTGACACACCTGATGATACGAATAACCGGGGGAATCCTCTTGAGTTTGTCCCGATCTTTCACAGCGAGCAACCAGGATATAAATCCTTCCAATCACGCGAAGAACGCAACCTAAAGAAGAGGAACGAATCCAGCAAGCAACATGATGGAGATCACCACGCCTCAAACCAAAACACGATAATCCTTGATGAACACAAGAACCTCCGCGGCAATCTTTATTGTATAAACGGCATCGCCACCCCCGGAGGGAAGCTTCACCAAGAGATACAACTCTTAACCCTAAAATTCTTGTCTAAACTTAAGCTAACCCTAAAACTCGTAGGGGGTGTTCTATTTATAAGCTAGGGAATAAAACTAGGGATACATGGGCCGTAACCCGTCAGATCTGCGCGCAGGAAATTTCGAACGTCCGATGGGTTTCGGACGTCCGATGCGTTGGACGTCCGAATCGTGTCGGACTTCCGGATCGGTACTGTACTCAGGAGCCGCCGTCCTTGTCGCTGATGTCGGACGTCCGAATTGGGTCGGACGTCTGATGTCCAGAATCCTGTCCATCTTCGCCTCCTCCGTCCAGCGCATATCATCGCCTCCTCCGTCCTGTTGTTGTCGTTCCTATATCAATTTATGTGGTGACAGGCTAACAAACATATAAGAACTTTGAAAGTAAAGCAATCAAGGTATGTAATTCAATTCAAGTCATAACGAGCAAGAGTCTATATTAGCATCGAAACAATCAACGAAAGAACTAAAGGTGCAAGAGCTCTTGCTGTCCGTGACTCGAATGTCTCCAGATGGCGTTTACGTGCAAGAAGGGGGATGGGAATACGAGAGAAAAATATATATTTTTTGAGAACTCAATCTACTAAAGTTTCACACTTAGTCTTTTTTGGAATCTTATCTTGACTCATCCGCAGACCACTAGCCAGGAACAAGTCAATTTGATCCACTCCCTTTCGATATTTTGAGCACTCATGCAATGGATGAGCGTAAGCACGAGAGTTGACACTTAGGATGGCAAAGAGAGAAATAAGGTGGAGGAGGAAGACAAAAAGGGTGAGAAAGGCTCACATCAAAGAGGACAATCATAGGCAAGAGAAGCCAAATGATACATATGATGTGAGGAGTAGGGATTGCCATGCAACGGATGCACATATGAGATAAGAAAAGCTCTCCAATGGAACTAGTGGGGGTGCATCCAACTTGCTCTCTCATGAAGACCTAGAGCTCGTTTGAGGAGGCTCATCCTTGGAATATGCAAGCCAAGTTCTATAGTGTGAAGGGTCCCCACATAGCTATATGCATAAATGATCATCTCTATGGAGCACAAAGGTATAGAGGGAGTACGAGTGTGGATCTTTCAAAAGGAATAGTAGTGTTGCCCCTTTCTCTCTTTTTATTTTCTTTTTCTCTTTTTTCTATTTTTTTGTATTTTGTTTTGTGTCCTCAATGGCTCTTTCTATTTAACTCTCATTTTTCCTCTTTGGGATCTTTTAAATTTGTCCTCTTTGGGATCTTTTCCTCAATTAAGGGAAACACTCTATTTTACAAGAAGTTATAGAAGATCTTTACACTTTACAAGGTATTCAACATAAAGAAGATGTAGTTATCGTGATGTATGCAAATGTATGCCTCTGCCAGTGTATCAGGAACATGTATGACATGAAGATCAAGCCGTGAGAAGGTGGATGTGTGATTCTAGCAAGGAAGATACTTCTCTCGCTCCTCGTTGGTTACCCCAAGTGGAAGGTGAGATGTAGCGTAGCATTAGAATTTCCCCTATGTAGAGGATAGGGTTTGTCTCCCGTAGGACTCGCAGAGATACAAGAAGGTGGTAAAGTGAACAGTGGCGCCGAGGTTTCTAACTTTGCCTAGACCTGCACACACAACAAATAACTTTGCTCCCAACGAGTACAGAGGAGTTTTCAATTCCTCCGGCCTTGCTGTTTACAAAGGATCAACGCAAGAGATAATAATAGTGGCAACTCAAAGTAAGAACTGAAAGTAAATTGAAGGTGTAAACAATGATGTGAATATGGACCGGGGTCCCGTGATGTTCAGTAGTGATGTCTGTCACCCAAAAGACGATAAAAGTGCTAGCGAGGTAAAAAAATCACAGCTGGGCAATTGACAGGATTATAAACGCACCGCAATGCTAACTATGCTACAAAAGAAAGGAAGAGGCTCAAAAGCAATGTGCAGTACGCCAAGGTAAGTAGACCGAAATCCATCTGCATCTACTAGGAATCATCCACCTTGAGATATCTATCCAGACCGTCTCGCTGGTATTAAGTTGCAAATCCCACCCAAAGTGTAAACTCAAAGCAACAGACAACTGCATTAAAAGAACCATGCGTAAAGTAAACAATCCTTGCACCCGCAAGTACAAGCACCGTTGTTTTATCCCTGGTAACAACAACACGTCCCCTAGTCTCATGTTTCTGTCACTCAAGCTCGACATCAAGGGGATGAACCCACAATCAAGCATAATGCTCCCTCTTGGAGTTGCAACAAATCACTTGGCCAAAGTAAAATACGGCAACGGAGAACATGCAAGAATTTACTAAAGAACACAAATATAAAAGAGAACCAAATATATTACTCATCATAATCTGAACATACTCTCATAATCCATCAGATCCCAGAAAACTCAGCATAGCAACATAGGAAACTACAAAAGTTCCTCGATCATGTGAGGCAGCTCACGAGGTCTCGAAAGTGGAAGCAAAAATAGGGGAGAAGAACATCACATAGCTACTGGTCACGGACCCATGGTCCAAGGGGGACTACTCATGGAAAATCCGGGAGGCGTCCATGGCGATGGATGGTCTCTCGAAGGGGATTCCTCCTTCAGGCAGGGTGTTGGGGCAACTTCTCCTGGCAGCCCCGATCTTGAAACGGCGGTGGCAGCGGAACAAAGAGGAGAACGGGAATAACAGATCGATATTAGGGGTTTCCATCACGGGGGGTAAATATAGGCGAAGGGGGGCACCGAGGGGGCCACCAGGAAGCCAGGAGGCCTCCTGGCGCGGCCTAGGGTGGGGCCGCGCCAGGGACCCTCCTGGGCCCCCGGTGGTGGCCCTCCTGCCATATCTTGGTTATTCCGGAAGCTTCCGTGACGTTGATTTTTTATATAATTTTTCCGGGATTTATTGGGCACTTTTAATGGCCGGAAAACCTGAAATACAAAAACAACAAAAAAACAGGAACTGGCAACTGGGTGCACTGAGTTAATAGGTTAGTCCAAATATGATGAAAAGTGTATGAAAGTTCAAGCAAAACATGCCAAAGTCACACAAAACATGCATGGAGCAAGCGGAAATTATAGATACGATTGGGACGTATCAACATCCCCAAGCTTAATTCCTGCTCGTCCTCGAGTAGGTAAATGATAACAAGCATAATTTCTGTGGTGACATGCCACACAACCTTATAAAGACTTTTAAGTAAAGCAATCAAAGCATGCAATTCAATTCAAGTCTTAACAAGCAAGAGTCTATATTAGCATTGACACAAGTAATAAAAGAACAAAAGGTGCAAGAGCTCTCGCTGTCCGTGACTCGAATGTCTCCAGATGGTGTTTGCGGGCAAGAAAGTGGATAGGGAATATGAGATAAAAATAATTGTTGAGAACCACTATCTACTAAAGTTTCACACTTAGTCTCCTTTGGATTCCTATCTTGACTCGTCCCCAGAACACTAGTCAGGTACAAGTCAATTTGATTCACTCCCTTTCGATATTTTGAGCACTCATGCAATGTATGAGCGTGAGCAAGAAAGTTGACACCTAAAAGGCAAAACAGAAAGAAGGTGGAGGAGGAAGAAAAAAAAGGTGTGAAAGGCTCACATCAATGAGGACAATCATAGGCGGGAGAAGGCCATATGATAGATATGATGTGAGGAGTAGGGATTGCCGTGCAACGGATGCACATGTGAGCTAAAAGCTCTCCAAGGGAACTAGTGGGGGTGCATCCAACTTGCTTGCTCAAGAAGACCTAGAGCTGTTTTGATGAGGCTCATCATTGGAATATACAAGCCAAGTTCTATAGTGTGAAGGGTCCCCACATAGCTATATGCATGTATGATAATCTCTATGGAGTACAAGGGATAGAGGATGAAGTTAGAGTGTGGATCTCTCAAAAGGAATAGTAGTGTGCCCCCTTATCTCATTTTCTTTTTCTCCTTTTTTATATTTTTTGTATTTTTTGGTGGCCTCAATGTCTCTTTCTATTCCTTTCATTTGTCCTCTTTGGGATCTTTTAATTTGGTCCTCTTTGGATCTTTTTATTTTGTCCTCTTTGGGATCTTTTCCTCACTTTAGGGACATCACTCTATATTTTACAAGAATATAGGAGATCTTTCACACTTTACAAAGGTACTCACATAAAGAAAATGTAACTATCGTGATGCAAATGTATGCCTCTGCCAGGGTAGCAGGATATGCAATGATACTACCGCGTCATGTAGCAATGATTAGGGAAAGGCCCAACTAGCATGCGGCTCATCGATCAAGCAAATAGCATGTATGACATGAAGATCAAGTCATGAGAAGATGGATGTTGCATGGTAATGAATCTCGGAAAGGCTATGGAAATGCCTTGATAGGTAGGTATGTTGGCTGCTTTGAGGAAAGATATAAGGAGGTTTATGATGACAGAGCGTATCATGCCAAGGGTTTGGATGTACCGGCGAAGGTGGACACCAACTCTTGGAGTGAGAAGGAGGCAATGCACGGCACATGAGAGGCTATGAAAATATGGGAAGGTGGAAGTGTCAACTTTCGAATACTCACATTAGTCCGAAGAACTCATGCACTTATTATCAGTAACTCTCAATCTAATCAGGAGGTTCACAAAGAGACAAGTACCCCGAGGTGGAGTGTATGGGGGTTTGGTTATCCTTGCGCATCGTCGACTCATGGTACGTGAGTGTACTCTAATATTCGAACCCTCCAGAGGTTAGTGATCCATCTAGTAGCCAGAGTTCTCAACAGGGGTTTTGGTTTTAGAAAATAAACACAGATTGCACAAAATACGACATCTATCACTAATAGGCTCGAGCTCTTGACACCAAAAGTTCAAACATTACTCCAGTTAATACCTCAAAACTATTGCAAGTTACTACTACAAAGAGAATAGCAACTTCAACTACCTACTTTCTAGTTAAGACACAAAACTCAGTGCAACAGGCAAACTCTCTAACAAGATAAAACATGCAACCTATATAAAGTTCAACCTAAGACAAGACAAAAGCTCTAGAAGAAAACTAAAGCACAACAACTAAACAGGGCAGCAACTAAGAAAAGAAAAGAAAAGGAATAACTCACAGCTAAGAGAATAAGCATGCAAATCCTATGAGGAGTTCTAGTTCAAGCGGAGCGTGTTTCTCTCCGACAAAAAAGAAAGCTGGGGTATAACTTGTTATGAACAGAAAACAGAGAAAAAAAATCTAAGAAAAGTAAAGAGCGAGACTCTCCAAGCATAGCACATAACGCATGAAGTGATAAAAATATAGTGAAACGAGGGACGAACTGTTAATTTTTTATGAAGAAGGGGATGCACGGGGGCATCCCCAAGCTTAGAATCTTGAGTCTCCTTAAATATTTATTGGGGGTGCACATGGGCATCCCCAAGCTTGAGCGTTTGACACTCCAGGATCTTCTTTCATCATCTTCCATCGCACACTTGAAAACTCCCTTCATACATAACTCATTGTAAACTGATTAGAGAGGTTAGTACCCTATTAAAATAATTTTCCTCTACTGCAAATAAAGATATTTTTGAAGAGCTACTGTTTCTCAAGATTGAAAAAAAGTTTTTGTAAAGAAAAAGCAAGCTTAAGGTTTGCAAAAGTTGGGAAAGACAAAACGTGGCAGAATCTGTGAAAAACAGAACAACAGGTAGTAAAGAATTTTTCAGGGATACTTATGCAACTCAAATAAAAAAAACTCAGAACATACGAAAGTTCCGTGATTGTATAGAGCACGCTTTGTAAAAAATTCAGCTCAAAAAGATGAAATGGGAATTTTCTATGATTTTTCCTGTCACGAGGACAGAATCTGTTTTCTGGACAGCATGTCACAACTTTCACTTCCCTTGTCATATGAGGCTATAATTGGCACAAAGATTGAAAAGTAAAGCTACAGTAGTAACAATCATCAAGACCACTAAAAACAGAAGAAAAACAAAAAGGAAAACCTAAATTCGTTGCGGGCTGCCTCCCGAAAGCACTTCTTTAAAGCCATTAGCTAGGTTTAAGCAAAAGATCAAGTCTTATCAAGAAAATAACTAGCCCGTGTGACGAACTCAAAAGGCAAATTAATATTTTTCCTAGGGAAATGTTCCATCCCTTTATTAAGAGGGAATTGGAATTTGATATTCCCCTCTTTCATGTCAATAACAGCACCCACGGTGCAAAGAAAAGGACATCCCAAAATAATTGGACAAGAAGGCTCACACTCACTGTCCATAATAGTAAAATCAACGGGAACATAATTTTAATTGACAATGATAAGAACATCGTCAATCTTCCCCAAAGGTTTCTTTACGGAAGAATCAACAAGGCTAACACCAAAATAAAAAGGATCAAAATGTTTCAATTCAAGCATATCATACATTCTTTTGGGCATAACGGAGGTACTAGCTCCAACATCACAAAGAGCAAACAAGAGAAGTTATTCAATTTGATTTTTATCATAGGATCCCAATCATCTTCTAGCTTCATAGGTATGGAGGCTTCTAGTCTAAGCTTCTCTTCCCTAACTTTTATTAGAGAATTGGTGATGTGCTCTGTGAAGGCAAGATTAAGTATGCTAGTGTGGGGGTCTCTAGACATTTTGTGTAGGAAACCAATTACTTCAGGTAAGGTGCAGTTGTCAAAGTCTAGATCACTACTATATATCAAGGAGGTAGTGATATCATTTAGGCTCACTTGTTCTAAAGCCTCTATGTTCATAGAGGTTTCTTCATCTATGGTTGAGGTGGTAGCATCACCATTGATAGGTCAAGTGGGACTAGGGGTGTGATGGGTGCTAACTGGTTGGACATCCTCAACGACTTGGATAGTAGCTACTGTGTGGTAGGTAGGAAGGCTCTTAACTCTCTTCTTCCTCCTTTTCTCTAGCCCATCTATCTTTAAGTTTTCCCAACATCCTAATGTTTTCATTAATTTGCACTTGGATAACATTCATAGGAGTGGTCTTCCTCTCCTCGAGGGAGAAGTTCTAATTTTAAGCATCTCAACATCATGGGCTATGTTTTCTACCTTCGAAGAGAGGATATCTAATTTTTATAATTTCTATTCTACACTCTTGTTGAAGGATTTTTGGGTAGTGATAAAGTCTTTGACAAAGGTCTCTAGATCAGAAGTTGAGTTTTTGGTGCTAGGATAAGTGTTGTTGTTCCCATAGTTGTTGGATGGGAAAGGTCTAGGATTGTTACTCCTATAAGCATTATTGTCGAAATTGTTTCTAGAGATAAAGTTCACATCTACTTGTTCTTGAGAAACCAAGGAATTTAAAGGAACATCCTGAGGATCAATAGGAGCTTGCTTGGTAAGTAGAGACATGATTAAGTCAACCTTTTCATTAAGAGTGGAGATCTCCTTTACAAAATTTACCTTCTTACCAGTTGGAGATCGCTCGGTGTGCCACTGAGAGTAGTTTAGCATCATCTCATCGAGTAGCTTCGTGGCAGCACCAAGTGTGGTTGACATAAAAGTTCCTTCCGCGGCCGAGTCTAGCAGATTCCGCGAGGTAAAGTTTAAGCCTGCATAAAAATTCTGGATAACCGTCCAAGTAGTCAAACCATGTGTAGGGCAGTTCTTAACAAGAGATTTCATTCGTTCCCAAGCTTGGGCAACGTGTTCATTATCCAATTGCCTAAAATTCATAATGTTACTTCTTAACTGGATAATTCTAGCAGGGGGATAGTACTTCCCAATAAAAGCATCCTTACACTTGTCCAAAGAATCGATACTATTCTTAGGTAAGGATTGTAGCCACTCCTTGGCTCTTCCTCTCAAGGAGAAAGGAAAAAGCTTCAGCTTGGCGATGCCTCCATCTACTTCCTTGTACTTTTGCATATCACAAAGATCAACAAAATTATTTAAGTGCAAGGCAGCATCCTCTCCAGCACATGAGAATTGATCTTTCATAATAAGATTAAGCAAAGTAGATTTAATTTCATTAGAAGGTGCTGAAGTCGCTGGTGGAGCAATAGGAGTGCAGATAAAGTCACTGTTGTTGTGACTAGTGAAGTCACACAACTTGGTGTTTTCATTGGAACCCATAGTAGTAGCATGTATTTTTAATAAGGGACACAAAAGCAAAAACTGAAAGGTAAACTAGCGAGACTAAAAAGCAAAGATAAAAGATAGTGTGCAACTCCCCTATCTTGTTGGCTGGAGTCCCCGGCGACGGCGCCAGAAATTGCTTCTGGCTAGTAAGTTGACCGGACCAGTCTACTTGTTGTACCTTGGAGTCCCCGGGAACGACGCCAGAAATTGCTTGATGCTAGCAAGGAAGATACTTCTCTCGCTCCTCGTTGGTTATCCCAAATGGAAGGTGAGATGTAGCATAGCAGCAGAATTTCCCCTATGTAAAGGATAGGGTTTGTCACCCGTAGGACTCGGAGAGATACAAGAAGGTGGTAAAGTGAACAGTGGCGCCGAGGTTGCTAACTTCGCCTGGACCTGCACACACAACAAATAATTTTGCTCCCAACGAGTACAAAGGAGTTTTCAATTCCTTCGGCCTTGCTGTTTACAAAGGATCAACGCAAGAGATAATAATAGTGGCAACTGAAAGTAAGAACTGAAAGTAAATTTAAGGTGTAAACAATGATGTGAATATGGACCGGGGTCCCGTGATGTTCACTAGTGATGTCTCTGTCACAAAAGACGGTAAAAGTGCTAGCGAGGTAAACAAATCACAGCTAGGCAATTGACATGATTATAAATGCACCGCAATGCTAACTATGCTACAAAAGAAAGGAAGAGGCTCAAAAGCAATGGGCAGTACACCAAGGTAAGTAGACTGAAATCCATCTGCATCTACTACGAATCATCCACCTTGAGATATCTATCCAGAACATCTCGGCGGTATTAAGTTGCGAATCCCACTCAAAGTGTAAACTCAAAGCAACAGACAACTGCATTAAAAGAACCATGCGTAAAGTAAACAATCCTTGCGAATCCCACCCAAAGGGGATTCCTCCTTCAGGCAGGGTGCCGAGGCAGCTTCTCCTGGCAGCCCCGATCTTGAAACGGCGGTGGCGGAGGAACAGAGAGGAGAACGGGAATATCAGATCGATATTAGGGGTTTCCGTCACGGGGGGTAAATATAGGCGAAGGGGGGCACCGAGGGGGGCCACCAGGAAGCCAGGAGGCCTCCTGGCGCGGCCTAGGGTGGGGCCGCGCCAGGGACCCTCCTGGGCCCCCGGTGGTGGCCCTACTGCCATATCTTGGTTATTCCGGAAGCTTCCGTGACGCTGATTTTTTATATAATTTTTCCGGGATTTATTGGGCACTTTTAATGGCCGGAAAACCTGAAATACAAAAACAGCAGAAAAACAGGAACTGGCAACTGGGTGCACTGAGTTAATAGTTTAGTCCAAATATGATAAAAAGTGTATGAAAGTTCAAGCAAAACATGGCAAAGTCACACAAAACGTGCATGGAGCAAGCAGAAATTATAGATACGTTTGGGACGTATCAATGTGGCATGACAATATATCTCGGAAAGGCTATGGAAATGCCTTGATAGGTAGGTATGGTGGCTGTTTTGAGGAAAGATATAGGGAGGTTTATGATGCCAAGGGTTTGGATGCACCGGCAAGGTGGACGCCAACTCTCGGAGTGAGAAGAGGGCAATGCACGGTACCGAATAGGCCAGCAAATACGAGGAGGTGGAAGTGTCAACTTTCAATGCTTACATTAGTGCGAAGAACTGATGCACTTATTATCGGTAACTCTCAATCAAATGAGGAGGTTCACAAAGAGACAAGTACCCCGAGGAGGAGTGTTGTTGGGGAACGGGGCAGAAAACAATAATTTTTCATGACCTACGCGTCCCGAACCCAAGACCTATGCTATGGCGATGCACGTAACGGAGGGAATTGGTCACATACCAGTATGTAGTCCGTTAAGCGGGAAACGTTCCCATGTGAACGTGGTTGATGTAGTCGTACCGGCAATCCCCGATGCCGCGTAGATCCACGATGACTCCTGAGGCCACCCGGTCCTTGAAGACCGATGACGGGATTAAGTCTCCGTCGGAACGTTGTCGGTGAAGACGTCGCGACACGGCCACAACGATGAAGGAGCACCACAAGTGTAGCGCCTCGCGGGATTACACGCATACGGTGTACCCGACGATCCCTCCGGGCTCCGAACCAGAAGAGCAGCGGAAAGAAGATGGATTCGGATCCCGATTCCAGCAGCACGACGGTGTGCGTATGGTGGAGAAACTCCAACCAAGTGTAGAATCCAAACAAGGGGAGTCCACTCAAGGAGGGAGCAAGAGAGAGAAGAGAGATCTGAGAAACTTGTCTCAAATCAAATTGTGTGTAGAAAAAAAGGCACCCCCCTCCTTATATAGGCCAAGGAGGGGTGCCACCCTCCCTCCCCTTCCCATGTGGGACTAAACCCTAGGGAGGGGGGGTTTGGTGCGGCTAGGGGAGGTGGGCTCCCTCCCTTGGCGCCTTGGCCCAAGGGGGAGCTCCCTCCTTCCCCTAATGGGCCTCTTTAGGCCCATATGCCTTTTAATTCATTTTTAATTATATTTAATCATAATTTAATATTTAATTCTGTTAATTAAATAATAAAACATATTTAAACATTATTTTGAACCTTTCAAAATATCCAGAAAAACTTCCAGCACCTCCCGGAACAATTCCGGTGTTCTCTCTCATTTCACCGATGATCCCGAATCAATCCTTATTGCGTCGAATACCCTTAAGCGTGACACCCTACAGTTCGGGAAATAGCAGACATGATCAGACAATCTTTGACCAATGACCATTATGTGGGACCTGGTTACAATCCTTGATGAGCCCCTGCGCTTCCATCGAATTAACTTCATCATTTGAACCGTTAACGTTGAGTCCTGATCCCTTTGTCATACGGTACTTTGTTTGTCCGAGGTTTGATCGTCGGTATCCAATATACCTAGTTCATTCTCGTTAACGACAGACATGTTTACTCGTTCCCGTGATATTACAACCCCATGACCTAGTCACATGATTGCGCAATCTTTATGATGTAATATCACCGAGTGGGCCCAGAGTACCTATCCGTCACTCGGATGGACAAATCCCGTTTTGATCTATTTGCATACTCATCAACATGTCTACTTCAGAATACCCAAGATACACCTTTATGGTTACCATGTTTCAGTGTAACGGTTAATGCACTCAAAGCATCCTGGTAGATAGCAATTATGTATGATCATCACGGTCTTAAGGATCGGGTCACTACGTTTATAGTTATCGCAATGTTGAACTATGTGACTGGATCACATTGCAACACTTCTGGTGGGTGTGTGTCCATCATGTCATTCTCCCAATGACATGACCCCATTGTCATTAGACTGTTCACATCTCATGATTAGGAAACCTTGATCATCAATTGCCCAATGGACTAGTTTACTAGAGTTAACTAGGGACCTGGTTGTTTGTATACCACACGTGTATTAATGTTTCTGCCTAATAAAGTTATAGCACAGTATAAAACTTATTATGAACTAATGGAATACGCCAATAAACATATTTTATTTGCCTCTAGGGTACATTCCCAACAGTCTGCCACTTGCACTAGAGTACAAATAATCTAGTTGCATTTTTCTGTGGATCATAACTCCATATCATGTATATGGTTATAGATCATGCTTGCTTGTGGAAAAGGTTGTATCAACGGTCTGGGTACCATTCAGATCCGTATGTCTTTTGCAAATCATTAATTTCACCTAGTTTGACATTACTTCATTATCCATTATAATGATGAGGTATATATATATCCTGCGGTAGAGTGAGACTTCGTTTGTTTGTGTTTCAGCAATGACATCCGGTGGGTCACGCGGACTTTCCCGTAGTCATGCACACTGAAACTCACTCGGTCAGAAGTCGAACTTCTTGAGCCAGAATATAACTCTTGCCACTTCTAAAGTAGCCATATCATTGTAGATTTAATCCTTAGTGCATTGTGTGCAACTTTGATGTCTAACCATGTTTCTTTCAACTTAGGCATTTACTAGTATGATATCTCAATTTTCTAGGTTAGTGTCAGAACTTGAACCAGCATAACATTTATGGTCAAGTCCACTATCCTTTACAAATTAGAGATGTATCCTCATTTCTCCCTAGATACTGAAGGATAAACTTAACTCTTTGTTCAATGATTTACTCATAAATCATATCACAACATGTTCTTCTTGCTAAGAACTTGGGTCACATTATGTCGAGTACAAAACTTTGGTTTTATATGAAAGAACCTATGACATAGGCATAGATGATGTAGCACATCCATTTCTTTCATTTAACCATCATTTGACCATTGTTCTTGTACTGAGATCAACTCGATACTTCTCTTGGATATACAAGTAAGAACTACCTTCTTGACTTGTCCCATTCTGAACTTCTTCAGAATATTATCCAGGAAAGTATTCCGACTCAATGATATTAAAAGCATTAATCTATCTTAATAGATTTTCAATGCTTAACTTCATTCATGAAAGATTTTCAATAATCATTAATACCAACTACATCATTCACCATATGTTATATATGAGAATGTTGTCACGCTCCCACTCAAATATGTCAGCCACATATAAGACTAGGATAACATCCACATAGCTCCCACTCAAATATGTCACCCACATATTAAGTTCAGGATAATACTACCATAGCTCCCACTCAAAATATGTCGTCCACATATTAGGTTTAGGATACTATTAAGCTCCCACTCAGTTTCATGCAAATGCATGTTTCCTCGATATTTTGTCTACGTCCAAAATCCTTTGATCATCCATCAAATCGAGAATTCCGGTTACGAGACACTAGCATCCATATGTTTTCCAAAACCTTCTCGTTGTACCAATTACAACCCTTCTTCAAATGCAGGATTTGAGCAAATCATGGTATTGATAACAATTTGGATCAATCGTAGTGATAATCCTATTGACTCAAGCATCGCTACTATTGTAGTCAACCTTTTGAATTTGTCAGAAAAATCCTTCATGACAAATCGATCTTGATGTCTTCCTTTGATGTTAACATTTATTCCTTATAACCTTGAAGTTGAGAATATCAAGTAACCTCTTTACTCGATAAGATTCATGTAATCTTAAATGTAACTCAATATAGGATTCCATGCCTCATAGTCATTTCTCGTACTTAGGTCCACCATCGCTTCTTCGTAGTTCGTAGGTATGTATTGTGCCATTAACTTGACAAGTGAATCATGAATATTACTTTGCACAAGGGCAAATATGTATTCTTGAATCCTACTTTGTTCAGTAAAGTTTCAACCGAAACACCATGATCATTATCATCATTTTCTCCTCTAATTGTAGAGCTTTGGTTTCGGAACACATTCTGTTGCGCTACTCTGACATCTGGAGGCAAGGTCAATTACCTTGTTTGAACTTTCACTTTCTTCCATTAACACATTCATCAAGAACACTTCTTGACAAACACCAAACTTAGCAACACAAGTTTTGCTCTTTGGTCCTAGTTGCGGAAGATGCATCCATAGTTGACTAAGGATACACTACAAAGATAATTTACCACATAAATTATTTTCCTAGAAACCATGACACACCATAACTTATATAGTGTTGGTTTCCACGAACTCAGATGGTTCCCTATACTGAAGTGAGTGTTTGCTTATTAAATTAATAACTCTAAACAATAATAACGTAACTCGGTAAGAGATAACTTATACCATACACTATCCAATAGAGTATGATTATAATGTTCAGGCACATCAACAATATTGAAGTGTTACAAGCATTGTAATTTGTGGAACAACTTTCACACAAGTCCGTATGCCGAAGGCTAACTCAAAACATTTGTCTCTTTGATCAAATCGTAGAGACTTGTTTTTCTCGTTAATTTAGTACCCGTCTTCATTCTGAAATCCCTTTGATCACATCAAACTATCCCAGACTCATGTTTCATAAGTGAATACACATATTCATCTAAGTCCACATCTGAAGTTTACGAAATAATGAAATTAACTACATGTTGAAATATGATACATCACTATGTATGATATGCAACAGTCATCGCAAACTCTGTTTTACCAGAATGCGAGGTTTCAGTCATCTCACCTAAAGAGGCATGGTTTGCATGTGTCAAGAGATCAAGTATCTCAAGACTTCATCAAACCAATCATGACTTAAACGGTAGTGTCATTACTAAGTTTGGATAATTCTTGGCATTACAATATTTCTTATAAATGATCAAACTACTACCATCAATATAAGAATAACTCATTCATAACCGTAATGTGACCATAAAAGATATTATTCATAAAAGGAGAACAACTGACTTGTTTCTCACTAATATGAATAATTGTCTTCGCGAGATGCAAGACACACTAATAAGGTTCACACTCAAACGATCATAAATTTATTCATATACTAATCAAATGATAGATGTAGAGGGAGAGTGTTGTCGACCATCAACTATCTTGATTACCGTCAGCACACATTTTCACCTCATCCCTTCCAAGCCACTCTTTAAGCAGTGAGTTCAAGCATCGAATACTTAATCAACCACAATTAGTGTTTTGTGGGGAAAGACAATTATAACCCGTGTATCAAATATACTTTCTCCGTCAATGACTATTCCTGCATTGGTTCTACCTTTAAAGTTCACAACTTTAACCATGACATCATGACAGGTGAACGATTCTCCTTCATGACATAGTCTAGATGCGGTCTTTGTAGCTGGGAGGAAGCGAATGCAACTCCCCAGTTATCGCAAAGTAACCAGTCATTCTATAGTCCAAGTTGTACACAAGGTGTTCATGTATCTTATACATTTTCCAAGTGACTTTCTTAGCAGGTTGTTCCTTCCACCATGGTTGAAAGAAACCCTGTCCATATACTCATATTCCATTACTCTGATATGTGACTTAGTGCTTTTAAGATCACCTAGCACGTCATACGTGTTGGTGTCTTAATCATGCATTCAAAATTCAGATTCCATAGAATGAAGTATGGCGTATCGGACAGTCATTGAATAAGAGACGATGAATACGATACTCATCATCATCTTCCTCAATTACGGAGTTATCCAGTGTATCTCCTAGCAGTTCTCGTATTATGTTTTAACAAGTCATTAGTAATGAGTATGTCTGTAACGGTGTTGGTACACATCAATGAAGTAAGACCCATTTTCCTGAAGTTCTACATCACACTAAAGAGCCATGGTTATAAACATTGGTTATGACATTATCTACAATGATATTTGCTAAGACATGAAGATTAAGTTCATAGTAGGAGTTCATGTTTTAAACAATTCTAGAACTCCCACTCAGAGAAACATCCCTCATAGTTTATTCTAAGTGATTACACAATCCCTGAGAACTATACCTCCCCCGTGTGACACGACCATCAGTATATTTTCAAGGTAGGCCATCATGCCAATCACATCATTCATGTGACTCATGCTCGATCTTTCGATCACTGTGTCCCGAGGCCATATTTTCATATGCCAGGCTCGCCACAATAACCTTAGTCATTATATGCCGCGTATGCAAGGCCATGTTTCTGGACATGCTAGGCTTGCTCCACCCATCTCACTTGAACGCTAATATGTTTGACACCCGTGTGACACGCGATGCCTCCATAATGGAGATCTTTCCAGATGGTGCTTCACTAAGGAAGGACACTTTGTTTGATTAGTGAGGGATCATCCTATAATGCTACCGTCGTATATCTAATACAATCAAAACAGGATGCTATAGTACAAATCATACTAACTATGATGCCCCCCTGCAAATTAAAGTTTAGACGCCTCTACTTTATCTTTTGCAAGTTTTACGTGGCTGATAGGGCTTTCGAGATAGAACCGTTTCTATGCCTACGAACATACAACCACAACACCAATCCCGCAATTGTCTCTATTACACCCCTGTCAGGGCCCTCCGTTGCAAACGTCTTCGCATCGCTAATGTTAGAGAGACAGACACCCCCAGCCACTTATATGGTACAAGCCATATGTCAAGAGTGGAACCAGTCTCGCGTAAACGCGTAAGGTCGGTCGGGGCCGCTTCATCAGGACATTGCCGCAATGCTAAACGAGTACACGTGAGAGGGTAGCAATTGGAGAATTGATGCCCACATACTAGATGTGTTCTATCTGTACAATACATCTACACATAGCCTTGCTCATGATACCACTGTTGGGGAACAGGGCAGAAAACAATAATTTTTCATGCCCTACGTGTCCCGAACCCAAGACCTATGCTATGGCGATGCAAGTAATGGAGGGAATTGGTCACATACCAGTATGTAGTCCGTTAAGCGGGAAACGTTCCCGCGTGAACCTGGTTGATGTAGTCGTACCGGCAATCCCCGATGCCGCGCAGATCCACGATGACTCCTGAGGCCACCCGGCCCTTGAAGACCGATGACGGGATTACGTCCCTGTCGGAACGTTGTCGGTGAAGATGTCGCGACACGGCCTCAACGATGAAGGAGCACAACAAGTGTAGCGCCTCGCGGGATTACACGCATACGGTGTACCCGACGTTCCCTCCGGGCTCCGAACCAGAAGAGCAGCGGAAAGAAGATGGATTCGGATCCCGATTCCAGCAGCACGACGGCGTGCATATGGTGGAGAAACCCCAACCAAGTGTAGACTCCAAACAAGGGGAGTCCACTCGAGGAGGGAGAAAGAGAGAGAAGGGAGATCTGAGAAACTTGTCTCAAATCAAATTGTGTGTAGAAAAAAAGGCACCCCACCCCTCCTTATATAGGCCAAGGAGGGGTGCCACCCTCCCTCCCCTTCCCATGTGGAACTAAACCCTAGGGAGGGGGGGTTTGATGCGGCTAGGGGAGGTGGGCTCCCTCCCTTGGCGCCTTGGCCCAAGGGGGAGCTCCCTCCTTCCCCTAATGGGCCTCTTTAGGCCCATATGCCTTTTAATTCATTTTTAATTATATTTAATCATATTTTAATATTTAATTCTGTTAATTAAATAATAAAACATATTTAAACATTATTAAACATTATTTTGAACCTTTCAAAATATCCAGAACAACTTCCGGAACCTCCCGGAACAATTTCAGTGTTCTCTCTTATTTCACCGATGATCCCGAATCAATCCTTATTGCGTCGAATACCCTTAAGCGTGACACCCTACGGTTCGGGAAACAACAGACATGATCAGACACTCTTTGACCAATGACCATCATGTGGGATCTGGTTACAATCCTTGATGAGCCCCTGCGCTTCCATCGAATTAACTTCATCGTTTGAACCGTTAACGTTGAGTCATGATCCCTTTGTCATACGGTACTTTGTTTGTCCGAGGTTTGATCGTCGGTATCCAATATACCTAGTTCATTCTCGTTACCGACAAACATGTTTGCTCGTTCCCGTGATATTACAACCCCGTGACCTAGTCACATGATTGCGCAATCTTTATGATGTAATATCACCGAGTGGGCCCAGAGTACCTATCCGTCACTCGGATGAACAAATCCCGTTTTGATCTATTTGCATACTCATCGACATATCTACTTAGGAATACCCAAGATACACCTTTATGGTTACCATGTTTCAGTGTAACGGTTAATGCACCCAAAGCATCCTGGTAGATAGCAATTATGTATGATCATCACGGTCTTAAGGATCGGGTCACTACGTTTATAGTTATCGCAATGTTGAACTATGTGACTGGATCACATTGCAACACTTCTGGTGGGTGTGTGTCCATCATGTCATTCTCCCAATGACATGACCCCATTGTCAATAGACTGTTCACATCTCATGATCAGGAAACCTTGATCATCAATTGCCCAATGGACTAGTTTACTAGAGTTAACTAGGGACCTGGTTGTTTGTATACTACACTTGTATTAATGTTTCCGCTTAATACAGTTATAGCACAGTATAAAACTTATTATGAACTAATGGAATACGCCAATAAACATATTTTATTTGCCTCTAGGGCACATTCCGAAAATTCTCCCACTTGCTCTAGAGTACAAATAATCTAGTTGCATTTTCTGTGGATCATAACTCCATATCATGTATATGGTTATAGATCATGCTTGCTTGTGGAAAAGGTTGTATCAACGGTCTGGGTACCATTCAGATCCGTATGTCTTTTGCAAATCATTAATGTCACCTAGTTTGAAATTACTTCATTATCCATTATAATGATGAGGTATATATATATATTCGGCGGTAGAGTGAGACTTCGTTTGTTTGTGTTTCAGCAATGACATCCGGTGGGTCACGCGGACTTTCCCATAGTCATGCACACTGAAACTCACTCAGTCAGAAGTCGAACTTCTTAAGCCAGAATATAACTCTTTCCACTTCTAAAGTAGCCATATCATTGTAGATTTAATCCTTAGTGTGTATGCAACTTTGATGTCTATACCATGTTTCTTTCAACTTAGGCATTTATTAGTATGATATCTCAATTTTCCAGGTTAGTGTCAGAACTTGAACCAACATAACATTTGTGGTCAAGTCCACTATCCTTTACAAATTAGAGATGTATCCTCAGTTCTCCCCAGATACTGAAGGATAAACTTAACTCTTCGTTCAATGATTTACTCATAAATCATATCACAACATGTTCTTCTTACTAAGAACTTGGGTCACAAAGATGCCGCCTGGGCTCAGCCTTGGCCCACTAGTGGCACCGACGTAGGAGTCCACGACCCATAAGGAAGGGCAAACCTTCCGTGCAGTACAAGATTAGGGTTAGGAAACCTCATCTGTAATCCAAGACGGATTCCCCGAGACCTAGCCTAGTATATAAGGGCTAGGAGGGGAGACGTCAAAGACAAGGAATACACAATCTGTAACCCTAGCCTTGTGCGCACCAGCCTTGGCCTCCCATGTAATCGCATCTTCAAGCAATAATATCGAATATGAATGTCTCCTCCTGTTAGCCGACGAGCTATCGTCCAACTTGTGCCTCTCATGACTAACCCAGGGTCCCTGACCATGGGATTTGCCGGGGTTGATCCCCTTCAATTGGCGCCGTCTGTGGGAACTACACAGGTTGGAATCACGATCTTGGCGGTTCCGTCTTCAGCAAGCCACAACTCAAGAGCAAGACCCAGATCCAATCCACCCGAAGAATTCAAGATACGACAAACATCTCTGCCGCCCCATCGAGATCGCTCGGCCTGCAGCTGTGCCAAGACCAATACTATGGCGGCAAACGAGCCCACTGCCAGCGAAGGAGAACTCGACGACCGAAAAGAAAGGCGCAAGGGCTCTATGCAGAGATCCCGATCGACGAACTACAGCACGAAGGAGAGGACCCACCGACCACTCGACGACCCACCGCCACCCAGGCACCCGCCGCACAACAAGACACCTACTCCGAGCTCGAGATCATCGATCGTCAAGATCATCGCCAGCGAAGGAGAAGTCAACGAACTAGAAGACATGCGCGAGGATTCTACGAAGAAACCCCACTCGACGAGTCGCACTATACAGCTATGCGCTCGCCAACCACTCAACGACCCGCCGCTGTCCGGACAGCTGTCGCCCGCCTGGACAGTGACTCTGAGACTCGGACCAGCGAATACTACGACCCAGATCAAAGACCAGACGAATTCTCCAACCTTATAAGGAACCAGAATCTAAGCGAGGGTATCGGAATTGACTCGCGAGTTCACGAGCACCCAGCGGATCACGCGCTGTTCTTCCGAATCTCAAGGAGGAAACGACACGCCGGATCCAGCAAACTCACGGTCAGGGAACAGCTAGAAGGACCCTGCACGATCCACTGCTTCGAAGACGACTGGGGATACATCAGATCGAGTCACACTCTGGGAGACTGCCGCCTGTTCAATGAACTTGCCGACAGCCTCAAGGAAGAAAAACAACGAGAAGCCAAGCGCACCCGACGAACCGAGCAGTTGCCGACTCAAGGACATGTGCACACGATCCAAGAAGGTAGGGTATCGCAAGCCCAATAGGACACCTACACCCTGCAAGCCAGAGCAGCCGAGAATCTAAACACAGTCGAAGTCTACCAGCTACACGACGCAGAAACCAGTATCACGTTCTCCCAGAGCGATCACCCACCTGTAGTCCCAAGGCCGGGCCACGCGCCCCTGGTACTCGATGCTCAAATTTGGGGGTACGACATGGACAGAATCTTCATGGACGGAGGCAGCAGCATGAACATAATCTTCGTCAGCACCCTACACAAGATGCTGATCCCACGATCAGTATGGAAAAAAATCAAGCACCGTGTTATATGGAGTAGTCCCAGGAGAAGCGGCTACTTCCCTTGGAATAATCGAGCTCGAAGTTGCCTTTGGTAGCAGACGCAATTTCGCAAGACACACCCTCGAGTTCGAAGTCCTCGATTGGCAGTCGCAGTACCACGCCATACTGGGACGTCCAACATTCGCGCAATTCAAGGAGATTCCGCACTACGCCTACCTAAAACTCAAGATGACAGGATCCGCGGGCGTCATTACAGTCAACGGGAGCTTCACCAAATCAGACAAATGTGATCGTGACTTCCACAAAGTCTCCGACACATTTGGAGCCAAGCAAGAACTCACAGAAATAGCCATGGCGACAGACAAAAGCATCTTTCCGCTAGCAAGTCGAAGCGAGTCAAAAGAGTATGGGAGAGACTTCAGGATCGACAGCGACACGGTCACCCACCAGGTGCACCCAATGGACCCAGAAAAAACAGTCCGCGTGTACGCCCACCTCCCGGAAGAGCAAGCAACTTCCCTCATCGCTTTCCTCCGTGAAGAATGGGAAATCTTTGCCTGGTGCCCAGCCGACATGCCAGGAGTACCGCGCGAGTTCGCGGAACACGCGCTGCGTATCAAGCCAAACACCAAGCCAATGAAGCAAGCACTATGAAGATTCTCAGAACCCAAGCGCAGAGCAATCGGGGAGGAAGTCAACCGATTACTGGACGCCCAATTCATCGGAGAGACGAAGAAAGCAACTTGGATCGCCAACCCTGTGCTGGTCCCCAAGAAAGACACAGACGTGCTACGAATGTGCGTCGACTACGGGCCAGTCAACAAACACTGCCCAAAGGATCACTTTCCCCTGCCAAGAATCGACCAGATAATCAACTCGACGGCAGGATGCGATCTACTATCGTTCCTGGACGCCTACTCAGGATACAATCAGATCAGAATGAGGGAAGAAGACGAAGATCATACATCATTCATCACCCCTTACAGCGTATTTTTCTACAGGACAATGCCCTGCGGACTCAAGAACGCCGGTGCCACATACCAGCGGATGATGCAAGCCTGCTTGAAAGAGCAAATCTGAAGAAACATGCAAGTCTATGTGGACGACATCGTCATCAAAACTTACAGTGCAAACACACTACTCGACGACCTGCGCGAGACCTCCGCAGCGCTCAACAAGTACGGAACCAAGCTCAACCCGAAGAAGTGCGCATTCGGCGTCCCAGCCGGGAAGTTGCTTGGGTACATGGTCTCCGCTCGAGGAATCGAAGCGAAACATGAGAAAGTTCAAGCAATCGCCAGGATGCAGGAGCCAGCCGACATCAAAGGCGTACAGTAGCTCACCGGAAGACCCGCATCCTTGAGTTTTTTCATCAGCAGATTGGGAGAGCGCACATTGCCATTCTACCAGCTTCTCAGAAAAGGGGAGAAATTCGAGTGGACCGAAGAAGCCCGCAAAGCATTCGCGGACCTGAAGAAGACACTATCGACCCCACCAATCTTGGCGGTACCCAAAGAATGAGAAAAGCTGTACCTCTATGTGGCATCACGCAACAGCGTGGTAAGCACAACACTCGCCGTCGAGCGCGCAAAAGAAGGCAAGGTCCAGAGCATACAAATGTCGATCTACTACCTCAACATGCTCTTGACAAAATCCCAGCAGCGGTACCCGCATTACCAGAAGCTACTACTGGCTATCATCACAACCTCAAGAAAGGTGTCACACTACTTCGACGAACACCCTATCACAATCGTGAGCAGCGCACCACTCGCGGACATCCTCAACAACCCCGTAGCGACTGGGCGAGTCGCCGAGTGGAACATCGAGCTCAGCCCGCGGGACCTGCAGTTCAAACACCCAACAACAATCAAGGCACAAGTCCTCCCAGATTTTCTGGTCGACTGGACGAAGGTCCAGACATCAGGCCCCCCGGACCTATCGAACTCATGGACAATGTTTTTCGATGGGTCTAAAAGACAACAAGGAGCCGGAGCAGGAGTCGTCCTTGTAAGAGCAAATTGTTGCCCCCATGAGTTTTGGATATTGTTGGACAAAATAGTTGAGGAACTAACAAGTTTTCTAGTGTAAAACAGATGGTCAGGTTCCTGAAGTTATAGGTTGGTGATAAAGCTTCAACGAAGATTTACATATTTACTGAAGCATATCCTCTGGAGTGAAGCTCATCACAGATGTCGACCCCTAAAAAGATAAGGAATCATGAAGCACGTCTCATCGAAGGAGATGGCCAAGATTGTGCAAGACTTAGTAGTTTTTGCGTAGTTCTTTTTCAATTCTTTGAGTCGTAGGAAAAACCGTACTATCAAGAGGGGTTTAGTAAATGTACTCCGAAGGTTTTGGTGAAAAGACTCAGATCGAATCCAAACCTGTGAGAAGCCAGAGATGAGAAATCTCATGTGCACTAGGTAATGCTTCACCAGCGAAGACTTCGTTCTTTCGGCTCCTGAAGCAGAACCAAGTCCGTGAGTCAGCTTTACTTGGACCGCAAGTAAAGTTGCGCTTTGATTGGAAATATGACCATTGCGGACAGGTGTCAAGCTGTCGCATCGGGTCATTTAAGACATTTCGCACCTAGGGATTGCCGCCTATAAATACGCCACCCCCGCCCTCATTGGCCGGTGGCTGCTCCAAGAATATTTCCTGACAGTGAAGAGAAAGAGCAACCCCACCGAAGCAAACCAAAAACCCATCCACAGAAGCATAAGTCCTATTGATCTGAGTTGATTCATTATGACTTAGGAAGAAGTTTGCTAGCCTTTTTTATCTTGGAGAACTGCAATTCTCCTAGACGGTTAGAGTGTTGTTCTTCAGAGAGCGAAGAGTTATTGTCGCCTCGAAGTCCAGTTTGTCAAAGGTTTCGGTGATTCCCTCAATAATCAACCACGAGTGAAGAACTGACCAAGCTCAAGGAGATTGGTGCAGTGGAGATACGGACGGAGAGAGGTTAGCTCCTGTGTTCAACCACAAGTCCCTCCAACCAGACGTAGCACTTTGCAGAGTGTGAACTGGTCGAACAAACATCACCGAGTCAAGAGTTCATTTTACTTTCCGCACTTACATTCAGTTTAGCAATTGCTTCAGTGATTATATTCGATGCTTTTGATTTGCTATGTTATGCTTCAATCCAGTTCTGCTTCAATGTTTACCTTTCTGTTGAATTTCTTCTGCTGCTAAGTTAAGCTTCACTTCATAGTTTCATGCAAAATTTGAAGTGATCATTCACCCCCTCCCCCTCTGATCACACACTTGGACTTTCAATTGGTATCAGAGCTAGTCACTCTTTGTTTGGATTAACCTCCTAGAGTGTTTTGCAATTATGTCTTTCGCAGCCATTCGCTCCGGTGAACCCATACCCGTGTTCAATGGAAAGGATTATCCATACTGGAAGGACAAAATGAAGAGAAATATCATGGATATCAACTCGACTGCCTGTCAAGTTGTCTTGTATGGGGTTACAGTTGCCGACAAGAATGCCATCACTCCTGAAGAAGCGAAGCTGATTGACCTTGATTCTGAAGTCTGGGTTTTCATCACCAATCATCTGACATCAGAGAAGTATCATGAAGTGAAGAATATTCCTTCTGCCAAAGGTGTCTGGGACTATCTTGAGAAGATTGGTGAAGGTGTTTCTACCCAGAAGGATGCCAGAATTGACACATTTCGAAGCAAATTCTATCGATTCAAGAGAAACGAGGGTGAAAAAGTCAGCTCCATTTACAACAGCCTCACTGCTCTTGCAAATGAGTTGATTTCCCTCGGTGCTAATGACATTACTCCTCACTCAATTGTTAGAACTCTGCTTCGCTCATTGGATGATTCGTTTGATCACATTGTGCTGATGATCAAGGAAAGGACTGATTTCAAACGTCTTGTTGCCGCTGATATTCTTGAGAGACTCAATACTTTTGAAATGGAAGAAGATGAGAAACGTGACATTAATGGTTCTTGAAGAAGATCTCATGCCTTGAAAGCAAAAGCTTCGCGTCATTCTTCACCCGAAGTCAGTTTTGCTTCAGGTGTCGAATCATATGATCCTGCAAGCATTGGAAAAGATCTAGCATTGATCATGAGACGCTTCAGTCGCTTTCAGAGAAAAGGTTTTTCTTCACCCAAGAAGAGTTATCCTTCAAGAAGCTCAAGTCACTCTTGTCACCGTTCATCCTCAAGAAGCTCTCCATCGAAGGACAACTGCTGCTACAAGTGCAAGAAACCAGGTCACTACATTGCTGATTGCCCTCTGTGGGAAGCTGAGAACAAATCGAAGCATTCGCTCAGAGACTCCTCAACAAAGTCCCACAGATCCTCCAGAAGCTATGAGTCAAAGAGACATGATTCCGGTTCGAGAAGAGAAAAGAAGAAAGATTCTGATGATGATAAGAGGAAGAAGTATCATAAGAAGCGTGAGGGTTCTTCATCGAAGACTCACTCGTCTCGTCGAAGCAGCTCTCACCATGCCAAGGCCTATCTGGGAAAGGAGATGAACTCTGAAGACGAAGCCGCTGGCTCCGAAGCTGAATCAGGCTCGATGTCTGGGTCTGGGTCCGAATCAGATGGTGTTGCTGGTTTGGCTTTCGCTTCGGCAGATGCTTCAACGAACGCTTCGAGCTCATTCTTCACCAACCAAGTAGTAAAGATGAAACTCCTGCATATTGCTTCATGGCCAAGGCGAAGGTATCTTCATCCAAATCAAACTATGATACTTCTGATTGTTCCTCATATGATAGTGATTCGAAGATAAGCTATGCTAAACTTGCTAAAATTGCTTCAATCCAACAAGATGAACTTGATTCACTAAGCAAAACCATTAAGAAATCAGAAACTCTGTTGATCGATGAGATTGAGAAAGGTCAAACTTTGACTAATGAGCATGCTGCTCTGAAAGAAAAGTTCGAAGAATTATCCTCTCGGCATGATCTTCTTTCGGTTGATTATGAGAAGTTCACCTATGAATTTCTTCAAAGGAAAATGGCTCTCGAAAAACTGAAAGAGGCTCATGAAGAATTGGAAAATGTCAATCTCTCTCTCATGGCTCAACAAGGTTCTGAAGCAAATCATAAAACTGATTCACCTTGCTTAACTTGTTTGGAATGAAGCAAAACTGATTCCAAAGGGAAAGCTCCTATTGTTATTGATGATACTAATGCCTCTGATGTCGGGACCCGGGGTTAGCGTATGCAAGTACAGTTAAGACATAGTCATATGGAGAGCCGAGAACCGCACCCACTTGTCTAAGCACGCAAGGCCAAGCACTGAACATTCTCAGAAAGCATCGTACGTGAGGGGCATCCCATCCAGGCCGGATGATCAACTGTGATGGGTCCTCATCGTCCGCACACAAGTCTAATGATATGGGTGGTGAACTCCCATATTCAAAGACAAGTCGCCTCAACCATACTATCGACTATCTCAAAACTCTTACATAGACTTACTCCAGCCCGATCACTTAGTCGGGGTCTAGGGCGGGCTCGATCATACCACAAAGTGTGCACGAGACGGAGTCTCGGACAATCGCATCGCGATGCCCCAAGCTGCGCACATCTAAGGGCCACTTGGTGTATGAAAGACCGCCAGCCAGAACACAACTAAGGTCTCGAAAACCCATACAAAGACATGCATGTTATAAACATACACGCAGCACACATGCCTTGTATGAACAGCAGGTACCATTGCAATTCTCTACAAAGTGTACATTTTATTTATAACTCTTATAGAGTACACACAGAGATCACATACATGTGATCCAACATTACAACATAAAGCGGAAGCAAATTATGTCTGAGTACAGACAAGTTTAACAAATTGGCTTAAGAAGCCTTATTCAAACATAAAGCCCTCCACGAGGGAACCAGTCTGCTGACTGGGACTAGACTAGCTTAACTTCAGTCGTCCAGCTCGAGGAAGAAGCCACCTTCGGGGTCAGTGGCGTCATCTAAAACATAGATTAAGCAAACGTGAGTACAAAGGCGTACTCAGCAAGACTTACATAGGAGCTATACTACTCATGCACATGTGTCAAGGTAAAAGGAGGTGGGGTTCACTTGCAGAAAATGCTAGCTTTGACTTGGCTAATCCTGAACTACGAGTACCAGACTTGAGGTAAGAAGCGTACACGAGTCCACTACTATCTCCAACCAATACACCACTATGGTGCCTTCCTCGACTTCCCCACGAGAAAGCACGCCATAGCACTCACACTTATCTTGGTGTATTTTAGAAGTATCCGGTTCAAGTTATCTAATAATCAAGCTAAGCTTTCCAAGTAGTCCATAACCGCGGACGCGGCAATTCTAATAGTTTTGTTAACCTTGCAAGGGTGTACTGCTACACACACATGATCATCATTTACCGCCTTTGATCTCGACACCTTTCAAGGGGTGCCAGCGAGGATGCTCACCACAATTGTTGCCTCATAGCCTATCTAGTCCAAGAAAGCCGCCTACTTGGGTTGGTTACCACAATCGTGAACCCGGCCGGTTTACCGAAGTGGACCCAAGCGATGTGTGCGTGGTGCATAAGCCGGTCTCGGTTGAGCCGTTCTCTCACTTAGCATCCAGGCCACAAGCCTACCAGAACTCCGAACTACTGCGACATCTGGACATCGAAAGGGATGAGTTAATAGGTTGAGAGGGGTCAGTGAGCCCAATGTGTGGTTGTACTCTTCATGTTGGATCACCACACAAGAACTCGGACTTAGGGCGGTGTTCAACGAGACAACCCACCGTGTACTCCTACACAGCCTCTCATCGTTCACCTTGTATTAGGGTCGATTCACCAACACTTTTCTACCATCATCAACATGATCACTCCCATCCCGACTCACATCACAGTAACAACATGGTATCATACTAAGCATGCAATAAGCAGTAACATTGCAGGGGCCACATGATATCAGTCAACTCCTACAGTTGCTAGGATTGTGGTTTGCTTACTACTGTGACAAAATGATAGGTCATGCAAAGGAATGGGTTCATCTATGCGGTAGAAACGAAGCATGGTGATCATCCTAAACAATGCATAAGCGAGACATGAGAGGGAAGTGGGATTTTATCGACATGATCAATGGGGTTTTGCTTGCCTTGCTGACGAGGTTCGGGTTCTGGATCTTCAGCGAAGGGGGTGAACTCTTGCTCCGGTTCCACCTCTACTCGACAAACAAAGAACGAAGTAGCAATCAATATGAATGCAATGCTCAAGCACATGATTGAATGGTAAAGCTTGAAGTATAAGTTTGGATGTGTGAGGCAATTCCATTTAAGTGGAATATATTGCATTTAGAATGCAAATTCAAACTCCACATTTGAATTCAACATTAACCAAGTTATATGTGATATAATTTCATCATTTTGAATCATCTTAAAATGTGTATGATATGCCTCTGATGTGTAAGTGAAATGTAGCATGTTGCCATGGTTCAAGTTGCAAAAATATTTGAATTGAATTTGATTTAATTCCATTTAAATCAAATAGCAAATGCTACTGATCACATTTTAAATTCAACTCAAACAGAGTTGAAATTTGCATATTTGGAAAGATAATTTTCTCCTGATCATTTTTCATATATTATTTGTCCAATTTGGAGTTAATATGAATTTTCTATGAATTTCCAAAGTTTGGGGTATTTTCTGGATTTTCTGGAATTATTTAAACCATTTTGCTTGTCTGGAAATTCAATTAAATGATTTACTGCGTCAGGCTGGCGTCAGGGGGGGCTGACATGTGGGGCCACCCTGTCAGTGGCTGGGTTAACTTAACCCGTGGGTTAAATTAATCCAGTGGCTTAATTAAGCCACTGGGCCCACTGGTCAGTGACCCAGGGGTCACTTAATTGGTGAAAACAGAGGGGGGCTTAGCACTGACTCGCCGGCGGCTAAACGCCGGCGGCCTGGCCACGGCGGCGCAGCACGGGAACACGATTCCGGCCACGGGAGGGGAAACGGAGGGCACCGGATTGCTCCTAGAGGTCGTCCGCGTCTTCTGGAGGCCTCGGGGGTCCACGGGAAACTCTCTGTAATGACGACGGCGACGACTCCGACGGCAGCAGAACCACGGCGAGGTCACAGTCATCGTTGTGGTGCATGGTTCGGGCTGATTTGTGGCGCGTTCGAGTGCTGGCACACGCGGAAGTCAAACACGTGCACTGGGGGTTCACGACAAGCACTGGAGCGAGGAGGACGACGACCATGGCGGCGAGGTGCTCGGGTTCCCATGGCGGATCCGGCTAGAGGAAGCAATCGAGGGGGAGAAATGAGGGGTTTCACTCGTAAGCTCACCCTGAATCCAGCAGAGGTGGTGGCGAGGTCTGGGGTGGCTCAACGGCGGCGTAAACGACGAAGTCCTCCACGGCGGCCGGCGGGAGCTCGAGGAAGATTCCGGTGTCTACGCGGGCTCCGGGCTCGATTCCTTCTGCAGTTTGACGAAGTCGACGACGACGAAGCGCTGGGACACCTTGGTTCAAGCTCTAGGGCACGGTGGCCGCAAGTTCTTGCGACGGCGAGCAGCGGCTGCTCTCGGAGAAGAAGGGGAAAACGAGGAGAGGAAGGGAGAGCACGAGAGAGGAGGGGAAAATGATTCACGGCTTCACGGCGGTTCTGCAGGACACGAGAAGATGGCACGGGGCGGCCTGGAACGTCCTGGGCGTCGAGGTGGCGTCCACGGCGTCGACGCCGCGCCACCGAGCTGCTTGGCAGCGCGGGGTGGAAGACGACAGGGGAGTTCGGGTGGGCTGGGCCGGCTGGAGAGGTGGGCCTCGCCTGAGGCAACAAGTAAGCCTTTTCTTTTTCTCTCTGTTTAATCTTTCCCATCTTTTTCTGTAATTTGTTTTGGCTCTGATAAAAATACCAAACCATTTTATTAAATGCTGAAATTTTTTACATGGCCTCATAATAATATGGACAAGCCACTCATAAACTTTCAACATTTTTAAAATTCAAATGATTTTAATTTTAAATCAAAAAGGGGTATTTCTTTAATTCCAAGGTACTGTTTGAATATTTGAAAAATCTCTGAGCATGGGGTGGGTCCCACATCACTTGATATGTGATCACACTCATTTATAAGACTTTTCAAAACTCTGACATGAATTTTTGGAAAAGATTTTTATCTGGCCTTTTGAATTAATTCATCTGGGGGGTGTTCCTTCTCCCATTTGGATTTTGAATTTGATTTCCAAGATTTCTTTTTGAAATTTTGACATGATGCAAAGGCACTAGCTAACCCTAGCACATACCTAACAGAGGGATCTGACAACTCGCCCCCACTCAAAAGAATCTCGTCCCGAGATTCAGAAGTCTGCGGGAGGAAGGAGGGGTACTCGGTAAGGAGACGGTCTTCTCTTTCCCACGTGGCTTCTCTTTCAGAGTGGTGTGACCATTGCACTTTCAGAAACCTAATCTTCTGACGACGAGTGACACGCTCTGCGGAATCAAGAACACGAACGGGGTATTCTCGATAAGAAACGTCATCTTGGAGATCAAGCGTTTCATGGTCGACTTCGCGGATGGGATCCTTGAAGCAACGCCTGAGTTGGGACACATGGAATACATCATGTACTCGGGAAAGGTGCGGGGGTAGTTCAAGTTGGTAGGCAACTTCTCCACGTTTAGCTAGAATGCGGAAAGGTCCGATGTAACGTGGGGCCAACTTGCCTTTGATACCGAAACGTTGGGTTCCCTTCAGAGGAGTAACCCGGAGGTAAGTCTTCTCATCCAGATTGTAGCTTTCTTGCCTATGATGACGATCATAGTAGCTTTTCTGACGAGACTGGGCTGCTTTCAATTGATCACGAACAATGTGAACTTGCTCTTCTGCTTCCTTGATCATGTCCGGTCCAAAGAATTGTCTTTCACCGGTTTCAGACCAGTTTAGTGGTGTTCGACATCGTCGTCCATATAGGAGTTCAAAAGGAGCCATGTTCAGACTAGATTGAAAACTATTGTTATAAGCAAATTCGGCAAATGGAAGAGAATTCTCCCAATTCTTTCCGAATGAGATAACACAAGCTCTGAGCATGTCTTCAAGAATTTGGTTAACCCTTTCGACTTGACCACTAGACTGAGGATGGAAAGCCGTACTAAAGGAGAGATGAGTTCCCAAAGCACGTTGGAAGCTTCCCCAAAATCTAGAGGTGAAAAGGCTACCGCGATCAGAATTGATTTCGAACGGAACACCGTGAAGTGATACAATTCTGGAGATGTACAAGTCTGCTAACTGACTAGCAGTTATAGACTCGCGAACCGGAAGGAAGTGAGCAACTTCGGAAAGCCTATCTATGACAACGAAGATGGCATTGTTTCCTTTCTGGGTTCTTGGAAAGCCGGTGATGAAGTCCATACCGACTTTGTCCCATTTCCACTCAGGAATGGACAAAGGTTGAAGTGTACCAGCAGGTCTTTGATGTTCTGCCTTAATGCGACGACAAACATCACATTCGGCAACAAATTGAGCAATGTCTGTCTTCATCCTAGTCCACCAAAATCTCTGGCGTAGATCTCGGTACATTTTCGTGCTACCGGGATGAATTGAGAGGGGTATGTCATGGGCTTCCTTGAGGATGAGTTGCCTTAGTTCCCTATTCTTAGGTACTACTAAACGATTTTCAAAGAATACCGTTCCTTTGCTATCTGTGGAGAAACATTTAGCAACTCCGCTAGCAATGTTCTCCTTGATCCGGCGAACACCTCGTGCACGCCTTTGGGCAACTATGATTTGATCCTCAAGAATTGGTTTCGCCACCAAGGTTGAAAGATAGCCATGCGGAACAATTTCAAGGTTGAGCTTGCGAAAGTCCTCATGAAGAAGTGGTTGATACTGCTGTAACATGAGGTTGTTACAGTACGACTTACGACTTAGTGCATCAGCCATGACATTGGCCTTGCCTGGGGTGTAAGAAATTGCTACGTCGTAATCTTTTATCAACTCAATCCAGCGTCTTTGCCTGAGATTAAGATCTGGCTGGGTGAAAATATACTTGAGGCTTTGGTGGTCGGAATAAATCTCACAACGATTACCAAGGAGGTAATGTCGCCAAGTTGTTAGGGCATGAACTACGGCAGTGAGTTCAAGGTCATGGGTAGGATAGTTCTCTTCATGTGGCCGCAATTGGCGTGAAGCATAAGCTACCACATGTCGATCTTGCAGAAGTATGCATCCTAACCCTTGCCGTGATGCATCACAATAGATCTCGAAATCCCTTTTGGTGTCTGGAGGTGCAAGTACGGGTGCGGAAGTCAATCTTCTTTTTAGCTCTTGAAAGCTTTCCTCGCACTTGGAAGTCCATTGGAATTTCTTATCTTTCTTGAGGAGTTCAGTTAGAGGCTTTGCAACTTTAGAAATGTTCTCGACGAAGCGACGGCAATAGCTGGCTAGGCCAAGAAAACTCCTAACTTGCTTAACCGATTCAGGTGGAGTCCAGTCAAGGACGGCCTGAACTCTCTCGGGATTCACAGCAATGCCTTTTGCAGAAATCACGTGGCCTAAATAGGTCACTTCTGGTAGCCAAAATTCACACTTGGAGAATTTAGCGTACAGGCGATGCTCTCTAAGTTTCATCAATACCAGCCTTAAGTGTTTGGCATGATCTTCTTCGTTCTTCGAGTAGATGAGAATATCATCGAGATAAACCAAAACAAATTTATCTAGGTACTCCATGAAGATCGAATTCATCAAGCGTGAAAATGTGGCGGGGGCATTGGTTAAACCAAAGGACATGACGGTGTACTCGTAAAGACCATAACGAGTAGTAAAAGACGTTTTGGGAATGTCCTCGTTTCGGATTCGGATCTGATGATAACCTAATCTCAAATCCATCTTAGAGAAGACGGAGGATCCTGCAAGTTGATCATAAAGATCATTGATCCTGGGCAGTGGGTATTTGTTCTTTATCGTCGCTAAATTTAGCGGGCGATAATCTACGCACATCCTTTCTGTTCCATCTTTCTTCTTTACGAACAGAACGGGGCAACCCCATGGCGATGAGCTAGGGCAGATGAAGCCTTTTGCCAACGAAGCATCAAGTTGGGTTTTTAGCTCAGCTAAATCATGTGGGGCCATTTTATATGGGCGTTTGGAAATTGGTGCGGTTCCTGGAACAAGATCCACTATAAATTCTACACATCTGTCAGGTGGCATGCCCGGCAGTTCTTCAGGAAAGACATCCGGGAAGTCACGAACCACCGGAATATCTTCAAGTTCGGGAAGGGGGAGTACATTCAAAGAATGCACTTGGTTTCTTGTTCTGGGTGAGGTATAGTTAACGGTTGTGCCTGAAGGGTGGGTGAGTTTCACGGATTTGCCTTTGCAATCCAGATAGGCATTCTGCCTTGATAGCCAATCAATGCCAAGGATGACATCAATGTCTGAAGACTTGAGGGCTATGAGTGAAGCAAGGAATACTAAACCCTCAATTGCAATTTGGTTACCATGGCTTACTCTATTAGTTTGCCATCTTGACCCTGGAGTTTGAATAACCATCGGGGTGGACAATTCAACAAAGGGTAACTCATGACGAAGTGCATAACTTTCCGACATGAATGAATGAGATGCTCCTGGGTCGAAAAGAACGGAAGTAGGAACAAAATTGACTGGGAGCGTACCAAGAATGACGTCAGTGGTGTCGTCAGTCTCTTCAGCGGCAACCTGGTTCAGACGTCCACGAGTGGCGGGAGGAGCGGGTTTGGCGGTGTAGACCTTCTGGGGTGGCTTGCCACGACCATTGTTGTTGTTGTTGCCTCCGGCACGTGGTGGAGCATTCAGGTGCTGGATCTGGTTCTGGGGGCACTCGCGAGAGTAGTGGCCTGCCTGACCACACTTGTAGCAAGCTCCGAAAACAGTGCGTGGAGCTGGGTGGTTTGGTGGAGCTGGGTGGAACTGGGTGGGTGGACGAGGCGCCACATAGGATGGCCTCGGGGGGTTGTTCTGGCGGAACATGCTATTGGGGATCCAAATCTTGCGCTTCTGGGAGCCAGAACTGGATGAACTATCATCTCTAGGGTGTTTGCGGAAATCGTTGGGGGTGTTCATGTCCTCTGCCTTGATGGCCTTGTTGACAAGGACCTGGAATGTGGCAAAGTCGTGAAGGTTGAGCTCGCGACGGAGTCCACTGTTGAGGCCACGACGGAACCTCTCTTGTTTCTTGGAGTCGGTGGAGACTTCTTCGGTTGCATAACGAGCAAGTCGGTTGAACTCACGACTAAACTCGTCCACGGTTCTTCTGCCTTGAGTGAGGTTACAGAATTCCTCACGTTTGCGGTCCATAAGACCCTTGGGGATGTGGTGCTCGCGGAAGGACGTGCAGAACTCCTCCCAAGATGCAGGTGGTCCAACGGGACGCATATTCAGAAAATTCTCCCACCAAGAGCTTGCTGCACCTTCAAGGTGATAGGTGGCATAATTGACCTTGTCGCCATCTGCAACATGGCCTGCTTGGAGCTTCCTCTCGATGCTGCGGAGCCAGTCATCGGCGTCAAGGGGCTCGGTGGAGTAACTGAAAACCGGGGGATGAAGCCGGATGAAGTCGTTCAGAGACACCAGCTCATTGCGCTGCTGAGTGGTGTTGTGTGCGATGACTTCCAGCAGGTGGTGAGAGTCACGGCGGTTCCTCTCGACCTCCATCAGAACTTGGGCCATCGTGGGTGGGGGTGGAAGGTTGTCTTCCTCCTGGTTGTTCCCACGACCTTGGTTACGACCAATCTGGCCACGTGTACCTTGAGACATCTTGAAGGTGAAAAATCCAAAGTCAAACAGAGTTGATTTCAAGAGTCTAATCAAGGTATTGAAGTACTGGAAGGATTACAGAGCAAAGGAAGTAATCATCTTGACAACAAGGTGATAAAAGCATACAAGCCATATATTCACAAGCTGTCATACAAACCATACATCATTTTAGTACAAGCACTAAGCTAATACAAACGTGATGAAGATGATACATCCTTCAGAGGCACTCTGACTTCCTATACATTATTTATCTAAGCCTCTGGAACTTAGACACCTTGCATACAATACTTAAGATACTACTACATCCTCACTAAGTAAGAACACAGGCGGTCTCACTCATCTCCATCTCCATAGTAATCCTCGTAAAAGTTACCCGCGTATCCCGGTAGCTGGAGGTGACCATCGGAAAACACGGAGGCTTGTGGACCCTGATATCCATTTGGGCAAGGATGGGGCCTAGGTCCCGTGTAGGGTGGAAGCAAAGGACCACGAGGTGGAAAAATTCCTCCAATCTTGGGCCAAGCAACTCGAGAAGGCATCTGGGTCCTCACTGGATAGATCGCATCATACTCAACTGATCCCACGCTCACAAAGGGTGCCAAGAGCGTCAGTGCTCGGTACAGACGAACACGAGTAGCGTGGAGCTCAAAACGGAGAGCACGTGCATCACGATCTCTGTCACTAGCAAACCTAGCAGTCACCTGAAGTGCTGGATCCTCTGCAGAGTGATCTGAGTAGAGTCCGGTGTAATATCCCTCTTCTCCTGGAAGTGCAGCAGGGATATAGCGGAATGAAGTCTCTCTCAGCAGGGTGTGCTCCTCTCTCAGCAGTGTGATACATGAGTATGCAGCATCCTGCACAGCCATGTTCTCGGTAACGCCGATGCCATGTCCAAAGTGGATAGGCTGGGTGACTCCAATGTGGTGCGGGTAGATCCGGACAATGCAGTGGAACTGCGTCTGGTTGAAGTCGTGGAACTGCTCCTCGATGGTGTACTCAGGGTACCATCGATATCCCACGTAGGACATCATCTCGATCAACGTGGCGGGATGGCCACGCACACCGAGGCACCTGGTCAAACGAACAATCTGCCGAGGGGGAAGATCTGCCATCTGAAACAGAAAGGAGTTTGCAAATGCATCAGATTATGAGATAAACCTGGAATGACTCGGACAGCATAACGGCTGTAATTGTAAGAAATGACAATTTCTTTCAATCATGAAAAACAGCACTTACATAATACGATGTAAGAAATCAGCATTATAACAATGCTAGGAAAACCTGACACAACTTTCCTATGGCTATAAGGAAGCAATCAACGAGATGTGCTAAACAGACAGAGGAGAGCCTAGTCCTATCTTCCCGTAGAACAAGATGAGGGTGACTCAGAACTCAGAACGAAGGGGGTAAGGAGAAAAATGAAGCCTTACGTTGTTCCCATATATACCCAGAGTAACTATATAACTATAGCAAGCTAGACTCAACTTCGGCCAAGGCTACTAGTCCTACAGTCAGTCCTGCTCTGATACCAAGTCTGTCGGGACCCGGGGTTAGCGTATGAAAGTACAGTTAAGACATAGTCATATGGAGAGCCGAGAACCGCACCCACTTGTCTAAGCAGGCAAGGCCAAGCACTGAACATTCTCGGAAAGCATCGTACATGAGGGGCATCCCATCCAGGCCGGATGATCAACTGTGATGGGTCCTCATCGTCCGCACACAAGTCTAATGATATGGGTGGTGAACTCCCATATTCAAAGACAAGTCGCCTCAACCATACTATCGACTATCTCAAAACTCTTACATAGACTTACTCCAGCCCGATCACTTAGTCGGGGTCTAGGGCGGGCTCGATCATACCACAAAGTGTGCACGAGACGGAGTCTCGGACAATCGCATCGCGATGCCCCAAGCTGCGCACATCTAAGGGCCACTTGGTGTATAAAAGAACGCCGGCCAGATCAAAACTAAGGTCTCAAAAACCCATACTAAGACATGCATGTTATAGACATACACGCAGCACACATGCCTTGTATGAATAGCAGGTACCATTGCAATTCTCTACAAAGTGTACATTTTATTTATAACTCTTATAGAGTACACACAGAGATCACATACATGTGATCCAACATTACAACATAAAGCGGAAGCAAATTATGTCTGAGTACAGACAAGTTTAACAAATTGGCTTAAGAAGCCTTATTCAAACATAAAGCCCTCCACGAGGGAACCAGTCTGCTGACTGGGACTAGACTAGCTTAACTTCAGTCGTCCAGCTCGATGAAGAAGCCACCTTCGGGGTCAGTGGCGTCATCTAAAACATAGATTAAGCAAACGTGAGTACAAAGGCGTACTCAGCAAGACTTACATAGGAGCTATACTACTCATGCACATGTGTCAAGGTAAAAGGAGGTGGGGTTCACTTGCAGAAAATGCCAGCTTTGACTTGGCTAATCCTGAACTACGAGTACCAGACTTGAGGTAAGAAGCGTACACGAGTCCACTACTATCTCCAACCAATACACCACTATGGTGCCTTCCTCGACTTCCCCACGAGAAAACACACCATAGCACTCACACTTATCTTGGTGTATTTTAGAAGTATCCGGTTCAAGTTATCTAATAATCAAGCTAAGCTTTCCAAGTAGTCCATAACCGCGGACGCGGCTATTCGAATAGTTTTGTTAACCTTGCAAGGGTGTACCTCTACACACACATGATCATCATTTACCGCCTTTGATCTCGACACCATTCAAGGGGTGCCAGCGAGGATGCTCACCACAACTGTTGCCTCATAGCCTATCTAGTCCAAGAAAGCCGCCTACTTGGGTTGGTTACCACAATCGTGAACCCGGCCGGTTTACCGAAGTGGAACCAAGCGATGTGTGCGTGGTGCATAAGCTGGTCTCGGTTGAGCCGTTCTCTCACTTAGCATCCAGGCCACAAGCCTACCAGAACTCCGAACTACTGCGACTTCTGGACATTGAAAGGGATGAGTTAATAGGTTGAGAGGGGTCAGTGAGCCCAATGTGTGGTTGTACTCTTCATCTTGGATCACCAAACAAGAACTCGGACTTAGGGCGGTGTTCAACGAGACAACCCACCGTGTACTCCTACACAGCCTCTCATCGTTCACCTTGTATTAGGGTCGATTCACCAACACTTTTCTACCATCATCAACATGATCACTCCCATCCCGACTCACATCACAGTAACAACATGGTATCATACTAAGCATGCAATAAGCAGTAACATTGCAGGGGCCACATGATATCAGTCAACTCCTACAGTTGCTAGGATTGTGGTTTGCTTACTACTGTGACAAAATGATAGGTCATGCAAAGGAATGGGTTCATCTATGCGGTAGAAACGAAGCATGGTGATCATCCTAAACAATGCATAAGCGAGACATGAGAGGGAAGTGGGATTTTATCGACATGATCAATGGGGTTTTGCTTGCCTTGCTGACGAGGTTCGGGTTCTGGATCTTCAGCGAAGGGGGTGACCTCTTGCTCCGGTTCCACCTCTACTCGACAAACAAAGCACGAAGTAGCAATCAATATGAATGCAATGCTCAAGCACATGATTGAATGTTAAAGCTTGAAGTATAAGTTTGGATGTGTGAGGCAATTCCATTTAAGTGGAATATATTGCATTTAGAATGCAAATTCAAACTCCACATTTGAATTCAACATTAACCAAGTTATATGTGATATAGTTTCATCATTTTGAATCATCTTCAAATGTGTATGATATGCCTCTAATGTGTAAGTGAAATGTAGCATGTTGCCATGGTTCAAGTTGCAAAAATATTTGAATTGAATTTGATTTAATTCCATTTAAATCAAATAGCAAATGCTACTGATAACATTTTAAATTCAACTCAAACAGAGTTGAAAGTTGCATATTTGGAAAGATAATTTTCTCCTGATCATTTTTCATATATTATTTGTCCAATTTGGAGTTAATATGAATTTTCTATGAATTTCCAAAGTTTGGGGTATTTTCTGGATTTTCTGGAATTATTTAAACCATTTTGCTTTTCTGGAAATTCAATTAAATGATTTACTGCGTCAGGCTGACGTCAGGCTGGCGTCAGGGGGGGCTGACATGTGGGGCCACCCTGTCAGTGGCTGGGTTAACTTAACCCGTGGGTTAAATTAATCCAGTGGCTTAATTAAGCCACTGGGCCCACTGGTTAGTGACCCAGGGGTCACTTAATTGGTGAAAACAGGGGGGGGGGCTTAGCACTGACTCGCCGGCGGCTAAACGCCGAAGGCCTGGCCACGGCGGCGCAGCACGGGAACACGATTCCGGCCATGGGAGGGGAAACGGAGGGCACCGGATTGCTCCTGGAGGTCCTCCGCGTCTTCTGGAGACCTCGGGGGTCCACGGGAAGCTCTGTAACGACGACGGCGACGACTCCGACGGCAGCAGAACCACGACGAGGTCACAGTCATCGTTGTGGTGCATGGTTCGGGCTGATTTGTGGCGCGTTCGAGTGCTGGCACACGCGGAAGTCAAACACGTGCACTGGGGGTTCACGACAAGCACTGGAGCGAGGAGGACGACGACCATGGCGGCGAGGTGCTCGGGTTCCCATGGCGGATCCGGCTAGAGGAAGCAGTCGAGGGGGAGAAATGAGGGGTTTCACTCGTAAGCTCACCCTGAATCCAGCTGAGGTGGTGGCGAGGTCTGGGGTGGCTCAACGGCGGCGTAAACGACGAAGTCCTCCACGGCGGCCGGCGGGAGCTCGAGGAAGATTCCGGCGTCTACGCGGGCTCCGGGCTCGATTCCTTCTGCAGTTCGACGAAGTCGACGACGACGAAGCGCTGGGACACCCATGTTCAAGCTCTAGGGCACGGTGGCCGCGAGTTCTTGCGACGGCGAGCAGCGGCTGCTCTCGGAGAAGAAGGGGAAAACGAGGAGAGGAAGGGAGAGCACGAGAGAGGAGGGGAAAATGATTCACGGCTTCACGGCGGTTCTGCAGGACACGAGAAGATGGCACGGGGCGGCCTGGAACATCCTGGGCGTCGAGGTGGCGTCCACGGCGTCGACGCCGCGCCACCGAGCTGCTTGGCAACGCGGGGTGGAAGACGACAGGGGAGTTCGGGTGGGCTGGGCCGGCTGGAGAGGTGGGCCTCGCCTGAGGCAACAGGTAAGCCTTTTCTTTTTCTCTCTGTTTAATCTTTCCTTTCTTTTTCCGTAATTTGTTTTGGCTCTGATAAAAATACCAAACCATTTTATTAAATGCTGAAATTTTTTACATGGCCTCATAATAATATGGACAAGCCACTCATAAACTTTCAACATTTTTAAAATTCAAATGATTTGAATTTTAAATCAAAAAGGGGTATTTCTTTAATTCCAAGGTACTGTTTGAATATTTGAAAAATCTCTGAGCATGGGGTGGGTCCCACATCACTTGATATGTGATCACACTCATTTATAAGACTTTTCAAAACTCTAACATGAATTTTTGGAAAAGATTTTTATCTGGCCTTTTGAATTAATTCATCTGGGGGGTGTTCCTTCTCCCATTTGGATTTTGAATTTGATTTCCAAGATTTCTTTTTGAAATTTTGACATGATGCAAAGGCACTAGCTAACCCTAGCACATACCTAATAGAGGGATCTGACATCTGATGAGGAAAATCCTGCTGTTACCAAGGAACTCCTCAGGTTGAAAAACTTATTTGAAACAGGCATGTTCAAAAGTGTGCAAGGACACCAATATCTCTGTGATATCCTGAGGAAGGCTCTTCTTCACAGGAATCCCAGGAATGAGGGTGTTGGTTCCGAGAGAAAGATAAACCCTGATGGCACCTATTGGGAACCTGAGCAGTATCCTAAGACTGTTTGGCTTCTACCGAAGGAGAAACCCATTGACATTGCTAACCTTTCAGGTTTCGACTGCAAAATGAACAAATCCATTGTGGATGAATCACTTTATTCAGACTACAAACTCATTAAGGATGAACAGGGAAAAGTTACTGCTGAGTATGTAGGTACTCCACCGAAGAATGGCTTCTATAAGAGGAAGATATGGGTGCAGAAAGCACTTGTGGAAAAACTGCCTGCTAACCATACTATGCAGGGAAAGCCTTCGGTACCACCGAATCATTTCTATTATCTAGAGACGAGAAATGATCCACTGGTGCCCGAATCAAATGTTCCGCAGAAGCAATACTATCGTACTAGTCGTCATACGTATCGTCCTCATAATAATCATACTAAGATTGCATATGCTCATTCTTATCCTAACCGTTCGCAGAGGACTTACATTTATGGTGTGCTTGATGGTACACCGAAGCAATACACTCCTGTTCGCTTTAATATTGCTTCAACCAGTGCTTCAACATCTTCTCAGTCACCTGCTCGTTTGTGGGTGGTTAAGAAGAACTAATTCTTCTGCAGGGCTATGTCTCTGGTGGATCCGAACGGGTCAAGGACAGTGGTTGTACAAATCATATGACCGGAGACAAGGAGTTATTCACCGAAGAAAAACTATCTCAATCTTCTCAGAAGTACATTACCTTCGGCGATAACAACAAGGGTAAAGTGTTAGGTTTGGGTAAGGTTGCCATATCGAAAGATAAGCACATTGACAAGGTTATGCTAGTCCAATGTCTTGGATATAATCTTATGTCTATTTCGAAGTTATGCGATATGGGTATGCTTGTTCTATTTTCTGCTTCGCGTTGTGTTGTCTTTTCACAGGATGACTATACGTTTGTCTTCGAGGGTTACCGAAAAGGAGATTTATACATTGTTGATTTTTCTTCGGGCCCTGCTGTATCCACATGCTTAATGGCAAAAGCTTCATCTAGTTGGTTATGGCATCGAACACTCGGTCATGCAGGGATGAGAAATCTTCATAACTTAGTGAAGAAGAAGCATGTTATTGGCCTTAGCGAAGTAAAATTCGATAAGGATCGTCTCTGCAGTGCTTGTGAAGCTAGTAAAATCATGAAGAAACATCATTCAGCGAAGACTATCATGACTACCTGTCGGGACCCGGGGTCAGCGTATGTATTTCCAGTCACGATGCAATCACATGGAGAGCCGAGAACCGTACCCACTTGTCTAAGAAGACAAGGCCAAGCACAGAACATTCTCGGTAAGCATCGAACATGAAGGACATCCCATTTAGGCCGGATGATCAACTGAGATGGGTCCTCAACGTACGCTCACAAGTCTAAATGCTTATGGGTGGTGAATCCCATATTCATAGACAAGTCGCCTCAACCATGTTATCGATTGAATCCTAACTCTTACATAGAATTACTCCAGCCCGATCACTTAGTCGGGGTCTAGGGCGGGCTCGATCATACCACAAAGTGTGCACGTGATGGAGTCACGAGCAATCGCATCGCGATGCCCCAAGCTGCGCACATCTAAGGGCCACTTGGTGTATAAAAGAACGCCGGCCAGATCAAAACTAAGGTATCAAAAACCCATACTAAGACATGCATGTTATAGACATACACGCAGCACACATGCCTAGTATGAACAACAGGTATCATCACATAACTCTACAACGTGTATCTTTATTGACTTACACATAGAGCATACAAAGATCACATGTCTGTGATCAACATTACATTATACAACGGAAGCAAATTAGGTCTGAGTACAGACAACTTTAACAAATGGCTTAGAGAAGCCTTGTAAACATACATGCCCTTCCACGAGGGACCAGACTGCTGTCTGGAACTATACTACCAAGGTCAACGTCAAGCTTCACGAAGGCGACTCCATCGGGTCCGGGTTCTCATCTAAAAAATAGAATAAGCAAACGTGAGTACAAAGTCGTACTCAGCAAGACTTACATCAGAACTATACTACTCATGCTCAAGTATCAAGTTAAAGGAGGTGGGGTTCAACATGAAGAAGTGCCAGCTTTGACTTGGCTAGTCCTGTGCTACGAGTACCAGACTTGAGGTAAGAAGCGTACACGAGTCCACTACCAAGTCTCCAACCAATACACCACTATGGTTACTTCCTCGACTTCCCCACGAGGAAGCACGCAATAGCACTCACGCTTATCTTGCGATTTTTATAAGTATCCGTTCAAGTTGTCTATGATCAAGTAAAGGTCTCCAAGTACTCCATAACCGCGGACACGACTATTCGAATAGTTCATTAACTCTGCAGGGGTGTACATCTTCACACGCGTGTCATCGCTTATCGCCTCATTCTTGTCACCCTTCAAGCGGGTGTCGGACGTGGATGAAACCAAGGCACTACCCTCACATCACCTTCTCTAATCCAGGACTCGACTACCTGAGTTTGTCACCGCTCGAAAGTCCGGCCGGTTCCACAAAACAGACTCAGATAATGCAAGGGACCGAGACGCCACCTTTTACAGATGGTTTCACTGCCTCACAGGTCCACCTACATATCTATAGTTAGGTTAAATAGAAAGCCCGAATCTAGTGTGACTCCTGGACCGGATCGGGTACGTAAAGAGGCCAAACGGGGCTCCCATAAACCCTACATGTGGTCATACTCTTTGTCTTGGATCACAAAACAGGAACTCGGGGCCTAGGGCAGTGTTCAACGAGACAACCCACAGTGTACTCCTACACAGCCTCTCATCGTTCACCTTTGTTTAGGATGGATTCACCAACACGTTATCATCAGCATCACTGTGTTCATTCCATCCCGAATCACAATCATAACATCCTCATTGTATCACTAAGCAGCAAAAATTAGTAACATTTGCAGGGGCCACACGCTCATCATTCAACTCCTAAATCTGCTAGGATTGTGGTTTGCTTAATACGGTGACAAAATGATAGGTCATGCATCGGAATGGGTTCAACTATGCGAAAGAACGTGTCTCGGTGATCTCCTAAACATGCATAAGAGATACTGAGAGGGAAGTAGTATTTTATAGACATGATCAATGCGGTTTGCTTGCCTTGCCGACGATACACGGGTCTTATCGGTGTTCTTCTCCTTCGGGGGTGATCACCGTCTCGGAACGTCTGTCATCGGAGGCAATCATCAACAAGGGGGGATAACTTTGGAAGTAAAATGCACATACACATGATAAGGTTGTCCATGATGTGAATGGTACTGGTTTGTAGCATATTCATCTTAATTGAAGTATATTGCATTTGAAATGCAAATTCAAACTCCAAATTCAAATTCAAATTAAGCCATATACACATTTGCTACTGCTTACCCATTTTTAAATGGGAAAACATAAAAAGAAATTGCATATTCTTAATACTTGCATTTTTCTGATAATTTTTCATATATTATATGTCCAATTTGGAGTTCATATGAATTTTCTATGATTTTTGGAAGTTTATATTATTTTTTGGAATTTCTGAATTCTTTTAATCCAACTACTGCGTCAGCACTGCATCAGCATGGCGTCAGCAGGGGGCTGACCAGTGGGGCCATGCTGTTAGTGGCTATGGGATTAATCCCGTGGTTTAAATTAAAACACGTTTAATTAGAGGGACTGGGGGCCCACTGTCATAGTCTCCAAGGGGGATTAGCACGTGATTAAGGTCTAAGTGCCCGGCGGCTTGACGCCGGTGGCACTAGCCACGGCGGCGCTCGCCGGAAAGGGCCTTCCGGCCACGGGAGGGCATGGGGGCAGTCACAATCGAGCCTACGCACTCGCGCGCGTCGACTGGGGTGGGTGGTCTGCCACGGGGCGGCCTGAGGGCTCGACGGCGAGAACTTCCGCGGCGGCCGGAGCTCGGGTTCGACAGGAACGACGACGGGAACACGGGAACGGGCACGGTTAGGGGGCAAAGCTGCGCAAGCTCACCCGGAGCTCGAAGGAGGGGTCGAGGAGGCCGTTGGAGCAGAGGAGACGGCGAATTTGGCTATGGCGTGCCGACGTCCGTGGCGGAGAAACCCGATGCCGGCGTCGTCCTCAGGGCCCCTTGGGCCGAATTGACGCTGCTGGTCGATGGAGTCGTCGTTGGGGAGTCCACTGGACAACACGGCGGCACGGGGGAGGTACGGTGGCCACGCGGGCGCACAACGGCGGCCGGTGGCGAGCTACGGGTGGTGCGCGAATCCGGCTAGGGAGAGAGGGAGAGCAAGCGGAGAGGGGGGAGGAATGGAGGAGGCGTCCAGGGCCTTCTCCAGGCGAGGAGATGAGGACGGAGGAAGCAGGAGGTGGCCGTGGGCGTCGCCGGCATGCATGCCACGCAGTGGCGTGCTCGGGCGTCCAGGGAAGAAGACGAGGCTGCCCTTGGTGGGCTGGGCTTGGCTTCTGCTAGTTGGGCCCAAGCCAGGTAGGCCTCTTTTCTGTTTTTTCTTCTTCTTTTCTTTTCTGTTATTTTGTTTTGCCTAGAATTTAATAGCTAGGCATTTTAGTAAAATGCCCAAACATTTTTATAAATCCTAGGTGACCAGTAGCAAGTCACTTCTGGAATTTGAGCATTTTTCAAATTCAAAACATTTGAATTTCGAATCAAATAGGGGTCAAATTTAATTTCCAGGGCACATTTTGAAATTTTGAATATTCCATGGGCATGGGAATGAACCCAAACCACTTTTAAAATGATCACCATCATTTATAGGAATTTTCCAAATATTCAAATGATTTTTGGAAAAAGATTTTTATCTGGCCACTTGAATTAATTTCTCAGGGCTTTCTGCTACCCCATTTTTGAATTTCATTTGAAAATTTTGCATGATGCAAAGGGCACAAACAAACCCTAGCACTTATCCTAGTTGGGGTTCTGACAACTCGCCCCCACTCAAAAGAATCTCGTCCCGAGATTCAGAAGTCGTCGGGAGGAAGGTGGGGTACTCGGCACGGAGGCAGTCTTCTCTTTACCATGTTGCTTCTTTCTCGGAGTGATGTGACCATTGCACTTTGAGAAACCTGATCTTCTGACGACGAGTGACGCGCTCTGCTGAATCAAGAATACGAACAGGGTACTCTCGATAAGAAAGGTCATCTTGGAGATCAAGCATTTCATGGTCGACTTCGCGGATGGGGTCCTTGAAGCAATGCCTGAGTTGTGACACATGGAATACATCATGTACTCGTAAAAGGTGCGGGGGTAGTTCAAGTTGGTAGGCAACTTCTCCATGTTTAGCGAGAATGCGGAAAGGTCCGATGTAACGTGGGGCCAACTTGCCTTTGATACCGAATCGTTGGGTACCCTTCAGAGGAGTAACCCGAAGGTAAGCCTTCTCATTAAGATTGTAGCTCTCCTCTCTATGATGACGATCATAGTAGCTTTTCTGACGAGACTGAGCGGCTTTCAAACGATCACGAACAATCCGAACTTGCTCTTCTGCTTCCTTGATCATATCCGGTCCAAAGAGTTGTCTTTCACCGGTTTCCGACCAGTTTATGGGTGTTCGACATCGTCGGCCATAGAGGAATTCAAAAGGAGCCATGTTCAGACTAGATTGAAAACTATTGTTATAAGCAAATTCGGCAAATGGAAGAGATTTCTCCCAATTCTTTCCGAATGAGATAACACAAGCTCTGAGCATGTCTTCCAAGATTTGATTAACCCTTTCAACTTGACCGCTAGATTGAGGGTGGAAAGCTGTGCTAAAGGAGAGATGAGTTCCCATAGCATTCTGAAAACTTTCCCAAAATCTAGAGGTAAAAAGGCTACCACGATCAGAATTGATTTCCAAAGGAACACCATGAAGAGACAAAATTCTAGAGACATACAAGTCCGCCAACTGACTAGCAATTATAGACTCGCGAACTGGAAGAAAGTGAGCAAATTTGGAAAGTCGGTCAATGACAACGAAGATGGCATCATTTCCTTTGTGGGTTTTTGGAAAGCCGGTGATGAAGTCCATAACGACCTTGTCCCATTTCCACTCGGGAATAGCCAATGGATAAAGAGTACCAGTAGGTCTTTGGTGTTCTGCCTTAATGCGACGACAAACATCACATTCGGCAACAAATTGTGCAATGTCTCTCTCCTTCCGGATCCACCAAAATCTCTGGCATAGATCTCGGTACATTTTTGTGCTACCGGGATGAAATGAGAGCGGAGTGTCATGAGCTTCCTTAAGGATCAGCTGCTTTAGGTCTTCATTTTCAGGAACTACTAAATGATTTTTAAAGAATATCGTTCCTTGATCATTTGCAGAGAAACATTTAGCAACTCCGCTAACAATGTTCTGCTTGATCTCTTGAATACTACTATCTTGTTTCTGGGCGGCTATGATTTGATCCTCAAGGGTTGGTTTCGCCACCAAGGTAGAAAGAAATCCATGAGTAACTATCTCAAGATTGAGCTTGCGAAATTCCTCATGAAGAAGTGGTTGATATTGTTGCAACATGAGGTTGTTACAATACGACTTACGACTTAGTGCATCAGCCATGACATTGGCTTTGCCTGGGGTGTAAGAAATTCCTAAGTCATAATCTTTTATCAACTCTATCCAGCGTCTTTGCCTGAGATTAAGATCTGGCTGGGTGAATATGTATTTGAGGCTTTGGTGGTCGGAATAGATCTCACAACGATTACCAAGGAGGTAATGTCGCCAAGTACAAGATCATGGGTTGGATAGTTCTCTTCATGTGGCCGCAACTGGCGTGAAGCGTAAGCTACCACATGTCTATCTTGCATAAGTATGCATCCTAACCCTTGCCGTGAAGCGTCACAATAGATCTCGAAATCCCTTTTGGTGTCTGGAGGTGCAAGTACGGGTGCAGAAGTCAATCTTGTTTTTAGCTCTTGAAAGCTTTCCTCGCACTTGGGGGTCCATTGGAATTTCTTATCTTTCTTGAGGAGTTCAGTAAGAGGCGTTGCAACTTTGGAGAAGTTCTCAACGAAGCGGCGACAATAGCCAACTAGGCCGAGAAAACTCCTGACTTGCTTAACCGATTCAGGTGGAGTCCAGTCAAGGACGGCCTGAACTCTCTCGGGATTGACTGCAACACCTTTCGCAGAAATCACGTGGCCTAAGTAGGTCACTTCTGGTAGCCAAAATTCACACTTGGAGAACTTGGCATAAAGGCGGTGCTCTCTAAGTTTCATCAATACCAACCTAAGATGTTCTGCGTGCTCGTCTTCGTTCTTCGAGTAGATGAGAATGTCATCAAGATAAACCACAACAAATTTATCTAGATACTCCATGAAGATCGAATTCATTAAGCGCGAGAATATGGCGGGGGCATTGGTTAAACCGAAGGACATGACGGTGTACTCGTAAAGACCATAACGAGTAGTGAAAGCCGTTTTGGGAATGTCCTCGTTTCGGATTTTGATTTGATGATAGCCTAATCTCAAATCCATCTTGGAGAAGACCGAGGATCCTGCAAGTTGATCATAAAGATCATTGATCCTGGGCAGTGGGTACTTGTTCTTTATCGTCGCTAGATTTAGCGGGCGTTAGTCTACGCACATCCTTTCTGTTCCATTTTTCTTCGTTACGAATAGAACGGGGCAACCCCATGGCGATGAGCTAGGGCGGATGAAGCCTTTTTCCAACGAAGCATCAAGTTGGGTTTTTAGCTCAGCTAACTCATGTGGGGCCATTCTATATGGGCGTCTGGAAATTGGGGTTGTGCCTGGTATAAGATCCACTATGAATTCTACACACCTGTCGGGTGGCATCCCCGGCAGCTCTTCGGGAAAGACATCCGGGAAGTCACGAACCACCGGAATATCTTCAAGGTCAGGAAGGGGAAGCACATTCAAAGTATGCATCTGGATTCTAGAGCTTGGTGATGTGTAGTCAATTGTCTAGCCTGAAGGATGGGTGAGTTTAACTGATTTGGCTTTACAATCAAGGACATCATTCTGCCTTGATAACCAATCCATTCCTAGGATGACATCAATGTTTGAAGACTTGAGGGCTATAAGAGAAGCAAGGAATACTAAACCCTCAATTGCAATTTGATTGCCATGGCTTACTCTATTAGTTTGCCATTTGGAACCAGGAGTTTGAATGATCATTGGAGAAAACATTTCTTCAAAAGGAAATTCATGACGAAGTGCATAACTCTCCGACATGAATGAATGAGATGCTCCTGGATTGAAAAGAACGGAGGCGGGAACATGATTGACTGGGAGTGTACCAAGGATGACGTCAGAAGTAGCAATGGTGTCCTCAACTGAGATTTGATTCACAAATCCACTACTAGTGGCTGAAGGCTTTGCTGGAAAGGTTTTGGTGGTTGGTTTCTTTGGAGGCTTGTGACTAGGTCGACGTGGTGTCACCAACACTGTAGGGCATTGTCGGAAGTAATGGCCTGTCAGACCACACGTGAAACACATCCTGCCTGAATTGCTGGGAGTAGGATTACTTGATTGCACACCATCATTCCTGGGAGGAACAATGTGTTGAGGTGGATGGCATATATTGGATGGTGGCCTCTGAAGAAAGTTTTGAGGTATGGCACCAGTTGGAATCCATATTCGGCGTTTCTGAGGGGCTGAACTTGAAGAAGGAGCAAGCTCAAGATCATGCTTGCGAGACTCTTCGAACACTTCATTGCCATGCTTAGCTCTGAAGGATCTTTTGACTAAATCCTCAAAGGTGGCAAATTCAAGGAGGTTGAGATCATGGCGAAGGATGGGACTAAGTCCCTTACGGAACCTTGCCTGCTTTCTGGCATCGGTGGTGATCTCATCTTGGGCATAACGAGCAAGACGGTTGAACTCTCTCACATACTCATGAATGGACATCTCTCCTTGACTCAGATTGCAGAACTCTTCCTTCTTGCGCTCCATTAGCTCACCCAAAAGGTGGTACCCTCGAAAGGCATCACAGAACTCCTGCCAAGTCACTAGGTGACCATCAGGCTGCATCGCAACATAGTTCTCCCACCATTCAGCAGCAGCACCTTCCAGAAAGTATGCCGCGAATATAACTCGATCATCGGGAGCAACATGTGCTGTGTCAAGCTTACGCTCGATGGAACGGAGCCAATCATCAGCGTCAAGTGGCTCAGAAGAACATCAGAATACCGGTGGCTTGAGGAGGATGAAGTCCTGATTGCTCACAACCACATTGCAATGGCGTGAGGTATTCTGCTCGATGAGCTCCAGAAGGCGTGTTTGATTACGTTGATTCTTCTCAGCTTCCATCATGATTTCCTCCGCAGAAGGCGGTGGTGGAGGTGCATCATCATTTCGATTCCGAACACGGTCTCGATTGCGACGAACAGCACTACGATTTCCACCTGACATCCCGTGTGATAAAAATCAACAATCAGAACAGGTTGTAGGATGGAATCAAAGACAAGAAGGACATGATGAAGGCGGAAAAGATTGTAATGCGAAGGCAATGACTCAAAGAAACACGGAGCAAATTGGGCAGCATAACGGCTACACTGGGATGGAAAATTAAACAACCTTGAGGAGATTGGACAAAACTTCCTCAAGGAACTCAAAACACGGAGACTCTGGACGACCACAACAATCCTACGGCTACAAGGTAGCACTCAGCGAGATGTTCTAGTAAGACATAGATGAGCCTAGTCCTATCATCCCGTAGAAAAGATAAGGGTGACTCAGAACTCAGATCGATGAGGGTAAGGTGAAAAAGAAGCCTTACGTTGTTCCATTTATACCCAAGTAACTATATAACTATAGAATGCTAGACTTGACTTTGACCAAGGGTTGAATAATCCTACAGACAGTCCTGCTCTGATACCAAGTCTGTCGGGACCCGGGGTCAGCGTATGTAATTCCAGTCACGATGCAATCACATGGAGAGCCAAGAACCGTACCCACTTGTCTAAGAAGACAAGGCCAAGCACAGAACGTTCTCGGTAAGCATCGAACGTGAAGGGCATCCCATTCAGGCCGGATGATCAACTGAGATGGGTCCTCAACGTCTGCTCACAAGTCTAAATGCTTATGGGTGGTGAATCCCATATTCATAGACAAGTCTCCTCAACCATATTATCGATTGAATCCTAACTCTTACATAGACTTACTCCAGCCCGATCACTTAGTCGGGGTCTAGGGCGGGCTCGATCATACCACAAAGTGTGCATGTGATGGAGTCACGAGCAATCGCATCGCGATGCCCCAAGCTGCGCACATCTAAGGGCCACTAGGTGTATAAAAGACCGCCAGCCAGATCACAACTAAGGTCTCGAAAACCCATACTAAGACATGCATGTTATAGACATACACGCAGCACACATGCCTAGTATGAACAGCAGGTATCATCACATAACTCTACAACGTGTATCTTGATTGACTTACACATAGAGCATACAAAGATCACATGTCTGTGATCAACATTACATTATACAATGGAAGCAAATTAGGTCTGAGTACAGACAACTTTAACAAATGGCTTAGAGAAGCCTTGTAAACATACATGCCCTTCCACGAGGGACCAGACTGCTGTCTGGAACTATACTACCAAGGTCAACGTCAAGCTTCACGAAGGCGACTCCATCGGGTCCGGGTTCTCATCTAAAACATAGAATAAGCAAACGTGAGTACAAAGTCGTACTCAGCAAGACTTACATCAGAACTATACTACTCATGCTCAAGTATCAAGGTAAAGGAGGTGGGGTTCAACATGCAGAGTGCCAGCTTTGACTTGGCTAGTCCTGTGCTACGAGTACTAGACTTGAGGTAAGAAGCGTACACGAGTCCACTACCAAGTCACCAACCAATACACCACTATGGTTACTTCCTCGACTTCCCCACGAGGAAGCACGCCATAGCACTCACGCTTATCTTGCGATTTTTATAAGTATCCGTTCAAGTTGTCTATGATCAAGTAAAGGTCTCCAAGTAGTCCATAACCGCGGACACGGCTATTCGAATAGTTCATTAACCCTGCAGGGGTGTACATCTTCACACGCGTGTCATCTCTTATCGCCTCATTCTTGTCACCCTTCAAGCGGGTGTCGGACGTGGATGAAACCAAGGCACTACCCTCACATCACCTCCTCTTTCCAGGAGTCGACTACCTGAGTTTGTCACCGCTCGAGAGTCCGGACGGTTCCACGAAACAGACTCAAATAATGCAAGGGACCGAGACGCCACCTTTGATAGATGGTTTCACTGCCTCATAGGTCCACCTACATATCTATAGTTAGGTCAAATGGAAAGCCCGAATCTAGTGTGACTCCTGGACCGGATCGGGTACGTAAAGAGGCCAAACGGGGCTCCCATAAACCCTACATGTGGTCATACTCTTTGTCTTGGATCAGAAAACATGAATTCGAGGCCTAGGGGAGTGTTCAACGAGACAACCCACTGTGTACTCCTACACAACCTCTCATCGTTCACCTTTGTTTAGGATGGATTCACCAACACGTTATCATCAGCATCACTGTGTTCATTCCATCCCGACTCACAATCATAACATCCTCATTGTATCACTAAGCAGCAAAAAGCAGTAACATTTGCAGGGGCCACATGCTCATCATTCAACTCCTAAATCTGCTAGGATTGTGGTTTGCTTAATACGGTGACAAAATGATAGGTCATGCATCGGAATGGGTTCAACTATGCGAAAGAACGTGTCTCGGTGATCTCCTAAACATGCATAAGCGATACTGAGAGGGAAGTAGGATTTTATAGACATGATCAATGGGGTTTGCTTTCCTTTCTGACGGTACACGGGCCTTATCGGTGTTCTTATCCTTCGGGGGTGATCACCGTCTCGGAACGTCTGTCATCGGAGGCAATCATCAACAAGGGGGGACAACTTCGGAAGTAAAATGCACATACACATGATAAGGTTGTCCATGATGTGAATGGTACTGGTTTGTAGCATATTCATCTTAATTGAAGTATATTTCATTTGAAATGCAAATTCAAACTCCAAATTCAAATTCAAATTAAGCCATATACACATTTTCTAATGTTAACCCATTTTTAAATGGTCAAACATAAAAACAAATTTCATATTCTGAATCCTTGCATTTTTCTGATAATTTTTCATATATTATATGTCCAATTTGGAGTTCATATGAATTTTCTATGATTTTTGGAAGTTTATACTATTTTCTGGAATTTCTGAATTCTTTTAATTCTTTTAATCCAACTACTGCGTCAGCACTGCATCAGCATGGCGTCAGCAGGGGGCTGACCAGTGGGGCCATGCTGTCAGTGGCTCGGGGATTAATCCCGTGGTTTAAATTAAAACACGGTTAATTAGACTGGGGGCCCACTGTCATAGACTCCAGGGGGATTAGACGTGATTAAGGTCTAAGTGCCCGGCGGCTTGATGCCGGTGGCACTGGCCACGGCGGCGCTCGCCGGAAAGGGCCTTCCGGCCACGGGAGGGCACGGGGGCAGTCCCAATCGAGCCAACGCACTCGCGCGCGTCGACTGGGGTGGGTGGTCTGCCACAGGGCGGCCTGAGGGCTCAACGGCGAGCACTTCCGCGGCGGCCGGAGCTCGGGTTCGACGGGAACGACGACGGGAACACGGGAACGGGCACGGTTAGGGGGGAAAGCTGCGCAAGCTCACCCTGAGCTCGAATGCGGGGTCGAGGAGGTCGTTGGTGCAGAGGAGACGACGAATTTGGCTATGGCGTGCCGACGGCCATGGCAGAGAAACCCGATGCCGGCGTCGTCCTCGGGGCCCCTTGGGTCGAATTGACGCTGCTGGTCGATGGAGTCGTCGCTGGGGAGTTCTCTGGACAACACGGTGGCACGGGGGAGGCATGGTGGCCACGCGGGCGCACAACGGCGGTCAGCGGCGAGCTACGGGTGGTGCGCGAATCCGGCTAGGGAGAGAGGGAGAGCAAGCGGAGAAAGGGGAGGAATGGAGGAGGCGTCCAGGGCCTTCTCCAGGCGAGGAGATGAGGACGGGGGAAGCAGGAGGTGGCCGTGGGCGTCGCCGGCATGCATGCCACGCAGTGGCGTGCTCGGGTGTCCAGGGAAGAAGACGAGGCTGCCCTTGGTGGGCTGGGCCTGGCATCTGCTAGTTGGGCCCAAGCCAGGTAGGCCTCTTTTCTGTTTTTTCTTCTTCTTTTATTTTCTGTTATTTTGTTTTGCCTAGAATTTAATAGCTAGGAATTTTAGTAAAATTCCCAGACATTTTTATAAATCCTAGGTGACCAGTAGCAAGTCACTTGTAGAATTTGAGCATTTTTGAAATTCAAAACATTTGAATTTCAAATCAAATCTGGGTCAAATTTAATTTCCAGGGCACATTTTGAATTTTTGAATATTCCATGGGCATGGGAATGAACCCAAACCACTTTTAAAATGATCACCATCATTTATAGGAATTTTCCAAATATTCAAATGATTTTTGGAAAAAGATTTTTATCTGGCCACTTGAATTAATTTCTCAGGGCTTTCTGCTTCCCCATTTTTGAATTTCATTTGAAAATTTTGCATGATGCAAAGGGCACAAACAAACCCTAGCACTTACCCTAGTTGGGGTTCTGAAACTACCACTCGTCCTCTTGAATTGCTTCATATGGATCTTTTTTGTCCTCAAAATTATGCAAGCCTGGGAGGAAACAAATATGGTCTTGTTATTGTTGATGATTTCTCTCGTTATACTTGGGTTTTCTTTTTGGATGACAAGAGCAAAGTTGTTGAAATCTTCAAGTCATTCGCTAAGAGAGCTCAAACTGACTATGAATTATCTCTGAAGCATATCCAAAGTGATAATGGAACTGAATTCAAAAATACTCATTTTGAAGATTTTCTTGATGATCATGGTTTTACTCATGAGTTCTCTGCTGCTTATACACCTCAACAGAATGGTGTAGTTGAAAGGAAGAATAGAACTCTTATTGAAATGGCCAGAACTATGCTTGCTGAATACAAGACTCCTATTAGGTTCTGGGCCGAAGCAATTAACACTGCATGTCACATCATCAACAAGGTTTACCTTCACAAATTCCTGAAGAAAACTTCACATGAACTTATCACTGGTAACAAACCAAATGTTTCTTACCTTAGGGTATTTGGTGCTCCATGCTTTATTAGAGATATGAATCATAGCTCCAAATTTGGCCCTAAGGCACATGAAGGTTTTCTTTTAGGTTATGGCTCAAACTCTCACACTTACAGAGTGTATAACTCTCACTTTGGGAAAGTTATGGAAACTGTAAATGTGAGGTTTGATGAAACTAATGTCTCTCAAAAGGAGCATTTGCCTCATGATCTAGATGAACCTCCACTTGATGAAGTGATCAGGTCCATGGCTATTGGAGAGATTCGCCCTGTTGAAGCCAATCCTCGTCAAGCTGTCAGGGATGATGATGGTCCAATGTTCCCACAGATAGCCCGGGGCGCTGGAGATCAACATCTCGAGGCTAACGATGAACAGGACGAAGAAGGACAAGGGAATGAAGTAAATGCTAATCCTAAAGGAAATGCCAAAGCTAAAGGTGAAGCAGATCTCGAAGCTGATGCAGATCCTGAAGCAGAAGCTGAGCATGCAAATGATACTACGTTATAATGAGTTCAAAGAAGAGTTGATGTTGATTCGATCCTCGAAGATATTCATCAACCAGGTCGTCCCACTACTCGATCTCGTACTCATTTGGCTAACTTCCGTGGAAGTTTTTCTTTTGTTTCCATGCTAGAGCCTTCAAAATATGATGAAGCCATGAAGCACCCTGATTGGTTAATGGCTATGATGGAAGAACTTCACCAGTTTGAAAGAAACAAATTTTGGTCACTTGTTGACAGGCCTGATCCCACGAAGCATAATGTTATTGGCACAAAGTGGATATTTTGCAACAAGCAAGATGAAGATGGTATTGTGGTAAGAAATAAGGCTAGATTGGTAGCACAAGGTTACACCCAAATCGAAGGCATTGATTTTGGTGAAACCTATGCTCCAGTAGCCCGTCTCGAATCCATACGTGTCATGCTTGATTTTTCTAACCACAAAAATATATTGCTATATCAAATGGATGTCAAAAGTGCTTTTCTTAATGGTGAAATAGAAGAAGAAGTGTATGTTATGAAGCCACCAGGTTTTGAAGACTCGAAAAAACCTAATATGGTGTACAGGCTTCACAAAGCTTTGTATGGACTAAAGCAAGCACCTCGTGCTTGGTATGAAACATTGAAGGATTTCCTCCTGAAGAAAGGCTTCAAACCTGGAACACTGACCCCACTCTTTTCACTCGATCATATAACAATGATCTATTTGTGTGTCAGATATATGTAGATGATATTATTTTTGGCTGTACTAACATTGAAATCAGCGAAGAATTTGCAAGAATGATGTCGAAGAAATACGAGATGTCCATGATGGGTGAATTGAAGTTTTTTCTTGGACTTCAGATTCGCCAACAGAAGAATAGCACCTTTATTTCACAAGAGAAATACTTGAAGGATTGCCTGAAGAAATTTGATCTTGCTGAATGCAAGACCATTAGAAATCCCATGCCTACCAATGGTTTTCTTGATGCTGATGAGAAAGGGAAACCCTTCGACCAGAAGAAGTATCGGTCTATGATAGGTTCACTCTTATACTTATGTGCATCTAGACCTAATATTATGCTATCAGTTTGTATTTGTGCTCGTTTTCAGGCCAATCCGAAGGAATCACATCATACTGCTGTGAAGCGAATTCTTCGATATCTAGCACATACTCCTTCTTTGGGACTTTGGTATCCCAAAGGAACTCAGTTTGATTTGATTGGATATTCTGATTCAGACTGGGCTGGTGATAGAGTTGACAGGAAATCTACCTCAGGCACTTGTCATTTTCTTGGTAGATCTCTTGTGTGTTGGGCTTCAAAGAAACAAAACTGTGTCTCAATATCTACTGCTGAAGCTGAATACATTGCTGCTGGCTCATGCTGCACTCAAATACTTTGGCTTAAGCAGACGCTGAAGGATTATGGTATTTATGTGAAGAAAATCACTCTTCTTTGTGATAATGAGAGTGCCATCAAAATTGCACACAATCCTGTGCAACACTCTCGAACGAAGCATATCGATATTCGTCACCATTTTCTTCGAGATCATGTTCAGCGCGAAGACATTGAGATCAGCCATGTTAGAACTGAAGATCAATTGGCAGATATATTCACGAAGCCATTGGACGAGAAAAGGTTCTCTGCATTGAGATGTGAGCTAAACATCCTAGACTCACACAATGTTCAGTAAGATCGAAACTTTTCCTTTGTACATATTCACCTTCGTTGTGTGTTTGTTTGGTTTCGCTTGAGTTTTTCTTCGTCCAAGTTTATGTGTTCAGCTTCGTTCTCCATTTGCTTTCAGTTCTGTGTTGTTTTTTCTGTTTCGTTTGTCCCCTGTACTTATCACTTTTAGCTTCGTTGTTGTTTTTCTTCGAAGTGATAAGTTTCGGACCCTATCCCCTCCATTCTGATTCGCTCCCAATCTATTTTGTCTTGAATGGTTAAGCACATTTGAAACGGAAAGCATATTGCTTCGAACGTCATTGAGTTCCGAATCAAATGCTTCCAACTTTATCGAAGTTTTGCTCTCGGTCAAGACTTATTCTTTGGCCGTTGCGTCCCCGTCTTTCTTAGGTCGTTGAGATTCGCTCGCAAACCACCACTTCATCTGAGCCATTGAATCGAAAGAGACACTCACTGGCAGTCGTCCGATACGATCTGGCAACCGTTTCAGATCGGGCCTATTTAAGGCAAATCCTCCAGCGAACCGTTCCCCACGTTCATTCTCTCCCGATTTCCCCGTCTCCCTCCTCGAGCACGCCGCAGAGCTCTCGTTCCCGACGTCGACAGCGCCTCTTAACTGCCGGACCGCCGCCGTCGTGGATGTTCCTCGTCGACGAAGAGCACGTCTCCGCACTCCTTCGCCGTAGCCGCTTCGCGTCACCGAGTTAGGGTACGCAAGTTCCCTTGGATCCAATCTTTTCTGCGAGTTCTTCATCTAGGGCTTGGATCTAAGATTTGTTAGGGTTTTGTTTTCTGTTAATAGGACTGTTCTGATCCGTGTTGATCATTGCTCTTTGGGAATTTTTTTTGTAGTATCAAAGTAATCCCATCTACTCAGGTCAGTATTGAGATTCGATCTATTCTGTGTTTGGACTGAGTTAGGTCTTGTTCTCGAACTAGTTCTAGCTGAATCCAATGACAGATTTTCATCTGATCTTAGTTTGCTCTGGGTTCTTGTCAAAATTTGGTTTTGGTCAAAACTTTGCCTGTCCTTATTCATTCCCGTTCCTATTCCCTCTTTTCTATCCTTCTGGTCACAGGATGTCTGACGAAGAGGCAGCCATGGGGAATGAGTCACCTATTGTTGAAGGACTTGAGAACTATCCTGAGCCCCCGAAGCAGAAAGGCAAAGGTGGCAAGACGAAGGAAGTCAAAAGTGCCTGAGGCATTCCCGAAGCCATTCGAATCAAGATGGGCTATGACACACCTCCTGAAGAATCTGATCATGATCGAAAGATTCGACTGCAAAAGATTCGACGCTACTGGGCTATAAGATGGTACAAATACAAGAGCATTCCAGACTGGAAGTGGGCAATGCAGTTTGCCTTCAGTCCTTCATATCGGTACACAACTGCCATGTGTGCCCAATACACTGTAGCAAATAGAAGAAAGTACTACCCGAAGCCTCTAGCTATTCCTCACCCCAATACTCTCAAGACACCAGATGATTACCCTGATGAGCAAGAGAGACTTGCTGTTTTGGCTAAGAAGAAAAGGCTTCGAGAAGAGAAGAAGGCCAAAGCACAAGCTGCTGAAGGCCATGCTGAAGCTGGTGCTTCAAAGCCAAGGAAGCGAAGGCTAAGGAAATTGAGTGCTTCACCTTCTCCTGCTATTTCTGGAGAAGAGGGTGATCATGAAGCTGATGATGAAGCTAATGCTGCTGCACAGCCTGAAGACTCACATAGTGAAGATCCTGCTGAAGATGCAGATGATGAGTCTGAACACTCCCCTGTTCCCCCTAGTCCAAAGAGACAAAAGCTTCGGAAGCCACTGAAGAAGAAGGCTGGAGAGAAACCGCCTGCTTCAAGAGGCATAATGATTCAAGATCTCACTGATCCTCCTATTCCTAAGCCAACCATTGATATGACCAACTTGGTGGTTGAGGCTCCTTTGGCTTCAAAGCCACCTCGCCGCCTGGTTCCTGCTGAGCAGAGAACGAAGGAGAGGCATGACCCGAAGGCAAAGCCTGCTACTAAGCCTGAAGCTAAAGCTCCTGAGCCAGCCAAAGATTTGAAGCTAAAAACCTCTGTTGCCAAGCCTGGCCAGTCTTATGCCCAGGTCGGCACCAAGAAGCTGTCTGAAGCAGATATGCGCAAGAGAGACCGTGCTGAAGCTGAACACCTTCACGCAGAAGCACAAGCCCAAGCTAAGGCTGATAAAGAAGCTAAAGCAAAGGAAAAGGCAGACAGAGATGCTTCCTTGTTGGAGAAGCAAAGGAAAGATCTTGCTGAAGCCAATCAGAAAACTGAAGCGAAGTGCAAGCTTGCTGAAGTAAAAGTTCAAGAGGCTAAGGCTGCTGCCGAAGCCAAACAACTTAGTGATGCTGAAGCCAAGCGCCAGGCTCAACTTGATATCATTCGCACAAAGAAAGCAGAGAAAGCTGCTAGAGCCGCTCAGAAGGAAGCTGATGTAGACATGACACCAAAGGATATCACTCCGAAGCCAGTCACAGCCCCTGCCCCCGAAGCTCATGAATAAGCTGAGCATAGTCACCACATCTTCCCAGATGTAAGAGAAGGTGAACTATGAGACTGTTTGAGCCTGAATCAGGCATTCTGCCAGCTTGCTGAAGCTGTTGATCCCAAAACTGTGGATGTTGGGAATGTTTACATTTCACCAAATCTTTCTGCCATGATTGAAACCTTGTACAATCAGCTAAGGGATTTGCATGCTAGGGACAGATCTGAGTCTGCAAAAATTCTGAAGTTTAAGAAGAAAGCAGATGCTGAATCAGATGAAGACTTCAAGAACGAAGCCGAGGCTGCTTCGAAGAAGATTGCTGATGTCAATGAAAAGACAAAGCACAATATTCAAGTGTTTCAAGGAAAGATCAAATCTGCCATTGCAGAATGTTGCAAGACGCACAATGCTCCGGTCATGGCTCTTGATTCCAAGAAGCGCGAAGCAATTCTCAAGCAACTAGCTTCACCCCTTCCCCAGCTGCAACAAAGGAAGCGCCATCTTATCACAGATACAGATGAAGCTGATGTGGTGAGCTCTCATCCGGCCAAGAAGGCCCCAAGAAAAGCATCGCCCCCTCGATGCAAGATTATCACTCTTCCAACCCCAACTGCAAAGCCAACCGTTCCCGAAGTCATTCCACCCCGTGCTCCAACTCCACCTCCTCCTCAACCCGCTCCTCAACCATCGAACCACGACAACTTTGAGCCAGAGCCTTCTCCTCAAGCTCAAGACATACCGATTCTGTCACATCCCAACTTTTACTCTTCTTGTTAATCTAGTTAACCCAAAAATTAGAGCCAACAAAAACCTTGCATGAAATGTTAGGTCGTGTTTCAATGCTTGAACTTGTGTGCTTAGGGTTAGTCATGTTGTTGCTTGATGATGCACTTATGATGGTGATCATTTTGTGTTGCATGTGCCTAAGATAACCTAGTAACTATGGTTAACCATATATGTCTACCAGGCATGCATTTCATCCTTAGTTGGTTCTAAAAAAAATGGCAACTTGTCAAATTCTAAAAAACCCTTGGTGCTAACACCTAGTAAATTTTCTATATAGTAATAATATTAAAAGTTTTAGCCACCACAAAAATCCTTTGGCATCAACCTTTTTGGTTGTTTGCTAATAACTAAAATGTTTATCAATAAGATTTCTTAACTACATAAAATCATAAGGAAATGCATGCATGATCTTTATATCTAACCTAATAATAATAACAACAATAACAATAATACCAATAAGAAAAGAGTTTTATATTTTTTTTTTATTATTATTTTCTCTCTTAAAAAAATGGGTGTTTGGTGCTTGTAAAAAAAAACACCCTAACTACCCCACTAATCTCTCCCCTGATCTCTCTCTCCCGTAATCCCCCCTCTCTCTCACGTTCTCTCTCTCCCTCTCCCCACGCAGGGAGAGTCTCTCTCTCTCTCTCGTAACCTCTCTCTCTCGTTCTTCACTTCCCTCCCGAGCCCACTGACACCCTCGCTCCCCATTGCCCAACCAAAGACAACCCCGAGGATCGCCCCCGTGGCTTGCCAGCTCGATTCCTACCCCCAACCCAAGCCCTTGATGTGACCGGCGAGCTCCCACGGTGGAATGACCCACCGGAGCACCCTCACGAGCTCTCCCACCGCCCACCTTCTCCAATGGCGCCCGAGGCCACGGATCGCCCCATGGCTCTCCCTCCCGTTGCAGCCCCGCTCCTCTCGGCTATAAAAGGAGGCCACCCCGGCTCTCCTCTCCCCACTCTCCACACACCACAGCACCACGCAGCCACACCACCCTGCTCGTCCGTTTTACCAGCCCGAACAGAAGGAAAGGAACAGAGGAAGGGAAGAGGAGGAAGAGGGAGACCGAAGGAGGAAGAGGAGGGGAGGCCGGCGAGCCCACCCCTCTGCCTCGCTCACGCCGGAGCCGCCGGCCAGGAGGAGGAGGCGACGCCCTACCCCGAGCCCGTGCTACCCCGACGACGCCTACCCCGAGCCGACGCCGCTTCCGACGTCCGCAGTCGCCTCCGAGCCCCAAAAACGGAACCCCTGCCCCAAGCTGCACCTCCGCCGCCCCTCACCGTCGCCTGCAGCCGCCGGAACGCCCCCCCCACAGTGAGCTCCGTTCCCTGCTGTCACCATGGCCCGTTATTTTTCCGCGATGCATGTCCAATTTCTGCGCAAAAATGGAGCCCCCTCGACCTCTCCTACCCCCGCCGCCACTTGCCGTCGGCCTCCGGCCACCGGAGGGCCACCGGCGCGGCCGTGCTGGCCTCTGGCCGCCATGGGAGGCTCCCGTGCCCTGGCCTGTGCGCGGGGAGGAAGACGGCCCCCTGGCCGTCGGATCCCACTTAGATCCAACGGCCTGGGGAGGCCCATACCCCTTCGTTTTTAGAAAAAAAAAACCCGCTGCTGCGCTACACTGGGCTCGGCCTGTTTAGAAAAAAAAAATGAAGGGAGCGCCGTGGGCGCCTGATAGCCGGGCCGGCCTGCTGTTCTTTTCCATTTTCTTTTAATCTGTACCACTGTTTTACTTATAGAAAAATAACTACAACTCCAAATTCAGTGAAATAAATTTTGTTGTGTGCATAAAATTAATATCTATAATTCTGCATGTTTAGAATAAATTTTGTGCAGTGCCAAAATAATTTCTTTAGTTTTTATTAGTTTATTGTGCTTTTTAGCAGCTAAGAATAGTTTTAGTTAAATCCTTGTTGACTCTAAAAATGTGGTGTTGATTTTTTTTATATTCCTATGATTATGCTTTATTTTTCTGTATGAATAGAATTGTTGATTGTTTAAATAAAATTAATGATCATATTACTATTATTGCTAGCATTCCATGTTAGGATAATTTTAGTTTATTCTTTGTTAATCAATCAAATAGGCTAAAAATTGATTACACTTGTATTTGGACAGTAGCTAATTATGGTTGTTTTTGAAGTAAATTTAAGTATGATCTAAAGTTATACAAAAGTAACTTGTATAAAATCCCTTGTGGTGAGTGGCATAAATTTTGCTTAGCCCTATGAACTTTTTACATCACCACTAAATTTTTTGCTCACATGTGTTAATCCTAATATGTTTGAATGGTATGCCTCATTTTTTTCTTGATTGGGTGCCAAGTGATTGTTATGTTGATTGAGTGTTGCTTGGAATTAATGTGATAGTAATGGGTGTTATTTTTCCGCAACGTGTAGACGAGACGCCTGACGTTGCAGGTGAAGACTCCTTCCAAGCCGAAGAAGCCGTACCGGGAGACACCGCCGAGGAAGGTAAGCCATCTTCAAAAACTTAACCTTGTCCTACATTTTTACTTCCTTTGTACCATATTATATATCATGATCTTGTTATATCATTTTTGGGTTGGGATTTGTACTAGTTTATTAGGTGAACCCCACATACCTTGTAAGCCTACCTATTTGGGAGAAATCAACTAGACACCGATAATCTTGGTACTATTACAAGCCTTGTTAGAGAACTAGTGACAACATAATAATTTGGTTAATCTTGTTCCCCCCTAATGTATTGGCATTGTAACACCCTCACTGTCAGTGAACAGTAATCACTGTTACTGTTCATCTCTACTGTTCAAAATTTTTGTTTGATCCAATGGTTCAGTTCAAATTCAAATTCTCCTTTGATATTGTTGCAAGCAATGTGAACCATGGGCCTTGATCATCATGGATGAAAACAAAGTCCAAGCCATTTGAAATAAAATTCAAACAAACCCTAAAATGCCTTTTAGTGATTATTAAAAATATGGTGACGAAAAATCTTTTCCAAAAATTATGAAACTACTTTTATAAAATCCCAAATAATCACTGGACCAAATCCATATGGGTTTGGGAATTTTTTGAGTTATAGAAAATTCCAAACAAATCGAAACAGTAGCTAAAAACCCCAATTTAATCATTTAATATTTAAATCAAATATTAAATGATTTTCTTTTGACCCCAAATCTTTTGTGGCACTAGCCTAGGGTATAAAAACAATTATGGGTCACATCCCATATTTTACAAAATTGCCTAGTTATATAAAATAATTGCATAAAGGTAATAACAGAAAAGAAAAAAAAAGAAAAAAACCTAATCTAACGCTCAGGGGCGAGACCCACCCCCCCTCTCTCCACTGGGCCGGGCCCAGCCCACCCAAGCGCCCTCGTCCCCAACCTCCGTACGCAGTGGTGCCGTGGCGCGCATCGGCCGGTGCCACGGCGGGCACCGTCGCCGTGCCGGCCATCGAGGCCCTCCCCGGCGGCCTACAAGTGCGGCGCCCCCTCCCCTGAACCCTAATCCGCCACCCCCGCCCCCCATTCCTCCCCCTCGCGCCGCCTTCCCCTCCCTGGAGCCCGCCGCGCAGGACGGCGCCGTCGCCCCGCTCGGTTCCGGCCAGTCCTCCCCGCCCCGAGCTTGGCCTCCCCAACCTCCCGGGCCAGACCACTCCCCTCCACCCCTCAGTGAGCCGCTCGCCTTCGCCCTGCCCTCCCCCTCCTCCCCTCGCCGTGCTAAGTCCGAGCCGGCCGCCATTGGAATGGGGCTCGAGCTCCCGAGCTCGGCCGCGCCCAAGCCTCCCCCGTTTACCACCTACTCCGCCACCAGCCACGTGCGCGCGAGCCGCTCCCCCCGTTCCCCTGCACCTCCGGCCGCCGAGGCCCCCGGCTGTGCCACTTCCCTCGCCGGCCTCCCGTGCGTGCGCCATGGGAGAGCAGAGTGCTCTCCCTGTTAACATTGGGGATAACCCCCCTGACAGGAGGGCCCCACCCACCCCTAATCCCCCTAATTAAACTGTTAAGACAATAAACCCCCCCACTAGTCTATGCCATGTGGGCCCCCCCACTGAATAATTAGATTTAGTTAATTTATTTGTTAACTGTGTCAGTGACCAGTGGGACCCACTGGTCAGTTAATTAAAATGAATTATTAATTGATTTAATAATTAATAAAATAATTATTAAATAGAAAAGGATTTTTAATGTTTTAAAATTGATTAAACTTATAAAATCAATATCTTTTAATCCGTATATCGGATCAAAAAACTTTATACATGAAAGTTGATCAGAAAAATATAACGAATACGAATACGCTATCCGTATGTCCACCCCACCCCCCTAGCACACCGATCATCGACATTCCCCCCCTTCGGGCTGTCTGCCGATAATTCCCGGTACCGATAAAAAGTACCCGGATGAATTTATTCCGAACACGAAAGTTGTCCGAAATGGTTCAACTAACAAGGATACACCCCCCTTATGTTTGTCCGGTACCCACGAGACCTCCGGCTTGAACCCTTCCCCCTCCGGACACCCTGTCCGGTAATCACCCGGAGCTGGCAGTTCATCCCCGGATGAATTCCCGCTCCGAGCAACGGGCATTACGCTGCGTTAGAACACCGTTAACATTTCATCTGTCATGTCATTCATATGTTTGTATATTATTGTCGTGTATTTACTGTTTTCCTCCCCCCCTTAATCTCCGGTAGACCCCGCTGCTACCGCCGACTACACCACCGCCGGGTACGACTACTTCGTCGACGACCCTGCCCCTACCGTCGAGCTTGCAGGCAAGCAGAGCCATTCTCTTCCCCAGATATCGCCTATCTTTTCTGTATTTTCTTGCACTAGGCATGGTTACTGTTGCTGCTACGTTATACTCCTATTCAATTGCATAGCCTGATTTTGTCGCCCCTTGATGTACCTTTCCTTTATCCTATGCTGCCTATTATTACTTATGCATTATTCAGCAGTGAGCCCTGCGCATTGTTAGCTAGGATTAGATAGCGGGCCGTGATCACTCAGGGGAGTGAACACGGATACAATATATACAACTGCACAGGTACGGTACAATGCAGACACCGCCAAAGGCCCCTATCTGGGTTATGCCTAGTCACCTCAAGTGTGAGCTATCCAGGAGTATTCCTTGTACTCCACTCGAGGCTGACTTTGTCTTGCCGCCATAGGGTCCTGAACAGCGGTTGTCCTTAAAGGTAAGAAAGTCGGGCGACCCAACGGTGCCCGCGAGAGGTATATCGTCGAGAACGACAGGGAGGGTACGACCGACGTTACTGGCGTGCTTGGCCCCTGTTCGTATCTCGCGAGAGTTACCAAACCACGAAAGTCGAGCTCTACCAAGAGCACACGCGAGAAAAGGTAAGGAGACGGTTCACCTTGTTGGTAACCGCAGTGACTTGGTGGGACGACAGGGCAGGCACCGACGTCACTGGTGGTCCTGACTGCTGTCGTTGATCGCGGGTCGGTTAAGTCGAGACAACGATAACGGTTGTCACGCAGGTTAATTAAAATGCTAAATGGTTCGGCGGATGACTTGAGAGACCCGTTGGTCTGTATGCACTACCTTCACGTGGGATAAGGAGTATGGGCTCCCCTACGTCGTAGTTTGTCCGAAAGCTCTTGAGACGTCAGCAGTACCACGGGCTGATAGCCGGGAAGCGGTCTTGTCTTGTTTGCTGTAGCACGTGTGTTTTGGATTTGCTTTTGCTTCACCGGCCAGTCTCGTACCGTGCAGGAGCGTGCAAGGGTGAGGGACCTAGACCCCTTGGCGCATAGGATATAGTCCGGCGGATGGCCTCTCTACTGAGCTTAGGATGAACTGCGATGTGTTGGATAGCTTTGGTGGAGCGTTCCCTAACCAGGTTCCCGCCACCCTGGAGATCCGAGCGTGCAGGCTGAACAGTAGTGCACCCCTGCAGGGAGTTTAATCTATTCGAATAGCCGTGTCCACGGTAACAGGACGCTTTATGCTGAAGCTGGATCTTACCACTAGAAACTATTATTATTAAACTGTATGGTTCCGGGTTTTCTTCCTCGCGGGGATGTCGAGGAGGTGAACTCGGAGGCATAATTATTATTGTTAATCATTACAACTTATATTATACAATGTTGCAGCAACTTCTGCTTCGTTGTTACTTTATGCTTTATATGAACTGTTGGCTGATTCTTACCTCATGCTGCAAGACATCGTCGGAAGATGCTAGTCTTCGACAGGCCTAGCTTCTTACCCTTATTCTGATTTCTATCTTGCAGTCCACTATATACAGCCTCTTTTTTCCGTTGATACAATGCATAATGCTTAGTAGCGGACGTAAGACTCGCGGGTATACTAGATACTCACCAGCTTTATTTCCTTTACTGTTTTGCCTGATCGGCCGCTGCAGTCGACGTTGGAGCCCAGGAGCAGGAGTACCCCGGAGGCGGATACTACTACGTCGAGACCCCCGTTGACCAGGACCAGGAGTAGTTTCGGAGGCTCCCAGGCAGGAGGCCTTGCCTTTTCGATCTGTATCTCTGATGTTATTTGTGCTAGCCTTCTTAAGGCAAAACTTGACTAACTATGTCTGTACTCAGATATTATGGTTTGTATGACTAATGTATTCGGGTCCGAGTGACCCCCCTTTATTGTAACATATTGGTTTATCCTTTTGTGTTTAGTGTTGTGCTGTGATATTCTCACCGTGGCACCCTAATCTCAGCCGTGTACCCTGCGTGTATGATTACTGTACACGGATTGATTTTGGGGGCGTCACAGGTATACATCTAAGAAGATGTGATGGCCAAGGTTGTGGTTGTTGGAAACATCGTTGAACATATTCAAAGTCTAGAGGGACTCTCTATAAGTGCCGCCAAACCTAGTATTAAAGTACAACCACAATACTCTGGTATGGGACAGGGCTAGTTGGAAGCTTTCTTATCTTAGTACGGGGATCTTATAACTACATGAGTGAGGTACACGATGGTACCCAGAAGACGGAATCCTGCCGATGCGTCGGGGGTGTAATACGCTGGACTATATCAGTGTCGGTACGGAACTTTGCCGCACCTCTACTACGGTGAAGGCTTGCTCGAGGAGCCTGACCTTGCACACGGACAGTTCAGGATGTGGGCATCGGGTAGATCACCTGTACTAGGATAGGCAAGGGGAAGACTACGGTCGATTATCCGAAAACCGCATACAGAGGTATGACGAACCGTGGGAACTCCCGGCGGATGTATCGAATGTTGTGGGTAAAGTGTACAACCTCTGCAGAGTGAAAACTATTCGAGTAGCCGGAGTCCGCGGTCATGGACAGCTAGTGAGGCCACACTTTGTGGGGAATAGATGAGAAATTCTAGTACTGAGATTATGTTCACGATGATGATGTTGGTTTTATGAAAAGGGTTGGACATGATTTAATCAAATATAAATTGTGGGATTAAAATTTGTCAAGAGTAAAATATTGCCAACTTAACTAATATTGAGTAGTTAGGTCCCTCATGTTAAACCCCACCATATAGCCATCCCATTATTTTCTTGTACAAAAATCTTTGTTCCTTTATTTAGGTGGTTTGCGAGTACTTTGTATGTACTCACGGCTTTGTCCCTGGTTATTCAATCGGCCAGGCTTGGAGGAGCAGGTATTTGACGATGACACGACTGACGAGTACTAGGATGTGCTACGCTCTGAGCTTTGCCTGTGGATTGTGATGCTGCTATCTATCTTGCTTTTGCTTATTTCGCTGCCATTTGAGCCCGATGAGGCCGTGTAAGACTATGTTTATGTATGACTTTGTATTCGGTACTGTATGAACTTGTGACTGTGATATCCATTTTCGAGTTGTGCGTCATGCGACACTGATCATGGGAGCATGACGGTATGCACAGCTGGCCGCTTCGGACATATAGTCCGGGGTGCCCACAGACTTGGTATCAGAGCCCCTGTTCCGACCGTAGCAGCCTAGTTAGAATGGACGATAGATAGGATGGGGGAAAATCAAAAACTATTTTCTAAAATAAAGAGATGGTAATCTGCATAGTCTAAAATGCTTACCTCTCTTACCCCTTCTATAGTAAACCAGTTATAACTGTTTTGTTATGTTTAAAATATTGCACACTTGTCATCTAACTTAAACTTATAAAAATTGTAGATGGCTGGAGTTCCGGTGCACCACCTGCAGCTGACTCAGGCTGGGGATACGCTCTTTGCTCAGGATCTGATCGAGCTGCTTCAGCTTGTTCACCGCCCCGTTGCAGAGTTCTGGGCCTACAAGATCTCCGGGAGGAAGGATGTGGAGGCTCGCCTGGTTGTGCGGTGTGCGCTCCGAGGATCGGAGGTTACTCCGCGGTCGGACACCATCGCCTTTGTGCTGTACGCCCGTACTTGGGAGGATGGTCTGCGTCGAGCTTGTCAGGAGGCAATTTCTCGCCTTGTGAGGTTCCACCAGTACGAGCTGAGATCCACGCGGTTCCGTCACTACGGGATGCACGATGGCGAGGGAGATCCCACTCCCGGCATTCCTCACCCGATCATGGGGGATCACCTGATCGCTATGGAGAAGCACTTTGCTTTGACTGAGGCTCAGCTGGATGAAGCCCGGTTTAAGCACGACTACAACCTCCAGACAGGGGGTCACGCCCCCATCGACCCCATCGACCTAGAGTCCCGGGACTGGATTATAGAGGAGCTGCAGGGCCAGGTCGTCCGTCTAGAGGGGAGTAATGAGATGCTGAGGAAGAGGTCCAGGAGCCTGAAGCGCAAGTGCGCGGATTTGGAGGACGAGATTGCCGCTCTGGATGATGGCGAGGACATCCGGAAGGAGGATGATGCCTACCTTAGTGTTGACGAGGACCACGACGAGGAGGAGGACGTCTCGAACTCCGAGGATCGTGCTTTCATCGACGATGAGGAGGAGAGTGACGCGTAGGAGGTGTCCCATTGAGTAGTTGCCACTTTTGGGTTTAGTCGTGGCTCGGTTTGATGATTGTGTGGCCGGTTATCTGTAAGACTTGGTTATGTATGAGACTTATGCTATCGTTATGCTACCATGTGCTGATTTACTAGTTGCAAGTTTATTGTCTATCTTATATGTCTTGCTTGTGTATGATAACTAAATTGTTAGGGACTTACCCCCCCCCACTTGTAGACTAAATTCCCTCTTATCTTACGCCATAACCTCAGGATGTCGAGGCACACCCGCAGCAACCCGAGTGGATCCGGTGATGTGCCACCGCCACCACCCGACCCGAACATGGCGCAGCTTCTGCGACTGCTGATGGAGGAGCGCCAGGCCGCTCGTGACGAGCGCCAGGCGAACATGGCTGCACTCCAGCAGCTAGTCCAGGCTGCCACCAATGCCAACCAAGGAGGCGGAGGAGCTGGTGGGAATGAGGAGCCCAGGTCTCGGCTCCGAGATTTCCAGAACACCAACCCGCCCGGGTTCTCGCAGACGAAGGAGCCCTTGGATGCTGAGGATTGGCTCCGCACCATGGAGAACAATCTCGCTGTCGCCGCTGTTGGCAACAACGAGAAGGTCCTGTATGCCACCCACTATCTCACCGGCACCGCAAGGAGCTGGTGGGAAGGAGTGCGTGCCCGTCTTCCTGCGGGGCAAGTACTCACCTGGGCGGAGTTCTCCGAGAAGTTCAAGAAGGCGCACATCCCGACTGCACTGATCAGGAGAATGAAGGACGAGTTCCGCCACCTCAAGCAAGGAGGCATGACTGTGGTGCGATATCTTGACCGCTTCACTCAGCTGTCGAGGTATGCCCCGGAGGAGGTGGACACCGAGGAGAAGCGAAAGGACCATTTCCTGGACGGATTGCACGATGAGCTGCAGGTTGTCCTGGTGGCTATGCAGTTTCCTGATCTTGAGTCTCTCGCCGATGCTGCTATTATGATGGAGGGAAAACTCAAGATGGCCGCTGAAAACCGCAAGTGCCGCATGATGCAGCAGGGTGGATCCAGCAACCCCCGACTGCGTCCGGCACAGCTGCCAAGACCAGCACCACAACCTCAGAGGGGCCCTTACCCAGCGCCATGCCCCAATGCTCCTACCCGCCCTGTTGGAGTTCCGCGTCCAGCAGGCGGAGTTCCCCGCAACCCTGGAGTGATCTGCTTTGGATGTGGTCAGAAGGGCCACTACTCGACAGAGTGTCCCAACAAGAAGAATGTTGCTCCACGCCCCAATGCACCAGCGCCAGCTAGAGGGAACCCCGGCCGCAGCAATGCCCCACGCGGTGCGTCTAACGCCGCGAAGGGACGTCTGAATCATGTGCAAGCCGAGGAAGCCCAGGAGGCCGCAGACGTCATCTTGGGTACGTTCTCAGTTAATTCAGTACCTGCCCAAGTATTGTTTGATTCTGGTGCATCCCACTCGTTTGTTATGACGTCATTTGTGAATAGAAGTGGGATGAGGTCCGAGCCCATGAGGAGGTCCATGAGCCTGCAAATTCCAGGGTATAGAGTCAAGGCATTTCGCACATGTTATGGTGTGCCCGTAGAGATCCAAGGAGTCATGTTTCCGGCAGAATTGATTGTGCTGGGAACAGAAGGGATAGAGGTGATACTTGGCATGAACTGGTTGTCCAGGTACCGAGGTCGGATAGATTGTGCAGAGAGGACAGTCACCCTCACCAGTGCTGAAGGACTTAGGATAGAGTACTCAGACCTGACCGACAAGACCCAAGCCTGCTGTCATCAGAGTGTATCGGTGCCATCCCTTGAAGAAGTGAATGTGGTATATGAATTCCCGGATGTCTTTCCGGAGGAGTTACCCGGTATGCCGCCTGATCGGGATATCGAGTTTATCATCGAGTTAGTGCCTGGCACATCCACGATTGCACAGAGACCCTACCGGATGAATGCCGAAGAGTTGGTTGAATTGAAGAAGCAGCTGAATGACATGCTCCAGAAGGGACTGATTCGACCCAGTGCTTCACCCTGGGGTTCGCCAGTTCTCTTTGTGGACAAGAGAGACGGCACCATACGCATGTGTGTGGACTACCGTAAGCTGAACGAAGTAACCATAAAGAACAAGTATCCGCTCCCCAAGATCGAGGATCTGTTCGACCAGTTGAACGGAGCCCGAGTCTTCTCCAAGATCGATCTGAGGACCGGATATCATCAGCTGAAGGTCCGAGAGTCGGACATCCCCAAGACCGCCTTCACGACCCGCTATGGTTTGTTCGAGTACACTGTGATGTCTTTCGGACTTACCAATGCCCCGGCCTATTTCATGAACCTCATGAACAAGATCTTCATGAAGTACCTTGACAAGTTCGTAGTGGTGTTCATTGACGATATCCTGATATATTCCAAGACGGAGGAAGAGCATGCCGAGCATCTACGCTTAGTCCTCGAGACATTGCGAGAGCACCAGCTATACGCCAAGTTCAGCAAGTGCGAGTTCTGGCTCAAGGAAGTTGGATTTTTGGGACATGTATTGTCAGAAGGAGGAATATCCGTCGACCCCGCCAAGATTCAGTCTTTCATGGACTGGACAGCTCCGACAACTCAGACCGAAGTGAGAGGATTCCTCGGACTAGCGGGATACTACCGCAAGTTCGTGGAAGGCTTCTCCAGTATTGCCCGTCCCATGACCCAGTTGTTGAAGAAGGACCAGAAGTTTGTGTGGACAGAATAGTGTGAAGCCAGTTTCCAGGAGTTGAAGAGGAGATTGGTATCTGCCCCATTGTTGACTATGCCTGACCTGACCAAGAGCTTTGATGTGTACTGTGATGCATCAAAGATTGGTTTGGGTTGTGTCCTTATGGAAGTGGGCAAGGTGATTGAGTACCTGTCTCGGCAGTTGAAGCCGCATGAGTTGAACTACCCCACCCATGATTTGGAGCTAGCCGCAGTTGTGCTTGCTCTCAAAAGGTGGAGACATTACCTGATGGGTCACCGTTGCGACATATACACAGACCATAAGAGCCTGAAGTACATTTTCTCACAGAAGGAGTTGAACATGAGGCAGAGGAGGTGGATCGAGCTAATCAAAGACTATGATCTCGAAATCCATTACCATCCTGGTAAGGCCAACGTGGTAGCAGATGCCCTCAGCCCCAAGCCGTGCACATTTAATGCAATAATCAGAGAGACGCAGCCAGCTCTGCACGAGGAGTTCGAGAAGCTGGGTTTGGAGATTGTTACACCCGGTTTTCTGGCTCACCTCGAGCTGACTCCGACTCTATCTGATCAGATCAAGGAGGCACAGAAGGGACACGACAGTATCGAGGGAATCAAGAAGAAGATGCCCCTCGGCAAGGCCCCGAAGTTCACGACGGATGATGAAGGAGTTCTTTGGTTTGATGGCCGATTGTGTGTGCCTGATGTGGAGGAGTTGAAGCTCACTATCCTGAAGGAAGCTCACGATACACCTTACTCCATCCACCCCGGAGGGACTAAGATGTATCAAGACCTGAAGGACTTGTTTTGGTGGCACGGTATGAAGCGTGAGATTGCCTTGTATGTTGCCAAGTGCGACATCTGCCAAAGGGTGAAGGCAGAACATCAGAGACCTGCAGGATTGCTGCAACCACTCCGAGTCCCTGAATGGAAGTGGGAACAGATAGGCATGGACTTCATCACAGGACTATCGAGGTCGAGCAAGGGACATGACTCTATCTGGGTCATCGTCGACCGACTCACCAAGGTAGCGCACTTTATTCCAGTCCGAACCACCTATCGAGGAGATCAGCTGGCAGAATTATACATGTCAAGGATCGTCTGTCTGCATGGAGTTCCGAAGGAGATTGTGTCTGACCGAGGCACCCACTTTACCTCGAGATTCTGGAAGCAAGTCTAGGAGGCACTCGGCACTAAGCTCACTTTCAGCACAGCCTATCACCCGCAGACTGGAGGCCAGACCAAGTGGGTGAACCAGATATTAGAGGATATGCTCCGCGCATGTGCTCTAGCATATGGTTCCAAGTGGGAGGATTGCTTGCCGTATGCAGAATTCTCCTACAACAACATCTATCAATCGAGTCTGCAGATGGCCCCATTTGAAGCATTGTATGGACGGAAGTGCCGCACGCCCCTAAACTGGTCTTAGACCGGGGAAGGGAAGATCTTTGGACCCGATGTTTTGAAGGAAGCTGAGGAGCAAGTCCAATTGATTCGTGAGCGCCTCAAGACTGCTCAGTCCCGTCAGAAGAGCTATGCCGACCCCAAGCGTCGAGAGGTGACTTTTGCAGTTGGAGACTTTGTGTATCTCCGAGTCACCCCATTGAAGGGAATGCAGCGATTCCATGTGAAGGGGAAGTTAGCACCACGATACATCGGACCATTTGAGGTGATAGCCAGACGAGGTCAAGTTGCCTATTAGTTGAGACTGCCAGCAGAACTATCCGATGTGCATGATGTATTCCACGTCTCGCAACTCCGGAAGTGTCTGGAGGTACCGGACAAGCCTGATGTTTTCAAAAACATCGATCACCGCACGGTGGATATCAACCAGGATCTCACATACCGCGAGACACCCCTTCGTATCCTGGAAGAAGCCACCCGAGTCACCCGAAAACGCGTGATCAAGTTCCACAAGGTCCAGTGGACCAACCACACTGAGGAGGAAGCCACCTGGGAACGGGAGGACTACCTCAAGCGCGAGTTCCCGCATCTCTTCACTAGCTTTTGAATCTCGGGGGCGAGATTCTTTTTAAGGGGGGAAGGTCTGTCACATCCCAACTTTTACTCTTCTTGTTAATCTAGTTAACCCAAAAATTAGAGCCAACAAAAACCTTGCATGAAATGTTAGGTCGTGTTTCAATGCTTGAACTTGTGTGCTTAGGGTTAGTCATGTTGTTGCTTGATGATGCACTTATGATGGTGATCATTTTGTGTTGCATGTGCCTAAGATAACCTAGTAACTATGGTTAACCATATATGTCTACCAGGCATGCATTTCATCCTTAGTTGGTCATAAAAAAAGATGGCAACTTGTCAAATTCTAAAAAACCCTTGGTGCTAACACCTAGTAAATTTTCTATATAGTAATAATACTAAAAGTTTTAGCCACCACAAAAATCCTTTGGCATCAACCTTTTTGGTTGTTTGCTAATAACTAAAATGTTTATCAATAAGATTTCTTAACTACATAAAATCATAAGGAAATGCATGCATGATCTTTATATCTAACCTAATAATAATAACAACAATAACAATAATACCAATAAGAAAAGAGTTTTTTTTTTATTATTATTATTATTTTCTCTCTTAAAAAAATGGGTGTTTGGTGCTTGTAAAAAAAAAACACCCTAACTACCCCACTAATCTCTCCCCTGATCTCTCTCTCCCGTAACCCCCCCTCTCTCTCACGTTCTCTCTCTCCCTCTCCCCACTCAGGGAGAGTCTCTCTCTCTCTCTCTCGTTCTTCTCTTCCCTCCCGAGCCCACTGACACCCTCGCTCCCCATTGCCCAACCAAAGACGACCCCGAGGATCGCCCCCGTGGCTTGCCAGCTCGATTCCTACCCCCAACCCAAGCCCTTGATGTGACCGGCGAGCTCCCACGGTGGAACGACCCACCGGAGCACCCTCACGAGCTCTCCCACCGCCCACCTTCTCCAATGGCGCCCGAGGCCACGGATCGCCCCATGGCTCTCCCTCACGTTGCAGCCCCGCTCCTCTCGGCTATAAAAGGAGGCCACCCCGGCTCTCCTCTCCCCACTCGCCACACACCACAGCACCACCCAGCCACACCACCCTGCTCGTCCGTTTTACCAGCCCGAACAGAAGGAAAGGAAGAGAGGAAGGGAAGAGGAGGAAGAGGGAGACCGGAGGAGGAAGAGGAGGGGAGGCCGGCGAGCCCACCCCTTTGCCTCGCTCACGCTGGAGCCGCCGGCCAGGAGGAGGAGGCGACGCCCTACCCCGAGCCCGTGCTACCCCGACGACGACTACCCCGAGCCGACGCCGCTTCCGACGTCCGCAGCCGCCTCCGAGCCCCAAAAACGGAACCCCTGCCCCAAGCTGCACCTCGCCGCCCCTCACTGTCGCCTGCAGCCGCCGGAACGCCCCCCCCCCCCCACAGTGAGCTCCGTTCCCTGCTGTCACCATGGCCCGTTTTTTTTTCCGCGATGCATGTTCAATTTCTGCGCAAAAATGGAGCCCCCTTGACCTCTCCTACCCCCGCCGCCACTTGCCGTCGGCCTCCGGCCACCGGAGGGCCACCGGCGCGGCCGTGCTGGCCTCTGGCCGCCATGGGAGGCTCCCGTGCCCTGGCCTGTGCGCGGGGAGGAAGACGGCCCCCTGGCCGTCGGATCCCACTTAGATCCAACGGCCTGGGGAGGCCAATACCCCTTCGTTTTTAGAAAAAAAAACCCACTGCTGCGCTACACTGGGCTCGGCCTGTTTAGAAAAAAAAAATGAAGGGAGCGCCGTGGGCGCCTGATAGCCGGGCCGGCCTGCTGTTCTTTTCCATTTTCTTTTAATCTGTACCACTGTTTTACTTATAGAAAAATAACTACAACTCCAAATTCAGTGAAATAAATTTTGTTGTGTGCATAAAATTAATATCTATAATTCTGCATGTTTAGAATAAATTTTGTGCAGTGCCAAAATAATTTCTTTAGTTTTTATTAGTTTATTGTGCTTTTTAGCAGCTAAGAATAGTTTTAGTTAAATCCTTGTTGACTCTAAAAATGTGGTGTTGATTTTTTTTATATTCCTATGATTATGCTTTATTTTTCTGTATGAATAGAATTTTTGATTGTTTAAATAAAATTAATGATCATATTACTATTATTGCTAGCATTCCATGTTAGGATAATTTTAGTTTATTCTTTGTTAATCAATCAAATAGGCTAAAAATTGATTACACTTGTATTTGGACAGTAGCTAATTATGGTTGTTTTTGAAATAAATTTAAGTATGATCTAAAGTTATACAAAAGTAACTTGTATAAAATCCCTTGTGGTGAGTGGCATAAATTTTGCTTAGCCCTATGAACTTGTTACATCACCACTAAAATTTTTGCTCACATGTGTTAATCCTAATATGTTTGAATGGTATGCCTCATTTGTTGCTTGATTGGGTGCCAAGTGATTGTTATGTTGATTGAGTGTTGCTTGGAATTAATGTGATAGTAATGGGTGTTATTTTTCCGCAACGTGTAGACGAGACGCCTGACGTTGCAGGTGAAGACTCCTTCCAAGCCGAAGAAGCCGTACCGGGAGACACCGCCGAGGAAGGCAAGCCATCTTCAAAAACTTAACCTTGTCCTACATTTTTACTTCCTTTGTACCATATTATATATCATGATCTTGTTATATCATTTTTGGGTTGGGATTTGTACTAGTTTATTAGGTGAACCCCACATACCTTGTAAGCCTACCTATTTGGGAGAAATCAACTAGACACCGATAATCTTGGTACTATTACAAGCCTTGTTAGAGAACTAGTGACAACATAATAATTTGGTTAATCTTGTTCCCCCCTAATGTATTGGCATACATCTAAGAAGATGTGATGGCCAAGGTTGTGGTTGTTGGAAACATCGTTGAACATATTCAAAGTCTAGAGGGACTCTCTATAAGTGCCGCCAAACCTAGTATTAAAGTACAACCACAATACTCTGGTATGGGACCAGAGCTAGTTGGAAGCTTTGTTATCTTACTACGGGGATCTTATAACTACATGAGTGAGGTACACGATGGTACCCAGAAGCCGGAATCCTGCCGATGCGTCGGGGGTGTAATACGCTGGACTATATCAGTGTCGGTACGGAACTTTGCCGCACCTCTACTACGGTGAAGGCTTGCTCGAGGAGCCTGACCTTGCAGAAGGACAGTTCAGGATGTGGGCATCGGGTAGATCACCTGTACTAGGATAGGCAAGGGGAAGACTACGGTCGATTATCCGAAAACCGCATACTGAGGTATGACGAACCGTGGGAACTCCCGGCGGATGTATCGAATGTTGTGGGTAAAGTGTACAACCTCTGCAGAGTGAAAACTATTCGAGTAGCCGGAGTCCGCGGTCATGGACAGCTAGTGAGGCCACACTTTGTGGGGAATAGATGAGAAATTCTAGTACTGAGATTATGGTTCACGATGATGATGTTGGTTTTATGAAAAGGGTTGGACATGATTTAATCAAATATAAATTGTGGGATTAAAATTTGTCAAGAGTAAAATATTTCCAACTTAACTAATATTGAGTAGTTAGGTCCCTCATGTTAAACCCCACCATATAGCCATCCCATTATTTTCTTGTACAAAAATCTTTGTTCCTTTCTTTAGGTGGTTTGCGAGTACTTTGTATGTACTCACGGCTTTGTCCCTGGTTATTCAATCGGCCAGGCTTGGAGGAGCAGGTATTTGACGATGATGCGACTGACGAGTACTAGGATGTGCTACGCTCTGAGCTTTGCCTGTGGATTGTGATGCTGCTATCTATCTTGCTTTTGCTTATTTCGCTGCCATTTGAGCCCGATGAGGCCGTGTAAGACTATGTTTATGTATGAATTTGTATTCGGTACTGTATGAACTTGTGACTGTGATATCCATTGTCGAGTTGTGCGTCATGCGACACTGATCATGGGAGCATGACGGTATGCACAGCTGGCCGCTTCGGACATATAGTCCGGGGTGCCCACAGATTCCTTCAAGGGATTATTCTTCGGCTCACTCTACAGATGAGTCCGAAGAACAAGAAGGCGAAGCCAAAGAACAAGCTGTTCCAGAAGAGCCTGAAGCCGATGCAGAAGCCGAAGCCAATGAATTGGCAATTATGACTCAACCTCAAGAGCGAGCCATAGTTGCTCGAAGGCAAGCTCCACACTGCATTCCTGCGCAAGATACCCAACTGGACTCCATCTACCCACGTGAAACTTTTCCTATTTTCTTGGGAGATGGTTCTTCTTCAAGACATGGTCCTGAGTTTGACCTCGAAGTTCATCGCCAGAAGCTTCGCTTCTTTGGTGCAAGTCCTTATGATTCACCCTGGACTGCTGATGACCTTCGCTTCTGGACAGCCGAGCAACAGATTCTGTACACGAAGCTATACTGCCAGAAGGGTGTTCTATTTAGGCACAAGTACTTGGATATGCGAAGTCTAGCTTCTGCAACATGCTTCCAGAACATTATGGAAACCATCGAAGCACATAATCTTACCAGCCTGTTTGCTATGGAAACACCATTCAATTCCGAGCTCGTGAAGCAATTATATGTCACTCTCTATGTCTTTGGAAATCCTAATGACACAAGATCTTGGATACTTGAGTGGATGATTTAAGGAAAAGTCTTTTGAATGCATTCTGATGAATTCATGGATATTGTGAACATCCCAAGGCACACTGGAAAACTTGCAAAGGTTCACTTGATGCCTGATCCTACTGAAGCTGAATTTGCTTCACTGCTGGATCCCGAAGTCACTGGAGACCACATGCCAGAAAACATTCGCCCGAAGCATCTGGTATTGATATCGAAGACTTGGTTTTACATCTTGTCTAACTCACTGATGCCTCTCAGCACTGCAAATGATGAGTCCAACATTCATTATCATACATGTCAGGCTTTGCTGAAACTTACTCACGGTCATGTGTTTGACTTCGAGGATTGTTTTCTTCACTATATGGTCCAAGCTGCTGAACTTGTACATCAATTGAATCCATATGCTCCCTAGCTCCATGCCATTTGCAACTATGGACGCAGTGAAGACTTCGTTGCGAAGCATCACCCGAAGCTATTCTTCCCTCCTGTGAGTGATACAATGAATATATTCAGAAGGCCAAATGATCCATTTTCCACATATGTCGGAGTCAGACAGCATGTCAATGAACGCAACATGTCGAAGTCTTTCCAGAAAGAAGTTTATCACTTTGAAGTTGGGATTCGCTCACAACAGTTATTGGAAAACTTCATTGAAGGCAATCAACACCAAATGCAACATCTCTCTGATGAAATTAATCGAGTTGGCAACATTGCTTTGAACAATAATCAGTACCTGAAGGTCTTGAAGCGCCACTCATGGAAAGGTTTAAGGAAGTTCAACTCAGTAAAGAAGCTTGAAGCTGATTGGATTTTCAAGGAGTATCCACACCTTCAACGCCATTTCTCTAGAAATGATTCGATAGACCGCCCCAACCCAAAGATCCCTCCGCTGGAAAAGATTGATGAAGTCATATTTGTTAATCCAGCTGAACAGATTCGCCCTAATACTCTCTCTGATGAAGACTCCCACACATCGAAGCGAGAAGATGACCCTCTCAACGCCAGTGATCTTGATTTGCTTCAAGTGCCGCTGGACATTGACGAAATGGAGTCGCCTGCTTCAACCGAAGGAGACACTTTAGGAGATGCATCTTCTTCGGGCGAAGACAATCAGCAGGGTCCCCGGGTTGCAGCAAACGCGTAAATACTCTTGATCTACCTCTCGACCTTTTGTCCAATTATTGACAAAAAGGGGGAGAAAGTAGCATCGATTGAGTTTAGATTCGTTGCGGGGTTTTAGGGTTTCGATTCGATCTTTTGTGTGTTAAGTTACAACAAACTTTCCATTCGCTTCGATTGGGTTGTAACTTAAGTTTTACTTCGTCTGTGAACTGCTACATGTTATGTGTTAATAATCCCCGTGCTTGCAAGTTGCTCTTGTATCTTTTGTCTTGCAGGTGGTTATTCCCTTTAAGTTCACAGGTTATTGGATGATTGCATACTCTTCAAGACTAATATCTTCTAAATGCAATTGATTCACTAAGATATGTGCTAGGCTTCCCATCAAACATATTCTTCATCAAGCATTCACTTCGATTATATAAATCTTCGATGCTTGCATTCAGGGGGAGTCAAAAGCTTCATATCTTAGAGTTTGCTCTCAACTCAACTCAAATTCCATATTTTTATCGATGCCTGTTTTGTCAACAATAGTCCAAAAAGGGGGAGATTTTAAGAGCAAATTTATGCCCCCATGAGTTTTGGATATTGTTGGACAAAAAGTTGAGGAACTAACAAGTTTTCTAGTGTAAAACAGATGGTTAGGTTCCTGAAGTTATAGGTTGGTGATAAAGCTTCAACGAAGATTTACATATTTACTGAAGCATATCCTCTGGAGTGAAGCTCATCACGGATGTCGACCCCTAAAAAGATAAGGAATCCTGAAGCACATCTCATCGAAGGAGATGGCCAAGATGGCGCAAGACTTAGTAGTTTTTGCGTAGTTCTTTTTCAATTCTTTGAGTCGTAGGAAAAACCGTACTATCAAGAGGGGTTTAGTAAATGTACTCCGAAGGTTTTGGTGAAAAGACTCAGATCGAATCCAAACCTGTGAGAAGCCAGAGATGAGAAATCTCATGTGCACTAGGTAATGCTTCACCAGCGAAGACTTCATTCTTTCGGCTCCTGAAGCAGAACAAGTCCGTGAGTCAGCTTTACTTGGACCGCAAGTAAAGTTGCGCTTTGATTGGAAATATGACCGTTGCGGACAGGTGTCAAGCTGTCGCATCGGGTCATTTAAGACATTTCGCACCTAGGGATTGACGCCTATAAATACGCCACCCCCGCCCTCATTGGCCGGTGGCTGCTCCAAGAATATTTCCTGACAGTGAAGAGAAAGAGCAACCCCACCGAAGCAAACCAAAAACCGATCCACAGAAGCATAAGTCCTATTGATCTAAGTTGATTCATTATGACTTAGGAAGAAGTTTGCTAGCCTTTTTATCTTGGAGAACTGCAATATTCCTAGACGGTTAGAGCGTTTTTCTTTAGAGAGCGAAGAGTTATTGTCGCCTCGAAGTCCAGTTTGTCAAAGGTTTCGGTGATTCCCTCAATAATCAACCACGAGTGAAGAACTGACCAAGCTCAAGGAGATTGGTGCAGTGGAGATACGGACGGAGAGAGGTTAGCTCCTGTGTTCAATCACAAGTCCCTCCAACCAGACGTAGCACTTTGCAGAGTGTGAACTGTTCGAACAAACATCACCGAGTCAAGAGTTCGTTTTAATTTCCGCACTTACATTCAGTTTAGCAATTGCTTCAGTAATTTTATTCAATGCAATTGATTCGATGCTTTTGATTCGCTATGTTATTCGTCAATCCAGTTCTGCTTCAATGTTTACCTTTCTGTTGAATTTCTTCTGCTGCTAAGTTAAGCTTCACTTCATAGTTTCATGCAAAATTTGAAGTGATCATTCACCCCCCCCCCTCTGATCACATACTTGGACTTTCAGTCCTGGTCTCCCCCAAAGGAAGGAAGCTCAAATACGTCCTCCAGATCAACTTCAGCCACGCCTCCAACAACGAAGCCGAATACGAGGCACTGCTCTATGGCATGTGCATGGTCAAAACATGCGGCGCCACTCGCCTCGTAATCTACGGAGACTCCAAACTCGTCGTCCAGCAGGCGATGAAAGACTGCAATGCAGTAGCCGACAACATGGCGGCCTATCAGAAGCTCTACAACATGCTCGAAGGAAGTTTCGACGGTTGTGAGTTGAATTATATCCCCAGAATAAAAAACACAGAAGCCAACGAACTTGCAAACATTGGCTCGACTCGAGGACCAGTACCACCCGGTGTCTTCCTCGAAAGTATCAGCCAGAGATCCATCAAGATAAAAACAACAGCACCCGAGGCAGCTGTAGATGACGAAACCACTGAGCCAACACAGGTGGCATCAGCGAGCCCATCCGAAGGCAACAACAGCCAAGCAGTCGAACCTGCAGATCCAACAGCACTCGAAGGACCAGCGTGGACAAAACCGTTCCTCTGATTCCAAATCGAAGGCACGCTACCGCAAGACGTTTCAGAAGCTCGGCGCATCAGTCGTCGATCCAAGGCATTCACAGTGATCAACAGACAGTTATACAAGCGCAACATCACCTAGATACTCCAAAAGTGCATCGACGAAGAAGACGGCAAAGCCCTACTACTCGAAATCAACGAGGGTACCTGCGGGCACCACGCGAGCAGTCGACTGCTTGTGTCCAAAGTATTCCAATCAGGGTTTTATTGGCCCACTGCGATGAAAAACATAGAAGACATCGTGCGGCGTTGCATCGCCTGTCAAAAATTCTCCAGCAGACCGCACGCTCCAGCCTCAGAACTCAATACCATACCACTATCATGGCCGTTCGCCACCTGGGGAATCGACATGGTGGGCCCACTCAAGAAATCATCAAAGGGAGGAAGAACACACCTGCTAGTAGCAGTCGACAAGTTTACCAAGTGGATCGAAGCAGTGCCCATCACCAGCTCCACGGCCCTCACGACAGTGAATTTTATCAAATCAATCATCTTCAGGTTCGGGGTACCACACAACATCATCACGGACAATGGTACGAACTTCACAGCGGTGGAATTCCAGAACTTCTACGAAGAACTGGGCATCAAAATCAACTACGCATCAGTCGCGCACCCGCAGTCTGACGGCCAGTTGGAAAAAGCAAATGGCCTAGTATGCGGATGAATAAAAAAACGGCTCCTTGCACCACTCGAGCAGGCCGCAGTCAGCTGGGTAGAAGAACTCCCCGCAGTACTATGGAGCCTGCGCACTACCCCAAACACCGCAACCCAGTACACACCTTTCTTCATGGTGTACAGGGCGGAGGCAGTACTACCACATGACCTCAAATTCGGGGCACCCCGGATCTCGGGGTACGAAGAAGAGGAAGCATAAGAAGCACTGCAAGATGAAAAGGACACAGCAGACGAAGCAAGAGACACAGCCCTAGCAAGGTCAGAGGGCTACCAGGACAAGCTGCGCACCTACCAAAGCAGCCGCCTGCACACCAGAACCTCCAACAAAGGCGACCTTGTCCGACGGCTCATACAAGAGAAAGTCCACAAGCTTGCCCCCCAATGGGAAGGACCATTCATAGTCTAAGAAGTCATAGGAGGAGGCGCCTACAGGCTGAAGAACCCAAAGACGGACGAGGACGTGGGGAACCCATGGAACGTAGCGAACCTACAACTGTTCTACCCATAGACTCCACCAGTCATGCTCGACTGGCCACCCATGTAACCGTTCGACGCAATAAAATGGTGTTTCCCAATTGCCACCACCTCAAAGCACTCGGAGGCTCGAGTACAAACTCCTCCTGAGAGACGCTATCGTCGCTCACGCGATCTCTACTTAAAGCACTCAGGGGCTCGAGTACACACTCCCCCCGAGAGACGCTATCATCGCTCACGTGATCTTTACCCAAAGCACTCGGGGGCTCGAGTACAAACTCCCCCCGAGAGACGCTATCATCGCTCACGCGATCTTTACCCAAAGCAATCGGGGGCTCGAGTACAAACTCCCCCCGAGAGACGCTATCATCGCTCACGCGATCTTTACCCAAAGCACTCGGGGGCTCGAGTACAAACTCCCCCCGAGAGACGCTATAATCGCTCACGCGACCTTTACCCAAAGCACTCGGGGGCTCGAGTACAAACTTCCCCTGAGAGACGCTATCGTCGCTCACGCGATCTCTACCTAAAGCACTCAGGGGCTCGAGTACCAACTCCCCCCAAAAGACGCCATCATCGCTCACGCGATCTTTACCTAAAAATCCCGGGAGCTCGAGCACACCTCCCCCGTAGAAACACTATCATCTCCCGCACAGCCCGTAACTTAAAGGGTCCAAGCAAAAACCCCCGCTAAGCGCCACTTGCTAAAAGCAGTTCGGAAACAAAAGGAAAGACGCGGCTACAACTAGGTAGGAACAGGAGAAGCATGGATGAAGCACAGTACACAGACAATCCTTAATCTTCTCCTGATCGCCACGATCACCTAAAGACTCGGGGGCTACTCCCATCGGGAGCGCTGTCGCGCACCCAATAAAAGACGACAGTCAACGGAAGAACGACAAAGGAACAAAATCTCAGCCTACGTTTGACTCTCGAACTCGAACGTAGCCTCGGGGGCTACTCCCATTGGGAGCGCTGTCGCGCACCCGATAGAACCCACAATACAAGGACTTGAGGACTCGAAGACAGCTCTCGTTGAACGACTTAAAGACAGATCACATTGCAAAGGACTCGAAGACAGATTCCATTACAAGGACTCAACCATAGTTCACATTACAAGGACCCGAAGATGATTCTCAGTACAAAAGACTCGAGTACATTGGATAGAAGGCAGCTCTAATTACTCGAAGGCAATCCTCATTACATGGAGAACCAACCTAGTTACAAAGACGAAGCAGCCGACAAGACTACAGCACCAATCACCCAAGGAATTTTGACTTTTACATGTGTGCCCATGCTGGGATGATTGACGCTAACAAGACGGGCATCATCACAGACAAGGGAGGAGTCGAAGCAGCCAGCCCATGCTGTGAGTGAAGCTCGACTTATTTGCGGAGCACCGAAGCCGATGCTCCACCAGCTTCTTCTCCAGCTCCACCCAAGCTGCCAGCGAAGATGACGCCACTACCTCCAGTTCTACAAGGTCGCCTGGCGCGCCCGCTTGATCGGTGGCTTGACGTCGAGGTCCTCTACAGAGTCGGAGGGCACAACATCACCAACCGAAGAGTCGCCGGAGGATGAAGCAGTTGAATACACAGGCGTAGGACTCCTCGACCTGTCGGAACCGTCGCTGCTTGTCTCCTTCCAGTACGGATCCATGCGATTGCCGCTCGGGTCAAAAGCGCGGATGGTGAGAGTATCTTCGCCATCAAAGAGGAAACAGAGGGTATCACCATCACGCAAGTTCAAACGCCGAGCAAACGACGTCCAGCCAAAGCCAAGAAAAATCAAGCGGGAACTATTGATCTCCAACTCGACATAAGAAGGAGATCGAGTGCACCCCTGAAGACGAAGCAGCAAGCCATCAAGACTACGCTCAGAAAAAATTGCAGCAAATGCAGAAGGAAGAAGAATGCAAGCAGCGTCCCAGCCACGGACGTGTAGAAGAAAGTCATAGCGACGAACACCCTCCTCTGAGGAAGAGGAGGAAGGCACCAACGCTGCCCCACGACGGCCACGGCGAGAAGAGCGCGGAGTACGACCACCACGGCCACGGCGAACACGACCGCGACCAGTCATACCTGCACCTTGCTTGGGCCCCATGAGAAGAGGAAGAGAAAGAGTAAGATGAAGAAGAGGAGTGATTACTCGCATCCATAAGAGTTTCGGGTGCTCCCTCACCTAGAAAAAAAATGTGCTCGAGTGATTACTCACACCCATGAGAGTTTCGGGTGTTCCCTCACCACGACACAAGATAAGCAGACTCGCACTCGCCAGATCGTACGGCCCCAGAGTATCGGGTGCTCCCTCACCCCGAGAGCGAAGGCGAGACTCGAGTGATTACTCGCAGAAATCTGAATACCCGAGAACTCGAAGACCTTCCGAGCAAATACTCCTCTACATTACTCCTCGCCCGAGCGCTCGACAAAGCTCCGCGAGTGACCGCTAAAACAACTCACTTGATTGTTTATTCCAAGTGGGTGCATCACTAACTAGGCTCCGCGCCTCGATAAAAATACATATTCCTGGAACACGATACACTATGCCCAGATGCCACGCCAGCTTAGCGTGTAGGTAAGACCCCGCTGCGCAGATCGGCCGGGCTGGGACTTGCCGCAGAGCGATTTCGCTCCCAATCTTTTCCATGCGCCTGCATGATAGAAAAAGGCGGGCGGACGCGCCTAGGCTACGAACTTTACTGGCGGCAATTGATCACTGTAAGACCTGCAGCGGCATGACTTTTGCTCGACACCAGTGTTCCAAGCTCATGTCGAGGGACGTGAATTTGATTGGGCTACTACGGTATTTGACACTAGTGCAATTCACCAAGGCTCGACCAGTTGACTCCTTGGGCCCTTTCAGCTTAGCATTCGCCCGAAACAGGTTTTGTCAAGGCCCCAGACTGCTAGCGACCCGCGGTTGAACCGTGCATACATCGAAACGACGCAAGAATGAACTCGAGTCCCTACGCGACTCTTCGAGCCCCCCAGGCACTCGGGGGCTACTGACGAGGGGGTGACCCCATGACTCATATGGATGAGCCTACCCGGTGTACCCGAAGACAGAAGGCCCACAAAGATGTCGTTTGGGCTCAGCCTTGGCCCACTAGTGGCACCGACATAGGAGTCCACGACCTGTAAGGAAGGGGAAAACCTGCCGTGTAGTACAAGATTAGGGTTAGGAAACCTCATCTGTAATCCAAGACGGATTCCCCGAGACCTAGCCTAGTATATAAGGGCTAGGAGGGGAGACGTCAAAGACAAGGAATACAAAATCTGTAACCCTCGCCTTGTGGATGGCTTCTCGCCCTTCGTTGGTTACCCCAAGTGGAAGGTTGAGATGTAGCGCAGCAGTAAGTTTCCCTCGGTGAAGATACCAAGGTTTGTCTCCAGTAGGACTCTAGAGATGATAAGTAGGTGTCAGCGGCGCAACTGACGTGGACCTGCACACAGACACAGATAACTTTGTTCCCAACGAAGTTCAGAGAGGTTGTCAATCTCTCTGGTCTTGTTGTTCACAAAGGGTAAAACACAAAGGATAATGATAACAACTGAAAGTAAAAGAAGGAAAGTAAATACAGCGTGGAAACAGTAATAAGGATATGGACCGAGATACGTGATATTCACTAGTGATGTCTCTCTCCCAAAAGACGATAAAACTGCTATGCGAGGTAAACAAATTACAGAAGGGAAATTGACAGGATTATGAACGCACCGCAATGCTAACTATGGTACAAAAGAAAGGAAGAGGCTCAAAAGCACGGGCAATACGCCAAAATAATTAGACCGTAATCCAACTGCATCTACTACTAATCATCCACCTTGAGATATCTATCCAGAACATCTCGCTGGTATTAAATTGCGAGCCCCACCCAAAGTGTAAACCCAAAGCAACAGACAACTGCATTAAAAAGAACTTTGCGTAAAGTAAACAATCGTTGTAACCGTGGTTACAAGCACCATTGTTTTCCCCCTTGTGGCAACAGCACATCCCCTAGACTCATGTTTCTGTCACTCAAGCGTGTCATCGGGGGGCATGAACCCACAATCGAGCATAACGTTCCCTCTTGGAGTCACTACCTACTACTTGGCCAAAGCAATAAACAGCAATGGAGAACATGCAAGAATTACTTAGGAACAAAAATATAAGAGATAAAAACCAAATATATTACTCTATCACAATCTGAACATAATCTCATAATCCATCAGATCCCATCAAACTCAGCATAGCAATAGCAGAAAGATTACAAAAGTGCCTCGATCATGTAGGGCAGCTCACGAGGTCTAAACCATGAAGAACAAAGAGGGGAGGAGAACATCACATAGCTACTGATAACGAACCCATGGTCCAAGGGAAACTACTCGCGAGACATCCGGGGAGCATCCATGGTGGAGAGGAACTGGCACTGGGGTGCACTGAGTTAATAGGTTAGTCCAAATATGATCAAAAGTGTATGAAAGTGTATCTAGAACCTAGCAATATCACACAAAACATGCATGGAGCAAGCAGAAATTATAGATACGTTTTGGACGTATCAACATCACCAAGCTTAATTCCTGCTCGTCCTCGAGTAGGTAAATGATAACATCATAATTTTTGTGGTGACATGCTAGCAACCATAAAATAACTTTGAAAAGTAAAGCAATCAAGGTTAGAAATTTAAATCAAGTCATAACATGCAAGAGTCTATATTAGCATTGGAACAAGTAACAAAAGAACATTAGGTGCAAGAGCTCTCGCTGTCCGTGACTCGAATGTCTCCAAATGGTGTTTGTGTGCAAGAAGGGGGATAGGGAATACGAGAAAAAAGTATTTTTTTGTGTTGAGAACTCAATCTACTAAAGTTTCACACTTGGTCCTCTTTGGAATCTTATCTTCACTCGTCCCCAAACCACTAGCCAGGTACAAGTCAATTTGATCCACTCCTTTTCGATATTTCGAGCACTCATGCAATGGATGAGCGTAAGCACGAGAGTTGACACTTAGGATGGCAAAGAGAGAAGTACGGAGGAGGAAGACAAAAAGAATGAGAAAGGCTCACATCAATGAGGACAATCATAGGCAAGAGATGCCAAATGATAGATATGATGTGAGGAGTAGGGATTGCCATGCAACGGATGCACATACGAGCTAGGAAGCTCTCCAATGGAACTAGTGGGGGTGCATCTAACTTGCTCGCTCATGAAGACCTAGAGCTCATTTGAGGAGGCTCATCCTTGGAATATGCAAGCCAAGTTCTATAGTGTGAAGGTCCCCACATAGCTATATGCATAATGATCATCTCTATGGAGTACAAGGATATAAAGGGAGTACTAGTGTGGATCTCTCAAAATGATAGTAGTGTTGCCCCTTTATCTCTCTTTTTTTTTCTTTTTTTTGTGGCCTCAATGGCTCTTTCTATTTAACTCTCATTTGTCCTCTTTGTGATCTTTTATTGTGTCCACTTTGGGATCTTTTCCTCACTTAAGGGCAACACTCTATTTTACAAGAAGGTAAAGGAGATCTTTCACACTTTACAAGGTACTCAAAATCATAAAGAAGATGTAACTAACATGAAGTATGCAATGTATGTCGCTGCCAGTGTAGCAGGAACATGTATGACATGAAGATCAAGTCATGAAGAGGTGGATGTTGCATGGCAATATAACTCAGAAAGGCTATGGAAATGCCTTGATAGGTAGGTATGGTGGTTGTTTTGAGGAAAGATATAAGGAGGCTTATGATGACAGAGCGTATCATGCCAAGGGTTTGGATGTACCGGCGAAGGTGGACACCAACTCTCGGAGTGAGAAGAAGGCAATGCACGACACGGGAGAGGCTAGCAAAATATGGGAAGGTGGTAGTGTCAACTTTCAATACTTACATTAGTCCGAAGAACTCATGCACTTATTATCGGTAACTCTCAATCTAATAAGGAGGTTCAGAAAGAGACAAGTACCCCGAGGAGGAGTGTATGGGGGTTTGGTTATCCTTGCGCATCCTCGACTCATGGTACGTGAGTGTTCTCTAATATTCGATCCCTCCAAGGATTAGTGATCCATCTAGTAGCTAGAGTTCTCAACTAGTTTTGTAGGTTTCGAAAATACACACGGATTGCCCAAAATACGACACCTATCACTAATAGGCTAGAGCTCTTGACACCAAAAGTTCAAACATTACTCACATCAATACCTCAAAACTATTGCAAGTTACTACTAAAATTAAATAGCAACCTCAATTACCTACTTTCAAGACAAGACACAACTCAGTGCAACAACCAACTCTCTTTAACAAGATAAACATGAAAACTAAAAAGAGTTCCAGCAACAAACTAAACAAAAGCCAAGGCTCTTGCTAAAGACAAACTAAGACTAAAACTAAACATGGCAGTAGTTATGAAAAGATAAAGAACACACAACAGCAAAAACATAAGCAGAAAAAATCCTATGATGTGTTCTAGAATTTGAAAGTGGAGCGTGTTTCTCTCCCACACAAATTAAGACGGGATCTAACTTTTTATGAACAGCAAGAAAAGCTAAAGAAAACTAAAAAAATAAAACCTAAGAGCGAGACGCTCCAAGCATAGCACATAACGCATGAAGTGATAAAAATATAGTGAAACGAGGGACGAACTGATGATTGTTGATGGAGAAGGGGATGCACGGGGGAATCCCCAAGCTTAGACGCTTGAGTCTCCTTGAATATTTATTGGGGATGCATGGGGGCATCCCCAAGCTTGAGCGCTTGACACTCCTGGATCTTCTTTCATCATCTTCCATCGCACACTTGAAAACTCCCTTCATACATAATTCATCATAAGCTGATTAGAGAGGTTAGTACCCTTAATAAGTAATTTTTCCCCACTGGATATAAAGATATTCTTGAAGATCTACTGTTTCTCAAGAGTGCCAAAAAGTTTTTGCAAAGAAAAAGCAAGCTTAAGGTTTGCAAAAGTTAGGAGAGACAAAACGTGGCAGAATCTGTGAAAAACAGAACAGCAGATAATAAAGAATTTTTTAGGGGAACTACTGCAACTCAAATCAAAAAACTCAGAACATACCGAAGTTTCGTAATTGTATAGAGCATACTGTGTAAAAATTTTAGCTCAAAAAAATGAACTGGGATTTTTCTGGAATTTTTCTGGTCACGAGGACAGAATCTGTTTTCTGGACAGCATGTCACAACTTTTACTTCCCTTGCCGTAAGAGGCTATAACTTGGCACAAAGCTGAAAAATAAAGATACAATGATGTTGATACAGTAGTAACAATCATCAAGACACAACAAAAGCAAAAATAAAAACCTAAATTCGTTGCGGGCTGCCTCCCGAAAGCGCTTCTTTAAAGCCATTAGCTAGGCTTAAAGATTATAGAAGATGCTCTCACAAGAATAAGAATTTTGAAGCAAAAGAGAGCATCAAGAAGCAAATATGAAACACATTTAAGCCTAACCCACTTCCTATGCATAGGCATCTCTTAAGAAAATAAATAAAATAAGCACAAAGTGACATGCATAGGAAGGTGGAACAAGAACAACTTCGAAAGTTTCAGTTTAGAGAGAAGTGTTTTTGTCCCATGGAAGTTTCTATAACCAAACTTTCCTCTCTCAAAGTAATTTTCAGTAGTATCATGAAAAACATCAAGAATATACTATCATATAAATCATATTGTTCATGACCTACAAGCACACGTGTATTGTTTTCAACACGGTTTTTAGGATCATAAGATAAATTCAACCCATCACATTGAGCTTTGATAAGAGGAAAATTCTCTGGAGTTGGAGATTTTAAAAGGATAATAGAACACTCAAGTGCGGGTGCGATAGCAAAAATTTCATGCTTAACATGAGGAACTATAGAAAGTTCATCTCCGTAAGCATCATCCATAGTGGCATCATGGCCATAAGCATAGAAGGCATCAACTTCATCAAAAAGGGATATTTCAAAAGAATCCATAGGATCATAACACTCATGTAAGGTAAGGTTCAAAGAGTTACTCTCATTAGAAGGTAGACATGGATGGCTCCATTCTTCCTCCTTTTGTTCGTCACTCTCCTCCTCTTTTTCATCCAAGGAGCTTTCGGTTTCATCAATTTCTTCTTTCATAGAGTCCTGCAAAATATTAGTCTCTTCCTTCGGGGGAGAGATTCTCTCAAGATGATCAGTAATATAATAATTTGCATCATAATTTTCCAAACAATAGTGAAGTATAGCAAGACTCTCAGATTTGTAAGGGGCATCATTAATATTTCTAAGAAGAGAAGTAATTTCATAGTCACCCTTATAAGCAACAAATTCTTCTATTGGCTCTGCATCATAAAAATCATAGTTTCCCTTAGCATAAGAAGCTAAGGTTTCATCATCATTTTACTCACATTGGAAAGAAAGGTGTTTGTGCCTCATAAAGCAACAAGATTCATCCCTGCAGAAAGATATATTATATATTGAGCACAAGTTTCTAGCATACTCATACAACTGGTGTACTTTTTTCCATAAGTGTATCCCCTTTTGAGACAAGCGGTGTTCCTTCTACCACTTTTGTTGATCCTCGGTGAATCCTCCATGCCAATAAGATCTAGTTTCAAAGAAGTCAGCCATTGATTGGCAAGTAAGGAACTAGACATACTATATATTTTTTAGATTTTTGATAAAGGACACGAAGATAAAAACTGAAAGGTAAACAAACAAGACTAAAAAAAACAAAGGTAAAGGGTAGTGTGCAACTCCCCTATCTTAGCACTCGGAGTCCCCGGCAACGGCGCCAGAAATTCGCTTGATGGCTTCTCGCCCTTTGTTGGTTACCCCAAGTGGAAGGTTGAGATGTAGCGCAGCAGCAAGTTTCCATCGGTGAAGATACCAAGGTTTGTCTCCAGTACGACTCCAAAGATGATAAGTAGGTGTCAGCGGCGCAACTGACGTGGACCTGCACACAGACATAGATAACTTTGTTCCCAACGAAGTTCAGAGAGGTTGTCAATCTCTCCGGTCTTGTTGTTCACAAAGGGTAAAACACAAAGGATAATGATAGCAACTGAAAGTAAAAGGGACAATTGCATTTTTTCCCCTAGTTTTGCCAGCCTGTGGGTTTTGCCCTTACTTTTCGGCTCTGCTCAGTTTTGCCCTTAGATTTGTCCCTCGGGTCATCAGAACGCCCTTTGACCATTTGACCAATACTTAGAAAATGTATGACAAATTCATATGAACTTAGAAAAATGCAAATAAGATATTTAATTATTCAGAAAAGCATTTCCTTTATGTGTGTATCATTTGCACATATGAAAATATTAATTGTTAACCTACCCAAGGTTACTAACGTTCTTAACATTATTAAAAATAAAAATGTGTAAACAATAAAAAAATCATGAATAAAAACGACATGCAAGTTTAGGTGATGTCTGCTGACCATTCTGATATCTTATTTGAGATTTTTTGAATTCACATGAACTTGTTATGAATTTTAAAATTAATGGTCAAAGTCATTTGAAAATGCATAACAACTTCATATATACCCAGAAAAATGCAAATAAGATATCAGAATGTTCAGAAGACATCACCTACATTCGCATGTCATTTTTAATCATGAAAATGTATTGTTTATACCCTTTAATGTTTAATAATGTTAATAACATTAATAACCTCAAGTAGTTTAAATATTATTTTGTTCGTGAATGCTAATAACATGCACTTACAGGTAATGCTTTTTTAAACATTTTGATATCTTATTTGCATTTTTCTGAGTTCATATGAATTTGTTATGCATTTTCAAAGTATTGGTCAAACGGTCAAAGGGCGTTCGGATGACCTCAGAGACAAATTTAAGGGAAAAACTGAGCAAAGCCGAAAAGTAAGGGCAAAACCCACGGGCCGGCAGAACTAGGGGCAAAAATGTAATTGTCCCAAAGTAAAAGCAGGAAAGTAAATATAACATGTAAACAGTAATAAGGATATGGACCGGGATACGTGATGTTCACTAGTGATGTCTCTCTCCCAAAAGACGATAAAACTGCTATGCGAGGTAAACAAATTACAGAAGGGCAATTGACAGGATTATGAACGCACCGCAATGCTAACTATGCTACAAAAGAAAGGAAGAGGCTCAAAAGCAGGGCAGTACGCCAAAATAAGTAGACCGTAATCCAACTGCATCTACTACTAATCATCCACCTTGAGATATCTATCCAGAACATCTCGCTGGTATTAAGTTGCGAGCCCCACCCAAAGTGTAAACCCAAAGCAACAGACAACTGCATTAAAAAGAACTTTGCGTAAAGTAAACAATCCTTGTAACCGCGGTTGCAAGCACCGTTGTTTTCCCCCTTGTGGCAACAACACATCCCCTAGACTCATGTTTCTGTCACTCAAGCGTGTCATCGGGGGGCATGAACCCACAATCGAGCATAACGTTCCTCTTGGAGTCACTACCTACTACTTGGCCAAAGCAATAAACAACAACGGAGAACATGCAAGAATTACTTAGGAACAAAAATATAAGAGATAAAAACCAAATATATTACTCTCTCACAATCTGAACATAATCTCATAATCCATCAGATCCCATCAAACTCAGCATAGCAATAGAAGAAAGATTACAAAAGTGCCTCGATCATGTAGGGCATCTCACGAGGTCTAAACCATGAAGAACAAAGAGGGGAGGAGAACATCACATAGCTACTGATCACGGACCCATGGTCCAAGGAAAAATACTCACGAGACATCCGGGGAGCATCCATGGTGGAGAGGAGACTCCCGGAGGTCGGCCCTCCCTCCGGCAGGGTGCCGGGAAGAGGTCTTCTGGTGCTCCCGATCTCGGAAGCGCGGCGGCGGCGGAAAAGAGGCGATTTTGCGAAATAGGGTTCTGTCTTCGGAGTTTCCCCGTGACGGAGAATAAATAGGCGAAGGGGGGAAGCCAGAGGTGGACTAGGGGCCCCAGGCGCCCCCCGACGCGGCAAGGGGTGGGTCCTTGCCGCGTGGCCGCTTGGGCCCCCCTGGCTCCCCTCTGGCCCCACTCGGGCTCTTCGCGAAGCTTCCTGTACGCTGATTTTTCCTGTATTTTTCCCGGAATTTTTCTGGCACTTTTTATATGGGGGAAAACTGAAATAGAAAAACAGCAGAAAACAGGAACTGGCACTGGGGTGCACTGAGTTAATAGATTAGTCCAAATATGATCAAAAGTGTATGAAAGTGTATCTAGAACCTAGAAATATCACAAAAAAACATGCATGGAGCAAGCAGAAATTATAGATACGTTTTGGACGTATCACTTGTGCGCACCAGCCTTGGCCTCCCCTGTAATCGCATCTCCAAGCAATAATATCAAACAAGAACGTCTCCTCCGGTTAGCCGACGAGCTATCGTCCAACATGTGCCTCTCATGACTAGCCCAGGGTCCCTGACCATGGGATTTGCCTTGGTTGATCCCCTCAGTTGGGGTCTAACTTGTTATGAAAAGCAAGAAAAGCTAAAGAAATCGAAAAAGGAAACCTAAGAGCGAGATGCTCCAAGATAGCACATAACGCATGAAGTGATAAAAATATAGTGAGACGAAGGACGAACTGATGATTTTTCAAGGAGAAGGGGATGCACGAGGGCATCCCCAAGCTTAGACGCTTGAGTCTCCTTGAATATTTATTGGGGATGCACGGGGGCATCCCCAAGCTTGAGCGTTTGACACTCCCGGATCTTCTTCCATCATCTTCCCTCGCACACTTGAAAACTCCCTTCATACATAACTCATCATAAGTTGATTAGAGAGGTTAGTACCCTTAATATAATAATTTTTATCCACTGGAAATAAATATATTCTTGAAGAGCTACTGTTTCTCAAGATTTCCAAAAAGTTTTTGCAAAGAAAAAGCAAGCTTAAGGTTTGCAAAAGTGAATAAAGGCAAAACATGGAAAAATCTGTGAAAAATAGAACAACGGGTAGTAAAGAATTTTTTGGGGGTACTTCTGCAACTCAAATTAAAAAAAACTCAGAACATATGAAAGTTTCACAATTGTATAGAGCATGTTGTCTAAACAATTCAGCTCAAAAAGATGAACTGGTGATTTGTTTTGATTTTTTCCGTCAAGAGACATAATCTGTTTTCTGGACATCATGTCACAACTTTTGCTTCCCTTATCATAAGAGGCTATAACTTGGCACAAAGATTGAAAATAAAGATACAATGATGTTGCTATAGTAGTAAAAATCATCAAGACCACCAAAAACAGAAGTAAAAACATCTTGGGTTGCCTCCCAACAAGTGCTTTCTTTTACGCCTTTAAGCTAGGCATAAAGCAAAAGAAGAATCATGTTTTATCAAGAGAGAGTGAATAGCTAGCCCGCGTAACGGACTCAAAAGGTAACTTGATTTCCTTTCTACGGAAGTGTTCCATCCCCTTTTTGAGAGGGAATTGAAATTTTATATTCCCCTCTTTCATGTCAATAGCAACACAAACGGTGCAAAGAAAAGGACGTCCCAGAATAATTGGACATAAAGGTTCACACTCTATGTCCATAATAGTGAAATCAATCGGAACATAATTGTCATTGACAATGATAGGAACATCGTCGATCTTCCCCAAAGGTTTCTTTACGGAAGAATCAACGAGACGAACACCAAAAGAACAAGGCTCAAAGGGTTTTAATTCAAACATATCATACATTGTTTTGGCCATAACGGAGGTACTAACTCCAACATCACATAAAGCAAAGCAAGAGAAGTTATTCAATTTAATTTTTATCATAGGATCCCAACCATCATCTAGCTTCCTATGTATGGAGGCTTCTATTCTAAGCTTCCCCTCCCTAGCTGTGATGAGAGCATTAGTGATATGCTCCGTGAAGGCAAGATTTAGTGTGCTAATGTGGGGGTCTCTAGACATTTTATGCAGCAAGCTAATAAATTCTGAAAGGGTACAACTATCAAAATCAATATCACTACTATCCAAGGTGGTAGTGGTGTCATCTAGGCTCACTTGTTTGAAACCCTCTATGTTCATAGGAGTTTCTTCTTCTATGGTTGAGGTATTAGCATCACCATTAATAGGTCCAATGGGACTAGGAGTGTATTGGGTGCTAATAGTTTGGGTGTCCTCAACAATTTGGATAGTAGCAACTGTGTGGTATGTAGGAAGGCTCTTAATTCTATCCTCTTTCTCTTTTTCTCTAGCCCATCTTTCTTTAAGTTTAGCCATCATCCTAATATTTTCATTAATTTGCAATTGGATAGCATTAATAGGAGTGGTCTTCCTCTCCTCAGGGGGAGAGGTTCTAATTTTAAGCATCTCAACATCAAGGGCTAAGCTATGTACCTTCAAAGAGAGATTATCTAATTTGGCTAATTTCTCTTCTACACTCTTGTTGAAGGCTTTTTGGGTAGTGATAAAGTCTCTAAGCATGCTTTCTAATTCATAAGTGAGGTTCTTGTTACTAGGATAAGTGTTGTTGTTCCCATAATTGGATGGAAACGGTCTAGGAGTGCTAGAAAAATTACCCCTATAAGCATTGTTGTTGAAGTTTTTTATAGCAATAAAGTTAACATCTACTTGTTCCTGAGCAACCAAAGAATTTAAAGGAACATCATGAAGATCAATACAGGGTTGCTTGGTAAGTAGAGACATAATCAAGTCAACTTTTTCATTTAGGGAGGTAATCTCGTCGACAGAGTTTATCTTCCTACCTGTTGGAGCGCGTTCGGTGTGCCATTGGGAATAATTGGTCATCATCTCATCGAGAAGTTTTGTGGCAGAACCAAGTGTAGTTGACATAAAGGTTCCTCCCACAGTCGAATCTAACAGGTTCCGCGAGGTAAAGTTCAAGCCCGCATAAAAATTCTGGATAACCATCCAAGTAGTCAAACCATATGTAGGGCATTTCTTAACAAGAGATTTCATTCGTTCCCAAGCTTGGGCAACGTGTCATTATCCAATTACTTAAAATTCATAATGTCACTCCTCAATTGGATAATTTTAGCAGGTGGATAGTACTTCAAAATAAAAGCATCTTTTCACTTATCCCAAGAATCTATGCTATTCCTAGGCAAAGATTGAAACCGGATTTTAGCTTCTCCTCTCAAAGAGAAAGGAAAAAGCTTGAGCTTAACAACATAATCTTGTACTTCTTTATACTTTTGCATATCACATAGCTCAACAAAATTATTCAAGTGTAAAGCAGCATCATCTCCAGCACCAAAAAATAGATCTCTCAGAACAAGGTTTAGCAAAGCAGGTTTAATTTCATAAGAGGTAGCTGAAGTGGCAGGTGTGGCAATAGGAGTGTAGATAAAGTCTTTGTTGTTGTGACTAGTGAAGTCACACAACTTGGTGTTTTCAGTAGAACCCATAGCAGTAGCAAGTGTGGCAGATTTTTTGTGATTTTTGATATATGACACTAAGATAAAAACTGAAAGGTAAACTAACAAGACTAAAAAGCAAAGGTAAAAGATAGTGTGCAACTCCCCTATCTTGATGATTGGAGTCCCCGGCAACGGCGCCAGAAATTTGCTTGATACGCGAGAGATGATAATGGCTTCTCACCCTTCGTTGGTTACCCCAAGTGGAAGGTGATATGTAAGATAACAACAAATTTCCCCTGTGTAGAGGATAGGGTTTGTCTCCCGTAGGACTCAAAAGCGGCAAAGTAGGTGACAACGGCGCTAGAAATTTAGCGGTTGACGTGGACTTGCACACAGACACAAATAACTTTGCTCCCAATAAAGTTCAAAGAGGTTGTCAATCTCTCCGGTCTTGTTGTTTACAAAGGATCAAACGCAATGGATAATGATAATGGTGATAGCAGCTAGAAAGTAAAAGAAAATAAATAAATAAGCGTGTAAACAGTGATGAGAATGGACCGGGGTCCCATGATGTTCACTAGTTATGTCTCTCTCCCAAAAGACGATAAAACTGCTATGCCACGTAAAAAAATCACAGCTGGGAAATTGACAAGATTACGGGTGCAAACCAATGCTAACTATGCTACAAGGAAAGGACGAGGCTCAAAAGCATGGGCGGTACGCCAAAATAAGTAGACCGAAATCCAACTGCATCTACTACTAATCATCCAGCTTGAGATATCTATCCAGAACATCTCGCTGGTATTAAGTTGTGAGCCCCACCCAAAGTGTAAACCCAAAGCAACAGACAACGGCATTAAAAAGCACTTTTCGTAAAGTAAACAATCGTTGCAAACGCGGTTACAAGCATCGTTGTTTTCCCCCTTGTGGCAACAACACATCCCCTAGACTCATGTTTCTGTCACTGAAGTGTGTCATCAAGGGGCATGAACCCACAATCGAGCATAACGTTCCCTCTTGGAGTCACAACCTACTACTTGGACAAAGCAATAAACAGCAACGGAGAACATGCAAGAATTACTTAGGAACAAAAATATAAAAGATAAGAACCAAATATATTAGTCAATCACAAACTGAACATAGTCTCATAATCCATTAGATCCCAGCAAACTCAGCATAGCAACAGCAGAAAATTACATATGTTCCTCGATCATGTAGGGCAACTCATGAGGTCACATAGCTACTGATCACGGACCCATGGTCCAAGGTAGACTACTCACGGATCATCAGGGAAGCGTCCATGATGTAGGGGAAGCTCTCGGAGGTCGATCCTCCCTTCGGCAGGGTGCCGGGAAGAGGTCTATTGGTACTACCAATCTTGGAAGCACGGCGGCAGCGGAACAGAGGCGAGATCGCGAAAAAGGGTTCTCTCTTCGGAAGTTTCACGTCACGGAGAATATATAGGCGAAGGGGGAAGCCAAGGGGCCCACCAGGTGTCCAGGCGGCCTCCCGATGCGGCCAGACCCTAGGCCGCGCCACCTGGCCGCCTGGGCACCAGGTGGGCCTCCTCTGGCCCTCCTTCAGGACTCCGGAAGATTCCGTTGTGCTGATTGTTATCTATTTTTTCCTGAATTTTTGGAGCACTTTTAATATGTGGGAAACCTGAAATAGAAAAACAACAGAAAATAGGACCTGACACTATGGTGCACTGAGTTAAAAAGTTAGTCCAAATATGATCAAAAGTGTATGAAAGTGTATCTAGATCATAGCAATATCACACAAAACATGCATGGAGCAAGCAGAAATTATAGATACGTTTGGGATGTATCATCAGCCTGACATCCAACTGCCACAAACTCCTTTCCAGTTCCGAACACCTCCGGGGCAATACAAGACCCGAACCCCCCCGCCGAGGCCTGGGGGTTGAACCCCAACTCGACACCGAACATGATACTGCCCAAGTCGCGGTTATAAATTTGTAGCCAGAATTCACCGAGCGAACAATTGGAACCTGGTGCTTAGCACCCGCAATACGCGACATCCGACTCCCCAAAGATTTCAAAGGGCCCAGAAAGGTGCCAAACTACATAGCTGACAAAGACCTGGTCGCTTGGATCGAGAGCTACGAGTTAGCCATGGATATACTGCAGGTACCCGATGAAGTTAGCGCCTGATACCTTACAATTATGCTCGACGGATCGCCTTGTACTGGCTGCAAAACCACCCGGACAGCTCGGTTCATACGTGGGTTGAGCTGAAAGAAAAATTCATCAAAAACTTCCAAGGAACATGCAAGCGTCCATCTACCATCGTGGATTTGGAGCATTGCGTACAAAGAGAAGGGTAATCAGCCCATCAATGGGCGCAACGAGTCGCGGAAATCATACACTTGTCAGACAGCATCACAGCTCAAACGGTCCTCCTAGTCCTCGAAAAAAACTGCCGTTTTGAACCCTTAATTCATAAACTCGGCCGGATAAAAAGAAAGGTCAAAGACATGGGCGAACTCATGGACGCCATAATCAAGTACGCCGAGTCCGACAAAACAAAAGACGACGACTCTGATGAAGACAAATCCGCAAAAACAAAAAATAACGGAGCTTAGGGCAACCCAGGCCAAGGATCCAACAGTGGCGGAAGCACCCACAAACGCAAACCAGAGAAAGGAAGCTCCGACTTCGTGGCAAATACAAACTCGGGTTTCCAAAAGAAGAAACCCGGAGGCGACTTTAAATGAGCAACTCAGCTTGGACGACCCATGAACTACGAACAAGCCCTGAAAGGCCATGCCCAAAGCACAGGAGGCCAAACCGCCCAGCTAGCCACTCATGGGAAGACTGTTTATACATGGAAGGCTTCAAACAAGAACATCTTCGAAGGAATGGTGGTGGATACCAGGGCCCACCTGGCGGCGGCACCCCTGGATTCAGTAGCGGCAGCCCGACGGCATCCAACCCAAGCACCGGCTTCCAAGGCGAAGGATTCCAAAATCAGGGAAGCCATGGAGTTGTCCATCACGGAGCATCCGGCGGAGGCCAGCGGGAAGTACCAAATTATGGCCACCATTTACAACCGGACCTCACCGGCTTTCAACACCAGCCGAAATAGCTCAACAACAACGAACTTTACCACGTCTTCACCACAAATAACCACAATAGAGAAAGAACAAACCGGCAGCAGTCAGCTTCCCTATCAGTCGCCGCAGAACCAGCATAGCCACGCTGGCTCAATTGGTCAGAACAGACCATCACCTGGAGCCGGGCGGACCACCCCTGAGCATGGGCAATGTTGGTCGCACCCCAAGTATACAGACACATCCTGGACAAGGTCCTCATGGACGGTGGAAGCAGTATCAACATCCTCTACCATGACGCATTCCATCACATGGGCATGTGCAATAAACAATTACAACCCTCCACGACTACACTCCACGGCGTCGTCCCAGGAAAATCGGCTCAACCTATCAGCCGGATTGCCCTAGAGGTAGCTTTCGGGGACAACATCGAGTTTCGCTCCGAGTCTTGATCTTCGAAGTCGTCAAAATAAGGAGACCTCATCACGCGATCTTTGGGAGACCGGCTTACGCCAGATTCATGGCATGTCCATGTTCTGTCTACCTAAAGCTAAAAATGTCGGGTCCACACGGCATAATCACAGTATGCGGCAACCGCCAGATCGCCCTGGCGTGCGAAGAAAACGACGCCTCCTACGCCAAAGCCGATTGCATTATGGAAGAAAACAAGGCACGAGCCCTCAAAGAGCGCAAGACGTCGGAAGCAATCACACTAAAATGAGGACCAGCAGATGAGTTAACCAGCCCTCACACCCGGAGGAAACTTAGAGCTACCGCTTCCCGCAGGACGACACAAGTTTCCTTCCCCGCAAGTCGGGGCATAGCGTTCTGCCCAAAAAACCGAACGCACCCTTCCCCCCTCTTTCCTCTCTCCTCCCCCGATATCATACCTTGTACCCCATTTACTTTTTAAAACGCATATGGACACAATTTTTTCTCCTTGCAACTACTTCGTATCATACTCCTATCAAGGCACCCCGTCCGTCTGTTTGCTCGAAGCAAACTCACACTCCGATCACCTAGTTGGTTAACTTACAGTTCACTCAACAATTGTGCCATCAAAGTAATCCAACCTGACCCTAAACTAAAGTTCGCCTAGCACTAGCATAAGTCATGCGAAGCTGGCTTACACATGAATCATACCTACGCGCACCCCCGTGACCACCAATTCCTTTTCAGAAGTTACTCGGCGGCATTCGATTGTGAAGCCGACCGACCCTGAACTTACTCGGTCAAAGGGTGTATCCATCATGCGCACAATCGATTCCTGTTAGCGCTCAAAGGTAGAAGAAAACATCCAAACAAAAACAACGAAATTAATAAACACATGGCCGAACGCAGGCAAATTATTACAGACACAATGTTTAAGTTTGATTACAGCGGCATCGGAACCACCAAAACCTCATAACTCTCAGCCTTGAGGTTCATCCTTGATACGTCTCAAACGTATCTACTTTTCCAAACACTTTTTCTATTGTTTTGCCCTCATTCTTGCATGATTTGAACTAAACTAACCCGGACTGACACTATTTTCAGCAGAACTTCCTGTATGGTTTTATTGTGCGCAGGAAAATGGATTTTTGGACATCTCAGAAAATTACCAGAAAAATTACAAAAAATCAACGCACCTGAAGGAGCCCGGAGCCATAAGTGGGGCCAGAGGCCCCCAGGCGCCCTACTGGCGCGGCCAGGGGTGGGGCCGCGCCAGCTGGCCGCCTGGGAGACTCCCACCTCCCTTGGTGCCCTACCTCGACTCCTATTTATTCCCGTGACAGAAAAACTCTAGAACAGAAGTCGTTTTTCCAGAACCCATCGCAGAGCCGCCGCCACCCTCTGTTCTTCCTCGGGAGGGCTAATCTGTAGGCTGATTTGGCCTCCGAAGAGGGGAGATTGTCGCCATCGTCATCACCACCACCAATCCATCATCCCTTCATGACTTCTCTTCACATGTGTGAGTAATTCCCTACTGTAGGCAAAGGGGATGGTATGGATTGGATGAGATTGACCACGTAATAGTTCGTCAGATTGTTGGGGGCATGTTGCCTATCATCTACTTTGGTGTTTATCACCTTTGCTACAACTTGTTGCTCTTAATGCTTGTCACTTTGGGCCCGAGTGCCATGTTTTCAGATTGAACCACTTATGTTTTCATGAGTATATTCATGTTAGAGATCCTATATATGAGTTGTATGCACCGATTATGGTCCGGAACCGGCAATCCCAAAGGTGACAGCTTGGGACACCAAAGTGGATGGTCCATAATTTGAGGATTCCATGTATCCATTGAGTTTATTGCTCTGTTCCGATGCTCTTTGACAGGAGCACCTTAATCTCCATAAGTTCCCTTTGGCCCCGTTCGTGGCGGGATGGTAGGACAAAAGATGTTGTGCAAGTTCTTATTACAAGCACGCACAACTACCTATGGGATACATGCCTAATGTTTGATATTTGCCTAGATGATCATTTCTTTTCTATGTGCCTTGCCTCGTGTTAGAACCTATTACATGTTCATTCTTATTCATGCAGCGCCCAACCATCCATCTCCCTAGCCTACAGTGTTTTAATCCTGCTGGTCACTAGTTGTTACTTTTCGCTGTTTTACTTTCGCCGTTATCGCTATCACTATCATATCACAGTTGCTATTAATACTTTGTTGCAAGAAAGTATATTTCAGGTGTGGTTGAATTTACAACTCAACTGTCAAAGCTTATAAATACTCTTTGGCTCCCCTTGTGTCGAATCAATAAATTGGGTTAACTTACCTGCGAGAACACTACAATCGATCCCCTTCAGTTGAGGGTCATCAAGTACTGTTTTCTGGCGCCATTGCCGGGGAGCATATCTACTTGAAGTATCATGCCTGCCACACTTCATCCTCTATGGGTAATAAAGGAGACCCCAAGGTTCCAATCCAACCAACCACTACAAAAAGGTACCGTTCTGAGTACCAGTGCTACGCTTGATTCACCTTCCATTATAAGTAATTTTGCTTCACCGCTACCACCACATGCTACTTATACTGAGTCTGTTACTATGTCAGATACTTTTGATGATGCTTCCACTACTCTTGATGATGATAGTTTTCTTGGTCATTATATTGAAACTCAGTCTTCTAAGGTTGCAGCAAAATCCGAGTCCGAGACTCCTGTTACCTATATTCCTAATTGCAAAACCTTTGGTAACCCAGATTTAGATGAACTCAAGGAAATGATCCTTGATGATGATTATATTACTCTTGATGAATATTTTTTCAGGGAACCCAGAGAGTGTGCCGACTCTGACCCTGATGTTGTTAAGGAGCTGCTTGAAAAGCACTCCATGACGAACAAGAATATTCCTGATACTAAATTTTCCACATCTCCTATATGCATCACTGATCCTGATTACGATTTCTCTGTTGATCTTTCACTTATATCTACAGTCGAGGCTGGCCCTTTTTATGGCAGAGAAAATGAAGATGCTATAGCACACCTGACCAAAATCGCTGAGTTAGGTGACCTATTTACTACCAACGAGAAGACACGAAACTTCTATGTTGCAAAGCCTTTTCCTTTTTCTTTGAGGGAAGACGCTAAATCATGGTACGATGCACTACCTTATGGTTCCATTAAGAGTCCTCATGACTTAGTTCAATTCTTCATTGATAAATATATTCCTACTCATATGCAACATGCTGCTTTGCAAATAATATATAGCTTTAAACAATTTCCGGATGAGCACCTACCTAAATCTTGGGGGAGGTATTGTGATTTAATCAAGGCTAGACCGGGACATGAAGTCCCAAAGAATGAATTACTTGATATATTTTATGTTGGTCTAACCGATGAATCCAGGTCCTATCTGGATAGTTGTGCTGGTTGTGTTTTCAGGGAAAGAACACCAGTCGATGCTGAAGAATTAATGGGCAAGATTGCCAAGAACCATGAAGAGTGGTCCGTCCCTGAACCACCTCCACCACCAAAGAAGAGGGGCATGCTTGTTCTGAGCCCCGAAGATATGAAAGAAGAAAATAAGTCTATAAAGGAGGAAGGCATTAAAGCCGAAGACGTGAAGTATCTACCCCCTATTGAGAAGATGTGTGAGGCTACTACTCACCCTCCCTTGTTAGAGGTACACTCTCTATTAGATTTTACTGAAAGTGACATTCGTAAAGGTAAGCCTCCTGACCAATGCCTATATGAGCTTGATAATTTTATTATTAAGCAAGACAATTTTAATAGGAGGATACAGAGTCAGTTGCATGATAATTCTCTTGTTATCAAAAATTTGCTTGGTGTTCTAGAAAGAATAGTTAATGATGTTAAATGTCTTGTTAAGAATTTTCATATGCCTCAAACTTAGCTTGAACAAATTTCTAATGTGCAAAAAGATTTGCTTGCTAACAATGCCAAACAGGACATACAAGCTCATGGCATCAAAACCAGGGGTGGAACACACACCCAGGACCCACTCTATCCTGAGGGCATCCAAAGAGGATCGGGCAAGATTCTCAAGTACAAGAAGAAGACGAGATTTTTAGCTCTCCTAAGAAGAAGAAGAAGAAGAAGGAACACAAGGAGGCTGACAACTCCAATGATCCCATTACAAGTCAAGAACCTGCTGTTGATCCTAGCAGCATATCTACCTCCGATGCTGAAACTGAAGATGGTGCTGAGCCCGAAGAAAATGATAAGGAGAAGAATGATCCTCCCGAGGTGCAAGAAGAAGAAGAAGCACCTGATAAACGCAAGAAGTACACTAGAGAAGACTTCATACCAAGAAGAGACGGGAATGAAAGAGAACCATGGGTACATAAACCCATGCCCTTTCCAGGTAAGTCTCTCAAATCTAAAGAAGAAGAGCATTATAATAAATGTTGTGAATGGATGAAGCCTCTTTTTCTTCAAATTCCCCTGACTGATGCTATCAAGTTACCTCCCTATTCCAAATATATGACAGATATTGTTACTAATAAAAGAAATGTTCCTAATGAGGCAATATCTACTATGCTTGCTAACTACTCTTTCAGTGGCAAGATTCCTGAGAAGCTCGGTGATCCAGTTATACCCACCATTTCTTGCTCCATTAAAAATAATTATGTCAATACTGCCTTATGTGATCTCGGAGCAGGAGTGAGTGTTATGCCTTTTTCTCTTTATAAAAGGCTATGTTTAGATAAGCTAATCCCTACAGATATCTCTCTTCAGATGGCTGAGAGGTCAACAGCCGTCCCGATAGGTATTCGTGAGGATGTTCCAGTTGAAGTTGCTAATTGTTTAATTCTTACAGATTTTGTTGTCCTTGACATGCCCGAGGATGGGAGCATGTCCATTATTCTTGGTAGACCTTTTCTTAACACCGCAGGTGCCATTATTGATTGCAATAAAGGGAAGGTTACCTTCAATGTTGATGATAAAGAACACACGATGTATTTTCCAAAGAAGATCGAAAAAATGCATGGCCTTAACTCTATAGAGAATATCGAGACCGTGAAGATTGGAGAATGGGATTGTCCTCTACACGTTCATCACAAATACAAAACCATCATGGTGGGGACAATGTCCATTAAAGTAAAGGTGCAATGATCACTTCATAAGAGGTGAGACTTTTTGTTCTATATATCGCCGATTCGTTCGTAATACTTGATCAACCTTGCTAGTGAGCATGTTTTATATAGGTAAAAAGTGGAGCTTGTTATGTCTTCATTTGCTTTAGCTTTTATTCTCTTTGTTGTACCAAGTCTATATGTTTTTGAAGCTTCGCAATTCTACTCACTGCTTCAAGTTTTCAGACAGTTTCGCAGCTTTTTGAACTCCGGAAAATTTTCTACAGTGAAGTCTTCAGAAAAATTCCAGAAAAATTTAAATAAAAATTTCCATGTCGGGAGTGACCCGGAGACACCTGGGTCTGACCAGGGGGGCCCACCAGTGGCCCAGGCGGCCAGCTAGCGCAGCCAGCCCCCGGGCCGCGCCCACACGGCGCCTGGGGCCCACAGGGCCCACGCGCAGTTATTTCTTCTTCCTCCTCCTACCTCTCTCTCCAAAAACACGAGTTCGGCTCCAAATGTTGCGTTCTTGCTGTTCCTGGAGGGGATTTTCGATCTCTATCTACAGCCCACTAATACGTCTCAAACGTATCTACTTTACCAAACACTTTTGCTATTGTTCTGCCCTCATTCTTGCATGATTTGAACTAAACTAACCCAGACTGATGCTGTTTTCAGCAAAGCTGTTTGCATGGTTTTCTTGTGCGCAGGAAAATGGATTTTTGGACGTCTCGGAAAATTCCCAGAAAAATACCAAAACAATCCACGCACCCGAAGGAGCCCGGAGCCAGAAGGGGGGCTAGAGGGCAGCCAGGGGGCCCCAGGCACCCTGCTGGCGCGGCCAGGGGTGGGGCCGCGCCAGCTGGCCACCTGGGCGACTCCCCCCTCCTCTGGTTCCCTACTTCGACTCCTATTTATTCCCGTGACGGGGAAACTCCGAAACAAAAGTCGCTTTTCCAGAACCCGTCGCGGAGCCGCCGCCAACTTCTGTTCTTCCTCGGGAGGGCTAATCTGGAGGCTGATTTGGCCTCCGGAGAGGGAAGATCGTCGCCATCGTCATCACCATCACCAATCCATCATCCCTCCATGGATTCTCTTTACATGTGTGAGTAATTCCCTGCTGTAGGAAAAGGGGATGGTAGGGATTGGATGAGATTGATCATGTAATAGTTCGTCAGATTGTTGGGGGCATGTTGCCTATCATCTACTTTGGTGTTTATCATCTTTGCTACAACTTATTGCTCTTAATGCTTGTCACTTTGGGCCCGAGTGCCATGTTTTCAGATCTGAACCACTTATGTTTTCATGAGATTATTTATGTTCGAGATCCAATCTATGAGTTGTATGCACCTATTATGGTCCGGAAACGGCGATCCCAAAGGTGACAGCTTGGGACACCAAAGGGGATGGTCCATAATTTGAGGATTCCATGTATCCATTGAGTTTAATTCTTTTTTTCGGTGCTCTTTGACAGGAGCACCTTAATCTGCATCAGTCCTTTTGGCCCCGTTCATAGCGGGATGGTAGGCCAAAAGATGTTGTGCAAGTTCTTATTGCAAGCACGCACAACTACCTATTGGATACATGCCTGATGTTTGATATTTGCCTAGATGATCATTGCTTTTCTGTGTGCCTTTCCTCGTGTTGGAATCTATTACACGTTCATTCTTATTAATGCAGCTCCCGACCATCCATCTCCCTAGCCTACAGTATTTTAGTTCTGCTGGTTACTACTTGTTACTTTCGCCGTTATCGCTATCACTATCATGTCAAAGCTTATAAATACTCTTTGGTTCCCGTTGTGTCGAATCAATAAATTGGGTTAACTTACTCGCGAGAACACTACAATCGATCCCCTACACTTGAGGGCAATGATTTTCTCATAGCTAGCATTATGCCGTGTGATACAATACAAGAAGCTTCCCTCCTATTTTGTTAAGAGTTTTTGTTATAGCCATTATGCTAGAACCGTCGAATTCAAACTTTATAATGATCTCATAACTATGTCTTTGGACAAGTTTTTTGAGATAATAGGTGTGTCGAATGCTGGTCAGACGGCGAAGATCACCACTCAGCCGTCCGAGTTGAGGACCCTCTTCAACTCCCTTTGTAGCCAAGAGGAGACCGACATTCGGCGCACGAAGATTTCCAGCATTTTGTTTCCCCATCTCAGGTATTTCGCGTACTTTGTTGCTAGAGGGGTGCTGGCTTGTGACAACACGAGCAATGGTTATGCACCAGATTTCGCTATCTATGCGAACGCCCTCTCTGATAAGAATGATTATAATGTGGGTGCGTTAATTGCTCGGCGCCTTGTTATGAACAATAACAAGGGCGATTTATATGGTGGTGTTTACGCCACGCTTATCCTTGAGTCTCTTAATCGCACCCCGCATCCTGATGATGTTCCCTTTTCATACACAAGTCTCGATCTTGCTGCTATGAAGAGGCATAAGTTTGTTACCATGACTTCCCAGTTTGGTAACCTTGTTTATATTTTGAGGTTTGAAAAGACCATTACTCGTGAGATCCGTCTACCTGCACCACTTTTGTTTGATAACACTCGCAGGAACGGATGGTCCTTCAATGATATCCAGTTTGATGAGTTCATGGCTCAGTACCAGTTGCATAACCCCATGGAGGGGGTTGTGGCCGAAGAGGGGGAGCATTGTGAGTTCCCACCTTTCCAGGGGGAGACATTCACCGAGCATGGAGAGGGGTCTTCTTCTGCTTGGGACGAGGGACCATACGCATGGGAGGACCCGAGGACTTCGGTGTATGCACCGGAGGGCTCATACGACCCTTGGACTTACCATTACCCCGGAGCAGGAGGCTCCTAGGGGCAGTAGCTGCTACCAACTTAGGCCAAAAGCCTAATCTTGGGGGAGTACGTGCCCTTCTCCCTTTTCCATTGTATTATCCGTTTTATTTTTATTTGCTTTGATCTTTTCGAAGTTTTTTCCCGTTCTTCTTTGTCCTTTTAATTTGCAAAAACAACAAAAATATTTCTCTTTTCTTTTTCTTTCGTTAAACCTTTAAAAACCCAAAAGGATTTCCTTTCTCTCTTTAGTTTGCTTTGTTTTCAGATTTCAGCTCGAGTCCGTGATGGCATTTGATTATATTTCCCACGTTCGGTCGTCCAAGTGACAAGGCAGTAATGACGAAGATCGACGAAAGGGAAGCAACAAGGAAAACCGGTATGAACTCTTCTTGTTTCTACTTTTGTACATATGCCTGTACTTATGATCTAGAGACCAGCTTGTAGCGACATAGTGCTATGTTTACAATGCTTTCCCAGTGTTCATGCTTTCTTTGTGGCTGATCTCAAATAGCTAGGGTGCATAATATGTTGTTGGAATGATCTACATGCATTGCATTGTTCATGGTTTGGCATATTGAAGTGGTATTTCCCTTCGAAGAATTCTTGGATTGACTTGGCACATGTTCACACATGTCTATGACTAAAATGTCTATCATGCCTTGATGATCTTTTTATTTCAGAATAGTTATATCACTTTCATGCCCGGTACAATGTTGCTTTGTCGCTCTGCATGATTATGACAATTATTTCTCTCTAGTTGGTGTCTTCCCAGTCTTTTGCTAGCCCTCACTCGCACTAAGAGGAATTCTGCTTGTGCATCCAAACTCCTTTTCAAACCAGTTATTCCACTTGAGTCCACCATACCTACCTATATGTGGTATTTACCGGTCACTCCTAACTTAGACTTTCTTGTGCCATCTCGAAATTTATTCAAAAGCTTCCCTTTTGTAATCGTACAAGCTCATGGTGCGGTGAGGATAAATCAATATCTATCATGCCAAAAATATTTTGACGGAAGTTTAAACTTGTCAAATTTAAAAAAAGAGAGAGAGTTACACCTCCCCCATACTTGATTATGGGATGAAATTGACCAAATGTTGCTAATGATAGATGGAACGATATCCTCCTTCCATACTTGAGGAAATTAAAAGGTTCCATAGACCATCAAAGGATTTATGGATAAGGGAACAAGTGTAAGAAAGAAGCATTAATATGTATGGCATGGGAGATATTGAGAGACCTTTACCGTTCACCGTTGACTGGAAAGTTGCACTTCTCAAAAGAATTTTGTCTCTGTTTTCAAAACCAAGAGCTCTTGCAAATGTTTAGTCTTTGCTTCCATTCATGAGTTTTCAACCTTGCCATCAAAAAGCCACGGTTCGAGAGTTTCACCTTCTTTCTTCAAAGCAGCAACTATTGAGAGCATAATTGTCATTCTTAGTGTAACATGCATTGTTCCAAAGTATTACATTGTCTTCTGCATGCTTGTGATATTACTAGTCTGAAATTCTTAGTTCTAGTCTCCTTTAAAACTCAGGAGGATTTACTGCATTTATGTTTTGCTTCACTCATGGAGGCTAGCGAGATACCACTCCGATATGTTCAGGCTATGTGCATTGTGATCTTGTCCTAATTTTCGGCAGCATATTGTTTACTTTTTGTTGTTTGTGATTGATCACTTGAAAGAAGGATTGCTTCGTGCATTGTCCTCATAGCATTGTTTTCATACTTGCTCAACTCTTTTCGTAGTACCGACTTATATAAATCTTATGAAGCAAAAGAGTTTGTCAAAGTTTTCTTTGTCGTGTCCAGTTCGTTGAACTGAATTGCTTGAGGACAATCAATAGGCTAAGCTTGGGGGAGTTGATACGTCTCAAACGTATCTACTTTTCCAAACACTTTTGCTATTGTTTTTCCCTCATTCTTTCATGATTTGAACTAAACTAACCCGGACTGGCGCTGTTTTTAGCAGAGCTATTTGTATGGTTTCATTGTGCGCAGGAAAATGGATCTTTGGACGTCTCAGAAAGTTCCCAGAGAAATACCAAAAAAAATCCACACACCCGAAGGATCCCGGAACCAGAAGGGGGGCCAGAGGGCAGCCAGGGGGGCCCCAGGCGCCCTGCTGGCGCGACCAGGGGTGGGGCCGCGCCAGCTGGCTGCCTAGGAGACCCCCCCTCCTCCGGTGCCCTACTTCGACTCCTATTTATTCCCGTGACGGGGAAACTCCAAAACATAAGTCACTTTTCCAGAACCCGTTGCGGAGCCGCCGCCAACCTATGTTCTTCCTCGGGAGGGCTAATCTTGAGGCTGATTTGGCCTCCGGAGAGGGGAGATCGTCGCCATCGTCATCACCATCACCAATCCATCATCCCTCCATGGCTTCTCTTCACATGTGTGAGTAATTCCCTACTATAGGAAAAGGGGATGGTAGGGATTGGATGAGATTGATCATGTAATAATTCGTCAGATTGTTGGGGGCATGTTGCCTATCATCTACTTTGGTGTTTATCATCTTTGCTACAACTTGTTGCTCTTAATGCTTGTCACTTTGGGCCCGAGTGCCATGTTTTCATGAGATTATTTATGTTCAAGATCCTATCTATGAGTTGTATGCACCTATTATGGTCCGAAACCGGCAATCCCAAAGCTGACAGCTTGGGACACCAAAGGGGATGGTCCATAATTTGAGGATTCCATGTATCCATTGAGTTTATTGATTTATTCCGGTGCTCTTTGACAGGAGCACCTTAATCTCCATAAGTTCCTTTTGGCCCCGTTCATAGCGGGATGGTAGTACAAAAGATGTTGTGCAAGTTCTTATAGCAAGCACGCATAACTACCTATGGGATACATGCCTGATGTTTGATATTTTCCTAGATGATCATTTCTTTTCTGGGTGCCTTGCCCCATGTTAGAATCTATTACATGTTCATTCTTATTCATGCAACGCCCGACCATCCATCTCCCTAGCCTACAGTATTTTAGTTCTGCTGGTTACTACTAGTTACTTTCGCCGTTATCGCTATCACTATCATATCACAGTCGTTATTAATACTTTGTTGCAAGAAAGCATATTTCAGGTGCGGTTGAATTGACAACTCAACTGTCAAATCTTATAAATACTTTTTGGTTCCCCTTGTGTCGAATCAATAAATTGGGTTAACTTACCCACGAGAACACTACAATCAATCCCCTACAGTTGAGGGTCATTACCCACCATTTGAGCTGAAATTTTGAGCAAATACTCCCTGGTATGTAACTCCTCCACCCCTCCAAATAGATTTTTATTGGTGGCCTCATTTGTGAGTATTTAGTAGTTCTTGGTGTTGTTTAGATGAGCTTGCATGCATGTGTAGAAATTTATTTTCCAAGTTTTGATGCAAGTTTATGGCTTAGGTAAGTGAGTAGAGTAGTTTTCCTCAACTCACTTTGTTTAAATCCTTGTTTTTGTGAATTGTTAAAAATTTCAGAAATGAGTTTGCTAGGAAAAGCAAAGGGGTGGGTTGGGAAGAAGAAGCCCGAGCGCTCCGATCGAGTTACTAGAGCTGCAGCTTCACCCTCGGCCGCTAGGGTGAGCTACAATGAAGATCATGTGCCCCTGGAGTTGCTGGAAGACACAAGTCCAGCATGCGCAATGATGTATCCGTGCGATGATTTTCTTACAGCTGCGGGAATTAAGGAGGAATTCTATGGGCTTTTTGCCAATGCAGGTTTGACACGGCTAGCATTATGCCGTGTGATACAATACAAGAGGCTCACCTCCTTCTTTGTTAGCAGTTTCCGTTATAACCATGATGCTGGAACCGTCGAGTTTAAACTTTATAATAATCTTATAACCATGTCTTTGGCACAATTTTGTGATATAATAGGTGTGCCGAATGCTGGTCAAACGGAAAACATGATCACTCAGCCTTCTGAGTTGAGGACCCTCTTTAACTCCCTTTGTACCCAGGAGGAGAGCGACATTCGGCATACAACGGTTTCCAGCATTTTATTTCCCCACATCAGGTAGTTTGCGTATTTTGTTTCTAGAGGGGTGTTGGCTCGTGACAACACGAGCAATGGTTCTGCACCAGATTTCGCTATCTATGCGAACGCCCTCTCTGATAAGAATGATTATAATGTGGGTGCCTTAATTGCTCGGTGCCTTGTTATGTAACAAGGGTGATTTATATGGTGGTGTTTACGCCACACTTATCCTTGAGTCTCTTAACGGCAGACCGCATCCTGATGATGTTCCCTTTTCATACGCAAGACTTGATCTTGCTTCTATGAAGAGGCATAAGTTTGTCACCATGACTTCCCAGTTTGGTAACCTTGTTTATATTTTCAGGTTTGAGAGGACCATTACTCGTGAGATCCGTCTACCTGCACCACTTTTGTTTGATAAGACTCGCAGGAACGGATGGTCCTTCAATGCTATCCAGTTTGATGAGTTCATGGCTCAGTACCAGCTGCATAACCCAATGAAGGGGGTTGTGCCCGACAAGGAGGAGCATGGTGAGTTCCCACCTTTCCAGGGGCAAACCTTCACCGAGCATGGTGAGGGGTTTTCTTCTGCTTGGGACGAGGGATCTTCGTCATGGGAGGACCCGAGGACTTCGGTGTACGCACCGGAGGGCTCATATGACCACTGGACTTACCATTACCCTAGTGCAGGAGGCTCCTGGGGGCAGTAGCCACTACCAACTTAGGCCAAAAGCCTAATCTTGGGGGACTACGTGCCCTTCTCCCTTTTGCATTGTATTATCCATCTTTATTTTATTTGCTTTGATCTTTTCGAAGTTTTTGCCCGTTCTTCTTTGTCCTTTTAATTTGCAAAAACAACAAAAGGATTTCTCTTTTCTTTTGCTTTCGTTTAACCTTTGAAAAAAACCCAAAAAGATTTCCTTTCCCTCTTTAGTTTGCTTTGTTTTCAGAGTTCAGCTCGAGTCCGTGATGGCATTCGATTATATTTCCCACGTTCGGTCGTGCAAGTGACAAGGCAGTAATCACGAAGATCGAAGGAAGGGAAGCAACAAGAAAAACCGGTATGAACTCTTTTTGTTTCTACTTTTTTACATATGCATGTACTTATGATCTAGAGACCAGCTTGTAGCGACATAGTGCTATGTTTACAACGCTTTCCCAGTGTTCATGCTTTCCTTGTGGCTGATCTCAAATAGCTAGGGTGCATAATATGTTGTTGAAATGATTTACATGCATTGCATTGTTCATGGTTTGGCATATTGAAGTGGTATTTCCCTTCCGATAATTCTTGGATTGACTTGGCACATGTTCACACATGTTTATGACTAAAATGTCTATCATGCCTTGATGACCTTCTTATTTCAGAGTAGTCATATCACTTTCATGACCAATGTTGCTTTGTCGCTCTGCATGATTATGACAATTATTTCTCTCTAGTTGGTCGCTTCCCAGTCTTTTGCTAGCCTTTGCTCACACTAAGCGGAATTCTCCTTGTGTATCCAAACTCCTTTTCAAACCAGTTATTCCACTTGAGTCCACCATACCTACCTATATGTGGTATTTACCGGTCACTCCTAACTTAGACTTTCTTGTGCCATCTCGAAATTTATTCAAAAGCTTCCCTTTTGTAACCGTACAAGCTCATGGTGCGGTGAGGGAAAATCAGTATCTACCATGCCAAAAATATTTTGACGGAAGTTTAAACTAGTCAAAAGATTTATGGATAAGGGAACAAGTGTAAGCAAAAAACATTAATATGGGTCGCATGGGAGATATTAAGAGACCTTTACCGTTCACCGTTGACTAGAAAGTTGCACTTCTCAAAAGAATTTTGTCTCTGTTTTCAAAACCAAGAGCTCTGGCACATGTTTAGTCTTTGCTTCCAATCACGGGTTTTCAATCTTGCCATCAAAAATCCATGGTTCAAGAGTCTCCCCTTCTTTCTTCAAAGCACCAACTATTGAGAGCATGATTGTCATTCTTAGTGTAACATGCATTGTCCCAAAGTACTACATTGTCTTCTGCATGCTTGTGATATTGCTAGTCTGAAATTCTTAGTTCTATTATCCTTTAAAACTCCGGAGGAGTTTCTGCATTTATGTTTTGCTTCACTCATGGAGGCTAGTGAGATATCACTCTGATATGTTCAGGCTATGCGCATTGTGATCTTGTCTTGATTTTCGGCAACATATTATTTACTTTAGGCTGTTTGTGATTGATCACTTGAAAGAAGAATTGCTTCGTGCATTGTCCTCACAACATTGTTTTGATACTTTCTAAACTATTTTCATAGTACCGGCTTATATACATCTTATGAAGCAAAAGAGTTTGTCAAAGTTTTCTTTGTCGAGTCCAGTTCGTTGAACTGAATTGCTTGAGGACAAGCAATAGGCTAAGCTTGGGGGAGGTGATATGTCTGAAACGTATCTACTTTTCCAAACACTTTTGCTATTGTTTTTCCCTCATTCTTGCATGATTTGAACTAAGCTAACCCGGACTGATGCTTTTTTCCGCAGAGCTGTCGGTATGGTTTTATTGTGTGCAGGAAAATGGATTTTTGGACATCTCAGAAAATTCCCAGAAAAATTACAAAAAATCCACGCACCCGAAGGACCCCGGAGGCAGAACTGGGTCCAAAGGGAAGCCAAGGGGCCCCAGGCGCCCTGCTGGCGCGGCCAGGGGTGGGGCCGCGTCAGCTGGCCCCCTGGGTGACTCCCCCCTCCCCAGGTGCCCTACCTCGACTCCTATTTATTCCCGTGACGGAAAAACTCCAGAATAGAAGTCGTTTTTCCAGAACACGTCGCGGAGCCGCCGCCACCCTCTGTTCTTCCTCGGGAGGGCTAATCTGGAGGCTGATTTGGCCTCCGGAGAGGGGAGATCGTCACCATCGTCATCACCATCACCAATCCATCATCCCTCCATGACTTCTCTTCACATGTGTGAGTAATTACCTGCTGTAGGCAAAGGGGATGGTAGGGATTGGATGAGATTGATCATGTAATAGTTTGTCAGATTGTTGGGGGCATGTTGCCTATCATCTACTTTGGTGTTTATCATCTTTGCTACAACTTGTTTCTCTTAATGCTTGTCACTTTGGGCCCGAGTGCCATGTTTTCAGATCTGAACCACTTACGTTTTCATGAGTATATTTATGTTTGAGATCCTATCTATGAGTTGTATGCACCTATTATGTTCCGGAACCGGCGATCCCAAAGGTGACAGCTTGGGACACCAAAGGGATGGTCCATAATTTGAGGATTCTATGTATACATTGAGTTTATTGCTTTGTTCCGGTGCTCTTTGATATGAGCACCTTAATCTCCATAAGTTCCCTTTGGCCCCGTTCGTAGCGGGATGGTAGGACAAAAGATGTTGTGCAAGTTCTTATTGCAAGCACGCACAACTACCTATGGGATACATGCCTAATTTTTGATATTTGCCTAGATGATCATTGCTTTTCTATGTGCCTGGACCGATGTTAGAACCTATTACATGTTCATTCTTATTCATGCAACACCCAACCATCCATCTCCCTAGCCTATAGTGTTTTAATCCTGCTGGTCGCTAGTTGTTACTTTTTGCTGTCTTACTTTCGCCGTTATCGCTATCACTATCATATCAAAGTCGCTATTAATACTTTGTTGCAAGCAAGTATATTTCAGGTGCGGTTGAATTGACAACTCAACTGTCAAAGCTTATAAATAATCTTTGGCTCCCCTTGTGTCGAATCAATAAATTGGGTTAACTTACCCGCGAGAACACTACAATCGATCCCCTACAGTTGAGGGTCATCAATCTTGGACGACAGATTTGACTTCATGTCCCTTTACGACATCACCCGCGTGGTTCGCATAGGCTCAGACAGGGGGCTCAGACGCTTCCGGCTTGTAGCAAGCACTGACTCCTTCACCTTTGGCTCCGAAAACGGACGCCTTTTTGTTGTTTTCATCATAACCAGGCTCGAACTTCTGAAGACTAACGACATCTGCCATTTTGGTAGCATAATGACGCACATTCTTCACACTCTGTTCATAGTCAGCCTTCTGGAAAGGCGGTCCATCGGCCTTTAGCTCCGGGAACCCTCACACCAACTGGTCAAGATCCACAAAAGGATAGTATGCCTTACATAAAGCTAATGCGCGAGTCTCACCTTTTCGGCATGACGATGACTTCACCAAATCAAACCATTCTGGAGCCTTACTCATCTCACTGAAGAAGTCCTCTTGGATAGACAGGTACTCCGAGCAACCGGTTAAACACTGAATGACTTGGCAACTGCTAGCGTGCATATCACAGACAACATCCATCACAGCCTCCAGAATCACCATATCTGACTTTCCCAATGTTGGATTGACCTCACCTACAGGGACCGAGGTATTTAAAACCCATTCACACGAACAAATGGGATTTACTAAGAGTAAGCATATTCAAACTTATGAAGCACGACTCTGGCGACGGTAAGAACATGGCTCTTAAGTGCATCATATCGCTCCTAGAATGACCTCACCAAAGCCAACTCCATAGCTTGCTCCTGATTACGGGAGCCGTCTTCCAAAGCTTTCAGCTGATCAGTCTTCTTCCTCAGATCCTCCCGGAGCTCCACCACCTCCTTGTCTATGGCATCGCGCTTTTTGACTTTCGCTGTCAACCGATCCAACAAGGTTGTTTCTTTCTCCTCGGCTTTCAAAGCCAGGACCTACACAGGACCGTAAGAAATTACCCTTGATAAATTTTGATAATTCGATATGGTATTTCCAAAACCTATACCGAATCATGGGGTCTAGATACTCGTGCTAAGTAATAGAAAATACCTCATAGTACTTTTCGTCCTGTCAAGCATGCCTCGCTGCTGCTCAAGCTGAGTCATTGCATTCATGTACAACTCAGGGAAGGACACGTTTTCCCAACCCTCCAGGGCCGGGAAAGCTGAACCACCTAAAGCCGATGAAATCGGCACCGAAGAACCAGCTAGTTCCAAAGACTGGTTAGCATCAGAACTTCCTGGCACAACTCTAGATGGCACAGCTTTCTCCCGAAGAGCTAACCGAACAACATCATTAGCAATGGAAACAACCTCTTCCTCTGTAGCCTTGATGGGGGAAATAGCCTCACAAAAATAGGGAATAGGAATCACCCCATCTAGAGGAGGAGTCTCCTCCAAAGTGACTTTTGCGCTACAACAAATGAAACCCACAAGTCCAATAAAAAGAAAGAGAGAAAGGAGAAGAACAACGTCATGATAAAACATAGGGACTTAACCTACTGCAACTTTAAAGACGCTTTCCTCATCATCATCTTTTGACTCTTTTCAAGACGAAGAGTCGGCCTTGATATTTTTCTTCCTAGATAAGCGCTCATCCCGACGAACCGACTTGGAACGGACCCGACGTTCGCCAAGATCGACTCCTTTCTCCAAGGGAGCTTCCGAAGGGGAACCCCGAGTCCACCTTTTCTTCCCTTCCGCCTCCTACCAATACGAGGGTGAAAGAAACCTATAAGAACAATTATGGACAATGGAAGGATGGACTTAAATTGTACCTTTCTTAAAGCAAGGCGAATCACCCGACGGCTGAGTACCTCATTATCCGAGGAGACTTTTTCCGCATCTTGAACACCTCCTCCTTTAGCCGGGTTCCCTTCGATGTTCTCGTCCTCCTGTTCCCATAAACAGGCTGATAAGACATCACAAAAGTGAAATAGAAGGGTCGGAAGGGAGAGAATGAAACCTTTTCCTCTTCCTCCTCTCCTTCGACCTCCTCATCGTTAGTTTCACCACCGGCTCCTTCGATAGAAATTGAAGGCTGGTCCACTGACCACCAAGGGTCATCAGCCTATAGATACGAAAAACAGCAAAAGGTGACTCGTCAGTTTCAAAATTCATGAGAATGGGAAGGTCGGTAAAACGTTAAGTTTTACCTTAGGAGCCGGATTTTTGTCCCAGAAAGGGTCCAACCCTACTCAGCTAACTTGTTCCAGAGGCTCACATAGGAGCTTCTTGGAGGCTTGGCTTATCTCGACAACAGTATATGCGATCTGAGTAAATCTCATATTGTCACCTAACCCGGTGTATTCACACATAAACCGGGTATGGAGTCTTAATGGCTGCACCTGCCATCCGACCCAGCACCGGATCAGATCATTAGCATGGAGCCCATGAGATAGCAAAGCTTTAACCTTCCTCTTCACCGGGGCAAGGGTCTCCTTCTCCTCCGCACTAGGCCAGGAATTAAGAATCGGAGAATACACCAAGCATTTCTCTCGAAATCCTGGTAGAGAAGGTTGGCCTTCGGGGCTTGTGTCCTTGCAGTAAAAGAAAGATTTTTTCATGTCCCTTACATGGCTATAGAGCTTCATCTTCGGGTAAATACATCGAACCTATCATTGAAAAGTGACGGCCCCACATTAGATAGGCTGACCTCTGCTACTCTCTGTTTGTTTGTTGCAATAGAAAAATTCCTGGAAAAGCCGGATTGATGGTTTCCTTTGCAAATACACCTCACAAAGTGTTGTGAAATTCCCAATATTGACAATGGAATTGGGACCCAAATCTTGAGGATCTAAGCTCTAAAAATAAAGCAATTCACGAAAAAAATAGAGACCGTGGTGGACGAAAACCTCGGGTCACATGTTCTGCGAAAACCACAACCTCATCCTCCTTTGAAAAACTCTCTATGAAGTACAAGTGCTACTTTGAAGCACAAGTGTGGATCTTTTAAAAGGAATAGTAGTGTTTCCCCTTTTTTATTTTTTGTCTTTTTCTTTTTCTATTTTTTTGTATTTTTGTTGCCTCTTTGGCTCTTTCTATTTATATCTCATTTGTCCTCTTTGGGATCTTTCCATGTGTCCTCTTGTGGGATCTTTTATTTTTGTCCTCTTTGGAATCTTTTCCTCACTTTAAGGGAAACACTCTATATATTACAAGGATGATGAAGATCAACGCACTTTTACAGAAGTACTCAACATAAAGAGAACTGAAGATAAATCATGATGAATGCAAATGTATGCCTCTGCCAGTGTAGCAGGATATGCAATGATACTAGCGTGTCATGTAGCAATTATGAGGGAAAGGCCCAACTAGCATGCGGCTCTATGATCAAGCAAAATCATGTACGATAATGAAAGATCAAGTCATGAGAAGATGGATGTTGCATGGTAATGTATCTCGGAAAGGCTATGGAAATGCCTTGATAGGTAACTATGGTGGTTGTTTTAAGGAAGGATATAATGAGGCTTATGATGATAAAGCGTATCATGCCAAGGATTTGGTGCGCCAGCAAAGTTGCACCGACTCGCAAGATGAGAAAGCGCAATCCATGGTACCGAAGAGGCTAGGAAAATATGGATGGTGGAAGTTCCAACAATGAAATACTCGTATTAGTCAAAGGAACTCATCCACTTATTATCGGTAACTATAACATCCCAAAATTTTCTAAATTTTGGAATGTTAATAACAAAATATCATTGTGTAAATTATTCTGATTTTCAGGGGGAAATTAAAACTTTTGAGTTTTGTTTAAACCTTTGCAAAACTATGTTATTTAAATTGGATAATCTTCTATCCCATAATGGAAAGCTTGGTTGCGAGGTTTATTCAAATTTAAATAATGATTTTCTTGATTTCGATTAGTTTGAATTTTGGAGAAACCACAATTAAATATTTTAGAGTGAGAATAAAATGACTTTCTCAAATTTATTGTGGATTCATATTCATTGTTAAAATTATTTTGAATTTGGAGTTCATATGATGTTGGCATTTAAAGGCTTTTTAAACATTTCCAATTAGTCAAATAAATAAATGAGTGGAGATAATATGACTTCTCCAAAAAAAATATTGGGAATATTATCACTTTAATAATTTGCTATTTTAGAAAAAATCATTTTGTTATTTATGCAACCGTAAAACTAATTTAGGGAATTTATTAATACCTCAAATGATATTAATTTTGAAAGAAAAATATTTATAAAATATTATTGGAGAGGGGCATATATTTTTCTAGACTCTCTATATTATATTTAGCCCATATAAATTGTATGGATTTATTTGAGATATATTTGATATTTAATTATCAAATCTATAATTCTTGTTCTATTTGAATTTACAATTAGGAAGTCTAAGCCTATTGGGCTAAGCCAACCTCTCTCTATTTTTTTTCATCTCTTTCTTTTTCCTTGGGCCAAGTTCCCTCCACTAAGGCCCATGTCGGTTTTTTTCACGAGCAAACGAGTCGTCTTCCTTTCCCCTACCTCTGTACCTGAGTGAGTTACACAGAACATAAACGTACAGCCATGACTGCCTCCTCCTTTCCCCTTCCTCTAGTGGTCATTATAATCACCATTTCAGTTTGGCACCAATAAGAAAAATTCTTAGAATCTTCTAGTGAACCCATTCAGGGAATTAAAACTCCATTTCATCGCTTTAATCTTTCAAATCTACGTCGTGCTCCGAATGCCAAAGGATGGCATTGAGTTCCCGATCTCCCTCCATGGCCTATATAAGGTTGAATTTAGGCAAGCATTGCGCGTCTCTACTCCTCCTCTTCCAAATACCTTTCATAGTAAGAGCTATGATCCTCTAAACATGAAGTAATTCCTCGTCGGAGTTACGTGCAGCCGCCACATTCCGACGAAGGTTACATTCCCATACAAGGACCCCAGCCTCGATATTTCTTCCATTCTTCATAAATTTCCATGCTTCATACCTTTGAAATCTTTGTGAAAAATAATATTCAGCCGGAGCGCGACATATACATCAACGTGAACTCCGATGACTTTTTGTTAAGTCCGACGAGACGTAGCCGCTCATGTAGAAATCCATCGACTTGGAGATCTTGTCCAAAAGCTTTGAAACAGTCGTCTTCACACCGTACACCATCCCTTCTTCGTCGGTGCACCGATTTCGGCAACTCCGGCGAGAGCACCGCCCAACTCCGGCGACCTAGCCACCCAACTCCAATGAGTTAATATCCACTTATGTTATGTACCGTCGGATCTAGATCTAACGTCCCTGAGTGAATCACTTACATGAAGAGGTACCAGCGAATAGGATTCTGCCACGTGTCAATATTATATTTAATCCCATAATTATTTTTCAAAAAAATACACAAACTTCAGAAAATCATATCTCCTAGACCAAAATTCCAAATTCAACAAATTTTATATCCCCGGATTCCTTGGAACATGTAGTTTATTATAAAACTAAAATATTCCACTTTTGATAAATTTAAAAATTAATTATAATTTAAATATGAATTCGAGTACTTGTACTATAGAGATTAATTCATAATTCATATGAAAATATTTCTTATACAAAAATTGGTCCCTATAACAATATCTTTCTGTTAGAATGCAGTCGATATTTTTCCAACTAAGTTTAGTTCCTGATTTAGCTCAACACTCCAGTTTCCTTTGTTTTATCATAATTCAATTCCATCATTAGGTTAATTTTTATTCTTGAGTCATTCTTCTTATGAAGATCATTAGGAACCTCTTTGGTCATATTCTCTCAACAAAAAAATGTATTTATTTAAATTGCTTTAACATAAATATTCATGTCATCCAACTCCATAAACAAACTCCATATTTACCTAAACTGAATGATGTTAACATGGTGAACTCACATGAATTGTATTTGATCTAATAACTCAAGTGCCAAGAATATAGCACTATAAGAAACCGTGAACAAATTCCAATATCCTAAAACTCTTATAAATTCTAATTCTCATTTTCAACCATAAGTCTAACATCCTACACAGTTCTTCATGGAATTTTGGTTTACGAAACCTTGTCGCGCAATCAGTCCATATAGGAAAACCAAGATCTTCACTTGTACCAATTTGTCCCAACCTTATAAAAAAATATGTCATACTTTCATTCAATCTAGATTGACCCTATCCAAACCCATGATCATGTCTTAGCTATTTTCTTATCAATATTACTAGTTAAATATTTTGTATTCTTTATTTGTATCTTTATTTGGATCTTTGTTCGGATTTTGTTGTGTGTTGAAGTGCTTTCCTTTATCGTTAGATATATCGTAAGGTGAAGGAGTGACGATACAAAAATTAGAGTATCAACTTCAAGAGACTCAGGAAAGTTGCAATTTGATCATGCCTTGACCTATCTTTGATATTATGCATGTTTTCTATATTTTAAACACTATGCATGTTTTACTCAAGTTTTCACAAAGTATATTGCTAGATAAAGCCATAGGATTTATGATATATCTATATGCTTAGCCCTGCTTATAGTTGGGACGGGTTCAACAACAAATTTTGTTTTCAAATTTTTGACTTGCTTCCTCCTGAAGCAATGTTTTTATGAAAATCTTTTGAAAACAAAACTTATACTATTTTTACTCTACTCTCTGGGCGGAATGGATTGATGGGAACGTCTACAAGTGATTGCGCCCAACCGGGGTGTTGCACACTAAGTGATTGCGCTCGACGGAGGACTTGCACACTTGAGTGATTGCGCCCGACTGGGGACATGCACACAGGTTTTGGTGGGGACCTCCGCCCAGGAGACCAAGATCTTCCAAGTTACAGTAAGAAGTAGCTTCCAGTACAGCCACATGCTACTATGGGCTCTGGCTTTGTTTTTCCTTAATGGGAAACCCTTACCTAGGTACTGCCATCGATGAGGGGATTTAATTGCCAAGGGAGCGGGCAGTTCTAGGAACAGGTATAGGGGGCCATTCTAGAAAGCTTCGTCACAATTTTCTCCCAATCGTGCACCCAGGTGTGTAGCGATAAATTGGGGTTGATTGTGTCATGTGGGTAAAGTGTACAAACTGTGCAGAGTCAAACTTAATCGATTAGCCGTGCCCCCGGATACGGGCAATTTGAGCAACTAAAGACTGGGACTGAAGCATGATCTCCCCTCTATTTTGTAAAATCTGTTTACAAAAGGGTTCTAGGTTGATGTTTTGAACATGTGGGGTGTTCTACTTCGACCCTAAGTATTTTTTTGGGTTAGAGATTTGAAACTTGGTGTTTCTACCCAAGTGCTCACTCTACTCTACGTATAAACTTATAAAAAGATTTTCCCTTTTTTAAAACTCTTTTAAAAATTTAGATAAGGAAAAATTGGCTTCCCGCAAATAAACCCTATATATCCTCTTGACTTACCCTGCATGAAAATTATGTTATATTTCTCTCTTGCAACTTGCGGTACATTCAAAGTACTTACCCATGTTGGGTTGTACTCACGTGCAGATGACGACATATAAGAGGCGATAGGATCAAGGGTCTACACTCAACGAGTCCAGTGGCGTTGATGGAGCCCCTAGCTTAGTAAAGTATATCTTTCCGCTGTATTTTATGCCAGCCTTGAGTTGTGCAAGTTGTATCTGTATATGTAACTCTGGATCCTTCTTTTATAGTAAAAAGATGTATGTTTTCTTGATATTCACTCTTGTTACTGTGTGTGCTAGCTACGATCCAGGGATAGCACAGTAAGCACAGAGATTCGGATCTTATCAGATTCGGGTCATTACAAAGTGGTATCAGAGCATACGTTGACTATAGGACATGACCCTATAAAATGGATTAGAATTAGGAAACCCTCATAGGAACAACTTTATTTTTAGTATTATTAACATTCTCGTAACTATTGTATTCTTTACTAAGTCCTTCTTGCTTCAAAACTTGTAGATGGAGAGCTTCATCCTAAACGAGGGACAATACTATAAGGATGTACCTTGTGGCCCACACCTTATGGATCTAGTTGGACTATTGAAGTTACCAGTACCTGAGATCAGGGTATGGAAAAAGAAAACCGGTAGGTGGAACGTCAAAACCCGTCTTGGACTATTGAACTATTGAAGTAACTAATTTTTGTAGTTTTCGAAAATAAGCATGTTGAACCAAAATACGACACCTATCACAAATAAGCTTGAGATCTTGACACACAGAAGTCCAAACATTACTTGAAACAATACCTCAAAACTATTGCAAGTTAGTACTAAACTTATAATAGCAACCTTGGTTACCTGCTGAAAGTGATACACACATTCAGTGAAACAGGCCAACTCTCTAAAAAATAAACATGAAAATCAAGAGAGTACTAAAAACAGTATCCCAAACAATAGCTCTTAAAGATAAACATGAAGAACAAGAGCTAAACATGATAGTAGCCAGAAATAATAACGAACACTCAACAAATATAGAAGTGAAAACTATGAGTATTCCAGGAAAAAGTGGAGCGTGTTTCTCTCCCAAACAAGGCATGCTAGGGTCCAACTTGTTATGAACAGCAAACAAAACTAAACAAAGGAAACTAAGAAGTAAATGCAAGAGTTTGCAAGCATAGCACATAACATATGAAGTGATAAAAATATAGCGTGGAGAAGGACGAATTGATGATTGTTGATGTAGAAGGGGATGCACATGGGCATCCCCAAGATTAGATGCTTGAGTATCCTTGAATATTTCTTGAGGGTGCCGGGGGCATCCACAAGCTTGAGCTTTTAGCACTCCTGAATCTGCTTTCATCATCTCTCTTCGCACACTTGAAAACTCCCTTCATACGAAACTCATCATAAACTTATTAGAGTGGTTAGTACCTCAAATAAATAAATTATACTTAGCCTTAGTTGGAAACAAAGATTTTCAACAAGAGCTACTATTTATCAAGATTGAGAAAAGGTTTTTGCACAGAAAAAGCATGCACAAGATTTGAAAAATTGAAGAAGCGCAAAACAGGGAAGAATCTAGGAAAACAGAACAACAGGTAGTAAATAATTTTTCATGGAACTTATGCAACTCAAATAAAAAATCTCAAAACAGGTGGAAGTTTCACAATTGTATAGATCATACTATCAGAAATATTCAGATCAAAAATATCATCGAGTGATTTTACACGATTTTTTTGGTGGGGCAGACAGAATCTGTTTTCTGGACAGCGTGATTTAACTTTTGATCCACTTGTCACCGGAGGCTAAAACTTGGCACAAAGATTGAACATAAAGATATAATGATGTTACTACAGCAGTAACAAGCATCAAGACCACTAAAACTGAAAGTAAAAACAATTTGGGATATCTCCCAATAAGCACTATCTTTTATGCCTTTAAGCTAGGCATGAAGCAAGAAGATCAAGTTTTATCAATATCAAAAGATTAAGTTGCCCGTATAACGGACTCAAGACGTAACTTTTTTTTTCTAGGAAAATTTTCCATGCCCTTCTTGAGGGTAACTTGGAATCTTATAGTCCCTATTTTAATGTCAATGATAGCACCAACGGTATGAAGAAAGGGTCTTCCCAAAATAATTGGTCATGAGGGATCTGATACGTCTCAAACGTATCTACTTTTCCAAACACTTTTGCTATTGTTTTTCCCTCATTCTTGCATGATTTTAACTAAACTAACCCGGACTGACGCTGTTTTCAGCAGAGCTGCCTCTATGGTTTTATTGTGTGCAGGAATTCCCTCCGGAGAGGGAAGATCGTTGCCATCGTCATCACCATCACCAATCCATCATCCCTCCATGGATTCTCTTTACATGTGTGAGTAATTCCCTGCTGTAGGCAAAGGGGATGGTAGGGATTGGATGAGCTTCATGATGTAATAGTTCGTCAGATTGTTGGGGGCATGTTGCCTATCATCTACTTTGGTGTTTATCATCTTTGCTACAACTTGTTGCTCTTAATGCTTGTCACTTTGGGCCCGAGTGCCATGTTTTCAGATATGAACCACTTGTGTTTTCATGAGTATATCTATGTTCTTGATCCTATCTATGAGTTGTATGCACCTATTATGGTCCGGAACCGGCGATCCCAAAGGTCAGCTTGGGACACCAAAGGGGATGGACTATAATTTGAGGATTTCATGTATCCATTGACTTTATTGCTTTGTTCCGGTGCTCTTTGACAGGAGCACCTTAGTCTCCATAAGTTCCCTTTGGCTCCGTTCGTAGCGGGATGGTAGGACAAAAGATGTTGTGCAAGTTCTTATTGTAAGCACACACAACTACCTACGGGATACATGCCTAACGTTTGATATTGGCATAGATGATCATTGCTTTTCTGTGTGCCTTGCCCCGTGTTAAAATCTATTACATGTTCACTCTTCTCCAAGAAGCGCCCAACCATCCATCTCCCTAGCCTACAGTTTTTTAATCCTGCTGGTTACTAGTAGTTTGCTTTTGTCGTTTTACTTTCGTTGTCGCTACTACCACTATCATATCACAGTTGCTATTAATATTTTGTTACAAGCAAGTATATTTCCGGTGCGGTTGAATTGATAACTCAACTGTCAAAGCTTATAAATATTCTTTGGCTCCCCTTGTGTCGAATCAATAAATTTGGTAATCTTACCCGCGAAGACTATCTTGATCCCCTAAAGTTGAGGGTCATCAGGTACTGTTTTCTGGCGCCGTTGCAGGCGAGTATAGAAATATTTACAAGTCTACTTGAAGCATTCTGCCTGCTGCACTTCATCCACTATGGGTAAGAAAGGAGACCCCAAGATTACGATCTTACCATCTACTACAAGAAAAGGTACTGTTCTGAGTACCAGTGTTACGCTTGATTCACCTTCCGTTATAAGTAAGTTCGCTTCACCACCACCACCACATGCTACTTCTACTGAGTCTGTTACTATGTCCAATAATTTTGATGATGCTTCCACTACTCTTGATGATACTAGTTTTCTTGGTCACTATCTTGAAACTCAGATTGCTAAGGTTGCAGCACAGTCCGAGACTGAGACTCTTGCTACCTATAACCTTTGGTTACCCAGACTTAGATAAACTCAAGGAGAGAATCCTTGATGATGATTATGTTATTTTTGATGATAATTTTTGCAGGGAACTCACAGAGTGTGTCGACTCTAACCCTGGAGCTATTAAGAAGTTGCTTGAAAAGCACTTCATGAAAAACAAGATTATTCCTGATCCTGAATTTTCTACATCCCCTATATGCATCACTGATCCTGGTAATGATTTATCTGTTAATCTTTCACTTATATCTACAGCTGAAGCTGGCCCCTTTTATGGCAGAGAAAATGATGATGCTATAGCACACTTGAACAAACTCACCGAGTTGGGTAGCTTATTTACTACTGATGAGAGGATACGAAACTTTTATGTGGCTAAGCTTTTTCCTTTCTCTTTGAAGGAAGACGCTAAAGCATGGTATGACGCACTACCTTATGGTTCCATTAAGTGTCCTCAGGACTTAGCTCAATTCTTTGTCGATAAATATTTTCCTGCTCATATGCAACATGTTGCTTTGCAAAGAATCTATAACTTTAAATAGTTGCAGGATGAGCACCTCCCTAAAGCTTAGGGGAAGTATTGTGGTCTAATTAAGGCTAGACCAGGACATGAAGTTCCTAAGAATGAATTTCTTCATGTATTTTATGTTGGTCTAACCGATGAATCTAGATCCTATCTGGATAGTTGTGTTGGTTGTGTTTTCAGGGAAAGAACACCGGACGATGCTGAATAATTAATGAGCAAGATTGCCAAGAACTACGAAGATTGGGCCGTCCCTGAACCACCTCCACCACCAAAGAAGAGGGGCATGTTTTTCCTAATCCCCAAAGATATGCAAGAAGCAAATAAGTCCATAAAGGAGAAAGGCATTAAAGTCGAAGACGTGAAGAATCTACCTCCTATTGAGAAGTTGTGTGAGCCAACTACTCACCCTCCCTTGGTACAGGTACACTCTCTATTTGATTTTAATCAAAGTGACACCCTTAAAGGTAAGCCTCCTGATCAATGTTTAGATGAGCTTGATAATTTCATTATTAAGCAAGATCATTTTAATGAGAGGATGCAAAATCAGTTGCATGGTAATACTCTTGCTATCAAAAAATTTCTTGATGTTCTTGAAAGAACAGTTAATGATGTTAAATGTCTTGTTAAGCATTTTTTATATGGTTCAAACTCAGCTTGAACAGATTTTTCTAATGTGCAAAAATATTTTCTTGCTAATAATGCCAAACAGGATATACATGCCTATGTCATAAAAACTAGAGGTGGCACACACACCCAGGACCCTCTCTATCCCGAGGGGCATGCAAAGAGGATCGAGCAAGATTCTCAAGTGCAGGAAGAAGACGAGATTGTTAGCTCTCCAAAGAAAAGAAAAAAAGAAGAAGAAACACAAGGAAGCTGACAACTCAAATGATCCTATTACAAGTGAATAACCCATTGTTGATCCTAACGGCATATCTACCACCGATGCTGAAACCGAAGACGGTGATGAGCCCGAAGAAAATGATAAGGAGAAGAATGATTCCACCGAGGTGCGAGAAGAAGAAGCACCCGACAAATGCAAGAAATACACAAGAGAAGACTTCATTGCAAGAAGACATGGGAAGGAAAGAGAACCCTGGGTACAGAAACCCATGCCCTTTCTAGGTAAGTCTCTCAAATCTAAAGAAGAAGAGCATTATAATAAATTTTGTGAATGGATAAAACCTCTTTTTCTTCAAATTCCTTTGACTAATGCTATTAAGTTACCTCCTTATTCCAAGTATATGAAAGATATTGTTACTAATAAAAGAAAAGTCCCTAATGAGGCAATATTTACTATGCTTGCTAACTACTCTTTCAGTGGCAAGATTCATGATAAGCTTGGTGATCAGGTATACCCACCATTCCTTGCTCCATAAAAAATAATTATGTCAAAACCGCCTTATGTGATCTTGGAGCAGGAGTGAATGTCATGCCTTTTTATCTTTAGAAGAGGATATGTTTAGACAAACTAATCCCTACAGATATCTCTCTTCAGATGGCTGACAAGTCAACAGAAATACCGATTGGTATTTGTGAGGATCTTCCTGTTGAAGTCGCTAATTTCTTGATCCTTACAGATTTTGTTGTTCTTGACATGCCCGAAGAAGGAAGCATGTCCATTATTCTTGGTAGACCTTTTTTTAACACCGTAGGATCTATTATTGATTGCAATAAAGGAAAGGTTACCTTCAATGTTGATGAGAAAGAACACATGGTGTATTTTCCAAAGAAGATCGACAAAAGGCATGGCCTTAACTCTATAGAGAATATCGAGACCGTGAAGATTGGAAAATGGGATTGTCCTTGACGTGTGCACCACAAATACAAAACCATTATGGTGGGGACAATGTCCATTAACGTAAAGGTGCAATGATCGCTTCATGAGAGGTGAAACTTTCTACTCTATATATCGCCGGTTTGTTGGTAAGACTTGATCAACCTTGCTAGCTAGCATGTTTTATATACGTATAAAGTGGAGCTTGTTATGTTTTCATTTGCCTTAGCTTTTATTCTCTTTGCTGTACCAAGTTTTTATGTTTTGAAGCTTCACAATTCTAATCACTGATTCAAGTTTTCAGAAAGTTTCGCAGCTTTTTGAACTACGAAAAAATTTCGACAGTGAAGTTTTCAGAAAAATTCCAGAAAAATGAAAATGAAAATTTCCTCGTCGAGAGTGACCCAGGGGCACCTGGGGCTGACCAGGGGGCCCAGCAGTGGCCCATGCGGCCAACTGGCGCGGCCAGCCCCCTGGCCGCGCCCACAGGGCGCCTGGGGCCCACAAGACCCATCTCCAGGTATGTATTCTTCCTACTTCTTCCTCTCTCTCCAAAAACACGAGTTCTGCACTTCTTCTTGCATTCTTGTTGTTCTTGGAGGTGATTTTCGATCTCTCTCTACAGCCCATCGTTTGAGCTGAGATTTTGAGGAAATACTCCATGGTATGCAACTCCTCCACCCCTCCAATTAGATTTTTGATTGGTGGCTTCATTTGCGAGTATTTAGTAGATATTGGTGTTGTTCATATGAGCTTGCATGCATGTGTAGAAATTTATTTTCTAAGTTTTGATGCAAGTTATACCTTAGGTAAGTGAGTAGAGTAGGTTGCCTCAACTCACTTTGTTTAAATCCTTGTTTTTGTGAATTGTCAAAAATTTCAGAAATGAGTTGCTAGGAAAAGCAAAGGGGTGGCTTGGGAAGAAGAAGCCCGAGCCCTCATATCGAGTTACTAGAGCTGGAGCTTCACCCTCAGCTGCTAGGTTGAGCTACAACGAAGATCATGTGCCCCTAGAGTTGTTGGAAAACACGAGTCCCGCATGCGCAATGATGTACCCGTGCGATGATTTTCTTGAAGCTGCAGTATTCAAGGAGGAATTTTATGGCCTTTGCGCCAATGCAGGTTTGACACGACTAGCACTATGTCATGTGGTACAATATAAGAAACTCCTGTTTCATTAATATTTTCGGTTATAATCATGATGCTGGAACTATTGAGTTTAAAATTTACAATAATCTTATGACCATGTCTTTGGCAAGATTTTGTGATATAATAGGTGTGTCGAACACTGGTCAGAAGGCGAGGATGAACACTCAGCCCTCCGAGTTGAGGACTCTCTTCGACTCTCTTTGTAGCCAGGAGACGAGGGATATCTGGCGTACAAATATTTCCAGCATCTTATTCCCCCACCTCAGTTATTTTTCATATTTTATTGCTAGAGGGATGTTGGCTCGTGACAACACGAGCAATGGTTTTGCACCATATTTCGATATATATGCTAACGCCCTCTCTGGTAGGAGTGATTATAATGTGGTGCCTTAATTGCTCTTCGCCTTGCTATGAATGGTAACAAGGGTCATTTATTTGGTGGTGTTTACGCCACACTTATCCTTGAGTATTTTAATGGCACCTCGCATCCTGATGATGTTCGTTTTTCTTACTCAAGTCTTGATCTTGCTGCTATGAAGAGGCATAAGTTTGTTACCACGACTTCCGAGTTTGGTAACCTTGTTTATATTTTCAGGTTTGAAAAGACTATTATTCGAGAGATCCGTCTACCTGCACCACTTTTGTTTGATCATACCCGCAGGAACGGATGGTCCTTCAATGATGTCCAGTTTGATGAGTTCATGGCTCAATATCAGTTGCATAACCCCACGGAGGGGGTTGTGCCCGACGAGGAGGAGCACAGTGAGTTCCCACCTTTCCAGGGGGGAGACCGTCACCCAGTATTGTGAGGGGTATTCCTCATCTTGGAGCGCGGATCCTTCCTGATACGATGATGAAGATACTTCTCTCCCTCCTCGTTGGTTACCCCAAGTGCAAGGTGAGATGTAGTGTAGCGGCAAGTTTTCCCTTAGCGAAGATGCTAAGGTTTAAGATCGAACCAGTAGGACTCAAGAGCAACAATTAGGTGGTAAAGTGAACAATGGCGCCGTTCACAACATAAGGTTGCTTACTTCACGTGGACCTGCACATAGATACAAATAACTTTGCTCCCAACGAGTATAGAGGATTTGTCAATTCCTCTGGCCTTGCTGTTTACAAAGGATCAACGCAAGAGATAAATGTGGAACTGAAAGTAAAGACTGAAATTAAACTAAGGGTGTGAACAATAATGTGAAGATGGACCGGGGTCCCGTGATTTTCACTAGTGATGTCTCTCTCCCAAAAGACGATAAAAGTGCTAGCGAGGTAAACAAATCACAGCTGGGAAATTGACAGAATTATGAAGGCACCGCAATGCTAACTATGCTGCAAAGAAAGGAAGGGATCAAAAGAAATGGGCAGTACGCCAAGGTAAGTAGACCGAAATCCAACTGCATCTACTACGAATCATCCACCTTGAGATATCTATCCAGAACATCTCGCTGGTATTAAGTTGCGAATCCCACCCAAAGTGTAAACTCAAAGCAACAGACAACTGCGTTAAAAGAACTTTGCGTAAACTAAACAATCCTTGCACCCGCGGGTACAAGCACCGTTGTTTTATCCCTGGTGGCAACGACACATCCCCTAGTCTCATGTTTTTGTCACTCAAGCTAGACATCAAGGGGCTGAACCCACAATCAAGCATAACGCTCCCTCTTGGAGTTGCAAGCAAACTACTTGGCCAAAGCAAAATACTACAACGGAGAACATGCAAGAATTTACTCAAGAACAAAATATAAACGAGAAGAACCAAATATATTACTCATCACCATATGAACATAGTCTCATAATCCATTAGATCCTAGCAAACTCAGCATAGCAACAGCAGAAATTACAATAGTGCCTCGATCATGTGAGGCAGCTCACGAGGTCTCGAAAGTGGAAGCACAAAGAGGGGAGAGGTACATCACATAGCTACTGGTCACGGACCCATGGTCCAAGCGGGACTACTCACGGTCAATGTTCACAAGGGATGGAACATTTCCCTAGGAAAAAAAATTAAGTTAAAGAAAAATAAAAGAATAAGCATGCAAATCCTATGAGGAGTTCTAGTTCAAGCGGAGCGTGTATCTCTCCCACACAAAAGAGTAAGCTGGGGTCTAACTTGTTATGAACAGCAAGCAAAGCTAAAGAAAACTAAAAACAAAACCTAAGAGCGAGACACTCCAAGAATAGCACACAACGCATGAAGCGATAAAAATATAGTGCAACGAGAGACGAACTTATAATTGTCGATGGAGAAGGGGATGCACGGGGGCATCCCCAAGCTTAGATGCTTGAGTCTCCTTGCATATTTATTGGGGGTGCACATGGGCATCCCCAAGCTTGAGCGTTTGACACTCCAAGATCTTCTGTCATCATCTTCCATCGCGCACTTGAAAACTCACTTCACAATAACTCATTGTAGACTGATTGGAGAGGTTAGTGCCCATAATAAAATAATTTTTTATCTACTGTAAATAAATATAACCTTGAAGATCTACTGTTTCTCAAGATTTCCAACAGGTTTTTGCAAAGAAAAAGCAAGCTTAAGGTTTGCAAAACGAAGAAAAGGCAAAACAGGACAGAATCTGTAAAAAACAGACCAGCAGGTAAAAACAAATTTTTTAGGGGTACTTCTGCAACTCAAATAAAAAAACTCAGAACACACGAAAGTTTCGGAATTGTATAGAGTACCCTGTGTAAAACATTCAGCTCAAAAAGATGAACTGGGATTTTTCTCTGATGTTTCTAGTCACGAAGACAGAATCTGTTTTCTGTACAGCATGTCACAACTTTCACTTCCCTTGTCGTATGAGGCTAAACTTGGCACAAAGCTTGAAAAGTAAAGATACAATGATGTTGCTAAAGTAGTAACAATCACCAAGACCACTAATAACAGAAGAAAAGCAAAAAGAAAAACCTAAATTTGTTGCGGGCTGCCTCCCGAAAGCGCTTCTTTAGAGCCATTAGCTAGGCTTAAAGCAGAAGATCAAGTCTTTTCAAGAGAATAACTAGCCCGTGTGACGGACTCAAGAGAAGATCAAGTCACACTCAATGTCCATAATAGTGAAATCAACGGGAACATAATTGTCATTGAAAATGATAAGAACATCGTCGATCTTCCCCAAAGGTTTCTTTACGGAAGAATCAACAAGACGAACACCAAAAGAACAGGGATCAAAAGGTTTCAATTCAAGCATATCATACATTCTTTTGGGCATAACAGAGGTACCTGCTCCAACATCACAAAGAGCATAACAAGAGAAGTTATTCAATTTGATTTTTATCATAGGATCCCAACCATCTTCTAGCTTCCTAGGTATGGAGGCTTCTAGTCTAAGCTTCTCCTCCCTAACTTTGATTAGAGCATTGGTGATATGCTCTGTGAAGGCAAGATTAAGTGTGCTAGTGTGGGGGTCTCTAGACATCTTGTGTAGGAAACCAATAACTTCAGGTAACGTGCAGTTGTCAAAGTCTAGGTCACTACTATCTATAAAGGAGGTAGTGATATCATTTAGGTTCACTTGTTTGAAAGCCTTTATGTTCATAGAGGTTTCTTCATCTATGGTTGAGGTGGTAGCATCACCATTGGTAGGTCCAGTGGGACTAGGGGTGTGATGGGTGCTAACAGTTTGGACATCCTCAACTACTTGGATAGTGGCTACTGTGTGGTAGGTAGGAAGGCTCTTAATTCTTTATTCTTCCGTGGGAATGACTTCTGGTTTGGCTGCCATCTGGTTTATCAAGGTAGATTGGGTGTGAGACATGTTTGAAACATAGGTCGCAATGGCAGTGAGTCTAGTTTGGAGGCTGGAAATGTCACTATTCAGGCTCTCAAGTTGTTTTCTAATGTTTTGCAGGATAGAGGAGTGCTCATCTAACTGTCTGGAAAAGGCCTTGTTTTGTTCAAACTGTGTGTGCATATAGCTTTTGGTGGATTTTTCTATTTCTATAAGTTTCTCATAGCTGGGTAGGTCTCTTTCCCTATAATTCTGGCTGTAGGAGTTGCTATTACCGTTCCCATAGTTGTTGGATGGGAAAGGCCTAGGATTGTTGCTACCAAAATTACTCCTATAAGCATTATTGTTGAAGTTGTTTCTAGAGACAAAGTTCACATCTACTTGCTCTTGAGCAACCAAGGAATTTAAAGGAACATCCTAAGGATCAATAGGAGCTTGCTTGGTAAGTAGAGACATGATAAGGTCAACCTTTTCATTTAGAGAGGAGATCTCCTCGACAGAATTTACCTTCTTACCAGTTGGAGATCTTTCGGTGTGCCACTGAGAGTAGTTCAACATCATCTCATCAAGTAGCTTTGTGGCAGCACCAAGTGTGGTTGACATAAAAGTTCCTCCCGCGGCCGAATCTAACAGGTTCCGCGAGGTAAAGTTCAAGCTCGCATAAAAAGTCTGGATAACCATCCAGGTAGTCAGTCCATGTGTGGGGAAGTTCTTGACAAGCGTCTTCATACGTTCCCATGCCTGGGCAACGTGTTCATTATCCAATTGCCTGAAATTCATAATGTTACTTCTCAATTGAATAATTTTAGCAGGGGGGTAGTATTTCCCTATAAAAGCATCTTTGCATTTACTCCAAGAATCGTACTGTTCTTGGGTAAGGATTGCAGCCACTCCTTGGCTCTTCCTCTCAAAGAGAAAGGACAAAGATTTAGCTTGACGATGTCTCCATCCACTTCCTTGTACTTTTGCATATCACAGAGCTCGATAAAATTGTTTAAGTGCAAGGAAGCGTCCTCTCTAGCACCTGAGAACTGATCTATCGTAACAAGATTAAGCAGAGCAGGTTTAATTTCGTAAGAAGGTGCTGAAGTGGCAGGTGGAGCAATAGGAGTGCAGATAAAGTCACTGTTGTTGTGACTAGTGAAGTCACACAACTTGGTGTTTTCATTGGAACCCATAGTAGAAGTAGGTATTTTTTGTATTTTTTATTAGGGACACAAAAGTAAAAACTGAAAGGTAAACTAACAAGACTAAAAAGAAAAGATAAAAGATAGTGTGCAACTCCCCTATCTTGTAGACTGGAGTCCCTGGCAACGGTGCCAGAAAACTTGCTGGCTAGGGAGTTGTCGGGACCAGTCTACATGTAGCTCCTTGACTCCCCGGCAACGGCGCCAGAAAACTTGTTGGCTAGGGAGTTGTCGGGACTAGTCTACTTGTAGCCCCTTGAGTCCCTGACAACGGAGCCAGAAAACTTGCTTGATACGGTGATTAAGATACTTCTCTCCCGCCTTGTTGGTTACCCCAAGTGCAAGGTGAGGAGTAGTGTAGCGGCAAGTTTTCCCTTAGAGAAGATGCTGAGGTTTAAGATCGAACCAGTAGGACTCAAGAGCGACAAGTAGGTGGTAAAGTGAACAATGGTGCCGTTCACAACTTAAGGTTGCTTACTTCACCTGGACCTGCACACAGATACAAATAACTTTGCTCCCAACGAGTACAGAGGAGTTGTCAATTCCTTTGGCCTTGCTGTTTACAAAGGATCTACACAAGAGATAAATGTGGAACTAAAAGTAAACTAAGGGTGTGAACAATAATGTGAAGATGGACCGGGGTCCAATGATTTTCACTAGTGATGTCTCTCTCCCAAAAGACGATAAAAGTGCTAGCGAGGTAAACAAATCACAGCTGGGGAATTGACAGAATTATGAAGGCGCCGCAATGCTAACTATGCTTCAAAGAAAGGAAGGGCTCAAAAGCAATGGGCAGTACGCCAAGTTAAGTAGACCGAAATCTAACTGCATCTACTACAAATCATCCACCTTGAGATATCTATCCAGAACATCTCGCTGGTATTAAGTTGTGAATCCCACCCAAAGTGTAAACTCAAAGCAACAGACAACTGCATTAAAAGAACTTTGCGTAAAGTAAACAATCCTTGCACCCGCGGGTACAAGCACCATTGTTTTATCCCTGGTGGCAACAACACATCCCCTAGTCTCATGTTTCTGTCACTCAAGCTAGACATCAAGGGGCTGAACCCACAATCAAGCATAACGCTCCCTCTTGGAGTTGCGAGCAAACTACTTGGCCAAAGGAAAATACTGCAACGGAGAACATGCAAGAATTTACTCAAGAAAAAATATAAAAGAGAAAAACCAAATATATTACTTATCACAATCTGAACATAGTCTCATAATCCATCAGATTCTAGCAAACTCAGCCTAGCAACAGCAGAAATTACAATAGTGCCTCGATCATGTGAGGCAGCTCACGAGGTCTCGAAAGTGGAAGCACAAAGAGGGGAGAGGTACATCACAAAGCTACTGGTCACGGACCCATGGTCCAAGGGGGACTACTCACGGTACATCCAGGAGGCGTCCATGGCTATGGATGGTCTCCCGGAGGGGGTTCCTCCTTCCGGCAGGGTGCCGGAGCAGCTTCTCCAGGCAGCCCTGATCTTGAAACGGCTGCGGCGGCGGTACAGTGGGGAGTTCGCGGAAAACAGATCGATATTAGGGGTTTCCACCCCGAGGGCTAAATATAGGCGGAGGGGGTGTCGAGGGGACCCACAGGGCAGCCAGGAGGCCCCCTGGCGCGGCCTAGGGTGGGGCCGCGCCAGGGACCCTTCTGGAGTCCCTGTGGTGGCCCCCCTCCGCTACCTTGGTGATTCCGGAAGCTTCCGGGTCGCTGATTTTTTATCTGATTTTTCCAGATTTTTTGGAGCACTTTTAATGGCCGGAAAACCTGAAATACAAAAACAGCAGAAAACAACAACTGGCAGCTGGGTGCACTGGGTTAATATATTAGTCCAAATATTCTCAAAAGAGTATGAAAGTTCAAGAAAAACATGGCAAAGTCACACAAAACATGCATGGAGCAAACATAAATTATAGATACGTTTGGGACGTATCACTTCCTCATGGGAGGACCCGAGGACTTGGTGTACGCTCCGAAGGGCGCGTATGACTCTTGGACTTACCCATACCACCCCGGAGCAGGAGGCTCCTAGGGGCAGTAGATGCTACCAACTTAGGCCAAAAGCCTAAGCTTGGGGGAGTACGTGCCCTTGTCACTTTTTCCATTGTATTATTCGTTTTTATTTTGTTCGCTTTGATCTTTTCGAGGTTTTTCCCGTTCTTCTTTGTTCTTTTAAATTGGAAAAACAAAAAAAAGATTTCTCTTTTCTTTTGCTTTCGTTAAACCTTTGAAAAACCCAAAAAAATCCTTTCTCTCTTTAGTTTGCTTTGTTTTCATAGTATAGCTCGAGTCCGTGATGGCATTTGATTATATTTCCCACGTTCGGTCTTGCAAGTGACAAGGCAGTAATGATGAAGATCGAAGGAAGGTAAGCAACAAGGAAAACCGATATGAACTCTTCTAGTTTCTACTTGTGTACATATGCATGTACTTATGATCTAGAGACCCGATTGTAGCGACATAGTGCTATGTTTACAATGCTTTCCCAGTGTTCATGCTTTCTTTGTGGCTGATCTCAAATAGCTAGAGTACATAATGTGTTGTTGAAATGATTTGCGTGCATTGCATTATTCATGGTTTGGCATATTGAAGTGGTATTTCCCTTCGGAGAATTCTTGGATTGACTTGGCACATGTTCACACATGTTTATGACTACAATGTCTATCATGCCGTGATGATCTTTTTATTTCAGAATAGTTATATCACTTTCATGCGACGATTCAATGTTGCGTTGTCGCTCTGCATGATTATGACAATTATTGCTCTCTAGTTGGTCGCTTCCCAGTCTTTTGCTAGCCTTCACTCGCACTAAGCGGAATTCTGCTTGTGTATCCAAACTCCTTTTCAAAACAGTTATTCCACTTGAGTCCACCATATCTTCCTATATGTGGTATTTACCGTCCACCCCTAACTTAGACTTTCTTGTGCCATCTCGAAATTTATTCAAAAGCTTCCCTTTTGTAACCATAGTAGATCATGGTGCGGTGTGGGAAAATCAGTATCTACCATGCCAAAATTATTTTGACGGAAGTTTTAACTAGTCAATTTTTTAAAAAAAAGAGTCACACGTCCCTCATACTCTATGATGGAATGAAATGGACCAAATGCTGCTAATGATAGATGGAACGAGAAAACTTCCTTCCATACTTGAGGCAAAATAAAAGCTTCCATAGACTGTCAAATGATAGATGGATAAGGGAACAAAAGTGTAAGCAAAAAGAATCAATATGGTTGGCACGGGAGATATTGAGAGACCTTTACCGTTCACCGTTGACTAGTAATTTGCACTTCTCAAAAGAATTTTATCTCTGTTTTCAAAACAAAGAGCTCTGGCACATGTTTAGTCTTTGCTTCCAACCATGGGTTTTCAACCTTGCCATCAAAAAGGCACAGTTCGAGAGTCTCCCCTTCTTACTTCAAAGCACCAACTATTGAAAGCATAATTTTCATTCTTAGTGTAAAATGCATTGTCCCAAAGTACCACATTGTCTTCTGCATGATTGTGATATTTCTTGTTCTTAAATTCATAGTTCTAGTCTCCTTTAAAACTCCGGAGGAGTTTCTGCATTTATGTTTTTCTTCACTCATGGAGGCTAGCGAGATACCACTCTAGTATGCTCAAGCTATGTGCATTGTGATCTTGTCTTGATTTTCGGCAGCATATTTTTTACTTTTGGTTGTTTGTGATTGATCACTTGAAAGAAGGATTACTTCGTGCATTTTCCTCATAGCATTGTTTTGATACTTGCTAAACTCTTTTCATAGTACATGCTTATATACATCTTATGAAGCAAAAGAGATTGTCAAAGTTTTCTTTGTCGCGTCCAGTTCATTGAACTGAATTGCTTGAGGACAAGCAATATGCTAAGCTTGGGGGAGTTGATACGTCTCAAACGTATCTACTTTTCCAAACACTTTTGCTATTGTTTTGCCTCATTCTTGCATGATTTGAACTAAACTAACCCGGACTGACGCTGTTTTCAGTAGAGCTGCTTGTATGGTTTTATTGTGTGCATGAAATGGATTTTTAGGTATCTTGGAAAATTCCTAGAAAATTCAGGAAAATTCCACGCACCCGAAGCTTCCACGAGCCAAAAGTGGGGCCAGGGGGGCACAGAGGCTCCAGGCGCCCTGCTAGCGCGGCCCCAACCCTGCCCGCGCTGGCTGGCCGCCTGGGGGGCTCCCCCCTCCTCTGGTGCCCTACCGAGGCCCCTATTTATTCTTATGACGGAAAAACCCCAGAACAGAAGTCGGTTTTCCAGTTTCCTTCTCGGAGCCGCTGCCACCCTCTGTTCTTCCTCGGGAAGGCTAATCTGGAGGCTGATTTGGCCTCCGGAGAGGGGAGATCGTCGCCATCGTCATCACCATCACCAATCCATCCTCCCTCCATGACTTCTCTTCTCATGTGTGAGTAATTCCCTGTTGTAGGCAAAGGGGATTGTAGGGATTGGATGAGTTTGATCATGTAATAGTTCGTCAGATTATTGGGGGCATGTTGCCTATCATCTACTTTGGTGTTTATCATCTTTGCTACAACTATTTTCTCTTAATTCTTGTCACTTTGGGCCCAAGTGCCATGTTTTCATATCTGAACCACTTGTGTTTTCATGAGTATATCTATGTTCTTGATCCTATCTATGAATTGTATGCACCTATTATGGTCCGAAACCAGCGATCCCAAAGGTGAAAGCTTGGGACACCAAAGGGGATGTACTATAATTTGAGGATTTCATGTATCCATTGAGTTTATTGCTTTGTTCTGGTGCTCTTTGATAGGAGCACATTAATCTCCATAAGTTCCCTTTGGCCCCGTTCATAGCGGGATTGCAACGACCCAATTCACACAGAATTGACGTCTCTGTGCTCAAGTGCCAGTCCCTGGATCGAACTCGCTGGCACACACAGTATTATAGATGTATATCAAAGTACAAGTGCATCATTGTTACAACGTATGATCCAGAGTAAATAAATAACAAGTTGCATAGCTCAAGGCTAGCTTATTCAATGTAAATATAGCGGAAGCAAAAGCAAATAACGTGGAGTCCATCAACAGCCACATGCGAACATGCTGAGTGTAGACTCGCAACCCCTAACGCACCTTACTGATCGTCTGAAAAATCTGCAACACCGAAGGTTACAGCTCGACAACGGGTCAGTACATCTGATTTGTACGGCAAGTGACACGAAAAAGTTTATATAAAGGACCTACAACTACATGCAAGGTAAGTCAAAGGAAAGGCTTATGGTTTAGTTTTGCAGAAAGCCAATTTTCTTCTGAACTAAACTAGTCAAAGTTTTAAGTTGAACTTACTACTTAAGAACGAGCTGGGCACACCAGTTCCAACACCACACCCTTATTTAATCTTGCCCACTCAAATTATTAAGGTGATTCATATGTCAAGATCCTCCAGTAACAGTAATTTCTAGTAGCTCAAGGATGTCCATAACCGGGGACACGGCTAATCATGATTAGTTTTTACTCTCCAGAGGTTAGTACACTTTCCCCGCTGGACTCAACCCGAAGATTGAGACGAAGTCTTTCAGAAGAGGTCACCTACACCCAACGGCAAGCCGGTACCACCTATCACATCTACATCTGCTAGCTTTGCACGGGAGAGGCTTCCTACATCATACTCAACTAAGCCAGAGCCCATATGGCCAGCGGCTGTACATGTAAGCTCCTAGTCACCAAGTATGTCTGATCTTTTTGAGCCTGGGCGGCGCCCACTTACGTTCAGAGGGTAGCACCATGACGTACTGTCAACCACCAAACCAACCATTAGGGGTACAACCTGGTCTCGTCCTTAGATAAGGCACGAGCCCCCAGGAAGCACTCCCTGCCCGTCCAAAGGTGATTTCTATTTATGATAATGTTGCTACACAAATTATTAAATAGCTCACATGCACTCCATGAATTTACACAACCCAAACCACGTCTACAAAGCATAGCAATAAAGCAACAACACGGCTAGGTTGATCTACGGTAGACAGGTCAAGACATGTGGCTATCCTAACTGGTTTTGCAACAACAGTAAAATAAACTACCTATCATGCAATAGGGTGATATTTCTTAACATAATGCATATAGAAAATATAGGTATGAGTATGGTCAAAGCATCACTTGCCTTATACATTCGATGAAGATCTTCACTCTCACGGTCCAGTCAACTCTATTCGTCACACTACGAGAATCTATCGCAACGAAGGAACTCGAATAAGCAATCACACCACAAGGACAAAACATAAGATCAACAAAACAATCACAAAGGTTTTAGTAACCAAACAAAAGCTTTGAAGTGCAGAGGTGTGGATGTGCTGGAAGGTGATCAGTGGAACGTGAACTCGAGAGAGTCAATGGATAAAGAGTTGTCGATACAAGAGTATGATCAAGGCATTTATGAAATCGAGGTAAAGATCATAGCAATATGAAGGGTATGTGGATATTGCCGATAAGATGTCTCATATGATCCAATATGCAAAAAGAATCACGTGAAACGGAATACTACAACACAGGTCATAGCAATTGAAACATTGAATTGAATTTGAATTTAAACAGATCAATAAACTTGTGAATTTTTGTGTACACATGATATATACAGAAGGTACATGACACGAGTGATCCAACGCAAAAAGAATCACTCGATTTGGATCAACGGTATACAAGATACGGCCACCGGAATTCGAACTTGAATTTGAAATAATCTCAATTTCAAAAGTGTGCAAAGTGTGCAAAAGTTGATACCATGCTAAACTACAAGCAATATGAAAGTATAGCAAAAAGATTCACCGCGATCCGACTTACGGTGTAGAAGATATCGCGGGCGCGAGTTGAGGGGGTTTTCTGCCAAAAGGACTCGTTCGCGAATAAAATAACTTCAGAAAAAGTGATTGGGTCCCCGGCGGCAGTTGACCAGATCTGGATCGGGTCAAACTCCGGCGAACTTTCTCCGGCTTGGCTCCGGCAAGGCGTGGTGGCTCCGGTGAGGAGGAGATGGTCGGCCGGGCGGTGGCGCGCCGGCGTGGAGGTGGGGAGGCGGCGGCGCTCGGTCGCAAGGGGCAGCGCGGGCGCGCGGGAGGGCGCGGGGTGGTGCGGCCCGTCGGCCTGGTCGGCGACGCCGGCGGCGGAGGTGGCCGGCGGCTCCGGCGGGGTGCGGCCTCGGCGGCGCGACAATCAGCACGGCGCGGGCGCGGCGCGGTCCCGGCGTGGAGAGGCGGCGGCTGGGCGGCGAGTGCACGGGGTGGCCGGCGGCGCTAGAGGCGCGCGCGGCGGCGGCGCTCCGGCGACGGGCGGGCGGCGGCGCGTCGGGGCCCGGCGGCTAGGGTTTCCAACAAAATCCAAAAAAAATTAGAAAATCGAAAATTATATATAGCAAGAAAAAAAACAATCAAACCGAGTTGGACTCTACTTGTGCTCGCGTGCGAAAACAGGCTATTGGGCCGACTCGGTACGAAATTTTCTTTTTCTTTTAAAACCGAAACTTCAAACAATTAAATAAAAATAACAGTAACTCGGAAAAATATGAAATAAAATTCTAAATTCATCAAATAATACAAAGAAAATTATGAAATGAATAAATTTTCCAAAAAGGAAAATAAAATAAAAACATTTTCCAAATATTTTATTTAAATATAAAATACTTTTCATAAATCAAATAAAGTTCAATAAATTATTAAAACATTTTTATTTGATCAAAAGCATTGACAAACCATTTCTAAATAATAAAATATAAATTTTAAAAATTGTTTCACCAATTAATAATTTCATAACATAAAAATATTCCATTGGAAAACTATTTCAACTCTTTTAAAATATTTAATAAATAATTTCAATGAAATAAAAACTCTCTTAGCATTATAAAATCTCTAAATTAATTTTAGAGTTATTTATAATACTCAAAATAAATTTTAAAAACTTTAAAGTGATATTCTAAATATTTTACAACTTTATTTAAAAAGGGGATAAGTCATTTTATATCCTCTCAAATTAATTTTTCCTTTAGTTGAAAAATATTTTGAATAATCAAAAGAATTCCAATAAAGATTTAAAACCTTTTCCAAACTTGTAATATGTTGAAGGAGCCATATTACCTTCTCTCACTTTGTTTTGTTGGTTTTTGTTTTAAATAGTAAATTCCAAAAACGCCAAATATGAATATTAGGGAAAGTCCTTTTATTCCCTCTCGTTTTAATATTCAATAAACTCCAAAAGTTTTAAATCCCAGAGAAAATCAAACACATCAAGCAAACAATCATTACCTATTTAATGTATTAACATTCCAAAATTCGGAGAATTTTGGGATGTTACACACTACCACCCTTAAAAGGAATCTCGTCCTCGAGATTCGAGAAGGCTAGAAAGAAAGGCTAGGGTTCGGGTCTTCATGAAGGTCCATCGATCCTCCGATGAGCTAGGGTGCTACCACCCTTAAAAGGAATGCGACGTGGTCTTCAAAAAGCTTGCTCCCTCAGCGAGCTCCTCACACATACTCTTCATACTTCGTTGGGGCATTGAATTCTTCATCACAAGTGTGGGCTTCCAGTATCTTAATCCATCGATGACATTCTGCGTAAAGATCCCACCTTCGGTCTTCGAGGTTTCACGAATTCCTCCTTTGAGGTTTCCATTCCTTAGCAAGAGAGTGGTCTTCCAAGTACTGAGACTTCATGGCTGACAGGTCAGACGCCACTACTAAACAACTATCGATTTCTCTCTTGGTGGTCATCAAGAATATTTCTACGGGATACCTGCAGCAAATGGTATTGGTTTATACTCACCGTATAACACAAACGGTAAACTCCTACAGGGGTCACACATCGTACCATTCTATGGTTCAGGCTTTAACATCGTCGTCTCTCAAACATAGGTAAGTCACTCAAGATTTACAATCCAGCATAGCAAGAGCAAACGATAAGAGTAGTCGTCATGGGGGCCAATCCATTATGCACCCAAATCATTACCTCGTACGTGGTTTAGCAAATCTCGTAGTCTAACACTCGGTCATCCTCCCAAGCGTTGCAGAAAATTCCTCTTGATCATGAACTGGGTTCAGACAAATCCGTGGTTCTGCAAGCCAACCAAAACATCTATCGTTTCCTCACAACTCTTAGGTTTACGTAGACTGCAATAAAACGTGTACTGGTGGACTACCACTTCTTCGAGGGTTCTTCCTTCAGCAAGATTGTGCTTGCTTGTTGTAAGATCCTGGCAAACGGGGTTAACTTTGAACTCATCATCGGTTGCATCCATCTTCATTCCAGTCTTGACATTTGCAGCCATTGTAGTAGCTTCTTCAATTTAGGGATGAGGATGAGGGGGAATAGAATGTAGATAACGAGGTAGAGAGAGATAGGGAGAGATACCCATACAAACATCACACTAGTTTTTGGAAAATATAAGTTTTGATGTGTAGCTGTCAGTACAACAAGAAATGATAGCCCACATAATCGATCTAATGATAGAAACTTTTAATATTTCAGGTCTTCAAGTCTTCAGGTCTTCAATGACGGTAGCTTCAGTTTCGCATTGTTGAAGTAATCTTCGCATCGTTGAGTCACATGTCAACTTATTCCTCTTGTGGTTGTGTCTTCCTCAGTCTTGAAGCATACTAATTAGATAAGGGGTCTAAGGTAACGTAAACTTATTCTACTCGCGAAGAAGAACCACAAAGCACAACACATCACATCAAAACACGACATAACAGGGTCAAGGCCACAAGCAAAACTTAACAAAACAATCATGACATAAAACATCTAGTTAATCAATAGCAAAACATGCATCGATCAACATCTCAACTAACAATAAAAAGATAACAACGTACACTTAGCGCACTCCTACGAACGTCTATCCTCCAATAGCCAAACATAAGCATCAATATGTCGACGTCTTTGCTCCCATGTTCACATCTTCTTCTTTCTCTTCAATTCGGGACACATATCGCGGTAGTGTCCCATGTTCCTGCACCGAAAACACTAAATGTGGCTAATGTCCTTCTTTTTCTTCTTCACGGGTGCTTCCTTCAATTCTTGGATAGATTTCTTCATTTCTTCCTTTTGATGTTGAACCACTTGTTGTGTCACGATGAAAAATTGACACTGAGCGGGATAATGATCAGTCCCTTCACACGTAAAACATGTGACTTGTGCAGTGGGGCATTCTTCACCCGAGTGGATTTCCTCACAATGGGGACATCCATCTTGGTGTCCTTCATAGGAGTGCCCTTTTTCTCCGCAAATTGTACAGGCACGGATCCTCTTAAGGGTTACCGTCCTTTGCATCGGGGTGACAAGGCGGGATCCCAACAAAATCTTTGTAAATTCCTTCCAAGTAATCTTCCTTTGTGATTCGTCAATCGCTTGATGCATTGTCCACCAAGTAGCAGCCTCTTCTACAAAGTACTTGACAACATAGGGGACCATGTCCTCACTTCCAACCTTGTTTATCTTCATGTGCTCCTCCATTCTACGAATCCACTGCTCCACCTTCCGTCTCGACATCGCCCCAGAAAAGGCGAGTCCTACTTCATACTCCATCTATTAAACCCATACGACAAGGGTTAGGGCAAAACTATAACACCGACAAGACAACAAATAAAGAATACACCAAACATATGCACTCAAAAAAGAAAGAGGAAAAAACACCTACGTTCAACCGCCAGACATAACAACAAACCATACAGTCACAAAAGTCAAAGCACACAAACAACACCTAGAGTAAGGTCATATGTGCAAGACATACGATCTCATCATACTACGCGAAAATTCGTTCATCTAACTTCACATAAAAGGTGGTGGTCTGATTCTAAGCTTCATCCTTCTCAGCTAAGCTGATCTTAAAGGTTCCTCTCGCAGTGTCAAACTTATTGATCACCGTAGGTTATTCCTTCTAGTTCCGGTAATCATAACTCCAATTGATCCACGAGGTTGATGGTGTTCTTCTCAAATGTCTTGTCTTCAGGGGTAAGAAACTCAGAGGGGTATTTATAGTAAAACAAGATGAGAAGTTTTAGAAGATGAATAATAGATGAGAAATACTAGTCACGAGAGTAAGTGATCAAGGAGTGATAAAATATTTTTGTTCCTATGGCTTTTTCTATCCATTTTCTAGGGTCACGACCTACAGTCAACACACTGCTCTGATACCATCTGTAACGACCCAATTCACACAGAATTGAAGTCTCTGTGCTCAAGTGCCAGTCCCTAGATTGAACTCGCTGGCACACATAGTATTTGTGACGCCCCCAAAATCAATCCGTGTACAATAATCATACACGCAGGGTACACGGCTGAGATTAGGGTAACACGTGAGAATATCACAGCACAACACTAAACACAAAAGGATAAACAAATATATTACAATAAAGGGGGTCACGCGGACCCGAATACATAAGTCATACAAGCCATAATATCTGAGTACAGACATAGTTAGTCAAGTTTTTCCTTAAGAAGGCTAGCACAAATCACATCAGAGATACAGATCGAAAAGGCGAGGCCTCCTGCCTGGGATCCACCGAACTACTCCTGGTCAACGGGGAAATCGACGTCGTAGTAGGCGCCTCCGGGGTACTCCTGCTCCTGGGCTCCAACGTCGGCTGCAACGGCCGATCAGGGAAAGCGAAAAGGGGAAATAAAGCAAAGGTGAGTATCTAGCATACCCGCGAGTCTTACGTCTGCTACTAAGCAATATGCATTGTATCAACGGAAAGAAGAGGATGTATATAGTGGACTGAAAGACAGAAATCCAGAGAAAGGGTAAGAAGCTAGGCCTATCGGAGACTAGCATCTTCCGGCGATGTCTTGCAGCATGAGGTAAGAATCAGCCAACAGTTTATATAAAGGATAAAGTAACAATGCAGCAGAAGTTGCTGCAGCATTGTAAAATAATAAGTTGTAATAATTAACAATGCCTCCGAGTTCACCTCCTCGACATCCCCGCGAAGAAGAAAACCCGGAACCATACAGTTTAATAATAATAGTTTGTAGTGGTAAGATCCAGCTTCAGCATAAAGCGTCCTGTTACCGTGGACACGGCTATTCGAATAGATTAATCTTCCCTGCAGGGGTGCACTTGTGTTACGCTACACGCACAGATCTCCAGGGTGGCGGGAACCTTGTTAGGGAACGCTCCACCAAGGCTATCCGACACTTCATAGCCCATCTTTCAAACTCAACAGAGAGGTCATCCGCCGGACTATATCCTATTTACGCGGGGCTTTGGACCCTAACCCCGACGTACTCCTGCACGGTGCGAGGCTGTCCGGTGAAGTTAAATCCAAGCAAATACAAATCACACTGCCGCGGCAAATAAGACAACACCACTTCCCGGCGCAGGCCGCGGTACTGCTGACGTCTGAAGAGTCCTCGGACGACACTACGAAGCAGAGGAGCCCATAACTTGTAATTCCCACGGGTAGGTAGTGCGTACATGGCATATAGCCAACTCAAGACATTCACTGAACCATTTAGCATTTTAATTAACCTGCGTGACAACCGTTATTGTTGCCTCGACTTAACTGATCCGCGGACAACGACAGCAGCCAGGACCACCAGTACATCGGTGCCTGCCCTGTCGTCCCACCAAGTCACTGCGTTTACCAACAACGTGAACCGTCTCCTTACCTTGTCTCGCGTGTGCTCCTGGAGGAGCTCGACATTCGTAGTTTGGTAACTATCGCGGCCAACGATTAGGGGCCAAGCACACCGGTACACTGGTCGTACCCTCCCTGTCGTCCCGGCACAATACCTCTCGCGGGCACCGTTGGGTCGCCCGACTTCTTACCTGAAGGACGACAATTCCTCACGTACCTAGAGCGGCTATACAGAGTCAGCAACGAGTGGAGTAGAAGGATTACTCCTCGATAGCTCACACTTGATGGTGGCTCGGCAGAGCCGAGCTAGGGGGCCTGAGGCGGTGTCTGCATTGTATCGTACCTGTGTAGTTATAATAATTGTACCCGCGTTCACTTCCCTGAGTGATCATGGCCCTCTATCTAATCCTAGCAAACAATGCGCAGGGCTCACTGCTGAATAACATATATATATTTATAGGCAGCATAGGATAAAAGAGGTACATCAAGGGGCGACAAAAATAGGCTATGCAATTGAATAGGATTATAACGTAGAAGCAGCAGTAACAATGCCTAGTGCAAGAAAAGTACGGAAAGATAGGCGATATCTGGGGAAGAGAATGGCTCTGCTTGCCTGGAAGCTCGACGGTAGTAGTAGGGTCGTCGACGAACTAGTCGTACTCAGCAGCGATGTAGTCGACGGCACCAGCGGGGTCTACCGGAGATTAAGGGGGGGAAGAAACAGTAAATACAAAGCAAGCATATACAAACAGATGCATGACATGACTTATGAAAAGTTAACGGTGTTCTAACACAGTGCAATGCACGTTGCTCGGAACGGAAATTCATCTGGGGATGAACTGTCAGCTCTGGGTGATTATCGCACAAGGTGTCCGTAGGGGGAAGGATCAAGCCGGAGGTGTCGTGGGTACCAGACAAATATAAGGGGGGGTGTATCCGTGCTAGTTGATCTATTCTGAGAAACATCCGTGTTCGGAATAAATTCATCCGGGTACTTTAGCAGTACCGGACAATTTATCGGACTGACGGTCCGGAGGGGGGCAGTTCGATGTTCGTTGTGTTAGAGGGGTTTGATAGACATACGGATAGCGTATTCGTATTCATTATATTTTTCTGATCAATTTTCATGTATAAAGTTTTTGAATCCGAGTTACGGTTTAAAAGTTATTGAATTTCAAAGTTTTAAATCATTTAAATGATTTTCTGAATTTCTTTTATTATTTATTCAACATTATCCAGAACATTATCCAAAATAGTGCCTGACATGTGGGACCCACATGTCAGCATCTGTTTATTTATAAAACATTTTAATAAATCAAAATAGCCTCTGGGCCCACATGTCAGCCACTGGAATTTCTTTTTAATTCTTTTAAAAATCAAACTGACAAAGGGGGCCCAGATGTCATTGACTCTTGTGTTTACTAAACTTGTTTAATTAAGTCAAATGGCCGGGGGCCCACATGTCATTGACAGTGGGGGGGGGTTAACTTTGCTATTAAGCTAATCAGTGGGATTAGCCGGGGGGACCCACATGTAAGTGCCCCAAGGGGGATTAGCTTAACGCTAATCACACCTCTGACGAGGGAGCCCACATGGCAGCGACTGGGAGGTCCGCCGGAATCGCGCCGGCGACTGGACTCCGGCGAACTCGAGTTGGAGCTCGATTTACTGGGCCATATTGCGCGATTCTTTTTGCATTCGATCGAGTAGAGTGACCTGCGTCGATCTGGGGTGGGGGAGAGTGAAGGGGCGGTCCAGGTCGAGGTCTGCTTCAAAAATGGTGGAGCAGCCGCTCGGGCTCCAATGGCGACTTGCGCACCGAGGCGAATTCGGGCGATCCAGTGGGTGGGACTGACCATATGGAGCACATGGAGTATAACGATGCCAAAAGCGTGGCCTGGGGCGGCTTGTGTGCACGTCTACGACGACAAACGGCAGCGGCCGGAGTGACGAATTGGGGGTTTCTGCGTGGGGCTAGTCGGGCGGGTGCGAGTACAAGGGGGAGGTAGCGGTGCTCACCGGGAACCTGTCGAGGAGGGCAACGGGCTCAGGGAGGCACAGGCGACGGCGAATCGAACGTCGAGGCGCGGCGGCCGTGGTGAAGTCCGGCGTCGATTGCGGCTCAGCAAGGGCGTTGTGGCTCATATCGATGGCACGGGGTAGCGTAGCAGTCCACGGTGCACATCGCGGACTCGGGCGGGTGGGGAATGGCTGGGGAGGGGGGAAATGGCGTCGGCTCACGATCCACGAATCGCGGAGGTCACCCTTATCGTCTCCGGGCCGGCTAGGGGACAGGGGAGCAGGTGAGGAGGGCGGGGCCGGCTGGGCAGCGTCGGCCACGTCGGCGGCATGGCGCCAGTGCGGGAGGAGGAAGGAGAGAGAGGAGTGGGCCGGGGTGGGCCATTGCCCAGGGCGACATTTAGTGATTTTCCAAATTTGTTTTGTTTTTCTCTATTTCTTTTATTTACTGCTGCAATTAAAATAAATGCTTCTGCATTTTATTTAAATGTGTTGGGGGTTTGTAAAATAGGTGTATGTCACATGTAGGTGACACAAAAGGTTTGGTACATTCTAAAACTCAGTGGATATTTCTTTTAAATATTTTATGATTAAAAAGGACCTTATAAGCTACTGTTGTAATTGTTTGAGATTTTTCATAACTCCAAAAATTACTAAAGTTGGTCTAACATGATTATAATGAATTTAGGCAATTGACAAAAATGGTTTCATGATTTTTGAGTAAGGTTTAATTTCCACCAAGTTTTTATTATCCACCAAAAGGGGTTTTAAGGGTTTTGACTTGGGGTTTTTATTCCAAGGTCTCAATACATGGTGCATGGGGTGTTGATCACCCACATCCAGGTTCTGATCATTAGCATCACAAGCTTGAACAGGGTCAGGGAATCAACAGTGATAACTCAACAGTGATGATCAACAGTAAGGAAGGTTACTGTTACAAGCAACTGAGGGTGTTACAGTATTATAGATGTATATCAAAGTACAAGTGCATCATTGTTACAACGTATGATCGAGAGTAAATAAATAACAAGTTGCATAGCTCAAGGCTAGCTTATTCAATGTAAATATAGCGGAAGCAAAAGCAAATAACGTGGAGTCCATCAACATCCACATGCGAACATGCTGAGTGTAGACTCGCAACCCCTAACGCACCTTACTGATCGTCTGAAAAATCTGTAACACCGAAGGTTACAGCCCAACAATGGGTCAGTACATATGATTTGTACGGCAAGTGACACGAAAAAGTTTATATAAAGGACCTACAACTACATGCAAGGTAAGTCAAAGGAAAGGCTTATGTATTAGTTTTGCAGAAAGCCAATTTTCTCTTGAACTAAACTAGTCAAAGTTTTAAGTTGAACTTACTACTTAAGAACGAACTGGGTACACCAATTCCAACACCACACCCTTATTTAATCTTGCTCACTCAAATTATTAAGGTGATTCATATGTCAAGATCCTCCAGTAACAGTAATGTCTAGTAGCTCAAGGATGTCCATAACCGGGGACACGGCTAATCATGATTAGTTTTTACTCTGCAGAGGTTAGTACACTTTCCTCGCTGGACTCAACCCGAAGATTGAGACGAAGTCTTTCAGAAGAGGTCACCTACACCCAACGGCAAGCCGGTACCACCTATCACATCTACATCTGCTAGCTTTGCACGAGAGAGGCTTCTTACATCATACTCAACTAAGCCATAGCCCATATGGACAGCGGCTGTACATGTAAGCTCCTAGTCACCAAGTATGTCTGATCTTTTTGAGCCTGGGCGGCGCCCACTTACGTTCAGAGGGTAGCACCATGACGTACTGTCAACCACCAAACCAACCATTAGGGGTACAACCTGGTCTCGTCCTTAGATAAGGCACGAGCCCCCAGGAAGCACTCCCTGCCCGTCCAGACGTGATTTTTATTTATGATAATGTTGCTACACAAATTATTAAATAGCTCACATGCACTCCATGAATTTACACAACCCAAACCACGTCTACAAAGCATAGCAATAAAGCAACAACACGGCTAGGTTGATCTACGGTAGACAGGTCAAGACATGTGTCTATCCTAACTGGTTTTGCAGCAACAGTAAAATAAACTACCTATCATCCAATAGGGTGATATTTCTTAACATAATGCATATATAAAATATAGGTATGAGTATGGTCAAAGCATCACTTGCCTTATACATTCGATGAAGATCTTCGCTCTCACGGTCCAGTCAACTCTATTCGTCACACTCCGAGAATCTATCGCAACGAAGGAACTCGAATAAGCAATCACACCACAAGGACAAAACATAAGATCAACAAAACAATCCCAAAGGTTTTAGTAACAAAACAAAAGCTTTGAAGTGCAGAGGTGTGGATGTGCTCGAAGGTGATAAGTGGAACGTGAACTCGAGAGAGTCAACGGATAAAGAGTTGTCGATACAAGAGTATGATCAAGGCATTTATGAAATCGAGGTCAAGATCATAGCAATATGAATGGTATGTGGATATTGCCGATAAGATGTCTCATATGATCCAATATGCAAAAAGAATCACGTGAAACCGAATACTACAACACAGGTCATAGCAATTGCAACATTGAATTGAATTTGAATTTAAACAGATCAATAAACTTGTGAATTTTTGTGTACACATGATATAAACAGAAGGTACATGACACGAGTGATCCAACGCAAAAAGTATAGCAAAAAGATTCACCGCGATCCGACTTACGGTGTAGAAGATATCGCGGGCGCGAGTTGAGGGGGTTTTCTGCCAAAAGGACTCATTCGCGAATAAAATAACTTCAGAAAAAGCGATCGGGTCCCCGGCGGCAGTTGACCAGATCTGGATCGGGTCAAACTCCGGCGAACTTTCTCCGGCTTGGCTCCGGCGAGGCGTGGTGGCTCCGGTGAGGAGGAGATGGTCGGCCGGGCGGTGGCGCGCCGGCGTGGAGGTGGGGAGGCGGCGGCGCTCGGCCTCAAGGGGCAGCGCAGGCGCACGGGAGGGCGCGGGGTGGTGCGGCCCGTCGGCCTGGTCGGAGACGCCGGCGGCGGAGGGGGCCGGCGGCTCCGGCGGGGTGCGGCCTCGGCGGCGCGGCGGGCAGCACGGCGCGGGCGCGGCGCGGTCCCGGCGTGGAGAAGCGGCGGTTGGGCGGCGAGTGCACGGGGTGGCCGGCGGCGCTGGAGGCACGGGCGGCGGCGGCGCGTTGGGGCCCGGCGGCGGCGGCGGGGCCCGCGGGTCTCGGCGGCTAGGGTTTCCAAAAAAACCCAAAAAAAATTAGAAAATCGAAAATTATATATAGCCAGAAAAAAAAACAATCAAACCGAGTTGGACTCTAATTGCGCTGGCGTGCGAAAAAGGCTATTGGGCCGGCTCGGTACGAAATTTTCTTTTTCTTTTAAAACCGAAACTTCAAACAATTAAATAAAAATAACCATAACTCGGAAAAATATGAAATAAAATTCTAAATTCATCAAATAATACAAATTAAATTATGAAATGAATAAATTTTCCAAAAAGGAAAATAAAAATAAAAACATTTTCCAAATATTTTATTTAAATATAAAATACTTTTCATAAATCAAATAAAGTTCAATAAGTTATTAAAACATTTTTATTTGATCAAAAGCATTGACAAACTATTTTTAAATAATAAAATATAAATTTTAAAAATTGTTTCACCAATAAATAATTTGTTGACATAAAAATATTCCATTGGAAAACTATTTCAACTCTTTAAAATATTTAATAAATCATTTCAATGAAATAAAAACTCTCTTAGCATTATAAAATCTCTAAATTAATTTTAGAGTTATTTATAATACTCAAAATAAATTTTAAAAACTTTAAATTGATATTCTAAATATTTTACAACTTTATTTAAAAAGGGGATAAGTCATTTTATATCCTCTCAAATGAATTTTTCCTTTAGTTGAAAAATATTTTGAATAATAAAAAGAATTCCAATAAAGATTTAAAACCTTTTCCAAACTTGTAATATGTTGAAGGAGTCATATTACCTTCTCTCAATTTGTTGTGTTGGTTTTTCTTTTAAATAGTAAATTCCAAAAACGCCAAATATGAATATTAGGGAAAGTCCTTTTATTCCCTCTCGTTTTAATATTCAATAAACTCCAAAAGTTTTAAATCCTACAGAAAATCAAACACATCAAGCAAACAATCATTACCTATTTAATTTATTAACATCCCAAAATTGGGATGGTAGGACAAAAGATTTTTTGCAAGCACGCACAACTACCTACGGGATACATGCCTAATTTTTGATATTTGCCTAGATGATCATTACTTTTCTGTGTGTCTTGCCCCGTGTTAAAATCTATTACATGTTCACTCTTATCCAAGCAGCGCCCAACCATCCATCTCCCTAGCCTACAGTGTATTAATCATGTTGGTTACTAGTAGCTTTCTTTTGCTGTTTTAGTTTCGTTGTCGCTACTACCACTATCATATCACAATTTCTATTAATATTTTGTTTCAAGCAAGTATATTTCAGGTGCGGTTGAGTTGACAACTCAAATGTCACAGCTTATAAATATTCTTTGGCTCCCCTTGTGTCAAATCAATAAATTGGGTTATCTTACCTACGAAGACTATCTCGATCCCCTACAGTTGAGGGTCATCAGGATCACACTCAATGTCCATGACAAGAAAATCAATGGGAACATAATTATCATTGACAACAATAAGCACATCATCAATCCTTCCTAAATTTTTCTTTACGAAATAATCAACAAGACAGACACCAAATGAACAAGGATCAAAACGGTTTCAATTCAAGCATATCATACATTCTTTTGGGTAAAACGGAGGCACTAGCTCCAACATCACATAAAGAAAAGCAAGAAAAGTTTTTCAATTTGATCTTGACCATAGGATCCCAACCATCTTCTAATTTTCTAGGAATAGAGACTTCTAATTTAAGTTTCTCCTCCCTAGCTTTGATAAGAGCATTAGTGATATGCTCGGTGAAGGCAATGTTAAGTGAACTTGTGTGGGGGTCTTTGGCCATTATTTGCAAAAAAATAATGACTTCAGAGAGGCTAAAATTATCAAAGTCAAGTTCACTACCATTGATTAAAGTGGTAGTGATATCATCTAAGCTCATTCTCTCTTTGGTAGTCTCTAAGTTCAAAGAACCTTCTTGTTCTAAGGTTGAGGTTTGAGCATCACCATTGATGGGTCCATTAGGTGGAATAGGGATGTGATGGGTGCTAAAAGTTTTCAGGTCATCGACAACATGTAAAGTAGCAAGTGTGGTGTGTGTAGGAAGGTTCTTAACCCTCTCTTCCTATTCTTTCTCTCTAGCCCATCTATCTTTGAGTTTGGCTAGCATCCTAATGTTCTCATTAATTTGCACTTGGATAGCATTCATAGGTGTGGTTTTCTTCTCCTCAAGGGGAGAAGTCCTAATTTTGAGCATCTCAACATCATGAGCAATATTATCAACCTTCAAAGTGAGACTATCAAGCCTGTCTAATTTTTCCTCTATATTCTTGTTGAAGGCTTGTTGAGAGGTAATAAAGTCCTTAAGAATGCTCTCTAATTCAAAAGTGGATTTTTTGCTACTAGGATAAGTGTTGTTGTTCCCATAAGAGTTGTTTGAGGGGAACGGTCTAGAATTTTTTTCACCAAAATTACTCCTATAAGCATTATTGGTGAAGTTGTTACTAGAAATAAATTAACATCTATTTGCTCTATCTCTCTCTTGAGCAACCAAAGAATTTAAAGGAACATCACGAGGATCAATAGGATCTTGCTTCTTAAGTAAAGATATGATCAAGTCAACCTTATAATTTAAAGAAGAGATCTCCTCAACATAGTTTACCTTTCTACATGTTGGAGATCGTTCGGTGTGCCATTGAGAGTAGTTTGTCATCATATCGTCCAATAGCTTTGTGGAAACACCAAGTTTGGTTGACAAAAGGTTCCTCCCGCGGCCGAGTCTAATACATTCCGCAAGGTAAAGTTCAATCCTGCATAGAAAGTCTGGATAACCATGCAAGTAGTTAATCCATGAGTAGGGCAATTCTTAACAAGAGATTTCATATGTTCCCAAGCTTGAGCAACATGTTCATTATCAAGCTGTCTAAAGTTCATAATGTTTCTCCTCAACTGAATAATTTTAGCAGGTGGATAGTACTTCCCAATAAAAGCATCCTTACATTTATCCCAAGAATCTATGCTATTCCTAGGCAAGGATTGGAGCCACTCCTTAGCTCTTCCTCTCAAAGAGGAGTGAAAAAGATTAAGTATAACAATATCTCCATCTACTTCCTTATACTTTTGAATATCACAAAGCTCACCACAATTATTCAAATGGAAAGCAGCATGATACATCCCAAACGTATCTATATTTTTTGCTTGTTCCATGCTCATTTCGGTGCCATTGCTATGTGTTTTGCTACACTTTCATACCTTTTTACACATATTTGGACTAACCTACTAACTCAGTGAACCCAGTGCCAGTTTTTGTCTGCTGATGTATGTGAATTGCAGGTTTTTACCCATATTTACAGAGCCCAAAAAATTTAAGAAAAATATATAAAAAATCAGCGCAACAGAAGCTTCCGGAAGACCGAAGGAGGGCTGGAGGGGGGCCACCCCCTCCCAGGCGGCCAGGGGGATGCCCCACTCCCATTCACACCAGGAGGCCGCCTGGGGAAGGGGCCATCCCTGGTGCCTTCTACGTCCCAAACGTATCTATAATTTATGCTTGCTCCATGCATGTTTTGTGTGATATTGCTATGATCTAGATACACTTTCATACACTTTTGATCATATTTGGACTAACTTATTAAATCAGTGCACCATAGTGCCAGTTCCTGTTTTTTGTTGTTTTTCTATTTCAGGTTTTCCCCATATTAAAAATGCTCCAAAAATTAGGGAAAATAAGATAAAAAATCAGCGCAACGAAAGCTTCTAGAATTACCAAAGTGGGGCCAGAGGGCCACCACTAGGGACCCAGGTGGCCACCTGTCGTGGCCTAGGGCTTGGCCGTTCCAGGGGGGGCGCCTGGAACCCTGGTGGCCCCCTTGGCTAGCCCCCTTCGCCTACATATTCTCCGTGACGCGAAACGTCCAAAGACAGAACCCCTTTTCGCGATCTCGCCTCTGTTCCGCCGTCGCCGCACTTCCAAGATCCAGAGCGCCAGTAGACCTCTTCCCGGCACCCTGCCGGAGGGAGGATTGACCTCCAGGAGCTTCCCCTCCACCATGGACACTTCAAGGATGTGCCGTGAGTAGTCTCCCTTGGACCATGGGTCCGTAATCAGTAGCTATGTGATGTTCTCCTCCCCTCTTTGTTCTTCATGGTTTAGACCTCGCGAGCTGTCCTACATGATCGAGGCACATATGTAATTTTCTGTTGTTGCTATGCTGAGTTTGCTGGGATCTGATGGATTATGAGACTATGTTCAGATTGTGATTGAGTAATATATTTGGTTCTTATCTTTTATATTTTTGTTCCTAAGTAATTTTTGCATGTTCTCCATTGTTGTTTATTTCTTTGGCCAAGTAGTAGGTAGTGACTCCAAGAGGGAATGTTATGCTCGGTTGTGGGTTCATGCCCCCTAATGACACGCTTGAGTGACAGAAACATGAGTCTAGGGGATGTGCTATTGCCACAAGGGAAAAAACAACGGTGCTTGTAACCGTGGTTGCAAGGATTGTTTACTTTACGCAAAGTTCTTTTTAATGCAGTTGTATGTTGATTTGGGTTTACACTTTGGGTGGGGCTCGCAACTTCATACCAATGAGATGTTCTGATAGATATCTCAAGGTGGACGATTAGTAGTAGATGCAGTTGGATTTCGGTCCACTTATTTTGGCGTACCGCCCATGCTTTTGAGCCTAGTCCTTTCTTTGTGGCATAGTTAGCATTGCGGTGCGTTTTTAATCCTGTCAATTTCCCAGTTTTGATTTTGTTTACCACGCATAGAAATTTTATCGTCTTTTGGGAGAGAGACATCACTAGTGAACATCAAGGGACCCCTGTCCATATTCTCATCACTGTTTACACGCTCTTTTGTTTTCCTGCTTTTACTTTCTAGCTGTTATCATTATCCCTTGCGTTTGATCCTTTGTGAACAACAAGGCCGGAGAGATTGACAACCTCTCTGTACTCGTTGGTAAGCAAAGTTACTTTTATTGTGTGCAGGTCCACGTCAATTGCGCCGTTGGCACCTACTTATCATTGTCGAAGTCCTACGGGAGACAAACCCTATCCTCTACATAGGGGAAATTTTCCGCTACACCACATCTAACCTTCCACTTGGGGTAACCAACGAGGATAGAGTATGAAGCAAATTTTTGGCGCCGTTGTCGGGGACTCTGAGTGCTAAGATAGGGGAGTTGCACACTATCTTTTACCTTTGCTTTTTAGTCTTGTTAGTTTACCTTTCAATTTTTATCTTTGTGTCCTATATCAAAAATCACAAAAAAATCTGCCACACTTGCTGCTGCTATGGATTCCACTGAAAACACCAAGTTGTGTGACTTCACTAGTCACAACAACAAACACTTTATCTGCGCTCCTATTGCCACACCTTCCACTTCAGCTACCTCTTATGAAATTAAACCTGCTTTGCTAAACCTTGTTATGAGAGATCAATTCTCTGGTGCTGGAGATGATGCTGCTTTACACTTGAACAATTTTGTTGAGTTATGTGATATGCAAAAGTATAAAGAAGTAGAAGGTGATGTTGTTAAGCTTAAGCTTTTTCCTTTCTCCTTGAGGGAAGGATCTAAAATCTGGTTTCAATCTTTGCCTAGGAATAGCATAGATTCTTGGGATAAGTGCAAAGATGCTTTTATTGGGATGTACTACCCACCAGCTAAAATTATTCAATTGAGAAGTAACATTATGAATTTTAAGCAATTGGATAATGAACACGTTGCCCAAGCTTGGGAACGAATGAAATCTCTTGTTAAGAAATGCCCTACACATGGTTTGACTACTTGGATGGTTATCCAGACTTTTTATGTAGGCTTGAACTTTACCTCGCGGAACCTGTTAGATTCAGCCGCGGGAGGAACCTTTATGTCAACTACACTTGGTTCTTCCACAAAACTTTTCGATGAGATGATGACCAACTATTCCCAATGGCACACCGAACGCGCTCCAACAGGTAGGAAGGTAAACTCTGTCGAGGAGATTACCTCCCTAAATGAAAAAGTTGACTTGATTATGTCTCTACTTACCAAGCAACCCTCTATTGATCCTCATGATGTTCCATTAAATTATTTGGTTGCTCAGGAACAAGTAGATGTGAACTTTATTGCTAGAAACAACTTCAACAACAATGCTTATAGGGGTAATTTTGCTAGCAATCCTAGACCGTTTCCATCCAACTATGGGAATAACAACACTTATCCTGGCAACAACTCCTATAACCCAACTTACAAGGAAAGAGACCTACCTAGCTATGAGAAACTGGTAGAAATAGAAAAGGCTACTAAGAATTATATGCATACCCATTTTGAACAAAACAAAGCCTTCTCTATCAAATTAGGTGAGCGCACTGTCATTTAGCAAAACATTAGTAACAAACTTGAGAGCCTGAACAGTGAGATTTCTAATCTCCAAACTAGACTTACAACCACTGAAACCTATGTTTCAAATATGTCCCACACCCAATCTACTTTGATAAATAAAATGGCAGCCAAAACTGAAGTTATCCCTATGGAAAATGATAGAATTAAGAGCCTTCCTACACACCGCGCAGTTGCTACTATCCAAATTGTTGAGGACACCCAAACTATTAGAACCCAACACACTCCTTGTCCCATTGGACCTATTAATAGTGATGCTAATACCTCAACCGTTGAAGAAGAAACTCCTATGAACATAGAGGGTTTCAAACAAGTGAGCCTAGATGACACTACTACCACCTTTGATAGTAGTGATATTGATTTTGATAGTTGAACCCTCTCGGAAGTTATTAGCCTGCTGCACAAAATTTCTATAGACCCCCAAACTAGCACACTAAATCTTGCCTTCACGGAGCATATCACTAATGCTCTCATCAAAGCTAGGGAGGAGAAGCTTAGAATAGAAGCCTCCATACCTAGGAAGCTAGATGATGGTTGGGACCCTATGATTAAAATTAAATTGAACTTCTCTTGTTATGCTTTATGTGACGTTGGAGCTAGTACCTCTGTCATGCCCAAAAGAATGTATGACATGTTTGAATTGAAACCTTTTGATCCCTTGTTCTTTTGGTGTTCGTCTCGTTGACTCTTCCGTAAAGAAAATTTTGGGGAAGATCGACGATGTTCTTATCATTGTCAGTGAAAATTATGTTCCCGTTGATTTCACTATTATGGATATAGAGTGTGAACCTTTATGTCCAATTATTTCGGGACGTCCTTTTCTTCGCACCGTTGGTGCTATTATTGACATGAAAGAGGGGAATATAAAATTACCTCTAAAAAATGGATGGAACACTTCCCTAGAAATTAAATTAAGTTACCTTTTGAGTCTGTTACGAGGGCTAGCTATTCTCTCTCTCTCTCTTGATAAAACTTGATTCTTCTTTTGCTTTATGCCTAGCTTAAAGGCGTAAAAGAAAGCGCTTGTTGGTAGGCAACCCAATATGTTTTTACTTCTGTTTTTAGTGGTATTGATGATTTTTACTACTGTAGCAACATCATTGTATCTTTATTTTCAAGCTTTGTGAAAAGTTATAGCTTCTTATGACAAGGGAAGCAAAAGTTGTGACATGTTGTCCAGAAAAAAAATTCTGTCTGCTTGACGGAAAATATCGAAAAAAATCAGCAGTTCATCTTTTTAGCTGAATTTTTTACACAGCATGATCTATACAATTGTGAAACTTTCGTATGTTCCGAGTTTTTTTATTTGACTTGTAGAAGTGCCCCGAAAAAATTATCTACTACCTGTTGTTCTATTTTTCACGGATTCTGCCAAGTTTTGCCTTTCCTTACTTTTGCAAACCTTAAGCTTGCTTTTTCTTCGCAAAAACCTTTTGGCAATCTTGAGAAACAGTAGCTCTTCAAGAATATCTTTATATCCAGTGGGGGAAAATATTTTATTAAGGTTACTAACCTCTCAAATCAATTTATGATGAGTTATGTATGAAGGGAGTTTTCAGGTGTGCGAGGGAAGATGATGAAAGAAGATCCGGGAGTGTCAAACGCTCAAGCTTGGGGATGCACCCATGCATCCCCAATAAATATTCAAGGAGACTCAAGCGTCTAAGCTTGGTTATGCCCTTGTGCATCCCCTTATCCATCAACAATCATCATCTCGTCCTTCGTCTCACTATATTTTTATCACTTCATGCGTTATGTGCTATGCTTGGAGCGCCTCGCTCTTAGGTTTCCTTTTTAGTTTTCTCTAGCTTTTCTTGTTGTTCATAAAAAGTTAGACCCCAGCTCACTTTGTGTGGGAGAGAAACACGCTTCACTCCAATCTAGAACACATCATAGGATTTTCATGCCTATCTTTTCTCTGTTGTGTGTTCTTCATCTTTTCGTAGCTGCTGCCATGTTTAGGTTTAGTTTCAGTTTTGTATCTAGAAAGAGCCTTGGATTTTATTTAGTTTGTTGCTGGAACTCTCTTTACTTTTTATGTTTATCTTGTTAAGAGAGTTGGTTGTTGCACTGAGTTGTGTCTTTTCTTGAAGTAGGTAATTGAGTTTGTTATTCAACTGTAGTAGTAACTTGCAATAGTTATGAGGTATTGTTGTGAGTAATGTTTGAACTTTGGTGTAAAGAGCTCTAGCCTATTAGTGATAGGTGTCGTATTTTGGGCAATCCGTGTTTATTTTCAAAACCTACAAAACTAGTTGAGAACTCTAGCTACTAGATGGATCACTAATCTTTGGAGGGATCGGATATTAGAGTACAATCACTTACCATGAGTCGAGGATGCGCAACGATAACCAAACCCCCATACACTCCTCCTCGGGGTACTTGTCTCTTTGTGAACCTCCTTATTAGATTGAGATTTACCGATAATAAGTGCATGAGTTCTTTGGACTAATATAAGTATTGAAAGTTGACACTTCCACCTCCTCATATTTGCTAGCCTCTTCCGTACCGTGCATTGCCCTCTTCTAACTCCGAGAGTTGGCGTCCACCTTCGCCGGTGCATCCAAACCCTTGGCATGATACGCTCTGTCATCATAAACCTCCTTATATCTTTCCTCAAAACAGCCACCATACCTACCTATCAAGGCATTTCCATAGCCTTTCCATGATATATTTCCATGCAACATCCACCTCTTCATGACTTGATCTTCATGTCATACATGTTCCTGCTACACTGACATAGACATACATTTGCATAATCATGATAGCTACATCTTCTTTATGTTGAGTACCTTGTAAAGTGTGAAATGTCTTCTATACCTTATTGTAAAATAGAGTGTTGCCCTTGAGTGAGGAAAATATCCCAAAGTGGACAAAATTAAAAGATCCCAAAGAGGACAAAAGAGAGTTCAATAGAAAGAGCCATTGAGGCCACCAAAAAAATAGAAAAAAAGAGAAAAAGAAATAAAAAGAGAGAAAGGGGCAACACTACTATTCCTTTTGAAAGATCCACACTCGTACTCCCTCTATACCTTTGTGCTCCATAGAGATGATCTTTTATGCATAGAGTTATGTGGGGACCCTTCACACTATAGAACTTGGCTTGCATATTCCAATGATGAGCCTCCTCAAACAAGCTCTAGGTCTTCATGAGAGAGAAAGTTGGATGCACCCCACTAGTTCCATTGGAGAGCTTTTCTTAGCTCATATGTGCATCCGTTGCATGGAAATCCCTACTCCTCACATCATATCTATCATTTGGCCTTCTCGGCTATGATTGTCCTCATTGATGTGAGCCTTTCACACCATTTTTTTATTACTCCTCCACCATACTTCTCTCTTTTCCATCCTAAATGTCAACTCTTATGCTTATGCTCATCCATTGCATGAGTGCTCAAAATATCGAGAGGGAGTGGATCAAATTGACTTGTACCTGGTAGTGGTCTGGGGACTAGTCAAGACAAGATTCCAAAGAAGACCAAGTGTGAAACTTTAGTAGATTGAATTCTCAACAAATATATTTATTTTTCTCTCGTATTCCCATATCCCCTTTCTTGCACACAAACACCATTTGGATACATTCGAGTCACAGACAGCGAGAGCTCTTGCACCTAGTGTTCTTTCATTGCTTGTTTCAATGCTAATATACACTCTTGCCTGTTATGACTTGAATTGAATCACAAACCTTGATTTCTTTACTTTCAAAGTTCTTATATGGTTGCTAGCATGTCACCATATAAATTATGCTTGTTATCATTTACCTACTCGAGGACGAGCAGGAATTAAGCTTGGGGATGTTGATATGTCCCAAACGTATCTATAATTTTTTTCTTGCTCCATGCATGTTTTGTGTGATATTGTTATGATCTAGATACACTTTCATACACTTTTGATCATATTTGGACTAACTTATTAACTCAGTGCACCACAGTGCCAGTTCTTGTTTTCTACTGTTTTTCTATTTCGGGTTTCCCCCATATTAAAAATGCTCCAAAAATTCAGGAAAAATCGGATAAAAAAATAAACACAATGGAAGCTTCCGGAATTACCAAAGTGGGGCCAGAGGGCCACCACATGGGACCCAGGCGGCCACCTGGCGCGGCCTAGGCCTTGGCCGTGCCAGGGGGGCCTGGACCCCTGGTGGCCCCCGTGGCTGCCCCCCTTCGCCTATATATTCTGCGTGATGCAAAACCTCCAAAGACAGAGCCCATTTTCGCGATCTCGCCTCTGTTCCGTCGCCACCGCGCTTCCAAGATCGGGGGCGCCAGCAGACCACTTCCCGGCACCCTGCCGGAGGGAGGATTGACCTTCGGGAGCTTCCCCTCCACCATGGATGCTTCCCGGATGTGCCGTGAGTAGTCTCCCTTGGACCATGGGTCCGTGATCAGTAGCTATGTGATGTTCTCCTCCCCTCTTTGTTCTTCATGGTTTAGACCTCGTGAGCTTCCCTACATGATCGAGGCAAATATGTAATCTTATGTTGTTGCTATGCTGAGTTTGCTGGGATCTGATGGATTATGAGACTATGTTCAGATTGTGATTGAGTAATATATTTGGTTCTTATCTTTTATATTTTTGTTCCTAATTAATTCTTGCATGTTCTCCGTTGTTGTTTATTGCTTTGGCCAAGTAGTAGGTAGTGACTCCAAGAGGGAATGTTATGCTCGATTGTGGGTTCATGCCCCCTGATGACACGCTTGAGTGACAGAAACATGAGTCTAGGGGATGTGATGTTGCCACAAGGGGGAAAACAACAATGCTTGTAACCGCGGTTGCAAGGATTGTTTACTTTACACAATGTGATTTTTAATGCAGTTGTATGTTGCTTTGGGTTTACACTTTGGGTGGGGCTCGCAACTTAATACCAGCGAGATGTTCTGGATAGATATCTCGAGGTGGATGATTAGTAGTAGATGCAGTTGGATTTTGGTCTACTTATTTTGGCGTACCGCCCATGCTTTTGAGTCTCGTCCTTTCTTTGTAGCATAGTTAGCATTGTGGTGCGTTTTTTATCATGTCAATTGCCCGGCTGTGATTTTTTTACCTCGCATAGCAGTTTTATCGTCTTTTGGGAGAGAGACATCACTAGTGAACATCACGGGACCCCGGTGCATATTCTCATCACTGTTTACACGCTCTTTTATTTTCCTGCTTTTACTTTCTAGCTGTTATCATTATCCCTTGCATTTGATCCTTTGTGAACAACAAGGCCGGAGAGATTGACAACCTCTCTATACTCGTTGGGAAGCAAAGTTATTTGTATTGTTTGTAGGTCCACGTCAATTGCGTCGTTGGAACCTACTTATCATTGTCGGAGTCCTACAGGAGACAGACCCTATCTCTACATAGGGGAAATTTTCCGCTACACCACATCTAACCTTCCACTTGGGGTAACCAACGAGGATAGAGTATCAGTGTCCCCCTTCGGCTTGTATTTACCCCCCCCCCCCTCCCCCGACGAGAAAACCCTGAAAAAAGACTCCGCATCGCGATTTTCACCTCAGTTCCGCCGCCGTCGCGCTTCCAAGATCGGGAGCACCAGAAGACCTCTTCCCGGCACCCTTTCGGAGGGAGGATTGTCCTCCAGGAGCTTCTCCACCACCATGAGCGCTTCCCGGATGTGCCGTGGGTAGTCCCCCTTGGACCATGGTTCCATGGCCAGTAGCTATGTGATGTCTTCTCTCCTCTCCAATCTTGTGCTTCAATTCTTAGCCCTTTTGAGCTTCCCTACATGATCAAGGCATCTATGTAATTTTCATGTTGTTTCTATGCTGTGTTTGCTGGGATCCGATGCATTATGAGATTATGTTCAGATCGCGATGAGTTATATATTTGGTTCTCCTTTTATATTTTGTTCTTGAGTAATTCTTGCATGTTATCCGTTGATTTTTATTGCTTTGGCCAAGTAGTAGATAGTAACTCCAAGAGGAGCGTTTATGATTGATTGTGGGTTCATGTCCCCCGATGTATAGCTTGAGTGACATAAACATGAGACTATGGGATGTGTTATTGCCACCAGGGAGAAAACAACAGTGCTTGTAACGGCAGTTTTATGGATTGTTTACCTTACGCAAAGTTTATTAATGTAGTTGTTTTTTGCTTTGGGTTTACACTTTGGGTGGGGCTCGCAAATTAATACAAGTGAGATGTTCCGGATAGATATCTCAAGGTGGATGATTAGTGAGTATATGTTGATGGATAAATGGTCTACTTGTCTTGGCGTACTGCCCATACTTTTGAGCCTCTAACTTTCTTGCGGCATAATTAGCATTGCGGTGCGTTTATAATTTTGTCAATTTCCCAGCTGTAATTTGTTCACCCAGCTTAATTGTTTTATCGTATTTTGGGAGAGAGACGTCACTAGTAAACATCATGGGACCCCGGTCCATACTTCCACCATTGTTTACACCTCAACTCTTTACTGATTTATTTCCTTTTAGTTGCAATCACCGTCATTATTTCCACCGTGCGTTTGATCCTTTGTAAACAACAAGGCCGGAGAAATTGACTCATTGACAACCTCTCTGAACTCGTTGGGAGCATAGTTATTTGTTGTTGTATGCAGGTCCAGGTCAAGTAAGCAACCTTGTTTGTAAACGGCGCCATTGCTTCCTTGCCACCTACTTGAAGAACTTGGCGTCCTACTGGAGACAAACCTTGGTATCTTCATCGAGGGAAATTTACTGTTGTATACTTCTCAACCTTCTACTTGGGGTAACCAGCGAGCAGTACTACTTCAGTGCCATCAAGCTAAATTTCCGGCGCAATTGTTAGGGTCTCCAATCTTCAAGATAGGGGAGTTGCACACTATCTTTTACCTTTGCTTTTCAGTCTTGTTAGTTTACTTTCTAGTTTTTTCTTTAGAGTCTTATACCAAAAACCCAAAAAAATAGTATGTCTAGTTCCTTACTTGCCATCAATGTCTAACTTCTTCGAGACCAGATCTTATTGGCATGGAGGATTCACTGAGGATCAACAAAAATATTACAAAGAATACCGCTTGTCTCAAAAAGGGATACACTTATGGACACTAATACATAAGTCGTATGAGTATGCTAGAAACTTGTGCTCAATATATAACATATCTTTCTGCAAGATGAATCTTATTGCTTTATGAGGAATAAACACCTTGCTTTACAGTGTGAGTACAATGATGATGAAACCTTAGCTTCTTATGCTAAGGTAAATTATGATTTTTATGATGCAGAACAAATAAAAGAATTGGTTTCTTTTACAGGTGCCTATGAAATTACTTCTTTTCTTGAAAATATTAATGATGCCCCTTAAAAATCTGAGAGCCTTGCTATCCTTCAGTATTGCTTTGAAAATTACAATGAAAAGTATTATATTACTGATTATCTTTCGAGAATCTCTCCTCCAAAGGAATGGACTAATGCTTCGTAGGACTCTATGGAAGAATAAATATCTAAAACTTGGAGCTCATTGGATAAAAAAGAGGAGGAGAGTGACGAACAAAAGGAGGAAGAATGGAGCCATACATGTCTACCTTCTAGTGAGAGTAACTCTTTGACTCTTACTTTAAATGATGAATGCTATATTGACGAGTGTTATGATCATATGGATTCTTTTGAAATATCCCTTTTTTATGAAGTTGATTCCTTCTATACTTACGGCCGTGATGCCATTATGGATGATACTTACAGAGATGAACTTGCTATAGTTCCTCATGTTAAGCATGAAATTGTTGCTATTGCACCCACACTTGATTGTTCTATCATCCTTTTGAAATCTCCAACTCATATTCCGGAGAATTATGCTCTTATTGAGGCTCAATGTGATGAGATGCATTTATCTTATGTTCCTAAAGATCGTGTTGAAAACTATACACGTGTGCCTGTAGGTCATGAACAAGATGCTTTATTTGATAATTATATTGTTGAGTTTCACTACAAAATCGGTGATATTTTTTAACAAAAACCATAGTGACACAGGGATAAACGTCACTGAAGTATGTTTTTCTTTGACGGATACCGTCACCAGGTAATCACCCTCCCGTCCTAGCGCCCGAGCCAAATTCGGTGATAGTCTCGCCTGATTTTAGAGGACATATTTGGCTGTCACCGGGCGTTCCCATTTTCTGCGACAAATATACGTGTCACAAAACATGCTTTAACTCGTCAACATGATTGTATTTCAATTCTCGACAAATAAAAAAATGTCTTAGCGTTCCAAAATAAGTATGTTAGTCGGTTTGAAGATAGGAAACTTAAATAAGAAATAGTAGAAAAATAACAGTCTTCAAGATTCGAACCCCGAAACATCAACGCTTTCATACGCATTCACCTCCGTGATTTACCAGTAGGCTACTGTTCGACTTGTGAAACTTTTAAGTAGGACAGTTATTTTCGAGTGTATGTAACAATCATTTTCGTATGATTTAGCCCAATGACCCCATCAATTAAAAAATAATACATGCTGACATATTAGTACATAACCACCATGCATTTGTACATCAACACAACAATTTGTTTTTGCATACAAAAATTGAATACAAACACTTATGGTTCAACAATATATGGACAATATGGAAACCGCGATGAAATGCAGTTACCAGGAAGGTCTCGCGGTTCTAGGAATCAGGCGCCTGTTTTTTTTGGCGGTTCCAGAAATCACGCTTTTTTTTGCGGTTCCACGAATTAGGCACCTAATTTTATTTTATTTTTAATTATAGTTTCCTCAGTGTTGAACGAAAAAATATGTGGTAACTTTTTTTTCATAGAACTTAGGACTTTATTAACTCGCTAATAAACGGTTACAATCTGCCCGTAGAAAAAGAAAATCTGGGCTAGAGTTCAGCCAGCTTTCAGAGTAAACTGAGTTTTGAACGATAGACATCGAGATGCAGTACCTATTGCATTTCCAGTGCGGTATAGTTATCACTTTTGTCTATTTGTTTCCAGCTTTTGTTTATTGTTGGTGTAACAAGGTCGTCTGACTTATCTTCTCTATACGATTGGCTCATATCATTGCATGTCAATGGCATGGAGGGCACGTCACATTTCAATGGCGCAGAGTTTCATTAAATGTGGACAGGCCGCTAGCCAACTGCCCACATCCATTAACTCCCCCAAGACCACCACCCTTTGCTATAAGGTTGCCATTTCTATGAACAAATAGCTCATCCTCATATCCCACATCCCCCTTCACATTGCCATGGTGCAATAGTTAAGCCCTTTTTCCCCACATCCACCACATCTCTCCCCATTCCCCTGGCCAGGGCCAAATAGCTCCCTTCAGCTTCGCCGATGATACTCTATCCTCGTTGGTTACCCCAAATGGAAGGTAAGATGTGGTGTAGCGGCAAATTTCCCCTATGTAGAGGATAGGGTTTGTCTCCCGTAGGACTCCGACAATGATAAGTAGGTGCCAACGGCGCAATTGACGTGGACCTGCACACAAATAACTTTTCTTCCCAACGAGTACAAAGAGGTTGTCAATCTCTCCGGCCTTGTTGTTCACAAAGGATCAAATGCAAGGGATAATGATAATGGCGATAGCACCTAGAAAGTAAAAGCAAGAAAATAAAAGAGCGTGTAAACAGTGATGAGAATATGGACCGGTGTCCCATGCTGTTCACTAGTGATGTCTCTCTCCCAAAAGAAGATAAAACTGCTATACAAGGTAAACAAATCACACCTGGGCAATTGACAGATTAAAAACGCACCGCAATGCTAACTATGCTACAAAGAAAGGACGAGGCTCAAAAGCATGGGCGGTACGCCAAAATAAGTAGACCGAAATCCAACTGCATCTACTACTAATGATCCACCTTGAGATATCTATCCAGAACATCTCGCTGGTATTAAGTTGCAAGCCCCACCCAAAGTGTAAACCCAAAGCAACAGACAACTGCATTAAAAAGCACTTTGCGTAAATTAAACAATCCTTGCAACAGCGGATACAAGCATCATTGTTTTCCCCCTTGTGGCAACATCACATCCCCTAGACTCATATTTCTGTCGATCAAGTGTGTCATCAGGGGGCATGAACCCACAATCGAGCATAACGTTCCCTCTTGGAGTCACTACCTACTACTTGGCCAAAGCAATAAACAGCAACGGAGAACATGCAAGAATTACTTTGGAACAAAAATATAAAAGATAAGAACCAAATATATTACTCAATCACAATCTGAACATAGTCTCATAATCCATCAGATCCCAGCAAACTCAGCATAGCAACAACATAAAATTACATATGTGCCTCGATCATGTAGGGAAGCTCACGAGGTCTAAACCATGAAGAACAAAGAGGGGAGGAGAACATCACATAGCTACTGATCACGAACCCATGGTCCAAGGTAGACTACTCACGGCACATCCGGGAAGCATCCATGGTGAAGGGGAAGCTCCCGGAGGTCAATCCTCCCTCCGGCAGGGTGCCGGGAAGTGGTCTGCTGGCGCCCCCGATCTTGGAAGCGCGGCGGCGACGGAACAAAGGCGAGATCGCGAAAATGGGCTCTGTCTTTGGAGGTTTTGCATCACGCAGAATATATAGGCGAAGGGGGGCAGCCACGGGGGCCACCAGGGGTCCAGGCCCCCCTGGCACGGCCAAGGCCTAGGCCCCGCCAGGTGGCCTCCTGGGTCCCTGGTGGTGGCCCTCTGGCCCCACTTTGGTAATTCTGGAAGCTTCCGTTGGGATGATTTTTTATCCGATTTTCCCGAATTTTTGGAGCATTTTTAATATGGGGGAAACCTGAAATAGAAAAATAGCAGAAAACAAGAACTGGCACTGTGGTGCACTGAGTTAATAAGTTAGTCCAAATATGATCAAAAGTGTATGGAAGTGTATTCATAGCAATATCACACAAAACATGCATGGAGCAAGCAGAAATTATAGATACGTTTGGGATGTATCAACATCCCCAAGCTGAATTCCTGCTCGTCCTCGAGTAGGTAAATGATAACAAGCATAATTACTGTGGTGACATGCTAGCAACCATATAAGAACTTTGAAAGTAAAGCAATCAAGGTATGTGATTCAATTCAAGTCATAACAGGCAAGAGTCTATATTAGCATTGAAAAAAGCAACGAAAGAACATTAGGTGCAAGAGCTCTCGATGTCCGTGACTCGAATGCCTCCAAATGGTGTTTGCGTGCAAGAAGGGGGATATGGGAATACGAGAGAAAAATAAATATATTTGTTGAGAACTCAATCTACTAAAGTTTCACACTTGGTCTTCTTTGGAATCTTATGTTGACTCGTCCCCAGACCACTAGCGAGGTACGAGTCAATTTGATCAAGTCCCTTTCAATATTTTGAGCACTCATGCAATGGATGAGAGTAAGCACGAGAGCAAAGAGAGAAGTATGGTGGATGATGAAAACAAAAATGGTGTGAAAGTCTCACATCAATGAGGACAATCATAGGCGAGAAGGCCAAATGATAGATATGATGTGACGAGTAGGGATTGCCATGCAACGGATGCACATATGAGCTAAGAAAAACTCTCTAATGGAACTAGTGGGGTGCATCCAACTTGCTCGCTCATGAAGACCTAGAGCTCGTTTGAGGAGGCTCATCATTGGAATATGCAAGCCAAGTTCTATAGTGTGAAGGGTCCCCACATAACTATATGCATAAATGATCATCTCTATGGAGCACAAAGGTATAGAGGTAGTACGAGTGTGGATCTTTTAAAAGGAATAGTAGTGTTGCCCCTTTCTCTCTTTTTATTTATCTTTCTCTTTTTTCTCTTTTTTGTATTTTTTTGGTGGCCTCGATTGCTCTTTCTATTTAACCCTCATTTGTCCTCTTTGGGGTCTTTTAATTTTGTCCACTTTGGGATATTTTCCTCACTTAAGGGCAACACTCTATTTTACAAGAAGGTATAGAAGATCTTTCACACATTACAAGGTACTCAACATAAAGAAGATGTAGCTATCATGATGTATGCAAATGTATGCCTCTGCCAGTGTAGAAGGAACATGTATGACATGAAGATCAAGTCATGAAGAGGTGGATGTTGCATGGCAATATATCTCGGAAAGGCTATGGAAATTCCTTGATAGGTAGGTATGGTGGCTGTTTTGAGGAAAGATATAAGGAGGTTTATGATGACAGAGCGTATCATGTCAAGGGTTTGGATGCACCGGCGCAGGTGGACGCCAACTCTCGGAGTGAGAAGAGGGCAATGCACGGTACGGAAGAGGCTAGCAAATATGAGGAGGTGGAAGTGTCAACTTTCAATTCTTACATTAGTCCGAAGAAGTCACGTACTTATTATCGGTAACTCTCAATCTAATAAGGAGGTTCACAAAGAGACAAGTACCCCGAGGAGGAGTGTATGGGGTTTTGGTTATCCTTGCGCATCCTCGAATCATGATACGTGAGTTTACTCTAATATCCGATCCCTCCAAAGATTAGTGATCCATCTAGTAGCTAGAGTTCTCAACTAGTTTTGTAGGTTTTGAAAATAAACACGGATTGCCCAAAATACGACACCTATCACTAATAGGCTTGAGCTCTTGACACCAAAACTTCAAACATTACTCACAACAATACCTCAAAACTATTTCAAGTTACTACTCCAATTGAATAGCAATGGATGAGCGTAAGCACGAGAGTTGACACTTAGGATGGCATAGAGAGATATGGTGGAGGAGGAAGACAAAAAGGGTGTGAAAGGCTCACATAAATGAGGACAATCATAGGATAGAAGGCCAAATGATAGATATGATGTGAGGAGTAGGGATTGGCCTGCAACGGATGCACATATGAGCTAAGAAAAGCTCTCCAATGGAACTAGTGGGGGTGCATCCAACTTGCTCGCTCATGAAGACCTTGAGCTTATTTGAGGAAGCTCATCCTTGGAATATGCAAGCCAAGTTCTATAGTGTGAATGTCCCCACACAGCTATATGCATAAATGATCATCTCTATGGAGTACAAAGATAAGAGGGAGTACGAGTGTAGATCTTTCAAAATGAATAGTAGTGTTGCCCCTTTCTCTCTTTTTATTTCTTTTTCTCTTTTTTCTATTTTTTGTATTTTTTTGGTGGCCTCAATGGCTCTTTCTATTAAACTCTCATTTGTCCTCTTTGGGACCATTTAAATTTGTCCTCTTTGGGATCTTTTCCTCACTTAAGGGGTGGATGTTGCATGGAAATATATCTCGGAAAGGCTATGGAAGTGCCTTGATAGGTAGGTATGGTGGCTGTTTTGAGGAAAGATATAAGGAGGTTTATGATGACAGAGTGTATCATGCCAAGGGTTTGAATGCACTGGCGAGGTGGACGCCAACTCTCAGAGTGAGAAGAGGGCAATGCACGGTACCGAAGAGGCTAGCAAATATGAGGAGGTGGAAGTGTCAACTTGCAATACTTACATTAGTCCGAAGAACTCATGCACTTATTATCGGTAACTCTCAATCGAATAAGGAGGTTCACAAAGAGACAAGTACCCGGAGGAGGAATGTATGGGGGTTTGGTTATCCTTGCGCATCCTCGACTCATGTGTACTCTAATATCCGATCCCTCCAAAGATTAGTGATCCATCTAGTATCTAGAGTTCTCAACTACTTTTGTAGGTTTTGAAAATAAACACGGATTGCCCAAAATACGACACCTATCACTAATAGGCTAGAGCTCTTGACACCAAAACTTCAAACATTACTCACAACAATACCTCAAAACTATTGCAAGTTACTACTACAATTGAATAGCAACCTCAATTACCTACTTCAAGACAAGAGACAACTCAGTGCAAGAACCAACTCTCTTAACAAGATAAACATGAAAACTAAAGAGAGTTCCAACAACAAACTAAGCAAAAGCAAGGCTCTTGCTAAAGATAAAAACTAAAAGTAATCCTAAACATGGCAGCAGCTACGAAAAGATAAAGAACACACAATAGAGAAAAGATAGGCATGAAAATCCTATGATGTGTTCTAGATTGGAGTGGAGTGTGTTTCTATAACACACAAAGTGATCTGGGGTCTAACTTGTTATGAACAGTAAGCAAAGATAAAGAAAACTAAAAAGGAAACCTAAGAGCGGGACGCTCCAAGCACATAACGCATGAAGTGATAAAAATATAGTGAGACGAAGGACGAACTGATGATTGTTGATGGAGAAGGGGATGCACAGGGGCATCACCAAGCTTAGACGCTTGAGTCTCCTTGAATATTTATTAGGATGCATGGGGGCATCCCCAATCTTGAGCGTTTTACACTCCCGGATCTTCTTTCATCATCTTCCCTCGCACACTTGAAAACTCCCTTCATACATAACTCATCATAAGCTGATTAGAGAGGTTAGTACCCTGAATAAAATAATTTTTCCCCACTGGATATAAAGATATTATTGAAGAGCTGCTTTTTATCAAGATTGACAAAAGGTTTTTGCAAAGAAAAAGCAAGCTTAAGGTTTGCAAAAGTAAGGAAAGGCAAAACGTGGCAGAATCTGTGAAAAACAGAACAGCAGGTAGTAGAGAATTTTTTCGGGGAACTTATACAACTTAAATCAAAAAACTCGGAACATACGAAAGTTTCACAATTGTATATAGCATGCTGTGTAAAAAATTCAGCTCAAAAAGATGAACTGGTGATTTTTTCCGATTTTTTCCGTCAAGCAGACAGAACTTTTTTCCGGACAGCATGTCACAACTTTTGCTTCTCTTATCATAAGAGGCTATAACTTGGCACAAAGCTTGAAAATAAAGATACAATGATTTTTCTACAGTAGTAACAATCATCAAGACCACTAAAACCAGAAGTTAAAACATCTTGGGTTGACTCCCAACAAGCGCTTTCTTTTACGCCTTTAAGCTAGGCATAAAGCAAAAAGAAGAATCAAATGTCTCCGAGGTCATCGGAGTCATAAAACCTTCAAATTGATTTTCAACAAGCTCATTCTTCTTATTCTTAGAAAAGAGGTACTTACCTTTCGCCTTACCACGTAAGCGTATGTGCCCGTTACCAATATCAATGAAGCCTTTCATAGATCGGAGGAAGTCCCTTCCAAGCACGATGTTGCTTTGGTTTGGCTCCATGATGAAGAAATTCGTCGGTGCAACCCTATGAAGGAATGAAACTTGGAATTATTTTACCTTTACTTTAACCTCTGAAATATCTCCATTAGCATGTTCATGATAAGATGAAAATTTATCCATATCTAGTTTCAAAGAATCATAAAGTGTTTTTGGCATGGTAGAAACTATTGATCCAAGATCACAAAAAGCAAGAAAGTCTTGGTTAGAGATGCTAATCCTAACAAAGGGCTCCCAATCATCATCTATATCCAACATTTCTTTCTTGTTGGACTTAAATTCCTCTACCTTCCTCAAGTCTAGAGCATCCATCCTTTTTTCAATAGTGGCAAGTCTATCTAAAACAGATTCAATACTACGATCATAAACAAAATAACTAGATAGACCATGCAAAATATCAAGAGCTCTAGTTTCATCACACTCTAAAAAGTCTCCTTCAGCTATAATATCAAGAGAGTGTTTGCACCACTTAAAAAGACCATGGTAAAAAATTCTAAGCACAATTTTTATAGGTATCCAAGGCATAATTCTTTTATGTGCTTCAGAAATTATGTCCCATGCCTTCTTCATATTCTCTCCATCCCTTTGAAGGAAATATAGAACTTCCGATTCCCTCAAAGCACCAAGTCCTAAAATCATCTAAACAAGGAGGACTACTAAAAGCAAGATAGATAAAAAATTTGTGATTTTTGATATAGGACACAAAGATAAAAACTGAAAGGTAAGCTAATAAGACAAAAAAGCAAAGGTAATAGTGTGCAACTCCCCTATCTTAGCACTCGGAGTCCCCGGCAACGGTGCCAGAATTTTTTTTGATACTCTATCCTCGTTGGTTACCCCAAGTGGAAGGTTAGATGTGGTGTAGCGGCAAATTTTACCTATGTAGAGGATAGGGTTTGTCTCCCGTAGGACTCCGGCAATGATAAGTAGGTGCCAACGCGCAATTGACGTGGACCTGCACACAATACAAATAACTTTGCTTCCCAACGAGTACAAATAGGTTGTCAATCTCTCCGGCCTTGTTGTTCACAAAGGATCAAATGCAAGGGATAATGATAATGGCGATATCAGCTAGAAAGTAAAAGCAGGCAAATAAAAGAGTGTGTAAACAGTGATGAGAATATGGACCGGGGTCCCGTGATGTTCACTAGTGATGTCTCTCTCCCAAAAGATGATAAAACTGCTATGTGAGGTAAACAAATCACAGCTGGGCAATTGACAGGATTAAAAATGCACCGCAATGCTAACTATGCTACAAAGAAAGGACGAGGCTCAAAAGCATGGGCGATACGCCAAAATAAGTAGACCGAAATCCAACTGCATCTACTACTAATCATCCACCTTGAGATATCTATCCAGAACATCTCGCTGGTATTAAGTTGCGAGCCCCACCCAAAGTGTAAACCCAAAGCAACATACAACTGCATTAAAAAGAACTTTGCGTAAAGTAAACTATCCTTGCAACCGCGGTTACAAGCACCATTGTTTTCCCCCTTGTGGCAACAACACATCCCCTAGACGCATGTGTCTGTCACTCAAGCGTGTCATCAGAGGGCATGAACCCACAATCGAGCATAACGTTCCCTCTTGGAGTCACTACCTACTACTTGGCCAAAGCAATAAACAGCAACGGAGAACATGCAAGAATTACTTAGGAACAAAAATATAAAAGATAAGAACCAAATATATTACTCAATCGCAATCTGAACATAGTCTCATAATCCATCAGATCCCAGCAAACTCAGCATAGCAATAGCAGAAAATTACATATGTGCCTAGATCATGTAGGGCAGCTCACGAGGTGTAAACCATGAAGAACAAAGAGGGGAGGAGAACATCACATAGCTATTGATCACGGACCCATGGTCCAAGGGAGACTACTCATGGCACATCCGGGAAGCGTCCATGGTGGAGGGGAAGCTCCCGGAGGTCAATCGTCCCTCTGACAGGGTGCCGGGAAGAGGTTTGTTGGCGCTCCTGATCTTGGAAGCCCGACGGCGGCGGAACAGAGGCGAGATCGCGAAAAGGGCTTCTTTCTTTGGAGGTTTCGCGTCACGGATAATATATAGGCGAATGGGGGCAACCAGGGGGGCCACCAGGGGTCCAGGCGCGGCCAAGCCCTAGGCCGCGCCAGGTGGCCGCCTGGGTCCCTCGTGGTGGCCCTCTTGCCCCACTTTGGTGATTCCGGAAGCTTCTGTTGCGTTGGTTGTTTATCCGATTTTTCCCGAATTTTTGGAGCATTTTTAATATGGGGAAACCTGAAATAGAAAAAGAGCAAAAAACAGGAACCGGCACTGTGGTGCTCTCAGTTAATAAGTTAGTCCAAATATGATCAAAAGTGTATGAAAGTGTATCTAGATCATAGAAATATCACACACAAAATGCATGGAGCAAGCAGAAATTATAGATACGTTTGGGACGTATCAGCCACCTTATAACCGGCCGGACTGGGCACCGGTCTCGGAGGAGATGTCCGCGAAGGAGGATCATGTCACCTTCTTGCAGCATTTTCAGGAGAGAGCTCGCCCGCGCAACTCGTGGTCAATACCACCGTCTTTCCTGTTGCATCGTGTAATGGAGCAAAATGAGGCGGACACAACGTGTCATTTGGCTCCATTACGCGAAGCAACGGACATGTTTGATGCAATACAAGGATGGCATGCCCTGTCGCGGTCAAACCGGCATGGTTACATGAGGCCGTGATTCATCACATATGCATGTCCATGTGTGCAGCATTCGGCATCGAGGCAGTGAAGTGCGCACAACTACTGTAGTCACCTCTTGCCGCTTTTGGAGAACAAGTAGTGCAGTCTCCTCTTTGAGGGGGTGAACAACCGCTCGATGTACTTTCCTATAGTGCTAAAAAGGAAGTCTTGAAGTGCTTGTAGTATTTATCAATGAATGCATATTTGTCTAGAAAGTTCCCAAAAGATACATACATTAAATTTCAACACACAGGTGTAAATAAAAATGTTGTTTCTGGAGTTATATGCATTCCGTATGTTGTACCGGCTTTGAATAAAATGTTGCTTGGATCATCATCTTTTTCCCGAGTGATTCGAAATACATTTGGAGAGAAAGTTGTAGTACGTAGAACATAATAGTGAAGCGTGTAAAAGGAAGGCCGAGTAATTTACACATATTAAATCCTCTACTGCCTTTAGATGTAAAATTCAAAAATATATCAACAATGGAAACTTCACTCTTAATAATCTGCTTATTAGATTTACCTATCAAAAAACAAACTACTTTCCTATGTGGATCCCCAAACTGTGTAAATCTACCTCTGCTCCTTCAATATCAGTGAATAAGTACATCAGATTAACATCGCTTAGAAACATGGAATGAGTTACAAAGAAAATTCTATCTGCTTGTGATCCCCAAAACGCTTTCCCAAAGCCAAGTCTTTTATCTCAGTATAAGGGTACCCTTCTCTAGCAAAGACCCCTCTCTACCGCACCTTAGAGATATTGTATGGGCTTCACTTGTTCCTTTTAGTTATTTGATGGAGGCTAACTAATCATGTAATGCGGAACTGGCCGCCATGCTTCCAGAGAGCGGTCAAATGTGCATGAAAGGTCCTCGCAAAAGAAGAATACCATTATGCACATATTGATCTTGGCTTTGGGGAAACCGTTTTGAGGGGGCATGTTTCTGAAAGGTGTCAATCTGATGTATTTATTCATAGCTGTGGAAGGACGAAACATATATTTGCACAGGTTGAGATCCATATGAAGATCGTCGTTTCTATTTATATAGCCAAATCTAATAAGTCGAATTATAAGATCGGTGAGGTAGCTTTCTTAGTCCGTTTTTGTAATTTCGCAGAAAAAAAACTCCATTTTTAACTATTCAACCCGCAGTCCAGTGTTCCACAAAAAAAGAAAATGATTCGCTGCTCGTTAGGCTTGTTGGGCCTGTTTTGCTGGGCTAAAAAAACCGCACAGAGGCAAATAAACCACACTTCTCGCTACATGTTAGTTCGGCTTTGTTAGGCCTCTTTGGCTTAGGACGCAGTCGCAGAAAAATTAAATAATGTTTCTCCAAATATCATAAAACAAATGATCATAGAATTTAACTTTTTTATGTCATTCACTTTAGAATTCTACATGTAGCTAACTAATGGAAAAGTGTACCCACAAAAAATCCCGAAAAGTGTTCACACATTTTAAATTTTTGTTTTAAATGCGTTTGTGCCTTTTTAAAATATACAAAGTTAATTTTACGTACATCATAGGTATTTTCTCATAAGCTTAAATTTTATCCCGTTGTTTTATGCAATCTTAATTTTTATTAAATAATATTTCTCCAAATATCACAAAACAAATGTTCACACAATTTTTTTTGGTGTCATTCCTTTCGAAATCCTACATGCAGCTCACTAATGAAAAGTGTCACCAAAAAAATGACGAAAAGTTTTCGCAAGTTTTAAATTTTTGTTTGAAATGAATTTGCGCCTTTTTTAAATATTTAAAGTTAATTTTACGTACATCATAGATATTTTATCATCACTTTAAATCAGAAAACGCTTGGGCCTTACCACGAGTAATATTAATTTTTCTTTTTTTTGATAAAAAAACATTTAGTGTATTAAACTTAAAAAATATTTTCTGCCTAAATTTATAATATATTTTTAAATGTTCAGGAAAACTAAAAAATGTTTACACTTAAAAATATTTGCTTTGCTCGGAATTCAATTTTTGCATCACTTTCGAAGATGTTTAAACTAATTAAATAATTTTTAAATGATTGTTTTACTTTTATTTATTTATTTTTGAAAACCACTTAGTGTGTTATTTGTTTAAAATAATGGCTCCAAAATTTATTAAATTTTTAAAAGTATTCATTAGATTAAAAAAATTGCACTTAAAAATATTTGCCCAGCCAGGAATTCATTTTTGCAATACTTTTCAAAGATTTTTAAACTAAATAAATATATATTTAAACAATTGCACTTACAAAATGTATTAATATCCATTAACGAATCTACTAAATAGAACATACTTTTACATATGTTAAATATTCGCGCACTTAAATGTATCAAATTGTTCGCATACAAACATTTTTTAGTGTGAATTTTAATTATATATTAATTATAATTAAATTCAATTTTGTGAAATATCAAAGCAGAGTGAACTCGCGAGCGACGTGCTAACATTCTCTAACATTTTAATGCATTTTTAAAGTGTAATTTATTTTTAAATGATTCAAGTACTAACAATTGTGTAAATACGTGATCATTTTTTTATTTTTTATTTTTTTAAGCCTTGGAATCTTACGAAATGATTAAGGGCTCTAGATTCAGAGTATTTAACCGAAATTCCATGGCAATGGATATGGATCCGCTCATTAGCGGCTTTCCTGTTTTTTTCTCTGGCTTTTAACTTCTTAAGAAAGTTGGTTATATTTTTTTAGCAGATTGAAGCTAATTACAAAATATTTAAAAACAATTCAATGTTTACTAAGAAAAAAATACAATGTCCATTAAAAAAAGTTCATTTCCTGTTTTTTTTCTCTGGCTTTCTACTTCTTACAAAAAAAAGGGTTTATATTCTTTTAGCAGATTGAAGATTATTCTGACTTAGAAAATATTTCAAAACAATTCGATATTTATTAAGAAAAAACTACACTGTGCATTAAAAACAGTTCATTGTGTAGAAAAATTTCATTGTATTAAAAAAATAGGTTCATCATGAATTAAAAAATATCGACATATATTTATAATGTAGTTGTATAGTAAAAATTGTTCATTGTATATTTAACAAATTCATCATGTATTTACAATATTCATCATGAATTTTAAAAGGAAACCCATAAATCATTTGAAAACAAAAAAAACAATGAAAAAACAAACAAAACAAAAATAATAATAAGTAAAACTGCTGGAAAGCAAACAAACGCCATCTTGAAACGTTTCCCACGAGCGAGCACCCTAGGCATTGCATCAATTATATGATGCTTACGGATGGCAACTAGGAAAATCCAGTTTTTGCACCAAGCACTGCACATGATTATTTTTATTAAATTATTCCACAAAGAGTTTACAAAATAAATACATAAACCTCAACCCGAAGCTACCTTCCTGGCAAACACTATAGCCAATCCTATAAGCTTGATGATGTGCCTTGACTTCGCACCAACACATACCAAGTAATCCAGTGGCTTCACCACGCTGTCGGCGCCTGCTGGTGAGCACCAACCGTTCTAGAAAACCCACAACGTGTCGGATCCGCACACTCTATATTCCACTGCACCATATTCCACAATCTCATCTTCAAGAGTGACCCATGCATTGAGCTTGCCAGACCCTTCTACCGTAGATGCCACCATGACACCAGACAACGTCACCCTCCTATTTACGGCCATCAACACACGTCCAACACCGATAACCGATTGCCCCACGCCACCGAGACCTACTATCATCGACACGATAGATGTAGCTCCAACGATGGGCCCTTTCAGTGAGTGCTTGCTCAGAAATAATGCCCCCAAGACTAAAGGTTGTGGACCGACTTTATAAATAAATCCATGAAGGCAACGGTTCACAACAATTCACCTAACGAGGTTCCACGATTAACAAACTAAAGTTGCTTTATAGACCATCAACGGATGATCAGATCTAGGCACGCAGGCCCCTACCTACATAACCTAGATACGAGCGAGGAGGAAAGCACCAAAATAACGAGTGAAAACAGAGAGACGACAGGTTCATGGCGGAGTTGCAGAAAGACGTCTGGCAGCATCGCAGATGAGGGTGATAATCATGTACATCATAGGTATTTTATCATAAGATTAAAAAAATTCCCGTTGCAAGCACAGGCATTGTCCTAGTTCTACATACAGAGTGTAATTTTCCATTGTTGATTTTTTATTTTGAAAACAACATCTAAAGAAAATTGAAGATCTAAGATGGGTAAATTTATCTGGGGCATCTTTATATATCTTGCACTAATATGTTCTATTTGTATTTTTCTCTCCAGTTGTATTACAAATATCTCAGACTACCTTGTATGTTTGCAACATACCAGAGAAATATTGTCATAACTACGTTGCTAGATCTGTTAACAGATAAGACACTAGGTAATGAAAGGTTCAGTACATAGCGAGGTAATCTCACCAAGATCTGGTCGGTGGTGGAGGCGGAAAAGGTCTGGCGGGTGAGGAAGGGCCATCAACATCTGCGGCGGCCCGAAGGAGTTGACGGGGGGCGGAGATTGATGCCGTCCATGGTGCCGCCGGGGAAGGGTGATATGCTCTAGGCCGGGCCGGCGTCGACGGCGGAGAAATGCCGACGGCGACAACGACGAACGGCGTCCCAATCTATGGTGGCGAGGGTGGCGGCGAGGGGGAGGGGGCGAGGTCAGGTTCACAGATAAGACTGTCCCATCCTCCTACCCTCCAAAACCCTAGATCGGTTGGGCGAACAATACAAAAGCCGTCCATCTTGCATCGAAGGGCCATGAATGAAAACAACTGTTCAGGAACTATGCATATGGAAATATTAACATGTTCGTGTTCAAGAACTATGGATATCGAAATATTAACATGTTCTTTACAAATTGCACCTATTTTTGAACTATATTTGTGTTGGATTCATTTTCTTTAATGAAAGATATAAAATAAACCCAAATGGTGACATTGTAATAGTACACTCAAGCAATGTTCAAGATATATTCCGATATTCACATAAATCGTCTGGTTTATCCCTTCTCGGTGTCTAACCCGATAAGATAAATCGGTCGATAAATCGTCGATATGCCGATAAATCACCCGATATGACGATAAATAGCCCGATTTACCCCTTACCTCTGGTCCACCGATCAGCTCCCGATAAGAGATAACCCCAACATTTCTCTCAAGAGAGCTTGGAAAAGATCTATATATATATATATATATATATATATGAGTTGTTCGAAGAGTGAATATACCACATTGAAGAAGTAGTGATAGTATAAAATGGAAGTGATAATTTCGTACACATTGAAGTAGTGTACATGACATTGGAGTTCTATTCTCACATCAATGTCGGGGATATCGCTTGAAGGATTTATCAGTTGATCCAAGATAATGGGCGTAAACCAAACGGTTAATTTATCGGCCTATTGGCAATCTATTGGTCGATTCATCCATCGGGGTGAGACACCGATAAGAGATGATAAATCGACTGATGATTTGTTCAAATGTCAAAAGATATCTTAAACAGTGACTCTCTTAAAGTGTCTGTTAATAATTGAGATAATTGAGATGTAAACACATCTGCAGTTTAGCGAAACGGATATAATATGTGTTTCCTACACAATAGATAACTAGGGTGTACATGACAGTGTAATGCTTCTCACATGGTGACAATGTTGAGCTAAAGTAGATGTAACTAAACTGGAGAACTAGGGTGTATATGTCAGCGTAATGCTTCTCACATGGTGACAAGGTTGAGCTAAATGACCACATTGGAGAACTAGGGTGTACATGTCAGTGAAATGCTTCTCACAAGGCCGGTGACAAGGTTGAGCTAAATGAGATGTAAACACATTGGAGAACTAGGGTGTACATGCCAATGGAATGCATCACAAGGTGACAAGGTTGAGATAAATTAAATGAGATCGATATAAACACATTGGAGAACTAGTGGAATGCTATAATTCAAAATGCGACTCTTGGTTGGCTATAATTAGTTAATTGTGTTACATAACAATGGAGAACTTACTATTATTAACGATAATCTTTTACAGGGGTCAAACATCGTACCATTCTATGGCTCAGGCTTAATATCGTCGTCTCTCTGTTATAGGTAAGTCACTCAAGATTTACTATCCCGCATAGCAAGAGAGAATAATAAGAGTAGTCGGCATGGTGATCAATCCATTCCGCACCCATATCATTACCTCGTATATGGTTTAGCGAATCTCGCAATCTAACACTCGGTCATCCTCACAAGCATTGCAGAAGTTCTTCTTGTTCATGAACTGGGTTCAGATAAATCCATGGTTCTGCAAGACAAACAAAACATCTATCATTTCTTCACAACACTTAGGTTTACATAGACTACTACAAACGTGTACTAGTGACTACAACTTCCTTTGGGGTTCTTCCTTCAGCAAGGTTGTGCTTGCTTGTTGTATGATCCTGGCACATGGGGTTAACTTGAACTCAGCATTAAGTTGCATCTATCTTTATTCCAGTCTTGACATTATCATCCATTGTAGTAACTCCTTCAGTGTAGGGATTGAGTTGAGGGGGAATAGAATGTAGAGAGAGAGATATACCCATACAAACATCACACTAGTTTTGAAAATAAGTTTTGATGTGTAGCTGTTGGTAAAACAAGAAATGTCAGCTCACAGAAACGATCTAACGGTAGAACTTTGAATCTTCCAGGTCTTCAAGTCTTCAGGTCTTCAATGACGGTAGCTTCAGTTTTGCATTGTCGAAGAAATATTCGTATCGTCATGTCGCTTGTCAAGTTATTCTTCTTGTGGTTGTGTCTTCTTCAGTCTTGAAGCATACTAAATAGATGGGGGTCTAATGAAACGTAAACTTATTCTACTCACGTAGAAGAAACGCAAGGCACAACACACAACATCAATCAAAGACATATCAGGGTCAAGGGCAGAAGCAAAACCTAACAAAACAGTCATGACATAAGACATCTAGTTCATCCACAGCAAAAACATGCATCGATCCACATCTCCAACTAACATTAAAAGGGTACCATCATACACTTAGTGCACACCTACGAATATTCTATTCTCCAATTGCCAACGTACGCTTCAACATGTCAACATCTTTGATCCCACGTTCACATCTTCTTCTTTCTCTTCAATCCTGGACACATATTGGCGTAGTGTCCCTTGTTCCTGCACCGGTAGAATTGAAGTTCGCTAAGATATTTCCTCCTCTTCTTCACGGGTGCTTCCTTGAACTCCTGGATATTTTCTTCATTCCTTATTTATGTTGTTGAATTACTTGTTGCGTCATGATGTAAAGGTGACACTGAACGGGGTAATGATCACTTCCAACCTTCTTAAGCTCCATGTATTCCTCCACATTATGAATCCATTGCTCCATCTTCTGTCTAGTCATCACCCCAAAAAGGCAAGCCCTACTTCATACTCCATCTATTGAGCCCAAATGACAAGGTTTAGGGGCAACTAGGATACAGACAAGAAAATAAACTAAAGATAACACCAAGCACATGCACACAGGCAAGAATAAGGCAAAACACCTACATGCAAACAACAACACGTAACAACAATCAATAAAATCACAAAAGTAAAACCACACAAACAACACCTATAGTAAGGTCATATGTGCAAGACACACAATCTCATCATACTACGCGCAAATCGTTTATCTAACTTCACCTAAAAGTGGTGCTCTGAATCTAAACTTCATCCTTCTCAGCTAAGCTAATCATGTAAATCCTCTCGTAGTGTCAAAACTTATTGAACTCCATAAGATTCTTCTTCTAGTACTGGTAGTGGTAACTTCAATTGATCCACAAGATTGATGACGTACTTCTCAAAAATCATATCTTCAGGGGCGTAAGCACTCAAAGGGTATTTACATAAAAAATAATTTAGAAGATGAATTATAGATGAGAGATACTAGTGGAGAGAGAGTAAGTAATCAAAGAGTGATAAAATATTTTTGTTTCTATGGCTTTTCCTATCCATTTTCTAGGGTCACGACCTACAGTCAACATGGGCTCTGATACCATCTGTAACGACCCGATTCACTAAGAATCCAAGTCTCTGTGCATTCTGTGCTAGTCCCTGGATCAATAGCTAGCACACAGTACATGATGTAATATCAAGAATAAACCATATGTCATAAATATTACATCGAAGATCCAGTATTAAAGTAAAGCATACCTGCATAGCTCAAGGCGAGCTTACAAATATAATACAATGGAAAAACAATAAAGAGCTTCGTGGCGTCCATCAACTCCACCGGCACAGTTGAGTATAGACATCGTAACCCTACAACGCATCACTTACTCGTCGTATAAAATCCTGCAACACCGAAGGTTACAGCCCGACAACGGGTCAGTACATCTGATTTGTACGGAAAGTCACACGAAAAAGGATATAACAGACCTATCGCTACATGCAAGGTAAGTCAAAGGAAAGGCTTATGGTTTTATTTTGCAGAAAGATGATTTTTCCTTAGTCTACCTAAATCAAATTTTAGTTTGTCTTAGTACTTAAGGTTGAATTGGGCTAAACCAATTCCAACCTAAACCCTTTATTAAATATTTCCCACTCAAGTTTTTATTAAGGTGTTTCATCTGTCAAGATCCTCCAATAACAGTAATGCCTAGTTGCTCAAAGTTGTCCATAACCGGGGACACGGCTAATCATGATTAGTTTTTACTCTGCAGAGGTTAGTACACTTTTCCCGCTGGACTCAACCCGAAGATTGAGACGAAGTCTTTCAGAAGAGGTCACCTACACCCAACGGCAAGCCGGTACACCTATCACATCTACATCTTCTAGCTTTGCACTGGAGAGGCGTCCCACAACGTACTCGACTAAGCTAGAGCCCATATGGCCAGCGGATGTACATGGAAGCTACTGATCACCAATTATGTCTGATCTTTTTGAGCCTAGATGGCACCCACTTACGTTCAGAGGGTAGATACCATGATGTTCTTTCGACCACCAAAACCATCCATTAGGGGTACAACCTGGTCTCACCTTAGATAAGGCACGAGCCCCCAGGAAGCACTCTCTGCCCGTCCAGAGGTGTATTCTAATTAAGGTTTGCTAGTCAAGTCATTAAATCCTCACACAACTCTATGTATTCTCAAGCCAATCCCCGTCTACAAGCATAGAAATATTTAACAAACACGAACTAGGGAGACAAAGAATACAGGATCAGATCATATGGCTATCCTACCAGGTTTACAACAATAATAATATAGTAGCATTCCTACACATGCATAGGGTGATAGTTGCTACATGCATAATGAAAAATATAGGAATGATATGGTCAAAGTATGACTTGCCTTATACATTCGATGAAGTTCTTCACGCTCACGATCCAGATAACTCTACTCGTCACACTCCGAGCAATCTATCGTAAAATAAAGATAGCACATACACAATCACGCCAAAAATTAACTAAATGATTAACAAATCAAACACCATAAGGTTTATCAATAAAAAACAACTAGGCTAGATAGGAATAGGTGTCGATGTGTTCGAAGGTGATAGGTGGAAAGTAAACTCGAGAGAGTCAACGGATAAATAATTGTTGATATCAAAGGTTATGACCAAGGGCATTATGAATTCAAGGTGAACATCATGCCAATATGAAAATGTGTGTGGGTATTGCCGATAGGATGTCTCATATGATCCAATATGCAAATAGAATCACGTGCGACAGAACACTACAACACGAGTTATAGTAGGTTGAAGTTTGAGTTAAATTTAAATTCAAACAGATAAAAAATTATTTGAATATGGTGTATAGATGATGTGAATAAAAAGTACATGACATGAGTGATCCAACGCAAAATGAATTAATCGAATTGGATCAACGGTATAAAAGATATAGCCTTCGGGAGTTTGAATTTGAATAAATTAAAATTCAAAATTGTGCAAATGTGTGAAAGGTTAACTTTATGATAAACTACAGATCACTACGAGCGTGTAGGAAAAATAATCACTTAATTCCGATCTACGATTTAAAAGATACGGCTACGAGGATTCTAGGGTAAAATCTGTGAAAAAGGACTACTCCGCAAATAAAATAATTACTTCTTCACAGATAAATCCTTGCTGCTACGGGACGAACAGTGTCCGCTCTGAGATCTATGAGTGATCGTTCACTCTGTAAGCAAACCGGCTCGGAAGGCTAAACAGAGAAAACCGACAGAAACCCGGTTAACCGGAGAAAACCAAAAACCCTAGATCTGCTCTACTAAAACGAATCTAGGCCAGAGGATCAGGATCCAACGGCCGAGGAAACTCACCAGAGAGAAAAAAACGGCGGTGGCCCGGCGGTTGTCTCCGGCGAGCGGTGGCGTGGCCCTCCGGCGAGCGGCTCCGGCGAGTGGAGGCCGGCGCGAGGCGATGCAGCCAATGGGCGGTGCTCGCGCGCGCCGGGCATGGCGCTCCTTCGGTGGCAGGCGGCGCCGGGAGGTGCGGCGCACTGCGGCGCGGTGGTGGCTGCCGGCCGGCTCGGCGGCTCGGCGGCGGGGCGCTTCAGCCGAAGCTAAGCGGCGTCAAGGCGGGGGGTGGCGTGCTGCGGAGGGAGGCGGCGGGAGGTGGCCGGGCGCGGGAGGCGGCGTGAACGGCGCAGCGAGGTGCGGCCGACGGCACGGTGGCTGGTGCGATTCCGGCGAATTGCGCCGGCGGTGCTAGGGTTCCGTGGCGGCGGAGCCGACTGGCGGGGTCCACGGACGGGCCCCGCTAGGTTTTTTAAAAAAAGTAATAAAATTTCTAGAAACCTTATATAGACAGAGAAGGACAAAAAAGGAAAAAAACAATTTAACCGACTCGGGCTCTAATTGTGCTTGAGGGCGGAAAAGGCTACTGGGCTGGCTGGGCTACAATTTTTTTATTTTTCTTAAAACTGCAACTTCAAACAATTCTATAAAAATAAATACACATGAGAAAATTATGAAGCAAATTCCTAAATTCATGAAATAATCTCAAGAAAATTATGCAATTAAAATATTGACCAAAATGATAAATAAAATAATGGTATTTTTTCAATAACTTTATTTATTTATAAAATATTTTAAAAATCAACAAAAATCTCAAATAATTATTTAAATAATAACCACTCCATTTTTCTGAAAAAATCATTTTGTCTTCTCTCAAGTCAGTATTATTTTTGAATGGAGAATTATTTAAATAACTCCAATTTGAAATGAAATCACATTAAAACATTTCAAACTTTCTTTTATAACGAAGGAGTCATTTTACCTTCTCTCATTTTAATTTGTTGGAATTGTTTTAAATATTAAATTCCAAAACTCCAACAGTAAATATTAGGGAAAGTCATTTTATTCCCTCTCATTTTAATATTCAATTCAAATCCAAAATTTCCAGATCCTAGTGAAAATCAATCATATCAAGCAACACAATCATCATTATAATTTATTTATTAAAATTTCAAAATTTGGAAAATTTTGGGATGTTACAGATATATTCTTATTAGAAGGTGGCTATAGATTGAGACCAGTAGTGAGATAATGTGAACACATGAGCAAGCACATGTGTGCAAAATAATTATAATCAATGTGTTCTATACACATTACAAAACCAGTGTACATACATTATGAATGATTTTTATATAAAAATATGACTCTAGATTGAGCCAAAATGAGTTTTGAACACTTGAGTTGGTGTGCAAAATGGTTATTAATTGACGTATTACCAATACACATCGATCGGATAAAAGTGGTGCAAATGACGTTGGGAATAAGAATGATATTCTAACAAGGTGACTATATACATTGAGGAACTACACAAATCGATGTAAACACACTAGCACGTATGCGAAAAATCTATAATCAATTAATGTAACATGTATATACCGGAGACTAGTGTACATTCTAATGACATTCTTAATCAGAATGTGACTCTAGATTGAGTCAAAATGAGATGTGACCACATGAGTTGGTGTGCAAAACATATATATATATATATATATATAATATGTGTTGCCTACACATTAAAGAACTATTGCGCATGACATCGTGGAATCTTGTGTCCCATCGTGGAGAATCAAAACCTTTCCAAAATCAATCGTCAACAAAACACATGATCTCAATAGCTAATACACCCGTGATAAACACAACTCCAACTGTTTTCAAACTAAATTTGTGTTGGTTTCAATTTTATTTTCCTCAAATTTTTGCCACCGAAAATTTCCTTTCCCCACGCCAAAGTTCATGCTCCCTCCATCCGCACTTTGCTTCCCTGTAACTGACCGTAAATTTCACCCTAATTGTTGTTGCGTTACTTTGTTGATTGCCTGTGTTGTTTGCAGTGTTTGCTTCGCCGAATTAATAATCAGTGATTATACTTCCCCCTCTTTCTCGTATCGGATGCGTGACCGAACCCCTTTTCCCATGGCACACGACCTCGTTGCGACACCGGGAAATTCACCCGATCACGGTCGCAATTTTTGGCACAGTACCAGCCATCACCAACGGTGCGGGAAAAAACCCCCCATTTATATCTAAATGAGTTATTTTTATCAGGAGGTGCTCGACGTTCTCTTTTGGCGTTAAACGATGTAGACAACATCATTCTAGTAGAACAAGGCGGTGTTTCGAATTTCGTGTGATTCCGACTTCGTTGGGTAGGTAAACGGTCGGATGCGCCAGGCATAGTAGCCGGTGTAAGCCCATGGGTGTATTTATAAAATGCCGCGTGCGCAAATATTTGACACCCAAAAATTCTCTTATCTATTAACCCAAGCCCACCCAAAACCAAGCCCAAAACCTCCTCTAACCAGTCCACTTTGTGGCCCAAAATACCCCCTAACATCCACATGCTATAAATAGCAGTGCTACCCTGCCTAATATGGATAAAACCCTAGTTTTCCTCCCATGTCCGCTCTCCCGCCGCCACATGGCTCTCACTCACTGGCGAGCCGCCACCTGAGCCGTCGGATTGATCCGAACCCTCGGATCTGGAACGGACGCACCAGGGTGCGCCACGTCACCAGAAATCCCAGCCCGCAGTGGAGCTTCTCCCTGGATGCGCTCGCGCCCGACCCGACCCCGCCGCCTCGCGCCGCCATCACCCCTTGCAGGCTAGCCCGTTCCTCCTCCTTCTCCTTTCTCTCTTTTCCCTCCTCTCTCCCTCACCGTGGCTCTCTTCCTCGCAGTGCCGGCCGCCAAGGTCATGCCCGACGAGTGGCCGCGCCACCACGAAGCAACCGCACCAGCGCCGCCCTCTCCACCCGATCCGGCGAGCCCCATGCAGATCCAGCCACGCCGCACCTCCCTGACCTCCCTCGCGCCGCTTCACCTCGCCGGAGACCAGGTCGCCGGCGACGTCCACGTCGAGGACGAGGCCGACCCTGGCTCGGTCCTGATCTGACCAGCCGCCGCCGCCAGGTGGGCCGGCCCAGATCCGGCCTGGATCCCGCGGCCCACGGCCTTCACCTCGCCATGGGCGAGCCCCTACAATGCGTCGCCCACCCTCGAGCTGGGTCAAGCCCGCACTGGTGAGGCATTTTTTTCCTCTTTTTTATCTATTTGCTGCTGCTATTGTTGGGCTTGGCCCAGTTCTGTTTGTGGCTATAGCTCGCTCGTGTGTGCTAGTTAGTTATTTTGCGCTTGCTCGTGTTAGACCCAGTAGGTGCAGAATCGTCCCGATAATGATTTATCATTTTTGGGTATTTATATTGGCAGAATAAGTTGCGATTTGGCGTGGTTGTAACTTTTAGCTCTAAGGTCGGATGGAAATGCTTGCTACATGAAAGTTTCTTAGAATTTCATGTAGATTAATAAAATGTGCTCCTTTTCCATGTTTGTAATTGTCTACGTGCTATTTTACTATTATTTACATGACATGGCACTGCAAAATGTAATATGCCATAACTTTTTAACCGTAACTCCGTTTAAAATATTCTTTACATGTAACTTGACTAAAATTGCATGTAGATCATGAATATGTTGCTCTTACTTGCTAATAAAAATAATAAAATATACTTAGGATAAAACAGTACCAAATACAATAATTATCGTGGGGTCCGTAATAGTTGCCATGTATAGGTTGTACCCCCCATTAAAGTGACTAGATTAGATAGTTTATTTATGCTTCACCTCTTGCCATGCTTGTGTGAGATGCCATGTTAACAAACTTTCTCATGTTGTGTATCTAAACAACTTGAACAGGTTCTAAATGTATGGTATCATCGTGTGTGACCGATACTCCACTTAACATGTCAGTAACCGCTATTGACGATAGATCCGATATCGTATTGCGTTGTATCGTGTTGCCTTCTTGTTGTTGCTTGCTCGTGATTTCTTCGTAGTAATAGATGCATCTCCGTTGATTGCCTTTCTAGTGTTTACTTCTTGTGTGCTCCCGCGGGTATTCTCGGAGACGTTGCGAGTTGCGATCGACTACACCTTCGGCTTCGTCTTCTCATCAGGTAAGGGGGAGAATATATCATGCTTATAACTTTCAGCTCACTTGTGCCTAGGTATAGGATAGAAGGATTTCTTGATCCTACCGCTTCATATTTATGTCTCTCAAATAAACACAAACAACCATGTCCCCCACATCCTAGCAAACCATTGTTTGGCCATGTACCTTGCTTGCTTAACCACTACTTAGTATGCATGCTTAGGATGCTACTTATGTTATCATGTTACTCCTTGGATTGGGCTATCACACTATTATATTATTGTGGATGATGTGATTTATTATAATGTTGACTATATTCGACGAAGGATGGAATGTCTAGGCTATCCTACCCCGACGCTTTGTTCCATTCGAGTCACCTAGGACCCGAGTTCCGGCTATTGTGTCTCTTGACGAGCGTGCCTAACCGCGTGTGGGGTTCTATGGGGTCCCCTCTTCTTACCTACCTAGCTTCAATCATTTCTAGTGGTGGCCCAAGCTCGTTTTCCATTTGCACCGTAGGAGACACGGGCAGGGGCCCGCAGGTTCTCAGAATAGGCTCACGCGGGCCAGTGGGATAGTGTTCCTGTTGGTCCAAACTTTGCGGAGTGAGGGATTCCTACCTGCTTTGCAGATGTTATTCCAACCTAACGTGAAATGGAAGGGGCCAATTCGAGAGACGGCCGACTCTTGAGTTGGGTGTCGACTCTACCGAGGGCCACCCGGATTTGTTCTTTGTTGGTTAGAGGGACTATGATGTCCGGATCTCTCGGAACAACTCTTCAATGAGTGTCTTTAACGGGCCGGACTGAGCGAGCCGGCGTACATGCGGAGTTTATAATGGGAAGTTGGTACACCCCTGCAGAGTTAAATCTTTTCAAAAAGCCGTGTCCACGGTTATGGACGACTTGAGACCTACTCCTTGTTCATAGCCAACAACAACTGAGATAACTTAATAACTTGACCAACGTGTGTGTGCCTTGACTGCTTCTTCTTCGTCGGGATGCGAAGGGAAGGACAAGGATAGGATAAGTGTTATGTTTGCGTAAGTAGCTAATAGCAAGACTTCTTGGAGGTGATTCCTCATTGAATGCTTGGCTTCTCATCTTACTCTAAATAGATCGTTAGCCACCTCATATATTTCTAGTGCGGCTGCAACCTCAACCAGTACCCCCATCTTACCGTGAGAAGTTACTTACAAGACTTGTTGATATAGCTCACCCCTTTCTTCTCTCTTTTATGCATGTTATGAAAACGATCGTGGACTGCAGAGGAGCTCGACGACCCTTCTTCTGGATGCCTTTGTGGAGACTCGACGACGACAAGTTAGGCGGATCCCGGCGGAGAGCCTGGACCCGTGTGGACGTGGGATTGGTGTGTTTTACCTTTGCCACTAGGCATTTGATTGTAGTCTATACTCAAACATATATCTTCCGCTGATGTACTGTGTTAAGGAAGTTGTATGCCGATTGTATGAGATGTTGTATCCTTGTACCTGTAATGTTGTGATATCATCTTGAAATCCGAGACATATGGCTTCGTCATATGTCGCGGTGGGTCCGATATGTGCTTTGTCCTCGGGTTTGGACGGAAACGTCCACATCTGAAATAGTACCGCATATCGGGTCTTACATTCCCTCAATTTTTTGGCACCAAAATCTCCCTTCCCTCCCTCCGCACTTTGGTTCCCTCAAATTTTTCGTTCCCACCAACTAATTTAAGCTAGGCGCCTATTCCGACCCCCCACCCGCACACACAGCATATAAAACTAATCTCTGGTTCAGCAAATTAACCCATGACCTAAGTGGCGCTGTTTCAACTAATTAACCCATGACCTTAGTGGCACTGTCCCCTCACATCCCTCTTCTTCCCCAGATCTAGTTCCCTTGGCGCTGAAATGCATCCATACCGGACGTACGTTTTGGTCGGGCATCTGCGAAGCGGAAAAGTCTAGATTATTCATCTCCCTGGTCCAAAACCTAATTCTAAAGGTACCAACTCTACCCCTGTGCCGTCTCACGCAACACCCTTTGTTCTTTATCGGAAGGAATCAAATTTCATGTTTGCATGAGGATCTGTACAGCATATATGTAGGGTTACATCAATTTAGTATGTCCTCTCTTATGAAGTTACTCATACTAGCGCATGTCCAACGCGACGCAAAAGAATTTATAGGTTTGCTTTTGGGTTTGGATTAGGATCAGTAGGGAAAGTAAATCTTAGGGTGATTTTCATGGCTCACGGCATCGAGGCCAGCTTGACTTGTCGTCCCATGCCTAGATCGGCTTTGGTAAATTTCATCCGATGTATCATTATATATTTTTCTAACAAGTTGGATGTTTTAGCAGATTTTTGCTACAAGATTAAGAATGAAGCAACTGACGATGATGCTCCTATAGATTTGGTATCCGTACCACGAAAACGTGTGTATGGCGGAGGACAAAAAATGTAGCATGTGTTATCGATCTGGATTCTAAGGATTCATATGATGCCTACCAGGTTCTTAAAGATGAAGATGATGGAAGTCTTTAAAAAATACCCAGGTACATATTCTGTGTACATCGGATTAGTACCACTGCTAGATTGTTGTTACAAACTAATCTATTCAAGTGCATTCTGTCAGGTAATGTATGGTTCTACTGTGGCACTGCAGAAGAAGTGCACCACAACTGATGTACCTTCATCTTCAACTGCTACAACATCTACAGTGACTGACATGGTAAAAGTGTCTTTGGTAATTGCTAATGAATCTTTAACATATATGAAAACTTGTTATGCATATGTTACATTGTAAAATTCTATATGATTTTGTAGGGGAAGCCAAATATTGACTTGAAGGATACAATTTCCGCAGAAATGTGCATTTTTATTTTGAGGAAATGTGGTGGCGATCATGAATTTAGGAACACTTACTGGAACAAGGTAAAAAATGTACTCATGAACAATCTATTTTTTTATTTTAAAACTGTGAAGCATGAGCTCCACAGTGCTTTATTGCATGGGTGAACAGAAAGTTCTCAATAAACTAATATTTACATACAAAGAGTGGAGGGGAAGGAAGAGGAGCTAAACCTACCTTAAGCTAATGTAAATTCTTAACCCATTGTAACAATTTATCCTTAGGATCCCCCTGAAATCTATGTGAAAGAAGGGTGATATTATGCACAAAGTGCCTTCTCCAGGTTTGAAAAGAAGCTCTTTCATTCCTGAAGGTCTTCCCATTTCTAACAATCCAAATGCACCAGGCAGCAGTTAGGAGCACCTCCATGAAAAAACTGTGGCCAAAAGATGATCTGGCATGCTGCAGACATTGAATTAAAGAGGCATTGCCCAGCCAGTTGATTTGCAGGTAAGTCCAGATCCTAGTGCCGAAGTTGCAGGAGAAAAACAAATGCAGTATGTCTTCAAGTGAATGAGATGGGCAGAGAACACAGTTGTTATCCTCCTGGGTAGATCTCCAATGCCTTCTAACAAGAAGATCTTTAGTATTAGCCCATCAAAAAGTAATAGCCAACCAAACACTTTGATCTTCATGGTGCATTTACTCTTTCAAATCCAAGAGGAAGGAAGGTCATCAGGCAAGTGAGAGTGCATCAAGATGTAGAAATTCTTGGCAGTGTAACCATGCTTAGCTGGCCAGACCCAAGAATCATGAGCAGTGGGGTCCCTCTGCAGTAGACCCAACCAGCCCATCAGGATGAAATATTCAGAAGCATCTTGTTGAGATAGTGGCAAATAAAACATAGCAGACTCATCCCCAATGTTCAGAAAATCCTGTATAGAGACTTTGTCATCCTTGACAAAGGAGAACAGGTGAGGTAGCCTATCTCTGAGAGCTCTGGAGGAATCATTCAAGGTCCAACCATCAGACCAGAATAATACCGAGTCACCAGAATTGACTTTAACAGTAGACACAGGCCTATATAGGTCAGCTAACCTCAAGATGTCTTTCCACCAGAAAGAACCACAAAGAACTGTGGCATGAGGTACATTGCCACCATAGTATGTGTTCCAGATGAGGGAGACCCAAGGTATCTCATCCTTGTTGTAAAATTTGTGCAGTTGCTTCAATAGTAAAGCTTTGTTCTGTAAACCCAGGTTGATGATACCCAGTCCTCCTTTTTTCTTTGACATGCAGACCAAATCCCATGCAGCAAGAGATTGCCTTGGAGTTTCAGAGTTCCCCCTCCATAGACATTGTCTCTGGATTCTTTCAAGCTGCTTAAGGATGCCCCGGGGAATAGCCAAACTGTGCAAATGGTATATTGGCATGGATGACAAAACTGAATTTACCAATTGTAGTCTAGCCCCCTGGTTGAGCATTGCAGAACTAGCAGAGAGTCTTCTCTCAACCCTGTCCACCAGAGGCATGTGGTCCTGGATCTTGGGCTTGGAGGTACCCATTGGTAATCACAGGTATGTAAAAGGCATCTGCCCAATGGAGCACCCAAAAACCTCAGCCAGAGAGGCAGTCATCTCAGCAGAAAAATTAAGAGGTATCATTGAATATTTGTTGAAATTCACCTTCAAACCAGTGGAAGCCTGAAAATCAATCAGCATGTTCTTTATAGCAAGCAGTTGTGCAGCCTCAACAGGTACCACCATGATGGTATCATCAGCATATTGGATGATAGGAAAGTTAGGATCATGTGTGGGGATAGGCAAAGACAGAACATGATCATTGAGCATTTTGTTGACAATAGACTGAAGCAGATCAACAGCCAACACAAAAAGCAGAGGGGATAGAGGGTCCCCCTGTCTCACTCCACGCCTGCAGTAAATTTGTTTGCCAGGTACCCCATTCAGAAGTATGGAGGATGATCCAGAGCTCAGGATCTCTTTGACCCACCCGATCCACTTGTCACCAAACCCTTTGTGCTTGATAACCTAAAGAATAACCTCATGCTCCACAGTATTAAAAGCCTTAGCAAAATCCAGTTTAAGAACTAACATTGGTTTCTGAGACTTTTTGCATTGATGTATGTACTCAAAAGCCCAAGCAATACAGTCCTGAATCGACCTTGATTTCAAAAAGCCATATTGATCCATGTGAATGCACTGAAGAATCACATTTTGAAGTCTGTTGGCTAACAACTTGGTGAGAAACTTCAAGTAGGTGTTGGTCAGAGAGATTGGCCTGAAATAATTGGGGCAGACAGGAGAGAGCATCTTAGGAATCAGAGAAATTAGTGAAGCATTCAAACATTCCAACTTAAGATCACCAGCTGCAAATTGAGATACTAGACACATAAAGTCAGCTTGTATGATAGGCCAGCACTTCTTAAAAAACATCCCATTAAACCCATCAGGTCCAGGTGCTCTGTCCACTGGGAGATCCTTGAGAACATCATTAATTTCTTGCTGATAAAAAGGTCTATCCAAAGCATGAAGTCCATCAACAGGAGCAAGAAATTGGGGCAGCTCAAATTGCATTTGAATTCCCTGTGAGACTCCCATTCTATTCTTGTAAGAATTCCACATTAGGCAGGCCATTTGGTCATGCTCAGATAGGGATGAACCATCCGGAGTACTAAGAGAGGATAGAGAGTTCCTCCTCAGCCTTTCAGAGGCCTTGGCATGAAAAAACTTGGAATTCTCTTCCCCCACTTGTATGTCTCTGATAGTACATCTCTGCTTCCAGTACAGGTACTGCAATTTGAGCAGATGATCATGATGCAATTTAACAATTTTTCTGAAGTTAAACTCAGGCCTAGTTAAAGGTCTGAACTCCTCTAGCCTGTTAAAGAGCAATATCACCTGTGAACACCTTCCAATGGTTTTTTTTGAGAGAGGACATGCTGGATGCCCATATTTTGAGATCATATCTAAGCTTTTTAAACTTCTTGGAGAGAATGTTGGCAGCAGATCCAACAGACAGAGGTGCATTCCAGGATTTAGATACACAATCCATAAACCCTGTAAGCTCATCCCAATAAGTCTCAAACATAAAGATGTTGCTCTTAGGAATGGTAGTGTCAATAGAAACAATGCAAGGCACATGATCAGATGAAGAATTTCCCATAGGGTGGACAACAGTATTGGGGTAGAGAGAAATCCAGGCACTAGAGGTAAAAAACCAGTCTAGCTGCTCCAGTAAAGGACTTTTCTGCATGTTAGACCAAATATATGCTTTGCCCTTGAGAGGAAGTTCCAGGATCCCTAAATGCCCAATAATTTCATTGAATAAGAAGATGTCATTTATATTACCACCAGGTCTATTTATGTTGTCTAGGGATCTAATAAAACTGAAGTCCCCAAATAAGAGCCAGTTGTCTTCATCAGGTATGCATAAATCATATAGCCACTGCACAAACTCATCTCTCAATGGTCCCTAGGAAGGGCCATAAACAGCCACCATGGTCCAAACCTCAGCATTTTGGACAGAAGTGAATTTAACAGTTAAACCATAACGTTGTGTCTCAATCAATAATCCTGAGAACATAGAGGAACACCAAACAATCAAAATGCCACCAGAAGCCCCAACCGATGGGGAAAAAGCAAAATTGTCAAATCTTCTAGGACAAAATTTGCGGATGAGCCTCATATCAAAGGAGTCACATTTAGTTTCTTGTAGACAGACAACTGAGCATACATTCTCATCAATTTTACTTCTAACATCGCGTTGCCTTTCATCAGAGTTTAAACCACGAACATTCCAGCAAAGTACACGCCAGTTACGAAAAGATGATCTATTCATAGAGAACTAAGATAGGTTCATCAAACGCCCAATCTGCATAAAAGATAGTCCACATCCCAGATACATCAAAAGACCACATGTTCAGGAAACACACACACTGAAGACCCCACACCCATGCATTAAGTACATATGTTAAACTAATCCTGGGAAACATTGTGGTCATCAACATCATCGGGCCCATCCATAAGCTTAGCCGTGGTGAGCTCTGCAGGGTCAATTCCCAGATCAGATCCAAGATCCTGCATAACCCGAATGGGTGTAGGTGGCGGGATTTCATTCTGATTTGAACTAGCCTCATATTCAGGGTTGGACATAGCAGGGGCCGTCAGACGCTGCTTCTTGACACGAGGTCGATGCATAGGAGTAGGTTTAGGAGGCGTGGCCGATACTGGCTTGAAGCCAGATTTCTTGGCACAACTACGAGTGATTCTACGAGTGGAGAAATCATCCTACTCCCTCACCAGTGTCAACTATGCAGAACGACGACGCTTGCCCGAAGTTGTCTTTTGAGCAATAAACTGGAGAACAGTGGCAGTAGAAGCACTGACATCAGTAGCAGGTTCTGGAAGGGGAAGATCAATCATCAAAGGTTCCACAAAGTGAGCATCAGGAGAGTACATGTTGTTGTATTGTTCCAACCAATCTCCCACCGGCGGTAGAGGAGAGGGCAAGAGCACTTGGACTTCAATGGCTGGCAGAAGATGACCAAAAGTTCTTTCCCAGATCATATGAGGAGGTAAAACTGGCCCAAAGATAACCCTGTGTTTATGCTCCTGAATGAGATCAATGACAGGCGGCTGATATACCACAAGGGAAAGAGCATCTGCATCTGCCTCATTATCTTGAACTGGAGCTTGGTATTCCTGCATGATTGGCCCTGCCTGACGCATCTGCACCTCAACCACTTCAGAGCCAGAGGAGGCACTTGAATTCAAAGATGGATTCAGATTCATAGAGTTCTGATCCTGAGGGGGCATGGCTTCATGAAATATTTCCCCATTTTCATCCACAACTTCTGCATCCCAAGCCACCCATCCATCATTGGCATGTCCCTCATCTTCTGCAACATCACCTTGTGCAGCATCATATTGTGCAACATTGTCATGTAGCTGATGTGCCAAAGCACCATTACACCCAAGAGCAGGATACGGTGGGAGCCCCCAGAAGGGAGCAGGCGGTGCGGCAATCCCCGTCATTGGATGCGGATTGCCATCCACGGGCATGAAGTCCTCATCCACTGGCAGTTGCGCATCAGCAAAATTTGCAGTGAGAATATAAATTGGTGTTGTCCAGGACACCACAGTGCCTCCCCAGGGAGCAAACTCACGAAACACCACATCCCGCGGTACCAGGGCATTGTCCGGGAACGAGGCATGAACAATGGATCGAACCATACGCCTGTCAGTGTGATCTCAGGAGTGAAACTTCCCAAACGTGCCAACCACTTCAGATAGAGATCTTGTATTGCGATAATCTAGCGGAACCCCGATGAATATAAGCCACCCAGTGTGATGCCCTTGTACAGCCCGAAACCCTTCTCCAGCATTGTGCGGAATAAAACGAACCAAGATTTCCTGACCCTCTTCATCTAGACCAAGAGCAAACGGCGGGTGCTGAATAAACGACTCCCTAATGACAGGAGTCAGAACTTCAAATAACCCTACCCCTTGGAACCAAGTCTGAGTAGAAGGAACAACCTCATGGAGATCCTGTGTGAGAAACTGCAAAACTTGTTCGCGTCTGATAGCAACCAAGTGAGCCGGCGGATGCGGTTCCACTATCGCCACCATGTATTGCTCATGCATCCGAGGCGGCGGCTGCGATGCAGAGTAAAACGTCCGCGGAAATCTCTCAGGGCCTCCATCAACAATGTCGTGGCCGGCAGGCAGGAAGCGGCGGGGGTCGAGCTCAAAGTTGGCCATCCGGTCGGGAGGACACAGTGGCGGGCAGTTTGGCGTGGTCGGCGGAGCTAGGCGGCGGAGAACCAGAAGCAGGGGGTCGGTGGAGCAAGAAGCAGGGGATTCTTCGGTTATAAGGTTGGGGCAATCTAGCTCAAGGTGGTGGTCTTTATGAGGCAGCGGCGAGACCGAACCGTCGCAAAAGGACAAGGCTGTGGAGCGAGTCCCGAAATTTTTCGATGGGACTTTGGGAACCTAGATGGGAGAAGCATTGAGTGCTCCAGGGCAATCTTTTATTACGTGTCCGGACCGGAAACAAGTCCTACAACGAATACGATTAGTACATGCCTCAGCTGCATGTCCCATGCTGATGCAATGCTGGCAAGCCCAAAAACTGGCAGCCAAATCCTCAATCATCTCATCGAAGCTTTGCAAAACTTTGACAACCTCTTGGGGTGATGGAATCTTGGGAGGAGAACTACCAGCAGAATCATAATCAACCAGGAGGGCCGGTGTAGGAGAGGTCGGCGAGGCCGGGGCAACTTCACTCAAAGGAGACGTTTCAGAACCGGACTCATGCAACGTACCCAAGTTGTTGGTAGGATGCGAGATTATGGGTGGAGAATCTGAAACAGGACCCGTAGTATAGGAATTCGATCGCGAGAAAAGAGGATCATTGCAAACCAAACTCTGCCTAACCGGGGCGGGTTCAAAACTACCAAAAGTTATCACCGGCGGCACAAAAGCTGCCGGCGGCGAAGACGGACTGGCCGAACCTTGAACGTTGGCATGTAAGTGCGAGATCTCATGACATGTAAAAGAATAGCCACCCTCAAGAACCGTTTGAACATCCAAACCCGTTGGCATAAAACGATACCCTCTACAAGCTTCGTAATTCATGAAAGTTGAAAATCTAACCTTCTTCTTCTTGGGGCTAATGGACTTGGTTGAGGGTTTAGCAGGTTGATGCTTCAAGGCCTAAAGCCCTAGTTTAATACGACGTTTCGAAGGACTAACTAGAGTCCACTCCTCGTCACATTCAACCTGCCACAACTTGAATTCTTTTTTCCAATCAGGGCCACCATTTCCCCAAAGATTGAACACACAATGAAACTTGGAAGAAACAAAGGTATTCTGATGGAAGACAAAAAACCAACATCTTTGCAAGAGACTTGAAACGCAAAAACCCTATCATGAAGAAGTGGAACTTTAAGGAGAGAGCAGTAACCTCCAATGGATGATTCCAGAGCCATACCAACATTGTCTTCATCAAGACGAAAAGAAGAGCGCACAAATGAGACCACCAAGATGAAATGCCCAGATCCATCAGGGTGCACGGTGCGCTTGAAGAGCCTCTTGACTTGATCAGCAAACTTGATCCCTGGGGAAAAATCTAGGCCCAAGGAGATCGATGCATGGACTCCCATGATATGGACACCAGTCGATGCAGGAGATGACGCCGAAGAAGATGGTGGGTGCCAGGATCAAAGTCCACGGCTAGACGTGGAGATCGCCGGCGAGGGGGTGGCGGCTAGGTTTAGGGTGGTGGGAGCGCCATCTCTCTATGTGAACAAGCTATTTTGTTGAATCCTGGCTATTTAAATGAGGAAAATTGGAGAATACTTGTGGACCAGTGGTGTGACGATCAATCCAATGTATGTAATAAATTATGTTTGCTCTTCAAGTTTTCAATATGTACTTTTGAACATTTAATACTTAAATTCATATTCATATTGTAGGAAGTATGTGCCACCAAAGAAGCAGAAGAAGTTGTTTTGAAGACAAACAATAACACTGGAGGTACAAGATTTGATCTACACTACGGAGATACGGTATGTATTTGAACTACTTCTTCGCAAATGCTTTGTTTAAGATTGTTATAACACTTGCAGTACTAATGTGTACTGTACCAGTTCATATATCTACTTTTGCTTAAGTACAAACGTTGAGAAATTATCTACTATTGACTTGTTTGAATGAACGACAGTCCAAAGCACGATCCTATATTTAGTCAGACACAAAAACAATATCTAAGTACTGCATGTATATTACGTAAACTATGAATGTACCGTCGAACCAAAATTATGCAAACGATCAAAAAATGTTCTAACAACACTGTTTATCATATTGCAGAGGAGGATGAAAAAGACAACACCAGAAATACATGATCTTACAGCATTACCTGATCCAGATGTACAGATTATTGAGGACAAGAGCTCATCAAGCACGTTACTATCAAGCATGGGTGTCTCAGACGCCTTCATCGAGAATTCAACCTCCCATGACTGCATCACTGAGCTAGAACACATCATTGCAACTCAGGAGGCAAATGCAAAGAAGGACAAAGATGAATTCGAGAAAAAGTTGATGTTAACAATTCTTGTCCAGAAGCAAGAAATGATACAGCTCAGAAACAAACAGCAAGAAGATATCAAAGGTCTCAACAACGATCATCAAATGAATCTTGTTGCCACTAATAAAAGGCAAATGTATATGGAGGCAATGCTGAGTCACTGATGACCCTCAACTCTAGGGGATCGTTTGTAGTGTTCTCGCGGGTAAGTTAACCCAATTTATTGATTCGACACAAGGGGAGCCAAAGAGTATTTATAAGCTTTGACAATTGAGTTGTCAATTCAACCGCACCTGAAATATACTTGCTTGCAACAAAATATTAATAGCAACTATGGTATGATAGTGATAGTGGCGACAGAGGAAATAAACTAGTAGTAACCAGTAGGATTAAAATATTGTAGGCTAGGGAGATGGATGGTTGCGCGCTGCATGGATAAGAGTGAACATGTAATAGATTCCAACACGGGGCAAGGCACACAAAAAAGTAATGATCATCTAGGAAAATATCAAACATTAGGCATCTATCCCGTAGGTAGTTGTGCGTGTTTGCAATAAGAACTTGCACAACATCTCTTGTCCTACCATCCCTCTATGAACGGGGCCAAAGGGAACTAATGGAGATTAAGGTGCTCCTGTCAAAGAGCACCGGAACAAAGCAATGAACTCAATGGATACATGAAATCCTCAAACTATGGACCATCCCCTTTGGTGTCCCAAGCTGTCAGCTTTGGGATCGCCGGTTCCAGACCATAATAGGTGCATACAACTCATAGATAGGATCAAGAACATAAATATACTCATGAAAACACAAGTGGTTCAGATATGAAAACATGGCACTCGGGCCCAAAGTGACAAGCATTAAGAGAAACAAGTTGTAGCAAAGATGATAAACACCATAGTAGATGATAGGCAACATGCCCCCAACAATCTGACGAACTATTACATGATCTAACTCATCCAATCCCTACCATCCCCTTTTCCTACAGCAGGGAATTACACACACATGTGAATAGAAGTCATGGAGGGAGGATGGATTGGTCATGGTGATGACGATGGCGACGATCTCCCCTCTCCGGAGGCCAAATCAGCCTCCAGATTAGCCCTCCCGAGGAAGAACAGAGGGTGGCGGCAACTCCACGACGGGTTCTGGAAAAGTGAATTCTGTTTCAGGGTTTTCCCGTCACGGAAATAAATAGGGGCATCGGTAGGGCACCAGAGGAGGGGGGAGGCCCCTAGGCGGCTAGCTGGCGCGGCCAGGGGTGGGGCCGTGCCAGCAGGGAGCCTGGAGCCCCTGTGGCCCCACTTCTGGCACATCGAAGCTTCTGGTGCGTGGATTTTCTGTGAATTTTCCCGGAATTTTCTGAAATACCTAAAAAATCCATTTTTCTGCGCACAATAATACCATACAGGCAGCTCTGCTGAAAACAGCGTCAGTCCGGGTTAGTTTAGTTCAAATCATGCAAGAATGAGGGAAAAACAATAGCAAAAGTTTTTGGAAAAGTAGATACGTTTGAGACGTATCAACTCCCCCAAGCTTAGCCTATTGCTTGTCCTCAAGAAATTCAGTTCAACGAACTGGACACGACAAAGAAAGCTTTGACAGACTCTTTTTCTTCATAAGATGTATATAAGCTTGTACTACGAAAAGATTCGAGCAAGTATCAAAACAATGCTATGAAGACAATGCACGAAGCAATCCTTCTTTCAAGTGATCAATCACAAACAACCTAACGTAACTAATATGCTGCCGAAAATCATAACAAGATAACAATGCACATAGCTTGAACATATCAGAGTGGTATCTCGCTAGCCTCCATGAGTGAAGCAAAACATAAGTGCAGAAACTCCTCCGAAGTTTTAAGGGAGACTAGAACTAAGAATTTCAGAACAAGCAATATCACAATCATGCAGAAGACAATGTAGTACTTTGGGACAATGCATGTTACACTAAGAATGACAATTATGCTCTCAATAGTTGGTGCTTTAAAGAAAGAAGGGGAGAATCTCGAACCGTGGCTTTTTGATGGCAAGGTTGAAAACCCGTGGTTGGAAGCAAAGACTAAACAAGTGCCAGAGCTCTTGGTTTTGAAAATAGAGATAAAATTCTTTTGAGTAGTGCAACTTTCTAGTCAACGGTGAACGGTAAAGGTCTCTCAATATCTCCCATGCCAACTATATTAATGCTTTTTTTAACACTTTGGTTCCCTTATCCATCTATCATTTGACGGTCTATGGAACCTCTTATTTTGCCTCAAGTATGGAAGGAAGTTTTTCTTGTTCCATCTATCATTAGCAGCATTTGGTCCATTTCATTCCATCATCAAGTATGGGGGAGGTGTAACTCTCTTTTTTTATATAAATTTGACTAGTTAAAACTTCCGTCAAAATATTTTTGGCATGGTAGATACTGATTTTCCCTCACCGCACCATGAGCTTGTACGGTTACAAAAGGGAAATTTTTGAATAAATTTCGAGATGGCACAAGAAAGTCTAAGTTAGGAGTAGCCGGTAAATACCACATATAGGAAGATATGGTGGACTCAAGTGGAATAACTAGTTTGAAAGGGAGTTTGGATACACAAGCAGAATTCCGCTTAGTGTGAGCGAAGGCTAGCAAAAGACTGGGAAGCGACCAACTAGAGAGCAATAATGATCATAATCATGCAGAGCGACAAAGCAACATTGAATCGGGCATGAGAGTGATATAACTATACTGGAACAAAAAGATCATCAAGGCATGATAGAAATTTTTGTCATAAACATGTGTGAACATGTGCCAAGTCAATCCAAGAATTCTCCGAAGGGAAATACCACTTCAAAATGCCAAACCATGAACAATGCAATGCATGTAAATCATTTCAACAACATATTATGCACTCTAGCTATTTGAGATCAGCCACAAGGAAATCATGAACACTGGGAAAGCATTGTAAACATAGCACTATGTCGCTACAAGCTGGTCTCTAGATCATAAGTACATGCATATATACAAAAGTAGAAACAAGAAGAGTTCATACCGGTTTTCCTTGTTTCTTCCCTTCCGTCGATCTTTGTCATTACTGCCTTGTCAATTGCACGACCGAACGTGGGAAATATATAATCAAATGCCATCATGGACTCGAGCTGAACTCTGAAAACAAAGCAAACTAAAGCGAGAAAGGAAATCTTTTTGGGTTTTTCAAAGGTTAACCGAAAGCAAAAGAAAAGAGAATTTTTTTGTTGTTTTCGTAAATTAAAAAGGACGGAGAAGAACAGGCAAAAACTTCAAAAAGAACAAAGCGAAAAAAATAAAAACTAATAATACAATGGAAAAGGGACAAGGGCAAGTATGATACGTCCCAAACGTATCGATAATTTATGCTCGCTCCATGCATGTTTTGTGTGATATTGCTATGATCTAGATACACTTTCATACACTTTTGATCATATTTGGACTAACCTGCTAACTCAGTGCATCCTAGTGCCAGTTCCTGTTTTCTGTTGTTTTTCTATTTCAGTTTTTCCCCATATAAAAAGTGCTCCAAAAATCTGGGAAAAATCAAATAAAAAATTAGCATGTCTGAAGACTCCAGAAGCCCGAAGGAGGGCCAGGGCCCACCACCAGGCACCCAGGCGGCCACCTGGCACGTCCAGGGGCCTGGCGCGCTTGGACCCCTGGTGGCACCCCTAGCTGCCCCCCTTCGCCAATTTATTCTCCGTCACGGGAAAACTCCGAAGACAGAACCCTATTTTGCAAACTCGCCTCTGTTCCTCCGCCGCCGCGCTTCCAAGATCGGGAGCACCGTCAGGACCCTTCCCGACACCCTGGTAGAGGGAGGATCGACCTCCGGGAGCTTCTCCTCCACCATGGACGCTTCCCGGATGTGTCGTGAGTAGTTTTCCTTGGACCATGGGTCCGTGATCAATAGCTATGTGATGTTCTCCTCCCCTCTTTGTTCTTCATGCTTTAGACCCCATGACCTTCCCTACATGATCGAGGCACATATGTAATTCTTCTGCTTTGGCTATGCTGAGTTTGATGGGATCTGATGGATTATGAGATTATGTTCAGATCGTGATAGAGTAATATATTTGGTTTTTATCTCTTATATTTTTGTTCCTAAGTAATTCTTGCATGTTCTCCGTTGCTGTTTATTGCTTTGGCCAAGTAGTAGGTAGTGAATCCAAGAGGGAATGTTATGCTCGATTGTGGGTACATGGCCCCTGATGACACGGTTGAGTGAGAGAAACATGAGTCTAGGGGATGTGTGGTGGCCACAAGGGGGAAACCAACGGTGTTTGTAACCGCGGTTGCAAGGATTGTTTACTTTACGCAAAGTTCTTTTTAATGCAGTTGTCTTTTGCTTTGGGTTTACACTTTGGGTGGGGCTCGCAACTTAATACCAGCGAGATGTTCTGGATAGATATCTCAAGGTGGATGATTAGTAGTACATGCAGATGGATTTCGGTCTACTTATTTTGGCGTACTGCCCATGCTTATGAGCCTCTTCCTTTCTTTTGTAGCATAGTTAGCATCGCGGTGCGTTTATAATCCTGTCAATTGCCCGTCTGTAATTTGTTTACCTCGCATAGCAATTTTATCGTCTTTTGGGAGAGAGACATCACTAGTGAACATCAAGGGACCCCTGTCCATATTATCATCATTGTTTACAGGCTTATTTCCTTTTCAGTATTTACTTTCAGTTGCTATCATTATCATTATCCCTTGTGTGTTTGACCCTTTGTAAACAACAAGACTGGAGAGATTGACAACATCTCATAACTTCGTTGGGAGCAAAGTTAATTGTATCGTGTGCAGGTCTGCATCAGTTGCGCCGCTGTCACCTACTTATCATTGCCGGAGTCCTATGGGAGACAAACCCTATCCTCTACATAGGGGAAATTTGCTGCTATCCTACATCTCACCTTCCACTTGGGGTAACCAACGAAGGGCGAGAAGCCATTACCACTTCCACGCCATCAACGTACACCCCCAAGCTTAGGCTTTTGGCCTAAGTTGGTAACAGCTACTGTCCCCAGGAGCCTCCTGCTCCGGGGTGGTACGGGTGAGTCCAAGATTCGTACAAGCCCTCCGGTGCGTACACCGAAGTCCTCGGGTCCTCCCATGCGGAAGGTCCTGCGCTCCAAGTAGAGGAAGACCCCTCACCCCACTGGGTGACGGTCTCTCCCTGGAAAGGTGGGAACTCACCATGCTCCTCCTCGTCGGGCACAACCCCCTCCATGGGGTTATGCAACTGATACTAGGCCATGAACTCATCAAACTAGACATCACTGAAGGACCATCCGTTCCTGCGGGTATTATCAAACAAAAGTGGTGCAGGTAGACGGATCTCTCGAGTAATATTATTTTCAAACCTCAAAATATAAATAAGGTTACCAAACTGGGAAGTCTTGGTAACAAACTTATGCCTCTTCATAGCAGCAACGTCAAGACTTTTGTATGAAAAGGCAACATCATCAGGATGCGGGGTGCCATCAAAATGCTCAAGGATAAGCGTGGCGTAAACGCCACCTAATAAATCACCCTTGTTACCATTCGTAGCAAGGCGACGAGCAATCAAGGAACCCACATTATAATCATTCCTACCAGAGAGGGCGTTCGCATAGATAGCGAAATCTGGTGCAGAACCGTTGGTCGTGTTGTCACGAGCCAACACCCCTCTGGCAATAAAATACGCAAAATACCTGAGATGGGGGAACAAAATGCTGGAAATCTTTGCCGGTCGAATATTTCTCTCCTCTTCCCTACCGAGAGAGTTGAAGAGAGTCCTCAACTCGGAGGGCTGAGTGTTCATCCTCGCCGTCTGACCAGCGTTCGGGACACCTATTATATCACAAAATCTTGCCAAAGGCATGGTCATAAGATTATTATAAATTTTAAACTCAACAGTTCCAGCATCATGATTATAACCAAAACTATTAATGAAACAGGAGGTGAGCTTCTTATATTGTACAACACGGCATAGTGCTAGCCGTGTCAATCCTGTATTGGCGCAAAGGCCATAAAAATCCTCCTTAATTCCTACAGCTTCAATAAAATCATCGCACGGATACATCATTGCGCATGTTGGACTCGTGTCTTCCAACAACTCTAGGGGCACATGATCTTCGTCGTAGCTCACCCTAGCATCTGAGGGTGAAGCTACAACTCTAGTAACTCGATCGAAGCGCTCGGGCTTCTTCTTCCCAAGCCACCCCTTTGCTTTTCCTAGAAAACTCATTTCTGAAATTTTTGAAAATTCACAAAAACAAGAAATTAAACAAAGTGAGTTGAGGCAAACTACTCTACTCACTTACCTAGGGCATAAACTTGCATCAAAACTTGGAAAATAAATTTTTACACATGCATGCAAGCTCATATAAACAACACCAAGAACTACTAAATACTCACAAATGAAGCCACCAATCAAAAATCTAATTGGAGGGGTGGAGGAGTTACCTACCAGGGAGTATTTGCTCAAAATCTCATCTCAAACGATGGATTATAGAGAGAGATCGAACATCTAGACGGAGAGCAGCAAGAACGCAAGTTCCAGGTGCAGAACTCGTGTTTTGGGGAAGAAAGAGAGAGAGGAAGAAGAAGAAATACCTGCAGGTGGGGCCTGTGGACCCCAGGCGCCCTGTTGGCGCGGCCAGGGGGCTGGCCGCACCATCTGGCCGCCTGGGCCACTGGTGGGCCCCCCTGGTCAGCCCTAGGTGCCCCTGAGTCACCCTTGACGTGGAAAAAAATTCTGGATTTTTTCTAAAAACTTCACTGTTGAAAATTTTCCGGAGTTCAAAGAGCTGCGAAACTTTCTGAAAAATTGAAGAAGTAATTAGAATTGTGAAGCTTCAAAAACATATAAACTTGATATAGCAAAGAGAATAAAATCTAAGGAAAATGAAAACATAACAAGCTCCACTTTTTACCTATATAAAACATGCTAGCTAGCAAGGTTGATCAAGTCTTACCAACAAACCGGCGATATATAGAGAAAAAAAATTCTCACCTCTCATGAAGTAACCATTGCACCTTTACCTTAATGGTGGGGACATTGTCCCCACCATAACGGTTTTGTATTTGTGGTGCACATGTAAGGGACAATCCCATTCTCCAATCTTCACAGTCTCGATATTCTCTATTGAGTTAAGGCCATGCCTTTTGTCGATCTTCTTCGGAAAATACACCGTGTGTTCTTTATCATCAACGTTGAAGGTAACCTTTCCTTTATTGCAATCTATAATAGAACCTACGGTGTTAAGAAAAGGTCTACCAAGAATAATGTACATGCTACCTTCTTCGGGCATGTCAAGCACAACAAAATCTGTAAGGATTAAGCAATTAGCAACTTCAACTGGAACATCCTCACAAATACCAATCGGGACAGCTGTTGACTTGTGAGCCATCTGAATAGAGATATCTGTAGGGATTAGCTTATCTAAACATAGTCTCTTATAAAGAGAAAAAGGCATAACACTTACTCCTACTCCGAGATCACATAAGGCAGTTTTGACATAATTATTTTTTATGGAGCAAGGAATAGTGGGTATACCTGGAACTTTTCTCAGGAATCTTTCCACTAAAAGAATAGTTAGCAAGCATAGTTATCAAGCATAGTAGATATTGCCTCATTAGGAACTTTTATTTTATTTGTAACAATATCTTTCATATATTTGGAATAAGGGGGTAACTTAATAGCATCAGTCAGGGGAATTTGCAGAAAAAGAGGTTTCATCCATTCACAAAATTTATTATAATGCTCTTCTTCTTTAGATTTGAGAGACTTACCTGGAAAGGGCATGGGTTTCTGTACCCATGGTTCTCTTTCCTTCCCATATATTCTTGCAATGAAGTATTCTCTTGTGTATTTCTTGCGTTTGTCGGGTGCTTCTTCTTCTCGCACCTCGGGAGGATCATCCTTCTCCTTATCATTTTCTTCGGGCTCAGCACCGTCTTCAGTTTCAGCATCAGAGGTAGATATGCTATTAGGATCAACAGCGGGATCTTCACTTGTAATAGGATCATTGGAGTTGTCAGCCTCCTTGTGTTTCTTCTTCTTCTTTTTCTTCTTCGGAGAGCTAACAACCTCGTCTTCTACCTGCTCTTGAGAATCTTGCTCGATCCTCTTTGGATGCCCCTAAGGATAGAGTGGGTCCTGGGTGTGTGTTCCACCCCTGGTCTTTATACCATAGGCCTGTATATCTTCTTTGGCATTATTAGCAAGCAAATATTTTTTTCACATTAGAAATCTGTTCAAGCCGAGTTTGAACCATATGAAAATGCTTAACCAGACATTTAACATCATTAACTATTCTTTCAAGAAGACCAAGTAAACTTTTGATAGCAAGGGAATTATCATGCAACTGATTTTGTATCCTCATATTAAATGGTCTTTCTTAATAATAAAATTATCAAGCTCATCTAAGCATTGGTCGGGAGGCTTGCCTTTAGGGATTTAACTTTCAGTAAAGTCTAATAGAGAGTGTACCTCTACCAAGGGAGGGTGAATAGTAGGCTCACACAACTTCTCAATAGGAGGTAGATTCTTCACGTCTTCGGCTTTAATGCCTTTCTCCTTTATAGACTTCTTTGCTTCTTGCATATCTTCGGGGCTTAGGACAAGCATGCCCCTCTTCTTTGGCGGTGGACGTGGTTCAGGGATGGACCAATCTTCATGGTTCTTGGAAATCTTGCCCATTAATTCTTCAGCATCGTCCGGTGTTCTTTCCCTGAAAACGCAACCAGCACAACTATCCAGATAAGATCTAGATTCATCGGTTAGACCTGCATAAAATATATCAAGTAATTCATTCTTTGGGACTTCATGTCCTGGTCTATCCTTAATTAAACCACAATACCTCCCCCAACTTTAGGGAGGTGCTCATCCTGCAATTGTTTAAAGTTATAAAAAAAAATAAAGCAGCATGTTGCATATGAGCAGGAAAATATTTATCGACAAAAAATTGAACTAAGTCCTGAGGACTCTCAATGGAACCATAGGGTAGTGCATCATACCATGCTTTAACGTCTTCCTTTAAAGAAAAAGGAAAAATCTTGGCCACATAAAAGTTTCGTATTCTCTCATCAGTAGTAAATACGTTACCCAACTCGGCGAGTTTGGTCAGGTGTGCTATAGCATCATCATTTTCTCTGCCATAAAAAGGGTCAGCTTTGACTGCAGATATAAGTGAAAGATCAACAGAGAAATCATAATCAGGATCAGTGATGCATATAGGGGATGTGGCAAATTTAGGATCGGGAGTAATCTTGTTCTTCATGGAGTGCTTTTCAAGAAGCTCCTTAACAACACCAGGGTTAGAGTCGACACACTCTTTGAGTTCCCTGAAAAATCATCATCAAGAGTAATATAATCATCATCAAGGATTCTCTCCTTGAGTTCACCTAAGTCTGGGTAACCAAAGGTTTTGCACATAGGAATATGGGTAGCAGGAGTCTCAGTCTCAGACTGTGCTGCAACCTTAGCAATCTGAGCTTCAAGATAGTGACCAAGAAAACTATTATCATCAATAGTAGTGGAAGCATCATCAAAAGTATCAAACATAGTAATAGACTCAGTAGAAGTAGCATGTGGTGGTGGTGGTGGTGAAGCGAACTTACTTATAACGGAAGGTGAATCAAGCGTAGCACTGGTACTCAGAACGGTACCTTTTCTTATAGTTGATGGTAAGATCGAAACCTTGGGGTCTCCTTTCTTACCCATAGAGGATGAAGTGTAGCAGGCAGGATACTTCAAGTAGACTTGTAAATATTGCTATGCTCCCCGGCAATGGCGCCAGAAAACAGTACTTGATGACCCTCAACTGTAGGGGATCGTTTGTAGTGTTCTCGCAGGTAAGTTAACCCAATTTATTGATTCGACACAAGGGGAGCCAAAGAGTATTTATAAGCTTTGACAGTTGAGTTGTCAATTCAACCGCACCTGAAATATACTTGCTTGCAACAAAATATTAATAGCAATTGTGGTATGACAGTGATAGTGGCGACAGCGAAAGTAAAACAGCGGAAATAAACTAGTAGTAACCGGAAGGATTAAAATACTGTAGGCTAGGGAGATGGCTGGTTGGGCGCTGCATGGATAAGAGTGAACATGTAATAGATTCTAACACGGGGCAAGGAACACAGAAAAGTAATGACCATCTAGGCAAATATCAAACATTAGGCATGATCCCGTAGGTAGTTGTGCGTGCTTGCAATAAGAACTTGCACAACATCTTTTGTCCTACCATCCCGCTACGAACGGGGCCAAAGGGAACTAATGGAGATTAAGGTGCTCCTGTCAAAGAGCACCAGAACAAAGCAATGAACTCAATGGATACATGAAATCCTCAAACTATGGACCATCCCCTTTGGTGTCCGAAGCTTTCACCTTTGGGATCGCCGGTTCCGGACCATAATAGGTGCATACAACTCATAGATAGGATCAAGAATTTAAATATACTCATGAAAACACACAAGTGGTTCAGATCTGAAAACATGGCACTCAAGACCAAAGTGACAAGCATTAAGAGCAACAAGTTGTAGCAAAGATGATAAACACCATAGTAAATGATAGGCAACCTTCCCCCAACAATCTGACGAACTATTACATGATCTAACTCATCCAATCCCTACCATCCCCTTTGCCTACAACAGGGAATTACTCACACATGTGAAGAGAATTCATGGGGGGAGGATGGATTGGTGATGGTGATGACGATGGCGACGATCTCCCCTCTCCGGAGGCCAAATCAGCCTCCAGATTAGCCCTCCCGAGGAAGAACAGAGGGTGGCGGTGGCTCCGCGACGGGTTCTGGAAAAGCGACTTCTGTTTCGGGGCCTGCGCTCACAGGTGTTTAGATTCTAGAGGGAGCTCTACAAGGCATGGAGGGATTCGTTGTTGGACGGATCACCAGAAGTCGGCGCGGGAAGCTCTGCATCGACGACTCTACTTGGGGCCCTGGAGCCGATTCTGTCGAATCAGCATATCGGGTCCCGATCGGTTCCATCCACATCTTCATCGGCAAGACAGACAGATCTGAGCCAGAGCCGGATCCTGAAGTACCTGTCGAAACCTCAAGTTGGCGACACGCCGCCTCCAAACGCACTTTTGTGGGATTCATTGATGATTCTCCAGAGTCGGAGCGCTCTTTCGAGTCCCCAATGCACGATGCGTCAGAGGAACTGGCAGACCCCGAGTCACATCCAAGTGAGGAAAGCTTCTCAGATGCGGGGTCTATCCGGTCCGTAGGGGATCACAGACTCGGCACCGGCATGCCAGAGTACAACCCGGTTTGCCCCTACTTCGAACCTCATTATTGCGCCACGGTGTTCATGGCCGACACCGGCGGATCTGGAGGCCATCCGGCTCACAACCAAAGCACAGACGCGGCAGCCGCTGGAGCCCTTAGTGCAAACAGGGACCGGATATCCCGTCCATCAATACAAGTCCCTACTAGATCCCAAACCCTCGCTGGCACGCTAACCTCCCTCGATGAGGCCTTGGCGGTCCCAATGACGCTGGAAAATCAGGAGACTTGGAAGACAACGGTGAAGGAGCTCAGGGATCGAATAGCAAACTTACGAGCGGAGGCCAATATCGAAAAAGAACAGATGATGGAGAAATAAGATCTGTTTGTCCAGGAAACCACACGTCTCCTGGGAGAGTCGGATCTAATAGATGCTCAACGCCTGAGCCTTGCCTATACACGCCCACAAAGATACGTGAGTCGGTTCCCCCCCCCCTCCCGGCTACCAGGGGCGAACGCTATTCGACAGCCCGGACCAATCGACTCCCCCAGGATTCGCACCTCCCAGACAGCCGTCTCCTTCACCACATCAAGATCGCTTCCATACACCTCCCCGTCACTTCGACAACCCCATGGCCAACGTCATGGCAGCAACTCAGTACCTAGCCAATGCCCCGATTCAGGGAGACACCCCAGAAGATCGTGTTGCCCGTGCAGCTGTCGACTTTCTCAAAACGGCGATCACGCAGTAGGGCCAATACTCACAAGGAGTCGCATACATACATTGAACTCCGTACCGAAGCGTAAGCCGTCAAGCAGAATCACCGGCTCCAGCGGCCTCTGGCAGCCAACGCCACCACAGAGCACCTCTGACCCCTCCGGAAGAACTGAGGATCGTGGACTTACCGGCTCCCAACACCACTCAACGTGTAGAGCCGGCAACCCAAATTCCTCCACAGGAACCAAACACCGAATTCGTCAACATGTAAGTAGGCAATCGATGCCTGGTGCCGGCTTTGAGGAACACACGCTTTGTCCCGGACTTCAAGGGGCCGCGTAAGATCCCAAATTACACAACTGACATGGACCCGGCGGCATGGATTGAGACCTATGACCTTGCTATGGACATGCTACGTGCCGGCGAAGAAGTTTGCGCCCGGTACTTCACAATGATGCTGGAAGGACCGGCTCGCACATGGTTCAAGAATCTCCCAGAGAATTCCATTACCTCTTGGACAGATATCAGAGAGAAGTTCATCAAGAATTTCCAAGGGACCTGCCGACGAGCCACAACAATAGTCGACTTGGATCACTGCGTCCAGAAAGAAGGAGAGTCGGCCCTAAGCGGGGCACGACGAGTCGCAGATATAATCCGTTCTTCGGACACTATCACTGCGCAGACAGCAGTAATTGTCCTGGAAAGAAACTGCAGGTTCGAGCCTCTAGAACACAAGCTTGTCCGACTCAATAGGACGGTCAGCAACATAGGAAATCTCATGAACGCGGTCATCAAGTACGCCAAGTCTGACAAAACCAAAGATGTCGATCCAGAAGAGGATAAAGTCGCCCAGAGTAAAAAGAATAATGGCAAGGCGTCATAGAACGAGAATCAACCAGGAAAACATTGACTCGATCAGAATACTTCTGACTTGGTAGCCAACACAACTGTCGGCTCCCAAAGGCAGAAGCAGGGGGGCAACGACTACCGCGGTAAGCAGGAAAGAAGTTTCCAACCTCGAGTTACCTTTGAAGAAGCTGTGAAATACCTTGCCCTTTGCATAGAAAACCCGGTCGTCCAGCCGCCCATACTTGGGAACAATGCAACTTCATGAAGGAATTCCAAAGGCATGGAGGCCAGGGGCCCCCCTGGGTCAGGTGGTGGAGCCGGCCAAAACAGCAACAACCAAAACTTTGGTCAGCAAGGAGCCGGTGCAGCACCATAGTACCAAGGATCCCAGGAAGGAGGACAGCAAAACCAGTCGGGGCGCGCTGGATTCCAATCAAACCCGGAGCAGCTCCAGGACCACTCACCCTACCATGTCTTTACCACTAGCAGCTGCCGGAGGGACAGGAAGCTGCAGCAGAGAGCCGCCATGTTTGTTTCCACAGAACCGTCTTGTCCAAGATGGCTTAACTGGTCTGAATAGCCAATTACCTGGACAAGGGACGATCATCCTCCCGTGATAGAAAACCCGGGTTCTCTAGCCTTGGTAGTTTCTCCACAAATTGGATGCTATACATTGGATAAAGTACTCATGGATGGAGGAAGTAGCATCAACATCCTTTACTACGAGACCTTCCGTAGGATGGGACTGACCCACAAACAGCTGCAAACCTCCAACACCGTGTTCCGTGGAATAGTCCCAGGAAAGTCGGAACGACCGATAGGCAAGATCTACCTGGAGACGGCCTTTGGAACCCTTGAGAACTTCTGATCCGAAATCATACCCTATGAGGTGGTGAAACTCGAAAGCACATATCATGCCATCTTAGGTAGACCGGCTTATGCCAGGTTCATGGCTATGCTACGTCTACCTGAAACTAAAAATGTCGGGTCCCTACGGCCCAATTGCAGTGGATGGGATCCGATCAAGAGCTACGGAGTGCGACGAGCAACACGTCAAGTTTGCTGAGTCGGCCTGCGCCAAAGAGGACCTATCACAATTCCAGGAGAAGGTAGACCCGGCAGACACCACCATCCTGAAGAAACCGACTCCTGACAATAACCCCAAGTTCCAACCAGCTCAAGACACGAAGAAAGTCGACTTTGTCCCTGGTGACACTTCCAAGAAGTTCATCATTGGGACAGAGCGGTCTGACAAATAGGAAAGCGCGCTCATCGAGTTCCTTCGTGAGAATCGGGACATCTTTGCATGGAAACCTTCGGACATGTCAAGTGTCCCGAGGGAACTCGCTGAGCACCACCTAAACATCGATCCTAAGCTAAAGCCGGTCAAGCAATTCCTTCGTCGCTTCAATGATGAAAGGAGAAACGCCATTGGGGAGGAACTAGCCCGGCTCCTTGCCGCCGGGTTCATTATGGAAGTTTTCTATCCGGAATGGCTAGAAAATCCGGACCTCGTTTTGAAAAAGAACGGGACCTGGCGCATGTGCATCGACTACACCGACCTAAACAAGGCATGCCCAAGGAACCTTTCGCTCTACCTTGCATCGATCAAATTATCGACTCTAATGCAGGGTGCGAGCCCCTGTGTTTTCTCGATGCCTACTCCGGTTACCACAAAATCAAGATGGCTCTAGAGGATCAGGAGAAGACGGCTTTCATCACTCCCTTTGGGATATACTACTACACTTTTATGCCTTTCGGCTTAAAAAATGTAGGGGCCACATATCAGCGGACGGTCCAGAGATGCCTCAAGGAGCAAATTGGGCGCAATGTGCACGGCTACGTGGATGATATAGTCATCAAGTCCGAATTTTCCGACTCACTCATAAGTGACCTCCAAGAAAGCTTCAAGAATCTGCGCAAGTATCAAATGAAACTAAACCCGGCCAAGTGCAACTTTGGGGTTCCTGCATGAAAGCTCCTCGGGTGCATAGTATTAGAAAGGGGCATTGAGGCAAACCCGGAGAAGATCAATGCCACCATGGCTCTCCAGAAGTCGGCCTCTGTGAAAGGAGTCCAAGGACTCGCAGGATGTGTAGCTGCCCTAAGTCGGTTTATCAGTCGGCTTGGGGAAAAGGCGATTCCCTTATACCGACTCTTGATAAAGCTGGAAAATTCGTTTGGGATGATGAAGCCGATCAAGCCTTGGAAGCACTAAAGAAACAATGGTCCCAGACCCCGATCCTGGCGGCTCCCAAGCCAAAAGAGCCGATGCTACTCTATATCTCATCCAACAACCAAGCAGTCAGTGTCGTAGTTGTGGTTGAGCGTATGGAAGCCGGCAAAGAACACCCTTTGCAGATACCAGTGTACTATGTTAGTGAGGTTTTGACTTCATCAAAGCAATGCTACCCTCATTGGCAGAAGCTAGTTCTTGGTGTGTTCATGGAAAGCCGGAAGCTCAAGCATTACTTCCAAGAGCACCCCATAACTGTGGTAAGCTCAGAACCGCTTGCGGATATCATCCAAAACCGTGAGGCCACGGGAAGGATCGCAAAGTGGGCCATAGAGTTAGGGGCTTATCACATCAGGTATGAACCATGCACGGCCATTAAGTCCCAAGCAGTAGTCGATTTCACCAATGATTGGACAGAAATCCAAGCACCGCCGGAGAAGCCGATCACCAAGTACTGGACGATGCACTTCGGTGGGAGTCGGCAGCTGCACGGGTCAGGAGCCGGCGTGGTCCTCACTTCTCCCAAGGGGGAAATGTTTTGCTATGTATTACAATTGCAGTTCACTTGCAACAACAACGCAGCCGAATATGAGGCTCTACTCCACGGACTGTGGTTGTCCCGTGAGATGAACATAAGAGATCCGATGTTATGGTGATTCCGACCTTGTCTCTCAGTAAGTGTCAGGATGGTGTAACTCCAAAGATGCTACTATGGATGCCTACCGACGTGAGGTAGAAAAACAAGGAGGTTTCTTTGTTGGATACCAAGTGGACCACGTGGAACGCAAGTTAAACGAAGTTGCGGACGCTTTGTCCCGGATCGGCTCTCAACGAAAACCGGTTCCACCGAACGTGTTCCTCGATGTCCTAATAAAGACATCCGTACAAATACCAACATAGCAAGACATAGCAGAGCCGGATCCAGAACCGACTCTGGTGGCTGCAGGACATGCTACCCTTTCATGGGTTGTACCATATCTAGACTACAGGACCCAGGGAATACTACCGGCTGACGAGGTAGAAGCCAGAAAAATCATCAGGAAAAGCAAATCTTTTGTAATCCTCAATGGCGTGTTGCATCGGCGAAGCCCTGCAAACGTTTTTCAGAGATGTGTATCACTAGAAGAGCGTAGAGAAATTCTGAATGAGATACACTCCGGAGACTGCGGGCATCGTGTCGGCTCTCGCTCGCTGGTGGCTAAGGCTTTTAGACATGGATTCTATTGGCCCACAACTCATGCGAATCCAGAGGATATAGTCAGGAAGTGTGACGAATGCCAACACTACGCAAAGCAGGCACACGTTCCAGCTCAAGAACTCAGTATGATCCCAATCACTTGTCCCTTTGCGGTGTGGGGGCTTGATATGGTGGGACCTTTCAAAATGTCACCCAACAAGAATACACATTTGCTAGTGGCAATCGATAAGCTCACCAAGTGGGTGGAGGCAGAGCCGGTTAGCAAGTGTGATGCAGAGACGGCACTGAAATTCCTGAAAAAGATAATATACAGATTTGTCTACCCCCACAGCATCATCACTGATAACGGGTCTAACCTATCACAGGGGGTTATGCAACGATTATTCAAAAAAGAGCACATCGGACTCGACCTCGCGTCAGTAGCTCACCCACAAACCAATGGACAAGCTGAGAGAGCGAACCAAGAGTTACTTCGAGGCATCAAACCCCGACTCTTCGTTCCGCTGGAGAGAACACTGGGTTGCTGGGAAGAATAATTTCCCTCGGTATTGCGGAGTATCAGGAAAACTCCTAATAGGTCAACAGGTTATACGCCCTTTTTCCTAGTCTATGGAGCCGAAGCCATTCTCCCAAGTGACATCCTTCACGACTCGCTACGAGTCACCGCTTATATGGAAGCCGATAATGAGAAAGCCAGACAAGACGCCTTAGACATCCTCGATGAAAAGTGCGAACTAGCTGCAGCTCAATCGGCTATTTACCAACAAGATTTGCAACGATATCATAGCCGTCGCATCAAAAGTCGGACTTTCCAGGAAGGTGACTTGGTGCTTCGCCTCATCCCGAAAAAGGATGGAATGCACAAGTTGTATTCTCCATGGGAAGGACCTTTTGTGGTCAGCAAAAACCTGTACAATGGATGCTACTACCTGGTTGATGTACGCGAGAAGGCAAAATCACTCACCTCGATGGAGGAGACTCCCAGGCCGTGGAACATCGCACAACTCCGTCCATATTACACCTAAGTAGAGTGGGAAACTATTGTACCAAGTCGACACTCGTCGCATCGGCTTTCGCCATATATATATATACAGCCGGTCTATTCTGATATCGTATTCTGACAACATTCTGAACTGCATCGTATCGCAAAGAGAACCGCAGTGCTGTATTCGAAGCACTGCAGCTCGGGTAAAACAGAACCACATGCACCGTTTTTGCTTCAACTTTTTAACTCTTCATCGGAATTGAGCGTATGATATACAGTTGGATTCGTATTGAAATGCAGCATCTTCCATATGTTGAACACTTCTTCTAATTCCTCACGGATTAAGATCAGTTTCAAAAACGGTGCGACGACATACTTTTGCAGAGGGCGTATTTTCGCGATTTATCTTAAACCATTCATCGGAATGATGCAAATGATATACCGTTGGAAAGATATTGATCAGGAGCTCCATCCATATGTAGAACACTTTGTCTAATTCCTCGCGATTTGAGAGGAATTTCAAATTGAAAAAAATGCAGCCACTCTGTTTTTGGTTTTCGGATCTCGTAGAGAGTCAAACTTTTTAACCATTTTCGAAACGATGTGTATGATACACTATTGGATTTGTATGGAGTAGGAGCATCTTCGACATGTTGAACACTTTTCGAGATTCTACACCGTTTTGAAGCAATTTAGAAAACGGCGGCGCTGCCCTCTTGTAAACAGCGGGCGTTTATGCGTAAAAAAAATTCGATTCGTTCGTCCGATCGATGAAATTGTTACACGGTTGGATAGGTATCATCGAGGCACTCTATTTTCATGGATAACTCTAACTTCTTACGGTTTAAAAGTAGCGTCGATTTTACTAAAACGCGGACTCACTTTTTTCGCGGAACAAAAAATCGGCGAGTGAACTGCATTGGTTTGCATCCGACAGTCAAGCGCACTACATTATCGCCAAACAGAGCGCACGTGTTCTTCGCGGACCCAAAATCGACCAAGTGAACTGCATTCGCCGGGCAACCGCACCGCATCCGACGGGCAAGCGCACTGCATTATCACAAAAAAAGAACGCACATGTTTTTGTCTGATCCGAATTCAACGAAATGAACTGCATCCGTCGGACGACCACATTGCAATACGGAACAGAGAGAACTGCATGCGTTTTTTTAATTCATTTAGCAGAACTTCACAGCTTACATCGGGAGAAATAAATCGCGGACACAAAACTGAAGTGAACTGCAAACAAACCACACCGCTTTTTTAGACAGACAACTGCACTTCATCAAACATGTAAGCAAATTTCTTTGTTTTTTCAAAAAATAAATAAATGAGAGTAGATTGTAGAGATAAGATAAGTGAACTACAACACCATAAAAAAGTGAACCACATTTTTTTTGAGAGAGAACAGAGTAAAAAGTGAACCACATTATCTATTATTTTCTTCACCAAATTTTTTTCGCACTTTTACATTGGGCCCAAGCGAATAACACAAACTTCTGAAAGTGAACATCATCAAAAAGTGAACAGCAGCGTCGTGCCCCAGGAAATCTACATGTCAATTCTTCACGATCCGCCGTTCGCTGTGCACCGTCCCCGACCCGCGGTCCCTGACCAAGGAAAAGATGTGCACCGTCCGGCCGCATTTGAGCATGCGCTCCTTTATGTCGCGCCCGGACACCCATGGGAACTGCGTCCCCGCGGCGGCCATGCCCATGAGCGGCATCTCGGTCTGGAGGGATTAGGCATGTCCTCGGCGCGGACAAGGGATCCGGCGGCGCGGGATGGAGGGATTGGGCGGCCGGGGCGCTCAATCTGGAGCCGGCCACGCCGCGCGCTGAATCAGGAGCTGCACCTCCGCCCCGGCTGGATCCCTGATGGCAGGACACCGGCCACCCGCAGATCCCCACGATTGCCACGCGTGGGCGGATCCAGCAACGATGGCGCGTCTAACGGCCAAGATCCGCGGGAGATGTGCACGGGAGGAGGGGCGCACCGATGCTGCCGCGGTCTGAGGCAACACGGGGCGGGAGGTGGGGCGGCATGCATGGTTCACCACCATGCGGAGGGAGGAGGCGAGTAGGCCAGATCCGGGGAGGGAGGTGAGGAAGAAGGTGGGGCGGTGGGGAAGAAGGCGTGGCAGCGGTTGGATCTGGCCACTGGGGATAGGTGGGTGGTAGGTGGCGTCGGTGTGAGGAGGAGGTGGGAGGAAGAAAAAGGTGGGAGGGTGGGGGATCTGGCGCGGGGGTGGGGTGTGGGTCGGGCAGGAAGAACGTGGGATTTGGGCTGGGTTCGGTGCGGGAAGAGGGTGGGTAGGTTTTTCTTTTCGCAACGGGTGGGTAGGATGTTGTTAGAATAAGAAATTGTTGTTAGAATAAGTTCTTAAGGGGGTGTTGTTAGAATATACCCACCCTATATATATAAGTCGACATTTGTCACAACCGGCCACCGCCGCATAATAAAGTAGATTTTCATCGCAACCGACTCTCAGTCAAATAATAAAGTCGATCTTACAAATCGCATTTGGGCTATCGCCATAATTAAAAGTCGACTTTGGTCGTAAAAGAGGCTATTTCCATAAAGTCGACCTCGTCGCACCGGCTCCTGCCACACTGATGCAGTAAATACATTTTTCATACTGCATAAAGTCTTTCATACATTGCATTACATATTGCATCATGTTTACATCGCATTACATATTGCATCATAAATCGCATAATTCTCATAGACCTGGGGGCTTGATCAGCCCTCTACCGGCTCTGGGCATGTATATTGCTTAGATAAGGTGAAAGAGGGGGGCCTAATGACACTCATCGACTCCTCCCTGAAAAAATCGGCATATACATGTAAAAAATTTACTTGTGTTTGTTTTGATAAGGGATAAAAGGGGGGTTTGATGGTTCCCATCGACTCTTAAAAACCGAGGATATCCTGGCATACACATGACTTGGCCACTCCACCTGGCCTGTACAGTTTAGAGCTTCCTTGACTAACGCACAACCGGTTGCTCTAAATTTCGAGGTTTACATAAAACCATCTATTGAAGTTAGTCCTAAGAGTCGGGCACGCTAGTTACTGGAAAGCCGTCTCTACAGAGATGTTTCGACTTTCCTAAACAATAATCTCTCTCCACACGAGAAGATGAGGTTTAAGTCGACTTATACTAGCCTTTACATTACATTCTTGCATTCATAGCATCATGCATAATTACAAATTTTTCTCTCACAAATAAAATTTAGACCTATGTGACTCGGCACACGCACTCAGGTGCATACACCGACTCATGGGGACTACACTTCATAAAAAAAATCTCTCTTCTCAAAGACCCAACATGACGCACTAATGTTCATGCCGGATCTTGGGGACTACACTTCGAAAATTTTCTTCTCAAGCAAAGACTCGGTATATCACCCAGATGCATCCACCGAATCTTGGGGTGTAACACTTCGAAAACTTCTTCTTCAAAGATTCGGCTCGACACCATGATAATCATACTAACTCTTGTGAAGCAACACTTCGAAAATTATATATGACCCGGTATGGCACGCAAACGTGACCACACCATCTCATGGGGGCTACAAGTCGATCTATCCTATGAGTTGATTACCGATACACAGCTATTCTGAATCGACTTAGGGGGCTACAGATACATACACTATCATAAAATATCGGCTCTCATACATTATGCAAAAACATTCAAAGTCAGGAATAAAAGTGACTTATGGACTCAATGTAAATTCATAACTTTCATTCATCAAACCAGCCGAGTCTTACATCAAAAGAGGCAGCCTTACAAGAAAAATCCAAACTCGGCAAAATACTACTAAGAAAAAACTACAGTTTCAGTCATCATCTTCAGAGTCAGCTTCATTTTCAGTTGAAGAGATCTGAACTTCTTCTTCATTATTGTAGAACTCTTCATCACTTCTACTAGAACTCTCCATGCAGCAGCAGGCTCGATCGCCATCCGAGTCAAAGATTCTAGCCCACAAGGTGTCGTCACCACCATATCTAAAAACAATGGTGTCGCCTCTTGAGATATTCCTGGAATAAAGAAAAAAATTCCAACCTTTCTCCAAGAACATGGAGTTGTGGCTAGAAATGCTGGTAGCCACCCAAACAGGTCCATGAGGGCATCCATCAAATCAGAGCCAAAGACCCGAAGGCCTTGAATCAATCACAAGTCGAGTGAAAGCCTCAGGGAGTTTGATCTAGCGATGAATCGTCTGAATATGAACCAAGAACTCACCCCTCTCGGGAGAAGAACAGGGAGATTCAGAAGGAGAGGCCGCACGAGCGCTTCTTCCCCTACCACTGCCACGGCCATGACCTCGCCCATGCCCATGACCACGGCCGCGGCCTCGACCACGAACGCCTGTACTGGGGCCAGACTCGTTGGTCGTCGAAGGAGCACGAGCTTCTAGCTTGGGCACCATGTGGGAAAACTAGCAGAGGGAGAAGAGGAAGAAGGAGATGCGGGCACTTGAAAGACAACTTACCCAAAGGATATTTATAACAAAACCGAGAAGAAGATCAATCAATTCCATAAGGACATGGGTAAACTACCCATGGTAGGTGACATTTATGGAAAGACTCCTCGATTCCCATCACAAATCAATGCGTTCAATGAACGCTTCAGCAGTGCAATCATAAAAGCATATAGGACCTTTGACTGAATCAGAAGAGATTTTTGACCAAAAAATAAAGCAAAAAAACGATAGGATTGAAACTGACTCCTTATAAACTTTCAAAAAGAGTATGAGAGTCGTTCTGTCCCATTGGAGGATCAGCCACCAAGATAAAGGCGAAAAGATTGAAGAGAAGACTGAAGCATCACACCAATCCTGGGGGATAATGTCAGGGGGATGGACTAAAGCCCAGACCCGGCATTAGGTCTATGGGCCGATTCGCCTACTAAAGGCCCACGAGAGAAGACCCGGCCCAAGTCCGGTTGCGCCAAGGAAAGAAGATTGAAGCCGTAGAAGGAATTCGGCTTACCTTGTATAGCACATAAGATATTTGTAAAGTAGAATAGGACTCCACCTCGTGTCGGAGTCAGACTCGCGGAATCCCGGGACACTGGCGCCTTTGTAAGCCTAGGTCCATGGGATCCATCACAATCTGAACATAATCTCATAATCCATCAGATCCCAAATATATTACTCATCACAATCTGAACATAATCTCATAATCCATCAGATCCCAGCAAACTCGTCATAGCAACATAGAAAACTACAAAAGTGCCTCGATCATGTGAGGCGGCTCACGAGGTCTTGAAAGTGTAAGCACAAAGAGGGGAGGAGTACATCACATAGCTACTGGTCACGGACCCATGGTCCAAGGGGGACTACTCATGGCATATCCGGGAGGCGTCCATGGCGATGGATGGTCTCCCAGAGGGGATTCCTCCTTCCGGCAGGGTGCCGGGGCAGCTTCTCCTGGCAGCCCCGATCTTGAAACGGCGATGGCGTCGGAACAGGGAGGAGAACGGGAATAGCAGATCGATATTAGGGTTTTCCGTCACGGGGGGTAAATATAGGCGAAGGGGGGAACCGAGGGGGGCCACCAGGAAGCCAGGAGGCCTCCTGGCGCGGCCTAGGGTGGGGCCGCGCCAGGGACCCTCTTGGGCCCCCGGTGGTGGACCTCTTGCCATATCTTGGTTATTCCGGAAGCTTCCGGGATGCTGATTTTTTATATATTTTTTCCTGGATTTATTGGGCACTTTTAATGGCCGGAAAACCTGAAATACAAAAACAGCAGAAAAACAGTAACTGGTAACTGGGTGCACTGAGTTAATAGGTTAGTCCAAATATGATAAAAAGTGTATGAAAGTTCAAGCAAAACATGGCAAAGTCACACAAAACATGCATGGAGCAAGCAGAAGTTATAGATACATTTGGGACGTATCACCATGCACCCCCAAGAAATATCCAAGGAGAATCAAGCGTCTAAGCTTGGGGATGCCCCCGTGCATCCCCTTCTCCATCAACAATCATTAGTTCGTCCTTATCCATGCTATATTTTTTATCTCTTCATGTGTTATGTGCTAAACTTGGAGCTTCTGGCTCTTTACTTTTTAGTTTCTTTTAGTTTTGCTTGCTTTACATAACAAGCTGGACCCTAGCCTTCATTGTTTGGGAGAGAAACACGCTCCACTCCACCCTAGAACACAACATAGGTTTGCATTCTTATCTTTTTGTGTGTTCTTTATCTTTTCGTAGCTTCTGTAATGCTTAGCTCTTAGTTTTCATGCTAATGTTTTTAAGAGCTTTTATTTAGGTTTCTTTTGGAACTCTCTTGAGTTATCAAGCTAATCTTGTTTAGAGAGTTGATCTGTTGCACTGAGTTGTGTGTCTTGCATGAGTAGGTAATTGAGGTTGCTATTATAATTGTAGTAGTAACTTGCAATAGTTTTGAGGTGTTGATTTGAGTAATGTTTGGACTTTTGGTGCCAAGAGCTTGAGCCTATTAGTTATAGGCGTCTTATTTTGGGCAATCCACGTTTATTTTCGAAAACTACAAAATCAGAACTCTAGCTACTAGATGGATCGCTAACCTTTGGAGGGGTTGGAATATATAGAGTACCCTCACGTACCATGGGTCGAGGATGCGCAAGGATAACTAAACCCCCATACAATCCTCCTCGTGGTACTTGTCTCTTTGAGAACCTCCTGATTAGATAGAGAGTTACCGATAATAAGTGCATGAGTTCTTTGAACTAATGCGAGTATTCGATTGTTGGCACTTCCACCTTCCATATTTTGCTAGCCTCTTCGGTACCATGCATTTCCCTTTCTCATCTTGAGAATTGGTGCAAACTTCGCTGGTGCATAAAAACCCTTGGCATGATACGCTCTGTCATCATAAGCCTCCTTATATCATCATCAAAACAGCCACCATACCTACCTATCAAGGCATTTCCATAGCCTTTCCGAGATACATTGCCATGCAACATCCATCATCTCATGACTTGATCTTCATGTCATACATGCTTTTGCTTAATCGAGGAGCCGCATGCTAGTTGGGCCTTGCCCTTATCATTGCTACATGACGCGCTAGTATCATTGCATATCCTGCTACTCTGGCAGAGGCTTACATTTGCATACATCATGATAGTTTTCCAGTTTTCTTTATGTTGAGTACTTCTTGTAAAGTGTGAAGATCTTCTTGATATTCTTCTAAAATATAGAGTGTTGCCCTTAAGTGAGGAAATTATCCCAAAGAGGACAAAATAAAAGATCCCCAAAGAGGAAAAATCAAAAGATCCCAAAGAGGACACTTGAGAGATAAATAGAAAGAGCCAATGAGGCCACAAAAATACAAAAAATAGAAAAAGAAAGAAAAAAAGAAATAAAAGGAGAGAAGGGGCAACACTAATATTCCTTTTGAAATATCCACACTCGTACTCCATAGTCATATTTGTACTCCATAGAGATATTCATATCATTCATGCATAACTATGTGGGGATCCTTACACTGTAAAACTTGGCTTGCATATTCCAAGGATGAGCCTCCTCAAAAGAGCTCTAGGTCTTCATGAGCAAGCAAGTTGGATGCACCCCCACTAGTTCCATTGGGCTTACCTTAGATCACATGTGCATCCGTTGCATGGCAATCCCTACTCCTCACACCATATATATCATTTGGCTTTCTCTCGCCTATGATTGTCCTTATTGATGTGAGCCTTTCACACTTTTTTTGTCTTCCTTCCCCCATCATTTTTCTCTTTGCCATCCTAAGTGCCAACATATCTTGCTCGCTCTCATCCATTACATGAGTGCTCAAAGTCGAAAGGGAGAGGATCAGTTTGACTTGTACTTGACTAGTGGTCTGAGGTCGAGTCAAAATAAGATTCCAAAGTAGACCAAGTGTGAAGTTTTAGTAGATTGAGTTCTCAATTAAACTATATAGTATTTTTTTATGCTCTAAACCCATCTCCCACTCATTGCACGCGAACACCATTTGGAGACATTCGAGTCACGGACAGCGAGAGCCCTTGCACATTTATGTTCTTACTATGCTAGTTTCAATACTAGATATAGACTCTTGCTTGTTATTGTCTTGGCTTGAATTGCATATCTTACTTACTTTACTTTGAAGTTCTTATATGTGTGTTAGCATGTCACCACAGAAATTATCTGTGTTATCATTTACCTACTCGAGGACTAGCAGGAATTAAGCTTGGCTATGTTGATACGTCCCAAACGTATCTATAATTTCTGCTTGTTCCATGCTCATTTGGTTGACATTGCTATGTGTTTTGCTACATTTTGGTACCTTTTTACACATATTTGGACTAACCTATTAACTCAGCGCACCCAGTGCCAGTTTACGTCTGCTGATGTTTGTCAATTATAGGTTTTTACCGATATTTGCAGAGCCCAAAACAATTCCAAGAAACATATATAAAAAATCAGCGCAACAGAAGCTTCTGGAAGACCGAAGGAGGGCCGGAGGGGGTCCACCCCCTCCCAGGCGGCCAGGGGGCGCGACCCTACTCCTGGCCACGCTAGGAGGACGCCTGGAGGGAGTGTCCACCCCCTGGTTCCCCCTTCGGCCTATATTTACCCCCCGACGAGAAAACCCTGGAAAAGACTCCGCATCGCGATTTTCACCTATGTTCCGCCGCCGCCGTGCTTTCAAGATCGGAAGCACCAGAAGACCTCTTCCCGGCACCTTGCCGAAGGGAGGATTGACCTCCGGGATCTTCTCCACCACCATGAGCACTTCTCGGATGTGCTGTGAGTAGACCTCCTTGGAGCATGGGTCCATGACCAGTAGTTATGTGATGTCTTATCTCCAATCTTGTGCTTCAATTCTTAGCCCTTGTGAGATGCCCTACATGATCAAGGCATCTATGTAATTTTCCTGTTGTTGCTATGCTGTTTTTGCTAGGATCAGATGGATTATGAGATTATGTTCAGATTGTGATGAGTTCTATATTTGGTTCTCCTTTTATATTTTGTTCTTGAGTAATTCTTGCATGTTCTCCGTTGCGGTATTTGCTTTGGCCAAGTATTTTATTTGCAACTCCAAGAGAGATCGTTATGCTCGATTGTGGGTTCAGCCCCTTGATGTCTAGCTTGAGTGACAGAAACATGAGACAAGGGGATGTGTTGTTGCCACCAGGGATAAAACAACGGTGCTTGTACCTGCGGGTGCAAGGATTGTTTACTTTACGCAAAGTTCTTTTAATGAAGTTGTATGTTTCTTTGAGTTTACACTTTGGGTGGGATTCGCAACTTAATACCAACGAGATGCTTTGGATAGATATCTCAAGGTGGATGATTCGTAGTAGATGCAGATGGATTTCAGTCTACTTACCTTGGCGTACTGCCCATTGCTTTTGAGCCCTTCCTTTCTTTGTAGCATAGTTAGCATTGCGGTGCCTTCATAATCCTGTCAATTGCCCAACTGTGATTTGTTTACCTCACTGGCACTTTTATCGTCTTTTGGGAGAGAGACATCACTAGTGAAAATCACGGGACCCCGGTCTATTTTCACATTATTGTTCACACCCTCAATTTACTTTCAGCTTTTACTTTCCTTTGCACCTTTTATCTCTTGCGTTGATCCTTTGTAAACGACAAGGCCGGAGGAATTGACAACTCCTCTGTACTCGTTGGGAGCAAAGTTATTTGTTGCTGTGTGCAGGTCCACGACAACACCCTAGTCAGGAAGCAATTTCTGGCGACGTTGTCACCTACTTGTATCTCCTGTGTCCTACTGGTTCGATAACCTTGGTATCTTCACCGAGGGAAACTTGCTGCTGCACTGCATCTCAAACCTTCCACTTGGGGTAACCAACGAGGGGCGAGAAGCCATCAAGCAAATTTCTGGCACCGTTTCCGAGGACTCAAGTCTACAAGATAGGGGAGTTGCACACTATCTTTTACCTTTGCTTTTTAGTCTTGTTAGTTTACCTTTCAGTTTTTACTTTTGTGTCCTTAATCAAAAATACCAAAAACACCTGTTACCTTGTCAGGAGTTACCACTATGGCTGGTCCTTTTGCCTTTGGTGAGGCAGAAGTGCTTACCTTTACTCAAAGAGGTGGTGAAAGTTTGAAAGATGCTTGGTATAGAATTAATGATTCTCAAAAAAGAGCCACCAAGAAGCAATCCACTACTATCCTGCTTAGAAATTTTTATGTTGGGATTACTTCTTGGAATAGGTTTCTTTTAGACACTGCTATCAATGGGAACTTCATAGAGGCCCCAGTTTGGGAAGCCCTTAATGTTATTGAAAATCTTGTTGGAAGTCTCCCCATTGTTAGTATTAAGGAGGACATTACTTTAGCTCACATTATGAGAAAACTTGAAAAAATAGAGCTAGAGATGCCAAGTATCGATAGGGTGAATGAGTGGGATCGTAAGATTCAAGGGAATTTGAATAGGCTAGATAATTCCATGCAGAAAATTGTCAAAACTTTGGAGACTATCAAATCCCTTGATGAAAAGTCTTCTAGGATAGAAAAGATTGAGGAAGTTACTGAAACTTTAGGTACTACCTTTTCCTCAATCAAAACCAAAAAGGATGAAACTCCAGCAAAGAAGGAACCTAAGTCCGTTTACGTACCCAAGGTTCCCGGAGCTAAAGCTAGCACACCCAGTGCCAAGAGAGTTGAAACGGTGAAAACTTTGGAGGAGACACCTATCTTTAACTTTAATGAAAATCCAATTGATTTCCCTCCTTTTGATTTTATTCCAAGAAGCATTTTCATTCATCCTTTATTTGAGAAACCCATTAAGACTAGTTGTACTATTGAAGAGCTTTTTGATGATCATGATGATAGTTCAATAGATGCAACTTGATCTTCTGCTTTAAGCCTAGCTAATGGCTCTAAAGAAGCGCTTTCGGGAGGCAGCCCGCAATGAATTTAGGTTTTTCTTTTTGCTTTCATTCTGTTCTTAGTGGTATTGATGGTTGTTATTACTGTAGCAACATCATTGTATATTTACTTTTCAAGCTTTGTGCCTTTTATAGCCTCATACGGCAAGGGAAGTAAAAGTTGTGACATGCTGTCCAGAAAACAGATTCTGACCTCGTGACTAGAAAAATCATGGAAAAATCCCAGTTCATATTTTTAAGCAGAAATTTTTACACAGCGTGCTCTATAAAATTATGAAACTTGCGTATGTTCTGAGTTTTTTTATTTGAGTTGCAGAAGTACCCCTAAAAAATTCTTTTCTATCTGCTGTTCTGTTTTTCACATATTCTGCCACGTTTTGTCTCTCCTTACTTTTGCAAACCTTAAGCTTGCTTTTTCTTTGCAAAAACTTTTTGGCAATCTTGGGAAACAGTAGCTCTTCAAGATTATCTTTATTTGCAGTAGAGGAAAATTATTTTATTAGGGTACTAACCTCTCTAATCAGCCTACAATGAGTTATGTATGAAGGGAGTTTTCAAGTGCGCGATGGAGGATGATGAAAGAAGATTCAGGAGTGTCAAGCGCTCAAGCTTGGGGATGCCCATGTGCACCCCCAATAAATATTCAAGGAGACTCAAGCGTCTAAGCTTGGGGATGCCCCCGAGCATCCCCTTCTTCATCAACAATTATCAGTTTGTCTCTCGTTGCACTATATTTTTATCACTTCATGCGTTATGTGCTATTCTTGGAGCGTCTCGCTCTTAGGTTTTGTTTTTTGTTTTCTTTAGCTTTGCTTTCTGTAGTAACAAGTTAGATCCCAGCTTACTTACTCTTTTGTGTGGGAGAGATTCACGCTCCGCTTGAACTAGAACTCCTCATAGGATTTGCATGCCTATTCTTTTAGCTGTGAGCTGTTCTTTTTCTTTTCTTAGCTGTCGTTCTGTTTAGTTGTAGTGCTTTAGTTTTTCTAGAGCTTTTCTTTTGTCTTAGGTTGAACTTTCTATAGGTTGCATGTTTAATCTTCTTAGAGAGTTTGCCTGTTGCACTGAATTCTGTGTCTTGACTGAAAGTAGGTAGTTAGAGTTGTTGTTCTCTTTGTAGTAGTAACTTGTAATAGTTTTGAGGTATTGACTAGAGTAATGTTTGAACTTTTGGTGCCAAAGAGCTCTTGCCTATTAGTGATAGATGTCGTATTTTGGGCAATCCTTGTGTTTTTCAAAAACCAAAAAACCCCTGTTGAGAACTCTAGCTACTAGATGGATCACTAACCTCTAGAGGGTTCGAATATTAGAGTACACTCACGTACCATGAGTCGAGGATGCGCAAGGATAACCAAACCCCCATACACTCCTCCTCGGGGTACCTGTCTCTTTATGAAACCTCCTGATTAGATTGAGAGTTACCGATAATAAGTGCATGAGTTCTTCGGACTAATGTGAGTATTCGAAAGTTGACACTTCCACCCACCTATAGTTTTTCTAGCCTCTTTGGTACCGTGCATTGCCCTTTCTCACCTCGAGAGTTGGCGCATACTTCGCCGGTGCATCCAAACCCTTGGCATGATACGCTCTGTCATCATAAGCCTCCTTATATCTTTCCTCAAAACAGCCACCATACCTACCTACAAGGCATTTCCATAGCCTTTCTGAGATACATTTCCATGAAACATCCACCTTCTCATGACTTGATCTTCATGTCATACATGCTACTTGCTTGATCGATGAGCCTCATGCTAGTGTGGCCTTGCCCTAATCATTGTTACATGACGCGCTAGTATCATTGCGTATCCTGCTACCCTGGCAGAGGCATACATTTGCATCATGATAGTTACATTTTCTTTATGTGAGTACCTTTGTAAAGTGTGAAAGATCTCCTATATTCTTGTAAAATATAGAGTATTGCCCCTAAAGTGAGGAAAAGATCCCAAAGAGAACAAAATCAAAAGATCCCAAAGAGGACAAATGAGAGTTAAATAGAAAGAGCCATTGAGGCCACCAAAAAAAGAAAAAGAAAAAGAGAAAAAGAGAAAAAGAAAAATAAAAAGAGAGAAGGGGGCATACTACTATTCCTTTTGAGAGATCCACACTAGTACTTCATCTTCTATCCCTTGTACTCCATAGAGATCATCATCATGCATATAGCTATGTGGGGACTCTTAACACTATAGAACTTGGCTTGTATATTCCAATGATGAGCCTCCTCAAACGAGATCTAGGTCTTCTTGAGCAAGCAAGTTAGATGCACCCCCACTAGTTCCCTTGGAGAGATTTTAGCTCACATGTGCATCCGTTGTATGGAAATCCCTACTCCTCACATCATATCTATCATATGGCCTTCTCTCGCCTATGATTGTCCTCATTGATGTGAGCCTTTCACACCTTTTTGTCTTCCTCCTCCACCTTCTTTCTGTTTCGCCTTTTAGGTGTCAACTTTCTTGCTCACGCTCATCCATTGCATGAGTGCTCAAAATATCGAAAGGTAGTGGATCAGTTTGACTTGTACCTGGCTAGTGGTCTGGAGACGAGTCCAGATAAGAATCCAAAGGAGACCAAGTGTGAAACTTTAGTAGATAGTAGTTCTCAACAACTATTTTTTATGTCGTATTCCCATATCCCCCTTCTTGCACGCAAACACCATTTGGAGACATTCGAGTCACGGACAGCAAGAGCTCTTGCACCTTTTGTTCTTTTGTTGCTTGTTTCAATGCTAATATAGACTCTTGCTTGTTAAGACTTGAATTTAATTGCATGCTTTGATTGCTTTACTTAAAAGTCATTTTATGGTTGTGTGGCATGTCACCAAAGAAATTATGCGTGTTATCATTTACCTACTCGAGGACGAGCAGGAATTAAGCTTGGGGATGTTGATACGTACCAAACGTATCTATAATTTCTGCTTGCTCCATGCATGTTTTGTGTGACTTTGCCATGTTTTGCTTGAACTTTCATACACTTTTGAACCTATTTGGACTAACCTATTAACTCAGTGCACCCACTTGCCAGTTTCTGTTTTATGCTGTTTTTGTATTTCCGGTTTTCCGGCCATTAAAAGTGCTCCAAAAAATCCGGAAAAATCAGATAAAAAATCAGCGACCCGGAAGCTTCCGGAATAACCAAGGCAGCGGAGGGGGCCACCACAGGGACTCTAGAAGGGTCCCTAGCGCGGCCCCACCCTAGGCCGCGCCAAGGGGCCTCCTGGATGCCCTGTGGGTCCCCTCGACACCCCCCTCCGCCTATATTTAGCCCTCGGGTTGGAAACCCCTAATATCGATCACTTTTTCGTGAACTCCCCTCTGTACCGCCGCCGCCGCCGTTTCAAGATCGAGGCTGTCTGGAGAAGCTGCCCAGGCACCCAGCCGGAAGGAGGAACCCCCTCTGGGAGACCATCCATAGCCATGGACGCCTCCCGTATGTACCGTGAGTAGTCCCCCTTGGACCATGGGTCTGTGACCAGTAGCTATGTGATGAATCTCTTCCCCCGTTGTGCTTCCACTTTTGAGTCCTCGTGAGCTGCCTCACATGATCGAGGCATCTATGTAATTTCTGTTGTTGCTATGCTGAGTTAGTTGGGATCTGATGGATTATGAGACTATGTTCAGATTGTGATGATTAATATATTTGGTTCTTCTCTTTTATATTTTGTTCTTGAGTAAATTCTTGCATGTTCTCCGTTGCGGTATTTTCTTTGGCCAAGTATTATATTTGCAACTCCAAGAGAGAGCGTTATGCTCGATTGTGGGTTCAGCCCCTTGATGTCTAGCTTGCGTGACAGAAACATGAGACTAGGGGATGTGTTGTTGCCACCAGGGATAAAACAACGGTGCTTGTACCTGCGGGTGCAAGGATTGTTTACTTTACGCAAAGTTCTTTTAATGCAGTTGTCTGTTGCTTTGAGTTTACACTTTGGGTGGGATTCGCAACTTAATACTAGCGAGATGTTCTGGATAGATATCTCAAGGTGGATGATTCGTAGTAGATGCAAATGGATTTCGGTCTACTTACCTTGGCGTACTGCCCATTGCTTTTGAGCCCTTCCTTTCTTTGCAGCATAGTTAGCATTGCGGTGCCTTCATAATCCTGTCAATTTCCCAACTGTGATTTTGTGACATCCTGGATTAATAGAAATGATAGACTACTCATATCAACAAGGTGATCCTTCTTTTCCGGGAGCCCAGATCCAAAGAACTCCAAAGTTAAGCGTGCTTGGCTTGGAGCGATTTGAGGATGGGTGACCGACCGGGAAGTTGTTCCCGGGTGCGCACGAGTGAGGAAAAAGTGCGCAGGAAAGACTAGTGTTGGTCTGTGGGGACAGTCTAGATCCCTCCAGGCGTACGCCGGGAACCGGTGGGTGTGGCCGGGGCGTTACAAATGGTATCCGAGCCGACCCTTGCGGTTATACAGGCGTGTGTGGGTCAGTGCGCGAACATGTGGGACATGTGTCGGCACTGGACGCACAGACGTGTGCCAAGAGGGAACGTTCCTGTGGGCCGATGAGGACATCGGTTCCTTTGAGTGGGGGTGTATGTGACATCCTGGCTTAATAGGAATGATAGACTACTCATATCAACAAGGTGAACCTTCTTTTTCGGGAGCCCAGATCCAAAGAACTCCAAAGTTAAGCGTGCTTGGCTTGGAGCGATTTGAGGATGGGTGACCGACCGGGAAGTTGTTCCCGGGTGCGCACGAGTGAGGACAAAGTGCGCAGGAAAGACTAGTGTTGGTCTGTGGGGACAGTCTAGATCCCGCCAGGCGTACGCCGGGAACCGGTGGGTGTGGCCGGGGCGTTACAGATTTGTTTACCTCGCTAGCACTTTTATCGTCTTTTGGGAGAGAGACATCACTAGTGAAAATCACGGGACCCCGGTCTATCTTCACATTATTGTTCACATCCTCAATTTACTTTCAGCTTTTACTTTCCTTTGCACCTTTTATCTCTTGCGTTGATCCTTTGTAAACGACAAGGCCGGAGGAATTGACAACTCCTCTGTACTCATTGGGAGCAAAGTTATTTGTTATTGTTTGCAGGTCCACGACAACACCCTAGTCAGTAAGAAATTTCTGGCGACGTTGTCACCTACTTGTATCTCCTGAGTCCTACTGGTTCGATAACCTTGGTATCTTCACCAAGAGAAACTTGCTGCTGCACTGCAGCTCAAACCTTCCACTTGGGGTAACCAACGAGGGGCGAGAAGCCATTAGCCCCCTCCCTCCCTCACCTGCTCTTTGGCGATAAGGCCAACCCCAGCGACTCCCTGGACACCCCCGCCTCCACTTTCCCCTCTCTTCCACCTCGCCATCGTCGGGGCAAATTCCGCCCGAGCTCACCGTCGCCATGGCGATGAACACGCGTAGCCACTGAGCCCTCAAGGTCCCGCCAGTTTGTCCGTCGCCTTCACCATCGTCGTCTACACCATCACGCAGAAACTGTTGTGCCCGAAGCCACTGCATCGCGCGCCATCGGGTCACCTTCAACCTCCAGCCGGCGAGATCGCACAGCAATTCCGGCCGCCTCGCGCCTCCGTCGAGCCCATTGCCAGCCTCGACACGCTCCTAGTGAGCAGGTTCGCCGTCCCCAGTTGCCTGTTGCCACCCGATAAGCCCGTGGGAAAAACCCCCCTTTGCCCTACTCCGGCAGTCACCATTGTTGTCGAAGCCGAGCGCTCAAGCCACCACAGCCTGCGCTAGCTGCACCAATATGCTTCCCGTAGAGCATATGATCAATTTGACGCATTGGATCGAACGAAATCATCGCGTATAGCAACTTGCCATTAGGGCCCGACGCGTAGCTCCGCCATTTTTTACCCCGAGTTCGATTCCGCTCACCATTCGCCACCACCCGGCTACCGTTCGACGCGGCGTGCTCGACTCGATCGACTGGAGCAAGTCCCGCATGAAACCATCCACCAGAACATGCGCTAGGTCGTCGCCAGTGAGCTCCGCCGTGTTCCTCATCGCCGGCGTGCTCCCGTGAGGCTGACCGGTGGGCCTCCCCGGTCAGGTTCACTGTTAGTGGCTAATCAGCCACTGACGACTGGGCCCCACCTCGCTAAGTAATCCCGCTGGTTAAAATAACAGAGATAACTATTAATTCACTGACATGTGGGCCCTACCCCTTTAATTAATCCCTAGATAATTAAACAGTTAATTGCATGTGTGTCTATGACATCTAGGCCCCACCTGTCAGATTCAATAATTAAAATAATTAGTTCAATATCAGTGTATGACATGTGGGACCCCACTGTTAATTATATTAAATAAACTATTTTATTTAATGTGGGGCTGACCAGTGGGACCCACTGGTCAGGTTTGCCCAGTCAACCTCTCTGTGGACAATGTTGATTTAATAATTAAAAGAAAATCTAGAAAATAACTTAAATTGAATAAAACTTTGAAATTCAATATCTTTTAAACCGTAACTCCGATGAAAATAATTTATATATCAAAATTGATCAGAAAAATACAACGAATACGGATACGCTATCCGTATGTCTACCACACCACTCTAACACCACGAACATCGAACCGTCCCCCTCCGGACCGACTGTCCGATGTTTGCCCAATACCGATAAACTATCTGAATGAATTTATTTTGAACACGAAAGTTGTTCAGAATGGATCAACTAACACGGATACACATTTCACATGTTTTTCGGATGTCCACGACACCTCCTGCATTGTACCTTCCCCATCCGGAACCCCTGTCCGATAATCACCCGGAGCTGGCAGTTCATCGTCGGATGAATTTCCGCTCCGAGCAAAATACTTTGTACTGCGTTAGAGCACCGTTAACATTGCATCTGTCATGTCATGCATCTTTTTGCATTGTTGTGCTTTGTATTTACTATTTCTTCCCCCTTAATCTCCGATAGACCCCCTTGCTACCGCCGACTACACGGCTGCTGAGTACGACTACTTCGTCGACGACCCTACCCCTACCGTCGAGCTTCCAGGCAAGCAGAGACATTCTCTTCCCCACATATCGCCTACCTTTCTGTACTTTCTTGCACTAGGCATTGTTATTTCTGCTGCTACGTTACAATCCTATTCAATTTCATAGCCTGTTTTTTTCGCCCCTTGATGTACCTTCCTTTATCCTATGCTGCCTATTATATATTATATTCAGTAGTGAGCCCTGCGCATTGTTAGCTAGGATTAGATAGAAGGTCGTGATCACTCAGGGGAGTGAACACGGATACAAATATTATAACTGCACAGGTATGGTACAATGCAGACACCGCCTCAGTCCCCCTATCTCGGCTCTGCCGGGCCACCATCAAGTGTGAGCTATCAAGGAGAAATCCTTGTACTCCACTCGTTGCTGACTCGGTATAGACGCTCTAGGTACCTGAGCAACGGTTGTCCTTCAGGTAAGAAGTCGGGCGACCCAACGGTGCCCGCGAGAGGTATTGCGACGGGACGACAGGGAGGGTACGACCAGTGTATCGGTGTGCTTGGCCCCTGATCGTTGGCCGCGAGAGTTACCAAACTAAAAAAGTCAAGCTCCTCCAGGAGCACACGCGAGACAAGGTAAGGAGACGGTTCACCTTATTGGTAACCGCAGAGACTTGGTGGGACGACAGGGCAGGCACAGATGTACTGGTGGTCCTGACTGATGTCGTTGTCCGCGGGTTAGTTAAGTCGAGGCAATGATAACGGTTGTCCCGCAAGTTAATAAAATGACTAATGGTTCAGCTGATGTCTTGAGTTGGCTATATGCCATGTACGCACTACCTACCCGTGGGAATTACGAGTTATGGGCTCCTCTGCTTCGTAGTGTCGTCCGAGGACTCTTCAGACGTCAGCAGTACCGCGGCCTGCGCCGGGAAGTGGTGTTGTCTTATTTGCTCGCGCGGTGGTGCCTTATTTGGATTTGCTTTAACTTCACCGGCCAGCCACGCACCATGCAGGAGTACATTCGGGTTGGGGTCCAAGGCCCGGCGTACTTAGGATTTAGACCGGCGGATGGCCTCTCTATTGAGTTTGAAAGATGGGCTATGGAGTGTCGGATAGCCTCGGTGGAGCGTTCCCTAACAAGGTGCCCGCCACCCTGGAGATCCGTGCGTGTAGTGTAACACAAGTGCACCCCTGCAGGGAAGTTTAATCTATTCGAATAGCCGTGTCCACGGTAACAGGACGCTTTATGCTGAAGCTGGATCTTACCACTACAAACTATTATTATTAAACTGTATGGTTCCGGGTTTTCTTCCTCGCTGGGAGGTCGAGGAGGTGAACTCGGAGGCATTGTTAATTATTACAACTTATTATTATACAATGCTGCAGCAACTTCTGCTGCATTGTTACTTTATGCTTTATATGAACTGTTGGCTATTCTCTCCTCATGATGCAAGACTCGTCGGAAGATGCTAGTCTTCGATAGGCCTAGCTTCTTACCCTTATTCTGATTTCTATCTTGCAGTCCACTATATATAGCCTCCCCTTCCATTTGATACAATGCATAATTGCTTAGTAGCGGACGTAAGACTCGCGGGTATGCTAGATACTCACCTTTTCTTTATTTCCCCTTTTTCTCTTTGCCTGATCGGCCGCTATAGCCGACGTTGGAGTCCAGGAGAAGGAGTACCCCGGAGGCGACTACTACGACGTCGAGTTCCCCGTCGACCAGGAGTAGTCAGGTGGATCCCAGGCAGGAGGCCTCGCCTTTTCGATCTGTATCTCTGATGTCATTTGTGCTAGCCTTCTTAAGTCAAAACTTGACTAACTATGTCTGTACTCAGTTATTATGGCTTGTATGACTTATGTATTCGGATCCTCGTGATCCCTGGTATTGTAACATATTTGTTTATCCTTTTGTGTTTAGTGTTGTGCTGTGATATTCTCACCGTGGCACCCTAATCTCAGCCGTGTACCCTGTGTGTATGCTTACTGTACACGGATTGATTTTGGGGGCGTCACACCTGTGGCCCCCCTTTGGACTTGCGGAAGCTTTCGGAACGCTGATTATATATATATATATATATATATATATATATATATTGGGATTTTTCCAGCGTACCTAAATATCCAGAAACCTGCACAAAAGAAAACAGCACTGGTAGCTCAGCTGAAAACAGCGTCAGTACGGGTTAGTTTCGTTCAAATCATGCAAGAATGAAGCCAAAACAATAGCAAAAGTGTTTGGAAAAGTAGATACATTTGAGACGTATCAGATGTCCCCGAGCATCCCCTTCTCCATCAACAATCATCAGTTCGTCCTTCGTCTCACTATATTTTTATCACTTCATGCGTTATGTGCTATGCTTGGAGCGTCTCGCTCTTAGGTTTTGTTTTTAGTTTTCTTTAGCTTTGCTTGCTGTTCATAACAAGTTAGATCCCGTCTTACTTTGTGTGGGAGAGAAACACGCTCCACTTTCAAAATCTAGAACACATCATAGGATTCTTCATGCCTATCTTTTTGCTGTTGTGTGTTCTTGATCTTTTCGTAGCTACTGCCATGTCTAGTTTCATTCTTAGTTTTTCTTTAGCAAGAGCCTTGGCTTTTTTTAGTTTGTTGCTGGAACTCTCTTTAGTTTTCATGTTTATCTTGTTAAGAGAGTTGGTTGTTGCACTGAGTTATGTCTTGTTTTGAAAAGTAGGTAATTGAGGTTGCTATTTAATTTTAGTAGTAACTTGCAATAGTTTTGAGGTATTGATGTGAGTAATGTTTGAACTTTTGGTGTCAAGATCTCTAGACTATTAGTGATAGGTGTCGTATTTTGGGCAATCCGTGTTTATTTTCAAAAACCTACAAAAACTAGTTGAGAACTCTATCTACTAGATGGATCACTACTCTTCTGAGGGGTCGGATATTAGAGTACAATCACGTACCTTGAGTCGAGGATGCACAAGGATAACCAAACCCCCATACACTCCTCCTCAGGGTACTTGTCTCTTTGTGAACCTCCTCATTAGATTGAGAGTTACCGATAATAAGTTCATGAGTTCTTAGGACTAATGTAAGTATTGAAAGTTGACACTTCCACCTCCTCATATTTGCTAGGCTCTCCTGTGTCGTGCATTTCCTCCTTCTCACTCCGAGAGTTGGCGTCCACCTTCGCCGGTACATCCAAACCCTTGGCATGATATGCTCTGTCATCATAAATCTCCTTATATCTTTCCTGAAAACAGCCACCATACCTACCTATCAAGGCATTTCCATAGCCTTTCCGATATATATTGCCATGCAACTTCCACCTCTTCATGACTTGATCTTCATGTCATACATGCTCCTGCTACACTGGCAGCGGCATACATTGCATACATCATGATAGCTACATCTTATTTATGATTTGAGTACCTTGTAAAGTGTGAAAGATCTTCTATACCCTCTTGTAAATTAGAGTGTTGCCCTTAAGTGAGGAAAAGATCCCAAAGTGGACAAAATAAAAGATCCCAAAGAGGACAAATGAGAGTTACATAGAAAGAGCCATTGAGGCCACCAGAAAAAAAAGAAAAATAAATAAAAAGAGAGAAAGGGGCAACACTACTAACCTTTTGAAAGATCCACACTAGTACTCCCTCTTATCCTTGTACTCCATAGAGATGATCATGCATATAGCTATGTGGGGACCTTCACAATATAAAACTTGGCTTGCATATTCCAAGGATGAGCCTCCTCAAAATAGCTCTAGGACTTCATGAGCAAGCAAGTTAGATGCACCCCCACTAGTTCCATTGGAGAGCTTCTTAGCTCATATGTGCATCCGTTGCATGGCAATCCTTACTCCTCACATCATATCTATCATTTGGCCTTCTTGCGTGTGATTGTCCTCATTGATGTGAGCCTTTCTCACCCTTTTTGTCTTCCTCCTCCACCATATTCTCTCTTTGCCATCCTAAGTGTCAACTTTCGTGCTTACGCTCATCCATTGCATGAGTGCTCAAAATATCGAAAAGGAGTGGATCAAATTGACTTGTACCTCGCTAGTTGTCTGGGGACGAGTCAAGATAAGATTCCAAAGAAGACCAAGTGTGAAACTTTAGTATATTGAGTTCTCAACAAAAATATTTTTTATTCTCGTATTCCCTATCCCCTTCGTGCACATAAACACCATTTGGAGACATTCGAGTCACGGACAGCGAGAGCTCTTGCACCCAATGTTCTTTTGTTACTTGTTTCAATGCTAATATAGACTCTTGCATGTTATGAATTGAATTGAATTACATATCTTGATTGCATTAATTTTCAATGTTCTTATATGGTTGGTAGCATGTCACCACAGAAATAATGCTTGTTATCATTTACCTACTCGAGGACGAGCAGGAATTAAGCTTGGGGATGTTGATACGTCTTAAACATATCGATAATTTCTGCTCGCTCCATGCATGTTTTGTGTGATATTGCTATGATCTAGATACACTTTCATACACTTTTGATCATATTTGGACTAACCTACTAACTCAGTGCACCCGAGTGCCAGTTCCTGTTTTCTACTGTTTTTCTATTACAGTTTTCCCCATATAAAAAGTGCTCCAAAAATCCGGGAAAAATCATATAAAAATCAGCGTGTCAGAAAACTCCAAAAGCCGGAAGGAGGGCCAGGGGCCCACCACCAGGCGCCAAGGGGGGCGCTTGGACCCCTGGTGGCCCTCCTGGCTGCCCCCTTCGCCTATTTATTCTCCGTCACGGGGAAACTACGAAGACAGAACCCTATTTCGCAAACTCGCCTCTGTTCCATCGCCGCCGCGCTTCCAAGATCGGGAGCACCGTTAGGACCCTTCCCGGCACCCTGTCGGAGGGAGGATCGACCTCCGGGAGCTTCTCCTCCACCATGGACGCTACCCGGATGTGTCGTGAGTAGTTTTCCTTGGACCATGGGTCCGTGATCAGTAGCTATGTGATGTTCTCCTCCCCTCTTTGTTCTTCATGGTTTAGACCTCGTGAGCTTCCCTACATGATCGAGGCACATATGTAATTCTTCTGCTTTGGATATGCTGAGTTTGATGGGATCTGATGGATTATGAGATTATGTTCAGATCGTGATAGAGTAATATATTTGGTTTTTATCTCTTATATTTTCGTTCCTAAGTAATTCTTGCATGTTCTCTGTTGTTGTTTATTGCTTTGGCCAAGTAGTAGGTAGTGACTCCAAGAGGGAACATGATGCTCGATTGTGGGTGCATTCCCCCTGATGACACGCTTGAGTGACAGAAACATGAGTCTAGGGGATGTGTTGTGGCCACAAGGGGGAAAACAACGGTGCTTGTAACCGCGGTTGCAAGGATTGTTTACTTTACGCAAAGTTCTTTTTAATGTAGTTGTCTTTTTCTTTGGGTTTACACTTTGGGTGGGGCTCGCAACTGATACGTCCAAAAAGCATCACTATTTTATATTGTAATTTCATCCAATTCATTGATATATTCCACTTGAAGGTATTGTTCTTATGTTGTTTTGGCTTATTTTACACAGTTTACAACTTTCCGGTGCTGAAGCAGCAGAACCAGAATTCAGCGGTGAAAAGTGGACATCAAGTTGCTTAATCAGATCAAGTCCAAACGCGATGAAAATTTCCGGGGATCGTTTTTATGGAAATTGATTGGGGATCACCGAAGATGGAGGTGAGGGGACCAACCAGGCATCCAAAAGGGTGGCCTGCGCGGCCCCCCTCCTGGCCGCGCCAGGCACCCTCCTGGATGCCTGGTGGCCCCCCTCGGTGCCCCCTCTCGCCTATAAGACCCCCCTGGGGTGAAAACCCTAAAAAAGAGAAGAGTTTTCGTGTTTCGCCGCCGCCACGGGGCGGAAACCTACAGAGAAGAAAAGCCATCTCCGATGGGCAGATTCCGCCGGCGAGATCACCTCCCGGAAGGGGAGATCGTCGCCATCATCATCATCGTCACGGGCATCATCGAGATCATCATCAGCATCATCCCCAACATCAGCACCATCTCCATCTCCATCCCATCTCATCTCACAATTGCAACTTGTGTTGTAATCCGTACTATCTATCCTCTCTACTCTGTTGGTGTTGATTACTACTTTGTGGTGAATGCTATTGAGTTTTGTTGGAGAAATATCATTGTGTCTGGATTGTTTGCCACCCATCTATCACCTCTGATCATGATCTCTTTTATGTCTTGTGAGTATTTACTTTAGTTCTTGAGAACATGGGAGAAGTCTAGTTGTTAGTAGTCATATGATTTTGAAGTATTATGTGTCGTTTGATACTTAAGTTGTGTTGTTATTTCTCTAGTGGTGTTATGTGAGTCGAACACTTAACACTTCACCTTTAATGGGCCTATAGGAATACATTGTGCACAAAGGATGCTTATGGTGGGTTGCCGGAGTGACAAAAACCTGAACCCCAGTTCGCACACTTTTGCACAAGGGAGTTATGGATCCTTGATCGTAATGTTGTGGTTAGGCTTATGCCTTAATTACTACCTTGTATTTTCGGATGCTTGCAAGGTGTGTAATCATAAGAGTACACTTATCTTACTCTAGAAGGTGTACTAGCATTGATCCACCCACCGACACTTATCAACACAATACATATTACTTGGCGGAGTATGGTGAAAGTAACTTGGCTATCTCTCCCGTGTGTTCGCGAGAACGCTTTAGCTTTTATAAGTTTAGTTCCTAGGCTTATCTTTGTGAAAGGATTGGGCCACTTGCTACTCCTCAGTTACCCTGTTTACTTTGCTTGTCTTTTACTTTTCTGTTGCTTAAACCAAAAACCCCTAAATATTTACCTTTGAGTGTGTGCAGCCTTTCCTTATCCAGAGTCACTTATCAATACCTTCTTCTCCTCGTTGGGATCGACATCCTTATTTATCTAAAATCTACAATTGATCCCCTAGACTTGTGGGTTATCAAGAATCGTTTATTGGCGTGGTTAACAGGGGAGGCAATCCCACTAAACCTATTAACTTCACCGCCATCAACAAGCTTTTCTGGCGCCGTTGCCGGGGAGTGTAGCGCTATTGGTAAGTGAAGCCGGTAAGGAAACCTTTATTTTTTGTTGTTACGTTCAGTCCTTGTGGACTCTGCTACTGTTGGTTCGTTGTTGGTAAGGAGCCGACCCACGACTATGATGGTCACTCCTAACCCTACTGAAATTGTGCCCTATAAAATACCACCTGGTATTATTGATCACGTCTTGTCTAATTGTTATACACGAGAAGGACATCCAGGAGAACACCTGCTATATTTATCACAATTATGTTCTTTATTTCAGCTTGCAGGTGTAACGATGGAGTTCGTCATGAAGAAACTATTCTCCATATCACTCAAAGATAAAGCTTCAGATTGGTATAAGCTACTCGATAACTCTGATTTGCTTGAATGGTCAGAGCTTATGTCTCTCTTTTATGCAAAGTTTTATCCTCTTCGTGAAATTCACCAAGACAGGAACTACATCTACAACTTTTGGTCTCTCGACGGAGAGAGCATCGCTCAAGATTGGGGGAGACTGAAGTCCCTGATGCTCAAATGCCCAAACCATGAGCTCCCCAAGGAAATTATACTTACAAATTTGTATGCCAGGCTTTCTCGTCAGGACAAGGAGATGTTGGATGCCTCCCCTAGAGGGGTATTCCAGACCAGGAGTATGGAAGAAAAATGGGATATTATAGAAAGGATCCAGAAGAACACTGAAGACTGGGAAATTGATAAAGGTATTGAACCCGCTATAAACTATGAGCATGATTACATTGAGAGTTATGTGAAGACTGATTACTTTAAAACCTTTTGCTCTAAAATTGGTCTTGATTCCCAGCTAATGGTAGACTTTTCAAGGACTTTGATTCTCATATTGATTCTTCTAAGAAGAAGGAGAGTCAACATCATAAACCTTTCAAGGAGTCGCCTATTGAGATTAATGTTATTGATCCTGTTTTACCTGCAGTTGTGTATGAACAGCCTCCTTATCCCTCAAGGATAAAGGAGCACTCTTTTGTTACAGGTATTCTAAACAAAAACGGAAGGACCACTGACGAACCTGAGGACATGATCAAAGTCAAGCCTCAAGTTGCAATGGTCAAGGATCTGTAACCAGTGATGTTAAAGAATCCACTATTAGTTTTTGTGTTGTTTCCACTAACATTGTCACAGCCAAGAACAAAGGCCCAATTTCAGCTACACCAGTTGTATCTGTCAAAATAGGAGATCATAATTATTATGGGCTATGTGATTTGGGATCTAGCGTCAGCGCTATTCCCTTCGCACTTTATCAAGAGATCATGCACGAGATTCAGCCGTGTGAGATCGAGGACATTGATGTCACAATTCATCTTGCAAATAAACAAACAATCTCTCCAGTTGGGATTGTGAGATATGTTGAAGTACTCTGCGGGAAGGTAAAATATCCTACTGACTTTATTGTACTTGGTTCAGTGCAAGATAGTTTTTGCCCTATTATCTTTGGTAGGCCCTTCCTCATCACTTGTGGAGCTGTAATAGATTGCAAGAAAGGTAAGGTTTCTGTTGAATTCAATAGTGAGCCGTCTGAATTTAATTTTTCTAAGTTTTCTAAGCAGCCTCGTGGTACTGAATTGTCACGTAATGATAAAATTATTGAAGAAATTGCTTCTATTGCTATTCCTCCTAATGATACTTTGCAGCAATTTATGGAGGACCACGATAATGACATACATATGCAGGAGAGGGATGAACTAGAAGACATATTTTTAAGACAAACTCCTATCCTGAAGCACAACCTCCCGGTTGAACCTTTAGGAATCCTCTCGCAACCAAAATAAGACCCGGTGTTTGATCTAAAACCACTACCCGATACGCTCAAGTATGCTTATTTAGATGAAAAGAAAGTATATCCTGTTATTATCAATTCTAACCTTTCAGGGTATGAAGAAGAGCGATTATTAGAGACACTCCGCAGACACCGAGGTGTTATTGGCTATATTCTTGATGATCTCAAGGGTATTAGTCCATCCATTTGCCAACTTACTATCAATCTCGAGCCTGATGCTAAACCAGTTGTTGATCATCAACGACGGTTGAACCCAAAGATGAAGGCCGTGGTTAGGACGGAGGTTCTCAAACTTCTAGCCGTAGGTATCATCTATCCTATAGCTGATAGTTAGTGGGTAAGTCCCGTTCATTGTGTTCCTAAGAAAGGAGGTATAACTGTTGTTCCTAATGATAAAAATGAACTAATACCTCAGAGGACTATTATTGGATATAGAATGTGTATTGATTTCAGGAAGTTGAACAAGGCCACCAGGAAGGACCACTATCCTCTGCCCTTTATTGATCAGATGCTCGAGCGGCTATCTAAAAACACCCACTTCTGCTATCTTGATGGGTATTCTGGCTTCTCCCAGATTCAAGTTAACACCGCGGATCAAGAGAAGACCACCTTTACGGGTCCTTACGACACTTATGCTTATAGGCGTATGCCTTTTGGTTTGTGTAATGCACCTGCTACTTTTCAAAGGTGTATGTCTGCAATATTTCATGGTTTCTGTGAGGAGATTCTAGAAGTTTTCATGGACGACTTTTCCTTCTATGGAAACTCCTTTGACCACTGTCTCCACAATCTTAATAAAGTTTTGCAGAGATGTGAAGAAACGAATTTGGTGCTCAATTGGGAGAAGTGCCATTTCATGGTTAACGAAGGGATAGTTCTTGGACACAAGATTTCCAAAAGGGTAATTGAAGTGGACAAGGCAAAGATTGAAGCTATTGAAAGGATGCCCTATCCAAGGGACATCAAAGGTATTCGTAGTTTTCTAGGTCATGTTGGTTTCTATAGAAGATTTATCAAGGACTTTTCTAAGACCTCGAGACCCCTTACCAATCTTCTCCAGAAGGATTCTCCTTTTGTGTTTGATGAAGATTGTAAGGAAGCTTTTGAAGTTCTTAAGAAAGCCTTGATAATCGCTCCTATAGTACAACCACCTGACTGGAATTTGCCCTTTGAAATTATGTGTGATGCTAGTGATTTTGCTGTTGGAGTTGTTTTAGGACAAAGGGTTGACAAGAAGCTGAATGTCATCCACTATGCCAGCAAGACACTTGATAGTGCTCAAAAGAATTATGCTACTACCGAGAAGGAATTCTTGGCAGTGGTGTTTGCTTGTGATAAGTTTCGACCGTATATTGTTGATTCTAAAGTTATTATTCATACTGACCATGCTGCCATTAAGTATCTTATGCAGAAAAAGGATGCCAAACCAAGACTCATTAGATGGGTACTCCTTCTTCAAGAATTTGATCTACAGATTGTCGATAGAAAAGGAGAAGACAATCCGGTGGCGGATGATATTTCAAGGATGGAAGATATCCCGCACGATCCTATTCCAGTCAACGACAGTTTCCCAGATGAACATCTTGCTGTTGTAAAAGTACAATCTCATTCCGACCCTTGGTTTGCAGATTATGCTAATTTCATCGTTGCAAAGTTTTTGCCTCCAGGTTTTACATTTCAGTAGAGGAAGAAATTCTTCACGGACTTGAGGCACTACTTTTGGGATGATCCACATCTTTTCAAAGAGGGTCCAGATGGGATCGTGAGAAGGTGTATACCGGAGCACGAGCAGCAGGACGTTCTTCGACAATGTCACAAAAGTCCCTATAGAGGACATCATGCCAGTGAAAGGACTGAACATAAATTTTTACAATCAGGTTTTTATTGGCCTACTCTTTTTAAGGACGCCCGAAGGTACGTTATATCTTGTGATAAGTGTCAGAGAGTTGGTAACATTAGCAGGAGAAATGAGATGCCTATGAATTACTCACTAGTGATCGAACCTTTCGATTGCTGGGGTTTTGATTTTATGGGTCCTTTTCCTCCTTCACACAAGTACACACACATCATAGTTGTTGTTGATTATGTAACCAAGTGGGTTGAATCAATCCCCACTGAGAGTGCCGATCACAAGACATCTTTGAAAATGCTCAAGGATGTAATTTTTCCTAGGTTTGGAGTACCAAGGTACCTCATGACAGATGGAGGGTCACACTTCACGCATGGAGCTTTTAGGAAAGCTCTAGCCAAGTACGATGTCAATCATAGGATTGAATCACCGTACCACCCTCAAACTAGTGGGCAAGTTGAGCTCACCAATAGGGAGATCAAGTTGATCTTATAGAAGACAGTAAACAGTTCTAGAAAGGACTGGTCAAATAAGTTAGGAGATGCTTTGTGGGCGTATAGAACTGCTTACAAAAACCACATGTGCATGTCTCCGTATAAAATGGTCTATGGCAAGGTTTTCCATTTACCATTAGAGTTAGAGCACAAAGCTTTCTGGGCTGTCAGAGAGCTAAATCCTGACCCAATGTTAGCTGGTGAAAAGCGTCTCATGAACTTGACTTCTCTAGATGAGTGGAGGAGTGAAGCTTACGAGAGTGCTAAAATGTTCAAGGTAAAGGTAAAGAAGTGGCACGATAAAAGAATTCTGAAATGTGAATTTAATGTTGGTGATAAAGTTTTGTTGTTTAGATCTCGTTTCAGGTTTTCTCCAGGTAAACTACTTTCCAGATGGAAAGGGCCTTTTCTTATCGAAGAAGTATATCGGTCTGGTGCAATCAAGATCAATAATTTCGAAGGCACCAAATCTCAAGTTGTGAATGGACAAAGACTCAAACTTTATATGGCAGGAGATCCAATCAATGTGGATGTAAACATGATATATACAAGAACTCATGAAGAGCATGTTGCAACCCAATTTCAGACTCCGGCAGGAGCAGAATAAGAAAAGTTATGTATTATGGTAAGGAAACATCGCGAACTTCAATAAAAGTTTACTTTTTAAAGTTTTTGCAAAATTAGGAAAATTCGAAGCCCGAGTGGAGCCGGAGAGGAACTCCAGGGGGGCCAGGAGGCCTCCTGGCGCCCCCCCCCCCCCCCTCCTGGCCGCGCCAGGCACCCTCCTGGGTGCCCTGGACTCCGACTCTGACTCCACCTAGGCTTGAAACCTTCCTACTGTTGCGGAAATTTTTGCTATATATTTGGCCGGATAGTCCCGACACCGTATCTCTCGATTTCGCGTGTTTTCTTTCTCGGTTTGTTTCTGCCAGGACAACTTTCAGCAGACCTAGGTGCCATGGCTTCCCCGAGTTCCCCCAAGGACAAGTTCGTCGTCAACGTCATCAACCCTTACCTCGCTGAGGTGAGGAAGCACCCCCAGGTCCTTCGTGTGGAGGATGGTGTTCTCCACAAGGAAGATCTAAAGGGACCAGTCAAGGAAGGGAGCACCGAGGATCGGCTGAAGGAAATGGAACATGAGGTCTTCAAGCTCAAGAAGATGGTAGAGCGTGGTGTTGAAGCTAACTTCGACATCATGAACGAGATCGAGGCTTCCCACAAGGAAGAGATGAAAGAGATGTGGTCAAGTCTGGCCGCACTAGAAGAAAAAGTTTATGGGCTCCAAGCACAGATCGATGATCTACAGAACTAGAACTGTGAGTATGAACTAAAGTTTCTGCGCATGGGTTTGGGTGCTTAGTGCAGGATCATGGAGACGGGAATGTCCTTCGAGACTGGAGAACAGCTGCCATGGAAGCGCTTCGCCAAGGAGTACGTGACCGACAAGAACAAGAATGAGGAGTAAATCTCCTCTGGTAATGGCATCCCCTTAGCTTATTCCAAGCTTGGGGGAGTGCCGGGTATCTTTATCTTTATCTTTTTCTTTAGGAGTCAAGTAGAGTCGTATCATGTCTAGGGAAGTTAGTTTATGAAATAGGTGTTGCTTTGAGGTCTATCACTCCTTTTTGTGGAGAGCTTTGTATCCGTGAGTGTGGAGTCGTCTATGAAGGAATATTAATGAGAAGTCTATTGGTTTCTTCGCTGCACTCGGTATTCTCTTCACGCAATCGACATTATGAGTTGATTCTTATGGGGAGTATTGACCTTATATCAGGTATGGCTTCGAAAACTTTATTTAAATCTTGGCAAGTATAGCTTTGGTCATAACAACAAGCATGTTTTTCTCAAAGTAGCGACATAGCCAAAATCTTTGTGTTATTATGCTTGAAGTGTTATGTTGACAAGGAAGACAACTTGATGTTTCATGCTAGTTTTAATGTTTATGCTTTGTATAGTTTGCATCTAAGTTGTCATGAATTGTCTGGTCTCTCAAAGCCTTGCTAGCCAAAACTCTGTACTAAGCGGAATTCTGCGTGTACTTCCATACCCTAAAACCAACATCTTCCACTTGAGTCCATCATACCTTCCTATTTGTGGTATTCCACTACCACTCCTAAAGTAAATAATGTGTCTGCTATCTCTAGATGTTCAAAATCTTCTATTTTGTGCCACTGATTCAGCTCATGAGGAAGTGGTAGGTAACCCATGATCTTCTTAATTTGGACAAGTTTTATCTTGGGATTGCATATCTAATCTGCAAACCCCTAATACCAGAAGGGACTGGCATGAGTGCCCAGCTCGTAAAAGATAAATACTAACACACAAGTTCCTTCGCCCATTTATGAGTGATAAACAAAGGAATTTAAGGGGATGTAATCGTCCCCACATGGGAGCCGTTCCTCGAAACTTGTCCAAATCATGAAGTGAGTGAGTTATCTATCAGCAGTCGTTGACGGATCATGCACCTCCCAAAAGTCTGTTTTTTATTCTGTTTGATCTAGAGATGGCACATGAGTTTTCCCTGCTTACCCTTTTGCACGGGGTTTATCCTTTATTTTGTGCTGAGTCAGTCCTTCCTACTTCCTTCCTTCTTGAGAGAGAACAGACACTTGATGTTAATAAAGATTCTTGCATACAAAGCTGCATTGAAAGATAGCATGTTACATCTTTGTTGACATTATCTTTTGATAAATGAGTTGTTTGCAAGAGCTTATGCTGAGTAAACATCTTCCTTTGTGTTAACATGTGCACTTCTTGACTAATAACATGTTCTTTCCAAAGCTTCAACTGGTTCCATTGTAAGTGAAAGAGCAAAAGTAAAAGTTATTAGTTGTTCCTTGACCAAGGCTATGTTTTCCATGATTTGATGAGTTTTCCAGGTCCTACTTTGTTATAATTGTTACTACTTTCTCATAAGGACCTTATGAGTTGAGGTTGCTGTTGAGGATGCTTTGGTTTGGTGAGAAATCTTGATGCTTATTGTCCGTATTCTTTTATCGACGCTTCACTCTCTAAACTTGTGGACAGGTTTACCGAGCTCAGTAATCGCTTGGGGACAAGCGAAGTCTAAGCTTGGGGGAGTTGATACGTCCAAAAAGCATCACTATTTTATATTGTAATTTCATCCTATTCATTGATATATTCCACTTTAAGGTATTGTTCTGATGTTGTTTTGGCTTATTTTACACAGTTTACAACTTTCCGGTGCCGAAGCAGCAAAACCAGAACTCATCGGTGAAAAGTGGACATCAAGTTGCTTAATCAGATCAAGTCCAAACGCGATGAAAATTTACGGGGATCGTTTTTCTGGAAATTGACTGGGGATCACCGAAGATGGAGGTTAGGGGACCCACCAGGCAGCCAGAAGGGTGCCTGGCGCCCCCCCCCCCCTAGCCGCGCCAGACACCCTCCTGGATGCCTGGTGGCCCCCTCGGTGCCCCCTCTCGCCTATAAGACCCCCCTGGGGTGAAAACCCTAAAAAAGAGAAGAGTTTCCGTGTTTCACCGCCGCCACAGGGCGGAAACCTACAAAGAAGAAAAGCCATCTCCGGTGGGCAGATTCCGCCGGGGAGATCACCTCCCGGAAGGGGAGATCGTCGCCATCATCATCATCGTCACGGGCATCATCGAGATCATCATCAACATCATCCCCAACATCAGCACCATCTCCATCTCCATCCCATCTCATCTCACAATTGCAACTTGTGTTGTAATCCGTACTATCTATCCTCTCTACTCCGTTGGTGTTGATTACTACTTTGTGGTGAATGCTATTGAGTTTTGTTGGAGAAATATCATTGTGTCCAGATTGTTTGCCACCCATCTATCACCTCTGATCATGATCTCTTTTATGTCTTGTGAGTAGTTACTTTAGTTCTTGAGAACATGGGAGAAGTCTAGTTGTTAGTAGTCATATGATGCTGAAGTATTATGTGTCGTTTGATACTTAAGTTGTGTTGTTATTTCTCTAGTGGTGTTATGTGAGTCGAACACTTAACACTTCACCTTTAATGGGCCTAGAGGAATACATTGTGCACAAAGGATGCTTATGGTGGGTTGCCGGAGTGACAGAAACCTGAACCCCAGTTCGCACACTTTTGCACAAGGGAGTTATGGATCCTTGATCGTAATGTTGTGGTTAGGCTTATGCCTTAATTACTACCTTGTATTTGCGGATGCTTGCAAGGTGTGTAATCATAAGAGTACACTCATCTTAGTCTTGAAGGTGTACTAGCATTTGATCCACCCACCGACACTTATCAACACAATACATATTACTTGGCGGAGTATGGTTAAAGTAACTTGGCTATCTCTCCCGTGTGTTCTCGAGAATGCTTTAGCTTTTATAAGTTTAGTTCCTAGGCTTATCCTTGTGAAAGGATTGGGCCACTTGCTACTCCTCAGTTACCCTGTTTACTTTTCTTGTCTTTTACTTTTCTGTTGCTTATACCAAAAACCCCTAAATATTTACCTTTGAGTGTGTGCAGCCTTTCCTTATCTAGAGTTACTTATCAATACCTTCTGCTCCTCGTTGGGATCGACATCCTTATTTATCGAAAAGCTACAATTGATCCCCTAGACTTTTGGGTTATCAAGAATCGTTTATTGGTGCGGTTAACAGGGGAGGCAATCCCACTAAACCTATTAACTTCACCGCCATCAGCAACTTAATACCAGCGAGATGTTCTGGATAGATATCTCAAGGTGGATGATTAGTAGTAGATGCAAATGAATTTCGGTCTACTTATTTTGGCGTATTGTCCATGCTTATGAGCCTCTTCCTTTATTTTGTATCATAGTTAGCATTGTGGTGCGTTTATAATCCTGTCAATTGCCCATCTGTAATTTGATTACCTCGCATAGCAATTTTATCATATTTTGGGAGAGAGACATCACTAGTGAACATCACTGGACCCCGGTCCATATTCTCATCATTGTTTACAAGCTTATTTACTTTTCAGTATTTACTTCAGTTGCTATCATCATTATCATTATCCCTTGTGTGTTTGACCCTTTGTAAACAACAATACCGGAGAGATTGACAACCTCTCTGAACTTCGTTGGGAGCAAAGTTAATTGTATCGTGTGCAGGTCTGCGTCAGTTGCGCCGCTGTCACCTACTTATCATTGCCGGATTCCTACGGGAGACAAACCCTATCCTCTACATAGGGGAAATTTGCTGCTATCCTACATCTCACCTTCCACTTGGGGTAACCAACGAAGGGCGAGAAGCCATTAACACTTCCACGCCATCAATGATAACAAGCATAATTTCTGTGGTGACATGCTAACAACCATATAAGAACTTTGAAAGTAAAGTAATCAATGTAATTCAGTTCAAGTCATAAGAGGCAAGAGTCTATATTAGCATTGAAACAAGCAACATAAGAACATAAAGGTGCAAGAGCTCTTGCTGTCCGTCACTCGAATGTCTCCAGATGGTGTTTGGGTGCAAGAAGGGGGATGTGAATACGAGAGAAAAAATTATATTTGTTGAGAACTCAATATACTAAAGTTTCACACTTAGTCTTCTTTGGAATCTTATCTTGACTCGTCCCCAAACCACTAGCCAGGTACAAGTCAATTTGATCCACTCCTTTTCGATATTTTGAGCACTCATGCAATGGATGAGCGTAAGCACGAGAGTTGACACTTAGGATGGCAAAGAGAGAGATATGCTGCAGGAGGAAGACAAAAAGGGTGTGAAAGGCTCACATCAATGAGGACAATCATAGGCGAGAAGGTCAAATGATAGATATGATGTGAGGAGTAGGGATTGCCATGCAACGGATACACATATGAGCTAAGAAAAGCTCTCCAATGGAACTAGTGGGGTGCATCCAACTTTCTCGCTCATGAAGACCTAGAGCTTATTTGAGGAAACTCATCCTTGGAATATGCAAGCCAAGTTCTATAGTGTGAAGGTCCCCACATAGCTATATGCATAAATGATCGTCTTTATGGAGTACAAAGATAAGAGGGAGTACGAGTGTGGATCTTTCAAAAGGAATAGTAGTGTTGCCCCTTTCTCTCTTTTTATTTCTTTTTCTATTTTTTCTATTTTTTTTGGTGGCCTCAATGGCTCTTTCTATTTAACTCTCATTTGTCCTCTTTGGGATCTTTTAAATTTGTCCTCTTTGGAATCTTTTCCTCACTTAAGGGCAACACTCTATTTTACGAGAAGGTATAGAAGATATTCACACTTTACAAGGTACTCAACATAAAGAAGATGTAGCTATCATGATGTATGAAAATGTATGCCTCTGCCAGTGTAGAAGGAACATGTATGACATGAAGATCAAGTCATGAAGAGGTGGATGTTGCATGGCAATATATCTCGGAAAGGCTATGGAAATGCCTTGATAGGTAGGTATGGTGGCTGTTTTGAGGAAAGATATAAGGAGGTTTATGATGACAGAGTGTATCATGCCAAGGGTTTGGATGCACCGGCAACGAGGACGCCAACTCTGGGAGTGAGAAGAGGGCAATGCACGGTACCGAAGAGGCTAGCAAATATGAGGAGGTGGAAGTGTCAACTTTCAATACTTATATTAGTCCGAAGAACTCATGCACTTATTATTGGTAACTCTCAATCTAATAAGGAGGTTCACAAAGAGACAAGTACCCCGAGGAGGAGTGTATGGGGGTTTGGTTATCCTTGTGCATCCTCGACTCATGGTACGTGAGTGTACTCTAATATCTGATCCCTCCAAAGATTAGTGATCCATCTAGTAGCTAGATCTCAACTAGTTTTTGTAGGTTTTGAAAATAAGCACGGATTGCCTAAAATAGGACACCTATCACTAATAGGATAGAGATCTTGACACCAAAAGTTCAAACATTACTCACAACAATACCTCAAAACTATTCCAAGTTACTACTACAATTGAATAGTAACCTCAATTACCTACTTCAAGACAAGACACAACTTAGTGCAACAACCAAATCTCTTAACAAGATAAACATGAAAACTAAAGAGAGTTCCAGCAACAAACTAAACAAAAGCTAAAGCTCTTGAAAAAGATAAACACTAAAACTAAACATGGCAACAACTACGAAAAGATAAAGAAAACACAACAGAAGAAAGATAAGCATGAAAAATCCTATGATGTGTTATAGATTGAAGTGGAGCATGTTTCTCTCCCACACAAAGTAAGTTGGGTTCTAACTTGTTATGAACAGCAAACAAAGCTAAAGAAAACTAGAAAGGAAACCTAAGAGCGAGACGTTCCAAGCATAGCACATAATGCATGAAGTGATAAAAATATAGTGAGACGGAGGACGAACTGATGATTGTCGATGGAGAAGGGGATGCACGGGGGCATCCCCAAGCTTAGACGCTTGAGTCTCCTTGAATATTTTTATGGATGCACTTGAACGTTTGACACTCCCGGATCTTCGTTCATCATCGTCCCTTGCACACTTGAAAACTCCCTTCATACATAACTAATCATAAGCTGATTAGAGAGGTTAGTACCCTTAATAAAATATTTTTTCTCCACTGGAAATAAAGATATTCTTGAAGAGATACTGTTTCTCAAGATTGAAAAAAAGTTTTTGCAAAGAAAAAGCAGGCTTAAGGTTTGTAAAATTAAGGAAAGGAAAAACGTGGCAGAATCTGTGAAAAACAGAACAGCAGGTAGTGAATAATTTTTCCGGGGTACTTCTGCAACTCAAATCGAAAAACTCAGAACAAACGCTCGAAAGACAATTGTATGGAGCACGATGTCAAAAAAATTCAGATCAAAAAGATGATCTGGTGATTTTAGGCTAATTTTTTCGTACAAGGACAGAATCTGTTTTCTGGACAACATGTCACAACTTTTGAACTTTCTTGCAATCGGAGGCTAAACTTGGCACAAAGCTTGAAAATAAAGATACAATGATGTTGCTACAGTAGTAAAAATCATCAAGACCACTAAAAACAGAAATAAAAACATCTTGGGTTGCCTCCCAACAAGCACTTTATTTTACTCCTTTAAGCTAGGCATAAAGCAAAAAAAAGATCAAGTTTTATCAAGAGAGAGAGAATAGCTAGCCCGTGTAACGGACTCAAAATGTAACTTAATCTTCTTTCTAGGGAAGTGTTCCATCCCATTTTTTTAGAGGGAATTGAAATTTTATATTCCCCTCTTTCATGTCAATAACAGCACCCACGGTGTGAAGAAAAGGACGTCCCAAAATAATTGGACATAAAGGTTCACACTCTATATCCATAATAGTGAAATCAACGGGAACATAATTGTCATTGACAATGATAAGAACATCGTCGATCTTCCCCAAAGGTTTCTTTACGGAAGAATCAATGAGACAAACACCAAAAGAACAAGGCTCAAAGGGCTTCAATTCAAACATATCATACAATCTTTTGGGCATAACGGAGGTACTAGCTCCAACATCACATAAAGCATAGCAAGAGAAGTTATTTAATTTAATTTTTATCATAGGATCCCAACCATCATCTAGCTTCCTAGGTATGCAGGCTTCTATTCTAAGCTTATCCTCCCTAGCTTTAATTGGAGCATTAGCGTTATGCTCCGTGAAGGCAAGATTTAGTGTGCTAGTGTGGGGGTCTCTAGACATTTTGTGTAATAAGCTAATAACTTCTGAGAGGGTGCAACTATAAAAATCAATGTCACTACTATCAAAGGTGGTAGTGGTGTCATCTAGGCTCACTTGTATGAAACCCTCTATGTTCATAGGGGTTTCTTCTTCTATGGTTGAGGTATTAGCATCACCATTAATAGGTCCAATGGGACTAGGAGTGTGTTGGGTGCTAATAGTTTGGGTGTCCTCAACAATTGAATAGTAGCAACAGTGTGGTGTGTAGGAAGGCTCTTAATTCTATCCTCTCCCTCTTTTTCTCTAGCCCATCTTTCTTTAAGTTTAGCCATCATCCTAATGTTTTCATTAATTTGCAATTGGACAACATTAATAGGAGTGGTCTTCCTCTCCTCGAGGGGAGAGGTTCCAATTTTAAGCATTTCAATGTCTAGGGATAAGTTTTCTACCTTCAAAGAGAGATTATCTAATTTGTCTAATCTTTCATCTACACTCTTGTTGAAGGCTTTTTGAGTAGTGATAAAGTCTTTAAGCATCCTTTCTAATTCAGAGGTGGGGTTCTTATTGCTAGGATAAGTGTTGTTGTTCCCATAGTTGGATGGAAACGGTCTAGGATTGCTAGAAAAATTACCCCCATAAGCATTATTGTTGAAGTTGTTCCTAGCAATAAAGTTCACATCTACTAGTTCCTGAGCAATCAAAGAATTTTAATGGACATCATGAGGATCAATAGGAGATTTCTTGGTAAGTAGAGACATAATCAAGTCAACTTTTTCATTTAGGGAGGAAATCTCCTCGACAGAGTTTACCTTCCTACCTACTGGAGCTCGTTCGGTGTGCCATTGGGAATAGTTGGTCATCATCTCATCTAGAAGTTTTGTGGCAGCACCAAGTGTTGTTGACATAAAGGTTCCTCTCGCGGCCGAATCTAATAGGTTCCGCGAGGTAAAATTCAAGCTTGCATAAAAAGTCTGGATAGCCATCCAGGTAGTCAAACCATGTGTAGGGCATTTCTTAACAAGAGATTTCATTCATTCCCAAGCTTGGGCAACATGTTCATTATCCAATTGTTTAAAATTCATAATTTTGCTCCTCAATTAGATAATTTTAGCAGGTGGGTAGTATTTCCCAATAAAAGCATCTTTGCACTTATCCCAAGAATCTATGCTATTCCTAGGCAAAGATTGAAACCAGATTTTAGCTCATTCCCTCAAGGAGAAAGGAAAAAAAAGCTTAAGCTTATCAAAAAAACCTTCTACTTCTTTCTACTTTTGCATATCACATAGCTTAACAAAATTATTTAAGTGTAAAGCAGCATCATCTCCAGCACCAAAGAATTGATCTCTCATAACAAGGTTTAGCAAAGCAGGTTTAATTTCATAAGAGGTAGCTGAAGTGGCAGGTGTGGCAATAGGAGTGCAGAGAAAAACATTGTTGTTGTGACTAGTGAAGTCACACAACTTGGTGTTTTCAGTGGAACCCATAGCAGCAGCAAGTGTGACAGACAATTTTTTTTGTGATTTTTGATAAAGGACACTAAGATAAAAACTGAAAGGTAAACTAACAAGACTAAAAATCAAAGGTAAAAGATAGTGTGCAAATCCCCTATCTTGTCGCACTCAGAATCCTCGGCAATGACGCCAAAAATTTGCTTGATGGCGTGGAAGTGGATAATGGCTTCTCGCCCTTCGTTGGTTACCCCAAGTGGAAGGTGAGATGTAGGATAGCAGCAAATTTCCCCTATGTAGAGGATAGGGTTTGTCTCCCGTAGGATTCTGGAAGTGAGAAGTAGGTGTCAACGGCGCAATTGACATGGACCTGCACACAATACAAATAAATTTGCTCCCAACAAAGTTCAGAGAGGTTCTCAATCTCTTGGGCTTGTTGTTTACAAAGGATCAAACGCAATGGATAAAGGATAATAATAGCAACTAGAAAGTAAAGCAGAAAATAAATTGAGCGTGTAAACAGTGATGAGAATATGTACCGGGGTCCCGTGATGTTCACTAGTGATGTCTCTCTCCCAAAAGACGATAAAACTGTTATGCGAGGTAAACAAATCACAGCTGGGCAATTGACAGGATTAAAAACACACCGCAATGCTAACTATGCTACAAAGAAAGGAAGAGGCTTAAAAGCATGGGCGGTATGCCAAAATAAGTAGACAGAAATCCAACTGCATCTACTACTAATCATCCACCTTGAGATATCTATCCGGTACATCTCGCTGGTATTAAGTTGCGAGCCCCACCCAAAGTGTAAACCCAAAGCAACAGACAACTGCATTAAAAGAACTTTGATTAAAGTAAACAATCCTTGCAACCGCGGTTACAAGCACCGTTGTTTTCCCCCATGTGGCAACAACACATCCCCTAGACTCATGTTTCTGTCACTCAAGCGTGTCATCAGCGGGCAAGAACCCACAATTGAGCATAACGTTCCCTCTTGGGGTCACTACCTACTACTTGGCCAAAGCAATAAAAAGCAATGGAGAACATGCAAGAATTACTCGAGAACAAAAATATAAAAATATAAGAACCAAATATATTACTCTATCACAAACTAAACATAGTCTCATAATCCATTAGATCCAAGCAAACTCAGCATAGCAACAGCAGAAAGAATTACATACGTGCCTCGATCATGTAGGGCAGTTCACGGGGTCTAATCCATGAAGAACAAAGAGGGGAGGAGATTATGACATAGCTACTGATTGCGGACCCATGGTCCAAGGTAGACTACTCACGGATCATCCGGGAAGCGTCCATGGTGGAGGGGAAGCTCCCGGAGGTCAATCCTCCCTCCGGCAGGGTGCCGGGAAGAGGTCTGCTAGCGCTCCCGATCTTGGAAGCGCGGTGGCGGCGGAACAGAGGCGAGATAGCGAAAAAGGGTTCCGTCCTCGGAGGAATCCCATCACGGAGAATAAATAGGCGAAGGGGGGCAGCCAGGGGGGCCACCAGGTGTCCAGGCGGCCCCCTGGCGCAGCCTAGCCCTAGGGCGCGCCACCAGGGCGCCTGGACCCCTGGTGGTGGCCCTCTGGCCCCACCCAGGTGATTCCGGAAGGTTATTCTACGCTGATTTTTTATTTGTTTTTCCTGAATTTTTGGAGCACTTTTAATATGGGGGAAACTTGAAATAGAAAAACAGCAGAAAACAGGAACTAGCACTGGGGTGCACTGAGTTAACAAGTTAGTCCAAATATGATCAAAAGTGTATCTAGATCATAGCAATATGACACAAAACATGTATGGAGCAAGCAGAAATTATAGATACGTTTGAGATTATCACCAAGCCCTATATGACATATTGGAATTAAAATTGTTTTCTACCCTGATTTCCAGCATGACATGGTGAGGTCGGTGATGTACTTAAACCACACTCCCGTTCACTATACTGCTTAACTCTTTAGAGAAACCACTTACAAACTAAATAGAGCGTCGTCATATGACTGTTGAAACATTGCATTATAATAATATGGCATGGATAAGAACTCCGGTTGTTCTTTCATAATTTTGGAAATATATTTAGAATATACTCAATCCCGAATATAAGTATTGTAGAAACATCATGTTACGAACAACACTTCCACTACCGTACCCGTGAAAAATGATTATCACGAAACATGGGATTTTTCTTGAGAAAATAGCTTTCTTGAAACAATTAAGTGGGAGGAATAATAGCTTGATAATGATTACATTGAATCATTTGGTTCTACAGAATGGAACTCGAAATTCGACCGAGAGATAAATTTTGTGACCAAACCATAAATTCCTACATCTAATGAAAAGGATTGATGAAACTCTGAAATACGTTCTAGAGATGAAATGATCAAGTCTGATGTTGTATCGCACAGCTTTATAAATTCAAGTTGAACCAATGTGGTTCTATTGTGCGATAAACCCGTGAACTACAAGAAACCATGACGAGCACTAACTCCACTATATGGTTTAAACACCATGAAAAATAAAATGAAAGCCATCCACAAGAATCAAGTTGAGAACTTGGTAAAACCCTCCTAAGGATACATCATCATTAGAGTGGATCGGACTTTCATAGATATGAACATAAACAATAGCTTCATCGTTGATATTGCTCGACTTATCATAACATAATTTTTTGATAGAGTCCAAAAAGGTTGACTACAATATTGTAGTGATGCAAATGTTCATATGGAAAATTATTGATAATCACGGCATACTTCCGAAGTATGACATATGGACTTTTCTTCTGAGAAAATTAAATTAAGGGTGTATGCATGATACGACCTGAAAGGATTTAATGATCTATACAATATTAGTAAAAGTGAGAATGCTTCAAAGATTATCCATAGTTGAAGCAAATATCACAGAGCTAGAGCAATAGTTTTGATGAAGTTATAATAGTTATTATTTCATCAATAATCATATAAGATATGGAATTAAGTGGGAGCACGATTCTAATCATATATGTGAATAACATATGAGTGATTGAGAATAAATATTTTAGCAAAATAAATCATTAAGGCATTGGATGCCCTGAAAGTGCAACAAGCACCAAAGTAATCTAAATAGTAGATTAGTTCTCTTGAAGTACCTCAGATGAAGAAAGGTTCTTAGAGGAAGACAAAAGAGTCATTACAAATAGATGAAATAAAGTTTCATAATGATTTTTAGTATTTTTAATCGGTCTATAGCTAGGTAGCAAAATAGGATGTTGAAAATTGTTTTTAAAGCTAAGGCACATAGCGGGATTTCTACAGCGTAGACGTGAAACATGGAAACTCTAGAAGTTGCGTAGGAGGGTATTTGGATCATGAACACCATCATAGTGATTGGCATAGTTCCGAACGCTTGATCTACACAAACCATATTTTGATATGAGCGTCATGATCAAAGCAAAGTAAGCTAAGAGCTCACTGTAGTCCAACCATGTTGAGCGATAGTGCCCTATCTTCAAATACTTAATAAAGATGAAGGGGTACACTAAGATACGCAAGACTGAGACGAGCCTAAAAGCGTTAAACTCATTGACGAAGTCTATACCACAAGCGAGCATGAAGACCAAAGTGCCATTGGTCTGAGCAAACCATGCAACTAGATTATTGTCTCTAGTGCAAGTGGGAGATTGTTGGAATTATGCCCTAGAGTCAATAATAAAATGTATTATATAATTCCAGGTTCATTATTAATGTTTATATGTCTGTGCTATAACTGCAGTGGCCTATGCGGAGGTTTGCCAAGTGCATGTTAAATGCCTTCGGTGGAAAACCCATATGCATGTGTGGAGTATAAACACAAAGCATTCTTAGTATGCATCTAGGACTAGCTCGTGTGTTATGGATGACATGTTTTCCTGATCATAGGGCATTGAAGATGTCGGTAACACATGGGAGCACATTGTTGCCATAACAAGGGTGCTGAACCGACCCAATTGTATGATTTACTTTGAGATCACATCGTTTCCATGTTATGAGTAAAATCATCTAAAGTTAGTATGCACGTGTCCTTAATGACCATGTGAATGTTTCGTAGCTTCATACCGAAGGGTGGGTTTTGACACTGTCCAAACACCACCCGCAACAGGTGTGGCTATAAAGGCTTTGATCACTCACACCTAAAAGTGTGTCAAGAGACTTAACGGTTCAAGTTGGAAATTTGCTCCTCTAACGATGGAGAGATACTTCTATGGGCCCTCTCGGTATTACTGTATCCAACATCGTCTGGCCAGACACTGTGAATTGATCACAAGGGATACCGGAATACTAAACGAGAAAAATGAAACAAAACATGAAGGAGGATGACTTGGTATAATGGTTAATCATGCGGATACCTAAAATATCTCACCTCAGGTTTTGCATAGTATCGTGAAGCAATTAGGACTGGCATGTTAAGCTTACGGTTCACTCGAATTTATATTCGTGTAGGTGCGGGAACCTTTATGAGTGTCCATGGCTCCGCTATCGGTTATTGTTCCGCGAGAAAGAAAGTTTCCGGTTCATGTCTGTATCCTAACGAACCTATGGGGTCACACACTTAAGGGTAGTTGATCTGTTGAGTACTAGAGTGATAGGAGCATGTATTTATCATACCGCGAAAGTCTCAGAGTGATCAGGTTATTATCGGTGAGAAAACTGGAATCGTTTCGGAGACCCGGTAAGGTACCGGGAAGAGTTTTGAGAAAACCGGGTAAAACCGGAGGACCAGAAAAGTTCCGGGATGGTCTAAATATGTTTAATAATTATTTATTGTGAATTCCTAAATTGTTTTGGAATTAATAAAATGAATATAATATCAATGGGCCCCCTCTCACTTGGAAGGCCCAAGTGGGGAGGGAGCACATGGACCAAGAAGGCCCCAAGTGGTGGAGGCGCCTAGGAGGAAGCTTCCTTCCTCCCCCTTTGTGGCACACCCTAAGGGAGGGGAAACCCTAGGGCGTCCTCCTAGAGCTTCTGCCTACTCCAAGATGGCCTCCCCTCCCATCCCTCTATAAATAGATGAGAAGGGGGCACCCCCCCCAAGGACAATCAGATTGATCTTTCGCCCCAGGGCTGCCCCCCCCCCCCCCGCTCTCTCTCTCTTTAGATCTAAACACCACCATATCCCCGGAGGGCTGCTCCTCCCTCCTCTCTACTCTGATGGCGCCGAGCTCTGGACGACGGAGCCCTGCCGGACCATCTACACCGTACGTGTGGATCAACTGTAGAGAGATCGTGCGTTCGATCTTTGTTCGAGGAACTTCACGTGGATTAGATCGGTTCGTGGGATTGTGCTTCTTCAAGCTTCCCAAACTCTCCATCAATCTCTTCCACTGTGAGTGAACTACCGTTGAACGGTTGTTAAGGTAACAATATAGCTATCCTTTTTTGCATCTATCTAGATCCAATCTTGGGACCTGGTTTCGTAGTGCTGATTTTTTTTCTACTCTGAATCCCAACACTTCTGCTGATCCCTGAGACGTCCAAAATGCATCACTATTTTACATCATAATTCACCTCTATTCATTGATATATTTAAAGTTATGATGATGTTCTTATAGTGTTTTGGCTTGTTTTACACAGTTTACAAATTTCCGGTGCCGAAACAGCAGACGCAGGAATCAGCGGGGAAAAGTGCACATCAAGTGGCCATATCAGCACATCTCCAAATTGCCTAAAATTCACAGGGTGAAATTTTCTGAAGAATTGACGAAGACCAGCCGAAGGGCACCCGGAGGGGGGCCACCAGGCTCCCATGCACCCTGGTGGCGCGGCCCCCCTCAGGCCACGCCAGGTGGCCGTCTGGGAGGTGGGGCCCACTCCAGGATCCCCCTTTGGCCTATATCTTCGTCGTGACCTAAAAACCCCAGGAGGAGAAGAGTTTCCGGAGTTTCTCCACCGCTTCAAGGCGGAAACCTATAGAGAAGAAAATACCTTTCCGGCGGGAAGATTCCGCCGGGGAGAACTCCTCACGGAGGGGGAGATCATCCTTGTCGTCATCACCATCGTCACGGGCATCATCGAGATCATCATCACCACCATCCTCATCACCAGCACCATCTCCATCTTCATCCCATATCATCTCACCATTGCAATCCAAGTTGTAACTTATACTATCCATCCCCTCTACTCTAACGGTGTTGATTACACTTTTGTGGTGAATGCTATTGAGTTTTGTTGGAGATTTATTGTTATGACCAGATTGTTTATCATATATTTATCACCTCTGATCATGATCTCTTTTATGTCTTGTGAGTAGTTCCTTTAGTTCTTGAGGACATGGTAGAAGTCTAGTTGTTAGTAGTCATATGATGTTGAAGTAATATGTTGATGACCCTCAACTGTAGGGAATCATTTGTAGAGTTTTCGATAAATAAGAGTGTCGAACCCAACGAGGATCAAAAGGTATTGGTAAGTGACTTTGGTAAAGAAATAGCTGTAGGAACTGAAAGATAACTTTTTAGGGCTTTTTCGGTATAAGCGACAAAAATGTAAAAGCGAGGAAAGTAAAGAGCACTGAGGAGTAACAAGTGGCCCGATCCTTTTGTCAGAAGGATAGGCCTAGCACTTATAAAGGCTAAAGCGTTCTTGAGGGCACACGGGAGAAATAATCATATGCTTTCGCCATATTCCACATCGGTAATATGTGACGTATTGATAAGTGTTGAGTGGGTGGATCTATGCTAGTGCTCCCTCTAGACTAAGATAAGTGCACTCTTATGATTAAACACCTTGCAAGCATCCGCAAATACAAGATAGTAATTAAGGCAAAAGCCTAACCATAGCAATACGATCGATGATCCATTGTTCCCCTATGCAAAAGCGTGCGAACTGGGGTTCAGGTTTCTGTCACTCCGGCAACCCACCGTAAGCATACTTTGTACACAATGTATTCCCCTAGGTCCTTAATAAGGCGAAGTGTTGAGTGTTCGACTCACACAACACCACTAGGAAAATAACAACACAACTTAAATATCAAACAATACATATTACTTCAACATCATATGGCTACTAACAACTAGACTTCTCCCATGTCCTCAAGAACTAAAGTAACTACTCACAAGACATAAAAGAGATCATGATCAGAGGGGCTAAATATATGATAAACAATCTGGACACAATGATAATTCTCCAACAAAACTCAATAGCATTCATCACACGGTAGTAATCAACACCGGTAGAGTAGAGAGGATAGATAGTACGGATTACAACACAAGATGAACTTGTGAGGTGAGATTGGATGGTGGTGGAGATGGTGCTGATGTTGGGGATGATGTTGATGATGATCCCGATGATGCCCGTGACGATGGTGATGACGATGGCAACGATCTCCCCTTCTGGGAGGTGTTCTCCCCAGTGGAATCTGCCCGCCGGAGATGTCTTTTCTTCTCTGTAGGTTTCCGCCATGTAGCGGCGGCGGAACTCCGGAAACTCTCCTCCTTTTAGGGTTTTTGATATGTGTGCAATATATATGCCAAAGTGGGGAGCCGGGAGTGGCCCCAGGTGTCCAGGAGCCCTCCCGGCGTGGCCAGGGGTGGGGCCGCGCCGGGTGGCCGCCTGGGCACCCTGTGGCCCCCCTCTGGCCCCTCTTTGGCGTGTCTTCGTTAATCTTTCGAAAAATGACCTCCGTCGATTTTTAGGTAATTTGGAGGTATTCTTCTTCAGCAACTCAGCGTCCACTTTTTACCGCTGATTCCTACGTCTACTGCTTCGGCATCGGAAAGTTGCAAACTGTATAAAATAAGCCAAAACAACATAAGAGCAGCATCATAACATGAAATATATCAATGAATAAGAAATAATTACTATATAAAATACTGATGCATTTTGGACGTATCAACTCCCCCAAGCTTAGACCTCGCTTGTCCCCAAGCGAATGCTAAGCTCGGTAAACCTGTCCACAAGTTTAGAGAGTGAAGTGTCGATAAATAAAATACGGACAAGAAGCATCAAGGTTTCCACACCAAACTCGAACATCCTCAACAGCAACCTCAACTCATAAGGTCCTTATGAGAAAGTAATAACAATTATAATCAAAAGTAGGGCTGAGAAAACTCATCAAATTATGGCAAAATATCCTTGGTCAAAGGACAACTAATAACTCTTACTTTTGCTCTTTCTAAATATAATGAAACAATTTGAAACTTTTGAAAGAACATGTTATTAGTCATGAAGTGCAAATGCTAACACAAAGGAAGATGTTTGCGTGGCAGAAGTTTTCGCAAACAACTTACTTATCAAAAGATAATGTCAACAATGATGTGGTATGGCAAAACTTAATGCAGCATTATATGAATGAATCCTCATCAACATCAAGTGTGTGTTCTCTTTGGGAAAAGAAAGAAGTAGGAAAAACTGACTCAACATAAAAGTAAAGGAAAGGCCTTGTTAGAGGCAAGTAGGGGAAACTCATGTGCTATCCTTTAATCAAACAGAATGAAAATAAATTTTGGGAGGTGCATAGTTTGTCAACGAATGCTAATAGATAGCTCAATTACTTCTCAAGATGGACAAGTTTCGAGGAACGGCTCCCAAGTGGGGACGATCACATCCCCTTAGTCTCCTTTTTTTATCACTGCCAAAGTTTCTGATTTCTCATAGACCGAGCATGAAGGAGGGTTTGTTTGTTATATTATCTTTCGAGATGGGCGCACTCATGCCAGTCCCTCCTCGTATTATGCGTTTGCAGATTAGACATGAAATCCCGGGGTAGAACTTGTCCAACTTAAGAAGATCATGAACTACCTACTACTTCCTCATGAGCTAAACAAGAGGCACAAAACAGAAGATTTTGAACATTTAAGGATAACACATAAATTATATACTTCTAAGAGTGGTAGGCAAATACCACGAATAGGAAGGTATGGTGGACTCATATGGAATATATTGGTTTCAGGGTATGGATGCACAAGCAGAAACATGCTAGGCAAAGAGTTTGGCTAGCAAAGGCTTTGAGAGAACAGACAATTGATGCTAACTTAGATGCAAAACACATAAAGCATAAACATTAAGGTAAGCATAACACATCAAGTTGTCTTCCTTGTCAACAAAACACTTCAAGCATAATAACATAAAGGTTCTGGCTATGTCGCTACTTGAGAAAACATGCATGTTGTCCAGACCAAAGCTATGTTTGCCAAAATTAAATTAAGTTTCCAAAGCCATACCTGATATAAGGTCAATACTCCCCATAAGAATCATCATAAGGTTGATTGCATGAAGAGAATACCGAGTGCAGCCAAGGAACCAATAGACTTCTCATTAATATTCCATCATAGACGACTCCACACTCACGGATACAAACTCTCCATAGAAGGAGTGATAGACCTCAATGCAAACACCTATTTCATATAATAACTTCCCTAGACATGATAGGACTCTACTTGACTCTAAAAGGCTAAGATAAAGATAAAGATACAAGGCACTCCCCCAAGCTTGGAATAAGCTGAGGGGATGCCATTACCCAAGGAGATTTACTCCTCATTCTTGTTGTGGTTGTTGTTGATGTAGTCATGGGCGAAGCGCTTCCATGTTAGAGGTTCTCCAGTCCCATGAGAGGCTTCAGTCTCCAAGATCATGCTTCCAGCACCTAAACCCATGCGCATAAACTTTAGTTCATACTCATAGTCCTGGTTGTGCAGATCATAGATCTGCCTTTGTAGATCATCAATTCTTACTTCTGCAGCGGTGATGCTCGACCAAATCCCCCTCATCTCCTTCTTGTAGAAGGTCTTCAGCTCGTTGATGATGTCAAAGTTGGCTTCAACACCCCGCTCAACCATCTTCTTGTACTTGAAGACTTCTTGCTCCATCTCTTCTAGCCTAGCCTCGATGCTCCCCTCCTTGACAGGTTCCTTTAGATCCTCTTGGTGAAGGTCACCATCCTCCAACTGGATGGTTCGAGGATGGTTCTTCACCTGAGCGAGGTAAGGGTTGATGACGTTGACGACGAACTTGTCCTTGGGGGAACTTGGGGAAGGCATGGCACCTAGGTCTAGGGCAGAAACAACTCGAGAAGAAAACACGCAAAATTGAGAGATACGGTGTCGGGGCTATCCGGGAAAATATATAGCAAAAAATTCTGCAACATATGGAAGGAAACGAGCCAAAGTGGAGTCAGAGACGGACTCCGGGGTGCCCAGGTGGCCTCCCGGCGCGGCCAGGAGGTAGGTCGCGCCAGGGGCGCCTGGGCCCCCTGGAGCTCTTCTCCGGCTCCAATTACGCTCTGAATTTTCTATATTTTGCAAAAACGCGTAATCTGGAACTTTATGGCGGTTCTGTTTCCTTACCGTAATACATACCTTTTCGTATTCTGCTTCTGCTAGTGTCTGAAATGGGGCTGCAACATACTCTTCATGAATTGTTGTGTGTATAATATTTACATCAGCATTGACGGGATCTCCCGCCATGTAATGCTTGAGTCTTTGCCCATTCACAACTTGAGGTTTGGTGCCATCAAAATTGTTAATCTTAATTGCACCTGACCTGTAAACTTCTTCGATATGAAATGGCCCTTCCCATATGGAAAGTAATTTACCTGGAGAGAACCTGAAACGGGATCTAAACAATAAAACTTTATCACCAACATTAAATTCACGTTTCAAAATCCTTCTATCATGCCACTTCTTTACCTTTTCCTTGAACATTTTAGCACTCTCGTAAGCTTCACTTCTCCACTCATATAGAGAAGTCAAGTTCATGAGACGCTTTTATCCGGCCAACTTTGGTTCAACATTAAGCTCTCTAACAGCCCAGAAAGCTTTATGTTCTAATTCCAATGGCAAATGGCAAGCCTTGCCATAGACCATCTTATACGGGGACATGCCCATGGGGTTTTTGTAAGCAGTTCTATACGCCGACAGAGCATCTCCTAACTTCTTTGACCAGTCCTTTCTAGAACTGTCTTTTGCAAGATCTGCTTGATCTCTCTATTGGTGAGCTCAGCTTGCCCACTGGTTTGAGGATGGTACGATGAAGCAATTCTATGATTGACATCGTACTTGGCTAGAGTTTTTCTAAAAGCTCCATGTGTGAAGTGTGATCCTCCATCAGTCATGAGATACCTAGGTACACCAAACCTAGGGAAAATAACATCTTTGAGCATTTTCAAAGATATTTTGTGATCAACACTCTCAGTGGGGATTGCTTCAACCCACTTGGTAACATAATCAACAGCTACTAAGATGTGAGTATAGTTGTTTGAAGGAGGAAAAGGACCCATAAAATCAAAACCCCAGCAATCAAAAGACTCAATCACTAGTGAGTAATTCATAGGCATCTCATTCCTCCTACTAATATTACCAACTCTCTGACACTTATCACAAGATAAAACATAAATTCTAGCATCTTTAAAGAGAATAGGCCAATAAAAACCTGATTGGAGAACCTTATGTGCGGTCCTCTCACCGGCGTGATGTCCTCCATAGGGACAGTCGTGACATTGCTTGAGAATGTCCTTCTGCTCATGTTCCGGTATGCATCTTCTCACGATCCCGTCTGGATCTTCTTTGAAAAAATGAGGGTCATCCCAGAAGTAGTGCCTCAAATCATGGAAGAACTTCTTCCTTTGCTGAAATGTTAAACCTGGAGGCAAATAATTTGCAACGATAAATTAGCATAATCTGCAAACCAAGGATCAGAGAGAGATTGTACTTTTACAACGGCAAGTTGTTCGTCTGGAAAACTGTCGTTGACTGGGATGGGGTCATGCGGTATATCTTCCATCCTTGAAAGATTGTCCGCCACCAGATTGTCTGCTCCTTTTCTATCAACAACTTGTAAATAAAATTCTTGAAGAAGGAGTACCCACCTGATGAGTCTTGGTTTGGCATCCTTCTTCGCCATAAGGTACTTAAGATCAACATGGTCAGTATGTATAATAACTTTAGAATCAACAATATAAGGTCTAAACTTATCACAAGCAAAAACTACTGCTAAGAATTCCTTCTCGGTAGTAGCATAATTCTTTTGAGAACTATCAAGGGTCTTGCTAGCATAATGTATAACATTCAATTTCTTATCAACCCTTTGCCTAACACAGCTACAACAACAAAATTGCTAGCATCACACATAATTTCAAAGGGCAATTTCCAGTCAGGTGGTTGTACTATAGGAGCGGTTATCAAAGCTTTCTTAAGAACTTAGAAAGCCTCCTTACAATCTTCATCAAATACAAAAGGAACATCCTTCTGGAGAAGATTAGTGAGGGGTCTCGAGGTCTTAGAAAAGTCTTTGATAAATCTTCTATAGAAACCAACATGACCTAGAAAACTACTAATACCTTTAATGTCCCTTGGATAAGGCATCCTTTCAATAGCTTCAATCTTCGCTTTGTCCACTTCAATTCCCCTCTCGGAAATCTTGTGACCAAGCATGATCCCTTCGTTAACCATGAAGTGACATTTTTCCCAATTTAGAACTAAGTTTGTGTCCTCGCATCTCTGCAAAACTTTATTAATATTGTGGAGACAGTGGTCAAAGGAAGTTCCATAGACGGAGAAATCGTCCATGAAGACTTCCACAATATCCTCACAGAAACCATGAAAAATTGCAGACATACATCTCTGAAAAGTAGCAGGTGCATTGCATAAACCAAAAGGCATGCGCCTATAAGCATCAGTACCGTAAGGACACGTGAAGGTGGTCTTCTCTTGATCGGCGGTGTTAACATGAATTTGAGAGATGCCAGAGTACCCATCAAGATAGCAAAAGTGGGTGTTTTTAGACAACCTCTCTAGCATCTGATCAATAAAGGGAAGCGGGTAATGGTCCTTCCTGGTCGCTTTTTTCAACTTCCTGTAATCAATACACATTCTATATCCAATAACAACTCTTTGAGGTATTAGTTCATTTTTATCATTAGGAACAACAATCATACCCCCCCTTCTTAGGAACACAATTAACTGGACTTACCCACCTACTATCAGATATAGGATAGATGATACCTGCGGCTAGAAGCTTGAGAATCTCCGTCCTAACCACGTCCTTCATCTTTGGGTTCAACCGTCGTTGGTGATCAACAACTGGCTTAGCATCGGGCTCGAGATTGATAGTGTGTTGGCAAATCGATGGACTAATCCCCTTAAGGTCATCAAGGGTATAGCCCAAGGCACCATGGTGTCTGCGAAGTGTCTCCAATAATCGCTCTTCTTCAAATCCTGAAAGGTTAGCATTGATAATGACAGGATATATTTTCTTTTCATCTAAATAGGCATACTTGAGCGTATCGGGTAGTGGTTTGAGATCAAACACCGGGTCTTCTTTTGGTTGTGCTAGGATCCCCAAAGGCTCAACTGGAAGGTTGTGCTTCAGGATAGCAGTTTGTCTTTCGAGTATTTCGTCCAACTCATTTCTTTCCTGCCTATGCATGTCATTCTCGTGGTCTTCCATATATTGCTGCAAATGATCATTAGGAGGAATAGCAATAGAAGCAATATTTTCAATAAGTTTATCATCACTAGGTAAATCAGTACCACGAGGTTGCTTGGAAAATTTAGAAAAGTTAAATTCATATGGCTCAACATTGAATTCAACAGAGACTTTACCTTTTTTACAATCTATAACAGCACCACAAGTATTGAGGAAAGGTCTACCGAAGATAATAGGGAAAAAACTATCTTGCACTGAACCAAGTACAAGAAAGTCGGCAGGATACTTTACCTTTCCACAGAGGACTTCAACATCTCTCAAAATTCCAATGGGAGAGATAGTTTCTTTGTTAGATAGATAAATAGTAGCATCGATCTCTTCAAGTTCACAGGAGGAAATCTCACCCATGATCTCCTGATAGAGTGAATAAGGAATAGCGCTAGCACTGGATCCTAGATCGCAGAGCATGTAATAGTTGTGATCTCCTATCTTGACAGATACAACTGGTGTACCTGAAATTGGGCTCTTATTCTTGGCTGTGACGAGGTTAGTTGAAACGGCACAAAAATTTATCTTAGAATCTGAAATATCATTAGTGACTAAATCTTTAACCATCGCAACTTGAGGATCAACCTTAATCAGGTCCTCAGGTACGTTAGTTCTTCTCTCACTCTTATTCATTATGCCTGTCACAAAAGAGTGCTCCCTCATCCTTCTAGGAAAAGGGGGCTTTTCATAGAAAACTGCAGGCAAAATAGGGTCCGCAACATTTCTATCAACAGGTAATTCTTTAAAAGGTTTATGATACTGAGCCTTCTCTTCTTTCGAAGAGTCAATGTGAGAGTCAAAGTTCTTGCAAAAATCAATCATGAGATGGGAATCAAGACCAATCTTAGAACAAAAGGTATTAAAGTAATCAGTTTTCACATAGCTTTCAATGTAATCATGCTCATAATTTATAATGGGTTCAATACCTTTGTCGATTTCCCAGTCTTCAGTATTCTTCTGGATCCTTTCGATGAGATCCCACTTTTCTTCAACGCTTCTTGTTTGGAATACCCCGCTAGAGGAGGCATCCAACATCTCCTTATCTTCACGAGAGAGCCTGGCATAAAAATTTGTAATTATAATTTCTTTGGGGAGTTCATGAATAGGACATTTGAACATTAGGGATTTAAGTCTCCCCCAAGCTTGAGCAATGCTCTCTCCGTCGCGAGACCAAAAGTTGTAGATGTAATTCCTGTCTCGATGAATTTCATGAAGAGGGTAAAACTTTGTATAAAAGAGAGACATAAGCTCTTCCCAATTAAGTAGATGTGAGTTATCAATGAGCTTATACCAATCTGAAGCTTTACCTATAAGTGATACTGAGAATAATTTCTTCATGACGAACTCCAGTGACACACCTGCAAACTTAAATAATGAACATAGTTGTGATAAATATAGCAAGTGTTCACTTGGGTGTCTATCTCTTGCATAACGATTAGCTAAGACATGATCGATAATACCATATGGTATTTTGTAAGGCACAATTTCAGTAGGGGTAGGAGTGACCACCATAGTTGTGGGGCGTTTCCCCATAAACAACGATCCAAGAGTAGAGGTGTCCATAAGGACAAAAGCAGCAACAGCAAAACAAAAACAGAAATATAAATACTTCCTTACCAGCTTCACTTACTAATAGAGCTACGCTCCCCGACAACGGCGCCAGAAAACAGTACTTGATGACCCTCAACTACAGGGGATCGTTTGTAGCGTTTTTGATAAATAAGAGTGTCGAACCCAACGAGGAGCAGAAGGTATTGGTAAGTGACTTTGGTAAAGAAATAGCTGCAGGAACTGAAAGATAACTTTTTAGGGATTTTTCGGTATAAGCGACAAAAAGGTAAAAGCGAGCAAAGTAAAGAGCACTAAGGAGTAACAAGTGGCCCGATCCTTTTGTCAGAAGGATAGGCCTAGCAACTGAACTTATAAAGGCTAAAGCGTTCTTGAGGGCACACGGGAGAAATAGTCATGTGCTTTCTCCATATTCCACATCGGTAATATGTGCCGTATTGATAAGTGTTGAGTGGGTGGATCTATGCTAGTGCACCCTCTAGACTAAGATAAGTGCACTCTTATGATTAAACACCTTGAAAGAATCCGCAAATACAAGATAGTAATTAAGGCAAAATCCTAACCATAGCAATACGATCGATGATCCATTGTTCCCCTATGCAAAAGCGTGCGAACTGGGGTTCAGGTTCCTGTCACTCCAACAACCCACCGTAAGCATACTTTGTACACACTGTATTCCCCTAGGTCCTTAATAAGGCGAAGTGTTGAGTGTTCGACTCACACAACACCACTAGGAAAATAACAACACAACTTAAATATCAAACAATACATATTACTTCAACATCATATGGCTACTAACAACTAGACTTCTCCCATGTCCTCAAGAACTAAAGTAACTACTCACAAGACATAAAAGAGATCATGATCAAAGGGGATAAATATATGATAAACAATCTGGACACAATGATAATTCTCCAACAAAACTCAATAGCATTCATCACACGGTAATAATCAACACCGATAGACTAGAGAGGATAGATAGTACGGATTACAACACAAGATGAACTTGTGAGGTGAGATTGGATGGTGGTGGAGATGGTGCTGATGTTGGGGATGATGTTGATGATGATCTCGATGATGCCCGTGACGATGGTGATGACGATGGCGACGATCTGCCCTTCCAGGAGGTGTTCTCGCCGGCAGAATCTGCCCGCCGGAGATGTCTTTTCTTCTCTGTAGGTTTCTGCCATGGAGCGGCGGCGGAACTCCGGAAACTCTCCTCCTTTTAGGGTTTTTGATATGTGTGCGATATATATATGCCAAAGGGGGGAGCCGGGAGTGGCCCCAGGGGTCCAGGCGCCCTCCCGACGCTAGGGGTGGGGCCGCGCCGGGTGGCCGCCTGGGCACCCTGTGGCCCCCCTTTGACCCCTCTTCGGCGTGTCTTCGTTAATCTTCCGAAAAATGTCCTCCGTCAATTTTCAGGTAATTTGGAGGTATTTTTCTTCAGCAACTCAGCGTCCACTTTTTACCGCTGATTCTTGCGTCTGCTGCTTCGGCAACGGAAAGTTGCAAAGTATGTAAAATAAGCCAAAACAACATAAAAGCAGCATCATAACATGAAATATATAATTGAATAAGAAAGAATTACTATATAAAATAGTGATGCATTTTCGACGTATCATATGTGTTGTTTGATATTTAAGTTGTGGTGTTATTCTTCTAGTGGTCTTGTGTGAACGTCGACTACAGAACACTTCGCCTTTTTAAGGACCTAGGGGAATGCATTGTGTATAAAGTATGCTTATGGTGGGTTGCCGAAGTGACAGAAACATGAACCCTAGTTCGCACACTTTTGCATGAGGGATTGTTGGATCCTAAAGTTTATTGATATGGTTAGGCTTTGCCTTAATTACTCTCTTGTATTTGTGGATGCTTGCAAGAGGTTTAATCATAAGAGTGTACTTATCTTAGTCTAAAAAGTGCACTAGCATAGGTTCACCCACACAACACTTATCAACACAAAACATAGTACTAGACGGGATATGGCGAAAGCACATGACTATCTCTCCCGTGTGTCCTCAAGAACGTTTTAACTTTTATAAGTTTGATCCTTTGGCCTATCCTTTGTGTTCAAAAGGATTGGGCTACTTGCTGCACCTTAGCATAATTTACTTTATTTGCTTTTATCTCCTTATTACTTATACCAGAAAACCAATAAAAAGTTACCTTTCAGTACTTGCAGTCATTCCTAACTATAGATCACTTGTCAATACCTTATGCTCCTCCTTGGGTTCGACGCTCTTACTTATCGAAAAGGCTATGATAGATCCCCTAAACTTGTGGGTCATCAATCCCGATCTCGGAATCACGACGGCGATGGAACAACGGTGAATATCGCGTAACGGGGTCCTCCTCGATGGTTTCTAGAATGGGGTTAAAATATAGGTCAAAGGAGGGCACCAGGGGTGGCCCCACCTGGCCATGCGGCGTGGCCAGCCCTTGGCCGCGCCGTGTGGTTGCCTGGAAAAGGGGTGGGGCCCCTCTAGTTGCCCTTTGGGATTCTAGAGTCCTTCGATGAGTTGGAATTTCTGGGGGGGGTTTTTCGAGCACTTTGATTTTTCAGCTATTTTCTGCATTGCACGGACAAAAACAGATAGAAACTGGCACTGTGCACTAGGTTAATAGGTTAGTACCAAATATGTTGCAAATGATATGAAAGTGCATCTAAACATATAACAATGTCACCAAAAGAAGCATGCAACAAGCAAAAATTATAGATATGTTTGGGACGTATTAGGTGTGCCCTCTCCTCCCTGTATGTAAGGTGGAGGGGCAAGGGGAGAGGATCCACCACATCCAAGAAGAGGAGATCCCCTCCCCTCCACAAGTGGCATCTTTTCCCCATTTTTTTCCTCGCGCATGGCTCCTTGAAGAGCTACGTACTTGGAAGTTAACTCCACTACACCACATCATCGTGCTACTGGTTTTCCGATCCAGAAGGATCTACTTCCGCAATCTTTGCTGCATCGGAGACCGGGAGACGTTGTCGTACACCGTATGTGTGCGAGTGTATGGAGGTCTTGCCAGTTGTGGCAAGTGGATTTGTGTGAGGATCATCGCGACCTTGAGGTCGGCTATGTGCGTACGACTACATCATCCACGTTCTTCTCGAAACATTATCCCGCTTTCAGTCTACAAGGGTACGTCATTGAAACCTCCCCGTTACAACATTGCTCCTAGATAGATCTTGGGTATTAGCGTACGCTAGTTAGAAAAAAAATTGTTTTTTGGTGCGAACCCTTTCACCTATATGTTTAACCTTTTGTAAACAACAAAATAGGGAAATTGACAACCTTCCTGACTCGTTGGGGGCGAGAGTATTGGTATTTTGTGTGCAGATCCACGTCTTCTGTAAGCGCCAGAGCAGTAGACACCTCCTGGAAGACCTTCAAGTCCTACTGGAAACATCAACCTTGGTATCTTTTCCGAGGGAAATTGCCACTATCTACATCACCACCTTACACTTGGGGTTCCCAATGAGTATGTGTGATCTACACTATCAGAGACACACTCTCTCATGTCCGAATGGAACATGTGTCCTCCACTTCGGTATAGTTTCCGGTCCTCTTCGCAAAACTGCCTTGAGTACCATCAACCTCTTCTTCATCAACTTCTTCTAGTTCATCATCGTCGTCGTCATCCCTCCCCTTAGTCTCCGAATTTGCATCGCCTTGCACATCCATTCCCGGTTCAAAATCGTCAAGAGCCGCGCTCAAGTCCATCGCGGTTGCATCCAACATATCGAAATATGATTGAGTGCTACAAAAGCCATTTGAGAATCCTAGAAGAGATACAAAGAGCTGGATGAGTTCATCGGCCAAAGGAAAAAAAAGTTTTTTTACCCTGTAGGCATTTCAACGAACATGCCGCGGTCGCCACTCGAAACGACAGGATCCGACGATGGTAGCGTCGCGATGGGCCGTGGCCTTGCCATAGTCTTCTTGATATTTCTCATGGGACGATAACTCATTGGATGACATGGTTGCCCTGTTGCTTCTGTTTTGTGGCGGCGGACGAAGGAAGAGGGGCGGCGGCGGTAGGAACCACGAGGGGACGGGGATCGTCGATTGAGATGCTTCGTTATGTCGGTGGTCCATACCAACGGCTACGCACACCAATGAGGCAAGAAACGGGAGAGCGCCTGGTGGAATTGTGACAGCAGCGACGAGGGTGGGGGCCTTGGAAACGCGGAAGTTTCACTCTAGCCAACACGCAAATAGAGATATGAGCAGCAAACTGGAGAGGGAAAATGCAAGATATGCCCCCCGCGCGATGATTTTTAGCGCTTTCATTATGCAATACTTGTTCGTCCTGTTTTTTGTTCCGGTACCATATATCAGCGGTTATTTTGCGGATCAAACACTTTTAGCAGATCTAATAGAGTTGCTCTAAGAAGGTACTTGGTTCTAAAATGTAACACTAACGGTAATGGAAAAAAAATACGCCTAATAAAGAAAATGAAATGACAAAAACTCAACGTTATCTTATTTAAATATACAATTTTGGGAAAAACATCATCTAAACAAACAAAAAATATGTGCATGCAACTGCTAGTGGTCCTGCTACTATCGACAATGAATCATTGCTCTTTGCCACATATTGCCACCACACATCATCGCGCTGTCCTTCTAGACCATCGCCATGAATGGCTTGTCGGAGTCGTCAGGCAAACTTAGCAACACCGCCACGTAGAGCCGTACATGCAGATTTGCTGCTATGGCATCCCGCACGAACCTACCCCCTTGCCTCATGAAAGCAAGAAGGAACATGAGGGTTGCCTTGGTATCGACAATCATTTTCGAAGGGGAATGAGAGGTATCAGCCGTGAGTAGCTATGTAATTGGTTTACATAGAAACATATTACAACCCACGTGAATCAAGCATGAATTACGTCTCCAAGTTACAAGTAATTGGTTATAGACCAAAATTAACGAACTAAACACCTCCTAAACTTTACTTTTTTTAAACAGAACAATTTATTAAATTTTAAACATAGTTACATTGTCTGTTAGAATCGATACAATTCACTTAAAGGCTCCTCAAACCATTCACATCTCATACAAATTCTAGCTAAACTGGTCAGCTTATGAGCGGCCTTATTTGCTTCCCTACTACAGTGCTCAAATTTAGTGATAGGAAAATCACAAGCGATATAATAACAATAATCAAACACTGCGGTCGCTATCCCTGCAGATTTTTCCACCATTCTTCATAGTGCCAATGACTTCCAAATTGTTAAAATTGATAACAAGACGATTGCAAACTACTCTTTGCGCAAGTGATAGTCCAAATATAAGTGCCAAAGCTTCGGCAGTGAGAATGTCAGCAAACCCATTAATTTTGCAATTACCTCCGACAATGAATTTTCCACTAGCATCTCGAAGAACGGCATCAGCCAATCCCCTAAGAAAATCTTGATAAAAAGAAGCATCAACATTAAGTTTAACAAAACCCACCAAAAACCGGGTCCAAACCACTTCTTTAACACTAACATTAGGGGAAAGAGCGGTAACATAGTTAGCTACCAAGGCGCGAATCCCCATAGTAATCTGAGAAACATTTTGAGTATTCTTCTCATGGACTAGTTTATGTCTTTCCCACCATAGATACCAACATGAAATAGCAATCAACTCACATACATTATGAAGACTCCTGATCCGGCATATGAATTAAGAATTCAAGAACGACCTCGCTAGCATGATCAATTTCACAAGCTTTTTTAATCACCACATCCAGTTCCAACATTCTTCAAACTGCTTTAGCTTTTTTGCATTAGAACAAAATATGCTTTGTGTCCTCAAGGCCATTCGAACAAGAGGGGCACAAAGGTGATACTTTCACGTGTCTATTGGTAAGGGTAACACGACACGGAAGGGTGCCATGCAAAGTGCGCCAAATGAAGATAATGCAATTCATGAGGTTTGCAAGCATTCCAACCAAAGGACAAAAGACCATGCAAAGACTACATGCACGATGGCGAATCAACCTGTGGTTGAGTTGGCTAGGAGAGCAATGGTATCCTCGGCAATGTTCAAGATATAGTTTATCGTTAACTTATCGATCGAGCCCCGATAAGAGATAAATCGGCTTATCGGCCGATTTATCGGTTATATCGATCGATCATTTATCGGCAAAAAATTTAAACTCGTATTTTCGTAAGAGAAAAATATTTAATATATGCTATATTAACTATTACACACATGATAAATAAGTGTTCTAAGCATCCGAAATATTAGGGTACAAGTAATAATATTACACACACATGTAGGCATGGGGCGCACACACAAACATACTCTAGTATGCACTCCAGCCACACATGCACACACACACAAACACACTCTCCACTCTCCAGTATACACTCAAGTGGTCCAACCACAAATTCACACATACAAACACACTCCTGTGCACACTCCAGTACACACTTGGACTACATATATGATATATCAAATATGCCTTTAGGTTGTGCACACTCTAGTACACATGATACGTCCAAAACGTATCTATAATTTCTGCTTGCTTCATGCATCTTTTGTGTAATATTGCTATGATATTGATGCACTTCCATACACTTTTGATCATATTTGGACTAACCTATTAACTCAGTGCACCCCATTGCCAGTTTCTGTTTTCTGCTGTTTTTGTATTTCAGGTTTCCCCATTATTAAAAGTGCTCAGATAATTCCGGGAAAAAATATAAAAATCAGCGTTCCAAAAGCTTCCTTACGTCCGAAGGGGGTCCAGAGGGGCCCCACCTGGTGCCTAGGCGGCCAGTGGGCGTGGCCCAGGGCGCGACCGCGCCGGGAGGCCGCCTAGGCGACTGGTGGCCCCCCTGGTGTCCCCCTTTGGCTCCTATTTATTCTCCCATCGCGAAAAACCTGATTTCAGACCCCTTTTCTCCAGAAGCAATTCCGATCTCCGCCGCCATCGCCGACAACCTTCGGGGGACCAGAATTCCTGTGCCGGCACCCTGCCGGGACGGGGAAGTGCCCCCGGATTCATCTCCATCGACGTTGCTTCCTCCCTCCATGATGCGGGAGTAGTTCCTCCTCAGGGCTGAGGTTTTTACCAGTAGCTATGTGGTCTTCTCTCTCTCCCGTGATGTGATCTTGATTGTGATCATAGGCTATGTTAATCTAGGATGATCCCATGATTTTTCCCCTCCTTCTATGTATTGGATTGATGTACTCACTTGATATTATCTAATATAATCCCCGAGACCATGGTGACAGCGGTCTATTGGACATGGGTTAGAAGAATATTTTCATGAGTGATTTTCTCTTTTGTGTGTGGATTGAAGATTGAGAGTCTCTTGGTGCTTGTCTTTGACTATCCTTTAGATATGTTGTGGTGATTGTGGTACTCTCTTTGGATGGCCGTGGTGACATTGGGAAATCCATAGATGGGAACTACAAACTCTGAGGTGTGCTTTTTTAGCCCTACACAATTCTCTTCCTCTCTTGACCACAAAGGAATGACCTCCGAGTACGTCTCCATTGCATGTTTTATGAGGAATATCATGTGATTAGACTATGTTAATGTTGTTGGAAGTTGCCACTAGTGAAAGTATGAAGCCTAGGCCTTGTTTCCACCATTGTTATACCATTTGTGCTCACGTTTACCACTTGTTTGCTTGCTGCACTTTTTATTACAGATTTATATTACCTTGCTTTGCTACACCTATCACCCATATTTTACCATCTCTTCGTCGAACTAGTGCACCTATGCAACTCATAGTTGTATTAGGTGTGTTGGGGACACAAGAGACTTCTTGTATCTTAATTGCAGGGTTGATTGAGAGAGACCATCTTCAACCTCTACTTCCCTGAGTTCGATAAACCTTAGGTCATCCACTTGAGGGAAATTGATGTTGTCCTACAAACCTCTGCGCTTGGAGGCCCAACATAGTCTACAAGAATAGAAGCGTGCGTAGACATCAAGCTATTTCTGGCGCTGTTGCCGGGGAGGTGAGTGCTTGAAGGTATATCTTTATATCTTGCAATTAATTCTTTTTGTTTCTTGTTTTTATTTTCACTAGTTAGGCTTTATGGAAAACAACAACAAAATTATGAGAGAGCTTTATGATCTATATCTTGAGTTAGGACATGAAGTGTTTGAGGAGGAGATCAAAAATCCTATGGAGCTTTATTATTTGCACAACACTCATGATAGTAGTAATGTTATTTGCATGTCTACTATATACTTTTGATGCTAATGATATGCAAAGCTATAAGCTTGGGGATGCTACGTTTGATGAAGATGATCTTTTTAGCCCCCCAAATTTTGATGAGGAAATTTATTTTGATGATACTTTGCCTCCTATCTATGATGATTATTGTGATGACACTTAAGCTATAAAGAATAAATGTTTGCAAGTGTATCATGATAAGAATGATTCATGTGATAGTTATTTTCTTGAGTTTGCTCCCACTATTACCAATGAGAAGGATTTTTCTTATGTGGAGAGTAATAAATTTTCTATGCTTGTGGATCATGATAAGAATTTTTTTACGTGATACTTATATTGTTGAGTTTATTCATGATCCCACTGAAAATTATTATGAGAAGGGAACACATGCTTATAGATATTTCAATAATATCAATTTCCCTCTCTTTATGTTGAAGGTTTTGAAGCTGCACTTGTTTTGCCTTCCTATGCTTATTGCTTTGTGCTTCAATGAATTATTCTATTGCAATATTCCTATGCATAGGAAGCATGTTAGGCTTAAATATGTTTGGTATTTTCTTCTTGATGCTCTCTTTTGTTCTTCAACACTTATTCCTACGAGAGCATCATTAAAATCTTAAGCCTATCTTTATGGCTATAAAGAGAGAGCTCTAGGGAGACAACCCTTGTTATCTTTACTTTGAGTTTTTACTTTCTATTTTTAGTTGTCTTGATGATTGTTACTACTGTAGCGACATCATTGTATCTTTATTTTCAAGCTTTGTGCCAAGTTATAGCCTCATATGACAAGGGAAGTGAAAGTTGTGACATGTTGTCCATAAAACAGATTCTGTCCTCGTGACGGGGAAAATCAGATCAAATCACCAATTCATCATTTTGAGCTGATTTTTTACACAGCGTGCTCTATACAATCACAGAACTTTCGTATGTTCTGAGTTTTTTGATTTGAGTTGCAAAAGTACCCCTAAAGAATTCTTTACTACCTGTTGTTCTATTTTTCATATATTCTACCACGTTTTGTCTCTCCTCACTTTTGCAAACCTTAAGCTTGCTTTTTCTTTGCAAAAACCTTTTGGCAATCTTGAGAAACAGTAGATCTTAAAGAATATATTTATATCCAGTGGGGAAAATTATTTATTAAGGGTATTAACCTCTCTAATCAGCTTATGATGAGTTATGTATGAAGGGAGTTTTCAAGTGTGCGATGGAAGATGATGAAAGAAGATTCGGGAGTGTCAAGCGCTCAAGCTTGGGGATGCCCCCATTCATCCCCAAGAAATATTCAAGGAGACTCAAGCGTCTAAGCTTGGGGATGCCCCCGTGCATCCCCTTCTCCATCAACAATTATCAGTTCGTCTCTCGTCTCACTATATTTTTATCACTTCATGCATTATGTGCTATGCTTGGAGCGTCTCGCTCTTAGGTTTTGTTTTTAGTTTTCTTTAGATTTGATTGCTGTTCATAACAAGTTAGAACCCATATTTCTTTGTGTGGGAGAGAAACACGCTCCACTTTCAAAATCTAGAACACAACATAGGACTTTTCATGCTTATCTTTGTTGCGTGTGTTCTTTATCTTTTTCGTAGCTACTGCCATGTTTTGCTCTTAGCTTTCATGCTTATCTTTTTAAAGAGATTTTGTTTAGGTTGTTTCTAGAACTCTCTTCAGTTTTCTTGTTTATCTTGTTTAGAGAGTTTGCCTGTTGCACTGAGTTGTGTGTCTTGACTTGGAGTAGGTAATTGAGGTTGCTATTCTTTTGTAGTAGTAACTTGCAATAGTTTTGAGGTATTGTTTTGAGTAATGTTTGGACTTTTGGTGTCAAGAGCTTTAGCCTATTAGTGATAGATGTCGTATTTCTGGAAATCCGTGTTTATTTTCAAAACTTACAAAACTAGTTGAGAACTTTATCTACTAGAAGGAACACTACTCTTCTGAGGGGTCGAATATTAGAGTACACTCACGTACCATGAGTCGAGGATGCGCAAGGATAACCAAACCCCCATACACTCCTCCTCGGGGTACTTGTCTCTTTGTGAAACCTCCGTATTAGATTGAGAGTTACCGATAATAAGTGCATGAGTACTTCGGACTAATGTAAGTATTCGAAAGTTGACACTTCCACCTTCCCATATTTTTCTAGCCTTTCCTGTGCCGTGCATTGCTTTCTTCTCACTCCGAGAGTTGGCGTCCACATTCGCCGGTACATCCAAACCCTTGGCACGATACGCTCTGTCATCATAAACCTACTTATATCCTTCCTCAAAACAGCCACCATAGCTACCTATCAAGGCATTTCCATAGCCTTTCTGAGATACATTGCCATGCAACATCCATCTTCTCATGACTTGATCTTCATGTCATACATGCTACTTGCTTGATCGATGAGCCGCATGCTAGTTGGGCCTTGCCCTAATCATTGCTACATGACGCGCTAGTATCATTGCATATCCTGCTACACTGGCAGAGGCATACATTTGCATACATCATGATAGTTACATCTTCTTTATGATTTGAGTACTTTTGTAAAGTGTGAAAGATCTTCTATACTTCTTGTAATATATAGAATGTTGCCCCTAAAGTGAGGAAAAGATCCCAAAGAGGACAAATTAAAAGGTCCCAAAGAGGACAAATGAGAGAAATAGAAAGAGCCATTGAGGCCGCCAAAAAATACAAAAAATAGAAAAAACAGAAATAAGAAATAAAAAGAGAGAAGGGGACACACTACTATTCCTTTTTAGAGATCCACACTCGTACTCCTTCTTATTCTTGTACTCCATAGATATTATCATTGATAAGGTGAGGATATTCTCACTCCTCGTTGGTTACCCCAAGTGGAAGGTGAGATGTAGCGTAGCAGCAAATTTCCCTCGGTGAAGATACCAAGGTTATCGAACCAGTAGGACTCCAAGAGATACAAGTACGTGACAACGGCACCAGAAATTAGGCGGTTGTCGTGGACCTGCACACAGCAACAAATAACTTTGCTCCCAACGAGTACAGAGGAGTTGTCAATTTCTCCGGCCTTGTTGTTTACAAAGGATCAACGCAAGAGATAATAATGGTGGTAACTGAAAGTAAAGACTGAAAGTAAACTAAAGGTGTAAACCATGATATGAAGATGGACCGGGGTCCTGTGATTTTCACTAGTGATGTCTCTCTCCCAAAATACGATAAAAATGCTAGCGAGGTAAACAAATCACAGTTGGGCAATTTAAAGGATTATGAAGGCACCGCAATGCTAACTATGCTGCAAAGAAAGGAAGGGCTCAAAAGAAATGGGCAGTACGCCAAGGTAAGTAGACCAAAATCCATATGCATCTACTACGAATCATCCACCTTGAGATATCTATCCAGAACATCTTGCTGGTATTAAGTTGCGAATCCCACCCAAAGTGTAAATCCAAAGCAACAAACAACTGCATTAAAAGAACTTTGCGTAAAGTAAACAATCCTTGCATCCGCGGATACAAGCACCGTTGTTTTATCCCTGGTGGCAATATCACATCCTCTAGTCTCATGTTTCTGTCACTCAAGCTAGACATCAAGGGGCTGAACCCACAATTAAGCATAACGCTCCCTTTTGGAGTTGCAACAAATCACTTGGCCAAAGTAAAATACGGCAAAGGAGAACATGCAAGAATTTACTCAAGAACAAAATATAAAAGAGAAGAACCAAATATATTACTCATCACAATCTGAACATAGTCTCATAATCCATCAGATCCCAACAAAATCAGCATAGCAACGGCAGAAAATTACAAAGGTGCCTCGATCATTTGAGGCATCTCACGAGGTCTAGAAAGTGGAGGCACAAAGACGGGAGAGATAGATCACATAGCTACTGGTCACAGACCCATGATCCAAGGGAAACTACTCACGGTACATACGGGAGACGTCCATGGCTATGGATGGTCTCCCGGAGGGGGTAGCTTCTCCCGGCAGGGTGCCAGAGCAGCTTCTCCAGGCAACCCCGATCTTGAAATGGCGGCGGCGGCGGTACAGAGGCGAGTTCGCGAAAAAGAGATCTGTCTTTAGGGTTTCCGTCACGGGGGTAAATATGGGCGAAGGGGGCACCGAGAGGGGCCACAGGGCAGCCAGGAGGCCCCCTGGCGCGGCCTAGGGTGGGACCGCGCCAGGGACCCTTCTGGAGTCCCTGTGGTGACCCCTCCTTCCCTCCTTTGGTGTTTCCGGAAGCTTCCGTGTCGCTGATTTTTTATCTGATTTTTCCGGATTTTTTGGAGCACTTTTAATGGCCGGAAAACCTGAAATACAAAAACAGCAGAAAACAGCAACTGGCAGTTGGGTGCACTGGGTTAATAGATTAGTCCAAATATGCTCAAAAGTGTATGAAAGTTCAAGCAAAACATGGCAAAGTCACACAAAACATGCATGGAGCAAGCAGAAATTATAGATACGTTTGGGACGTATCAACATCCCCAAGCTTAATTCCTGCTCGTCCTCGAGTAGGTAAATGATAACAAGCATAATTTCTGTGGTGACATGCCACACAACCATATAAGGACTTTTAAGTAAAGCAATCAAAGCATGCAATTCAATTCAAGTCTTAACAAGCAAGAGTCTATATTAGCATTGACACAAACAACAAAAGAACAAAAAGGTGCAAGAGCTCTCGCTGTCTGTGACTCGAATGTCTCCAGATGGTGTTTGCGTGCAAGCAGGGTACTGGTAAAAAGAGAGAAAAAAGGTTGTTGAGAACAACTATCTACTAAAGTTTCACACTTAGTCTCCTTTGGATTCTTATCTTGACTCCTCCCAGACCACTAGCCAGGTACAAGTCAAGCTGATCCACTCCCTTTCGATATTTTGAGCACTCATGCAATGGATGAGCGTGACCAAGAAAGTTGACACCTAAAAGGTGAAACAGAAAGAAGGTGGAGGAGGAAGACAAAAAGGTGTGAAAGGCTCACATCAATGAGGACAATCATAGGCGAGAGAAGGCCATATGATAGATATGATGTGAGGAGTAGGGATTGCCATGCAACGGATGCACATGTGAGCTAAAAGCTCTCCAATGGAACTAGTGGGGGTGCATCTAACTTGCTTGCTCAAGAAGACCTAGAGCTCGTTTGAGGAGGCTCATCATTGGAATATACAAGCCAAGTTCTATAGTGTGAAGGTCCCACATAGCTATATGCATGATGATGATCTCTATGGAGTACAAGGGATAGAGGATGAAGTACTAGTGTGGATCTCTCAAAAGGAATAGTAGTGTGCCTCTTCTCTCTTTTTTTTTCTTTTTTTCTTTTTTCTATTTTTTTGTATTTTTTTGGTGGCCTCAATGGCTCTTTCTATTTAACTCTCATTTGTCCTCTTTGGAATCTTTTGATTTTGTCCTCTTTGGGATCTTTTCCTCACTTTAGGGGCAACACTCTATATTTTACAAGAATATAGGAGATCTTTCACACTTTACAAAGGTACTCACATAAAGAAGATATAACTATCATGATGCAAAGGTATGACATGAGGATCAAGTCATGAGAAGATGGATGTTGCATGGCAATGTATCTCGGAAAGGCTATGGAAATGCCTTGTAGGTAGGTATGGTGGCTGTTTTGAGGAAAGATATAAGGAGGTTTATGATGACAGAGCGTATCGTGCCAAGGGTTTGGATGCACCGGCGAACTATGCGCCAGCTATCAAGGTGAGAAAGGGCAATGCACGGTACCGAAGAGACTAGAAAAAGTATAGGTGGGTGGAAGTGTCAACTTTCGAATACTCACATTAGTCTGAAGAACTCATGCACTTATTATCGGTAACTCACAATCTAATCAGGAGGTTCACAAAGAGACAAGTACCCCGAGGAGGAGTGTATGGGGGTTTGGTTATCCTTATGCATCCTCGACTCATGGTACGTGAGTGTTCTCTAACATTCGAACCCTCCAGAGGTTAGTGATCCATCTAGTAGCTAGAGTTCTCAATGGGGGGTTTTGGTTTTTGAAAAACACACGATTTCCCAAAATATGACATCTATCACTAATAGGCTCGAGCTCTTGACACCAAAAGTTCAAACATTACTCTAGTCAACACCTCAAAACTATTGCAAGTTACTACTACAAAGAGAATAGCAACTTCAACTACCTACTCCTAATCAAGACACAAAACTCAGTGCAATAGGCAAACTCTCTAACAAGATAAAACATGCAACCAATAGAAAGTTCAATCTAAAACAAAAGAAAATCTCTAGAAAAACTAAAGCACTACAACTAAACAAAGCAGCAGCTAAGAAAAAGAAAAAGAACAACTCACAGCTAAAAGAATAAGCATGCAAATCCTATGAAGAGTTCTAGTTCAAGCGGAGTGTGTAATTCTCCCAAACAAAATAGTAAGCTGGGATCTAACTTGTTACTATAGCAAACAAAGAAAAAACAAACCTAGAAAAGTAAAGAGCGAGACGCTCCAAGTATAGCACATAACGCATGAAGTGATAAAAATATAGTGCAACGAGGGATGAACGGATAATTGTTAATGAAGAAGGGGATGCACGGGGCATCCACAAGCTTAGACGCTTGAGTCTCCTTGGATATTTATTGGGGGTGCACATGGGCATCCCCAATCTTGAGCGTTTGACACTCCGGATCTTCTTTCATCATCTTCCATCGCACACTTGAAAACTCCCTTCATACATAACTCATTGTAGACTGATTAGATAGGTTAGTACCCATAATAAAATAATTTTTCCTTTGCTGGAAATAAAGATAAACTTGAAGAGCTGCTGTTTCTCAAGATTTCCAAAAAGTTTTTACAAAGAAAAAGCAAGCTTAAGGTTTGCAAAAGTAGAGAGAGACAAAACGTGGCAGAATTTGTGAAAAATAGAACAGCAGATAGAAACGAATTTTTTAGGGGTACTTATGCAACCCAAATCAAAAAACACACAACATACGCAAGTTTCATAATTGTATAGAGCACGCTGTGTACAAATTTCAGCTCAAAAAGATGAACCAGGATTTTTCTCTGATTTTCCTAGTCACGAGGACAGAATCTGTTTTCTGGACAGCATGTCACAACTTTCACTTCCCTTGTCGTATGAGGCTATAAAAGGCACAAAGCTTAAAAAGTAAAGATACAATGATGTTGCTACAGTAGTAACAATCATCAAGACCACTAAGAACAGAAGAAAATCAAAAAGAAAAACCTAATTCGTTGCGGGCTGCCTCCCGAAAGCGTTTTTTTAAAGCCATTAGCTAGGCTTAAAGCAAAAGATCAAGTCTTTTCAAGAGAATAACTAGCCCGTGTGACGGACTTAAAATGTAACTTAATCTTTTTCCTAGGGAAATGTTCCATCCCTTTCTTGAGAGGGAATTGGAATTTGATATTCCCCTCTTTCATGTCAATAACAGCACCAACTGTGCGAAGAAAAGGACGTCCCAAAATAATTGGACAAGAAGGTTCACATTCAATGTCCATAATAGTAAAATCAACGGGAACATAATTGTCATTGACAATGATAAGAACATCGTCGATCTTCCCCAAAGGTTTCTTTACGGAAGAATCAACAAGACAAACACCAAAAGAACAAGGATCAAAAGGTTTCAATTCAAGCATATCATACATTCTTTTGGGCATAACAGAGGTACTTGCTCCAACATCACAAAGAGCATAACAAGAAAAGTTATTCAATTTTATTTTTATCATAGGATCCCAACCATCTTCTACCTTCCTAGGTATGGGGGCTTCTAATCTAAGCTTCTCCTCCCTAACTTTGATTAGAGCATTAGTGATATGCTCTGTGAAGGCAAGATTAAGTGTGCTAGTGTGGGGGTCTCTAGACATCTTGTGTAGGAAACCAATAACTTCAGGTAAAGTGCAGTTGTCAAAGTCTAGGTCACTACTATCTATCAAGGAGGTAGTGATGTCATTTAGGCTCACTTGTTTGAAATCCTCTATGTTCATAGAGGTTTCTTCATTTATGGTTGAGGTGGTAGCATCACCATTGATAGGTCCGGTGGGACTAGGGGTGTGATGGGTGCTAACTGTTTGGACATCCTCAACTACTTGGATAGTGGCTACTGTGTGGTAGGTAGGAAGGCTCTTAATTCTCTCTTCTTCCTCCTTTTCTCTAGCCCATCTCTCTTTAAGTTTAGCCATCATCCTAATATTTTCATTGATTTGTAACTGGATAGCATTAATAGGAGTGACCTTACTCTCCTCAAGGGGAGAGGTTCTAATTTTTAACATCTCAATATCAAGGGCTAAGTTATCTACCTTCAAACAAAGATTATCTAATTTAGCTAGTTTTTCTTCCACATTCTTGTTGCAGGCTTTTTGGGTAGTGATAAAGTCTCTAATCATGCTCTCTAGTTCAGAGGTGGAGTTTTTGGTGCTAGGATAAGTGTTGTTGTTCCCATAGTTCTTGGATGGGAAAGGCCTAGGATTGTTGCTACCAAAGTTACTCCTATAAGTATTATTGTTGAAGTTGTTTCTAGAGATAAAGTTCACATCTATTTGTTCTTGAGCAACCAAAGAATTTAAAGAAACATCTTGAGGATCAATAGGAGCTTGCTTGGTAAGTAGAGACATGATAAGGTCAACCTTTTCATTTAAAGAGGAGATTTCCTCGACAGAATTTACCTTCTTACCAGTTGGAGATCTTTTGGTGTGCCACTGAGAGTAGTTCAGCATCATCTCATCAAGTAGCTTTGTGGCAGCACCAAGTGTGGTTGACATAAAAGTTCCTCCCGCGGCCGAATCTAACAGGTTTCGCGAGGTAAAGTTCAAGCCTGCATAAAAATTCTGGATAACCATCCTGGTAGTCAGTCCATGTGTGGGGCAGTTCTTGACAAGCGTCTTCATACGTTCCCATGCCTGGGCAACGTGTTCATTATCCAATTGCCTGAAATTCATAATGTTACTCCTCAATTGAATAATTTTAGCAGGGGGATAGTACTTCTCGATAAAAGCATCCTTGCACTTATCCCAAGAATCTATGCTACTCTTAGGCAAGGATTGAAACCATATTTTAGCTTCATCCCTCAAGGAGAAAGGAAAAAGCTTAAGCTTAACAATTTCACCATCTACTTCTTTGTACTTTTGCATATCACAAAGCTTGATAAAATTACTTAAGTGCAAAGCAGCATCATCTCTAGCACCAGAGAATTGATCTTTCATAACAAGGTTCAGTAAAGCAGGTTTAATCTCATAATAAGGTGCTGAAGTAGTAGGTGGAGCAATAGGAGTGCAGATAAAGTCACTTTTGTTGTGACTAGTGAAGTCACACAACTTGGTGTTTTCATTGGAACCCATAGTAGCAGCAGGTATTTTTGGTATTTTTTTATAAAGGACACAAAAGTAAAAACTGAAAGGTAAACTAACAAGACTAAAAAGCAAAGATAAAAGATAGTGTGCAACTCCCCTATCTTGTAGACTGGAGTCCCCGGCAACGGCGCTAGAAATTGGCTTGATACGGTGAGGATAGTTCTCACTCCTCGCTGGTTACCCCAAGTGGAAGGTGAGATGTAGCGTAGCAGCAAATTTCCCTCGGTGAAGATACCAAGGTTATCAAACCAGTAGGACTCCAAGAGATACAAGTAGGTGACAACGGCGCCAAAAACTAGGCGGTTGTCGTGGACCTGCACACAGCAACAAATAACTTTGCTCCCAACGAGTACAGAGGAGTTGTCAATTCCTCCGGCCTTGTTGTTTACAAAGGATCAACGCAAGAGATAATAATGGTGGTAACTGAAAGTAAAGACTGAAAGTAAATTGAAGGTGTAAACAATGATATGAGGATGGACCGGGGTCCCGTGATTTTCACTAGTGATGTCTCTCTCCCAAAAGACGATAAAAATGCTAACGAGGTAAACAAATCAGAGTTGGGAAATTGACAGGATTATGAAGGCACCGCAATGCTAAATATGCTGCAAAGAAAGGAAGGGCTCAAAAGCATTGGGAAGTACGCCAAGGTAAGTAGACCGAAATCCATCTGCATCTACTATGAATCATCCACCTTGAGATATCTATCCAGAACATCTCGCTGGTATTAAGTTGTGAATCCCACCCAAAGTGTAAATCCAAAGAAACAGACAACTGCATTAAAAGAACTTTGCGTAAAGTGAACAATCCTTGCATCCGTGGATACAAGCACCGTTGTTTTATCCCTGGTGGCAACAACACATCCCCTAGTCTCATGTTTCTGTCACTCAAGCTAGACATCAAGGGGTTGAACCCACAATCAAGCATAACGCTCTGACGGGGATCAACCCCGGCAAATCCCATCGTCAGGGACCCTGGGTTAGTCATGAGAGGCACAGGTTGGACGATAGCTCGTTGGCAAACAGGGAGGCACGCTCCTGCTCGATATTATTGATGGGGGAGATGCGATTACAGTGGATGCCAAGGCTGGAGCGCTCAAGGCTAGGGTTACAGGTCATATTGGTTGCCTTTGGTGTCTCCCCTCCTAGCCCTTATATACTGGGCTAGGTCTCGGGGAGTTCATCTACGTTTACAGGTAAGCTTTCCTAACCCTAGCTTGCTCCGTACGGCAGGTTTTCGCACCTTCCTTGTGAGTCGCAGACTCCTACGTCGGTGCCAGTTAGCAGGCCGAGGATGTATCTGCATGGGCCTTCTCTCTTCAGGGACACCGGGTAGGCCTATCTGTAGGAGTCGTGGGGTCACCCCCTCGTCAGTAGCCCCCGAGTGCCTGGGGACTCGAAGAGTCGCGCAGGGACTCGAGTACATTCTTTTGTCGGTTATTGGTATGTGCGGTACATCCGCGGGTCGCTGGTAGTCTGGTGGCCATGACAAAACCTATTTCGAGGGATGCTAAGCTGAAAGGGCCCAAGGAGTCGACTGATCGAGCCTTGGTGAATTGCACTAGGGCAAATACCGCAGTAGCTGATACGTCCAAAAAGCCCCTCTCGGTGCCTGGTGGCCCCTCTCGGTGCCCCCTTTCGCCTATATAACCCCCTGGGGGTAGAAACCCCTAAACAGGAGCTGCTTTCGCGAGACGCCGCCGCCACGGTGCGGAAACCTACAGAGGAGAAAACCAATCTCCGGCGGAGAGATTCCGCCGGGGAGATCACCTCCCGGAAGGGGAGATCGTCGCCATCATCATCATCATCGTCACGGGCATCATCGAGATCATCATCAACATCATCCCCAACATCAGCACCATCTCCATCTACATCCAATCTCATCTCACAATTGCAACTTGTGTTGTAATCCGTACTATCTATCCCCTCTACTCTGTTGGTGTTGATTACTACTTTGTGGTGAATGCTATTGAGTTTTGTTGGAGAAATATTATTGTGTCCAGATTATTCATCACCTATTTATCACCTCTGATCATGATCTCTTTTATGTCTTGTGAGTAGTTACTTTAGTTCTTGAGAACATGGGAGCAGTCTAGTTGTTAGTAGTCATATGATGTTGAAGTATTATGTGTTGTGTGATACTTAAGTTGTGTTGTTATTTCTCTAGTGGTGTTATGTGAGTCGAACACATAACACTTCACCTTTAATGGTCCTAGAGGGAAACATTGTGCACAAAGGATGCTTATGGTGGGTTGCCGGAGTGACAGAAACCTGAACCCCAGTTCGCAGACTTTCGCACAAGGGAGTTATGGATCCTTGATCGTAATGATGTGGTTAGGCTTATGCCTTAATTACTACCTTGTATTTGCGGATGCTTGCAAGGTGTGTAATCATAAGAGTACACTTATCTTAGTCTAGAAGGTGTACTAGCATTGATCCACCCACCGATACTTATCACACAATACATATTACTTGGCAGAGTATGGTGAAAGTGACTAGACTATCTCTCCCGTGTTTTCTCGAGAACGCTTTAGCCTTTATAAGTTCAGTTCCTAGGCTTATCCTTGTAAAAGGATTGGGCCACTTGCTACTCCTCAGTTACCCTGTTTACTTTGCCCGTCTTTTACTTTTCTGTTGCTTAAACCAAAACCCCCTAAATATTTACCTTTGAGTGTTTGCAGTCTTTCCTTATCCAGTGTCACTTATCAACACCTTCTGCTCCTCGTTGGGATCGACATCCTTATTTATCGAAAAGCTACAATTGATCCCCTAGACTTGTGGGGGTTGGCGCGGTTAACAGGGAAGGCAACCCAACTAAACCTATTAACTTCTCCGCCATCAACGAGCTTTTCTGGCGCCGTTGCCGGGGAGTGTAGCGCTATTGGTAAGTGAAGCCGGTAAGGAAACTTTTATTTTCTGTTGTTACTTTCAGTCCTTATGGACTCTTCTGCTGTTGGTTCGTTGCTGGTAAGGAGCCGCCCCACGACTGTGGTGGTCACTCCTACCCCTACTGAAATTGTGCCCTATAAAATACCATCTGGTATTGTTGATTATGTCTTGGCTAATCGTTATACAGGAGAAGGACATCCGGGAGAACACCTGCTATATCTATCACAATTATGTTCTTTATTTAAGCTTGCAGGTGTGATGATGGAGTTCGTCATGAAGAAACTATTCTCCATATCGCTCAAAGATAAAGCTTCAGATTGGTATAAGCTACTCGATAACTCTGATTCGCTTGAATGGCCAAAGCTTATGTCTCTCTTTTATGCAAAGTTTTATCCTCTTCGTGAAATTCACCAAGACAGGAATTACATCTACAACTTTTGGTCTCGCGACGGAGAGAGCATCGCTCAAGCTTGGGGGAGACTGAAGTCCCTGATGCTCAAATGCCCAAACCATGAGCTCCCCAAGGAAATTATACTTACAAATTTTTATGCCAGGCTTTCTCGTCAGGACAAGGAGATGTTGGATGCCTCCTCTAGTGGGGTATTCCAGACCAGAAGTATGGAAGAAAAATGGGATCTTATAGAAAGGATCCAGAAGAATACTGAAGACTGGGAAATTGATAAAGGTATTGAACCCGCTATAAACTATGAGCATAGCTACATTGAGAGTTATGTAAAGACTGATTACTTTAATACCTTTTGCTCTAAAATTGGTCTTGATTCCCAGCTAATGGTTGACTTTTGCAAAGACTTTGCTTCTCATATTGATTCTTCCAGGACGAAGGAGAGTCAACATCATAAACCTTTCAAGGATTCAACCATTGAGATTAATGTTACTGATCCTGTTTTACCTGCAGTTGTGTATGAACAGCCTCCTTATCCCTCCAGGATAAAGGAGCACTCTTTTGTTACAGGTATTTTAAATAAAAATGGAAGGACCACTGACAAACCTGAGGACACGATCAAGGTCCAGCCTCAAGTTGCAATGGTCAAGGATCTGGTAACAAGTGATATTGAAGGTTCCACTATTAGTTTTTGTGCTGTTGCCACTAACATTGTCACAGCCAGGAGCAAAGGCCCAATTTCAGGTACACCTGTTGTATCTGTCAAGATAGGAGATCATAATTACTATGGGCTATGTGATTTGGGATCCAGCGTCAGCGCTATCCCCTTCACACTTTATCAAGAGATCATGCACGAGATTCAGCCGTGTGAGATCGAGGACATAGATGTCACCATCCATCTTGCAAATAAACAAACAATCTCTCCAGTTGGGATTGTAAGAGATGTTGAAGTACTCTGCGGGAAGGTAAAATATCCTACAGACTTTCTTGTACTTGGTTCAGTGCAAGATAGTTTTTGCCCTATTATCTTTGGTAGGCCCTTCCTCAGCACTTGTGGAGCTATAATAGATTGCAAGAAAGGTAAAAAATTTGTTGAATTCAACGGTGAGCCGTATGAATTCAATTTCTCTAAGTTTTCTAAGCAGCCTCGTGGTACTGACTTGTCAAGTAATGACAAAATTATTGAAGAAATTGCTTCCATTGCTATTCCTCCTAGCGATACTTTGCAGCAATTTATGGAGGACCATGAGAATGATATACATATGCAGGAAAGGAATGAACTAGAAGACATATTTTTAAGACAACCTGCTATCCTGAAGCACAACCTACCGGTTGAACCTTTAGGAATCCTCTCGCAACCGAAATAAGACCCGGTGTTCGACCTAAAACCACTACCCGATACGCTCAAGTATGCTTATTTAGATGAAAAGAAAGTATATCTTGTTATTATCAATTCTAACCTTTCAGGGTATGAAGAAGAGCGATTATTGGAGACACTTCGCAGACACCGAGGTGCTATTGGCTATACTCTTGATGATCTCAAGGGTATTAGTCCATCCATTTGCCAACATACTATCAATCTCGAGCCCGATGCTAAACCGGTTGTTGATCACCAACGACGGTTGAACCCAACGATGAAGGACGTGGTTAGGACAGAGGTTCTCAAACTTCTAGCCGCAGGTATCATCTATCCTATAGCTGATAGTAAGTGGGTAAGTCCCGTTCATTGTGTTCCAAAAAAGGGAGGTATGACTGTTGTCCCTAATGATAAAAATGAACTAATACCTCAGAGGACCATTATTGGATATAGAATGTGTATTGATTTCAGGAAGTTAAACAAGGCCACCCGGAAGGACCATTATCCTTTGCCCTTTATTGATCAGATGCTCGAGCGGTTGTCTAAAAGCACCCACTTCTGCTATCTTGATGGGTATTCTGGCTTCTCCTAGATTCACGTTAACACCGCGGATCAAGAGAAGACCACTTTCACGTGTCCCTACGGTACTTATGCTTATAGGCGTATGCCTTTTGGTTTATGTAATGCACCTGCTACTTTTCAGAGGTGTATGTCTGCAATATTTCATGGTTTCTGTGAGGAGATTGTAGAAGTTTTCATGGACGACTTTTCCGTCTATGGAAGCTCCTTTGACCACTGTCTCCACAATCTTAATAAAGTTTTGCAGAGATGTGAAGAAAAAATTTTGGTGCTCAACTGGGAGAAGTGCCATTTCATGGTTAACGAAGGGATAGTTCTTGGACACAAGATTTCCGCAAGGGGAATTGAAGTGGACAACGCAAAAATTGAAGCTATTGAAAGGATGCCCTATCCAAGGGACATCAAAGGTATTCGTAGTTTTCTAGGTCATGCTGGTTTCTATAGAAGATTTATTAAGGACTTTTCTAAGACCTCGAAACCCCTCACCAATCTTCTCCAGAAGGATGTTCCTTTTGTATTTGACGAAGATTGTAAGGAAGCTTTTGAAGTTCTTAAGAAAGCCTTGATAATCGCTCCTATAGTACAACCACCTGACTGGAATTTGCCCTTTGAAATTATGTGTGATGCTAGTGATTTTGCTGTTGGAGCTGTTTTAGGACAAAGGGTTGACAAGAAGCTGAATGTCATCCACTATGCCAGCAAAACACTTGATAGTGATCAAAAGAATTATGCTACTACCGAGAAGGAATTCTTGGCAGTGGTGTTTGCTTGTGATAAGTTTAGGCAGTATATTGTTGATTCTAAAGTTATTATTCATACTTATCATGCTGCCATTAAGTATCTTATGCAGAAAAAGGATGCCAAACCAAGACTCATTAGGTGGGTACTCCTTCTTCAAGAATTTGATTTGCAGATTGTCGATAGAAAAGGAGAAGACAACCCGGTGGCGGATAATCTTTCAAGGATGGAAGATATCCCGCACGATCCTATTCCAGTCAACGACAGTTTTCCAGATGAACAACTTGATGTTGTAAAAATACAATCTCATTCCGATCCTTGGTTTGCAGATTATGCTAATTTTATCGTTGCAAAGTTTTTGCCTCCAGGTTTTACATTTCAGCAGAGGAAGAAATTCTTCACGGATTTGAGGCACTACTTTTGGGATGATCCACATCTTTATAAAGAAGGTGCGGACGGGATCGTAAGAAGGTTTATACCGGAACACGAGCAACAAGACATTCTTCGACAATGTCACGACAGTCCCTATGGAGGACATCATGCTGGTGAAAGGACCGCACATAAAGTTTTACAATCAGGTTTTTATTGGCCTACTCTTTTTAAGGACGCCCGAAGGTACGTTCTATCTTGTGATAAGTGTCAGAGAGTTGGAAACATTAGCAGGAGAAATGAGATGCCTATGAATTACTCACTAGTGATCGAACCTTTCGATTGCTGGGGTTTTGATTTTATGGGTCCTTTTCCTCCTTCACACAAGTACACACACATCTTAGTTGCTGTTGATTATGTAACCAAGTGGGTTGAAGCAATCCCCACTGAGAGTGCTGATCACAAGAAATCTTTGAAAATGCTCAAGGATGTAATTTTTCCTAGGTTTGGAGTACCAAGGTACCTCATGACAGATGGAGGGTCACACTTCACACATGGAGCTTTTAGGAAAGCTCTGGCCAAGTACGATGTCAATCATAGGATTGCATCACCGTACCACCCTCAAACTAGTGGGCAAGTTGAGCTCACCAACAGGGAGATCAAGTTGATCTTACAGAAAACAGTAAACAGTTCTAGAAAGGACTGGTCAAAAAAGTTATAGAGATGCTTTGTGGGCGTATAGAACTGCTTACAAAAACCCCATGGGCATGTCTCCTTATAAGATGGTCTATGGCAAAGCTTGTCATTTACCATTAGAGTTAGAGCACAAAGCTTTCTGGGCTGTCAGAGAGCTGAATGCTGACCCAAAGTTAGCTGGTGAAAAGCGGCTCATGAATTTGACTTCTCTAGATGAGTGGAGAAGTGAAGCTTACGAGAGCGCTAAAATGTTCAAGGAAAAGGTAAAGAAGTGGCACGATAAAAGAATTCTGAAACGTGAATTTAATGTTGGTGATAAAGTTTTGTTGTTTAGATCTCGTTTCAGGTTTTCTCCAGGAAAACTACTTTCCAGATGGGAAGGACCTTTTCATATTGAAGAAGTATATCGGTCCGGTGCTATCAAGATCAATAATTTCGAAGGCACCAAGCCTCAAGTTGTGAATGGACAAAGACTCAAACATTATATGGCAGGTGATCCAATCAATGTGGATGCAAGCATGATATACACAAATACTCATGAAGAACATGTTGCAGCCCAGTTTCAGATTCCGGCAGGAGAAGAATCGGGAAAGGTATGAATTATGGTAAGAAAACACCGCGAACGTCAATAAAAGTTTATTTTTCAAAGTTTTTGCAAAATTAGGAAAATTCCAAGCCTTATTGGAGCCGGAGTGGAGCTCCAGGGAGGCTAGGAGGCCCCCTGGCGCGGCCCCCCCTTCAGGCCGCGCCGGGCACCCTCCTGACTCCCCTGGACACCGCCTCCGACTCCACCTAGACTCGGAACCTTCCTTCTGTTGCAGAAATTTTTGCTATATATTTGCCCGGATCGTCCCGGCACCGTACCTCGCGATTTCGTGTGTTTTCTCTTTCGGTTGTTTCTGCCAGGAAAACTTTTAGCAGATTTAGGTGCCATGGCTTCTCCAAGTTCCCCCAAGGACAAGTTCGTCGTCAACGTCATCAACCCTTACCTCGCAGAGGTGAGGAAGCATCCTCAGGTCCTTCATGTTGAGGACGGTGTCCTCCGCAAGGAAGATCTGAAGGGGCCAGTCAAAGAGGGGAGCACCGAAGATCGACTGAAGGAGATGGAACAAGAGGTTTTCAAGTACAAGAAGATGGTGGAGCGTGGTGTTGAAGCTAACTTCAGCATCACCAACAAGTTAAAGTATGTATACTCGGAGGAGCTAAAGGAGATATGGTCAAGCTTGACCGCACTCGAAGAGAAAACAGAGACACTACAAGGGCAAATCTATGATCATCAGAACCAGAACTGTGAGTATGATCTCAAGTTCTCACGCATAGGTTTGGCTGCTGAGTGCAGGATCCTGGAGACCGAGATGTCCTTCGAGACTGGAGAACCTTTACCGTGGAAGCGCTTCGCCAGGGAAAGCATGTTCATCCCCAACAACCAGGAGCAGGAAGAGGAGGAGTAAAACTCCTCGGGCAATGGCATCCCCTTGGCTTGTTCCAAGCTTGGGGGAGTGCCTGGTATCTTTTATCTTTTGTCTTTGTCTTTAGGAGTCAAGTAGAGTCCTATCATGTTTAGGGAGGTCACTTTATGAAATAGGTGTTGCTTTGAGGTCTTATCACTCCTTTTGTGGCGAGCTTTGTATCAGTGAGTTCGGAGTCGTCTATGAAGGAATATTAATGAGAAGTTTATTGGTTTCTTCGCTACACTTGGTATTCTCTTCACGCGATCGACATCATGAGATGATTCTTATGGGGAGTTTTGACCTTATATCAGGTATGGCTTCGAAAACTTTATTTAATCTTGGCAAGTATAGCTTTGGTCATAACAACAAGCATGTTTTTCTCAAAGTAGCGACATAGCCAAAACCTTTGTGTTATTATGCTTGAAGTGTTATGTTGACAAGGAAGACAACTTGATGTTTCATGTTAGTCTTAATGTTTATGCTTTGTACTGCTTGTATCTAAGTTGTCATCACTTGTCTGCTCTCTCAAAGCCTTGCTAGCCAAAACTCTGTACCAAGCGGAATTCTGCTTGTACTTCCATACCCTGAAACCAACATCTTCCACTTGAGTCCACCATACCTACCTACTTGTGGTATTCCACTACCACTCCTAAAGTATAAAACTTATGTGCTATCTTTAGATGTTCAAAATCTTCTGTTTTGTGCCACTGATTCAGCTCATGAGGAAGTGGTGGGTAATGTCGGGACCCGGGGTTAGCGTATGTAATTCCGGTCATAATGCAATCACATGGAGAGCCGAGAGCCGTACCCACTTGTCTAAGAAGACAAGGCCAAGCACAGATCACTCTCGGTAAGCATCAAACGTGAGGGGCATCCCATTCAGGCCGGATGATCAACTGAGATGGGTCCTCATCGTCCGCACACAAGTCTAATGATATGGGTGGTGAATCCCATATTCACAGACAAGTCGCCTCAACCATGTTATCGATTGAATCATAACCCTTACATAGACTTACTCCAGCCCGATCACTTAGTCGGGATCTCGGGCGGGCTCGATCATACAACAAAGTGTGCCACGTGACAGAGTCATGAGCAATCGCATCGCGATGCCCCAAGCTGCGCACATCTAAGGGCCACTTGGTGTATGAAAGACCGCCGGCAAGAACACAACTAAGCTATCGAACCCCACACTAAGACATGCATGTTATAATCATACACGCAGCATACATGTCCAGTGTAAACAGCAGGTAATCACAACATGAACTCTACAAACTCATAGTCTTTATAACTTCTGCTAACCAGAGCAGACATAGTAGATATATTACAAGAAGAGATCATATGGATGTGATCCAACATTACATCAAACATCAACGGAAGCAAATTATGTCTTAGTAAAGACAAGTTTAACAAATGGCTTAAGAATCCTGAAAGAAAATACAACGACCCTCCAGAGGGCACAGGCTGTTGCCTGGAACTATACGACATTGGTCCACGTCGAGCTCGAGGTAGAGGCCACCATCAGGGTCAGTAGTCTCGTCTCTAAAACATAGAATAAGCAAACGTGAGTACAAAGTCGTACTCAGCAAGACTTACATAGGAACTATACTACTCATGCACATGTATCAAGGTAAAGGGAGGTGGGGTTTCACTTGCAGAAGTGCCAGCTTTGACTTGGCTAGTCCTGAACTACGAGTACCAGAGAGAGGTAAGAACGTACACGAGTCCAAGTAACAGTCTCCAACCAATACTCCACTATGGTGCCTTCCTCGACTTCCCCACGAGGAAGCACGCCATAGCACTCACACTTATCTTGGTGTATTTTAGAAGTATCCAGTTCAAGTTATCTATGATCAAGTAAAGGTCTCCAAGTAGTCCATAACCGCGGACACGGCTATTCGAATAGTTCATTAACCCTGCAGGGGTGTACTGCTACACACACGCCTCATCAGTTACCGCCTGGGGATGGACCCTTCAAGTGAGTACCGGCGAGGATGCTGCCACGACACTTCACTCACGGCACCATCTCTAGTCCTAGGGAGTCGCCTATTTGAGTTGGGACCACGATCGAAATCCGGCCGATTATTCCGATGCGGACTCAAATGTTGTGTGACCGCCATCAAGCTCAACTCGATCATGATCACTTGATTCAACGTGCCCACAACCTACGCCAACCACTTACCTTGGTTCCACCTGCTTGAGATCGTTTAAAGGGCGAACTACTTGCGACTCCTGGACTGGTCCGGGGTGAGGTACTAGGCCGAGAGGGGTCAGTGAGCCCAATGTGTGGTCGTACTCTTGGTCTTGGATAACAACACAAGAACTCGGGCCTAAGGCAGTGTTCAACGAGACAACCCACTGTGTACTCCTACACATCCTCTCATCGTTCACTTTTGTTTAGGGTAGATTCACCAACACGTTACCACCATCATTCACATGATTACTACCATCCCGACTCACATCAAAGTAGCCTCAGGTAACAAATCTAAGCATTCAATAAGCTGTAACAGTTGCAGGGGCCACATGATATCAACCAACTCCTACATCTGCTAGGATTGTGGTTTGCTTACTACTGTGACAAAATGATAGGTCATGCAAAGGAATGGGTTCAACTAGCGGTAGAATGTATCATGGTGACATCCTAAACATGCATTTGCGAGAATGAGAGGGAACTGGGATTTTATAGACATGATCAAAGAGGGGGCCGCTTGCCTTGCTGACGATCACGAGGTATCACTCTTCTGACGTGAGGTTGAACTCGTCTCCGAGATCAACTCTACCGAGAAGATGCAATCACCGAAGCACTGGAAGTAAAGCACAATCAATATAATACAATGCACATTCAATATGCAAAACATAGCATGGAAGTGTGCTGATGTGACCTATGTTTGAATTGCCACATTTTAATTGAAGTTGATTTGAAAGTAAATTCAAATTCAAACTCCAAATGTATTCAAATTTGGTCAACTTGCATTTGTTAAAGTTTGTTCATTGGGAACCAAATGATCATATGTGTGAAAAGCTTCTGAAGTACAAGTGATGTGTGGTGCATTTCAAAGTTTGAAGTTGGAATATCAATTGAATTGAATTTGAAATCATTCCAATTAAATCAAATAGCAAAAGCTACTGATCCCTTTTTAAGATCAACTCCAACATAGCTGAAAGTTGGACATTTGGATAGAGGATTTTCTCCTGATAATTTTTCATATATTATATGTTGAATTTGGAGTTAAAATGAATTTTCTATGATTTTTCAAAGTTTCAGCCAATTTCTGGAATTTACTGAATTAAATAAATGATTTAAGATTTACTGCGTCAGCACTGCATCATGCTGGCGTCAGGGGTTGCCCAGTCAACTGACAGGGCGGCCCCACCTGTCAGCCTCAGTGGTTAATTGGTTCTGTTTAAAACTAAACCCTGTTTAATTAGTGGCCTGGGGCCCATCTGTCAGCGAGAGAGGGGAGGGTTAGGGGTCGGTTTAGCTTAACCGACCGGCGGTTAAACGCCGGTGGCATTCCGGCACGGCGGCGCTCCACGGGAGGGCGGTTTAGGCCACGGGGGAGGAGGCTGGGGGCACGGGGACGAAGCCCGCGACGTCGCGCGTACGCCCGTGCCAACGGGGCAACGCGAGGAGGCCCGTGGCCATGGCTACGTCGACGGGGGGCGGCGGCCGGAGCCACTGGTCATGGCGGATGACGACAGAGGGCACGGGGGAGAAGAGGAAGAGCACGGGGAGGTTTCTCACGACGCCGCGCATCTGTTGAAGCTAAGGGGGGGTCAAACGGGCGCTCGGGGCCACGGCTACGACGACGAGAGGCGGCTGCCGGAGCTCTGACTCCAACGGCAAGGCGAAACCAGGCACGGGGAGAGCTACATCTAGGGGAAAACGAGGCGTGGTGCTCACCCAGACGCGATGGAGAAGACGGCAGGGCTCGGGGTAGCTCGACGGTGGCGAAATCGACAAGTTGCTCCACGGCGGCCGGCGGCGATCCGTTGAGGCTGTCGTCGATTCCGGGGCTCTTTAGCTCAAATTGCTTGGGGGGAACGAAGAAGACGACGTCGGCGGTTGCAGTGGACAACCTGGAGAGGCGTGGGGTGGCCACTGGCCGCGTCGGTGCGAGGCGGCGCTCCGTCGTGGTCTCGGCTACTCGCGGAATCCGGCGAGAGAGGGAAGGAGATGAGCTAGGGAGAGAGGGGAAGGTGCGGGCGGCTTCTGGGCGACTGCGTGGCGTCCTCGGGGAGAAGAGGAGGCTCCAGAGGGCCTCGGTGGCGTCCACGACGCTCGGCTCGCCACCGAGCTGCTTCGGGCGCCGGGGAGGAAGACGACACCGGGGGAGCTGGTGGGCTGGGCTGGAAAGGTAATGTGGGCCTCGCCCCTGGGCAACAGGTAAGCTTTGCCTTCTGTTTTTCTTATTTTCTTTTCTGTTGTCTGTTTTGCCCATTTAAAAAAAAGCTAGGGAATTTATAAAAATCCCCAAACATTTTTATAAAACCTAGGTGACTATAAAGAAGTCAACCCCAAGTTTTGGGAATTTTTGAAATTCAATTTATTTGAATTTCAATTCAAATAGACAAAAGATTTAATTTCCAAGCCACTATTTGAATTGTTGAAAAATCTATGAGCATGGGTTTAATCCCAAATCACTTTTAAAATGATTCCACTCATTTTTTGGATTTTTCAATACATTCAAAAGAATATTGGAAAAAGATTTATTTCTGGCCTTTTTATAAAATTCATTTAGGGCTTTTCTTTTCCCCATTTCCTTTTCTTTTGAAAAAAAAACTCAAGATGCAAAATGCAAGCTTGGAAAAGCACAAACCTAAATTTGTGGTTCTGACAACTCGCCCCCACTCAAAAGAATCTCGTCCCGAGATTCAGAAGTCGTCGGGAGGAAGGTGGGGTACTCAGCTCGTAGACGATCCTCTCGTTCCCAGGTGGCTTATTGCTCTGAATGATGAGACCACTGCACTTTGAGGAATCTGATCTTCTGACGTCTGGTGCTACGCTCGGCTTCATCAAGAATACGAACAGGGTACTCTCGATATGAAAGGTTATCTTGGAGATCAAGCGTTTCGTGGTCTACTTCGCGGATGGGGTCCTTGAAGCAACGCTTGAGTTGAGAGACGTGGAAGACATCATGAACCTGGGAGAGGTGAGGGGGTAGTTCCAATTGGTAGGCAACTTCTCCACGTTTAGCGAGAATGCGAAAGGGACCGATATAACGTGGGGCCAACTTGCCTTTGATACCGAAGCGATGGGTACCCTTCAGAGGAGTAACCCGAAGGTAAGCCTTCTCATCCAGATTGTAGCTTTCTTCCTTATGATGACGATCATAATAGCTTTTCTGACGAGACTGGGCTGTTTTCAATTTCTCACGAACAATGCGAACTTGCTCTTCTGAATCCTGAATCAAATCCGGTCCAAAGAATTGTCTTTCACCGGTTTCTGACCAGTTTAGGGGTGTTCGACATTTCCGTCCATAGAGAATTTCAAAAGGAGCCATGCCCAAGCTAGATTGGAAACTATTGTTATACGCAAATTCAGCAAAAGGAAGAGAATTCTCCCATTTCTTTCCGAAAGAGATAACACAAGCTCTGAGCATGTCTTCGAGAATTTGATTGACCCTTTCTACTTGACCACTAGACTGTGGGTGATAAGCGGTGCTAAAGGAGAGGTGGGTTCCCATAGCATTCTGGAAACTTTCCCAAAATCGAGAAGTGAAAAGACTACCACGGTCTGAATTGATTTCCAAAGGAACACCATGAAGTGACACGATTCGGGAGACATACAAATCCGCTAACTGGCTAGTAGTTATAGACTCGCGAACTGGAAGGAAGTGAGCAAATTTGGAAAGTCTATCTATGACAACGAAGATGGCATCATTTCCTTTCTGGGTTTTTGGAAAACCAGTGATGAAATCCATACTGACTTTGTCCCACTTCCACTCGGGGATAGGCAAAGGTCTAAGAGTACCAGCAGGTCTTTGATGTTCTGCCTTAATGCGACGACAAACATCACATTCAGCAATGAACTGAGCAATTTCTCTCTTCATCCTAGTCCACCAAAATCTCTGGCGTAGATCTCGGTACATTTTGGTGCTACCGGGATGAATGGAGAGGGGTGTATCATGGGCTTCTTTGAGGATGAGTTGCCTTAGTTCCCTATTCTTAGGTACTACCAAACGATTTTCAAAGAATACCGTTCCTTTGCTATCTGTGGAGAAACATTTAGCAACTCCGCTAGCAATGTTCTCCTTGATCCGGCGAACACCTCGTGCACGCCTTTGGGAAACTATGATTTGATCCTCAAGGGTTGGTTTCGCCACCAAGTTGAAAAGAGATACACGAGGAACAATCTCAAGATTGAGCTTGCGAAATTCCTCATGAAGAAGTGGTTGATACTGTTGTAACATGAGGTTGTTACAATACGACTTACGACTTAGTGCATCAGCCATGACATTGGCTTTGCCTGGGGTGTAAGAAATTCCTAAGTCATAATCTTTTATCAACTCAATCCAGCGTCTTTGCCTGAGATTAAGATCTGGCTGGGTGAAAATGTATTTGAGGCTTTGGTGGTCGGAATAGATCTCACAACGATTACCAAGGAGGTAATGTCGCCAAGTTGTTAGGGCATGAACTACGGCAGCGAGTTCAAGATCATGGGTAGGATAGTTCTCTTCATGTGGCCGCAACTGGCGTGAAGCATAAGCTACCACATGTCGATCTTGCAAGAGTATGCATCCTAACCCTTGCCGTGAAGTATCACAATAGATCTCGAAATCCTTTTTGGTGTCTGGAGGTGCAAGTACGGGTGCAGAAGTCAATCTTCTTTTTAGCTCTTGAAAGCTTTCCTCGCACTTGGGAGTCCATAAGAATTTCTTATCTTTCTTGAGGAGTTCAGTTAGAGGCTTTGCAACTTTAGAAAAGTTCTCGACGAAGCGACGGCAATAGCTGGCTAGGCCAAGAAAACTCCTAACTTGCTTAACCGATTCAGGTGGAGTCCAGTCAAGGACGGCCTAAACTCTCTCGGGATTCACAGCAATGCCTTTTGCAGAAATCACGTGGCCTAAGTAGGTCACTTCTGGTAGCCAGAATTCACACTTGGAGAATTTAGCATACAGGCGATGCTCTCTAAGTTTCATCAATACCAGCCTAAGATGTTTTGCGTGATCTTCTTCGTTCTTCGAGTAGATGAGTATGTCATCAAGATAAACTACAACAAATTTATCTAAGTACTCCATTAAGATCGAATTCATCAAACGCGAGAATGTGGCGGGGGCATTGGTTAAACCGAAGGACATGACAGTGTACTCGTAAAGACCATAACGAGTAGTGAAAGCCGTTTTGGGAATGTCCTCGTTTCTGATTTTGATCTGATGATAGCCTAATCTCAAATCCATCTTGGAGAAGACAGAGGATCCTGCAAGTTGATCATAAAGATCATTGATCCTGGGCAGTGGGTACTTGTTCTTTATCGTCGCTAGATTTAGCGGGCGATAGTCTACGCACATCCTTTCTGTTCCATCTTTCTTCGTTACGAACAGAACGGGGCAACCCCATGGCGATGAGCTAGGGCAGATGAAGCCTTTTGCCAACGAAGCTTCAAGTTGGATTTTGAGCTCAGCTAACTCACGTGGGGCCATTCTATATGGGCGTCTGGATATTGGTGCGGTTCCTGAGATAAGATCTACCACAAACTCTACAGATCTGTCAGGTGGTATTCCTGGCAGCTCTTCTGGAAAGACATCCGGGAAGTCACGAACCACCGGAATATCTTCAAGGTCTGGAAGAGGAAGCACATTCAAAGAATGCACTTGGGTTTTAGAGCTTGGTGAGGTGTACTTGATTGTCTGGCCTGATGGATGGGTTAGTTTTACTGACTTGGCTTTACAATCAAGGACAGCATTCTGTCTTGATAACCAATCCATACCTAAGATCACATCAATGTCTGAAGACTTGAGGGCTATAAGTGAGACAAGGAATAATAAACCCTCAATTGCAATTTCATTCTCATGACTCACCATGGTGGTGTGCCATCTGGATCCGGGGGCTTGCACAACTAAGGGGGTGGATAACATCGAAAAGGAGATGTCATGTGACAGTGCAAAGTCCTGGGATATGAATGAGTGAGATGCTCCTGGGTCAAAAATAACCGAAGCTGGGGTGGAATTGACAGGAAGGGTTCCGAGTACAACATCGGTTGACTTGTGGGAATCTAGAATGGATACATGATTCACATAACCATGTTCATAAACAGGAGGCTTGACATTGGAAGTCTTGGGTAGTGGCTTGCCACGACGAAAGGTTTGCTTTGGTTTAGGTGTGGTGGCTACATGATTTTGGGGACACTCTCGCACATTGTGGCCTGATTGTCCACATTGGAAACAAACACCACGTGGAATGAAAGGAACTTGAGTACTTGATTGTCCAACAAAATTCCAAGGAGGAAGATTGGGTTGAGGTGGACGATATATGGTGGTTGGGGGTCTAGAAGCACTTACAGCACGACTGACGTCACTGAAGGGAATCCAAACACAGCGTTTTCGAGAAACTGGGCCAGAAGACTGGGCAAACTCACGATCACGCTTGCGAGACTCTTCATACAACTCATTTCCATACTCGGCCTTGAAGGATTTGTCGACTAAGTCCCTGAAGTTGACGAACTCGTGAAGATTCAGGTCATGACGAAGGACGGGGCTAAGTCCCTTGCGGAACCTTGCTTGTTTCTTGGCGTCGGTGGATACTTCTTCTTGGGCATAACGTGCTAGAAGAGTGAACTCAGTCCTATACTCATGAACATTCATCTTTCCTTGGGTCAGATTGCAAAATTCTTCTCTCTTGCGCTCTATCAGCTGATCTGGAATATGATATCCTCGGAAGTCATCACAAAACTCTTGCCAAGTCACCATGTGACCAATTGGTTGCATTGCCACGAAGTTCTCCCACCACTGAAGAGCAGCACCTTCCAGAAAATATGCCGCGAATAGCACACGATCACCGGGAGCAACATGGGCTGTCTCAAGCTTACGCTCGAGGGAACGAAGCCAATCATCGCCATCAAGAGGCTCGGAAGGACATCGGAAAACTGGCGGGTTGAGGAGAATGAAGTCATGGATGGTGAAAACACTATGATGCTGACGAGAAGTGTTCTGCTCAATACGCTCTAGAAGACGTGTCTGATCACGACGATTCTGTTCAGCCTCCATCATGATTTCTGCCGTTGAGGTTGGTGGTGGAGGTTCTTCATCGTCTACATAACTGGAACTGGGATCAACACCTTGATTTGCACCTGACATTCTGTGTGATAAGAATCAACAATCAGAATAGGATTTAGGACACAATTCTATGCTAAGATAGAAGACTATAATGCAATAGCATCAAAGCCACAAACGGACAGCATAACGGCTGTACCGGGATGGAAATTGAGACAACCTACAGGATATCGGACATCACTTCCACAGAAACACTATGGAATGATGGCTCAGAAAGACCACAACACTCCTACAGCTACAAAGAAGCAATCAACGAGATGTCCTAGTAAGACATAGATGAGCCTAGTCCTATCTTCCCATAGAATAAGATGAGGGTGACTCAGAACTCAGATCGATGAGGATAAGGAGAAAAAAGAAGTCTTACATTGTTCCCTTATACCCAAAGTAACTATATAACTATAGAATGCTAGACTCGACATCGGCCAAAGGTTTGATAATCCTACAGGCAGTCCTGCTCTGATACCAAGTCTGTCGGGACCCGGGGTTAGCGTATGTAATTCCGGTCATAATGCAATCACATGGAGAGCCGAGAGCCGTACCCACTTGTCTAAGAAGACAAGGCCAAGCACAGATCACTCTCGGTAAGCATCAAACGTGAGGGGCATCCCATTCAGGCCGGATGATCAACTGAGATGGGTCCTCATCGTCCGCACACAAGTCTAATGATATGGGTGGTGAATCCCATATTCACAGACAAGTCGCCTCAACCATGTTATCGATTGAATCATAACCCTTACATAGACTTACTCCAGCCCGATCACTTAGTCGGGATCTCGGGCGGGCTCGATCATACAACAAAGTGTGTCACGTGACAGAGTCACGAGCAATCGCATCGCGATGCCCCAAGCTGCGCACATCTAAGGGCCACTTGGTGTATGAAAGACCGCTGGCAAGAACACAACTAAGCTATCGAACCCCACACTAAGACATGCATGTTATAATCATACACGCAACATACATGTCCAGTGTAAACAGCAGGTAATCACAACATGAACTCTACAAACTCATAGTCTTTATAACTTCTGCTAACCAGAGCAGACATAGTAGATATATTACAAGCAGAGATCACATGGATGTGATCCAACATTACATCAAACATCAACGGAAGCAAATTATGTCTTAGTAAAGACAAGTTTAACAAATGGCTTAAGAATCCTGAAAGAAAATACAACGACCCTCCAGAGGGCACAGGCTGTTGCCTGGAACTATACGACATTGGTCCACTTCGAGCTCGAGGTAGAGGCCACCATCAGGGTCAGTGGTCTCGTCTCTAAAACATAGAATAAGCAAACGTGAGTACAAAGTCGTACTCAGCAAGACTTACATAGGAACTATACTACTCATGCACATGTATCAAGGTAAAGGGAGGTGGGGTTTCACTTGCAGAAGTGCCAGCTTTGACTTGGCTAGTCCTGAAATACGAGTACCAGAGAGAGGTAAGAAGTTTGTGGTTCTGACAGGTAACCCATGATCTTCTTAATTTGGACAAGTTTTATCTTGGGATTGCATGTCTAATCTGCAAACCCCTAATACGAGAAGGGACTGGCATGAGTGCCCAGCTCGTAAAAGATAAATACTAAACACACAAGTTCCTTCGCCCTTTTTCGAGTGATAAACAAAGGAATCCAAGGGGATGTGATCGTCCCCACATGGGAGCCGTTCCTCGAAACTTGTCCAAATCATGAAGTGAGTGAGTTATCTATCAGCATTCGTTGACGGATCATCCACCTCCCAAAAGCTTGTTTTTATTCTGTTTGATCTAGATATGGCACATGAGTTTTCCCTGCTTACCCTTTTGCACAGGGTTTATCTTTATTTTGTGCTGAGTCAGTCCTTCCTTCTTCCTTCCTTTCTAAAGAGAGAGAGCAGAAACTTGGTGTTAATAAAGATGCTTGCATATAAAGTTGCATTGAGATCTAGCATGTTACATCTTCGTTGACATTATCTTTTGATAAGTGAGTTGTTTACAAAAGCTTATGCTTGGTAAACATCTTCCTTTGTGTTGACATGTGGACTTCTTGACTAATAGCATGTTCTTTCAAAAGTTTCAACTGTTTAATCAAAAGAGAAAGAGCAAAAGTAAAAGCTATTAGTTGTTCCTTGACCAAGGCTATGTTTGTCATGATTTGATGAGTTTTCCAGGTCCTACTTTGTTATAATTGTTACTACTTCTTATAAGGACCTTATGAGTTGAGGTTGCTGTTGAGGATGCTTAAGTTTGGTGAGGAATCTTGATGCTTCTTGTTCGTATTCTTTTTATCGACACTTCACTCTCTAAACTTGTGGACAGGTTTACCGAGCTCAGTAATCGCTTGAGGACAAGCGAGGTCTAAGCTTGGGGGAGTTGATACGTCCAAAAAGCATCACTATTTTATATTGTGATTTCACCTTATTCATTGATATTTTCCACTTTAAAGTGTTGTTCTTATGTTGTTTTGGCTTATTTTACACAGTTTACAACTTTCCGGCGCCGAAACAGCAGAACCAGGATTCAGCGGTGAAGAAGTGGAAACCAAGTTGCTGAAGCAGATCAAGTCCAAATACGATGAAATTTTACGGGGAGCATTTTTATGCCAAATGACTGGGAGTCACCGAAGGAGAAGGTGAGGGGACCCACCAGGCAGCCAGAAGGGTGCCTGGCGCGGCCCCCCTTCCTGGCCGCGCCAGGCACCCTCCTGGGTGCCTGGTGGCCCATCTCGGTGCCCCCTTTCGCCTATATAACCCCCTGGGGGTAGAAACCCCTAAACAGGAGCTCCTTTCGCGAGGCGCCGCCGCCACGGTGCGGAAACCTACAGAGGAGAAAACCAATCTCTGGCGGAGAGATTCCGCCGGGGAGATCACCTCCCGGAAGGGGAGATCGTCGCCATCATCATCATCATCGTCACGGGCATCATCGAGATCATCATCAACATCACCCCCAACATCATCACCATCTCCATCTACATCCAATCTCATCTCACAATTGCAACTTGTGTTGTAATCCGTACTATATATCCCCTCTACTCTGTTGGTGTTGATTACTACTTTGTGGTGAATGCTATTGAGTTTTGTTGGAGAAATATTATTGTGTCCAGATTGTTCATCACCTATTTATCACCTCTGATCATGATCTCTTTTATGTCTTGTGAGTAGTTACTTTAGTTCTTGAGAACATGGGAGCAGTCTAGTTGTTAGTAGTCATATGATGTTGAAGTATTATGTGCTGTGTGATACTTAAGTTGTGTTGTTATTTCTCTAGTGGTGTTATGTGAGTCGAACACATAACACTTCACCTTTAATGGGCCTAGAGGGAAACATTGTGCACAAAGGATGCTTATGGTGGTTTGCCGGAGTGACACAAACCTGAACCCCAGTTCGCAGACTTTCGCACAAGGGAGTTATGGATCCTTGATCGTAATGCTGTGGTTAGGCTTATGCCTTAATTACTACCTTGTATTTGCGGATGCTTGCAAGGTGTGTAATCATAAGAGTACACTTATCTTAGTCTAGAAGGTGTACTAGCATTGATCCACCCACCGATACTTATCACACAATACATATTACTTGGCAGAGTATGGTGAAAGTGACTAGACTATCTCTCCCGTGTTTTCTCGAGAACGCTTTAGCCTTTATAAGTTCAGTTCCTAGGCTTATCCTTGTAAAAGGATTGGGCCACTTGCTACTCCTCAGTTACCCTGTTTACTTTGCCCGTCTTTTACTTTTATGTTGCTTAAACCAAAAACCCCTAAATATTTACCTTTGAGTGTTTGCAGTCTTTCCTTATCCAGTGTCACTTATCAACACCTTCTGCTCCTCGTTGGGATCGACATCCTTATTTATCGAAAAGCTACAATTGATCCCCTAGACTTGTGGGGGTTGGCGCGGTTAACAGGGAAGGCAACCCAACTAAACCTATTAACTTCTCCGCCATCAGTAGCCCAATCAAACCCACGTCCCTCGACGTGAGCTTGGAACACTGGTGTCGAGCAAAAGTCCTGCCGCTTCAGGCCTTACGGTGTTCATTTGCCGCCAGTAATGTGCGTAGCCTAAGGCGCGTCCGCCCGGCTTTTTCTATCATGCGCAGCGCATGGAAAAGGTTGAGAGTGAAATCGCTCTTCGGCAAGTCCCAGCCCGGCCGTACTTCGCAGCGGGGTCTTACCTACACGCTAATCTTGCGTGGCATCTGGGCACAATGTATCGTGTTCCAGGAATGTGTGTTTTTAGGCGCAGAGCCTTATATCATTGCACCCGCTTGGAACAAAACATGCGAGCTGTTCACTCATGCACCCGTGGAGCTTTGTTTCGAGTGCTCAGATGGGGGTTTTTCGCGAGTAGTCACTCGAATGTCATTTTAGTTCTTGAGGTGAGGGAGCACCTGAGACTCTTAGCGCCGTATGATTTTGGCGAATGCATGTTTGTCTTGCATCGGGTTGAGGGAGCACCCGAGACTCTTGTGAGTGCGAGTGGTCACTCGAGCACATTGCTGACCTTTAGGTGAAGGAGCACCCGAGACTCTCATGAGTGCGAGTGGTCACTCGAGCACATTGCTGACCTTTAGGTGAGGGAGCACCCGAGACTCTCATGAGTGCGAGTGATCACTCGAGCACATTGCTGACCTTTAGGTGAGTGAGCACCCGGGACTCTTATGATGTACTCTCCCGATGGGAGTAAGATGTTTTTCTTCATTGGGAAAAAGATCTAAGAGACGGAGTCTCTGAGCCTTGATGTCTGTTGGTTTTCTACGCCGCTTGTCAGGATAACGATGCCTTTGTTTGATGGCTGTCAGGGATGCCTCGCCAGTGAACCGTCACGTCTTCATGACCGGTTATAATGATGACCGATGTGGCGTGCAGCAGGCACTGGTTGAGTTTCCGATACGCGCGTTGGAAACGCGCGTGAATTGATGCGTCACACACACAGTGTGTCCCGTGGGAAAGCATCTTGGTCTTGGAGTCCGAGACGTCTGCGATGTTTGGTCTTTGAATTAATTGTTGTTGTCGTCTTGGCTTCTCTGTGCTTGAGGATTGTTGTTCTATAAATAAGCCTTTCTCTTCCACAGCGTTTCGCCTCTATCCAGCTCGCTGCTTTGCCTCTTCCTTCTTCTCTTCTTCCGCTCATGGTTCCCAGGCGAGGTGTTGGCCGTGGACGTGTTCGTCGTGGCCGTGGTGGCCGTACACCACGCTCATGCCGTGGTGGTCGCCATGGTATGGCGCCAATGCCTTCCTCCTCTCCCTTGGAGGAGGGATTCTGGCGCTATGATTTTCTTTTACGCGTTCGTGGCCAGAGCGCCAATCGCGTTCTTCTTCCCTCTGCTTTTTCCGCCATTGTCTCCGAACGTGGCTTGGATGGCTTGCTTCTGCATCTTCAAGGGAGTTGTCGATCTCCTTCTTATGTTGACTTGGAGGTTGATAGTTCCCACTTGATTTTTCTTGGCTCTGGTTGGAGTTTGTTTGCTCGGCGGTTGAATTTGCGAGATGGCGATATGATCAGCTGTCGTTTTGACGGCGAAAGCACTGTCACTGTCCGCGCGTTCGACCCGAGCGGCAATAGCATGGATCCGCACTGGCAGGAGTCGAGCAGCGACAGCTCCACAAAGTCTAGGAGTCCTTCGCCTACGTCTTCGACTGCTTCCTCCTCCGGGGACTCTTCTGGTGCTGGTGGTGAGCCGTCTTCAACTGCTTCCCCCTCTGGCTCTGAAGAGGACCTCGATGTCAAGCCACCGGTTAAACGAGCGCGGCAGACAACCTTGTAGGACTGGAGGCGGCGGCGTCATCTTCGCCGGCAGCTCGGGCGGAGCTGGAGAAGAAGCTAGTGGAGCAAGAGAAGAAGCTGGTGGAGCATCATCTTCAATTGCTTCGCAAATAAGTCGAGCTTCACCTTTTGTTATGTCATTGACATCATGAGCCTGCTGCTTCGACTCCTCCTTTGTCTGTGATGATGCTTTCTGCCTTAGTGCCAATCATCCCGGCATGGGCGCACATGTAGAAGTCATAATTCCTTGAGTGATTGATGTTGTAGGCTTTATTGTAACTAGGTTAGTGCTCGATGTAATGAGGATTGCCTTCGAGTGATCAGAGCTGCCTTCTATCCAATGTACTTTGAATTTTTTGTACTAAAAATGATCCTTGTGATGTAAACTGTGCTTGAGTCTTTGCCATGGAATTTATCTTTGGGCCTTATGCAACCGAAAAACTGTGTTCAAGCCCTTTGCGATCGAGAGCTGTCTTCGAGTCCGTCCAAACTTTGCACTGTGGGTTCTATCGGGTGCGCGACAGCGCTCCCGATGGGAGTAGCCCCCGAGGCTACGCTTGAGTCGGAGGGTCGAGCGTAGGCTGAAATTTGCTTCCCTTGTCACTAGTTGCTGTCTTTTATCGGGTGCGCGACAGCGCTCCCGATGGGAGTAGCCCCCGAGTCTTTAGGTGATCGTTGGCGATCGGATGAAGACTGAATGAGTCTGTGACCTGTGCTTCCTCCAAAGTTTCTTCATAGTACTTGGTGCTTCATCTGATTGTGGCCATGTCTTTCGAGCCTTGTTCTCAGCAGGTGGGGTTGGCCGGGTATTTTTGCTTTGGCTTTTTAAGCTTCAGACTGCGCGAGCGGTCTTCAGGAGGAGGTGGTGCTCGAGCTCCCAAGTGCTTGGATGTAGAGGTCGCATGAGCGATGATAGCGTCTTTCGGGGGGGAGTTTTTGTGCTCGAGCCCCCGAGTGTTTTTTGGGTAAAGATCGCGTGAGCGACGATGGTCGTCTCTCGGGGGGAGGTTGGACTCGAGCCCCCGAGTGAAGATCGCGTAAGTGGAGATAGCGTCTCTCGGGGGGATTTTTATGCTTAAGCCCCCGAGTGCTTCAGTTGAGATCGCGTAGGCGATAGCGTCTCTCGGGGGGATTTTATTCTTTAGCCCCCGAGTGCTTTGGTTAAGATCGCGTAGGCGATAGCGTCTCTTCGGGGGGATTTTTTTAAGCCCCTGAGTGCTTAGGATCACGTAGGCGATAGCGTCTCTCGGGGGGATTTTATTCTTAAGCCCCCGAGTGCTTTGGTTAAGATCGTGTAGGCGATAGCGTTTCTCGAGGGGATTTTATTCTTAAGCCCCCGAGTGCTTTGAGATGGCAGTATTTGGGCAACATTTATTTTATTGCGGTCGACCGGCTACATGAGTTGCCAGTCATGTTTGACCGATGGGGACTATGGATAGAACAGTCGCAAGTTTGCTACGTTCCATGGGTTGCCCACGTCCTCGTCTGTCTTCGGGTTCTTCAGCCTGTAGGCGCCACCTCCGATGACTTCTGAGACTATGAATGGTCCTTCCCATTGGGGGGCAAGTTTATGGACCTTCTCTTGTATCAGTCGTAGGACTAGGTCACCTTTGTTGAAGGTTCTAGTGCGCGAGCGACTGCTTTGGTAAGTGCATAGTTTGTCCTGGTACCCCTCTGATTTTGCCAGGGCTATATCTCTTGCTTCGTCAGCCGTATCTTTGTCATCTTGTAGTGCTTCTTCTGCTTCTTCTTCTTCGTATCCGGTGATCCGAGGTGCTCCGAACTTGAGGTCATGTGGTAGGACTACCTCTGCCCCGTACACCATGAAGAAGGGTGTGTACTGGTCGCGGTGTTTGGTGTAGTTCGTAGGCTCCATAATACCGCGGGGAGTTCTTCTACCCATTTGCCGGCGGCTTGCTCGAGTGGTGCGAGGAGTCGTTTCTTGATTCCCCCGCACACAAGGCCATTTGCTTTTTCCACCTGGCCGTTGGACTGCGGCTGCGCGACTGATGCATAATTGATTTTGATGCCCAGTTCTTCGCAGAAGTTCTGGAATTCTGCGGCTGTGAAGTTCGTGACGTTGTCCGTGATGATGTTGTGTGGCACTCCGAACCTGAAGATGATCGATTTGATGAAGTTGACAGCCATGAGGGCTGTGGAGCTGGTGATGGGCACTGCTTCGATCCATTTAGTGAACTTGTCGACCGCGACGAGCAAGTGTGTCCTTCCGCCCTTTGATGATTTTGTAAGAGCAAAGTTATACCCCTATGAGTTTTGGATATTGTTGGGCAAAACAGTAGAGGAACTAACAAGTTTTCTAGTGTAAAACAGATGGTTAGGTTCCTGAAGTTATAGGTTGGTGATAAAGCTTCAACGAAGATTTACATACTTACTGAAGCATATTCTCTGGAGTGAAGCTCATCACGGATGTCGACCGGTAAAAAGATAAGGAATCCTGAAGCACGTCTCATCGAAGGAGATGACCAAGATGGCGCAAGACTTAGTAGTTTTTGCGTAGTTCCTCTTTCACTTCTTTGAGTCGTAGGAAAAACTGTACTATCAAGAGGGGTTTAGTAAATGTACTCCGAAGGTTTTGGTGAAAAGACTCAGATCGAATCCAAACCTGTGAGAAGCCAGAGTTGACATATCTCATGTGCACTAGGTAATGCTTCACCAGCGAAGACTTCGTTCTTTCGGCTCCTGAAGCAGAACCAAGTCCGTGAGTCAGCTTTACTTGGACCGCAAGTAAAGTTGCGCTTTGATTGGAAATATGACCGTTGCGAACAGGTGTCAGGCTGTCGCATCGGGTCATTTAAGACATTTCGCACCTAGGGATTGCCTCCTATAAATACGCCACCCCCGCCCTCATTGGCCGGTGGCTGCTCCAAGAATATTTCCTGACAGAGAAGAGAGAGCAACCCCACCGAAGCAAACCTAAAACCCATCCACCGAAGCATAAATCCTATTGATCTGAGTTGATTCATTGTGACTTAGGAAGAAGTTTGCTAGCCTTTTTATCTTGGAGAACTGCAATTCTCCTAGACGGTTAGAGCGTTGTTCTTCAGAGAGCAAAGAGTTATTGTTGCCTCGAAGTCCAGTTTGTCAAAGGTTTCGGTGATTCCCTCAATAATCAACCACGAGTGAAGAACTGACCAAGCTCAAGGAGATTGGTGCAGTGGAGATACGGACGGAGAGAGGTTAGCTCCTGTTTTCAATCACAAGTCCCTCCAACCAGACGTAGCACTTTGCAGAGTGTGAACTGGTCGAACAAACATCGCCGAGTCAAGAGTTCGTTTTACTTTCCGCATTTACATTCAGTTTATCAATTGCTTCAGTGATTTGATTCAATGCAATTGATTTGATGCTTTTGATTCGCTATGTTATGCTTCAATCCAGTTCTGCTTCAATGTTTACCTTTCTATTGAATTTCTTCTGCTGCTAAGTTATGCTTCACTTCATAGTTTCAAGCAAAAATTTGAAGTGATCATTCACCCCCTCCCCCTCTGATCACATACTTGGACTTTCAATTGGTATCAGAGCTAGTCACTCTTTGTTTGGATTAACCTCCTAGAGTGTTTTGCAAGTATGTCTTTCGGAGCCATTCACTCCGGCGAACCCATACCCGTGTTCAATGGAAAGGAATATCCATACTGGAAGGACAAAATGAAGAGAAATATCATGGCTATCAACTCAACTGCCTGGCAAGTTGTCTTGTATGGAGTTACAGTTGCAGACCAGAACGCCATCACTCCTGAAGAAGCGAAGCTGGTCGATCTTGATTCTGAAGTCTGGGTTTTCATCACCAATCATCTGACACCAGAGAAGTATCATGAAGTGAAGAATATTCCTTCGGCCAAAGGTGTCTGGGACTATCTTGAGAAGATTGGTGAAGGTGTTTCTACCCAGAAGGATGCCAGAATTGACACACTTCGAAGCAAATTCTATCGATTCAAGAGAAACGAGGGTGAAAAAGTCGGCTCCATTTACAGCAAACTCACTGCTCTTGCAAATGAGTTGATTTCACTTGGTGCTGATGACATTACTCCTCACTCAGTTGTTAGAACTCTGCTTCGCTCATTGGATGATTCGTTTGATCACATTGTGCTGATGATCAAGGAAAGGACTGATTTCAGACGTCTTGTTGCCGCTGATATTCTTGAGAGACTCAATACTTTTGAAATGGAAGAAGATGAGAAGCGTGACATAAATGGTTCTCGAAGAAGATCTCATGCCTTGAAAGCAAAAGCTTCGCGTCATTCTTCACCTGAAGTCAGTTCTGCTTCAGGTGTCGAATCAGATGATCCTGCAAGCATTGGAAAAGATCTAGCATTAATCATGAGACGCTTCAGTCGCTTTCAGAGAAAAGGTTATTCTTCACCCAAGAAGAGTTATCCTTCAAGAAGCTCAAGTCATTCTTCTCACCGTTCATCCTCAAGAAGCTCTCCATCGAAGGACAACTGCTGCTACAAGTGCAAGAAACCAGGTCACTACATTGCTAATTGCCCTCTGTGGGAAGTTGAGAACAAATCGAAGCATTCCCTCAGAGACTCCTCAACAAAGTCCCACAGATCCTCCAGAAGCTATGAGTCAAAGAGACATGATTCCAGTTCGAGAAGAGAAAAGAAGAAAGATTCTGATGATGATAACAGGAAGAAGTATCATAAGAAGCATGAGGGTTCTTCATCGAAGACTCACTCGTCTCGTCGAAGCAGCTCTCACCGTGCCAAGGCCTATCTGGGAAAGGAGATGAACTCTGAAGACGAAGCCTCTGGTTCTAAAGCTGAATCAGGCTCAAGGTCTGGGTCTGGGTTCGAATCAGATGGTGTTGCTGGTTTGGCTTTCGCTTCGGCAGATGCTTCAACCAATGCTTCGAGCTCATTCTTCACCAACAACAGTAGTGAAGATGAAACTCCTGCATATTGCTTCATGGCCAAGGCAAAGGTATCTTCATCCAAATCAAACTATGATACTTCTGATTGTTCCTCATATGATAGTGATTCAAAGATAAGCTATGCTAAACTTGCTAAAATTGCTTCAATCCAACAAGATGAACTTGATTCTCTAAGCAAAACCATTAAGAAATCAAAAACTCTTTTGATCAATGAGATAGAGAAAGGTCAAACTTTAACTAATGAGCATGCTGCTCTGAAGGAGAAGTTTGAAGAATTATCCTCTCGGCATGATCTTCTTTTAGTTGATTATGAGAATCTCACCTATGAATTTGTTCAGAGGAAAATGGCTCTCGAAAGACTGAAAGAGGCTCATGAAGAATTGGAAAATGTCAATCTCTCTCTAATGTCTCAACAAGGTCCTGGAGCAAATCATAAAACTGAATCACCTTGTTTAACTTGTTTGGAACGAAGCAAAACTGATTCCAAAGGGAAAGCCCCTATTGTTATTGATGATACTAATGCCTCTGATGAGGAAAATCCTGCTGTTACCGAGGAACTCCTCAGGTTGAAAAAATTATTTGAAACAGGCATGTTCAAAAGTGTGAAAGGACACCAATATCTCTGTGATATCCTGAGGAAGGCTCTCCTTCACAGGAATCCCAGAAATGAGGGTGTTGGCTTCGAGAGAAAGATAAACCCTGATGGCACCTATTGGGAACCTGAGCAGTATCCTAAGACTGTTTGGGTTCTAGCGAAGGAGAAACCCATTGACATTGCTAACCTTTCAGGTTTCGACTGCAAAATGAACAAAGCCATTGTGGATGAATCACTTGATTCAGACTACAAACTCATTAAGGATGAACAGGGAAAAGTTACAGCTGAGTATGTAGGTACTCCACCGAAGAATGGCTTCTATAAGAGGCAGATATGGGTGCAGAAAGCACTTGTGGAAAAACTGTCTGCTAACCATACCTTGCAGGGAAAGCCTTCGGTACCATCGAATCATTTCTACTCTCTTGAGACGAGAAATGATCCACTGGTGCCCGAATCAAATGTTCCGCAGAAGCAATACTATCGTACTGGTCGTCATACGTATCGTCCTCATAATAATCATACTAAGATTGCATATGCTCATTCTTATGCTAACCATCCGCAGAGGACTTACATTTATGGTGTGCTTGATGGTACACCGAAGCAATACACTCCTGTTCGCTTTAATATTGCTTCAACCAGTGCTTCAACATCTTCTCAGTCACCAGCTCGTTTGTGGGTGGTTAAGAAGAACTAATTCTTCTGCAGGGCTATGTCTCCGGTGGATCCGACTGGGTCATGGATAGTGGTTGTACAAATCATATGACAGGAGACAAGGAGTTATTCACCGAAGAAAAACTATCTCCATCTTCTCAGAAGTACATTACCTTCGGTGATAACAACAAAGGTAAAGTGTTAGGCTTGGGTAAGGTTGCCATATCGAAAGATAAGCACATTGACAAGGTTATGCTAGTCCAATCTCTTGGATATAATCTTATGTCTATATCTAAGTTATGCGATATGGGTATGCTTGTTCTATTTTCTGCTTCGCGTTGTGTTGTCTTTTCACAGGATGACTATACGTTTGTCTTCGAGGGTTACCGAAAGGGAGATTTATACATTGTTGATTTTTCTTCGGGCCCTGCTGTATCCACATGCTTAATGGAAAAAGCTTCATCTGGTTGGTTATGGCATCGAAGACTTGGTCATGCAGGGATGAGAAATCTTCATAATCTAGTGAAGAAGAAGCATGTTATTGGCCTTAGCGAAGTAAAATTCGATAAGGATCGTCTCTGCAGTGCTTGTGAAGCTGGTAAAATTACGAAGAAACATCATTCAGCGAAGACTATCATGACTACCACTCGTCCTCTTGAATTGCTTCATATGGATCTTTTTGGTCCTCAAAATTATGCAAGCCTGGGAGGAAACAAATATGGTCTTGTTATTGTTGATGATTTCTCTCGTTATACTTGGGTTTTCTTTTTGGATGACAAGAGCAAAGTTGTTGAAATCTTCAAGTCATTCGCTAAGAGAGCTCAAACTGAATATGAATTATCTCTGAAGCATATCCGAAGTGATAATGGAACCGAATTCAAAAATACTCATTTTGAAGATTTTCTTGATGATCATGGTTCTACTCATGAGTTCTCTGCTGCATATACACCTCAACAGAATGGTGTAGTTGAAAGGAAGAATAGAACTCTTATTGAAATGGCCAGAACTATGCTTGCTGAATACAAGACTCCTATTAGGTTCTGGGCCGAAGCAATTAACACTGCATGTCACATCATCAACAAGGTTTACCTTCACAAATTCCTGAAGAAAACTTCACATGAGCTTATCACTGGTAACAAACCAAATGTTTCATATCTTAGGGTATTTGGTGCCCCATGTTTTATTAGAGATATGAATCATAGCTCCAAATTTGCCCCTAAGGCACATGAAGGTTTTCTTTTAGGTTATGGCTCAAACTCTCACACTTACAGAGTGTATAACTCTCACTTCGGGAAAGTTATGGAAACTGTAAATGTAAGGTTTGATGAAACTAATGGCTCTCAAAAGGAGCATTTGCCTCATGATCTATATGAACCTCCACTTGATGAAGTGATCAGGTCCATGGCTATTGGAGAGATTCGCCCTATTGAAGCCAATCCTCGTCAAGCTGTTAGGGATGATGATGGTCCAATGTTCCCACACATAGCCCGGGGCGCTAGAGATCAACATTCTGAAGCTAATGGAGAACAGGACGAAGAAGGACAAGGGAACGAAGGAAATGCTAATCCTGAAGGTAATGCAGAAGCTGAAGGTGAAGCAGATCCCGAAGCTGATGCAGATCCTGAAGCAGAAGCTGAGCCTGAAGCAAATGACACTACGTTATCACGAGTTCGAAGAAGAGTTGATGTTGATTCGATCCTCGAAGATATTCATCTACCAGGTCGTCCCACTACTCGATCTTGTACTCGTTTGGCTAACTTCTGTGGAAGTTTTTCTTTTGTTTCCATGCTACAGCCTTCAAAATATGATGAAGCCATGAAGGACCCTGATTGGTTATTGGCTATGATGGAAGAACTTCACCAGTTCGAAAGGAACAAAGTCTGGTCACTTGTTGACAGGCCAGATCCCACGAAGCACAATGTAATTGGCACAAAGTGGAAATTTCGCAACAAGCAAGATGAAGATGGTATTGTGGTAAGAAATAAGGCTAGATTGGTAGCACAAGGTTACACCCAAATCGAAGGCATTGATTTTTGTGAAACCTATGCTCCAGTCGCCCGTCTCAAATCCATTCGTGTCATGCTTGCTTTTGCTAACCACAAAAATATATTGCTATATCAAATGGATGTCAAAAGTGCTTTTCTTAATGGTGAGATAGAAGAAGAAGTATATGTTATGCAACCACCAGGTTTTGAAGACTCGAAGAATCCTGATATGGTGTACAGGCTTCACAAAGCTTTGTATGGACTGAAGCAAGCACCTCGTGCTTGGTATGAAACATTGAAGGATTTCCTCCTGAAGAAAGGCTTTAAACCTGGAACCACTGACCCCACTCTTTTCACTCGATCATATAACAATGATCTATTTGTGTGTCAAATATATGTAGATGATATCATTTTTGGCTGCACTAACACTGAGATCAGCGAAGAATTTGCAAGGATGATGTCGAAGAAATATGAGATGTCTATGATGGGTGAATTGAAGTTTTTCCTTGGACTTCAGATTCGACAACAGAAGAATGGCACCTTTATTTCACAAGAGAAATACTTGAAGGATTGCCTGAAGAAATTTGATCTTGCTGAATGCAAGACCATCAGAACTCCCATGCCTACAAATGGTTTTCTCGATGCTGATGAGAAAGGGAAACCCTTCGATCAGAAGAAGTATCGGTCTATGATAGGTTCACTCTTATACTTATGTGCATCTAGACCTGATATTATGCTATCAGTTTGTATTTGTGCTCGTTTTCAGGCCAATCCGAAGGAATCGCATCATACTGCTGTGAAGCGAATTCTTCGATATCTAGCACATACTCCTTCTTTGGGACTTCGGTATCCCAAAGGAACTCAGTTTGATTTGATTGGATATTCTGATTCAGACTGGGCTAGTGATAGAGTTGACAGGAAACCTACCTCAGGCACTTGTCATTTCCTTGGTAGATCTCTTGTGTGTTGGGCTTCAAAGAAACAGAACTGTGTCTCAATATCTACTGCTGAAGCTGAATACATTGCTGCTGGCTCATGCTGCACTCAAATACTTTGGCTTAAGCAGACGCTGAAATATTATGGTATATATGTGAAGAAAATCCCTCTGCTTTGTGATAATGAGAGTGCTATCAAAATTACACACAATCCTGTGCAACACTCTCGAACGAAGCATATCGATATTCGTCACCATTTTCTTCGAGATCATGTTCAGCGCGAAGACATTGAGATCAGCCATGTTAGAACTGAAGATCAATTGGCAGATATTTTCACGAAGCCATTGGACGAGAAAAGGTTTTGTGCATTAAGATGTGAGCTAAACATCCTAGACTCACACAATGTTCAGTAAGATCGAAACTTTTCCATTGTATATATTCACCTAAATTGTGTGTTTTGTTTATTTAGTTTCATTTGAGTTTTCCTTCGTCCAAGTTTCTGTGTTTAGCTTCGTTCGCCATTTGCTTTCAGTTCTGTGTTGTTTTTATTTGTTCGTTTCTTTTGTCCCCTATACTTATCACTTTTAGCTTCGTTGATGTTGTTCTTCGAAATGAAAAGTTTCGGACCCTACCCCTCCATTCTGATTCGCTCCCAATCTATTCTGTCTTGAATGGTTAAGCACAATTGAAACGGAAAACATAATTGCTTCGAACGTCATTGAGTTCCGAATCAAATGCTTCCAACTTTATCGAAGTTTTTTCTCTCGGTCAAGACTTATTCTTCGGCCGTTGAGTCCCCGTCTTTCTCGGGTCGTTGAGATTCGCTCGTGAACCGCCACTTCATCTGAGACGTTGAATCGGAAGAGACACTCGCTGGCAGCCGTCCGATACGATCTGGGAACCGTTTCAGATCGGGCCTATATAAGGCAATCCCTCCAGCGAACCGTTCCCACGTTCATTCTCTCCCGATTTCCCCGTATCCCTCCTCGAGCACGCCGCAGAGCTCTCGTTCCCCGACGAAGACAGCGCCGCTTCACTGCCGGACCGCCGCCGCCATGGACGTTCCCCGTCGACGAAGAGCACGTCTCCGCACTTCGTCGCCGTAGCCGCTTCGCGTCACCGAGTTAGGGTACGCAAGTTCCCTTGGATCCAATCTTTCCTGCGAGTTCTTCATCTAGGGCTTGGATCTAAGATTTGTTAGGGTTTTGTTTTCTGTTTATAGGACTGTTCAGATCCGTGTTGATCATTGCTCCTTGGGAAAATAGTCTGTAGCATCAAAGTTATCCCATCTACTCAGGTCAGTTTTGAGATTCGATCTGTTCTGTGTTTGGACTGAGTTAGGTCTTGTTCTTGAACTAGTTCTAGCCCTATCCAATTACAGACTTGCATCTGTTCTTAGGTTGCTCTGGGTTCTTGTCAAAATTTGGTTTTGGTCGAAACTTTTGCCAGTGCTTATTCATTCCCTTTTCTATTCCCTCTTTTCTATCCTTATGGTCACAGGATGTCTGACGAAGAGGCAGCCATGGGGAATGAGTCACCCATCGTTGAAGGACTTGAGAACTATCCTGAGCCACCGAAGCAGAAAGGCAAAGGTGGCAATTTGAAGGAAGTCAAAAATGCCCGAGGCATTCCTGAAGCCATTCGTATCAAGATGGGCTATGACACACCTCCTGAAGAATATGACCATGATAGAAAGATTCGACTGCAAAAGATTCGACGCTACTGGGGCATAAGGTGGTACAAGTACAAGAGCATCCCAGACTGGAAGTGGGCAATGCAGTTTGCTTTCAGCCCTCCTTATCGGTACACAACTGCCATGTGTGCCCAATACAATGCAGCAAACATGAAAAAGTACTACCCGAAGCCTCCTGCTGTTCCTCACCCAAATACTCTCAAGACTCCAGATAACTATCCAGAAGAGCAAGAGAGACTTGCAATCTTGGCTGAGAAGAAGAGAATAAGAGAAGAGAAGAAGGCCAAAGCACTTGCTGCTGAAGGCCATGCCGAAGCTGGTGCTTCCAAGCCTAAGAAGCGAAGGCTTAGGAAACTGAGTGCTTCACCGCCTCCTGCTATTTCTGAAGAGGAGAGTGACAATGAAGCTGATGACGAAGCTGAACCTGCCGCACAACCTGAAATCTCTGAAGATCCTGCAGATGATGCAGATGATGCTGATGATGAGTCTGAGCACACCCCTATTCCCCCTAGTCCTAAGAGGCAACAGCTTCGGAAGCCACTGAAGAAGAAGGCTGGAGAGAAACCGCCTTCTTCAAAAGACATAAGGATTCAAGATCCAACTGATCCTCCTATTCCTAAACGAACCATTGATATGACAAACTTGGTGGTAGAGGCTCCTTTGGCTTCAAAGCCACCTCGCCGCCTTGTTCCTGCTGAACAGAGAACGAAGGAGAGGCATGATCCGAAGGCAAAGCCTGCTGCTAAGCCCGAAGCTAAAGCTTCTAAACCAGCCAAAGCTTCGAAGCTGAAAACATCTGTTGCCAAGCCTGGCCAGTCTTATGTCCAGGTCGGCACCAAGAAGCTTTCTGAAGCAGAGATGCGCAAACGAGACCGTGCTGAAGCTGAACGCCTTCATGCTGAAGCACAAGCCCAAGCTAAGGCTGGTAAAGAAGCTAAAGCAAAGGAAAAGGCAGATAGAGATGCTGCTCGGTTGGAAAAGCAAAGGAAAGAACTTGTTGAATCTAATCAAAAAGCTGAAGCGAAGCGCAAGCTCGCTGAAGCAAAAGCTCAAGAGGCTAAGGCTGCTGCCGAAGCCAAACAGCTCAGTGAAGCCGAAGCCAAGCGCCAGGCTCAACTTGATATCATTCGCACTAAGAAAGCAGAGAAAACTGCTAGATCCGCTCAGAAGGAAGCTGTTGTTGACATGGCGCCAAAGGATATCCCTCCGAAGCCAGTCGCAGCTTCTGCCCCCGAAGCTCATGAAGAAGCTGAGCATAGTCAACATAACTTCCCGGATGCAAGAGAAGGAGAACTCTAGGACTGCTTAAGCCTGAATCAGGCATTCTGCCAGCTTGCTGAAGCAGTTGATCCCAAAGCTGTGGATGTTGGAGATGTCTATATTTCACCAACTCTTTCTGCTGTGATTGAAACTTTATACAATCAACCGAGGGATTTGCATGCTAGAGACAGATCTGAATCTGCTAAAATTCTGAAGTTTAAGAAGAAAGCAGATGCTGAATCAGATGAAGACTTCAAGATCAAAGCCGAAGCTGCTTCGAACAAAATTGCTGATGTGAATGAAAAGACAAAGAACAATATTCAAGTGTTTCAAGGCAAGATCAAGTCTGCCATTGAAGAATGTTGCAAGACGCACAATGCTTCGGTCATGGCTCTTGATTCCAAGAAGCGCGAAGCCATGCTCAAGAAATTAGCTTCACCCCTTCCTCAGCTGCAACAAAGGAAGCGTCGTCTTATCACAGATGCAGACGAAGCTAATGAGGTGAGCTCTCATCCGGCCAAGAAGGCACCAAGACAAGCATCGCCCCCTCGATGCAAGATTATCACTCTTCCCAACCCCACTGCAAAGCCAACCGCTCCCAAAGTCATTCCACCCCGTGCTCCAACTCCACCTCCTCCTCAACCCGCTCCTCAACCGTCACACCACGACAACTTTGAGCCAGAGCCTTCTCCTCCAGCTCAAGACATACCAATTCCTCCAAAGGATTATTCTTCGGCTCACTCTGCTGATGAGTCCGAAGAACAAGAAGGCGAAGCCAAAGAACAAGCTGTTCCAGAAGAGCCTGAAGCCGATGCAGAAGCTGAAGCCAATGAATTGGCAATTATGACTCAACCTCAAGAGCGAGCCATAGTTGCTCGTAGGCACGCTCCGCACTGCATTCCTGCACAAGATACCCAATTGGACTCCATCTACCCTCGTGAAACTTTTCATATTTTCCTGGGAGATGGTTCGTCTTCAAGACATGGTCCTGAGGTTAACCTCGAAGTTCATCGCCAGAAGCTTCGCTTCTTTGGCACAAGTCCTTATGATTCACCCCGGACTGCAGATGACCTTCGATTCTGGACAGTTGAGCAACAGATTCTGTACACGAAGCTATACTGCCAGAAGGGTGTACTATTCAGGCACAAGTATTTGGATATGCGAAGTTTAACTTCTGCAACGTGCTTCCAGAACATCATGGAAACCATCGAAGCACAAAATCTTACCAGCCTGTTTGCCATGGAGACACCATTCAATTCCGAGCTAGTGAAGCAATTCTATGCCACTCTCTATGTCTCTGGAAATCCTGATGATACAAGCTCTTGGATACTTGAGTGGATGATTCAAGGAAAAGTCTTTCGAATGCATTCTGATGAATTCATGGATATTGTGAACATTCCCCGGCACACTGGAGAACTGGCAAAGGTTCATTTGATGCCTGATCCCACTGAAGCTGAATTTGCTTCACTATTGGATCCCGAAGTCACTGGAGACCACATGCCAGAAAACATTCGCCCGAAGCATCTGGTATTCATATCGAAGACTTGGTTTTATATCTTGTCTAACTCACTAATGCCTCTCAGCACTGCAAATGATGAGTCCAACATTCAATATCATACACGTCATGCTTTGCTGAAGCTTACTCACGGACATGTGTTTGACTTCGAGGATTGTTTTCTTCGCTATATGGTCCAAGCTGCTGAACTCGTACATCAATTGAAGCCATATGCTCCTTGGCTCCATGACATTTTCAATCATGGACGCAGTGAAGACTTCGTTGCGAAGCATCAACCGAAGTTGTTATGTCCTCCTGTGCGTGATACAATGAATATCTTCAGAAGGCCAAATGATCCATTTGCCACATATGTCGGAGTCAGACAGCATGTCAATGAACGCAACATGTCAAAGTCATTCCAGAAAGAAGTTTATCACTTTGAAGCTGGCATTCGCACCCAGCAGATGCTTGAAAATTTCATTGAAGGAAATCAGCGCCAAATGCAACATCTATCTGATGAGATCAATAGAGTTGGCAACATTGCTTTAAACAACAACCAGTACTTGAAGGTTTTGAAGCGCCACTCTTGGAAAGGTTTACGGAAGTTCAACTCAGTAAAGAAGCTTGAAGCTGAACGGGTTTTCAAGGAGTATCCACACCTTCAACGCCACTTCTCCAGAAATGATTCGATCGACCGCCCCAACCCAAAGATCCTACCGCTGGAAAAGATTGATGAAGTCCTTTTTGTTAATCCAACTGAACAGATTCGCCCAGATACTCTATTTGATGAAGACTCCCACACATCGAAGCAAGAAGATGACCCTCTCAACGACAGTGATCTTGATTTGCTTTAAGCGCCGATGGACATTGACGAACTGGAGTCGCCCGCTTCAACCGAAGGAGACACTTCAGGAGATGCATCTTTTTCGGGCGAAGACAATCAGCAGGGTCCCCGGGTTGCAGCAAACGCGTAAACACTCTTGATCTACCTCTCAACCTTTTGTACAATTATTGACAAAAAGGGGGAGAAAGTAGCATCGATTGAGTTTAGATTCGCTGCGGGGTTTAGGGATTCGATTCGATCTTTTATGTGTTAAGTTACAACAAACTCTCCATTCACTTCGATTGGGTTGTAACTTAAGTTTTACTTCGGTTGTGAACTGCTACATGTTATGTGTTAATAACCCCCATGCTTGCAAGTTGCTCTCGTATCTTTTACCTTGCAGGTGGTTGTTACCTTAAGTTCACAGGTCATTGGATGATTGCATATTCTTCAAGACCAATATCCTCTATATGCAATTGATTCACTAAGATATGTGTTAGGCTTCCCATCAAAGATATTCTTCATCAAGCATTCACTTCGATTATATAAATCTTCGATGCTTGCATTCAGGGGGAGTCAAAAGCTTCATATCTTGGAGTTTGCTCTCAACTCAACTCAAAATTCCATATTTTTATCGATGCCTGTTTTGTCAACAATAGTCCAAAAAGGGGGATATTGTAAGAGCAAAGTTATACCCCTATGAGTTTTGGATATTGTTGGGCAAAACAGTAGAGGAACTAACAAGTTTTCTAGTGTAAAACAGATGGTTAGGTTCCTGAAGTTATAGGTTGGTGATAAAGCTTCAACGAAGATTTACATACTTACTGAAGCATATTCTCTGGAGTGAAGCTCATCACGGATGTCGACCCCTAAAAAGATAAGGAATCCTGAAGCATGTCTCATCGAAGGAGATGACCAAGATGGCGCAAGACTTAGTAGTTTTTGCGTAGTTCCTCTTTCACTTCTTTGAGTCGTAGGAAAAACCGTACTATCAAGAGGGGTTTAGTAAATGTACTCCGAAGGTTTTGGTGAAAAGACTCAGATCGAATCCAAACCTGTGAGAAGCCAGAGTTGAGATATCTCATGTGCACTAGGTAATGCTTCACCAGCGAAGACTTCGTTCTTTCGGCTCCTGAAGCAGAACCAAGTCCGTGAGTCAGCTTTACTTGGACCGCAAGTAAATTTGCGCTTTGATTGGAAATATGACCGTTGCGGACAGGTGTCAAGCTGTCGCATCGGGTCATTTAAGACATTTCGCACCTAGGGATTGCCACCTATAAATACGCCACCCCCGCCCTCATTGGCCGGTGGCTGCTCCAAGAATATTTCCTGACAGTGAAGAGAGAGCAACCCCACCGAAGCAAACCGAAAACCCATCCACCGAAGCATAAGTCCTATTGATCTGAGTTGATTCATTATGACTTAGGAAGAAGTTTGCTAGCCTTTTTATCTTGGAGAACTGCAATTCTCCTAGACGGTTAGAGCGTTGTTCTTCAGAGAGCGAAGAGTTATTGTCGCCTCGAAGTCTAGTTTGTCAAAGGTTTCGGTGATTCCCTCAATAATCAACCACGAGTGAAGAACTGACCATGCTCAAGGAGATTGGTTCAGTGGAGATACGGACGGAGAGAGGTTAGCTCCTGTGTTCAATCACAAGTCCCTCCAACCATATGTAGCACTTTGCAGAGTGTGAACTGGTCGAACAAACATCGCCGAGTCAAGAGTTCGTTTTACTTTCCGCATTTACATTCAGTTTATCAATTGCTTCAGTGATTTGATTCAATGCAATTGATTCGATGCTTTTGATTCGCTATGTTATGCTTCCATCCAGTTCTGCTTCAATGTTTACCTTTCTGTTGAATTTCTTCTGCTGCTAAGTTATGCTTCACTTCATAGTTTCAAGCAAAAATTTGAAGTGATCATTCACCCCCTTCCCCTTTGATCACATACTTGGACTTTCAGATTTATTGAGTGGGCCCACCATGTCGAGTCCCCAGGTGGCGAACGGCCAGGATAGTGGTATGGTCTTGAGCTCTGATGCGGGAGCGTGTGGTCTGTTTGCGAATTTTTGGCAGGCGACACAACGTCGCACGATTTCCTCTGCGTTTTTCATGGATGTGGGACAATAGAACCCGGCTCGGAATGCTTTGGACACGAGTACTCGACTACTCGCATGGTGCCCGCAGGTGCCTTCGTGGATTTCGAGCAGTAGGGCTTTGCCGTCCTCTTCGTCGATGCACCTTTGGAGTATCTGGGTGATTCTGCGCTTGTATAGTTGTTTGTTGATCACCGTGAACGCCTTGGATCGTCGGCTGATGCGTCGTGCTTCGGCCACGTCTTGCGGTAGCGTACCTTCGATTAGGAATCGGAGGAACGGTTTTGTCCAGACGGGTCCTTCGAGCTCTGTCGGAGTTGTGCTGTCGGATGTGCTGGTGCTTGTCCCTTCTGATGGGGTTGCTGCTGCCACCTGCGCCAGTTCTGTTGTGTCTTCGCCGTCCACGACTGCTTCAGGTGTTGCTGCCTGTACCTTGATGGATCTCCGGCTGATGCTTTCGAGAAAAACGCCGGGTGGTACAGGTCCCCGGGTCGAACCGATGTTCGCGAGCTCGTCAGCTTCTGTGTTGTTGGCCCTGGTGATGTAGTTGAGCTCGCAACCGTCGAAACTTCCTTTGAGTTCGTTGTAGAGCTTCTGGTAGGCCGCCATGTTGTCGGCTACTGCGTCGCAGTTTTTCATCGTCTGTTGGACGACGAGATTGGAGTCCCCGTAAATTATGAGGCGAGTGGCTCCGCACGTTTTGGCCATGCGCATGCCATGGAGGAGTACCTCGTATTCTGCTTCGTTGTTGGAGGCGTGACTGAAGTTGATCTGGAGGACATATTTCAGCTTTGTTCCTTTAGGGGAGATGAGCACAACTCCTGCCCCAGCTCCTTGTTGTCTCTTGGACCCATCGAAGAACATTGACCATGAACTCGATAGGTCTGGGGGGCCTGGTGTCTGAACCTCCGTCCACTCGACCAGGAAATCTGGGAGTACTTGGGCTTTGATGGCTGTTGGGTGCTTGAACTGCAGGTCCCGTGGGCTGAGCTCGATGTTCCACTCGGCGACTCGTCCAGTCGCTCCAGGGTTGTTGAGTATGTCAGCCAGTGGTGCGCTGCTCAGAATTGTGATAGGGTGCTCGTCGAAGTAGTGGGACACCTTTCTTGAGGTCATGATGATGGCCAGTAGTAGCTTCTGATAGTGCGGGTACCGCTACTAGGATTTGTTCAGGAGCATGCTGAGGTAGTAGATTGGTCTCTGGATGCTCTGGACCTTGCCTTCTTCTGCGCGTTCGACAACTAGCGATGTGCTTACTACACTATTACCTGCTGCCACGTAGAGGTATAGCTTCTCTCGTTCCTTGGGTACCGCCAGGATTGGTGGGGTCGAGAGTGTCTTTTTCAGGTCCGTGAATTCTTGGCGGGCTTCCTCCGTCCACTCGAATTTCTCTCCTTTCCCGAGCAGCTGATAGAAAGGCAGCATGCGTTCTCCCAGCCTGCTGATGAAGCGGCTTAGGGCTACGAGTTTTCCAGTGAGCTTCTGTACTCCTTTGACGTCGGTTGGTTCTTGCATTCGGGTGATGGCTTGGACTTTCTCAGGGTTTGCCTCGATTCCTCGGGCAGAGACCATATAGCCAAGCAGCTTCCCCGCCGGTACGCCGAACGCGCACTTCTTTGGGTTGAGTTTGATTCTGTATTTGTTGAGCGTCGCGAAGGTTTTGCGCAGGTCGTCGAGTAGTGTGGCTGCTTTGTAGGTCTTGATGACGATGTCGTCCACGTAGACTTGAACGTTTCTTCCGATTTTCTCCTTTAGGCAGGCCTGCATCGTTCGCTGGTAAGTGGCGCCTGCGTTTTTGAGCTCGAAAGGCATGGTCCTGTAGCAGAATACATCATAGGGGGTGATGAACGATGTGTGATCTTCGTCTTCTTCCTTCATCCTGATCTGGTTGTATCCTGAGTAAGCATCAAGAAAGGAAAGTAGATCGCACCCTGCTGTCGAGTCGATTATCTGATCGATTCTAGGTAGGGGGAAGTGGTCCTTCGGGCAATGCTTGTTGACTGGTCCGTAGTCGACACACATGCGCAACACGGTCGTGTCTTTCTTGGGCACCAGCACTGGGTTGGCTATCCAGATGGATTTCTTTGTTTCTCGGATGAACTGGGCGTCGAGTAACCGGTTGACTTCCTCTCCAATTGCTCTGCACTTGGGCTCCGAGAATCGTCTCAGCGCTTGCTTCACCGGCTTCGTATTTTGCTTGATGCGTAGGGCGTGTTCCGCGAATTCGCGTGGTATCCCAGGCATGTCTTCTGGGCACCAGGCGAATATTTCCCACTCGTCTCAAAGGAAAGCGACGAGAGCCTTCGCCTGCTCCTCTGGTAGGTGGGCGTACACGCGGACTGTTTTGTCCGGGTCCGTCGGGTGCACTTGGTGAGTGACTGTGTCGCTGTCGATGCTGAAGTCGTGTCCGTACTCCTTGGATTCGCTTCGGTTCACCAATGGGAAGGTACTCTTGTCCGTCACCATGGTTATTTCTCTGAGTTCTTGTTCGGCTCCGAATGTGTCGGAGATTCTGTGGGAGTCACGATCACATTGATCTGATTTGATGAAGCTTCCGTTGATCGTGAGGACTCCTGCTGATCCTGGCATCTTGAGCTTGAGGTAGGCGTAGTGTGGGACCACCATGAACTGCGCGAATGCTGGCCGTCCCAATATGGCGTGGTACTGCGATTGCCAGTCGAGTACATCGAACTCGAGACGTGCTTTGCGAAGTTGTGTCGGTTGCCGAAGACAACTTCGAGTTCGATGACTCCGAGGGATGTGGCTGTTTCTCCTGGGACTACCCCGTGTAACTCGATGCTCGATTTTCTCCATACTGATCGTGGGATCAGCATCTTTTGCAGGGTGCTGGCGAGGATGATGTTCATGCTGCTGCCTCCGTCCATGAAAACCCTATCCATGTCGTACCCTCCGATTTGTGCATCGAGCACCAGGGGCGCGTGCCCCGGTCTTGGGACTGCGGGTGGATGGTCGTCCTGTGAGAACATGATGCTGGTCTCCGTATCATGTAGCTGGTAGACTTCTACTATGTTTATGCTCTCGGCTGCTCTGGCTTGCAGGGTGTAGGCGTCGCGTTGTGTTTGCGGCACCCTTCCCTCTTGGATCATGAGCACCTGTCCTTGCAGCGAGCTGTGACATCCTTCCGGGCTTGAGGGCGGCGATTGTTCGGGTCGCCGGTTGCGCCTGTCTTCTTTCTGCTTCTCCTTCTTGAGGTCATCGGCTAGCTCGTTAAACAAGCGGCAGTCTCTCAAAGTGTGGCCTGACCTGACACGTCCCCAGTCATCCTCGAAGCTGTGGATCGTGCAGGGTCCTGCTAGCTGCTCTCTAGCCGTGAGTTTGCTAGATCCGGCGTGCCTCTTCCTTCTTGAGATTCTGAAGATTTGCTCGTGATCCTCCGGGTGTTCGTGGAAGAGAGGGTCGGTTTCGATTCCTCGGCTCATGTCTTGGTTCTTGATGAGGTTGGCGAATTCATCCGGCCTTCGATCTGGGTCATAGTACTCGCCCACAGGTGTCTCGGAGTCGCTGTCCTGGTTGGCGGCAGGTGCTCGTGCGACGGTGTGTCGTCGAGTGGTCGTCGGTTGTACGGCTGTGTGACGTGGCTCATTCGTTGGAGCCTTGCCGTAGATCTCCCGTGCGCGCCTTTTGGGTCTTCGATTCCTTCTTCCTTGGTGATGATTCTGCTGATCGCTGGTTTCGATCGCGTAGTCGTCGTCTTGATATGCGGCGGGTGCCCAGGCGGCGGTGGGTTGTCGAAAGATTTGCGAGTCCTTCGCTGCGTGTCGCGGTTCGTCGAGTGGAATTCCTTCGTAGAGGCCCCTCGCCGTTCTTCTGGGTCGTCGATTCCTTCGGCGTTGGCGCTGCACTTGGTCGTTGCCGTAGTGTCGGTCCTGGCACAGCTGTAGCCCGAGCGGTCTTGATGGGGTGGCAGAGATGTCCGCCGTGATCTTGAATCCTTCGAGTGGGCTAGATCTGGTTCTTGCTCTTGAGTTGTAGCTTGCTGAAGACGGGACCGCCGAGATCGTGATCACAACCTGTGTAGTTCCCACAGACGGCGCAAATTGACGGGGATCAACCCCGGCAAATCCCATGGTCAAGGACCCTGGGTTAGTCATGAGAGGCACGGGTTGGACGATAGCTCGTCGGCAAACAGAGAGGCACGCTCCTGCTCGATATTATTGATGGGGGAGATGCGATTACAGTGGACGCCAGGCTGGAGCGCTCAAGGCTAGGGTTACAGGTCATATTGGTTGCCTTTGGTGTCGCCCCTCCTAGCCCTTATATACTGGGCTAGGTCTCGGGGAGTTCATCTACGTTTACAGGTAAGCTTTCCTAACCCTAGCCTGCTCCGTACGGCAGGTTTTCGCACCTTCCTTGTGAGTCGCAGACTCCTACGTCGGTGCCAGTTAGCAGGCCGAGGATGTATCTTCATGGGCCTTCTGTCTTCAGGGACACCGGGTAGGCCTATCTGTAGGAGTCGTGGGGTCACCCCCTCGTCACGCTCCCTCTTGGAGTTGCAACAAATCACTTGGCCAAAGTAAAATACGGCAACGGAGAACATGCAAGAATTTACTCAAGAACAAAATATAAAAGAGAAGAACCAAATATATTACTCATCACAATCTGAACATAGTCTCATAATCCATCAGATCCCAACAAACTCAGCATATCAACGGCAGAAAATTACAAAGGTGCCTCGATCATGTGAGGCAGCTCACGAGGTCTCGAAAGTGGAGGCACAAAGAAGGGAGAGATAGATCACATAGCTGCTGGTCACGGACCCATGGTCCAAGGGAAACTACTCACGGTACATACGGGAGGCGTCCATGGCTATGGATGGTCACCCGGAGGGGGTAGCTTCTCCCGGCAGGGTGCCGGAGCAGCTTCTCCAGGCAGCCCCGATCTTGAAACGGCGGTGGCGGCGGTACAGAGGCGAGTTCGCGAAAAAGAGATCCGTCTTTATGGTTTCCGTCATGGGGGGTAAATATAGGCGAAGGGGGGCACCGAGAGGGGCCACAGGGCAGCCAGGAGGCCCCCAGGCGCGGCCTAGGGTGGGGCCGCGCCAGGGACCCTTCTGGAGTCCCTGTGGTGGCCCCCTTCCCTCCTTTGGTGTTTCCGGAAGCTTCCATGTCGCTGATTTTTTATCTGATTTTTCCGGATTTTTTGGAGCACTTTTAATGGCCGGAAAACCTGAAATACAAAAACAGCAGAAAACAGCAACTGGCAGCTGGGTGCACTGGGTTAATAGATTAGTCCAAATATGCTCAAAAGTGTATGAAAGTTCAAGAAAAACATGGCAAAGTCACACAAAACATGCATGGAGCAAGCAGAAATTATAGATATGTTTGGGACGTATCAATCATTCATACATATACCCATGTGGGGACCTTCACACTATAGAACTTGGCTTGTATATTCCCATGATGAGCCTACTCAAATGAGCTCTAGGTCTTCTTGAGCAAGCAAGTTGGATGCACCCCCACTAGTTCCATTGGAGAGCTTACCTTAGCTCATATGTGCATCCGTTGCATGGCAATCCCTACTCCTCACATCATATCTATCATTTGGCTTTCTCTTGCCTATGATTGTCCTCATTGATGTGAGCCCTTCTCACCTTTTTGACTTCCTCCTCCACCATATTCTCTCTTTGCCATCCTAAGTGTCAACTTTCTTGCTTAAGCTCATCCATTGCATGAGTGCTCAAAATTTCGAAAAGGAGTGGATCATTTTGACTTGTACCTGGCTAGTGGTCTGGGGATGAGTCAAGATAAGATTCCAAAGAAGACCAAGTGTGAAACTTTAGTAGATTGAGTTCTCAACACAAAAATACCTTTTTCTCGTATATCCTTATCCCCTTTCTTGCACGCAAACACCATTTGGAGACATTCGAGTCACGGACAGCGAGAGCTCTTGCACCTTTATGTTCTTATGTTGCTTGTTTCAATGCTAAATATAGACTCTTGCTTGTTATGACTTGAATTGGATTACATGCCTTGATTGCTTTACTTAAAAGTTCTTATATGGTTGGTAGCATGTCACCACAGAAATTATGTTTGTTATCATTTACCTACTCGAGGACGAGCAGGAATTAAGCTTGGGGATGTTGATACGTCCAAAACGTATCTATAATTTCTGCTTGCTCCATGCATCTCTTTGTTTGATATTGCTATGATATTGATGCACTTCCATACACTTTTGATCATATTTGGACTAACCTATTAACTCAGTGCACCCCAGTGCCAGTTTCTGTTTTTTGTTGTTTTTGTATTTCAGGTTTCCCCATTATTAAAAGTGCTCAGAAAATTCCGGGAAAAATATATAAAAATCAGCGTTCCAGAAGCTTCCTTACACCCGAAGGGGGGCCAGAGGGTCCCCACCTGGTGCCTAGGCGGCCAGTGGGTGCGGCCCAGGGCTTGGCCGCGCCGGAAGGCCGCCTAGGCAACTGGTGGCCCCCCTGGTGCCCCCCTTTGGCTCCTATTTATTCTCTCGTCGCGAAAACCCTGATTCCGGACCCCTTTTCTCCAGAAGCAATTCCGATCTCCGCCGCCATCGCCGACAAGCTTCGGGGGACCAGAATTCCTGTGCCGGCACCCTACCGGGACGGAGAAGTGCCCCCGGATTCATCTCCATCGACGTTGCTTCCTCCCTCCATGATGCGGGAGTAGTTCCTCCTCGGGGCTGAGGTTTTTACTAGTAGCTATGTGGTCTTCTCTCTCTCCCATGATGTGATCTTGATTGCGATCATAGGCTATGTTAATCTAGGATGATCCCATGATGTTTCCCCTCCTTCTATGTATTGGATTGATGTACTCACTTGATCTTATCTAGTATAATCCCCGAGACCATGGTGACAGCGGTCTATTGGACATGGGTTAGAAGAATATTTTCATGAGTGATTTCCTCTTTTGTGTGTGGATTGAAGATTGAGAGTCTCTTGGTTCTTGTCTTTGACTATCCTTTAGATATGTTGTGGTGATTGTGCTACTCTCTTTGGATGGCCGCGGTGACATTGGAAAATCCATAAATGGGAACTACGAAGTCTAAGGTGTGCTTTTGTAGCCCTACACAATTCTCTTCCTCTCTTGACCACAAAGGAATGACCTCTGAGTACGTCTCCATTGCATGTTTTATGAGGAATATCATGTGATTAGACTATGTTAATGTTGTTGGGAGTTGCCACTAGTGAAAGTATGAAGCCTAGGCCTTGTTTCCACTATTGTTATACCGTTTGTGCTCACGTTTACCACTTGTTTGCTTGCTGCACTTTTTATTACAGATTTATATTACCTTGCTTTGCTACACCTATCACCCATATTTTATCATCTCTTCGCCGAACTAGTGCACCTATACAACTCCTAGTTGTATTAGGTGTGTTGGGGACACAAGAGACTTCTTGTATCTTAATTGTAGGGTTGATTGAGAGAGACCATCTTCAACCTCTACTTCCCTGAGTTCGATAAACCTTAGGTCATCCACTTGAGGGAAATTGATGATGTCCTACAAACCTCTGCGCTTGGAGGCCCAACATAGTCTACAAGAATAGAAGCGTGCGTAGACATCAACACACTTCTCCAATACACACATATGACATAAGGCATACATGAGAAATAAACATCCCAGCAAACACATAGATAACCATAGTTTTTCATGTTGCATGACAAAGAAAAATAGGAAACTAGCAAACAACACACATAATGGTTTTAAACTTCCAGTTCTCTCACAAGTCCCAACAAAAATAAATACATATCAAACTTTACCATCACACATAGTGCAAACTGCAAATCATTGGAGGAATGAAGCCCCCAAGAATTAAGGTACCATCGAGTCCCCCTCCTCATCTTCATTGACATTACCTTGTAATTGTATCACCCCATCATCATCGGACTCGAACTCTATGTCATCCTCATTGACAAGCCCATGATCAAATTCTTCTCCATCGGAAACAAAATTTTCCACCTCATGAAGTTCTCTCACTATTACACTTCTACGTATCTCAACAAACTCGGTGTCTCCCGTTGCATCAACCTCCTCTGTATCAACGTAAGAACCTTCACATATCCAATCTTGTGCCATGGAAGCATCTTCACCAAGAAGAACATCACAAGATGAGGAGTACTTCTTCCTCTTGTCTATCATTCTTCCATTGAATTGAATATAAACTAGATCATCCCTACGACACACATCTAGTTTATTTCTCCTCTTTGCATCCACCTACAAATTGCAAACCAAAGCTTAGTAACTCACATTTCATCAAAAATAATATACGAAACAGATTTGAGTATTTGCAAGTTGAGCCTTTACTTGTTCAAAAACACTCCAATTTCTTTCACATCCGGATGAACTAGTGGTCAAGTTGAGTATCCTCAAAGCAATGCGCATCAATGTAGGAGTATGTAGTCCATAAGTTTCCCACCACTCTCCTACATTTAAAGGAAAAAAACAAAGTAATACGCATCAGCCCCAAAATTTCAGAATTGCAATACGACAATATTATCTTGAGAACAAGCTTACCGGCATTGAAATTTGCATTGCCAATTTCTTTTGTGGCAGTCGTCTTCCCAAACATGCCTTCCTTCTTTTTAAATTTGGGCAAGTCTATGTTAAGCACTATGTTTTACTTCTCGTCATCATCAAAATAAATTTGTTCGATAACATCCATCAACCCAGACATGACTTCCACATCGGAAAAGGTGCTTGTGGTGACATAACTATAATATGGTTTCAAGGCATATGCAACCATGTGCAATGGGGTATCTAGCCTCCCATTCATCTTGCTCTCCATGGCCGTTGTGATCAACTTGTAGTCTTTGTCCGAATTATCAACCGCAACCAATATTGCCTTCTTTGCCTCTATTATTTCTGCATACATAGAGGCCATGGACTGTCCATCACTATAAGCCAACCGAAGTATTTTCACCAATGGCTCAAAACCCTTCCATTCCAAGTTTCGAACATAAACAAGCATAAGTGCACAACATTAGTATTTAACATAGGCACACACATTCGAACGTACACAAGCATAATTTGAAGTTAGTAAACAATACCTTCATGCAAGGAGACACATTTTTCCAAAATGCCCTACTCATTATTGTGGCATGAGCCACCTTTCCTTTCTTTGTTCGTGTGTGTTTGCATCCATCCTAAGTATCACTACAACACATTTCTTTTAGTTGACTCCTCTTAGCATCAAGACTTTGCAAGGTAAGAAATGCCGGAGCAAATCTAGTCACCCCGGTCTAAAAAAATCTCTCTTTTTTGTATAGGACCTCATCAAGGCCAATGTAGCATGATGTGCATAAAGAAAAACAGTAATCTCTTTGGCTTTTGTTATTGTAGAACCAAAATGCTTCAACTTTCCAATCGCTTCTACCATCAGCGATCTACACAATTTACCAATGATTGACTAACATAATATAATTACAATCTATCTAATACAATCAAATCAACCATATACAGGAGAGGACCATACCAACAACTAATAAATTTGAGAAGATAATAATGCACCAGTGCATCACCAGTTTGCCACTAAATATAGTAAATATTAAATATTGAATATTAACACAATCTGCCTACGTCCATCTACAAACTAAACCCAAAATCAAATTTTTTAAATATGCCTAAAGCCTAATGCAATATGCTGCCCCGCACCTTCATATCATGCCTCAAAATGTGCTGACCAGGGAATAAGAAATGACGTTGGGATAATCCATAGTGCTGACCGTGGCGTGGACGAAGGGTGGCGGGGGGACTTGCTACCCACTGGCCACTGCACTTCCACTGGATGACGAGGGGAGACGTGGGGTGGGGGGGGGGCTGCTCCGGTCGTCCTGCTCCTGCACGCTGTCGGGGAAGAGGACTAGAGCCGTCGTTCGGTGCTGAAGAAGAGGACAGGCACCACCGTGCCGTGCTGGTCTGCTGGAGACGAGGCTGTGAGAGGACGGACGCCGTCGTCCGGTGCTGGAGAAGAGGACGGGCGCCGTCGTTCGGTGCTGGAGACGAAGACAGGGCGCCGCCGTTCGGTGCTGGAGAAGGGTACGGGCGCCGCCGTGTCGTGCTGGTGTAACAGCCCAGTTTTGCAAAAATTAAAAAATTTGTTTTCGGTGTGAATTGTTTGATTGTCTGATTTGTTTGCGGTGTTTGCATCCCCGATTTATCGATCGGCGATTATTTTTCCCCTCTTATCTCGTATCGGACGGGGACCGACCCTTGCCACCCTGACACTCGACCTTTGCGACACCGGGTTTCGCCCGATCGCCGTCGCGAAAACCGCACGAGACCCGCCGCAGCCAACGGAACGAAAAACCCCGTTTAATAATTAAACGGGTTATTTTTATAGCGCGCCGGAAAGTGTTTTCGGAACGGTTCCAGCGCGAGGTGAACGCCACCGGCTCGACGCACTGATCGCGCAGTTCGAAGTTTTACCCGAATCGGAGGTACTGCGGACACCCGACAGTCAGAAACGTGAGCACCGTGCGCGCGAGACAAAAACCGGGGATGTTTTTGCAAACTGCCAGCCACCCATGCTATATAAAGACCGCCACACTCCCACCCATTTCTAGGGTTTCCCTAGCCACAATTTTGCAGCCACACCCCTGTTTTACCCCAATTTTCGCAGCAGTTCCAGCCCAGCAGATCTGGACCGTCAGATCGCCCGATCTGACGGCCGAGATCGCGCTCAGCCTCCACCTACCTCTCCTCTCCCGTGCCATGCCCGTGGACGCCCGAGGCCGCCGCCGGCACGCCACCGACCAGCCCGGCGCCTCTCCTCCGGCGCCACACCTCCCCCTCCTCCTTCTCTTCCTCCCTCTCTCCTTCCTCCTCTGCTTTTCCTCTCCTCACCTCTCTTCTCCCCCCGCAGGAACCAGCAGCCGCCATGGCGCCCGAGCTCGAGGTCGAGCCGAGCCCCGCCGCCGCCTGGCCACGACCCCGCACGGATCCGCCGGGATCCGGCCGCCGCCGCCGCGCCAGGTCCTCCACAGCCGCCCCCTCGTCGCCGGTGGCCGGCGCGCCACCGGGAGGCAGCCGCCGCCGCGCCGCTACCTGGAGACGGGGACGAGGTCCCGAGCGCCCGGCTCCAGCCGGCCAGGTGGGCCCGGCCAACCCAGGCCACCGCGGCCCAAGCCAGCCCAGGCCTCCAGGCCACCTCCAGCGGCCAGATGGGCCGAGCCCATGGGTGGGAGCCCGAACCTTTTTTTTTCTCTCGTGTCTTTTTCTTTTTTTCAAATTATTGCTAATTCCTGTGCATTTTAGCTGCTGATTCGATATTGCGTTGAAGTTTGCGAGTGATCCGTAGCTCCTATGACGTTGCCCCCAAAACGAAAGTTGCTCAGAATTGCGTGTACTTTAATTCATCTTTTGCGAGCATTTGCATTTGAGCTCATCTTGATTGTGTATTTGTGTGCTAAAGTGGTCATCAGGCCGTTAAACTGCTACTTTTTCCTGTTTAGTGCTGCTGTTATTATTTTGTTGCAACTTTGCATGATGATTGTAACAAATCCATGAGGCATATTGCATTGATTCCTTTTGCGTTGCGTTAAGCAATGTTTCTACTTCAGTTTCATGCATCCACATGCCATATTTGCTTGCTGCATCATGTTTATATCTTGCTCCAAAGTAGCTATCCTGATGTTATTGTGTTGTTGTGCTGAAAACTGTTATTTTATTGCAACTTCGGTCGACGAGTGTGTCGCGACCGTTTATCGGAATTGAGTGATTCCAGTTGCATATTGTTAAGCATCATGTCTACTTTCATCCATGTATTGCTATGTCATGTTGCTGCACTTTTGCATATAGATTTACCCCTGTTTGTACAGCATGTGTGCATAACTTGTCTTGCTTATATCTTTTTATCCGTAACTCCGTTTGGGGTGTTCTTTATATGTAACTTGATTAGTTTTTCGTGTTCTTTGTGTTTATGCTATTGTTTGATGTTGTTAACCAACCTAAAATATGGTTTAGGGCAGAACAGTACCAAATCTTTTAATCATCGTGCGGCACTTAGTGTTATGCCATGTTTAGGTTGTGCCTCACTTAAATTGACTAGCATAGATAGTTTACTTTGTGCTTCACCTCTTGACATGTTTGTGTGCTATGCCATGCTTGCTTGTGTTTCCATGTTAATAACCGTTGTTTGGTCACCTGTAGCTAAAAAACTTGAACCACCGTAAACGTGCGGTATCGTCGTGTGTGACGAGTACTCCACTTAAATCGTTAGTAACCGTTCTCGACGATAGATCCGTATCGCGTTGCCGTGCCTTGTGTTGTCTCTTTGATCTTGTATTGCTCCGTAGTAATAGTGGTGCACCGTTGATTGCTTTCCAGTGTTTACTTCTTGTGTGCTTCCGCGGGTACCTCTCGGAGACGATGCGAGCGTGCGATCAACTACACCTTCGGAACCCGACTTATCAACAGGCAAGGACTATACATTACTTATGATCCATTCTATTTCAACCAGCGGTTTGCATGCTAGTATAGGTTAGGCTCGATGTTTGATCCTATCACATGTTTACAGCCTCTTTCAAACCGATACAACCATGTCCCTTCCCAGCAAACCATGTACTGCTATGTTACTTTTGCTCGTTGCTCAGCCCCTGCTTAGTATGCATGCTTAGGATGCTACGATGTTACCCTGTTACTCTTTGGGTTGGGATATCACCTGATTATTATATTATTGTTGATGATATGATTATTATTATAATGTTGACTATATTCGAAGAAGGATGGAAGGTCTAGGCTATCCCGCCCCGACGCTTTGTTCCATTCGAGTCACCTAGGACCCGAGTTCCGGGTATTGGTTTTAAGACTGAGCGTGCCTAACCGCGTGTGGGATTTTATGGGGTCCCCTTTTCTTACCTATCTAGCTTCAAACATTTCTAGTGGTGGCCCAAGCTGATTTACCATTTGAAAACATGCATATATATCTCGTCGGGTCGCTCCTAGCAGATATCTTTTAAAACAACTTGGGCCAGCGGAGACATGGTTTCTCTTGTTGGTCCACACCTGGAAGCTAGGGGGCTGCCCACATCTGTTTGGGCAACCTAACCCGACCTCGTCCAGACGGTAGAGGCTGACTCGATAGCGCGGCCGGCTTTTGAGTTGGATGTCGACTCACCGGGGGCCACCCGGATTTGTGCGTTGTTAGTTAGAGGGACCTGTCGTTTCGGATCTCTTGGAACTAAATCATAAAATGGTTGCCTGTGATGGGTAGCAACTGAGAGAGATGGACGTGCGTGCGGAGCCTTGTAATGGGCAGTTGGTACACCCCTGCAGGGTTAAATCTTTTCGAGAAGCCGTGTCCACGGTTATGGACGACTTGAGACCTACTCCTTGTTCATAGACAACAACAACTGAGATAATCTTAATGTAACTTGATCAACGTGTGTGTGCCTTGACTGCTTCTTCTTCGTCGGGGTGCGAAGAGGAGGACAAGGATAGGATAGGTGTTATGTTTGCGTAGTAGGTGGATAGCAAGACTGTTGGAGGCGATTCCTCATCGAATGCTTGGCTTCTTATCTTACTCTTTAGATCGTTAGCCACTTCATAAATGCTAGTGCGGCAGCAACCTCACCACTTACCCCTTCCTTACCGTAAACTACTAGTTGTCCTAGAATGACGAGCGATGAAGTCCTTGCTGGGTCAGATGACCACTACAGTTGGATGCTGAGTACCTCTGTACTCATGATACTACCCCCAAACTCTTTTCAGGGTGTGGATCGACAACAGGTATGGTGATCGACGTTTCACGTGGAGACTCGATGACGACTAGTTAGGCGGATCCCGGCGGAGGGCCTGGACCCGTGTGGTTATGGGGATCGATGCTTTTCTCTTTGCCAGTAGGCATTTGCTTGTAGTCTGTACTCAGACATGTATCTTCCGCTGTTGTATTGTATTTGAGGCAGTTGTATGCCGATTGTATGAGATGTTGTATCCTGTATCTGTAATGTTGTGATATCATGTTGGAAATCTGGGGCATATGACTTTGTCATATGTCGCGGTGGGACCGATATGTGCTTCGTCCCCGGATCTGGGTGGAAACACCTAGATCTGGAACAGTACCGCATATCGGGCCTTACAGCTGGTCTGCTGGAGACGAGGCCGTGAGCCGTGCGATGCTGGAGATGAGGCTGTGAGGAGGCCGTGAATGAATGAGATTTAACATTGGTGCTCGAATTTTTTTGAATTTATTTCAGCCTTTTTGACGATGTACTTTCAGTGGAAGGGAACGTTCTCGTCGACTACGAGACACCTTTGGTGACTTCGTCAATCTCAAGATGACGTACCGATTTAGTATTGTGAAGATGCTTATAAGGGTGAAATGTGCGTGCATGGGTTTATAGATGTGAGTATATGCTTAGCATCCGCGTTATACTGTTCTTAAAAAAACTACATGCACGATGAAACCGTGTGAGAAAAAGGATGAAAGTGACACAATGAAATAAGATGAGGGAAAAAACATAGAAATAATTCCTTCTATGACACTACTCCTAAAACATGATGCCTTATGTGACATTCCCAACTTTTTGCTTCCTTCTATGACCACTTGTATAAAATTTATGCCTCACATGACACTAGTGTATTTTTAGAATTAACGGTGTCAACTTTTCACATACAAAGTCATTTTTGCTCCTGATACAATGTGTGACAAAAATACAAATAATATTGTAATATAAAATCGTGCATGTAATTCATAATTACTGAAACGCTAATTCAAAAAATCGCCAGAGCCTCCCTTGTATTTTGATGCCATATTCCCTGTAATTTTTTGAATTTTCTTGAATTAACGTTTCAGTTATTATGAATCTACACGCACGGTTCCATATTTCATAATACAACAATATTTCTGTATTTTTGTCACACATTGCATGAGGGGCAAAAGTGATTTTGTATGTAATCGTTAGTTCTAAAAACACACTAAACTGTTATGTGAGACATAAATTTTACACAAGTAAACATAAAAGGAAATAAAAAGTTAAAAATGTCACATAAGACATCAAATTTAAAAGTGATGTCATAGAAGGAATTCTCTCGAAAACATACGGAGTACTTATTTCCCCCTCATCTTTCTCCTCCTCTGGATAGACCGAGCTCAGAACCGGACCGTATCCTTCTCAGCTTCTGGCCTGTACGGCGCGGCCACCGGAACCGGTTGGTTCGGGTCCGCATCCAGTCCAAGGACGGACGAGAGAGACGAACCATTCCGCACTTCCGCCTTTGAACCGCCGTTGGTTCCAGCAAACTCCGTTCCGTCTTCCGTGCGCGCAGGTGCAGGTGCAGATTCAGAAGAGACCCACCAGGACAACAGGTCCAGGCGTCGAAATTTCTCCCTCTCACTCCTCTTCCGACCCTGCTCACCGTCTCCCCCCCCCCCAGATCCAGGCCCCCGACACCTCCGGCCATGAGCGACAGCGATGTCGACGAGGACGAGCTCCTCCAGATGGCGCTGCAGGAGCAGGCGGCCCGGGACCTCAGCCACCAGCGCCCGGGCGCCGCCAACAAGCCCGTCGTCAACCTCGTCCGCCCGCCCGCCAACGCCCGCGGGGGCGCCAAGGCGCGCCAGCCCAGCCGCGGCGGCGACGAAGATGACGACTCCGAGGTCGAGATGCTCTCCATTTCCTCGGGCGACGAGGACGGCGCCCCCGCCCGCGACCGCGGCCCCCCGCCGCCCCGCGGGGGCGGCCGCGCCGGGGCTCGGAGGGCTGCCTCGCGGGACGATGCTGATCCCGACGACGCCGAGCCCAGGAGCTGGAAGCGCGTCGACGAGGCTGAGGTACGTACGGGTTGCCGAGATCTCGATCCCGGGGTTGCCGTCTGTGGTGGTGATCATACGCTTTGATCATCCGCTCAATTGTGTTTCTCTTTGAGGGTTTTCAAGGGAAATGAGTCGGGGAGGTAGATTTTTTTGATTTAAACAGCGTCGGATCGTGGGTTGATTGCTAAAATTTAGCTAGTGGCGTCAAAGCTTGTGCCGCTACTTCGGTTTGAACATTCACATTGTTTTAGCTCCATTTACATTATAGAGTGTGCCTGATTCAATTGCGTCGTGCAGAGTGTTTACTTCTGTGCCACTGCATAGTAATGCCTGCTTGTTTAATCATGTGACCTGCATTCCACATTTCCAGTTCGCTTCTATCTTCATGAGATTTAGAAGCTGGACATGGAGATCGACATAATCATAGCCGGTGCTTATACAACTTTGCTAATGTGACATAAGCAAATTATAGGTTCATCACACCAACTGTATCTGCTTCTTTGTAGGTTGCTGAATAAAACTAAAAAACATTCAGTTGGCTTTCTTCTAGTTGCAGATTCACGTAATTCCTGTACATCAAATATTATATTTATAAATGTCTTCAATTAGACTCAGCAGAATGCTCATGTTAAAATGATCCACAGGGCTCAGCTTACTCTCAGCCATTCAACCATGGTGTCTCTTTATACATCATATTCATATGTATGAATAGTTATCAAATGCCTTGAGCATGAAGTTTCATTTTACATGCCATGTTGCACTTCTTCGGCTTTGCTTCGGTCAGAACAGGCCTAACCTTCATCCGCCTTTGCTTCGGTCAGCTTGCTCGCAGGGTTCGGGAAATGCGTGAAGCAAGAGCAGCACCTAGCATTCAAGCAATTGATCAGAAGGCGGCAGCAGCTCGGAAGGCGCTCACAAGTGTACAGACTTTACCTAAAGGGGTGGAGGTTTTGGATCCATTAGGCCTCGGGTAACTATCTGGGTCATCAAACATTTTTCATCAATAAAAGCCGTGTTTTATTTCCAGTGCTCCATAATCATATCACACTTAGGAAATACTCCCTCCGTAAATTAATGCAATACGTTTTAGATCACATATTAGTTTACAGAGGAAGTATTACATAAAGGAAACAAGCCCAATTCATGCTCAGTTCTCACCTACCAATGCATCCTTTGCATCAATAGCTGCACCATGTGCTTCACGTTCATTCCAGAAATGCCTTATTATGAAACTTTTGTTAAGCATCCTGCTGCTATTCTGGTACTAATATTTCTTTTCAGTGCCTTTTGTGTTTGTGGATGATCATGCACAAACTGTCAAATACAATATACCTTGGCCTTAAAAACACTGTTCTGGATAAGCTAGCTTCTGAGCCTATACATGTTTTTTTGTTGGAGAAGCTCAGAAGTCAGATTAAGATGGGGTGTATAGGACATTTGGGGGAAAAAGCTAGAGAATCTAGGAAGGATCAGCATTCAGTGTCATTCTTTTGAGTTAGCTTCTGATTTATCATTTATCCAAAAGACAAGTGGAGAAAAGCTAGAAGGGATCAGTTTTTTGTGTCATTTAATGAGGTAGCCGTTTCTCCAAAAAAGCAAGCGGAGAAGCCTGGTATTTAGGGCATGTTTGGGACTACTCCGCTCCACAAAAATTAGCTCCACTCCACTAAATTCATTTTAGAGCAGCTTTATATAGGAGTTGTAGATTTATCAAAGAAAAGTTTTATCATGTTTGGCTTGCAACTAGCTCCAGCTTTAAGAATAACAAATTTGGTGGAAAAGATCTATCTGATTGGTTGATGAAGGGGTATCCACTTACTGGTGGCAGTGGTGGGTAATTTCTCTCCAACTCCAGCTTCTAGATTTTATCTGGAGCACCCCCTGAGGAGCTTCACAAAAATCAGGGAGTTGTACCCCAGATTCTAGTTTATTTGTGGAGCGGCATATCATATGGAGTTACCCCGTTTGGCTTGCGTTTCTTGGAGCAAAGCTAAATTCTAGGGAGCGGAGCAGTCCCAAACAGGCTCTTAGCCTGGCTGTAGAAGCTGAAGTAGAAGCCTGGCCAGATAGGCCCTGTCATTTAATGGATTTTTTTGACACAACGGGCCTGTTTGGTTTCTGACTAACTTTGCCATAGGTTGCCACATTTGCCTTACTTGAGGTGCTGAAATTCTTAGCCACACTTTCGCTTGCCTTAGGGAATCTTGCCGCACTTTTGTTATGTACATGTGGCTTATTGCTCACAAAAAGATTCTTGCCTAAGGTGTGGCTAGAACCAAACACCCACCTAACTTGGTCAAACTCGCCCAACTTAATGTGTGGAAAAGTATTGGAAGGTGTGGCTAGGAACCAAACAGCCCAACATGTTTGGAACCTCATTAAAGTAATGAACATGACCTTTATAGCGGTCTATTAGAATTTTGACAGCAACACATATCAACTCTAAAAGTATTGATAGTGTTGTGCCGTGCAGTGCCTGTATCATATGCTATGTAGCATGCGGAATTAGAATAACCTCATGTATTTTATTTTCTGTTTTCCTATTTCCACTGCCTTTTCATGCTTAGATAATTATTATTTCCGTACCAGTATCATGGATAATAAGTCCCTGCGGCTCATCACTGATGCTTCAGTAAGTTCTCCAGTTTCACGGGAGAAGACCCAGGGTTTGGACCCAAGTATGCGAGGTATGCCTGTTCATTGGATGCCATTTCTTTTTATTGTTCTTCTTTGACAAATGCTATATTTTTGTACATTTGCAGACAAAGTTATATATTCTTCTCCACATTTTGATCCCAAGATTTTTCTTTCGTGGGTCCACAAAGATACAAGTGCTGCTGATTTAGAGTCTGGTGCTCTTACCTTGAAAACTGATCTCAAGGGGAGAACACAGCAGAAAAAACAACTAGTCAAGGAGAACTTTGATTGTTTTGTGTCGTGCAAAACCACAATAGATGGTATTAGTTTTGTTGTTAATTCTTCCTTGTTACAGCTACATTTGTTGCCGTTGAAACTCTGTACAATGTTTGCATCGCCTTGTAAATATGCCAGTTTTTCTGCAGACATTGAGTCAAAACTGAGACAGATAGAAGACGATCCTGAAGGTGCAGGTACAACTCACTTGTATTCAGTCACTCAAAGAATTAGCGGTGTGGCAAATCGTGCATTTGAGCCTCTATTTGAGAGGCAGGTAAACCAACTAAACTTTGTCTGAAACTACTTCTCATTTATCTTGATTGGCATTTCTGTAAGGTTCCTTCTTTAGTGTACTGAAGTAAACTGCGTTGTACAGGCCCAAGCTGAGAAGATCAGATCTGTTCAAGGAATGCTTCAGAGATTCCGAACATTGTTTAACCTGCCAAGTGCAATTCGTGGCAACATTAGGAAAGGAGAGTATGATCTAGCTGTCAGAGAGTACCAAAAAGCAAAATCAATTGTTCTTCCTTCCCATGTATGCCAACTTCTTAATTTATTTTAGCCGCACCATATATGGACTCTGGAATCAGCATTTAGATTTCTTCTATGCACACAGAAGAAACTTGTATGATCATTAGTAATGAAACACATAAAGCAGACAGTCATCTACTTGGCAGTGGCTTATTAGGGCTTTGGTGGCGGGTTGCATCGTCATTGCTTTACCATTGAATTGTTTCCAGTTGTTTGTGGCACCATGCCAAATCTTGTTAAATCTCGTTATAAGAGATTGCTCTCCTAGTCTCCGAGATACTTAATAAACTGACTTGTATCCTACATACCTAAGAAGTTGATCCTCACTACTTCTATTTATCTCAACACGCACACATGCCACTTCATCAAAGGTCCACCTCAACATGCATGGGAAAAAGTTTTCCATTATTAGTCGATTCCCACTATTTCTATATATCTAAGCATATACACATGCCACCTCATCAAAGCCCAACACACCATGCGTGGGATTTTTTCCATTATATTATGCTACTTATACTCAATTAATCCTTTTCAATTATATAATAATCAAATACAATATATAATACTCCCTCCGATCCATAATAAGTGTCGCACATTTTATACTAAATGAGCGACACTTATTATGGATCGGAGGGAGTATGCATTTTTAGTTTTAGTTCATATATTATTAATCCAAATATTCATGTTTCTTTCATACAACTATCTCACTTAAAATCTATTGCAATCGAATCCCGCAACAACGCGCAGGGTATCATATAGTTTTTTTTTGATAAACCAGGGTATCATCTAGTTTATACTATGATTTGATATCAGTTTGTGTTGGATCAAAGCACAAGACAAGTCTATGCCAGAAATTTTGAGTTCTTAAGGATCTCACCTCTTAAGATTTTTTTTATGCTTACCTGCATGCCATACTGGTGATTAAGCAGTGTATGATAGTAATGGCATGATGATATCTTGCATGTTACAGCTGACTGGAGGCTGTGCATGCATCATTCAGCTCATATTTTCCATATACTTTAGGGTTTTAAGTCCCACAGTTGTTTGCTTTATAAAATTTATACTTGTATAAATAATACAATATAATGTTTTGTAATAACAGAGCTTGGTTGATTCACACAAAGCACTTAGAAACCCTAGCTTTGCTGATAATCTAATATTAAGAAATGTTTATTCCTCGGTTAGTTGACTTGCATTGTGTTGTTAACTTGATTTTATTGTCTGTTGCCATATCTTTCAAATTTGTCATCATTTTTGTGGCACTTTCCCTCATTATTAGGCACAACACACCACAATAAACTGCAACTTAGTATATTTTGTATGTTTATTATATGATACTACAATGGACAACTGCAGGTTGGAATACTGAAACGTGTACTGGAGGAAGTGGAGAAGGTAATGCATGAATTCAGGGGCATGCTTTATAAGTCAATGGAAGATCCTCATCTTGACCTTGCTGAGGTTAGTATACTTGACACCTTGAAATTCACTACTTCTTTTGACATTGAAAGATGGCTTCAAATTGTGAACATAGGTTTAAGAATTTTGAGCTTGATCAGATAATGTGGCTTAACTTGTACAGTAATATTTAGTGAACTTAAGTGGATGGATGACTTTAGGATACTGCTGGCACTAAAATTAACTATTTGATTACTACTAATGGTTATACTATTTGTAGATTTAGTTCTATTTGCTTACTGATTCTGTTCCCAACTTTCAGCTTGAGAATATTGTCCGGCTATTATTGGAGTTGGAACCCGAGACTGATCCAGTGTGGCATTATCTTAATATTCAGGTTATCACCCTTGACATTTCCCTGTTAAATCATCTCTATTGCCTTCTTATCCATATTCTTAATGTGCTTATACGTTGTTATTTTCCATCAGAATGGCAGGATTCATGGATTGTTTGAAAAGTGCACCTTAGATCATGAAGTGCTAATGGAAATCTTGCAAAATAAAATACATGAGAAAATGCTATCTAATTCAAAGTGGAGGCAGCTGCAACAAGAGTCGAATAAATCAGTGAGTGTACTACTTCCTCTTGTTCAGCATGGCACATGTTTCATCATTCTTCTGATGGTATACCGATGGTATTCATGGCTTTTTTGTTTGTTAATGTGTCTCTTGTTTGTTTGGTTTGTGTAGTTGGAAGTCGATTCTGGTACTGATGATTCTTTTCAAGATGACCAATTGTCATCGAGCTTCATGGTTGAAGAGGCGGATAGTTTAAGGGCAACTTACATTCGCAGGCTAACTGCTGTACTTATCCAGCATGTTCCAGCATTCTGGAGATTAGCTTTATCTGTCTTCAGTGGAAAATTTGCAAAGGTATGGACATGCAAAATCATAAAAGTTGCATGGTGGCGAAGCATGATTCAGCTTGAGTACATTGTTGTAAACTTGTAATTAAATAACCTGTTATGTTTGCTAGCTGTATATGGTAGGTCTTGCAAGAAGCATATTGTTTTGCTGAAACTTGCGAAACCTTCCATCACCTTGTTTGCACGATATTTAATCCAAACCGAAAAGTTTACATATGCTTCATGTAAATTGTTCCGATAATGTCAATATGAAAATCTGATGCCTGCTTCATGTCACGTGAAAGTCTGGTTTTCTGCTTCACATTGTCATATGAAAGGTAGAAGATCAATCATCTTATATTTGAATATACCTAATGAAGGACTACACAGATTTGTTCACTTATTCCTTACAGGCAACATTTAATCCAAACCGAAAAGTTTACATATGCTTCATATAAATTGTTCCGATAATGTCAATATGAAAATCTGATGCCTGCTTCATGTCACGTGAAAGTCTGGTTTTCTGCTTCACATTGTCATATGAAAGCTAGAAGAGCAATCATCTTATATTTGAATATACCTAATGAAGGACTACACAGATTTGTTCACTTATTCCTTACAGGCAGCTGCTGGGAATGTACTTGCTGATTCTGACATGAATGCAAAATCTGGTGCAAATAAGACTGATGATAAAGGTGCAGAGGCGAAGTACACAAATCATAGTCTTGATGAAGTTGCTAGTATGGTTTGTGCTACTGTATCTGTTTTCGACACGAAGGTACATTACTTACTGCATATTGGATAATTTTAATCTCTAACCATGATACTTACCACTTTGCACCTAGTGTTCTGATTGTATTTCCAATTTTATTAAACATGCTTTCACACAAACAGGTTCAGAATACTTTTCGTGATTTTGCGGAATGCAACATTCTTCATCCATTTATGGGTGACACTATAAAAGAAATAGCTAAGGCTTGTCAGACCCTTGAAGGGAAGGATTCGTCTCCAAGTGCAGGTATAGTTAAGTGCCATTGTCTAAAACCTGCTTGTACACAGAAATTTACCTTGTATCTGAATGTGTTTTAACACTTGTGCCAGTTAAAATGTTGCATGCCCTCCATTTTGAAATGACAAAGCTTTACATTTTCCGACTTTGTTCGTGGATGCGGGTAACAACTAAGGAGGTATCAAAACATGAGACTTGGGTTACTTTGTCCACCCTTGAGAGAAACAAGTCTGTGTATGCAATTTCATACCTGCCCTTGGAGTTCCGTGAAATCGCAGTTTCAGCAATGGACCGGATTGAATTGTAAGTGCGCTTCTGTTTTGCTGCTCAACACTGTTCTTCCTTGATTTGCCTGGCTTGTTAAGTTGTTATGCATTTACGCTTGCCATTTCTGAGCCATGTGAAGTTTTTTCTGCTTGTATTATCTATTTCCCCCTGTAGTTTACTTTTTTTTTTAATGTTTGCACTTGAAATTTTATTCTTACTGACAACTCCAGATCTTCTGCACAATTAGGGGAGGCTAAATATGTTTCTTGTTGCAAGCACAATATGTTGTAGTTTATGACAGTGCTAGGCAACTGAATTCTTATTATACCAGTGATCAGTCAGAATACCGCACCGCGCACGCGCACGTGTACCCACGCACACACGGACTACATATCTTCAGTACATCAGCATTCACTTTCTAAAATATGGAACTGCATCCTGATTTTTGTTGTTTATTTCAGATTGATCTCTAATCTGAGGAGTGAGACTGCTAAGTCTTACGACATTTCTCAACAGCTTCAGGAAATCCATGAGTCTGTTAGACTTGCATTTCTAAATTCTTTTAGGGATTTTGCAGGTAAGGAGTTGATTTATATGTTAGTTAATTCGAAATTTGAAAATTTTGTATTTAATTATGGCATCATTGTTTATTCTTCATAACATGTGTAAACGTATCAGGTTATCTGGGGAAATTTGGATCGGAGCTAGCCCAGAGTAGATCAAATAAAGAAAACAATCATGTGCAAAATGGGTATGTAAATGGTACTGATAGAGAAACATCTGCTAGCATTGATGGAGACTTGCCCAAGAAGCTGTTGGTTGTTTTGAGTAACATTGGATATTGTAAAGCTGAACTTTCAGATGAACTGTATACCAAATATAGGCACATTTGGTCTCCAATCAGGTACCTGGCCAACTTTTCTTATTTTTGTGGCAACATTCTTCAAGTGTTGCCACATTCCCTAATGCTCTAAAGCCCATTATGGATTTATGGTTCAAATTCCATAACATCCCACCCTCAAATAATAATATTTTTCTTGAAGCTAAATCCGAGCATCTTAGTCATTAGAATGTAATTTGCTAACTGATCATTCTCGAATTGAAATTTGCATACAAGAAATACTATAGAAGGATTCCTATGTAACTGTAGGTTTACACACATCTCAATTAAAGCCAGTGATTCTTGTCCAGTTGATATTTGGATAATACATCTCAATTAGAACTGCTCATATTTCAGCATTTTGAACTGAAAGAGAAAAAAAAAGTGCCTTTTGACTGCAAGAGACATGTTGACTAGAAGAGATAATGCCATAGTTAACAGCAAGCTCAACTGGCCATACTGTGTTAGTTTTTTACTCTAGGTGTAGTTTGCATGGCCGAAGGTTGCACCCACCTGTTAGGGATGTCGTTCGGAATGGCACTACTGTCTGGGAAGGAAGAGGCAAAGAAGATATTTAGGGTCAGGTACAATTTTGTCTTAGAGATGAACCTAACTAAAATCATGTAATCATTTTCGTTAGTGTGATGTCGTATGAATATAGAAAGGGACATATATAAGATGGCCAAGTTTCGAGAGAGGAAGGTGAGGGATGTCAACCAAGGCAAATGCATTAAGGACGAAGCAGATCATCTTCTGGTGAAGGACGAGAAGATCAAGCATAGATGTCGAGAGTACTTCGACAAGCTGTTCAATGGGGGAGAATGTGAGCTCTACCATTGAGCTGAACGACTCCTTTGATTGCATGAACATCCGTTTTGTGCGGCCAATCCAGGGTGGCCGAGGTCAGGGAGGCTTTAAAAAGGATGAAAGCAGGCAAGGCGATGGGCCCTGATCGTATCCCCATTGAGGTGTGGAGAGGCCTTGGAGACAGAGATAGTATGGCTAACCAAGCTTTTCAACCTCAGTTTTCGGTCAAACAAAATGCCTGAAGAATGGAGGCGGAGTATATTAGTAGTTTAGTACCAATCTTCAAGAACAAAGGGGATGTTCAGAGTTGTACTAATTACCGTGGGATTAAGTTGATGAGCCATACAACCAAGCTATGGGAGAGAGTCATTGAGCACCGCTTAAGAAGAATGACAAGCGTGACCAGAAATCACTTTGGTTCCATGTCTAGGAGTTCGACAAGGGAAGCCATTTTCTTGGTACGATAACTTATGGAGAGATACATGGAGAAAAAGGACCTGCATATGGTGTTCATTGACTTGGAGAAGGCCTACGACAAGCTAGCACAAAATGGCGTGTGGTGGGTATTGGAGAAACACAGTCCCAATGAAGTACATTACCCTCATCAAGGGCATGTACGACAATGTTGTGACAAGTGTGCGAACAAGCAACGGTGACACTAATGACTTCTCAATTAAAATAGGACCGCATCAGGGGTCAACTTTGAGCCCTTATCTTTGAGCCCATGCTGTATGCTCTTTGCCGATGATGTGGTGCTAGTCAAAGATAGTCAGATGGGGGTTAATAGAAAGTTAGAGCTGTGAAGACTGACTTTAGAATCGAAAGGTTTTAGACTTAGTAAAAGTCTAAAACTGAGTACATGAGGTGTGGTTTCAGTACTTCTAGGCATGAGGAAGAGGAGGAAGTTAGCCTTGATGGGTAGGTGGTACCTCAGAAGGACACCTTTCGATATTTGGGGTCAATCCTGCAGAAGGATAGTGATATTGATGAAGATGTGAGCCATCGGATCAAAGCTGGATGACTGAAGTGGCGCCAAGCTTCAGACGTTCTCTGTGATAAGAGAGTGCCACAAAAGCTAAAAAGCAAGTTCTATAGAATGGCGATTCGACCTTTGATGTTGTATGGCGCTGAATGTTGGCCAACTAAAAGGTGACATGTCCAAGAACTAGGTGTGGCAGAGATGCGCATGTTGAGATGGACATGTGGGCATGTGGCCACACAATGAAGGATCGGGCCCGGAATGATGATATACGAGAGATGGCTCTGGACAGGGCTGCGTGGAAGTTAGCACCAGAGCCATGACTTGGTTTCGATATCTTATGGGTTTCAACTCTAGCCTACCCCAACTTGTTTGGGGCTGACAGGCTTTGTTGTTGTTGTTGTTGTTGTTGTTGTTGTTGTTGTTGTTGTTGTTGTTGTTGTTGTTGTTGTTGTTGTTTTTGTTGTTTGTTGTTGTTGTTGTTGTTGTTGTTGTTGTTGTTGTTGTTGTTGATATCGTATGAATATGCTATATTTTGCACCTTGTTGCATCCAGTTTCCAGCCTCTCCTTTGTGTAGGATATCAAGTCCTCAAAAGAAACCCTTGTATGTGTCATTCTCTATCTTTTTTGTTTGCACGAATTGAATATCTGGAAATATTATTTACTCACTTCAGAAACATTTCTCAAGATATATCTACTTCATCAATGTCAGTTTCACTGTCACAGGGATAATGATGAAGGTAGTGCTGATATGCGAGATCTGGTGACATCCTTCTCTGGACTTGAGGATAAAGTCCTCGACCAATATACTTTTGCAAAGGTATTGTAGACAATTGAGGAGTTGGTGTTGATTAATCGTGTTTATGTATGATGAATGAAAATAAATAAAGATTGAACTTATTTTTTGTGACCGACCGTAAGCTTGATCCCTTTCATATCTTGTGTAACGTTAATCTGGAATATTTTACTCGCTGGAGATCCATTATGCAAACACCAGATATACATCAACAGTGGTATAGAGTATAGACGTATAGTCTGAAAGAATCACACAAATGCTGCCAACTATAATATTTCATTATGGTACGAAGTAGCAGTAATTTGATTAAAGGACATTGTTATTGTACTGACTTTCTAAGTTTATATTACTCTGGAATAAGCCTTATGTTCGTAAATAAGTAGATCATCCTTAATACCAGAAACATGTTTTCCGGATTATCAGTTTTTGAGTACGTTTGCACTATATATTGCCTGCCTTTGCTTTTACACATCATGATTTAATGTTTTCTCTTGGTTAGTCAAACTTGATCAGAAATGCTGCACAGAACTATCTGTTGGATTCTGGGATTAATTGGGGAGCAGCACCTGTAGTGAAGGTATGCACTACAAAGAATGACAAGTCTCTTGATGCTATATTAGTTATCCATCAGAATTTTCGTGAAACAGCAAATTAAATGCTACTGCTAGAGTTTCTGCTACAGTTGCAGTTCAAATCATGGTTGGGCCCAATCCACTCAATCTCCTTCCCAACCTGGCTTGGCAGTTTTTTCACATCTGAGACCTCATTCACTAGTTTCATTGAGGCTATGTTTAACTCCGGAGTCAGCATCACCTCACACTCTTTCAGTTCTTTGAGTTGCCAATCACATCCTTGGGATCATATGCTTGTCATTTGCTTCTCTTAATTCATTGTTGCCACTAACTTCTTCAAATATCCCACCCTGCTGTTTCTTTTTGCATTCTTACCTTCATCACCAGTGTGTAACTCTGGAATGGCGTGGGATGGGCTGGGTTAGCTTTTTCATGCGTTGTTTAGAAAATGTAGCATCTTCCCTATTTACTGCAAGAACAGTTACACCTCTATATAGCCCTATTTAACAGTTGTCTTATCAAATTTGCATTTTGTCAATGTTAGTGTAGTCTTGTTGCACTCTAATTCGATTCATTGTCCTTGCAGGGCATTCGGGATGCAACTCTTGATTTACTGCACATCCTTGTAGCTGTACATGCAGAGGTTTTGATCATTTCTCTGTGCTTCCTTTCATTATTTTAGCATCTGACACTACTATCTTTCTCGGAATGGCAGATTTCAAACCTTATCTATTACGAAGCAGTTCTGTTTCTGTTTATCTGATAACAACAACAACAACAAAGCCTGTCAGTCCAAAACAAGTTGGGGTAGGCTAGAGTTGAAACCCATAAGATATGGAAACCAAGTCATGGCTCTGGCACGTGGATAGCTAACTTCCACGCAGCCCTGTCCAGTTCTTTGCTGATAACCCAATCCTTCAGATCTCTCTTCATGGACTCCTCCCAAGCCAAGTTTGGTCTCTCTCGACCTCTCTTGACATTATCAGCACGCCTGAACCACCTGCTATGCACTGGCGCTTTAGGAGGCCTGCGCTGAATATGCGTAAATCATCTCTGACGATGTTGGACAAGCTTCTCTTCAATTGGTGCCCACCCCAACTCTCTCACGCATATCTTCATTCTGGACCCGATCCTTCCTTGTGTGGCCACATGTTCATCTCAACCTGCACATCTCTGCCACACCTAGTTGTTGGACATGTCGCCTATATTTATCTGATAAATATAGTAAAAATACCCCCCCCCCTCCCTAAAAAGCACGGATATGGCAACACGGACACGGCGACACGCATATGGGGACACGTGATACGGCATTTTCCAAAAACAGCCCATCGGGGACACGTCAAGTATATATATATATAAATATATAATCATGCCATGTAATAGAGTTAAAGACAAAAAAAAAACGAGAAGGAGATAGTGCCCCATTTCTTGTCTCCTATTTTAAGTGCTTGATTGATCATCCAGACCAGATCCATGCCATTGCAACTTGCAAAATACATCGAACAATAGTCTAGTGTTAGTATCAGACCAGACCCACAGCACCAGGTCCAGCATGGGGAAGCAACAAGCAAGCAGCAGCAGCAGAAGCAAGGGCAGACGAATAGGGGAAGCAAGCAGCAGCAGCTCAGCAAAAATCGATTCAAATAGATGAAAGAGGTCGAGATTACTTGCTCCAGTGTGGTCGCCGTTGGGAGGATAGGCAGCTGCACTTGGGGGACGGTGGCGGCGACTCCATACGGCGGTGGCGGTGGCGAGTCCAGCATCTGGGAAACCCTATTTTGTGGCGGCGGCAAGTCCAGAAGGTTTCCATGAATGCGACCTTTTGTGGCACCTGTGAATGCGACCTGCAAGAAAAAAGGGTTTCCTATCGGACCGAGGCGTAGTTGGGCCTCTCGAGTCCCCTGCGTGTCCCAGCCATGTCTGTTTTTTTAATTCGTATTTCGCAAAATACGGGGGGATACGCATGTCTGGCTGTGTCGGGGCGTGTCGCCGTGTCCGGCCGTGTCAGCACGGGGATTCGGCAACTTCTGCCGTGTCCATGCTTTGTAGCTTTTCCCCTATAAAACTGGAATGATCCTTTTCTGCCTAATGAATAGCCAGAGGCCCTGCTTGTTAAAAAAGGTTGTAGTCTGTGTTTCATGGAAGCTACCTGTGCCTATAGTTTCAAAAGGTGTCTGGTATTTAAGTACTAGACGGCATTTTTCAGTGGTAGTGCTGGACCTGGACTCTGTCCTGGAATTGGACTGTTTTTGAGGAATTGGTAATGGTGCATTATGTCCTTCCAATCCTGTTTCCAGTAATGCTGTGATGTACTTATTCTATGATCCAAACCAAAATCATTGTATTTCGTTCTGGGTGAAAATTTTGTGGATCTTGTTTCCTACGTAAACTAAAGAAACACAAATTTAGAGGGCCACTTGTTTTTAGAATCCGTATCACGGGTAGCTGCTGGCAGCTATAATTTATACAGTAAAGTAAAGTGCATGGATAAATCTGCTTTAGTTCCATTAAAATTCTTTTATGCTCTAACTTGTCTTGTTTCAGGTATACTCAGGTGCCAGGCCTTTGTTAGAGAAAACGATGAAAATTTTGGTCGAGGGTTTGATCGACATCTTTCTTAGTCTTTTCTATGAAAATAAGGCCAAAGATCTCAGAATGTTGGATGCAAATGGTTTTTGTCAGCTCATGCTTGAGGTAGTTATGTAGTTACTTTTGTTTTGCTTACGATTATTTTGGAGCCTTCACCATGCAGTTGTTTAACTAGCCAACTTAAGCACTCTCCTCTTTGTTATATGGTTACAGCTTGAGTATTTTGAAACTGTGTTACACACATACTTCTCAACTGAGGCACAGCAAGCACTGAAATCTTTGCAAGAGAGTTTGCTGGAGAAGGCCTGTGAAAGTATGTCCGAAGCCTCAGAGAATCCTGGACATAACCGTCGACCCACTCGTGGTAGTGAAGATGCTGCATCAGATGATAAACAAGCGTCATCAGTATCACCCGATGATTTGCTTGTAAGTACTAAAATATTGCTGCTCAAGGCTTCATGCCTGTGTTTATCTAGTAAATAAAATCATCCATTCCTGTCCACGAATTTGTGATACATGACAAATTCATGTAGTAGAGTAACGCCGTATTAATTCATTGAAAATACAGGTGTTCTGCGTATGTCTTAATATTTATGATCCTTGAACTAAGTAGTATCATATTGAATGAAGTGCTATTTAGGGTAAATTTACTTTATGGAACGGATAATATATAATTGAAAGTCTATTTTCCCCAGGCGCTTGCTCAGCAACACGGCAGCGATCTGCTGCAAGGGGAGCTGGAGAGAAGCCGATTAAATATAGCATGTTTTATGGAGCCATCTCTTCAATCAGGCTCGAAACCTTCAGCTTATTCTTCTTACCAGGCACCAGCAATACATAATGCTCCGGCTCAAGTGTCTTCCCCTAGTTTTAGAAGGCAGCAGACAAGTACAAATTCTCCTATAGTATCTAGACGACGTCGATGAACTAAATGCTAAGAGAAACATTTTCTTTGTCGATGTGGCCTCTTCCGTAAACTCCTTTTCTTTAAAAAGGAACTCCCTCTTTTCTTTGGTTATTTTGCCTCCATTCATTGTAATTAGCATCATGTGTGTATTATGAATTTTGATCCATTCTTTTGGTGTTGTATGATAAGAGGGCAGGGTACAGGTGCTGCTGTACGTTACTATGTACTTGTATAATCTCCAGAAACTGGGATCGTTGCTTGCATGATTTCAGAAGACACCACTGCAAATATTACTGTTCTTGTTTTGAACCAAGTGGTAGATCTTGGGTCATCTCATGTCGAATGTAATGTATTATGAAGATGCAGCTCCTGTTTCAGCTGAGCGTGCATTTCAAGTTGAGTTGTCTGGTCTCTCATGTGCTATAATATTTTTTTCTTTCTACGAGAGTATTGATATAGTCCGTCCCCCCCCCCCCCCCCCACCCCCCCAATCCCAAAATTTAGTAATTTTGTCTAGATATGGATGTATCTAGGGGATATTCCCTTTGGCTCTGGGGTGCATGTGGGTGCCAAATGTACATTTTGCCAATGTCAAAAAATTTGATTTTTTTTTGTTTGTGTTCATTGTCATACCCAAATGGCACATGCAAAATTTCAGGTAAAAAGTTTTAGTATTTTGGCCCTCGGAAAAAAGACAAATCAAATGCAAACGTCAAATAATGTCTTCAAATATAGCAAAACGTCATATGTACTTTTGTTTTTTTCACCGAGGAAGAACCACTGCATCATATGACATTAAAATTGGCAAGCACATATGCCACACTAATATGAACATTAACAAAAAATTTCAGAATTTTTAATTTTTTTTATCATTTGTTTTGATTTTACTATTCATTAAAGAGCACGTGCACACCAGAGCCAAATAGCCGCGTCCTGTATCTAGGTGTAAAACTAAGTTTAGACACATCTATTTTTAAACAAATCTACTACACTTACTGTATGATGAAGTAAGTATTTGATTGTGTACTAGGTATAGACGCAGTTGAACTTGCATAACGACAATGTATTCTCTTTTATTGAGAAGCTAATGTATTCTGATAACACCGTTTTCTTGGGTGACTTGTCAGCGACACACTCCTCCTCCTTCTCTGGCTTTCCTTACCGTTTTACATTGTTTTTCAAGTACTACACATGTAATTTTCGCTATGCTGACGACTGACGAGTGTAGTACACCATAACCTTGGTTTCTCTCAATCTGTGTATGTGTGGCCATATAATTCATCATCGACCGCTCAGTCCACTGCAGACCCTTTGTTTATTGAAGATTTGTCTTGCATTATTGTTGGCACATGTTGCAGGCTCGAGATCCGGCACCGGCCTCCACTAGTCAGCACAGCAGCAACATTTTTATATTTTCCTTGGAGCGGGACCTACACGGCTATGCAATGCAATGCAATGCACCCACACCATGACGCAGCCGTGCCCGTGGTCGACTCCTCGGGAACGGAAGAAGCCACAACACAAGGCAACGTTATCCTCCCACTCCCAGATTGTGTGTCCAGTCCAGTGGTTTGCACCACTGCTTCCAGCTGAGCTGCCTATCACCACCGCCCCACCAACCAACGTCTCCCGCGCGGGAGGAGAAGGAGAGCATGGTGCACCTCAACAGTAGGCCCCGCGAGTGAGTCCACCCTGCCCGCCATGGCAGCTCCCGTCGTCATCCTCTCCCCCTCGCCTCACAGCCACTGCATTACCAAGCCCAACAGGGGAAGCGAGCTCTCGGCGCGGTGCCAGCCAGCAGCTCCCCGGCGCCGGCCGCGGGGCGCGGCGCTGGTGGCGAGAGGCGCCGCGGTGCCTCCCGAGCAAAGCCTGCCCCGGTACGAGACCCTGGGCGACGCCAAGGCTGCGCTGTATCAAGCTCTCCAAGGTTTGCGGTTTGCTGCTGCCATTTGGTGCTTGGTTTCGTTGCTGGCTCTGAACTAGACGGACTCTGATTCACGTCTGTACTGTGTGTGTTCTGAAAAAACAAAAAGGTATCGACAGAGGGATATTTGGCTTGACCTCGGCTAAAAGGTCCGAGATTCATGGCCTGGTGGAGCTCTTGGAGTCCCGGAATCCTACGCCCGATCCTACCGACAAGCTGCAGGACAAGGTACTGAATCAGAATATTCTTCAAGTTAAAAGTACAAGTAATTGAGCTATATCCCTCCTGATAATACCTCATTTGGGCTACGGTAAATTGAACACGCTCTTAAGCTTAAGTCTGAGTGCGGATTTTTGTAGCTTGGTATCTTCTGTTAGAAAGAGTTATGCTGGCTTGGTCAGTAATACATGCCAATTTTTTGAAAAAAAAAACGAACCTGCAATTACTGACTGTGCGGCGTCTTGAGACGATGCAAGGTGGACGGTTGTTGGAGGCTCATCTATAGCACGATTTCCATTCTGGGGAAAAGGAGGACCAAGCTAGGCTTGCGAGATTTCATCAGCCTGGGGGATTTCTTCCAGATTATTTATGTCAAGGAGGTTAGTCAAACGTTTGCCCATCAAATTTCAGCAAACAAATGTTATAGTATATAGTTTATCAATTTGCTCTAGAATTCTTGCATGTCTGTAGTCTGTAGCTCCACTTGTATAATTTATTCTTTTACACCTGTAATGTTAAACGATAAATCCTGTATGAGCATTGAAATGCAGCCAAACTAGGATTCGTACACACAATGGCAAAAAATAATAAAATACAGAGTCTGTATTTTATTCTGTAAGTAGTTCATGAAACTCAGTGTTATTGTAAAGATTCTACTTCCCAACCAAGTAAGTTTTGATTGTTGGTATATCTTGAAATAAATGGAGATTTAGCGTCACTTCTGTACACCCAAAGGAAAAGGCGGTGAATGTCATAAAGTTTAGCGCAAGAGCGTTGAAGATATTCTCAGGCCAACTTGCTATTGAAGCATCCTACACTATCACTACAAAATCAGTAAGAAATTCTATCTTGTCATCTCTGATGTCTCCAAAGTTTCATGTGTCTGACTGCTAACCGATGGAAGCCTGTACTTTACTCACAGCTTATGGTGTCTTGTTTCAGAGAGTGGGTATCAAGCTTGAGAATTCAACAATCACCCCAGATCAGGTACAAGTTGTCATATTTTTTGTACCAACACAAATACATAGCTGTCCTATCCCTAAGAAGTGAACAACTTCTAAATGCTAACATCGCTCCTAAAAAGAGTAAAATAAAAACCAGGGCCAACCCCTTATACTATCTTTTAACTGGGGACAAGAATGATACAGTGGACTATGTTCTTGGGGAAGAAGAATGATATGATACCCAGGACTTCCACTTATCAAATGTTTATTTTGACCGTTTGTCATGCTGGGCTATGCAGTTGATGAATATCTTCCAGAAGAACTACGACATGCTCCTTGCCATATTCAACCCAGATGGCTGGCTCGAGATAACGTATCCTTTTGGTTCAATTGGTGTTTTTGCCGTTCTACAACTTTACATATAGCAAAGGAGTTACCTAGTTTGCCTTGTCTATAGTGTTTTCCTCCTCAAATTTTGATTAGATATGTTGATGAATCTCTACGGATAGGCAGAGATGACAAGGCAAACATCTTTGTGCTAGAGAGAACAGACCCATCTCAAGTTTAAGAAGATTTACAGAGCAAAATGTCTGCAAATATTCATAGTTTCTGACAACGAGTGCATTGACACTGAGAAGATGTCCCCTTAACGTATCCTGCAGAACAAATGATTGTTAGCAGCTCCATGCAGATCATCGATTCAACCAGTCATCAATTTTTCTCTTAAAAAGGATAAACACCATTCTTTGTTACGACCATAGACATTTGTTTTATTGGTTTTTTTTGAGCTGTGCACTGTCTATGTATCCTGTAAGTATGTAACTATGAAAGTTCAGTTACGTAGAGAATCAGCAATCTTAGGGAGCAATTAAACGTCTGTAAAATTATGAAATACATCTTTGTTCAAATATTTGTCAAAGTTTAAAATACTATGAGTACAATTAGCTTGTCTTATTTGTACCAGGCACCAAAAGTTAAAGTTTTTGATAAAATTTTGCAGACACAAGATATACCACTACTTATGTCCACAATTTTGTTTTCCCATTTTCTTAAAAACAAAACATAGAATAGTCTCATGCAGCATGAAAGGCTTACACAACACATTGCCATCTTTTTTATTGAATGAAGGAGAGGCCTCCCTGCCGATTTCTTGTATAGAAACCATATGGTTCAAAGCCTATAGAAACTACTAGCATCCAACACAGATTCAACTCCTAGAATATTTACAAACTGAACACGAAGGAACAAGTCACATTTCCACTGCAATCACATTACCATGCAGCCAAAAGAGCAGCCACTCAGGCTATATCAGACTACAGACTACAACCAGCTAGGTCAAGGAAGATTACCAAACTACCAACTAAAACATGGTAAAGTCGAACCAAATTGGATCACGAAAGGATATCTGGTCGCCATCCTTGTGAGCACGATACACTTCATTTGCTACTTGTTCGATGAGCTTTGCCCCCAGCATAAACACCTTTCGACTTTCCTCCTTTATTTGCAAAATGGACCAGTCAGATATCCAATGAAAGATTAGCCTAACCATCACCAAAGGACCATTTATCATTTTTTTGTCTGAAAAAACTCATCATGTCTACACCTCTAGAAGGTCCAGGAAATGGAAGCTATACCAAAAATAACCACTTTTTCAACTGTCCTTAGGGAAGCTTCTAATGTAGCAAGAAAGATGGTCGTAAGTGTGCTACTTCAGATTTGTTTTCAAATAAAAATAGCCAATTAAAGTGTTGACATTGTCTACTGGAGGCAAATAAGTGAAGAAATCAATTGTTGAAAATAAAGATGTCAAACCTCAATAAGATAAGTTTGGAGTGCACACGGTCAAAACTGAATTGCCATTGCTTGAAAGATAATGTACCGCCCCGGCCATAGCCACCGGTTCCAGGCGTACGCCTGGCGGGATCTAGACTGTCCTCACAGATCAACACTAGTCTTTTCTGCACACTTTGTCCTCACTCGTGCACACCTGGGAACTACTTCTCAGTCGGTCATCCATCCTCAAATCGCTCCAAGCCAAACACGCTTAATTTTGGAGGAGATGTGCTTTCGGAAAAGAAGACGCACCTTGTTGATATGAGTAGCATATCATTCCTATTAAGCAGGATGTCACATACACCCCACTCAAAAAAACCGGCGTCCTCGTCGGCCCACATCTGATACTATTTATAACGCCCCGGCCACAGCCACCGGTTCCTGGCCGTTACGCCTAGCGGGATCTAGACTATCTCCACAGACCAACACTAGTCTTTCTTGTGCACTTTGTCCTCACTTGTGCGCATCTAGGAACTACTTCTCAGTCGGTTACCCATCGGCCAATCGCTCCAAGCCAAGCACGCTTAACTTTGGAGTTTTTTGGAGATGTGCTTCTGGAAAAGAAAATGCATCTTGTTGATATGAGTAGCCTATCATTCCTATTAAGCCACTATGTCACAGATAATGACAACAGACACACTCACTCAACTTACCGTATTGGCAAAAGAAGAAACTGCAAAAGTTAAATGCACACGAGGTGAGAGATAGAGGAACATGACATGCGTTCCCAAAGAAAATGCTAAAAAATGATGTGCAAACTTTTGTTGACAGAAGTGCAATGAAAGTGAAAAAAAGAAAGAAAACAATAAGCAATTAATTCAAAGATTCACATCACCCTATTAAAATATTTGGTTGACGCATTATCCATATTCTTCAACCATGCCATGGATGCCTATGCAGTGAATTCATCTCTAGCACCCTGTTTGGATGTAGGAAAAAGTGGCTCGGAATTGAATTGGACTGGAATACCAAATCCAAGATGGAAAGGAAATAACCTCCAATTCAAATTCTGTTGTTTGGATGTGCTTGGTATTTGTTGTTGGAATCAAAGGCTAGCACCTAATTCCAAATCATGTTTGGATGTGCAAATCATGGAATCGCTGACCGAGCAGCCGGATGAAGGGCGGAGGTGGTCGGATGCAGGGCGGAGGTGGCCGGATGCGGCGGCGGCGGCGGGCGAACCCTAGGCAGCGTGGCTTCGGATCTCGCTCAGGGCTTGGGCGGAGCAGCTGTGGCGGCTTGGGGAGGAGCAGCCGGATGCACGGGCGGAGGTGAGCGGATGCGGCGGGGGCGAAGGTGGCCGGATTGCGGCGGCGGAGGCGGGGCGGCTGTGGCGGCTCGGGGCGGAGCAGCCCGATGCGGGGGTGGAGGCGGAGCAACCCGATTTGGGTCTCGCACAGGAGCGAAGGGGTACGCGGGGTGGGGGCAGAGAGCGTTTCCGTGCGATTCCGAGGTGCGAGGCTCAGAAACTTGTCGCACGAGACGGACGCGCGCGGGGCCTGGCTTGGAATTCGGCTGCGTTTCCATGGGCCAATTCTGTAACCACCCGGAATCGGTCCATAAATTCCAGATTTCCAATTCCGAGCCATTTTTTCCAACATCCAAACATTGTGTAGGTGTAATTCATTGCATTTCATGGGTTTATTTTAATCCATGGATGCAATATAATTTCTTACCTCATGAAAATATATTTGCAAATCTGTAAATGTTAACTAACTACAATTTTGTTGTTGATCAAAAACCCCAAATATTTGATTAGTTATTTCCTTTGTTTGTTTTGGATATACATAATTTGGTGGATGAAGTTTACATGAGCTTAAGCAGGCAATGATTGATATATGATTATTGCCCTAAGGATAAAACACAATCAATACCCATCATTATCACCCTAAGAAAATAAATATCCGATAGATTGTTGATATCATACTTACAATAAAATCTATGAAAATTATTTTTCGGCAAGTTAACTTTGCCAAAAAAACATAAAGGCATGTCTTGACATCATATTTTAGCATGGAAAAAACATAATTAAAATGACTTCAAATGAAAAAAATCTCAACACAAAAGTTGTCTCGTTGAATAGAACTAATTTGATTATGGGGTCATCTTTAGTCGAGATTGTGCAACCTGGAGTATCAAAACATTGTCCTATAGGAGCTAAATCTCGAGGTGGCCTAATGGCTCAACTCTCCATCGTAACCATACCGCTTAGAAATTCTGATCAGACTATCTGGTCCAAGGCAAAAAAGTGCCATAACCCTTTTTTGTGATCAGATTGTCTGGACGATCAAGAGTAGAACGCTTGGTCCAATTTGAATAAAAATAGTCACCCACCCTTCGGGCATGTCTAATGAGATGCAAGGACGATTGAGCCCTCAAGATGAGTTGTAATGATAAAATGTTCAACATGAAAGGTTTCTTAGTCTCATCGAGGCAAACAATTTTGTTTTCAGGGTCATTTCAATCCCAGTTAATACGCGATCTATGAGGTCCAAAAATCAAATTGCTATTCCAGATCCACGCATAAATTGGAGGTAGGTTATAGTTTTGAACAGATTTGAACGTAAATTAGAGCCATTATCTTGTATGAAAAGTTCAGCTGCCTTATGTATAAACTGGAAGTGATTGAACAACAACAGTTCCCCACCCACCCCCGCGCCGCCCGCTTGGGCGACTCGGGGGGCGATAACCCTAGTGCCGCCGGGCTCCTCCCCTCCTCCCCCAGCCCTCCTCGCCGCCGCCTGAGGCATCCGCCGCGGTCCCCGAGGCGCTGCCAAGGAGGGTGGCGGCGGGGCCTTCGCTTGCCCTGCCCTCGCGGCGGGAGGCGCGGATCTGGAGCGGCGGCTCCCCTGGAGAGGCGACTCCGGCCTGCGGCGACCGGTGGCGCGGACGGTGGTGCCGGGAACCTGGCCGTGCGGGCGGCAGTCCCTCGGTGGGCGTGGGTGGCGGGTGGTGCCGGCTGCGGCGAGCGACATCCAAGATCCGGCGTCCAGATCCCTCCCCTGTTGCGTGCGTGCGGGTCTGACCGGGTCGTGCTTCTTGGGCGCCTGACTCTGGTCAGGCGGGGTGCTGGTGGCGGGGATCTGACCAGGAGAAATCCCTGGCCGGCCATGGCTGGCCGCGCCGACGGCGACGCCCGTGGGCACCGTTCCCCTCCTTGGAGGCGTTGGTACGGTTGATTCCTCCCATTTCCCCTTCCTCTAGGTCTCCCGGGCGAAAGCCCCAACCTTGTTGGGCGGCGGCGACGCTCTCGGCGCCGTTCCCTTCTTGAAGGCGCCGCTTTGGGAGCATGGTGGTCGGTGGGTGCTAAGTGGTGGGTGATGGCGGCGGTGAGAACCTCCCCGCCCCTGTGTGGAGCTTCCCCTTCCTCGTTGGTTGTGTGCAGCGGTGCTTTCTGCTCGGGGAGTGACCCCGGTGACCGCTTGAGGATGCGCAGGCCCTCTCTACGTGGCTTCTCTTCGGCGACTTCCATCCCATCTTGCGACGGTGCGGCGCCTTCGATCCAGGCGAGGAGGTAGTGGCCTCCTTCGAAGATGGGCTCCTGGACGTGGCGTGCCGGGGCCCGTAGCTGCTTGGCGATGGCATGCCTTATTGGTGCCGGTCCTTCTCTCCTTCGAGCCGGCGTGATCTTGTTCCTGGTGCACCTTTCGCGGAGGAGGACCTCGGCGTCTGTAGCTTTTGTTGTAGTGCCGAGACTTAGTTTGTTGCAGTCCATCGTCGTTGTATGTTACCGCTTGTTTTCTTTCGCTTTGCCTCCGGGCATGTTGCTTGTAATCCTGGCCGGTTGATGACTTTGTTAATTCAAAGTCGGGCTAGGCTCGAGCCACATCTCGGGCTCGGCTGATGTCTTTTCTCTAAATTTTTTTTTGAACAACAACACAGAATGGTCAAACACGTTTATCCCATTTTATCTTTTCCTCTTTATTTATCTATCTCCTTCGTCTTTTCTTCGGTTTTTGTCCTTCGTTGTTCTTCAACGGAATGAATCTCGAGGCCCTAGGGACAACCACGTCAACCTAAGTCAGTCCATAGCCTCCGCACAAGATTCAGACAGGTCCCTTTCGGGGTGTTGGATTTCAGGCTCTCAAATGATCCTCGCGGCGAGACCTCTCAGACGATGGTGTTTTGCATTGAAGGTACACCATGACACGTCCATGTTCAAGCAAATATGAAAACACAAACACATCATGCAGTATGTATATTCTCCCCATTGAAATGATCGTCTCAGAGCATCTCCAACAAACGCGTGGCCGAGCGGCGCGCTAATTTTTTTTATACAGCGTCAAAATAGCCTTTTAACGTGCGAAACGAGTGTATCACTTTAGCAGGCGCCTAAAAAATAAAGCTCAGATAGACGACTCTGACGGGCGCTGCAAAATATCACGCCCCCGCCGCTGCCTTCGTGGCCGGCCGCCCAACTCGCGCCCTGCCCAGCGTTCTCCCGCTCGACACAGGCCGTCGAAGTTGAAGATGTCCTCGCCGAGCAGGTCTCCGAAAACGCCACGCGAAGATGCAGGGTACGTACCGCCCGCGCTGTGCATTGTCCTCGGCGTGCTGGACGAGGCCAGCCAGGCTGCCGAGCACAGGCCACACCCGTCGTGGCCGTGGCTTCTCGGCCTCGACCGCCGTGGCCAGCCCGCCCGACCATGGTCGTGCCGTCGTGGCCAGCCGCCCGTGCCCGCTCCTTGGCCTCGCCGTGCTCGCCCGTGGCCGGCCGTCCGCCCGCTCCTTGGCCTCGCCGTGCTCGCCCGTGGCAAGTCGCGCGAGACCGCCCCGCCGCCTCGCCCAGCCGCGTGAGTCCGCTCGCCGCCTCGTCGCGCCCCGCCGTCGCACCCTGTAGCCTCCCTGGACGGCTGGCCGCCGCGGCCGCCACTACTAGAAAAATGCCTTATGGTGGCGTCTTTTTTTCTTCCTTTAGTGAAATGCGCCACTAAGGACAAGCCACTAATAAGGCTTTAATAGTGGCGTATTTGAAATGCGTCACCCCTAAGACTCTTATGCGTGGCGCATTTCAAAATGCGCCACCCATAAGGCCTTATGGGTGGCGCATTCTAAAAATGCGCCACTATTAAATTTTGAATCTGGATCTAGATAAAGATTTTTTTTATTTTTTTTCTTAATCTCAGGTTAATATGCTTAATGCCCGATCACTATGCTTAATCTCAGGTCAAACTAACCTCTGTAGTCAAACTTCCAGAGGGTCACCCATCTTAGCACTACTCCAGCCCCAGCACGCTTAACTTCTCGGTTCTATTCAACTCCCGCTCCAGCTCACTTAGCAGACACTTGTTGATATATCTATCATATAAATCCTATTAAACCATGCTGATGTCTAGGACCTTGTTGATGTTCATGGATGTGCTAAAATTTTCAACTTTTTTTGAAACTTTCTCGATGGGTCCTCTAGGATATTTTGAACTTTTTTAAAGAAATTGATTTTTTAAATTTTTTTAAATTTTTAAATGTTACTAGCTAAAATTTTCAACTTTTTTTTAAAACTTCCCGATCGGTCCTTTAGCCTATTTTGATTTTTTTAATATTTTTTTTAATTTTTTTTCTGTTACTAGTGGCGCATTTCATAGAAAATGCGCCACTACTAAGTTCATTTTTTTTCCTTTTTTGTCTCCAGATCTTCAAATGCCCGTAACTTTTTTTCTGTTAGGTTTTTGAGGATTCTAAAAATGTTCAACGGGGTTCCCCTGATTGAATTTGGATATAACTTTTCGAGTAGATGATTTTTCATATAAAAAACTTTTTCATCGGAGGTCGTATGCAAAACTTTTTCACAGTTTTTCTTAGTAGTGGCGTATATGCAATATGCGCCACCCCTAAGAGCTTATGGGTGGCGCATTTTGAATGCGCCACTAAGCGCGTTTCCAGAATGCGCCACCCATAAGCTCTTAGAGGTGTCACATCCCCAAAATGCGCCACCTATAAGGTTCTTAGGGGTGGCGCATTTCTCCAAATGCGCCACGTATAAGAGGATCTAGGGCTGGCCCACTCTTAGGGGTGGCGCATTTCTAGAAATGCGCCACCTATAAGAGCTTATAGGTGACGCATTTTTTACGAGTGCGCCATCCCTTACAACATAGTGGCGCATTACATATATAATGCGCCACTAATAAGGTTTCCATGTATAGCTATTTCTCTAGTAGTGCGCGGAGCTCCGCCCCGGCCTGCCTGGTCGCGGCCTCGGCTGGCTGGCCCCGCCCAGCCGCGCTCGTTGCGCCCAGCCGCCGCGGCCACCGAGCTCTCCCCCGGCTTTCCTGGTCGCGCCCCGTCGGCTCGCCTAGCCGCGCGATCCCGCTTGCCGCGCCCCGTCGTCGCGCCCTGCCGCCACCCCGGCTGGCTGGCCGCCACGGCCGCCGAGCTCCGCCGCGGCCTGCCTGGTCGCGCCCCGGTCCGCTGCCGCCCCTGCTGGTTGGCTAGACCATGGCCAGACATTGGTTAGACCATGGCTAGACATGGCGAGGGCCAGCCATGGTGGGCTCCGGCGACGGGCGGGTTCCGGTGGCGACGCGAGGAACGGACTCACCCGGCGGTGGCGCGAGGAACGACTGTGGGCGGACTCGGCCGGCGGTGAAGGACTCGAACTACGGCGGGCGGGCGAGAACGACGGTGGCGGACTCAGTCGGCGGGCGGACTCGACGGCTTCCGTGGCGGTTATTCTTCGTGCCAAGGCTGGAAATGGTCCAATGCGTTGTACGCGCCGCATCAAATATACTGCGCGAAGGCCAGCGCGTTGGGCTGTTTTTACATGGCGCTCGTTTAGCGTCTGTTGGAGCGTTCAGTTTTCCTCCACACGCGCGATATAACGTATTTCAACGTGTGGAGAGGCACGTATAACATCTCTGTTGGAGATGCTCTCAGCGTGGCCCCGTCAAGCTTATTTTACATTTCTATGTTCTTGCTTGCTACAGGTATTCCTTGTCGCAAAAGAAGCCAGACATCCCCAGCTTTTCAACACGACGACGTTCGCACGCACGCCGTGACGCACCGGCGGTTCGTACCTCAGCTCTCGTACGGATTTAATTTGCCTCGGTCTCGTCTCACCCGAAACACAAGAAAGATCGCTTGGCTAACATCGCGGGGACAGATCCGACGAGTGCCAGTATATATACCTTGTCATTCATCGGTCGATCTCGTGCTGGCCATGCTAATTCCTGAGCTGTGCCTAGCTCATCCCTGAGCTCGAATCACATCATCAACTTAAGTAGCATGGGGAAGATTGGAGGAGGCGGCGTGTTGGAGGCCGCAAGGCCGGTGGCGGCCATGGTGGTGGTGGAGTTCATCTTCTCGGCTCTGCAGATCTTCATCAAGCTCGCGCTCGACGACGGCATGGACGTCCGCGTCCTCGTCGCCTACAGGCTCTTGTTCGGCGCCGCATTCCTCTGCCCCCTCGCCTTCCTCATCGAGAGGTGCATCTATTATTTTTGATAAATCCTTTATGAAATGATATCCGCCCGGTTTGATTACAGCTACCGGAATGTCTCACAAGATAGTGAGCCGAGCATATACTCTTCCAGAATGTTACCTTTGTTAAACAAAATTTAGTTGCTGACTAACGCCGCTGTCCTGTGATCTCTAGGAAGAAACGGCCACCACTAACCTTGAAGGTGGTGGCAGGCTTATTCTTGTGTGGACTTTTCGGGTAATATTTCTTCTCTTTGATGAAAATCTTGCTCCTGGCTTTATCGGTCTCGTGCTACTGCTTTGATCGATCGATGGCCAAGGAGTGGCTTATAACGTGACCGTACTTACTTACTTACAAACAATGCAGAATTACCATAAACCAGAACCTGTTGGTGCTTGCCATCAAGTTGACGAATTCGACAACCATCGTCACAGCTCTCAGCAACCTCACCCCTCAATCTACCTTCATCGTCGCAATCTTGACAAGGTCTGTCGTCGTGACTAGCCACACATCTCTGTAAATGTATTTTTCTTTCTGGATACCAGTGACAGACTCACCGGCCCCACTTGGAAAATGGAATAACAGGATGGAGACTCTGAAGCTCAGAAGGCCCAGCGGCCAGGGGAAGCTGGCGGGAACCCTAGTTGGGCTGGGTGGCGCGATGCTGCTCACGTTCTACAAGGGCCCGGAGATGAGGTTCCTCCACCGTCTGGCGCACACCGGGCTCAGCCACGCCGGCGGCGACAACCGGCTCATCCCGCAGCCGGCCGCGGGTCCTCGGATCCTCGGCTCATTTCTCGCCATCACCAGCTGCTTCAGCTACGCGATCTGGCTCACCATCCAGACCAAAGTCGGCCAGGTCTACCCGTGCCACTACTCCATCGCCGCGATGGTGTGCCTCTTCGGCACGGTCCAGTCCACGCTGCTCGCGCTCTGCATCCACAGGGACGCCGCCCAGTGGAGGCTAGGGCTCAACATCAGGCTCTACTCGTCGGCCTACGCGGTAATCACGCAGCTGATCCTTCACGCCAATATCTTCACTGCTTAATGTCACGTTTCTTATGGTTGATTCGTACAATACGACCAGGGTATTGTGGCGTCCGGGTCCGCCTTCCCGCTCATGTCGTGGTGCCTGCGGAAGAAAGGGCCCCTCTACGTCGCCATGTTCGGACCTCTCATCATCGTCTTCGTCGCGGTCATGAGCTCTATTGTCCTTGACGAGGCCCTGCACATCGGAATGTGAGGCTCTATTCGATAACTCACATACCTTGAACGTAAATGGATTCTGTTTGAGTTTCCACCGTGATTCGCACCTTGTGCGTGTTTGCTTGCCATATTTTCCTTTTGCAGCGTGCTTGGTGCTGTGCTGATCGTGGCGGGGCTGTATATGGTGCTGTGGGACAAGGCGAGAGAGGAAAATGAACAAGTTGATGCGCCAAAACTAGTTAGTCAAGATGACGAGTTGGGAAAGGAGTCCGCCCCACATACTAACGGTGAAGCATAATGAGGAAAATAAAAACTTACGTACACTTTGGTGCAGTCAAGGTTCTTTCAGTTATGATGAAGCTACGCCATGCATGCACCTAACATTCCACGTTCTTATTCGAGAGCTAACAATCGAAAAAAAGAGAGGAAGATCTTATCTTAACACTTCGATTCTAGCACTAATACAAAGATACTCTCACGAGTTACACCCTATCAAGCAGATCAGCTAAAGTCCGTTGGGAAATTACAAATGTTGTCTATCTCATGGGAACCCTATATATTGGTGGAGAGGCAGATTTTTATCATCACAGGTTATAAAATGTATAACAATCCATGTTGTCTATCTCCAGTTCGACGACCCAAGTTGGTTTTATATGCTTTCAACAAAAGTGCTATTTCTATTCCAGTCACCCCCGTTACTTAATGATATTTTACTTTTTTAGTCGGGAATAACCCCTTTCCATTACAAAAAATACATATTCTACTTTTCCGACTCCAACCCATGGTATAATCATCCTACTCAACGTGTGCCTCATAATTCCTCCTTTTGTTTATATGTATATGCCTAGGACACCCAAATGATTCTATAGTTTCCTTTAACTTTTAAAATGCATTCCAAACATTTGGTTTGGTTTTGCGAGAATCTATTGTGCTAAGAGTTCAGTTTTGAATACCATACCAGTGATGGTGCAAACAAAAAAACACATTTATCTTTTATCAATTATTTACTTATTTATAACATTGTTTGAGAAGAACACCTATCTACGCCAAGCTTTAGGATTATTTCCAAAAAATAAAACCAACTGAAGACAATCACAAGAACAATATGACTTACTAGGTCCAAGATGAAAATTTTAAACACACATTGAAAAGATAAATGATTAGAAGTACTAATTGTTCTTCTCACATGAAGCTCTCTCCAATATGGTTCTCCCTCCGTTCAGAATTACTCGACATGGTATTAGTTCAAGCTTGGTTTAAATTTGAACTAAAACCATGTCAAGTAATTCCGAACGGAGGGAGTAGTATTTTACAATAAAATCATTTCCACCTACTTGAATCTTGTATGAGAAGACAAAATTAATGCAATTTTTTTTCCATGTTACCATTTTTTTGTAAAACCCATAAAACTAAGAACATGATCATGAATTATGTTTGATGATAACTATAACAATACAATTAGTTTGTTTGGCCCAAACATTAACAAAATGTTACTAGTAATCAACATTACAGAAGTTTGACAACATATTGTTATAGGATGTCATATAACGAGAATCAGTAATTGCTTGGATGGTTAGTGGAATAGTTGTATCAATCAAGTCCACCACAAATCATATATACTTCAGATTTGCTAAGCTGACATGTTTATCAACAAAAAAATACATGTGGTTACTTGGTAATGTCCTAGTTGGATGACTTGGTAGACATTGTGTAAATGTGTGCATTTGTGATCGTTGCGTTTGTATGCATTGACGTTCGTAGTTGGTGTTAAAAAACATATGTTTTGCTTGTGCCGATCGGTTTTGTACTAAGAAGTTAAAGAAAAAGTACGAAAGATTTGGAGTAGTTTAAGGGGAACTCTTCCCAAGGAGATACAATCGGATCAATGGAGCAACAACCATGTGCATGAATCATTCCAATACTTTTATTCTCGAGGAAAAATAGTGACAATATTGAGCATACCCGGTCCTCGACAATGAATTAATGCACGAGATCACATGCCTTGACAGTGAGTGCGATCTTCATGCCCTAGCGGCCGTTACTGCAATTATCTAAAACGGCAGTGGTGAATTTGATCACGCCGCGTGAGAGCCTGATGTGATCGTTTCCATAGTTGTGCACAGTCGCGTTGGAAGGGTACCTGGTGCAAGTGCCGAACCCGAAGTTGTCCACCATTGTCATCAGTGGCGGAGCCAGGAATGAAGCAAAGCCCGGGCCTAATTTTTTTTTGCAACATTCAAAACTTTATAACTACCCAAATCAGATTACAACATTTAAAAAAGATACCATGTGCAAGAACATATAATATAAATCACACCTTTTCAATAACTTTAGAATTAACCTTACGCTTCGCAATCCAAGAAATAAAACATGATAAAACTACAAATAATAATGCGGAGATATAAAAGAGTACCAAATCAATTGTTTATTCATTTGAGCCTCCCCTAACATGATCGACGGGTGAAGAAGAACCGACACCTTCAAAACATCAAAAGTGTAAGATCATAAAAAACTGCAGAAACATAGTGACTTAATGAAACTGAAATACTAAACAATAGGTTTTAATGAAAAAATTCAGTATAATGTGCCCCTGTACTGTACTACTATTTTTACAGATTATTCAACCGAGATTCTTCTACCTGGGCACCTGGCTGTACTACGTTCTTGGACAATCCTCCTCCTGTTCTAGCTTCTTGTATTGGATGCAAAGTGGCTCAGTACTGAAGCGGATGGAACCTAGGAAAGTAGGCAGGGAATGAGCCAGTGACGGGCTGATGGCCAGAATCTGAATCGCAGGGAGGCCGGAGGCGGACTGGCGGAGGGAGAGCAGACGAGCAGTCGCGTACTCGTGTCGCGGGGCCGGGGCGGGAGGGGGCGCCGCCGCGCCGGACGGCAGGAGGGCGGCAGTCGCCGATCAGCAGCCCAGCGGAGCAGGCAGCGGCGCTCCAACCCTTGACTCGCTCGTCTCCTCGACGGCTCGACTCCTCTGGTTGGACGCACTCACGCACGGGAAGGGAGAGTTGCAGAGCGGCTGGGCGCTGGGCCTGGGCTGTTTCCTGGCGAGGCCCCGGGCCCAAAAAAAAACTACATATCTATAACTGGAAAAAAAAAGCTGCGCCCCGGGCCTAGGCCCTGGGGACCTGGGGTGTAGCTCCGTCCCTGATTATCATGTTTTGCACCAAAGGGTCGTAATTGAGCACTACAACGAAAAGAAGGGAAGGTAGAAAATCACATGTTTTTAATCATTCAAATTCAAGCATTCTTTTAATCAAGATTGTTAGATTTGTGGGAATGGATATATTGTATCTTCACGATTCGGTATTTTTTTTACTTGTTGATAAAACTCCATTACATGCTTTTTATTTACGAGCAATACTTAATATTGGGGGAGATGATGGCTCATGTTTTGCATCTGTTTCTCTTACGCTAATACTTCGAGATATCTTTATAGGATTTTGTATGGTTTCCCCATAGTTTCGAAAATTCACCTGTCATTCTTATGCTAATCCCTAGAGAGAGAAGAAAACATGTTTGAACTATGGATGTGCACGAAACCACATATTTTCGAGAAAAACAATCGAAATCCTACACATTGATGATGATTGGGATAACTTTCCTATTGGGATACAACATGAGGATGAGATGACCTATAGTACGGACAGGAGCGCCCATAAAAGCCACCGATGGATCCTACACATGAATAGAAACATCTTTCATAAAGGGGAGAACATGGTTAGAGAGAACTAGTCGCCACGACAAAACCTAGAATAAAGGGAGAAGAGAACTGGAGAAGATGGAGCCCAGGAGATCGATTCCTTCTCTTCACCCCATCTCTGTAGTCATTCATCACATCATCACCATATGGAGAGAAATTCCAAGTTGTAATACTACGTTTTATACCTCTATTTGCACTAGTAGAAAAAAAGCTTATCCCCAACTTCAATAGACGCGACGCACCAGTTTGAACAAGTGCTGGCGTCGAAGTTTTTCGTACGCCAGAACCATGCTATTAGTGCACGCGTGGGAATTAATTTGCATGCCACTTGTAAGTGGGATCTATCTTTCTGCCTAGTCGCAAGAAACCGGTGGCGTGGGAATAAATCGCACGCCAGCATAATTTGTATTACGGATGGCGTTGCTGACATGAGCAACGCCATAGATAAACTTTTCTATGACTTAGTAGTTTTGGAGGGCTAAGATTTTCTACGACTTAGCCGTTTCGCGTAGCTTTTCTTCTCACCCAACGCCACCGAGTCCTCGCCCGAGGGTGCCGCCCCCTTCTCATGCCGCATCCGGTCCTTCCTCCCGCCGCAACTGCACGTCCCCGAACGACGTCGTACCACCGACCTTCGTCACCCTTTCCTCCCTCCTCCCTCCGCCCTCCTCAACCACAACTTACCCTGTCGCCATGCCATCAACCTTCGCCGCCCGCCTTCTTACATTTAGGTGGATTTGGACATGATCCCAATTCTACCTCCACGTGAGTTTGTTGAACAAATTTGTTGTGCTAATTTGTATTGCTTATTAAAATAATATTTGTTATTCACCCCCACTAAACTTGTTTATTCATAATGACTGATTATTTCCTTTCTTCGAGAGATACACAGAAGATAGTGGATGTGATGCCCCCAATTTGTGATCATGTACTAATCATACACGCAATGTGCACGATCAAAATCATGGAGTCACCGTTAGAATATCATATCACAACTCTAGACACAAATAAGATAAATTTGAATATTACAAGCCAGGGGTCACGAGGACCCAAATACATAAGTCATACAAACCATAATATCTGAGTACAGACATAGTCAAGTTTTTCCTTAAGAAAGCTAGCACAAACACGATACAGATTGAAAAAGCGAAGCTTCCTGCCTAGGAGCCTCCGAACTACTCCTGGTTGTCGGGGATCTCCACGTCGTAGTAGGCACCTCCGGAGTACTCCTGCTCCTGGACTCCAACGTCTGATTGCAGCAACCGTGTATAGAAAACAAAGATAGAAAAACAAGGGGGGTGAGTATCTAGCATACTCGTGAGACTTAGGTCCAGACATTCTAAGCATTTATGCAATTATGTCAAATGGAAAGGGGAGGCTACATAGTGGAATGAACTACAGAAAGCCAGAGTAAAGGGGGGGAGAAGCACTAGTAGAAAACAGGGCTTTGGTTCAGGCCTCTCCAGCCGATTTGTCCCGGTTGTGCCACGAACCGGAACCCAATGGGTCATACGTCCCGGTTCGTGCCCCCGAGGGGCCGGCCGGGCCTCGTGGAGCATTGGTCCCGGTTCGTCTGGGGCATATGTCCCGGTTCCAGACAAGAACCGGGACCAATGGGTCTCGCTCCTGGCCCACAACCATTAGTCCCGGTTTGTGAATGGACCCGGGACGAAAGGCTGGTCATTAGTACCGGTTCCAGACACAAACCGAGACTAATGATTTGGCTATATATACCCCTCGCCGGCGAGCAGAGCACTCCACTGGTGCTCTGTTTTTTCGAGGAGGGAAAGGGGAGGGCTTTGTGGTGCTCTATCTCACCTCTTATGCACATGAGGTGTTCGATGAAATGCCCGAGCCACACTACTTAAGCTTTCTCCTCTCCAAACTCGACTTCCAAGCTCCATTTTTCTTAAGATTTGTCCAGATTTAGCGGTCCATCACGTCCCATCCCCGTCTTCACCACCGTCGATCGCCCGCGCCGATCTCGTCGCCGGCACCACCGTGGTGAGCCTCTTGTTCTTATCTTCTTTATAAAAGAAAAAAAATTCTTACTTGTATGATTAGATAGATAATTGTCTAATTTTCTTACTTGTATTATTGCTTGTTATTATATAGTGCGATGGTTTTGGTATCCGCCCCCGTCGGCCCTCGTCCTCTCTATGATTCGGATGTGGTATATATTATCTTTTATAACTATTTGTTTCATTTAGTGTTTATGGTAATTATGCCGACACCAACTTGACATAGATGTATTTATCTAGGAGGTATGTGAACCGGATATTACATACGACCCTCTTGTCGAGAGGTTAAATTTAGTTGAAGAAGAAAACGAGTATTTAAAATAAAAATTAAAAAGAGTTGAAGAAGAGAAGAAAAGAGTTGAAGAAGAGAAGATGATATTGGAGTTGCATGTTGCGGATGTCGTAGAAGGTCACAAGATCAAGATGGATGCAATGCGCTTGAAGATTAGAAATTTTAGAAAATATGCCATTCATAGTGAGGCTTGGTATCATTATGCCGTTGGATCAATTGTTACCTTGGTTGCGATTATGATCGCATTTGTTGTTGCATTGAAATGTTTTACATAGTTTCAATGTATGGTTTAATTAGATGCTCTGGAGAGCTATATGTTGTTCAATGAGAACTATGTATGTACTTTGGTTTTAATGTGATGATAAACTTCTATTAATTTGGTCACTTATATATTCATGATGTTCTGTAATGGTTTTTGACACACTTAATGCACGCAGATGAACCGACAATGGATGTATGGTGACAGACACACCTCCTAGTACATTGAGGGCGTGCATGATTTTCTCGAAGTGGCTGAGGCAAACAAGCAGAATGGTTTTATGTGTTGTCCATGCTCTATATGTGGGAATACGAAGTCTTACTCTGATCGGAAAACCATTCACGCCCACCTGCTTTATAAGGGATTCATGCCACACTATAATGTTTGGACCAAGCACGGAGAAATAGGGGTTGCGACGGAAGACGACGAAGAAGAAGAGTACGATGAAAACTATGTTCCCCCTGATTACGGTGATGCTGCAACGGGGGAAGCTGAAGATCAAGAGGAACCGGACGATGTGCCTGATGATGATCTCCGCCGGGTCATTGTTGATGCAAGGAGACAATGTGAAAGTGAAAAGGAGAAGATGAAGTTCGATCGGATGTTAGAGGATCACAAAAAAGGGTTGTACCCCAATTGCGAAGATGGCAACACAAAGCTCGATACCGTACTGGAATTGCTGCAGTGGAAGGCAAAGTATGGTATACCTGACAAGGGATTTGAGGATGTACTGTAAATATTTAAGAAGAGGCTTCCAAAGGATAACGAATTGCCCGACAGTATGTACGCAACAAAGAAGGTCGTATGCCCTCTAGGATTGGAGGTGCAGAAGATACATGCATGCCCTAATGACTGCATCCTCTACCGCGGTGCGTACGAGGATTTGAACGCATGCCCGGTATGCGGTGCATTGTGGTATATGATCAGACGAGATGACCCTGGTGATGTTGACGGCGAGCCCCCCAGGAAGAGGGTTCCTGCCAAAGTGATGTGGTATGCTCCTATAATACCACGGTTGAAACGTCTGTTCATGAACAAAGAGCATGCCAAGTTGATGCGATGGCACAATGAAGACCGTAAGAAAGACGGGAATTTGAGACACCCCGCTGATGGGTCGCAGTGGAGAAAAATCGAGAGAAAGTACCGGGCTGAGTTTGGAGATGACCCAAGGAACGTATGGTTTGGTTTAAGCGCGGATGGCATTAATCCTTTCGGGGAGCAGAGGAGCAATCACAGCACCTGGCCCGTGACTCTATGTATGTATAACCTTCCTCCTTGGGTGTGCATGAAGCAGAAGTTCATTATGATGCCAGTTCTCATCCAAGGCCCTAAGCAACCCGGCAACGACATTGATGTGTACCTAAGGCCATTAGTTGAAGAACTTTTACAGCTGTGGAATGGAAACGGTGTACGTGTGTGGGATGAGCACAAACAGGAGGAATTTGACCTGCATGCGTTGCTGTTTGTAACCATCAATGATTGGTCTGCTCTCAGTAACCTTTCAGGATAGACAAACAAGGGATACCACGCATGCATGCACTGTTTAGCTGACACCGAAAGTATATACCTGAAAAAATGCAGGAAGAATGTGTACTTGGGGCATCGTCGATTTCTTCCGACCAACCATCAATGTCGTAAGAAAGGCAAGCATTTCAAAGGCGAGGCAGATCACCGGAAGAAGCCCGCCATGCGTACCGGTGATCACGTACTTGCTATGGTCAATGATTTACACGTAATATTTGGAAAGGGTCCCGGCGGACTATCTGTTCCGAATGATGACGAGGGAGCGCACCCATGTGGAAGAAGAAATCTATATTTTGGGACCTACCCTACTGGAAAAACCTAGATGTCCGCTCTTCAATCGACGTGATGCACGTGACGAAGAACCTTTGCGTGAACCTGCTAGGCTTCTTGGGCGTGTATGGGAAGACAAAAGATACACCGGATGCACGGGAGGACCTGCAACGTTTGCACGAAAAAGACGGCATGCCTCCAAAGCAGTATGAAGATCCTGCCAGCTACGCTCTTACCAAAGAAGAGAAGGAAATCTTCTTTGAATGCCTGCTCAGTATGAAGGTCCCGTCTGGCTTCTCGTCGAATATAAAGGGAATAATAAATATGGACGAGAAAAAGTTTCAGAACCTAAAGTCTCATGACTGCCACGTGATTATGACACAACTGCTTCCGGTTGCATTGAGGGGGCTTCTACCGAAAAACGTTCGATTATCCATTGTTAAGCTATGTGCATTCCTCAATGCAATCTCTTAGAAGGTGATCGATCCAGAAATCCTACCAAGGCTAAGGAGTGATCTGGCGCAATGTCTTGTCAGTTTCGAGCTGGTGTTCCCACCATCCTTCTTCAATATCATGACGCACGTCCTAGTTCATCTAGTCGACGAGATTTTCATTCTGGGCCCCGTATTTCTACACAATATGTTCCTCTTTGAGAGGTTCATGGGAGTTCTAAAGAAATATGTCCGTAACCGCGCTAGGCCAGAAGGAAGCATCTCCATGGGCCATCAAACAGAGGATGCCATTGGGTTTTGTGTCGACTTCATTCCTGGCCTTAAGAAGATTGGTCTACCTGAATCGCGGTATGAGGGGAGACTGACTGGAAAAGGCACGATTGGAAGGGACTCAATAATATGCAGGGACGGACATTCTTGGTCTCAAGCACACTACACAGTTCTACAGAACTCTATCTTGGTGGCCCCGTATGTCGATGAACACAAGAACAGTCTGCGCTCCAAACACCCGGAGGAGTGTGACGACTGGATTACACATGAACACATCAGGACTTTCGGCGATTGGTTGGAAACACGTGTCAGAGGTGACAACACTGTTTCTGATGAGTTGTTCTCGTTGTCCAGGGGACCATCTTCAACTGTATTGACTTACAAAGGATACGAGATAAATGTGAATACATTTTACACGATCGCCCAAGATCAAAAGAGCACCAACCAAAACAGTGGTGTCCGCTTTGATGCAGCAACCAAGAGGGGAAAGGACACATATTATGGTTACATAGTGGACATATGGGAACTTGACTACAGACATGATTTTAAGGTCCCTTTGTTTAAGTGCAAATGGGTCAATCTGTCAGGAGGCGGGGTACAGGTAGACCCACAGTACGGAATGACAACAGTGGATCTGAACAATCTTCGGTACACAGACGAACCATTCGTCCTAGCCAATGATGTGGCGCAGGTTTTCTATGTGAAGGACATGTGTACCAAACCGAGAAAAAGAAAAGATATGGAAGCGAATACATCATACGATGAACCAAAGCGCCGCATAGTTCTTTCAGGAAAAAGAGACATCGTGGGATTGGAGGGCAAGACGGAAATGTCTGAAGATTATGAAAAGTTTCATGAAATTCCTCCCTTCAAAGTCAAGGCTGATCCAAGCACCCTGTTAAGCGATGAAGAATATCCATGGTTACGGCGCAATAAGCAAAGGACACAAGCGAAGAAAAATTGAAGACAGATGAAGTCATAAAGGGTTGAAAATTGATGATGTGGCTTTGAATGGTTCATTTTGAACACACAAAAAGTCTGGATTTCAAATAAGTTCAAAAAAATGAAATCCCTTTGTAGATAGATCAACAAAACACACGGTTCTCCTGCATACAGCCCGACTGTGGCTCGTGAGTGCCTGCATATCAAATGCACCGTCGGGTTGTATGCAGGGAATCCGAATGATTTGTATTTGGTCGATGAACTGAAGGATTTCTAGATATATCAACAAAACACATGGTTTCGCCTGCATACAGCCCAACTGTGGCTCGTGAGTGCCCGCACATCAAATGCACCGTTGGGCGTATGCAGGCCAATCCGAATGATTTGTATTTGGTCGATGAACTGAAGGATTTCTAGATATATCAACAAAACACACGGTTTCGCCTGCATACAACCCAACTGTGGCTCGTGAGTGCCCACACATCAAATGCACCGTTGGGCGTATGCAGGCCAATCCGAATGATTTGAATTCGTACACACCGAGTGTCCGAGAGGTGGGATATATATAGGGATCGTGTGCCTCTTTAGCCCCGGTTGCTAGCACAAACCGGTACTAGCGCGAGACCTTAACTGTGTATAGGCCGGTTCCCAGATCCAACGACTCACAAGCGCTTAAAAGAAACACACGATCCGTGTACTTCTTCCTGATTGGTGGGATTCAGACCCGGGTGAGGTTAAAAGCACGCGCAAAGACAACCTCCACTATTTCTCTTCTCGCGAAGTCTTCCCCTTCCGCGGCACCGCCACCATCCAGTTTTTGCCGTAACCCTCTCAACTTTTTAGCACATGCTATGTGGGTCAAATGATGATACCATGCCAAGTTTCAACATTTTCGGAGTTCATTTGTACTGCTAGAAACTGGAAAATTAAATAAAGCAAAAAAGAAAACAAAAAAACTCGAAAAAAATGCCAACTATTGGGCCACAACGGCCTGAATACGACTAGAAACCCAACCATGGGCCAGGATTTAGGCCCGCAATAGGCCCAATAGGCCCACAGGCAAGTAGTACCAGATTAGGCCCGGAAGCCTGCAGTTGAGAAGAGCTCGAGACGGTACGCGCAGCAGCGCTTATAAACCGCTCGAGCGCTCCCTCGACTAGCGAGGTGGGACTAAACATCCCACCGCTCCGTGGCGCAAGGCGTTTGGTTCCGGTTGGTGGCACCAACCGGAACTAAAGGGGAGCATTGGTTCCGGTTGGTTCCACCTTTTCGGCTGCTGAAAAAAACCTTTGGTCCCGGTTGGTGTCATCAACCGGAACTAAAGGGTGCATTGGTCCCAGTTGTTGGCACGAACCGGTACCAATACTCTGGGTATATAAATGGCACTTGTAAATTTTCAGTTCATTTCTCCCGACGACGCCGGAGACGAAACCGACGCCGTCAGGCTGCCTTGACGCCGCCCGCCGCCCCCGACGACGCCGGAGACGACACCGACACCGTCAGGCTGCCCCGACGCCGCCCGCCGCCCCCTCCGTCGCCGTCGCCATCGCCCGCGCCCGTCGTCGCTGTCGCCGCGGGGAAGCACCACGCCTGGTCCTGCCGCCGTCCGCATTGCCTTGCCCCGTCGGCCTCGCCACAGCCTCGCCGTCGTTCTTCACCGCCGGCGCCTCCCTGACCTCCTGAGCTCGTCCTCGGGCAGCACTGTGAGGCCCTCACCCGATTTTGTTGATAGATGATGCCAATGTTAAATTTTGTTTCTAGATGATGCTAGATGATGCCAATGTTAAATTTTGCAAAATACTTATGTACTTTACAAATGTTGAAAAATTAAAAAAAAGATTTATGTATTCATTGTTGCAATAATGGTGTATACAAACTTGAGCAATTTGAATAACTTTAGAAGTACCGGACTCTCAAGAGCCAAAACACCATTTGTTAAGCGTCGCCGAGGCCACCCAAATTTACCAAGTTGATGGTCGGAAACTAGGGTAAAGGGTCGAGGGTCACCGAGGGGTCGATGGTCGGGAACTAGGGTAGAGGGTCGAGGGTCACCGAGGGGTCAATCCCCGGGAACTAGGGTAGTGCCTTGTGTGAAAGTATTGAAGAAATCCATGGCTTCATCATTAGCCGGAAGTAACCGGGGCATGATGGTAAGAAGTTCACCAAAGTTGTTTTGGAACGGAGTCCCTGATAGGATAATTCGCTTTTTGGTACGAATTTCAGCAAAGGACTTCCAAATAGCGATATTCGGAAGGCTTTTGCTGAACTTTGTATCAAAAAGCGAATTATCCTATCTGGGACTCCGTTCCAAAATAACTTTGGAGAGCTTCGTACCATCATGCGCCTCTTACTTTCGGCTAATGTTGAAGACATGGTTTTATTTGTTTGAATCCTTTGATACTAGAAAAACGTGACATGAGGGGGTCGAGGGTTCGAGAGGTTGCCTTGTGTGAAAGTATTGAAGAAATCCATGGCTTATATAGATTTATTGTCGTGCCAAAAACTGGTGTCAACACATGCCCCCATGTTTTTCGGCAAAACTTGTATGTTTGGCACACTAATATATCCATGCTATATATATCATGTTTGTATATTAAGTGTCATGTTGTAATTAATATTTCGCAGAAACTATGGACGATCGTCAAAGAAACTTAGAACAAGAAGAGATGTTGGGGGAAATCATCCGCGAAGGACCGTTGTTGGTGGGCGACATCGTCCGGGTAGGAGGTGATGTCTTCCAATTTCTGAACGACACCGATGGTCTGGAAGAAGAGGGTGAAGCAGGCTCCGGTGATCGGACAATGGAGGTGAAGGACATGCTTATGATGGTTCCTGTGAGAGAACGGAGGAAGGAGTTGTTGGAAAGTCCGGTGAGGTATATATAATAATTAAGCCTGTGCTGACTAGCTAATTGATTCATTGTTTTGGACTGTGTACACATATTAACTCTCTTCTTTCTTCTTTTCTAGCCCTCCGTATCCGGATCGAGCCAAACTTCGGTAACGAGACGAGGCCCAAAGAAAAAGTTGCGCCCGGATGAAAGGTTCATGATCACCAGCATCAATAGAGATGGCCAACCGATTGAACCCAGCCGGACCAAAGATGCATTTTCTGCTCAGTGCGGGGTTCTTGTTAGGGACATGATCCCGATCAGCATTCAGCAATGGAATAAGCCGAAGGCCGGAGACCCTGAAGTGTCTTTTCTCACCGATAGACAGAAAGATGATCTTTGGACCGCGCTGAAGGCAAATTTCACCCTACCGGAAGAGGAGTGTCCGGAAAAGCCAGTTATAGAGAAAAAGGTCAAGACTGATGCTCTTAAGAAGATGGCAGAGCTATTCAGGAGGTGGAAGAATGAGTTAAAAACAACGTTTGTCGACAAAGAGAAGACTCCAGCATTCACCGGCCGATTTGAGAAGATAAGAGAACAGTGGCCCACATTTGTGGCCCACAAGACATCGGAGAAGAGTAAGAAGATGTCAGCGATAAACAAACTAAATGCTGCAAAGAAGAAGCATCACCATCATGATACGTCCAAAACGTATTGATAATTTCTGCTTGCTCCATGCATGTTTTGTGTGATATTGCTATGATCTAGATACACTTTCATACATTTTTGATCATATTTGGACTAAACTATTAACTCAGTGCACCCCAGTGCCAGTTCCTGTTTTCTGCTATTTTTCTATTTCAGTTTTCCCCCATATAAAAAGTGCCAGAAAAATTCGGGAAAATTCAGATAAAAAATCAGCGTGGAGGAAGCTTCCAGAAAATCCCGGGAGGGGCCAGGGGGGCCCAGGCGGCCACCCGACGCGGCCCCACCCCTGGCCGCGCCAGGGGGGCGCCTGGGGCCCCTAGTCCACCTCTGGCTGCCCCCCTTCGCCTATTTATCCCCCGTCACGGGAAAAATCCAAAAGCAGAACCCTATTCCGCGAACTCGCCTCTGTTCCGCTGCCGCCGCGCTTCCAAGATCGGGAGCACCAGAAGACCTCTTCCCGGCACCCTGCCGGAGGGAGGATTGACCTCCGGCAGTCTCCTCTCCACCATGGATTCTCCCCGGATGTCTCGTGAGTAGTTTTACTTGGACCATGGGTCCGTGATCAGTAGCTATGTGATGTTCTCCTCCCCTCTTTGATCTTCATTGTTTAGACCTCGTGAGCTGCCCTACATGATCGAGGCACCTTTGTAATATTTCTGCTATTGCTATGTTGAGTTTGATCGGATCTGATGGATTATGAGATTATGTTCAGATTGTGATAGAGTAATATATTTGGTTTTTATCTCTTGTATTTTTGTTCCTAAGTAATTCTTGCATGCTCTCCGTTGCTGTTTATTGCTTTGGCCATATAGTAGGTAGTGACTCCAAGAGGGAGCGTTGTGCTAGATTGTGGGTTCATGCCTCCCCGATGACATGCTTGAGTGACAGAAACATGAGTCTAGGGGATGTTTTGTTGCCACAAGGGGGAAAACAACGGTGCTTGTAACCGTGGTTACAAGGATTGTTTACTTTACGCAAAGTTCTTTTTAATGCAGTTGTCTGTTGCTTTGGGTTTACACTTTGGGTGGGGCTCGCAACTTAATACCAGCGAGATGTTCTGGATAGATATCTCAAGGTGGATGATTAGTAGTAGATGCAGATGGATTTCGGTCTACTTACTTTGGCGTACTGCCCGTGCTTTTGAACCTCTTCCTTTCTTTTGTAGCATAGTTAGCATTGCGGTGCGTTCATAATCCTGTCAATTGCCTTTCTGTAATTTGTTTACCTCGCATAGCATTTTTATCGTCTTTTGGGAGAGAGACATCACTAGCGAACGTCATGTATCCCGGTCCATATCCTCATTATTGTTTCCAAGATTTATTTACTTTTCTGCATTTACTTTCAAGTTGCTATCATTATCCCCTTGCATTTTATCATTTGTGAACAACAAGACCGGAGAGATTGACAACCTCTCTGAACTTCGTTGGGAGCAAAGTTATATGTGTCTGTGTGCAGGTCCGCGTCAGGTGCGCCGCTGACACCTACTTATCATCTCTGGAGTCCTACTGGAGACAAACCTTGATATCTTTACTGAGGGAAAACTCGTTGTTGTACCGCATCACGCCTTCCACTTGGGGCCTACCAACGAAGGGCGAGAAGCTGTCATCAAGGGTAATTTCTGGCGCCGTTGTCGGGGACTCCAAGTGTTAAGATAGGGGAGTTGCACACTACCCTTTACCTTTGTTTTTCAGTCTTGTTAGTTTACCTTTCAGTTTTTATCTTTGTGTCTTTTATCAAAATTTACAAAAAAAATTATTTATCTTGCTGGTTGTTATTATGTCTAGCCCTTCTGCCTTTGCTGAGACAGAGGTTCTCACCTTTAAATAAAAGGGTGGAGAAAGTTTAAAAGATGCTTGGTATAGGATTAATGATTCTCAAATAAGAGCCACCAAGAAGCAATCCACTACTATCCTGCTTAGATATTTTTTATGTTGGGATTACTCCTTGGAATAGGTTCATATTAGATATTGCTATCAATGGGAATTTTCTAGAAGCCCCGACTTGGGAGTCTCTTAATGTTATTGAAAATCTTGTTGGAAATCTCCCTATTGATAGCATGCAAGAAGATATAACTCTATCTCACATTATGAAGAAACTTGAAAAGATAGAGTTAGAAATACCAAGTATATCTAGGATAAATGAGTTGGATCGCAAGATTCAAGGGAATTTGAATAGGCTTGATAGCTCCATCCTTAAAATTATTAAAACTTTGGAGGACATCAAATCCCGTGATACAGATCTTTCTAGGATAGATAAGATTGAGGAAATCATTAATACTCTTGGAATTACTTTCTCCTCAATCAAACCAAAAAAAGTAGAGACTTCGGCAAGAAGGGAACCTAAGTTCAATTATGTCCCTAAGGTTCCCCGACCTAAAAAGGAACCACCTATTGCCAAAGAAGTTGAAACCGTGAAAACTTTGGAAGAAATACCTCTCTTTGATAATTTTATAAATGAATCTTCCATTGATTTTTCGCCTTTTTGTTTTCTCCCTAGAAGTATCTACATTAGGCCTTTATTTGAAAGACCTCTTAAGACCAGTTGTACAATTGAAGAGCCTTTTGATCTTGATAATGATTCGATTGAGACAACTTGATCTTTTTGCATCATGCCTAGCTAATGGCTTTAAAGAAGCGCTTTCGGGAGGCAGCCCGCAACGAATTTAGGTTTTTCTTTTTGTTTTTGTTGTGTCTTGATGATTGTTACTACTGTAGCAACATCATTGTATCTTTATTTTCCAGCTTTGTGCCAAGTTATAGCCTCTTACGACAAGGGAAGTAAAAGTTGTGACATGCTGTCCAGAAAACAGATTCTGTCCTCGTGACCAGAAAAATTCCAGAAAAATCCCAGTTCATCTTTTTGAGATGAAATTTTTTCACAGTATGCTCTATACAATTACGAAACTTCCGTATGTTCTGAGTTTTTTGATTTGAGTTGCAGAAGTGCCCCTAAAAAAATCTTTACTCTCTGCTGTTCTGTTTTTCACAGATTCTGCCACGTTTTATCTCTCCTTACTTTTGCAACCTTAAGCTTGCTTTTTCTTTGCAAAAACTTTTTGGCACTCTTGAGAAACAGTAGATCTTCAAGTTTATCTTTATATCCAGCAGAGAAAAATTATTTATTAAGGGTACTAACCTCTCTAATCAGCTTATGATGAGTTATGTATGAAGGAAGTTTTCAAGTGTGCGTTGGAAGATGATGAAAGAAGATCCAGGAGTGTCATGCGCTCAAGCTTGGGGATGCCCCCGTGCATCCCCAATAAATATTTGTGACGCCCCCAAAATCAGACCGTGTACAGTAATCATACACGCAAGGTACACGATCGAGATCAGGGACTCACGGTGAGATATCACAACACAACTCTACAAATAAAATAATACAAGCTGTATAATACAAGCCAGGGGCCACGAGGGCTCGAATAAAACAGCTCGAGAGCACAAAGTCAGCGGAAGCAAAAGTATCTGAGTACAGACACAAGAATACAAGGTTGCCTTAAGAAGGCTAGCACAAAAACAAACGATCGAAAAAGCGAGGCCTCCTGCCTGGGAACCTCCAAACTACTCCTGGTCAACGGGGGGACTCGACGTCGTAGAAGGCATCGGGGATCTCCTGCTCCTGGACTCCAACGTCGACTGCAGCGGCCGATCAGGCAAAATAGTAAAGGAAATAAAGCAGGGTGAGTATCTAGTATACCCGCGAGACTTACGTCCGCTACTAAGCATTATGCATTGTATCAACGGAAAGAAGAGGCTGTATATAGTGGACTGAAAGACAGAAATCCAGAGCAAGGGTAAGAAGCTAGGCCTAACGAAGACTAGCATCTTCCGACGATGTCTTGCAGCATGAGGTAAGAATCAGCCAACAGTTATATAAAGCATAGAGTAACAATGCAGCAGAAGTTGCTGCAGCATTGTATAATAATAGGTTGCAACAATTAACAATGCCTCCGAGTTCACCTCCTCGACATCCCCGCGAGGAAGAAAACCCGGAACCATACAGTTTAATAATAATAGTTTGTAGTGGTAAGATCCAGCTTCAGCATAAAGCGTCCTGTTACCGTGGACACGGCTATTCGAATAGATTAATCTTCCCTGCAGGGGTGCACTTGTGTTACGCTACACGCACGGATCTCCAGGGTGGCGGGAACCTTGTCAGGGAACGCTCCACCAAGGCTATCCGACACTTCATAGCCTATCTTTCAAACTCAACAGAGAGGCCATCCGCCGGTCTAAATCCTAAGTACGCCGGGCCTTGGACCCCAACCCGAACGTACTCCTGCACGGTGCGTGGCTGGCGGTGAAGTTGAAGCAAATCCAAATAAGACATCACCGCGCGAGCAAATAAGACAACACCACTTCCCGGCGCAGGCCGCGGTACTGCTGACATCTGAAGAGTCCTCGGACGACACTATGAAGCAGAGGAGCCCATAACTCGTAATTCCCACGGGTAGGTAGTGCGCACATGGCATATAGCTAACTCACGACATTCACTGAACCATTTAGCATTTTAATTAACCTCCGTGACAACCGTTATCGTTGCCTCGACTTAACTGACCCGCGGACAACGACAGAAGCCAGGACCACCAGTACATCAGTGCCTGCCCTGTCGTCCCACCAAGTCACTGCGGTTACCAACTAGGTGAACCGTCTCCTTACCTTGTCTCGCGTGTGCTCCTGGAGGAGCTCGACTTTCGTAGTTTGGTAACTCTCGCGGCCAACGATGAGGGGCCAAGCACACCGGTACACTGGTCGTACCCTCCCTGTCGTCCCGTCGCAATACCTCTCGCGGGCACCGTTGGGTCGCCCGACTTCTTACCTTTAAGGACACCAGTTGGTTCGAGTTCCTACCATTAAGTGAAACCAGGAGGTATCACCCTCGATGGCACACTTAAAAAGGTTTGACAGAGACATCAGCGGAATGAACTAAAGAGGTAAACCTCGTATCATCCCAGTGATGCTACGCTACTGAGCCGACGAGAGTGAAATACGAGTCCATTCCACTCGTAAGTCAAACTCGAAGCGACTCGGCAGAGTCTCGCCGTTGTAGGTTCCCTAGGGTGTCTGCATTGATCCGTACCTATTGCAGTTGTAATATATCGTTCCCGCGATCACTCCCAAAGTGATCACGACCCTCTATTCTAAACCTAGCTAACAATGCGCAGGGTTTACTGCTGAATAATACATAAGTAATAATAGGCAGCATAGGATTAAAGGAAGGTACATCAAGGGGCGACAAAAACAGGCTATGCAATTGAATAGGATTGTAATCGTAGCAGCAGTAACAATGCCTAGTGCAAGAAAGTACAGAAAGGTAGGCGATATCTGGGGAAGAGAATGGCTCTGCTTGCCTGGTAGCTCGACAGTAGCGGTACGGTCGTCGACGAAGTAGTCGTACTCATCATCGGTGTAGTCAACGACAGCAGCGGGGTCTACCGGAGATTAAGGGGGGGAAGAAACAATAAATACACAACAATAATAGCAATACAAATGCAAGACATAACAGATGAATTGTAAACGGGGTTCTAACGCAGTGCAATGCACGTTGCTCGGAACGGAAATTCATCTGGGGATGAACTTCCGGCTCCGGGTGATTATCGTACAAGGTGTCCGGAGGGGGAGATATCATGCCGGAGGTGTCGTGGACATCCGACAAACATATGGGTGGTGTATCCGGGTTAGTTGATCTATTCCGAACAACTTTCGTGTTCGAAATAAATTCATCCGGGGAGTTTTACCGGCACCGGAGAAATATCGACAGACGGCCCGAAGGGGGAATGTCGATGTTCGGTATGTTAGAGGGGGGGTGGTGGGTGTACGGGTAGCGTATCCGTATTCGTTACATTTTTCTGATCAACTTTCATGTAAAAAAATATTTTCATCTGACTTACAGATTAAAAGATATTGAATTTTAAAGTTTTAAAACAATTAAATCAATTTTTGGATTTATTTGTATTATTAAATACAACATTATCCAGAATAGTAACTTTGACTGGGTCAACCCTGACAACAGGGACCCACATGTCAGTGACCCATTTTAATAAAACAATTTTGTTAATTAAAATGGTGGGGGTGGCCCACATGTCATACACTCTATGTAATTAAATCATTTAAATATTTTATTAAATCCAAAATATCTAGGGGGGCCCATGTGTAAGTGACACAGAGTCAAATATCACTTGTTTTATTTAATCTAAAGGCCTTGGGCCCACTAGTCAGTCACACATGTTACATTTAACAACTATTTTAATCTAACCCAAAGGTTAAGTAGGCTGGGTCCATGTGTCATAGAGCTAGGGATTTTATTTCATCTCAACTTAACCACTGACTAATTAATCGGGGGCTAGACATCTGGCTGCCCCGTGAGCATGTCGGAGACGAGCCCGTCGGCGGGAAGACCAGCAGCGAAGGAGCCGCGGCGGCGGCGTCCACGCGCAGGTGGTGAGGGGGGTCGCGGCGGTGGTGCCGACACGGACGTGAGCGTGCAGACGGAGCGCGCGGCGAGGCCATGAGGGCGCGCACGGGGGGGGGGGGGGGGGGGCGCAGCGCACACGCCCATGTTGAGCACGGCGGTGGCCGGCAGCCCAAGAGAGCAGGGGCGCGGCAGCCAGCGCGGTAAGGCGTGGCCGCGCGGCGAGCCATGGCGCCACAGGAGCGGGAGCACGGGGCTCGGCCGAGCTCCACGAGCTCGTGCCTGCGGCTATGGCGGGCGGCAAGTACGGCGACGATGTTGGGGGGGGGGGAAGCTCTACGACGGAGGAACGGAGGAGGGGAGACATGAAACCGACGCAGAAGCTCACAGGGGGGTGGACGACGTGCACGCGAAGCGCGGAGGTGGCCGGGGCAGCACGAATCACGACTGCGTTCGCCGGCGGCCGCGGCGGAGGGAGATGGCGCGGGCGTCGCCCTTGGAGTCTCCCGGTCCGATTCCGAACTCGTGAAGACGAAGAGGAGCGCGGCGAGGCGTCTGGACACGTCTGGGGGAGCTATTGCCATCGTTGGTCGCGTGGATTCGTCGGCACAGCCATGGATCCGCCATGGCTGAGCCCAGGGAGAGGAAGAGGGGGCGAGGGGGAAGGGGAAGGTGGGAAGGGGGGTTCGGGGGCAACTGGCCTCGGCCTTATCCATGAGGAGAGGGGGGGGGGCAGGGGAGGGGCAGGTGGGGTGGGGGGCCGCGGCGTGCTCTCTCTGCCATGGCAGTGTGCGGGCAGGTGGGAGAAGGGACAGGGGAAGGAGAGAGGGGGGGGGGTTGGGCCTGGGGTGGGCCTCGCCCAGTGCGTTAGATAGGTTTCTTTAGTTTTTATATTCTTTTTCTTTTCTGTAATTTCTCTTTTGAATTTCTTTTGATGCCTTTTATATTTTAGAAAAATATGCCACTTGTACCATAATTAATACAACATCATACCAGAGGGCTACAAAAAGTGTTGGGACTTTATAAAGTCACTAGATATTTATTTTGAATTTGCAAAAGGAAAATAGTGTTGTTTTAGCACTGTTATTTATTTGTTTGGAATTTTCCATAGTACTATAAATACCTATGACCACATTGGCATGGTCCAATGATTATTTGGGACTTTATAAAAGTGGTTCCAAGATTTTTGGAAAATATTTTATTGTCACAATATTTTTAATATTCATCAAAAGACTTTTAGGGTTTGTTTGAATTTCAATTCAAATGGCTTGGACTTGTTTTCATAATTTATAGTTCATTTAAAATTCCCACTTGTTTATTTTATTTCCATGGCAATTTAACAATTCCCAACTATTGTTTTTATTTTAAATATTATTCCTTTATATTACTGTACCATTTTAATAAAACAACCATGGCTATATATAATCATGGCCTAATGATTGCTAGGCATTTTATAAATAGATTCCACAGTGTTGGTTTAACTAAGATTTCCATTTTTATATTAACTTTCAAAATAATTTTTAATGACACCACAAGATTGGTTTCACAATCAACATAGACTTGTGATTATTCTAATGACTAAGGGTGACTTGGTTTAACCATGATCATGTTGATTGACATGCATCCCCAATTCTTGGAGCAAAGTTTTATAATTTACCCAATTGAAAATTTTATCCGGGTTGGAAATTGACAGAGCTATGATCAAAGGTGATCATGGCTTGATCATCAACAGTAATGATCACCAACAGTGGAATCACTGTAGTGATTACTGTTACTGGTTCTAAGGGTGTTACAATATTCAAGGAGACTCAAGCGTCTAAGCTTGGGGATGCCCCCGTGCATCCCCTTCTCCATCAACAATCATCAGTTCGTCCTTCGTCTCACTATATTTTTATCACTTCATGTGTTATGTGCTATGCTTGGAGCGTCTCACTCTTAGGTTTTGTTTTTAGTTTTCTTTAGCTTTGCTTTCTGTTCATAACAAGTTAGATCCTTTCTTACTTTGTGTGGGAGAGAAACACGCTCCACTTTCAAAATCTAGAACACATCATAGGATTTTTCCTGCCTATCTTTTTGTTGTTGTGTGTTCTTTATCTTTTCATTGCTACTGTCATGTTTAGTTTTAGTCTTAGTTTGTCCTTAACAAGAGCCTTGGCTTTTGTTTAGTTTGTTGCAGCAACTCTTTTTAGTTTTCATGCTTATCTTGTTAAAGAGAGTTGGTTGTTGCACTGAGTTGTGTCTTGTCTTGAAAGAAGGTAATTGAGGTTGTTATTTAATTTTAGTAGTAGCTTGCAATAGTTTTGAGGCATAGTTGTGAGTAATGTTTGGACTTTTGGTGTCAAGAGCTCTTGCCTATTAGTGATAGGTGTCGCATTTTGGGCAATCCGTGTTTATTTTCAAAACCTACAAAACTAGTTGAGAACTCTAGCTACTAGATGGATCACTACTCTTCTGAGGGGTCGAATATTAGAGTACACTCACGTACCATGAGTCGAGGATGCACAAGGATAACCAAACCCCCATACACTCCTCCTCGGGGTACTTGTCTCTTTGTGAACCTCCCCATTAGATTGAGAGTTACCGATAATAAGTGCACGAGTTCTTCGGACTAATGTAAGTATTGAGAGTTGACACTTCCACCTTCCCATATTTTGCTAGCCTTTCCCGTGCCGTGCATTGCCTTCTTCTCACTTCGAGAGTTGGTGTCCACCTTCGCCGGTACTTCCAAAACCTTGGCATGATACGCTCTGTCATCATAAGCCTCCCTTTATCCTTCCTCAAAACAGCCACCATACCTACCTATCAAGGCATTTCCATAGCCTTTCCGAGTTACATTGCCATGCAACTTCCACCTCTTCATGACTTGATTTTCATGTCTTACATGTTCCTGCTACATTGGCAGCGACATACATTGCATACATCATGATAGTTACATCTTCTTTATGTTTTTGAGTACCTTGTAAAGTGTGAAAGATCTCCTTTACCTTCTTGTAAAATAGACTGTTGCCCTTAAGTGAGGAAAAGATCCCAAAGTGGACACAATAAAAGATCCCAAAGAGGACAAATGAGAGTTAAATAGAAAGATCCATTGAGGCCACAAAAAAATACAAAAAAATAGAAAAAAGAGAAAAAGAAATAACAAGAGAGAAAGGGGCAACACTACTGTCCTTTTGAGAGATCCACACTAGTACTCCCCTTATATCCTTGTACTCCATACAGATGATCTTTGTGCATATAGTTTGGAGAGCTTCTTAGCTCGAATGTGCATCCGTTGCATGGCAATCCCTACTCCTCACATCATATCTATCATTTGGCATCTCTTGCCTATGATTGTCCTCATTGATGTGAGCCTTTCTCATCCTTTTTGTCTTCCTCCTCCACCATATTTCTCTCTTTGCCATCCTAAGTGTCAACTTTCGTGCTTACGCTCATCCATTGCATGAGTGCTCAAAATATCGAAAAGGAGTGGATCAAATTGACTTGTACCTGGCCAGTGGTCTGGGGAGGAGTCAAGATAAGATTCCAAAGAGGACCAAGTGTGAAACTTTAGTAGATTGAGTTCTCAACAAAAACACTTCTTTTTCTCGTATTCCCTATCCCCTTTTCATGCACGCAAACACCATTTGGAGACATTCGAGTCACGGACAGCAAGAGCTCTTGCACTTTTTGTTCTTTTGTTACTTGTTTCAATGCTAATATAGACTCTTGCATGTTATGACTTGAATTGAATCTCTGACCTTGATTGCTTTACTTTTCAAAGTTCTTTTATGGTTGCTAGCATGTCACCACAGAAATTATGCTTGTTATCATTTACCTACTCGAGGACGAGCAGGAATTAAGCTTGGGGATGTTGATACGTCCAAAACGTATCGATAATTTCTGCTTGCTCCATGCATGTTTTGTGTGATATTGCTATGATCTAGATACACTTCCATACATTTTTGATCATATCTGGACTAAACTATTAACTCAGTGCACCCCAGTGCCAGTTCCTGTTTTTTGCTGTTTTTCTATTTCAGTTTTCCCCCATATAAAAAGTGCCAGAAAAATTCGGGAAAATTCAGATAAAAAATCAGCGTGGAGTAAGCTTCCAGAAAAGCCCGGGAGGGGCCAGAGGGGGGCCAGGGGGGCCCAGGCGGCCACCCGGCGCGGCCCCACCCCTAGCCGCGCCAGGGGGGCGCCTGGGGCCCCTGGTCCACCTCTGGCTGCCCCCCTTCGCCTATTTATCCCCCCTCACGGGAAAACTCCAGAAGCAGAACCCTATTCCGCGAACTCGCCTCTGTTCCGCCGCCGCCGCGCTTCCAAGATCGGGAGCACCAGAAGACCTCTTCCCGGCACCCTGCCGGAGGGAGGATTGACCTTCGGGAGTCTCCTCTCCACCATGGATGCTCCCCGGATGTCTCGTGGGTAGTTTTGCTTGGAGCATGGGTCCGTGATCAGTAGCTATGTGATGTTCTCCTCCCCTCTTTGATCTTCATTGTTTAGACCTCGTGAGCTGCCCTACATGATCGAGGCACCTTTGTAATATTTCTGCTATTGCTATGTTGAGTTTGATCGGATCTGATGGATTATGAGATTATGTTCAGATTGTGATAGAGTAATATATTTGGTTTTTATCTCTTGTATTTTTGTTCCTAAGTAATTCTTGTATGCTCTCCGTTGCTGTTTATTGCTTTGGCCAAGTAGTAGGTAGGGACTCCAAGAGGGAGCGTTGTGCTAGATTGTGGGTTCATGCCTCCCCGATGACATGCTTGAGTGACAGAAACATGAGTCTAGGGGATGTGCTGTTGCCACAAGGGGGAAAACAACGGTTCTTGTAACCGCGGTTACAAGGATTGTTTACTTTACGCAAAGTTCTTTTTAATGCAGTTGTCTGATGCTTTGGGTTTACACTTTGGGTGGGGCTCGCAACTTAATACCAGCGAGATGTTCTGGATAGATATCTCAAGGTGGATGATTAGTAGTAGATGCAGATGGATTTCGGTCTACTTACTTGGCGTACTGCCCGTGCTTTTGAACCTCTTCCTTTCTTTTGTAGTATAGTTAGCATTGCGGTGCGTTCATAATCCTGTCAATTGCCTTTCTGTAATTTGTTTACCTCGCATAGCATTTTATCGTCTTTTGGGAGAGAGACATCACTAGCGAACATCATGTATCCCGGTCCATATCCTTATTATTGTTTCCAAGCTTTATTTACTTTTCTGCATTTACTTTCAAGTTGCTATCATTATCCCCTTGCATTTTATCATTTGTGAACAACAAGACCGGAGAGATTGACAACCTCTCTGAACTTCGTTGGGAGCAAAGTTATCTGTGTCTGTGTGCAGGTCCGCGTCAGGTGCACCGCTGACACCTACTTATCATCTCTGGAGTCCTACTGGAGACAAACCTTGGTATCTTTACTGAGGGAAACTCGCTGCTGTACCGCATCACGCCTTCCACTTGGGGCCTACCAACGAAGGGCGAGAAGCTATGATCACATTGCACGGGGTCAGGTGGCTACCACAAAGCCCGACTGTTGTGGGAGAAGGCTGAAAAGGACCTTCTTGACAAAGGGATCGTACCAGCGACATTGAACTGGCCAGAGCGTGCAAGGAATTGGTTCTTCGGGGTTGGGGGAACCTTGCACCCTGAAACAGGGAAGTGCTTTTGGACGAACGAACAACTGAGAGTACCGATCACTAGGCTTGAGGAGTTAATCTCCGAAACGGAGGCAGGGACGTTCGTTCCCGACAGAGGGAACGACGAGCTCACAATGGCCCTCGGGAATCCTGAGCACCCAGGACGAACAAGAGGCACGGCAGGCTCCTTTCCGTGGAAGCATGGGTTTCCCGACGCAGGCGGTTACAAAAGCAGGGAGAGGAAGAGGAAACAGGAGCAAAGCGAAATACAAAACCTGCATGCAAGAGTACAAGCGCTAGAGGAGAGGCATCGAGCTGACGAAGCTACCCTAGAAGCTATCCCGCCATCTCAGCGGAGAAGCAGCGTGGCTTCCACCGAGGTCATTGCGCAACCTGATTTGACGGCTTCCACGTACCCCGTGGATGAAATCACGGAATCTCAAGAATGCCACCTTAAGAAGCAATTGATGCAATTCAAACCCACGGTGGCTATCGTCCATGTTGCACCTCCTCGACCCAATGGAACTTTTCACTGTCATCCGATTCCACAAGGCTATGCTATTGTGATGGTCGATGGAATAATGGAGGGGTATGAGGAGATCGAGCTTGACTACCCTACCGGCGAAGGGGAAAATCTCCTGCAGAATGCTCTGAGGACTTCATGTCTATGGCCGAAGGAATTCATCAAGCTTCCGAACTGGACGGCACCTACGCCTTCTCCTCCTCCTCCGGCGAGTAAGGGCCCGCCTCCTCCTCCGTCTCCTCCTCCGGCGAGTAAGGGCCCGCCTCCTCCTCTGCCGGCGAGAGATCAGGGCACGCCTCCTTCTCCGCCTCCTCCTCCGGCGACTGATCAGTGCACGCCTCCTCCTCCGCCTCCTCCTTCGCCTCCTTCTCCGCCTGCGTCGGCACGTCCGAGCATCCCGTCTCCTCCTCCTCCTCGTCAGCAAGAGCAGAAGAGAGCCGCCACCGGCGCTCCGGCTGCTCCGACGGCTCTTAAGCAACAAAGGAAAAAGCAGCCGTCGCTCCGGCGTCTAGCAGTACAACCAGTGGTGGGAGGCGATACCAATACGGTCCATCATCTCTCAAGCCTCTTGAGTCGTTACCATACGAGAGGAGCGATGAGGAAAGCGCGACGATCTCTAAAGGCGAAGTGGATGCCTTTTTAAAAAAGAAAAATCCACCTCCGAAGGAGAAGATAGATGAGGTGAAATTGAAGCGCACTTTGGATGCCCTGAAGCGACCAGCACCGGCTCCGCTGGATGACAACCATGTCCGCGCTCTTAAAAAGAAAGTACAAGAAACGCGCCGGTCCGGAAGCACTGCAACTGACCAAAGGAGAGAACAACAAATTGGAAGAGGGAAAAAATTCCCCAGCTCGGCGAACAGGCGAAACAATTGTGCCCCCCGCTGCAGGTGTCTAGTGATATCGTCGTCACAAATCTGCCGGCCGGGATGGTGCCCGGTACCAATCCTGGTGATTACCTGCCAGACGATATACATTTTGATCCACTCCAGGTGGACGAACTCAAATTCCGGCACGGGTATCCTCTCGTTAGACCTGATCAACAGATACCAACGATGATGCGAAGATTCCATGAGTGGTACATGGACACCTGCAAGAACTCTGGGTTGGATAATGTGTTGCTTATGGTTAAAGACAAGCACGACCTCGTTGGAATTGACACGTTGTGTGTTCCATTTGAGGAGTTATTCCAGCTTTACAATGCAATGGCCATCGATAAAGTAATCGTCACTTGCTATTGTCTGTAAGTACTACTTCTTTAATTAAGTCTCTCTATATAGCTCAGCTCTTTCATTGCATGTACATATAATTCACTATATTATGCAGATTGAAGATCGTCGAATGCAAGAAAAGACAAATCTATAATATTGGGTTCATTAACCTAAATCTCTTTGATGAATGGGCGATGGAAAAGAATCCCAAACAAGCCGAGGCCAACTTGCTACAATCGTTGCTTCAACATCAAAACAAACAAAAAATAATCTTTCCTTACAACTTCGAGTGAGTGTTATACTATGCATATTCGGTTTTCCTTTATTTACTCGAGGTTATAGTAATGTAATTGATGAGTTATGCATGCGTGCGCAGCTTCCACTTTATTCTCCTAGAGATTAAGCTTGAGGAGGGACTAGTAACCGTGTTAGACTCAAGACGAAAATATCCCAAGACGTATGCGATCATCACTGAAATGCTTAAGAAGTAAGTGCAATCGATCATTATCATAGCATTTCGGCAACTTTGTTCATTTCCTGATATTAGGTAATAATTATTTTCTATGTCTGGCATGGTTTGGATAACGTTCACCACAAAATCTCCGAGACTGCCGAAGGAGCTCAAATTTACACGCCCGAAAGTAAGTACTACTAGATAGTTCCGCGCATCTCCCATTAATTTGATTCTAGCTAGTTTCATCAATACCATTTATATAATGCTTGATTATCAGTTTGATTGGCCTCTATTTCTCGTAAAGTGGTTGTGGCAGCAAGAAGGGACTAATCTTTGTGGATACTACGTATGCGAGTACATCTACAACGCTACGATCTCTAAGGAGGGCGGCTACTCTAAAAAAGATTTTGATGTGCGTAAGCAATAATATTCACAATTATATTTTATTACCATCATTTGTGTTGAGTTTCATTCATATATATGTATTGACCCCCTTCTTCGAATTAGCTTTGGGAGCTGCAGAAAGAACTCCTACCACAAGATCGCATAATAGCAATTCAAGAGGAATTGGCGGGATTCTTTCTTGAACACGTCATCAGGAAAGAGGGAGAATACCATATGGAACTTGATTTCAGATGTTAGGGTATTGTAAGATATCTTATATTGTATATATGTAGCCAGTAGCGTCGGATAGATATACGAAAACTTGTTGTTCGAACAATCTCACTTCTCTCTGTATATGTTCATGACGATCTTCTGTACTTAATGGTTTAATTCCTTCATTTGCTTACTAGCTAGCATGTCGAGTCCTCTCTATACGTATAGTACGTAGCGTCGACCAAGCACGGAGATAAGAGAGGACACCTCTCTCTATTAGCTACAATATATGAAACCCCTAAATTAACCCTACAAAACCCCCATCCCCCCTCTCAAAAAAAACCCCCAGACACGGAACTGCTGACGCGTGGAGGCATTTTGGTCCCGGTTGGTGCTACCAACCGGGACAAAAGGCCCTCCTGCCCGGGCAAGCCGCAGAGGCCACGTGGAGCCCCATCTGTCCCGGTTCGTGGGCAAACTGGGACTAAAGGTTTTGGGCATTAGTAATGACCCTTTAGTCCTGGTTCCGGAACCGAGACAAATGGCCCTCTAGAACCGGGACAAATGGGCCTTTTTCTACTAGTGAAGCTAGGCCTATCAAAGACTAGCATCTTGAAGCGGTCTTGCAGCATTAGAAGAGAATAGACAACAGTTTATAAGGTTGTAATAATAATGATATATAATAGTAACAACATCAAGCCCCGGGAACCCTTCTCGACAACCCTGGGAGAAAGCAATCCCGAGAACAATAATAATAGTTTATAATATAACAATAATAATTCAAGTTGTAGTTGCGGATACACATACAACACCTAGCGTCCTGTTACTGTGTACACGGGTATTCGAATAGATTACTTCCCTGCAGGGGCTGCACTACTGTTACCCTACACACTTGGATCTCCCGGGTCTCGTACACCTTTCTCAGGCATGTCCGACCAAGGCTATTCGACACGTCGTAGACCATCCTAGGCTCAATAGAGAGGCCAACCCACCGGTCTAACTCCTAAGTGCGCAGGGGTCTTGGGCCATCGCCCTTTGCACTCCTTCATGGTGCGTGGCTGGCCGGCGAAGCAGACCCACCTGTCTCAGCAAGAGCACAGGAGGTCTAATCCCGGCAATCAGGCCTCAAGTGATGTTGACATCTGAAGATCTTTCGAACGAGAACGTACGACACAGAGGAGCCCATACTCATAATCCCGCGTGGAAGTAGTGCGTATAGGCCAGTGGCCATCTCAGATCACTGACACCGATCCATTAAGCGCATTATTAATATCTCGCGGAGACGATTGTTATCGTCGCTCCGACTAGGTAACATGCGGACAACGAACATGAGCCAGGCCACCTCTCTCTCCAGGTGATATCCGCCTGCCCTGTCGTCCTGTCACATCTCGCGGGTACCAACAAGGTGACCCGTCTCCTTACCTTATCTCGCGAGCGATCTTGGAGTCGCTCGGCTTTCGGGATTAAAGGGTAACTCTCGTGGACAACGATCAGGGTCAAGGCACACCGCACACCTATAGTACGTACCTGCCTACCCTGTCGTCCCTTCGGAATACCTCTCGCGGACACCGTAGGGTAGCCCATCTACTTACCTTGTGGACACCGTGTTTCAGGTCCCTAACCTCAAGTGAAAACTGGAGGTATCACCCTCATTGGTCCACACTTGATTAACAGTTTGATTGAGAAATCATTAGGGGTGAGCCCACGAGGAATCACCCTCGTTAAGATCACACCGGTGGTGCTACACCACAGAGCTGACATCGAGCGTGAACTACAAGGAATCACCGGTGGTACTGTTCCCGCGTTCACTCCCTAGAGTGAGCACAACCCGATAACTAAGCATAGCTGACGGACAAAGGCGTAGGGCCATCTGATGAAGTAGCATAACTAAAGAAGCATAGGATAAAGGTAGGGTACAATAATAGGCGACAAAGACGGATATGCAGCAGAATAGGAACTAATGTAACAGCAGCAGTAACAATGCCTAAATCCTAATGCAAGAATAGTACAGAAAAGTTAGGTGATATCTGGGAGAGAGGAATGTCTCTTCTTGCCTGGAAGCTCAGTAGCAAGGGACTGGTCATCGATGTAGTAGTCGTACTCCGCGGTGTCGTCGGTGGCAGTCGCAGGGTCTACCAAAAGGAAGGGGGAAGAAATAGTAAATATAAAGTAATCATATGCAAACAGATGCATGGCATGACAAATGCAATGTTGACGGTGTCTAATTCAATGCTAGATGCTTTTCTTGGAGCAGGATTTCATCCGAGGATGAACTGCTAGCTCCGAGTGATTATCGGCAGACGGTTCGGAGGGGGAAAGTCTCGTGTTCATTATGATAGAGGGGGGCGGTGGACATAAAGATAGTGTATCTGTATTCATTGTATTTTTCTGATCAACTTTGATATATAAATCTGACTTACAGCTTAAATCTGAAATTCTGAAATTCCAGAAATTATTTAAATCTGACTTACGGTTTAAAAGATATTCAATTTCAAAGTTTTAGATCATTTTAAACATTTGCTGGAATTTCAGGATTTGAAATATTTCAAAAATGCTAACTAAAAATGCTAGGTGCACCTAGAAGAATGCACATGGCATGGCATACATAGGCTGAAAGTGGGGCCAATTGACTGGGTCAACTGCCCAGTCAGCACCTAGCCAACAGTGGCTGACAGGTGGGGCCAGCTGCCAAGTCAGCAGGCTGAATGGGCCAGTCTTATCCACTGGAACAGTGGCTGGGTCCACATGTCATAGACATGAGGTTAACTTAGGCTTAATCTTAAATTAACATGAACTGGTTAATCAGTGGGCCCTAGTGGTCAGTGGTCAGATTATTTAGAACACTTTTATTATCACATATTTAATTGCTTTGGACCCAACTGTCATAGATGGATTAGGGGTCGGGTTTTCTTAGCGCTAAATATGACCATGTCGGCAGCGTCTCACTGGCGAGGCCGAGCTCACTGGCGCTGCCCGTCCGGCCATCTCTCGCGACGGTTGGACGTGTGGGCGGGCGCGTTCGATCGTCCGTATCGATCGGAGCCGGATAGTGCTATTGGTTCAACCTAGGACGACCGGAGGAGAGCGCATGATCCATGTCGCCGTCGGTGGTCTTCATGTTAGATATAGGGATGGCGATCCGTGGCATGAGCAGCCAAATGGAGGGCACTGGCCGCAACATAGTGGTTCCCTGAGCACAAGGGCACGCTCAAATGGACACGACGACGACTGTATCGAATGCAGCGAGCTGCGCGACGGAGTGGAGCTCGGGCAGTCATGGCGGCGGTGAAATGAGGTAGCGATACGAACGGCAGAGAAAGGGCTTCAACGTGGGGATCACCTAGGGGCATAACAAAGGCCGTTGGGGGCTTAGTACTTGCAGTAGTCGAGCAGATCGACGTCGGCGAACCGCGTGGGTCCGAGGAGGGGTTGAGCTCTATTTGTGGCCTGCGGTGCGTCTCGGCCCGAATTGAGGCGCGGGGAAGACGATGCCATCACCGTGTAGTCCATTGGACAAGATGGAGCGTCCTCTCATCACCGTTGGCCGCGGTTGCCCTTCGGCAACGGCGACTACCGTGAGGGAGAAGGAGTCACAGCGTGTGGGGAAGGGAGGAGGGAGGGGGGATATCCGAGGGCTCCTAGGGTTCCATGGGGTGGGGTGCGGGGTTCTTATCCTCGCCGATGTGCTTTGGCGACGCGAGAGGGAGCGGGTCTGAGGACGACGGTGCGCTCGGTCGCCATGGCGACATCACGGGAGGGTGAACGGGGAAGGAGATGGGCTGGCTGGGCCTGTTGCCCAGGGCGAGGAATAACTCTTTTGCATTTTCTTTCTTTTCTGCTGTGCTCTAATTCTCTGTTTTATTTTTGTTTGGCCATCAACTGATTTTTATAAAATGTGGGACTTGCTCCATAATTACTGTTGCGCAATATAACAATGCCACAACAAGTTTGGTTGCATAATAAAACCTTTTGAATTTTGTTTAAATAGTAAATGATTAAAAGGGGTTGGTTTAGTCACTCTTTTTATTTGTTTAATATATTCAAACATTCTAATAAAATGCCATTGCTATTTTATTATGACATACTAATTTTTAGGCATTTAATAAAATTGGTTGCACCATTTTTGGTTTCACTTTTGTTTCCACTTTGTTTTTTAATTCCATCCAAGGGGGGTTTAAATGGTGATTTGGATCAATGATGATCAAGACAAGATTAACCACAATGATTTTTCATTAACAAAGTTGATTACAGTAGCATGACACTGCGGGTGTTACAGTGGACAAGACCTATTACACAACTGACTTGGAGATAACTTGGGAGGAGAAGAATTCTTTTATCTCCATTGTTAACGATATTCTGAATTTTAAGATCATCCATGGAGCTGCCCAAAATTATGCAGGATACATGCCACTAGTCCACGAGTTGAGCCATGCTAACAATTGTGCAAATATCATGGTATTTTTTTACTATTGTGTCACTAGTCCATCTTTTTCATACATTATTCTTCTTAAGTAAACTACATTTCTAACTATGTTGCTATATATTATGTTCTTCAACAGAAGCTCCCGAATGATGTTGTGCCTTAATGGATGTATGTCTAAGGTGAGATGACAATTGTTGGTGTACGACCATGGACGAATGGTTTCGAACATACATATTCAACTCAACATCAAACTGATGGATGCCTCAAAATCAATTGATGAAGAAAAATAATGATTCAGAGCAAACCACAAATTGGTAACTGGTGGAATCTTTGCTCCATAATGGAGATGAAGGTTTTTCTCCGTTTTATTTTATTTTACCTAAGAGAGAGGAGTAGGTCCTAGTACTTATCGTGTGCTCGGAAGTTATTTATCTAGGATGATAACGATTAGCTAGCAGTGGTTAGCTTATGATGATCATTATGGTGAGACATTGTTACTTGTCATGTGCTCCAAAGTTATTTACCTAGGATGATAATAATTAGCTAGTAGTGGTTAACTTATGATGATCATTATGATCAAACATTGTTATATCATTATGATGATGAGTTGCTATATCACTACGACGATGATGAGTTGTTATATCACTAAGATGATGATGAGTTGCATATTTGCAGTAGCTTTTTATAGGTGAAAATTATATTGCTCGTGGTGACAAATATTACCTATGGTGTGCATACATATGGCACACCATCTGTTATTGGAGAAGAGCTAGCATGGGCGTCTAACGCCACCTCTATATGTATCACTGGTGCAATATTACTGGCGTCGGATCTCCACACCAACAAGTTACTTTTTGGCTTGCCATAGATGAGATTTTATCTACTAGTGTTGTACTTATCTTTATTTCGAGTCTAGTTTGATCATTCATTTTATTGTGGATCCTTACAATATTACTTCTATGATTCCTATCGGTTTTATCTTGTTGATGATCGGTTACCCCCCTCTCATGTGTGAGTAATTCACCTAGGCGTGGAAGATATAGGTAATTGGTAAAGATTCTTGTGGGCCTATTCTATATGTCAACATTTGACATTATAGTTATACAATTGTTCAATAAGTTATATCTATGGTGAAGTAAACGTAATGCGTTTTGTCCAATTTAAGGGCACAGACAACATGATCAGAAGACCTACACAGATAACACATATTGTTTACTGAATCGGTGACCTCCAGGTGAGATGTGTTGATATTTAAGGGAATCGAAGATAATATGAGATTGCTATGACCCCTAGATTGTTAATGCATTGTTTTGGTCTTATGATCTTAAATGTGGAAACAACCATACTATGGCAACGTTGAAGTAGGAGTGTAGGACTATCAAGGAGAATGGAATACCATGTGGAGCATTTCTATAACTTAACGAGATCCTCCTATAGAGCAAACAATCTGTGAACTTGAATCAAAATACAAGGTTACTGGTATTACCATCGCACTGTCACACTTGATGTACACCATGATCCAAACTTTCTCCATGCCTAACTCTATTACAGGAGCCTATTATATACTTTTAGTTATTTATTTTCTTGTTACTACTTTAAGTCAGTTAAACCCTCAACTAAAATTATCATTTATCTTTATCTAACTGGTATATTTGATCCAAGGAACAACGACATCCTTTACAGGTTATAATAAGTTACTTCACACAAGATCGATGATAGCTTATATGTGATAGAAATGCTAGCCATAAATACTCTCCTCCACTCTTCGTTGGGACGATAACTATTGGGATATTTACACGAATTGCTACACTACCATGTTTGTTTTGCAGGTCATCACCGTCGCATAGAAAAGTACATACCCCAAATGATGAAGATTACTACAGAAACTGATAAACCCCAACACATACGAGGGAAAGTTCTTTCAAGAACCCGCCAATGAATCAGATGAAGACGAGGGCATGGAAGGCGAGATGAGGGTGTGGCCCACAAAGATGAGTTCATGGAAGACGAAGATGAGTGCATGGAATAAGAAGATGATGAAGAGAATGTTGAGGACCCTAAAGACTCGCCATTACTTAACGATGGCAAATGGGAAGATGATGATCCCGGTCCACCTGAAGGTTTCCAGGATGAATGTATGAACTAGGGTGATAGCGATGATGACACTCATGCTCCAAATGATGATCCCAATAATGATGAGTATTTATAACTAATCTATCTACTCATCTGAAATCTTCATGTATTTGTGTGTGTGATGAAGCCATGTATTCATATTCGTGAACAATTCCATGTATTCATTTTTGTGACGACTCCATGTATTCCTATTTGTGTAACAACTCCATTCATTTGTATCAAAACTCCATGCCATAACTTGTATTGTGACTTATGCATTATCGCTTTACACTTTTGTTTGTCTGATTCATCTATTTATATCAAGTTATATCATCTGTAATAATTTGTTTACTCTTTCTTATATCATGTGATTGAAACATGCGAGGCGACGATAGTGTAAAGGTCCTTGCTAGATGATTAAGAAACCTTTTTATGATCTATACATTGCTACTCGTGTGGTTGATCTTGCAAAAGTTGGCCTTGATCCTACAGATGTTATCGAGGCTGCGAAGAAGCACAAACAAACGGACATGGTTATACACGATGCTATTGCCAAGAGGGTGCCAAAAATTGTCTGGTAGGAAAACCTCAAGAAAGAAAGTAGTAGGAAAAAAAGCAATAGTGTGCATAGGACGGGGAATGCCATGTACAAAGACAAGTTCTTATGTGGTTGGTGAGTCTGACAAGGATGAGCTACTGAGGAGGAGGAGGTGGATGGGAATAAGGAGGATGTGCGGCGGTTGGAGGGGGTGATAGGGAGGATTAGGGAGGAGGGGGTGAGCGGGAGCTGGTTGTTCATTAAGATCAGTAGGATGAGGATGTGGACATGATCGAGTAGGGGGTTTCTTATGTCACCACTATAGAGAAGAAAGTGTGGTTGTGTGGACCTTCGAGGCTGCCCGGGTGATCATATGTGTATAAACACGTGGTGTTAAACCAATTGGAGAAAAGTAAGCGTGTAGCGATACTTTTACGAATTACTAGATCCAACACCTAGAATATCTCATCATATCTATAATGACTTGGCTTTTCATTGTGCCAACTTATAAATAACAAGATCTAAAATAAGGAATAAAAATGGTTTTGTATAGCAGCTTAGCGGGCTAAATGACTCTAAATTTAGCGCTATAAGGGAGAAATAGCGGACTATTAGCCTTATTTTCAATTCAGTGCAAATTTTTTAGAGCTTTAACGAAAGAGCTCTTAAAAAGCTACATCGAAACTATAGCCGGCTATTTGAAAATATAGCCTGTATACACGATGGTAGAATTTCTATACTCGTGCCGAGGGTGAGTAGAATCACGCAATTCAGGCAGTATAAAATATTGCCAAGAAACTTGTCCCTTACATGCACTATGAGGGGCGCATCAGGTCAGGTGTATGATCCATATTATGCAAGAACAAAAAATATATATTTAAAAAAGGATGTGCTCGACAAAAGCATCTTAGCATGAAGAGTACATGAAGGTAACTGACGATTTCTTATTATCCCCTACATTTTCTTTCGGTATCATTATCAGTGACATCACTCGCTAAGAAAAAGAGCATTACCAGAGCCATGATGTCAGATTGCCACCGCTCCTCCGTCCTTACAGCGTATGGATTTCATCGGTGGTTGCGGGACACCTGAAAACAAGGGAAGTGCGCTTGGCCAATATCGCTAGAGCAGACCCGACGAATACCAGTATATACTCCTACTACTCCACTTTTGTAAATCTACCGGATGGCCGTACACGCATGCTAATTCTTTGAGCTATCAGCACATCCCTGAGCTCGACATCGCCCACGTAAGGCGCATGGGGATCGGTGGGGAAGGCGGCGTGTTAGAGACCGCGAAGCCGGTGGCGGCGATGGTGGTGGTGGAACTCATCTTCGCGGCTCTGCAGATCTTCAACAAGCTCGCGCTCGACGACGGCATGGACGTCCGCGTCCTTGTCGCCTACAGGCCAATGTTCGGCGCAGCATTCCTCTGCCCCCTCGCCTTCCTCGTCGAGAGGTGCATGCCTTCTTGCCTCATTTTTGAAATAGTATCTGCCCGGCTTGATTAGAGCTGCCGGAATGTCTCGCAAGTTAGTGAGACCAGCATACACTCTCCCTCAACTCAACAAATCTTTGTTAAGGTTTTTCTGTTGCTGACTATAACTAACGCGGCTGTCGTGATCTCTAGGAAGAAACGTCCACCACTAACCCTCAAGGTGGTGACAGGGTTATTCTTGTGTGGTCTTTCCGGGTAACTAATCTTCTTCTCTAATCTCTATGATGACCATGCATCGCATGCTAGCAAATGCTCTGAACTTGATGATTATACTTAGGGCATGTACAATATTTGATAAGACAGTTCTATCTTAACGTCGCCACACAATTTAGATATAACAATAATAATAATATACAATGGTTCTATCTTAGCTTAGCTATAATAACTAGAGGTTCCTAAATTTGTGGAGAGAGAATTATTGCTAAGAGATGATCTTTTAAATAAAAGAAGGCAAAGCCTTTTTTTTAACTAGATGATGCTCCGCACATTGTTGCAGGAGATTTCGGAAAATATTTCAGTTAAATGTTTGGTTAAGTTTTTTTTTGAACGGTCACCGAGGGGGGGGGGGGAGAGTCCCCACCTGAATATATTTCCATCCAAACGGTGTTACAACAGAGTTTACAAGGGAAAGTTTAGGTAAGCTAACCAAGACCTGGCAGCGTCCCTTCCAGTTACATTGGGAAATCTAAAGAGCCAAGGGGGAAAAACTTACGCTACATAAGAAAAAGATTACATAGGATGGATACAAATGAGCGCCTCGAAGAAGCAACTACCTAGCAGGCAAGCCGAAAGACCAACTCCAAGAAAGTCGAGTGATAGTGGTGTGCCGTCGAGGATCACAATACCAACACTAAAAAACTATCCTAACGCACCACACCGGTGTGCGTACCAACCCCTAGGCACAACATAGGAGAAAAACCAATCAACGAGTGACCCATCACGAACCTTGACTGGAAACTCCGCCACATCAAGCCGGCACGATTAGCAGGGTGAGGAGGAATCATTGCGTCGTCGTTGAGCAAAAATGAACCGAGATAGCACGAAGAGCACGAAGCTCACCAAAACAGCCAACCTGCAAGAGAGGGTCTTGAGAAGCAGAGCAGAGGATGACCAATCACCAAGGGAAATGGAGGATGAATGGCGGCAAGGAACTCCCTAGTGACGCCTTCAGGAAGGAGAACAACATCCGAAGACGACGCCGTTACATAGCTTTTGCTTGGAGCAAAACCGGTTAAATTCCCAGAGGGCAGAGCCGAGAGCTGCGAATCCGGACCGAGAGACAAGAGTGGCATATGAGCCACACCCCCGAGTGGGTAAGCGACGCCGGAGTAGTGCCGCCGTGGTCAGCTGACAAGGTCAGCGGGGATTTCTCCCATAACACAACTGTCAACGGTGAGCCGCCAAACAAGTGGAGTTGAGGGGCGACGGAGGACAGGACTAGGTCGAACATGTGGGGATGATGGCGAACCGAGGTGGAGAAGGTCGCCTGGGAGGAGGATGGGGACAAGGAGGCGATGGAGCAGCTTGTGCCCGAGTGGAGGAAGGAACCATCATTGACGAAGGTGGACCGGGGGGCGAGGGGGGTTCCCGGCCGGAATCAGTGGAGGCAGAGGCGATTGAGGCCGGATCTGACGGAGGCCGACGCGTGGACGCTAGAGGAAGGCGCCCACATCCAGATCCGGTGGCAGAGAGTCGTGGGAGATGGGGACTTCAAGAGGCGGTGCCGGGGTGAGGTGGGGCCGCGACCTGCGGCGGAGGAGGCGAGGGGGCTGGGCCACCGGAACTGGCGCCGGCCAGGACGGTGAAGTGGGGGGTCGCTGCATGGAGGCAAGCCAGATCCGCTACAGGCCTCGCCGGATCCGGCGCCAGGAGGGAGGGTGTTGGCGTCGACGGCCGTATCCAGGAAGACCGCACGGGGACACGCATGGAGCTCATGGGAGAGCGGCGAGACCACCCCGCCGCCACCTTCCTCGACGGCCGGCGGGCTTACCCGCGAGCAGTCTCTGGCGGCGGCGGCGCGGGGGAAGGTGGAGGGTGGAAGGTTTGGGGCGGCGGCGGTTTTCGCCCCCGAGTCGCCTCCGAAGGGGCGGCGCAAGGGGGGGGGGGCTCTCCCTTTCTCTTTTTTTTATTGCACCTCCAAGTTTGGTTAAGTGAAACATGTATATTTGAGACAATAATTTTTGAACTAATCTATGAATTTAATATAAATATTATAATTGAATGAAATTCTCATGCATGCATGTTGCATGTGATTTTTTATTATTTTAAAGTGTCATATTGAGGCGAGCCTTTCTATTGCATGTTGAATGATGAGGTCGCATGCTTGCATGTTGAATGAGAAGGTGCCATGCTTGCATGTTGAGAGAAATATGCTAGTGGAGGCTAGCTATTTAGATATAAAAGATTTTTCTCTCCTTCACATTAGCATGATAAGACTAAGATAGCACCATTGTACATGGCCTTATCATGTTCATGTTACCATGGCTGTACTTCCCATATCTGTTCACACTTATACAAATGCAGAATCACCATGAACCAGAACATGTTAGTGTTTGCCATCAAGCTGACGAATTCGACGACCATCGTTACGGCTCTCAGCAACCTCACCCCTCAAGCTACCTTCATCGTCGCAATCTTGACCAGGTTCCTCCGTGCCTCACACGCTTCTGCAAATCCCTTTTCCTTTTCCTTTCTGAATACTAGTCACAGACTCACACGCCCCACTTGGAAAATGGAACAACAGGATGGAGGCTTTGAAGCTCAGAAAGCCCAGCGGGCAAGCGAAGCTGGCGGGAACCCTGGTCGGGCTGGGTGGCGCGATGCTTCTCACATTCTACAAGGGCCCGGAGGTGAAGTTCGGCCACCGTCTGGCGCACACAGGGCTCATCCACGCCAACGGCGGTCGCCAGCTTCGCCCGCAGCCGACCGCCGGTTCTCGGATCCTCGGCTCGTTTCTCGCAATTATCGGCTGCTTCAGCTATGCGATCTGGCTCACCATCCAGGCCAAGGTTGTCCAGGTCTACCCTTGCCACTACTCGATTGCCGCTCTGGTGTGCCTCTTCGGCGCTCTCCAGTCCACGCTGCTTGCGCTCTGCTTCCAAAGGGATGCCGACCAGTGGATGCTAGGGCTGAATGTCAGGCTCTACTCGTCGGCCTACGCGGTAATCAGGCAGCTGATCGGTCACTGCTTCCTTCACACTCATGCATGACTTACGTCACGTTGTTGATTGTTGATTCATACGTCCAGGGTATCGTTGCCTCCGGGTCCGCCTTCCCCCTCATGTCGTGGTGCCTGCGGAAGAAAGGGCCCCTCTACGTTGCCATGTTCGGACCTCTCATCGTTGTCTTCGTTGCGGTCATGAGCTCTATTGTGCTTGACGAGGCCATGCACATCGGAATGTGAGACCCTATGCAGTAACTCACATGCATGCCTTGATAAACATTATGGATTCTATTTGAGTTCCTCACCGGGATTCGTACCTCGGGTGCGTGTTTGGTGCCATATTTTTTCTTTTGCAGCGTGCTTGGTGTTGTGCTGATCGTGGCGGGGTTGTACATGGTTCTGTGGGGCAAGGCAAGAGAGGAAGACGAACAAGAAGCCGATGCGCCAAAACTAGTTAGTCAAGATGACGTGTTTGTAAAGGAGTCCATTCCACGTGATAACGGTGAAGCATAATGAAGAAAATAATACCTTACATACACTTCATTGCAGTTAAGATTTTTTCAATTATGATGAAGCTATGCCTTGGACCTAACATTCCGCGTTCTTATTTGGGGGCTAAAAATCATAAGGAAAAAGATAAAGATTGTGAAATATCAAGGTTAGAAGCATATACCGTATGATAGGGACGCGTAGGTGCTATATAGGCACAATGCCAAAATTACAGAGGTGGTTAGACGCGGATTAGAACTTCTAACTAAATAGCAGCGAATTACAACAATCTAACCGATTAACGCATGCTACAATACATTCCGTTTAACACTCCTCTTCAATCACAACTATTTTACTTAAGAGGGTACTTGGAAACCCCCGGTTGTCATACTGAATTGGCTTAAACCCATTTGTTACTTGATCACTAGTAGACATAAATCAAATACAAAAACTTGTTGGCCAACCTTTCGCGAAGGAAGTGATAACCAATCTCAACATAATTTGTCTTAGTATGAAAAATAAGATTAGCGGATAGATATATAGCACCAAGATTATCACACCAAGGAAAAGCTCCTTTTGGATCATGAACACCCAACTCAGCTGGTATGGCCTGAACCCATATAATTTATGTGGTAGCATTGGACAATGAGTTATACTCAGTTTTTGTGCATGATCGAGACACATTTGCTTTATTATGAGCACTCCAGGAGATCAAGTAAATTTCAAGAAATACCTCAAAACCTCATGTAGCTCTTCTGTCATCTAAACAACCTGACCAATTTGCATATGAGAAGGAACTGACTAACATCGAGTCTAACCTAGAAAGTTTGACTTCATAGACCCTAGTAGCTTGAAGATGCCAGAGGATTCCTTTTACAGCTTCCCAAATGTGCATCAGTAGGAGTATGTAGAAACTCATGGAGTTTATTGATTGAAAAAAGGGAAAAATATATTTTTGGTCCCTAAACTCTTTCGAAGTATATAATTAGTCCCTTAACTTTTAAAATCGGTTACTTTTAGTCCCTCATGTTGCTTATGATGATTTATGCCGACGTGGATTCCTTTAAAAAAATAGCAGGTGGTGGAAGGTTGCACACTATGTACGACCCTCATTGTGCTTCCCTTCACCACTTATACCACCGTCTCGTTGACGCACAAGATGAGCAACAAGACTAAACATTTGCCCGTGTTGGCTGCGTCATATGCATGTCGTACTTTGTCGATGGTAGACGGCGAGGATCGTATGCAGCCCGCAACTTTCCTCCGCTCCTCGTTTTTATTTATAGCAATCCATGTCAGAAGCTAGTCATCCTAATTGGCATGAGGAACTAAGAGTAAACAATTTTAAAAGTTGAGCCACCAATTCAATACTTTTTTTAAGTTGAGGGACTAATTCTATACTTGTGAAAGAGTTTAGGGACCAAAAATATACTTTTCTTGAAAAGAAATGTCTGTCCTAATCAAATTAAAATGTTGTAATGCTCATACGATACTTTTGCACCTAGTAGAATCCTCTCCCTCAAGTACTTCTCCATCATGAAGTGACTATTTTTTCGAGGTGAATAGAGGTGTAATTAATATATGGTTTATAAAGATGCGTACCTACCCTTTTTAGCACAATATGATAAAAATATATGAGACAAAACTATCCCACTTCCTTCATGTTTTACTTCAATACAGAGAAAGTGATGAAGACTGCCAAAATCCTTAACTGCAAAATTCATACGTAAATCCCTGTGGAGGGCTTCAACTTCTTTGGAGGATGAACTTGTAACAATTATATCATCGAAATAGATAAACTTGAAAATAGTTGTTCCATGTCGATGATGAAGGAAAAATTATTTATCTGTAAGTCTGAAGATAACCGAGAATACCAAACCTTTGTGCTTGTTTCAATCTATAAAGTGCATTGTCCATTTTACAAACACTTTGTGATGATCCTGAAATTTCATACCGAGGTGGTTGCCTGTGACGCGCCCAAAATCAATCCGTGTACAGTAATCATACACGCAGGGTACAAGGCTGAGATTAGGGTGACACGGTGAGAATATCACAGCACAACACTAAACACAAAAGGATAAACCAATAAGTTACAATACCAGGGATCACGAGGATCCGAATACATAAGTCATACAAGCCATAATATTTGAGTACAGACATAGTTAGTCAAGTTTTGCCTTAAGAAGGCTAGCACAAATGACATCAGAGATACAGATCGAAAAGGCGAGGCCTCCTGCCTGGGATCCACCGAACTACTCCTGGTCGACGGGGAACTCAACGTCGTAGTAGTCGCCTCCGGGGTACTCCTGCTCCTGGGCTCCAACGTCGGCTGCAGCGGCCGATCAGCCAAAGCGAAAAAGGGAAATAAAGCAAAGGTGAGTATCTAGCATACCCGCGAGTGTTACGTCCGCTACTAAGCAATTATGCATTGTATCAAATGGAAAGGGGAGGCTGTATATAGTGGACTGCAAGATAGAAATCAGAACAAAGGTAAGAAGCTAGGCCTATCGAAGACTAGCATCTTCCGACGAGTCTTGCAGCATAAGGTAAGAATCAACCAACAGTTTATATAAAGCATAAAGTAACAATGCAGCAGAAGTTGTTGCAGCATTGTATAATAGTAAGTTGTAATAATTAGCAATGCCTCCGAGATCCTTTCCTCGACATCCCAGCGAGGAAGAAAACCCGGAACCATACGGTTTAATAATAATAGTTTGTAGTGGTAAGATCCAGCTTCAGCATAAAGCGTCCTGTTACGTGGACACGGCTATTCGAATAGATCAATCTTCCCTGCAGGGGTGAACTTCTGTTACACTACAACGCACGGATCTCCAGGGTGGCGGGCACCTTGTTAGGGAACGCTCCATCGAGGCTATCCGACACTCCACAGCCCATCTTTCAAACTCAACAGAGAGGCCATCCGCCGGTCTAAATCCTAAATACTCAGGGCCTTGGACCCCAACCCTGACGTACTCCTGCACAGTGCGTGGGTGGTCGGGAAGCCGTAACAAAAACAACACAGCTCGAGCCAAAGAAGACACCGCACTTCCAGGAAATCATCCCGCGGTACTGCTGACGTCTGAAGAGTCCTCAGAAGACGCCATGAAGCAGAGGAGCCCATAACTCATTATCCCACGTGTAGGCAGCGCGTACAAGCCAAAAGGCTACTCAAGTCATCCACCAAACCATTTATTATTTTATTAATTTGCGGGACAACCGTTATCGTTGCCTCGACTTAACTGGCCCGCGGACAACGACAGCAGTCAGGACCACCAGTACATCAGTGCCTACCCTGTCGTCCCACCAAGTCTCTGCGGTTACCAACAAGGTGAACCGTCTCCTTACCTTGTCTCGCGTGTGCTCCTAGAGGAGCTCGACTTTCGTGGTTTGGTAACTCTCGCGGACAATGATCAGGGGCCAAGCACACCAGTACACTGGTCGTACCCTCCCTGTCATCGCGTCGTAATACCACTCGTGGGCACCGTTGGGTCGCCCGACTTCTTACCTGAAGGACAACCGTTACTCAGGTACCTAGAGCGGCTATACAGAGTCAGCAACGAGTGGAATACAAGGAATACTCCTTGATAGCTCACACTTGATGGTGGCTCGGCAGAGCCGAGCTAGGGGGCCTTAGGCGGTGTATGCATTGTACCGTACCTGTGCAGTTGTAATAAGTTGTATCCGCGTCACTCCCCAGAGTGATCACGGCCCGCTATCTAATCCTAGCTAACAATGCGCAGGGCTCACTGCTGAATAATATATTTATATATAAGGCTGCATAGGACATATGAAAAAGGTACATCAAGGGGCGACAAAAACAGGCTATGCAATTGAATAGGGTTGTAATCGTAGCAGCAGCAGTAACAATGCCTAGTGAAAGAAATTTACGGAAAGATAGGCGATATCTAGGGAAGAGAATGGCTCTGCTTGCCTGGAAGCTCGACGGTAGAAGTAGGGTCGTCGACGAAGTAGTCGTACCCGGCAGCGGTGTAGTCAACGACAGTCTCGGGGTCTACCGGAGATTAAGGGGGGAAGGAAACAGTAAATACACAACAATAATATAACAACATATGCATGACCTGACAGATGAAATGTTTACGGGGTTCTAACGCAGTGCAATGTGTGATGCTCGGAGCAGAAAATCATCCGGGGATGAATTACCAGCTCCGGGTGATTACCGGACAGTGTGTCCGGAGGGGGGAGGTATCATGCCGGAGGTGTCGTGGACATCCGACAAACGTATGGGTGGTGTATCCGTGTTAGTTGGACTATTCTGAACAACTCTCGTGTTCGAAATAAATTCATCCGGGTACTTTAGCAGTACCGGACAATCATCGGACAAACGTTGTCGGAGGGGGACGGTTCGATGTTCGGTGTGTTAGAGGGGTGTGGTAGACATACGGATAGCATATTAGTATTTGTTATATTTTTTGATCAATTTTCATGTATAAAGTGTTTGAATCTGACTTACGGTTTAAAAGATATTGAATTTTGAAGTTTAAATCATTTTAAATCATTTTCTGGATTTATTTTATTTAATAAATAAACATTATCCACAACAATGGAGTTGACTGGTCAAACCTGACCAGTGGGTCCCACTGGTCAGCCTCACATCTAATATAAATTAAATTTTAGTAATTAAAACAGTGGGGTGGCCCACATGTCATACACTGTTATCTATTTAATTTAATTTTATTTTTTTAACTTAAGCCAGTGGGGCCCAGGTGTCAATGACACAGAGGTTAATTAAGCAATTTAATTTAAGTTAAAGGGGGCATGGGGCCCATATGTCATTGGCACATTACACCTAATAGTTTAGTTAACAGAGGGGGGCTTAACAACTAACAACGCTTAGCGGCTAATCAAACAGGGCGGGCCCCGCATGTCATTGGCACAGGCCACCGGAGGCTAGCCCAGCGCGTGCACGCCGGCGACGGCCGTGACACGGCGGCGAAGCTGCCGGCCGGCTCCGGCGTCCAAAATGCACGCGAGAGGGAGGAATCAAACGCCCGCGACGTTGCGCATCAACGTGGACGCCGGGGTGCACTACCGTGCTGTCCGCGGCGAGCTCGCGCGGCGGCCGGAGCAGGCAGCGATGGGGACGACGGCGTAGTGCACTAGGGAGAGAACGGAGGGGGCAGGGAGGTGCGAAAAGCTCACAGGGGGCCAGTAGGGAGGTGCAAAGGGCTCGGGGACGACTCGAGGCGACGGAATTCATCAGAGCTTGTCGGCGGCCGTGGTTGAAGACGATGAAGCCGGCGTCGTCCTGAGGGCGTCCGGGGTCGATTTCTTCCGGGAGGTGACAAAGACGTCCACGGCGGTTCTAGGGGACAAGGTTTCAGGCGAAGGGGGCAATGGTGGCCACGGCGACGCACTGGTCCATGGCGACGGCGGCGACGGGTTCGCGTGAGGAATGAGGCAGAGAGGGGAGGGGCAGCGATATCTGCGAGGGGGGAAACGGGTGGCGGGTTAGGGTTAGGGTTCCGGTGGGGGGAGGCTCTTATTCTCGCCGGAGGGGGCCTGGATGCCCTCCACGGCACCGGCCATGGCGTGCAGCCGGGGGATGCCCTCCACGGCACCCCCTAGGGGGGGTTAAGTGGATCTGGGCTGGGGTGGGACGGTTGGCCCAGGGGGAAGCAGGGGGTGGGCTTCGCCCATGGGGTAGATTAGGTTCTGCTTTTTCTTTTGTTTTTCTCTTTTTCTTTTTCTGTTACTTCTATTTTGTATTTGTTTTACTAACCTAGGCATTTTTGTAAATTGTGGAATGTGTCCCATAATTTCGTAATCACCATAGGTTACTGCCACAAAAAGGTTGGGCAATATTAAAAGTCAGTTAATATTTAAATTATATATTAAATGCTTAATAGGGGGTTTTAGGCTACTGTTTGATTTATTTGAAATAATTGGTAGATCAATAAATTAGCACAACTATACCAACATGGTCCACTGAATATTAGTGAATTTATATAAGTGGTTTCATAATTTTTGGGTAAAGTTTATTTTGCACTTTGGTTTTAATATTCCACCAAAGGCAATTCAAGATTTGATTTGATTTCAATTGAAATGGTTTGAACTTTGTATTTGATCCATGATGATCAAGGTCCATGATTCACATTGCTTGCAACAATAACAAAGGGAAATGAATTTGAACTGAACCAAGTTGATCAAACAACATTTTTGAACAGTAGTGATAAACAGTAATGGTGATTACTGTTCACTGACAGTGAGAGTGTTACAAATCTCCCCCACTACAAGAATTCTCGTCCCGAGAATCTAAGCGGTAGAGGGGAAAAGATCGGGGTATTCTTCACGAAGACGATCTTTGCGTTCCCAAGTGGCTTCATCTTCAGAATGATTCGACCACTGTACCTTGAGGAACTTGACGGTCTTGTTACGGGTCTTGCGTTCAGACTGATCGAGAATGCGGTTCGGATGTTCTTGATAAGTCAAGTCCTGTTGCAGCTCGATCATATCATGTTCCACTTTGCGGATAGGGTCCTTGAAGCAGCGACGGAGTTGCGACACGTGGAAGACATCGTGGACTTGGGAGAGGTTCGGCGGCAGTTCCAACCGGTATGCCACTGGTCCACTCCTGGAAAGGATACGGAACGGGCCAATGTAGCGAGGAGCTAACTTTCCTTTGATCCCGAAGCGGTGAATGCCTCGCATGGGGGTGACATGGAGGTACGCGTATTCGTCAGGCTGATAGACCATTTCCTTGTGTTTGCGGTCATAGTTGCTCTTCTGACGAGACTGAGCGGCCTTCAGATGTTCACGAATAACGCGAACTTGATCTTCAGCATGTTGGATAATGTCTGGACCAACGAGTGCTCGTTCCCCAGTTTCTGACCAATTCAGAGGGGTTCGACACTTACGTCCATAAAGAACTTCAAAGGGGGCCATCTTCAGACTAGCTTGATAGCTATTGTTATACGAGAATTCAGCAAATGGAAGAGATTCCTCCCACTTCTTACCGAATGAGATGACACAAGCTTGAAGCATATCTTCAAGCACTTGATTAACTCGTTCGACTTGTCCTTGCGACTGGGGGTGATAAGCGGTGCTGAAATTCAGGTGAGTGCCCATAGATTCTTGGAAACTATCCCAAAATCTTGAGGTGAAAATGCTGCCACGGTCTGAACTGATCTCCAACGGAATGCCATGGAGGGACACAATTCTGGAAACATACAAGTCTGCTAACTGACTAGCAGAGATCGTCTCCTTGACTGGCAGAAAGTGAGCAACCTTGGAGAAGCGGTCGATGACGACAAAGATAGCATCGTGGCCTTTCTGCGACCTGGGAAAACCAGTGCCGAAGTCCATCTCGATCTTGTCCCACTTCCATTCAGGAATAGAAAGCGGTTGCAGAGTTCCAGCAAGTCTTTGATGTTCTGCTTTCACGCGACGGCAAACGTCACACTCGTCAACATATCGAGCGATGTCTTGTTTCATGTTAGACCACCAGTACCGCTGACGAAGGTCTTGGTACATCTTGGTACTACCAGGGTGAATCGACAAAGGAGTATCATGATCTTCTTTCATGACACGCGGGGTCAAGTTTAGATTGGGCTTACTCCTAGGGACCACTAAACGATTCTTGAAATACAACGTACCATCATCAGCAACAGTGAAGCATGATGGCTTTCCTCTAGCGATATACTTCTTGATCTTCTCGACATCAGAGTCACAGGTTTGTATCCACTTGATGGTGATGTCAAGGTCCGGGTCAACAACAAGGTTATTCACATATCCCTGAGGAACAATCTCAAGGTTTAGCTTGCGTAGCTCTTCATACATAAGTGACTGTTGTACTTGAACTTCAAGTTCACTACAGTAGGCTTTGCGGCTCAAGGCATCGGCCATCACATTAGCTTTGCCAGGGGTGTAATGAATATCCATGTTGAAATCGGCTATTGTCTCAAGCCATCTTTGTTGGCGGAGATTCAGATCTGGCTGAGTAAACAAGTATTTCAGGATTTGGTGGTCGGTGTAGATCTCGCAACGATTACCGACGAGGTAATGTCGCCACAGCTTCAATGCATAAATCACCGCTGCCAATTCAAGATCATGTGTTGGATAGTTTTCTTCTTGAGCACGCAACTGGCGAGAGCCATAAGCAATCACTTTGCGCTCTTGCATTAGGACACAGCCTAATCCTTGACGAGATGCGTCGCAATATATCACGAAGTCCTTCCAGGTATCAGGGGGAGCAAGCACTGGGGGAGAAGTGAGCTTGTCCTTGAGAGCTTGGAAACTTTCCTGACATTTATCAGTCCAATCAAACTTGACACCTTTGTGAAGCAGATTGGTCAGAGGCTTGGCAATCTTGGAGAAGTTCTCGACGAAACGGCGGCAATAACTGGCGAGTCCGAGGAAACTTTTGACTTGCTTGACAGTCTTGGGGGGAGTCCAATCTAGGATAGCCTGAATACTTTCTGGGTTGACGGCAATGCCATCCTTGGAAATCACGTGACCAAGGTAGGTTACTTCGGGGAGCCAGAACTCACACTTAGAATACATAGCATAGAGTTTGTGTTCTCGAAGCTTCTCCAGTATAAGACGAAGATGTTCAGCATGCTCTTCTTCATTCTTGGAGTATATTAAGATATCATCCAAATAAACCACGACAAACTTGTCGAGATATTCCATGAATATATAGTTCATCAACCGGGAGAAAGTGGCTGGGGCATTGGTTAGGCCAAAGGACATGACAGTGTACTCGTATGAACCATAGCGAGTTATGAAGGCGGTCTTCGGAATGTCCTCTTCACGGACCCGGATCTGATGGTAACCCAACCTCAAGTTGAGTTTCGAGAACACCGTAGATCCAGCAAGTTGATCATACAGATCGTTGATCCGAGGAAGCGGATACTTGTTCTGTATCGTTGCCTGGTTGATAGGTCGGTAATCTTGGACTAAACGGTTCGTGCCATCACTCTTCTTGACAAAGAGCGAAGGTGCTCCCCAAGAAGAGGAACTGGGGCGAATGAATCCTTTCTGATGTGCCTTGTCGATTTACTCCTTAAGTTCAATGAGTTCATGTGGCGGCATCTTGTAAGGACGCTTGGCAATAGGAACAGTGCATGGCTTCAAATCGATGACGAATTCCACCTCTCTGGTCGGGGGTATTCCCGGCAGTTCCTCTGGGAAGACATCGGGAAAATCACGAACGACCGGAACGTTCTCAATACCTTCCAGAGGTGAGACATTCAAGGAATTCATCATAAAGATATGTGTTTCAGCATCACGGGTAATTCAGGTGGTGTGATTAACAATCTCGCCGGAGGGGTGTAAAAGTCGGACATAACTGGTGCCACAATACAGTGCGGCATCGTGAACTTTCAACCAATCCATTCCCAGAATGAGGTCTATGGTGGAGGTTTTCAGGATTATGGGGGACACAAGGAATATAATCCCTCCGACGTCAATGGTGACATCGTGTACCATCATGGAGGTTTGGCAACGGCCTCCAGGGGTGCGAACAATCATCGGTGGGTTCATCTTCTCAAACGTAATGTTACGCGATAATGCAAATGCTTCTGACATGAATGAATGCGATGCTCCTGAATCAAATAAAATAGTAGCAGGTGCGGAATTAACGAGAAGGGTACCCATCACGGTAGCGGGTTGTTCCTGAGCTTCTTCAACATTAATGTTGTAAGCATGTCCACGAGCATGAGCAGCAGACCCAGTGTTATAGTTGGAGGTCCGGTTGTTGCCACGACCATTTCCGCGACCAGTAGGGTGAACTACCAGTTGCTTCTGTTTCTGGGGGCAATCTCTAGAAAAATGACCAGGTTTGCGGCACGTGAAGCATAATCCATCCTGAGGACGAAGGGGTGCAACATTGGTTGGTGGAGGCAGAGCTCTTGGCATCTGCGGTGGCGGAGGCTGATACGTCCAAAACGTATCTATAATTTCTGCTTGCTCCATGCATGTTTTGTGTGATATTGCTATGATCTAGATACACTTTCATACACTTTTGATCATATTTGGACTAACCTATTAACTCAGTGCACCCCAGTGCCAGTTCCTGTTTTCTGCTATTTTTCTATTTCAGTTTTCCCCCATATAAAAAGTGCCAGAAAAATTCGGGAAAATTCAGATAAAAATCAGCGTGACGAAAGCTTCGAGAAGAGCCCGGGAGGGGCCAGAGGGGAGCCATGGGGGCCCAGGCGGCCACCCGGCGCGGCCCCACCCCTGGCCGCGCCAGGGGGGCGCCTGGGGCCCCTGGTCCACCTCTGGCTTCCCCCCTTCGCCTATTTAATCTCCGTCACGGGAAAACTCCAGAGAAGAACCCTATTCCGCGAACTCGCCTCTGTTCCGTCGCCGCCGCGCTTCCAAGATCGGGAGCACCAGAAGACCTCTTCCCGGCACCCTGCCGGAGGGAGGATTGACCTCCGGGAGTCTCCTCTCCACCATGGATGCTCCCCGGATGTCTCGTGAGTAGTTTTCCTTGGACCATGGGTCCGTGATCAGTAGCTATGTGATGTTCTCCTCCCCTCTTTGATCTTCATTGTTTAGACCTCGTGAGCTGCCCTACATGATCGAGGCACCTTTGTAATATTTCTGCTGTTGCTATGCTGAGTTTGATGGGATCTGATGGATTATGAGATTATGTTCAGATTGTGATAGAGTAATATATTTGGTTTTTATCTCTTATATTTTTGTTCCTAAGTAATTCTTGCATGTTCTCCGTTGATGTTTATTGCTTTGGCCAAGTAGTAGGTAGTGACTCCAAGAGGGAGCGTTGTGCTAGATTGTGGGTCCATGCCCCCCGATGACACGCTTGAGTGACAGAAACATGAGTCTAGGGGATGTGTTGTTGCCACAAGGGGGGAAACAACGGTGCTTGTAACCGCAGTTACTAGGATTGTTTACTTTACGCAAAGTTCTTTTTAATGCAGTTGTCTGTTACTTTGTGTTTACACTTTGGGTGGGGCTCGCAACTTAATACCAGCAAGATGTTCTGGATAGGTATCTCAAGGTGGATGATTAGTAGTAGATGCAAATGGATTTCGGTCTACTTATTTTGGCGTACTGCCCGTGCTTTTGAACCTCTTCCTTTCTTTTGTAGCATAGTTAGCATTGCGGTGCGTTCATAATCCTGTCAATTGCCCTTCTGTAATTTGTTTACCTCACATAGCAGTTTTATCGTCTTTTGGGAGAGAGACATCACTAGTGAACATCACGTATCCCGGTCCATATCCTCATTACTGTTTCCAAGCTATATTTACTTTTCTGCATTTACTTTCAAGTTGCTATCATTATCCCTTGCGTTTTATCATTTGTGAACAACAAGACCGGAGAGATTGACAACCTCTCTGAACTTCGTTGGGAACAAAGTTATCTGTGTCTGTGTGCATGTCCGCGTCAGTTGCGCCGCTGACACCTACTTATCATCTCTGGAGTCCTACTGGAGACAAACCTTGGTATCTTCACCGAGGGAAAACTGCTGCTGCACCGCATCTCAAACCTTCACTTGGGGTAACTAACGAAGGACGAGAAGCCAATAAGCAAGAGTATTTCTGGCGCCGTTGCCGGGGACTCCGAGTGCTAAGATAGGGGAGTTGCACACTACCCTTTACCTTTGTTTTTTTAGTCTTGTTAGTTTACCTTTTAGTTTTTATCTCAGTGTCCTTTATGAAAAACCACAAAAATAGTTGCTACCTTTTGCCTTTGTCTTGCTTTGCCTATTTATGATATCCTCACCAAGGGTGATGAACCACCCAAATATGGTAGGATGGACATGTTTCACTTGGATCGTCTTCGATCAATTTGTGCTCGCGCTAAAAACCCAACTGACTTGGTTGAGGGAAAATCATTGGATGAGCATGCTCATTATACGCGGCACCGCCTATCTCAAAAAGGGAAACACTTATGGGATCAAATACATGTTTCTTATTGTCGTGCTAAACTTTTGTGCCACATTTATGATTTTACTTGCTGTTCTAATATAGATCATAAACACCTCCCTTTCCAATGTGAGTTTAATGAAAATGAGATCTTATCTTCTTATGCTAAAGGTGTTTATGATTACTTTGATGTTGAAAAGATTGAAAGTTTGTTGCTTTTAAAGGTGCCTATGAGATTGCTTCTTTGATTGAAAAGTATCACGATACTATTTTCGAGTCTGAAAACTTTGCAGTTCTTGCTTATTGCTTCGAGAATTATACTTCCAATTCTTATATTGAGGATTTTAAAAATAAAATGTTTGCTGCCCAAGAATAGGCCAATGATTGCTTTGAGGAGGAATCCCATGATTCCGAGGACTCACTTGAAGCTTCCCTTTCTGATGATTTTTGATACTTGCTTTGTTGATGGCCATGATGCCACTATGGATGATGCCTACGAAGATGAACTTGCTATAGTTCCTTATGTTAAGCATGAAATTATTGTTGTTGCAACCACACTTGATTCTCCTATTATCATTTTGAAATCTCCAACTCATATTTCGGAAAACTGTGCTCTTATTGAGGCTCAATGTGTTGGGATGCATTTATCTTATGTTCCTAAAGACCGTGCTGAAAACTACACACGTGTGCTTGTAGATCATGAACACCATGATTTATGTGATAGTTATATTCTTGATGTTGTTCATGATACTACTGAAAATTATTTTGAGAGAGGAAAGTTTGGTTATAGAAACTCTCATGTTACTAAAACACCTCTCTTCATGTTGAAAACTTTGAAGTTGTTCTTTTTCGACCTTCCTATGCATGTCACTTTGTGCTTCTTTGATTTATTTTCTTACAAGATGCCTATGCATAGGAAGTGGGTTAGGCTTAAATGTGTTTCATATTTGCTTCTTGATGTTCTCTTTTGCTTCAATTCTTATTCTTGTGAGAACATCTTCTATAATTTTTATGCCTAGCTAATGGCTCTAAAGAAGCGCTTTCGGGAGGCAGCCCGCAACGAATTTAGGTTTTTCTTTTTGCTTTTGTTGTGTCTTGATGTTTGTTACTACTGTAGCAACATCATTGTATCTTTATTTTTCAGCTTTGTGCCAAGTTATAGCCTCTTACGGCAAGGGAAGTAAAAGTTGTGACATGCTGTCCAGAAAACAGATTCTGTCCTCGTGACCAGAAAAAATTCTAGAAAAATCCCAGTTCATCTTTTTGATCTGAAATTTTTACACAGTATGCTCTATACAATTACGAAACTTCCGTATGTTCTGAGTTTTTTTATTTGAGTTGCAGAAGTGCCCCTAAAATTTCTTTACTATCTGTTGTTCTGTTTTTCACAGATTCTGCCACGTTTTGTCTCTCCTTACTTTTGCAAACCTTAAGCTTGCTTTTTCTTTGCAAAAACTTTTTGGCACTCTTGAGAAACAGTAGCTCTTCAAGAATATCTTTATATCCAGTGGGTAAATTTTTTATTTATTAAGGTTACTAACCTCTCTAATCAGCTTATGATGAGTTATGTATGAAGGGAGTTTTCAAGTGTGCGATAGAAGATGATGAAAGAAGATCCAGGAGTGTCAAGCGCTCAAGCTTGGGGATGCCCCCATGCATCCCCAATAAATATTCAAGGAGACTCAAGCATCTAAGCTTGGGGATGCCCCCGTGCATCCCCTTCTCCATCAACAAATCATCAGTTCGTCCTTCGTCTCACTATATTTTTATCACTTCATGCGTTATGTGCTATGCTTGGAGCGTCTCGCTCTTTGGTTTTGTTTTTAGTTTTCTTTAGCTTTGCTTGATTTTCATAACAAGTTAGATCCTGTCTTACTTTGTGTGGGAGAGAAACACGCTCCACTTTCAAAATCTAGAACACATCATAGGATTCTTCATGTCTATCCTTTTGCTGTTGTGTGTTCTTTATCTTTTCATAGCTACTGCCTTGTTTAGTTTTAGTCTTAGTTTGTCTTTAGCAAGATCCTTGGCTTTTGTTTAGTTTGTTGATGGAACTCTTTTTAGTTTTCATGTTTATCTTGTTAAAGAGAGTTGGTTGTTGCACTGAGTTGTATTTTGTCTTGAAAGTAGGTAATTGAGGTTGCTATTTAATTTCAGTAGTAGCTTGCAATAGTTTTGAGGTATTGTTGTGAGTAATGTTTGGACTTTTGGTGTCAAGAGGTCTTGCCTATTAGTGATAGGTGTCGTATTTTGGGCAATCCGTGTTTATTTTCAAAACCTACAAAACTAGTTGAGAACTCTAGCTACTAGATAGATCACTACTCTTCTGAGGAGTCGAATATTAGAGTACACTCACGTACCATGAGTCGAGGATGCGCAAGGATAACCAAACCCCCATACACTCCTCCTCGGGGTACTTGTCTCTTTGTGAACCTCCTTATTAGATTGAGAGTTACCGATAATAAGTGCATGAGTTCTTCGGACTAATGTAAGTATTGAGAGTTGACACTTCCACCTTCCCATATTTTGCTAGCCTTTCCCGTGCCGTGCATTGCCTTCTTCTCACTCCGAGAGTTGGTGTCCACCTTCGCCGGTACATCCAAACCCTTGGCATGATACACTCTGTCATCATAAACCTCCTTATATATTTCCTCAAAACAGCCACCATACCTACCTATCAAGGCATTTCCATAGCCTTTCCGAGTTACATTTCCATGCAACTTCCACCTCTTCATGACTTGATCTTCATGTCATACATGTTCCTGCTACACTGGCAGCGACATACCTTGCATACATCATGATAGTTACATCTTCTTTTTTGATTTTGAGTACCTTGTAAAGTGTGAAAGATCTCCTTTACCTTCTTGTAAAATAGAGTGTTGCCCTTAAGTGAGGAAAAGATCCCAAAGTGGACACATTAAAAGATCCCAAAGAGGAAAAATAAGAGTTAAATAGAAAGAGCCATTGAGGCCACAAAAAAATACAAAAAAATAGAAAAAAGAGAAAAAAAATAAAAAGAGAGAAAGGGGCAACACTATTATCCTTTTGAGAGATCCACACTAGTACTCCCTTTATATCCTTGTACTCCATAGAGATGATCTTTATGCATATAGCTATGTGGGGACCTTCACACTATAGAACTTGGCTTGCATATTCCAACGATGAGCCTCCTCAAACGAGCTCTAGGTCTTCATGAGCGAGCAAGTTAGATGCACCCCCACTAGTTCCATTGGAGAGCTTCTTAGCTCGTATGTGCATCCGTTGCATGGCATTCCCTACTCCTCACATCATATCTATCATTTGGCATCTCTTGCCTATGATTGTCCTCATTGATGTGAGCCTTTCTCATCCTTTTTGTCTTCCTCCTCCACCATATTTCTCTCTTTGCCATCCTAAGTGTCAACTCTCGTGCTTACGCTCATCCATTGCATGAGTGCTCGAAATATCGAAAAGGAGTGGATCAAATTGACTTGTACCTGGCTAGCGGTCTGGGGACGAGTCAAGATAAGATTCCAAAGAGGACCAAGTGTGAAACTTTAGTAGATTGAGTTCTCAACAAAAATACATTTTTCTCTCGTATTCCCTATCCCCTTTCTTGCACGCAAACACCATTTAGAGACATTCGAGTCATGGACAGCGAGAGCTCTTGCACCTTTTGTTCTTTTGTTACTTGTTTCAATGCTAATATAGACTCTTGCATGTTATGACTTGAATTGAATCTCTAACCTTGATTGCTTTACTTTTCAAAGTTATTTTATGGTTGCTAGCATGTCACCACAGAAATTATGCTTGTTATCATTTACCTACTCGAGGACGAGAAGGAATTAAGCTTGGGGATGTTGATACGTCCAAAACGTATCTATAATTTCTACTTGCTCCATGCATGTTTTGTGTGATATTGTTATGATATAGATACACTTTCATACACTTTTGATCATATTTGGACTAACCTATTAACTCAGTGCACCCCAGTGCCAGTTCCTGTTTTCTGCTGTTTTTCTATTTTAGTTTTCCCCCATATAAAAAGTGCCAGAAAAATTCGGGAAAATTCAGATAAAAAATCAGCGTGACGGAAGCTTCGAGAAGAGCCCGGGAGGGGCCAGAGGGGAGCCAGGGGGCCAGGCGGCCACCCGGCGCGGCCCCACCCCTGGCCGCGCGAGGGGGGCGCCTGGGGCCCCTGGTCCACCTCTGGTCGCCCCCCTTCTCCTATTTAATCTCCGTCACGGGAAAACTCCAGAGAAGAACCCTATTCCGCGAACTCGCCTCTGTTCCGCCGCCGCTGCGCTTCCAAGATCGGGAGCACCAGAAGACCTCTTCCCGGCACCCTGCCGGAGGGAGGATTGACCTCCGGGAGTCTCCTCTCCACCATGGATGCTCCCCGGATGTCTCGTGAGTAGTTTTCCTTGGACCATGGGTCCGTGATCAGTAGCTATGTGATGTTCTCCTCCCCTCTTTGATCTTCATTGTTTAGACCTCGTGAGCTGCCCTACATGATCGAGGCACCTTTGTAATATTTTTGCTGTTGCTATGCTGAGTTTGATGGGATCTGATGGATTATGAGATTATGTTCAGATTCTGATAGAGTAATATACTTGGTTTTTGTCTCTTATATTTTTGTTCCTAAGTAATTCTTGCATGTTCTCCGTTGCTGTTTATTGCTTTGGCCAAGTAGTAGGTAGTGGCTCCAAGAGGGAGCGTTGTGCTAGATTGTGGGTTCATGCCCCCCGATGACACGCTTGAGTGACAGAAACATGAGTCTAGGGGATGTGCTGTTTCCACAAGGGGAAAACAACAGTGCTTGTAACCGCGGTTACAAGGATTGTTTACTTTACACAAAGTTCTTTTTAATGCACTTGTCTGTTGCTTTGTGTTTACACTTTGGGTGGGGCTCACAACTTAATACCAGCGAGATGTTCTGGATAGGTATCTCAAGGTGGATGATTAGTAGTAGATGCAGATGGATTTCAGTCTACTTATTTTGGCGTACTGCCCGTGCTTTTGAACCTCTTCCTTTCTTTTGTAGCATAGTTAGCATTACGGTGCATTCATAATCCTGTCAATTGCCCTTCTGTAATTTGTTTACCTCGCATAGCAGTTTCATCGTCTTTTGGGAGAGAGACATCACTAGTGAACATCACGTATCCCGATCCATATCCTCATTACTGTTTCCAAGCTATATTTACTTTTCTGCATTTACTTTCAAGTTGCTATCATTATCCCTTGCGTTTTATCATTTGTGAACAACAAGACCGGAGAGATTGACAACCTCTCTAAACTTCGTTGGGAACAAAGTTATCTGTGTCTGTGTGCAGGTCCGCGTTAGTTGCGCCGCTGACACCTACTTATCATCTCTGGAGTCCTACTGGAAACAAACCTTGGTATCTTCACCGAGGGAAAACTGCTGCTGCACTGCATCTCAAACCTTCACTTGGGGTAACCAACGAAGAGCGAGAAGCCAATAAGAAGAGGCAGACGGGGTGCAACATAAGACGACCTTGGAGCAGGGGCAGGTGAATGGGTCACACTGTGAGGGAACCAGATGCGACGCTTCTGTGTTGCGCCCGAAGATGAGCCAACGTCACGATAACGTTTCTGCGTGTCCTTGAACGCCATCTGGGCAGTCTCGACGGTGATAGCCTTGTTCACCTTGGTGGAGAAATTGATAAAATCATGAGCGGCAAGAGCGAGCCTGAGGTCTGCATTGAGTCCACGACAGAACTTCTACTGTCTGCGAGCATCAGTGGTGATATCTTCTTCCGCATAGCGAGAGAGGTTGAGGAACTCGCGCTGATAGGCTTCAACAGTCATGTTGCCCTGAGTGAGGTTGCGGAATTCTTCCTGCTTACGGTCCATGATCCCCTGAGGAATGTAGAGAGCGCGGAAGGCAGACTGAAATTCATCCCAAGTGATGACTTCTCCAACTGGCAGTGAACGCTTATGGGTGCTCCACCACTGGGCAGCGGCGCCTTTCAGATGATAAGACGCAAAGTTCACATAGTCGGCTGGATCGACATTAGCAGACTCCAGCTCGTGAGTGATGTCGCGAAGCCAGTCATCCGCATCCAATGGCTGAACAGTGTTGCGGAACATAGTGGGGTTGAGGCGGGTGAAGTCGTGAAGAGTGACGGTGGCATGCTGATGGTGGTTCCCATTCTGATTCGGCTGGGGGAACTGAGCCATGAAATTCTGCATGAACTGACGGTTCAGCTCGAACTGTTGCATCATCGCGGCCATGTAATCCGGCGGCGGAGGTGGGTCGTTGGCACCACGACCACGTCCACGACCATGACCAACACGACCAGCCATCCTACTAGAATTTAACAGGGGTATTTCCGCAATGGAAATTTTAACGAGATACCGGAATCAAGCCTGAAGTAAAGCGACAACGAGGAGGAGGCGCGGATATATATAGGAGTAGTCATATAAGACATTCACATTTATACACAGAGTCAATCGAAAATCGGGCAGCGTAACGTCGTAGAAATTAAGGAAAAAGGACACACTAGGCGGCGCGCAGACCGCGGTAAGTATTACACGACGCGACATAGATTCCACTATGTCAATCACGCCGCAAGAAAACTGTTGGCCACAGGAGTTAATGCCAGAGGACGCGCGGCCTGCCCAGAATGAGAATGGGATCCGCGGTCCGGGACCTGGGGTAGAACTCCTGCGACACGACTCAATCAATGGGGGAAGCACCAGAACGCCGGGTGGAATCAAGAGAACGTGATCCTAATGTCAGAGTTTGTAAAACTTACCAGCAAGGATAAGAGAGCAGAGTCCCAGAGCATAGGTAAGGAGAAAAGGATCCTAATACCATAGATACCACACGTAGTGACATCAATGTGGGCCCGTAAGCCAAATATTAAGTTAGCAAAATACTTTTTCAAAGTCTAGACTCAACTTCGACCAAGTAGTGGTGGGGTGGCTTCCTACAGGCAGTCGGCTCTGATACCAACTTGTGATGCCCCCAAAATCAATTCGTGTACAGTAATCATACACACAGGGTACACGGCTGAGATTAGGGTGCCACGGTGAGAATATCACAGCACAACACTAAACACAAAAGGATAAACCAATAAGTTACAATACTAGGGATCACGAGGATCCGAATACATAAGTCATACAAGCCATAATATCTGAGTATATACATAGTTAGTCAAGTTTTGCCTTAAGAAGGCTAGCACAAATGACATCAGAGATACAGATCGAAAAGGCGAGGCCTCCTTCCTCGGATCCACCGAACTACTCCTGGTCGACGGGGAACTCAATGTCGTAGTAGTCGCCTCCGGGGTACTCCTGCTCCTGGGCTCCAACGTCGGCTGCAACGGCCGATCAGACAAAGCGAAAAACGGAAATAAAGCAAAGGTGAGTATCTAGCATACCCCCGAGTCTTACGTCCGCTACTAAGCAATTATGCATTGTATCAAATGGAAAGGGGAGGCTGTATATAGTGGACTGCAAGATAGAAATCAGAACAAGGGTAAGAAGCTAGGCCTATCGAAGACTAGCATCTTCCGACGAGTCTTGCAACATGAGGTAAGAATCAGCCAACAATTTATATAAAGCATAAAGTAATAATGCAGCAGAAGTTGCTGCAGCATTGTATAATAGTAAGTTTTAACAATTATCAATGCCTCTGAGATCCCTTCCTCGACATCCCAGCGAGGAAGAAAACCCGGAACCATACAGTTTAATAATAATAGTTTGTAGTGGTAAGATCCAGCTTCAGCATAAAGCGTCCTGTTACCGTGGACACGGCTATTCGAATAGATCAATCTTCCCTGCAGGGGTGCACTTCTGTTACACTACAACGCACGGATCTCCAGGGTGGCGGGCACCTTGTTAGGGAACGCTCCACCGAGGCTATCCGACACTCCACAACCCATCTTTCAAACTCAACAGAGAGGCCATCCGCCGGTCTAAATCATAAGTACTCAGGGCCTTGGACCCCAACCCTGACGTACTCCTGCACGGTGCGTGGGTGGCCGGGAAGCCGTAACAAAAACAACACAGCTCGAGCCAAAGAAGACACCACACTTCCCGGAAATCAGCCTGCGGTACTGCTTACGTCTGAAGAGTCCTCGGACGACGCCATGAAGCAGAGGAGCCCATAACTCATTATCCCACGTGTAGGCAGCGCGTACAAGCCAAAAGTCTACTCAAGTCATCCGCCGAACCATTTAGTATTTTATTAATTTTCGGGACAACCGTTATCGTTGCCTCGACTTAACTGATCCGCGGACAACGACAGCAGTCAGGACCACCAGTACATCGGTGCCTACTCTGTCGTCCCACCAAGTCTCTGCGGTTACCAACAACGTGAACCGTCTCCTTACCTTTTCTCGCGTGTTCTCCTGGAGGAGCTCGACTTTCGTGGTTTGGTAACTCTCGCGGACAATGATCAGGGGCCAAGCACACCGGTACACTGGTCGTACCCTCCCTGTCATCCCGTCGCAATACCACTCGCGGGCACCGTTGGGTCGCCCGACTTCTTACCTTAAGGACAACCGTTACTCAGGTACCTAGAGCGGCTATACAGAGTCAGCAACGAGTGGAGTACAAGGATTACTCCTTGATAGCTCACACTTGATGGTGGCTCGGCAGAGCAGAGCTAGGGGGCCTTAGGCGGTGTCTGCATTGTACCTTACCTGTGAAGTTGTAATAAGTTGTATCCGCGTCACTCCCCAGAGTGATCACGGCCCGCTATCTAATCCTAGCTAACAATGCGCAGGGCTCACTGCTGAATAATATATTTATATATAAGGCTGCATAGGACATATGAAAAAGATACATCAAGGGGCGACAAAAACAGGCTATGCAATTGAATAGGATTGTAATCGTAGCAGCAGTAGTAACAATGCCTAGTGCAAGAAATGTACGGAAAGATAGGCGATATCTGGGGAAGAGAATGGCTCTGCTTGCCTGGAATCTCGACGGTAGAAGTAGGGTCGTCGACGAAGTAGTCGTACCCGGCAGCGGTGTAGTCAACGGCAGTCTCGGGGTCTACCGGAGATTAAGGGGGGAAGGAAACAGTAAATACACAGCAATAATATAAAACATATGCATGACCTGACAGATGAAATGTTTACGGGGTTCTAACACAGTGCAATGTGTGATGCTCGGAGCAGAAAATCATCCGGGGATGAATTACCATCTCTGGGTGATTACCGGACAGTGTGTCCGGAGGGGGGAGGTATCATGCCGGAGGTGTCGTGGACATCCGATAAATGTATGGGTGGTGTATCCGTGTTAGTTGAACTATTCTGAACAACTCTCGTGTTCGAAATAAATTCATCCGGGTACTTTAGCAGTACCGGACAATCATCGGACAAAAGTTGTCGGAGGGGGACGGTTCGATGTTCGGTGTGTTAGAGGGGTGTGGTAGACATGCGGATAGCGTATTCGTATTCGTTATATTTTTCTGATCAATTTTCATGTATAAAGTTTTTGAATCTGACTTACGGTTTAAAAGATGTTCAATTTTGAAGTTTAAATCATTTTAAATCATTTTCTGGATTTATTTTATTTAATAAATAAACATTATCCATAACAGTGGAGTTGACTGGTCAAACCTGACCAGTGGGTCCCACTGGTCAGCCTCACATCTAATATAAATTAAATTTTATTAATTAAAACATTGGGGTGGCCCACATGTCATACACTGTTATCTATTTAATTTCATTTTATTTTTTAACTTAAGCCAGTGGGGCCCAGGTGTCAATGACACAGAGGTTAATTAAGCAATTTAATTTAAGTTAAAGGGGGCCTGGGGCCCATATGTCATTGGCACATTACACCTAATAGTTTAGTTAATAGAGGGGGGCTTAACAACTAACAACGTTTAGCGGCTAATCAAACAGGGCGGGGCCCGCATGTCATTGGCACAGGCCACCGGAGGCTAGCCCAGCGCGTGCACGCCGGCGACGGGCGTGACACGGCGGCGAAGCTGCCGGCCGGCTCCGGCGACCAATATGCGCGCGAGAGGGAGGAATCAAATGCCCGCGACGTTGCACATCAACTGGGGATCAACGTGGACGCCGGGGTGCACTACCGTGCTGTCCGCGGCGAGCTCACGCGGCGGCCGGAGCAGGCAGCGACGGGGACGACGGCGTAGTGCACTAGGGAGAGAACGGAGGGGGCAGGGAGGCGTGAAAAGCTCACAGGGGGCCAGTAGGGAGGGGCAAAGGGCTCGGGGACGACTCGAGGCGACGAAATTCGTCGGAGCTTGCCGGCGGCCGTGGTTGAAGACGATGAAGCCGGCGTCGTCCTGAGGGCGTCCAGGGTCGATTGCTTCCGGGAGGGGACAAAGACGTCCACGACAGTTCTAGGGGACAAGGTTTCAGGCGAAGGGGGCAACGGTGGCCACGGCGACGCACTGGTCCATGGCGACGGCGGCGACGGGTTCGCGTGAGGAGTGAGGCAGAGAGGGGAGGGGCAGCGAGATCTGCGAGGGGGGAAACGGGTGGCGGGTTAGGGTTAGGGTTCAGGTGGGGGCGGCTCTTATTCTCGCCGGAGGGGGCCTGGATGCCCTCCACGGCACCGGCCATGGCGTGCAGCGGGGGGATGCCCTCCATGGCACCCCCTACGCACTGTAGGTAGGGGATGGGGGTGTTAAGTGGATCTGGGCTGGGGTGGGCCGGTTGGCCCAATGGGAAGCAGGGGGTGGGCTTCGCCCATGGGGTAGATTAGGTTCTTCTTTTTCTTTTGTTTTTCTCTTTTTCTTTTTCTGTTATTTCTATTTTGTATTTGTTTTACTAACCTAGGCATTTTTGTAAATTGTGGAATGTGTCCCATAATTTAGTAATCACCATAGGTTACTGCCACAAAAGGTTGGGCAATATTAAAAGTCAGTTAATATTTAAATTAAATATTAAATGCTTAATAGGGTGTTTTAGGCTACTATTTGATTTATTTGAAATAATTGGTAGATCAATAAATTACCACAACTATACCAACATGGTCCACTGAATATTAGTGAATTTATATAAGTGGTTTCATAATTTTTGGGTAAAGTTTATTTTGCACTTTGGTTTTAATATTCCACCAAAGGCAATTCAAGATTTGATTTGATTTCAATTGAAATGATTTGGAATTTGTATTTGATCCATGATGATCAAGGTCCATGATTCACATTGCTTGTAACAATAACAAAGGGAAATGAATTTGAACTGAACCAAGTTGATCAAACAACATTTTTGAACAGTAGTGATAAACTGTAATGGTGATTACTGTTCACTGACAGTGAGAGTGTTACATTGCCTCAGGAAGGACATCCTCTTACAGAACCCAGGGTATTGTTGCGTCCGAGTCCACCTTCCCGCTCATGTTGTGGTGCCATTGGAAAAAAGGGCTCCTCTACTTCGGCATGCTCGAACCTCTCATCGTCGTCTTCATTGCAGTTGTGGGCTCTATTGTCCTTGATGAGGCCCTGCACATCGGAAATGTGAGGACCTATTCAATAACTCACATGCCTTGAACATAGTGGATGTTTGTTTGAGTTTTTCACATTCATTCGTGCCTTGTGCATGTTTGATGCCATAATTGCAGCGGGCTTCTTTTTGTGATAAGTTGCAGCGGCCTTTTTTTTGCGCTGATCGTGGTGGGGCTATACATGGTGTTGTGGAGCACGGCGACAAAGGAAGACGAACAAGAAGCCGATGCGCCAACACTTGTTAGTAAAAACCACGAATTGGTCAAGGAGTCCGTTCCACATGCTAGCAATGAAGAAAAATGAGGAAAATAAGACCTTATGTACACTTTGGTGCATGTAGCGAAGTTTTTTTTCATTTATGATGAAGCTATGCCATGCATCTAACTTTTCACCTTCTTCTTTGAGGGATAAAAATAAAAAAGAAAATATAAATATCTTATCGTAGCACTTCGATAGTAGCATTAATACAGAATGACTATCTTTGATGACACAAGTTACACACTATCTTAAGCAGGCCAGAGATTGTCTGTTGGAACTTACAAATGGTGGAAATAGCACCTATCATTAATTCCATGCTATATGAAATTGACCTCTTGCAAAGTGGGAAGGGAGACAATTTATTTCTATGGACTAGCCATTGGATTGTAGAACCACTAAAAATGAAGTATCCTGAGTTTGTTTTCCTTTGCGAAGAATCAACTGATCTTTATTGAAACGTTTGCGCTGACAAAGAACATGATTGACCACTTTCATACTCCTACATCCCTTCACCACAATCTGAAGAAAAATGTCTGATAGCTCTCGGAGGGACCCGACTGCTCTACACTTTCAATCTCATCTGGAAAAGTAAAAACAGATTCAAACACAAAATCTAACTCTAGAGCACTTTTGCGCAGGAAATGCTTTTTTCATGGAAAGCTAGAAATGTGTTTGTTTTAACCAGGATGTTGTGGAGACCATGATACACCTACTTTGGTATTGCAACTTTGTTAATGATTGTTGGTCATCAATCACCCCTCTAAGATGAAGAGGTACCTCCATCTTTGATGACACTGTTCCGCAACCTTTGCCGGCAAGTCCGGTCCAAGGACATGGAGCGAGAGAGTAGTGGAAGTAGTCGTACACGCGGCACAATCATAGATGCGAAAAGTAAAGGTACATAAAGAAATAGCATGACTTGTTCTTTATTATCAATTGGTGTCTCTCTCCATACTATACATGGGTATATATAGGGGAAGAGGGGTAGGTGGAGAGGACCAAACCCTAGAGGAAAAAATCCCCCACCTAAGAAGGGTGGGCCCCGTACGGTCCCGTGATGCTAGCGAGAGATTATAACGGCTTCTCGCCCTTCGTTGGTTACCCCAAGTGGAAGGTTGAGATGTAGCGTAGCAGCAAATTTTCCCTAACGTAGAGGATAGTGTTTATGTCTCCAGTAGGACTCCAAAGACGAAAAGTAGGTGATTCGGCATGTGATGCACCGTTGAAAATCACTTGCTTTGCCTTGACCTGCACACACAACAGATAAACTTTGCTCCCAACGAAGTTCAGAGAGGTTGTCAATCTCTCCGGACTTTGTTGTTTACAAAGCATTAAAACGCAAGGGTAGATAGTAGTCATAATTGTAACGTAAGGTAAAAACAGGAAATAAAAGTGAAGGTGTAAGCAGTGGTGGTGATATGGACCGGGGTCCCATGATGTTCACTAGTTATGTCTCTCTCCCAAAAGACGATAAACAGCTAAGCTGGGTGAACAAATTACAACTGGGCAATTGACGGAATTATAAACGCACTGCAATGCTAGTTATGCTACTTGAAAGTAAAGATGCTCAAAAGTATGGGCAGTACGTCAAGACAAGTAGACCGAAATCCATCTGCATCTACTTCTAATCATCCACCTTGAGATATCTATCCAGAACATCTCACTGGTATTAAGTTGCGAGCCCCACCCAAATTGTAAAGTCAAAGCAACAGACAATTGCATTAACAATCTATGCGTAAGGTAAGCAATCCTTGCAACTGCGGTTACAAGCACCGTTGTTTGCTCCCTGGTGGAAACAACACATCCCCTAGTCTCATGTTTCTGTCACTCAAGCTAGACATCGGGGGGCATGAACCCACAATCATGCATTACGCTCCCTCTTGGAGTCACTATCTACTACTTGGCCAAAGCAATAAAAAGCAACGAAGAACATGCAAGAATTACTCAAGAACAAAATATAAAAGGTAAACCAAATATATAACTCATCACGATCTGAACATAATCTCATAATCCATCGGATCCCAGCAAACACATCATAGCAACAACAGGAAAATTACATAGGTGCTTTGATCATGTAGGGCAGCTCACAAGGTCTAAACATTGAAGAACAAGGATGGAGATAAGACATCACATAGCTACTGGTCATGGACCCATGGTCCAAGGTAGACTACTCACGGCACATCCGGGAGGCGTCCATGGTGGTGGAGAGGTCCCCGGAGATCAATCCTCCCTCCGGCAGGATGCCGGGAAGAGGTCTGCTGGCGCTCCCGATCTTGGAAGCGCTACGACGGCGGAATAGAGAGGTAATTCATGATGCGGGCTTCTCCTCGAGGGTTTCTACAACGAGGGGTAAAAATAGGCCAAAAGGGGGCACCAGAGGTGGGGCCCACCTCCCAGGCGCCCTGGTGGCGCAGCCAGGGGTGGGGCCACGCCACCTGGCCGTCTGGGAGGGGGTTGGCCACAAAGGAAAACATATCCAGGATGTGACTTGGAAGTGTGCGGGTCCGATAGGTACCCAACATCAGCATAGCCTACCAATGATAGGTCTTGATTCCTTCTATAAAATATCCCAAGATCTTTGGTCCCTTTCAGGTATCGGAAGATGTCCTTGATGCCTTTCCAATGTCTATTGGTAGGCTCAGAATTATACCTAGCAAGCAAATTGACCGCGAACAAGATGTCCGGCTGTGTACAACTCGCGAGGTACATGAGTGATCCAACAACGCTCAAGTAGGGGAATTCCAGTCCCATAATTTCCTCCCCCTCTTCCTTAGGCCTGAACGGGTCCTTATCTTGCTGCAAAGGCATTCCAATCATTGGGGTCTTAGAAGGATATGCCTTATGAAATCCAAATCTCTCAACCACCTTCTGGGTGTAGGAAAACTCGTGCACTAGAATCCCATCAAGGGAATGTTCAAGTTGCAGACCCAAACAAAACTTGGTTTTATCCAAATCCTTCATATCGAATTCCTACATCAGGTAAGAACTCGATTCCTCAATATCTCTAGGTGTACCGATTATATTCAAATCGTCCACGAGCACCGAGACTATACAAGATCCATCTTGGATCACTTCTCGTGTAGCCCTTCTGATGAAGGAAATCGCTCAAACGATTATACCACATCCTACCAAAGTAAGTCTATATAATGACTTTAAGAAGAACATTGTATAGACCCCGATTTTCTCTATCTTTGTTACCATATAGGTAAACAATGACAACATCCATAAATTTCATTGCTAAGTCCAAATTTACTGCCACTGAGATCAAGTATCTAAAGGTTATAACATCCATGACTGGGGAGTAAGTTTCCTCAATATTGAAATCTGGTCACTGAGTGAACCCTTGAGCGACGAGCCTTGCTTTTGTATCGAACCACGTCAATTGTGAGGCAATTCCCTTCAGCCAATCTTTCCAATCCAACCTTCTTTTACAATCAACGAGATTGTTAGGCCTAGGTTAGGATATACGATTGAGGCAATTTTCTTAGCAAAGTTAATGTCGACAGTCATCACTGCTCGGTTCCTTGACTCTCCTTTATTTATATGATTTATGGCCATTTTGTCATGGGGCCCATCTAGCGCTACCTCTTGCTCTACCATTTTCCCATTACAGGAGCGAGGTCCTTTAGCATTTCCGCGCCGATGTGTGTACTCACATCTCCACTTGATGTTCCCTCAATAGGGACGTTCAAATCCGCAATCCCGTGCACATGACTTTCCATACTTGCGCCAGGTCTCAATTGGCTCCCCTTTTTCTTACTAGGGGCTTTGGTGACTATCTGTGATAAATCTCTCTTATCCTTCTTCCTCAGGCGTCCCCGAGTACTTAGGATTTGAGAAACCGTATTTCGCGTCCTTTTAGGCCTTTGGATGGGAGCGGGCGTACCATTAATTAACTTTGGTATCTCAACCATTTTCGGTGCATTGCGCGCTGGCATATGCGACCTTTTCACAAATTTCAAGTCACTAAAGTGGTCAGGAAGTTGATTCGCTAATGCATGCAAATCTATTATCTTTTGGACTTATTTATTTCTCAACAGTGTGTGGGTCTTGAATGCGGATCCCCGTGGATTGCCACATTATTTATCGACTTTTATCATCAAGAGGTTGATTTCCTCCCCCTAAAGTTGGAAAGAGATCTCCGACATATATGAAATAGCAAATGGGCCGTATGACAATTACATGTCATGGGGGGGTCCAAATACCTGATTATGGACACAGTCTCATAACCAATGTATATCCCTGACTTACGGAGCGGGCCATTTCAAATCGCCGGGGTGGTGGTGTTGGTACGTACACCTGGCAACCGAACCTGTGAAGGTGGAAAATTTTCGGTGCCGACCCATAGGCGAGCTGCATAGGAGAATGGATGTTGTAGGATGACAGTATAAAGTTGATGATTTTAGCAGCGTGTAACACATCGTGCTCCCAACATCTGGTTGGCAAATAAACCCTGAAGGAGCGATCTAGAAATGAATTTAATCAATGGCCTTACAAGTCCGTTTTACATATGGACATGTGGTATTGAATGCTTGACTGTAGTTCCCATTGTCATGGTTCCTTGTTGCATAAGGCAATGATTGGACCACTTAGAGAAGCGTCAATGAATACCATAAAGTACCAAAACGACTCTGGGATAGGCTTAATTGGACCGCATATGTCCCCTTGGATGAGTCGAAGTTGGGATTTCATCCTTCACTTTTAAGGGAATGGTCAAACAATTAAATTCTGCGTAGCGCAGGCAGAGCACACAAAATCATCAGGATTCGAGAAGTTTTCACATTAACATTATGACCATTTGAGTTGTTGATACGTCTCAAACGTATCTACTTTTCCAAACATTTTTGCTATTGTTTTGACCTCATTCTTGCACGATTTAACTAAACTAACCCGGACTGACGCTGTTTTCAGCAGAGCTGCCTGTATGGTTTTATTGTGTGTAGGAAAATGTCTTTTAAGGTATCTCAGAAAATTCCAGGAAAATTCAAGAAAGAGCCACACACCCGAAGCTTCCACCAGCTAGAGGTGGGGCCAGAGGGGATCCACAGGGGCTCCAGGCGCCCAGCTGGCGCGGCCCCACCCCTGGCCGCGCCAGGAGGCCGCCTGGAGGACCCCCCCCCCTCCTATGGTGCCCTACCGAGGCCCCTATTTATTCCCGTGACGCGAAAACCCCAGAATAGAAGTTGCTTTTCCAGTTTCCGTCGCGGAGCCGCTGCCACCCTCTGTTCTTCTTCGGGAGGGCTAATCTGGAGGCTGATTTGGCCTCCAGAGAGGGGAGATCATCGCTATCGCCATCATCATCACCACTCCATCCTCCCTCCATCACTTATGTTCACATGTGTGAGTAATTCCCTGCTGTAGGCAAAGGGGGTGATAGGGATGGGATGAGTTTGATCATGTAATAGTTCGTCCGATTGTTGGGGGCATGTTGCCTATCATCTACTTTGGTGTTTATCATCTTCGCTACAACTTGTTGCTCTTAATGCTTGTCACTTTGGGCCTTAATGCCATGTTTTCAGATCCGAACCACTTGTGTTTTCATGAGTATATTTATGTTCTTGATCCTATATATGAGTTGTATGCACCTATTATGGTCCGGAACCGGCGATCCCAAAGGTGACAGTTTGGGACACCAAAGGGGATGGTCCTTAATTTGAGGATTTCATGTATCCATTGAGTTTATTGCTTTGTTCCGGTGCTCTTTCACAGGATCACCTTAATCTCCATAAGTTCCTTTTGGCCCCGTTCATAGCGGGATGGTAGGACAAAAGATGTTGTGCAAGTTCTTATTGCAAGCACGCACAACTACCTACGGGATACATGCCTAATGTTTGATATTTGCCTAGATGATCCTTGCTTTTCTGTGTGCCTTGCCCCGTGTTAAAATCTATTACACGTTCATTCTTATCCAAGCAGCGACCAACCATCCATCTCCCTAGCTTACAGTGTTTTCATCCTGCTGGTTACTACTAGTTTATTTTCGTTGTTTTACTTGCGTTGTTGCCACTACCACTATCATATCACCGTTTCTATTAATATTTTGATGCGAGCAAGTATATTTCAGGTGCGGTTGAATTGACAAGTCAACTGTCAAAGCTTATAAATATTCTTTGGCTCCCCTTGTGTCGAATCAACAAATTGGGTTATCTTTACCGCGAAGACTATCTCGATCCCCTACAGTTGAGGGTCATCAGTTGTCAATTGTATTCATCATCATACTAAGACAGAGTAGCTTAATCTATCATGCCAGAACAAAATAGTTCTGAACTTCGGAAGGAAGTGTACACAGGTAGTGCTACAATTATCGTGTAGCGTAGCCTGGTGTCCAATGGAGGAAAAAACTTTCAGTAACATGTTTACCATTTCGATCGCGCTTAGGGAGGCAGATGTAAGACCTGATATGCGGTACTGTTTCAGATCGGGACGTTTTCGTCCAAACCCATGGACGAAGCACATACCAAAACCACCGCGACGTATGACGAAGCCATACGTCTCGGATTTCAACATGATATCACAACATTACAACTATAAGGATACAACATCTCATACAATCGGAATACAACTGCCTTAAATACAATACATCAGCGGAAGGTATATGTCTGAGTATAGACTACAATCAAATGCCTAGCAGCAAAGAGAAAAGGCATCGCTCCCATAACCACACGGGTCCAGTCTCTCCGCTGAGATTTGCCTAACTAGTCCTCGTCGAGTCTCCACATGAAACGTCGATCACCATACATATTTTCAATTAAGAACCCTGAAAAGAGTTTGGGGGTAGTATCATGAGTACAGAAGTACTCATCATCCAACTGTAGTGGTCAACTGACCCAGCAAGGACTTCATCACTCGTCATTCTAGGATAACTAGTAGTTCACGGTAAGAAGGGATAGTGGTGAGGTTGCTGCCGCACTAGCATTTATGAAGTGGCTAACGATCTAGAAAATAAGATAAGAAGCCAAGCATTCGATGAGTAATCGCCTCCAACAAGTCTTGCTATCAGCTACTTACGTAAACATAACACCTATCCTATCCTTGTCCTCCCCTTCGTATCCCGACGAAGAAGAAGCAGTCAAGGCACACACACGTTGATCAAGTTTTAGTTATGATTCAGTTGATGTTATCTATGAACAAGGACGAGGTCTCAAGTCGTTCATAATAGTGGACACAACTTCTCGAAAAGATTTAACCCTGCAGGGGTGTACCAACTGCCCATTACAAGGCTCCGCACGCACGCCAAGCTCTCTCATTCGGGCCCGTTAAAGAAACTCATTGAAGAGTTGTTCTGAGAGATCCGGACGTCACAGTCCCTCTAACTAACAACACACAAATCCAGGTGGCCCCCAGTGAGTCGACATCCAACTCAAAATCCGGCCACGCTCTGGAATCGGTCTCTACCGTCTGGAAAAGGTCGGGATAACACACCCTCGCCCGGGCAGGCTCCCTAGCTTCCAGGTTTGGACCAACAGGATATACCTGTAACGCCCCGGTCACACACCGGTTCCCGGCATACACCTGGTGGGATCTAGACTATCCCCACAGACCAACACTAGTCTTTCCTGCGCACTTTGTCCTCACTCATGCGCACCCGGGAACAACTTCCCGGTCGGTCACCCATCCTCAAATCGCTCCAAGCCAAGCACGCTTAACTTTGGAGTTCTTTGGATCTGGGCTCCCGAAAAAGAAGGTGCACCTTGTTGATATGAGTAGTCTATCATTCCTATTAAGCCAGGATGTCACATACACCCCCACTCAAAGGAACCGATGTCCTCATCGGCCCATAGGAACGTTCCCTCTTGGCACACGTCTGTGTGTCCAGTGCCGACACATGTCCCACATGTTCGCGCACTGACCCACACACGCCCGTATAACCGCAAGGGTCGGCTTTGATACCATTTGTAACGCCCCGGTCACACACCGGTTCCCGGCGTACACCTGGCGGGATCTAGACTATCCCCACAGACCAACACTAGTCTTTCCTGCGCACTTTGTCCTCACTCATGCGCACCCGGGAACAACTTCCCGGTCGGTCACCCATCCTCAAATCGCTCCAAGCCAAGCACGCTTAACTTTGGAGTTCTTTGGATCTTGGCTCCCGAAAAAGAAGGTGCACCTTGTTGATATGAGTAGTCTATCATTCCTATTAAGCCAGAATGTCACAATACCATCCCACTGGCCTGGTTTTTTTTAAAATCCACGAGTCTAGCAACTCGCACACACACAGTTTGCAAATGGTAAATCAGCTTCGGCCACCACTAGAAATGTTTGGAGCTAAATAGGTAAGACAAGGAGACCCCCATAGAATCCGATACGCGGTTAGGCACGCTTAGTCTTAGAACCAATACCCATAACTCGGATCCTAGGTGACTCGAATGGAACAAAGCATCGGGGCGGGATAGCCTAGACCTTCCATCCTTCGTTGAATATAGTCAACATCATAATAATCATAACATCCACAACAATATAATAGTGTGATAGCCCAAAACCAAGGAGTAACAGGGTAACATTCATAGCATCGTAAGCATGCATACCAAGCAGGGGCTGAGCAACGAGAAAAGTTAACATAGCAGTACATGGTTTGCTGGGAGGGGACATGGCTGTATCGGTTTAAGAGAGGTTGTAAACATGTGGTAGGGTAAAACATCGAACCTATCCTAGACTAGCATGCAAACCGTTGGTTATAATAGAATTAATCATAAGTAATGTATAGTCCTTGCCTATTGACAAGTCGGGTTCCGAAGGTGTAGTCGATCGCAAGCTCGCAACAGCTCCGAGAGTATCCGCGGGAGCGCACAAGAAGTAAACACTGGAAAGGAAATCGACGAACATGCATCTATTACTACGAAGCAATCACCAGCAAGCAACAACAAGAAGGCAACACGAGGCAACACACTACGATATCGCATCTATCGTCGAGAGCGGTTACTAACAGATTAAGTGAAGTATCTGTCACACACGACGATACTTAACATTTACGATGGTTCAAGTTGTTTAGCTACACAACATGAGCAAATTTTGTTAACATGGCATCTCACCCAAGCATGGCATGTCACACAAACATGGCAAGAGGTGAAGCATAAAGGAAACTATCTATGCTAGTCCATTCAAAGGGGGTACCAACCTAAACATGGCATACCAGTAAGTACCCCACTACAAATTATAGTTTTACTATTTTCCTGCCCTAAACCATATTTTATATTTATTAACAACAGCAAAAAATAGCATAAACATGATCTACACACAATTCTAGTCAAGTTGCATATGAAGAACATTTTAAACGGAGCAACGGTTAAAAAGTTATGGCCTATTACATTTTACAGTGGCAAGGGTTGTAAATACCAGTTAAACAGCATGTAAACAAGTGCAAACATCGCAAACGAGCACATTTTATTAAACTATACAAAATTCTAAGCAAGTTTCATGTAGGACGCATCGCAATCCGAGCTACCGTTAAAAAGATATAGCTACCGCCAAAACTACACACATTCTGCCATAATTATAAATATAGAAAATAGCTAGGTATGCCACTGGGCCGAATCTGCAGCAATCGGGCCTAAACAGGAGGGCGCGGGATACTAAATAGCGCACATAGCATTACATAACAACAAGCGAACTGGGCCAAGCCCGTTACCGCAGTGGAAAAAAGGGAAAAGGGGCTCACCCTGGGCCAAGGCCCATTTGCAGCGGTGGGCGGAGGTTAACCGCCAAAACTACACACATTCTGCCATAATTATAAATATAGAAAATAGTTAGGTATGCTACTAGGCCGAATCTGCAGCAATCGGGCCTAAACAGGAGGGCGCGAGATACTAAATAGCGCACATAGCATTACATAATAGCAAGCGAACTATGCCAAGCCCGTTACCGCAGTGGAAAAAAAGGGAGAAGGGGCTCACCCTGGGCCAGGCCCGTTTGCAGCGGTGGGCGGAGGTTAACTGGATCTCGCCCAGGGCGAGAGGAGGCTCTTGGCCGCGGGGCGAGATGGGTAGCAAGGGGGGCGCTGGGCTGCGGCGCTGGCAGGCCAGCCGCTAGCGTTGGGCCGTTGGGGCCACGTTGGCCCAGCCGAGCACAGCAACTTCTGTCGTCGTTCTCGTCCTCTCCAGGAGCTGGACAGCGTCGTTTGGGGGCTGCTCCGATGCGGAGGCGGTAGTGGAGGTCGCATGGGTAGCCGGGAACGGCGTGGAGGAGGCATGGGCGTCGGGAGGGACCCGCCGGATCTAAACGCGACGACGGCTGGGGAGGGTCTGACGGTGAGCATCAAGGGGCGGCGCGGCAAGCTCCCATGGCGCCACCTACGCCCGGGAAGGAGAGAGATGAGGAGCATGGAGAGAGGAGGAGGAGAGGGGGCGTGCAGAGGAGCTCACCGGGGCGGCGAAGACACGGCTGCTCCGGCTGCCGGAGTGCGGCTTTTCTCGGCGGCGAGGACGACGGCTCGGGTGAGGAGCTCGCGGGTCGGAAGTCCAATGCAGGCTGGGGCTGGTCTAGTGACGTGACACGCTTAGGTTCGCCCGATCTAGATCCGACAGACCAGGGCGTCTGGTGGGTTTCTCTAGATCTGGATCGGAGAGGATTGGCTTGCACGGAAATTGAGGTGGGGGTGGCGGCTGCTAGAGGTAGGTGGAAGGTTAGGGTAGGCCAGGGTTGCTTCAAATGGCAAGGGGTTTTCTTCCTTTTATAGTCGATACTTGGGGAAGGCTATTTGGGCTACAAAATGGACTATTTAGGTGGGATTTGGGCCTAGTTTTAGAGTGGGCTAAGTTTAGAAGATAAGAGGGAAATCTTGGGGGTCAACTATTAGCGCGTGCGACATTTTGTTAAATACGACACTATACTTACACCGACTACTATGCCTGGCACATCCGATCGTTTACCTTCTCGACGAAGTCGGAATCGCACGAAATTTAAAACATCGCCTCAAAGCATCGAACTGACGTCGTCTACAATGTTTGCATCAGAAAAAGAACCTCGAAAATCTGCATGATAAAATAACTCATTTATTAAATAAATGGGGTTTTCGTTCCGATGGCGATGGCTGGTCTTGTGCCGGAAGTTGCGGCGGTGATCGAGTGAAATCCGGTGTCACAAAAGGTCGTGTGCCATGATGGAAAGGCTCGGTCACGCATCCGATACGAGAAAGAGGGGGAAAATATATTTATCAATTAATAAATTGGCAAAGCAAATACTACAAACAACTCTAACAACCAACAAAATAATAAAGCAATACATTTTTTAATTAGGGTGGAATTTTCGGGTTGTTACAGCTGACTTGCCAGCACGACATCGGTCTCAACTGGAGACTCTTAGCGTGAATATCATTGAAATATAAGAGGTTGCGAGTGACTCGGGGTACAACAATGCATCACTTAATGATCAAAGTTTTTCCCTTGGGTTAGTATGACAGTGGCTCATCCGGAGCCAGATCGCAGCCGGCGATTGTCATAACATTCCTTCGAGATTAAACTCAAAGCACATAATCTCTCTCAGAATGGTATCTGTCTATCGTTTTCCACAAGACATGTTTACTCCAATTGGGTGCCACACGTGTTATAAGATGTTGCATCGACGAATATAATGAAGAGAATAAGAAGCAACATTACAAAACAAATGCACATATATTTCAGAACATAACAAGCCATCATATTTAAATAAATGAATTAATGAACAATAATCAAATGCCATTCAAGCGTCGAAATAATGAACATGTATTGCTCTTATAGAGCTTATTACAAACCAAATGTTATCTAAAAATATCCTAAGGAATCATGATAAATAAATGAGTGGAAGCTTAGAGGGGCATAGAGAACGCTCCATTCACTTCAGACTCAATCTCCAACTGAGCAAACTGCTCCTTAGTGAGTATAGGATCATCATCAGTGCCAACACGAGGTGCAGAAGGGAGCACGAGGTGCTCGACCTCCATAGAGACACCGACATTTGTTGTAACCGTCGAGGCCATCTCCATGGGCACAACTGCATTTGCATCCATAGGCAGAGGTGGAAGTGGTGGGAGGAGCACGTGCGCCACCAAGGGTGCTGCTGGCGCCTCCCACTGTATTGAGGCGAGGTGCATTTCACGCTCCTACTTACTAGCCTTGTATGCTGCCACAACTTCCTCAGGTACAAGTCACTGGCGTGATAAGTGTTCAGTAGAGCCGCAACAATAGCAATCCTGGGCGCTCTGCTCCCCCTTGCCTGGCTGATGCTGCTGAGCCTGGCGAGGAAGGTGATGCGCCTTCTTGCCCTTCTTGCCCCTCTTCTTCTTGAGGGGCGCTCTAGCCTTATAGGCATTAGCATGGGCCTCCTGACGAGAGCTCGCTCCAAGTGGTTGCGCAAGAGAGTTCTTGCGTAAAAGCTCATCATGCGCCTCCTCCACCTGAACTATGTCCACAAGCTCTACATACCGCGTGTACTTTTCCTGGCGGTAATTCCACGTGGACTGTACGGCATTGGGGTGGAAAGTAGAGAGCGTCTTCTCAATCTTCTGGGTGTAAGTAATGGTGACACCAAACAACATAAGAGAGGTGCAAATCTGGTGCAAATGCGGCACCATCTCGATTTAGACGTTTTCGCATCCGACTTGAGATGGGAGCGCATAACTAGCCACCGGCGCACGAAACTCGCACTCGTTTCGCTGTTGGATTCTCGACAACAGGTAATAAGTGCATGAACATAAACTAAGACATAAATATATAGATCCAAGGCATACAGTTGCCAATGGTATTATTACATCATTCAGAGACCTCATGGTCCAATAGTACATCACATCATCATCTCAAAAGACACACACGTCCGAGTACGAACAAGATGCAAATTGCCCTAGAGAGGGCTACAAATAAACATGTCGTCCACTGATGTCGTGGAAGTGGCAATGGCTTCTCTCCCTTCGTTGGTTACCCCAAGTGGAAGGTGAGATGTAGGATAGCAGCAAATTTCCCTCAGTGAAGGTACCGAGGTTATCATTCCAGTAGGACTCCGATAATGATAAGTAGGTGGTGAAGCGAGCAATGCGTCGTTTGAGATATTTCTCTCTTAACCTGGACCTGCACATGACACAAATAACTTTGCTCCCAACGAAGTTCAGAGAGGTTGTCAATCTCTCCGGTCTTGTTGTTTACAAAGGATCAAACACACAAGGGATAATGATAATGATAATGGTAGCAACTGAAAGTAAATACTGAAAAGGTAAATAGCCTGTAAACAGTGATGAGAATATGGACCGGGGTCCCGTTATGTTCACTAGTGATGTCTCTCTCCCAAAAGATGATAAAAATGCTATGCGTGGTAAACAAATTACAGAAGGGCAATTGACAGGATTATAAACGCATCGCAATGCTAACTATGCTACAAAAGAAAGGAAGAGGCTCATAAGCATGGGTAGTACGCAAATATAAGTAGACCGAAATCCATCTTCATCTACTACTAATGATCCACCTTGAGATATCTATCCAGAACATCTCGCTGGTATTAAGTTGTGAGCCCCACCCAAAGTGTAAACCCAAAGCAATAGACAACTGCATTAAAAAGAAATTTGCGTAAAGTAAACAATCCTTGCAACCGCGGTTACAAGCACCGTTGTTTTCCCCCTTATGGCCACAACACATCCCTTAGACTCATGTTTCTGTCACTCAAGCGTGTCATCAGGAGGCATGTACCCACAATCGAGCATAACGTTCCCTCTTGGAGTTACTTCCTACCACTTGGCCAAAGCAATAAACAACAACGGATAACATGCAAGAATTACTCTAGAACATAAATATAAAAGAGGAGAATCAAATATATTACTCAAACACAATCTGAACATAGTCTCATAATCCATCGGATCCCAGCAAACTCAGCATAGCAACAGCAGAAGAATTACATATGTGCCTCGATCATGTAGGGCAGCTCACGAGGTCTAAACCATGAAGACCAAAGAGGGGAGGAGAACATCACATAGCTACTGATCACGGACCCAAGGTCCAAGGTAGACTACTCACGGCACATCCGGGAAGCGTCCATGGTGGAGGGGAAGCTCCCGGTGGTCGATCCTCCCTCCGGCAGGGTGCCGGGAAGGGTCCTGACGGTGCTCCCAATCTTGGAAGCACGGCGGCGGAGGAACAGAGGCGAGATTGCGAAATATGGTTCTCTCTTCGGAAGTTTCCCATGACGGAGAATATATAGGCGAAGGGGGGCACCAGTGGTCCAGGCGCCCCCCCCCCCCCCCCCGCTGGCGCGGCCAGGCCCCTGGTCGCGCCAGGTGGCCGCCTGGGTGCCTGGTGGTGGGCCCCTGGCCCTCCTTCTGGCTTTTGGAGGCTTCCGACACGTTGGTTTTTTATCTGATTTTTCCCGGATTTTTGGAGCACTTTTTATATGGGGGAAAACTGAAATAGAAAAACAGCAGAAAACAGGAACGTGCACTGGGGTGCACTGAGTTAGTAGGTTAGTCCAAATATGATCAAAAGTATATGAAAGTGTATCTAGATCATATAAATATCACACAAAAAATGCATGGAGCGAGCAGAAATTATCGATACGTTTGAGACGTATCATCCACCCGCGGATCGTCGGAAACCCAACTGTAGGTCTACTGTGCGAAGTCGTCGTCGTCCTCCTCCGGCGGAACCTCCACGAAGTACTTGCCAGTGGTCATGTCGGAGTAGTATCCTTAAGATCCAATTGTTTGTACATAACGTGAGAGAAAGACGCAATGGGTGAGAATATATCAATACAGTATAACTAACTTCTCACGGTAAGGAAATGGTAGTGTTTGAGGTTGCAGCCGCACTAGTATATTATGCATATATGAGTGGCTAACGATCTAAATTAGAGTAAGGGAGTATCCAAGAATACGTTGATGATGGCATCAATAAGGCTCTATTCACCTACTTACGCAAAACATAAAACAACCTTGTCCCCTCTTTGTCGCTCCGGACGAAGAAGAGCAATCAAGGCAACTCACACGTTGGCAATTTTAAAGCATGATTAAGTTGATGCCGTTCTATTAACAAGGAGTAGGTCTCAAGTTGTCTATAACCGCGGACACGGATTTTTGAAAAGATTTAACCCTGCAGGGGTGTACCAATTGCCCATTACAGGCTTCACATGTACGCCCGGTTTCCGCTTGGCTGGTGATACGCCCCAAACGTATCTATAATTTCTGCTTGCTCCATGCATGATTTGTGTGACTTTGCCATGTTTTGCTTGAACTTTCATACACTTTTTATCATATTTGGACTAACCTATTAACTCAGTGCACCCAGTTGCCAATTCCTGTTTTCTTCTATTTTTATATTTCAGGTTTTCCGGCCATTAAAAGTGCCAAATAAATTCCAGAAAAATTATATAAAAAATCAGCATCGCGGAAGCTTCCCGAAGAACCAAGGATGGAAGGGAGTGGACCCACCAGGGCCCCAGGAGGGTCCCTGGCGCGGCCCCACCCTAGGGCGCGCCGGGCACCCTCCTGGTTGCCCTGTGGCCCCCCTCGGTGCCCCCTTGGCCTATATTTAGTGCCCGCGGAGGAAACCCCTAATATCGATCTGCTATTCCCGTTCTCCTCTCTGTACCGCCGCCGTCGCCGTTTCAAGATCGGGGCTGCCAGGAGAAGCTGCCCCGGCACCCTGCCGGAAGGAGGAACCCCCTCCGGGAGACCATCCATCACCATGGACGCCTCTCGGATGTATCGTGAGTAGCCCCCCTTGGACCATGGGTCCATGACTAGTAGCTATGTGATTTTCTCCTCCCCTCTTTGTGCTTCCACTTTTGAGACCTTGTGAGATGCCTCACATGATCGAGGCACCTTTGTAATTTTCTGTGTTGCTATGCTGAGTTTGCTGGGATCTGATGGATTATGAGACTATGTTCAGATTGTGATGAGTAATATATTTGGTTCTCTTTTATATTTGTGTTCTTTAGTAAATTATTGCATGTTCTCCGTTGCCGTATTTTTCTTTGGCCAAGTGATTTGTTGCAACTCCAAGAGGGAGCGTTATGCTTGATTGTGGGTTCAGCCCCTTGATTTCTAGCTTGAGTGACAGAAACATGAGACTAGGGGATGTGCTATTGCCACCAGGGATAAAACAACGGTGCTTGTACCTGCGGGTGCAAGGATTGTTTACTTTACGCAAAGTTCTTTTAATGCAGTTGTCTGTTGCTTTGAGTTTACACTTTGGGTGGGATTCGCAACTTAATACCAGCGAGATGTTCTGGATAGATATCTCAAGGTGGATGATTCGTAGTAGATGCAGATGGATTTCGGTCTACTTACCTTGGCGTACTGCCCACTGCTTTTGAGGCCCTTCCTTTCTTTTGTAGCATAGTTAGCATTGCGATGCGTTTATAATCCTGTCAATTGCCCAGCTGTGATTTGTTTACCTCGCTAGCACTTTTATCGTCTTTTGGGAGAGAGACATCACTAGTGAATGTCATGAGACTCCGGTCCATATTTCCACCATTGTTTACACCTTCAATTTACTTTCAGTTCTTACTTTCCGTTGCCACTATTATTATCTCTTGCGTTGATCCTTTGTAAACAGCAAGGCCGGAGGAATTGACAACTCCTCTGTACTCGTTGGGAGCAAAGTTACTTGTTGTGTGTGCAGGTCCACGTCAACCTCGTCTCCATCCGGCAACAATTTCTGCGCCGTTGACACCTTCTTGTATCTCTTGGAGTCCTACTGGTTCGATAACCTTGGTATCTTCACCGAGGGAAATTTACTGACCCTGTTTTAACTGCAGTTATGTATGAACAGTCTGCTTATCCCTCAAGGATAAAGGAGCACTCTTTTGTTACAGGTATTCTAAACAAAAACGGAAGGACCACTGACGAACCTGAGGACATGATCAAGGTCAAGCCTCAAGTTGCAATGGTCAAGGATCTGGTAACCAGTGATATTGAAGAATCCACTATTAGTTTTTGTGCTGTTTCCACTAACATTGTCACAGCCAAGAACAAAGGCCCAATTTCAGGTACACCAGTTGTATCTGTCAAAATAGGAGATCATAATTACTATGGGCTATGTGATTTGGGATCTAGCGTCAGCGCTATTCCCTTCACACTTTATCAAGAGATCATGCACGAGATTCAGCCGTGTGAGATCGAGGACATAGATGTCACTATCCATCTTGCAAATAAACAAACAATCTCTCCAGTTGGGATTGTGAGAGATGTTGAAGTACTCTGCGGGAAGGTAAAATATCCTACTGACTTTCTTGTACTCGGTTCAGTGCAAGATAGTTTTTGCCCTATTATCTTTGGTAGGCCCTTCCTCAGCACTTGTGGAGCTATAATAGATTGCAAGAAAGGTAAAGTTTCTATTGAATTTAACGGTGAGCCGTATGAATTTAATTTTTCTAAGTTTTCTAAGCAGCCTCGTGGTAATGACTTGTCAAGTAATGACAAAATTATTGAAGAAATTGCTTCTATTGCTATTCCTCCTAATGATACTTTGCAACAATTTATGGAAGACCACGAGAATGATATACATATGCAGGAGAGGGATCAACTAGAAGACATATTTTTAGGACAAACTCCTATCCTGAAGCACAACCTCCCGGTTGAACCTTTAGGAATCCTCTCGCAAGAAAAAGAAGACCCGGTGTTTGATCTAAAACCACTACCCGATACGCTCAAGTATGATTATTTAGATGGAAAGAAAGTATATCCTGTTATTATCAATTCTAACCTTTCAGGGTATGAAGAAGAGCGATTATTGGAGACACTCCGCAGACACCGAGGTGCTATTGGCTATACTCTTGATGATCTCAAGGGTATTAGTCCATCCATTTGCCAACATACTATCAATCTCGAGCCCGATGCTAAACCGGTTGTTGATCATCAACGACGGTTGAACCCAAGGATGAAGGACGTGGTTAGGACGGAGGTTCTCAAACTTCTATCCGCAGGTATCATCTATCCTATAGCTAATAGTAAGTGGGTAAATCCCGTTCATTGTGTTCCTAAGAAAGGAGGTATGACTATTGTTCCTAATGATAAAAATGAACTAATACCTCAGAGGACTATTATTGGATATAGAATGTGTATTGATTTCAGGAAACTGAACAAGGCCACCAGGAAGGACCACTATCCTCTGCCCTTTATTGATCAGATGCTCGAGCGGCTGTCTAAAAACACCCACTTCTGCTATCTTGATGGGTATTCTGGCTTCTCCCAGATTCACGTTAACACCGCGGATCAAGAGAAAACCACCTTTACATGTCCTTACGATACTTATGCTTATAGGCGTATGCCTTTTGGTTTGTGTAATGCACCTGCTACTTTTCAGAGGTGTATGTCTGCAATATTTCATGGTTTCTGTGAGGATATTGTAGAAGTTTTCATGGACTTCTTTTCCGTCTATGGAAACTCCTTTGATCACTATCTCCACAATCTTAATAAAGTTTTGCAGAGATGTGAAGAGACTAATTTGGTGCTCAATTGGGAGAAGTGCCATTTCATGGTTAACGAAGGGATAGTTCTTGGCCACAATATTTCCGAAGGGGAATTTAAGTGGACAAGGCAAAGATTGAAGCTATTGAAAGAATGCCCTATCCAAGGGACATCAAAGGTATTCGTAGTTTTCTAGGTCATGCTGGTTTCTATAGAAGATTTATCAAGGACTTTTCTAAGATCTCGAGACCCCTTACCAATCTTCTCCAGAAGGATTCTCCTTTTGTATTTGGTGAAGATTGTAAGGAAGCTTTTGAAGTTCTTAAGAAAGCCTTGATAACCGCTCCTATAGTACAACCACCTGACTGGAATTTGCCCTTTGAAATTATGTGTGATGCTAGTAATTTTGCTGTTGGAGTTGTTTTAGGACAAAGGGTTGACAAGAAATTGAATGTCATCCACTATGCCAGCAAGACACTTGATAGTGCTCAAAAGAATTATGCTACTACCGAGAAGGAATTCTTGGTAGTGGTGTTTGCTTGTGATAAGTTTAGGCAGTATATTGTTGATTCTAAAGTTATTATTCATACTGACCGTGTTGCCAATAAGTATCTTATGCAGAAAAAGGATGCCAAACCAAGACTTATTAGATGGGTACTACTTCTTCAAGAATTTGATTTGCAGATTTTTGATAGAAAAGGAGAAGAAAATCCGGTGGCGGATAATCTTTCAAGGATGGAAGATGTTCCGCACGATCCTATTCCAGTCAACGACAATTTTCCAGATGAACAACTTGCTGTTGTAAAAGTACAATTTCATTCCGACCCTTGCTTTGCAGATTATGCTAATTTTATCGTTGCAAAGTTTTTGCCTCCAGGTTTTACATTTCAGCAGAGGAAGAAATTCTTCACGGATTTGAGGCATTGCTTTTGGGATGATCCACATCTTTTCAAGGAAGGTCCAGATGGGATCGTGAGAAGATGTATACCGGAACACGAGCAGAAGGACATTCTTCGACAATGTCATGATAGTCCCTATGGAGGACATCATGCTGGTGAAAGGACCGCACATAAAGTATTACAATCAGGTTTTTATTGGCCTACTCTTTTTAAGGACGCCCGAAGGTACGTTCTATCTTGTGATAAGTGTCAGAGAGTTGGTAACATTAGTAGGAGGAATGAGATGCCTATGAATTACTCACTAGTGATCGAACCTTCCGATTGCTGGGGTTTTGATTTTATGGGTCCTTTTCCTTCCTCACACAAGTACACACACATCTTAGTTGCTGTTGATTATGTAACCAAGTGGGTTGAAGCAATTCCCACTGAGAGTGCTGATCACAAGACATCTTTGAAAATGCTCAAGGATGTAATTTTTCCTAGGTTTGGAGTACCAAGGTACCTCATGACAGATGGAGGGTCACACTTCACGCATGGAGCTTTTAGGAAAGCTCTAGCCAATTACGATGTCAATCATATGATTGCATCACCGTACCGCCCTCAAACTAGTGGGCAAGTCGAGCTCATCAATAGGGAGATCAAGTTGATCTTACAGAAGACAGTCAATAGAAATATAAAGGATTGGTCAAATAAGTTAGGAGATGCTTTGTGGGCGTATAGAACTGGTTACAAAAACTCCATGGGCATGTCTCCGTATAAAATGGTCTATGGCAAGGCTTGCCATTTACCATTAGAGTTAGAGCACAAAGCTTTCTGGGCTGTCAGAGAGCTAAATGCTGACCCAAAGTTAGCTGGTGAAAAGCGTCTCATGAACTTGACTTCTCTAGATGAGTGGAGGAGTGAAGCTTACGAGAGCACTAAAATGTTCAAGGAAAAGGTAAAGAAAGTGGCACGATAAAAGAATTCTGAAACGTGAATTTAATTTTGGTGATAAAGTTTTGTTGTCCAGATCTCGTTTCAGGTTTTCTCCAGGTAAACTACTTTCCAGATGGGAAGGACCTTTTCTTATAGAAGAAGTATATTGGTCTGGTGCAATCAAGATTAATAATTTCGAAGGCACCAAACCTCAAGTTGTGAATGGACAAAGACTCAAACATTATATGGCAGGTGATCCAATCAATGTGGATGCAAACATGATATATACGAAGACTCATGAAGAACATGTTGCAGCCCAGTTTCAGACTCCGGCAGGAGCAGGATAAGAAAAGGTATGTATTACGGTAAGGAAACATCGCGAACATCAGTAAAAGTTTACTTTTCAAAGTTTTTGCAAAATTAGGAAAATTCCAAGCCCGAGTGGAGCCGGAGAGGAACTCCAGGGGGCCCAGGAGGCCTCCTGGCGCGCCCCCTTCCTGGCCGCGCCAGGCACCCTCCTGGGTGCCCTAGACTCCGACTCCGACTCCACCTAGGCTTGAAACCTTCCTTCTGTTGCAGAAATTTTTGCTATATATTTGCCCGGATAGTCCCGGCACCGTATCTCTCGATTTGGCGTGTTTTCTTTCTCGGCCTATTTCTGCCAGGGTGAAAAGCTGTTGCTAGGGATGTCTTCTTGTGGCTCGAGCAGAGAGGACTTCTTGGGATGGCGTCTACGTCAAGTTCAGAAGGATCTTAATCAAGGGAAGCACATTGATTGGGCTACCGAAGAAGAAATTGCCGCAAGACAAGCGGAGATGGAGCGCTCCGTGAGAGAGGAAGTCAAGACTATCACTGCCCAACAACAAGGAGGTCCAAGAAATCCCATCATGGTGGGATCTGTCCAACCTCAATATGATCTTTCTCTTAACCTTTCAGGGCCCTCCACTTCACTTGAAGATCAACACGTGCTTTCCACCATCTCCGAGGCCTATCGCATCACCAACCAACTCTGTGAAGATTTCCGTGTACTAAAAGTACAGGTGGAAGTCTTGGAGTTAGAGAACCAAACCCTTCGTCGTGTCATCAGGGATCTGAAGAAACAACCACAACAAGAATGAGGAGTAAATCTCCTTGGGTAATGGCATCCCCTTAGCTTGTTCCAAGCTTGGGGGAGTGCGGGGTATCTTTATCTTTATCTTTGCCTTTAGGAGTCAAGTAGAGTCGTATCATGTCTAGGGAAGTTACTTTATGAAATAGGTGTTGCTTTGAGGTATATCACTCCTTTTGTGGAGAGCTTTGTATCCGTGAGTGTTGAGTCATCTATGAAGGAATATTAATGAGAAGTCTATTGGTTTCTTTGCTGCACTCGGTATTCTCTTCACGCAATCGACGTTATGAGCTGATTCTTATGGGGAGTATTAACCTTATCTCAGGTATGGCTTCGAAAACTTTATTTAAATCTTGGCAAGTATAGCTTTGGTCATAACAACAAGCATGTTTTTCTCAAAGTAGCGACATAGCCAAAACCTTTGTGTTATTATGCTTGAAGTGTTATGTTGACAAGGAAGAATACTTGATGTTTCATGCTAGTTTTAATGTTTATGCTTTGTATTTCTTGCATCTAAGTTGTCATCAATTGTCTGGTCTCTCAAAGCCTTGCTAGCCAAAACTCTGTACTAAGCGGAATTCTTCTTGTACTTCCATACCCTGAAACCAACATCTTCCACTTGAGTCCACCATACCTTCCTAATACGAGAAGGGACTGGCATGAGTGCCCAGCTCGTAAAAGATAAATACTAACACACAAGTTCCTTCGCTCCTTGAACAAAGGAATCTAAGGGGATGTGATCGTCCCCACATGGGAGCCGTTCCTCGAAACTTGTCCAAATCATGAAGTGAGTGAGTTATCTGTCAGCAGTCGTTGACGGATCATGCACCTCCCAAAGTCTATTTTTATTCTGTTTGATCTAGAGATGGCACATGAGTTTTCCCTGCTTACCCTTTTGCACGGGGTTTATCCTTTATTTTGTGCTGAGTCAGTCCTTCCTACTTCCTTCCTTCTTGAGAGAGAACAGACACTTGATGTTAATAAAGATTCTTGCATACAAAGCTGCATTGAAAGTTAGCATGTTACATCTTTGTTGACATTATCTTTTGATAAGTGAGTTGTTTGCAAAAGCTTATGCTTAGTAGCATCTTACTTTGTGTTAACATGTGCACTTCTTGACTAATAACATGTTCTTTCCAAAGCTTCAAACTGGTTCAATTATAAGTGAAAGAGCAAAAGTAAAAGTTATTAGTTGTTCCTTGACCAAGGCTATGTTTGCCATGATTTGATGAGTTTTCCAGGCCCTACTTTGTTATAATTGTTACTACTTTCTCCTAAGGACCTTATGAGTTGAGGTTGCTGTTGAGGATGCTTCAGTTTGGTGAGAAATCTTGATGCTTCTTGTCCATATTCTTTTATCGACACTTCACTCTCTAAACTTGTGGACAGGTTTACCGAGCTCAGTAATCGCTTGGGGACAAGCGAGGTCTAAGCTTGGGGGAGTTGATACGTCCAAAAAGCATCACTATTTTATATCGTAATTTCATCCTATTCATTGATATATTCCACTTTAAAGTATTGTTCTTATGTTGTTTTGGCTTGTTTTACACAGTTTACAACTTTCCGGTGCCGAAGCAGCAGAACCAGGATTCAATGGTGAAAAGTGGACACCAAGTTCCTGAATCAGATCAAGTCCAAACGCGATGAAAATTTACGGGGAGTATTTTTACAAAGATTGACTGGGGATCACCGAGGATGGAGGTGAGGGGACCCACCAGGCAGCCAGAAGGGTACCTGGCGCGGCCCCCCTCCTGGCCGCGCCAGGCACCCTCCTGGATGCCTAGTGGCCCCCCTCGGTGCCCCCTCTCGCCTATAAGACCCCACTGGGGTGAAAACCCTGAAGAGAGAGAGAGAGAGAGAGGAGTTTCCGTGTTTCGCCGCCGTCACGGGGCGGAAACCTACAGAGAAGAAAAGCCATCTCCCGCGGGCAGATTCCGCTGGGGAGATCACCTCCCGGAAGGGGAGATCGTCGCCATCATCATCATCATCGTCACGAGCATCATCGAGATCATCATCAACATCATCCCCAACATCAGCACCATCTCCATCTCCATCCCATCTCATCTCACAATTGCAACTTGTGTTGTAATCCGTACTATCTATCCTCTTTACTCTGTTGGTGTTGATTACTACTTTGTGGTGAATGCTATTGAGTTTTATTGGAGAATTATCATTGTGTCCAGATTGTTTACCACCCATCTATCACCTCTGATCATGATCTCTTTTATGTCTTGTGAGTAGTTACTTTAGTTCTTGAGAACATGAGATAAGTCTAGTTGTTAATAGTCATATGATGTTGAAGTATTATGTGTTGTTTGATACTTAAGTTGTGTTGTTATTTCTCTAGTGGTGTTATGTGAGTCGAATACTTAACACTTCAACTTTCATGGGCCTAGAGGAATACATTGTGCACAAAGGATTCTTATGGTGATTTGCCGGAGTGACAGAAACCTGAACCCAAGTTCGCACACTTTTGCACAAAGGAGTTATGGATCCTTGATCGTAATTCTGTGGTTAGGCTTATGCCTTAATTACTACCTTGTATTTGCGGATGCTTGCAAGGTGTGTAATCATAAGAGTACACTTATCTTAGTCTAGAAGGTGTACTAGCATTGATCCACCCACCAACACTTATCAACACAATACATATTACTTGGCGGAGTATGGTGAAAGTAACTTGGCTATCTCTCCCGTGTGTTCTCGAGAACGCTTTAGCTTTTATAAGTTTAGTTCCTAGGCTTATCCTTGTGAAAGTATTGGGCCACTTGCTACTCCTCAGTTACCCTATTTACTTTGCTTGTCTTTTACTTTTCTGTTGCTTAAACCAAAACCCCCTAGATATTTACCTTTGAGTGTGTGCAACCTTTCCTTATCCAGAGTCACTTATCAATACCTTCTGCTCCTCGTTGGGATCGACATCCTTATTTATCGAAAAGCTACAATTGATCCCCTAGACTTGTGGGTTATCAAGAATCGTTTATTGACGCGGTTAACAGGGGAGGCAATCCCACTAAACCTACTAGTTGAATGCCCGTGCGTTGCCACGGAACATTGAATTTTTCAGGTAGCTAATTATCATTGTTAATCATTAATATTGATACGGTACTCTTGTTATTTATTTCATTATTATTGAAAATCGTGTCGATGCAAGTGAAAATGTGGGTCTACGAATAGGGGAAGAGGCACGACGAACGAGTGATATGACTCGGGTTACGATGGTGAATAAGGAGGTCTTGCTAGGGTAGTGACATTTACTTTCAATGGAGTCAAACGTTGATATTATTTTTATTTATAGTGTGTTTTTAAGCCGGAGTAGAAGAAGTTGAGTAGATGATTTCTTAAAAGAAATTAGAGAACCTCTAAAAATAATATTTAGTTGTGCTAAAAACTTTTTTTTGCTGAAATATAAATAAATCTACAGCCTTCGAATATAGACCCAATTCTATTGTCAGAAAGAAAAGAAAATTGTAGAAACATCACTAACAGTCCAACACCCTCCCTCACATTTGCAAAAAAAAGACACACACATAGTCTCACTTCCTCGCCGCTCACACCCTATCTATCCCCAGTAGCCCCACCGAACCCCTCGTGTGTCGCCGCCGGCGCGCTGCGGGCATCCGCAACCAGCCCAGCACCCTCTCTCCGGCTATCTGCGCCGTCGCGAGCCGCCCCCACATGTCCACCCTCACTCCCTATTGTCCGGTGAGATCCGGGCGACAGTGCCCTGACGAGTCGGCTTCACGCCTGTCCGATTCCTCTAGGTGGCCACGACCGGCGACTGGCGCGCGCCGTGAAGCGCGAGGTGGGATCTGCCCCGTGCGCCAGCGGGATCGGGTTCCGCGTCCGGGAGAACATGCCCAAGCGATGCTCTGCCACGTGCGCCCCGCCGGGCCGGCCGCTGCTCCCCTTCTTCGTCGACCTGGTGCTGCTCCCCTACCTCTGCGTCAGGATAAGGGTACGGAACTTACCTCGTCAGGGACTACTGCTCGCTCCCTTTGCGATGTATGTGTTGGATTGGCACAGCCGGTGAAATTTGATGTTGGAAGTAAACAATTATCTGTTTTTAGTAGTGATTGCAAATCTCTTATATATTCTTTGGTAGTAGGTGAGCTATATGTAAACTCGTAGTATCCGTATATGGTTAGGATTACGTCCTGTTTTTTAGATGATGAGGATCAAAGTTTGCTTGGGCTTGGTTGGCAGCAAAAACAATTTAACTTGTGTCTCTACACCGGGTTATTGCTTTTCGGCTTGGCCTAGATGGCTAGATCCATTGTACTTGCAGTGAGATCCACCTCTAAGATATTTCTCGGACAGAAAAGCAACACAACCATTAAAAACAACAAACATAGAAATACATCTAGTACTATAGTTATACGATACTTTTTATGAACCACGCCATGAAATTTTGTAAAAAGGGTATACCCAGCCTTTAATAGTAGTGATTAGGAATGCAAAAGGTCCATCCAAAATGACCATCTTTTACACTCATTGCAACATATTACGGGAAAACACACATTCCGAAGAAAATTGATTATAAGTGGGTCACATGGTACATCGACAGAATAAATATCTTAATACACATTAAAAATATTTTTCTGCAATTTCTAGTCTTAAAAAACACATAGCTTAGAGTCTAGAAGTTTATATCAAGTTAGTTTTTTAATGGACAATGGAGTAATTTTTGTGGTACTGCAAAACAGAGCTAACTAAGCAATCTCTCTATACTATACATGTTCTGTCTCGCAAGTTCAGGAGAGCAATATGAAACATTTTACCATGCACTTAGCAACTGCATGCTGCTCATGTCACTCAAAAAAGTATTGATAAATGATAGTGTTTCAGCTATGATCTCTTCTAAGCGCAGCCTGATCAAGCTTGTAGTCAATGACACATCCTTGTTGCTTCTCCTGTTTTTAAAGGTTCTCCTGTACTTCACTCCTCGTTTGCTTCTCCTGTTTTCCATCGACTTCATGATCTTGTTTTCCATCCTGACCTGCATCACTTTACTTTTAGATTAGATGTTCTGGTGGTAGTACACCATACACACACAATACATTTATCTTTGTATGTGGTCCAAAATTGATTGCAGCGATGAATCTGAAGTTGGTAACTATAGGTACTGAATGTGCATTCTTTTAGTGTACTGTAATTTGCAGAACATTTATTGTATGTGTGTTACTGTAACTATAGGCACCTATCAAGTTTGTGCATGATGGTTCATGTTTAGAGCATTTACCTTTGCTTGATAGTTCCCGTTAAATTCCCTAATGTCTTGGACTTGCTTCCGTTTGCCAGTTGTATGTGTTTGCAGAGAACATGGAAGGAATGCTCCTGGATTCTGAAGACTGACAATGCTCCCTTCAGGACTGTGCAACAACAAACTGGAGTAAGTGTGCGTTAGGATATAAAATAGTTATGTGGTTGGTAATGCAGAATTTAACTAAATTAGCCTCATGTTTCTATGTGTGTTTCTATAGCTGCCTATGACATCCTTAAAAGAACATATGCCTTAGAAAAAAAATACAATTACCTTGGTATTATTTGTTCTTTGCACTTAGGGGTCCCAATATCTTGCTCCTGCATCTGTTGAAAATTTCATATTGATCGCATCGACTTCATGTGCTAAGGACTTCCTTGTAGACTATGTTCTTCATGGTCGTTACTAAGGGCCCAGATCTTTTTCGCTTCTTTGAATTCTTGCTTTGTTCCTTGCCCTTCCCCTTATCCTTGACGTTTTCCTTGATGGCGAGAATATTAATGTTTTTCTTTGCGGTGGCTCTAGACAATGCGACGTAGAGCTGGCCGTGAGAGAATATCGGGTCTGGTAGGTACACGCCGACAATCGGGATGGTCTGCTCTTGCGCCTTGTTGATTGTCATGGCAAAGCTGAGCCTGATAGGGAACTGTTTCCTCTTGAACTTGAAAGGGAATATATCGTCATCGGAGGGGCAGAGAGGTATTCGAGGAAGGAACACCCTCCTACCCGCATGTTGTCCTAGCACGATTTCTGCGTCGATGGCGTTCCTCTGAAAACCACGGACCACAAGCCTTGTGCCGTTACACAACCCATTAGCCGGATCAATGTTTCTCAATAGTATAACGGGGCAATTTATCTTTAGTTTGAGCACATGCGGGGGTAGCCCGTTGGGAGTCAGGTCGTTCAGGAACTCAGGGGCATAGTAGCCGTGTGGATCGTCCTCTGCACTATCAAAACTATGGTAGATCTTCTCTTCACCCTGGAAGTGCTCTATCATGCGTGTGTTTATCTTATCAACATTGTCATTCTTGGTGGAGAGGATTGCTCGAGATGTCATGTAATTTGGATCGGCCCTGTTGTCGTCTAGAGCAGGAAATACATGGTCGATTAGCTTCTCTAGGTCCACCCCATCTCCTGTTGGTGGCACACAAATATCTTCGGGGAGCCGTATGTTTCCTTCTTCGTCGGTTTCCTCGGTGCCGTTGCCTACCCTCAGCAAGTAATCTGCAAACCACGGGTCGTTATGCGCCCTCATGTTGGTGACGAGCCTTAGTTGGCGCATGCCCTTCCAAAGGAATGAACTCCGCAAGGTTGCATCAATTATTTGACCTCGTGACCCCTTCCTGACGACCGGAAGCACTTGCCTGAAGTCCCCACCAAACACAACAATCTTTCCCCCAAACGGTCGATCCTGTCGTCCCATGATGTCACGCATGCTATTGTCCAGCGCCTCAACCGCCTGTCGCTTCGTCATGGTGGCCTCGTCCCATAGGATGAGGGAAGCCATTTGCAGGAGCTTGGCCGTCCCACTTTGCTTGGTGAAGCCGCACGACGCCCCATCTTCAATGTTGAGTGGGATCTTAAACCTCGAGTGAGCGGTTCTGCCTCCGGGCATGATGGAAGCAGCGATACCGGACGTCGCCGTAGCAACCGCGATTTTGCCCTCGCCTCGAACCCTTGCAAGCAATGCCTTGTATAAGAAGGTCTTCCCGGTGCCTCCTGGGCCATCAACAAAGAATACACCCCCATCATTGCCATCAACCGATGCCAGTATCTCGTCATAGGCAAGCCTCTGCTTGGGGTTTAATGACGTTGCTAAAGAAGCATCGTTCGGGTCAACCTCGATGCTTGACTCCTCAATGACCTCCCTGGCCTCGCCTCCAGTAGTGTCATATGACTCGTCGATGTCCGGAAGGTGGAACAAATTTATGTCTTTGCCCATGGACTGTAGCATGCCCCTGATGTCAAGCAAAACCATCTTCTCCACTGCGTTTGGGCACGTGTGTGATCGACGATAGTCATCAGACATCGCCTCTAGGTGCCTATCCCATAGACCGCGCACGTCACCTGGTTCACAGAATACTAAGATTGTTGCAAAGAGCCTTCTGAGTGAGGCTGGCATCGCGAACTGTGTTGACTTTGTAAGACACTCATCAAGTGTGTTGTCGGCCTCGATAAGGCCCAACCTCTCAGCAGCTTCACCGAAGCTATCACATAGCACACCGTCCATGGTGCGCACGTCCTCGAATGATGTCTTGCCTGCTACATGGTTTAGCAGCACTCGTAGAAAGTACCGCTCCCCCTCGGCTGGATGGGCTGACACGATCCGACCTACTTGGTGACGTTGTTGTCTTGGCTTCCAGTACTTCGTTCTCTGCCATGTGAAACTTCCCGGAAAGTCTTTGTACAGGATATCTCGAGCCCACACGTGCTCCTGGTTAGCGACAAAATACTCTGTCAGCATCGACTTTGATGCATTGTCTCGGGAGATGATGTCGTTCAGGTTATCTCGCGCTTTGAATGTCACCCTATGCATATTAGGGAGATGAAGTGACAACTGCAAGACTGATGGGAAAATCTCACAAAGGTTGAAGCCGAATATCCTCCACATTGCCTCCGGTGGAGTAACCCATCTTGCATCAATGTACCTTTTAATCTCATCTATATTCCCTTTGTTGTCAGGCTGGTCGATGTTGAATGAAGCCCGATCGTGGCCCTTGTATACGTACTTGTAAAGGTACTTGACAGCCTTGATGCTGGAGCACACCTCTACATTTATGTGGCAGTTGAACATCCGCAGGAGATAAGGGTTGTAAGGCACGACCCATCTGTTATCCAACATCTTATGGCGGACCTTAGCCTGATGACCGTCGTCCCGTCGTCGATAAACAGGGTATGAGTCCTTCCCTTGTATGGTGTTCTCGTTGAACGGCCGTGGGTAATTGCTCTTGCACTTCAAATCTTGCATGCACACATTTCTGGGATTTAGATTACCGCAAGGGCCATGCATCATATGCTTCACGACCATGGTGTAGAGCTCTGGATACTTATGCTTATCCGGGAGCTCTGCAGATACGAGGCGGTCATATTGCTCTGGCACCACGAGTTTATAATCTGAATTCATAATCAACAGGAAGTGTGCATGTGGGAGGCCCCTCTTCTGGAACTCAACGACATACACATACGCTATCACAACGCCCAATATGTGTTTCTTGAACAACATCTCTTTCATTGTCTCTAGCTTGGCCCTGAACACACGGGCGACAAGATCTGGTCGGTCCTGTGGTGTCTGGCCAGGAAGCAACTCATTCAGTATCTCCTCCCAGCTAGGATTGCAGGTCATCGTCAAGAAGATATCAGGCTTCCCATACGTCTGCACCAGTGCCATGGCGTCCATATGCCTTCGCTTCATGTCTCGGTTGCTCCCTTGATGCGTCCCTGGGAGCACGATCCTTGTACCAACAGCGGTCGCTCGTGTCTCCCCAGCTGTGATGCAATCCACAAGGCCTTTATATAGATCAGCACGTATTTCTGGCTGGTGTTCCCTGATCCACTTCAGCCTACAGCCCTCAATCTTGATGTACATGTCAACACCCCACTGCTGGAATAGACGTGCTCCGTGCAATATGGGGTTGAATATCGCAGGGCGCGTCTGTAGCCGGTAACAGTAGTAATCTCTGACAGAGACACACAACCTGCTATTACCCTTTGTGGAAAGACGAGAAAGACGAAGGTTAGGTGTTTATATAGATGGGAAGGCTACACTTTTTTTTCTGCAAAAGCATACACCAAATAGACGAACCTGAATCGTTATCACGGTTTCCTCTTGGTTGTTGTGCAAGATCCCAAGGGACATTACGCTTAGGGAGATTCGGATGCCAACCGAGCTCCCCCCTTGGAAAAAAGAGGGGATATGACAGCGGGTCATAGCAACCGTCCGTGGCATTTATACCGTACTTCTCGTTGTTGTTACCGTAAAGGGTAATGCTGCGATCGAACCTCTTTGCTAGGTCGCTACCCTCGACCCAGATTGCAGCCACCTCGGATGACACTGGCTTGTTATACTTCCGTTGGTCTAGCTTCTGGTCAGTGTTGAGGTCTATCCGGTATTCATCGAGGTTATCCTTGTGGGCACCCAAACTCCTAAACTGTTGGGAGTAGGGGTTTCCTTTGAGGATGTCCACTAACTTGTTGACGACGCGATGGTCCAGTTTCTCGGTGGCCACCTTGCGATGGCTTAAGCTGGGGTCATCATCGTAGAAGTACAGCCGCAGATGTTCTGGACGAGATCTTGGACCGAACGAGTGCACATTGTGGTACATTGTGCCATGCGCCCGAAATGTGTACACCCCAGACCTCATGTTCGTGTAGTTGTTGTCTAGGCTGACGCCAAGGGTTGTGAAGGAGAAGTGGCCGTTGAAGAACCGTATGCTCTCACGGAAATGCCGAGAGTCCGCATCAGCGCTAGACCATAACCTCATCAGCTCTGGGATAGGCTCTGGTTCAGCTAGCTCAATTTGCCCGTTTCGACAGCAGAAGCCATCGGTCTCGTACTGAAATTTCTTGGCTTTGCAATGTTCACAGTTCGCCGCATGCTTGAGGATGTGCGTGCTGTCTGGGAGGTTCGAGTAGACATAGTCGAAAGGATCAAGGTTGATAGATCCCGTCTTGGAGGAGTATGTGGGCTCATCGAGGTCCGCGCTATCATTGTCAGATCCTGCAAGCGTTGTCGAGATATAACATGCCAAGAAAGGATGCACATTATAAATCATAGCATAGAGAGACGAGGAGAAAAAGGTGCCTCGAAGTACCTTCACCCGCAAATAGGTAGTATTCATCGTCCATGAGGTCACCGGTAATCGCTTTCTCGTCCATGATGCCGCTAAGGAAGGCCTCCATATCATCTGCAACATTGTTGAGCTTGTTAGTGATGATTTATTGTGACTGCACATAAGGAGGGGAGCAAAGATGAGATTGTTACCATCGGTCCCAATGGTGTAAGACGGCATGCTCGATGAAGGGGAAGCAGGTGGTGTAGGTGCTCCTGTGGGCAGTGGTTCTGAGCTCGTTATTGCTTTGGTCGTATCTAAGGTACTTTCATCTGGGCGCGACATTGCGATGGACTCGCTGCATAGAGTCTTTCGCTTAGCTGCAAAGCTGGCATTACGACGATCTAACCATGCTGGCCTCTTACCATGTGGTATGCCTTTCTTGCGGGTTCTTCGGCTGTTGGCACTTCCTTGATTGTTCTTCGCCGCCATACTTCGTTTGCAAGTTCGATCCCGAGCCCTACAATGAGCCCTGGTCTCCTGCATCTGCTCATGTGCTTGATTTTGGTTGTCATCTATATGCTGATCATTGGTTTGCTGCGAAGCATTTATGAAGTCACTTGGGGCAGCATTATCGTCCAGGATACGACTAAGGTACTCGCCTGCATTGCCGTGGAGCCGGTAAATAGTGGTTCAACTCACATGTACATAATTGATAGAGTAAAGAAGGGAGGATTACCTTCGGATTCAAGCGTGTAACCGGCCTTACACGCTAACCGGGGGGCAGGAGTTGAAGCATCGAGTTCTCTGACCGACAATGCATGAGTGCTAGACATCGGGTTGGGCGTAGCTAAGGTTGCTGCATCTGGGCGCGGCATTGCGATGGATTCAGTGCAAGGGGTGTTGCGCCTAGCCATGAGTCTTGCGTTATGCTGAGCTAGCAGGTTCTCCCTATCCTTGGGTGTTATGCTCTTCATACATGCTCTTCGACGGGCATTTCTTTCTTGCTTCTCCTCATACGTCATATTTTGGTAGGCTGCCCTTCTGCAGGAGTTCATCTCTTTATTCTTCTCGATCGGTATATTTTGGTAGGCTGCCCTTCTGGAGGTGTTTCTCTTTTGCTTCTCCTCGACCAGCATATTTTGGTAGGCCGCCCTTCTGGAGGTGTTTCTCTCTTGATTCTGCCCAACCGGCATATTTTGATAGGCTTTCCTTCTGTTGATGTTCCTCTTTTGCCTCTGCTCCGGTGTCATTCGTTGCATGTATTCCCTTTGGCGGGCATTCCTCTCCTCATACGTTTTGTTTTTTCTAGATGCTCTGCGGCGCGCATTGATTACTTCCTTCTCCTCAGGTGTTAATCTATTTTGTCGTGCTCTATATTGGTCCTGCCACTTCTGTCTTTTTTCTAATGTAACATTTGATTCAACATGTACATCACTAACCAATGCATTGTCAAGTACAAGTGCTGGATGTGAAGCAATGTGCTCAATGCTGCTCTGTGTTTCTTGATGTGATGCAAAGCTAGCATCGCAAGTGGCTTCGCGGTCGTGATTTCCTGGAGTACCATCACACATGCCACTTCGGTTTAATAAGTGTATATAAGGTAATGGAAACAATTTCATGTGAAAGGGTGATACCGTTTGAGATTTCTGCATGCTCTCCTAGCCCAAGTGTCGTGTCATTACCGGCTGTGGGAAGCATCGTAGCCAATTGGGTCGGCACATCGTCCTCATCGTCACCAACCAATGCATTGTCAACTCCAAGTGCTGGATGTGAAGGAATATCCTCGATGCTGATCTGTGTTCCTTGAAGTGATGCAAAGCTAGCATAGCAAGTGGCTTCATGAGAGTGATTTCCTGGAGTACAATCACACAGACCACTTCTGTTTAAGAAATGTATAGAAGTTAATGGCACTAATTTAATGTGAAAGGGTGATACCGTTTGAGCTTTCCGCATGCTCTCCTAGCCCAAGTGCCGTGAGATTACTGGTTGTGGGAAGCATCGTAGCCAGTTGGGTGGGCACATTGTCATCATCATCAGAAGACGTAACACTGTAGTTAGTGGTGTTTGATGTTTCACGTATGAAAAAACCAGATAACGGACGGAGTTTGACCTCGTGTCTTCAACAACTGATAAATTGAATGTAGCTGAGTTATGAAAGCATAATAATGTTCACACATTAGATTGGCATTTACATACCTTTTTTGCCTTTATCATAATGATGTCCTCTCCCCTGTGACATCTTAATCAGATGTGCCAAGGATATTCACTGGTGTATGCACATTTTTTCCCTTCTGGACACAAAAAAATTTCACTTGTAAGATGTTATTGTCATCTTGATGCATGCAAGTTATTACTCATTTTTATCCAGGTAATACTCAATTAGGTCTATTTGGCAAGCCATGACTTTAGTTCTAATAACCGGAAATGATAAAAATGCAGGAATGATGTTTGTTCTGAATTGTAGTTTACTTTATTTCCTTCATGTTAGGAACTGCATGATTGAAACTGTTTAAGGTTATTTATTACCGTAAAAATTTGAATCTTGTTAACAAACTTTTGTTTTTTCTTGCCATTCACTCCATTTGCTGGAGCTTTTTACTGGTTACAGGTATGTTTACATGTGCTTTCTTTGAAACATGGAATTACAGATTGTGAAGTTTGAGGTTGATTAATTAGTCTCGCTTGATTGTAGATGTCATCTTGATGCATGCAAGTTATTGTTCACTTTTGGGGCACTGTCATTACCTGCAGGATTATTATATGTTGCACTTCATTCTCAAGTACAGTAAAAATTGGTATTCCTAGGTCCACTCAGACCTCAAAGCAAAGGAAAAACAGCAGGTGGCAGGAGAAGTGGCAAGGCTGGATGAGCTATTATGTGCGCGTTTGCTTTGCTTTCTTGTGTCATGTCCATGGTCTTCTCATGTAGTGCTGCACGTGGATTCGTGGATTGATTCAAACTTGTCCGCGCAATTTATTTCTGGTTGTTATGAACTACATGATTGGAACCGTTAAAGATTATTTATTATTAACAAACTTCTGTTTTTCTTTTTGCGAGAAAACAAACTTCTGTTTTTTTTGCCATGTATTCCACTTGCTGGGGCTTGCTACTGGGTAGGATTATATTTACATGTGCGTTGATTGAAACATGGAATGACAGATTTGTGAAGTTTGAGGTTTGCAATATCCTAGCCTTGCTACTCCGTAGGATTATGTTTACATGTGCATTATTTGAAGTGGTTTAGTTTGTCGAATCTGGATCACTCGCTGTGTTATAGGATGACGAACCTGGAGCCGAGAGATTGGAGCAAGCGGCAGCAGGCGGCAACCTCTAAGCGTCTAGCGAGCTCCAGCCTCCAGACTCCAGCTTCCAGCGATGATGGCTGCGGCAGCAGACGGCACAACACCTCGAGCGAGCGGCAGCCTCTGGCGATGCGATGGTTCGGACGTGGAGCAGCTGACCGGAGGGAAGAAGATTGGGACGTGCGTTCCTTGTTTGGTGGATGCGTACGTGGGTTCGTGGGTTGAACCGAACCTTTTTTTTTCTCCTTGGCACTGGTATTAGACGTGGTGTGATTAGCTGTAAAACTGAATTTTTTGGAGGGAACGTAGCGAGGGAGGGAACGTAGTGGTGTGGTGTGGAGACGATTACCACGACAACGACGGCAGACTCCACTTTAAGATCCACTTTACTTTGGCCAGCGCTTTGCGCCGGTCGACCGGCGGAACGCCTGTGGTCGGCTGCGAGCTGTCCGATTTCGACGATCGAACGGATTAAATCGCTGCGTAACTCTTCGCATCATTGTAACATTTGCGGAACTTTTGCAACATTTGCGGTATTTTTGCAACATTTGTGGTACACTGATGCAACATTTTTATTTTTGGAGCTTTTTACAGCAAAAAAATGATGGTAGCAAATTTTAATTTCTGTGATAGCATTTTTTTATTATCGATTGCAACAAAAAATCATAATTCGCCGTCGCTAATCGCTTTATAATATTTTCCGTTGTAGCAAAAACTCTTAACGGTACTAGCAAAAACGCACAACAGTGGAAGCAAAAATTTAAACGGTTGCAACATTATGCGTAACAAAAAATATACAACGATAGTAGCAAAAACATACAACGGTTGTAGCAGAAAAAACAACGGTTGCAACAAAATTCATCGTCGCCGTCGTCAGGGTCGTAGCTCCGCGGTGGTGATGTAGCAAAAATCTTGGCCGGTAGTAGCAAACGCATAAAACAGTGGAAACAAAATGGTTCGCTGGTTGCAACATTACATACTCAGATATTCCATGTACATTGTGCGTTGTAGCAAAAATACCAGTTTATTGCTTTGTAGCAAAAATATGATATGGTTGTAGCAAAAATATGATGCGGTTGTAGCAAAAAAAATTGATGGTTGTGCACGGATCTGCTCATGGCCATGACGACCATGGCCGGCGGCGTGGGGGCAAGGAAGGTGCGGGCTCGACGGAGGGGGGCCGGGGCGGGCGCGGCTTGTCGGGGAGGGGCCGGATCTGAGCAGGAGGAGAACGCCGGCGAGGTCCCGGAAGCACGGCGGCGAGCTCCACAAACGCCGGCGAGGTCACGGGAGCACGGCGGCGAGCTCCACAGAGGCAGCAGCCATGGCGAGGGCAACGGCTCACGGCGTCGGCGGCGCGCGACGGCGGAACCAAAGCAGTGGGCAGCGACGCGAGAGCTCGCCTGGACAGCACCGTAGGCGGCTTTGAATCTAAAAAGGAAGAAGTCAGAGGAACGAGGCGACCGGCCCAAGAGCTCGCGCCGGTCGACCGGGCAGCATCATTAACCCTTTACTTTACTTTAAGAGTAGTGAGTAGTGATGATTAACTTCTCCGCCATTAGCATACAACTGCATTAATACAATACAACAACGTAAGATATATGTCTGAGTACAGACTACAATCTAATGCCTAGTGGCAAATAGAAAATCATCGATCCCCATAACCATACGGGTCCAGGCTCTCCACCGGGATCCACCTAATTAGTCGTCGTCGAGTCTCCACGTGAAACGTCGATCACCATACCTGTTGTCGATCAAGAACCCTGAAAAGAGTTTGGGGATAGTATCATGAGTACAGAAGTACTCAGCATCCAACTGTAGTGGTCAACTGACCCAGCAAGGACTTCATCACTCGTCATTCTAGGATAATTAGTAGTTTACGGTAAGGATGGGGTAAGTGGTGCGGTTGCTGCCGCACTAGCATTTATGAAGTGGCTAACGATCTAGAGAGTAAGATAAGAAGCCAAGCATTCAATGAGGAATCACCTCCAACAAGTCTTGCTATCAGCTACTTACGCAAGCATAACACCTATCCTATCCTTGTCTTCCCTTCGCATTCCGACGAATATGAAGCAGTCAAGGCACACACACGTTGATCAAGTTATTAAGATTATCTCAGTTGTTGTTGTCTATGAACAAGGAGTAGGTCTCAAGTCGTCCATAACCGTGGACACGCCTTCTCGAAAAGATTTAACCCTGCAGGGGTGTACGGACTTCCCATTATAAGCTCCGCATGTACGCCGACTCTCAGTCGGGTCCGTTAAAGACACTCATTGAAGAGTTGTTCCGAGAGATCCGGACGTCATAATCCCGCTAACTAACAACGAACAAATCCGGGTGGCCCCCGGTGAGTCGACATCCAACTCAAAAGCCGGCTGCGCTCTCGAATTGGCCTCTACCGTCTGGACGAGGTCGGGTTAGCTACCCAAACCATGTGGGAAGCCCCCTAGCTCCCTGGGGTGGACCAACAAGAGAAACCATGTTTCTGCTGGCCCAAGTTGTTTGAAATCCGCCGGCCGCGGATCAATCGTACACACGTTTCAAATGGTAAATCAGCTTGGGTCACCACTAGAAATGATTGAAGCTAGGTAGGTAAGAAAAGGGGACCCCATAGCATGCCACACGCGGTTAGGTATGCTCGTCAAGAGACACAATACCCGGAACTCGGGTTCTAGGTGACTCGAATGGAACAAAGCATCGGAGCGGGATAGCCTAGACCTTCCATCCTTCGTCTAGTATAGTCAACATTTATAATAATCATATCATCCACAACAATATAATAGTGTGATAGCCCAATCCAAGGAGTAACAGGGTAACATTCGTAGCATCCTAAGCATGCATACTAAGCAGGGGCTGAGCAACGAGCAATAGTAACATAGCGGTACATGGTTTGATGGGAGGGGACATGGCTGTATCGGTTTAAGAGAGGCTGTAAACATGTGGTAGGATCAAACATCGAACATAAACTAGACTAGCATGCAAACCGCTGGTTATAATAGAATGGATCATAAGTAATGTATAGTCCTTGCCTGTTGATAAGTCGGGTTCCAAAGGTGTAGTCGATCGCATACTCGCAACATCATCGAGAGTATCCGCGGGAGCACACAAGAAGGAAAACACTGGAAAAACAATTCAACAGAGGTGCATACTATTACTACAGAGAAACACAAGCAAACACTTAACAAACAATCATGATCAAGTATGATGCATGTCATTTTAATATCTTGGCATAAACATAAGAATAAACAAGTTTAATGAAGCTCGGGAATCAAGGTGCAATGATCCCGGCAATCTTCGTATGCATTAGGTGGGTGCTTAATGAATCCATAGTATTTTTATGTTGTAGTTAATACGATGCATGATCATGGCATATGCAAAATACTAGAACATAATATGAGCAAGCATTGCCCACACGCGAGGGTAGACCTCATGATGGGATTCCACAACTTAAATATATGCAAATGGCATGGAATAGTATGATGCAACTAATGCAATCTATTTCAAGAAATGAAATAAAGACCGAGACAACGCTACCGGAAATTACGGTCGTCGGATCGCAACAACAAGGGAAAGGAAGAGAGATTGTGCCATGTGCAACATACGAGGGGTATTTGTGCAAAGAACAACATCACCAAATAATGCTAGCTCAAATGGAATTGTGAACAACACCATCTTATTCCTCATATTTTTCTACCCCAAAATCATGTATGACATGATTTATTTGGAGCAAGGATGCACATGGTACAAACAATGCAAAAAGGGGGAAGACATGAATAAACCGGGAAAAAGAAATGGAGACAAGCTTCCACTGGGCTGGCTTCGACCAAAGTGGCCCAAAGCCCCGCAGATTGGCCTATATGGGCTCTCACGACAGCAACAACAACTGGGCCGAGCCCAACTGGCTCTGATGCACTGCAAAAAAAGGAGGGGGCTACGCCACTGACCAGCCTACCCCACCTGGCAGCGAGGCCAGGAAACAAATAAGGAAAAATGGGGTGTTTGCCTCGCGCTGGCTGAGATTTGATCTCGGGCCCTCTCGAATAGAAGCCAAGCACCCACACCACTATGCTATGCACTTGATCTCGATAGGTTACAGATCTTGCGCAAGGTAATCTGTCACGCCCGGGATAACTGAACCAAACGCATATGAATAAACTGCACGCGAACCTGAAAAAACTGAAAGCGCAACGGTGCGGCGACGGAGCAAACTCCGGCGACCGGGGCCTCGCGTACAGAGCACCGACCACAAACCGAAGACGTGCGATGGATAGCCGTGACATCCACGGGTCCATCCACTGCGCTACTGCAAGATTCACATCACAAATCAACACTGAAGAAATAAGAACATGAACATGCGCTAACTGAACTAAAGCGAAACTGAAGAAATCGACAGGGCGGATCCCTGACGAAACTGAAACTCTACCTCGGCGGAACATCCACGGGACGCCAGGGAGGAGATAGCTTGGCTGCACCCTTGCCAGCCAAAGGCACGTCCTTGGGCATGCCACGACACGCGTGCGCACGTCCCGGCCATGACCCGGACGGACGGGCTGCTGGCGACGTGCATGAGAACCTGACGACAAACAACGTGACTCGACTACTGCTAGACGGAGCATGGAACAGAGACGGGAACCACAGGCTATGGCACGAACGTGCTTGACGACGTGGAAGTAATAATGGCTTCTCTCCCTTCGTTGGTTACCCCAAGTGGAAGGTGAGATGTAAGATAACAACAAATTTCCCCTATGTAGAGGATAGGGTTTGTCTCTGTAAGTGCATCAAGTGCCCTCCCCTTGAGGTTTTGGAGTTTGATGACAAAACGGTTAAGGGACTGATGTGTTTGTGAGTATACACAGGAGAACAGTCCCTGATGAGGTGTTTAACCACCAATGTCGACCCCTCAAAATGTTGAGGAACATTGGAGAAATCGGTGCGTTTCCTGAAGAATGAACTTGCGCGAAATCCTGAGGAAGTAGGATCCTGAAGCGTTCGGTTGAAGCTGAAGCTGAAGACGATCCTGAGGACGTTCGCGCTGAAGACGAAGTTGAAGCGTAGTCTTCGCTAAAAAGTATTCTTCAGGAAACGCACCGATTTCTCCAATGTTCCTCAACATTTTGAGGGGTCGACATTGGTGGTTAAACACCTCATCAGGGACTGTTCTCCTGTGTATACTCACAAACACATCAGTCCCTTAACCGTTTTGTCATCAAACTCCAAAACCTCAAGGGGAGGGCACTTGATGCACTTACAATCTCCCCCTTTTTGGTGATTTGATGACAATCAGGTTAAGCTTCAACGGGGATAAAATTATGAGTTTGAAGAATAAAAACTTTGAAGAACATTTCTGTTATTAAGCTGGATATAATGAAGCTCCCCCTGAGGATATGCATATAAGTTGAAGAATGTTTAATATCTAAAGCATTTTGAGGTATATGAGGAGCTCCCCCTATATCCAGGCATTTTTGAAGCAGTGCATGTTATGAAGTGTTTGAGGAATTTAAACAACGCACTGAGAGAGATGTTTGCAGAGATAATCACATGCATATATGATAAACGTGAGGAAATAGCATGAGGCAACTGAGGAATAGTATCAGGCAAACACCAAAATAACAGTTTACAACTCGTTACAAAAAAATCTGAAGAACGAGAGTTGTAACTGAAGAACCCCATAACTAAAACCCGCTTGAAGACTAACAGATTCTCCCCCTTTGTCATAAAATGAACAAAAAGGGAAAAACTGAAGCTAACGCCCTGTTGAATATGCTTCAAGGCTGAGGTGAGTCACGCCTGAGGCAGTCTGTTGCAGTGTGCGGGCAGGCAGCAGTGTCTTCAGCTTCTTCAGCAGTCATCTCCTGGTTTGAAGAATAGGAATTCATGGCCGGAGGAGGAGTTGTGCAGCGTCCGAATTGCCTCGGGGTCGGATTGCAGGAATCGGAGGCTTTTGGAGATTCAAATTTGCAAGGTCTTCAGGGGTGAGTACTTCTTTCATCAAGGCATCAAGATGTTGATATGTATGATGAGTATACTGATGCACTTTCTTCACTGAAGAATGCGTCTGAGCCATATAGCTGAGGATTTCAGAAAACTGACGCTTCACCCAATCATGATTTCGGTCAACTTTCTGATGAAGACTAATCAGAAGCTCTCGGTCAGTCATCACTCGAGCCTGAGTTGTATCCTCAGTTGAGGCATGAGTTCTGGTTTCATCAGTAGTACGAGACTGAGGATGACGAATGTTTCCACCAAGGGAATTGGTCGGGAGAACTTCTTCATAGAATATGCCTTTGCCCTTGTCATTTGAAGCAATCGTATGCTGAAGCACTTCGACTGGCGGCAGATATGTCCGATGATTCGGGTGATCAGGTTGGAAATCAATACCAGTCGTGGCTCGGATGAGCTTCATGATCCATGGCGCGTATGGCTTCAGGATATGAGGATTCTGTGCTGCATCAACCAGAGTTCTGAAGAAGTCAGGAACGTTGATTGGTCCAGACATGCAGAGGTTGTGGAGTAAGTTCTTCATGATGCCAATGACCTCTTCAGCAGTGGATTCATAGCCTTTAATGGGGCAGAAGGTCTTCGCCAGAATCCGATACAATGTACTTGGCAGATACAGAAGCTCAGAGACTGGAAACTTTGTGCGAGCTGGGGCTTCAGGGGCCTGAGGCTTCATGAGCATGTTCATCAGATCATCTCGAAGAATTTGAGACCCATAGGAGCAAGCAGTTGAGGAAGTGCACTTGGGCAACTCAAGAATGTCAATTGCTTCAGGAACGGTGATGGTGTAGTGATGATGCTCAGTCATCCACTCGAGGACCCAGGTGTTGATGTCCAGAGGATCTCCTGAAACATACAAAGTTGCATAAAACTGAAGCACAAGCTCTTCATTCCAGTGGATGCAGTCAGAGCAGAACTGAAGCAGCTTGGCATGATGCAGATCCTGAAGCACATTGTTCAAGCAGGGAAGAGCTTCCATATCCAGCAGAGGAATATGCTTGTGAGGAAACAATTTGTTTTGCTTGTAGAGCACTGAAGCATAATAGTTCTTCTGAGTGGCAGTCCAGAACCTCAGCAGCTTTCGAGGTGGAGCAGAAGGATATGGATTTTGAATCCCCTCTTGGAAGAAACTCATGGCATTGAAGAAATCAGTAGCATCAAAGCTTGGGGTATCATCAGGTCACGGAAGAACGGTTGCTTCTGCTTCGGACACAAGGACCGAGCTTGAACTGGGCCTTGAGGTGGTGAAGGCGCTTGAGGCACTTCAATCTAAAGAGAGGCTTGAGGTTGAGGCGGAGCTGCTGCAGATGCTTCATGCACAGATGTGGTGAGGTCCTTGGGAAGACGAGGTGATGTAGCCTGTTTGTCTTCAGAGCCATCCTTTCAGGCTTCAGCATCAGCATTTGTACTGTTTTCTGCTTCAGGAGGGGCATTTGTGCTTTGCTCGGCTTCAGCTTCAGTTTCAGCGGCTGGTGGGTTTGGCTGAGGATCAGCAGTGGTAGGTTCAGCAGCATCAGTATCAGTAGTCGTGGTTGCTGCAGCATCAGTATCAGCAGCAGAGTTTGTGGGAGCACTTGTGGCTTCTGGGTCATCAGCATCAGACGCTGAGGACGATGCACCAACTGATTCTTCAGACTGTAGAGAAGTATCAGGAAGCACCTCAGTCACAGTGTTGGAGTGAGGCTCAGGTGAGAAGACCGTATGAGTGGGCGAGTTGGTCAGCCCGTAATCCTCATCATGGACACGAGGAGTTCCATCATCCATAATGTCGACGTCCATGTCTTCAATCTCAGTGATAACTGGTGGCGGTGGGGACGGCGGAGTTGGAACAATTGGTGTTGCAGCAGGGGGTGGAGTGAAGACGATTAAACTGCGCAGAGGATTTTGAGGTGGAGTGGAGGCAGCAGTAATAAGAGCGGTGGTATCAGCGGCCTGTTTTGTCGGAGGAGCTGAGGAAAGTGGCGTAGCATCAATGGGGTCCTCAACAGTAGGCTTCTTTGCAGCAGGTGGAGTTGAGGGTTGGGCTGCAGGCATGCGCTTGAGGCTTTTGGCAGAGGTATCAGTGGGTACTGAGGAAGCAGGCTGTCGAAGCTTCATCAGCTTTGCCATCTGTTGTGAGATCCGTTCCTTGGATTTACCAATATAAGCACGGTTGGCAACGAACTCAATGTTGAGACGTTGAACTTCGCATTGATGCTCTGTAAACTCCTGAGGAGTAACTTCAGTGATAGATTTCTTCTTGAAGTCACTGTGGACTTTCTTCAGTTTGGCCTTCAACTGTTTCTGAAGATCACGTTGATGAATCTCATTTATGAGGAACTGTTGAACATAGAACTTGATATCTTTAGGGATGTCCAAATCGTCAAGCGGAGTGTCAGGCTTGACAGACCTAATTTCAATATACTCCAAGATCTTCTTGGGATCAAGGAGAAGCGGGATTTCTGAACCCATTGCTTCAGCTTTGCGTCTGGCCGCAGCACGCACATATTCAATCTTATCAGCTTCAGTGGCGACGAAGCCGGCCAAATCCTCAAATTCATCTTCATCATCAGAGGATGGAGGAGTATGATGAATGGCGCCCTGCATAGCAGTTTTCTTCGGTGAGGGGCGAGGGCCGCGTTGAAGAACAGTTTTGGTCTTCAGCTGAGACTGAGGCATTGTGGTTGAGGCCTCAGGAGCACCAGATTCATCAGTGTGTATCCTTGAGGAGGGGGCAGCCCCATCCGTGCGTTGACATGAGGAGACAACAACTTGAGGCTTAACTGAGGTCTTCTGGGAGGGTTTCATGCCGGGAGCCTTTTTGCGGTGCTGAGGCGGAGGCTGTTGTCTGGGTTGAGACTGATCCTGAGGCGGAATCTGTATTGATGCAGTCATTTCACGAACTAGATCCCTGACACGGCTCCGACTGCGCTTGAGATATTGAGCATATGCATCAGGAAAGTCTTCAGGAGTGTGCATTGTTGTGGGATCAGGAATGACGCCTGGTGCAGGTGGAGGTCGAGCCTTGATACCCAAGGTCTTCAGTGGCGGATTAACGGCAAACATTTCCTCATGTTGAGGGTTAAGCCATTGATAGGCCACCCAACGCTTGGCCCATTCTCTTGTGATCTTCTGGACCCTTTTCTTACGATCATCAGCAGTTTCACGTTCTGGAGTCTTCAGTTTCTCATAGAGCTCAGGAGGTAGGTCTCTAGCAGTATCAGTGTGCTTGCGCCGAGGAGCCATTTTCTTCAGCTGAGGAGACTGAGGAATTGTACGTTCGAGCTGAGCTGCAAATGAAGTGAGACTATGAGAACCATACGATTCCTCAGCAGACATGTACCTGTGACAGAATTAAGTTGCGAGGGAAGTGGGGTACGGTTATATGCGTTCATGAGGAATAGGCTGAGGAAAACAAAGGAATGAGGCATAGGTATAGGTCTCAGAAAGCTAGCAGTACAGTTGAGGATTTAACTGGCTTGAGGACACAACAGTACTGAGGAATAATACGCTGAGGAATAATCCACTGAGGAATAAGCATACAAGACTTGAGGCGAATGCTGAGGAACAACAAGTCTTCGTCACCGGCGACGGCGAACTCAGGCGACGTGAGTGCACGAGCTTGAGGAGCTCAAGGGTGGCGGCGCGAGAGTGAGAGAAGCGGTGGGGGAAATGACCGGGGGGGGGGGGTAGATGGCTATTTATAGAGGGGTGAAAGGCTGAGGGGGTTGCGAAATTTGTGGACGAGATTGCCCCGGATTGTTGGGATCCTCAGTGGCTATCTTAATGGTGGATAATCACGACGTGCGGTAAAATCGCAACAAATTGAATACAGTTGTAACAGAAAATCCGTGATTTGAGGAACTTGAGGACATGGGTTGAGGATGAAGACAAATGGTCTCAGTCTGAGGAATACATGATTTCCGGATGAATGCATATGAGATAGACAGATTAGATAAGTGAGCACAGAGGGACGGGTCCGATCACGTTCACCTAGATGAAGAAGCAAAAGTTGAAGAACAATAACTATAGGTGAACGCTGTTGAGGACAAACACGATAATCATCAGTAATGAAGACTTCAAATCCTGAGGAAGTTGAGAGACAACAAATCCTGAGGAAGTTGAGGAACAACCAATCCTGAGGTGTTTGGGCGGTGGCGCTACCCACCTTATAGGGAATGAGACACTTGATACCATACAATTGTCGTATGGATCTTGAGTCAATTCCACGTTAATTTCTTCACACATAGCAAGGTAGTTCCTCATGATTTGAGGAGTACGACGCATCGTGTGTTGTACATCAGGATTCTTCAATATTGTTTAAGCGTTAGGATGTGTGTCCATTCACTGGACGTTTGAGGAATCTAAGATATTTAGCTCACACCTCAGAGTGCTAAATCGTTTCTCATCCAAAGGCTTAGTGAATATATCAGCAAGTTGATCTTCAGTCTTCACGTGGCTGATGACGATATCTTCCTTCAATACATGATCTCGAAGAAAGTGATACCGAATCTCAATGTGCTTCGTCCTCGAGTGCTGTACTGGGTTCTGAGAGATCTTGATGGCGCTCTCATTGTCACATAGTAGTGGTACTTTCTTCAGATTGATGCCGTAGTCCTTCAGAGTTTGCTTCATCCAAAGAAGCTGTGAGCAGCTGGCACCAGCAGCAATGTATTCAGCTTCAGCGGTGGAGAGGGAGATGCAGTTCTACTTCTTCTATGACCAGCACACAAGAGAACGTCCGAGGAAGTGACATGTTCCTGAGGTAGACTTCCGATCCACTCGATCTCCAGCATAATCTGAGTCTGAGTACCCGACGAGATCCAGCTGTGTGCCTTTTGGATACCACAAGCCTAGATACGGGGTGTGAGCCAAATATCGAAGAATTCGTTTCATCGCTTGGTGATGCGATTCCTTTGGTGCCGCTTGGAATCGGGCACGCATGCAAACGCTCAACATTATATCAGGCCTAGATGCACATAGATATAGCAGAGAACCTATCATGGAGCGGTATACCTTTTGATCGTAGTCCTTGCCATTTTCATCAGGGCCAAGTTGTCAATTTGTGGGCATTGGTGTCTTGATGCCCTTGCATTCTTGCATCCCGAATTTCCTCAGGCACTCCTTGAGGTACTTCTCCTGAGAGATGAAGATGCCGCTGCGTTGTTGACGAATTTGGAGCCCTAAGAAGAACTTCAGTTCGCCCATCATGGACATCTGATACTGTTCACTCATCAAGAATGAAAATTCTTCACTGTATTTCTTGTTAGTGCATCCAAATATTATGTCATCAACATAAATTTGACATATGAATAATGCATCATCATATCGCTTTGTGAAAAGAGTTGGATCGAGGGAACCAGATTTGAAGCCCTTGCTGATGAGGAAGTCCCTTAGTGTGTCATACCAAGCCCGAGGGGCTTGCTTCAGTCCATAGAGGGCTTTCTTCAATCTGTACACCATATCAGGTTTCTTTGCGTCTTCAAAACCTGGAGGTTGAGCAACATATACTTCTTCCTCGATATTACCATTGAGGAAAGCACTTTTCACATCCATTTGATATAACTTGATATTATGATGGTTAGCGAATGCAAGCATAATACGAATGGACTCAAGTCTAGCAACAGGAGCGAAGGTTTCACCGAAGTCGATCCCCTCGACTTGAGTATATCCTTGAGCTACGAGACGAGCTTTGTTTCTGATGACTTGTCCATCTTCATCGAGTTTGTTGCGGTAGATCCACTTCGTGCCGATGACATTGTGAACTCGAGGATTAGGACGTTTGACAAGTTCCCAAACATCATTCAATTTAAACTGAAGAAGTTCGTCTTGCATTGCCTGAATCCATTCCACTTCTTGGAATGCCTCGGTGACTTTGGTGGGCTCTGAAATTGATACAAACGAGAAATGCCCACAAAAGTTAGCTATACGATTAGCTCTTGCACGAGTAAGAGGACCTCGTAGGTTGACATCAGCGAGGATTTTGTCCACTTGAACTTCATTTGCCACACGAGGAAGTCGAGGAGGATGATCTTGAGGCGCATCTTCATCACTGGTGTCAGATTCATTTGTATCAGCTTCAGGTGCTTCGGAAGCTTCAGGGGTATCAGGAGCCTCAGGATCAGGATTGTCATCAGGATTATCTGCATCAGGATTTGGATGTTCTTCAGGAGCAGGAGGTATGTGGGTTTCTTCAGGATGATCCACAGGAATGATGTCACCAGCACCCATCTTATTGATCTGTTCTTCAGGTGGTGCTTCACCTAAATCATGTGGCAGGTGCTCTCTTTGGGACCCATCAGATTCATCAAATCGCACGTCTACAGTTTCGACAATTTTATGATAACTAATATTGAAGACTCTGTAGGTGTGCGAGTTGATACCATAACCAAGCATGAAGCCCTCACATGCTTTGGGTGAAAATTTGGACTCATGATGAGGATCATGAATCCAGCAGGGTGCACCGAATACTTTGAAGTAACTTACATTGGGTTTCTTACCGACCATTAACTCGTATGATGTTTTATTGAAGAACTTATGAAGATACACTCGATTGACGATGTGGCATGCAGTGTTGATTGCTTCAGCCCACCACTTGAGTGGAGTATTGTACTCAGCCAGCATCGTGCGAGCCATCTCGATGAGGGTTCGATTCTTCCTCTCAACAACTCCATTTTGCTGAGGAGTGTAGGGAGCAGAGAATTCATGAGTGATTCCCATGTCATCGAGGAATTATTCCACACTGAAGTTCTTGAACTCAGTGCCGTTGTCGCTTCGAATGTGCTTGATCTTCAGGTTGTAGTTGTTCATGACTCGCAGGGTGAAGCGCTTGAGGATTGCTGGGGTTTCTGACTTATAGAGAAGAAAATGCACCCAAGTGTATCGTGAGAAGTCATCAACAATAACAAGACCATACATATTACCTCCAAAGCTTGAATACTTTGGAGGACCGAATAGATCCATGTGAAGTAATTCCAGTGGTCTCGTAGTAGTCATGATGGTCTTCGCTGGGTGCATGGCCTTGGTCATCTTTCCAGCTTCGCAAGCACCACAGAGCCGATCCTTTGAGAATCTGATTTCCTCAATCTCGAGGACATGTTTCTTCAGAACCAGCTTCTGAAGATTTCTCATTCCAGCGTGGCCGAGTCTTCGATGCCATAGCCAGCACTCTGAGGCTCGTGCCATGAGGCATGTAGCGACCTGAGGACCTTCAGAGAAATCTACAATATACATGTCACCTTTCCTAACCCCACTGAAGACAATGGAGTTATCACTAACCATGAAGACAATACAACCATGTTTTCCGAAGAGAACAGCGAGATTAAGATCACACAACATAGATACAGACATCAAGTTGTATCCAAGGGATTCAACAAGCATGACTTTATCAATGTGTTGGTCTCGAGAGATAGCCACTCTGCCGAGACCCAATACCTTACTTTTACCTTTATCAGCGAAGGTGATGGTTTTCTTTGAAGACGGACTCAGTGATGATTCCATAAGAAGACTTCTGTCACCAGTCATGTGATTTGTGCATCCACTATCCATCACCCATTCAGTCTTTCCCTGCAAATGAATTAGTATCTCATACAACAAGTTATGAGCCAGTCTCAGTTTGAGGAATTTAAGGTTCCTCAGAATTAATTCCTCAGGATGTTCCTCAGGATTGATTCTATGAAACCAAACAATATAATTATCCTCCAACTGACTCAAATGTTGTTGTCCTGGGCATATGATCTGCAGAAATTGTAATTGCCTCAGGACATGTCCCTGCAAGGATGATTAGTTCTTAACCACCCACATCTTTATGGGTGGTCTTGAGGCACATGAGGATTGATGTGGGTGATGAGACCTAATGGGGTGTGAGATGGTAGCATCAGGATAAACAAATGAATAAGCATTCTTATGTGGAGCTTCCCTGTGAACAAAATGGTTAGCAGATACATGATTATAATCATTTCCTTTTGAGGTATCGTCCTCAGATGATCTCCTCAGCTCATTTGCATCTGCATTCACAGGAAGGTTAGTGATGAGATCCTTCGGAACCCAGATCTGCTTGACTGGAGGACCGTTCCTGCAGTTAGCTCCGATGTATCTGGCAAATACCTCACCATTACCATTCTTAAACAGTTTATAGTTTGAGTCAAATGACTCAATCATCACATCTGAAGAAACAGCATCATAACCAGATAAGGTATAGGGATCAGGAGGGGGCATCTTTGCTCGAACCCAAGTGGTCTCTGGATATTGTTCAGGTTTCCAGTAAGAACCATCGGGGTTGAGTTTCCGAGTGAATGCGACACCTTATTTCCTTCGGTTTCTATTGAGGATCTGTTTCTTGAGGATGTCACAAAGGGTCCGATGTCCTTTCAAGCACTTTAACATGCCTGTTTCCAGTAGACTCTTCAACCTAGCATTTTCTTCAGCAATGTCTATGGTATCCTCAGATGAGGGGTTAGATACCACAGAGGCAATAGAAATAACAGAGTCTGAAGACATTGAGGAACTAGACACAGAGATGATACAATCATGTTCAATGCATTTTAAACAGGGAGGATTAAATTCTTCTTGTGGCATGATAATCTGTTGGGAGAGGAGTGAATCATTTTCTTTCCTCAGATCGTCATGAGACATCCTTACACGTTCAAGTTCTTGTTTCCTCATGAGGAACTCATGAGACAACTTTTCATGATCGATAAGGAGTGCCTCATGATGATTGAACAAGTCATCAAACTTTGAATGAAGAGTTTTTGATTCATCAGTCAACTTTTGAGTCTTCGTCATTTCCTCAACCAACATATCATCACTTTTGTTTAGTGAGATCTGAGTCTTTTCAAGTGCACGTTGTTGCTTAGATGCAAGTTTAGCATAGTTTTCATCAGGTTCTTCATCAGAGGGTTCATCTGATGATGAGTAAGTGTCGGGACCCGGGGTTAGCATATGTAATTCCAGTCATGATACAATCACATGGAGAGCCGAGAACCGTACCCACTTGTCTAAGCAGACAAGGCCAAGCACAGAACGTTCTCGGTAAGCATCGAACGTGAGGGGCATCCCATTCAGGCCGGATGATCAACTGAGATGGGTCCTCAACGTCCGCTCACAAGTCTAAATGCTTATGGGTGGTGAATCCCATACTCATAGACAAGTCGCCTCAACCATGTTATCGATTGGATCCTAACTCTTACATCAACTTACTCCAGCCCGATCACTTAGTCGGGGTCTAGGGCGGGCTCGATCATACAACAAAGTGTGCACGTGACAGAGTCACGAGCAATCGCATCGCGATGCCCCAAGCTGCGCACATCTAAGGGCCACTTGGTGTATAAAAGACCGCCAGCCAGATCACAACTAAGGTCTCGAAAACCCATACTAAGACATGCATGTTATAAACATACACGCAGCACACATGCCTAGTATGAACAGCAGGTATCATCACATAACTCTACAAAGTACTCTTTATAGATATACATATAGATCATACAAAGATCACATGTCTGTGATCAACATTACATCATACAACGGAAGCAAATTAGGTCTGAGTACAGACAAGTTTAACAAATGGCTTAGAGAAGCCTTGTAAACAAACATGCCCTTCCACGAGGGACCAGACTGCTGTCTGGGACTATGCTAACTTAGCCAACGTCGAGCTTCACGAAGGTGACTCCATCGGGGTCCGGTTCTTATCTAAAACATAGAATAAGCAAACGTGAGTACAAAGTCGTACTCAGCAAGACTTACATCAGATCTAAACTACTCATGCTAGAGTATCAATGTAAAGGGAGGTGGGGTTCAACATGCAGAAGTGCCAGTTTTGACTTGGTTAAATCCTGAACTACGAGCACCAGACTTGAGGTAAGAAGCGTACACGAGTCCACTACATCTCCAACCAATACACCACTATGGTTACTTCCTCGACTTCCCCACGAGGAGGCACACCATAGCACTCACACTTATCTTGGTGTATTTTAGAAGTATCCAGTTCAAGTTGTCTAATAATCAGGTACAGGTTCCAAGTAGTCCTTAACCGCGGACGCGGCTATTCGAATAGTTTTGTTAACCTTGCAAGGGTGTAAACTAGACACACATGACCATCGGTTACCGCCAGGTCTCGCCACCGTTCAAGAGGTGACAGCGAGGATGTTCACCACGACACTTCGCTCACAACCGGTCTATTCCAGGAGTCGACTATCTGAGTTTGCCTCCGCTCGAGAGCCCGGCCGGATCAACGAAACGGACTCAAACAATGTAGGTGACCGAGAAGCCACCTCTGGCAGATGGTTTTCCTGCCTCACAGGTGCACTCACATGTCTATATGATGCAACCAGTTCCCTCGTTCTTTTTCTATGCACATGTCAAATGGAAAGCCCGAACTAATGTGACTCCTGGACGTCGACACGGATCAAGGTACTAGGCCGAGAGGGGTCAGTGAGCCCAATGTGTGGTTGTACTCTTTGTCTTGGATTACCATACAAGAACTCGATGCCTAAGGCAGTGTTCAACGAGACAACCCACTGTGTACTCCTACACAGCCTCTCATCGTTCACCTTGTATTAGGGTGGATTCACCGACACAGTTTCACTTTCATCAACACCATGTTCACCATCATCCCGACTCACATCAAAAGCAACCTCATGTAACACTAAGCATGCAATAAGCTGTAACAGTTGCAGGGGCTTCATGATATCAATCAACTCCTATGTCAGCTAGGATTGTGGTTTGCTTACTACTGTGACAAGATGATATGTCATGCATCGGATATGGGTTCAACTATGCGGTAGAATCGATACAAAGTGATCTCCTAAACATGCATAAGCGAGACTCAGAGGGAATTGGGATTTTATAGACATGATCAATGGGGTTTGCTTGCCTTGCTGACGAGGTTCGATAACGGTGTCTTCAACGAAGGGGGTGGCCTCCGTTTCCGGTTGCACGTCTATCGAGCAAACAATCAAACAAGGTATAAATTTAATTGCAATGCATCAAACACATGATCAATATTGAAATGGTGATGTGCTTGGTCACAATGTGGTTACAATTCTATTTAAAAGAAGTCATATGCAAAGTCATTTGCAGATGTGCTTCAAATTTGAATTTGAATTAGAGCCATATGGGTGTTTTGAACTGTTCACCCAATTTTAATTGGTCAAACATGAAAACAGAGCCCATATTCATAATCCTTGGATTTTATGATATATTTAGACATATTATTTGCTATATTTGGAGTTCATATGAATTAGTTATGAATTTCCAAAGTTTAAAGTAATTTCTGGAATTTTCTGGATTAATTTAGTTCATTTCTATTTTCTGGAAAAATCTTTACTGCGTCATGCTGACATCAGCATGACGTGGGGGTTGTCTGACCAGTGGGTCCCTGCTGTCAGCCTCAGGGGGGTTTAACTCGGTTTAAAATAGTCTAACAGAGTCATTAGGGGGGGGGGGCTGGCCCACCAGTCAGTGACACTGGAGGGGGGAATTAACTGGTCATTAGGGCTAATGGCCGGCGGCTAACCGGCGGCAGCCACGGGCACGGCGGAGTGGTCACCTGAGTGGGCTTTCGGCCACGGGATGGCACGCTGAGGGCACCGGAGTGCTCCTCGTGCTCGCCCGCTTCATCCAGAGCCCACGGGGAGGCTCGGGGGTGGACGGAGCCTCGCCGGCGTCGTGCTTAGCGGCGGCCGTGGCTCTGTGAGGACCAAGACGGCGAAAACATGCGCGGGATGAAGCTGGCGTGCATGTGTTGCGCTTCTGGGAGCTCCATGAGTGTCAAGGACAAGCCGGGGATGACAACAGCTCACTGGTTCGAGCTCCACGGTGGTCATGGCGGCTGACCTCATCGGCTCTCATGGTGGATCACGGATGGGGTAGGGATTAGAGACATGGATAGGGGGGGGGGTTTGCTCACCGTGAACCGGGGAGAAAGATGGTGCAGACGAGGGAGGCGTGGAGGTACAGGCGGCGGCGAATTCTTCGTCGAGATCCCGCGGTGGCCGGCGGCGAGATGTTGAGAATGGCCTCGTCGTTGGGGAAGATGGCTCGAATTGGAGGCACGGCTTGACGAAGACGACGGTGGGGGCTTCACTGGACACGACGGCTTGCTGGGAGGAGGCCGTTGGCCACGGCTGCGTGGACGCACGCTCCGGCGAGCTTCTCGGAACGCACGGAAATGGCGAGGAGGAGAGGGGGAGGAGGTCCAGAGAGAGGGGGAAAAGGATGGCGGCTTCCAGGGCGTCTCCACAGCGTGCAGAAGAGGCCAGGGGAGAGCCAGGCAGGCTGGTGGCGTGGCGTCGGCGGCCACCGCGTGCTCTCGGGGTGACACCGAGCTGCTTGGGAAGAAGACAACGGGGAGGTGGGCTGGGCCACGCTAGGTGGGCTGGGGGGAAAGATTGGGCCGAATGGCCACGGGGTTCCCCTGTTCCTTTTGTCCTCTCTTTTCTTTTTCTGTAATTATGTTTTGCCTAGAAATAAATAGCTAGGCATTTTTGTTAAATGCCCAAACATTTTTATAAATCCTAGGTGACCAGTAGCAAGTCACTTGTAGAGTTTGAGCATTTTTGAAATTCAATATATTTTGAATTTCAATCCAAATAGGGTTATTTTAATTTCCAAAGCCACTGTTCGAATATTAGAAAATTCCATGTGCATGGGATTGATCCCAAACCACTTTTAAAATGATCAGCATCATTTATAGGAATTTTCCAAATGTTCAAAAGATTTTTGGAAAAAGATTTTTATCTGGCCATTTATTTAAATTCTCAGGGCTTTTCTTTTCCCCATTTTTGATTTTCCTTTTGAATTTTTCATGATGAAAAGGGACAAGCAAACCCTAGCACTTACTGTTGGGGTTCGGGGCAGAAAACACAAATTTTTCCTTGACCTACGATACCCAATCCCAAGACCTATGCTATGCTGATGCTAGTAACGGACAGAAATAGATCACATACCAGTATGTAGTCCGTTAAGCGGGAAACGTTCCCGCATGAACATGGTTGGTGTAGTCGTACCGGCAATACCCGATGCCGCGCAGATCCACGATGACTCATGTAGCCACCCGATCCTTGCAGACCGATGACGGGATTACGTCCCCGTCGGAACGTTGCTGATGAAGACCTCGCGATCCGGCCACGACGATGAAGTAGCACCACAAGTGTAGTGCCTCGCGGGATTATACACATACAGTATACCCGACGTCCCTCCGGGCTCCGAACCAGTAGAGCAGCGGAAAGAAGATGGATTCGGATCCCGATTCCAGCAGCACGACGGCGTGCGTATAGTGGAGAAATCCCCAACCCAGAGCAGCCTCCAAACAAGGGGAGTCCGCTCAAAGGAAGGAGAAAGAAGGGATAGAGATGAGAAACTTTTCTCAAAAAATTCATGATTAAAAGGGCACCCCTACCCCTCCTTATATAGGCCAAGGAGGGGTGACACCCCCCCTCCACTTCCGGGGTGGGACTAATCCCAAGGGAGGGGGTGTGGCGCACCAAATAAGGGGGGTGGCCCCCCTCATGGCGCCATGGCCCATGGGGGAGGACTCCCTCTCCCCCTAATGGGCCCTATGAGGCCCATATGCCTTTTAATTCATTTTTAATTATATTTAAATACATTTTAATATTTAATTCAGATAATTAAATAATAAAACATATATTAAACATTATTAAATATATTTTGAACCTTTCAAAATACCCAGAACAACTTCCGGCCTTCATCGGAACAATTCCGGCATCACCGGAACAATTCCGGTGTTCTCTCCAATTTCTCCGGTGATCCCGAATCAATCCTTACTGCGTCGAGTACCCTTAAGTGTAACACCCTACGGTCCGGGAAACAGCAGACATGATCGAGACAATTCTCATTGATCAATGACTAATCAATTGGACCTGGTTACAATCCTTGATATCCCCTGCGCTTCCATCGAATGAACTTCAATCGCTGTTGGATCCGTTAACCGTGTGCCTGTTCCCTTTGTCCCGTGGTACTTTGCTTGTCCGAGGTTTGATCATCGGTATCCACTATACCTAGTTCGTCCTCGTTCTCAACAAACAAGTTTACTCGTTCCCGTGATATTACAACTCCGTGACCTAGTCACACGTTTGCAAACTTTATGATGCAATATCACCGAGTGGGCCCAGAGTACCTATCCGTCACACGGATGGACAAATCCCGCTTTGATCTATTTGCATACTCATTAACCATCTATTTCGTAATACCCAAAGTGCACCGTTATAGCCAGCATATCTCAGTCAGGCGGTGGGATACAAATCAAAGCATCCTAATAGATCGTAATTACGTATGATCATTACGGTCAAAGGATCTGGTCACTACGTTATAGTTATCGCAATGTCGAACTATGTGACTTGATCACATCGCAACACTTCTGGTGGGTGTATGTCCATCATATCATTATCCAATGATATGACTCCATTGTCAACAGACGCCATTGTCTCATGATCAGGAAACCTTGATCATCAATCGCCCAATGGACTAGTATACTAGGGTTAACTAGGGACCTGGTTGTTTGTATACCACACCTGTATTAATGTTTCCGCTTAATACAGTTCTAGCATGGTATCAAACGTATTATGAACTAATGGAATATGCTCGATAAAACATATTTTATTTGCCTCTAGGGCACATTCCCAACAGTCTCCCACTTGCACTAGAGTACAAATAAACTAGTTGCATTTTCTCTGGATCATAACTCCTTATTGATCATGCTTGCCCGTGGAAGAGGTTGTATCAACGGTCTGGGTACCAATCAGAACCGTATGTCCTTTTGAAAATCATAATGTCACCTAATTTGACATTCCTTCATTATCCACTATAATGATGAGGTATATATTTTGGCGGTGAAGTGAGACTTCGTTTGCTGTGTCATAGCAATGACATCCGGTGGGTCACGCGGACTTTCCCATAGTCATGCACACTTGAAACTCACTCAATCAGAAGTCTAACTTCTTAAGCCGTAATATAACTCCTGCTACTTCTAAAGCAGCCACATCAATGTAGATTCAATCCTTAGTGCATTGTATGCAACTTTGATGTCTAACCATGTTTCTTTCAACTTAGGCATTCATTAGTATGATATCTCAATTTTCTAGGTTAGTGTCAAAACTTGAACCAGCATAACATTTATGGTCAAGTCCACTATCCTTTACAAATTTGAGATGTATCCTCAGTTCTCTCCAGACACTGAAGGATAAACTTAACTCTTTGTTCAATGATTTACTCATAAATCATATCACAACATGTTCTTACTACTAAGAACTTGGGTCACATTACGTCGAGTACATAACTCTGGTTTTATATGAAAGAACCTATGACAAAGGCATAGAGGATCCAACACATCCATTTCTTTCATTAACCATTAACCATTGTTCTTGTACTGAGATTAACTCAACACTTCTCTTGGATATACAAGTAAGGACCACTTCTTGACTTGTCCCATTCTGAACTCCTTCAGAATCTTATCCAGGAAAGTATTACGACTCAATGTTATTAAACACATATCTATCTTAATAGATCTTCAATGCTTAATACTTTATTCATCTTCATTTATGAACGATTCAAATAATCATTAACACAAACTGCACCATTCATAATATGTTATCCATATATGAGAATGTTATCATGCTCCCACTCAAATATGTCATGCACATATTAAGTTATAGGATAACACTCATATTGCTCCCACTCAAATATGTCAGCCACATATAAGACAAGGATAACATCCACATGGCTCCCACTTAGATATGTCAGACACATATTAAGTTCAGGATACTAACCACATGGCTCCTACTCAAATATGTCATTTACATATAAGGCTAGGATAATACTCCCATAGCTCCCACTCAAAATATGTCATCTACATATATCAAGTTTCAGGAAACTATTCAGCTCCCACTCAGTTTCATGCAAATGCATGTTTCCTCAATATTTTGGTTAAGTCCAAAAATCCTTTGATCATCCATCAAAATGAGAATTCAGTTTACGAGACACTAGTATCCATATGTTTTTCCAAAACCTTCTGGTTGTACCAATTACAACACTTCTTCAAATACAGGATTTGAGGAAGTCACGGTATTGATAACAATTTGGATCAATCGTAGTGAATATCCCATTGACTCAAGCATTGCTACACATTGTAGTCAACCCATTGAATTTGTCAGAAACAATCTTTGTGACAAACCAATCTTGACGTCCCTTTGATGTTCACATTTATTCCTCATAACTCTGAAGTTATTGTGAATATCAAGTAACCTCCTTACTTGATAAGATTCAAGCAATCTTAAATGTAACTCAACATAGGATTTCATGACTCATAGTCATATCTCGTACTTAGGTCCACCATCGCTTCTTTGTAGTTCGTAGGAATGTCTTGTTCCATTAACACGACAAGTGAATCATGAATATCATTTTGCACCAGGGGCAAACATATATTCTTGAATCCTACCTTTCTCAGTAAAAGCTCCCTTCAAAACATCATGATCTTCATCATTAGTTTCTCCTCTTATTGTAGAGCCTTTCTTCCGGAACATATTCTGTTGCACTACTCTGACATTTGGAGGCAAGGTCAATTACCTTGGTTGAACTTTCACTTTTCTTCCATTACCACATTAATCAAGAACAATTCTTGACAAACACCAAACATAGCAATACAAGTTTTGCTCCTTTTGGTTCTAGTTGTGGAAGATGCATCCATAGTTGTCTAAGGATACACTACAAAGATAATTTATCTTACATAAATCAAGCTTCCTAGAAACCACAATACACCATGACATATATAGTGTTGGTTTCCACGAACTCAGATGGTTCCCTATGCTGAAGTGAGTGTTTGCATATTAAATTAATAACTCTAAACAATAATAACGTAACTTGGTAAGAGATAACTTAGACCATACACTTTTCGATAGAATATGATCAGAATGTTCAGGCACATCAATCATATTGAAGTGTCTCAAGACATTGCAATTTGTGGAACAACTTTCACACAAGTCTTTATGCCCAAGACTAACTCAAAACATTTGTCACTTTGATCAAATCGTAGAGACTTGTCTTTCTTGTTAATTTAATATCCATCTTTACTCTGAAATCCCTTTTGATCATATCAAATTATTTCAGACTCATGCTTAATTAGTGAATACACATATTCATCTAAGTCCACATACGGAGTTCACGAAATAATGAAATTCACCACATGCTGACATACGATACATCACAATGTATGATATTCAACAATCAGTACACATTCCGTTTTACCAGAATGCGAGGTTTTAGTCATCTCACCTCAAAGGCATGGTTTGTATATGTCAAGAGATCAAGTATCTTAAGACATCATCATACCATTCATGACTTAAACTGTAGTGTCATTATTAAGCCTGGATATTTCTTGGCATTACAATATTTCTTATAAATGATCAAACAACTATCATCAATATAAGACTAACTCATTCATAATCGTAATGTGACCATAAGAGATATCATTCATAAAAGGAGAACAACTGACTTGTTTCTCACTAATATGAATAATTGTCTTCGCGAGATGCAAGACACACTAATAAAGTCCTCATTCAAACGATCATAAAATTTATTCATATATTAATCAATTGATAGATGTAGAGGGAGAGTGCTGTCGACCATCAACTATCTTGATTACCGTCAGCACACATTGTCACCTCATCCCTTCCAAGCCACTCTCAAGCAGTAAGTTCAAGCATCGAATACTTAATCAACCGCAATTAGTGTTTCGTGGGAAAGACATTTATAACTCGTATATCAAATATACTTTCTCCGTCAATGACCATTCCTGCATTGGTTCTACTCTTAAAGTTCTTAACTTTAACCATGACCTCATGACAGGTGAACGATTCTCCTTCATGACATAGTCCAGACATGGTCTTTGTAACTAGGAGGAAGCGGATGTAACTCCCTAGTTATCGCAAAGTAACCAGTCATTCAGTAGTCCAAGTTATACACAAGGTGTTCCATGTATCTTATACATTTTCCAAGTGACTTTCTCAGCAGGTTGTTCCTTCCACCATAGTTGAAAGAAACCCCGTCCATATACTCATATTCCATTTCTCTGATTTGTGACCAAGTGCTTTCAAGTTCACCTAGCACGTCATACGTGTTGGTTAACATGCATTCACAATTCAGACTCATAGAATGAAGTATGGTGTATTGGACAGTCATTCATAAGTGACGGTGAGTACGATACTCATCATCATCTTCCTTGAATACGGAGTTATCAGGTGTATCTCCTAGCAGTTCTTCGTATTATGTTTAACAAGTCATTACTAACGAGTATGTCTCTAATGGTGTTGGTACACATCAATGAAGTAAGACCCATTTACCTTAAGTTCTATCATACTAAAAGAGCCATAGTTCTAAACATTGGTATGACGTTATCTACAATGATATTTGCAAAGACATGAAGATTAAGTTCATAATATGGAGTTCATGTTTCAAAAACAATTCTGGAACTCCCACTCAGATAAACATCCCTCATAGTTTATTCTAAGTGATTACACGATCCTTGAAGAACATACCTCCCCCGTGTGACACGACCATCAGTATGTTGTTCAAGGTAGGCCATCATGCCAATCACATCATCTATGTGACTCATGCTCGACCTTTCGGTCTCTTGTGTCCCGAGGCCATGTCTGCACATGCCAGGCTCGCCACAATAACCTTAGTGAGTATATGCTGTGTATGCAAGGCCATGTTTCTGGACATGCTAGGCTTGCTCCACCCATCTCTTGTGAACGTAAAAATGTTTGACACCCGTGTGACACGTGATGCCTCCATAATGAAGAACTTTCCAGATGGTGCTTCACTAAGGAAGGACACTTTGTTGGATTGGTGAGGGATCATCCTATTATGCTACCGTTGTATATCTAACATATTAGCAAAACAGGATGCAACATAAATCATACATGCTATGATTCCCCCCGACATGCAAATTAAAGTTGAAAACGCCTTTCTACTTTATCTTTTGCAAGTTTTACGTGGCTGCTAGGGGTTTCGAGAAAAGAACCGCTTTCTATCCTGCGAAAACAAGCCACAACACCAATCCCGCAATTGTCTCTATTACACCCCTGTCGGGGCCCTCCGTTGCAAACATCTTCGCATCGCTAATGCAGAGAGACAGACACCCCCCAGCCACTTTATATGGTACAAGCCATATGTCAAGCGTGGAACCAGTCTCGCGTAAACGCGTAAGGTCGGTCGGGGGCCGCTTCATCAAACATTGCCGCAATGCTAAATGAGTACACGTGAGAGGGTAACAATTGAGAATTTATGCCCACATACTAGATGTGTTCTATCCGTACAATACATCTACGCATAGCCTTGCTCATGATACCACTGTTGGGGTTCGGGGCAGAAAACACAAATTTTTCCTTGACCTACGATACCCAATCCCAAGACCTATGCTATGCTGATGCAAGTAACGGACAGAAATAGATCACATACCAGTATGTAGTCCGTTAAGCGGGAAACGTTCCCGCATGAACGTGGTTGGTGTAGTCGTACCGGCAATCCCCGATGCCGCGCAGATCCACGATGACTCCTGTAGCCACCCGATCCTTGCAGACCGATGACGGGATTACGTCCCCGTCGGAACGTTGCTGATGAAGACCTCGCGATCCGGCCACGACGATGAAGTAGCACCACAAGTGTAGTGCCTCGCGGGATTATACACATACAGTATACCCGACGTCCCTCCGGGCTCCGAACCAGTAGAGCAGCGGAAAGAAGATGGATTCGGATCCCGATTCCAGCAGCACGACGGCGTGCGTATAGTGGAGAAATCCCCAACCCAGAGCAGCCTCCAAACAAGGGGAGTCCGCTCAAAGGAAGGAGAAAGAAGGGAGAGAGATGAGAAACTTTTCTCAAAAAATTCATGATTAAAAGGGCACCCCTACCCCTCCTTATATAGGCCAAGGAGGGGTGACACCCCCCCTCCACTTCCGGGGTGGGACTAATCCCAAGGGAGGGGGTGTGGCGCACCAAATAAGGGGGGTGGCCCCCCTCATGGCGCCATGGCCCATGGGGGAGGACTCCCTCTCCCCCTAATGGGCCCTATGAGGCCCATATGCCTTTTAATTCATTTTTAATTATATTTAAATACATTTTAATATTTAATTCAGATAATTAAATAATAAAACATATATTAAACATTATTAAATATATTTTGAACCTTTCAAAATACCCAGAACAACTTCCGGCCTTCATCGGAACAATTCCGGCATCACCGGAACAATTCCGGTGTTCTCTCCAATTTCTCCGGTGATCCCGAATCAATCCTTACTGCGTCGAGTACCCTTAAGTGTAACACCCTACGGTCCGGGAAACAATAGACATGATCGAGACAATTCTCATTGATCAATGACTAATCAATTGGACCTGGTTACAATCCTTGATATCCCCTGCGCTTCCATCGAATGAACTTCAATCGCTGTTGGATCCGTTAACCGTGTGCCTGTTCCCTTTGTCCCGTGGTACTTTGCTTGTCCGAGGTTTGATCATCGGTATCCACTATACCTAGTTCGTCCTCGTTCTCAACAAACAAGTTTACTCGTTCCCGTGATATTACAACTCCGTGACCTAGTCACACGTTTGCAAACTTTATGATGCAATATCACCGAGTGGGCCCAGAGTACCTATCCGTCACACGGATGGACAAATCCCGCTTTGATCTATTTGCATACTCATTAACCATCTATTTCGTAATACCCAAAGTGCACCGTTATAGCCAGCATATCTCAGTCAGGCGGTGGGATACAAATCAAAGCATCCTAATAGATCGTAATTACGTATGATCATTACGGTCAAAGGATCTGGTCACTACGTTATAGTTATCGCAATGTCGAACTATGTGACTTGATCACATCGCAACACTTCTGGTGGGTGTATGTCCATCATATCATTATCCAATGATACGACTCCATTGTCAACAGACGCCATTGTCTCATGATCAGGAAACCTTGATCATCAATCGCCCAATGGACTAGTATACTAGGGTTAACTAGGGACCTGGTTGTTTGTATACCACACCTGTATTAATGTTTCCGCTTAATACAGTTCTAGCATGGTATCAAACGTATTATGAAGTAATGGAATATGCTCGATAAAACATATTTTATTTGCCTCTAGGGCACATTCCCAACACTTACCCTAGTTGGGGTTCTGACAACTCGCCCCCACTCAAAAGAATCTCGTCCCGAGATTCAGAAGTCGTCGGGAGGAAGGTGGGGTACTCGGCACGTAGGCGGTCTTCTCTTTCCCATGTTGCTTCTTTTTCGGAGTGATGTGACCATTGAACTTTGAGGAATTTGATCTTCTGACGACGAGTGACACGTTCTGCGGAATCAAGAATACGAACGGGGTACTCTCGATAAGAAAGGTCATTTTGGAGATCAAGCGTTTCATGGTCGACTTCGCGGATGGGGTCCTTGAAGCAACGCTCGAGTTGTGACACATGGAATACATCATGTACTCGGGAAAGGTGAGGAGGTAGTTCAAGTTGGTAGGCAACTTCTCCACGTTTAGCTAGAATGCGGAAAGGTCCGATGTAACGTGGGGCCAACTTGCCTTTGATACCGAATCTTTGGGTTCCCTTCAGAGGAGTAACCCGAAGCTAAGCCTTCTCATCCAGATTGTAGCTCTCCTTTCTATGATGACGATCATAGTAGCTTTTCTGACGAGATTGAGCGGCTTTGAAACGATCACGAACAATGCGAACTTGCTCTTCTGCTTCCTTGATCAAATCCGGTCCAAAGAGTTGTCTTTCACCGGTTTCTGACCAGTTAAGGGGTGTTCGACATCGTCGTCCATAGAGGAGTTCAAAAGGAGCCATGTTCAGACTAGATGGATAGCTATTTTTATAAGCAAATTCGGCGAATGGAAGAGACTTCTCCCAATTCTTTCCGAAAGAGATAACACAAGCTCTGAGCATGTCTTCCAAGATTTGATTAACCCTTTCAACTTGACCGCTAGACTGAGGATGGAAAGCTGTACTAAAGGATAGATGAGTTCCCATAGCATTCTGAAAGCTTCCCTAGAATCTAGAGGTGAAAAGGCTACCACGATCAGAATTGATCACCAAAGGAATACCGTGAAGAGACACAATCCTAGAGATATACAAGTCCGCTAACTGGCTTGCAGTTATGGACTCGCGAACTGGAAGGAAGTGAGCAACTTTGGAAAGTCTATCAATGACCACGAAGATGGCATCATTTCCTTTCTGGGTTTTTGGAAAGCCGGTGATGAAGTCCATACCGACTTTGTCCCATTTCCACTCTGGAATAGGCAAAGATTGAAGTGTGCCAGCAGGTCTTTGGTGTTCTGCCTTAATGCGACGACAAACATCACATTCAGCAACAAATCGAGCAATGTCTCTCTTCATCCGGGTCCACCAAAATCTCTGGCGTAGATCTCGGTACATTTTTGTGCTACCGGGATGAATTGAGAGGGGTGTGTCATGGGCTTCTTTGAGGATGAGTTGCCTTAGATCCCTATTCTTAGGTACTACCAAACGATTTTCAAAGAATACCGTTCCTTTACTATCTGTGGAGAAACATTTAGCAACTCCGCTAGCAATGTTCTCCTTGATCCGGCGAACACCTCGTGCACGCCTTTGGGCAACTCTGATCTGATCCTCAAGGGTTGGTTTCGCCACCAAGTTGAAAAGAGATCCATGAGGAACCATCTCAAGATTGAGTTTGCAAAATTCCTCATGAAGAAGAGGTTGATACTGTTGTAACATGAGGTTGTTACAATACGACTTACGACTTAGTGCATCAGCCATGACATTGGCCTTGCCTGGGGTGTAAGAAATTCCTAAGTCATAATCTTTTATCAACTCTATCCAGCGTCTTTGCCTGAGATTAAGATCTGGCTGGGTGAAAATATATTTGAGGCTTTGGTGGTCGGAATAAATCTCACAGCGATTACCAAGGAGGTAATGTCGCCAAGTCTTCAGGGCATGAACTACGGCAGCGAGTTCAAGATCATGGGTAGGATAGTTTTCTTCATGTGGCCGCAATTGGCGTGAAGCATAAGCTACCACATGTCGATCTTGCATAAGTATGCATCCTAACCCTTGCCGTGAAGCATCACAATAGATCTCGAAATCCCTTTTGGTGTCTGGAGGTGCAAGTACGGGTGCAGAAGTCAATCTTCTTTTTAGCTCTTGAAAGCTTTCCTCGCACTTGGGGGTCCATTGGAATTTCTTATCTTTCTTGAGGAGTTCAGTAAGAGGCTTTGCAACTTTAGAAAAGTTCTCGACGAAGCGGCGGAAATAGCTAGCCAGGCCAAGAAAACTCCTAACTTGCTTAACCGATTCAGGTGGAGTCCAGTCAAGGACGGCCTGAACTCTCTCGGGATTGACTGCAACACCTTTCGCAGAAATCACGTGGCCTAAGTAGGTCACTTCTGGTAGCCAAAATTCACACTTGGAGAATTTAGCATACAGGCGGTGCTCTCTAAGTTTCATCAATACCAGCCTAAGGTGTTCTGCGTGCTCTTCTTCGTTCTTCGAGTAGATGAGAATGTCATCAAGATAAACCACAACAAATTTATCTAAGTACTCCATGAAGATCGAATTCATTAAGCGCGAGAATGTGGCGGGGGCATTGGTTAAACCAAAGGACATGACGGTATACTCGTAAAGACCATAACGAGTAGTGAAAGCCGTTTTGGGAATGTCCTCATTTCGGATTTTGATTTGATGATAGCCTAATCTCAAATCCATCTTGGAGAAGACAGAGGATCCTGCAAGTTGATCATAAAGATCATTGATCCTGTGCAGTGGGTACTTGTTCTTTATCGTCGCTAGATTTAGCGGGCGATAGTCTACGCACATCCTTTCTGTTCCATCTTTCTTCGTTACGAACAGAACGGGGCAACCCCATGGCGATGAGCTAGGGCGGATGAAGCCTTTTGCCAACGAAGCATCAAGTTGGGGTTTTAGCTCAGCTAACTCATGTGGGGCCATTCTATATGGACGTCTGGAGATTGGGGCTGTGCCTGGTATAAGATCCACTATGAATTCTACACACCTGTCGGGTGGCATTCCCGGCAGTTCTTCAGGAAAGACATCCGGGAAGTCACGAACCACCGGAACATCTTCAAGGTCTGGAAGTGGAAGCATATTCAAAGTCTGCACCTGGATTCTAGAGCTGGGTGATGTGTAGTCAATGGTCTGGCCTGAAGGATGGTTGAGTTTGACTGATTTGGCTTTACAATCAAGGAAAGCATTCTGCCTTGATAACCTATCCATTCCTAGGATGACATCGATGTCCGAAGATTTGAGGGCTATAAGAGAAGCAAGGAATACTAAACCCTCAATTGCAATTTGATTTCCATGGCTTACTCTATTAGTTTTCCACTTTGAACCAGGAGTTTGAATGATCATTGGAGAAAACATTTCTTCAAAAGAAAATCCATGACGAAGTGCATAACTCTCCGACATGAATGAATGAGAAGCTCCTGGGTCGAAAAGAACGGAGGCGGGGACATGATTGACTGGGAGTGTACCAAGAATGACGTCAGAAGCATCAGTGGTTTCCTCAACTGAGATTTGGTTCACACAACCACTACTAGTGGATGAAGGCTTTGCTGGAAAAGCTTTGGTGGTTGGTTTCTTTGTAGGCTTAGGTCGAGAATAACATGGTGCCATCAAGACCTGAGGGCATTGACGATAGTAATGGCCTGGAAGACCACACTTAAAGCATACCCTGTCTGAAATGTTGGGATTGGGATTACTTGGCTGCACACCATCATTCCGGGGTGGAATAATGTGTTGGGGTGGATGGCATATATTTGGTGATGGCCTCTGGAGAAGGTTTTGAGGTATGGCTTTGGTTGGAATCCAAATTCGGCGTTTTTGAGGGGCTGAACTTGAAGAAGGAGCAAGCTCAAGAGCATGCTTACGAGACTCCTCGAAAATTTCATTGCCATGCTCAGCTCTGAAGGATCTGTTGACTAAATCCTCAAAGGTGGCAAATTCGATGAGGTTGAGATCATGTCGAAGGATGGGGCTAAGTCCCTTACGGAACCTTGCCTGCTTTCTGGCATCGGTGGTGATCTCATCTTGGGCATACCGAGCAAGACGGTTGAACTCTATCACATACTCGTGCATGGACATGTTTCCTTGAGTGAGATTGCAGAACTCTTCCTTCTTGCGCTCCATCAACTCATCCAGAATGTGGTACCCTCGAAAGGCAACACAGAACTCCTGCCAAGTCACTACGTGACTATCTGGCTGCATAGCAACATAGTTCTCCCACCATTGAAGAGCAGCACCTTCCAAGAAGTATACCGCGAAAACAACTCGATCATTGGGAGCAACATGTGCAATATTAAGCTTACACTCGATGGAACGGAGCCAATCATCAGTTTCAAGGGGCTCAGAAGAACATCGGAATACCGGTGGCTTGAGGAGGATGAAGTCCTGAATGCTCACAACCACATTGCAAGGTCGTGAGGTATTCTGCTCGATGAGCTCCAGAAGGCGGGTTTGATCACGTTGATTCTTCTCAGCTTCCATCATGATTTCCGCCGCAGAAGGCGATGGTGGAGGTGCATCATCATTTCGATTCCGAACACGGTCTCGATTCCGACGAACAGCACTACGAGTTCCACCTGACATCCTGTGTGATAAAAATCAACAATCAGAACAGGTTGAATGATGGATTCAAGGATAGCAAGACATGGTGAAGGTAGAAAAGATTATAATGCGAAGGTAATGATCCACAGAAACTCGGAATAAATCCGGCAACATAACGGCTACACCGGGATGGAAAACAAGACAACCTCGAGGAGATTGGACAGAACTTCCTCAAGGAACTCAAAACACGGAGACTCTGGACGACCACAAAAATCCTACGGCTAAAAGGAAGCACTCAACGAGATGTTCTAGTCAGACATAGATGAGCCTAGTCCTATCATCCCGTAGAAAAGATAAGGGTGACTCAGAACTCAGATCGATGAGGATAAGGAGAAAAAGAAGTCTTACGTTGTTCCCTTCTACCCAGAGTAACTATATAACTATAGAATGCTAGACTCGACTTCGACCAAGGGTTTGATAAGCCTACAGACAGTCCTGCTCTGATACCAAGTCTGTCGGGACCCGGGGTTAGCATATGTAATTCCAGTCATGATACAATCACATAGAGAGCCGAGAACCGTACCCACTTGTCTAAGCAGACAAGGCCAAGCACAGAACGTTCTCGGTAAGCATCGAACGTGAGGGGCATCCCATTCAGGCCGGATGATCAACTGAGATGGGTCCTCAACGTCCGCTCACAAGTCTAAATGCTTATGGGTGGTGAATCCCATACTCATAGACAAGTCGCCTCAACCATGTTATCGATTGGATCCTAACTCTTACATCAACTTACTCCAGCCCGATCACTTAGTCGGGGTCTAGGGCGGGCTCGATCATACAACAAAGTGTGCACGTGACAGAGTCACGAGCAATCGCATCGCGATGCCCCAAGCTGCGCACATCTAAGGGCCACTTGGTGTATAAAAGACCGCCAGCCAGATCACAACTAAGGTCTCGAAAACCCATACTAAGACATGCATGTTATAAACATACACGCAGCACACATGCCTAGTATGAACAGCAGGTATCATCACATAACTCTACAAAGTACTCTTTATAGATATACATATAGATCATACAAAGATCACATGTCTGTGATCAACATTACATCATACAACGGAAGCAAATTAGGTCTGAGTACAGACAAGTTTAACAAATGGCTTAGAGAAGCCTTGTAAACAAACATGCCCTTCCACGAGGGACCAGACTGCTGTCTGGGACTATGCTAACTTAGCCAACGTCGAGCTTCACGAAGGTGACTCCATCGGGGTCCGGTTCTTATCTAAAACATAGAATAAGCAAACGTGAGTACAAAGTCGTACTCAGCAAGACTTACATCAGATCTAAACTACTCATGCTCAAGTATCAATGTAAAGGGAGGTGGGGTTCAACATGCAGAAGTGCCAGTTTTGACTTGGTTAAATCCTGAACTACGAGTACCAGACTTGAGGTAAGAAGCGTACACGAGTCCACTACATCTCCAACCAATACACCACTATGGTTACTTCCTCGACTTCCCCACGAGGAGGCACACCATAGCACTCACACTTATCTTGGTGTATTTTAGAAGTATCCAGTTTAAGTTGTCTAATAATCAGGTACAGGTTCCAAGTAGTCCTTAACCGCGGACGCGGCTATTCGAATAGTTTTGTTAACCTTGCAAGGGTGTAAACTACACACACATGACCAACGGTTACCGCCAGGTCTCGCCACCATTCAAGAGGTGACAACGAGGATGTTCACCACGACACTTCGCTCACAACCGGTCTATTCCAGGAGTCGACTATCTGAGTTTGCCTCCGCTCGAGAGCCTGGCCGGATCAACGAAACGGACTCAAACAATGTAGGTGACCGAGACGCCACCTCTGGCAGATGGTTTTCCTGCCTCACAGGTGCACCCACATGTCTATATGATGCAACCAGTTCCCTCGTTCTTTTTCTATGCACATGTCAAATGGAAAGCCCGAACTAATGTGACTCCTGGACGTCGACACGGATCAAGGTACTAGGCCGAGAGGGGTCAGTGAGCCCAATGTGTGGTTGTACTCTTTGTCTTGGATTACCATACAAGAACTCGATGCCTAAGGCAGTGTTCAACGAGACAACCCACTGTGTACTCCTACACAGCCTCTCATCGTTCACCTTGTATTAGGGTGGATTCACCGACACAGTTTCACTTTCATCAACACCATGTTCACCATCATCCCGACTCACATCAAAAGCAACCTCATGTAACACTAAGCATGCAATAAGCTGTAACAGTTGCAGGGGCTTCATGATATCAATCAACTCCTATGTCAGCTAGGATTGTGGTTTGCTTACTACTGTGACAAGATGATAGGTCATGCATCGGATATGGGTTCAACTATGCGGTAGAATCGATACAAAGTGATCTCCTAAACATGCATAAGAGAGACTGAGAGGGAATTGGGATTTTATAGACATGATCAATGGGGTTTGCTTGCCTTGCTGACGAGGTTCGACAACGGTGTCTTCAACGAAGGGGGTGGCCTCCGTTTCCGGTTGTACGTCTATCGAGCAAACAATCAAACAAGGTATAAATTTAATTGCAATGCATCAAACACATGATCAATATTGAAATGGTGATGTGCTTGGTCACAATGTGGTTACAATTCTATTTAAAAGAAGTCATATGCAAAGTCATTTGCAAATGTGCTTCAAATTTGAATTTGAATTAGAGCCATATGGGTGTTTTGCACTGTTCACCCAATTTTAATTGGTCAAACATGAAAACAGAGCCCATATTCATAATCCTTGGATTTGTTTGATATTTTTAGACATATTATTTGCTATATTTGGAGTTCATATGAATTAGTTATGAATTTCCAAAGTTTAAAGTAATTTTTGGAATTTTCTGGATTAATTTAGTTCATTTCTATTTTCTGGAAAAATCTTTACTGCGTCATGCTGACATCAGCATGACGTGGGGGTTGTCTGACCAGTGGGTCCCTGCTGTCAGCCTCAGGGGGGTTTAACCCGGTTTAAAATAGTCTAACAGAGTCATTAGGGGGGGGGCTGGCCCACCAGTCAGTGACACTGGAGGGGGGAATTAACTGGTCATTAGGGCTAATGGCCGGCGGCTAACCGGCGGCAGCCACGGGCACGGCGGAGTGGTCACCGGAGTGGGCTTACGGCCACGGGATGGCACGCTGAGGGCACCGGAGTGCTTCTCGTGCTCGCCCGGTTCATCCAGAGCCCACGGGGAGGCTCGGGGGTGGCCGGAGCCTCGCCGGCGTCGTGCTTAGCGGCGGCCGTGGCTCTGTGAGGACCAAGACGGCGAAAACATGCACGGGATGAAGCTGGCGTGCGTGTGTTGCGCTTCTGGGAGCTCCATGAGTGTCAAGGACAAGCCGGGGACGACAACAGCTCACTGGTTCGAGCTCCACGGTGGTCATGGTGGCTGACCTCATCGGCTCTCATGATGGATCACGGATGGGGTAGGGATTAGAGACATGGATAGGGGGGTTTTTCTCACCGTGAACCGGGGAGAAAGATGGTGCAGACGAGGGAGGCGTGGAGGTACAGGCGGCGGAGAATTCTTCGTCGAGATCCCGCGGTGGCCGGAGGCGAGATGTTGAGAATGGCCTCGTCGTTGGGGAAGATGGCTCGAATTGGAGGCACGGCTTGACGAAGACGACGGTGGGGGCTTCACTGGACACGACGGCTTGCCGGGAGGGGGCCATTGGCCACGGCTGCGTGGACGCGCGCTCCGGCGAGCTTCTCGGAACGCACGGCAATGGCGAGGAGGAGAGTGGGAGGAGGTCCAGAGAGAGGGGGAAAAGGATGGCGGCTTCCAGGGCGTCTCCACGGCGTGCAGAAGAGGCCAGGGGAGAGCCAGGCAGGCTGGTGGCGTGGCGTCAGCGGCCACCGCGTGCTCTCGGGGTGACACCGAGCTGCTTGGGAAGAAGACAACGCGGAGGTGGGCTGGGCCGCGCTAGGTGGGCTGGGGGGAAAGATTGGGCCGAATGGCCACGGGGTTCCCCTGTTCCTTTTCTCCTCTCTTTTCTTTTTCTGTAATTATGTTTTGCCTAGAAATAAATAGCTAGGCATTTTTGTTAAATGCCCAAACATGTTTATAAATCCTAGGTGACCAGTAGCAAGTCACTTGTAGAGTTTGAGCATTTTTGAAATTCAATATATTTTGAATTTCAATCCAAATAGGGTTATTTTAATTTCCAAAGCCACTGTTTGAATATTAGAAAATTCCATGTGCATGGGATTGATCCCAAACCACTTTTAAAATGATCAGCATCATTTATAGGAATTTTCCAAATGTTCAAAAGATTTTTGGAAAAATATTTTTATCTGGCCATTTATTTAAATTCTCAGGGCTTTTCTTTTCCCCATTTTTGATTTTCCTTTTGAATTTTTCATGATGAAAAGGGACAAGCAAACCCTAGCACTTACCCTAGTTGGGGTTCTGACAGTAAGAAGATACCTTGGAGGACTTGGCCATGAAGCAAAAGGCAGGAGTTGTGTCTTCAGCTTCATCATCAACATGTGATAGACCAGATTCCTCAGTGCTGAAGATTGGCTTTGAGACAAGCGTCGTGGCAAGAGCTAGACCGGCCACACCCTCAGATTCTTCAGATTCTTCTTCCTCAGCATCAGGGTTGGAACCAGATTCTTCCGAGTCCAATTCTTTGCCGAGATATGCGCGAGCCTTACGGGAACTGCTGTTCCTGTATCCAGCAGAATTTGAGGATCTTGAGGATTTCTTCTTTGTCTTTTCATCAGAACTGTCATCTTTCCCTTTCTTCTTCTTCTTCTTCTTCTTCAGTCTAGCTTCCTTTTCCCATAAAGGACACTCAGCGATGTAATGCCCAGGTTTCTTGCACTTGTGGCAGACTCTCTTTCTTGCTTCGACAGAGTCATCATCTTTGCTTTTTCTTGAGGACGATCTTGAGGAATTTCTGAAGCGATTCTTATTCGTGAATCTCTGGAACTTTCTGGTGAGGAGAGCAAGTTCATGGCTGAGAGTTTCAGGATTATCAGTATCAGCCTCAGACTCTTCATCAGAGGACACTCTTCGTGCTCTAGCTTTTAGTGCGCAGACTTTAGGCGTGGTGCTGTATAAATCTCGTTTTTCAGAGAGCTTCAGTTCATGAGCATTGAGGCGCTCGAGAATGTCCGCTGGATCCAGAGTCTTGAATTTAGGCCTTTCTTGAATCATCAGCGATAGGAACTCAAATGAGTCATCCAGTGACCTCAGTAGTTTCTTCACAACTTCATGGTCTGTGATATCAGCGGCACCTAATGCTTGAAGTTCATTGGATATGTCAGTGAGTCTGTCAAAGGTTTGTTGCACGTGCTCATTGTCCAGCCTCTTGAACCTGTTGAAGAGACTGCGAAGTGTATCAACCCGTGAGTCTCGTTGAGCAGAGACTCCTTCATTGACTTTAGACAGTCTTGTCCATATCTTCTTTGCAGTATCCAGACCACTGATACGGTTGAACTAGGCCTTGTTGAGATGACCACCAATGATGCTTCGAGCTTTTGCATCAAGCTGCCAGTTCTTCTTGAAAACTTCAGGAGCAGTCATCAAATTTGCTTCAGGAATGCCTTGATCAACAATATCAAACAGATCCTTGTCAATGGCTTCAAGATGCATCCTCATCTTGTTCTTCTAGTATGGATAGTCAGTCCCGTCGAAGATAGGGAAGTTTGAGGCAACACTCATTGTACCTGAGGTCGACATAACTAAAACTCCAGGTGGTTAAACCGAATCACACAGAACAAGGGAGTACCTTGCTCTGATACCAATTGAAAGTGCAATATATCGACCAGAGGGGGGGTGAATGGGAGATTTTCAGTCTCCCATAGGACTCCGGCAATGATAACTAGGTGTCAGCGACGCACCTGACGCGAACCTGCACACAACACAATTAACTTTGCTCCCAACAAAGTTCAGAGAGGTTGTCAATATCTCCGGTCTTGTTGTTTACAAAGGATCAAACACAAGGGATAATGATTATGATAACAACTGAAAGTAAAAGCTAGGAAATAAATGAGCGTGTAAACAATGATGAGAACATGGACCATGGTCCCGTGATGTTCACTAGTGATGTCTCTCCCCCAGAAGACGATAAAACTGCTATGCGAGGTAAAAAAATTACAGACGGTCAATTGACATGATTATAAACGCACCGCAATGCTAACTATGCTACAAAAGAAAGGAAGAGGCTCAAAAGCATGGGCAATACACCAAAATAAGTAGACCGAAATCCATCTGCATCTACTACTAATCATCCACCTTGAGATATCTATCCAGAACATCTCGCTGGTATTAAGTTGCGAGCCCCATCCAAAGTTTAAACCCAAAGCAACAGACAATTGCATTAAAAAGAACTTTGCATAAAGTAAACAATCCTTACCACCGCGGTTACAAGCACTGTAGTTTTCCCCCTTGTGGACACAACACATCCCCTAGACTCATGTTTCTGTCACTCAAGCGTGTCATCAGGGGGCATGTACCCACAATCGAGCATAACGTTCCCTCTTGGAGTTACTACCTACCACTTGGCCAAAGCAATAAACAACAACGGAGACCACGCAAGAATTACTTCGGAACAAAAATACAAAAGATAGGAACCAATTATATTACTCTATCACAATCTGAACATAATCTCATAATCCATCAGATCCCATCAAACTCAGCATAGCAAAAGAAGAAAGATTACATATGTGCCTCAATCATGTAGGGCCGCTCACGAGGTCTAAACCATGAAGAAGAAAGAGGGGAGGAGAACATCACATAACTACTGATCACGGACCCATGGTCCAAAGGAAACTACTCACGGCACATCCGGGAAGCATCCATGGTGGTGGAGAAGCTCCCGGAGGTCGATCCTCCCTCCAGCAGGGTGCCAGGAAGGGTCCTGACGGTGCTCCCGATCTTGGAAGCGCGGCGACGACGGAACAGAGGCGAGATCGCGAAAAAGGGTTCTGTCTCCGGAGGTTTTCCGTGACGGAGATTAAATAGGCGAAGGGGGGTAGCCAGGGGGCCCACTAGGAGTCCAGGCGACGCCCTGGCGCGGCCAGGCCCCTGGCTGCGCCAGGTGGCCGCCTGGGCACCTGGTGGTGGCCCCCTGGCCCTCCTTCGGGGCTTTGGAAGCTTCCGGTACGCTGATTTTTTATCTGATTTTTCCCGGATTTTTGGAGCACTTTTTATATGGGGAAAACTGAAATCGAAAAACAGCAGAAAACAGAAACTGGCACTAGGGTGCACTGAGTTAATAGGTTAGTCCAAATATGATCAAAGGTGTATGAAAGTGTATCTAGATCATAGCAATATCACACAAAACATGCATGGAGCGAGCATAAATTGTCGATACGGTTGGGACGTATCAACATCCCCAAGATTAATTCCTGCTCGTCCTCGAGTAGGTAAATGATAACAAGCATAATTTCTATGGTGACATGCTAGCAACCATATAAAAAATTTGAAAAGTAAAGAAATCAAGGTATGTGATTCAATTCAAGTCATAACATGGAAGAGTCTATATTAGCATTGAAACAAGCAACGAAAGAACATTAGGTGCAAGTGCTCTCGCTGTCCGTGTCTCGAATGTCTCCAAATGGTGTTTGCGTGCAAGAATAGGGATAGGGAATACGAGAAAGAGTATTTTTGTGTTGAGAACTCAATCTACTTAACTCTCATTTGTCCTCTTTGTGATCTTTTATTTTGTCCACTTTGGGATCTTTTCTCACTTTAGGGCAACACTCTAATTTACAAAAGGGTATATAAGATCTTTCACACTTTACAAGGTACTCAAATCATAAAGAAGATGTAGCTATCATGATGTATGCAATGTATGCCTCTGCCAGTGTAGCAGGAACATGTATGACATGAAGATCAAGTCATGAAGAGGTGGATGTTGCATGGCAATATATCTCGGAAAGGCTATGGAAATGCCTTGATAGGTAGGTATGGTGGCTGTTTTGAGGAAGGATATAAGGAGTTTTATGATGACAGAGCGTATCATGCCAAGGGTTTGGATGTACCGGCGAAGGTGGAAGCCAACTCTCGGAGTGAAAAGAAAGCAATGCATGACACGGGAGAGGCTAGCAAATATGAGGAGGTGGAAGTGTCAACTTTCAATACTTACATTAGTCCGAAGAACTCATGCACTTATTATCGGTAACTCTCAATCTAATAAGCAGGTTCATAAAGAGACAAGTACCCCGAGGAGGAGTGTATGGGGGTTTGGTTATCCTTGCACATCCTCGACTCATGGTACGTGAGTGTACTCTAATATTCGATCCCTCCAAAGATTAGCGATCCATCTAGTAGCTAGAGTTCTCAACTAGTTTTGTAGGTTTTGAAAATAAACACGGATTTCCCAAAATACGACACCTATCACTAATAGGCTAGAACTCTTGACACCAAAAGTTCAGACATTACTCACATCAATACCTCAAAACTATTGCAAGTTACTACTAAAATTAAATAGAAACCTCAATTACCTACTTTCAAGACAAGACACGACTCAGTGCAACAACCAACTCTCTTAACAAGATAAACATGAAAAATAAAGAGAGTTACAGCAACAAACTAAACAAAACCCAAGGCTCTTGCTAAAGAAAAACTAAAACTAAAAGTAAACATGGCAGTAGCTACAAAAAGATAAAGAACACACAACAGTAAAAAGATAGGCATGAAAAATCTTATGATGTGTTCTAGATTGGAGTGGAGCGTGTTTCTCTCCCACACAAAGTAAGACGGGGTCTAACTTGTTATGAACAGCAAGCAAGCTAAAGAAAACAAAAAATAAAACCTAAGAGCGAGACGCTCCAAGCATAGCACATAACGCATGAAGTGATAAAAATATAGTGAGACGAAGGACGAACTGATGATTGTTGATGGATAAGGGGATGCACGGGGGCATAACCTTGAATATTTATTGGGGATGCATGGGGGCATCCCCCAGCTTGAGCGCTTGACACTCCCGAATCTTCTTTCATCATCTTCCATCGCACACTTGAAAACTCCCTTCATACATAACTCATCATAAGCTGATTAGAGAGGCTAGTACCCTTAATAAAATAATTTTTCCCCACTTGATATAAAGATATTCTTGAATCTATTGTTTCTCAAGATTGCCAATAGGTTTTTTCAAAGAACAAGCAAGCTTAAGGTTTGCAAAAGTAAGGAGAGACAAAACGTGGCAGAATCTGTGAAAAACATAACAACAGGTAGTAGAGAATTTTTTTGGGGTACTTCTGCAACTCAAATCAAAAAACTCAGAACATACGAAAGTTCCGCGATAGTATAGAGCACACTGTGTAAACAATTCAGCTCAAAAAGATGAACTGGTGATTTGATCCGATTTTCCCCGTCACGCGGACCGAATCTGTTTTCTGGACAACATGTCACAACTTTCGCTTCCCTTGTCATATGAGGCTATAACTTGGAACAAATATTTAAAATAAAGATACAATGATGTTGCTACAGTAGTAACAATCATCAAGACCACTAAAAACAGAAGTAAAAACATCTTGGGTTGCCTCCCAACAAGCGCTTTCTTTTACGCCTTTAAGCTAGGCATAAGGCAAAATAATCAAGTTGTATCAATCGAACCATCATCAAGATCATCAAAAAGCTCTTCAATTGTACAACTAGTCTTAAGAGGTCTTTCAAATAAAGGCCTAAATAAGATACTTCTAGGGATGAAACCAAAAGGCGGAAAATCAATGGGAGTTTCATTTATAAATTTATCAAAGAGAGGTATTTCTCCCAGAGTTTTCACGGTCTCAACTTCCTTGGCAATGGGTGGATTATTTTTGGGTTGGGGAACCTTAGGGACATAATTGAACTTAGGTTCCTGACGAGGATCAGCCTCAACAAATCCCATGGTCAGGGACCCTGGGTTAGATCGTAGAGAAGGAACATGTTGGCGATACTCGTCGGCTAACAGGAGAAGCACTTCCTGCTCAATTGTATTATGCGAGGGGGCGATTACATCGGAAGTCTAGGCGAGTTCGCACAAGACCGGGGGTGTTGATTGTAGATTGGATGTACTGAGGCGTCCCCCCTCCCAGCCTTTATATACTAGGGGAGTCCGGGGAGTCCGTCTCAGATTACAGGGACGATTGCCTAATTCTAGCCTTGCCTTGAACGCCAAGTCTTGACTTCAATATTGGTCGTGGAATCCTTAAGTCGGTGCCTAAAGTAGACCAGCTGTGGGCCCGTTGAAACCTCCTGTGGGCCTCATGTCTTCGTATGCACCAGGTATCCTCATACGCAGGAGTCGTGGGGTCACCCCCTCGTCATTAGCCCCCGAGTGCCTGGGGGATTCGAAGAGTCGCGCAGGGACTCGAATTCATCCTCGTTTGCTTTCATATGCGCAGCGCGGCTGCGAGTCGCTGGCAGCTTTAGCCATGACAAATGTTTATTTTGAGGGATGCTAAGCTGAAAGGGCCCAAGGTAGTCGACTGGTCGAGCCTTGGTGAATTGCGCTAGTGGCAAATACCTCAGTAGCCCAATCAAGCCCATGTCCCTCGACACGAACTTGGGAACGACCGATGGCTAGCAAATTTCATGCCGCTGCAGGTCTTATAGGATCAACGCTGCCGGCCCCAGTAAACAACCTTAAAGCGTCCGTTATCAGCTCATATTTCTATCATGCGAGCACATGGAAAACATCAGGAGTGAAGTTGCGCCGTGGCATGTCCCGGCCTGGCCATCTGCGCAGCGGGGTCCTACCTACACGCTAAGCTTGCGTGGCATCTGGGTACAACAAGTCGCAGCCCAGGCATCATTTTTTATAGAGGCACGGAGCCTAGTTAGAGATGCACCCACTTGGAATAAACAATCAAGTGAGATTTTACTGGTCACTCGCGGAGCTTTTGCGAGCTTAAGCGAGGAATCAAGTAAGGCGGCACCCACTCGGAAAGTAGTTGAGTGCGCGTGTATATTGTATTGTCGAATATTAGTTTAGCCTTGCGAGTAGCCACTCGAATGTTTCGCTTCCTTCAAGGTGAGGGAGCACCCGAACTCTGTAGATGCGTCATTTTTGCTAGTGCGAGTGGTCACTCGAGTACATGTTTGCCTTCTGGGAGAGGGAGCGCCCGAACTCTGTAGATGTCATGATTTCTGTTGGTGCGATTTGTTACTCGAGCACACCTTTGTCTTCTGGGTGAGGGAGCACCTGAACTCTCGGTTTTGTGGATCTTGCTCTGTTTTTAATAAGGCTACTCCCGATGGGAGTAAAAGATTTTGGATCGGAAATCAGAGTATTTTTGCACCAGGAGACAGGTGGTTTTTTGTTTGTTCCAATTTCTTTTATCTTAATCTATCCTTCTTGGGATGTCGCGGTGATAAGCATTGTAATAATGCTCTTTTTGGTGACCGATGATGATGCTTGGTCTTCGATCCATCACGTCTCCTGGTCAGTCATAATGACGACTTGGACGACGTGCTGCTGCTGCCCGTTGGATTTCCAAGGCGTGTATGGGAAACACACGTGATTTGACGTGTCTTTTAAATAGTGCTAACCATGTCAAGGCATCTTGTCTTGGAATTCTTAACGCCCAGCGTGTTGGTCTTTGAGATAATGATTGCGTCGCCTGGGATTCTGCATGTTTTCCTAGTTTGCCCCTGGTTGTACTATAAATGCATCCTGTTGTTCACCTGCCTCGGCATCCATTCTTCTCTTGACCTTTCTCTTCTGCTTCTTCTTCATATGGCGCCCAAGCGTGGTGGTGGTGTTACTAGCCGAGGTCGTGGCTGCCGCGGCCGTGGTGTCCGCACACCTCGTTCTTCGCGCGGTGGACGTCGTGGTGCTATGTCGTCGCCTTCCTCTTCTTCCATGGAGGAAGGAATTTGGCGCTATGATTTCCTTTTGCGTGTTCTTAGCCGGACCGCTGCCCAGATTCCTCTTCCGTTCTCGTTTGCCTCCATTGCTTCTGAGCTTAATTTGAGGGGTCTCTGGCTCCATGTTCAAGGGTGTGCTCGATCTTCTTCTTGGGTGGAGCTGGAAGTTGATAATTCATCCCTGATTTTTCTTGGATCTGGCTGGAGGGCTTTCTCTCGTCGGTTGAATCTGCGTGATGGGGATAGCATTTGTTGTCGTTTTGATGGCGAAGATACTCTCACTTTTCATGCATTTGATGCTGGTGGCAATCGTCTGGATCCGCACTGGGAGGAGACAAGCAGCGACAGTTCTGGTGGGTCTAGAAATCCTTCACCTGCTTCTCCAGTGTCTTCATCTTCGGCTGACTCTTTGGCTGGTGGTGCTTGCTCTTCTAGTTCTAAGGAGGAGCTTGACGTTAAGCTACCCGTCAAGCGGGCGCATCATTAAGCAAGGCACCTTGTAGAACTGGAGGGCGGCGACTTGCTTCTTTGCGGGCTTGGTTTTTTACTTTGTCTGTGATGATGCTCGTTAAGTTGTGGGCCGAAAGTGCCAATTATCTTAGCATGAGCACACATGTAGAAGTCAAAGTTCTCTGGGATGATTTGCACTGTAGTTTTTTTTGGCGACCGCTCGAGTCCTTTTGTAAACCTTGGTCTATAGTGAAAAGCCTTTGTGCTGATATATGTAACTTTGAGGTCTTCGAGCCTTTGTAAAGAGAACTGTCCTTGAGTCCTTTGTAGTGAGGACTGTCCTTGAGTCCTTTGTAATGAGAATTGTCCTCGAGTCCTTTGTAATGAGAACTGTCCTCGAGTCTTTTAATGAGAATTGTCCTCGAGTCCTTTGTAATGAGAACTATCCTCGAGTCCTTTGTAATGATAATTGTCCTCGAGTCCTTTGTAATGAGAACTATTGGGTGCGCGGCAGCGCTCCCGATGGGAGTAGCCCACGATGCTACGTTCGATTTGTAGAGTCGGACGTAGACTATGAGCTTTTATTTGACCATCATGTCCTTTCTTGCGGCTCCTTGATTGCTCTAGATTTTTGTCGGGTGCGCGGCAGCGCTCCCGATGGGAGTAGCCCCCGAGTCTTTAGGTGATCACTTGTGATCAGGTGAAGAATGAAGAAATTTATTTGTTTGGTGCCTTTGCGTCCTTGTCCTTGGGTAGAGTGTGTGTTCGATCCCCCAGATTTTTAGGTGGTGTCGCGTAAGCGGAGATTACGTTTCTCGGGGGGAGTTTGTGCTTTGATCCCCTGAGTGCTTTAAGTAGCGTCGCGTGAGCGAAGATAGCGTCTCTCAGGGGGAGTTTTGTCCTCGAGCCCCCGAGTTCTTTAAGTAGCGTCGCATGAGCGAAGATAGCGTCTCTCGGAGGGAGTTTGTGCTCGAGCCCCCGAGTGCTTTAAGTAGCGTCGCGTGAGCGAAGATAGCGTCTCTCGGGGGGAGTTTTGTGATCGAGCCCCCGAGTGCTTTAAGTAGTGTCGCGCGAGCAACGATAGCGTCTCTCGGGGGGAGTTTGTGCTCGAGCCCCCGAGTGCTTTAAGTAGCATCACATGAACGAAGATAGCATCTCTCGGGGGGAGTTTGTGCTCGAGCCCCCAAGTGCTTTGAGTAGCGTCGTGTGAGTGAAGATAGGGTCTCTCGGGGGGAGTTTTGTGCTCGAGCTCCCGAGTGCTTTAAGTTGTATTATTTGGGCAACACCTTTTTATTGCTTCGGGTTTTTACAAGGGTTGCCGATCGGTGCTGCTACCGATACTGCCGATAGTGCCTATGGGTAAACTATGGGTAGAAAAGGCGTAAGATCTCCACGTTCCACGGATTTCCCACATCTTCGTCGGTCTTCGGGTTCTTCAGCCTGTATGCGCCTCCTCCTATAACCTCCGAGATTATTAAGGGTCATTCCAAATGCGGGGCGAGTTTGTGCACTTTTTCTTGTATTAGCCGCATGAAGAGATCTCCTTTGCGGAAAGTTCTGGTCTGCAGGCGACTGCTTTGGTACATGCGTAGTTTGTCCTGGTATCCTTCTGACCTTGCTATGGCTGTGTCCCTTGCTTCGTCCGTGGTGTCCTTATCACCCTTTAGTGCTTCTTCTGCCTCTTCTTCTTCGTATCCCGAGATTCGGGGAGCTCCAAAATTAGGTCATGCGACAGCATCGCCTCTGCCCCATATACCTTGAAAAAAGGTGTGTACTGGGTTGAGGCGTTCGGGGTGGTGCGCAAGCTCCACAACACTTCGGGGAGTTCTTCTATCCAGTTTCCTACAGCTAGTTCTAGTGGTGCGAGGATCCGCTTTTTTATTCCTCCGCACACTAAGCCGTTTGAATTTTCCACCTGGCCGTTAGATTGCGGGTGCGCGACTGACGCATAGTTGATTTTGATGCCCAACTCTTGGCAGAAGTTCTAAAATTCTGCTGCTGTGCAGTTTGTACCGTTGTCTGTGATGATATTGTGTGGTACGCCGAATCTGAAGATGATGGATTTGATGAAGTTAACTGCCGTGAGGGCTGTTTAGCTGGTGATTGGTACTGCCTCGATCCACTTGGTGAACTTGTCTACTACTAGTAGTAGGTGTGTTCGACCTCCTTTTGAGGATTTCTTGAGTGGACCCACCATGTCCAGTCCCCAAGTGGCGAACGGCCAGGATAACGGTATGGTTTTGAGTTCTAATGCTGGGGCGTGCGGCCTGCTGGCGAATTTTTGGCAGGCGATACAGCATCGTATGATATCTTCCGCATTTTGCATTGCGGTTGGTCAGTAGAACCCTGCTCGGAAAGCTTTGGCTACGAGTGCGCGACTGCTCACGTGATGCCCGCAAGTGCCTTCGTGGATCTCGAGCAGTAGGGCTTTTCCGTCTTCTTCCTCGATGCACTTTTGGAGGACTTGGGAGATGGTACGCTTGTAGAGCTGTCCGTTGATTATTGTGAACGCTTTAGATCGTCGGCTGATGCGTCGGGCTTCTGCAACGTCTTGTAGTAAGGTGCCTTCAATTAGGAATCAAAGGAACGGTATTGTCCAAGCTAGGTCTTCGGGTGCGGCTGGTTCTGCATCTTCGACTGCTTCGTTGCCTGCGTCATCTATTGGGTTTGCAGCTGCCACTTGTGCTGGTTCGCTTATTTCGTCGTCCTCTGCGGCTACTTCCGGTGCGAGTGGCTTGGTTTTGATTGACCTCTGGCTGATGCTTTAGAGGAAGACACCTAGAGGGATTGGTCCCCGAGTTGATCCGATGTTTGCGAGCTCGTCTGCTTCTGTGTTATTTGCTCTGGTGATGTAATTTAGTTCGCAACCGTCGAATCCTCCTTCCAGAGTGTTGTAGAGCTTCTGATAAGCCATCATGTTTTCTGCGACTTCTTCACAATCCCTCATTGTCTGCTGGACGACGAGGTTCGAGTCGCCGTAGATTGAGAGACGGGTGGCGCCGCAAGCTTTTGCCATGCGCATGCCATGGAGTAGTGCCTCGTATTCTGCTTCATTGTTTGAGGCATTGCTAAAGTTGATCTGGAGCACGTTTCTGAGTTTGGCTCCGTTGGGCGATATTAGTACGACGCCTGCTCCGGCTCCTTGCTGTCTTTTTGACCCATCGAAGAACATTGTCCAAGAGTTGGACAGGTCTGGAGGGCCGGGTGTTTGTACTTCTGTCCACTCGACCAGGAAGTCTGGGAGTACTCGAGTTTTGATCGCCGTTGGGTGTTTGAACTGTAGGTCGCGGGGGCTGAGCTTGATGTTCCATTCGGCATTCGGCCAGTTGCTCCGGGGTTGTTGAGGATGTCCGCGAGTGGTGCGCTGCTCACGATCGTGATGAGGTGCTCGTCGAAGTAATGTGTTACTTTCCTTGAAGTCATGACGATGGCGTATACTAGCTTCTGGTAGTGCGGGTACCGCTGCTGGGATTTTGTGAGGAGCATGCTTAGGTAGTATATTGGCCTTTGTATGCTCTAGATTTTGCCTTCTTCCATGCGCTCGACGACGAGCGCCGTGCTGACTACGCTGTTGCGTGCCGCTATATAGAGGTAGAGGGGTTCTTGCTCCTTGGGCACCACCATGATTGGTGGTGTCGAGAGTGTCTTCTTTAGGTCTGCTAATGCGTTGCGGGCTTCCTCGGTCCATTTGAATTTTTCTCCTTTCCTGAGTAGCTGGTAGAATGGTAGGGTCCTTTCTCCCAGCCTGCTGATGAAGCGGCTCAGTGCTGCGAGTCTTCCTTTCAGTTGCTGTACGCCCTTGATGGTAACTGGTTCTTGCATCTTGGCTATTTCTTGGACTTTTTCGGGGTTTTCTTCGACTCCTCGAGAGGAGACCATGTACCCGAGCAATTTTCCGGCTGGGACGCCGAACACGTACTTTTTTGGGTTGAGCTTGATTCTGTATTTGTTGAGAGCTGCGAAGGTTTCTCGGAGGTCATCGAGTAGCGTGCTTGTGCTTTAAGTTTTGATGACGAAGTCGTCGACGTAGACTTGGACGTTTCTGCCGATTTGGTCTCTCAAGCATGCTTGCATCATCCGTTGGTACGTGGCTCCGACATTTTTCCATCCGAAGGGCATTGTTTTGTAGCAGAATACGCCATAGGGGGTGATGAACGAGGTGTTTTCTTCGTCTTCTTCCTTCATCCTGATTTGGTTGTATCCTGAGTAGGCGTCAAGGAAGGATGGGAGATCACATCTTGCGGTGGAGTCAATTATCCGGTCTATCCTTTGCAAGGGAAAGTGGTCCTTCGGGCAGTGTTTGTTGACGGGCCCGTAGTCGACACACATCCGTAGTACGTCAGTGTCCTTTTTAGGTACCAAGACTGGGTTTGTGATCTAGGTGGCCTTATTCATCTCCCGGATGAATTGCGCATCGAGTAATCGGTTGATCTCTTCTCCAATGGCTCTGCGCTTGGGTTCTGAGAATCGGCGCAACGCCTGCTTTACTGGTTTGGTGCTCGGATGTATGTTCCGCGCGTGTTCTGCAAACTCTCGTGGTATTGCGGGCATGTCGGCCGGGCACCAAGAAAAATGTTTCCACTCATCACGGAGGAACACCATGAGGGAAGCTGCCTGTTCTTCTGGGAGGTGGGCGTAGATTCAGACCGTTTTGTCCGGGTCCGTTGGGTGAACTTGATGGATGACTGTGTCGCTGTCGATGCTGAATTTGCGATTGAATTCTTTCTATTCGCTTCTGCTTGCTAGTGGAAATATGCTACTGTCTGTTACCATGGCTATCTCTTCGTGCTGCTGCTGGGCTCCAAACGTGTCGGAAACTTCGTGAAAATCACGGTCGCACTGGTCTGATTTGATAAAAATCACATTGAACGTAATTACCCCTGAGGGTCCTAGCATCTTGAGCTTGAGGTATACATAATGCGGGACCGCCATAAATTGCACGAATGTGGGTCGCCCTAGTATGGCGTGGTATTGGGACTGCCAGTCGAGCACTTCGAACTCGAGGATTTTCCTTGTGAAGTTTCCCTTGTTGCCGAAGATGACATCGAGCTCGATTGTTCCGAGGGAGGCGGCTGCTTCGCCTGGAACTACGCCGTAGATTGTGACACCTGACTTCTTCCAAACTGATCGTGGAATCAGCATCTTGCGTAGGGTACTAGTGAACATTATGTTTAAGCTGCTGCCTCCATCCATGAAAACTCTGTCCATGTCGTAGCCTCCGATCCGGGCGTCGAGGACCAGTGGTGCATGCCCTGGTCTTGGAATTGCGAGTGGGTGGTCGCTTTGTGAGAAGGTGATGTTGGTCTCTGCGCCATACAGTTGGTAGATTTCTGCAGTTTTTAGGCCCTCGGCTGCTCGGGTCTGCAGGGTATGGGCGCCCTATTTTGTTTTTGAGGGTCTTCCTTCTTGGATCATGCATACTCGTCCATTATACATAGGGTACTGCTCTTCTGCGGTGCTGGTGACTGCGCGGTTCCTCGAGCCCGCTTGGCTTCGCGCTGCTTCTCTTCCTTGAGGCTGTTGGAGAATTTGGCGAACAGGCGGCAGTCTCTTAGGGTGTGACCCTCTCTAAGGCGCCCCCAGTCGTTTTCTAAACAATGGATTGTGCAGGGTCCATCTAGCTGTTCTTTGTCTATGAGCTTGCTAGAGCCGGTGTGCCTTCTTCTTCTTATGATTTGGAACGATTTCGAGTGATCTTCTAAACGAGAGTGGAATCTTGGGTCGAGCTCTATTCCATCGTTGATCGAGTGGTTTCGAATAAACTTGGCGAATTCATCTGGTCTCCGATCTGGGTCGTAGTACTCGCCGATCTGAGTTTCGGAGTCGCTGTCCTGCCCCGCGGCGGGTGTTCGGGTGGCGAAGGGTCTTCGAGTGGCTGGCAAGGCTTCTGTCACATGTCGTGACTCTTCGAGTGGGATCTCTGCGAAGAATTCTTGTACTTGTTCCGACGTCCTGGTTGGTTTCGCGGTCGTGGCTTGAGCTTGCCGTCTGGGTCGTCGAGTTCTTGTTCGTCGGTGACGACTTTGGTAGTCGCCAAAATATTGGACTTGGTCCAGCTGCGGGCCAAGTGATCTTGGTGGTGCGATGGAGAGGTTTGCGATGAATTTGACTCGAGTGGGTTGGATCTTGTTCGAGCCCTTGAGTTGTGACTTGCTGGAGATGGGACCTCCGAGATCGTGATTCCAACCTATGTAGTTCCCACCGACGGCGCCAATTGACGAGGATCAGCCTCGGCAAATCCCATGGTCAGGGACCCTGGGTTAGATCGTAGAGAAGGAACACGTTGGCGATACTCGTTGGCTAACAGGAGAAGCACTTCCTACTAATTGTATTATGCGAGGGGGCGATTACAACGGAAGTCTAGGCGAGTTCGCACAAGACCGGGGGTGTTGATTATAGATTGGATGTCCTGAGGCGTCCCCCTCCAAATCTTTATATACTAGGCTAGGTCTCGGGGAGTCCGTCTCAGATTACAAGGACGATTGCCTAATTCTAGCCTTGCCTTGAACGCCAAGTCTTGACTTCCATATTGGTCGCGGACGCCTTACGTCGGTGCCTAAAGTAGACCAGTCGTGGGCCCGTGGAAACCTCCGGTGGGCCTCATGTCTTCGTATGAACCAGGTATCCTCATACGCAGGAGTCGTGGAGTCACCCCCTCGTCAGTTCCTTTCTTGTCGGAGTTGCTACCTTTTTTGGTCTGATTGAGGAGAAAGTAGATCCTAGAGTATTAATGATTTCCTCAATCTTATCAATCCTAGAGGGATCCATATCATGGAATTTGATGGTCTCCAAAGTTTTAATAATTTTATGCATGGAGCTATCGAGTCTATTCAAATTCCCTTGAATCTTGAGATCCAACTCATTTATCCTAGTTATACTTGGTATTTCTAACTCTATCTTTTCAAGTTTCTTCATAATGTGAGCTAGAGTTATATTTTCGTGAATGCTAGCAATAGGGAGGTTTCCAACAAGATTTTCAATAACATTAAGAGACTCCCAAATTGGGGCTTCTAGGAAATTCCCATTGATAGCAGTATCTAATATGAACCTATTCCAAGGAGTAATCCCAACATAAAAATTTCTAAGCAGGATAGTAGTGGGTTGCTTCTTGGTGGCTCTTTTTTGAGAATCATTAATTCTATACCAAGAATCTTTTAAAATTTCACCACCTTTTTGTTTAAAGGTGAGAACCTCTGTCTCAACAAAGGCAAAAGGACCAGACATAATGACAGCTACTAGCAAGATAAATATATTTTTTGTGGTTTTTGATATAAGACACAAAGATGAAAACAGAATGGTAAACTAACAAGACAAAAAAGTAAAGGTAAAAGGTAGTGGGCAACTCCCATATCTTATCACTCGGAGTCCCCGGCAACGGTGCTAGAAATTTTCTTGATGGCGTGGAAGTGATAATGGCTTCTCGCCCTTCGTTGGTTATCCCAAGTGGAAGGTGAGATGTAGGATAGCAACAAATTTCCCCTATGTGGAGGATAGGGTGTGTCTCCAATAGGACTCCGGCAATGATAAGTAGGTGTTAGCGGCGCACCTAACGCGGACCTGCACACAACACAATTAACTTTGCTCCCAACGAAGTTCAGAGAGGTTGTCAATCTCTCCGGTCTTGTTGTTTACAAAGGATCAAACACAAGGGATAATGATAATGATAACAACTGAAAGTAAAAGCTAGAAAATAAATGAGCGTGTAAACAATGATGAGAACATGGACCAGGGTCCCATGATGTTCACTAGTGATGTATCTATACCAGAAGAAGATAAAACTGCTATGCGAGGTAAACAAATTACAGACGGGCAATTTACAGGATTATAAACGCACCGCAATGCTAACTATGCTACAAAAGAAAGGAAGAGGCTCAAAAGCATGTGCAGTACGCCAAAATAAGTAGACCGAAATCCATCTACATCTACTACTAATCATCCACCTTGAGATATCTATCCAGAACATCTCGCTGGTATTAAGTTGCGAGCCCCACCCAAAGTGTAAACCCAAAGCAACAGACAACTGCATTAGAAAGAACTTTGCGTAAAGTAAACAATCCTTGCAACCGCGGTTACAAGCACCGTTGTTTTCCCCCTTGTGGCCACAACACATCCCCTAGACTCATGTTTCTGTCACTCAAGCGTGTCATCAGGGGGCATGTACCCACAATCGAGCATAACGTTCCCTCTTGGAGTAACTACCTACCACTTGGCCAAAGCAATAAATAGTAACGAAGAACATGCAAGAATTACTTTGGAACAAAAATACAAAAGATAAGAACCAATTATATTACACTATCACAATCTGAACATAATCTCATAATCCATTAGATCCCATCAAACTTAGCATAGAAAAAGCAGAAAGATTACATATGTGCCTCGATAATGTAGGGCAGCTCACGAGCTCTAAACCATGAAGAACAAAGAGTGGAGGAGAACAATACATAGATACTGATCAAGGACCCATGGTCCAAAGGAAATTACTCACGGAAGATCCGGGAAGCATCCATGGTGGAGGAGAAGCTCCCGGAGGCCAATCCTCCCTCCGGCAGGGTGCCTGGAAGGGTCCTGATGATGATCCCGATCTTGGAAGCACGGCGGCGGCGGAACAGAGGCGAGATCGCGAAAAAGTGTTCTGTCTTCGGAGGTTTCCCGTGACGGAGATTAAATAGGCGCAGGGGGAAGCCAGGGGGCCCAGCAAGAGTCCAGGCGCCCCCCATCGCGGCCAGGCCCCTGACCGCGCCAGGTGGCCTCCTGGGCACCTTGTGGTGGCCCCTGGCCCTCCTTCAGAGCTCTGGAAGCTTCCGGTAAGCTAATTTTTTATCTGATTTTTCCTGGATTTTTGGAGCACTTTTTATATGGGGGAAAACTGAAATAGACAAACAGCAGAAAACCGAAACTGGTACTGGGTTGCACTGAGTTAATAGGTTAGTCCAAATATGATCAAAAGTGTATGAAAGTGTATCTAGATCATAGAAATATCAGACAAAACATGCATGGAGCGAGCAAAAATTATCGATACGTTTGGGACGTATCAGTGCTCGGGGAACGTATTGGCCGAGACGGACACGACCAGGACACGGCGACGAACAACAACTATACACAGGGAGGCTACGCGGGCACGGGGCTACGACGACGCGGGAAAGAAAGGGAAGGCGGAGGCGTCGAGGCTTACAATGGGGGTCGCGAGGTCATCGAACAAGGGATCAGGGGTGTGGCGGCCCGGAGCAGACGGGATCGACGAAGATGCGGAAGAAGAGGAACAAGACGACGCCGAGGAAGGAGGCCACACGCAAGGAAGGTGACGATGATCTGGGGCACGCCAGCCTCGGTGCTTCTGCTCGGGAGCTCGCATGGGGATGGGGAGGACGAAGGCGTCCACGGCGACGGCGATCGTGGCTCGCCCTCGGCGAACTTCTAGCCATGGACCCCCTGTCCATGGGGCTGCAGAGAGAAAAGGGGGAGAAGAGAGGGTGGCGGCGCGAGGTAAAAGGAGAGGAGAGGCTAGGGTTCTGGGGGCGAGAGGGGGCTAAAAAGAGGGAGGAAGGGGCACTACTAGGGAATACCCTTATGGTGGTGCCCTTTTTTTGGTGTTTAGTGGCGCATTAAGGATGCGCCACTAACTACAAGCCACTAATAAGGGCTTAGAGGTGGCGCATTCTGGATGCGCCACACCTAAGGTTCTTAGGGGTGGCGCATTCTGATATGCGCCACGCCTAAGGTTCCTTAGGTGTGGCGCATTGCCAGTGCGCTACTAAAGCCAGACAAAATGCGCCACTAAATGGGTTACAGAAAACAAAAAAAAAGAATTACAGAAGAATAAAAACATTACAGATATTTTTATTATATTACAGAAATGCAAAATACAATATTACAATGCGCCCAAAAATTATTGATACAAAAGAATTGCATTATAATTCTTATTGCAAAGATTTACAAAGGTTTAGAGGCCAACACGATTCACAAGATTACATCCATCACAATATTACAATGAGTCCAACAATTATTGAAAACAGAAAGCTACTTTCCTCATCATCTCTTGTTTGCTCTTCAACCTGCACAAAACAAAGATTTAGAGGTCACATCCATATGAATTCATAGCAAAGGACAACACGTGATGAAGGAAAAAGGAAGGGATGTCGGTCTGGGCCGAGGTTTTTGGGGATTGAGCTGGGATGAGAGAGGAATCGGCCCAATGGCCTCTGAAGTGCCTCTCTGCACTTATTCATTTATAAATATGAGAGCAGAGAAATGCTATAAAATAAATATAAATGGACGTCCAAATTTCATATAAAAATATGATTACTCATCCATAATATTTATAGAAAATGAAATGGGTCCAAAATATTTAAGTAATTCGAATGGCATTCGAATAAATTCAAATGCCATTTAAATTACAACCCCATTTTCTGGAGATGACAAAACCATGGGAATCGGCAGGGATCTTTATCATGGCAAACATGATTGAATACAAAAAGGCTAGACCAAAGGATCAAAGATGATCGTGAAATAAAAATGGCAAAGGTTAGCAAAGAAGAGAAGAAAGAATTAGACAAAATTATTTTAAGTAATCATAAAAATGCTCGGGCATTTTTCTGTCACGTGGATTATTGCAAAGAACAAATGTGAAATTATCATCCCCAATGGGAAAAATAAAAATGCAAAATTTTCTGGATTTTGTCAGTTTGGGCTGTTACAACTCGCCACCACCAACAGAGGATCTCGTCCCGAGATCCGGCATAACCCGGGGGGGGGGTGGGAAGGGACCGAGATGTTGCAAAAGGAAGATCGGATGAGAGGTGAAACTTCCCGACACCACCAACAAGGACTTTGCTCATCGTGAAAATCATGTTTGCTCCGTCAGGATCCAACCTGACTCGAGATGCCGATATCAGAGAAGTAGCTTCCATAGGTGCGGGAAACTAATCGATTGCAAGCTCGGATTCAATGAGAGGATATCAAAACAAAACTAATTCCACTCGAGAAAAGAAAATCGAAGTCTCTGGAATAAGATTAACTAGGTACTACTAGAAGGCATGAAAATGAGAATCTGAATCGAAACAATACCATACCAGCATTTCTACAATAACATCACTCAGGAAGGTGTGAAAACCTGGACAATGAGACGGGATAGAGGAGGATCCACACACCACTACTAGGAAACAGCTTATAGGTAGAGTCTTAACAGTAGTGCCCCAAAAAAGGGGCGCTACTGCTAATTAGCAGTTGAGCCCAACACAAGAGGGGCGCTACTAGTAGGCCATTAGAAGTAGCGCCTGTATAAAAGGGGCGCTACTGCTACTTAACAGTAGCGCCCTAAAAAAGGGGCGCTACTGCTAATCTGATAGTAGTAGCGTGCGGTGTAAACCCACGCTGCTACTAAGTGGTCTTCACGGTGCCCTCGGTGACATACCATACTAGTAGCACCTGTACAAGAGGGGCGCTACTGCTAAGTTGATAGCAGTAGCGCCTGTACAAGAGGGGCGCTACTATTAAGTGGTCTTCACTGGCCACAAACACACAAAAATACACCCTGCGTGGACCGCCTTTTCAGTTTTAGAAAAAGTAAAAGAAAATGATGGAAATTTCAAAAAAACAAAAGAAAATGAGATTCCCATGTGATATGTGATCTAGTTGTTAGGGAAATTGAAAAATATGAATTTCGACTTTTTTTGCAAAATCTCTCTAGAATTTGTAATATGGGCATAACTTTTGCATACGAACTCGGATGAAAAAGTTTTTTACATGAAAAATCATCTACTCGAAAAGTTATACCCAAATTCATCTCGGGGGGGGGGGGGAAACCTTGTTGAACATTTTTAGAATCCTCAAAAACCTAACAGAAAAAAAAGTTATGATGCTTTTAAGATCTGAAGGCCAAAATATTCGAAAAAATTAGGTGGAGGCTTAACAGTAGCGCCTGTACAAGAGGGGCGCTACTTCTACTTAACAGTAGCGCCTGTACAAGAGGGGCGCTACTGATAGGTCTGATGTGGCAGTTTCCTATTGGTCTAGCCCTCCTCTCGCGGATCAGTGACATGGCAGGGGCAAAAAAAAACCACCACGCATTTTCTCCTCCTCTCCTCCACTCCATCCCCTCCTCTCATGCGACCTCCACTTACTCCTCACAGTGCTCCTCCTCCGGCGACCTCCTCCACTCCATCTCCTCTCCGGCGACCTCCTCCTCGGTGCTCCTACGGCGACCTCCTCCTCATGGTGCTCCTCCTCGACCTCCTCCTCCTCATGGCGCTTCTACTCCGGCGACCTCCTTTGACGACCTCCTCCTCACGGTGCTGCTCCTCCGGGTGACCTCCTCCTCACCGCCCCATCGCGCGCAACCTCGCCGCCCTGCAGAGCCGCCGTCGTCCCCACCCTGCCCCGCGGCCACCGGCACGACTGCTGGAGCGTGGGCACCGACGAGTTTTTTTTGTTTTTTTAAATTAATAGTAGTAGCGCGCGAATAAAGAGGGAGCTGCTGCTATTTACCAGTAGCGCGCACTACACCACATGCAGGATCTAAAGGCACCCTAACTGCCGGGAAAAGCCACTATAGACGACAATTGGACTGCCGGCAACCGTTCTTTGCCGGCAGGCCGGCCTTTCCGGAATACCCCTGTCGGGAAAAGTCTTTCCCGGCAGGCAAATCTTCCCCGGCAGTTCTATTGCCTTGTTTTCCCTATCATTCCCGGCAGGCCAATTTTGTGCCCGGCGGGCCACCGGCCTGCCTGGATAACCTATGCCGGCAGTTGTATTGCCGTGGAGGGCTGACTTTTTACGGCAGTTGAATTGCCGTCGAGGGTTGTAACTAGCTAAACCACCCCTTCACCACATATACAACATGTCGTATCTCATTTCAAAGTTCAACATTCAATCAAACTTGCACAAATAAGATAGCATCACACATATAGAAGTGAATAGGATCAGAAATACTTGCACAAAATCATATTTGGTAATATATATAAGAAGTTCATCCACAAAGTCATAAGATGGCTTCATCAAGTGCACAAGTATATTACCCACACCCAACAACAAGTAACTCCAAGCGTTGGCGCCCATCGCCCAGCACCCAGCGCGCGTTGCCTAGCTCCGTGTCTCCTCTTCCAGCCCGCATCGTCACCATCGCTATCTCCCAATGCCTCCTCGCCCAGGAAGTTTTCAACCAGGTGCCTCCTCGACAAGCTAACCCTTGACCAGACGCCTAGCAGCGAGGCGATCAACGCCTCCTCGACTAGCAAAGCACCTGCTGCTCGACGCGCTCCTCCTTGGCTAGAACCTCCAGGCTGCAAAATTATAGCACTCAATTTTCTTCCTCCTTTAGATATTAATAAATTATAGATCCAAAAATTTATATATGTCCTCGTGCTAATATATGTTGATGAGTTGGTACATCATGTTACAATCAAAGCACTCAAAACAATTCTGCAATTTATAATTAAATATTGAAAACAACAGCGCACACGCAGAGATGAGATGCACGAGTTCAGAGTTCAGAGCAAACTTTAGATTTGGCCTTCACATGAATAACCGGAAACAATAGTTACACTCTTATAAATGTGAAAATCTGTATAAAAACATCACCCAAGCTAACCACAACAAGAATTCAGTTTTTTAACCGAGTAGAATCTATATATGCAATGTGCCACCAAAACCAGTGCATACAAATGCACATTATTTTTATATATAATGTATATATGTAAAGGGTCTTAGACAATTTCTGGTACTGAACAGAGGGTCTTAGATACGCAACGCCCAGGTGTTCAACAACACCAGCAGTATTATTATACAAATTTGATATAGCTCTGATTTTATAGCTAAATGGATTTTAACAAATTACATATTCAGTAAACTCACGGTATCCACAAGCAGAGCAACATATCTACTGATTGAGGACGCATACCATGAGAATGTGGATTGCAGAACCATAATCGGTTGGTTGTGAATGCCATCTTCAGTCCTTAACAATAACTGTAGTCCATCCCCAATTTCAGTTGTTGTTTCCTTAAGCTGCAACCAAGAACACAGAGTAAAAAATGTGAACACTGCATATAAACAAGTTCATATGTACTTGGACACTTGTCATAGATAAAAACTGGATATTCATTTGTGTTGATGTTAGCAATAAAAAAAGTGTATGCAGATTGCGGGCAAAAAGGTGTATGCAGATTGCGGGCCAAAAGGTGTCGAGGTGGCGAACAACAAGAAGACTACATTTTCTTTTTCCCTCCATGAGATGAGCCCCAATCAATCTAGAATAACTTGCTGAACCGCCGCACCGGCGCATTACAGTGAGCAACTAAGCATACAGGAGAAGCAAGCAGAGAGGAGGCTACCTTATACACAAGAGGACTCCTTGGTGAGCACCTAGGTGGATGGGGGGGGGGGGGGGGGGGGGGGGTCCTTGACCCTGAGAAGCTTCTCCTTGGTTCCCTTCACCAGAACTGAGCATCCTATTTGCAAAAAAATGAAATTTTAACGAAAGACATAACACTTGGACGCTCAATCACATTAATGGATCCTTACAAAAAATAAAGAGAATGATATACAGTTATAATATGTCCTTACATGCAGACATGATCTACCAATGTGCTAGTATGCCTACTTGCCTACCAGATTTAAATAGAACTATTATAACAGTAGCCACAATTATACCAGATTTAAATAGAACTATTATAACTATTTGGCAGTGTTCATCAATGAAGACAATAAAGCAAGGAGGTACTGCTCACCACTAAAGCAAAGATCAGGAACACCAAGATTTTCTCATCTTGGGCATGGATAGCTAGCTCTGTATAAAATCAAATCAATCAGCATAGTTAACAATGGATTTGTCGTTGTTAATGAGTTCAAGCTATAAACTTGAGAAAACAGAGAAGTCATGAATACAACTACCTATTGTACAAGCACAATCCGAACAAACTACCTCAAGTTTCATCAATAGGATACAGTCCGAACAAACTACCTCACGGACGATCTCCCTCACGGTGCCCCTACAAAAGTCCAATTAGAGCCAGAAAAGATTTGCACAGGACAAACATGGAGAGCCAGCCGAAATGGCACAAGTTACATACCAATTAGCCACCTACACAATCCAGATAGGGATGAACCAGGAGCATCCAGCAGGCAAGAAGTTGCTGCATGGCCACATGCACATGCCCAACTGGCTAGGAGAAGTACCAGCTTACAAATACAAACAACCATCCCCAAAGAACACCATCTCAACACTTGTTGCAAAAGCAACAAAGATTGGAGAAGGACCAAACCAAAACCTGTGAGTTAAACTATGAAGCATCTAGGAGGAGCAGGCTAATTCCACAAGAAGCAGGCTACCAGATCCACAAGACCAAGCTACTCAACACACCAAGGTAGAATTTGGAGGGGAATTGTCCTCAGCTATTCTAGAGTTGCTAGAACCTTTTGCAGCATAGGATCAATGGTGTTACAGCAGCCACTGCATCCATTCAAATCCAAAGAGGGGCCTCAGACCAGCATCATAGGCTAGGCCAAGCTCAAGGAGTAGTATCTATTCATACCAATTTCGTGAGCCCAGCTAAAATCTAGTGTAGCATCTGTTCTTATATAAAAAATAACAGCAGGGGCAGCACAACATTTTTTCTTATCAGATTTTATAACCAGGACAGCCAGGACATGATCTGTCCCAAAGCGATAGATCAACATCTCAGTGATCAACCAAAATATACACTGCCAGGGCATTACAATGGCCTGATGCATGCACCCATGCATATAAAAGAGCCCACAACAATCATAGTTCATACCCTAGCAAAAGATAGTGTAATTTTGCAAAGATCACAAATTGAGAGACCACAACCATATGAATTCATAGAAAAATAACCATAGGCCGCCATTCAATTGAACTGCACAAGGAAAAATCCCCATGAAAACTGCACAGGAACCTTAGCCACGACACAGGTCAGAGCAAGGGGAAGGAAGCAGAGCTCACCAGCGCGGGGTTGTAGCCGATGCCGGACTCAACAGCGCTGGGGTTGCGCTGCCACGCCTTCCCGCCGGCGAGGAACCACCCGAGAGGAAGGAGAGCAAGACAACGGCACCGCACGACGACATGGGCGACGGGGTTGCGCCACCGCGCCGTCCCGCCGATGCCACGGCCACCAGTAGCGGCACGGTGAAAGGAGGTGGCACCTGGAGGCCGGAGAAGGTCGGGGAAGGCCATCGGAGCACGTCGACGACCAAATCCCCGTGCACCACCGAAACCCTAGCCGGGGAGAATCGATGGGGGCGTGCACAAGTGGCGGCGAGAGACGAATTGAGGCGGATCCGTCAGGCACCACCGCGCCTGCCGAGGCGGCCGGCCGCCGCCGGAATCGGCCAGCGCTCGAGGAGGCGAAAAGGGGAGGAGAGGAGATTGAGGGAGAGATTAGGGATTTGGAGAAGGGGGGAGCGGCGCGCGAGATTGGGTATATTCCCTCCCCCGATGCCTGTTTTCCCTCCGTTTTTCGTCTCCGCGCGCTTATTTTCGGGTCCAGCGTCAAATATATGTGCCGGCAGTTAGCTTGCCACCATGTTAGAACATATGCCGGCAGTTAGATTGCCACCAGCTTCTCATAACGACCAGTGGTACACATCTGCGGCAGGTAACATTTAATGACACCCTAACCGCCGGCATAGGTCCATCTTTGCCGGCAGTCATCTGCCGTTAGATCTTGCCCGTGGTGTAGTGGCGTGGACAAGAGGGGCGCTACTGCTATCAGAACAAGTAGTAGCGCGGGCAAACACGCGCTAGTACTACAAGTTAGCTGTAGCGTGCTAGTAGTAGCGTGCCCGGGGGCGCTACTAGTAGCCATTTATGGGGCGCTACTAGTAGCGTTTTTCCTAGTAGTCCACAGTGCTGACTGAAGCGGAAAAAGGGGGGCAATCGAAGCGGGAGGTTCAGAATCCATTAGTTGGATAATAACCAGGCAACCCGGTTCGCTATTTCACGTGGGCCGCACTTTTGTCGATGTAGAGTGACAAGCCCAGGAGCCATGCTCAGCCAGTTCGAAGTGCGCCGACCAACCAACTGCTGATAAAGTATTGTTCCGACTGAAATCTCCTAAACGAGAACCTAGATTTGGTATTGAAGAGGATAAGTTGAAGGAGAAAACATTCGTCACACTTCCTTACCAGAGGGAGGGGAAAATGAGTAAAAAGAATCCTACTCTCCGATAACTAACTTAGTAACAACAAAATAGTTTTTGTCTAGACTCAACTTCGACCAGTAAAGGGATCCTACAGTCGGTAAGGCTCTGATACCAAGTTGTAAGGCCCGATATGCGGTACTGTTTCAGATCTAGACGTTTCCGTCCAAATCCGAGGACGAAGCACATATCGGTCCCACCGCGACATATGACGAAGCCCTATATCCCGAATTTCAACATGATATCACAACATTACAGATACATGGGTTCAACATCTCATACAATCGGCATACAACCGCCTTAATACAATACAACAGCGGAAGATATATGTCTGAGTACAGACTACAGTCAAATGGCTAGTGAAAAATAGAAAATCATCGATCCCCATAACCACACGGGTCCAAGCTCTCCGCCGGAATCCGCCTAACTAGTCGTCGTCGAGTCTCCACATGAAACGACGATCACCATAATGTTGTCGATCAAGAACCCTGAAAAGAGTTTGGGGGTAGTATCACGGGTACAGAAGTACTCAGCATCCAACTGTAGTGGTCAACTGACCCAACAAGGACTTCATCACTCGTCATTCTAGGATAATTAGTAGTTTACGGTAAGGATGGGGTAAGTGGTGAGGTTGCTGCCGCACTAGCATTTATGAAGTGGCTAACGATCTAGAGAGTAAGATAAGAAGCCAAGCATTCGATGAGGAATCGCCTCCAACAAGTCTTGCTATCAGCTACTTACGCAAGCATAACACCTATCCTATCCTTGTGTTCCCCTTCGCATCCCGACGAAGATGAAGCAGTCAAGGCACACACACATTGATCAAGTTATTAAGATTATCTCAGTTCTTATTGTCTATGAATAAGGAGTAGGTCTCAAGTCTTCCATAACCGTGGACACGACTTCTCGAAAAGATTTAACCCTGCAGGGGTGTACCAACTGCCCATTATAAGCTCCGCATGTACGCCGGTTCTCTCAGTCGGGCCCGTTAAAGACACTCATTGAAGAGTTGTTCCGAGAGATCCGGACGTCATAATCCCGCTAACTAACAACGAACAAATCCGGGTGGCCCCCGTTGAGTCGACATCCAACTCAAAAGACGTCCGCGCTCTCGAATTGGCCTCTACCATCTGGACGAGGTCGGGTTAGCTACCTAAACCATGTGGGAAGCCCCCTAGCTCCCTCGGGTGGACCAATAAGAGAAACCTTGTCTCCGCTGGCCCAAGTTGCTTGAAATCTGCCGGCCGCGGACCAATCACACACACGTTTCAAATGGTAAATCAGCTTGGGCCACCACTAGAAATGTTTGAAGCTAGGTAGGTAAGAAAAGGGGACCCCATAGCATCCCACACGCGGTTAGGCACGCTCGTCAAGAGACACAATACCCGAAACTCGGTTCCTAGGTCACTCGAATGGAACAAAGCATCGGAGCGGGATAGCCTAGACCTTCCATCCTTCGTCGAGTATAGTCAACATTTATAATAATCATATCATCCACAACAATATAATATTGTGCTAGCCCAATCCAAGGAGTAACAGGGTAATATTCGTAGCATCCTAAGAATGCATACTAAGCAGGGGCTGAGCAACGAGCAATAGTAACAGAGCGGTACATGGTTTGCTGGGAAGGGACATGGCTGTATCGGTTTAAGATAGGCTGTAGACATGTGGTAGGATCAAACATCGAACCTAACCTAGACTAGCATGCAAACCACTGGTTAAAATAGAATGGATCATAAGTGTATAGTCCTTGCCTGTTGATAACTCGGGTTCTGAAGGTGTAGTCGTTCGCATACTCGCAACGTCACCGAGAGTATCCGTGGGAGCACACAAGAAGTAAAACACTAGAAAAACAATTCAACGGAGATGCATACTATTACTACGAAGCAACACAAGCAAACACTGAACAAACCATCATTATCAAGTATGATGCATGTCATTTTAATAGCATGGCATAAATATAAGAATAAATAAGTTTAATGAAGCTTGGGAATCAAGGTGCAATGATCTCGACAATCTTCGTATGCATTAGGTGTGTGCTTAACGAATCCATAGGATTTTTATGTTGTAGTTGTTACGATGCATGATTATGGCATATGCAAAAGACTAGAACATAATATGAGCAATAATTTCCCACATGCGAGGGTAGACCTCAAGATGGGATTCCACAACTTAAATATATGCAAATGTCATGGCATAGTATGATGCAACTAATGCAATCTATTTCAAGAAATGAAATAAAGACCGAGACAACGCTACCGACAGTTACGGTCGTCAGATCGCAACAACAAGGGAAAGGAAGAGAGATTGCGACATGTGCAACATACGAGGGGTTTTTGTGCAAAGCGCAACATCACCAAATAATGCTAGCTGAAATGGAGTTGTGAATATCACCATCTTATTCCTCCTATTTTTCTACCCCAAAATCATGTATGACATGATTTATTTGGAGCAAGGATGCACATGGTACAAAACAATGAAAAAAGGGGGAAGAAATAAATAAATCGGGAAAAAGAAATGGAGACAAGCCTCCACTGGTGACGAGGATCAGCCTCGGCAAACCCCATGGTCAGGGACCCTGGGTTAGATCGTAGAGAAGGAACAGGTTGGCGATACTCGTCGGCTAACAGGAGAAGCACTTCCTGCTCGATAATATTAAGCGAGGGGGCGATTACAGTGGAAGTCTAGGCGAGTTCGCACAAGACCAGAGGTGTTGATTGTAGATTGGATGTCCTGAGACGTCCCCCTCCCATCCATTATATTTTAGGCCAGGTCTCGAGGAGTCCGTCTCAGGTTACAGGGACGATTGCCTAATTCTGGCCTTGCCTTGATCGCCAAGTCTTGACTTCCATATTAGTCGCGGAGGTGCCTAGAGCGGGCCAGTCGTGGGCTTGCCAAAGCATCCAGCGGGCGTCTTGTCTTCGTATGCACCAGGTATCCTTACAAACAAGAGTCGTGGGGTCACCCCCTCGTCAGTAGCCCCCGAGTGTCTGGTGGACTCGAAGAGTCGCGCAGGGACTCGAATTCATCTGTCACAACCCCAATCTAGGTAATTGCTAGGGTTTGAGTGCCCCTTTGCATCATGTGAAAATTTCAAAAGAAATTCAAAATTGGGGAAAAAGAAAAGCCCTAAAGAATTTAATTCAAATGGCCAGATAAAAATTGCTTCCAAAAATTCCTCTGGTATTTTTGAAAATTCTTATAAATATGCATGATCACATATAAAGTGAAGTGGGTCCCACTGCATGCACCAAGATTTCTCGCAAATTCCAAATAGGGCTTGGAAATTAAATTAAACCCCAATTTGATTTGAAATTCAAATTGGTTGAATTTCAAAAATCTCCAAAACTTTTGAGTGGTTAGCTATGTTTACTCTAAGTCCACATAAAAGTTTTGAAGATTTAATAAAATGCCTTGCTATTTTATTTGGGGCAAAACAAAAGAAAAAAAATAGAAAAAGAAACAAAAAAGAAGAAAAAGGAAAAAGAAAACCCAGCCCAAACCTACAGGCCTCGGGCCCAACTAATCCCCCCATGGGCCAAGCCCAGCCTGGTCTTGTCGTCTACCTCCCACGGCGGCAAGCAGCTGGCTGGCCGGCATGCACGCCGTCGCCGTGGCCGCCGAGGCCACGCAGCTGCCTACTTCCCCGGCCACGTCTACATGCCGTGGAGACGCCCACAAGCCCCCTACCCCTTTCCCTCTCCTCTCGTTCTCTCCCCCATCCTCTGTTCTTCGATCCAGAGAGAAACCAAGCGCCGCGGTCGCCATTGCTCCGTCGCCGGCGTGGCCACCGAGCTCGTCTCGCGCGAAAGCTTTTCTAGGAGGAGCGCAGAAGTCACATGCGTCTTCCAGCACTTCGGATCGAGCTAATCCCGCACCGGAGACGACGGCAGCATCACCGGAACGCCGTCAACCGCCATGGGCTCCGGCGATCGATTCGTCGCCTGCGCTGCACCGCTGGCTTCCCCGAGCCTTCCTTCGTGACCAGGGTGAGCTCCTGCGTCATTTTCCCCATTACACGCCTCCTCCCGTGCCCCTAATCACCACCTCCGCCCTTCTGTAGCTCCGGCCGCCGCAACTTCTTCGTGCTCGTGGCCCGAGGGCACGCCGTTGACCCCCTGGTGCTCTAGCAGACGCGCGCCGTCGCAAGGAGCCCGCCAGTGCTCCCCTTCCTCACCCCCGTGCCCTCTAGGACATTCCGGCGAACTCTCCGGCCGTCTCCAGTGAAATCCGGCGACCAGACCATTAGAGGCCCTAACCGTGCACCTAAACCCCAGCCTAATGACCCACTAACATAGGCTGATAGTGGGCCCTACCACTAACCTAACCACTGTTAGTTTATAACTAACAGGGATTTAACCCCAGAGCCTATGACACCCTGACCCCACATGTCAGCCCCCCCTGTGACATCACCCTTTCGTCATGCTGACGCCATAATTGGAAAAGAATTAGAATGAAAAGGATTAAAGAATTAAAGAAAATCTAGAAATTATAGAAAAATAGCTAAACTTTGGAAATTCATAGAATATTCATATTAACTCCAAATTAAACATATAATATATGAAAAATTATCAGAAAAATACAAGGATTAAGAATATGCAATTTGTTTTCATGTTTGACCAATTTAAAATTGGCGAACAGAAGAAAATGTGTATATGACTGAATTTGAATTTGAATTTGGAGTTTGAATTTGCAAATCAATTGCAATACACTTCAATTAAATTGAATTTGCCACAAACCAGTACCCTTTACATCATGTCACAACTTATCATGTGCTTGTGCATTCACTTTCGATGATGCCCCCCTTTGTTGATGATTGCTCCAGTAACAATGTTTCCGAGACGGAGGTCACCCTTGAAGGAGAAGACCAGTAAACCCGTGTATCGTCAGCAAGGCAAGCAAACCCCATTGATCATGTCTATAAAATCCTACTTCCCTCTCAGTCTCGCTTATGCATGTTTAGGAGATCACCGAGACACGTTCTTACGCATAGTTGAACCCATTCCGATGCATGACCTATCATTTTGTCACTGTATTAAGCAAACCACAATCCTAGCAGATATAGGAGTTGAATGATGAGAATGTGGCCCCTACAACTGTTACTGCTTATTTCTGCTTAGTGGTTCAATGAGGTTACTTTGTTTGTGAGTCGGGATGGATATTCATAATGGTGCTGATGATAACGTGTTGGTGAATCGACCCTAAACAAAGGTGAACGATGAGAGGCTGTGTAGGAGTACACAGTGGGTTGTCTCGTTGAACACTGCCCTAGGCCCCGAGTTCATGTTTTGTGATACAAGACAAAGAGTATGACCACATGTAGGGTTTATGGGAGACCCGTTTGGCCTCTTTACGTACCCGATCCGGTCCAGGAGTCACACTAGATTCGGGCTTTCCATTTGGCTTATGCATAGATATGTGGGTGGACTTGTGAGGCAGCGAAACCATCTGTCAAAGGTGGCATCTCGGTCCCTTGCATTATCTGAGTCTGTTTCGTTGAACCGGCAGGACTCTCGAGCGGTGACAAACTCAGGTAGTCGACTCCTGGATTAGAGGAGGTGATGTGAGGGTAGCGCCTTGGTTTCATCCACGTCCGGCACCCGCTTGAAGGGTGACAAGAACGAGGCGATAAGTGATGACACGCATGTGAAGATGTAGACCCCTGCAGGGTTAATAAACTATTCGAATAGCCGTGTCCGCGGTTATGGACTACTTGGAGACCTCTACTTGATCATAGACAACTTGAATGGATACTTATAAAACTCGCAAGATAAGCGTGAGTGCTATGGCGTGCTTCCTCGTGGGGAAATCGGGGAAGTATCCATAGTGGTGTATTGGTTGGAGAATTGGTAGTGGACTCGTGTACGCTTCATACCTCAAGTCTGGTACTCGTAGTTCAGGACTAGCCAAGTCAAAGATGGCACTTCTGCATGTTGAACCCCACCTCCTTTTACCTTGAAACTTGAGCATGAGTAGTATAGTTCTGATGTAAGTCTTGCAGAGTACGCCTTTGTACTCACGTTTGCTTATTCTATGTTTTAGATGAGAACCCGGACCCTGATGGAGTCACCTTCGTGAAGCTCGACGTTGACCATTGTAGTATAGTCCCAGACATCAGTCTGGTCCCTCGTGGAAGGGCATGTTTGTTGAACAAGGCTTCTCTAAGCCATTTGTTAAACATGTTTGTACTCAGACCTAATTTGCTTCCATTGTATGATGTAATGTTGATCACGGACATGTGATCTTTGTATGCTCTATGTGTAAGTCAATAAAGAAGTACTTGTAGAGTTATGTGATGATACGTGCTATTCATACTAGACATGTGTGCTGCGTGTATGATTAAAACATGCATGTCTTAGTATGGGTTTTCGATAACTTAGTTGTGTTCTTGACGGCGGTCTTTCATACACCAAGTGGCCCTTAGATGTGCGCAGCTTGGGGCATCGCGATGCGATTGCTCGTGACTCTGTCACGTGGCACACTTTGTTGTATGATTGAGCGCTCCCGAGATCCCGACTAGGTGATCGGGCTGGAGTCTGTTTATGTAAGTGCTATGATTCAATCGATAATATGGTTGAGGCGACTTGTCTATGAGTATGGGATTTCACCACCCATAAGCATTTAGACTTGTGAGCGGACGATGAGGACCCATCTGAGATGATCATCCGGGCCTGAATGGGATGCCCCTCACGTTCGATGCTTTCTGAGAGTGTTCTGTGCTTGGCCTTGTCTGCTTAGACAAGTGGGTATGGCTCTCGTCTCTCCATATGGTTGTATCGTGACTGGGATTACATACGCATATTCCGGGTCCCGACATCATCCTCGTTCGCTTTCATTTGCCCAGCGCGGCTGCGAGTCGCTGGCAGCTTCAGCCATGACAAATGTTTTATTTTGAGGGATGCTAAGCTGAAAGGCCGTAAGGTAGTCGACTCGTCGAGCCCATGTGAATTGCACTAGTGGAAAATACCTCAATAGCCCAATCAAGCCCGTGTCCCTCGACACGAACTTGGGAACGACCGCTGTCTAGCAAAGTTCATGCCGTTGCAGGTCTTATAGGATCAATGCTGCCGACCCCAGTAAATAGCCTTAACGCGTCCATTATCGGTTCGTCTCTCTATCATGCGAGCGCATGGAAAATGTCGGGAATGAAGTCGCGCTGTGGCAAGTCCCGGCTCGGTCGTCTGTGCAGCGGGGTCCTACCTACACGCTAAGCTTGCGTGGCATGTGGGTACAACAAGTCGCAGCCCAGGCATCATTTTTTAGAGGCGCGGAGCCTAATTAGAGATGCACCCACTTGGAATAAACGATCGAGCGAGCTATTAGTAGTCACTCGCGGAGCTTTTGCGAACTCGGGCGAGGAAAATAAGAAAGCGCCCACTCGGAAAGTCGACGAGTGCGCGAGTAGATTATATTGTCGAATACTTGTTGAGTCTTTGCGAGTAGTCACTCAAATGCTTTGCTGTCTTCAGGGTGAGGGAGCACCCGAACTCTGAAGGTGCGTCGTCTCTGCTAGTGCGAGTGGTCACTTGAGCACGTGTTTGCCTTCTGGGTGAGGGAGCACCCGAAACTCTGTAGATGTTGTGATTACGACTGGTGCGAGTGGCCACTCGAGCATGTCTTTTCCTTCTGAGTGAGGGAGCACCCGAACTCTAATAAAGGTACTCCTGATGGGAGTAAAATTTTTGGATCGAAAATCAGAATGTTTCAGCACCGATAGACAGGTGGTTTTTGCCGGTCTATGTTTTTCCCAATTGTTTTTGTCTTGATCCGTCCTTCTTTAGATGCTGCTGGGATAAACATCGTAATGATGCTCTTTGGTGACCGATGCTTGATGTTTGATCCGCCGCGTCTTCTGTCCAGTCATAATGATGACTTGGATGACGTGCTACTTGCTGTCCGTTGGATTTCCAAGGTGTGTATGGGAAACATGCGAGATTTGATGTATCCTTTAAATTGTGCTGACCGTGTGAAGGCATATTGTCTTGGGACTCGTAACGCCTGGCGTTCTTGGTCTTTGATTTAATGATGGCGCCATCTGGGCTACTGCATTTTTTGTTGGTTTGCCCTTGGATTGTGCTATAAATACCTCCTATTGTTTGCCTGACCTTGGCATCCATTCATCGTGTCTTTCTCTTCTGCTTCTTCTTTATATGGCGCCCAAGCGTGGTGGTGGTGTGACTAGCCGAGGTCGTGGCCGCCGCGGCCGTGGTGGCCACACGCCTCGTTCTTCGCGCGGTGGACGACGTGGTGCTACGTTGGCGCCTTCCTCTTCTTCCATGGAGGAGGCCATTTGGCGCTATGATTTCCTTTTGCTAGTTCTTAGCCAGACCGCTGCCCGGGTTCCTCTTCCGTTTTCGTTTGCCTCCATTGCTTCTGAGCTTAATTTGAGGGGTCTCTGGCTCCATATTCAAGGATGCGCTTGATCTTCTTCTTGGGTGGAATTGGAAGTTGACAATTCATCCCTGCTTTTCTTGGATCTGGCTAGAGGGCGTTCTCTCGTCGGTTGAATCTGCGTGACGGGGATAGCCTTTGTTGTCGTTTTGATGGCGAAGATACTCTCACTGTTCGTGCATTTGATGCTGGTGGCAATCGTCTTGATCCGTACTGGGAGGAGACAAGCATTGGTAGTTCTGGTGGATCTAGAAGTCCTCCATCTTCTTCGCCAGTGTTTTCGTCTTCGGCTGACTCTTCGGCTGGTGGTGCTTGCTCTTCTAGTTCTAAAGAGGAGCTTGACATCAAACTAGTCGTTAAACGGGTGCGTCAGTAGGCAAGGCACCTTGTAGAACTAGAGGGCAGCGACTTGCTTCTTCGCAGGCTTAGTTTTTTACTTTGTCTGTGGTGATGCTCGTCAAGTTATGGGACGAAAGTGCCAATTATCTCAGCATGAGCACACATGTAGAAGTCATAATTCCTTGGGATAATTGGTATTGTAAACCTTTTGGTAGCTGCTCGAGTCCTTTGTAATGAGAACTGTCCTCAAGTACTTTGTAATGAGAAGTTGTCTTCGACTCCTTTGTAATGAGAAAATGTCTTCGACTCCTTTGTAATGAGAAAAGTTTTTGACTCCTTTGTAATGAGACAATGTCTTCGACTCCTTTGTAATGAGAAAATGTCTTCGACTCCTTTGTAATGACAAAATGTCTTCGACTCCTTTGTTTCAGTTTGTCGGGTGCGCAGCAGCGCTCCCGATGGGAGTATCCCTCGAGGCTACGTTGATTTGTAGAATCAGACGTAGACTGCGAGCTTTTATTCGCCCGAACCGTCCTTTCTTGTAGCTGCTTTAGTTGTTTCAAATTTTCATCGGGTGCGCGACAGCGCTCCCGACGGGAGTAGCCCCCGAGTCTTTAGGTGATCATTTGTGATCGGGTGAAGACTAAGGAATTTCTCTCTGGTTTGTCTTTATCTGAAAACGTGCTTGATGGTGACCAAAAGTTTTGAGTGGGGTTTATGTGAGCGAAGTGATGCCTTTTCGGGGGAAGTTGGTGCTCGAACCCCCGAGTCTTTGCTTTTGTGGCTGTGTAAAATAGAAAATTTCCTCCGTCGGGGGGAGTGCTAATCCCCGAATGCTTTAGGGGGCAATGTTTGGGAGAAGATTGCGTCTCTCGGGGGGAGTTTGTGCTCGAGCCCCCGAGTGGTTTTGGGTAGCGTCGCGTATGCAAAGATAGCGTCTCTTGGGGGGGGAGTTTGTGCTCGAGCCCCCGAGTGCTTTAGCGTAGCGTCGGGCCAAGCAAAGATAGCAACTCTCGGGGGGAGTTTGTGCTCGAGCCCCCGAGTGCTTTTTAGGTAGTGTCGCTTAAGCGATGATAGCGTCTCTCGGGGGGAGTTTGTGCTCGAGCCCCCGAGTGCTTTAGGGTAGCGTCGCGTAAGCAAAGATAGCGTCTCTCGGGGGGAGTTTGTCTCGAGCCCCCGAGTGCTTTTTAGGTAGTATTTGGGCAACACCTTTTATTTCTTCAAGTTTTCACATGAGCTGCCGATTGGTGCTGCTACCGATGCCCCCTATGGTGCCTATGGATAGGCTATGGGTAGAACAGGAGCAAGTTTGCCACGTTCCACGGGTTTCCCACGTCTTCGTCGGTCTTCGGAATCTTCAGCCTGTATGCACCTCCTCCTATGACCTCGGATATTATGAAGGGTCCTTCCCACTACGGGGCAAGTTTGTGCACTTTTTCTTGTATTAGTCGCAGGACGAGATCTCCTTTGCGGAAAGTTCTGGTCCGCTGGCGACTGCTTTGGTACGTGCGCAGTTTGTCCTGGTATCCTTCTGACCTTGCTATGGTTGCGTCCCTTGCTTTGTCTGTAGTGTCTTTGTCATCCTGGAGTGTTTCTTCTGCCTCTTCTTCTTCGTATCCTGAGATTCGAGGAGCTCCAAACTTTAGGTCGTGCGGGAGTTGTCGTGGGAAAGTCACGACAGATGTCTGTAGAGCCGGACTTATCATGGGACCTTTGCTGCGAGGCGAATTCAAGGAGAGAGTCGACATTGGCACAAGACTCGGCGAGTTACCCAGGTTCGGCCCCGACGGTGCGGTAAAGACCTACTCCTGCTTTTTGACTATAGGGGAATCGACTCTTCAATAGGAAGAGTCGATCGTATCGATTACAGTGAAGATGTTTCGTAACCTTAGTCTCGTGGGGATCTAGTTTATGGCGCGAGTTGTCTAATCCTGACTTGAGGTAAGTTCTGGCTCTGGCTCCCGTGGTCCTCGGCTTATAAAGGTGCCGGGTCCCGGGATTCCTAGAGTCCGACTCCTACACGATGTGGATTTCTATTCTACTTTACAAGTTTTCTACGTGCTATACAAGGTAAGTCGAATTCCTTCTAGGTCTTCAATCTTCACGCTTGGCACGTTAGACTCCTGGCCGGGTCTTCTTTGTGGGCCTTCGTATGTAAGTCAGCCCGGAGGTTCCTAATACCGGGTCTATGGGCCTGATCCATCCCCCCGATATTAGCCCCCAGGATTGTTGTGATGCTTTTAGTCTTCACATCAATCTTCTTTATTTTCTTCATTGTCGCCGGCTCTTCATGGATCAAGGGCCGACTTTATGCTTGACGTTGATTGGGAGTCGGAGTCGTCTCTCTTCAATCTAGCTTCAATTCCTTGATCTTCATGAAGTCGGCTTTTCTGGCTGAGTCGACCAATATTTCCAGAGTCAATTTAGACAGTAACGAACCTGATCTTCAAAATGTTTCCTTGAAGGAACCTTTAAACGGTCCGCCTCGATTTCGGCGGCGCAATTAATGCTGCCTAGGTTTTTCACAAAAATCGAGGGATTTCCTGCCGTTTAGCTGGCGGTTAGCGACGCCTCGGGTTTTGAGTAGAGGTCCTTTTATGAATAGACCCTCGTCTACACCCATTTTCATTATCCCATCTACATCTTCTCTTCTTCTTCCTCGCGCACCGGAGAACAGGAAGCTTTTCCCTTCTTCTCCGTCCGTGCCGTCCCTCCTTCATCATTTACGCAAGACGGCCTGGGACCGTGCCATTCTCATACGCCATTAAGGTAAGTTTCTCATCACCTCCGTTGAGCTGTAGTTCTGTACTCATCTCCATTGTTGCGAGCTTCAAGTTCCACGGTATTTCGTAGATCATCACGACCCACTGGAGATGCACCATCCATGTCGGTAGATAGGATAGGATCGATGATGGATAGCTCCAGAATTGATTGCTTCGTCCAACAACCGTAGTTTACAGATCCATTTTTATCTTGCAACCGTTCCCAGTTTTCGCAAGGCGTAGATCTGTTCGTTATTTTTCACCTATTTCTCGGGCTCGTTAGATCCAAATGCTCCACTGTATTTTGCGAAAACTGTTTCCGTAGTTTCCTTGTAAGTCACTTTATGACCGACTCTAGTTTTCCTTTTCTAGATCTGACTTCTGCACCATGGGTCGGAAAACTGCTGCTGATAAGAGAAAGAAAGAAGTCGTTGCGGAAAAAGGCAAAAAGGCAGCCGGTAGGACTAAACCCCGAGCTTCAAGGCCGACTTTAGAGGCCAATTGGTCAAAGAGTTGGGTTACAGATGCATTTTTAAAGGAGATGGAGTCAGAGGGGATTTTGCCTCCCCAAACTAAAATCAAGTGGCGAGCTCCTGGAAAGGAGACCCGGCCTCAGCCTCAGGGAGACGAAGTCATTGTTTTTGCTGATCATATCACCAGAGGCTTCCGTCCTCCCGGCTCTAAGTTTTTCAGGAATGTGCTGCACTGCTACAAATTGCATCCTCAGGATCTGAGCGCTAATTCGATGCTCAATATCTGTCATTTCCAAGTGTTCTGCGAGGCCTTTCTTCAAATGAAGCCGACTTTGGCACTGTTTGCCGAGTTATATTACTGCAACAGGCAAACTGAATATAGTGGAGGCCCGACTTTGGAATGCGGTGGAGTTACTATCCAAAAGCGCGCCAATTCGAACTACCCATCACTTAAGCTGATATACCACGTGAAAACATGGCAAAAATCTTTCTTTTACTGCACCGCTGAAATTCCTGAGAAGGAAAATCCTCTGCTTGGCTTTCGTGAGAGTCGGCTTGAATTTCATGACGACTTGAATCTGTTTCCTTCAGATGCTCAAAATAAAAAGCATGAGCCAATTATCTCTCGGATAAAGGCTTTGTTAGCTCATGGTCTTGCCGGGACAGACCTGATTAAATGCTGGATAGGTTGGCAAATCCAGCCTCTTAGCGTAAGAGACCGACTCATGTGTGAGTATTCGGGGCCGGACGACCCCATGTGTTTTGCGAAGAAGGAGATTTCTGGAGGAGCTCTAGTGATAAATTGCAAGAAACTTCTTGCCGAGCGCATAGAGGATATCAAGAAAGTCGGCCTTCTCCCATTCTGCAAAGCCAATCCGGTTCTTCCGGTATGTTTTGTTTGGTTATTCCTTCTTGACACAAATTTGTCTAAAGATTTTTTAACCTTCCAAATTCTCACTTCCAGGAAGATGATCCATGGTGGAATGTGGGGCAAGACTTCCCTATGGAAGAAGTCGATGCTAAGAGCCCGAGTCATTCGGTAAGATTCGCTTGATGGTTTCTTTTATGATGTCTTCTTCTTACCCTTTTTTCTTCTTTAGGATGAATCAGAGAAGGACGATGATGAAGATGAAGAAGAACAAGAGGAAGTTCTTCCAGTTAGGGCCGGCTCTCGTAAAGAGAGAAAAGTTGTCAACCCACCGGTAACATCTTTTCCGGCTCTTTACGCTGATTTTGAGACAAGCTTGTGTCTTATGTTTTTGTTTATAGGCACAAAGTCACAAGGGGCATGCCCGTAGTTCCGACTCGGCGGACCCTCTTGTGGTTTTGGGCGATGAGCCTCGAAAGGTCCGATAGAAGCCGACTTTAGTCGCAACTCCTTCTCATCAGTCGGCAGGGATTTCCGAGGGAAAACATCAGGGTGGCGACTCTGGAGCCGGTACTCCTTCTTCTGATGGTTCTTCTGTCCAGATGTCCGTTTTCCTAATCAACCATGGGTAAGTGTTTCCTAAGATGGTAACTTTGTCTTTTGTATGTATGATTTTCTAACACATTCGGTTTTTGTTTTGGAGCAGCGCTCTAATTGACCCCAAGGACCTGGCCAACTCTTCTTTTGCTAAGGAGTCGGCCATTATATCTGAAAAATTTCCAGAGACTTCGGTTTCTAAAGCTTTGAAGAAAGCTGGCTTAGACGAGTCAAGCCCATCAGACATATACAAATATAATTCTCCTGAAGCCGGCCTTGATAAGACGACGGTTCCTTCTGAAATAGTGGTGGTTGCACCAAGTTCTGTGCCGGCTCCTTCCAAGGAAAAGGCAGTTGCTGATGAATTTTTGATCACTGGGACTCGGAAGGGTGACCCACCTGCTAGTACGACCATAATGAAGGTTTTGGACGACAAGAGTCAGGTGATAGGTCAGCCTACTGAGTCAGTATCTGAGAAGGCATTTCCTGAAGATTTGTTCAAGCGGTCTTTAGCTTGTTCTTCAGAGCAGCATGCTATAATCCTTCAGCTTCGGGGGCGTTATGAGGTATGTACTTGCCTGCACTGTCCTTGATGCTATATATCTGTAGCCCCCATAAGCCGGCTTGGTGATTGATTTCCATGCTGGGTTATGAAAAATAAGCTGTATGAGCCATGAGTTAGTATAACTATTTTGTAGTATGCCGAGTTATAGTAAGCTTGAACTGTAGCCCCCATGGATCGATATACCAACTTTGTGGTATGTCGAGTCATCATAGTTTTTTGAGCTGTAGCCCCCATGAGCCGGCAGAATGTGATTACGTTTCTACCGGGTCATGTTTGTTTTTTGTAGTTTTAGCCCCCAAGTAACTTTGTTTAGGCAATAGGTCTAAGTGAATACTTAGTAATATTTCATTATTTGTAGGCTGTTGCCGTGGACGCTGGGCAATCCAAGCGTCAGATGGAGGAACGGCTCGCTGAAGAGTCGGAAAAGCTGAAAGGAGCTGACGAAGAAATTGGCCGGCTCCGTGAGGAGTTGCTAAAAAGGACAACAAACTGGAAGCCGTCAGAGATGAGATGTCTGAAGCCGCAAATGTTCTGACCAGAGCTGTAAATGATGCAGCGGCTCAGCGTGATACGACTGAGCGGAAATTAAAGTCGGCACAAAAGAAGCTGGAGACACTCAAGGATAGTATTCACCGGCTTGTATCAGCCATCTTTGGTGAGTCGGCTAAGCTGCTTTTTTGAATCTGGGTGTTCCAATTTTCTTTGTTGCTGGCTGACTTTGATTTCGTTTTTTTGTCTTTTCAATAGGCAAAGATCATGATATTCTGGGTGAGATGCCTGCTATGAAGCTTACTTGCACATTTGCCCAGGTCAAACAATTGTTTGAGGGTGCGTGTAAAGCGATTTATGCGACTCAGCCCAAGCCCCCAAGCATGAAGAGGATAACTGATATAATGGGCCCTCTCTTAGTTGTACCTGAGTGGGTGAAGCTAGGGAAGCGATCGGCTTGCTGCATGGGGGTGATGCGTGGCTTGGAGCTTGCCAAGGCATATCATCCTGGTTTGAAGCTGGATCGTCTGGCTGCCGACTTACCGGAGCTTAAGGCAGATGAGTCTAGTTTTTCCAAGGAAGATTTCATCAAGGTACATAAAGAAACTTGTCCTTTTGCCACCAAGATTGCTGATGACATCGAGCTGAGTCGGATAGAGACTGGATATGATGAGAGCAACAAGAGGCGTCGGATCAATCTGCCGACTCCCGTTGAGTTTTCTCTTCTCCCTCTTTCAAAGGTGGCTTTGGATCCGGCGAACCCTGTGGAGCCGTTTCCAGGAGGAGAAGAGGATGACTTGATGATGGATGACACTGCTGATGTGGACTTAATGAAAAGTCACAATGAGATCTTGCCATCAACAAATGTTGCCGGGTCATCATCTCAGAGTCAGGCCAATGTCCCATCGTAAGCCTCTTGTTGAGAAGAAATTTTTTATAATATTTGTGCGACCGTAGCGCCGGGTTTGTAATATTCGAAAACGTGTACCGTGACTTTGTGATCAGCGTGTGGTCAGATACTTTTCTGGCGTTAAATTTTTGCCTTTTCGTCTTTTGAATGCCAATCTTTATAATGCCATCCGACTTTTGTCTTTTGACTTTGTTTGTTGCTTGTTTGGAGAAGCTTTTCCGTCTGACATGAGCCGAATCATAGATACTTTCAGAGTGGAATCCTCATCAGTCGGTATGATCATCATTGCGTCATGCCGACTCTCTAGAATAATTTGAACTATAGCCCTCAAAGTGTCGGGTTGTCTTACTTGCAGCAATCTGGTGACTTACAATTTTTTGCATGTTTCCTGAAGTCGGCAAATATTTTTATGCCGAGCCCTTTGATAAGGAATTTTTTGAAGTGTTACTCCCCAAGGGTCGGTGTATGCAGCTGGGTGATGTACCGAGTCTTTACCTGAGAAGAAACCTTGAAGTGTAGTCCCCATGAGTCGGTATGTGCATCTGTGTGCAGTGATGAGTCACATAGGTTTAATTTGCCTGGTCACATAGATATGCCACGATGGGTTGTGTTCCCAGTTTCTAAGTAGAATGGTTAGGTCGTCGAGATCCAGGTGCGACGAATGTCGACTTCTATAGCGAAAGACGTTGCGACGAATGTCAACTTTGTATGGCGAAAGCCGTTGCGACGAATGTCGACTTGTATGGCGAAAGCCGTTGGCACGAAAGTCGACTTTATATGTGTATATGGAGAAAGCCAATGTGACTTGAAGTTAACTTCACATGTATGGCGTGAGACAATGCGACCGTAGTCGACTTTTATAATGCAGGAGATGTAATTATGCGAAATGTAATGCAGTCGGCATGTGTGTATTGACAAACAACCGTGTTATATGGGGATAATTTTCGAGTTGTAGTCCCGATGAGTCGGCGTGTGTGTGCTTGGACACATTGCCGAATCCCCTAGATGTTTTAATCTTTATAATGAAAAACATTGTTATAATGATGTATGCAAAAAGGTAAGTTATGAATTGCTCATATAGAAGTCGACTCTGGATTCATCTTTTCCTCATATTCTCTTTGTTGAGAATTTTTTTGGGTTATCCACGAGTCGGAAATCCTCTGTATGCCGTCTCACATTTGATCAACGTCTTTCCCGTTTGCTTTAAAACTTCTTCTTGAGAGTTTTTAGCCGGGTTTCGCGTATTTAGATCGTATGAGCATCGAACGTACAGGCGATTAGTGGGCGTGGAGTGCCACATGTATATGCAGAGTTTTCTTGGTTAAGACTCGATGAGTGTAATCGAGCCCCCAAGATTTCCCTGAAATAAGCTATATACATGTAATTACACATATGTGCCGGGTTTTCTCAGTTTAAAGGTTTGATGAGTATCATCAAGTCCCCTGAGATATCCCTGAAATAAACACATAAGTGCTCAGATAACAGTTGAGAGTTGATCAAGCCCCCAAGTTTCTGAGATAATAATAATGCAAAGTATGATATGTATAATACAATTGCACGTAAAGTGAGTATAAGATGTAATTCATGCAAAAGTCATTGAGGCTATAGTCAATCGACGATGATTTTTTACAATCGACTTATTCATTGTATGTGGCGAGAGCCAGTAAATGAGAGTCAACTGTTTTATAGAGTAGAGAGAGCCGGTGCGATAAGAATCGACTTTATATGGTAAAACGACGATGGCCTATTGCGACGTGAGTCGGCTTTTTGGTTTTTTTTACGACTCTAGGTGTAGTAGGGACGGAGTCGAACGTTATCCCATGTTCTTTCATTTGTTGATAAGTACATGGGCTGCCGGCTTCTTCGTCTGCTTCCTGAGTCGGTGGGCTATAATGAGAAGTATCTATTCTTTACTAGGATGAGGTGTTGGGGAGTCTCGTCATTTGGCCTGTTTCCTAGGTTTGATAACCTGGATCGGCTTTCTATTGTGAACGAGTCCATGTTCTTATCACCAAGTGTCTTGGCCTCTTGCGGATGTGTGAGCCGGTTGGTCCGTCGTTGTATCGACTTGCCTCTAGAATATTTTTCTCGATTCGGCGTCTGTACTCCTGTATGAAGTAGCACTGATCCCAGGTGTGGTTAGCGAGGCGACCTGGTCCGGAATGCTTTGGGCAAGCTTCTTTCATGGCTTTGTCACAATCCCGGTTCCTTTTTTATTTCCTTGGTGACCGTCCGTGCCTCTGGGAGTGGTTGCTACTGTATTCCTACAAGATTGAGTTGTACTTGCGCTTTCTCTGGTGGGTCCGGGATTGACGTTGGGACTCCTCCTGTTTTGCTTCACTGGACTCGGCATACCTGGTGACGGCATCTATGAGTCCATTTAGGTCCTCGGCTATCACCTTTATGCGTCTTAGCGCGTTAGTTATAGACGTAAGCCGGTGACCTGTCGGATCTTGATCCATGTCATACCGTATCTCCTGTGAAAGTCGATCTTGTGCTTCTGTGATACTTTTATGTTCCCAGGACCTTCTCTGGTTTTCCTCTAATTCTTTGTTAGAGTCGGCTTCGTTCCGACCCAGCCGCTGCCAAACGTTGGTGGTTCGTAGTTCTAAGCCGTTTTCATTTTTTGATGGATTTTGGGTAGTGTCATGCATCTCATGGGCTGAACTGTTGAAGTAGGGAACGACTGGGTTGTATGCTTCTGGATAGGATCCGAGTCTGCTTTTCCCGATGGATCGAATTGATCCGTTATCCGAGTATTTGTCTTCCTCTTGATATGAGTCGGCATCGAAGGAACCATCTTTATCGTGATTTGGGGTTCCGTCAGGGTGCTCCTGTTCTAAGAGCTCGCCAATAAACACGACGAAAGTGTGAGGGGGGGCGGTATCAAGCCGACTTGTCCTTTTGAAAGGAATTTGTAGGTCACCATTAAGTGAGTCGGTTAACTGGGATCCGAATACGTCGTCCACAGAAGTATGCCCATTCTGACTTATCTTCTTCTCGAAGTAGCTCTGCCCTACCTGCTGATAGGTGGCTACTGCGTTTTTCAGGCCGTAAAGCCTGATTGGTGGCTGCCTCCGTGTTTCCATATGGACTTTATCTTGTTCAGGGAGCATTGCCGGCTCATCACCCATTGATATTTCGACAGAGCATGTTAACTTCGGGGGATCGTTGATAAATCCAATAAAGGCGCGATCGGAGCCGGCAAGTCGCCGGGTTGCTGCTTCTGTAGGAGCATAATGATCCGGATCCGGTTCCGACCTATTCAATCCGACGATGAAGAGGTGGATGGAGCCGACTGGGACCTAATAGCCTGACTCAATGAAATCAGCTTCGGGTCCCCAGGTGGCGTCGTCAATGCAGAGCATTCCGCTCTGGCTTCTTGCGATTCGTCCAGTGAAAAATCCTTCCATGCCTTGCAGAGCTCCCCCTAGAATCTCAACACCTGCGAGCGCAGGCCCCACAGTGGGCGCCAACTGTCGTGGGAAAGTCACGGCAGATGTCCGTAGAGTCGGACTTATCATGGGACCTTTGCTGCGAGGCGAATTCAAGGAGAGAGTCGACATTGGCACAAGACTCGGCGAGTTACCGAGGTTCGGCCCCGACGGTGCGGTAAAGACCTACTCCTGCTTTTTTACTATAGGGGAATCGACTCTTCAATAGGAAGAGTCGATCGTATCGATTATGGTGATGATGTTTCACAACCTTAGTCTCGTGGGGATCTAGGTTATGGCACGAGTTGTCTAATCCTGGCTTGAGGTAAGTTCTGTCTCTGGCTCCCGTGGTCCTCGGCTTATAAAGGTGTCGTGTCCCGGGATTCCTAGAGTCCGACTCCTACACGATGTGGAGTTCTATTCTACTTTACAAGTTTTCTACGTGTTATACAAGGTAAGTCGAATTCCTTCTAGGTCTTCAATCTTCACGCTTGGCACGTCAGACTCCTGGTCGGGTCTTCTTTGTGGGCCTTCGTATGTAAGTCGGCCCGGAGGTTCCTAATGCCGGGTCTATGGGCCTGATCCATCCCCCCGACAGGAGTACCGCTTCTCCTCCAAACACCATGAAAAAAGGGTGTGTACTGGGTTGAGGTGTTGGGTGTAGTGCGCAAGCTCCACAGGACTGCGAGGCGTTCTTCTACCCAGTTGCGTGCAGCTTGTTCGAGTGGTGCGAGGATCCGCTTTTTTATTCCTCCGCACACTAAACCGTTTTCTTTCTCCACCTGGCCGTTAGATTGTGGGTGCGCGACTGACGCGTAGTTGATTTTAATTCCCAGATCTTGGCAGAAATTCTGGAATTCTGTCACTGTGAAGTTTGTGCCGTTATCTTTGATGATGTTATGAGGTACGCCGAATCTGAAGATGATGGACTTGATGAAGTTGACTGCCATGAGGGCTGTGGAGCTTGTGATTGGCACTGCCTCGATCCACTTGGTGAACTTGTCTACTGCTACTAGTAGATGTGTTCGGCCTCCTTTTGAAGATTTCTTGAGTGGACCCACCATATCGAGTCCCCAGGTGGCAAACGGCCAGGAAAATGGTATGGGTTTAAGTTCTGAAGCTGGGGTGTGCGACCTGCTCGCGAATTTTTGGTAGGTGATGCAGCGTCGTACGATGTCTTCCGCGTTTTTCATTGCGGTTGGCCAATAGAATCCTGCTCGAAAGGATTTGTCCACGAGTGCGCGACTACTCACGTGGTGCCCGCAAGTGCAGGATTCAGCAGTAAAAAGTGGACGCTGAGTTGCTGAAGAAGAATACCTCCAAATTACTTGAAAATCGACGGAAGGCATTTTTCAGACGAATGACGAAGACACGCCGAAGAGGGGCCAGAGGGGGTCCACAGGGTTCCCAGGCGGCCACCTGGCGCGGCCCCCACCCTGGCCGCGCCGGGAGGGCGCCTAGACCCCTGGGGTCACTCTCAGCTCCCCCCTTTGGCCTATATATCGCACGTCATCTAAAAACCCTAAAAGGGGAGAGTTTTCGGAGTTCCTCCGCCGCTCCGTGGCGGAAACCTACAAAGAAGAAAAGACATCTCCGGCGGGCAGATTCCGCCGGGGAGAACACCTCCCGGAAGGGGAGATCGTCGCCCTCGTCATCACCATCGTCACGGGCATCATCGTGATCATCATCAACATCATCCCCAACATCAGTACCATCTTAACCACCATCCAATCTCAACTCACAAGTCCAACTTGTGTTGTAATCCGTACTATCTATCCTCTCTACTCTACCGGTGTTAATTAATACCGTGTGATGAATGCTATTGAGTTTTATTGGGGAAATATCATTGTGTCCAGATTGTTTATAACCTATTTATCCCCACTGATCATGATCTCTTTTATGCTTGTGAGTAGTTACTTTAGTACTTAAGGACATGGGAGAAGTCTAGTTGCTAGTAGTCATATGATGTTGAAGTAATATGTGTTTTTTGATATGTAAGTTGTGTTGTTATTTTCCTAGTGGTGTTGTGTGAGTCGACCACTCAACGCTTATCCTTATTAAGGACCTAGGGGAATGCATTGTGTACAAAGATTACTTAGGGTGGGTTGCGGGAGTGACAGAAACCTGAAGGCCAGTTCGCACGCTTTTGCACAAGGGGACAATGGATCAACGATCGTATTGCTATGGTTAGGATTTTTCCTTAATTACTATCTTGTATTTGCGGATGTTTATAAGGTGTTTAATCATAAGAGTGCAATTATCTTAGTCTAGAGGGTGCACTAGCATAGATCCACCCACTTAACACTTATCAGCACAGCACATAGTACCGATACGGAGTATGGCGAAAGCACGTGACTATTTCTCCCGTGTGTCCTCAAGAACGCTTTAGCCTTTTTAAGCTTAGTTGCTAGGCCTCTCCTTTGCTCAAAAGGATCGGTCCACCCGTTACTCCTTAGTGCCTTTCACTTTGCTCGCTTTTACCTTTTTGTTGCTATTACCAAAAGCCCCTACAAAGTTACCTTTCGGTTCCTGCAACTGTTTCTTTACCAAAGTCACTTACCAATACCTTCTTCTCCTTGTTGGGTTTGACACTCTTATTTATCGAAACGCTACAAACGACCCCCTACAGTTGAGGGTCATCAACTGATACGTCCAAAATGAATCACTATTTTATATAGTAATTCTTTCTTATTCCTTGATATATTTGATGATATGATGCTATTCTTATGTTGTTTTGGCTTAATTTACACAGTTTGCAACTTTTCGATGCCGAAGCAGCATACGCAGGAATCAGCGGTAAAAGGTGGACGCTGAGTTGCTGAAGAAGAATACCTCCAAATTACCTGAAAATCGACGGAGGGTATTTTTCAGAAGGATGACGAAGACACGCCGAGGAGGGGCCAGAGGGGGGCCACAGGGTGCCCAGGAGGCCACCTTGCGCGGCCCCCACCCTGGCCACGCCGGGAGGGCGACTGGACCACTGGGGCCTCTCCAGGCTCCCCCTTTGGCCTATATATCACACATTGTCCAAAAACCCTAAAAGAGGAGAGTTTTCGGGAGTTCCGCCGCTGTTCCATGGCGGAAACCTACAGAGGAGAAAAGACATCTCCGGCGGGCAAATTCCGCCGGCGAGAACACCTCCCGAAAGGGGAGATCATCGCCATCATCATCATCATCGTCACGGGCATCATCGAGATCATCATCAACATCATCCCCAACATCAGCACCATCTCCATCTTCATCCAATCTCACCTCACAAGTCCAACTTGTGTTGTAATCCGTACTATCTATCCTCTCTACTCTACCGGTGTTGATTACTACCGTGTGATGAATGCTATTGAGTTTTGTTGGAGAAATATCATTGTGTCCAGATTGTTTATCATATATTTATCCCCACTGATTATGATCTCTTTTATGTCTTGTGAGTAGTTACTTTAGTTCTTGAGGACATGGGAGAAGTCTAGTTGTTAGTAGTCATATGATGTTGACGTAATATGAGTTGTTTGATATTTAAGTTGTGTTGTTATTTTCCTAGTGGTGTTGTGTGAGTCGAACACTCAACACTTCGCCTTATTAAGGACCTAGGGGAATGCATTGTGTCTAAAGAATGCTTACGGTGGGTTGCCGGAGTGACAGAAACCTGAACCCCAGTTCGCACGCTTTTGCACAAGGGAACAATGAATCATCGATCGTATTGCTATGGTTAGGATTTTTCCTTAATTACTATCTTGTATTTTCGGATGCTTGCAAGGTGTTTAATCATAAGAGTGCACTTATCTTAGCCTAGAGGGTGGACTAGCATAGATCCACATACTCAACACTTATCAACACAACATATAGTATCGATACGGAGTATGGCGAAAGCACGTGACTATTTCTCCCGTGTGTCCTCAAGAACGCTTTAGCCCTTTATAAGTTCAGTTGCTAGACCTCTCCTTTTCTCAAAAGGATTGGGCCACTTGTTACTCCTCAGTGCCTTTCACTTTACTCGCTTTTACCTTTTTGTTGCTTATACCGAAAACCCCTAAAAAGCTATCTTTTAGTTCCTGCAGCTATTTCTTTACCAAAGTCACTTACCAATACCTTCTTCTCCTCGTTGGGTTCGACCCTCTTATTTATCGAAAACACTACAAACGATCCCCTACAATTGAGGGTCATCAGGGACTGAGGCGGCAATACCCTGCTTGATCTTTTGAATCATTGAGCTGCCAGAATGAGCTTCACGAATCATAGCAAGGTAGCCTGCTGGAACTAGCTCGAGATTGAGCCTGTGAAAGGACTCACACAAATCGGGGTGGATCTTCTACACCTGGATATTATTGCAATCACCCTTGCGGCTCGGTGCCTCAGCTATGACATTTGCCTTCCCAGACATGTACCGAATATCAACTGTGTACTCAGTAATGGTTTCAAGCCACCTTATTTGCCTCAAATTCAGATTTGGCTGAGTGAACAAGTACTTCAGACTTTTGTGGTCGATAAACACATCCACCTTCCTCCCTAAGAGGAGGTGTCTCCAAGTGATCAAGGCATGCACAACCGCTGCCAGCTCCAAGTCGTGCGTGGGATAGTTCCTCTCACTTGTCTTCAACTGCCGTGAGGTATAAGCCACAATGTTCCTGCCTTGGATCAAAACTCCGCCTAGCCCCTGCAGTGAGGCATCACAAAAGACCTGAAAAGGCTGTGATTCATCTGGCGGTGTGAGGATTGGAGCTGTGGTCAACTTCTTCTTCAACTCCTCGAAGGCTGACTGGAAAGCCGGTGACCAAGTGTATCGATTTCCCTTGCACAACAATTCTGTCATTGGATTTGCTATCTTGGAGAAATTCTGCACAAACCTCCTTCAATAGCTGGCGAGGCCGAGAAAACTCTTTAGTTGGTTCACATTCTTTGGCGAAGCCCATTCTTCAATTGTGCGGACTCGCTCTGGGTCGACTGCGATACCCTTAGCGGAAATGACATGGCCAAGAAAGTTGACCTTGTCGAGCCAAAATTCACACTTGGAGAACTTGGCATAGTACCGGTTCTCTCTCAACTTCTGCAGCACCAAGAGAAGATGTTCCTCATGTTCAGCCTCTGACCTGGAATACACAAGTATATCATCGAGGTAGAGGATGACAAAGACATCGAGCCACTCTTGGAACATATAGTTAATGGCTCTCATGAAGGTTGGAGGGGCGTTTGAGAAGCCAGACGTCATGACTATGAACTCATATAGTCCATAGTTTGTGCTGAAAGCGGTCTTGTGGATATCTTCTTCTCGAACTCGAATTTGGTGATAGCCCATCCGCAAGTCAATCTTGGAAAACACCTTTGCCCCATGAAGTTGTTCAAACAGGTCATTGATGCGGGGTAAAGGGTACTTGTTCTTGATGGTCTTTTTATTGATTCCATGATAGTCCTGGACCAAGCGGCTAGTCCCATCTTTCTTCTTCAAAAACAAAGCTGGGGCACCCCAAGGGGAAGTGCTTGCTCGGATAAAACCGCCTGCCTCCAACTCTGTCAATTGCTTCTTCAGCTCAATCAACTACTCCGAACACATCTTGTACGGATGTCGAGAAATCGTCTATGTACCAGGGCCTAGCTCAATAACGAACTCAATAGCTCGAACTGGGGGAATACCTGGCAACTCCTCTGGAAGACGTCTGGAAACTCACAGACAACTTTGACTTCTTCGAGCAAAGGTGCGACTCTTGCGTTCAAGGCATACCACTGTTCTGCCCCTGCCCTTGAGTCATAAGTGTACCAGATCTCTGCAACTGAATCATATGTAACCCTCACCGATCTTGAAGGGCAATAAATGGCCTTGTGCTGCACAAGCCAATCCATGCCCAAGATGACATCGATATCAGAACAAGGCAAGACAATCAAGGATGCTGAAAAATAATCTCCCTAAATACGGTTCTCCAAATCGGGGACTGACCAGGAGGAAGTGAATTTGGAACAAGGAGTAACAACTGAGAGTGTCTTCGGAAGCTGGTCTCTTGGGAGATCTGTCGTTGATGCAAAAGACTGGGAGACAAAAGAGTGAGTTGCTCAGGAATCGAACAACACAGTCGCAGGAACTAAACTAACAAGAAACCTACTAATCACAATCTCTGAAGACATCTCAGCATCTTCCATCATCACGTTGCTGACTCGAGCTGCACGTGGATGGGCCCTCACCATCTCATTGCTCGGAGTAGAGCGAGGTGGGGCGGTGGTAGCTGAGAAAAGCGTGGGTCGGTGCACTTGGGAGAAATGTGCCCCGGCTGTCAACACTTGTAGCAGATCACGCCCGTCTTGGGCTGGGGCTGCGTCCTGGGTGGCCTCGCGTGTGGCGGTGTAGAGCGAGGCACGTGCTGAACTGGGATGGAAGGCGGGAAAAAGTATGAACAAGTGCCCCCCTCGGCTGGAACTGTCGTCCCCGTGTTGGTGCCTTTGTGACCCGAGTCTTCGCCTTGTTGTGGACCATCGCTGCTGAGAAGTACTCTCTCTGTTGCTTTTTCTCTTCATCGTGATCTGCCTTGGCTGACTCCTGTCGGATCGCTGCATCGTCGAACTCTGAGAACATCTCAGGGTTGCACTGGGTAAGTCCATACTTGATATCTGTGTTGAGACCCCCGCGGAACCTGGCAATCCGCTTGGCCTCTGTGGAGACCTCCTCAGGAGCATACCTGGCGAGCCTGACGAAGGCCAGGTTGTACTCCTGGACTGACTTCTCATCCTGTCTCAGAGCCAGGAACTCATCTCTCTTATTTTCCATGAAGCCACTCGGGATATGCGCTGCTCTGAAGTCTCTGACGAAGTCCTCCCAAGTGATCACAACATCACCTCTGTTGGCCTTGTAGGTAGTGTACCAGCTGCCTGCTGCACCCTGAAGATGGAAGGAGGCGAAGGTGACGTAGTCGACTGGCCTGACGGTGATCGCGTTGAAGTGCTTCTTGATCTCTGCCAGCCAATCATCCGCTTCCAGCGGGTCTCGTGCCTGTGAGAACCTTGCGGGGGGGGGGGGGGGTTGATGGCGAGGAACTGCTGCAGGGTCGTGTGTTCTGGTCGATCGTTCCTCTGGGCGGTCTAGTTCTAAAGCAAATGCACGATCGCATTTTTGCCCTGAGCAACTGTGGCCACAGCCTCCCCAAGTATAGAGTTCTCCGGCGGCGGCATGTTCCCTCTCGGCATCATGTACACATGGACACTTATGAGAAACATCGCAGAATATTGATGAAAGAAGATAATAAAAAAAATTTGACAACAAAACTTCCTCATGAGGTATGAGGAAACAGAAAGCTGAATATCCACCAAGGTTAACCCAGAAAGTCCGAAAGCTAGGTGCTACTGGAATCCCCAAACCGAGATCATCTGAATCAAAGATAATAGTATGCTAGTGAGAACACAACAATATATACGAGTGGTTGAAAACCAGAACATTGAGACATCTGCCTTGAGCGGCCCGCGGAAGCGGTCTCCTATAGGGGGAGGAACCACATCCGGAGGATGCCAACCATCCATGTATAGGAGTTTCACCTGAGGTATGCCGTAAGCGAGGTGGAGCTATCAACCCCAAGTGGCGGCTCAGTGGTCTCAACGTACGCCAACCCTTCTCGTCGCTAGCAAACAATTATAGAGGATTCGATGTCCCACTTAAATGAGAACCTAGTTATTGTTGAAAGAGATAAGTTTTGGATAGAAAACAACGTTTCACTTCCTCACGGAAATGAGGGTGGGAGGGTGGGGGTAAGAAGAAAAGAAAACAGAGATCCTACTCTCCGATTTTTCCCCTAGTAACTACAAAATAGTTTCTAGACTCAACTTCGGCCAGTAAGGGGTCCTACAGTCAGTCCTGCTCTGATACCAATTTGTAAGGCCCGCGATGCGGTACCATCTCGAGTTAGACGCTTTCGCATCCGACTTGAGATTGGAGCGCTTAACTAGCCACCAGCGCACGAAACTCGCACTCGTTTCGCTGCCAGATTCTTGACAACAGGGAATAAGTGCATGAACATAAACTAAGACATAAATATATAGATCCAAGGCATATAGTTGCCAATGGTTTTATTACATCATTCAGAGGCCTCATCGTCCAACAGTACATCACATCATCATCTCAAAATACACACACATCCGAGTACGGACAAGATGCAAATTTCCCTAGAGAGGGATACAAATAAACATGTCATCCACCCGTGGATCGTCGGAAACCCAACTTTAGGTCTACTGTGCGAAGTCATCGTCGTCCTTCTCCGGCGGAACCTCCACGAAGTACTTGCCAGTGGTCGTGTCGAAGTAGTAGTCTGAAGATCCAATCGTTTGTACATAACGTGAAAGAAAGACGCAAGGAGTGAGAATATATCAATACAGTATAACTAACTTCTCACAGTAAGGAAAGGATAGTGGTTGAGGTTGCAGCCGCACTACCATATATGAGTGGCTAACGATCTATATTAGAGTAAGAGAAGATCCAATAATCTATTGATGATCGCGTCAATAAGGCTCTATTCACCTACTTACGCAAAACATGACACAACCTTGTCCCCTCTTTGTCGCTCCGTGCGAAGAAGAGCAATCAAGGCAACTCACACGTTGGCAATTTTAAAGCATGATTAAGTTTATGTCGTTCTATGAACAAGGAGTAGGTCTAAAGTCGTCCATAATTGCGGACAAGGCTTTTTGAAAAGATTTAACCCTGCAGGGGTGTACCAACTTCCCATTATAGGCTTTACAAGTACGCCCGGTTTTTGCTTGGCTGGGTAAACGCCTAAAACTCCGGAACGTCAGAGTCCCTGTAACTAACCTCCCACAATTCAGGGTGGCCCCCGGGGAGTCGACACCCAACCCAAGAACCGACCACGCTCTCGGATCAGACTCTTCCCTATGACGCATGTCAGATTACCGGTAAATTATCACATGAGGCCGGGTCCTAGCTGATCAGGTGGACCAACAAGGGAACCATGCCCTCGCTATCCAGGTTTTTTTTGAAAACTTCTCGGGTACCAACTAATCACACACACGGTTGCAAATAGTAAATCATCTTGGGCCACCTCTAGAGCTGTTTGAAGATAGGTAGGTAAGACAAGGGGACCCCATAGAATCTCACACACTATTAGGCACGCTCGTCAAGAAATACAATACCCGGAACTCGGGACCTAAGTGACTCAAATGGAACAAAACACCTGGCGGGAAAAGCCCGGTCTCCCATCCTTCGTCAAATATAAGTTAACATCATATATTAATATATATCAACCAATTTCTGATAATATCATGATAATCCACCAAGAAGCAATGGATATAAGCAGTAGGTAAGGGCCTACACATACTAAGCAATGGTTAAGAAAGCAAGTTACATAGCCAAACAAGGTTTTTCTAGGATGTGGGGGCATGGCTGTTTGGGTGTAATTGAGAGGCACAAGTATATGGTGGTAGGATCAAACAACCATTCCAAGTACAGCTAGGCAAGCGATTTGAAAGCTATAAAGAATGATATAGTTCCCCCGCTTGCCTGAGTAGGTAGTCGATGGAGCAGACGTAGTAGGGTCCTCGGGCTCGATGTCGGACAGCTCCCCGTAAGTCTCCTCGGCAAGCTCAGGCTCTAACGTACGGTACCGGAAAAGAAAAGCACCACAAGTAAGCATCGAGATCAAAGATGCACAAGCATGAATTGCATGTTCAGGTTTAAGGCATGGTGTGACCCTAGCTAGTCAAGTTTAAATGAAGATCGTGACGACACGTCAATGATGCTCCAAATGCAACTATAAATTTAATGGCCTTGGTCATGAACTTAAGTTTAGGTGCAAGTGACATGGATTACATGACATGGCATGAGCATGAAGGAATAAATGAATGCATAAAAACGTTAAAGTAAACTATTGATTCCGGAGACGGAAAGGTGTCGACGAAAATTGACACCGGATAAGTTTCAAAAGAAGGAACGGAGACAAGCCACTCCCATATAACAATATGTTTGAAGCTTCCTTCAAAGAATCGAGATGACCACTGAAGTCGTGGTGCATGATCAAGAATAAGAGAAATGAATCAAGGACATGACATGCACCAATTTGAATCTGCAAAGGTGAACCACACCAAGGCAAAGGGTTTGTTCATCTGCAAATATGAACACGAACAATTTGGTACCCCTCACCTTGCTGTTCTGGATGCAAGTGCTAGGCTCACAAGAAAACAAGTGCATTTGAAAAGATTAAAATTCCAAAGATTTTGGAATTTAAATCAAAAAGGAAAAGGAAACACAGAGAAAAAAAACTAGGGAGGAGCCCCCTTGGGCTAACCTCGGCTGGTGTTGGCCCAGTAATGGACCAACCCACCTGTTGGTGGTGGTGCTGCTGCTGCGGGGAGCTACTGGGCCGAGCCCAGCTAGCCCACACGGCTCAGGTCACTGGCCAAGGGGCCCCACCTGTCAGCCCCCGTGCATAAAATAGAAAAAAAGGGGGCGCTTCCGCTGGAACTCGAACCCGAGCCGCCTCGCTGTATTGCTCTCCTCGCTACCACTATGCCACTCAGCGGCTTCTGATAAGAAATAGGTACCAGCCGGACTAATTACATATGCACGGATACTGAACCCGAAGCAAGCACTCGCCGGGGCATTTTCCGATGACAACGGCGTCGGCTACTGCACTCTGGCAACTCAGCCGATTGTTGCTACTCACAGCTGGGACATCTGGGGTCCCATCCCCAACTCTACCTGGCCGGGAAACACACGGGCACATGTTCCACTTGGCACTTGCCGAGCAAAAGCACGGCGGCTCACTGACATGTGAGCTCTCATGGGGACAGGCGGAGTGCAACTCCAGCGAGCCTAGCCTTGCGCACAAGTCGTCGTTCACTCAACCGAGACATGCTACGCGTAGCTGGGAGTAGCACGGTTCCAAATTTTGCACAGCTCGAGCGACGAAGTTGAAAAGGGACTTCCTTCTCTCCCCGGCGGCGCGCACGGGACACGCACGTCCATGCATGGGCATGCACGACGTGGCTACTCGACTACGGCTACGCAGACTCGGGCAAGGACACCAGAAGCTCACCTAGGGGAGGCTGGGGACGAGCTCGCATGCAACATCGACGTCGCAGGCTTGATTGGATGGAGGTAGTCCACCTCCTCGATGACGGAGACGAAGACGACCCGCGGCGGAGGATGCAGGCATCGCGCCACTCCTCGGCTCCTACGGCGAGGCTACGATTCGGGGAAATATGAAGACGATGGGGACGAGGACCTCCACGAGCTCCTAGTTGAAGTCGACAACAGGCGACGACGAATTTGATCTCTACACGGCGGCGACCATGGAGGGAACAGGGGGGTTCAGGGTCGAAGGAAACGTCGGTGGCGGCAAAAATTGAGGAGGGGAACGCGGACCTAGGGTTCCAGGAGGAGCCCTGGTGGCTTTAGGGGAAAGGAGGGGCCACTAAGCCATCCACGTCGACGTGAGCCGGAGTTGGACGTCGGCGTGTTGCGCGTGAAGGAGGAGGGGGAAGCTACAGGACACGTGGGTTCTATCGCTTCCACTGGATCAAGATCGAGCGGCCAGCGACGCCCCCGCGCACCTCTTCGGATGGTGGGCTCGAGCCCATGAGGGACAGGCCAGCTGGGCTGGGCCTGGTTTCACCTTTCTCCAGAAAAACAAACAAGAAGGGGTTTTCCAATTAAACAATTAACAGAAAACTCCAAGAATATTCCAAAGAAAAATACAAAAGGGGAAAACATATAAAAATATGTTTTTTGATCCTTGAATTATGCTTGATTTTACAAAATTGATTTTGGACAAATTTTGAGCAAAAAAATTCTTGAGCATAATTTGAATTAAAAATCAATTTGAATTACAACTCCAATTTTCAGAGGGCTAAAAATCAGAGAAAGGGTTGCAAATGCTTGGGAGGGGGAAAGATTTGCCTATGCCAAAGTTGAGGTTTAGGGGAGTTCACATGCAAATGGAATAAATGACCAAACACCCTTCTTTGATCACCTAGATTCATTTGAATTAAAATTCAAATGGGCTCAAACATGGATGGCATTCAAGATCACCACATCATATTACAACATCTTGCATGTGAACAAGTTTCATAGCCATTGGACAAAGAAAAATTACAACATGAATAGTAATCTCACTGGTGGGCTGCTACACTCAATCCTGCGTATCTTAATGTACCCCTTCATCTTTATGAAGTATTTGAAGATAGGGCACTATCGCTCAACATGTTTGGAATATAGTGAGCTCTTAGCTTACTTTGCTTTGATCATGCTGCTCATATCAAAATATGGTTTGTGTAGATCAAGCGTTCCGAACTATGCCAATCACTATGATGGTGTTCCTGGTCCAAATACCCTCCTACGCAACTTCCAAAGTTGCCATGTGTCACATCTACGTTGTAGAAATCCCGCTATGTGCCTTGGCTTGAAAAACAATTTTCAACATCCTATTTTGCTACTTAACTATAGACCAATTAAAAATACTAAAAATCGTTATGAAACATTCTTTCATCTATTTGTAATGACTCTTTAGTCTTCCTCCAAGAACCTTTCTTCGTCTGAGGTAATTCAAGAGAACTAATCTACTATTTAGATTACTTTGATTCTTGTTGCACTTTCAGGACATCCAATGCCTTAGTGCTTTATTTTGCTAAAATATTTATTCTCAAGCACTCATATGTTATTCACATATATGATTAGAATCATGCTCCCACTTAATTCCATATCTTATATGATTATTGATGAAATAATAACTTTTATAACTTCATCAAAACTATTGCTCCAGCTTTGTGATATTTGCTTCAACTATGGACTAAATTTTGAAGCATTCTCACTTTCGCTAATATCGTATCGATCATTAAATCCTTTCAGGTTGTATCATGCATACACCCTTCATTTAATTTTCTCAGAAGAAAAATCCATATGTCATACTTCGGAAGTATGCCGTGATTATCAGTAATTTTCCATATGAATATTTCCATCACTACACATACTGTAGTCAACCTTTTGAAGTCTATCGAAAACTTATTTTACGATAAATCGAGCATGATCAACGATGAATCTATCGTTTATGTTCATATCTATGAAAGTATGATCCACTCTAATGATCATGTATCCTTAGGAGGGTTTTACCAAGTTCTCAACTTGATTCTTGTGGATGACTTTCATTTTATTTTTCATGGTGTTTAAACCATATAGTTGAGTTAGTGCTCGTCATGGTTTCTTGTAGTTCACAGGTTTATCGCACAATAGAACCACATTGGTTCAATGTGAATTTATAAAGCTGTGTGATACAACATCATATTTTATCATTTCATCTTTGGAACATATTTCAGAGTTTCATCATTCCTTTTCATCAGATTTAGGAATTTCTGGATTGGTCACATAATTTATCTCTAGATCGAATTTCGAGTTCCATTCTGTAGAACCAAATGATTCAGTGTAATCATTATCAAGCTATTAGCCCTCCCACTTAATTGTTTCAAGAAAGCTATTTTCTCAACAAAAATCCCATGTTCCGTGATAAACATTTTTCACGGGTATGGTAGTGGAAGTGTTGTTCGTAACATGATGTTTATGCAATACTTATATTTGGGATTGAGTAAATTTTAAATATATATCCAAAATTATGAAACAACAATTGGAGTTCTTATGCATGCCATATTCTTATAGGGCATTGTTTCAGCAGTCATATGACGGCGCTCTATTTAGTTCGTAAGTGGTTTCTCTAAAGCGTTAAGTAGTATAGTGAACGGGGGTGTGGTTTAAGTACATCACTGACCTCACCATGTCATGCTAGAACTCAGGGTAGAAAACAATTTTAATTCCAATATGTCATATAGGGCTTGGTTGTGCGTCAAGATACTCCATAGAAATACGGGGTTTCGGTGACGCTAGTTTATGAACTGACTTCATACACTCTGCGATGTTTGCTAAATTCTTTAACTCATTTATTTTACAATCAAATATTCAAATATTTGATCTATGTGTGATGATGATTCTCTTTGTGTTGAAACAGTTTTGAACTTATTCAAAATTTCAGATATTATGTCTTGTCTAAATATCAGTATATCTATACAAGTCATTATCACAAAGTTTTACGTAAAGTACTATTTGTTGGTTCTTCACACATTGATATGTGTTATTACCAATAGTTTACTAAAAAATTGAACAATTGATTTAATCAATCACTTTGTCTATCAGAAAAATTGCATCCGTCAAATGACTCAAAGTCAAGAGATTGAATGACTTCATCGATATGAAGCTTCTGCATGCGCTTTGTTCTAAGGTGACTAAGTCATTTATGCTACTACAATTTTAGCATTATCATCACATAACTTAATTTATTGAGGAATCAAGAAAATAGACATAACATCAAGATTTCAACTTAAATAATTCACCACGAAGGGTAAAATTCAAAGAGCATTAACTTTGAACAACCATTATTCAAACTATGGATAAGGCATCCATCGTGTAGACGACATAATACGATATTAATGTTTTACACAACCTCCGAATCAAATAAATTTAATTTAAACTCTAAGATAAATCTCGATAGACGAACGTCGACGGCCTTGGGTGACTTGGGCACCATTTCCGACGCGGACTTGCACTTCATTCGCTCTTCTCCTTCGAATTTTGAGAATTCCATGTACCGAGTTGCAAAACAAGTGCAATTGATATGGTATCAATTATACCTATGAAGGTGAAATAATGAAATTGTCTATTAACTTAGGATAACTTATTTATACCTTTAGTGATCAGAACACTCTTCAAATCTCCCAGTTACTTATTGCAATTCCTCTTACAGTGCTTCTTGTTCTTGCAGTAGTGACACTCAGAATCTTTAGTTGGGCCACTCTTGGTCTTTACGTGAGTTTTGGTCTTACCACCACTCTTGGCATTTCTTCCTTTTCCCTTCTTCTTGGAACTGGTAGTGTTCATCACAGCCAACACGTGGTTGGGATCCTTCTGCATAGATGCTTCCGCAGTTAAGCATAGCAAACAATTTGTCTGTGGTCTTGTCAAGCTCATTCATGTTGTAATTCATGATAAAGCCATTGTAAGACGGGGGGAGTGATGCAAGGAGAATGTTAGTGCCGAGTGTCGTAGGGATCGCAAATCCCAGAGCACTCATCCTTTGTGCGTAATCAAGTTTGATCACGTGCTCGCTTATGGAGCTACCTTCTGCACCCTTGCATTCCCACAGCTGCTTCGTTATCCCGTAACGTTCAGTTCTAGCTTGCTTCAAATACAGAGCGTTCAATTGTGTCACCATGTCAAAAACGTTGAAGTTCTCAAAACATTTTTGAAGCGTAGTATCCATGCATGTAAGCATCAAGCATTGTACTGCGGTGTGGTCATCCACTTTAGTCGCATAGACGTTCTTACCATCCTGCGATGCATCCTCAGCGGGAGCGGCTGGGAGAGCTTCTTTGAGAACATAGTCCTTCTTAGCAACTTTGAGGAAAAACCCAAGATTATAGAACCAGTCCGCATAGTTTCCCCCATTTGCACCAAGGTTCTCTTTATCAAGCATCGGTCCTAAACTAAAAGCATTGTTGTTGCGGGCCATCTCTCTAAAACGATATAACCAGATCGATTTAGACATGGTTCATAATTAATTGCATTAATCTTAACAAGTTTAATCTAATGCTCCCACTAAAATAAATATCTCTCAAAATTGATCTTAGGGTAATCAAGATCCGGATCAATACACCAGCCACACGTCTAACACTCAGCCATGGAGGAGATCAACCCGGTAGGTCTAAAAAAACCAATCATAACCATTTTATGACTCTTGGATTAGTCTTTCGACACTTGTGCTCCGAGATTAGATCCGATAAGCTAGAACTTCAAGAGAACCAACCGCTATTGCTATGGAGACAACTCAATCCACCCGTCTCTTTGTTACCTTTCTGTTGGTACTCGTGTGACACGACGCACCACGGGTGGCATTTATTACAGACGGATGCATGGTTGGGAGAGCACGAACTTCTTGATATTTTAAGAGAGATCTACCTATTAAAACACGACTACTTGCGCATTCAAACAAGCAATGGAAATGATTAACATCATAGGCAATTTAATGTATGTGCTATGGCATAGCCCTTTTCTTCAAGAAGCTCGAAGCACCATGCTTTTCATTCTTCATCTTCTTTTGGCGGAGAGCATCACCTCCACACACGACATGTCGTCAAGCACCATGATGTATGATCATCATCTTCATGTAGATACTACAACTATTGCTAGAATCTATTCTACTAAAATAAAATTACATGAAGTTTGGCACGCAGACCGAATAAATGACAATCATATGGCTGCAGTCATTATGTCGTACCATGACATGCAAGTCATGCAAATTTAACATGTACAAACTATAATCATCTCATACAACTTTTATCATGACGAAGACTATACAATATCACATGTTCCTGCAAAAACAAGTTAGACGTTCTTCTACACGTTCTTTGCATCTTTTACGTGGCTACTAGGGTTTGCATGGAAAAACAATTTGCTAGCTATGTAACCACATAAAGCACAATCTTCAAGTTTCTAGATTAACGATCGGGTCGTATCAACCATGAGACTACAATTTAATCTCATGACCCATACTGAACAATCGTCAATACGCGTGATCCCTGTGCTAGATCAACAATCTAACAGGCCCCTTTTGTTACACAATTTCTCCACACCAAAATCAAGACCCAAATCATGTTCGTGCGACCATCATACTCAGTAGCAACATAGAAGGACCCCGAGGGGCAAGATATTTGTAACAAAATCAAGCAATACAAGAGGGATCAACTTGTGCAATTATAGGTGAAGGAACTAGAAGATTCAGTTTAGATCTATTATCAAAAAACCGCGCACAATGAAAATTTTGTGCAATGCCCGTTCATCACTATGAACTCTAGATCAAATCTTCATCTATTACTAGAACTATCTCTGATACCACTGTTGGCATTCGGAGTAGAAAACAAAAAAATTCAGCACTACAAAATCAAGTCCCAAGATTGGATCTAGATAGATGCAAACAAGGATAACGATCTTGTTACCTTAACAACCGTTCAATGGTAGTTCTCTCACATCAGAAGAAATTGATGGAGAGTTGGGGAAGATTGAAGAAGCACAATCCCACGAACTGATCTAATATACGTGAAGTTCCTCGAACAAAGATCGAACGCACGATGTCTCTACAGTTGATCCACACGTACGGTGTAGATGATCCGGCAGGGCTCCGCTGTCCAGAGCTCGGCGCCACCGGAGTAGAGAGGAGGGAGGAGTATCCCTCCGGGGATATGGTGGTGTTTAGATCTAAAGAGAGAGAGAGGGAGAGAGAGAGAGGGGGCAGCCCTGGGAAAAGATTAATCTGAATTGTCCTTGGGGGGTGCCCCCTTCTCATCTATTTATAGAGGGATGGGAGGTGAGGCCATCTTGGAGGAGGGGGCAGCCCTAGGGGGTGCCCTAGGGTTTCCCCTCCCTTAGGGTGCGCCACAAGGGGGGAGGAAGCTTCCTCCACTTGTAGGAAGCTTCCTCCTAGGCGCCTCCACTACTTGGGCCTCCTTGGTCCATGTGCTCCCTCCCCACTTGGGCCTTCCAAGTGAGAGGGGACCCATTGATATTATATTCATTTTATTAATTCCAAAACAATTTAGGAATCCACAATAAATAAATATTAAACATGTTTAGACCATCCCAAAACTTTTTCGGTCCTCCGATTTTAATTACCCGGTTTTCTCAAAACTCTTCCCGGTACCTTATCGGGTCTCCGAAACGATTCCGGTTTTCTCATTGATAATAACTCAATCACTTTGAGACTTTCGCGATGTGATAAATACATGCTCCTATCACTCTAGTACTCAATAGATCAACTACCCTTAAGGGTGTGACCCCAAAGGTTCGGTAGGATACAGACATGAACCGAAAACTTTCTTTCTCACGGAACAATAACCGATAGCGGAGCCATGGACACCCATAAAGGTTCTCGCACCTGCATGAATATAAATTCGAGTGAACCATAAGCTATACAAAACCTGAGGTGACATATTTTAGGTATCCTCATGATTAACCATTAACCATTATACCAAGTCATCCCCCTTCTTGTTTTGTTTCATTTTTTCTCGTTTAGTATTCCGGTATCCCTTGTGATCAATTCATAGTGTCTGGCCAGCCGATGTTCGATAACGCAATAACGAGAGGGCCCAAATAAGTATCTCTCCATCGTTAAAGGAGAAAATTCCCAACTTGAATCATTAAGTCTCTTGACACACTTTCAGGTGTGAGTGATCAAAGCCTTTATAGCCACGCCTGTTGCGGGTGGTGTTTGGACAGAGTCAAAACCCACCCTCCGGTATGAGGCTACTGTCGTGGTCATACCATAGGTATACCCCTAGGCAAGGGAAACCAAGGGGTACCCTCAAGCCCATGGGTTTCCAAAACGCCTAACAAAATAAATAAGGTCAGTAAAGAATACTGAGCTTTACCGATCGCGGAAGCCCTGTATTCCCAATATCTCCGAGTAACCTGTTACTCGGAAGACAGAAACCACCTCCGAGTAGTTAGTCACTCGGAGGGAAAAAAGGATCTGAGTACTTCATTACTCGGAGAAGATGAACGGCGAGCTATTCATTACTCGGAAGATGAGAACGCAACGGACGGGAAGCATTCAAGACCGCGGGCGTTCCTCCCCTTTTATTAGAAGTAATGAGTAGACCGTTTTCTGTATTTAATACGCATTTAACCCTGTAATTAAAGACCCATTAAGCTGAGGAATTAAAGGGGCACGAGCGCACTCTATATATGCCTCCCCCCTCCTCCAGCACGGGCACGCGCAACATTATCATCCTCAACCCTTGAGCAAGAACACCCCAGTCAGTCTGGGAAAGGATTAAGGTTTTTATCTCTACGGAGAGGCCTAACATGTATAATTTCCCCTGCGTCAACCACTCTGCGTACAGATTCATTTAGCTCCTTTCATACCCCTCTCTCTATTGTCAGGATTATATCCACAACATTTGGCGCCCACCGTGGGGCTGAGTTGATCAGCAATTGCAGAGATGGCGTTTTCTTCATCCTCCTCGTCGATTCACGGCTCCAAGCTCGTTATCGGAGAGGTTTTTTTGTTTCGGGTCATTGGCCTTCATGGCTGATGACTCTGCTTGGTTGGCGGATTCACCGCTCCAGGCGCAGCTGCCGCCTTCGAGAGGCAGCGTCCACTTCCGAGCTGACGAATTGGGGGCTCTGCGCCTCCAACTTTCGGCTCATCATCAAGCACCAGCTCTCTTATTGTCCCATCATAAGAAGAAGCGCTCGGGCCGTCCACGTGCTCATCATCGCAGCAAACAAATCAAGGTGAAGCAGGTGGAAGTCATCGACTCGGTGGAGTCAGCCCAGAAGGCCCTAGATGAATTGATCGCAAGAGAAGGCTCGTCAGCATCTCTTTTGCATCTGTTCAACTCGGTCGAAGAGGGCATGGAAATATCAGACCCCGAGCTGGATAAAGAACACGGGGGTAGCAGCAGCGTTCCAGTCGCAGTTGCAGAAGTGTGCATGGCGGAAACTCCACCTCCCCAACCGTCACCAGCTCGGGATAGGCGTGCCCGAGATGAAGCTAACAACCCGTCCGGGGCTGATGGTCGACAACCAACTCCGCGCGTGTCTGCTTTCCAAAGGTTAGAACTCAGAGAGTCCAGCCGGCAGCCCCGACCACTTACTCAAGAAGAGCAAGCAGAAGAAGAAGTTGTCGAGCGACTGTTAAACACCCCTATCGACACAAGTACTCCAGAAGGCCGAAGTTTGGCCGAGCTGGCCGAGCGGGAGCGTCTGGCCGAGCTGGAGAGCACCCTGGAACGTCAGGCCCGAGAGGTCGCTCGGCTCAAGCAAAGCAGAACAAGTCAGCAACTGCGAGGGAAAGGACGTGAAACATTCCGAGCTATGGGAACTCCAGTGGAAAACCTCATAGCCGCAACTCGGATTGCAAACTCAGTGGATCGGCGGCAGAGGGAATTCGACATTTGGCGTTTTTATTGCAAGCTGCAGCAGATCCAAACGTTGCGGTCAGTAAATCACAGTAGCGGATCCATTCTCAAATCCCTCCCGCAAGAACGTCGCAGTCGGTGCATAAGCCTTACGGTGAAGTGCGGAGAAATAGGAACAATTCCCCTCGGCGCAGAAATGACCCCCTGATAACCCACAACTGCAGGGGATCGAGATAGTCTTCGCGGGTAAGAATAACCCAATTTATAGATTCGACTCAAGGGGAGCCAAAGAATATCCACAAGCTTTAACAGTGGAGTTGTCAATTCCACCGCACCTGAGATACACTTACTTGCAACAAAATATTACTAGCAAGTGCGATATGGAAGTGATGATAGCAACGGTAATAGTGGTGGTGAAACAGCGAAATTAAACAACTAGTAACCAGCAGAATTAAAAACACTGTAGGCTAGGGAGATGGGCGCTGCATGGATAAGATACATCATGTATTAAACTTGGGGCAAGGCACACAGATTAAACAATGATCATCTAGGTATAAATCAAACATCAGGCATGTACCCCAAAGGTAGTTGTACGTTCTTGCAATAAGAACTTGCACACCATCTTTTGTCCTACCATCCCGCTACGAACGGGGCCAAAAGGAACTTATGGAGATTAGGGTGCTCCTGTCAAATAGCACCGGAACAAAGCATTAACAATCAATGGATACATGGAATCCTCAAATTATAGTCCATCCCCTTTGGTGTCCCAAGCTGTCACCATTGGGATCGTCGGTTCCAGACTATAACAGGTGCATACAACTCATAGATAAGATCAAGAACACAAATATATTCATGCAAACACAAAGGGTTCAGATCTGAAATCATGGCACTCGGGCCCAAAGTGACAAGCATTAAGAGCAAAAAGTTGAAGCAAAGATGATAAACACCAATCTAGATGACAGGCAACATGCCCCCAACAATCTGATAAACTAATACATGATCTAACTCATCCAATCCCTACCATCCCCTTTGCCTACATCAGGGAATTACTCACACATGGATGGAGAAGTCATGGAGGGAGGATGGAGTGGCGATGATGATGACGATGGAGATGATCTCCCCTCTCCGGAGGCCAAAACAACCTCTAGATTATCCCTCCCGGAGAAGAACAGAGGGTGGCGGCGGCTCCGCGATGAGAATTGGAAAAACGACTTCTGTTTCGGGGTTTCTCCGTCACGGGAATAAATAGGAGTCCTGGTAGGGCACCATAGGAGGGGGAGGCCCCCCCAGGCGGCCAAAGGGCGCGGACCCACCCCTGGCCGCGCCAGGGGGGCACCTGGGGCCCCCTGGGCTCCCCTCTGGTCCCACTTCTGGCACCTGGCTCCTTCGGGTGCGTGGATTTTCTGGTATTTTTCTGGGAATTTTCTGAGACGCCCAAAAATCCATTTTCCTGCGCACAATAAAACCAAACAGACAGCTCTGCTGGAAACAATGTTAGTCCGGGTTAGTTTCATCCAAATCATGCAAGAATGAGGGCAAAACAATAGCAAAAGTTTATGGAAAAGTAGATACGTTTGAGACGTATCAACTCCTCCAAGCTTAGCATATTCCTTGTCCTCAAGCAATTCAGTACAACGAACTGAACGCGACAAAGAAAACTTTGACAAACTCTTTTGCTTCAATAAATTTAAATAAGCATGTACTACGAAAAGAGTTTAGCAAGTATCAAAACAATGCTATGAGGACAATGCACGAAGCAATCCTTCTTTCATGTGAACAATCACACACAACTAAAATTAAATAATGTGACTGAAAGTCAAGACAGGATTACAATGCACAAAGTTTGAACATACTAGAGTGATATTTAGCTAGCCTCCATGAGTGAAGCAAAACATAAATGCAGAAACTCCTCCGGAGTTTTAAAGGAGACCAGAACTAAGAATTCAGAATAAGTAATACCACAATCATGCAAAAGACAATGTAGTACTTTGGGACAATGCACATGACACTCAGAATGACAATTATGCTCTCCTAGTTGGTGCTTTGAAGAAGGAAGGTGGAGACTATCGAACCGTGGAGTTTGATGGAAAGGTTGAAACCCCGTGGGTGGAAGAAAAGACTAAACTTGTAACAGAGCTCTTGGTTTTGAAAACAGAGGTACAAAGTGTTTTGGGAGGTGCATGCTTCATCAACAAATGCTAGTAGACAACTCAATTGCCTCTTACGCTAGACATGTTTCGAGGAACGGCTCCCAAGATGGATACAATCACATCCCCTTAATCTCCTTTGTTTATCACTGCCAAAGTTTTTTGATTTATCATAGACAAAGTGTGAAGGAGGGTTTGTTGGTTGTGATTATCTTTTGTGAGCTGGGTGCACTCATGCCAGTCCCTCCTCGTATTAGGGGTTTGCAGATTAGACATGCAATCCCAGAATAAAACATGTCTAACATAAGACGGTCATGAATTACCTACTACTTCCTCATGAGCTAAACAGAGGCACAAAACATGAGTGCTTTTGAATAACTTCGAGATGATACAAGAAAGTCTTCGTTAGGATGGCCGGTAAATACCACATAGGAAGGTATGGTTGACTCATATGGAAAAGCTGGTTTCAAGGATTTTGGATGGACAAGCAGAAATCCGCTTAGTGCGAGCGAAGGTTAGCAAAAGACTGGGAAGCGACCAACTAGAGAGCAATAATAGTCATAATCATGCAGAGCGACAAAGTAACATTGAATCAGGCATGAAAATGATACAACTATTCTAAAATTCAAAGATCATCAAGGCATAATAGACTTCTCAGTCATAAACATGTGTAAGCATGTGCCAAGTCAATCCAAGAATTCTGCAAAGGGAAATACCACTTCAGTAAGCCAAACCATGAACAATGCAATGCATGTAAATCATTTCAACAACACATTATGTACTCTAGCTATTTGGAATTAGCCACAAGGAAAGCATGAACACTGGGAAAGCATTGCAAACATAGCACTATGTCGCTACAAGCTGGTCTCTAAATCATAAGTGCAAGCATATGTACAAAAGTAGAAACAAAAAGAGTTCATACCGGTTTTCTTTGTTGCATCCATTTCGTCGATCTTCGTCATTACTGCCTTGTCACTTGCACGGTTGAACGTCGAAAAATATAATCAAGTGCAAATGCCATCACGGACTCGAGCTGAACTCTGCAACAAAGCAAACTAAAGAGAGAAAAAGAAATATTTTTTGGATTTTTTCAAAGGTTAAACGAAAAGAAAAAGAAAAGAGAAATCTTTTTGTTGTTTTTGCAAGATAAAAGAACAAAGAAGAACGGGCAAAAACTTTGAAAAAGATCAAAGAAAACAAAATAAAAATGAATAATACAATGGAAAGGTGAGAAGGGCATGTACTCCCCCAAGCTTAGGCTTTTGGTCTAAGTTGGTAGCAGCTACTGCCCCCAGGAGCCTCCTGCTCCGGGGTAATGGTAAGTCCAAGGGTTGTATGAGCCATCCTGTGCGTACACCGAAGTCCTCGGATCCTCCCATGAGGAAGGCCCTGCGCTCCAAGCGGAAGAAGATCCCTCGCCATGCTCGGTGAAGGTCTCTCCCTGGAAAGGTGTGAACTCACCATGCTCCTCCTCATCGGGCACAACCCCCTCCATGGGGTTATGCCGCTGGTAATTAGCCATGAACTCATCGAACTGAATTTCGGTGAAGGACCATCCGTTCCTGCGAGTGTTATAAAAAAGAAGTGGTGCAGGTAGACGGATATCACGAGTAATAGTCATTTCAAACCTCAAAATATAATCAAGATTACCAAACTGAGAAGTCATGGTAACAAACTTATGCCTCTTCATAGCCGCAAGATCGAGACTCACGTATGAAAAGGGAACATCATCAGGATGCGGGGTGCGCTCAAGAGACTCAAGGATAAGTGTGGTGTAAACGCCACCATATAAAACGCCTTTGTTACTGTTCGTAACAAGGCGCCGAGCAATTAAGGCACCCACATTATACTCATTCTTACCAGAGAGGGCGTTCGCATAAATAGCGAAGTCTGGTGTAGAACCGTTGCTCGTGTTGTCATGAGCTAACACCCCTCTAGCAACAAAATACGCAAAATACCTAAGGTGTGGAAACAAAATGCTGGAAATCTTCGTGCGTCGAATGTCGGTCTCCTCCTGGCAGCAAAGGAAGTTGAAGAGGGTCCTCAACCCGGAAGGCTGCATAGTCATCTTAGCTGTCTGACCAACGTTCAGCACACCTATTATATCACAAAACTGTGCCAAAGACCTGGTTATGAGATCATTATAAAGTTTGAACTCGACGGTTCCAGCATCATGGTTACAACAAAAACTGTTGACAAAGCATGAGGTAAGTTTTTTTTATTGTACCATACGGCATAAAGCTAGTCGTGTCAAACCTGCGTTGGCACAAAGGCCATAAAATTCCTCCTTAATTCCTGCAGCTGTAAGAAAATCATCGCACGAATACATCATTGCGCATGTTGATACGTCCCAAACGTATCTATAATTTCTGCTTGCTCCATGCATGTTTTGTGTGACTTTGCCATGTTTTGCTTGAACTTTCATACAATTTTGAACCTATTTGGACTAACCTATTAACTCAGTGCACCCAGTTGCCAGTTTCTGTTTTCTGCTGTTTTTGTATTTCAGGTTTTCCGGCCATTAAAATTGCTCCAAAAATTCCGATAAAAATATATAAAAAATCAGCGCAACAGAAGCTTCAGGAATCACCAAGAGAGGGAAGGGGGGCCACCACCAGGCAGCCAGGAGGGCAGGTGGCGCGGCCCAACCCTGGGCCGTGCCAGGGACCCTCCTGACTGCCTCGTGGGTCCCCTCGATGCCCCCTTCGCCTATATTTACCACTCGGGGTGGAAACCCCTAATATCGATCCCTCTTTCGCGATCTCGCCTTTGTACCGCCGCCGCCGCCGTTTCAAGATCGGGGCTGCCTGGAGAAGCTGCTCCGGCACCCTGCCGGGAGAAGCTACCCCCTCCGGGAGACCATCCATAGCCATGGACGCCTCCCGTATGTACCGTGAGTAGTTTCCCTTGGACCATGGGTCCGTGACCAGTAGCTATGTGATCTATCTCTCCCTTCTTTGTGCTTCCACTTTCGAGTCCTCGTGAGCTGCCTCACATGATCGAGGTATCTATGTAATTTCTGCTGTTGCTATGCTGAGTTTGTTGGGATCTGATGGATTATGAGATTAAATTCAGATTGTGATGAGTAAGATATTTGGTTCTTCTATTTTATATTTTGTTCTTGAGTAAATTCTTGCATGTTCTCCGTTGCGGTATTTGCTTTTGCCAAGTATTTTATTTGCAACTCCAAGAGAGAGCGTTATGCTCGATTGTGGGTTCAGCCCCTTGATGTCTAGCTTGAGTGACAAAAACATGAGACTAGGGGATGTGTTGTTGCCACCAGGGATAAAACAACGGTGCTTGTACCTGCGGGTGCAAGGATTGTTTACTTTACGCAAAGTTCTTTTAATGCAGTTGTCTGTTGCTTTGAGTTTACACTTTGGGTGGGATTCGCAACTTAATACCACCGAGATGTTCTGGATAGATATCTCAAGGTGGATGATTCGTAGTAGATGCAGATGGATTTCGGTCTACTTACCTTGGCGTACTTCGCATTGCTTTTGAGCCCTTCCTTTCTTTGCAGCATAGTTAGCATTGTGGTGCCTTCATAATCCTGTCAATTGCTCAACTGTGATTTGTTTACCTCGCTAGCACTTTTATCGTCTTTTGGGAGAGAGACATCACTAGTGAAAATCACGGGACCCCGGTCCATCTTCACATTATTGTTCACACCCTCAATTTACTTTCAGGTTTTACTTTCCTTTGCACCTTTTATCTCTTGCGTTGATCCTTTGTAAACGACAAGGCCGGAGGAATTGACAACTCCTCTGTACTCGTTGGGAGGAAAGTTATTTGTTGCTGTGTGCAGGTCCACAACAACACCCTCGTCAGGAAGAATTTCTGGCGACGTTGCCACCTACTTGTATCTCTTGAGTCCTAGTGGTTCGATCACCTTGGTATCTTCACCGAGGGAAACTTGCTCTTGCACTGCATCTCAAAACTTCCACTTGGGGTAACCAACGAGGGGCGAGAAGCCATCACACCTTACCCTTGTTGTTATCACCGAAGGTAATGTACTTCTGAGAAGATTGAGATAGTTTTTCTTCGGTGAATAACTCCTTTTCTCCGGTCATATGATTTGTACAACCACTATCCATGACCCATTCGGATCCACCGGAGACATAGCCCTGCAGAAGAATTAGTTCTTCTTAACCACCCACAAACGAGCAGGTGACTGAGAAGAAGTCGAAGCACTGGTTGAAGCAATATTAAAGCGAACAGGATTATATTGCTTCGGTGGACCATCAAGTACACCATAAATGTAAGTCCTCTGCGAATTGTTAGGATAAGAATGAGCATATGCAATCTTAGTATGGTTATTATGAGGACGATAAGTATGGCGACCAGTGCGATAGTATTGCTTCTGTGGAACATTTGATTCGGGCACCAGTGAATCATTTCTCGTCTCTAGAGAATAGAAATGATTTGGTGGTACCGAAGGCTTTTCCCTGCATAGTATGGTTAGCAGGCAGTTTTTCCACAAGTGCTTTCTACACCCATATCTGCCTCTTATAGAAGCCATTCTTCGGTGGAGTACCTACATACTCAGCTGTAACCTTTCCCTGTTCATCTTTAATGAGTTTGTAGTCTGCATCAAGTGATTCATCCACAATTGTTTTGTTCATTTTGTAGTCGAAACCTGAAAGGTTAGCAATATCAATGGGTTTCTCCTTCGCTAGGACCCAAACAGTCTTAGGATACTGCTCAGGTTCCCAATAGGTGCCATCAGGGTTTATCTTTCTCTTGAAACCAACATCCTCGTTCCTGGGGTTCCTGTTAAGGAGAGCCTTCCTCAGGATATCACACAGATATTGGTGACCTTGCGCACTTTTGAACATGTCTATTTCAAATAAGTTTTTCAACCTGAGGAGTTCCTCGGTAACAGCAGGATTTTCCTCATCAGAGGCATTAGTATCATCAATAACAATAGGAGCTTTGCCTTTGAATCAGTTTTTCTTCGTTCCAGACAAGTTAAGCAAGGTGAATCAGTTTTATGATTTGCTTCAGAACCATGTTGAGCCATGAGAGAGATTGACATTTTCTAATTCTTCATGAGCCTCTTTCAGTTTTTCGAGAGCCATTTCCTCTGAATAAATTCATAGGTGAGCTTCTCATAATCAACTGAAGCAATCTGGAGTTTCATGGAATCATCCCGGGAAAGAAGGCGCACTCACTCGGAATGATCTCCCTCAATGTGGTTTTTGGTACTCCGAGTAATTTCCGGAAAGAAAAGATCACCTTTGAGGTAGTGGATTTTCCGAGTGCTTATCATGCTCTACTCGGAAGACCAGCCTATGCAAAATTTATGGCCATTCCATGTTTCATCTATCTGAAACTGAAGATGCCTGGCCCACACGGCATGATCACCATCTCAGGAGTTTACAAGCAAGCCGAATAACTGTTGCAGAAGGGATCCTTAATAGCCGACCAGCAAATGGCTGAGGTTGAGCTGGCCGAGTACAAGAAAGCCGCCGATTCGTCCGAGCTGCTGCAACCAAAGAAGACATCTTCGTTCGAGTCAGCTGGGGAAACCAAAAGGGTACAGATACATCCCACCGATAAAGACAAGTACACCAATATTGCGACCGACTTGGATCACAAATAGGAACTCGAGCTCATCAACTTCCTTCGTGAGAATTGGGATATCTTTGCATGGAAGCCTGCTGATATGCCTGGAGTCCCAAGGGGGGTTGGCTGCGCACAAATTACACATTGATCCAAAAGCAAGACCGGTGAAGGAGTCCCTTAGGCGCTTTTCTTCCGAGAAAAGGAAGGCCATTGGACAAGAAATAGCTAGACTATTAGATGTCGGATTCATTAGGGAAATTTTCCACTCCGAGTGGGTAGCAAATCTTGTAATGGTTCCGAAGAAAGATAAAACTTGGAGAATTTGTGTTGATTTCCATCACATCAATAAAGTTTTTCCAAAAGACCATTTCCCTCTTCCTCGCATTGACCAGATTGTGGATTCCACACCGGGTTGCGAGATATTATGTTTCCTCGATGCGTACTCGGGTTACCATCAAATCCGATTATATGAACGAGATGAGCTTAAAACAACATTCATAACCCCATTTGGATGTTTCTGTTACATCACGATGTCATTCAGGCTTAAAAATGCAAGAGCCACATACCTACGTATGATGCAGAACTGCCTGATTTGGAAAATCGGCAGAAACGTCGAGGTCTATGTGGATGATATCGTGATCAAGGCAGCAAAAGGAAGCAGTTTGCTAGCCGACCTAGCTGAAACTTTTCAAAGCCTCCGAGCCTACAGTATCAAGCTTAACCCTGAGAAGTGTGTCTTTGGTGTCCCAGCCGGGAAGTTACTCGGATTCATTGTCTCCGGGCGGGGGATAGAAGCTAACCCAGAAAAAATTGCAGCAATCCAGAACATGAAGCCACCCAAGCAGCTCCGAGATGTCCAGAAGCTGACAGGCTGTCTTGCAGCACTCATCCGATTCATTTCCAGGCTGGGAGAGAAAGACTTACCTCTCTACAGCCTGATGAAAAAAGCACCAAATTTCGTTTGGACAAAAGAAGCTCAAATGGCATTTGAAGAACTAAAAAAGCAACTGTCAACTCGGCCTGTCCTTGCAACACCTCAAGAAAAAGAACCACTCTTACTGTACATTGCAGCAACAAGCCGAGTTGTCAACGTGGCTATAGTGGTGGAAAGAGAAGAGGAAGGAAAGGCACAAAAGGTACAAAGACCGGTGTACTTCATCTCCGAGGTCCTCACACCATCCAAGCAGAGGTATCCCCACTATCAGAAGCTGGCAATGGGAATTTACTCGGCATCACAGAAGCTTGCACACTATTTCCAAGACCATTCCATCACAGTAATATCCGAAGCTCCTCTGGCAGAGATCATGAACAACAGATACTCAACGGGCAGAATTTCAAAATGGAGTTTGGATCTACTACCCTATGACCTTCTTTACCAACCCAAAAAATCCATCAAGTCGCAAGCATCGGTGGATTTCTTGGCCGAGTGGATTGAAGTCCAAAACCCTCCACAGCCAACACCAGAGCATTAGACAATGTTTTGTTATGGATCCAAGATGCTGAATGGAGCAGGAGCAGGGGTGGTACTAGTTTCACCAAGGAAAGACGAGATGAGATATGTCCTCCAAATACACTTCCCAGCAACAAATAACGAAGCCGAGTGTGAAGCCCTTTTGTATGGCCTGAGAATGGACATTTCACTCGGAATCAGGAGGCTGATGGTATTCGGAGATTCAGACCTGGTGATAAACCAAGTAATGAAGGAATGGGACATTCGGAGTCCAGCTATGACAACTTACTGGGTAGCAGTGAGAAAATTAGAGAAAAAAATCGATGGGCTAGAGCTCCATCATATTCCAAGGATCCAAAATAAGGCAGCAAATGACCTAGCCAAGTTGGGCTCTACTCGGGGTCAAATCCCATCTAGAATTTATTTAGAGAACTTGCACTCTCCAACAGTCAAGTAAGATCCTTTCCTGGAGGCCGATCAAGATATGATGCCTGACAAAAACATACCGAACAAAGAAGATATACCCACAGTAGTTGACATGGTGTTTGATGTGGAGGTCATTACCCCCCCCCCCCGAATGGACACTCCCAATCTTAGCTTATTTGCAAAACCAAGAGTTGCCAGATGATGAGATAGAGGCTAAGCAGGTTGTCCGCAAATCGAAGTCTTACTCGGTGATCAACGGGGAGTTGTACAGAAACAACATCACTCATCTTCCCAGCGATGCATCTCCGAGGACGAAGGTCGTTGTATCCTGAAAGACATCCATGCGGGCGACTGTGGCCATCATGCCTCGAGTCGGACACTAGTGGCAAAAGCTTTCCGAGCTGGTTTCTTCTGGCCTCAAGCCCTCAGCGATGCTCGCTATATTGTGGACCACTGCGAAGGATGTCAGTTTTATGTCAATCAACCACACAAACCAGCCTCCGAGCTGAAGACAATCCCTCTAGCCTGTCCATTTGCAGTGTGGGGGCTGGATATGATTGGACCACTGAGAACAGGCAAATATGGTTTCACCCACATCTTAGTCGCAGTGGACAAGTTCACCAAATGGATAGAAGCAAAACCCATCAAAGCCCTCGATTATGCCACAACAGTCAGCTTTATGCAAGGAATTATACATCGTTTCGGCGTGCCACATGACATCATCACCGACAATGGGTCAAATTTGAACTCGGCTGAATTCAAGAAATTCTATTGGAGCAAGGGAATCCAGGTCAATTTTGCCTCAGTTGCACACCCACAGTCCAGTGGCCAAGTCGAGCGAGCAAATGGGTTAATACTCAAAGGAATAAAACCACGTCTCCTTCGGGAACTGAAGGAAACAACCGGTTCCTGGGTTGATGAACTTCCTTCGGTCCTATGGGGATTGAGAACAACTCCAAATCGCTCCACTCGGTCAACCCCTTTCTTCCTTGTTTATGGGTCAGAGGCAGTTCTCCCGAGTGATCTCAAGCACAACGCCCCCCGTGTAAGCCAGTACACAGAAGCTGAAGCCGAAGCTGCACGACAAGATGGTGTCGATCTCTTGGAAGAGGAGCGGAACCTAGCTCGCACCCTCTCAACATTTTATCAACAAGACCTTCGCCGATATCACGACCGGCATGTCCGAGCTCGCTCATTCCAAGAAGGCAACATGGTACTGCGAATCAAGCAAACTTTGGATAAAAAATTAGCTCCCCCATGGGAAGGACCATATGTCATCTCCAGGGTACTGCGCAATGGGGTTTATCGCTTGTATGATGTAACTAATAATATAGAAGAGCCTCATGCATGGAACGCCCAGTTGTTGCGACGTTTCTACGCATGAGCATGTCTATAAGACTTGAATAAAATATTGTTTAGCACAAATAGTGTGTCTTTTCCAATCTTTGTATGATTACATTCTTGTTTTCAAATCAGGTTTTCATTCGAGCTGTGCGCAGCTCGGCCGAAAACATAGAATTTTTTTCCTAAGTACTCACCAAGTCTCAGGAGACTTGGGGGATACTTAATGTTCTAAAATCAAGTTTTCATCTGAGCTGTGCGCATCTCGGACGAAAATTTAGAAATTTTTTCCTAAGTACTCACCAAGTCTCAGGAGACTTGGGGGCTACTTAATGTTCTAAAATCAGGTTTTCATCCGAGCTGTGTGCAGCTCGGACGAAAACTTAGAAATTTCTTCCTAAGTACTCACCAAGTCTCAGGAGAATTTGGGGCTACTTAATGTTCTAAAATCAGGTTTTCATCCGAGCTGTGCGCATCTCGGACGAAAACTTAGAAATTTCTTCCTAAGTACTCACCAAGTCTCAGGAGACTTGGGGGCTACTTAATGTTCTAAAAGCAGGTTTTCATCCAAGCTGTGCGCAGCTCGGACAAGAACTTATAAATTTCTCCTAAGTACTCACCAAGTCTCAGGAGACTTGGGGGCTACTTAATGTTTTAAAATCAGGTTTTCATCCGAGCTGCGCGCAGCTCGGACGAGAACTTAGAAATTTTCCTTAAGCGCTCACCAAAACTCAAGAGGTTTGCGGGAGCACAACATCATCTGCATTGAGGATCTTGTTCACGAGATCTTCAATGATGGACACACGTCAAAGAGGCAAACAACTTCCTATGTCTATTCAGGCTGAAGGCACCGCTTGGCGGCCTGAAGAAGAAGAGGAACCACTACGTCGATGATGATGCCGGTAACCGTGAGAACTACATCAACCAGCTTATTAAAAGAAGAACCGCGTTAATGAACTCCTCGATAATACCCAGTGTTGGAAGGATAAACCTGTTTTACACTAGGATGTGGATGATGAGTTCCTAAGATAACCACATTAGAAGCATGCATAGATAACACTAAAGCAATAACATGTCTAGTGCCCAGGGCACAACATCAACGACGAAATTCATTACAGATCCACTCGGCATTCCGAGGCAAATTTAAAAGAATTGTTTTTGCGACGCTCCATCCCAACCGAGCTCGCTCATTCCTCGCCAGCTTCTTCCGACTCGCTTTTTATGTCAGTCGACTCCACGAAGAAGTCCAGGTCAGCCATCAGCGCAATCCGACTGGCAGTCTCGGCATATCGAGAAAGGAAGGTGGTGCAACTCTGAAGCTCTTTAGGATCACCACCACCAACCCTCTCAAGATTATGGACTCGCTCCGTAAAATGTGCTTTGGTCAGAGCCAGCGCATAGTTCGCACCACTCCGTGCCGCAGAACACTTCCGGCGCGCCAGCTGCTGAGGGGCTTCTTGCAGGATTGGCACAACAGTGTACAGCTTCACTCTACTTCCCTCGCCAGGAGACAACCTTCTCTTCAAGGCAAGGGTAGCACCCATGACCTCTTCCGCAAATCTCTTTGCCTTGGAGCACCTCATGGTCAGCAGCCTCCGAGCCAAAGAAAACTCCGTGGTCGGCAAACTCGTCCATTCGGGCTTGCTCGGCTTCCGGGTCGGTCCCATATGCTGCACCAACGAAAAGATAAGTATATGATAGAGAGGCATGAGACCATTCATTCTTCACAAACGTGTCACACACTCACCGGACAAAGTCTCGCTGAAGACAGCAAACCGCCTAGCACAGTATTCCTCAGCTGCTCTCACCGCTTTCCGAGTTGCCTCCAACTCGGCCTTATGTTTTTCTTCATCCTTGGTGCGCTGCTCGGACAACTTCGCCAAGTCAGACTCCAGCTTCGCGATGCTCGCCTCGTTCTCTTTCACTGCTTTCTTTTAGTAATGCAAGTTGGACTCCAAAACCTTCTTTTCCTTGGGCCGCTTCTCGACCTGGTCTATCTCTTTCTTCATCTTCGCAACAAAACCATCGCTCTCTTTGACCTTCGCATCAAAAGCCTTCTTTGCCCCTTCTGGAATACCACACCAAAATGGGACATATTAAGCATGAAGAGAGATTCTAAGGCAAAGGCACGAACGAGGTCCTTGTCAGAATTGCTCACCATTGTCATCAGTGTGCTGCTTTTTCAGCTTATTATGCTCTTCCAACAGCGCTTCATACGCCGTTTTCGATGCAGCGTTCTCCTCTTGCAGCCTCACGAAAGCCAAACCAAGCTTGCAAGCCTCCTGCAAGGAGAAGGAAATACCAAGTTATAAACAAAGACCTGCTATCAAAAATACTCCGAATAACTTCAAAAGTTACTCGGAGCCTTGGGGGCTACACCTAGTGGGTGCACTAAGAAATGCCCCCACTGGAAGTTCATCGAAACAAAGACCTCCTATCAAAAGACTCCGAATAACTTCAAAAGTTACTCGGAGCCTTGGGGGCTACACCCACTGGGTACACTAAGAATTTTCCCCAGCAGAAGTTTAAAACCCTTAGAGTAACAACAAATCTGCCAGAAAGTTAATCGGACACCCATTGGGTAGAAAACTTACATAAGTAGTTACGTTCATGTTGGACTTCACCAAATCGGCCTCAGAAGCTAGCTCGCGCAGGCGTAGCTCAAACTGAGTTGCCTTAACCAAAGACTACTTCAGGCCACCAATGATGGCACTCTCAACTGGGGTACTGACTAGAATTGACGCCGAAACGGCAGGCCCAGCCCCTTGAGCGGTAGCTGGGACGGCGGAAGTCCCCTTGGCAGCCTTCTCAGCAGGAACCTCAGGTGCAGCAGAAGAGGTGGGCAGGCTGCTGGTAGCAGGGCGGACAATTACCTCAGGAGGAGCGACCCCGGTATCGGCCGGCTCGGTCGCGATCCGGGTTGGACCTGCATAGGAATCAATGTCCATGTCTACGAAAAAATGGCAGACAGTCAAAAACAGAAGGGCACGGTAGCAAAAGCACCAAAAGATATAATCAGGAATTCTCACTGACAGCCGTGCCATCCTCTAGAATGGTGTCCATGACAGGAAAGTCAGTCACCCCGCAGGTGCTGACGTCCTCAAAAATTTCAGCACTCGGATCCTCAGCCCCAGACAGTGAATCAGAACGACTCGAACGGACACTGCAAGACGAAATAGTCAAAAAAGGACCGGGAAATCAACCAAACTCCAAGGCAATGGGAATTCGCGGCATTACTAGTGAACAATCTTCAAGGTAAGCCTTGGAGGAGCAACTTTGGCCGGACCAGCTCCAGCCCCCTTGGCATTCTCGACAGCAGCATCCCCCGAGGGGTTAGCGTCCCTGCCACCAAGTGTGACAAGTTTCTTCTTCTTCATTGGCGCAACTTTCCCAGAGCTAAAGCTTAAGGACAGAATTTTTCCGCTACCCTCTTCACCACTCAGAGTATGGGCCCTCTTACGACTCCGAGTAAGGCCCTCCCGTGCCGACTCGCGATCCTGGTTATTCTTCGAGCGCTGCTCGGAGGTCACCTGAACACGAGCCACCTCGGACTTCAGCTCTTCCCTAATCTCAACTCCGACCCCCGCTCCAGCAGTACTGTCTTCATCTTCCTCGGCGGGATGTTGCAGAGCCAGAGGAATGGGAGAATGGAACTGGGAAAAATCCTAACAAAGAAACCCAGAAGTCCGAGTTAGAAATGAGAAAGCAGAATATGTCTTAGAGCACATAAGAAACAGGACACCATACCAAGGTTGGAGGGTTCTCACTGCATCCCGGAGTACGTCCACATCCCCCGAGCCCTAGCTTGGAGAGGCTGAATCTTCCGAATCACAAAAGTCGCTATCAGGTCCACGGTGTCCAAGCCATTCTTCTTCAACCTAATTATCTCACGGTGCAAAGGAAGCACTTGCTCCTTCTCGGCGTTGGTGAGCCGAGGGTTCCAAACCTGGGAAGAAGTCAGCCTCACGTTCGAGTAAGGAGGCAGTGTACGTACCCCTGCTCCTCGGCCACCTTGCAGTAAAACCAACTATTCTGCCAATTCTTGACAGAATCGGGTAGGATGGAGGAGAAATATTGGACCCCTACTTCCGAGCCAAGAACAAACCACCGCATAGATGGTTGAACTCCACGCCACCACCCTCTCCGGATTTCTTCGCCTTCTAAGGCTTAATGGCTTATATGGTACGGAAAAGATGCCAATGGGGCTCTATGCCCAAATAGCCCTCGCAGAGGGTGAAGAAGCTAGAAAGGAGGGTAATGGCGTTGGGGACGATGTGATGAAGTTGGGCACTCGTGAAAGTCAAGAAATCCAAGAAAAAGGGATGCGGAGGGAGAGAAACCCCGCGATCCACATGCGAAAGAAGTACGACCCGCTCACCGTCCCGCGGAAGAGGTTCATCTTCTCCAGGAGCGGGAAGGCGGCAGCCCTCGCGAGGAACCAGGCCGGCGTCCTAGTACCCCCGCAACATATCCTATGTCACAATCGAAGGGAGCCATTCCCCCGCAGACATGGTCTCGGCGGCGATGGAGGGGCAGCGCCAATGACGGCCTCCCAGGATGAAGCGTGAGCGGCCGGTGAGACCCCCCACCCCCGCGGCGGCGGAAGCAAGAGAATGGGAGAGAGAGAGGGAAAATAACAAGAGCGGAAGCGCGAAGGGAAGAAGACGCAGATCTGTTTCAAGCCGCAGGAGGGGGGTCTTTTATAGCTTGGGATGGCAACCGCCACGCGTCAGATCTGCGCCCCATTACGGGAGTGTCGGTTGCCTTCCCCATAAACCGCTCCACTTCCCCATAACCTCTCCCACTTTCCCACGGGAAGTTAATGATTATTGTCACAACCCCAATTTAGGTAAGTGCTAGGGTTTGAGTTCCCTTTGCATCATGTGAAAAATTCAAAAAGAAAATCAAAAATTGGGGAAAAGAAAAGCCCTGAGAAATTAAATCAAATGGCCAGATAAAAATATTTTTCCAAAAATCTTTTGAACATTTGAAAAATTCCTATAAATGATGGTAATCATTTTAAAAGTGGTTTGGGTTCATTCCCATGGCCATGGAATCTTCAAAAATTCAAAACGTACCCTGGAAATTAAATAATACCCCAATTTGAATTGAAATTCAAATTGTTTGAATTTCAAAAATGCTCAAAACCTAGGGGTGGCTTGCTTCTGGTCACCTAGGGTTTATAAAATTATTTGGGCATTTTATTAAATTTCCTAGGTATTTAATACTAAGGCAAAACAAAATTACAGAAAAATAAAAGAAGAAGAAGAATAGAAAATAGGAACCCTCCCCTGACTTCGGCCCAACTAACCCCCCCCCCCAGCCCATCTAGCACGGCCCAGCCCACCTCCCCGTTGTCTCCTTCCTCAAGCAGCTCGGTGTCACCCCGAGAGCTCGCGGTGGCCGCCGACGCCACGCCACCAGCCTGCCTGGCTCTCCCCTGGCCTCTTCTGGACGCCCTGGAGACGCCCACCAGCCCCCTACCACTTTCCCTCTCCGCTCATTCTCTCTCCCTTCCTCTGTTCTTCGATCCAGAGAGAGACCGAGCGCCGCGATCGCCATTGCTCCGTCGCCGGCGTGGCCACTGAGCTCGTCCCACCGCGACAGCTTGTCCAGGAGGAGCGTCGATGTCGCCTGCGTCTTCCAGCACTTCGAATCGAGTAAATCAAGCCCTCTGGACGACACCCTCTTCATTCCCTCGCCGTCGGCCGCCATGGATTCCGGCGACAAATTCCTCCCCTACGCGCCTCCTACGTCTTCGCCGTCAACGCCGTTAGCCTCACGGTGAGCAGCCTCACTGTTTCCCCCTTTCCGCGCTCGTAGCCGTGCCTTGGTCGCATTTTTCCCCACCGCCACCGTGAGACGCCGACGTGCGGCTCGACGCCGTCGTGCTCTCCGGCCATCCCCTGGTCGCCCGCATGCACTGGGTGATGCGCGGGAGCACGGGCTACCTCCTGGTGCTCTCCGCGTGCCACCCCGTGGCCGGAACACCACTCCGGCGAGCCGCCGTCCTCTGGGTCGCCTTCATCATGTCGCCGGCGGGCCCGTTTTAGTTAGGACTAACCCCACGCCCTAATCAGCCCACCCAGCCACTGACAGTGGCCCCCCAGCCCCCTAACCCCCCTCTCTGTTTAATTAACAGAGGGATTAATCCCACTTTCACTGACCAGCCGACCCCACCAGTCAGCCCCCCCCCTTGACGTCACAGTGAGCTCAGCATAACGCAATAAACCAAATTCCAGAGATTTAAAGAAATCAGAAATTACAGAAAATAGGTGAAACTTTAGAAATTCATAGAAAATTCATATTAACTCCAAATTGGACAAATAATATATGAAAAATGATCAGCAGAAAATAATCTATCCAAATATCCAACTTTCAGCTCTGTTTGAGTTCATTTTAAAATGGGACCAGTAGCTTTTGCTATTTGGATTAAATGGAATTAATTCAAATGCAATTCATATTTTAACCATTACAATGCAAACATGATCACCTGAACTTCAGAAGCATATCACACACATGAACACATGGTTTCAAATGATCAAACAATATCAAATGCAAATTGGTTAATTTGAACTTCATATGTGGAGTTTGAATTTGCATTCCAAATGCAATACACTTCATTTAAATTGAATTTGCTACAAACCAACACCATTCACATCATGGACAACTATATCATGTGCTTGTGCATTCTATTACAATGTTGCTCCCCCTCTTGTTGATGATTGTGCCGGTAACAGTGCCTCCGAGACGGTGATCACCCCCGACGAAGATGAAGATCGTTAAACCCTGTGTATCGTCAGCAAGGCAAGCAAACCCTATTGATCATGTCTATAAAATCCTATTTCCCTATCAGTCTCGCTTATGCATGTTTAGGATATCACCGACACACCGTTGAACCCATTCCGATGCATGACCTATCATTCTGTCACCGTATTAAGCAAACCACAATCCTAGCAGATTTAGGAGTTAAATGATGAGCATGTGGCCCCTGAACTGTTACTGCTTATTGCTTCTTAGTGATACAATGAGGATGTTATGTTTGTGAGTCGGGATGGAATGAACACAGTGGTGCTGATGATAAAGTGTTGGTGAATCCACCCTAAACAAAGGTGAACGATGAGAGGCTGTGTAGGAGTACACAGTGGGTTGTCTCGTTGAACACTGCTCTAGGCCCCGAGTTCCTATTTTGTGATCCATGACAAAGGGTATGACCACATGTAGGGTTTATGGGAGCCCCGTTTGGCCTCTTTACGTACCCGATCCGGTCCAGGAGTCACAATAGATTCGGGTTTTCCATTTTGCATGTGCATAAAAAAAGAATGAAGAAAAGGTTGCATCATATAGATATGTGGGTGGACTTGTGAGGCAGTGAAACCATCTGGCAGAGGTGGCGTCTCGGTCCCTTACATTATTTGAGTCCGTTTCGTGGAACCGGCCGGACTCTCGAGCGGTTCCAAACTCAGGTAGTCGACTCCTGGATTAGAGAGGGTGATGTGAGGTAGTGCCTTGGTTTCATCCACGTCCGACACCCGCTTGAAGGGTGACGAGAACGAGGCGATAAGTGATGACACGCGTGTGAAGATGTACACCCCTACAGGGTTAATGAACTATTCGAATAGCCGTGTCCGCGGTTATGGACTACTTGGATACCTCTACTTGATCTATAGATAACTTGAATGCATACTTATAAAATCCACAACATAAGCGTGAGTGCTATGGTGGGCTTCCTCGTGGGGAAGTCAAGTAAGTGTGTATTGTTTGGAGACTTGGTAGTGGACTCGTGTACGCTTCTTACCTCAAGTATGGTACTCGTAGTTCAGGACTAGCCAAGTCAAAGCTGGCACTTCTGCATGTTGAACCCCACCTCCTTTACCTTGATACTTGAGCATGAGTAGTATAGATCTTATGTAAGTCTTGCTGAGTACGACTTTGTACTCACGTTTGCTTATTCTATGTTTTAGATGAGAACCGGACCCCGATGGAGTCACCGACATGAAGCTCGACGTTGACCTTGGTAGCATAGTTCCAGACAGCAGTCTGGTACCTCGTGGATGGGCATGTATGTTTACGAGGCTTCTCTAAGCCATTTGTTAAACTTGTCTGTACTCAGACCTAATTTGCTTCCTTTGTATGATGTAATGTTGATCACAGACATGTGATCTTTGTATGCTCTATGTGTAAGTCAATAAAGAAGTATTTTGTAGAATTATGTGATGATACGTGCTGTTCATACTAGACATGTGTGATGCGTGTATGATTATAACATGCATGTCTTAGTATGGGTTTTCAAGACCTTAGTTGTGATCTGGCTGGCGGTCTTTTATACACCAAGTGGCCCTTAGATATGCGCAGCTTGGGGCATCGCGATGCGATTGCTCGTGACTCTGTCACGTGCACACTTTGTTGTATAATCGAGCCCGCCCTAGACCCTGACTAAGTGATCGGGCTGGAGTAAGTCTATGTAAGAGTTAGGATTCAATCGATAACATGGTTGAGGCGACTTGTCTATGAGTATGGGATTCACCACCCATAAGCATCTAGACTTGTGAGCGGACGATGAGGACCCATCTCAGATGATCATCCGGCCTGAATGGGATGCCCCTCATGTTCGATGCTTACCGAGAACGTTCTGTGCTTGGCCTTGTCTGCTTAGACAAGTGGGTACGGTTCTCGGCTCTCCATGTGATTGCATCGTGACTGGAATTACATACGCTAACCCCGGGTCCCGACAGACTTGGTATCAGAGCAGGACTGTCTGTAGGATTATCAAACCCTTGGTCGAAGTCGAGTCTAGCACTCTAGAGTTATATAGTTACTCTGGGTATAAGGGAACAACGTAGGGCTTCTATTTCTCCTTACCCTCATCGATCTGAGTTCTGGGTAACCCTTATCTTTTCTACGGGATGATAGGACTAGGCTCATCTATGTCTGACTAGAACATCTCGTTGTTTTCCTCCTTGTAGCCGTAGGAAAGTTGTGTTCGGTTTTGTAGAGTCGTTGTGCTTCCTATTTTGAGACATCCTATGTAAGTGCAGTTGTTTTGTTGTGAGAATTTTCATTTCTCTTGCAGTTACAGCCGTTATGTTGTCCGAGTCATTCCAGGTTTTCCTCATAATCTGAAGCATTTGCAAAATCCTTCTCTCCATTTCGGTTGTCCTTTTAGAAGAACTTCTAGGTGGCATGCCCGATAGTTCTCTAGAGTTTGTTGTAGGTTTTGTGCTAGAAACCTATAGTGATTCATTTGCAACTCTTCCTCACAGTTTAGATGTCTTCTAGCCAGAAGAACCACAATAACCATCGTGTTGGGGTACTTTGCTACTCTGACATATCTGTTGTAACCCCTAGTAAACCTTGGTCATCCTCTAGGAAGCTATCCAGAGATCCAACCCCTTAAACCTAGTCACCCGACAGGTGTGTAGAATTCATAGTGGATTTTATACCAGGCACAACCCCAATTTCCAGACGCCCATATAGAATGGCCCCACATGAGTTAGCTGAGCTAAAAACCAAACTTGATGCTTCGTTGGCAAAAGGCTTCATCCGCCCTAGCTCATCGCCATGGGGTTGCCCCATTCTGTTTGTAACGAAGAAAGATGGAACAGAAAGGATGTGCGTAGACTATCGCCTGCTAAATCTAGCGACGGTAAAGAACAAGTACCCACTGCCCAGGATCAATGATCTTTATGATCAACTTGCAGGATCCTCTGTCTTCTCCAAGATGGATTTGAGATTAGGCTATCATCAAATCAAAATCCGAAACGGGGACATTCCCAAAACGTCTTTTACTACTCGTTATGGTCTTTATGAGTATACCGTCATGTCCTTCGGTTTAACCAATGCCCCCGCCACATTCTCGCGCTTAATGAATTCGATCTTCATGGAGTACTTAGATAAATTTGTTGTGGTTTATCTTGATGACATTCTCATCTACTCGAAGAAATAAGAAGAGCACGCAGAACATCTTAGGTTGGTATTGATGAAACTTAGAGAGCACCGCCTTTATGCCAAGTTCTCCAAGTGTGAATTTTGGCTACCAGAAGTGACCTATTTAGGCCACGTGATTTCTGCGAAAGGTGTTGCAGTCAATCCCGAGAGAGTTCAGGTCGTCCTTGACTGGACTCCACCTGAATCGGTTAAGAAAGTTAGGAGTTTTCTTGGCTTAGCAAGCTATTGCCGCCGCTTCGTCGAGAACTTTTCTAAAGTTGCAAAGCCTCTTACTGAACTCCTCAAGAAAGATAAGAAATTCCAATGGACCCCCAAGTGCGAGGAAAGCTTTCAAGAGCTAAAAAGAAGATTGACTTATGCACCCGTACTTGCACCTCCAGACACCAAAAGGGATTTCGAGATCTATTGTGATGCTTCACGGCAAGGGTTAGGATGCATACTTATGCAAGATAGACATGTGGTAGCTTATGCTTCACGCCAGTTGCGTCCACATGAAGAGAACTATCCTACCCATGATCTTGAACTCGCTACCGTAGTTCATGCCCTGAAGACTTGGCGACATTACCTCCTTGGTAATCGTTGTGAGATCTATTCTGATCACCAAAGCCTCCAATACATATTCACCCAGCCAGATCTTAATCTCAGGAAAAGACGCTGGATAGAGTTGATAAAAGATTATGACTTAGGAATTTCTTACACCCTAGGCAAAGCCAATGTCATGGCTGATGCACTAAGTCGTAAGTCGTATTGTAACAACCTCATGTTACAACAGTATCAACTACTTCTTCATGAGGAATTTCGAAAGCTCCATCTCGAGATTGTTCCTCGTGGATCTCTTTTCAACTTGGTGGCGAAACCAACCCTTGAGGATCAAATCATAGTTTCCCAAAGACGTGCACGAGGTGTACGCCGGATCAAGGAGAACATTGCTAGCGGAGTTTCTAAATGTTTCTCCACAGATAGTAAAGGAACGGTATTCTTTGAAATCGTTTGGTAGTAATTAAGAATAGGGATCTAAGGCAACTCATCCTCAAAGAAGCCCATGACACACCCCTCTCGATTCATCCCGGTAGCACAAAAATGTACCGAGATCTACGCCAGAGATTTTGGTGGACTAGGATGAAGAGAGACATTGCTCGATTTGTTGCCGAATGTGATGTTTGTCGTTGCATTAAGGCAGAACACCAAAGACCTGCTGGTACACTTCAACCTTATTCCCGAGTGGAAATGGGACAAAGTCGGTATGGACTTCATCACCGGCTTTCCAAAAACCCAGAAAGGAAATGATACCATCTTCGTTGTCATAGATAGACTTTCCAAAGTTTCTCACTTCCTTCCAGTTCGCGAGTCTATAACTGCTAGTCAGTTAGCGGACTTGTATGTCTCTAGAATTGTGTCTATTCACGGTGTTCCTTTGGTAATCAATTCTGATCGTGATAGCCTTTTCACCTCTAGATTCTGGGGAAGCTTTCAGAATGCTATGGGAACTCATATATCCTTTAGTACAGCTTTCCATCCTCAGTCTAGCGGTCAAGTTGAAAGGGTTAACCAAATCCTGGAAGACATGCTCAGAGCTTGTGTTATATCTTTCAGACAGAATTGGGAGAAGTCTCTTCCATTCGCCGAATTTGCTTATAACAATAGTTTCCAATCTAGTATGAACATGGCTCCTTTTGAACTCCTTTATGGACGACGATGTCAAACACCCCTAAACTGGTCAGAAACCGGTGAAAGACAACTCTTTGGACCGGATATGATCAAGGAAGCAGAAGAGCAAGTTCGCATTGTTCGTGATCGATTGAAAGCCGCTCAATCTTGTTAGAAAAGCTACTATGATTGTCATCATAGAGAAGAGAGCTACAATCTTGATGAGAAGGCCTACCTTCGGGTTACTCCTCTGAAGGGAACCCAAAGATTCGGTATCAAAGGCAAGTTGGCCCCACGTTACATCGGACCTTTCCGCATTCTAGCTAAACGTGGAGAAGTTGCCTACCAACTTGAACTACCCCCTCACCTTTCCCGAATACATGAAGTATTCCATGTGTCACAACTCAGGCATTGCTTCAAGGACCCCATCCGCGAAGTCAACCATAAAACGCTTGATCTCCAAGATGACCTTTCTTATCGAGAGTACCCCGTTCGTATTCTTGATTCCGCAGAGAGTGTCACTCGTCGTAAGAAGATCAAGTTTCTCAAGGTGCAATGGTCACATCACTCCGAGAAAGAAGCAACGTGGGAAAGAGAAGACCGCCTCCGTGCCGAGTACCCCACCTTCCTCCCGACGACTTCTGAATCTCGGGACGAGATTCTTTTGAGTGGGGGCGAGTTGTCACAACCCCAATTTAGGTAAGTGCTAGGGTTTGAGTTCCCTTTGCATCATGTGAAAAATTCAAAAAAGAAATCAAAAATTGGGGAAAAGAAAAGCCCTGAGAAATTAAATCAAATGGCCAGATAAAAATATTTTTCCAGAAATCTTTTGAACATTTGAAAAATTCCTATAAATGATGGTGATCATTTTAAAAGTGGTTTGGGTTCATTCCCATGGCCATGGAATCTTCAAAAATTCAAAAGGTACCCTGGAAATTAAATAATACCCCAATTTGAATTGAAATTCAAATTGTTTGAATTTCAAAAATGCTCAAAACCTAGGGGTGGCTTGCTTCTGGTCACCTAGGGTTTATAAAATTATTTGGGCATTTTATTAAATTGCCTAGGTATTTAATACTAAGGCAAAACAAAATTACAGAAAAATAAAAGAAGAAGAATAGAAAAGAGGAACCCTCCCCTGACTTCGGCCCAACTAAACCCCCCCAGCCCATCTAGCACGGCCCAGCCCACCTCCCCGTTGTCTCGTTCCTCAAGCAGCTCGGTGTCACCCCGAGAGCGCGCGGTGGCCGCCGACGCCACGCCACCAGCCTGCCTGGCTCTCCCCTGGCCTCTTCTGCACGCCCTGGAGACGCCCACCAGCCCCCTACCACTTTCCCTCTCCTCTCGTTCTCTCTCCCTTCCTCTGTTCTTCGATCCAGAGAGAGACCGAGCGCCGCGGTCGCCATTGCTCCATCGCCGGCGTGGCCACTGAGCTCGTCCCACCACAACAGCTTGTCCAGGAGGAGCGTCGATGTCGCCTGCGTCTTCCAGCACTTCGAATCGAGCAAATCAAGCCCTCTGGACGACACCCTCTTCATTCCCTCGTCGTCGGCCGCCATGGATTCCGGCGACAAATTCCTCCCCTACGCGCCTCCTACGTCTTCGCCGTCAACGCCGTTGGCCTCACGTTGAGCAGCCTCACTGTTTCCCCCTTTCCGCGCTCGTAGCCGTGCCTTGGTCGCCTTTTTCCCCACCGCCACCGTGAGACGCCGACGTGCGGCTCGACGCCGTCGTGCTCTCCCGCCATCCCCTGGTCGCCCGCATGCACTGGGTGATGCGCGGGAGCACGGGCTACCTCCTGGTGCCCTCCGCGTGCCACCCCGTGGCCAGAACACCACTCCGGCGAGACGGCAGCCGTCCTCTGGGTCGCCGTCGTCATGTCGCCGACGGGGCCGTTTTAGTTAGGACTAACCCCACGCCCTAATCAGCCCACCCAGCCACTGACAGTGGGCCCCCCAGCCCCCTAAACCCCTCTCTGTTTAATTAACCGAGGGATTAATCCCACTGTCACTGACCAACCGACCCCACCAGTCAGCCCCCCCCCCCCCGACGTCACAGTGAGCTCAGCATGACGCAATAAACCAAATTCCAGAGATTTAAAGAAATCCAGAAATTACAGAAAATAGGTGAAACTTTAGAAATTCATAGAAAATTCATATTAACTCCAAATTGGACAAATAATATATGAAAAATGATCAGCATAAAATAATCTATCCAAATATCCAAATTTCAGCTCTGTTTGAGTTGATTTTAAAATGGGACCAGTAGCTTTTGCTATTTGGATTAAATGGAATTAATTCAAATGCAATTCAAATTTTAACCATTACAATGCAAACATGATCACCTGAACTTCAGAAGCATATCACACACATGAACACATGGTTTCAAATGATCAAACAATATCAAATGCAAATTGGTTAATTTGAACTTCATATGTGGAGTTTGAATTTGCATTCCAAATGCAATACACTTCATTTAAATTGAATTTGCTACAAACCAACACCATTCACATCATGGACAACTATATCATGTGCTTGTACATTCTATTACAATGTTGCCCCCCTCTTGTTGATGATTGTGTCGGTAACAGTGCTTCCGAGACGGTGATCACCCCCGACGAAGATGAAGATCGGTAAACCCCGTGTATCGTCAGCAAGGCAAGCAAACCCCATTGATCATGTCTATAAAATCCTATTTCCCTCTCAGTCTCGCTTATGCATGTTTAGGATATCACCGAGACACGTTCTTTTGCTTAGTTGAACCCATTCCGATGCATGACCTATCATTCTGTCACCGTATTAAGAAAACCACAATCCTAGCAGATTTAGGAGTTGAATGATTAGCATGTGGCCCCTGCAACTGTTACTGCTTATTGCTGCTTAGTGATACAATGAGGATGTTATGTTTGTGAGTCGGGATGGAATGAACACAGTGGTGCTGATGATAAAGTGTTGGTGAATCCACCCTAAACAAAGGTGAACGATGAGAGGCTGTGTAGGAGTACACAATGGGTTGTCTCGTTGAACACTGCTCTAGGCCCCGAGTTCCTGTTTTGTGATCCAAGACAAAGAGTATGACCACATGTAGGGTTTATGGGAGCCCCGTTTGGCCTCTTACGTACCTGATTCGGTCCAGGAGTCACAATGGATTCGGGATTTCCATTTGGCATGTGCATAGAAAAAGAATGAAGAAAAGGTTGCATCATATAGATATGTGGGTGGACTTGTGAGGCAGTGAAACCATCTGGCAGAGGTGGCGTCTCGGTCCCTTACATTATCTGAGTCCGTTTCGTGGAACCGGCCGGACTCTCGAGCGGTGCCAAACTCAGGTAGTCGACTCCTCGATTAGAGAGGGTGATGTGAGGTAGTGCCTTGGTTTCATCCACGTCCGACACCCGCTTGAAGAGTGACGAGAACAAGGCGATAAGTGATGACACGCATGTGAAGATGTACACCCCTGCAGGGTTAATGAACTATTCGAATAGCCGTGTCCGCGGTTATGGACTACTTGGAGACCTCTACTTGATCAATAGATAACTTGAATGGATACTTATAAAATCCACAAGATAAGCGTGAGTGCTATGGTGGGCTTCCTCGTGGGGAAGTCGAGGAAGTAACCATAGTGGTGTATTGTTTGGAGACTTGGTAGTGGATTCGTGTACGCTTCTTACCTCAAGTCTGGTACTCGTAGTTCAGGACTAGCCAAGTCAAAGCTGGCACTTCTTCATGTTGAACCCCACCTCCTTTACCTTGATACTTGAGCATGAGTAGTATAAATCTGATGTAAGTCTTGCTGAGTACGACTTTGTACTCACGTTTGCTTATTCTATGTTTTAGATGAGAACCGGACCCCGATGGAGTCACCGACCTGAAGCTCGACATTGACCTTGGTAGCATAGTTCCAGACAGCAGTCTGGTCCCTCGTGGATGGGCATGTATGTTTACGAGGCTTCTCTAAGCCATTTGTTAAACTTGTCTGTACTCAGACCTAATTTGCTTCCGTTGTATGATGTAATGTTGATCACAGACATGTGATCTTTGTATGCTCTATGTGTAAGTCAATAAAGAAGTATTTTGTAGAGTTATGTGATGATACCTGCTGTTCATACTAGACATGTGTGCTGCGTGTATGATTATAACATGCATGTCTTAGTATGGGTTTTCGAGACCTTAGTTGTGATCTGGCTGGCGGTCTTTTATACACCAAGTGGCCTTAGATGTGCGCAGCTTGGGGCATCGCGATGCGATTTCTCGTGACTCTGTCATGTGCACACTTTGTTGTATGATCGAGCCCGCCCTAGACCCCGACTAAGTGATCGGGCTGGAGTAAGTCTATGTAAGAGTTAGGATTCAATCGATAACATGGTTGAGGCGACTTGTCTATGAGTATGGGATTCACCACCCATAAGTATCTAGACTTGTGAGCGGACAATGAGGATCCATCTCAGATGATCATCCGGCCTGAATGGGATGCCCCTCACGTTCGATACTTACCGAGAACGTTCTGTGCTTGGCCTTGTCTGCTTAGACAAGTGGGTACGGTTCTCGGCTCTCCATGTGATTGCATCGTGACTGGAATTACATAAGCTAACCCCAGGTCCCGACAATTATCCTATAAGACCTCCGCGGGAATCAAGGAGATAGGCCTGACAGCGCGCCTTCTTGCCTTGAAGAAGAAATTATCTGACAAGACAAGAACCTTTTCATTTAAAACCGAATCAGATTTTGATTCGAAGCCCGAGACCGCTCCAACTACTCGGAAGACATGGAACACCGCATCAAGTGACAAAGCTCTCCGAGTAAGTCACCACTCGGAAGAAACTACTACGCTCCCAAGGCGACCGAGTAAGCCGTCACTCGGAACAACAATAAAGGGAACCACTCGAAGCTAAGTGAGTTAATCACGAAGTAACTACATCCCTGAAGCTCATCACAAACAGAAAATCTTGCACTCACCAACCGCTCAAGGAAAAATCCGAGAAGTTGATTCTCTAGTGACCCGTCTCTGACGAAGAATTCCAGGCCACTAGTATAACCCGGCGCAAGGTGTAAAGAATCAATATCCCATGTGGTATGACCTAAGGCTCGTTACGATGCCTTAGGATATTGGACTTTAAAAATCTGGTTTATATGGAGTTTAAGGCCTTTTACTCCAAGACACGCCCTCCGAGGCCTCAGTCCACCTCTTCCGAGAGACGTTTGAGTGTCGCTAGATTTTTCCTTTAACCTGCGCAACCCACGCTCGAGGGAAAAGTTCAAATATCAATAAAGCCCTTCCGGGCCTCTTACTGAGTTTAATCTTCACATACCTCATGAAATCTAACAAATGTCAGCCACCTCAATCGCGAGCACCCGAAAGCGCTTGGGGGCTACTGTCGTGGTCATACCAAAGGTATACCCCTAGGCAAGGGAAACCAAGGGGTACCCTCAATCCCTCGGGTTTCCAACACGCCTAACAAAATAAATAAGGTCAGTAAAGAATACTGAGCTTTACCGATCGCGGAAGCCGTGTATTCCCAATATCTCTGAGTAACCTGTTACTCGGAAGACAGAAACCACCTCCGAGTACTTAGTCACTCGGAGGGCAAACAGGATCCGAGTAGTTCACTACTCGGAGATGATGAACGGCGAGCTATTCATTACTCGGAAGATGAGAACGCAACGGACGGGAAGCATTCAAGACCGCGGGCGTTCCTCCCCTTTTATTAGAAGTAATGAGTAAACCGTTTTCTGTTTTTAATACTCATTTAACCCTGTAATTAAAGACCCATTAGGCCGAGACATTAAAGGGCACGGGCGCACTCTATATAAGCCTCCCCCCTCCTCCAGCACGGGCACGCGCAACATTATTCTCCTCAACCCTTGAGCAAGAACACCCCAGTCAGTCTGGGATAGGATTAAGGTTTTTATGTCTACGGAGAGGCCTAACCTGTATAATTTCCTCTGCGTCAACCACTCTTCGTACAGATTCATTTAGCTCCTTTCATACCCCTCTCTCTATTGTCAGGATTATATCCACGACAGCTACAAAACATTCACATGGTCATTAAGGACACGTGCATATTAACTTTAGATGAATTTACTCATAACATGAAAACGATGTGATCTCAAAGTAAATCATACAATTGGGTCGGTTCAACACCCTTGTTCTGGCAACAATGTGCTCCCATGTGTTATCGGGATTTCCAATGCCCTATGATCAAGAAAACATGTCCTCCATAACACACGAGTTAGTCCTAGAGGCAGACTGAGAACGCTTTGTGTTTATTGATGCACGAGAGAGGATAGTGGCTTCTCGCCCTTCGTTGGTTACCCCAAGTGGAAGGTGACATGCAGCGTAGCAGCAAGTTTCCGTTGGTGAAGATACCAAGGTTTTAAGATTGTCTGCCGTAGGACTCCGATGGTGATAAGAAGGTGGTGAAGTGAACAATGGCGACGTTCACAACTCAAGGTTTCTTACTTCACCTGGACCTGCACACACACAAATAACTTTGCTCGCAACGAAGTTCAGAGAGGTTGTCAATCTCTCCGGCCTTGTTGTTTACAAAGGATCAAACGCAAGGGATAATGATAATGGTGATAACAACTAGAAAGTAAAAGCAGAAAATAAATTGAGAGTGTAAACAGTGACGACAATATGGACCGGGGTCCCGTGATGTTCACTAGTGATGTCTCTCTCCCAAAAGACGATAGAACTGCTATGCGAGGTAAAAAAATCACAGCTGGGCAATTGACAAGATTAAAAATGCACTGCAATGCTAACTATGCTACAAAGAAAGGACGAGGCTCAAAAGCATGGGCGGTACGCCAAAATAAGTAGACTGAAATCCATCTGCATCTACTACTAATCATCCACCTTGAGATATCTATCCAGAACATCTCGCTGGTATTATGTTGCGAGCCCCACCAAAAGTGTAAACCCAAAGCAACAGACAACTGCATCAAAAAGCATTTTCCGTAAAGTTAACAATCCTTGCAAGCGCGGTTACAAGCACCGTTGCTTTCCCCCTTGTGGAAACAACGCATCCCCTAGACTCATGTTTCTGTCACTCAAGCTAGTCATTAGGGGTCATGAACCCACAATCGAGCATAATGTTCCCTCTTGGAGTCACGACCTACTACTTGGACAAAGCAATAAACAACAACGGAGAACATGCAAGAATTACTTAGGAACAAAATTATAAAAGATAAGAACCAAATATATTACTCAATCACAAACTGAACATAGTCTCATAATCCATCAGATCCCAGCAAACTCAGCATAGCAACAGAAGGATATTACATATGTGACTCGATTATGTAGGGAAGCTCACGAGGTCTAAACCATGAAGAACAAAGAGGGGAGGAGAACATCACATAGCTACTGATCACGAACCCATGGTCCAAAGGAAACTACTCACGGATCATCCTGGAAGCGTCCATGGTGGAGGGGAAGCTCCCGGAGGTCAATCCTCCCCCCGGCAGGGTGCTGGGAAGAGGTCTGCTGGCGCTCCCAATCTTGGAAGCGCGGCGGCGGCAGAACAGAGGTGAGATCGCGAAAAAGGGTTCTGTCCTCGGAGGTTTCGCGTCACGGAGAATATATAGGAGAAGGGGGGCAGCCAGGGGGCCACCAGGGGTCCAGGCGCCCCCACTGGCCCGGCCAAGCCCTAGGCCGCGCCAGGTGGCCTCCTGGGGCCCTGGTGGGTCCCCTCTGGTCCTCCTTCGGGACTCCGGAAGGGTCCGTTGCGCTGATTTTTATCTGATTTTTCCCGAATTTTTGGCATCACTTTTAATATGGGGAAACCTGAAATAAAAATAGCAGTAAACAGGAACTGGCACTGTGGTGCTCTTAGTTAATAAATTAGTCCAAATATGATCAAAAGTGTATGAAAGTGTATCTAGATCATAGCAATATCACACAAAACATGCATGGAGCAAGCATAAATTAGAGATACATTTGGGACGTATCATTTATACTCCACACCTGCATATGGGTTTTCCTCCGAAGGCAGTTAACATGCACTTGGCAAACCTCCGCATAGGCCATTGAAGTTATAGCACAGACATATAAACATTAATAATGAACCTGGAATTATAATAATACAATTTATTATTGCCTCTAGGGCATAATTACAACAGTATCATGAGTACAGAAGTACTCAACATCCAACTGTAGTGGTCAACTGACCCAGCATGGACTTCATCACTCGTTATTCTAGGATACCTAGTAGTTCACGGTAAGGAAGGGATAGTGGTGAGGTTGCTGCCGCACTAGCATTTAGGATGTGGCTAACTATCTAGAGATTCAGATAAGAAGACAAGCATTTGATGAGGAATCGCGTCCAACAAGTCTTGCTATCAGCTACTTACACAAACATAGCACCTATTCTATCCTTGTCCTCTCCTTCACATACCGACAAAGAAGAAGCAGTCAAGGCACGCACACGTTGATCAAGTTTTATTTATTATTCAGTTGATGTTATCTAATAACAAGGAGTAGGTCTGAAGTCGTCCATAACCGTGGACACGGCTTCTCGAAAAGATTTAACCCTGGAGGGGTGTACCAACTGCCCATTACAAGGCTCCGCACGCACGCCAAGCTCTCTCAGTCGGGCCCGTTAAAGACACTCATTGAAGAGTTGTTCCGAGAGATCCGGACGTCACAATCCCTCTAACTAACAACACACAAATCCGGGTGGCCCCCGATGAGTCGACATCCAACTCAAAAGATGGCCGCGCTCTCGAATCAGTCTCTACCGTCTAGACAAGTTCGGGATAACCCACCCTCGCCCGGGCAGGCTCCCTAGCTTCCAGGTTTGGACCAATAGGATATACCATCCCACTGGCCCGGTTTGTTTGAAATCCGCGAGTCTAGAAACTCGCACACACATAGTTTGCAAATGGTAAATCAGCTTGGGCCACCACTAGAAATGTTTGGAGCTGGATAGGTAAGACAAGGGGACCCCATATAGAATCCCACACACGTTTAGGCACGCTTAGTCTTAGAAGCAATACCCGAAACTCGTGTCCTAGGTGACTCGAATGGAACAAAGCATCGGGGCAGGATAGCCTAGACCTTCCATCCTTTGTCGAATATAGTCCACATCATAATAATCATAACATCCACAACAATATAATAGTGTGATAGCCTTAAGCATGCATACTAAGCAGGGGCTAAGCAACGAGCAATGGTGACATAGCAGCACATCGTTTGCTGGGAGGGGACATGCCTGTATTGGTTTAAGAGAGGTTTTAAACATGTGGTAGGATCAAACATTGAACCTATCATAGACTAGCATGCAAACCGCTGGTTATAATAGAATGGATCATAAGTAATGTATAGTCCTTGCTTGTTGATAAGTCGGGTTCCGAAGGTGTAGTCGATCGCAAGCTCGCAATGTCTCCGACAGTATCCGCGTGAGCGCACAAGAAGTAAACACTGGAAAGGAAATCAATGAACATGCATCTATTACTCTGAAGAAATCACCAGCAAGCAACAACAAGAAGGCAACACGAGACAACGCACTACGATATCGCATCTATCGTCGAGAGCGGTTACTAACAGGTTAAGTGAAGTATCTGTCACACACGACGATACTGCACATTTACGATGGTTCAAGTTGTTTAGCTACACAACATGAGCAAAGTTTGTTAACATGGCATCTCACCCAAGCATGGCATATCACACAAACATGGCAAGAGGTGAAGCATAAAGTAAACTATATATGCTAGTCAATTTAAAGGAGTGCCAACCTAAACATGACATACCACTAAGTACCCCATGACAAATTATAGTTTTACTACTGTCCTGCCCTAAGCCATTTTTTTATTTATTAACAACAACAAACAATAGCATAAACATTATCTACACACAATTCTAGTCAAGTTTCATATGAAGAACATTTTAAACGGAGCAACGGTTAAAAAGTACGACCTATTAAGTTTACAGTGGCAAGGGTTGTAAGTAGCAATTTAAAAGCATGTAAACAAGTGCAAACATGGAAAAAGAGCACATTTTATTAAACTAAACAAAATTCTAAGCAAGTTTCATGTAGGACGTGTCGCAATCCGAGCTACCGTTAAAAAGAAATAGCTACCGCCAAAACTACGCACAATCTGCCATAATTATAAATACAGAAAATACCTAGGTATGCTCCTGGGCCGAATCTGCAGCAATCGAGCCTAAACAGGAGGGCACGTGATACTAAATAGAGCACATAGCATTACATGACAACAAGCGAACTGGGCCAAGCCTGTTACCGCAATGGAAAAAAAGGGAAAAGGGGCTCACCCTGGGCCAAGCCCCATTTGCAGCGGTGGGCGGAGGTTAACCGGATCTCGCCCAGGGCGAGAGAAGGCTCTGGGCCGCGGGGCGAGCTAGGCAGCAAGGGGGCGCGCTGGGTTGCGGCGCTGGCAGGCCATGGCTTGGTCGGGCCGCTAGCGTTGGGCCGTTGGCGCCACGTTGGCCCAGCCGAGCGTAGCGACTGCTGTCATCGTTCTCCTCCTCGCCAGGAGCTGGACGGCGCTGTTTGGGGGCTGATCCAACGTGGAGGAGGTAGTGGAGGTCGCATGGGAGACCGGGAACAGCGTGGGGGAGGCGCGGACGTCGGTCGGGATCCGCCGGATCAGAACGCGACGACGACTGGGGAGGCTCTGACGGCGAGCATCAAGGGGCGGCACGACTAGCTCCCATGGTGGCACCTACGCGCGGGAAGGAGAGATGAGGATCAAGGAGAGAGGAGGAGGAGAGGGGGCGCACGGAGGAGCTCATCGAGGCAGCGAAGACACGACGGCTCCGACTGCCGGAGTGCAACTGTGCTCAGCGGCGAGGACGATGGCTCGGGTGAGGAGCTCGTGGTTCGGACGTCCAATGCAGGCTGGGGCTGGTCTAGTGGCGTGGTGCGCTTAGGTTCTCCCGATCTAGATCCGACAGACCAGGGCGTCTGGTGGGTTTCTCCAGATCTGGATCGGAGGGGATTGGGCTTGCACGGAAATTGAGGTGGGGGTGGCGGCTACTAGAGGTAGGTGGAAGGTTAGGGTAGGATAGGGTTGCTCCAAATGGCAAGGGGGTTCCTTCCTTTTATAGTAGATACTTGAGGAAGGCTATTTGGTATACAAAATGGACTATTTAGGTGGGATTTGGGCCTAGTTTTAGAGTGTTCTAAGTTTAGAAGATAAGAGGGAAATCTTGGGGGTCAACTATTAGCGCATGCGACATTTTGTTAAATACGACCCTGGACTTACACCGACTACTATGCCTGGCACATCCGATCGTTTACCTTCTCGACGAAGTCGGAATCGCACGAAAGTTAAAACATCGCCTCAAAGCATCGAACTGATGTCGTCTACAATGTTTGCATCAGACAAAGAACGACGAAAACTCGCGTGATAAAATAACCCATTTATTAAATAAATGGGGTTTTCGTTCCGATGGCGATGGCTAGTCTTGTGCCGGAAGTTGCAACGGTGATCGGGTGAAACCCGGTGTCGCAAAAGGTCGTGTGCCATGATGGAAAGGCTCGGTCACGCATCCGATACGAGAAAGAGGGGGTAAATATATTTATCAAATAATAAATTGGCGAAGCAAATACTAAAAACTATGTTCCAGATATCTTCCGATATTCTGATAAAGGACGATTTATCCCTTCATGGTGTCTCACCGATAAGATAAATCCGCCGATAAATGGCCCGATATGCCGATTAATGGCCCGATATAACGATAAATCGTCCGATTTACCCCTTATCTTGGGTCGACCGATAAGTTCCCGATAAGCGATATCCCCAACAATGCTACAAACAACTCTAACAACGAACAAAATAATAAAGCAAGACATTTTTTAATTAGGATGGAATTTTCGGGCTGTTACAGCAGACTTGCCAGCACGACATCGGTCTCAACTGGAGACTCTTAGCGTGAATATCATTGAAATATAAGAGGTTGCGAGTGACTCGGGGTACAACAATGCATCACTTAATGATCAAAGTTGTTCCCTTGGGTTAGTATGTTAGTGGCTCATCCGGAGCTAGATAGCAGTCGGCGATTTTCATAACATTCCCTCGAGATTAAACTCAAAGCACATAATCTCTTTCAAAATGGTATTTGTGTATCGTTTTCCACAAGACATGTTTACTCCAATGGGGTGCCACACGTGTTCCAAGATGTTGCATCGACGAATATAATGAAGAGAAGAAGAAGCAACATTATAGAACAAATGCACATATATTTTAGAACAAAACAGGCCATCATATTTAAATAGAGAAATTAATGAACGATAACCAAATGTCATTCAAGCGTCAAAATAATGAAGATGTATTGCTCTTATAGAGCTTATTACAAACCAAATGTTATCTAAAAATAGCCTAAGGAATCATGATAAATAAAAGAGTGGAAGCTTAGAGGGGCATAGAGAACGCTCCATTCACTCCAGACTCAATCTCCAACTGAGCAAACTGCTCCTTAGTGAGTATAGGATCATCATCAGTGCCAACACGAGGTGCATAAGGGAGCACCAGGTGCTCGACCTCCATAGAGACACCGACGTTTGTTGTAACCGTCGGGGCCATCTCCATGGGCACGACTGCATGTGCATCCATAGGTAGAGGTGGATGTGGTGGGAGGAGCGTAGGCGCCACGAGGGGTGCCGCTGGCGCCTCCCACTGTATTGAGGCGAGGTGCATTTCATGCTCCTTCTTACTAGCCATGTATGCTGCCACAACTTCCTTAGGTACAAGTCACTGGCGTGAGAAGTGTTCAGTAGAGCCATAATGATAGCAATCCTGGGCGCTCTGCTCCCCCTTGCCTGGCTGATGCTGTTGAGCCTGGCGAGGACGGTGATGCGCCTTCTTGCCCTTCTTGCCCCTCTTCTTCTTGAGGGGCGCTGTAGACTTATATGCATTAGCATGACTCTCCTAACGAGAGCTCGCTCCAAGTGGTTGCGCAAGAGAGTTCTTCCGTAAGAGCTCATCATGCGCATCCTCCACCTGAAGTATGTCCACAAGCTCTACATACTGCGTGTACTTTTCCTGGCGGTAATTCCGCGAGGACTGTACGACATTGAGGTGGAAAGTAGAGAGATTCTTCTCAATCTTCTGGGTGTCAGTGATGGTGACACCACACAACAGAAGAGAGGTGCAAATCCGGTGCAAAGCCGAATTATAATCTCCCACCTATTTAAAGTCTTGAAACCTCAGACGGGCCCACTCCACATCTGCCTGTGGGCGAACAGTGTACTTTAGTCGCTCGAAACGCTGCTTGAGAGCATTCCAAAGGTCCAAAGCACTCCGTTCAGTCATGTACTCATTTTTCAGGGTACTGCAGAGGTGGTGACGCGGAAAATGCAGAGCTTCGTCATTCTGAGCAGGGGTAACGGCGTTGATGGCTGCCTGGGACCCTATGCAAATGACCTTTCTTAGCTCCTTGGATCTGAAGAAGATTTCCGCGTACAATGCCGACGTCAGATAGTTCAACCCATTTTGGGCAAGCTCTTCAAACTGACGGTTGGCGATTCCGGTCATCTGCAATTTATGCAAATCGTATTAGATTACAACAGGTAATCCAGATTATAGAAGGTAATCCATTGCATAAATGCGATGAAGATAACATTTGTTTATTAACATGACATTCTAGTATTTAAAAGCATGCTAACAATAATAGTTTCAAAGCAATTAAAAGAAATGAAACAATTAATTCTAACAACGAAAACAGACAATGTAAGCATGATAATGGTAGAAACGTGTTAAGCATATCGGAACCGTGAAAAGATTAACCCAAAAGTAAATTCCTTTCCAATGTATGTTGCGTCGCACATCGTTTCAACGTGAGCCATGGCCATGCGGCGGCCCGTGGTGGTCGGCCAGCCGGTACGCGACGGCATCTCGCGTGCAACCAGCTCACAGCGCAACGGCGAACACCGGACAACTGTTCAAGGCGGCCCGATCAAGCAGGCTGGTGGATGGATTCCATCGTACTAAACAACAAGGGTGCGCATGTACATAGATCGCTATGATCCATTGCACGTAACGTAGCCAAGATATGTAGGCATCGTTTTGCATGTATGTCCCCTGCTGTACACGTTTGTGTGCATGAAGGAAAAATCTGTCACATCATACTACGATGCATCAGGCATCAACGTACAAGCTTGAAAAGATGAAGCGTACGAAAATAAATAAATAAAGGACAACACAAATACTGGACGACACACGTGCATCCGGTGCATCTCATTGCTACGTAGTGTGAAGCTTGGCGTGTGGCTTGGCGGTTTGGCCGACCGGGCAACACACGACGAGCGGCTATACAACAGCCAACGACGATGTCGTGCTCATCGAGAGCACGTGTAGATCATGTACATGTCTGACAAAAAATTATGTGCACATCAGGTACATCACGGCGGTGTCATTCTCATTTGGAGCATGTGTATTCACCTTGTGTTTATTTATTTATGATGTAGTTTATAAAAAATTCTCCTGTTGCAAGATCGGTCGGTTTTATACCGGCGACATCTGGTCTGCTTCGATCAAGCAACAAAATCCACATCATAGATCAAATAAATTCAGAAAAGGCAAGAACGAAATCATAAACATATGTAAAGCCGTTGTTGCGATCAGATCTAGATGATACCTCCGCGATGAATGACGAGAGCCTGCTTGATGAAGGCTCGAGGAAGATCAGTCGGCAGAGCTCGTGTTGATAACGTGTTTCACAACCTTTGCCGACGAGTCCGGTCCAAGGAGGTGGAGCAAGAGTGTAGTCGAAATAGTCGTACACGCGGCACAATCACAAATGCGAAAAGTAAAGGGACATAAATAAATAGCGGGACTTGATCTTTATTATCAATTGGCGTCTCTCTCAATACAATACATGGGTATATATAGGGGAAAAGGGTTATGTGGAAAGGACCAAACCCTAGAGGGAAAAAACCCCATCCAAGAATGGTGGGGCCTGTATGGTCCTGTAGGTTGGTTTCCTAATAGATACAATGTTTGCTTTGAAACAACTTCCACACAATTTTAGTATGTAAATTAACATACTTCGCTGCTGGCAGCTCTAGACTCATAGGAACAACAAGATCTTCAGACAAATTTAAATCTCAATTGATAGTTGGAAACTTGGTCTGCTTAATGACCTTAAGCTGCTCTCACACAAGATACTAGACAAGCATATTGCCTAGCTCCAATCATGGATAGATTGTAAATTTTAATTATTGCTTTCATGTTGGAGAAATATGGTATTGGATAACTACCTTTTGCCTATTTGGTTTCTTCTTCTTTTGCTTCCCTCCCACCTTAAATATACCTTTCTCAATAAAAATTATCATAGAACATTCTTTCTACGATTTTGGCTTCAGAAAAACTTGCAAATGTTTTGCTGGAACCCTCTTTCCTATTTGTTTTCTTCTTCTTTTGCTTCCCTCCCACCTTATAATATACTTTTCTTAATAGAAATTTCACTACGGTTTTGTCTTTAGAAAAACTTACAAATGGTTCTGCTGGAACCCTCATATACTTGGACAAAACTAGTGCACCTAGATGTATGGCACAAATTCAGGTGGAGACATCGACGGATCTATATATAGGCACATATATTTTACCAACAAGTTGCAAAACTAACAAAACATATCAAAAGTTCAGTGCAAGTTTGATCTTTTGGGGGAGAGGTAGATTTTTCCATCACAAGTTAAAAAACCAGCAACAGTCAGTGTTGTCTATCTCCAATTCAACGACCCAAGTTGGTTTTCTATGCTTTCAACAAAAGTGATATTTCTATTGTAGTCAACCCCGTTACTTAATGATATTCAATTTTTTGAACCAGCCATAACCCCTTTCCATTAGTCAAATAAAGGAAATACATATTCTATTTTTTTACTCCAACCCATGGTACAATCATCCTTCTCAACACGTGCCTCAGAAGTCCTCCTTTTTCTTACATGTCTATGCCTCGAACACCTTGAAGACTCCATTGTTTCCTTCAATTTTTACAATGCACTCAAACATTTGGTTTGGTTTTGTGAAAATTTATGTGCTAAAAGTTCAATTTTGAGTACTATAATAGTGATTGCGCTAACGAAAAGACACATTGGCCTCTTACCAATTGTTTAGTTTTTTTCTGACATAGTTTGAGCACAACAACTATCTACACGGGCTTCAAGATTATTTCCAAAAAATAAAACCAACCGACGATAACCACAAGAAGACTATGATTTACTGGGTTCAATATGAACTCCTAACTAAGAACATATTGAAAATAAAAATTATTAGAAGCAATTAATCATTCTTCTCACGTGAACCTCTCCAATATTGTAGTATTTTACAATAAACTCATTTACACCTACCCGAATCTTGTACAAGAAGACAAAATTTTGCAATTTTTACTATTATTCCACATGTTACTCTTTTTGTAAAAAGCATAAGACTAGTACTCGTTGTTTCTCCAGCCGTTGGTGGGTTTTGCCTGCTATGAGCCCATTTGAAAGTCCAAGGCACCTGCAAAGCATAAGTTCTTCATATGGCTTGTTCTACACCGGAAGTGCTTGACAACCGATAACCTGGAAAAGCGCCACTGGCTATCCAACAGACTTTGTGCTCTATGCCTGGCGGCTCATGATGATTGCACACATCTCTTCCTCCACTACAGATTCACTCAACATGTATGGCGCCTTCTCAGCAGATGGTCCAACTCGAACATAATCTTGTCGGATAATAGTTTCACTCTCATAGAAGAATGGTGGCTTCGAGCGAGGTAGGGGATTCCTAATGCCATGCGAAGAAACTTCGATACCATCACGATTTTAATTCATTGGAGGATCTGGTAAGAGAGGAATGCTCAGAGTTTTGAGAATACGGGGACATTAGAGTGTGGAAAGCTGCAGGTAGTCGGATCGACATGGAAAATTGATGGTACGAGAGATGATAATGGCTTCTCTCCCTTTGTTGGTTACACCAAGTGGAAGGTTGAGATGTAGATAGCATGAAATTTCCCTTTGGTGAAGATGCCAAGGTAGATTTCGACCAGTAGGACTCCAAGGACGACAGGTAGGTGGTCAAACAAGCAAGGCGTTGTTTGAAGATAATTACTCACTTGACCTGGACCTGCACATGACACAAGTAACTTTGCTCCCAACGAGTACAGAGAGGTTGTCAATCTCTCCGACCTTTTCGTTTACAAAGGATCAAAACAAAAGGGGGATAATGATAGTGGTGATTGCAACTAAAGGAAATAAAACGGTAAATAATGGAGGTGTAAACAGTGGTGGAAATATGGACCGGGGTCCCATGATGTTCACTAGTGATGTCTCTCTCCCAAACGACGGTAAAATAGCTAAGTTGGGTAAACAAATTACAGCTGGGCATTTGACAGAATTAGAAATGCACTGCAATGCTAATAATGCTGCAAAGAAAGTTAGAGGCTCAAAAGTATGGGCACTACGCCAAGACAAGTAGACCGAAATCCAATTGCATCTACTCACTAATCATCCACCTTGATATATCTATCCAGAACATCTCGCTGGTATTAAGTTGAGAGCCACACCCAAAGTGTAAACTCAAAACAACAGACAACTGCATTAACAAACTTTGCATAAGGTAAACAATCTTTGCAACCGCGGTTACAAGCACCGTTGTTTTCTCCCTGGTGGAAACAACACATCCCCTAGTCTCATGTTTCTGTCACTAAAGCTAGACATCAGGGGGCATGAACCCACAATCAAGCATAAACGCTCCCTCTTGGAGTTACTATCTACTACTTGGCCAAAGCAATAAAAAGCAACGAAGAACATGCAAGAATTACTCAAGAACAAAATACAAAAGGAGAACCAAATATATAACTCATCACAATCTAAACATAATCTCATAATCCATCGGATCCCAGCAAACTCAGCATAGAAACAGCAGAAAGAATTACATAGAAGCCTTGATCATGTAGGGAAGCTCACAAGGGCTAAGAATTGAAGCACAAGATTGGAGAGAAGACATCACATAACTACTGCTCATGGACCCATGGTCCAAGGGGAACTACTCACGGTGCTCATGGTGGTGGAGAAGCTTTCGGAGGTCAATCCTCCCTCAGGCAGGGTGCTGGGAAGAGGTCTTCTGGTGCTCCCGATCTTGGAAGCGCGGCTGCAGCAGACCAGAGGGGAAAATCGCGATGCGGGGCTCTCTCCGAGGGATTTCGGAGCGATATATAAATATAGGCAAACAGGGGCACCAGGGGGTGAACCCACCTCCCAGGCGCCCTGGTGGCGCGGCCAGGAGGGGGGCGTGCCAGGTGACCGCCAGGGTGGGCCCTGGCCCCCTCCGGCTCTCCTTCGGTGGTCCGGAAACTTCCTTCCTTTTGATTTTTTTATCATACTCCCTCCGTTCCTTGATATAAGGTGCCTAAGCTTTTTGCACGGATATTAACGCGTACATGTAATGCTATAATTAGACTGATTTTTCTCTAGAAAAAATAGAAAAAAAAAACAATTCGAATCAGTCAATAATAGGAAAGAGACTCCCCGTTCTTTCTTTTTCCATAGGTATATTTACCTAGATGGGTGGTATAATACCAATATACCATGTATTTTGGAAATTTTCTCAAAACCTTAGGCACCTTATATCAAGGAACGGAGGGAGTATTTTTTTTGGAAGTTTTGGAGCTTTGTAAATATGGGTAAAAACTTGCAACTTACAGACATCAGCAGAAAGAAACTGGCACTGGGTGCACTGAGTATTAGGTTAGTCCAAATATGTGTAAAAAGAGAACTGTAGCAAAACACATAGCAAAGTCACCTAAAAGAGCATGGAACAAGCAAAAAGTAAAGATACGTTTGGGACGTATCAACATCCCCAAGCTTAATTCATGCTCGTCCTCGAGTAGGTAAATGATAACACAGATAATTTCTGTGGTGACATGCTAACACACATATAAGAACTTCAAAGTAAAGCAAGTAAGATATTCAATTCAAGTCAAGACAATAACAAGCAAGAGTCTATATCTAGTATTGAAACTTAGCAAAGTATGAACATAAAGGTGCAAGAGCTCTTGCTGTCCATGACTCGAATGTCTCCAAATGGTGTTTGCGTGCAAGAAGTGGGAGATGGGTTTAGAGCATAAAAATACTATATAGTTTAATTGAGAACTCAATCTACTAAAACTTCACACTTTGTCTCCTTCGGAATATTATTTTGACTCATCCCTAGACCACTAATCAGGCACAAGTAAAATTGATCCTCTCCCTTTCCACTTTGAGCACTCATGCAATGGATGAGCGCGAGCAAGATATGTTGGTACTTAGGATGGCAAAGAGAAAAAATATGGGAGAGGAAGACAAAAAGGTGTGAAAGGCTCACATCAATGAGGACAATCATTGGCGAGAGAAACCCGAATGATAGATATGATGTGAGGAGTAGGGATTGCCATGCAAAAGATGCACATATAAGCTAAGGTAAGCTCTCCAATGGAACTAGTGGGGGTGCATCCAACTTGCTTGCTCATGAAGACCTAGAGCTCTTTTGAGGAGGCTCATCCTTGGAATATGCAAGCCAAGTTCTATAGTGTAAGGATCCCCACATAGTTATGCATGAATGATAATTTCTATGGAGTACATATATGACAATGGAGTACGAGTGTGGATATTTCAAAAGGAATAGTAGTGTTGCCCCCTTCTCTCTTTTTTTCTTTTTTTCTCCTTTTTCTATTTTTTTTATTTTTGTGGCCTCTTTGGCTCTTTCTATTTATCTCTCATTTTTCCTCTTTGGGATCTAATAATTTGTCCTCTTTGGGATCTTTTCCTCGCTTAAGGGCAACACCCTATATTTTACAAGGATACAAAGAAGATCTTCAAAATTTACAAGAAGTACTCAACATAAAGAAAAAATGAAAACTATCATGATGTATGCTAATGTATGCCTCTGCCAGTGTAGCAGGATATGCAATGATACTAGCGCGCCATGTAGCAATTATAAGGTCAAATCCCAACTAGCATGTGGCTCCTCGATCAAGCAAAATCATGTATGACATGAAGATCAGGTCATGAGATTATGGATGTTGCATGACAATCTATCTCGGAAAGGCTATGGAAATGCCTTGATAGGTAGGTATGGTGGATGTTTTGAGGAAGATATAAGGAGGTTTATGATGACAGAGCGTATCATGCCAAGGGTTTTGATGCACCGGCGAAGTATGCACCAACTCTCAAGATAAGAAAGGGCAATGCACGGTACCGAAGAGGCTAGCAAAATATGGAAGGTGGAAGTGCCAATAATCGAATACTCGCATTAGTCCGAAGAATTCATGCATTTATTATCGGTAACTCTCTATCTAATCAGGATGTTCACAAAGATACAAGTACCCCGAGGAGGAGTGTATGGGGTTTTGGTTATCCTTGCGCATCATCGACCCATGGTACATGAGGGTACTCTATATATTCCAACCCCTCCATAGGTTAGTGATCCATCTAGTAGCTAGAGTTCTCAACTACTTTTTGTAGTTTTAGAAAATAAGCACAGATTTCCCAAAATACAACACCTCTCACTAATAGGATCAAGATCTTGGTACCAAAATTCCAAACATTACTCAAATCAATACCTCAAAACTATTACAAGTTACTACTATACTTGTAATAGCAATCTCAATTACCTACTCATGCAAGACACACAACTCAGTGCAACATGCCAACTATGTAAACAAGATAAGCATGAAAACTCAAGAGAGTTCCTAAATCAATCCTAAACAAAAGCACTTAAAAAGATAAGCATGAAAACTAAGAGCTAAGCATGACAGCATCTATGAAAAGATAAAGAACACACACAAAAAGAAAGATAAGCATGCAAGCCTATGTTGTGTTCTAGGGTGGAGTGGAGCGTGTTTCTCTCGCAATCAATGAAGGCTAGGTTCCAAATTGTTATGAAAAATAAGAAAAATTAAAACAAACTAAAAAGTAAAGAGCGAGATGCTCCAAGTTTAGCACATAACACATGAAGAGATAAAAATATAGCATGGAGAAGGACGAACTGATGATTGTTGATGGATAAGGGGATGCACGGGGGTATCCCCAAGCTTAGACGCTTGAGTCTCCTTGGATATTTCTTGGGGGTGCATGGGGCATCCCCAAGCTTGAGCGTTTGACACTCCCGAATCTTCTTTCATCGTCTTCCATCGCCTATTTGAAAACTCTCTTCATACGAAACTCATCATAAGCTAATTAGAGTGGTTAGTACCCATAATAAAATATATTTTCCCCACTGGAAATAAATATTTTCATGAAGAGCTACTGTTTTTCATGATTGCCAAAAAGTTTTTGCAAAGAAAAGGCAAGCTTAAGATTTGCAAAACAATGAAAACGCAAAACGTAGGTGAATGTGTGAAAAACAGACTAGCATGTAGTAAATAATTGTTTTGGGGTACTTCTGCAACTCAAAAAAATAAAATAAAAAGATACACCTGAAATCTAATTGTATGGAGCATACTGTCAAAAGTATTCAGATCAAAAAGATGATCTGGTGGTTTATCATGAATTTTTCCGTCAAGAAGACATAATCTGTTTCTAGACAACATGTCACAACTTTTGAACTTTCTTGCAATCGGAGGCTAAAACTTGGCACAAAGCTTGAAAATAAAGATAAAATGATGTTGCTACGTAAGTAACAAGCATCAGGACCACTAAAAATGAAAGTAAAAACATTTTGGGTTGCCTCCCAATAAGCGCTTTCTTCTATGCCTTTTAGCTAGGCATTAGCAAAAAGATCAAGTTTTATCAACTTTAAAAGTATAACTTGCCTGTGTAATGGAATCAAAAGGTAACTTAATCTTCTTCGAGGGAAGTGTTCCATTCCATTTTTGAGGGGGGATTGGAATCTAATAATCCCTTCTTTCATGTCAATGATAGCACCAACGGTGCGAAGAAAAGGATGTCCCAAAATAATTGGACATGAGGGATCACACTCAATATCCATGACAAGAAAATTAACCTGAACATAATTATCATTGTCAATAATATGAACATCATCAATCCTCCCTAAAGGTTTCTTGACGGAAGAATAAACAAGACGAACACCAAAAGAAAATTGATAAAAATATTTTTAATCAAGCATATCATACATATTTTTGGGTAAAACAGAGGCACTAGATCCAACATCACACAAAGAAAAGCAAAGAAAGAGAAATTATTTAATTTATTTTTGATGATAGGATCCCAACCATCTTCTAGCTTTCTAGGAATAGAAGTCTCTAGATTGAGCTTCTCCTCCCTAGCTTTGATAAGAGCGTTGGTAATATGCTCGGTGAAGGCAATGTTAAGTCTGCTAGTGTGGGGGTCTTTATCCATTCTTTGCAAACAAGTGATAACTTTAGAAAGACTACAATTATCAAAATCAAGATCACTACCATGAATTAAAGTGGTGGTGATGTCATCTAAGCTCATTCTCTTGATAGTCTCTAAGTTCATGGGACCTTCTTGTCCTAAAGTTGAGGTATTAGCATCACCATTAATAGGTCCATTAGGACTAGGGATGTGTTGGGTGCTAAAAGTTTTGAGATCCTCAACATCTTGTATAGTGGAATCGGTAGTGTGTGTAGCAAGGCTCTTAATCCTATCTTCCTCTTCTAGAGACGAAACTACTTCGGGTTTGGCTGCCATTTGATTTATCAAAGTATCCTATGTGTGAGACATATTGGAAACTTGGGTTTCCGTAGTGGTGAGTCTGGTGACGAAATCTCAATGTTTAGGCTCTCGAGTTGTCTTCCAATGTTTTGCAAAATAGAAGAATGCTCATCTAATTGTCTAGAGAAGGCTTTATTTTGTTCATATTGAGTATGCATACAGTTCTTTGTGGCCTTCTCTATCACTAAAAGTTTCTCATAACTAGCCATTCCTGTATCCCTAGGAGTGTGATTATAAGAGTTATTGTTCCCATAATTGTTGGATGGGAACGGTCTAGGATTGCTACCAAAATTAATCATATATGCATAATTATTAAAGTTGTTCCTAGAAATAAAATTAACATGAACTTGTTGTCTTTCTTGACCAACCAAAGAATTCAAAGGAACATCATGAGGATAAGTAGGAGCTTGCTTAGTAAGTAGAGACATAATAAAGTCAAAATTTTCATTTAAAGAGGAGATCTCCTCAACAGAGTTTACCTTCCTACCTGTTGGAGCTCTTTCGGTGCGCCATTGAGAATAATTTGTCATCATCTCATCCAATAGCCTCGTGTCAGCACGAAGTGTAGTTGACATGAAGGTTCCTCACGCGGAAGAGTCAAACAGATCCCGCGAGGTAAAGTTCAATCCTGCATAGAAAGTCTAGATAACCATCCAAGTAGTCAAACCATGTGTACAGAAATTCTTAACAAGATATTTCATGTGTGCCCAAGCTTGGGCAACGTGTTCATTATCCAGTTGACTAAAATTCATAATGTTACTTATCAACTGGATAATCTTAGCAGGTGGGTAGTACTTCCCAATAAAAGCATCCTTGCACTTATGATACGTCTCAAACGTATCTACTTTCCCAAACACTTTTGCTATTGTTTTGCCCTCATTCTTGCATGATTTGGACGAAACTAACATGGATGAACGATGTTTTCAGCAGAGCTGTCTGTATGGTTTTATTGTGTGCAGGAAAATGGATTTTAGGTGTCTCAGAAAATTCGAGGAAAAATCACAGAAAATCCACGCACCCGAAGGACCAATGTGCCAGAAGTGGGGCCAGAGGGCAGCCAGGGGGCCCCAGGCGCCCTGCTGGCGCGGCCCCACCCATGGCCACGCCAGGAGGCCGCCTGGGAGGTTCCTCCCCCCTCTGGTGCCCTACTTAGCCTCCTATTTATTCCCGTGGCGAGAAAACCCCATAACAGAAGTCGTTTTACCAATTCTCATCGCGGAGCCGCCGCCACCCTCTGTTCTTCTCCGGGAGGGCTAATCTGGAGGTTGTTTTGGCCTCCGGTGAGGGGAGATCATCGCCATCGTCATCATCATCACCACTCCATCCTCCCTCGATGACTTCTCCTTTCATGTGTGAGTAATTCCCTGTTGTAGGCAAAGGGTATGGTAGGGATTGGATGAGCTAGATCATGTAACAGTTTATCGGATTGTTGGGGGCATGTTGCATATCATCTAGATTGGTGTTTATCATCTTTGCTTCAACTTGTTGCTCTTAATTCTTGTCACTTTGGGCCCGAGTGCCATGTTTTTAGATCTGAACCCTATGTGTTTGCATGAATATATTTGTGTTCTTGATCCTATCTACAAGTTTTATGTACCTGTTATAGTCCGGAACCGGCGATCCCAAAGGTGATAGCTTGGGACACCAAAGGGGATGGACTATAGTTTGAGGATTCCGTGTACCCATTGATTGTTAATGCTTTGTTCCGGTGCTATCTGACGGGAGCACCTTAATCTCCATAAGTTCCTTTTGGCCCCGTTCGTAGCGGGATGGTAGGACAAAAGATGTTGTGCAAGTTCTTATTGCAAGAACGTACAACTACCTGTGGGGTACATGCCTAATGTTTGATATTTGCCTAGATGATCATTGCTTTTCTGTGTGCCATGCCCCAAGTTAAATAAATGATGTATCTTATCCATGCAGCACCCAACCATCCGTCTCCCTAGCCTACATTGTTTTTAATTCTGCTGGTTACTAGTTGTTTTCTTTTGCTGTTTTACTGTCGCTATTTCACCACCACTATTTTCGTTGCTACCATCACTTCCATATCACAGTTATTATTAATATCTTGTTTCAAGTAAGTGTATCTCAGGTGCGGTGGAATTGACAACTCCACTGTCAAAGCTTTTGGGTATTCTTTGGCTCCCCTTGAGTCGAATCTATAAATTGGGTTATTCTTACCCGCGAAGACCATCTCGATCCCCTGCAGTTGTGGGTTATCAACTTATCCCAAGAATCTATGGTATTCCTAGGCAAGGATTGAAGCCACACTTTAGATCCTCCTCTCAAGGAGAAAGGAAAAAGCTTAAGTTTAACAATATCACCATCTACTTCTTTGTACTTTTGCATATCACAAAGCTCAACAAAATTATTTAAGTGCAAAGCAGCAGCATCTTGAGCACTGGGGAATTGTTCATTCATAACAAGATTCATTAAAGCAGGTTTGATTACATAAGAAGGTGCTGAAGTGGAAGGTGGAGCAATAGGAGTGCTGATAAAGTCATTGTTGTTGTGACTAGTGAAGTCACACAATTTGGTGTTTTCTGTGGAACCCATAGTAACAGCAGCAAGCAAGAGCAAAGTAAACATTTTTTTGGTGTTTTTGATATAAGACACAAGAGCAAAAACTGGAAAGTAAACTAACAAGACTAAAAAGCAAAGGTACAAGTTAGTGTGCAACTCCCCTATCTTAAAGATTGGAGTCCCCGGCAACGGCGCCAGAAATTTGCTTGATGGTACGAGAGATGATACCGACTTCTCGCCCTTCGTTGGTTACCCCAAGTGGAAGGTTGATATGTAGATAGCAGCAAATTTCCCTTGGTGAAGATACCAAGGTTGAGTTCGACCAGTAGGACTCCAAGGATGACAAGTAGGTGGTCAAACGAGCAAGGCACCGTTTGAAGATAATTATTCACTTGACCTGGACCTGCACATGACACAAGTAACTTTGCTCCCAACGAGTACAGAGAGGTTGTCAATCTCTTCGGCCTAGTCGTTTACAAAGGATCAAAACACAAGGGGGATAATGATAGTGGTGATTGCAACTGGAAGGAAATAAAACGCTAAATAGTGGAGGTGTAAACAATGGTAGAAATATGGACTGGGGTCCCATGATGTTCACTAGTGATGTCTCTCTCCCAAAAGACGATAAAATAGCTAAGTTGGGTAAACAAATTACAGCTAGGAAATTGACAGAATTATAAACGCACCGCAATGCTACTTATGCTGCAAAGAAAGTTAGAGGCTCAAAACTATGGGCAGTACGCCAAGACAAGTAGAACGAAATCCAACTGCAGCTACTCACTAATCATCCACCTTGAAATATCTATCCAGAACATCTCGATGGTATTAAATTGCGGGTCCCACCCAAAGTGTAAAATCAAAGCAACAGACAACTGTATTAACAAACTTTGTGTAAGGTAAACAATCCTTGCAACCGCGGTAACAAGCACCGTTGTTTTCTCTCCGGTGTCAACAACACATCCCCTAGTATCATGTTTTTGTCACGCAAGCTAGACATTGGGGGGCATGAACCCACAATCAAGCATAAACGCTCCCTCTTGGAGTTCCTATCTACTACTTGGCAAAAGCAATAAAAAGCAACGGAGAACATGCAAGAATTACTCAAGAACAAAATATAAAAGGAGAACCAAATATATAACTCATCACAATCTGAACATAATCTCATAATCCATCGGATCCCAGCAAACTCAGCATAGAAACAGCAGAAAGAATTACATAGATGCCTTGATCATGTAGGGCAGCTCATAAAGGCTAAGAATTGAAGCACAAGATTGGAGAGAAGACAACACATAGCTACTGCTCATGGACCCATGGTCCAGGCACATCCGGGAAGCACTCATGGTGGTGGAGAAGCTCCCGGAGGTCAATTCTCCCTCCGGCAAGGTCCCGGGAAGAGGTCTTCTGGTGCTCGCGATCTTGGAAGCACGGCGACGGCGGAACAGAGGGGAAAATCGCGATGCGGGGCTCTCTCTGAAGGATTTCGGAGCGAGAGATAAATATAGGCCAAAGAGGGGCACCAGGGGGTTAACCCACCTCCTAGGCACCCTGGTGGCGTGGCCAGGTGGAGGGTCACGCCAGGTGGCCGCCTGGGTGGGCCCTGTCCCCCCTCCGGCTCTCCTTCGATGGTACGGAAGCTTCCGTCCTGCTGATTTTTTGGAATTTTTGGAGCTCTGTAAATATGGGTAAAAACCTGCAACTTACAAACATCAGCAGACAAAAACTGGCACTGGGTACACTGAGTTAGTAGGTTAGTCCAAATATGTGTAAACATATATGAAAGTGTAGCAAAACGCATACAAAGTCACCTAAAAGAGCATGGAACAAGCAAAAATTGTAGATACGTTTGGGGCATATCAACAATCTTTAGGATAGATGCTCTTTGGTTGTCCTGAGGATGTAACCTTATTGTACCTTTTTGTTGCCTAGTCCAGATCGCCTGGACCATATTAACACTCTTGTACATTCTCCCCCTTCTAATAAAGATCGGCCTACGACCCTTCAAGAATAAGACAAAGACTACATGATCATGAAATATGTTTGATGACAACTATATGAGTATATACTATTAGTTTGTTTGGCCCAAACATTTACAAAATGTTACTAATAGTTAATGTTAGAGAAGTTTGACAACATATTGTTAGAAAGTCATATATTGAGGGTCAATGTTTTCTAGGATGGTTAGTGTAGTGGTTCTATCTCTCGACTTCACCATGAATCTTAGAGCATCTCCAATAGGGGCATGCCCGCGCCGCGCGCTAAAACTTTTATACATCACCAAAATAGCATTTTCGCGCATGGAGAGGCGAGTGCACTTTTTCGGATGCGCTAACTTTAGCGCGCCTCTTCAACGCTTCAGCAGGAGTTGTATCCCAGCGCGCGCGGACACCCAAAACATAGGAAAATTATCACAAACAAAATTTTGAGTAGAGAAAAATAAAATTGATGCCTATACAAAAACATTTATCACCCTCACGAACATCTACCGTATCATTTTATAACCCCTCCTCATTATTCTTTGTATTTTTTTAACCCCTCCTCTTTCACGTGAACTTTCTATATAAACGGAGAAAGCTGTCCCATGAAGAGTTGTCATATCTACTTTATGTCTTAATTAAATTGTTCATGAATCTCCTCTTTCACGTGATCGGTCTATATAAATGGAGAAATCTCTCCCATGAAGATTGTCACATCTACTTTATGTCATAATTAAATTGTTTATGAATCTCATATTTCATGTGAACGGTCTACAAACGGAGAAAGCTCTCTCGTGAAGAGCAGTCACATCTGATTTATGTCTTATAATTTTTTTTCAACAATACAATAATCACTTCAACAATGCAACAAATAGTTTTGTTGCCCATTCCATGACCACCACTCCTCGACTAGATCCTTTTGAAGTTCATCATGCGCATCAGCACGTCGAATGGCATGATAGGAAGAAATAACGCAAGCGACTTTATCAGCCCTCCTACGCACTCGCACGGGATGCCCCATCAACTCATAGTGACAATAATCTAAATCTTGTCCACGCTTATTCTCAATGATCATGTTATGCATGATCACACAAGTGGTCATGATGTACCAAAGGATCTTTTGATCCCAAAATCTAGCCGGACCTCTCACCAATAGAAAATTGGGATTGTAAATCCCAAATGATTTCTCCACATCTTTCCTAGCCGCAGCTTGACCATTGTGGAAGTCAAGATTTTTCTTACCTTGCGGTGCTTTCATCAGCTTCACACTGCCACCTTGGATAGATGCCATCCGCAAGAAATTAGCCATAGTTATATGTATGGCCATTTGCTACAAACTCCATCGGCGGAGTTTCACCATTTGCAATCTTATTCATGAGAGGTGACCGTTGAAGAACATTGATATCATTCAATGATCCGGACATTCCAAAAAAGACATGCCAAATCCAAGTCTCCTGATCGGCCACCGCTTCAAGGATTATAGTGGAATCCTTTTTTTGGCCTTGAAATTATCCATGCCATGCCGCGGGACAATTCTTCCAAGACCAATGCATGCAATCTATTGAGGCAAGCGTACCTGGAAACCCGCGAGCTGCGTTGATCTTCAAAAGTCTTGTGGTGTCTTGAGCATGGGGTCCTTTCAAATATTCCTCACCAAACACTTGCACAATTCCAACGACAAAGCGCTTGGCACTCATGATGGCTTGACTCTCACCCATGGCTAAGTTGTCATCAACTAGATCCGCCGAAATACCGTATGCCAACATACGCAAAGCGGCGGTCACCTTTTGGAAGGTGCTATGCCCGAGTTCTCCGGCGGCATTCCTCCTTTGCGGAAAAAAGCGGTCATGGCTCGCTAGTTACTCCGCAATGCGTTTGAACAACTCAATGCTCATTCGAAAACGGCGCCGAAAGTAGCTCTCGGAGAATGTTGGATTTTCCACAAAATAGCTTCTCATCAGTTTGTTGTGTGCCTCGATTCTATCGCTCCATAATTTTTGACAACCAAAAACCGAACCACCATGCTTCTGCCTTTTGTTGATTTGCATAGCTAGGATGATTGCAAGGTCCTCCTCCCCTTGAAGATCAAATTCTTCATCGGAAAAATCAAATGACGAACTCCTCTACAAATTTGTACAACTAATTTTAGAACTCAAACGAACGTCGATGTACTACAAAAATTGATTTTTTTGAACGATATATACCTTGCAAGCTTTCTATCGAACACCTTGCGGGCGCGGAGGTGGAGAAAACAGCGGCGCGGCGGCGCTTGACCGATGCGCGCTGTCGAAGCGCGAGGTTGAAGCACGCGGTTGAAGCGGCGGCGCGGCGGCTCGGTGGCGTGTGGGGAAGAAGTCGGGGAAGCCGCGGCGCCGCTTGTTCGAGGCGCGCGGTCACTAGTAGAAAATGGGGCATCCGTCTAAGACTTTAGTACCGGTTTCCTTACGAACCGGTACTAAAGGGGTCTTTCGTACCGGTTTAGGTGTCCAGGCGGGCGAAGAGCTTTCGTACCGGTTCGTGAGGGGCTTTCGTACCGGTTCGTGCAACGAACCGGTACTAAAAGGTCCAGAAAACCTTTAGTACCGGTTCGTGACACGAACCGGTACTAAAGGTTTTCCTTTCGTACCGGTTTGTGTTACGAACCGGTACTAAAGGGTCTGGCAATTTAATTAAATCACTGTACGTGTGTGATCGGTGGGCAGGTAATCACAAATTTTAGTACCGGGCGCCATCCCCTTGACGTGGACGATATCGCCGCTAAACAACTTCAACGGGGCTAACGATTGTTTCGCCTATTCGCCGAGCCGGGGAACGTTTTTCACTTTTTTTACTAATCTCCTTTTGTCAGCTGGACCATCTCTTTCAAAGTACGAGGGTTTCAAACGAAAACACATGTGTTTCAAAAAAAATTCATTTTTCTAAACTTATTTCAACTCAAGACTTTTTTTGCATCCAACATGCAGCATTCAAAGCCACATACTAAAATTTCAACCCTTTCTGACTTCATTTGCTATTTTTCATGCATTTAATGATTTATTTTGAGTTAAATGACCCTGTATTGGAAAGCACTACAACTGAACTCAGAAACAGTTGAAACTTGGCATGGTATCATCATTTGACCCACATAGCATGTGTGCAAAAGTTGAGAGGATTACGGCAAAAACTGGATGCACTTCGTGTACAAACTGGACCATCTCTTTCAAAGTACGAGGGTTTCAGACGAAAACACATGTGTTTCAAAGGCATTTCATTTTTCCAAACTTATTTCAACTCAAGACTTTTTTTGCATCCAACATGCAACATTCAAATCCACATACTAAAATTTTAACCCTTTCTCACTTCATTTGATATTTTTCATGCATTTAATGATTTATTTTGAGCTAAATGACCCTGTAATTGGAAAGCACTACAACTGAACTCAGAAAAGGTTGAAACTTGGCATGGTATCATCATTTGACCTACATAGCATGTGTGCAAAAGTTGAGAGGATTACGACAAAAAATGGATGCACTTCGTGTACAAACTGGAGCATCTCTTTCAAAGTACGAGGGTTTCAGACGAAAACACATGTGTTTCAAAGGAATTTCATTATTCTAAACCTATTTCAACTCAAGAATTTTTTTGCATACAACATGCAGCATTCAAAGCCACATACTAAAATTTTAACCCTTTCTGACTTCATTTGCTATTTGTTATGCATTTAATGATTTATTTTGAGCTAAATGACCCTGTAATTGGAAAGCACTACAACTGAACTCAGAAACGGTTGAAACTTGGCATGGTATCATCATTTGACCCACATAGCATGTGTGCAAAAGTTGAGAGGATTACGGCAAAAACTGGATGCACTTCGTGTACAAACTGGACCATTTCTTTCAAAGTACGAGGGTTTCAAACGAAAACACATGTGTTTCAAAATCATTTCATTTTTTAAAAACTTATTTAAACTCAAGACTTTTTTTGCATCCAACATGCAGCATTCAAATCCACATACTAAAATTTCAACCCTTTCTCACTTCATTTGATATTTTTCATGCATTTAATGATTTATTTTGAGTTAATAGGAAATTTAGAAATTTATATATTTTTATTTTTTTCAAAATTAAAATTAATAATTGCATCTGCATAAAGATTACTATTACCTTTAGCAAATTATAAGATTTTCAAATTTTCAGGTTTTAGGTTTGGCAAAAAAATATGAAAAATTAAAAAAATAATTAAAAATAATACAAATTTAAAAAGTTAATTTTATCTATTTATTCAACATTATTATTACATCATTAAAAAATTTATTAAAAGAATTATCTGGAATTTAAACAATAAAAAAATGTGACATCGACCAACATGTTAATAGGATTGATATGATACTAGTATCAACAACATGCGTGCGAAGCACTTGGAAGTGGGAGGGAAAGGAACTCGAAAGTTAAGCGTGCTAGTGTTGGAGTAGTGTAAGGATGGGTGACCGACTGGGAAGTTTGACCAGAGGTAAGTAATTTGACTAGAGATTAAGTGTAGTTAGACACTAATGGAAATACTAGATATTCTAAAAAAAGAGGGAGTGAAAAATAATTAGAAAAAAAATGAATAATTTTTTTTAACGAAATAGCCTTTAGTACCGGTTCGGGTTACGAACCGGTACCAAAGGTCTCCAGCCCCGCGGGCACCTCCGTGACCACGTGGAGGCCCCTTTAATACCGGTTCGCAAGGAACCGGTACCAAAGGGGGGGGGCTTTAGTACCGGGCCTTTAGTACCGGTTAGAAAACCGGTACTAAAGGCCCTTTGAAACCGGTACTAAAGGGGGGGGTTCTCTACTAGTGGGTTGAAGCCGCGTCGTGGCGGCTCGGTGGCGCCGTGGGGAAGAGGTTGGGGAAGCCGCGGCGCGTTTGGCCGAGGCGCGCGGCGGCGCGGTCGGGAAAAGGTCAAGGAAGCCGCGGGGGAAGCGGTGGACCGCTGTCAAAGCGGCGGCGCGCTGGGAAGAGGTGGGGGAGTCGCTCCGCGGGAGGAGGCCGTTGGGTTCGCACGGTTTTGTCTTCGTTGCCCAGCGCGCTCGAGCGGGCGCCCTAAATACACCTAATCCTAGCGCATTGGGCCGTTTTTACAGCGTGCGCTCGGTTAGCGCGGCTGCTGGATTGCGTTCGGTGCATGCCATATGACGATTTTTGGAGCGCGAAAGCGCCTATTGAATGCCCGTTGAAGATGTTCATAGACGACGAGAACGCATGTGGTGACTTGGTTGTATAATTGTGTATACGTGTGATCGTTGCGTTTGTATGCACCGGCGTGCGTACATAGTAGGTATTAGAAAACACTTAAGGCCGCGATTGGCATCGATGTAATTATTACGGAGGTGTAAAATTTACGGGTGTATTTTACAGGCGATAGAACAACTTCCGAGCGAAAAGAAAACAGAGGTCCGAGACGTGTATTTTTTCTACAAGCGTATATTGAAAAGAAACGACGAACCAAACAGGGCCTAATTTGTTTCACAAACGTCGATCGAGATGCTAATGAAAGGTACTCCCTCCGTCTAGATGCATAGAGCGTCTAAGGAAGAGCGCCGTAACCTACGTGTTACGAGGCCCACGTTCTGTTTGCTTTCGCTGCATGCAACTAATAAGGATGGACTGGCTGCGCATGCATTGGCCTAGCATTAAACACATTGGCTAAAGCACCTAATCAAGAGAGATTATCGTGGGGTGATTAAGAGAGTTGAACGAGTTAATGGAAAAAAATTGGGAGACTTAATAACAACGGCGGCTTAAACTTTTAGATGCCAATACACATGGACGGAGGGAGGAGGAAAGATCATTGGAGCAACGACCAAGTGCATGAATCATGCCATTACTTTTATTCCTGAGGAAAAAAACGTGACTATATTGGAGCATGCACGGTCAATGACGAACAAATTATACATGAGATCTTAGGCCCTGACGAAGACTGAGATCTTCACGCCCTGACGGCTCTTGTAGCAGTTATTATTAACGGTACTGATGAAGTTGATCTGGCCGCGGGGAAGCGTGATGCGGTCGTTGCCGGAGCTGTACACCGTCGCGTTGTCGGGGTGCCTGGTGCAGGTGCCGAACCCGAAGCTGTCCACCTCCACCACGTTCTGCGTCGCAGGGTCGTACTTGAACACTGCAGCGAGGAAGAGGAGGGGGGAGAACATTTTTAGTTGTATAGATCGAAAAACATTCGTCGGATGGACAGAAACTATTTAGGTCAATAGAACATCGCACGTACCGAGCACATCGCCTTCCTTGAAGGGCTTGACGGTTGGGTTGTTTGGCCAGCCTTCAACGCCGAAGGTCCAGCCGTTCTGGTCGCCGACGATCCACTCCTTCGCTGCCGCCAACTCGACGCCGCCCTGCAGCAGTATCAGGAAAACCAGGAGGAGACCGTGTACAGCCATGCTGCTGCTTCCCGGCGCCATTTCCAGTTATCTAGCGGCTGAAAGATGTTCTCTTAGTAGCAGATGAGGTTCTAGCGCTGGCTCGGTGGCTGGCTACTTATAGAAGTATTTGGTTGGCCTTCCAGATCTACTCGTAATCGCTTCTGTCCCGCAAAAAAAAAAAAGGAAAGGAAGAAGATCATTCAGAAATTAATTTTGGATATGCAATTAATTTCCTCCTCTCTAATCCAAAATTAATTGCCTCTAAAGAAAGATTGGAATACTAGGTTTAATTGAGTGTTTGATTCGCAGAAATAGAAAAAAGGGCTTTTATCAGTTTTGCCATCGGCTGTGACACACTACTCACTTTTGCCACTAAAATTTTTTACTACTAAAAACTGCCACTGTTCCGTTAGGAACACACTAAAAAATGCCATTTTTTGGCCCACATGTCTGAACAGGAAAATAAATAAATTAGGACAGTAAAATTGGCGGTAGAAGGGTTTGAACCTTAGATCACAGGGAGTTGCTCGCGCATGCTGGCCAGTACACCCAATGTATTTAGCTGTCAAAAATAACAAAGGTACTTTATATATCCTTGCATGTATTGAAGCGTAGCTGTAGCTAAATCAAATTATTCTATTATTTCTGGTGAACGCAATAGATGGTTCTCATTGTGCACATGACAGAATTTTCAAACATTCAGTAGCAACAGAAACATATTATTCTCTTAATTTCTTTGAAAAATTCGACATGATGTCCAAAATATCCATCACACAAGCATAAATGCCGTTCAAAGCATCTAACACCCAAATATATAAATGCTGCCCAGCCGAATTGTTCCTAATAGTCAGCATACAAGCAGCCTCCATATCCATCCTAAACCATCATGAACACATGAGCCAAATCGTGTGCAGCTCGCCGGATGGTTAGTCAGGTTAACTAAGTAGACAGTATAATGTATACATGATAAAAAGGAACAACTACCTTCGTTGTCTCAGATGGTTAGTACGTGCGCGTACCAGCTAGCACCCTTGTTAAGAGGTCTGAGGTTCGATCACACTCATTAATCCTCATATTTCTTTTCTTTTCCGGCTCCATACTCCTCTACATATAGATGGAGGGGTATATTGGTCATAAAACGCGGTCAACGACCTTTTGACTGAAGGTACCGCCAAAAAATGACATTTTTAGTGTGTTTCTAACGGAACAGTGGCATTTTTTAGTAGTGAAAAATTTTAGTGAAAAAAGTGAGTACTGTATCACAACCGATGGAAAAACTGATAAAAACCCTAGAAAAAAAATACATAGATTATAAATATATAGTCAATTTAAAGTTAAATCATATCTTTACTACTAAATGATAATCTACGACGGTCGACGGTAATGATACATTAGTATATTGCTCGTTCATCTTTCCCCGCGCACGCACCTAATGACCTAAGTGGTACAGTCCAGCCCTGTAAAATCCTCGCACAATCTTCTCAATAACCGCACGGTAAATATCTATCCTTAATTCTGATTTGCTTCCTTGATATCATGCCTTCTCTCTCCCCCCTCCTCTGTAACGCCCCCAAAATCAACCCGTGTACAGTAATCATACACGCAGGGTACACGACTGAGATTAGGGTGCCACGGTGAGAATATCACAGCACAACACTAAACACAAAAGGATAAACAAATATGTTAAAATATCAGGGATCACGAGATCCGAATACATAAGTCATACAAGCCATAATATCTGGGTACACACATAGTTAGTCAAATTTTGCCTTAAGAAGGCTAGCACAAATCACATCAGAGATACAGATCGAAAAGGCGAGGCCTCCTGCCTGGGATCCACCGAACTACTCCTGGTCAACGGGGAACTCGACGTCGTGGTAGTCGCCTCCGGGGTACTCCTGCTCCTGGGCTCCAACGTCGGCTGCAGCGGCCGATCAGGCAAAGCGAAAAAGGGAAATAAAGCAAAGGTGAGTATGTAGCATACCCGCGAGTCTTAAGTCCGCTACTAAGCATTATGCATTGTATCAACGGAAAGAAGAGGCTGTATATAGTGGACTGAAAGACAGAAATCCAGAGAAAGGGTAAGAAGCTAGGCCTGACGAAGACTAGCATCTTCCGACGATGTCTTGCAGCATGAGGTAAGAATCAACCAACAGTTTATATAAAGCATAAAGTAACAATGCAACAGAAGTTGCTGGAGCATTGTATAATAATAAGTTGTAATAATTAACAATGCCTCCGAGTTTCCCTCCTCGACATCCCAGCGAGGAAGAAAACCCGGAACCATACAGTTTAATAATAATAGTTTGTAGTGGTAAGATCCAGTTTCAGCATAAAGCGTCCTGTTACCATGGACACGGCTATCCGAATAGATTAATCTTCCCTGCAGGGGTGCACTTGTGTTACACTACACGCACGGATCTCCAGGGTGGCGGGAAACTTTTTAGGGGACGCTCCACCGAGGCTATCCGACACTCCGTAGCCCATCTTTCAAACTCAACAGAGAGGCCATCCGCTGGTCTAAATCCTAAGTGCGCCGGGCCTTGGACCCCAACCCGAACGTACTCCTGCACGGTGCGTGGCTGGCCGGTGAAGTTAAAGCAAATCCAAATAAGACACCACCGCACGAGCAAATAAGACAACACCACTTTCCGGCAATCAGCCCGCAGTACTGCTGACGTCTGAAGAGTCCTCAGACGACACTACGAAGCAGAGGAGCCCATAACTCGTAATTCCCACGGGTAGGTAGTGCGTACATGGCATACAGCTAACTCAAGACATTCACTGAACCATTAGTCATTTTATTAACTTGCGGGACAACCGTTATCGTTGCCTCGACTTAACTGACCCGCGGACAACGACAGCAGCCAGGACCACCAGTACATCGGTGCCTGCCCTGTCGTCCCACCAAGTCTCTGCGGTTACCAACAAGGTGAACCGTCTCCTTACCTTGTCTCGCGTGTGCTCCTGGAGGAGCTCGACTTTCGTGGTTTGGTAACTCTCGCAGCCAACGATCAGGGGCCAAGCACACCGGTACACTGGTCGTACCCTTCCTGTCGTCCCGTCGCAATACCTCTCGCGGGCACCGTTGGGTCGCCCGACTTCTTACCTGAAGGACAACCGTTACTCAGGTACCTAGAGCGGCTATACAGAGTCAGCAACGAGTGGAGTACAAGGATTTCTCCTTGATAGCTCACACTTGGTGGTGGCTCGACAGAGCCGAGGTAGGGGCCTGAGGCGGTGTCTGCATTGTACCGTACCTGTGCAGTTATAATAATTGTATACGCGTTCACTCCCCTGAGTGATCACGGCCCTCTATATAATCTTAGCTAACAATGCGCAGGGCTCACTGCTGAATATCATATATATATATATATTTTTATAGGCAGCATAGGATAAGGAAGGCACATCAAGCGGCGACAATGACAGGTTATGCAATTGAATAGGTAAGCAACGTAGCAGTAGAAGTAACAATGCCTAGTGCAATAAAGTACGGAAAGATAGGCGATATCTAGGGAAGAGAATGGCTCTGCTTGCCTGGAAGCTCGACGGTAGGGGTAGGGTCGTCGACGAAGTAGTCGTACTCAGCAGCGGTGTAGTCGGCGGCAGCAGCGGGGTCTATCGGAGATTAAGGGGGGTAAGAAACAGTAAATACAAAGCAAGCATATACAAACAGTTGCATGACATGACAGATGAAATGTTAACGGTGTTCTAACGCAGTGCAATGCACCTTGCTCGGAGCGGGAATTCATCCGGGGATGAACTACCGGCTCCGGGTGATTACCGGACAGATGATCCGGAGGGTAAGGTATCATGCCGAAGGTGTCGTGGACATCCGACACATGGGTGGGTGGTGTATCCGGGTTAGTTGATCTATTCCGAACAACTTTCGTGTTCGAAATAAATTCATCCGGGTACTCTAACAGTACCGGACAATTTATCGGACTGTCGGTCCAGAGGGGGACGGTTCGATGTTCGTTGTGTTAGAGGGGTGTGATAGACATACGGATATCGTATTCGTATTTTTTATATTTTTCTCATCAATTTTGATGTATAAAGTTTTTGGATCTGAGTTACGGTTTAAAAGTTATTAAATTTCAAAGTTTTAAATCATTTAAATGATTTTCTGAATTTCTGTTATTATTAAATTCCAACATTATCCAAAACATTATCCACAACAGTGGCTGACATGTGGGACCCACATGTCAGCCCCTGTTTATTTATAAAACATTTTAATAAATCAGAAAAGCCTTTGGGCCCACTGGTCATAGACTCAACATTTTATAAAACCAATTTATTAAATAAAAACTCAGTGGGGCCCAGTGGTCAGTGACACATAAGCTAAATAACTAGTTTAAATTAATTTAAATGGCCAGGGGCCCACTTTCAGTGGCTGGGAGGGTGGTTATGTCTCTGTTTAATTTAACCAGGGGATTAACCGTTGGTGGCCCACCTATAAGTGGCCCATCGTGGTAATTAACTTAACCTAATGATATTTCTGACAAGAGGGCCCTACTGGGAAGTGACTGGGAGGTCCGCCGGAGTCGCGCCGGCGACTGGACTCCGACGAACTCGAGTTAGAGCTCGCTGTGGAGCATCATTAGGCGTGGGATCAGTTCCATTCAATCGGGAAGAACAGCGCGAGTCAAACTGTGGTGGGGGAGGGTGACGGGGACGAGCAGGATGAGCTTGGGGTCAACAATGGCGGACGAGGCGGTCGGGCTCCAATGGCACCTTGCTACATGCGAAGAAATCGAACGCTCTACGGGGTGGGATCGACCATATGGTCCATGGGGAGCACGCGGGTGTCATTGACGTGAGCTGGGACGGACCAAGTCGACGACTACAACGATGTGCCACGGCGGCCGGAGCAAGCGAATTGGGGGAAAAGGCTACGGGCTTAGCAGTTGGCCACGGACCGAAGGCGAACAACGAGAAGCTCACAGTGAACGTGTAGGCGGTGGCAGCGGGCTCGACGGAGGTGCGAGTTGGCCGGAATTGGAAGTCGATCCCGTCGGCTGGAGGTAGACGACGACGGTGATTCCAGTCGATGCAGTGGCTCCAGGGGTTCTCCTCTTCTGCAGCGTGGTGGAGACGTCGATGGCGCGCACGCTTGACACGGTGGTGTGGCTTGCCGTGGCGGTTGGACGCGTCTGCGAGCGACGACGGCGACGGCGGGCTCGGGAGGATTTTCCCCGAGGCGTGCGAGGCGAGGAGGAGGGGAAATGGAGGAGGGGCGTGTCCAGGGGGTGGCTGGGGTCTGCCTTATCCCATTGAGGAGAGAGGGGAGCAGGTGAGGCAGGTGAGAGGGGGGGCGGCAAGGCCACAGTGGCCATGGCCATGGCGCCACGTGGATGGGAAGGTGAGGGAGGCGACGGGGGCAGGTGGGAGGGGAAGGTGGGCCGGGGTGGATGGGTTGAGGGGGTATTGCCCATGGGCGTTAGATAGGTCTTTTTGTTTTCTTTATTTCTTTTCTCTTCTTTCTTTTCTGTTTCATTTGTTTTTTCTACTTTTACATTTTTGTAAAATGTTTAACATATCCCATAATCAGTATGTGTAACATTAGAGTGCTACAAAAAGTTTGGGGTCAAAAGAAATATATTTAATATTTCTTTTAAATATCTGAATGACAATTGGTGCTGTTTTGGCTGGTGTTTGAATTGTTTGGATTTTTCAGAGGCATAATAAATTACCATAACCACATGGGCATGACCCACTGATTATTTGTGATTTAATAAAAGTGGTTGTATAATTTTTGGACAAGTTTTATTTGCAACATTATTTTTAATATCAACAAAAAGGCATTTTGGATTTGATTTGATTCAAATTTGATCATGGCATGATTTAGCAACAGTAATTGTCATTAGCAAAAGGATTACTGTTACAGACAACTGAGGGTGTTACAAATCTCCCCCACTACAAGAATTTTCGTCCCGAGAATTTAAGTGGTAGCGAGGAAAAGATCGGGGTATTCATCGCGAAGGCGATCTTCATCTTCAGAATGATTCGACCACTGTACTTTGAGGAACTTGACGGTCTTGTTGCGGGTTCGACGTTCAGACTGACCGAGAATGCGGCTCAGATGTTCCCGATAAGTCAAGTCTTGTTGTAGCTCAATCATATCATGCTCCACTTCGCGGATAGGGTCCTTGAAGCAGCGATGGAGTTGCGACACGTGGAATACATCGTGGACTTGGGAGAGGTTCGGCGGCAATTCCAACCGGTATGCCACGGGTCCACTCCTGGAGAGGATACGGAACGGGCCAATGTAGCGAGGAGCCAACTTGCCCTTGATACCGAAGCGATGAGTGCCCCTCATGGGAGTGGCACAGAGGTAAGTGTATTCACCAGGTTGATACTCCATTTCCCTGTGTTTGCGGTCATAGTTGCTCTTCTGGCGGGACTGAGCGGCCTTCAAATGTTCACGGATGACGTGAACTTGATCTTCAGCTTGCTGAATAATATCTGGGCCAATGAGTGCACGTTTCCCAGTTCCTGACCAACTCAGAGGGGTCCGACACTTACGCCCATAGAGAACTTCATAGGGTGCCATCTTCAGACTAGCATGGTAGCTATTGTTATACGAGAACTCGACCAACGGAAGAGATTCCTCCCATTTCTCACCGAAGGAAATAACGCAAGCTCGAAGCATGTCTTCCAGCACTTGATTGACTCGTTCAACTTGGTCTTGTGACTGGGGGTGATAAGCGGTGCTGAGATGCAGAATAGACCCCAAAGCTTCTTGGAAACTCCGCCAATATCTTGAGGTGAAAAGGCTGCCACGATCCGAACTGATCTCCAACGGAATACCGTGGAGCGACACGATTTGGGCGATATACAATTCCGCTAACTGAGCCGCCGTGATCTTCTCCTTGACTGGTATAAAGTGAGAAACCTTGGAGAACCGGTCGATGACGACAAACATAGCATCGTTACCTTTCTGTGATCGGGGAAAACCGGTGACGAAGTCCATCTGAACTTTGTCCCACTTCCATACAGGGATTCCAGGTGGTTGTAGAGTTCCAGCGGGTTTTTGATGTTCACCCTTGACGTGACGGCAAACATCACACTCAGAAACATATCAGGCAATGTATTGCTTCATGTTAGGCCACCAGAATTGTTGACGAATGTCTTGGTACATCTTGGTGCTTCCAGGATGAATGGACAACGGGGTATTGTGAGGCGCTTTCATGACCTTCGGGGTCATATACAGGTTCTCATGCCTGCCCTTGCTGTGAGTGACCACTAAACGGTTCTCGTAGAACACCGCACCTTTGCTATCAATGGTGAAGGGTGAGGGTCTCCCATTGGCGATATCGCGCTTAATCTTGTGTACGAAATCATCATAAAACTGTATACCTGCTTATTGGCTTCTCGCCCTTTGTTGGTGAACCCCAAGTGGACCGTGATGCAGTAAAGCAGCAGTTTTCCCTCGGTGAAGATACCAAGGTTTGTCTCCAGTAGGACTCCAGAGATGATAAGTAGGTGTCAGCGGCGCAACTGACGCGGACCTGCACACAGACACAGATAACTTTTTCCCAACGAAGTTCAGAGAGGTTGTCAATCTCTCCGGTCTTGTTGTTCACAAATGATAAAACGCAAGGGATAATGATAGCAACTTGAAAGTAAATGCAGAAAAGTAAATATAGCTTGGAAACAGTAATAAGGATATGGACCGGGATACGTGATGTTCACTAGTGATGTATCTCTCCCAAAAAGACGATAAAACTGCTATGCGAGGTAAACAAATTACAGAAGGGCAATTGACAGGATTATGAACGCACCGCAATGCTAACTATGCTACAAAAGAAAGGAAGAGGTTCAAAAGCACGGGCAGTACGCCAAAACAAGTAGACCGAAATCCATCTGCATCTACTACTAATCATCCACCTTGAGATATCTATCTAGAACATCTCGCTGGTATTAAGTTGCGACCCCACCCAAAGTGTAAACCCAAAGCAACAGACAACTGCATTAAAAAGAACTTTGCGTAAAGTAAACAATCCTTGTACCCGCGGTTACAAGCACCGTTGTTTTCCCCCTTGTGGCAACAGCATATCCCCTAGACTCATGTTTCTGTCACTCAAGCGTGTCATCGGGGGGCATGAACCCACAATCTAGCACAACGCTCCCTCTTGGAGTCACTACCTACTACTTGGCCAAAGCAATAAACAACAACGGAGAACATGAAAGAATTACTTAGGAAAAAAATATAAGAGATAAAACCAAATATATTACTCTATCACAATCTGAACATAATCTCATAATCCATCAGATCCCTCCAAACTCAGCATAGCAACAGCAGAAAGATTACAAAGGTTCCTCGATTATGTAGGGCAGCTCACGAGATCTAAACAATGAAGATCAAAGAGGGGAGGAGAACATCACATAGCTACTGATCACGGACCCATGGTCCAAGAAAAACTACTCACGAGACATCCGGGGAGCATCCATGGTGGAGAGGAGACTCCCGGAGGTCAATCCTCCCTCCGGCAGGGTGCCGGGAAGAGGTCTTCTGGTGCTCCCGATCTTGGAAGCGCGGCGGCGAAACATAGGCGAGTTCGCAGAATAGGGTTTTTCTTCTGGAGTTTTCCCATGACGTAGATTAAATAGGCGAAGGGGGGCAGCCAGAGGTGGACCTGGGGCCCCAGGCGCCCCCATGGCGCGGCCAGGGGTGGGGCCGCGCCGGGTGGCTTCCTGGGCCCCCTGGCTCCCCTCTGGCCCCTCTCGGGCTCTTCTCGATGCTTCCGTCACGCTGATTTTTTATCTGAATTTTCCCAAATTTTTCTGGCACTTTTTATATGGGCGAAAACTGAAATAGAAAAACAGCAGAAAACAGGAACTGGCACTGGGGGTGCACTGAGTTAATAGGTTAGTCCAAATATGATCAAAAGTGTATGAAAGTGTATCTAGATCATAGCAATATTACACAAAACATGCATGGAGCAAGCAGAAATTATAGATACGTTTTGGACATATCAACATCCTCAAGCTTAATTCCTGCTCGTCCTCGAGTAGGTAAATGATAACAAGCATAATTTCTGTGGTGACATGCTAGCAACCATAAAAGAACTTTTAAAAGTAAAGCAATCAAGGTTAGAGATTCAATTCAAGTCATAGCATGCAAGAGTCTATATTAGCATTGAAACAAGTAACAAAAGAACAAAAGGTGCAAGAGCTCTCACTGTCCGTGACTCGAATGTCTCCAAATGGTGTTTGCGTGCAAGAAAGGGGATAGGGAATACGAGAGAAAAAGTATTTTTGTTGAGAACTCAATCTACTAAAGTTTCACACTTGGTCTTCTTTGGAATCTTATCTTGACTCGTCCCCAGACCACTAGTCAGGTACAAGTCAATTTGATCCACTCTTTTTCGATATTTCGAGCACTCATGCAATGGATGAGCGCAAGCACGAGAGTTGACACTTAGAATGGCAAAGAGAGAAATATGGTGGAGGAGGAAGACAAAAATGATGAGAAAGGCTCACATCAATGAGGACAATCATAGGCAAGAGATGCCAAATGATAGATATGATGTGAGGAGTAGGGATTGCCATGCAACGGATGCACATACGAGCTAAGAAGCTCTCCAATGGAACTAGTGGGGGTGCATCTAACTTGCTCTCTCATGAAGACCTAGAGCTTGTTTGAGGAGGCTCATCCTTGGAATATGCAAGCCAAGTTCTATAGTGTGAAGGTCCCCACATAGCTATATGCATAAAGATCATCTCTATGGAGTACAAGGATATAAAGGGAGTACTAGTATGGATCGCTTAAAAGGATAGTAGTGTTGCCCCTTTCTCTCTTTTTATTTCTTTTTCTCTTTTTTTCTATTTTTTTGTATTTTTTTGGTGGCCTCAATGGCTCTTTCTATTTAACTCTTATTTGTCCTCTTTGGGATCTTTTTATTGTGTCCACTTTGGGATCTTTTCCTCACTTAAGGGCAACACGCTATTTTACAAGAAGGTAAAGGAGATCTTTCACACTTTACAAGGTACTCAAAATCATAAAGAAGATGTAACTATCATGATGTATGCAATGTATGCCGCTGCCAGTGTAGCAGGAACATGTATGACATGAAGATCAAGTCATGAAGAGGTGGATGTTGCATGGCAATGTAACTCGGAAAGGCTATGGAAATTCCTTGATAGGTAGGTATGGTGGCTGTTTTTAGGAAAGATAAAGGGAGGCTTATGATGACATAGCGTATCATGCCAACGGTTTGGATGTACCGGCGAAGGTGGACACCAACTCTCGGAGTGAGAAGAAGGCAATGCACGGCACGGGAAAGGCTAGTAAAATATGGGAAGGTGAAAGTGTCAACTCTCAATACTTACATTAGTCCGAAGAACTCATGCACTTATTATAGGTAACTCTCAATCTAATAAGGAGGTTCACAAAGAGACAAGTACCCCGAGGACGAGTGTATGGTGGTTTGGTTATCCTTGCGCATCCTCGACTCATGGTACGTGAGTGTACTCTAATATTCGACTCCTCAGAAGAGTAGTGATCTATCTAGTAGCTAGAGTTCTCAACTATTTTTGTAGGTTTTGAAAATACACACAGATTGCCCAAAATACAACACCTATCACTAATAGGCAAGAGCTCTTGACACCAAAAGTCCAAACATTACTCACAACAATACCTCAAAACTATTGCAAGCTACTACTAAAATTAAATAGCAACCTCAGTTACCTACTTTCAAGACAAGACACAACTCAGTGCAACAACCAACTCTCTTTAACAAGATAAACATGAAAACTAAAAAGAGTTCCAGCAACAAACTAAACAAAAGCCAAGGATCTTGCTAAAGACAAACTAAGACTAAAACTAAACAAGGCAGTAGCTACGAAAAGATAAAGAACACACAACAACAAAAAGATAGGCATGAAGAATCCTATGATGTGTTCTAAATTTTGAAATTGGAGCGTGTTTCTCTCCCACACAAAGTAAGACGGGATCTAACTTGTTATGAACAGCAAGCAGAGGCGAAGCTAGCAATATGGCATGGTTTGGCGGCCGCCATACCTAAGCAGCCGGTATTAATACTAGTATTAGTGGTATACAGTACTATAGCCGCCAGCACAAGTTTCAAAATTTGGGCTGAGATGTGCCTCGTTTTGGATGGGCTTCAACTTCAAGTAATGAGGAGACGTGCGTAACTTCTCGGCTTATGGGCTGACCGCACAAGTTATTCGCCACGAATTCATCCGGTTCCTGCTGCTCGGCTTCTCATCTGCTAAATCGCTCTACTTGCCTAGGCCCTAGCCCTAGGGCACGGTCCGCACGGAGACACGGACGCCCGAGCCGCCGAGAAGAGCAGTAGCAACCGTCAGTCCGGCACGACACTCCGGCAAGTTCGTGACACGTGAGGCGGTGACGCCGTGATCAGAGAGGCGGCAGCGACTCGGCCAGTGCGCCGCGAGCGAGGCGACGGTCGGCGAGGCAGCGAGTCCACGTTCAACGAGGCGGCGATGGGCGATTCGACGAGTCCGCGCGAGGTTGTTCAGATGCCACCGAAGAAAAGAATTAAATATGTAATGAAAGGTAATTTTCATCTGCTTCTTTTTTATAGACCATAGTTGGAAGACTAAGAAATTAGATTTTCATCTGTTTTTTATGCAGATCTAAAGAGTATTTTTGCCAAAGCTAGTGGCACTAGCAGCTCGAGCACAGCTCCATCTTTAGAAGTAGTTGCTGCACAACAAGAAGAGCATGAACATCAAGAGCATGTGGGGATTGAAGTTTCAACATTTGTTCAAGAGGAGGAGAATCAAGAGAAAAATCATGCTGAGGATGAACCAATGGCTAGAAGAGAGGAAGCAGGCAAGCTCATTGAAGAGTTGCATGCTGACCACATCGAGCCTGATCCTGGGCTTCGTATTCCAATTAACAATTTCCATCCCAACATTAGAGATGAAGTTAGATTAGCTTATGTGGCAAAGGGTCCAACTCGACTGAGTGGTCATAATTATCCTCGTGATCATTTTGAAAGGAACTTTTGTGAAGCATGGTATGATAAAAATCCTTGGTTGGAATATAGCGTTGACAAAAATGCTACCTATTGCTTCTATTGTTTTCTTTTTAGACAAGATCCACTGGAAATGTTATGTTCCCTCTGGTTTATCACCTTATTGAGTTGGGGTTGCTTCTACCCGTGGCAACGGCATCGGTTGAGAGGGCCTTTTCAGCAATGAATATCATCAAGACCGAATTGCGCAGCAAGATGTCTAATGATTGGATTGATGACTTAATGGTGTGCTACATTGAGAGAGAGATATTTAAAGGAATTGATCTTGCTGAAATTAAGAAAGAATTTCAAACCAAAGGTAGAAGAATTCCATTGCCACGTTCTACTTAATGGAAGTATTCTTCATTATGGGTATGTATTCTTTCTAACTATCTTCACTCGGATAATGTATTTTTACCATTATAATATTAGTTACTAATTCATGTTTTATCTATGATTTTATATGTTTATAGGTTATCTTATGTCCGTGTAGTTAATATAAATGATACTTTGGCAATCGATCAACCACGTAATCTTCATCAAGTGAGGTATTTAGAGTGTCGTACTCGTGACAATACTTAACTTTTGGTTCTAAAATATATATTTGTTGAACATCAAGTAATATATAACTACTATTTTAGTGAGTTCTTTCATAGTTGAGTTATACATGATTTTTTCGTTCGTAAACTTCGCCACACCTAGAAATTATTTCTGGCTTCGCCACTGACAGCAAGCAAAGCTAAAGAAAAGTTAAAAACAAAACCTAAGAGCGAGACGCTCCAAGCATAGCACATAACGCATGAAGTGATAAAAATATAGTGAGACGAAGGACGAACTGATGATTTGTTGATGGAGAAGGGGATGCACGGGGGCATCCCCAAGCTTAGACGCTTGTGTCTCGTTGAATATTTATTGGGTATGCATGGGGGCATCCCCAATCTTGAGCGCTTGACACTCCTGGATCTTCTTTCATCATCTTCTACCGCACACTTGAAAAGTCCCTTCATACATAACTCATCATAAGCTGATTAGAGAGGTTAGTACCCTTAATAAATAATTTTTTTACCCATTGGATATAAAGATATTTTTGAAGAGCTACTGTTTCTCAAGAGTTCCAAAATTTTTTTGCAAAGAAAAAGCAAGTTTAAGGTTTGCAAAAGTTAGGAGAGACAAAACGTGGAAGAATCTGTGAAAAATAGAACATCAGATAGTAAATAATTTTTTAGGGGCACTTCTACAACTCAAATAAAAAAACTCAGAACATACGGAAGTTTCGTAATTGTATAGATCATACTGTGTAAAAAATTCAGCTGAAAAAGATGAACTGGGATTTTTCTGGATTTTTTCTGGTCACGAGGACAGAATCTGTTTTCTGGGCAGCATGTCACAACTTTTACTTCCCTTGCCGTAAGAGGCTATAACTTGGCACAAAGCTGAAAAATAAAGATACAATGATGTTGCTACAGAAGTAACAACCATCAAGACACAACAAAAGCAAAAAGAAACACCTAAATTCGTTGCGGGCTGCCTCCCGAAAGCGCTTCTTTAAAGCCATTAGCTAGGCATAATGCAAAAGAAGAATCAAGTTTTATCAAGATAAATAGAATAACTAGCCCGTGTAACGGACTCAAAAGGTATCTTGATTTTATTTCTAGGGAAGTGTTCCATCCCCTTTTTGAATGGGAATTGTAATTTTATATTCGCCTCTTTCATGTCAATAACTGCACCAACGGTGCGAAGAAAAGGGCGTCCCAAAATAATTGGACACAAAGGTTCACACTCTATATCCATAACAATAAAATCAACGGGAACATAGTTGTCATTGACAATGATAAGAACATCGCCGATCTTCCCCAAAGGTTTCTTTATGGAAGAATCAACAAGACGACCACAAAAAGAACAAGGCTCAAAAGGCTTCAATTCAAACATATCAAATATTCTTTTGGGCATAACAGAGGTACTAGCTCCAACATCACATAAAGCATAGCAAGAGAAGTTATTTAATTTAATTTTGATCATAGGATCCCAACCATCATCTAGCTTCCAAGGTATGGAGGCTTCTACTCTAAGCTTCTCCTCCCTAGCTTTGATAAGAGCATTTGTGATATGCTCCGTGAAGGCAAGATTAAGTGTGCTAGTGTGAGGGTCTCTAGACATTTTGTGTAACAAGCTAATAACTTCTGAGAGGGTGCAACTATCAAAATCAATATCACTACTATCAAAGGTGGTAGTAGTGTCATCTAGGCTCACTTGTTTGAAACCCTCTATGTTCATAGGAGTTTCTTTTTCTACGGTTGAGGTATTAGCATCACCATTAATAGATCCAACGGGACTAGGAGTGCATTGGGTGCTAATAGTATGGGTGTCCTCAACAATTTGGATAGTGGCAACTGTGTGGTGTGTAGGAAGGCTCTTAATTCTATCCTCTTCCTCTTTTTCTCTAGCCCATCTTTCTTTAAGTTTAGCCATCATCCTAATATTTTCATTGATTTGTAACTTGATAGCATTAATAGGAGTGTCCTTATTCTCCTCAAGGGGGGAGGTTCTAATTTTAAGCCTCTCAATATCAAGGGCTAAGCTTTCTACCTTCAAAGAGAGATTATCTATTTTAGCTAATTTCTCCTCTACATTTTTGTTGAAGGCTTTTTGGATAGTGATAAAGTCTCTAAGCATGCTTTCTAGTTCAGAAGAGGGGTTCTTGTTGCTAGGGTAAGTGTTGTTGTTCCCATAATTGGATGGAAATGGTCTAGGATTGCTAGCAAAATTTCCCCTATAAGCATTGTTGTTGAAGTTGTTTCTAGCAATAAAGTTCACATCTACTTGTTCTTGAGCAACCAAAGAATTTAAAGGAACATCATGAGGATCAATAGAGGGTTGCTTGGTAAGTAGAGACATAATTAAGTCAACTTTTTCATTGAGGGAGGTAATTTCCTCGACAGAGTTTACCTTCCTACCTATTGGAGCGCGTTCGGTGTGCCATTGGGAATAATTGGTCATCATTTCATCGAGAAGCTCTATGGCAGCACCAAGCGTAGTTGACATAAAGGTTCCTCCCGCGGCCGAATCTAACAGGTTCCGCGAGGTAAAGTTCAAGCCTGCATAAAAAGTCTGGATAAGCATCCACGTAGTCAAACCATGTGTAGGGCATTTCTTAACAAGAGATTTCATTCGTTCCCAAGCTTGGGCAACGTGTTCATTATCCAATTGCTTAAAATTCATAATATTACTCCTCAATTGGATAATCTTAGCAGGAGGGTAGTACTTCCCTATAAAAGCATCTTTGCACTTATCCCAAGAATCTATGCTATTTCTAGGCAAAGATTGAAACCAGATTTTAGCATCTCCCCTTAAAGAGAAAGGAAAGAGCTTGAGATTAACAACATCACCTTCTACTTCTTTATACTTTTGCATATCACATAATTCAAAAAAATTATTCAAGTGTAAAGCAGCATCATATCCAGCACCAGAGAATTGATCTCTCATAACAAGGTTTAGTAAAGCAGGTTTAATTTCATAAGAGGTAGCTGAAGTGGCAGGTTTCGCAATGGGAGTGCAGATAAAGTCCTGGTTTTTGTGACTAGTGAAGTCACACAACTTGGTGTTTTCAGTGGAACCCATAGTAGCAGCAAGTGTGGCAGATTTTTTTGTAATTTTTGATAAAAGACACAAAGATAAAAACTGAAAGATAAACTAACAAGACTAAAAAACAAAGGTAAAGGGTAGTGTGCAACTCCCCTATCTTAGCACTCGGAGTCCCCGGCAACGGCGCCAGAAATACTCTTGCTTATTGGCTTCTCGCCCTTCGTTGGTGAGCCCCAAGTGGAAGGCGTGATGCAGTAAAGCAGCAGTTTTCCCTCGGTGAAGATACCAAGGTTTGTCTCCAGTAGGACTCCAGAGATGATAAGTAGGTGTCAGCGGCGCAACTGACGCGTACCTGCACACAGACACATATAACTTTGTTCCCAACGAAGTTCAGAGATGTTGTCAATCTCTCCGGTCTTGTTGTTCACAAATGATAAAACGCAAGGGATAATGATAGCAACTTGAAAGTAAATGCAGAAAAGTAAATATAGCTTGGAAACAGTAATGAGGATATGGACCGGGATACGTGATGTTCACTAGTGATGTCTCTCTCCCAAAAAGACGATAAAACTGCTATGCGAGGTAAACAAATTACAGAAGGGCAATTGACAGGATTATAAACGCACTGCAATGCTAACTATGCTACAAAAGAAAGGAAGAGGTTCAAAAGCACGGGCAGTACGCCAAAACAAGTAGACCGAAATCCATCTGCATCTACTACTAATCATCCACCTTGAGATATCTATCCAGAACATCTCGCTGGTATTAAGTTGCAAGCCCCACCCAAAGTGTAAACCCAAAGCAACAGACAACTGCATTAAAAAGAACTTTGCGTAAAGTAAACAATCCTTGTAACCGCGGTTACAAGCACCGTTGTTTCCCCCATTGTGGCAACAGCACATCCCCTAGACTCATGTTTCTGTCACTCAAGCGTGTCATCGGGGGGCATGAACCCACAATCTAGCACAACGCTCCCTCTTGGAGTCACTACCTACTACTTTGCCAAAGCAATAAACAGCAGCGGAGAACATGCAAGAATTACTTAGGAACAAAAATATAAGAGATAAAAACCAAATATATTACTCTATCACAATCTGAACATAATCTCATAATCCATCAGATCCCTCCAAACTCAGCATAGCAATAGTAGAAAGATTACAAAGGTGCCTCGATCATGTAGGGCAGCTCACGAGGTCTAAACAATGAAGATCAAAGAGGGGAGGAGAACATCACATAGCTACTGATCACAGACCCATGGTCCAAGAAAAACTACTCACCAGACATCCGGGTAGCATCCATGGTGGAGAGGAGACTCCCGGAGGTCAATCCTCCCTCCGGGAGGGTGCCGGGAAGAGGTCTTCTGGTGCTCCCGATCTTGGAAGCGCGACAGCGGCGGAACAGAGGCGAGTTCGCGGAATAGGGTTCCTCTGCTGGAGTTTTCTCATGACGTAGATTAAATAGGTGAAGGGGGGCAGCCAGAGGTGGACCAGGGCCCCCAGGCGCCCCCCTGGCGCGGCCAGGGGTGGGGCCGCGCCGGGTGGCCGCCTGGGCCCCCTGGCTCCCCTCTGGCCCCTCCTGGGCTCTTCTCGAAGCTTCCGTCACGCTGATTTTTTATCTGAATTTTCCCGAATTTTTCTGGCACTTTTTATATGGGGGAAAACTGAAATAGAAAAACAGCAGAAAACAAGAACTGGCACTGGGGTGCACTAAGTTAATAGGTTAGTCCAAATATGATCAAAAGTGTATGAAAGTGTATCTAGATCATAGCAATATCACACAAAACATGCATGGAGCAAGCAGAAATTATAGATACGTTTTGGACGTATCAATACCCTTGACGGATTTGACGAGATCCGGTTCGATAACCAGGTTATTTACATAACCTTGAGGAACAATCTCGAGGTTCAACTTTTGAAACTCTTCATACAGAGGTGGTTGTTCTAGTTGAACCTCAAGTTCACTACAGTAAGCTTTACAGCTCAAAGCATCGACCATCACATTAGCCTTGCCAGGGGTGTAATGAAGATCCATGTTGAAATCGGCTATTGTCTCGAGCCATCTTTGTTGGCGGAGATTCAGGTCTGGCTGAGTAAACAGGTACTTCAGACTTTGGTGGTCGGTGTAGACCTCGCAACGATTACCGACGAGGTAATGTCCCCACAGCTTCAATGCATAAATTACTGCTGCCAATTCGAGATCATGTGTTGGATACTTGTCTTCGTGAGCACACAACTGACGAGAGCCATAAGCAATCACTTTGCGCTCTTGCATTAGGACACAACCTAATCCTTGACGATACGCGTCGCAATATATCACTTAGTGCTTCTGAGTATCAGGGGGGGCGAGCACCGGGGGAGAAGTTAGCTTGTCCTTGAGCGCTTGGAAACTTTCTTGACATTTATCTGTCCACTTGAACTTGACGCCTTTGTGAAGCAGATTAGTCAGGGGCCTGGCAATATTGGAGAAGTTCTCGACGAAACGGCGACAATAGCTAGCGAGTCCGAGGAAACTGCGGACTTGCTTGACCGTCTTGGGAGGAGTCTAGTCAAGAATAGCCTGGATACGTTCTGGGGTGACGGCAATGCCATCCTTGGAAATCACATGTCCAAGGTAGGTTACTTCGGGAAGCCAGAACTCACACTTAGAATACTTAGCATAGAGTTTGTGTTCTCGAAGCTTCTCCAGTATAAGACGAAGATGTTCAGTATGTTATTCGTCATTCTTGGAATATATCAATATATCATCCAGATAAACCACGACAAACTGGTCGAGGTAGTCCATGAAAATATAATTCATCAATCTGGAGAAGGTGGCTGGAGCATTGGTTAAGCCAAAGGACATGACGGTGTACTCGTATGAACCATAGCGAGTAATGAAGGAAGTCTTCGGAATGTCCTCATCATGGACTCGGATTTGGTGATAACCAAACCTCAAGTCGAGTTTAGAAAACACCTTGGATCCGGCAAGTTGATCATATAGATCGTTGATCCGGGGAAGTGGGTATTTGTTCTGGATGGTGGCTTGGTTAATGGGCCGATAATTTTGGACCAATCAGTTTGTCCCATCGCTCTTCTTGACAAAAAGCGAAGGTGCTCCCCAAGCTGAGGAACTGGGGCGAATGAATGCTTTCTGAACTTCCTTGTTGATTTCCTCCTTAAGTTCAAGGAGTTCATGTGGCGGCATCTTGTAAGGACGCTTGGTAATAGGGGTGGTGCCGGGCTTCAAGTCGATGACAAATTCGACTTCTCTGATCGGGGGTATTCCCGGCAGTTCTTCTGGGAAGACGTCGGGAAAATCGCGAACGACTGGAACGTTCTCGATGCCTTCTAGGGGGGCGGCATTCAAAGCATTCATCATAAATATCTGTGTTTCAGCATTACGGGTAACTCGGGTGGTGTGGTTAACAATCTCACCGGAGGGGTGAAAAAGTTGGACAGACTTGGTGCCACAATAGAGTGCGGCATCGTGAAATTTCAACCAATCCATTCCCAGAATGAGGTCTATGGTGGAAGACTTCAGAACGATGGGGGAAGCAAGGAATTCAATCCCTTCAATTTCAATAATGGTTCCGGGCACTATCTTGGTGGTTTGACATTGGCCTATCGGAGTGCGGACAACCATCGGTGGGTTCATCTTTTCTAGCGTGAAGTTATGCGACAATGCAAATGCTTCCGACAAGAATGAATGCGATGCTCCTGTATCAAATAAAACAATAGCAGGTACGGAATTAACGAGAAGGGTACCCATCACGGTAGCGGGTTGTTGCTGAGCTTCTTCAACATTGATGTTGTTAGCATGTCCACGAGCATAAGCAGAAGACCCAGTATTATAGTTGGGGGTCCAGTTGTTGCCACGACCATTTCCGCGGCTAGCGGGGTGAACTACCAGCTGCTTCTGTTTCTGGGGGCACTCCCTGGAAAAATGCCCAGGTTGGCGGCACGTGAAGCATAATCCATCCTGAGGACAAAGGGGGTAGCATTGGGTGGTGCAGGCAGAGCTCTTGGCATCTGCGGTGGCGGAGGCAGACGGGGTGCAGCATAAGACGACCTTGGAGAAGGTACAGGTGAATGGGTCACACTGGTAGGGAGCCAGATGCGACGCTTCTGCGTTGCGCCCGAAGATGAGCCAAGGTCACGATAACGCTTCAGAGAGTTCTTGTGCTCCATCTGGGCAGTCTCGACGGTGATAGCCTTGTTCACCACGGTGGCGAAGTTGGCGAAATCATGAACGGCAAGAGCGAGCCTGAGGTCTGGATTGAGGCCACGACGGAACTTCTGCCGCCTGCGAGCATCAGTGGTGATCTCTTCTTCCGCATAGCGAGAGAGGTTGAGGAACTCGCGCTAATATGCTTCAACAGTCATGTCGCCCTGAGTGAGGTTGCGGAATTCTTCCACCTTACGGTCCATGATCCCCTGAGGAATGTAGCGGGCGCGGAAAGCAGACTAAAATTCATCCCAAGTGATGACTTCTCCAACTGGCAGTGAACGCTTGTGGGTGCTCCACCACTGAGCAGCGGCGCCTTTCAGATGATAAGACACAAAGTTCACATAGTCGGCTGGATCAACATTAGCAGACTCCAGCTCGTGAGTGATGTCGCGAAGCCAGTCATCATCATCCAACGGATGAACAGTGTTGCGGAATATAGTGGGGTTGAGGCGGGTGAAGTCGTGCAGAGTCACGGTGGCGTGCTGATGGTGGTGCCCATTCTGATTCGGCTGGGGGAACTGAGCCATGACATTCTCCATGAACTGACGGTTCAGCTTGAACTGCTGCATCATCCAGGCCATGTAATCTGGCGGCGGAGGTGGGTCGTTGGCAGCACGACCACGTCCACGACCACGACCACCACGACCAGCCATCCTGCTAGAATTTAATAGGGGTATTTCAGCGATGAAAAGTTAACGAGATATCGGAATCAAGCCTGAAGTAAAGCGACAACGAAGAGGAGGCGCGGATATATATAGGAGTAGTCCTATAAGACATACACATTTACACACAGAGCCAATCGAAAATCGGGCAGCGTAACGTCGTAGAAATTAAGGAAAAAGGACTCACTAGGCGGCGCACAGACCGCGGTAAGGATTACACGACGCGACATAGATTCCACTATGTCAATCACGCTGCAAGAAAACTGTTGGCCACAGGAGTTAATGCCAGAGGACGCGCGGCCTGCCCAGAATGAGAATGGGATCCGCAGTCCGGGACCTGGGGTAGAACTCCTGCGACATGACTCAATCAATGGGGAAGCACCAAAACGCCGGGTGGAATCAAGAGAACGTGATCCTAATGTCAGAGTTTGTAAAACTTACCAGCAAGGATAAGAGAGCAGATTCACAGAGCATAGGTAAGGAGAAAAGGATCCTAATACCATAGATATCACACGTAGTGACATCGATGTGGGCCCGTAAGCCAAATATTAAGTTATCAAAATAGTTTTTCAAAGTCTAGACTCAACTTCGACCAAGTAGTGGTGGGGTGGCTTTCTACAGGCAGTCGGCTCTGATACCAACTTGTGACGCCCCCAAAATCAACCCGTGTACAGTAATCATACACGCAGGGTACACGACTGAGATTAGGGTTCCACGGTGAGAATATCACAGCACAACACTAAACACAAAAGGATAAAAAAATATGTTACAATATCAGGGATCACGAGGATCCGAATACATAAGTCATACAAGCCATAATATCTGGGTACAGACATAGTTAGTCAAGTTTTGCCTTAAGAAGGCTAGCACAAATCACATCAGAGATACAGATCGAAAAGGCGAGGCCTCCTGCCTGGGATCCACCGAACTACTCCTGGTCAACGGGGAACTCGACGTCGTAGTAGTCGCCTCCGGGGTACTCCTGCTCCTGGGCTCCAACGTCGGATGCAGCGGCCGATCATGCAAAACGAAAAAGGGAAATAATGCAAAGGTGAGTATCTAGCATACCCGCGAGTCTTACGTCCGCTACTAAGCATTATGCATTGTATCAACAGAAAGAAGAGGCTATATATAGTGGACTGAAAGACAGAAATCCAGAGAAAGGGTAAGAAGCTAGGCCTGACAAAGACTAGCATCTTCCGACGATGTCTTGCAGCATGATATAAGAATCAGCCAACAGTTTATATAAATCATAAAGTAACAATGCATCAGAAGTCGCGGCAGCATTGTATAATAATAAGTTGTAATAATTAACAATGCCTACGAGTTCCCCTCCTCGACATCCCAGCGAGGAAGAAAACCCGGAACCATACAGTTTAATAATAATAGTTTGTAGTGGTAAGATCCAGCTTCAGCATAAAACGTCCTGTTACCGTGGACACGGCTATCCGAATAGATTAATCTTCCCTGCAGGGGTGCACTTGTGTTACACTACACGCACGGATCTCCAGGGTGGCGGGAACCTTTTTAGGGGACGCTCCATCGAGGCTATCCGACACTCCGTAGCCCATCTTTCAAACTCAACAGAGAGGCCATCCGCCGGTCTAAATCCTAAGTACGCCGGGCCTTGGACCCCAACCCGAACGTACTCCTGTACGGTGCGTGGCTGGCCGGTGAAGTTAAAGAAAATTGAAATAAGACACCACCGCGCGAGCAAATAAGACAACACCACTTCCCGGCAATCAGCCCGCAGTACTGCTGACGTCTGAAGAGTCCTTAGACGACACTACGAAGCAGAGGAGCCCATAACTCGTAATTCCCACGGGTAGGTAGTGCGTACATGGCATATAGCCAACTCAAGACATTCACTGAACCATTAGTCATTTTATTAACTTGCGGGACAACCGTTATCGTTGCCTCGACTTAACTGACTCGCGAACAACGACAGCAGCCAGGACCACCAGTACATCGGTGCCTGCTCTGTCGTCCCACCAAGTCTCTGTGGTTACCAACAAGCTGAACCGTCTCCTTACCTTGTCTCGCGTGTTCTCCTGGAGGAGCTCGACTTTCATGGTTTGGTAACTCTCGTGACCAACGATCAGGGGCCAAGCACACCGGTACACTGGTCGTACCCTCCCTGTCGTCCCATCGCAATACCTCTCGCGGGCACCGTTGGGTCGCCCGACTTCTTACCTGAAGGACAACCGTTACTCAGGTACCTAGAGCGGCTATACAAAGTCAGCAACGAGTGGAGTACAAGGATTTCTCCTTGATAGCTCACACTTGGTGGTGGCTCGACAGAGCCGAGGTAGGGGCCTGAGGCGGTGTCTGCATTGTACCGTACCTGTGCAGTTATAATAATTGTATCCGCGTTCACTCCCTTGAGTGATCACGGTCCTCTATCTAATCCTAGCTAACAATGCGTAGGGCTCACTGCTGAATATCATATATATATATATATATTTATAGGCAGCATAGGATAAGGAAGGCACATCAAGGGGCGACAATGACAGGTTATGCAATTGAATAGGTAAGCAACATAGCAACAGCAGTAACAATGCCTAGTTCAAGAAAGTACGGAAAGATTGGCGATATCTGGGGAAGAGAATGGCTCTGCTTGCCTGGAAGCTCGACGGTAGGGGTAGGGTCGTCGTCGAAGTAGTCGTACTCAGCAACGGTGTAGTCGGCGGTAGCAGCGGGGTCTATCGGAGATTAAGGGGGGGAAGAAACACTAAATACAAAGCAAGCATATACAAACAGTTGCATGACATGACAGATGAAATGTTAACGGTGTTCTAACGCAGTGCAATGCACCTTGCTCGGAGCGGGAATTCATCCGGGGATGAACTACCGGCTCCAGGTGATTACCGGACAGATGATCCGGAGGGGAACGTATCATGCCGAAGGTGTCGTGGACATCCGACACAGGGGTAGGTGGCGTATCCGGGTTAGTTGATCTATTCCGAACAACTTTCGTGTTTGAAATAAATTCATCCGGGTACTCTAACGGTACCGGACAATTTATCGGACTGTCGGTCCGGAGGGGGAAGGTTCGATGTTCGTTGTGTTAGAGAGGTGTGATAGACATACGGATAGCGTATTCGTATTCGTTAAATTTTTCTGATCAATTTTGATGTTTAAAGTTTTTGGATCTGAGTTACGGTTTAAAAGTTATTAATTTTCAAAGTTTTAAATCATTTAAATGATTTTCTGAATTTCTTTTATTATTAAATTCCAACATTATCCAAAACATTATCCACAACAGTGGCTGACATGTGGGACCCACATGTCAGCCCCTGTTTATTTATCAAACATTTTAATAAATAAGAATAGCCTCTGGGCCCACTGGTCATAGACTCAACATTTTATAAAACCAATTTATTAAATAAAAACTCAGTGGGGCCCAGTGGTCAGTGACACATAAGCTAAATAACTAGTTTAAATTAATTTAAATGGCCAGGGGCCCACTTTCAGTGGCTGGGAGGGTGGTTATGTCTCTGTTTAATTTAACCAGGGGATTAACCGGTGGTGGCCCACCTGTAAGTGGCCCATCGTGGTAATTAACTTAACCTAATGATATTTCTGACAAGAGGGCCCTACTGGGCAGTGACTGGGAGGTCCGCCGGAGTCGCGCCGGCGACTGGACTCCGGCGAACTCGAGCTAGAGCTCGCTGTGGAGCATCATTAGGCGCGGGATCAGTTCCATTCAATCGGGAAGAACAGCGCGAGTCGAACTGGGGTGGGGGAGGGTGACGGGGACGAGCAGGATGAGCTCGGGGTCAACAATGGCGGACGAGGCGGTCGAGCTCCAATGGCACCTTGCTACATGCGAAGAAATCGAATGCTCTACGGGGTGGGATCGACCATATGGTCCATGGGGAGCAAGCGGGTGTCATTGGCGTGAGCTGGGACGGACCAAGTCGACGCCTACGACGACGTGCCACGGCGGCCGGAGCAAGCAAATTGGGGGAAAAGGCTACGGGCTTAGCGGACGGCCACGGACCGAAGGATAACAACGAGAAGCTCACAGTGAACGTGTAGGCGGTGGCAGCGGGCTCGATGGATGTGCAAGGTGGCCGGAATTTGAAGTCGATCCCGGCGGCTGGAGGTAGACGACGACGGTAATTCCAGTCGATGCAGTGGCTCCGGGGTTCTCCTCTTCTGCAGCTTGGTGGAGACGTCGATGGCGCACACACTTGACACGGTGGTGTGGCTTGCCGTGGCGGTTGGACGCGTCTGCGCGTGACGACGGCGACGGCAGGCTCGGGAGGATTTTCCCCGAGGCGTGCGAGGCGAGGATGAGGGGAAATGGAGGAGGGGCGTGTCCAGGGGGTGGCTGGGGTGTGCCTTATCCCGTTGAGGAGAGAGGGGAGCAGGTGAGGCAGGTGAGAGGGGGGGGGGCGGCATGGCCACAGTGGCCATGGCCATGGCGCCGCGGGGATGGGCAGGTGAGGGAGGCGACGGGGGCAGGTGGGAGGGGAAGGTGGGCCGGGGTGGATGGGCTGAGGGGGTATTGCCCATGGGCGTTAGATATGTCTTTTGTTTTCTTTATTTCTTTTCTCTTCTTTCAATTCGGTTTCATTTGTTTTTGCTACTTTTACATTTTTGTAAAATGTTTAACATATCCCATAATCAGTATTGTGTAACATTAGAGTGCTACAAAAAGTTTGGGGTCAAAAGAAATATATTTAATATTTCTTTTAAATATCTGAATGACAATTGGTGCTGTTTTGGCTGGTGTTTGAATTGTTTGGATTTTTCAGAGGCATAATAAATTACCATAACCACATGGGCATGACCCACTGATTATTTGTTATTTAATAAAAGTGTTTGTATAATTTTTGGACAAGTTTTATTTGCAACATTATTTTTAATATCAACAAAAAGGCATTTTGGATTTGATTTGATTCAAATTTGATCATGGCATGATTTAGCAACAGTAATTGTCATTAGCAAAAGGATTACTGTTACAGACAACTGAGGGTGTTACATCCTCCCTTCCCTGAGCCTCTCCTGATTTATTTTTGCTATTCTTTACTCTACCTGGAACGCTATGCTTTAAGCCAGTAGCAATCTAAGGCCCTGTTTGTTCGGGCTTTTGCTTCTGTTTTTGGGGAGCGTTGATTTGGTGCCCGAGTGCGGAAAATTAAAATGAAAAAATCTCAAAAAAGAATTTGTGGTAGAAGATGCTTACGTCTGAGATCTTTGTATAAATTTTAAAGAAGTTTGGACATCTCGAGAGCTTGTCGCAAAAACAAAAATTTGCCGTTTATTTAAAGTTTAAACACCACTATTCATGCATTATTTCGGATTGAATTTGTCTTTTTTACCGTGAGATCTGTAGATGTACAAAAATTCTCAAATTTTACACGAACATCTAGCCCCTAAGTATCTTTTACCATAATAAAATTTGGAATTCTTTGAACGTTTTTCATGTCTTTTTTCATATAAGCCCGGGCTTAGATTTAAACATCCCCTGCTTTTGCAGCTTTTCTATTTTGGTCAAGAAGCCATGAAGCTCCTAAATAGGGGCTTTTGGAGCTTTTATGGCTTTTGGAGCTAAATATTGTTATATTGATTCATCAAAAGCCATAACAGCTCCTAAATAGGTGCTTTCGGAGCTTTATGGCTTCTTGGCCAAAATGGAGAAATTGTAAAAGCAAAAGAAAAAGTCCAAACAAACAGGGCCTAAGGTACGCGTCAGAGATCTCGGACGACCACTCGACAACCTCTCCTCCTCTTTCCACCTTGATCTTCACTCTACCCCGCTCTTCTTCTCCGCATCCGATGAGGTCGAGGCAAGGGATGATAGATCTATCACTAGTAGGGAAATGCTTATCCCCAACTTCAATTTGTGGCGCACCAGTTTTTGTTAATAGGGACTCCTTTGTAAAAGTGATAACAGAACTGACAGTTTTGCATTTATTTCCAGATATTATTTCATTAAATAAATAAACCAAAGACTATTGATCTAGATCTAACGACTAATAGTGCGTACCACTTCGATTAGATTAGGTGATCTAATTTACGTCATAGATTAACAAATGGAAGGCTAGGGGAAGGCCACATCGACGGAGGGGGTTCTCAATGGGGTTTTCGGTGGAGGCTCACCAAAAATGGTATGGTCGTGGTGGTCATCGGCGTTGATGTGGGCGTCGCCTACGTCGAGGGAGTGGTTGTCAATCCCCCTGTATTGTTGTTTACGAAAGGTTACACATATAGTATAGTTGGAACAATAAAAGTGAAGCAAAGAAAAGTAAACGGAGGAAATAAATTGTAATGGTAAAAACTTATGATGAGGATATACACCGGGTGTGTCATGGAATTCACTAGTGATGTCTCTCTCCCAAAAGACGATAAAACTTGTGTTGGGTGCATAAATTACAACTGGGTAATTGAAATTATTATAAACGAACTGCAATGCTAATGATGCTAGCAGAGAGTGCAAGGTGCAATCATATAGGCATTACACAAAAGCAAGTAGACTTCAATCCAAAGAATCTACTTCTAAATATCCAGCTTGAGACGTCTAATACATAACATCTAGCTGGTATTAAGTTACGAGCAACAAATATAAGCTGAAAACTCAAAGCAACAGACAAATTCTTTAAACCCATTGCATAATGTAAGAGCCACCCACTGCGAAATAGCCCCAAGCACCACTGTTTTACCCTTAGTAGAAATAGCACATCCCCTTGTCTGCATGTTTCTATTACTCAAGTGCGACATAGGGAGGCATGAACCTATTATCTAGCACACCGCTCCTTTTTGGAGTTATAAAGAAACTACTTGGCCAAAGCAACAAAATATAACGGAGAGCATGCAAGCATAATCAAGAACACAATTTAAAAGAATATCAAATATATTACTTCCACAATTGTTGACCCTCAACTGTAGGGGATCGTTTGTAGAGTTTTCGATAAATAAGAGTTTTGAAGCCAACGAGGAGTAGAATGTATTGGTAAGTGACTTTGGCAAAGAAATAACTGCAGGAACTGAAAGATAACTTTTTAGGGGTTTTCGGTATAAGCAACAAAAATATAAAAGAAAGCAAAGTAAAAGTGTAACATCCCAAAATTCTAAATTTTGGAATGTTATAATAATTAAATTATTACGATGTTCTTGTTTGATTTATGTGTAATTGATCTGAGTGAGATAGACTAGGATCTGAAACTTTCGAAGTTTAAATGAATATTAAAAATGAGAGGGAATAAAATGACTTTCCCTAATATTCATTTGTTCTTTTATATTTATTATTTAAAAACAAATCCAACAAATAAAAATAGAGAGAAGGTAATATGACTCCTTCAATAAATAAAATAAAGTTGGGAAATATTTCAAATAAAAGTTTTCATTTTTTATTTTATTGGATCTTATTTTGAATACTTTTATTTTTTAAATAAAAATAATTAAATGAGGGAAGATAACATGACTTCTTCAATTTCATTGAAAAGGATTGAAAACCTTGCTTCGGATTTATCTGAATTTCTTGAATGAAGTTTTTCTTTATTATTTTATTTTGTATAAATAACTTATTGAAAATATTATTTATATTTTTCTAAGATTTTAGAAATTTATTTCGTATTTTTCCGATTTATATTTTATTTTATAAAACTCTTTAAAGTTTTAAAAAAACTACGTATATGTATATAAACGTAATTACGTTTTACGTATTTTTATTATTTTAAAAATATAAGATGTTATTTTTTTCGGGGCTATTTTTTTATATTAAAAATACGTCTATACTTTAAAAAAAATCGCGAAAAAAAAAGAAAAAAACGTCGCGGTCAGCCGGGCCGAGGCCGGCCCGGCCAGCCAGCGGCCAGCGGCCAGAGGCCGAAAGGCCAGGGCGTGGCCAGCGTGGCCATGCACGCACGCACGTGCGTCTCCTCTCTCCGTCTTCAACACGAAGACAAGGCTGAGTCCAGAACGGACTCAGCACAACGCCGGCATAATAGAATAATAGAATATTGCTATGCTAAGTAGTTCATTGAGGTAGGTCTGATCCTTACATCATTGTCACCATCGTATAATAGAATATTGCTATGCTAAGTAGACGTGGATTGGGAAGTGAATCATTATGAGGTATGAGTGATAACGTAGTAATTAGGACCAAGATAAAGTTAATGAACTACCTGGGTGGGATGGTTGCGAGCATCCTGGGGGTGGCCAGTGATGACTGCGGAAAGCCACCCAGGCTCAAAGGGACTGTTTGTATTGACATACCTAGAAGCTTACGTGTGCAGCCACAAGCTACTATGGGCTCTGGCTTGGTTGATCAGTTGTAGGGACTCTTACTAGGTAGCGCTACGAAAGTAGATGTGAGTAGGTGGGATGGGTGCTACCGGAGTAAGGGAAACTCTTCTGAAAGACCATGTCTCGATCTTCCAGTTGTCATACACCATGCAGTGTGATAAACTACAAAGGAGGCGATCGAGTCTTGTGGGGAAAAGTGCACAAACCTCTGCAGAGTGTAAAACTAATCGATTAGCCGTGTCCCCGGTTATGGACAATTTGAGCAACTAGTTGTGGAAATATTGATTTGTCTCATCATCTTTAATTAACTGATTGGTTTAATCAGTTTGGGATAGATTGAGTGGGGGTTCCCATCTCAATCGTATGCTATTGTAGAACTTAGTTATTATTATTCTATAAGGAAAAATTAGCTTTTTTGCAAAAATAAATGTAGAAGCTCCACCAGCCAAATTGCATGTATTGTAGGAAATTTTACTTCTTTCTGGGATATGATTTGCCGTACATTCAAATGTACTGACCCGTTGTCGGGCTGTAACCTTCGGTGTTGCAGGATTATATACGACGAGTAAGTGATACGATTTAGGGTCGTGAAGTCTACACTCGACTTTGCCGTTGGCGTTGATGGGACTCCACTTATATATTGATTGTTCTGCTGTGTATTATAGCCTAAGGGCTGTAAGGTAATAAATACCATGTATTTACGTTAATTTATGACATGTGATACTATGGTATTTCATCGAGTACCTGTGTGTGCTAGCATACTGATCCAGGGATAGCACAGAAGCACAGTAGACTTGGTTCCCTTCGGGACCGGGTCGGTACAAAAAGGCACTGAGGAGTAACAAGTGGCCCAATCCTTTTGAGCAAAGGATAGGACTAGCAACTGAACTTAGAAAGGTTAAAGCGTTCTTGAATACAGACGGGAGAAATAGTCACGTGATTTCGCCATATTCCGCGTCGGTACTACGTGCTGTGCAGATAAGTGTTTAGTGGGTGGATTTATGCTAGTACACCCTCTAGACTAAGATAATTGCACTCTTATGATTAAACATCTTGCAAGCATCCGCAAATACAAGATAGTAATTAAGGAAAAAGCCTAACCATAGCAATACGATCGATGATCCATTGTTCCCTTGTGCAAAAGCGTGCGAACTGGGGTTCAGGTTTCTGTCACTCCGGCAACCCACCGTAAGCATTCTTTGTATACAATGAATTCCCCTAGGTCCTTAATAAGGCGAAGTGTTGAGTGTTCGACTCACACAACACCACTTGGAAAATAACAACACAACTTAAATATAAAAAAATACATATTACTTCAACATCATATGACTACTAACAACTAGAATTCTCCCATGTCCTCAAGAAATAAAGTAACTACTCACAAGAACTAAAAGAGATCATGATCAGTGGGGATTAATAGATGATAAAAAAATATGTACACAATGATATTTCTCCAACAAAACTCAATAGCATTCATCACAGCGCAGTATTCAACACCGGTAGAGTAGAGAGGATAGATAGTACGGATTACAACACAAGTTGAACTTGTGAGGTGAGACGAGATGGTGCTGATGTAGGGGATGATGTTGATGATGATCTCGATGATGCCCATGACGATGGTGATGATGATGACGATGATCTCCCCCTCTGAGAGGTGTTCTCCCCGCCGGAATCTGCCTGCCGGAGATGTCTTTTCTCCTCTATTGGTTTCCGCCACGGAGCGGCGGCGGAACTCGGGAAACTCCTCCTTTTTTAGGGTTTTCGGATAACGAGTGATATATAGGCCAGAGGAGGGAGCCAGAAGTGGCCCCAGGGGTCCAGGCGCCCTCCCGGCGCGGCCAAGGTGGGGGCCGCGCCAGGTGGCCGCCTGGGCACCCTGTGGCCCCCCTCTGGCTCCTCTTTTGCGTGTCCTCATCATCCTTCTAGAAAATGGCGTCCACTTTCAGGTAATTTGGAGGTCTTCTGCTTCAACAACTCAGCGTCCACTTTTTACCGCTGAATCCTGCTTCTAATGCTTCGGCATCGGAAAGTTGCAAACTGTGTAAAACAAGAGAAAACAACATAAGAATAGCATCATAACATGAAATATATCAATGAATAATAAAGAATTACTATATAAAATAGTGATGCATTTTGGACGTATCAACTCCACCAAGCTTAGACCTCGCTTGTCCCCAAGCGAATATTGAGCTCGGTAAACCTGTCCACAAGTTTAGAGAGTGAAGTGTCAATGAATAGAAAACGAACAAGAATCATCTTTATTTCTTCACCAAACTCAAGCATCCTCAACAGCAACCTCAACTCATAAGGTCCTTATGAGAAAGTAAATAACAATTATAATCAAAAGTAGGGCTGAGAAAACTCATCAAAGTATGGCAAACATATCCTTGGTCAAAGGAAAACTAATAACTTTTACTTTTTATCTTTCTATTTATAATGAAACAATTTGAAGATTTTGAAAGAACATGTTAATAGTCATCATGGTCAAATGCTAACACAAAGGAAGATGCTTGCTTGGCATAAGATTTTGAAAACAACTTACTTATCACAAGATAATGTCAACAAGGATATGGCATGGCAAAACTTAATGCAGCATTATATGGATGAATCCTCATCAACATCAAGTGTCTGTTCTCTTTGGGAAAAGAAGGAAGTAGGAAAACTAACTCACCATAAAAGTACAAGAAAGGCCTTGTTACAGGCAAGCAGGGAAAACTCATATGCTATCCTTAAATGAAACAGAATGAAAATAAATTTTTGGAGGTGCATAGTTTGTCAAGGAATGCTAATTGTAAGAGAAAAGTTATGCCCCCATGAGTTTTGGATATTGTTGGACAAAACAGTAGAGGAACTAACAAGTTTTCTAGTGTAAAACAGATGGTTAGGTTTCGGAAATTATAGCTGTTGGAAATATTCCCTAGAGGCAATAATAAAATTGTTATTATCATATTTCCGTGTTCATGATATATGTTTATTTTCCATGCTATAATTGTATTAACCGGAAACATAATGCATGTGTGGTTGCATAAACAACACCGCGTCCCTAGTAAGCCTCTACTATACTAGCTCGTTAATTAATGATGGTTATGGTTTCCTAACCATGAACATGAGTTGTGTATTAATTAATGGGATCATGTCATTAGAAGAATGACGTGATGGACAGACCCAACTAAGCATAACAATATTGATCGTTTCATTAAGTTTATATTGTCATGCCTTTTATTGTCAAGTATCATGTTTCTTAGACCATGAGATTATGTTATTCCCGGGTACCGGAAGAATACTTTGGGTGTAGGAGATATGCCCTAGAGGCAATAATAAATGTTATTATTTATCCCCATGTTCCTAATTATGTTTATATTCCATGCTATAACTGCTATGGTTCTCGAGTCTGCAATAACCACGAGGCTCGGAGGAAGACTCATATGCACGTGTGGAATAATAAACGGATAAAAAATATATATTCGTAGTCTCGCCTCTAAGACTAGCTCAAGTGTTGCATGATGGTTCTGTTTTCCTGATCATGGGCATGACTATGCCGGAAATTTTGAGGGCACAATGTTAGAAGAACATTTGTGTTGAATCGACCCAGATTGATGTTATGCTATGAGATACATTCGTCACCAGTTAATGGATTATAACACAGAGAAAGTTGAGCGTTTGCATAATTCCTTAGACCATGAGAGTATCGAGTTCCTTCGTACTTGCTTCGTGAACTTTGGGGTTTGTTAAACGTCATCTGTAAAAGGGTGGCTATTACGGCGGCTTACGGGTTCACGGAAAAGTATGACAAGGAACTAGGTAGCTCAAGATTGGGATTTGCTCCTCCGTCGATGGAGAGATATTCTTCGGGCCCTCTCGGTGTTACGGTATCCACCATCGTCTGGCCAGACACAGTGTGATTTGATCACAGGGATGCCGGAACGCGGGAACGAGAAAAGAGAACAATACTAGTAACGAGGTAACTGGCATAGTGGACAAGTGTTGATCCACGGGGATGCCGATAAGTCTCACCTCGGGTATTTGTAACATATCACGAAGCAACAGGAATAGCACACGGCAACTGGAGGTTCACTCGAATATTTATTCGTGTGGGTATAGGGGTCAATATGGGTGTCCACGGCTCCGATGTTGATCATTGATCGGAAAGTGTTCCGGGTCATGTCTATACTTCACCGAACCTATAGGGTCACACGCTTAAGGGTCATCTATCTGCTGAATACTAGACAGGGAGTCTGAGAGAAAGTCACCGGAAAGGTTTCGGAAAAACGGAAAAGTTCCGGAAAGAGAACACCGGAATAATTTCGGTAAAACCAAAAAGTTGTTTCGGAATATATCATTAAGTCAAAATGGTTTCGGCACACGCCTGGAAATTCTTGGAGGGTGCCAGAATTGTTCTGGGAACTTCTGGGATTTTTCCAAAGAGAAAAAACCGGAAATGTTCCGGAGCTGCCGGAACCGCTTTGGTTGCTTTTCGCAGATGAAAATCACTAATCCGGAATTGTTTCGGAACGCGTCCAAAATCCTTTTAGTGGGTACTGGAATTTTTCTAAGACCTACAGAAAAGTTTCGGATTTTACGGTCGCAGATAAATGTCTTCATGAATAGTGGATACACTATTCATGATGATGCAGGCGATGATGCAGCTTGCATGATGATGCAGGCGATGATGCAGCTTGCATGATGATGCAGGCGATGATGCAGCTTGCATGATGATGCAGGCGATGATGCAGCTTGCATGATGATGCAGGCGATGATGCAGCTTGCATGATGATGCAGGCGATGATGCAGCTTGCATGATGATGCAGGCAATGATGCAGTTTGGAGGGCATTTTGGGTTTTTCCCCATAGCCTCTCACCCTATAAATAGGGGTGGAGAGGGGTCTCTCAAATCTGATCCAAGTTCTCACTTGAACTCTCAACAAGTGCCATTGCATGATCTGGCTTTCTTCTCTCCCTCCCACGAAATAGTTTCGTAGAGCCGAAAGGCTGTCTGGGTTCCGGTAGGAACTAGTTCTGGACGGCGAAGCCCTGCCGGATAGATGACACCGTATGTGTGCAACCCCGTAGAGAGGTCGTAGTTTCGATCTTTTGCCCGAGGGGCTGTTCGAGGGTCCTCCCGAAGGGCTGTCCAAATTATCGTTCGAGTTTCAAGGGTCCTCCCGAAGGGCTGTCCGAGTTACTGATCGAGTTTCGAGGGGCCTCCCGAAGGGCTGTCCGTGACATCGTCCGAGGGACTGTCCGACCGCCTCTCGGAGCGCTGTCCGAGGAGCAGACGAGGGAGGATATCCTCGCGGTTGGGAGGTTGTAAATCCTAGCCGCGGGGGTCTGCACCAACGATCTACATCGACTCTACTTCCGCTGCGCTACGAGTCGGTAACGATCAGATCAAAACCTTGTATGCAGTCTCCATAGTGGTCCTGGGTTGTTCGTAGTGCGGAAATTTTTTGTTTTCTGCCGCGTTCCCCTACAGTGGCATCAAGAGCCGTGCTATGCGTAGATGCATGTTGCGATCTAGAATACATAGAGATGTATGGGTATTGCATAATATAATTTTGGAGTAGATCAGATCTATTGCTGAAAATTATTTATGCGGGTGGCAGATGAAATCTGTTACTCGATGTTCTTGTTGCTTCCCTAGAATTTGCATATTTCTGATGTCGATAACAGTATGGTGGAGTTTCAAAGTTCTGGCAATCTGCGATCCTGATTGATCAAAGAAGTGCTAACAGTTCGTTGAATTCCACCGTAGTTAGAGAAAGAAGAAATTTTGCAGACTAAAGGGCAATGCAGATATGATCTGCACGGGGATCACGCGTATGACGAAGTTCAGTATGGGTCTCGAGATTTTATTATCTCGTGTTTCATACACCCCGCAAAGTTAATCTAGCGACTTGAATAATCATGCTTCATGATAAACGTTGGTAGCTGCGGTTTAAGTCAAAACCTTAGAAGCCACGTAAAATAAAATTTTGCATAAACCGATTAGAGGCATCTAACTTGGTTTTGCAGGATGTGCATGTGATGTGGTATAGCAAAGCTCATATTAATTTGATTATGTATGAGATGACTATATAATGTAAATTTATTAACATGACCTGCGTGTCATGATTTGGCATGATGGCTGGAGCCATATGATTGTCACTTTAATGACCTGCGAGTCAACCTTATGTAATGCACTTATTTTATTAGCTATAGAGATAGCAATATTATTTGGTGCATCGACAAGGTGGTGGCAAACTTCGCGAAGGTGAACTCCGACGCAAATGCCAAAGACGAAGAAATACTTGACTTCTCCGTCAGAAGGGGCTATACCATATCATGCAATTATGAATTACCTGAGATGTTTATCCCTTAAGTTGCACCCTTCTTGATTGCGCGGTAGTCGCTTTTTATTAGGGTGATCTCTCACTTAAAATATCAAGTAGTTAGTGTTCTCCCAAATGTAGCACCGTCACAGCATCTATCCTTTCGGGGTGCGCCATGGATGCATGGGTACGAACGACTGGAGAAATGTAAGGCGGGTGAGGTCAGACCTCGCAGCAAGATCACTTGGTTGTCTTGACGTTCATGGCAGGATCGTCCTGAGCTCGGAACACACGCATCGAAAGATGAACAAGAGTCACATAGAGATGTGATCGGCAAGTTGGCCTACCAAATCAAAATCCTCGTCATGAGATGATGATTCTATGGCGTTGTATTGATATTTGGATCTTGAATCACTCATAATCAATTTTGAGAGATATTTATTTGAGTGGGAGCGCATTTTAGAATTAACTTGTTTAATTCTGAGTGCAATTAATTATGAACACTGTCTAAGTATAATTTGCTAATAGTTGTAGAATAATGGCTCGCGTTTCCACCTTCCCTATTAAAATTGAATAAGCTGTTAAATATCTGGTCAAAACTTTACGGTTGGTAACGTAATGCGAGGATTGTCCTCAAGAGTGCCGAGAAGGATTTTGTCCTATCGCATGCTTTCGGTGTCCTCCCGCTAATGCTATGGATGATGTGACTCTCGTCCTTCGATCCAAAAGCTAGAATTCCATTGTGGTCAAGTGCAATACGTTTGCTTCCATAAGACCCGAACTTCACAAGTTTGGGATAGTTATGTAGTATTCATGGAACTGAAAATTGTTTTCAGATACAGACAAAGGCTAAAAGATATGAGATATCCAAAGCAATATTTGTTTGCAAAGTATTAGTAAAGTGTTTACTGGGCATTTGACTGATAAGAGAGGGATCCAGAAGAACGCCTGTCATATGATGAAGGTGAATAAAACAAACAACTTAAAGAGAAAGGAAATGTCCAAAGGGTGTTAGTGTGACTCACACGCCTAGGAAGTCCGGGGCTAACGCCACTCTTAAAGTTGGGTGCTTCTTCTGAGAGTAGGAGAAATATATTGAAAGTTAAACTGTTAAAAGTATAAGGGCAAAAAGAAAGAAGACTGGAATGTCCAGCTCATGTATAAAAGTCATGAAAGTTATTGATGTATGGAAGGCTGGTCAAAAATAAATAGTTCTTGGGAATTGTGATTAAACAGTTAGTCCATAATTCTTGGGTATTATGATTAAAAGTTGATCACAGGAATACCCGCTCGATTGCATTCTGTTGCAACTCGATGCAAGAACCACTACGGCCTAAAAGACTTGCCAGTAATGAGTTTTAGATACGCGCTGGGAACATAGTAAAAGTTACTATACCTTCCATCGGTGTATCACCATCTGTATTTATTTTCATAATTCGTTTTAGAGTTTTATACACTCTAGCCCATTGCATAAAGTATGTTGCAAGAAGGTTGTTCATAAAAGAACAATTGTTGTTCAGTATTATGAATAACATAAAGGGCCATGCTTCCATCGGGGATGGGATGTATGTTACGAATATTGATGGTAATATGATACATCCATAACAATGACGCTAAATGTCGAAAGACTAAAAGAATACCACATATGTGTGGCACTGCATTTGGTCACATTGGAGAAACCCGCATGGAGAAATTCCATAATGATGGATTTTGAAGTCATTTGATTATGAATCATCTCACACTTGCAACTTTCGTCCGAAAAGTTAAGTGACTGAAATACCGTTCACAGGCCATGAGGAACGAACAACAAACTTATTGGTGATCATACATTTGATGTGTGTAGTCCGATAAATGTTGTTAGTAGTGGATTTATCTATCTTCAGAAAAGACTCAAGTAGATATATGGATATTTACTTGATGAGACGTAAGTCTGGATCTTTTGAAATCATTCGAAAGGTTTTCAAAAATGAAGTGAAAGTTATTGTGACAAGAAAATTATGTTTCTACAATTTGATTGCAGAAAGGAATTTTTGAGTTACAAGTTTAGCCAATGTCTGATGAGTTGTGAAAAGAGTTTTCATAACTTGCACCTCCCGGAACACCACTGCAAGTGGAATGTCCTTGAAGATGTAATCAAACCATTTATGACATGGTAAGATCAAAGATGACATAAATCAATTTGCCATTATCCCTTTTAATGTAATGCTTTAGAGACTACGGCTTTTACACTTAAAGGAGCGCCATCAGGTCTGTTGAAATGACGCCATGGTATGGTACGCCCAACCATGTTTTATCTTTTCTTAACATTTGGAATATGGGGATTGTGTAAACTGTTTACAAACCTATTCCAAATCAGACAAGTGCTACTTTGTAGGTTATCCCAAATTATTGGGAATTCCTCCACCACTATACCGAGGCAAAAGGTTTTGCCACAAATAACGGTATGCTTTTAAAGAGAATGGTTCTTGAAAAAAGGTGAGTGGGAGGACAGTGCAACTCGACGAGATAACAGTATCTTCATCATCAGATCAAAGGAAAGGAACCTTGGAAGTGATTCCAGAGTTTCCTACTGCAACTGATACGGAAGCCTCTACATGAGATGTATGGACTTCGGTCAAACTTGCAACTGAGCCACGTAGGCAAAACTCGTGCAAACCTCTCAGGTGCGCAAACGAGATATTGTTGTTAGACAACAGCATACCTACGATAATCAAGGAAGCGATGATGGGCCCTGACTCCGGAATTGGCTAAATGCCAATACAAATCCGAGATAGTTTCCATATACGTAATTCAAGATTGTATCTTGATGGACCATTCGGAAGACTTAGAGTCTAACGAATATTAATGGAACTATAAACTGATACGGATAAAAATGTTTTATCCATAAAGCTCGACTTGTTGCTTATAACAATTTCAAGGAATTAACTACGGCGAGATTGTCTCTCCGTAGCGATGCTTAAAGTCGGTTCGGGTTAAACTAGCAATTAATACGTATTTCATTCATGAGATATGAAACATGGATGCCAAAAGGATTTCCATGAGATGGAAATACTGCCTTGGAGATACAGTCCAAGGTATTTTGTCAGTCCAGAGGATGCTAGTAAGTATGCAAACTTCAGAGTTCCTGCGATGGACAAAAGAGAGCATAATGGAGTTGGAATCTTCGTTTTTGATGAAATAATCAAAAGAGTTTGATTTCATCGATGGATAACGAAGATGCTTGTGGCTACAAGAAAGTAAGTGGGAGCATAATAATATTTCTAAAAACCTTGTGTGCCTAACACATTGTTAATTGGAAATAATATAAATTTCTTGACACAAATTAAGACTTCATTGAAAATAGTTTTTCAACGAAGTGCTTGGGCTAAGTTGTCTTGATATTAGGCATAATTATCTACGAGATATAATTGCCTAATAGGGCTAAGCCAAAATACATATTGACAAGGTGCTAAAACAGTTTAGCGTTAAAAACGACAAGGAGTGATTCTTGCCAAAGTCACATGGAAAGAGTTTTTGCAAGACTCAGTGTCCCAAAACACTGATGAGCAAATTACATAATGGAGATTCCACACACCTTCGTGTTGGGATTAATCATGTATTCCATGGTATGTAAAACAACCAGATATGTCCAATACTCCAAAGTTGTTGCGAGTATAGATACCGAAGTGATCAAAGAACTGATCGTGGGACAACAGTGAAAAATGTCATTGAGTACTAAAGTAGCACTGATGACATGTTTTCTCGCAAGAAGAGATTATGAAGAACTTGTTGTAAGTAATTACATCGATACGGTTTTCATCAATGCTCCATGCGATTTTCGATTTGAGTTAAAGTTTTTGTGTGTGTAATACACAATATGGTGGCACAGTAAGTTGGAATTGTTCATAACAGGTTACTGTGGCGAAATTCTATAACAAATGGCTATGTATGTTGCTGCTTTAGAAGCAACAAAGAAAATGTTGAATCATATAGTTCATTCATGAACTTAGTATGGTTCCAATATGGCTTTGGTCAATGGAACACTATTGAAGATAGTTGCTCCATAGCTCAGTCTGAGGAATCAAGGTTCGACCAGTGATTCGCATATATACAAAGCCAAGTCCACACAAAATATGAATTTTGTGAAAGCGTGAAAACGCGAGGATATGCAAAGATACACACGGAGTTGAAGTTGTCAGATCCGTTGGACATCAGGCTATACCACATGTGAAGCATATTTTACACCAGTATGCCGTAGGTGTAAAGTGCATTAGCATTGACTAGATTATTGACTCTAGTGCAAGTGGGAGTCTGTAGGAGATATGCCCTAGAGGCAATAATAAATGTTATTATTTATCCCCATGTTCCTAATTATGTTTATATTCCATGCTATAACTGCTATGGTTCTCGAGTCTGCAATAACCACGAGGCTCGGAGGAAGACTCATATGCACGTGTGGAATAATAAACGGATAAAAAATATATATTCGTAGTCTCGCCTCTAAGACTAGCTCAAGTGTTGCATGATGGTTCTGTTTTCCTGATCATGGGCATGACTATGCCGGCAATTTTGAGGGCACAATGTTAGAAGAACATTTGTGTTGAATCGACCCAGATTGATGTTATGCTATGAGATACATTCGTCACCAGTTAATGGATTATAACACAGAGAAAGTTGAGCGTTTGCATAATTCCTTAGACCATGAGAGTATCGAGTTCCTTCGTACTTGCTTCGTGAACTTTGGGGTTTGTTAAACGTCATCTGTAAAAGGGTGGCTATTACGGCGGCTTACGGGTTCACGGAAAAGTATGACAAGGAACTAGGTAGCTCAAGATTGGGATTTGCTCCTCCGTCGATGGAGATATATTCTTCGGGCCCTCTCGGTGTTACGGTATCCACCATCGTCTGGCCAGACACAGTGTGATTTGATCACAGGGATGCCGGAACGCGGGAACGAGAAAAGAGAACAATACTAGTAACGAGGTAACTGGCATAGTGGACAAGTGTTGATCCACGGGGATGCCGATAAGTCTCACCTCGGGTATTTGTAACATATCACGAAGCAACAGGAATAGCACACGGCAACTGGAGGTTCACTCGAATATTTATTCGTGTGGGTATAGGGGTCAATATGGGTGTCCACGGCTCCGATGTTGATCATTGATCGGAAAGTGTTCCGGGTCATGTCTATACTTCACCGAACCTATAGGGTCACACGCTTAAGGGTCATCTATCTGCTGAATACTAGACAGGGAGTCTGAGAGAAAGTCACCGGAAAGGTTTCGGAAAAACGGAAAAGTTCCGGAAAGAGAACACCGGAATAATTTCGGTAAAACCAAAAAGTTGTTTCGGAATATATCATTAAGTCAAAATGGTTTCGGCACACGCCTGGAAATTCTTGGAGGGTGCCAGAATTGTTCTGGGAACTTCTGGGATTTTTCCAAAGAGAAAAAACCGGAAATGTTCCGGAGCTGCCGGAACCGCTTTGGTTGCTTTTCGCAGATGAAAATCACTAATCCGGAATTGTTTCGGAACGCGTCCAAAATCCTTTTAGTGGGTACTGGAATTTTTCTAAGACCTACAGAAAAGTTTCGGATTTTACGGTCGCAGATAAATGTCTTCATGAATAGTGGATACACTATTCATGATGATGCAGGCGATGATGCAGCTTGCATGATGATGCAGGCGATGATGCAGCTTGCATGATGATGCAGGCGATGATGCAGCTTGCATGATGATGCAGGCGATGATGCAGCTTGCATGATGATGCAGGCGATGATGCAGCTTGCATGATGATGCAGGCGATGATGCAGCTTGCATGATGATGCAGGCAATGATGCAGTTTGGAGGGCATTTTGGGTTTTTCCCCATAGCCTCTCACCCTATAAATAGGGGTGGAGAGGGGTCTCTCAAATCTGATCCAAGTTCTCACTTGAACTCTCAACAAGTGCCATTGCATGATCTGGCTTTCTTCTCTCCCTCCCACGAAATAGTTTCGTAGAGCCGAAAGGCTGTCTGGGTTCCGGTAGGAACTAGTTCTGGACGGCGAAGCCCTGCCGGATAGATGACACCGTATGTGTGCAACCCCGTAGAGAGGTCGTAGTTTCGATCTTTTGCCCGAGGGGCTGTTCGAGGGTCCTCCCGAAGGGCTGTCCAAATTATCGTTCGAGTTTCAAGGGTCCTCCCGAAGGGCTGTCCGAGTTACTGATCGAGTTTCGAGGGGCCTCCCGAAGGGCTGTCCGTGACATCGTCCGAGGGACTGTCCGACCGCCTCTCGGAGCGCTGTCCGAGGAGCAGACGAGGGAGGATATCCTCGCGGTTGGGAGGTTGTAAATCCTAGCCGCGGGGGTCTGCACCAACGATCTACATCGACTCTACTTCCGCTGCGCTACGAGTCGGTAACGATCAGATCAAAACCTTGTATGCAGTCTCCATAGTGGTCCTGGGTTGTTCGTAGTGCGGAAATTTTTTGTTTTCTGCCGCGTTCCCCTACATTGGGGACATCAACCATCACATCGTGACAGGGTGATCATAAATATGTCTTACGTGTATCTCCAAAAGTACTTGTTGAATTACATGAATCAAGACTGGGATTTGTCCCTCCGTGTGACGGTGAGATATACTCTGGGCCCACTCGGTAATGGACATTCGGTAACGCTTGCAAGCACATGACTAATGAGATAGTCACAGAGAATGTTGTATTACAGAACGAGTAAAGAGTACTTACCGGTAACGAGATTGAACTAGGTATAGCGATACCGACGATCGAATCATGGGTAAGTAAAATATCGTGTGACAAAGGAAATTGTGTACGGATTATAGTAGTCCATGACATAGTGGTTCAATCGATAAAGATCTTTGTTGAATGTGTGGGAGTCATTACGGATATCCTGGTCCCTCTAATGGTTATTGATCAGAGAGATGTCTCGATCATGTCTGCACGTTCTCGAACCCGTAGGGTCACACACTTAACCCTCGGTAACGCTAGAATAACTCTGCGATAATTTTATTAATGGTGTTCGAATATTGTTCGGAGTCTCGGATGGGATCCTAGACATCACGAGGAGCTCCAGAAGAGTCCAGAGGTAAAGATTTATATAAGGCAAGTTGATTTCAGGGTTCCGGAAAAGTTCGAGATTTTTTCGGCAGTGTCGGAATGTTCTAGAGGTTCCGGAGGGTCCCACTATGGGCCCCACCTGTTTTGGACGACCAAGGGTGGTCCAATAGTCCATGTGACCAGCCCTCCTTGGTTTATTATGCCAATAAATGGGAAGCCCTTCAATGGGAGGGTTACCACTCTTAAAAGAAAGGTGTTACCACCTTTTTAATGAGAGAGGGGGTTTCACTTGGGAATTGAAGTGGCTACAACCTCCTTGACTATATAAGAGAGGGGAGAGGCTCACCAAGAACACCCAAGTCCTTCCACACCTCCTCCTCCCTCACGTGCATCGCTTGGCGAAGCCCTGCCCGCGGGAAACTCTTCACCATATCCACCACCACGCCGTTGTGCTGCTAGAATCGATCCCATCTATTTCTCCCTCTTGCTTGCTGGATCAAGAAGAAGGAGACGTCATCGAGCTGTACGTGTGCAAGCCTCCGGAGGTACTGCTCGTTTGCAGTGCTGATCGGATCGAACTTCACCAACAACTTCACCAAGCTGCGTTGAAATAAATGTTCAACGCGCGTGTTTTTCGAGGGTATGATGACCTACTCTCCCCGTTACTAGCATCTTCTAGATTGGATCTTGGATGTTGCTTCCGCATGTGAGAGAATTTTTTTGTTTTCTATCGCGCTATCTCCTACAGTGGTATCAGAGCCAGGTTCTATGCGTAGATGCTTTGTACGGTTAGAACACAATGAGTTGTTGGCGTTGATCTTCTTGTTGCTACCCTTCCATGTGTATTTTGGTTTTGCGGTATGGTTTGATGCAGCGGCCCAGACCAACTTTACAATCTTTGGATTGAGACCGGTTCCGCACTTGACGTGCAACTTGTATTGCACATGCGGCCTGCGGGTGTCAGTCGCTCTTACCATAGTATTAACTACATTTACAAAGGAGGGCTCTTATGAGATTAAGAAGCAATTTGTTATATCAACGTTGTTTTTTTTCGAGGGTAAGAACGGTTCTTATGCAAAACCCTAGAAGCCACGTAAAATGGAAAATAATAAGGGAGAGGCGTCTAACTTGTTTTTGCAGGGGTGCTTGTGATGTGGTATAGCCCAAACTGTTCATATGATATATTTGTAATGTATGAGATGATCATGTTTTGTAATGTTTCACGACTTGCATGTCGATGAGTACATCACCTGCAGACGATGCTCCAGAAGCAGAACATAACGTCTTTGAGACACGCAAAGATGACCACATTATAGTTTCTTGTGCCATCCTTACATCTCTGGATACTGATCTCCAGAAATGTTTTGAACATCACGGCGCCTATGAGATGGTTGAAGAGCTGAAAACCATGTTTCAGACTCAGACCCTCGCTGAGAGATATGAGATCTCTGATAAGTTCTATAAATGTAATATGGAGGAGCACAGCTCTGTCAGTGAACATGTTGTAATAATGGGAGGCTATATACAGCGCCTAATTCAGCTGGGATGTGTGATCCCAGATGAGTTAATCACTGACAGGGTGCTGCAGTCGCTCCCTCCGAGCTACAAAGGCTTTGTGCTGAACTATAACATGCAAGGCATGAATAAGACTCTCAATGAGCTTTTCGCGATGCTGTAATCTGCAGAAGTGGACATCAAGAAAGAACATCAAGTGTTGATGGTCAATAAGACCACAAGTTTCAAGAAGGCTAAAGACAAAAAGGGACACTTCAAGAAGAGTGGCAAGTCAGCTGTCGCTCGGGGCGACAAGCCTGTTGTCGCTCCTGTGAAGCCCAAGGCTGGTCCTAAGCCGGAAACTGTGTGTTTCTGCTGCAAGGGAGAAGGTCATTGGAAGCGCAACTGCCCCAAGTACTTGGCGGATAAGAAGGCTGACAATGTCAAAGGTATATTTAATATACATGTTATTGATGTCTACCTTACTAGTTCTCGTAGTAGTGCGTGGGTATTTGATACTGGTTCGGTTGCTCATATTTGCAATTCGAAACAAGAGCTTCAGCATAAACGGAGACTGGCGAGGGATGAGGTGACGATGCGCATCGGGAATGGATCGAAGGTCGATGTCATCGCCGTCGGGATGTTACCTCTTCATCTACCTTCGGGATTAGTTTTAAACCTTAATAATTGTTATTTGGTGCCTGCGTTAAGCATGAACATTATATCTGAATCTTGTTTATTGCGAGACGGTTACTCGTTTAAATCACAGAATAAAGGTTGTTCTATTTTTATGAGTAATATGTTTTATGGTCATGCACCCGACGTAAATGGATTATTCTTGTTGGATCTCGATAGTAGTAATTCACACATCCATAACATTGATGTTAAAAGATGCAAAATGAATAATGATAATTCCACATACTTGTGGCACTGCCGTTTAGGTCATATTGGTGTAAAACGCATGAAGAAACTCCATTCTGATGGACTTTTCCAGTCACTTGACTTTGAATCATTTGACACATGTGAACCATGCCTCATGGGTAAGATGACTAAGACCCCGTTTTCTGGTATGATGGAACGGGCGAGTGACTTGTTGGAAATCATACATACTGATGTGTGTGGACCAATGAGCATTTCGACACGTGGTGGATATCGTTACTTCCTAACTTTCACTGATGATTTAAGTAGATATGGGTATATTTACTTAATGAAACACAAGTCTGAAACATCTGAAAAGTTCAAAGAATTTCAGAGTGAAGTAGAAAATCATCGTAACAAGAAGATCAAATTTCTACAATCTGATCGCGGAGGGGAATATCTGAGCTACGAGTTTGGCATTCACTTGAAAAACTGTGGAATTGTTTCCCAACTCATGCCACCTGGAACACCACAACGTAATGGTGTGCCTGAGCGTCGTAATCGTACTTTATTAGATATGGTGCGCTCTATGATGTCTCTATCCGATCTACCAATTTCATTTTGGGGCTATGCATTAGAGACACCTGCATTCACTTTAAATAGGGCACCATCTAAATCCGTTGAGACGACACCATATGAGTTGTGGTTTGGCAAGAAGCCTAAATTATCGTTTCTTAAAATTTGGGGGTGTGAGGCTTATGTCAAACGGTTACAACCTGATAAGCTCGAACCCAAAGCGGAAAAATGCGTCTTCATAGGTTACCCTAAGGAAACTATAGGGCATACCTTCTATCACAGATCCGAAGGAAAAGTCTTTGTTGATAAGAACGGATCCTTTCTTGAGAAGGAGTTTCTTTCGAAACGAGTGAGTGGGAGGAAAATAGAACTAGACGAGGTTATTGAACCTTCTCCCGAATTGGAGAGTAGCGCAGCGCAAGAAGATTTGGATCTTTTGGTGCCGCCTTCACCAGCTAGAGAGGAAGAAGTTGATGATAATGATCATGAAGCTTCGGTCGAAGTTCCCGTTCGTAGGTCGACTAGGTTACGTACTACTCCTGAGTGGTACGGTAATCCTATCATGAATGTTTTATTGTTAGACAATGATGAACCTACGAACTATGAGGAAGCGATGATGAGCCCAGACTCTGGAAAATGGCAAGACGCCATGAACTCTGAAATGGAATCCATGAAAGAAAACCAAGTGTGGACTTTGGTTGACCTTCCTGATAGCCGCAAGGCTGTTGAATGTAAATGGATTTTCAAGAAGAAAACAGACGCTGACGGTAATGTTACTTTACATAAAGCTCGACTTGTCGCAAAAGGTTTTTGAAAAATTCAAGGAGTTTACTACGATGAGACCTTCTCACCCGTAGCGATGCTTAAGTCTGTTAGGGTTCTACTAGCAATTGCTGCTTATTTCGATTACGAAATTTGGCAGATGGATGTCAAAACTGCATTCCTCAATGGAAACATTGAAGAAGAGTTGTACATGGTACAACCCCAAGGTTTTGTCAATCCTAAGGATGTTGGTAAAGTGTGCAAGCTTCAGTGTTCCATCTATGGACTAAAGAAAGCATCCCGGAGTTGGAATCTTCGATTTGATGAGGTTATCAAAGGTTTTGGATTTGTCCAAAATTCTAAAGAAGCTTGTGTTTACAAGAAAGTGAGTGGGAGCTCGGTTGCATTTCTGATATTATATGTAGATGAAATATTACTAATTGGGAATGACGTGGAGCTGCTTAATAGTGTGAAAGATTATTTGAGTAATAGTTTTTCAATGAAAGATCTTGGTGAAGCTGCATACATATTAGGCATTAAGATCTATAGAGATAGATTGAGACACTTAATAGCACTTAGTCAAAGTACATACCTTGAGAAGATAGTGAAGAAATTCAATATGCAGGATGCAAAGAAAGGTTCTTTGCCCATGTTACAAGGTAAGCCATTGAGTAAGACTCAGTGTCCAACTACGGCAACAGAAAGGGAAAGGATGAATAAAATCCCCTATGCCTCGGCCATAGGTTCTGTTATGTATGCCATGTTGTGTACTAGACCAGATGTGTCCCATGCTCTTAGTTTGACGAGCATGTACCAGAGTGATCCTGGAGAGGCTCACTGGACATCAGTTAAAAATATCCTTAAGTACCTAAAGAGGACTAAGGACATGTTTCTTGTCTATGGTGGTGATGAAGAGCTCTTCGTAAAAGGTTACGTCGATGCTAGCTTCAATACTGATCCAGATGACTCAAAATCTCAAACAGGGTATGTCTTTATTTTGAACGGAGCCGCGGTTAGCTGGAGGAGTTGCAAGAAGAGCGTCATTGCAAGATCTACATTAGAGGCGGAGTATATGGCCGCTTCTGAAGCAGCGACAGAAGGGATATGGATAAAGGAATTTGTCACTGAACTCGGCATTGTTCCGAGTGCATTGGATCCCATGAAGATATTTTGTGACAACATTAGTGCCATTGCTCTAGCCAAGGAACCAAGATGTCACAAGAGCTCCAAGCATATCAAACGCCGGTTTCATCAAATTCGTGAGCATGTCGTTGAAGGAGATATTACCATTAGCAAAGTACATACGGATCAGAATATCGCGGATCCATTGACTAAAGTTCTTCCACAAACAAAACATGATCAACACCAGAATGCCATGGGTGTTAGATTTCTGCCAATTTAAACTAGATTATTGACTCTAGTGCAAGTGGGAGACTGTTGGAAATATGCCCTAGAGGCAATAATAAAATTGTTATTATCATATTTCCGTGTTCATGATATATGTTTATTTTCCATGCTATAATTGTATTAACCGGAAACATAATGCATGTGTGGTTGCATAAACAACACCGCGTCCCTAGTTGCTGGATCAGATGACCACTACAGTTGGATGTTGAGTACTTCTGTACTCATGATACCACCCCCAAACTCTTTTCAGGGTTCTTGATCAACAACAGGTATGGTGATCGATGATTCACGTGGAGACTCGACGACGACTAGTTAGGCGGATCCCTGCGGAGGGCCTGGACCCGTGTGGTTATGGGAATCGATGATTTTCTTTTTGCCACTAGGCATTTGATTGTAGTCTGTACTCAGACATGTATCTTCCGCTGTTATGTTGTATTTAAGGCAGTTGTATGCCAATTGTATGAGATGTTGTATCCTTGTATCTGTAATGTTGTGATATCATGTTGGAAATCCGGAGCATATGGCTATGTCATATGTTGCGGTGGAACCGATATGTGCTTCGTCCCCGGATCTGGATGGAACATCTAGATCTGGAACAGTACCGCATATCAGGCCTTACAACTTGGTATCAGAGCCTTACCGACCGTAGGATCCCTTTTCTGGCCGAAGTCGAGTCTAGACAAAAACTATTTTTTAGTTACTAAGTTAGTTGTCGGAGAGTAGGAATCTTTTTACTCCTTATCTTTGCTCTGGTCAAGACAAGTGCTGTAAGTGTTTTAAATTCTCGTCTTATCCCCTTCAAACCTCCAGGATCTCGAGAGTGTGGAGTATCGAAATCGTTACAATGCGTTGCTTGCAGTGTATTTTCTCGATTCCGATCTCAGGTTGGGAATTCCTTTAGTACCTTTAGCTTCTCCGGTTTCGGATATCATCTGGGTCCTCCTTTGCCCTCCCTCATTTTTCCCGGTGTTTTCACGACTTGCGTCGAAGACACTATCCTTTGATCCGGTTATCGTTGTCGTTCCTCCTCTTGACACCGACGGTTTCGTATTTTCGACGTTGTCGTCTCTCTGCGGAAAGTTTTCTCGACAGAAGTTCGACGTCGACATGGAGCAGAATCCCTTGTTGGTGGTGTTGAAGAATTGTCGACTCTCTTCTTTCCCCCTTCCCATATCCCCCGGGTCGTCCTCGATCTCGGGACGAGATCCCTTGTTGGTGGTGTTGTATTGTAACAGCCCAGATTTCACAAATATTAATTTTTTTTGTTTTCGGTGTGAATTGGTTGATTGTCTGATTTGTTTGCGGTGTTTGCATCCCCGACTTATCGATCGACGATTATTCTCCCCCTCTTATCTCGTACCGGACGGAGACTGACCCCTGCCACCCTGACACTCGACCTTTGCGACACCGGGTTTCACCCAATCACCGTTGTGAAAACCGCACAAGACCAGTAGCAGCCAACGGAACGAAAACCACCGTTTAATAAGTAAACGGGATATTTTTATAGCACGCCGGAAAGTGTTCTCGGAACGGTTCTAACGCGAGGTGAACGTCGCCGGCTCGACGCGCTGATCGCGCAGTTCGAAGTTTTACCCGAATCGGAGGTCCTGCGAACCCCCGGCGGTCAGAAACGTAAACACTCTCTCGCGAGAGAACAACTGGGGATGCTTTTGCTAACTGCCAGCCACCTGGGCTATATAAAGACCAACACTCCCCCAACCCTTTCTAGGGTTTCCCTAAGCCAAATTTGCAGCCACCCCCCTGAAATTGTCTCAGATTTAGCCCCAAATAACCCCCACACCCGAAACCCTAGCTGCCAACCACCCCGGCCGTTGGATCGCAAGATTAGTGGCTCACAGCAATCCACGTAGCCCCAGCCAGCCTCCCACCGCGACCGAGCCCCACAGGGACGAGCTTCCGCCGACAGGACCCGCCTTGAGCCCGATCTGGGCGAGCCTCCGGTCGCCTCCCATGCTCCTCCTCCATGCTGCCCGTCACCTCCTCGCTCCGGCCGCCACCGGCAACCGAGCCGCGGCTCGAGGCCTCGCCGCTGGTGAGCCTCCCTGTCCCGCGCGCCTCCCCTTCCTCTCTCACCCCGCTCTCTTTCCTCGTAGGTGGCGCCGCCGCCATGAATGCCCGATGGAGCAAGCGCAAACTGTAGCCCGAGGTGCTCGCCGCAGGAACCCTCGTCGCCGCCCGGACCGGATCCGGTCGTTGCGCCCTCGTTCCCGCCAATCCCTGCTGCCGCCGGCCTCCCAAGGCTCGCCGAAGCCGCGCCCTACGCCGGCAACCGTCACAGCGGCGACCTCCTGTACACGCTCGTGCGGGGGGACGAAGCGTCCAGTCCGCTCGCCATCGCCACACGGGCCGGCGCGCCCCTAGGCGGCCCAACTCCCTTCCCAGCCCACGCGTCCAGCTGCTGCTTCCTCTCGCCACCAGGCAACGCCACGCTATCCCTCGCCTACGCGCTAGTTGGGCCACGGCCCATGAGGTGAGGCGCCCAACCACTTTTTTTTTCCTTTTTTTGTTTTTTTAGTTGCTGCGTAGTTGGGCTCGGCCCAGATCTGTATGGCGCCCCTGAGCGTTGTTTAATTAGGCAATGCCTCTGTTTTGGCCCGTAATGTTTTTTTTCCTGGGCTTATTTAAATTGGCAGATTGTATTAGTTTTTTTTGCGGTGCCCGTATCTTTTTAACAGTAGCTCGGATCGCGACGCTTTAAACATGAAAGTTGCTTAGTCTTTTGTCTAGATTAATAAAATATGCTCCCTTTCCATGTTTGACTTTGTTTACATGCTGTTTTACTGCTAATTACGTCGCATACCACTGTAAATTGTAATCTGCCATAACTTTTCAATCGTTGCTCTGATTAAAATGTTTCTTATAGGTAATTTGACTAGAATTGCATGTAGATTGTGTTTATGCTGCTCTTGATTGCAAATAAAAATAATAAAATTATGTTTAGGGAAAAACAGTACCAAAAGCTATTATTTTTGTGGGGTACTTAGTATATGTCATGCTTAGGAATTTTACCCCATTTAACTTGACTAGCATAGGTAGTTTATTTATGCTTCACCTCTTGCCATGATTGTGTGATATGCCATGCCTGAGTGATATGCCATGCCTGAGTGATATGCCATGTTAACAACCTTTGCTTATATTGTGTAGCTCAACAACTCGAACCATCGTAAAACGTGCGGTATCGTCGTGTGTGACGAGTACTCCACTTAACTTGTTAGTAACCGCTCTCGACGGTAGGTGCGATGTCTCGTGTTGCCTTCTTGTTGATGCTTGCTCGTGTTTGCTTCGCAGTAATAGATGCTTGCTTTCCAGTGTTTACCCTCTTGTGTGCTTCCGCGGGTACCTCTCGGAGACGATGCGAGTTTGCGATCGACTACACCTTCAAGACCCGACTTATCAACAGGCAAGGACTATACATTACTTATGATCCATTCTATTTCAACCAGCGGTTTTCATGCTAGTCTAGGATAGGTTCGATGTTTGATCCTACCACATGTTTACAGCCTCTTTCAAACCGGTACAGCCATGTCCCTTCCCAGCGAACCTTGTACTTCTATGTTACTATTGCTCGTTGCTCAACCCTTGCTTAGTATGGATGCTTAGGATGTTACGATGTTACCCTGTTACTCCTTGGTTTGGGCTATCACATTATTATATTGTTGTTGATGATATGATTATTATAATGTTGAGTATATTCGACGAAGGATGGAAGGTATAGGCTATCCCGCTCCGACGCTTTGTTCCATTCGAGTCACTTAGGATCCGAGTTCCTGGTATTGGTTTTAAGACTGAGCGTGCCTAACCGCGTGTAGGATTTTATGGGGTCCCCTTTTCTTACCTATCTAGCTTCAAACATTTCTAGTGGTGGCCCAAGCTGATTTACCATTTGAAAACCGTGTGTGTGTCTGTCGGGTAGCTCCTGGCAGATATTCTTTAAAACAACTTGGGCCATCGGAGACATGGTTTTTCTTGTTGGTCCACACCTGGAAGCTAGGGGGCTGCCCACATCTGTTTGGGTAACTAACCCGACCTCGTCCAGACGGTAGAGGCCAATTCGAGAGCGCGGCCGGCTTTTGAGTTGGATGTCGATTGTAGTTTGTACTTAGACATTTATCTTCCGCTGTTATGTTGTATTTAAGGCAGTTGTATGCCGATTGTATGAGATGTTGTATCCTTGTATCTGTAATGTTGTGATATCATGTTGGAAATCCGGGGCATATGGCTATGTCATATGTTGCGGTGGGACCGGTATGTGCTTCGTCCCTGGATCTGGATGGAAACATCTAGATCTGGAACAGTACCACATATCGGGCCTTACATTCCACTTTATGGTCAACAAGGGAACTGTTCTTGGCTACAAGATTTCCGAAAGGGGAATCGAGGTGGACAGGGCCAAGATCAAAGCAATCGAGAGGATGCCCTATCCAAGGGACATTAAAGGTATTCGTAGTTACTCGGTCATGCCAGTTTTTACAGAAGATTTATTAATGACTTTTCTAAGATTTCGAGACCCCTCACTTATATTCTTCAGAAGGATATTCCTTTTATGTTTGATGAAGATTGTAAGGAATCCTTCGAAGTTTTGAAGAAATCTTTGATAACCGCTCCTATAGTACAACCGCCTAATTGGACTTTACCTTTCGAAATCATGTGTGATGCTAGTGACTTTGCTGTTGGAGCAGTGCTAGGAAAAAGGGATGATAAGAAATTGAATGTTATACATTATGCTAGCAAGACCCTTGATAGTGCTCAAAAGAATTATGCTACTACTGAAAAGGAATTTTTAGCAGTAGTGTTTGCTTGTGATAAATTTAGACCTGATATTTTTTATTCCAAAGTCATTATTCATACTGACCATGCTTCTATTAAGTATCTTATGGAGAAGAAGGATGCCAAACCTAGGCTTATCAGACAACCTCTCCAGGATAAAACATACCACATGATCATGTTTCGGTTAATGATAGCTTTCCTGATGAATAGTTAGTTGTTTTGAGGATACAATCTATTTCTGATCCATGGTTTGCAGACTATGCTAACTTTATTGTTACTAAGTTTACGCCTCCAGGTTTAAACTTTTAGCAAAGGAAGAAATTCTTCCACGATTTGAGGTATTACTTTTGGGATGACCCACACCTTTTCAGAGAATGCGCGGATGGAATCGTGAGAAGATATATACCATAGAATGAGCAGAAGGATACCTTGAGGGACTGTCACGATAGTCCCTATGGAGGACATCATTCTGGTGAGAGGACCACACACAAGGTTCTCCAATCAGATTTTTATTGGCCTACACTCTTTCAAGATGCTAGAAAATATGTTTTATCTTGTGATAAGTGTCAGAGAGTTGGTAACATTAGTAGGAGAAATGAGATGCCTATGAATTACTCTCTAGTTATTGAACCTTTTGATTGCTGGGGTTTTGATTTTATGGGTCATTTTCCTCCTTCGCACAAGTACACTCATATTTTGGTAGTTGTTGATTATGTAACCAAGTGGGTTGAGGCAATCCCTACTGAGAGAGTTGATCACAAAACATCTTTGAAAATGTTTAAAGATGTAATCTTTCCTAGGTTTGGTGTTGATGCGCTAGAGATGATAATGGCTTCTCACCCTTCGTTGGTTACCCCAAGTGGAAGGTTGAGATGTAGATAGTAGCAAATTTCCCTTGGTGAAGATACCAAGGTTTGTCTCCCGTAGGACTCCGAAGACGACAAGAAGGTGGTAAAGTGTACAATGGCTCCGTTCACAACCTCAGGCTTTCTTACTTTACTTGGACCTGCACACACAACAAGTAACTTTTCTCCCAACGAAGTTCAGAGAGGTTGTCAATCTCTCCGGCCTTGTTGATTACAAAGGATCAAACGCAAGGGATAAAGGATAATAGTGACTGCAACTAGAAAGTAAAGGCAAGAAGTAAATTGAGGGCGTAAACATTGGTGGAAATATAGACCGGGGTCCCATGATGTTCACTAGTGATGTCTCTCTCCCAAAATACGATAAAACTTCTATGCGAGGTAAACATATCACAGCTAGGCAATTGACAGGATAAAAAACGCACCACAATGCTACCTATGCTACAAAGAAAGGAAGAGGCTCAAAAGCATGGGTGGTACACCAAAATAAGTAGACTGAAATCCATCTGCATCTACTACTAATCATCCACCTTGAAATATCTATCCAGAACATCTCGCTGGTATTAAGTTGCGAGCCCCACCCTAAGTGTAAACCCAAAGCAACAGACAACCGCATTAAAAGAAATTTGCGTAAAGTAAACAATCCTTGCAATCGCGGTTACAAGCACCATTGTTTTCCCCCTTGTGGCAACAACACATCCCCTAGACTCATGTTTCTGTCACTCAAGCTAGTCATCATGGGGCATGAACCCACAATCAAGCATATCTCTCCGTCTTGGAGTCACTACCTACTACTTGGCCAAAGAAATAAACAGCAACAGAGAACATGCAAGAATTACTCAAGAACAAAAATATAAAAGATAAGAACCAAATATATTACTCAATCACAATCTGAACATAGTCTCATCATCCATCAGATCCCAGCAAACTCAGCATAGCAATAGAAGAAAGAATTACATATGTGGCTTGATCATGTAGAGCAGCTCACAAGGTCTAATCCATGAAGAACAAAGATGGGAGGAGAACATCACATAGATACTGATCATGGACCCATGGTCCAAGGTGGACTACTCATGGATCATCCGGGAAGCGTCCATGATGGTGGAGAAGCTCTCGGAGGTCAATCCTCCCTCCGGCAGGGTGCCGGGAAGAGGTCTGATGGCGCTCTCGATCTTGGAAGCGCGACGGCGGCGGAACAGAGGCAAGATCACGGAAAAGGGTTCTGTCTTCGGAGGTTTCCCGTGACAGAGAATAAATATGCGAAGGGGGGAAGCCAGGGGGGCCACCAGGGGTCCAGGCGGCCCCTTGGCGCGGCCCCACTCCTGGCCGCGCCAGGAGGCCGCCTGGGGCCCTAGTGGGTCCCCTCTGGCCCCTCCTCGGTGATTCCGGAAGCTTCCGAAGCACTGATTTTTTATTGTATTTTCCCGGAATTTTTGGAGCATTTTTAATACGAGGGAAACCTGAAATAGAAAAACAGCAGAAAACAGGAACTGGCACTGAGGTGCACTGAGTTAATAGGTTAGTCCAAATATGATCAAAAGTATATGAAAGTGTATCTAAAACATAGCAATATCACACAAAACATGCATGGAGCAATAAAAAAATTATAGATACGTTTGGGACGTATGAGGTGTACCAAGGTACCTCATGACCGACGGAGGATCACATTTTACACATGGTGCTTTTAGAAAAGCTTTAGCAAAGTATGATGTCAACCATAGGATTGCTTCACCTTACCACCCTCAAACGAGTGTGGAGCTCTCAAATAGGGAGATCAAGTTGATCTTACAAAAGACAGTGAACAATTCTAGAAAGGACTGGTCCAAAAAGTTAGGAGATGCCCTGTGGGCGTATAGAACTGCTTACAAAAATCCCATGGGCATGTCTCCTTATAAGCTGGTCTATGGAAAAGCTTGCCATTTACCTTTAGAATTAGAGCACAAAGCTTTCTAGGTTGTTAGAGAGATTAATGTTGACCGAAAAATTGCTAGTGAAAAGAATCTCATGAACTTGACTTCTCTAGATGAGTGGAGAAGTGAAGGTTATGATAGCGCCAGAATTTTTAAAGAAAAGGTAAAGAAGTGTCATGACAGGAGAATTTTGAAACATGAATTTAATGTTGGTGATTAGGTTTTGTTGTTTAGATCTCGTTTCAGGTTTTATCCAGGTAAATTACTTTCCAGATGGGAAGGACCTTTCCACATTGAAGAAGTCTACCGCTCCGGTGCAATCAAGATTAACAAGAAGGAACCAAACCTCAAGATGTGAATGGGCAAAAACTGAAGGATTAGCTGGCAGGAGACCCTATAAATGTTGATGTGGATACAATACGAACAACCACTCACGAAGAACATGTTGCAGCACTGATTCAGACACCAGTAGAAGCAGAATAAGAATAGGTATGTAATACGGTAAGAAAACTTCGCGAACATCCATAAAAGTTCTGTATTGCGTGTTTTTGCATAAGTAGGAAATTTATGAGGTGAAGTGGAGCCGGAGAGGAGCTCCCGGGGCTACAGGTGCCCTGGTGGCGCGTCCTACCTCCTGGCCACGCCAGGTGGCCGCCTGGGCCACAAAAAGCCCGCCTCCGACTCCCCTGTTTTCCCCTAGTTTCCTTTCGGTGCAGAAATTTTTACTATATATTTGCCCGGATCGTCTCGACTTTGTATCTTGTGATTTCGTGCGTTCTCTTTTCAATCTGTTGTTATTAGGAAAACATTTAGCAAAACCTAGGTTCCATGGCTTCGCCAAGTTACCCCAAAGACAAGATCCTCGGCAACGTCATCAACCCTTACCTCACAGAGGTGAAGAGGCATCCTCAAACACTTTGGGTGGACGATGGTGCCCTTCCCAAAGAAGATCTGAGGGGACCGATCAAGGAGGGGAGCACCAAGGCCAGGCTGCAAGAAGTAGAGCAAGAATTCTTCAAGTACAAGTTGATGATCGAGCGTGGTGTTGAGGCCAACATCGGCATCATCACCGAGCTGAAGAAACAACATGAGGAGATGAAGGAAGTGCATTCAAGCATATCCCCACTAGAAACCAAAGTGTTCGGTCTTCAAGGACACATCTATGACCTCCAAAACCAGAACTGTGAGTATGAACTAAAGTTTTTGCGCTTGGGCCTAGCTGCCGACTGCAGGATCCAGGAAACAAAAGAATCATGTGTGGATGGAGGACGTTTGCCTGGAAACGTTTTTCCGATATACAAGAACAGAGATCAAGAGTGAAATCTTCATGGGTAATGGCATCCCCTTAGCTTGTTCCAAGCTTGGGGGAGTGCCCGATATCTTTATCTTTGTCATTGGTGGTTAAGTTTAGTGTCGTATCATGTCTAGGGAAATTATCTTATAAATACGTATTTGCATTGAGGTCTATCACTCCTATGTGGAGAGTCTTGTATCCGTGAGTGTGCAATATCTATGATGGAATATTAATGAGAAGTCTATTGGTTTCTTCGATTCACTTGGTATTATCTTCACGTAGTCGACCTTATATGTTGATTCTTATGGGAGTATTGATCTTATATATCAGGTATGGCTTTGAAAACTTTATTTAATCTTGACAAACATAGCTTTGGTCATAACAACAAGCATGAGTTATTCTAGTAGCGACATAGCCAAAACCTTTATGTTCTTATGTGTGAAGTGTTATGCTGACAAGGAAGGCAACTTGATGTTTCATGTAAATTCTTAATGTAGACTTTATTTATTGTTTTGCATCTAAGTCAACCTTGTTTTGTGCCTCTATTTTAGCTCATGAGGAAGTATTAGATAATTCATGATCTTCTTATGCTGTACAAGCTTTACCTTGGGATTGCATGTCTAATCTGCAAACCCCTAATACGAGGAGGGACTGGCATGAGTGCGCTCATCTCGTAAAAGATACTAGAAACAAACAAACTGTTGGGGTTCGCAGCGGAAAACACAAATTTTTCCTAACTAGCGTTTCCCATAACCCAAGATCTAGCTAGCCGTATTACTGTAACGGAAAGGAGTAAGGAATAACATACCTCGGGGAGTAGTCCGTTGCGCGGGAAACGTTCCCGCAAACGTGGTTGGTGTAGTCGAACAAGTTTCACAGCCCCCTAGCTGTGTTGAGCACCCGGATGGGTGTAGTGCCACACGTGTAGCACCTCGTAGTACTCGCACACGTACGAGACTCGATGACGATCTCCGATCTCCGATGCAGCGAAGGTGGCCGAAGCAAACCTCCGGACGGAGCTTTGGCAGCACGACGACCTCCGATTCTAGAAGTAATGCCTCAATTCCACTACAAGCTCACACTAGGGAGCCCACCGTGGAAGAGACGAGGAAGGGGAGAAGACCGTATAAAACCGATCTCAATTCGGAGTAATATTTATTTTCTCATGAATTTCTGTGTATTAAATATGTGCACCCTGCCCATCTATATATATGCAGAGGGGAGGGAGTCAACCCCTCCCCCCTAGACAGGTGGGACTAAAGTCCCTTACTAGGGGGGGGGGGTGGCCGGCCAAGGGGGGAGGGGGGCGCACCCCTCATGGGCCCTAGGGCCCATGGCGCCTCCCTCTCTCTCTTTTTTTTCTTTTTCCCTTTATTTCCCCTAATGGGCCTCTTCCATAAATAAGTCCCATATCACTTTTTAATTATAAATAAAATGTTTTTAATTATTAATTCAATTAATTAATAACTAAAACATATTATTCCTTCTCCCGGTCTTCCGGAACACCTTCCGACTAACTCCGAAACTCCTTCGGGTCAACACGGAACTTTTCCGAGGCTGCTTCCTTTATTCTCCGGTAACTTCGATAGTTCCGAAAAGGTCTCCGATTTCATCGAGCCCTTAAGTGTGTTACCCTACGGTCCGAGAACACTCCAGTCATGACCGAGATGAGGCTATGGTCAATGATCATCAGCGGGACCTTGATAATTTTCATCACGTCACTCATCCAGTGAGGTGACCTCATAGTCAGTCAGGTGGTGGGATGTAAGTCAAAGCATCCGAGTAGATAGCAATTATGCACGTACTCACGGTCAAAGGAACGGTCTACTACGTTCTGTAATTACCACACTGAACCTTCATAAGATTGATCATGCTGTAATGCTTACTTCGGGTAATTTTCATCACGTCACTCATCCAGTGAGGTGACCTCATAGTCAAGAGACTTAATTGTCCATGATCGTGAAACCACGACCATCATGTTGACCATGAACTAGTTATTGAAATAGAGGCTAACTAGGAACTATGGGGGTTTCTATACCACACATGTATCATTGTTTCACTGATACAGTTCTAGCACGGTATGAAACTGGTTATGAACTTTCTTAGATATATAGGAATAATCATATATTATTTGCCTCTAGAGCATATATCCAACAGTCTCCCACTTGCACTAGAGTGCTAATAATCTAGCCGCATTTTCCCGATCATAACCATCTTATCACATAAGTGTTCATTGATCATGCTTGCTCATGTAAGAGGGTTCGTCAACGAACTACACAAATTAAGATTCGTATGTTCCCTTTGCAACTGGTATAGGTCAACTAGTTTGACATGCCACTCATTATCATATAATGGTTGGATATAAGTTTCGCGGGAGAGTGAGACTATTATTTCACAGTATCCTTCAATGATCCTTTGTTTCAGTCTTCAGAAGACTTATCCAGTGTCGCATATATTGGGAAATACACTCAGATAGAAGTCCAAACATCTTACGCTAAACTTTTATCCATACGTCTACTTTCTTTAAGTAGTATTATGTTTGTAGTGTCGTGAATTTTGCTCACATTTCTTTCATATCTTCGGTGATCTCTCTAATTCCATATAGACTCATAATATGGCTTGCAATTGTAATCTTGCATTACATTCAATTCTTTTATCTTTTCTATATTTTAGAGCATAGTCCTCAGTATTCCTCATATACTCAATTCATGGACTTTATTCAGATTCTGTGTTTTAGTCCTAAAGCACATCGGGATTTGTTCTTCTTCCAAGAACTTTTGAGTCATTCTGTTGTTGGATTCACAATGCATGTTATATGGTAGAATCATATGTCAAAGTACATATGAGATCACATGTCCTAGTACATGGTGCATCTCTATTCTTCCATCAAGACATTGCTTGTGATATTTGGATTTCATCCGTTATATAATTTCTAGCTACAAGAACCTTCTTCTTGTCTAGAAGATTATTCCAACCTTCACTTTAGTTCATTAGACGTTTCTTAATCTATTCTTATAGATTTCAACGCGTAACGTGTTAGTACTTCACATAAAAGAAGATTCTTGTAATCTTGTGTCTTATTTGCCTTATGCCCTATATATATCATAATGCATATGTGTATATAAGAAGATTCTCTATATATACAATCAATGCATATCAATATATATACATATGAGATCATTCTTCACACATATCAATGCATATATGTTTGAGACAGTGATCATGCACCCACTCAAATATATCCATCATATACTCATATATTTGTGGTTTAGCTTTCATCAAGTTAACATCTTTATTCTTATGTCTTACATAACAATAATTCTCTCAAAGCTCCCACTCAGAAAATGCCCTCTGCATTCCATGTTTCTTGGAAGTCTCCGAAGCTCCCACTCAGTTTCATGAAACTACAGGTCCACTCAATATTTTGGTCATCACAAAATCACTTGATCAAATCAAGGTTGAGGGTTTCCTGTCTTGAGGTACTATAGTCCATTCATTTAATGAAATAAACCTTCGTCATGCCTATTGCAATTCTCTTTCAAATCCCAATTTTACTGAGACGCAATTTCAGGCTATGGTCCATTGTAGTGTAAATGAAATATTTTATTGATTAAAGCATTCCTACGTTTCCGCAGTCAATCAATATTGAACTTTGGTCATAACAGTTTTATGAGCCAAATAATGCCTTATGCCTCTTACATTATTCTCAATAACTTTCCAGTTTATCGGGAATATGAAATAACCGATTTATTTCACAGGACGTGAGCCATCCTTTATGTAACTCAATATTATTTCATTTCTCCTCGTGTTCTAGGCTACCATCATTCCTTTGTATTTCAAGAAATGTTATTCCTTTTGTTTCTTTAAGAAGACTCATGATTATTGTTCTGTACAGAACGTATTCATGACAACCTTCTAAATTCAACTAAGGCTTCAACTCATATACCAAGATGAATCATCTATGGCATATCCTTCCTTTTACAGTGTTGTTACAGCGAAACACGCTTCCGTTGCAATACTCTGATATTCTGAAGGCAAGGTCCAATACCTTGGTCAAAGTTTCCATTATCTCCCATTGGATCCGTGTCGAGAGACTTCTTCTCGCACTACCAATAAAGCAACACAAATTTTGCTATTCGGGGAGAATATGTAATTTCAATTGGTTGTAGTTTTATCACAAAGAAATTCTTTCTTTAAGAAACCTGATAACACCATCAATTATGGAGCTATCTTGTCTCATTAGATTCAGGATGGTTTCCTATTCATGAAGTGGGTGTTTTAACTTAATGAATTAAACAACCTTGTTCGTTAATAATTAGTGCAAGGGGAAAGAACGTTTAGACCATACTACAGTTTAGTATGACTACGAATGGTTTATGTAGTCTAGCACTTTAAACTTCCATCCTAATTTGCGGTAAAATTTCCACAAGTCTCCCATTATGTCAACTTTAATACTTATCACTCAGATCATAGCTTAGTGATTTGTATCCTTATATTCTTACTTCATACTGTGATTCCTGAATCTCAGTTTTATGATCTCAATTGAATACAAGCTTTCAATTAATCATATGAAGTATTTAATGATAACTCATGTGCCCATTTATTACATCATTTATGTATAATGATTGGCACAAGTTCTACTTGCTAGAACCTTGTCTTGGTCATATTTATTGCAGAGGTTCATAGATCGTGTATCTAATCCATCTCATGCAATCCAGCTATGATTTTCATTCGATAATGAATACACAAGTTAATAGATCATACATTTAATGAATTCATCAGTTAAGAAATCACTTTATGCAATCAAATCTTTTACTTGTTGTAATCAAGACAACTTTATCATTAAACATTGAATATTACTTGACAATAATAGCAGTATTATAAATGTTTTCTATCATAACATAAATCAAGACGCAATCAAAGTATAAACACACTTTTATTCATAAAGATGGAACAACTGACTTGTCTCATTACATGAATAACTTTGTCCCGCGAGATGCAAGACACACAACTAAGTGTTCATACTATAATGATTACATAAGATTTATCTAATACTCTAAGTATCTCCTATGATAGATGTCTCGGCGGAATCCATGTTGGCCATCAACTGACTTGATATCCATCAATCCTTGATTTCACCTCTTCCTGTCCATGCAACGGCAGGTCCTGTTTTCATAAAACAGAATAAGTATCAGGTACTCATTTACTGCAAGTGTTGTATAAGGGAACAAACATTTATAAAGTATATCAAATATATACCTTCTCCATCCACGACTTCTGCATCCTCAATAGGAGCAATGTCTGCGGCTAAGAGATTAGTCATGAAGTTCTGGAGACTCATATTAGCTCCACTTCCGACATAGCTATGAACATAATCACCATAACTCGGAGGAAGCGAGTGCAATAACATGTTTATTGCAAACTCTTCTGTGGTGGTTTCGTTCGTTGTCCAATATTCATAGTCCTCCACCAGGGTCAGGTACATCTCATGCATCCTGTCTAAGTGATCATCAAGGCTTGTGTGTTCTTCCATTTTGTAGATAGAAACTTTCTTTCTAACTCAAATCTGGCAACTCTGAACTGACGTATGAACATTGTCTTTAGCGTGTCCGTCATGTCATACGAGTCAGTGTCCTGAAACTGAATACTCAAATCCTCTGACATGCTGAAAATCATGACATTCCTGACTACGGAGCACTTCTGTCGACGAGCATAATGATCAAGTATATCCTGATCGCCAACATCGTCGTCCGGATGTTATTCCACATGCATTTCTATTGTGAACAAGATGTTTGCTCTTTTGAGCGATGTCCTAAGGCGTGAGTACCAGTCAACAAAGTTTGACCCATCTACTCTAAGTCTTTCACCCTCCATGAAGAAAGATAATTCACGTTGCTCTAGTGAATTCATTTTCTACAAACATAATTTGCAAGGAACACAATCAAGACTAGTTCACAACAATGAGTTCATATAATCATATTATAAATGAGCTCGCACTAAAACAATCATCCCTAAGAAGTTTTAGTGATTACATGATCCAAATTCACTGCCCGTCCTCGAATATCACACGGACGACGGGTCAGTTTCAAAGGTAGAAAACAACTTGTGCGGTCACATTATCTGTATATTGTGACTCATGCTCGATCTTTCGATCTCTAGTGTTCCGAGGCCATATCTGCATATGCTAGGCTCGCCAAGTTGACCTCCGTGTTATATGCTGCTCAGCAAGGCCATATATGCTTATGCTAGGCTTGCCGAACCCAACCTCATGCGAATGCCGTTTAATATGTGTGACACCCGATATGTACAGAATGTCGGCCATATGGGAGATCCTTCCTGGTGGTGCACACTTTGGTAGAATAATTGTATTTGGCTTTGTTAAGGGACCATCTTATCACACGCTATCGTCGTGTATCCTATACTAGCAGGTTTTAAGATGTTTGAACTATGGAAACACTAAGTCTACAGTGTCTCCATTTGAGTTTGTTTTATCATGATGACGTTTACTACTTACTAGGAACACATAGCAAAGCTATCACTACATCACAATAAAACGAACGATAGCCCCCACTTAGCAATACAAAGTTTAGACGATCTAGTTGTATATTGCAAGTTTTACGTGGCTGCTAGAGCTTTCATAGTTAAACAAGTTTTAACCTACGATCAACCACAACGTCAACCATACGATTGTCTCTATTACACCCCGCACGGGGCCCTCCATTGCAAATGCCACATCCGCTAAAGTAGAGAGACATACACCCCTAGAGACACTTTATATGTTACAAGTCGCATGTCAAGCGTGGAACCAGCATCGCGTAAGAGTACGCGTAAGGTCGTCGGGGGCCGCTTCATCAAATGATGCCGCAGATGTGAACAAGTACACGTGGGAGGGTAACAATCATACAATCAATGCCCACATCCCCGATGTGTTCTATCCGTACAGTAATACTAAGCATAGACCTAGCTCATGATACCACTGTTGGGCTTCGCAGCGGAAAACACAAATTTTTCCTAACTAGCATTTCCCATAGCCCAAGATCTAGCTAGCCGTATTACCGTAACGGAAAGGAGTGCGGAATAACATACCTCGGGGTGTAGTCCGTTGCGCGGGAAACGTTCCCGCAAACGTGGTTGGTGTAGAACAAGTTTCACAGTCCCCTGGATGTTTTGAGCACCCGTATGGGTGTAGTGCCACACGTGTAGCACCTCGTAGTACTCGCACACGTACGAGACTCGATGACCACCTCCGATCTCCGATGCAGCGAAGGTGGTGGAACCAGACCTCTGGACAGAGCTTCGGCAGCACGAAGGCCTCCGATTCTAGCGGAGATGCCTCAATTCCACTACAAGCTCACACTAGGGAGCTCACCGTGGAAGAGACGAGGAAGGGGAGAAGACCGGAGAAAACCGATCTCAATTCGGAGTAAGATTTATTTTCTCACGAACTTCTGTGTATTAAATATGTTCACCCTGCCCATCTATATATAGGCAGAGGGGAGGGAGTTAACCCCTCTCCCCTAGCAAGGTGGGACTAAAGTCCCTTGCTAGGGGGGGGGGGTTGGCCGGCCAAGGGGGGAGGGGGCGCACCCCTCATGGGCCCTAGGGCCCTTGGCGCCTCCCTCTCTCTTTTTTATTTTTCCCTTTATTTCCCCTAATGGGCCTCTTTCATAAATAAGGCCCATAGCACTTTTTAATTATAAATAAAATGTCTTTAATTATTAATTCAATTAATTAATAACTAAAACATATTATTCCTTCTCCCGGTGCTCCGGAACACCTTCCGGCTCACTCCGAAATTCCTTCGGGTCAACACGGAACTTTTCGAATGCTCCTTCCTTTATTCTTTGGTAACTCCGATAGTTCCGAAAAGGTCTCCGATTTCATCGAGCCCTGAAGTGTGTTACCCTACGGTCCGAGAACACTCCAGTCATGACCGAGATGAGGCTACGGTCAATGATCATTAGCAGGACCTGGATGCCCATAATTACCCCTGTGCATTCCGGATATCAATACCGATTGGACCTTACGTCGTATAGCATTCCCTTTGTCAGCGATACTGGATTAGTTCGAGATTTGATCGATGACATCCTATGTCTGGTTCAACCTTGTTATGACAAATCCTTATTCACTCTTTCCCGTGATATACATCCCAGTGACCTAGTCACACGCTGCGTAGCTTTATGGATGGAATCTCACCGAGTGGGCCCTGAGTATCTATCCATCACATGGATTGACAAGTCATGCTCTTGTAACAATACTCCTCAACATATCTCCACGGAATACCCAAGATACAACCGTTATGACCCGCATATTTCAGTCAGGTGGTGGGATGTAAGTCAAAGCATCCGAGGAGATAGCAATTATGCACGTACTCACGGTCAAAGGAACGGTCTACTACGTTCTGTAATTACAACACTGAAACTTCATAAGATTGATCATGCTGTAATTCTTACTTTGGGTAATGTTCATCACGTCACTCATGCAGTGAGGTGACCTCATAGTCAAGAGACTTAATTGTCCATGATCGCGAAACCACGACCATCATGTTGACCATGAACTAGTTATTGAAATAGAGGCTAACTAGGAACTCTGGGGGTTTCTATACCACACTTGTATCATTGTTTCACTGATACAGTTCTAGCACGGTCTGAAATTGGTTATGAACTGGCTTAGATATATTGGAATAATCATATATTATTTTCCTCTAGAGCATATATCCAACAGTCTCCCACTTGCACTAGAGTGCTAATAATCTAGCCGCATTTTCCCGATCATAACCATCTTATCACCTAAGTGTTCATTGATTATGCTTGCTCATGGAAGAGGGTTCGTCAACGAACTGTACCAATTAAGATTCATATGTTTCCTTTGCAACTAGTATAGGTCAACTAGTTTGACATGCCACTCATTATCATATAATGGATGGATATAAGTTTCACGGGAGAGTGAGATTATTATTTCACAGTATCCTTCAGTGATCCTTTGGTTCAGTCTTCAGAAGACTTATCCAGTGTCACATATATTGGGAAATACACTCAGCCAGAAGTCCAAACTTCTTACGCTAAACTTTTATCCATACGTCTACTTTATTTAAGTAGTATTATGTTTGTAGTGTCGTGAATTTTGCTCACATTTCTTTCATATCTTCGGTGATGTCTCTAATTCCATATAGACTCATAATATGGCTTGCAATTGTAATCTTGCATTACATTCAAGTCTATTATCCTTTCTATATTTTAGGTAATGTTCATCACGTCACTCATCCAGTGAGGTGACCTCATAGTCAAGAGACTTAATTGTCCATGATCGCGAAACCACGACCATCATGTTGACCATGAACTAGTTATTGAAATAGAGGCTAACTAGGAACTCTGGGGGTTTCTATACCACACCTGTATCATTGTTTCACTGATACAGTTCTAGCACGGTATGAAACTGGTTATGAACTTGCGTAGATATATTGGAATAATCATATATTATTTGCCTCTAGAGCATATATCCAACACAAACCCTCCTTCGCGCTTTGTTCATGAGAAATCAGAAAACATTGGCAGTGATAAACAAAGGAGATTAAGGGGATGTGATCGTCCCCACCTTGGGAGCCGTTCCTCAAAACTTGTCCAGCATGAGAAGTAATTGGGCTATCTACTAGCATTCGTTGACGGATTATGCACCTCCCAAAAGATTATTTATAATCTTATTGATTTCAAAACCCTTAAGAGATCTAGCACATGACTTTTCCCTACTTCCCTCTGCGAAGGGCTAAGCCTTTACTTTTATGTTGAGTCAGTAAACCCACTTATTTTTATCCCACAAAGAGCAAACACATTATCTTGACAAAGATGCATGCATTTATATTGTCTCATTGAGAATTGCCGTCTCACATCATTGTTGACATTATCATTAAGATAAGCAAGTTGTTTGTTGAGCCTTGCTACATCAAACATCTTCCTTTGTGTTAGCATTTTCACTTCTTGACTAATAACATGTTCTTTCAAAACCTTCAAATGATCTCATGAAAATATAAAGGAAAGAGAAAAAATTTAAAACTAACTAGTTTTTCTTTGACCAAGAACATGTTTGCCATGATTTGACGAGTTTCCTCGGTCCTACTTTTGATTGTAATTGATATTACTCTTTCATGAGGGCCATATGAGTTGACGTTGTTTTTGAGGATGCTTGAGTTTAGTGGAAGGAATTATGATGCTTCTTGTCTGTATTCTTATTATCGAAACTTCACTCTGTAAACTTGTGGAAAGGTTTACCGAGCTCAGTGTTCGCTTGGGGACAAGCGAGTTCTAAGTTTGGGGGAGTTGATACGTCCAAAATGCATCAGTATTTTACATCAAAATTCACCTCTATTCATTGATATATTTCATGTTATGATTATTTTCTTATAGTGTTTTGGCTTGTTTTACTCTGTTTGCAGCTTTCCGGTGCCTAAATAGCAAACGCAGGAATCAACGGGGAAAAGTGCATCCATGTAGAGTGGCCAATATCAGAACATCTCCAAATATCCTAAAAATCACGGGGAAGGAGTTTCAGAAGATATAACAAAGTCTGGTCGAAGGGCACCCAAAGGGGGGCCACCAGGGCTCTAAGCGCCCTGGTGGTGCGCCCCCCTTAGGCCGCGCCACCTGGCCGCTTGGGGGTGGGCCCTGATACGTCCAAAACGTATCTATAATTTCTTCTTGCTCCATGCTTCTTTTGTGTGATATTGCTATGATATTGATGCACTTCCATACACTTTTGATCATATTTGGACTAACCTATTAACTCAGTGCACCCCAGTGCCAGTTCCTGTTTTCTGCTATTTTTGTATTTTAGGTTTTCCCATTATTTAAAGTGCCAGAAAAAATCCGGGAAAAATATAGGAAAAATCAGCATACGAGAACCTTCCAAAAGCGCCCTAGTGGGGCCAGAGGGGAGCCAGGGGTGGCCCAGGTGGCCACCTGGCGCGGCCACCCCCTAGGTCGCGCTAGGGGGGCACCTGGGGCCCCTGGTCCACCTCTAGCTGCCCTCCTTCGTCTATTTATTCCCCGTGACGAGAAACCCTCTAGGATAGAACCCTTTTTCGCGATATCTCCTCTGTTCCGCCGCCGCCGCGCTTCCAAGATCGGGAGCACCAGGAGACTTCTTCCCGGCACCTTGCCGGAGGTAGGAACCACCTCCGGGAGCTTCTCACCATGGATGCTTCCCGGATGAACCGTGAGTAGTCCACCTTGGACCATGTGTCTATGATCAATAGCTATGTGATGTTCTCCACCCCTCTTTGTTCTTCATGGTTTAGACCTCGTGAGCTTCCCTACATGATCGAGGCACATATGTAATCTTTTTGCTGTTACTATGTTGAGTTTGCTAGGATCCGATGGATTATGAGACTATGTTCAGATTGTGATTGAGTAATATATTTGATTCTCCTCTTTTATATTTATGTTCTTGAGTAATTCTTGCATGTTCTCCGTTGCTATTTATTGCTTTGGCCAAGTAGTAGGTACTGACTCCAAGAGGGAGCGTTATGCATGATTGTGGATTCATGCCCCCTGATGACTAGCTTGAGTGACAGAAACATGAGTCTAGGGGATGTGTTGTTGCCACAAGGGAGAAAACAACGGTGCTTGTACTTGCGGGTGCAAGGATTGTTTACTTTACGCAAAATTCTTTAATGCAGTTGTCTGTTGCTTTGAGTTTACACTTTGGGTGGGATTCGCAACTTAATACCAGCGAGATGTTCTGTATAGATATCTCAAGGTGGATGATTAGTAGGTAGATGCAGATGGATTTCGGTCTACTTGTCTTGGCATACCGCCCATGCTTTTGAGCATCTTCCTTTCTTTATAGCATAGTTAGCATTGGTTTGCGCACATAATCCTGTTAATTTCCCAGCTGTAATTTGTTTACCTCGCATGGCTATTTTATCGTGTTTTGGGAGAGAGACATCACTAGTGAACATCATGGGATCCCGGTCCATATTTCCAATACTGTTTACAGCCACTATTTATTTTATTCTTTGTTTACCTTTCCGTTGCTATCACTATCATTATTATCCCGTGCGTTTGATCCTTTGTAAACAACAAGGCCGGAGAGATTGACAACCACTCTGAACTCGTTGGGAGAAAAGTTATCTGTTGTGTGTGCAGGTCCACGCCAACCGTCTAATGCTGGCGCCGTTGTCACCTTCCTGTCGTTGTTGGAGTCCTACTGGAGACAAACCTTGGTATCTTCACCGAGGGAAATTTGCTGCTGTCTACATCTCAACCTTCCACTTTCGGTAACCAACGAGGGGCGAGAAGCCATCAAAGCTAATTTCTGGCGCCGTTGCCGGGGACTCCACTCTTCAAGATAGGGGAGTTGCACACTATCTTTGATCTTTTGTTTTCAGTCTTGTTAGTTTACATTTCAGTTTTTTCTTTAGTGTCCTTTATCAAAAATCAAAAAATAGTTACCTTGCTTGCTGCTGCTATGGGTTCCTCTGAGAACACCAAGTTGTGTGACTTCACTAGTCATAACAACAGTGACTTTATTTGCACTCCTATTGCTACACCTGCCACTTTAGCACCTTCTTATGAGATTAAACCTGCTTTGCTGAACCTTATTATGAAAGATCAATTCTCCGGTGCTGGATATGATGTTGCTTTGCACTTAAATAATTTTGTTGAGCTCTGTGATATGCAAAAGTACAAAGAAGTAGATGGTGATATTGTTAAGCTTAAGCTTTTTCCTTTCTCCTTGAGAGGAGGAGCTAAAATCTGGTTTCAATCCTTGCCTAGGAATAGCATAGATTCTTGGGATAAGTGCAAGGATGCTTTTATTGGGAAGTACTACCCCCAGCTAAGATTATCCAATTGGGGAGTAATATTATGAATTTTAAGCAATTGGATAATGAGCACATTGCCCAAGCATGGGAACGCATGAAATCTCTTGTTAAGAATTGCCCTACGCATGGTTTGACTACTTGGATGGTTATCCAAACTTTTTATGCAGGCTTGAACTTTACCTCGCGGAAATTGCTAGACTCGGCCACGGGAGGAAACTTTATGTCAACAACGCTTGGTGCTGCCACAAAACTACTTGATGAGATGATGACCAACTATTCCCAATGGCACACCGAAAGAGCTCCAACAGGTAGGAAGGTAAACTCTGTCGAGGAGATCTCCTCCCTAAATGAAAAAGTTGACTTGATTATGTCTCTACTTACCAAGCAATCTCCTATTGATCCTCATGATGTTCCTTTAAATTCTTTGATTGCTAGAGATCAAGTAGATGTGAACTTTATCTCTAGAAACAACTTCAATAACAATCATTATAGGAGTAATTTTGGTAGCAATCCTAGACCGTTCCTCTCCAACAACTATGGGAACAACAACACTTATCCTAGCACCAAGAACTCCACTGCTGAATTAGAGAGTATGGTTAAACACTTCATCACTACCCAAAAAGCCTTCAAAAGAGTGTAGAGGAAAAACTAGAAAAAGTAGATAATCTCTCGTCGAAGGTAGACAATTTAGCCCATGAAGTAGAATTGCTTAAAATTAGAACTTCTCCTTTTGAGGAGAGGAAGGTCACTCCTATGAACGCTATTCAAGTGAAAATTAATGAAAACATTAGGATGATGGCTAAACTTAAAGAGAGATGGGCTAGAGAAAAGGAGGAAGAAGATAGAATTAAGAGCCTTCCTACACACCATACCGTTGCTACTATCCAAGTTGTTGAGGATATCCAAACTCTTAGCACCCAATGCACCCCTAGTCCCATAGGACCTATTAATGGTGATGATATGACCTCAACCGTAGAAGAAGAAACTCCTATGACTATAGAAGCTACCAAACAAGTGAGCGTAAAGGACACCACTACCACTTTACTTGATAGTAGTGACCTTGATTTTGATCATTGCACCCTTTCTGAAGTTATTCGTTTCCTTCACAAGATGTCTAGAGACCCCCACACTAGCACACTTAATCTTGCCTTCACGGAGCATATCACTAATGCTCTCATTAAAGCTAGGGAGGAGAAGCTTAGGGTAGAAGCCTCCATACCTATAAAGCTAGAAGATGGTTGGGATCCTATGATTAAAATTAAGTTGAATAACTTCTCTTGCTATGATTTATGTGATGTTGGAGCTAGTACCTCCGTTATGCCCAAAAGATGTATGATATATTTGAATTGAAACCTTTTGATCCTTGCTCTTTTGGTGTTCGTCTTGTCGATTCTTCTGTAAAGAAACCTTTGGGGTAGATCGATGATGTTCATATCATTGTTAATGACAATTGTGTTCCCGTTGATTTTACTATTATGGACATTGAATGTGAACCTTCTTGTCCAGTTATTTTGGGACGTCCTTTTCTTCGCACCGTGGGTGCTGTTATTGATATGAAAGAAGGGATTATAAAATTCCAATTCCCTCTCAAGAAAGGGATGGAGCACTTCCCTAGAAAAAAGATTAAGTTTCCTTTTGAGTCCGTCACACGGGCTAGTTATTTTCTTGATAAAACTTGATCTTTTTTGCATCAAGCCTAGCAAATGGCTTTAAAGAAGCGCTTTCGGGATGCAGCCCGCAAATAATTTAGGTTTTCCTTTTTGTTTTCTTCTGTTTTTAGTGGTCTTGATGATTGTTACTACTGTAGAAACATCATTGTATCTTTACTTTTCAAGCTTTGTGCCATTTATAGCCTCATATGACAAGGAAAGTGAAAGTTGTGACATGCCGTCCAGAAAACAGATTCTGTCGTCGTGACGGGAAAAATCACAGAATATTCCCAGTTCATCTTTTTGAGCTGAAATTTTTACACAACGTGCTCTATACAATCACCGAACTTTCGTATGTTCTGAGTTATTTTTATTTGAGTTGCAGAAGTATCCCTAAAAAAATCTTTACTACCTGCTGGTCTGTTTTTCACAGATTCTGTCCTGTTTTGCCTTTTCTTTGTTTTGCAAACATTAAGCTTGCTTTTTCTTTGCAAAAACTTTTTGGAAATATTGAGAAATAGTAGCTCTTCAATAATATCCTTATTTCCAGTAGAGACAAAATATTTTATTTTGGATACTAACCTCGCTAATCAGATTATGATGAGTTATGTATGAAGGGAGTTTTCAAGTGTAAGAGGGAAGATGATAAAAGAAGATTCAGGAGTGTCAAACGCTCAAGCTTGGGGATGCCCCCGTGCACCCCCAAGAAATATTCAAGGAGACTCAAGCATCTAAGCTTGGGGATGCCCCCATGCATCCCCTTCTCCATCAACAATTATTAGTTCGTCTTTCATTCCACTATATTTTTATCACTTCATGCGTTATGTGCAATGCTTGGAGCGTCTTGCTCTTTATTTCCTTTTTAGTTTTCTTTTGCTTTGCTTGCTGTTCATAACAAGTTAAAACCCATCTTTCTTTTTGTGGGAGAGAAACACGCTCCACTTTCAAAATCTAGAACACAACATAGGATTTTCATGCTTATCTTTGTTGTGTGTATTCTTTATCTTTTTCATAGCTGCTGTGATGTTTAGCTCTAAGTTTTCATGCTTATCTTTTTAAGAGCTTGTGTTTAGTTTGTTACTGGAACTCTCTTGAGTTTTCATGTTTATCTTGTTTAGAGAGTTTGCCTGTTGCACTGAGTTGTGTGTCTTGACTTGAAGTAGGTAATTGAGGTTGCTATTCGATTGTAGTAGTAACTTGCAATAGTTTTGAGGTATTGCCTTGTGTAATGTTTGGATATTTGGTGTCAAGAGATTTAGCCTATTAGTGATAGATGTCATATTTTGGGCAATCCGTGTTTATTTTCGAAAAACCTACAAAATTAGTTGAGAACTTTAGCTACTAGATGGATCACTACTCTTTGGAGGGATCAAATATTGGAGTACACTCACGTACCATGAGTCGAGGATGCGAAAGGATAACCAAACCCCCATACACTCCTCCTCGTGGTACTTTTCTCTTTGTGAACCTCCTAATTAGATTGAGAGTTACCGATAATAAGTGCATGAGTTCTTCGGACTAATGTGAGTATTTGAAAGTTGACACTTCCACCTTCCCATATTTTTCTAGCCTCTCTTGTGCTGTGCATTGCCTCCTTCTCACTCCGAGAGTTGGCGTCCACCTTCGCCGGTACATCCAAATCCTTGGCACGATACGCTCTGTCATCATAAACCCCCTTATATCCTTCCTCAAAACATCCACCATACCTACCTATCAAGGCGTTTCCATAGCCTTTCCGAGATACATTGCCATGCAACATCCACCTTCTCATGACTTGATCTTCGTGTCATACATGCTTTTGCTTGATCGATGAGCCGCATGCTAGTTGGGCCTTGCCCTAATCATTGCTACATGACGCGCTAGTATCATTGCATATCCTGCTACACTAGCAGAGGCAGACATTTTCATACTTCATGATAGTTTCATTTTCTTTATGTTGAGTACTTTGATAAAGTGTAAAAGATCTTCTATACTTCTTGTAATATATAGAGTGTTGCCCCTAAAGTGAGGAAAAGATCCCAAAGATGAAAAAATCAAAAGATCCCAAAGAGGACAAATCAGATAAATAGAAAGAGCCATTGAGGCCACCAAAGAAAATGCAAAAAAATAGAAAAAAGAGAAAAATAAATAAAAAGAGAGAAGGGGGCACACTACTATATCTTTTGAGAGATCCACACTCGTACTCCATCTTATATCTTGTACTCCATAGAGATTATCACTGATGCATATAGCTATGTGGGGACCTTCACACTATAGAACTTGGCTTGTATATTCCAATGATGAGCCTCCTCAAATGAGCTCTAGGTATTCTTGAGCAAGCAAGTTGGATGCACCCCCATTAGTTCCATTGGAGAGCTTACCTTAGCTCATATGTGCATCTGTTGCATGGCAATCCCTACTCACATCATATCTATCATTCGGCTTTCTCTCGCCTATGATTTTCCTCATTGATGTGAGCCTTTCACACCTTTTTTGTCTTCCTCCTCCATCATTTTTCTCTCTTTTCCATCCTAAGTGTCAACTTTCTTGCTTACGCTCATCCATTGCAGGAGTGCTCAAAATATAGAAAAGAAGTGGATCATTTTGACTTGTACCTGGCTAGTGGTCTGGGGATGAGTCAAGATAAGATTCCAAAGAATACTTTTTTCTCGTATATCCCTATCCCCTTTCTTGCATGCAAACACCATTTGGAGACATTCGAGTCACGGACAGTGAGAGCTCTTGCACCTTTATGTTCTTTCGTTGCTTGTTTCAATGATAATATAGACTCTTGCATGTTATGACTTGAATTGAATTACATGCCTTAATTGCTCTACTTAAAAGTTCTTATATGGTTGGTAGCATGTCACCATAGAAATTATGCTTCTTATCATTTACCTACTCGAGGACGAGCAGGAATTAAGCTTGGGGATTTTGATACGTCCAAAACGTATCTATAATTTCTGCTTGCTCCATGCTTCTTTTGTGTGATATTGCTATGATATTGATGCACTTCCATACACTTTTGATCATATTTGGACTAACCTATTAACTCAGTTCACCCCAGTGCCAGTTCCTATTTTCTGTTGTTTTTGTATTTCAGGTTTTCCCATTATTTAAAGTGCCAGAAAAATTACGGGAAAAATATAGGAAAAATCAGCGTATGGGAACCTTCCAGAAGAGCCCTAGTGGGGCCAGAGGGGATCCAGGGGTGGCCCAGGCGGCCACCTGGCGCGGCCACCCCCTAGGACGCGCCAAGGGGGCGCTTGGGGCCCCTGGTCCACCTCTGGCTTCCCCCCTTCGCCTATTTATTCCCCGTGACGAGAAACGCTCGGGGACAAAACCCTTTTTTGCGATCTCTCCTCTGTTCCGCCGCCGCCACGCTTCCAAGATTGGGAGCACCAGGAGACCTCTTCCCGGCACCCTGCCGGAGGGAGGAACCACCTCCGGGAGCTTCTCCACCACCATGGATGCTTCCCGGATGAACTGTGAGTAGTCCACCTTGGACCATGTATCTATGATCAGTAGCTATGTGATGTTCTCCTCCCCTGTTTGTTCTTCATGGTTTAGACCTCGTGAGCTGCCCTACATGATCGAGGCACATATGTAATCTTTCTGCTGTTGCTATGCTGAGTTTGCTGGGATCCGATGGATTATGAGACTATGTTCAGATTGTGATTGAGTAATATATTTGATTCTCCTCTTTTATATTTATGTTCTTGAGTAATTCTTGCATGTTCTCCATTGCTGTTTATTGCTTTGGCCAAGTAGTAGGTAGTGACTCCAAGAGGGAGCGTTATGCATGATTGTGGGTTCATGCCCCCTGATGACTAGCTTGAGTGACAGAAACATGAGTCTAGGGGATGTGCTGTTGCCACAAGGGAGAAAACAACGGTGCTTGTAGTTGCGGGTGCAAGGATTGTTTACTTTACGCAAAGTTCTTTAATGCAGCTGTCTGTTGCTTTGAGTTTACACTTTGGGTGGGATTCGCATCTTAATACCAGCGAGATGTTCTGGATAGATATCTCAAGGTGGATGATTATTAGGTAGATGCAGATGGATTTCGGTCTACTTGTCTTGGCGTACCGCCCATGCTTTTGAGCCTCTTCCTTTCTTTATAGCATAGTTAGCATTGGTTTGCGCACATAATCCTGTCAATTGCCTAGCTGTAATTTGTTTACCTCGCATGACTATTTTATCGTCTTTTGGGAGAGAGACATCACTAGTGAACATCATGGGATCCTGGTCCATATTTCCAATACTGTTTACACCCACTATTTATTTTCTGCTGTGTTTACTTTTCCGTTGCTATCACTATCATTATTATCCCGTGCGTTTGATCCTTTGTAAACAACAAGGCCAGAGAGATTGACAACCTCTCTGAACTCGTTGGGAGCAAAGTTATCTGTTGTGTGTGCAGGTCCACGCCAATCGCCTAATGCAGGCGTCGTTGTCACCTTCCTGTCGTTGTTGGAGTCCTACTAGAGACAAACCTTGGTATCTTCACCGAGGGAAATTTGTTGTTGTCTAAATCTCAACCTTCCACTTTGGGTAACAAACAAGGCGAGAGAAGCCATCAGGCCCCACTCCCGGTGCCCCCCTTTGGCCTATATTTTCCTCATGACCTAAAAATCCCAGAACATGGAGAGTTTCCGGAGTTCCTCCGCCACTCCGTGGAGAAAACCTACAGAGAATAAAGACCTTTCCGACGGGAAGATTCCGCCTGGGAAACTCCTCCCGTAGAGGGAGATCGCCCTGATCATCATCACCATCGTCAAGGGCATCATTGGGATCATCATCACCATCATCCCCATCACCAACACCATCGCCATCTTCATCCCATCTCATCTCACCATTGCAATCAAAGTTGTAACTTGCACTGTCCATCCGCTCTACTCTACCGATGTTGATTACTCTTTTGTGGTGAATGCTATTGAGTTTTATCTGAGAAGTATTGTTATGACCAGATTGGTTATCATATATTTATCACCTCTGATCATGATCTCTTTTATGTCTTGTGACTATTTCCTTTAGTTCTTGAGGACATGGGAGAAATCTTGTTGTTAGTACTCATATGATGTTGAAGTAATATGTGTTGTTTGATATTTAAGTTGTGGTGCTATTCTTCTAGTGGTATTGTGTGAACGTCGACTACATAACACTTCACCTTTTTAAGGACCTAGGGGAATACATTGTGTATAAAGAATGCTTATGGTGGGTTGCCGGAGTGACAGAATCCTGAACCCCAATTCGCACACTTTTGCACGAGGGAGTGTTGGATCCTAAAGTTTATTGCTATGGTTAGGCTTTTCCTTAATTTCTCTCTTGTATTTGCGGATGCTTGCAAGAGGTTTAATCATAAGAGTGTACTTATCTTCGTCTAGAAAGTGCACTAGTATATGTTCACCCGCACAACACTTATCAACACAAAATATAGTTCTAGACGAAATATTTGGAAAGCACATGACTATCTCTCCCGTGTGTCCTCAACAACGTTTTAGCGTTGATAAAGTTTTATCCTTCAGCTTATCCTTTGCACAAAAGGATTGGGCCCTTGCTGCACCTTAGCAAAATTTACTTTATTTTCTTTTATCTCTTTGTTGCTTATACCAGAAAACCCATAAAAAGTTACCTTTCCGTACTTGAAGTTATTCCTTTTCTCAAGATCACTTGTTAGTACCTTCTGCTCCTCGTTAGGTTCGACACTCTTACTTATCGAAAAGGCTACGATAGATACCCTCCACTTGTGGGTCATCACTCTCCTATTGGAATCGTGAGTGATGTTAAAGTCCTATGAGGAAAGGTAAAATATCCTACCGACTTTCTAGTACTTGGTTTAGTGCAAGATAGTTTTTGTCCTATTATATTTGGTAGACCTTTTCTCAAGACTTGTGGAGCTATTGTAGATTGCAGGAAAGGAAAAGTATCTGTTGAATTAAATGGTGAGCCATATGAATTTATTTTTTCCTAAATTTTCCAAGCAAACTCGTGGTACTGATTTGCCTAGTAATGATAAGAGTATTGAAAAAATTGCCTCTATTGCTATTTGTCGATGTCGGAAACACCGGGGGGACCGCGGAGGTCCCATTTGATGGGGATCGTCGCGGGTAGTGCATAGAACAACATAATGGTCACTCGCCAGGTGCCGCTGAACACACGATGTACACAGGTTCGGGCGACCCGGAGACTAAAAGCCGTACTCCTGCTTGTCCGGTCTTTTCTTGTGGGGAGATGCAGTACAAGGTGATCCTCTGGAAAGGACGTCATTGACGAGGGGGTGACCCCATGACTTCTATGGATGGGCCTACCCGGTGTACCCGAAGACAGAAGGCCCACAAAGATGCCGCCTGGGCTCAGCCTTGGCCCAGTAGTGGCACCGACGTAGGAGTCCGAGACTCGTAAGGAAGGTGCAAACCTGCCGTGCGGTGCAAGCTTAGGGTTAGGAAACCTCATCTGTAATCCAAGACGGGTTCCCCGAGACCTAGCCTAGTATATAAGGGCTGGGAGGGGAGACGTCGAGGGGGGACAAGACACAATCTATAACCCTAGCCTTGTGCGCACTAGCCTTGGCCTTCCCTGTAATCGCATCTCCAAGCAATAATATCGAGGAGGAACGTCTCCTCCTGTTAGCCGACGAGCTATCGTCCAACCTGTGCCTCTCATGACTAACCCAGGGTCCCTGACCATGGGATTTGCCGGGGTTGATCCCCGTCAATTGGCGCCGTCTGTGGGAACCGCACAGGTTGGGAACGCGATCTCGGCGGCATCACCAGCACCTTCAACACCCGCCAACGCGATGACTCCACCAGCACCCTTCGATCCGACGACCCAGGCGGAATTCGATCTGTTTGGGTCCCTCGGTTTCACGACTCATCTTTCGACTCTTCGACCAGTCTTCGCTGACCTACGCTCCGGCAGCAACCTGATCTTCGGAGCATATCAGATCTACATTAACCATTGGGGCGCCCTCCGCCTCACGGACGACGCTCGAGCACCTACGACAACGTCTACAGCAACAATCGACGCGGTCGCCACCCACGCGGCCACCCTTCGAGCCAGCCGCGACTGCCCACCCAACCCAAGACTTCACGTCACCCGCGACCGCTCGGGTGGACCCTCGGCCTGGAGGAGCAGCATCACACGCGTGAGCAAGAAGGTAGTAAGGGCACGATCGCACGTGTTCATGGCAGAAGTCGACGCACCAGCAGCAAACGGCAAGGGCCAAGACGATGACTCGAATACTCGCCATGATAGCCAAACCAACGACAACACAAAAGAGTCCGGAACCACCAGTAAGACCGTCGTGAAGCTGGGAGCAGTGGGAAGCATACCAATGAAAGTACCACAGGGACAAGAACAGAGCAACAACAAGAGCAACGAGCCATCAAGCAAAAAGCCCCGGGTACGGTGGTAGATGACCCACCAAGAGAGCGAATATTCCTATCCAACGAGTCAATGGCCAGAGTAAGGGACGCAGTCGAACACGGAAACCTACTACCTGCAAACGCAACAAGGGACGAGCTCAGGGCATACAACAAAATGGCAAGCGAGCTAACCAGCAAACGAGACAAAAGCGCCTAGAGATGGAGAAGCAAGAAAGGGCGGCTGCCGAGCAGAAAAACAATCGCAAGCCACCTCCCAGAGGCGACTCTCCCGATCACGGCTCCTGTAAGGCCCGATATGCGGTACTGTTCCAGATCTAGATGTTTCCATCCAGATCCGGGGACGAAGCACATATCGGTCCCACCGCGACATATGACGAAGTCATATGCCCCGGATTTCCAACATGATATCACAACATTACAGATACAGGATACAACATCTCATACAATCGGCATACAACTTCCTTAATACATTACATCAGCGGAAGATACATGTCTGAGTACAGACTACAATCAAATGCCTAATGGCAAAGAGAAAAGCATCGATCCCTTAACAAAACGGGTCCAGGCCCTCCGCCAGGATCCACCTAACTAGTCGTCGTCGAGTCTCCACGTGAAACGTCGATCACCATACCTGTTGTCGATCAAGAACCCTGAAAAGAGTTTGGGGGTAGTATCATGAGTACAGAAGTACTCAGCATCCAACTGTAGTGGTCAACTGACCGAGCAAGGATTTCATCACTCGTCATTCTAGGACAACTAGTAGTTCACGGTAAGGAAGGGGTAAGTGGTGAGGTTGCTGCCGCACTAGCATTTATGAAGTGGCTAACGATCTAGAGAGTAAGATAAGAAGCCAAGCATTCGATGAGGAATCGCCTCCAACAAGTCTGCTATCCACCTACAACGCAAACATAACACCTATCCTATCCTTGTCCTCATCTTCGCATCCCGGCGAAGAAGAAGCAGTCAAGGCACACACACGTTGATCAAGTTATATTAAGATTATCTCAGTTGTTGTTGTCTATGAACAAGGAGTAGGTCTCAAGTCGTCCATAACCGTGGACACGGCTTCTCAAAAAGATTTAACCCTGCAGGGGTGTACCAAATGCCCATTACAAGGCTCCGCACGCACGATCATCTCTCTCAGTTGCTACCCATCACAGGTAACCATTTTATGATTGAGTTCCAAGAGATCTGAAACGACAGGTCCCTCTAGCTAACAACAAACAAATCCGGGTGGCCCCCGGAGAGTCGACACCCAATCCAAGAGCTGGCCACGCTCTCGGATCGGACTCTTCCGTCTCAACAGGGTTTGGGTTACCGAGACGCCTCACTTGAGACCTCGGGCCCTCGCCGGTCAAAGGTGGACCAACAGGGAAACAATGTCCTCACTGGTGCGGGTTGGTTTAAAAACTACTGGCAGCTGACCAGCACACACACGGTTTCAAATGGTAAATCAGCTTGGGCCACCACTAGAAATGCTTGAATCTAGGTAGGTAAGAAAAGGGGACCCCATAAAATCCCACACGCGGTTAGGCACGCTCAGTCTTAAAACCAATACCCGGAACTCGGATCCTAGGTGACTCGGATGGAACAAACCGTCGGGGCGGGATAGCCTAGACCTTCCATCCTTCGTCGAATATAGTCCACATTATAATAATTATATCATCAACAACAATATAATAATGTGATATCCCAAACCCAGGAGTAACAGGGTAACATCGTAGCATCCTAAGCATGCATACTAAGCAGGGGCTGAGCAACGAGCAATAGTAACATAGTAGTACAAGGTTTGCTGGGAGGGGACATGGCTGTATCGGTTTAAAAGAGGTTGTAAACATGTGGTAGGATCAAACATCGAACCTAACCTAGACTAGCATGCAAACCGCTGGTTGAAATAGAATGGATCATAAGTAATGCATAGTCCTTGCCTGTTGATAAGTCGGGTTCCGAAGGTGTAGTCGATCGCAAGCTCGCATCGTCTCCGAGGTACCCGCGGGAGCACAGAAGATGATAAACACTGGAAATCAATCAAAAATCAAGCATCTATTACTACGGGGCAACACAAGATCAAGAATACATCACACGACACGGCAACGCGATACGGATCTATCGTCGAGAACGGTTTCTAATAGTTTAAGTCGGGTATCGGTCACACACGACGAATACCGCACGTTTACGGTGGTTCAATTTGTTTAGCTACAGGTGATCAATCAACGGTTGTTAACATGGCAAATCAAGCTAGAATGGCATAGCACACAAACATGGAAAAAGGTGAAGCACAAAGTAAATTATCTATGCTAGTCAATTTAAGTGAGGCACAACCTAAACATGGCATAACATTAAGTGCCGCACGATGATTAAAATATTTGGTACTGTTCTGCCCTAAACCATATTTTTGGTTGGTTAACAACAGAAAACAATAGAATAAACACAAAGTACACGAAAAACTAATCAAGTTACATATAAAGAACACCCCAAACGGAGTTACGGTTAAAAAGATACAAGCAAAACAAGTTATGCACACATGCTGTATAAAAAGGGGTAAATCTATATGAAAAAGTGCAGCAACATGACATAGAAATACATGGGATGAAAGTAGACATTATGCTTAACAATATGCAATTGGAATCACTCAATTCCGATAAACGGTCGCGACACACTCGTCGACCGAAGTTGCAACAAAATAACAGTTTCAGCAACAGCAACACAATAACATCAGGATCACCACTTTGGAGAAAGACTTAATATAGCTAGAGCACCCAAATATGACAAGTTAAAGCATGGAAATTAATTGCACATGATGTTTAACACATAGGAGAAAGAATCAATGCAATAGGCCTCATGGATTTGTTACAATCATCATGCAAAGTTGCAACAAAATAATAACAGCAGCACTTAACAACAATTTGTAGCAGTTTAACGGCCTGATGCCCACTTCAACACACAATTACATAATCAAGACGACCTCAAATGCAAAAACTTTCTACATACGAATGCTAGAGCACGCAAAACTGAGCAACTTTCGTTTTGGGGGCACGTTCATCGGAGCTACGGTTTGATCTCTATTAACGCTGCAAAACAGCTAACAGCAGCAAAAACAAAAGGACTTAACAAATTTTTGAGGGGGCTAAAAAAACAAGGATCTGCTGGGCCACGGCCCATCTGGCTTGCTGGGCTACTCGGGCTGAGAGGGGCGTTGGGCCTGCTGGGCTCTGGCCTTCGGGCCACGAGGAGGTGGGCCACTGGAGCCACTCCAGCCCACGTAACCACGCTGCACGCGACCGGCCGCATGGGACTCGTCCGTCCCGATGAGCAGGACGGCGGCGGCTGCCACCGATGACCGGCGGCGCGGCGAGGGATGCCGGCAGGGGAGCGGCAGGCGGCGAGGCGTTGGAGGGCGGCCGGATCCGGCCCGGCGGCGAGGACGCGGAGGGGAGGACCAGCGCGGCTGCTCGACGCCCATGGTGGCTCGAGCTTGGACCTCCTGTCCATGGCGCGGCGACGCTGTCCTGAAAGGGGAGGAGGAAGAGGGGAGACCGCGGTCCCGGCGACCGGCTGCGGCCGGGGTGGCTCGCCGGCGTGCGCGCGGCTCGGCCGAGGTGGAGGCGGCGGCTGCCTCCATGGCTGCGCGGTGTGAGGAGAGAGGAGGAGTTGGGGTGACGTGGCAGCATCTGGGCCGTTGGATCCGCAGATCCGACGGTCCAGATCGAGAGGGGCTAGGGTTTGCTAAAATTTGGGGCTAAATTGTGCGAAAATGGGGTAAAATATCTCAGATCTGGGGGCTGGTGGCTGCCTAGGTGCTTAGGGAAAACCCTAAGTGGTGGGGTGGTCTACTTATAGCCCAGGTGGCTGGCAGTTTGCAAAAACATCCCCGGTTTCTCTCTCGCGCGCGCGGTGCTCACGTTTCTGACCGCCGGGGTTCCGCAGTACCTCCGATTCGGGTAAAACTTCGAACTACGCGATCAGTGCGTCGAGCCATGGGCGTTCACCTCGCGCTGGAACCCTTCCGAGAATACTTTCTGGCGCGCTATAAAAATAACCCGTTTAACTATTAAACGGGGTTTTTCATTCCGTTGGCTGCGGCTGGTCTCGTGCGGTTTTCGCGACGGTGATCGGGCGAAACCCGGTGTCGCAAAGGTCGAGTGTCAGGGTGGCAAGGGTCGGTCTCCGTCCTATACGAGATAAGAGGGGGGAAAATAATCGCCGATCGATAAATCAGGGATGCAAACAGCGCAAACAAATCAGACAATCAAACAATTCACACCGAAAACAAAATTTTTAATTTTTGCAAAAACTGGGCTGTTACAATACAACACCACCAACAAGGGATGTCGTCCCGAGATCTAGGGAGATCCGGGGGAGAGAAAAGAGTCGACGATCTTCAACACCACCAACAAGGGACTCTGCTCCATGTCGACGTCGAACTTCTATCGAGATAAATTTCCGCAGAGAGACGACATCGTCGGAATAATGAAAACGTCAGTGACAAGAGGAAGACCGATCGCGGAAACCAGATCAAGGGATAGTGATTTTCGACGCAAGTCGTGAAAACACCGACAAAAGGATGGATGGCAATGGATGACCCAGATGATAACCGAAATCGGAGAAGCTAAAGGTACTACCGGAATTCCCACCTGAGCTCGGAATCGAGACAATACGCTGCAAGCAAGGCATTGTAACGGTTCCGATACTCCACACACTCGAGATCCTAGAGTTTGAAGGGGGTAAGATAAGGATTAAAACACTTACGACACTTGTCCTGACCAGAGCAAGGGTAAGGAGTAAAAAGATTCCTACTCTCCGATAACTAACTTAGTAACTACAAAATAGTTTTTGTCTAGACTCGACTTCGGCCAGAGAAGGGATCCTACGGTCTGTAAGGCTCTGATACCAAGTTGTAAGGCCCGATATGCGGTACTGTTACAGATCTAGATGTTTCCATCCAGATCCGGGGACGAAGCACATATCGGTCCCACCGCGACATATGACGAAGTCATATGCCCCGGATTTCCAACATGATATCACAACATTACTGATACAGGATACAACATCTCATACAATCGGCATACAACTTCCTTAATACATAACATCAGCGGAAGATACATGTCTGAGTACATACTACAATAAAATGCCTAATGGAAAAGAGAAAAGCATCGATCCCATAACCACACGGGTCCAGGCCCTCCGCCGGGATCCGCCTAACTAGTCGTCGTCGAGTCTCCATGTGAAACGTCGATCACCATATCTGTTGTCGATCAAGAACCCTGAAAAGAGTTTGGGGTAGTATCATGAGTACAGAAGTACTCAGCATCCAACTGTAGTGGTCAACTGATCCAGCAAGGACTTCATCACTCGTCATTCTAGGACAACTAGTAGTTTACGGTAAGGAAGGGGTAAGTGGTGAGGTTGCTGCCGCACTAGCATTTATGAAGTGGCTAACGATCTAGAGAGTAAGATAAGAAGCCAAGCGTTCGATGAGGAATCGCCTCCAACAAGTCTGCTATCCACCTACAACCCAAACATAACACCTATCCTATCCTTGTCCTCATCTTCGCATCCCTATGAAGAAGAAGAAGTCAAGGCACACACACGTTGATCAAGTTATATTAAGATTATCTCAGTTGTTGTTGTCTATGAACAAGGAGTAGGTCTCAAGTCGTCCATAACCGTGGACACGGTTTCTCGAAAAGATTTAACCCTGCAGGGTTGTACCAACTGCCCATTACGAGGCTCCGCACGCACGCCCATCTCTCTCAGTTGCTACCCATCACAGGCAACCATTTTATGATTTAGTTCCAAGAGATCCGAAACGACAGGTCCCTCTAGCTAACAACAAACAAATCCAGGTGGCCCCCGGGGAGTGGACACCCAATCCATAAGCTGGCCACGCTCTCGAATCGGACTCTTCCGTCTCAACAGGGTTTGGGTTACCGAGACGCCTCACGTGAGACCTCGGGCCCTCGCCGGTCAAAGGTGGACCAACAGCGAAACAAAGTCCTCACTGGTCCGGGTTGGTTTAAAAGCTACTGGCAGCTGGAGCAGCACACACACGGTTTCAAATGGTAAATCAGCTTGGGCCACCACTAGAAATGCTTGAAGCTAGGTTGGTAAGAAAAGGGGACCCCATAAAATCCCACACGCGGTTAGGCACGCTCAGTCTTAAAACCAATACCCGGAACTCGGATCCTAGGTGACTCGAATGGAACAAAGCGTCGGGGCGGGATAGCCTAGACCTTCCATCCTTCGTCGAATATAGTCCACATTATAATAATCATATCATCAACAACAATATAATAATGTGATATCCCAAACCCAGGAGTAACAGGGTAACGTCGTAGCATCCTAAGCATGCATACTAAGCAGGGGCTGAGCAACGAGCAATAGTAACATAGCAGTACAAGGTTTGCTGGGAGGGGACATGGCTATATCGGTTTAAAAGATGCTTTAAACATGTGGTAGGATCAAACATCGAACCTAACCTAGACTAGCATGCAAAATTCTGGTTGAAATAGAATGGATCATAAGTAATGCATAGTCCTTGCCTGTTGATAAGTCGGGTTCCGAAGGTGTAGTTGATCGCAAGCTCGCATCGTCTCCGAGGTACCCGCGGGAGCACACAAGACGATAAACACTGGAAAGCAATCAACGAGAAAGCATCTATTACTACGGGGCAACACAAGATCAAGAAGACATCACACGAGACGGCAACGCGATACAGATCTATCGCCGAGAACGGTTTCTAACAGTTTAAGTGGGGTATCGGTCACACACGACGAATACCGCACGTTTACGGTGGTTCAAGTTCTTTAGCTACAGGTGATCAATCAACGGTTGTTAACATGGAAACTCAAGCAAGCATGGCATAGCACACAAATATGGCAAAAAGGTGAAGCACAAAGTAAACTATCTATGCTAGTCAATTTAAGTGAGGCACAACCTAAACATGGCATAACACTAAGTGCCGCACGATGATTAAAACATTTGGTACTGTTCTTCCCTAAACCATATCTTAGGTTGGTTAACAACAGAAACAATAGCATAAACACAAAGTACACGAAAAACTAATCAAGTTACATATAAAAAACACCCCAAACGGAGTTACGGTTATAAAGATACAAGCAAAACAAGTTATGCACACATGCTGTATAAACAGGGGTAAATCTATATGAAAAATTGCAGCAACATGACATAGCAATACATGGGATGAAAGTAGACATGATGCTTAACAATATGCAATTGGAATCACTCAATTCCTATAAACGGTCGCGACACACTCGTTGACCGAAGTTGCAACAAAATAACAGTTTCAGCAACAGCAGCACAATAACATCAGGATCACCACTTTGGAGCAAGATTTAATATAGCTAGAGCACCCAAATATGACAAGTTAAAGCATGGAAATGAAGTACACATGATTTTTAACACATAGGAGAAAGAATCAATGCAATAGGCCTCATGCATTTGTTACAATCATCATGCAAAGTTGCACCAAAATAATAACAGCAACACTTAACAACAATTTGTAGCAGTTTAACGGCCTGATGCCCACTTCAACACACAATTACCCAATCAAGACCACCTCAAATGAAAAAACTTTCTACATACGAATGCTAGAGCACGCAAAACTGAGCAACTTTCGTTTTGGGGGCACGTTCATCGGAGCTACGGTTTGATCTCTATTAACGCCGCAAAACAGCTAACAACAGCAAAAAAAAGGACTTAGCAGATTTTTGAGGGGGCTAAAAAAACAAGGAACTGCTGGGCCACGGCCCATCTGGCTTGCTGGGCTACTCGGGCTGAGAGGGGCGCTGGGCCTTGGCTCGGCTGCTGGGCTCTGGCCTTCGGGCCGCGAGGAGGTGGGCCGCTGGAGCCACTCCATCCCACGTAGTCACGCTGCACGCGACCGGCCGCACGGGACTCGTCCGTCCCGACGAGCAGGACGGCGGCGGCTGCCACCGATGACCGGCGGCGCGGCGAGGGATGCCGGCAGGGGAGCGGCAGGCGGCGAGGCGTTGGAGGGCGGCCGGATCCGGCCCGGCGGCGAGGACGCGGAGGGGAGGACCAGCGCTGCTGCTCGACGCCCATGGCGGCTCGAGCTTGGACCTCCTGTCGATGGCGCGGCGACGCTGTCCTGCAAGGGGAGGAGGGGAAGGAGAACTACAGAGGGAGGAGGAAGAGGGGAGACCGCGGGCCCGGCGACCGGCTGCGGCCGGGGTGGCTCAAAGACGTGCGCGCGGCTCGACCGAGGTGGAGGCGGCGGCTGCCTCCATGGTTGCGCGGTGTGAGGGGAGAGGAGGAGTTGGGGTGATGTGGCAGCATCCGGGCCGTTGGATCCGCAGATCCGACGGTCCAGATCGAGAGGGGCTAGGGTTTGCTAAAATTTGGGGCTAAATTGTGCGAAAATGGGGTAAAATATCTCAGATCTGGGGGCTGGTGGCTGCCTAGGTGCTTAGGGAAAACCCTAAGTGGTGGGGTGGTCTACTTATAGCCCAGGTGGCTGGCAGTTTGCAAAAACATCCCCGGTTTCTCTCTCGCGCGCGCGGTGCTCACGTTTCTGACCGCCGGGGGTCTGCAGTACCTCCGATTCGGGTAAAACTTCGAACTGCGCGATCAGTGCGTCGAGCCAGCGGCGTTCACCTCGCGCTGGAACCGTTCCGAGAACACTTTCTGGCGCGCTATAAAAATAACCCGTTTAACTATTAAACGGGGTTTTTCGTTCCGTTGGCTGCGCCTGGTCTCGTGCGGTTTTCGCGACGGTGGTCCGGAGAAACCCGGTATCGCAAAGTTCGAGTGTCAGGGTGGCAAGGATCTGTCTCCGTCCGATACGAGATAAGAGGGGGGAAAATAATCGCCGATCGATAAATCGGGGATGCAAACGAATCATACAATCAAACAATTCACACCGAAAACAAATTTTTTAATTTTTGCAAAAACTGGGCTGTTACAGCTCCCCTCTCCGCACTAAATCAAAACTCAGCAACCTGTGACGAAGAGACAGGGAGAAAGTGGTTCGGAAGCTCGACGACGACTTCAAGCTAGAGGAGGAGGACGATGAAGAGGAACCCCTCACACCAGCAGAAGCCCTTATAAGTGCCCGAGACTACCTATCTCGCGCCCAGAAAAGTAGGAAGAACAGACCAGACCACAACACATCAATAGCCTTGAAGATAGTGAAAGACGCCATCGCCGCCTCAGCACCCAAAAAATCAAGTGCAAGGTGACCGACCCGCGAGAGGATACCAGACATGGACCCCAGCTCACCCGACGACGACGACAGCAGCGATGACTGGCGCAAATGCTCCGGCAAAAACAAGAAGCACGACAGCGACGGCAACGACAATAGGCGCCGCAGCAGTCGACGAGACGCGCGCAACGACATCACGCAGAACAAAGTCAACCACAGCAGACGAAGACGCGCAGCACGCGAAGAGTACTCGGACAAAGAAGCTTCCGTCGAAGAAATTGAGCCATGCGGAGCATTATGCTTCACGCGTTCTATACGCGAGACGCAAATGCCGAGTGGGTTCAAATTGAACTCCACAACGCTAAAATACAATGGACTCGAGGAGCCGGAGGCATGGCTCGACGACTACTTAACAGCAGTTAAGTTTCAGCGAGGGACCAACGTCACGGCAATGCAGTACGTGCAGCTCATGCTCGAGAGCTCGGCATGACACTGGCTGAAGAATCTCTCGCGAGGATCCATCAGCTCATGGAGGCAGTTCCGTGGAGCCTTCATAGAAAACTTTAAATCTACATAAAAGCGACCAGCATCGCTCGAGGAGCTGCGGGCATGCAAGCAAGGAACCAGGGAAACCTTGCGAGCCTACATCCAGCGGTGAACCATACTCAAGAATTCAGCAGAAGACATATCAGACGAAAGCGCAATCGACGTGTTTAGGCGAGGCCTTCAGCGCATTGAATTCAAGGAACAGCTCGGGCAGATGAAAGTCCAAAAACTCGCACGACTGCTAGAGAAAGACAACAGCTGGGCGGACGGCGAGGATTCCATTCGCAACGAAACAGAAATCCACATCGTACGCTCAGAACACGACTAAGACTACCACAATGAAGAAAGAAGACTCGACCGACGAAGGAAGCGATCCAGGCGCAGTTTCTACGACGACAGAGGAGCCGACATGGTTGCCGCCGGCTTCCCATATGACAGAGATGGCAGGCATCGCGACGACAGCAGAATACAGCGAAGAGATAACCCTGAAGACGCGCCCCAAGCTCAGAAACGAGACTGGAGGACGAGGCAACCGCGCGACAACACTAGAATATACCAATCGGCCAAAGAACAACTCGACGGACCGTGCTCGATACACGGATTCAGAAACGAACGAGGGGAGCTTAGATCAGGGCACACCCTCAGGAATTACAGAAGCTTCAACGAGTTTGCTGAAGAAAAAAGTCGATCTGCGACAACAGCGGCCCAGCCACTCACGAGCATAGCAGTCGGGCCTATCGCCCACAACGCACCACCAGCCCCTCCTCTGCCAACAAGCCAAGTGGCTGAAATCCAGGAACGACGCAGGACACCAGAAGAAGAGGAGCAGTATCCAGAAGCCCACGGCAGGATCTACATGATACAAGAAGGCAGGCCTTCAAATAGGCAGCAGAAGCAGGTCACAAGACAAGTTTTTCTCGCAGCCTCCTCGCACCCCGCTGTCCCGGAGTACTTGCGCGGGTCCGAGACAGAAATTACTTTCTCTCGGGAGGACCACCCACCAGCCATTCCTCGACTAGGACACGCCGCACTAGTGCTCGAGGGCATAATTGGAAACTACGACATGTCACGAGTGTTCATGGACGGCGGCAGCGGGATCAACATCATCTTCACCAGGACACTCGAAGAAATGCTCATCCAGAGCTCCACGCTCAAATCCTCAGGCACAACCTTCCATGGGATTGTGCCAGGAAAAGCAGTCTAACCTCTGGGAAAAATAAGCCTGGAGGTGGTTTTTGGCAATGCGACCAACTTTCGCAAGGAGATCCTGGACTTTGAAGTAGTCGACTGGAAGTCGCAGTACCACGCAATCCTCGGGAGACCAGTCTTCTGCCGCTTCATGCCAGTACCACACTATGCCTACCTTAAGCTAAAAATGCCAGGCCCACATGGGGTCATCACAGTCAGCGGCAGTTTCGTCAGGTCCGACCGCTGCGACAAGGAATTGCACAAGATATCAGAGGCCTTTGGAGCTCACCAAGCTAGCAGAACCACGGGACTCACAGAAAAAGCGCTCCCGTAGAAGAAGACACCACCCGAAGGACCCGAGCACTCGGGGAAGAAGCTACCAAGCCTTTAAGACTACCACGCCGTCGTTTTAAATAAAGGGGACTTCCTCCATCAGAACCCCCCCTCCTTACTAAATGTAAGAAACAACAGGAAGAATATTGAAAAATATTTTCCCCAAAAATTTATTCATTAGCACTCGGGGGCTCGCCGCAGCAGCCACCCCCCGAGGCGTTCGTCGCAATCGCGACATAAATTGACACTCGGGGGCTCGCCCCAGCAGTCACCCCCAACGCGTCCTTCGCAATCGCGACATAAACAAAACTGGCACTTGGGGGCTTGCCGCAGCAGCCACCCCGAGGCGTCCTTCGCAATTGCGACATAAACAAAATTGGCACTCGGGGGCTCGCCGCAGCAGCCACCCCCCGAGGCGTTCTTCGCAATCGTGACATAAATGGACACTCGGGGGCTCGCCGCAGCAGCCACCCCCCGACGCGTCCTTCGCAACCGCGACATAAACAAAACTGGCACTCAGGGGCTCGCCGCAGCAGCCACCCCCCGAGACGTTCTGCGCAATCGCGACACAAACGCAATTAGCACTCGGGGGCTCGCCGCAGCAGCAAAACCCCTTACAGCAAAACCAAGACAACAAAGGAGTACAACACACCAAGAGGAAGCATATACAAAGCGAGGCAGCACCTAACCCCCAGGCTCCACCTTCGCCTTAATAAGTGAACCCAGATAACGGTCGTTCTCTTCGCAAACCCGCTTCACAACTTGGCGCGCAGGCTCATCGACCGCCGCGTAGTGCTCATCCATCGGGTGATCCCTACCACATGGAGGACCCTCCACCACTTGAGCAATATTAGATCCCGGCCAATGACTATGGAACAAGCCCAAGGCAGCCCGATCTCCAGCATGAACCTGGTGATCCATCACGCGACGCAGCTCTCCAGCATGGCACCACCTGCAGCGGATAAAACTCAGACTGGATCCCGCCCAACACCCGTTGACAGTACCGCAGAGCAGCCGACACCCGCTCAACTCGAAGATGAAGCACAGCAAATGCTCCAGCACGAGCCCCATATGCCCAGAAAGGATTGTTCGCCTGCACATCAAGGTCATCCAGCCGCGACAGTTCCGATTGAACGGCCTTCTCTTCATCCCGGGACCGCCCCGCCAGCACTTCGAAAAACAGGATCAAAATCAAGACGAAGACAGAAAAGCCACTAAATGCAGTCGAGCAATCGAGCAGAAGCCAAACTCACCCTGCAGGAGGTCAGACAACTTCACCACCCACGAAACAAGGCTATCCAGCATGGCCTCAGCGCGCTCGTGTTTGGAACGATGGACTGCTGCAACCCCCTTGAGGCGAACAATTTCCTGCTCAGCGTTTCTCAGCCTCAAGCACACGGACTCGTATGCACCCTCGCGAGCGTCCTCCTTCAACGAACTCCAAGCCCGAAGAACGCCCGGGGTGGCCTACCGCAAAATGAACAAAAAGAAAGGAAAATCAAGCACAGCAGCAGGAATGGCCAAGCAGTTACTCCAATAAAAGTAGCACAGATTCACAACCACAAAGGAGGCATATTACAACCAAAAGTTTCATACGACACGACATGGCTACGCCTCCCCCTTGACCGTAGAGGAGGGATCCTGAGCATCCACAACTTTTTTCAGGCGACGAGCCAGAACAGTGGCTCGCTCACTATGCTCGTCGGTGTAATCAGGGATAGTCTCAACCAGAGAGTCGCCAATGGCAATTCCGTGCCCCATAAGAACAACAAGGGACGTGGAAAGACCACTCACCACGTTCTCGCCAATTAGCTCCTCCAATAGATCCCCCTCATCGCCAAATGCAGCAACACGGGCGTCTAGACCATCTGGCAACTTCTTGTCCTCCGGCATGAGGTGCTCATGAACAAGACCCACAAGAGTGGAAGACCGGGCGCAGACACCCTTGGCAACATCAACAGTAGCCGACATGACATCCACGGCCCCACGGAGAACTCCAGACCCCGATGCAACCACTTCCGTCGCACTTGCGCCCGTAGAGGCTACACCAGGCAACCAAAATTACTACGAGAAGAAAAAGAGACAAAGCGCCCAGCAAAGGAACGACAACTTACACACAAGCGAGTCCGCCAAGACCCGAAGACGCTTGCACTCGACCGCCTCCGCCTGCACAAGCGCCTCCTCGGCCTGACGCAGGCGTACCAGCTCCTCATGCTGATCGTGCAGCTCTTTCTCCTTGGAAGCCAAAGCAGCCTCGAGGTTGGAAATCGTTCTTTCCGCCTTCTCGACCTGCTTCTCGGCAGTTTGGCGACGGTCTGAGAAACAAGACAACACTCAGAACAGAGGACCCAGCAGTTCAAGGACAACAGTACAGGAAAAAAATGCTTACCACTCATGGCAGATAAAGCATCTTGGGCAGAATCGTGGGCCTGTTGCCAATGCTCAGCTTCGACCAACAGACGCTCACAGTGTTGGAACACCGGATATTCGAAGAAATCAAATATTATGACAGAACTAAAGGAAGACTACAACCAACCGTAAGCGCTTGCTTGCAGCCTCGGGGGCTACTCCCATCGGGAGCACTGGTCGTGCTCCCAATGAAAAAATGGTACAAACAAAGACAGAGCCAAGGTAAGACTACAATCAACCGCAAGCACTTTCTTGCAGCCTCGGGGGCTGTTGTGCCCCCGATGACAAGAACTACACAGGCAAGAAGGAAACAAACTCACCAGCCCAGCTATACGGTCGAAAAAGCGGACTTTATCTTCAACGGCAAGATCAAGACGGCCCAAGTAAGGATGACCTGGAGTAGCAGGCTTGACATCAGAAGCAACAACACCAGACGCCACTGGCGGAGCAGCAGCAGGAATCACACCCGAAACCGAGACAACAGGAGTCACCGATGGTACGGGCGGACCAAAAGCAGCCGAAGAATCCTCAGTGTGCTTGGCAGCTACTCCAGAGTCAGTCGACTGCAGATCGACAGTAGCCGCACTGGTGGAGGAAGAGCCGGAGCAGTCGCAACGCTACAAGATAAACATCATCAGACAAAAGAACAGAGGAAAACAGCCCCGACGAAGTTGAGCAGATTCTTACCCGCCACGCGCATATCGAGTACGCACCAACCTCCCAAGCATGGAACTTTTGCGGGCAGCAACAGGAGGAGACGGCTCAGCGGACGACGCAGACGACGGAACAGCACCACTCGTCGCGTCAAGATCTTCGGCGCCCGAGGGTCGCGACCGCTTGACACGAAAAGGGTCCGAGTCCTCACTATCTCCGGTCTTCGGTAGCTCGGCCCCCGTGGACTCGTCAGCACCAGTGGCACCCGCGAGCACGCTGGCATCAACACTCGGAGCAGCACCATCAGCAGTGGAAGCATCTGGCTCTTTGCACATATCTGCATCCTCCGGCTGCGGAGGGTTGCACAACACGGGAACGTGGTCCTACAAAAGCAAATAGCATCATCAGCAAATAGTCAAGAAAACATCTAAATCAAACGAGAAATTAAAAGACGCGAACCTGCGGCAGCGCGTGATCAGAAGCATATGGAAGGACGAAACCTATCTCAGAAATGCTCGAGAACTTGGTCACATGCTGGATTCGGGTCAAGAGGCCATCGGGATTAAGCTCCTCGGAGGAGCATCTCATTGAGTCCTCGAGTCCCTCATACTGCCACATGGGACGGGCTTGATACTGCAATGGCTGGACGTGCCTCCCCATAAAAACAGAGATGAGCTACCCACCGGTCAAGTTGTCCTTCAATATAGCGATCCTCTCCAAGAATGGAGCCACTGCAGATGACTCTCTCGCAGACAAAGAATGGTACCACGAAGCCTGCTTGACCACTCGCGCTTCGGGATTAAAGGGAGCGAGACCAAATCACTGCCCAGCAACATGCTGATCCTTTAGATAAAACCAACTTTTCCGCCAAGCACTGACGGAGTCAAGCTTCTCAAAATCAAAGAACGAATTTTCATCCCTAATGGATATGCCCACCTGCCCCACAACATAGTCGGAGTTCGTCCTCTTTATTCAAAAGAGGCGCTTCCAGAGCCCCCAATGGGGATAGATCCCCAAGAAGGCCTCACAAAGGGTAATAAAGCAAGCAATGTGCAAAATCCCATTGGGAGTCAAATCATGCAGCTGAAGCCGATAGGAGTACAACAAACCACGAACAAAAGGGTGAATTGGAAGGGCAAACCCGCGAGGGAAGAACGCGTGAAAGCACACCCGCTCGTCTGCCATCGGAGCGGGAACCGGCTCATCCTCCGGAATCCGCACGGCATCTCCCACCACCAAGCCATTAGCCATAAGCGAGCCGAGATCCGCGACCCGAAAGGTCGAGCGCTCCCACTTTCCAGACATCTAGGCTGACTCCGAAGCAGAACGGGAGCATTTGGTCATAGATTTCGTAGCAAGCAGCAAGATGAGAAAGGTGAAGGCTCAAGAATAGGGGAAAGAACAGAAACGTGAGGAGGAAGGCAATGGCTGGGAAAAACCTAAAACTTACCCAGCTGCTTGGTATTTAACCAACAACCAGGCAAGAAGGGGCACCGTTCAATTCCAGCGTCCAGTAAACGTGGCGCGATCCTACGGCGGGCGAAAAGCATGGAAAACCCAATCGGCGCAATAACAACACCGCCCACTACGCGCGCAAAAAGAGGACCATGATTACACGACGCAAAAATTTCGGAGAGACAGAGCCAAGTCATTTCCTTTGACAGGCTACAGTGGCCATGACGAGGGGGTGACCCCACGACTCCTATAGATGGGCCTACCCGGTGTTTCTGAAGACAGAAAGCCCACAAGGATGCCGCCTGGGTCCAACCTTGGCCCATTAGAGCCACCGACATAGGAGTCTGCGACTCATAAGGAAGGTGCAAACCTGCCGTATGATACAAGATTATGGTTAGGAAACCTCATCTGTAAACCAGGATGGACACCCCGAGACCTAGCCTAGTATATAAGGGCTGGGAGGGGAGACGTCGAAATCAAGCAATATACAATCTGTAACCCTAGCATTGAGCGCACTATCCTTGGCTCCCCTGTAATCGCCATCTCCAATCAATAATATCGAGCAGCAACGTATCCTCCTGTTAGCCGACAAGCTATCGTCCAACCTGTGCCTCTCATGACTAACCCAGGGTCCCTGACCATGGGATTTGCCGGGGTACATCCCCGTCAATTGGTGCCGTCTGTGGGAACCACACAGGTTGGAATTACGAACTCGGCGGTTCCGTCTTCCGCAAGCTACAACTCATGAGAAAGAACCGGATGCAACCCACCGAGGAATTCAAGATCACGGCGAATATCTCTGCCGCCCTAGCGAGATCGCTCAGCCTACAGCCGTGCCAAGACCAATACTATGGCGGCAACCAAGCCCACCGCCAGCAAATGAGAACTCGACAACCCAAAAGAAGGGCGCGAGGGTACCACATGGAGATCCCGATCGACGAGCTGCAGCACGAAGCAGAGGACCTGCCAACCACTCGACAACCCACCGCCACCCAGGCACCCGCCGCACAACAGGACACCGACTCCAAGCTCGAGATCAGCGATCGCCCAGATAATCGCCAACGAGGAAGAAGCCGACGACCCAGAATACAGGCGCGAGGATTCTATGAAGAAACCCCACTCGACGATTCGAACTATACAGCCATGCGCCCGCCGACCACTCGACGACCCGCCTCCGCGCAGACAGCCGTTGCCCGCAAGGACAGCGATTGTGAGACTCAGACCGGCGAATACTACGACCCAGATCGAAGACCAGACGAATTCGCCAATCTCATAAGGAACCAAAATCTAAGAGAGGGGATCGAAATTGACCCGCGAGTTCACGAGCACCCAACGGATCACGCGCTGTTCTTCCGAATCTCAAGGAAGAAACGACACGCCGGATCCAGCAAACTCACGGTCAGGGAACAACTAGAAGGAACCTGCACGATCCACTACTTCGAAGACAACTGGGGACACATCAGATCAAGCCACACCCTGGGAGACTGCCGCCTGTTCAACGAACTCGCCGACAGCTTCAAGGAGGAAAACAGCGAGAAGCCAAGCGCGCCCGATGAACCGAGCAGTCGCCCACTCAAGGACAGGTGTACACGATCCAAGAAAGCAGGTTATCGCAAGCCCAACAGGACGCCTACACCCTGCAAGCCAGAGCAGCCGAGAACCTAAACACAGTCGAAGTCTACCAGCTGCACAACGCATAAACCAGCATCACGTTCTCCCAGAGCGATCACCCGCCTGCAGTCCCAAGGCCGGGGCACGCACCCCTGGTACTCGACGCTCAAATTGGAGGGTATGACATGGACATAATCTTCATGGACGGAGGCAGCAGCATCAACATAATCTTCGTCAGCACCCTACGCAAGATGCTGATCCCACAATCAGTATGGAAGAAATCAAGCACCGTGTTATACGGAGTAGTCCCAGGAGAAGCGGCTACTTCCCTCGGATTAATCGAGCTCGAAGTCGTTTTTGGCAGCAGGCGCAATTTCGCAAGACACACCCTCGAGTTCGAAGTACTCGATTGGCAGTCACAGTATCACGCCATATTGGGACGTCCAGCATTCGCACAATTCATGGCGGTTCCGCACTACGCCTACCTCAAACTCAAGATTCCAGGATCCGCGGGCGTCATTATAGTCAACGGGAGCTTCATCAAATCAGACAAATGTGATCGCGACTTCCACAAAGTCTCCGACACCTTCGGAGCCGAGCAAGAACTCAAAGAAATAGCCATGGTGACAGACAACAGCATCCTTCCGCTAGCAAGACGAAGCGAGACAAAAGAGTATGGACGGGACTTCAGGATCGACAGCGACACGATCACCCACCAGGTGCACCCGACGGACCCAGAAAAAACAGTCCGCGTGTATGGTGTATGCTCGCCTCCTGGAAGAGCAAGCGGCCGCCCGCCTTGCTTTCCTCCGCGAAGAATGGGAAATCTTCGCCTGGTGCCTCGCCGACATGCCAGGAGTATCGCGCGAGTTCGCGGAACACGCGCTGCGCATCAAGCCAAACACTAAACCAGTGAAGCAGGCGCTACGAAGATTCTCAGAACCATGGCGCAGAGCAATCGGAGAGGAGGTCAATGCTAGGGTAATCATGCTCCACTTGCTCATCCAAGAGATAAAGAAATCCACTTGGATCGCCAACCCCGTGCTGGTCCCCAAGAAAGACACAGACGTGCTGCGGATGTGCGTCAACTACGGGCCAGTCAACAAACACTGCCCAAAGGATAGTTTTCCCCTGCCAAGAATCGATCAGATAATCGACTCGACAGCAGGATGTGATCTACTATCGTTCCTCGACGCCTACTCAGGATACAACCAGATCAGGATGAAGGAAGAAGACGAAGAACACACATCATTCATCACCCCTTACGGCCTATTCTGCTACAGAACAATGCCCTTCGGACTCAAGAACGCTAGTGCTACATACCAGCGGACAATGCAAGCATGCTTCAAAGAGCAAACCGGAAGAAACGTACAGGTCTATGTGGATGACATCGTCATCAAAACCTACAGTGCGAACACGCTACTCGACGACCTACGCGAGACCTTCGCAGCACTCAACAAGTACATAATCAAACTCAACCCAAAGAAGTGCGCGTTCGGCGTCCCAGCCGGGAAGTTGCTCAGGTACATGGTCTCCGCTCGAGGAATCGAAGCGAACCCCGAGAAAGTTCAAGCAATCGCCAGGATGCAGGAGCCAACCGACATCACAGGCGTGCATCAACTCACCGGAAGACTCGCAGCCTTGAGTCGTTTCATCAGCAGACTGGGAGAGCGCACACTGCCATTCTACCAGTTGCTCAGAAAAGGAGAGAAATTCGAGTGGACCGAAGAAGCCCGCAAAGCATTCGCGGACCTGAAGAAGAAACTCTCGACCCCACCGATCCTGGCGGTACCCAAGGAAAAAGAAAAAATGTACCTCTACGTGGCAGCACGCAACAGCGTAGTAAGCACATCACTCATCGTCGAGCGCACAGAAGAAGGCAAGGTCCAGAGCATAGAACGGCCGATATACTACCTCAACATGCTTTTGAAAAAATCCCAGCAGCAGTACCCGCACTACCGGAAGCTACTACTGGCCATCATCACGACATCAAGAAAGGTGTCACACTACTTCGACGAACACCCCATCACAATCGTAAGCAGCGCGCCACTCGCGGACATCCTCAAAAAACCTGGAGCGACGGGGCGAGTCGCCGAGTGGAACATTGAGCTCAGCCCGCGGGACCTGCAATTCAAGCACCCAACAGCAATCAAAGCCTTTCTGGTCGAGTGGACGGAGGTCCAGACACCAGGCCCTCCGGACCTATCGAACTCATGGACAATTGATGGGATCTCCCCTTCATTGGTTACCCCAAGTGGAAGGTTTGAGATGTAGTGCAGCAGCAGTTTTCCCTCGGTGAAGATACCAAGGTTTGTCTCCAGTAGGACTCCAGAGATGATAAGTAGGTGTCAGCGGCGCAACTTACGCGGACCTGCACACAGACACAGATAACTTTATTCCCAACGAAGTTCAGAGAGGTTGTCAATCTCTCCGGTCTTGTTGTTCACAAAGGATAAAATGCAAGGGATAATGATAGCAAGTAAAAGCAGTAAAGTAAAGATAGCGTGGAAACAGTAATAAGGATATGGACCGGGATACGTGATGTTCACTAGTGATGTCTCTCTCCCAAAAGACGATAAAACTGCTATGCGAGGTAAACAAATTACAGAAGGGCAATTGACAGCATTATGAACGCACCGCAATGCTAACTATGCTACAAAAGAAAGGAAGAGGCTCAAAAGCACGGGCAGTACGCCAAAATAAGTAGACCGAAATCCATCTGCATCTACTACTAATCATCCACCTTGAGATATCTATCCAGAACATCTCGTTGGTATTAAGTTCTGAGCCCCACCCAAAGTGTAAACCCAAAGCAACAGACAACTGCATTAAAAAGAACTTTGCGTAAAGTAAACAATCCTTGTAACCGCGGTTACAAGCACCGTTGTTTTCCCCCTTGTGGCAATAACACATCCCCTAGACTCATGTTTTTGTCACTCAAGCGTGTCATCGGGGGGGCATGAACCCACAATCTAGCACAACGCTCCCTCTTGGAGTCACTACCTACTACTTGTCCAAAGCAATAAAAAGCAACGGAGAACATGCAAGAATTACTTAGGAACAAAAATATAAGAGATAAAAACCAAATATATTACTCTATCACAATCTGAACATAATCTCATAATCCATCAGATCCCATCAAACTCAGCATAGCAACAACAGAAATATTACAAAGGTGCCTCAATCATGTAGGGCAGCTCACGAGGTCTAAAAAATGAAGATCAAAGAGGGGAGGAGAACATCACATAGCTACTGATCACGGACCCATGGTCCAAGGAAAACTACTCACGAGACATCCGGGGAGCATCCATGGTGGAGAGGAGACTCCCGGAGGTCAATCCTCCCTCCGGTAGGGTGCCAGGAAGAGGTCTTCTGGTGCTCCGATCTCGGAAGCGCGGCGGCGGCGGAACAGAGGCGAGTTTGCGGAATAGGGTTCTTCGTCTGGAGTTTTCCCGTGACGGAGCATAAATAGGCGAAGGGGGGAAGCCAGAGGTGGACCAGGGGCCCCAGGCGCCCCCTGGCGCGGCCAGGGGTGGGGCCGCGCCGGGTGGCCTCCTGGCCCCCCTGGCTCCCCTCTGGCCCCTCTCGGGCTCTTCGTGAAGATTCCTTCACGCTGATATTTTATCTGAATATTCCTGAATTTTTCTGGCACTTTTTATATGGGGGAAAACTGAAATAGAAAAATAGCAGAAAACAGGAACTGGCACTGGGGTGCACTGAGTTAATAGGTTAGTACAAATATGATCAAAAGTGTATGAAAGTGTATCTAGATCATAGCAATATCACACAAAACATGCATGGACCAAGCAGAAATTATATATACGTTTTGGACGTATCAACAATGTTCTTCGATGGGTCAAAAAGACAGCAAGGAGCCGGAGCAGGAGTCGTTCTGGTCTCCCCCAAAGGAACCAAGCTCAAATACGTCCTCCAGATCAACTTCAGCAACGCCTCCAACAACGAAGCCGAATACGAGGCACTGCTCTACGGCATGCGCATGGCCAAAACATGCGGTGCCACTCGCCTCGTAATCTACGGAGACTCCAACCTCGTCGTCCAGCAGGCGATGAAACACTGCAATGCAGTAGCCGACAACATGGCGGCCTATCAGAAGCTCTACAACACGCTCGAAGGAAGCTTCGACGGCTGCGAGCTCAATTATATCCCGAGAACAAACAACACAGAAGCCGATGAGCTCCCAAACATTGGCTCGACTCGAGGACCAGTACCGCCCGGTTTTTTCCTCGAAAGTATCAGCCAGAGATCCAGCAAGGAAAAAACAGCAACACCAGAGGCAGCTGCAGATGAATACAACACAGAATCGACACAGGTGGCATCAGCGATTCCATCTGAAGGCAATAGCAGCCAAGCAGTGGAACCTACAGACCCAACAACACTCGAAGGACCAGCGTGGACAAAACCGTTCCTCCGATTCCTAATCGAAGGCACGCTACCGCAAGACATATCAGAAGCTCGGCACATCAGTCGTCGATCCAAGGCATTCACAGTGATCAACAGACAGTTATACAAGCGCATCATCATCCAGATACTCCAGAAGTGCATCGATGCAGAAGACGACAAAGCCCTACTGCTCGAAATACACGAGGGCACCTGCGGGCACCACACGAGCAGTCGAGTGCTCGTGTCCAAAGCGTTCCGAGCAGGGTTTTATTGGCCCACTGCGATGAAAAACGCAGAAGACATCGTACGACGTTGCATCGCCTGCCAAAAATTTGCCAACAGACCACACGCCCCAGCCTCAGAACTCAAGACCATACCACTATCATGGTCGTTCTCCACCTGGGGACTCGACATGGTAGGCCCACTCAATAAGTCATCAAAAGGAGGAAGAACACACCTGCTGGTAGCAGTCGACAAGTTCACCAAGTGGATCGAAGCAGTGCCCATCACCAGCTCCACAGCCCTCACGGCAGTGAACTTTATCAAATAAATAATCTTTAGGTTCGGAGTGCCACACAACATCATCACGGACAATGGCACGAACTTCACAGCGGCAGAATTCCAGAACTTCTGCGAAGAACTGGGCATCAAAATCAACTACGCATCAGTCGTGCACCCGCAGTCCAACGGCCAGGTGGAAAAAGCAAACGGCCTAGTATGCGGAGGACTCAAAAAGTGGCTCCTTGCACCACTCGAGCAGGCCGCGGGCAACTGGGTGGAAGAACTCCCCGCAGTACTATGGAGCATGCGCACCATCCCAAATACCGCAACCCAGTACACACCTTTCTTCATGGTGTACGGGTCGGAAGAAGTGCTACCACATGACCTCAAATTCGGGGCACCCCGGATCTCGGGGTACGAAGAAGAGGAAGCAGAAGAAGCACTGCAAGATGACAAGGACACAGCAGACGAAGCAAGCGACACAGCCCTAGCAAGGTCAGAAGGGTACCAGGACAAGCTGCGCACTTACCAAGGCAGCCGCATGTGCACCAGAACCTTCAACAAAGGCGACCTTGTCCTATGGCTAATGCAAGAGAAAGTCCACAAGCTTGCCCCCCAATGGGAAGGACCGTTCATAATCACAGAAGTCATAGGAGGAGGCGCCTATAGACTGAAGAACCCGAAGACTGACGAGGACGTGGGAAATCCATGGAACGTAGCGAACCTACGCTTGTTCTACCCATAGTCTCCACCAGTCATGCTCATCTGGCAGCCCATGTAAACCTTCGACGCAATAAAATGGTGTTGCCCAAATACTACCACCTCAAAGCACTCGGGGACTCGAGAACAAAACTCCCCCCGAGAGACGCAATCATCGCTCACGCAATCTTTACTTAAAGCACTCGGGGGCTCGAGCACAAACTCCCCCCGAGAGATGCTATCATCACTCACGCGATCTCTACTTAAAGCACTCGGGGACTCGAGTACGAAACTCCCCCCGAGAGACGCTATCGTCGCTCACACGATCTCTACTTCAAGCACTCGAGGGCTCGAGCACAAACTCCACCCGAGAGACGCTATCATCACTCACGTGATCTTTACTTAAATCACTCGGGGGGCTCGAGCACAAACTCCCCCCGAGAGAGGGTATCGTCGCTCACACGATCTTTACTTAAAGCACTCGGGGGCTCGAGTACAAAACTCCCCCCGAGAGACGCTATCGTCGCCCACGCGATCTCTAACTCAAAGCACTCGGGGGCTCGAGTACAACCCCCCCCCCCACCCCCCGAGAGACGCCATCGTCGCTCACGCGATCTTCAATCAAAGCACTCGGGGGACTCGAGCACCACCTCCCCCCCGAGAAACACTCGCGCAGTCCGAAACTTAAAGGGTCCAAGCAAAAAAAACCTGGCAGGCCCCAACTTCTGAAAAACGATTGGGAAGACAAGTCGACAACCAGACAAAGCACTCTGTAGAAATATGGATGGAGCGGAAGACGCAGACAATCCTTTAGTCTTCGCCTGACCGCCAACGATCACCCAAAGACTCGGGGGCTACTCCCATCGGGAGCGCTGCCGTGCACCCGATAAAAGACAGAAATTAACAGAAGAACAACAAAGGAAACATATCTCAGCCTATGTTCGACTCTCCGACTCAAACGTAGCCTCGGGGGATACTCCCATCTGGAGCGCTGTCCGCACCCGATAGAACCCACAGTGCAAAGATTTGATAGACTCAAAGACAGCTCTCGGTTGCAAAGGACTCGAAGACAGATTCCATTACAAAGGCTCAAGCACAGTTCGCATTACAAAGGACCCGAAGATCATTCTCAGATTCGAAGTACATTGGATAGAAGGAAGCTCTAATTACTCGAAGGCAATCCTCATTACATGGATAACTAACCTAGTTACAAAAGACACAAGCAGCCGATAAGCCTACATCATCAATTACCCAAGGAATTATGACTTCTACATGTGTGCCCATGCTGGGATGATTGGCACTAAGTCAGCGATCATCATCACAGACAGAGGAGGAGTCGAAGCAGCCAGCTCATGATGTCAATGACCTAACAAACGGTGAAGCTCGACTTATTTGCGGACCACCGAAGACGATGCTCCACCAGCTTCTTCTCCTGCTCCACCCGAGCTGCCAGGCGAAGATGATGTCGCTGCCTCCAATTCTACATGGTCGCCTGGCGCGCCCGCTTGATAGGTGACTTGACGTCGAGGTCCTCTTCAGAGCCGGAGGAGGAAGAAGTTGAAGACGGCTCAGCATCTGCACCCGAAGAGTCGCCGGAGGAGGAAGCAGTTGAAGACACAGGCGAAGGACTCCTCGACCTGTCAGAAGCATCGCTGCTTGTCTCCGGCCAGTACGGATCCATGCGGTTACCGCTCGGGTCAAAGGCGCGGATTATAAGAGTGTCTTCGCCATCAAAGCGGCAACAAAGAGTGTCACCATCACGCAAGTTCAAGCGTCGAGCAAACTACTTCCAGCCAAAGCCAAGAAAAATCAAGCGGGAACTATCGATCTCCAACTTAACATAAGAAGGAGATCGAGCGCACCCCTGAAGACGAAGCAACAAGACATCAAGACCGCGCTCGGAAACAAGGGCAGAAAATTCAGAAGGAAGCAGAATGCGAGCGGCATTCCGGCCACGGATGGGTAGGAGGAAATCATAGCGCCAAAAACCCTCCTCCGAGGAAGAGGAGGAAGGCGTCTATGGTGTACCACAACGGCCAACACGAGAAGAGCGCGGAGTACGACCACCGCGACCATGGCGAACCCGGCCGCGGCTAGTCGTACCTGCGCCTCGCTTTGGCCCCATGAGAAGATGAAGAAGAGGAGCAAGATGGGCAGAGGATGAATATTACTGCCAGATAAACAAATGGGGGCTATTTATAGCACAAATCCAAGAGCACGCAGAAGCCCAGAGGACGGGAGCAATTAATTCAAAGACCAAGCATGCCAGGTGATCCGAATTCCGAGATAAATATGCCTTCACATGGGTGGCACTGTGCGCTGGACGCGTCAAATCTCGCGCGTTTTTAATGTGCGCATCGATAACTGAACAGGCGCCTGTAGCACGCCACCAAAAGCCATCATTCTGACCGGTCATGAAGACATTATGGTTAGCAGACAAAGCATCTTTGACGGCCCTCCAACAAGGAGATAGTTATCCTCACCAACAAGAGGTAAATCAAAGAGGCAGCGAACAGAAAATGCAGCCTGCAAGCGCCGTTTTTACATGGTTTAAATACATTTTTTCAAATATATCTAACTCCCATCACGAGCATATCCACCCATGAGAGTTTCAGGTGCTCCCTCACCTAGAAGTCAAAACGTGCTCGAGTGATTACACGCACCCATGAGAGTTTCGAGTGCTCCCTCACCTAGAAGTCAAATCATGCTAGAGTGATTACTCGCACCCATGAGAGTTTCGGGTGCTCCATCACCATGACAGAAGATAAGCAGACTTGCACACGCCAGTTCGAGCGCTCCCAGAGTATCGAGTGCTCCCTCACCCCGAGAGCAAAAGCAATATTCGAGTGATTACTCGCAGAACTCTAAGTACCCGAGCACTCGAAGACTTCCCGAGAAAGTACTTCCCTACATTACTCCTCGCCCGAGCGCTCGACAAAGCTCCGCAAGTGACCGCAAAATCAGCTCACTTGATTGTTTATTCCAAGTGGGTGCATTATCAACTAGGCTCCGCGCCTCAATAAAAATACATATTCCTGGAAACACGATACATTGTGCCCAGATTCCACGCAAGCTTAGCGTGTAGGTAAGACCCCGCTGCGCAGATCGGCCGAGCTGGGACTTGCCGCAGAGCGATTTCACTCCCAACCTTTTCCATGCGCTTGCATGATAGAAAAATCCGGGCGGAAGCGCCTAGGCTACGAACTTTACTGGCGGCAATTGATCACTGTAAGACCTGCAGCGGCATGACTTTTGCTCGACACCAGTGTTCCAAGCTCATGTCGAGGGACATGAGTTTGACTGGGCTACTGCGGTATTTTCCACTAGTGCAATTCACCAAGGCTCGACCAGTCGACTCCTTGGGCCCTTTCAGCTTAGCATCCCTCGAAACAGGTTTTGTCATGGCCCCAGACTGCCAGCGACCCGCGGTTAAACCATGCATACATAGAAACGACGCAAGAAAGGACTCGAGTCCCTGCGCGACTCTTCGAGTCCCCCAGGCACTCGGGGGCTACTAACGAGGGGGTTACCCCACGACTCCTATAGATGGGCCTACCCGATGTATATGAAGACAGAAGGCCCACAAGGATGCCGCCTGGGCCCAGCGTTGGCCCACTAGAGCCACCGATGTAGGAGTCTGCGACTCATAAGGAAGGTGCAAACCTGCCGTACGATACAAGATTGTGGTTAGGAAACCTCATCTGTAAACCAGGACGGACTCCCCGAGACCTAGCCTAGTATATAAGGGCTGGGAGGGGAGACGTCTAAATCAAGCAATATACAATCTGTAACCCTAGCCTTGAGCGCACTAGCCTTGGCTCCCCTGTAATCGCCATCTCCAATCAATAATATCGAGCAGGAACGTATCCTCCTGTTAGCCGATGAGCTATCGTCCAACATGTGCCTCTCATGACTAAGCTAGGGTCCCTGACCATGGGATTTGCCGGGGTACATCCCCGTTAGGCCAAGATACCAGAAGACCAAGCCAGCGTCACGTCCTAACAAGGCGTATCAAGTACGCTTCCCAGCCTCAAAGCTTCCACCTTTTAAATCTTTTCCGATGGGCAAACCATTTTACTCCCATCGGGAGCATCTCCACTAGAGTTTCGGGTGCTCCCTCACCTAAAGAATAAATATGTGCTCGAGTGGTCACTCGCACTCACAGAGTCCCGAGTGCTACCTCACTCGAAAGAAAAAACGCGCTCGGGTATTCTATCACCCAAAAGGCAAAAGATGTGCTCGAGTAATTACTCGCACCTATGAGAGTCTCGGGTGCTCCCTCACCATGACGCAAGACAAGAAAGCACGCACCCCCACGGACGGCGCCAGAGTATCGAGTGCTCCCTCACCCCGAGATCAATTACGACATTCGAGTGATTACTCGCAAAATTCCAAATGCCCGAGCACTCAAAAACGCTCCACGGGTGGCCGCTAAAAACAGCTCACTTGATTGTTTATTCAAAGTGGGTGCATTACTAACTAGGCTCCGTGCCTCGATAAAAAATACACATTCCTGGAACACGATACACTGTGCCCAAATGCCATGCAAGCTTAGCGTGTAGGTAAGACCCCGCTGCGCAGATCGGCAGGGCTGGGACTTGCCGCAGAGCGATTTCACTCCCAATCTTTTCCATGCAGTTGCATGATAGAAAAAGCCGGGAAGACGCTCCTAGGCTACGAACTTTACTGGCGGCATGACTTTTGCTTGACACCAGTGTTCAAATCTCATGTCGAGGGACGTGAGTTTGATTGGGCTACTGCGGTATTTTCCACTAGCGCAATTCACCAAGGCTCGACCAGTCGACTCCTTGGGCCCTTTCAGCTTAGCATTCCCTCGAAACAGGTTTTTTCATGGCCCTAGACTGCCAGCGACCCGCGGTTAACCATGCATACATCGAAAACGACGCAAGAATGGACTCGAGTCCCTGCGCGACTCATCGAATCCCCCAGGCACTCGGGGGCTACTGACGAGGGGGTGACCCCACGACTTCTATGGATGGGCCTACCCGGTGTACCCGAAGACAGAAGGCCCACAAAGATGCTGCCTGGGCTCAGCCTTGGCACACTAAGTGCTACCGACGTAGGAGTCCGTGACTCGTAAGGAAGGTGCAAACTTGCCGTGCGGTGCAAGCTTAGGGTTAGGAAACCTCATCTGTAATCCAAGACGGGTTCCCCGAGAACTAGCCTAATATATAAGGGTTGGGAGGGGAGACTTCGAGGGGGGACAAGACACAATATGTAACCCTAGCCTTGTGCGCACTAACCTTGGCCTTCCTTGTAATCGCATCTCCAAGCAATAATATCGAGCAGGAACGTCTCCTCCTGTTAGCCGACGAGCTATCGTCCAACCTGTGCCTCTCATGACTAACCCAGGGTCCCTGACCATGGGATTTTCCGGGGTTGGTCCCCGTCAGTCATATACAATGCTTCTTGTGTTCTTGTCTAGCTATAGTGTACTAGTGAGCATCCAAAATATTGGCCCCAAAAAAGCCTCCCCCTGCTCCATGTGGTTGATTCCTCCTTTTATAGATGAAGGGGATGCTCACAAATGCCATGTACTATATTTTACATATACGCGTCTAGTTTTTGGGCTGTTTCAGGGAAGGATGTGGAGTCATCCACCACTTGGGGACAGCCATCCCTGCTATTGACACACACCTAGGAAGGTGTCACTTGCATGGTCAAAGGTCATGATGAGTCATCTCTCTATTTAATGCATTTGTCTTCTTCTGGTTGCCTTGTTCTGGTTGCGTTGGCAAAGAAGTGATAGACATATATTTTCGAGGTCCCATATGACCTCGGATGAAAATGTTGTCAACACAAAAGTTGTAGCCCTTGAAATTTCCAACAACATTCGTGTTGGACGTTTTTTGATTCGAGACCAACTTGAAATCATATTATCCTGATTTCGCTAGTGCCTGTCACTTGTAGACAGTTCCGGAAAGGATTGTGTTGGGATGCCTCCGGCTTCTAGGAAGTGATATTATCTTTACGGCAAGGTTCCTGTCTAGCGCCGCATGTATCAAAGTTCCTGGATACCCCTGTTTCCACGGTACCGACAGTAGCCCCCGGGCCTAGGCCAGACGAGTGAACTCCACACTATCTGGGCTAGGTCTCAACTCTTGCTTGACAGCTTCCGGAAATAGTCTTCTAGAAATACTGATGATCTTCCGGGAATATTTATAATCATCTAGGAATAAACATCTGGTAATATTGATAACCGTCCGGGAAGAAACATCCGGGAATATTGATAACCGTCCAGGAATAAACATCCAGGAATATTGATAACCGTCCGAGAATAAGCATCCGGGAATATTGATAATCATCCGGGAATAAACATCCGGGAATATTGAAAACCGTCCAGGAAGAAACATCCGGGAATATTGATAATAATCCGGGAATAAGCATCCAATAATATGATGAGCTTCATTTATGAATTTGGACCCGGAGGCGGCTTTTTACTTGCTTGTTGCCAAAGACGAAATCTGGCAACAACAGGATGCTTACGGGTAGAACTTACGAAGATGACACTTCTGCATACACTCAATGTTTCACGAGTCATTTATGGGGACTTCATCTCCGGTCTCTAGCTAGACAGATCCAGGCTTAGAAACTTCCATTATCCAAAAAGGACCATTCGGTTTTCTGTGATAACTTGTTTAACACCCTTCCCGAACTATTGCGGCGAAGGACAAGATCACAGTCCTCGAGCATCTGGGAACAGACATGGAAGCACTGATAGTGGTGCAGTCTTTATCGATAGCGCGTGGTGAGCATGACACCCCAGGTAAGAGGATAGGATGGTGGCTTTTCTCGATCACGGAGATCTTGCCTAGGTTTATTTCTATATCGTAGAGCGGTGATAGAAACTCGGTGAGCTTTTCTTGACTCTTGCCGGGATTTATGGTAGAAACCCGGGGAGCTTGTCTTGACTCTTGCCGGGGTTTATTACTACATCGCGGAGCGATGGCAGAAACCCGTGAAGATTTTTTCTCAACTCTTGTCGGGGTTTATTTCTACATCGCGGAGCGATGGTAGAAACCTTGGGAGCTTTTGTCTCAACTCTTGCCGGGGTTTATTTCTACATCGCGGAGCGATGGTACAAACCTGGGGAGCTTTTTCTCAACTCTTGTCGGGTTTTATTTCTACATCACGGAGTGATGGTAGAAATCCGGGGAACTCTTTTCTCAACTCTTGTTGTGGTTTATTTCTATATCGCGGAGCGATGGTAGAAACCCAGCGAGCATGTCTTCATGTACTTTGGATATGCACTTCTCGGGGAATAAAGATTACCATCCCGGGGAATAAACATACCATCTCGGGGAATAATGATGCCATCCCGGGGAATAAAGATGTTGTCTCGGGTTACGGACACACTCGAGCGCTTGGATCTGGTCGGGGTTTATTTCCATACCATGAAACGATAACGGAAACCCGAAGAGTTTTCTGGAGAGAGTCCCAAAAAATGCACTTCCTGGAACTCAACTTCAGTTGGATTTTTCCCGGGTCATAGAATACCTCTCGCAAATCATCGACTGCGGCTTTCGCCGACAAATCCCGTGCTAACGCTGATTCATCCAGGCAACAAGTTGGGTGATGGTTAGTCTTTCTGCCTGCTGGATTAATGAGGGGGAGATTTTGAACTTGCGCGGCGGCCTGCGCTTGCGCGCACACTCTCTAGAGCCTTGCACTAAGAACGGCCATAATGCGGAGCCGTGGGCGTGTGTGACAGCGACTTAACGTCGTCCTTGCACGGCTGATGGAGATGCTGAAGGCGGTGAAGGCAAAGATGACGAAGCCGACATGTGCGTTGGCCCTCCTTCTAGCGCCAGATGTCGATGTCGGGGACACCGGGGGGGACCGTAGAGGTCCCCTTTGATGGGGGATCATTGCGGGTAGCGCACGAAATAGCATAATGGTTGATCGCCAGGTGCCGCTGAACACACGATGTACCCAGGTTCGGGCCGTCCGGAGACTAAAATTCCTACTCCTGCTTGTCCGATCTTTTCTTGTGGGGAGATGCAGTACAAGGTGATCCTCCGGAAAGGACGTCCTATACTATGCTTCTTGTGTTCTTGGCTAGCTACAGTGTACTAGTGAGCATCCAAAAGATTGGCCCCAAAAAAGCATCCGCTGCTCTATGTGGTTGAGTCCTCCTTTTATAAATGAAGGGGATTCTCACAGATGCCAAGTACTACATTTTTACATATACGCTTCTAGTTTTGGGGATGTTTCAGGGAAGGATGTGGAGTCATCTACTGCTTGGGGATAGCCAGCCCTGCTATTGACACACACCTAGGCAGGTGTCACTGGCATGGTCAAAGGTCATGACGACTCATCACTCCATTTAATGCATTTGTGTTCTTCTGGTTGCCTTGTTCTGGTTGCTTTGGCACAGCAGTGATAGACATATATTTTCAAGGTCCCAGATGACCTCGGATGAAAAAAAATTTCAACAGAAAAGTTGTAGCCCTCGAAATTTCCAACAACTTTCAGGTTGGACATTTTTTGATTCGAGGCCATCTTGAAGGCGTATTATCTTGATTTCGCTGCTGCCTGTCACTTGTAGACAGTTTCGAAAAGGCTTGTGCTGGGATGCCTGCGGCTTCTAGGAAGTTCTATTATCTTTACGGCAAGGTTCCTGTCTGGCACCTGGTGAATCAAGGTTCCTGGAGACCCCTGTTTCCACGATACTGACACTATTCTTCCTAACGATCCTTTGCAACAATACATGGAGGACCACGAGAACGACATTCTTATACAGGAAAGGAATGAACTAGATGATATCTTCTTTAGACAGTGTACTATCCTGAAGCACAACCTTCCGGTTGAAACTTTAGAAATTCTATCACAACCAAAATAAGACCCGGTGTTCGATCTGAAACCTCTTCCCGATGCGCTCAAGTATGCTTATTTAGATGAAAAGAAACTATATCATGTTATTATCAATGCTAACCTTTCAGGATACGAAGAAGAGCGATTATTGGAAACTCTTCATAAACACCGAGGCGCTATTGGATATACCCTTGATGATCTCAAGGGAATTAGTCCATCTATTTGTCAACACACCATCAACCTTGAGCCTGATGCTAAACCAGTTATTGATCATCAACAACGGTTGAACCCGAAGATGAAAGATGTGGTGAGGACCGAAATCCTCAAGCTTTATTATCTACCCTATAGCTGATAGTAAGTGGGTAAGTCCAGTACATTGGGCCCCTCAGAAACGCCAGATATGGATTCCAACTAGTGCCATTCCTTCACACCTTTTTGCAAGGCCATCCTATATGGTGCCTCAACCTCCTCCACCAAACACGAATCCCAACAGCTATGGTAGTGAGCCTGCCATCATTGCTCCACCCCCTGACACCAGAGTTTGCTACAAGTGTGGTCATCATGGCCACGTTGCACGGAAATGTTCATTGTCGGTGAAAGTTGATCCTCGTCCAAGACATGATGCCACCCCACCCAAGTCTTCCAAAGATAAGTCTTCACAGAAATCCACCTCCAACTCCTTGCAAGCAAAGTCCTTAGCCACTATTGGTGGTTGTGTGAACCAAATCTCAGTTGAGGAAGCTATTGATACTTCTGACGTCATACTTGGTACGCTCCGAGTCAATCATGTTCCCGCCTTCGTTCTTTTCGATCCAGGAGCTTCTCATTCATTCATGTCGGAGAGTTATGTACTTCGTCATGAGTTCGCCTTTGAAGAAATGTTTTCTCCAATGATCATTCAAACTCCTGGTTCCAAGTGGCAAACTAATAGGGTAAGCCATGGAAATCAAATTGCAATTGAGGGTTTAGTATTCCTTGCTTCTCTTATAGCCCTCAAGTCTTCAGACATTGATGTCATCTTAGGTATGGATTGGTTATCAAGGCAGAATGCTTTCCTTGATTGTAGAGCCAAGTCAGTTAAACTTACCCATCCTTCAGGCCAAGCAATTGACTACACCTCACCCATTTCTAGAATCCATATGCATACTTTGAATGTGCTTCCCCTTCCTGACCTTGAAGATATTCCGGTGGTTCATGACTTCCCGGATGTCTTTCCTGAAGAACTGCCAGGAATGCCTCCTGACAGATGTGTAGAATTCATTGTAGATCTTGCCCCAGGAACCGCCCCAATTTCTAGACGCCCATAAAAAATGGCCCCACGTGAGTTAGCTGAGCTTAAAATCCAACTTGAAGCTTTGTTGGCAAAAGGCTTCATCCGCCCTAGCTCATCGCCATGGGGTTGCCCCGTTCTGTTCGTAACGAAGAAAGATGGAACAGAAAGGATGTGCGTAGACTATCGCCCTCTAAATCTAGCGACGGTAAAGAACAAGTGCCCACTTCCCAGGATCAATGATCTTTATGATAAACTTGCTGGATCCTCTGTCTTCTCCAAGATGGATTTGAGATTAGGTTATCATCAAATCAAAATCCGAAACGAGGACATTCCAAGAACGACTTTCACTACTCGTTATGGTCTTTACGAATTCACCGTCATGTCCTTCGGTCTAACCAATTGTAGGGACCCGGGGTTAGCGTATGCAAGTCCAGCTACGAAATAGTCATATGGAGAGCCGAGAACCGTACTGTCGGGACCCGGGGTTAGCGCATGCAAGCCTCGCTACAACACAATCATATGGAGAGCCGAGAACCGTACCCACTTGTCTAAGCAGACAAGGCCAAGCACAGAACATTCTCGGAAAGCATCGAACGTGAGGGACATCCCATCCAGGCCGGATGATCAACTGAAATGGGTCCTCATCGTCCGCACACAAGTCTAAATGATATGGGTGATGAACTCGCATACTCATAGACAAGTCGCCTCAACCATACTATCGATTGTATTATAACCCTTACATAGACTTACTCCAGCCCGATCACTTAGTCGGGGTCTAGGGCGGGCTCGATCATACATCAAAGTGTGCACGAGACGGAGTCTCGAGCAATCGCATCGCGATGCCCCAAGCTGCACACATCTAAGGGCCACTTGGTGTATAAAAGACCGCCAGCCAAATCACAACTAAGGTCTCGAAAACCCATACTAAGACATGTCTGTTATAAATATACACGTAGCACACATGCCTTGTATGAACAGCAGGTATCATTGCAATTCTCTACAAAGTATACATCTTTATTAATAACTCTTACAGAGTGCACACAGAGATCACAAGCATGTGATCGAACATTACAACAGACAAGCGGAAGAAAAGTAGGTCTGAGTATAGACAAGTTTAACAAATGGCTTAGAGAAGCCTTATCAAAAAAACAAGCCCTCCACGAGGGAACCAGTCGTCTGACTGGGACTACAGTAGCTTGGTCTTGGTCTGAGTCTTCATTCTTCGAGCTTCGGTTAAAAGCCACCATCGGGGTCGGTGGGTTCATCTAAAACATAGATTAAGCAAACGTGAGTACAAAATATTGTTACTCAGCAAGACTTACATAGGAGCTATACTACTAATGCATATGTATCAAGGTAAAGGGAGGTGGGGTTTCACTTGCAGAAGTGCCAGCTTTGACTTGGTTAGTCCTGAACTACGAGTACCAGACTTGAGGTAAGAAGCGTAAACAAGTCCACTACATCTCTTCAACCAATTACACCACTATGGTTACTTCCTCGACTTCCCCACGAGAAAGCACGCCATAGCACTCACGCTTATCTTGGTGTGTTTTAGAAGTATCCAGTTCAAGTTGTCTAATAATCAAGCTAAGCTTTCCAAGCAGTCCTTAACCGTGGACGCGGCTATTCGACTAGTTTTGTTAACCCTGCAGGGGTGTACCGCTACACACACGTGTCATCAGTTACCGCCTTTTGCATGTCACCGTTCAAGAGATGACAACGAGGATGCCACCACAACACTTCGCCCACAACTCCGTTCTAGTCCAGAGAGTCGCCTATCTGAGGGGGGGTCCGTATGGAAGTCCGGCCGAGGTTCTAGTACAGCCTCAAACGATGTGTGCAGGGTCCCAAGCCGGTCTTGAAAAGACGTTCATCCACTTCGCAGACCGTGCCACAGCCCTACCAAAACTCCGAACTAATGCGACTCCTGGGGTTCGAACGGGGTGAGGTACTAGGATGAGAGGGGTCAGGGAGCCCAATGTGTGGTTGTACTCTTCTTCTTGGATCACCACACAAGAACTCGGACTTAAGGCGGTGTTCAACAAGACAACCCACTGTGTACTCCTACACAGCCTCTCATCGTTCACCTTGTATTAGGGTAGATTCACCAACACATTTCACTTTCATCAACACCATGTTCTCTATCATCCCGACTCACATCAAAAGCAACCTCATGGTACCACTAAGCATGCAATAAGCAATAACACTTGCAGGGGCCACATGATATCAACCAATTCCTACATCTGCTAGGATTGTGGTTTGCTTACTACTGTGACGAGATGATAGGTCATGCAAAGAATATGGGTTCAACTATGCGGTAGAAACGTTATCATGGTGATCATCCTAAACAATGCATAAGCGAGACATGAGAGGGAAGTGGGATTTTATCGACATGATCAATGGGGGTTTGCTTGCCTTGCTGACGAGGTTCAGTCACTGGGTCTTCAACGAAGGGGGTGATCTCGAGTTCCGGATCCACTTCTATCCGAGCAAACAATATAAACAAAGCATAAATAAGTTGCAATGCTCAAGCACATGATTATGTTGTCAAATGATGTGAAAATGTATTGATGTGATCTAGGTTCCATTTGTAACAAGTTAATTGAAGTTGATTTGAAAGTGAATTCAAATTCAAACTCCAAATGTATTTAAATTGGTCCAAGTTGCATTTGCTAGTATCTGTAATTTGTAATCCAAATGATCATGTGTGTGATAAGCTTCTGAAGTGTAGGTGATCATATGTGCATTGCAAAGGTTCAAAGTGGAATTGCATTTGGATTAAATTTGAATTAATTCCATTTAAATCAAATAGAAAAATCTACTGATCAGAATTTAAATTCAACTCAAACAAAGTTCAAAGTTGCATATTTGGATAGATAATTTTCTCCTGATCATTTTTCATATATTATTTGCTATATTTGGAGTTAGGATGAATTAATTATGAATTTCCAAAGTTTGTCCTATTTTATGCCATTTTCTGGAATTTCTGTAAAAGATTTAATTCTCTGTAATTTGTTTTAATGCGTCATCATGAGGTCAGCATGACGCAAGGGGGGGCTGACAACAGGGGCCCACCTGTCTGTCTCTGTGGGGTTAAATCCCTGTTAGTTTAAAACTAACAGTGGTTAGTTAGTGGCCTGGGCCCACTGTCAGTGGCCCAGGGGTTAGGATTAGTGGGGGTTTAGCTCGGGGGGTTAGGGTTAGCTCCTAATGGCACGGGTTGCCGGAGCTCTCACCGGAGAGCTCGCCGGACTTGGGTTTTCGGCACGGGGCGAGGAGGGGAGACCACGGGCGAGTAGCTAGGGACATCGCGCGTCCACTTGTGCCATCGGGGCAACGTGGGGAGGTCTGTGGCCATGGCTACTTCAACCGCGGTGGCAGGCCGAGTTCGGACCTCGCCGGAACTAGGCGGGAGGGAACGGGAAGAGGCGCGGCTAGGGGCGAAATGGAGCTCTGCTCACCGTGATGCTAATGGAGTGGACGAAGGGGCCACGGGGAGCTCGATGTTGGCGCAATCGAAGTTCTTCTCCGCGGCGGCCGGCGATGAAACCTTGACGCGGGCATCGTCCACGGTGGCGCTGGACTTCAATTGACGAGGGGGACGGAGGAAGTCGACGGTGCCGGATCGACTGGACAAGGCGGCGAGGAAGGAGGAGTACGGTGGCCACGTCGGGGCGTCGCCGCGCTCCGGCTGTGCTTCGGGTTTGCACGGGATTCGCGAGGTAGGAGAGAGGGGGCGACCCGTGGGTGAGAGGATGAGCTCGAGGGGGGTTCTGGCGTTGCGTGGCGTGAGGAGAGGGCAGGGGGTGGCCTAGAACCCGCGGTGTCGCGGTGGCGTCGTCGCCGCACTCCCCAGCTCCAGCGAGCTGCTTGGAGGGGCGGGGAGGAAGACGACACGCGGCGAGCTGGGCTGGGCCGAGGCCAAGGCGAGTGGGCCTTGCCCAGGGCGCCAGGTAAGCTCTGCTTTCTTTTCTTTTTATTATTTCTGCATATAGGTTGACCTAGCTAATAAAAATAGCTAGGCATTTTATAAAATGCCACAATTTTTTATATGGCCTCATAAAATAGAGAGCTATCCACTTATAAAATTTGAGCATTTTTAAAATTCAAAACATTTGAATTTTAAATCAAATAGGGTATTTATTTAATTTCCAAGCCATTATTTGAAAATTAGAAAATTCCATGAGCATGGGATTGCTCCCAAACCATTTTTAAAATGATCAGTACCATTTATAGGAATTTTCCAAATGTTCAAATGATTTTTGGAAAAATATTTTTATCTGGCCATTTGATTTAATTTCCCAGGGCTTTTCTTTTCCCCATTTTTGAATTTTCTTTTGAATTTTTGCATGATGCAAAGGAGCACTTGATCCTAGCACATACCTAACTTGGGGTTGTGACAACTCGCCCCCACTCAAAAGAATCTCGTCCCGAGATTCAGAAGTCTGCGGAAGGAAGGAGGGGTACTCGGCACTGAGACAGTCTTCTCTTTCCCACATGGCTTCTTTCTCTGATTGATGAGACCACTGAACTTTCAGAAACTTGATCTTCTTTCGGCGAGTGACACGCTCTGCGGAATCAAGAATACGAAGGGGGTATTCTCGATAAGAAAGGTCCTCTTGGAGATCAAGCATTTCATGGTCGACTTCGCGGATGGGGTCCTTGAAGCAACGGCTGAGTTGTGACACATGGAATACATCATGTACTCGGGAAAGGTGCGGGGGTAGTTCAAGTTGGTAGGAAACTTCTCCACGTTTAGCAAGAATGCGGAAAGGTTCGATGTAACGTGGGGCCAACTTGCCTTTGATACCGAAACGTTGGGTTCCTTTCAGAGGAGTAACCCGGAGGTAAGCCTTCTCATCCAGATTGTAGCTTTCCTTTCTATGATGACGATCATAGTAGCTTTTCTGACGAGACTGGGCTGCTTTCAATTGATCACGAACAATGCGAACTTGCTCTTCTGCTTCCTTGATCATATCCGGTCCAAAGAGTTGTCTTTCACCGGTTTTTGACCAGTTTAGGGGTGTTCGACATCGTCGTCCATATAGGAGTTCAAAAGGAGCCATGTTCAGACTAGATTGAAAACTATTGTTATAAGCAAATTCGGCGAATGGAAGAGAATTCTCCCAATCCTTTCCAAATGAGATAACACAAGCTCTGAGCATGTCTTCAAGAATTTGGTTAACCCTTTCGACTTGACCGCTAGATTGAGGGTGGAAAGCTGTACTAAAGGAGAGATGAGTTCCCATAGCACGTTGGAAGCTTCCCCAAAATCTAGAGGTGAAAAGGCTACCACGATCAGAATTGATTTCCAAAGGAACACCATGAAGAGACACAATTCTAGAGACGTACAAGTCCGCTAACTGGCTAGCAGTTATAGACTCGCGAACTGGAAGGAAGTGTGCAACTTTGGAAAGCCTATCTATGACAACGAAGATGGCATCGTTTCCTTTCTGGGTTTTTGGAAAGCCGGTGATGAAATCCATACCGACTTTGTCCCATTTCCACTCTGGAATAGGCAAAGGTTGAAGTGTGCCAGCAGGCCTTTGATGTTCTGCCTTAATGCGACGACAAACATCACATTCGGCAACAAATTGAGCAATGTCTCTCTTCATCCTAGTCCACCAAAATCTCTGGCGTAGATCTCGGTACATTTTTGTGCTACCGGGATGAATTGAGAGGGGTGTGTCATGGGCTTCTTTGAGGATGAGTTGCCTTAGTTCTCTATTCTTAGGTACTACCAAACGATTTCCAAAGAATACCGTTCCTTTGCTATTAGTGGAGAAACATTTAGCAACTCCGCTAGCAATGTTCTCCTTGATCCGGCGAACACCTCGTGCACGCCTTTGGGCAACTACGATTTGATCCTCAAGGGTTGGTTTCGCCACCAAGTTGAAAAGAGATCCACGAGGAACAATCTCGAGATTAAGATTTCGAAATTCCTCATGAAGAAGTGGTTGATACTGCTGTAACATGAGGTTGTTACAGTACGACTTACGACTTAGTGCATCAGCCATGACGTTGGCTTTGCCTGGGGTGTAAGAAATTCCTACGTCGTAATCTTTTATCAACTCAATCCAGCGTCTTTGCCTGAGATTAAGATCTGGCTGGGTGAAAATGTATTTGAGGCTTTGGTGGTCGGAAAAGATCTCACAACGATTACCAAGGAGGTAATGTCGCCAAGTTGTTAGGGCATGAACTACGGCAGCGAGTTCAAGGTCATGGGTAGGATAGTTCTCTTCATGTGGCCGCAAATGGCGTGAAGCATAAGCTACCACATGTCGATCTTGCAGAAGTATGCATCCTAACCCTTGCCGTGATGCGTCACAAAAGATTTCGAAATCCTTTTTGGTGTCTGGAGGTGCAAGCACGGGTGCAGAAGTCAACCTTCTTTTTAGCTCTTGAAAGCTTTCCTCGCACTTGGAAGTCCATAGGAATTTCTTATCTTTCTTGAGGAGTTCAGTTAGAGGCTTTGCAACTTTAGAAAAGTTCTCGACGAAGCGACGACAATAGCAGGCTAGGCCAAGAAAACTCCTAACTTGCTTAACCGATTCAGGTGGAGTCCAGTCAAGGACGGCCTGAACTCTCTCGGGATTCACAGCAATGCCTTTTGCAGAAATCACGTGGCCTAAGTAGGTCACTTCTGGTAGCCAAAATTCACACTTGGAGAATTTAGCATACAGGCGATGCTCTCTAAGTTTCATCAATACCAGCCTTAGGTGTTTGGCATGTTCTCCTTCGTTCTTCGAGTATATAAGGATGTCATCGAGGTAAACCACGACGAACTGGTCCAAATACTCCATGAAGATCGAATTCATCATGCGTGAGAAAGTGGCGGGGGCATTGGTTAGACTGAAGGACATGACGGTGTACTCGTAAAGACCATAACGAGAAGTGAAAGCCGTTTTTGGAATGTCCTCATTTCGGATTTTAATTTGATGATAACCTAATCTCAAATCCATCTTGGAGAAGACAGAGGATCCTGCAAGTTGATCATAAAGATCATTGATCCTGGGCAATGGGTACTTGTTCTTTATCGTCGCTAGATTTAGCGGGCGATAGTCTACGCACATCCTTTTTGTTCCATCTTTCTTCGTTACGAACAGAACGGGGCAACCCCATGGCGATGAGCTAGGGCGGATGAAGCCTTTTGCCAACGAAGCTTCAAGTTGGATTTTAAGCTCAGCTAACTCACGTGGGGCCATTTTTTATGGGCGTCTGGAAATTGGGGCTGTGCCTGGTATAAGGTCCACTATGAACTCTACACATCTGTCGGGTGGCATTCCCGGCAGATCTTCAGGAAAGACATCCGGGAAGTCACGAACCACCGGAACATCTTCAAGGTCGGGAAGGGGAAGCACATTCAAAGAATGCACCTGGGTTCTTGTTCTTGGTGAGGAGTAAGTTATCATCTGGCCTGAAGGATGTGTAAGTCTAACTGACTTGGATTTACAATCAAGAAAAGCATGTTGTCTTGATAACCAATCCATACCAAGGATGACATCAATGTCTGAAGACTTGAGGGCTATGAGTGAAGCAAGGAATACTAAACCCTCAATTGCAATTTGATTACCATGGCTTACTCTATTAGTTTGCCATTTGGAACCAGGAGTTTGAATGATCATAGGGGTGAACATTTCTTCAAAGGATACATCATGCCGAAGTGCATAACTCTCCGACATGAATGAGTGAGATGCTCCTGGGTCGAAAAGAACAGAAGTGGGAACAAAATTGACTGGGAGCGTACCAAGAATGACGTCAGAAGTACTATCAGTTTCCTCAACAGAGATTTGGTTCACACGTCCAAGATTTTCTGAGGTGGATGGCTTAGCGGTGGAAACCTTCGGGGGTGGTTTGGCACGAACAGTGGGGTTTCCTTTGGCATGGGGTGGAGCATTTTGGTTGACGGGGCACTCACGAGAGTAGTGACCAGGCTTGCCACATCTGAAGCAGGCTCCAAAGATAGTGCGGGGAGCTGGGTTGTTTGGTGGAGCTGGTGGACGAGGCGGCACAAGTGATGGACTCGGTGGGTTGTTTTGGTGGATCAAACTGTTAGGTATCCAGATCATGCGTTTGTGAGGGCGTGAACTGGAAGAAGGGGCAAGCTCAAGAGCATGCTTGCGAGACTTCTCGAAAACTTCATTGCCATGCTCAGCTCTGAAGGATCTGTTGACTAAATCCTCAAAGGTGGCAAATTCGATGAGGTTGAGATCATGACGGAGGATGGGGCTAAGTCCCTTACGGAACCTTGCCTGCTTTCTGGCATCGGTGGTGATCTCATCTTGGGCATAACGAGCAAGACGGTTGAATTCCCTCACATACTCATGAATGGACATCTCTCCTTGATTCAGATTGCAGAACTCTTCCTTCTTGCGCTCCATCAACTCATCCAGAATGTGGTACCCTCGAAAGGCAACACAGAACTCCTGCCAAGTCACTACGTGACCATCTGGCTGCATTGCAACATAGTTCTCCCACCACTGAAGAGCAGCACCTTCCAAGAAGTATACCGCGAAAATAACTCGGTCATCGGGAGCAACATGTGCTGTATCAAGCTTACGCTCGATGGAACGGAGCCAATCATCAGCTTCAAGGGCTCAGAAGAACATCGGAATACCGGTGGATTGAGGAAGATGAAGTCCTGAATGCTGACCACCACATTACGATGGTGGGTGGTATTCTGCTCGATGAGCTCCAGAAGGCGTGTTTGATCACGTCTATTCCACTCAGCTTCCATCATGATTTCCGCCGCAGAAGTCGGGGGTGGAAGTTCATCATCATTTCGATTCCGATCACGGTCTCGATTCCGAAGAACAACACTACGAGTTCCACCTGACATCCTGTGTGATAAAAATCAACAATCAGAACAGGTTGTACGATGGAGGCAAGGATAAAAGGATATGATTTAAGGAGGAAAAGATAATAATGCGAAGGCAACGATTCAAAGAAACACAGAACAAATCCGGCAGCATAACTGCTACACTGGGATGGACATTGAAACAACCTCGAAGAAATTGGACAGAACTTCTTCAAGGAACTCAAAACACGGAGACTCTGGACAACCACAACCATCTTACGTCTATCACTACTGGAATCTGCTGGTTTGCCGTCAGCCATAGCTGACGGCAAAGGCCACTTTAACCGACGGCAAAGGCTTTGCCGTCAGCTTGCTGACGGCAAAGAGACTGGCCACGAATTTATCGGCAAACAAGTTCTTTGCCGTCAGCTGGAAATCGACCGACGGCAAAGCCTGTGCCGTCAGCTAGGGAGCCGAGGCTGATGGCATAAACCGTTGACGGCAACGACTTAAGCCCAGTCCCGTTAGGGGGTTAACGGCAGGCTTTGCCGTCAGCTGGAGTCCAGCTGACGGCAAAGCTGCTGCTTGTGGGCCATGCTTGCCAGGGGAGCTGCGATCAGTGCCACGTGGGGTCCTTTCCCTTTGCCGTCAGCCGCTGTCCAGCTGACGGCAAAGCTGACAACCTGGGACATTTGGTCGTCCCAGAGTTGCCAGATTTAACAGTTAGCTGCCACGTGTCCTTCTTTGCCGTCAGCCCACCGACGGCAAAGGCTTTGCCGTCAGTAAGCTGACGGCAAAGACTCTCTCTGTTTTTTATTTATTTAATTTCTGTTAATTCCCTGCATTTTCAAACAACAATATAGATAACACAATTAATATTCTGCCAGGCCCTGAATAGCACCACAAGTGCATCACAAAGCATCGCAAAGCATCTAACAACATCACAAAGCATCACAATATAAATAACACAAAGTGCAAACAACAAAGATGGCATCACAAATCATCGCAAAGAATCCCAAGTGCATCCGCAAGTACAAGTGCATTACAAAGTGCATTACAAAGCATCTAAGACTACAACTAGCTAGAGTCCCTGGAGCATCCATCCATGTGCCATGCTGCTTTATCAAAATCTGCATAATGAGAAGAAGAAAGAATCTAGCGCTAAGTAATTAGAAGAAGAAGAAGAACAAGAAGAAGAAGAAGAAGAAGAAGAAAAGAACAAGAAGAAGAAGAAGAAGAAGAAGAAGAAGGACACAAGAACAAGAAGAAGAAGAAGAAGAAGAAGAAGAAGAAAAAGATGGAGAAAAAGAAAGAAGAGAAAAAGGAAGAATAAGAAGATTTGTTTCTTCTTAATCTATCTTTTTCTCCTCTTTCTTCTTCTCTTATTTCTTCATCTCTTCTTTGTTCTTCTCTTCTGTTCTTCTCTTATGGTTTCTTTTGAAAATTTCTAAAGTAATTATGTCATTTTTGAGCTCTAATATCAACTAATTATGCTATTTTTCTCTAACTAGAATTTACTAAGCTAACTACAGCATGGCATAGTCTAAGTTGAGCTAAGCATGTCATTTTTGAGCTCTAATATCAACTAATTATGCTATTTTTGGTGTTATCAAGTAATTATGTCATGTTTTTACCAAATAAGCAAACTCTATGTTATTTTGTAGGTAAGTAAGCTAATTATGTAATTTTTTATGTAATTAAGCTAATTATGCAATTTTTTGCCTAACTAGAATTTACTAAGCTAACTAAAGCATGGCATAGTCTAAGTTGAGCTAAGCAATAAGAATAAGAAGGAGAGGAATAACTAACAAATGCCAAGTCACGGAGGAGAAGCCCCATCTCGGTTGGTCGCCGGGTTGGTAGGGCTCTGACCGGGAGAGGGATTGTGGGATGCGACTCTGGAATGATGCTGCAACAAGGCAAGAGTTGAAATATGTGGTTAACATGGCAACATACAACGATATAAGTCCGTGCAAGGTTGGTCATTGAAAGGGAACTCACCGTTCCCACCGGAGAAGGTATCGGCGGAGGGGGTGGCAAACCTTGCTTCTCACACATAGCCTGCAAATTAGTTTTCGAGAAGTCAAAGAAATAGTCTTGTTGCTTCTCACACATAGCCTTGCTTCTCACACAACTGACTTACCGCAACGAAGTCGTGCATAGCCTTCGCATGGGCATTATTGCGTGCCCTCTCCTCCTCCAGCAGCCTCTGGGTATTCCGGTCCCTCTCCTCCAACAAGAGTCTGGTGGCCTCCCTCTCTTTCTCAAGTGCGGCCTGCAACCACTTCTCATCATCATCCATCCAGGGTCAAATGAACTAAAGAAATAATGAAGGAAAACTAACCTCGATGGCAAGGTCAACTGGCCTCGCGCGCTGCCGTATTACAGGAGCCGAGCTAGTTTGCCTCGCCTTGATCTGAGAGAGAGACTCAGTGATAGGGACGAAGCCATCACACATGGCCAGCGTGCCATGACTCTTACCACCACCAGAGATCATCAACGCCTCCCCATCCATAGGATTCAGGCTCGGGTCAAAGTCAGGACCGCGCAGTTGTTTGACAACCGGAGAATAAGACGTCATCTTGTTGTAGGCAGACAGGCTTGTGTACGACGATGACCCGTCCGCCTCAGAATATGGTGTCACCGTCTTGTACGAGCCCTTATGGGCCATGCCAAACGCGGCGTATCCCTGAGGCTCGGGCTGGTTATGGTGTTTGGCCTACAAGAAAAGGCAAAGAGTTAGTACAACAAAAATAATGCACAAATGACTTAATGATGAAAGAAAACAAGGCACACATACCCATTTTTTGGCGTATTGCTTGATGTTGGCATTTCCTTGGTGGTGTGGCACACCAACCAATTGGGCACGACGCTCCTTGGCCACATTGTGGGTGGTCAACCAAGCCTCTGTGCACCACTTGTCCACTATCATCTCCCAGCAATCCATCTTATCCGCCAACCATCTCGGGGGCACCTATGAATGAAACTAAGTATTGTAACTAGCCCTAACATAACTAATAAAGAATGTAACTAAGGAATCTACGTACCTCCATGTACTCGGTCTTATCAGGGAAAAGCTTTCGACATTCAGCCTTCGTCTTCGGCTCGTTTTGCTTGGCGTACCAATCTCGAACGGCCTGAACACGCATCTCATGCCTTGTGTTATTCAATAATCTCTTGCACTCTTTCTCGAGATTCTTCTTGGCCGCCTCCTCCGTCCCCTCCTCGACCCTATGGTAACTCTGCAATTATGCCATATATATGCACAGATGAATAGGAAATAACAAGATATAACATTGGATATTGTATACTTATTATTGGGTAAAATAATAGTTACCCAAAAATCAGCCAACACCTTGTCGGCCACGCTCGCGCAAACAACACCATTCATGTGAGTGTTTTCCGGGAGCAGCGCGGCTTGGTAGTGCTCCCACTTGAGTCCTGGCTCGGGAACCATACCCTCCCCGGGCAACTGCACTAGCCCGGGAAAGTGCTCCCTAAGCAAAGCACCAAGGAGGCAGTTTGGATTCCGGGTATTCTCCGGGTAATTCCACCCCCTGCATAATGAGAAGGCAAAGACATTAGCTACTTGGTGGAAAATAATGATATAAGGTACACAATAGACATCAACTTACTTCTCGCCATCTAGCGAAATCAACGCCCTGTGCTGCAACTCTAATCGGTCTGGAACTCGTGTCATACCACGTTGGTAGACCGACTTGCTGGCAGACGGGCCTTCATCCTCCGTCTCAGCCCTCTCATCCTCCGCCTCAGCCCCCTCATCCTCCACCTCAACCTCAGCCTCTGCATCCGCCGCAGCCCCCTCACCGTCCCGCCCCCAACTCCCCCACTCCTCGTGTGAGGGTGTCGGCTCCTGGACGGGAGGATCCTGCATCGGTGTCCGCTCCTGGACGGGAGGATCCCGCACCGGTGACACCCTTGTCTGCAGGGGTGAAGTGGCTAAGACTGAAGTAGCTGAGGGTGGTGGCGACTGGCTCCTATTAGGCAGCCTCCCTTTCCCGCGACCACGTCCTCTGCCTCTCTTCTTTCCTCCTCCTCTCCCACGGGGCTCCTCGGAAAAGCTCTGCAACAACTGTCTCCGTAGTTGGCCAGGTGCTATCCTCAACTTATCCCCGCCTGCCATGTCTCACCACCTGCAACAATACATAGTTAAATACTTAGTACAAATTCAAAGACAATAATTAAATGAACAATAATAAATACATGAATAATTAAACAATTAATTAAATAATTAAACAAAAATGTTTGGATGCATACAAAGTACTAATAGTCGGGATCATCTGTCTCTTCTCCAAGGTCAACTGAAGCATAATCATCATCAGTATCATACGTGTCGTCATGAATGACAACGTCATCGGGTTCAGGGACATCATGTGGAAGGCCTTTTTGTAACCGATCAAGCATTGTTAGCTCATCCGGATTGGTAACCTCTTCTACTTCCACTTCTTCCTCATCATCATCTGATTCTTGTTCCTCCGTGTTCAGGGTGGACGTAGAGCAGTTCCGGAGACGACGTCTCACACCACGTGATTCTTGGAAGAATTCTCCATCATATGTTATTGGGTCAATTTGAGGTTCATAATCCTCTTCGTTTGGTGGAGGTGGTCTAAGATGGGGCGGCACATCGTACATGACATACCAACCTTCCAGGTTCTTAACACTTTGACGACTGTATGGCAGATAGAAAACTTGGGTGGCCTGTTGAGCCACAATAAAGACATCATCACCGCTTAACTTCCTGTCTTGTCGGATTTCGACTAGCCCAACATGTTCATGAGCCCGTCTTGTCTTAGTAGGATCGAACCAATGACATTTGAACACAACAACATTTGGAGGATTTTCACCATAATAATGAAGTTCGTAAACTTCTTCAAGTCTTCCCTAATACTCGACACCTCCCTCGCCTATAGCAGAGACACCGGAATTGGTTGTTTTTCGACCGGGCATTGAAAGCTCTTTGCTAGCAGTACGAAAGCGATACCCGTTGATGTTGTACTTCTGAAATGTCTGGACCTTAAAGTCAAAACCATTTGCTATTTGTCTCAATTCATCGTCGACTTGCTCATCTGAATTAGCTATTTTTTTGAACCAAGAGATGAAACCGGGATAGGCGCCTCCTGTCTTTTCAAGAAGTTCATACTCGAGAATGGATTCTTTTTCGTTTGCAACACCATTCGAGAACTGTTCGACGTATCGACTGTATCAATTAATAACAGTTGTTAGACACAAAACTTGTTAAAAAGTTGCGAAACAATGTATCGAGGACTTACTCGATGTATGGCCGAACTTCTGTTAAGTTGTTCAATATATACATCGTTAGTGTGCGCCACTCCTCGACGCCCAGCAACTTTGATTTTCCCACACCAGAAGGAGCGAGCTTCCCTTTGAAGAGGCTGAGTTTGGATTCACGTCGTTTGGGGTCGCCCACATTGTATCGAGGCTTTGGATTATGCAAGCTGTGCAAAGTGGCATCATAGTGTGCTGTTACGAAGTTTGCCGCCTCCTCGGTAATGAACGCCTCGGCCATCGATGCTTCAATTCTACGTTTATTTTTACATTTTGCTCTAAGTGTCTTCTGCATTCTTTCAGTTGCATAGCACCAACGATTTTGCACAGGGCCACCCAATCTTGCCTCGGTCGGGAGATGCAAAATCATGTGTTGCATCGGATTAAAGAAGCCCGGTGGAAAAATCTTCTCTAACTTGCAGAGCAACTCAGGCGCCAACTCTTCCATGTCATCTATCACGGCACGCGACAACTCTTTAGCACAAAGAACACGGAAGAAATAACTTAACTCTGCCAATACTAGCCATTCAGACTCTGGGATATAGCCGCGCAACATCACTGGCATTATCCGCTCAAGCCATATGTGCCAATCATGACTCTTGAGCCCAAAAATTTTCATTTTTTCAATGCTCGCTCCCCTCGCTAGATTCGCAGCATACCCATCAGGGAACAACAACTTTTGTTGCACCCACAAGAGGATTTCCCTTATTGCTCCCTTCTCGAGATTGTACCAGGCAGGTGGCTTGGACCAATTTTTTCTTCCTTTAGGTTGTCGCATGTTTAGTGATGGCCTATCACAAAGAGTCTCCTGGTCAACTCTAGCCTTTGTATTATCTTTGCCCTTATCAGTGCCGAAAAATGTGCCAAGAAGGGCCTCGGCGATATTCTTTTCAGTGTGCATCATGTCAATGTTGTGTGGTAGTAAGAGGTCTTCAAAGTAGGGGAGATCCCACATGCATGGCTTGTGGGTCAAGGCGTGTTCCTCATTATAACCCAAGAAATACCCTGGACGGTTTGGATCAGGCTCCATAGATTTTAACTGTTCATGAATTTGTGTGCCCGTCAACGCAGGTGTTGCCGAGTGTTTGACAACTTTACCTTTCATGAAATTCTTCTTGTCTTTTCTGAATGGATGGTCCATAGGCAAGAACTGTCTATGCAAGTCAAAGCAGGAATACTTTCCACCCGCCGGCAACCAATGAAACTTAAGAGATGCTTTGCATTGTGGGAATGGGAACCTTCCATGCACACACCAGGCAACGAAAAGCGCAAATGCCGGCAGATCATGCAACGAGTATTGGTACCAAACATACATTTGAAAGTTCTCTTTCTTAGCTGCGTCGTATGTGTTGACCCCATTCACCCAAGCTTCTTTCAAGTCATCCATCAGCGGTTGCATGTACACACTCATATTCTTCCCCGGATAGTTTGGCCCTGGAACTATCAACGTCAGAAATATGTGCTTTCTTTGCATAATGGACGATGGTGGAAGATTGAGCGGAATAACAAACACAGGCCAGCAACTATATTGGGTAGCCGTCATACCAAAAGGATTGAACCCATCGAGACCGATGGCGACTCGGCAATTCCTTGGCTCTTTATTTTTTTCCGTATGTTTAGCATCAAATGCCTTCCATGCGTCACCATCCGAAGGGTGTACCAACATCGGATCTCCATTTTCATCTAATTCTTTCCTAATTCCATGTTTGTGCCATGTCATCTGTTTTGCTGTTTCTTCGAGCATGTAAAGTCGTTGAAGTCTTGGTAGGATCGGCAGATACCGTAGAACACTCACAGGGATTTTTCTCTGCTTCTTCTCACCTTCACCGTTTCCTACCTCAACATATCTAGAGGACTTGCAAAATGGACAATATGTTTCGTCTACATACTCTTTCCTAAATAATGCACATCCTTTCTCACAAGCATGTATCTGCTCATACGGCATCTTGAGTGCACTAAGGATTTTGTCTGACTCATATAGGTTTGAAGGCATAATATGACCTTCGGGTAGAAACCTCACAAATAGGGTCATCATTGAGTCAAACAGGTCTCTTCCAATGTTGAATTGGGCTTTCAGAGCCATTACTTGTGCGATGGCATCTAGCTGAGAAATCTTAGTGTGCTCGTGAAGAGGACGTTTTGAAGACTCCAACATGGCATAGAAGGCCTTTGCGGATTCCTCCATCTCTTCGTCCTTGTTCCGAGCATCATCAAAATCATTGACCATGTCTTCAATCCCTATACCATAATCGTCGGTGCGCCGACGCAAAACTTCGTCTCTATTACGTTGGGTCGACTCACCATGAAATGTCCACAAGGTATAGCCGGGAGTAAAACCACGCATCTGCAGGTGTTTACCCATTACATCCTTTGTCTGTCGCGAATAATTCTTGCACTTAGTGCAGGGGCACCATGTTTTTGGCTGGCCTTTAGAAAATGCCGTTTGCAGGAATTCATAGGTTTTGCTCAACCATTCATCGGTCATGTCTTTCTGACTAGGGTGACCGGAGTACATCCATTCACGATCAGTCATTCTGTCAGGCTAGCTATATAGTATCCACATATGAACAATATAAATTATCAGTTCATCAAGTATGTCAAATTAATTATGGTCATTTTTTAATCATGGTTAAAACATTGGGATGCACGGCATGCACACCTACCAGCTACTAGGTAAAGATAGGTCCTAATCCCACCCGAGTATGTGTAGATTGGGTCATTTTCCCATGCTCTACTCCCGATCCAACGCAAAATTTCGGCAGCACCTCCCCGCTGTTCTCCTAATACACGTCTCGGAAACTAACCGAGAGGATGTGTACTCGGAGAACAACAAGGAGGCGCTGTCGAAACTCTGCATCGTATCCGGAACAAAGCATGGGAAAATGACCCAATCTACACATACCCGGGCTGTCCATGGATAACGTTGGACAATTCGAAAGAATCACCGTTATAAATATGCAAATGCATGCATAGTTATAACCGTAACCCTTTCGAACGGGAGACGCATATTGGTTACGCAAAGACTTTGCATTTCAATACTAAACTACCTATCTAGATAGTGTCATCGGCACGAAGGCCGGAACAGAGCAAAATAAAGGTGGAGAAGGAAGAGTTAACACATGTGCTCACTCTCGAATGCAGTGGAGGTCGTCGAAAACCAAACCCTCGCGAAGCTACTGCACATTTAAATGCAAACAATCAAAACAAATACGCACTCGCGATAACTAATCTAACTAATACCAACATCTAATTGACAACTACAATATTAAAAGTATAAAGCTAATTAATATCACTACTATAAAGCTAATAGTTCTTATTCTTCACATCTCTTCTTCTTTTTCTTTACTCTTCTCTTCTTCTATTTCTATTCTTCTTATTTTCTTCGTTTCTTCATTATTCTCTCCTTCTTCCTCTTTTTCCTTTTCTTCTTATTCTCTTAATCTCCTTCTTCTTCCTTTTCCTTTTCTTCTTTTTCTTTTCATCTCCTTCTCCTCATTCTTCAATTATTATTCTTCTCTCCATCTCTTCATTCTTCCTCTTTTTCCTTTTCTTCTTATTCTCTTAATCTGCTTCCCCTTCTTCTTCCTTTTGCTTTTCTTCTTTTTCTCTTCATATCATTCTCCTCATTCTTCTATTTTTTTTCTCTCAATCTCTTTCTCCTCTCTTTCTCTTCCTATGTCTACTAACTAAGTACTAGGGTCTTATTGTCTAAATACTAACTAATAATTCCTATTGTCTAAATACTAACTACTAACTAATTCATATATTCTTAATAAATTTAATAACAAATTAACTACTAATTGCTAACTAAATCTTCTATCTACTTCTAAAAGATATAAATAATATAATAAAAATCAACTAAAAAAGGAAAACAGGGAGGAGAGATTACTCACCGACGGGGAGGTGCAGCGTGGAGGCGGGGGGGAGGAGGAGGAGCACCAGGGCGGGGGGCCTCGGCGGCGAGGAGGAGGAGGAGCACCAGGGCGGGGGGCCTCGGCGGCGGCGGCGGCTCGGGCTCGGGGCCTCGACGGCGCAGCTCGGGCGCGGGGGAGGCTTCGACGGCGGCGATCGGGCGCGGGGGAAGGGCCTCGACGTCGGCGGCTCGGGCGCGGGAGCGGGTTGGCGGCGGTGGCACGGGGCAGGTCGGCGGCGGCGGCACGGGGGCAGGGGCAACTAGGGCACGGGGAGGTCGTTTGAGTGGAGACAGATGGGCTGGGCGTGGCCACGGGGTGGGGATAACCCCCGGCTTTGCCGTCAGCCGGCTAACGGCAAAGACGGCCGTTAGTCTTTGCCGTCGGCCAGCTGACGGCAAAGAAGGGTTCTGTTAAGCAGATCTACGGGGTGGGGCCGAGAAGCTGCCTGTGCCGTTAGCCCACCTGTGTCGTCAGTCTTTGGGTTCTATGCCGTCAGCCAGCCGACGGCTTAGAAGGGGCTGACGGCAAAGGATTTCTCTTCCGTCAGCCAGGTCTATGCCGTCAGTTTTTTTCCTGGCTGAGGGCATAGAGCCTTTGCGGTCAGCCTCGTGAAAAAGCTGACGGTAAAGCCAGAAACTGACGGCAAACTGTGTTTTTCCAGTAGTGTATAAGGAGTCAATCAACGAGATGTTCTAGTAAGACATAGATGAGCCTAGTCCTATCATCCCGTAGAAAAGATAAGGGTGACTCAGAACTCAGATCGATGAGGGTAAGGAGAAAAAGAAGCCTTACATTGTTCCCTTATATACTCAGAGTAACTATATAACTATAGAAGGCTAGACTCGACTTCGGCCAAGGCTGATAATCCTACAGTCAGTCCTGCTCTGATACCAAGTCTGTCGGGACCCGGGGTTAGCGTATGCAAGCCTCGCTACAACACAATCATATGGAGAGCTGAGAACCGTACCCACTTGTCTAAGCAGACAAGGCCAAGCACAGAACGTTCTCGGAAAGCATCGAACGTGAGGGACATCCCATCCAGGCCGGATGATCAACTGAAATGGGTCCTCATCGTCGGCACACAAGTCTAAATGATATGGGTGATGAACTCCCATACTCATAGACAAGTCGCCTCAACCATACTATCGATTGTATTATAACCCTTACATAGACTTACTCCAGCCCGATCACTTAGTCGGGGTCTAGGGCGGGCTTGATCATACATCAAAGTGTGCACGAGACGGAGTCTCGAGCAATCGCATCGCGATGCCCCAAGCTGCACACATCTAAGGGCCACTTGGTGTATAAAAGACCGCCAGCCAGATCATAACTAAGGTCTCGAAAACCCATACTAAGACATGCCTGTTATAAACATACACGCAGCACACATGCCTTGTATGAACAGCAGGTATCATTGCAATTCTCTACAAAGTTTACATCTTTATTAATAACTCTTACAGAGTGCACACAGAGATCACAAGCATGTGATCCAACATTACAAAAGACAAGCGGAAGCAAAGTACTTCTGAGTACAGACAAGTTTAACAAATGGCTTAGAGAAGCCTTATCAAAAAAACAAGCCCTCCACGAGGAAACCAGTCGTCTGACTAGGACTACACTAGCTTGGTCTTGGTCTGAGTCTTCATTCTTCGAGCTTCGGTTAAAAGCCACCATCGGGGTCGGTGGGTTCATCTAAAACATAGATTAAGCAAACGTGAGTACAAAATCGTACTCAGCAAGACTTACATAGGATCTATACTACTCATGCATATGTATCAAGGTAAAGGGTGGTGGGGTTTCACTTGCAGAATTGCCAGCTTTGACTTGGTTAGTCCTGAACTACGAGTACCAGACTTGAGGTAAGAAGCGTACACGAGTCCACTACATCTCTTCAACCAATTACACCACTATGGTTACTTCCTCGACTTCCCCACGAGAAAGCACGCCATAGCACTCACGCTTATCTTGGTGTGTTTTAGAAGTATCCAGTTCAAGTTGTCTAATAATCAAGCTAAGCTTTCCAAGCAGTCCTTAACCGCGGACGCGGCTATTCGAATAGTTTTGTTAACCCTGCAGGGGTGTACCGCTACACACACGTGTCATCAGTTACCGCCTTTTGCATGTCACCGTTCAATTGATGACAGCGAGGATGCCACCACAACACTTCGCCCACAGCTCCGTTCTAGTCCAGAGAGTCGCCTATCTGAGGGGGGATCCGTATGGAAGTCCGGCGGAGGCTCCAGTACAGCCTCAAACGATGTGTGCAGGGTCCCAAGCCGGTCTTGAAAATCCGTTCATCCACTTCGCAGACCGTGCCACAGCCCTACCAGAACTCCGAACTAATGCGACTCCTGGGGTTCGAACGGGGTGAGGTACTAGGATGAGAGGGGTCAGTGAGCCCAATGTGTGGTTGTACTCTTCTTCTTGGATCACCACACAAGAACTCGGACTTAAGGCGGTGTTCAACGAGACAACCCACTGTGTACTCCTACACAGCCTCTCATCGTTCACCTTGTATTAGGGTAGATTCACCAACACATTTCACTTTCATCAACACCATGTTCTCTATCATCCCGACTCACATCAAAAGCAACCTCATGGTACCACTAAGCATGCAATAAGCAATAACACTTGCAGGGGCCACATGATATCAACCAATTCCTACATTTGCTAGGATTGTGGTTTGCTTACTACTGTGACAAGATGATAGGTCATGCAAAGAATATGGGTTCAACTATGCGGTAGAAACGTTATCATGGTGATCATCCTAAACAATGCATAAGCGAGACATGAGAGGGAAGTGGGATTTTATCGACATGATCAATGGGGGTTTGCTTGCCTTGCTGACGAGGTTCAGTCACTGGGTCTTCAACGAAGGGGGTGATCTCGAGTTCCGGATCCACTTCTATCCGAGCAAACAATATAAACAAAGCATAAATAAGTTGCAATGCTCAAGCACATGATTATGTTGTCAAATGATGTGAAAATGTATTGATGTGATCTAGGTTCCATTTGTAACAAGTTAATTGAAGTTGATTTGAAAGTGAATTCAAATTCAAACTCCAAATGTATTTAAATTGGTCCAAGTTGCATTTGCTAGTATTTGTAATTTTTAATCCAAATGATCATGTGTGTGATAAGCTTCTGAAGTGTAGGTGATCATATGTGCATTGCAAAGGTTCAAAGTGGAATTGCATTTGGATTAAATTTGAATTACTTCCATTTAAATCAAATAGCAAAAGCTACTGATCAGAATTTAAATTCAAATCAAACAAAGTTGAAAGTTGCATATTTGGATAGATAATTTTCTCCTGATCATTTTTCATATATTATGTGCTATATTTGGAGTTAGGATGAATTAATTATGAATTTCCAAAGTTTGTCCTATTTTCTGCCATTTTCTGGAATTTCTAAAAGATTTAATTCTCTGGAATTTGTTTTAATGCGTCATCATCAGGTCAGCATGACGCAAGGGGGGGCTGACAACAGGGGCCCACCTGTCTGTCTCTGTGGGGTTAAATCCCTGTTAGTTTAAAACTAACAGTGGTTAGTTAGTGGCCTGGGCCCACTGTCAGTGGCCCAGGGGTTAGGATTAGTGGGGGTTTAGCTCGGGGGGTTAGGGTTAGCTCCTAATGGCGCGGGTTGCCGGAGAGCTCGCCGGACTTGGGTTTTCGGCACGGGGCGAGGAGGGGAGACCACGGGCGAGTAGCTAGGGACATCGCGCGTCCACTTGTGCCATCGGGGCAACGCGGGGAGGTCTGTGGCCATGGCTACTTCAACAGCGGCGGCAGGCCGAGTTCGGACCTCGCCGGAACTAGGCGGGAGGGCACGGGAAGAGGCGCGGCTAGGGGCGAAATGGAGCTCTGCTCACCGTGATGCTAATGGAGTGGACGAAGGGGCCACGGGGAGCTCGATGTTGGCGCAATCGAAGTTCTTCTCCGCGGCGGCCGGCGACGAAACCTTGACGCGGGCATCGTCCACGGTGGCGCTAGACTTCAATTGACGAGGGGGACGGAGGAAGTCGACGGTGCCGGATCGACTGGCCAAGGCGGAGAGGAAGGAGGAGTACGGTGGCCACGTCGGGGCGTCGCCGCGCTCCGGCTGTGCTTCGGGTTTGCGCGGGATTCGCGAGGTAGGAGAGAGGGGGCGACCCGTGGGTGATAGGATGAGCTCGAGGGGGGTTCTGGCGTTGTGTGGTGTGAGGAGAGGGCAGGGGGTGGCCTAGAACCCGCGGTGTCGCGGTGGCGTTGTCGCCGCACTCCCCAGCTCCAGCGAGCTGCTTGGAGGGGCGGGGAGGAAGACAACACGCGGCGAGCTGGGCTGGGCCGAGGCCAAGGCGAGTGGGCCTTGCCCAGGGCGCCAGGTAAGCTCTGCTTTCTTTTCTTTTTATTATTTCTGCATATAGGTTGACCTAGCTAATAAAAATAGCTAGGCATTTTATAAAATGCCACAATTTTTTATATGGCCTCATAAAATAGAGAGCTAGCCACTTATAAAATTTGAGCATTTTTAAAATTCAAAACATTTGAATTTTAAATCAAATAGGGTATTTATTTAATTTCCAAACCATTATTTGAAAATTAGAAAAATCCATGAGCATGGGATTGCTCCCAAACCATTTTTAAAATGATCAGTCCATTTATAGGAATTTTCCAAATGTTCAAATGATTTTTGCAAAAAGATTTTTATCTGGCCATTTGATTTAATTTCTCAGGGCTTTTCTTTTCCCTATTTTTAAATTTTCTTTTGAATTTTTGCATGATGCAAAGGAGCACTTGATCCTAGCACATACCTAACTTGGGGTTGTGACACGTACCCACTTGTCTAAGCAGACAAGGCCAAGCATAGAACGTCCTCGGAAAGCATCGTACGTGAGGGGCATCCCATCCAGGCCGGATGATCAACTGAGATGGGTCCTCATCGTCTGCACACAAGTCTAAATGATATGGGTGATAAACTCCCATATTCACAGACAAGTCGCCTAAACCATACTATCGACTATCTCATAACTCTTACATAGACTTACTCCAGCCCGATCACTTAGTCGGGGTCTAGGGCGGGCTCGATCATATATCAAAGTGTGCACGAGACGGAGTCTCGAGCAATCGCATCGCGATGCCCCAAGCTGCGCACATCTAAGGGCCACTTGTTGTATGAAAGACCGCCAGCCAGATCACAACTGAGGTCTCGAAAATCCATACAAAGACATGCATGTTATAAACATACACGCAGCACACATGCCTTGTATGAACAGCAGGTATCATTGCAATTCTCTACAAAGTATGTACTTTATTGATAACTCTTACAGAGTACATACAAAGATCACAAGTCTGTGATCCAACATTACATCAAACATGCGGAAGCAAAGTACTTCTGAGTACAGACAACTTTAACAAATGTCTTAGAGAAGCCTTATCTAAAAACGAGCCCTCCACGAGGGAACCAGCCGTCTGACTGGGACTACACTAGCTTGGTCTTGGTTTGAGTCTTCAATCTTCGAGCTTCGGGTAGAAGCCACCATCAGGTAGGTGGGTTCATCTAAAACATAGAATAAGCAAACGTGAGTACAAAGTCGTACTCAGCAAGACTTACGTAGGACTATACTACTCATGCACATGTAACAAGTAAAGGCAGGTGGGGTTTCACTTGCAGAAGTGCCAGCTTTGACTTGGCTAGTCCTGAACTACGAGTACCAGACTTGAGGTAAGAAGCGTACACGAGTCTACTACATCTCTTCAACCAATTACACTACTATGGTGCCTTCCTCGACTTCCCCATGAGAAAGCACGCCATAGCACTCACGCTTATCTTGGTGAGTTTATAAGTATCCAGTTCAAGTTGTCTAATAATCAAGCTAAGCTTTCCAAGCAGTCCTTAACCGCGGACGCGGCTATTCGAAAAGTTTTGTTAACCCTGCAGGGGTGTACCGCTACACACACACACTCATCAGTTACCGCCTGGGAGTGGGACCCTTCAAGCGGGTACCGGCGAGGATGTTGGCACGAAACTTCGCCCACAGCTCTGTTCTAGTCCAGAGAGTCGCCTATCTGAGGGGGATCCGTATGGAAGCCCGGCCGAGGTTCCAGTACAGCCTCAAATGATGTGTGCAGGGTCCCAAGCAGGTCTTGAAAAGCCGTTCATCCACTTCGCAGACCGTGCCACAGCCCTACCAGAACTCCGAACTAATGCGACTCCTGGGGTTCGAACAGCGTGAGGTACTAGGTCGAGAGGGGTCAGTGTGCCCAATGTGTGGTTGTACTCTTCTTCTTGGATCACCACACAAGAACGCGGACTTAAGGCGGTGTTCAACGAGACAACCCACTGTGTACTCCTACACATCCTCTCATCGTTCACCTTGTATTAGGGTAGATTCACCAACACAGTTTCACTTTCATCAACACCATGTTCACTATCATCCCGACTCACATCAAAAGCAACCTCATTGTACCACTAAGCATGCAATAAGCAATAACAGTTGCAGGGGTCACATGATATCAACCAACTCCTACATCTGCTAGGATTGTGGTTTGCTTACTACTGTGACAAGATGATAGGTCATGCATCGGATATGGGTTCAACTATGCGGTAGAATCGATACAAGGTGATCTCCCTAACATGCATAAGCGAGACTGAGAGGGAATTAGGATTTTATAGACATGATCTATGGGTGGTTGCTTGCCTTGCTCACGAGGTTCAGTCACGGGGTCTTCAACGAAGGGGGTGATCTCGGGTTCCGGCTCCACTTCTATCCGAGCAAACAATACAAACAAAGTGATCAACATAAGGTACAATGTACAATCACATGATCAATTGTATATGGTGATGTTCGTGGTACAGATGTGTTGAGCATTCCATTTAAAAGGAGTATATTCAATTTGAAATGCAAATTAAAACTCCATTTGATTTATCGATGAATTTCAAATGCATTTGAATGCATGAATGTTAATTTGAAAAGGTTGATCATGAAGTGATGTTGGAAAGGTGAGGTAAAGCCTCTGATGTGTGGATGAAACCATCTAAAACAAATGTGTTGCAAAGTCATTTGCAAATTCACTCCTAATTTGAATTTGAAAAGGATCCATATGCATGTGTTGCTACTGTTCACCCATTTTAAAATGGTCAAACATAGAAACAAGTTGCATATTCATAATCCTTGTATTTGTCTGATAATTTTTCATATATTATTTGTCCAATTTGGAGTTCATATGAATTTTCTATGATTTATTGAAGTTTGGCTATTTTCCTGGATTTTCTGTAATTCTTAAATTCATTTCAAATTTTCTGGAATCTGATTTATTGCATCATGCTGACGTAGGGGTGATGTCACAAGGGGGGCTGACAGCAGGGGCCCACCTGTAAGTGTTTAGGGGGTTAATTCCCTGTTATCTTAACTAACAGAGGGTTTTAGGGGGTCTAGGGCCCACTTGTCATGGACTCGGGGGGGGGAGTTAAGTTTGGGATTAGGGCTAATCGGCCGGCGGCTAACCGCCGGTGACCACGGGTCACGGCGGCGCCTCGCCGAAACTCGTTTTCGGGCACGGTAGGGCACGGGATTAGCACGGGCATATGCTCCGTGCTCTCCCGCATCAAGCCATGCGCTCGGGGCAGGCTGGGAGTGGCTATAGACTTGCCGGAGTTGAAGAACGCGGCGGCCGGAGCTGCCGTGGTGCTCGTTGTCGACAGAGAGCACGGGGGAGAGCGAGAGATGGGGCGAAATGACCGCAGCCTCACCGTGAGTCCAACGGTGCCGAAGTCGGGGTTGGAGGAGACGCAATGGCGACGGAATCGGCGGAGGGGCTCCATGGTGGCCGGAGCAAACCGGTGAAGATGGCGTCCTCCAGAGGGCAACTTCGATCGATTGCTTTCGTGGTGTGACGGAGTCGAGGGCGGCGAAGCGTATGGGCAAGTCCGGGGCGCTTGGGGTGGCCGTTGGCCACGGCTTTCACGGTGGCGCGCTCCGGTGAGCTTCGGGCGGCGCGGGATTCGCGAGAGGGAGAGGGAGAGGGAGAGGGAGAGGGCAAGCGGCGAGAGGGGGAGAAGGATCTAGGGCCTTCCAGGCTTCCACGGGGAGGGTTAGGAGGCCAGGGGGGCAAGCAGGAGGTGGCCGCGGCGACGGCATGCTCGCCATGCCGACGAGCAGCCTGCCTGTCCCGGGGTAGAAGACAGCTCTACCCCTGGTGGGCTGGGCCGGCCAGGTAAGTGGCCAGGTGAGCTGGGCCTCTTTTCTTTTTCTAATTTTCTTTCTGTTTTGTTTTTCTTTCATTTGTTTGCTCTGATAAATAAATACCAAAACATTTTATAAAAATTCCCAACTAATTTTATAAATACTAGGTGACCAGTAGCTAGTCAACTTTAGGATTTGGGCATTTTTGAAATTCAATACATTTGAATTTCAAGTCAAATAGGGGTCAAATTTAATTTCCAAGCCCTATTTGGAATTTTTGGCAAATCTTTGTGCATGCAGTGGGACCCACTTCACTTTAGATGTGATCATGCATATTTATAAGACTTTTCAAAAATACCAGAGGATTTTTTGGAAGAAATTTTTATCTGGCCTTTTGAATTAAATTCTCAGGGATTTTCTTTTTCCCCATTTTTGAATTTCTTTTGAAATTTTACATGATGCAAAGGCCTAAGCTTATCCTAGCACATACCTAACTTAGGGTTATGACAACTCGCCCCCACTCAACAGAATCTCGTCCCGAGATTCAGAAGTCTGCGGGAGGAAGGAGGGGTACTCGGCACTGAGACAGTCTTCTCTTTCCGACGTGGCTTCTCTCTCAGAGTGGTGTGACCATTGTACTTTCAGAAACTTGATCTTCTTTCGGCGAGTGACACGTTCTGATGAATCGAGAACACGAACGGGGTATTCTCGATAAGAAAGGTCATCTTGTAGATCAAGAGTTTCATGGTCGACTTCGAGGATGGGGTCCTTGAAGCAACGCGTGAGTTGGGACACATGGAATACATCATGTACTCGGGAAAGGTGCACGGGTAGTTCAAGTTGGTAGGCAACTTCTCCACGTTTAGCAAGAATGCGGAAAGGTCCGATGTAACGTGAGGCCAATTTTCCTTTGATACCGAATCGTTGGGTTCCCTTCAGAGGAGTAACCCGAAGGTAAGCCTTCTCATCCAGATTGTAGCTCTCTTGCCTATGATGACGATCATAGTAGCTTTTCTGACGAGACTGAGCTGCTTTCAATTGATCACGAACAATGCGAACTTGCTCTTCTACTTCCCTGATCATATCCGGTCCAAAGAATTGTCTTTCACCGGTTTCTGACCAGTTAAGGGGTGTTCGACATCGTCGTCCATAAAGGAGTTCAAAAGGAGCCATGTTCAGACTAGATTGAAAACTGTTGTTATAAGCAAATTCGGCAAATGGAAGAGAATTCTCCTAATTCTTTCCGAATGAGATAACACAAGCTCTGAGCATGTATTCAAGAATTTGCTTAACCCTTTCGACTTGACCGCTAGACTGAGGATGCAAAGTTGTACTAAAGGAGAGATGAGTTCCCATAGCATTCTGAAAGCTTCCCCAGAATCTAGAGGTGAAAAGGCTACCATGATCAGAATTGATTTCCAAAGGAACACCGTAAAGAGACACAATTCTAGAGACTTACAAGTCCGCTAACTGGCTAGCAGTTATAGACTCGCGAACGGGAAGGAAGTGAACAACTTTGGAAAGTCGGTCAATGACCACGAAGATGGCATCATTTCCTTTCTGGGTTTTTGGAAAGCCGGTGATGAAGTCCATACCGACTTTGTCCCATTTCCACTCTGGAATAGGCAAAGGTTGAAGTGTACCAGAAGGTCTTTGGTGTTCTGCCTTAATGCGACGACAAACATCACATTCAGCAACAAATCGAGCAATGTCTCTCTTCATCCTAGTCCACCAAAATCTCTGGCGTAGATCTCGGTACATTTTTGTGCTACCGGGATGAATCAAGAGGGGTGTGTCATGGGCTTCCTTGAGGATGAGTTGCCTTAGTTCCCTATTCTTAGGTACTACCAAACGATTTCCAAAGAATACCGTTCCCTTGCTATCTGTGGAGAAACATTTAGTAACTCCGCTAGCAATGTTCTCCTTGATCCGGCGAACACCTCGTGCATGCCTTTGGGCAGCTATGATTTGATCCTCAAGGGTTGGTTTCGCCAAAAAGTTGAAAAGAGATCCCCAAGGATCAATATCGAGATTGAGCTTTCAAAATTCCTCATGAAGAAGTGGTTGATACTGTTGTAACATGAGGTTGTTACAATACGACTGACGACTTAGTGCATCAGCCATGACATTGGCTTTGCCTGGGGTGTAAAAATTCCTACGTCGTAATCTTTTATCAACTCAATCCAGCGTCTTTGCCTGAGATTAAGATCTGGCTGGGTGAATATATATTTGAGGCTTTGGTGGTCGGAAAAGATCTCGCAACGATTACCAAGGAGGTAATGTCGCCAAGTTTCAGGGCATGAACTACGGCAGCGAGTTCAAGATCATGGGTAGGATAGTTCCCATCATGTGGACGCAACTGGCGTGAAGCATATGCTACCACATGTCTATCTTGCATAAGTATGCATCCTAACCCTTGCCGTGAGGCATCACAAAAGATCTCGAAATCATTTTTGGTGTCTGGAGGCGCAAGTACGGGTGCAGAAGTCAATCTTCTTTTTAGCTCTTGAAAGCTTTCCTCGCACTTGGGAGTCCATTGGAATTTCTTATCTTTCTTGAGGAGTTCAGTTGGAGGCTTTTCAACTTTAGAAAAGTTCTCGACGAAGCGGCGGCAATAGCTGGCTAGGCCAAGAAAACTCCTAACTTGCTTAACCGATTCAGGTGGAGTCAAGTCAAGGACGGCCTGAACTCTCTCGGGATTCACAACAATGCCTTTTGCAGAAATCACGTGGCCTAAGTAGGTCACTTCTGGTAGCCAAAATTCACACTTGGAGAATTTAGCATACAGGCGATGCTCTCTAAGTTTCATCAATACCAGCCTTAGGTGTTCAGCATGTTCTTCTTCGTTCTTCGAGTAGATGAGAATGTCATCAAGATAAACTACAACAAATTTATCTAGGTACTCCATGAAGATCGAATTCATCATGCGTGAGAAAGTGGCGGGGGCATTGGTTAAACCAAAGGACATGACGGTGTACTCGTAAAGACCATAACGAGTAGTAAAAGCCGTTTTTGGAATGTCCTCGTTTCGGATTTTGATTTGATGATAGCCTAATCTCAAATCCATCTTGGAGAAGACAGACGATCCATCAAGTTGATCATAAAGATCATTGATCCTGGGAAGTGGGTACTTGTTCTTTATCGTCGCTAGATTTAGCGGGCGATAGTCTACGCACATCCTTTCTGTTCCATCTTTCTTCGTTACGAACAGAACGGGGCAACCCCATGGCGATGAGCTAGGGCGGATGAAGCCTTTTTCCAACAAAGCTTCCAGTTGGGTTTTAAGCTCAGCTAACTCACGTGGGGCCATTTTTTATGGGCGTCTGGAAATTGGTGCGGTTCCTGGCATAAGATCTACTATGAATTCTACACATTTGTCGGGTGGCATTCCCGGCAGCTCTTCAGGAAAGACATTCGGGAAGTCACGAACCACCGGAACATCTTCAAGGTCGGGAAGGGGAAGCAAATTCAAAGAATGCACCTGGGTTCTTGTTCTTGGTGAGGAGTAATCTATTGTCTGACCTGAAGGATGTGTAAGTCTAACTGACTTGGCTTTACAATCAAGAAAAGCATGTTGTCTTGATAACCAATCCATACCAAGGATGACATCAATGTCTGAAGACTTGAGGGCTATGATTGAAGCAAGGAATACTAAACCCTCAATTGCAATTTGATTACCATGGCTTACCCTATTAGTTTGCCATTTTGAACCAGGAGTTTGAATGATCATAGGGGTGAACATTTCATCAAAGGATATCTCATGCCGAAGTGCATAACTCTCCGACATGAAGGAGTGAGATGCTCCTGGATCGAAAAGGACAGAAGTGGGAACAAAATTGACTGGGAGCGTACCAAGAATGACGTCAAAAGTACTATTAGTTTTCTCAGCTGAGATTTGGTTCACACGTCCAAGATTTTTGGAAGTGAAAGGCTTGGCGGTGGGAACCTTCGGGGGTGATTTGGCACGAACAGTGGGGTTCCCTTTGGCATGGGGTGGGGCATTCTGACTTATGGGACAATCACGAGAATAGTGACCAGGATGGCCACATCTGAAGCAGGCTCCAAAGATAGTGCGGGGAGTTGGGTTGTTTGGTGGAGCTGGTGGACAAGGCGGCACAAGGGATGGCCTCGGTGGGTTGTTTTGGTGGATCAAACTGTTAGGAATCCAGATCATGCGCTTCTGAGGGCGTGAACTGGAAGAAGGGGCAAGCTCAAGAGCATGCTTGCGAGACTTCTCGAAAACTTCATTGCCATGCTCAGTTCTGAAGGATCTGTTGACTAAATCCTCAAAGGTGGCAAATTCAATGAGGTTGAGATCATGGCGAAGGATGGGGCTAAGTCCCTTACGGAACCTTGCCTGCTTTCTGGCATCGGTGGTGATCTCATCTTGGGCATAACGAGAAAGACGGTTGAATTCCTTCACATACTCATGAATGGACATCTCTCCTTGATTCAAATTGCAGAACTCTTCCTTCTTGCGCTCCATCAACTCATCCAGAACGCGGTACCCTCGAAAGGAAACACAGAACTCTTGCCAAGTCATTACGTGACCATCTGGCTGCATTGCAACATAGTTCTCCCTGTTGAATATATGCTCTAGAGGAAAATAATATATGATTATTCCAATATATCTAAGCAAAGTTCATAACCAGTTTCATACCGTGCTAGAACTGTGTCAGTGAAACAATGATACAGGTGTGGTATAGAAACCCCCAGAGTTCCTAGTTAGCCTCTACATCGATAACTAGTTCATGGTCAACATGATGGTCGTGGTTTCGCGATCATGGACAATTAAGTCTCTTGACTATGAGGTCACCTCACTGGTTAAGTGACGTGATGAACATTACCCAAAGTAAGCATTATAGCATGATCAAATCTTATGAAGGTTCAGTGTTGTAATTACAGAGCGTGGTAGACCGTTCCTTTGACCGTGAGTACGTGCATAATTACTATCTTCCCGGATGCTTTGGCTTACATCCCACCACCTGAGTGAAATATGCGGGTCATAACGGTTGTATCTTAGGTATTCCGTGGAGATATGTTGAGGAGTATTGTTACAAGAGCGGGATTTGTCAATCCATATAATGGATAGATACCACGGGTCACGGCGGCGCCTCGCCGAAACTCGTTTTCGGGCACGGTAGGGCACGGGATTAGCACGGGCATGTGCTCCGTGCTCTCCCGCATCAAGCCATGCGCTCGGGGCAGGCTGGGAGTGGTTGTAGACTTGCCGGAGTTGAAGAACGCGGCGGCCGGAGCTACCGTGGTGGTCGTCGTCGACAGAGAGCACGGGGGAGAGCGAGAGATGGGGCGAAATGACCGCAGCCTCACCGTGATTCCAACGGTGCCGACGTCGGGGTTGGAGGAGACGCAATGGCGACGGAATCGGCGGAGGGTCTCCACGGTGGCCGGAGCAAACCGATGAAGATGGCGTCCTCCAGAGGGCAACTTCGCTCGATTGCTTTCGTTGTGTGACGGAGTCGAGGGCGGCGAAGCGTATGGACAAGTCCGGGGCGCTTGGGGTGGCCGTTGGCCACGGCTTTCACGGTGGCGCGCTCCGGTGAGCTTCGGGCGGCGCGGGATTCGCGAGAGGGAGAGGGCAAGAGGCGAGAGGGGGAGAAGGACCTGGGGCCTTCCAGGCTTCCACGGGGAGGGTTAGGAGGCCAGGGGGGCAAGCAGGAGGTGGCCGCGGCGACGGCATGCTCGCCACGCCGACGAGCAGCCTGCCTGTCCCGGGGTAGAAAACAGCTCTACCCCTGGTGGGATGGGTCGGCCAGGTAAGTGGCCAGGTGAGCTGGGCCTCTTTTCTTTTTCAAATTTTCTTTCTGTTTTGTTTTTCTTTCATTTTTTTGCTCTGATAAATAAATACCAAAACATTTTATAAAAATGCCCAACTAATTTTATAAATACTAGGTGACCAGTAGCTAGTCACTTTTAGGATTTGGGCATTTTTGAAATTCAATACATTTGAATTTCAAGTCAAATAGGGGTCAAATTTAATTTCCAATCCCTATTTGGAATTTTTGGAAAATCTTTGTGCATGCAGTGGGACCCACTTCACTTTAGATGTGATCATGCATATTTATAAGACTTTTCAAAAATACCAGAGGAATTTTTGGAAGAAATTTTTATCTGGCCTTTTGAATTAAATTCTCAGGGCTTTTCTTTTTCCCAATTTTTGAATTTCTTTTGAAATTTTACATGATGCACAGGCCTAAGCTTATCCTAGCACATACCTAACTTGGGGTTATGACACCAATGCCCCCGCCACTTTCTCGCGCATGATGAATTCGATTTTCATGGAGTACTTAGATAAATTTGTTGTAGTTTCTCTTGATGACATTCTCATCTACTCGAAGAACGAAGAAGAACATGCCGAACATCTTAGGCTGGTATTGATGAAACTTACAGAGCATCGCCTGTATGCTAAATTCTCCAAGTGTGAATTTTGGCTACCAGAAGTGACCTACTTAGACCATGTGATTTCTGCCAAAGGCATTGCTGTCAATCCCGAGAGAGTCCAGGCCGTCCTTGAGTGGACTCCACCTGAATCGGTTAAGAAAGTTAGAAGTTTTCTTGGCTTAGCAAGCTATTGTCGCCGCTTCGTCGAGACCTTTTCTAAAGTTGAAAATCCTCTAACTAAACTCCTCAAGAAAGATAAGAAATTCCTATGGACTCCCAAGTGCGAGGAAAGCTTTCAAGAGCTAAAAAGAAGATGGACTTCTGCACCCGTAATTGCGCCTCCAGACACCAAAAAGGATTTCAAGATCTATTGTGATGCTTCACGGCAAGGGTTAGGATGCATACTTCTGCAAGATCGACATGTGGTAGCTTATGCTTCACGCCAGTTGCGTCCACATGAAGAGAACTATCCTACCCATGATCTTGAACTCGCTGCCGTAGTTCATGCCCTGACAACTTGGAGACATTACCTCCTTGGTAATCGTTGTGAGATCTATTCCGACCACCAAAGCCTCAAATACATATTCACCCACCCAGATCTTAATCTCAGGCAAAGACGCTGGATAGAGTTGATAAAAGATTATGACTTAGGATCTTCTTATACCCCAGGCAAAGCCAATGTCATGGCTGATGCACTAAGTCGTAAGTCGTATTGTAACAACCTCATGTTACAACAGTATCAACCGCTTCTTCATGAGGAATTTCGAAAGCTCAACCTCGAGATTGTTCCTCATGGATCTCTTTTCAACTTGGTGGCGAAACCAACTCTTGAGGATCAAATCATAGTTTCCCAAAGGCGTGCACGAGGTGTTCGCCGGATCAAGGAGAACATTGCTAGCGGAGTTGCTAAATGTTTCTCCACAGACAGCAAAGGAACGGTATTCTTTGAAAATCGTTTGGTAGTACCTAAGAATAGAGATCTAAGGCAACTCATCCTCAAAGAAGCCCATGAAACACCCCTCTCGATTCATCCCGGTAGCACAAAAATGTACCGAGATGTACGCCAGAGATTTCGGTGGACCAGGATGAAGAGAGACATTGCTCGATTTGTTGCTGAATGTGATGTTTGTCGTTGCATTAAGGCAGAACACCAAAGACCTGCTGGCACACTTCAACCTTTGCCTATTCCCGAGTAGAAATGGGAAAAAGTCGGTATGGATTTCATCACCGGCTTTCCAAAAACCCAGAAAGGAAACGATGCCATCTTCGTTTTCATAGATAGGCTTTCCAAAGTTGCTCACTTCCTTCCCGTTCGCGAGTCTATAACTGCTAGTCAGTAGGTGGACTTGTACGTCTCTAGAATTGTGTCTCTTCACGGTGTTCCTTTGGTAATCAATTCTGAACATGGTAGCCTTTTCACCTCTAGATTTTGGGGAAGCTTTCGGAATGCTATGGGAACTCATCTCTCCTTTAGTACAACTTTCCATCCTCAGTCTAGCGGTCAAGTTGAAAGGGTTAATCAAATCTTGGAACACATGCTCAGGGCTTGTGTTATCTCATTCGGAAAGATTGGGAGAAATCTCTTCCATTTGCCGAGTTTGCTTATAACAACAGCTTCTAATCTAGTCTGAACATGGCTCCTTTTGAACTCCTCTATGGACGACGATGTCGGACACCCCTTAACTGGTCAGAATCAGGTGAAAGACAATTCTTTGGACCGGATATGATCAAGGAAGCAGAAGAGCAAGTTCGCATTGTTCGTGATCGATTGAAAGTTCCACAGTCTCGTCAGAAAAGCTACTATGATCGTCATCATAGGCAAGAAAGCTACAATCTGGATGAGAAGGCTTACCTTCGGGTTACTCCTCTGAAGGGAACCCAAAGATTCGGTATCAAAGGCAAGTTGGCCCCACGTTACATCGGACCTTTCTGCATTCTTGCTAAACATGGAGAAGTTTCCTACCAACTTGAACTACCCCCGCACCTTTCCCGAGTACATGATGTATTCCATGTGTCACAACTCAGGCGTTGCTTCAAGGACCCCATCCGTGAAGTCGACCATGAAACGCTTCATCTCCAAGATGACCTTTCTTATCGAGAGTACCCTGTTCGTATTCTTGATTCCGCACATGTCACTCGTCGTCAGAAGATCAGGTTTCTGAAAGTGCAATGGTCACATCACTCCGAGAAAGAAGCAACATGGGAAAGAGAAGACCGCCTCCGTGCTGAGTACCCCTCCTTCCTCCCGACGACTTCTGAATCTCGGGACGAGATTCTTTTGAGTGGGGGCGAGTTGTCAGAACCCCAATTTGGGTAAGTGCTAGGATTTTATTGTGCCCTTTTCATCATGTGAAAATTTCAAAAGAAATTCAAAATTGGGGAAAAGAAAATCCCTAAAGAATTTAATTCAAATGGCCAAACAAAAATTTCTTCCAAAAATTCCTCTGGTATTTTTGAAAAGTCTTATAAATATGCATGATCACACATAATGTGAAGTGGGTCCCACTGCATGCACCAATATTTGTCAAAAATTCCAAAGAGGGCATGGAAATTAATTAAATACCCTATTTGATTTGAAATTCGAATTAATTGAATTTCAAAAATGTCCGGGAGTGGCTAGCTATATATATTCTAAGCCCACATATAAGTTTTTAAGATTTTACAAAATGCTTTGCTATTTATTTGGAGCAAAACCAAAGGCAGAAAATAGAAAACAGAAAACTATTCAGAGAGAAATTAGAAAAGGAATCCTAGCCCAAACTTACAGGCCACTGGCCCAACTTGTTTTTCCCCGGCCCTGCCAGCCCACCAAGCCTTGTCCTCTTCCTCCACGACGGCAAGCAGCTTGGTGGTCGCCATGCGGGCATCGCCGTGGTGCCGAGGCCACGCAGCTGCTCCCCTGGCCATCTCCTCGCGCCTGGAGAAGCCCCTCGAAGCCCCATGGCCATTCCCCCTCCTCTGGCTCTCTCTCCAAGCTCTTCCTCGCCGAATTTCTCCGCACACGAGACCTCACCGGAGCACGCCGTCGTGGACTTCGCGGCCACCGTGCGCAACTGCCCCAACGACCATGTCCAGTGGCCTCACCGTGTTCTTCTTCCTCGACTCGGAGCGGATCAAGAGCCCGGGTGCCCTATAGACGATGCCATCACCGCCGAATCACCGTCGGCCGAAGTGGAGCCCGTCGACGATTGCGCCGCCGTACTGCTTCCCCCAACTCCGTCGTCCTCACCATTCGTTCCAGGGTGAGCCGCCGCCTCGAACTCAACTCTCCGCGCTCCTCCCTTAGCCTCTGTCGCCATTTCCATCTGGCCATGCTACGGCAGCCGCCCGAGCACGTCGTCGGCGAGGCTCCGGCGACCCCTAGGCCTCCCCGTGGGCGTGCATGAGCGTCGTGTTGGCGACCGTGCCGTGCCATTTGGTGGCCGGGATCTCTGTCCCCGCGAGCACCTCCGTGCACTGGTGTGGCCGGCGACAAGCCGCCGGCGTGCCACTGTGGCACGGGTTAGTTTAAGCTAATCCCCCACCCCTGACCACATCCCTTAACCCCCTATCTGTTAATTAAACAGAGAGGCTGACCAGTGGGGCCCCCACGTCAGCATTAGGTCATGCTGACGCAATAAAGTTTAAAAGAATTAAAAAGAATTCAGAAAATTCCAAAAAATAGAATAAACTTTAAAATTCAATAACTTTTTAATCCTAACTTCAAATTTAATAAATAATATATGAAAAATTATCAGAAAAATGAAAGGATTATGAATATGCAATTTGTTTTCATGTTTGACCATTTTAAAATGGGTGAACAGTAGCAAACATGCATATGGCATAATTTGAAGTTGAATTTGAAGTTTCAATTTGCAATTCAATTGCAATACACTTCAATTAACTTGAATCTTCAACACATCAGTGCTATATACCACATGTCACAACATTAACATGTGCTTGAGCATTGTACTTTATTTGTGTCCCCCCCTTTGTTGATGATTGCTCCGGTGACAGACGTTCTGAGACGGTGATCACCCCCGAAGAAGAAGACCACCGTTAAGAACCGTGTATCGTCAGCAAGGCAAGCAAACCCCATTGATCATGTCTATAAAATCCCAATTCCCTCTCAGTCTCGCTTATGCATGTTTAGGAGATCACCTTGTATCGATTCTACCGCATAGTTGAACCCATATCCGATGCATGACCTATCATCTTGTCACAGTAGTAAGCAAACCATAATCCTAGCTGACTTAGGAGTTGTTTGATATCTTGTGGCCCCTGCAACTGTTACTGCTTATTGCATTCTTAGTGGTACAATGAGGTTGCTTTTGATGTGAGTCGGGATGGTAGTGAACATGGTGTTGATGAAAGTGAAACTGTGTTGGTGAATCCACCCTAATACAAGGTGAACGATGAGAGGCTGTGTAGGAGTACATAGTGGGTTGTCTCGTTGAACACCGCCTTAAGCCTGAGTTCTTGTATGGTAATCCGAGACAAAGAGTACAACCACACATTGGGCTCACTGACCCCTCTTGACCTAGTAACTCACCCCGATCCAAGTCTAGGAGTCACACCTAGTTCGGAATTTCCATTCGGCATTTGCATAGAAAGATAAAGGAAATGAAATATGGCATTCATGGTAGGGCTTGTAGAACATGGCTTGTCAAGCGGAGAACCATCCGTCGAGGTGGGCTTGTCAGTCGTGCCTACATGGTTTGAGTCTTGATTGGAAGCTCGGCCAGAACTCCAGTTGGGTTTGGAACTCAGACAGTTGACTCCTTGGACTAGAACGGAGCTGTGGGCGAAGTGTTGTGGTGAACATCCTCGTTGTCACCTCTTGAACGGTGGCGAGACCTGGCGGTAACCGATGGTCATGTGTGTGTAGTTTACACCCGTGCAAGGTTAACAAAACTATTCGAATAGCCGCGTCCACGGTAAGGGACTGATACATCCAAAACGTATCTATAATTTCTGCTTGCTCCATGCATGTTTCGTGTGATATTGCTATGATCTAGATACACTTTCATACACTTTTGATCATATTTGGACTAACCTATTAACTCAGTGCACCCCAGTGCCAGTTCCTGTTTTCTGCTGTTTTTCTATTTCAGTTTCCCCCCATATAAAAAGGGCCAGAAAAATTCTGGGAAAAATACAGGAAAAATCAGCGTACAGGAAGATTCGAGAAGAGCCCGGGAGGGGCCAAAGGGGAGCCAGGGGGGCCCAGGAGGCCACCCGGCGCGGCCCCACCCCTGGCCGCGCTAGGGGGGCGCCTGGGGCCCCTGGTCCACCTCTGGATGCCCCCCTTCTCCTATTTATTCTCCGTCACGGGGAAACTCCGGAGACAGAACCCTATTTCTCAAACTCGCCTCTGTTCTGCCGCCACCGCGCTTCCGAGATCGGGAGCACCAGAAGACCTCTTCCCGGCACCCTGCCGGAGGGAGGATTGACCTCTGGGAGTCTCCTCTCCACCATGGATGCTCCCCGGATGTCTCGTGAGTAGTTTTCCTTGGACCATGGGTCCGTGATCAGTAGCTATGTGATGTTCTCCTCCCCTCTTTGTTCTTCATGGTTTAGACCTTGTGAGCTGCCCTACATGATCGAGGCACTTTTGTAATATTTTCTGCAATTGCTATGTTGAGTTTGATAGGATCTGATGGATTATGAGATTATGTTCAGATTGTGATTGAGTAGTATATTTGGTTCTTATCTCTTATATTTTTGTTCTTAAGTAATTCTTGCATGTTCTCCGTTGATGTTTATTGCTTTGGCCAAGTAGTAGGTAGTGACTCCAAGAGGGAACGTTTTGCTCGATTGTGGGTTCATGCCCCCCGATGACACGCTTGAGTGACAGAAACATGAGCCTAGGGGATGTGCTGTTGCCACAAGGGGGAAAACAACGGTGCTTGTAACCGCGGTTACAAGGATTGTTTACTTTACGCAAAGTTCTTTTTAATGCAGTTGTCTGTTGCTTTGGGTTTACACTTTGGGTGGGGCTCGCAACTTAATACCAGCGAGATGTTCTGGATAGATATCTCAAGGTGGATGATTAGTAGTAGATGCAGTTGGATTTCGGTCTACTTATTTTGGCGTACTGCCCATGCTTTTGAGCCTCGTCCTTTCTTTTGTAGCATAGTTAGCATTGCGGTGCGTTCATAATCCTGTCAATTGCCTTTCTGTAATTTGTTTACCTCGCATAGCAATTTTATCGTCTTTTGGGAGACAGACATCACTAGCGAACATCACGTATCCCGGTCCATATCCTCATCACTATTTACACGCTCATTTACTTTTCTGCTTTTACTTTCAATTATTATCATTATCCCATGTGTTTGATCCTTTGTGAACAACAAGACCGGAGAGATTGACAACCTCTCTGAACTTCGTTGGGAACAAAGTTATCGTGTCTGTGTGCAGGTCTGCGTGAGTTGCGCCGCTGACACCTACTTATCATCTCCGGAGTCCTACTGGAGACAAACCTTGGTATCTTCACCGAGGGAAATTTTCTGTTGTGCTACATCACGCCTTCCACTTGGGGCTCACCAACGAAGGGCGAGAAATCACTATCATTACCTCGCACATCAAGCAAAGTTTCCGGCGCCGTTGCCGGGGACTCCGAGTGCTAAGATAGGGGAGTTGCACACTACCCTTTACCTTTGTTTTTTAGTCTTGTTAGTTTACCTTTCAGTTTTTATCTTTGTGTCTTTTATCAAAATTATAAAAAAATCTGCCACACTTGCTGCTACTATGGGTTCCACTGAAAACACCAAGTTGTGTCACTTCACTAGTCACAACAACCAAGACTTTATCTGCACTCCCATTGCCACACCTGCCACTTCAGCTACCTCTTATGAAATTAAACCTGCTTTGCTAAACCTTGTTATGAGAGATCAATTCTCTAGTGCTGGAGATGATGCTGCTTTACACTTGAATAATTTTGTTGAATTATGTGATATGCAAAAGTATAAAGAAGTATAAGGTGATGTTGTTAAGCTCAAGCTCTTTGCTTTCTCTTTAAGGGGAGATGCTAAAATCTGGTTTCAATCTTTGCCTAGGAATAGCATAGATTCTTGGGATAAGTGCAAAGATGCTTTTATAGGGAAGTACTACCCTCCTGCTAAGATTATCCAATTGAGGAGTAATATTATGAATTTTAAGCAATTGGATAATGAACACGTTTCCCAAGTTTGGGAACGAATGAAATCTCTTGTTAAGAAATGCCCTACACATGGTTTGGCTACCTGGATGGTTATCCAGACTTTTTATGCAGGCTTGAACTTTACCTCGCGGAACATGTTAGATTCAGCCGCGGGAGGAACCTTTATGTCAACTAAACTTGGTGCTGCCACGAAGCTTCTCGATGAAATGATGAACAATTATTCCCAATGGCACACCGAACGCGCTCCAACAGGTAGGAAGGTAAACTCTGTCGAGGAAATTACCTCCCTCAATGAAAAAGTTGACTTAATTATGTCTCTACTTACCAAGCAACCCTCTATTGATCCTCATGATGTTCCTTTAAATTCTTTGGTTTCCCAAGAACAAGTAGATGTGAACTTTATTGCTACAAACAACTTCAACAACAACGCTTATAGGGGAAATTTTGCTAGCAATCCTAGACCGTTTCCATCCAACTATGGGAACAACAATACCTACCCTAGCAACAAGAACTCCTCTTCAGAATTGGAAAGCATGCTTACAGACTTTATCACTACCCAAAAAGCCTTCAACAAAAATTTAGAAGAGAAATTAGCTAAAATAGATAATCTCTCTTAGAAGGTAGAAAGCTTAGCCCTTGATATTGAGATGCTTAAAATTAGAACCTCCCCCCTTGAGGAGAATAAGGCCACTCCTACTAATGCTATCCAATTGAAAATTAATGAAAATATTAGGATGATGGCTAAACTTAAAGAAAGATGGGCTAGAGAAAAAGAGGAATAGGATATAATTAAGAGCCTTCCTACACACCACACAGTTGCCACTATCCAAATTGTTGAGGACACTCAAACTATTAGCACCCAATGCACTCCTAGTCCTGTTGGACCTATTAATGGTGATGCTAATACCTCGACCGTAGATAAAGAAACTCCTATGAACATAGAGGGTTTCAAACAAGTGAGCCTAGATGACACTACTACCACCTTTGATAGTAGTGATATTGATTTTGATAGTTGTACCCTCTCAGAAGTTATTAGCTTGCTACACAAAATGTCTAGAGACCCCCACACTAGCACACTTAATCTTGCCTTCACGGAGCATATCACAAATGCTCTCATCAAAGCTAGGGAGGAGAAGCTTAGATTAGAAGCCTCCATACCTAGGAAGCTAGATGATGGTTGGGATCCTATGATCAAAATTAAATTAAATAACTTCTCTTGCTATGCTTTATGTGATGTTGGAGCTAGTACCTCCGTTATGCCCAAAAGAATATTTGATATGTTTGAATTGAAACCCTTTGAGCCTTGTTCTTTTGGTGTTCATCTTGTTGATTCTTCCATAAAGAAACCTTTGGGGTGTTCTTATCATTGTCAATGACAACTATGTTGCCGTTGATTTTATTGTTATGGATATAGAGTGTGAACCTTTGTGTCCAATTATTTTGGGACGTCCATTTCTTCGCACCGTTGGTGCAGTTATTGACATGAAAGAGGGGAATATAAAATTCCAATTCCCAATCAAAAAGGGGATGGAACACTTCCCTAGAACGAAAATCAAGTTACCTTTTTAGTCCGTTACTCGGGCTAGTAATTCTCTTTCTCTTGATAAAACTTGATTCTTCTTTTTGCATCATGCCTAGCTCAAAGGCATAAAAGAAAGCGCTTTCGGGAGGCAGCCCGCAACGAATTTAGGTTTTTATTTTTGCTTTTGTTGTGTCTTGATGATTGTTACTACTGTAGCAACATCATTGTATCTTTATTTTTCAGCTTTGTGCCAAGTTATAGCCTCTTACGGCAAGGGAAGTAAAAGTTGTGACATGCTGTCCAGAAAACAGATTCTGTCCTCGTGACCAGAAAAATTCCAGAAAAATCCCAGTTCATATTTCTGAGCTGAAATTTTTACACAGTATACTATATACAATTACGAAACTTCCGTATGTTCTGAGTTTTTTTATTTGAGTGGCAGAAGTGCCCCTAAAAAATTCTTTACTACCTGCTGTTCTGTTTTTCACAGATTCTGCCACGTTTTGTCTCTCCTAACTTTTGCAAACCTTAAGCTTGATTTTTCTTTGAAAAAACTTTTTGGAACTCTTGAGAAACAGTATCTCTTCAAGAATATCTTTTTATCCAGTGGGGAAAAATTATTTATTAAGGGTACTAACCTCTCTAATCATCTTATGATGAGTTATGTATGAAGGGGGTTTTCAAGTGTGCGATGGAAGATGATGAAAGAAGATCCAGGAGTGTCAAGCGCTCAAGCTTGGGGATGCCCCATGCATCTCCAATAAATATTCAAGGAGAATCAAGCTTATAAGCTTGGGGATGCCCCCGTGCATCCCCTTCTCCATCAACAATCATCAGTTCGTCCTTCGTCTCACTATATTTTTATCACTTCATGTGTTATGTGCTATGCTTGGAGCGTCTCGCTCTTAGGTTTTATTTTTAGTTTTCTTTAGTTTTGCTTGTTGTTCATAACAAGTTAGATCCCGTCTTACTTTGTGTGGGAGAGAAACACGCTCCACTTTCAAAATTTAGAACACATCATAGGATTTTTCCTGCTTATCTTTTGTTGTTGTGTGTTCTTTATGTTTTCATAGCTACTTTCATGGTTAGTTTTAGTCTTAGTTTGTCTTTAGCAAGAGCCTTGGCTTTTTTTTAGTTTGTTGCTGGAACTCTTTTTAGTTTTCATGTTTATCTTGTTAAAGAGAGTTGGTTGTTGCACTGAGTTGTGTCTTGTTTTGAGAAGTAGGTAATTGAGGTTGCTATTTAATTTTAGTAGTAGATTGCAATGGTTTTGAGGTATTGTTGTGAGTAATGTTTGAACTTTTGGTGTCAAGAGCTCTTGCCTATTAGTGATAGGTGTCGTATTTTGGGCAATCCGTGTGTATTTTCAAAACCTACAAAACTAGTTGAGAACTCTAGCTACTAGATGGATCGCTACTCTTCTGAGGAGTCGAATATTAGAGAACACTCACGTACCATGAGTCGAGGATGCGCAAGGATAACCAAACCCCCATACACTCCTCCTCGGGGTACTTGTCTGTTTGTGAACCTCCTTACTAGATTGAGAGTTACCAATAATAAGTGCATGAGTTCTTCGGACTAATGTAAGTATTGAAAGTTGACACTTCCACCTTCCCATATTTTGCTAGCCTCTCCTGTGTCGTGCATTGTCTTCTTCTCACTCCGAGAGTTGGTGTCCACCTTCGCTGGTACATCCAAACCCTTGGCATGATACGCTCTGTCATCATAAGCCTCTCTATATATTTCCTCAAAACATCCACCATACCTACCTATCAAGGCATTTCCATAGCCTTTCCGAGTTACATTGCCATGCAACTTCCACCTCTTCATGACTTGATCTTCATGTCATACATGTTCCTGCTACACTGGTAGCGACATACATTGCATACATCATGATAGTTACATCTTCTTTATGATTTTGAGTACCTTGTAAAGTGTGAAAGATCTCCTTTACCTCCTTGTAAAATAGAGTGTTGCCCTTAAGTGAGGAAAAGATCCCAAAGTGGACACAATAAAAGATCCCAAAGAGGACAAATGAGAGTTAAATAGAAAGAGCCATTGAGGCCACAAAAAAATACAAAAAAATAGACAAAAGATAAAAAGAAATAAAAAGAGAGAAAGGGGAACCACTACTATCCTTTTGAGAGGTCCACACTAGTACTCCCTCTATATCCTTGTACTCCATAGAGATAATCATTATGCATATAGCTATGTGGGGACCTTCACACTTTAGAACTTGGCTTGCATATTCCAAGGATGAGCCTCCTCAAACGAGCTCTAGGTCTTCATGAGCGAGCAAGTTAGATGCACCCCCACTAGTTCCATTGGAGAGCTTCTTAGCTCATATGTGAATCCGTTGCATGGCAATCCCTACTCCTCACATCATATCTATCATTTGGCATCTCTTGCCTATGATTGTCCTCATTGATGTGAGCCTTTCTCATCCTTTTTGTCTTCCTCCTCCACCATATTTCTCTCTTTGCCATCCTAAGTGTCAACTCTCGTGCTTACGCTCATCCATTGCATGAGTGCTCAAAATATCGAAAAGGAGTGGATCAAATTGACTTGTACCTGGCTAGTGGTCTGGGGACGAGTCAAGATAAGATTCCAAAGAGGACCAAGTGTGAAACTTTAGTAGATTGAGTTCTCAACACAAAAATACTTTTTTTTCTCGTATTCCCTATCCCCTTCTTGCACGCAAACACCATTTGGAGACATTCGAGTCACGGACAGCGAGAGGTCTTGCACCTAATGTTCTTTTATTACTTGTTTCCATGCTAATATAGACTCTTGCATGTTATGACTTGAATTGAATCTCTAACCTTGATTGCTTTACTTTTCAAAGTTCTTTTATGGTTGCTAGCATGTCACCACAGAAATTATGTTGTTATCATTTACCTACTCGAGGACGAGCAGGAATTAAGCTTGGGGATGTTGATACGTCCAAAACGTATCTATAATTTCTGCTTGCTCCATGCATGTTTTGTGTGATATTGCTATGATCTAGATACACTTTCATACACTTTTGATCATATTTGGACTAACCTATTAACTCAGTTCACCCCAGTGCCAGTTCCTGTTTTCTGCTGTTTTTCTATTTCAGATTTCCCCCATATAAAAAGTGCCAGAAAAATTCCGGGAAAAATACAGGAAAAATCAGCGTACAGGAAGCTTCGAGATGAGCCCGGGAGGGGCCAGAGGGGAGCCAGGGGGGCCCAGTCGACCACCCGGCGCGGCCCCACCCCTGGCCGCGCCAGGTGGGCGCCTGGGGCCCCTGGTCCACCTCTGGCTGCCCCCTTCTCCTATTTATTCTTCGTCACGGGGAAACTCCAGAGACAAAACCCTACTTCACAAACTCGCCTCTACTCCGCCGCCGCCGCTCTTCCGAGATCGGGAGCACCAGAAGACCTCTTTCCGGCACCCTGCAGGAGGGAGGATTGACCTCTGGGAGTCTCCTCTCCACCATGGATGCTCCCCGGATGTCTTGTGAGTAGTTTTCCTTCGACCATGGGTCCGTGATCAGTAGCTATGTGATGTTCTCCTCCCCTCTTTGTTCTTCATGGTTTAGACCTCGTGAGCTGCCCTACATGATCGAGGCACTTTTGTAATATTTTCTGCAATTGCTATGTTGAGTTTGATAGGATCTGATGGATTATGAGATTATGTTCAGATTGTGATTGAGTAGTATATTTGGTTCTTATCTCTTATATTTTTGTTCTTAAGTAATTCTTGCATGTTCTCCGTTGATATTTATTGCTTTGGCCAAGTAGTAAGTAGTGACTCCAAGAGGGAACGTTTTGCTCGATTGTGGGTTCATGCCCCCCGATGACACGCTTGAGTGACAGAAACATGAGCCTAGGGGATGTGCTGTTGCCACAAGGGGGAAAACAACGGTGCTTGTAACCGTGGTTACAAGGATTGTTTACTTTACGCAAAGTTCTTTTTAATGCAGTTGTCTGTTGCTTTGGGTTTACACTTTGGGTAGGGCTCGCAACTTAATACCAGCGAGATGTTCTGGATAGATATCTCAAGGTGGGTGATTAGTAGTAGATGCAGTTGGATTTCGGTCTACTTATTTTGGCGTACTGCCCATGCTTTTGAGCCTCGTCCTTTCTTTTGTAGCATAGTTAGCATTGCGGTGCGTTCATAATCCTGTCAATTGCCTTTTTGTAATTTGTTTACCTCGCATAGCAATTTTATCGTCTTTTGGGAGAGAGACATCACTAGCGAACATCACGTATCCCGTTCCATATCCTCATCACTATTTACACGCTCATTTACTTTTCTGCTTTTACTTTCAATTATTATCATTATCCCTTGTGTTTGATCCTTTGTGAACAACATGACCGGAGAGATTGACAACCTCTCTGAACTTCGTTGGGAACAAAGTTATCGTGTCTGTGTGCAGGTCCGCGTCAGTTGCGCCGCTGACACCTACTTATCATCTCCGGAGTCCTACAGGAGACAAACCTTGGTATCTTCACCGAGGGAAATTTGCTGCTGTGCTACATCACGCCTTCCACTTGGGGATCACCAACGAAGGGCGAGAAATTACTATCATTACCTCACACATCAGGGACTACTTGGAAAGTTGTGCCTGATTATTAGACAACTTGAATGGATACTTCTAAAACTCGCAAGATAAGCGTGAGTGCTATGGTGTGCTTCCTTGTGGGGAAGTCGAGGAAGTAACCATAGTGGTGTATTGGTTGGATACTTGGTAGTGGACTCGTGTATGCTTCTTACCTCAAGTCTGGTAGTCGTAGTACAGGACTAGCCAAGTCAAAGCTGGCACTTCTGCATGGTGAAACCCGACCTCCCTTTACCTTGATACTCGAGCATGAGTAGTATAGATCTGATGTAAGTCTTGCTGAGTATGACTTTGTACTCACGTTTGCTTATTCTATGTTTTAGATGGAAACCCAGACCACGATGGAGTCACCTTCCTGAAGCTCGACGTTGACTAAGTTAGCATAGTCCCAGACAGCAGTCTGGTCCCTCGTGGAAGGGCATGTATGTTGAACAAGGCTTCTCTAAGCCATTTGTTAAACTTGTCTGTACTCAGACCTAATTTGCTTTCGTTGTATGATGTAATGTTGATCACAGACATGTTATCTTTGTATACTCTATGTGTAAGTCAATAAAGAAGTACTTTGTAGAGTTATGTGATGATACCTGCTGTTCATACTAGACATGTGTGCTGCGTGTATGGTTATAACATGCATGTCTTAGTATGGGTTTTCGAGACCTTAGTTGTGATCTGGTTGGCGGTCTTTTATACACCAAGTGGCCCTTAGATGTGCGCATCTTGGGGCATCGCGATGCGATTGCTCGTGACTCTGTCACGTGCACACTTTGTTGTATGATCGAGCCCGCCCTAGACCCCGACTAAGTGATCAGGCTGGAGTCTGTTTATGTAAGAGTTATGATTCAATCGATAACATGGTTGAGGCGACTTGTATATGAGTATGGGATTCACCACCCATAAGCATTTAGACTTGTGAGCGGACAATGAGGACCCATATCAGTTGATCATCCGGCCTGGATGGGATGCCCCTCACGTACGATGCTTTCCGAGAGTGTTCTGTGCTTGGCCTTCTCTGCTTAGACAAGTGGGTACGGCTCTCGGCTCTCCATGTGATTGCATTGTGACCGGAATTACATACGCTAACCCCGGGTCCCGACAGACTTTGTATCAGAGCAGGACTGTCTGTAGGATTATCAAACCCTTGGACGATGTCGAGTCTAGCATTCTATAGTTATATAGTTACATTGGGTATAAGGGAACAACATAAGACTTCTTTTTCTCCTGATCCTCATCGATCTGAGTTCTGAGTCATCCTCATCTTATTCTACGGGAAGATAGGACTAGGCTCATCTATGTCTTTACTAGGACATCTCGTTGGATGCTTCTTTGTAGCTGTAGGAGTGTTGTTGTCTTCCAGAGTCATCATTCCATAGTGCTTCTTTGGAAGTGATGTTGTTATCTTGCTGGTTGTCGCATTTTCCATTCCGGTACAGCCGTTATGCTGTCCTTTTGTGACTTCGATGCTGTTGCATTATAGTCTTGTTGTCTTAGCATAGAATTGTGTCCTAAATCCTATTCTGTTTGTTGACCCTTATCACACAGAATGTCAGGTGCAAATCAAGGTGTTGATCCCAGTTCCGGTAACATAGACGATGAAGAACCTCCACCACCAACCTCAACGGTAGAAATCATGATGGAGGCTGAACAGAATCGTCGTGATAAGACACGTCTTCTCGAACGTATCGAGCAGAACACTTCTCGTCAGTGTAGTAGTGTTGTTACCATCCAGGACTTCATTCTCCTCAACCCACCAGTTTTCCGATGTCCTTCCGAGCCCCTTGATGCCGATGATTGGCTTCGGTCCCTCGAGCGTAAGCTTGAGACAGCCCATGTTGCTCCCGGTGATCGTGTGCTATTCGCGGCATACTTTCTGGAAGGTGCTGCTCTTCAGTGGTGGGAGAACTTCGTGGAAATGCAATCAGTTGGTCACGTGGTGACTTGGCAAGAGTTCTGTGATGACTTCCGAGGATATCATATTCCAGATCAGCTGATGGAGCACAAGAGAGAACAATTTTGCAATCTGACCCAAGGAAAGATGTCTGTTCATGAGTATCGGACTGAGTTCACTCGTCTGGCACGTTATGCCCAAGAAGAAGTATCCACCGATGCCAAGAAACAGGCAAGGTTCCGCAAGGGACTTAGCCCCGTCCTTCGTCATGACCTGAATCTTCACGAGTTCGTCAACTTCAGAGACTTGGTCGACAAATCCTTCAAGGCCGAGTATGGAAATGAGTTGTATGAAGAGTCTCGTAAGCGTGATCGGGAGTTTGCACAATCTTCTGGCCCAGTTTCTCGGAAACACTGTGTATGGATTCCCTTCAATGACGTCAGTCGTGCTGTAAGTGCTTCTAGACCACCAACCACCATATATCGTCCACCTCAACCCAATCTTCCTCCTTGGAATTTTGTTGGACAATCAAGTGCTCATGTTCCTTTCATTCCACGTGGCATTTTTTTCCAATGTGGACAATCAGGCCACAATGTTCGAGAGTGTCCCCAAAATCATGTAGCCACCACACCTAATCCAAAGCAAGCCGTTCGTCGTGGTAAGCCACAACCCAAAACTTCGAATGTCAAGCCTCTTGCCTATGAATATGGTTATGTGAATCACGTATCCATTCTAGATACCCACAAGTCAACCGATGTTGTACTTGGAACCCTTCCTGTCAATTCCTCCCCAGCTTCGGTTCTGTTTGACCCAGGAGCATCTCACTCATTCATATCCCAGGATTTTGCACTGTCACATGACATCTCTTTTTCGATGTTATCCACACCCTTAGTTGTGCAAGCCCCTGGATCTAGATGGCACACCACCATGGTGAGTCATGAAAATGAAGTTGCTATTGAGGGTTTAGTATTCCTTGCATCGCTCATAGCCCTCAAGTCTTCAGACATTGATGTCATCCTAGGAATGGATTGGTTATTAAGACAGAATGTTGTCCTTGATTGTAAAGCCAAGTCAGTGAAACTAACCCATCCATCAGGCCAGACAATCAAGTACACCTCACCAAGCTCTAAAACCCAGGTGCATTCTTTGAATGTGCTTCCTCTTCCAGACCTTGAAGATAATCCAGTGGTTCATGACTTCCTGGATGTCTTTCCAGAAGAGCTTCCAGGCATACCACCTGACAGATCTGTAGAGTTTGTGGTAGATCTTATCCCAGGAACCGCCCCAATATCCAGACGCCCATATAGAATGGCCCCACGTGTAGCTGAGCTCAAAATCCAACTTGAAGCTTCGTTGGCAAATGGCTTCATCCGCCCTAGCTCATCGCCATGGGGTTGCCCCGTTCTGTTCGTAACGAAGAAAGATGGAACAGGAAGGATGTGCATAGACTATCACCCGCTAAATCTAGCGACAATAAAGAACAAGTACCCACTGCCCAGGATCAATGATCTTTATGATCAACTTGTTGGATCCTCTATCTTCTCCAAAATGGATTTGAGATTAGGCTATCATCAAATCAAAATCAGAAATGAGGACATTCCCAAAACGGCTTTCACTACTCGTTATGGTCTTTATGAGTACACCGTTATGTCCTTCGGTTTAACCAATGCCCCAGCCACATTCTCGCGTTTGATGAATTCGATCTTCATGGAGTATTTAGATAAATTTGTTGTAGTTTATCTTGATGACATTCTCATCTACTCGAAGAACGAAGAAGAGCATGCAGAACATCTTAGGCTGGTATTGATGAAACTTCGAGAGCATCGCCTATATGCCAAATTCTCAAAGTGTGAATTCTGGCTACCAGAAGTGACCTACTTAGGCCACGTGATTTCTGCCAAAGGCATTGCTGTCAATCCCGAGAGAGTCCAGGCCGTCCTTGAGTGGACTCCACCTGAATCGGTTAAGCAAGTTAGAAGTTTTCTTGGCTTAGCAAGCTATTGTCGCCGCTTCGTCGAGAACTTTTCTAAAGTTGCAAAGCCTCTAACTGAACTCCTCAAGAAAGATAAGAAATTCCTATGGACTCCCAAGTGCGAGGAAAGCTTTCAAGAGGTAAAAAGAAGATTGACTTCTGCACCCGTAATTGCGCCTCCAGACACCAAAAAGAATTTTGAGATCTATTGTGATGCTTCACGGCAAGGGTTAGGATGCATACTTCTGCAAGATCGACATGTGGTAGCTTATGCTTCACGCCAGTTGCGTCCACATGAAGAGAACTATCCTACCCATGATCTTGAATTCGCTGCCGTAGTTCATGCACTGACAACTTGGAGACATTACCTCCTTGGTAATCGTTGTGAGATCTATTCCGACCACCAAAGCCTCAAATACATATTCACCCAGCCAGATCTTAATCTCACGCAAAGACGCTGGATAGAGTTGATAAAAGATTATGACTTAGGATCTTCTTATACCCCAGGCAAAGCCAATGTCATGGCTGATGCACTAAGTCGTAAGTCATATTGTAACAACCTCATGTTACAACAGTATCAACCGCTTCTTCATGAGGAATTTCGAAAGCTCAACCTCGAGATTGTTCCTCGTGCATCTCTTTTCAACTTGGTGGCAAAACCAACTCTTGAGGATCAAATCATAGTTGCCCAAAGGCGTGCACGAGGTGTTCGCCGGATCAAGGAGAACATTGCTAGCGGAGTTTCTAAATGTTTCTCCACAAATAGTAAAGGAACGGTATTCTTTGAAAATCGTTTGGTAGTACCTAAGAATAGGGATCTAAGGCAACTCATCCTCAAAGAAGCCCATGATACACCCCTCTCCATTCATCCTGGTAGCACAAAAATGTACCGAGATCTACGCCAGAGATTTTGGTGGACTAGGATGAAGAGAGAAATTGCTCAGTTCATTGCTGAATGTGATGTTTGTCGTCGCGTTAAGGCAGAACATCAAAGACCTGCTGGTACTCTTAGAATTTTTCCTATCCCCGAGTGGAAATGGGATAATGTCAGTATGGACTTCATCACTGGCTTTCCAAAAACCCAGAAAGGAAATGAGGCCATCTTCGTTGTCATAGATAGACTTTCCAAAGTTGCTCACTTCCTTCCCGTTCGTGAGTCTATAACTGCTAGCCAGTTAGCGGACTTGTATGTCTCCCGAATCGTGTCACTTCACGGTGTTCCGTTGGAAATCAATTCAGACCGTGGTAGTCTTTTCACCTCTCGATTTTGGGAAAGTTTCCAGAATTCTATGGGAACCCACCTCTCCTTTAGCACCGCTTATCACCCGCAATCCAGTGGTCAAGTAGAAAGGGTCAATCAAATTATCGAAGACATGCTCAGAGCTTGTGTTATCTCTTTCAGAAAGAAATGGGAGAATTCTCTTCCTTTTGCCGAATTTGCGTATAACAATAGTTTCCAGTCTAGCTTGGGCATGGCTCCTTTTGAATTTCTCTATGGACGGAAATGTCGAACACCCCTAAATTGGTCAGAAACCGGTGAAAGACAATTCTTTGGACCGGATTTGATCCAGGATGCAGAAGAGCATGTTCGCATTGTTCGTGAGAAATTGAAGACAACCCAGTCTCGTCAGAAAAGCTATTATGATCGTCATCATAGGGAAGAAAGCTATAATCTGAATGAGAAGGCTTACCTTCGGGTTACTCCTCTGAAGGGTACCCATCGCTTCGGTATCAAAGGCAAGTTGGCCCCACGTTATATCGGTCCCTTTCGCATTCTCGCTAAACGTGGAGAAGTTTCCTACCAATTGGAACTACCCCCTCACCTCTCCCAGGTTCATGATGTCTTCCACGTCTCTCAACTCAGGCGTTGCTTCAAGGACCCCATCCGCGAAGTAGACCACGAAACGCTTGATCTCCAAGACAACCTTTCATATCGAGAGTACCCTGTTTGTATTCTTGATGAAGCCGAGCGTAGCACCAGACGTCATAAGATCAGATTCTTCAAAGTGCAGTGGTCACATCATTCAGAGAAAAAAGCTACCTGGGAACAAGAGGATCGTCTATGAACTGAGTACCCCACACTCTTCCCGACGACTTCTGAATCTCGGGACGAGATTCTTTTGAGTGGGGGCGAGTTGTCAGAACCCTAATTTAGGTTTGTGCTTTTCCAAGCTAGCATTTTTGCATCATGAAATTTTTTTGCAAAAGAAAAATAAATGGGGAAAAGAAAAGCCCTAAATGAATTAAATAAAAAGGCCAGAAATAAATCTTTTTCCAAAATTCTTTTGGATGTGTTGAAAAATCCTAAAAATGAGTGTGATCATTTTAAAAGTGATTTGGGATTAATCCCATGCTCATAGATTTTTCAAAATTCCAAACAGTGGCTTGGAAATTAAATCAATTGCCTATTTGAATTGAAATTCAAATAATTTGAATTTCAAAAATTCCCAAAACTTGGGGTTGACTAATATTAAGTCACCTAGGTTTTATACAAATAATTGGGAGTTTTTATAAAATGCCCTAGTATTTATTTTTAGGGCAAACAAATTAAACAGAAAGAAATAAAAAGAGAAAAACAAAAGAGAGAGAAGAATCCCCCCAGCCACCTTACCTGGCCCAGCCTGGCTAGAAGCCGGCCCAGCCCACCAGGGGCAGGGTCGCCTTCTACCCGTGGCCAGGCAGGCAGCTCGCTGCCATGGCGAGCATGCCCACGTCGTGCCACCTCCTACTTTCCCTCCCCCTCGTCGCCTTCTGTCGCCGTGGACGCCTGGAAGCACCCCGCTCCTTCTTCCCCTCTCCCAGTTCCTCTCCCTCTCTCTCTCGTCTGTTCTGCGCAAGCCCGAGGACACCACCTCGCCGCCGACGTGAGCCGACGCGACCACAAGCCTCCCCAAGCTGCATCACCTTGTCCAGGAGCTGCGCCAAGGTCGTCTCCGTCGAACGACGCCCTCAATTCGAGCCCGGAGCCCCCGAGGACGACACCTGCCTCGCCACTTCCTCGTCGGCCGCCGACGACCTCCAAGACGAATTCGCCGCCGTCTCTACCTCTCCGGCCTCCCCGAGCTCGTCGTCGTCTTCCACGTGAGCTCCCGCTCGTTTTCCCCCTCCTAGATCCCCTCCTCGTGCTCCCTGTCGCCGTTCGCCATGGACAGAGGCCACGGCCGCAGCCGGGCTTGGACCCTCCGTCGCTCCCGTGCCCGTCTTGGTGCACAGATGGAACCAATGAGTGCGGGTGCACCAGGGCTACCCCCCAGTACCCCTTGCCCCCTCTCCCGTGCCCTCCAGCCAACTCCGGCGAGGTCTCCGACCAGCCAGCGGCCAGCCCGAGCCTAACCCACCTCCCCCCTCGGTGATTGCTTCTTCTCGGTAGAGTTGATCTCGGAGACGAGTTCAACCTCATGTCGATAAAATTCCAGTTCCCTCTCATTCTCACTTATGCATGTTTAGGATGTCACCATGATACGTTCTACCGCTAGTTGAACCCATTCCTTTGCATGACCTATCATTTTGTCACAGTAGTAAGCAAACCATAATCCTAGAAGATGTAGGAGTTGGTTGTTATCTTGTGGCCCCTGCAACTGTTACAGCTTATTGCATGCTTAGAGTTTACAATGAGGCTACTCTGTTGTGAGTCGGGATGGTAGTGATCATGTGAATGATGGTGGTAACGTGTTGGTGAATTGACCTAAACAAGGTGAACGATGAGAAGCTGTGTAGGAGTACACAGTGGGTTGTCTCGTTGAACACTGCCTTAAGCCCGAGTTCTTGTGTTGTTATCCAAGACTAAGAGTACGACCACACATTGGGCTCACTGACCCCTCTCGGCCTAGAACCTCACCCCGGACCTGTCCAGGAGTCGCAAGTAGTTCGCCCTTTAACGATCTCAAGCAGGTGGAACCAAGGTAAGTGGTTGGCGTAGGTTGTGGGCACGTTGAATCAAGTGATCATGATCGAGTTGAGCTTGATGGAGGTCACACAACGTTTGAGTCCGCATCAGAAAAATCGGCCGGATTCCGATTGTGGTCCCAACTCAAATAGGCGACACCCTAGGACTAGAGATGGTGCCGTGAGTGAAGTGTCGTGGCAGCATCCTCGCTGGTACTCACTTGAAGGGTCCATACCCAGGCGGTAACTGATGAGGCGTGTGTGTAGCACTACACCCCTACAGGGTTAATGAACTATTCGAATAGCCGTGTACGCGATTTTGGACTACTTGGAGACCTTTACTTGATCATAGACAACTTGAACGGTTACTCTAGAATTGCCAAGATAAGTGTGAGTGTTATGGCGTGCTTCCTCGTGGGGAAGTCGGGGTAGTAACCATAGTGGTGTATTGGTTGGAGACTTGATACTTGGACTCTTGTACGCTCCTTACCTCTTTCTGGTATTCGTAGTACAGGACTAGCCAAGTCAAAGCTGGCATTTCGGCAATGAAACCCCACCTCCCTTTGCCTTGATACATGTGCATGAGTAGCATAGTTCCTATGTAAGTCTTGTTGAGTACGTCTTTGTACTCACGTTTGCTTATTCTATGTTATAGAGACGAGACCACTAACCCTGATGGTGGCCTCTACCTCGAGCTCGACGTGGACCAGGTCGCATAGTTCCAGACAGCAGCCTGTGCCCTTTGGAGGGTCGTTGTATTTTCTTTCAGGCTTCTTATGCCATTTGTTAAACTTGTCTTAATAAGACATAATTTGCTTCCGTTGATGTTTGATGTAATGTTGGATCACAGACATGTGATCTCTGCTTGTAGTACAACTACTATGTCTGCTCTGTTTAGCAGAAGTTATAAAGACTATGAGTTTGTAGAGTTAATGTTGTGATTACCATCTGTTTATACTAGACATGTGTGTTGCGTGTATGATTATAACATGCATGTCTTATTATGGGTTTTCGTGACCTTAGTTGTGATCTGGTTGGCGGTCTTTTATACACCAAGTGGCCCTTAGATGTTCGCAGCTTGGGGCATCGCGATGCGATTGCTCGTGACTCTGTCACGTGCACACTTTGTTGTATGATCGAGCCCGCCCTAGACCCCGACTAAGTGATCGGGCTGGAGTAAGTCTATGTAAGGGTTATGATTCAATCGATAACATGGTTGAGGCGACTTGTCTATGAGTATGGGATTCACCACCCATAAGCATTTAGACTTGTGAGCGGACGATGAGGACCCATCTCAGTTGATCATCCGGCCTGGATGGGATGCCCCTCACGTTCGATGCTTACTGAGAGTGATCTGTGCTTGGCCTTGTCTGCTTAGACAATTGGGTACGGCTCTCGGCTCTCCATGTGATTGCATTGTGACCGGAATTACATACGCTAACCCCGGGTCCCGACAAACAGCGAGAAGCCAAGCGCACCCGACGAACCGAGCAGTCGCCGACTCAAGGACAGGTGTACACGATCCAAGAAGGCAGGGTATTGCAAGCCCAACAGGACGCCTACACCCTGTAAGCCAGAGCAGATGAGAACCTAAACACAGTCGAAGTCTACCAGCTACACAACGCAGAAACCAGCATCACGTTCTCCCAGAGCGATCACCCGCCTACAGTCCCAAGTCCGGGGCACGCGCCCCTAGTACTTGACGCTCAAATTAGAGGGTACGACATGGATAGAATCTTCATGGACGGAGGCAGCAGCATGAACATAATATTCGTCAGCACCCTACACAAGATGCTGATCCCACGATCAGTATGGAAGAAATCAAGCACTGTGTTATACGGAGTAGTCCTAGGAGAAGCGGCCACTTCCCTTGGATTAATCGAGCTCAAAGTCGTCTTTGGCAGTAGACGCAATTTCGCAAGACACACCCTCGAGTTTGAAGTACTCGATTGGCAGTAGCAGTATCACGCCATATTGGGACGCCCAGCATTCGCACAATTCATGGCGATTCCGCACTATGCCTACCTCAAACTCCAGATTCCAGGATCCGCGGGCATCATCACAGTCAACGGGAGCATCACCAAATCAGATAAATGCGATCGCGATTTCCACAAAGTCTCCGACACCTTCGGAGCCAAGCAAGAACTCACAGAAATAGCCATGGAGACAGACAAAAGTATCTTTCCGCTAGCAAGCCGAAGCGAGTCAAAAGAGTATGGGCGGGACTTCAGGATCGACAGCGACACGGTCACCCACCATGTGCACCCGATGGACCCAGAAAAAACGATCCGCGTGTACGCCCACGTCCCGGAAGAGCAAGCGGTTGCCCTCATCGCTTTCCTCCGTGAAGAATGGGAAATCTTTGCCTGGTGCCCAGCCGACATGCCAGGAGTACCGCGCGAGTTCGCGGAACAAGCGCTGCGCATCAAGCCAAACACTAAGCCAGTGAAGCAGGCGCTACAAAGATTCTCAGAACCCAAGCGCAGAGCAATCGGAGAGGAGGTCAACCGATTACTTGACGCCCAATTCATCCGAGAGACGAAGAAAGCAACTTGGATCGCCAACCCTGTGCTGGTCCCCAAGAAGGAAACAAACATGCTACGGATGTGCGTCGACTACGGGCCAGTCAAGAAACACTGCCCAAAGGATCATTTTCCTCTGCCAAGAATCGATCAGATAATCGACTCGACAGCAGGATGCGATCTACTATCGTTCCTCGATGCCTACTCAGGATACAATCAGATCATAATGAAGGAAGAAGACGAAGAGCATATACATCATTCATCACCCCTTACGACGTATTATGCTATAGAACAATGCCCTTCGGACTCAAGAACGCCGGTGCCACATACCAGCGGATGATGCAAGCCTGCTTAAAAGAGCAAATCGGAAGAAACGTGCAGGTCTACGTGGACGACATAGTCATCAAATCCTATAGTGCAAACACACTACTTAACGACCTGCGCGAGACCTTCGCAGCACTCAACAAGTACAAAATCAAGCTCAACCCAAAGAAGTGCGCGTTCGGCGTCCCATCCGGGAAGTTGCTCGGGTACATGGTCTCCGCTCGAGGAATCGAAGTGAACCCCGAGAAAGTTCAAGCAATCGCCAGGATGCAGGAGCCAACCAACATCAAAGGAGTGCAGCAGCTCACCGGACGACTCGCAACCTTGAGTCGTTTCATCAGCATACCGGGAGAGCGCACTCTGCCATTCTACCAGTTGCTCAGAAAAGGAGAGAAATTCGAGTGAACCGAAGAGGCCCGCAAAGCATTTACGGACCTGAAGAAGACACTCTCGACCCCACCGATCTTGGCGGTACCCAAAGAAAAAGAAAATTTGTACCTCTACGTGGCAGCACGCAACAGCGTGGTAAGCACAACACTCGTCGTCGAGCGCACAGAAGAAGGCAAGGTCCAGAGCATACAAAGGCCGATATACTACCTCAGCATGCTCTTGACAAAATCCCAGCAGCGGTACCCGCACTACCAGAAGCTACTACTGGCCATCATCACAACCTCAAGAAAGGTGTCGCACTACTTAGACGAACACGCTATCACAATCGTGAGCAGCGCGCCACTCGCGGACATCCTCAACAACACCGGAGCGACTGGGCGAGTCGCCGAGTGGAACATTGAGCTCAGCCCGCGGGACCTGCAATTCAAGCACCCAATAACAATCAAAGCCCAAGTACTACCAGACTTTCTGGTCGAGTGGACGGAGGTCCAGACACCAAGCCCCCCGGACCTATCGAACTCATGGAAAATGTTCTTCGATGGGTCAAAAAGACAGCAAGGAGCCAGAGAAGGAGTCGTTCTAGTCTCCCCCAAAGGAACCAAGATCAAATACGTCCTCCAGATCAACTTCAGCCATGCCTCCAACAACGAAGCCGAATACGAGGCACTGCTCTATGGCATGCGCATGGCCAAAACATGCGGTTCCACTCGCCTCGTAATCTACGGAGACTCCAACCTCGTCGTCCAGCAGGCGATGAAAGACTGTAATGCAGCAGCCGACAACATGGCGGCCTATCAGAAGCTCTACAACACGCTCGAAGGAAGTTCCGACGGCTGCGAGCTCAATTATATCCCCAGAACAAACAACACAGAAGCCGACGAACTCGCAAACATCGGCTCGACTCGAGGACCAGTACCACCCGGCGTCTTCCTCGAAAGCATCAGCCAGAGATCCATCAAGGAAAAACAGCAACACCAGAGGCAGCTGTAGATGACGAAAACACAGAGCCAGCACAGGTGGCATCAGTGAGTCCATCTGAAGGCAACAACAGCCAAGCGGTCGAACCTACAGATCCAACAGCACTCGAAGGACCAGTGTGGACAAAACCATTCCTCCGGTTCCTAATCGAAGCCACGCTACCGCAAGACGTCTCGGAAGCTCGGCGCATCAGTCGTCGATCCAAGGCATTCACAGTGATCAACACACAGTTATACAAGCGCAGCATCACCCAGATACTCCAGAAGTTCATCGACGAAGAAGACGGCAAAGCCCTACTTCTCGAAATCCACGAGGGCACCTGCGGGCACCACGCGAGCAGTTGAGTGCTCGTGTCCAAAGCGTTCCGAGCAGGGTTTTATTGGCCCACTGCGATGAAAAACGCAGAAGACATCGTGCGGCGTTGCATCGCCTGTCAAAAATTCGCCAGCAGGCCACACGCTCCAGCCTCAGAACTCAAGACCATACCACTATCATGGCCGTTCGCCACCTGGGGACTCGACATGGTAGGCCCACTCAAGAAGTCATCAAAAGGAGGAAGAACACACCTGCTGGTAGCAGTCGACAAGTTCACCAAGTGGATCGAAGCAGTGCCCATTACCAGCTCCACAGCCCTCACGACAGTAAATTTTATCAAATCAATCATCTTCAGGTTTGGGGTGCCACACAACATCATCACGGACAACGGTACGAACTTCACAGCGGCAGAATTCCAGAACTGCTGCGAAGAACTGGGCATTAAAATCAACTACGCATCAGTCGAGCACCCGCAATCCAACGGCCAGGTGGAAAAAGCAAATGGCCTAGTATGCGGAGGACTCAAAATGCGGCTCCTTGCACCACTCGAGCAGGCCGCAGGCAACTGGTTAGAACTCCCTGCAGTACTATGGAGCATGCGCACCACCCCAAATACCGCAACCCAGTACACACCTTTCTTCATGGTGTACGGGTCGGAGGCAGTGCTTCCACATGACCTCAAATTCGGGGCACCCCGGATCTCGGGGTACGAAGAAGAGGAAGCAGAAGAAGCACTGCAAGATGACAAGGACACAGTAGATGAAGCAAGGGACACAGCCCTAGCAAGGTCAGAGGGGTACCAGGACAAGCTGCGCACTTACCAAAGCAGTCGCCTGCGCACCAGAACCTTCAACAAAGGTGATCGTGTCCTATGGCTCATACAAGAGAAAGTCCACAAGCTTGCCCCCCAATGGGAAGGACCATTCATAATCTCAGAAGTCATAGGAGGAGGCGCCTATAGACTGAAGAACCCGAAGACCGACGAGGACGTGGGAAATCCATGGAACGTAGAGAACCTACGCCTGTTCTACCCATAGTCTCCACCAGTCATGCTCATCTGGCAGCTCATGTAAACCTTCGACGCAATAAAATGATGTTGCCCAAGTACTACCACCTCAAAGCACTCGGGGGATCAAGTACAAAACTCCCCCCAAGAGACGCTATCGTCGCCCATGCGACCTCTACTCAAAGCACTCGGGGGCTCGAGTACAAAACTCCCCCCGAGAGACGCTATCGTCGCCCACGCGACCTCTACTCAAAGCACTCGGGGGATCGAGTACAAAACTCCCCCCGAGAGATGCTATCGTCGCACACGCGACCTCTACTTAAAGCACTCGGGGGCTCGAGTACCGACTCCCCCCGAGAGACGCTACCGTCACCCACGCGACCTTTACTTAAAGCACTCGGGGGCTCGAGTACCGACTCCCCCCCCCCCATGAAACGCTATCGTCGCTCACACGATATTTACTCAAACCACTCGGGGGCTCGAGCACCATCTCCCCCCGAGAGACGCTATTGTCGCTCACGCAGCCCACAACCTAAAGGGTCCAAGCAAAAACCCCTGAAAGGCGTCACCCGCTGAAAACCTGTCCGGAATCAAAGACACGGCTACATGTAACACCAAGTACTCTGGAGAAATATGGATGGAGCGCATACACAGACAATCCTATAGTCTTCACCTGATCGCCAACGATCACCTAAAGACTCAGGGTCTACTCCCATCGGGAGCGCTGCCGCGCACCCGGTAAAAGACAGAAATTAACGGAAGAACGACAAAAGAAACAAATATCAGCCTACGTTCGACTCTCCGACTCGAACGTAGCCTCGGGGCTACTCCCATCAGGAGCGCTGTCGCGCACGCGATAGAACCCACAGTGCAAAGATTTAATGGACCCGAAGACAGCTCTCGTTTGCAAACGACTAGAAGACAGATTCCATTACAAAGACTCAAGCACAGTTCGCATTACAAGGACTCGAATATCATTCTCAGTACAAAAATGACTCGAAGTACATTGGATAGAAGGCAGCTCTGATTACTCGAAGGCAATCCTCATTACATGGAGAACTAACCTAGTTACAAATACACAAGCAGCTGAAAAAACTACAGCACCAATCACCCAAGAAATTATGACTTCTACATGAGTGCCCATGCCAGGGAGATTGGAGCCAATACAACGGGCATCATCACAGACAAAGGAGGAGTCGAAGCAGCCAGCTCATGATGTCAATGACATAACAAAAGGTGAAGCTCGACTTATTTGCCGGAGCACCGAAGCCGATGCTCCACCAGCTTCTTCTTCTGCTCCACCAGCTTCTTCTCCGGCTCCACCGGAGCTGCCGGTGAAGATGACGCCGCTGCCTCCAGTTCTACAAGGTCGCCTGGCGTGCCCGCTTGATCGATGGCTTGACGTCGAGGTCCTCTCCAGAGTTGGAAGACACAGCATCACCACCCGAAGAGTCGCTGGAGGAGGAAGCAGTTGAAGACGCAGGCGCAGGACTCCTCGACCCGCCGGAGCCATCGCTTCTTGTCTCCTGCCAGTACGGATCCATGCGATTGCTGCTCGGGTCAAAAGCGTGGATGATAAGAGTGTCTTCGCCATCGAAATGGCAACAAAGAGTATCACCATCACACAAGTTCAAACGCCGAGAAAACAACTTCCATCCAAATCCAAGGAAAATCAATCCGGAACTGTCGGTCTCTAACTCAACATAAGACGGAGGCCGAGAACACCCCTAAAGACGAAGAAGCAGGCCATCCATACTACGCTCAGAAACAATGGCAGCAAATGCAGAAGGAAGAAGAATGCGAGCAGCGTTCCGGCCACGAACGCGTAGGAGAAAGTCATAGCGCCAAAAACCCTCCTCTCAAGACGAGGAGGAAGGCGTTGACGGGGCACCACGACGGCCGCCGCGCGAGGAGCGCGCAGTACGACCACCGCGGCCACGGCGAACACGGCCGCGGCCAGTCATACTGGCACCTCGCTTGGGTCCCATGAGAGGAGGAAGAGAAAGAGGAGCAAGATGAGAAGAGATCGAACACTGCTGCTAGATAAATAAGAAGGGTCTATTTATAACACAAACCCAAGGGCACGAAGAAGCCGAGGAGACGGCAGCAATTAATTCAAAGACCAAGCATGTCGGGCGATTCGAATTCCGAGACAAAGATGCCTTCACACGGGCGGCACTGTGCGCTGGACGCGTCAAATCTCGCGCGTTTTCAATGCGCGCATCGATAACTCAACAGGCGGCTGCAGCATGCCACAAAGGCCATCATTATGACCGGGCATGAAGACTTGACGGTTCACAGACAGAGCATCTTTGACGATCCCCCAGCAAGGAAATCGTTATCCTTACCAAAAAGAGGTAAATTCAAATGGCAGCGCAAAAAGGAAAATGCAGCCTACAAGCACCGATTTTACTGACTCAAATACATTTTTCAAATATATTTAACTCCCATTGGGAGCGTATCCGCCCATGAGAGTTTCGGGTGCTCCGTCACCTAAAAGAATAAATATGTGCTCGAGTGGTTACTCGCACTCACAGAGTCCTGAGTGCTCCCTCACTCGAAAGGAAAAACGTGCTCGGGTACTCTACCACCCGAACGAAGAAAAAGACGTGCTCGAGTGATTACTCGCACCCATGAAGAGTTTTGGGTGCTCCCTCACCATGACACAAGATAAGCAGACTTGCACTCGCCATATCGTACAGTCCTAGAGTATCGGGTGCTCCCTCACCCCGAGAGCAAAGGCGATACTCAAGTGACTACTCGCAGAATCTAAGTACCCGAACACTCGAAGACCTCCCGAGCAAGTACTCCTCTACATTACTCCTCGCCCGAACGCTCGGCAAAAGCTCTGCGAGTGACCGCTAAAACAGCTCACTTGAGTGTTTATTCCAAGTGGGTGCATCACTAACTAGGCTCCGCGCCTCATAAAAATACATATTCCTGGAACACAATACATTGTGCCCAGATGCCACGCAAGCTTAGCGTGTAGGTAAGACCCCGCTGCGCAGATCGGCCGGGCTGGGACTTGCCGTAGAGCGATTTCACTCCCAACCTTTTCCATGCGCTTGCATGATAGAAAAAGCCAGGCACAAGCGCCTAGGGTACGAACTTTACTGGCGGCAATTGATCACTGTAAGACCTGCAGCGGCATGACTTTTGCTCGACACCAGTGTTCCAAGATCATGTCGAGGGACGTGAGTTTGATTGGGCTACTGCGGTATTTGCCACTAGTGCAATTCACCAAGGCTCGACCAGTCGACTCCTTGGGCCCTTTCAGCTTAGCAATCCCTCGAAACAGGTTTTATCATGGCCCTAGACTGCCAGCGACCCGCAGTTGAACCGTGCAAACATGAAAATGACGCAAGAATGGACTCGACTCCTTGCGCGACTCTTCGAGTCCCTCAGGCACTCGGGGGCTACTGAAGAGGGGGTGACCCCACGACTCCTACAGATGGGCCTACCCGGTGTACCCGAAGACAGAAGGCCCACAAAGAAGCAGCCTGGGCCCAGCCTTGGCCCACTAGTGGTACCGACGTAGGAGTCCGCGGCTCATAGGGAAGGTGAAAACCTGCCGTACGGTACAAGATTAAGGGTTAGGAAACCTCATCTGTAATCCAGGACGGACTCCCCGATACCTAGCCTAGTATATAAGGGCTAGGAGAGGAGACGTCAAGATCAACGAGGACACAATCTGTAACCCTAGCCTTGTGCGCACTAGCCTTGGCTTCCCTGTAATCGCCATCTCCAATCAATAATATCGAGCAGGAACGTATCCTCCTGTTAGCCGACGAGCTATCGTCTAACCTGTGCCTCTCATGACTAACCCAGGGTCCCTGACCATGGGATTTTCCAGGGTACATCCTCGTCACCAGCGATCTTATTGCCTACATTGATGCCGACTGGGCGATTGTTCTGACACCCGCAAATCGCCTTCTGGATTTTGTGTTTATCTCGGCAGCCACCTGGTTTCATGGTCGTCGAAGCGTCAGCCTACTTTTCCCGTTCGCGGTGTTGCAAACTGTGTGGCTGAGTCCTGATGGTTGCGCCAATTGCTTCATGAACTCAAGGTCCCCCGCGACGAGCCACTATTGTCTATTGCTACAACATCATCGCCTCCTATCTTGCAAGCAATCCAGTACAACATCAGCGCACTAAACATATTGAGATCGACTTGCATTTCGTCTGTGATTTGCGTCGCACTGGGAGAAGCATGTGTCCTCCATGTGCCGTCAAGCTCACAGTTTGCCGATTTGTTCACCAAGGGACTGCCTTCACAACTGTTCTTGGAATTTTGATCCAGCCTGAACGTCCTATCCAACGGCGTTCCGGCTGAGGGAGGGTGTGTTAGAACTTGTATATTGTAACCTGTTGTACATGTACTGTATTGGTTAGGCCGATCCTATATTTCAAGATCTCTCTGCCCAGGCCTGCGTGCCGATTCCCTCGGGCACTCTCTCCCTCTCTTGGGTGAGATATAAATGTACCGACGGACTCAGAATCAAGACACACAGAGAACTTCATCTCTCTAACTCGTGTATTCCTCGTCAGGAGGTCAGCAGAAGCCTGCCACTCGAGATCTACCAAAAAAATATCGGGGCGGCCGACGAACTTCCATCTAGAAAGTTCTATAAGTATGTATTTCATTGCTGCTTTGAAATGGCATTGTGCATTTGGTTTGAGTAATTACAATGATATGGTTTTCCAATTAATTGATACAAAGATTTGCTTACATTATTCGCAAAAAAAAATATTTACTTACATTGGACATCACGTGTAGAGGTAATTATGCATTTTGAAGGAAAAATTCATGGAAAAAAAAGTTAGATGATTTTGATCCAAATGGAACAATATATCTTATCTCCATTCATTGGGTAATCTTTGTAGGTGTCATATATTTTATCTATTATCTGATATCAACTTTATATGGCATAATTAAGTAGAATCATTTTCGTTTTTCTAAGATCAACATTGGAACCCAACAATTTATTAAACCAACGAGAGGCAAGGAAGCGGAAGCTGATGGACTGTGCACGGTAATAGGTAAACTTTCAAATACCGCACAAGTTCTCAAATGTATCTTATAAGGGTTTGTCTAACGTTCATGTACATGTGATATAGTTATATCACATATACTCTGATTTTATAACAAATTAGCCTTCAAAAACTACATTTAATTAATTGTTTGTCAAGTTTTTTGTTTGTTTGTCGCACAGGAAAAAAACCAGCCAGTGAAGCAAACAAAGAAGCTACCGTTCGCCCTTTTCCCTAGGCGCATTATTAATACGGTCCGGCCCAAGAATGCGGGAGGACACAACCTCATTTTTTTTATTACACATTATTTGTTTTATTTTTTATTTTTGTTGTAATTTAGAATAATCTAGATAAATATGTTAAAAATAAGACACATGTTTTTTAAATGTTTATTAAGAATTTTACAAATACTTAATGCATACTGAAAAAAGTTCTCATGTACACAACAAATACATTATGTTTGAAATAATTCATTATGTTATTTAATAAATTTTAATAAACCATTTGAAAAATATTGAATGTGTTTGGACTTCCTTTATAATATATCCAAAAAATGTATAAAACATATACATATATTTGAGAAAAAATGTCGATCAAATATTTAAAAAATGTTAATCATATATAAAGAAATGATGATGTATTTAAAATTGCTAAGCATGTATTAAAAACGGTTAAACCATATATGAAAAAATGTTGATTATGTATTTAATAAGTAGTATATGAAAAAAATATACAATCTGTATGAAAAACAAATTGATCATGTATTTAAAACATGTTGATCAAGCATTGAAAAATTGTTATTCATATATTTAAAAAATACAAAAAATATATGAAAAAACGTTGATCATATATTTATAAAATTTTAAACGTCTAACTTGGGTGGGAAAAAAAGACGAGCTCAGTTGCAAGTCGGTGATGCACTTGCAACTGGGTGCAGAAAAAATGTACCCAGTTGCACGATTTGCAACTGGGATGGCTAAAAAAGGTATGACCGAGTTGCAAATCAGTGGTGCACTTGCAACTGGGGGTAGAAAAAATATACCCAGTTGCAAGTCGATGGTGAACTTGCAACTGGGATGGCTAAAAAAGGCCGGGCCAAGTTGCAAGTCGGTGGTGCACTTGCAACTGGGGGCAGAAAAAATGTATCCAGTTGCAAGTCGATGGTAGACTTGCAACTGGGATGGCTAAAAAAGGTCGGGCCGAGTTGCAAGCCGGTGGTGCACTTGCAAATGAGGGCAGAAAAAATGTAACCAGTTGCAAGTCGATAGTGAACTTGCAATTGGGATGGCTAAAAAGGGCAGGGCCGAGTTGCAAGTCGGTGGTGAACTTTAAGCTAGGGTGGCTAAAAAAGGTCGGGTCGAGTTCGAAGTCAGTGGTAGACTTGCAAATAGTACAGAAAAAAAAAGATCGGGCCCAATTGCAAGTTGATGTTGGACTTGCAACTAGAGTGGAAAAAATGGGACCAGTGGAAAGTTGATGGTTCAATTGCAACTAGGACAGTAAAAATAAGTCGGGCCCAGTTTTAAGTCGGTGGTGAACTTGCAAGTGCTACAAGAAAAAAAGTTAGGTCAGTAACGAGATAGTGGTGTGCTTGCAACTGGGCGAACAAAAAGTTGAACCAAGTTACGAGTCGATGATGAAAAAAATTGTTGAACCCAGTTGCGATTAGAGATTAGGCTTGCAAGTACAACAAACAAAATACCACGGGAGCATCGACAGAAAAAGGACAATGAACTTGATAAAAAAATGAGAACAAAACAACCAATAAGATTAAAACGACTTGCCCTCAACTGCCGTACGACAAACATTCTAAATCAACCCTTGATCAACTCCCGCATAGTTTTTAAAGATAAAAAATCACATGAGAGCAGATTCATATGTAATCGATATTTCACATGTCCACGCGTTTTAGCAATTTCGTATTTAAAACTTTATTCCTTATTAAAATATGGCCAATGTGTAGTAAAAAATATTTATCATGTAATATAAAAAGTTTAGTGTATATTAAACATGTTTATTCTACATTAAATATGTTCAACTTATATTAAAAATCAATGTATATTTAAAAGTAGTTCATCATGTTAAAAAAGTTATTTAAGTATTTACCAAATTTTCTCCTTATATCAAAAAAATCACTGTATATCTTGAAAAGTTATAGAAAGATGCAAAAGAATATATTAAAAATCCATAAATGGAAAATAAAATAAAAAATAAAAGAAAAAACTCAAAAAACCGAAACAGGAAAAAAAGAAAATGAAAAAATATAAAAGAAAAAACGTGCGCCAGCCCACCTGGGCTATGGTGCGAGCTTCAGAGAAGTATTTGCGCCAGCCCATACTTTGAGAAGGACAACGCAATGTTCCTACACGTGTTATTTTAAACAAAAAACAAAAAAAACAAAGTATATGTGACATAATGAATTCTCATGTACATGAGGATTAATAAAACCGATCTTATAATATTCATTTCACTACATTAGATCTTTGCACGCACAATTTTTATCAAACAACAGATATATTTTGCTTACACACACATACAATAATTTGCTTCTGTTGCAACGCACAGGCATTTATGCTAGTTGGACATGAAATGGTGCGTTGATGTATATTAAAAATAATGTGTACCTTATTTTTCTTTCCTAATACAAGTCGATTAATACTACGTACTTAATAATGTACGTGCCGAAGCCAAAAAGGATGAAGAAAAAACAAATTCGCATTGGACGGAGGAAGTGTAAGCCGTTGTCAGCAGTCAACACTAAGCAGCGCGACCCAAAATATGCGAAGTGCCTGAACTTTTTTCCAAAAGCATGAAAACACACCAATCATGGCTCTAAGACCATATTTTCCACCTCATTTCTGATGGATTCGAAGAGAAACGACGACAGATAACGCTCGCCGAAGCTGGCGAACACAACCTGCAACGAACAACAACAACAATAACAAACCACGGTGAAAAAGGATACTGCGGCAAGTACTACACAAGCTGATGAACCCTAAGGCCTTGTTTGGTTACGTTCAATACACTCTTTTCCACGCTCAATACACTTCAATCCACGGGGCAAAAAAGAATCGCCTCCGAGACGTGGATTAAATCCACGACCAAGCGCCGGCTGCAGCAAGAGGAATTTTACGCGGTCAACGCGATCCACCAGTGGATTAATTCCACCCGGGGAATTAGTTATTGCTAACCAAACAAGGCCTAACGTAGTTAGGGCACTTACGACGATGAGTTTGCCTCTGTTGACGGCCCTCCGCGCCACCTTGATGGCAGCGGCCGCCGTTGCGCCGGATGATATCCCGACCTGAACAAACCATGCATCATAAAATGACCAAGCAAGAATCATACGTTATGGAGGATGCTATTATGAGATTATGAGGTTTGTTTGCTCCCAAGAAGCCCTTCCTTCAAGGGGATCTGCCTCGCCATGTTCGCGGCTTCCTCGTTGGAGATCTGGCCGGTCGGGTAAACGCAAGGAGGAAAAATGTCGTGGACAATCATATCAGAGAAATGTTACAAACGAGAAACACACAACACTACAACAGCACTTGGAAGGTTAATTACTACTGACTTGGAAGACTTCGTCGAGAATATTGACGTCGAGGACCCCAGGGACAAAACCGGCCCCAAGACCTTGGATTTTGTGCGGGCCTGCATTTGAAAACTAGAATGCATGAGTACGACAGATATTCAGGCAGCAAGGTTCCTACTTACTACTTGTCTCACCAGGTTTCCCTCCGGACAAAACCGCGCTCTCTGACGGCTCCACGCCATAGATCTTCAAGTACAAAAATGCGAAAGCAATATTGAAGCGTAGATGGAGAAAGAAAATCATGGATGAGCATAGGCCAGTCACGTCACCTGAATGTCAGGGTTCATCTCCTTGAGGTACTTCCCTGCCCCCGTAATGATGCCCCCGGTTCCAATGCCAGCCACCAGGATATCTACCGTGCCGGCGGTGGCGCTCCAGATCTCCGGCCCCGTTGTCTCGTAGTGTACCTGCACCGTCCCGAACGTATTTCAGCAGCACAAAGTAATTAAGTTTCTAGTTCAGACAGTGAACTCACCACCGATCGATTATGGTCTGGTCTACTATACCAGTATACCTTTGGATTTGCAGGGTTCGCAAACTGCTGGAGAACGTAGGAGTTGGGCGTCTTGGCGGCAATCTCCTCCGCCCGCCGCACAACGTCGTCCATGGCACGGAGCGGGTCGGTGAGCACCACCTCCGCGCCAAAGGCCTTGACCACCGTCCTCCGCTCCATGCTCACCGACGCCGGCATCGTCACGATCAGCTTGTAACCCTTGGCGGCGGCCATGAAGGCCAGCCCGATGCCCGTGTTGCCGCCCGTAGGCTCGATCAAAACACTCTGAAAACAAGAATTTAGCTATGATGTTGACGATGGCTTACGTGTGACATCTCTCTCACTGCTCAACGTTCACCTTTCCTGGAGTGATGATGCCCTTCTCCTCTGCATCGGCGATCATGCTATACCCAATCCTGTGAAATCAGGATAGATTATCCACAGAATGATCTCCATAAAACTGACAATCTATCATGATTAACTGCGTTCTTGACAGATAGCCCGATACCTATCCTTGATACTGGAGCATGGCCCCATGATCTCAAGCTTGGCAGCGATGCGAGCCTCGCATCCGGTTACCACCTTGTTCAGGTAAACCAGAGGAGTCCTGCAAATCAACTGACAACATCGATCCAAAAACGGGATCAGAATTTCTTGATTTGCAGCGAACGTGAATTGCTGATGTGTATGGTTGTGCAGAGTTGGTTACGTACTTCGGTGAAATCTTTCGCGATCGTTGAGCTTGGACACCATTGTCCCATTGCTCACCCTGTGATCTAAAACAAGGATAGATCTTCATCAGCCATGTAAAGTTGATCACTGCGATATCTTGATCAAAATATTCAGTTCTTTGTGAAAAACACACGCACACACTATCTTTACTGACTTGACTTGGGCCAGGTTGAGCTCAAATGGTTTGAGTCTAAGAATTCCACAAAATGTGCATGAACTAAAACTAAAGACACAGATGAACTGAGCTAATAGAGGGTTAAATCACTGAATAAGAACGATATGTTTTTGGGCACTCACAACGGGTGAATATGGGGTGATGATAGATAGAAATGCCCAATTAATCAAGGAGCACTTTCACGGCTCGAAACTTTTTGGAAAGCAAATGATGCCCCCATGAAGAGATTTATAATGCAAATCATAGCAGATGGCATATATATCTTATTGGATTATGCTCATGTGATGCGCAATAACCCATTGTGCTTGCCTTCCTTGCCATTTGCCTTGTACTAGCTGCTCCTGATCTGTTGGTTTAGCACAACGACAGAGATGTACAAAGCTATGCTCGATAGTTACAGAGTGTGCCGATGATACTAATGATGTTAGCGCAAGGCATGCATTCGTAGTTGCTGACGACATGGACGGCATTTATTACTTCAATGAAACGCCATAAAATGTCCATTTCACCTTAATAATTTTTACTGGGTCAATATCTTACTTCCCAACTCTAGATCGAGCAAATTACGCGCCAACAATCAAAATCAGACATATAGAGCTGTCAATGTACGTAGTGCTTCTCAGTAAAAAGAAGTCTTTTAAAAAAACTTACGAGGTTAATATTTTACCTTCTAACTCTAAATCGACCAAATTACGCACCAACAGTCAAAATCAGACATAGGGATGTCAATCTACGCAGTGCTTTACCGTAAAAGAATGTAGGGCGACGCTGAGGGCCGGTCGACGGGCACAGACGCGAGCCGTCTGATCTTTCGTGATCCAACGGTTCAGATTCACGCGTACCCTTCGGATTATACGATTACAACATTGACGGTAGCTTTGCAACATTTGCGGTATATTTACAATTTTTTTGGTACACGGATGCAATATTTTTTATTTTTGGTGCTTTTTGCAGCAAAAAATGATGGTAGCAAATTTTAATCGCTGATAGTAGTATTTTTTTACTATCGGTTGCAACAAAAACGCTGGTGGTACCATCTTTTACTAAGGGATTGCTAAATCTCAGTCGACTGAAATTTAACTAAGTCTTAGTCGATGTTATATCTGTAAGATAGTGCGTGGAGATCCGTACAAAAAATAAATTTAATTTTTTTATTTCTTTCTTTTTATATGTACCATCACTTGACTGAGATTTAGTTAAGTCTTAGTTGACTGAGATCTAGACACACCCCTTTTACTATCGGTTGCAATAAAAAATCATAATCCACCGTCGCTAATCAATTTATAATTTTTTTGTTGTAGCAAAAACTCTTGATGGTAGTAGCAAAAACACACAACAGTGGAAGCAAAAAATTAAACGGTTGCAACATTGTGCGTAACAAAAACATACAACGGTAGTAGCAAAAACATAAAACAGTTGTAGCAGAAAAAACAACGGTTGCAACAAAATTCATCATCGCCGCCGTCGAGGTCGTGGCTCCGTAGCGGTGATGTAGCAAAAATCTTGGACGATAGTAGCAAAAACATAAATAGGTAAAAACAAGATGGTTCACTGGTTGCAATATTACATATTCAGATATTTCCTGTACATTGTGCGTTGTAGAAAAAATACCAGTTCATTCCTTTGTATCAAAAATATGATATGGTTGTAGCAAAAATATGATATGGTCGTAGAAAAAAAATGATATGGTTGTAGCAAAAAAAATGATAGTTCTGCACGGAGCTGCTCATGGCCATGGCGGCCATGGCCGGCAACGTGGGGACACGGAAAGGTGCGGGCTTGCCGGAGGAGGACCGGAGCGGGCGCGGCTGGTCGGGGAGGCGCCGGATCTGGGCAAAGGAAGGACGTCGACGAGGTCCCGAGAGCATGGCAGCGAGCTCCTCGAGCCATGACCATGGCGGATCTGGTGCTTTCCATGGGCGTGCACAAAGGCGTGGCCATAACGTCGGACTGCGGCGAGAGGGCGGCCATGGCCATGACGTCGGACTGCGGTGAGAGCGCGACTATGCCCTGCGTAAATGACCCTGCCGTGGCTTGTCCCGCGAGGTCTCGTTCGTGCCGGTCTGCTGCGAGTGAGCACGGAAGATGAATAATTGAGCAATTCCGCGTCGCTAGGTAGAAGAAACGAAGGATGGATGAAGAACTAGAAAAAACGGTTCGTAAAAAACTCTAAGTAGAGCGACACGCGATCGGTATAAAATGGAAGGCTCGCGCACAACCGGCCAAACATTCAGCCAGTCGGCCGGCCACCAACGTTTCCCAAGATTGTATGTACTATTGGAATTATTAGACCTAACCCATTCAATAATTTAAAATCAATAATATTTAGTAAATCTCATAAACACACATGGCACCTTCAATGCTAACCTTTAAAACAGACACGATATTCATTCGCGGATTGGTCCATACTAATTTGCAAACACTAATACGGGAGCCGATCATTCAATTTTTACCGCAGACATCCATCCAGCAATGCAATCAAAAGCCAGATAAAATATGAAAAACTCATCCAAAATTCATTAAAATTCGGATACAATTTACATAAACCAGATGATTTTCATATAGATAGGACAAAATAAATATGTTTTCTTAACCTAGTATAAAATTATGTCAGTGTTCGTGCACCAAGTAATTGTTGTTCCCTTCCGGTCGGTCGAATGTGAGCTCCAGAATTGAAGTTGCTTTATTTTCAAGCTTCAACTGCATCAATGGCGGCTCCAATGACCGGCTGCGTTTGCTCAGGGTTGGCCATCGATCGATATGAATGCTCGCCCATTGCTTCACGCATAGAGGTTTTTACCTTGAGGGTTTTTGGGTGGGAACGAGGTCTTAATTGTGCATGTGGTGGCGGGTTGGACGTCCACAAAGCCTCTCTCTCTCCCCCTCGTGCTCAGTTTGCATCCAATTTATGGAAAAACAGACACACAGATCGGTCCATGGACAAACATAGGACCGTGTTGAATGACAAAACATGTCAGGACCGTCCAATCCGAATGGTTGCGGAAGGTTTGAGGGTCCGGTTGGAGATGTCTTAAGGGTGTGCGAAAAGTTTAGACCCACCATGCTAATGAAAGGTGTGAAAGGTCAACTTTAAGACGAATTGTTCCACACAATACTAAAAGCTTGAGAAGAAGGGACATATATGCGCGCTCCTCCTCCACCGCCCGCCACACGCCCTTGTCATTTGTCATGGTCGTGGTAGTGATTGAGACAGTTTATGATATGAACTATGGCACGCGTATGTATTGCCTTAATTTTTATCACGCAAGGAGAAAAGTTGAAACAATTTGCCTTTAGTGAAACAGGAATTTGAACAGTTTCATAGATTGTATTTTATCTTCTTGCGATTTGGTGATTTTTTCTATTGCACTAACGGGGGTCAGTTGCAACTCGCTCGCTATGATGTTGCTTCTTTTTCCAGACTTGATCTTCATCTTGTGTGCCTCCTGGTTCCATTCGTTGTGATGCCTACTGCACTTCCATCTTGCTTCCCGGTGTCCATTGTGAAGTGAGATAGCAGGCCTTCGGATCCTACCTCTTTTGATCTTGTACGTGGGTGGAGCAATTAGCACTACTAGGTAAACCCTAGGCTATCGCGCTACAGCTAACTAGGCAGTAGAGGCGCGGGGATACAAGCTAGTCTCCAATACAACTATAGATTGTTAATCACACATGTTTCATCATCGATCAAAACTATGATATGATCATTTACAAGAAAAAATACATCATGATAAGAAATAAAGCGAGTAGGAAATAGTTTTGAGCCGGTTTTTATTCCTTTCTACCGCTAGCGTGAATTTGAAGTAGCTAGATTTCTTCTCACTTTTAGTTTGGAACCCTTTGTAGCTGCTTCTTGGGAAGTGGTTGACTTGGATCTGACACTCTGACCACTCGTCAATCATTGAGTAATATATGAATTGAATGAAATATATAAATTTTCCCTATTTTTCCAAATTTTCATTGAACTAGAGTCTGACGTTTGTGTTACACCGACTCCCATATCAGTCTTTACGGTTGGTCTGTTTCATCAATACACAAATGGATACAATGTCCATTTTGGTATTGCTTATTGGCTTCTCGCCCTTCGTTGGTAGGCCCCAAGTGGAAGGCGTGATGCAGTATAGCAGCGATTTTTTCCTCAGTAAAGATACCAAGGTTTGTCTCCAGTAGGACTCCAGAGATGATAAGTAGGTGTCAGCGGCGCAACTGGCGCGGACCTGCACACAGACACAGATCACTTTGTTCCCAACGAAGTTCAGAGAGGTTGTCAATCTCTCCGGTCTTGTTCTTCACAAATGATAAAACGCAAGGGGATAATGATAGCAACTTGAAAGTAAATGCAGAAAAGTAAATATACCTTGGAAACAATAATGAGGATACGGACCGGGATACGTGATGTTCGCTAGTGATGTCTCTCTCCCAAAAGACGATAAAAATTGCTATGCGAGGTAAACAAATTACAGAAAGGCAATTGACAGGATTATGAACGCACCGCAATGCTAACTATGCTACAAAAGAAAGGAAGAGGTTCAAAAGCACGGGCAGTACGGCAAAATAAGTAGACTGAAATCCATCTGCATCTACTACTAATCATCCACCTTGAGATATCTATCCAGAACATCTCGCTGGTATTAAGTTGCGAGCCCCACCCAAAGTGTAAACCAAAAGCAACAGACAACTGCATTAAAAAGAACTTTGCGTAAAGTAAACAATCCTTGTAACCGCGGTTACAAGCACCGTTGTTTTCCCCCTTGTGGCAACAGCACATCCCCTAGACTCATGTTTCTGTCACACAAGCATGTCATCACGGGGAGGCATGAACCCACAATCTAGCACAACGCTCCCTCTTGGAGTCACTACCTACTACTTGGCCAAAGCAATAAACAGCAACGGAGAGCATGCAAGAATTACTTAGGAACAAAAATACAAGAGATAAGAACCAAATATATTACTCTATCACAATCTGAACATAATCATAATCCATCAGATCCGATCAAACTCAACATAGCAATAGCAGAAATATTACAAAGGTGCCTCGATCATGTAGGGCAGCTCACGAGGTCTAAACAATGAATATCAAAGAGGGGAGGAGAACATCACATAGCTACTGATCACGGACCCATGGTCCAAGGAAAACTACTCACGAGACATCCGGGGAGCATCCATGGTGGAGAGGAGACTCCCGGAGGTCAACCCTCCCTCCGGCAGGGTGCCGGGAAGAGGTCTTCTGGTGCTCCCGATCTTGGAAGTGCGGCGGTGAAGGAACAGAGGTGAGTTCGCGGAATAGGGTTCTTGTTCTGGAGTTTTCCCGTGACGGGGGATAAATAGGCGAAGGGGGGCAGCTAGAGGTGGACCAGGGGCCCCAGGCGCCCCCCTGGCACTTTTTATATGGGGGAAAACTGAAATAGAAAAACAGCAGAAAACAGGAACTGGCACTGGGGTGCACTGAGTTAATAGGTTAGTTCAAATATGATAAAAAAATGTATGAAAGTGTATCTAGATCATAGCAATATCACACAAAACATGCATGGAGCAAGCAGAAATTATCGATACGTTTTGGACGTATCAGGTATCAGTTTCTGCAGATTGATTCGGTTCATCAATACACGGATGAATACAATGTTCGTTTTAAAGATCAACTGCGGAAATACTTTTAAGAAGGAAGAAGCCCGTGTAGTGAAGCAAAAAAAATTAGGTGGTTGATTATGGGAAAAAATTATAATATGCTAGAATATATATCGAAGCTTTTATCTTATTATCGTAATGTTGCATGATAATGTATGGATTCAACAATTATTAATGAACGGTTAAACTTAAAAGGAGTCCAGTTGTCATCCATGAATGCTCTCATTTTTACCCGGTTCGATTGTACATGCTTAAAAGTTCCTCCATAAGTTGCATCATGCAATACTACATGTAAGAATTGCATTCCATAATGCTTATCAATGAAATTACAATGCATAAGATTAAAACAACTCGTACACAAGAATAAGATATAGGTGTGACAAGAGACCAGAAGCACGTAATAAAAGCAACTTTAGCAGATCCACCATTTTCACAGCTCGTATATAATTTTGCAGTACTGCGAGGGCCGCAACGGAATATATACCGCATCTCGTACCGGAAATTCCTTTTGCGGTACGAGATGCAATATTTTTTCCGCGTTGAACTCCCCTATTGCATATACTTTTGCACTCAATTATTATATCATCTAGAATTCAAATTTTTGCACACAAATTGATATATAATAAACATGGTACAATAGCATATTTGATTAATACATCCAAAAGCATACGAAATAGCAAAAGATTCATCAAAATAAATCATGATCAACATGATCATTATTGCGAAGAACACCGTCAGTGGATGGAGCATGACCACCATCCTCATCAATGTGTGAAGCTTTTGGGAAACGCAGTAGAAAACAAAAAAATCGGCCTACGTAGCAATCACCCAAGATCATCTATCAAGATTGCATACAAGGTTTTAGGTCATGGCTCACCAACCGATGTAGCGGAAGTAGAGTTGGTGAATATCGTCGGTGCAGATCCTTGCAGCTAGGAATTTCAATGACCTCCCAACCGCGAGGATATAAATCCCTCGAACCGTCCCGCGATCTAGTCCCGCAAACAAGTCCCACGAACAAGCTCCTCTGAAAGCTCAAGAATGATCAGAGGGGGAGGGGGTGAATGATCACTTCTAAAAATTCTAAGGAACTTAGAAGGAATTCATGCGAACTGTGAAGGACTACAGGCATCTCGAAGGAAATATAGTATCGAACAGGTAAGAACCTATATTAGCATTGAAACAAGTAACAAATGAACAAAAGGTGCAAGAGCTCTTGCTGTCCGTGACTCGAATGTCTCCAAATGGTGTTTGCGTGCAAGAAAGGAGGATAGGGAATACGAGAGAAAAAAAGTATTTTTGTTGAGAACTCAATCTACTAAAGTTTCACACTTGGTCCTCTTTGGAATCTTATCTTGACTCGTCCCCAGACCACTAGCCAGGTACAATTCAATTTGATCCACTCCTTTTCGATATTTTGAGCACTCATGCAATGGATGAGCGTAAGCACGAGAGTTGACACTTAGGATGGCAAAGAGAGAAATATGGTGGACGAGGAAGACAAAAAGGATGAGAAAGGCTCACATCAATGAGGACAATCATAAGCAAGAGATGCCAAATGATAGATATGATGTGAGGAGTAGGGATTGCCATGCAACGGATGTACATACGAGCTAGGAAGCTCTCCAAACTATATGCAAAAAGATCATCTCTATGGAGTACAAGGATATAAAGGGAGTACTAGTGTGGATCTCTCAAAAGGATAGTAGTGTTGCCCCTTTCTCTCTTTTTATTTCTTTTTCTATTTTTTTCTATTTTTTTGTATTTTTTTGTGGCCTCAATGGCTCTTTCTATTCAACTCTCATTTGTCCTCTTTGGGATCTTTTAATGTGTCCACTTTGGGATCTTTTCCTCACTTAAGGGCAACGCTCTATTTTACAAGAAGGTAAAGGAGATCTTTCACACTTTACAAGGTACTCAAAATCATAAAGAAGATGTAACTATCATGATGTATGCAACGTATGTCGCTGCCAGTGTAGCAGGAACATGTATGACATGAAGATCAAGTCATGAAGAGGTGGAAGTTGCATGGCAATATATCTCGGAAAAGGCTATGGAAATTCCTTGATAGGTAGGTATGGTGTCTGTTTTGAGGAAGGATAAAGGGAGGCTTATGATGACAGAGCGTATCATGCCAAGGGTTTGGATGTACCGGCGAAGGTGGACACCAACTCTCGGAGTGAGAAGAAGGCAATGCACGACACGGGAAAGGCTAGCAAAATATGGGAAGGTGGAAGTGTCAACTCTCAATACTTACATTAGTCTGAAGAAGTCATGCACTTATTATCGGTAACTCTCTATCTAATGAGGAGGTTCACAAAGAGACAAGTACCCCGAGGAGGAGTGTATGGGGGTTTGGTTATCCTTGCGCATCCTCGACTCATGGTACGTGAGTGTATTCTAATATTCGACTCCTCAGAAGAGTAGTGATCCATCTAGTAGCTAGAGTTCTCAACTAGTTTTGTAGGTTTTGAAAATAAACACAGATTGCCCAAAATACGACACCTATCACTAATAGGCAAGAGCTCTTGATACCAAAAGTCCAAACATTACTCACAACAATGCCTCAAAACTATTGCAATCTACTACTAAAATTAAATAGCAACCTCAATTACCTACTTTCAAGACAAGACACAACTCAGTGCAACAACCAACTCTCTTAACAAGATAAACATGAAAACTAAAAAGAGTTGCAGCAACAAACTAAACAAAAGCCAAAGATCTTGCTAAAGACAAACTAGGACTAAAACTAAACAAGGCAGTAGCTATGAAAAGATAAAGAACAAACAACAGCAAAAAGATAGGCATGAAGAATCCTATGATGTGTTCTAGATTTTGAAAGTGGAGCGTGTTTCTCTCCCACACAAAGTAAGACGGGATCTAACTTGTTATGAACAGCAAGCAAAGCTAAAGAAAACTAAAAACAAAACCTAAGAGCGAGACGCTCCAAGCATAGCACATAACGCATGAAGTGATAAAAATATAGTGAGACGAAGGACGAACCGATGATTGTTGATGGAGAAGGGGATGCACGGGGGCATACCCAAGCTTATACGCTTCAGTCTCCTTGAATATTTATTGGGGATGCATGGGGGCATCCCCAAGCTTGAGCGCTTGACACTCCTGCATCTTCTTTCATCATATTCTATCGCACAGTTGAAAACTCCCTTCATACATAACTCATCATAAGCTGATTAGAGAGAAAGGCTAGCAAAATATGGGAAGGTGGAAGTGTCAACTCTCAATACTTACATTAGTCTGAAGAAGTCATGCACTTATTATCGGTAACTCTCTATCTAATGAGGAGGTTCACAAAGAGACAAGTACCCCGAGGAGGAGTGTATGGGGGTTTGGTTATCCTTGCGCATCCTCGACTCATGGTACGTGAGTGTATTCTAATATTCGACTCCTCAGAAGAGTAGTGATCCATCTAGTAGCTAGAGTTCTCAACTAGTTTTGTAGGTTTTGAAAATAAACACAGATTGCCCAAAATACGACACCTATCACTAATAGGCAAGAGCTCTTGATACCAAAAGTCCAAACATTACTCACAACAATGCCTCAAAACTATTGCAATCTACTACTAAAATTAAATAGCAACCTCAATTACCTACTTTCAAGACAAGACACAACTCAGTGCAACAACCAACTCTCTTAACAAGATAAACATGAAAACTAAAAAGAGTTGCAGCAACAAACTAAACAAAAGCCAAAGATCTTGCTAAAGACAAACTAGGACTAAAACTAAACAAGGCAGTAGCTATGAAAAGATAAAGAACAAACAACAGCAAAAAGATAGGCATGAAGAATCCTATGATGTGTTCTAGATTTTGAAAGTGGAGCGTGTTTCTCTCCCACACAAAGTAAGACGGGATCTAACTTGTTATGAACAGCAAGCAAAGCTAAAGAAAACTAAAAACAAAACCTAAGAGCGAGACGCTCCAAGCATAGCACATAACGCATGAAGTGATAAAAATATAGTGAGACGAAGGACGAACCGATGATTGTTGATGGAGAAGGGGATGCACGGGGGCATACCCAAGCTTATACGCTTCAGTCTCCTTGAATATTTATTGGGGATGCATGGGGGCATCCCCAAGCTTGAGCGCTTGACACTCCTGGATCTTCTTTCATCATATTCTATCGCACAGTTGAAAACTCCCTTCATACATAACTCATCATAAGCTGATTAGAGAGGTTAGTACCCTTAATAAATAAAAAAATTCCACTGGATATAAAGATATTCTTGAAGATCTACTGTTTCTCAAGAGTGCCAAAAAGTTTTTGCAAAGAAAAAGCAAGCTTAAGGGTTGCAAAAGTAAGGAGAGGCAAAACGTGGCAGAATCTGTGAAAAACAGAACAGCAGATAGTAAAGAATTTTTTAGGGGCACTTCTGCAATTCAAATCAAAAAACTCAGAACATACGGAAGTTTCGTAATTGTATAGAGCATATTGTGTAAACAATTCATCTCAAAAAGATGAACTGGGATTTTTCTGGAATTTTTCTGGTCACGAGGACAGAATCTGTTTTCTGGACAGCATGTCACAAGTTTTACTTCCCTTGCCGTAAGAGGCTATAACTTGGCACAAAGCTGAAAAATAAAGATACAATTATGTTGCTACAGTATTAAAAAGCATCAAGACTCAACAAAAGCAAAAATAAAAACCTAAATTCGTTGCGGGCTGCCTCCCGAAAGCGCTTTCTTTTATGCCTTTAAGCTAGGCATGAAGATTATGAAAGATGCTCTCACAAGAGAATAAGAATTTGAAACAAAAGAGAGCATCAAGAAGCAAATATGAAACACATTTGAGCCTAACCCACTTCCTATGCATAGGCATCTTGTAAGAAAATAAATCAAAGAAGCACAAAGTGACATGCATAGGAAGGTAGAACAAGAACAACTTCAATACTTTCAACATGAAGAGAGGTGTTTTTGTAACATGGAAGTATCTACAACCAAACTTTCCTCTCTCAAAGTAATTTTCAGTAGCATCATGAACAACATCAAGAATATAACTATCACATAAAATCATGTTGTTCATGACCTACAAGCACACGTGTATTATTTTCAACACGGTTTTTAGGATGATAAGATAGATGCAACCCATCACATTGAGCCTTGATAAGAGCAAAATTCTCCGGAATAGTTGGAGATTTCAAAAGGATAATAGGGCAATCAAGTGTGGGTGCAACAACAATAATTTCATGCTTAACATAAGGAACTATAGCAAGTTCATCTTCGTAGGCATCATCCATAGTGGCATCATGGCCATCAACAAAGCAAGTATCAAAATCATCAGAAAGAAAAGTATCAAGTGAGTCCTCAGAATCATAAGATTCCTCTTCATAGCAATCATTAGCCTCTTCTTGGGCAGCAAGCATTCTATTTTTAAAATCCTCAATATAAGCATTGGAAGTATAATTCTCGAAGCAATAAGCAAGAACTGCAAAGTTTTCAGATTTGTAAGTAGTATCGTGATACTTTTCAATCAAAGAAGCGATCTCATAAGCACCTTTAAAAGTAACAAACTCTTCAATCTTTTCAACATCAAAGTAATCATAAACACCTTTAGCATAAGAAGATAAGATCTCATTTTCATTAAACTCACATTGGAAAGGAAGGTGTTTACGATCTATATTAGAGCAACAAGTAAAACCATAAATGTAGCATAAACACTTAGCATAGCAATAAGAAGTTTGTATTTGGTCCCATAAGTGTTTCCCTTTCTGAGATAGGCGGTGCCGCGTATAATGAGCATGCTCATCCAATGATTTTCCCTAAACCAAGTCGGTTGGGTTTTTAGCACGAGCACAAATTGATCGAAGATGATCCAAGTGAAACAAGTCCATCCTACCATATTTGGGTGGTTCATCACCCATGGTGAGGATAGCATAAATAGGCAAAGCAAGAGAAAGGCAAAAGGTAGCAACTATTTTTGTGGTTTTTCATAAAGGACACAAAGATAAAAACTGAAAGGTAAACTAACAAGACTAAAAAAACAAAGGTAAAGGGTAGTGTGAAACTCCCCTATCTTAGCACTTGGAGTCCTGGCAACGGCGCCAGAAATACTCTTGCTTATTGGCTTCTCGCCCTTCGTTGGTAGGCCCAAGTGGAAGGCGTGATGCAGTACAGCAGTGAGTTTTCCCTCAGTAAAGATACCAAGGTTTGTCTCCAGTAGGACTCCAGAGATGATAAGTAGGTGTCAGCGGTGCAACTGACACGGACCTGCACACAGACACAGATAACTTTGTTCCCAACGAAGTTCAGAGAGGTTGTCAATCTCTCCGGTCTTGTTTTTCACAAATGATAAAACGCAAGGGGATAATGATAGCAACTTGAAAGTAAATGCAGAAAAGTAAATATAGCTTGGAAACAATAATGAGAATATGGACCGGGATACGTGATGTTCGCTAGTGATGTCTCTCTCCCAAAAGACGATAAAAATTTCTATGCGAGGTAAACAAATTACAGAAAGGCAATTGACAGGATTATGAACGCACCGCAATGCTAACTATGCTACAAAAGAAAGGAAGAGGTTCAAAAGCATGGGCAGTACGCCAAAATAAGTAGACCGAAATCCATCTGCATCTACTACTAATCATCCACCTTGAGATATCTATCCATAACATCTCGCTGGTATTAAGTTGCGAGCCCCACCCAAAGTGTAAACCAAAAGCAACAGACAACTGCATTAAAAAGAACTTTGCATAAAGTAAACAATCCTTGTAACCGCGGTTACAAGCACCGTTGTTTTCCCCCTTGTGGCAACAACACATCCCCTAGACTCATGTTTGTGTCACTCAAGCATATCATCGGGGAGGCATGAACCCACAATCTAGCACAACTCTCCCTCTTGGAATCACTACCTACTACTTGGCCAAAGCAATAAACAGCAACGGAGAGCATGCAAGAATTACTTAGGAACAAAAATACAAGAGATAAGAACCAAATATATTACTCTATCACAATCTGCACATAATCTCATAATCCATCATATCCGATCAAACTCAACATAGCAATAGAAGAAATATTACAAAGGTGCCTCGATCATGTAGGGCATCTCACGAGGTCTAAACAATGAAGATCGAAGAGGGGAGGAGAACATCACATAGCTACTGATCACGGACCCCTGGTCCAAGGAAAACTACTCACGAGACATCCGGGGAGCATCCATGGTGGAGAGGAGACTCCCGGAGGTCAACCCTCCCTCCGGCAGGGTGCCGGGAAGAGGTCTTCTGGTGCTCCCGATCTTGGAAGCGCGGCGGCGGCGGAACAGAGGCGAGTTCGCGGAATAGGGTTCTCGTTCTGGAGTTTTCCCGTGACGGGGGATAAATAGGCGAAGGGGGGCAGCCAGAGGTGGACCAGGGGCCCCAGGCGCCCCCTGGCGCGGCTAGGCGTGGGGCCGTGCCGGGTGGCCGCCTGGGCCCCCTGGCTCCCCTCTGGCCCCTCCCGGGCTCTTCTCGAAGCTTCCGTCACGCTGATTTTTTATCTGAATTTTCCAGAATTTTTCTGGCACTTTTTATATGGGGGAAAACTGAAATAGAAAAACAGCAGAAAACAGGAACTGACACTGGGGTGTACTGAGTTAATAGGTTAGTTCAAATATGATCAAAAATGTATGAAAGTGTATCTAGATCATAGCAATATCACACAAAACATGCATGGAGCAAGCAGAAATTATCGATACGTTTTGGACGTATCAGGTATCAGTTTCTGCAGATTGATTCGGTTCATCAATACACGGATGAATGCAATGTTCGTTTTAAAGATCAATGGCGGAAATACCCTTAAGAAGGAATGAGCCCGTGTAGTGAAGAAAAAAAATTAGGTGGTTGATTATGGGAAAAAATTATAATATGCTAGAATATATATCGAAGATTTTATCTTATTGTCGTAATGTTGCATGATAATGTATGGATTCAACAATTATTAATGAACGGTTAAACTTAAAAGGAGTCCAGTTGTTATCCATGAATGCTCTCATTTTTACCCGGTTCGATTGTAGATGCTTAAAAGTTCCTCCCTAAGTTGCATCATGCAATACTACATGTAAGAATTGCATTCCATAATGCTTATCAATGAAATTACAATGCATAAGATTAAGACAACTCGTATACAAGAATAAGATATAGGTGTGACAAGAGACCAGAAGCACGTAATAAAAGCAACTTTAGCAGATCCACCATTTTCACAGCTCGTATATAATTTTGCAGTACTGCGAGGGCCGCAACGGAATATATACCGCATCTCGTACCGGAAATTCCTTTTGCGGTACGAGATGCAATATTTTTTCTGCGTTGAACTCCTCTATTGCATATACTTTTGCACTCAATTATTATATCATCTAGAATTCAAATTTTTGCACACAAATTGATATATAATAAACATGGTACAATAGCATATTTGATGAATACATCCAAAAGCATACGAAATAGCAAAAGATTCATCAAAATAAATCATGAACATGATCATTATTGCGAAGAACACCATTAGTGGATGGAGCATGACCACCATCCTCATCAATGTGTGAAGATTTTTGGAAACGCAGTAGAAAACAAAAAAATCGGCCTACGTAGCAATCACCCAAGATCATCTATCAAGATTTCATACAAGGTTTTAGGTCATGGCTCACCAACCGATGTAGCGGAAGTAGAGTTGGTGAAGACCGTCGGTGCAGATCCTTGCAGCTAGAAATTTCAATGACCTCCCAAGAGCGAGGATATAAATCCCTTGAACTGTACCACGAACAAGTTTCTCTGAAAGCTCAAGAATGATCAGAGGGGGAGGGGGTGAATGATCACTTCTAAAAATTCTAAGAAGGAATTCATGCGAACTGTGAAGGACTACAAGTATCTCGAAGGAAATACAGTATCGAAAGACATGCATGGCTCGAAAGGATTGGGAGCGAAGGAAAACATCGAAGACAAACAGGCAACTAGTAAATACTGAATGTAAATACGAGAAGGAAAACGAGCCTGACACGACGATTTTTGGTAAACCAGTTCACACTCTGCAAAGTGCTACGTCTGGTTGGAGGGACTGGTGATTGAACACCTGGAGCAAAACTCTTTCCGTCCTATTCTCCACTGCAGCAAAATCCTCGAGCTTGTCCAGTTTTCACTCGTGGTAGATGATTCAGGACATCTCTGAGACCTTTACAAACTTCCTTCAGCAGCGACAATTACTCTTCGACTGCTTGACAGGCGACGCCTAACCGTCTAGGAGACTTGCAGTTCTCCAGGATAAAAAGATCAGCTAATCTCGACCTAAGTCTCTGTGAATTTCTCAACTCAGCTCAGACTTGGGTTTTGGTTTTCTCTCGATGAATCTCTCTTGGGATGCTCATAGTACTTCTGTCTTAGAACCTTCAGTGGAGCAGCCAACCCAAAATGGTGGGTAGCTGCGGGGTATTTATAGGTGGTGATCCTGATGGGTAAAATGACTGAACTGACCTGATGCAACCGCTTGACGCGTGTCCACAACGGTCGGATTTCAATCACTGCGCAACTTTACTTGAGGAACAACTAAGCTGACTTACCGAACGAATTCTCTCTCGAAGGCACGAAGTGCGATGACTTTGCCTTCGAGCTATTCACTCGACTCAGTAAGATTTCTCCCGGTAGGCTTTTGTGGGTTTTGGTTGAGCAGAGAAAATTCACTTCGACAAAGATCTCAACTAGCAAACCCCTCTTGATAGTACGGTTTTTCCTACGACTCAAGAAAATAAAGAGAAACTAGTAAAAAGACTAAGTCTTCGACCAGCTTCAGCTTTCTCCTCGTTGCGCTTTTACTCGAGAGCATCTTCTTTTTCGACGACATATTTGGGGGTCGCCTTCCTTCAGAGGTTTCGGTAGTTGACTGCAGCTTCGCTGCAGTGAGTTGTCCTTCGACCTTCTCCTTGCAATCTCTATTCTTTCGGAACCTAAGTATCTGTTTATACTAGAAAACAATATTAGTTCCACTACTGCTTTGTCCAACGTTCTCCAAAACCTTTGGGGGCAAAACTTGCTCATACAATCTCTCCGTTTTTGGACGATTGTTGACAAAACAGGCATCGATAAATAATTGAATTTTTTTTGAGTTTTCGATGATAAACCATTGCTAAGATCGATCAGATACTCCCCCTTGATGTATGCACGGAAGATATGAATTTCCTATGAAGTGCATATTTGACAAGTAATGTGTCGAGGGAAAAACATCATTATCTTAGCGAGTGAAATTGCCATCCAGATAATATCCAATGAAAAGATATGAAATCTCCTCGATTCACCTGTGAACTTATATGAAAGATAACTTCCTGCAAAAGGTTAAGTATCGCAAGCAGCAGATAGATATCTTACGATAAGAGATAGCAGTTCAAAGACCTACTTAGAGTTAGTTACAACCAGATCGAATATGAATCGAAAGTTTGTTGAAACTACTCAGAAACATCAAATTTCAAAATTTCAACGACCAAAAAGCAAATCCCTTAACCCCGAAAGCAAACTAGTTTCTTCGATGCCACTACATCTCCCCCTTTTTGTCACAACGTACAAAAATTCGAGAGAATAGGGTCGAAAGAAATCCCTACTCGCTTGGGCGGCGCTGACGACGTCGAGAAGATTCGGCGAGCGTTGGAGCACGACGAATTGGGCGTCCGCCTGGTGGAGTAATCTTCGTTCTGAAGGAGTGTTGATCTCCCGAAGATTCCAGTTGCGATTCTGGCGGAGTCCTGGGGCTTCGAGGAAGTGGAGAGTAAACTCTCGCTTGGCGTTGAGGCGCTTCATCTTTGTCGGAGTCGGAGGAAATGGTGTTCACGGTGATGTGATAATAATGATCAACGCTGAGCACGTCCCTATTCTTCGGCAGCAAAGGAATATTAAAATCCAATCGATCGACACGATCATCATTAGTCCAGTTCCTGTTAAGATGCGGAGGATATTCTTCAAAGCCACAGCGCTGAAGTTGACCGAGGGAATTGAACTTGCGCAGCCCTTTCCAATCGCGACGAACACATTCACGCAGCATCTGATTATTATTCATGGCAATGTTTCGCAGATGGTTGATTTCATCCATCATCTTTTCCTTCTGAAGAAAATCTTGGTCAATGTGATGTTGAAGCATTTGCTGGGACCAAAGATAAACCTCCATGTGGTGCACTGTCTTGATAAATTTCGAGCGAATATTGCGCTCAGTAATTTGTGCGTGGATGCCAGTGTGCTCAGCATACTGATCGTTGGGTCGAGTAATAATCTGTAACACTTCACTTACTGGTAGAGTGAAAATCTTGGGGAATATTGATACGGGGAATGGCACGTCCCGAGAGTAATTGCAGATTTCCATCAGCCAGGGTGCATATGGCTTGTGAGAATTGTGATCATTAGCACAAGACACCAACGTGCGAATGAAGTAGTCTTCAAAATAGAAGGGATGACCGTGGACTAACATCAACAGAGCAAGTTGCACATCGTGGGGAATGGGAAAATCTCGTGCACATCGAGCATTGGCATCAACGTCTTCGAAAGAATATAGAACCATGCCTTTGCTTCAAAAACAAGATGCCTTGGCTTCGACTCAGCAGGGTAGTGATTTCCTACGACATCAGGATTCATGAGCGTAGAGAACTCAACAGGAGTTGGAGCCGGCAGATCATGAATCTTGTGTGGTAATCCTTGGAACCAAGGTAAATTGATGATGGCCAGAAATTGATCGACAGTCATATGAAATACTTGGCCTTGAATCATGTAATCAAATTTCCACGTCTTTGAGTTCTCAGGATCACCAGTGACATACAAAGTTTCATAAAATTGCTTGATGAACTCGGGATTGTAGCCACAATCGAGAGAAAACATCCTATGTGCATGCAGACCATCAATTGTTTCGGCCACATTCTCGAAACATGAAGTGGCGTACACCGAAGGCATATCAAGGTATTGATGTTGGAAAACTCTCGCCTTGTTGTACATCACACGAGTATAATAGATTGCTTGTTCCTTGGTCCAAAACTGAAGAGAATATGCATTTCTTGGCTTATCGTAGGGATTAGGCCCGAAGAAAAACGGCTTGTGTTCCCGCCTCTTAAAAATAGGGCCTCCTCGAGGAACATCAGAGCGGAACAATGGTATCATTTCTCTCGGATGAGCAGAATGAAGAAGCTCATCGACTGGAAAAACTTCAGCAGCATTGTCTGGCATTTGGTAAATTGGCTTAGCAGGGCGAGGAATTGAAGATGGAACATTGACAATATCCTGAGCTGTGATGGCTGCAGGAGCATTTTCCTCGGCCTGCTCTTCGACGGCAACTCCTTCGTCGGCAATGGAAATTTGGGCGGCCTCCTCAGTCTCCATGGCCTCCAGATCTTCATCCAGTTGTGCGAAAGCATCAACCATTTCTTCGTTCAAAGAATTTGATGAGGAGGAGGAATAAATTTCACTTGAACTGCCATCGCCAGAACTTTCTCCTTCGACAGCATCTTGACGGGAGGAAACAGTTCTTATATCAACATTGGCTTCTTCTCCTTCATTCAGAGTTTGGGTAGATGAATAATCCTTCTGCGCTGAAGGAATGGGGGCTTGACGTTCTTGCTCGACCTGAGCAGGTTGCTCGGTCTCAACTTGAGTTTGGGGCTCGATGACTGCAGTGGTCGATGGAATGACTTGAGGTGGTGATGGTGGGTTGGGTGGTTGATACGTCCAAAACGTATCGATAATTTCTGCTTACTCCATGCATGTTTTGTGTGATATTGCTATGATCTAGATACACTTTTATACATTTTTTATCATATTTGGACTAACCTATTAACTCAGTGCACCCCAGTGCCAGTTCCTGTTTTCTGTTGTTTTCTATTTCAGCTTTCCCCCATATAAAAAGTGCCAGAAAAATTCGGGAAAATTCAGATAAAAAATCAGCGTGACAGAAGCTTTGAGAAGAGACCGGGAGGGGCCAGAGGGGAGCCAGGGGGCCCAGGCGGCCACCCGGCGCGGCCCCACCCCAGGCCGCGCCAGGGGGGCGCCTGGGGCCCCTGGCCCACCTCTGGCTGCCCCCTTTCGCCTATTTATCCCTCGAAACTCCAGAAAAAGAACCCTATTCCGCGAACTCGCCTATGTTCCGCCGCCGCCGCGCTTCTAAGATCGGGAGCACCAGAAGACCTCTTCCCGGCACCCTGCCGGAGGGAGGATTGACCTCCGGGAGTCTCCTCTCCACCATGGATGCTCTCCGGATGTCTCGTGAGTAGTTTTCCTTGGACCATGGGTCCGTGATCAGTAGCTATGTCGTTCTCCTCCCCTCTTTGATCTTCATTGTTTAGACCTCGTGAGCTGCCCTACATGATCGAGGCACCTTTGTAATATTTCTGCTATTGCTATGTTGAGTTTGATCGGATCTGATGGATTATGAGATTATGTTCAGATTGTGATAGAGTAATATATTTGGTTTTTATCTCTTATATTTATGTTCCTAACTAATTCTTGCATGTTCTCCGTTGCTGTTTATTGCTTTGGCCAAGTAGTAGGTAGTGACTTCAAGAGGGAGCGTTGTGCTAGATTGTGGGTTCATGCCTCCCCGATGACATGCTTGAGTGACAAAAACATGAGTCTAGGGGATGTGCTGTTGCCACATGGGGGGAAAACAACGGTGCTTGTAACTGCGGTTCCAAGGATTGTTTACTTTACGCAAAGTTCTTTTTAATGCAGTTGTCTGTTACTTTGGGTTTACACTTTGGGTGGGGCTCGCAACTTAATACCAGCGAGATGTTCTGGATAGATATCTCAAGGTGGATGATTAGTAGTAGATGCAGATGGATTTCGGTCTACTTACTTTGGCGTACTGCCCGTGCTGTTGAACCTCTTCCTTTCTTTTGTAGCATAGTTAGCATTGCGGTGTGTTCATAATCCTGTCAATTGCCTTTCTGTAATTTGTTTACCTCGCATAGCAATTTTTATCGTCTTTTGGGAGAGAGACATCACTAGCGAACATCACGTATCCCGGTCCATATCCTCACTATTGTTTCCAAGCTATATTTACTTTTCTGCATTTACTTTTAAGTTGCTATCATTATCCCCTTGCGTTTTATCATTTGTGAACAACAAGACCGGAGAGATTGACAACCTCTCTGAACTTCGTTGGGAACAAAGTTATCTGTGTTTGTGTGCAGGTCCGCGTCAGTTGCGCCGCTGACACCTACTTATCATCTCTGGAGTCCTACTGGAGACAAACCTTGGTATCGTTACTAAGCAAAAACTCGCTGTTGTACCGCATCACGCCTTCCACTTGGGGCCTACCAACGAAGGGCGAGAAGCCAATCATCAAGAGTAATTTCTGGCGCCGTTGCCGGGGACTCCAAGTGCTAAGATAGGGGAGTTGCACACTACCCTTTACCTTTGTTTTTTAGTCTTGTTAGTTTATCTTTCAGTTTTTATCTTTGTGTCTTTTTATCAAAAACTACCAAAAATACCTGCCACACTTGCTGCTACTATGGGTTCCACTGAAAACACCAAGTTGTGTGACTTCACTAGTCACAACAACCAAGACTTTATCTGCACTCCCATTGCCACACCTGCCACTTCAGCTACCTCTTATGAAATTAAGCCTGCTTTGCTAAACCTTGTTATGAGAGATCAATTCTCTGGTGCTGGAGATGATGCTGCTTTACACTTGAATAATTTTTTTTAATTATGTGATATGCAAAAGTATAAAGAAGTGGAAGGTGATGTTGTTAAGCTTAAGCTCTTTCCTTTCTCTTTAAGGGGAGATGCTAAAATCTGGTTTCAATCTTTGCCTAGAAATAGCATAGATTCTTGGGGTAAGTGCAAAGATGATTTTATAGGGAAGTACTACCCTCCTGCTAAGATTATCCAATTGAGGAGTAATATTATGAATTTTAAGCAATTGGATAATGAACACGTTTCCCAAGCTTGGGAACGAATGAAATCTCTTGTTAAGAAATGCCTTACACATGGTTTGACTACCTGGATGGTTATCCAGACTTTTTATGCAGGCTTGAACTTTGCCTCGCGGAACCTGTTAGATTCGGCCGCGGGAGGAACCTTTATGTCAACTACACTTGGTGCTTCCACAAAGCTTCTCGATGAGATGATGACCAATTATTCCCAATGGCACACCGAACGCGCTCCAACAGGTAGGAAGGTAAATTCTGTCGAGGAAATTACCTCCCTCAATGAAAAAGTTGACTTGATTATGTCTCTACTTACCAAGCAACCCTCTATTGATCCTCATGATGTTCCTTTAAATTCTTTGGTTGCTCAAGAAGAAGTAGATGTGAACTTTATTGCTAGAAACAACTTCAACAACAGTGCTTATAGGGGGAATTTTGCTAGTAATCCTAGACCGTTTCCATCTAACTATGGGAACAACAACACTTACCCTAGCAACAACTCCTATAGTCCTGCTTATACAAAAAGAGACCTACCTAGCTATGAGAAATTGGTAGAAATAGAGAAAGCTACTAAGAACTATATGCACACGCAGTTTGAACAAAACAAAGCTTTCTCTAAGCAAATAGGTGAGCATACTGCCATCCTGCAAAACATTAGGGGACAGCTTGATAGCCTGAACAGTGAGATTTCTAATCTCCAGGCTGGACTTACTGCCACCGAAACCCATGTTTCGAATATGTCCCACACCCAATCTACTTTGATAAATCAAATGGCAGCCAAACCGGAAGTTATCCCTATGGAAGAGGATAGAATTAAGAGCCTTCCTACACACCACACAGTTGCCACTATCCAAATTGTTGAGGACACTCAAACTATTAGCACCCAATGCACTCCTAGTCCCGTTGGACCTATTAATGGTGATGCTAATACCTCAACCGTAGAAAAAGAAACTCCTATGAACATAGAGGGTTTCAAACAAGTGAGCCTAGATGACACTACTACCACCTTTGATAGTAGTGATATTGATTTTGATATTTGCACCCTCTCAGAAGTTATTAGCTTGTTACACAAAATGTCTAGAGACCCCCACACTAGCACACTTAATCTTGCCTTCACGGAGCATATCACAAATGCTCTTATCAAAGCTAGGGAGGAGAAGCTTAGAGTATAAGCCTCCATACCTAGGAAGCTAGATGATGGTTGGGACCCTATCATCAAAATTAAATTGAATAACTTCTCTTGCTATGCTTTATGTGATGTTGGAGCTAGTACCTCTGTTATGCACAAAAGAATATTTGATATGTTTGAATTGAAACCTTTTGAGCCTTGTTCTTTTGGTGTTAGTCTTGTTGATTCTTCCATAAAGAAACCTTTGGGGAAGATCGACGATGTTCTTATCATTGTCAATGACAACTATGTTCCTGTTGATTTTATTGTTATGGATATAGAGTGTGAACCTTTGTGTCCAATTATTTTGGGACGTCCTTTTCTTCGCACCGTTGGTGCGGTTATTGACATGAAAGAGGGGAATATAAAATTCCAATTCCCATTCAAAAAGGGGATGGAACACTTCCCTAGAAAGAAAATCAAGTTACCTTTTGAGTCCGTTACTCGGGCTAGTTATTCTCTTTCTCTTGATAAAACTTGATTCTTCTTTTTGCATCATACCTAGCTAATGGCTTTAAAGAAGCGCTTTCGGGAGGCAGCCCGCAACGAATTTAGGTTTTTATTTTTGCTTTTGTTGTGTCTTGATGATTGTTACTTCAGTAGCAACATCGTTTTATCTTTATTTTTCAGCTTTGTGCCAAGTTATAGCCTCTTACGGCAAGGGAAGTAAAAGTTGTGACATGCTGTCCAGAAAACAGATTCTGTCCTCGTGACTAGAAAAATTGCAGAAAAATCCCAGTTCATCTTTTTGAGCTGAAATTTTTACACAGTATGCTATATACAATTAAAAAACTTCCGTATGTTCTGAGATTTTTGATTTGAGTTGCAGAAGTGCCCCTAAAAAAATATTTACTATCTGCTGTTCTTTTTTTTCACAGATTCTGCCACGTTTTGTCTCTCCTTACTTTTGCAAACCTTAAGCTTGCTTTTTCTTTGCAAAAACTTTTTGGCACTCTTGAGAAACAGTATCTCTTCAAGATTATCTTTATATCCATTGGAGAAAAATTATTAATTAAGGGTACTAACCTCTCTAATCATCTTATGATGAGTTATGTATGAAGGGAGTTTTCAAGTGTGCGATGGAAGATGATGAAAGAAGATCTAGGAGTGTCAAGCGCTCAAGCTTGGGGATGCCCCCATGCATCCCCAATAAATATTCAAGGAGACTCAAGCGTCTAATCTTGGGGATGCCCCCATGCATCCCCTTCTCCATCGAAAATCATCAGTTCGTCCTTTGTCTCACTATATTTTTATCACTTCATGCGTTATGTGCTATGCTTGGAGCGTCTCACTCTTAGGTTTTATTTTTAGTTTCTTTAGCTTTGCTTGCTGTTCATAACAAGTTAGATCCTTTCTTACTTTGTGTGGGAGAGAAACACGCTCCACTTTCAAAATCTAGAACACATCATAGGATTCTTCATGCCTATCTTTTTGCTGTTGTGTGTTCTTTATCTTTTCATAGCTACTGCCATGTTTAGTTTTAGTCTTAGTTTGTCTTTAGCAAGAGCTTTGGATTTTGTTTAGTTTGTTTCTGCAACTCTTTTTAGTTTTCATGTTTATCTTGTTAAGAGAGTTGGTTGTTGCACTGAGTTGTGTTTTGTCTTGAAAGTAGGTAATTGAGGTTGCTATTTAATTTTAGTAGTAGCTTGCAATAGTTTTGAGGCATTGTTGTGAGTAATGTTTGGACTTTTGGTGTCAAGAGCTCTTGCCTATTAGTGATAGGTGTCGTATTTTTGGCAATCCGTGTTTATTTTCAAAACCTACAAAACTAGTTGAGAACTCTAGCTACTAGATGGATCACTACTCTTCTGAGGGGTCGAATATTAGAGTACACTCACGTACCATGAGTCGAGGATGCGCAAGGATAACCAAACCCCCATACACTCCTCCTCGGGGTACTTGTCTCTTTGTGAACCTCCTCATTAGATTAAGAGTTACCGATAAAGTGCATGAGTTCTTCAGACTAATGTAAGTATTGAGAGTTGACACTTCCACCTTCCCATATTTTGCTAGCCTTTCCCATGCCGTGCATTTCCTTCTTCTCACTCCGAGAGTTGGTGTCCATCTTCGCCGGTACATCCAAACCCTTGGCATGATACTCTCTGTCATCATAAGCCTCCCTTTATCCTTCCTCAAAACAGCCACCATACCTACCTATCAAGGCATTTCCATAGCCTTTCCGAGTTATATTTCCATGCAACATCCACCTCTTCATGACTTGATCTTCATGTCATACATGTTCCTGCTACACTGGCAGCGACATACATCGCATACATCATGATAGTTACATCTTCTTTATGATTTTGAGTACCTTGTAAAGTGTGAAAGATCTCCTTTACCTTCTTGTAATATAGAGTGTTGCCCTTAAGTGAGGAAAAGATCCCAAAGTGGACACATTAAAAGATCCCAAAGTGGACAAATGAGAGCTAAATAGAAAGAGCCATTGAGGCCACCAAAAAAATACAAAAAAATAGAAAAAAGAGAAAAAGAAATAAAAAGAGAGAAAGGGGCAACACTACTATCCTTTTGAGAGATCCACACTAGTACTTCCTTTATATCCTTGTACTCCATAGAGATGATCTTTTTGCATATAGTTTGGAGAGTTTCCTAGCTCGTATGTGCATCCGTTGCATGGCAATCCCTACTCCTCACATCATATCTATCATTTGGCATCTCTTGCCTATGATTGTCCTCATTGATGTGAGCCTTTCTCATCCTTTTTGTCTTCCTCCTCCACCATATTTCTCTCTTTGCCATCCTAAGTGTCAACTCTCGTGCTTACGCTCATCCATTGCATGAGTGCTCGAAATATCAAAAAGGAGTGGATCAAATTGACTTGTACCTGGCTAGTGGTCTGGGGACGAGTCAAGATAAGATTCCAAAGAAGACCAAGTGTGAAACTTTAGTAGATTGAGTTCTCAACAAAAATACTTTTTTCTCTCGTATTCCCTATCCTCCTTTCTTGCACGCAAACACCATTTGGAGACATTCGAGTCACGGACAGCAAGAGCTCTTGCACCTTTTGTTCTTTTGTTACTTGTTTCAATGCTAATATAGACTCTTGCCTGTTATGACTTGAATTGAATCTCTAACCTTGATTGTTTTACTTTTCAAAGTTCTTTTATGGTTGCTAGCATGTCACCACAGAAATTATGGTTGTTATCATTTACCTACTCGAGGATGAGCAGGAATTAAGCTTGGGGATGTTGATACGTCCAAAATGTATCGATAATTTCTGCTTGCTCCATGCATGTTTTGTGTGATATTGCTATGATCTAGATACACTTTTATACATTTTTTATCATATTTGGACTAACCTATTAACTCAGTGCACCCCAGTGCCAGTTCCTGTTTTCTGCTGTTTTTCTATTTCAGTTTTCCCCCATATAAAAAGTGACAGAAAAATTCGGGAAAATTCAGATAAAAAATCAGCGTGACGGAAGCTTCGAGAAGAGCCCAGGAGGGGCCAGAGGGGAGCCAAGGTGGCCCAAGCGGCCACCCGGCGTGGCCCCACCCCTGGCCATGCCAGGGGGGCGCCTGGGGCCCCTGGCCCACCTCTGGCTGCCCCCTTTCGCCTATTTATCCCCCTTCATGGGAAAATTCCAGAAAAAGAACCCTATTCCGCGAACTCGCCTCTGTTCCGCCGCCTCCGCGCTTCCAAGATCGGGAGCACCAGAAGACCTCTTTCCGACACCCTGCCGGAGGGAGGATTGACCTCCGGGAGTCTCCTCTCCACCATGGATGCTCCCCGGATGTCTCGTGAGTAGTTTTCCTTGGACAATGGGTCCGTTATCAGTAGCTATGTGATGTTCTCCTCCCCTCTTTGATCTTCATTGTTTAGACCTCGTGAGCTGCCCTACATGATCGAGGCACCTTTGTAATATTTCTGCTATTGCTATGTTGAGTTTGATCGGATCTGATGGATTATGAGATTATGTTCAGATTGTGATAGAGTAATATATTTGGTTTTTATCTCTTATATTTATGTTCCTAACTAATTCTTGCATGTTCTCCGTTGCTGTTTATTGGTTTGGCCAAGTAGTAGGTAGTGACTCCAAGAGGGAGCGTTGTGCTAGATTGTGGGTTCATGCCTCCCCGATGACATGCTTGAGTGACAGAAACATGAGTCTAGGGGATGTGCTGTTGCCACAAGGGGGAAAACAACGGTGCTTGCAACCGCGATTGCAAGGATTGTTTACTTTACACAAAGTTCTTTTTAATGAAGTTGTCTGTTGCTTTGGGTTTACACTTTGGGTGGGGCTCGCAACTTAATACCAGCGAGATGTTCTAGATAGATATCTCAAGGTGGATGATTAGTAGTAGATGCAGATGGATTTTGGTCTACTTACTTTGGCGTACTGCCCGTGCTTTTGAACCTCTTCCTTTCTTTTGTAGCATAGTTAGCATTGCGGTGCGTTCATAATCCTGTCAATTGCCTTTCTGTAATTTTTTTACCTCGCATAGCAATTTTTATCGTCTTTTGGGAGAGAGACATCACTAGCGAACATCGCTTGTCCCGGTCCACATCCTCACTATTGTTTCCAAGCTATATTTACTTTTCTGCATTTACTTTTAAGTTGCTATCATTATCCCCTTGCGTTTTATCATTTGTGAACAACAAGACCGGAGAGATTGACAACCTCTCTGAACTTCGTTGGGAACAAAGTTATTTGTGTCTGTGTGCAGGTCCGCGTCAGTTGCGCTGCTGACACCTACTTATCATCTCTGGAGTCCTACTGGAGACAAACCTTGGTATCTTTACTAAGGGAAAACTCGATGCTGTACCGCATCACGCCTTCCACTTGGGGCCTACCAACGAAGGGCGAGAAGCCAATCATCAGTTGTGGCGACGAAGCCTTTGGTGGTGATGGTTGACGAGGGTGTGGAGTTTGTTGTCGAGGTGGAGGAGTGTCTTGGCGAGGTGGTGGAGTAGTTTGGCGCGGTGGTGGAGTTTTCTTACGGGGTGGAGTGGGTTTCTTGGCAGGGGCTGGTACAGTTTCCTGTCGTGTTGTTGCAGCAACGACGTTAGCATATTTTTGCTTCTTCGCATTTTTCTCGATCTCCGGCGTCCCACGCACAGAGGATTAGGCAGTAGACTTTCTATTTCGAGATTGTCTCCCGGTGAGAGCATCATTGTGCTCCTTGCACACATCAGCGACAATTTGCCGAACCTTTTCATTGACAGCAGAAATGTTTTCCTTCTGTGCCCTTCTGGATTCACCAAGTGTTGCAATCTTGGACTAGAAAAACTGTCAGGACACTAGGTCCTCAGTTTCTTCTCGAAGTTGCTGGGTGTAAAACTTCTCTTGCTCTTTATCCTTCCGATCCTGGGTAAGATACTCTTCCCAATGAATCATGTATCGAGCAACTCTTTCTTGGATCTCAGGAGGAACATCATCCTCACGAGTGACTTTGCTCGGTGTGGTGGCCATTTTCCAAAGAATGTTGGAAATCTGAGCTGCATCCCATGCAACATTGGTAGCAGTATTTCCTTCATTGGAGCTTTCTTCATCGGCACGAGGGTCGGACACAACTGGAGCAACAGGGGCAGGAGCAGGGGAAGCTCGAGGAACTGGAGCATCCTGAGCCTTCTGCCGAGCCTCTTTGAATCTCTTCTCGGCCTCCTTGGTGGCCTTGGCAGCAGCAACGGGTTTTGTTACGGCACTAGGGGCCGCAGCTTTATCCTTCGAAGCACTAGGGACCTCAGCATTTTTCTTCGCAGCACTAGTGGCTGCATCCTTTTCCTTCGTGACTGTGGGAGTCACCACTTTCTCGGTGGCACTTGAATAATTTTAGCAGGGGGATAATACTTCCCTATAAAAGCATCCTTGCATTTACTCCAAGAATCAATACTATTCTTGGGTAGAGACTGTAGCCACTCCTTAGCTCTCCCTCTCAAGGAGAGAGGGAAAAGCTTCAGCTTGACGATGTCTCCGTCCACCTCCTTGTATTTTTGCATGTCGCAGAGCTCGATAAAGTTGTTTAGGTGCAAAGCAGCATCTTCTCCTGCTCCTGAAAATTGATCTTTCATGACAAGGTTAAGCAGAGCAGGTTTAATCTCATAAGAAGGTGCTGAAGTGGCAGGTGGAGCAATAGGAGTGCAGATAAAGTCGCTGTTGTTGTGACTGGTGAAGTCACACAACTTAGTGTTTTCATTGGAACCCATAGTAGAAGCGAGTATTTTTGGTATTTTTTATTAGGACACAAAAGTAAAAACTGAAAGGTAAACTAACAAGACTAAAAAGCAAAGGTAAAAGATAGCGTGTAACTCCCCTATTTTTGATACAGGAGTCCGACAACGGCGCCAGAAATTGGCGGTTATCTGGACTCGTGTATTTGTACTTCCTTTGAGTCCCTGGCAACGGCGCCAGAAATTAGCTTGATGGCTTCTCGCCCCTCGTTGGTTACCCCAAGTGGAAGGTTGAGATGCAGCGTAGCGGTAATTTCCCTCAGTAAAGATACCAAGGTTTGTCTCCAGTAGGACTCAACGATAAGTACGATAGGTGGCAACGGCACCAGAAATTATTCTGATGCGTGGAGTTGTCGTGGACCTGCACAAAACAAATAACTTTGCTCCCAACGAGTTCAGAGGAGTTTTCAATTCCTCCGGCCTTGTTGTTTACAAAGGATCAAACGCAAGAGATAAAAAAGGTACTAGTAAAAGTAAAACAGAAAGGTAAATAGTGGGTGTGAACAATGGTATGAAGGTGGACCGGAGTCCCGTGATTTTCACTAGTGATGTCTCTCTCCCAAAAGACGATAAAAATGCTAGCGAGGTAAACAAATCACAGTTGGGCAATTGACAGGATTATGAAGGCATCGCAATGCTAACTATGCTGCAAAGAAAGGAAGGGCTCAAAAGCAATGGGCAGTACGCCAAGGTAAGTAGACCGAAATCCATCTGCATCTACTACGAATCATCCACCTTGAGATATCTATCCAGAACATCTCGCTGGTATTAAGTTGCGAATCCCACCCAAAGTGTAAACTCAAAGCAACAGACAACTGCATTAAAAGAACTTTGCGTAAAGTAAACAATTCTTGCACCAATAGGCACAATCACCGTTGTTTTATCCCTGGTGGCAACAGCACATCCCCTAGTCTCATGTTTCTGTCACTCAAGCTAGACATCAGGGGGCTGAACCCACAATCGAGCATAACGCTCTCTCTTGGAGTTGCAAGAAAATAACTTGGCCAAAGCAAATACTGCAACGGAGAACATGCAAGAATTTACTCAAGAACAAAATATAAAAGGGCAAACCAAATATATTACTCATCACAATCTGAACATAGTCTCATAATCCATCAGATCCCAACAAACTCAGCATAGCAACAGCAAAAAATTACATAGGTGCCTCGATCATGTGAGGCAGCTCACGAGGTCTCGAAAGTGGAAGCACAAAAGAGGGAGAGGACATCACATAGCTACTGATCACGGACCCATGGTCCAAGGGGGACTACTCACGGTACATACGGGAGGCGTCCATGGCTATGGATGGTCTCTCGGAGGGGTGATCTCCTTCCGGCAGGGTGCCGGGGCAGCTTCTCCAGGCAGCCCCGATCTGAAAACGGCGGCGGCGGCGGAACAGAGAGGTTTCCGCGAAAAAGAGTTCTTGTTTAGGGGTTTCTACCCCGAGGGGGTTATATAGGCGAAGGGGGGCGTCGAGGGGCCACCTAGGGCAGCCAGGAGGGTGCCTGGCGCGCCCTAGGGTTGGGGCCGCGCCAGGGACCCTTCTGGCTCCCTGGTGGTGGTCCCGGCTCTCTCCCTTGGTTATTCCGGAAGCTTCCTGCCCGCTGATTTTTAATATAATTTTTGCGGAATTTTTTGGGCACTTTAATCAGCCGGAAAACCTGAAAAACAAAAACAGCAGAAAACCAGAAGCTGGCAACTGGGTGCACTGAGTTAGTAGGTTAGTCCAAATTGGTTTAAAAGTATAATAAAGTTCAACTAAAACATGGCAAAGTCACACAAAACATGCATGGAGCAAGCAGAAATTATAGATACGTTTGGGACGTATCAATCTCTCTTGGGATGCTCATAGTACTTCTGTCTTAGAATCTTCAGTGGAGCGGCTAACCCGAAATGGTGGGTAGGTGCGGGGTATTGATAGGTGGCGATCCCGATGGGTAAAATGACTGAAGTGACCTGATGCAACCGCTTGACGCATGTACACAACGGTCGGATTTCAATCACTGTGCAACTTTACTTGAGGAACAAGTAAGCTGACTTACCAAACGAATTCTCTCTCGAAGGCACGAAGTGCGATGACTTTGCCTTCGAGCTATTCACTAGACTCAGTAAGATTTCTCTTGGTAGGATTTTGTGGGTTTAGGTTGAGCAGAGCAAATTCACTTCGACAAAGATCTCAACTAGCAAACCCCTCTTGGTAGTACGGTTTTTCCTACGACTCAAGAAATTAAAGAGAAACTAGTAAAAAGACTAAGTCTTCGACCAGCTTCAGCTTTCTCCTCGTTGCGCTTTTACTCGAGAGCATCTTCTTTTTCGACGACATTTTTGGGGGTCGCCTTTCTTCAAAGGTTTCGGTAGTTGACTGCAGCTTCGCTGCAGTGAGTCGTGCTTCGACCTTCTCCTTGCAATCTCTATTCTTTCGGAACCTAAGTATCTGTTTATACTCTAAAACAATATTAGTTCCACTACTGCTTTGTCCAACAATCTCCAAAACGTTCGGGGGCAAAACTTGCTCTTACATCGAAGAAGGGTCGAAGGCACGACCCCTCCATTAGTATCCACACATCCCGTAGCAGTAATCCAGCAGCGCTCTGCCATCCAGAGAAGAACGCCACCGAGAAAACTAGAGGGAGAAAACCCTAACGGATTCCGATCTAGAACAACATCTAAACCGGGGTCTAGTTGTGGAGCAACGGGGTTTAGAGGGAGGGAGGGTGGTGCATAGGACTTGGGGTTTGATGTGCTGTGCCCCTTTCCCCTCCCCCTCATTATATAGGTGGCCAGGGGGCTATCCTGGCCGACCTAGGGTGTGTGGAGTCCCCCTGGGACTCCTACTCCCAAAGGGAGTCCTTCCCACCGGGGAGTCTGAGTCCAAGGAGGACTCCTCCCCAAGTAGGGCGCCCCCACCACCTAATTTCGGCCAGCCCCCTTGTGGTGCCTTGCCCCCCCAAGGCTAAAGGTGGTGGGGCGCATATTGTACTGTCCGGAAACTTGTGGAACCTTCTATAAGCTTTCGGAACCTTCCAGGAACCTTCGGGGCCATTCTCGGCCATTCCGGGACCTTTCGGCATGGTTTTGGGACATTCTGGAACCTTCTGGAACACTTCCAAGACCTTCCGGGAATGTTTTCGGACGTTCCGGAACTATCTGGCTAGGTTTCGAGACCATCCGAGTTACAGTCTAAGAAATCCGATGACTGCGTAAGTTTGTCGGGACGTCCACCGATTAACAGGAAACTATTCCGGTCGATCCTGGACTTCCCCAGTACCATTCTATATGTTCCGGAACCACCTGGGACTATTCCAGAGTGATCCATACATATCCTTAAATACCCAGAACTTCTTCTGGTGCCCTTATGAACAATTCCATAAATACCCGAAACTACTTCCGGTGCCCGTATGAACTATTCTTCTTTGCTTCCACTAAACCTTCTACCATTCTAGTATTCTAACAGACTACTGCTCGTTAAGTGTGTGACCCAATAGGTTCGGTATAATGCGGACATGACTCAGAACATCTTCCGTACATAGGTCAACAACCTTTTGTCAATAGCCAATAATCAACAGCGGAGCCATGGACACCCATGTTGACTCCCGCACATACACGAAGAAACTTCGAGTGAACCATTATGTTTAGTGATGTACCATTACCTTTGCTTCGCGATATATGAAAAATTCAGAGGAGAGAAGTTTGGCACCCATGTGTAACAACTTCTTGAACACAAGCCACTCGTTATCCTCTTTGCTCGTTTGTCCCTTTTCTCGTTATCGTATTCCGGTATACCCGTGACTAAATCAAATTCGTCTAGCCAGAATATAATGGATACTGTTATACCGAGTGGGCCCGAAGTGAATATCTTCTACTTCGTGAAGGAGAAAATCCCAATCTTGAACTATCGCAATTACTAGACACATTATCCGATGTACCCAGAACTTATTTTACTACTTCCCAGTAACGGGAAGATTCATCTAAGAACCAAAGTATATCTTCCGGCGTGAAGCAACTCGATACTCTCATGGTCTAAGGAATTATGTATATGATAACATTTCATGATATGACTTATAACGTTGTTACGATGTGATCTCTAAGTATATCATTAAATACTGGGGTCGGTTCAACATCATTATTCTGCTAACAATATGTTCTCATTGCTACTGACATCCATGTTACAAGAACAATGTCCATGATTAAGAAAATGTAATCATCAGTCAGCATATGAGCTGGTCTTAGAGGCTAAACCAGAAACTCTTGGTGTTTACATTTCCACACATGCAAATGAGTTTTCTTCTGAATCTCACAGTTAAGGTCATTGCAATTATAGCACAAAAATATAAACATTAATTATGAACGTGGAAATATATATAATAACATTTTATCATTGCCTCTAGGGCATATTTCCAACAGAAGCTTCCACACCACCACCACCTCCTCCAAATCCTTCTCCACCACCACCTCCTCCTCCTCCAACACCACCACCACCTCCTCCTCCTCCAACATCACCACCACTACCACAAACATTGCCCATAGCAAAATCACCACCGGCCATAAGATTCCAAAGCTCAATTCTTTTTCGGCACACGATCTTCATCCTTTTTAACTCCATTTTTTTGACATAGGATCCATGGCATATGGGTTCACCGTGAAGAATCGTTCCTCCTTGGCGGTTTTCTCATCCTTCCTCTCTTTCTCCTTTAGAGCAATTTTTCGCTCCTCCTAGGCACATCTATTTGCACACTTTTTTCCTTTGTACTTGTCTTTCTTCTCGGCCATCTCAATTTTGGTTGCCAAATAGTTATTCAATGTAATTTCTTTGAGATTCACCATTACACTAATTTGTTCTATCAAAGTGATAGCCTTGGTCGAACTCTTCACCCCTCTCTTTCTCCTTATTAATCCCATTTGGCTTTCTCTTGTTTCTTTCTCTCTTTGGTGCTTCATCACTTTCTTCATCATCCTCCATGTTCACAAGGGAGCCTTTCTTTCGAGGAGATTCTTTGTCCCTCAAACTCCATTTCTCACTATCCTTGAGCAAGAGCCAACAATGTCCAACTCTGAATGACCTTCCCTTGAATCCCGGACTTTGCTTGAACAACTCATTGATAATTCGATCCTATAATGAGCACAAAAGGATGAGCAAAACTACTCATCAAAAAATGATGCAATGGTGGAACACAAACGAGGGTGAAACTCGGAGGGGCATTTCTCACTTGGAACAAACATCCACTCTATCGGCTACATGTTTTATTTATTTTTTGTTAGAAATATTGTAAGGGACCCCCTACAGTTAATAGGTGAAACAAACCCAATTTGCAAGTACCGTGCCTTGAACCTGGGTGGGTACGAAGACATCAGACCCTTCCCACCACTAGGCTATGCCTTAGTCTGCTACATGTTTGATTGATTATTATCCATCGACCTTAAAGTAATTTCAAAGAACAGTTCGTATGAATCGACACAAGTTTATGGTACTTATCTTCAATTCTTTTCCAATAATTATTTCCATCTTGATCTTTTCCTATGACCGCATCGAGAAACACAGTCTCCCATGCATGAATCAAACATGTGTCCTCCACTTCGGTATAGTTTCCGGTCCTCTTGACGAAATCGCAATGAGCAACATTAACCTCTTCTTCATCAACTTCTTTCACTTCATTGTCATCACCACCATCCCCCCATCTCCGGATTTTCATCGCCACATCCATTTCTGATTCAAAGTCTTCAAGAGGCGCACTCAAGTCCGTCGCGTTTGCATTCAACATGTCAGAATATGATTGAGTGCTACAAAAGCTATTTGAGAATCCTAGAAGAAATACATAGAGGTTGATGAGTTTATCTGCCAAAGCAAAAAAAAGACAATTTTTACCTTGCGGGCATTTCAATGAACACATCACGATCGACACTCGAATCGATCGGATCTGACAAAGGTAGCATCAACATGGTACACGGTCTGACCATAGTCTTCCTGATCCTCCTCGTGGGGCCGATGACTCCCTGAATGATATGGCTGCCCTACCGCTTCCTCTCTATGGCGGCTGAAGGTAGATGGGTGGCGGCCATGGGATCCACGATGGGGAGGGGATTGATGACCCACAACCGTAAGGGATCTATTGCAACATTTTCGATAAGTAAGAGTGTTGAACCCAACGAGGAGCGAAAGGTATTGATAAGTGATTTTGGACAAGGAATAACGGCAAGCAATGAAAGATAACTTTTTAGGGGTTTTCGATATAAGCAACAATAAGATAAGAGCAAGCAAGGTAAATAGTGCTGAGGAGCAGCAAGTGTCCCAATCCTTTTGAGCAAAGGATAAGCCTGGAAAATGAACTTATAAAGACTAAAGCGTTCTTGAGGACACATGGAGAGGTAGTCACGTGTTTTTGCCATACTCTGTATCGGCACTGTGTGTAGTGTTGATAAGTGCTGAGTGGGTGGATCTATGCTAGCACACCTTCTAGACTAAGATAAGTGCACTATTATGATTAAACATCTTGCAAGCATCCGCAAATACAAGATAGAAATTAAGGCAAAGCCTAACCACAACAATAAGATCAAGGATCCATTATTCCCTTGTGCAAAAGTGTGCAAACTGGGATTCAGGTTTCTGTCACTCCGGCAACCAACCGTAAGTATTCTTTATACACAATGTATTCCCCTAGTCCTTAATAAGGCGAAGTGTTGAGTGCTCGACTCACACAACACCACTAGGAAAATAACAACACAACTTAAATATCAAACCACACAAAATACTTCAACATCATATGACTACTAACAACAAGACTTCTCCCATGTCCTCAAGAACTAAAGTAACTACTCACAAGACATAAAAGAGATCATGATCAGAGGTGATAAATAGATGGTAAACAATCTGGTCATAACAATATTTCTCCAACAAAACTCAATAGCATTCCCCACAAAGTAGTAATCAACACCGGTAGAGTAGAGATGATAGATAGTACGAGTTACAACACAAGTTGCAATTGTTGGGGATGATGTTGATGATGATCTCGATAATGCCCGTGACGATGGTGATGACGATGGCGATGATCTCCCCTTCCGGGAGGTGATCTCCTCGGCGGAATCTGCCTGCCGGAGAGCCCTTTTCTTCTCTGTAGGTTTCCGCCACAGAGCGGCGGCGGAACTCCGTAAAAGCTTCTCATTTTTAGGGTTTTCGGGTAACGAGGAGTATATAGGCCAGAGGGGGGAGCCGGGAGTGGCCCCAGGGCTCCAGGTGTTGTAACACCCCTAGTGCCATGCTACAGTAATCTTTTTGTTAGTGTAAAGTCCCGATGATTAGCAAGTACTTAGTCACCTTGATCATGCCCCAAATCATATTCAACCTAATTGCATGGAATTAAAAACAATGTGGAAAATAAACTTAAGCCAAAAATTGTGCAACCAATTTTACAAAATGCCTAGTATTCGGTAGGTCATGATAATATATAATTTTGTATTTATTTTAATGTTTTAATAAGGTTAATTAATCAAAACGGTAGCAAAAACTACTCCATTTAATATTTTGATAAGAAAATACAATTCAAAGGAATTTTATAGTGCCCCAATCTTTTTGTACCAACTTTGGATATTGCAAAGTAGTTATATTGACCAATGGGACATTTTAAAAATAAATAAATAGATGCAACAAATAAAACAGAAAGGAAAACAAAACAAATACAAATAAAAATAAAACAGAAAACAAAAAGGAAAGGGAAAACCTATCTACTTCCTAGTGCAACGGCCCACCCAGGCCCGGCCCAACCCCCACCTCCTCCCTCCTTCCCCTGTTCACCCATGGCGTGGAGGCCATCCAGGCCAGCCACGCCGCGTACGTCACCGTGGCAACCATCCGCCGGCCGCCAACGGGTAGAAGAGCCCCGAGCCCCCAACGCAACCCTAGCCTCCCCACTTCTTCCTCCCTCGAGCCGCAGCCCCCTTTTCCCTCGCCCGTGCTCTCCTACGGCGCCGTGCCGCCGCCCGTTCGTCGCCACGGCCGGTGGCCACTCGCGGCCAACGACTACGAGGAGCCTCGGCACCATGCCCCCCTGCATCGCCGCTCTCTACTAGGTCTCCCCTACCGTCCAGCTCGGACCAGGACGTAGCGGAGGCCACGAATCGAGCTGCTTCCCCAACCACGGCCGCCGTGCCTCGCCGGGAAATAGGCCGACGTCGAAGCCTCCCCGGCCACCACGACCCCTCCCCGAGCTTCCCTGTGAGCTGTGTCGCTGATTCCCTCTTTATCCCCGTCGTTTTGTGCCGTTTTAAGCCGTATCCGATGAACCCGTGAGCACGGCTGCCATGGCCACGGCTCGGCGACCTCCCGCCCTCGTGTGCGCAGCTCGTGCCGCCTGCGGGCCATAGACGCGCCCCACGCACCCTGCCTTGCGCCCGGCCACACCTAGAGCGCGTGGCTGCCCATCCGTGGATGTGCTCCCTCCTGCTTCTGGCCATGGCCGAGCCATGGCCATGGCGTGGTGTGCGTGTGTAAGGTGTGTACGTGTGTGAGATGTGTGTGTACGTGGTATGTGTGTGTGCGCTAATGCATGGCTGTGCCCAGCTCGCCCCTAGCCAACAGCAGCTGCGGCTTCCATTGATGCTGTTGTTGTTTGTTGTGGCTGCTACCTGCTGCTATTGCTGTGTTGCTGTTAGCTGCTGTTGACTGAACCTGCTGCTACGGCTAAAACTGCAGCTGTTCTACCACTTTTTCAGCAGCAAAACAAAGCACTAAATGAAGTTTATTGTGGATAAAAATAATATGTGCTGATAGTAGGACTAACCAGCTTCATTTAGTTCCATTGGACCATTTTCTCATAATGCATAGATTAAATGCTACGAAAATCACAAAACGTCAATTTTAACCGATTCAAGAAGTATCATTAAGTTGCACTTTTTCGTCAAAGTTTTGATAAAGTAAACGAGCTCTAATAAATTTGTCATCCGTACCAGATTAAAGATCATGGAAAACTGATAAACTTTGGTATAAGGCACTAACTCGGCGGATGAGCAGAAGCAAAACCGTAACCCTTCGAAAACAACTAATTGATGTTAAACCAGAAATCTCAGACTTAGCAAAGTTTGGGAATTCGAACATAGACAATGACATGTGGGCCCATGCACTTTTCATATTAAATAAAACCCTTTTTATTTTGCACTGCCTATGACATGTGGGTCCCTCATGTTAGGGTTGACCAGTCAACTCTCATGTTCTGAATAATGTTCAATTTAATAATAATTTTTTTTGGATAAATTGATTTAAATGATTTAAACTTTAAAATTTAATATCTTCTAAACCGTAAATCAGATGAAAATATTTTGTACATCAAAGTTGCTTAGAATTATATAACGAATACGGATACACTATCCGCATACCCACCACCCCCGTCTAGCATACCGAACCTGAGACAATCCCCCTCCGGAATGCCTGTCCGATAAATACCCAGAGCCGGGTAAAACATCCAGTTAAATTCTCGTTTCGTCTTCAACGTGTAGCAACGCGTTAGTTCACCCCTAGTATATCGTATGTCCTTGTATTGTATTTGTATTGCTATTATTGCTGTGTGTTTATTGTTTCTCCCCCCTCTGTTATTGTCCGGTAGTCCGGACAACCGCTGCCGATGCCCCTGTGATCGACTACGTCGTCGACGATCGTACCCCCTCCGCGAGCTTCCAAGCAAGCAGAGCCATTCTTTTCCCCATATATCGCCTATCTTTCCGTACATTTCTTGCACTAGGCATTGTTACTGCTGCTGCTACGTTACAATCCTATTCCATTGCATAGCCTGTTTTTGTCGCCCCTTGATGTACCTTCCTTTATCCTATGTTGCCTATTATATTATATTTTGTTATCCAGCAGTTAGCCCTGCGCCTTGTTAGTTATCTAGGATTAGATAGCGGGCCATGAACACTCTGGGGAGTGAACGCGGACACAAATATTTTAACTGCACAGGTACGGTACATTGCAGACACCGCCTCAGGCCCCTACCTCGGCTCTGCCGAGCCACCATCAAGTGTGAGCTATCAAGGAGTAATCCTTGTACTCCATTCGTTGCTGACTCTGTATAGTCTCTCTAGGTACCTGATCCACGGTTGTCCTTAAGGTAAGAAGTCGGGTGACCCAACGGTGCCCGCGAGTGGTATTGCGACGGGACGATAGGGAGGGTACGACCAGTGTACCAGTGTGCTTGGCCCCTGATCGTTGGCCGCGAGAGTTACCAAACCACGAAAGTCGAGCTCCTCCAGGAGCACACGCGAGACAAGGTAAGGAGTCGGTTCACCTTGTTGGTAACCGCAGAGACTTGGTGGGACGACAGGGCAGGCACCGATGTACTGGTGGTCCTGACTGATGTCGTTGTCCGCGGGTCAGTTAAGTCGAGGCAACAAGAACGGTTGTCTCGCAAGTTAATAAAATGACTAATGGTTCGGCTGATGACTTGAGTAGCCTTTTGGCTTGTACGCGCTGCCTACACGTGGGATAATGAGTTATGGGCTCCTCTGCTTCCTAGTCTCGTCCGAGGACTCTTCAGACGTCAGCAGTACCGCGTCCTGCGCCGGGAAGTGGTGTTGTCTTATTTTCTCGCGCAGTGGTGTCTTATTTGGTTTGATTTTGCTTCACCGGCCAGCCACGCACCGTGCAGGAGTACGTCGGGGTTGGGGTCCAAGGCCCTACGTACTTAGGATTTAGACCGGAGGATGGCCTCTCTATTGAGTTTGAAAGATGGGTTGTGGAGTGTCGGATAGCCTCGGTGGAACGTTCCCTAACAAGGTGCCCGCCACCCTAGAGATCTGTGCGTTGTAGTGTAACAGAAGTGCACCCCTGCAGGGAAGATTGATCTATTCTAATAGCCGTGTCCACGGTAATAGGACGCTTTATGCTGAAGCTGGATCTTACCACTACAAACTATTATTATTAAACTGTATGGTTCCGGGTTTTCTTCCTCGCTGGGATGTCGAGTAGGTGATCTCGGAGGCATTACTAATTATTACAACTTATTACTATACAATGCTGCAGCAACTTCTGCTGCGTTGTTACTTTATGCTTTATATAAACTGTTGGTTGTTCTCTTCTTGTGCTGCAAGACTCGTCAGAAGATGCTAGTCTTTGATAGGCCCAGCTTCTTATCCTTGCTCTGACTTTCTATCTTGAAGTCCACTATATACAGCCTCCCCTTTTCGTTTCATACAAATGCATAAATGCTTAGTAGCGGACGTAAGACTCGCGTGTATGCTAGATACTCATCTTTTCTTTATTTCCCCTTTTTTTTGTTTTGCCTGATCGGCCGCTGCAGTCGACGTTGGATCCTTGGAGTCTAGGAGCAGGAGATCCCCGATGCCGACCACCGCAACGTGAATATCCCCGATGCCTTCTACGACGTCGAGTTCCCCGTTGACGAGGAGTAGTTTGGAGGTTCCCAGGCAGGAGGCCTCTCCTTTTTGATCTTTTGTGATTTGTGCTAGCCTTCTTAAGGCAACCTTGTATTTTTGTGTCTGTACTTAGATAATTTTGCTTCCGCTAACTTTGTGCTCTCGAGCTGTCGTTTTCGAGCCCTCGTGGCCCCTGGCTTGTATTAAACAGCTTGTATTCATTTATTTATAGAGTTGTGTTGTGATATCTTACCGCGAGTCCCTGATCTCGATCGTGTACCTTGCGTGTATGATTACTGTACACGACTTGATTTTGGGGGCGTCACAGGCGCCCTCCCGGCGCGGCCAGGGTGGGGGCCGCGCCAGGTGGCCGCCTGGGGCCCTTGTGGCCCCCCTCTGGCTCCTCTTTCGCGAGTCTTCGTCAATCTTCTGAAAAACACCCCCGTCAATTTTCAGGTAATTTGGAGGTGTTCTTCTTCAGCAACTCAGCGTCCACTTTTTACCGCTGAATCCTGCGTCTGACGCTTCGGCACCAGAAAGTTGCAAGCTGTGTAAAACAATCCAAAACAACATAAGAACATCATCGTAATGTGAAGTATATCAATGAATAAGGAGGAATTACGATATAAAATAGTGATGCATTTTGGACGTATCAACTCCCCCAAGCTTAGACCTCGCTTGTCCCCAAGCGAAAACTGAGATCGGTAAACCTGTACACAAGTTTAGAGAGTGAAGTGTCGATAAATAGAATACGGACAAGAAGCATCATGATTTCTTTACCAAACTCAAACATACTCAACAAAAATCTTCAACTCATAAGGCCCTTATGAAAGAGTAATAACAATTATAAACAAGAGTAGGGCTAAGGAAACTCATCAAATCAAGGCAAACAAGTCCTTTGGTCAACGAACAACTAATAGCTTTCACTTTTGCTCTTTCTTTTTATATTTTGATGAGATAATTTGAAACTTTTTGAAAGAACATGCTATTAGTCATGAAGTGCAAATGCTAACACAAAGGAAGATGTTTGCTTCAGCCAGGCTCTGGCAAACAACTTACTTATCACAAGATAATGTCAACAATGATATGGCATGGCAAAACTTTAATGCAACATTATATGGATGAATCCTCATCAGCATCAAGTGTCTGTTCTCTTTGGGAAAAGAAAGAAGTAGGAAAAACTGACTCAACTAAAACTAAAAGGAAGGCCTTGTTAAAGGCAAGCAGGGAAAACTCAAGTGCTATCCTTAAATCAAACAGAATGAAAACAAGTTTTGAGAGGTGCATGATTTATCAACGAATGCTAATAGATAACTCAATTACTTCTCAGATTGGACAAGTTTCGAGGAACGGCTCCCACACGGGGACGATCACATCCCCGCAATCTCCTTTTTTTATCACTGCCAAAGTTTTCTGATTTCTCATGAACAAAGCGTGAAGGAGGGTTTGTTTGTTGTATTATATTTTGTGAGCTGGGCGCACTCATGCCAATTCCTCCTCGTATTAGGGGTTTGCAGATTAGACATGCAATCCCAGGATAAAACTTGTCCAACTTAAGAAGAGCATGAAATAACTACTACTTCCTCATGAGCTAAAACAGGGGCAAAAATAGAAGATTTTGAACATTTAAGGATAACACAAAAATTCTATACTTTAGGAGTGGTAGTGGAATACCATGAATAGGAAGGTATGGTGGACTCATATGGAAGATACTGGTTTCAGGGTAAGGATGCACAAGCAGAATTCCGCTTAGTACAGAAGTTTGGCTAGCAAAGGCTTTGAGAGAACAAACAATTAATGATGACTTGGATGCAAAGCAATATAAAGCATAAACATTAAAATAAGCATAGCACATCAAGTTGTCTTCCTTTTCAACATAACACTACAAGTATAATAACAAAAAGGGTTTGGCTATGTCGCTACTTTGGGAAAATCATGCTTGTTGTTAAGACCAAAGTTATGTTTGCCAAGATTAAATAAAGTTTTCAAAGCCATACCTGATATAAGGTCAATACTCCCCATAAGAATCATCATAAGGTCACTTGCGTGAAGAGAATACCGAGTGCAGCGAAGGGATCAATAGACTTCTCATTAATATTCCATCATAGACGACTCCACACTCACGGATACATAACTCTCCAAAAAGGAGTGATAGACCTCAATGCAAACACCTATTTCATAAGATAACTTCCCTAGACATGATACGACTGTACTTGACTCTAAAAGACAAAGATAAAGATAAAGATATCGAGCACTCCCCCAAGCTTGGAACAAGCTAAGGGGATGCCATTACCCAAGGAGATTACTCCTCATCCTTGTTCTTGTTGGTCACATATTCCTTGGCGAAGCGCTTCCATGGCAGCTGTTCTCCAGTCTCAAAGGACATTCCCGTCTCCAGGATCCTGCACTCATCACCCAAACCCATGCGCAGAAACTTTAGTTCATACTCACAGTTCTGGTTCTGCAGATCATAGATCTGTGCTTGGAGCTCATAAACTTGTCTTCTAGTGCAGCCAAAGTTGACCACATCTCCTTCATCTCCTTCTTGTGGGAAGCCTCTATCTCGTTCATGATGTCGAAGTTAGCTTCAACACCACGCTCCACCATCTTCTTGAACTTGAAGACCTCATGTTCCATGTCCTTCAGCCGCTCCTCGGTGCTCCCTTCCTTGACTGGTCCCTTCAGATCCTCCTTGTGGAGGTCACCATCCTCCACACGAAGGATCTGGGGGTGCTTCTTCACCTCAGAGAGGTAAGGGTTGATGACATTGACGACGAACTTGTCCTTGGGGGAACTTGGGGAAGCCATGGCACCTAGGTCTAGCTGAAAGCTTTTCTGGTAGAAACAGATCGAAAAGAAAACACACGAAATCGTGAGATACGTTGCCGGAACAACCCGGGAAAATATATAGAAAAAAAATTCTGCACAGAAAGGAAGGTAACGAGCCAAAGTGGGATCGGAGACGGACTCCTGGGTGCCCAGGAGGCCTCCCGGCGCGGCCAGGGGGTAGGCCGCGCCAGGGGGGCTCCTGGGCCCCCTAGAGCTGGTCTCCAGCTCCACTTCAGCCTCAAATTTTCTATATTTTGCAAAAACTCGTAATCTGGAACTTATATGGCGGTTTCGCGATGTTTTCTTACCTTAATACATACCTTTCCTTATTCTGCTTCTGCTGGTGTCTGAAACAGGGATGCAACATGTTCTTCATGAGTTGTTGTGTATACCAAATACACATCAACATTGACATGGTCTCCTGCTATGTAATGCTTAAGTCTTTGCCCATTCACAACTTGAGGTTTGGTTCCTTCGAAATTGTTAATCTTGATTGCACCCGAGCGGTAGACTTCCTCAATATGAAATGGCCCTTCCCACCTGGAAAGTAGTTTACCTGGAGAAAACCTGAAACGGGATCTAAACAACAAAACTTTATCACCAACATTAAATTCATGTTTCAGAATCTGCCTATCGTTCCACTTCTTTACCTTTTCCTTGAACATTTTAGAGCTCTCGTAAGCTTCACTTCTCCACTCATCTAGATAATTCAAGTTCATGAGACGCTTTTCACCAGCTAATTTCGGGTCAGCATTAAGCTCTCTAATAGCCCAGAAAGCTTTGTGTTCTAATTCTAATGGCAAACGGCAAGCCTTGCCATAGACCATCTTATAGGGAGACATACCCATGGGGTTTTTTTAAGCAGTTCTATACGCCCACAAAGCATCTCCTAACTTATTCGACCAATCTTTTCTATTTCTACTAACTGTCTTTTTTAAGATCAACTTGATCTCTCTATTGGTGAGCTCAACTTGCCTACAATTTGAGGGTGGTACAGCGAAGCAATTCTATGATTGACATCGTACTTGGCTAAAGCTTTTCTAAAAGCTCCATGCGTAAAGTGTGAACACCCATCGGTCATGAGGTACCGGGGTACTCCAAACCTAGGAAAAATTACATCCTTGAGCATTTTCAAAGATGTCTTGTGATCAGCACTTTCAGTGGGGATTGCCTCTACCCACTTGGTTACATTATCAACAACAACTAAAATTTGAGTGTACTTGTGCGAGGGAGGAAAAGTACCCATAAAATCAAAACCCCAGCAATCAAAAGGCTCAATCACTAGAGAGTAATTCATAGACATCTCATTCCTTCTACTAATATTACCAACTCTCTGACACTTATCACAGGATAAGACATAATTTCTAGCATCCTTAAAGAGAGTAGGCCAATAAAAACCTGATTGAAGAACCTTATGTGCGGTCCTCTCACCGGCATGATGTCCTCCATATGGACTACCGTGACATTGTTTGAGAATGTCCTTCTGCTCGTGTTCCGATATGCATCTCCTCACGATCCCATCTGGACCTTCTTTGAAAAGATGTGGGTCATCCCAAAAGTAATGCCTCAAATCGTGGAAGAACTTCTTCCTTTGATGAAATGTTAAACCTGGAGACAAAAACTTTGCAACGATAAAGTTAGCATAATCTGCAAACGAAGGATCGAAGAGAGGTTGTACTTTTACAACATCTAGTTGTTCGTCTGGAAAACTGTCGTTGACTGGAATGGGATCATGTGGTATATCTTCCATCCTTGAAAGATTATCCGCCACCAGATTGTCTGCTCCTTTCCTATCGACAATTTGGAAATCAAATTTTGAAAAGGAGTACCCATCAGATGAGTCTTGGTTTGGCATCCTTCTTCTCCATAAGATACTTAATGGCAGCATGGTCAGTATGAATATTAATCTTAGAATCAACAATATACTGCCAAAACTTATCACAAGCAAACACTACTGCTAAGAATTCCTTCTTAGTAGTAGCATAATTCTTTTGAGCACTATCAAGGGTTTTGCTAGAATAATACATAACATTCAACTTCTTATCAACCCTTTGCCCCAGAACATCTCCAACAGCAAAATCACTAAAATCACACATAATTTCAAAAGCTAAATTCCAATCAGGTGGTTGTACTATAGGAGCGGTTATTAAAGCTTTCTTAAGAACTTCGAAGGCTTCCTTACAATATTCATCAAAAACAAAAGGAACATCCTTCTGGAGAAGATTAGTGAGGGGTCTTGAAGTCTTAGAAAAGTCTTTAATAAATCTTCTATAGAAACTAGCATGACCGAGAAAACTACGAATACCTTTGATGCCCCTTGGATAGGGCATCCTTTCAATTGCTTCGATCTTGGCTCTGTCCACCTCAATTCCCCTCTCAGAAATCTTGTGGCCAAGAACAATTCCCTCGTTGACCATAAAGTGGCACTTTTCCCAGTTAAGCACCAAATTTGTCTCCTCACATCTCTTCAAAACCTTATTAAGGTTGTGGAGACAACGGTCAAAAGAGGTTCCATAGACGGAGAAATCTCTTGATCAGCAGTGTTAACATGAATTTGAGAGAAGCCAGAATAACCATCAAGATAACAAAAGTGAGTATTTTTGTATAACCTTTCAAGCTTTTGGTCGATGAACGGCAACGGGTAGTGGTCCTTCCTAGTTGCCTTGTTCAGCTTCCTGTAATCAATACACATTCTATATCCAATAATAATCCTCTGATGTATTAGTTCATTCTTATCATTGGGAACTACAGTTGTACCTCCTTTCTTTGGAACACAATGAACCGGGCTTACCCACTTACTATCGGCTATAGGGTAGATAATACCTGCGGCTAGAAGCTTGAGGATCTCAGTCCTTACAACATCCATCATTGTCGGATTCAACCGTCGTTGATGATCAACAACTGGTTTAGCATCAGGCTCAAGGTTGATGGTGTGTTGACAAATAGATGGACTAATCCCCTTAAGGTCATCAAGGGTATAGCCAATTCCACCTCGATGTTTGCGAAGTACTTCCAATAGTCGCTCTTCTTCATACCCTGAAAGGTTAGAATTGATAATAACAGGATATACTTTCTTTTCATCTAAATAAGCATATTTGAGTGTATCAGGAAGAGGTTTAAGATCAAACACTGGATCTTCTTTCGGTTTAGATAAAATTCCCAAAGGCTCAACTGGAAGGTTGTGCTTTAGGATAGCAGGTTGTCTTAAGAATATTTCGTCCATCTCATTTCTCTCCTGCATATGAAAAACATTCTCGTGGTCCTCCATATATTGCTGCAAAGGATCACTAGGAGGAATAGCAATAGAAGCAATATCTTCAATAATCTTATCATTAATAGGCAAGTTAATACCAAGAGGCTGCTTAGAAAACTTAGAAAAGTTAAATTCATATGGCTCACCATTGAATTCAACAGAAACTTTACCTTTCTTGCAATCTATTATAGCTCCACAAGTTCTGAGAAAAGGTCTACCAAAAATAATAGGACAAAAATTATCCCTTATTGAACCAAGTACTAGAAAGTTGGTAGGATATTTTACCTTTCCACATAAGACTTCAACGTCTCTCACAATTCCGATAGGAGAGATAGTTGCTCTGTTTGCAAGATGAATAGTAACATCAACTTCTTCAAGTTCACAAGGTGAAATCTCACCCATGATCTCTTGATAAAGTGAATACGGGATAACACTAGCACTCGATCCCAAATCACATAGCCCATAATAATTGTGATCTCCTATTTTAACAGATACTACTGGAGTACCTGAAATTGGGCCCTTATTCTTGGCTGTAACAAGGTTAGTGGAAACAACACAAAAATTTATATTGGAATCTAAAGCATTATTAGTAACAAGATCCTTAACCACTGCAACTTGGGGATCGACCTTGATCTAGTCCTCAGGCTCATAAATTCTTCTCTCACTTTTATTTATTATACCTGTCACAAAAGAGTGCTCCCTTATCCTTGCGGGAAAAGGGGGCTTTTCATATATAACTGCAGGCAAAATAGGGTCAGCAACATGAATATCAATGGGTAATTCTTTGAAGGGTTTATGATGCTGATACTTCTTCTTCTTAGAAGAGTCAATATGAGAGGCAAAGTCCTTACAAAAATAAATCATTAGATGGGAATCAAGACCGATCTTAGAGCAAAAGGTATTAAAGTACTCAGTTTTCACATAGCTCTCTATATAATCATGCTCATAATTTATAGTGGGTTCAATACCTTTATCTATTTCCCAGTCTTCGGTGTTCTTATGGATCCTTTCAAGGAGATCCCATCTTTATTCAACGCTCTTAGTCTGAAATACCCCACTAGAGGAGGCATCCAGCATCTCCTTATCCTTACGAGAAAGTCTAGCATAAAAATTTGTAAGTATAGTTTTCTTAGGGAGCTCATGAATAGGACATTTGAGCATTAGGGATTTCAATCTCCCCCAAGCTTGAGAGATTCTTTCTCCGTCACGAGACCTAAAGTTATAGATATATTTTCTGTCTCGATGAATTTCATGAAGGGGATAAAACTTGGTATAAAAGAGAGACATAAGCTCTTGCCAATCAAGCAAATGAGAGTTATCGAGAAGCTTATACAATTCTGAAGCTTTATCTATAAGCTATACGGAGAACAATTTCCTCATGACAAAATCCATTGATACACCTGCAAGCTTAAATAATGAACATAGTTGTGACAAATATAGCAAGTGTTCACTGGGATGTCTATCTCCTGCATAACGATTAGCCAAAACACAATCGATCATACCAGCTGGTATTTTATAAGGCACAATTTCAGTAGGGGAGGAACAACCACCACGGATGTGGGGTGTTTCCCTGCAAGCAACGATCCAATAGCTAGGTTGTCCATACGGACAAAGAGCAGCAACAGCAAAATAAAAACAACAATATAAAAATTTCCTTACCAGCTTCACTTACCAATAGCGCTATGCTCCCCGGCAACGGCGCCAGGAAACGGTACTTGATGACCCACAACTGTAAGGGATCTATTGCAGCATTTTCGATAAGTAAGAGTGTCGAACCCAACGAGGAGAGAAAGGTATTGGTAAGTGATTTTGGACAAGGAATAACTTCAAGCAATAAAAGATAACTTTTTAGGGGTTTTCGATATAAGCAACAATAAGATAAAAGCAAGCAAAGTAAATAGTGATGAGGAGCAGCAAGTGGCCCAATCCTTTTGAGCAGAGGATAAGCCTGGCAACTGAACTTATAAAGACTAAAGCGTTCTTGAGGACACATGGAGAGGTAGTCACGTGTTTTCGCCATACTCCGTATCGGCACTGTGTGTAGTGTTGATAAGTGTTGAGTGGGTGGATCTATGCTAGCACACCTTCTATACTAAGATAAGTGCATTCTTATGATTAAACATCTTGCAAGCATCCGCAAATACAAGATAGAAATTAATGCAAAGCCTAACCACAACAAATAAGATCAAGGATCCATTATTCCCTTGTGAAAAAGTGTGCAAACTGGGGTTCAGGTTTCTGTCACTCCGGCAACCCACCGTAATCATTCTTTATACACAATGTATTCCCCTAGGTCCTTAATAAGGCAAAGTGTTGAGTGTTCGACTCACAGAACACCACTAGGAAAATAACAACACAACTTAAATATCAAACAACACAAATTACTTCAACATCATATGACTACTAACAACAAGACTTCTCTCATGTCCTCAAGAACTAAAGTAACTACTCACAAGACATAAAAGATATCATGATCAGAGGTGATAAATAGATGGTAAACAATCTGGTCCTAACAATATTTCTCCAACAAAACTCAATAGAATTCACCACAAAGTAGTAATCAACACCGGTAGAGTAGAGAGGATAGATAGTATGAGTTACAACACAAGTTGAAATTGTGAGATGAGATTGGATGAAGATGGAGATGGTGCTGATGTTGGGGATGATTTTGATGATGATCTCGATGATGCCCCTGACGATGGTGATGACGATGGCGATGATCTCCCCATCTGGGAGTTGATCTTCGCGGCGGAATCTGCCCGCCGAAGAGCCCTTTTATTCTCTGTAGGTTTCCGCCACGAAGCGGCGGCGGAACTCCGTAAAAGCTTCTCTTTTTTAGGTTTTTCGGGTAACGAGGAGTATATAGGCCAGAGGGGGGAGCCGGGAGTGGCCCAGGGCTCCAGGCGTCCTCCCAACGCGGCCAGGGTGGGGGCCGCGCCAGGTGGCCGCATGGGGCCCCTGTGGCCCCCTCTGGCTCCTCTTTCGCGAGTCTTCGTCAATCTTGTAAAAAACACCCCCCGTCGATTTTCAGGTAATTTGGAGGTGTTCTTCTTCAGCAACGCAGCGTCCACTTTTTACAGCTAAATCCTGCGTCTGCTGCTTCGGCACCGGGAAGTTGCAAATTGTGTAAAACAAGCCAAAACAACATAAGAACATCATCGTAATGTGAAATATATCAATGAATAAGGAGGAATTACGATATAAAATAGTGATGCATTTTGGACGTATCAGGGATTCGTCGACAGGCCCAGCCCTGGGGCAGGGCGAACGGGACGGCCGCCCCGGGCCCCCGGAACACAAGGGCCCCCAGGATGTGCTTGAGAAGCCAGTCAGCCGATCCCTTTTCCCGTCAATGGCGGCGGCGCCATGGAAAGCTGAGCGAGCGCGCACGTAAAGAACGGAACGAAGACAGGTTCCCCACTCAACATGGGCCGCATGCATTTTTTTCCTTGCCACTTGGTCCGTCCACACGAGTGAAAGTAATTTACTTGATCTTTATGGGAAAACTGGCTGGGCCAGATTACAAGGACGTTGTTAGGGCATCTCCAGACGTTCGGCCCCCAAGCCGTTTTTCGGCGCTGTTTTAGCGCCGCTTGGGGGCGCCTCGGCGGTGAAACTGGCTTGGGGGCGACCGACCCCCCAGCCGCGGCCTCATAGCGGCCCCCCATGTTCGGCCAAATTCAACTAAAGTTAGGGAAAGTTGAACGAAATTTAGCAAAATTCAGCGAAATTCATAATATTTGGTCTTAATTTACATAAATAGGAAATGAAAAAACTACTAGGCCCCCGTCGTCGTCCCCCCGTTGTCGCCGCCGTCTTCACGGGGTACGCCTCCTCCTGCGTCCCCGTCGTTGTCCCTGTCGTAGTCGCCGTCATCTTCACGGGTACTCGAGCCGCGGCTCATTGCCTCCCTCGATGTAGTCGAGGACGGCGGGGACGGTGCGTCCGTCCCCGCTCCACCACAGCCTCCGGCCGTGTCGGTTCAGCCGGCCCGACACCGGTTCCAGACCGTTGGTGGAGATGATCGCCTGGTCGCGGCGCTCCTCGAAGTGCGCCGCCCAGCGGGCGACGTTGCCCCGCGCGTTCGCCGGGTCGGCGCGCTCGGCCTTCGTCGTGGAGGGGTGGATGGCCTCGACCTCCCGGTCGAAGGGGGCCCCACCACGAGGTACCGGCGGTACCGGCACGCTGCCGGCACTGAGCACCCAGCCGCGCGGTGGGCGCGTGTCCGGCGGGAAGGGGTAGTCCGCCATAGCAAGGAGGACCGCCTCAACGACGGCTAGGGTGCGGCGGTTGGCCATGAGGAGAAGAGCGCGGCGAGGCGATGAGGAGGAGTAGAACGCGGCGAGAGGAGGAGGAGAGTGCAATGTGCGCCGTCTCTCACGGCGGCGAGCCCGCTTTTTATATAGCGGAGCGGGTGTACACGCAGCAGCGCTGTGGGTGGCGATTGGAATACTCAACCACATTGATTTGCCTGCCGCGGGAATTGGACTCGAATCCGACGCCGCATTGATTCCCCTGCGGCGGCGCCAGAAGCGGGGAAGACGAGGCGGGAGGATGAGGACGCCGCGTGGGAAAGACGCCGACAAGTGGGGCGCCACGACGCGCGTGCGCGAAATCACAGGGATGGTTTCTCTTTCGCGCCGTTTTCTTTCATCCGGCGCCCCAAGAGCCCCCCAGCGCGTTAGGGACGGCTTGGGATCGCCGGACTCAATTTTGGCCCGATCCTGCGCTATTTGGCCCCTTAGGGGCACGGCTGGGCGAAATTCGTTCATCCGGCGCAAATAGCGCCGGCTTGGGGGCCTCTTGGGGCGCGGCTGGAGATGCTCTTAGAGTTGTGTAAACAAAACAAGGCTAAAACTGTTGCACACACTATGGTACAACTCCCCTTAATAAGAAAAATAATATAGATACATTCAAAAATACTACGAATTATCGTTGAAGTAGATGTATCTATCATTAAAATATATCTAAATACATTTATTCTCACCACAGTTAATATGAAACAGATAGAGTACAATTTTGCTAAAAATTCCAAGATACTCTATTTTAGGCATAATATCCACTGGAACATTGACACTTTCGCACAGAGTACTTTATTTTTTTCTTGACGGTGAGTGACATATTTTGTTAAGGGGTTTTTCATTAGTGACTTTGCATATAAGAGTGTTATAAGTTTTTAAAATTATTTAATATTAGTATTGATTTATTCAAATTTAAATCATTATTTATACTGGTCAAAACATATTTATTGATATCATTTTATATGTATACATTAATTATTTTTTAGATGTATATTAAGGGGCCCCATGTTTTAGTCTGCCCTGGGCCCCCGAAATTTCAGGACCGACCCTGTTCGTCGATTGAGCTGCTTTATCATGTCGTGGGTCCATGTCGATGACTGCACACGCTAGCCAGGCGAGAAACGGTAAAACACGAGATGAAATTACGGCGGAGGTGAGGGGGTGGGGGGCGTGAAACAGGGAAAGTTTTACTTCCACCAACTCGACGGTAGAGATACGGGACCGGCAAACTAAGGTTGTAAACACGAGTTTTGCTGTTCGCAGGGTGGTTTTTAACGCAGCCAATAAAATAATTGCGGTATGAATTGATATACGGTGTCTATTTAATTGTTTTTTTTAGACCCCGATATTGGCCGAACGTCAAGGCCAAGGTGCTAGTACCGAACATTTTGTTCGGTACAATCCATCCAGTCACCGAACGATTTCGTTCGGGTGGAATTGTACTTGCGCCCGAACGCGCCAAGCAAGCACAACTTCGTGCTCGCCATGCACGCGCAGCTCGGCCGCAGCTCGCAGCCGTCGTCGCCGTCGTCGTCGTCGCTCGCTGTTGCCGTCGTCGTTGTAGCTCGCCACCATTGTCGCTCGTTGCAGCTCGCCGTCCTTGTTATCGACGCCGTTGTCGCTCGCTGCAGCTCGCACGACTTGTCGTTTTCGTCGTTGTCTCCGCATCTCGCCGCCATCGTTGGCGTCATCGTCATCGTCATCGTCGTAGCTCGACACTGTCGCCGTAGCTTCTAGCCGACGTCATCACCGTAGCTCGCTGTTATCGCCGCAACTTGCCATTTTCATCGTCGTCCTAGCTCGCCACCGTCGCCGCCTTCATCATCGTAGCTCACTGCCGCTTCCGCCTCCATTGTCGATGGCGAATTTGCCATGTTCATGTTCAGCAATATAAGAATTGCCATGTCCTACAAATAAGAATTATCATATTCCATATATAACGAATGTCATGTCACGTAAAATAAAAAAATGCCATAGCCGACAAACAAGAATTGCCGTCTCGCACAAAAAAAGAATTACGTTCTCAAACGAAAAAAGAAATTGTCATGTCCTACGAACATGAATTGTCATGTCGTACAAACAAAAATTGTCATGTCGTACCAATAAGAATTGTCATGTCCTACTACTATGAATTGTCATGTCCTACTAGTAACCGTCGCAAATTAACATGTTTTACTTAAAAAATAGCCAAGTTCAACAATTTTGAACAAAAATTGCCTTATTTCGCAAAAAGTATCATGACCCACATGTAAGAGTTGCCATGTCCTATCAGTAAAAAATTGCCATGTCCTACAAACAAAAATAGCCATGTCGTACAAAAAAAATTGTCATGTCCTACCAATAAGAATTGCCATCTCCTACTAGTTTGAATTGCCATGTCCTACTAGCATGAATTGTCATGTTCTATGAATAAGAATTGTCATGTTCTACGAATAAGAATTTTCATGTCTGATAAATAAGAATTGCAATGTCTGATGAATAAGAATTGCCATGTCCTATGCATAAAATTTACAATGTCCTGCAAATAGAAATTTTCATGTATCCCAACCTATTGGGTTGAAAACCTATTGCAGCATTGAAACCATGTCGATTTTGCCATGTTCTACTAAATTTTTTCATGTCCAACAAAATAAGAATTGACATGTACTACAAATAAGAGTTGTCGCGCATCACCCCCCCCCCCCCCCGCACAACATCGGATATCTTCTCGCGGTTCACGAGTCATCGTCACAGCTCTCTAGGATCCACGATGTATTACTACAAATTATCGTCGTCGAATGGTAGATTCGCTGTCACCGCAACACCACAACACGGACAACTTCTCCACCCCAAACCACATTCCCATCCCTCGCCGTCGCAGTTGAGGTGCGCCGAAGAATCTCCCCGCCCACACACCCCTCCCGACCGGCGGATATCTACTCTACGCAGCTCTCCGGGGTGCTCGCCGATGAGTGAAAAGTATCTGAAAAACAATGGTAGCTTAAATCTAGCGAAAAAAAGAGATAATACAAATCATGGCAAATTTAGTACAAACAACATGGCAATTTCAGTGTGAATAGCATGACAATTTTTTATCGAAAAAAAAATTATCGAAACACGCCAATATGGGGTCTAGTTTCGAAGATCTCGTTGCGACGGATTTAATGGTACGAACAGAATTTTGAACAAATTTTTTATTTAAAAGATAAAACTTTTTAAAGTTTAAAGCTGCACTACTAGTGAGTAAACCAGGCGTTCGGACGGACGCCGGCCGTACCGAACTATTGAAATTAGAAATTTGCTGACATCGCCATCCCAACTGACGTTCGGGCCAGGATGAGCGTCTAGGACGTGCGGTGCATATCATTATCCTTCTTTCTTTGTTATCATATCAGACGGATGAAAATGATGAATCCGCTAGAGTTGCTCTAAAGAGAGGTGATTTTGTTTACAGACACGGTTGGAGCTTACAACAACCTAGACCATAATGGATGCACCGCTGTTCTGATTACAAGCGCAGATGCTGACAACTAATCACTCGATGCATCATCAGTCGTAGGAGAAAGGAACTAACTACTCTACAGCAACAACAAGAAAGCCCAAATGTGCAGCACCATGAGGAGAGGAACGACCAACGGCACCGTCGACCTGGCCTGAAGCAGGGTGGCCATCCCCACATCCTGCAAAGGCGTGGAACCAAAAGAAGTCAGAGAGCAAGGTGAAAGAAAGCTCAATGGATGGATGCGGAGGCACGGAGAGGAAAGCAAAGCCTGTAAAAAAGTCTTAGGCCCCGCTTGGATTGCATGTAAAATATACAAGGGTATTTATTTTACAAATGTATTATACCGGGCAGAGTTCAAGTTCCGACGAGAAACAATACAATCCAGCAGAGGCATGTATTATTTCTACACCTGTATTTGGTTTGAAACGGTAAACCAAGCAGAGCCCAGCAAAGCTAAGGAGTAAAGAAATCAAGTGCTTGAGATATGGCGATTAGTGGGTACCTGGCGTTGCGCTTGTCCGGGGGTGGGCATGGGCAGGACGGTGGCAGAGTCGGTGACGCCGGCGGGGAGCGGCACCGCGGGGTTGCTGCTGATGAAGGCGGTGCTCGCAACGTCGCCCGATGCGGCAGGCTCTGGCGCGCCCGCATTGCCGCTGCCCGGCGCGCCAGGGGTCAGACTCTCCGACGGCAGCTTCGGCATGTAGTCCTCCGAGCCGGGCGTGGGAGTGGGAGTGGGCGCGGGTGTGGGTGCGGCGACAGAGACGGCGGCCGGTGCCGGCAGCGGGGAGTCGTCTGGCACGGACGGCACCACCACGGCCATGGGGAGCTTCTCATCGTCGTAGCCCTCGCCGAGCAGCTAGTTAATCGAACGCAGCGGGACAGCAAGAAAAGGTTAACGGAGACCACCAGCAGCAGCAACAAGCACTAGTAAGCAGTGCACTTCCAAGTGAAACCGTGGACTCACCCGAGAAATGTACGCCCCGGCGCCGGTTCCGCCGTCGAGGAACGCCCGCGACGGCTGCGCGAAGAGGGAGCAGAGCAGCAGAGCGGACGCAAGGGACGCGCGCTGCATCTTGGCCGTCGGCGGCAGCGAGCCTACCGTTTCCTTGGTTTGCTCCGTCCCAGTCTGGTTGGAGGCTGTGTGGTGGGGTGCGGCCATGAGCATGAGCTTGTAGGGCGTGCGTGGTCCTTGGGGTGGGGTCTGTGGGGGTGCAACGGTCACTGCTCCCTGGGTCTGTAGCCTGCAGCTGGTGAGTGCGGGGGGGGGGGGGGGGGGGGGGGTGCATGCTAAAAGGCGATGCAAAACTGACGGGGAGGTGGTACGTAGTGCTGCTAGTCCTGGGAGGGAGGGGCTAGTGGTGCTCAAAAGCCTGTGGTAAAGCGGCCACCTTTGGAGACTTTGGGGTTGGGCGTGCGTCGTGACGACAAGGCCAGAAGGAGGTGATTACCAGCAGATTGCTGAATTTTTTTTTTAAATAATACATTTATTAAAAAAATTACGAAAATAATGCACGTTTTTAAAAAAATTCAAAAATAATACACCTTAGGCCAGGGCGTGGCCGACTGGGCTCAGTTGGCCACGGCCCGGCCGATTAGAGCCCAGTCGGCCTAGGCGTGGCCGATTAGCTCCTGCCACCGCCAGTCGGCCCAGTTGGGCATGCAGTCGGCTTCGGCGTGGCCGACAGGGCCAGTCGGCTTCGACGTGGCCGACTGGGCGCCACTCGTCCTTGGCGTGGCCGAAAGGTGGCTGGACACAGCAGCCGGCCTCCTTCTTCCTCCTCTCTCCTCTCTCTCTTCTTCTTCCTTCCTCTCTTTCCTTCTTTCTTCTCTCTCACGAGTTCAACTTTGCTCCAATTAATACTCCATTTCCAACCAATAATTAGCCCATTTTCCACCGTAGTTATATTCCATATGGCTTAGGAAGGTTAGGGATACCTCGATCTGTTGATGGGATAGCTTGTGGAGGTGGTGGAGGTGATGGGGGTGGAGGTGGTGTTCATGGTGGTGGTGGTGGAGGTGGGTTCATGGTGGTTGTGTTCATGGTGTTCCAAGCGCTGCGGAGGTGGTGGTCGTATTTCAAGGTTAGTTTGAACAAAATATATGTGCCATACAATTTATTTAGTTCATCCGTTTATATATGTATGTATGCGTACATTATATTTAGTTCGGGCGATAGTGTATTTAGAAGTGCGAATATTTTATTTAGTTGGGGCGATAGTGTGACCATTATATTTAGATACAATAAATTTAGATATGTGAATATTTTATTTAGTTGGGGCGATAGTGTATTTAAATGTGCGAATATTTTATTTAGTTGGGGCGATAGTGTGACCATTATATTTAGATACAATAAATTTAGATGTGTGAATATTTTATTTAGTTGGGGCGATAGTGTATTTAGATATTTTATTCAGTCTTATTAATGAAGGTTGAATAATTTTGTAGGTCAGCAAACATGTCAGATATTGTGAAGTTCGTATTTTACTATGGTCATGGTACTGTCCAAACAAATGAGATAGGAGTTGATCTTAGTGAATTTGAGTACATAGAGGTGCCACTGAATGACCCTCAAAAATGGTCAATTAGTCAGGTGACAGACTGGTTGACAACCTCTTTAGGGCTTAATACTGAAAAATACACCGTCGGCGTTCATGCATTATGGACCCCGTCAAGTTCAAATGTGTACTTTTATTTGAGGCCAATAGAGCGGCGCTCTCAGTGGGTGAACTGGATACAAGGTTGTGCAAACAGGGGATGCAATCCTGTCGCCCTAGTGCTTCCCGTCGTGAAGGAGGTCAGTCCTCCTGAAGGGCATGGTGGTTACGATCCTGGGCAGAGCAGTGAAAGGATACATATGCCAAATGATGGAGATGATGCATATGTGTCAGGGCAAAATAGTCAGGTAGAAGGAGAGATTGCGAATGGGTATAACAGTGGGGAGGTAGATGTTGATGAGGTGGATGGACACATGCAAAACCAGATGGAAGAAGAAGATACAGATGATGATACAAATGATGAGGCCGATGATTCCGACGAGTCGGATGAAGAAGAAAATGCAGAGGAGGTGCCTAATCCTGCATCATGGAATCAGGACTTCTCATCTGCAATGAATGTGAACGATGGGCATGATTCTGCCTGGTTATATCACCAGAACAACATTGCGACGGGTGCTATGTATCCAAACAAGGAAGCCCTGAAGGATGCAATCATTAACTGGGCAATGTCCACCAAAAGGGTTTTCAGGACTAAGGTGTCAAGTCAGAAATACTTAACAATGGTATGCACGAACATGGAATGTCCCACCAGGGTGCATGCCTATCTCCCTAAGTACGACACAAGTTGGGTGATAAGTGATTTAGTGCATCATACATGTGTTATTCCCAGTATCCCTCAAGATCATGGTAACCTTTCGTCCACGCTTATTGCTCGGTTGTTTTACACCGAGATAGTGGAGTGCAAAGCGATGGAAGTGAAGGCTATCCAGACAAAAGTGTTCGGCAGGTTGAACTATAATATTTCGTATGGCAAGGCATGGAGGGCTAAACATAGGGCGCTTGAGACAAGATTTGGTTCATATTTTGATGCATATGACTCTGTTGTGCGGCTTCTTCAAACACTGCAGGGGAGGAATCCAGGCACATATGTCAACATCCAAGACTTTTTCATGCCAGAGTTTCCCACTGTGAAGGTTTTGCATCGACTGTTCTTCTCTTTCGGTGTCTGCATAGAAGCTTTCATTCATTGTCGACCGGTGATTTGTGTAGATGGCACTTTTCTCACCGGCAAGTACAAGGGTCAGATCCTGACCGCTATTGGTCAAGATGGCCAAAATCAAGTTGTCCCACTTGCATTTGCTTTTGTGGAGAGCGAGAACATTGAAAGTTGGACATGGTTCTTCAGGCAATTGAAAATAGCAGTTGTGCAGAATAAGCCGAATGTGTGCATCCTTCATGATAGGCATGCAGGTATATTGAGTGCGATAAAGAAACTGACAAACCCTGGGCCTGATGAACAAACTCCATGGCTTGACTTGCAGAGTCGATGGTGCATGCGCCATCTCGGTGCCAATTTCTTCTCCCAGTTCAGAAATAAGAACCTTATGAATCTTTTCAAAAAACTGTGCAAACAGAATCAGGTATGGAAGTACAATTTGATCCGTCAAAGACTTAATGTGTGCACACAGAGACATGTTAGGGACAGGAAAGCTGCACGAGATGCAGCTGTGAGGGCACAGGTAGCGGCAGTAGCTGCACAGTTAGCAACAGGAACAGCTGCCGTGGAGGAAGAATCTGTTGGGCTTTGCGACTTGCCAGGATTTGACCCACTGGGTACTAGGAGAAGGCTTGGGAGGACTATTAAAACATTTGAACAATGGATAGAGCATGAGCCTATAGAGAGGTGGTCTTTGTTGCATGACACACATGGAGCAAGGTATGGTGTCATGACTACCAACCTTGCTGAAACATATAACTTTGTCCTCAGAGGGAACAGGGCATTTCCACTTACAGCTCTGGTTGAGGGTATTTTCTATGGCACGGTCAAGTATTTCAGAGATAGGCGTGCAAAAGCTGAGATGCATATGATGAACAACCCTAACACACGTTACTGTGAGAGGGTTATGAAGTACATGGATGAAAAGATGGAAAAAGCTATGTCACACACTGTAGTCGCCATCGGAAATCAAGAAAGAAGGTTTGAGGTACGCTTAGCTAACAACAAATTCGGATGTGCAAATGAGATGAGGACCCATGAGGTCAAAATTGGCAATGAAGCCTGGCCAACATGTGAGTGTACATGCAACAAACCAAAGTTGCTACACCTACCTTGCTCGCATGTACTTGCTGCTTGCAGGCAGCTTGGAATGGATGCAATCTCGTTCGTGTCTCCATATTTTCTGAAAGAGGCTGTCCTTAATACCTGGACGGGTGAGTTGCAAGGATTTCGATCAATGGGTAACTTCAACACCGTAAATCCTGGTGAAAGACGATACATTCCAGACCCAGCTAATATGCGTACAAGTAGAGGTAGACGACAGTGTCAACGGATCCGGAATGATATGGATGAATCTGAAGCGGGAGGCCGCACTATGCAATGCATTCTATGCAATTTATTTGGCCATAGGGACACTAGTTGTCCCACTTTCGTCACTGCCGGTGCTTCTGTGCGTGGACGAGGCAACCGTGGACGAAGAGGAGGAAGAGGCAGAGGAAGAAGCTAGGTTTTTATTTGTACTAAGTCTGCCACTATGTTCTTTATTTGTATTAAGTGTCGCACTATCGTTTTAATTTGTACTAAGTCTGCCACTATGTTCTTATTTGTATTAAGTGTCGCACTATGGTTTTAATTTATACTAAGTCTGCCACTATGTTCTTTATTTGTATTAAGTGTCGCACTATCATTTTAATTTGTACTAAGTCTGCCACTATTTGTTCAAATTTGTATTGTGCGTACAACTATGTCTAAATAAGAGAAGGAATGGAGGGAATGACGTTGCTTGACCCGGAAATTGATAGTAAGCATCGTGCTGCAAAATTATGTCAGCACCAGAAGATCGAGCCCCTCATCACTCGTACTCCAAAGGAAAACTGGAGGATACACCCGGATTGGGTTCAAAGGTACGTGTTATATTTAATTCTTTCGATCATGTACATCAAAGGCTGAAACTTTCGCGCGTCTTGTTTTATTTAATGCAGGTTGAAATGGGCTGGGCTTTTACCTTTTGCACGTCTTGTTGAAGCCACGGAAACCTCTACACGCCTCGCCATTGACGGGTCTCTTCTGAGTTGCTTAGTGGACCGATGGAGGCCTGAGACTCACACCTTCCACTTTCGTTGGGGAGAGATGGCTCCTACTCTAGAGGATGTGTCCTTCTTGTTGGGTTTACCATTGGCGGGGTCAGCCATTGGACCTCTGGCGGCAACATCTACTTGGCAAGATGATATGGAAGCGCGCTTCGCGCATTTGTATGCAGGTGCTCCGGACTTTGCCTCAGAGGCTCATGGACCTAAGTATGACTGGTTGCTAAATTTTCAGGTAAGTTCACATTTCTGTGTTCATATATTATCTCGTTTTAGAAGTAATTTCCTTATTTAGTAACACCTTCTCTTTACTCAATACAGATTCAGAAGTTTCCGGGGTATCCACATGTACCGTTGACAGCGACACAGATCACGCGGAGCCTAGAGGCATACCTTTTGTGGCTTCTAGGGAAGGTGATGTTCACAGAGAACCATGTGACAAGTATTAGCGCACGCTACATTGGTATTGCACTGGAGATCGCTTCAGCTGTGGAGCTTAAGAATATCACACAAAGGAGTTGGGGTTCTGCGGTTTTAGCGGCCACTTACCGAGGTATGTGCAAGGGTTGCACGTTGCCGCCAGGTAACAAGGTAGCCCTTCTCGGTTGCCCTATATTTTTACAGTTGTGGTCGTGGGAGAGGTTCTCTATAGGACGTCCGAACATACATATTGAGGACAGTTTCAATCCCTGTCACCTCACCACCGAAAGCATCCCAATCCCGGTCACCTCACCACCGAAAGCATCCCAATCCCGGTGTCCTTAGCGCCGAAAGTTCGTGAGGCCAATGGAGCACATATTGTTTTTACCAAAAAGTATTTTTTATCCAGTCGGCCACGGGTTGGCCAACTGGGCCAATTGGCCACAGCCAGGCCGACTGCATGGCTACCAGGCCGATTGAAATGTTGCTGTGTTCCAGTCGGCCACGGCTAGGCCGAATGGAACCCTATCGGCCACGGCGTGGCCAACTGGATCCAATCGGCCAGGCCGTGACCAACTGGATCCAGTTGGCCACGCCGTGGCCTAAGGTGTATTATTTTTGAATTTTTTTGAAAACGTGCATTATTTTCGTAATTTTTTTTAATAAATGTATTATTTAAAAAAAAATTCCAGATTGCTCGCCCTAGCTAGCCTTAGCCAGCCAGCATTCTCTCGTGTGTGTCGGGAAACTATCAGGAGGAGCACCACGATGGAATATGGAACGATATGGGTGGGTATTTTCACCCGGGCGCGGAATCCTATCGATAGTACTAGTATGACCAGCTAGGAGCTTTTGGGCGGAGGCCGATGTGCTTTTGTGCTCGATAATTGCAGCGTCAATTGCCGGCACGGTCGCCGGTGCACGTGAGTTCCAATACTGCACCCCCGGTCCAAGCTTACTGTGGCTCGATGTCTATGACTGATCGGGGCATGCGGTCAAATCTGAGTCCGGTAATTTCCTCTTGCGGAATTGCTTCACACACCACAGATTCCATCTAATATTTGTACATTACTTTTTCCATCGCTAATTAATCTTAAAATAACTTGTCGGTTCAGTATTGCAAATATACTCATAGATGTAGGAAGTACTCTTTTTGTTTTTATTTAGTCCGTGTATTAGCTTTAGTCAAAGTCAAACTTTGTTTAAAATTATAAAAAATAATATTAACATGTACAATAACAAATCAATATCATTAAAATTATTATTGAATGTATTTTTACATTATATAAATTTATTATAGTAAATATTTATACTTTTTATTATAAATTTGGTTAAATTTTATAAAATTTGACTTCAATCTACTCAAATATGCAGAGTAGATAAAAACGAATGGAGTATGTATGTGCATATGATCATCTATGTTGTACTATGTTTCCAAATTAAATACTCTGCTCTTTGCTGTGCCACGGCCCAAATTCCAAACCAAATACAAACCCAAACCCAAAACCAAAAAGTGGCACGACTCCAGCTCTTGCTTTACGAAAACCATTTTCCGCAATAAAAGGGCAACTTCAACGAGGTGATTTAAACGGATCCAACTTTGATTTATTTTTTTGTTTGTTTGGGTTTTTAGGTGGATCAAATGTCCGCACCATTTTCATTTAGATTGCAACTTGTGAGGTGAACAACGTGCAGCGTGAGATGCACTTTTTTAAACTTTTTCATTTTCAAATTGCATCAAGTACATAATTATACGTTAACAAAACAATAATAAAACATATAACTATATATTAGGTGTCCTCGGCGGCGGTTACTTGCCGTCGTCGTCATTCTCGCTGAGGTCGATGAAGCGTGATGCCGCCCATGGAAGGTCTCTCGGTCAGTATGGTTGGTGCGGCGGTGGGCCGCTAGCGAAGTCATCTGCTTGGAAGAAAACTAGGGTGGCGGCCTCGGGGCGGAGGGAGGGGGTCTCGGCGGATACATGCCTACATAGGAGGAAGTAGAGTGGCGACGGTGGCGAATCTAGCTCAGGGAGGGCGCCATCAACACCCACCTCGTGCCGAGCATCGGCTGGATCACCTTCTAGTCGTGACACTCATCCTTGTTGGCAGGCGCATGCTGGGGCCGCGGGGAGCTGGTGGGGCGAGTGTGGATAGGACCCCGGGGGGTCTCATTAAATATGGCCAGTTACCGGCGGTCCGCCCCCGCTGTCAGGCGAGCAAGATGCAAAGATGAGCGGACGCGTGCGAACCATAGACTATCTACCTTCTGTCCGCGTAAACCCAAATCCATCCCAAATTTAATTGTGTTTTTCACATCTGTTACCCTTGCTCACATGTGCGCTCGTCCACGACACCATCCCAAACCATGGATCGCCAACCTAGTGCACTCTTTCCTTGCTCGTTGGCCGTCCTCGTCCCTTCTCGTTGATGTCTACTACAGACTTTTATTTTTGTAGAATATGTTGGGCCTCCAAACTCAGAGGTTTATACGACAACAACAAATTTCTCTCAAGTGGATGGAATTAGGTTTATCAAACTCGGAGAGGTAGAGGTTGAAGATGGTCTCTCTCAAGCAATCCTGCAATTAAGATACAATAAGTTTTTTGTGTCCCCAACACACCTAATATAACTATGAGTTGTATAGGTGCACTAGTTCGACGAAAAGATGGTAAAACATGGATGATAGATGTGGCAAAGCAAGATAATATAAATATGTAATAAAAATTACAGCAAGGTAGCAAGTAACAAAAGTGACTAAAAAGGTGTATCAAAGCTTGTAAACAAGGTCTAGGCTTCATAATTCACTAGTGAGACAACTCTCAACAACATTAGCATAATTGAAACTCGTGATAATTCCTCCAAAAGCATGCAAGGGAGACATTACTTGGAGATCATTCTTATTGTGGATCAAAAGAGGATGAAAATGGTGGATACAAAAGTACACCTGTGACGCCCCCAAAATCAACCCGTGTACAGTAATCATACACGCAGAATACACGGCTGAGATTAGGGTTCCACGGTGAGAATATCACAGCACAACACTCAACACAAAAGGATAAACAAATATGTTACAATACCAGGGATCACGAGGATCCGAATACATAAGTCATACAAGCCATAATATCTGAGTACAGACATAGTTAGTCAAGTTTTGCCTTAAGAAGGCTAGCACAAATCACATCAGAGATACAGATCGAAAAGGCGAGGCCTCCTGCCTGGGATCCACCGAACTACTCCTGGTCGATGGGGAACTCGGCGTCGTAGTAGTCGCCTCCGGGGTACTCCTGCTCCTGGGCTCCAACGTCGGCTGCAGCGGCCGATCAGGCAAAGCGAAAAAGGGGAAATAAAGCAAAGGTGAGTATCTAGCATACCCGCGAGTCTTACGTCCGCTACTAAGCAATTATGCATGTATCAAATGGAAAGGGGAGGCTATATATGGTGGACTGCAAGATAGAAATCAGAATAAGGGTAAGAAGCTAGGCCTATCGAAGACTAGCATCTTCCGACGAGTCTTGCAGCATGAGGAGAGAATAGCCAACAATTCATATAAAGCATAAAGTAACAATGCAGCAGAAGTTGCTGCAACATTGTATAATAGTAAGTTGTAATAATTAACAATGCCTCCGAGATCCACTCCTCGACATCCCCGCGAGGAAGAGAACCCGGAACCATACAGTTTAATAATAATAGTTTGTAGTGGTAAGATCCAGCTTCAGCACAAAGCGTCCTGTTACCGTGGACACGGCTATTCGAATAGATCAATCTTCCCTGCAGGGGTCAACTTCTGTTACACTACAATGCACGGATCTCCAGGGTGGAGGGCACCTTGTTAGGGAACGCTCCACCGAGGCTATCCGACACTCCACAGCCCATCTTTCAAACTCAACAGAGAGGCCATCCGCCGGTCTAAATCCTAAGTACTCAGGGACTTGGACCCCAACCCTGACGTACTCCTGCACGGTGCGTGGGTGGCCGGGAAGCCATAACAAAAACAACACAGCTCGAGCCAAAGAAGACACCGCACTTCCCGGCAATCAGCCCGCGGTACTGCTGATGTCTGAAGAGTCCTCGGACGACACTATGAAGTAGAGGAGCCCATAACTCATTATCCCACGTGTAGGCAGCGCGTACAAGCCAAAAGGCTACTCAAGTCATCCACCGAACCATTTAGTATTTTATTAATTTGCGGGACAACCGTTATCGTTGCCTCGACTTAACTGACCCGCGGACAACGTCAGCAGTCAGGACCACCAGTACATCGGTGCCTGCCCTGTCGTCCCACCAAGTCTCTGCGGTTACCAACAAGGTGAACCGTCTCCTTACCTTGTCTCGCGTGTGCTCTTGGTAGAGCTCGAATTTCGTGGATTGGTAACTCTCGCGGCCAACGATCAGGGGCCAAGCAAACCGGTACACTGGTCGTACCCTCCATGTCGTCCGGTCGCAATACCTCTCGCGGGTACCGTTGGGTCGCCCGACTTCTTACCTGAAGGACAACCGTTGCTCAAGTACCTAAAGTGGCTATACAGAGTCAACAACGAGTGGAGTACAAGGATTACTCCTTGATAGCTCACACTTGATGGTGGCTCGATAGAGCCGAGGTAAGGGCCTGAGGCGGTGTCTGCATTGTACCGTACCTGTGTTGTTGTAATAAGTTGTATCCGCGTCACTCCCCTGAGTGATCACGGCCACTATCTAATCCTAGCTAACAATGCGCAGGGCTCACTGCTGAATAATGCATAATTATAATAGGCAGCATAGGAAAAAGGAGGTACATCAAGGGGCGACAAAAACAAGCTATGCAATTGAATAGGATTGTAACGTAGCAGCAGCAGTAACAATGCCTAGTGCAAGAACAGTACGGAAAGATAGGAGATATCTGGGGAAGAGAATGGCTCTGCTTGCCTGGAAGCTCGACGGTAGGGGTGGGGTCGTCGACGTAGTAGTTGTACCCAACAGCAGCGGGGTCTACCGGAGAACAAAGGGGGAAGAAACAGTAAAGATAAAGCAAACATATGCAAACAGATACAAGAAAAGACATATGAAATGTTATCGGTGCTCTAACGTAGTACGATGCAATATGCTTGGAGCGGTAATTCATCCGGGGATGAACTGCCAGCTTCGGGTAATTACCGGACAGGGTGTCCGGAGGGGGAAGGTTCATGCCGGAGGGGTCGTGGACATCCGACAAACGTATGGGTGGTGTATCCTTGTTAGTTGAACTATTCTGAACAACTTTAGTGTTCAGAATAAATTCATCCGGATACTTTAACAGTACCGGACAAATCATCGGACAAACGGTCCGGAGGGGGCCGGTTCGATGTTTGTTGTGTTAGAGGGGTGTGGTAGACATACGGATGGCGTATTCATATTCGTGATATTTTCTGATCAATTTTTATGTATAAAGTTTTTCGATCCGATATACGAATTAAAAGATATTGATTTTATAAGTTTAATCAATTTTAAAACCTTTTTCTGAATTATTTTTATTACTAAAATCCCAACATTATCCACAACCAGTTGACTGGTCAAACTGACATTGGGGTCCCACATGTTAGTGACCCAATTCTAATAAAACATTTTATTAATAAAAATAGGGGTGGCCCACATGTCATACATACAAGTTTTAATTAACCACTTAATTAATTAACAGAGGTAATTAAGGGAGTGACCCCACATGTCATTGTTCTATTTATTTATTTATTTTATTTTTATTTTATCTAACACTTTCCTTTTTTTAACAACAATTAGGGGGCTAATTGGGGGTGGGGCCCCCTTGTCAGTGGGTAACCCCACTGTTAACCGGGGAGTGCCCCGTTTCCCGTGGCGCGCCCGCACGGGAGGCCACCGGCGGGGAGCCGTGGCTCGGCAGTGGAGAGGGGGATGTGGCGCAGAGGTCACGGCTGGGGGGCTGCCGGAGCTAGGGGAGCGACGGCGGAAGGAGGGGTGGTCCAGCCAGCGGAGCATGGGGGAGAGGGGAGGGGGCGCATGGCCATGGCCATGGCCAGAAGCTTACAGGGGAGGGGGGTTCGTCGCAGCCGGTTGCTGCCGCCGGGGAGGAACAGAGGAGGCCGGGGGCGGGGGGGCTGGCCGTCGGGGAAGGGCAGCCCGGCGGGGCGCGGGGGAGTACGGAGCTGCGGCGAGCTTGCGTGGCGCCGTGGACCAGGGGCAAGCGAAACGGCGAAGCTTCTCCTCGGGGTGCTCCTGTCCGGGGAGGGAGGAAGGCGACGGGGGAAGGGGATCTGAGGGGGTGGTGGCCTAGGGTTGGCCAGAGAGAGAGAGGAAGGGGGGTTCTTATCCCTCACGCCGGCAGCCGGCAGCCGCAGAAATCTCCCCCACTACAAGAATTCTCGTCCCGAGAATTTAAGTGGTAGCGAGGAAAAGATCGGGGTATTCATCACGAAGGCGATCTTCGCGTTCCCAAGTGGCTTCATCTTCAGAATGATTCGACCACTGAACCTTGAGGAACTTGACGGTCTTGTTGCGGGTTCGACGTTCAGACTGATCAAGAATGCGGCTCAGATGTTCTTGATAAGCAAGTCCTGTTGCAACTCAATCATATCATGTTCCACTTCTCGAATATGGTCCTTGAAGCAGCGACGGAGTTGCGACACGTGAAAAACATCGTGGACTTGAGAGAGGTTCGGCAGCATTTCCAATCGGTATGCCACGGGTCCTCTCTTGGAAAGGATACAGAACGGGCCGATGTAGCGAGGAGCTAATTTGCCTTTGATCCCGAAGCGGTGAGTGCCTCTCATGGGAGTGACACGGAGGTACGCATATTCGCCAGGTTGATAGACCATTTCTTTGTGCTTGCGATCATAGTTGCTTTTCTGGCGGGACTGAGCGGCTTTCAGATGTTCACGGATAACGCGAACCTGATCTTCAGCATGCTGTATAATGTCCGGACCAACGAGAGTTCGTTCCCCAGTTTCTGACCAATTCAGATGGGTTCGACACTTACGCCCATAAAGAACTTCAAAGGGTGCCATCTTCAGACTAGCCTGATAGCTATTGTTGTAAGAGAATTCAGCAAACGGAAGAGATTCCTCCCATTTCTTGCCGAAGGAGATGACACAAGCCCGGAGCATATCTTCAAGCACTTGATTGACTCGTTCAACTTGTCCTTGCGACTGGGGGTGATAAGCGGTGCTGAAATTCAGGTGGGTGCCCATAGCTTCTTGGAAACTATCCCAAAATCTTGAGGTGAAAATGCTGCCACGGTCTGAACTGATCTCCAACGGAATTCCATGGAGGGACACAATTTTGGAAACATACAAGTCTGCTAACTGACTAGCAGAGATCGTCTCCTTGACTGGCAGAAAGTGAGCAACCTTGGAGAAGCGGTCGATGACGACAAAGATAACATCGTGGCCTTTCTGCGATCTGGGAAAACCAGTGACGAAGTCCATCTCGATCTTGTCCCACTTCCATTCAAGAATAGAAAGTGGTTGCAGAGTCCCAGCAGGTCTTTGATGTTTTGCTTTCACGTGACGGCAAACGTCACACTCGTCAACATATCGAGCGATGTCTTGCTTCATGTTAGACCACCAGTACCGCTGACGAAGGTCTTGGTACATCTTGGTACTACCAGGGTGAATCGACAAAGGAGTATCATGAGCTTCTTTCATGACGTGCGGGGTCAAGTTTAGATTGGGCTTACTCCTAGGGACCACTAAACGATTCTTGAAATACAACGTACCATCATCAGCAACAGTGAAGCATGATGGCTTTCCTCTAGCGATATACTTCTTGATCTTCTCGACATCAGAATCACAGGTTTGTATCAACTTGATGGTGTTGTCGAGGTCCGGCTCAACAACAAGGTTATTCACATATCCCTGAGGAACAATCTCAAGGTTTAGCTTGCACAGCTCTTCATACAGAAGTGGCTGTTGTACTTGAACTTCAAGTTCACTATAGTAGTGTAAAGCCCCTGATGCGGTACTAACTCTAACTAGTCGCTTTCGCGTCCGGTCGGAGTTAGAAGCGCATCAAACGCTACCGGCGCACGACACTCGCACTCGTGTCGCTGCCGGATTCTCGACAACAGGTATATAAGCATAACTCTATAAGAAAGGAAGTACATATAGATAGATAAATAGAGCAGGGCATACAATGCCACTGTCTAATAATATAACATCATCATGAGTACATCTCATCAATACATCAATACATCAAGCGGAAGCATAGTAGGGACCGAGTACGGTCAAGATCCAAATTGCCCTAGAGAGGGCTACACATAAATATCCACCCACGGGAACGTCTGAACCCAACTATAAGATCCTACTGGTCTAGGTACTCGTACTCGTCGGCATCCTCCGGGGGCACCTCCACGAAGTAACGTCCGGTGCTGGGGTCGAGGTAGTAGTCCACTGCAGCGGCCGATCAGGCAAAGCGGGAAAGACAGAAATGTAAACGGGCGTGAGAACATGTCATTATGGAATAACTAACGCTACACGGAAAGTAAAGACATAGACAGGTTGCAGCCGTACTAGCATATATGGTGGCTACACGTTCTATCAGAATAGACATGAGTTCCAAGAAGTACGTTGACAACGTGTCATAAGTCGGCTATCCACCTACTTACGCAACCATAACACAACCTCGTTTCTCTCTCGGTCCCCCTGGACGAAGAAAGACAACCAAGGCACGCACACGGTTTCTCAAGTTTTTAAAGCATGATTATAATTGATGTTATTCTATGAACAAGGAGTAGGTCTCAAGTAGTCCATAACCGCGGACACGGCTTTTCGAAAAGATTTACCCTGCAGGGGTGTACCAACTGTCCATTATAGACGTCGCATGTACGCCCGGTTTCCACTTGGCTAGGTAAGCGCCTGAAACTCCGGAACGTCAGAGTCCCTCTAACTAACAACGCACAACTCCGGGTGGCCCCCGGGGAGTCGACACCCAAACCTCAAGCTGGCCACGCTCTCGGATCGGACTCTTCCGTATGACGCAGGTCGGATTACCGGTTAGTTCTCCTATGAGACCGGGTCCTAGCTGATCAGGTGGACCAACAGAGAACTATGCCCCACTGGCCCGGTTTGTTTTGTAAACAGCTGGGGTACCAACCAACACACACACGAAGCAAATGTAAATCAGCTCGGGCACCACTAGAATTGTACGAAGCTAGGTAGGTAAGACAAGGGGGCCCCATGAAACCCCACACACGATTAGGCACGCTCGTCAAGAAACACAATACCCGGAACTCGGGTCCTAGGTGACTCAAATGGAACAAAGCACCAGACGGGAAATAGTCCAGCCTTCCACCTTTCGTCTAGTATAAATTAACATCATTTAACAATAATAAATATCAACCAACTTCTTTTATAGCATGATATCCCAACCATAAACATATAGGGTAAGCAGCAAGTTTTCTATCCATACTAAGCAATGGCTGAGCAGCGGTAACTTAGCAGTACAACGGTTTGCTGGGATGTGGGGATCATGGCTGTATGGGTTTAAAATATGGCATATAAGGTAGATAGGATCAAGCAACAACGTTCTAGATCTACAGCTAGGCATGAGCAGGAAGTTATAAAGTAATTACACAGATCTCCCCCTTGCCTGGTAAGGTAGTCGAAGCAGCACCCACGGTACCCTCGGGCTCGGTGTCGGACAGCTCCACGTAAAACTCCTCGTCAGTCTCGGGTGCTAACGTACGATACCGGCAAGGAAAACACACATGTAAGCAACTGATGCAATCTCAAACAAGGATGGCATGTTCAAGTTTTATTTACATGATATGACCCTGTCTAGACAAGTTTAAACGAAGGTGGTGACGACAAGTCATCACTTTCACATGCATTATTTTTACATGGTAATGGCTTTGGTCTAAGCCTTAAACTTAGGTGTAAGTACATGAAAGCATGACATGAACAACAAAGCATTACAAGAATTTAAATAACATAAAAGTAAAACAATGATTCCGGAGACGGAGTAGTGTCGGTGAGCTTGACACTTAGAAAGGCACAACAAAGGTTGGAACCCAGCCACATTACATATGACAATATGTTAGGGGCTGAATGGAAAGGGAGATGAAAAGAAACAAGATTGAAAAGATCAAACGATCAACAATTTCAAAAGCACTGAAGTTGAAATTGCTGCAGACAAAAGATCTGAAAGCTTCTGGATCAGGTGATCACACCTTGATTTCATGAGTTGCACAAAAAATCATGAAAACCTCACTGTTGAAATCCTTGCAGAAAAGTACCCCAGAAACATATATGATATGTCTCAATTTGAATTTGCAAGGGCAGTTGCAAATTCAACTGAAGTTCAGGGGGCTGAGTGCAAAATTGCACCATATGAATTTTGAAAAAGGTTCAGATGATGAAATCATCATCACCATGCAACTCCTTGTGCAAAACTACCCAAAAACCAATATATGGCATGGGCAATTTAAAATTTGAACCACTTGACAAAAACAAAGAAAAGAAAAAGGGCTTATTTGAAAAATGGCCACACTTCAATCATCAGAAGGGGTCAAATGCAAAAATGGACCTCACCATGTTGGTCAGTAGCTCAAGCTACCCCAAAACCATATATGGCATGCCCATGAATGCAAAAGTTGTTCAAAAACAGATTTGAATTTGAATGCAAATTCAAATTTGAATTCAAACAGAAAAGAAAACAAAAATAAAAAAAAGAAAAAAAGAAAAAAAATAAAAAGGAGAGGACTTGGCGCATGGGCCAGCCTCGGCGCTCGGGGTCCAACTCCACTCCACGGCCCAGCTGGACCGAGCCCACTCCACAGCCCGTCTGGACTCGGCCTGCTGGCCACTGGGCAGCCCACTCACTGACGTGAGGGCCCCGGCTGTCAGCCTCTGCGCGAATCGACTGGAAAATCAAAAAGGGGGGGGAGCCAGGGATCGAACCCGGGTCTCCCAGGCGCGAGCAGGTCTCCCTCGCCACTGCACTGCGAAGCGTTTTCTGAACATAGAGAGAAGCCAACGCAGTTAACCTATCTGCACCCGGGAACTGAACTTCGTGATATTTTCTGATCAATTTTTATGTATAAAGTTTTTCGATCCGATATACGAATTAAAAGATATTGATTTTATAAGTTTAATCAATTTTAAAACCTTTTTCTGAATTATTTTTATTACTAAAATCCCAACATTATCCACAACCAGTTGACTGGTCAAACTGACATTGGGGTCCCACATGTTAGTGACCCAATTCTAATAAAACATTTTATTAATAAAAATAGGGGTGGCCCACATGTCATACATACAAGTTTTAATTAACCACTTAATTAATTAACAGAGGTAATTAAGGGAGTGACCCCACATGTCATTGTTCTATTTATTTATTTATTTTATTTTTATTTTATCTAACACTTTCCTTTTTTTAACAACAATTAGGGGGCTAATTGGGGGTGGGCCCCCCTTGTCAGTGGGTAACCCCACTGTTAACCGGGGAGTGCCCCGTTTCCCGTGGCGCGCCCGCACGGGAGGCCACCGGCGGGGAGCCGTGGCTCGGCAGTGGAGAGGGGGATGTGGCGCAGAGGTCACGGCTGGGGGGCTGCCGGAGCTAGGGGAGCGACGGCGGAAGGAGGGGTGGTCCAGCCAGCGGAGCATGGGGGAGAGGGGAGGGGGCGCATGGCCATGGCCATGGCCAGAAGCTCACAGGGGAGGGGGGTTCGTCGCGGCCGGTTGCTGCCGCCGGGGAGGAACAGAGGAGGCCGGGGGCAGGGGGGCTGGCCGTCGGGGAAGGGCAGCCCGGCGGGGCGCGGGGGAGTACGGAGCTGCGCCGAGCTTGCGTGGCGCCGTGGAGCAGGGGGAAGCGCAACGGCGAAGCTTCTCCTCGGGGTGCTCCTGTCCGGGGAGAGAGGAAGGCGACGGGGGAAGGGGATCTGAGGGGGTGGTGGCCTAGGGTTGGCCAGAGAGAGAGAGGAAGGGGGGGTTCTTATCCCTCACGCCGGCAGCCTGGATGGCTGACACGGAGGGGGGGCGTCGGCGTGGCCATGGTGGGTCTCCTCCACGCAGCCGAAGGAGAGAGACGACTGGGAGGGGTGGATGGGCCGGGGCTAGTGAGCTGGGGGGCGGTTGGCCTGGTTGGCCCGGGGTGGACGGTGGGTGGGCCGGCCTAGTGGGAGGGGAGGGGTGGGCTACGGCCTTGGCGGGGTATAGCCCCGTTTTTTTTAGTTTGTTTTTTGTTAATTTCCTTTGTAATTATTTTAAGCACTTAGGAATTTTTGTAAAATGTTTTATGTGTCCCATAATTACTGTTACACCATAGGTCAGTGCCACCACAAGTTTGGGCAATATTAAAAGTCATTTAATATTTGATTTAAGTAATAAATGGTTTATGCAGGGTTTTTTAGCTGCTATTGGATTTATTGCATTTATGTTATAGTTCAACAAATTACCACAAGTATACCAACATGGTCCACTGAATATTAGTGAATTTATATAAGTGGTTTCATAATTTTTGGACCAAGTTTATGTTGCACTTAGTTTTTAATATTCCACCAAAGGCATTTTGAGATTTGATTTGATTTCAAATGTTTATGGGTTGGACTTTGTTTTGACCCATGATGATCAAGGCCCAAGGTTCACATTGCATTCAACAATATCAAAGGGGTATTGAATTTGAGCGGAACCAAGTTGATCAAACAAAATTTTTGAACAGTAGTGATCAACAGTAATGGTGATTACTGTTCACTGACAGTGAGAGTGTTACAACACCTTAGAGTTTGTATTCCACATCTATGGACTTCGCAATGTCACTTCGGCTGTCGCTGCATTGTGATGGCAGATGTCATGGGGATGGCTAAAAAGGGGGAATGGTCCAAGGTTGATGTCAATGGAACCGGAAACGATAGTCGGGACAAGCATAGTGAGACACCGCGATGTATCCAGGTTCGGGGCTCTCCCCAGAGATAAAACCCCTACTCATGCCGAACTGATTATGAGCAATAACTCGGGCTACAATGAATGCTTCTTGAGTTGTTCCAGAGGAAGGAGGAGAAGGCCTAGAGCTCTTCTCTTGCATGCACATCTATGAAGTGGGTGGGATGGAAGTAAATGCGGATCATCCCTCTCACCGTAGGGGTTCCCGGGGTTCCTATAGCATGAACCCGGGTTACAATGGTAACTACACAATGACGAGGGACCCAACTATAAGCCTCTCAACTTGTTCCATGCTCTTTTATGTGACATTGCTATGTGTTTTGCTACACTTTATATCTTTTTACACATATTTGGACTAACCTACTAACTCAGTGCACCCAGTGTCAGTTTCTGTCTGCTAATGTCTATAAGTTGCAGGTTTTTACCCATATTTACAGAGCCCAAAAAATTCCAAGAAAATCGAATCAAAAAGTCAGCATGACGGAAGCTTCCAGAGTACCGAAGGAGATCCGGGGGGAGCCAGGCTCCACCTAGGTGGCCAGGTGTTGCGGGCCCCCTCTTGGCCGCGCCACTAGGGGCCGGCCCATCAGGGCGCCTGGGAGGTGGGGCCACCCCTAGTGCCCCCCTTCGTCCTATTTTTACCCCTCGTTCCGAAAACCTTCGGGGAGACCCCTTGTAAGTTCCCCGATGCGATGCTAACTCGAGTTAGTCGCCTTCGCGCCCCGCTCAAGTTAGTAGCGCATAAAGAGCCACCGACTCACGACACTCGCACTCGTGTTGCTGCCGGATTCTCGAAAACAGGTATATGAACAAAGAACTTAAACTAAGACATAAAATATATAGAGTCCAGGGCATACATCGCCAATGGATAATTATTACATCATCTCAGAGGTCCGCGGACCCAACAGTACATCATGCAACAAGCGGAAGACAAACACGACTGAGTACGGTCAAAAGCCAACTTGCCCTAGAGAGGGCTTCACATAAAGAGTCCACCCACGGATAGTCGAAGCCCAACTGTAGGATCTACTGAACGAGGTCGATCTCGTCGTCATCCTCCGGGGGCACCTCCACGAAGTATCGTGCAGAGCTCGGGTCAAGATAGTACTCCACTGCAGCGTCCGATCAGGCAAAACAGTAAAAGCACAAAAGGAAAACAGGGGTGAGATTATATCATTACATGATAACTAACTCCCTACGGTAAGACAAGACAAAGGTAAAGGTTGCAGCCGCACTAGCATATATGGTGGCTATCGTTCTTTTAGAATAGAGGTAAGATCCAAGATTGCACGTGACATCGTGTCATAAGTCTGCTATCCACCTACTTACGTCAGGCATAACACAACCTGGGTCTTCTCTCGGTCCCCCTAGACGAAGGAAAGCAACCAAGGTACTCACACGGTAGGCAAGTTTTAATTATGATTCAAATTGATGTTTTCTATGAACAAGGAGTAGGTCTCAAGTCGTCCATAACCGCGGACACGGCTTTTCGAAAAGATTTAACCCTGGAGGGGTGTACCAACTGCCCATCATAGGCTTCGCATGTACGCCCGGTTTCCACTTGGCTAGGTAAGCGCCTGAAACTCCGGAACGTCAGAGTCCCTCTAACTAACAACGCATAATTCCGGGTGGCCCCTGGTGAGTCGACACCCAACTCAAAAGCCGGCCGTGCTCTCGAATCGGCCTCTACCGTCTGGACGAGGTCGGGTTAGTTGCCCAAACAGATGTGGACAACCCCCTAGCTTCAAGGTTTGGACCAACAAGAGAAACCATGTCTCCGCTGGCCCGGGTTATTTCGAAAACTTGCTGGGGTACCAACCAAGCACACACACGTTTTCAAATAGTAAATCAACTTGGGACACCACTAGAACTGTTTGAAGCTAGGTAGGTAAGACAAGGGGAACCCATAGAATCACACACACGATTAGGCACGCTCGTCAAGAAACACAATACCCGGAACTCGGGACCTAGGTGACTCAAATGGAAAAAAACACCTGTCGGGAACAACCTGGTCTCCCATCTTTTGTCAAGTATAAATTTAACATCATAATAATAATAAAAATCAACCAACTTCTTTAAATAACATGATATCGCAAACCATAGCATAAGCTAAGCAGCAAGTTTTCCTACTCATACTAAGCAATGGGTGAGCAGCGGTAACTTAGCAATAAAAAGGTTAGCTGGGATGTGGGGATCATGGCTGTTTGGGTTTTGAAAGTGGTATTTTCAAAGTGGATAGGATCGAACAAACGTTCTAGGCTACACCTAGGCAGGTAGGCAGAAAGGTATCAAGTAATGGTATGAATCTTCCCCTTGCCTGGGTAATCGGTCGTCGAAGCAGGCGCAGCAGGGTCCTCGGGCTCGGTGTCGGAAATCTCCACGTACGTCTCCTCGGCGGTCTCAGGTGCTAACGTAAGGTACCGGCAAGGAAAAGGCACACAAGTAAGCAACGGGTACAATGCACAGGCAAGGATGGTATGATCAAGTTTAATTGACATGATGGGACCCTATCTAGTCAGATCTAAATGAAGGTGGTGACGACACGTCAACAACTTCATATGCAATTTATTTACGTGAAAATTGCTTTGGTCTTAGCCTTAATTTTTGGTGTAAGTAACATGTCAACATAGCATGATAAATAATGCATATAACAGAAACAAAACAACGTGAAAAGTAAACATCGATTCTGGAGACGGAGTAGTGCCGGTGAAATTGACACAAGGAAGGTCACAGGAGGTGTGGAAAAGATGCATGGGTGTACCACCTTGTGGGACCCACAAGATCAAAGAGTGACAAGGGGAAAAGTCAATCATGGCATGGTCAAATGTGGGTGCAAATTGTTGGGAAACGTAGTAGAAAACAAAAAATTTCGGCCTACGAAGCAAGAACCCAAGATCATCCAAGAAGATTGCATACAAGGTTTTAGGTCATGGCTCACCAACCAATGTAGCGGAAGTAGAGTTGGTGAAGACCATTGGTGCAGATCCCCGCAGCTAGGAATTTCAATGACCTCCCAACCGCGAGGATATCGATCCCGCGTACCGTTCAACGATCCGTTGCACGATCTGTCCCGCGAACCGTCCCGCGATCCGTCCCGATCAAGTCCCACGAACAAGTCCCTCGAACATGATCTCCGAGGAAGAAGAAGGACCTCGAAGAAGAATCAAAGGTATGATCCCTCTACCGGTATCCACACATCCCGATGTAGCAATCCAGCAGCGCTCCGCCGTCCAGAGAAGAACGCCACCGAGAGAAGCTAGAGGGAGAAGAGCCTAGCGGCGTCCGGACTAGAACGATCTAGCCCGAAGAGAATTAGAGGCGCGTGGGATTTAGCTGGGGCAGCCTTGGGGCTTTTCTGGTGTGTCTTTGGGGCTACCCCTACCCCCGAATATATAGGTGGAAGCCTGGGGTCGCAACTTGGGCGAGGGTCCTCCCCAAAGTCGGTTTTGGCCACCAGGAGGAGTCCAACACGGATTCCCCGCCGAAACGCCGCGGACCCCGGCGTCCTGGTCCAAAACGCCAGGGACCCTGGCGTCTGGGCCTTGGACTCAAGGAAATTACTTTTCCTTCCAAGTTACGACCTTGTGGACCTTCCTACTTGGTCTAACGTCGGTTTCCGCGGTTTGGAGAGTTCCTTAACCCTCCGGATACTTCCATAAGCTCCCGGGAACCTTCTGAAACCTCCCGGAACATTTCCGGAAGTCCCGGAACAATTTTCCCGATGTTCCATAACCTTTCCACAACTATTACCGAATGTTGCAAAACCTTCCGAGACTATCACGGATGTCTTGTTACCACTTCAAGACTCTTCTTGAATGTTCCGGAATCATTCGAGACCGTTCTCAAATATTCTAAAACCATTCGGCACCACCTAGAACACTTCTAGTGCTACCCGGAAACACTTTCGGTTCCACCCGAAACAATTCCGGTACCCTGTCTATTTTCATCTCCTAGTTCTCTAACAGATTACTACTCGTTAAGTGTGTGACCCAATAGGTTCGGTATAATGTGGACATGACTCAGAACATCTTTCGGACATAGGTCAACAGCCTTTTGTCAATAGCCAATAATCAACAGCGGAGCCATGGACACCCATGTTGACTCCCGCACATACACGAATAAACTTCGAGTGAACCTTTATGTTTAGTCATGTACCATTCTCTTTGCTTCGTGATATATGACAAAGTTAGAGGAGAGATGTTTGGCACCCATGTGTAACAAATTCTTGAACACAAGCCACTTGTTATCCTCTTTGCTCGTTTGTCTCTATTTCTCGTTATTGTATTCCGGTATCCCCGTGATTAAATCACAATGCGTCTGGCCAGACTAGAATGGATACCGTCATACCGAGTGGGCCCAAAGTCAATATCTCTTCATCGTGAAGGAGAAAATCCCATTCTTGAACTATCACAGTCACTAGCCGCACCATCTGACATACCCAGAACTTATTTTACTACTTCCCATTTACGGGAGGATTCATCTAAGAACCAAAGCATGTCTTCCTGTGTGAAGCAACTCGATACTCTCATGGTCTAAGGAATTACGTATATGATAACATTTCATGATATGACTTATAACGTAGTTACGATGTGATCTCTAAGTATATCATTCAATACTGGGGTCGGTTCAACATCATTGTTCTGCTAACAATATGTTCCCATTGCTACTGACATCCTTGTTACAAGAACAATGTCCATGATTAAGAAAACGTAATCATCAGTTAGCACATGAGCTGGTCTTAGAGGCTAAACCAGGAACTCTTGGTGTTTACATTTCCACACATGCAAGTGAGTTTTCTTCTGAATCTCATAGTCAGGGTCATTGCAATTATAGCACAGAAATATAAACATTAATTACGAACGTGGAAATATATATATAATAACATTTTATTATTGCCTCTAGGGCATATTTCCAACAGTCTCCCACTTGCACTAGAGTAAAGAATATTATCAGTGCTTGAGCACTTTACACCTATGGCATACCGGTGTAATACATGCTTCATTTGTGGTATAGACTTCATCATCGGATCTGACGTTTCAGGCCCGTTTGTATCTTGCATATCTTTGCGTTTTCACGCTATCATAAAATTCACTAATTTTATCACTTTAGCTTTGTATATGTTCGAATCATTTGGAAGGACCTTGGTTCCTTTAGAATAAGTCATGAAATCATTCATCAATGTTCCATGAGCTTCAAGCATCTTGGAAACCATACCATGTTCATGAACTGATGATTCAAAATACCCTCCCTTGTTACTTCTTTAAGCAACAATATATTTGCCTCTGTTATAGAATTCGCCACAGTATCTAACTTAACACAGTTCCTCCATACTGTGCCACCCTTATGTGTGAAACACATAATCCCAATTAAAATCGAAAATCGGTCGGAGTAAGTATGAAGACTGAATTGGTGTAACTGTTTACATAAAAAATTCAGCTGGTGTAACTCATTACAACGAGCTCTTCATTCTCTCCATTTTTCCGAGAAACATATCTTATCTTTCATAAGTTTCACTTTTCACTGTTTTTCCAATGATCAACATTTTGACCACTTTGGTATCTTGCTCACAACCTTTTGGAGCACTGGACATATCTGGTTGTTTTACATATTATGGTGTACATGATTAATCCAAACACACAGGTGAGTGGAATTCAATTCACGTGTTTTTTCTTATCTGTGTTCATGAACATTGATTTCCGCAAACAACTTTTCACCGTGACCTCGGCAAGAACATCCTTCTTGGCGTATTCATACTAAACTACTTTAGTATCATGTCAACATGTAATGTTGGCTTTAGCATGATCAGGAAATTACTATCTACATAGATCACTGTGCTCAATACTAATGCTATATTAGCCCAAGTTCTTCAACTGAAAACTATTTCCAATGAAGTCCTTATTCGTGTCAAGAAATTTATATCATTTCCAATCAACAATATGTCATCTACATAAGGTTTTAGAAATATCATTCAGCTCCCACTTACTTTCTTGAACATTCAAGCATCTTCGTTATTCCTGATGAAAACAAACTCTTTTGGCAATTTCATCAAAACGAAAATTCCAACTCCATTATGCCAGCTTCAGTCCATCACTGGACATCCAAGGCTTGCATCTATTTTAGCATCCTTTGAATCGACAAAACATTCCGGTCGTATCACGTATACGTCCTTTGTTATATTTCCGGGTAGGAACTTTGTTTTGACGTTCATTCTACCATATCCTATAAATGAGATATGTAGTAATTGCTATAAAACCCGAATTGACTAAAGCATCTCTACGGTCGACACTATTTCGCCGTAGTCAACGTTTGAACTTGCTAGAAAACAATTTTCCAACGAGTTGAGCTTGATGGATAAAACAATTTCATCCGAATCAATTATAGATCCATATATATATTCTTCAGACTTTTAGTCTTTCAGAGGGTCTACCAAGTTCAAAACTTGACTTACTTCCATGGATACTATCTCGGATTATTTGGCATTTAGCCAAATCCCGGAGTCAGGGCCCATCAACGCTTCTTTGTATATCACAGGTTTATCATTGTCGAACAATAATATCTCGTCTTACATATCATGAATGTTTGTACGAGTTTTTTATAACCTGTGTGGTTCAGCTGCGCACTTATTTGAAGATTCAACAATCTTTAACAAGTTGCACTGTCCTCCCACTCACCTTTTTGTAAGAAACTATTTTCTTCCAAACACATTGTTCTTAACTGCAAACAGTTTTGCTTTTGTGTAGTGATAGAGGAATACCAAACCCTTTTGGAATAACCTTAACAAAGTAGCACTTATCTGATTTGGTGTTTTGAGCATGTCAAACACATGTCTCATATACCCAAATTTTAAGAAAAGACAATATGGTTTTAACACTTCCATTCCACATCTAATATGGTGTCATTTCAACAGATTTGATGGTGGTCTTTTCAGTGTAAAAGCCGTAGTCTCTAACGCATAACTTTAATAAGTATAATGGAAAATTGATAAACGTCATATTTGATCTTACCGTGTCATACATGGCTTGATTACATCTCTCGAACACTTTACTCATAGTGGTGTTCCGAGAGACGCAAGTTATGACACTTCTTCACAACTCATCAGACGTTCGCTAAACTTGTAACTCAAATATTGCTTTCTACAATCTAATTTGTAGAAGCTTTATTTTCTCGTTACAATGAATTTCTATTTCACTCTAAAATTCCTTGAACATTTCAAAGATTTCAGACGTATGTATCTATTGAACAGATATCCACATATCTACTTCAACTCATGAGTGAAGATAGGGAATCCACTACACACAACTACACTTATTGGACTACACACATCATCATGTATGATTACCAATGGTTTAGTGGCCCGTTCATGTATGGCCTATCAACGGTGTTTTAGTCACATTACTTTGAGACAAAGATCGCAAGCGTCAAGTGATTCATAATCATATAACTCGAAAGTACATCACTTATGGAAATTCTTCATGCATGTTATGTCACTTGTGATAAACGGCAGTGCCACATCTATGTGGTATTTCTGTCAGTTTTGCGACGTTTAGCGTCAGTGTTATGGATGTTTAATATTATTATCAAGATTCATAACATACAACCTATTCATAAAGGAAGTATGGCCTTTACGTTATTCATAGCTTTGAACAACTCTCTTGCAACAAACATGATTCAAAATGATGTTTTGCAACAAGGCTAAAGTGTAGTAACAATTTACTCAACTCTAAAATGAATTATGAAGATAATCATAGAGTCAACACACGGTATAGTAAACCTTTTACCGTGTTCCCGAGCGTGTCAAAACTCATCATTAGCTAGTCATAAAAGCCATAGTATTTCTTGCATCAACTTGCAACGATATGCAATTGAAGTGATATTCCAATAATCATGATTCCCAAGAATTACATCTCTTGACCAGCAATGAATTCATCTATAACTCCGTATGACTTTCATTTCTGAGCTGGATATTCCAGTCTTCTTTCATTTTGCCTTTATACGTATCATAGTTCTATTTCCAATGTCACTCCTACTCACAGAAAATCACACATGATCAAGGGTGGCGCATGCCATGGACTTTCTGGCGTATGAGTCTTACTAACATCCTTTGGACTTCCTTTCCCTTAATTGTCATCATCATATGATCGGTGTTCTTCTGGATCCCACACTTATCAGTTTTTTAGAGCACAGTGAACATTTTCACTAATGCTTACAATCATACATTGTACTAGATATCTTATATCCAACATTAATTGTCTTACTACTGAAAACAATTTTTCAGTTCCATGAATATAACATAACTATCCCAAACGTTTCAAAGTTCGGGTTTCATGGTGGTGAGGACAATGCACTTAGCTGTGGTGGAATTCTAGCATTTTGGATTATGGACGTGTGTCACATCATCCATAGCATCAGCGGGAGAGCATCAAAAATTTGCGATAGGACATGGTCCTTCTCGGCACTATTGAGGATAGTCCTCACAATACGGTACCAATCGTAAAGCTTTTACCAGATAATACAGTTAATCAAAAACAATTGGGAAGGTGGTAACGCGAGCCATTATTCGACAACGATAATGCAAATACTAAGACTTTGTTCATAATTAAGTTGCACTTGTGATTAATAAATTTAATTACTAAGTGTGCTCCCACTCAGATCAATATCTCTCGTAATTGATGCTAGAGTGATTCAAGATCCAAACCAATCGTCCGCCATTGATGTGACATCACTGATGACTTAGACTGGACCGGTAGGCCAACTTGCCAATCACGCCAAAGGTGATTCTTGTTCATCTTTCGATGGGCGTGTTCCGGTAGCAAACTTTTATCCAAACCGTCAAGACAACCAAGTGTAATGTGTTGTGTGTTCTTTTAACACACCCGCCTTTTATGCGTCACACCGTGTGCACCCATGTGACATGACCTGCTCCGGTGTGAAACATAGTATAGACAGTGCTACAGTTGGAAGAACACTATCAACTTGATATTGTTTTGCGAGAGATCACCCTAATAAAACACGACTACTGCGCATCAAACAAGGGTACATCAAAGGGATAAACATCATAGGCATTTCATAAAATTATGTGATATAGTATAGCCCTTTGCTTCGTGAAGTCTTCATTGTCTTCACGTCGTCGTGGTTGAAGTCACCGTGTCCACCAACTTTGTCCTTGGCGCCGGGACCATCACCACGGCTTCCGGCATGTGCGTCGGGGTCCACCTCCGCATCGTAGATCATCACCTTGCATCTATCTATTGCTTTTCCTCGAGCTAATAAACAGTTCTGGCACGCAGGCCATAATTAAGTGACAATCATATGACTCCAGTCATCATGCCGTACCACGACACGCAGGTCGCGAATAAATATTACATCATATAGCATCTCATACAAACACATTGCAAATCTTGAAGGCTATACCACATCACATGCATACTCTGCAAAAACAAGTTAGATCGCTATCTACACGGGTTGTTGAAAATTTTATCGTGGTTGATTAGCAGGTTACAGGCAAACGTTGTCCCCTAAACAAACCAAACACGATACTTCAATGTTGCTAGTTTAACGTTCGGGGTGCGTGTAGCAACTAATGCCACAAGCCAAACTTCGTTCAACGCGTGACCCCCGTGTGGATTTGAGTTCATAAAATCCACAAGCCCCTCCATGTTAAATCTTCTATTGCGAGATTAAGATGAGATCCAAGGAGTTTGATGTAGACCATGATCAAGGCAACCAGCATACTGAAAGCAGCATAGAGGGATCGATGGAAAACTCAATCCTTGTAGCAAAATCTCAACTTGCCATCAAGCATAGAAAAAATCACATGACAGGGAAGCAACAAGAAAATCAATGCCTCATATCACACATATGATCTCGACCTAAACATGCATCTAATAAAGGATCGCTCATGATACCACTGTTGGGTTATGGGGTAGAAAACAAAAATTTTCGGCCTACGAAGCAAGAACCCAAGATCATCCAAGAAGATTGCATACAAGGTTTTAGGCCATGGCTCACCAACCAATGTAGCGGAAGTAGAGTTGGTGAAGACCGTTGGTGCAGATCCCCGCAGCTAGGAATTTCAATTACCTCCCAACCGCGAGGATATCGATATCGCGTACCGTTCCACGATCCGTTGCGCGATCTGTCCCGCGAACCGTCCCGCTATCCGTCCCGATCAAGTCCCACGAACAAGTCCCTCGAACATGATCTCCGAGGAAGAAGAAGGACCTTGAAGAAGGATCAAAGGTATGATCCATCTACCGGTATCCACACATCCCGATGTAGCAATCCAGCAGCGCTCCGCCGTCCAGAGAAGAACGCCACCGAGAGAAGCTAGAGGGATAAGAGCCTAGCGGCGTCCAGACTAGAACGATCTAGCCCGAAGAGAATTAGAGGCGCATGGGATTTAGCTGGGGCAGCCTTGGGGCTTTTCTGGTGTGTCTTTGGGGCTACCCCTCCCCCCGAATATATAGGTGGAAGCCTAGGGTCGCAACTTGGGCGAGGGTCCTCCCCAAAGTCGGTTTTGGCCACCAGGAGGAGTCCAACACGGATTCCCCGCCGAAACGCCGGGGACCCCGGCGTCCTGGTCCAAAACTCCAGGGACCCTGGCATCTGGGCCTTGGACTCAAGGAAATTCCTTTTCCTTCCAAGTTACGACCTTGTGGACCTTCCTACTTGGTCTAACGTCGGTTTCCGCGGTTTGGAGAGTTCCTTAACCCTCCGGATACTTCCATAAGCTCCCGGGAACCTTCTGAAACCTCCCGGAACATTTCCGGAAGTCCCGGAAATTTTTTCCCGATGTTCCATAACCTTTCCACAACTATTACGGAATGTTGCAAAACCTTCCGAGACTATCACGGATGTCTTGTTACCACTTCAAGACTCTTCTTGAATGTTCCGGAATCATTCGAAAACACTTCTAGTGCTACCCGGAAACACTTCCGGTTCCACCCAAAACAATTCCGGTACCCTTTCTCTTTTCATCTCCTAGTTCTCTAACAGATTACTACTCGTTAAGTGTCTGACCCAATAGGTTCGGTATAATGCGGACATGACTCAGAACATCTTCCGGACATAGGTCAACAGCCTTTTGTCAATAGCCAATAATCAACAGCGGAGCCATGGACACCCATGTTGACTCCCGCACATACACGAATAAACTTCGAGTGAACCTTTATGTTTATTCATGTACCATTCCCTTTGCTTCGTGATATATGACAAAGTTAGAGGAGAGATGTTTGGCACCCATGTGTAACAACTTCTTGAACACAAGCCACTTGTTATCCTCTTTGCTCGTTTGTCTCTATTTCTCGTTATTGTATTCCGGTATCCCCGTGATTAAATCACAATGCGTATGGCCCGACTAGAATGGATACCGTCATACCGAGTGGGCCCAAAGTCAATATCTCTTCATCGTGAAGGAGAAAATCCCATTCTTGAACTATCACAGTCACTAGCCACACCATCTGACATACCCAGAACTTATTTTACTACTTCCCATTTACGGGAGGATTCATCTAAGAACCAAAGCATGTCTTCCTGTGTGAAGCAACTCGATACTCTCATGGTCTAAGGAATTACGTATATGATAACATTTCATGATATGACTTATAACGTAGTTACGATGTGATCTCTAAGTATATCATTCAATACTGGGGTCGGTTCAACATCATTGTTCTGCTAACAATATGTTCCCATTGCTACTGACATCCTTGTTACAAGAACAATGTCCATGATTAAGAAAACGTAATCATCAGTTAGCACATGAGCTGGTCTTAGAGGCTAAACCAGGAACTCTTGGTGTTTACATTTCCACACATGCAAGTGAGTTTTCTTCTGAATCTCATAGTCAGGGTCATTGCAATTATACCACAGAAATATAAACATTAATTACGAACGTGGAAATATATATATAATAACATTTTATTATTGCCTCTAGGGCATATTTCCAACACAACTTCCTTCCACATTGTTCACAATTTTATGTTGCTAAAACATAAAACAGAGGTGATCATGCTGACTCGTAGATTTTTCTACCCCAAAATGATATAAGATATGCCCCACTTCGAATTTGCAAAACAGATTGCAAATTCATAAGAAATGTGGGGGATAAAATGCAAATTTACCATCACTCCGAAATAGAGGGGGCAAACTGCAAAAAGGACCTCACCATTGAGATCAGTGGACAATTCTACCCCAAAATGATATATGGCATGATATGTTTGAGGCAGAAAGGATCAACAGTCCCAAACCAGATTTGAATTTGAATTCAAATCAAATTTGGGAAAAGCAAAACAGAAAAGAAAAAGGAAAGATAAAAAAACAAAGGGCACCAGCACTGGGCTAGATTCGGCAACCAGCCCACCTCTCCTCTTCTCCCTCTGGGCCATCCCACCAGTCGGTGGCAGCTACTGGGCCAAGCCCAGCCTGCCTCCATGGCCCAGGCAAACAAAAGAAAAGAAAAAGGGGGCGTTGCATCGGCTGGGATTCGAACCCAGACCGTGCCTCTCCACCACAGCCCCCTCTACCACTACGCCACCGCTCGACAATTGAACTACTACACGTCTCAGCCAACTAGGAGTTACCCCCCTGTCGCCTGTCGCAATCTTCAGGTTCAGACCGGCGACACAGCGCAACTGCGGCGAGGATCGCATCGAGCACATGTCGCGGACCGGGAAGTGGATGAGCGGGGCCTCTTCCTCACACATCCAGCTATCCGGGAAGCTAGGCCACACCCTTCAGGACGCCACGGTGAGAGCTCTAGCTCACCGGGTTCAGAGCGACGGGGAAGCGGGTTCAGAAATCGGCTATGCCGCCGACGACATTCAGACGAGGCGGCCTTCGCACTGGGGTGCCTAGCTATACGATGGGCGCGCGGGATCTGCAGCTGGGACATACCAGAGCAGCCCGGCATTGACGGTTGGCCGGAAGCGGCCTCGACGGCGACGACAACTCCACCGCAAAACGGGGCGGCGCCTGCAACAGCAGAGCTTCACACAACGACCACTGCACTCGCACTCGGGCAAAAGGTGGGCGCTTTGCTGCCTTTGGCGTGCTCTGGACACGCCCAGGACACGCCCGCAATGCAACACGACCTTCCACGGCCACGGTGGCCACGGTCTGCACGGCAAATGCGGCGACATCGGCCGGAAACGAAACAAAACGCGACTACGGTTCGGGATCTAACGCACGGTCTACGGGGACGGTGCTGGCTCACCTTGGTGTGCTCGGGGGCGACGTCGAACGCACGGGGAAGGAGGAGGAGGAGACCGCCGACGACGGGGAAGACGACGGCCCGCGGCGGAGGTCGTCGGCTCGAACTCGCAGCGCAGTTCCCTTTCTGCTCCTGCAGGTCGGGACGGGTTAGGACAGGCGGCAAGAAGGTGTGTGCAAACGCAGGATCGACGGCGGCGCGCGACGGGGACGAATTCGAGACCTCATCGGCGGGAACAGGGAAGCTCCCCGGCGAGCAGAGAGGCGGCGGAAGACCGAATTGAGAGGGGGGGGGGAAGAAACCCTAGGCTTCGGGGTTCTTATTGGCGGCCTCGACGCGTGATGTGACGGCCGGAGACGGCTGCACCGGACGGCTCCGGCAGCCTCCTCTCTCGACGTCCGCGACGGCGGCCTAACGGAGCAGGTGACCGTCACCGCTCCCTTCTATGCGCGACGTCGGATCAAGATCCTACGGTCCAAACGGCTCCCGTGTAACGATTCGGATGGGCTGGGCTACGGCGAGTGGAGCCAGGCCAGAAGGCTGGGCCTGGTTTCACCTTTTGCCAGAAAAAATGAGGGAGTTTTCCATTAAAATATAACAGAACCTTCCAGCATTTTTCCAGAGCAAAATTCAAAGGAGAAAAACATACAAAAATATGTTTTGGAATCCTTGCAATATTCCCCAATTTATAAAATTGGTCTGAGCATTTTTGGAGCAACTGAAATGTTTGGCCCTTTTTAAAGTTCAAATCACATTGAACTGTGGTCCAAATTTTCAGATCTGCAAAAAATGGAGCAAGGCTTTTAAAAAGCTTAGGAGGGGCAAGGAATTGGCTATGCCAAGTTTGGGGTCAAGGAGAGCATGCATGCAACAATTTAAATTCCTCAAACACTCTTCTTGAACAAAATTGGATGCAAACTCAAACAACCCAAATGGGCTCCAATCCCAATGCAAATTTAAATCACCACATGAAATTACAATCTTTAACATCATGCCAAGTTACAAAGTCATCAGACAAGGTACAATCTCATGATGATTCTTATTTATTGCACATGGGCCGTTACACCCCTGCATCACGAATTTCCTCTCTGTTCGGCCGCCGCCGCGATTCCAAGATCGGGAGCACCACAAGACCTCTTACTGGCACCCTGCCGGAGGGAGGATTGACTTCCGGGAGCTTCTCCAGCACCATGGACGCTTCTCGGATGTGCTGTGAGTAGTCCTCCTTGGACCATGGGTCCATGACCAGTAGCTATGTGATGTCTTCCGTAACACCCTCAGTTGTCTGTAACAGTAATCCTTTTGCTAATGACAATTACTGTTGCCAATCACTGTTGCTAATCATGCCATGATGAAATTTGAATCAAATCAAATCGAAAATGCCTTTTTGTTGATATTAAAAATAATGTTGCAAATAAAACTTGTGCAAAAATTATACAACCACTTTTCTTAAATCACAAATAATCAGTGGGTCATGCACATGTGGTTATGGTATTTTATTATGCCTCTGGAAAATTCAAACAATTCAAAAACCAAGAAAAACAACACCATTTGACAATTGAATATTATAAAGAAATAGTAAATGGTTTTATTTTAAGCCTAAACTTTTTGGGGCACTCTGGAAATATACACTCCTAATTATGGACCAGGTTACACATTTTACAAAAATGTTAAAACAATTAAACCCAATGCAAAAGGTAAAGAAACAAAAAGGAAAACAAAAGGAAATAAAAAAATAAACTAAACGTCGCCCTGGGCGACAGCCCACCCCGGCCCACGCCCCTCCCCTGTTGTCTTCTACCTCCACCTGCCCCGTACCCGGCGAGGCCCCACCACTGGCCATGGCCATGCCGGCCCCTCCCTCACCTGCTCCCCTCCACTGTGCCCGCGTTGACAAGGGGAGCACCCCCACCCACTCCCTGGACACCCCCGCCTCCACTTTCCCCTCTTCTTCCACCTCGTTTTCGCCGGGAGGAAACTACCCGACGCCGCCATGGCCACCTCGACGAACCACTGTGGCCATTGACCACCGTAGCCTCCGCAACCGTGTCCGGAGTGCTCGCAGACGACGTCCTCGCCATCACGCAGAAGCTTCCGAGCTCGGAGCCACCACGACGATCTAATCGCGGTCATCTTCTTCCTCGGGCCGCCAGACGCGCCGAGCGATTCCGGCAGCTCCAAGCCTTCCCAGAGCCCATTGCCACCCTCTACGTGATCCCGGTGAGCACCACAGCCGTCGCCAACTATCCGTAGACGCCCGTAGAGCCCATAGGCGAAAACCCCCCTTTGGCATGCTCCGGCCGTCGCCATTGATGTCGCGTTCGAGCTCCTAGCCCTCCTAGCGTGCGCCAGTTACCCTGTCATGCTCCCCGTGAGCTTGTGGTTTGATTCCACCTGGTTGCGCGCTCAAAATCCCCCCGGGTTGCATGTTTCCATGGGTGCCCGTCCCGGCCGCCACCAAATCACGTCGCTGACGTCGTTCTGGCGCGATTCCGGCGAGGGCAAACCTACCATTCGGCGCGACTCGGTCTGCTCATTCGAATGGTCCAAGTCGCGCGCCAAATGGTCGCCTGTGCGCAGCGCATGGACAAGCTCCGGCGAGCTCTGTCTCGCGGGCGGTGGCCTGTGTCGCTGCCAGGTGGCCCCCACCTGTCAGGTGGTTAACTGGCTGTTAACCAGCCACTGACAGTGGGCCATACCGCCTGTTAATCCCACTGTTAGGTTAATCTGAGAAAACATGTTTGTTTATAACCTGTGGGGCTGACATATGGGCCCCACCACATAACCCTTCGTTTTAAGTTAAATAGAAACTGTTAGGCTGACAACTGGGTCCCACCTATAAGAAATTTAGATAAAAGATATAGAAATGCTAATAGTCTATGACATGTGGGCCAGTGCCTGTTTTATTTTTATTAAAATGTTTTATAAATAAACAGAGGCTGACATGTGGGTCCCACATGTCAGGCACTGTTGTGGATAACGTTTTGGATAATGTTGGAATTTAATAATAAAAGGAATTCAGAAAATTGTTTAAAAATGATTTAAACTTTGAAATTCAATAACTTTTAAACCGTAACTAAAATTCAAATACTTCATACATCAAAATTGATTAGAAAAATATAACGAATATGAATACACTATCCGTATGTCTATCACACCCCTCCTACACAATGAACATCGAACCATCCCCCTCCGGACCGACAGTCCGATAAATTGTCCGGTACTGCTAAAGTACCGGGATGAATTTATTTCGAACACGAAAGTTGTTCGGAATAGATCAACTAACCCGGATACACCACCCACACATGTGTCGGATGTCCACGACACCTCCGGCATGATATCTCCCCCCTCCGGACACCCTGTCCGGTAATTACCCGGAGCTGACAGTTCATCCCCGGATGAATTTCCGTTCCGAGCAACGTGCATTGCACTGCGTTAGAACACAGCTAACATTGCATATGTCATGTCATATATCTGTTTGTTTATGATTTCTTATATTTACTATTTCTCCCCCCCTTTATTCTCCGGTAGACCCCGCTGCTGCCACCGACTACACCGCTGCTGAGTACGACTACTTCGTCGACGACCCTACCTCTACCGTCGAGCTTCCAGGCAAGCAGAGCCATTCTCTTCCCCAGATATCGCCTATCTTTCCATACTTTTCTTGCACTAGGCATTGTTACTGCTGCTGCTACGTTGCAATCCTATTCAATTGCATAGCCTGTTTTTGTCGCCCCTTGATGTACCTTCCTTTATCCTATGCTGCCTATTATATATATTATATTCAGCAGTGAGGCCTGTGCATTGTTAGCTAGGATTTGATAGAGGGCCGCAATCACTCAGGGGAGTGAACGCGGATACTATATATATATATATATATATATAACTGCACAGGTACGGTACAATGCAGACACCGCCTCAGGCCCCTACCTCGGCTCTGCCGAGCCACCATCAAGTGTGAGATATCAAGGAGTAATCCTTGTACTCCACTCATTGCTGACTCTGTATAGCCGCTCTAGGTACTTGAGCAACGGTTTTCCTTCAGGTAAGAAGTCAGGCGACCCAACGGTGCCCGCGAGTGGTATTGCGACGGGACGACAGGGAGGGTACGACCAGTGTAGCGGTGTGCTTGGCCCCTGATCGTTGGCCACGAGAGTTACCAAACTACGAAAGTCGAGCTCCTCCAGGAGCACACGCGAGACAAGGTAAGGAGACGGTTCACCTTGTTGGTAACCGCAGTGACTTGGTGGGACGACAGGGCAGGCACCGATGTACTGGTGGTCTGGCTGCTGTCGTTGTCCACAGGTCAGTTAAGTCGAGGAAACGATAACGGTTGTCCCGCAAGTTAATAAAATGACTAATGGTTCAGTGGATGTCTTGAGTTGGCTATATGCCATGTATGCACTACCTACCCGTGGGAATTACGAGTTATGGGCTCCTCTGCTTCGTAGTGTCGTCCGAGGACTCTTCAGACGTCAGCAATACCGCGACTTGCGCCGGGAAGTGGTGTTGTCTTATTTGCTCGCGAAGTGGTGTCTTATTTGGATTTGCTTTAACTTCACCGGCCAGCCACGCACCATGCAGGAGTACGTTCGGGTTGGGGTCCAAGGCTCGGCGTACTTAGGATTTAGACCGGCGGATGGCCTCTCTGTTGAGTTTTAAAGATGGGCTACGAAGTGTCGGATAGTCTCGGTGGAGCGTTCCCTAACAAGGTTCCCGCCACCCTGGAGATCCGTGCGTGTAGTGTAACACAAGTGCACCCCTGCAGGGAAGATTAATCTATTCGAATAGCCGTGTCCACGGTAACAGGACGCTTTATGCTGAAGCTGGATCTTACCACTACAAACTATTATTATTAAACTCTATGGTTCCGGGTTTTCTTCCTCGCTGGGATGTCGAGGAGGTGAACTCGGAGGCATTGCTATTTATTACAACTTACTATTATACAATGCTGCAGCAACTTCTGCTGCATTGTTACTTTATGCTTTATATAAACTGTTGGGTGATTCTTACCTCATGCTGCAAGACTCGTCGGAAGATGCTAGTCTTCGATAGGCCTAGCTTCTTACCCTTATTCTGATTTCTATCTTGCAGTCCACTATATACAGCCTCTTGTTTCCGTTGATACAAAGCATAATGCTTAGTAGCGGACGTAAGACTAGCGGGTATGCTAGATACTCACCTTTGCTTTATTTCCCCTTTTTCGCTTTGCCTGATCGGCCGCTGCAGCCGACGTTGGAGCCCAGGAGCAGGAGTACCCCGGAGGCGACTACTACGACGTCGAGTTCCCCGTTAACCAGGAGTAGTTCGGTGGATCCCAGGCAGGAGGCCTCGCCTTTTCGATCTGTATCTCTGATGTGATTTGTGTTACCCTTCTTAAGGAAAATCTTGACTAACTATGTCTGTACTCATATATTATGGCTTGTATGACTTATGTATTCGGATCCTCGTGATCCCTGGTATTGTAACATATTTGTTTATCCTTTTGTGTTTAGTGTTGTGCTGTGATATTCTCACCGTGGCACCCTAATCTCAGCCGTGTACCCTGCGTGTATGATTACTGTACACGGGTTGATTTTGGGGGCGTCACATCTTCTCTCCAATCTTGTGCTTCAATTCTTAGCCCTTGTGAGCTGACCTACATGATCAAGGCATCTATCTAATTTTCCTGTTGTTGCTATGCTGTGTTTGCTGGTATCCGATGGATTATGAGATTATGTTCAGATTGTGATGAGTTATATATTTGGTTTACCTTTTATATTTTGTTCTTGAGTAATTCTTGCATGTTCTCCGTTACTTTTTATTGCTTTGGCCAAGTAGTAGATAGTAACTCCAAGAGGGAGCGTTTATGCATGATTGTGGGTTCATGCCTCCCGATGTCTCGCTTGAGTGACAGAAACATGAGACTAGGGGATGTGTTGTTGCCACCAGGGATAAGACAACGCTACGTGTAACCGCGATTGCAAGGATTGTTTACCTTACACAAAGTTTGTTAATGCAGTTGTCTGTTGCTTTGAGTTTACACTTTTGGCGGGGCTCGCAACTTAATACTAGCGAGATGTTCTGGATAGATATCTCAAGGTGGATAATTAGTGAGTAGATGCAGATGGATTTTAGTCTACTTGTCTTGGCGTACTTCCCATACTTTGGAGCCTCTAGCTTTCCAGTAGCATAATTAGCGATGTGGTGCGTCTATAGTTCTGTCAATTTCCTAGCTGTAATTTGTTTACCCAGCTTAGCTATTTTATCGTCTTTTGGGAGAGAGACATCGTTAGTGAACATCATGGGACCCCGGTCCATATTTCCACCACTGTTTACACCTCCACTTTATTTTCTGCTTTTTACTTTCAGTTGCAATTATCACCATTACCACTACTATCCCCTTGTGTTTAATCCTCTGTAAACAACATTGCTGGAGAGATTGACAACCTCTTTGTACTCGTTGGGAGCTAAGTTACTTATTGTGTGTGCAGGTCTAGGTCAAGTGAGTAATTATCTTCAAACGGGGCCTTGCTCGTTTGACCACCTACTTGTCGACCTTGGAGTCCTAGTGGAGACATAAACCATGTCTTTACCTACTTGTCGTTTAGTCTTGTTAGTTTACCTTTTAGTTTTTATCTTAGTGTCTTTTATCAAAAACCACAAAAAATTGTTTGCTTTGTTCTTTCTTGCTGCTGTTACTATGGGTTCCACTGAAAACACTAAGTTGTGTGACTTCACTAGTCACAACAACAATGAACTTATTAGCACTCCTATTGCTCCACCTGCCACTTCAGCACCTTCTTATGAAATTAAACCTGCTTTGCTGAATCTTGTTATGAAAGATCAATTCTCCGGTGCCGGAGATGCTGCTGCTTTGCACTTGAATAATTTTGTTGAGCTTTGCGATATGCAAAAGTACAAAGAAGTAGATGTTGATATTGTTAAACTTAATCTTTTTTCCTTTCTCCTTGAGAGGAGGAGCTAAAGTGTGGCTTCAATCCTTGCCTAGGAATAGCATAGATTCTTGGGATAAGTGCAAAGATGCTTTTATTGGGAAGTACTACCCACTTGTTAAGTTTATCCAGTTGAGGAGTAACATTATGAATTTTAAGAAATTGGATAATGAACACTTTGCCCAAGCTTGGGAAAGAGTGAAATCTCTTGTTGAGAGTTTCCCTACACATGTTTTTGACTACTTGGATGGTTATCCAAACTTTCTATGCAGGTTTGAACTTTACCTCGCGGAATCTGTTAGACTCCACCGCGGGAGGAACCTTTATGTCAACTACACTTGGTGCTGCCACCAAGCTATTGGACGAGATGATGACAAACTACTCTCAATGGCACACCGAAAGAGATCCAACAGGTATGAAGGTAAACTCTGTTGAGGAGATCTCCTCTTTAAATGAAAAAGTTGACATGATCATGTCTTTACTTACTAAGCAAGCTCATATTGATCCTCATGATGTTCCTTTGAATTCTTTGGTTGCTCAAGAGAAATTTGATGTTAATTTTATCTCTAGTAAGAACTTTAATAATAATGCTTATAGGAGTAATTTTGGTAGCAACAATCCTAGACCGTTCCCATCCAACAACTATGGGAACAACAACATTTATCCTAGCACCAGAAACTCCACTTATGAAATAGAGAGCATGCTTAAGGACTTTATCACTTCTCAAAAAGCCTTGAACAAGAGTGTAGAAGAGAAATTAGAAAAACTAGATAGTCTCTCTTTGAAGGTAGACAATATAGCTCATGATGTAGAGATGCTCAAAATTAGAACTTCTCCCCTAGAGGAAAGAAAAACTACACTCATGAATGCTATCCAAGTCCAAATTAATGAGAACATTAGAATGCTAGCCAAGCTTAAGGATATATGGGCTAGAGAAAAGGAAGAGGAAAATAGGATTAAAAGCCTTCCTATACACACTACTATCTCCACTATACAAGTTGTTGAGGATCCCAAAACTTTTAGCACCCAACACACCCCTAGTCCCATTGGACCTATTAATGGTGATGCTAATACCTCAACTTTAGGACAAGAAGGTCCCATTAATTTAGAGACTACCAATAGAATGAGATTAGATGACATAACCACCACTTTAATTAATGGTAGTGATCTTTATTTTGATAATTGTAGTCTTTCTGAAGTTATCACCTTTTTGCAAATAATGGATAAAGACCCCCACACTAGCACACTCAACATTGCCTTCACCGAGCATATTACCAATGCTCTTATCAAATCTAGGGAGGAGAAGCTCAAGCTAGAGACTTCTATTCCTAGGAAGCTAGAATATGTTTGGGATCCCATAGTCAAAATTAAATTTAATAATTTCTCTTACTTTGCTTTATGTGATGTCGGAGCTAGTGCCTCCGTTATGCCCAAAAGAATGTATGATATGCTCAATTTGAAACCTTTTAATACATGTTCTTTTGGTGTTCGTCTTGTTAATTCTTCCGTAAATAAACCTTTAGGGAGGATTGATGGTGTTCTTATTGTTGTCAACGATAATTATGTTCGCATTGATTTTCTTGTCATGGACATTGAATGTGATCCCTCATGTCCAATTATTTTGGGACGTCCCTTTGTCCGCACCGTTGGTGCTATCATTGACATGAAAGAAGGGACCATTAGATTACAATTCCCCCTCAAAAAGGGAATGGAACACTTCCCCCGAAAGAAGATTAAGTTACCTTATGAGTCCGTTACACGGGCAAGCTATTCTTTTGATATTGACAAAACTTGTTATTTTGCATCATGCCTAGATAAAGGTATAAAAGAAAGGGCTTGTTGGGAGGAAACCCAAGATGTTTTAATTTCAGTTTTAGTGGTCTTGATGCTTGTTACTACTGTAGCAACATCATTGTATCATTATTTTCAAGCTTTTTGCCAAGTTTTAGCCTCCGATTGCAAGAAAGTTCAAAAGTTGTGACATGCTGTCCAGAAAACAGATTATGTCCCCTCGATGGAAAAATTAGCCAAAAATCACCAGATCATCTTTTTGATCTGAATGTTTTTGACAGTATGCTCTATACAATTAGCTTTCATGATTCTATTCTGAGTTTTTTAATTTGAGCTGCAGAAGTACCCCAAAAAAATTATTTACTACCTACTGGTTTGTTTTTCACAGATTCTTCCATGTTTTGCGTTTTCACCGTTTTGCAAATCTTAAGCTTGCTTTTTCTTTGCAAAAACTTTTTGGAAAGATTGAGAAATAGTAGATCTTCATGAAAATCTTTTTTCCAGTGGAGAAAAAATATTTTATTATGGGTACTAACAACTCTGATCAGCTTATGATGAGTTTCGTATGGAGGGAGTTTTTAAGTATGCGAAGGAAGATGATGAAGGAAGATTCGGGAGTGTCAAGCGCTCAAGCTTGGGGATGCCCCCATGCACTCCCAAGAAATATCCAATGATACTCGAGCGTCTAAGCTTGGGGATGCCCCCGTGCATCCCCTTCTTCATCAACAATCATCAATTCGTCCTTCTCCATGCTATATTTTTATCACTTCATATGTTATGTGCTAAACTTGGAGCATCCCGCTCTTAAATTTTTAGTTATTTAGTTTTTCTTGATGTTCATACCAAGTTGGATCCTAGCTTCATTGTTTGGGAGAGAAACACGCTCCACTCCACCTTAGAACAGAACATAGGCGTGCATGCTTATGTTTTTTTGTGTGTGTGTTCTTTGTCTTTTCATAGCTGTTGTCATGCTTAGCTCTTAGTTTTCATGCTTATTTTCTTTTAGAGATTTTATTTAGGTTAACTTAGGAACTCTCTTGAGTTTTCATGCTTATCTTGTTTAGAGAGTGGCCTTGTTGCATTGAGTTGTGTGTCTTGCATGAGTAGGTAATTAAGGTTAGTATTACAGGTGTAGTGGTAACTTGCAATAGTTTTGAGGTATTGATTTGAGTAATGTTTGGACTTTTGGTGCCAAGAACTTGAGACTATTAGTGATAGGTGTCGTATTTTAGGAAATCCTTCATTATTTTCGAAAACTACAAAAAAATAGTTGCGAACTATAGCTACTAGATAGATCGCTAACCTCTATAGGGGTTGGAATATATAGAGTACCCTCACGTACCATGGGTCGAGAATGCACAAGTATAACAAAACCCCCATACACTCCTTCTCGGGGTACTTGTCTCTTTGTGGACCTCCTGATTAGATAGAGAGTTACCGATAATAAGTGCATGAGTTCTTCGGACTAAAGCGAGTATTCGATTGTTGGCACTTCCACCTTCCAATAATTTTCTAGCCTTTTCAGTACCGTGCATTGCCCTTTTCTCATTTTGAGAGTTGGCGCATACTTCACCGGTGCATCCAAACCCTTCGCATGATACGTTTTGGCATCATAAACCTCCTTATATCTTCCTCAAAACAACCACCATACCTACCTATCAAGTCATTTCCATAGCCTTTCTGAGATACATTGCCATGCAACATCCACCATCTCATGACTTGATCTTCATGTCATACATGCTTTTCCTTGATCGAGGTGCCGCATGCTAGTTGGGCTTTGCCCTTATAAATGCTACATGGCGCATTAGTATCATTGCATATCCTGCTACACTGGCAGAGTCATACATTTGCATACATGATGATAGTTTTCATCTTTCTTTATGTTGAGTACTTCTTGTAAAGTGTGAAGATCCTCTATATTCTTGTAAAATATAGAGTGTTGCCCTTAAGTGAGGAAAAGATCCCAAAGAGGACAATTAAAAGACCCCAAAGAGGAAAAATGAGAGATAAATAGAAAGAGCCAAAGAGGCCAAAAAAATAGAAAAATAGAAAAAAGAGAAAAAAGAAATAAAAAGAGAGAAGGGGGCAACACTACTATCCTTTTGAAAGATCCACACTTGTACTCCATTGTCATATTTATACTCCATAGAGATTATCATTCATGCATAACTATGTGGGGACCCTTACACTATAGAACTTGTCTTACATATTCCAAGGATGAGTCTCCTCAAAAGAGCTCTAGGTATTCATGAGCAAGAAGGTTGGATGCACCCCCACTAGTTCCATTGGAGAGCTTACCTTAGCTCATATGTGCATCCGTTGCATGGCAATCCCTACTCCTCACATCATATCTATCATTTGGCTTTGTCTCGCCTATGATTGTCCTCATTGATGTGAGCCTTTCACACCCTTTTTGTCTTCCTTCCCCATCATTTCTCTCTTTGCGATCCTAAGTGTCAATGTATCTTGCTCGCGCTCATCCATTGAATGAGTGCTCAAACTCGAAAGGGAGAGGACCAGTTTGACTTGTACCTGACTAGTGGTCTGGGATGAGTCAAAATAAAATCTGTAAGGATACCAAGTGTGAAGTTTTAGTAGATTGAGTTCTCAATTAAACTATATAGTATTTTTATGATCTAAACCCATATCCCACCTTTTGCACGCAAATACCATTTAGAGACATTCAAGTCACAGACAACGAGAACTCTTGCACCTTTATGTTCATACTTTGCTAGTTTCAATACTAGATATAGACTCTTGCTTGTTATTGTCTTGACTTGAATTTCACATCTTACTTGCTTTAGTTTGAAGTTCTTATATGTGTGTTATCATGTCACCACAGAAATTATTTGTGTTATCATTTCCTGCTCGAGGACGAGCAGGAATTAAGCTTGGGGATGTTGATACGTCCCAAACGTATCTATAATTTCTGCTTGTTCCATGCTCTTTTAGGTGACACTGCTATGTGTTTTGCTACACTTTTATATATTTCTACACATATTTGTACTAACCTACTAACTCAGTGCACCCAGTGCCAGTTTCTGTTTGCTGATGTATGTAAGTTGCAGGTTTTTACCCATATTTACAGAGCCCCAAAATTCCAAGAAAATCAGATAAAAAATCAGCGTGACGGATCCTTCCAGAGTATCGAAGGAGAGACGGGGGAGAGCCAGGCCCTACCCAGGCGACCAGGTGGCATGGCCCCCCTCCTGGCCGCGCCACCAGGACACCTGGGAGGTGGGGCCACCCCCTAGTGCCCCCCTTCGGCCTATTTTTACCCCTCTTTCCGAAAACCCTCGGGGAGACCCCCGCATCGCGACTTGCCTCTCTGTTCCACCGCCGCCGCGCTTCTAAGATCGGAAGCACCAGAAGAGCTCAACCCGGCACCCTGCCGGAGGGAGGATTGACTTCTGGGAGCTTCTCCACCACCATGGACGCTTCCCGGATGTGCCGTGAGTAGTCCTCCTTAGACCATGGGTCCATGACCAGTAGCTATATGATGTCTTCTCTCCAATCTTGTGCTTCAATTCTTAGCCCTTGTGAGCTTCCCTACATGATCAAGGCATCTATGTAATTTTCCTCTTGTTGCTATGTTGTGTTTGCTGGGATCCGATGGATTATGAGATTATGTTCATATTGTGATGAGTTATATATTTGGTTTACATTCTTATATTTTGTTCTTGAGTAATTATTGCATTTTCTCCGTTACTTTTTATTGCTTTGGCAAAGTAGTAGATAGTACCTCCAACAGGGAGCTTTTATGCATGATTGTGGGTTCATGCCCCCCGATGTCTAGCTTGAGTGACAGAAACATGAGACTTGGGTATGTGCTGTTGCCACCAGGGAGAAAACAATGGTGCCTGTAACTGCGGTTGCAAGGATTGTTTACCTTACGCAAAGTTTGTTAATGCAGTTGTCTGTTGCTTTGAGTTTAAACTTTGGGTGGGGCTGGCAACTTAATACCAGCGAGATGTTCTGGATAGATATCTTAAGGTGGATGATTAGTGAGTAGATGCAGATGGATTTCGGTCTACTTGTCTTGGCGTACTGCCCATACTTTTGAGCGTCTAGCTTTCCAGTAGCATAATCAGCATTGCGGTGCAGTTATAATTCTGTCAATTACCGAGTTGTAATTTTTTTACCCAACTTAGCTATTTTATCATCTGTTGGGAGAGAGACATCACTAGTGAACATCATGGGACCCCAGTCCATATTTCCACCATTGTTTACACCTCCAGTTTATTTTCTGCTTTCACTTTCAGTTGCAATTATCACCATTACCACTACTATCCCCTTTGCGTTTAATCCCATGTAAACAACAATGCCGGAGAGATTGACAACCTCTCCATACTTGTTGGGAGCAAAGTTACTTGTTGTGTGTGCATGCCCAGTTCTAGTGAGTAATTATCTTCAAAGGACGCCTTGCTCGTTTGACCACCTACTTGTCGACCTTGGAGTTCTACTGGAGACATAAACCTTGGTATCTTCACCGAGGGAAATTTGCTGCTAGGATACATCCAACCTTCCACTTGGGGTAACCAACGAGGAGCGCTATCCTGCGCCAGCACGCCTTGTCATGAAAGGTTGTTTCGCTTGGGTGACCCTACCCGGGGGTCATTCCCCCGACAGTAGCCCCTAAAGCTGTGGAGGTCCCACGATCGTCCGATTGTGGGGCCTTTGCAGGATCCTTCATCAGAGATCTTAACTTGTGGAATTTTCACTTGCTCATTTGCCCCTGAGTTCAAGCCTCATCGAATGCCTCGTCCCGAGCTGCCCAAAGGCACTGCCGACTGCATCCGCCCGACCTGAATTTGGGATTCATCGAATTCCTCGTGCCGAACTTCCTAGAGGCTCTCTCGAGTGCGTCCCAACGGTTATCTTTGACCAGAACCTTGACCGTCATGTGTCTCTCCGACTTAGTTGCGAGCATTTAATGTGCCATGGCTCACTTCCCATGCATGACAGCACGTTACCGCAGTCCTCGGGCCACGCACACATACCTCGGGATCTTCTGCGCCCTGCGCCGCTACAGCTGCTCCAGGTACATGCCGCAATCGGCGGCCACACGAGGCTACAGAGTGCGCATCCTGATCCACCCATGCCCTTCTACCCATAAATAGGAGAGGGGAGGGGATCGGGCTGGCCTCCGCGCACCCCTTTTCTCTCTTCCTCCTCTTGCTTCTCCCTGTTCTTGCCTCCGCCGCCATCTCCTATGATGCTTCACTTTATTCTTCCGCTCCGGTCATCACCGCCTACGCACTACATCCACTCTAGCCTAGCTTCTCCCCCACCGCTGCAGTGGAGTCTGAGATGGCTGTTTCCCACGGCTGCTGGGAGGGCTTTGAGGTGACGGAGTACGACATTCCGGCGAACATCGAGTGCCGCGTTCCCAAGGATGAGATCACTCCAGCGCCGCATCCCAGTGAGCGCGTGGTTTTTGCTGCTCACTTTGAGGGCGGGTTTGGGCTCCCCGTGAGCACCTTCTTCCGCGAGTTCCTAGATTTCTTCCGGATGCACCCACACCATCTTGGCGAAAACGCCATCATGTTGCTCTCGGCCTTCCTGACGTTATGTGAGGGCTACCTCGCAGTGAGACCGAGCTTAGGGCTGTGGAGTCGGATCTTCTACTTCAAGTCCCAGATGGTAGCAACCGGCGTCAAGCTACCGAACCCGAAGAGCCCCGACCATCCGGACGTCTCCGAGAGGGTTATGGTCGAGTGCGACAGAGCCACCATCTACACCAATAGCAAGACCATCTATCCGAATCCTAAGCCGCTGCAATCGGTGAAGAAGTGCCAGAAAACCTTTTTCTACTTCCGAACTCTAGAGGGTCAGGCCGACTGCCATGATACGTCCCAAACGTATCTATAATTTATGCTTGTTCCATGCTCATTTGGGTGAAATTACTATGTGTTTTGCTACACATTCAAACCTTTTTACACATATTTGTACTAACCTACTAACTCAGTGCACCTTGTACCGGTTTCTGTCTGCTGGTGTTTGTAAATTGCAGGTTTTTACCCATATTTACAGTGTCCAAAAAATTCCAAGAAAAATATATAAAAAAGCAGCCTTACGGAAGCCTCCAGAAGCCCAAAGGAGAGCTAGAGCGTGGTCACCCCCTTCCCAGACGGCCACCTAGCGTGGCCAGAGGTGGGGACGCACCCATAGGACTCCTAGGAGGAGGACACCTCGCCCGGTGCCCCCCTTCGGCCTATATTTACTTCCCGACTCAGAAACCCGGAAAAGAGACCCCGCATCACGATTTTCACCTCTGTTCTGCCGCCGCAGCGATCCCGAGATCGAGACAGCCAGAAGACCTCGTCCCGGCACTCCGCCGGAGGGAAGATTGATCTCCGGGAACTTCTCCACCACCATGAGCGCTTCCCGGATGTGTTGTGAGTAGTCCCCCTTGGACCATGGGTCCATGACCAGTAGCTATGTGATGTCTTCTTGTAACCGCGGTTGCAAAAATTCTTTACCTTACGCAAAGTTCGTTAATGTAGTTGTCTATTTCTTTGGGTTTACACTTTGGGTGGGGCTCTCGACTTAATACTAGCGAGATGTTCTGGATAGATATCTGAAGGTGGATGATTAGTAAGTAGATGCTGATGAATAAACGGTGTACTTGTCTTGGCGTACTGCCCATACTTTTGAGCCTCTAACTTTCTTATGGCATAGTTAGCATTGCGGTGCATTTATAATTCTGTCAATTTCCCAGCTGTAATTTTTTTACCCAGCTTAGCTGGTTTATCATCTTTTGGGAGAGAGACATCACTAGTGAAAATCATGGGACCCCCGTCCATATTTCCAGCACTTTTTACACCTCAACTCTTTACTGCTATATTTCTTTTCAGTTGCAATCACCATCACTATTTCCACTGTGCGTTTGATCCTTTGTAAACGACAAGGCCGGAGAGATTGACAACCTCTTTGTACTTGTTGGGAGCAAAGTTACTTGTGTTGTGTGCAAGTCCAGGTTAAGGGAGCAATATCATTCAGACGGCGTGTTTCTCGCTTCACCACCATCTTGTTGATCTCCGGAGTCCTCCTGGTTCGATAAACCTTACAGTCCTCGTGTAGGGGAAATTTTCTACTAGCTACATATCAACCTTCCACTTGGGGTAACCAACGAGGGGCGACAATTCATCAATACAACTCTCGAGCTATCAAGAATTTTTTTGGCGCCGTTGCCAGGGACTCCAGTATTCAAGATAGGGGAGTTGCACACTATCTTTTACCTTTGCTTTTTAGTCTTTTTTAGTTTACTTTCTAGTTTTTGATTTAGAGTCTTATACCAAAAACCATAAAAATATTAGTTACCTTGCTCTTGCTTGTTGCTGTTATTGTGGGTTCCACTGAAGACACCAAGTTGTGTGACTTCACTAGTCACAACAACAATGACTTTATTAGCACTACTATTGCTACAATACAAGTTGTTGAGGAATTAAAAACTTTTAGCACCCATCACAGCCCTAGTCCACCCAATGGACCTATCATTGGTGATGCTAATACCTCAGCTCTAGGACAAGAAGGTCCCATGAATTTAGAGACTACCAAGAGAATGAGCTTAGATGACATCACCATCAGTTTAATTCATGTTAGTGATCTTGATTTTGATAATTGTAGTCTTTCTGAAGTTATCACTTTTTGCAAAGAATGGCTAAAGACCCCAACACTAGTTCACTCAATATTGCCTTCACCGAGCATATTACCAATACTCTTATAAAATCTAGGGAGGAGAAACTTAAGTTAGAGGTTTCTATTCCTAGAAAACTAGAAGATGGTTGGGATCCTATGGTTAAAATCAAATTGAATAATTTATCTTGCTTTGTTTTATGTGATGTTGGAGCTAGCGCCTCCATTTTACCCAAAAGAATGTATGATATGGTTGAATTGAAAACTTTTGATCCTTGTTATTTTGGTGTTCGTCTTGTTGATTCTTCCGTAAAGAAACCTTTAGGAAGGATTGATGATGTTCTTATTGTTGTCAATGATAATTATATTCCCGTTGATTTTCTTGTCATGGAAATTGAGTGTGATCCCTCATGTCCAATTATTTTGGGACATCCTTTTCTCCGCACTTTTGGTGCTATCATTGGCATGAAAGAAGGGAACACTTCTGCGGCGACCCTGCATACCACTGCATGGTGTAGTATGTCAGTCTTTGTTATAACGCCCATGAGACAACGTCTCATGAACCTTATAACCCTGATAGTTGCATAGTAGAGCATATCAGGTCCAATCCATTAGATACATAACTAACACTTATATTACAACTTTATTTCAAACCAAGATTTAGAAGATTCAAATGTTCAAATTACTGGCATCTAAATATATGGTGCCACTATCCTGCTACGACCGTTTATTTAGTTCGTCACAACTTCCGTGACTGGTCGTGTTGACACTACTAACTACTCTAGTTTTCTTGTTCAGGATCCTCCGCTCCAGTGTCCTCACCGTAGGCGATGTAGTAGTCGACTCCTCCAGACATGTCTGGCTATTCATAGTAGTATTCACTGGCTGTGTTGGGGTCTTTTGGCATCTCCTCCACTAACTCAGTCTCCAAGGAAACAATACAAGGGGATGAGTACAGGAGGTACTCAACAAGTTTATATTTATTGTGAGGTGGATATGCACTATACTACCACTGGGATCAGGTAGACCGCAGTAATGCATTTTGAAAATATCTTGTATAAGTCAAGTTTTACTTAAAACATGTGATCATCAGACTTCAGATGTTGTTAGAATCTCCGATAGACTCCTTTCCCGCCGCGTTCGCAGATCTTACCCAGATCAGGGAGTGAAAAGCCACAATTCAATACACTCTGTAGAGGTGCGTTACTTTACCCATGGGCGATTAACTTAGCCCTTTTGGCCGGGTCATAAATTCCTTTGACGGTCTCTATGTCGGGTCAGAAACTCATCACATCCATGATGTGCGTCCAGGGTCTAAGGTCCGAGGCTTTACCCTTACGCGTCTGTCGGTGCCTCTACCCATTGGCTCAGGAGGTATTCCCTCCGTTGCCCATCTCAGCTGCAGGTAGGGATTTACGACCCCATGACCGATGAGCTAAATCCTGCTCTGGGATCAGGATTGACGGCCCTGTGCTGAAAGGATATTAACGGAACCCATAGCCGATATGCTATACAGCTCCCTGGGCTGGCTAGCGGATTATGTTGGGAATGTGCCCTAGAGGCAAATAAAATATGTTTTATCTAGCATATTCCATTAGTTCATAATACGTTTGATACTATGCTATAACTGTATTAAGCGGAAACATTAATACAGGTGTGGTATACAAACAACCAGGTCCCTAGTCAACCCTAGTATACTAGTCCATTGGGTGATTGATGATCAAGGTTTCCTGATCATGAGACAATGGCGTCTGTTGACAATGGAGTCGTATCATTGGATAATGATATGATGGACATACACCCACCAGAAGTGTTGCGATGTGATCAAGTCACATAGTTCGACATTGCGATAACTATAACGTAGTGACCAGATCCTTAGACCGTAATGATCATACGTAATTACTGTCTATTAGGATGCCTTGATTTGCTACCCACCGCCTGACTGAAATATGCTGGCCATAAAGGAGTACTTCAGGTATTCCGAATAGATATGTTAATGAGTATGCAAATAGATCAAAGCGGGATTTGTCCATCCGTGTGACGGATAGGTACTCTGGGCCCACTCGATGATGTTACATCATAAAGTTTGCAAACGTGTGACTAGGTCACGGAGTTGTAATATCACGGGAACGAGTAAACTTGTTTGTTGAGAACGAGGACGAACTAGGTATATTGGATACCGATGATCAAACCTCGGACAAGCAAAGTACCATAGGACAAAGGGAACAGGCACACGGTTAACGGATCCAACAGCGATTGAAGTTCATTCGATGGAAGCGCAGGGACTATCAAGGATTGTAACCAGGTCCAATTGATTAGTCATTGATCAATGAGAATTGTCTCGATCATGTCTGCTGTTTCCCGGACCGTAGGGTGTTACACTTAAGGGTACTCGACGCAGTAAGGATTGATTCGGGATCACCGGAGAAATTGGAGAGAACACCGAAATTGTTCCGGTGATGGCCGGAATTGTTCCGATGAAGGCCGGAAGTTGTTCCGGGTATTTTGAAAGGTTCAAAATATAATTAATAATTTTTACTATATGTTTTATTATTTAATTATCTGAATTAAATATTAAAATGTATTTAAATATAATTAAAAATGGAAGAAAAGGCATATGGGCCTCATAGGGCCCATTAGGGGGAGAGGGAGTCCTCCCCCATGGGCCATGGCGCCATGAGGGGGCCCACCCCACTAGGGCTGCGCCAAAACCCCACTCCCTTGGGATTAGTCCCACCCCGGAAGTGCAGGGGGGGGGTGGCACCCCTCCTTGGCCTATATAAGGAGGGGTAGGGTGCCATTTTTTCTTCATACAAATTGATTTGAGACAAGTTTCTCTCATCTCTCTCTCCCTCCTTTCTCCTTCCTCGAGTGGACTCCCCTTGTTTGGAGTCTACACTTGGTTGGGGATTTCTCCACTATACGCACGCCGTCGTGCTGCTGGAATCGGGATCTGAATCCATCTTCTTTCCACTGCTCTACTGGTTCGAAGCCCGGAGGGACGTCGGGTATACTGTATGTGTATAATCCCGCGAGGCACTACACTTGTGGTGCTACTTCATCGTCGTAGTCGTATCGCGAGGTCTCCATCAGCAACGTTCCGACGGGGACGTAATCCCGTCATCGGTCTACAAGGATCGGGTGGCTACAGGAGTCATCGTGGATCTGTGCGGCATCGGGGATTGCCGGTACGACTACACCAACCACGTTCATGCGGGAACGTTTCCCTCTTAACGGACTACATACTAGTATGTGATCTATTTCTGTCCGTTACTTGCATCGCCATAGCATAGGTCTTGGGTATGGGTCTCGTAGGTTATGAAAATTTTGTGTTTTCTGCCCCAAACCCCAACAGATTACTCCCCGCAGCGATAACCTGTGCGAAAGCACACCGACATTGAGAAGGAGTTATTTACTCGCTTGTCCCATTCCAGGTTCCGTGGTCAACGCTATCGCTACGATGCTGGAATGTCTGCTAATTTTGGTTATTAAGCCAAGTGTATTGGAACTCTCCTCTGTGTAGCCAACCTGAGTTCCATCACCCACCACAGTTGATAATACTGAAAGTACTTTATTTAATGAAATGAGTAGATACGATATGTAAAAGAACTTTTGAAAAAATGCTTTTACGAAACCATAAACAATGGACATGCGCAAGGTTTGAACTTGCCTGGTAACTGAAAGGTATTGCAACTCGAGGCTTCTGGAGACGTTGGTGCCTCGGGTTCTTTAAGAAGATATAGTCCGATAAGGGCTAACATCCAAATGGAAAGAATGGCAAATATGCCTGTAATGCATAGGATGCTTATGGTTCTCTCTCCCCCTTGATTATTTATGTTTTGCTTCCCAAATTTTTTTTTTGCACTTAACACTACTTTGTTATAGGTTTTAGATCAACAAACCTTACTTCATTGTTTTAAGGGTAAATACTCGGACCTTAGAAAAGATTGATAGTTTTGCACTGGCTACTACATCTGCTCACATATTTGTTCATAAGAGTGCTCAATGTATGCCTTGGGAATTTTATTATGCTAGTCAGTGGTCTTGGTGGTTTGTGTGCTGTGGTTTAATTACCATGGCCAATTCTACCGAGGTTTCTCTGGTTTCTCTAATCTGATAAGAACAGATGCTATGTTGCTGTCCCTGATAACTATATAAGAACAATTGCTACACTAGGTTATAGCTGGGCCCACTAATATTGGTATGAACATATACTACTTCTTGATCTTAGCTAAGACAACGATGCTGGTCTGAGGCACTCTTTTTTTGGGGGGAATAATTGAACTAGAATGTGGCTTATAGGTTGATCTTGTGATGCAATGCAACCTAGCATTTCAAGGTCCTGGCTGATGCAAAATTTTATTCTTTATATCATAAGTTTCATCACAATAATCATCATAGATGGGAGGCAAAGTATCATCAAAATAAATTTGCTCATCAAAACTTGGGGCGCTAAAAAGATCATCTTCATCAAACGTAACATCCCCAAGCTTATAATTTTGCATATCATTAGCATCAAAGGTATTCAAAGAAGACATACTAATAACATTGCAATCACGAAGAGTATGCAAACAAAGTTCCATAATTTTTTTTTGATTTTCTCTTCAAACAATTCATGTAACAACTCAACGTTGAGCTCATAAATCTCTCTCATTTTTTTGTTGTTTTCCATAAGCCTAACTAGTGAAAAAAACAATAAACGAAAAGATTTAATTGCAAGATCTAAAGATATACCTTCAAGCACTCACTCCCCACAAGAAATAGCTTCCTTGCGGGTGTGTGTGTACCATTACCTTACTTCCCCGGCAACGGCGCCAGAAATAGCTTGATGTCTACAAATGCTTCTATTCTCGTAGACTATGTTGGGCCTCCAAGCGCGGAGGTTTGTAGGACAACAACAATTTCCCTCAAGTGGATGAACTAAGGTTTATCGAACTCAGGGAATTAGAGGTTGATAATGGTCTCTCTCAAGCAACCCTGCAATTAAGAAAAAATAAATCTCTTGTGTCCCCAACACACCTAATACAATGGAAAATTGTATAGGTGCACTAGTTTGGCGAAGAGATGGTAAAATATGGATGATATGGGTGGCAAAGCAAAGTAATAAAAATCAACGGCTTCATACTTTCACTAGTGGCAACTCCCAACAACATTAACATAGTCTAATCACATGATATTTCCACTAAAACATGCAATGGAGACGTACTCGGAGGTCATTCCTTTGTGATCAAGAGAGGATGAGAATTATGTAGGGCTACAAAATCAGACCTCAGAGTTCGTAGTTCTCACCTATGGATTTCCCAATGTCACCGCAGCCATCCAAAGATTTTACCACAATCACCACAATATATCTAAAGGATAGTCAATGACAAGCACCGGCCAAAAGACTCTCAATCTTCAATCAATTCACAAAAGAGGAAATAACTCATGAAAATATTCTTCTAATCTATGTCCAATAGACCGTTGTCACCATGGTCTCGGAGATTATACTAGATAAAATCAAGTGAGTACATCAATCCAATACATAGAAGAAGGGAAAACATCATGGGACCACCCTCGATTAACATAGCCTATGATCACAATCAAGATGATATCATGGGAGAGAGAATTAACCACATAGATCAAGGTACAAGCCTCAGCCCGAGGATGAACTACTCACACACGGACATGGTGAGAGAGAGAGAGAGAGAGTTGTTGATGGAGAGGTGCACCCCGGAGGAAATGAAGGAGACGGCGGCGGCGGCGGCCCTTGGCCCCTTCTTCCTTCGAGATGGTGCTGGTCTGTAGATGTATCTACCCCTCAAGATGGCTGACAAGGGGGAGGAAATTTCGTGTTACCCTTTGATCTAGGTTTCCTCTCTTTATAAAGACTCTCGGATTCTCGTCATCCAGATTACGTCTTCAGTATTTCGGGGCTCGAGGGAGCATCTGATCTCCGATTGAGTCGAATTTTATGTCTAGATCCACCGTAAAAAAATTCTATACAACTTTTTAGTTTTAAGGTTTTCCGTTTGAGGCTTTGTTCTTGCGTTTCCGAGGAAATATTGAAAACCTATCTGGTGGGGACAAATTTCAGGAGAGTTGGAGTCCAACTCCAATAAGGCTTGTTTTTGGGAACTCTCCTTTATCCAAATAATTCCTACACATAAAGTAAAAAATAAGAACTTGTGCACTCTTGCAACCATTAATAGGTTACTCCCTGCGTTCCAAAATAACTGTCTTAACTTTATACTAGCTCTAGTACAAATTTGTATTAAGATTGCGACAGTTATTTTGGAACGGAGGGAGTAGTTCTCAAATATGTTATAAAAAGATATAAAAATGCATCAGAACATATAGCAAAGTCACCGATATAAGCATGGAACAAGCAGAAATTATAGATATGTTTGGGACGTATCAGTTGCTCGCTTCACCACCTTCTTGTCGCTCTTCGGAGTCCTCCTGGTTCGATAAACCTTAATGTCATCGTGTAAGGGAAATTTGCTACTAGCTACATCTCAAACTTCCACTTGGGGTAATGTGACACCCTGGATTTTGGTACTTTCTTTTTCCAAAAACTTAGCTGATTTATTTCTGGATTTGCGATTGGATTTGATTTTGATCACCTCGCCGGACTTGAAACTTGGGCATATTTTATTTCCATGCTCAAGTGATCCTTGAATCCAAGCCTTTCCATTGCCATTTCAGTGATCCACCTCATCCAAGCCACCATTTTATTCAAACCATATATTCCTTTTTCCATTAAAAGGGATATTCCTATTATTTGAGGTTTGTGAAGCAACCCCTATTTATGTTGCTCCATAAATCCCCAAATAATTCCCACATTTCATTGAAATCAGATCTTGCCAAATTCTCCAAAAACATTTCATAGCCCAGGTGGATTTTTCCTCTAGAAAAATTCATCTGTCTGTGGGGGCAGAATGGAGCTTTGTGAAGGGAGTGCCATTTATATTGATCCATTGCTGGTGAAACTTTTTGTGCAATCTCATATGATCATATCATTGATCTCCACCAAATTCCACCACCATTTGATTAGCCAAACTCCCACAATAAATTCCAAAAGTTTGGATGCAGCAAGGGGGCATTGTGAAGCAAGTGCATGATAGGGGATACTATTTGCTTTGAAACTTTTTGAGCATGATCCTACCACCAAATAACTTCACCAAACCAGATTTGAGCGAAATCCCATCACCCATGTGTGTGCACCGTCATGTTTAAGTTTCTGGTCAGTGGGCCACATTGTGAAGAAAGTGCTAGCTATGTGTGTCCAATGGCTATGAAATTTGATACACATGTGCACCATGAAAAATGACCAAGATAAACCAACTTTCAGCCAAATAAAACAATCTAGTGAGATGCTAGCCTCACCAATGCATTCTGACCCATTTGGTGCTTTACAAAGGAAGTACCAAAAATATTGATCCAAATGATGTGAAACTTGGCATACATACTCAACCTACTGTATGATTGAGCTCTGCAAAATATCATGCTTAGGGGAGCTATGTACAAGCCATTCCACATTACAAACACCTTTTGCCTCATGATGCCACTTACAAAGCAAGTACCATTTACATTGCTTTGTTTGAGCCCAAAATCCACAGAATCCTAGTGCCATGTACCCCTAGACCAGAAGACAACTTGACCCTATCCAAACCCCCACCATGTGAGAACCACTTAAGCTCCAAGTTTGCTGCATCCAACTGTTGATTGAGATAGAGATCACCATACTGCATCTATAGACCATCCAGCTGTACCCATGTGTTTAGCACTCGAAGGACTAGCTAATGGACATCCTTGGACACAAAGGAATTCACTGTGTGCACCAGTGCATTTTGTGGCCATGCCCTTGGCAGCCTCTGGCGTGCTCTGGACACGCCCCGAGCGTGCTTGACCTGTCCACCTCGTGCTACAGAGCGTCCCGTCGTCTTGTACCTTGTCCTCCCGCGCCGCAAGGCTTTTCCACCACCCCATGCGCCACGCCACCCCCTCACAAGCTCTCTCGAATGCCCTCGGTGGTCGCTAGCTCACGCACGCCATGGACGCACCTCGCCGTCGTGGCCCGGAGCTTGATTCCTTCCTCCCCCTATAAAAGGGGCTTGCCCCGAGCCTTTGGAGAGCACCACCAGCCTCCCCCCACCTCCCCTCGTCGGAGCCGCCCCCTCCCTTGCTCCCATGCAGCCGCCCACGGCCGCCGCGCCCGGCCACGACGAGCAGCCCGACCGTCCTTGTGACGCCCCCAAAATCAGATCGTGTACAGTAATCATACACGCATGGTACACGATCGAGATTAGGGACTCACGGTGAGATATCACAACACAACTCCACAAATAAAATAATACAAGCTGTTTAATACAAGCCAGGGGCCACGAGGGCTCGAATACAACAACTCGAGAGCACAAAGTCAGCGGAAGCAAAAGTATCTGAGTACAGACACAAGGATACAAGGTTGCCTTAAGAAGGCTAGCACAAATAACAACAGATCGAAAAGGCGAGGCCTCCTGCCTGGGATCCACCGAACTACTCCTGGTCAACGGGGAACTCGACGTCGTAGTAGGCGCCTCCGGGGTACTCCTGCTCCTGGGCTCCAACGTCGACTGCAGCGGCCGATCAGGCAAAACAGTAAAGGAAATAAAGCAGGTGAGTATCTAGTATACCCGCGAGTCTTACGTCCGCTACTAAGCAATATGCATTGTATCAACGGAAAGAAGAGGCTGTATATAGTGGACTGAAAGATAGAAATCCAGAGCAAGGGTAAGAAGCTAGGCCTAACGAAGACTAGCATCTTCCGACGATGTCTTGCAGCATGAGGTAAGAATCAGCCAACAGTTTATATAAAGCATAAAGTAACAATGCAACAGAAGTTGCTGCAGCATTGTATAATAATAAGTTGTAATAATTAACAATGCCTCCGAGTTCACCTCCTCGACATCCCCGCGAGGAAGAAAACCCGGAACCATATAGTTTAATAATAATAGTTTCTAGTGGTAAGATCCAGCTTCAGCATAAAGCATCCTGTTACCGTGGACACGGCAATTCGAATAGATTAATCTTCCCTGCAGGGGTGCACTTGTGTTACGCTACACGCACGGATCTCCAGGGTGGCGGGAACCTTGTTAGGGAACGCTCCACCGAGGCTATCCGACACTTCATAGCCCATCTTTCAAACTCAACAGAGAGGCCATCCGCCGGTCTAAATCCTAAGTACTCAGGGCCTTGGACCCCAACCCTGACGTACTCCTGCACGGTGCGTGGGTGGCCGGGAAGCCGTAACAAAAACAACACAGCTCGAGCCAAGAAGACAGCGCACTTCCCGGCAATCAGCCCGCGGTACTGCTGACGTCTGAAGAGTCCTCGGACGACACTACGAAGCAGAGGAGCCCATAAACTCGTAATTCCCACGGGTAGGTAGTGCGTACATGGCATATAGCCAACTCAAGACATTCACTGAACCATTTAGCATTTTAATTAACTTGCGTGACAACCGTTATCGTTGCCTCGACTTAACTGACCCGCGGACAACGACAGCAGCCAGGACAACCAGTACATCGGTGCCTGCCCCGTCGTCCCACCAAGTCACTGCGGTTACCAACAAGGTGAACCGTCTCCTTACCTTGTCTCGCGTGTGCTCCTGGAGGAGCTCGACTTTCGTGGTTTGGTAACTCTCGCGGCCAACGACCAGGGGCCAAGCACACCGGTACACTGGTCGTACCCTCCTTGTCGTCCCGTCGCAATACCACTCGCGGGCACCGTTGGGTCGCCCGACTTCTTACCTTTAAGGAAACCAGTTGGTTCGAGTCCATTACCATTAAGTGAAACCAGGAGGAATCACCCTCGATGGTACACTTGAGCTGGCTCGACTGAGACATCAGCGGAATGAACTAAAGAGGTAAACCTCATATCATCCCGGTGATGCTACGCTACTGAGCCGACGAGAGTGAAATACGAGTCCATTCCACTCGTAAGCCAAACTCGAAGCGACTCGGCAGAGTCTCGCCGTTGTAGGTTCCCTAGGGCGTCTGCATTGATCCGTACCTGTTGCAGTTGTAATATAACATTTCCGCGATCACTCCCAGAGTGATCACAGCCCGCTATCTAATCCTAGCTAACAATGCGAAGGGTTTACTGCTGAATAATTTATAAGTAATAATTGGCAGCATAGGATTAAAGGAAGGTACATCAAGGGGCGACAAAAGCAGGCTATGCAATTGAATAGGATTGTATTCGTAGCAGCAGCAGTAACAATGCCTAGTGCAAGAAATGTACGGAAAGATAGGCGATATCTGGGGAAGAGAATGGCTCTGCTTGCCTGCAAGCTCGACAGTAGCGGTACGGTCGTCGACGAAGTAGTCGTACTCAGCATCGGTGTAGTCGACGACAGCAGCGGGGTCTACCGTAGATTAAGGGGGAAGAAACAATAAATACACAACAATAATAGCAATACAAATGCAAGACATAACAGATGAATTGTAAACGGGGTTCTATCGTAGTACGATGCACGTTGCTCGGAGCGGGAATTCATCCGGGGATGAAATACCGGCTCCGGGTGATTACGGACAAGGTGTCCGAAGGGGGGGAGATATCATGCCGGAGGTGTCATGGACATTCGACACGCGTGTGGGTTGTGTATCCGGGTTAGTTGGTCTATTCCGAAAAACTTTCGTGTTCGGAATAAATTCATCCGGCAGGTTTTTTACCGGCACCGGAAATTATCGACAAACAGCCCGGAGGGGGGAATGTCGATGATCGATGTGTTAGGGGGGTGGGGTAGACCTACGGATAGCTTATCTGTATTCGTTATAATTTTCTGATCAATTTTTATGTATAAAGTTTTTGAATATGACTTACGGTTTAAAAGATATTATTTTCTGAAGTTCTAAACATTTTTAAACAATTTCTGGAATTTCCTTTATTAATAAATCCAACCTTATCCAGAACCTTATCCACAACAGTGCTGACAGGGTGGACCCACATGTCATACACAGAGGCATTTAACTCATTTTATTGAAATCAAAATTATCAGAGGGCCCACATGTCATACTCTGGACATCTATAATATTCATTATATTAAAAAAAATAACAGTGGGTCCCATCTGTCATTCACACACATGTGATAATTATCCAGTTTATTTAACTAGGGGGTTATCTAATTACTAGGCCCACATGTAAGTCTCTAGGGTTATCTTAATCTAACATTTTTGATTAGTTGTAACTTAATGGCCTTGGGCCCATCTGACAGACACCCAAGGGGTCAACCCCAACTGGCGTCCAGGCCAACTCCAGCCGGCGACGACCAGCGGAAGCACGGTGAGGTCCTTGCGGTCCACGCCGGCGACCATTTGGCTCGCGGAGGGGCGAAAACGAGCGAGCGTTGTGCCGCGCATCCAATGGTGTACACAGTGGGCGGCGGGGACGAACGGAGCAGCGGTCACGACGGGCTCCCGCGACGGCCGGATCACAGCTATGGCGGAGGTGGTGCCCTAGCGAGCGAAGACGGGCCTTAGAAGATGGGGATCGAAGAGGAGCTCACATGGAACTCGGTGGAGCACTCGAGGAAGACGGAGGGTAGATGGAGACGACGAAATCGTCGCCGGCGGCCGACGACCGTGGCGGAGGGGAACAACTCGATTCGCGCGACGTGGGGGCTCCTGGAAACGATTGACGACATGGGGAGACGAGGGTGAGCGCGACGGAGCTCCCGGACAGCCTCTCGCTCGCCGAGGTGGTCACTGGCCGCGTCGACGGCGTGGGCGTGGCGACGGCGGCCGCGGCTTTGAAGAAACGAGAGGGAGGGAGTTGCGAGGGGGAATGGAGGAGGGGAAGGGGGGCGCGGGGCTTGGGGTGCTCCTTATCCCCTCCACGAGGGAGTAGGTGGAGGAGGGGGGGGGGGGCGGCTTGGCTGTGCGGCCATGGCCGTGACGCCACGAGGGGGGAGCAGGTGAGGGGCAGGTGGGAGGGAGCAGTTGGAACAGGGAAGAAGAAGGGGGAGGTTGGGCCGACTGGGCCTCGCCTGGGGCGAGGTATAGTATTTTTTCTTTGTTTTGTTTTGTTATTTGTTCTTTCCCTTTTGTTTTCTGTTACCATTTTATTTTGATAGCAATTGTTTTTGTTTAAATGTCAAACTAGTTTTTATTAATGGTGATGCTCTTTACAGTAAAGCAAAAAATGTTTGGGCAGAGAAATAAGTTCGTTTGGATTTTATATAAATTTAGAATGAATTAAATTTGGTTGTTTTGCTGTTGTATTTTATTTAGACTAGCAAATGAATTTTAAAAAATGTTCTACTGGTCCTAATATTCATGTTACAATATAAGGTGATGCCACAAAAAGTTTGGGCAAGAAATAAATTTATTTGCATTTTTGTTATATTTAAAATGCATTAAATGCCACAGATTTGACACTGTTTTTATTTGTTTAACATTTTTAAACATGGTAATAAAATCCCATTCCACTATTAATGTAGCCTACTGATATTTAGGCATTTTATAAAATTGGTTCACCAATTTTTAGTACATTTAAATTCCCACATTTTTATTAAAATCATCATGGCAATTTGATAATTTTCAAGCCATTGTTTTTATTTCATATTACTTTCTAAAACATTTTAATGGAATATCCATGGTTATTTCAATCATGGCCTAATGATTGCTAGGCATTCCATAAATAGGTTCCATCATTTTTGGTTGGACTTTTATTCCATTACCATTTGAAATTCCATGATAATTTTGATAACCCCACAACATTGGGTTCATGATCATCATTGGTTTGGGATCATTCAAATGACTAGGGATGATTTGGTTTAACCAAGATCAAGTTGATTGACTTGCATCCACAATTCTTGGAGCAAAACTATAGTCCACTCTAATTTGAAAATTTTATCAGGGTGAGAATCTGACAGAGCTGTGACTAAAGGTGATCATGGCTTGATCATCAACAGTAATGATCACTGACAGTGGAATCACTGTAGTGATTACTGTACTGGATCTGAGGGTGTTACAAATCTCCACCACTACAAAGAATTCTCGTCCCGAGAATTAAAGGTAGTGCAAGGGGTAGAGTTTCGGTTTCGCCTACTAACAAATCTTCTGGTTCTTGTTGTCCTACTCGAAGAAATTAATCCTTCACGTTGAGGCCTTCACGGCACGACATCGGTGCATCTCGATGGGTTTTCATCCTTTCGTCGGGGGCTTCATCGCACTTACGAACCGGTTAAGAGATAAAACTTAAGGGGGTCGGATCGATACAAGATCAATCAAATGGGGTTGCTCGAGGGTATGGGGTACAAAGTCCTTCCGAGTTTAATCTCAGGGAAGTACATCGAGAGAAGTTTTAAGCGGATAGGCACGTATTCTATGCCGATGACGGAAGATGGGAAAGGGGCCCCGATCATCAGGCACAAGCACCGAGTCTGATATCGGACGGAATATCACAAGGTAGAGGACAAGAGTCAGGTTTCAGTCCTGTGGAACTGTGGGTTATGGGCCCACAGAAGGTAAGAAGGGTGGCGACATTCCATGCGAGCACGACGCAAGGTTTGTCAAAGAACAATTTGTCAACTATGTCGGCAACATCACCAGTGCCAAGGGCGAGGGACGAAGAGAACCATTTTCCTGCTCGTTAAGACGAGGCGGACCAATTGGCAAAGTTCTCGTCCATCGGTGGTCACCGAAAGTCATCAACAATTGTAACTGGTTGTACAGACAATGTAGCACACCAAAGTGTTTACATAAGCAGGGAATTCCACTGCTTAGATAAGATACATTACAAGAAAGGTTAAACAGACCAATGGAAAGGAAAATGTGATGATACACAAGTATCACGTGTATAGATTTCCCAAGGAAAAGTAGAGCACGATATACACGACCAAGCTGTATTGGAAGAGAGTAAAGGGGGTTGTCGATGATAACACAAAGCATCGAGGGGAAAGGATGGTATTTCACACAATGAATCCAATCGACACATGGAAGAAGCCACGTAAGCTTAGTCGGATAACAATCCACCAAAGGTCGGGTGGTTCGCAAAGAATCTGATGTGAGTATCGGCACTCAACCAGAAGGGGAAAGGATGCGAAGGCATCGGGTGATCGAGGCATCGGAATAATTTGATGCTTAAGTACAAGGGAATTATGACTTTTAGATAGGGGGGTGGATGTAATTATCCATACGGATATATCGGTGGCACGGGATTGCAAAGGCGATGAACAAGTAGGTTCTCGGGAATTTATCGAAGAGTAATCTTCGAAATCTTCAGGTGAATCAGGCGATCATCGGGAATGCAGAGGTCTCCGGGAGGAAGGAGGTTCGTGAACCTAAGTCAGAGTTATTAAAACTTTACCAGCAAGGATAAGAGAGCAGAGTCCCAGAGCATAGGTACGGAGAAAAAGATCCTAATACCAAAGATATCACAAGTAGTGACATCGATGTGGGCCCGTAAGACAAACATTAAGTTAGCAAGTAGTTTTGCAAATACTAGACTTGACTTCGACCGAGGAGTGGTTAGGGGCTTCCTACAGGCAGTCGGCTTTGATACCAACTTGTGACGCCCCCAAAATCAGACCGTGTACAGTAATCATACACGCATGGTACATGATCGAGATTAGGGACTCACGGTGAGATATCACAACACAACTCCACAAATAAAATAATACAAGCTGTTTAATACAAGCCAGGGGCCACGAGGGCTCGAATACAACAGCTCGAGAGCACAAAGTCAGCGGAAGCAAAAGTATCTGAGTACAGACACAAGGATACAAGGTTGCCTTAAGAAGACTAGCACAAATAACAACAGATCGAAAAGGCGAGGCCTCCTGCCTGGGATCCACCGAACTACTCCTGGTCAACGCGGAACTCAACGTCGTAGTAGGCGCCTCCGGGGTACTCCTGCTCCTGGGCTCCAACGTCGACTGCAGCGGCCGATCAGGAAAAACAGTAAAGGAAATAAAGCAGGTGAGTATGTAGTATACCCGCGAGTCTTACGTCCGCTACTAAGCAATATGCATTGTATCAATGGAAAGAAGAGGCTGTATATAGTGGACTGAAAGACAGAAATCCAGAGCAAGGGTAAGAAGCTAGGCCTAACGAAGATTAGAATCTTCCGACGATGTCTTGCAGCATGAGGTAAGAATCAGCCAACAGTTTATATAAAGCATAAAGTAACAATGCAACAGAAGTTGCTGCAGCATTGTATAATAATAAGTTGTAATAATTAACAATGCCTCCGAGTTCACCTCCTCGACATCCCCGCGAGGAAGAAAACCCGGAACCATACAGTTTAATAATAATAGTTTCTAGTGGTAAGATCCAGCTTCAGCATAAAGCGTCCTGTTACCGTGGACACGGCTATTCGAATAGATTAATCTTCCCTGCAGGGGTGCACTTATGTTACGCTACACGCACGGATCTCCAGGGTGGCGGGAACCTTGTTAGGGAATGCTCCACCGAGGCTATCCGACACTTCATAGCCCATCTTTCAAACTCAACAGAGAGGCCATCCGCCGGTCTAAATCCTAAGTACTCAGGGCCTTGGACCCCAACCCTGACGTACTCCTGCACGGTGCGTGGGGGGCCGGGAAGCCGTAACAAAAACAACACAGCTCGAGCCAAGAAGACAGCGCACTTCCCGATAATCAGCCCGCGGTACTGTTGACGTCTGAAGAGTCCTCGGACGACACTACGAAGCAGAGGAGCCCATGAACTCGTAATTCCCACGGGTAGGTAGTGCGTACATGGCATATAGCCAACTCAAGACATTCACTGAACCATTTAGCATTTTAATTAACCTGCGTGACAACCGTAATCGTTGCCTCGACTTAACTGACCCGCGGACAATGACAGCAGCCAGGACCACCAGTACATCGGTGCCTTCCCCGTCGTCCCACCAAGTCACTGCGGTTACCAACAAGGTGAACCGTCTCCTTACCTTGTCTCGCGTGTGCTCCTGGAGGAGCTCGACTTTCGTGGTTTGGTAACTCTCGTGGCCAACGACCAGGGGCCAAGCACACCGGTACACTGGTCGTACCCTCCCTGTCGTCCCGTCGCAATACCACTCGCGGGCACCGTTGGGTCGCCCGACTTCTTACCTTTAAGGACACCAGTTGGTTCGAGTCCCCTACCATTAAGTGAAACCAGGAGGAATCACCCTCGATGGTACACTTGAGCTGGCTCGACTGAGACATCAGCGGAATGAACTAAAGAGGTAAACCTCATATCATCCCGGTGATGCTACGCTACTGAGCCGACGAGAGTGAAATACGAGTCCATTCCACTCGTAAGCCAAACTCGAAGCGACTTGGCAGAGTCTCGCCGTTGTAGGTTCCCTAGGGCGTCTGCATTGATCCGTACCTATTGCAGTTGTAATATAACATTTCCGCGATCACTCCCAGAGTGATCACAGCCCGCTATCTAATCCTAGCTAACAATGCACAGGGTTCACTGCTGAATAATGCATAAGTAATAATAGGCAGCATAGGATTGAAGGAAGGTACATCAAGGGGCGACAAAAGCAGGCTATGCAATTGAATAGGATTGTAATCATAGCAGCAGCAGTAACAATGCCTAGTGCAAGAAATGTACGGAAAGATAGGCGATATCTGGGGAAGAGAAGGGCTCTGCTTGCCTGCAAGCTCGACAGTAGCGGTACGGTCGTCGACGAAGTAGTCGTACTCAGCATCGGTGTAGTCGACGACAACAGCGGGGTCTACCGGAGATTAAGGGGGGAAGAAACAATAAATACACAACAATAATAGCAATACAAATGCAAGACATAACAGATGAATTGTAAACAGGGTTCTATCGCAGTACGATGCACGTTGCTCGGAGCAGGAATTCATCCGGGGATGAAATACCGGCTCCGGGTGATTATCGGACAAGGTGTCCGGAGGGGGGAGATATCATGTCGGAGGTGTCGTGGACATCCGACACGCGTGTGGGTTGTGTATCCGGGTTAGTTGATCTATTCCGAACAACTTTCGTGTTCGGAATAAATTCATCCGGCAGGTTTTTTACCGGCACCGGAAATTATCGACAAACAGCCCGGAGGGGGGAATGTCGATGATCGATGTGTTAGGGGGGTGGGGTAGACCTACGGATAGCGTATTTGTATTCGTTATAATTTTCTGATCAATTTTTATGTATAAAGTTTTTGAATCTGACTTACGGTTTAAAAGATATTATTTTCTGAAGTTCTAAACATTTTTAAACAATTTCTGGAATTTCTTTTATTAATAAATCCAACCTTATCCAGAACCTTATCCACAACAGTGCTGACAGGGTGGACCCACATGTCATACACAGAGGCATTTAACTCATTTTATTTAAATCAAAATTATCAGAGGGCCCACATGTCATACTCTGGACATCTATCATATTCATTATATTAAAACAAATAACAGTGGGTCCCATCTGTCATTCACACACATGTGATAATTAACCAGTTTATTTAACTAGGGGGTTATCTAATTACTAGGCCCACATATTAGTCTCTAGGGTTATCTTAATCTAACATTTTTGACTAGTTGTAACTTAATGGCCTTGGGCCCATCTGACAGACACCCAGGGGGTCAACCCCAACTGGCGTCCACGCCAACTCCAGCAGGCGACGACCAGCGGAAGCACGGCGAGGTCCTTGCGGTCCACGCCGGCGACCATTTGGCTCGCGGAGGGGCGAAAACGAGCGAGCGTTGTGCCGCGCATCCACTGGTGTACACAGTGGGCGGCGGGGACGAACGGAGCAACGGTCACGGCGGGCTCCCGCGGCGGCCGGAGCACAGCTATGGCGGAGGCGGTGCCCTAGCGAGCGAAGACGGGCCTTAGAAGATGGGGATCGAAGAGGAGCTCACATGGAACTCGGTGGAGCACTCGAGGAAGCCGGAGGGTAGATGGAGACGACGAAATCGTCACCGGCGGCCGACGACCGTGGCGGAGGGGAACAACTCGATTCGCGAGACGTGGGGGCTCCTGGAGACGATTGACGACGTAGGGAGACGAGGGCGAGCGCGACGGAGCTCCCGGACAACCTCTCGCTCGCCGAGGTGGTCACTGGCCGCGTCGACGGCGTGGGTGTGGCGACGGCGGCCGCGGCTTGGAAGAAACGAGAGGGAGGGAGTTGCGAGGGGGAATGGAGGAGGGGCAGGGGGCGTGGGGCCTGGGGTGCTCCTTATCCCCTCCACGAGGGAGTAGGTGGAGGAGGGGGGGGGCTTGGCTGTGCGGCCATGGCCGTGACGCCACGGGGGGGGGGGGGGGGGGGGAGCAGGTGAGGGGCAGGTGGGAGGGAGCAGTTGGAACAGGGAAGAAGAAGGGGGAGGTTGGGCCGACTGGGCCTCGCCTGGGGCGAGGTATAGTATTTTTTCTTTGTTTTGTTTTGTTATTTGTTCTTTCCCTTTTGTTTTCTGTTACCATTTTATTTTGATAGAAATTGTTTTTGTTTAAATGTCAAACTAGTTTTTATTAATGGTGATGCTCTTTACAGTAAAGCCAAAAATGTTTGGGCAGAGAAATAAGTTCGTTTGGATTTTATATAAATTTAGAATGAATTAAATTAGGTTGTTTTGCTGTTGTATTTTATTTAGACTAGAAAATGAATTTTCAAAAATGTTCCACTGGTCCTAATATTCATGTTACAATATAAGGTGATGCCACAAAAAGTTTGGGAAAGAAATAAATTTATTTGCATTTTTGTTATATTTAAAATGCATTAAATGCCACAGATTTGACACTGTTTTTATTTGTTTAACATTTTTAAACATGATAAGAAAATCCCATTCCACTATTAATATAGCCTACTGATATTTAGGCATTTTATAAAATTGGTTCACCAATTTTTAGTACATTTAAATTCCCACATTTTTATTAAAATCATCATGGCAATTTTATAATTTTCAAGCCATTGTTTTTATTTCATATTACTTTCTAAAACACTTTAATAGAATATCCATGGTTATTTCAATCATGGCCTAATGATTGCTAGGCATTCCATAAATAGGTTCCATCATTTTTGGTTGGACTTTTATTCCATTACCATTTTAAATTCCATGATAATTTTGATAACCCCACAACATTGGGTTCATGATCATCATTGGCTTGGGATCATTCAAATGACTAGGGATGATTTGGTTTAACCAAGATCAAGTTGATTGACTTGCATCCACAATTCTTGGAGCAAAACTATAGTCCACTCTAATTTGAAAATTTTATCAGGGTGAGAATCTAACAGAGCTATGATTAAAGGTGATCATGGCTTGATCATCAACAGTAATGATCACTGACAGTGGAATCACTGTAGTGATTACTGTACTGGATCTGAGGGTGTTACAGTCCTCCCCTTGAGTTGCCGCGGCCCCGGCAGGCGTGCCCTGGCCCGCCGCTCCCCGAGCCCCCTGCGCGGCCGGCCACCCCGCCACTTCCACGGCAAGCACGGCCGTGCCCCGTCCTCTGCTTCCTGTCGGGAGGAGGAAGAAGCAGGGGATCTGACCCGTGGGCCCCGCGTGTAAGCTTCTAGGTCTGGCTGACGTGTGGGCCTCGGCCGGGTTAAGTGGAGGCGCCTTCATCAAAGTACGTTTTCCCTAAGGGAAAGTGTATTTCCTCCGTCTATAGCCCAAAGTGCGCTTCTCTGCCTCAAAAGCGCATTTTTATATTCAGTGCCCGAAAGTATACTTTCTCCGCTCGAAAGCGTATTTCCGAAAACCCTCAGCAGTGAACGTTCACTAGTTAGGCAGATTTTCTGTCTAAACGAACGAACACTCCTATCTCCGCAACCGTAACTCCGATAGAGGTGATTCTTTTTGCGTTGGTTTCCCTTCGATATCCTCTTCGCGTTGGCATAGGTTTTATGCCATGGTTCTTTGTGTTCTTTTGCTTTTTAATTCAAAGTGGTTTGACCCCCTTTCCCGCCTTGCTTTTTGTCCGGTTTTGCAGGGCGTTGTAGGTGTCCAAGACCGAGGGTGTTTCACACCAATTTGGTGAAGGCAAGCCACAACACCCTTTGCACCTTTGCAAAGCTTTGAGGTGCTGTTAAATTTGCTTTACCGTGATATGCTATATCAATGACCAAGATCATGTTGCCATGCTATGATTGATGTTATAATGCCATGCTATATTTGAATATGCTATTGCTATGTTTTGCCATGTTACATCCATGCCATGCTTTGATCATGTCACTGCCATGTTATGCTATGCATCATCGGAACCACTACATACCAACACCATTTTAAGTGCTCATGTTATCCCTACACCTGCTCATGTTATGCCTACGTTATGTTCAACTGCATTCATAATGTTTCCATGTTAATAAATTAATCTTTGTAACACGGATAAGTCCACCATCTAAAAATGTGTTTGATCATATGTTGAAACTGTCATGTTAATATGCTATGCATTGTATGATCTGATGCTCATGTTGCACCTGACGCTTGTGTTCGCTGTTGGAGATGTGCTTCGCGACAAGTTGATCAGGTGCCACCGAACCGGGCTTATTCGTGCATCCACATTTGCTTGTATGGGTGGGCCTTGATTCGGTCTGCCGATGGGTTCTCTTATTTGTATCACCAAGTAGGGGGGGCTACGCGCTCGCGCTTCCCTGATCAGGCAGGTGACGGTAGTCCTGACAGCCAGTGTTGTTATGAGCTCAGTCCCCATTGGGACAGTATTTTCCACAAGGTGGCCGAGTGGTTCTGGTGGTAACGTGGACACCTAAACACAGGGCTACCCAAGACGGAATGTCGGTGATACGGTAAGAGGGACACTCGGTAGTATCGGTCTCGTTTGATAAGTCCTAGTCCACTCCTGCGTTACGAGTTCCAAGGATCCTGTGGGACAAGTACCGGGGTGCTGGATGGAGGAAGAAATCCATAATGTGGGTAAAGTGCACAAACTCTACAGAGTCAAAATCTATTCGAATAGCCGCGTCCTTGGTCATGGGACACAGTTCGTACTAGGTCACACCATATGATCAACTTGAGTCGGTGGTAAGTTTGTGGTAAGTGGTTTGGATATGCGATGAGTGGATTGGTTGGGTGGTAACGAGGACACCTAACCCGTTGAATGGTCGTGCAATGACCCGTCCGGTTACGCGACGACCTGTGGAGGTGATTGGTCACGAAGTGACCCGGTGCTTGAGTCTGTAAGGACTCCGAGGTAAGCCACGCGATCATGTGACGATCGTGTGGGATCCATTGTGTGTGCATTAGTCTTAATGCTGATATATGCTTGATGAATATTGGTTTGCATGATATGGTTGCTCACCTGTTTAATTCACTAGTTTACCTTAAGCTGTTGCCATGTTATTGTTTTGCCTTGTTGCATGGTTGTTGTGAGCTTGCAAGTACATTCAATGTACTGAGATGGCGTGTTATGCCAGATTTGCAGGCCGTGCTTTGGATGCGTAGGACGACGTTCCCGATGTTTGCGAGCTAGGAGGTGTCCCAGCCAGTGTCCCTGTGGATTGGAGTTCGTCATCGCCGTTATTGTTCCGCTGCCGTCGATATTCCGCTGCTAGAGTTATGCTGCTACTTGGTTTAGAGCTGAGGCTAGCCGGAGGAACAAGCTGTGTCTCCGCTACTGTTGTAATAGACCTCGTGTACTCGTATCTTCGGTAATAGAATGTTGTTCAGTTCTATACCAATCAGTGCCGTGTTCCAGAAGACTTGATCTCTAGGCTGGAGCACGGGGCGTTCCGGTCCTCTGAGCCATGGTGCCACAACGGTTGGTATCAGAGTAGGACTGGCTGTAGGACCCGCTAGCCCGCGCGAATGTTAGAAGGACGTTAGATTGACGTTAGAGCTAGTGTATATCTTTCTTGTGTGATGCTATTTCCTGCTGCATTTGTTTGCTGCATATAGACGGTATGTTTTCGCTAACGATCTGATCTGACGAGTGTTGATGGCGGAATACCCGGTGGGCTAGACAGGATCCACATACGTGACCAACTTTGACTACCTCCTTGCAGACGTTTGGTGGACTCTCTACCCCAGTGGAGAGCTTCCAAGGTACCAGGTTTCCCAGACGCCGATCGGAGGTCAGCTGCTTGAGTACCGTGCCAGCGTCTACGTGACAGCCACCATCCCCATTGGTGTGCGCTCCTACAAATTCCAGGGTGGACCCGCTTCTACCCCGGATCGTGCCATTCAGATTTCCGCGATGGTGGGCCTGTTAGGCCTACGCCATCAGGAGAGTGCGATGCATCATAATCGCGCCTTTCATTTCTACCCCACCTTGGGTGCGACTCCGCAGCAAGTAAGGTTTCCTCGCCCTTTGGCGGAAGCCGGTGCGTCGGTGATCACCATGTCCCGCTACATGATCTCCTAGTACGCCCTCATCATCGAGCTAGTCCATGATGCAAGGGATGCAAGGAGAGCTCTTGCCGCAGCCTTATCGTTGTCGACTTCTCCGCCCACTCCTGCGACCCCCGGCAACCCGCCGTCAGATCAGAACGCCTGAGCTTCGCGTAGTCTGTTATGCATGAGTAGTAGTGTTGCATGTTGCCTGTTGCATGTTGATGTGTGTAGTAATAAGTTGAGATCCTGCGTGTGATCTCAATGCTTGTTCAGTGTCGCTATCCTTTCTTAGCTCTCGTATTTGATTCTCGTTGTTGGTTCTTCGGCAATTACTAACTCTATTTTGGCATATGTTAGATGACTTGGACGGACCCTTGCTTGTTGTTCTGCAGTGGCACCACGTCTGGTTCTGAGCTGATGCATCGTCGGCCGTCCGGAGTGGATTCCTATTTTACCTTTCTCTTTTCAACAACCGACCCGTGTTATGAGCTGCTTTTCGGCCGTCTCGGGTAGTTGTTGAGTTTCTTTTCGCAGTGGAGACCCTATGCTCTGAGCTGTTTTCTCGGCCGTCTTAGGGGACCTCTGCATTCTTTTTATCAACATTGCCTCATGCTCTGAGCTGATTTCGGTCGGCCGTCGTGAGCAATGTTTGAGCTACTCCAGTACAAGTCCTAGATCTGAGTTGTAAAAACCGTTCTGGTGGCTACTGGGTTATTCGTTGTTTTCCTTGCAAGGAGTCCGGATGGTCATCGACTACCTCTAAAGCTGATGAAGTAGCAAGCCGCTTCTCGTTTGCTTTTTCCCCGTGGTTTTCTTTGTTGGTTCTTTGTTGGGTTCTTTGGTGTCACTTTCTCCGCCTCGATGAAAAGTTTCTCATAACCCCGTGTACCTCGAAGAACCAGTGCAATACCGCAGAGCAGCATGAAGACACCAAGTCAAGGACCCACACCAGCTTGCAGCAAGGGTGTTCAACCCCATATGAGTTATGCCTGAATGAACCAAGTCGCATTATTTTTCCGGTGGATGTTACAGTCATGAAGATTCTATCAGTGGAAGACCGCAAAGAAATAAGGAAATCAACCAGACAGGGATGACGCATACCCGGTTGCATCTCACGCTTTTGGCTAAAGTATGAAGCATATGGCAACCATCAGGCCTTCAACCAGAACAACCGGAAGACTCAGACAGTTAAAGGCCGCAATGATGCGGGAAATCAGCAAGTCAAACGAGACTTTTACCGAGTTGCGTTGGAAGCAAGTGGCTCGCAAATGGATGCTACCCAAGCTATCCATTGAGTCCAGTCTACATCGACTATGACAGCCGCAAAGATTCATGCAAAGATAAGCAAAGACTATGACCCACGAGCATAGGCACCCAAGGCAGGACAAACACCAGCTACAGCCCCATGCAATAGAAAATTAATTCAGTACATTCCGAAAGGTGGCCAAGACATATCATGAAGCCCAGATGATCGGAAGAATGTTTCCCCCTCACCAGACGGCAGCCAGAAGCCTATCAGACACTGTGATCAGATTTGCGTCCACGTCATTGAGGGAAAGCTTCCAGCAGAAGAAGCCCCAGTCTTCCGTGACAAGGTACCCGACACAGCGGACACATACAGTGTATCAGCCTTCCTCAGTACGCAACCGGGATATCTTCTCATCCAGGACAGTCAGCCTTCCTCCACAAGCCACCGACAGAAGCTTGCAGGGCAAGACACTCGATCGTGCTCGGTACGCCACAAGGATGGACTCCAGCACAAGCCGCTCGGTCTTCTACAGTAAACTGCCGCAGAAACTTCCAGCAGAAGGGATCGGTATGTCCACAATGCAAGAGGCAAACTTCCATGAAAAGACAACCTATCTTCGTCAGTAAGTCATTGAGAAAACTTCCAAGGCAAGACACCCAACCTTCTTCAGCAAGCTATCGAGGCAGCTTCCCGTGTACGACACCCCGCATTCCTCGATACGCCACCGGAGCAAGCTTCCGGGGTACGGTACCCAACCTTCCCCAGCAAGCTACCCCAAGCTTCGTGGAAAAGATGCCAGTCTTCCTCGACGCGTCATCATACATACAACAGTATTGTCAGAAATCCAGCCATGCAGGACAGTAAAGACTTCAGCATCGTCAGGACTCGCATATGGTTATCGGTATTCTTATCAAGTATAAAAGCTACCCCTGTGCAGATACCACCATGCTCGAAATCAAGGAAGAATTATGCACATGAACGACGGTGAAGAACCGCAACTCTCGGGAAACAAGTCAACAGGAGAAGCGGATACACATCTCAGCCTGGAAGGAAAACTCACAAAGTCACCCTGAAGAAAGGAAGCAAGGAGCGTTGAATCCTGCTCCCGTCATGAAGGTCAGCTCCTCACGACCGACAAGGCCCCGAAGCAAAATAATCTAGAGACCCCGTTCATTGCAACCAAGGCTGTCAGGATGAGAGACAAAAGGTGATGGTAACCTGTCTATCTCAAAGATTGCAGCAGAACAATAAGCAGTTATGCAACAAGGAAAGAACCCTGACCGAAGAAAAGCTAGTACAAGAAAGGTGATTTCCACAGGAGCAAGACCCAGGACAAACAGACACGGTAAGTGTCAAACCTTGCTGCAAACTGAGCAAGCGTGGCACCTCGCAAGTTGTCAGAGGAATGCAACTCTCAAGCCCGACGGGTTAGGCAGAATGAATCACATGGACCTCAAGTCAAATTGGCCGCGATCAGTTGAAGTCCTAAGGATCACCGTTGATATCTACCACAAAGAAAGCTCATTCACTATGGGCCAAGGACCGCGTACCGATCCGGTTAGCCTGAACGGTTACTCAACTTCAGAATCATCCGTCTTGCCGAGATACCCCAGTCTGCTTCATTAAAGGTCACCCGCTCAGCTCGGCATTTTTAATACAAGAACCGGATTGGCGCATATCAGGACCTATCGCCACCCGGAATGAGAAGTCAGTCAGGCAAACCTCCGCATGAGTGAATGTCTAGAAATTGTTCCCCGCTCTGAATCCTTGAGCGCGGTGGACAAGCCAAAGGAAATGCGAGGCAAACCCACGTGCCATCAGTCAAGGTCCCAATAGTAAACATTCTGAGGTACCAACTACCGATGAAGGCCAAGCTCTTGTCGAAGAGGCCAATGCAAAGGATTCAAGACCGTACCACGAATCAAGACGGAGGTACCCTAGACACAGCATGAGTATCGTCAGCATTCAACCTATGACAAGACATACCGTTATCATACAAGTCAGAAGATATGAGGATGGAAATCAGCATGAAAGGATGTGAGGTATCAAGGAAGAACATTCTATCAGAGCTACATATCGGGTGAAGTAAACCCCCTCAGCAGATATATTGGATGCTACCATGGGAACAGTTTGCGGTAGAAAGGAAATCCGAGAAGCGACAAGTTTCCGAAGGACGGTAAGTTTGCGATGGTTCCCTGAGCAACCAAATCTCGAGGACGAGATTTTTCTAAGGGGGGTAGGTTTGTGACACCCTGGATTTTGGAACTTTCTTTTTCCAAAAACTTTGCTGATTTATTTCTGGATTTGCGATTGGATTTGATTTTGATCACCTCGTTGGACTTGAAACTTGAGCATATTTTCCTTCCATGCTCAAGTGACCCTTGAATCCAAGCCTTTCCATTGCCAGTTCAGTGATCCACCTCATCCAAGCCACCATTTTATTCAGACCATATATTCATTTTTCCATTAAAAGGGATATTCCTATTATTTGAGGTTTGTGAAGCAACCCCTATTTATGTTGCTCCATAAATCCCCAAATAATTCCCACATGTCATTGACATCATATCTTGCCAAATTCTCCAAAAACATTTCATAGCCCAAGTGGATTTTTCCTCTAGAAAAATTCATCTGTCTGTGGGGGCAGAATGGAGCTTTGTGAAGGGAGTGCCATTTATATTGATCCATTGCTGGTGAAACTTTTTTTGCAATCTCATATGATCATATCATTGATCTCCACCAATTTCCACCACCATTTGATTAGCCATACACCCACAAAAAATTCCCAAAGTTTGGATCCAGCAAGGGGGCATTGTGAAGCAAGTGCATGATAGGGGATCCTATTTTCCTTGAAACTTTTTGAGCATGATCCTACCACCAAATAACTCCACCAAACCAGATTTGAGCCAAATCCCATCACCCATGTGTGCACACCGTCATGTTTAAGTTTCTGGTCAGTGGGCCACATTGTGAAGCAAGTGCTAGCTATGTGTGTCCAATGGATATGAAATTTTATACACATGTGCACCATGCCAAATGACCAAGATACACCAACTTTCAGCCAAATCAAACAATCCAGTGAGATGCTAGCATCACCAATGCATTCTGACCCATTTGGTGCTTTACAAAGGAAGTACCAAAAATATTAATCCAAATGATGTGAAACTTGGCATACATACTCAAACTAATGTATGATTGAGCTCTGTAAAGTATCATGCTTAAGGGACCTATGTACAAGACATTCCACATTACAAACACCTTCTGTCTCATGATGCCACTTACAAAGCAAGTACCATTTACATTGCTTTGTTTGAGCCCAAACTCCACAGAAGCCTAGTCCCTTGTACCCCTAGACCAGAAGACAACTTGACCCTATCCAAACCCCCACCATGTGAGCACCACTTAAGCTCCAATTTTGCTGCATCCAACTGGTGATTGAGATAGAGATCACCATAGTGCATCTATAGACCATCCAGCTATACCCATGTGTTTAGCACTTGAAGGACTAGCTAATGGACATCCTTGGCCACGAAGGAATTCACTGTGTGCACCAGTGCATTTTGTGTCCATGCCCTTGGCAGCCTCTGGCGTGCTCTGGACACGCCCCGAGCGTGCTTGACCTGTCCACCTCGTGCTACAGAGCGTCCCGTCGTCTTGTACCTTGTCCTCCCGCGCCGCAAGGCTTTTCCGCCGCCCCATACGCCACGCCACACCCTGCCGAGCTCTCTCGAATGCCCTCGGTGGTCGCCAACTGATACGTCCAAAACGTATCTATAATTTCTGCTTGCTCCATGCATGTTTTGTGTGATATTGCTATGATCTAGATACACTTTCATACATTTTTTTATCATATTTGGACTAACATATTAACTCAGTGCACCCTGCGCGGCCCCACCCCTGGCCGCGCCAGGGGGGCGCCTGGGGCCCCTGGTCCACCTCTGGCTGCCCCCCTTCGCCTTTTTTTCTCCATCACGGGAAAACTCTAGAAGAGGAACCCTATTCCGCGAAATCGCCTCTGTTCCGCCGCCGCCGCGCTTCCGAGATCGGGAGCACCAGAAGACCTCTTCCCGGCACCTTGCCGGAGGGAGGATTGACCTCCGGGAGTCTCCTCTCCACTATGGATGCTCCCCGGATGTCTCGTGAGTAGTTTTCCTTGGACCATGGGTCCATGATCAGTAGCTATGTGATGTTCTCCTCCCCTCTTCTATCTTCATTGTTTAGACCTCATGAGCTGCCCTACATGATCGAGGCACCTTTGTAATATTTCTTATATTGCTATGTTGAGTTTGATAGGATCTGATGGATTATGAGATTATGTTCAGATTGTGATAGAGTAATATATTTGGTTCTTATCTCTTGTATTTTTGTTCCTAAGTAATTCTTGCATGTTCTCCGTTGCTGTTTATTACTTTGGCCAAGTAGTAGGTAGTGACTTCAAGAGGGAACGTTGTGCTAGATTGTGGGTTCATGCCCCCCCCCCCCCGATGACACGCTTGAGTGACAGAAACATGAGTCTAGGGGATGTGATGTTGCCACAAGGGGGAAAACAATGGTTCTTGTGACCGCGGTCACAAGGATTGTTTACTTTACGCAAAGTGCTTTTTAATGCAGTTGTTTGTTGCTTTGGGTTTACACTTTGGGTGGGGCTCGCAACTTAATACCAGCGAGATGTTCTGGATAGATATCTCAAGGTGGATGATTAGTAGTAGATGCAGATGGATTTCGGTCTACTTATTTTGGCATACTTCCCGTGCTTTTGAACCTCGTCCTTTCTTTTGTAGCATAGTTAGCATTGCGGTGCGTTCATAATCCTGTCAATTGCCTTTCTGTAATTTGTTTACCTCGCATAGCAATTTTATCGTATTTTGGGAGAGGGACATCACTAGCGAACATCATGTATCTCGGTCCATATCCTCATTACTGTTTCCACGCTTTATTTACTTTACTGCTTTTACTTGCTATCATTATCCCTTGCTTTTTATCCTTGTGAACAACAAGCCCGGAGAGATTGAAAACCTCTCTGAACTTCGTTGGGAACAAAGTTATATGTGTCTGTGTGCTGGTCCGCGTCAGTTGTGCCACTGACACCTACTTATCATCTCTGGAGTCCTGCTGGAGACAAACCTTGGTATCTTCACCGAGGGAAAACTGCTGCTGCACTACATCTCAACCTTCCACTTGGGGTAACCAACGAAGGGGGCGAGAAGCCATCAAGCAAAGTTTTCTGGCGCCGTTGCCGGGGACTCCAAGTGCTAAGATAGGGGAGTTGCACACTACCCTTTACCTTTGTTTTTTAGTCTTGTTAGTTTATCTTTCTGTTTTTATCTTTGTGTCTTTTATCGAAAACTACAAAAAAATCTGCCACACTTGCTCCTACTATGGGTTCCACTGAAAACACCAAGTTGTGTGACTTCACTAGTCACAACAAATAAGACTTTATCTGCACTCCCATTGCCACACCTGCCACTTCAGCTACCTCTTATGAAATTAAACCTGCTTTGCTAAACCTTGTTATGAGAGATCAATTCTCTGGTGCTGGAGATGACGTTGCTTTACACTTGAATAATTTTGTTGAATTATGTGATATGCAAAAGTATAAAGAAGTAGAAGGTGATGTTGTTAAGCTCAAGCTCTTTCCTTTCTCTTTAAGGGGAGATGCTAAAATTTGGTTTCAATCTTTGCCTAGAAATAGCATAGATTCTTGAGATAACTGCAAAGATGCTTTTATAGGGAAGTACTACCCTCCTGCTAAGACTATCCAATTGAGGAGTAATATTATGAATTTTAAGCAATTGGATAATGAACACGTTGCCCAAGCTTGGGAACGAATGAAATCTCTTGTTAAGAAATGCCCTACACATGGTTTGACTACCTGGATGGTTATCCAGAATTTTTATGCAGGCTTGAACTTTACCTCGCGGAACCTGTTAGATTCGGCCGCGGGAGGAACCTTTATGTCAACTACACTTGGTGCTGCCACGAAGCTTCTCGATGAGATGATGACCAATTATTCCCAATGGCACACAGAACGCGCTCCAACAGGTAGGAAGGTAAATTCTGTCGATGAAATTACCTCCCTCAATGAAAAAGTTGACTTAATTATGTCTCTACTTACCAAGCAACCCTCTATTGATCCTCATGATGTTCCTTTAAATTCTTTGGTTGCTCAAGAACAAGTAGATGTGAACTTTATTTCTAGAAACAACTTCAACAACAATGCTTATAGGGGAAATTTTGCTAGCAATCCTAGATCGTTTCCATCCAACTATGGGAACAACAACACCTACCCTAGCAACAAGAACCCCTCTTCTGAATTAGAAAGCATGCTTAGAGACTTTATCACTACCCAAAAAGCCTTCAACGAAAAAGTAGAAGAGAAATTAGCTAAAATAGATAATCTCTCTCTGAAGGTAGAAAGCTTAGCCCTTGATATTGAGATGCTTAAAATTAGAACCTCCCCCCTTGAGGAGAATAAGGCCACTCCTATTAATGCTATCCAGTTACAAATCAATGAAAATATTAGGATGATGGCTAAACTTAAAGAAAGATGGGCTAGAGAAAAAGAGGAAGAGGATAGAATTAAGAGCCTTCCTACACACCACACATTTGCCACTATCCAAATTGTTGAGGACACTCAAACTATTAGCACCCAATGCACCCCTAGTCCCGTTGGACCTATTAATGGTGATGCTAATACCTCAATCGTAGATAAAGAAACTCCTATGAACATAGAGGGTTTCAAAAAAGTGAGCCTAGATGACACTACTACCACCTTTGATAGTAGTGATATTGATTTTGATATTTTCACCCTCTCATAAGTTATTACCTTGCTACACAAAATGTCTAGAGACCCCCACACTAGCACACTTAATCTTGCCTTCACGGAGCATATCACAAATGCTCTTATCAAAGCTAGGGAGGAAAATCTTAGAGTAGAAGCCTCCATACCTAGGAAGCTAGATGATGGTTGGGACCTTATGATCAAAATTAAATTAAATAACTTCTCTTGCTATGCTTTATGTGAAGTTGGAGCTAGCACCTCCGTTATGCCCAAAAGAATATTTGATATGTTTGAATTGAAACCTTTTGAGCCTTGTTCTTTTGGTGTTCGTCTTGTTGATTCTTCCATAAAGAAACCTTTGGGGAAGATCGACGATGTTCTTATCATTGTCAATGACAACTATGTTCCCGTTGAATTTATTGTTATGGATATAGAGTGTGAACCTTTATGTCCAATTATTTTGGGACGTCCTTTTCTTCGCACCATTGGTGCGGTTATTGACATGAAAGAGGGGAATATAAAATTCCAATTCCCATTCAAAAAGGGGATGGAACACTTCCCTAGAAAGAAAATCAAGTTACCTTTTGAGTCCATTACATGGGCTAGTTATTCTCTTTCTCTTGATAAAACTTGATTCTTCTTTTTTGCATTATGCCTAACTAATCGCTTTAAAGAAGCGCTTTCGGGAGGCAGCCCGCAACGAATTTAGGTTTTTATTTTTACTTTTGTTGTGTCTTTATGATTGTTACTACTGTAGCAGCATCATTGTATCTTTCTTTTTCATCTTTGTGCCAAGTTATAGCCTCTTACGGAAAGGGAAGTAAAAGTTGTGACATGCTGTCCAGAAAACAGATTCTGTCCTCGTGACCAGAGAAATTCCAGAAAAATACCAGTTCATATTTTTGAGCTGAAATTTTTACACAGTATGATCTATACAATTACGAAACTTCCGTATGTTCTGAGTTTTTTTATTTGAGTTGCAGAAGTTCCCCTAAAAAATTCTTTACTATCTGCTGTTCTGTTTTTCACAGATTCTGCCACGTTTTGTCTCTCCTAACTTTTGCAAACCTTAAGCTTGCTTTTTCTTTGCAAAAACTTTTTGGCTATCTTGAGAAACAGTACCTCTTCAAGAATATATTTATATCCAGTGGGAAAAATTATTTTATTAAGGGTACTAACCTCTCTAATCAGCTTATGATGAGTTATGTATCAAGGGAGTTTTCAAGTGTGCGTTGGAATATGATGAAAGAAGATCCAGGAGTGTCAAGCGCTCAAGCTTGGGGATGCCCCCATGCATCCCCAATAAATATTCAAGGAGACTCAAGCGTCTATGCTTGGGGATGCCCCCGTGCATCCCCTTCTCCATCAACAATCATCAGTTCGTCCTTCGTCTCACTATATTTTATCACTTCATGCGTTATGTGCTATGCTTGGAGCATCTCGCTCTTAGGTTTTGTTTTTAGTTTTCTTTAGCTTTGCTTGCTGTTCATAACAAGTTAGATCCTTTCTTACTTTGTGTGGGAGAGAAACACGCTCCACTTTCAAAATTTAGAACACATCATAGGATTTTTCCTGCCTATCTTTTTGCTGTTGTGTGTTCTTTATCTTTTCATAGCTACTGCCATGTTTAGTTTTAGTCTTAGTTTGTATTTAGCAAGAGCCTTGGCTTTTGTTTAGTTTGTTTCTGGAACTCTTTTTAGTTTTCATGTTTATCTTGTTAAAGAGAGTTGGTTGTTGCACTGATTTGTGTCTTGTCTTGAAAGTAGGTAATTGAGGTTGCTATTTAATTTTAGTAGTAGCTTGCAATAGTTTTGAGGTATTATTGTGAGTAATGTTTGAACTTTTGGTGTCAAGAGATCTTTCCTATTAGTGATAGGTGTCGTATTTTGGGCAATCCGTGTTTATTTTCAAAACCTACAAAACTAGTTGAGAACTCTAGCTACTAGATGGATCACTACTCTTCTGAGGGGTCGAATATTAGAGTACACTCACGTACCATGAGTCGAGGATGCGCAAGGATAACCAAACCCCCATACACTCCTCCTCGGGGTACTTGTCTCTTTGTGAACCTCCTCATTAGATTGAGAGTTACCGATAATAAGTGCATGAGTTCTTCGGACTAATGTAAGTATTGAGAGTTGACACTTCCACCTTCCCATATTTTGCTAGCCTCTCCTATGCCGTGCATTGCCTTCTTATCACTCTGAGAGTTGGTGTCCACCTTCGCTGGTACATCCAAATCCTTGGCATGATACGCTCTGTCATCACAAGCCTCCTTATATCTTTCCTAAAAACAGCCACCAGACCTACCTATCAAGGCATTTCCATAGCCTTTCCGAGTTACATTCCATGCAACTTCCACCTCTTCATGACTTGATCTTCATGTCATACATGTTCTTGCTACACTGGCAGCGACATACATTGCATACATCATGTTAGTTACATCTTCTTTATGTTTTGAGTACCTTGTAAAGTGTGAAAGATTTCCTTTATCTTCTTGTAAAATAGAGTGTTGCCCTTAAGTGAGGAAAAGATCCCAATGTGGACACATCAAAATATCCCAAAGAGGACAAATGAGAGTTCAATAGAAAGAGCCATTGAGGCCACAAAAAATACAAAAAAATAGAAAAAAGAGAAAAAGAAATAAAAAGAGAGAAAGGGGCAACACTACTATCCTTTTTGAGAGATCCACACTAGTACTCCCTTTATATCCTTGTACTCCATAGAGATGATCTTCATGCATATAGTTTGGAGAGCTTCTTAGCTCGTATGTGCATCCGTTGCATGGCAATCCCTACTCCTCACATCATATCTATCATTTGGCCTCTCTTGCCTATGATTGTCCTCATTGATGTGAGCCTTTCTTATCCTTTTTGTCTTCCTCCTCCTTATTTCTCTCTTTGCCATCCTAAGTGTCAACTCTCGTGCTTACGCTCATCCATTGCATGAGTGCTCAAAATATCGAAAAGGAGTGGATCAAATTGACTTGTACCTGGCTAGTGGTCTGGTGACGAGTCAAGATAAGATTCCAAAGAAGACCAAGTGTGAAACTTTAGTAGATTGAGTTCTCAACAAAAATACTTTTTTCTCATATTCCCTATCCCCCTTCTTGCACGCAAACACCATTTGGAGACATTCGAGTCACGGACAGCGAGAGCTCTTGCACCTAATGTTCTTTTGTTACTTGTTTCAATGCTAATATAGACTCTTGCATGTTATGACTTGAATTGAATCTCTAACCTTGATTGCTTTACTTTTCAAAGTTCTTTTATGGTTGCTAGCATGTCACCACAGAAATTATGCTTGTTATCATTTACCTACTCGAGGACGAGCAAGAATTAAGCTTGGGGATGTTGATACGTCCAAAACGTATCTATAATTTCTGCTTGCTCCAAGCATGTTTTGTGTGATATTGCTATGATCTAGATACACTTTCATACATTTTTGATCATATTTGGACTAACCTATTAACTCAGTGCACCCCAGTGCCAGTTCCTGTTTTCTGCTGTTTTTCTATTTCAGTTTTCCCCCATATAAAAAGTGCTAGAAAAATTCGGGAAAATTCAGAGAAAAAATCAGCGTGACGGAAGCTTCGAGAAGAGCCCGGGAGGGGCCAGAGGGGATCCAGGGGGGCCCAAGCGGCCACCCGGCGCGGCCCCACCCCTGGCCGCGCCAGGGGGGCGCTTGGGGCCCCTGGTCCACCTCTGGCTGCCCCCCTTCGCCTATTTATTCTCCGTCACGGGCAAACTCCAGAAGAGGAACCCTATTCCGCGAATTCGCCTCTGTTCCGCCGCCGCCGCGCTTCCGAGATCGGGAGCACCTGAAGACCTCTTCCCGGCACCCTGCCGGAGGGAGGATTGACCTCCGGGAGTCTCCTCTCCACCATGGATGCTCCCCAGATGTCTCGTGAGTAGTTTTCCTTGGACAATGGGTCCGCGATCAGTAGCTATGTGATGTTCTCCTCCCCTCTTTGATCTTCATTGTTTGGACCTCATGAGCTGCCCTACATGATCGAGGCACCTTTGTAATATTTCTGCTATTGCTATGTTGAGTTTGATAGGATCTGATGGATTATGAGATTATGTTCAGATTGTGATAGAGTAATATATTTGGTTCTTATCTCTTGTATTTTTGTTCCTAAGTAATTCTTGCATGTTCTCCGTTGCTGTTTATTACTTTGGCCAAGTAGTAGGTAGTGACTTCAAGAGGGAACGTTGTGCTAGATTGTGGGTTCATGCCCCCCCGATGACACGCTTGAGTGACAAAAACATGAGTCTAGGGGATGTGCTGTTGCCACAAGGGGGAAAACAACGGTGCTTGTGACCGCGGTCACAAGGATTGTTTACTTTACGCAAAGTGCTTTCTAATGCACTTGTCTGTTGCTTTGGGTTTACACTTTGGGTGGGGCTCGCAACTTAATACCAGCGAGATGTTCTGGATAGATATCTCAAGGTGGATGATTAGTAGTAGATGCAGATGGATTTCGGTCTATTTATTTTGGCGTACTACCCGTGCTTTTGAACCTAGTCCTTTCTTTTGTAGCATAGTTAGCATTGCGGTGCGTTCATAATCCTGTCAATTGCCTTTCTGTAATTTGTTTACCTCGCATAGCAATTTTATCGTCTTTTGGGAGAGAGACATCATTAGCGAACATCACGTATCCCGGTCCATATCCTCATTACTGTTTCCACGCTTTATTTACTTTACTGCTTTTACTTGCTATCATTATCCCTTGATTTTTATCCTTGTGAACAACAAGACCGGACAGATTGACAACCTCTCTGAACTTCGTTGGGAACAAAGTTATCTGTGTCTGTGTGCAGGTCTGCGTCAGTTGCGCCACTGACACCTACTTATCATCTCTGGAGTCCTGCTGGAGACAAACCTTGGTATCTTCACCGAGGGAAAACTACTGCTGCACTACATCTCAACCTTCCACTTGGGGTAACCAACGAAGGGGGCGAGAAGCCATCACCAGATCACGCAGGCCATGGACGCACCTCGCCGTCGTGGCCCGGAGCTTGATTCCTTCCTCCCCCTATAAAAGGGGCTTGCCCCGAGCCTTTCGAGAGCACCAGCAGCCTCCCCCCACCTCCCCTCGTCGGAGCCGCCCCCTCCCTAGCTCCCAGGCAGCCGCCCACGGCCGCCGCGCCCGGCCATGGCGAGCAGCCCGACCGTCCTCCCCTTGAGCTGCCGCGGCCCCGGCAGGCGTGCTCTGGCCCGCCGCTTCCCGAGCCCCCTACGCGGCCGGCCACCTCGCCCCTTCAACGGCGAGCACGGCCGTGCCCCGTCCTCTGCTTCCCATAGAGGAGGAAGAAGCAGGGGATCTGACCCGTGGGCCCCGCGTGTAAGCTTCTAGGTCTGGCTGACGTGTGGGCCCCGGCCGGGTTAAGTGGAGGCACCTTCATCAAAGCACGTTTTCCCTAAGGGAAAGCGTATTTCCTCCGTCTATAGCCCAAAGTGCGCTTCTCTGCCTCGAAAGCACATTTTTATCTTAAGTGCCCCAAAGTACGCTTTCTCCGTTCGAAAGCGTATTTCCGAAAACCCTCAGCAGTGAACGTTCACTAGTTAGGCAGATTTTCTGTCTAAACGAACGAACACTCGTATCTCCGCAACCGTAACTCCGATCGAGGTGATTATTTTTGCGTTGGTTTCCTTTCGAGCTCCTCTTCGCGTTGGCATAGGTTTTATGCCATGGTTCTTTGTGTTATTTTTTGGTTAATTCAAAGTTGTTTGACCCCCTTTCCCACCGTGTTTTTGTCCGGTTTTGCAGGGCGTTGTCGGTGTCCAAGACCGAGGGTGTTTCACACCACTTTGGTGAAGGCAAGACACAATACCCTTTGCACCTTTGCAAAGCTTTGACGTGCTGTTAAAATTGCTTTACCGTGATATGCTATATCAATGACCATGATCATGCTGCCATGCTATGATTGATGTTATACTGCCTTGCTATATTTGAATATGCTATTGCTATGTTTTGCCATGTTACATCCATGCCATGCTTTGATCATGTCACTGCTATGTTATGCTATGCATCATCGTAACCACCACATACCAACACCATGTTAAGTGCTCATGTTATCCCTACACCTTCTCATGTTATGCCTACGTTATGTTCAACTGCATTCATAATGTTGCCATGTTAATAAATTAATCTTTGTAACACGGATAAGTCCACCATCTAAAAATGTGTTTGATCATATCTGAAACTGTCATGTTAATATGCTATGCATTGTATGATCTGATACTCATGTTGCACCTGACGCTTGTGTTCGCTGTTCGAGATGTGCTTCCTGACAAGTTGATCAGGTGCCACCGAACCGGGCTTATCCGTGCAACCACATTTGCTTGTATGGGCGGACCTTGATTCGGTTTTCCGGTGGGTTCTCTTATTTGTATCACCAAGTAGGGGGGGCTACGCGCTCGCGCTGCCCTGATCAGGCAGGCGGCGGTAGTCCTGACAGCCAGCGTTGTTATGAGCTCACTCCCCGTTGGGACAGTATTTTCCACAAGGTGGCCGAGTGGTTCTGGTGGTAACGTGGACCCCTAACCACAGGGCTACCCAAGACGGAATGTCGGTGATACGGTAAGAGGGACACTCGGTAGTATCGGTCTCGTTGGATAAGTCCTAGTCCACTCCTGCGGTACGAGTTCCAAGGATCCTGTGGGACAAGTACCGGGGTGCTGGATGGAGGAAGAACTCCATAATGTGGGTAAAGTGCACAAACTCTGCAGAGTCAAAATCTATTCGACTAGCCACGTCCTCAGTCATGGGACACACTTCGTACTAGGTCACACCATATGATCAACTTGAGTCGGTGGTAAGTTTGTGGTAAGTGGTTTGGATATGCGATGAGTGGATTGGTTGGGTGGTAACGAGGACACCTAACCCGTTGAATGGTCGTGCGATGACCCGTTCGGTTACGCGACGACCCGTTGAGGTGATTGGTCACGAAGTGACCCGGTGCTTGAGTCTGTAAGGACTCCGAGGTAAGCCACGCGATCATGCGACGATCGTGTGGGATCCATTGTGTGTGCATTAGTCTTAATGCTGATATATGCTTGATGAATATCGGTTTGCATGATATGGTTGCTCACCTGTTTAATTCACTAATTTACCTTAACCTTTTTCCATGTTATTGTTTTGCCTTGTTGCATGGTTGTTGTGAGCTTGCAAGTACATTCAATGTACTGACCTGGCGTGTTATGCCAGATTTTCAGGCCGTGCTTTGGATGCGTAGGACGACGTTCCCGGTGTTTGCGAGCTAGGAGGTGTCCCAGCCAGTGTCCTTGTGGATTGGAGTTCGTCATCGCCATTATTGTTCCGCTACCGTGGATATTCGGCTGCTAGAGTTATGTTGCTGCTTGGTGTAGAGCTGAGGCTAGCCAGAGGAACAAGCTGTGTCTCCGCTAGCGTTGTAATAGACCTCGTGTACTCCTATCTTCGGTAATAGAAAGCTGTTCAGTTCTATACCAATCAGTGCCGTGTTCCAGAAGACTTGATCTCTGGGCTGGAGCACAGGGCATTCCGGTCCTCTGAGCCGGGGTGCCATAGGTAACCAACGAGGTGTGAGAATTCATCAATACAACTCTCGAGCCATCATGCCACAACCTTCCAGAGTTTGTGCTAGAACCTCCGTCCACCAAGCACAACTGGGGGGCCAAAGCTGCTTACGGAGATGCCGACCTGTACGACCAGCACCGCCGGGTGACCGAGCAGGTTGAGGAGGGGCTTTGTGCTTCCAACCTGGTTGCCGGATTGATATACCACCGAGTACTACCCCTTCAGCGCCGGTGTCATCAACTGTGCGTCGTGGCCAACCGTCGTGATCCAACTCGAGTTACTACCCACGTGCTGACCAGAGACCAGATCGCGAGCAGTGCGCGATGTGACCGACGCCGACTGCACAGCCAAGTGGTGGTTCAGCATGCATCCTTACACTTAGAAAGACCCTCTGCCCAAGGTATATTCAGCTCCGTGATCTCCTTTTTACTTTATCTCGTGCCTCCTTCTGTCCTGACCGTCCATTGCTACCGCGCTTCCTCGGGAAAAGCGTGTATGAGGATGGACATGCCGCCTCCGTCTTCCACCCGAACTGCGCCGAGTACGACGTCGAAGATCCTGATTTTAGCAGGGTTACCGACTCCGAGACTGTAGCCAGGACGGCCTCGCTGGGCGCCAGTTACAAAAATCTGGGTACGTCCGATTGTTCACTCCGACGCTTCATGGCCGAATGGAGTGATGACGACAACAACTCATCTCGTGGCGATCATTATGCAAAGTCTCATCCGGAGCCCAAGGAGGGGGCGCAAGGGAAAACACCCTCGGGAGGAAGCCGAGCCGAATGCGAATGCTCCGTCCCCAAGCAAGCCGATTGGAAAGTCGTCCTCCAAAGGACAACCTTCCAAGAATCCGGCCGCCCTCCAAACGCACTCCGACTGCTCCCGCTCTGAATGTCGCGGCCTTGGAAATAATTCCATTGCGCTACTCGATGGCCTCGATGCTCGGCCGAGCACTGTCGGGACCCGGGGTTAGCGTATGCAAGTCCCGCTACGACATAGTCATATGGAGAGCCGAGAACAGTACCCACTTGTCTAAGCAGACAAGGCCAAGCACAGAACATTCTCGGAAAGCATCGTACGTGAGGGGCATCCCATCCAGGCCGGATGATCAACTGAGATGGGTCCTCATCGTCCGCACACAAGTCTAATGATATGGGTGATGAACTCCCATATTCACAGACAAGTCGCCTCAACCATACTATCGACTATCTCATAACTCTTACATAGACTTACTCCAGCCCGATCACTTAGTCGGGGTCTAGGGCGGGCTCAATCATACCACAAAGTGTGCACGAGACGGAGTCTCGAGCAATCGCATCGCGATGCCCCAAGCTGTGCACATCTAAGGGCCACTTGGTGCATGAAAGACCGCCAGCCAGATCACAACTAAGGTCTCGAAAACCCATACAAAGACATGCATGTTATAAACATACACGCAACACACATGCCTTGTATGAACAACAGGTATCATTGCAATTCTCTACAAAGTATACATTTTATTGATAACTCTCACAGAGTGCACACAGAGATCACAAGTATGTGATCCAACATTACAACAGGCAAGCGGAAGAAAAGTATGTCTGAGTACAGACAAGTTTAACAAATGGCTTAAGAAGCCTTATTTAAACACAAGCCCTCCATGATCTTCAGTCGTCGAGCTCGATGAAGAAGCCACCTTCGGGGTCAGTGGGTTCATCTAAAACATAGATAAAGCAAACATGAGTACAAAGTTGTACTCAGCAAGAATTACATAGGAGCTATACTACTCAGGCACATGTATCAAGGTAAAGGGAGGTGGGGTTTCACTTGCATAAGTGCCAGCTTTGACTTGGCTAGTCCTGAACTACGAGTACCAGACTTGAGGTAAGAAGCGTACACGAGTCCACTACTTTCTCCAACAAATTACACCACTATGGTGCCTTCCTCGACTTCCCCACGAGAAAGCACGCCATAGCACTCACACTTATCTTGGTGTGTTTTAGAAGTATCCAGTTCAAGTTATCTAATAATCAAGCTAAGCTTTCCAAGCAGTCCTTAACCGCGGACGCGGCTATTCAAATAGTTTTGTTAACCCTGCAGGGGTGTACCTCTACACACACATGATCATCAGTTACCGCCTATGATCCCGACACCATTCAAGGGATGTCAGCGAGGATGCTCACCACAACTGTTACCTCATAGCCTATCTAGTTCAAGAAAGCCGCCTACCTGGGTTGGCTACCACTATCGTGAACCCGTCCGGTTTACCGAAGTGGACCCAGATGATGTGTGCGTGGTGCATAAGCCGGTCTCGGGTGAGCCGTTCTCTCACTTAGCAGCCAGGACACAAACCTACCAGAACTCCGAACTATTGCGACATCTGGACATCGAAAGGGATGAGTTAATAGGTTGAGAGGGGTCAGTGAGCCCAATGTGTGGTTGTACTCTTCATCTTGGATCACCACACAAGAACTCGGACTTAGGGCGGTGTTCAACGAGACAACCCACCGTGTACTCCTACACAGCCTCTCATCGTTCACCTTGTATTAGGGTAGATTCACCAACACCTTTCCACCATCATCATCATGATCACTACCATCCCGACTCACATAACAGTTACATCATTGTATCACTCTAAGCATGCAATCAGCAGTAACAGTTGTAGGGGTCACATGATATCAATCAACTGCTACATTTGCTAGGATTGTGGTTTGCTTACTACTGTGACAAATGATAGGTCATGCAAAGGAATGGGTTCATCTATGCGGTAGAAACGTAGCATGGTAATCATCCTATACAATGCATAAGCGAGACATGAGAGGGAAGTGGGATTTTATCGACATGATCAATGGGGGTTTGCTTGCCTTCCTGACGAGGTTCGGGTTCGGGGTCTTCAACGAAGGGGGCAGCCTCCTGTTCCGGTTCCACCTCTACTCGACAAACAACAAACAAGGTAGCAAAGTAAATACAATGCACAATCACATGGTTGAAGGTTGAAACTTGATGTATATGCTTTGATGTGTGAAGCAATTCCATTTAAATGGAGTATATTGCAAATTGAATTGCAAATTCAAACTCCAATTTGAATTCAATTTAGTCAAGTTGCATATGACATTGTTTGATCAAGTTAAACATTTTTGAAATGTGTATGACATGCCTCTGATGTGTAATTGAAATGTAGTATGTTGCCATGGTTCAAGTTGCAAAAGCATTTGAATTTAATTTGAATAAATTCCAATTAAATCAAATGACAAATGCTACTGGTCCCAAATTAAAATCAACTCAAACATGGTTGAAAGTTGGATATTTGGATAGCTTATTTTCTCCTGATCATTTTTCATATATTATTTGTTAAATTTGGAGTTAATATGAATTTTCTATGAATTTCCAAAGTTTCACTGATTTTCTGGAATTTCTGGAATTTTCTGATTTTCTTTTAAACTGGAAATTCTTTTATTGCGTCATGCTTGCGCAAGGTTGACGTGGGGGGGTCTGACCTGTGGGGCCGGGGTGTCAGTCACTGGGTTAATTAACCCGGTTAGTTTAAACTAACCAGGGGGGATTAAGGGCCCTGGGCCCACTTGTCGGCCTCACTGGGGGTGGATTAGGGGGGTGGTTAACGTTTAAACACGCCGGCCACGTGGACCTTACCGGTGGCAAGTCGCCGGCGACCATCCCGTGCGGCAGCGTCCTCTGCAACGGCGTTCCCGTGGGCCAAATCGGGCGCTGCTTCCACCAGGTTGAAGCCCTCGTCAACGCGCGTCGATTGGGACCGGTTGGAGAGGCTGGGGTGCTCTGTACGCTCGCCGGCGACGAGCTTTGTGGCAACAGGGGACGGCCGCGAGGTGGAAATGGTTACAAGGCGCCATTTGAAGCGGGGCTGGGATCAAACGAAGCAGCAGTGCGTGGGATTTGCGAAGGACATGACCGCGGGGTGCTGGGGTTCAAGGTTGTGCAACGAGGAACTTTCCGGCGGCTAGGTGCCCCGGCTTCCATGGAAAAAGGCGGTACAGGCCAAGGGGGCAACTATGGAATAGATGGGGTGAAGCAGAAGCTCACCATGCTTGTAGTAGAGGCGGTGGTGTGGTCGGAGGAGCTCTGTGGCCGAAGTAATTGCCGACGGCGATCTGCGGCTCCGACGAGGTCTCGATGAAGCTTGCGTTGGCCTCGGTCTCGATTAGACCTCCACCTTCTCCAGATCGAGTAAGTCGACGGCGGCGCGCATGATGGACATGGTCTCCTCTCTTGTCTCCGGTGTTGGCTGCGGGTTTCATCGACGGCGAACGGCGGCTCCTCTTGGAGGAATTGGGGAAAAAGTGCAGAGGGCAGGAGAGACAGTGACGAGAGGGGGAATGGACGTGGCCTGCTTCTGGGCGTCTCTAGGCGCGAGAAGGAGGCGTGGGGAGGCGCCAGGCAGGCTAGCAGCTGCCGCCGGCGTCGGCATGCCCTCCAGCGAGGTGCTTGCCGCGCTGGGGGAAGACGACAAGGAGGCTGCGGGCCTGGGCTGCTGGGACGGTAAGTTGGGCCGGGGAGGCCCAGGTAAGTGGGCCACTTTTCCTTTTCCTTTTTCTTTCTGTTTTTCTTCTGTATTTTTGTTTTGCTGTGCTAAATAAATAGCTAGGCATTTTATTAAATGCTCATAATTTTTATATGGCCTCACCAAATAATATACTAGCCACTTATAAATTTTGAACATTTTTAAAATTCAAATAATTTGAACTTTAAATCAAATAGGGGTTTTTGATTAATTCCAAGGCACTGTTTGAATATTTGAAAAATCCATGAGCATGGGGTGGGTCCCACATCACTTGATATGTGATCACACTCATTTATAAGACTTTTCAAAAATCTAACATGAATTTTTGGAGAAGATTTTTATCTGGCCTTTTGAATTAATTCATCTGGGGGGGGTTCCTTCTCCCATTTCAATTTATTTTGAAATTTTTAACATGATGCAAGATGACTTTGATCCTAGAACATTACCTAACAGAGGGTTCTGACAACTCGCCCCCACTCAAAAGAATCTCGTCCCGAGATTCAGAAGTCTGCGGGAGGAAGGTGGGGTACTCGGCACTGAGACAGTCTTCTCTTTCCCACGTAGCTTCTCTCGCAGAGTGGTGTGACCATTGCACTTTCAGAAACTTAATCTTCTGACGACGAGTGACACGCTCTGCGGAATCAAGAATACGAACAGGGTATTCTCGATAAGAAAGGTCATCTTGGAGATCAAGCGTTTCATGGTCGACTTCGCGGATGGGGTCCTTGAAGCAACGCCTGAGTTGGGACACATGGAATACATCATGTACTCGGGAAAGGTGCGGGGGTAGTTCAAGTTGGTAGGCAACTTCTCCACGTTTGGCAAGAATGCGGAAAGGTCCGATGTAACGTGGGGCCAACTTGCCTTTGATACCGAAACGTTGGGTCCCCTTCAAAGGAGTAACCCGAAGGTAAGCCTTCTCATGCAGATTGTAGCTCTCTTGCCTATGATGACGATCATAGTAGCTTTTCTGACGAGACTGGGCTGCTTTCGATTGATCACGAACAATGCGAACTTGCTCTTCTGCTTCCTTGATCATATCCGGTCCAAAGATTTGTCTTTCACCGGTTTCTGACCAGTTTAGTGGTGTTCGACATCGTCGTCCATATAGGAGTTCAAAAGGAGCCATGTTCAGACTAGATTGAAAACTATTGTTATAAGAAAATTTGGCAAATGGAAGAGACTTCTCCCAATTCTTTCCGAATGAGATAACATAAGCTCTGAGCATGTCCTCGAGAATTTGGTTAACCCTTCGACTTGACCGCTAGACTGAGGATGGAAAGATGTACTAAAGGAGAGATGAGTTCCCATAGCATTCTGAAAGCTTCCACCAAATCTAGAGGTGAAAAGTCTACCACGATCAGAATTGATTTCCAAAGGAACACCATGAAGGGACACAATTCTAGAGACGTACAAGTCCGCTAACTGGCTAGAAGTTATAGACTCGCGAACTGGAAGGAAGTGAGCAACTTTGGAAAGCCTATCTATGACAACGAAGATGGCATCATTTCCTTTCTGGGTTTTTTGAAAAGCCGGTGATGAAGTCCATACCGACTTTGTCCCATTTCCACTCTGGAATAGGCAAAGGTTGAAGTGTACCAGCAGTTCTTTGGTGTTCTGCCTTAATGCGACGACAAACATCACATTTGGCAACAAATTGAGCAATGTCTCTCTTCATCCTAGTCCACCAAAATCTTTGGCGTAGATCTCGGTACATTTTTGTGCTACCGGGATGAATCGAGAGGGGTGTGTCATGGGCTTCCTTGAGGATGAGTTGCCTTAGTTCCCTATTCTTAGGTACTACCAAACGATTTCCAAAGAATACCGTTCCCTTGCTATCTGTGGAGAAACATTTAGCAACTCCGCTAGCAATGTTCTCCTTGATCCGGCGAACACCTCGTGCACGCCTTTGGGAAACTATAATTTGATCCTCAAGAGTTGGTTTCGCCACCAAGGTAGAAAGATAGCCATGAGGAACAATCTCAAGATTGAGCTTGCGAAATTCCTCATGAAGAAGTGGTTGATACTGTTGTAACATGAGTTTGTTACAATACGACTTACGACTTAGTGCATCAGCCATGACATTGGCTTTGCCTGGGGTGTAAGAAATTCCTACGTCGTAATCTTTTATCAACTCAATCCAGCGTCTTTGCCTGAGATTAAGATCTGGCTGGGTGAAAATGTATTTGAGGCTTTGGTGGTCGGAATAGATCTCACAACGAATACCAAGGAGGTAATGTCGCCAAGTTGTTAGGGCATGAACTACGGCAGCGAGTTCAAGGTCATGGGTAGGATAGTTCTCTTCATGTGGCCGCAACTGGCATGAAGCATAAGCTACCACATGTCGATCTTGCAGAAGTATGCATCCTAATCCTTGCCGTGATGTGTCACAATAGATCTTGAAATCCTTTTTGGTGTCTGGAGGTGCAAGTACGGGTGCAGAAGTCAATCTTCTTTTTAGCTCTTGAAAGCTTTCCTCGCACTTGGGAGTCCATAGGAATTTCTTATCTTTCTTGAGGAGTTCAGTTAGAGGCTTTGCAACTTTAGAAAAGTTTTCGAAGAAGCGACGACAATAGCTGGCTAGGCCAAGAAAACTCCTAACTTGCTCAACCGATTCAGGTGGAGTCCAGTCAAGGACGTCCTAAACTCTCTCAGGATTCACAACAATGCCTTTTGCAGAAATCACGTGGCCTAAATAGGTCACTTCTGGTAGCCAAAATTCACACTTGGAGAATTTAGCATACAGGCGGTGCTCTCTAAGTTTCATCAATACCAGCCTTAGGTGTTCGGCATGTTCTTCTTCGTTCTTCGAGTAGATGAGAATGTCATCGAGATAAACCACAACAAATTTATCTAGGTACTCCATGAAGATCGAATTCATCATGCGTGAGAAAGTGGCGGGGGCATTGGTTAAACCAAAGGACATGATGGTGTACTCGTAAAGACCATAACGAGTAGTAAAAGCCGTTTTGGGAATGTCCTCGTTTCGGATTTTTATTTGATGATAACCCAATCTCAAATCCATCTTGGAGAAGACAGAGGATCCTGCAAGTTGATCATAAAGATCATTGATCCTAGGCAATGGGCACTTGTTCTTTATCGTCGCTAAATTTAGCGGGCGATAGTCTACGCACATCCTTTCTGTTCCATCTTTCTTTGTTACGAACAGAATGGGGCAACCCCATGGCGATGAGCTAGGGCGGATGAAGCCTTTTTCCAAAAAAGCTTCCAGTTGGGTTTTAAGCTCAGCTAACTCACGTGGGGCCATTTTGTATGGGCGTCTAGAAATTGGTGCGGTTCCTGGCATAAGATCCACTATGAACTCTACACATCTGTCTAGTGGCATGCCCGACAGCTCTTTTGGAAAGACATCCAGGAAGTCACGAACCACCGGAACATCTTCAAGGTCGGGAAGGGGAAGTACATTCAAGGAATGCACTTGGGTTCTTGTTCTGGGTGAGGTATAGTTGACGGTCTTGCCTGAAGGGTGGGTTAGTTTCACGGATTTGCCTTTGCAATCCAGGTAGGCATTCTGTCTTGATAGCCAATCCATGCCAAGGATGACATCAATATCTGAAGACTTGAGGGCTATGAGTGAAGCAAGGAATACTAAACCCTCAATTGCAATTTGATTACCATAGCTTACTCTATTAGTTTGCCATCTTGACCCTGGAGTTTGAATAATCATGGGGGTGGATAATTCAACAAAAGATAACTCATGACGAAGTGCATAACTTTCCGACATGAATGAATGAGATGCTCCTGGGTCGAAAAGAACGGAATTAGGAACATAATTGACTGGGAGCGTACCAAGAATGACGTCAGCGGTGTCGTCAGTCTCTTCGGCGGCAATCTGGTTCACACGTCCACGAGTGGCGGGAGGAGCGGGTTTGGTGGTGTAGACCTTCTGGGGTGGCTTTCCACGACCATTGTTGTTGCCTCCGGCACGGGGTGGAGCATTCTGATTCTGGAGCTGGTTCTGGGGACACTCACGAGAGTAATGGCCTGCCTGACCACACTTGTAACAGGCTCCAAAGACAGTGCGTGGAGAGGGGTTGTTCGGTGGAGCGGGGTGGAACTGATTTGGTGGACGAGGCGCCACATAGGATGGCCTCGGTGGGTTGTTCTGGAGAAACATACTGTTGGGGATCCAGATCTTGCGCTTCTGGGAGCCGGAACTGGATGATCCATCATCTCTAGGGTGTTTGCGAAAGTCATTGGGGGTGTTCATGTCCTCTTCCTTGATGGCCTTGTTGACAAGGACCTGGAAGGTGACAAAGTCATGTAGGTTGAGCTCACGACGGAGTCCGGAATTGAGTCCACGACGGAACCTTTCTTTCTTCTTAGCGTCGGTGGAGACCTCTTCAGTAGCATAGCGAGCCAGTCGGTTGAACTCACGACTAAACTCGTCAACAGTCCTTCTGCCTTGGGTGAGGTTGCAGAACTCCTCACGCTTGCGGTCCATAAGACCCTTTGTAATGTGGTGCTCGCGGAAGGAAGTGCAGAATTCATCCCAAGATGCGGGTGGTCCAACGGGACGCATGTTCAGGAAGTTCTCCCACCAAGAGCTAGCTGCACCTTCAAGGTGATAGGTGGCATAGATGACCCTGTCTCCATCTGCAACATGGCCTGCTTGGAGCTTCCTCTCGATGCTGCGAAGCCAGTCATCGGCGTCAAGGGGCTCGGTGGAGTAACTGAAGACCGGAGGATGACGCCGGATGAAGTCGTTCAGAGACACCAACTCGTTGCGCTGCTGAGTGGTGTTGCGGGCAATGACCTCCAGCAAATGGTGAGAGTCTCGGCGGTTCCTCTCAACCTCCATCAGAACCTGAGCCATCGTGGGTGGGGTGGAAGGTTGCCTTCCTCCGGTTCATTCCCACGACCTTGGGCACGACCAAGCTGGCCACGGGTTCCTTGAGACATCCTGAAGGTGAAAACCAAAGTCAAACAGAGTTGATTGGAAGAATGTAAACAAGGTATTGAAGTACTGGAAGGATTACAGAGCAAAGGAAGTAATCATCTTGACAACATGGTGATAAAAGCATACAAGCCATATATTCACAAGCTGCCATACAAACCATACATCATTTTAGTACAAGCACCAAGCTAATACAAACGTGATGAAGATGATACATCCTTCAGAGGCACTCTGACTTCCTATACATTATTTATCTAAGCCTTTGGAACTTAGAACACCTTGCGTACAATATACTAAGATACTACTACATCCTCACTAAGTAAGACCACAGGCGGTCTCACTCATCTCCATCTCCATAGTAGTCCTCGTAAAAGTTAACCGCGTATCCCGGTAGCTGAAGGTGACCATCAGAAAACACGGAGGCCTATGGACCCTGATATCAATTTGGGCAAGGATGGGGCCTAGGTCCAGCGTAGGGTGGAAGTAGAGGACCACGGGGTGGAAAAATGCCTCCAATCTCGGGCCAAGCAACTCGAGAAGGCATCTGAGTCCTCACAGGGTAGATAGCATCATACTCGACTGATCCAACACTCACGAAGGGTGCCAAGAGTGTCAGTGCTCGATACAGACGAACACGGGTGGCGTGAAGCTCAAAACGGAGAGCGCGTGCATCACGATCTCGATCACAAGCAAACCTAGCGGTCATCTGAAGTACTGGATCCTCAGCAGAGTGATCTGAGTAGAGTCCGGTGTAATGTCCCTCTTCTCCTGGAAGTGCAGCAGGGATATAGCGGAACGAGGTCTCTCTCAGCATAGTGTGATCCTCTCTCAGCAGGGTAATACATGAGTATGCATCATCCTGCACAGCCATGTTCTCAGTCATGCCAATACCATGTCCAAAGTGGATAGGCTGAGTGACTCCATTGTGGTGCGGGTAGATCCTGACAATGTAGTGGAACTGGGTCTGGTTGAAGTCGTGGAACTGCTCCTCAACTGTGTACTCAGGATACCATCGATATCCCACATAGGACATCATCTCGATCAACGTGGCGGGATGGCCACGCACACCGAGGCACCTGGTCAAACGAACAATCTGCCGAGGTGGAAGATGTGCCATCTGAAACAGAAAGAAGGAGTTTGCAAATGCATCAGATTATGAGATAAACCTGGAATGACTCGGACAGCATAACGGCTGTAATTGCAAGAAAAAGACAATTTCTTACAACATGGAAACATCACTTACATACGATGTAAGAAATCAGGAAGCACAAAAACTCTAACGAACCGAACACAACCTTCCTACGGCTATAAGGAAGCAAACAGTGAGATGTTCTAATCAGACAGAGGAGAGCCTAGTCCTATCTTCCCGTAGAACAAGATGAGGGTGACTCAGAACTCAGACCGAAGGGGGTAAGGAGAAAAAAGAAGCCTTACGTTGTTCCCTTATACAACCAGAGTAACTATATAACTATAGAAGGCTAAACTCGACTTCGGCCAAGGCTGCTAGTGCTACAGTCAGTCCTGCTCTGATACCAAGTCTGTCGGGACCCGGGGATAGCGTATGCAAGTCCCGCTACGACATAGTCATATGGAGAGCCGAGAACCGTACCACTTGTCTAAGCAGACAAGGCCAAGCACAGAACGTTCTCAGAAAGCATCGTACGTGAGGGGCATCCCATCCAGGTCGGATGATCAACTGAGATGGGTCCTCATCGTCCGCACACAAGTCTAATGATATGGGTGATGAACTCCCATATTCACAGACAAGTCGCCTCAACCATACTATCGACTATCTCATAACTCTTACATAGACTTACTCCATCCCGATCACTTAGTCGGGGTCTAGGGCGGGCTCAATCATACCACAAAGTGTGCACGAGACGGAGTCTCGAGCAATCGCATCGCGATGCCCCAAGCTGCGCACATCTAAGGGCCACTTGGTGTATGAAAGACCGCCAGCCAGATCACAACTAAGGTCTCGAAAACCCATACAAAGACATGCATGTTATAAACATACACGCAGCACACATGCCTTGTATGAACAGCAGGTATCATTGCATATCTCTACAAAGTATACATTTTATTGATAACTCTCACAGAGTGCACACAGAGATCACAAGTATGTGATCCAACATTACAACAGTCAAGTGGAAGCAAAGTATGTCTGAGTACAGACAAGTTTAACAAATGGCTTAAGAAGCCTTATTTAAACACAAGCCCTCCACGAGGGAACCAGTCATCTGACTGGGACTAGACTAGCTTGATCTTCAGTCGTCGAGCTCGATGAAGAAGCCACCTTCGGGGTCAGTGGGTTCATCTAAAACATAGATTAAGCAAACGTGAGTACAAAGTCGTACTCAGCAAGACTTACATAGGAGCTATACTACTCATGCACATGTATCAAGGTAAAGGGAGGTGGGGTTTCACTTGCAGAAGTGCCAGCTTTGACTTGGCTAGTCCTGAACTACGAGTACCCGACTTGAGGTAAGAAGCGTACACGAGTCCACTACTTTCTCCAACCAATTACACCACTATGGTGCCTCCTCGACTTCCCCACGAGAAAGCACGCCATAGCACTCACACTTATCTTGGTGTGTTTTAGAAGTATCCAGTTCAAGTTATCTAATAATCAAGCTAAGCTTTCCAAGCAGTCCTTAACCGCGGACACGGCTATTCGAATAGTTTTGTTAATCCTGCAGGGGTGTACCGCTACACACACATGATCATCAGTTACCGCCTTTGATCTCGACACCATTCAAGGGATGTCAGCGAGGATGCTCACCACAACTGTTACCTCATAGCCTATCTAGTCCAAGAAAGTGTTAGACCAAGTATGTGATCAGAGGGGGAGGGGGTGAATGATCACTTCAAAATTTTGCATGAAACTTTGAAGTGAAGCATAACACAGCAATCAAAACTATTCAACAAAAAGGTAAACATTGAAGCAGAACATGATCGAAGCAGAACATAGTGAATCAAAAGTATCGAATCAATTGCATCGAAGCAGAACTCTGAAGCAATTGACAAACAGAATGTAAGTGCGGAAAGTAAAACGAACTCTTGACTCGGCGATGTTTGTTCGACCAGTTCACACTCTGCAAAGTGCTACGTCTGGTTGGAGGGACTTGTGATTGAACACAGGAGCTAACCTCTCTCCGTCCATTTCTCCACTGCACCAATCTCCTTGAGCTTGGTCAGTTCTTCACTCTTGGTTGATTATTGAGGAAATCACCGAAACCTTTGACAAACTGGACTTCGAGGCGACAATGACTCTTCGCTCTCTGAAGAACAACTCTCTAACCGTCTAGGAGAATTGCAGTTCTCCAAGATAACAAGGCTAGGAAACTTCTTCCTAAGTCATAATGGATCAACTCAGATCAATAGGACTTATGCTTTGGTGGATGGGTTTTTGAAATGCTTCGGTGGGGTTGCTCTCTCTCTCTCTCCTCTGTAGGGAATCAATGTTGGAGCAGCCAACCCGCCAATGGGGGCGGGGTTGGCGTATTTATAGGCAGCAATCCCAAGGTGCGAAATGACTGAAGTGACCCGATGTGACAGCTTGACACCTGTCCCCAACGGTCATATTTCCAATCAAAGCGCAACTTTACTTGCGGTCCAAGTAAAGCTGACTCACGGACTTGGTTCTGCTTCAGGAGCCGAAAGAACAAAGTCTTCACTGGTGAAGCATTACCTAGCTCACATGAGATTTCTTCGACTCTGGCTTCTCACTGGTTTAGATTCGATCTGAGTCTTTTCATCAAAACCTTCGGAGTACATTTACTAAACCCCTCTTGATAGTACGGTTTTTCCTATGACTCAAAGAAGTAAAAAGAACTATGCAAAAACAACTAAGTCTTGCGCCATCTTGATCAACTTCTTCGATGAGACGAGCTTCAGGATTCCTTATCTGTTTAGGGGTCGACATCCGTGATAAGCTTCGCTCCAGAGGATATGCTTCGATAAATGAGTAAATCTTCGTTGAAGCTTTATCACCAACCTATAACTTCAGGAACCTAACCATCTGTTTCACACTAGAAAACCTGTTAGTTCCTCTACTGTTTTGACCAACAATATCCAAAACTCATGAGGGTAAAACTTTGCTCTTACAATCTCCCCCTTTTTGGACTATTGTTGACAAAACAGGCATCGATAAAAGATTTGGAATTTTGAATTTGAGTTGAGAGCAAACTCTAAGATATGAAGCTTTTGACTCCCCCTGAATGCAAGCATCGAAGATTTTTTTAAGTCGAAGTAAATGCTTGTTGAAGAATATCATCAATGGGAAGCCTAACACATATCCTAGCGAATCAATTGCATACAAAGATAATTTGCCTTGAAGAACATGCAATCATCCAATGACCTGTGAACTTAAGGAAAATAACCACCTGCAAGATAAAATATAGGAGAGCAGCTTGCAAGCACGGGGTTATTAACATATACAAAGATAAAACAGTTCACAACCGAAGTAAAACGTTAAGATACAACCCAATCGAAGTGAATGGAATGTTTGTCGAATCTTAACACACGCAAAATCGAATCGAATCAAAAACCCTAAACCCCGCAGCGAATCTAAACTCAATCGATGCTACTTTCTCCCCCTTTTTGTCAAGAATTGGACAAAAGGTTGAGAGGCAGATCGAGAGTATTTACGCGCCAGCTTCATCCCTGGGACCCTGCGGAATGTCTTCGCCTGATGAAGAAGCATCTCCAGACGTGTCGCCTTCGGTCGAAGCCGGTGACTCATCCTCGTCGAAGTCCATCGGCGCTTGAAGCAAGTCAAGGTCGCTGTCATCGAGAGGATCGTCTTCGTGCTTCGATGTGTGAGAGTCTTCATCTGAAAAAGTATCCGGTCGAATCTGTTCAGTCCAGCGAAGGGATCTTGGGGTTGGGGCGGTCGACTGTATCATTTCTGGAAAAGTTCCTCTGCAGATGTGGGTACTCCTTGAATATGCGATCGGCTTCAAGTTTCTTCACAGAGTTAAACTTCCTGAGGCCTTTCCATGAATGACGCTTCAATACCTTCAAGTATTGGTTGTTGTTCATTGCAATGTTTCCAACGCGATTTATCTCATCTGACAAGTGTTGCATCTGACGTTGATTGCCTTCAATGAAGTTTTCTAGCAGCTGTTGGTTTCGAATGGCAACCTCGAAGTGATACACTTCCTTCTGGTAACGCTTCGACATGTTGCGCTCATTTATGTGCTGTCTGACTCCTACATATGTTGCAAAGGGGTCATTTGGCCGCCTGAAGATGTTCATTGTATCGCGGACCGGAGGACAGAACAGCTTCGGGTGATGCTTCGCTGTGAATTCTTCGCTGCGTCCATGGTTGCAAATGGCTTGCAGCCAAGGAGCATATGGCTTCAGTTGATTTACCAATTTAGCAGCTTGTACCATGTTTCGAAGAAAACAATGCTCGAAGTCAAATACTTGTCCATGAGTGAGCTTCATAAGTGCATGACGAGTGGGATAATGTATATTTGATTCTTCATTCGCTGTACTGAGAGGCATCAGTGAGTTTGACAGGATATAGAACCATGTATTGGAATTGAACACCAGATGCTTCGGGCGAATGTTTTCTGGCATATGATCTCCAGTGACTTCGGGATCCAATAAAGATGCAAATTCAGCTTCAGTGGGATCCGGTAACATGTGAACCTTTGCAAGTTTTCCAGTGTGTCTTGGAATGTTCACAATTTCCATGAATTCTTCGGAGTACATCCTGAAGACTTTCCCTTGAATCATCCATTCAAGAGTCCAAGTGCTAGTATCTTCTGGGGTTCCAGAGACATAAAGAGTAGAATAGAATTGCTTCACTAGCTCTGAGTTAAATGGAGTTTCCATTGCAAATAATCCAGTCAGGTTCTGTGCTTCGATAGTTTCCATGATGTTTTGGAAGCACGTGGCAGCAGATAAACTGTGCATATCCAAGTACCTGTGTCTGAACAGAACGCCTTTCTGGCAGTAAAGCTTCGTGTTCAATATTTGTTGTTCAGCAGTCCAGAATCGAAGGTCATCTGCAGTTCTTGGTGAATCATATGGACTAGTGCCAAAGAATCGAAGCTTCTTGCGATGAACTTCTATGTCAAATTCAGGACCGTGCCTTGAAGAAGTTCCTTCTCCCATGAAAATGGGAAAAGTCTCTCTGGGATAGAGAGAGTCCAGCTGGGTGTCTTGAGCAGGAATGCAGTGCCTTCGGGCATCTGTGATTCACCTCTGCGGTTGAGTGACTAAGGCCAACTCATTGGCTTCGGCTTCTGCTTCGACATCAACATCGGCATTGGCTTCAGCATGAACAGCTTTATCTTGAGCTTCTTCTTCTTTTTCTTCAGATTCTTCAGCAGAGTGAGCTGAAGAGTAATCTTTGTCTGGAATGGCTTGACGGGGTGGAGATGGTTGTGGAGCAAAATTGTCTTGAGCGGATGGTTGTGGAGCAGGTTGAGGTGGAGGTGGAGTGGCTTCGGGGGCGGATGGCTTCGATGTGGGTTTGCCAAGCTTGATGATTTTGCATCGTGGAGGCGATGCTTTTCTTGGAGCTTTCTTGGTCGGGTGGGAGCTAACTTCATCAACTTCTTCGGTGTCAGCAATCAGTCGTCTCTTCCTTGGTTGCAGCTTGGGAAGAGGTGAAGCTAATTGCTGGACCATGGCTTCTCGCTTCTAAGAGTCAAGCGCCATGACCGAAGCATTATGCGATTTGCAGCATTCTTCGATAGCGGATTTCAGCTTGCCTTGAAAAATTTGAAGATTCTGCTTGGTTTGCTCATTTACAGCAGCAATTTTCTTCGAAGCAGCAGTCGCTTCGCTCTTGAAATCCTCATCAGATTCTTCATCAGCTTTCTTCTGAAATTTCAGGATCTTTGCAGTTTCTGATCTGTTCCTTGAATGCAGATCTCTCAGCTGATTGTACAAAGTTTCGACCATTGCTGAAAGATTGGGAGAGATATATGTATCTCCAATATCCACAGTGTGAGGATGAATGGATTCAGCAAGCTTGAAATATGTCTGGCACAGACCCAGACAGTCCCACAGTTCACCTTCCCTAGCATCTGGAAAGTTGTGTTCACTGTGTTCAGCTTCAACTTGGGCTTCGGGGAGAGGAGCTGCGACAGGCTTCGGGGGCAAGTCCTTCGGCGCCATGTCCACAGCAGCTTCCTTTTGAGCGGCCCTAGCAGATTTTTCTGCTCTCTTCGTGCGAACAATATCAAGCTGAGCTTGGCGTTTGGCTTCAGCTTCAGCAAGTTGTTTGGCTTCGGCGGCTGCCTTAGCCTCTTGAGCTTTAGCTTCAGCTAGCTTGCGCTTCGCTTCAGCTTGCTGGTTAGATTCAGCCAGCGCTTTCCTTTGCTTTTCCAGCTCAGCAGCTTCTCTATCTGCTTTCTCTTTCTCTTTTGCTTCTCTCTCTGCCTTAGCCTTGGCTTGAGCTTCGGCATGCAGGCGTTCAGCTTCGATGAGGTCTCTTTTCCTCAACTCAACTTCTGTCAGCTTCTTGGTGCCAACCTGGGCGAAAGTTTGACCAGGCTTAGCCACAGTAGACTTTGGCTTCGGAGCTTTAACAGGCTCAGGGGCTTTGGCTTCAGGCACAGCAGAAGGCTTAGCAACAGGCTTTGCCTTCGGGTCATGCCGTTCCTTGGTCCTCTGATCGGATGGAACAGGACGGCGGGGAGGCTTAGACGACAAGGGTGCCTCGACCACCAGGTTAGTCAAGTCAATGTTCCTCTTTGGAGCAGGAGGTTCTGTAGGTTCTTGGAACTTAACGCCTTTAGGAGCAGTCGGCTTCACTCCAGCCTTCTTCTTCAGAGGCTTCTTCAACAGCGTCTTCTTGGGACTCGGGGGGATGAGTGAGTGCTCTGACTCATCATCTGCTTCATCAGCAGGATCTTCATCGATCGAGTCTTCAAGCTGTGCAGCTGCATCAGCTTCGTCATCGGCTTCGTGTTCAGCTTCCTCTTCTGAAGCAGGAGGAGGTGAATCACTTAGCTTCCGAAGCTTTCACCTCTTCTTAGGCTTCGATGGTTCAGCTTCATCAAGCCCAGCAGCAGCAAGAGCTTTAGCTTTCTTCTCGTCTCGGATCCTCTTCTTCTCAGCCAGAATAGCAAGCCTTTCTTGCTCTTCAGGATAATCATCCGGGGACTTGAGAGAGTTTGGGTGCGGGACAGCCGGAGGCTTCGGGTAGTACTTCTTCCGGTTGGCTGCTGTGTACTGAGCGCACATGGCGGTGGTGTACCGATAGGGTGGACTGAAGGCGAATTGCATTGCCCACTTCCAAGTTGGAATGCTTTTATACTTGTACCACCTGATAGCCCAATATCGACGAATCTTTTGCAGTCGAATCTTTCTATCATGATCTGTCTCTTCTGGCGGGGTGTCATAGCCCATCTTGAGACGAATGGCTTCAGGTATGCCTCGGGCATTATTCACTTCCTTTGTTTTTCCTCCTTTGCCCTTCTGCTTCGGTGGCTCTGGATAATTTTCCAGTCCTTCAACAATCGGAGACTCATTCCCCATAGCAGCTTCTTCGTCAGACATCCTGTGAACAGAATCATAGACAAGAGGGAAACGAAGAGAGGGAAAGAATAAGCACAGGCAAAAGTTTCGACCAAAACAAATCAATTTTGATAGGAACCCAGATCAATCTCAGATTGGATGCAACGTCTCTGTATGATTTTTGGCTAGAACTAGTTCGAAAACAAGACCTAACCTAAGCCAAAACAGAGTATGAATCGAATCTTGTCCACTGACCTGAGAAGATGAGATTGCTTTGATTCTAAGAACAGCTTTCCCAAGATGTAACGATCAGCACGGATCAAACAGCCCTAAAACAGAAAACAAACCCTAACAAACTCAGATCCAAACCCTAGATGAAGAACACGGAGAGACAGATAGGATCCGAGAGGCAGTGCGTACCCTAACTTGGTGACGCACGGCGACTACGGCGACGGAGGGCGGAGAAGTGCTCTGCGTCGACGAGGAAGGTCCACGGCGGCGACGTTCCGGCAGTTAAGCGGCAACGGCGACGACGAGGACGAGGAGCTCTGCGGACGCTCGAGGAGGAAGACGGAGGAGTCGGGGCGAATGAATGTGTGGGAACGGTTTTGATGGGGGGATCGCCTTAAATAGGCATGATCTGGAGCAGTTACCAGATCACATCGAACGGTTCACAGCGACTGACTCTTTCGATTCAACGACTCAGATGTGGTGGCGTATCGCGAGCGAAACTCAACGACCCGGAGAAGACGGGGACTCTATGGCCGAAGAATAAGTCTTGACCGAGAGCAAAAACTTCGATAAAGTTGGAAGCATTTGATTCGGAACTCAATGACGTTCGAAGCAATATGCTTTCCGTTTCAATTGTGCTTAACATTCAAGATAGAAAAGATTGGAAGCGAAGCAGAATGGAGAGGTAGGGTCCGAAACTTATCACTTCGAAGAACAACAACGAAGCTAACAGTGATAAGCATAGAGGACAAAAGAAACGAATAAATAAAGCAAACTAAACACAGAACAAAAAGCAAATGGCAACCGAAGCTAAACTTGGGCGAAGCAAAACTCAAGCGAAACTAAACAAAAAAAACACAACGAAGGTGAATATATATAGTGAATAGTTTCGATCTTACTGAACATTGTGTGAGTCTAAGATGTTTAGCTCACATCTCAATGCACAAAACCTTTTCTCGTCCAATGGCTTCGTGAAAATATCTGCCAATTGATCTTCAGTTCTTACATGGCTAATCTCAATGTCTTCGCGCTGAACATGATCTCGAAGAAAATGATGACGAATATCGATATGCTTCGTTCGAGAGTGTTGCACAGGATTGTGAGCAATCTTGATGGCACTCTCATTGTCACAAAGCAGAGGGATTTTCTTCATATGAATACCATAATCTTTCAGCGTCTGCTTAAGCCAAAGTATTTGAGTGCAGCATGAGCCAGCAGCAATGTATTCAGCTTCAGCAGTAGATATTGAGACACAATTCTGTTTCTTTGAAGCCCAACACACAAGAGATCTACCAAGAAAATGACAAGTGCCTGAGGTAGATTTCCTGTCAACCCTATCACTAGCCCAGTCTGAATCAGAATATCCAATCAAATCAAACTGAGTGCCTTTGGGATACCAAAGTCCCAGCGAAGGAGTCTGTGCTAGATATCGAAGAATTCGCTTCACAGCAATATGATGCCATTCCTTCGGATTTTCCTGAAAATGAGCACAAATACAAACTGATAGCATGATGTCAGGTCTAGATGCACATAAGTATAAGAGTGAACCTATCATAGACCGAAATTTTTTCTGATCGAAGGGTTTCCCTTTCTCATCTCCATCAAGAAAACCATTAGTAGGCATGGGAGTTCTAATGGTCTTGCATTCAGCAAGATCAAACTTCTTCAGGCAATCCTTCAAGTATTTCTCTTGTGAAATAAAGGTGCCATTCTTCTGTTGTCGAATCTGAAGTCCAAGGAAAAACTTCAATTCTCCCATCATTGACATCTCATATTTCTTCGACATCATCCTTGCAAATTCTTCGCTGATCTCAGTGTTAGTACAGCCAAAAATGATATCATCTACATATATCTGACACACAAAAAGATCATTGTTATATGATCGAGTGAAAAGAGTGGGGTCAGTTGTTCCTGGTTTGAAGCCTTTCTTCAGGAGGAAATCCTTCAATGTTTCATACCAAGCACGAGGTGCTTGTTTTAGTCCATACAAAGCTTTGTGAAGCCTGTACACCATATCAGGATTCTTCAAGTCTTCAAAACCTGGAGGCTGCATAACATACACTTCTTCTTCGATTTCACCATTAAGAAAAGCACTCTTGACATCCATTTGATATAGCAATATATTTTTGTGGTTAGCAAAAGCAAGCATGACACGAATGGATTCGAGACGGGCTACTGGAGCATAGGTTTCACCAAAGTCAATGCCTTCGATTTGGGTGTAACCTTGTGCTACCAATCTAGCCTTATTTCTTACCACAATACCATCTTCATCTTGCTTGTTGCGAAAAATCCACTTGGTGCCAATAACGTTGTGCTTCGAGGGATCTGGCCTTTCAACAAGTGACCAAACCTTGTTCCTTTCAAACTGGTGAAGTTCTTCCATCATAGCCAATAACCAATCAGGGTCTTTCATGGCTTCATCATATTTTGAAGGCTCTAGCATAGAGACAAAGGAAAAATTTCCACAGAAGTTAGCCAAGCGAGTGCGAGATCGAGTAGTGGGACGACCTGGTAGATTGATATCTTCGAGAATAGAATCCACATCAAATCTTCTTCGAACTCGTGATAAAGCAGTATCATTTGCTTCAGGCTCAGCATCTGCTTCAGGATCTGCATCAGCTTCGGGTTCAGCTTCAGCATTTCCTTCGTTCCCTTGACCTTCTTCGTCCTGTTCATCATTAGCTTCAGGATGGTGATCTCCAGCGCCCCGGGCTATGTGTGGGAACATTGGACCATCATCATCCCTTACAGCTTGACGTTCATTAGCTTTGACAGGGCGAATCTCACCAATAGCCATGGACCTAATCACTTCATCAAGTGGAGGTTCATCTAGATCATGAGGCAAATGCTCCTTTTGAGAGCCATTAGTTTCATCAAATCTTACATTTACAGTTTCCAGAACTTTCCCAAAGTGAGAGTTATAGACTCTGTAAGTGTGAGAGTTTGAGCCATAACCTAAAAGAAAACCTTCATGTGCCTTAGGGGCAAATTTGGAGCTATGATTCATATCTCTAATAAAGCATGGAGCACCAAATACCCTAAGATATGAGACATTTGGTTTGTTACCAGTGATAAGCTCATTTGAAGTTTTCTTCAAGAATTTGTGAAGGTAAACCTTGTTGATGATGTGACATGCAGTATTGATTGCTTCGGCCCAGAACCTAATAGGAGTCTTGTATTCAGCAAGCATAGTTCTGGCCATCTCAATAAGAGTTCTATTCTTCCTTTCAACTACACCATTTTGTTGAGGTGTATAAGCAGCAGAGAACTCATGAGTAAAACCATGATCATCAAGAAAATCTTCAATATTAGTATTCTTGAATTCAGTTCCATTATCACTTCGGATATGCTTCAGAGATAATTCATATTCTGTTTGAGCTCTCTTAGCGAATGACTTGAAGATTTCAACCACTTTGCTCTTGTCATCCAAAAAGAAAACCCAAGTATAACGTGAGAAGTCATCAACAATAACTAGACCATATTTGTTTCCTCCCAGGCTTGCATAATTTTGAGGACCAAAAAGATCCATATGAAGCAATTCAAGAGGACTAGTGGTAGACATGATGGTCTTCGCTGAATGATGTTTCTTCGTAATTTTACCAGCTTCGCAAGCACTGCAGAGACGATCCTTATCGAATTTTACTTCGGTAAGTCCAATAACATGATTCTTCTTCACTAGGTTATGAAGATTTCTCATCCCTGCATGACCAAGTCTTCGATGCCATAACCAAACCGATGAAGCTTTTGCCATTAAGCAAGTGGATACAGCAGGGCCCGAAGAAAAATCAACAATGTATAGATCTCCCTTTCGGTAACCCTCGAAGACAAATGAATAGTCATCCTGTGAAAAGACAACACAACGCGAAGCAGAAAACAACACAAGCATACCCATATCGCATAACTTTGAAATAGACATAAGATAATATCCAAGAGATTGAACTAGCATAACCTTGTCAATGTGCTTATCCTTTGATATGGCAATCTTACCCAAGCCTAACACTTTACCTTTGTTGTTGTCACCGAAGGTAATGTACTTCAGAGAAGATTGAGATAGTTTTTCTTCGGTGAACAACTCCTTGTCTCCGGTCATATGATTTGTGCAACCACTATCCATGACCCATTCGGATCCACCGGAGACATAGCCCTGCAGAAGAATTAGTTCTTCTTAACCACCCACAAACGAGCAGGTGACTGAGAAGACGTTGAAGCACTGGTCGAAGCAATATTAAATCGGACAGGAGTGTATTGCTTCGGTGTACCATCAAGCACACCATAAATGTAAGTCTTCTGCGAATGGTTAGCATAAGTATGAGCATATGCAATCTTAGTACGATTAATATGAGGACGATATGTATGTCGACCAGTACGATAGTATTGCTTCTGCGGAACATTTGACTCGGTCACCAAAGGATCATTTCTTGTCTCAAGAGAGTAGAAATGATTCGGTGGTACCGAAGACTTTCCCTGCATAGAATGGTTAGCAGGCAATTTTTCCACAAGTGCTTTCTGCACCCAAATCTGCCTCTTGTAAAATCCATTCTTTGGTGGAGTACCTACATACTCAGCTGAAACTTTTCCCTGTTCATCTTTCATGAGTTTGTAGTCTGAATCAAGTGATTCATCCACAATGACTTTGTTCATTTTGCAGTCGAAACCTGAAAGGTTAGCAATATCAATGGGTTTCTCCTTAGCTAGAACCCAAACAGTCTTAGGATACTGCTCAGGCTCCCAATATGTGCCATCATGATTTATCTTTCTTTCAAAGCCAACACCTTCATTCTTGGGATTCCTGTGAAGGAGAGCCTTCCTCAGGATATCACAGAGATATTGGTGTCCTTGCACACTTTTGAACATGCCTGTTTCAAATAAGTTTTTCAACCTGAGGAGTTCCTCGGTAACAGCAGGATTTTCCTCATCGGAGGCATTAGTATCATCAATAACAATAGGAGCTTTCCCTTTGGAAATAGTTTTGCTTCGTTCCAAAAAATCCAAACAAGGTGATTCAGTTTTATCAATTGCTTCAGAACCTTGTTGAGCCATGAGGGAGAGATTGACATTTTCCAATTCTTCATGAGCCTCTGTCAGTTTTTCGAGAGCCACTTTCCTCTGAAGAAATTCATAGGTAAGCTTCTCATAATCAACTGAAAGAAGATCATGCCGAGAGGATAATTCTTCAACCTTCTCCTTCAGAGCAGCATGCTCATTGGTTAAAGTTTGATTCTTCTCAATCTCATCGATCAACAACTTTTCTGATTTCTTAATGGTTTTGCTTAGTGAATCAAGTTCATCTTGTTGAATTGAAGCAATTTTAGCAAGTTTAGCATAGCTTATCCTAGTATCACTTTCACATGAGGAATAATCAGAAGTATCATAGGTTGACTTGGATGAAGATACCTTTGCCTTGGCCATGAAGCAATATGCAGGAGTTTCATCTTCACTGCTGTAGTTGGTGAAGAATGAACTCGAAGCATTTGCTGAAGCATCTGTCGAAGCAAATGCCAATCCAGCAACACCATCTGATTCGGACCCTGAAGCAGACCTTGAGTCTTGTTCAGCTTCGGAACCAGAGGCTTCGTCTTCTGAGTTCATCTCCTTTCCCAGATAGGCCTTGGCACGATGAGAGCTGCTTCGACGAGACGAGTAAGTCTTCGATGAAGAACCCTCACGCTTCTTATGATACTTCTTTCTCTTATCATCATCAGAATCTTTCTTCTTTTCCCTTCTTGAACTGGAATCATGTTTCTTTGACTCATGACTTCTGGAGGATTTGTAAGGCTTCGATGAAGAGTCTCTGAGAGAATGCTTCGATTTGTTCTCAGCTTCCCACAGAGGGCAATCAGCAATATAGTGTCCTGGTTTCTTGCACTTATAGCAGCAGTTGTCCTTCGATGGAGAGCTTCTTGAGGATGAACGGTGAGAAGAATGACTCGAGCTTCTTGAAGGATAACTCTTCTTGGGTGAAGAAAAACCTTTCTTCTGAAAGAGATTGAAGCGTCTCATGATCAGTGCCAAATCCTTTCCAATGCTTGCAGGATCATCTGATTCGACACCTGACGCAGAACTGACTTCGGCGATGAATGATCAGAGGGGGAGGGGGTGAATGATCACTTCAAAATTTTGCATGAAACTTTGAAGTGAAGCATAACACAGCAATCGAAACTATTCAACAGAAAGGTAAACATTGAAGCAGAACATGATCGAAGCAGAACATAGTGAATCAAAAGTATCGAATCAATTGCATCGAAGCAGAACTCTGAAGCAATTGACAAACAGAATGTAAGTGCGGAAAGTAAAACGAACTCTTGACTCGGCGATGTTTGTTCGACCAGTTCACACTCTGCAAAGTGCTACGTCTGGTTGGAGGGACTTGTGATTGAACACAGGAGCTAACCTCTCTCCGTCCATTTCTCCACTGCACCAATCTCCTTGAGCTTGGTCAGTTCTTCACTCTTGGTTGATTATTGAGGAAATCACCGAAACCTTTGACAAACTGGACTTCGAGGCGACAATGACTCTTCGCTCTCTGAAGAACAACTCTCTAACCGTCTAGGAGAATTGCAGTTCTCCAAGATAACAAGGCTAGGAAACTTCTTCCTAAGTCATAATGGATCAACTCAGATCAATAGGACTTATGCTTTGGTGGATGGGTTTTTGAAATGCTTCGGTGGGGTTGCTCTCTCTCTCTCTCCTCTGTAGGGAATCAATGTTGGAGCAGCCAACCCGCCAATGGGGGCGGGGTTGGCGTATTTATAGGCAGCAATCCCAAGGTGCGAAATGACTGAAGTGACCCGATGTGACAGCTTGACACCTGTCCCCAACGGTCATATTTCCAATCAAAGCGCAACTTTACTTGCGGTCCAAGTAAAGCTGACTCACGGACTTGGTTCTGCTTCAGGAGCCGAAAGAAAAAACTCTTCGCTGGTGAAGCATTACCTAGCTCACATGAGATTTCTTCGACTCTGGATTCTAACTGGTTTAGATTCGATCTGAGTCTTTTCATCAAAACCTTCGGAGTACATTTACTAAACCCCTCTTGATAGTACGGTTTTTCCTACGACTCAAAGAAGTAAAAAGAACTATGCAAAAACAACTAAGTCTTGCGCCATCTTGATCAACTTCTTCGATGAGACGAGCTTCAGGATTCCTTATCTTTTTAGGGGTCGACATCCGTGATAAGCTTCGCTCCAGAGGATATGCTTCGATAAATGAGTAAATCTTCGTTGAAGCTTTATCACCAACCTATAACTTCAGGAACCTAACCATCTGTTTCACACTAGAAAACCTGTTAGTTCCTCTACTGTTTTGACCAACAATATCCAAAACTCATGAGGGTAAAACTTTGCTCTTACAGAAAGCCGCCTACCTGGGTTGGCTACCACTATCGTGAATCCGGCCGGTTTACCGAAGTGGACCCAGATGATGTGTACGTGGTGCATAAGCCGGTCTCGGGTGAGCCGTTATCTCACTTAGCAGCCAAGCCACAAACCTACCAGAACTCCGAACTATTGCGACATCTGGACATCGAAAGGGATGAGTTAATAGGTTGAGAGGGGTCAGCGAGCCCAATGTGTGGTTGTACTCTTCATCTTGGATCACCACACAAGAACTCGGACTTAGGGCGATGTTCAACGAGACAACCCACCGTGTACTCCTACACAGCCTCTCATCGTTCACCTTGTATTAGGGTAGATTCACCAACACCTTTCCACCATCATCATCATGATCACTACCATCCCGACTCACATAACAGTTACATCATATTATCACTCTAAGCATGCAGTAAGCACTAACAGTTGTAGGGGTCACATGATATCAATCAATTTCTACATTTGCTAGGATTGTGGTTTTCTTACTACTGTGACAAATGATAGGTCATGCAAAGGAATGGGTTCATCTGTGCGGTAGAAACGTAGCATGGTAATCATCCTATACAATGCATAAGCGATACATGAGAGGGAAGTGGGATTTTATCGACATGATCAATGGGGGTTTGCTTGCCTTGCTGAGGAGGTTCGGGTTCAGGGTCTTCAACGAAGGGGGCAGCCTCCTGTTCCGGTTCCACCTCTACTCGACAAACAACAAACAAGGTAGCAAAGTAAATACAATGCACAATCACATGGTTGAAGGTTGAAACTTGATGTATATGCTTTGCTGTGTGAAGAAATTCCATTTAAATGGAGTATATTGCAAATTGAATTGCAAATTCAAACTCCAATTTGAATTCAATTTAGTCAAGTTGCATATGACATTGTTTGATCAAGTTAAACATTTTTGAAATGTGTATGATATGCCTCTGATGTGTAATTTAAATGTAGGATGTTGCCATGGTTCAAGTTGGAAAAGCAGTTGAATTTAATTTGAATAAATTCCACTTAAATCAAATGAAAAATGCTACTGGTCCCAAATTAAAATCAACTCAAACATGGTTGAAAGTTGGATATTTGGATAGCTTATTTTCTCCTGATCATTTTTCATATATTATTTGTTAAATTTGGAGTTAATATGAATTTTCTATGAATTTCCAAAGTTTCACTGATTTTCTGGAATTTCTGGAATTTTCTGATTTTCTTTTTAACTGGAAATTCTTTTATTGCGTCATGCTTGTGCAAGGGTGACGTGGGGGGGGTCTGACCTGTGGGGCCGGGGTGTCAGTCACTGGGTTAATTAACCCGGTTAGTTTAAACTAACCGGGGGGGATTAAGGGCCCTGGGCCCACTTGTCGGCCTCACTGGGGGTGGATTAGGGGGGTGGTTTACGTTTTAACACGCCGGCCACGTGGACCTTACCGACGGCAAGTCGCCGGCGACCATCCCGTGCGGCGGCGTCCTCTGCAACGGCGTTCCCGTGGGCCAAATCGGGCGCTGCTTCCACCAGGTTGAAGCCCTCGTCAACGCGCGTCGATTTGGACCGGTTGGAGAGGCTGGGGTGCTCTGTATGCTCGCCGACGACGAGCTTTGTGGCAAAAGGGGCACGGCCGCGAGGTGGAAATCGTTACAAGGCACCATTTGAAGCGGGGCTGGGATCAAACGAAGCAGCAGTGCGTGGGGTTTGCGAAGGACATGACCGTGGGGTGCTGGGGTTCAAGGTTGTGTGGCGAGGAACTTCCCGGCGGCGAGGTGCCCCGGCTTCCATGGCAAAAGGCGGTAGAGGCCAAGGGGGCAACCATGGAAAAGATGGGGTGAAGTAGAAGCTCACCACGGTTGCAGTGGAGGCGGTGGTGTGGTCGGAGGAGCTCTGTGGCCGGAGTAATTGGCGACGGCGATCTGCGGCTCCGACGAGGTCTCGATGAAGCTTGCGTTGGCCTCGGTCTCGATTAGACCTCCACCTTCTCCAGATCGAGGAAGTCGACGGCGTCGCGCATGATGGACATGGTCTCCTCTCTTGTCTCCGGCGTTGGCTACGGGTTTCGTCGACGGCGAACGGCGGCTGCTCTCGGAGGAATTGGGGAAAAAGTGCAGAGGGCAGGAGAGATAGTGGCGAGAGGGGCAATGGACGTGGCCTGCTTCTGGGCGTCTCCAGGCGCGAGAAGGAGGCGTGGGGAGGCGCCAGGCAGGCTAGCAGCTGCCGCCGGCGTCGGCATGCCCTCCAGCGAGGTGCTTGCCGCGCTGGGGGAAGACGACAAGGAGGCTGCGGGCCTGGGCTGCTGGGACGGTAAGTTGGGCCGGGGAGGCCCAGGTAAGTGGGCCACTTTTCCTTTTCCTTTTTCTTTCTGTTTTTCTTCTGTATTTTTGTTTTGCTGTGCTAAATAAATAGCTTGGCATTTTATTAAATGCTCATAATTTTTATATGGCCTCACCAAATAATATACTAGCCACTTATAAATTTTGAACATTTTTAAAATTCAAATAATTTGAACTTTAAATCAAATGGGGCTTTTGATTAATTCCAAGGCACTGTTTGAATATTTGAAAAATCCATGAGCATGGGGTGGGTCCCACATCACTTGATATGTGATCACACTCATTTATAAGACTTTTCAAAAATCTAACATGAATTTTTGGAGAAGATTTTTATCTGGCCTTTTGAATTAATTCATCTTGGGGGGTTCCTTCTCCCATTTCAATTTATTTTGAAATTTTTAACATGATGCAAGATGACTTTGATGCTAGCACATTACCTAACAGAGGGTTCTGACAAGCACCCCAACTTGACGGGTATTTTTTTTCATAATCGATGCTAGGATTGCCTTCTGCTGAATCTCATTTTTCTTTGCTTCTTGGTCTAATAGGGAGCCGCGCGATGCCAATGCTGCTGCTGGTTTCGCTCCTCCGCCTTCTTGGCATGTTGCCTCGACTACCCACTCCAGGTCCGTGCTGAGTTAGAAACGGCTTCCGGCGGCAAACGATACTGCAAGGTCGAGAGTGCCAAGAAGGCCCGTGAGGAAACGGCGAAGTAGTCAGTGAAGGTTGCCTCCACTTACAGCCCCATGGCTGTCGTGGTGGCTCTACTGGCCTGCAATCGGACATGCCGACCTCCACCGCTCCTCCTTCTTCCGCAACTGGTGGGTCTGGCGACGAGCAATCGTACATGCCAGCCGCCGCCGATGTCCCCCCTCCTCCCCCCCCCGCCCCCGCTGCTGAATCGTGTGATGCTGCTTCAGGTCGGCCGGTGGGTGAACAAGAAATTCCTCCAGAAGTTCCAACGCTGATGCTTCTCCTCCCACTGCCGATCTGGGCGCGGCGCCTGCGACATTGCAACTGGCCGCCGACTCGCCTGTCTTCACCGCTCCTCCACCGATAGCGAGCTTGTTCCCAATCATGCTCTGGTGCCGAGCCGCCTGCTCCTGCCCGCGCCATCTCCTTAGTGGAGAAGTTTCGCCGCGAATATCTGAGTGCCGATTTGATCTGGCCTCCGACCCTGCTTCTTTCGCGGTCGGTTCGTATGACCAGATGCCTGCTCTGACGCAAGGTCGTGTGGCCGATCTGCATAAACATTTCAAGGCCTTTGCAGAGTGCACCACGGCTAATCTCTTTGCCACAAAGTGCTCCGTTGCGGTAAGTATCTTTTTATTGTGCGGGTGTGCCAGCGCACCCACTGGGTGTAGTCCCCGGGGTTCAGGTCGATTTCTTGCAATCGGGACGGATCTTCATGGATTTCCCAAACTTTGACTAAGTAGCTTGATTTTCTCTCCATCTATTTGCCGGCACAAACAGGATGTTTTCAACCAGTTGCTAGCTGCCTATGCAACCAGCGAAAAGATAGCTGCCAATCTAAAGCATCGAGCGGATGCGCAAGCTGCCGACATCGCCGAGCTGAAAAGTGTGCCTCGCCTATTTCTTCTCATTTGGTCGTACCCGATATGTTTCTGATTTTTGTGGTGCTCTGCTCTCGGCTGCAAATGCCTCCCTGCCCGAAATGGATGCACTGAAGAAGCGAGTGGCCAAGCTTGAGGGCCAGCTCAGCGAGCAAGATGCTCAGCTCGATGCTGACGTGAAATAGTGTGACCGTTTATAGGATGTTGAGACCAAGATGACCAAGGCCACGAAGAAATTAACTTCTGACAAGTGGAGCTTGAAGACCGGGAACCAGGGCGAGCTAGATAGACTTCTCGATGCTCGACATGAAATGAAGGAGGTGCTGCAGAAAGAGCGTGATGCAGTTGTGCGGAAGATGGAGGATGCCGCCGAATGCCACTGCATGGAACTTACTGCTGCCAAGAAGCGAGCTGAGGTGGTGCTCGCCGGAATGCATGAGCTGGGCGATCTGATTGCCAGTAAGCTTTATACTATTCTTCTATTGCTCTTTATTGATGACTGCTTCTCCCTTTTTGCTGTCGACCTCGATTCCTTGCTTTCTAACTTGGCTTCTTGCTCTTCTTTGCCATCTTCTTGGCCTGCTTCCCAAGTGGTTTCAAAACCAGATGTTATGAATGATCGGAAAAACCGGAGAGGGAAGGGCGTGGACATTGCAGATGAATCCCCCTAGAGCTCGGATGATCTAGTCCTGGCAACCCGTGCGCGTTTGCCTCTGGTCACCTGCCCTTTTTGAGCGTTCAAGACCGGATTGCAGAAACTCAACCGGCTGCTCCGGCCAATCCGAAGGAAGGAGATGACGACACCGAGCCGAAGGAAGGAGATGACGATGACGAGATGAAGGAAAATGACGCAGAAGTGTCGGATGCCACCAACTTTAGGGTGATCCAAATGCTGAGAACCGCTCCTCGGCGGGTCCAAGTCCTGCTGGATTCGGCTGCCCGGACCGGATCACAGATGGCTCTTACGACCATTCTGAGCTAGTATGCTCGGCTGGACCTAAGCCTGCTGGGGGCGGGGCGCAAAGGATCGGCGGATATGCTCGAGGCGGCATACCTTCATAACAACCAGCGCTCGGTCGAGATCGCCTCTTGGCTCACTCCCCAAGAATACGTCCCCTTTCTGGACGATGACGGCGTGTCGATTCCTCCCATGACGCTGAGCGAGCTATCGTGCAACACCAAGGAGAATAGCTCGGAGAACTCTCGCCCATGTGAAGGGATCAAATCTTCCTCCGGACTGTATACAGATGATCCTGAGGTGGAGTCTTCCGGAAGCTCATCTCGATGCGTGGAGTTGACTGCCGCTAACCAGATTAACCCATTCGATCAACAGGTGGATCCGATTGGATTCTCAGCAGGCCGACTGCGTCACAGCCAGAGTTCACCGTTGCAGAACCCGACTCGGACGCTTCTCAGTCGAGCTCAGCTGTCCCTCCGCCAGAGACAGTCATGCCACCTTCTGGCGAGGAAACAACGCACGATGGTCCGACTGCTTAGGTGGCTTCTTCGACTTTTACTGCTGCATATTTATCAAACTTTGTTAAATTCTGGGTGCACCCATTGGGGGTGTTTCATTTATGTAATGAATACGTTCGGTCGTATGCCAAGTACTTATGGCACATGTTTGCCCTTTTATCTGTACGAGATCATCTATCAGCTTGTCCTTGTGTTTTTTCAGCCTCTTTATCTTTTTCTTTGCCTTTTTCCTCTCGCAACCGTGTGCTCTCGCCAACCGGACAGCCAACCTGCGGTCTGTAGCTGGATCGAAGAGTTGATTTTGAGAGAATAGGGTAAATATTTCTGAGCCTTAGGCGTTTTTTAACACACGAATCAGGAGCGGGAAAAGCTTATTGCGCCTTACTAACTATTGGCTAGCCAGCTTAGTCGTAATCGAATACAATTGTATTCGGCTATGCCCATCTTTAATTCATCTCAAAAACAATTTTCAAGTGGAGACTCAGGCCGGCCCTCCTTTCTCCGATATTATAGCCGACCTGCGGTCTGCATCCGAATTGAGCAGTGGCTCGGCCGAAATCATCACGTTTCCTATTTCATTGAGATAATTTTTTGTGGACCTGTCGATCAGTCCCCGAGTGTGCTTTTGTCGACTTCGGGGCTGAATTTTACAGAAATTAAATAGCTCGGCCTGACTAGGAAGATAAATACAATCGAATGTAGTTTCATGAACGCATGATGACTTTACTGATAAAGTTTGCAAGGATAAAGATACATCTGTACCATTCAACTGTAAAAAGGGCACAACAACTCAGCAGTCCAAGGACGCTCTGTTTCAACTCCTGAAGTGTCCGTGTATCGGGTCGACTTGGTGAGTCGATGAGGTAGTATGCATTGTTCCTCAACACCCGACTGATTATGAACGGACTTTACCAAGGGAAGGATAACTTGTGATGTCCCTCCGATTGCTGAATTTAGTGGAGAACCAAGTCACCCTCACGAAAAGCAAGGGGGCGGATCTTCTTGCTGTGGTAGTGGCGCAGCTTTTGCTGTTATATTGCCTATCTGGACAAGGCCAGCAGGCATGCTTCTTCTTTCAGATCGACGCCGTCTTCTCTATCTTGATTGTCTTCGGCCTCCGTGTATAGAGCGTGGCGAGGTGAGTCAAACTCAATATCAGAAGGGATGATTGCCTCTTCGCCGTATACGAGGAAGAAAGGAGTAAATCCGGCTGAACGGATCGTTGTGGTGCGCAAACCCCAAAGCACAACCGGTAGCTCATCAATCCATGCTCCGCGTGCTCGCTGAAGTGGTTCGACCAATTGAGGCTTGATGCCTGACAAGATGAGATCGTTTGCTCTCTCATCTTGACCATTGGACTGTGGGTGTGCAACGGATGCCACATCTAGCCACATACCCCGCTGAGATGCACATCGTGCTAGTGCCCCCTTTGCAAGATTAGTGCCATTCTCAGTGATGATGTTGTGTGGCAGTCCATATCGGCTCGCAATATTTGCTAAAAACTGGACCGCAGTCGGCCCATCTAGTTTCTTGATCGGTCTAGCTTTGATCCATTTGGTGAACCTGTCGACTGTGACCAGAAGAAGCATCATGCCTCCTCTGGCCGTTTTGAATGGTCTGACCATGTCCAGTCCCCAAACCGCAAACGGCCATTTTATTGGGAAGGTATTGAGTGCTGATGCTAGTTGGTGACTCTTGGCTTTGAAACGTCGAAAACCGTTGCAATGCTTTACCATCTTTTCCGCTGCTGCCCGCGCAGTCGGCCAGTAGAAACCATGGCAGAAAGCCTTGGCTACTATCGCTGTTGCTGTTGCATGATGACCACATTCACCTTGATGGATATCTCGCAGTAGTTCCGGCCCCTTGTCTTCTTCAACACACCGGTGGAGAACTCCGGTTGTGTTGCGGTGAACTAGCTCATTGTTGATGATGGTGTATGCGCCAGATCGGTGCTGGGTTTGCCGAGATCTCACTTCATCGGGGGAAGGATGCCTTCCACCTGGAAATCTCAAATCCTCTGTGCCCAGGATGGTGCAGTTACAACCACTAGAACTGCTACAGCCGCTGGTTCAGGTGCTGATGATGCGCCAGGGTTGGATCCGGATGCTTCTTGCATAACAGTGTCAGTCCCCGAGGTAACGACAGCAACCCCTGGATTGCAATCGTCAGCCCCTGGTGCTGTTGAATCGGAGGTGCCTGCAGCCCCTGGTGCGGCCGAGTGCACTTTCTGGTAGGATGCTTTTGTTGGTTCTGCGGCTTTTGCCATCGGAGCTTCCAAGTCGGACGGAATAAAGATGGACTCTGATTCTTGTGAAGGCTTGATGGATGAATCCCTGATGTGCTCTAGGGAAATGCATGCTGGTATGGATTTTCTTGTGGAAACTAGCTTGGAGAGTGCATCTGCTGCATCATTCTCTGCTCTGGGCACATGATGGAATTCGCAACCCTCAAAGGAACCACACAACTGCTGGACTAGGAACCTCTAGCTTTCCATGTTTGCATCTTTTGCATCCTAGTTTCCTATGCATTGCTGGACCACCAGGTCGGAGTCAGCATAACATAGAATCTGCCGGATGCCAATATCTTTTGCCAGTTTGATGTCGTGCACAAGTGCTTCGTACTCGGCGACGTTGTTGGATCAAGAAAAATGAATTTGCAGGACATAGTGAAGCTTGTCATTCATGGGAGAGGTGAGGACAATGCCGGCTACCAGGCCATTTCTCATCTTGTAACTGTTGAAGTGCATCCTCCAATGATCTGAATCAGGGCAGGGTGGCTCGTACTGAGTATCATTCCAATCCCCCAATAAATTGGCTAAGGCTTGGGACATGACTGGTGTGCGAGGTTCATACTTTATGCCGTGGGAGGCGATCTCGATTGCCCATTTGGCTACTCTTCCGGTTGCGTCTCGGTTTCCAATGATATCTGTCAGAGGTGCCGAGCTAATCACTGTGATTGGTGATACACGAGATAACTTCTCACCCTCATTGGTTACCCCATGTGGAAGGTGAGATGTAGCGTAACGGCAAGTTTCCCTTGGTAAAGATACCAAGGTTGAAAAGATCGTCTCCCGTAGGACTCCAAGGTCGACAAGTAGGTGGTTCAGCAAGTGAGGCGCCGTTTGAAGATAATCACTTGCTTCTCCTGGACCTGCACACACACATATAGATTTTCTCCCAACGAGTTCAGAGGAGTTGTCAATTCCCCTGGCCTTGTTGTTTACAAAGGATAAAACGCAAAGGATAATAATGATAGATAGCGATAGCTACAAAAAAGTAAATATTGAAAGTAAATTGATAGTGTAAACAGTGGTGGATATATGGACCAGGGTCCCATGATGTTCACTAGTGATGTCTCTCTCCCAAAAGACGATAAAATAGCCATGCGAGGTAAACAAATTACAGTTGGGCAATTGACAGGATTATGTGCGCAAACCAATGCTAATTATGCAAAACAGAAAGGAAGAGGCTCAAAAGCACGGGCAGTTTTCCAAGACAAGTAGACCGAAATCCATCTACATCTACCCACTAATGATCCACCTTGATATATCTATCCAGAACATCTCGCTGGTATTAAGTTGGGAATCCCACCTAAAGTGTAAACTCCAAGCAAAGGACAACTACATTAAATAACTTTGCGTAAAGTAAACAATCCTTGCACCCGCAAATACAAGCACCGTTGTTTTACCCCTTGTGGCAACAACACATCCCCTAGACTCATGTTTCTGTCACTCAAGCTAGTCATCGGGGGGTATGAAGTATGAACCCACAATCATGCATAACACTCCCTCTTGGAGTCACTACCTACTACTTGGCAGAAGCAATAAACAACAACGGAGAACATGCAAGAGTTACTCAAGAACATAAATATAAAAGAAGAGAATCAAATATATAACTCAATCACAATGTAAACATAATCTCATAATCCATCGGATCCCAGCAAACTCAGCATAGCAACAACAGAAAGATTACATATGTGCCTCGATCATGTAGGGCAGCTCACGAGGTCTAATCCATGAAGAACAAAGAAGGGAGGAGAACATCACATAGCTACTGATCATGGATCCATGGTCCAAGGTGGACTACTCACGGTTCATCCGGGAAGCATCCATGGTGGTGGAGAAGCTCCCGGAGGTGATTCCTCCCTCCGGAAGGGGGCCGGGAAGAGGGCTTCTGATGTTCCAGATCTTGGAAGCGCGGCGGCGGCGGAACAGAGGAGAGATCACGAAAAAGGGTTCCGTCCCCGAGGGTTTCTCGTCACGGGGAATAAATAGGCGAAAGGGGGGCAGCCAGAGGTGGGCCAGGGGCTCCAGGCGCCCCCTGGCGCGGCCAGGGGTGGGGCCGCGCCCAATGGCTGCCTGGGCCCCCCTGGCTCCCCTCTGGCCCCTCTCGGGCTTTTCTCCAATATTCCTGTACACTGATTTTTCCTATATTTTTGCCGGAATTTTTTTGGTACTTTTCATAAGGGGGAAACCTGAAATAGAAAACAGCAGAAAACGGGAACTGACACTGGGGTGCACTGAGTTAATAGGTTAGTACAAATATGATCAAAAGTGTATGGAAGTTCATCAATATCACACAAAAGAGGCATGGAGCAAGCAGAAATTATAGATACGTTTGGGACGTATCAACATCCCCAAGCTTAATTCCTTCTCGTCCTCGAGTAGGTAAATGATAAAAGCATAATTTATATGGTTACATGCTAACAACCATATAAGAACTCTGTAAGTAAAGTAATCAAATCATGCAATCAAATTCAAGTCATAACAGGCAAGAGTCTATATCTAGTATTGAAATAAGCAACATAAGAACATAAAGGTGCAAGAGCTCTCGCTGTCCGTGACTCGAATGTCTCCAAATGGTGTTTGCGTGCAAGAAATGGGATATGGATATGCGAGAAAAAGTATTTTTATTGTTGATAACTCAATCTACTAAAGTGTCACACTTGGTCTTCTTTGGAATCTTGTCTTGACTCATCCCCAGACCACTAGCTAGGTACAAGTCAAAATGATCCACTCCTTTTCGACATTTTGAGCACTCGCGCAATGGATGAGCGTAAGCAAGAAAGTTGACACTTAGGATGGCAAAGAGAGAATATGGTGGAGGAGGAAGACAAAAAGGTGTGAAGGCTCACATCAATGAGGACAATCATAGGCGAGAGAAAGCCAAATGATAGATATGATGTGAGGAGTAGGGATTGCAATGCAACGGATGCACATGTGAGCTAAAAGATCTCCAATGGAACTAGTGGGGGTGCATCCAACTTGCTTTCTCAAGAAGACCTAGAGCTCATTTGAGGAGGCTCATCATTGGAACATACAAGCCAAGTTCTATAGTGTGAAGGTCCCCACATAGTTATATGCATGAATAATAATCTCTATGGAGTACCAGATAAAAGATGGAGTACGAGTGTGGATCTTCTCAAAAAGGAATAGTAGTGTGCCCCCTTCTCTCTTTTTTTCTCTTCTTTTTTTCTTCTTTTTTTTTGTATTTTTCGGTGGCCTCAATGGCTCTTTCTATTTAACTCTCATTTGTCCTCTTTGGGACCTTTTAATTTGTCCTCTTTGGGATCTTTTAATTTTGTCCACTTTGGGATCTTTTCCTCACTTTAGGGGCAACACTCTATATATTACAAAAAGTATAGAAGATCTGTCACACTTTACAAAGTAGTCGAATCATAAAGAAAATGTAACTATCATGATGTATGCAAATGTATGCCTCTGCTAGTGTAGCAGGATATGCAATGATACTAGCGCATCATGTAGCAATGATTAGGGAAAGGCCCAACTAGCATGCGGCTCATCGATCAAGCAAGTAGCATGTATGACATGAAAATCAAGTCATGAGAAGATGGATGTTGCATGGCAATATATCTCGGAAAGGCTATGAAATGCCTTGATAGGTAGGTATGGTGACTGTTTTTTGGAAGGATATAAGGAGGCTTATGATGATAGAGCGTATCGTGCCAAGGGTTTGGATGTACCGGCAAAAGTGGAAGCGAACTCTAGGAGTGAGAAGAAAGCAATGCACGACACAGGAGAGGCTAGCAAAATATGGGAAGGTGGAAGTGTCAACTTTCGAATACTCACATTAGTCCGAAGAACTCATGCACTTATTATCGGTAACTCTCAATCTAATAAGGAGGTTCACAAAGAGACAAGTACACCGAGGAGGAGTTTATGGGGGTTTGGTTATCCTTGCGCATCCTCGACTCATTGTACGTGAATGTACTCTAATATTCGACCCCTCAGAAGAGTAGTGATCCATCTAGTAGCTAGAGTTCTCAACTAATTTGTAGGTTTTTGAAAATAAACACGGATTGCCCAAAATACGACATCTATCACTAATAGGCTAAAGCTCTTGACACCAAAAGTCCAAACATTACTCAAAACAACACCTCAAAACTTTTGCAAGTTACTACTTTAAAAAGAATAGCAACCTCAATTACCTACTTCAAGTCAAGACACAAAACTCAGTGCAACAGGCAAACTCTCTAAACAAGATAAACATGAAAACTCAAGAGAGTTCCAGAAACAATCTAAACAAAATCTCATTGAAAAGATAAACATGAAAGCTAAGATCAAAGTATGACAGCAGCTATGGAAAGATAAAGAACAAACACAACAAAGATAAGCAGGAAAAAGTTCTATGTTGTGTTCTAAATTTTGGAAGTGGAGCGTGTTTCTCTCCCACACAAATAAATCTGGGTTCTAACTTGTTATGAACAGAAATCAAAGATTACTAAAACTAAAAACAAAACCTATGAGCGAGACGCTCCAAGAATAGCACATAACGCATGAAGCGATAAAAATATAGTGAAACGAGAGACGAACTGATAATTTTTTATGGAGAAGGGGATGCACGGGGGAATCCCCAAGTTTAGACGCTTGAGTCTCCTTGAATATTTCTTGGGGATGCATGGGGGCATCCCCAAGCTTTAACGCTTGACAATTCTTAATCTTCTTTCATCAGGTTCCCTCGCACACTTGAAAACTCCCTTCATACATAACTCATCATAATCTGATTAGCGAGGTTAGTACCCATAATAAAATAATTTTTTCTCTACTGGAAATAAAGATAATCTTTAAGAGCTACTGCTTCTCAAGATTTACAAAAAGTTTTTGCAAAGAAAAATCAAGCTTAAGGTTTGCAAAACGAAGAAAAGGCAAAACAAGACAGAATCCGTGAAAAACAGACCAACAGGTAGTAAATAATTTTTTAGGGATACTTCTGCAACTCAAATAAAAAAACTCAGAACATACAAAAGTTTCATAATTGTATAGAGCACGCTGTGTAAAAAAATCATCTCAAAAAGATGAACTAGGATTTTTCTCAGATTTTGCTAGTCACAAGGACATAATCTGCTTTCTGGACAGCATGTCACAACTTTCACTCCCCTTGTCGTATGAGGCTATAAAAGGCACAAAGCTTGAAAAGTAAAGATACAATGATGTCGCTACAGTAGTAACAATCATCAAGACCACTAAAAACAGAAGAAAAACAAAAAGGAAATCCTAAATTCGTTGCGGGCTGCCTCCCGAAAGCGCTTCTTCAAAGCCATTAGCTAGGCCTAATGCAAATAGATCAAGTCTTTTCATGAAAATAACTAGCCCGTGTGACGGACTCAAAAGGCAACTTAATCTTTTTTCTAGGTAAGTGTTCCATACCTTTCTTGAGAGGGAATTGGAATTTTATAATCCCTTCTTTCATATCAATAACAACACCAACAGTGCGAAGAAAAGGACGTCCCAAAATAATTGAACAAGAAGGTTCACATTCAATGTCCATAATAGTAAAATCAACGGGAACATAGTTGTCATTGAAAATGATAATAACATCATCTATCTTCCCAAAAGGATTCTTTACGGAAGAATCGACGAGACGAACACCAAAAGAACAAGCATCAAAAGGTTTCAACTCAAATATATCATACATTCTTTTGGGCATAACAGAGGTACTAGCTCCAAGATCACATAAAGCAAAGCAAGAAAAGTTATTCAACTTAATTTTAATCATAGGGTCCCAACCATCTTCTAGATTTCTAGGTATGGAGGCTTCTAACCTAAGCTTCTCCTCCCTATCTTTGATGAGAGCATTAGTGATATGCTCCGTGAAGGCAAGATTAATGGTGCTAGTGTGGGGGTCTCTAGACATCTTGTGAAGGAAACGAATAACTTCAGAAAGGGTGCAATTATCAAAATCAAGGTCACTACTATCAATTAAAGTGGTAGTGGTGTCCTTTAGGCTCACTTGTTTGGTAGCTTCTATAGTCATAGGAATTTCTTCTTCTATAGTTGAGGTCATAGCATCACCATTAATAGGTCCTATGGGACTAGGGGTGCATTGGGTGCTAAGAGTTTGGATATCCTCAACCACTTGGATAGTAGCAACAGTATGGTGTGTAGGAAGGGTCTTAATTCTATCCTCTTCCATAGGGATAAACTCTGGCTTGGATGCCATTTGATTTATCAAAGTAGCCTGTGTGTGAGACATATTGGAAACTTGGGTCTCCGTGGTGGTGAGACTAGTCTGAAGAATAGAAATCTCAATATTCAGACTCTCTAGTTGTCTACCATTGTTTTGCAAGATGGAAGTGTGTTCATCGAATTGTCTAGAGAAGGTCCTATTTTGTTCATACTGGGTGTGCATGTAGTTCTTAGTATCCTTCTCTATTTCCAAAAGTTTCTCATAACTAGGCAAGTCACTATCTCTTGAGGCAGAGTTTCTGGTGCTAGGATAAGTGTTGTTGTTCCCATAGTTGTTGGAGGGGAACGGTCTAGGATTGCTACCAAAGTTACTCCTATAAGCATTGTTGTTGAAGTTGTTTCTAGAGATAAAGTTCACATCTACTTGATCCTGAGCAATCAAAGAATTTAAAGGAACATTTTGAGGATCAATAGGAGATTGCTTGGTAAGTAGAGACATAATCAAGTCAACTTTTTCATTTAGGGAGGAGATATCCTCGACAGAGTTTACCTTCCTACCTGTTGGAGCTCTTTCGGTGTGCCATTGGGAATAGTTGGTCATCATCTCATCGAGAAGTTTTGTGGCAGCACTAAGTGTAGTTGACATAAAGGTTCCTCCCACGACCGAATCTAACAAGTTCCGCGAAGTAAAGTTCAAGCCTGCATAAAAAGTCTGGATAACCATCCAAGTAGTCAAACCATGCGTAGGGCAATTCTTAACAAGAGATTTCATGCATTCCCAAGCTTGGGCAACCTGTTCATTATCCAATTGTTTAAAATTCATAATAAACTCATCAACTAGATAGTCTTAGCAGGGGGTAGTACTATCTGATAAAAGCATCCTTGCACTTATCCCAAGAATCTATGCTATTCTTAGGCAAGGATTGAAACCAGATTTTAGCTTCATCCCTCACGGAGAAAGGAAAAAAGCTTAAGCTTAACAATATCACCATCTACTTCTTTGTACTTTTGCATATCACAAAGCTCAATAAACTTATTTAAAGGAAAAGAAACATCATTTCTAGCACCAGAGAATTGATCTTTCATAACAAGGTTCAGCAAAGCAGGTTTAATCTCATAAGAAGGTGCTGAAGTAGCAGGTGTAGCAATAGGAGTACAGATAAAGTCACTGTAGTTGTGACTAGTGAAGTCACACAACTTAGTGTTCTCAGAGGAACCCATAGCAGCAGCAAGCAAGATAGCTATTTTTTTGATTTTTGATAAAAGACACTAAAGCAAAAACTGAAAGGTAAACTAACAAGACTAAAAATCAAAGATAAAAGATAGTGTGCAACTCCCCTATCTTGAAGAGTGGAGTCCCCGGCAACAGCGCCAGAAATTTGCTTGATACACGAGATAACTTCTCGCCCTCGTTGGTTACCCCAAGTGGAAGGTGAGATGTAGCGTAACAGCAAGTTTCCATTGGTAAAGATACCAAGGTTGAAAAGATCGTCTCCCGTAGGACTCCAAGGTCGACATGTAGGTGGTTCGGCAAGTGAGGCGTCGTTTGAAGATAATCACTGGCTTCTCCTGGACCTGCACACACACAGATAGCTTTGCTCCCAACGAGTTCAGAGGAGTTGTCAATTCCTCCGGCCTTGTTGTTTACAATGGATAAAACGCACAGGATAATAATGATAGATAGTGATAGCTACGAAAAAGTAAACAATGAAAGTAAATTGATAGTGTAAACAGTGGTGGATATATGGACCAGGGTCCCTTGATGTTCACCAGTGATGTCTCTCTCCCAAAAGACGATAAAATAACCATGCGAGGTAAACAAATTACAGCTGGGCAATTTAAAGCATTATGTGCGCAAACCAATGCTAATTATGCAAAACAGAAAGGAAGAGGCTCAAAAGCACGGGAAGTACGCCAAGACAAGTAGACCGAAATCCATCTGCATCTACCCACTAATCATCCGCCTTGAGATATCTATCCAGAACATCTCGCTCGTATTAAGTTGCGAATCCCACCGAAAGTGTAAACTCAAAGCAACGGACAACTGCATGAAAAACTTTGCGTAATGTAAACAATCCTTGCACCCGCAAGTACAAGCACCGTTGTTTTCCCCCTTGTGGCAACAACACATCCCCTAGACTCATGTTTCTGTCACTCAAGCTAGTCATCGGGGGGCATGAACCCACAATCATGCATAACGCTCCCTCTTGGAGTCACTACCTACTACTTGGACAAAGCAATAAACAGCAACGGAGAACATGCAAGAGTTACTCAAAAACATAAATATAAAAGAAGAGAATCAAATATATAACTCAATCACAATCTGAACATAATCTCATAATCCATCGGATCCCAGCAAACTCAGCATAGCAACAGCAGAAAGATTACATATGTGCCTCGATCATGTAGGGCAGCTCACGAGGTCTAATCCATGAAGAACAAAGAAGGGAGGAGAACATCACATAGCTACTGATCATGGACCCATGGTCCAATGTGGACTACTCATGGTTCATCCGGGAAGCATGCATGGTGGTGGAGAAGCTCCCGGAGGTGATTCCTCCCTCCGGCAGGGTGCCGGGAAGAGGTCTTCTGGTGCTCCCGATCTTGGAAGCGCGGCGGCGGCGGAACATAGGAGAGATCGCGAAAAAGGGTTCCGTCCCTGAGGGATTCTCGTCACTGGTAATAAATAGGCAAAAGGGGGCAGCCAGAGGTGGGCCAGGGGCTCCAGGCGCCCCCCTGGCGCGGCCAGGGGTGGGGCCGCGCCCACTAGCCGCCTAGGGCCCCCCTGGCTCCCCTCTGGCCCCTCTCGGGCTTTTCTCGAAGCTTCTGGTACGCTGATTTTTCCTATATTTCTCCCGGAATTTTTCGGGTACTTTTAATAAGGGGGAAACCTGAAATAGAAAACAGGAACTGGCACTGGGGTGCACTGAGTTAATAGGTTAGTCCAAATATGATCAAAAGTGTATGGAAGTTCATCAATATCATAGCAATATCACACAAAAGAGTCATGGAGCAAGCAAAAATTATATATACGTTTTGGACGTATCAATTGGATGCGCTTGGAAGTAAGGCTTCATTCTTCTTGCTGCCAGGTACACACCATAGAGCATCTTTTGGTAATGAGGGTAGTTCTTCTTGGAGATTGACAGCACTTCACTGACATAGTACACATGCCTTTGGACCGATTGCGCCTTGTCCTTCTTAGGGGGCTCAACCACCATGACAACACTGACCACGCATGTAGTAGCCGCGATGTATAACATCATCAGTTCTTTCTCAGTCGGCATGGCCAATACCGGAACTGTGGAGAGCATGCGCTTGAGTTCCTTGAAAGCTTCATCTTCTTGCGGAGTCCATACGAATTTCTCTGTTTTCTTCATCGGCTGGTACAGTGGGATTGCCTTCTCTCCCAGCAAACAATGATGATACCATTCGACCCTGGGAGCTTCATCTTCATGTATGGATGGTGAGTAGCTTCCATGAACTTGGCAAATGCTGGCAGGCCGAGCATAAGGTGGTACAGGCTTCTCAGATTGTCCACTTCGAACCAGAGGGGCTCTCGACATAATTTCTCTTGGGTGACGAAGACTACATCCAGCCGGATGCGTCCCAATGGAGTGCATGAGAGGCCAGGCATGATGCAATGGAATGTGGTCCGACTGGGCTACATCTCACTTTCACTGATGTCGAGCTTGACCATGGTGTCGTGGTAGAGGATGTTGATGGCACTCCCCTCCGTCGATGAGGGTTCGGGTGAATCGTCATGAATATCGTGGTGCTGCCACGACAGCGTCCACCACCAGTGCATAACTGCATGGATTTGGCATCATGCCCGAATGGTCCTCCCTTCCCCATGTGATAAGGTTGTTCGGCCAGTGCATGTACTGGGGGACTGCTGGCATGGTGGCATTGACATCTTGATCATGGGCTCTCTAACTTCCCTTGTCATCCAGCTCGCTGGTGAAGATCATGTACGTTGCATCCTAACGCAGATACTAGTTTGGAGCTGGAAGTGGTGGTGGTCCTTGAGGTGGAAGTGGAGGAGGTGGTGGTGGGTTTCCGCCCTCACCCTGCATTAGGTGCTTCGTCCAGTTCCATTTTGCACAGCTGGTCCAGCATGTCCTCCAAGGTGTACTTGGCACGTCCCTGCCACTGTGGATTCTCTCCAGGCTTCATGCGCCGACTACCTCCTGCAGACCCTCGTGCTTCTCGTTCTTGAATAGCGGCCACCTGGCGACTGCCATACAGAGCACCCGGCTGCTCACCATTTCTCTTGTGGCTGAAGTTGTTGTTGTTGTGGTTGTTCTCACTCCGCTCGCGTCGACTAGGACTTGAACCTCCTACTTCTGCCAACAGCGGCCCGACCGACTTCTCTTGGACAACGCCACTAGCGCCGAGCCAAATGGGTCGCATTGCCGAATCGGAAACAGCGAAGGATTTTTCAATCTTCATGAGCTCGGCCAGTGGCGGTATGTTCTTGCGGAGCAGTTCGTGATGCAGCATTGAACCGTCCAGGCAGCCGTTAGTGAAGTACTGGATGGCCTAGATCTCATGTACACCTTCACAGGTATTTCTAAGTTTGGCCCACCGCGAGAGATAATGGCGGAGAGGCTAATCCTTTCCTTGCACGCACAAAGCAAAGATCCGAGGTAAACCTGGCCGCTCATAGGTGCCTGTGAATTTGCGCACAAATGCATCCTCAAAATCTTGCCAGCAGTTGATGTTGTTGCCGGGGAGGCTTTTCAACCAGGACCGAGCTGATCCTTGAAGCATCAGAGGTGTGTAGCGAACTGCTACATGCTGATTGCCGCCGGCAATGCCGACTGTAGTCATGTAGTCCACTAGCCAATCCTCTGGTTTAAGTGATCTGTTGTACTTGGGGTGTCTCTGGGCAAGGTGAAACCTTTGGGGAACTTTTAAAATCGGATACGCCGTCCGAAGCACTCTAGACCAGCTGGTCCTTCTTCTTCTTGCAGATATTTGGCCAGTCGCTCAATGCGGTGCCGCACGTCATTTTCTACAATCATGCGAGGGCCTAGGCACTGGCTGATTGCGGGTCTCGCTGACTTCTCCTCACGCCGGCTGTTAACTGCAGGCCCATCCCTTCGACTGTGCGCAGGAGGCTGAGTTCTACGACTGCAGGCTCGGTCTCCATGCGACGAAGATGCCTACCGCTGCTGCCGAGGTGCTCCGACCTGCTGCTGGTTTGCACCGTCAGATGGGCGGAGAGCCAACCTCGATCCTGCAGGGCATGGAGATAGCTCAATCGCAGCTTGTTGATGATTTTCCACTGTCAGAAGCTCGCGCATCCAGCGTGTCCTTTCCTTCAGCTCGTCACCCTCCAGGTTATCCAGCTTGCCCGCAATTTTCTCGATGGCTCTCAGATTTCCTCCCTGGGAACTATACACCGGTTGGAGGATGAGGTCGGATGCCGCTGGTCGCTCATTCCCAGCTAATTCTCTACCGACAGCTCGGCCAGAGGCGCGGAGCTCCTTGATCACTGCTAGCTCTATTACGCGCGGCACAATGCCATGAGCAACGTTGTACTCTCGGACTGTGGCCTCCAACTGGCGCTTCTCAGTGCCGATTTCCCGTTCCTGCTCGGCCAGGCGCTGGTGTGCCTTCTCCATCTCGGCGTGAGCCAGACCTGGATCGTCTCTGACGTACATCGGTGTGTGAAAGATGTCCTGTGTGGCCCCTGTGGCTTCTCTTGCTGCTCTTGCAGCGGTGTTGGTGGAGCTGTGGTGACTGGACGCAATTCCAACCATCATAACCTCTGCGTGGATGCGCGAAGCGAAGCTTTCTGCTACTGCCGAGCAGTCAACAACAGGCTGTGGATATATAACCCCGGAGAAGACTTGTACATCCTTGGGGTACACATCGGAGACGCTCGCGACAAAGACGCGGTGGTTGCCTATGGGCAGAATGACGCCGCACGGCAAGGGTGCGCCTGCCATGAACCTCGAAGCATTGTCGATGACTTAGTAGAATTCCTCCTACCTGAGAACCAAGCCGGAAGCGAAGCGCGTGCTCGATGAAGAGGATGGTCCCCTCCAGATCAGAATTGCAGTCGATGCCTCGGCCTGACCCATGGTGGGTGCCAACTGTCGTCGTATTGTGACGGCAGATGACATGGGGATGGCTAAAGAGGGGCAAAGTTCCGAGGTTGAAGTCGATGGCATCGAAAGCGAGGGTGGGGACAAGCATAGTGAGACACCGCGATGTACCCAGGTTTGGGGCTCTCCTCAGAGGGAAAACCCCTACTCCTATCGAGCTAACTATGAGCAATAACTTGGGCTACAATGAATGCTCCTTGAGTTGTTCTAGAGGAAGGAGGAGCAGGCCTAGAGCTCTGCTCTCTCTTGCATCTCTGTGAAGTGGGTGGGATGGAAGTGAATGCGGATCGTCCCTGTGAGAACCCAGATATAATTTCCAGATCCTCCTGTGTTTAATTGTCAATCCCAGGATCATTGTTGACAACACAGCGAAATGGTATCATTGTAGAATACATAAAGATATTACAAGTACCATAATCTGCCATAAGGCATACATATAAAAAGTCTCATGACATTTGTTACAATCAGGAAAACAGCGGAAACTAAAAAATGCGTAGCGACTCCATCTCAGCCACAGGCAGTTGATGTAGTCCACGTGACCTCACTCCTACGGATCGCCATAGTAGTCGTAATCATCACCTTCATCTTCATGGAACTCTGTTTCAACAAAATTATTGCCATGAGTACATTTTGTACTCAACATGCCTCCCGGGAAAGGTCCTAGTAACTACATGAGGCTTCAAAGGAAGGCTGTATGGTTCTTTTGCATAAAAGCTAATTTTGTTTCAAAAAGCATAATAGTTTGATAAGAGGTTTTAGACGAAGACAAGAATTTTCCATCATAAATTTCATCAAGGTGAGGATCCTCGATCCACTCACATTCATCATAGTTTCCAAGAACAGGGGCAAAGAGGGAATAAGCAAGACAGGTTCCCTTATGTCAAGAAAGATTCATGTGTCGTCCATGACCGTGGACACGGCTATTCAAATAGTTTTACACTCTGTAGAGGTTGTACCCTTTACCCACACAACACAATCTCGTCTTGTTTCCACCAGTGGCCGCTGGCGTAGTACACTATTTTGTATACTGGCAGGGAGATTGTGACGAGGTCTTTCATTAGACCCACCCTTACTATGACATGCCCACTAGGTTTCACAAGGTAGTAACCGCAGTTCACAGTCCTTTCCCCCTTTTGTGCCGTGGTTCTCCTTGCAAGGCAGCTATCCCATCTACGGTACGGTGATGACCATAATAAGGATGAACTAACTAATTAAAAAATCCAGTGCCCATATAGCATGTGGTTGTACGATTGTCACAATCTTCAAATCCAAGACTTATTGGGCCTCATGCGGCACGGGCGACAGATTGCCCACTTCACCTCGTGAAGGGCAGCCAATCGCTCCTTCAATCCTTGATCCAGCTGTCGCCCGCGCTAGTATTTAGATGGTAAGTTTCATCCAGAGTAGATGAAGTAAAAAATGGACAACCGGCCTAGCTTAGCAAGCTTAGTAACAAGTTTCAACTGTTAATGATCCTAAAATCATTCAGATAAGCACCTATAGAATAATTAGCATGGCTAAGCATTTCTACTCTACTAGATTACTATATAGTTCTACTCAGGTGTACAGTAAATAGGCGACAAGAGGATCAGGGTAATGTGTCAATGGACACGCTAGCTACACGATAAAATAGTATGCATATATTGGTTATAAAATACAATGCAATTTTGTAAAACACAGGATAAACATGATCAAAGAGGGAGGCATGCCTTCGTTGTTGAGTCCATCTTCGGTAACTTCAGTCTGTCCATATCCAATATCGACACTCCCTACTCGTTGTAACGATAGCAAATGAAAAAAAAACCAAAACAAAAGTAAATCGAAATAACATTCCAGATAAATCAAGGTTGGATGGATAGCAAGATATTGATCAAGATGAATATTTCAAGATGGGGTTGCATGATAGACAAGGTGAGAGAGATGATTCAACGAGTGACATGGTTTAGATTGATATGGCTAAGAAAGGCTCGGCAATCAAGAATAGCGTTCTAATATGAACTATGATACTAGCAACTATCTACACATCTCGACTAACTATATAGGAAACTACTATATAACAAACACCATGGCATCAACACATAGCATGAAACCATCCTATGCATTTTAACTACACAAACACAACATGGCATGAAGAAGGTAATAGTTAACCATAAATAAATATTTAGATAAAATCTAAATATTTATAATGGTTAATAGCATCCAAACATATGTATCACATATATAATAATGCACAAGCAATTGTTTTATAGGAACTAACCAACATTAAAAACCATACTAATTGAACAATGAAAATTATACAACAACATGAATTGACTGGTATCTAGGTTCGGTCCTTAAGCAATAGTAAATCATATAGATCCAATATCACAAACGAAACACATGTCAACTAATATAAGCAAGTTAAACAACACATCAAATAAATAACAATTTTTCTATGCATGACATGGTAATACATGCTAATGTACAAGCAAGAACTTGTCATGTTTAAGAGTAAACATTAACCACAAATAAATATTTAGATGCTTCTAAATATTTATAATGGTTAGGATCAAACATAATCAAAGATCAACCATTACAACTATTACCAAGAATTTCTAAACAAGAGTCCACCCAACACTATGGTGAAACATAATTACACAACTAAATAACCAGACACATATCATACAAGGCATGGAAATATTGCATCATAAAGATATCTTAACTAATAAGACAAGCATCAAACATAGAAGTTGTCATGGTAATATACTAAACTAGGACATGCTTTTATAATAAGAAACAACAAATATACAATAACATTACAATTAGCTATAGGATTACCTCCACATACTTGAAACAATATACCAAGCTACGCACGCTAAGCATACGAGAAAGGCATAAGCAAACCACCATGAGAGTTTAACTACTCTAAGCATGTGATGAACTATTGCAACGAAAATAACACACTTATAATACTAGCATGAGACATAGGCAATCATCTACAAAAATAACAAGAAACTAAGTACCCTAGTAAAACACATGAAACATGGTAAGACATGGAAGATTACTATCATGACATAATGTCTAGTCTCAGTCATACCACAAATAAGATATAAGATAAACATGGTATGATGCTAAGCATGGAAATGATGATCATGTGAGATATCACACTATGCTACAAATACAATATAACTCATAACCATAATATAACTTAGATGATATTACCCAACATAAGCATCAAGCATGGCTATATCACACAACTCTATAACACTAGCTATGACATGTAAGAACAAGAAAGCATTGCATTATCACACAACACTAGAATGCTAGAAATAAACATATGAACGTGACATAATAAGCATGTAGGAAAGTAAACAACTAGGTCATGACATCAAGAAAATCAACATATACAAGAATGAATAAGAAGATGGCATGCATTTCTATCCGATACATCCTACACATGCAAAGACATAAGATACACAATTAGGCATCTACTAGATACAAATTTATACACCCACACTATGTATTTTACTTATAGAATCAAACAACACAATGCCATGATATTAATATAGAAAAAGAAATATTATTTACATAATATGAGCATTCCAATCTAGAAAGCAAGACTAATCAAATCCATGTACTTATAATATTAACTAGCAATTTACAACACAAAAGAAAATACAATGAAAATATGAATTTTACTTTGAGAAAATGCTAACATGTTATGGAAATAAACTAAGATAAATAAACACACATGATAAATCATCAAGATGTAATAAACTAAGTTATGTGTCACAAGCATAAACTATATGTAGAAATACAATCTAAAACATGACATGAATCAACAATGAAATAATGAAAATAAAATATCTACAAAACTAGATGATTAACTAGGCAATAACATGTTAGCGAGAGACACCCATAGTGAATTTGTTCTCAAACAAGAAAGTATTTTATTAGACTTCTAGCAAATTAAAAAAAACTATGAACAACACATACACACACAAAAAATATAAACATCTACGTAGGCATGGCATGATTTAAACTAATAAATCAAACATGTGACATAAGAGAATATGAATATGTAAATCATATTAAAATAAAGCAAGCAACACTAATAGTAATTCTACGGAATTATAAGCATGGCGAACATCACCAAATTGTGTACGCATACATATGAGATGACTATATGATGTATCTAACATTATCAACATGAGACAACACACAAAATAACTTTAATAACACAATCAAACTATAGATTAAATATACAAATATTAAACAAGAAAACAAGTCACAAATATACGCACACAAGCAAAAAACACGAGTATGCATGATAGCACAATTTATCGATATGAAACAATACGCACAACTATTTTACAATTCAAATAAAAGTAAAATCTAATAGAGCATATATCACTCTTAGCACTATGAAACAACTAGCAACGACTCCTATGCATATCACAGCATGTGATAAAATAAGACGCTAACACAAAGTTCACCGATGAACAACTACACATGATAATATTTCACGAGAACTAACACAAGGCATATCACACTACTACACAATGCACAAAATTATCATACGTTATCGCACAAAATTATATAAAAAATATATTGTTCTAATCATCAAGTACGGCTAGATAAAATCTACAATAAATATCTATTGACCAAACAAGTAATCTAACTTCACTGATGGGTTTCCATAATCACATAGATCATTTCATCTATTGGGCATGATGTCATCCGAGGAACGAAAACTACGGAAAACATATGATGCCATGGGATGGTCATCGATCTGGGTGAGCGCTGCCAACTAAAGAAATAGATCAAGATATGATGTCTAGGAGATACACTGGATGATGTTGAATAGATGTGGAAAAGGAATTGAGCCGGAACTCACCGAGTTTGATGAACTCGATGAACAGTGTACGCGTACATATAAAATTGTCCGCGTGTGTTCAACGAATCGAGTTCCTTCTTCCCTGAATGGAGTCACGCCATGGAGTAGAATCAACTCGCGCAAGAAAACGGATGAAGATGCTTGGAGTCATTGGGATCGAACACCGATATCCATGGAGCTTCAAAAGTTCATGGAGGACTCTTGGAGAGAAGAGGAAGGGAAAGGGCAGGAAATATGACGGGGATGGAAGAGAATATTGAGCAACACATTCTTATATAGGTGGATTTAGAAATTAAAGCAGTTAAAGGATGATTGAAGAGAGGTGCCTAGTGCTCTGTACCTTTCGTGTTCTTTGTGCTGTTGTGAGCATGTAATGCAGGAGTGGGGTGGAGCGTGGGAGAAGGAAGGAGAAGCGCTCGCACCGGTGTGAAGGAAATGGGCTAAGGCCCAGTTGGGAAAGAAAATAAAGAGAAAGTAAGGAAGAAAAAAAATAGATTGGGCTAAACCCAATCAGGTAGGGAAGAGAAAAATGAAAAGGGCTTCACACATACAAGAGAAGTAAGAGATATTATGCTAGGGAATTTTGGCTAGAGTTTATTAGAGGAAAGGAATTAGATTTTTTTTTCAAAAAGAAAAATCTCAAAAATAGGAAATGCAACAAAATTCAAATGAAGTTCCAAAATACAGATGCACATAATTTAATATGCCAAAGACAAAAGAAAAATATTTGGCGAAAAGAGAACAAAATCAGAATTAATTTAAGTTGACATTAGTTCAAATTAAATCATCCAAATTATAAAAAATAATTTAAGCTTTTATTCACCGAATAAAAAAAATTGGCCATGGTTTTTGAAAAAACTTTTTCTTAAACATTCCGAGCATCGGGATGTTATAGTCCCTCTCACCGGAGGGGTTCCCAGGGTTCTTATAGCATGAACCTGGGTAACAAAGGTAACTACACAATGAGGAGGGACCCAACTGTGAGCCTCTCAAACTCTGCTAGGGCCCGCCTTCTGCCTACGCGTAGACTTGTGGCTTGCCTACTTAGCCTTGAGAATCTTGTAGCACATAGGTCTTGAGAGTCCTATGGTTGGCAGACAGCTACCTCAGCGCCCGGTCTTGTTCATCGTCCTACCAGTCCAGCGTGGGAGAGGAAACACCATGCGCCTGACAGGTCGGTGATGGGACTTTTCTCCTCTAACATGTAGATGTAACATCCCAAAATTTTCTAAATTTTGAAATGTTAATAAATTAATTATAATAATGATTGTTTGCTTGATATGATTGATTTTTAGTAGGATTTAAAACTTTTGGAGTTTAAATGAATATTAAAATGAGAGGGAATAAAAGGACTTTCCCTAATATTCATTGTTGGAGTTTTCGAATTTAGTATTTAAAACAAATCCAATAAATTAAAATGAGAGAAGGTAATATGACTCCTTCAATATAAAAGAAAATTGGAAATGTTTTAAATATTTATTTCTATTTTTATTGGAGTTATTTAGATAATTTTCCATTCAAAAATAATTATAACATGAGTGAAGATAAAATGACTTCTGAAGAAAAATTGAGTGGAAACTATTTAAATAATTATTTGAGATTTTTGTGAATTTGTAAAATATTTTATGATTGAATAAAGTCATTGAGAAATGTATTTTTTTTTATCTTTTTGGAAAATATATTCATGGCATAATTTTCTTTGGATTATTTTATGAATTTAGAAATTCACTTCGTAATTTTGTGATTTATTTTTTATTTTATAAAACTTCTCAAACTTATATTTAAATAATTAAATAAAAACAGCAGCAGCAGTTGCAGCTAGGCCGCCCCCGGCCCACTTTTTTTTCCGGCCTATTTATATTTTTTTGGGGAGACCCTTTTTCTTTTCCCCCCCACTGCCTCCCCTAACCCTAGCCGCCGGGCCCTGCATTGTTGGAAATATGCCCTAGAGGCAATAATAAAATTGCTATTATCATATTTCCGTGTTCATGATATATGTTTATTTTCCATGCTATAATTATATTAAACGGAAACATAATGCATGTGTGGTTGTATAAACAACACCGCGTCCCTACTAAGCCTCTACTATACTAGCTCGTTAATTAATGATGGTTATGGTTTCCTAACCATGAACATGAGTTGTGTATTAATTAATGGGATCATGTCATTAGAAGAATGACGTGATGGACAGACCCAACTAAGCATAACAATATTGATCGTTTCATTAAGTTTATATTGTCATGCCTTTTATTGTCAAGTATCATGTTTCTTAGACCATGAGATTATGTTATTCCTGGGTACCGGAAGAATACTTTGGGGACATCAACCATCACATCGTGACAGGGTGATCATAAAAATGTCTTACGGGTATCTCCGAAAGTACTTGTTGAATTACATGAATCAAGACTGGGATTTGTCCCTCCGTGTGACGGTGAGATATACTCTGGGCCCACTCGGTAATGCACATTCGGTAACGCTTGCAAGCACGTGACTAATGAGTTAGTCACAGAGAATTTTGTATTACAGAACGAGTAAAGAGTACTTACCGGTAACGAGATTGAACTAGGTATAGCGATACCGACGATCGAATCACGGGTAAGTAAAATATCGTGTGACAAAGGAAATTGTGTACGGATTATAGTAGTCCACGACATAGTGGTTCAATTGATAAAGATCTTCGTTGAATGTGTGGGAGTCATTACGGATATCCTAGTCCCTCTTATGGTTATTGATCAGAGAGATGTCTCGATCATGTCTGCACGTTCTCGAACCCGTAGGGTCACACACTTAACGCTCGGTAACGCTAGAATAAGCTCTGGGATAATTTTATTAATGTTGTTCGAATATTGTTCGGAGTCTCGGATGATATCCTAGACATCACGAGGAGCTCCGGAAGAGTCCGGAGGTAAAGATTTATATAAGGCAAGTTGATATCAGGGTTCCGGAAAAGTTCGACATTTTTTCGGCAGTGTCGGAATGTTCTAGAAGGTTCCGGAGGGTCCCACTATGGGCCCCACCTGTTTTGGACGACCAAGGGTGGTCCAATAGTCCATGTGACCAGCCCTCCTTGGTTTATTATGCCAATAAATGGGAAGCCCTTCAATGGGAGGGTTACCACTCTTAAAAGAAAGGTGTTACCATCTTTTTAATGTGAGAGGGGTTTTCACTTGGGAATTGAAGTGGCTACAGCCTCCTTGCCTATATAAGAGAGGGGAGAGGCTCACCAACAGCCCCAAGTCCTTCCACACCTCCTCCTCCCTCACGTGCATCACTTGGCGAAGCCCTGCCCGCGGGAAACACTTCACCATATCCACCACCATGCCGTTGTGCTGCTGGAATCGATCCCATCTATTTCTCCCTCTTTCTTGCTGGATCAAGAAGAAGGAGACGTCACCGAGCTGTACGTGTGCAAGCCTCCGGAGGTACTGCTCATTTGCAGTGCTGATCGGATCGAACTTCACCAACAACTTCACCAAGCTGCGTTGAAATAAACGTTCAACGCGCGTGTTCTTCGAGGGTATGATGACCTACTCTCCCCGTTACTAGCATCTTCTAGATTGGATCTTGGATGTTGCTTCCGCATGTGAGAGAAATTTTTTGTTTTCTTTCGCGCAATCTCCTACAGTGGTATCAGAGCTAGTTCTATGCGTAGATGCTTTGTACGGTTAGAACACAATGAGTTGTGGGCGTTGATCTTCTTGTTGATACCCTTCCATGTGTATTTTGGTTTTGCGGTATGGTTTGATACAGCGGCCCGGACCAACTTTACAATCTTCGGATTGAGACCGGTTTCGCACTTGACGTGCAACTTGTATTGCACATGCGGCCTGCGGGTGTCAGTCGCTCTTACCATAGTATTAACCACATTTACAAAGGAGGGCTCTTATGAGATTAAGAAGCAATTTGTCATATCAACGTTGTGGTTTTTTTGTAGGTAAGAACGGTTCTTACGCAAAACCCTAGAAGCCACGTAAAATTGAAAATAATAAGGGAGAGGCGTCTAACTTGTTTTTGCAGGGGTGCTTGTGATGTGGTATAGCCCAAACTGTTCATATGATATATTTGTAATGTATGAGATGATCATGTTTTGAAATGTTTCACGACTTGCATGTCGATGAGTACGGCAACTGGCAGGAGCCATATGGTTGTCTTAATTATTTATTGTATGGCCTGCGTGTCAACTTCAAACACCATGTAATTGCATTACTTTATCGCTATGAGTTAGCAATAGTTGTAGATGCAACGTGGTGTAGACAACCAAGATGCCATAAAGGTGGAGACCAACATGGTGCCATAATGGAGATCTTGTCGGTGCGTTCAAGATGGAGATCAAGGCGCAATAAAAGGGCTATACCATGTCACATATTTTATGCATGTGATGTTTATCCTTTTATGCATCTTATTTTGCGTGTGCACAACGGTAGCATTATAAGATGATCCCTCACACTAAATATCAAGATAAACGTGTTCTCCCTAAGTATGCACCGTCGCAAAAGTTCGTCGTTTTGAAGCATCTCGTGATGATCGGATGTGGTAAACTCTACGTTCACATACGACGGGTGTAAGCCAGTTTTACACATGCAAAAATACTTTGGTTAACTTGACGAGCCTAGCATGTACAGACATGGCCTCGGAACGCAACGAACCGAAAGGTTAAACACGAGTCATATGAATGATATGATCAACATTTTGATGTTCACCATTGAAACTACATCTTCTCTCGTGAAGATCGGACTTGGTGTAGTGGATTTGGATCGTGTACCACTAGAAAACTATGAGGGATGTTGATTTAAGTGGGAGTTCGTTAGTAATTTGATTAAACTAAACTCATTATCATGAACACAGTCTAAAATTTTATTTTGCTAAAATGTTGTAGATCATGGCCCGCATAGCTCAGTTCAACTTCAGCGCATTCCTTGAGAAAGAAAAACTAAAATCATCTGGTTCAAACTTCACTCACTGGCACCGCAACCTGAGGATTATCCTCACTGGGTGTAAGAAGCAATATGTTCTCGATGCTGCGCTAGGTGACCCACCTGCAGACGATGCTCCAAAAGCAGAACATAACGTCTTTGAGACACGCAAAGATGACCACATTATAGTTTCTTGTGCCATCCTTACATCTCTGGATACTGATCTCTAGAAACGTTTTGAACATCACGGTGCCTATGAGATGGTTGAAGAGCTGAAAACCATGTTTCAGACTCAGACCCACGCTGAGAGATATGAGATCTCTGATAAGTTTTATAAATGTAAGATGGAGTAGCACAACTCTGTCAGTGAACATGTTGTAACAATGGGAGGCTATATCCAGCGCCTAATTCAGCTAGGATGTGTGATCCCAGATGAGTTAATCACTGACAGGGTGCTGCAGTCGCTCCCTCCGAGCTACAAAGGCTTTGTGCTGAACTATAACATGTAAGGCATGAATAAGACTCTCAATGAGCTTTTCGCGATGCTGAAATCTGCGGAAGTGGACATCAAGAAAAAACATCAAGTGTTGATGGTCAATAAGACCACATGTTTCAAGACGGCTAAAGCCAAAAAGGGACACTTCAAGAAGAGTGGCAAGTCAGCTGCCGCTCGGGGCGGGAAGCCTATTGTCTCTCCTGTGAAGCCCAAGGCTGGTCCTAAGACAGACACTGTGTGTTTCTACTGCAAGGGAGAAGGTCATTGGAAGCACAACTGCCCCAAGTACTTGGCGGATAAGAAGGCTGGCAATGTCCAATGTATATTTTATATACATGTTATTGATACCTTACTAGTTCTCGTAGTAGTGTCTGGGTATTTGATACTGGTTCGGTTGCTAATATTTGCAATTCGAAACAGGAGCTTCAGAATAAACGGAGGCTGGCGAGGGATGAGGTGACGTTGCGCGTCGGGAATGGATCGAAGGTCGATGTCATCGCCGTCGGGATGTTACCTCTTCCTCTACCTTCGGGATTAGTTTTAAACCTTAATAATTGTTATTTGGTGCCTGCGTTAAGCATGAACATTATATCTGGATCTTGTTTATTGCGAGACGGTTACTCGTTTAAATCACAGAATAAAGGTTGTTCTATTTTTATGAGTAATATCTTTTATGGTCATGCACCCGACATAAATGGTTTATTCTTGTTGGATCTCGATAGTAGTACTTCACACATCCATAACATTGATGCTAAAAGATGCAAAATGAATAATGATAATTCCACATACTTGTGGCACTGCCGTTTAGGTCATATTGGTGTAAAACGCATGAAGAAACTCCATTCTGATGCACTTTTCCAGTCACTTGACTTTGAATCATTTGACAGATGTGAACCATGCCTCATGGGTAAGATGACTAAGACCCCGTTTTCTGGTACGATGGAACGGGCGAGTAACTTGTTGGAAATCATACATACTGATGTGTGTGGACCAATGATCATTTCAACACGTGTTGGATATTGTTACTTCCTAACTTTCACTGATGATTTAAGTAGATATGGGTATATTTACTTAATGAAACTCAAGTCTGAAACATTTGAAAAGTTCAAAGAATTTCAGAGTGAAGTAGAAAATCATTGTAACAAGAAGATCAAATTTCTACGATCTGATCGCGGAGGGGAATATCTGAGTTACGAGTTAGGCATTCACTTGAAAAACTGTGGAATTGTTTCCCAACTCACGCCACCTGGAACACCACAACGTAATGATGTGTCTAAGCGTCGTAATCGTACTTTATTAGATATGGTGCGCTCTATGATGTCTCTATCCGATCTACCAATGTCATTTTGGGGTTATGCATTAGAGACAGCTGCATTCACTTTAAATAGGGCACCATATAAATCCGTTGAGACGACACCATATGAGTTGTGGTTTGGCAAGAAGCCTAAATTATCGTTTCTTAAAATTTGGGGGTGTGAGGCTTATGTCAAACGGTTACAACCTGATAAGCTCGAACCCAAAGCGGAAAAATGCGTCTTGATAGGATACGCTAAGGAAACTATAGGGTATACCTTCTATCACAGATCCGAAGGCAAAGTCTTTTGTTGCTAAGAACGGATCCTTTCTTGAGAAGGAGTTTCTTTCGAACGAGTGAGTGGGAGGAAAATAGAACTAGACGAGGTTATTGAACCTTCTCCCGAATTGGAGAGTAGCGCAGCGCAAGAAGATTTGGATCTTTTGGTGCCGCCTTCACCAGCTAGAGAGGAAGAAGCTGATGATAATGATCATGAAGCTCGGTCGAAGTTCCCGTTCGTAGGTCGACTAGGTTACGTACTACTCCTGAGTGGTACGGTAATCCTGTCATGAATGTTTTATTGTTAGACAATGATGAACCTACGAACTATGAGGAAGCGATGATGAGCCTATACTCTGGAAAATGGCAAGACGCCATGAACTCTGAAATGAAATCCATGAAATAAAACCAAGTGTGGACTTTGGTTGACCTTCCTGATAGCCACAAGGCTATTGAATGTAAATGGATTTTCAAGAAGAAAACTGACGCTGACGGTAATGTTACTGTACATAAAGCTCGACTTGTCGCAGAAGGTTTTCGACAAATTCAAGGAGTTGACTACGATGAGACCTTCTCACCCGTAGCGATGCTTAAGTCTGTTAGGGTTCTGCTAGGAATTGCTGCTTATTTCATTTATGAAATTTGGCAGATGGATGTCAAAACTGCATTCCTCAATGGAAACATTGAAGAAGAGTTGTACATGGTACAACCCCAAGGTTTTGTCAATCCTCAGGATGCTGGTAAAGTGTGCAAGCTTCAGCGTTCCATCTATGGACTAAAGCAAGCATCTCGGAGTTGGAATCTTCGATTTGATGAGGTTATCAAAGGTGTGGATTGTTCCAAAATTATAAAGAAGCTTGTGTTTACAAGAAAGTGAGTGGGAGCTCGATTGAATTTTTGATTTTATATGTAGATGACATATTACTAATTGGGAATGACGTGGAGCTGCTTAACAGTGTGAAAGATTATTTGAATAATAGTTTTTCAATGAAAGATCTTGGTGAAGCTGCATACATATTAGGCATTAAGATCTATAGAGATAGATCGAGACGCTTAATAGCACATAGTCAAAGTACATACCTGGATAAGATAGTGAAGAAATTCAATATGCAGGATGCAAAGAAAGGTTCTTTGCCCATGTTACAAGATAAGCCATTGAGTAAGACTCAGTGTCCAACTACGACAACAGAAAGGGAAAGGATGAATAAAATCCCCTATGCCTCGGCCATAGGTTCTGTTATGTATGCCATGTTGTGTACTAGACCAGATGTGTCCCATGCTCTTAGTTTGACGAGCAGGTACCAGAGTGATCCTGGAGAGGCTCACTGGACAACAGTTAAAAATATCCTTAAGTACCTAAAGAGGACTACGGACATGTTTCCTTTCTATGGTGGTGATGAAGAGCTCTTCGTAAAAGGTTACGTCGATGCTAGCTTCAATACTGATCCAGATGACTCAAAATCTCAAACAAGGTATGTCTTTATTTTGAACGGAGCTGCGGTTAGCTGGAGGAGTTGCAAGAAGAGCATCATTGCAAGATCTACATTAGAGGCGGAGTATATGGCCGCTTCTGAAGCAGCGATAGAAGGGATATGGCTGAAGGAATTTGTCACTGAACTCGGGGTTGTTCCGAGTGCACTGGATCCCATGGAGATCTTTTGTGACAACACTGGTGCAATTGCTCTAGCCAAGGAACCAAGATGTCACAAGAGCTCCAAGCATATCAAATGTCGGTTTCATCAAATTCGTGAGCATGTCATTGAAGGAGATATTACCATTAGCAAAGTACATACGGATCAGAATATCGCGGATCCATTGACTAAAGTTCTTCCACAAATAAAACATGATCAACACCAGAATGCCATGGGTGTTAGATTTCTGCCAATTTAACCTAGATTATTTACTCTAGTGCAAGTGGGAGACTGTTGGAAATATGCCCTAGAGGCAATAATAAAATTGTTATTATCATATTTCCGTGTTCATGATATATGTTTATTTTCCATGCTATAATTGTATTAAATGGAAACATAATGCATGTGTGGTTGCATAAACAACACCGCGTCCCTAGTAAGCCTCTACTATACTAGCTCGTTAATTAATGATGGTTATGGTTTCCTAACCATGAACATGAGTTGTGTATTAATTAATGGGATCATGTCATTAGAAGAATGACGTGATGGACAGACCCAACTAAGCATAACAATATTGATCGTTTCATTAAGTTTATATTTTCATGCCTTTTATTGTCAAGTATCATGTTTCTTAGACCATGAGATTATGTTATTCCCGGGTAGCGGAAGAATACTTTGGGGACATCAACCATCACATCGTGACAGGGTGATCATAAAAATGTCTTATGGGTATCTCCGAAAGTACTTATTGAATTACATGAATCAAGACTGGGATTTGTCCCTCCGTGTGACGGTGAGATATACTCTGGGCCCACTCGGTCATGCACATTCGCTAACGCTTGCAAGCACATGACTAATGAGTTAGTCAGAGAGAATGTTGTATTACAGAATGAGTAAAGAGTACTTACCGGTAACGAGATTGAACTAGGTATAGAGATACCGACGATCGAATCACGGGTAAGTAAAATATCGTGTGACAAAGGAAATTGTGTACGGATTATAGTAGTCCACGACATATTGGTTCAATCGATAAAGATCTTCTTTGAATGTGTGGGAGTCATTGCGGATATCCTGGTCCCTCTAATGGTTATTGACCAGAGAGATGTCTCGATCATGTTTGCACATTCTCGAACCCATAGGGTCACACACTTAACGCTCGGTAACGCTAGAATAAGCTCTGGGATAATTTTATTAATGTTGTTCGAATATTGTTCGGAGTCTCGGATGAGATCCTAGACATCACGAGGAGCTCCGGAAGAGTCCGGAGGTAAAGATTTATATAAGGCAAGTTGATTCCAGGGTTCCGGAAAAGTTCGGGATTTTTTCGGCAGTATCGGAATGTTCTATAAGGTTCCGGAGGGTCCCACTATGGCACCCACCTGTTTTGGACGACCAAGGGTGGTCCAATAGTCCATGTGACCAGCTCTCCTTGGTTTATTATGCCAATAAATGGGAAGCCCTTCAATGGGAGGGTTACCACTCTTAAAAGAAAGGTGTTACCATCTTTTTAATGAGAGAGGTGTTTTCACTTGGGAATTGAAGTGGCTACAACCTCCTTGCATATATAAGAGAGGGGAGAGGCTCACCAACAGCCCCAAGTCCTTCCACAGCTCCTCCTCCCTCACGTGCATCGCTTGGTGAAGCCCTGCCCGCGGGAAACTCTTCACCATATCCACCACCACGCCGTTGTGCTGCTGGAATCGATCCCATCTATTTCTCCCTCTTGCTTGCTGGATCAAGAAGAAGTAGACGTCATCGAGCTGTACGTGTGCAAGCCTCCGGAGGTACTGCTCGTTTGCAGTGCTGATCGGATCGAACTTCACCAACAACTTCACCAAGCTGCGTTGAAATAAACGTTCAACGCGCGTGTTCTCCGAGGGTATGATGACCTACTCTCCCCGTTACTAGCATATTCTAGATTGGATCTTGGATGTTGCTTCCGCATGTGAGAGGAAATTTTTGTTTTCTATCGCGGAATATCCTACATGCATCGCCGCCGCCAGGACCAGCCGCAGGCAGGCCACCGCGCTGCCTCCAGCGCCGTCGCGCGCCTTGGCCGCGCCTCGCCGACCGCGTCGCCCGCGCGCTGCCTCCTGCGCCATGCAACCGCGGCCGCGCACCGCGTCGCCCGAGCAGCCGCCGCGCCACGCGCTGTCGGGCCGCGCCGCCCTACCGGCCGCACAGCCGCGCGCCATCAACCTTGGCCGCCGGCCACCCTGCCGGCCGAGCCACCTCGCCGGAGTGCACGCCCGAGCCGCGCCGTGAGCCGGCCGCCTCCCAGGCCGACGCCTCGGCCGTTGCCGGACCACTACTCCTAGGACGCCGACGTCCACCGGAGCCGTGCTGCCGCCGCGCATTGCTGGAGCCGGAATCGCGCCACCACCGTCATGCAGGAGCTCACCGGAGCACGCTCACCAGTCGTCGGCGCCGACCACCCCACCTCCACGAAGGGCTCGCAGAAGAGCTTCGCCGGCTGCCTCATTATTCGCAGATTGAATCGCGGTCACAAGTTCGTGCGCCCGCGGAAGGAGTCTTCGCCATCGGAGAGCGCCCGGAGTTCACCGGGAGCACCGGGCTCACGCCATTGCCTCGGTCGAGCTAAACCCCGGCTGTCACTTCCGACAGTACCAACGCGGTGCCCTCCATGCGGCTCACGCGTTAGACATCTGGTGTTCAGCGGAAAGTCACCGGAGCCGACGCCATCGATGTCCGAAGTTGAGCATGTTCTAGTTCTGTACTGGCACCTTCCTGTGTATACGGTGAGCTTCATCATGTTTTGGTAGGGATCCCGTCGTTATTCCACTATTCAAAGACCAGTTATGTTTCTCCCAGATTAGTTTTCAAATTTATTTTAGCCATACCTACTAACCTTTAGTCTGATGTATGTGATTCAAAAGTCTAAGTTTATATTTTGAGCTTCTCCATCCAGTAAACCTATCAACTCAACTTTTGAAACCATTTTGACTTTGTATTTATTCAGATCCGAAGTAAACCTTCCGGAGGTCGTATCTTTTATACTATTGATCAAATTCGATTGATTCCATATTCAAATCATTTATCCACCATATCCAAATATTTTGATATGTTTGAATTAAAATTTAATTCAAACTTCAACCTGCTATAACTCGTGTTGTAGTGTTCTGTCGCACGTGATTCTTTTTTGCATATTGGATCATATGAGACATCCTATCGGCAATATCCACACACCATTCACATTGCTATGATCTTTACCTTGATTTCATAATGCCTTGGTCATAATCTTGTATTGACAATTCTTTATCCGTTGACTCTCTCGAGTTCACCTTTCACCTATCACCTTCGAGCACATCGACACTTGTGCTGTGTCAAGCCGTTTTGTTTTTGTTTTGTTGCTAAAACCTTTGTGTTTGTTTTGTTGATGTTTTGTTTGTCCTTGTGGTATGATTGCTTATGTGGTATCTTTCCTTTACGATAGATTGCTCGGAGTGTGACGTGTAGAGTTATCTGGATCGTGAGAGCAAAGAACTTCATCGAATGTACAAGGCAAGTCATACTTTGACAATTTCACAACCTATATTTTTACTTATGCATGTAGCAAATATCACCCTATGCATGTGTAGGAAGTTTTATAATATTATTGCTGCAAACCTGGTAGGGTAGCCATATGATCTTATTCTATTTTCTTGGACAACCTAGCACGTGCTTGCCATATATTTGCTATGGTTGTAGACGTGGATTGGTTTGAGATTACATTGAGCTATGTGAGGATTTAATGATTTGACTAGCAAACCTTTAATTAGAATACACCTCTGGATGGGCAGAGAGTGCTTCCTGTGGGCTCGTGCCTTATCTAAGTCAAGACCAGGTTGTACCCCTAATGGTTGGTTTTGGTGGTCGACAGTACGTCATGGTATCTACCCTCTGAATGTAAGTGGGCGCCGTCGAGGGTCAAAAAGATCAGACATACTTGGTGACTAGGAGCTTCCATGTACAGCCACTTGCCATATGGGATCTGGATTAGTTTAGTACGATGTAGGAAGCCTCTCCCGTGCAAAGCTAGCAGATGTAGATGTGATAGGTGGTACCGGCTTGCCGTTGGGTGTAGGTGACCTCTTCTGAAAGACTTCGTCTCAATCTTCGGGTTGAGTCCAGCGGGAAAAGTGTACTAACCTCTGCAGAGGAAACATTAATCATTATTAGCCGTGTCCCCGGTTATAGACATCCTTGAGCTACTAGACATTAATGTTACTGGAGGATCTTGACAGATGAATCACCATAATAAACTTGAGCGGGCAAGATTTAATAAAGGGTGTGGATTGGAACTGGTGTGCCCAGTTCAAGCTTAAGTAGTAAGTTAAACTAAAATTTTGACTAGGTAGATTGGGAAAAATCAGCTTTCTGCAAAACAAAAGCATAAGCCTTTCATTTGACTTATCCTTGCATGTAGCAATAGGTCTTTTCTATCCTTTTTCGTGTGACTTGCCGTACAAATCAAATGTACTGACCTGTTGTCGGGCTGTAACCTTCGGTGTTGCAGGATTTTATACGACGAGTAAGTGATGCGTTGTAGGTTTATGATGTCTATACTCAACTTGCCGGTGGAGTTGATGGACGCCACGAAGCTTTTATTGGTTTCTGCTGTATTCTATTTGTAAGCTAGCCTTGAGCTATGAAGGTATGATTTATTGTAATGCTGGATCTTCGATGTAATATATATGACATGTGGTTTATTCTTGATATTACATCATGTACTGTGTGTGCTAGCTATTGATCCAGGGACTAGCACAGAATGCACAGAGACTTGGATTCTTCGTGAATCGGGTCGTTACAGATGGTATCAAAACCCATGTTGACTGTAGGTCATGACCCTAGAAAATTGTTAGGAAAAGCCATAGGAACAAAAATATTTTATCATTCTGTGATTACTTACTCTCTCCACTAGTATCTCTTAGCTATTATTCAATTTTCTAAACTCCCTGTCTTATTTTATTGTAAATACCCCTCCGAGTTGCTTATGCCCCTGAAGACATGACTTTTGAGAAGTACATCATCAACCTCGTGGATCAATTGAAGTTACCACTACCAGAATTAGAAGGATTATCCTATGGATTCAATAAGGATTAATTTTGACACTACGAGAGGATTTACAAGATCAGCTTAGCTGTGAAGAATGAAGTTTAGATTCAGACCACCACTTTTAGGTGAAGTTAGATAAACGATTTGCCCGTAGTATGATAAGATCGTATGTCTTGCACATATGACCTTACTCTAGATCTTGTTTGTGTGGTCGACTTTTGTGACCGTATTTATTGATGTTATGTAGTGTTGTTTGAATGTTGGTTTTTCCTTATTCTTTTCTGTGTGCTTTTGCTTGGTGTTACCTTTAGGTTTGTTTTCCTGTCTGTATCCTAGTTTCCCCTACCCTTATCGTTTGGGCTCAATAGATGGAGTATGAAGTAGGACTTCCCTTTTCTGGGGCGATGCCTAGACTGAAGGTGGATCAATGGATTCATAATATGGAGGAGCACATGGATCTTAACAAGGTGGGAAGTGAGCACATGGTCCACTATGCGATCAAAAATTTTGTAGGAGAGGCTGCTACTTGGTGGAGAATGCATCAGGTGATTAACGAATCAAGAAAGAAGATTATTTGGAAGGAATTTACAAATATTTTGTTGGGATCTCGCCTCGTCACCCCGATGCAATGGACGGTAACTCGTAAGAGGCCTCGTGCCTGCAAAATTTGCGGGGAAGTAGGACACTCCTATGAAGGACACCAAGATGGATGTCCCTATTGCGAGGAAATGCACTGGGGTGAAAAATGTCCTACTGCTCAAGTCACATATTTTATGTGCGAAGGAAGTGATCATTACCCTGTTCAGTGTCACCTTTACACTATGACCCAACAAGTGATTCAACAACAAAAGGAAGGAATGAAGAATATTATCCAGGAGTTCAAGGAAGCACCTGTGAAGAAGAAAAAGAAGAATCTTAGCGAAATTCAGTGTTATCGGTGCAGGAACATGGGACACTATAGCAACATGTGTCGAGGACTGAAAAGAAAGAAGAATATGTCGCCATAATGAGACTTATGTTTGGAAACTGGAGGATAGACTTTCTTAATCATGCACTAAGTATTTGATGGTACCTTTTAATGTTAGTTGGAGAGGTGGATCGATGTGTGTTTTGCTAAGTTTGGACTATATGTTTATGTCATGATTGTTTTGTTAAGTTTTGTCTTCTGCCCTATGGCCCTGATATGTCTTTGATTGATGTTGTGTGTGGTCCTTTGTGTTTCTTCTATGCGAGTAGAATAAGTTTACGTTACCTTAGACCCTCATCTATTTAGTATGCTTCAAGACTAAAGGAGACACAACCACAAGAAGAATGAGTTCACAAGTGACTCGGCGATACGAAGGTTTCTTCGACAATGCAAAACTGAAGCTACCGTCATTGAAGACTTGAAGACCTGGAGATTCAAAGTTTCTACCGTTAGATCGTTTCTGTGAGCTGTCCTTTCTTGTTTTACCGACAGCTACACATCAAAACTTATTTACAAAACTAGTGTGATGTTTGTATGGGTATCTTTCCCTATCTCTCTCTCTCTACCTTGCTATCTACATTCTATTCCCCCTCATCCTCATCCTACACTGAAGAAGCTACTACAATGGTTGCCAATATCAAGACTGGAATAAAGATGGATGTAACTTAATGCTGAGTTCAAAGTTAACCCCTTGTGCCAGGATCTTACAACAAGGAAAGCACAATCTTGCTGAAGGAAGAACCCTCGAAGAAGTTGTAGTTCACCAACACACGTTTTATAGTAGTTTGCGTAAACCTGAGAGTTGTGAAGAAACGATAGATCTTTTGTTTGGCTTGCAGAACTATGGATTTGTCTGAACGCAGTTCATGAGCAAGAGGAACTTTCTGCAATGCTTGTGAGGATGACCGAGTGTTAGATTGTGAGATTCTCTAAACCATATACAAGGTAATGATTTGGGTGCGGAATGGATTGGCCCCCATGACGACTACTCTTATTATTCGCACTTGATATGCGAGATAGTAAATCTTGAGTGACTTACCTATGGTAGGGAGACGACGATGTTAAGCCTAAACCATAGACTGGTACAATGTTTGACCCCTATATAAGATTATCGTTAATAATAATAAGTTATACGGTGAGTATAGACCAAGAACATTTCCTGCAGGTATCCCGTAAAAGTATTCTTGATGACCACCAGGAGAGTATCGATAGTTGCTTTGTATTGGCGCCTGACTTGTCCGCCATGAAGGATCAGTACTTGGAGGACTCACCTTTTGTATATAGGATTCAAGACAACAAAGGAGTAAATGATATATTCTAAGGATGTTATCGAAGGTGCAACACTCTTGAAGACCAATGTATTTGGAAGACTCCTCTTTTACTAAGGATTCAAGACTTCAAAGAAGTTGGTGAAATCTCTATGAAGGATGTGATCACTGGAGCAAGACTCATCAAGACTATTTCGTATTCCTTTTAAGGGTGGTAGCACCCTATCTCATCGGAGGATCGGTGGATCGTCATGAAGGCCCAAACCCTAACCTTTTCTTTCTAGCCTTTTCGAATCTCGAGGACGAGATTCCTTTTAAGGGTGGTAGTCTGTAACATCCCAAATTTTTCTAAATTTTGGAATGTTAATAAATTAATTATAATAATGATTGTTTGCTTGATATGATTGATTTTCAGTAGGATTTAAAACTTTTGGAGTTTAAACGAATATTAAAATGAGAGGGAATAAAAGGACTTTCCCTAATATTCATTGTTGGAGTTTTGGAATTTAGTATTTAAAACAAATCCAATAAATTAAAATGAGAGAAGGTAATATGACTCCTTCAATATAAAAGAAAATTGGAAATGTTTTAAATATTTATTTTTATTTTTATTGGAGTTGTTTAAATAATTTTCCATTCAAAAATAATTATACCATGAGAGAAGATAAAATAACTTCTTTAGAAAAATTGAGTGGAAACTATTTAAATAATTATTTGATATTTTTGTGAATTTCTAAAATATTTTATAATTAAATAAAGTCATTGAGAAATGTATTTATTTTTATTTATCTTTTTGGAAAATATATTCATGGCATAATTTTCTTTGGATTATTTTATGAATTTAGAAATTCACTTCGTAATTTTGTGAGGTATTTTTGATTTAATAAAACTTCTCAAACTTATATTTAAATAATTCAAAAAACAGCAGCAGCAATTGCAGCTGGGCCGCCCCTCGGCCTACTTTTTTTTTTCTTCCGGCTTATTTATATTTTTTTGGGAAGACCCTTTTTCTTTTTTCCCCACTGCCTCCCCTAACACTAGTCGTCGGGCCCTGCATCGCCGCCGCCAGGACCAGCCGCCGGCAGGCCACCGCACTGCCTCCAGCGCCACCGCGCGCCTTGACCGTGCCTCGCCGGCCGCGTCGCCCGCGCGCTGCCACCTGCGCCATGCAACCGCGGCCGCGCACCGCGTCGCCCGAGAAGCCGCCGCGCCCCGCGCTGTCGGGCCGCGCCGCCCTACCGGCCGCGCGCCATCACCCTTGGCCGGCGGCCACCCTGCCGGTCGGGCCACCTCGCCGGAGCGCACGCCCGAGCCGCGCCGTGAGCTGGCCGCCTCCCAGGCCGACGCCTCGGCCACCGCCAGACCACTACTCCTAGGACGTCGACGTCCACCGGAGCCGTGCTGCCGCCGCGCCTCGCTGGAACCGGAGTCGCGCCACCAGCCGCCGGCGCCGACCACGCCACCTCCACGACGGGCTCGCAGAAGAGCTTCGTCGGCCGCCACGTTGTTCGCAGATTGCATCGCGGTCACAACTTGGTGCGCTCCGCGGAAGGAGTCATCGCCATCGGAGAGCGCCGGGAGTTCACCGGGAGCACCGGGATCATGCCATTGCCGCGGTCGAGCTAAAACGAGGCCGTCACTTCCGACAGTACCAATGCGGTGCCCTCCATGCGGCTCACGCATTAGACATCTGGTGTTCAACGAAAAGTCACCGGAGCCGACGCCATCGATGTCCGAAGCTGAGCATGTTCTAGTTCTGTACTGGCACCTTCCTGTGTATACGGTGAGCTTCACCATGTTTTGGTAGGGATCAAGTCGTTATTCCACTATTCGAAGACCAGTTATGTTTCTCCCAGATTAGTTTTCAAATTTATTTTAGCCATAACTTCTAACCTTTAGTCTGATGTATGTGATTCAAAAGTCTAAGTTTATATTTTGAGCTTCTCCATCCAGTAAACCTATCAACTCAACTTTTGAAACCATTTTGACTTTGTATTTATTCAGATTCGAAGTAAACCTTCCGGAGGTCGTATCTTTTATACCATTGATCAAATTGACTGATTCCATATTCAAATCATTTATCCACCATATCCAAATATTTTGATCTGTTTGAATTAAAATTTAATTTAAACTTCAACCTGCTATAACTCGTGTTGTAGTGTTCTGTCGCATGTGATTCTTTTTTGCATATTGGATCCTATGAGACATCCTATCGGAAATATCCATACACCATTCATATTTCTATGATCTTTACCTTGATTTCATAATGCCTTGGTCATAATCTTGTATCGAAAATTCTTTATTCTTTGACTCTCTCGAGTTCACCTTTCACCTATCACCTTCGAGCACATCGAAACACATGTTCCGTGTCAAGCCTTTTTGTTTTTGTTTTGTTGCTAAAACCTTTGTGTTTGTTTTGTTGATCTTTTGTTTGTCCTTGTGGTATGATTGCTTATGTGGTATCTTTCCTTTACGATAGATTGCTCGGAGTGTGACGAGTAGATTTATCTGGATTGTGAGAGCGAAGAACTTCATCGAATGTACAAAGAAAGTCATACTTTGACCATTTCACAACCTATATTTTTACTTATGCATGTAGCAAATATCACCCTATGCATGTGTAGGAAGTTTTATATTATTATTGCTGCAAACCTGGTAGGGTAGCAATATGATCTTATCCTGTTTGCTTCGAGAACCTAGCACGTGCTTGCTATATATTTGCTATGCTTGTAGACGTGGATTGGTTTGAGATTACATTGAGCTATGTGAGGATTTAATGATTTGACTAGCAAACCTTTAATTAGAATACACTTCTGTATGGGCAGGGAGTGCTTCCTGGGGGCTCGTGCCTTATCTAAGGCGAGACCAGGTTGTACCCATAATGGTTGGTTTTGGTGGTCGAAATTATGTCATGGTATCTACCCTCTGAACGTAAGTGGGTGTCGTCCAGGCTCAAAAAGATTAGACATACTTGGTGACTAGGAGCTTCCATGTACAGCCGCTGGCCATATGGGCTCTGTCTTAGTTGTGTACGATGTAGGAAGCCTGTCCCGTGCAAAGCTAGAAGATGTAGATGTGATAGGTGGTACCGGCTTTCCGTTGGGTGTAGGTGACCTCTTCTGAAATACTTCATCTCAATCTTCTTCGGGTTGAGTCTAGCGGGAAAAGTGTACTAACCTCTAAAGAGTAAAAACTAATCATGATTAGCCGTGTCCCCGGTAATGGACATCCTTTAGATACTAGACATTAATGTTACTGGAGGATCTTGACAGATGAATCACCATAATAAACTTGAGTGGGCAAGATTTAATAAAGGGTGTGGATTGGAACTGGTGTGCCCAGTTCAATCTTAAGTAGTAAGTTGAACTAAAATTTTGACTATGTAGATTGGAAAAAAATCATCTTTCAGCAAAACAAAACCATAAGCCTTTCCTTTGACTTATCCTTGCATGTAGCAATAGGTCTGTTATATCCTTTTTCGTGTGACTTGCCGTACAAATCACATGTACTGACCCGTTGTCGGGCTGTAACCTTCGGTGTTGTAGGATTTTATACAACGAGTAAGTGATGCGTAGTAGGGTTACGATGTCTATACTCAACTTGCTGGTGGAGTTGATGGACGCCATGAAGCTTTTATTGTTTTCCGCTGTATTCTAATTGTAACCTAGCCTTGAGCTATGCAGGTATGATTTATTGTAATGATGGATCTTCGATGTAATATATATGCCATGTGGTTTATTCTTGATATTACATCATGTACTGTGTGTGCTAGCTATTGATACAGGGACTAGCACAGAATGCACAAAGACTTGGATTCTTAGCGAATCGGGTCGTTATAGCAGATCTCTCTGGATCTCCCATTGATGACCTTGGGCAATATACGCCACTCTGTCCCTTGGTCAACTCTTGCTTCTAGTGTCAGCTCGGTGGGCCGCCTGCGCTTAGGCCGGATGCGGGCAGCCGGCTGCCGATTGCACCCTCCTAGGCAATCGGCAACCGACCCGCTGAGCTCGGCTCATGTGTTGCTGACGGCCTTCTTGAGGTTGCGCATTGTCTTGGAAGGTTGTTTCTCTTGGGTGACCCTACCCGGGGGTCATTCCCTCGACAGCGGCCATCCAAAGATAGTACTTACAAACACAAAATATATTTAAAGAATAGTCTCTTTCTAATATGGTAAATCACCCATACTGTCACCAAAGCACTATGAAAATCATACTCAACACAAGCATCAAGAGACTCTGATGATTCCATCATTCAATCTATCAAGAAGAACAATCTCATGATCAATATTACCATAATAATGGAATCTCTGCATCATCGTGTACTCCTTCAATATCATCAAAGGAGCACATCATATCCAATATATAAAAGATGGGGAAATATCATGGGACACAACTAGATTAACATGGCCAAACCTCACAATCAAGATCACATCATGGGAGAGAGTGAGATAACCACATAGCTATAGGTACAAGGATTTGCCCCGTAAAGGAACTACTCACACATGGACATGGTGAGAAAGAGAAAGTTATTGATCGAGAGGTGCAACCTGGAGGAGATGAAGGAGGCGACAACCACGACGGCGGTGGTGACCACGACCCATGGTCGCCCTCTTCTTCCTTGGAGATGCATGGTGCTGGTATGGAGATGGATCTCCCCCTCAAGACGGGTACCTAGGGGGAGAAAAATTTGTGGTGTAGCATGACCTAGGTTTGCTCACTTTATATAGACCCTTGGATTCATGTCATCGCCTTTAATAAAACAGGCGCGAGGGCTCATACGAACTCGAATTGTAGGAATGTATAGCGGTCTCTTATGGAATAACTGGTTTCGAGGATTTGGGCGTACAAGAAGCCATTCCGCTTAGTGTGAGTGCAGGCTAGAAAAAGATGGGGAAAGCGACCAACTAGCAAGCAATACCGGTCATAATCATGCAAAGCGACAAAACAACATTGAATCAGGCATGAAAGTGATAACACTATTCTGAAATAAAATATCATCAAGTCTTGCTAGAGTTTAGTTAAAGTCTTAATTATGTGTGAGCATGTGCCAAGTCAATCCAAATAAGTTCTTGGAGGAAGGTATCACTAAACCATACCACATCATAGGAAAACAAATCATGCTATTATTTTACATAACACATTATGCACTCTCAACTATTTGAGACTAATCATAACATGACCTACTAAATAGCATTATGCACATAGCATTTTTACCATAGATATATCAACTGGTGCAACAAAAATCATCTCTCTACACAAATAAGAGTGAAACACAAGAGAGTCCCAAACAAGTAAAGTAAGTAAAAAAAGTAAACATGAAGCACAAGAGTATTCTAATGAAAAGTGGAGTGTGTCTCTCTCCCAGACAAGGATTCTAGGGTCTCACAAGCTATTACCTACAAACAAAGACAAACAAGACTAAAACTAAAGAGCAAAACTCTCCAAGCATAGCACATAACATGTGAAGCAGTAAAAATATAGTGCTAAAAAATGAACTGATAATTGTTGATGAAGAAGCAGGGCATGCATGGGTCAAGGGCATCCCCAAGCTTAGACGCTGAAGTCTCCTTGAGTATGTCGTGAGGGTGTCTTGGGCATCCTCAAGCTTAAGCTTTTGGTATTACTTAATCTTCTTTAATCATCTCCTTTTGTAACACTTAAAAACATCCTTCACACAAAACTTCTCATAAACTTAATTAGAGCAGGGTTAGTGCCAAAATAAGAAATATTTCACATAAGTATTGTAGTTGCATATTTTAGCACTCAAATTAAACATTATCTATTGATACACAACTTTGTTTTAGGTTCTTCCCCGAAGAAATAAAAACAAAGCTTGCAAAAGAGGTAAATGAAATTACAAGGTAGAAATCTGGGTAAACAGGGCAGTTTGTAGAAATTGAATTCTTAGAGGAACTTTTGTAGCTCAAGTTAGAAAACTCAAAACTAATGAAAGGTGAGGGAAGCATAATGCTTGTTGTGTAAAAATTTCAGGTGCAAAAGATGATCTGGTGATTCTTCAAATTTTCTATACTGGACCATACAAAATCTTTTATCTGGCAACAAACAATGACTTTCACTTCCCCCATCATTAGAGTCTGAAACTTGCAACCAAACTTGAAAATAAAGATACAATGGAGTTTCTACAGTAGTAACACTCCAAGACACAAAATAACCTACACTGAAACTAAATTCATTTTGGCTTGCCTCCCAATAAATGCTTTGTTTAATGCCTTTTAGCTAGGCATGAAGATTATAAAAGATGCTCACATAAGAATAAGAATTAAAGTACAACAAGAGAGAGCATCAAGAAGAAAATATCAAACAAATTGAAGTCTAACCCACTTTCTGTGCAAAGGGGTCTTGTAAAATAATAACTCAATAAAGCACAAAGCAACTAGCATAGCAAAAAAAACAAGTGCAACTTTAAAACCTTCAACATAAAGAGAGGAAGCTTAATATTATTGAGATATTTATAAGCATAATTTCTCCTCTCATAATAATTTTTAGTAGAAACATGAATAGAATACACAATATTACTATCACATAAAATATTCTTATCATGACCTACAAGTATAGAAAAAATAAAATAGCTATCACATAAATCATTTGTATCATCAACCACATACAAAAAATTATTCTTTATAGCATAAGTATCATCACAATAATCATCATAGATATGAGGCATATTATCTATAATCTATAATACATAAATAGTTCATCCCCACTAACCTATTTATCTTGACATGCAAGCTATCCACATCATGAATTAGGTCCACCTCTTTTCCACTATCTTTTCATGCACATGCTTCCATTAAATCTGCATGCGCATGCAACCTATCACAAAGCATGCGCATGTAACCTATCACAAATAAATATTAACTAATTTTATGCACTACGCCTCATATTTAGAAGCCACTTTTTTGTATAGTAAATAAAATTATGAGTTACCTCACATTTTATTTTACTATGCGATTTTTTTATGAATGCACATATGTAGTAGTAATCATTGTTTTAGGTTTATCTAAGTGTGATGTCTCAACTCTCACCACTCACAGTTGTTTTCATCGCATATCGTCTCACGGTATATTCTCAAGGTAATAAATTAATTAAGTAGGTTCACCTCTTTTTCACTAACTTTTCATGCACATGCTTCCATTAAATCCGCATGCGGATGCAAAACTATCACAAATAAATATTAACTACTTTTATACACTAAGCCTCATGGTTTATAACAACTTTTTTAGAGTAAATCAAATTATGAGTTACCTTACATTTTATTTTTCTATGCGATTTTTGTTATGAATGCACATATGTAGTTGTTATCATTTCTTTAGGATTATCTAAGGGTGGTGTCTCAAGTCTCTCCACTCACCATTGTTTTCGTTGCATATTGTCACACCGGTATATTCTTAAGGGTAGTAAATAAATTTTAAAAATCACACTCATTTTTTGATTTTTCATCGTTTTTATTAGATTCTTGTTCTTAACATTATTTCAATCAAAAAATTTCTAATAATTGAATTCTACTAATTTTCATAAATTATTTTGTATTTTAAAACATTAAATTATTTCTTATAAGTTCCGCAGCAACGTGCGGCGTACAGTCTAGTAATCATCATAAACTTCCTATTCAATAGTAGGTGGACTCAAAATATAACATTCATCATTGTAGTAATCATATATATAAATTATAATAATTTCCATAAATTATCTCATATTTTAAAACATTAAATTAATTCTTAGCAGTTCCAAAGCAATACACGGGGTATCGTCTAGTAATCGTAATGAACTTCCTCCTCAATAGTAGGTGGACTCAAAATATAACATTCATGATTGTTGTCATCATATATAGAAGGAAAAATATAATCATAGCAAATATTCTCATCAAAACTTGGGGGGCTAAAAATATCATCTTCATCAAACATAGGATCCCTAAGCTTATGGTTTTGCATATCATTAGCATCAAAGTTATTGAAAGAAGACATACTAATAACATTGGTACTATTATGAAGACTATGCAAATAAAGTTCCATAGGCTTTTTGATTTTCTCTTCAAACACTTGATGGGTGAAGATAAAACCTCCCCGTTGGTTACCCCAAGAGAAATGTTATGTTGTACATAGAAGCAAATTTCTCTCAGTAAAGATACCAAGGTTTCTGTCTCCCGTAGGATTCCGGAGACGACAAGAAGGTGGAAACGGTGCGAGAAATTATTCTGATGCGTAAGTTGACATGGAACTGCACACACACACAACTAACTTTTCTCCCAACGAGTCAGAGAGGTTGTCAATCCCTCCGGCCTTGTTGTTTACAAAGGATTAAATGCAATTCATAATAAAAGGCTACAACTGAAAAATAAAGGAAACGGTAAATTGCAGTGATGTAAATATATTATGAGGATATGGACCGGGGCGTCATGGCGCTCACTAGTGATGTCTCTCCCAAAATACGATAAAAATTATGCTGGGTGAACAAATTAAAGCTAGGAAATTGTCATCATTATAAACACACCGCAATGCTAATTATGCTAGTAGAGAGTGCAAGGTTCAATTATATGGGCATTACACCAAGACAAGTAGCCCCATTATTGATCAGCATCTACGTACTAATCGTTTACCTTAAGATATCTAATACAGAACATCTTGCTGGTAGTAAGTTACGATCCACAACTATATGTTGCAAATCCAAAGCAACGGACAACTGCTTTAACACTCGATGTGTAATGTAAGCAACCCTTCTCACACACAGTCACAAGTGCCAATTTTTTATTCCTAATGGCAACAATACATTCTCTAGTCCCATGTTTATGTCACTCAAGATGAACATTAGGACGCATGAACCCACTATCTAGCATAACGCTCCCTCTTGGAGTCACAATCTACTACTTGGCCAAAGAAATTAACTACAATGGAGAACATGCAAGACACTCTAGAATGAAATATAAAATAGATCAAAATAAATTACTTCCACAATGTAAACATAATCTCATAATCCATCGGATCCCAACAAACACAGCATAACACAAAAACTATAACATATATGTCGTGACCATGATAGGCAACTCACAAGAACTAGACATTGAAGCACAAGATTGAAGAGAATACATCAACTAGCTTGTTTCCATGAACCCTAGATCCAAGGAGGAACTACTCACGAAGCATCTCAGAGGCAATCATGGTGATGGAGGGGCTTCCGAAGATCAATCCTCCGTCTGGCAGGGTGCCAGGACAGGAACTTCTGCTGATCCCGATCTCGGGATCGCGATGCCGTGGGATCAGTGGCGATAACATGGAAAAGGAGTCATAGTTTGGTATTTTCCTATCACGGGGAATAAATAGAGCCAAAGTAGGGCACCAGGGGTAGGCCCACCTGGCCAGGCAGCCAGGTGCGCCGCCAGCCCTTGGTCGCACCAGGAAAATAAAAACAAGAAGAAAATGATTCAATTGCAAGATCTAAAGATATACCTTCAAGATCTCTCCTCCTCGCAAGAAATAGCTTCGCCGCGGGTGCGTGAATTCCTCTTACCCAACTTCCCCGGCAATCGTGCCGCAAATAGCTTAATGTAAACTACACACTTCTATTCTTGTAGATTATGTTGGGCCTCAAACGTAGAGGTTTGTAGCACAACATCAAATCTTCCTCAAGTGGATGAACTAATGTTTATCGAACTCAAGGAAGTAGAGGCTAAAGATGGTCTCTCTCAAGAAATCCTGCAATTAAGATACAACAAGTCTGTTGTGTTCCCAACACACGTCATACAACTAGGAGTTTTATAGGTGCACTAGTACGGGGAAGAGATGGTAAAATATGGGTGATAGGTGTGGCAAAGCAAGGTAATATAAATCTGTAATAAAATTGTAGCAAGGTAGCAAGTAACAAAAGTGACTAAAAAGGTGTAACAAAGCTTGGAAACAAGTCCTAGGCTTCATACTTTCACTAGTGGATCATAATTAAAACTCATGATAATTCCTCCAAAAGTATCCAAGGAAAATGTTAATCAGAGATCATTATTTTCGTGGATCAAAAGAGGATGAGAATTGTGTAGGGATAAAAAGGCACACCTAAGAGTTTTTATTACACCTCTATGGATTTCCCAATGTCACCGCGGACATCCAAAGAATTTACTAACAAATACCAAGACATATCTCAGGAATAGTCTTTTTCTATTATGACAAAGCACCCATCCTGTCACCAAAGCACTATGAAAATATACTCAACACAAGTATCAAGAGACTCTCATGCTTCCATCAATCAATCCATCAAGAAGAACAATCAGATGATCAATATTACCATAATAATGGAATCCCCGAGTCACCGTGGACACTGACAATATCATCAAAGGAGCACATCATATCCAATACATAAAAGATGGGGAAGTATTATGGGATATAAAGGGGCACATGATGGCACTAAAGTAGTGCTCCTCGTTGGTTACCCCAAGTGGAAGGTAGATATGTAGATAGCGGCTAATTTCCCTTACACGAGGACTATAAGTTTTATCAAATCCAGGAGGCCTCCAAGGATCGACAAGTAGGTGTCAACGGCGCCAGGCTTGGTGACACGAGAGTTGACATGGACCTACACACAAAAACAAATAACTTTTCTACCAATGAGTACATAGGGGTTGTCAATCCCTCCAGCCTTGTCGTATACAAAGGGTCAAATGCAAGAGGTAATGATAGTGATAATTGCAACTGAAAGTAAAAAAACAAAAAATAAAAGTGAAGGTGTAAAAAGTGATGGAAATATGGACCGGGGTCTCATGATGTTCACTAGTGATTTCTCTCTCCCAAAAGACAATAATCAGCTAAGCTGGGTGAACAAATTACAGCTAGGCAATTGACAGAATTATAAACGCACCGCAATGCTAATTATGCTACTTGAAAGTAACAAGGCTCAAAAGTATGGTCAGTACGCCAAGACAACTAGACAAAAATCCATCTGCATCGACTACTAATCATCCACCTTGAGATATCTATCCAGAACATCTCACTGGTATTAAGTTGCGAGCCCCACCCAAAGTGTAAACTGAAAGCAAATGACAATTTCATTAACAATCTATGTGTAAGGTAAATAATCCTTCCAACCGCGGTTACAAGCACCGTTGTTTTCTCCCTGGTGGCAACAACAAATCCCCTAGTCTCATGTTTCTGTGACTCAAGCTAGACACCGGGGGGCATGAACGCACAATCATGCATAACACTCCCTCTTGGGGTTACTATCTACTACTTGGCCAAAGCAATAAAAAGCAACAGAGAACATGCAAGAATTACTCAAGAACAAAATATAAAAGTTAAACCAAATATATAACTCATCATGATCTGAACATAATCTCATAATCCATCGGATCCCAGCAAACACAACATAACAACATCAGGGAAATTACATTGGTGACTTGATCATGTAGGACAACTCACAAGGTCTAAACATTGAAGAACAAGGATGGAGATAAGACATCGCATAGCTTCTGGTCATGGACCCATGGTCCAAGGGAGACTACTCACGGCACATCCGGGAGGCATCCATGGTGGTGGAGAAGCTCCTGGAGGTCAATCTCCCCTCCGACAGGGTGCCAAGAAGAGGTCTTCTGGTGCTCCCGATCTTGGAAGCGCGGCGGCGGCGGAATAGATAGGTATTTCACGATGCGGGGTTCTCCTCGAGGGTTTCGACGACGAGGGGTAAAAATAGGCCGAAAGGGGGCACCAGAGGTGGGACCCACCTCCCAGGCCCCCTGGTGGCGCGGCCAGGAGGTGGGTCGCGCCACCTGGCCGCCGGGGAGGGGTGTCCCCCCTCTGGCACTTCTTTGGTGGTTCCGGAAGCTTCCGTGACGCTGATTTTTATTCGGATTTTTCTAGAATTGTGGGAGCATTTGAAATTGGGGAAAATCACTGCAACTAAAGACAAGGCAGACAGAAATTGGCACTGGATGCACTGAGTTATTAGTTTAATACGAATATGTGTAAAATGATATAAAAGTGTAGCAATGTCACGTAAAAGTGGATGGAACAAGTAGAGTTTATAGATACGTTTGGGACGTATTAACATCCCCACGCTTAATTCCTGCTCATCCTCGAGTAGGTAAATGATAACACAGATAATTTATGTGGTGACATGCTAACACACATATAAGAACTTCCAAGTAAAGCAAGTAAGATATGCAATTCAAGTCAAGATAATAACAAGCAAGAGTCTTAGTATTAATTCTAGCAAAATATAAACATAAAGGTGCAAGAGCTCTCGCTGTCCGTGACTGGAATGTCTCCAAATGGTGTTTGCGAGCAAGCAATGGGAGATAGGATTAGAGAATAAAAAAATAGTTTAATTGAGAACTCAATCTACTAAATTTTCACACTTGGTCTCCTTTGGGATCTTATTTTGACTCATCCCTAGACCACTAGTCAGGTACAAGTCAAACTGATCCTCTCCCTTTCGAATTTGAGCACTCATGCAATAAATGAGCGCGAGCAAGATATGTTAGCACTTAGGATGGCAAAGAGAGAAGTGATGGGGAAGGAAGAAAAAAAGGTGTGAAAGGCTCACATCAATGAGGACAATCATAGGAGAGAGAAAGCCAAATGATAGATTTGATGTGAGGAGTAGGGACTGCCATGCAACGGATGCACATATGAGCTAAGGTAAGCTACCAATGGAACTAGTGGGGGTGTGATGTGCAAGATGACGATAATGGTTTCTCGTCCTTCGTTGGTTACCCCAAGTGGAAGATGAGATGTAGGATAGCAACAAATTTCCCCTATGTAGAGGATAGGGTTTGTCTCCCGTAGAACTCCGGTAATGATAAGTAGGTGGTTTGGCAAGTTAGGCACCGAATCACTTGCCTCTCCTGGACCTGCACACAACACAAATAACTTTGCTCCCAACGAAGTTCAGAGAGGTCGTCAATCTGTCCGGTCTTGTTTTTTAAAAATGATCAAAACACAAGGGATAATGATAATGATAGCAACTGAAAGTAAAAGCACAAAATTAAATGAGCGTGTAAACAGTAATAAGAATATGGACCGGGGTCCTGTGATGTTCACTAGTGATGTCTCTCTCCCAAAAGATGATAAAACTGCTATGCAAGGTAAACAAATTAAAGAAGGGCAATTGACAGGATTATAAACGCACCACAATGCTAACTATGCTACAAAGAAAGGAAGAGGCTCAAAAGCATGGGCAGTACGCAAAAATAAGTAGACCAAAATCGAAATGCATCTGCTACTAATCATCCACCTTGAGATATCTATCCAGAACATCTCTCTGGTATTAAGTTGCGAGCCCCACCCAAAGTGTAAACCCAAAGCAACAGACAACTGCATTAAAAAGAACTTTGCGTAAAGTAAACAATCCTTGCAACCGCAGTTAAAAGCACCATTTTCCCCCTTGTGCAAGAAAGTACGGAAAAGATCGGCAATATCTGGGGAAGAGAATGGCTCTGCTTGCTTGGAAGCTCGACTGTCGGGGTACGGTCGTCGACGACGTAGTCGTACTCGGCAGCGGTGTAGTCAACGACAGTCTCGGGGTCTATCGGAGATTAAGGGGGGGGGGAGGAAACAGTAAATACACAGCAATAATATACAAACATATGAATGACATGACAGATGAAATGCTAACGGGGTTCTAACGCAGTGCAATGCACGTTGCTCGGAGCAGGAATTCATCCGGGGATGAAATACCGGCTCCGGGTGATTAGCGGACAGGGTGTTCGGAGGGGGAAGGGTTCATGCCGAAGGTGTCGTGGACATCCGACAAACTTGTGGATGGTGTAACCGTGCTAGTTGAAACAATCCGAACAACTATCGTGTTCAGAATGAATTCATCCGGATACTTTGACAGTACAGGACAAATCATCGGACAGACGGCCCGGAGGGGGGATGTCGATGTTCGTTGTGTTAGAGGGGTGTGGTTGGAATACGAATAGCATATCCGTATTTGTTATATTTTTCTGATCAATTTTGATGTATACAGTTTTTGAATCTGAATTACGGTTTCAAAGATAATTAATTTCAAAGTTTTAATCATTCTAAAAGATTTTCTGAATTATTTTATTAATTAAATAACAACATTATCGACAAGTTCTGTTGACTGGTCAACTGACAGAGGGGACCCACCTGTCAGCCTCACAGTGCTAATAAAACAGTTAACTAAATTTAATTATTAACTGGACCCACATGTCATACACTGGTTTTAATATTACATCATTTTAAATAACAAACTGACATTTGGGGACCACCAGTCATAGACTCATATGCTTAATATTTTCTAATTATTTTTAAACAGAGGGTTAAGTGGGTGGGGCCCATATGTCATAGTCAGTGGGGTTAGTCCTAATAGTTTTCATTTGTTTTAATCCCTGGACAATGAACAGAGGGGGTGGCCCACTGTCATTGGCCCATTAGTGGCTAATGGTGTTTCTGACGAAGGGGGCCCACAGGTCCGTGGCACTAGCCACTACCTGGGTACGCCGGCGGCGAGCAGCGCCATGGCCGGCAACTGTGTGCTCGCCACAGGCCGCCGGAGGGGGTGCCCCCAGGATTGCTCGAAAGAGGAGACCTAGCCGCGTCGCCTGGTGGGCTCGGGGTGGTCGGGGGCTCGCCGGAGCAAAGATTACGGCGAGCGCGGCGGCTTGTAGTGACGGGCCGGCGGCGGATACGGCGATTGCACACGGGAACCACGACCGTGCGCCACGGGAACGGGCTCCTGGGAGCGCCAGGAGTACTAGGACGCGCATGGCGCGCCAAATGCATGCGCTACGCCACGGAAACGAGCTCCACCACGGCGGTGAGCTCCGGATCCAATGGCGGATCGGGACACGGCGAAAGGGAGGCGGCAGAGGGAGAGGGGAACCGAGGCGAGGCTCACCGTGGTGCGTGTAGAGGTGGCAGCGAGCTTGGGGGAGCACCGGAGGCGGAGAATTTGTCGTCAGCGTACGGCGGAGCTGCGGAGGAGAACGGCGAGATGGCGAGTGCCTCGTGCGTATTTTCTGGAATTGAAGCATCCAGATGGAGTAGTCGTCGACGAGGAGCGCTCAGGACATGCCAGGGAGGTTTGTCGTTGCCGTTGGTTGCGTCGGTGTCGCAGGTGTGCCCACGGCAGAGCTCGGGTTCCAACGGGGAAGACGCACAGAGGCTAGCGATAGGGGAACGGAGGGAGGCGCTAGGGTTAGGGTTCGTCCAGGAGCACAGGGGGGGCGGCCGCGACTTGTAGTCGCCGGGGAGCCGCCGGATTTGCTACACGGCGAGGACGGCCGTCGTGGCACCATGGATGGCCTCCACGGGGGGGGGGGGGGGGGGGTTTACATGGGAGGGGGATTAAGGTGGGCTGGGGTGGGCTCAGCCCAAGGGGAACAGGGGGGTTGGCCTGGTGGGCTTCGCCCCCAGTCGTAGTTTAGGGTTTTATTTATTTTTCTGTTTTTCCCTTTTCCTTTACTGTTTGTATTTAATTTGTTTTGCTGCCTATGTAATTTTGTTCAACATGAAAATGGTTTGTATAATTGCATTACACCATGTAGGCATACCACAACAAGTTTGGGGCTTTTTAAAAAATGTTCTGCTATTTTTTTTGTGTTGCAACTATTAATTGGTGATGTTTTGCTAGTTGTTTGAATTGTTTGATTTTTTCAGTGGCATAATAAAATACCATAACCACATGGGCATATCCCACTGATTATTTGTGATTTAAGAAAAGTGGTTGAATAATTTTTGGACAAGTTTCATTTACAACATTATTTTTATTATCAATAAAAGGCATTTTGGATTTGAGTTGATTCAAATTTGATCATGGCATGATTTAGCAACAGTGATTAGCAACAGTGATTATCATTGAAAGGTGATTACTGTTCCATAACACTGCGGGTGTTACAAATCTCCCCCACTACAAGAATTCTCGTCCCGGGAATCTAAGCGGTAGAGGGGAAAAGATCGGGGTATTCCTCACGAAGACGATCTTCGCGTTCCCAAGTGGCTTCATCTTCAGAATGATTTGACCACTGAACTTTGAGGAACTTGGTGGTCTTGTTGCGGGTTTTGCGATCAGAATGATCGAGAATGCGGCTCGGATGTTCTTGATAAGTCAAGTCTTGCTGCAGCTCAATCATATCATGTTCCACTTCTCGAATAGGGTCCTTGAAGCAGCGTCGGAGTTGCGACACGTGGAAGACATCGTGGACTTGGGAGAGGTTCGACGGCAATTCCAAACGGTATGCCACTGGTCCACTCCGGGAAAGAATATGGAACGGGCCAATGTAGCGAGGAGCTAACTTGCCTTTGATCCCGAAGCGGTGAGTGCCTCTCATGGGAGTGACACGAAGGTATGCGTATTCGCCGGGCTGATAGACCATTTCCTTATGCGTGCGGTCATAGTTGCTTTTCTGGAGGGACTGAGCAGCTTTCAGATGTTCACGGATAACGCGAACCTGATATTTTGCGTGTTGTATGATGTCCGGACCAACGAGAGTTCGTTCCCCTGTTTCTGACCAATTCAGAGGGGTTCGACACTTACGTCCATAAAGAACTTCAAAGGGTGCCATCTTCAGACTAGCTTGATAGCTATTGTTGTACGAAAATTCAGCAAATGGAAAAGATTCCTCCCATTTCTTACCAAATGAGATGACACAGGCCCGAAGCATATCTTCAAGCACTTGATTAACTAGTTCCACTTGGCCTTGTGACTGTGGGTGATAAGCAGTGCTGAAATTCAGATGAGTGCCCATAGCTTCTTGGAAACTATCCCAGAATCTTGAGGTGAAAATACTGCCACGGTCTAAACTGATCTCCAACGGAATGCCATGGAGGGACACAATTCTGGAAACATACAAGTCTGCTAACTGACTAGCAGAGATCGTCTCCTTGACTGGCAGGAAGTGAGCAACCTTGGAGAATCGGTCGATGACGACAAAGATCGCATCATGACCCTTCTGTGATCGCGGAAAACCGGTGACAAAGTCCATTTCAATCTTGTCCCATTTCCATTCAGGGATCGAGAGTGGTTGCAGAGTTCCAGCAGGTCTTTGATGTTTTGCTTTCACGCGACGGCAAACGTCACACTTGTCAACATATCGAGCGATGTCTTGCATCATGTTAGACCACCAGTACCGCTGACGAAGGTCTTGGTACATCTTGGTACTGCCAGGGTGGATCGACAATGGGGTGTCGTGAGATTCTTTCATGACACGCGGGGTCAAGTTTAGATTGGGCTTACTCCTAGGGACTACTAAACGATTCTTGAAATACAACGTACGATCATCAGCAACAGTGAAGCATGATGGCTTTCCTCTAGTGATATACTTCTTGATCTTCTCGACATCAGAGTCACATGTTTGTATCCACTTGATGGTGTTGTCGAGGTCCGGCTCAACAACAAGGTTATTCACATATCCCTGTGGAACAATCTCAAGGTTTAGCTTGCGTAGCTCTTCATACAGAAGTGGCTTTTGTACTTGAACTTCAAGTTCACTATAGTAGGCTTTGCGGCTCAGGGCATCAGCCACCACATTAGCTTTGCGAGGGGTGTAAGATATTCCCATGTTATAGTTGGCTATTGTCTCGAGCCATCTCTGCTGGCGGAGATTCAGGTCGAGCTGAGTAAACAGGTACTTCAGGCTTTGGTGATCGGTGTAGATCTCGCAACGATTACCGACGAGGTAATGTCGCCACAGCTTCAATGCATAAATTACCGCTACCAATTCAAGATCATGTGTTGGATACTTATCTTCGTGAGCACGCAGTTGACAAGAGCCATAGGCAATCACTTTGCGCTCTTGCATTAGGACACAGCCTAATCCTTGACGAGATGCGTCACAATATATCACGAAGTCCTTCTGAGTATCAGGCGGAGCAAGCACTGGGGGAGAAGTGAGCTTGTCCTTGAGGGCTTGGAAACTTTCCTGACATTTATTTGTCCACTCAAACTTGACGCCTTTGTGAAGCAGGTTAGTCAGAGGGCTGGCAATCTTGGAGAAGTTCTTGACGAAATGGCGGCAATAGCTGGCATGGCCGAGGAAACTTCTGACTTGGTTGACAGTCTTGGGGGGAGTACAGTCCAGGATAGCCTGAATACGTTCTGGGTTGACGGAGATGCCATCCTTGGAAATCACGTGACCAAGGTAGGTCACTTCGGGGAGCCAGAACTCACACTTAGAATACTTAGCATAGAGTTTGTGTTCTCGAAGCTTTTCCAGTATAAGGCGAAGATGTTCAGCATGTTCTTCTTCATTCTTGGAGTATATTAAGATATCATCCAGATAAACCACGACAAACTTGTCTAGGTATTCCATGAATATATAGTTCATCAATCGGGAAAAGGTGGCTGGGGCATTCGTCAAGCCAAAGGACATGACAGTGTACTCGTATGAACCATAGCGAGTAATGAAGGCGGTCTTCGGAATGTCCTCTTCACGGACGCGGATTTGGTGATAACCCAACCTCAAGTCGAGTTTTGAAAACACCATGGATCCAGCAAGTTGATCATATAGATCGTTGATCCGGGGAAGCGGATATTTGTTCTGGATGGTGGCTTGGTTGATGGGTCGGTAATCTTGGACCAAATGATTTGTTCCATCGCTCTTCTTGACAAAGAGCGAAGGTGCTCCCCAAGAAGAGGAACTTGGGAGAATGAACCCTTTGTGAAGTGCTTCGTCGATCTCCTTCTTCAGTTCAAGGAGGTGGTGAGGTGGCATCTTACAGGGACGCTTGGCAATAGGACAGTGCCAGGCTTCAGGTCGATGACGAATTCCACCTCTCGGGTCGGGGGTATTCCCGGGAGTTCTTCTGGGAAGACGTCGGGAAAATCACGAACGACTGGAACGTTCTCAATCCCGTCAAGAGGTGAGATATTCAGAGCATTCATCATATAGATCTGCGTTTCCGCATCTTGGGTAATTCGGGTGGTGTGGTTAACAATCTCGCCGGAGGGGTGAAAAAGTTGGACAAAACTGGTGCCACAATACAGTGCGGCATCGTGGACTTTCAACCAATCCATGCCCAGAATGAGGTCTATGGTGGAAGACTTCAGGAGGATGGGGGAAGCAAGGAACTCAATTCCTTCAATTTCGACGATGGTTTTGGGCACTATCTTGGAGGTGTGGCAATGGCCTATCGGAGTGAGGACAATCATCGATGTATCCATCTTTTCTACCGTGAAGTTATGCGACAATGCAAATGCTTCTGACATGAATGAATGCGATGCTCCTGAATCAAATAAAACAGTAGCAGGTACTGAATTAACAAGGAGGGTACCCATCACGGTAGCAGGTTGCTCCTGAGCTTCTTCAACATTAATGTTGTAGGCATTTCCGCGAGTGTGAGCAGAAGACCCAGTGTTATAGTTGGGGTGTTGTTGTGGCCACGGCCATTTCCACGGCCAGCAGGGTCAACTACCAGTTGATTCTGTCGCTGGGGGCAGTCTCTGGAAAAGTGACCTGGCTGATGGCACTTGAAGCACAAGCAATCTTGAGGACGGAGGGGTGCAGTCTCAGTCTTCGGCTGTTTCGGCGGGGGCGGAGGCAGACGAGGTGCAACATACGACGGCCTTGGTGCCGGGGCAGGTGGACGATACACACTGTGTGGAAGCCAAACGCGTTGCTTCTGTGCTGTGCCCGAAGATGAGCCAGCATCACCGGGGCGCTTCGGTGAACCCCTGAGCTTATCCTGAGCGGTCTCAAGAGTGATAGTCTGGTTCACCATAGTCTCAAAATCGGGGAAGACATGCAGGGCCAGAGAAAGCTGGATATCTGAGTTGAGTCCATCACGGAACTTCTCTTGCCTACTTGCATCATTTGGGAGGTCACTTGCAACATAGCGGGAGAGGCGGAGGAATTCCCTCTAATATGCCTCGACGGATTTGTTGCCCTGAACGAGGTTGCGGAACTCAGCCTTCATACGGTTCATAAACGCCTGGGGGACATAACGAGCACGGAAGGTAGTCTTGAAGTCATTCCAGGTGACGACAGTCTCTTCAACTAGCGAGCCCTTGTAGGTGTCCCACCACTGAGCAGCGGGGCCACGCAGGAAATAGGACGCAAAGTTGACGTAATCAGCAGGTCACATTAGCGAACTCCAGCTGACGAGTGATGTCACGAAGCCAATCATCGGCATCCAGCGGCTGTTCAGGTTGGTGGAAGAGAGGGGGATTGAGACGCATGAAATCCCGCAGAGTAACCACAGGCGGTTGGTTCTGGTGCTGGTTCTGGTTCTGATTCTGGTTCTGGAGCTGATCTATGACTCCTTGCATAAACACTTGGTTCATCTGAAACTGCTGCATCATCGCGGACATGTAGTCCGGCGGCGGAGGTGGATCGTAGGCACCACGACCACCACGACCAGCCATCCTGCTAGAATTTAACAGGGGTATTTCAGCGATGAGAATTTTAACGAGATGCCGGAAACGAGTAAGAGGTAAAGCAACAACAAAGAGGAGGCGCGGATATATAGGGGTAGTCATATAAGACATACACATCCACACATAGAGTCAACCGGAAAATCGGGCAGCGTAACGTCGTAGAAATTAAGGAAAAAGGACTCATTAGGCGGCGCGCAGACCGCGGTAAGGATTACACGACGCGACATATATTCCACTATGTCAATCACGCCGCAAGAAAACTGTTGGCCACAGGAGTTAATGCCAGAGGATGCGCGGCCTGCCCAGAATGAGAATGGGATCCACGGTCCGGGACCTGGGGTAAAACTCCTGCGACACGACTCAATCAATGGGGAACGCACCAAAATGCCGGATGGAATCAAGAGAACGTGATCCTAATGTCAGAGTTTGTAAAACTTACCAGCAAGGATAAGAGAGCAGAGTCCCAGAGCATAGGTAAGGAGAAAAGGATCCTAATACCATAGATATCACACGTAGTGACATCGATGTGGGCACGTAAGCCAAATATTAAGTTAGAAAAATAGTTTTTCAAAGTCTAGACTCAACTTCGACCAGGTAGTGGTTGGGTGGCTTCCTACAGGCAGCCAGCTCTGATACCAACTTGTGACGCACCCAAAATCAATCCGTGTACAGTAATCATACACGCAAGGTACACGGGTATAAACCAATATGTTACAATAAAGGGGGGTCATGCGGACCCGAATACATAAGTAATACAAGCCATAATATCTGAGTACAGACATAGTTAGTCAAGTTTTTCCTTAAGAAGGCTAGCAAAAATAACATCAGAGATACAGATCGAAAAGGCAAGGCCTCCTGCCTGGGTGCCTCCGAAACTACTCCTGGTCCTGGTCAGCGGGGGTCTCGACGTAGTAGTATCCGCCTCCGGGGGACTCCTGCTCCAGGGCTCCAACGTCGACTACAGTGGCCGATGAGGCAAAACATAAAGGGGGAAATAAAGCAAAGGTGAGTATCTAGCATACCCGCGAGTCTTACGTCCGCTACTAAGCATTTATGCATTTGTATCAATGGAAAGGGGAGGCTGTATATATAGTGGACTACAAGATAGAAATCAGAATAAGGGTAAGGAGCTAGGCCTAATGAAGACTAGCATCTTCTGATGGGTCTTGCAGCATGAGAAGAGAAACAGCCAACAGTTCAATAGAAGAAATGTAATAACAATGCAGCAGAAGTTGCTGCAGCATTGTATAATAGTAAGTTGGAATAATTAATAATAATAATGCCCCCGAGTTCCCTTCCTCGACTCCCTGCGAGGAAGAAGACCCGGAACCATACAGTTTAATAGTAATACTTTCTAGTGGTAAGATCTAGCTTCAGCATAAAGCGTCCTGTTACCGTGGACACGGCTATTCGAATAGACTAATCTTCCCTGCAGGGGTGCACTGACGTGACTCTACGACGCTCGGATCTCCAGGGTGGCGTACACCTTGTTAGGGAACACCCCACCGAAGCTATCCGACACAAAGTAGCCCATCCTTCGGCAATCAATAGAGAGGTCATCCACCGGACTATATCCTATGTACGACGGGCTTTGGACCCTAACCCGAACATACTCCTGCACGGTGCGTGACTGGCCGGTGAAACAAAATCAAAGAAAATACAAATACACCGCTCGAGCAAGAGAAGACAACACCACTTCCCGGAAATCAGCCCGCGATACTGCTGACGTCTGAAGACCCTCGAACGAGACTACGATGCAGGGGAGCCCACACTCCCTATCCCACGTGTAGGTAGTGCGTACAAGCCAAAAGGCTACTAAAGACATCTGCCGAACCATTTAGCTTTTTAATTAACCTGCGCGACAACCATTATCGTTGCCTCGACTTAACTGACCCACGGACAACGACAGCAGTCAGGACCACCAGTACATCGGTGCCTGCCCTGTCGTCCCACCAAGTCTTTGCGGTTACCAACAAGGTGAACCGTCTCCTTACCTTGTCTCGCGTGTGCTCTTGGTAGAGCTCGACTTTTCGTAGTTTGGTAACTCTCGCGAGATACGAGCAGGGGCCATGAATGCGAGTAACGTCGGTCGTACCCTCCCTATCGTTCCCGACGCAATACCGCTCGCGGGCACCGTTGGGTCGCCCGACTCCTTACCTTTAAGGACAACCGTGCTCAGGTACCTAGAGCGGCTATATAGAGTCATCAACGAGTGGAGTACAAGGATTACTCCTCGATGGCTCACACTTGAGGGTGACTCAGCAGAGCCGAGCTAGGGGGCCTTAGGCGGTGTCTGCATTGTACCATACCTGTGCAGTTGTATATATTGTATCCGTGTTCACTCCCCTGAGTGGTCACGACCCGCTAACTAATTCTAGCTAACAATGCGCAGGGCTCACTTCTGAATATAATACATAATTATAATAGGCAGCATAGGATGAAGGAGGTACATCAAGGGGTGACAAAATCAGGTTATGCAATTGAATAGGATTGTAATCGTAGCAGCCATAGTAACAATTCCTAGTGCAAGAAAGTACGGAAAAGATCGGCAATATCTGCGGAAGAGAATGGCTCTGCTTGCTTGGAAGCTCGACTGTCGGGGTACGGTCGTCGACGACGTAGTCGTACTCGGCAGCGGTGTAGTCAACGACGGTCTCGGGGTCTACCAGAGATTAAGGGGGGAGGAAACAATAAATACACAGCAATAATATACAAACATATGAATGACATGACAGATGAAATGCTAACGGGGTTCTAACGCAGTGCAATGCACGTTGCTCGGAGCGGGAATTCATCCGGGGATGAAATACCGGCTCCGGGTGATTACCGGACAGGGTGTCCGGAGAGGGAAGGGTTCACGCCGGAGGTGTCGTGGACATCCGACAAACGTGTGGATGGTGTAACCGTGGTATTTGAAACAATCCGAACAACTTTCGTGTTCAGAATGAATTCATCCGGATACTTTGACAGTACCGGACAAATCATCGGACAAACGGCCCGGAGGGGGATGTCGATGTTCGTTGTATTAGAGGGGTGTGGTTGGAATACGGATAGCGTATCCGTATTCGTAATATTTTTCTGATCAATTTTGATGTATAAAGTTTTTGAATCTGAATTACGGTTTAAAAGATAATTAATTTCAAGGTTTTAATCATTCTAAAAGATTTTCTAAATTATTTTATTAATTAAATAACAACATTATCCACATGTTTTGTTGACTTGTCAACTAACAGAGGGGACCCACCTATCAGCCTCACAGTGCTAATAAAACAATTAACTAAATTTAATTATTAACTGGACCCACATGTCATACACTCGTTTTAATATTAAATCGTATTAAATAACAAACTGACAGTTGGGGTCCACCAGTCATAGACTCATATGCTTAATATTTTCTAATTATTTTTAAACATAGGGTTAAGTGGGTGGGGCCCATATGTCATAGTCAGTGGGGTTAGTCCTAATAGTTTTCATTTGTTTTAATCCCTGGACAATTAACAGAGGGTGTGGCCCACTGTCATTGGCCCATTAGTGTCTAATGGTGTTTCTGACGAAGGGGGCCCACAGGTCAGTGGAACCAGCCACTGCCTGGGTACGCCGGCGGAGAGCAGCGCCATGGTCGGCAACTGTGTGCTCGCCACAGGCCGCCGGAGGGGGCGCCCCCGGGCTTGCTCGAAAGAGGAGACCTAGCCGCGTCGCCTGGTGGGTTCGGGGTGGCCGGGGGCTCGCCGGAGCAACGGTTATGGCGAGCGCGGCGGCTTGCGGTGACGGGGCGGCGGCGGATACGGCGATTGCACACGGGAACCACGACCGTGCGCCACGGGAACGGGCTCCTGGGAGCGCCAGGAGTACTAGGACGCGCATGGCGCGCCAAATGCATGCGCTACGCCACGGAAAAGAGCTCCACCACGGCGGTGAGCTCCGGATCCAATGGAGGATCGGTACACAGCGAAAGGGAGGCTGCAGAGAGAGAGGGGAACCGAGGCGAGGCTCACCGCGGTGCGTGTAGAGGTGGCAGCGCGCTTGGGGGAGCACCGGAGGTGGATAATTTGTCGTCGGCGTACGGCGGAGCTGCGGAGGAGAACGGCGAGATGGCGAGCGCCTCATGCGTCTTTTCTGGAATTGACGCGTCCAGATGGAGTAGCCGTCGACGAGGAGCGCTCAGGACATGCCGGGGAGGTTTGTCGTTGCCGTTGGCCACGCCGGTGTCGACGACGTGCCCACAGCGGAGCTCGAGTTCAAACCGGGAAGACGCACAGAGGATAGCGAAAGGGGAATGGAGGGAGGCGCGAGGGTTAGGGTTCGTCCAGGAGCACAGGGGGCGCGCGTCCACGACTTGTAGTCGCCGGGGAGCCGTCGGATTTGCGACACGGCGACGGCGGGCGCCGTGGCACCATGGATGGACTCCACGGGGGGGGGGGGGGGTAAACACTGGAGGGGGTTTAGGTGGGTGATACGTCCAAACATATCTATAATTTCTGCTTGCTCCATGCATGTTTTTTGTGATATTTCTATGATCTAGATACACTTTCATACACTTTTGATCATATTTGGACTAACCTATTAACTCGGTGCACCACAGTGCCAGTTCCTGTTTTCTGCTGTTATTCTATTTTAGTTTCCCCCCATATAAAAGGTGCTCCAAAAATTCGGGAAAAATCAGAAAAAAAAATCAGCGCAGAAGAACCTTCCAGATGAACCTAGGTGGGGCCAGAGGGCCACCACCAGGGGCCCAGGCGCCCTGGTGGCGCGCCCCAGGGGCTGGCCGCGCCAGGGGGGCGCCTGGACCCCTGGTGGCCCCCCTGGCTGCCCCCCTTCGCCTATATATTCTCCGTGACGAGAAACCCTCGGGGACAGAACCCTTTTTTGCGATCTCGCCTTTGTTCCACCGCCGCGGCGCTTCCGAGATCGGGAGCACCAGCAGACCTCTTCCCGGCACCCTGCCGGAGGGAGGGCCAACCTCCGGGAGTCTCCTCTCCACCATGGATGTTTCTCGGATGTGCCGTGAGTAGTTTCCTTTGGACCATGGGTCCGTGATCAGTAGCTATGTGATGTTCTCCTCCCCTCTTTGTTCTTCATGGTTTAGACCTCGTGAGCGGCCCTACATGATCGAGGCACTTTTGTAATCTTTCTGTTGTTGCTATGCTGAGTTTGGTGGGATCTGATGGATTATGAGATTATGTTCAGATTGTGATTGAGTAATATATTTGGTTCTTATCTCTTATATTTTTGTTCTTAAGTAATTCTTGCATGTTCTCCGTTGTTGTTTATTGCGTTGGCCAAGTAGTAGGTAGTAACCCCAAGAGGGAACGTTATGCTCGATTGTGGGTTCATGCCCCCTGATGACACGCTTGAGTGACAGAAACATGAGTCTAGGGGATGTGTTGTTGCCACAAGGGGGAAAACAACGGTGCTTGTAACCGCGGTTGCAAGGATTATTTACTTTACAAAAAGTGCTTTTTAATGCAGTTGTCTGTTGCTTTGGGTTTACACTTTGGGTGGGGCTCACAACTTAATACCAGCGAGATGTTCTGGATAGATATCTCAAGGTGGATGATTAGTAGTAGATGCAGTTGGATTTCGGTCTACTTATTTTGGCGTTCTGCCCATGCTTTTGAGCCTCTTCCTTTCTTTTGTAGTATAGTTAGCATTGCGGTGCTTTCATAATCCTATCAATTGCCCTTCTGTAATTTGTTCACCTCGCATAGCAGTTTTATCGTCTTTTGGTAGAGAGACATCACTAGTGAACATCACGTATCCCGGTCCATATCTTCATCATTGTTTCCACGCTTATTTACTTTTCTGCTTTTACTTTCAGTTGCTATCATTATCCCTTGTGTTTGATCCTTTGTGAACAACAAGACCGGAGAGATTGACAACCTCTCTGAACTTCGTTGGGAACAAAGTTATTTGTGTCTGTGTGCAGGTCCGCGTCAGTTGCGCCGCTGACACCTACTTATCATCTCCGGAGTCGTACTGGAGACAAACCTTGGTATCTTTACTGAGGGAAATTTTCTGCTGTGCTACATCACACCTTCCACTTGGGGTTTACCAATGAAGGGCGAGAAATCACTATCATCACCTCGCACATCAAGCAAGATTTCTGGCGCCGTTTCCGGGGACTCCGAGTGCTAAGATAGGGAGTTTCACACTACCCTTTACCTTTGTTTTTTTAGTCTTGTTAGTTTACCTTTCAGTTTTTATCTTTGTTTCCTTTATCAAAAATCACAAAAAAATCTGCCACACTTGTTGCTGCTATGAGTTCCACTGAAAACTCCAAGTCTTGTGACTTCACTAGTCACAACAACCAAGACTTTATCTGCACCCCCATTGCCACACCTGCCACTTCAGCTACCTCTTATGAAATTAAACCTGCCTTGCTAAACCTTGTTATGAGAGATCAATTCTCTGGTGCTGGAGATGATGCTGCTTTACACTTGAACAATTTTGTTGAATTATGTGATATGCAAAAGTATAAAGAAGTAGAAGGTGATATTGTTAAGCTCAAGCTCTTTCCTTTCTCTTTAAGGGGAGAAGCTAAAATCTGGTTTCAAACTTTGCCTAGGAATAGCATAGATTCTTGGGATAAGTGCAAAGATGCTTTTATAGGGAAGTACTACCCACCTGCTAAAATTATCCAATTAAGGAGTAACATTATGAATTTTAAGCAGTTGGATAATGAACACGTTGCCCAAGCTTGGGAACGAATGAAATCTCTTGTTCAGAAATGCCCTACACATGGTTTGACTACCTGGATGGTTATCCAGACTTTTTATGCAGGCTTGAACTTTACCTCGCGGAACCTGTTAGATTCGGCCGCGGGAGGAACCTTTATGTCAACTACACTTGGTTCTGCCACGAAGATTCTCGATGAGATGATGGCCAATTATTCCCAATGGCACACCGAACGCGCTCCAACAGGTAGGAAGGTAAACTCTGTCGAGGAAATTACCTCCCTCAATGAAAAACTTCACTTGATTATGTCTCTACTTACCAAGAAACCTTCTATTGATCCTCGTGATGTCCCTTTAAATTCTTTGGTTGCCCAAGAACAAGTAGATGTGAACTTTATTGCTAGAAAAAACTTCAACAACAATGCTTATAGGGGTAATTTTTCTAGCAATACTAGACCGTTTCCATCCAACTATGGGAACAACAACACCTACGTACCCTAGCAACAAGAACCCCTCTTCTGAATTAGAAAGCACGCTTAGAGACTTTATCACCACTCAAAAAGCCTTCAATAAAAATGCAGAGGAGAAATTAGCTAAATTAGATAATCTCTCTTTGAAGGTAGAAAGCTTAGCCCTTGATATTGAGATGCTTAAAATTAGAACCTCTCCCCTTGAGGAGAATAAGGCCACTCCTATTAATGCTATCCAATTGCAAATTAATGAAAATATTAGGATGATGGATACACTTAAAGAAAGGTGGGCTAGAGAAAAACAGGAAGAGGATAGAATTAAGAGCCTTCCTACACACCACACAGTTGCCACTATCCAAATTGTTGAGGACACCCAAACTATTAGCACCCAATGCACTCCTAGTCCCGTTGGACCTATTAATGGTGATGCTAATACCTCAACCGAAGATGAAGAAACTCCTATGAACATAGAGGGTTTCAAACAAGTGAGCCTAGACGACACTACTACCACCTTTGATAGTAGTGATATAGATTTTGATAGTTGCACCCTCTCAGAAGTTATTAGCTTTCTACACAAAATGCCTAGAGACCCCCACACTAGCACACTTAATCTTGCCTTCACGGAGCATATCACAAACGCTCTCATCAAAGCTAGGGAGGAGAAGCTTAGAGTAGAAGCCTCCATACCTAGGAAGCTAGATGATGGTTGGGACCCTATGATCAAAATTAAAATAAATACTTCTCTTGCTATGCTTTATGTGATGTTGGAGCTAGTACCTCCATTATGCCCAAAAGAATATATGATATGTTTGAATTGAAGCCCTTTCAGCCTTGTTCTTTTGGTGTTCATCTTGTTGATTCTTCTGTAAAGAAACCTTTGGGGAAGATCGGCGATGTTCTTATCATTGTCAATGACAACTATGTTCCCGTTGATTTTACTGTTATGGATATAGAGTGTGAACCTTTGTGTCCAATTATGTTGGGACGTCCTTTTCTTCGCACCGTTGGTGCGGTTATTGACATGAAAGAGGGGAATATAAAATACCAATTCCCTCTCAAGAAAGGGATGGAATACTTCCCTAGAAAGAAAATCAAGTTACTTTTTGAGTCCGTTACTCGGGCTAGTTATTCTCTTTCTCTTGATAAAACTTGATTCTTCTTTTGCATCATGCCTAGCTTAAAGGCATAAAAGAAAGCGCTTTTGGGAGGAAGCCCACAACGAATTTGGTTTATTTTTGCTTTTGTTGTGTCTTGATGTTTGTTACTACTGTAGCAACATCATTGTATCTTTATTTATCAGCTTTGTGCCAAGTTATAGCCTCTTATGATAAGGGAAGCAAAAGTTGTGACATGCTGTCCAGAAAACAGATTCTGTCCCTTGACAGAAAAATTCGAATAAAATCACCAGATCATCTTTTTGATCTGAATTTTTTTTACAGCATGATCTATACAATTTTGAAACTTTCGTATGTTCTGAGTTTTTTGATTTGAGTTTCAGAAGCGCCCCGAAAAAATTCTCTACTACCTGCTGTTCTGTTTTACACAGATTCTGCCACGTTTTGCCTCTCTTCACTTTTGCAAACCTTAAGCTTGCTTTTCCTTTGCAAAAACTTTTTGACACTCTTGAGAAACAGTAGATCTTCAAGAATATCTTTATATCCATTGGGGGAAAATTATTTTATTAAGGTTACTAACCTCTCTAATCAGCTTATGATGAGTTACGTATGAAGGGAGTTTTCAAGTGTGCGATGGAAGATGATGAAAGAAGATCCAGGAGTGTCAAGCGCTCAAGCTTGGGGATGCCCCCATGCATCCCCAATAAATATTCAAGGAGACTCAAGTGTCTAAGATTGGGGATGCCCCCATGCATCCCCTTCTCCATCAACAATCATCAGTTCGTCCTTCGTCTCACTATATTTTTATCACTTCATGCGTTATGTGCTATGCTTGGAGCGTCTCGCTCTTAGGTTTTATGTTTAGTTTTCTTTAGTTTTGCTTGCTGGTCATAACAAGTTAGACCCCATCATACTTTGTGTGGGAGAGAAACACGCTCCACTCTAATCTAGAACACATCATAGGATTTTTCCTGCCTATCTTTTTGATGTTGTGTGTTCTTTATCTTTTCGTAGCTGCTGCCATGTTTAGTTTTAGTCTTAGTTTGTCTTTAGCAAGAGCCTTGGCTTTTTTTTAGTTTGTTGCTGGAACTCTCTTTAGTTTTCATGTTTATCTTGTTAAGAGAGTTGGTTGTTGCACTGAGTTGTGTTTTGTCTTGGAAATAGGTAATTGAGGTTGCTATTTAATTCTAGTAGTAACTTGCAATAGTTTAGAGGTATTGATGTGAGTGATGTCTAAACTTTTTGTGTCAAGAGATCTAGCCTATTAGTGATAGGTGTCGTATTTTGGGCAATCCGTGTGTATTTTCAAAACCTACAAAAACTCGTTGAGAACTCTAACTACTAGATGGATCACTAATCTTTGGAGGGATCGAATATTAGAGTACACTCACGTACCATGAGTCGAGGATGCGCAAGGATAACCAAACCCCCATACACTCCTCCTCGGGGTACTTGTCTCTTTGTGAACCTCCTTATTAGATTGAGAGTTACTGATAATAAGTGCATGAGTTCTTCGGACTAATGTAAGTATTGAAAGTTGACACTTCCACCTTCCCATATTTTGCTAGCCTCTCCCGTGCCGTGCATTGCCTTCTTCTCACTCCGAGAGTTGGTGTCCACCTTCTCCGGTACACCCAAACCCTTGGCATGATACGCTCTGTCATCATAAGCCTCTATATATCTTTCCTCAAAACAGCCACCATACCCACCTATCAAGGCATTTCCATAGCCTTTCCGAGATATATTGCCATGCAACATCCACCTCTTCATGACTTGATATTCATGTCATACATGTTCCTGCTACACTGGCAGCGACATACATTGCATACATCATGATAGCTACATCTTCTTTATGATTTCAATTACCTTGTAAAGTGTGAAAGATCTCCTTTACCTTCTTGTAAAATAGAGTGTTGCCCTTAAGTGAGGAAAAGATCCCAAAGTGGACACAATAAAAGATCCCAAAGAGGACAAATGAGAGTTAAATAGAAAGAGCCATTGAGGCCACAACAAAATACAAAAGAAATAGAAAAAAGATAAAAATAAATAAAAAGAGAGAAAGGGGCAACACTACTATCCTTTTGAGAGATCCACACTAGTACTTCTTCCTCTATCCCTTGTACTCCATAGAGATGATCTTCATGCATATAGCTATGTGGGGACCTTGACACTATAGAACTTGGCTTGCATATTCCAAGGATGATCCTCCTCAAACGAGCTCTAGGTCTTCATGAGCGAGCAAGTTAGATGCACCCCCACTAGTTCCATTGGAGAGCTTCCTAGCTCATATGTGCATCCGTTGCATGGCAATCCCTACTCCTCACATCATATCTATCATTTGGCATCTCTTGCCTATGATTGTCCTCATTGATGTGAGCCTTTCTCATTCTTTTTTGTCTTCCTCCTCCTCCTCCGTACTTCTCTCTTTGCCATCCTAAGTGTCAACTCTCGTGCTTACGCTCATCCATTGCATGAGTGCTCAAAATATTGAAAAAGGAGTGGATCAAATTGACTTGTACCTGGCTAGTGGTCTGGGGACGAGTCAAGATAAGATTCCAGAAAAAGACCAAGTGTGAAACTTTAGTAGATTGAGTTCTCAAAAATTAAATATTTTTCTCGTATTCCCTATCCCCCTTCTTGCACGCGAACACCATTTGGAGACATTCGAGTCACGGACAGCGAGAGCTCTTGCACCTAATGTTCTTTTGTTACTTGTTTCAATGCTAATATAGACTCTTGCATGTTATGACTTGAATTGAATCTCTAACCTTGATTTCTTTACTTTTCAAAGTTCTTATATGGTTGCTAGCATGTCACCATAGAAATTATGCTGTTATCATTTACCTACTCGAGGACGAGCAGGAATTAAGCTTGGGGATGTTGATACGTCCAAAACGTATCTATAATTTCTACTTGCTCCATGCATGTTTTGTGTGATATTGCTATGATCTAGATACACTTTCATACACTTTTGATCATATTGGACTAACCTATTAACTCAGTGGACCACAGTGCCAGTTCCTGTTTTTTGCTGTTTTTCTATTTCAGTTTTCCCCCATATAAAAAGTGCTCCAAAAATTCGGGAAAAATCAGATAAAAAATCAGCGCAGAAGAACCTACCAGATGAACCTAGGTGGGGCCAGAGGGCCACCACCAGGGGCCCAGGCGCCCTGGTGGCACGCCCCAGGGGCTGGCCACGCCAGCCGGCGCCTAGACCCCTGGTGCCCCCCTGGCTGCCCCCCTTCGCCTATATATTCTCCGTGACAAGAAACCCTTGAGGACAGAACCCTTTTTCGCGATCCCGCCTCTGTTCCGCCGCCGCCGCGCTTCCGAGATCGGGAGCACCAGCAGACCTCTTCCCGGCACCCTGCCGGAGGGAGGGCCGGCCTCCGGGAGTCTCCTCTCCACCATGGATGCTTCCCGGATGTGCCGTGAGTAGTTTCCTTTGGACCATGGGTTCGTGCTCAGTAGCTATGTGATGTTCTCCTCCCCTCTTTGTTCTTCATGGTTTAGACCTCGTGAGCTGCCCTACATGATTGAGGCACTTTTTTAATCTTTTCGCTGTTGCTATGCTGAGTTTGATGGGATCTGATGGATTATGAGATTATGTACAGATTGTGATTGAGTAATATATTTGGTTCTTATCTCTTATATTTTTGTTCTTAAGTAATTCTTGCATGTTCTCCGTTGTTGTTTATTGCTTTGGCCAAGTAGTAGGTAGTAACCCCAAGAGGGAACGTTATGCTCCATTGTGGGTTCATCCCCCCTGATGACACGCTTGAGTGACAGAAACATGAGTCTAGGGGATGTGCTGTTGCCACAAGGGGGAAAACAATGGTGCTTGTAACCGCGGTTGCAAGGATTGTTTACTTTACGCAAAGTTCTTTTTAATGCAGTTGTCTATTGCTTTGGGTTTACACTTTGGGTGGGGCTCGCAATTTAATACCAGCGAGATGTTTTGGATAGATATCTCAAGGTGGATGATTAGTAGTAGATGCAGTTGGATTTCGGTCTAATTATTTTGGCGTTCTGCCCATGCTTTTGAGCCTCTTCCTTTCTTTTGTAGCATAGTTAGCATTGCGGTGCGTTCATAATCCTGTCAATTGCCCTTCTGTAATTTGTTCACCTCGCATAGCAGTTTTATCGTCTTTTGGGAGAGAGACATCACTACTGAACATCACGTATCCCGGTCCATATCTTCATCACTGTTTCCACGCTTCTTTACTTTTCTGCTTTTACTTTCAGTTGCTATCATTATCCCTTGTGTTTGATCCTTTGTGAACAACAAGACCGGAGAGATTGACAACCTCTCTGAACTTCGTTGGGAACAAAGTTATTTGTGTCTGTGTGCGGGTCCGCGTCAGTTGCGCCTCTGACACCTACTTATCATCTCCGGAGTCCTACTGGAGACAAACCTTGGTATCTTTACTGAGGGAAATTTGCTGATGTGCTACATCACACCTTCCACTTGGGGTTTACCAACGAAGGGCGAGAAATCACTATCATCACCTCGCACATCAGTGGGCTGGGGTGGGCTCAGCCCAAGGGGAACAAGGGGGTTGGCCTGGTGGGCTTCGCCCCAGGCGTAGTTCAGGGTTTTATTTATTTTTCTGTTTTCTCCTTTTCCTTTACTGTTTGTATTTAATTTGTTTTGCTACCTATGTAATTTTGTTCAACATGAAAATGGTTTGTATAATTGTATTACACCATGTAAGCATACCACAAAAAGTTTGGGGCTTTTAAAAAAATGTTTTGCTATTTTTTTTTGTTGCAACTATTAATTGGTGTTGTTTTGCTAGTTGTTTGAATTTTTTGATTTTTCCAGTGGCATAATAAAATACCATAACCACATGGGCATAGCCCACTGATTATTTGTGATTTAAGAAAAGTGGTTCCATAATTTTTGGACAAGTTTCATTTACAACATTATTTTTAATATCAACAAAAGGCATTTTGGATTTGAGTTGATTCAAATTTGATCATGGCATGATTTAGCAACAGTGATTATCATAGCAAGGTGATTACTGTTCCATAACACTGCGGGTGTTACATAACTTTCTCACTCATTAAGACCTAGAGCTCTTTTGAGGAGGCTCATCCTTGGAATATGCAAGCCAAGTTCTATAGTGTGAAGGTCCCCACATAGCTATATGCATGAATGATCATCTCTACAGAATACAAGGATAAGAGGGAGTACTAGTGTGGGTCTTTCAAAAGGATAGTAGTGTTGCCCCTTTCTCTCTTTTTATTTATTTTTCTCTTTTTTCTATTTTTCTGTATTTTTTGGTGGCCTCAATGGCTCTTTCTATTTAACTCTCATTTGTCCTCTTTGGGATCTTTTATTTTGTCCACTTTGGGATCTTTTCCTCACTTAAGGTCAACACTCTAATTTACAAGAAGGTATAGAAGATCTTTCACACTTTACAAGGTAGTCAAATCATAAATAAGATGTAGATATCATTGTCAGAACCCTCTGTTAGGTAATGTGCTAGGAATAGAAAGTCCCTTTGCATCATGTTAAAAATTTCAAAGAAATTAATTAAAATCAAATTCAAAAGCAAAATGGGAGAGAGAACACCCCCCAGATGAATTTAATTCAAATGGCTAGATTAAAAGTTTCTCCAAAAATTCCTTTTGCATTTTTGAAAAGTCCCATAAATGAGTGTGATCACATATAAAGTGATTTGGTTTCAAACCCATGCTCATAGATTTTTCAAATATTCAAACAGGAGCATGGATTTAAATTTAAACCCCTATTTGATTTAAAGTTCAACTAATTTGAATTTTAAAAGTGCTCAAATTTTATAAGTGGCTAGCCTAATATATTGTGAGGCCACATAAAAAATTTGTAGCATTTTAGAAAATGTCTAGCTATTTTTTTAGCAAGACAAAACAAAAGACAGAAAAATAAATAGAAAAGAAAAGAAAAAAAAGGCTTACCAAGCCAAACTGGCCCAACTTAATCCCCAGCTGGCCCAGCCCTCCAACCCGGCTTGTCGTCTTCCTCCTCCCCACGCGAAACAGCTCGGTGGCGGCCAGAGCGCGCACCGGCGCCACCTTGACGCCCAGGGGCTTCCAGGCCTCCCCAGCCCTCCAAACGGTGCCACGGAGACGACCACTTCACTCTCTCTCACTTCCCCCTCTTTCCCCTCGCTCTCGCGCCCTCTGCTGTTCTTCCCCACCGACAACAGAGCGCCACCACAGGATGCCGACGCTGGAGATCAAGGTCACCGTGATCTAGAGCCTCTTCCAAGATGTCCATTGTGCTCGCCATCAACTACTTCGTCGTCTAGAAGAAGGACGCGCCCCAATTTGGACCAGAGCCGACGCTAGCTCCACCGAGGTGCTCCGGTCATCGTGGCTTCTTCGCCGTCAAATTCGTCATCGTCAAGCCCTCCCCGCCTCCATCGACTACGCCGCTACACTCACTGCGTCTGGGTGAGTGTTTTCCCTAACCTAGCCCGTCCCCTCTTGCCCCCTTTCGCCGATTGCTATGGCAGCCGAACAAGGTCGCCGCCATGGATGACCTTGAGCTCGACCCCGTGCGTCCCAGCCCAAAACAGTAGGCCCACGGTGCTTCTGGTGACCTCCTGAACATGTAGCACCAGCGCAGGCTCAAGGTTGTCGCTCGATTCACCGAGTTCGTCGTCGCTGCTCTTCTGCCTCCGCCAGACGTCGACGCCGACGAGGCTCCGGCCACCCCTAGGCCTCCCCGAGAGTGCAGCGCGATGCGGACGTGCGCGGGCTTCATCCTGAAGGTGGCGGCGTGCCAAGAGGTGGTCGGGAACCTCTTCCGGCGAGCCCTCCGCCGTGCCCGTGGTCACCGCCGGCTCAACGCCGGCGGGCCGACGTGGCCGTGATTAATTAGCGCTAACCAGCACCCTAGTGACACTGACCCGTGGGCCCAAGGCAACTAACTAACCCCCTGGTTAGTTTAACTAACCGGGTGAATTAACCCCCCCACTGACACCCCGGCCCCACTGGTCAGCCCCCTGCTAACGCCATGCTGGCGCAGTGCTGACGCAGTAAAGCATTTAAATCAATTTATTTAATTTTAGTAATTCAAGAAAATTCCAGAAAATAGCTGAAACTTCAAAAAATTCATAACTAATTCATTTTAACTCCAAATTGGACAAATAATATGTCTAAAATTATCAGAAAAATACAAGGATTATGAATATGCAGCTGGTTTCTATGTTTGACCATTTTAAAATGGGTGAACAGTAGCAAACATGCATATGGATCCTTTCCAAATTCAAATTTGGAGTGAATTTGCAAATGACTTTGCAACACATTTATTTTAGATGGATTCATCCACACATCAGAGGCTTTACCTCACCTTTACAACATCACTTCATGATCAACCTTTTCAAATGAACTTCCATGCATTCAAATGCATTTGAAATTCATCGATAAATCAAATGGAGTTTGAATTTGCAATTCAAATGCAATATACTCCTTTTAAGTAGAATGCTCAACACATCAGTACCTTGAACATCACCATTACAATCTTATTCATGTGATTGTGCATTGTACATTATGTTGATCCTATGATTGTCATGATTGCTGATAGAAGTGGAGCCGGAATCGGAGACCAACCCCTTCGTTGAAGACCCCGTTACTGAACCTCGTCAGCAAGGCAAGCAAACCCCCATTGATCATGTCTATAAAATCCCAATTCCCTCTCAGTCTCGCTTATGCATGTTTAGGAGATCACCTTGTATCGATTCTACCGCATAGTTGAACCCATATCTGATGCATGACCTATCATCTTGTCACAGTAGTAAGAAAACCACAATCCTAGCTGACATAGGAGTTGACTAATGTCATGTGGCCCCTGCAACTGTTACTGCTTATTGCATGCTTAGTGGTACAATGAGGTTGCTTTTGATGTGAGTGTCAGAACCCTCTGTTAGGTAATGTGCTAGGATCAAGTAACCTTGCATCATGTAAAATTTTCAAAGGAAATCAACTTCAAAATCCAAATGGGAGAAGGAACCCCCCCCCCCAGATGAATTAATTCAAAATGCCAGATAAAAATCTTCTCCAAAAATTCATGTTAGAATTTTGAAAAGTCTTATAAATGAGTGTGATCACATATCAAGTGATGTGGGACCCATCCCATGCTCATAGATTTTTCAAATAATCAAACAGTGCCTTGGAATTAAAGAAATACCCCTATTTGATTTAAGATTCAAATTAATTGAATTTTAAAAATGTTGAAAATTTATGAGTGGCTAGTCTATATTGTTATGAGGCCACATAAAAATTTTCAGCATTTAATAAAATGTTTAGCTATTTTATTTGGCTAAACAGAACAAATGTCAGAAAAGAGAAATAGAAAACAAATCAGAAATCCTTACCTAGCGCCCAGGCGAAGCCGGCCCACCCCAGCCCAGCCGGCCCACAGGGGCAGCGGGGTCTTCTTCCCCCTCCCGCGCCTCCAAGCTGCTCGGTGGAATGCCACCGAGCTAGCCGGGGACGACACGTCGTCGTCGAGGATCTTCCAGGCCCCCACGTGGCCTCTTCTCGCACCTGGACGCGCCCTGGAGAAGACGTGAGCTCATTCCCCCCCTCCCCAGTGCCTATCCTCCTCTCTCTCGCTGAGCCCCGAGAAGAACAGGACGCCGCCGTCGCCATAGCTTGAAGCCCGCGTGGCCAACGACGTCCCCGAGCTGCGCCGTGCTGTCCATCCTCCTCGCCATCCTCGACTTCGACTCCGTGCAGAAGGAATCGAGCTCGAACGCTCTGTAGCCACCGGAATCTTCTCCACGTTGCTGCCGGACCCGCAAGCCAACTCCGGCGAATTCGTCGTCGTTGAAGCCTCTCTGTCTCCACCGCCTGCGCCGTTGCGTTCACCACCTCCTGGTGAGCAGAACCCCTAATCTTGTGGCCCCTCAATCCCCCCCTAGACGATTCCGCCATGGACGCAGGAGCCCGTCGCCGCCATGGTCGTCGTCCTCCTCGCTCCAGTGCTCATCGTGAACCCCCAGTGCGTGCGTTTGGCTCCTGAACATTCCAGCGTTCGAACGCGCCCCGAATCGCCTCAAGTCTTGCACTACAACGTCGACTACAACCTCGCCGTGGTTCTGTCGCCACCAAGGACGTCTCCGTCGTCGCTCCCGACCACCCCGCGACCCCCTGTTGCCTCCAGAAGACGCGGACGACCTCCAGGAGCAAGCCGGTGCCCTCCGTTTCCCCTCCCGTGGCCGGATTCGTCCTCCCCGTGCAGCACCGCCGCGGTCCAGTCGCCGGCGTTTAGCCGTCGGCGTGTCAGCTCTAACCCCCCCTGTTAAGCACCCAGTTAGTGACCCCTGGGTCATTGACCAGTAGGCCCAGTGGCTTAATTAAGCCACTGGATTAACTTAACCCACGGGTTAATTAACCCAGTCACTGACAAGGTGACCCCACATGTCAGCCCCCCCCCCCCCCCCTGACGTCAGCACTTGCGCAATAAATCAGTTAAATGAATTTCCAGAGATTATTTGAATTAAAAGAATTCCAGAAAATACCCCAAACTTTGGAAATTCATAGAAAATTCATATTAACTCCAAATTGGACAAATAATATATGAAAAATGATCAGGAGAAAATTATCTTTCCAAATATGCAACTTTCAACTCTGTTTGAGTTGAATTTAAAATGTGATCAGTAGCATTTGCTATTTGATTTAAATGGATTTAAATCAAATTCATTTCAAATATTTTTTGCAACTTGAACCATGGCAACATGCTACATTTCAATCACACATCAGAGGCATATCATACACATTTGAAGATGATTCAAAATGATCAAACCATATCACATACAACTTGGTTAATGTTGAATTCAAATGTGGAGTTTGAATTTGCATTTCAAATGCAATATACTCCACTTAAATGGAATTGCCTCACACATCAAAACTTATACTTCAAGTTTCAACATTCATTCATGTGCTTGAGCATTGCATTCATATTGATTGCTACTTCGTGCTTTGTTTGTCGAATAGAGGTGGAACCGGAGCAAGAGGTTGCAACCTTCGTTGAAGACCCCGAACCCGAACCTCGTCAGCAAGGCAAGAAAACCCCCATTGATCATGTCGATAAAATCCCACTTCCCTCTCATGTCTCTCTTATGCATTGTTTAGGATGATTACCATGCTTCGTTTCTACCGCATAGATGAACCCATTCCTTTGCATGACCTATCATTTTGTCACAATAGTAAGCAAACCACAATCCTAGCAAATGTAGGAGTTGCTTGATATCATGTGGCCCCTTCAATGTTACAGCTTATTGCATGCTTAGTATGATACCATGTTGTTACTATGATGTGAGTCGGGATGGGAATGTTCATGTTGATGATGGTAGAAAAGTGTTGGTGAATCGACCCTAATACAAGGTGAACGATGAGAGGTTGTGTAGGAGTACACGGTGGGTTGTCTCGTTGAACACCGCCCTAGTACGAGTTCTTGTGTGGTGATCCAAGATGAAGAGTACAACCACACATTGGGCTCACTGACCCCTCTCAACTTACTAACTCATCCCTTTCGATGTCCAGATGTCGCAATAGTTTGGAGTTCTAGTAGGTCTGTGGCCTGGATGCTAAGTGAGAGAACGGCTCATCCGAGACCGGCTTATGCACCACGCACACATCACTTGGGTCCACTTCGGTAAACCGGCCGGGTTCACGATAGTGGTAACCAACCCAAGTAGGCGGATTTCTCGTACTAGATCGGCTATGAGGTAACAGTTGTGGTGAACATCCTCGCTGGCACCCCTTGAATGGTGTCGAGATCAAAGGCGGTAAATGATGGTCATGTGTTTGTAGCGGTACACCCTTGCAAGGTTAACAAAACTATTCGAATAGCCGCGTCCGCGGTTATGGACTGCTTGGAAAGCTTAGCTTGATTATTAGATAACTTGAACCGGATACTTCTAAAACACACCAAGATAAGTGTGAGTGCTATGGCGTGCTTCCTCGTGGGGAAGTCGAGGAAGGCACCATAGTGGTGTATTGGTTGGAGAAAGTAGTGGACTCGTGTACGCTTCTTACCTCAAAGTCTGGTATTCGTAGTTCAGGATTAGCCAAGTCAAAGCTGGCACTTCTGCAAATGAACCCCACCTCCCTTTACCTTGTTACATATGCATGAGTAGTATAGCTCCTATGTAAGTCTTGCTGACTACGACTTTGTACTCACGTTTTCTTAATCTATGTTTTAGATGATGCCACTGACCCCGAAGGTGGCCTCTTCATCGAGCTGGACGACTGAAGACCAACTAGTCTAGTCCCAGTCAGACGACTGGTTCCCTCGTGGAGGGCTTTGTGTTTAAATAAGGCTTCTTAAGCCATTTGTTAAACTTGTCTGTACTCAGACATAATTTTCTTCCGTTTGTAATGTAATGTTGGATCACATGTATGTGATCTCTGTGTGCACTCTATAAGAGTTATCAATAAATATGTACACTTTGTAGAGAATTGCAATGGTACCTACTGTTCATACAAGGCATGTATGCTGCGTGTATGTTTATAACATGCATGTCTTTGTATGGGTTTTCGAGACCTTAGTTGTGTTCTGGCTGGCGGTCTTTCATACACCAAGTGGCCCTTAGATGTGCGCAGCTTGGGGCATCGCGATGCGATTGTTCGAGACTCCGTCTCGTGCACACTTTGTGGTATGATCGAGCCCGCCCTAGACCCCGACTAAGTGATCGGGCTGGAGTAAGTCTATGTAAGAGTTTTGAGATAGTCGATAGTATGGTTGAGGCGACTTGTCTTTGAATATGGGAGTTCACCACCCATATCATTAGACTTGTGTGCGGACGATGAGGACCCATCTCAGTTGATCATCCGGCCTGGATGGGATGCCCCTCACGTACGATGCTTTCCGAGAATGTTCAGTGCTTGGCCTTGTCTGCTTAGACAAGTGGGTGCGGTTCTCGGCTCTCCATATGACTATGTCTTAACTGGACTTGCATACGCTAACCCCGGGTCCCGACAGACTTGGTATCAGAGCAGGACTGACTGTAGGACTAGTAGCCTTGGCCGAAGTCGAGTCTAGCCTTCTATAGTTATATAGTTACTCTGGGTATATAAGGGAACAACGTAAGGCTTCTTTTTTCTCCTTACCCCCTTCGTTCTGTGTTCTGAGTCACCCTCATCTTATTCTACGGGAAGATAGGACTAGGCTCTCCTCTGTCTGATTAGAACATCTCGTTGTTTGCTTCCTCATAGCCGTAGGAAAGTTGTGATCGGTTTGTTAGAGTGGTTATGCTCCCTGTTTTATTACATCGTATGTAAGTGTTGTTTCCATGTTGTAAGAAATTGTCTTTTTCTTGCAATTACAGCCGTTATGCTGTCCGAGTCATTCCAGGTTTATCTCATAATCTGATGCATTTGCAAACTCCTTTCTGTTTCAGATGGCAGATCTTCCCCCTCGGCAGATTGTTCGTTTGACCAGGTGCCTCGGTGTGCGTGTCCATCCCGCCACGTTGATCGAGATGATGTCCTATGTGGGATATCGGTGGTACCCTGAGTACACCGTTGAGGAGCAGTTTCACGACTTCATCCAGACGCAGTTCCACTGCATTGTCAGGATCTACCCGTACCACGTTGGAATCACTCAACCTATCCACTTTGGACATGGCATTGGCGTTACCGAGAACATGGCTGTGCAGGATGCTGCATACTCATGTATGAAACTGCTGAGAGAGGAGCACACTTTGCTGAGAGAGACTTCTTTCCGCTATATCCCTCCTGCACTTCCAAGAGAAGAGGGATATTACACCGGACTCTACTCCGATCACTCTGCAGAGGATCCAGCACTTCAGGTGACTGCTAGGTTTGCTAGTGACAGAGATCGTGATGCACGCGCTCTCCGTTTCGAGCTCCACGCCACCCGTGTTCGTCTGTATCGAGCACTGACACTTTTGGCACCCTTTGTGAGCGTTGGATCAGTTGAGTTTGATGCGATCTACCCAGTGAGGACTCAGATGCCTTCTCGAGTTGCTTGGCCCGAGATTGGAGGCATTTTTCCACCCCGTGGTCCTTTGCTTCCACCCTACGCTGGACCTAGGCCCCATCCCTGCCCAAATGGATATCAGGGTCCACAAGCCTCCGTGTTTTCCGATGGTCACCTCCAGCTACCGGGATACGCGGGTAACTTTTATGAGGACTACTATGGATATGGAGATGAGTGAGACCGCCTGTGGTCTTACTTAGTGATGATGTAGTAGTATCTTAGTATATTGTAAGCAAGGTGTCTAAGATTCCAGAGGCTTAGATAAATAATGTATAGGAAGTCAGAGTGCCTCTGAAGGATGTATCATCTTCATCACGTTTGTATTAGCTTGGTGCTTGTACTAAAACGATGTATGGGTTGTATGACAGCTTGTGAATATATGGCTTGTCTGCTTTATCACCATGTTGTCAAGATGATTACTTCCTTGCTCTGTAATCCTTCCAGTACTTCAATACCTTGTTTAGACTCTTCCAATCAACTCTGTTTGACTTTGATTTTTCACCTTCAGGATGTCTCAAGGAACCCGTGGCCAGGTTGGTCGTAACCAAGGTCGTGGGAATGACCAGGAGGAAGGCAACCTTCCACCCCCACCCACGATGGCACAGGTTCTGATGGAAGTCGAGAGGAACCGCCGACACTCTCACCATCTGGTGGAAGTCATTGCTCGCAACACCACTCAGCAGCGCAATGAGTTGGTGTCCCTGAACGACTTCATCCGACTTCATCCCCCGGTTTTTAGTTACTCCACCGAGCCCCTTGACGCCGATGACTGGCTTCGCAGCATCGAGAGGAAGCTCCAAGCAGGCCGTATTGCAACTGGTGACAAGGTCAGCTATGCCACCTATCACCTCGAAGGTGCAGCTAGCTCTTGGTGGGAGAACTTTCTGAATATGCGCCCCGTTGGACCACCTGCATCTTGGGAGGCATTCTGCACGTCCTTCCGCGAGCACCACATTCCCAAAGGTCTCATGGACCGCAAACGTGAGGAGTTCTACAACCTCACTCAAGGCAGAAGAACCGTTGATGAGTTTAGTCGTGAGTTCAACCGACTGGCTCGTTATGCTACCGAAGAAGTCTCCACCGACTCCAAGAAACAAGAGAGGTTCCGTCGTGGCCTCAACACGGGACTTCGTCGTGAGCTCAATCGTCATGACTTTGCCACATTCCAGGTCCTTGTCAACAAGGCCATCAAAGCAGAGGACATGAACACCCCCAACGATTTCCGCAAACACCCCAGAGATGATGGTTCATCCAGTTCTAGCTCCCAGAAGCGCAAGATCTGGATCCCAAACAGCATGTTCCGCCAGAACAACCCACCGAGGCCATCCTATGTGGCGCCTCGTCCACCCACCCAGTTCCACCCAGCTCCACCAAACAACCCAGCTCCACGAACTGTTTTCGGAGCCTGTTACAAGTGTGGTCAGGCAGGCCACTATTCTCGTGAGTGTCCCCAGAACCAGCTTCAGCACCAGAATGCTCCACCCCGTGCCGGAGGCAACAACAACAGCAGCAATGGTCGTGGCAAGCCACCCCAGAAGGTCTACACCGCCAAACCCACTCCTCCCGCCACTCGTGGGCGTGTGAACCAGATCGTCGCCGAAGAGACTGACGACACCACTGACGTCATTCTTGGTACGCTCCCAGTCAATTATGTTCCTACTTCCGTTCTTTTCGACCCAGGAGCATCTCATTCATTCATGTCGAAAAGTTATGCACTTCGTCATGAGTTACCCTTTGTTGAATTGTCCACCCCAATGATTATTCAAACTCCAGGGTCAAGATGGCAAACTAATAGAGTAAGCCATGGTAATCAGATTGCAATTGAGGGTTTAGTATTCCTTGCTTCACTCATAGCCCTCAAGTCTTCAGACATTGATGTCATCCTTGGCATAGATTGGCTATCAAGATAGAATGCCTACCTGGATTGCAAAGGCAAATCCGTGAAACTCACCCACCCTTCAGGCAAAACAGTCAACTACACCTCACCCAGAACAAGAACCCAAGTGCATTCCTTGAATGTACTTCCCCTTCCCGAACTTGAAGATATTCCGGTGGTTCGTGACTTCCCGGATGTCTTTCCTGAAGAGCTGCCGGGCATGCCACCTGACAGATGTGTAGAGTTTATAGTGGATATTGCCCCAGGAACCGCACCAATTTCTAGACGCCCATACAAAATGGCCCCACGTGAGTTAGCTGAGCTTAAAACCCAACTGGAAGCTTTGTTGGAGAAAGGGTTCATCTTCCCTAGCTCATCGCCATGGGGTTGCCCCGTTCTGTTCGTCACGAAGAAAGATGGAACAGAAAGGATGTGCGTAGACTATCGCCCGCTAAATTTAGCGACGATAAAGAACAAGTACCCACTGCCCAGGATCAATGATCTTTATGATCAACTTGCAGGATCCTCTGTCTTCTCTAAGATGGATTTGAGATTAGGTTATCATCAAATCAAAATCCGAAACGAGGACATTCCCAAAACGGCTTTTACTACTCGTTATGGTCTTTACGAGTATACCGTCATGTCCTTTGGTTTAACCAATGCCCCCGCCACTTTCTCACGCATGATGAACTCGATCTTCATGGAGTATTTGGACCAGTTCGTCGTGGTTTACCTCGATGACATTCTCATCTACTCGAAGAACGAAGAAGAACATGCCGAACACCTAAGGCTGGTATTGATGAAACTTAGAGAGCATCGCCTGTATGCTAAATTCTCCAAGTGTGAATTTTGGCTACCAGAAGTGACCTACTTAGGCCACGTGATTTCAGCAAAAGGCATTGCCGTGAATCCCGAGAGAGTTCAGGCCGTCCTTGACTGTACTCCACCTGAATCGGTTAAGCAAGTTAGGAGTTTTCTTGGCCTAGCCAGCTATTGCCGTCGCTTCGTCGAGAACTTTTCTAAAGTTGCAAAGCCTCTTACTGAACTCCTCAAGAAAGATAAGAAATTCCTATGGACTCCCAAGTGAGAGGAAAGCTTTCAAGAGCTAAAAAGAAGATTGACTTCTGCACCCGTACTTGCACCTCCAGACACCAAAAAGGATTTCGAGATCTATTGTGATGCATCACGGCAAGGGTTAGGATGCATACTTCTGCAAGATCGACATGTGGTAGCTTATGCTTCACGCCAGTTGCGGCCACATGAAGAGAACTATCCTACCCATGACCTTGAACTCGCTGCCGTAGTTCATGCCCTAACAACCTGGCGACATTACCTCCTTGGTAACCGTTGCGAAATCTATTCCGACCACCAAAGCCTCAAATATATTTTCACCCAGCCAGATCTTAATCTCAGGCAAAGACGCTGGATTGAGTTGATAAAAGATTACGACGTAGTAATTTCTTACACCCCAGGAAAAGCCAATGTCATGGCTGATGCACTAAGTCGTAAGTCGTATTGTAACAACCTCATGTTACAACAGTATCAACCACTTCTTCATGAGGACTTTCGCTAGCTCAATCTTGAGATTGTTCCTCATGGCTATCTTTCTACCTTGGTGGCGAAACCAACTCTTGAGGATCAAATCATAGTTGCCCAAAGGCGTGCACGAGGTGTTCGCCGGATCAAGGAGAACATTGCTAGCGGAGTTGCTAAATGTTTCTCCACAGATAGCAAAGGAACGGTACTCTTTGAAAATCGTTTGGTAGTACCTAAGAATAAGGAACTAAGGCAACTCATCCTCAAGGAAGCCCATGACACACCCCTCTCAATTCATCCCGGTAGCACAAAAATGTACCGAGATCTACGCCAGAGATTTTGGTGGACTAGGATGAAGAGAGACATTGCTCAATTTGTGGCCAAATGTGATGTTTGTCGTCGCATTAAGGAAGCACATCAAAGACCTGCTGGCACACTTCAACCTTTGTCTATTCCCGAGTGGAATTGGGACAAAGTCGGTATGGACTTCATCACCGGCTTTCCAAAAACCCAGAAAGGAAACAATGCCATCTTTGTTGTCATAGATAGGCTTTCCAAAGTTGCTCACTTCCTTCCGGTTCGCGAGTCTATAAATGCTAGCCAGTTACCAGACTTGTACATCTCTAGAATTGTATCCCTTCATGGTGTTCCTTTGGAAATCAATTCTGATTGTGGTAGCCTTTTTACCTCTAGATTTTGGGGAAGCTTTCAGAATGCTATGGGAACTCATCTCTCCTTTAGTACGGCTTTCCATCCTCAGTCTAGCGGTCAAGTCGAAAGGGTTAACCAAATTCTTGAAGACATGCTCAGAGCTTGTGTTATCTCATTCTGAAAGAATTGGGAGAAGTCTCTTCCATTTGCCGAATTTTCTTATAACAATAGTTTTCAAACTAGTCTGAACATGGCTCCTTTTGAACTCCTTTATGGACGACGATGTCGAACACCTTTAAACTGGTCAGAAACCGGTGAAATAAAATTCTTTAGACCGGATATGATCAAGGAAGCAGAAGAGCAAGTTCGCATTGTTCGTGATCAATTGAAAGCAGCCCAGTCTCGTCAGAAAAGCTACTATGATCGTCATCATAGGCAAGAGAGAAACAATCTGGATGAGAAGGCTTACCTTCGGGTTACTCCTCTGAAGGGAACCCAACGTTTCGGTATCAAAGGCAAGTTGGCCCCACGTTACATCGGACCTTTCCGCATTATTGCTAAACGTGGAGAAGTTGCCTACCAACTTGAACTACCTCCGCACCTCTCCCGAGTACATGATGTATTCCATGTGTCCCAACTCAGGCGTTGCTTCAAGGACCCCATCCGCGAAGTCGACCATGAAACGCTTGATCTCCAAGATGACCTTTCTTATCGAGAATACCCCGTTCGTATTCTTGATTCCGCAGAGCGTGTCACTCGTCGTCAGAAGATTAGGTTTCTGAAAGTGCAATGGTCAAACCACTCTGAAAGAGAAGCTACGTGGGAAAGACAAGACCGTCTCAGTGCCGAGTACCCCTCCTTCCTCCCGCAGACTTCTGAATCTCGGGACGAGATTCTGTTGAGTGGGGGCGTGTTGGGGAACGCAGCAGAAAACAAAAATTTCCGCACTACGAACACGCCCAGGACCACTATGGAGATGCATACAAGGTTTTGATCTTATCATTACCGACTCGTAGCGCAGCGGAAGTAGAGTCGATGAAGATCGGTGGTGCAGATCCCCGCAGCTAGGATTTACAACCTCCCAACCGCGAGGATGTTGTCCCTCGTCTGCTCCTCGGACAGCGCTCCGGGAGGCGGTCGGACAGTCCCTCGGACGGTGTCACGGACAACCCTTCGAGAGGCGCACCCGAACCTCGGACGGTCACTCGGACAGCCCTTCGGGAGGCCCCTCGAAACTCGAACGGTAACTCGGACAGCCCTTCGGGAGGACCCTCGAACAGCCCCTCGGGCAAAAGATCGAAACTACGACCTCTCTACGCGGTTGCACACATACGGTGTCAGCTATCCGGCAGGGCTTCGCCGTCCAGAACTAGTTCCTGCCGGAACCCAGACAGCCTTTCGGCTCTACGAAACTATTTCGTGGGAGGGAGAGAAGAAGCCAGATAATTGCATGGCACTTGTATGAGAGACTTGAGTGTGTGTGGAGAGCACCTCTCCACCTCTATTTATAGAGTGAGAAGAGATGGCAAAATACCAAAATGCCCTCAGATATTTTCACACTATTCATGAGATATTTTCTCCCAATAGTGTTTCCACTATTCATGAGATATTTTCTCCCAATAGTGTTCCACTATTCATGAGACCAAATTTTCGCGTCCGAAAATCCCGAAAAAATTTCTGTAGGCCCAGAACATTTCCAGCACCCCCTAAAACAATTTCGGATGCGTTCCGAAAAATTTACGGATCAATGATTTTCATCTGCGAAAAGTAACCTAAGCATTTCCGGCAGCTCCGGAACATTTCCGGCAGCTCCGAAACATTTCCGAAAAAAATATTTTATTCTTTTCTCCGGAAAAATTCCAGAAGTTACCAGAACAATTCTGGCACCCTCCAGAAGTACCAGGTGCTTACAGAAACCTTTTCGGTTTAGTGGTTCACTCCGAAACAACTTTTCGGTTTTACCGAAACTATTCCGGTGTTCTCTCTCCGGAACTTTTCCGTTTTCTCCGAAACCTTTCCGGTGACTTTCTCTCAGACTCCCTGTCTAGAATTCAGCAGATAGATGACCCTTAAGCGTGTGACCCTGTAGGTTCGATGAAGTATAGACATGACCGGAACACTTTCCGATCAATGATCAATAGCGGAACCGAGGACATCCATATTGATCCCTATACCCATACGAATGAATATTCGAGTGAACCTTTAGTTGCCGTGTGCTATTCCTGTTGCTTCGCGATATGTTACAAATACCCGAGGTGAGACTTATTGGCATCCCCGTGAATCAACAACTTGTCCACTATGCCAGTTACCTCGTTTCCGGTATTGTTCTCTTTTCTCGTTCCCGCGTTCCGGCATCCCTGTGATCAAATCACACTGTGTCTGGCCAGACGATGGTGGATACCATAACACCGAGAGGGCCCGAAGAATATCTCTCCATCGACGGAGGAGCAAATCCCAATCTTGAGCTACCTAGTTCCTTGTCATACTTTTCCGTGAACCCGTAAGCCGCCGTAATAGCCACCCTTTTACAGATGACGTTTAACAAACCCCAAAGTTCACGAAGCAAGTACGAAGGAACTCGATACTCTCATGGTCTAAGGAATTATGCAAACGCTCAACTTTCTCTGTGTTATAATCCATTAACTGGTGACGAATGTATCTCATAGCATAACATCAATCTAGGTCGATTCAACACAAATGTTCTTCTAACATTGTGCCCTCAAAGTTGCCGGCATAGTCATGCCCATGATTAGGAAAACAGAACCATCATGCAACACTTGAGCTAGTCTTAGAGGCGAGACTAGGAATATATATTTTATCCGTTTATTATTCCACACGTGCATATGAGTCTTCCTCTGAGCCTCGTGGTTATTGCAGACTCGAGAACCATTGCAGTTATAGCATGGAATATAAACATAATTACAAACATGGAGATAATAATAACATTTATTATTGCCTCTAGGGCATATCTCCTACAGACTCCCACTTGCACTAGAGTCAATAATCGAGTCAATGCTCACATACTTTACACCTATGGCATACCGGTGTAAAATTATGCTTCGCTTGTGGTACAGTCTTTGCCAACGGATCTGACAACTTCTGGCCCGTGTGTATCTTTGCGTATCCTCGCGTTTTCACGCTTTCACAAAATTCATGTTTTGTGTGGACTCGGCTTTGTATATATGTGAATCACTGGTCGAACCTTGATTCCTCAGACTGAGCTATGGAGCAACTATCTTCAATAGTGTTCCATTGACCAAAGCCATCTTGGAACCATACTAAGTTCATGAATGAACTATATGATTCAACATCTTCTTTGTTGCTTCTTAAGCAGCAACATACATAGCCATTTGTTATAGAATTTCGCCACAGTAACCTGTTTGGAACAATTCCAACTTACTGTGCCACCATATTTGTTATACAAAACCCTTAATTTAATTTGAAAATCGCTTGGAGTACTGATGAAGACTGCATCGATGTAATTACTTACAGCGAGCCTGTATCGATGTAACTGTTTACAACGAACTCTTCATAATCTCCGCTCACGAGAAAACATGTCATCAACGCCACTTTAGTAAATAATGACATTTTTCACTGTTGTCCTATGATCAATACCTTGATCACTTTGGTAAATTACTCGCAACTAATTTGGAGTACTGGACATATCTGGTTGTTTTACATACCATGGAATACATGATTAATCCAAACACAAAAGTGTGTGGAATCTCCATCATGTATTTTGCTCATCAGTGTTTTTGGACACCGAGTCTTGCAAAAACTCTTTCCATGTGACTTCGGCAAGAATCACTCCTTGGCGTTTTTAAAGCTAAACTGTTTTAGGATCTTGTCAATATGTATTTTGGCTTAGCCCTATCAGGCAATTCTATCTCGCAGATAATTATGCCTAATATCAAGGCTACTTAGCCCAAGCACTTCATCGAAAAACTATTTTCAATGAAGTCTTAATTCGCGTCAAGAAATTTATATTATTTCTAATGTGTCAAGAACACAAGGTTTTAGAAATATTATCATGCTCCCACTTACTTTCTTGTAAACACAAGCATCTTTGCTATCCCTGATGAAATCAAACTTTTTAACTATTTCATCAGAACAAAGATTCCAACTCCATTATGCTCTCCTTTGTCCATTGCTGGAACTCTGAAGTTTGCACAACCCCTAGCATCCTCTTGGATTGTCAAAATACTTTGAACTGTATCACATACAAGTCCTAGGTTGTATTTCCAACTCGTGGAAATCCTTTTTGGTATCCATTTATGATATCTCATAATTGAAATATGTATTAATTGCTAGTATAACCCGAACCGACTTTAAGCATCGCTACAGTGAGACAATCTCACGGTAGTCAACTCCTTGAATTTGTTATAGAAACAAGTCGAGCTTTTTGAATAAAACATTTTTATCCGTATCAGTTTATAGTTCCATTAATATTCGCTAGACTCTAAGTCTTCCGAATGGTCCATCAAGATATAATCTTGAATTATGTATAGGGAAACTATCTCGGATTGTGTTGGCATCTAGCCAATTCCGGAGTCAGGGCCCATCATCGCTTCCTTGATTATCGTAGGTATACTGTTGTTTAACAACAATATCTCGTTTGCGCACCTGAGAGGTTTGCACGAGTTTTGCCTACGTGGTTCAGCTGCAAGTTCGACCGAAGTCCATAAATCTCATGTAGAGGCTTCCGTATCAGTCACAGTAGGAGACTCTGGAATTACTTCCAAAGTTTCTTTCCTTTGACCTGATAACGAAGATACTGTTATCTCGTCAAGTTGCACTGTCCTCCCACTCACCTTTTGCAAGAAACATTTTCTTCAAAAAATCATACCGATTTATGTGGCAAACGTTTTGCCTCGGCATAGTGTGGAGGAATACCCAATAATTTGGGATAACCTACAAAGTAGTTCTTGTCTAATTTGGAATAGGTTTGTAAAAACTTTACACAAGCCCCATATTCCAAATGTTAAGAAAAGACATAACATGGTTGGGCGTACCATACCATGACATCATTTCAACAGATCTGATGGCGCTCTTTTCAGTGTTAAAAGCCGCAGTCTCTAAAGCATCACTTTTAAAAGGGATAATGGCAAATTGATTTATGTCATCTTTGATCTTACCATGTCATATATGGTTTGATTACATCTTCTCGGACTTTCCACTCTCAGTGGTGTTCCGGGAGGTGCAAGTTACGAAACTGTTTTTCACAACTCATCAGACATTCACTAAACTTGTAACTCAAATTTTCCTTTCCACAATCTAATTGCAGAAACATAATTTTCTTGCCACAATAATTTCTACTTCATTCTGAAAACCTTTTGAATGATTTCAAAAGATCCAGACTTACGTCTCATCAAGTAAATATCCATATATCTACTTGAGTCATTTCTGAAGATAGATAAATCCACTACTAGTAACAACATTTATCGGACTACACACATCAAAATGTATGATCACGAATAAGTTTGTTGCTCGTTCCTTATGGCGTGTGAACGGTATTTCAGTCACTTCACTTTTTGGACGAAAGTTGCAAGGGTCGGATGATTCATAATCAAATGACTTCAAAATCCATCATTATGGAATTTCTCCATGCGGGTTTCTCCAATGTGACCAAATGCAGTGGCACACATATGTGGTATTCTTTTAGTCTTTCGACATTTAGCGTCATTGTTAGGGATGTATCATATTACCATCAATATTCATAACATACATCCCATCCATGATGGAAGCATGGCCCTTATGTTATTCATAACACCGAACAACAATTGTTCTCTTATGAACAACCTTCTTGCAACAAACTTTATGCAATGGGCTAGAGTGTATAAAACTCTAAAATGAATTATGAAAATAAATGCAGAGGTAATACACCGATGGAAGGTATAGTAACATTTACTATGTTCCCAGCGCGTATCTAAACCTCACTCTGGTAAGTCATGTAGGCCGTAGTAGTTCTTGCATCGAGTCGCAACAGAATGCAATCTAGCGGGTATCTTTGTGGTCAACTCACAATACCCAAGAATTAGTGATTAACATGTTTAATCATAATTTCCAAGAACTATTTCTTTTTGACCAGTCTTCCAAACATCAATAACTTGTATGACTTTCATACATGAGCTGGACATTCCAGTCTTCTTTCTTTTTGCCTTTATCCTTCCAACAGTTTTACTTCAAATATTTCTCCTACTCTCAGATGAAGCACCCAACTTTAAGAGTGGCGTAAGCCTCGGACTTCCTAGGCGTGTAAGTCTCACTAACACCCTTCTGACTTGTCCTTTATCTTTAAGTTGTTTGTTTTATTCACCATCATCATATGACTGGCGTTCATCTGGATCCCTTCATTACTTCAGTCTAATGCATAGTAAACACTTTACTAACATTTGCAAACAAAACATTGCTTTGGATATCTCATATCTTCTAGCCTTTGTTTGTATCTGAAACTAATTTTCAGTTCCATGAATGTGTCATAGCTATCCCAAACTTTTGAAGCTCGGGTTTCATGGAAGCAAGCATATTGCATTTGACCCTGATGGAATTCTAGCTTTTGGATCGAAGGACGCGAGTCTTATCATCCATAGCATCAGCGGGAGAATACTAAAAGCATGCAAAAGGACAAAGTCCTTCTCGGCACTCTTGAGGACAATCCTACAAATTACGTTACCAATCGTAAAGTTTTAACCAGATAAATAACAGTTATTCAATTTTAATAGGGAAGGTGGAAACGCGAGCCAATATTCTACAACTATTATGCAAATTTCACTTAGACAATGTTCATAATTAATTTGCACTAGAGAATAAACAATTTTATTCTAAGGTGCGCTCCCACTCAAATCAATATCTCTCATAATTGATTGTGAGTGATTCAAGATCCGTATTTCAATTCGACGTCATTGACGGGTTCATCACTGATGACGTGATTTTCAATCGGTAGGCCAACTTGCCGATCACATCTCTATGTGATTCTTGTTCATCTTTCGATGGGCGTGTTCCGAGCTCAGGACTCTCCTGCCTGAACGTCAAAGACAACCAAGTGATCTTGCTGCGAGGTCTGACCTCACCCGCCTCATTCCTCTCGATTCGTTCGTGCTCATGTGTACATGGCGCACCCCGAAAAGATACGAATTTCAGACGGTGCTACACTTGGGTGAACACTAACTACTTTGATATTTTAAGTGAGAGATCACCCTAATAAAAAGCGACTACCGCGCAATCAAAAGGGTGCAGCATAAGGGATAAACATCTCAGGCAATTCATAATAGCATGATATGGTATAGCCCTTTCTGACGGAGAAGTCTAGTATTTCTTCGTCTTCGGCATTCGCGTCGGTGTTCACCTTCGCAAAAATTTCCACCACCTTGTCGATGCACCAGATAATATTGCTATCTCTATAGCTAATAAAACAAGTGCATTACATAAGGTTGACTCACAGGTCATTAAAGTGACAATCATATGGCTCCAGCCATCATGCCGAATCATGACTCGCAGGTCATGTTAATGAATTTACATTATATAGTCATCTCATACATAATCAAATTAACCATGAGAATTGCTATACCACATCACATGCCTTTCTGCAAAACCAAGTTAGACGTCTCTAATCGGTTTATGCAAGATTTTCATTTACGTGGCTTCTAAGGTTTTGTCTAAAAACCGTAGCTACCAACGTTTATCATCAAGTATGATTATTCAAGTCGCTAGATTAACTTTGCGGGGTGTATGAAGCACGGGATAATAAAATCTCGAACCCCATACTGAACTTCGTCATACGCGTGACCCCCATGCATATCATATATGCATTGCCCTTTAGTCTGCGAAATTCCATCTTTCTTTAACTATGGTGGAATTCAATGAACTGTTAGCACTTCGTTGATCAATCAGGATCGCGGATTGCCAGAACTTTGAAATTGCACCATGCAGTTATCGAGATTAGAAATACGCAAATTCCAGGGAAGCAACAAGAACATCGGGTAACAGATTTCATCTGGTACCCGCATAAATAATTTTCAGCAATAGATCCCATCTACTACAAAATTATATAATGCAATACCCATACATCTCTATGTATTCTAGATCGTGACCTGCATCTACGCATAGCCTGGCTCTTGATGCCACTGTTGGGGAACGCAGCAGAAAACAAAAATTTCCGCACTACGAACACGCCCAGGACCACTATGGAGATGCATACAAGGTTTTGATCTTATCATTACCGACTCGTAGCGCAGCGGAAGTAGAGTCGATGAAGATCGGTGGTGCAGATCCCCGCAGCTAGGATTTACAACCTCCCAACCGCGAGGATGTTGTCCCTCGTCTGCTCCTCGGACAGCGCTCCGGGAGGCGGTCGGACAGTCCCTCGGACGGTGTCACGGACAACCCTTCGAGAGGCGCACCCGAACCTCGGACGGTCACTCGGACAGCCCTTCGGGAGGCCCCTCGAAACTCGAACGGTAACTCGGACAGCCCTTCGGGAGGACCCTCGAACAGCCCCTCGGGCAAAAGATCGAAACTACGACCTCTCTACGCGGTTGCACACATACGGTGTCAGCTATCCGGCAGGGCTTCGCCGTCCAGAACTAGTTCCTGCCGGAACCCAGACAGCCTTTCGGCTCTACGAAACTATTTCGTGGGAGGGAGAGAAGAAGCCAGATAATTGCATGGCACTTGTATGAGAGACTTGAGTGTGTGTGGAGAGCACCTCTCCACCTCTATTTATAGAGTGAGAAGAGATGGCAAAATACCAAAATGCCCTCAGATATTTTCACACTATTCATGAGATATTTTCTCCCAATAGTGTTTCCACTATTCATGAGATATTTTCTCCCAATAGTGTTCCACTATTCATGAGACCAAATTTTCGCGTCCGAAAATCCCGAAAAAATTTCTGTAGGCCCAGAACATTTCCAGCACCCCCTAAAACAATTTCGGATGCGTTCCGAAAAATTTACGGATCAATGATTTTCATCTGCGAAAAGTAACCTAAGCATTTCCGGCAGCTCCGGAACATTTCCGGCAGCTCCGAAACATTTCCGAAAAAAATATTTTATTCTTTTCTCCGGAAAAATTCCAGAAGTTACCAGAACAATTCTGGCACCCTCCAGAAGTACCAGGTGCTTACAGAAACCTTTTCGGTTTAGTGGTTCACTCCGAAACAACTTTTCGGTTTTACCGAAACTATTCCGGTGTTCTCTCTCCGGAACTTTTCCGTTTTCTCCGAAACCTTTCCGGTGACTTTCTCTCAGACTCCCTGTCTAGAATTCAGCAGATAGATGACCCTTAAGCGTGTGACCCTGTAGGTTCGATGAAGTATAGACATGACCGGAACACTTTCCGATCAATGATCAATAGCGGAACCGAGGACATCCATATTGATCCCTATACCCATACGAATGAATATTCGAGTGAACCTTTAGTTGCCGTGTGCTATTCCTGTTGCTTCGCGATATGTTACAAATACCCGAGGTGAGACTTATTGGCATCCCCGTGAATCAACAACTTGTCCACTATGCCAGTTACCTCGTTTCCGGTATTGTTCTCTTTTCTCGTTCCCGCGTTCCGGCATCCCTGTGATCAAATCACACTGTGTCTGGCCAGACGATGGTGGATACCATAACACCGAGAGGGCCCGAAGAATATCTCTCCATCGACGGAGGAGCAAATCCCAATCTTGAGCTACCTAGTTCCTTGTCATACTTTTCCGTGAACCCGTAAGCCGCCGTAATAGCCACCCTTTTACAGATGACGTTTAACAAACCCCAAAGTTCACGAAGCAAGTACGAAGGAACTCGATACTCTCATGGTCTAAGGAATTATGCAAACGCTCAACTTTCTCTGTGTTATAATCCATTAACTGGTGACGAATGTATCTCATAGCATAACATCAATCTAGGTCGATTCAACACAAATGTTCTTCTAACATTGTGCCCTCAAAGTTGCCGGCATAGTCATGCCCATGATTAGGAAAACAGAACCATCATGCAACACTTGAGCTAGTCTTAGAGGCGAGACTAGGAATATATATTTTATCCGTTTATTATTCCACACGTGCATATGAGTCTTCCTCTGAGCCTCGTGGTTATTGCAGACTCGAGAACCATTGCAGTTATAGCATGGAATATAAACATAATTACAAACATGGAGATAATAATAACATTTATTATTGCCTCTAGGGCATATCTCCTACAGGGCGAGTTGTCAGAACTCTCTGTTAGGTAATGTGCTAGGATCAAGTAACCTTGCATCATGTCAAAATTTCAAAGGAAATCAACTTCAAAATCCAAATGGGAGAAGGAACCCCCCCCCCAGATGAATTAATTCAAAAGGCCAGATAAAAATCTTCTCCAAAAATTCATGTTAGAATTTTGAAAAGTCTTATAAATCAGTGTGATCACATATCAAGTGATGTGGGACCCATCCCATGCTCATAGACTTTTCAAATAATCAAACAGTGCCTTGGAATTAAAGAAATACCCCTATTTGATTTCAGATTCAAATTAATTGAATTTTAAAAATGTTGAAAATTTATGAGTGGCTAGTCTATATTGTTATGAGGCCACATAAAATTTTTCAGCATTTAATAAAATGTTTAGCTATTTTATTTGGCTAAACAGAAGAAATGTCAGAAAAGAGAAATACAAAAAAGAAATCAGAAATCCTTACGTGGCGCCCAGGCGAAGCCGGCCCACCCCAGCCCAGCCGGCCCACAGGGGCAGCGGGGTCTTCTTCCCCCGCCCGCGCCTCCAAGCTGCTCGGTGGAATGCCACCGAGCTAGCCGGGGACGACACGTGGTCGTCGAGGAGCTTCCAGGGCCCCCCGTGGCCTCTTCTCGCACCTGGACGCGCCCTGGAGAAGCCGTGAGCTCATTCCCCCCCCCCCTCCCCAGTGCCTATCCTCCTCTCTCTCGGTGAGCCCCGAGAAGAACAGGACGCCGCCGTCGCCATAGCTTGAAGCCCGCGTGTCCAACGACGTCTTCGAGCTGCGCCGTGCTGTCCATCCTCCTCGCCATCCTCGACTTCGACTCCGTGCAGAAGGAATCGAGCTCGGACGCTCTGTAGCCGCCGGAATCTTCTCCACGTTGCCGCCGGACCCGCAAGCCAACTCCGGCGAATTCGTCGTCGTTGAACCCTCTCCGTCTCCACCGCCTGCGCCGTTGCGTTCACCACCTCTTGGTGAGAAGAACCCCTAATCTTGCGGCCCCTCAATCCCCCCCTAGACGATTCCGCCATGGACGCAGGAGCTCGTCGCCGCCACGGTCGTCGTCCTCCTCGCTCCAATGCTCATCGTGAACCCCCAGTGCGTGCGTTTGGCTCCTGAACATTCCAGCGTTCGAACGCGCGCCGAATTGCCTCAAGTCTTGCACTACAACGTCGACTACAACCTCGCCGTGGTTCTGTCGCCGCCAAGGACGTCGCCGTCGTCGCTCCCGACCACCCCGCGACCCCCTTTTGCCTCGAGAAGACGCGGACGACCTCCAGGAGCAAGCCGGTGCCCTCCGTTTCCCCTCCCGTGGCCGGATTCGTCCTCCCCGTGCAGCGCCGCCGCGGTCCAGTCGCCGGCGTTTAGCCGCCGGCGTGTCAGCTCTAACCCCCCCTGTTAAGCACCCAGTTAGTGACCCCTGGGTCACTGACCAGTGGGCCCAGTGGCTTAATTAAGCCACTGGATTAACTTAACCCACGGATTAATTAACCCAGTCACTGACAAGGTGACCCCACATGTCAGCCCCCCCCCCCCCCTGACGTCAGCACTTGCGCAATAAATCAGTTAAATGAATTTCCAGAGATTATTTGAATTAAAAGAATTCCAGAAAATACCCCAAACTTTGGAAATTCATAGAAAATTCATATTAACTCCAAATTGGACAAATAATATATGAAAAATGATCAGGAGAAAATTATCTTTCCAAATATGCAACTTTCAACTCTGTTTGAGTTGAATTTAAAATGTGATCAGTAGCATTTGCTATTTGATTTAAATGGATTTAAATCAAATTCATTTCAAATATTTTTTGCAACTTGAACCATGGCAACATGCTACATTTCAATCACACATCAGAGGCATATCATACACATTTGAAGATGATTCAAAATGATCAAACCATATCACATACAACTTGGTTAATGTTGAATTCAAATGTGGAGTTTGAATTTGCATTTCAAATGCAATATACTCCACTTAAATGGAATTGCCTCACACATCAAAACTTATACTTCAAGTTTCAACATTCATTCATGTGCTTGAGCATTGCATTCATATTGATTGCTACTTCGTGCTTTGTTTGTCGAATAGAGGTGGAACCGGAGCAAGAGGTTGCAACCTTCGTTGAAGACCCCGAACCCGAACCTCGTCAGCAAGGCAAGCAAACCCCCATTGATCATGTCGATAAAATCCCACTTCCCTCTCATGTCTCGCTTATGCATTGTTTAGGATGATTACCATGCTTCGTTTCTACCGCATAGATGAACCCATTCCTTTGCATGACCTATCATTTTGTCACAGTAGTAAGCAAACCACAATCCTAGCAAATGTAGGAGTTGTTTGATATCATGTGGCCCCTGCAATGTTACTGCTTATTGCGTGCTTAGTATGATACCATGTTGTTACTGTGATGTGAGTCGGGATGGGAATGTTCATGTTGATGATGGTAGAAAAGTGTTGGTGAATCGACCCTAATACAAGGTGAACGATGAGAGGCTGTGTAGGAGTACACGGTGGGTTGTCTCGTTGAACACCGCCCTAGTACGAGTTCTTGTGTGGTGATCCAAGATGAAGAGTACAACCACACATTGGGCTCACTGACCCCTCTCAACTTACTAACTCATCCCTTTCGATGTCCAGATGTTGCAATAGTTCGGAGTTCTGGTAGGTCTGTGGCCTGGATGCTAAGTGAGAGAACGGCTCATCCGAGACCGGCTTATGCACCACGCACACATCACTTGGGTCCACTTCGGTAAACCGGCCGGGTTCACGATAGTGGTAACCAACCCAAGTAGGCGGCTATGAGGTAACAGTTGTGGTGAACATCCTCGCTGGCACCCCTTGAATGGTGTCGAGATCAAAGGCGGTAAATGATGGTCATGTGTGTGTAGCGGTACACCCTTGCAAGGTTAACAAAACTATTCGAATAGCCGCGTCCGCGGTTATGGACTGCTTGGAAAGCTTAGCTTGATTATTAGATAACTTGAACCGGATACTTCTAAAACACACCAAGATAAGTGTGAGTGCTATGGCGTGCTTCCTCGTGGGGAAGTCGAGGAAGGCACCATAGTGGTGTATTGGTTGGAGAAAGTAGTGGACTCGTGTACGCTTCTTACCTCAAAGTCCGGTATTCGTAGTTCAGGATTAGCCAAGTCAAAGCTGGCACTTCTGCAAATGAACCCCACCTCCCTTTACCTTGTTACATATGCATGAGTAGTATAGCTCTTATGTAAGTCTTGCTGAGTACGACTTTGTACTCACGTTTGCTTAATCTATGTTTTAGATGATGCCACGGACCCCGAAGGTGGCTTCTTCATTGAGCTGGACGACTGAAGACCAACTAGTCTAGTCCCAGTCAGACGACTGGTTCCCTCGTGGAGGGCTTTGTGTTTAAATAAGGCTTCTTAAGCCATTTTTTAAACTTGTCTGTACTCAGACATAATTTGCTTCCGTTTGTAATGTAATGTTGGATCACATGTATGTGATCTCTGTGTGCACTCTATAAGAGTTATCAATAAATATGTACACTTTGTAGAGAATTGCAATGGTACCTACTGTTCATACAAGGCATGTATGCTGCGTGTATGTTTATAACATGCATGTCTTTGTATGGGTTTTCGAGACCTTAGTTGTGTTCTGGCTGGCGGTCTTTCATACACCAAGTGGCCCTTAGATGTGCGCAGCTTGGGGCATCGCGATGCGATTGTTCGAGACTCCGTCTCGTGCACACTTTGTGGTATGATCGAGCCCGCCCTAGACCCCGACTAAGTGATCGGGCTGGAGTAAGTCTATGTAAGAGTTTTGAGATAGTCGATAGTATGGTTGAGGCGACTTGTCTTTGAATATGGGAGTTCACCACCCATATCAAATTAGACTTGTGTGCGGACGATGAGGACCCATCTCAGTTGATCATCCGGCCTGGATGGGATGCCCCTCACGTACGATGCTTTCCGAGAATGTTCAGTGCTTGGCCTTGTCTGCTTAGACAAGTGGGTGCGGTTCTCGACTCTACATATGACTATGTCTTAACTGGACTTGCATACGCTAACCCCGGGTCCCGATGTAAGAGTTTTGAGATAGTCGATAGGGCTGTGGCACGGTCTGCGAAGTGGATGAACGGCTTTTCAAGACCGGCTTGGGACCCTGCACACATCGTTTGAGGCTGTACTGGAACCTTGGTCGGACTTCCATACGGATCCCCCTCAGATAGGCGACTCTCTGGACTAGAATGGAGCTATGGGAGAAGTGTCGTGGCAACATCCTCGCCGGTACCCGCTTGAAGGGTCCCACTCCCAGGCGGTAACTGATGTGTGTGTGTGTGTAGCGGTACACCCCTGCAGGGTTAACATAACTATTCGAATAGCCGCGTCCGCGGTTAAGGACTGCTTGGAAAGCTTAGCTTGATTATTAGACAACTTGAACTGGATACTTATAAAACACACCAAGATAAGTGTGAGTGCTATGGTGTGCTCCTCGTGGGGAAGTCGAGAAAGTAACCATAGTGGTGTAATTGGTTGGAGATGTAGTGGACTCGTGTGCGTTTCTTACCTCAAGTTTGGTACTCGTAGTTCAAGATTAGCCAAGTCAAAGCTGGCACTTCTGCAAGTGAAACCCCAACTCCCTTTACCTTGATACATGTGCATGAGTATTATAGTTCCTATGTAAGTCTTGCTGAGTACGACTTTGTACTCACGTTTGCTTATTCTATGTTTTAGATGAACCCACCTACCTGATGGTGGCTTCTACCCGAAGCTCGAAGATTGAAGACTCAGACCAAGACCAAGCTAGTGTAGTCCCAGTCAGACGACTGGTTCCCTCGTGAAGGGCTTGTTTTAGATAAGGCTTCTCTAAGCCATTTGTTAAACTTGTCTGTACTCAGACCTACTTTGCTTCCATTTGTTTGATGTAATGTTGGATCACAGACTCGTGATCTCTGTGTGCACTCTGTAAGAGTTATCAATAAAGATGTATACTTTGTAGAGAATTGCAATGATACCTGTTGTTCATACAAGGCATGTGTGCTGCGTTTATGTCTATAACATGCATGTCTTTGTATGGGTTTTCGAGACCTTAGTTGTGATCTGGCTGGCGGTCTTTTATACACCAAGTGGCCCTTAGATGTGCGCAGCTTGGTTGTTCGAGACTTTGTCTCGTGCACACTTTGATGTATGATCGAGCCCGCCCTAGACCCTGACTAAGTGATCGGGCTGGAGTAAGTCTATGTAAGAGTTATGAGATAGTCGATAGTATGGTTGAGGCGACTTGTCTGTGAATATGGGAGTTCATCACCCATATCATTAGACTTGTGTGCGGACGATGAGGACCCATCTCAGTTGATCATCCAGCCTGCATGGGATGCCCCTCACGTACGATGCTTTCCGAGAACGTTCTGTGCTTGGCCTTGTCTACTTAGAAAAGTGGGTACGGTTCTCGGCTCTCCATATGACTATGTCGTAGCGGGACTTGCATATGCTAACCCCGGGTCCCTCCAAAGATTAGCGATCCATCTAGTAGCTAGAGTTCTCAAATAGTTTTGTAGGTTTTTTAAAATAAACCTGGATTGCCAAAAATACGACACCTATCACTAATAGGCTAGAGTTCTTGACACCAAAAGTTAAAACATTACTCACATCAATACCTCAGAACTATTGTGAGTTACTACTAAAATTAAATAGCAACATCAATTACGTACTTTCAAGACAAGACACAACCCAGTGCAACAACCAACTCTCTTAACAAGATAAATAGGAAAACTAAAGAGAGTTACAGCAAAAAACAAAAAAAAAGCCAAGGCTCTTGCTAAAGACAAACTAAGACTAAAACTAAACATGGCAGTAGCTACGAAAAGATAACGAACACACAACAGTAAAAAGATAAGCATGAAAAATACTATGATGTGTTCTAGATTGGAGTGGAGCGTGTTTCTCTCCCACACAAACTAATATGGGGTTTAACTTGTTATGAAAATAAATCAAAGCTAAATAAAACTAAAAATAAAACCCCAAGCTTGAGCGCTTGACACTCCTGGATCTTCTTTCATCATCTTCCATCGCACGCTTGAAAACTCCCTTCATACATAACTCATCATAAGCTGATTAGAGAGGTTAGTACCCTTAATAAAAGTAATTTTCCCCACTGGATATAAATATATTCTTGAATAAATAATGTTTCTCAAGATTTCCAAGAGGTTTTTGCAAAGAAAAGGCAAGCTTAAGGTTTGCAAAAGTAAGGAAAGACAAAACATTGCAGGATCTGTGAAAAACAGAACAACAGGTAGTAGGGAATTTTTTCGGGGCACTTCTGCAACTCAAATAAAATAAAATCAGAACATACGAAAGTTCTGCAATTGTATAGAGCATCTTGTGTAAAAAATCAGCTCAAAAAGATGAACTGGTGATTTGTTCCAATTTTTTCCGTCAAGAAGACAGAATCTGTTTTCTGGACAGCATGTCACAACTTTTGCTTCACTTATCATAAGAGGCTATAACTTGGCACAAAGCTTGAAAATAAAGATACAATGATGTTGCTACAGTAGTAAAAATCATCAAGAACACTAAGAACAGAAGTAAAAAACATCTTGGGTTTCCTCCCAACAAGCGTTTTCTTTTACGCCTTTAAGTTAGGCAAAAAGATTTTAAAAGATGCTCTCATAAGAATAAGGATTTGAAGCAAAAGAAAGCATCAAGAAGCAAATATGAAACACATTTAAGCCTAACCCACTTCCTATGCATAGGCATCTTATAAGAAAATAATTCAAAGAAACCCAAAGTGACATGCATAGGAAGGTGGAACAAGAACAACTTCAAAACTTTCAACCTAAAGAGAGGTGTTTTTGTAACATGGAAGTTTCTATAACCAAGCTTTCCTCTCTCAAAGTAATTTTTACTAGTGTCATGAACAACATCAAGAATATAACTATCACATAAATCATGTTGTTCATGACCTACAAGCAGACGTGTATAGTTTTCAACACGGTCTTTAGGATCATAAGATAAATGCAACCCATCACATTGAGCCTTGATAAGAGCAAAATTCTCCGGAATATAAGTTGGAGATTTCAAAAGGATAATAGGGAGATCAAGTGTGGGTGCAATAGCAATAATTTCGTGCTTAACATAAGGAACTATAGAAAGTTAATTTTTTGTAATCATCTTCCATAGTGGCATCTTGGCCATCAACAAAGCAAGTATTAAGTTCATCAGAAAGGGATGTATCAACTGAGTCCTCGGAATCATAGGATTCCTCTTCATAGCAATCGTTGCCTCTTTTTGGGCAGCAAACATTTTGTTTTTAAAATCCTCAATATAATCATTGCAAATATAATTCTGAAAGCAATAACCAAGAACTGCAAACTTTTCAGACTTGTAAATAGTATCATAATACTTTTCAATCAAAGAAGCAATCTCATAAGCACCCTTAAAAGCAACAAATTCTTCAATCTTTTCAACATCAAAGTAATCATAAAAACCTGTAGCATAAGAAGATAGGATCTCATTTTCATTAAACTCACATTGGAAAGGAAGGTGTTGATCATCTATATTAGAGCAGTAAGGAAAATCATAAATGTAGCATAAATACTTAGCATAGCAATAAGAAGTTTGTATTTGGTCCCATAAGAGTTTCCATTTCTGAGATAGGCGGTGCCGCGTATAATGAGTATGCTCATCCAATGATTTTCCCTCAACCAAGTAGGTTGGGTTTTTAGCGCGAGAAAAAATTGATCGAAGACGATCCAAGTGGAACATGTCCATCCTACCATATTTGGGTGGTTCCACACCCATGGTAAAGATAGCATAACTAGGCAAAGCAAGACAAACGCAAAAGGTAGCAACTATTTTTGTGGTTTTTCATAAAGGACACAAAGGTAAAAACTTAAAGGTAAACTAACAAGACCAAAAAGCAAATGTAAAAGGTAGTGGGCAACTCCCTTATCTTAGCACTCGGAGTGATGTGCGGGATGATCATAATGGTTTCTCGCCCTTCGTTGGTTACCCCAAGTGGAAGGTGAGATGTAGGATAGCAGCAAATTTCCCCTATGTAGAGGATAGGGTCTGTCTCCCGTAGGACCGCGGTAATAATAAGTGATACGTCCCAAACGTATCCATAATTTCCTCTTGCTCCATGCATGTTTTGTGTGATATTTCGATGATCTAGATACACTTTCATACACTTTTGATCATATTTGGACTAACCTATTAACTCAGTGCACCTCAGCGCCAGTTTCTGTTTTCTAATGTTTTTTTATTTCAGTTTTCCCCCATATAAAAAGTGCTCCAACAATTCGGGAAAATCAGATAAAAAATCAGAATGAAGGAACCTTCCGGAGTCCCGAAGGGGAAGCAGGTGGGACCCACTAGGGCCCCAGACGCCTAGCTAGCGCGGCCTAGGGTTTGGCCGCGCCAGGGGGGGCGCTTGTACCCCTGGTGGCCCCCAAGTCTGCCCCCCTTCGCCTATATATCTCCCGTGATGTGAAACTTACGAAGACAGAACCCTTTTCCATGATCTCACCTCTGTTCCGCCGCCGCCGCGCTTCCAAGATCGGGAGAACCTACAGACCCCTTCCCAGCACCCTGTCGAAGGGAGGATCGACCTGTTTGGGTTCGCAGCGGAAAACACAAATTTTTCCTAACTAGCGTTTCCCATAACCCAAGATCTAGCTAGCCGTATTACCGTAACGGAAAGGAGTGTGGAATAACATACCTCGGGGTGTAGTCCGTTGCGCGGGAAACGTTCACAACCCCCTGGCTATGTTAGCACCCGGATGGGTGTAGAGCCACACGTGTAGCACCTCGTAGTACTCGCACACGTACGAGACTCGATGAAGACCTCCGATCTCCGATCCAGCGAAGGTGGCGGAAGCAGACATCCGGAACCAGAGTATCGGCAGCACGACGACCTCCGTGTATCAAAGATGCCTCAATCCCACTATAGTCCCAAACAAGGGGGGCACCGTGGAAGAGACGAGGAAGGGGAGAATACCGAAGAAAACCGAGCTCAATTCGGAGCAATATTTATTTTCTCATGAATTTTTGTGTCTTTAAAGAGTCCACCCTACATGCCTTTATATAGGGGGAGGGGAGGGAGTCAACCCCTCTCCCTTAGCAATGTGGGACTAAAGTCCCATTGCCTTTATGTTGGGAAACCTAGTAGAAAACAAAAAATTTCGGCCTACGAATCAAGAACCCAAGATCATCCAAGAAGACTGCATACAAGGTTTTAGGTCATGGCTCACCAACCGATGTAGCGGAAGTAGAGTTGGTGAAGCTCGTGGACGTTGTGGAATTAGATCTCGCAAGTTCTCCCACGAACAGTCCCTCGATCAATCCCACGAACAAGTCCCGCGATCTAGTCCCAGGGACAAGTCCCATGAACAAGCTCCTCGAAGAAGGGACGAAGGTACGACCCCTCCATTAGTATCCACACATCCCGTAGCAGCAATCCAGCAGCGCTCCGCCGTCCAGAGATGAACGCCACCGAGAAAACTAGAGGGAGAAAACCCTAACGGATTCCGATCTAGAACAGCGTCTAAACCGGGGTCTAATTGTGGAGCAACGGGGTTTAGAGGAGGGAGGGTGGCGCATAGGCCTTGGGGACAAGTTGTGCTCCGCCCCCACCCCTCCCCCACATTATATAGGTGGCCAAGAGGCCCTTGGGGCGCAATAAGGGGGGTGGGGAGTCCAACTTGAACTCCCAAACCTCCCAAACCTTCCCACCGGAAACCTGCCATATTGGAGAGTTGGACTTTCCACCTGGAGGGGGATTCCTTCCCCTTGGTGCGCCCCCCACCCCTTGGCCGGCCAGGGCAGCCTAGGTGGCTTGCCCCCCAAGGCTAGGGGCGCAGGGGAGTCGGTGGTACTACCCGTAACCTTCCGGAACCTTCCATGACCTTCTAGAAGCTTCCAGGACCTTCCGGGACATACCGGGACCGTTTCGGGACATTCCGGACACTTCTGGAGCACTTCCAGGACCTTCCGAGACCGTTCTCGGACGTTCCGGAGCCATCCGGATAGTTGCCAAGACCATCCGAGTTACAGTTTAAGCCACCCGATGACCGCGAAGGTTGTCGGGACGCCCAGCGATTATCCGGAAACTATTCCGGTTGATCCAGGACTTCCCCAGTACCATTCTCATATGTTCCGGAACCACCTGGGACTACTTCAGAGTGATCCGGACATAACCTTAAATACCCAGAACTACTTCTGGTGCCCTTATGAACAATTCCATAAATCTCCAGAACTACTTCCGGTACCCGTATGAACTATTCTGCTTTGCTTCCACTAAACCTTCTACCATACTAGTATTCTAATAGACTACTGCTCGTTAAGTGTGTGACCCAATAGGTTCGGTATAATGCGGACATGACTCAGAACATCTTCCGGACATAGGTCAACAGCCTTTTGTCAATAGCCAATAATCAACAGCGGAGCCATGGACACCCATGTTGACTCCCGCACATACACGAAGAAACTTCGAGTGAACCATTATGTTTAGTCATGTACCATTCCCTTTGCTTCGCGATATATCACAAAGTTAGAGGAGAGAAGTTTGGAACCCATGTGTAACAACTTTTGAACACAAGCCACTCGTTATCCTCTTTGCTCGTTTGTCCCTTTTCTCGTTATCGTATTCCGGTATCCCCGTGACTGAATCACAATGCGTCTGGCCAGACTATAATGGATACCGTCATACCGAGTGGGCCCGAAGTGAATATCTTCTTCATCGTGAAGGAGCAAATCCCATTCTTGAACTATCACAGTCACTAGCCACACCATCTGACATACCCAGAACTTATTTTACTACTTCCCATTTACGGGAGGATTCATCTAAGAACCAAAGCATGTCTTCCATTGTGAAGCAACTCGATACTCTCATGGTCTAAGGAATTACGTATATGATAACATTTCATGATATGACTTATAACGTAGTTACGATGTGATCTCTAAGTATATCATTCAATACTGGGGTCGGTTCAACATCATTGTTCTGCTAACAATATGTTCCCATTGCTACTGACATCCTTGTTACAAGAACAATCTCCATGATTAAGAAAACGTAATCATCAGTTAGCACATGAGCTGGTCTTAGAGGCTAAACCAGGAACTCTTGGTGTTTACATTTCCACACATGCAAATGAGTTTTCTTCTGAATCTCACAGTCAGGGTCATTGCAATTATAGCACAGAAATATAAACATTAATTATGAACGTGGAAATATATATATAATAACATTTTATTATTGCCTCTAGGGCATATTTCCAACAGTCTCCCACTTGCACTAGAGTCAATAATATTGTCAGTGCTTGAGCACTTTACACCTATGGCATACCGGTGTAATAAATGCCTCATTTGTGGTATAGACCTCATCTTCGGATCTGACGTTTCAGGCCCGTTTGTATCTTGCATATCTTCGCGTTTTCACGCTATCATAAAATTCACTAATTTTATCAGTTTAGCTTTGTATATGTTTGAATCATTTGGCAGGACCTTGGTTCCTTTAGAATAAGTCATGAAATCATTCGTCAATGTTCCATGAGCTTCAAGCATCTAGGAAACCATACCATGTTCATAAATGAACTGATGATTCAAAATACCCTCCCTTGTTACTTCTTTAAGCAACAATATACTTAGCCTCTGTTATAGAAGTCGCCACAGTATCTAACTTTAACACAGTTCCTTCATACTGTGCCACCCTTATGTGTGAAACACATAATCCCAATTAAAATCAAAAATCGATCGGAGTAAGTATGAAGACTGAATTGGTGTAACTGTTTACATCAAAATTCAGCTGGTGTAACTTGTTACAACAAGCTCTTCATTATCTCCATTTTCCGAGAAACATATCTTATCTATCATAAGTTTAACTTTTCACTGTTTGTCCAATGATCAACATATTGATCACTTTGGTATCTTGCTCATAACCTTTTGAAGCACTGGACATATCTGGTCGTTTTACATATTATGGTGTACATGATTAATCCAAACACACGGGTGAGTGGAATTCAATTTACGTGTTTTTGCTTATCTGTGTTCATCAACACCGATTTCTGCAAACAACTTTTCGCCACGACCTCGGCAAGAACATCCTTCTTGGCGTGTTCATACTAAACTAATTTAGTATCATGTCAACATGTAATGTTGGCTTTAGCATGATCAGGAACTTACTATCTACATAGATCACTGTGCTTAATACTAATGCTATATTAGCCCAAGTTCTCCAACTGAAAACTATTTCCAATGAAGTCCTTATTCGTGTCAAGAAATTTATATCATTTCTAATCAACAATATGTTATCTACATAAGGTTTTAGAAATATTATTCAGCTCCCACTTACTTTCTTGAATATTCAAGCATCTTCGTTATTCCTGATGAAAACAAACTCTTTTGGCAATTTCATCACAACGAAAATTCCAACTCCATTATGCTAGCTCCAGTCCATCACTGGATATCCAAGGCTTGCATCAATTTTAGCATCCTTTGAATCGACAAAACATTCCGGTCGTATCACGTATACGTCCTTTGTTATATTTCCATGTAGGAACTTTGTTTTGACGTTCATTCTACCATATCCTATAAATGAGATATGTAGTAATTGCTAGTATAATCCGAACTGACTAAAGCATTTCTACGGTCGACACTATTTCGCTGTAGTCAACCTTTGAACTTGCTAGAAAACAATTTTCCAACGAGTTGAGCTTTATGGATAAAACAATTTCATCCGAATCAATTATAGATCCATATATATATTCTTCAGACTTTTAGTCTTTCCGAGGGTCCACCAAGTTCAAAACTTGACTTACTTCCATGGATACTATCTCGGATTATTTGGCATTTAGCCAAATCCCGGAGTCAGGGCCCATCAACGCTTCTTTGTATATCACAGGTTTATCATTGTCGAACAACAATATCTCGTTTTACATATCTTGAATGTTTGTACGATTTTTGTCTAACCTGTGTGGTTCAGCTGCGCACTCCTCCGAAGATTCAACAATCTTTGACAAGTTGCACTGTCCTCCCACTCACTCTTTTGTAAGAAACTATTTTTCTTCAAAACACATTGTTCTTAACAGCAAAAAGTTTTGCTTTTGTGTAGTGATAGAGGAATACCAAAACTTTAGGCATAACCTTAACAAAGTAGCACTTCTCTGATTTGGGGTTTTGAGTATGTCAAACATATGCCTCATATACCCAAATTTTAAGAAAAGACAACATGGTTTTAACAGTCCATACCACATCTAATATGGTGTCATTTCAACAGATTTGATGATGCTCTTTTCAGTGTAAAAGCCGTAGTCACTAACGCATAACTTTAATAAGTATAATGGCAAATTGATAAACGTCATATTTGATCTTACCGTGTCATACATGGCTTGATTACATCTCTCGAACACTTTACTCATAGTGGTGTTCCGGGAGACGCAAGTTATGACACTTCTTCACAACTCATCAGACGTTCGCTAAACTTGTAACTCAAATATTACTTTCTACAATCTAATTTGCAGAAGCTTTATTTTCTTGTTACAATGAATTTCTATTTCACTCTAAAATTCCTTAAACATTTCAAAGATTTCAGAAGTATGTCTCTATTGAACAGATATCCACATATCTACTTCAACTCATGAGTGAAGATAGGGAATCCACTGCACACAACTACACTTATTGGACTACACACATCATCATGTATGATTACCAATGGTTTATTTGCCCGTTCATGTATGGCCTATCAACGGTGTTTTAGTCACATTACTTCGAGACAAAGATCGCAAGCGTCAAGTGATTCATAATCATATGACTCGAAAGTCCATCACTTATGGAAATTCTTCATGCATGTTATGTCACTTGTGATAAACGGCAGTGCCACATCTATGTGGTATTTCTGTCAGTCTTGCGACGTTTAGCATCAGTGTTATGGATGTTTAGTATTATTATCAAGATTCATAACATACAACCTATTCATAATGGAAGTATGGCCTTTACGTTATTCATAGCTTTGAACAACTCTCTTGCAACAAACATGATTCAAAATGATGTTTTGCAACAAGGCTAAAGTGTAGTAACAATTTACTCAACTCTAAAATGAATTATGAAGATAATCATAGAGTCAACACACGGCATAGTAAACCTTTTACCGTGTTCCCAAGCGTGTCAAAACTCATCATTAGCTGGTCATAAAGGCCATAGTATTTCTTGCATCGAGTTGCAACAATATGCAATCGATGTGATATTCCGGTGATCAACAGTTTAATCACAATATACAGAATCCACAATTAACTGCTTAATCATGATTCCCAAGAATTACATCTCTTGACCAGCAATGAATTCATCTATAACTCCGTATGACTTTCATTTCTGAGCTGGTTATTCCAGTCTTCTTTCGTTTTGCCTTTATACGTATCATAGTTCTATTTCCAATGTCACTCCTACTCACAGAAGATCACACATGATCAAGGGTGGCGCAGGCCATGGACTTTCCGGCGTGTAAGTCTTACTAACACCCTATGGAACTTCCTTTCCCTTAATCCTCATCATCATATGATCATTGTTCTTCTGGATCCCACACTTATCAGTTTTGTTTAGAGCACAATGAACATTTTCACTAATGCTTACAATCATACATTGTACTAGATATCTTATATCCAACATTAATTGTCTTACTACTGAAAACTTATTTTTCAGTTCCATGAATATAACATAACTATCCCAAACTTTTCGAAGTTCGGGTTTCATGGTGGTGAAGACAATGCACTTAGCTGTCGTGGAATTCTAGCATTTTGGATTATGGACATAAGTCACATCATCCATAGCATCAGCGGGAGAGCATCAAAAATTTGCGATAGGACAAGCTCCTTCTCGACACTATTGAGGATAGTCCTCACAATACGGTACCAATCGTAAAGTTTTTACCAGATAAAACAGTTAATCAAAATCAATTGGGAAGGTGGTAACGCGAGCCATTATTCTACAACGATAATGCAAATACTAAGACTTTGTTCATAATTAAGTTGCACTTGTGATTAATCAATTTAATTACTTAGTGCGCTCCCACTCAGATCAATATCTCTTGTAATTGATGCTGGAGTGATTCAAGATCCAACCCAATCGTCCGCCATTGATGTGACATCACTGATGACTTAGACTGGACCGGTAGGCCAACTTTCCAATCACGCCAAAGGTGATTCTTGTTCATCTTTCGATGGGCGTGTTCCGGTAGCAAACTTTTATCCAAACCGTCAAGATAACCAAGTGTAATGTGCTATGTGTTCTTTTAACACACCCGTCTTTTATGCGTCACACCGTGTGCACCCATGTGACATGACCTGCTCCGATGTGAAACATAGTATAGACGGTGCTACAGTTGGAAGAACACTATCAAATTGATATTGTTTTGCGAGAGATCACCCTAATAAAATACGACTAACGCGCATCAAACAAGGGTGCATCAAAGGGATAAACATCACAGGCAGTTCATAAAATTTTGTGATATAGTATAGCCCTTTGCTTCGTGAAGTCTTCATTGTCTTCACGTCGTCGTGGTTGAAGTCACCGTGTCCAAAAACTTTGTCCTTGGCGCCGGGAACATCACCACGACTTCCGGCATGTGCGTCGGGGTCCACCTCCGCATCGTAGATCATCACCTTTGCATCTATCTATTGCTTTGCCTCGAGCTAATAAACAGTTCTGGCACGCAGGCCATAATTAAGTGACAATCATATGACTCCAGTCATCATGCCGTACCACGACACGCAGGTCGCGAATAAATATTACATAACATATAACATCTCATACAAACACATTGCAAATCTTCAAGGCTATACCACATCACATGCATACTCTGCAAAAACGAGTTAGATCGCCATCTACACGGGTTGTTGCAACTTTTATCGTGGTTGTTAAGAAGGTTTACAAGGCAAACGAGAAACCCTAGACAAAACAAAAACACGATACTTCTTTTGTTGCTAGTTTAACATACGGGGTGCGTGTAGCAACTAATGCCACAAGCCAAACTTCGTTAAACGCGTGACCCCCGTGTGGATTTGAGTTCATAAAATCCACAAGCCCGTTCATGTAAAATTTTCTATAGCAAGACTAGGATGAGATCCAAGGAATTTGATGTAGTCCATGATCAAGGCAACCAGCATACTAAGAGCAGCATAGAGGGATCATGGCAAAACTCAAACCTTGTAGCAAAATCACATCATGCCGTCGAGAAAAGAAAAGATCACATGATAGGGAAGCAAACAAGAAAATCAATGCCTCATATCAACATATGATCTACCTAAACATGCATCTAATCAAGGATCGCTCATGATACCACTGTTGGGAAACGTAGTAGAAAACAAAAAAATTCGGCCTACGAATCAAGAACCCAAGATCATCCAAGAAGACTGCATACAAGGTTTTAGGTCATGGCTCACCAACCGATGTAGCGGAAGTAGAGTTGGTGAAGCTCGTGGACGTAGTGTAATTAGATCTCGCAAGTTCTCCCACGAACAGTCCCTCGATCCATCCCACGAACAAGTCCCGCGATCTAGTCCCACGGACAAGTCCCATGAACAAGCTCCTCGAAGAAGGGTCGAAGGTACGACCCCTCCATTAGTATCCACACATCCCGTAGCAGAAATCCAGCAGCGCTCCGCCGTCCAGAGATGAACGCCACCGAGAAAACTAGAGGGAGAAAACCCTAACGGATTCCGATGTAGGACAGCGTCTAAACCGGGGTCTAATTGTGGAGCAACAGGGTTTAGAGGAGGGAGGGTGGCGCATAGGCCTTGGGGACAAGTTGTGATGCGCCCCCCACCCCTCCCCCACATTATATAGGTGGCAAAGAGGCCCTTGGGGCGCAATAAGGGGGTGGGGAGTCCAACTTGGACTCCCAAACCTCCCAAACCTTCCCACCGGAAACCTGCCATATTGGAGAGTTGGACTTTCCACCTGGAGGGGGATTCCTTCCCCTTGCTGCGCCCCCCACCCCTTGGCCGGCCAGGGCAGCCTAGGCGGCTTGCCCCCCAAGGCTAGGGGCGCAGGGGAGTGGGTGGTACTACCCGTAACCTTCCGGAACCTTCCATGACCTTCTAGAAGCTTCCAGGACCTTCCGGGACATACCGGGACCGTTTCGGGACATTCCGGACACTTCTGGAGCACTTCCAGGACCTTCCGAGACCGTTCTCGGACGTTCCGGAGCCATCCGGATAGTTTCCAAGACCATCCGAGTTACAGTTTAAGCCACCCGATGACCGCGAAGGTTGTCGGGACGCCCAGCGATTATCCGGAAACTATTCCGGTTGATCCAGGACTTCCCCAGTACCATTCTCATATGTTCCGGAACCACCTGGGACTACTTCAGAGTGATCCGGACATAACCTTAAATACCCAGAACTACTTCTGGTGCCCTTATGAACAATTCCATAAATCTCCGGAACTACTTCCGGTACCCGTATGAACTATTCTGCTTTGCTTCCACTAAACCTTCTACCATACTAGTATTCTAACAGACTACTGCTCGTTAAGTGTGTGACCCAATAGGTTCGGTATAATGCCGACATGACTCATAACATCTTCCGGACATAGGTCAACAGCCTTTTGTCAATAGCCAATAATCAACAGCGGAGCCATGGACACCCATGTTGACTCCCGCACATACACGAAGAAACTTCGAGTGAACCATTATGTTTAGTCATGTACCATTCCCTTTGCTTCGCGATATATGACAAAGTTAGAGGAGAGAAGTTTGGCACCCATGTGTAACAACTTTTGAACACAAGCCACTCGTTATCCTCTTTGCTCGTTTGTCCCTTTTCTCGTTATCGTATTCCGGTATCCCCGTGACTGAATCACAATGCGTCTGGCCAGACTATAATGGATACCATCATAACGAGTGGGCCCGAAGTGAATATCTTCTTCATCGTGAAGGAGCAAATCCTATTCTTGAACTATCACAGTCACTAGCCACACCATCTGACATACCCAGAACTTATTTTACTACTTCCCATTTACGGGAGGATTCATCTAAGAACCAAAGCATGTCTTCTTGTGTGAAGCAACTCGATACTCTCATGGTCTAAGGAATTACGTATATGATAACATTTCATGATATGACTTATAACGTAGTTACGATGTGATCTCTAAGTATATCATTCAATACTGGGGTCGGTTCAACATCATTGTTCTGCTAACAATATGTTCCCATTGCTACTGACATCCTTGTTACAAGAAAAATGTCCATGATTAAGAAAACGTAATCATCAGTTAGCACATGAGCTGGTCTTAGAGGCTAAACCAGGAACTCTTGGTGTTTACATTTCCACACATGCAAATGAGTTTTCTTCTGAATCTCACAGTCAGGGTCATTGCAATTATAGCACAGAAATATAAACATTAATTATGAACGTGGAAATATATATAATAACATTTTATTATTGCCTCTAGGGCATATTTCCAACACTTTATTCCCCTAATGGGCCTCTTTCATAAATAAGGCCCATAGCACTTTTTTCTTTCTCTTTTTCCCTTTATTTCCCTAATGGGCCTCTTTCATAAATAAGGCCCATAGCACTTTTTAATATTAAATAAAATGTTTTTAATTATTAGTTCAATTAATTAATAACTAAAACATATTATTCCTTCTCCCGGTGCTCCGGAACACCTTCCGGATCACTCTAAAACTCATTTGGGTCAACACGGAACTTTTCCGGTGCTGCTTCCTTTATTCTCCGGTAACTCCGATCGTTCCAAAAAGGTCTCCGATTTCATCGAGCCCTTAAGTGTGTTACCCTATGGTCCGAGAACACTCCAGTCATGACCGAGATGAGGCTATGGTCAATGATCATCAGCGCGACCTGGATGCCCATAATGACCCATGTGCATTCCAGATATCAATACCGATTGGACCTTACGTCGTATAGCATTCCCTTTGTCAGCGACACTAGATTGTTTCCGAGATTCGATCAATGACATCCTATGTCTGGTTCAACCTCGTTTTGAACAAATACTTATTCACTCGTTCCCATGATATTCATCCCCGTGACCTAGTCACACGCTGTAGCTTTATGGATGGAATCTCACCCAGTGAGCCCTGAGTATCTATCCATCACATGGATTGACAAATCCCGCTCTTCTAACAATACTCCTCAACATATCTCCACGGAATACCCAAGATACAACCGATATGACCCGCATATTTCAGTCAGGTGGTGTGATGTAAGTCAAAGCATCCGGGAAGATAGCAATTATGCACGTACTCATGGTCAAAGGAACGGTCTACTACGTTCTTTAATTACAACACTGAAACTTCATAAGTTTGGTCATGCTGTAATGCTTACTTTGGGTAATGTTCATCACGTCACTCTGTAGGAGATTGCGCGATAGAAAACAAAAAATTTCTCTCACATGCGGAAGCAACATCCAAGATCCAATCTAGAAGATGCTAGTAACGGGGAGAGTAGGTAATCATACCCTCGAAGAACACGCGCGTTGAACGTTTATTTCAACGCAGCTTGGTGAAGTTGTTTGTGAAGTTCGATCCGATCAGCACTGCAAACGAGCAGTACCTCCGGAGTCTTGCACACGTACATCTCGATGAAGTCTCCTTCTTCTTGATCCAGCAATCAAGAGGGAGAAATAGATGGGATCGATTCCAGCAGCACAACGGCGTGGTGGTGGATATGGTGAAGAGTTTCCCGCGGGCAGGGCTTCTCCAAGTGATGCACGCGAGGGAGGAGGAGGTGTGGAAGGACTTGGGGATTCTTGGTGAGCCTCTCCCCTCTCTTATATAGGTAAGGAGGTTGTAGCCACTTCAATTCCCAAGTGAAAACCCCTCTCATTTAAAATATGGTAACACCTTTCTTTTAAGAGTGGTAACCCTCCCATTGAAGGGTTTCCCATTTATTGGCATAATTAACCAATGAGGGCTGGTCACATGGACTAGTGGACCACTCTTGGTCGTCCAAAACAGGTGGGGCCCATAGTGGGACCCTACGGAACCTTCTAGAACATTCCAACACTGCCGAAAAAATCCTAAACTTTTCCGGAACCCGGAAATCAATTTGGCTTATATAAATCTTTACCTTGAGACTCTTCCGGAGATCCTCGTGATTTCTAGGATCTCATCCGAGACTCCGAAAAATATTCAAACACCATTAATAAAATTATCCCAGAGCTATTCTAGCATTACCGAACGTTAAGTGTGTAACCCTACGGGTTCGAGAATGTGCAGACATGATCGAGACATCTCTCTGATCAATAACCATTAGAGGGACCAGGATATCCATAATGACTCCCACACATTCAACGAAGATCTTTATCGATTGAACCACTATGTCGTGGACTACTATAATGCGTACACAATTTCCTTTTTCACACGATATTTTACTTACCCGAGATTCGATCATCGGTATTGTTATACCTAGTTCAATCCCGTTACCGGTAAGTACTCTTAACTCGTTCTGTAATACAAAATTCTCTGTGACTAACTCATTAGTCACGTGCTTGCAAGCGTTACCAAATGTGCATTACTGAGTGTGCCCAGAGTATATCTCACCGTCACACGGAGGGACAAATCCCAGTCTTGATTCATGTAATTCAACAAGTACTTTCAGAGATACCCGTAAGACATCTTTATGATCACTCTGTCACGATGTGATGGTTGATGTACCCAAAGTATTCTTCTGGTACCCGGGAATAACATAATCTCATGGTCTAAGAAACATGATACTTGACAATAAAAGGCATGACAGTATAAAATTAATGAAACGATCAATATTGTTATGCTTAGTTGGGTCTGTCCATCACGTCATTCTTCTAATCATATGATCCCATTAATTAATAATCAACTCATGTTCATGGTTAGGAAACCATAACCATCATTAATTAACGAGCTAGTATAGTAGAGGCTTACTAGGGACGCGGTGTTGTTTATGCAACCACACCTGCATTATGTTTCCGGTTAATACAATTATAGCATGGAAAATAAACATATATCATGAACACGGAAATATGATAATAAAAAATTTATTATTGCCTCTAGGGCATATTTGCAACACACTCATCCAGTGAGGTGACCTCACAGTCAAGAGACTTAATTGTCCATGATCGCGAAACCACGACCATCATGTTGACCATGAACTAGTTAATTGTCCAGGCTAACTAGGAACACTGGGGGTTTCTATACCACACATGTATCATTGTTTCACTGATACAGTTCTAGCACGGTATGGAACTGGTTATGAACTTGCTTAGATATATTGGAGTAATCATATATTATTTGCCTCTAGAGCATATATCCAACAGTCTCCCACTTGCACTAGAGTGCTAATAATCTATCCGCATTTTCCCGGTCATAATCAGCTTATTGCATAAGTGTTCATTGATCATGCTTGCTCATGGAAGAGGTTTCTTCAACGAACTGCACCAATTCAGATTTGTATGTTTCCTTTGCAACTGGTATAGGTAACCTAGTTTGACATGCCACTCACTATCATATAATGGTTGGATATAAGTTTCACGGGAGAGTGATACTAACATTTTGCAGTATGCTCCAATGATCTTTTGGTTCAGTCTTTGGAAGACTTATCCATAGTCGTATATACGGGGAAATACACTCAGCCAGAAGTCAATACTTCTTACGCTAAAATTTTATCCATACGTCTACTTTCTTTAAGTAGTATTATGTTTGTAGTGTCGTGAATCTTGCTCACATTTCTTTCATATCTGCGGTGATGTCTCTAATTCCATATAGACTCATAATAAGGCTTGCAATTGTAATCTTGCATTACATTCAAGTCTATTATCCTTTCTATAATTTAGAGCATAGTCATCAGTATTCCTCATATACTGAATGCATGGACCTTATTTAGATTCTGTGTTTTACCCCTAAAGCACATCGGAATCTGTTCTTCTTTGAAGAAATTTTGAGTCATTCTTTTGTTGGATTCACAACACATGTTTTATGGTAGAATCATATGTCAAGAACATATAAGATCACATGTACAAGTACATGGTGCATCTCTATTCTTCCATCAAGACATTGCTTCTTGTCTAGAAGATTATTCCAACCTTCACTTTAGTTCATTAGACATTTCTTAATCTATTCTTATAGATTTCAACGTGTAACGTGTTAGTACTTCACATAAAAGAAGATTCTTGTAATCTTGTGTTTTATTTGCCTTATGCCCTATATATATCATAATGCATATGTGTATATAAGACGATTCTCTATATACACAATCAACGCATATCCATATATATATATATATATACATATGAGATCATTCTTCACACATATCAATGCATATATGTTTGAGACAGTGATCATGCTCCTACTCAAATATATCCATCATATACTCATATATTTGTGGCTTATCTTTCATCAAGTTAACATCTTTATTCTTATGTCTTACATAACAATCATGCTCCCAAAGCTCCTGTGACGCCCCCAAAATCAATCTGTGTACAGTAATCATACACGCAGGGTAACGGCTGAGATTAGGGTGCCACGGTGAGAATATCACATCACAACACTAAACAAAAAAGGATAAACCAATATGTTACAATACCAGGGATCACGAAGATCCGAATACATAAGTTATACAAGCCATAATATCTGAGTACAGACATAGTTAGTCAAGTTTTTCCTTAAGAAGGCCAGCACAAATAACATCAGAGATACAGATCGAAAAGGCAACGCCTCCTGCCTGGGAGCCTCTGAAACTACTCCTGATCCTGGTCAGCGGGGGTCTCGACTTAGTAGTATCCGCCTCCGGGGTACTCCTGCTCCTGGGCTACAACATTGACTGTAGCGACCGATCAGGCAAAACATAAAGGGGGAAATAAAGCAAGGGTGAGTATCTAGTATACCCGTGAGTCTTACGTCCGCTACTAAGCAATTATGCATTTGTATCAAATGGAAGGGAAGGCTGTATATAGTGGACTGCAAGGTAGAAATCAAAATAAGGGTAAGAAGCTAGACCTATCGAAGACTAGCATCTTCCGACAATGTCTTGCAACACAAGAAGAGAACAACCAACAGTTTATATAAAGCAATAAGTAACAATGCAGCAGAAGTTGCTGCAGCATTGTATAATAGTAAATTGTAATGATTAATAATAATAATGCCTCCGAGTTCCCTTCCTCGACTTCCCTGCAAGGAAGAAGACCCGGAACCATATAGTTTAATAGTAGTAGTTTGTAGTGATAAGATCCAGCTTCAGCATAAAGCGTCCTGTTACCGTGGACATGTCTATTCGAATAGATTAAACTCCCTGCAGGGGTGCACTACTGTTCAGCCTGCACACTCGAATCTCCAGGGTGGCGGGAACCTTGTTAGGGAACGCTCCACCAAAGCTATCCAACACGGCGCAGCTCATCCTAGGCTCAATAGAGAGGCCATCCGCCGGACTATATCCTATGCGCCAAGGGGTCTAGGTCCCTCAACCTTGCACGCTCCTGCACGGTGCGAGTCTGGACGGTGAAGCAAAAATAAAATCCAAATACACCGTCCGGATGAGGAAGACACACCACTTCCCGGCAATCAGGCCACAGTACTGCTGACGTCTGAAGAGCTTTCGGACAAACTACGACGCAGGGGAGCCCATAACTCCTTATCCCACGTGAATATAGTGCGTACAGACCAACGGGCCTCTCAAGTCATCCGCCGAACCATTTAGCATTTTAATTAACCTGCGTGACAACCGTTATCATTGCCTCGACTTAACTGACCCGCAGACAACGACGACAGACAGGACCACCAGTACATCGGTGACTGCCCTGTCGTCCCACCAAGTCTCTGCGGTTACCAACAAGGTGAACCGACTCCTTACCTTATCTCATGTGTGCTCTTGGTAGAGCTCGACTTTTCGTGGTTTGGTAACTCTCACGAGATACGAGCAGGGGCCAAGCACGCCAGTAACGTCGGTCGTACCCTCCATGTAGTTCCCGTCGATATACCGCTCGCGGCCACCGTTGGGTCGCCCGAGTCATACCTTTAAGAACACCAGTTGATTCGAGTGCCTACCATTCAGTGAAACCAGGAGATATCACCCTCCATGGTACACTTAAAGAGGTTCGACAGAGACATCAGCGGAATGAACTAAAGAGGTAAACCTCTTATTATCCCGGTGATGCTATGCTACTGAGCCGACGAGAGTGAAATACGAGTCCATTCCACTCGTAAGTCAAACTCGAAGCGACTCGGCAGAGTCTCGCCGTTGTAGGATCCCTAGGGCGTCTGTATTGATCCTTACCTGTTGCAGTTGTATATATTTTGTATCCGCGTTCACTCACCAGAGTGATCACGGCCCTCTATCAAATTCTAGCTAACAATGCGCAGGGTTCATTGATGAATATAATATATATTTATAGCTGGCAGCATGTGATAAAGGAAGGTACATCAAGGGCGACAAAAACAGGCTATGCAATTGAATAGGTAAGCAACGTAGCAGCAGCGGTAACAATCCCTAGTGCAATATTAACGGTGTTCTAGGGAAGAGAATGTCTCTGCTTGCCTGGTAGCTCGATGCTAGGGGTAGGGTCGTCGACGAAGTAGTCGTACCCGGCAGCGGTGTAGTCGGCGGTAGCAGCGGGGTCTATTGCAGATTAAAGGGGGGAGAGATAGTAAATATAAAGCAAACATAACAAACAGATGAATGGCATGACATATTCAATGTTAACGGTGTTCTAACGCAGTGCGATGCACGTTGCTCGGAGCGGGAATTCATTCGGGAATGAAAAGCCGGCTATGGGTGATTATCGACAAACGGCCCGGAGGGGGGTTGTCGATGTTTATTGTGTTAGAGCGGTGTGGTAGGTATACGGATAGTGTATTCGTATTCGTTATATTTTCCTAATCAATTTTCATGTATAAAGTTTTTTAATCTGATTTACGGTTTAAAAAATATTAAATTTTAATGTTTAAATCATTTTAAATCATTTTCTGAATTTTCTTTATTAATAAAATGCAACATTATCCACAAAGGGGTTGACTGGTCCCACTAGTCATCCACACAATACTATTAATTCATTTTATTAAATTAAAATAAGGCCAGGGCCCACATGCCATAGTCTGGTTAATTCAGAAATTGTTTTTATTAATAAAATGCAGTGGCGCCGAGGTGTCATTGACACATTTGTTTAATTAACAGCTTAATTAAACTAGAGAGTTAATTAAGGGAGTTGTCCCCACATGTAATTAATTTTAAAAGTCCTATGGCCCACTATCATACACACATGTTGGGGGGGGGGGGTTATCTCTCTAAACTTAATCATTAGCTTAATTACGGGGTCGGGGCCACTTTCAGTGGCAGTTAGCCAGGAGGCTAATTAACCCAGCCATGCCCACGGTTAACCGGCGCGGGGCACGCCGGCGGAGAGCATACAGGGGAGGTGCCGGCGACCATGCGCACGCTAGGGGCCACCATTTCGCGCGCCGTTGAGCTCTATGGGTGCCCAGTACCTCGCCTTGTCCATCCCCGCCAAAAATTCAAGCTGGGGCAGACCAAGTCGATGGCTACGACGAGGGCCGCGGCGGCCGGAGCACGCGACTACAACGAGGACATTCTAGAGCAACAGGTCGAGCCTGGCGTGGGGGTAATCGAAGCGAAGGCTCACAGGGGTGCAGGGGAGAGGTCTCGGGGCCGGAGGAGCTCAAGGGGTGGAGAATTGGGCGGCGAAGTTGCGGCGGCCGGAACAGAGGAAGACGGTCGGGGTGTCGTGCACGGGGCCTCTTTGTCCAAATTGATCACGCCGGGAGATGAGGCCATCCATGGCGGCTCTCCTGGACACGTCGACGAAGCGTGGGGAGGCCGGTGGCCGCGTGCTCCTGCGACGGCAGAACACGGGCCCGCGCGGTGCAGTGCGGAAGAGGGAGAGAGATGCGAGGGGGGCGAGATCCAGGGGGCGGGGTTAGGGTTCTCGCCGGGGGGCTCTGCCGCGTCTTGTAGGCCGCCGGGGAGCCGCCGGATGCGCGGGACGGCGACGGCTAGCCGGCGTGGCACCGGTGGATGGCGTCCACGGGGGGTGAGGTGAACAGGGAAGGGAGATGAGTGAGGGTGGGCTAGGTGGGCTTGGCCCAGTGGGTGGGGGAAAAGGATGGGCCAGGGGGGTAGTTTAGGTCTTCTGTTTATGTTTCTTTTGTATTTCTTTTATTCTTTTCTGTATTTAAGCATTTTAGATACTTTAATATTTTTATAAAATATGTAACATAGTCCATAATTAGTGTAACACCATATTGAGATGCCACAAAAAGTTTGGTGGGAAAAGAAAATTATTTATTATTTCTTTTTAATATTCAACTGAGAATTGTTGTTGTTCAGCCACTGGTTTGAATTGTTTGAATTTTTCAGTGGCATCATAAATACTCAAAGTTGGTTTACAATGGTCCAATGAATATTGTGCATTTAACAAAAGTGGTTTCAAAATTTTTGGACAAGTTTAATTGTCACATGATTTTTGATATTGACAAAAGGTATTTTGAATTTTTTTTAATGGAAAAGATGATTAGGACAAGGATTAGCAACAGTGGTTAACAACAGTAATAGTCATTACAAAAATCATTATTGTTACAGTCACTGAGGGTGTTACAGCTCCCACTCACAAAATGCCCTCTGCATCCCAAGTTTCTTGGAAGTCTCCGAAGCTCCCACTCACTTTCATGAAACTGCAGGCCCACTCAATATTTTGATCATCACAAAATCACTTGATCAAATCAAGGTTGAGGGTTTCCTGTCTTGAGGTACTATAGTCCATTCAGTTAACAAAATAAAATTTCGTCATGCCTATTGCAATTCACTTTCAAATCGTAAGTTTGAAGGAGATGCTATTAAAGTCTATGGTCCACTATAGTGTAAATGAAAGATTTTATTGATTAAAGCATTCCTATGTTCCGTAGTCAATCAATATTGAAATTTGGTCATAACAGTTTTATGAGCCAAATAATGCCTTATGCATGTTACATTATTCTCAATAACTTTCCAGTTTATCGGGAATATGAAATAACCAATTTATTTCACAGGACATGAGCCATCCTATATGCAACTCAATATTATTTCATTTCTCCTCATGTTCTAGGCTACCGTCATTCTTTGTATTTCAAGCAATGTTATTCCTTTTCTTTCATTAAGAAGACTCATGATTATTGTTCTCTACAGAACGTATTCATGATAACCTTCTAAATTCAACAATGGCTTCAACTCATATACCAAGATCAATCATCTATGGCATATCCTTCCTTATACAGTGTTTTTACAGCGGAACATGCTTCCGTTGCAATACTCTGATATTCTGAAGGCAAGGTCTAGTACCTCGGTCAAAGTTTCCATTATCTCCCATTGGATCCGTGTAGAGAAACTATTTCTCACACTACCAATTAATCAATACAATTTTTTCTATTCGGGGAGAATATGTAAGTTCAATTGCTTGTTATTTTGGTACAAAGAAATTCTTTCTTTAGAAACTTTCTAACACCCTCATTTATGGAGCTATCTTGTCTCATTAGATTCGGGGTGGTTTCCTAATTCATGAAGTGGGTGTTTTTAACTTAATGAATTAAACAACCTTGTTCGTTAATAATTTTAGTGCAAGGGGAAAGAACGTTTAGACCATACTACAGTTTAGTATGACTACGAATGGTTTAAGTGGTCTAGCACTTTCAACTTCCATCGTAATTTGTGGTACAATTTCCACAAGTCTCCCATTATATCAATTTTAATACTTATCACTTAGATCACAGCGTAGTGATTTGTATCCTTATATTCAACTTCACACTGTGATTCCTGAATCTCAGTTTTATGATCTCAGTTGAATACAAGGTTTCAATTAATCATATGAAGTATGTAATGATAACTCATGTGCCCATTTAGTACATCATTTATGTATAATGATTGGAACAAGTTCTACTTGCCAGAACCTTGTGTTGTTCATATTTGTTGTAGAGGTTCATAGATCGTGTATCTAATCCATCTCACGCAATCAAGTTATGACTTTCATTCGGTAATGAATACACAAGTTAATAGATCATACATTCAATGAATTCATCAGTTATGAAATCACTTTATGCAATCAAATGTTTGACTTGTTGTAATCAAGACAACTTTATCATTAAACATTGAATATCACTTGACAATAATAGTAGTACTATAAATGTTTTCTATCATATTATAAATCAAGAAATAATCAAAGTATAATCACACTTTATTCATTTAAGCAGAACAACTGACTTGTCTCATTACATGAATAACTTTGTCTCGCGAGATGCAAGACACCCAACTAAGTGTTCATACTATAATGATTACATAAGATTTATCTAATACTCTAAGTATCTCCTATGATAGATGTCTCGGTGGAATCCATGCTGGCCATCAACTGACTTGGTTGCCATCAATCCTCGATTTCACCTCTTCCCGTCCATGCAACGGAAGGTCCTATTTTCATAAACAGAATAAGTATCAGATACTCATTTACTGCAAGTGTTGTATAAAGGGGAACAAATATTTATAAAGTATATCAAGTATATACCTTCTCCATCGACAACTTCTCCTTCAATGGGTTCAACTTGCAGATACTCAAGTATATCCATGAACTCAGAGGACTCGAGGCTTTCACCTCTGCCGACATAGCCATGGACATGGTCTGTATAGCTCGGTGGAAGCGAGTGCAACATCGTGTATATCTCAGACTCATCTATGGTCCAATAGTCGAAGTCATCTTCGAGGCTCAGATGAATCTCATGCATCTTTCAGACAAGAGCCTTCTTCCATCTTTGTAGAGAGAAACTCATTTTCTAACTCAAATCTGGCCACCCTAAACTGATGCAGGTATAATGACTTCAGCTCATCTATCATGTCATATGTATCCAACTCAGCATATTCCCCACGCAAGGCTTGCGGAATGCTGGTTTCTATGACACCTTTAGATATTGTGTATGTCCTCCGAAGATTCTGATAATCAGTCGCTGCTCGTGCATCCATGTCGTTTGCTGGAGGGTTTCCCACATACTCTTTTGTTAAGAACGAAAGGTTGGCTCTCTTGAGCACGACTCTAAGGTATAAGTACCAACTATTAAAATTTGACCCATTTATTTCACCCTCCATGAAGAAAGATAATTCACGTTGCTCTATTTCATTTATTTTCTACAAACATAATTTGCAAGGAACACAATTAAGACTAGTTCACAACAATGAGTTCATATAATCACATTATGAATGAGCTCGCACTAAAAAAATCATCCCTAAGAAGTTTTAGTGATTACATGATCCAGATTCACTGCCCGCCCTCGAATATCACACGGCCGACGGGTCAGTTTCAAAGGTAGACAACAACTTGAGAGATCACATTAGGTATGTGCCTCATGCTCGATCTTTCGATCTCTAGTACTCCGAGGCCATATCTTCATATGCTAGGCTCGCCAAATTGACCTCAGTGTTATATGCTGCTCAGCAAGGCCATATCTGCATATGCCAGGCTTTCCGAACCCAACCTCATGCGAACGCCATTTAATATGTGTGACACCCGATATGTACGGAATGTCGGCCATATGGGTGAACCTTCCAGGTGGTGCACACTTTGGTAGAATAATTGTGTTTGGCTTTGTTATCACATGCTACCGTCGTGTATCCTATACTAGCAAGTTTTAAGATGTTTGAACTATGGCAACACTAAGTCTACAGTGTCTCCATTTGAGTTTGTTTTATCATGATGACGTTTACTACTAACTAGTAACACATAGCAAAGCTATCACTACATCACAATCAAACAAACGTTAGCCCCCACTTAGCAATACAAATTTTAGACGATCTAGTTGTATATTGAAAGTTTTACGTGGCTGCTAGGGCTTTCATAGTTAAACATGTTTTAACCTACGAGTCAACCACAACGTCAACCATACGATTGTCTCTATTACACCCCGCACGGGGCCCTACATTGCAAATGCCACATCCGCTAAAGTAGAGAGACAGACACCCCCAGAGCCACTTTATACGGTACAAGCCACATGTCAAGCGTGGAACCAGTCTTGCGTAAGAGTACGCGTAAGGTCGGTCGGGGGCCGCTTCATCAAACGATGCCGCAGATGTGAACAAGTACACGTGGGAGGGTAACAATCATACAATCAACCCCCACATCCCCGATGTGTTCTATCCATACAGTAATACTAAGCATAGACCTAGCTCTGATACCACTGTTGGGGTGCGCAGCGGAAAACACAATTTTTCCTAACTAGCGTTTAACATAACCCAAGATATAGCTAGCCGTTTTACCATAACGGAAATGAGTGCGGAAAAACTTACCTCGGGGTGTAGTCCGTTGTGCGGGAAACGTTCCCGCAAACGTGGTTGATGTAGTCGATCAAGGTTCATAGCCCCCTGGCTGTGTTAGCACCTGGATGGGTGTAGTGCCACACGTGTAGCACCTCGTAGTACTCGCACACGTACGAGACTCGATGACGACCTCCGATCTCCGATCCAACGAAGGTGGCGGAAGCAGACCTCCAGAACCAGAGTTTCGGCTGCATTACGGCCTCCGTGTAGCAGAGATGCCTCAATTCCAGTATAGGCCCCAAACCAGAGGGCTCACCGTGGAAGAGACGAGGAAGGGGAGAAGACCGGAGAAAACCGATCTCAATTCGGAGCAATATTTATTTTCTCACGAATTTCTGTGTCTTTAAAAAGTCCACCCTACATGCCTTTATATAGGGGGGGAGGGAGTCAACCCATCTCCCTTAGAAATGTGGGACTAAAGTCCCTTTGCTAAGGGGAGGTGTCTGGCCAAGAGGGGGGCGCACCCCTCATGGGCCCTAGGGTCCATGGCCTTCGGGTCAACACGGAACTTTTCCGGTGCTGCTTCCTTTATTCTCCGGTAACTCTGATAGTTCCGAAAAGGTCTCCGATTTCATCGAGCCCTTAAGTGTGTTACCCTACAGCCCGAGAACACTCCAGTCATGACCGAGATGAGGCTACGGTCAATGATCATCAGTGGGACTTGGATGCCCATAATTACCGCTGTGCATTCCGAATATCAATATCGACTTGACCTTACATCGTATAGCATTCCCTTTGTCAGCGATATTGGATTGTTTCCGGGATTCGATCAATGACATCCTATTTCTGGTTCAACCTCGTTCTGAACAAATCCTTATTCACTCGTTCCCGTGATATTCATCTCCGTGACCTTGTCACACGCTGCAACTTTATGGATGGAATCTCACCGAGTGGGCCCTGAGTATCTATCCATCACATGGATTGACAAATCCCGATCTTGTAACAATCCTCATCAACATATCTCCACAGAATACCCAAGATACAACCGTTATGACCCGCATATTTCAGTCAGGTGGTGGGATGTAAGTCAAAGCATCCGGGAAGATAGCAATTATGCACGTACTCACGGTCAAAGGAACGATCTACTACGCTCTGTAATTACAAAAGTGAACCTTCATAAGTTTTATCATGCTGTAATGCTTACTTTGGGTAATGTTCATCACGTGACTCATCCAGTGAGGTGACCTCACAGTCAAGAGACTTAATTGTCCATGATCGCGAAACCATGACTATCATGTTGACCATGAACTAGTTATTGAAATAGAGGCTAACTAGAAACACTGGGGTTTCTATACCACACATGTATCATTGTTTCACTGATACAGTTCTAGCACGGTATGAAACTGGTTATGAACTTGCTTAGATATATTGGAATAATCATATATTATTTGCCTCTAGAGCATATATCCAACACGACCTCCGGGAGCTTCCCCTCCACCATGGACGCTTCCCGGGTGTGCCGTGAGTAGTTTCCTTTGGACCATGGGTCCGTGATCAGTAGCTATGTGATGTTCTCCTCCCCTCTTTGTTCTTCATGGTTTAGACCTCGTGAGCTGCCCTACATGATCGAGGCACATATGTAATCTTTCTGCTTTTGATATCCTGAGGTTGATGGGATCTGATGGATTATGAGATTATGTTCAGATTGTAATAGAGTAATATATTTGGTTCTTATCTTTTATATTTTTATTCCTAAGTAATTCTTGCATGTTCTCTGTAGTTGTTTATTTCTTTGGCAAAGTAGTAGGTAGTAACTCCAAGAGGGAACATTATGCCCGATTGTGGGTTCATGCCCCCTAATGACACGCTTGAGTGACAAAAACATGAGTCTAGGGGATGTGATGTTGCCACAAGGGGGAAAACAACAGTGCTTGTAACCGCGGTTGCAAGGATTATTTACTTTACGCAAAGTTCTTTTTAATGCAGTTGTATGTTGCTTTGGGTTTACACTTTGGGTGGGGCTCGCAACTTAATACCAGTGAGATGTTCTGGATAGATATCTCAAGGTGGATGATTAGTATTAGATGCAGTTGGATTTCGGTCTACTTATTTTGGCGTACTGCCCATGCTTTTGATCCTCTTCCTTTCTTTGTAGCATAGTTAGCATTGCGGTGCGTTTATAATCATGACAATTTTTATCTGATTGCGGGCAGCCAGGGGGCCACCAGGGGTCCAGATGCCCCCCTGGTGGGTCCCACCTGGTCCCCCTTGGGGACTCCAGAAGGTTCCTTCACGCTGATTTTTTATCTGATTTTCCCGAATTTTTGGAGCACTTTTAATATGGGGGAAAACTGAAATAGAAAAACAGCAGGAAACAGAAACTGGCACTGAGGTGCACTGAGTTAATAGGTTAGTCCAAATATGATCAAAAGTGTATGAAAGTGTATCTAGATCATAGCAATGTCACACAAAACATGCATGGAGCAAGCAGAAATTATCGATACGTTTGGGACGTATCAGGGTGCATCCAACTTGCTTGCTCATGAAGACCGAGAGCTCATTTGAGGAGGCTCATCCTTGGAATAGCAAGCCAAGTTCTATAGTGTAGGGGTCCCCACATAGTCATTCATAAATGATAATCTCTATGGAGTACAAATATAGCAATGGAGTACGAGTGTGGATCTTTGAAAAGGAAGAGTAGTGTTGCCCCCTTCTCTCTTTTTATTTTTTTTATTTTTTCGTTTCTTTTTGTATTTTTGTGTCCTCTTTGGCTCTTTCTATTTATCTCTCATTTTTCCTCCTTGGGATCTTTTAATTTGTCTTCTTTGGGATCTTTTCCTCACTTAAGGGCAACACTCTATATTTGTGACGCCCCCAAAATCAATCCGTGTACAGTAATCATACACGCAAGGTACACGATCGAGATTAGGGACTCACGGTGAGATATCACAACACAACTCTACAAATAAAATAATACAAGCTGTTTAATACAAGCCAGGGGCCACGAGGGCTTGAATACAATAGCTCAAGAGCACAAAGTTAGCAGAAGCAATAGTATCTGAGTACAGACACAACGATACAAGGTTGTCTTAAGAAGGCTAGCACAAATAACAACAGATCGAAAAGGCGAGGCCTCCTGCCTAGGAACCTCCAAGCTACTCCTGGTCAACGGGGAACTCGACGTCGTAGAAGGCATCGGGGATCTTCACGTTGCGGTGGTCGACATCGGGGATCTCCTACTCCTGGACTCCAACGTCGACTGCAGCGGCCGATCAGGCAAAACAGTAAAGGAAATAAAGCAGGGTGAGTATCTAGTATACCCGCGAGACTTACGTCCACTACTAAGCATTATGCATTGTATCAACGGAAAGAAGAGGCTATATATAGTGGACTGGAAGACAGAAATCCAGAGCAAAGGTAAGAAGCTAGGCCTAACGAAGACTAGCATCTTCCGACGATGTCTTGCAGCATGAGGTAAGAATCAGCCAACAGTTTATATAAAGCATAAAGTAACAATGCAGCAGAAGTTGCTGCAGCATTGTATAATAATAAGTTGTAATAATTAACAATGCCTCCGAGTTCACCTCCTCGACATCCCCGCGAGGAAGAAAACCCGGAACCATACAGTTTAATAATAATAGTTTGTAGTGGTAAGATCCAGCTTCAGCATAAAGCGTCCTGTTACCGTGGACACGGCTATTCGAATAGATTAATCTTCCCTGCAGGGGTGCACTTGTGTTACGCTACACGCACGGATCTCCAGGGTGGCGGGAACCTTATTAGGGAACGCTCCACCGAGGCTATCCGACACTCCATAGCCCATCTTTCAAACTCAACAGAGAGGTCATCCGCCGGACTATATCCTATGTACGCGGGGCTTTGGACCCTAACCCCGACGTACTCCTGCATGGTGCGAGGCTGGCCGGTGAAGTTAAATCAAAGCAAATACAAATCACACTGCCGCGGCAAATAAGACAACACCACTTCCCGGCGCAGGCCGCGGTAATGCTGACGTCTGAAGAGTCCTCGGACGACACTAAGAAGCAGAGAAGCCCATAACTCGTAATTCCCACGGGTAGGTAGTGCGTACATGGCATATAGCCAACTCAAGACATTCACTGAACCATTTAGCATTTTAATTAATCTGCGTGACAACCGTTATCGTTACCTCGACTTAACTGACCCACGGACAACGACAGCAGCCAGGACCACCAGTACATCGGTGCCTGCCCCGTCGTCCCACCAAGTCACTGCGGTTACCAACAAGGTGAACCGTCTCCTTACCTTGTCTCGCGTGTGCTCCTGAAGGAGCTCGACTTTCGTGGTTTGGTAACTCTCGTGGCCAACGATCAGGGGCCAAGCATACCGGTACACTGGTCGTGCCCTCCCTGTCGTCCCGTCGCAATACCACTCGCGGGCACTGTTGGGTCTCCCGACTTCTTACCCTTAAGGACACCAGTTGGTTCGAGTTCCTACCATTAAGTGAAACCAGGAGGTATCACCCTCGATGGCACACTTAAATAGGTTTGCCAGAGACACCAGCGGAATGAACTAAAGAGGTAATCCTCGTATCATCCCGGTGATGCTACGCTACTGAGCCGACGAGAGTGAAATACGAGTCCATTCCACTCGTAAGTCAAACTCGAAGCGACTCGGCAGAGTCTCGCCGTTGTAGGTTCCCTAGGGCGTCTGCATTGATCCGTACCTGTTGCAGTTGTAATATATCGTTTCCGCAATCACTCCCAAAGTGATCACAACCCTCTATTCTAAACCTAGCTAACAATGCGCAGGGTTTACTGCTGAATAATGCATAAGTAATAATAGGCAGCATAGGATTAAAGGAAGGTACATCAAGGGGTTACAATGACAGGCTATGTAATTGAATAGGTAAGCAACGTAGCAGCAGCAGTAACAATGCCTAGTGCAAGAAATGTACGGAAAGATAGGCGATATCTGGGGAAGATAATGGCTCTGCTTGCCTGGAAGCTCGATAGTAGGGGTACGGTCGTCGACGAGGTAGTCGTACTCAGCAGCGGTTTAGTCGACGGCAGCAGCGGGGTCTACCGGAGATTAAGGGGTGGAAGAAGCAGTAAATACAAAGCAAGCATATACAAACAGATGCATGACATGACAGATGAAATGTTAACGGTGTCCTAACGCAGTGCAATGCACTTTGCTCGGGACGGAAATTCATCTGAGGATGAACTACCGGCTCCGGGTGATTATCGGACAAGGTGTACGGAGGGGGGAGATATCATGCCTGAGGTGTCGTGGATATCCGACACATGTGTGGGTGGTGTATCCGGGTTAGTTGATCTATTCCGAACAACTTTCATGTTCGCAATAAATTCATCCGGGTACTTTAGCAGTACCGGACAATTTATCCGACCGTCGGTCCGGAGGGGGACGGTTCGATGTTCATTGTGTCAAAGGTGTGATAGACATACGAATAGCGTATTCGTAATCGTTACATTTTTCTTATCAATTTTCATGTATAAAGTTTTTGAATCTGAGTTACGGTTCAAAAGTTATTCAAATTCAAAGTATAAATCATTTTAAATTAATTTCCGGATTTTAATTTTATTAATAAAATGCAACATTATCCATAGAGGGTTGACTGGTCAAACCTGACAGAGGGGACCCATCTGTAAGGTTGACTGGTCAACTGACCAGTGGGTCCCACATGTCAGCCTCACAGTAACAAAATTCATTTTTTTAAATCTAATAATCACTAGGCCCACATGTCATACTAAAAGGTTTTATTATAGCAATCTATTTAACTAAACAGGGGTTAAGTGGGTTGGGCCCATGTGTCATACACTTCTGTGTTAATTAAACATTTTAATTAAATCAAAGGGGAGGGGGACCCACATGTCATACCCCAGATAACTAAATTCATTTAATTAATTATAACAGTGGGGTGGGGCCCCACTGTAAGTCTCAGGGGGGTTAAGTATCTGTTTATTAGGGGGAGCTAGTGTTAATCGTGGGGGGGGAGGTTAATCCCCGGTTGCACAGGGGAGGGGTGCCCGCCGGCGAGGCTGGAGCGCGGCGGCGCTGGCTCTAACGGCGAGGGGGCTGCCGCGAGGATGCGTGGCACTGCGAGGAGGTGCGGCGCCGCGCGGTCACAGCAGTGGCCTTCGGCAGGAAACCGAGCAGCGGCGAAGGTTATGGGGGCGCAGTGGAGGCCGGGGCATGCGGGTGCGGCGAGCGGCGGGTTCGACATCCGGCGGCCAAATCGACGCAGGGTTAGGGGGGAAATGGAGGGGGACCTCACAGCGGTTTCTTGGCGGTCGAGGGGGGTCTTCGGAGCGGCACAACTGTCGATGCGGTCGCCGGGAAGCAGAGGAAGGGGCACTCGAGGCGGCGAGTGGGGGTCCTTCCTGCTCGCGTTCGTGGGTGCGGAGGCACTCGTGGCCGGCGGAGAAGCAGCCCGGCCCGAAGAAAATAGCAGCGAGGGCCGAGACCACAGCCAGCTCGAGCCATGGCGTCGAGGCCTCTTGGCGGCGGGGAAAATCGGAGAGGGAGCGATAGAGAGGAGCGTGGGGGATCTAGGGTTTGGGGCGCTGCAGGGGAGGGGCTCTGGGCAGCCTTTATCTCGGCGCGAGCGTACTGTAGCGGCGCACAGGAGCTGGTCCAGCGGCGACATCGTGCGGGGGGGGGGCATGGCTCGGGGCTCTGTCGACGTGGGAGGGGGGAACATTAGAGGAAGGAAGGAGGAGGTGGTGGGTGGGCTGGGCATTGGGCCCCTCCCTATGCGTAGTTTAGGTCCCTTTTTATGTACTTTGTTTTCTCTTTAGTTTCTTTTTTTCTTTACTGTTTGTCTTTTATTCAATGGCTTATGCATTTTTGTAAAATATATATATTCTTTCTATATTAGTGTTGCACCTTATACTAATGCCACCAAAAGTTTGGGGCCAATGTAAATTCATTTGAATTATTGTCACATTTAAAAATAGGTTAAATGCAGCAATTATGCTACTGTTTTATTTGTTTGCAATATTGAAACTCTTTAATAAACTCATATTGATATAGTTTCATGACCTAGTTACCTTTAAGCATTTAATAAAATGGTTTGCACAATTTTTAAATTAACTTAAATTTCCACATGTTTATTAGTATTCCCATGGCAATTAAGAATTCCAAAGCTATTGTTTTAATGTCATAATATTTCTAATTCACTTTAATAGAATACCCCGTGCTATATTAATCGTGGCCTAATGGTGGCTAGGCATTTCATAAATATGTTCCAACATTTTTGGTTGAACTTTATTTGCCACTTGTGTTTATGATCCATACCAAGATGGGGGTTGGACTTGGATTTGTATGATGATGATGATCAAGGCACCCTGGGCACATGGTTTATTGACACCAACCATTATGATACAGAACATGATCAACTGCAAAGTTTGATCAGGGCATGATGGGTACATTGGATTCAATATCCCCGTCATGATCTGAAGATTAATCAAAAACCAAAATTTTGATTAAGGCCAGTTTGAGCAACAAAAATTATCAACAGTGATTAGCAACAGTAATCCTGATTACTGTAGGTGATTACTGTAGCGTGACACCCGGGGTGTTACAATATTTTACAAGAGTGTAGAAGATATTCACACTTTACAAAAAGTACTCAACATAAAGAAGAATGAAAACTATCATGATGTATGCAAATGTGTCCCTCTGCCAGTGTAGCAGGTTATGCAATGATACTAGCGCATCATGTAGAAATAATAAGGGTAAATCACAACTAGCATGCGGCTCATCGATCAAGCAAAAGCATGTATGACATGAAGATCAAGTCATGAGATGGTGGATGTTGCATGGAAATGTATCTCGAAAATGCTATGGAAATGCCTTGATCGGTAGGTATGGTGGAAGTTTTGAAGAAGATATAAGGAGGTTTATGATAACAATGCGTCTCGTGCCAAGGGTTTGGATGCACTGGCGAAGTATGCGCCAACTCTCAAGGTGAGAAAGGGCATTGCATGGTACCGAAGAGGCTAGCAAAATATGGGAAGGTGGAAGTGCCAACAATCGAATACTCGCATTAGTTACTTGATGTCCAAACATTACTCTAATAAATACCACAAAACTAGTGCATGTTACTACTACACTTGTAATAGCAACCTTAATTACCTACTTATGCAAAACACACAACTCAGTGCAACAAGGCAACTCTCTAAACAAGATGAACATGAAGACTCAAGAGTGTTCCTAGAACAACCTAAAAAAAAGCTCTTAAAAAGATAAGCATGAAAACTAAGATCTAAACATGATATTACCTATGAAAAGATATAGAACACACACAAAAAGAAAGATAAGCATGCAAGTCTATGTTGTTTTCTACGGTGGAGTGGAGCGTGTTTCTCTCCCAAACAATGAAGGCTCGGGTCCAACTTGTTATGAACAGCAAACAAAACTAAAACAAACTAAAAATTAAAGAGCGAGACGCTCCAAGTCTAGCACATAACATATGAAGTGATAAAATAAACTCATCATAAGCTGACGTATGGAGAAGGTCGAACTGATGATTGTTGATGGAGAAGGGGATGCACGGGGGAATCCCCAAGCTTGAGCGCTTGACACTCCCGAATCTTCTTTCATCATATTCCTTCGCATACTTGAAAACTCCCTACATACGAAACTCATCATAAGCTGATTAGAGTGGTTAGTACCCATGATAAAATAAAATAAAATCTACTGTAAATAAAGATATTCTTGAAGAGCTACTGTTTCTCAAGATTTCCAAACAGTTTTTGAAAAAAAAAGTAGGCTTAAGGTTTGCAAAACGAAGAAAACACAAAACGTGGCAGAATCTGTGAAAAAAAGACAAGCGGATAGTAAATATTTTTTTGGGGTAATTCTGCAGCTCAAATCAAAAAACTCAGAACAGATGCACGAAAGAAAATTGTATAGATCACGCTTTCAAAATAATTCAGGTAAAAAATATGATCTGGTGATTTTAGCCGAATTTTTCCGTCAATGGGACAGAATCTGTTTCTGGACAGCATGTCACAACTTTTGAACATTCTTGCAATCGGAGGCTAAAACTTGTCACAAAGCTTGAAATTAAAGATACAATGTTGTTGCTACAGTAGTAACAAGCATCAAGACCACTAAAACTTAAAGTAAAAATATCTTGGGTTGCCTCCCAACAAGCGCTTTCTTTTATGACTTTTAGCTAGGCATGAAGATTATAAAAGGTGCTCTCATAAGAATAAAAATTTGAAGCAAAAGAGAGCATCAAGAACCAAATATGAAACACATTTAAGCTTAGCCCACTTCCTATGCATGGGAAACTTATAAGAAAATAAATCAAAGAAGCACAAAGTGACATGCATAGGAAGGTGGAACAAGAACAACTTCAAAACTTTCATCATAAAGAGAGGTGTTTTTGTAACATGAAAGATTTTATAACCAAGCTTTCCTCTCTCAAAGTAATTTTCAGTAGCATCATGAAAAAACTCAACAATATAACTATCAAATAAATCATGTTGTTCATTACCTGCAAGCACACATGTATAGTTTCAACACAGTTTTTAGGATCATAAGATAAATGCATTCCATCACATTGAGCCTTAATAAGAGCATTCTCCGGATGAGTTAGAGATTTCAAAAGGTAATAGGACAATAAAGTTTGGGTGCAATAGCAATAATTTCATGCTTAAAATAAGGAACTATAGCAAGTTCATCTTTGTAAGCATCATCCATAGTGGCATCATGGTCATCAACAAAGCAAGTATCAAGATCTTCCGAAAGGGATATATCAAGTGAGTCCTCGGAATCATAAGATTCCTCATCATCGTATTCATTGTTCTCTTCTTCGGAAGCAAGCATTTTATTTTTAAAATCTTCATTATATTCATTGCAAACATAATTCTCAATGCAATAAGCAAGAACTGCAAGGTTTTCGGATTCGTGAATAGTATCGTAATACTTTTCAATCAAAGAAACAATCTCATAAGCACCCTTAAAAGCAACAAACTCTTCAATCTTTTCAATAGCAAAGTAATCATAAACACCTTTAGCATAAGAAGATAAGATCTCATTCTCATTAAAATCACATTGGAAAGGAAGGTGTTTACGATCTATTTCAGATCAGAAACAAGTAAAATCATAAATATGGCATAAAGATTCAGCATAGCAATGAGAAGTTTGTATTTGATCCCATAAGTGTTTCCCTTTATGAGATAAAAGGTGTCGCGTATAATGAGAATGCTCATCCAATGATTTTCCTCAACCAAGTCGGTTGGGTTTTTAGCGCGAGCACAAATTGATCGAAGACGATCCAAGTGAATCATGTTCATCCTACCATATTTGGTTGGTTCCACGCCCATAGTAACATAGCATCACTAGGAAAAGAGAAACAAAGCAAACAAACCAAAACAAGAAAGCAAACTAGAACAAGGTAAATAATTTTTTTGTGATTTTTTATAAAGTACACTAAGATAAAAAACGATAAGATAAACTAACAAGACTAAAAAGCAAAGGTAAAAGATAGTGTGCAACTCTCCTATCTTGAAGAGTGGAGTCCCCGGCTACGGCGCCAGAAATTAGCTTGATGGCACTGAAGTAGTGCTCCTCGTTGGTTACCCCAAGTGGAAGGTAGAGATGTAGATAGAGGCTAATTTCCATTACACGAGGATAGTAAGGTTTATCGAATCCAGGAGGACTCCAAGGATCGACAGTAGGTGTCAACGGCGTCAGAGATTATGCTTGATGACGCGAGAGTTGACGTGCACCTGCACATAAAAACAAATAACTTTGCTCCCAACGAGTAAAGAGGGGTTTTTCATCCCTCCGGACTTGTCGTTTACAAAGGATCAAACGCAAGAGGATGGTGATAGTGATAACTGCAACTGAAAGGAAAAAACATGACTAAAATTGGAGGTGTAAACAATGATGGAAATATGGACCGGGGTCCCATGATGTTCACTAGTGATGTCTCTCTCCCAAAAGAAGATAAACAACTAAGCTGGATGAACAAATTACAGTTGGGCAATTGACAGAATTATAAATACACCGCAATGCTAATTATGCTACTTGAAAGTAAGAGGCTCAAAAGTATGGGCAGTACGCCAAGACAAGTAGACCGAAATCCATCTACATCTACTCACTAATCATCCACCTTGATATATCTATCCAGAACATCTCGCTGGTATTAAGTTGCGAGCTCAACCCAAAGTGTAAACTCAAATCAACAGATAATTGAATTGACAATCTATGTGTAAGGTAAACAATCCTTACAACCGCGGTTACAAACACCGTTGTTTTCTCCCTGGTGGCAATAACACATCCCCTAGTCTCATGTTTATGTCACTCAAGCTAGACACCGGGTGACATGAACCCACAATCATGCATAATGCTCCCTCTTGGGGTTACTATCTACTACTTGGCCAAAGCAATAAAAAGCAACGGAGAACATGCAAGAATTACTCAAGAACAAAATATAAAAGGTAAACCAAATATATAACTCATCACGATCTGAACATAATCTTGTAATCCATCGGATCCTAGCAAACACAGCATAGCAAAAACAGGAAAATTACATAGGTTCCTTGATCATGTAGGGCAGATCACAAGGTCTAAACATTTAAGAACAAGGATGGAGGGAAGACATCACATAGCTACTGGTCATGGACCCGTGGTCCAAGGGAGACTACTCACGGCACATCCGGGAGGCATCCATGGTGGTGGAGAAGCTCCCTGAGGTCAATCCCCCCTCCGTCAGGGTGCCGGGAAGAGGTCTTCTGGTTCTCCCAATCTTGAAAGTGCGGCAGCGGAACAGAGAGGTATTTCGTGATGCGGGGTTCTCCTCGAGGGTTTCTGCAATGAGGGGTAAAAATAGGCCGAAGGGGGGCACCAGAAGTGGGACCCACCTCCCAGGCGCCCTATTGGCGCGGCCAGGAGGTGGGCCACGCCACCTGGCTGCCTGGGAGGGGGTGGCCCCCATCTGGCACTTCTTCGGTTGTTCCGGAAGCTTCCGTGACGCTGATTTTTATTCTGATTTTTCTGGAATTTTTGGAGCATTTTAATGGGGAAAATCACTGCAACTAAAGACATCAACAGACAGAAACTAGCACTAGGTGCACTGAGTTAGTAGGTTAGTCCAAATATGTGTAAAATGATATAAAAGTGTAGCAAATGATATAAAAATGCATAGAACAAGCAGAAATTATAGATACGTTTGAGACGTATCAGCTCATCATATCCAATTCATAAAAGTTGGGGAGATATTATGGGACACAACTAGATTAACATAGCCAATGATCAAAATCAAGATCACATCATGGAGAGAAAGATAACCACATAGCAATAGGTACAATCCTCAAACCCAGAGAGGAACTACTCACAAATGTACATGATGGAAAAGAGAGAGTTGTTGATGAAGAGGTGCAGCCCGGAGGAGTTGAAGGAGGCGGCGACCACAACGTCTGTGACAGCTACGACCCTAGCTTGGCCGCTCTCTTCTTTGTTGGAGATTGTTCTGGTATGGAGATGGATCTCCCCCTCAAGACGACTGCCTACGGGGAGGAAATTTCATGGTGCAGCATAACCTAGGTTTCATCACTTTATATAAACCCTCGGATTCCTGTCATCGCTTTAAATAAAACAGGCGGTGAGGGATCATACGAACTCGGATTGGGCTTAATTTTACTCCAGAACGACCGGCCAAAAATTTCCTAAAACTCTGTGGTTTTCAATTTTTCCATCTGAGGTCGTCATCTGGTGTTCCAGACGTGATCTCTAAAACATGTTTGGTGGGGATAGATTTCGAAAAAAATTAGAGCCCAACTCCAACAAGGCTCCTTTTGTGATTTTTACTTTATCCATGTAATTCCTATACATAAAGTGAAAAAACAAAAACTTGTGCACTCTTGCAACCATTAGTAGGTTAGTTCAATAAAATGTCTTGAAGTGATATAAAAGTATGATAAAAGCATGTAGCTATGGCATGGAATAAGCATGGAACAAGCAAAAATTATAGATATGTTTGGGACGTATCACTCGTCGGGCGTCCTCGGTCGGTCTTGCCATCCTCGTCGTCGATCGCCAAGTAAGCGTGCTCCGCCCCTTCCTCGTCGACCATCCTCGTTCATCCTCATTGGGGCTTCCCTGGTCGTCCTTGCTACACTCGCCATCAACCATCCTCGCCGCATTCACCAACGATCGATCTCGCGCTCGCAACGAAATCCTCCTCTTCCTCGCCAGCGGCCGTCTTCACTGCCAATCCGCCATCCGTGGGTTATGGAAAGCACACCCCAACCCCGCTTCCCATTGTAGATGGACTTTCCACGTCATCAACCACGTTGCCGTATGTTTGTCATCTATAGCTCATTGGATTGGTGAAAACAAATCTTCACAACGATGAACTAAGAGTGCCCTTAGTGAACGTACCTTCTCATTTGCGAGAGGCACTATCCTAGTTTATAAGATAGAAAAGCATGTGCAACTCGAAGGATAAGAAAAACGTACATATATGATAGAAAATCATGCGCAAGCCACTTGTCATATGTATAAAGATATGAAAGAAAACATGAACCACTATACATCACCACGTACATACAAGGGTGATGTCGCAACACCCAAAACCCTGCACACTGGACCCTATCCCAAATTAACACGTATCATGTTTCATCCATATATCCCTCGCTCTGCGCCACAAAGACCAAACCCCTCTAATCTTTTGGAGAAGCATCGCGAGCATTTGAGAAACTTTGTCGAAAACTCTTTGATTCCCCTCTAACTATATCATACGACACACACAACTAGTCATCATCCAAAGATCACTTCAACACTCATGGGGCGTCATCTTTCCCACACGATACCACCAATCCTCAATCCCCTCATCAACATTAGGGGTCGTTGCCTGCATCCTCCATTAAAGAAGTCTTTCGTACCATATTTGCCTCGAGTAGGAGCAACTCATCATCATATGATCAATCGACTAAAGCTCTTGGGAGCACAACACACGTGTCTGAATGTTCCAGTCCATATTTGTCTAGACAATCGGTCATCCATAATCGGTTGTTCATGATCAGCCAGATGACAATCAGAGGGCCCAGGACTTGAATCCATGAACCAGTAGCGATCGATGAGTCATAACGATGACATCATGATCGCATTAGACCAAATAAAGGCTGAATCATGTGATTTTAATGCCGCCCTTGTTCAAAAACAAAACATAGAATCAAGTTATTAAGTTGTTAAGTATTTATTCTATTTATTAGGATAAAGATACACACTAAACGCCAGGCACAGAGGAGTCCGCTCGAACGTTGCAATCAACGTCCATCGCGTTGCACGAATTTTACAGCGGCATGCATTGCCACGTCAGCTGATGGAAAACGTTCGGTACATAAAGAGTAGTTCGAACGACACAATGTACTAGTACTAGTCTGCTACTTGCTCAACGGAATCTTTTAGCATCTTTTAGCCTTTTCCAACTTTAAAAAGTTTATCTCTTAAATAAACAATCCATTTAAAATTCCGTTCGTACCATTAAATCCGTTACGACGAGATGTTCGAAACTAGACCCCATATCGACATATTCCGACAACCTTGTTTTTTTGGACCAAAAATTGCCATGCCATTGACACAGAAATTGCCATGGTGTTTGTACTGAATTTTTCATGATTTTTTTAATCTGTTTTTTCGCTAAATTTAAAGCTACCATTGTTTTTCACATACTTTTCAATAATCGGCGAGCACCCCGGAGAGATGCGTAGAGTAGATATCTGCCGGTCGGGAGGGGGTGTGGAGGGTTATGATGGACGGCATGGCGGGTTTCCATTATATTTTCAACTGTTTTTTACTCATCGGCTAGGACCTCGGAGTGTTGCGTCAACGACCAGTGTACCCTAGACAGATGTCCGGCGGTCAAGAGTGGGGTGGGGTGACGGTGCGCGGTACGACGGGTTCTTGGGATACATATGTGTCGGGGAGATTCTCCGGCGCACCTCAACTGCAACGGCGAGGGATGGGGATGTGGTTCGGGGTGGAGCAGTTGTATGTGTTGTGGTGTTGCGGTGGCGGCGAATCTACCATTTGACAACGACAATTTGTAGTAATACATCGAGGATTCTAGAGAGCTGCGATGACGACTCGTGAACCCCGAGAAGATATCCGACATTGTGGGGGGGAGGTGATGCGCGACAACTCTTATTTGTAGTATATGCCAATTATTATTTTGTTGGACATGACAAATTTAAGTAGAACATGGTAAAATTGCCATGGTTCCAATGGTGCAATTGGTTTTCAACCCAATAGGTTGGGATACATGTCAATTCTTATTTGCAGGACATGGTAAATTTTATGCATAGGACATGACAATTCATATTCATCAGACATGGTAATTCTTATTCGTAGAACATGACAATTCTTATTCATAGGACATGGCAATTTTTACTCGTAGGACATGGAAATTTTTTATTGGTTGGACATGGCAATTTTTGTTCGTACGACATGGCAATTCTTTTTTGTAAGACATGACAATTTCTTACTAACAGGACATGACAATTCTTACATGTGGATCATGATACCTTTGAGAAACATGGAAAATTTTATTCAAAATTGTTGAACTTGGCTATTTTTTAGTAAAACATGGTAAATTTATGACGGTTACTAGTAGGACATGGCAATTCTTACTAGTAGGACATGACAATTCTTATTGATAGGACATGGTAATTTTTGTTTGTACGACATGTCGACATGACAATTCTCGTTCGTAGGATATGACAATTTCTTACTGACAGGACATGGAAATTTCTTAACGATAAAACATGGCAATTTCTTACTGAAAGGACATGGCAATTTCTTACTGACGGGACATGACAAATTCTTTTTTGTGTGAGAATGTAATTCTTTTTGTATGAGATGGAAATTTTTGTTTGTTGATTATGGCAATTTTATTTATTTTTGCGTGATATGATATTCGTTTGAAGCTTTAAGACTGGATGATATTCGTTATACATGGGACATGGCAATTCTTATTTGTACCGCATGACAATTTTTATATGCGGGGACATGACATTATGAGTAACATGACATTCATTATATATGGGACATGGCAATTCTTATTCATAGGACATGGAAATTCTTATACGCGGGATATGATATTTTTGAATTTGTTGAACATGGCTATTTTCAGTAAAACATGGCAAATTTGCCATCGAGGATGGAGGCGGCAGCGGCAGCGAGCTACGACGATGGAGGCGACAACGATGGTGAGCAGCAGCGAGCTATGACGACAACGACAACGGCAAGTTGCGTTGATAACGGCGAGCTACAGTGATGAAGTCGGCTAGAAGCTACGTCGATAGTGTCGAGCTACGACGATGACGACGACGATGGTGCCAACGATGGCGGCGAGCTGCGGAAACAATGACGAAAGCAGCAAGTTACTCGAGCTGCGAAAACAATGACGAAAGCGGCAAGTTGCTCGAGCTACGGCAACGACGACAACAACGAGCTACATCGAGCGATGACGGTGGCCGAAAACAATGACGAAAGACGGCTTGTACTTAATGTACATGGCCTCCATGCTCGGAGCCGTCACTGGACTTGAAAAGGATTACCACTGCCACTAATGGGCTTTTAGTCAGCGAAAATGATAAGTCCCTGATGTGTTCGGGCGCAGGAAAAGTTGCTCCTGACATTCGCTCCGCTGCTGCTAGCTCCTGACGTTCGAGGAATATCGGCGTCCATTTATTAATGTAGGGCGTTTTAACAATGTTATTAATGAATTAAGGGAGTAACACATAAAAATGAAAGTTAGAGAAAAACATAAAAACGACAATGCATAAAGCTACTTGTGTGTTATGTCCACTCGTTTCGACGAATCTTGTATTCTAGAACTCCCAAGTACTTGATCTGGCACACCTGCCAAAGTTTAGTTGTAACATGCTCTTTCAGTCTTAGTAACCTGATGTCGTACGACAAATCCTACCTTAGTTCTACTATTAGTCCTAGTCTAGGGAGTGTGAGGCTCAAATGCTGGCCTGTTCTGGGGCGTATTGGTGGTGGCCAGCATTCCACCCAAGCCAGGGAGGTGTACCTGTCTGACCTGTTAGTCTGTAGGGCTAGTTCTATGTTCCATCAACGATGGAGTTATAAACTGTCTTCCCATGAATGACGACCACCCATCGATTATGTGCTGGAATGTTCGAGGTTTAAACATGCCGGCCAAGCGGCAAGTTGTCCAAGAGGTGGCAGTTTCAAATAAAATTGCAATCAGGTGCATCCAAGAGACGAAGATCGACATTTGGGATAGGGGCTTAGTTAGAGACATCGGCGACCGATCCCTAACGGAATGCATCACCTTGCCATCCATTGGAACCCAAGGCGGCATTGCCATCCTTTGGAACAGCGAAATGGCGAGCATCGCCTCCACGGCAATAGGGGAATTCTCGATCACGGCCAAAGTCACCTTGCTGAAAGAGCAGAAGACTTTTTGGCTCACTTCAGTTTACGGGCCATCCGACAACGACAATGCCAGAAGCGATCGCTTCCTTGCAGAGCTAGCCAGAAATGCACCTCCACATCATGAACCATGGCTTCTCAACGGTGATTTCAACATGATATATGAGGCTAGGGATAAGAACAATGCCAACCTTAAACGTCGGCTCATGGGCAAATTTAGAAAGGCCATTGACGCTGCTGGGCTACGGGAAATAAAGTGCAAAAATAGACGATTTACTTGGAGCAATGAGAGGAGCACGCCAACTCTTGTCAGCATTGACAAATTCTTCTGCACTATAAGCTGGGAAGCCCTCTTCCCAAATTATGTGTTGCTCGCAGCCTCAACTGCGAGCTCCGACCACTGCCCATTGGTCCTCGTCGATGCTGTCTCGCCTCCCAAAAAGGCGCAGTTCAGATTTGAATCCTTCTGGCCCAAATGCCCACAATTTTCTGAAATTGTGCAGGCCGCCTGGAACAAGCCCGTCACCTCCACCTGTGCCTTCGTCCGGATCAGAGTAAAGCTCGCCAGAACGGCACAAGCGCTCCGATCATGGAGCAGCTCTCTCTTCAGTGACGCACGACTCCAATTCCACATAGCCTCCGAAATAATTCTACGATTAGATGTAGCACAGGAGAAGCGTATGCTAACACCCGCCGAAGCTGGTCTTCGCAAGCTGCTCAAACAAAGATTGGTAGGATTGGCAGCCATTGAAAGAGCGCGCAAGCGACAGGCCTCCAGGATCACTTGGCTCAAAGCTGGCGATGCGAGCACGAAATTTTTCCATGCAAAATTTTGTGCTCGAAGATGAAAGAACCACATCTTCTCTCTCGCCTCCCAGCAAGGCACAGCGATCGACCACCACGCCAAGGAGGATGTCATACTGCAACATTTCAGCCAAGCTCTCGGAACCATGGCCGCCCGTGGCACCACCATTGACTGGCATCAGTTACAACCGCCATCGATCCAAGGTGGAGGTCTTGATAATCCCTTCACGGAGGAAGAGATACTGGCCGCGATCAAAGCATCCCCTCTGGAGAAAGCCCCTGGACTAGACGGCTTCATCGGCCTTTTCTTCAGAAGCTGCTGGCAAATCATCAAGGGCGACACTATGCGGGTCTTCCACCAGTTCTATAGGCTAGCAGGAGGGAACCTTGGGCAACTTAACGAGGCTTTCGTCGCCCTCATACCCAAGAAGGATGGAGCCACAGCCATCACTGATTACCGGCCCATTAGTTTGATACATTCCGTGGCCAAACTCATCGCCAAAGTGCTCTCCATTAGACTAGCGACCGTCATCGGCACGCTCATTTCACCGGCTCAAACGGCCTTCCTGAGCTCCAAATGCATCCATGACAGCTACCTCTATGTCCAAAACACAGCAAAGGCTCTCCACCGGAAGAAGGCGCCTGCCGTGCTGCTCAAGCTCGACATTGCGCGGGCTTTTGACAATGTTTCTTGGGAGTACCTGCTAGAACTCATGCAAGCCATGGGCTTTAGCGCACGTTGGAGAGACTGGATCGCCTGGATGCTCACAACTTCTTCTTCCGCCTTCCTCTTGAATGGGGTGCCGGGAACAAGAATTAACCATCGTCGGGGACTGCGACAAGGCGACCCGTTGTCACCTTTCCTCTTCATCCTGGCGATTGACCCCCTACACCGCATAATCGAAAAGGCCGCAGAGATTGGCATCATCAAACCGCCCCCTGGCAGGGAAGTGAAGCTTAGAACTAGTCTGTACGCGGACGACGCCGTCATCTTCGTCAACCCGGACAAGGAAGAAATCGACGCCTTGATGGCCATACTTCATCACTTCGGCGACGCTACGGGACTTAATATTAACAGGGCGAAATCAACGGCGACCCCAATCCACTGTGAAAACATCGACCTCCAGCCAGTTCTCCATAGTTTCGGCGGCAGCATCACAGCCTTCCCCATGAAATACTTGGGGCTCCCAAAATTCCTCGGTCGCCTACGGATCGTTCATCTACAATTTGTGCTAGATAGGATTAGTGCTAGGTTAGCTGGATGGAAAGGCAAGCTAATGAATATCGCCGGCAGAAGAGTTCTTGTACGGACCGTGCTCTCGGCGCTACCGACTTTTGCGATGACGGCGCTGAAGATGCCACAAAAATTCTTCAAGGAAGTTGACAAGAGAAGACGAAGATTCCTTTGGGCTCAGGAAGAGGAGCTCACTGGAGGAAAATGTAAAGTAAATTGGCCCACTGTATGCTCACCGGCGGACAATGGCGGGCTGGATATTTTGGACCTGCAACGTTTCAGTAGAGCCCTGAGGCTGCGATGGCTATGGCTGCAATGGACGAGTCCGGAACGACCATGGATTGGCTCGCAACTACCCTGTGATCAAACGGATTTCGACCTATTCAACGCATCCACCAGGATAGTCATCGGCAACGGAGAAAAGGCATCCTTCTGGGACAGCACATGGACAGGACCACACACACTACAGATGCGCTTCCCGGGATTGTACAAACACTCACGAAGGAAAAAAAGGACAGTCAATGACGCGCTCACTGATGATAGATGGATCACGGACCTCGCTCATGGTGACACTAACTCCGTCCTCCATGACTGCCACGCTTTGAGTAGGTGGCTGAGACTTCACGAGCCGCGGCTCCGTCCTCAAGTTGAAGACGAGATTCAATGGATCCACCAAGCTAATGGAGAATTCACCACCGGCTCGGCCTATCGAATCCAGTTCCATGCACACACCAAGGTGAACCACAAGCGCCTCATCTGGAAGGCCTGGGCTTCGGGTAACATCAAAAATTTTGCCTGGCTCATGCACAAGAACAGATTGTGGTGCAACGATAGACTACAACGTCGAGGATGGGAAAACGGTTACTTCTGCCCACTCTGCCTGCGCAACCTGGAGACTTCGTTTCATCTTTTCTGGGAATGCACGGTGTCAAGAGAAGTGTGGGCTACGACTGCTACATGGCGTGGATGCGCCTCGCTCAATCCGCCAAACTGGGAAGGACGGAAACACTCCACAGAGATAGCAACAAGCATGCTGGACAAGGCGGGAACTGATTGCCGCAAGGGCATTCGCTCCCTTATCATGATCATCACCTGGAACATATGGCGCGAGCGCAACAACTGCATCTTCAGAAAAACAATCCAGGACAAGGAGAACATCATTGCCGCCTCCCGCAGAGACATGGAGCTATGGAGGCAAGCAGGAGCAGCCTGTTTGAAGAACCCCCCGGGGGATCTTTGCGAGTAATCCCATAGCGAGTATTGTTTTTCGGGCCGTTCGGCATCTAAGCCGAACGCCCCTGTTTACAATTTTTGTATGATTCCCTCTGTCTTGTACTTGGATATCTGTTGAACTGTCTTTCTCCCTGCTATGAGTGAATTCAAAAACCATTTAAAAAAAAAACATGCTCTTTCAGAACAATCCAAGGCATAGCCGAGCAAGATGCCCAAGAGCAATCATCGCGAGCTAGAAGTAAAGTTTAGGTGACGATGGCCACTCGCAGCAGCAAGGCACCATCATCGACATCGGCGACGGCCATGGACGTCGACGCGGAGGTGGTCATCGTCGGCGCCGGGATCGCGGGGCTGGCGACCGCGCTGGCGCTGCGGCGTGTCGGCGTGGGCGTGTCCGGCTCCGGCGGCGGAGTTCTGGTGCTGGAGCGGCACGCCGAGCTGCGCTCCACCGGCGCCGCGCTCACCATCTTCCCCAACGGTTGGTTCGCGCTCCGCGCGCTCGGCGTCGCGCACAAGCTCGCCTCCCGCTTCGATTCCTACGAAACGTGCGTGCCCGTCGATGGATGTGATTGTTGCTCCAACGATTTCTCCGGCAGTTTATCCTCTGCGATCATTGCTCTAATCAGCCATGTTTGCTGCATGCAGATCTCGAGTGACCACCCTTGAATCTGGAGCCACGCAGGTGTTCCAGTTTGCTGGCCTCAAAACCAGGTTAGATGAAACGATGAACTAATTTTGTAGCACTTTCTTCTAGTTTCGTCAAGAATACAATCTTTCTCACTGGACTCCAACGAGAACAGCGGCGATGTCAGAGTGAGACCGATGCATCGGAAGGCGCTGCTGGAGGCGATGGAGGAGGAGCTGCCTCCGGGCACCATCAGGTTCTCGTCCAAGCTCGCCTCGATCGACACCGAGATGGCAAAGGGTTCCCCGGAGATCGCCGTCGTACGGTTGGACGACGGTACGGTGATCCGATCCAAGGTACTGAACATGTGCATGTTACCAACTTTTTTGTCTTTCGAAGAATTGACTCTCATCATAGAGGACTGTGATGTTCATTGACCAGGTGCTGATCGGGTGCGACGGGGTGCACTCGGTGGTGTCGCAGTGGCTGGGCCTGTCGGACCCCGCGAGCTCTGGCCGGTCCGCCGTCCGCGGGCTCGCCGTGTACCCAGACGGACACGGCCTGAAGAAGGAGCTCCGGCAGTTCCTCTCCGAGGGTCTCAGGGCTGGCATGGTGCCCATCAGCGACACTGATGTCTACTGGTTCCTTGTGAACAACACCGTCCCCGCAGAGAAGGAGGCCGGCACGGACCCGGCCAAGATCCTGCGGGAGGTCACGGACAACCTGGGCAGGAGCATGCCGGCGGAGTACCTGGACGTGGTGCGCCACTCCGACCTCGGCAACCTGTCATGGGCGCCGCTTCTGTACCGCGCCCCCTGGGCCATCCTCAGGGGCACGGCGGCGCGCGGGCCGGTCACGGTGGCCGGCGACGCGTTCCACCCCATGACCCCCGACATGGCGCAGGGCGGGTGCTCCGCGCTGGAGGACGCGGTGGTGCTCGCCCGTGCTTTGTCTCGGGCAGCAACGCCAGGCGACGGCGTGGCCGCCTACGTGGCGGAGCGGCGTGGCCGGGCTGCCTGGCTGGTCGCCGGGGCTTACCTGTCGGGCTGGGTGCAGCAGGGTGGCACCAACGTCCGGGGCGTGCGAGGGTACATGGTCCGGCTGTTTCGTGACTGGATCTTCTACAGGTTCTTGTTTCCCAGGCTTGCCGATACAATGTGGTTCGACTGCGGCGATCTGGTGGAGCGGAAGGAGGAGCGTAAAAGCCACTGCGAATAAAATGACTGCTAAATTATGTGCTTGGATGTATGAATTGGACATAATGCACATGTTTGAATGTTTGTATTGAGAGACCCTGTATTGAATTGGATGAAACACAAAACACAAGTAAATTGAAATGGCAGGGAATATGAATTCACTTGTTTGGTTGTCCATTGAATTGGCTCATAAAATTCTAGTGAGATTTCGATATCAAACCCTGTTGGAAAAGTGAAGTTGCATTGTTACATGAGTTGAAAGAATATGTTTTGTTCTACACTACATGTCTTGAAACTAAATCTCTCTAGTGTAGTATTCTAAAAAACAGAGATTCTTAATGGGTTCAATGCACACACACATCACTAATTCAAAGCGTATTGTATACAACATAAAATAATAAATACATAATAAAAAATTCTAAGGAAGAATAAATTAGGGGGATGGTTTAAACATAAAAGAAACAACAACAACAAAAATAAAATTATACAACTATGGCAAACATAAATAAACTATACAAACTTAATATACACACATGTATACATCAATTAGAATATATTGGACTTCACACGAATTATACAAAACCTGCACTCTTTCGTACTATGCAAGAAAGAGTGTAAACTAGTGCAACTTCAATAATAGTTATGATTTAAGTAGGTTAATTACAAAAATGAATTCTACTTTAAGTTTCTAACACATAATTTAATAGTGTCATACTACAATTGCAACATCAAACCATTATCATACGCATAAATATAAGGGAAATTCCGACAACCAAACAATCAGTAAGAAAACAAAGGAGCCAGAAAACTAGCACAAATGAGAAAAAAATTGTTTTTTTGTGCTAGTTAATTTTTATTTATCGATAGTTAGAGGCCTATACCAACACGAACAAAAGAATTATTTTCATTCTAAGATTTAACAAAATATTAAATATTGCCACACAATTGCAGCATCAAACCATTGACACGTGCATAAATATAGGAGAATTTCTAACGACCAAAGAATTGACTAAGAAACAACATTAAAACTGTAGGCAGAAACATTATCAAATTATGAGTTAGCTCGCATTTTATTTTTCTATTTAATTTTTTATGAACGCACATATATATAGTTGTTCTCATTATTTAGGTTTAGCTAGGGGTGACGTCTCCACTCTCTCCACTCAATGTTATTTTCGTCTTATATCACTTCGTCGGTATATTCTCAAGGTAATAAATTAATAACACAAAAATCACACTCATATTTCGTTTTGCATCATTTTTCTTCGATTTTTACATTAACTAATATTTCTTTCAAAAAATCTATAATAATTAAATTATACTAAGTTTTATAAAATTTCTCATGTTTAAAAACATTAAATAATTTATTACCCATTCATGCAGCAATGCGCTGTGTATCATCTAGTTATCCTAAAACAAGAACTATGAAAAGGCTAAAAGACCATTTCTAAGTACTCCCTCCGTAAAGAAATATAAGAGCGTTTAGATAACTAAAGTAGTGATCTAAACACTCTTATATTACTTTACGGAGGGAGTAATAATGTATTATGAGGGTGGTTTGAAATTACAAAAAGAACAACAATTTTAAAACAATAAATATTATAGAACTGAGAAATCATAAGATTAATGATTATACTCTTTTGTATGCGAAAAAATTAGAATAGATACTAAATTACATTTATTTTATCAGTTGTATAGAGAAAATTTATTTTCTTGCTTGTTTTAATGTTTTCTAGTGTTTTGGCTGTCGGGATCTGTCCAATATTTTTATTCCATTTTCTAGAGGCACGCGTCATGCTTCTCGTGAAAGTAAATTGGTGCCTCCACGAGATTCACAATTGTACCTATTTTTTATAGATTTATTTTCATTAAAATGCAGGGAACCGACCCCCTCCCCCCTTCCTGCGGAAAAATCTCATCTTACCATCGAAAATGCATACACAAAAATTGAAATAACGTAACCTTAGGGAAACCATCAAGACGTGACACATGGTGCGCGCTCAGAGTGATCTGACGTGGGCTTCGAAGAAGCATTCATTAACTAGTTGTTCTCTCTTATTTGTAGTATGATCGAGAGCGAATGACATAGACCAAAAGGGGTAAATCTTAGTAAACCCCATTTAACGTCCATGGGCGTTACAAACATACAACACGTTTCTCTCTGAAAGGGTGATTCAGACGGGCTGGCCCTGTTTGTTTATATTTTGTGTTTCCACTTATTCATTTTTCTATGTTTCATTTTATATTTCCTATTTGTCTTTATTATTATTATTTTAAAAACATGACATTTCGTAATATATATATATATATATATGTGTGTGTGTGTGTGTGTGTGTTTAACCATTTATAGCAATCCATTAAACTTTTTTAAAACATGTGGGTTAAATTACATATTTAAAAAATTACCATATAATTTTTTTTTTTAAAAATAAGAAATATTTTAATATACACCTAACTTTTATATAACGTACGATGAATATGTTTCTTTAATATGTATTGAACGTTTTATTAAATAATAGAATGATTTTTTCCTTATTTGCATTGATTTTTTATTGTATGATAAAAAAATTAATACATTGAATAATGTTAAACAAATAAAATCAAGAAAAAATGCTCTAGCTTGATAGTCGATCCATTGGTACTAACCTTCAGCGAAAGCTCTTCCTATTAACCCACGGGGTCAAATAAGATGTCTTCTAAATCTCTGCTAGTTAAAAAAAAATAGTGTTCATTTTTCATAGTTTTTTCCCTTTTTTCGAAACGGAGGATAACCTTCAGTCCTTGTATCAAGCGATGCACATAGTTATATACTATTAAAATGTAAAATTCAGCAGCTGAACAAACATTGATCCAGAAAATAAAACATAAAGCCGCATGTGTCACAATATAACTTCACTAGATATAACCAACCCTATGATACAAGATAAAAAAAAATCACAACTCTTAAACTACGCCTTTAAGAAAGAATCACCACACATGAGCCGATGATGAAGAGTCCAACCCAAGATGGAACTATGGATTCTTATTCCCAAAGCCAAGCTTCAATCTACCGCCTTCAGCAATGACACGACACAGATGCACGTCAACACCACATGATCAGAGATCTTGTATTTCCACCAGAGTGCATAAACTAATTATTGAAGCCGTATGTACCATCATCCATTACTCGGCTACCGAGGATCTGTTGAGCAGAACCAATTACCATATCCCGCTTCTAAGATCTATGCTCTACTTTGGCCTTGCTCTCACTTAAGGGTAGGAAGGAAAATAAACAATAATTCATGTTGCACCACCTTCGCCAGAACCATAGTGCAATACCAGCCAGTAGTAGGCATGACTTGACGCTTCGCATGACAGTCGTGTGTAGCATCCATCGGCGGCGCATCCGTCCGTGAAAACCATTGCTCAATGTCGTCGAAAGAGACACGTGCGTTACCTATCGAGTGCGTCGAATCTAATATGTTAATGGAGAGAATGTACCATACCGTTGCCATCCTCAGAAAGGACGTCGTCGCCTCAAGATCCAGTCTGTGAGTTGCTCACATGGCCACAGAATGCACCGCCATTGAAGAAGAAGGGTTGTCGCCCCGATTTCGGGCGCTACAACGAGCACCCACCGTCATGTCGGCCGTTGTCGTCGCCCATACAAAGGAAACCACTATTGCGACCATCAGATTAGAGCATTAGATCATGAATCCATCGCGGGCCGTCGCATGGTCAATCGTGCTCGACCTGTCGTCATTCTGTCGAGCATGACACCTCCATATCCATTTCCCGGGGTTGCCTCCCTTGTATCCTCCACTGTTCACCTAGACGGTAGGAAAACGGCCAACCAATCAGCGCCGTTTCGCTCCGCCAGCAGACGCCACCGAACCCCACCATGGACTGCACTTTAACACCAACTCCCGATAGAAAGCGCCCCATGTGCCACCTAGATCCACCGCGAGATCAGGAACCACTCCTATCGTCGTTTAGTAATGGCAGATGCCATGGGGATGGCTAAGAGAGGAGGAAAGACCCGAGGAGAGTGTCGATGGTGCCGGAGACGGCGTTGGGCACAAGCACGGTGAGACACCACGATGTACCAAGGTTCGGGGCTCTCCGTAGAGATAACACCCCTACTCATGCAATAACTTGAGCTACAATCAATGCTCCTTGAGATGTATCAGCGGAAGGAGAAGGAGGACAATGGCTCTGCTCTCTCCTGCGGCTCTGCTGATAGGTGAAAATGGAGTAAATGAGGTCGTCCCCTCTCACAGGAGGGATGCCTTGGGTTCTTATAGTGTGAGCCTAGGGTACTAAGGTAATTATACAATAGAGAGGGACCCAGTTGTAAGCCTCTGGATTCCTGCTGGGGCCCGCCGACTGCAGCCCGCCTAGGCGTAGACTTGCGGCTTGCCTAGTTTGTCCTGAGAATCTTCTAGCTTGTAGGTCTTGATAGATCTTCGTGTAGACAGATGGCATGGACAGGGCTTTGTCTTGGCGGTCGTACTAGCAGATCGGTGTGGGAGGGGACATCACGTGCCTGACAGTTCGACGATGGGACATGTCTTCTCTGCCATGCGGATCTCTTGGGATCGATCATTTATGACCTCGGGCCGGGAGCTCCGACCTGGCCCTTGGTCAACTATTGATTCTAGTGCTAGCTCGGAGTGGGCCGGATGCGCCTGGGCCGATTGCTCGGGGTAGGCCGGGTGCGCCGGGGCCGGTTTCTCACAGGTGATCGCCGATTGTTCTCTCCTGAGCAATAGGCGACTAGCCAAGTTAGCTCGTACCAGGTAACCCTGATGGCCCTTCTGTGCTTGCACCTCGTCTTGAAATATTGTTTCGCCTGGGTGACCCTACCCGGGGGTCATACCCCCGATAGTAGCCCCTAAAGCTGTAGAGGTCTCGTGATCTCGTGATTGCGGGGCCTTTGCAGGTTTTTACTCGAAGAACTTGTCTTGTCTTGCTTGTCTTGTCTTAGATCTCATCCAGTGTCTCATGTCGATCTGACCGCTCAGTCTCACTAAATGCGCCTGGCCGACCTAAAAATTAATTTTTCGATATGCCTCCTGTCGAGATGATTGTTAGCTCGGCCGAGCACACCCGATCTTTTGCTTTCTCCGGATGCTTCATGCCGAGCTGCCCGCGAGCCCAGCCGAATGCAATCCAACGGTTATCTTTGACCAGCACTTGACCGTCGCACGTCGCGCCGACTCCGCCACGAGCATTTAATGCACTGGACCCCACGACCCATGTGCGAAGGGACATTACCGCAGCCCTCGGGCCATGCGCGCATGCCTCGACTCCTGCGCAAGATCCTCTGCACCAGGTGCCATTGTAGCTGTGCCCGATACCGCCGTAATCGGTGGCTACATGGGGTCACAGAATGCACACCTAGTCCCACTCACCTTCCCCCGTCCATAAATAGGGGAGGATCAGGATTGGGCTGGCTTCCGCGCCCCCATTCTTCTCTGCTCCCTCGCTCTTGCGCTCCCATATCCGCCGCTGCTAGCGCGACATTGCTACTCCGGCCGCCACCGTCCATGCAGTTCTCGAGCTCGCCTCCTCCATTCTTCTCAGTGCTTCTCATCGTCGCCGCTGCTGCAACCATTGGTGACCGCCATTCTTGAGTCCCACTGTTGTCGTTGCCGCCTGAAGCTTCCTCCCCTACCGCTGTGCTGGAAGACCAAGAGATAGTCGCCGCCGCTAGCCGTGGTGCCTGGAAGGGCTCCGGGGTAAATGATGTGGAGGTCCACCATCTTATTCGCGCCCGCAAGATGCTGCAGAAAATCCAGTGGCGCGTCCTCGGCCCCGAGACCGTGCCAGAGCCGCAGGACGGAGAGCGCATGGTGTTCGTCGCTCACTTTGAGCACGGCTTCCAGCTTCCGGTGAGCACGTTCTTTCGCGAGTTCTTGGATTTTCACCATCTGCAACCGCACCATCTCGCCGCCAATTCCATAATGACCCTTTCCGGCTTCGTGACTATGTGCGAGGGCTACCTCGACGTGAGGGCGATCTTGGGCTTGTGGAAAAGAATCTTCCATCTTTGATCTCACATGGCCGGAAATGGACTCATGATCCCCAACCCGAAGGCTGCTTTTCCCAACGTCAAAGCTGACGAGCCGCCGCTTGTGGAGGACAAGTCCATACCGATTGCGGTGGATGCATCATCTACCCAAATCGGACGCCATACCCCACTCCCTAGACGCTTCAATCGTGAAAAGAGTGGCAAACAACCTTCTTCTATGTCAAGTCTCCAGAGAACGGGCCCGATTGCCACAATCTTCCCGAATTTTTCCTTGCCCCTCCGAGTGCCAAGTACCAATGGTCCACCAAGATCGGCACCGACGACCTGGATCTGGATAATCAGATGAAGAGGATGGTTGAGCTGGTCAAGGAGGGATTGCGTGCAACCGACCTGGTTGCCGCATGGATCACCATCCGAGTGCTCCCGCTCCAGCGTCGGTGTCATCGGATATATGACATGAGCTCCCGCAAAGATCCAGCTCGGATCACCACTCATCATCTCAGCCGGGAGGATGTGCGTGCGCGCGAGTGGTCGAGCTGACCAACTCCACATGCCCCGATCCATCTGAGTTCGGACTGAAGTGCCACAACCGGAAAACACCCCCGAACGTGGTATTTTCTGATTTCTGCTCTTCTTTTCATTCGTTCTCTTGCTCCGATTACGAACTTGAGATCGGCTCCTTTTGCAGCTCTTTATTGTATCGGTCGTGATGCAAGATGGACAGGCTCCTGGCATGTACCATCCGGACCGCCACGATGATGAACCCGAAGACCTTGAGTACATCCTGTCCTCCAATTCTGAGACCGAGGCCAGGACGGCTCTCTTGACGCCGGTTGGAAAAACAAAGGGGGTACATTTGATTCCTCCCTTGAGCGCTTTAAAGTCGAATGGAGAAATGACGACAATGTTTTGAAACCTGACGGTCCTGATGCAGGCAAGCATCCAGAGGTCCAGCGAACAGACAAGGGGAAGCAAACCCGAGTTGTTACCTCTTCTTCTGCTGCCGCCTCTATCCAAGGTACTCCAACTGCGGAAGGCCCTTCCCAGGGGCAACCTTCCAAGAACACCCACAAGAAACCACCAGCTGGAAAGGCGCCTGCTAAGAAGCAGTCGGTTGCTCCCGGTTTGAGGGGACTGGTGTTGAATGTCGCTCCCTTGCGCATCCGGATGCCGGTGATGGTACGAATTAACGCCCCCTCGTTGGTTACCCAAAGTGGAAGGTTGAGATGTAGATAGCCGCAATTTCCCATAGCGAAGATGCTAAGGTTGAGTATCGAACCAGTAGGACTCCAAGGTCGACAAGTAGGTGGTGAAGTGAACAATGGCGCCGTTCACAACTCAAGGTTGCTTACTTCACCTGGACCTGCACACACAACAAATAACTTTTCTTCCCAACGAGTACAGAGGAGTTGTCAATTCCTCCGGCCTTGTTGTTTACAAATGATAAAACGCACGGGATAATAAGGATAGTGATAGCAACGGAAAAGTAAATAAAGCAGTAAATTGATAGTGCGTGTAAACAGTGTTGGAAATATGGGCCGGGGTCCTATGGTGTTCACTAGTGATGTCTCTCTCCCAAAACACGATAAAATAGCCATGCGAGGTAAACAAATTACAGCTGGGCAATTGACAGGATTATGTGCACAAACCAATGCTAATTATGCTATAAAGAAAGGAAGAGGCTCAAAAGCATGGGCGGTGCGCCAAGACAAGTAGACCGAAATCCATCTTCATCTACCTACTAATCATCCACCTTGAGATATCTATCCAGAACATCTCGCTGGTATTAAGTTTCGAATCACACCCAAAGTGTAAACTCAAAGCAACGGACAACTGCATTAAAGAACTTTGCGTAAAGTAAACAATCCTTGCACCCGCAAGTACAAGCACCATTGTTTTCCCCCTTGTGGCAACATCACATCCCCTAGACTCATGTTTCTGTCACTCAAGCTAGTCATCGGGGGGCATGAACCCACAATCATGCATAACGCTCCCTCTTGGAGTCACTACCTACTACTTGGACAAAGTAATAAACAACAACGGAGAACATGCAAGAATTACTCTAGAACATAAATATAAAGAGGAGAATCAAATATATTACTCAAACACAATCTGAACATAATCTCATAATCCATCGGATCCCAGCAAACTCAACATAGAAACAGCAGAAAGATTACATATGTGCCTCGATCATGTAGGGCAGCCCACGAGATCTAATCCATGAAGAACAAAGAGGGGAGGATAACATCACATAGCTACTGATCATAGACCCATGGTCCAAGGTGGACTACTCACGGTTCATCCGGGAAGCATCCATGGTGGTGGAGAAGCTCTCGGAGGTGGTTCCTCCCTCCGGCAGGGTGCCACCTTGCCGGGAAGAGGTCTTCTGGTGCTCCCGATCTTGGAAGCGCGGCGGCGGCGGAACAGAGGAGAGATCGCGAAAAAGGGTTCCCGTCACGGGGGTTTCATGTCACGAGGAATAAATAGGCGAAGGGGGCAGCCAGGGGGGCACCAGGGGTCCAGGCGGCCCCCTGGCGCGGCCCCACCCTAGGGCGTGCCGGGAGGGCGCCTGGGGCCCTGGTGGGTCCCCTCTGGCCCCCTCAGTGATTCCCTAAGCTTCTTCTGCGCAGACTTTTTATTGGATTTTCCTGAATTTTTGGAGCACTTTTAATATGGGGGAAACCTGAAATTGAAAAACAGCAGAAAACAGGAACTGGCACTGGGGTGCACTGAGTTAATATGTTAGTCCAAATATGATCAAAAGTGTATGGAAGTTCATCCATATCATAGCAATATCACACAAAAGAGGCATGGAGCAAGCAGAAATTATAGATACGTTTTGGACGTATCAACATCCCCAAGCTTAATTCCTGCTCGTCCTCGAGTAGGTAAATGATAAAAGCATAATTTCTATGGTGACATGCTAACAACCAGATAAGAACTTTTAAGTAAAGCAATCAAGGCATGTAATTCAATTCAAGTCATAACAGGCAAGAGTCTATATTTATCATTGAAACAAGCAACATAAGAACATAAAGGTGTAAGAGCTCTCGCTGTCCGTGAGTCAAATGTCTCCAAATGGTGTTTGCGTGCAAGAAAGGGGAGAGGGATATACGAGAAAAAGTATTTTTGTGTTGAGAACTCAATCTACTATAGTTTCACACTTGGTCTTCTTTGGAATCTTATCTTGACTCATCCCCAGACCACTAGCCAGGTACAAGTCAAAATGATCCACTCCTTTTCGACATTTTGAGCACTCATGCAATGGATGTGCGTAAGCAAGAAAGTTGACACTTAGGATGGCAAAGAGAGAATATTGTGGAGGAGGAAGACAAAAAGGTGTGAAAGGCTCACATCAATGAGGAAAATCATAGGCGAGAGAAAGCCAAATGATAGATATGATGTGAGGACTAGGGATTGCCAAGCAACGGATGCACATATGCAACGGATGCCTCTTTGGGATCTTTTAAGTTGTCCTCTTTGGGATCTTTTAATTTGTCCACTTTGGGATATTTTCCTCACATTAGGGGCAACACTCTATATATTACAAAAAGTATAGAAGGTCTTTCACACTTTACAAAAGTACTCAAATCATAAAGAAGATGTAACTATCATGATGTATGAAAATGTATGCATCTGCCAGTGTAGCAGGATATGCAATGATACGAGCGCGTTATGTAGCAATGATTAGGGCAAGGCCCAACTAGCATGCGGCTCATCGATCAAGCAAGTAGCATGCATGACATGAAAATCAAGTCATGAGAAGATGGATGTTGCATGGCAATATATCTCGGAAAGGCTATGGAAATGCCTTGATAGGTAGGTATGGTGGCTGTTTGGAGGAAGGATATAAGGAGGTTTATGATGACATAACGTATCATGCCAAGGGTTTGGATGTGCAGGCGAAGGTGGACTTCAACTCTCGGAGTGAGAAGAAAGCAATGCACGGCACAGGAGAGGCTAGAAAATTATGGGAAGGTGGAAGTGTCAACTTTCGAATACTCACATTAGTCCGAAGAACTCATGCACTTATTATCGGTAACTCTCAATCTAATTAGGAGGTTTCAGAAAGAGACAAGTACCCCGAGGAGGAGTGTATGGGGGTTTGGTTATCCTTGCGCATCCTCGACTCATGGTGCGTGAGTGTACTCTAATATTCGACCCCTCAGAAGAGTAGTGATCCATCTAGTAGCTAAAGTTCTTAACTAATTTGTAAGTTTTGAAAATAAACAGGGATTGCCCAAAATACGACATCTATCACTAATAGGCTAAAGCTCTTGACACCAAAAGTCCAAACATTACTCAAAACAATACCTCAAAACTATTGCAAGTTACTACTACAATAAGAATAGCAACTTGAATTACCTACTTAAGGTCAAGACACAAAACTCAATGCAACAGGCAAACTCTCTAGACAAGATAAACATGAAAACTCAAGAGAGTTCCAGAAACAAACTAAAAAAAAGCTCTTAAAAAGATAAGCATGAAAACTAAGAGCTAAACATGACAGTAGCTATGAAAAGATAAAGAACACACACAGCAAAGATAAGCATGAAAAATCCTATGTTTTGTTCTAGATTCTGAAGGTGGAGCGTGTTTCTCTCCCACACAAAGAAAGCTGGGTTCTAACTTGTTATGAACAGCAAGCAAAGCTAAATAAAACTAAAAAATAAAACCTAAGAGCGAGACGCTCCAAGCATAGCACATAACGCATGAAGTGATAAAAATATAGTGAGACGAGAGACGAACTGATAATTGTTGATGAAGAAGGGGATGCATGGGGGCATCCCCAAGCTTAGACGCTTGAGTCTCCTTGAATATTTCTTGGGGATGCATGGAGGCATCCCCAATCTTGAGCGCTTGACACTCCTGAATCTTCTTTCATCATCTTCCCTCGCTTACTTGAAAACTCCCTTCATACATAACTCATCTTACCTGATTAGCGAGGTTAGTACCCATAATAAAATAATTTTTCTCTACTATAAACAAAGATATTCTTGAAGAGCTACTGTTTCTCAAGATTTCCAAAAAGTTTTTGCAAAGAAAAAGCAAGTTTAAGGTTTGCAAAATGAAGAAGAGGCAAAACAGGACAGAATCTCTGAAAAACAGACCAGCAGGTAGTAAAGAATTTTTTAGGGACACTTCTGGAACTCAAATAAAAAAACTCAGAACATATGAAAGTTCCGTAATTGTATAGAGAACGCTGTGTAAAAAATTCAGCTAAAAAAGATGAACTGGGATTTTTCTGTGATTTTTCTACTCACAAGGACAAAATCTGTTTTCTGGACAGCATGTCACAACTTTCACTTCCCTTGTCATATGAGGCTATAAATGGCACAAAGCTTGAAAAGTAAAGATACAATGATGTTGCTACAGTAGTAACAATCATCAAGACCACTAAAAACAGAAGAAAAACAAAAAGGAAATCCTAAATTTGTTGCGGGCTGCCTCCCGAAAGCGCTTCTTTAAAGCCATTAGCTAGGCTTAATGCAAATAGATCAAGTCTTTTCAAGAAAATAACTAGCCCGTGTGACGGACTCAAAAGGCAACTTAATCTTCTTCCTAGGGAAGTGTTCCATCCCTTTTTTTAAGAGTGAATTGGAATTTTATGATCCCTTCTTTCATATCAATAATAGCACCCACGGTGCGAAGAAAAGGACGTCCCAAAATAATTGGACAAGAAGGTTCACATTCAATGTCCATAATAGTAAAATCAACGGGAACATAATTGTCATTGACAATGATAATAACATCATCGATCTTCCCCAAAGATTTCTTTACGGAAGAATCGACAAGATGAACACCAAAAGAACAAGTATCAAAAGGTTTCAGTTCAAATATATCATACATTCTTTTGGGCATAACGGAGGTACTGGCTCCAACATCACATAAAGCATAGCAAGAAAAGTTTTTCAACTTAATTTTAATCATAGGATCCCAACCATCTTCTAGCTTTCTAGGTATGGAGGCTTCTACCCTAAGCTTCTCCTCCCTAGCTTTAATGAGAGCATTAGTGATATGCTCCGTGAAGGCAAGATTAAGTGTGCTAGTGTGGGGGTCTCTAGACATCTTGTGAAGGAAACGAATAACTTCAGAAAGGGTGCAATTATCAAAATCAAGGTCACTACTATCAAGTAAAGTGGTAGTGGTGTCCTTTAGGCTCACTTGTTTGGTAGCTTCTATAGTCATAGGAGTTTCTTCTTCTACGGTTGAGGTCATAGCATCACCATTAATAGGTCCTATGGGACTAGGGGTGCATTGGATGCTAAGAGTTTGGATATCCTAAACCACTTGGATAGTAGCAATGGTATGGTGTGTAGGAAGGCTGTTAATTCTATCTTCTTCCTCCTTTTCTCTAGCCCATATCTCTTTAAGTTTAGCCATCATCCTAATGTTTTCATTAATTTGCATTTGGATAGCATTCATAGGAGTGACCTTCCTCTCCTCAAGAGGAGAAGTTCTAATTTTAAGCAATTCTACTTCATGGGCTAAATTTTCTACCTTCGACGAGAGGTTATCTAATTTGTCTAGTTTTTCCTCTACACTCTTGTTGAAGGCTTTTTGGGTAGTGATAAAGTCTTTAAGCATACTCTCTAATTCAGAAGTGGAGTTTTTGGTGCTAGAATAAGTGTTGTTGTTGTTCCCATAGTTGTTGGAGGGGAACGGTCTAGGATTGCTACCAAAATTACTCCTATAAGCATTGTTGTTGAAGTTGTTTCTCGAGATAAAGTTCACATCTACTTGATCTTGAGCAATCAAAGAATTTAAAGGAACATCATGAGGATCAATAGAAGATTGCTAGGTAAGTAGAGACATAATCAAGTCAACTTTTAAATTTAGGGAGGAGATCTCCTCGACAGAATTTACCTTCCTACCTGTTAGAGCTCTTTCGGTGTGCCATTGGGAATAGTTGGTCATCATCTCATCGAGTAGTTTTGTTGCAGCACCAAGTGTAGTTGACATAAAGGTTCCTCCCGCGGCCGAATCTAGCAAGTTCCGCGAGGTAAAGTTTAAGCCTGCATAAAAAGTTTGGATAACTATCCAAGTAGTCAAACCATGCGTAGGGAAATTCATAGTATGCTTGGATAACTTCTTTGTGCTTTTTCATATCACAGAGCTCAATAAAATTATTTAAATGCAAAGCAGCATCATCTCCAGCACCGGAGAATTGATCTTTCATAACAAGGTTTAGCAAAGCACGTTTAATCTTATAAGAAGGTGCTGAAGTAGCAGGTGTAGCAATAGGAGTGCAGATAAAGTCACTATTGTTGTGACTAGTGAATTCACACAACTTGGTGTTCTCGGAGGAACCCATAGTAGCAGCAAGCAAAATAACTATTTTTTTGATATTTGATAAAGAGAACTAAAAAAACTGAGAGGTAAACTAACAAGACTAAAAAGCAACGATAAAAGAACTCCCCTATCTTGAAGAGTGGAGTCCCCGGCAACGGCGCCAGAAATTTCTTTTGATGGTACGTATTAATGCCCCCTCGTTGGTTACCCAAAGTGGAAGGTTGAGATGTAGCTAGCAGCAATTTCCCTTAGCGAAGATGCTAAGGTTGAGTATCGAACTAGTAGGACTCCAAGATCGACAAGTAGGTGGTGAAGTGAACAATGGCGCCGTTCACAACTCAAGGTTGCTTACTTCTCCTGGACCTGCACACACAGCAGATAACTTTGCTTCCCAACGAGCACAGAGGAGTTGTCAATTTCTCCGACCTTGTTGTTTACAAAGGATAAAACGCACGGGATAATAATGATAGTGATAGCAACGGAAAATTAAATAAACCAGTAAATTGATAGTGGGTGTAAACAGTGTTGGAAATATGGACCGGGGTCCTATGGTGTTCACTAGTGATGTCTCCCTCCCAAAATACGATAAAATAGCCATGTGAGGTAAAAAATTTACAGCTGGGCAATTGACAGGATTATGTGCGCAATCCAATGCTAATTATGCTATAAAGAAAGGAAAAGGCTCAAAAGCATGGGCGTTACGCCAAGACAAGTAGACCGAAATCCATCTGCATCTACCTACTAATCATCCACCTTGAGATGTCTATCCAGAACATCTCGCTGGTATTAAGTTGCGAATCCCACCCAAAGTGTAAACTCAAAGCAACGGACAACTGCATTAAAGAACTTTGCGTAAAGTAAACAATCCTTGCACCCGCAAGTACAAGCACCGTAGTTTTCCCCCTTGTGGCAAAAGTACATCCCCTAGACTCATGTTTCTGTCACTCAAGCTAGTCATCGGGGGGCATGAACCCACAATCATGCATAACGCTCCCTCTTGGAGTCACTACCTACTACTTGGCCAAAGCAACAAACAGCAATGGAGAACATGCAAGAATTACTCTAGAACATAAATATAAAAGAGAAGAATCAAATATATTACTCAAACACAATCTGAACATAATCTCGTAATCCATCGGATCCCAGCAAACTCAACATAGCAACAACAGAAAGATTACATATGTGCCTCGATCAAGTAGGGCAGCTCACGAGGTCTAATCCATGAAGAACAAAGACAGGAGGAGAACATCACATAGCTACTGATCATAGACCCATGGTCCAAGGTGGACTACCAAAGGTTCATCCAGGAAGCATCCATGGTGGTGGATAAGCTCCCGGAGGTGGTTCCTCCCTCCGGCAGGGTGCCGGGAAGAGGTCTTTTGGTGCTCCCGATCTTGGAAGCGCGGCGGCGGCGGAACAGAGGAGAGATCTCGAAAAAGGGTTCCCATCACGGGGGTTTCACGTCACGAGGAATAAATAGGCGAAGGGGGGCAGCCAGGGGGGCCACCAGGGGTCCAGGCGGCTGATGGCTTCTCGCCCCTTCGTTGGTTTCCCCAAGTGTAAGGTTGATATGTAGTGCAGCAACAGTTTTCCCTTGGTGAAGATACCAAGGTTTGTCTCCAGCAGGACTCCAGAGATGATAAGTAGGTTTCAGCGGCGCAACTGACGTGGACCCGCACACAGACACAGATAACTTTGTTCCCAATGAAGTTCAGAGAGGTTGTCAATCTCTCCGGTCTTGTTGTTTACAAAGGATAAAATGCAAGGGATAATGATAGCAAATAAAAGCGGTAAAGTAAATGTAGCGTGGAAACAGTGATAAGGATATGGACTGGGATACGTGATGTTCGCTAGTGATGTCTCTCTCCCAAAAGAAGATAAAATTGCTATGCGAGGTAAACAAATTACAGAAAGGCAATTGGCAGGATTATGAACGCACCGCAATGCTAACTATGCTACAAAATAAAGGAAGAGGTTCAAAAGCACGGGCAGTACGCCAAAGTAAGTAGACCGAAATCCATCTGCATCTACTACTAATCATCCACCTTGAGATATCTATCCAGAACATCTCGCTGGTATTAAGTTGCGATCCCCACCCAAAGTGTAAACCCAAAGCAACAGACAACTGCATTAAAAAGAACTCCGCGTAAAGTAAACAATCCTTGTAACCGTGGTTACAAGAACTGTTGTTTTCTCCCTTGTGGCAACAGCACATCCCCTAGACTCATGTTTCTGTCACTCAAGCGTGTCATCAGGGAGGCATGAACCCACAATCTAGCACAACGCTCCCTCTTGGAGTCATTACCTACTACTTGGCCAAAGCAATAAACAGCAACGGAGACCATGCAAGAATTACGTCGGAACAAAAATATAAAAGATAGAAACCAAATATATTACTCTATCACAATCTGAACATAATCTCATAATCCATCAGATCCGATCAAACTCAACATAGCAATAGCAGAAATATTACAAAGGTGCCTCGATCATGTAGGGCAGCCCACGAGGTCTAAACAATGAAGATCAAAGAGGGGAGGAGAACATCACATAGCTACTGATCAGGGACCGATGGTCCAAGAAAGACTATTCACGGGACATCTGGGGAGCATCCATGGTGGAGAGGAGACTCCCGGAGGTCAATCCTCCCTCCGGCAGGGTGCCTGGAAGGGGTCTTCTGGTGCTCCCGATCTTGGAAGCGCGGCGGCGGCGGACCAGAGGCGAGTTCGCGGAATAGGGTTCTCCTTCTGGAGTTTTCCCGTGACGGGGGATAAATAGGCGAAAGGGGGCAGCCAGAGGTGGGCCAGGGGCCCTAGGCGCCCCCCTGGCACGGCCAGGGGTGAGGCCGCGCCGGGTGGCCGCCTGGCCCCCCCTTGGCCCCCCTCTGGCCCCTCCCGGGCTCTTCTGGAAGCTTCATGTACGCCGATTTTTTCTGTATTTTTCCCGGAATTTTTCTGGCATTTTTTATATGGGGGAAAACTGAAATAGAAAAACAGCAGAAAACAGGAACTGGCACTGGGGTGCACTGAGTTAATAGGTTAGTCCAAATATGATCAAAAGTGTATGAAAGTGTATCTAGATCATAGCAATATCACACAAAACATGCATGGAGCAAGCAGAAATTATAGATACGTTTTGGACGTATCAACATCCCCAAGCTTAATTCCTGCTCGTCCTCGAGTAGGTAAATGATAACAACATAATTTCTGTGGTGACAAGCTAGAAACCATAAAAGAACTTTGAAAAGTAAAGCAATCAAGGTTAGAGATTCAAATCGAGTCATAACATGCATGAGTCTATATTAGCATTGAAACAAGTAACAAAAGAACATTAGGTGCAAGAGCTCTCGCTGTCCGTGACTCGAATGTCTCCAAATGGTGTTTGCGTGCAAGAAAGGGGATAGGGAATACGAGAAAAGGTATTTTTGAGTTTAGAACTCAATCTACTAAAGTGCCACACTTGGTTTTCTTTGGAATCTTATCTTGACTCATCCCCAGACCACTAGCCAGGTACAAGTCAATTTGATCCACTCCTTTTCGATATTTTGAGCACTCATGCAATGGATGAGCGTAGGCACGAGAGTTGACACTTAGGATGGAAAAGAGAGAATATGGTGGAGAAGGAAGAAAAAAAGGATGAGAAAGGCTCACATCAATGAGGACAATCATAGGCAAGAGAGGCGAAATGATAGATATGATGTGAGGAGTAGGGATTGCCATGCAACGGATGCATATACGAGCTAAGAAGCTCTCCAATATAGCTATATGCATAATGATCATCTCTATGGAGTACAAGGATATAGAGGGAGTACTAGTGTGGATCTCTCAAAAGGATAGTAGTGTTGCCCCTTTCTCTCTTTTTATTTCATTTTCTCTTTTTTCTATTTTCTGTATTTTTTTTGTGGCCTAAATGGCTCTTTCTATTTAATTCTCGTTTGTCCTCTTTGGGATGTTTTAACGTGTCCACTTTGGGATCTTTTCCTCACTTAAGGGCAACACTCTATTTTAAAAGAAGGTAAAGGAGATCTTTCACACTTTACAAGGTACTCAAAACATAAAGAAGATGTAACTATCATGATGTATGCAATGTATGCTTCTGCCAGAATAGCAGGAACATGTATGACATGAAGATCAAGTCATGAAGAGGTGGATGTTGCATGGCAATATAACTCGGAAAGGCTATGGAAATGCCTTGATAGGTAGGTATGGTGGCTGTTTTGAGGAAAGATATAAGGAGGCTTATGATGACAGAGCGTATCATGCCAAGGGTTTGGATGTACCGGCGAAGGTGGAAACCAACTCTCGGAGTGAGAAGAAGGCAATGCACGGCACAGGAGAGGCTAGCAAAATATGGGAAGGTGGAAGTGTCAACTCTCAATACTTACATTTGTCCGAAGAACTCATGCACTTATTATCTGTAACTCTCAATCTAATTAGGAGGTTCACAAAAAGACAAGTACCCCGAGGAGGAGTGTATGGGGGTTTGGTTATCCTTGCGCATCCTCGACTCATGGTACATGAGTGTTCTCTGATATTCGACTCCTCAGAAGAGTAGTGATCCATCTAGTAGCTAGAGTTCTCAACTAGTTTTGTAGGTTTTTGAAATAAACACGGATTGCCCAAAATACGACACCTATCACTAATAGGAAAGAGCTCTTGACACCAAAAGTCCAAACATTACTCATAACAATGCCTCAAAACTATTGCAAGCTACTACTAAAATTAAATAGCAACCTCAAGTACCTACTTCTCAAAACAAGACACAACTCAGTGCAACAACCAACTCTCTTTAACAAGATAAACATGAAAACTAAAAAGAGTTCCAGCAACAAACTAAACAAAAGCCAAGGCTCTTGCTAAAGAGAAACTAAGACTAAAACTAAACATTGCAGTAGCTATGAAAAGATAAAGAACACACAACAACAAAAAGATAGGCATGAAGAATCCTATGATGTGTTCTAAATTTTGAAAGTGGAGTGTGTTTCTCTCAAACACAAAGTAAGAAAGGATCTAACTTGTTATGAACAGCAAGAAAAGCTAAAGAAACTAAAAACAAAACCTAAGAGTGAGACGCTCCAAGCATAGCACCTAACACATGAAGTGATAAAAATATAGTGAGACGAAGGACGAACCGATGATTGTTGATGGAGAAGGGGATGCATGGGGGAATCCCCAAGCTTAGACACTTGAGTCTCCTTGAATATTTGTTGGGGATGCATGGGGGCATCCCCAAGCTTGAGCGCTTGATACTCCTGGATCTTCTTTCATCATCTTCCATCGCACACTTGAAAACTCCCTTCATACATAACTCATCATAAGTTGATTAGAGAGGTTAGTACCCTTAATAATAAAAAAAATTCTCCACTGGATATAAAGATATTCTTGAAGATCTACTGTTTCTCAAGAGTGCAAAAAAGTTTTTTCAAAGAAAAAACAAGCTTAAGGTTTGCAAAAGTTAGGAGACACAAAACGTGGCAGAATCTGTGAAAAACAGAACAGCAGATAGGAAAGATTTTTTTAGGGGCACTTCTGCAACTCAAATCAAAAAACTCAAAACATACGGAAGTTTCGTAATTGTATAGAGCATGCTGTGTAAAAATTTCAGCTCAAAAGGATGAACTGGGATTGTTCTGGAATTTTTCTGGTCACGAGGACATAATCTGTTTTCTGGACAGCATGTCACAACTTTTACTTCTCTTCCCGTAAGAGGCTATAACTTGGCACAAAGCTGAAAAATAAAGATACAATGATGTTGCTACAATAGTAACAAACATCAAGACACAAAAAAAGAAAAAAGAAACACCTAAATTCGTTGCGGGATGCCTCTCGAAAGCGCTTCTTTAAAGCCATTAGCTAGGCATAATGCAAAAGAAGAATCAAGTTTTATCAAGAGAAAGAGAATAACAAGCCCGAGTAACGGACTCAAAAGGTAACTTGATTTTCTTTCTATGGAAGTGTTCCATCCCCTTTTTGAATGGGAATTGGAATTTTATATTCCCCTCTTTCATGTCAATAACCGCACAAACGGTGCGAAGAAAAGGACGTCCCAAAATAATTGGACATAAAGGTTCACACTCTATATCCATAACAATAAAATCAACGGGAACATAGTTGTCATTGACAATGATAAGAACATCGTCGATCTTCCCCAAAGGTTTCTTTATGAAAGAATCAACAAGACGAACACCAAACGAACAAGGCTCAAAAGGTTTCAATTCAAACATATCAAATATTCTTTTGGGCATAACGGAGGTACTAGTTCCAACATCACATAAAGCATAGCAAGAGAAGTTATTCAATTTAATTTTGATCATAGGATCCCAACCATCATCTAGCCTCCTAGGTATGGAGGCTTCCACTCTAAGCTTCTCCTCCCTAGATTTGATGAGAGCATTTGTGATATGCTCCGTGAAGGCAAGATTAAGTGTGCTAGTGTGGGGGTCTCTAGACATTTTGTGTAACAAGCTAATAACTTCTGAGAGGGTAAAACTATCAAAATCAATATCACTACTATCAAAGGTGGTAGTAGTGTCATCTAGGCTCACTTTTCTGAAACCCTCTATGTTCATAGGAGTTTCTTTGTCTACGGTTGAGGTATTAGCATCACCATTAATAGGTCCAACGGGACTAGGAGTGCATTGGGTGCTAATAGTTTGAGTGTCCTCAACAATTTGGATAGTGGCAACTATGTGGTGTGTAGGAACGCTCTTAATTCTATCTTCTTCCTCTTTTTCTCTAGCCCATCTTTCTTTGAGTTTAGCCATCATCCTAATGTTTTCATTGATTTGTAACTGGATAGCATTAATAGGAGTGGTCTTATTCTCCTCAAGAGGGGAGGTTCTAATTTTAAGCATCTCAATATCAAGGGCTGAGCTTTCTACCTTCAAAGAGAGGTTATCTATTTTAGATAATTTCTCTTCTACATTTTTGTTGAAGGCTTTTTGGGTAGTGATAAAATTTCTAAGAATGCTTTCCAATTCAGAAGAGGGGTTCTTGTTGCTAGGGTAAGTGTTGTTGTTCCCATAGTTGGATGGAAACGGTTTAGGATTGCTAGCAAAATTTCCCCTATAAGCATTGTTGTTGAAGTTGTTTGTAGCAATAAAGTTCACATCTACTTGTTCTTGAGCAACCAGAGAATTTAAAGGGACATCATGAGGATCAATAGAGGGTTGCTTGGTAAGTAGAGACATAATTAAGTCAACGTTTTCATTGAGGGAGGTAATTTCCTCGACAGAATTTACCTTCCTACCTGTTGGAGCGTGTTCGGTGTGCCATTGGGAATAATTGGTCATCATTTCATCGAGAAGCTTCGTGGCAGCACCAAGTGTAGTTTTTTTGAAGCTTTCAAACTGGAGGGTAAAGCACCCCCCAGTACTTTATTACCAGGAACACAGTATTTACAAATGTACAGAAAAAGCTTCAAAAAAACACCTCTCAAGGTGGAAGGAAATCAATCCATCTAAGCAGGAGGTCCTTAAATCTAGGCTTAATTCTATAACTAAGCAAAGTTAAATCATGAATGAAACCCACCCTCCACTTAGCAAAAGAGGGCCTGACATGCTTGAAGCATTTGGCATTCCTGATCAACCAGATGTTCCACCAAGCTGTAAACACCACTTCAGCAAAGAAGGGTTGATTGAAAGACTCCTTGGCACTCTTGGCAATCCGAATCATTTCAGAACCATGGTTCCAGTCAATTTGAAGGTATGCCCATACTCTAGTAGTGAAATTGCACTGGAAGAAGAGGTGATCACTGGTCTCCAGATGTTGGGTATGGCAAAGCACACACTCCGGACCATCCTGGATGTTCCAATGTCGTCTGACCAGCATATCCTTAGTATTGAGACGATCCATGATCACCAGCCAAGCAAAGACTTTTGTCTTTAGGATGCAACAGGATTTCCAAATCCAATTTAGAAGAGGATTTGCCTGTATAGGATCATGCACCAGTCTGTAAAATTTCTTAGCAGAGTATTGCCCTTTGCCATTCAACCTCCAAGTCCAGCAGTCCTTTATTGCATCACCATTTTGACTTGGTAGGATTAGCTGCATCTCAGAGAGCTCCTGGAATGCCTGTGCAGATAGGGGCAGATGGAAAAGCTCTGTGAGATCAGCTATCTCCATGGCCTCTTTAACAGACAGAAAAGGATCCTTAGCAAAGGAGAACAACCTTTGGAACTTCTGAGCTAAAGTGGCATTAGAGACCCAAGAATCATTCCACAGCAAAACAGAGTCACCACTACCAACTTTAACCTGGGACACAGCCACAAAAGTATCCATCAATTTGGCCACATCTTTCCACCAAAAAGAGCCACAAAGCTCAGTTGCATGCGGCACTCTTTCATGGTAATAGGAATTCCATACAAGAGAGACCCATGGCACATCCTCTTTGTTGTAAAAATTGTTCAGGTGTTTCATCAACAGGACCTGATTTTGCAGCTGTAAATTGAGGATGCCCAGACCACCCTTGTTCTTTGGTCTGCAGACTAGATCCCAAGCCGCAAGAGATTTACCAGAGTCCTGTCCATATTTTCTCCAAAGACATTGTCTCTGGATCCTCTCCAATTGCTTGATGATCCCAGCAGGAATGTGCAAAGAGCAAAGGAAGTAGATGGGCATGGAAGATATCACAGAGTTCAGCAGCTGCAGTTTGCCTCCTTGAGTTAAGAAACAAGAACTGGCAGTAAGCCTCCTCTCCATGCAGTCCACTAGGGGAAGCAGATCCACAATTTTAGGCCTGGTGGTGCCCACAGGCAGCCCCAAATAAGTGAAGGGGAATTTCCCAACTTGACAACCAAAAATACTGGCCAACTCAGTAATAGTGACCTCATCTATATTTATGGGGATCATAGATGATTTGTTGTAATTGATATCCAGACCAGTCGATTGGGTGAAATTTTGGAGTGCTTCCTTGAGTCTGAGGACTTGTAATGGCTCTGCTGGCATAACTAGAATTGTATCATCAGCATACTGAACAATTGGGAAATCAGTATCATGGCATGGAATGGGCAAGCTGAGATGCCCTTTCCTCAGCAGATCATTGACCACAGATTGAAGCAGATCAGCACCCAGCACAAAAAGAAAAGGGGATAAAGGATCGCCATGTCTGACCCCCCTTTTGCATTTAAACTGTCTACCTGGGATGCCATTTAACAGCACAGATGAAGACCCAGAATCCAACAACTGTTGAACCCATATTCTCCATTTTAATGGAAAACCCTTGTGCTTTAAAATTTCTAAGATGGCATCATGCTCAATAGAATCAAAGGCTTTCTCAAAATCAATCTTGAGCAAAACTAAGGGTCTTTTGGAATGGTGGCACTAATGCAGATATTCCAAAGTCCATGCAATACAATCCTGGATAGACCTCTCCTTGATAAATCCATATTGATTTTTGTGAATGCATCTCCTGATGTCCTTCTGAAGCCTGTTAGCAGCCATCTTAGTCAGGAACTTAATACCCACACTGGTGAGAGAGATAGGTCTGAAATCATTCACTGTCTCAGGAATGGGTTTCTTGGGGATAAGAGTGATGAAAGATCCATTTAAGCCTTCTAAATCAGCATGACCACTATGGAAATCCTCAGCCAACATGTAAAAGTCATTGCAAATTATAGTCCAACAAGATTTCAAGAATCTCCCATTGAAACCATCAGGTCCAGGTGACTTATCATGTGGCATGAACTTGATCGTATCATCCATGTCTTTCTTATCAAAGGGTGTAACCAGAGCTTCCAGGCCATCCACAGGATCAAGCAGTTCAATCAGGTTGCAGGTCATTACAATACCCTTGGCTATCCCCATTCTATTTTTAAACGCAGTCCAAAAGGCATTGGCAAGTAGAAAGTGTAAAGAGAAAGTAGTTCCATCAGCTAGCTGAAGAGAGGCAATTGAATTCCTTCTATGTCTCTCAGAGGCCATTGCTTGAAAAAACTTGGAATTCTCCTCCCCCACTTTGACATATCTCTGAGTACATCTTTTTTTCCAGTACATATGTTGCCAATGTAGGATTTTCTCCAGATGCAGCTTGACAATTCTCCTAAAATTAGATTCAGGTATAGTAAGTTTCCTGAGCTCTTCCAAACAGTCAAGAAGAAAAATGATCCTGTTGCACTTGGAAATAAGCAGTTCGAAGCTAGAGAATTTTTTTTGCCAGTGTTTGAGTGCCGTCCTAAGTCTCTTCAACGTGTCCACAATTCTAGCCACAGAATGATCTTTAGAACACCCATCATTCCAAGAGGATTTAACACAATCTAAAAAACCAGGCATCTCCACCCAAAAGTTTTCAAATCTGAAAATGTTAGCTCTTGGGATGGAGGTGTTGATAGATATCACACAAGGGACATGGTCAGAGGCAGTCCTGGCTAAGGGCAACACTTGAGTTGCGGGGTAAGATAGAATCCAGTTAGTAGAGGTGAAAAACCAATCCAGCTGCTCCAGCAAAGGATTATCCTGCATGTTGGACCATGTAAATCTTCTACCTTTCAGAGGTAGTTCCAACAGCCCCAGATGACCAATTATCTCATTGAAGATGAACATGTCGTTGACATCTCCACCAGGAAAATTTCTATTATCCAAAGACCTGATGAAATTAAAATCCCCAAGCAATAGCCAATTAGCATCAAAAGGGATAGATAGGTGATAAATACAATCCACAAAACTGTCTCTTTGCTGCTGCTCACAAGGGCCATAAACATTCACCAGAGTCCAAGATTCAGCATTATGGGAAGAAGTGAACTGGATCACCATCCCAAAAGATTTGGTATCAACTAATTGCCCATGGAAGATAGATGAATTCCAAATGGTCAAAATTTCCCCAGAAGCACCTCTCGAGGGAACCACAGCAAATTGGTCAAAACGCCTGGGGCAAAAGGATTTAATAAAATTGTGGTCAACAATCTCACATTTGGTTTCCTGAAGGAAGATAATTGCACACTGACTATGCTCAATTTTCTCCCACACTGCACTTTGTCGAGCTGAAGAATTTAGACCACGAACATTTCAACAAAGCACTTTCCAATCTCTAGTAGTTGTATAATTCATGTAGAGGAGCAGAAAATAAAAGCAGGATAACCATAAACATTACAGTTGTCATCCAGTCACGTAAAAACACCACGGGCCAAAAAGAAGCTTCCCAATAACAGCATCACAAAAGGCCAAATTAGGGGCTTGCCACACCCAGAAAACATAATGGTAGCTAAACATCATCATTAGTCCCCTGAGATGCAGATGATGGAGCTGCCATAAGCTTCTCCTTCGTCAGAAGAGATGGATCGATTTGCAGGTCCGCGCCAATGGTCTGAATGACCCTGATCGGAGTGGGTGCCACCACCTGTTCCTCCTTCTGTGCTGGGCCTTGGGCTTGTCCTTGGGTCTCTTCCTCCGTCATCAATTGGATGGGCTTGGCCTTGGGCTTCTTCCATTTTGGAGCCATAGGAAGTTCAGTCAAAGCTCCCTCCTTGAAACCATCCCGCTTGATTGCACTTCTGGTGCAGCGCCTAACAGAAGTGTCGACCACAGGTGTTGCCCTCTTCTTGCGTCTTGGAGCAGACACCTTTGTTAGTGGTGGGCTGGAAAAGGTGAGAGTCTGGGGGAGCTCCACCTCAGGCCATGAGGGAGTTGAAGAGTGTGACCCTGCATCATCATCAATAAAAATAAGGGAGAGCTCCCTGGAACTCTCATCAAAAGCCATGCTCCAAGATCTCTTGGAACAGACCAGAGGGAGAGCCGGACACACGTTCAGACTCCTGGGGATCTGCAGGGAGCAGAGTTCAGGCATCACTCTGGAAAAGGCCCTGCTCCATTGCATCTCCGGGGGCAATTCAGGCCCAGCAGCAAGTTTGATCATCCCCACGAACACTTGCTGTGGAGGAAAAGGTGGTGGAGCATAGGGAACCAGGGCCAATATGGGCTCCTCCTCAACTGGTTGCTGAATCACAGGGTCCTCATCATCAGCAATGTTGACAACTTCTATCATTGGTTGTTCCACCGATTCAGAGGGTTCCGGATGATCCAGCACCATGGACTGTTGATCTTGATCAGGGGCCTCCTGTTGATTCTGATTCTCCGGCTGTTGATCTACAGCATCACCCCAAACTGCATTTCCCCAACCCGGGGGATCCTGGGGAGCAGGAACATTGTCCGGAGCTGGTGCAGGGACTTCGTTCCAGCCAATCGCCGGGAATTGGGGAAGCACCCGTGGAATGTTATCTGGAATTAGCTCCCCAGGTAGAGGATGTGGGTTCCCATGGAGCGGCATGGGGTCCTCGGCTTGTGGCATTTGGTTCGCCCAATCTGCTCCCAAGATATAGCAGGCAGCCGTCCAGTTGACTCTGTTCCCTCCCCATTCAGCATAATCCCCAAAGACTACATCTCTTGGAACCAGCTCATTGGAAGGAAAGATGCATGTATAATCGAGCGCACCAAATAAGGATCATCAGAGTTCCGGGAGTGAAATTTACCAAAAGTATTAATGGCCTCTGAAAGGTTCTTGGTGTTGTGGTAGTCAAGAGGAACTCCCACCAGCATGAGCCAGCCCGTACGGAAATCATCCGCACCACGGAATCCAACGCCTTGGTCGTGGTTGTAGAAGCGCACAAATCTATCATCGCCAAGATCAAAAGGGGGTGCTGTGTGAGAGTGTACCTAACAGCTGCATCCCTGACTTGAAAAAGCCCCACTCCCAGAAACTATGGCTGCACCGAGCGCACCATAATGCCGCGGGCCTGGAGGAAATCCGCTATCTCTTCACGAGCTGGCCCCAAAGCTTCATGTGGTGGTGGCGGCATGATCTCTGCCACCATGAAGTCCTCGTGACGCCTCTTCGGCCTCGCCCCCGCAGTGACAAAGGTGCGCGGCAGCCGATTGAGTCCGCCATCCACGATAAGATGGCCGGCGGGGAGGTACCGATGGGGGTCTAGCTCATAGACCGCCATCGATGTTGAGCTAGGAGTGCAACAAGAGCAGGGCGGAGCGGTGAGATCGATTGGAGGCGGCGAAGCGCAAGCGTCAGTTGGGGTTTTCTCCTCGGAGACGCTTGGGCAGGGAAGAGAGGTGGCGCGAGTCCCAATATGAGAGGAAGAGTCCGGGGTGTACTCAATGGGATGTTGCGTGTGAATAGGCCTCCAGACGCGTCCCTCTCTACGTGCAATCGCATCGCAGTCCCGTCTACGATGGCCCACGCGGTTGCATGCCATGCAGAGGCGTTTAGACGGGCAAGACGATGACAGGTGGCCCTTTATGTTGCAGATAGAGCAGGTCATGATCCAGGCCACCATGTCATCCACCATAGCTTCAAACGCATCCATAGAAGACTCGCCCTGCGTGGTGGAGGGGGAAGCCTGCACCGAATCTTTTTGTTTCTCCTGTAAGGCAACTCCAGATATGGATACGTGCTGATTGCCCACACAAGGCGAGGCACAGATGTTTAAATATGGAAGGAGCGTCCGTTGCACCATATCCGGTAAAGAATCCTTATCACCTTCGGAAGATCCGGGATCCGCCAAGGCAAGCGGAACTGTTCCAAATTGAATCACCGGCGTTGCCACCGTCCGGTGAACACCCAAAGGCGGCGACGGCGGAGGACATTCATCCGGGAGAAGATCATAACATGCTTGAATCAAATCCTTACGAGCCTCAGGATGCACCCGCATATTATAGGTTTTGCAGGCGTCATAGTCAATTATAGTAGCAAAACATAGGGTTTTGGACCTAGATGGCCCAACCTTCATCGCCGACTTCTTTGGATCCGCACGAAGTGCATTCATCCCCGCCTGAGCATGTTTCTTGGAAGGACTTACCAATGTCCATTCCTGCTTGCATTGCTTCTGCCAAAGCTTGAACTCATAGATCCATTGAGGCCCTCCATAATTCCAAAGATAAAAATAACAAATAAACTTTGGAGAGACAAACTTCCTGCGCTTGGTGAGCAAAAAACCAACATGTTTGTTAGCCACCGTGAAAGAGAAAACACGATCATGTATGGAAGAAACCTTGAGTGCATCACATCGGCCGCCCGTGATGGACTCAAGAGCAACCGCCGCGGAGTCTTCATCCAGCTTAAAAGACGTGCGGCCAAACGCCACCACTATGGTGAAATGGCCTGAGTGCACGATGGGATGCACCGTAGAGAAAATATTTCGTCGAACCTCCTCAGAGAACTCCTTTCCAGGAGCCAGATCCAAACCCATCTGGAGGGCTGCATAGACCTCCATGAGATGGCTACCAATGCAAAAAGGAGGAGACGCCGGAGATGATGATCGGAGCCAAAAGTTGATGAAGAGGCCCGATCAGCTAGGATCTTGGGTGAGGTGGCTAGGGTTTAGGGGCGTGGACGTGGGGGTGGGGGAGCGCCATAGCACCAAGTGTAGTTGACATAAAGGTTCCTCCCGCGGCCGAATCTAACAGGTTCTGCAAGGTAAAGTTCAAGCCTGCATAAAAAGTCTGGATAACCATCCAAGTAGTCAAACCATGTGTAGGGCATTTCTTAACAAGAGATTTCATTCGTTCCCAAGCTTGGGCAACGTGTTCATTATCTAATTGCTTAAAATTCATAATATTACTCCTCAATTGGATAATCTTAGCAGGCGGGTAGTACTTCCCTATAAAAGCATCTTTGCACTTATCCCAAGAATCTATGCTATTTCTAGGCAAAGATTGAAACCAGATTTTAGCATATCCCCTTAAAGAGAAAGGAAAGAGCTTGAGCTTAACAACATCACCTTCCACTTCTTTATACTTTTGCATATCACATAATTCAACAAAATTATTCAAGTGTAAAGCAGCAGCATCTCCAGCACCAGAGATTTGATCTCTCATAACAAGGTTTAGCAAAGCAGGTTTAATTTCATAAGAGGTAGCTGAAGTGGCAGGTGTGGCAATGGGAGTGCAGATAAAGTCCTGGTTGTTATGACTAGTGAAGTCACACAACTTGGTGTTATCATTGGAACCCATAGTGGCAGCAAGTGTGGCAGATTTTTTTGTAGTTTTTGATAAAAGACACAAAGAAAAAAACTGAAAGATAAACTAACAAGACTAAAAAACAAAGGTAAAGGGTAGTGTGCAACTCCCCTATCTTAGCACTTGGAGTCCCCGGCAACGGCACCAGAAAACTTGCTTGATGGCTTCTCGCCCCTACGTTGGTTTCCCCAAGTGTAAGGTTGAGATGTAGTGCAGCAGCAGTTTTCCCTCGGTGAAGATACCAAGGTTTGTCTCCAGCAGGACTCCAGAGATGATAAGTAGGTGTCAGCGGCGCAACTGACGCGGACCTTCACACAGACACAGATAACTTTCTTCCCAACGAAGTTCAGAGAGGTTGTCAATCTCTCCGGTCTTGTTGTTTACAAAGGATAAAATGCAAGGGATAATGATAGCAAATAAAAGCGGTAAAGTAAATGTAGCGTGGAAACAGTGATAAGGATATGGACCGGGATACGTGATGTTCGCTAGTGATGTCTCTCTCCCAAAATACGATAAAATTGCTATGCGAGGTAAACAAATTACGGAAAGGAAATTGACAGGATTATGAACGCACCGCAATGCTAACTATGCTACAAAATAAAGGAAGAGGTTCAAAAGCACGGGCAGTACGCCAAAGTAAGTAGACCAAAATCCATCTGCATCTACTACTAATCATCCACCTTGAGATATCTATCCAGAACATCTCGCTGGTATTAAGTTGCGAGCCCCACCCAAAGTGTAAACCCAAAGCAACAGACAACTGCATTAAAAATAACTCTGCGTAAAGTAAACAATCCTTGTAACCGTGGTTACAAGCACCGTTGTTTTCTCCCTTGTGGCAACAGCACATCCCCTAGACTCATGTTTCTGTCACTCAAGCGTGTCATCAGGGAGGCATGAACCCACAATCTAGCACAACGCTCCCTCTTGGAGTCACTACCTACTACTTGGCCAAGGCAATAAACAGCAACGGAGAACATGCAAGAATTACTTAGGAACAAAAATATAAAAGATAGAAACCAAATATATTACTCTATCACAATCTGAACATAATCTCATAATCCATCAGATCCGATCAAACTCAACATAGCAATAGCAGAAATATTACAAAGGTGCCTCGATCATGTAGGGAAGCTCACGAGGTCTAAACAATGAAGATCAAAGAGGGGAGGAGAACATCACATAGCTACTAATCACGGACCCATGGTCCAAGAAAGCCTACTCACGGGACATCCGGGGAGCATCCATGGTGGAGAGGAGACTCCCGGAGGTCAATCCTCCCTCCGACAGGGTGCCGGGAAGGGGTCTTCTGGTGCTCCCGATCTTGGAAGCGCGGCGGCGGCGGAACAGAGGCGAGTTCGCGGAATAGGGTTCTCCTTCTGGAGTTTTCCCGTGACGGGGGATAAATAGGAGAAAGGGGGCAGCCAGAGGTGGGCCAGGGGCCCCAGGCGCCCCCTGGCGCGGCCAGGGGTGGGGCCGCGCCGGGTGGCCGCCTGGCCCCCCCCTTGGCCCCCCTCTGGCCCCTCCCGGGCTCTTCTGGAAACTTCCTGTACGCTGATTTTTTCTGTATTTTTCCCGGAATTTTTCTGGCATTTTTTATATGGGGGAAAACTGAAATAGAAAAACAGCAGAAAACAGGATCTGGAACTGGGGTGCACTGAGTTAATAGGTTAGTCCAAATATGATCAAAAGTGTATGAAAGTGTATCTAGATCATAGCAATATCACACAAAACATGCATGGAGCAAGCAGAAATTATAGATACGTTTTGGACGTATCAGCGGCCCCCTGGCGCGGCCCCACCCTAGGGCGCGCCGGGAGGGCGCCTGGGGCCCTGGTGGGTCCCCTCTGCCCCCCCCCCCCCTCGGTGATTCCCGAAGCTTCTTCTGCGCTGATTTTTTATTGGATTTTTCCCGAATTTTTGGAGCACTTTTAATATAGGGGAAACCTGAAAAAGAAAAACAGCAGAAAACAGGAACTGACACTGGGGTGCACTGAGTTAATAGGTTAGTCCAGATATTATCAAAATTGTATGGAAGTTCATAAATATCATAGCAATATCACACAAAAGAGGCATGGAGAAAGCAGAAATTATAGATACGTTTTGGACGTATCTGCCGGTCCTTGCTCCGCAAGTGGACGGGTGATAATTCTCCCTATCCTTGCTTGTTTTCTTCGCCCTCTTCATGCCTTATATGTTCTTTGCTTTCCCATCATGCAGCGAGGAGCTAGACGTTGGAGTTGCTGACCCCCGCGGTGCCTCCGATTAGCCGCCATGTTGCTTCTGCTGTGTCCAAGTAGATCGGGGCCACTAACAAGAGAGCCGCAGCCGTCGTGGCCAACGTTGAGCGTCGAGCTAAGAAATCTCGTGGTGCTTACGCTTCTTCTCAGCCTCCAGATCCTTATACGACGGTGGATCTGCCACTTCTTCCACCACTTCGCAGACTGTCCCATGAAACCCGACTACATCCCCACAGCCGAACGTCATGGTGACGCCGTCCTTTCCTCGGGTGGCCGACCTGAACCAGGGCATCCCCCACACCAGCTCGGGTGGAGGCGATCAGGTTGATGCCGAGATGGCCACTTCTCCGCATGCGGAGGATGTGGTCCTTACCGTGCACCAAGCCTCGGCCGACTCTACCGCCACCAACCCAGCCTCCACCTTTGTGGTCCAGCCTAACGCTCCAGATCGGCTCCTCCCTTCCACGGAGCAATTTCAAATGTTCTACCAAAGCGCTGGGCTCTCTGACTCTGCTGTTGTTATCTCTCGTGTCGCCGCTTGGACTCCGGCTGCAACCCATGGACACTTGTCTTTGGCGCGCAACCGGATCCGCGACCTTTCTGCCAGCATCCTTCCCGAGCTCGACCCCGCTGAGGACTCGTTCGCTGTATGTTTTTGTTCAGATCGGTGGATCTGATCTCAGTTGGGTGCGCGCCAGCGCACCCACTGGGCGTAGTCCCCGAGATTCGGGCCAATTGCTCGCAATCAGCTCAGATCTTATTTTTCTTTTGTTTATTTTACTCTATGCTTTCTGTTCAGATCGGTGGATCTGACCTCAGTTGGCTGCGCGACAGCGCACCCACTAGGTGTAGTCCCCGAGATTCCGGTCGATTGCTCACAATCAGCTCGGATCTTCTTTGACTTGTATTTGTGACTAATCCTTCGTCGGATGCTTTATTTAAGTACATTCATGAGGCCAAACAAGGTGTCTTCTACCGGTTGCTACAGAGCTACGCCGCCGGACAGAGGCTCCTTGCCCGAGCTAAACTTGATTCGGAGGCGCAGAGGCTCCTTGCCCGAGCTAAACTTGATTCGGAGGCGCAGGCTGCCAAGCTTTCCAAACTCATAGGTATTTTTCCTTGGTCGCTTCCTTCTTCCTTTTACCACTTATCTTGCCGTTCTGACCTTTCTGTACGCCTAGCTACAACAACTGCCTTGCCTAAGGCCAAAGCACTAAAGACCCAGGTTTCTGATCTTGAGGATCAGCTCGGCACTGCGACCCAGGAACTTGAGTGGTTGTCCGATGTTAAAACCAATCTGAGAAATAGCTCGGAGAGGTTGCAAAAGGAGCTGGAAAACCCGAGGGCCACCCACAAGGAGGAGTTGGATAAGAAGGTTGCCGCCCAGGCTACCACGGAAAACATGTTGCGCAAAGAGCGTGATGCTGCAGTGGGCAAACTTGCCACAGCCATCCAACAACACTAGGAGGAGCTAAACGCTGCTAACCAGAGAACTGTTGCCGCTCTAGATGGGATGCACATGATGGACGACATGCTTGATGGTGAGGATTCTCGCCTTTTCCGCTTGCCTCTTAACTTCCGATTGCTTTCTACTAACTTTCGATCTTCCTTCTACTTCAGAGGGTTGGCCTGCTTCCCAGGCTGCTGCTGGCGATGGTATCATGAATGACCGGCAAATTCATCGGGAAGCGGGCGTAGTGATTGAAGAAACTGCCCCTTGGAGTCCCTCCGAGCTCATCTTGGCCACCCAGACTCGCCTCCCCATCATTCAAGGTTGCACCTTTGCCTTCAACATGGGTGTACAGAAGCTAGCCAAGTATATTTGGTCCCCTGTTGAGATCAGAACGACGTTTTCCTTCCGACCTGATGAAGATAAAGACACCGATCAAACGGACGATGAAGAAGAGGGCGCGAGGAAAGGTCCGAGCATGGTGAAGCACCCAATGCCACCAATGAGCAAGTACTGCTGTTACTCAAGGCTGCTCCTCGGCGCGTCCGAGCTATGCTGGATTCCTCTTCCCGAGCTGGTACGAAGACCACTCTTCAAACTGTCCTCAATGGTATCCCCGGTTGAATCTAGATGTTCTCAGCGGAATGTGCAAAGGAGTTGATGAGGCACTTGAGGCTGCGTACACACAGATCAATTATCTTGCCACTGAGATGTCTACTTTGTTCGACCATACTGAATATCGCCGCTATCTGGATGTTGACGTGATGTGTGAGGTAATGATAGTGATTTCTCTCCCTTCGTTGGTGAGCCCCAAGTGGAAGGCGTGATGTAGCACAGCAGCAAATTTCCCTCGGTGAAGATACCAAGGTTTATCTCCAGTAGGACTCCGGAGATGATAAGTAGGTGTCAGCAGCGCAACTGACGCGGACCTGCACACAGACACGATAACTTTGTTCCCAACGAAGTTCAGAGAGGTTGTCAATCTCTCCGGTCTTGTTGTTCACAAAGGGTCAAACACAAGGGATAATGATAGTAATTGAAAGTAAAAGCAGAAAAGTAAATGAGCGTGTAAACAGTGATGAGGATATGGACCGGGATACGTGATGTTCGCTAGTGATGTCTCTCTCCCAAAAGACGATAAAATTGCTATGCGAGGTAAACAAATTACAGAAAGGCAATTGACAGGATTATGAATGCACCGCAATGCTAACTATGCTACAAAAGAAAGGACGAGGCTCAAAAGCATGGGCAGAACGCCAAAATAAGTAGACCGAAATCCAACTGCATCTACTACTAATCATCCACCTTGAGATATCTATCCAGAACATCTCGCTGGTATTAAGTTGCGAGCCCCACCCAAAGTGTAAACCCAAAGCAACAGACAACTGCATTAAAAAGAACTTTGCGTAAAGTAAACAATCCTTGTAACCACGGTTACAAGCACCGTTGTTTTCCCCCTTGTGGCAACAGCACATCCCCTAGACTCATGTTTCTGTCACTCAAGCGTGTCATCGGGGGGCATGAACCCACAATCGAGCAAAACGTTCCCTCTTGAAGTCACTACCTACTACTTAGCCAAAGCAATAAACAACAACGAAGAACATGCAAGAATTACTTAAGAACAAAAATATAAGAGATAAGAACCAAATATATTACTCAATCACAATCTGAACATAATCTCATAATCCATCAGATCCTATCAAACTCAACATAGCAATAGCAGAAAATATCACAAAAGTGCCTCGATCATGTAGGGCAGCTCACGAGGTCTAAACCATGAAGAACAAAGAGGGGAAGAGAGCATCACATAGCTACTGATCACGGACCCATGGTCTAAGGAAATCTACTCACGAGACATCCGGGGAGCATCCATGGTGGAGAGGAGACTCCCGGAGGTCAATCCTCCCTCCGGCAGGGTGCCGGGAAGAGGCCTTCTGGTGCTCCCGATCTCGGAAGTGCGGCGGCGGCGGAACAGAGGCGAGTTTGCGAAATAGGGTTCTGTCTTCGGAGTTTCCCCGTGACGGAGAATAAATAGGAGAAGGGGGGCAGCCAGAGGTGGACCAGGGGGCCCAGGTGCCCCCCTGGCGCGGCCAGGGGTGGGGCCGCGCCGGGTGGCCGCCTGGGCCCCCCTGGCTCCCCTCTGGCCCCTCCCGGGCTCTACTTGAAGCTTCCTGTACGCTGATTGTTTCCTGTATTTTTCCCGGAATTTTTCTGGCACTTTTTATATGGGGGAAAACTGAAACAGAAAAACAGCAGAAAACAGGAACTGGCACTGGGGTGCACTGAGTTAATAGGTTAGTCCAAATATGATCAAAAGTGTATGAAAGTGTATCTAGATCATAGCAATATCACACAAAACATGCATGGAGCAAGAAGAAATTATAGATACGTTTTGGACGTATCAACATCCCCAAGCTTAATTCCTGCTCGTCCTCGAGTAGGTAAATGATAACAACATAATTTCTGTGGTGACATGCTAGCAACCATAAAAGGACTTTGAAAAGTAAAGCAATCAAGGTTAGAGATTCAATTCAAGTCATAACATGCAAGAGTCTATATTAGCATTGAAACAAGTAACAAAAGAACAATAGGTGCAAGAGCTCTCGCTGTCCGTGACTCGAATGTCTCCAAATGGTGTTTGCGTGCAAGAAGGGGATAGGGAATACGAGAAAAAAGTATTTTTGTGTTGAGAACTCAATCTACTAAAGTTTCACACTTGGTCTTCTTTGGAATCTTATCTTGACTCGTCCCCAGATCACTAGCCAGGTACAAGTCAATTTGATCCACTCCTTTTCGATATTTTGAGCACTCATGCAATGGATGAGCGTAGGCACGAGAGTTGACACTTAGGATGGAAAAGAGAGAATATGGTGGAGAAGGAAGAAAAAAAGGATGAGAAAGGCTCACATCAATGAGGACAATCATAGGCAAGAGAGGCGAAATGATAGATATGATGTGAGGAGTAGGGATTGCCATGCAACGGATGCACATACGAGCTAAGAAGCTCTCCAATATAGCTATATGCATAATGATCATCTCTATGGAGTACAAGGATATAGAGGGAGTACTAGTGTGGATCTCTCAAAAGGATAGTAGTGTTGCCCCTTTCTCTCTTTTTATTTCATTTTCTCTTTTTTCTATTTTTTTATTTTTTTTGTGGCCTAAATGGCTCTTTCTATTTAATTCTCGTTTGTCCTCTTTGGGATCTTTTAATGTGTCCACTTTGGGATCTTTTCCTCACTTAAGGGCAACACTCTATTTTAAAAGAAGGTAAAGGAGATCTTTGGGATGAGCGTAAGCACGAGAGTTGACACTTAGGATGGCAAAGAGAGAAATATGGTTGAGGAGGAAGACAAAAAGGATGAGAAAGGCTCACATCAATGAGGACAATCATAGGCAAGAGATGCCAAATGATAGATATGATGTGAGGAGTAGGGATTTCCATGCAACGGATGCACATACGAGCTAGGAATCTCTCCAATGGAACTAGTGGGGGTGCATCTAACTTGCTCGCTCATAAAGACCTAGAGCTCGTTTGAGGAGGCTCATCCTTGGAATATGCAAGCCAAGTTCTAAAGTGTGAAGGTCCCCACATAGCTATATGCATGAAGATCATCTCTATGGAGTACAAGGGATCGAGGAAGAAGTACTAGTGTGGATCTCTCAAAAGGATAGTAGTGTTGCCCCTTTCTCTCTTTTTATTTATTTTTATCTTTTTTCTATTTTTTTGTATTTTTTTGTGGCCTCAATGGCTCTTTCTATTTAACTCTCATTTGTCCTCTTTGGGATCTTTTGTTGTGTCCACTTTTGGATATTTTCCTCACTTAAGGGCAACACTCTATTTTACAAGAAGGTAAAGGAGATCTTTTGCACTTTACAAGGTACTCAAAATCATAAAGAAGATGTAGCTATCATGATGTATGCAATGTATGTCGCTGCCAGTGTAGCAGGAACATGTATGACATGAAGATCAAGTCATGAAGAGGTGGATGTTGCATGGCAATATAACTCGGAAATGCTATGGAAATGCCTTGATAGGTAGGTATGGTGGCTATTTTGAGGAAAGATCTAAGGAGGCTTATGATGACAGAGCGTATCATGCCAAGGGTTTGGATGTACCGGCGAAGGTGGACACCAACTCTCGGAGTGAGAAGAAGGCAATGCACGGCACAGGAGAGGCTAGCAAAATATGGGAAGGTAGAAGTGTCAACTTTCAATACTTACATTAGTCCGAAGAACTCATGCACTTATTATTGGTAACTCTCAATCTAGTAAGGAGGTTTTCAAAGAGACAAGTACCCCGAGGAGGAGTGTATGGGGGTTTGGTTATCCTTGCGCATCATCGACTCATGGTACGTGAGTGTACTCTAATATTCGACTCCTCAGAAGAGTAGTGATCCATCTAGTAGCTAGAGTTCTCAACTAGTTTTGTAGGTTTTGAAAATAAACACGGATTGCCCAAAATACGACACCTATCACTAATAGGCAAGAGCTCTTGACACCAAAAGTTCAAACATTACTCACATCAATACTTCAAAACCATTGCAAGTCACTACTAAAATTAAATAGCAACCTCAATTACCTACTTTCAAGACAAGACACAACTTAGTGCAACAACCAACTCTCTTTAACAAGATAAACATGAAAACTAAAAAGAGTTCCAGCAACCAACTAAAAAAAGCCAAGGCTCTTGCTAAAGACAAACTAAGACTAAAACTAAACATGACAGTAGATATGAAAAGATAAAGAACACACAACAGCAAAAAGATAAGCAGGAAAAATCCTATGATGTGTTCTAAATTTTGAAAGTGGAGCGTGTTTCTCTCCCACACAAAGTAAGAAGGGATCTAACTTGTTATGAACAGCAAACAAAGCAAAAGAAAACTAAAAACAAAACCTAAGAGCGAGACGCTCCAAGCATAGCACATAACGCATGAAGTGATCAAAATATAGTGAGACGAAGGACGAACTGATGATTGTTGATGGAGAAGGGGATGCTCGGGGGCATCCCCAAGCTTAGACGCTTGAGTCTCCTTGAATATTTATTGGGGATTCATGGGGGCATCCCCAAGCTTGAGCGCTTGACACTCCTAGATCTTCTTTCATCATCTTCCATCGCACACTTGAAAACTCCCTTCATACATAACTCATCATAAGCTGATTAGAGAGGTTAGTACCCTTAATAAATAATTTTTCCCCACTGTATATAAAGATATTATTGAAGAGCTACTTTTTCTCAAGAGTGCCAAAAAGTTTTTGCAAAGAAAAAGCAAGCTTAAGGTTTGCAAAAGTTAGGAGAGACAAAACGTGGCAGAATCTGTGAAAAACAGAACAGCAGGTAGTAAAGAATTTTTTAGGGGCACTTCTGCAACTCAAATCAAAAAACTCAGAACATACGGAAGTTTCTTAATTGTATAGAGCATACTGTGTAAAAATTTCAGCTCAAAAAGATGAACTGGGATTTTTCTGGAATTTTTCTGGTCACGAGGACAGAATCTGTTTTCTGGACAGCATGTCACAACTTTTACTTCCCTTGCCGTAAGTGGCTATAACTTGGCACAAAGCTGAAAAATAAAGATACAATGATGTTGCTACAGTAGTAACAATCATCAAGACACAACAAAAGCAAAAATAAAAACCTAAATTCGTTGCGGGCTGCCTCCCGAAAGCGCTTTCTTTTATGCCTTTTAGCTAGGCATGATGCAAAAATAAGAATCAAGTTTTATCAAGAGAAAGAGAATAACTAGCCCGTGTAACGGACTCAAAAGGTAACTTGATTTTCTTTATAGGGAAGTGTTCCACCCCCTTTTTGAATGGGAATTGAAATTTTATAATCCCCTCTTTCATGTCAATAACTGCACCAATGGTGCGAAGAAAAGGACGTCCCAAAATAATTGGACACAAAGGTTCACACTCTATATCCATAACAATAAAATCAACAGGAACATAGTTGTCATTGACAATGATAAGAACATCGTTGATCTTCCCCAAAGGTTTATTTATGGAAGAATTAACAAGACGAACACCAAAAGAACAAGGCTCAAAAGGCTTCAATTCAAACATATCAACTATTCTTTTGGGCATAACGGAGGTACTAGCTCCAACATCACATAAAGCATAGAAAGAGAAGTTATTTAATTTAATTTTGATCATAGGATCCCAACCATCATCTAGCTTCCTAGGTATGGAGGCTTCTACTCTAAGCTTCTCCTCCCTAGCTTTGATGAGAGCATTTGTGATATGCTCCGTGAAGGCAAGATTAAGTGTGCTAGTGTGGGGGTCTCTAGACATTTTGTGTAACAAGCTAATAACTTCTGAGAGGGTGCAACTATCAAAATCAATATCACTACTATCAAAGGTGGTAGTAGTTTAATCTAGGCTCACTTGTTTGAAACCCTCTATGTTCATAGGAGTTTCTTTATCTACGGTCGAGGTATTAGCATCACCATTAATAGGTCCAATGGGACTAGGAGTGCATTGGGTGCTAATAGTTTGAGTGTCCTCAACAATTTGGATAGTGGCAACTGTGTAGTGTGTAGGAAGGCTCTTAATTCTATCCTCTTTATCTTTTTCTCTAGCCCATCTTTCTTTAAGTTTAGCCATCATCCTAATATTTACATTAATTTGTAATTGGATAGCATTAATAGGAGTGGCCTTATTCTCCTCAAGGGGGGACGTTCTAATTTTAAGCATCTCAATATCAAGGGCTAAGCTTTCTACCTTCAAAGAGAGATTATCTATTTTAGCTAATTTATCTTCTACATTTTTGTTGAAGGCTATTTGGGTAGTGATAAAGTCTCTAATCATGCTTTCCAATTCAGAAGAGGAGTTCTTGTTGCTTGGGTAGGTGTTGTTGTTCCCATAGTTGGAGGGAAACGGTCTAGGATTGCTAGCAAAATTTCCCCTATAAGGATTGTTGTTGAAGTTGTTTCTAGCAATAAAGTTCACATCTAATTGTTCTTGGGCAACCAAAGAATTTAAAGGAACATCATGAGGATCAATAGAGGGTTGCTTGGTAAGTAGAGACATAATTAAGTCAACTTTTTCATTGAGGGAGGTAATTTCCTCGACAGAGTTTACCTTCCTACCTATTGGAGCGCGTTCGGTGTGCCATTGGGAATAATTGGTCATCATTTCATCGAGATGCTTCGTGGCAGCACCAAGTGTAGTTGACATAAAGGTTCCTCCCGAGGCCGAATCTAACAGGTTCTGCGAGGTAAAGTTCAAGCCTGCATAAAAAGTCTGGATAACCATCCAGGTAATCAAACCATGTGTAGGGCATTTCTTAACAAGAGATTTCATTCGTTCCCAAGCTTGGGCAACGTGTTCATTATCCAATTGCTTAAAATTCATAATATTACTCCTCAATTGGATAATCTTAGCAGGAGGGTAGTACTTCCCTATAAAAGCATCTTTGCACTTATCCCAAGAATCTATGCTATTCCTAGGCAAAGATTGAAACCAGATTTTAGCATCTCCCCTTAAAGAAAAAGGAAAGAGCTTGAGCTTAACAACATCACCTTCTACTTCTTTATACTTTTGCATATCACATAATTCAACAAAATTATTCAAGTGTAAAGCAGCATCATCTCCAGCACCAGAGAATTGATCTCTCATAACAAGGTTTAGCAAAGCAGGTTTAATTTCATAAGAGGTAGCTGAAGTGGCAGGTGTGGCAATGGGAGTGCAGATAAAGTCTTGGTTGTTGTGACTAGTGAAGTCACACAACTTGGTGTTTTTAGTGGAATCCATAGTAGCAGCAAGTGTGGCAGATTTTTTTTTGTAATTTTTCACAAAAGACACAAAGATAAAAACTGAAAGGTAAACTAACAAGACTAGAAAACAAAGGTAAAGGGTAGTGTGCAACTCCCCTATCTTAGCACTCGGAGTCCCCGGCAACGGCGCCTGAAATTTGGCTTGATGTGCGAGGTAATGATAGTGATTTCTCGCCCTTCGTTGGTGAGCCCCAAGTGGAAGGCGTGATGTAGCACAGCATCAAATTTCCCTCGGTGAAGATACCAAGGTTTGTCTCCAGTAGGACTCCGGAGATGATAAGTAGGTGTCAGCAGCGCAACTGACGCGGACCTGCACACAGACACGATAACTTTGTTCCCAACGAAGTTCAGAGAGGTTGTCAATCTCTCCGGTCTTGTTGTTCACAAAGGGTCAAACACAAGGGATAATGATAGTAATTGAAAGTAAAAGCAGAAAAGTAAATGAGTGTGTAAACAGTGATGAGCATATGGACCGGGATACGTGATGTTCGCTAGTGATGTCTCTCTCCCAAAAGACGATAAAATTGCTATGCGAGGTAAACAAATTACAGAAAGGCAATTGACAGGATTATGAACGCACAACAATGCTAACTATGCTACAAAAGAAAGGACGAGGCTCAAAAGCATGGGCAGTACGCCAAAATAAGTAGACCGAAATCCAACTGCATCTACTACTAATCATCCACCTTGAGATATCTATCCAGAACATCTCGCTAGTATTAAGTTGCGAGCCCCGCCCAAAGTGTAAACCCAAAGCAACAGACAACTGCATTAAAAAGAACTTTGCGTAAAGTAAACAATCCTTGTAACCGCGGTTACAAGCACCGTTGTTTTCCCCCTTGTGGCAACAGCACATCCCCTAGACTCATGTTTCTGTCACTCAAGTGTGTCATCAGGGGGCATGAACCCACAATCGAGCAAAACGTTCCCTCTTGAAGTCACTACCTACTACTTGGCCAAAGCAATAAACAACAACGGAGAACATGCAAGAATTACTTAAGAACAAAAATATAAGAGATAAGAACCAAATATATTACTCAATCATAGCAATAGCAGAAAATATTACAAAAGTGCCTCGATCATGTAGGGTAGCTCACGAGGTCTAAACCATGAAGAACAAAGAGGGGAAGAGAACATCACATAGCTACTGATCACGGACCCATGGTCCAAGGAAAACTACTCACGAGACATCCGGGGACCATCCATGGTGGAGAGGAGACTCCCGGAGGTCAATCCTCCCTCCGGCAGGGTGCCAGGAAGAGGACTTCTGGTGCTCCCGATCTCGGAAGTGCGGCGGCGGCGGAACAGAGTCGAGTTTGCGAAATAGGGTTCTGTCTTCGGAGTTTCCCCGTGACGGAGAATAAATAGGAGAAGGGGGGCAGCCAGAGGTGGACCAGGGGCCCCAGGCGCCCCCCTGGCGCGGCCAGGGGTGGGGCTGCGCCGGGTGGCCGCCTGGTCCCCCCTGGCTCCCCTCTGGCCCCTCCCGGGCTCTTCTCGAAGCTTCCTGTACGCTGATTTTTCCTGTATTTTTCTCGGAATTTTTCTGGCACTTTTTATATGGGGGAAAAGTGAAATAGAAAAACAGCAGAAAATAGGAACTGACACGGGGGTGCACTGAGTTAATAGGTTAGTCCAAATATGATCAAAAGTGTATGAAAGTGTATCTAGATCATAGAAATATCACAAAAAACATGCATGGAGCAAGCAGAAATTATAGATACGTTTTGGACGTATCATGACGGCGCGCAAATTCCTCCGATCTTAGTGGTTGGCATGGCCGCCAGCAGCTCGGAGGCCACGCGGTCAGGTCTATCCAACCGGTCGGCTCCCACCTCCAGCTCGCCGCTGTACCAGAGGACCAGCAAAGACGGCGAATCATACGGGATTTCCTCCCAATCCTCAGAAGAGCGTCAGGTTGATCGGGCCAAGACTGGCACTTCACAAGAGGACCCAACTGCCACCCAGACTCCTCCGACTGCACCTGAGGAACCTGCCACCGCTCCTCCTCCAGAGGCAGGCGTGCCGCCCTCTAGCGAGAAGACGGTGCCGACCGTGCCCACTGCCTGATCAGCTGTGCCTGCCGCTTTTTACTACACACTTTGCTGAACTTTGTTAGACCGCAAGTGCACCCACTGGGGGTGTTTTATCTGTAACGAACTTATTCGGCCGTCGGCCCCGAACTTTGGATGATTAATTTTATTTTTGCATGTAATCTATGCTTTCTCGCCAATGTGTTTTAGACTTGCTACTTTTTTCTCTGCCTTTTTCCTCTTACGACCATGTGCTCCCGCCGACCTAACAGCCGACCTGCGGTCTGTAGTCGGATCCAAGAGTGGTCCTTAAGAGGATAGGGTAGATAGTTCCAAGCTATGAGTGGTTGACAGAAATGTCTAAAAATTAAAATCACTGAGGCGATGGCCTTGTGCCGGTTGCGGGTGAACCGACCCATTGCAATCGGAAAGTACTGCATTCGGCCATGCCCCACTTCGATATATTTCAAAATGGACTTTCGAGCGGTAGCTATGATCGGCTCTGCCCTCCCCGACATTACAGTCGACCTGTGGTCTGCATCCGATTAGGCAGGATCTCGTCCACAAGCTATCTCCCTTGGTGTTTTTTGAAATCTAACTGTATGAGTTTGGCCGATCAGTCCTCGAGCTTGCTTCTGCTGGCTGTGGGACCGGAATATAAAGGTTTGCTTTAACTAGATCATGTATAAGACAATCAAATGTGATCTCATGGATGCATGACAACTTTACTGATAGACTTTGAAGTAGTAAAGATACAATGGTACCGCTCAACTATAAAACGGGCACAATAGGTCGGCGTTCCAGGGATGCCTTGTTTCCACTCCTGAAGTGTCCACATGCTGAGTTCCCTTCGTACGATTGATAAGGTAATATGTGTTGTTCTTCAGAGCTCGGCTGACAACGAATGAACCTTCCCAAGGAGAGGACAACTTGTGCTGGCCCGCTGACTTCTGAATTCGGCGGAGCACCAAATCGTCCTCACGAAAAGCGAGGGTGCGGATCTTCTTGTTGTGATAGTGACACAGCTTTTGCTGGTATATCACCAATCTGGACAGGGCTAGTAGGCATGCTTCTTCTTTCACATCGGCGTCGTTCTCTCGAGCTTGCTTGCCTTTTACCTCAATGCATAGGGCATGGTGAGGTGAGTCAAACTCAATATCAGAAAAAATGATTGCCTCTGAGCCATACATGAGGAAGAATGGAGTAAATCCAGTTGAACGGTTTGGTGTGTTACGCAAACTGAATAGCACAACTGGAAGTACATCAATCCATGCTCTGGGTGCTCTCTCTAGTGGTTCAACCAATCAAGGCATGATGCCTAATAATATAAGACCATTTGCTCTTTCTGCTTGGCCATTGAACTGCGGGTAAGCAACCGATGCCACATCTAGCCGAATCCCCTGTTGAGATGCATATTGTGCCAGTGCCCCCTTTGCGAAGTTTGTGCCATAATCCGTGATAATACTGTTTGACAGCCCATATCTGCTTGCAATGTCTATTATGAATCTGACTGCAGCCAGACCGTCCAGCTTCTTGATCAGTCGAGCTTCAATTCACTTGGTAAATTTGTTGACTGCGACCAAGAGATGAGTCAAACCGCCCCTGGCCGGCCTGAATGGTCCGATCATGTCCAGCCCCCAAACTACAAACGGCCATGTTATTGGGATGGTCTTGAGTGCTGACGCCGGTTGGTGGCTTTTGGCCTTGAAATGCTAGCAACCATTGCAATGCTTCACCAGTTTCTCGGCTGCTGCTTTTGCAGTCGGTCGGTAAAACCCATGGCGAAAGGCTTTGGCTACTATTGCTGCTGATGATGTGTGGTGTCCACATTCACCCTAAAGGATATCGCTTAGTAACTGCAAACCTTTATCTTCTTCCACACAACACTGAAGGACTCCGGTTGTGCTGCGGTGAATTAGCTCATTGTTGATGATGGTATATGCGCCAGATCGGCGATGTATCTGTCGAGCTTCTACTTCGTCTAGGGGTAAGTGTCGTCCACCAGGAAATCTCTAAATGGCTGCGCCCAAGATGGGGAAGTCACTACGACCAGAACGACCGCCACTGCTGGAACAGGTGCTTCTACTTCTTCGGAACCGGATCCGGATGCTTCTTGCATTGTGATTTCAGTCCCCGAGCTGACGACAGCAGCCCCTAGACCGCAGTCGGCAGCCCCTGGTGCCGCTGGCTCTGATGAGGCTGCATCCCCTGGTGTTGTCGATTGTGCTTTCAGATCGAACTTCTTGATAGGCTTTGCCAACTTTGCTTGCTTAAAGATTTCCAGGTCGGCTTCTGGTATGAAGATCGATTCTGACTCTGGTGAAGGTTTGATGGCTGGTTTCTTGATGTGCTCCAAAGATATGCCTGGCGGAATGGACTTTCTGGTGGAGCCTATGTTGGAGAGTGCATCTGCTGCTGATACGTCCCAGACGTATCTATAATTTCTGCTTGCTCCATGCATGTTTTGTGTGATATTGCTATGTTTATATACACTTTCATAGACTTTTGATCATATTTGGACTAACCTATTAACTCAGTGCACCCCAGTGCCAGTTCCTGTTTTTGCTATTTTTCTATTTCAGGTTTCCCCCATATTAAAAATGCTCCAACAATTCTGGAAAAAATACAATAACAAATCGACGTACCGGATGCTTCGGGAATCACCTAGGAGGGGCCAGAGGGGACCCACCAGGGCCCCAAGGACACTCCCGGCGCACACTAGGGTGGGGCCGCGCCAGGGGGCCGCCTGGACCCCTGGTGGCCCCCTGGCTGCCCCCCTTCACCTATATATTCTCCATCGCGGGAAACCTCGGAAGACATAACTCTTTTTTGCGATCTCGCCTCTGTTCCGCCGCTGCCGCGCTTCCAAGATCGGGAGTGCCAACAGACCTCTTCCCAGCACCCTGTCGGAGGGAGGATTGACCTCCGGGAGCTTCTCCTCCACCGTGGACGCTTCCTGGATGATCCGTGAGTAGTCTACCTTGGACCATGTGTCGGGACCCGGGGTTAGCGTATGCAAGCCTCGTTACAACACAATCATATGGAGAGCCGAGAACCGTACCCACTTGTCTAAACAGACAAGGCCAAGCACAGAACGTTCTCGGAAAGCATCGAACGTGAGGGGCATCCCATCCAGGCCGGATGATCAACTGAAATGGGTCCTCATCGTCCGCACACAAGTCTAAATGATATGGGTGGTGAACTCCCATACTCATAGACAAGTCGCCTCAACCATACTATCGATTGTATTATAACCCTTACATAGACTTACTCCAGCCCGATCACTTAGTCGGGGTCTAGGGCGGGCTCGATCATACATCAAAGTGTGCACGAGACAGAGTCTCGAACAATCGCATCGCGATGCCCCAAGCTGCGCACATCTAAGGGCCACTTGGTGTATAAAAGACCGCCAGCCAGATCACAACTAAGGTCTCGAAAACCCATACTAAGACATGCATGTTATAAACATACACGCAGCACACATGCCTTGTATGAACAGCAGGTATCATTGCAATTCTCTACAAAGTATACATCTTTATTAATAACTCTTACAGAGTGCACACAGAGATCACAAGCATGTGATCCAACATTACAACAAACAAGCGGAAGCAATTAGGTCTGAGTACAGACAAGTTTAACAAATGGCTTAGAGAAGCCTTATCTAAAAACAAGCCCTCCATGAGGGAACCAGTCGTCAGACTGGGACTACACTATCTTAGTCTTGGTCTGAGTCTTCATTCTTCGAGCTTCAGGTAGAAGCCACCATCGGGGTCGGTGGTTTCATCTAAAACATAGATTAAGAAAACGTGAGTACAAAATCGTACTCAGCAAGACTTACGTAGGAACTATAGTACTCATGCACATGTATCAAGGTAAAGGGAGGTGGGTTTTCACTTGCAGAAGTGCCAGCTTTGACTTGGCTAGTCCTGAACTACGAGTACCAGACTTGAGGTAAGAAGCGTACACGAGTCCACTACATCTCTTCAACCAATTACACCACTATGGTTACTTCCTCGACTTCCCCACGAGAAGCACACCATAGCACTCATGCTTATCTTGGTGTGTTTTAGAAGTATCCAGTTCAAGTTGTCTAATAATCAAGCTAAGCTTTCCAAGTAGTCCTTAAACGCGGACGCGGCTATTCGAATAGTTTTGTTAACCCTGCAGGGGTGTACCGCTACACACACACACTCATCAGTTACCGCCTGGGAGTGGGACCCTTCAAGCGGGTACCGGCGAGGATGTTGCCATGACACTTCGCCCACAGCTCCGTTCTATTCCAGAGAGTCGCCTATCTGAGGGGGATACGTATGGAAGTCCGGCCGAGGTTCCAATACAGCCTCAAACGATGTGTGCAGGGTCCCAAGCCGGTCTTGAAAAGCTGTTCATCCACTTCGCAGACCGTGCCACAGCCCTACCAGAACTCCGAACTAATGCGACTCCTGGGGTTCGAACGGGGTGAGGTACTAGGTCGAGAGGGGTCAGTGAGCCCAATGTGTGGTTGTACTCTTCTTCTTGGATCACCACACAAGAACTCGTACTTAAGGCGGTGTTCAACGAGACAACCCACTATGTACTCCTACACAGCCTCTCATCGTTCACCTTGTATTAGGTTAGATTCACCAACAAATTTCACTTTCATCAACACCATGTTTATCATCATCCCGACTCACATCATAAGCAACTTCATTGTACCACTAAGCATGCAATAAGCAGTAACAGTTGCAGTGGTCACATGATATCAACCAACTCCTACATCTGCTAGGATTGTGGTTTGCTTACTACTGTGACAAGATGATAGGTCATGCAAAGGATATGGTTTCAACTATGCGGTAGAAACTTTATCATGGTGATCATCCTAAACAATGCATAAGCGAGACATGAGAGGGAATTGGGATTTTATCCACATGATCAATGGGGGTTTGCTTGCCTTGCTGACGAGGTTTCGATAATGGTGTCTTCAACGAAGGGGGAAGCCTCCTGCTCCGGTTCCACCTCTACTCGACAAACAACAAACAAGGAAGCAATATAAATACAATGCACAAACACATGGTTGAAGGTTGAAACTTGATGTATATGTTTCTGATGTGTTTGGGCAATTCCATTTAAATGGAGTACATTGCAAATTGAATTGCAAATTCAAACTCCAATTTGAATTCAATTTAGTCAAGTTGCATATGACATTATTTGATCAAGTTAAACCATTTTGAAATGGTTATGATATGCCTCTGATGTGTGTTTGAAATGTAGTATGTTGATATGGTTCAAAATGCAAAAGCATTTGAAAAGAATTTGAAATAAATCCATTTAAATCAAATAGCAAATGCTACTGATCACATTTTAAATTCAACTCAAACAAAATTTAAAGTTGGATATTGCGATAGGATATTTTCTCCTGATCATTTTTCATATATTATTTGTCCAATTTGGAGTTAATATGATTTTTCTATGATTTATTGAAGTTTGGCTAATTTTCTGGATTTTCTGGAATTTATGTAATTCTTTTTAATCTTTTTTTCTGTTTACTGCGTCATGCTGACATCATGCTGGCGTGTGGGGGGGGGCTGACAGGTGGGCCTCCACTGTCAGTGTCACAGGGGGTTAATCCCTCTGTTTAAAATAAACAGAGGGGGGTTAAGGCCTGGGGGGCCCCACCCGTCATTGACCTGGGGTCAACTAACAGGGGGGTTAACCCCTAATTAGCGTGCCTCGCAGGCGGCTAGCCGCCGGTGGCCACGGCACAGCGGAGGGGCTTGCCGGAATGGCTCCTGGCTATCTCTTGGCACGGGGAGGGCATCAGAATGACCCCCGTGCTCGTCCGCATAGAGCCGTGCATACGGGAGCGGCGGTCAGCGACTGGTGAAGGCGTCCTTGCGCTACGGTGCTCGGAAAAAAGCGGGGAGAGAGGGATAATGACCGCCTGCTCACCCTGAGGGCAGTGGTGAGCTCGAGGAGGCCGGAGGAGGCGAGGCGGCGGAGGATTTCTCGCCGGAGTGTCACGGGTGGCCGGCGCAAAGTCTTGATGCGGGCGTCGTCTTCGGGGCCTCTGGAGCTCAATTCGTTGCGCAGTTTGACGAAGCCGAGGACGAGGAGCTTCCCGGACACGGTGGCTCGCCGGGAGGGGCACGTGGCCACGTCGGAGCACGACGGCGGGCTCGGGGGCGCTCGGGTCTTCACGGGGAGCTCGACGGGTGAGAGGGGAACGGTTCCAGGGGAGGAGGAATGGAAGGGGGTTGCAAGGGGGCGTCCACGGCGCCGGATAAGGGAGAGGGAGGCAAGCAGGTAGCTCGCTGGCGACCATGCCGGGCTCGCTGGCGTCCTGCCTGCCTGCCTGGCCAGTGGAGGAAGACGCCCTTGCCCCTTTGGGCTGGGCCTCCTCTGCTGGGCCAGGTGGGCCAGGTAAGTGGCTTTCAGCCCTTTTGTTTATTTTTCTTTTTCTGCTTTCTGTTTTATTTGTTTTGCTCTGAAAAAATATCAAAGCATTTTTTTTAAATCCCCAATTATTTACCTTGGACATTTGTGACAGAAATCTAGTCACTCCCAAGTTTTGGAGATTTTTGAAATTCAAAACATTTGAATTTCAATTCAAATAGCATTTAAATTTAATTTCCAAGCCTCTGTTTGAATATTTGAAAAATCCATGAGCATGGGTTTGACTCCAAATCATTTTTAAAATGATCATACTCATTTATAGGACTTTTCCAAATATTCAAATGATTTTTGGAAAAAGATTTTTATCTGGCCATTTGAATTAATTTCTCAGGGCTTTTCTTTTTCCCCTTTTGATTTCTTTTGAAAATTTTTATCATGATGCAAAGGAACTCTTGATCCTAGCACATACCTAACTTGGGGTTGTGACAACTCGCCCCCACTCAAAAGAATCTTGTCCCAAGATTCAGAAGTCTGCGGGAGGAAGGAGGGGTACTCGGCATTGAGACGGTCTTCTCTTTCCCACGTGGCTTCTTTCTCAGAGTGGTGTGACCACTGAACTTTCAGAAACTTGATCTTCTTTCAGCGAGTGACACGCTCTGCTGAATCAAGAACACGAACAGGGTATTCTCGATAAGAAAGGTCATCTTGTAGATCAAGCGTTTCATGGTCGACTTCGCGGATGGGGTCCTTGAAGCAACGCCTGAGTTGTGACACATGGAATACATCATGTACTCGGGAAAGGTGCGGGGGTAGTTCAAGTTGGTAGGTAACTTCTCCACGTTTAGCAAGAATGCGGAAAGGTCCGATGTAACGTGGGGCCAACTTTCCTTTGATACCGAATCTTTGGGTTCCCTTCAGAGGAGTAACCCGAAGGTAAGCCTTCTCATCCAGATTGTAGCTTTCTTGCCTATGATGACGATCATAGTAGCTTTTCTGACGAGACTGGGCTGCTTTCAATCGATCACGAACAATGCGAACTTGCTCTTCTGCTTCCATGATCATATCCGGTCCAAAGAATTGTCTTTCACCGGTTTCTGACCAGTTTAAAGGTGTTCGACATCGTCGTCCATAAAGGAGTTCAAAAGGAGCCATGTTCAGACTAGATTGAAAACTATTGTTATAAGCAAATTCGGAAAATGGAAGAGACTTCTCCCAATTCTTTCCGAATGATATAACACAAGCTCTGAGCATGTCTTCAAGAATTTGGTTAACCCTTTCGACTTGACCGCTAGACTGAGGATGGAAAGCCGTACTAAAGGAGATATGAGTTCCCATAGCATGTTGAAAGCTTTCCCAAAATCTAGAGGTGAAAAGGCTACCATGATCAGAATTTATTTCCAAAGGAACACCGTGAAGAGACACAATTCTAGAGACATACGAGTCCGCTAACGGGCTAGCAGTTATAGACTCGCGAACTGGAAGGAAGTGAGCAACTTTGGAAAGTCGGTTAATGACCACGAAGATGGCATCATTTCCTTTCTGGGTTTTTGGAAAGCCGGTGATGAAGTCCATACCGACTTTGTCCCATTTCCACTCTGGAATAGGCAAAGGTTGAAGTGTACCAGCAGGTCTTTGATGTTCTGCCTTAATGCAACGACAAACATCACATTCGGCAACAAATTGAGCAATGTCTCTCTTCATCCTAGTCCACCAAAATCTCTGGCATAGATCTCGGTACATTTTTGTGCTACCGGGATGAATCGAGAGGGGTGTGTCATGGGCTTCTTTGAGGATGAGTTGCCTTTGTTCCCTATTCTTAGGTACTACCAAACGATTTACAAAGAATACCGTTCCTTTACTATTTGTGGAGAAACATTTAGCAACTCTGCTAGCAATGTTCTCCTTGATCCGGCGAACACCTCGTGCACGTCTTCGGGAAACTATGATTTGATCCTCAAGGGTTGGTTTCGCCACCAAGTTGAAAAGAGATCCACGAGGAACAATCTCGAGATTAAGCTTTCGAAATTCCTCAGGAAGAAGTGGTTGATACTGTTGTAACATGAGGTTGTTACAATACGACTTACGACTTAGTGCATCAGCCATGACATTGGCTTTGCCTGGGGTGTAAGAAATTACTACGTCGTAATCTTTTATCAACTCAATCCAGCGTCTTTGCCTGAGATTAAGATCTGGATGGGTGAAAATGTATTTGAGGCTTTGGTGGTCGGAATAGATCTCACAACGATTACCAAGGAGGTAATGTCGCCAAGTTGTTAGGGCATGAACTACTGCAGCGAGTTCAAGGTCATGGGTAGGATAGTTCTCTTCATGTGGCCGCAACTGGCGTGAAGCATAAGCTACCACATGTCGCTCTTGCATAAGTATGCATCCTAACCCTTGCCGTGAGGCGTCACAAAAGATCTCGAAATCCTTTTTGGTGTCTGGAGGTGCAAGTACGGGTGCAGAAGTCAATCTTCTTTTTAGCTCTTGAAAGCTTTCCTCGCACTTGGAAGTCCATAGGAATTTCTTATCTTTCTTGAGGAGTTCAGTCAGAGGCTTTGCAACTTTAGAAAAGTTCTCGACGAAGCGACGGCAATAGCTGGCTAGGCCAAGAAAACTCCTAACTTGCTTAACCGATTCAGGTGGAGTCCAGTCAAGGACGGCCTAAACTCTCTCGGGATTGACAGCAATGCCTTTTGCAGAAATCACGTGGCCTAAGTAGGTCACTTCTGGTAGCCAAAATTCGCACTTGGAGAATTTAGCATACAGGCGATGCTCTCTAAGTTTCATCAATACCAGCCTTAGGTGTTCGGCATGTTCTTCTTCGTTCTTCGAGTATATAAGGATGTCATCGAGGTAAACCATGACGAACTGGTCCAAATACTCCATGAAGATCGAGTTCATCATGCGTGAAAAAGTGGCGGAGGCATTGGTTAGACCGAAGGACATGACGGTGAACTCGTAAAGACCATAACGAGTAGTAAAAGCCGTCTTGGGAATGTCCTCGCTTCGGATCTTGATTTGATGATAACCTAATCTCAAATCCATCTTGGAGAAGACAGAGGATCCTGCAAGTTGATCATAAAGATCATTGATCCTGGGCAGTGGGTACTTGTTCTTTATCGTCGCTAGATTTAGCGGGCGATAGTCTACGCACATCCTTTTTGTTCCATCTTTCTTCGTTACGAACAGAACGGGGCAACCCCATGGCGATGAGCTAGGGCGGATGAAGCCTTTTTCCAACAAAGCCTCCAGTTGGGTTTTAAGCTCAGCTAACTCACGTGGGGCCATTTTGTATGGGCGTCTGGAAATTGGTGCGGTTCCTGGGGCAAGATCCACTATGAACTCTACACATCTGTCGGGTGGCATGCCCGGCAGCTCTTCAGGAAAGACATCCGGGAAGTCACGAACCACCAGAACATCTTCAAGGTCAGGAAGGGGAAGCACATTCAAAGAATGCACCTGGGTTCTTGTTCTTGGTGAGGAGTAAACTGTTGTCTGGCCTGAAGGATGTGTAAGTCTAACTGACTTGGCTTTTACAATCAAGAAAAGCATGTTGTCTTGATAACCAATCCATACCAAGGATGACATCAATGTCTGAAGATTTGAGGGCTATGAGTGAAGCAAGGAATACTAAACCCTCAATTGCAATTTGATTACCATGGCTTACTCTATTAGTTTGCCACTTGGAACCAGGAGTTTGAATGATCATAGGGGTGAACATTTCTTCAAAGGATACTTCATGCCGAAGTGCATAACTCTCCGACATGAATGAGTGAGATGCTCCTGGGTCGAAAAGAACAGAAGTGGGAACAAAATTGACTGGGAGCGTACCAAGAATGACGTCAGAAGTACTATCAGTTTCCTCAACAGAGATTTGGTTCACACGTCCAAGATTTTCTGAGGTGAATGGCTTAGCGGTGGAAACCTTTGGGGTGGTTTGGCACGAACAGTGGGGTTTCCTTTGGCATGGGGTGGAGCATTCTGATTGACGGGGCACTCACGAGAGTAGTGACCAGGCTGGCCACATCTAAAGCAGGCTCCAAAGATAGTGCGGGGAGCTGGGTTGTTTGGTGGAGCTGGTGAACGAGGCGGCACAAGGGATGGCCTCGGTGGGTTGTTTTGGGGAAACAAACTGTTAGGAATCCAGATCATACGCTTCTGAGGGCGTGAACTGGAAGAAGGGGCAAGCTCAAGAGCATGCTTGCGAGACTTCTCGAAAACTTCATTGCCATGCTCAGCTCTGAAGGATCTGTTGACTAAATCCTCAAAGGTGGCAAACTCAAGGAGGTTGAGATCATGACGAAGGATGGGGCTAAGTCCCTTGCAGAACCTTGCCTGCTTTCTGGCATCGGTGGTGATCTCATCTTGCGCATAACGAGAAAGACGGTTGAATTCCCTCACATACTCATGAATGGACATCTCTCCTTGATTCAGATTGCAGAACTATTCCTTCTTGCGCTCCATCAACTCATCCAGAATGTGGTACCCTCGAAAGGCAACACAGAACTCCTGCCAAGTCACTACGTGACCATCTGGCTGCATTGCAACATAGTTATCCCACCACTGAAGAGCAGCACCTTCCAAGAAGTATACCGCGAAAACAACTCGGTCATCGGGAGCAACATGTGCAGTGTCAAGCTTACGCTCGATGGAACGGAGCCAATCATCAGCTTCAAGGGGCTCAGAAGAACATCAAAATACCGGTGGCTTGAGGAGGATGACGTCCTGAATGCTGACCACCACATTACGATGGTGGGCGGTATTCTGCTTGATGAGCTCCAGAAGGCGTGTCTGATCACGTCTATGCCGCTCAGCTTCCATCATGATTTCCGTCGCAGAAGGCGGGGTTGGAGGTTCATCATCATTTCGATTCCGATCACGGTCTCGATTCCGAAGAACAACACTACGAGTTCCACCTGACATCCTGGGTGATAAGAATCAACAATCAGAACAGGTTGTACGATGGAGGCAAGGATAAAAGGATATGATTTCAGAAGGAGAAGACTATAATGCAAAAGCAATGATTCAAAGAAACACGGGATAATTCCGGCAGCATAACGGCTACACCGGGATGGAAAACAAGACAACCTCGAGGAGATTGGACAGAACTTCCTCAAGGAACTCAAAATACGGAGACTCTGGACAACCACAACAATCCTACGGCTATAAGGAGGCAATCAACGAGATGTTCTATTCAGACATAGATGAGCCTAGTCCTATCATCCCGTAGAAAAGATAAGGGTGACTCAGAACTCAGATCGATGAGGGTAAGGAGAAAAAAGAAGCCTTACGTTATTCCCTTATATACCCAGAGTAACTATATAACTATAGAAGGCTAGACTCGACTTTGGCCAAGGCTGATAATCCTACAGTCAGTCCTGCTCTGATACCAAGTCTGTATGCAAGCATCGCTACAACACAATCATATGGAGAGCCGAGAACCGTACCCACTTGTCTAAACAGACAAGGCCAAGCACAGAACGTTCTCGGAAAGCATCGAACGTGAGGGGCATCCCATCCAGGCCGGATAATCAACTGAAATGGGTCCTCATTGTCCGCACACAAGTCTAAATGATATGGGTGGTGAACTCCCATACTCAAAGACAAGTCGCCTCAACCATACTATCGATTGTATTATAACCCTTACATAGACTTACTCCATCCCGATCACTTAGTCGGGGTCTAGGGCGGGCTCGATCATACATCAAAGTGTGCACGAGACAGAGTCTCGAACAATCGCATCGCGATGCCCCAAGCTGCGCACATCTAAGGGCCACTTGGTGTATAAAAGACCGCCAGCCAGATCACAACTAAGGTCTCGAAAACCCATACTAAGACATGCATGTTATTAACATACACACAGCACACATGCCTTGTATGAACAGCAGGTATCATTGCAATTCTCTACAAAGTATACATCTTTATTAATAACTCTTATAGAGTGCACACAGAGATCACAAGCATGTGATCCAACATTACAACAAACAAGCGGAAGCAATTAGGTCTGAGTACAGACAAGTTTAACAAATGGCTTAGAGAAGCCTTATCTAAAAACAAGCCCTCCACGAGGGAACCAGTCGTCTGACTGGGACTACACTAGCTTGGTCTTGGTCTGAGTCTTCATTCTTCGAGCTTCAGGTAGAAGCCACCATCGGGGTCGGTGGTTTCATCTAAAACATAGATTAAGCAAACTTGAGTACAAAATCGTACTCAGCAAGACTTACGTAGGAACTATAGTACTCATGCACATGTATCAAGGTAAAGGGAGGTGGGTTTTCACTTGCAGAAGTGCCAGCTTTGACTTGGCTAGTCCTGAACTACGAGTACCAGACTTGAGGTAAGAAGCGTACACGAGTCCACTACATCTCTTCAACCAATTACACCACTATGGTTACTTCCTCGACTTCCCCACGAGAAGCACACCATAGCACTCACGCTTATCTTGGTGTGTAATAGAAGTATCCAGTTCAAGTTATCTAATAATCAAGCTAAGCTTTCCAAGCAGTCCTTAACCGCGGACGCAGCTATTCGAATAGTTTTGTTAACCCTGCAGGGGTGTACCTCTAGACACACACACTCATCAGTTACCGTCTGGGAGTGGGACCCTTCAAGCGGGTACCGGCGAGGATGTTGCCACGACACTTCGCCCACAGCTCCGTTCTAGTCCAGAGAGTCGCCTATCTGAGGGGGATCCGTATGGAAGTCCGGCCGAGGTTCCAGTACAGCCTCAAACGATGTGTGCAGGGTCCCAAGCCGGTCTTGAAAAGCCGTTCATCCACTTCGCAGACCGTGCCACAGCCCTACCAGAACTCCGAACTAATGCGACTCCTGGGGTTCGAACGGGGTGAGGTACTAGGTCGAGAGGGGTCAGTGAGCCCAATGTGTGGTTGTACTCTTCTTCTTGGATCACCACACAAGAACTCGGACTTAAGGCGGTGTTCAACGAGACAACCCACTGTGTACTCCTACACAGCCTCTCATCGTTCACCTTGTATTAGGGTAGATTCACCAACACATTTCACTTTCATCAACACCATGTTTATCATCATCCCGACTCACATCATAAGCAACCTCATTGTACCACTAAGCATGCAATAAGCAGTAAAAGTTGAAGTGGTCACTTGATATCAACCAACTCCTACATCTGCTAGGATTGTGGTTTGCTTACTACTGTGACAAGATGATAGGTCATGCAAAGGATATGGTTTCAACTATGCGGTAGAAACGTTATCATGGTAATCATCCTAAACAATGCATAAGCGAGACATGAGAGGGAATTGGGATTTTATCGACATGATCAATGGGGGTTTGCTTGCCTTGCTGACGAGGTTTCGATAACGGTGTCTTCAACGAAGGGGGCAGCCTCCTGCTCCGGTTCCATCTCTACTCGACAAACAACAAACAAGGAAGCAATATAAATACAATACACAAACACATGGTTGAAGGTTGAAACTTGATGTATATGTTTCTGATGTGTTTGGGCAATTCTATTTAAATGGAGTATATTGCAAATTGAATTGCAAATTCAAACTCCAATTTGAATTCAATTTAGTCAAGTTGCATATGACATTATTTGATCAAGTTAAACCATTTTGAAATGGTTATGATATGCCTCTGATGTGTGTTTGAAGTGTAGTATGTTGATATGGTTCAAAATGCAAAAGCATTTGAAAAGAATTTGAAATAAATCCATTTAAATCAAATAGCAAATACTACTGATCACATTTTAAATTCAACTCAAACAAAATTTAAAGTTGGATATTTGGATAGGTTATTTTATCCTGATCATTTTTCATATATTATTTGTCCAATTTGGAGTTAATATGAATTTTCTATGATTTATTGAAGTTTGGCTAATTTTCTGGATTTTCTTGAATTTCTGTAATTCTTTTTAATCTGTTTTTTTTACTGCGTCATGCTGACATCATGCTGGCGTGTGGGGGGGGCTGACAGGTGGGCCTCCACTGTCAGTGTCACAGGGGGTTAATCCCTCTGTTTAAAATAAATAGAGGGGGGTTAAGGCCTGGGGGGCCACACCTGTCATTGACCTGGGGTCAACTAACAGGGGGGTTAACCCCTAATTAGCGTGCCTCGCCGGCGGCAAGCCGCCGGTGGCCACGGCACGGCGGAGGGGCTCGCCAGAATGGCTCCTGGCTATCTCTTGGCGCGGGGAGGGCATCAGAATGACCCCCGTGCTCGTCCGCATCGAGCCGTGCATACGGGAGGGGCGAGAGGTTGCCGGAACGTCGCCGGCGACGAGGTGCAGCGGCGGTCGGCGACTGGTGAAGGCGTCCTTGCGCTACGGTGCTCGGAAAAAAGCGGGGAGAGAGGGGAAATGACCGCCTGCTCACCCTGAGGGCAGTGGCGAGCTCGAGGAGGCCGGAGGAGGCGAGGCGGCGGAGGATTTCTCGCCGGAGTGTCACGGGTGGCCGGCGCAAAGTCTTGATGCGGGCGTCGTCTTCGGGGCCTCTAGAGCTCGATTCTTTGCGCAGTTCGATGAAGCCGAGGACGAGGAGCTTCCCGGACACGGTGGCTCGCCGGGAGGGGCACGGTGGCCACGTCGGAGCACGACGGCGGGCTCGGGGGCGCTCGGGTCTTCACGGGGAGCTCGCCGGGTGAGAGGGGAACGGTTCCAGGGGAGGGGGAATGGAAGGGGACTGCAAGGGGGCGTCCACGGCGCCGGATAAGGGAGAGGGAGGCAAGCAGGTAGCTCGCTGGCGGCCATGCCGGGCTCGCCGGCGTCCTGCCTGCCTGCCTGGCCAGTGGAGGAAGACGCCCTTGCCCCATTGGGCTGGGCCTCCTCTGCTGGGCCAGGTGGGCCAGGTAAGTGGCTTTCAGCCCTTTTGTTTATTTTTCTTTTTCTGCTTTCTGTTTTATTTGTTTTGCTCTGAAAAAATATCAAAGAATTTTTTTAAAAATCCCCAATTATTTATCTTGGACATTTGTGACAGAAAGCTAGTCACTCCCAAGTTTTGGAGATTTTTGAAATTCAAAACATTTGAATTTCAATTCAAATAGCATTTAAATTTAATTTCCAAGCCTCTGTTTGAATATTTGAAAAATCCATGAGCATGGGTTTGACTCCAAATCATTTTTTAAATGATCATACTCATTTATAGGACTTTTCCAAATATTCAAATGATTTTTGGAAAAAGATTTTTATCTGGCCATTTGAATTAATTTCTCAGGGCTTTTCTTTTCCCCATTTTGATTTCTTTTGAAAAAATTTATCATGATGCAAAGGAGCACTTGATCCTAGCACATACCTAACTTGGGGTTGTGACACCATGGGTCCATGATCAGTAGCTATGTGATGTTCTCCTCCCCTCTTTATTCTTCATGGATTAGACCTTGTGAGCTGCCCTACATGATCAAGGCACATATGTAATTCTTTCTGTTTTTGCTATGCTTAGTTTGCTGGAATCAGATGGATTATGAGACTATGTTCAGGTTGTGATTGACTAATATATTTGGTTCGTATCTTTTATATTTTTGTTCTTGAGTAATTCTTGCATGTTCTCCGTTGCTATTTATTGCTTTGGCAAGTAGTAGGTAGTGACTCCAAGAGGGAACGTTATGCTCGATTGTGGGTTCATGCCCCCTGATGACTATCTTGAGTGATAAAAACATGAGTCTAGGGGATGTGTTGTTGCCACAAGGGGGGAAACAACGGTGCTTGTAACCACGGTTGTAAGGATTGTTTACTTTACGCAAAGTTCTTTTAATGCAGTTGTCAGTTGCTTTGGGTTTACAATTTAGGTGGGGCTCGCAACTTAATACCAGCGAGATGTTCTGGATAGATATCTCAAGGTGGATGATTAGTAGTAGATGTAGTTGGTTTTGGGTCTACTTATTTTGGCGTATTGCCCATGCTTTTGAGCCTCTTCCTTTCTTTGTAGCATAGTTAGCATTGCGGCGTGTTTTTAATCATGCCAATTGCCCAGCTGTGATTTGTTTACCTCGCATAGAAGTTTTAACGTCTTTTGGGAGAGAGACATCACTAGTGAACATCTTGGGACCCCGGTCGATATTCTCATCATTGTTTACATTCTCAAGTTACTTCATGCTTTTACTTTCCAGTTGCAGTCACTATTATCCTTTATCCCTTGTGTTTGATCCTTTGTAAACAACAAGGCCGGAGAGAGTGGCAACCTCTCTGAACTTCGTTGGGAGCAAAGTTACTTGTTGTGTGTGCAGGTCCAGGCGAAGCAAGTGATTCTTTTCAGACGACGCATCACTTGCCTAACCACCTACTTGTCGACCTTGGAGTCCTACTGGTCGATACTCAATCTTGGTAACTTCACCATGGGAAACTTGCCGCTACACTACATGTCACCTTCAACTTGGGGTAACCAACGAAGGGAGAGAAGCCGTTATCATCTCTCGCGTATCAAGCAAATTTTTGGCGCCGTTGTCGGGGACTCTAATCTACAAGATAAGGGAGTTGCACACTATCTTTTATCTTTGCTTTTTAGTCTTGTTAGTTTACCTTTCAGTTCTTATCTTAGTGTCATTTATTGAAAATCACAAAAAAATTGTCTGTCCCACTTGCTGCTACTATGGGTTCCACTGAAAACACCAAATTGTGTGACTTCACTAGTCACAACAACAATGATTTTATCTGCACTCCTATTGCTACACCTGCCACTTCAGCTACCTCTTATGAAATTAAACCTGTTTTGATAAACCTTGTTATGAGAGATCAATTGTTTGTTGCTGGAGATGATGCTTCTTTACACTTAAATAATTTTGATGAGCTATGTGATATGCAAAAGTATAAAGAAGTAGAAGGTGATGTTGTTAAGCTTAAGATTTTTCCTTTGTCTTTGAGGTAAGGAGCTAAAATCTGGTTTCAATTCTTGCCTAGGAATAGCATAGATTCTTGGGATAAGTGCAAGGATGCTTTTATTGGGAAGTACTACCCACCTGCTAAAATTATCCTATTGAGGAGTAACATTATGACTTTTAAGCAATTGGATAATGAACACGTTGCCCAAGCTTGGGAACGAATGAAATCTCTTGTTAAGAAATTCCCTACACATGGTTTTACTACTTGGATGGTTATGCAGACTTTTTATGCAGGCTTGAACTTTACCTCGCGGAACCTGTTAGATTCGGCCGTGGGAGGAACCTTTATGTCAACAACACTTGGTGCTGCCACAAAACTTCTAGATGACATGATGACCAATTACTCCCAATGGCACACCGAACGAGCTCCAACAGGTAGGAATGTAAACTCTGTCGAGGAGAATTCCTCCCTAAATGAAAAAGTTGACTTGATTATGTCTCTACTTATCAAGCAATCTCCTATTGATCCTCATGATGTCCCTTTAAATTCTTTGGTTCCTCAAGAACAAGTAGATGTGAACTTTATCTCTAGAAACAACTTCAATAATAATGCTTATAAGGGTTATTTTTCTAGCAATCCTAGACTATTCCCATCCAACAACTATGGGAACAACAACATTTATTCTAGCAACAAGAAACCCATCTCTGAATTAGAAAGCATGCTTAAATAATTTATCACTACTCAAAAATCCTTCAACAAGAGTGTAGAGAAAAGATTAGACAAATTAGATAACCTCTCTTTGAAGGTAGACAACTTAGCCCTTGATATTGAGATGCTTAAAATTAGAACTTCTCCCCTCGAAAAGAGGAAGGCCACTCCTATTAATGCTATCCAATTGCAAATTAATGTAAATATTAGGATGATGGCTAAACTTAAAGAAATACTAGATCATTGATGGCGCGCGTTGCTGCGCCCGTCTATTTATACAATAGGTATATGTACAAGCGAATCATATTAAATTTGCATATTCAATAAGTGTCTATTAGTTAGTAATCAAGATAAATATCATAGATATAAGTTAACATGTACATATTGGCTTTGGTATTTGAAATTGAACAGTGTATAAATAGACAGTTAATAAGGGACAACACAAATAAACATGTAACAGTTTACCAAAATTATCATTGTTCATGGTATAGCACGCAAAGCATTACTATTTGAAGATTGTACAACGCAAAGTACAATATGCTTGACATGTCATAACACATAATCGCTCTCCATTACTGATGTAACTAAATCATTAGGTTTACCCTGAATAAGTGGTAGGAACAACTAATAAGCATTGCCACCATCTGAATCAGTCTCCATGTATTCTGCATATAAACAACACATATATCACACTTGTATTTGTGAACTTTGAGGAAAGAATTGTACTATAAGTATTGAATAATGAAAGAAAACCTTCCATATTACCAGAAATTGGAGGCATTGCAAAGAGCAGATGAACATATAGTTTAGAAGCTATGAAAATCATTTAGATTCTAAAAAATAAACATGTTGTCATAGATAGCTCAAATGTATTCAAAAGGACAGTAGAAATTCCTTCCAGAACCTCTTTAGTTCGTCAGCTAATTGACTAATTGAGACGTTCCAACAAGATTCTGATGGACAATATAGAGATTTACCATAAATAGTGCAGCAATTCTATATTTTTTTGGAGTTGTTGAACAATAAAAAATTTAGTTACAGGTCACTCTTCATAATTGCATCGAGCACTCAGTTTACCATAAGAAGAAATGGAAGGGAAACGATGGGAGCCTTTGAAAGCTTGAGAGATCAATAACCTTTCATCGTGGTGGTTGGGCGAGAATCACCACCTGATGGACTGTCACTCCTTGTGGCCGCCAGCAACATCCATGCATTTGGTTGGTAGCACCACAACTATCACATAAGCTTCAAATTTTGCTACATACTAAAAGACGAAGATATGAACACTAATAATTTCTTAGTAAATAACCAAACTTTGGCAATCTAACTAAAGTAAATTTCTATGTACTCTTATTTTTCTCCAATGAACATTGTAACCAATAATACAGAAAACATATACATGTCCACCTATACCCAAGAATTAGACAGATTCAGAACAAGGACAAGAAATAAATCATACATCCATTCTATAATTAAACCACTGGTACAAGCACAAAATAGAATGAGCACCAAGCTTAAGAGAAGTACATGAATGCAACATCCTAATTGTGTAGATAAAAAATCCAAGAGGCCGATGTGGCCATAGGCGGCCATACTCACTGTAGAGAAAGGTGGAAGCCAAGGGTGATGGGTGATAGCTTCTATCGCGCCAGAGTTCTAGATTGGCATGGTGGGTCATCTCTTGATCTCTAGAACTAAGAGTGGACGGCTCATCGTGTTTCCTCACTCACGTAAGCTAGCTACTCAACATGTATGCTTCACATTTCCAACAACTTAGTGCCTTTTTAATTAGACGAAAGTCCAACTTATAGAGACCAAAAGTACTTTTCAATTAGCAAGATGCATGTCTTATCAAATTTGGCTTGTTTCTTGGAAGAGGTCTCAATCAATCTGCCTAATCAGCCCCCGGAATTACACCTGATGGCAAAACCACATACATAAACTGTTGAACAAATCTACCACAACAACAAAAACATTAATCCATATCTCCATCCAGGACATGAGTACATATAAAGGGAAACATATACCTGCCCTATCAGTCGTTGTCCACTCCAGCCGCCGCTCAGCAGCAGCGTCCCCAATTGTCGTTCTTCCTCTAATCGGCCACCGTACGCATCAGATGGCCTTCACACCTGATCCGCCTAGCCTCTGATATGTCCAAAATGCATCACTATTTTATATAGTAATTCTTTCTTATTCATTAATATATTTCATGATATGATGCTATTCTTATGTTGTTTTGGATTATTTTACACAGTTTGCAACTTTCCGATGCCGAAGCAGAAGACGCAAGATTCGGCGGTAAAAAGTGGACGCTGAGTTGCCGAAGAAGAACACCTCCAAATTACCTAAAAATCGACGGAGGCTGTTTTTCAGAAGGATAATGAAGGCACGCAAAAGAGCAACCAGAGGGGGGCCACAGGGTGTCCAGGCGGCCACCTGGCGCGGCCCCACCTCTGGCCGCGCCGGGAGGGCGCCTGGGCCCCCTAGAGCTCTCCCGGCTCCCCCATTTGTCCTATATACCGCTCTTCGTCCAAAAACCCTAAAAAGAGAAGAGTTTCCGGAGTTCCGCCGCCGCTCCATGGCGGAAACCTACAGAGAAGAAAAGCAATCTCTGGCGGGCAGATTTCGTCGGGGAGATCACCTCCCGGAAGGGGAGATCGTCGCCATCGTCATCACCATCGTCACGGGCATCATCGAGATCATCATCAACATCATCCCCATCATCAGCACCATCTCCATCTCCATCCAATCTTGTCTCACAATTGCAACTCATGTTGTAATCCGTACTATCTATCCCCTCTACTCTATCGGTGTTGATTACTACTTTGTGGTGAATGCTATTGAGTTTTGTTGGAGAAATATTATTGTGTTCAGATTTTTTATCATCTATTTATCCCCACTGATCATGATCTCTTTTATGTCTTGTGAGTAGTTACTTTAGTTCTTGAGGACATGGGAGAAGTCTAGTTGTTAGTAGTCATATGATGTTGAAGTAATATGTGTTGGTTGATATTTAAGTTGTGTTGTTATTTTCCTAGTGGTGTTGTGTGAGTCAAACACTCAACACTTCGCCTTATCAAGGACCTAGGGGAATGCATTGTGTATAAAGAATGCTTACGGTGGGTTGCCGGAGTGACAGAAACCTAAACCCCAGTTTTCACGCTTTTGCACAAGGGAACAATGGATCACCGATCGTATTGCTATGGTTAGGCTTTTGCCTTAATTACTATCTTGTATTTGCGGATGCTTGCAAGGTGTTTAATCATAAGAGTGCACTCATCTTAGTCTAGAGGGTGCACTAGCATAGATCCACCCACCAAACACTTATCAACACAACACATAGTACCGATACGGATTATGGCGAAAGCACATGACTACCTCTCCCGTGTGTCCTCAAGAACACTTTAGCTTTTATAAGTTCAGTTGCTAGGCCTCTCCTTTTCTTAGAAAGGATTGGGCCACTCTTTACTCTCCAGTATCTTTTGCTTTGCTCGTTTTTACTATCCTGTCGCTTATACCAAGAAAACCCCTAAAAAGTTATCTTTCAGTGCTTGCAGTTATCTCCTTACCAAAGTCACTTGCTACTACCTTCTGCTCCTCGTTGGGTTCGACACTCTTACTTATCGAAAACACTGCAATAGATCCCTCTACGTTGAGGGTCATCAAGCTACGTTTTCTGGGGCCGTTGCCGGGGAGTGTAGCGCTACTAGTAAGTGAAGCTGGTAAGGAAGCTTTTATATTTTTGTTTTAGTTTTGCTGTTGCTGTTTTTTCCTTATGAACGCCCCTACTATTGGATCGTTGTTCTCGGGGAACCGCCCCACTACTAAGGTAGTCACTCCTAACCCTACTGAAATTGTGCCTTATAAGATACCATCTGGTATTATCGATTATGTCTTGACCAATCGCTATGCAGGAGACAAACATCCAGGTGAACACTTGCTATATTTATCACAACTATGTTCATTATTCCAGCTTGCAGGTGTGTCACTGGAGTTCGTTATGAAGAAATTATTCTCCGTATCGCTCACAGACAAAGCTTCATATTGGTATAAGCTCCTCGATGACCCACACTCTCTTAATTGGGAAGAGCTTAAGTCTCTCTTTTATACAAAGTTTTACCCTCTTCATGAAGTTTATCGAGACAAGAATTACATCTAGAACTTTAGGTCTCGCGAAGAAGAGAGCATCGCTCAAGCTTGGGGGAGGCTTAAGTCCCTAATGTTCAAATGTCCTATTCATAAGCTCCCCAAAGATGTTATACTTACAAATTTTTATGCCATGCTTTCTAATCAGGACAAGGAAAGGCTGGATGCCTCCTCTAGTGGGGTCTTTCAGACAAAGAGCGTTGAAGAAAGATGGGATCTCATTGAAAGGATCCAGAAGAATACTGAAGATTGGGAAATCGATAAAGGTATTGAACCTGCTATAAATTATGAGCATGATTATATAGAGAGTTATGTGAAAACTGATTATTTCAATACCTTTTTCTCTAAGATTGGTCTGGATTCCCATCTAATGATTGATTTTTGTAAGAACTTTGCCTCTCATGTTGATTCTTCTAAGATGAAGAAGGATCAGTACCATAAGCCTTTCAAAGAAGTGCCTATTGATATTCACGTTGCTGATCCTATTTTGCCTGCAGTTATATATGAGCAGCCCCCTTTTCCTTCAAGAATAAGGAGCACTCTTTTGTGACAGGCATCATAAATAAAAGTGAGAGAAGAATAGGAAAACCTGAGGACTAGATCAGAGTCGATCCTCAAGTTGCTATGGTTAAAGATTTAGTTACTGATGATGTTTCAAATTATATTATAAATTTTTGTGTTGTTTCAACTAACATTGTCACAGACAAGAATAAAAGCCCAATTTCAGGTACACCAGTTGTATCTGTTAAAATAGGAGATCACAATTATTACGGGCTATGCTGTGACGCCCCCAAAATCAGACCGTGTACAGTAATCATACACACAGGGTACACGACTGAGATTAGAGTGCCACGGTGATAATATCACAGCACCACACTAAACACAAAAGGATAAACAAATATATTACAATAGAGGGGGTCACGCGGACCCGAATATATAAGTCATACAAGCCATAATATCTGAGTACAGACATAGTTAGTCAAGTTTTGCCTTAAGAAGGCTAGCACAAATCACATCAGAGATACAGATCGAAAAGGCGAGGCCTCCTGCCTGGGATCAACAGAACTACTCCTGGTCAACGGGGAACTCGACGTCGTAGTAGGCGCCTCCGGGGTACTCCTGCTCCTGAGCTCCAACGTCGGCTGCAGCGGCCGATCAGGCAAAAACAATAAAGGAAATAAAGCAGGTGAGTATCTAGCATACCCGCGAGTCTTACGTCCGCTACTAAGCATTATGCATTGTGTCAACGGAAAGAAGAGGTTGTATATAGTGGACTGAAAGTCAGAAATTCAGAGCAAGGGTAAGAAGCTAGGCCTAACGAAGACTAGCATCTTCCGACGATGTCTTGCAGCATGAGGTAAGAATCAGCCAACAGTTTATATAAAGCATAAAGTAACAATGCAGCAGAAGTTGCTGCAGCATTGTATAATAATAAGTTGTAATAATTAACAATGCCTCCGAGTTCACCTCCTCGACATCCCCGCGAGGAAGAGAACCCGGAACCATACAGTTTAATAATAGTTTCTAGTGGTAAGATCCAGCTTCAGCATAAAGCGTCCTGTTACCGTGGACACGGCTATTCGAATAGATTAATCTTCCCTGCAGGGGTGCACTTGTGTTACGCTACACGCACGGATCTCCAGGGTGGCGGGAACCTTGTCAGGGAACGCTCCACCGAGGCTATCCGACACTTCATAGCCCATCTTTCAAACTCAACAGAGAGGTCATCCGCCGGTCTAAATCCTAAGTACGCCGAGCCTTGGACCCCAACCCGAACGTACTCCTGAACGGTGCGTGGCTGGCCGGTGAAGTTGAAGCAAATCCAAATAAGACACCACCGCTCGAGAAAATAAGACAACACCACTTCCCGGCGCAGGCCGCGGTACTGCTGACGTCTGAAGAGTCCTCGGACGACACTACGAAGCAGAGGAGCCCATAAACTCGTAATTCCCACGGGTAGGTAGTGCGTACATGGCATATAGCCAACTTAAGACATTCACTGAACCATTTAGTATTTTAATTAACCTACATGACAACCGTTATCGTTGCCTCGACTTAACCGACCCGCGGACAACGACAGCAGCCAGGACCACCAGTACATCGGTGCCTGCCCTGTCGTCCCACCAAGTCACTGCGGTTACTAACAAGGTGAACCGTCTCCTTACCTTGTCTCGCGTGTGCTCCTGGAGGAGCTCGACTTTCGTGGGTTGGTAACTCTCGCGGCCAACGATCAGGGGCCAAGCACACCGGTACATTGGTCGTACACCCCCTGTCGTCCCGTCGCAATACCTCTCGCGGGCACCGTTGGGTCGCCTGACTTCTTACCTGAAGGACAACCGTTTACAGGACCCTATGGCGGCAAGACAAAGTCAGCCTCGAGGGGAGTACCAGGATTAATCCTGGATAGCTCACACTTGAGGTGACTAGGCATAACCCAGGTAGGGGCCCTAGACGGTGTCTGCATTGTACCGTACCTGTGCAGTTAATATATGTATCCGCGTTCACTCCCCTGAGTGATCACGGCCCTCTATCTAAATCCTAGCTAACAATGCGCAGGGCTCACTGCTGAATAATGCATAATAAAAATAATAGGCAGCATAGGATAAAGGAAGGCACATCAAGGGGCGACAAAATCAGGCTATGCAATTGAATAGGATTGTAATCGTAGCAGCAGCAGTAACAATGCCTAGTGCAAGAAATGTACGGAAAGAAAGGCGATATCTGGGGAAGAGAATGGCTCTGCTTGCCTGCAAGCTCGACAGTAGTAGTAGGGTCGTCGACGACGTAGTCGTACTCAGCAGCGGTGTAGTCGACAGTAGCAGCGGGGTCTACCGGAGATTAAAGGGGGAAGAAACAGTAAATACACAGAAAGAAAATACAAACAGATGCATGACATGATAGATGAAAGGCTAACAGTATTCTAACGTAGTGCAATTCACGTTGCTCGGAACGGAAATTCATCTGAGGATGAACTACCGGCTCCGGAAGATTACCGTACAGGGTGTCCGGAGGGGGAAGGATCAAGCCGGAGGTGTCGTGGTTACCGGACAATCATAAGGTGGGTGTATCCGTGTTAGTTGAAGCATTCCGGACAACTTTCGTGTTCGGAATAAATTCATCCGGGCACTCTAACAGTACCGGACGATTTATCGGACAGACGGTCCGGAGGGGGAAAGTTCGATGTTCGTTGTGTTAGAGGGGTGTGATAGACATACGGATAGCGTATTCGTATTCGTTATATTTTTCTGATCAATTTCCATGTATAAAGTTTTTGAATCCGAGTTACGGTTTAAAAGTTATTAAATTTCAAAGTTTAAATCAATTTAAATGATTTTCTGGATTTCTTTTATTATTTATTAAACATTATCCAAAACATTATCCACAACATTATCCAGAACAGTGCTGACATGTGGGACCCACATGTCAGCCTCTGTTATTTATAAAACATTTAATTAAATTAGAAAATGCCTCTGGACCCACATGTCATTGACTGATTAACTTAACTAAATAGTTTTAATTAAGTTTTATTAAATTTTTAAACTTAACCAAGGAGGGCCCGCATGTCAGTGACTGGGGCTGCCCAGTCAGCATAGCTGACTGTCAACCCAGTCAACTGGACCACGGGGGCCCACTGGCAGCGACCCAGGGGGGTTGCCCCAGGGGTGCCACGTCGGAGGCCACCGGCGGCTGGTCTCCGGCGAGCTCCCACACGGCGGAGCGCCCTGGAGCTGCTCGGGATTCGCCTACAGGGCACCAAATCGACCGTGGTCAGTTGCGTACGAACGAGGGGACGACGGCGCGTCGATCTGAGGTGGTGGCGTCGCCGAAGGTGGCCGGAGTCGTCGACGGCGTCGCCGAAGGTGGCCGGAGTCGTCGACGGCGTCGAGTTTGGCGGCGGGTGTCCTCGGACGTCGACGGCGATGGGGTTTTCTAACGCGGGGTGGGGCGGGCGTAAGCGCGTTCGGTACAGGGGAGCACGGGGAATGTGAGGGAACGCTTGGAGTGCCAAACGCGCGTACTGGACCGCGGCTGCGCGACGCACGGCGGCGTCGGAGCTCGGCTCCAATGGCGTGACGAGCTACGGCGACGGGGAGGGCTAGGGGAACACGGCTACTATGAAGGGGCTCACCGTGGGGGCGTAGCCGTTTAGAGTGGGCTCGGGGAGGGCTCGAGGTCGCCGGAATTTGACGGCGATGTCGCTGCGGCGCCGGAGGGGAACGACGGCGTAGTCGTCGCTGCCGGGCTCCACCGTTCGATTCCGCGCGCAGGGTGAAGTAGTCGACGTCGTTGAACGGCTTGGACAAGGCGACCGGGCCCGAGGAGGTCTCCGGCCACGGGAGTTCACGGAGGCGGCGACGAGGGCTACGGGTGGGATCTTTCCCCGGCGAGAGCAGCGCGAGGAGGAGGGGATAAGGGGGCAGGTGAGATCCAGGATGTGCGGGGGGGGGGAGTCCCTTATCGAGTCCGGCCGGCCAGGGGACGGGGGAGCAGGTGAGGAGGGGTTGGCCTGGCAGGCGCGTCCATGGCCGTGGCCTAGCCACGGCGATGGCGGCAGGTGAGACGGGACGGGGGCAGGTAGGGGAAGGGGGTTGGGCCGGGTGGGCCAGGTGCCCAGGGCGTAGGTTAGTTGTCTTGTTTTCTGTTTTTATTTTCCTTTTTGTTTTCTGTACTTTTTATTTGTTTTACTAACCTAGGCATTTTTGTAAAATATGTTAGGTGCCTCAAAATTAGAATAACACTATATAGCAGTGCCACAAAAGGTTTTGCAGCAAAATAAAATCATTAGATATTTCTTTTAATTATTAAATGCCCAAAGTAGGGGTTTTAACCTACTGTTTGAATTGTTTGGAATTTTCTGCAACTCCAAAAATTACCAAAGTTGGTCCAACATGATTATAATGATTTTAGGCAATTTACAAAAATAGTTCCATGATTTTTGGAACAACTTTATTTCAGCACTTTTGTTTTAATTTTCATTCAAAGTAGTTTCAACTAGGGTTTGGTTTCTTAGAGGAGCAAGGTGCATTTGGCTTTGGGTTTTGATTACCAACCAGCATGGTTTGAAAAGAGCAGAAGCAAATTTTGATTAAGGACAGGGGATAACAGTGATTAACAAACAGTGATGGTCAACAGTGATGATGATTACTGTTACAGGAACTGAGGGTGTTACAAATCTCCCCCACTACAAGAATTCTCGTCCCGAGAATTTAAGTGGTAGCGAGGAAAAGATCGGGGTATTCATCGCGAAGGCGATCTTCGCGTTCCCAAGTGGCTTCATCTTCAGAATGATTCGACCACTGAACTTTGAGGAACTTGGTTGTCTTGTTGCGGGTTTTGTGTTCAGACTGATCGAGAATGCGGCTCGGATGTTCCCGATAAGTCAAGTCTTGTTGCAGCTCGATCATCTCATGCTCCACTTCGCGGATAGGGTCCTTGAAGCAGCGACGGAGTTGTGACACGTGGAATACATCATGGACTTGGGAGAGGTTCGGCGGCAATTCCAACTGGTATGCCACGGGTCCACTCCTGGAAAAGATACGGAACGGGCCAATGTAGCGAGGAGCCAACTTGCCCTTGATACCGAAGCGATGAGTGCCCCTCATGGGAGTGACACGGAGGTAAGCGTATTCGCCAGGTTGATAGACCATTTCCTTGTTCTTGCGATCATAGTTGCTCTTCTGACGGGACTGAGCAGCTTTCAGGTGTTCACGGATAACGCGAACCTGATCCTCGGCATGCTGAATAATGTCCGGACCAACGAAAGTTCGTTCCCCAGTTTCTGACCAATTCAGAGGGGTTCGACACTTACGTCCATAAAGAACTTCAAAGGGGGCCATCCTTAGACTAGCTTGATAGCTATTGTTATACGAGAATTCTGCAAATGGAAGAGATTCCTCCCATTTCTAACCGAATGAGATGACACAAGCTCGGAGCATATCTTCAAGCACTTGGTTGACTCGTTCGACCTGTCCTTCCGACTGGGGGTGATAAGCGGTGCTGAAATTTAGATGAGTTCCCATAGCTTCTTGGAAACAATCCCAAAATCTTGAGGTGAAGATGCTGCCACGGTCCGAACTGATCTCCAGCGGAATACCATGGAGGGACACAATCCTGGAAACATACAAGTCTGCTAACTGACTAGCAGAGATCGTCTCCTTGACTGGCAGAAAGTGGGCAACCTTGGAGAATCGGTCGATGACGACAAAGATGGCATCATGACCCTTCTGTGATCGGGGAAAACCGGTGACGAAGTCCATCTCGATCTTGTCCCACTTCCATTCAGGAATAGAGAGTGGTTGTAGAGTTCCAGCAGGTCTTTGATGTTCTGCCTTGACGCGACGGCAAACGTCACATTCAGAAACATATCGGGCAATGTCTTGCTTCATGTTAGGCCACCAGAATTGCTGACGAATGTTTTGGTACATCTTGGTTCTTCCAGGATGAATGGACAACGGGGTATCGTGGGCCGCTCTCATGACCTTTGGGGTCATATCCAGGTTCTCATGCCTGCCCTTGCTGTGAGTAACCACTAAACGGTTCTGGTAGTACGCCGCACCTTTGCTATCAACGGTGAAGGGTGAGGGTCTCCCATTAGCGATATCGCGCTTAATCTTGTGTACGAAATCATCATAAAACTATATACCCTTGACGGATCTGACGAGATCCGGTTCGATAACCAGGTTATTTGCATAACCTTGAGGAACAATCTCGAGGTTCAACTTTTGAAACTCTTCATACAGAAGTGGTTGTTGTACTTGAACTTCAAGTTCACTACAGTAAGCTTTATGGCTCAAAGCATCGGCCATCACATTAGCCTTGCCAGGGGTGTAATGAATATCCATGTTGAAATCGGCTATTGTCTCGAGCCATCTTTGTTGGCGGAGATTCAGGTCGGGCTGAGTAAACAAGTATTTCAGGCTTTGGTGGTCGGTGTAGATCTCGCAACGGTTACCAACGAGGTAATGTCGCCACAGCTTCAATGCATAAATTACTGCTGCCAATTCGAGATCGTGTGTTGGATATTTGTCTTCGTGAGCACGCAACTGACGAGAGCCATAAGCAATCACTTTGCGCTCTTGCAATAGGACACAGCCTAATCCTTGACGAGACGCGTCACAATATATCACGAAGTCCTTCTGAGTATCAGGGGGAGCGAGCACCGGGGGAGAAGTTAGCTTGTCCTTGAGTGCTTGGAAACTTTCTTGACATTTATCTATCCACTCAAAATTGACGCCTTTGTGAAGCAGATTAGTCAGAGGCCTGGCAATCTTGGAAAAATTCTCGACGAAACGACGGCAATAGCTAGCGAGTCCGAGGAAACTGCGGACTTGCTTGACGGTCTTGGGAGGAGTCCAGTCAAGAATAGCCTGGATACGTTCTGGGGTGACGTCAATGCCATCCTTGGAAATCACATGTCCAAGGTAGGTTACTTCGGGAAGCCAGAATTCACACTTAGAATACTTAGCGTAGAGTTTGTGTTCTCGAAGCTTCTCCAGTATAAGACGAAGATGTTCAGCATGTTCTGCTTCATTCTTGGAATATATCAATATATCATCCAGATAAACCACGACGAACTGGTCGAGGTACTCCATGAAAATATAATTCATCAATCTGGAGAAGGTGGCTGGAGCATTGGTTAAGCCAAAGGACATGACAGTGTACTCGTATGAACCATAGCGAGTAATGAAGGCAGTCTTCGGAATGTCCTCGTCACGGACTCGGATTTGGTGATAACCCAACCTCAAGTCGAGTTTAGAAAACACCTTGGATCCGGCAAGTTGATCATACAGATCGTTGATCCGGGGAAGTGGGTATTTGTTCTGGATGGTGGCTTGGTTAATGGGCCGATAATCTTGGACCAATCGGTTTGTCCCATAGCTCTTCTTGACAAAAAGCGAAGGTGCTCCCCAAGCTGAGGAACTGGGGCGAATGAATCCTTTCTGAAGTGCCTTGTCGATTTCCTCCTTAAGTTCAAGGAGTTCATGTGGCGGCATCTTGTAAGGACGCTTGGCAATAGGAGTGGTGTCGGGCTTCAAGTCGATGACAAATTCAACTTCTCTGATCGGGGGTATTCCCGGCAGTTCTTCTGGGAAAACGTCGGGAAAATCGCGAACGACTGGAACGTTCTCGATGCCGTCGAGGGGGGCGGCATTCAAAGCATTCATCATAAATATCTGTGTTTCAGCATTACGGGTAACTCGGATGGTGTGGTTAACAATCTCGCCGGAGGGGTGAAAAAGTTGGACAGACTTGGTGCCACAATAAAGTGCGGCATCGTGGAATTTCAACCAGTCCATTCCCAGAATTAGGTCTATGGTGGAAGACATCAGGACTATGGGGGAAGCATGGAATTCAATTCCCTCAATTTCAACGATGGTTTCGGGCACGATCTTGGTGGTTCGGCATTGGCCTATCGGGGTGCGAACAACCATCGGTGGGTTCATCCTTTCAAATGCGAAATTATGCGACAATGCAAATGCTTCCGACATGAATGAATGCGATGCTCCTGTATCAAACAAAACGGTAGCAGGTACGGAATTAACGAGAAGGGTACCCATCACGGTAGCGGGTTGTTGCTGAGCTTCTTCAACATTGACGTGGTTAGCATGTCCACGAGCATAAGCGGCAGACCCAGTATTATAGTTGGGGGTCCTGTTGTTGCCACGACCATTTCCACGGCCAGCGGGGTGGACTACCAGTTGCTTCTGTTTCTGGGGGCACTCTCTGGAAAAATGCCCAGGTTGGCGGCACGTGAAGCATAATCCATCCTGAGGACGGAGGGGTGTAGCATTGGGTGGTGCAGGCAGAGCTCTTGGCAACTGCGGTGGCGGAGGCAGACGGGGTGCAGCATAAGACGGCCTTGGAGCAGGGACAGGTGAATGGGTCACACTGGTAGGGAGCCAAATACGACGCTTCTGCGTTGCACCCGAAGATGAGCCAATGTCACGATAACGCTTCAGAGAGGTCTTGTGTTCCATCTGGGCAGTCTCGACGGTAATAGCCTTGTTCACCGTGGTGGCGAAGTTGGCGAAATCATGAACGGCAAGAGCGAGCCTGAGTTCTGGATTGAGGCCACGACGGAACTTCTGCTGCCTACGAGCATCAGTGGTGATCTCTCCTTCCGCATAGCGAGAGAGGTTGAGGAACTCGCGCTGATAGGCTTCAACAGTCATGTCGCCCTGAGTGAGGTTACGGAATTCTTCCGCCTTACGATCCATGATCCCCTGAGGAATGTAGCGGGCGCGAAAGGCAGACTGAAATTCATCCCAAGTGATGACTTCTTCAACTGGCAGGGAACGCTTGTGGGTGCTCCACCACTGAGCAGCGGCGCCTTTCAGATGATAAGACGCAAAGTTCACATAGTCGGCTGGATCGACATTAGCGGACTCCAGCTCGTGAGTGATGTCGCGAAGCCAGTCATCAGCATCCAGCGGCTGAACAGTGTTGCGGAACATAGTGGGGTTGAGGCGGGTGAAGTCGTGCAGAGTCACGGTGGCATGCTGATGGTGGTGCCCATTCTGATTCGGCTGGGGGAACTGAGCCATGATATTCTGCATGAACTGACGGTTCATCTCGAACTGCTGCATCATCGCGGCCATGTAATCTGGCGGCGGAGGTGGGTCGTTGGCAGCACGACCACGACCACCACGACCAGCCATCCTGTTAGAATTTAACAGGGGTATTTCAGCGATGAAATTTAACGAGATACCGGAATCAAGCCTGAAGTAAAACGACAACGTAAAGGAGGCGCAGATATATAAAGGAGTAGTCATATAAGACATACACATACGCACACAGAATCAATCGAAAATCGGGCAGCGTAACGTCGTAGAAATTAAGGAAAAAGGACTCACTAGGCGGCGCGCAGACCGTGGTTAGGATTACACGACGCGACATAGATTCCACTATGTCAATCACGCCGCAAGAAAACTGTTGTCCACAGGAGTTGATGCCAGAGAACGCGCGGCCTGCCCAGAAAGAGAATGGGATCTGCGGTCTGGGATCTGGCGTACGACGCCTGCGACACGACTCAATCAATGGGGGAAGCACCAAAAACGCCGGGTGGAATCAAGAGAACGTGATCCTAATGTCAGCTTTTGTAAAACTTACCAGCAAGGATAAGAGAGCAGATTCCCAGAGCATAGGTAAGAAGAAAAAGGACCCTAATACCATAGATATCACACGTAGTGACATCGATGTGGGCCCGTAAGCCAAAGATTAAGTTAGCAAAATAGTTTTTTCAAAGTCTAGACTCAACATCGACCAGGTAGTGGTGGGGTGGCTTCCAACAGGCAGTCGGCTCTGATACCAACTTGTGACGCCCCCAAAATCAGACCGTGTACAGTAATCATACACACAGGGTACACGACTGAGATTAGAGTGCCACGGTGATAATATCACAGCACCACACTAAACACAAAAGGATAAACAAATATATTACAATAGAGGGGGTCACGCGGACCCGAATATATAAGTCATACAAGCCATAATATCTGAGTACAGACATAGTTAGTCAAGTTTTGCCTTAAGAAGGCTAGCACAAATCACATCAGAGATACAGATCGAAAAGGCGAGGCCTCCTGCCTGGGATCAACAGAACTACTCCTGGTCAACGGGGAACTCGACGTCGTAGTAGGCGCCTCCGGGGTACTCCTGCTCCTGAGCTCCAACGTCGGCTGCAGCGGCCGATCAGGCAAAAACAATAAAGGAAATAAAGCAGGTGAGTATCTAGCATACCCGCGAGTCTTACGTCCGCTACTAAGCATTATGCATTGTGTCAACGGAAAGAAGAGGTTGTATATAGTGGACTGAAAGTCAGAAATTCAGAGCAAGGGTAAGAAGCTAGGCCTAACGAAGACTAGCATCTTCCGACGATGTCTTGCAGCATGAGGTAAGAATCAGCCAACAGTTTATATAAAGCATAAAGTAACAATGCAGCAGAAGTTGCTGCAGCATTGTATAATAATAAGTTGTAATAATTAACAATGCCTCCGAGTTCACCTCCTCGACATCCCCGCGAGGAAGAGAACCCGGAACCATACAGTTTAATAATAGTTTCTAGTGGTAAGATCCAGCTTCAGCATAAAGCGTCCTGTTACCGTGGACACGGCTATTCGAATAGATTAATCTTCCCTGCAGGGGTGCACTTGTGTTACGCTACACGCACGGATCTCCAGGGTGGCGGGAACCTTGTCAGGGAACGCTCCACCGAGGCTATCCGACACTTCATAGCCCATCTTTCAAACTCAACAGAGAGGTCATCCGCCGGTCTAAATCTTAAGTACACCGAGCCTTGGACCCCAACCCGAACGTACTCCTGCACGGTGCGTGGCTGGCCGGTGAAGTTGAAGCAAATCCAAATAAGACACCACCGATCGATAAAATAAGACAACACCACTTCCCGGCGCAGGCTGCGGTACTGCTGACGTCTGAAGAGTCCTCGGACGACACTACGAAGCAGAGGAGCCCATAAACTCGTAATTCCCACGGGTAGGTAGTGCGTACATGGCATATAGCCAACTTAAGACATTCACTGAACCATTTAGTATTTTAATTAACCTACGTGACAACCGTTATCGTTGCCTCGACTTAACCGACCCGCGGACAACGACAGCAGCCAGGACCACCAGTACATCGGTGTCTGCCCTGTCGTCCCACCAAGTCACTGCGGTTACCAACAAGGTGAACCGTCTCCTTACCTTGTCTCACGTGTGCTCCTGGAGGAGCTCGACTTTCGTGGGTTGGTAACTCTCGCGGCCAACGATCAGGGGCCAAGCACACTGGTACACTGGTCGTACCCCCCCTGTCGTCCCGTCGCAATACCTCTCGCGGGCACCGTTGGGTCGCCCGACTTCTTACCTGAAGGACAACCGTTTACAGGACCCTATGGCGGCAAGACAAAGTCAGCCTCGAGGAAAGTACCAGGATTACTCCTGGATAGCTCACACTTGAGGTGACTAGGCATAACCCAGGTAGGGGCCCTAGACGGTGTCTGCATTGTACCGTACCTGTGCAGTTAATATATGTATCCGCGTTCACTCCCCTGAGTGATCACGGCCCTCTATCTAAATCCTAGCTAACAATGCGCAGGGCTCACTTCTGAATAATGCATAATAAAAATAATAGGCAGCATAGGATAAAGGAAGGCACATCAAGGGGCGACAAAATCAGGCTATGCAATTGAATAGGATTGTAATCGTAGCAGCAGCAGTAACAATGCCTAGTGCAAGAAATGTACGGAAAGATAGGCGATATCTGGGGAAGAGAATGGCTCTGCTTGCCTGCAAGCTCGACGGTAGTAGTAGGGTCGTCGACGACGTAGTCGTACTCAGCAACGGTGTAGTCGACAGTAGCAGCGGGGTCTACCGGAGATTAAAGGGGGGAAGAAACAGTAAATACACAGAAAGCAAATACAAACAGATGCATGACATGATAGATGAAAGGCTAACGGTATTCTAACGTAGTGCAATTCACGTTGCTCGGAACGGAAATTCATCTGAGGATGAACTACCGGCTCCGGATGATTACCGGATAGGTTGTCCGGAGGGGGAAGGATCAAGCCGGAGGTGTCGTGGTTACCGGACAATCATAAGGGGGGTGTATCCGTGTTAGTTGAACCATTCCGGACAACTTTCGTGTTCGTAATAAATTCATCCGGGCACTCTAACAGTACCGGACGATTTATCGGACAGACGGTCCGGAGGGGGAAAGTTCGATGTTCATTGTGTTAGAGGGGTGTGATAGACATACGGATAGCGTATTCGTATTCGTTATATTTTTCTGATCAATTTCCATGTATAAAGTTTTTGAATCCGAGTTACGGTTTAAAAGTTATTAAATTTCAAAGTTTAAATCAATTTAAATGATTTTCTGGATTTCTTTTATTATTTATTAAACATTATCCAAAACATTATCCACAACATTATCCAGAACAGTGCTGACATGTGGGACCCACATGTCAGCCTCTGTTATTTATAAAACATTTAATTAAATTAGAAAATGCCTCTGGACCCACATGTCATTGACTGATTAACTTAACTAAACAGTTTTAATTAAGTTTTATTAAATTTTTAAACTTAACCAAGGAGGGACCGCATGTCAGTGACTGGGGCTGCCCAATCAGCATAGTTGACTGGTCAACCCAGTCAACTGGACCACGGGGGCCCACTAGCAGCGACCCAGGGGGGTTGCCCCAGGGGTGCCACGTCGGAGGCCACCGGCGGCTGGTCTCCGGCGAGCTCCCACACGGCGGAGCGCCCTGGAGCTGCTGGGGATTCGCCTACAGGGCACCAAATCGACCGTGGTCAGTTGCGTACGAACGACGGGACGACGGCGCGTCGATCTGAGGTGGTGGCGTCGCCGAAGGTGGCCGGAGTCGTCGACGGCGTCGAGTTTGGCGGCGGGTGTCCTCGGACATCGACGGCGATGGGGTTTTCTAACGCGGGGTGGGGCGGGCGTAAGCGCGTTCGGTCCAGGGGAGCACGGGGAACGTGAGGGCACGGTTGGCGTGCCAAACGCGCGTACTGGACCGCGGTTGCGCGACGCACGGCGGCGTCGGAGCTCGGCTCCAATGGCGTGACGAGCTACGGCGACGGGGAGGGCTAGGGGGAACACGGCTACGATGAAGGGGCTCACCGTGGGGGCGTAGCCGTTTAGAGTGGGCTCGGGGAGGGCTCGAGGTCGCCGGAATTTGACGGCGATGTCGCTGCGGCACCGGAGGGGAACGACGGCGTAGTCGTCGCTGCCGGGCTCCACCGTTCGATTCCGCGCGCAGGGTGAAGTAGTCGACGTCGTTGAACGGTTTGGACAAGGCGACCGGGCCCGAGGAGGTCTCCGGCCACGGGAGTTCACGGAGGCGACGACGAGGGCTACGGGTGGGAACTTTCCCCGGCGAGAGCAGCGCGAGGAGGAGGGGAGAAGGGGGCAGGTGAGATCCAGGATGTGCGGGGGGGGGGGTCCCTTATCGAGTCCGGCCGGCCAGGGGACGGGGGAGCAGGTGAGGAGGGGTCGGCCTGGCAGGCGCGTCCATGGCCGTGGCCTAGCCACGGCGATGGCGGCAGGTGAGACGGGACGGGGGCAGGTAGGGGAAGGGGGTTGGGCCGGGTGGGCCAGGTGCCCAGGGCGTAGGTTAGTTGTCTTGTTTTCTGTTTTTATTTTCCTTTTTGTTTTCGGTACTTTTTAGTTGTTTTACTAACCTAGGCATTTTTTTAAAATATGTTAGGTGCCTCAAAATTAGAATAACACTATATAGCAGTGCCACAAAAGGTTTTGCAGCAAAATAAAATCATTAGATATTTCTTTTAATTATTAAATGCCCAAAGTAGGGGTTTTAACCTACTGTTTGAATTGTTTGGAATTTTCTGCAACTCCAAAAATTACCAAAGTTGGTCCAACATGATTTTAATGATTTTAGGCAATTTACAAAAATAGTTCCATGATTTTTGGAACAACTTTATTTCAGCACTTTTGTTTTAATTTTCATTCAAAGTAGTTTCAACTAGGGTTTGGTTTCTTAGAGGAGCAAGGTGCATTTGGCTTTGGGTTTTGATTACCAACCAGCATGGTTTGAAAAGAGCAGAAGCAAATTTTGATTAAGGACAGGGGATAACAGTGATTAACAACCAGTGATGGTCAAAAGTGATGATGATTACTGTTACAGGAACTGAGGGTGTTACATATGCGATCTGGGATCGAGCGCTAGCGCGATTCCTTATTCGCTTTATCAAGAGATCATGACTGAGATTTCACCTTGTGAACTCGAAGAGATTGATGTTACTATTCATCTTGCAAACAAAGCCACTATCTCTCCTATTGGGATTGTGAGAGATGTTGAAGTCCTATGCGGAAAGGTAAAGTATCCTACCAACTTTCTCGTACTTGGTTCAGTACAACATAGTTTTTTTCCTATTATTTTTGGTAGACCTTTTCTCAGAACTTGTGGAGCTATTATAGATTGCAAGAAAGGTAAAGTTTCTGTTGAATTCAATAGTGAGCCATATGAATTTAATTTTTCTAAGATTTCCAAGCGGCCTCGTGGTAATGATTTACCTAGTGATGATAAAATTATTGAAAGTATTGCTTCTATTGCTATTCCCCCTAATGATCCTTTGCAGCAATACATGGAGGACCACGAGAATGATACTCATATGAAGGAAAGAAATGAAATTGACGAAATCTTCTTGAGACAACCTGCTATCCTGAAGCACAACCTTCCGGTTGAACCTTTAGGAATTCTATCCAAACCAAAAGAAGACTCGGTGTTTGATCTCAAACCTCTCCCCGATACGCTCAAGTATGCCTATTTAGATGAAAAGAAAGTATATCCTGTTATTATCAACTCTAACCTTTCAGGATATGAAGAAGAGCGATTATTGGAGGTACTTCGTAAACACCGTGGTGCAATTGGATATACCCTTGATGACCTTAAGGGAATTAGTCCATCTATCTGTCAACATACTATCAACCTTGAGCCCGATGCTAAACCTGTTGTTTACCATCAACGATGGTTGAACCCAAAGATGATGGATGTTGTGAGGACCGAAATCCTCAAGCTTCTAGCTGCAGGTATTATCTACCCTATAGCCGATAGTAAGTGGGTAAGTCCAGTTCATTGTGTTCCTAAGAAAGTAGGGACAACTGTAGTCCCTAATGATAAGAATGAACTAATACCTCAGAGAATTATTATTGGATATAGAATGTGTATTGATTACAGGAAGTTGAACAAGGCAACCAGTAAGGACTACTACCCGCTGCCCTTTATCGATCAGATGCTTGAGAGGCTGTCCAAAAACACCCACTTCTGCTATCTTGACGGGTACTCTGGCTTCACTCAAATTCATGTTAACACCGCCGATCAAGAGAAGACCACCTTCACTTGTCCTTATGGTACTTATGCTTATAGGCGTATGCCTTTTGGTTTATGCAATGCACCTGCTACTTTTCAGAGATGTATGTCTGCAATATTTCATGGTTTCTGTGAGGAGATTTTGGAAGTCTTCATGGACGATTTCTCCATCTATGGAACTTCCTTTAACCACTGTCTCCACAATCTTAATAAAGTTTTGCAGAGATGCGAGGATACAAACTTAGTTCTAAACTGGGAAAAGTGCCACTTCAAGGTTAACGAAGGGATCGTTCTTGGCCACAAGATTTCCGAGGGGGGAATTGAAGTGGACAAGGCGAAGGTTGAAGCTATCGAAAGGATGCCCTATCCAAGGGACATTAAAGGTATTCGTAGTTTTCTCGGTCATACCGGTTTCTATAGAAGATTTATTAAAGACTTTTCAAAGACCTCGAGACCCATCACTAATCTTCTCCAGAAGGATGTTCCTTTTGTATTTGATGAAGATTGTAAGGAGGCTTTCGAAGTTCTTAAGAAAGCTTTAATAACCGCTCCTATAGTACAACCGCCTGACTGGAATTTGCCCTTTGAAATTATGTGTGATGCTAGTGATTTTGCTGTTGGAGCTGTTTTAGGACAAAGGGTTAATAAGAAATTGAATGTTATTTATTATGCTAGTAAGACCCTTGATAGTGCTCAAAAGAACTATGCTACTACTGAGAAGGAATTCTTAGCAGTAGTGTTTGCTTGTGATAAGTTTAGGCAGTATATTGTTGATTCTAAAGTTATTATTCATACTGACCATGCTGCTATTAAGTATCTTATGACAAAGAAGGATGCCAAACCAAGACTCATCAGGTGGGTACTCCTCCTTCAAGAATTTGATTTGCAGATTGTTGATAGAAAAGGAGCAGACAACCCTGTAGCAGACAATCTTTCAAGGATGGAAGATATACCGCATGATCCCATCCCAGTCAACGCCAGTTTTCTAGACGAACAACTTGCCGTTGTTAAAGTACAATATCTTTCCGATCCTTGGTTTGCAGATTATGCTAATTTTAACGTTGCAAAGTATTTGCCTCCAGGTTTAACATTTCAGCAAAGGAAGAAGTTCTTTCATGATTTGAGGCATTACTTTTGGGATGACCCACATCTTTTCAAAGAAGGTCCAGACGGGATCGTGAGAAGATGCATACCGGAACACGAGCAGAAGGACATTCTCAAGCAATGTCACGATAGTCCCTATGGAGGACATCACGCCGGTGAGAGAACCGCACATAAGGTTCTCCAATCAGGTTTTTATTGGCCTACTCTCTTTAAAGATGCTAGAAATTATGTTTTAGCCTGCGATAAATGCCAGAGAGTTGGTAATATTAGTAGGAGGAATGAGATGCCTATGAATTACTCACTAGTGATTGAGCCTTTTGATTGCTGGGGTTTTGATTTTATGGGTCCTTTTCTTTCTTCACACAAGTACACTCACATACTACTTGTTGTTGATTATGTAACCAAGTGGGTTGAAGCAATCCCCACTGAAAGTGCTGATCACAAAACATCTTTGAAAATGCTCAAAGATGTAATTTTCCCTAGGTTTGGTGTACCTAGGTATCTCATGGCTGATGGAGGATCACACTTCACGCATGGAGCTTTTAGGAAAGCTTTAGCCAAGTACGATGTCAATCATAGGATTGCGTCACCGTACCATCCTCAAACTAGTGGGCAAGTTGAGCTCACCAATAGATAGATCAAGTTGATCTTGCAAAAGACAGTTAACAGAAATAGGAAGGACTAGTCAAATAAGTTAGGAGATGCTTTGTGGGCGTATAGAACTGCTTACAAAAACCCCATGGGCATGTCTCCCTATAAAATGGTCTATGGCAAGGCTTGCCATTTGCCATTAGAGTTAGAGCACAAAGCTTTCTGGGCTGTTAGAGAGCTTAATGCTGACCCAAAGTTAGCTGGTGAAAAGCGTCTCATGAACTTGACTTCTCTAGATGAGTGGAGAAGTGTAGCTTACGAGAGCGCTAAAATGTTCAAGGAAAAGGTAAAGAAGTGGCATGACAGGAGGATTCTGAAATGTGAATTTAATGTTGGTGAAAAGGTTTTATTGTTTAGATCCCGTTTCAGGTTTTCTCCAGGTAAACTACTTTCCAGGTGGGAAGGGCCATTTCATATCGAAGAAGTCTACCGGTCTGGTGCAATTAAGATTAACAATTTTGAAGGCACCAAACCTCAAGTTGTGAATGGGCAAAGACTCAAGCATAACATAGCGGGAGACCCCGTCAATGTTGATGTAAATATAATACGCACAACAACTCATGAAGAACATGTTGAAGCCCTGTTTCAGACACTGACAGAAGCAGAATAAGAAAAGGTATGTATTACGGTAAGGAAACATCGCGAACCGCCATAAAAGTTCCATATTATAAGTTTTTGCAAAATTAGGAAAATTCGAGGCCTAAGTGGAGCCGGAGATAAGCTCCAGGGGGCCCAGGCGCCCCCCTGGCGCGGCCTACCTCCTGGCCGCGCCGGGAGGCCGCCTGGGCACCCAGGACTCCGTCTCCGACCCCACTTTAGCTCGTTACCTTCCTTTTGTTGCAGAAATGTTTGCTATATATTTGCCCGGATCGTTCCGGCAACGTAGCTCGCGATTTCGTGTTTTTTCTTTTCGAACTGTTTCTGCCAGGAAATCTTTTAGCTAGACCTAGGTGCCATGGCTTCCCCAAGTTCCCCCAAGGACAAGTTCGTCGTCAACGTCATCAACCCTTACCTCGCTGAGGTGAACAAGCACCCCTAGGTCCTTCGTGTGGAGGACAGTGTTCTCCACAAGGAAGATCTGAAGGGACCAGTCATGAAGGGGAGCACCGAGGAGCGGCTGAAGGAGATGGAGCATGAGGTCTTCAAGTTCAAGAAGATGGTGGAGTGTGGTGTTAAAGCCAACTTCGACATCAGGAACGAGATCGAGGCTTCCCATAGAAAAGAGATGAAGGAGATGTGGTCAAGTTTTTCCGCATTAGAAGAAAAAGTCTACCAACTTCAAGCACAAATCTATGATCTGCACAACCAGAACTGTGAGTATGAACTAAAGTTTCTGCGCATGGGTTTAGGTGGTGAGTGCAGGATCCTGGAGACTGGACTGTCCTTCGAGACTGGAGAGGAGCTGCCCTGGAAGCGCTTCGCCAAGGAATATTTGATTGAGAAGAACAAGAATGAGGAGTAAATGCCCTCGGGTAATGGCATCCCCTCAGCTTGTTCCAAGCTTGGGGGAGTGCCCGGTATCTTTATCTTTATCTTAGTCTTTTAGAGTCAAGTAGAGTCGTATCATGTCTAGGGAGTTTATTATATGAAATAGGTGTTTGCATTGAGGTCCATCACTTCGTCTTTGGAGAGATTGTATCCGTGAGTGTGGATTCGTCTATTATGGAATATTAATGAGAAGTCTATTGGTTCCTTCGCTGTACTCGGTATTCTCTTCACGCAATCGGCATCATATGATGATTCTAATGGGGAGTATTGACCTTATATCAGGTATGGCTTTGAAAACTTTATTTAAATTTTGGCAAACATAGCTTTGGTCTTGACAACATGCATGTTTTCTCAAGTAGCGACATAGCCAAAACCTTTATGTTATTATGCTTGAAGTGTTATGTTGACAAGGAAGACAACTTGATGTGTTATGCTTACCATAATGTTTATGCCTTATATGTTTTGCATCTAAATTAGCATCAATTGTCTGTTCTCTCAAAGCCTTTGCTAGCCAAACTCTTTTCCAAGTAGATTTCTGCTTGTGCAAACATACCCTGAAACCATTACCTTCCATATGAGTCCACCATACCTTCCTATTCGTGGTATTCCCCTACCACTCCTATAAGTATAGAATTTATGTGTTATCCTTAAATGTTCAAAATCTTCTGTTTTGTGCCTCTTGTTTAGCTCATGAGGAAGTAGTAGGTAATTCATGATCTTCTTAAGTTGGACAAGTTTTACCCCGGGATTGCATGTCTAATCTGCAAACCCATAATACGAGGAGGAGCTGGCATGGGTGCGCCCAGCTCGAAAGATAATACAACAAACAAACCCTCCTTCACGCTTGGTCTATGAGAAATCAGAAACTTTGGCAGCGATAAACAAAGGAGATTAAGGGGATGTGATCGTCCTCACTTGGGAGTCGTTCCTCGAAACATGTCCATCTTGAGAAGTAATTGAGCTATCTATTAGCATTCGTTGAAAAACTATGCACCGCCTAAAAAACTATTTTTATTTTGTTTGATTTAAGGATAGCACATGAGTTTTCCCTGCTTGCCCTTAAACAAGGCTTTCTTCCACCTTTATGTTGAGTCAGTTGTCCTACTTCCTTCTTTTCCCTAAGAGAACAGACATTTGATGTTGATGAGGATTCATCCATATAAAGCTGCATTAAGTTTTGCCATGCCATATCCTTGTTGACATTATCTTTTGATAAGTAAGTTGTTTGCGAAAGCTTTTTCCTAGCGAGCATCTTCCTTTGTGTTAGCATTTGCACTTCATGACTATTAACATGTTCTTTCAAAAGCTTCAAATTGTTTTCAGTTGTTCTTTGACCAAGGTTATGTTTGCCATAATTTGATGAGTTTCCTCAGCCCTACTTTTGATTATAATTGTTATTACTTTCTCATAAGGGCCTTATGAGTTGATATTGTTGTTGAGGATGCTTGAGTTTGATGAAGGAACCTTGATGCTTCTTGTCCGTATTTTATTTATTGACACTTCACTCTCTAAACTTGTGGACAGGTTTACCGAGCTTAGTATTCGCTTGGGGACAAGTGAGGTCTAAGCTTCGGGGAGTTGATACGTCCAAAATGCATCACTATTTTATATAGTAATTCTTTCTTATTCATTGATATATTTCATGATATGATGCTATTCTTATGTTGTTTTGGCTTATTTTACACAGTTTGCAACTTTCCGATGCCGAAGCAGCAGACGCAAGATTCAGCGGTAAAAAGTGGACGCTGAGTTGCTGAAGAAGAACACCTCCAAATTACCTGAAAATCGACGGAGGCTGTTTTTCAGAAGGATAATGAAGGCACGCAAAAGAGCAACCAGAGGGCGGCCACAGGGTGTCCAGGCGGGCACCTGGCGTGGCCCCACCTCTGGCCGCGCCGGGAGGGCGCCTGGGCCCCTTGGAGCTCTCCCGGCTCCCCCCTCTGGCCTATATACCCCTCGTCGTCCAAAAACCCTAAAAAGAGAAGAGTTTCCGGAGTTCCGACGCAGCTCCGTGGCGGAAACCTGCAGAGAAGAAAAGCCATCTCTGGCGGGAAGATTCCGCCGGGGAGATCACCTCACGGAAGGGGAGATCGTCGCCATCGTCATCACCATCGTCACGGGCATCATCGAGATCATCATCAACATCATCCCCATCATCAGCACCATCTCCATCTCCATCTCCATCCAATCTTGTCTCACAATTGCAACTCATGTTGTAATCCGTACTATCTATCCCCTCTACTCTATCGGTGTTGATTACTACTTTGTGGTGAATGCTATTGAGTTTTGTTGGAGAAATATTATTTTGTTCAGATTGTTTATCATCTATTTATCCCCACTGATCATGATCTCTTTTATGTCTTGTGAGTAGTTACTTTAGTTCTTGAGGACATGGGAGTAGTCTAGTTGTTAGTAGTCATATGATGTTGAAGTAATATGTGTTGGTTGATATTTAAGTTGTGTTGTTATTTTCCTAGTGGTGTTGTGTGAGTCGAACAGTCAACACTTCGCCTTATCAAGGACCTAGGGGAATGCATTGTGTATAAAGAATGCTTACGGTGGGTTGCCGGAGTGACAGAAACCTAAACCCCAGTTTGCACGCTTTTGCACAAGGGAACAATGGATCACCGATCGTATTGCTATGGCTAGGCTTTTGCCTTAATTAATATCTTGTATTTGCGGATGCTTGCAAGGTGTTTAATCATAAGAGTGCACTCATCTTAGTCTAGAGGGTGCACTAGCATAGATCCACCCACCAAACACTTATCAACACAGCACATAGTACCGATACGGATTATGGCGAAAGCACATGACTACCTCTCCCTTGTGTCCTCAAGAACACTTTAGCTTTTATAAGTTCAGTTGCTAGGCCTCTCCTTTGCTTAGAAAGGATTGGCCCACTCTTTACTTTCCAGTATCTTTTGCTTTGCTCGTTTTTACTATCATGTCGCTTATACCAAGAAAACCCCTAAAAATTTATCTTTCAGTGCTTGCAGTTATCTCCTTACCAAAGTCACTTTCTACTACCTTCTGCTCCTCGTTGGGTTCGACACTCTTACTTATCGAAAACACTGCAATAGATCCCTCTACGTTGAGGGTCATCAGCCTCCCCCACACGTGAATCGCCCAGCGACCGAAAATACTGCGACAAAGAGAGATAAGAGGAAGCATCTATACTTAAGCGCAGGCTAGAAAACAAAAAGGCACACCTCAATTAATCTTTGTGAGTGGCGCACATAATCCACCATTAATGCCTCCAGAAATCGAAGAAATTGTTGCCTCCTTCAAATCCCACTGGACGATTTGCTTCATCGAATAGCCGAACAGTCGGACGCCGGACGGATCCTTCGTGGAGCGAGCAAGAGGAGGTTGAGCCGCTGTTCGAGATTCCCTCCATCCGGAAGGTTGAGAGTTGGGGAGAAAGAATGGGCTAGGACACGAACGAATGGGCCAGGAGCGAGACGATTAGAAGATGGGCTTCATATGTATACGGTCCAATTAACCACAGGGCTCAGATTTTTCCTCCAGAGTAGCAGCCCTTTAGGACAGGTGGCCCAATTCGCAAGCTAAATTAAATCTGACGCCCAGCAATGTTCAAGAGACAAAATCCAACGGTCATAAAGGGTAGAGGCGTGAGAGGGTTGAGATGGTGCCTTGTTTTACTGTCCTAAATGGGCTAGAGAAAAAGAGGAAGAGGATAGTATTAAGAGCCTTCATACACACTGTCAGAACCCCAACTAGGGTAAGTGCTAGGGTTGCTTGTGCCCTTTGCATCATGCAAAATTTTCAAAAGAATTTCAAAAATGGGGAAAAGAAAAGCCCTAAAGAATTTAATTCAAATGGCCAGACAAAAATTTCTTCCAAAAATTCCTCTGGTATTTTTGAAAAGTCTTATAAATATGCATGATCACATATAAAGTGAAGTGGGTCACACTGCATGCACCAAGATTTTTCAAATATTCCAAATAGGGCTTGGAAATTAAATAATACCCCTATTTGATTTGAAATTCAAATTGTTTGAATTTCAAAAATCTCCAAAATTTGTGAGTGGCTAACTATATGCTTTGTAAGTCCATATAAAAGTTTTGGGCATTTAATAAATTTCCTAGGTATTTATTTATCAAGGCACAACAAAAATACAGAAAGAAAAAGAGAAGAAAAAGGAAAAAGGAAAAACCCCTGGCTTTTGGCCCAACTATACCCCTAGCAGCCCAGCCGGCCCAAGCCCACGCCCACTCCCCTGTCGTCTTCCTCCCCGGCACCCGAAGCAGCTCGGTGGCGAGCTCACCGCCACGCACGCCACCGAGGCCTCTCCAGAAGCCCCCAGGCCACCTCCTCGTGCCACGGAGACGCCCAGAGTCCCCTGTCTCCTTCCCCTCACTCGCCACCCTCTCTCTCTCCCTCCTCTCGCCAATTTTGCCACAGCCCGAGAGCTTGCCGGAGCGCGCCGCCGTGTCCCGCGTTGCCAACGGCCTCCATTTTCCCCGCCGTGGTGCCCAGAAGAACCGCCGTCGACGGCTACGTCTTCCCGCACAGCCAATCAAGCCGAGGAGCTCCGTATTCGACTCCATCATCGCCGTCGTCCGCTGCAAGCCGCCGGCCGCCGTGGTTGTTTGCGCCGCCGTCCCGCTTCCTCCGGCCTCCCCGACCCCTCCATCGCGCTCAGGGTGAGCTTCTACACCTTTACCCCATGTTCGCGCTCCTCCCCATGCCCTAAATCGCCGTCTTCTCCTGTGCAGCGCCACGGCCGCCGCGCCATCTCGACGTCGGCGAGGCTCCGGCCACCCCCTTGCCTCCCCGTGGGCAGTAGCAGACGCGGACGAGCACGAGGAGCGTGCTGGTGGTATCCCCGTGCTCTCCCATGGCCGGAGACGCCGACACCAGTGAGCGCCGCCGCACGGGATGGTCACCGCCGGCTAACCGCCGGCGGGCCCGATCAGATTAGGACTAACCCCCTCCTAATTAACCCCTAGGGTCACTGACAGATGGGACCCACAGCCTCCTAACCCCTCTGTTTAAAATAAATAAAACGGGGTTAACCCCTGAGCCATTGACAAGGCTGGCCCACTGGTCAGAGCCCCCCCCCCACTTCAGCATGACCTCATGCTGTCGCAATAAGTCCTTTTCTATTTAAAAATAAATCCAAAGAATTCAGAAAAATCCAGAAAATAGAAAAAATTCAATAAATCATAGAAAATTCATACTAACTCCAAATTAAACATATAATATATGAAAAATTATCAGAAAAATGCAAGGATTAAGAATATGAAATTTGTTTTCATGTTTGAACATTTTAAATTGGGGAAACAGTAGCAAGTTTGCATATGGCTTAATTTGAATTCAAATTTGAAGTTTGAATTTGCAATTCTTTTGCAATACACTTCAAAAAAATGGAATTGTCAACACATCAGTACCATGTACATCATGTTTTCACAACTTATCATGTGCTTGAGCATCGCAATTATATTTATCCCTTAATTGCTTTGTTTGCTCGATAGAAGTGGAACCGGAACCGAAGGCGAACCCCTTCGTTGAAGACACCGTGTGTGAACCTCGTCAGCAAGGCAAGCAAACCCCATTGACCATATCTATAAAATCCCAATTCCCTCTCAGTCTCGCTTATGCATGTTTAGGAGATCACCTTGTATCGATTCTACCGCATAGTTGAACCCATATCCGATGCATGACCTATCATCTTGTCACAGTAGTAAGCAAACCACAATCCTAGCCGACATAGGAGTTGATTGATATCATGTGGCCCCTGCAACTGTTACTGCTTATTGCATGCTTAGTGGTACAATGAGTTTGCTTTTGATCTGAGTCGGGATGATAGTGAAACTGTGTTGGTGAATCCACCCTAATACAAGGTGAACGATGAGAGGTTGTGTAGGAGTACACAGTGGGTTGTCTCGTTGAGCACCGCCTTAAGCACCGAGTTCTTGTATGGTAATCCAAGACAAAGTGTACAACCACACATTGGGCTCACTGACCCCTCTCGGCCTAGTACCTTGATGCGTGTCGACGTCCAGGAGTCACATTAGTTCGGGTTTTCCATTTGGCACTTCTGCATGATGAACCCCACCTCCTTTACCTTGATACTTGTGCATGAGTAGTATAGCTCCTATGTAAGTCTTGCTGAGTACGACTTCGTACTCACGTTTGCTTATTCTATGTTTTAGATGAGAACCCGGACCCCGATGGAGTCACCCACCTGAAGCTCGACGTTGACTAATCTAGTATAGTTCCAGACAGCAGTCTGGTCCCTCGTGGAAGGGCATGTATGTTTAAAAGGCTTCTCTAAGCCATTTGTTAAACTTGTCTGTACTCAGACCTAATTTGCTTCCGTTGTATGATGTAATGTTGATCACATACATGTGATCTTTGTATACTCTATGTGTAAGTAAATAAAGAAGTACTTTGTAGAGTTATGTGATGATACCTGTTGTTCATACTAGGAATGTGTGCTGCGTGTATGTTTATAACATGCGTGTCTTATTATGGGTTTTTGAGACCTTAGTTGTGATATGGCTGGCGGTCTTTTATACACCAAGTGGCCCTTAGATGTGCGCAGCTTGGGGCATCGCGATGCGATTACTCGTGACTCTATCACGTGCACACTTTGTTGTATGATCGAGCCCGCCCTAGACCCCGACTAAGTGATCGGGCTGGAGTAAGTCTATGTAAGAGTTGTGATTCAATCGATAACATGGTTGAGGCGACTTGTCTATGAGTATGGGATTTCACCACCCATAAGCATTTAGACTCGTGAGCGGACGATGAGGACCCATCTCAGTTGATCATCCGGCCTGAATGGGATGCCCCTCACGTTCGATGCTTACTGAGCACGTTCTGTGCTTGGCCTTGTCTGCTTAGACAAGTGGGTACGGTTCTCAGCTCTCCATGTGATTGTATCGTGACTGGAATTACATACGCTAACCCCGGGTCCCGACAGACTTGGTATCAGAGCAGGACTGTCTGTAGGATTATTCAAACCCTTGGTCGAAGTCGAGTTTAGCACTCTATAGTTATATAGTTACTTGGGTATAAAGGGAACAACGTAAGGCTTCTTTTTCTCCTTACCCTCATCGATCTGAGTTCTGGGTCACCCTTACCTTTTCTACGGGATGATAGGACTAGGCTCATCTATGTCTGACTAGAACATCTCGTTGTTTGCCTCCTTGTAGCCGTAGGACAGTTGTGGTCGTCCAGAGTCTTCGTGTTTTGAGTTCCTTGAGGAAGTTCTGTCCAATCTCCTCGAGGTTATCTTGTTTTCCGTTCCGGTGTAGCCGTTATGCTGCCGAATTTGTTCCGTGTTTCTTTGAGTCATTGCCTTCGCATTATAATCTTTTCCGTCTTCATCATGTCCTTCTTCTCTTTGATTCCACCATACAACCTGTTCTGATTGTTGATTTTTATCACACAGGATGTCAGGTGGAACTCGTAGTGTTGTTCTTCGGAATCGAGACCGTGATCGGAATCGAAATGATGATGAACCTCCACCACCGCCTTCTACGGCGGAAATCATGATGGAAGCTGAGCGGAATAGATGTGATCAAACACGCCTTCTGGAGCTCATCGAGCAGAATACCGCCCACCATCGTAATGTGGTGGTTAGCATTCAGGACTTCATCTTCCTCAAGCCACCGGTATTCCGATGTTCTTCTGAGCCCCTCGAAGCTGATGATTGGCTCCGTTCCATCGAGCGTAAGCTTGATACAGCACATGTTGCTCCCGATGACCGAGTTATTTTCGCGGTATACTTCTTGGAAGGTGCTGCTCTTAAATGGTGGGAGAACTATGTTTCTATGCAGCCAGATGGTCACGTAGTGACTTGGCAGGAGTTCTGTGTTGCCTTTCTAGGGTACCACATTTTGGGTGAGTTGATGGAGCGCAAGAAGGATGAGTTCTGCAATCTGAATCAAGGAGAGATGTCCATTCATGAGTATGTGATGGAATTCAACCGTCTTGCTCGTTATGCCCAAGATGAGATCACCACCGATGCCAGAAAGCAGGCAAGGTTCCGCAAGGGACTTAGCCCCATCCTTCGCCATGATCTCAACCTCATCGAATTTTCCACCTTTGAGGATTTAGTCAACAGATCCTTCAGAGCTGAGCATGGCAATGAAGTGTTCGAAGAGTCTCGCAAGCATGCTCTTGAGCTTGCTCCTTCTTCAAGTTCAGCCCCTCAGAAACGCCGAATTTGGATTCCAACCAGAGCCATACCTCAAAACTTTCTGCAGAGACCAACCTCCAATATATGCCATCCACCCCAACACATTATTCCACCCCAGAATGATGGTTTGCAGCCAAGCAATCCCACTCCCAGCAATTCAGACAGGGTATGCTTTAAGTGTGGTCTTCCAGGCCATTACTTTCGTCAATGCCCTTAGGTCTTGATGGCACCACGTCATTCTCGACCCAAGCCTCCAAAGAAACCAACCACCAAGACCTTCCCAGCAAAGCCTTCATCCACTAGTAGTGGTTGTGTGAACCAAATCTCAGTTGAGGAAACCACTGCTGCTTCTGACGTCATTCTTGGCACACTCCCAGTCAATCATGTCCCCGCCTCCGTTCTTTTCGATCCAGGAGCCTCTCATTCATTCATGTCGGAGAGTTATGCACTTCGGCATGAGTTCGCCTTTGAAGAAATGTTTTATCCAATGATCATTCAAACTCCTGGTTCAAAGTGGCAAACTAATAGAGTAAGCCATGGCAATCAAATTGCAATTGAGGGTTTAGTATTCCTTGCTTCTCTTATAGCCCTCAAGTCTTCAGACATTGATGTCATCCTAGGAATGGATTGGTTATCAAGACAACACGATTTCCTTGATTGTAAAGCCAAATCAGTTAAACTCACCCATCCTTCAGTCCAGACCATTGACTACACATCACCCAGCTCTAGAACCCAGATGCATACTTTGAATGTGTTTCCCCTTCCTGACCTTGAAGATATTCCGGTGGTTCGTGACTTCCCGGATGTCTTTCCTGACGAACTGCCGGGGATGCCACCCGATAGGTGTGTAGAATTCATAGTGGATCTTATACCAGGCACAGCCCCAATTTCCAGACGCCCATATAGAATGGCCCCACATGAGTTAGCTGAGCTAAAAACCCAACTTGATGCTTCGTTGGCAAAAGGCTTCATCCGCTCTAGCTCATCGCCATGGGGTTGCCCCGTTCTGTTTGTAACGAAGAAAGATGGAACAGAAAGGATGTGCGTAGACTATCGCCCGCTAAATCTAGCGACGATAAAGAACAAGTACCCATTGCCCAGGATCAATGATCTTTATGATCAACTTGATGGATCCTCTGTCTTCTCCAAGATGGATTTGAGATTAGGCTATCATCAAATCAAAATCCGAGACGAGGACATTCCAAAAACGGCTTTCACTACTCGTTATGGTCTTTACGAGTATACCGTCATGTCCTTCGGTTTAACCAATGCCCCCCGCCACATTCTCGCACTTAATGAATTTGATCTTCATGGAGTACCTAGATAAATTTGTTGTGGTTTATCTTGATGACATTCTCATCTACTCGAAGAACGAAGAAGAGCACGCAGAACATCTTAGGTTGGTATTGATGAAACTTAGAGAGCATCGCCTGTATGATAAATTCTCCAAGTGTGAATTTTGGCTACCAGAAGTGACCTACTTAGGCCACATGATTTCTGCAAAATGCATTGTTGTGAATCCCGAGAGAGTTCAGGCCGTCCTTGACTGGACTCCACCTGAATCGGTTAAGCAAGTTAGAAGTTTTCTTGGCTTAGCAAGCTATTGTCGCCGCTTCGTCGAGAACTTTTCTAAAGTAGCAAAGCCTCTAACTGAACTCGTCAAGAAAGATAAGAAATTCCAATGGACCCCCAAGTGCGAGGAAAGCTTTCAAGAGCTAAAAAGAAGATTGACTTCTGCACCCGTACTTGCACCTCCAGACACCAAAAGGGATTTTGAGATCTATTGTGATGCTTCACGGCAAGGGTTAGGATGCATACTTATGCAAGATAGACATGTGGTAGCTTATGCTTCACGCCAGTTGCGGCCACATGAAGAGAACTATCCTACCCATGATCTTGAACTCGCTGCCGTAGTTCATGCCCTGAAGACTTGGCGACATTACCTCCTTGGTAATCGTTGTGAGATCTATTCTAATCACCAAAGCCTCAAATACATATTCACCCAGCCAAATCTTAATCTCAGGCAAAGACGCTGGATAGAGATGATAAAAGATTATGACTTAGGAATTTCTTACACCCCAGGCAAGGTCAATGTCATGGCTGATGCACTAAGTCGTAAGTCGTATTGTAACAACCTCATGTTACACCAGTATCAACCACTTCTTCATGAGGAATTTCAAAATCTCAATCTCGAGATTGTGCCTCGTGGATCTCTTTTCAACTTGGTGGCAAAACCAACCCTTGAGGATCAAATCATAGTTGCCCAAAGACGTGCACGAGGTGTACGCCGGATCAAGGAGAACATTGCTAGCGGAGTTGCTAAATGTTTCTCCACAGATAGCAAAGGAACGGTATTCTTTGGAAATCGTTTGGTAGTACCTAAGAATAGAGATCTAAGGCAACTAATCCTCAAAGAAGCCCATGACACACCCCTCTCAATTCATCCCGGTAGCACAAAAATGTACCGAGATCTACGCCAGAGATTTTGGTGGACTAGGATGAAGAGAGACATTGCTCGATATGTTGCCGACTGTGATGTTTGTCGTTGCATTAAGGCCGAACACCAAAGACCTGCTGGTACACTTCAACCTTTACCTATTCCCGAGTGGAAATGGGACAAAGTCGGTATGGACTTCATCACCGGCTTTCCAAAAACCCAGAAAGGAAATGATGCCATCTTCGTTGTCATAGATAGGCTTTCCAAAGTTGCTCACTTCCTTCCTGTTCGCGAGTCTATAACTGCTAGTCAGTTGGCGGACTTGTACGTCTCTAGAATTGTGTCTCTTCATGGTGTTCCTTTGGTCATCAATTCTGATCGAGGCAGCCTTTTCACCTCTAGATTCTGGGGAAGCTTTCAGAATGCTATGGGAACTCATCTCTCCTTTAGTACAGCTTTTTTGGATATATGCTCTAGAGGCAAATAATATATGATTATTCCAATATATCTAAGCAAGTTCATAACCAGTTTCATACCGTGCTAGAACTGTGTCAGTGAAACAATCATGCAGGTGTGGTATAGAAACCCCAGATTTCCTAGTTAGCCTCTACATCGATAACTAGTTCATGGTCAACATGATGATCGTGGTTTCGCGATCATGGACAATTAAGTCTCTTGACTATGAGGTCACCTCACTGGTTAAGTGACGTGATGAACATTACCCAAAGTAAGCATTACAGCATGATCAAATCTTATGAAGGTTCAGTGTTGTAATTACAGAACGTGGTAGACCGTTCCTTTGACCGTGAGTACGTGCATAATTACTATCTTCCCGGATGCTTTGACTTACATCCCACCACCTGACTGAAATATGCGGGTCATAACGGTTGTATCTTACGTATTCCGTGGAGATATGTTGAGGAGTATTGTTACAAGAACGGGATTTGTCAATCCATATAATGGATAGATACTCGAGGCCCACTCGGTGAGATTCCATCCATAAAGCTGCAGCGTGTGACTAGGTCACGGGGATGAATATCACGGGAGCGAGTGAATGAGGATTAGTTCGGAACGAGGTTGAACCAGACATAGGATTTCATTGATCGAATCTCGGAACAATCCAGTATCGCTGACAAAGGGAATGCTATACGGCGTAAGGTCCAATCGGTGTTTGATATCCGGAATGCACAGGGGTCATTATGGGCATCCAGGTCCCGCTGATGATCATTGACCATAGCCTCATCTCGGTCATGGCTGGAGTGTTCTCGGACCGTAGGGTAACACACTTAAGGGCTCGATGAAATCGGAGACCTTTTCGGAACCATCGGAGTAACCAGAGAATAAAGGAAACAATATCGGAGAAGTACCGTGTTGAACCGAAACAAGTTCGGAGTGAACCAGAAGGTGTTCCGGAGCACCGGGAGATGGAATATTATGTTTTAGTTATTAATTAATTGAATTAATAATTAAAATCATTTTATTTCTAATTAATATTTGCAATGGGCCTTAGTGGAGCAAAAGGCCCATTAGGGGAAATAAAAGGGAAAAGAAAAAGGAAAAAGAGGGGGGAGGCGCCATGGGCCCTAGGGCTCATGAGGGGTGCGCCCCCTCCCCCCCTTGGCCGGCCACCTCCCCTTAGCAAAGGGACTTTAGTCCCACATTGCTAAGGGAGAGGGGTTGACTCCCTCCCCTCTGCCTATATATAGATGGGCAGGGTTCACATATTTAATACACAGAAATTCGTGAGAAAATAAATATTACTCCGAATTGAGATCGGTTTTCTCCGGTCTTCTCCCCGACCTTGTCTCTTTCACGATGGGCTCCCTAGTATGAGCCTATAGTGGAATTGAGGCTTCTCTGCTAGAATTGGAGGCCGTCGTGCTGCCGAACCTCCGTCCGGAGGTCTGCTTCCGCCACCTCCGCTGGATCGGAGAACGGAGGTCGTCATCGAGTCTCGTATGTGTGCGAGTACTACGAGGTGCTACACGTGTGGCACTACACCCATCCGGGTGCTCAACACAGCCAGGGGGCTGTGAAACTTGATCGGCTACATCAACCACGTTTGCGGGAACGTTTCCCGCGCAACGGACTACACCCCGAGGTATGTTATTTCCGCACTACTTTCCGTTGCGGTAATACGGCTAGCTAGATCTTGGGTTATGGGAACGCTAGTTAGAAAAATTTGTGTTTTCTGCTGCGAACCCCAACAAGCTTTCCATCCTCAGTCTAGTGGTCAAGTTGAAAGGGTTAATCAAATCTTGGAAGACATGCTTAGATCTTGTGTTATCTCATTCGGAAAGAATTGGGAGAAATCTCTTCCATTTGCCGAATTTGCTTATAACAACAGTTTCCAATCTAGTCTGAACATGGCTCCTTTTGAACTCCTTTATGGACGACGATGTCGAACACCCTTGAACTGGTCAGAAACCGGTGAAAGAAAATTCTTTGGACCGGATATGATCAAGGAAGCAGAAGAGCAAGTTCGCATTGTTCGTGATCGATTGAAAGCCGCTCATTCTCGTCAGAAAAGCTACTATGATCGTCATCATAGGCAAGAAAGCTACAATCTGGACGAGAAGGCCTACCTTCGGCTTACTCCTCTGAAGGGAACCCAATGATTCGGTATCAAAGGCAAGTTGGCCCCACGTTACATCGGTCCTTTCCGCATTCTTGCTAAACGTGGAGAAGTTGCCTACCAACTTGAACTACCCCCCGCACCTTTCCCGAGTACATGACGTATTCCATGTGTCACAACTCAGGTGTTGCTTCAAGGACCCCATCCGCGAAGTCGACCATGAAACGCTTGATCTCCAAGATGACCTTTCTTATCGAGAGTACCCTGTTCGTATTCTTGATTCAGCAGAGTGTGTCACTCGCCGTCAGAAGATCAAGTTCCTGAAAGTTCAATGGTCACATCACTCCGAGAAAGAGGCAACCTGGGAAAGAGAAGACCGCCTCCGTGCCGAGTACCCCACCTTCCTCCCGAAGAATTCTGAATCTCGGGACGAGATTCTTTCGAGTGGGGGCGAGTTGTCAGAACCCCAACTAGGGTAAGTGCTAGGGTTGCTTGTGCCCTTTGCATCATGCAAAATTTTCAAAAGAATTTCAAAAATGGGGAAAAGAAAAGCCCTAAAGAATTTAATTCAAATGGCCAGACAAAAATTTCTTCCAAACATTCCTCTGGTATTTTTTAAAAGTCTTATAAATATGCATGATCACATACAAAGTGAAGTGGGTCCCACTGCATGCACCAAGATTTTTCTAATATTCCAAATAGGGCTTGGAAATTAAATAATACCCCTATTTGATTTGAAATTCAAATTGTTTGAATTTCAAAAATCTCCAAAACTTGTGAGTGGCTAACTATATGCTTTGTAAGTCCATATAAAAGTTTTGGGCATTTTATAAATTTCCTAGGTATTTATTTATCAAGGCACAACAAAAATACAGAAAGAAAAAGAGAAGAAACCCCCAGCAGCCCATCCGGCCCAAGCCCACGCCCACTCCCCTGTCGTCTTCCTCCCCGGCGCCCGAAGCAGCTCGGTGGCGAGCTCACCGCCGCGCACGCCACCGAGGCCTCTCCAGAAGCCCCCAGGCCACCTCCTCGTGCCACGGAGACGCCTAGAGTCCCCTGTCTTCTTCCCCTCACTCGCCACCCTCTCTCTCGCCCTCCTCTCGCCAATTTCGCCACGGCCCGAGAGCTTGCCGGAGCGCGCCACCGTGTCCCGCGTGGCCAACGGCCTCCATTTGCCCCGCCGTGGTGCCCAGAAGAACCTCCGTCGACGGCTACATCTTCCCGCGCAGCCAATCGAGCCGAGGAGCTCCGTATTCGACGCCATCATCGCCGTCGTCCGCTGCAAGCCGCCGGCCGCCGTGGTTGATTGCGCCGCCGTCCCGCTTCCTCCGGCCTCCCCGACCCCTCCATCGCGCTCGGGGTGAGCTTCTACACCTTTCCCCCATGTCCGCGCTCTTCCCCGTGCCCCAAATCGCCGTCTTCGCCTGTACAGCGCCATGGCCGCCGCGCCATCTCGACGTCGGCGAGGCTCCGGCCACCCCCTTGCCTCCCCGTGGGCAGCAGCAGACGCGGACGAGCACGAGGAGCGTGCTGGTGGTCTCCCCGTGCTCTCCCATGGCCGGAGACACCGACACCAGTGAGCGCTGCCGCACGGGATGGTCACCGCCGGCTAACCGCCGGCGGGCCCGATTAGATTGGGACTAACCCCCTCCTAATTAACCCCTAGGGTCACTGACAGATGGGACCCACAGCCCCCTAACCCCTCTGTTTAAAATAAATAAAACGAGGTTAACCCCTGAGCCACTGACAGGGCTGGCCCACTGGTCAGAGCCCTCCCCCCCCACGTCAGCATGACCTTATGCTGTCGCAATAAGTCCTTTTCTATTTAAAAATAAATCCAAAGAATTCAGAAAAATCCAGAAAATAGCCAAAACTTCAATAAAACATAGAAAATCCATATTAACTCCAAATTAAACATATAATATATGAAAAACTATCAGAAAAATGCAAGGATTAATAATATGCAATTTGTTTTCATGTTTGACCATTTTTAAATGGGGCAACAGTAGCAAGTTTGCATATGGCTTAACTTGAATTCAAATTTGAAGTTTGAATTTGCAATTCTTTTGCAATACACTTCAATTAAATGGAATTGTCAACACATCAGTACCATGTACATCATGTTTTCACAACTTATCATGTGTTTGAGCATCACAATTATATTTATCCCTTGATTGCTTTGTTTGCTCGATAGAAGTGGAACCGGAACCGGAGGCCACCCCCTTCGTTGAAGACACCGTGTGTAAACCTCGTCAGCAAGGCAAGCAAACCCCATTGATCATATCTATAAAATCCCAATTCCCTCTCAGTCTCGCTTATGCATGTTTAGTAGATCACCTTGTATCGATTCTACCGCATAGTTGAACCCATATCCGATGCATGACCTATCATCTTTTCACAGTAGTAAGCAAACCACAATCCTAGCCGACATAGGAGTTGATTGATATCATGTGGCCCCTGCAACTGTTACTTCTTATTGCATGCTTAGTGGTACAATGAGTTTGCTTTTGATGTGAGTCGGGATGATAGTGAAACTGTGTTGGTGAATCCACCCTAATACAAGGTGAACGATGAGAGGCTGTGTAGGAGTACACAGTGGGTTGTCTCGTTGAACACCGCCTTAAGCACCGAGTTCTTGTATGGTAATCCAAGACAAAGAGTACAACCACACATTGGGCTCACTGACCCCTCTCGGCCTAGTACCTTGATCCGTGTCGACGTCCAGGAGTCACATTAGTTCGGGCTTTCCATTTGGCATCTGCATAGAAAAATAATGAAGGAATGGTTGCATCATATAGATATGTGGGTGCACCTGTGAGGCAGGAAAACCATCTGCCAGAGGTGGCGTCTCGGTCACTTGCATTGTTTGAGTCTGTTTTGTTGATCCGGCCGGGCTCTCGAGTGGAGGCAACTCAGATAGTCGACTCCTGGAATAGACCGGTTGTGAGCGAAGTGTCTTCGTGAACATCCTCGCTGTCACCTCTTGAACGGTGGCGAGCAAAAGGCGGTAACCGATGGTCATGTGTGTGTAGCTTACACCCTTGCAAGGTTAACAAAACTATTCGAATAGCCGCGTCCGCGGTTAAGGACTACTTGGAACCTGTACCTGATTATTAGACAACTTGAATGGATACTTATAAAACTCGCAAGATAAGCATGAGTGCTATGGTGTGCTCCTCTTGGGGAAGTCGACGAAGTAACCATAGTGGTGTATTGGTTGGAGACTTGGATAGTGGACTCGTGTACGCTTCTTACCTCAAGTCTGGTACTCGTAGTACAGGATTAGCCAAGTCAAAGCTGGCACTTCTGCATGATGAACCCCACCTCCTTTACCTTGATACTTGTGCATGAGTAGTATAGCTCCTATGTAAGTCTTGCTGAGTACGACTTTGTACTCACGTTTGCTTATTCTATGTTTTAGATGAGAACCCGGACCCCGGTGGAGTCACCGACCTGAAGCTCGACGTTGACTAAGCTAGTATAGTTCCAGACAGTAGTTTGGTCCCTTGTGGAAGGGCATGTATGTTTACAAGGCTTCTCTAAGCCATTTGTTAAACTTGTCTGTACTCAGACCTAATTTTCTTCCGTTGTATGATGTAATGTTTATCACATACATGTGATCTTTGTATACTCTATGTGTAAGTAAATAAAGAAGTACTTTGTAGAGTTATGTGATGATACCTGCTGTTCATACTAGGCATGTGTGCTGCGTGTATGTTTATAACATGCATGTCTTAGTATGGGTTTTCAAGACCTTAGTTGTGATCTGGCTGGCAGTCTTTTATACACCAAGTGGCCCTTAGATGTGCGCAGCTTGGGGCATCGCAATGCAATTGCTCGTGACTCTGTCACGTGCACACTTTGTTGTATGATCGAGCCCGCCCTAGACCCCGACTAAGTGATCGGGCTGGAGTAAGTCTATGTAAGAGTTGTGATTCAATCGATAACATGGTTGAGGTGACTTGTCTATGAGTATGGGATTTCACCACCCATAAGCATTTAGACTCGTGAGCGGACGATGAGGACCCATCTCAGTTGATCATCCGGCCTGAATGGGATGCCCCTCATGTTCGATGCTTACCGAGAACGTTCTGTGCTTGGCCTTGTCTGCTTAGACAAGTGGGTACGGTTCTCGGCTCTCCATGTGATTGTATCGTGACTGGAATTACATACGCTAACCCAGGGTCCCGACACACACCACACTGTTGCTACTATCCAAGTTGTTGAGGATACCCAAACTTTTAGCACCCAACACACTCCTAGTCCCATTGGACCTATTAATGGTGATGCTACTACCTCAATCATAGAAGAAGAAGCTCCTATGAATATAGAGGTTTTAAAACAAGTGAGCCTAGATGACACCACTACCACCTTTGATAGTAGTGACATTGATTTTGATAGTTCCACACTCTCAGAAGTTATTAGCTTATTACACAAAATGTCTAGAGACCCCCACACTAGCACACTAAATCTTGCCTTCACGGAGCATATCACTAATGCTCTCATCGAAGCTAGGGAGGAGAAGCTTAGAATAGAAGCCTCCATACCTAGGAAGCTAGAATATGGTTGGGATCCTATGATAAAAATTAAATTAAATAACTTCTCTTGCTATGCTTTATGTGATGTGGAGCTAGTACCTCCGTTATTCCCAAAAGAATGTATGATATGTTTGAATTGAAACCTTTTGATCCTTGTTATTTTGGTGTTCGTCTCGTTGATTCTTCCGTAAAGAAACCTTTGGGGAAGCTCGACGATGTTCTTATCATTGTCAATGACAATTATGTTCCCGTTGATTTTACTATTATGGACATAGAGTGTGAACCTTTATGTCCAATTATTTGGGACGCCCTTTTCTTTGCACCGTTGGTGTTGTTATTGACATGAAAGAGGGGAATATAAAATTTCAATTCCCTCTCAAAAAGGGGATGGAACACTTCCCTAGGAAGAAGATTAAGTTACCTTTTGACTCCGTTAAATGGGATAGTTATTCTCTCTCTCTTGATAAAACATGATCTTTTTGCTTTATGCCTAGCTTAAAGGCGTAAAAGAAAGCGCTTGTTGGGAGGCAACCCAAGATGTTTTTACTTCTGTTTTTTGTGGTCTTGATGATTGTTACTACTGTAGCAACATCATTGTATCTTTATTTTCAAGCTTTGTGCCAAGTTTACCCTCCGATTGCAAGAAAGTTCAAAAGTTGTGACATGCTGTCCAGAAAACAGATTATGTCCTTGTACGGAAAAACTATCCTAAAATCACCAGGTCATATTTTTTATCTGAATTTTTTGGACAGCGTGCTCTATATAATTGACTTCCTAGCGTCAGTTCTGAGTTTTTTTATTTGAGTTGCAGAAGTACCCCGAAAAAATTATTTACTACCTGTTGTTCTATTTTTCACAGATTCTGCCACGTTTTGCATTTCCTCACTTTTACAAACCTTAAGCTTGCTTTTTCTTTGCTCAAACTTTTTTACAATCTTGAGAAACAGTAGATCTTCAAGAATATTTGTATTTTCAGAAGAGGCAAATTATTTTATTAAGGGTACTAACCTCTCTAATCAGCTTATGATGAGTTATGTATGAAGGGAGTTTTCAAGTGTGCGAGGAAAGGAGATATAAGAAGATCCGGGAGTGTCAAACGCTCAAGCTTGGGGATGCCCCCATTCATCCCCAATAAATATTCAAGGAGACTCAAGCGTCTCAGCTTGGGGATGCCCCCGTGCATCCCCTTCTTCATCAACAATCATCAGTTCGTCCTCCGTCTCACTATATTTTTATCACTTCATGCGTTATGTGCTATGCTTGGAGCGTCTTGCTCATAGGTTTCCTTTTTAGTATTCTTTAGTTTTGCTTTCTGTTCATAACAAGTTAGAACCTAGCTTACTTTGTGTGGGAGAGAAACATGCTCCACTTCAAGCTAGAACACATCATAGGATTTCATGCTTATCTTTCTTTTGTTGTGTGTTCTTTATCTTTTCGTAGCTGCTGTAATTTTGGCTCTTAGTTTTCATATTTATCTTCTTCAAGAGCCTTAGCTTTTTTTAGTTTGTTGCTGGAACTCTCTTTAGTTTTCATGTTTATCTTGTTAAGAGAGTTGGTCGTTGCACTGAGTTGTGTCTTGTCTTGAAGTAGGTAATTGAGGTTGCTATTCAATTGTAGTAGTAACTTGCAATAGTTTTGAGGTATTTCTGTGAGTAATTTTTGAACTTTTGGTGTCAAGAGCTCTAGCCTATTAGTGATAGGTGTCATATTTTGGGCAATCCGTGTTTATTTTCAAAAACTACAAAAACTAGTTGAGAACTCTAGCTACTAGATGGATCACTAATCTTTGGAGGGATCGGATATTAGAGTACACTCATGTACCATGAGTCGAGGATGTGCAAGGATAATCAAACCCCCATATACTCCTCCTCGGGGTACTTGTCTCTTTGTGAACCTCCTTATTAGATTGAGAGTTACTGATAATAAGTGCATTAGTTCTTCGGACTAATGTAAGTATCGAAAGTTGACACTTCCACCTCCTCCTATTTGCTAGCCTCTTCGGTATCATGCATTGCCCTCTTCTCACTCCGAGAGTTGGCGTCCACCTCGCCGGTGCATCCAAACCCTTGGCTTGATACGCTTTGTCATCATAAACCTCCCTATATATTTCCTCAAAATAGCCACCATACCTACCTATCTAGGCATTTCCATAGACTTTCCGAGATATATTGCCATGCAACATCCACCTTATGATGACTTGATCTTCATGTCGTACATGTTCCTGCTACACTGGAAGAGGCATTCATTTGCATACATCATGATAGTTACATCTTCTTTATGTTGAGTACCTTGTAAAGTGTGATGATCTTCTATACTTCTTGTAAAATAGAGTGTTGCCCTTAAGTGAGGAAAAGATCCCAAAGAGGACAAATTTAAAAGATCCCAAAGAGGACAAATGAGAGTTAAATAGAAAGAGCCATTGAGGCCACCAAAAAATAGAAACAAGATAGAGAAAAAAAGGGGGGAAACACTACTATTCCTTTTGAAAGATCCACACTCGTACTCCCTCTATATTTTGTACTCCATAGAGATGATCATATATGCATATAGCTATGTGGGGACCTTCACACTATAGAACTTGGGTTGTATATTCCAATGATGAGCCTCCTCAAACGAACTCTAGGTCTTCTTGAGCGAGCAACTTGGATGCACCCCCACTAGTTCCATTGGAGAGCTTTTCTTAGCTCAATGTGCATCCGTTGCATGGCAATCCCTACTCCTCACATCATATCTATCATTTGGCCTTCTTTCCTATGATTGTCCTCATTGGTGTGAGCCTTTCACACCCTTTTTATCTTCCTCCTCCACCATATTTCTCTGTTTTCCATCCTAAGTGTCAACTCTCGTGCTTACGCTCATCCATTGCATGAGTGCTCAAAATACCGAAAGGGAGTGGATCAAATTGACTTGTACCTGGCTAGTGGTCTGGGGACGAGTCAAGATAAGATTCCAAAGAAGACTAAGTGTGAAACTTTAGTAGATTGAGTTCTAAACAAATATATTTTTTTCTCTCATATTCCCATCCCCTACTTCTTGGACGCAAACACCATCTAGAGACATTCGAGTCACGGACAGCGAGAGCTCTTGCACCTTTATGTTCTTATGTTGCTTGTTTCAATGCTAATATACACTTTTTCTTGTTAAACTTTAATTTAATTACATACCTTGATTGCTTTACTTTCAAAGTTCTTATATGCTTGTTATCATGTCACCATAGAAATTATGTTTGTTATCATTTACCTACTCGAGGACGTGCAAATATTAAGCTTGGGGATGTTGATACGTCCCAAACGTATCTATAATTTCTGCTTGCTCCATGCATGTTTTGTGTGATATTGCTATGTTTTATATACACTTTCATACACTCTTGATCATATTTGGACTAACCTATTAACTCAGTGCACCCCAGTGCCAGTTCCTGTTTTCTGCTGTTTTTCTATTTCAGGTTTCCCCCATATTAAAAATGCTCCAAAAATTCCAAAAAAATACAATAAAAAATCAGCGTACCAGAAGCTTCAGGAATCACCTAGGAGGGGCTAGAGGGGACCCACCAGGGCCCCAGGCGCCCTCCTGGCGTGCCCTAGGTGGGGCCGCGCCAGGGGGCCGCCTGGACCCTGATATGTCCCAAACGTATCTATAATTTCTACTTGTTCCGTGCATGTTTTGTGTGATATTGCTATGTTTTAGCTACACTTCCATACACATTTGATCATATTTGGACTAACCTATTAACTCAGTGCACCTAGTGTCAGTTCATGTTTTCTGCTGTTTTTCTATTTCAGGTTTCCCCCATATTAAAAACGCTCCAAAAATTCCGGAAAAATACAATAAAAATCAGCGTACCGGAAGCTTCGGGAATAACCTAGGAGGGGGCAGAGGGGACCCACCAGGGCCCTAGGCGCCCTCCCGGCGCGTCCTAGGGTGGGGCCGCGCCAGGGGGGGCGCCTGGACCCCTGGTGCCCCCCTGGATGCCCCCTTTCGCCTATATATTCTCCGTCACGGGAAACCTTGGAAGACAGAACCCTTTTTCGCGATCTCGCCTCTGTTCCTCCGCCGCCGCACTTCCAAGATCGGGAGCGCCAGCATACCTCTTCCCGGCACCCTGCCGGAGGGAGGATTGACCTCCGGGAGCTTCTCCTCCACCATGAACGCTTCCCGGATGATCCGTGAGTAGTCTACCTTCGACCATGCGTCCATGATCAGTATCTATGTGATGTTCTCCTCCCCTCTTTTTCTTCATGGATTAGACCTTGTGAGCTGCCCTACATGATCAAGGCACATATGTAATTCTTTCTGTTGTGGCTATGTTCATTTTGCTGGGATCTGATGGATTATGAGACTATGTTCATATTGTGATTGAGTAATATATTTGGTTCTTATCTTTTATATTTTTTTTCTTGATTAATTCTTGCATGTTCTACGTTGTTGTTTATTGCTTTGGCCAAGTAGTAGGTAGTGAATCCAAGAGGGAACGTTATGCTCGATTGTGTGTTCATGCCCCCTGATGACTAGCTTGAGTGACAGAAACATGAGTCTATGGGATGTGATGTTGCCACAAGGGGGAAAACAACGGTGCTTGTAACCGCGGTTGCAAGGATTGGTTACTTTACACAAAGTTCTTTTAACGTAGTTTTCTGTTGCTTTGTGTTTAGACTTTAGGTGGGGCTCGGAACATAATACCAGCGAGATGTTCTGCATAGATATCTCAAGGTGGATTATTAGTAGTAGATGCAGTTGGATTTCGGTCTACTTATTTTGGCGTACTGCCCATGCTTTTGAGACTCTTCCTTTCTTTGTAGCATAGTTAGCATTGCGGTGCATTTTTAATCCTATCAATTGCCCAGCTGTGATTTGTTTACCTCGCATAGCAGTTTTATCGTCTTTTGGGAGAGATACATCACTAGTGAACATCATGGGACCCCGGTTCATATTCTCATCATTGTTTACACGCTCAATTTACTTCCTATTTTACTTTCCAGTTGCAGTCACTATTAAACTTTATCCCTTGCGTTTGATCCTTTGTAAACAACAAGGACGGAGAGATTGACAACCTCTCTGAACTTCATTGTGAGCAAAGTTACTTGTGTGTGCAGGTCCAGGCGAAGCAAGTGATTCTTTTCAGACGGCGCATCACTTGCCGAACCACCTACTTGTCGACCTTGGAGTCCTACTGGTCAATTCTCAACCTTGATATCTTCACCAAGGGAAACTTGCCGCTACGCTACATCACACCTTCCACTTGGGGTAACCAACGAAGGGAGAGAAGCCGTTATCATCTCTTGCGTCTCAGCCTGCCTCATTGTTTGCTCTGGGTACATGATGAAATTCACAGCCCTCAAAAGACCCACTGAGCTGCTGGACTAGGAAGCGATAGCTTGCCATATTTGCATCCTTTGCATCTTATTTCCCTGTGAACTGCTGCACCACCAGGTCGGAATCGCCAAAACATATGATGTTCATGATGCCGATCTCCTGGGCCAGCCTGACGCCATGCACAAGTTCTTCATACTCAGCTACATTGTTGGATGCCGCGAAATGGATTTGCAGCACATAGTTCAATTGGTCACCTTTGGGGGATGTGTGGACAATGGCAGCCCCTAGGCCGCTCTTCATCTTGGAGCCATCAAAATTCATCCTCCAGTGGTCCGAATCGGGGCAGGGTGGCTCGTACTAAGTCTCAGCCCAATCCACCAAGAAATCGTCCAGCGCCTGGGATTTTATTGCAGTTCGTGGTTCGTACTCGATGCCATAAGTTTCAATATCAATAGCCCATTTTTCCACTCGATCGGATGCGTCTCGGTTGTCTATGATCTCTGCTAGCGGTGTCGGGCTGATCACTGTGATCGGATGCGCGAAAGTACGACTTAACCTTCTTGGCTACCATGTACACTCCATAGCACATCTTCTGATAGTGAGGATAGTTCTGCTTGGAGGTTGATAACACTTCACTGACATAGTACACTGGCCTCTGGATTGGTTGTGCTCTATCTTTCTCAGTGCGCTCCACGACCATCACAACGCTGATCACCCGAGTGGTTGCCGCGATGTACAACATCATCGGTTCCTTCTCAATTGGTGCCGCCAGGACTGGTACGGTGGAGAGCATACGCTTGAGCTCCTTGAAGGCTTTGTCCGTTTGCGGGGTCCAGGTGAACTTGTCCGTTTTCTTCATCACCTGGTATAATGGGATTGATTTCTCTCCCAACCGACTGAGAAATCGGTTGAGTGATGCCAAGCATCCGGTGAATTTTTGTACTTGCTTGAGATTTTTTGGCTGATCCATTATGTCGATTGCAGCTATCTTCTCGGGTTTGCATTCGATTCCTCTTTCAAAAACGAGAAACCCCAAGAGTTTGTCGGCTGGAACACCGAACACACACTTCTCTGGGTTGAGCTTGATCTGGTAAGTGCGAAAATTTGCGAAAGTTTCTCTGAGATCTTCTAGCAGTGCCATGCCTTGCACCGACTTGACTACTAGATCATCCATGTATACATGGATGTTTTTGTTGAGCTGAGACTTCACACAACGCTGCATAGTACGCTGGTAGGTTGCACCACCATTCAACAGACCAAAAGGCATAGTGATGTAGCAATAAGCCCCAAAAGGGGTTATGAAAGCAGTTTTTATTTGATCTTCCACAACCAGTTTGATCTGGTGATAGCCAGCAGTGGCATCCAGAAATGACAAAAGCTCGCAGTCGGCCGTAGAGTCAATTACTTGAACTATACGGGGCAGAGCAAACGGATCTTTGGGGCATACCTTGTTCAGGAAAGTGTAATCGATACACATGCGCCAAGTCCCATTCTTCTTCATAACCAGAACTGGATTTGCTAGCCAGTCCGGATAGAATACTTCCATGATGAACCCTGCTGCGAGTAGCTTGGTGATCTCTTTGCCGATTTCTCGCCTCTTGTCTTCGGAAAAGCGTCGAAGAGGTTGCTTGACCGACTTGGATCCTGGCCGGATGTGAAGCTTGTTCTCATGTCTTCGGAAAAGCGTCGAAGGCATGTCTTGTGGATACCATGCAAAGATGTCCCGTTTCTCACAGAGGAACTCAACGAGCTCGCTTTCCTATTTGTTGCTCAGCCCGGCTCCGACAACCACAAACTTGCTGGGGTCGGAGGAATCTAGAGCAATCTTCTTGCTGTCCTTGGCGGCCTGGAATGTGGTATCATCTTTAGCTCGTTTGGCGCAGCCAACCGGAAGGGGTGCTTTGCTCTGAGCTTGGGCCATGGCCACCACCTTGCCGAGCTGGCGCTTCTCCTCGACCACGACGAGGGAATCGGCCAAATGGGAACCGACAGAAGAGCATTCGAGGGATTTCTTATAGTCACCGCAGATGGTGATGATGTCGTTTGGCCCTGGGAGCTTCATCTTCAGGTAAGGCTGGAAAACATTGAGCATGAACTTGGCGATTGCAGGCAAACCTAGAAGCATATGGTATGGGCTGCTCAGATCGGCCACTTCGAACCAGATCGGCTCTCGGCAGAAATTTTTCTCTGTGCCAAAGATGACCTCCATCTGAATGCGACCCAAGGGAGTGCATGCTAGACCGGGAACAATGCCGTGGAAAGTGGTCCGACTGGGCTGCAAATGTTGCTCAGTGAGCCCTAGCTTGATCATGGTCTCTCTGTACAGGATGTTGATGGTACTGCCACCATCAATGAGCACTCGGGAGAACAAGCACGAGAACTTCGGCGATGTAACGAGTGCATCCACCACCAGAGCATAGCTACTAGGATTTGGCATAATGCTCAGGTGGTCCTCTCTGTCCCAAGTGATGGTCTTGTCCGACCAGTGCATGAATTGGGGAATCGGGGGCATGGTAGGATTGACCTCTTGAGCTCGGGCCCTCCGACTGCCCTTGTCAGTTGACTCGATGGTGAAGATCATATAAGACGCATCCTGACGCGGGAACTAGTTCTGAGCTTGAGGTGGAGCACGGTTCTGAGGTGGAGGAGGGGTGGTGGTGGGAGTCCTTGGTCACCCTGTGCAATGCGCTTAGTCCAGTTGCACTCCCGCGTGGTGTATGTTGCAGGCTTGCCACATCCACTATGCGTCTTGCACGGTTGGTCGAGCATGTCCTCGAAAGTGTACTTGGGCCGAGCTGGCCACTGTGGTTTTTCCCCGGGCTTCATCCTCCGACTACCGCCTGCAGCCCCTTGTGCCTCATGCCCTTGCACTGCAGCCACCTGCCGACTGCCAGAGTGAGCATCCGGTTGCTCGTCCTTCCTCTTTCCAGTGCCGAGATGGCCATTGTACTTGTTGCTGTTGTTGTTGTTGCTGTTGTTGTTGCGGTTGTTCTCACGTCGCTCTCGCCGACTGAGCCCCTGATGTGCTGGATCAACCGATTGCCTAGCTTGCTGATCTTGAATGACGCAGTTTGCATCGAGCTTGATGGACTGCATCGCTGAATCAGAGAAAGCAAACGAATTGGCAATCTTCATGAGCTCGGCCAAGGACGTGATCTCTTTGCGAAGCAACTTGTGCTTCATCATCGAGTCGTCCAAGCATCCATCGGTGAAGTATTGGATTGCTTGAATCTCATGGACCATTCACAAGAGTTTCTGAGCTTTATCCACCGAGATAGATAGTCAATGAGGGGCTCATCCTTGCCTTGCACGCAGAGAGTGAGATGTCGAGGTAGACCTGGCCGCTCATAGGTGCCAGTGAAGTTGCGCACAAATGTGTCCTCAAAATACTGCCAGCAGTTTATGTTGTTGCTGGGTAGACTGTTCAGCCAAGACCGAGCTGATCCTTGAAGCATCAGAGGAGCGTAGCGAACAGCTATACGCCGATTGCCGCCGGCGATGCCGACTGCAGTCATGTAATCTGTCAGCCAGTCCTCTGGTTTGACTGTGCCGTTGTATTTGGGGGTATCTCTGGGCAGAGTGAATCCGTTGGGGAACTGCTCAGCTCGGATACGGTGTCCGAAACATCCCGGTCCAGCTGATGCTCTGTCCTTCGTCTGGGTATCCTTCTCCAGCTGCTCAATGCGATGCCGAGCATAATTTTCTTCGATCTGACGAGCTCTGAGCCGATTGCTCATCGCTAGTCTCGCGGGCGAACGTCGATCACTTCGCCGGCTATTCACCGCTGGTTCTTCTTCTCAGCTGTTTGCAACCGGAGGTTCTCTGTGACTCCGAGCTCGACTCTCATGATGAGATGAGCCTTGTTTCCTGTGCTGACGGGGGCAATTGGCTGCTGATTAGCATCCGGAGCTCCGTGAGCAGTTCTTCTCAATGCCTCCGGTCTGGGCGGTGGCTCAGTTGCTGCTTGCTGCTGCTTTGCAGCCGACAGAAGTTCGCGCATTCGGCGCGTCTGTTGACGTAGCTCATCTCCCTCCAAATCATCCAACTCCTGCGCAATCTGCTCGGCCGTCCGCAGGTTCTTGTCCGGAGAACTGTACTCCGGTCGTTGGACGATCGCAGACGTTGCCGGTTGCACGGCCCGATCTATTTCTCTGTCGACTACTTGGCCTGCAACTCGGAGATCCTCCAAAATCACTGGCTCGACTGCACGCGGCTGGACGCCGTGCGCGGCATTGTACTCCCTGGTGATTGTTCCAAGTCGCCTTTCCTCTGCAAGCATGCCTGAAGACGTAGGCATTGTACTCCCTGGTGATTGCTCCCACATGTTGTCGATGACGTAGTCGAAGAATCCATGCCTGAAGACCAGGCCGGACGCGTAGCGTGGGCTGTATGACGAGGATGATCACGTTTGGATCAAAACTCCAGTCGACACCCCGGTCTGCCCCACGGTGGGCGCCAACTGTCGTCGTTTAGTAACGGCAGATGTCATCGGGATGGCTAAGAGAGGGGGAAAGATCCGAGGAGATTGTTGATGGTGCCGGAGACAGGGTTGGGCACAAGAACGGTGAGACTCCACGATGTACCCAGGTTCGGGGATCTCCGTAGAAATAACACCCCTACTCCTGCCGAGCTATAATGATGCAATAATTCAAGCTACAATCAATGCTCCTTGAGCTATATCAGAGGAAGGAGAAGGAGTCAAATGGCTCTGCTCTCTCCTGCGGCTCTGCTGGTAGGTGAAAATGGAGTAAATGAGGTCGTCCCCTCTCACAGGAGGGGTGCCCTGGGTTCTTATAGTCTGAGCCCAGGGTACTAAGTTAAATACACAATAGAGAGGGACCCAGCTGTAAGCCTCTGGATTCCTACTCGGGCCCGCCGACTGCAACCCGCCGGCTGCCTAAGCGTAGACTTGTGGCTTGCCTAGTTTGTCCTGAGAATCGCAGATCGGCGTGGGAGGGGACATCACGTGTCTGACAGTTCAGCAATGGGACATGTCTTCTCTGCCATGCGGATCTCTCGGGATCGGTCATTTATGACCTCGGGCCGGGTGCTCCGACCTGTCCCTTGGTCAACTATTGATTCTGGTGCTAGCTCGGAGTGGGCCGGATGCGCCTGGGCTGATTGCTCGGGGTAGGCCGGGTGCACCTGGGCCGGTTTCTCATAGGTGATCGCCGATTGTTCTCTCCTGAGCAATTGGCGACTAGCCTGGTTAGCTCGGACTAGATGCCCCCGATGGCCCTTCTGTGCTTGCACCTCATCTTGAAAGATTGTTTCTCCTGGGTGACCCTACCCGAGGGTCATTCCCCTGACAGCTCCGCCATCGCCATCCTTGGAAACTGTGCAGGCTTCATCGCCCGCGGTGAGACGAGAAGGGATGGGGAGGAAGGTTGTGGCAGCACCTTGGCTAGAGGAGGGTGGATGAAGGAGGGTTTGGATCAGAGAGATGAGAACTGAAGGCGCGGCGGTGGCGGCCTCGGGCTCTTCGGTCTCCTCGGGATTTTTCAGAGTCTTTCATTTAACCTGTTTGTTGTATGCTAATTCATCACATTCAATCATCATAATTTACCATTTTCCATCATAATTTCCTATAATGTACATTATAAGGAATTATGATGGACATAATTCCTTATGATGGACATAATTCCCTATAATGTACCATCTCTGCAACTTAATATAAGATTTTTTTTGACACTATCATAAAATTAAAAAATGTCTTGTATTAAGATACGGAGGGAGTATATTATAAGGAATTATGATGGAAAATGGTAAATTCATGAAAATCATCCACTTTTTCAACATGCCTTTTTGATGACCTGTTGCAATGCATAGACAATTGCCTAGTAGAGGAAAAAATATCCACTGACACATTTATTATTATTCAGGCAAATAATCAGTAGCCTACACGCAAGGGAAATGAAGAAATTTTCACTATATCCATGCAGAACGAAACAACAATGCATACATACATACATACATACATACATACATACATACATACATACATACGCAGACACGCAGCAAATTAAATACTCACACATGCATGCACGCAGCAGCCACACACACCGACGTACGTACGTAAATACAACGAGCCATACATACGCACAAAATCCGGCTCTTATTGGGCACACTCATTGCTGGAATGGCTGTTGATCAACCAGCAGCATCTAGCTAGCCGAAGAAGTGGTGCTTCTTCTTCCCCTCGCCGCGGCCCGACTCCTCGTCCTCGGCGTCCTCCGCCGACTCTTTGTATTCCTTCTTCTCGTGGTGCTCGTGGAACGCGTACCCGCCGCCGCCGACGGCCGCCACCGCGGCCACTTCCTCCTCGATCTGGTGCCGGTGCGCGTTCTCCGGGTCCTTCTTCACCTGGTGTTTCTCGTACTACACACACACATATTGGCCGTTAATTGGCTGGCACCATGAGCCAACGATAGAAATGTTTGCGCGAGGAAATATCGTCCGGGAGGTAGAACGTACCATGGCGAAGGCGCCGGAGGCGAGGGCTCCTATCTCGCCGAGGTGCTCCTTGTGCTTGTGCTCCGTCTCCTCCTTCTTGTACTTCTCGGCCTCGTCCCGGGACGACCCGTACTCCTCCTCGTCGCCGCCAGACTTCTTGTACCCGCCGCTGCCGCTGTACTCGTCGTCACCGCCGGACTTCTTGTACCCGCCGCCTATGTACTCCTCGTCGCCGCCAGACTTCTTGTACCCGCCGCCGCTGTACTCGTCGTCACCGCCGGACTTCTTGTAGTCGTCGGTGCCGGACTTGTTGCGGCCGTAGTCCTCGTTGCTGCTGGACTTGTTGTAGCCGGTGTCGTAGTCGTCGCCGCCAGACTTCTTGTAGCCTGCGCCGATGTACTCGTCGTCGCCGACGGACTTCTTGTACCCGGCGCCGCTGTACTCGTCGTCGCCGGTAGACTTGTTGTAGCCGCCGCGGCCGCTGCTGAGGTCGTAGTCGTCCGTGTCGGACTTCTTGTACCCGGTGTCGTAGTCGTCGGCGCCCGACTTGTTGTAGCCACCTTCGCGGCGGTCGTAGCCCTCGTTGCTGGTCTTGTTCTCGTACTCGTCCCCGGCGCCGGCGCCGGACCTGCCGTAGCCGCTGCGGCCGTACTCTTCCGCCATCTCAGATCGAGTCCGGTGCAACGGGAGAGAAACTATTAAACAAACAAACTTGTCACGGGATCAAGGCTCACCACTAGCTAGTGTAAAGCTCACTGCTTTGTACTGATCGAGAGCACAGCAACGTGGTGGAGTATTTATAGCGGGGGAACAACAAGCGATCGATCTGGAGGACACGGGCACGACGCGCAGTTTGCCAGGCAGATCGTGGTCACTAAATTGACCCCGATAGTTGACACACGTTTTTAGATGGCAATTTTAATTATGTACTTTTTCTGAGTTTTTTAGTCTGTATATAAATTTGTCTGAAGTCAACGTATCTTTACTTTGACCAAACTTGTACAAAAAATTATCAACATTCACAATGCAAAATTAGTACAGTTAGATTCATCATGAAACGTAGTTTCCTAATATATATATTTGGTATTATAGATGTTGATATGTTTTAGTATAAATTTGGTCAAACTTTGTAAAATTTGACTTGAAACAAATCTAATACGCAGGGTAAAAAGGACCGGAGGGAATATAGATGGCAATTATGAGTCAAAGTTGTCATGTTAAAATATACATGACAATTTTGTTTCAACATGTCAACTTTGACTCATAATTTCCATTTATATATAACTAACATTGTCATATAAAAACGTGTGGACGAAAGCGCTCCGTCTACACACGTGTGTGATGAGTATCATTACCGTAAATTAATTCGTCTAAAGCAGCTCTACACGGATAAACTGATTTGCTGTCGTCCGCATCTATGATGAAGGGGGTTTATTCCCTGAATTTCTCGAATCTGTTTTGCCGGATTGGAATTACTAAAAGGAAAAGAAATCATAGAATGAAGTAACATGTAAAAAATAAATTGTTTTGCACAAATCTTCACACATGATGTTACGAATATAGAACAATCTTCATCGTAGAAACTACTACAGTGATTTCCTTATTTCTGAGAGCTAAAGAGCAAGGTGCCTCTAACTATGAGTACATTAGAATTCATCCTATCTGACAGCCTAGCCGGTACTTTCGCAATTACGGGCGTCTCTAACCGATCCCCTCGTAAAAGACTTAGTGGAGTATATATATACTCCATCAAGTTTTGGTAGATATCTGATTGGGCTATATCGATGCGCGCATGCGTCGTATTTTTACTGAAGGTGATGATTGAAGCTTAGTTTTGGGATGAGAATTTGAAGTTTAATCTTGTGGTTGACTCGTCATCATCGGCGCACGAGCGGCGATTCCTTCTTGAAGGTATAGCTTAGGAATTGTATATTTTTTGTTTTTGATTGTTTTGTATCATAGGGTTAGTGGCTATCTGGAAAAGTTACTGTCGTGAGGTATGCGGCCTCTGGGTTTATTTTTTGCTTTATTTCCAGGCCAAGGTTGTTTGGCTGCTGAATTCTGTAATTTTAATCATATATGGCCGCGTGTATCATTCTGATGCAAAGGCCGAGGTTATCCTCCTTTTCCAAAAAAGTTTTGGTCAGGCCTAGTCGATCCCCTAAATATAACGGAGTAGATTTTTGTTGTTCTAAATGTTGCAATTCTAGTATAATTGCAACTACATATTAGCGCACATATAAGAACTATACACATATTTGAACGTTCAACCAAATTACGAATATAGTTTACAAACCGAAATCAAAGTTAGAAATCAAATTCAATTTAAACACGTTGAATGGTTCAAATGTAGCAAATAGCATTTCATAGAACAACTAAGACTCGCTTAGACGTTGCCAATGATGCTCGAACAAGATCTTGTTGGAGCTGAGTATGAACTTGACAGTTCTCGATCTTCCGATGATGCTCAAGAAATGATAGTATCATGTATGTATCTTACTCTAGCTCAACTGGAGTCCTGTTGGTGACGTACCAAAAGTTTTTAAACATATCTCTCTTGTCTTTAATGGTCATGTTATGTAATATGATGCAACAAGTCATGATTCGTCCTAGAACCTTGGAGTTCCAGTACTCGGTAGAGCCACGAACGATTGCAAAGCGCTTTGGAAGCACACCGAAGGCTCTCTCTCCACATCTTTCCTTCCAGCTTCTTGATATTGAGCAAAGTGAGCGTTTTTGTTACCTTTTGGACGCGGAATTGTTTTGACCAAGGTGGCCCATGATTGATAGATGTCATCTGCAAGGTAGTAACCCATCGAGTAGTTGTGCCTGTTAACCGAGTAGTTGTGCCAGTTGACCGAGTAGTCGCAAGCTCTTCATCTTCAATCCAAACGGTTCGGTTCAATCCAAACGGCCCAGTTCAAAGTGAAACAAATAAAAAAACTCACCTAGGCAATTCTTCGAACACTTGGGGTGCGGTGGTGGTGCACAAGCCGACTATCGTGGTTTAGACCGAACCGGCGAGAGACGGGTGACCTACAGCGCGGTGCGCAAGTAAGGTGAGATGCGGCGGCCCCTAGAAAAAGAAGAAATTCCAAAGAAAAGGGGTGAATCAACAATGGCGACGGCGGCGGCGTTTCACCATGACTCAGGCGATGGCGACGGGGCCCGAACGGGCTGGCCGACGAAAAGAACAGTGGCAAAAGGGCAAGGAATGAAACGAGGTGGCGGCGGGGGGAGGCGCACCGGCGAAGATGCAGCGGCGGGGTGGATGTGAGATAGAGGACACAACGTTTTACTTGATTGTCAACCGATGAAATAAAATAGGGAAATTTTAAGAACTAGAGTAAATTAGGGATTGACTAGATGTCGGTTATTGAAGTAAAATTAAAATTTTACTCTTCTAACCAATTATAGGGGATCGATTAGAAATGCTTTGGACTCTGCCTCTCTCCTCTCGCTCTGCTCTCCTCTCTCTCCTCCTCTCCTGAGTACTTCGGCGGCGACTTTTTGACTGCGGCCCTCGCCCTCCTGCTCCCTCCGCCGGTGTTGCCGGGTGGAGTGGAGTAGGAGGGGGTGGTGCTTGCCTGTTTTTACTCCTTTTTCCTACAGTTTTCCTTTCTCCATGGAGTTTGACCCGTGTCTCGCGAGCGGCAACAGGATCTGGATCCCTTTCTTCCTTCTCCGGCATCCATGGCGGTCGACGGTGAGGGCATGCGAGGTCCAAAACTCCTCTAATAAGCTCGTAGTTATCCCCGGGTGGGGGGTTCCTGCGCGTGAGCGTCATCCTCTCTGTTGCTTCTTCCATCATGGAGATGGGGGACAGATGGGGGTTCACGCAGATCGTGGAGGGGTTGCTCCTAGCCTTGCTGCAACTACTCCTCTGAGCTCATCCTCGAAGGTTCTTTGTCAGCTTCGTTCGGCTTGCCGTCGACTCTTCTGGCTGAAGGACAGCCCGATGCGCCATGACATCTACAACAAGCCCGCGTTTGCGCTGCAACAACCTCCCAGCCATGTGTCAAAGGGGAGGCCTGTATGCCCCGAGATCTCGGCGCTTCTTCGGCACACTAATTCCAAGTGGTTCGTCCCCGAAAGCAGTGCTGCTGGCCGTGACCGGCGGGGATCTATGTGCTCCAGTCGTGCTCAGGGACCCAATTATATTTTCATGAGTTGTTTTAGGCACTTTTTGTAAGATGTAAGCCCCTATGTTTGATTTTTATCTTTCTCAGAGGCCTTGATGTAATTTGCACGAACAGGGAATGAAATGGATGCAGCAGGGTCTTCGATACCCTTCCCTTTGTTCAAAAAAAAATGATTAGAAATGCTATAATGAAAAGTCTCCACTTAACGGCCTGGGTCTGCGGGAATCCTCGAAACTTGCAAAGTTTGATAGAGCTTTTTCAATATCCATCACCAGGGAGAAGATGGCTGAACGACATTGTTTGTCAGAATTCGAATCCTTCATCAACGTCATACAGCCAAGTTCCAGCACGATTGGGCCATCATAAAATTTAGCAAGATCTCGTGCTCCAGCCAAAGCTGCTTTCGCCTATGCTTCCTCTGCACTCGGAGTTAGGCAGTGCTTTTCCTGATGGCAAAAACGCTCTGCCCTTGTGATCCCTTGCTACTGTGGCGCTCCAGCAACTTCCGTTTATCTCCATGTAAGACGCATCCGATTTTATTTTGACCACACCGTTTTACGGAGGCTTCCACGTCACGGCTCCCGGTCCTTCGACAGCCGGCGACATTCGGTCTGGTTTCATAGATGAACAGCCTTCAGAGTACTCCCCAGCCGTGGCAGTATTCCATTCCTCTTCGTACTTCAGGAGAAAACTCTCAGAATGCGCAATCGTTTCCTTGCCTTCCCCGGGAATCAGATTGTCTCGGAGGTTCCAGCAGCGCCAAAACTGCAGCAAGATCCTCGCTCTCATATCTTCTGGAACGTTAGCAAGGAGGAGCTGAAGCCAGTCTGTTCCAGTATACCTGAAGTCATATTCAGTTGGCAGCGCACAGAGGTGTCTCATTTTGTATCTGAGTGCTTTGCACTTAGTGCAGGAGATAATTGCATGGTCCTCATTCTTCCACTCCATTTCCGCAAATATCACAGGTCCCATTTACTATGATTGAGCGTCTCTAATTGTTCATGTTAGTAGCTAGGGTACTGGTTGCAATTCTCGAAGCTAGGTTTCTGATTTTAGGATGAACACTAGCTTTACAAATCATGTTCGAAATCTTCATGTCATTAGCACTAGAGGAGGAGGTCGAAGCTGAAGCCTGATGTCCAACTGTCGTGGTTTTGATTTCGATAATAAAAGAAGGGGTTAGTATAGAGCGTGATCTATCGAAACGTAAACCGGTGACACGAGTGTTTTTAATGAGTTTAGGCCTTTCGCGGAGGAGATAACGGGGTGTTGTGAGTTAACTGAAAAACTGTCGCACAAAAAATCACATACGTGTCCGTTTGCACGTTGTCATCCAATCCATATCACATCAACGCATGTATGTATACGTGGTAGATCCGTAGGCCGGCCTTGAATGCGTGTCTTTTCATGGCCGGTGTCGATCGGTAAGCTCCAAAGCACCAAGACACTCTCGCACCCTCATGGAGCGACACCTGGCCGTGCAAACGAACAGCCCATCCATACCATACCGTGCTGAATCATCTGGTGATGTTCTCTGGCTAGAGCGAAATCTTCTTACTAGTGTTCTTTGGCTGCGAGTTGGATCAAATTACAAACAATCACGTAAGATGCGGACTCGATGAGCTCATCTCCCCGTTCTGAACGGAGCTTGGCATCGGCGGTGAGGAATGGCTGAAACAGACAGACGCAAGTTGCAAAAGGCAGGCAGGCAGGACCTAGCACCCCGCAAGGGCATAAAGCTCATTGAAATGGGCAGATAAGCTCGACGCGAAGTGGATGTGCCGGGCCGGCGGGTCAACGTGTCGATCTCGAGTTGGTTGGCCGGTTTGTTGTTAAAACGCCCTGCACTGTCGGTCGCTTGCATTGCCAGTAAGCGGGGAGAGTGAGTGTCGGCAAGCGCGCGCGCGGAAGGAACCAAGGCAAGGCATATCCCGCGCGGTATCCGTCGGTGCGCACCGCGCGCGGCTGGCCGGCCGTGTCCGTGTGGGTGGTGGTGGATGGCCTTCGACTTGGATGGCTAGCCGAACCGGACAGCGGCGACGGCGATGGTGACGGTAATCGAGCAAGCGGCACGGCCAAGTGGGTGGCTCGGGGCAGTGACGCGGCGCGTACGCGTTGCGTGCGTGCGTCCAAACTCGGTGATAGGAAGGCTGACTGTTGCATGTGTAAACCGTAGCTAGGTAGGGCGTGCCAAACTGCATGCCAATACGGTCCGTGTACACGGCTACGTGCAGCTTGCTAGGCTTCTTTCATTTAGTCTATGACGTCATTACTCGCTTGCCTTGAGAACATGCATGGACGAACCACACGACGATTCATGATTCCGGCTGCAAGACCCACGGTTGCATGTGATGTACCATAGTGAAAATATGAAAGTATCATGCATGCCTACTACTCCCTCCATGGCTCCATTCCTATATGGTCGGTGTCCACTTCAACCACCCTATTCATATCTACTCCTTCCGATCTAAATTAATTGACGCACACTTAGTACAACTTTATATTAAATTTATACTAAGTGTGCATCAATTAATATGGACCGGAGGGAGTATAAATTTTGTGATACTTCAATCTAGAGTACTTCCTCTGTATCATATTATAGGTCGTTTTACAACTCTCAGACACATACACAAGTTAGTTCAAACTGAATAGTCTAAAACGACTTATAAAAAGGAACCAAGGAAGTATTTGATAACTCAAATCCATATAAACCATGCAAATATAATTTGCATACTATGTAGATAAATCTTGTTGTTCCTAAATAACTCGTCGTCAAAGATGTCAATGTACTCCGTGTTGGCAATGTCGGACAGCATTGCCTTTGGGTGGATCTCCACATGCGACACCTCTATCTAGGCGAACATCTCATCGATCTCCGCCCTTTGCTAGCAGAGGTAGCGGTGGATGGCCGGCCTCCACCTCGACTCCGATCTTATCGAATCGAGGATTGCATTGTTGTTCCGCCACTAGAAGGTTGGGCATGGCGGCAGGAGGCGCCGGATCCGCCTTGCTACGTCGTCGTCCTCCGGCTTCGCGTCCGTCATGGTTGCGTCTTGATCCTCCTTCGGTGAGTCCACAGGCACGCCGGCTACGAGACGGGCTTCGTGCCTAGCTCGGTGCCTCGAGGAGATTTAGCCACCGCTTCGGCGTGAGGATGGTGTAGGTCGTGATGAGTCGGCAAGGCATGGCTTTGCTTCGATCTCCGCCCTTTGCTAGCAGAGGTAGCGGTGGCTGGCCGGCCTCCGCCTCGACTCCGATCTTATCGAATCGAGGATTGCATTGTTGTTCCGCCACTAGAAGGTTGGGCATGGCGGCAGGAGGCGTCGGATCCGCCTTGCTACGTCCTCCTCCTCCGGCTTCGCGTCCGTCATGGTTGCGTCTTGCTCCTCCTTCGGCGAGTCCACAGGCACGTCGGCTACGAGACGGGCTTCGTGCCTAGCTCGGTGCCTCGAGGAGATGCAGCCACCGCTTCGGCGTGAGGATGGCGTAGGTCGTGATGAGCCGGCAAGGCATGGCTTTGCTTCGATCTCCGCCATTGGCTAGTAGAAGTAGCGGTGGCTGGCCGGCCTCCGCCTCGACTCCGACCTTATCGAATCGAGGATTGCATTGTTGTTCCGCCACTAAAAGGTTGGGCATGGCGACAGGAGGCACCGTATCTACCTTGCTACGTCCTCTTCCTCCGGCTTCGCGTCTGTCATGGTTGCGTCTTGCTCCTCCTTCGGCGAGTCCACAGGCACGTCGGCTACGAGACGGGCTTCGTGCCTAGCTCGGTGCCTCGAGGAGATGCAGCCACCGCTTCGGCGTGAGGATGGCGTAGGTCGTGATGAGCCGGCAAGGCATGGCTTTGCTTCGATCTCCGCCATTGGCTAGTAGAAGTAGTGGTGGCTGGCCGGCCTCCGCCTCGACTCTGACCTTATCGAATCGAGGATTGCATTGTTGTTCCGCCACTAAAAGGTTGGGCATGGCGACAGGAGGCACCGTATCTACCTTGCTACGTCCTCCTCCTCCGGCTTCGCGTCTGTCATGGTTGCGTCTTGCTCCTCCTTCGGCGAGTCTACAGGCACGCCGGCTACGAGACGGGCTTCGTGCCTAGCTCGGTGCCTCGAGGAGATGCAGTCACCGCTTCGGCGTGAGGATGGCGTAGGTCGTGATGAGCCGGCAAGGCATGGCTTTTCTTTGGTTGGAAGATGAAGAAAATGAAGACGAAAGTACCGGCGACGGATGGAAGAGGAGGGAAATGGAGACAGGGTAGGGTTTGGGTGCTGTCATCCGTCTTAATAGTCAGACTAGGGGATTCGGCAGATGCCCTGAATCGGTGCCATGCGAAGGCATCAAGAATCGAAGGAGGCACTCGTCAGACCGACGGATTTTAAAGCGCTACCACCTAGGTCTACACTACACGGTTAGTCTGACGTGACGATCGCGTTCGAACCTTCTCATATCCATCTCAAATTTAAGATGGATCAGAGAGGTACCGGTCAGCTCAGGCATGTAGGATCGGTATGAAAAATCCATCTAAACCGTGTTTTTTCAATCGACCGGTGAGGCGGTGACCGATCTGTCGGCGTACAGATCGGTATGAAGAATCTGGTTGTAGATGCTCTAAGTGTAGCTAGCCAGGATTCTTTTCTGTTAGTCATATTTTTCTTGTGTCTATGGCTTAATTATTGCTTACTTTGAGAACATACATGGATGAAGCACACGAAAAGATTCATGATTCCGCCTACATGTCATAGACATCACGTGAGTAGTTAATTTGCAGCTGCCCAATTACAGTTGCAGCCAATGTAACACACAGGACACAACTGCTACAATAACGTAACACATACTAGAATGTACTAACAAACAGGACAAAGTATATTACATTCACTTAGTACAGACTATACGTCATAAGTCTTCAGTTACAAACAACACAAAGCATACTACACATTCGTACATGCACATACATGTATACCAAGACGGCTACATACAACACTGACACATATACACACTCCTCTCAACAGCCGCGGCCATATGAGAGAATCCCATAATTAGGAAAAGAGTAAGCATACATACGCTAAATCATTTAGCAAGGACCAGTAGCAATAGCAACCACACATGCATATTTAGCACCACAAACACACCCACTTTTACCACAAGTTCGCCTAGTAATCATCAGCGCCGGTCTTGCCTGCTCCGGTGCCATACTCATCGGTGCTGGGCTTCTCGTAGACACCACTGTACTCATCGGCACCGCTGCGGCCATACTCGTCGTCGGTGCTGGACTTGTTGTAGCCACTGCCGTCGTAGCCACCAGTGTTGGAGGTGTTCTTGCCACTGCTGTAGTCATCGGTGCTTGATTTGTTGTAGGCCTGGGAGTCCTCGGTGCTTGATTTGTTGTAGGCCTGGGAGTCCTCGGTGCTTGATTTGTTGTAGGCCAAGGAGTCCTCAGTGCTTGGTTCCTTGTAACCGCCTTCACCATAGCCGGCATCGGTGCTGGAGTTCTTGTAGCCACCTTCATAGTCATCGGTGCTGGACTTCTCGTAGTTGCCGCTGGCACTGTAGTCATCAACGTCAGTTTTGTTCAAGCCACCAGTGAAACTGTCCGTACTGGACTTGTTGTAGCTGCCGTCGTCGGTGTTGGTGTTCCTATATCCATCATCGTTGGTGTCGTTGCTGGATTTGTTGAAGCCGTCGGTACCCTGGCCGTATTCATCGCTGCTGCGGCCATAGTCTTCCTCGCTGGTCTTGTTGTAGCCGCCTTCATCACTGTTTGTGCCTGGCCTTCCGTAGCTGCTGCCATCATACTCATCTGCCATCTCAAAACAAAAGGCAAATGTATCACACAGAACACAAGTAGCTACTTGGTTGCACTATGGTACTAAGAAGCAATACGGCAGGAGGTATTTATAGCCGTAACTAGCTACATCTAATATTTCCGAAAATTTACTGCATCAGAACAAGGCACCATCGATTGAAAATATGTGTGGCTAATATCACTCAAACTTAATGACTGAAAGCACTTCTTCTGTTCTCTGGAGGAGATCTTTTCGCAATTTTCGGAACCAAGGGACAACTGGAACAGAAGCAACGTGTGAACATAAAAATAATTTTTAATCCATAAATATATCCTTCAACCCTTCAAAATTTCTAATGCACAACATATTACTTCAGTTAATGGAAATATCATTTCCGTTATTTTAGGGATGGGTCCTACATCAAGTTGTTTTTATGTACGTAGTTTTTCAGAAAAACTAGAGTGGGTTTAAGCACTACAACTGTTCTGAGAAAGCTTAACTGTTCTAAAAGGGAAAACAAACCATACACAGCACAACCATATTGTGAGAAGAGAATACAGCAAAAATTAAAGCTCATTCCTAACACATGGTTTGCAGCATCAGCACTACATCCATACAAAAACTCATATTAAATCAAGATGCAGGTATAGACCATTATCTCAGCATCAAATAGGTGCCTAGAGATCAATCTTGAAATCAGTATATACACTCAGCAGTGCAGCACATAGTAAATACCATGCAAGACAGAATATCCTTCAACTAGAAAAATGTTGTCACATAAGATTCTCTTTTTTCTGACAGAGAGAAAGAGAGAAAAAATCTAAATTATCAGTAACACCCGCTTTATGCAGAAAGGTGTCTGATGGCAATAGACACACCGGCTCATTAATGGTGGACTGTTTAACTTCCCACTGGTTAGATGAGTGGAACCAAATGCTGCAGGCAATAGAAGATGCCAAAGCATATTCTGACAATTATTTGTCACTACAAGTACAAACCCATATTGTTATTCTTATGGATATCCAATAAACCTGTTATGGCTGAGCTCTGTTTCTCAGTAACCAAAATTGCTAGGTATGTTGTGTCGAATCTAGATTTACGATCATTTATGTCGTTCGGCTTATCAGCGAAACATATGGCTAAGCTAAATATGTTACTTGAAACAATGAAGCTAACTAATTGGTACTGAAACATATGGAAACTTGAAGTTCGACTTAAGCTATAAATTAGTCACTTGCTACGAAGTTGGCATGATAATGAGCAAGCATAAAGAAAAATCAGCAGTTGCAGTTGCAGGAAACTATGCTAGCTTGTATCAAAAGGATCAGTTATTCATGTGCTTACACATTTGTCCACTGTGCTCAGGAAAAGGGACATCCTTGCAGGAAAAGATTAATAGGCTTAAAAGTAACCAACTAAGAATACAGAATTAGGGACAAATCACTAATCATACTGACTTTGACGAAATGATATTAAGAAATATATTTTGTTTACTGGACAAACAATCCACAATCTCTGTCCATCTGCAAGGATGCAGGTGGCACAAAGCAACTTCACAGAGTGAGATCATTTCATCCAATTGTGTAGAGCGAATTATCTCTGTTTAAACATAAAAAATAAACTGTCACCATGTCATTCATGACTACAACTATTTTTCTTCTTATCTGAGGAATATTTACGAGGAGCATCTTCCATTTAACAGTTTTGCTCCCAGAAAAGACTGAAATAACAATATTCTTGATCAAAGAGGCAAACATGTCGTTTTCAGTTCATTGAACCAAGACATACTTGAATTTGTCTCCAAAAATAAGGTAAATTGTTTCTCACTAAAATTGCAGAAAATATCTTCAATTATTGCGAGCTGACACGACTCTGCACTGCGCTGCCAACAACATCAACTTGTGTAATCTATGAAATGAGAGTATCTCCTCCCTCCCCCTCCCCCAGCCACCAGCCGCCACCAATAACTGACGCTCAACTAAAGAGTATAAATATAATAGCTTTGTTTGCACCTTTACTTGAGGTTAAGATCTTCATGGCCCAGTTTGAGGACGATTCTTCCATGGCTGATAAACAAAAAGAATTTGCATCTACACCAGAAAGCAGATGAATACTTTTGCATAATGGGAGCGCTTACCAATAGAAAGGTCCCTGTACCGGTTAGTGTGACACATAGTGCTAGAACAGGACAACACTGCTACAGGATTATACGGAAGCATGAATCTTAAGTGAAACCAATGCCACGGAAGCATGTCAGAGACTTTTCCAATAAATCTCATTCTTATCAACTTTGTTCATCAGAATAAACAGAATTGACAAATTCTTCTTACATATAAACAAATACTCATTTAATCCTACAACCATCTTGAAAATAAGCTCCACAACCATCGATAATGACAATGGAGCTCATCAAACATTAACTTCATTGTGCAAGATTGATACCTTCAAGCAGATCTTTAGCATGATTTGACAGATAGTGTTGTGGACCATAGCATATATTTGCAAGATATTTGCAAAAGGTGACGCAGCAAATAGCTAGGCTGAGAATACACCCCTTCTGCTCTTCAGTGAAAATTGCTAGACCATCTGTACAAAAAAGGTTGGCAGAATCTACCTCAGAAAGATGGGGAGGCTGAAATATTGCTGTCCCAAGCCAACTGAAGTCTATAGGGTTCTTTATCTTTTCCAGGCAGGGTGAGCTCTGGGCAAGAAATGGCCAGCACTGCAATGATAGCGATAACATGCGCTTGCCAAATTCATCACAAGTTGATCTGAATTGATGGTACTGCATGGAAACATGTGTCCCTGAACTTGCTGAACATGATGAAGCAAAGCTGAACTTAGCTTGGGATCTACTTCTCTTTTCCTTTACACATTGAACAAAATCTAACATGAACTGTCCAGTATTTAACAAAAAAGGTGCCAGTAGGGTCATAAAGGAACATTCAGATAAGAACAAATGGTGTGTAGCTCCTGCAAGAAGAAACGAATAAGCTACTGTAGCTTTGGTCATTTTGAAAGAAACGGCACCGTTTTCTTCCTTAAAACCATCAGTATTGGCTTCTAGGGCACGAAAGCGGTAAGCAGAAGCAAGTGTCATATAAGCTCTAAGACATATATGATGAAGAGGATGTAGTATGTGTCTTCTCCGTGAAAGTTCCACTTGCTGCAAATCACCCATCAAGTTTTCAGAAAGCAAACTTTCAATCATAACACAACAAGCTTTGGGGTCATCACCCAATGAATATTCAGAGATTGCATGTTGTAAAATATCATCAAAATCCTCAATTGCTGGAGATATAACAGCATCCTCTGGTGAATTCAAGCTCCTGAAGTCGCACTGATAAGGGTACCATGTCAGCTCACAGACGATGTAAGTGCTTAGTTATCTTTGCAAGGAAGAAATCCCTAGTTTAAGCATATACTGTCAGGAACCTGCAATATATGCAACTATCTAAAAAGGGTTGCTAGCGAATGTATAAGCCTCTCATACTAGTTACTGGTCAATATATAGTTTTTTGTAAGTTGTGCTGGGATGAGAGCTATCTGAGAGAAGTTGAAAGATGTAAGCTTGAGCCACACTGATACAAATAACACACAAAGGTTTACAAACATACAGTACAAGTGAAAGTGTTCTTCTGCTCGCGAGCTCATATGCACCCGCGATGAACATTAAAAACTGAATATTTTTGGCAACAAACATTGGCGTATTGTCTACATACATGCAAACTTCGGTGAAGAAAACACATTCCTATGTTCTGGAAAAAAAATCAATGCTCCAAAAATGCTTTAAAAAATAGCCATTTTAGAGAATCATTTTCTCCCAGGGCATTCAGGAATGTTTTTTCTTCATGAAAATATGTAGGTATGTAGACAATTCGCCAATGTTTTTTGCCAAAAAAAATCGGATTTTTCTGCTATATTTTTTTATTTTACTGTTCATGAGGGAGCATTTGAGATCACGAGCGGAAACTCCATGTCCACATACAAGCCATTGAATTCAAAAGAGTGAAAATAAGAGTGGCTAGAAAGAGCTTCATGGCAGAGTAGAAATCAAATTTATTTGACTGAAAGGAATATGGCACAATACTAGAAGTGCATAAAGATAGTACATGGTAAATTGCAAACAAATGATGACAATATGTTTTTTTGGGGTTTGGCTCTTACATTTAGAATAAAATCCGCATATAATTCTGGTGATGCAGTACAGCGCTCGCAAGAACAAATAAATTTATACTTTGACCAAAGATCTGAATGCCTTGCTTCCTGTAAAGGGAATTTCTGAGTCATGAGTGTGACAAAGCAGGGTTACTACTTTATTTGATGTGCAAACAGTTAGAATACCAAAAAAGAAACAACACACCTGAACTTCCCCAGTTATTTAACACATGTTATTCTAGTTCGAATTTTTGTTCTTCAACAGATGTCATTTTACCATTTCGGGATAACTTTACACCAGATTTTTCCTTTGGCTATTTCAAATGTAATTTATTAGTATAGACTAGAGTAACAGACAACTTTGAAAAGTAATAACTTGCCAAATAAAGAGGGGTCATGCAGTCTCTTGACTCTTTTCCACATGCAACTTGTTTGAAGTGTGAACTCCAAAGTCGTCATGCATTCAAGAATGGAGAGACTATTTAATATCCTATAGTATATTGGCCTGCTATATGGAAAGCACTAAAAATACTGGCTAACATAACAACTTAACCAATGTATAAAAAAAGATCTAAGATATAACCACACAGCTTCGCCAATACATCTAAATGGAAACATATAATATACATGAATTTACTTATAATGTGTAAATCCATCATGAAGTAGGCGTGCATTCAGATGAAAGACATATCTGGTGCTCCCAGGGCTTGAGGGGCTAGCATGATCCCATATCATGGGAGCACAACCAAACTATCTTACAAATTTCTGAAAATTTAAGTGGATTGACACAATGTGTTTTAGTATATCATGATATTTCAAAATCCAAATTCCACGCTATCGCTGATAAAAAAAAGAGAGATGCTGTTCACATGAGATGCAACTGTTCATTGCAGAATTTGTCTCTTTTTTCCTTTCTTGATGTGTAGATTAGATTTGAACATGAAATTGTGTGGCATGACAGGTGTATATTGTCTTAATCCACTTGGTTATTTTTAGAATTTTGGGAGCCTTTTGGTTGTGCTCCTGTGGCTGAAGCGCTGGATGTAACCACATGGGCAGGGTATGGGCACACTTTTATACCCATTGGTAGTACCCATACCCTACTTGTTAAGTTAAGCTAGGGTACGGGTATAGCCTTGTACCCGCGGGTATACCCATACCCTATCCGCTTGTGAACTAACGTTAAGTTGTCGTCAATTAATCATTAATTTGTCATGTGACTCGTTTACTCATATTGACTTATGAGTATGTTGTGATTTCTAAATTTAATAGTGGTCATGTACTCATCTACTTGTTATTAAGCTGAGATAATTTAATTTTTTGTCACATGTGCTATCAATGAGTATAAAATTGTGAACAACTTGTAAACTATTTGTTTTACCCGCTCGTCGGGTATGGGTATTGGTAAAGTTTCATACCCATGGATACGGGTATGGTAGAATTTTGTACCCATTCACTATACGGGTATAGATATGGTATTGCTCTACCCTACCCATACCCTGCCCATTGCCATCCTTAATTCAGATATAGCTTTTGCATACGGTGGGACTCAACAGTGATCAGAACATTTGCCGACAGATGCAGCTCAACATAAAGTCAGAAACTATAATACTAAAAATGCATTACAATATCTATGCACTTCTGTTTTGGATGAAAATAGAAAATGGGTTGCCCTGTTTTTGTACAAGAAACAGATTTTCACCAAGTGCATAAAAAGTTACATTAAGCATGGTTATCTAAAATTAAGGGAAATTTTGATGTCAACACTAATATTAAGGGGACCACTATAGCCCATTATTACAGTTCATGGAACAATTAAGCCTTCGTTTGATCCTGTACGGCTAATAATATATTAAGATAATTGACCTTGTATTGGGAAACTCATGCAAACTAGGAGTTAGCAACAAAACAGTACCCTGGCCTGGAGAAGATCAATGTATGTTATGCAAACTTCATCCCCCTTGTTGATTGGCTTTATGCAACGGACAACAACTCTTGGACCGTATTTGCCAAGTGCTGAAGAGAATCAGGGTAAAGGTTCAAAATGTTTCCTCACGTTGCAGAATAAATGAACATGAAAGAAGTACCATGAGTAGAACCCTCTTCAAATCGCCAAGCATGCCACTGCAACCAATAAAAAGGCAAATAACTTACTCTGAATTCCAAAATATTTGATACTCCCTCCGATCCATAATAAGTGTCACTCATCTAGTATAAAGTTTGTACTTATTATGGATCGGAGGGAGTATTCAAAAGTAGTTGATTGACTGTAAGAATAGTGGACGCAAAAGTTCAGAACAGAAAAAAAAAACAATAATTTGATTTCCTTTACCATATCTTGAGCAACCCCTTTGCTAGCAGGGATTGCACGGTATTCTGATTTGTCTGAAACAGAATCTTCACTCGGTGGAGCCAATACAAAACGATAAGAAGCGTTTGGAAAGCAACTATGATTGAACCATGAGAAATTAGGGCCATAAACTGCAATCCCCAGATCCCACCCCTCACAAATCTGCACCTCAACACTGTTGATGGTCACTGCCCATAATGCAACTATCTCTACAGTCAGGCCATTGGAGAAAACAACAGAAGTTTGGGTCCTCATTTTTCTGGCAGATGACATCAGCACACTTCCCTTCAGTATCCTCTCGGCAACCTCCCCACCTTCCTCCAGGACTTCCCCAATACCAATTGCTGAAAGCCCACCAATTCTGCTGGACTGGTTGATTGAACCGGACGAAACAAGACCATGCACCTCGAGAAAATAAAGAAGTCGAAGAGAAGCACGGACATCGGTTGTGCCATCATTGGCATAGGAGGGAGATGCTTTCTTGAGGTGGTTGGCAAAGAAACAGCATTCACCCGAAGACGAATGCACTTCACAATCCGAGCTTAAGCAGTCTGAGCGGCAGTACTGAACAGAGCAGCAGAGCATACAAGACATGGCATATGGAGGTTGCGATGGCAACTTGCTGAAACATGAGGAGCAATGGGAGTGGAGGAATGCATCATGCAGGGCGGCGGCATAAGGTGCTATTGACCGTGTCAGGTCCTCCGACACGCCTACAGATTCCCGGGCTCTCATCTCCATCGCTATTGGTCCTGTCCTCCTGTTGCAAGGTTCGGTTTTTCACAAAACAAAAAACAGGACTTAGACTAGAGTATCCCGCTGTAAAACTGAAAAACATGACTTAGACTAAATTATACAACGTTCAGTTTTGCACAAAACGGAAAACATGACTTAGAGACTAGATTATACAACGTTCAGCAAAACTGAACTGAGCTTTCCCCAAAACATGATCTACCAGCTCTCCGGACCTTTATGCTACATCCTGTATTGTGTTTGGCTCTGGTTATTCTTAAAAATACACCAAAAAATTATCAATAAAACAACCTGCAGTATCATTTTCCTGCCTAACTAATCCATTTGGGGGTAAAAAGGAGCATAAGATACATATAACTCAGCCTTCTCCCTTCTCAAGACAACTGAAATCAGGACCAGAAAACTCTAGCGACTGGATAAATGCATAGCTAATTTACGCTAGAAAGAAAGGAAAAAAATAGAGTCTGGGAAGGTGAGGCTTACTCAGTTTGGAACCGAGATAACCGCAGAGCAACCAAGTCGCAAGCCTGCAGGATGCAGGTGAGGTAGGAAAGCGTGGTGACAACCGCGGTGGGACGAGAGAGGGGGACACGGCGGCGGCGTTGCCCCGGCGACGGAGAAGACAAGAGCGCGTTGTTTGTTGCTTCTGTTGTTGGGCTGATGGCCTATCAGTATTTGGGAGTTAGTTGTTGAGCCTTTCTAAACTGGGCCTAGTGTAGTGCGAGATTTAGGGCCCACCGTGAGATGTTCTGTGGGCTTTCCAGGTCTTGGTGTTTACAGTTTGCCTCTTAAATTATATTTACAAAAAACAAATTGAGGTAAACATAGAAACTTTGGTGAATCCGAACACGGTGTATATGCTTTGGGGTGCATATGCTCCATTTATTTGAAAGAAATTTTAAACACATCTTAAAATATCAGAAAAAAAATACCACCACGTACGTTTTCACATTCTAGATGTGCACAAAGTCGTTTCACGGAAAATCAACTTTTTATGAGCCTTTGGTAGAAAAGATAAAATGCGATGCTAAAATAAGATCATTCATGACATATTTTTTTACCTAACCCATGAAAAATATTGGTTTTTCGTGAAACTTTATGTGAGCATATTAGAATGTACAGATACATACGCGGATATTTTTTTCAAAAATTTGAGCGATTTGAAATGTATATTTAAAAAAAGAGCATATGCACCTGAGATGACAAGTGATTTTCCCACGAAGAAAGTATATATTTAATGACTATTCCGCAAATGACTTGCAAATAGTGCCTGAACCCAAACTAAGAACGTAAACAGAAATTGACTTACTCCGGTATAGGTTACCCTCAAGTCTGAATCATTTCATTATATTTCCCATGTAAAAGGTGGATTTTCTCATTCATTATTACTTGTGCCAATCTTAACGTCCATATCAAATGGTTACTACTGTCCACTTAGAAACTGTTGTCTGTATCTTTAAAAAACTGCTATTTTCTCAGCCAACTGAGAGATAGTAAAACTGGAAGTAATGTATTTATAAGAACTCAACAGAATTATAATATTATGAAATACATTCTGATACACATCTACAAATATGATATTTTAAGTATCTAATACAACTAGTGTAACACCCTTAGTGTCATGTAACAGTAATCACTTTTGGTTAATGAAAATTAGTGCTGCTAATCCCACTTTGATCATCTTTGCATTTGATCAAATCCAAAAAACCCTTTTGGTTGTTATTAAAAATAATGTGATAAATAAAACTTTGTCCAAAAATTGTGGAACCAATTTTATTAAATGCCTAAAAATCAGTGGACCATGTTAAACCAACATTGGATATTTATTGCAATATTTAAATATTGCAAACAATTCAAACTAGTGCTAAAATAGCCCCTTTCACTAGTTGCATAATAAAAATAAATATTAAATGAATTTCTTTTGCACCCAAACTTTTTGTGGCACTCTATTAATTTGCAACACTAATTATGGAACATGTATAATATTTTAAAAAATACATTTAATAGCTAAGATATAATTAAACAAAAAAAGAAGAATAAAAGAAAACAAAAATTGGAAAAACCTATCTAACGCCCAGGGGGGCAAAACCCCCCTCCCCTCCCACTGGGCCAAGCCCAGCCCACCCGGGCACCCCTTCTTCAACCCCTTGTTCACAGGGGGGTACCGTGGCACCCATCCCCCGGCCAGGCCGCGGCCGTGCCGCCGTGGCGGCCATCCACGGCTAGCCGGCGGGGGATAAGAGCCCCGGGATGCCCTCCCCCGCACCCGAACCCTAGCTCGCCCCCTGCTCCCCTCTCGCGCTCGCGTCGTCGTCCCCATAGCTCGCAGCCGCGCTCGCCCGCCACGGCCGTCACCGCGCAGTCACTGACGACGTGGCCGGAGGCCTCGTCAGGCCGCGCCGAACTGTCCAAGGGATCAGCGACGTCGCCCTCTTCCTCCCCGTCGAAGATCTCAAGCCCAGGTGCCTTGCAGACGACGCCTGCGTCACGGGAAGCTCCGGCCGCCGTGGGATTTCCGGCGAGCGATTCGTCGTTGGTGACGCTCCCTCGGCCTCCCAGACCTCTCCCCAACACCACCGCGGTGAGCAACGCACCCGCTCCCTCCCTCTCCCTGTCGAATTGGCCCCATGGACACCATACCCTGCCTGGGGTCGCCGCCGAGGCCGCCTTGGCTGGGCGCGCCCTCGCCGTGTCTCTGGCCGTCCCCATCTCGCCCCGGCCACGCACTGCACGCGCACGCGCGCGACGCCGCTGTCGTGCTCCCGCACACCCCCGCCTAACCACCCCCACCGGGATGGCCTCGTCGTGCCTCCGTCGTCGCCGGTGTGGGCGCGCCATGGACGTCCGGTGAGATAACCCACTGACGGGTGGGGCCGCTGATTTTGGTTAGCCCCTAATTATGGTTTAAGAAAATAAAAAAAAAACCTGTGACTGACATGTGGGCCCTACTCATTTTAACTAAACACTGGTTAATTAAAATGCTTAATTAAGTCTCTCCCTATGACATGTAGGACCCCACTGCTTTTAAAATTAAAAAAGAGGTTTATTATAAATGTGTGGCTGACACATGGGTCCCACTGGTCAGGTTTGACCAGTCAACACCCCTGTGTATGACATGTAGGACCCCTTGTCAGGTTTGACCCAGTCAACAGGAACTGTTCTAGATAATTTTATATTTAAATAATAAAGATAATCCAGAAATTGATTTAATTGATTTAAAACTTTAAAAATCAATATCTTTTAAACCGTAAGTTAAATTCAAAAACTTTATACGTGAAAATTGATCAGAAAAATATAACGAATACAGATACGCTATCCGTATACCCACCACACCCCTCTAATAGAACGAACATCGAACCGTCCCCCTCCGGACCGAATGTCCGATGATTGCCCGATACCGATAAATTACCCGGATGAATTTATTCCGAACACGAAAGTTGTTCGGAATGGATCAACCAACATGGATACACCCTCCGTATGTTTGTTCGATGTACATGACACCTCCGGCATGATACCTTCCCCCTCCGGACACCCTGTCCGGTAACCACTCGGGGCCGGTACTTCATCCCCGGATGAATTCCCGCTTCGTGCATCGTGCATCGTACTGCGATAGTTCACCTCTAGATTAACGTTTGCCATGTATTGTATTTTTATTGCTATTATTGTTGTGTATTTATTGTTTCTCCCCCCTCTTTTATTGTCTGGTAGTCTCGACGTCCGCTGTTGATGCCCCTGTAATCGACTACTTCGTCGACGACTGTACCTCTACCGTCGAGCTTACAGGCAAGCAAAGCCATTTCCTTCCCCAGATATCGCCTATCTTTCCGGACTTTCTTGCACTAGGCATTGTTGTTGCTGCTACGTTACAATCCTATTCAATTGCATAGCCTGTCATTGTCACCCTTGATGTGCCTTCTTTTATCCTATGCTGCCTATTATATATATTATATTCAGCAGTGAACCCTGCGCATTGTTAGTCGATAGGGTTCGATAGCGGGTCGTGTTCACTCTGGGGGTGAATGCGGATACGATACATTACAACTGCTACAGGTACGGTTCAGAGCAGACACCGCTTCAGGCCCCTACCCCGGCTCTGCCGAGCCACATCAAGTGTGAGCTATCGAGGAGTAATCCTTGTACTCCACTCGTTGCTGAATCTGTATAGCCGTCCTAGGGTACTGAACCACGGTTGTCCTTACAGGTAAGGAGTCGGGTGACCCAACGGTGCCCGCGCAGGTTATCTTAACGAAACGACAGGTCAGGTGTATTCCACCGGTGTGCGGGGGGCCTGGTACTGTTCGTGGCCGAAGGATTTCCTGTTGTACGAAAGTCGAGCTCTACCAAGAGCAAACGCGAGACAAGGTAAGGAGATTGTTCACCTTGTTGGTAACCGCACGAGTTGGTGGGACGACAGGGCAGGCACCGACGTTACTGGTGGTCCTGGCTTCTGTCGTTGTCCGCGACTCACCGAGAAAGGGGCAACGATAACGGTTGTCCCGATAGATAATAATAAAATGACTTAACGGTTCAGGTGGATGACTTGAGAGGCCGCAAAGGCCTGTACGCACTACCTTCACGTGGGGTTACGGTGTGGGCCCTCCGCGTTGTGGTCTCGTTCGAAAGCTCTGAAAGACGTCCAGTTTCAGCATTGTGGTTGGGTCGGATCGTGCTGCGGCACTGGATCCACTTGGCGCACAACGACCAGGAGTGCGAGAGGTGATGGCCCATGAAGCTCTTGCGCTTAGGACTATAGACCGGAGGGGACCTCTCTGATGAGCCGTAGGATGGGCCTCGACGTGTCGGATAGCCTCGGTGGGGCATTCCCTAACAAGGTGTACGCCACCCTGGAGATCCGAGCGTGCAGGCTGAAAAGTAGTGCACCCCTGCAGGGAGTTTGATCTATTCGAATAGCCGTGTCCACGGTAACAGGACGCTTTATGCTGAAGCCAAAGCCTACTACTACAAACTACTACTATTAAACTGTTGGTTCCGGTTTCTTTTCCTCGCAGGGAGTCGAGGAAGGGAACTCAGAGGCATTATATTTATTAATCATTACAACTTACTATTATACAATGCTGCACCAACTTCTGCTTCATTGTTATTACATTCATGCTATTAACTGTTGGCTGATTCTTACCTCATGCTGCAAGACTCGTCGGAAGATGCTAGTCTTCGATAGGCCTAGCTTCTTACCCTTATTCTGATTTCTACCTTGCAGTCCACTATATAAAGCCTCCCCTTTCCATTTGATACATGCATAAATGCTTAGTAGCGGACGTAAGACTCGCGGGTATACTAGATACTCACCCTTGCTTTATTTCCCCTTTTCGCTTTGCCTGATCGGCCGCTGCAGTCGACGTTGGAGCCCAGGAGCAGGAGATTCCAGGAGGAGCCTACTACGACGTCGAGTTCCCGTTGACCAGGAGTAGTTCGGTGGATCCCAGGCAGGAGGCCTCGCCTTTTCGATCTGTATCTTTGATGTTATTTGTGCTAGCCTTCTTAAGGCAAAACTTGACTAACTATGTCTGTACTCAGATATTATGTTTGTATGACTTATGTATTCGGGTCCGTGTGACCCCCCCCCCTTCATTGTAATATATTGGTTTATCCTTTTGTGTTTAGTGTTGTGCTGTGATATTCTCACCGTGGCACCTTGATCTCGATCATGTACCCTGCGTGTATGATTACTGTACATGATCGTAAATCGAGGGCGCCACAAGTTGGTATCAGAGCCGACTGCCTGTAGGAAGCCACCCAACCACTACCTGGTCGAAGTTGAGTCTATACTTTGAAAAACTATTTTGCTAACTTAATATTTGGCTTACGGGCCCACATCGATGTCACTACGTGTGATATCTATGGTATTAGGATCCTTTTCTTCGTACCTATGCTCTGGGAATCTGCTCTCTTATCCTTGCCGGTAAGTTTTACAAACTCTGACCTTAGGATCACGTTCTCTTGATTCCACCCGGCGTTTTGGTGCTACCCCATTGATTGAGTCGTGTCGCACGAGTTCTACCCCAGGTCCCGGACCGCGGATCCCATTCTCATTCTGGGCAGGCCGCACGTCCTCTGGCATTAACTCCTGTGGCCAACAGTTTTCTTGCGGCGTGATTGACATAGTGGAATCTATGTCGCGTCGTGTAATCCTTACCGCGGTCTGCGCGCCGCCTACTGAGTCCTTTTTCCTTAATTTCTACGACGTTATGCTGTCCGATTTTTACCGACTGTGTGCAATGATCTGTATGTCTACATGACTACTATTGTGTATCTACTGCACTTCTCGTTCATTGCTCATACTACATCATGTATGACTTCTTATCCTTGCAAATTCTTTGTCTGAACTAACACCTGCTGTACAGGCAGGATGGCTGACGATCCCCCACCTCCACCTTATATGGCCGCAGTACTGCAACAGTTTGATCTGAACCGTCAGTTTATGGCCGGAGTAATGACCCAGCTTTCAACTCAGAATTCCCCAATAACACTGCAGGAGTTCGTGCGCCTCAGTCCGTCCACCTTCCGCAGCTCCGCAAATCCTATGGATGCCGATGATTGGCTCCGTGATATTGCTTTTCAGATGGAGTCAGCTGTTGTTGCCCCTGCCAGTTACCTCACCTTTGCGACGTATCATCTGAGGGGTCCAGTTGCTCAGTGGTGGGAAAGCCACCGGCTTGCGCTGCCAGATGGAACTGTAACCACTTGGCAAGAATTCCAGTTAGCCTTCCGTGCATGGCACCTTCCTCAAGGTCTGATGGACCAGAAGAAGGAGGATTTCTGCCAACTCCGTCAGAGCCAGACAACTGTTGATGAATATCATAGGAAATTCCTTGAGTTGTCCCGCTATGTTGAGAGAGACGTCGCCACCGACGCTCGCAAACAGGAGATATTCCGAGAAGGACTGCATCCTGAAATAGAGCTCGCACTTGTCCTTCATGATTGTGCGGACTTTGCGACCCTTGTCAGCAAGGCTTTCCAAGTCGAAACTGCTCTGACGAAGCACCATGAGTCGCTCAAGTGTGCTCGAGATGCTGGCCCATCTTCGGGTCGGCCTGCTCAGAAACTTAAAGTCTGGCTCCCGCACAGTGTTTTTCACCGGCCTGCTCCAACACCAAGGCCGTCCTATGTTGCACCTCGTCTGCCTCCACCGCCGAGACAGCTAACAATTCCGACTTGACAACCCAATATTATGGCTCCTCCCCCTAATGATGGCTTATGCCGCCAGTGTGGACATCCAGGTCACCGTGCACCATGCCCTCCTGTTGACCGTAGGAGGAACTGTCGAAACCGTCGTACCAAAAAAGGTAATACCAAGCCGCCTCTTGTTGAACGTGGCTATGCCAATCATGTTGATGCTGAGAAGGCTGGGATGGATCCGACTATTGTGATGGGAACCCTCCTTGTTAATTCAGTACCAGCTTCTATTCTGTTTGATTCAGGAGCCTCACATTCCTTCATATCTGCTGCGTTTGCCCGTAAGCAAGACTTGCCGTTCGAAAACCTGTACCCTCCACTGGTGGTTTATTCTCTTGGTTCCAGTTGGGATACCTCGATGATAGCCCACAACAATCGTATAGAAATTGGAGGATTGGTATTTACTGCTTCACTCATGGCCCTCAAGGTTTCTACCATTGACGTTATTCTTGGTATGGATTGGTTGAAAGCGCATGATGCTCACATCCGTTGTGGTACTAAAACAGTTCAGCTAACTCACCCTTCTGGCAAGACAGTTTTGTACTCGACCCGAACATTTCAACATGCTGAAAACCAGATATATGCTCTGAATGCCCTGAACGCCGCACCTCTCGAAGGGATCGAGAACGTTCCAATCGTTCGCGATTTTCTCGACGTCTTCCCAGAAGAACTGCCGGGAATACCCCCGATCAGAGATGTCGAATTCGTCATCGACTTGAAGCCTGGCACCGTCCCTATTGCTAAGCGCCCTTATAAGATGCCGCGTCACCACCTCCTTGAACTAAAGAAGGAGATCGACATGGCACTCCACAAAGGATTCATCCGTCCAAGTTCCTCTGATTGGGGAGCACCTTCACTCTTTGTCAAGAAGAGCGATGGCACGAACCGTTTGGTCCAAGATTACCGACCTATCAACCAGGCAACAATTCAGAACAAGTATCTGCTTCCTCGGATCAACGATCTATATGATCAACTTGCTGGATCTACGGTGTTCTCGAAACTCGACTTGAGATTGGGTTACCATCAGATCCGGGTCCGTGAAGAGGACATACCGAAGACCGCTTTCATTACTCGCTATGGTTCATACGAGTACACCGTCATGTCTTTTGGCCTGACCAATGCCCCGGCCACCTTCTCTCGATTGATGAACTATATATTCATGGAATATCTCGACAAGTTCGTCGTGGTTTATCTGGATGATATCTTGGTATACTCCAAGAATGAAGAGGAACATGCTGAACACCTTCTTCTTATACTGGAAAAGCTTCGAGAACACAAACTCTATGCTTAGTATTCTAAGTGTGAATTCTGGCTTCCCGAGGTAACTTACCTTGGCCATGTGATTTCCAAGGATGGCGTTGCCGTCAACCCAGAACGTATTCAGGCTATTCTTGACTGGACTCCTCCCAGGACTGTCAAGCAAGTCAGAAGTTTCCTCGGCCTCGCTAGCTATTGTCGCCGTTTCGTCGAGAACTTCTCCAAGATTGCCAAGCCCTTGACTAATATGCTTCACAAAGGTGTCAAGTTTGAGTGGACTGATAAATGCCAGGAAAGTTTTCAAGCTCTCAAGGACAGGCTCACTTCTCCCCCAGTTCTTGCTCCCCCTAATACCAAGAAGGACTTCGTGATATACTGCGACTCGTCTCATCAAGGATTAGGTTGTGTCCTAATGCAAGAGCGCAAAGTGATTGCTTATGGCTCTCGTCAGTTGCGTTCTCACGAAGATAAGTATCCAACACATGATCTCGAATTGGCAGCCGTAATTTATGCATTGAAGCTGTGGCGACATTATCTCGTTGGTAATCGTTGCGAGATCTACACCGATCACCAAAGCCTGAAGTACTTGTTTACTCAGCCCGACCTGAATCTCCGCCAACAAAGATGGCTCGAGACAATAGCCGATTTTAACATGGATATTCATTACACCCCTGGCAAAGCTAATGTGATGGCTGATGCCCTGAGTCGCAAAGCCTACTGTAGTGAACTTGAAGTTCAAATACAACAACCACCTCTGTATGAAGAGCTTCGCAAGCTGAACATCGAGATTGTTCCGCAGGGATATGTGAATTCCCTGGTTGTCAAACCAGACCTCGTTGACCGCATCAAGACGATACAACATTATGACTCTGACATTTGGAAGATAAAGCGTCGTGTCGCCAGAGGAGAGCCCTCATTCTTCACTATTGATGCAAATGATGATAATGCAGTGTACTTCAAGGGTCGTTTAGTGGTTCCAGTAGCCAAGGCCAACCTGAACTATGCCTCTGATGTCATGAAAGAAGCTCATGATACCCCTTTGTCGATTCACCCTGGTAGTACCAAGATGTACCAAGACATTCGTCAGCGGTACTGGTGGTCTAACATGAAGCAAGACATCGCTCGATATGTTGACGAGTGTGATGTTTGCCGTCACGTCAAAGCCGAACATCAAAGACCTGCTGGAACTCTGCAACCTCTCTCTATTCCTGAATGGAAATGGGACAAGATTGAAATGGACTTCGTCACTGGTTTTCCCCGATCACGGAAGGGTCATGATGCTATCTTTGTCGTCATCGACCGGTTCTCCAAGGTTGCTCACTTCCTGCCAGTCAAGGAGACTATCTCTGCTAGTCAGTTAGCAGACTTGTATGTTTCCAGAATCGTGTCGCTCCACGGTATTCCGTTGGAGATCAGTTCAGATCGAGGCAGCCTTTTCACCTCAAGATTTTGGGATAGTTTCCAAGAAGCTATGGGAACTCACCTAAACTTCAGCACCGCTTATCACCATCAGTCACAAGGCCAAGTTGAACGAGTCAATCAAGTGCTTGAAGATATGCTTCGGGCTTGTGTCATCTCATTCGGTAAGAAATGGGAGGAATCTCTTCCATTTGCTGAATTCTCGTACAACAATAGCTATCAAGCTAGTCTGAAGATGGCACCCTTTGAAGTTCTTTATGGACATAAGTGTCGAACCCCTCTGAATTGGTCAGAAACTGGGGAACGAACTCTCATTGGTCCGGAAATTATTCAGCATGCTGAAGATCAGGTTCGCGTTATCCGTGAACACTTGAAAGCTGCTCAGTCCCGCCAGAAGAGCAACTATGACCGCAAGCACAAGGAAATGGTCTATCAACCCGGCGAACAAGCTTACCTTCGTGTCACTCCCATGAGAGGCACTCATCGATTCGGGATAAAAGGCAAGTTGGCTCCTGATACGTCCAAAATGCATCACTATTTTATATAGTAATTCTTTATTATTCATTGATATATTTCATGATATGATGCTATTCTTATGTTGTTTTGGCTTATTTTACACAGTTTGCAACTTTCCGATGCCGAAGCAGCAGACGCAGGATTCAGCGGTAAAAAGTGGACGCTGAGTTGCTGAAGAAGAACACCTCCAAATTACCTGAAAATCAACGGAGGCTGTTTTTCAAAAGGATAATGAAGGCACGCAAAAGAGAAACCAGAGGGGGGCCACAGGGTGTCCAGGCGGCCACCTGGCGCGGCCCCACCTCTGGCCGCGCCGGGAGGGCGCCTGGGCCCCCTAGAGCTCTCCCGACTCCCCCCTCTGGCCTATATACCCCTTGTCGTCCAAAAACCCTAAAAAGAGAAGAGTTTCCGGAGTTCCACCGCCGCTCCGTGGCGGAAACCTACAGAGAAGAAAAGCCATCTCTGGCGGGCAGATTCCGCCAGGGAGATCACCTCCCGGAAGGGGAGATCGTCGCCATCGTCATCACCATCGTCACGGGCATCATCGAGATCATCATCAACATCATCCCCATCATCAACACCATCTCCATCTCCATCCAATCTTGTCTCAAAATTGCAACTCATGTTGTAATCCGTACTATCTATCCTCTCTACTCTATCGGTGTTGATTACTACTTTGTGGTGAATGCTATTGAGTTTTGTTGGAGAAATATTATTGTGTTCAGATTGTTTATCATCTATTTATCCCCACTGATCATGATCTCTTTTATGTCTTGTGAGTAGTTACTTTAGTTCTTGAGGACATGGGAGAAGTCTAGTGTTAGTAGTCATATGATGTTGAAGTAATATGTGTTGGTTGATATTTAAGTTGTGTTGTTATTTTCCTAGTGGTGTTGTGTGAGTCGAACACTCAACACTTCGCCTTATCAAGGACCTAGGGGAATGCATTGTGTATAAAGAATGCTTTCGGTGGGTTGCCGGAGTGACAGAAACCTAAACCCCAGTTCGCACGCTTTTTCACAAGGGAACAATGGATCACCGATCGTATTGCTATGGTTAGGCTTTTGCCTTAATTACTATCTTGTATTTGCGGATGCTTGCAAGGTGTTTAATCATAAGAGTGCACTCATCTTAGTCTAGAGGGTGCACTAGCATAGATCCACCCACTAAACACTTATCAACACAACACATAGTACCGATACGGATTATGGCGAAAGCACATGACTACCTCTCCCGTGTGTCCTCAAGAACACTTTAGCTTTTATAAGTTCAGTTGCTAGGCCTCTCCTTTGCTAAGAAAGGATTGGGCCACTTATTACCCTCCAGTATCTTTTACTTTGCTCGTTTTTACTTTCCTGTCGCTTATACCAAGAAAATCCCTAAAAAGTTATCTTTCAGTGCTTGCAGTTATCTCCTTACCAAAGTCACCTATTTCTACCTTCTGCTCCTCGTTGGGTTCGACACTCTTACTTATCGAAAAAACTGCAATAGATCCCTCTACGTTGAGGGTCATCAAACTACGTTTTCTGGCGCCGTTGCCGGGGAGTGTAGCGCTACTAGTAAGTGAAGCTGGTAAGGAAGTTTTTATTATTTTTTGTTTTAGTTTTGCTGTTGCTGTTTTTGTCCTTATGGAGACCCCTACTATTGGATCGTTGTTCTTGGGGAGCCGCCCCACCGCTAAGGTAGTTACTCCTACCCCTACTGAAATTGTACCTTATAAGATACCATCTGGTATTATCGATTATGTTCTATCTAATCGCTGTGCAGGAGACAGGCATCCAGGTGAACACTTGCTATATTTATCACAACTATGTTCATTATTCAAGCTTGCAGGTGTGTCACTGGAGTTCGTTATGAAGAAGTTATTCTTCGTATCGCTCACAGACAAAGATTCAGATTGGTATAAGCTCCTCGATAACCCACATTCTCTTAATTGGGAAGAGCTTAAGTCTCTCTTTTATACAAAGTTTTACCCTCTTCATGAAGTTTATCGAGACAGGAATTACATCTATAACTTTAGGTCTCGCGAAGGAGAGAGCATCGCTCAAGCTTGGGGGAGGCTTAAGTCCCCAATGTTCAAATGTCCTATTCATAAGCTCCCTAAAGATGTTATACTTACAAATTTTTATGCCATGCTTTCTAATCAGGACAAGGAAAGGTTGGATGCCTCCTCTAGCGGGGTATTTCAGACAAAGAGCGTTGAAGAAAGATGGGATCTCATCGAAAGGATCTAGAAGAATACTGAAGATTGGGAAATCGATAAAGGTATTGAACCTGCTATAAATTATGAGCATGATTATATTGAGAGCTATGTGAAAACTGATTATTTCAATACCTTTTGCTCTAAGATTGGTCTGGATTCCCATCTCATGATTGATTTTTGTAAGAACTTTGCCTCTCATGTTGATTCTTCTAAGATGAAGAAGCATCAGTACCATAAGCCTTTCAAAGAAGTGCCTATTGATATTCACGTTGCTGATCCTATTTTGCCTGCAGTTATATATGAACAACCCCCTTTTCCTTCAAGAATAAGGGAGCACTCTTTTGTGACAGGCATCATAAATAAAAGTGAGAGAAGAACAGGAGAACCTGAGGACCAGATCAGAGTCGATCCTCAAGTTGCTATGGTTAAAGATTTAGTTACTGATGATGTTTCAGATTCTATTATAAATTTTTGTGTTGTTTCAACTAACATTGTCACAACCCTAGGGGAGTTCTGGGATGGCGCTCCCCCACCCCCATGTCGCCACCCCTAAACCCTAGCCACCCCACCCAAGATCCTCATTGATCGGGCCTCTTCATCAACTTTTGGCTCCGATCATCGTCTCCGGCGTCTCCTCCTCTTTGCATTGGTAGCCATCTCATGGCGGTCTATGCAGCCCTCCAGATGGGTTTGGATCTGGCTCCTGGAAAGGAGTTCTCTGAGGAGGTTCGACGCAGTTTCTTCTCTACGGTGTATCCCACCATGCACTCGGGCCATTTCACCATGGTGGTGACGTTTGGCCGCACGTCTTTTAAGCTGGATGAAGACTCCGCGGCGGTTGCTCTTGAGTCCATCACGGGCGGCCAATGTGATGCACTCAAAGTTTCTTCTATACGTGATCGTGTTTTCTCCTTCACGGTTGCTAACAAACATGTTGGTTTTATGCTCACCAAGCGCAGGAAGTTTGTCTCTCCAAAGTTTATTTGTTATTTTTATCTTTGGAATTATGGAGGGCCTCAATGGATCTATGAGTTCAAGCTTTGGCAGAAGCACTGCAAGGAGGAATGGACACTGGTAAGTCCATCCAAGAAACGTGCTCAGGCGGGGATTAATGCACTTCGTGCGGATCCAAAGAAGTCGGCGATGAAGGTTGGGCTATCTAGGTCCAAAACCCTACGTTTTGCTACTATAATTGACTATGACGCCTGCAAAAGCTATAATATGCGGGTGCATCCCGAGGCTCGTAAGGATTTGATTCAAGCAGCTTATGATCTTCTCCCGGATGAATGTCCTCCGCCGTCGCCGCCTTTGGTTGTTCACCGGACGGTGGCAACGCCGGTGATTCAATTTGGAACAGTTCCGCTTTCCTTGGAGGATCCCGGATCTTCCGCAGGTGATAAGGATTCTTTACCGGATATGGTGCAACGGACTCTACTGCCATCTTTAAACATCTGTGCCTCGCCTAGCGTGGGAAATCAGCACGTATCCATATCTGGAGTTGCCTTACAGGAGAAACAAAAAGATTCGGTGCAGGCTTCCCCCTCCACCACGCAGGGTGAGTCTCCTACGGATGCGTTTGAAGCGATGGTGGATGACATGGTGGCCCGGATCATGACCTGCTCTATCTGCAACATACAGGGCCACCTTTCATCGTCTTGTCCGTCTAAACACCTCTGCATGGCATGCAACCGCGTGGGCCACCGTAGAAGGGACTGCGATGCGATTGCACGTAGAGAGGGACGCGTCTGGAGGCCTATTCACACGCAACATCCCATTGAGTACACACCGGACTCTTCCTCTCATATTGGGACTGGCGCCACCTCTCTTCCCTGACCAAGCGTCTCCGAGGAGAAAACCCCACCTGCCGCTTGCGCTTTGCCACCTCCAATCGATCTCACCGCTCCGCCCTGCTCTCGCTGCACTCCTAGCTCGGCATCCATGGCGGTCTATGAGCTAGACCCCAATCGGTACCTCCCCGCCGGCCATCTTATAGTGGATGGCGGGCCCAATCGGCTGCCGCGCACCTTTGTCACTGCGGGGGCGAGGCCAGAGAGGCGTCACGAGGACTTCATGGTGGCAGAGATCATGACGCCACCACCACCTGAAGCTTTGGGGCCAGCCCGTGAAGAGATAGCGGATTTCCTCCAGGCCCGCGGCATTATGGTGCGCTCGGTGCAGCCATGGTTTCTGGGAGTGGGGCTTTTTCAAGTCCGGGATGCAGCTGTTAGGTACACTCTCACACAGCACCCCCCTTTTGATCTTGGCGATGATAGATTCGTGCGTTTCTACAACCACGACCAAGGTGCTGGATTCCGTGGTGCGGATGATTTCCGTACGGGCTGGTTCATGCTGGTGGGAGTTCCTCTTGACTACCGGAACACCAAGAACCTGTCAGAGGCCATTAATACTTTTGGTAAATTTCACTCTTGGAACTCTGATGATCCCTATTTGGTGCGCTCGATTATACATGCGTCTTTCCCTTCCAACGAGCTGGTTCCAAGAGATGTAGTTTTTGGGGATTATGCTGAATGGGGAGGGAACAGAGTTAACTGGACGGCTGCCTTCTATATCTTGGGAGCAGATTGGGCGAACCAAATGCCACAAGACGAGGACCCCATGCCGCTCAATGGAAACCCACATCCTCTACCTAGGGAGCTAGTCCCAGATAACATCCCATGGGTGCCTCCCCAATTCCCGGCGATTGGCTGGAACGAAGTCCCTGCACCAGCTCCAGACAATGTTCCTTCTCCCCATGATCCCCCGGGTTGGGGAAATGCAGTTTGGGGTGATGTTGCAGACCAACAGCCGGAGAATCAGAATCAACAGGAGGCCCCTGATCAAGACCAACAGTCCGTGGTGCTGGACCATCCGTAACCCTCTGAATCGGTGGAACAACCAATGATAGAAGTTGTCAACATTGCTGATGATGAGTATCCTGTGCTTCAGCAACCAGTTGAGGAGGAGCCCATTTTGGCACTGGTTCCCTATGCTCCACCACCTTTTCCTCCACAACAAGTGTTCGTGGGGATGATCAAAATTGCTGCTGGGCCTGAATTGCCCCCGGAGATGCAATGGAGCAGGGCTTTTTCCAGAGTGATGCCTGAACTCTGCTCCCTGCAGATCCCCAGAAGTCTGAACGTGTGTCCGGCTATCCCTCTGGTCTGTTCCAAGAGATCTTGGAGCATGGCTTTTGATGAGAGTTCCAGGGAGCTCTCCCTTATTTTTATTGATGATGATGCAGGGTCACACTCTTCGACTCCTTCCTGTCCTGAAGTGGAGCTCCCCAAGGCACTCACCTTTTCCAGCCCACCACTAGCAAAGGTGTCTGCACCAAGACGCAAGAAGAGGGCAAGACCTGTGGTCGACACTTCTGTTAGGCGCTGCACCAGAAGCGCAATCAAGCGGGATGGTTTCAAGGCGGGAACTTTGACTGAACTTCCTATGGCTCCAAAACAGAAGAAGCCCAAGGCCAAGCCCATCCACTTGGTGGCAGAGGAAGAGCCCCAAGGACAAGCCCAAGGCCCAACCCAACAGGAGAAACAGGTGGTGCCACCCACTCCGATCAGGGTCATTCAGACCATTGGCGCGGATTTGCAGATCGATCCATCTCTTCTGACAAAGGAGAAGCTTATGGCAGCTCCATCATCTGCATCTCGGGGGGCTAATGATGATGTTTAGCTACCATTATGTTTTCTGGGTGTGGCAAGCCTTTAATTTGTCCATTTGTGATACTGTTACTGGGCAGCTTCTTTTTGGCCCGTGGTGTTCTTTATGTGACTGGATGATAACTGTAATGTTTATGGTTATCCTGATCTTCCTTTCTGCTACTCTACATGAATTATACATCTACTAGAGATTGGAAAGTGCTTTGTTGGAATGTTCGTGGTCTAAATTCATCAGCTCGACAAAGTGCAGTGCGGGAGAAAATTGAGCATAGTCAGTGTGCAGTTATCTGCCTTCAAGAAACCAAATGTGAGATTGTTTACCACAATTTTATTAAATCCTTTTGCCCCAGGAGATTTGACCAATTTGCTGTGGTTCCCTCGAGAGGTGCTTCTGGGGGAATTTTGACCATTTGGAATTCATCTATCTTTCATGGGAAGTTAGTTGATACCAAATCTTTTGGGATGGTGATCCAGTTCACTTCTTCCCATAATGCTGAATCTTGGACTCTGGTGAATGTTTATGGCCCTTGTGAGCAGCAGCAAAGAGATAGTTTTGTGGATTGGATTTATCACCTATCTATCCCTTTTGATGCTAATTGTCTTTTGCTTGGGGATTTTAATTTCATCAGGTCTTTGGATAATAGCAATTTTCCTGGTGGAGATGTCAACGACATGTTCATCTTCAATGAGATAATTGGTCATCTGGGGCTGTTGGAACTCCCTCTGAAAGGTAGAAGATTTACATGGTCCAACATGCAGGATAATCCTTTGCTGGAGCAGCTGGATTGGTTCTTCACCTCTGCTAATTGGATCCTATCTTACCCTGCAACTCAAGTGCTACCCTTAGCTAGGACTGCCTCTGACCATGTACCTTGTGTGGTATCTATCAGCACCTCCATCCCAAAAGCTAACATTTTCTGATTTGAAAACTTTTGGGTGGAGATGCCTGGTTTTTTAGATTGTGTAAAATCCTCTTGGAATGTTGGGTGCTCTAAAGATCATTCTGTGGCTAGAATTGTGGACAAGTTCAAGAGACTTAGGAGGGCACTCAAACACTGGCAGAAAAATTTCTCTAACTTCAAACTGCTTATTTCCAAGTGCAACAGGATCATTTTTCTTCTTGACTGTTTGGAAGAGCTCAGGAAACTTACTATACCTGAATCTAATTTTAGGAGAATTGTCAAGCTGCATCTGGAGAAAATCCTACATTGGAAACATATGTACTGGAAGAAAAGATGCACTCAGAGATATGTCAAAGTGGGGGAGGAGAATTCCAAGTTTTTTCAAGCAATGGCCTCTGAGAGACATAGAAGAAATTCAATTGCCTCTCTTCAGCTAGCTGATGGAACTACTTGCTCCTCACATGTTCTACTTGCTAATGCCTTTTGGACTGCGTTTAAAAATAGAATGGGGGTAGCCAAGGGTATTGTAATGACCTGCAACCTGAATGAACTACTTGATCCTGTGGATGGCCTGGAAGCTCTGGTTGCACATTTTGATAAGAAAGAAATGGATGATACAATCAAGTTCATGCCACATGATAAGTCACCTGGACCTGATTGTTTTAATGGGAGATTCTTGAAATCTTGTTGGACTATAATCTGCAATGACTTTTACAGGTTGGCTGAGGATTTCCATAGTGGTCATGCTGATTTAGAAGGCTTAAATGGATCTTTCATCACTCTTATCCCCAAGAAAGCCATTCCTGAGACAGTGAACGATTTCAGACCTATCTCCCTCACCAGTGTGGGTATTAAGTTCCTGACTAAGATGGCTGCTAACAGGCTTCAGAAGGACATCAGGAGATGCATTCACAAAAATCAATATGGATTTATCAAGGAGAGGTCTATCCAGGATTGGTTGCATGGACTTTGGAATATCTGCATCAGTGCCACCATTCCAAAAGACCCTTAATTTTTCTTATGATTGATTTTGAGAAAGCATTTGATTCTATAGAGCATGATGCCATCTTAGAAATTTTAAAGCACAAGGGTTTTCCATTAAAATGGAGAATCTGGGTGCAACAGTTGTTGGATTCTGGGTCTTAATCTGTGCTGTTATATGGCATCCCAGGTAGACCGTTTAAATGCAAAAGGGGGGTCAGACAGGGTGATCCTTTATCCCCTTTGCTTTTTGTGCTGGCTGCTGATCTGCTACAATCTGTGGTCAATGATCTGCTGAGGAAAGGGCATCTCAGCTTGCCCATTCCATGCCATGATACTGATTTCCCAATTGTTCAGTATGCTAATGATACAATTCTAGTTATGCCAGCAGAGCCATCACAAGTCCTCAGACTCAAGGAAGCACTCCAAAATTTCACCCAATCGACTGGTCTGGATATCAATTACAACAAATCATCCATGATCCCCATTAATATAGATGAGGTCACTATTAATGAGTTGGTCAGTATTTTTGGTTGTCAAGTTGGGAAACTCCCTTTCACTTACTTGGGGCTGCCTGTGGGCACCACCAGGCCTAAAATTGTGGATCTTCTTCCCCTAGTGGACTGCATGGAGAGGAGGCTTACTGCCAGTTCTTGTTTCTTAACTCAAGGGGGCAAACTGCAGCTGCTGAACTCTGTGATATCTTCCATGCCCATCTACTTCCTTTGCTCTTTGCACATTCCTGCTGGGATCATCAAGCAATTGGAGAGGATCCAGAGACAATGTCTTTGGAGAAAGTATGGACAGGACTCTGGTAAATCACTTGCTGCTTGGGATCTAGTCTGCAGACCAAAGAACAAGGGTGGTCTAGGCATCCTCAATTTACAGCTACAAAATCAGGCTCTATTGATGAAACACCTGCACAAGTTTTACAACAAAGAGGATGTGCCATGGGTCTCTCTTGTTTGGAATTCATATTACCATGAAAGAGTGCCTCATGCAACTGAGCTCTGTGGCTCATTTTGGTGGAAAGATGTGGCCAAATTGATGGATACTTTTGTGGCTGTGTCCCAGGTTAAAGTTGGTAGTGGTGACTCTGTTTTGCTGTGGAATGATTCTTGGGTCTCTAATGCCACTTTAGCTCAGAAGTTCCAAAGATTGTTCTCCTTTGCTAAGGATCCTTTTCTGTCTGTGAAAGAGGCCATGGAGATAGCTGATCTCACAGAGCTTTTCAATCTTCCTCTATCTGCACAGGCCTTCCAGGAGCTCTCTGAGATGCAGCTAATCCTACCAAGTCAAAATGGTGATGCAATAAAGGACTGCTGGCCTTGGAGGTTGAATGGCAAAGGGCAATACTCTGCTAAGAAATTCTATAGACTGGTGCATGATCCTATACAGGAAAATCCTCTTCTAAATTGGATTTGGAAATCCTGTTGCATCCTAAAGAAAAAAGTTTTTGCTTGGCTGGTGATCATGGATCGTCTCAATACAAAGGATATGCTGGTCAGACGACATTGGAACATCCAGGATGGTCCGGAGTGTGTGCTTTGCCATACCCAACATCTGGAGACCAGAGATCACCTCTTCTTCCAGTGCAATTTCAGTGCTAGAGTATGGGCATACCTTCAAATTGACTGGAACCATGGTTCTGACATGATTCGGATTGCCAAGAGTGCCAAGGAGTCTTTCAATAAACCCTTCTTTGCTGAAGTGGTGTTTACAGCTTGGTGGAACATCTGGTTGATCAGGAATGCCAAATGCTTCAAGCATGTCAGGCCCTCTTTTGCTAAGTGGAGGGTTGGTTTCATTCATGATTTAACCTTGCTTAGTTATAGAATTAAGCCTAGATTTAAGGATCTCCTGCTTAGATGGATTGATTTCCTCCCACCTTGAGATATGTTTTTTTGAAGCTTTTACTGTACATTTGTAAATACTGTGTTCCTGGTAATAAAATACTGGGGGGTGCGTTACCCTCCAGTTTGAAAGCTTAAAAAAAAACTAACATTGTCACAGCCAAGAATAAAAGCCCAATTTCAGGTACACCAGTTGTATCTGCTAAAATAGGAGATCACAATTATTACGGGATATGCGATCTGCGATCAAGTGCTAGCGCGATTCCTTATTCGCTTTATCAAGAGATCATGACTGAAATTTCACCTTGTGAACTCGAAGAGATTGATGTTACTATTCATCTTGCAAACAAAGCTACTATCTCTCCTATTGGGATTGTGAGAGATGTTGAAGTCCTATGCGGAAAGGTAAAGTACCCTACCGACTTTCTTGTACTGGGTTCAGTGCAAGATAGTTTTTGTCCTATTATTTTTGGTAGACCTTTTCTCAGAACTTGTGGAGCTATTATAGATTGCAAGAAAGGTAAAGTTTCTGTTGAATTCAATGGTGAGCCATATGAATTTAATTTTTCTAAGATTTCCAAGGAGCCTCGTGGTACTGATTTACCTAGTGATGATAAAATTATTGAAAGTATTGCTTCTATTGCTATTCCCCCTAATGATCCTTTGCATCAATACATGGAGGACCACGAGAATGATACTCATATGCAGGAAAGAAATGACATTGACGAAATCTTCTTGAGACAACCTGCTATCCTGAAGCACAACCTTCCGGTTGAACCTTTAGGAATTCTATCCAAACCAAAAGAAGACCCGGTGTTTGATCTCAAACCTCTCCCCGATACGCTCAAGTATGCCTATTTATATGAAAAGAAAGTATATCCTGTTATTATCAACTCTAACCTTTCAGGATATGAAGAAGAGCGATTATTGGAGGTACTTCGTAAACACCGTGGTGCAATTGACTATACCCTTGATAACCTTAAGGGGATTAGTCCATCTATCTGTCAACATACTATCAACCTCGAGCCCAATTCTAAACCTGTTGTTGACCATCAACGACAGTTGAACCCAAAGATGATGGATGTTGTGAGGACCGAAATCCTCAAGCTTCTAGCTGCAGGTATTATCTACCCTATAGCCGATAGTAAGTGGGTAAGTCCAGTTCATTGTGTTCCTAAGAAAGGAGGGACAACTGTAGTCCCTAATGATAAGAATGAACTAATACCTCAGAGAATTATTATTGGATATAGAATGTGTATTGATTACAGGAAGTTGAACAAGGCAACCAGGAAGGACCACTACCCGCTGCCCTTTATCGATCAGATGCTTGAGAGGCTGTCCAAAAACACCCACTTCTGCTATCTTGACGGGTACTCTGGCTTCTCTCAAACTCATGTTAACACTGCCGATCAAGAGAAGACCACCTTCACTTGTCCTTATGGTACTTATGCTTATAGGCGTATGCCTTTTGGTTTATGCAATGCACCTGCTACTTTTCAGAGATGTATGTCTGCAATATTTCATGGTTTCTTTGAGGAGATTGTGGAAGTCTTCATGGACGATTTCTCCGTCTATGGAACTTCCTTTGACCACTGTCTCCACAATCTTAATAAAGTTTTGCAGAGATGCAAGGATACAACTTAGTTCTAAACTGGGAAAAGTGCCACTTCATGGTTAACGAAGGGATCGTGCTTGGACACAAGATTTCTGAGAGGGGAATTGAAGTGGACAAGGCGAATATTGAAGCTATCGAAATGATGCCCTATCCAAGGGACATTAAAGGTATTCATAGTTTTCTCGGTCATGCCGGTTTCTATAGAAGATTTATTAAAGAATTTTCTAAGACCTCGAGACCCCTCACTAATCTTCTCCAGAAGGATGTTCCTTTTGTATTTGATGAAGATTGTAAGGAGGCTTTCGAAGTTCTTAAGAAAGCTTTAATAACCGCTCCTATAGTACAACCGCCTGACTGGAATTTGCCCTTTGAAATTATGTGTGATGCTAGTGATTTTGCTGTTGGAGCTGTTTTAGGACAAAGGGTTGATAAGAAATTGAATGTTATTTATTATGCTAGTAAGACCCTTGATAGTGCTCAAAAGAACTATGCTACTACTGAGAAGGAATTATTAGCAGTAGTGTTTGCTTGTGATAAGTTTAGGCAGTATATTGTTGATTCTAAAGTTATTATTCATACTGACCATGCTGCCATTAAGTATCTTATGACGAAGAAGGATGCCAAACCAAGGCTCATCAAATGGTTACTCCTTCTTCAAGAATTTTATTTGCAGATTGTTGATAGAAAAGGAGCAGACAACCCTGTAGCGGACAATCTTTCAAGGATGGAAGATATACCGCATGATCCCATCCCAGTCAACGACAGTTTTCCAGACGAACAACTTGCTGTTGTTAAAGTACAATCTCTTTCCGATCCTTGGTTTGCAGATTATGCTAATTTTATCGTTGCAAAGTATTTGCCTCGAGGTTTAACATTTCAGCAAAGGAAGAAGTTCTTCCATGATGTGAGGCATTACTTTTGGGATGACCCACATATTTTCAAAGAAGGTCCAGACGGGATCGTGAGAAGATGCGTACCGGAACACGAGCAGAAGGACATTCTCAAGGAATGTCACGATAGTCCCTATGGAGGATAGCACGCCGGTGAGAGGACCGCACATAAGGTTCTCCAATCAGGTTTTTATTGGCCTACTCTCTTTAAAGATGCTAGAAATTATGTTTTAGCCTGTGATAAATGTCAGAGAGTTGGTAATATTAGTAGGAGGAATGAGATGCCTATGAATTACTCACTAGTGATTGAGCCTTTTGATTGCTGGGGTTTTGATTTTATGGGTCCTTTTCCTTCTTCACACAAGTACACTCATATATTAGTTGCTGTTGATTATGTAACCAAGTGGGTTGAAGCAATCCCCACTGAAAGTGCTGATCACAAAACATCTTTGAAAATGCTCAAAGATGTAATTTTCCCTAGGTTTGTTGTACCTAGGTATCTCATGACTGATGGAGGATCACACTTCACGCATGGAGCTTTTAGGAAAGCTTTAGCCAAGTACGATGTCAATCATAGGATTGCGTCACCGTACCATCCTCAAACTAGTGGGCAAGTTGAGCTCACCAATAGAGAGATCAAGTTGATCTTGCAAAAGACAGTTAACAGAAATAGGAAGGACTGGTCAAATAAGTTAGGAGATGCTTTCTGGGCGTATAGAACTGCTTACAAAAACCCCATGGGCATGTCTCCCTATAAAATGGTCTATGGCAAGGCTTGCCATTTGCCATTAGAATTAGAGCACAAAGCTTTCTGGGCTGTTAGAGAGCTCAATGCTGACCCAAAGTTAGCTGGTGAAAAGCGTCTCATGAACTTGACTTCTCTAGATGAGTGGAGAAGTGAAGCTTACGAGAGCGCTAAAATGTTCAAGGAAAAGGTAAAGAAGTGGCATGACAAGAGGATTCTGAAACGTGAATTTAATGTTGGTGATAAATTTTTATTGTTTAGATCCCGTTTCAGGTTTTCTCCAGGTAAACTACTTTCCAGGTGGGAAGGGCCATTTCATATCGAAGAAGTCTACCGGTCTGGTGCAATTAAGATTAACAATTTTGAAGGCACCAAACCTCAAGTTGTGAATGGGCAAAGACTCAAGCATTACATAGCGGGGGACCCCGTCAATGTTGATGTAAATATAATACGCACAACAACTCATGAAGAACATGTTGAAGCCCTGTTTTAGACACTGACAGAAGCAGAATAATAAAAGGTATGTATTACGGTAAGGAAACATCGCGAACCGCCATAAAAGTTCCATATTATGAGTTTTTGCAAAATTAGGAAAATTCGAGGCCTAAGAGGAGCCGGAGACGAGCTCCAGGGGCCCAGGCGCCCCCCTGGCACAGCCTACCTCCTGGCCGTGCCGGGAGGCCGCCTGGGCACCCAGGACTCCGTCTCCGACCCCACGTTGTCTCGTTACCTTCCTTTTGTTGCAAGTTTTTTTGCTATATATTCACCCGGATCGTTCCGGCAACGTATTTGGCGATTTCGTGTGTTTTCTCTTCAATTTGTTTCTGCCAGGAAATCTTTGTCGGGACCCGGGGTTAGCGTATGCAAGTCCAGTTAAGACATAGTCGTATGGAGAGCCGAGAACCGTACCCACTTGTCTAAGCAGACAAGGCCAAGCACAGAACGTTCTCGGAAAGCGTCGTACGTGAGGGGCATCCCATCCAGGCCGGATGATCAACTGAGATGGGTCCTCATCATCCGCACACAAGTCTAATGATATGGGTGGTGAACTCCCATATTCAAAGACAAGTCGCCTCAACCATACTATCGACTATCTCATAACTCTTACATAGACTTACTCCAGCCCGATCACTTAGTCGGGGTCTAGGGCGGGCTCGATCATACCACAAATTGTGTACTAGACAGAGTCTCGAACAATCGCATCGCGATGCCCCAAGCTGCGCACATCTAAGGGCCACTTGGTGTATGAAAGACCGCCAGCCAGATCACAACTAAGGTCTCGAAAACCCATACAAAGACATGCATGTTATAAACATACACGCAGCACACATGCCTTGTATGAACAGTAGGTATCATTGAAATTCTCTACAAAGTATACATTTTTATTGATAACTCTTATAGAGTGCACACAGAGATCACAAACATGTGATCCAACATTACAACACAAGCGGAAGCAAATTATGTCTGAGTACAGACAAGTTTAACAAATGGCTTAAGAAGCCTTATTTAAACACAAGCCCTCCACGAGGGAACCAGTCGTCTGACTGGGACTAGACTAGCTTGATCTTCAGTCGTCCATCTCGATGAAGAAGCCACCTTCGGGGTCAGTGGTTTCATCTAAAACATAGATTAAGCAAACGTGAGTACAAAGTCGTACTCAGCAAGACTTACATAGGAGCTATACTACTCATGCACATGTATCAAGGTAAAGGTAGGTGGGGTTTCACTTGCAGAAGTGCCAGCTTTGACTTGGCTAGTCCTGAACTACGAGTACCAGACTTTGAGGTAAGAAGCGTACACGAGTCCACTACTTTCTCCAACCAATTACACCACTATGGTGCCTTCCTCGACTTCCCCACGAGAAAGCACCCATAGCACTCACACTTATCTTGGTGTGTTTTAGAATTATCCAGTTCAAGTTGTCTAATAATCAAGCTAAGCTTTCCAAGCAGTCCATAACCGCGGACGCGGCTATTCGAATAGTTTTGTTAACCCTGCAGGGGTGTACCGCTACACACACATGATCATCATTTACCGCCTTTGATCTCGACACCATTCAAGGGGTGCCAGCGAGGATGCTCACCACAACTGTTACCTCATAGCCGATCTAGTCCGAGAAAGCCGCCTACCTGGGTTGGCTACCAATATCGTGAACCCGGCCGGTTTACCGAAGTGGACCCAAGTGATGTGTGCGTGGTGCATAAGCCGGTCTCGGATGAGCCGTTCTCTCACTTAGCATCCAGGCCACAGACCTACCAGAACTCCGAACTATTGCGACATCTGGACATCGAAAGGGATGAGTTAGTAAGCTGAGAGGGGTCAGTGATCCCAATGTGTGGTTGTACTCTTCATCTTGGATCACCACACAAGAACTCGGACTTAGGGCGGTGTTCAACGAGACAACCCACCGTGTACTCCTACACAGCCTCTCATCGTTCACCTTCTATTAGGGTAGATTCACCAACACTTTTCTACCATCATCATCATGATCACTACCATCCTGACTCACATAACAAAATCATCATGGTATCACTCTAAGCATGCAATAAGAAGTAAATATTGCAGGGGCCACATGATATCAATCAACTCCTACATTTGCTAGGATTGTGGTTTGCTTACTACTGTGACAAAATGATAGGTCATGCAAAGGAATGGGTTCATCTATGCGGTAGAAACGCATCATGGTAATCATCCTAAACAATGCATAAGAGAGACATGAGAGGGAAGTGGGATTTTATCGACATGATCAATGGGGGTTTGCTTGCCTTGCTGACGAGGTTCGGGTTCGGGGTCTTCAACGAAGGGGGCAGCCTCCTGCTCCGGTTCCACCTCTACTCGACAAACAACAAACAAGGTAGCAAAGTAAATACAATGCACAATCACATGATCGAAGGTTGAATCTTGATGTATATGCTTTGATGTGTGAGGCAATTTCATTTAAATGGAGTATATTGCAAATTGAATTGCAAATTCAAACTCCAATTTGAATTCAAATTTAGCCAAGTTACATGTGACATTGTTTGATCAATTTGAATCATTTGGAAATGTGTATGATATGCCTCTGAAGTGTGGTTGAAAAGTAGCATAATTCCATGGTCCAAGTTGCAAAATCATTTGAATTGAATTTGAATAAATTCCAAATAAATCAAATGACATATGCTACTGGTCCCATTTTAAAATCAACTCAAACATAGTTGAAAGTTGGATTTTTGGATAGCTTATTTTCTCCTGATCATTTTTCATATATTATTTGTCCAATTTGGAGTTGATATGAATTTTCTATGAATTTCCAAAGTTTGGGGTATTTTCTGGAATTTTCTGAATTCTTTAAATCATTTCAATTTCTGGAAATTCAATTATGGCGTCATGCTTGCGCAAGGCTGACGTCAGGGGGGGGCTGACTGGTGGGCCAGGGTTGTTAGTGGCTGGGTTAATTAACTCGGCTGGGTTAATTTAACTAGTGGCTTAATTAAGCCACTAGGCCCACTTGTCATCGGCTCTGGGGGGGTCATTAGGGGGTGGATTAGCGAGGGGGATTAGGCTAACCCACCGATGGCTAAACGCCGGCGGCCTGGCCACGGCGGCGCTGCACGGATCCACTGCTCCTGGCCACCATTCCATGTGCTGAGACCACGGGAACGTAGCCCGTGCTCTCGCGCGTCGTCTGGTGCACGCGAGCGACCTCGGGGGTGACCAGGGCGACGACGGTGACCTCGCCGGCGGCAACAGAAGCCTGGAAGAGAGACAAACGTCGCCATGGTGCACCAAATCTAGCAGGCGCTAGCTCATTCGACGCGTGAGGCCACAGTGAAGACGACGGACAAAAAGACGAGCTCGATTGCGTAACAGGTGGTCGTCGCCATGGCTCCCGGCGGCGAGGAGCTTCGGCCCTCATGGTGGATTGTGCTAGAGAGGAGGAGGAAGACGTTGGGATGGCTCGGGTGAACCGTGAGCTCACCGTGAGTCCAACGGAAGCGGTGGCTAAGTCGTAGGAGCTCGGGGCTCCGGCGAGAAGAAAGCTTCGATTGCGACGGCTCCAGTGGCTTCTAGGTCTCCATCTCCGAGATCTTGGCGTGGACGACGACATAGCGCGAGGGGGACACGGTCTTCTGGCTCTTCTCCGGCGTTGGCCACGGTTTCTTGCGACGGTGAGCGGCGGCTGCTCTCGGGGAAGAAGGGGGAAACGTGTACAGAGCTCAAGAGGAGGCGGCGATGGGGGAAAGTGAGAGAGGGCGAAGTGGACGTCTCCTTGGCGCTCTTTGGTGAGCTGGGGAGGCCTGGAACCCTTCGGGCGTCGCGGTGGCGTCCACAGCGTCGGCGCCTCGCCACCGAGCTGCTTGGGCGCGCGGGGAGGAAGACGACAGGGGACTCCCGGGTGGGCTGGGCCGGCCAGGTGGGCTGCGGGGAGCTAGTCGGGCTGGATGCCAGGTGAGTTTCCCTTTTTCTTTTTCTTCTGTTTTTCTTTTCTGCCTTTTTGTTTTGCTGTGCTAAATAAATAGCTAGACATTTTATTAAATGCTGAAATTTTTTATATGGCCTCATAATAATATAGACCAGCCACTTATAAAGTTTCAACATTTTTAAAATTCAAATGATTTGAATCTTAAATCAAATAGGGTTTTTTTTATTAATTCCAAGGCACTGTTTGAATATTTGAAAAATCTATAAGCATGGGGTGGGTCCCACATCACTTGATATGTGATCACACTCATTTATAAGACTTTTAAAAAATCTAACATGAATTTTTGGAGAAGATTTTTATCTGGCCTTTTGAATTAATTCATCTGGGGGGGTTCCTTCTCCCATTTTTCTTTTGAATTTGATTTCAAAGATTTCTTTTGAAATTTTAACATGATGCAAGTGACTTATTAACCCTAGCACATTACCTAGCAGAGGGTTCTGACAACTCGCCCCCACTCAACAGAATCTCGTCCCGAGATTCAGAAGTCTGCGGGAGGAAGGAGGGGTACTCGGCACTGAGACGGTCTTCTCTTTCCCACGTAGCTTCTTTCTCGGAGTGGTGTGACCATTGCACTTTCAGAAACCTGATCTTCTGACGGCGAGTGACACGCTCTGCGGAATCAAGAATACGAACGGGGTATTCTCGATAAGAAAGGTCATCTTGGAGATCAAGCGTTTCATGGTCGACTTCGCGGATGGGGTCCTTGAAGCAACGCCTGAGTTGTGACACATGGAATACATCATGTACTCGGGAAAGGTGCGAGGGTAGTTCAAGTTGGTAGGCAACTTTTCCACGTTTAGCAAGAATGCGGAAAGGTCCGATGTAACGTGGGGCCAACTTGCCTTTGATACCGAAACATTGGGTTCCCTTCAGAGGAGTAACCCGGAGGTAAGCCTTCTCATCCAGATTGTAGCTCTCTTGCCTATGATGACGATCATAGTAGCTTTTCTGACGAGACTAGGCTGCTTTCAATTGATCACGAACAATGCGAACTTGCTCTTCTGCTTCCTTGATCATGTCCGGTCCAAAGAATTGTCTTTCACCGGTTTCTGACCAGTTTAAAGGTGTTAGACATCGTCGTCCATAAAGGATTTCAAAAGGAGCCATGTTCAGACTAGATTGAAAACTATTGTTATAAGCAAATTTGGCGAATGGCAGAGACTTCTCCCAATTCTTTTCGAATGAGATAACACAAGCTCTGAGCATGCCTTCAAGAATTTGGTTAACCCTTTCGACTTGACCGCCTGACTGAGGATGGAAAGCTGTACTAAAGGAGAGATGAGTTCCCATAGCATTCTGAAAGCTTCCCCAAAATCTAGAGGTGAAAAGGCTACCACGATCAGAATTGATTTCCAAAGGAACACCGTGAAGGGATACAATTCTAGAGACGTACAAGTCCGCTAACTGGCTAGCAGTTATAGACTCGCGAACCGGAAGGAAGTGAGCAACTTTGGAAAGCCTATCTATGACAACAAAGATGGCATTGTTTCCTTTCTGGGTTTTTGGAAAGCCGGTGATGAAGTCCATACCGACTTTGTCCCATTTCCACTCGGGAATAGACAAAGGTTGAAGTGTACCAGCAGGTCTTTGATGTTCTGCCTTAATGCGACGACAAACATCACATTCGGCAACAAATTGAGCAATGTCTCTCTTCATCCTAGTCCACCAAAATCTCTGGCGTAGATCTCGGTACAATTTTGTGCTACCGGGATGAATCGAGAGGGGTGTGTCATGGGCTTCCTTGAGGATGAGTTGCCTTAGTTCCCTATTCTTAGGTACTACCAAACGATTTTCAAAGAATACCGTTCCCTTGCTATCTGTGGAGAAACATTTAGCAACTCCGCTAGCAATGTTCTCCTTGATCCGGCGAACACCTCATGCACGCCTTTGGGCAACTATGATTTGATCCTCAAGAGTTGGTTTCGCCACCAAGGTAGAAAGATAACCATGAGGAACAATCTCAAGGTTGAGCTTGCAAAAGTCCTCATGAAGAAGTGGTTGATACTGTTGTAACATGAGGTTGTTACAATACGACTTACGACTTAGTGCATCAACCATGACATTGGATTTTCCTGGGGTGTAAGAAATTACTACGTCGTAATCTTTTATCAACTCAATCCAGCGTCTTTGCCTGAGATTAAGATCTGGCTGGGTGAAAATGTATTTGAGGCTTTGGTGGTCGGAATAAATCTCACAACGATTACCAAGGAGGTAATGTCGCCAAGTTGTTAGGGCATGAACTACGGCAGCGAGTTCAAGGTCATGGGTAGGATAGTTCTCTTCATGTGGCCGCAACTGGCGTGAAGCATAAGCTACCACATGTCGATCTTGCAGAAGTATGCATCCTAACCCTTGCCGTGATGCGTCACAATAGATCTCGAAATCCTTTTTGGTGTCTGGAGGTGCAAGTACGGGTGCAGAAGTCAACCTTCGTTTTAGCTCTTGAAAGCTTTCCTCGCACTTGGGAGTCCATAGGAATTTCTTATCTTTCTTGAGGAGTTCAGTTAGAGGCTTTGCAACTTTAGAAAATTTCTCGACGAAGCGACGGCAATAGCTGGCTAGGCCAAGAAAACTCCTAACTTGCTTAACCGATTCAGGTGGAGTCCAGTCAAGAACGGCCTGAACTCTCTCGGGATTCACAGCAATGCCTTTTGCAGAAATCACGTGGTCTAAGTAGGTCACTTCTGGTAGCCAAAATTCACACTTGGAGAATTTAGCATACAGGCGATGCTCTCTAAGTTTCATCAATACCAGCCTTAGGTGTTCGGCATGTTCTTCTTCGTTCTTCGAGTAGATGAGAATGTCATCGAGATAAACCACAACAAATTTATCTAAGTACTCCATGAAGATCGAATTCATCATGCGTGAGAAAGTGGCGGGGGCATTGGTTAAACCAAAGGACATGACGGTGTACTCGTAAAGACCATAACGAGTAGTAAAAGCCGTTTTGGGAATGTCCTCGTTTCGGATTTTGATTTGATGATACCCTAATCTCAAATCCATCTTGGAGAAGACAGAGGATCCTACAAGTTGATCATAAAGATCATTGATCCTGGGCAATGGGTACTTGTTCTTTATCGTCGCTAAATTTAGCGGGCGATAGTCTACGCACATCCTTTCTGTTCCATCTTTCTTCGTTACGAACAGAACGGGGCAACCCCATGGCGATGAGTTAGGGCGGATGAAGCCTTTTTCCAACAAAGCTTCCAGTTGGGTTTTAAGCTCAGCTAACTCACGTGGGGCCATTTTGTATGGGCGTCTAGAAATTGGTGCGGTTCCTGGGGCAAGATCCACTATAAACTCTACACATCTGTCGGGTGGCATGCCCGGCAGCTCTTCAGGAAAGACATCCGGGAAGTCATGAACCACCGGAATATCTTCAAGTTCGGGAAGGGGAATCACATTCAAGGAATGCACTTGGGTTCTTTTTCTGGGTGAGGTATAGTTGACGGTTTTGCCTGAAGGGTGGGTGAGTTTCACGGATTTGCCTTTGCAATCCAGGTAGGCATTCTGTCTTGATAGCCAATCCATGCCAAGGATGACATCAATATCTGAAGACTTGAGGGCTATGAGTGAAGCAAGGAATACTAAACCCTCAATTGCAATCTGATTACCGTGGCTTACTCTATTAGTTTTCCATCTTGACCCTGGAGTTTGAATAATCATGGGGGTGGACAATTCAACAAAGGATAACTCATGACGAAGTGCATAACTTTCCGACATGAATGAATGAGATGCTCCTGGGTCAAAAAGAACGGAAGTAGGAACATAATTGACTGGGAGCGTACCAAGAATGACGTCAGTGGTGTCGTTAGTCTCTTCGGCGGCAATCTGGTTCACACGTCCACGAGTGGCGGGAGGAGCGGGTTTGGCGGTGTAGACCTTCTGGGGGGGCTTGCCACGACCATTTTTGTTGCCTCCGGCATGGGGTGGAGCATTCTGATTCTGGATCTGGTTCTGGGGGCACTCACGAGAATAGTGGCCTGCCTGACCACACTTGTAACAGGCTCCAAAAACAGTGCGGGGAGCTAGGTTGTTTGGTGGAGCTGGGTGGAACTGAGTTGGTGGACCAGGCGCCACATAGGATGGCCTCGGTGGGTTGTTCTGGCGGAACATACTGTTTGGGATCCAGATCTTGCGCTTCTAGGAGCCTGAACTGGATGAGCCATCATCTCTAGGGTGTTTGCAAAAGTCGTTGGGGGTGTTCATGTCCTCTACCTTGATGGCCTTGTTGAAAAGGACCTGGAATTTGGCAAAGTCATGCAAGTTGAGCTCACGACGGAGTCCAGAGTTGAGGCCACGACGGAACCTCTCTTGTTTCTTGGAGTCGGTGGAGACTTTTTCAGTAGCATAACGAGCCAGTCGGTTGAACTCACGACTAAACTCGTCAACGGTCCTTCTGCCTTGGGTGAGGTTGTAGAACTCCTCACGCTTGCGGTCCATAAGACCCTTGGGAATGTGGTGCTCACGGAAGGAAGTGCAGAATTCATCCCAAGATGCAGGAGGTCCAACGGGACGCATATTCAGGAAGTTCTCCCACCAAGAGCTAGCTGCACCTTCAAGATGATAGGTGGCATAGCTGACCTTGTCGCCATTTGCAACATGGCCTGCTTGGAGCTTCCTCTCGGTGCTGCGAAGCCAGTCATCAGCGTCAAGGGGCTCGGTGGAGTAACTGAAAACTGGGGGATGAAGTCGGATGAAGTCGTTCAGGGACACCAACTCGTTGCGCTGCTGAGTGGTGTTGCGAGCAATGACTTCCAGCAGATGGTGAGAGTCTCGGCGGTTCCTCTCAACCTCCATCAGAACCTAAGCCATCGTGGGTGGGGGTGGAAGGTTGCCTTCCTCCTAGTCATTCCCACGACCCTGGTTCCGACCAATCTGGCCACGGTTTCCTTGAGACATCCTGGAGGTGAAAACCAAAGTCAAACAGAGTTGATTGAAGAATCTAGACAAGGTATTGAAGTACTGGAAGGATTACAGAGCAAAGGAAGTAATCATCTTGACAACATGGTGATAAAGCATACAAGCCATATATTCACAAGATGTCATACAAACCATACATCGTTTTAGTACAAGCACCAAGCCAATACAAACGTGATGAAGATGATACATCCTTCAGAGGCACTCTGACTTCCTATACATTATTTATCTAAGCCTCTGGAACTTAGACACCTTGCGTACAATATACTAAGATACTACTACATCCTCACTAAGTAAGACCACAGGCGGTCTCACTCATCTCCATCTCCATAGTAGTCCTCGTAAAAGTTACCCGCGTATCCCGGTAGCTGAAGGTGACCATCGGAAAACACGGAGGCCTGTGGACCCTGATATCCATTTGGGCAAGGATGGGGCCTAGGTCCAGCGTAGGGTGGAAGCAAAGGACCACGGGGTGGAAAAATGCCTCCAATCTCGGGCCAAGCAACTCGAGAAGGCATCTGAGTCCTCACAGGGTAGATAGCATCATACTCGATTGATCCAACGCTCACGAAGGGTGCCAAAAGGGTCAGTGCTCGATACAGACGAACACGAGTGGCGTGAAGCTCGAAACGGAGAGCGCGTGCATCACGATCTCGATCACTAGCAAACCTAGCAGTCATCTGAAGTGCTGGATCTTCTGCAGAGTGATCTGAGTAGAGTCCGGTGTAATATCCCTCTTCTCCTGGAAGTGCAGCAGGGATATAGCGGAATGAGGTCTCTCTCAGCATAGTTTGCTCCTCTCTCAGCAGGGTAATACATGAGTATGCAGCATCCTGCACAGCCATGTTCTTGGTCATGCGAATGCCATGTCCAAAATGGATAGGCTGAGTGACTCCAACGTGGTGCGGGTAGATCCTGACAATGCAGTGGAACTGGGTCTGGTTGAAGTCAAGGAACTGCTCCTCGACGGTGTACTCAGGATACCATCAATATCCCACATAGGACATCATCTCGATCAACGTGGCGGGATGGCCACGCACACCGAGGCACCTGGTCAAACGAACAATCTGCCGAGGGGGAAGATCTGCCATCTGAAACAGAAAGGATTTTGCAAATGCATCAGATTATGAGATAAACCTGGAATGACTCGGACAGCATAACGGCTGTAATTGCAAGAAAAAAGACAATTTCTTACAACATGGAAAACAGCACTTACATACGATGTAATACATCAGGAAGCATAACCACTCTAACAAACCGATCACAACTTTCCTATGGCTACAAGGAAGCAAACAACGAGATGTTCTAATCAGACAGAGGAGAGCCTAGTCCTATCTTCCCGTAGAATAAGATGAGGGTGACTCAGAACTCAGAAGAAAGGGGGTAAGGAGAAAAAAGAAGCCTTACGTTGTTCCCTTATATACCCAGAGTAACTATATAACTATAGCAAGCTAGACTCGACTTCGGCCAAGGCTGCTAGTCCTACAGTCAGTCCTGCTCTGATACCAAGTCTGTCGAGACCCGGGGTTAGCGTATGCAAGTCCAGTTAAGACATAGTCGTATGGAGAGCCAAGAACCGTACCCACTTGTCTAAGCAGACAAGGCCAAGCACAGAACATTCTCGGAAAGCGTCGTACGTGAGGGGCATCCCATCCAGGCCGGCTGATCAACTGAGATGGGTCCTCATCATCCGCACACAAGTCTAATGATATGGCTGGTGAACTCCCATATTCAAGGACAAGTCGCCTCAACCATACTATCGACTATCTCATAACTCTTACATAGACTTACTCCAGCCCGATCACTTAGTCGGGGTCTAGGGTGGGCTCGATCATACCACAAAGTGTGTACGAGACGGAGTCTCGAACAACCGCATCGCGATGCCCCAAGCTGCGCACATCTAAGGGCCACTTGGTGTATGAAAGACCGCCAGCCAGATCACCACTAAGGTCTCGAAAACCCATACAAAGACATGCATGTTATAAACATACACGCAGCACACATGCCTTGTATGAACAGTAGGTATCATTGCAATTCTCTACAAAGTATACATTTTTATTGATAACTCTTATAGAGTGCACACAGAGATCACAAACATGTGATCCAACATTACAACACAAGCGGAAGCAAATTATGTCTGAGTACAAACAAGTTTAACAAATGGCTTAAGAAGCCTTATTTAAACACAAGCCCTCCACGAGGGAACCAGTCGTCTGACTGGGACTAGACTAGCTTGATCTTCAGTCGTCCATCTCGATGAAGAAGCCACCTTCGGGGTCAGTGGTTTCATCTAAAACATAGATTAAGCAAACGTGAGTACAAAGTCGTACTCAGCAAGACTTACATAGGAGCTATACTACTCATGCACATGTATCAAGGTAAAGGTAGGTGGGGTTTCACTTGCAGAAGTGCCAGCTTTGACTTGGCTAGTCCTGAACTACGAGTACCAGACTTTGAGGTAAGAAGCGTACACGAGTCCACTACTTTCTCCAACCAATTACACCACTATGGTGCCTTCCTCGACTTCCCCACGAGAAAGCACGCCATAGCACTCACACTTATCTTGGTGTGTTTTAGAATTATCCAGTTCAAGTTGTCTAATAATCAAGCTAAGCTTTCCAAGCAGTCCATAACCGCGGACGCGGCTATTCGAATAGTTTTGTTAACCCTGCAGGGGTGTACCGCTACACACACATGATCATCATTTACCGCCTTTGATCTCGACACCATTCAAGGGGTGCCAGCGAGGATGCTCACCACAACTGTTACCTCATAGCCGATCTAGTCCGAGAAAGCCGCCTACCTGGGTTGGCTACCAATATCGTGAACCCGGCCGGTTTACCGAAGTGGACCCAAGTGATGTGTGCGTGGTGCATAAGCCGGTCTCGGATGAGCCGTTCTCTCACTTAGCATCCAGGCCACAGACCTACCAGAACTCCGAACTATTGCGACATCTGGACATCGAAAGGGATGAGTTAGTAAGCTGAGAGGGGTCAGTGATCCCAATGTGTGGTTGTACTCTTCATCTTGGATCACCACACAAGAACTCGGACTTAGGGCGGTGTTCAACGAGACAACCCACCGTGTACTCCTACACAGCCTCTCATCGTTCACCTTCTATTAGGGTAGATTCACCAACACTTTTCTACCATCATCATCATGATCACTACCATCCTGACTCACATAACAAAATCATCATGGTATCACTCTAAGCATGCAATAAGAAGTAAATATTGCAGGGGCCACATGATATCAATCAACTCCTACATTTGCTAGGATTGTGGTTTGCTTACTACTGTGACAAAATGATAGGTCATGCAAAGGAATGGGTTCATCTATGCGGTAGAAACGCATCATGGTAATCATCCTAAACAATGCATAAGAGAGACATGAGAGGGAAGTGGGATTTTATCGACATGATCAATGGGGGTTTGCTTGCCTTGCTGACGAGGTTCGGGTTCGGGGTCTTCAACGAAGGGGGCAGCCTCCTGCTCCGGTTCCACCTCTACTCGACAAACAACAAACAAGGTAGCAAAGTAAATACAATGCACAATCACATGATCGAAGGTTGAATCTTGATGTATATGCTTTGATGTGTGAGGCAATTTCATTTAAATGGAGTATATTGCAAATTGAATTGCAAATTCAAACTCCAATTTGAATTCAAATTTAGCCAAGTTACATGTGACATTGTTTGATCAATTTGAATCATTTGGAAATGTGTATGATATGCCTCTGAAGTGTGGTTGAAAAGTAGCATAATTCCATGGTCCAAGTTGCAAAATCATTTGAATTGAATTTGAATAAATTCCAAATAAATCAAATGACATATGCTACTGGTCCCATTTTAAAATCAACTCAAACATAGTTGAAAGTTGGATTTTTGGATAGCTTATTTTCTCCTGATCATTTTTCATATATTATTTGTCCAATTTGGAGTTGATATGAATTTTCTATGAATTTCCAAAGTTTGGGGTATTTTCTGGAATTTTCTGAATTCTTTAAATCATTTCAATTTCTGGAAATTCAATTATGGCGTCATGCTTGCGCAAGGCTGACGTCGGGGGGGGGGCTGACTGGTGGGCCAGGGTTGTCAGTGGTTGGGTTAATTAACCCGGCTAGGTTAACTTAACCAGTGGCTTAATTAAGCCACTAGGCCCACTTGTCATCGGCTCTGGGGGGTCATTAGCGGGTGAATTAGCGAGGGGGATTAGGCTAACCCACCGGCGGCTAAACGCCGGCGTCCTGGCCACGGCGGCGCTGCACGGATCCACTGCTCCCGGCCACCATTCGATGTGCTGAGACCACGGGAACGTAGCCCGTGCTCTCGCGCGTCGTCTGGTGCACGCGGGCGACCTCGGGGGTGACCAGGGCGACGACGGTGACCTCGCCGGCGGCAACAGAAGCCCGGCGGAGAGACAAACGTCGCCATGGTGCACCAAATCCAGCTTGCGCTAGCTCATTCGACGCGTGATGCCACAGTGAAGACGACGGACAAAAAGACGAGCTCGATTGCGTAACAGGTGGTTGTCGCCATGGCTCCCGGCGGCGAGGAGCTTCGGCCCTCATGGTGGATTGTGCTAGGGAGGAGGAGGAAGACGTTGGGATGGCTCGGGTGAACCGTGAGCTCACCGTGAGTCCAACGGAAGCGGTGGCGAAGTCGTAGGAGCTCGGGGCTGGCCGGAATTGAAGAAGTCGTGTGGCGGCTCCGGCGAGAAGAAAGCTTCGATTGCGACGGCTCCAGTGGCTCCTAGGTCTCCATCTCCGAGATCTTGGCGTGGACGATGACGTAGCGCGAGGGGGACACGGTCTTCTGGCTCTTCTCCGGCGTTGGCCACGGTTTCTTGCGACGGTGAGCGGCGGCTGCTCTCGGGGAAGAAGGGGGAAACCCGTACAGAGCTCAAGAGGAGGCGGCGATGGGGGAAAGTGAGAGAGGGCGAAGCGGACGTCTCCTTGGCGCTCTTTGGTGAGCTGGGGAGGCCTGGAACCCTTCGGGCGTCACGGTGGCGTCCACGGCGTCGGCGCCTCGCCACCGAGCTGCTTGGGCGCGCGGGGAGGAAGACGACAGGGGACTCCCGGGTGGGCGGGGCCGGCCAGGTGGGCTGCGGGGAGCTAGTCGGGCTGGAAGCCAGGTGAGTTTCCCTTTTCCTTTTTCTTCTGTTTTTATTTTCTGCCTTTTTGTTTTGCTGTGCTAAATAAATAGCTAGGCATTTTATTAAATGCTGAAAAAATTTATATGGCCTCATAATAATATAGACCAACCACTTATAAAGTTTCAACATTTTTAAAATTCAAATGATTTGAATCTTAAATCAAATAGGGTTTTTTTTATTAATTCCAAGGCACTGTTTGAATATTTGAAAAATCTATGAGCATGGGGTGGGTCCCACATCACTTGATATGTGATCACACTCATTTATAAGACTTTTCAAAAATCTAACATGAATTTTTGGAGAAGATTTTTATCTGGCCTTTTGAATTAATTCATCTGGGGGGTTCCTTCTCCCATTTTGCTTTTGAATTTGATTTCAAAGATTTCTTTTGAAATTTTAACATGATGCAAGTGACTTATTAACCCTAGCACATTACCTAGCAGAGGGTTCTGACAATCTTTTAGCTAAACCTAGGTGCCATGGCTTCCCCAAGTTCCCCCAAGGACAAGTTCGTCGTCAACGTCATCAACCCTTACCTCGCTGAGGTGAACAAGCAACCCAGGTCCTTCGTGTGGAGGACGGTGTTCTCCACAAGGAAGATCTGAAGGGACCAGTCATCGAGGGGAGATCCGAGGAGAGGCTGAAGGAGATGGAGCATGAGGTCTTCAAGTTCAAGAAGATGGTGGAGCGTGGTGTTGAAGCCAACTTCGACATCAGGAACGAGATCGAGGCTTCCCATAGAAAAGAGATGAAGGAGATGTGGTCAAGTTTGTCTGCATTATAAGAAAAAGTCTACCAGCTTCAAGCAAAAATCTATGATCTGCACAACCAGAACTGTGAGTATGAACTAAAGTTTCTGCGCATGGGTTTAGGTGCTGAGTGCAGGATCTTGGAGACTGGACTGTCCTTCGAGACTGGAGAGGAGCTTCCCTGGAAGCGCTTCGCCAAGGAATATTTGATTGATAAGAACAAGAATGAGGAGTAAATCTCCTCGGGTAATGGCATCCCCTTAGCTTGTTCCAAGCTTGGGGGAGTGCCCGGTATCTTTATCTTTATCTTAGTCGTTTAGAGTCAAGTAGAGTCATATCATGTCTAGGGAGTTTATTATATGAAATAGGTGTTTGCATTGAGGTCTATCACTCCGCCTGTGGAGAGATTGTATCCGTGAGTGTGGAGTCATCTATAATGGAATATTAATGAGAAGTCTATTGGTTCCCTCGCTGCACTCGGTATTATCTTCACGCAATCGGCATCATATGATGATTCTTATGGGGAGTATTGACCTTATATCAGGTATGGATTTGAAAACTTTATTTAAATTTTGGCAAACATAGCTTTGGTCTTGACAACATGCATGTTTTCTCAAGTAGCAACATAGCCAAAACCTTTATGTTATTATGCTTGAAGTGTTATGTTGACAAGGAAGACAACTTGATGTGTTATGCTTACCTTAATGTTTATGCCTTATATGTTTTGCATCTAAATTAGCATCAATTGTCTGTTCTCTCAAAGCCTTTGCTAGACAAACTCTTTGCCAATTAGATTTCTTCTTGTGCATCCATACCCTGAAACCATTACCTTCCATGTGAGTCCACCATACCTTCCTATTCGTGGTATTCCCCTACCACTCCTATAAGTATAGAATTTATGTGTTATCCTTAAATGTTCAAAATCTTCTGTTTTGTGCCTCTTGTTTAGCTCATGAGGAAGTAGTAGGTAATTCATGATCTTCTTAAGTTGGACAAGTTTACCCCTGGATTGCATGTCTAATCTGCAAACCCATAATACGAGGAGGAACTGGCATGGGTGCGCCCAACTCGAAAGATAATACAACAAACAAACCCTCCTTCACGCTTGGTCTATGAGAAATCAGAAACTTTGGCAGTGATAAACAAAGGAGATTAAGGGGATGTGATCGTCCTCACTTGGGAGCCGTTCCTCTAAACTTGTCCATCTTGAGAAGTAATTGAGCTATCTATTAGCATTCGTTGACAAACTATGCACCGTCCCAAAATCTATTTTTATTCTGTTTGATTTAAGGATAGAACATGAGTTTTCCCTGCTTGCCCTTAAACAAGGCTTTCTTCCACCTTTATGTTGAGTCATTCTTCCCACTTCCTTATTTTTCCTAAGAGAACAGACATTTGATGTTGATGTCACAACCCCAAGTTAGGTATGTGCTAGGATCAGAGGTACCTTGCATTCATGCAAAAATTTCAAATTGCAATTCAAAAATGGGGAAAAGAAAAGCCCTGAGAAATTAAATCAAATGGCCAGATAAAAATATTTTTCCAAAAACCATTTGAGTAATTGGAAAATTCCTATAAATGGTGCTGATCATTTTAAAAATGGTTTGGGAGCAATCCCATACTCATGGAATTTTCTAATTTTCAAATAATGGCTTGGAAATTAAATAAATACCCTATTTGATTTAAAATTCAAATGTTTTGAATTTTAAAGATGCTCAAATTTTATAAGTGGATAGCTCTCTATTTTATGAGGCCATATAAAAAGTTTCAGCATTTTTAAAAAATGCCTAGCTATTTATTTTTGCATGGCCAACAAATTACAGAAAAGAAAAATGAAAACAGAAAGAGAGAAAACCTACCTGGCGCCTCAGGCGAAGGCCCACTTACCTTGGCCTGGCCCAGCCCACCCCGAAGCGTTGTCTTCTTCCTCCCCGCGGCTCCAAGCAGCTCGCTGGAGCTGGGAGCGCGGCGATGACGCCACGACGACGCCTGACCTCTTCTAGGACTCCCCTGCCCCCTCCTGGCGCCACGACGACGCCTCAGTCACCCCGCCCCCTTCGCCTCTCTTCCTGCTCGCTCTCCACCTCTCTGCGTCACCCTCCCACGCGCAACCGAGGACCGCCGTGGAGCGCAGCCGTGGAAACTCGCGGTCGGTGAGCTCTAGAGCCCCCGCCACCTTGTCCAGGGCGCGCGCCGTCATCGACTTCGTCTCCGTGTGCAAGCAATCGAGGCCGAGAGCCCCGAGCACGCCGTCCTCTTCGCCGAGCCGCTGTTGGACCCGCAAGAGCTCGTCGGGAAATTCGTCGCCGTGGAACCCTCATCGACCTCGCCGTCCCCTCCAGTAGCTCCAGGGTGAGCTCCTGCCTCGATTGATCCCTCCCGTGGCTCTCCTCGTGCCTCCCCTTGCAAGTTCACCGTTACCCGAAGCTCCGGCCGCCGCGAGTTTGAAGTAGCCGTGGCCCCGAGCCTCTCCTGGAGCTCCAGCTCACGCCATTAGACGCGGACGGCCCGTAGCCACCTCCCAGTGCCTCCAGCTTCTTTTCCCGTGCCCCAAATCGCCGTCCTCGTCTTCACAGAGCCACGGTCGCCGCTGAGCACAACGCCGGCGAGGCTCCGGCCACTCCCAGGCCTCCCCGTGGGTGCAGGGCGATGCAGGCGTGTGCGGTCTCAATTTTGGTAGCCGTCTCGTGTTCTCCCGTGGCCTGTAGGCAACTCCGGCGAGGACGCCGCCGTGCCAGTGCCGCCGGCGTTAGGCCGCCGGCCACTTAACCCTAACCCCCGAGCTAAACCCCACTAATCCTAACCCCTGGGCCACTGACAGTGGGCCCAGGCCACTAACTAACCTCTGTTAGTGTTAAACTAACAGGGTTTTAACCCACAGAGACAGACAGGTGGGCCCCTGTTGTCAGCCCCCTGGTGACATCAGCACTATGTCACAGTGACGCATTAAATCTTTTCCAGAGAATTAAATCTTTTATAGAAATTCCAGAAAATGGCAGAAAATAGGACAAACTTTGGAAAATCATAATAAATTCATACTAACTCCAAATATAGCAAATAATATATGAAAAATGATCAGGAGAAAATTATCTTTCCAAATATGCAACTTTAAACTACGTTGGAGTTGATTTGTAACATCCCAAAATTCTCTGAATTTTGGAATGTTAATAAATTAAATAGATAATGATTGTTTGCTTGATGTGTTTGATTTTCTCTGGGACTTAAAACTTTTGGAGTTTAGTGAATATTAAAAAGAGAGGGAATAAAATGACTTTCCCTAATATTCACCGTTGGTGTTATTGGAATTTGTTATTTAAAAACAAAACCAACAAAATAAAATGAGAGAAGGTAACATGACTCCTTCAACTTAAAAAAAAAAGTTTGGAAAATGTTTTAAATCTTATTTGGAATTCTTCTAAAATATTTTTTAACATTTTTCAACACATGGCAGTTTGCTGGAGAGGATATAAAAGGACTTATCCCCATTTTTAATTCGTTGAGGAATAGTTAAAACATTTTTAGGGGACTTTTTAATTTTACTTTGGAGTTATAAATATTTTCTAGAATTATTTTTGGAATTTATTTATGCTCTGGAAAAGTTTTTAAATCAATTTTCGGAGTTTTCGGTATTTTTAAAATGCCAGAAAAGTATTTAAAAATATTTAAAAATAAGTTGCAAAGTTTTTATTTTATTTTATTATTTTGGTCAAGCCAAAATTTCAATTTTATTATTTTAAAAATATTGACGAAGACAGAATTTTAAAATAATTTTCCGTGATTTTTCTAATATTGTTTTGGGCCTATTGGGCCTGGTCTGTTTTTTTTCCAGCAGACCGAATTTGTTTTTATTTCGGATTTACAAAAAAAAAAGAGGGATTAGGGGCTGGCTATAAATAGCCCCGATTAGGGCAAAGTTTATTTTCGCCAGCGTTTAGGGTTAGCTCTAATCTAATCCGCGGGACCCGCCGCCGCCGACGTCATCGCCGGAGTTCGCCGGAATCTAGCCGGAGCATCGCCGGAGTTGCGATTTTTGCGTTTTTTTTCGAGGTAATTTTTCGTGTGCCGTCGTGTGCCGCCGTACCCACCACGCCGGAGTACCCCGCCGCCTGCTCGCCGCCACCGCGCCGCCGCGCCACCCTGGCCGCGCCGCCGCCGCCCCGGCTGGCCGAGCCGGCCGCTGCTCCCATGGCCGCGCCGCCGCGCACCCGTGCGTGGCCGCACGCCCCCTGGCCCGCGCCTCCCGTGCCTGTGCGTCCCCGCCGCCCAACGCCGGCCGCGCGCCCCTGTCCGGCCGCCCTCCGCCGCCGCGGCTGGCCGCCCCGGCCTCCCTCGCCGGCTGGCCGCCGAGCCCGAGCTCATGGCCAGGCCATGGCTCCCTGTGCGAGCCCGTGCGCAAGGAGGGAGACGAGCTGCGAAAAAAAAAGGATTAGAAAAACGGTTCGCAAAAAAAAAATCCAGATCTGGATCCAAAACCGTCCAGGGACCCGATTGCTTTTTTGTAAAAGTTTTATTTATGTATCAGTCCTTTTTGCAGTAGACCCCCCGGTACCCCCGTTTTTCACCCGAAACCATTTTCGCGAGTACTTTTTAACCGTAACTCGGAATTGGGCGATTCTAGTTGAGTTGCGACCGTGTAGAAATTCTCTAGCCAGTAGACCTAGTGTTACAGAAGTTTGAAGTATTTAAATTTGGATCCCAAGCTGATCCAAATTTGAACTTCGGGCAGCCGTAACTTTGTACCGGTGCACCCGTTTGCGCCGTTTCTTTTTGCGTTGGATCACTCGTGTCATGTACCTTCTGTTTGTATCATGTGTGCACAAAATTTCACAAGTTTATTGATCTGTTCATATTCAAATTCAATTCTATGTTGCAACTGCTATGACCTGCGTTGTAGTATTCCGTTTCACGTGATTCTTTTTGCATGTTGGATCATATGAGACATCTTATCGGCAATATCCACATACCATGTATATTGCTATGATCTTTACCTTGATTTCATGATTCCTTGATCATATTTTTGTATCGACAATTCCTTATATGTTGACTCTCTCGAGTTCACATTCCACCGATCACCTTCGAGCACATCCACCCCTTTGCACTTCAAAACCTTTTTGTTTTGTTGCTAAAACTTTAGTGCTTGTTTTTTTGATCTTATGTTTTGTCATTGTGGTGTGATTGTTTATTGAGTTCTTTCGTTGACGATAGATTGCTCGGAGTGTGACGAGTAGAGTTGACTGGAACGTGAGAGCGAGGATCTTCATCGAATGTATAAGGCAAGTGATACTTTGATCATACTCATACCTATATTTTCTATATGCATTATGTTAGGAAATACCACTCTATTGCATGATAGGTAGTTTACTTTACTGTTGCTGCAAAACCAGTTAGGATAGCCACATGTTTTGACTTGTCTACTGTAGATCAACCTAGCCGTGTTGTTACTTTATTGCTATGCTTTGTAGACGAGGTTGGGCTGTGAGAATTCATGGAGTGCATGTGAGCTATTTAATAAACTGTGTAGCAACTTTATAATAAATAGAAATCACTTCTGGACGGGCGGGTTGCATCCCGGTAGTTGTGGCTCGGTTGAGGACAATGCCGGGGTTAAATGCACCCAATGGTTTGTTTTGGTGGTGAACCGGGTGTGTCATGGCGAGTACCCTCTCACGCAGTGGGCGCCGTCCAGGCTCAAAAAGATCAGACATGCAATATTACTAGTAGCTTCCGTGTACAGCCACTGGCTATATGGGCTCTGGCTTAGATGAGTAAGTTGTGGGGAACCTGGCCCTGGTAGCTAGCTGATGTAGAATTGTGTTAGGTGTACCGGCTACCAAAGGGTGGAGGCAACCTCTTCGGAAAGTCTTTGTCTCAATCTTCGGGTTGAGTCCAGTGGGGAACGTGTACAAACCTCTGCAGAGCGTATAAACTGATCATGATTAGCCGTGTCCACGGTTACGGACGAACTTTGAGCAACTAGTCAGTACTGTTGATGAATGATCTTGACAGATGAATCACCTTAATAATTTGAGTGGGCAAGATTAATAAAGGGTGTGGTGGATTGAGACTGGTGTGCCCAGTTCAATCTTTAGTAGTAAGTTCAACATAAAATTTTGACTAGTTTAGTTCAGGAGAAAATTGGCTTTCTGCAAAACTAAACCATAAGCCTTTCCTTTGACTTACCTTGCATGTAGTTGTAGGTCCTTTATATAAACTTTTTCGTGTCACTTGCCGTACAAATCAGATGTACTGACCCGTTGTCGGGCTGTAACCTTCGGTGTTGCAGGTTTTTCAGACGATCAGTAAGGTGCGTTTAGGGGTTGCGAGTCTACACTCAGCATGTTCGCATGTGGCTGTTGATGGGACTCCACGTTACTTGCTTTTGCTTCCGCTATATTTATATTGTTTAAGCTAGCCTTGAGCTATGCAACTTGTTATTTATTTACTCTGGATCATACGTTGTATTAATGATGCACTTGTACTTTGATATACATCTATTATACTGTGTGTGCCAGCGAGTTCGATCCAGGGACTGGCACTTGAACACAGAGACTTCAATTCGGTGTGAATTGGGTCGTTACATGATTTTACAATGGTACCAGTAGCATATGTCATTTGATTTGTTTGAAATTAATTCAAATTCAATTCAAATGATTTTGCAACTTGGACCATGGAATTATACTATATTTCAACCACACTTCAGAGGCATATCATACACAATTCCAAAAGGTTCAAAATGATCAAACAATGTCACATGTAACTTGGTCAAGTTTGAATTCAAATTGGAGTTTGAATTTGCAATTCAATTTGCAATATACTTCATTTAAATGGAATTGCCCAAACACATCAGAAACATATACATCAAGTTTTAACCTTCAACCATGTGTTTGTGCGTTGTATTTATATTGCTTCCTTGTTTATTATTTGTCGAGTAGAGGTGGAACCGGAACAGGAGGCAGCCCCCTTCATTGAAGACACCGTTATCGAAACCTCGTCAGCAAGGCAAGCAAACCCCCATTGATCATGTCGATAAAATCCCACTTCCCTCTCATGTCTCGCTTATGCATTGTTTAGGATGATCACCATGATAACGTTTCTATCGCATAGTTGAACTCATATCCTTTGCATGACCTATCATCTTGTCACAGTAGTAAGCAAACCACAATCCTAGCAGATGTAGGAGTTGGTTGATATCATGTGGCCCCTGCAACTGTTACTGCTTATTGCATGCTTAGTGGTACAATGAGGTTGCTTATGATGTGAGTCGGGATGATAAACATAGTGTTGATGAAAGTGAAACGTGTTGGTGAATCTACCCTAATACAAGGTGAACGATGAGAGGCTGTGTAGGAGTACACAGTGGGTTGTCTCGTTGAACACCGCCCTAAGCCCGAGTTCTTGTGTAGTGATCCAAGAAGAAGAGTACAACCACACATTGGGCTCACTGACCCCTCTCATCCTAGTACCTCACCCCGTTCGAACCCCAAGAGTCGCAGTAGTTCGGAGTTCTGGTAGGGCTGTGGCACGGTCTGCGAAGTGGATGAACGGCTTTTCAAGACCAGCTTGGGACCCTGCACACATCGTTTGAGGCTGTACTGGAACCTCGGCCGGACTTCCATACGGATCCCCCTCAGATAGGCGACTCTCTGGACTAGAACGGAGCTGTGGGCGAAGTGTTGTGGTGAACATCCTCGCCGACACCCCTTGAATGGTGTCGAGGCCAAAGGCGGTAACTGATGGTCATGTGTGTGTAGTAGTACACCCCTGCAGGGTTAACAAAAACTATTCGAATAGCCGCGTCCGCGGTTAAGGACTGCTTGGAGAGCTGTGCTCGATTATTAGACAACTTGAACCGGATACTCCTAAAATACACCAAGATAAGTGTGAGTGCTATGGTGTGCTTCTCGTGGGGAAGTCGAGGAAGTAACCATAGTGGTGTAATTGGTTGAAGAGATATAGTGGACTCGTGTACGCTTCTTACCTCAAGTCTGGTAATCGTAGTTCAGGACTAGCCAAGTCAAAGCTGGCACTTCTGCAAGTGAAACCCCACCTCCCTTTACCTTGATACATGTGCATGAGTAGTATAGCTCCTATGTAAATCTTGCTGAGTACGATTTTGTACTCACGTTTGCTTAATCTATGTTTTAGATGAACCACCGACCCCGATGGTGGCTTATACCCGAAGCTCGAAGAATGAAGACTCAGACCAAGACCAAGCTAGTGTAGTCCCAGTCAGACGACTGGTTCCCTCGTGGAGGGCTTGTTTATAGATAAGGCTTCTCTAAGCCATTTGTTAAACTTGTCTGTACTCAGACCTACTTTGCTTCCGCTTGTCTGTTGTAATGTTGGATCACATGCATTGTGATCTCTGTGTGCACTCTGTAAGAGTTATTAATAAAGATGTATACTTTGTAGAGAATTGCAATGGTACCTGCTGTTCATACGAGGCATGTGTGCTGTGTGTATGTTTATAATATGCATGTCTTTGTATGGGTTTTCGAGACCTTAGTTGTGATCTGGCTGGCGGTCTTTTATACACCAAGTGGCCCTTAGATGTGCGCAGCTTGGGGCATCGCAATGCGATTGTTCGAGACTCTGTCTCGTGCACACTTTGATGTATGATCGAGCCCGCCCTAGACCCCGACTAAGTGATCGGGCTGGAGTAAGTCTATGTAAGGGTTATAATACAATCGATAGTATGGTTGAGGCGACTTGTCTATGAGTATGGGAGTTCATCACCCATATCATTTAGACTTGTGTGCGGACGATGAGGACCCATTTCAGTTGATCATCCGGCCTGGATGGGGATGCCCCTCACGTTCGATGCTTTCCGAGAACGTTCTGTGCTTGGCCTTGTCTGCTTAGACAAGTGGGTACGGTTCTCGGCTCTCCATATGATTGTGTTGTAGCGAAGTTTGCATACGCTAACCCCGGGTCCCGACAGACTTGGTATCAGAGCAAGACTGACTGTAGGATTATCAGCCTTGGCCGAAGTCGAGTCTAGCCTTCTATAGTTATATAGTTATTCTGGGTATATAAGGGAACAACGTAAGGCTTCTTTTTTCTCCTTACCCTCATCGATCTGAGTTCTGAGTCACCCTTATCTTTTCTACGGGATGATAGGACTAGGCTCATCTATGTCTGACTAGAACTTCTCGTTGATTGCCTCCTTATAGCCGTAGTATTGTTGTGGTTGTCCGGAGTCTCCGTAATTTGAGTTCCTTGAGGAAGTTCTGTCCAATCTCCTCGAGGTTGTGTCATTTTCCATCCCAGTGTAGCCGTTATGCTGCCGGATTAATTCCGTGTTTCTTTGAATCATTGCCTTTGCATTATAGTCTTCTCCTTCTGAAATCATATCCTTTTATCCTTGCCTCCATCATACAACCTGTTCTGATTGTTGATTTTTATCACACAGGATGTCAGGTGGAACTCGTAGTGCTGTTCTTCGGAATCGAGACCGTGATCGGAATCGAAATGATGATGAACCTCTACCACCGCCTTCTGCGGCGGAAATCATGATGGAAGCTGAGCGGAATAGACGTGATCAAACACGCCTTCTGGAGCTCATCGAGCAGAATACCTCCCACCATCGTAATGTGGTGGTCAGCATTCAGGACTTCATCCTCCTCAAGCCACCGGTATTCCGATGTTCTTCTGAGCCCCTTGAAGCTGATGATTGGCTCCGTTCCATCGAGCGTAAGCTTGACACTGCACATGTTGCTCCCGATGACCGAGTTATTTTCGCGGTATACTTCTTGGAAGGTGCTGCTCTTCAATGGTGGGAGAACCATGTTGCAATGCAGCCAGATGGTCACATAGTGACTTGGCAGGAGTTCCGTGTTGCCTTTCGAGGGTACCACATTCTGGATGAGTTGATGGAGCGCAAGAAGGAAGAGTTCTGCAATCTGAATCAAGGAGAGATGTCCATCCATGAGTATGTGAGAGAATTCAACCGTCTTGCTCGGTATGCCCAAGATGAGATCACCACCGATGCCAGAAAGCAGGCAAGGTTCCGCAAGGGACTTAGCCCCCTCCTCCGTCATGATCTCAACCTCATCGAATTTGCCACCTTTGAGGATTTAGTCAACAGATCCTTCAGGGCTGAGCATGGCAATGAAATTTTTTAGAAGTCTCGCAAGCATGCTCTTGAGCTTGCCCCTTCTTCCAGTTCACGCCCTCAGAAGCGTATGATCTGGATTCCTAACAGTTTGATCCACCAAAACAACCCACCGAGGCCATCCCTTGTACCGCCTCGTCCACCAGCTCCACCAAACAACCCAGCTCCCCGCACTATCTTTGGAGCCTGTTTCAGATGTGGCCAGCCTGGTCACTACTCTCGTGAGTGCCCCGTCAACCAAAATGCTCCACCCCATGCCAAAGGAAAACCCACTGTTCGTGCCAAGCCAACCCCAAAGGTTTCCACTGCCAAGCCATCCACCTCAGAAAATCTTGGACGTGTGAACCAAATCTCAGTTGAGGAAACTGATGGTACTTCTGACGTCATTCTTGGTACGCTCCCAGTCAATTTTGTTCCCACTTCTGTTCTTTTCGACCCACGAGCATCTCACTCATTCATGTCGGAGAGTTATGCACTTCGGCATGATGTATCCTTTGAAGAAATGTTCACCCCTATGATCATTCAAACTCCTGGTTCCAAGTGGCAAACTAATAGAGTAAGCCATGGTAATCAAATTGCAATTGAGGGTTTAGTATTCCTTGCTTCACTCATAGCCCTCAAGTCTTCAGACATTGATGTCATCCTTGGTATGGATTGGTTATCAAGTCAACATGCTTTTCTTGATTGTAAAGCCAAGTCAGTTAGACTTACACATCCTTCAGGCCAGACAATAGTTTACTCCTCACCAAGAACAAGAAACCAGGTGCATTCTTTGAATGTGCTTCCCCTTCCCGACCTTGAAGATGTTCCGGTGGTTCATGACTTCCCGGATGTCTTTCCTGAAGAGCTGCCGGGCATGCCACCCGACAGATGTGTAGAGTTTATAGTGGATCTTGCCCCAGGAACCGCACCCATTTCTAGACGCCCATACAAAATGGCCCCACGTGAGTTAGCTGAGCTTAAAACCCAACTAGAAGCTTTGTTGGAAAAAGGCTTCATCCGCCCTAGCTCATCGCCATGGGGTTTCCCCGTTCTGTTCGTAACGAAGAAAGATGGAACAGAAAGGATGTGCGTAGACTATCGCCCGCTAAATCTAGCGACGATAAAGAACAAGTACCCACTGCCCAGGATAAATGATCTTTATGATCAACTTGCAGGATCCTCTGTCTTCTCCAAGATGGATTTGAGATTAGGTTATCATCAAATCAAAATTCGAAACGAGGACATCCCAAAAACGGCTTTTACTACTCGTTATGGTCTTTACGAGTACACCGTCATGTCCTTTGGTCTCACCAATGCCCCCGCCACTTTCTCACGCATGATGAATTCGATCTTCATGGAGTATTTGGACCAGTTCGTCGTGGTTTACCTCGATGACATCCTTATATACTCGAAGAACGAAGAAGAACATGCCGAACACCTAAGGCTGGTATTGATGAAACTTAGAGAGCATCGCCTGTATGCTAAATTCTCCAAGTGTGAATTGTGGCTACCAGAAGTGACCTACTTAGGCCACGTGATTTCTGCAAAAGGCATTGCTGTGAATCCCGAGAGAGTTCAGGCCGTCCTTGACTGGACTCCACCTGAATCGGTTAAGCAAGTTAGGAGTTTTCTTGGCCTAGCCATCTATTGCCGCCGCTTTGTCGAGAACTTTTCTAAAGTTGCAAAGCCTCTTACTGAACTCCTCAAGAAGGATAAGAAATTCCTATGGACTTCCAAGTGCGAGGAAAGCTTTCAAGAGCTAAAAAGAAGATTGACTTCTGCACCCGTACTTGCACCTCCAGACACCAAAAGGGATTTCGAGATCTATTGTGACGCATCACGGCAAGGGTTAGGATGTGTACTTCTGCAAGATCGACATGTGGCAGCTTATGCTTCACGCCAGTTGCGGCCACATGAAGAGAACTATCCTACCCACGATCTTGAACTCGCTGCCGTAGTTCATGCCCTAACAACTTGGCGACATTACCTCCTTGGTAATCGTTGTGAGATTTATTCCGACCACCAAAGCCTCAAATACATTTTCACCCAGCCAGATCTTAATCTCAGGCAAAGACGCTGGATTGAGTTGATAAAAGATTACGACGTAGTAATTTCTTACACCCCAGGCAAAGCCAATGTCATGGCTGATGCACTAAGTCGTAAGTCGTACTGTAACAACCTCATGTTACAACAGTATCAACCACTTCTTCATGAGGAATTTCGAAAGCTTAATCTCGAGATTGTTCCTCGTGGATCTCTTTTCAACTTGGTGGCGAAACCAAACCTTGAGGATCAAATAATAGTTGCCCAAAGACGTGCACGAGGTGTATGTCGGATCAAGGAGAACATTGCTAGCGGAGTTGCTAAATGTTTCTCCACAGATAGTAAAGGAACGGTATTCTTTGGAAATCGTTTGGTAGTACCTAAGAATAGGGAACTAAGGCAACTCATCCTCAAAGAAGCCCATGATACACCCCTCTCGATTCATCCCTGTAGCACAAAAATGTACCGAGATCTACGCCAGAGATTTTGGTGGACTAGGATGAAGAGAGACATTGCTCAATTTTGTTCCGAATGTGATGTTTGTCGTCGCATTAAGGCAGAACATCAAAGACTTGCTGGTACACTTCGACCTTTGCCTATTCCAGAGTGGAAATGGGACAAAGTCGGTATGGACTTCATCACCGGCTTTCCAAAAACCCAGAAAGGAAATGATGCCATCTTCTTGGTCATTGACCGACTTTCCAAAGTTGCTCACTTCCTTCCCGTTCGTGAGTCCATAACTGCTAGCCAGTTGGCGGACTTGTATGTCTCTAGAATTGTGTCTCTTCACGGTGTTCCTTTGGAAATCAATTCTGATCGTGGTAGCCTTTTCACCTCTAGATTTTGGGGAAGCTTCCAACGTGTTATGGGAACTCATCTCTCCTTTAGTACAGCTTTCCACCCTCAGTCTAGCGGTCAAGTCGAAAGGGTTAACCAAATTCTTGAAGACATGCTCAGAGCTTGTGTTATATCTTTCGGAAAGAATTGGGAGAAGTCTCTTCCATTTGCCGAGTTTTCTTATAACAATAGTTTTCAATCTAGTCTGAACATGGCTCCTTTTGAACTCCTATATGGACGACGATGTCGAACACCTTTAAACTGGTCAGAAACCGGTGAAAGACAATTCTTTGGACCGGACATGATCAAGGAAGCAGAAGAGCAAGTTCGCATTGTTCGTGATCGTTTGAAAGCCGCACAGTCTCGTCAGAAAAGCTACTATGATCGTCATCATAGAAAGGAAAGCTACAATCTGGATGAGAATGCTTACCTCCGGGTTACTCCTCTGAAGGGAACCCAACGTTTCGGTATCAAAGGCAAGTTGGCCCCACGTTACATCGGACCTTTCCGCATTCTTGCTAAACGTGGAGAAGTTGCCTACCAACTTGAACTACCCCCGCACCTTTCTCGAGTACATGATGTATTCCATGTGTCACAACTCAGGCGTTGCTTCAAGGACCCCATCCGCGAAGTCGACCATGAAATGCTTGATCTCCAAGATGACCTTTCTTATCAAGAATACCCCGTCCGTATTCTTGATTCCGCAGAACGTGTCACTCGCCGAAAGAAGATCAAGTTTCTGAAAGTTCAGTGGTCACACCTCTCTGAGAAAGAAGCCACGTGGGAAAGAGAAGACCGTCTCCATGCCGAGTACCCCTCCTTCCTCCCGCGGACTTCTGAATCTCGGGACGAGATTCTTTTGAGTGGGGGCGAGTTGTCACAACCCCAAGTTAGGTATGTGCTAGGATCAGAGGTACCTTGCATTCATGCAAAAATTTCAAATTGCAATTCAAAAATGGGGAAATGAAAAGCCCTGAGAAATTAAATCAAATGGCCAGATAAAAATCTTTTTCCAAAAACCATTTGAGTAATTGGAAAATTCCTATAAATGGTGCTGATCATTTTAAAAATGGTTTGGGAGCAATCCCATACTCATGGAATTTTCTAATTTTCAAATAATGGCTTGGAAATTAAATAAATACCCTATTTGATTTAAAATTCAAATGTTTTGAATTTTAAAGATGCTCAAATTTTATAAGTGGCTAGCTCTCTATTTTATGAGGCCATATAAAAAGTTTCAGCATTTTTTAAAAATGCCTAGCTATTTATTTTGGCATGGCCAACAAATTACAGAAAAGAAAAATAAAAACAGAAAGAGAGAAAACATACCTGGCGCCTCAGGCGAAGGCCCACTTACCTTGGCCTGGCCCAGCCCACCCCGAAGCGTTGTCTTCTTCCTCCCCGCGGCTCCAAGCAGCTCGCTGGAGCTGGGAGCGCGGCGACGACGCCACGACGACGCCCGACCTCTTCTAGGCCTCCCCTGCCCCCTCCTGGCGCCACGACGACGCCCCAGTCACCCCGCCCCCTTCCCCTCTCTTCCTGCTCGCTCTCCACCTCTCTGCGTCGCCCTCCCACGCGCAACCGAGGACCGCCGTGGAGCGCAGCCGTGGAAACTCGCGGCCAGTGAGCTCCAGAGCCCCCGCCACCTTGTCCAGGGCGCGCGCCGTCATCGACTTCGTCTCCGTGTGCAAGCAATCGAGGCCGGGAGCCCCGAGCACGCCGTCCTCTTCGCCGAGCCGCTGCTTGACCCGCAAGAGCTCGTCGGGAAATTCGTCGCCGTGGAACCCTCATCGACCTCGCCGTCCCCTCCAGTAGCTCCAGGGTGAGCTCCTGCCTCGATTGATCCCTCCCGTGGCTCTCCTCGTGCCTCCCCTTGCAAGTTCACCGTTACCCGAAGCTCCGGCCGCCGCGAGTTTGAAGTAGCCGTGGCCCCGAGCCTCTCCTGGAGCTCCAGCTCACGCCATTAGACGCGGACGGCCCGTAGCCACCTCCCAGTGCCTCCAGCTTCTTTTCCCGTTCCCCAAATCGCCATCCTCGTCTTCACAGAGCCACGGTCGCCGCTAAGCACGACGCCGGCGAGGCTCCGGCCACTCCCAGGCCTCCCCGTGGGTGCAGCGCGATGCAGGCGTGTGCGGGCTTCATTTTGGTAGCCGTCTCGTGTTCTCCCGTGGCCAGTAGGCAACTCCGGCGAGGACGCCGCCGTGCCAGTGCCGCCGGCGTTAAGCCGCCGACCACTTAACCCTAACCCCCGAGCTAAACCCCACTAATCCTAACCCCTGGGCCACTGACAGTGGGCCCAGGCCACTAACTAACCTCTGTTAGTGTTAAACTAACAGGGTTTTAACCCACAGAGACAGACAGGTGGGCCCCTGTTGTCAGCCCCCTGGTGACATCAGCACTATGTCACAGTGACGCATTAAATCTTTTCCAGAGAATTAAATCTTTTACAGAAATTCCAGAAAATGGCAGAAAATAGGACAAACTTTGGAAAATCATAATAAATTCATACTAACTCCAAATATAGCAAATAATATATGAAAAATGATCAGGAGAAAATTATCTTTCCAAATATGCAACTTTCAACTATGTTGGAGTTGATTTTACAATGGGACCAGTAGCATATGTCATTTGATTTGTTTGAAATTAATTCAAATTCAATTCAAATGATTTTGCAACTTGGACCATGGAATTATACTATATTTCAACCACACTTCAGAGGCATATCATACACAATTCCAAAAGGTTCAAAATAATCAAACAATGTCACATGTAACTTGGTCAAGTTTGAATTCAAATTGGAGTTTGAATTTGCAATATACTTAATTTAAATGGAATTGCCCAAACACATCAGAAACATATACATCAAGTTTCAACCTTCAACCATGTGTTTGTCGATTGTATTTATATTGCTTCCTTGTTTATTGTTTGTCGAGTAGAGGTGGAACCGGAACAGGAGGCAGCCCCCTTCGTTGAAGACACCGTTATCGAAACCTCGTCAGCAAGGCAAGCAAACCCCCATTGATCATGTCGATAAAATCCCACTTCCCTCTCATGTCTCGCTTATGCATTGTTTAGGATGATTACCATGATAACGTTTCTATCGCATAGTTGAACCCATATCCTTTGCATGACCTATCATCTTGTCACAGTAGTAAGCAAACCACAATCCTAGCAGATGTAGGAGTTGGTTGATATCATGTGGCCCCTGCAACTGTTACTGCTTATTGCATGCTTAGTGGTACAATGAGGTTGCTTATGATGTGAGTCGGGATGATAAACATAGTGTTGATGAAAGTGAAACGTGTTGGTGAATCTACCCTAATACAAGGTGAACGATGAGAGGCTGTGTAGGAGTACATAGTGGGTTGTCTCGTTGAACACCGCCCTAAGCCCGAGTTCTTGTGTAGTGATCCAAGAAGAAGAGTACAACCACACATTGGGCTCACTGACCCCTCTCATCCTAGTACCTCACCCCGTTCGAACCCCAAGAGTCGCAGTAGTTTGGAGTTCCGGTAGGGCTGTGGCACGGTCTGCGAAGTGGATGAACGGCTTTTCAAGACCGGCTTGGGACCCTGCACACATCGTTTGAGGCTGTACTGTAACCTCGGCCGGACTTCCATACGGATCCCCCTCAGATAGGCGACTCTCTGGACTAGAACAGAGCTGTGGGCGAAGTGTTGTGGTGAACATCCTCGCCGACACCCCTTGAATGGTGTCGAGGCCAAAGGCGGTAACTGATGGTCATGTGTGTGTAGTAGTACTCCCCTGCAGGGTTAACAAAAACTATTCGAATAGCCGCGTCCGCGGTTAAGGACTGCTTGGAGAGCTGTGCTCGATTATTAGACAACTTGAACCGGATACTCCTAAAATACACCAAGATAAGTGTGAGTGCTATGGTGTGCTTCTCGTGGGGAAGTCGAGGAAGTAACCATAGTGGTGCAATTGGTTGAAGAGATATAGTGGACTCGTGTATGCTTCTTACCTCAAGTCTGGTAATCGTAGTTCAGGACTAGCCAAGTCAAAGCTGGCACTTCTGCAAGTGAAACCCCACCTCCCTTTACCTTGATACATGTGCATGAGTAGTATAGCTCCTATGTAAATCTTGCTGAGTACGATTTTGTACTCACGTTTGCTTAATCTATGTTTTAGATGAACCACCGACCCCGATGGTGGCTTATACCCGAAGCTCGAAGAATGAATACTCAGACCAAGACCAAGCTAGTGTAGTCCCAGTCAGACGACTGGTTCCCTCGTGGAGGGCTTGTTTATAGATAAGGCTTCTCTAAGCCATTTGTTAAACTTGTCTGTACTCAGACCTACTTTGCTTCCGCTTGTCTGTTGTAATGTTGGATCACATGCATTGTGATCTCTGTGTGCACTCTGTAAGAGTTATTAATAAAGATGTATACTTTGTAGAGAATTGCAATGGTACCTGCTGTTCATACGAGGCATGTGTGTTGTGTGTATGTTTATAACATGCATGTCTTTGTATGGGTTTTCGAGACCTTAGTTGTGATCTGGCTGGCGGTCTTTTATACACCAAGTGGCCCTTAGATGTGCGCAGCTTGGGGCATCGCGATGCGATTGTTTGAGACTCTGTCTCGTGCACACTTTGATGTATGATCGAGCCCGCCCTAGACCCCGACTAAGTGATCGGGCTGGAGTAAGTCTATGTAAGGGTTATAATACAATCGATAGTATGGTTGAGGCGACTTGTATATGAGTATGGGAGTTCATCACCCATATCATTTAGACTTGTGTGCGGACGATGAGGACCCATTTCAGTTGATCATCCGGCCTGGATGGGGATGCCCCTCACGTTCGATGCTTTCCGAGAACGTTCTGTGCTTGGCCTTGTCTGCTTAGACAAGTGGGTACGGTTCTCGGCTCTCCATATGATTGTGTTGTAGCAAAGTTTGCATACGCTAACCCCGGGTCCCGACAGTTGATGAGGATTCATCCATATAGAGCTGCATTAAGTTTTGCCATGCCATATCCCTGTTGACATTATCTTTTGATAAGTATGTTGTTTGCGAAAGCTTTTGCCTAGCGAGCATCTTCCTTTGTGTTAGCATTTACACTTCATGACTATTAACATGTTCTTTCAAAAGCTTCAAATTGCTTTCAGTTGTTCTTTGACCAAGGTTATGTTTGCCATAATTTGATGAGTTTCCTCAGCCCTACTTTTGATTATAATTGTTATTACTTTCTCATAAGGGCCTTATGAGTTGAGGTTGTTGTTGAGGATGCTTGAGTTTGATGAAGGAACCTTGATGCTTCTTGTCCGTATTTTATTTATCGACACTTCGCTCTCTAAACTTGTGGACAGGTTTACCGAGCTCAGTATTCTCTTGGGGACAAGCGAGGTCTAAGCTTGGGGGAGTTGATACGTCCAAAATGCATCACTATTTTATATAGTAATTCTTTCTTATTCATTGATATATTTCATGATATGATGCTATTCTTATGTTTTTTTGGCTTATTTTACACAGTTTGCAACTTTCCGATGCCGAAGCAGCAGACGCAGGATTCAGCGGTAAAAATTGGACGCTGAGTTGCTGAAGAAGAACACCTCAAAATTACCTGAAAATCAACGGAGGCTGTTTTTCAAAAGGATAATGAAGGCACGCAAAAGAGCAACCAGAGGGGGGCCACAGGGTGTCCAGGCGGCCACCTGGCGCGGCCCCACCTCTGGCCGCGCCGGGAGGGCGCCTGGGCCCCCTAGAGCTCTCCTGACTCCCCCCTCTGGCCTATATACCCCTTGTCATCCAAAAACCCTAAAAAGAGAAGAGTTTCCGGAGTTCCACCGCCGCTCCGTGGCGGAAACCTACAGAGAAGAAAAGCCATCTCTGGCGGGCAGATTCCGCCGGGGAGATCACCTCCCGGAAGGGGAGATCGTCGCCATCGTCATCACCATCGTCACGGGCATCATCGAGATCATCATCAACATCATCCCCATCATCAACACCATCTCCATCTCCATCCAATCTTGTCTCAAAATTGCAACTCATGTTGTAATCCGTACTATCTATCCTCTCTACTCTATCGGTGTTGATTACTACTTTGTGGTGAATGCTATTGAGTTTTGTTGGAGAAATATTATTGTGTTCAGATTGTTTATCATCTATTTATCCCCACTGATCATGATCTCTTTTATGTCTTGTGAGTAGTTACTTTAGTTCTTGAGGACATGGGAGAAGTCTAGTTGTTAGTAGTCATATGATGTTGAAGTAATATGTGTTGGTTGATATTTAAGTTGTGTTGTTATTTTCCTAGTGGTGTTGTGTGAGTCGAACACTCAACACTTTGCCTTATCAAGGATCTAGGGGAATGCATTGTGTATAAAGAATGCTTACGGTGGGTTGTCGGAGTGACAGAAACCTAAACCCCAGTTCGCACGCTTTTGCACAAGGGAACAATGGATCACCGATCGTATTGCTATGGTTAGGCTTTTGCCTTAATTACTATCTTGTATTTGCGGATGCTTGCAAGGTGTTTAATCATAAGAGTGCACTCATCTTAGTCTAGAGGGTGCAATAGCATAGATCCACCCACCAAACACTTATCAACACAGCACATAGTACCGATACGGATTATGGCGAAAGCACATGACTACCTCTCCCGTGTGTCCTTAAGAACACTTTAGCTTTTATAAGTTCAGTTGCTAGGCCTCTCCTTTGCTAAGAAAGGATTGGGCCACTTATTACCCTCCAGTATCTTTTACTTTGCTCGTTTTTACTTTCCTGTCGCTTATACCAAGAAAATCCCTAAAAAGTTATCTTTCAGTGCTTGCAATTATCTCCTTACCAAAGTCACTTGCTTCTACCTTCTGCTCCTCGTTGGGTTCGACACTCTTACTTATCGAAAACACTGCAATAGATCCCTCTATGTTGAGGGTCATCAGCTCCTCGCTACATTGGCCCGTTCCTTATCGTGTCCAGAAGTGGACCGGTGGCATACCGGTTGGAATTGCCGCCGAACCTCTCCCAGGTGCATGATGTCTTTCATGTGTCGCAACTCCGTCGCTGCTTCAAGGACCCTGTTCGAGAAGTGGAACATGATATGATTGAGCTGCCACAGGACTTGACTTATCAAGAACATCCGAGCCGCATTCTTGATCAGTCTGAACGTAGGACCCACAACAAGGCAATCAAGTTCCTCAAAGTTCAGTGGTCGAATCACTCTGAAGAGGAGGCCACTTGGGAACGCGAAGATCGTCTTCGTGAAGAATACCCCGATCTTTTCCCCTCTACCACTTAAATTCTCGGGACGAGAATTCTTGTAGTGGGGGAGATTTGTAACACCCTCAGTGTCATGTAACAGTAATCACTTTTGGTTAATGAAAATTACTGTTGCTAATCCCAATTTGATCATCTTTGCATTTGATCAAATCCAAAAAACCCTTTTGGTTGTTATTAAAAATAATGTGATAAATAAAACTTTGTCAAAAAATTGTGGAGCCAATTTTATTAAATGCCTAAAAATCAGTGGACCATGTTAAACCAACATTGGATATTTATTGCAATATTTAAATATTGCAAACAATTCAAACTAGTGCTAAAATAGCCCCTTTCACTAGTTGCATAATAAAAATAAATATTAAATGAATTTCTTTTGCACCCAAACTTTTTGTGGCACTCTATTAATTTGCAACACTAATTATGGAACATGTATAATATTTTACAAAATACATTTCATAGCTAAGATATAATTAAACAAAAAAAAAGAAAAAGAAAACAAAAAAAATTGGAAAAACCTATCTAACGCCCAGGGGGGCAAAACCCCCCTCCCCTCCCACTGGGCCAAGCCCAGCCCACCCGGGCACCCCTTCTTCAACCCCCTGTTCACAGGGGGGTACCGTGGCACCCATCCCCCGGCCAGGCCGCGGCCATGCCGCCGTGGCGGCCATCCACGGCTAGCCGGCGGGGGATAAGAGCCCCGGGATGCCCTCCCCCGCACCCGAACCCTAGCTCGCCCCCTTCTCCCCACTCGCGCTCGCGTCGTCGTCCCCATAGCTCGCAGCCGCGCTCACCCGCCACGGCCGTCGCCGCGCAGTCACCGACGACGTGGCCGGAGGCCTCGTCGGGCCGCGCCGAACTGTCCAAGGGATCCGCGACGTCGCCCTCTTCCTCCCCGTCGAAGATCTCGAGCCCAGGTGCCTTGCAGACGATGCCTGCGTCACGGGAAGCTCCGGCCGCCGTGGGATTTCCGGCGAGCGATTCGTCGCCGGTGACGCTCCCTCGGCCTCCTAGACCTCTCCCCAACACCACCGCGGTGAGCAGCGCACCCGCTCCCTCCCTCTCCCTGTCGAATTGACCCCATGGACACCATACCCTGCCTGGGGTCGCCACCGAGGCCGCCTTGGCTGGGCGTGCCCTCGCCGTGTCTCTGGCCGTCCCCATCTCGCCCCGGCCACGCACTGCACACGCCCACGTGCGCGACGCCGCTGCCGTGCTCCCACACACCCCCGCCTAACCACCCCCACCGGGATGGCCTCGCCGTGCCTCCGTCGTCGCCGGTGTGGGCGCGCCATGGACGTCCGGTGGGATAACCCACTGACGGGTGGGGCCGCTGATTTTGGTTAGCCCCTAATTATGGTTTAAGAAAATAATAATAAATAAATAACCCCTATGACTGACATGTGGGCCCTACTCATTTTAACTAAACACTAGTTAATTAAAATGCTCAATTAAGTCTCTCCCTATGACATGTGGGACCCCACTGCTTTTAAAATTAAAAAAAATGTTTATTATAAATGTGTGGCTGACACATGGGTCCCACTGGTCAGGTTTGACCAGTCAACACCCCTGTGTATGACATGTGGGACCCCCATGTCAGGTTTGACCCAGTCAACAGGAACTGTTCTAGATAATTTTATATTTAAATAATAAAGATAATCCAGAAATTGATTTAATTGATTTAAAACTTTAAAATTCAATATCTTTTAAACCGTAAGTCAGATTCAAAAACTTTATACGTGAAAATTGATCAGAAAAATATAACGAATACGGATACGCTATCCGTATACCCACCACACCCCTCTAACACAACGAACATCGAACCGTCCCCCTCCGGACCGACTGTCCGATGATTGCCCGATACCGATAAATTACCCGGATGAATTTATTCCGAACACGAAATTTGTTCAGAATGGATCAACTAACACGGATACACCCTCCGTATGTTTGTTCGATGTACATGACACCTCCGACATGATACCTTCCCCCTCCGGACACCCTGTCCGGTAACCACCCAGGGCCGGTACTTTATCCCCGGATGAATTCCCGCTCCGTGCATCGTGCATCGTAATGCGATAGTTCACCTCTAGATTAACTTTTGCCATGTATTGTATTTTTATTGCTATTATTGCTGTGTATTTATTGTTTCTCCCCCCTCTTTTATTTTCTGGTAGTCTCGACATCCGCTGTTGATGCCCCTGTGATCGACTACTTCGTCGACGATCGTACCTCTACCGTCGAGCTTACAGGCAAGCAGAGCCATTTCCTTCCCCAGATATCGCCTATCTTTTCGTACTTTCTTGCACTAGGCATTGCTCCTGCTGCTACGTTACAATCCTATTCAATTGCATAGCCTGTCATTGTCACCCTTGATGTACCTTCTTTTATCCTATGCTGCCTATTATATATATTATATTCAGAAGTGAACCCTGCGCATTGTTAGTCGATAGGGTTAGATAGCGGGTCGTGTTCACTCTGGGAGTGAATGCGGATACAATACATTACAACTTCTACAGGTACGGTTCAGAACAGACCGCTTCAGGCCCCTACCCCGGCTCTGCCGAGCCACATCAAGTGTGAGCTATCGAGGAGTAATCCTTGTACTCCACTCGTTGCTGACTCTGTATAGCCGTCCTAGGGTACTGAACCACGGTTGTCCTTACACGTAAGGAGTCGGGTCACCCAACGGTGCCCGAGCAGGTTATCTTAGCGGAACGACAGGTCAGGTGTATTCCACCGGTGTGCGGCGGGCCTGGTACTGTTCGTGGCCGAAGGATTTCCTGTTGTACGAAAGTCAAGCTCTACCAAGAGCAAACGCGAGACAAGGTAAGGAGACGGTTCACCTTGTTGGTAACCGCACGAGTTGGTGGGACGACAGGGCAGGCACCAACGTTACTGGTGGTCCTGGCTGCTGTCGTTGTCTGCGACTCACCGAGAAAGGGGCAACGATAACGGTTGTCCCGACAGATAATAATAAAATGACTTAACGGTTCAGGTGGATGACTTGAGAGGCCGCAAAGGCCTTTACGCACTACCTTCACGTGGGGTTACGGTGTGGGCCCTCCGCGTTGTGGTCTCATTCGAAAGCTCTGAAAAACGTCCAGTTTCAGCATTGTGGTTGGGTCGGATCGTGATGCGGCACTGGATCCACTTGGCGCACAACGACCCGGAGTGCGAGAGGTGATGGCCCATGAAGCTCTTGCGCTTAGGACTGTAGACCGGCGGAGACCTCTCTGATGAGCCATAGGATGGGCCTCGACGTGTCGGATAGCCTCGGTGGGGCATTCCCTAACAAGGTGTACGCCACCCTGGAGATCCGAGCGTGCAGGCTGAACAGTAGTGCACCCCTGCAGGGAGTTTGATCTATTCGAATAGCCGTGTCCACGGTAACATGACGCTTTATGCTGAAGCCAGAGCCTACTACTACAAACTACTACTATTAAACTATTGGTTACGGTTTCTTTTCCTCGCAGGGAGTTGAGGAAGGGAACTCGGAGGCATTATATTTATTAATCATTACAACTTACTATTATACAATGCTGCAACAACTTCTGCTTCATTGTTATTACATTCATGCTATTAACTGTTGGCTGATTCTTACCTCATGCTGCAAGACTCGTCGGAAGATGCTAGTCTTCGATAGGCCTAGCTTCTTACCCTTATTCTGATTTCTACCTTGCAGTCCACTATATACAGCCTCCCCTTTCCATTTGATACATTCATAAATGCTTAGTAGCGGACTTGTGACGCCCCCAAAATCAACCCATGTACAGTAATCATACACGCAGGGTACACGGCTGAGATTAGGGTGCCACGGTAAGAATATCACATCACAACACTAAACACAAAAGGATAAACAAATATGTTACAATACCAGGGATCACGAGGATCCGAATACATAAGTCATACAAGCCATAATATCTAAGTACAGACATAGTTAGTCAGGTTTTTCCTTAAGAAGTCTAGCACAAATCACATCAGAGATACAGAACGAAAAGGCGAGGCCTCCTGCCTGGGATCTACCGAACTACTCCTGGTCAGCGGGGAACTCGACGTCGTAGTAGTCGCCTCCGGGGTACTCCTGCTCCTAGGCTTCAGCGTCGGCTGCAGCGGCCGATCAGGCAAAGCGAAAAAGGGGAAATAAAGCAAAGGTGAGTATCTAGCATACCCGTGAGTCTTACGTCCGCTACTAAGCATTATGCATTGTATCAACGGAAAGAAGAGGCTGTATATAGTGGACTGCAAGATAGAAATCAGAATAAGTAAGAAGCTAGGCCTATCGAAGACTAGCATCTTCCGACGATGTCTTGCAGCATGAGGTAAGAATCAACCAATAGTTTATATAAAGCATAAAGTAACAATGCAACGGAAGTTGCTGCAGCATTGTATAATAATAAGTTGTAATAATTAACAATGCCTCCGAGTTCCCTCCTCGACTCCCCTGCGAGGAAGCGAACCCCGGAACCATACAATTTAATAGTAATAGTTTGTAGTGATAAGATCCAGCTTCAGCATAAAGCATCCTGTTACCGTGTACATGGCTATTCGAATAGATTAATCTTCCCTGCAGGGGTGCACTTGTGTTACACTACACGCACGGATCTCCAGGGTGGCGGGAACCTTGTTAGGGAACGCTCCACCGAGGCTATCCGACACTTCATAGCCCATCTTTCAAACTCAACAGAGAGGCCATCCGCCGGTCTAAATCCTAAGTACGCCGGGCCTTGGACCCCAACCTGAATGTACTCCTGCACGGTACGTGGATGGCTGGTGAAGTTAAAGAAAATCCAAATAAGACACCACCGCACGAGCAAATAAGACAACACCACTTCCCGGCGCAGGCCGCGGTACTGCTGCCGCCTGAAGAGTCCTCGGACGACACTACGAAGCAGAGGAGCCCATAACTCGTAATTCCCACGGGTAGGTAGTGCGTACATGGCATATAGCCAACTCAAGACATTCACTGAACCATTAGTCATTTTATTAACTTGCGGGACAACCGTTATCGTTGCCTCGACTTAACTGACCGGCGGACAACGACAGCAGCCAGGACCATCAGTACATCGGTGCCTGCCCTGTCGTCCCACCAAGTCACTGCGGTTACCAACAAGGTGAACCGTCTCCTTACCTTGTCTCGCGTGTGCTCCTGTAGGAGCTCGACTTTCGGGGTTTGGTAACTCTCGCGGCCAACGATCAGGGGCCAAGCACGCCGGTACACTGGTCGTACCCTCCCTGTCGTCCCGTCGCAATACCTCTCACGGGCACCGTTGGGTCGCCCGACTTCTTACCTTTAAGGACAACCGTTGCTCAGGTACCTGGAGCGGCTATACAGAGTCAGCAACGAGTGGAGTACAAGGATTACTCCTTGATAGCTCACACTTGATGGTGGCTCGGCAGAGCCGAGCTAGGGGGCCTGAGGCGGTGTCTGCATTCTACCGTACCTGTGCAGTTATAATGATTGTATCCGCGTTCACTCCCCTGAGTGATCACGGCCCTCTATCTCATCCTTGCTAACAATGCGCAGGGCTCACTGCTGAATATCATATATATAATTTATAGGCAGCATAGGATAAGGAAGGCACATCAAGGGGCGACAAAGACAGGTTATGCAATTGAATAGGTAAGCAACGTAGCAGCAGCAGTAACAATGCCTAGTGCAAGAAATGTACGGAAAGATAGGAGATATCTGGGGAAGAGAATGGCTCTTCTTGCCTGGAAGCTCGACGGTAGAAGTAGGGTCGTCGACGAAGTAGTCGTACTCGGCGGCGGTGTAGTCGACGGCAGCGGCGGGGTCTATCGGAGATTAAGGGGGGGAATAGTAAATACACAACAAGCATATACAAACAGATGCATGACATGACAGATGAAATGTTAACGGTGTTCTAACGCAGTGCAATGCATGTTGCTCGGAGCGGGAATTATCGGACAAGGTGTCCGGAGGGGGGAAGATATCATGCTGGAGGTGTCGTGGGTACCGGACAAACATAAGGGGGTGTATCCGTGCTAGTTGATCTATTCTGAGAAACATTCGTGTTCGGAATAAATTCATCCGGGCACTCTAACAGTACCGGACAGTTTATCGGACAAACGGTCCGAAGGGGCACGGTTCGATGTTCGCTGCGTTAGAGGGGTGTGGTTGGTATACGGATAGTGTATCTTTCTTCGTTATATTTTTCTGATCAATTTTCATGTATAAAGTTTTTGAATCTGAGTTACGGTTTAAAAGTTATTGAATTTCAAAGTTTTAAATCATTTAAATGATTTTATGAATTTCTTATTATTATTATAACAACATTATCCAGAACATTATCCAAAACAGTTCCTGACATGTGGGACCCACATGTCAGCCTCAGTTTATTTATAAATCATTTTAATAAAACAAAATAGCCACTAGGCCCACATGTCAGCCACTGGAATTTCTTATTAAATCTTTTAAATAACAAACTGACAGGTGGGGCCCAGGTATAAGTGACACAGGGGCATAATTAACAGTCTAATTAATCCAGAGGCTAACCTAATTACATGGGCCCACTAGTAAGTGACCCAAGGGGGGTTTAATTTTTCTGATAAGCTAACAGTGGGATTAGCCGGGAGGGCCGAGTTGTCAGTGGCCATTAGGGCCCTAATTAATCTCTATCAAATTAGCTGACGCGCGGGCCCTACTAGTCAGTGAGCCCAGCCCAGACAGAGCTCGCCGGCGGCGAGCCGTGCCATGGCCGGAGTCCTAGCGCTGCACACACAGGGCGCCAATCGCGACGCCGTAACTTCCTACGTACTCCAGGGGATGCACCGCTTCCATTTCAGCCATTTGCGCGGGCTGGGACGAACTACAGTGACGACAGTGACGTGTTGGGCGGCCGCCGGAGCAAGCAACAATGGTGAGGTCGTTCTAGTGCAACTTGTCAAGCCAAGCGTGGGGGAATCGACGAGAAAGCTCACAGGGGGGCGCTTGAAGTCACGGAGAGGCTGGAGGAGCACGTGATGCGGCGAACCGGCGCGGCGATCTCGGCGGCTGAGAAACGGGGAAGAAGACGTAGCCGAGGCTGTGGCGCGCACCAGGAGCAATTGGTCGCGTAGTAGGACGTAGACGTGCACGGCGGCTCTCCTCGACAAGTCGGCTGCGAGTGGGGAGCACGTTGGCCACGAGCTTCACCAGAGGGTGTCCATGGCGGAGCTCGGGCCGAGGTGGGAGATGAACCAGACGAGTGCAAGGGGGGAAAGGATGGGGTGGATCGATCCACAATTCGCGGGGCTCGCCCTTATCACGACGACGACTCCACGGGGCAGGGGGAGCAGGTGAGAGATGGGGGCATGGCCATAGTGGCCATGGCCACGGCGTGTCCACGCCGGGTACGGGAGCAGGTGGGGAAGACAGGCCAGGGGGCTTTGCCCACAGGCGATTTTTAAGCATTTCCATTTTCTTTTCCTTTTCTATTCTGTTCTTTTCCTTTTTGTAATTGTTTTTATTGCTTTAATATTTTTGCTCAACATGAAATTGGTTTGTACAATTATGTTGCACCATGTAAGCACACCACAAAAAGTTTGGGGCATTTCAAACAATGTTTTGCTATTTGTTTTAGTGCTACAACTATTAAATGGTGCTGTTTTGCTAGTTGTTTGAATTGTTTGATTTTTCCAGTGGCAAAATAAAATGCCATAACCACATGGGTATGACCCACAGATTATTTGTGATTTAATAAAAGTGGTTGTATAAATTTTGGACAAGTTTTATTTGCAACATTATTTTTAATATCAACAAAAGGCATTTTGGATTTGATTTGATTCAAATTTGATCATGGCATGATTTAGCAACAGTAATTGTCATTAGCAAAAGGATTAATGTTACAGATAACTGAGGGTGTTAGAAATCTCCCCCACTACAAGAATTCTCGTCCCGAGAATTTAAGTGGTAGCGAGGAAAAGATTGGGTATTCATCGCGAAGGAGATCTTTGCGTTCCCAAGTGGCTTCATCTTCAGAATGATTCGACCACTGTACTTTGAGGAACTTGACGGTCTTGTTGCGGGTTCGACGCTCAGACTGATCGAGAATGCGGCTCGGATGTTCTCGATAAGTCAAGTCTTGTTGCAGCTCGATCATATCATGCTCCACTTCGCGGATAGGGTCCTTGAAGCAGCGACGGAGTTGCGACACGTGGAATACATCGTGGACTTGGGAGAGGTTCGGCGGCAATTCCAATCGGTATGCCACGGGTCCACTCCTGGAAAGGATACGGAACGGGCCAATGTAGCGAGGAGCCAACTTGCCCTTGATACCGAAGCGATGAGTGTCATGGGAGTGACACGGAGGTAAGCGTATTCACCAGGTTGATACTCCATTTCCCGGTGTTTGCGGTCATAGTTGCTCTTCTGACGAGACTGGGCGGCCTTGAGATTTTCTTGCACAATGCGAACCTGATCTTCAGCTTGTTGGACAAGATCCAGTCCAAAGTAGGGTCGTTCCCCAGTTCCTGACCAATTCAGGGGGGTTCGACATTTACGTCCGTATAGAACTTCGAAGGGGGCCATCTTCAAGCTAGCCTGATAGCTATTGTTGTACGAGAATTCCGCGTACGGGAGAGATTCCTCCCATTTCATGCAGAATGAAAGGACACAAGCGCGAAGCATGTCTTCCAGCACTTGATTTACTCGTTCAACTTGGCCTTGCGACTGGGGGTGATAAGCGGTGCTGAGAGACAGACGAGTCCCGAAGGCTTCCATTAAACTCTTCCAGTATCGTGAGGTGGAAAGGCTGCCACGGTCTGAACTGATCTCTAGCGGAATACCGTGGAGTGACACAATCCGGGAGATATACAAGTGTGCTAACTGACTAGCAGTGATCGTCTCCTTGACCGGCAGGAAGTGAGCAATCTTGGAGAAGCGGTCGATGACGACAAAGATGGCATCGTTACCTTTCTGTGACTTAGGAAAACCGGTGACGAAGTCCATTTCGACTTTTTCCCACTTCCAATCAGGAGGAGGGAGTGGTTGCAACCAGCTAGCAGGTTTTTGATGTCCGGCCTTGACGCGACTACAAACATCACAGTGAGAAACATAGAGGGCGATGTCTTGCTTCATGTAAGGCCACCAGTACCGCTGACGAAGGTCTTTATACATCTTGGTACTGCCAGGGTGGATTGACAAGGGAGAATTATGGGCTTCTTCCATGATATCCGGATCACAGTTAATGATGGTCGGGCTCACAGGAACTACTAAGCGGCCCTTGAAGTACACAGTATCACCATCATTGGCATCAATGGTAAAAGAGGAGGGCTTTCCTTCTGCGATGTCTTGCTTGATCTTCACAATGTCAGCGTCAAGAGGCTGTCTACTCTTGATGAGGGCGTCGATTTTTGACTCGAGAACCAGGTTGTTAACGTAACCTTGAGGAACAATCTCGAGGTTCAGCTTGCGAAGCTCTTCATACAGATGTGGTTGGTGTACCTGAACTTCAAGTTCAGAACAGTAAGCTTTGCGGCTCAAGGCATCGGCCATCACATTAGCCTTGCCAGGGGTATACGAAATATCCATGTTCAAGTCGGCTATTGTCTCGAGCCATCGTTGTTGACGAAGATTCAGGTCTGGCTGAGTAAACAGGTACTTCAGACTTTGGTGATCGGTGTAGACCTCGCAACGATTACCGACGAGGTAATGTCGCCACAGCTTCAATGCATAAATTACTGCTGCCAATTCGAGATCATGTGTTGGATACTTGTCTTCGTGAGCACGCAACTGACGAGAGCCATAAGCAATCACTTTGCGCTCTTGCATTAGGACACAGCCTAATCCTTGACGAGACGCGTCGCAATATATCACGAAGTCCTTCTGAGTATCAGGGGGAGCGAGCACCGGGGGAGAAGTTAGCTTGTCCTTGAGCGCTTGGAAACTTTCTTGACATTTATATGTCCACTCAAACTTGATGCCTTTGTGAAGCAGATTAGTCAGAGGCCTGGCAATCTTGGAAAAATTCTCGACGAAACGGCGGCAATAGCTAGCGAGCCCGAGGAAACTGCGGACTTGCTTGACGGTCTTGGGAGGAGTCCAGTCAAGAATAGCCTGGATACGTTCTGGGGTGACGGCAATGCCATCCTTGGAAATCCCATGTCCAAGGTAGGTTACTTCGGGAAGCCAGAACTCACACTTAGAATACTTAGCGTAGAGTTTGTGTTCTCGAAGCTTCTCCAGTATAAGACGAAGATGTTCAGCATGTTCTTCTTCATTCTTGGAATATATCAATATATCATCCAGATAAACCACGACGAACTTGTCGAGGTACTCCATGAAAATATAATTCATCAATCTGGAGAAGGTGGCTGGAGCATTGGTTAAGCCAAAGGACATGACAGTGTACTCGTATGAACCATAGCGAGTAATGAAGGCAGTCTTCGGAATGTCCTCATCACAGACTCGGATTTGGTGATAACCCAACCTCAAGTCGAGTTTAGAAAACACCTTGGATCCGGCAAGTTGATCATACAGATCGTTGATCCGGGGAAGTGGGTATTTGTTATGGATGGTGGCTTGGTTAATGGGCTGATAATCTTGGACCAATCGGTTTGTCCCATCGCTCTTCTTGACAAAGAGCGAAGGTGCTCCCCAAGTTGAGGAACTGGGGCGAATGAATCCTTTCTGAAGTGCCTTGTCGATTTCCTCCTTAAGTTCAAGGAGTTCATGTGGCGGCATCTTGTAAGGACGCTTGGCAATAGGGGTGGTGCCGGGCTTCAAGTCGATGACAAATTCGACTTCTCTGATCGGGGGTATTCCCGGCAGTTCTTCTGGGAAGACGTCGGGAAAATCGCGAACGACTGGAATGTTCTCGATGCCTTCGAGGGGGGCGGCATTCAAAGCATTCATCATAAATATCTGTGTTTCAGCATTACGGGTAACTCGGGTGGTGTGGTTAACAATCTCGCCGGAGGGGTGAAAAAGTTGGACAGACTTGGTGCCACAATAGAGTGTGGCATCGTGAAATTTTAACCAATCCATTCCCAGAATGAGGTCTATGGTGTAAGACGTCAGGATGATGGGGGAAGCAAGGAATTCAATTCCTTCAATTTCAACGATGGTTTCGGGCACTATCTTGGTGGTTCGGCATTGGCCTATCGGGGTGCAGACAACCATCGGTGGGTTCATCTTTTCCAACGCGAAGTTATGCGACAATGCAAATGCTTCCGACAAGAATGAATGCGATGCTCCTGTATCAAATAAAACAGTAGGAGGTACGGAATTAACGAGAAGGGTACCCATCACGGTAGCGGGTTGTTGCTGAGCTTCTTCAACATTGATGTTGTTAGCATGTCCACGAGCATAAGCAGCAGACCCAGTATTATAGTTGGGGGTCCTGTTGTTGCCACGACCATTTCCGCGGCCAGCGGGGTGAACTACCAGTTGCTTCTGTTTCTGGGGGCACTCCCTGGAAAAATGCCTAGGTTGGCGGCACGTGAAGCATAATCCATCCTGAGGACGAAGGGGTGTAGCATTGGGTGGTGGAGGCAGAGCTCTTGGCATATGCGGTGGCGGAGGCAGACGGGGTGCAGCATAAGACGACCTTGGAGCAGGGACAGGTGAATGGGTCACACTGGTAGGGAGCCAAATACTACGCTTCTGCGTTGCGCCCGAAGATGAGCCAACGTCACGATAACACTTCAGAGAGTTCTTGTGCTCCATCTGGGCAGTCTCGAGGGTGATAGCCTTGTTCACCATGGTGGCGAAGTTAGCGAAATCATGAACGGCAAGAGCGAGCCTGAGGTCTGGGTTGAGGCCACGACGGAACTTCTGCTGCCTGCGAGCATCAGTGGTGATCTCTTCTTCCGCATAGCAAGACAGGTTGAGGAACTCGCGCTGATAGGCTTCAACAGTCATGTCGCCCTGCGTGAGGTTGCAGAATTCTTCCGCCTTACGATCCATGATCCCTTGAGGAATGTAGCAGGCGCGGAAGGCAGACTGAAATTCATACCAAGTGATGACTTCTCCAACTGGCAGTGAACGCTTGTGGGTGCTCCACCACTGAGCAGCGTCACCTTTCAGGTGATAAGACGCAAAGTTCACATTGTCGGCTGGATCGACATTAGCAGACTCCAGCTCGTGAGTGATGTCGCGAAGCCAGTCATCAGCATTCAACGGTTGAACAGTGTTGCGGAACATAGTGGGGTTGAGGCGGGTGAAGTCGTGCAGAGTCACGGTGGCGTGCTGATGGTGGTGCCCATTCTGATTCGGCTGGGGGAACTGAGCCATGACATTCTCCATGAACTGACGGTTCAGCTCGAACTGATGCATCATCGCGGCCATGTAATCCGGCGGCGGAGGTGGGTCGTTGGCACCACGACCACGACCACCACGACCAGCCATCCTGCTAGAATTTAACAGGGGTATTTCAGCGATGAAATTTTTAACGAGATAGCGAAATCAAGCCTGAAGTAAAGCGACAACGAAGAGGAGGCGCGGATATATATAGGAGTAGTCATATAAGACATACACATTTACACACGGAGTCAATCGAAAATCGGGCAGCGTAACGTCGTAGAAATTAAGGAAAAAGGACTCACTAGGCGGCGCGCAGACCGCGGTAAGGATTACACGACGCGACATAGATTCCACTATGTCAATCACGCCGCAAGAAAACTGTTGGCCACAGGAGTTAATGTCAGAGGACGCGCGGCCTGCCCAGAATGAGAATGGGATTCGCGGTCCGGGACCTGGGGTAGAACTCTTGCGACACAACTCAATCAATGGGGAAGCACCAAAACGCCGGGTGGAATCAATAGAACGTGATCCTAATGTCAGAGTTTGTAAAACTTACCAGCAAGGATAAGAGAGCAGATTCCCAGAGCATAGGTAAGGAGAAAAGGATCCTAATACCACAGATATCACACATAGTGACATCGATGTGGGCCCGTAAGCCAAATATTAAGTTAGCAAAATAGTTTTTCAAAGTCTAGACTCAACTTCGACCAAGTAGTGGTGGGGTGGCTTCCTACAGGCAGTCGGCTCTGATACCAACTTGCGACGCCCCCAAAATCAACCCGTGTACAGTAATCATACACGCAGGGTACACGGCTGAGATTAGGGTGCCACGGTGAGAATATCACAGCACAACACTAAACACAAAAGGATAAACAAATATGTTACAATACCAGGGATCAGGAGGATCCGAATACATAAGTCATACAAGCCATAATATCTGAGTACAGACATAGTTAGTCAGGTTTTTCCTTAAGAAGGCTAGCACAAATCACATCAGAGATACAGAACGAAAAGGCGAGGCCTCCTGCCTGGGATCCACCGAACTACTCCTGGTCAACGGGGAACTCGACGTCATAGTAGTCGCCTCCGGGGTACTCCTCCTCCTGGGCTCCAACGTCGGCTGCAGCGGCCGATCAGGCAGAGCGAAAAAGGGGAAATAAAGCAAAGGTGAGTATCTAGCATACCCGCGAGTCTTACGTCCGCTACTAAGCATTATGCATTGTATCAACGGAAAGAAGAGGATGTATATAGTGGACTGCAAGATAGAAATCAGAATAAGGGTAAGAAGCTAGGCCTATCGAAGACTAGCATCTTCCGACGATGTCTTGCAGCATGAGGTAAGAATCAGCCAACAGTTTATACAAAGCATAAAGTAACAATGCAACAGAAGTTGTTGCAGCATTGTATAATAATAAGTTGATTAATTAACAATGCCTCCGAGTTCCCTCCTCGACTCTCCTGCGAGGAAGCAAACCCGGAACCATACAGTTTAATAGTAATAGTTTGTAGTGATAAGATCCAGCTTCAGCATAAAGCGTCCTGTTACCGTGGACACGGCTATTCGGATAGATTAATCTTCCCTGCAGGGGTGCACTTGTGTTACACTACACGCACGGATCTCCAGGGTGGCGGGAACCTTGTTAGGGAACGCTCCACCGAGGCTATCCGACACTTCATAGCCCATCTTTCAAACTCAACAGAGAGGCCATCCGCCGGTCTAAATCCTAAGTACGCCGGGCCTTGGACCCCAACCTGAACGTACTCCTGTACGGTGCGTGGCTGGCCGATGAAGTTAAAGCAAATCCCAATAAGACACCACCGCGCGAGCAAATAAGACAACACCACTTCTCGGCACAGGCCGCGGTACTGCTGCCGTCTGAAGAGTTCTCGGACGACACTACGAAGTAGAGGAGCCCATAACTCGTAATTCCCACGGGTAGGTAGTGCGTACATGGCATATAGCCAACTCAAGACATTCACTGAACCATTAGTCATTTTATTAACTTGCGGGACAACCGTTATCGTTGCCTCAACTTAACTGACCCGCGGACAACGACAGCAGCCAGGACCACCAGTACATCGGTGCCTGCCCTGTCGTCCCACCAAGTCACTGCGGTTACCAACAAGGTGAACCGTCTCCTTACCTTGTATCGCGTGTGCTCCTGGAGGAGCTCGACTTTCGGGGTTTGGTAACTCTCGCGGCCAACGATCAAGGGCCAAGCACACCGGTACACTGGTCGTACCCTCCCTGTCGTCCCGTCGCAATACCTCTCGCGGGCACCGTTGGGTCGCCCGACTTCTTACCTTTAAGGACAACCGTTGCTCAGGTACCTGGAGTGGCTATACAGAGTTACGGTTTAAAAGTTATTGAATTTCAAAGTTTTAAATCATTTAAATGATTTTTTTTAATTTCTTATTATTATTATAACAACATTATCCAAAACATTATCCAAAACAGTGCCTGACATGTGGGACCCACATGTCAGCCTCTGTTTTTTTATAAATCATTTTAATAAAACAAAATAGCCACTAGGCCCACATGTCACCCACTGGAATTTCTTATTAAATCTTTTAAATAACAAACTGACAGGTGGGGCCCAGGTGTAAGTGACACAAGGGCATAATTAACAGTCTAATTAATCCAGAGGCTAACCTAATTACATGGGCCCACTAGTAAGTGACCCAAGGGGGGTTTAATTTTTCTGATAAGCTAACAGTGGGATTAGCCGGGAGGGCCCAGTTGTCAGTGGCCATTAGGTCCCTAATTAATCTCTATCAAATTAGCTGACGCGCGGGCCCTACTAGTCAGTGAGCCCAGCCCAGACAGAGCTCGCCGGCGGCGAGCCGTGCCATGGCCGGAGTCCTAGCACTGCACACAGGGCGCCAATCGCGACGCCGTAACTTCCTACGTACTCCAGGGGATGCACCGCTTCCATTTCAGCCATTTGCGCGGGCTGGGACGAACTACAGTGACGACAGTGACGTGCTGGGCGGCGGCCGGAGCAAGCAACAATGGTGAGGTCGTTCTAGCGCAACTTATCAAGCCAAGCGTGGGGGAATCGACGAGAAAGCTCACAGGGGGGCGCTCGAAGTCACAGGGAGGCTGGAGGAGCACGGGATGCGGCGAACCGGCGCGGCGATCTCGGCGGCTGAGAAACGGGGAAGAAGACGTAGCCGAGGCCGTGGCACGCACCGGGAGCAATTGGTCGCGCAGTAGGACGTAGACGTGCACGGCGGCTCGCCTGGACAAGTCGGCTGCGAGTGGGGAGCACGTTGGCCACGAGCTTCACCAGAGGGCATCCATGGCGGAGCTCGGGCCGAGGTGGGAGATGAACCAGACGAGTGCAAGGGGGGGAAAGGAGGGGGTGGTTCGATCCACAATTCGCGGGGCTCGCCCTTATCACGATGACGACTCCACGGGGGCAGGGGAGCAGGTGAGAGGTGGGGGCATGGCCACAGTGGCCATGGCCACGGCGTGTCCACGCCGGGTACGGGAGCAGGTGGGGAAGACAGGCCAGGGGGCTTTGCCCACAGGCAATTTTTAAGCATTTCCATTTTCTTTTCCTTTTGTATTCTGTTATTTTCCTTTTTGTTATTGTTTTTATTGCTTTAATAATTTTGCTCAACATGAAATTGGTTTGTACAATTATGTTGCACCATGTAATCATACCACAAAAAGTTTGTTGCATTTCAAAAAATGTTTTTCTATTTGTTTTAGTGCTGCAACTATTAAATGGTGTTGTTTTGCTAGTTGTTTGAATTGTTTGATTTTTCCAGTGGCAAAATAAAATACCATAACCACATGGGTATGACCCACGGATTATTTGTGATTTAATAAAAGTGGTTGTATAAATTTTGGACAAGTTTTATTTGCAACATTATTTTTAATATCAACAAAAGGCATTTTGGATTTGATTTGATTCAAATTTGATCATGGCATGATTTAACAACAGTAATTGTCATTAACAAAAGGATTACTGTTACATACAACTGAGGGTGCTACAGGACGTAAGACTCGCGGGTATACTAGATACTCACCCTTGCTTTATTTCCCCTTTTCGCTTTGCCTGATCGGCCGCTGCAGTCGACGTTGGAGCCCAGGAGCAAGAGATTCCAAGAGGAGCCTACTACGACGTTGAGTTCCCGTTGACCAGGAGTAGTTCGGTGGATCCCAGGCAGGAGGCCTCGCCTTTTCGATCTGTATTTTTTATGTTATTTGTGCTAGCCTTCTTAAGGCAAAACTTGACTATGTCTGTACTCAGATATTATGTTTGTATGACTTATGTATTCGGGTCCGTGTGACCCCCCCTTCATTGTAATATATTGGTTTATCCTTTTGTGTTTAGTGTTGTGCTGTGATATTCTCACCGTGGCACATTGATCTCGATCATGTACCCTGCGTGTATGATTACTGTACATAATCGTAAATCGAGGGCGTCACAACTAGTTAAAGATGTATATATGTAATCAAAGTTTAGGACGTTCAACTACTATGTTCAAACCATCAGTTTTTGTTTGTTCTCTAATATCTTTAGTCGGTGCAGGGGAAAGAACTATAATATCCCCTTGCCGGTTTGGTTGCGGACGTGAGATCTGAACTGATGTATTGCTTCAGGAAGAAGAAGAGTACATGAGAGCATCTCCAGCAGTGGCGCTAAAATAGCGCAGCGCTAAAATAACTGATTTTTTGCCCCGCGCGCGTTGTATCCTCCTCCAGCAGAGGCTGTATAGTTCCGCGCGCTGGAAACAAATACCGCGGCGCTGCATTCTGCGCAATCCGGCGCGGGAGTTTTGGGGCTTCTTCTCGCGCGCGCGCTTTCGCTGGAGACGCGCAACCGCTGTGAAATTTCCCTCCCGCGCCCCCTCCCGCCTTGCCCCTTCCGCGCGGCCGCCGGCGCAACTCCGGCGATGGACGGCTCCTCCGGCACCCTCCAACCCCTCCCTATTCTGTCCCCCCCACTGATGGCGCCGGCGCCGGCGCAATCGAGCCGCCGACCGCGCCAAACCCTAGCGCCGCCGCCGCCGCGGGGTCGGCGGCCACCCGCGCCCTCTTCGTGCCGCCGCGGAACAGCGCCGGCGCAGCTGTGGTTCCCCCCGCGCCGCGGGTCAAAAGCGCGGGTGCAAGGCGCGGCGATCCGACGGCGACGGCGGCGGCAGAGCCCAAGCGCAAGGCACCGAGGAACAGCGCCGCGGCTCGCCAGACAGGCGCATCCCAAGCTCCTCCCACATCCTCCGCTCCGCCTCCACCACCGGCTCCTCGACGACCGACGCCAACCGCGGTCGCCACCGCCGCGCGCAACGTGCTCGATGAAATGGCGACAAGGTAAAATCTCTTTTCTTTTGTTGTTTTTTTACATGGATGAAATGTTCACTAGTAGGATTGTGACATGTGCGTAAATTATAGTGTTGATGACGATAGTTTCTTGGAGACTATGGAGATTGGCGGTTCATCTTTTGCACATGACAACTATGTGCATGAGGTGGAAGAGGAGTACGCGGAGGTGGATGAGGAAGGCGAGGGCATGGTGGGAGCTCCGACCGGTAGGAAGATAAACTACACCGTAGATGAGGATGTGTTGCTTTGCAAGACTTGGTTAAAGATTGGCATGGATTCGTCGATTGGCACCGACCAAACTAGAGACACATATTGGATAAGAATGAAGGAGTACTTTGATGCCAACACCCGTGGAGTTGATCGCACGAGCCGCTCTCTTCGGTCTCGTTGGTCGGTCATCAACCAAGATTGTTCAAGGTGGGCAAGTGCGCAAAAGACGGTTGATGATATCAACCCAAGTGGCACCAACGATAGTGATAGAGTAAGTTCACATGTGCATATCTATTTTTATTCAAATGTGCATATCTATTTTTTCTTTACTTATCTATTCTACTTAATTCATAATGTAGAATTCCATGAGTCGAGGCTTCTTTCGAGATGAGGGGAAGAAGGACAAGAAGGGCAAGAAGGTCCTCGGAAAGACTTTTACATTGCACCATTGCTATGATGTGCTCAAAGATGAGGAGAAGTGGACAAACCGTGGTAAAGTGGACGTGCCAACAATGTTGGCGCGACAAGCAACCGCGGAGGCAACCATCATTGATGATGATGTATCAAGTGGTGGCGAGGATAGGAAGAGAATCTCTACTCCTCACTCGGTTGCGAACACAAGAAGGCCGGAACTTGGACGGAGGAAAGCCAAAGAGATGAGGGGAAAGAAGTCCGGGGATGATGACATAGCAATAGCTATGGAGAACATGGCCAAAGCAAGAAAGGAGTACAATGAGGACAAGAAGGAGGCCGAGGCGCGGCGCGTGGAGTTGGAGGAGAGATTGGCGGCCGCCGAGGAGAGGAGGATGGCAATGGAGGAGAAGAAGCTTGCAAATGAGGAGCATCAACGTCTATTGGACGAATAGAGGAAGCTCTTTTTCATGGACACCTCTAACATGGATGAAAGACAAAAAGAGTACATCAACCTTGCTCGCGACGAAGTGTTAGACAAAAAAAGAAAGTTGGCAAACCTCATGAAGGCGCAAAATGAAGAAATGAGTGTCCCGGGAGGCTTTGGAAGCATGGGAGGCTATGGAGCACCACCGGGAGGCTATGGATTCATGGGACAAGCACCGATGGGGTATGGAGGCATGGGTGGCTTTGGAGTCATGGGAGCACAACCCGGAGGCTTTGGAGTCATGGGAGCACAACCCGGAGGCTTTGGAGTCATGGGAGCACAACCGGGAAGCTTCGGAGCCATGGGAGCACAACCCGGAGGCTTTGGAGTCATGGGAGCACAACCCGGAGGATTTGGAGGCTACGGAGGCATGGGTCTTGGAAGCATGGGTGGGGTGAGTGGGCATTCCGCCATGGGTGGCATGGGTGAGATGAGTGGGCATGCCGCCATGGGAGCACAACCCGGAGGCTTTGGAGGCATGGGAGCACCGCCGGGAGGATTCATGGCTTCTTTGGTTGATCCAACTCCGTCTACCAATGAAGCACATGGAGATTCAACTCCCAACACCATCGTGCAAGACTCCGAAGAAGATGGAGATGGATTTGATCATATTGACAAATGAGGTGAACTTTGTCAATATGTATGAACTTTGCTATTTGTCTATCGTGTTTGAACTTTGTCCATCGTTGTTGAACTTTGTCCATGTGATGAACTATATGTTTGGTTAAACTATGCTAGCTATTTGTATTCAATTTTTGGTGTTTGTTTGATCTAGTTGGATGTATGCATATGTTGAATTGTTGTTTGCGCTGGTCGAGCGCGCGCTAGTATGCAGCCCCTGGTGAAGTGCTGCTTGCGCGCTGCATTATCCAGCGCCGTTTTGGAGCTTCCGGCGAAAGGCTCGCGGGCTCCGCGCGCTGCATGCGGATACGGCGCGCATGCGGATACGGCGCGCTGGTTCGGCGTTTTACTCTGAGAAAGGAGAGGAGGATTCGGTTTTTCTGTTTCTTCAGACTTGGTTTCCTTCGGTTTGCTCACAAGGAAACTGAACCCACACACCCCTAGGGCTGGCCACACACCACATAACTGAACCCACACACACACACACAGCGGGACTATTACAGTTCACAACAGCGTAAGCTCAAAACATGACTGACAACAATTTTGCAACCTTGTCAAATTGACGCCACTTACAATTTTTGCTCAAACATGATGGTCTAAAGGATTCTATCACCCGTCGCTGGTTAAAGTAAGGGCAAGGACAACACAGGTCAGCGAGAACATAATTGTAGCTGCAGCAAAGGCCATGATGGCCCTCTGTGAAAATCCCTGTTTTTCACGGCCTGCTAGCTCGACCTCCTTCATCAGATCACGGATCTCATTGATGTCTGCGTCCTTTGCTGCATGAATTAGCCTGCTCTGAACCTCTTCAAGCTTAGCAAGCCTTCTAGCCCGGCTGGCATCTCTAGCAGACCAGATGAACCGTGTCATCCTCCACAAGATGATTCCGACGTAGATTGCCACGACGCAGTCCACGGTGTAATGATGCCGTTCCCGTATCTCCCTTTGTGCACTGTGCAGGACGAGGAACCATATTGCAACAGAAATCCAGCCCCCATAAGCTTCCTATATATGCGTGTGAAACAGATTGGAAATGAGTTTAGATGTCATCAATTACATGCGACTGGTTAAAACAATATCCAAGAAAAATGGGAAATAGATCCTAGATTGAAAGTGGTGGCTCCAGATAATGGAAATTCTGTTTCAGAAGGGCATATTCACACTGGTGTGGTAACACAAAAAGGGTAAAATGAACGTACCGTCCACGCCATGGCAGTAAGAACAGCAACAAGCATGTGCCCACTATACATAAGATCATTGCAACCTCCACTTGCTTTCTTCAACAGATGGTACCATGCAGGACCCTCTCCAGGGGTTGGCCTCATAATGTCTACTAAGAAGCTCATCCGACCCCAGTCAGGACTGTACTCATCAGGGTAAGCTTGAACATCAGCTGTATTTTTAAAAGGACAATTTAGTTTTCTAGTCCCACAAAAATCCAAACATAAATTAGGTGGTAAGACAAATACACTAACCATAAGCCATATCATTGTCTATGACCGCACGAATAGCTTGTGAATCAGAAGCATATGGAACATAATATTTTTGTGCCCAGGGATGAGGATGCCCAGGTATTTGATAACGGCCTGCAGCGCACCAAGGTCTCGCAGATGGAAGAATTGTACCAACAAAAGTTGCCACCCGAAGCAACCGTCCGACTGCCATGGTGAACATATATCTTGTGGCTATTCCAAGACCAGGAGCCTTGATACAATCAAACAGCACAGAGAACCCCAGCATCATAAATAACATCAAATAATGGTGAAGAGTGATAACATGAGCTCTCAATAGATCAACAACACTTCCAGGAAGCTTCTCATTCAAAGCTAGAAGCAGCCATTGGCCAGTGTCAGGAAGTGGAGCAGCAGATCTGTTACAACAATAAAACAGGGTTCAGTTTACAGGTAGCTGTGTGAGAATTTAGGATCCATGCATGTAGTTATCTGGGCAAGGAAATGAGTGCACGCAAATAATAACAACCTTTAAAAAGTTAAGGTTCATAAGTATTGAAACTGTCTTCTTGACAATGAAACCGAACTATGACCTTTTTACAGAGGTCAAGTTGACAGAATATCACAAAGGCAGGTAGATTAGCTGAAAACCATGACCAAATAAACCTAGTGCAGTCCCATCTGCCATCTAATGAGGCATGATATGAACTTCTCAATGTTTTGTTAATAGGACACAATGGGAGCATGTCTACTTATCTAGGGAAGGTTAGCTCATTTACTTAAATCAGATTGAGAGAAAACATCAATGCTGAGTAATCAAACAGGAATATACTGGTCCAAGCATGAAGCGATGCTTATGCCTTTCTTAGTCACTTAACTTCTAGATGCCCCTTTGTTCAGATCATTGATACCTTGCTTAAACTGAACTCTTTTGAAATACTAATGACCATAAAAGTTTTTGATTATTCTGAACAAGAAATGATGTGGACATCTTTCTTTATTACAAGGCTGCAAAGGAATATTTTAAAACTTCAAAAATAGCATGGAGTAACAACAATCAAACAAGGTATATAGCTCTAGCAATGACAAATAATCCACATAAATATGATTGAAATAAAACTTGCAGATGGAGAGGCTACACCAAGATGCATTTGCCACGCAACATTCACCAAAATTATATACAGCAACAAGAAGCCGTAGCAACAATTAATCGACAAGGTTCACTTTACGCACTTGTCATGATAAATACTGTCATCTCCATGAACGATGAACCTCTACCAAACCACTGGTTTTGAGCACCATAATAGATAAACATGATAAATATGCAGTACTTCCTAGGTTTGGTCTACCTACAAAATAAATTTCTGCAAGATCCCCCAAACTGCAGTCGCTGAAATGTTTCACAGCCCTCTCCAAGATAATAATTATATGTCATACAAGCCTAATTCTCCGCACATCAAGCTTCGCCATTATGCACACTGAACAATTAAACCCCTACTCTTTCTGATACATACTACTCGATTGTTTCACAGTTCAAGAAGTAATCCTCCAAGATCATACCATCCTGACACACACAGCACACTAAAAACATCTGAATAGCATATCATTAAGCATCATAAACCAAATCAAGCAGCAGAAATAGCAATACAAAACCAAATCTCTCCAAGATCCATGGCAATTCGCGTCCAAACAGCTGAAAAAGCTAAAGTGTGTGTCAATAGGAAGCTCCCTCCTCAGTTCTCAAAGATACTGACCCGTGCCACTGGAGCCCCATCAGAGCGGAGACGAAGCGGACGGAGATCATCTCGATGAGGAAGGCGCCGAGCATGAAGACGATGGAACCGAGGAAGGGAAGCACCGCCCGGAGCTCCACATCCCAGTGGCGGTAGAACGGGGCGCGAGCGGCGGCGGCGAGCGCCAGCGCCGCCCAGAGCACCGGTTGCAGCCGGTCGTGCCATGTCGGCGAGAGGTACCGCAGGTAGTCAATCTCCACGTACAACGCCGCCGCGCAGCTCAGACCGCAAAATCCGAGGAGCCGTCGGCTGACCGCCAGCGGCGGCTTCCGCCTCGGCGCCTTCGCCCTCGCCATGGCCGCGAGAGCTTAGGGTTGGTCACCTGGTCATGGGCTGGTCGGCGAGAGGCGTCGAGATCGGCACGGCTTCGTAGCAGAGCAGCAGACTTTTTTTTCTTTTTGATTGAGCGACAGAGCAGCAGACTTGTTGAAGGCATTTAAACCCTCCAAAGCTCCACAATACTGCTCACCCACTTTCAATCATCCTCATCCGTTTGACATAAGCAGATTTCAGCTTTCCTCAACCGTTGGATCATGCAGTCTTTTGTCACCTTAGTATTATTCCTCTAGGGTCAATGAGCAATGGGGTTTAGCATTGTTATTTTGTGTTGGCAAAGAGCGTTTGGGTGAAAATTTTACCCCATTGATGTGCGTTCAAAGTTGCCAGAATCGCGACTCGAGTCTTAAAATCTTACGACCTTATGATCCAAATTAGCCCCCCTCCCCCCCCCCCAATTCTTCGATTTTGCTCATAGAATCTAAGATTCTACGATCCTGGTAGTTAAGATTTTATGATTCACGATCCTACCAACAGAATTCTGATCCGATTCAGAATCTCGATTCTGACAACTTTGTGTGCATTCATTGAGCGGTAAAACCCTAGCCGCCAACCCAATCTCTTTCCCTTCTCCCTCTCCCTCTCCCTCGTCAACCCATCCGCCTCCTCCCATCGCCTTGCGTTGTCTCTCTCCCTCCTCTCGACCCGACCAGAGCAGGGGTGAACGACGCACCTTCTCTTTTCCCCACCTAAAGTCGACGCCGCACGTCTCCGCCTCCTCTACCACGTCGCACGTGCATGATAGAGAAAGCAATGAGAGCGAGAGAGAGAGAGAGAAGATGAGAAGGAAAAAGGGAAAGAAGGAGATGTTGAGGAAAGGGAAGGGGAGATTCGACGACGGGCGAACGGTAAAGGTTCACTAGATGTCGTGGTCGGGTGTGACTTGGCATCCATCCTCTTGTGCTCCACCCTAAGCCCTTCTCTCGCCTAGTGGACGTGAAGGTCGAATCGCACACACTCGAAGAGTGATAGCAACGATGCTACTTCTCCCCTCCACTATAACGATAGTGCTCCTATCGAAGCCAGGATTGCTTCCTCATGCATCTCACACCCCTCATCAGTTGCATGTATGAATCCTTCATCCTCCGTATTGTTTGGTGCAAGCAGAAAACTTTGTTCTCCTTTGAGCTTCTCCATTGTGATTGTCGGGAGCTGACAGCCTGCTACTCTATGATAAGTTTGGCATGTTCTACACCCATGTATTATTATTTTTCCACATTTTATTTATGTAAGTCTATCATTTTCTCCATATCATGGATTGTTATTTTATCTGTATTTTATCTATGTATATTTAACCTAATATCTCACCTAGGTAGGTATCTTAAATTACATTGCAGCATTGTTAGTGGCCACATGTATGGTGTAGATTATACAATGGATCGTTATTGTGTTTGATTATCATTTATAAGAATATCTATGAAATGATTTTGTTCTATATTATCATAATTTGGATATTGTTAAAGGCTATGAGGAAGATCATGATGATCATAATTATGAGACAACAACACTTTTAGTTGGTACTACTTACTTGCAAGCAAATTTGGCACCATGAGAATGAAAGGCTTCAGCCCGATCTCATTCTAGTATGGTTCAATGGCCACCTAGAAGAAGGATGAGGATGAGAGCTAGAGTAAGAGTGGTGGAAACTGCATGAGCTCATTGAGGAAGAGAGTGTGGGCTAGTTGAGGCTGGTAACACGTGTTCTACTTACTAATTATAAAAATATTAATTTCATAGGTTACACTGTTCTTTCAGTTCTATCAAAATATTTGAGGTGTGAAATGATGTGTGCCCAAGAAAGTGCAATGGTATTCTTATGCTAATTACACTTATGTGCATGTTCTAGAATAATCTTATGCTCTAGTTCCAATATTCTAGATATGTTGTGTCATTGGTATTCATATATGCTAATTACTTTTATATGCATGTTCTACATATTATATCTTTTTTGGGACTTCTATAGGATATGGATCACCTTTGACCTTGACTGATACATCAAACAAAATTATAAGGGGAACTCAAGGTGATGCATCTATGATGAAGCCAACGCTCATCACTGCGATACCTGTTATACTTGAACGTGTTTGTGATGGCATAGAAAAAGTGTCCTTTACAATGAAACCATCCATTGATTTAAATGAAGTATCAATGGAGGTTGGTTTGGTGCATGGGGATTAGAGAAGCTCGTATGGATGCTTGTCATTCAGAAGGGATGTGCAATATTGAGAGCACGGGTTCGTTTTATAATTTCACGCAGAGCACCTCTGTCTGGAGAAACTCAAATATTTATCAATATATGCCTTACGTGAAATATATACATCCTTAGTTCCTTCGCAAAAAATATTTTCAGTTATTATTTTGATTTATACTCCATTATTAAATTTTGAATTTGAATTTCATAAATTTCAAATACAGCTGGCATATTATTACATCTTATTTACAAGCCCAAAAATTGTGAGGTCGAGTTTTGCTATTATAGGGCTGCAATAGGACAAGGATATGGTCAAGCTAAAACATGTGTTGGCGGAACATTTTATGAGTATAATGACACATCTATTGTTCATGTTGGTGCTCCATTGTCTTATCTTATGCTAATTACTGATGTTTCTACAGGTTCCTCTCTCTCTTTTGCCCCTTCCCCTCTCTGTTATTTTTTATACATGCACATATCTCTTTAGTTGATCTTCTCTATTGTGGTAAGAGAACTAACATCAATTAGTACAACTTTGTTAGAATTTGTGCTGGCATTGGATGTCTCAAATTAGATTGTGCAACAATTTTCCCGTAAAATATATTTTGGAATGAATTGGTATTCACACACACATGACACTTTACCTTTGAATTTTGTATGTGTGGGTATAAGTACAATTGGTCATATGCAACACCGAGTACTAACTAAATTTCTTAAACACATGACATATAGGTTAGTTTGATAGCTTGGTTCAAGAACCCATTGATTTGTACCCCCTTATTTATCTAACCTTTTTAGATTTAGTTTGCGTTACCGCAGACAAGATTTCAAACACATACCTACATTAAAGATCTTCATCAAATAATTTGGCCATTAGAAATAACAAACTTTGGGCATAGTTTCATCTGTCCTATAACGTCTTTGATCTTTTACATTTTGCTGGATCCTTCATTTTTGTTTGCTAGATCTATAATTTTTCATTGTTACAATGGGTTCTTTTTTGTCACTATTAGGCTTGATCGTACACTAGTGGCATCACACAAGAGCAATTTGCCTGTTGATACGTCCCAAATATATCTATAATTTTTGCTTGTTCCATGCTTTTTTGGTGATATTGATATATGTTTTGATGCACTTTCATATCATTTACCACATATTTGGGACTAACCTATTAACCTAGTGCACAGTCCCAGTTTCTATGTGTTTTCTTCCGTGCAATGCAGCAAGAGTGAAAAATCAAAGTTCCCGAAAAAAATCCACAAATATTCCCAAAATTCTTATTCAACACAAGACTCGGACCGCTGCGCGTCCAGGCGGCCCCATGACGCGCCCAGGGGGGTCATGCCCTCTAGCCGCCTGGACAGGTGGGGCCACCCCTAGTTCCCCCTTTGGCCTATATTTACATCATTCTCCAAAAACCCTTGAGGAGGACCCCGTGACGCAAAATACCCTACTGTTCCGCTGCCACCGCGATTCTGAGATCGGGATCAGCAGAAGTTCCTGTCCTGGCACCCTGTCGGAGGGAGGATTGATCTTCAGAAGCTCCTCCATCACCATGATTGCTTACAGGATGTGTCGTGAGTAGTCCCCTTGGACCATGGGTATGTGATAGGCAATCTAGTAGATGTATTCTCTCAAATTCTTGTTCTTCAATGTTTAGACCTTGTGAGCTGCCTATCATGATCAATGCACTTATGTATGATTCCTTCTTTGCTATGTTGTGTTTGTTGTGATTCGATGGATTATGAGATTATATTCAGTTTATGAAAGTAATATATTTGGTTCTCCCTTATATTTTTTGTTCTTGAGTAGTCTTGCATGTTCTTCGTTGTCGTTTTATTGCTTTTGCCAAGTAGTGCATTGTAACTCCAAGAGGGAACATTATGCTAGATGATGGTTTCATGCCTCCTAATGTCTATCTTGAGTGATAGAAACATGAGACTAGGGAATTTGATTTTTCCATTAGGGGTAAAACAACGGTGTTTATGACTACGTGTCGTAAGGATTGCTTACATTACACATAGAGTGTTAAGGCAATTGTACATTGCTTTCAGTTTACAACTTTAGTTGTGGATCGCAACTTAATACCAGCGAGATGTTCTGGATAGATATCTCAAGGTGTATGATTAGTGAGTAGATGTCGATGAATAAACAGTCTACTTGTCTTGGTGTAATGCCCATACGATTGAGCCATTTAATTTCTTGTAGCATAATTAGCATTGCGGTGCGTTTATAATTCTTCCAATTGCCTACATGTAATTTGTATACCCAGCATAGTTGTTTACTATCTTTTGGGAGAGAGACACTACTAGTGAGCATCATGGTACCCCGGTCCATCTTCACATTATAGTTTACACCACCATCATTTACTGTTTTACTTTTTCCTTTCAGTCGCATTATTATTTACCCTTGTGTTTTGGCCCTTTGTAAACAACAAGGTTGGAGAGATTGACAACCTCTCTGTACTCGTTGGGAGCAAAGTTATTTGTGTTTTTGTGTGCAGGTCCAGGTTAAGTAAGCAACCTTGAGGTTGTAAACGGCGCCTTTGTTTACTTACCACCTACTTGTCGTCTCAGGAATCCTCCTAGTTTGATAAACCTTACAGTCCCCACGTAAGGGAAATTATCGCTATCTGCATCATAACCTTTCACTTGGGGTATCCAACAAGGAGGTGTTATCTGCACCCATCAGCTGACCTCTAGCCGAGAAGAGAGATCTGAGGAATGGGTGTTTAGGTATGTTATCTCATCAGAGGAATGCCACTTTATTTAGGTTGCCCTTATTATTTATTTTGTGGAGATTTTTGAGGTGGAAAATGATATGATGATATTTTTACTTAGGCCTAATGATATGGGGTGACCCGATCTTCTCAGTAAGTGTACAGTGAATATGAGGGCGATGATAGATAACTTGTATGTAGCTGACGAACTCTCCTCGCTAGATCCCTGTTGCCAATGCGACAACTCTCTACCATTTTGATATTCACAACTTCACACACTTGCGCAACGTAGCTGTCGACCACGAGATGGTAATTTGCAATCTACTAATTCCCAGTGGAACAACAGATCACACAGAACTTGTAGTAGCAATACTTCAGATCGATACGAATTGAAGTATATGATTCAAAATGAATTCTTGGAGAAATTCTCTGAACTAGGGTTTATCTAAAACGTGGCCTGACCCTAAAACACGTTGGGCGCTAGGTATTTATAAGCTAGGGGGTCTAAAGTTGGATACAGGGGACACAAACCTGAAATCTACGCGCAGGCAGTGTCGGACGTTCGGTGGGTATCGGACGTCCGTCGGGACCGTCGGACGCTGATACGTCCCAAACGTATCTATAATTTCTTCTTGCTCCATGCATGTTTTGTGTGACTTTGCCATGTTTTGCTTGAACTTTCATACACTTTTGAACCTATTTGGACTAACCTACTAACTCAGTGCACCCAACTGCCAGTTGCTGTTTTCTGCTGTTTTTGTATTTTAGGTTTTCTGGCCATTAAAAGTGCCCCAAAAAATCCGGAAAAAACAGATAAAAAATCAGCGACACGGAAGCTTTCGGAAACACCAAAGAAGCGAAGGGGGGCCACCACCAGGAGGCCAGGAGGGTCCCTGGCGCGGCCCCACCCTAGGTCGCGCCAGGAGGCCTCCTGGCTGCCTGGTGGGTCCCCTCGATGCCCCCTTCGCCTATATTTACCCCCCGTGACGGAAACCCCTAAGATGGACTCCTCTTTCGCGATCTCGCCTCTGTTCCGCCGCCGCCGCCGCCGTTTCAAGATCGGGGCTGCCTGGAGAAGCTGCTCCGGCACCCTGCCGGGAGAAGCTACCCTCTCCGGGAGACCATCCATAGCCATGGACGCCTCCCGTATGTACCGTGAGTAGTTCCCCTTGGACCATGGGCCCGTGACCAGTAGCTATGTGATCTATCTCTCCCTCTTTTGTGCTTCCACTTTCGAGTCCTCGTGAGCTGCCTCACATGATCGAGGCATCTATGTAATTTCTGCTGTTGCTATGCTGAGTTTGTTGGGATTTGATGGATTATGAGACTATGTTCAGATTGTGATGAGTAATATATTTGGTTCTTCTCTTGTATATTTTGTTCTTGAGTAAATTCTTGCATGTTATAACACCCTCAGAATCAGTAACAGTAATCACTATAGTGATTCCACTGTTAGTGATCATTACTGTTGATGATCAAGCCATGATCACCTTTGATCATAGCTCTGTCAATTTCCAACCCGGATAAAATTTTCAATTGGGTAAATTATAAATTCTCTCCAAGACTTGTGGATTCATGTCCATCATTTGATCATGGTTAAAAAAAACCACCTTAGTCATTTTATTCACCCAAGCCAAGAATAATTATGAAAACCCTAGAGTTGGCATATCAAAATTGTCATGGAATTTAAAATAGAAATGAAATCATAGTAAACCAAAATGGTGGAATCAAATTCTAAAATGCCTAACAATCATTAGGCCACGATTATATAGCAATGGTTATTTTATTAAAATGGTATAGTAATATTAAGGAATAATAAATGAAATAAAACAATAGCTTTAGGAAACTATTAAATTGCCATGGAATAAAATAAACAAGTGGGAATTTTAAATGAACTAAAAATTATGGAAACAATTTTATAAATGCCTAATAATCTGTAGGCCATAATAAAAGTGATTTGGGGTTTTATTAAAATGTTTTATTATTATAAATAATTAAAAACAGTAGCAAAGTAGCCTATTTTAATTATTAAATAATAATAGAAAATACAAATGCTTTTAATAAAATGGAACAATATTTTGTTGTGTTATATTGTAGAGTCATTGTGTTAATGGAGCATGTTTCATAATTATATACAATCTAATAATGCCTAGATTAACAAAAAAACCTAAATAACAGAAAAGAATATATATATATATATATATAAAGGAACAAAGAAAACTAAAAAAATCGCCCGTGGGCAAGGCCCCCTGGCCCAGCCCACCCCCAGCCCCCTCTCTCTCCTTCCTGTTTCCTCCCCAACCACCCCGCACGGCGCCATGGCCATGGCTACTGTGGCCATGCCGCCCCACCCATCTCACCTGCCTACCTGCTCCCCTTCTCTTCGTGGTTAAGGACTCGCACGCCCCCTCCCCTGCGCAGCCCCCTGTCACTTTCCCTTCTCTCCCCATCGTCTCTGCCTCTCCCTCCCCGCTCGAACCGTGCGCTTCCGTGGCCGCACCACCGTCGTCCTCGCGGCCACCGACCACTGCGAGCCACGCCGGTGTGTCCAGGAGCTTCCCTGAGCTCAGCTGCGTCGTCCTCGCGCACCAATTCGGGACGGGAGGCATCGGGTGCTCGCCATCGCCGCCAATCCCTTCGCCACGGTCGTCGGTGACCTCGCCGGAATTCACGCCACCCCGAAGCCCCCCGGCCTCCCTGACCGCTCCCCTGCCCTCCCGGTGAGTCGCCGCGTCCATTCCCCCCTCTTCCTCACCGTTCCGCCACCCTACGGTTATGCCCCCGTCCGGGCCTCCATTGGAAGTAGTTCGAGCTCCCGAGCTCGGCTCGCCGCACACACGTCTTCCCCTCACAGCTCGCGCCCGGCCGCGCTTTGTGCGTGCTGCAACCCCACCGCACCACAACCCCCTCCCCCACACCTGCGCAAGAACCCCGTACCCGTGGCCACAGCCACCGCGTCCAGCTGCCCGTGGCCGCGCCATGGCCATGCCCCGTTGCCCTCTGTCCGCGGCCGAGCGCGCCGCCGCACCTGCCTGAGGCCGCTCCGCCTCGCCTCTCCGGCCTCCGCCCCTGCAGCTCACTACCCCCCCCCCCTTGTCGGCGTAGCCTCGCCGCCAGGGCCCTCGTCGCCGGCGTGCGTGGTTGCATTAGCCAGTGGGCTACCTCCCACTTACACGTGGGCCCCCCTGGTTTAGCTTAGCTCTAACCCCCTGGCTAATTACCTTGGTTAGTATAAACTAACCAAACCCCCCACTGTTAAATTTTCTGGGGCAATGACATGTGGGTCCCAGCCCCACTTAACCTTTGTTAGATTAAATTAATTGTTAGAATAAATTTGATCCTATGACACATGGGCCCAGGCCTTTAACTAATCTCTGTTTAATTAAAATGGCTATTAAAACCTGTGTGTATGACATGTGGGCCACCCTTCTGTTTTATTAAATAAAAATGATTTATCAATATGTGAGGCTGACCAGTGGGACCCACTGGTCAGGTTTGACCAGTCAAACTACACTGTTCTGGATAATGTTAGGCTTTATTAATAAAAGAAAATCCAGAATTTGATTTAAATGATTTAAATATTAGAAATTTAATATCTTTTAAACCGTAACTCTGATGAAAATAATTTGTATATCAAAATTGATCATAAAAATATAACGAATACGGATACGCTATCCGTATGTCTACCCCACCCCCCTAACACACCGAACATCGACATTCTCCCCCTTCGGGCCGTCTGTCGATAATTCCCGGTACCGATATATGTTGCCCGGATGTAAAACTTTTGCATACGAAAGTTGCTCAGAACGGATCACCGAGTTCGGATACGATACCCATACCCCCACCACACCCCTCTAACATGCCGGACATCGAACCATCCCCCTCCGGTCCCTTCAGTCCGATAATTGCCCGATACCGATAAACCCTCCGGATGAATTTATTTTGAACACGAAAGTTGTTCGGAATAGGTCAACTAACCCGGATACACCAACCACACATGTGTCGGATGTCCACGACACCTCCGGCATGATATCTCCCCCCCTCCGTACACCCTGTCCGGTAATCACCCGGAGCTGGAAGTTCATCCCGAGATGAATTTCCGCTCCGAGCAACGTGCATTGCACTGCGTTAGAACACCGTTAACATTTCATCTGTCTTGTCATGCATCTGTTGTATATGCTTGTTGTGTATTTACTGTTTCTTCCCCCCCCTTAATCTCCGGTAGACCCCGCTGCTGCCATCGACTACACCGCTGTTGAGTACGACTACTTCGTCGACGACCCTACCCCTATAGTCGAGCTTCCAGGCAAGCAGAGCCATTCTCTTCCCCAAATATCGCCTATCTTTTCGTACATTTCTTGCACTAGGCATTGTTACTGCTGCTGCTACGTTACAATCCTATTCAATTGCATAGCCTGTTTTTGTCGCCCCTTGATGTACCTTCCTTTAATCCTATGCTGCCTATTATTACTTATGCATTATTCAGCAGTAAACCCTGCGCATTGTTAGCTAGGTTTAGAATAGAGGGTCGTGATCACTTTGGGAGTGATCGCGGGAACGATATATTACAACTGCAACAGGTACGGATCAATGCAGACACCCTAGGGAACCTACAACGGCGAGACTCTGCCGAGTCGCTTCGAGTTTGGCTTACGAGTGGAATGGACTCGTATTTCACTCTCGTCGGCTCAGTAGCGTAGCATGACCGGGATGATACGAGGTTTACCTCTTTAGTTCATTCCGCTGATGTCTCTGTCAAACCTCTTTAAGTGTGCCATCGAGGGTGATACCTCCTGGTTTCACTTAATGGTAGGAACTCGAACCAGCTGGTGTCCTTAAAGGTAAGAAGTCAGGCGACCCAATGGTGCCCGCGAGTGGTATTGCGACGGGACGATAGGGTGGGTACGACCAGTGTACCGGTGTGCTTGGCCCCTGATCGTTGGCCGCGAGAGTTACCAAACCACGAAAGTAGAGCTCCTCCAGGAGCACACGCGAGACAAGGTAAGGAGACGGTTCACCTTGTTGGTAGCCGCAGTGACTTTGTGGGACGACGGGGCAGGCACCGATGTACTGGTGGTCCTGGCTGCTGTCGTTGTCCGCGGGTCGGTTAAGTCGAGGCAACGATAACGGTTGTCACGCAGGTTAATAAAATGCTAAATGGTTCAGTGAATGTCTTGAGTTGGCTATATGCCATGTACGCACTACCTACCCGTGGGAATTACGAGTTATGGGCTCCTCTGCTTCGTAGTGTCGTCCGAGGACTCTTCAGACGTCAGCAGTACCCCGAGCTGATTGCCGGGAAGTGGTGTTGTCTTATTTGCTCGCGCGGTGGTGTCTTATTTGGATTTGCTTCAACTTCACCGGCCAGCCACGCACCGTGCAGGAGTACGTTCGGGTTGGGGTCCAAGCCCCGGCGTACTTAGGATTTAGACCGGCGGATGGCCTCTCTGTTGAGTTTGAAAGATGGGCTATGAAGTGTTGGATAGCCTCGGTGGAGAGTTCCCTAACAAGGTTCCCGCCACCCTGGAGATCCGTGCGTGTAACGTAACACAAGTGCACCCCTGCAGGGAAGATCAATCTATTCGAATAGCCGTCTCCACGGTAACAGGACGCTTTATGCTGAAGCTGGATCTTACCACTACAAACTATTATTATTAAACTATATGGTTCCGGGTTTTCTTCCTCGAAGGGATGTCGAGGAGGTGAACTCGGAGGCATTTTTAATTATTACAACTTATTATTATACAATGCTGCAGCAACTTCTGCTGCATTCTTACTTTATGCTTTATATAAACCGTTGGCAGACTCTTACCTCTTGCTGCAAGACATCGTCGGAAGATGCTAGTCTTCGTTAGGCCTAGCTTCTTACCTTTGCTCTGGATTTCTGTCTTTCAGTCCACTATATACAGCCTCTTCTTTCCGTTGATACGATGCATAATGCTTAGTAGCGGACGTAAGACTCGCGGGTATACTAGATATTCACCTGCTTTATTTCCTTTACTGTTTTTCCTGATCGGCCGCTGCAGCCGACGTTGGAGCCCAGGAGCAGGAGTACCCAGGAGGCGCCTATTACGACATCGAGTTCCCCGTTGACCAGGAGTAGTTCGGTGGATCCCAGGCAGGAGGCCTCGCCTTTTCGATCTGTATCTCTGATGTGATTTGTGCTAGCCTTCTTAAGGAAAAACTTGACTAACTATGTCTGTACTCAGATATTATGGCTTGTATGACTTATGTATTCGGGTCCGCGTGACCCCCTCTATTGTAACATATTTGTTTATCCTTTTGTGTTTAGTGTTGTGCTGTGATATTATCACCGTGGCACCCTACTCTCAGCCGTGTACCCTGCGTGTATGATTACTGTACACGGATTGATTTTGGGGGCGTCACAAGTTGGTATCAGAGCCGACTGCCTGTAGGAATCCCCTAACCACTCCTTGGTCGAAGTCGAGTCTAGTCTTTGCAAAACTACTTGCTAACTTAATGTTTGGCTCACGGGCCCACATCGATGTCACTACGTGTGATATCTATGGTATTAGGATCTTTTTTCTCCGTACCTATGCTCTGGGACTCTGCTCTCTTATCCTTGCTGGTAAAGTTTTATTAACGCTGACTTTAGGTTCTCGTACCTCCTTCCTTCCGGAGAGCACTGCCTTCCCGATGATTGCCTGATTCACCTGAAGATCCCGACGATTACTCTCTGATCAATTCCCGAGAACCTGCGTGTTCATCGCCTTTGCAATCCCCTGCCACCGATAAGTCCGTGTGGATAGTTACATCCACCTCCCGATCTGGAAGTCATAATTCCTTTATACTTAAGCATCGGATTATTCTGATGCTTCTATCACCCGATGCCTTTGCATTCTTTCTCCTTCTGGTTGAGTACCGATACTCACATCAGATTCCTTGCGAACCACCCGACCTTTGGTGGATTATTATCCGACTAAGCTTACGTGGTTTCTTCCATGTGTCGATTGAATTCATTGTGTGAAATACTATCCTTGCCCCTCGATGCTTTGTATTATCATCGACAACCCCCTTGACTCTCTGCCAATACAACTTGGTCGTGTACATCGTGCTCTGCCTTTCATTCGGAAGGACATACACATGATACTTGTGTATCATCACTTTTTCCCTTCCATTGGTCTGTATGATCAGACAATCACATTTTTCCTTTCCATTGGTCTGTTTAAACTTTCTTGCGATCATTATAACCTAAGCAGTGATAATTCCCCTGCTTATGTAAACACCTTGGTGTGCAACCTCGTCAGTAACACCTTGTTGCCATTGTTGATGACATTTCGGTGACCACCGGGATGAGAACTTTGCCAATTGGTCCGCCTCGTATTAACGAGCAGGAAAATGGTTCTCAATGTCCACTGCTCCTGGTACCGATATTGTCGCCGACATACCTGACAAGTTGTTCTATGACAATCCTTGTATCGTGATCGCGTAATATGCCACCACTCTAAGCCACAGTTCCACAGGACCGAAACCTGACTCTTGTCATCGACCTTGTGAAATTCCGTCCGATATCAGACTCAGTGACTGTGTCTGTTGATCGGGGCCCCTTTCCCATCTTCCGTCATCGGCATCGAATACGTGCCTATCCGCTTAAAACTTCTCACGATGTACTTCCCTGAGGTTAAACTCGGAAGGACTTTGTACCCCATACCCTTGAGCAACCCCATTTGATTGATCTTGTATCAATCCGACCCCCTTAAGCTTTACCTCTTAACCTGGTCGTAAGTACGATGAAGACCCCGAAGAAAGGATTACACCTCATCAAGATGCACCGATGCAGAGAGATGAAGACATCAACGTGAAGGATTAACTCCTTCGATACAGACAACAAGAACCAGAAGATTTGATAGAAGGCGAAACCGAAACTCTACCCCTTACACTACTTTTAATTCTCGGGACGAGAATTCTTTGTAGTGGTGGAGATTTGTAACACCCTCAGAATCAGTAACAGTAATCACTACAGTGATTCCACTGTTAGTGATCATTACTGTTGATGATCAAGCCATGATCACCTTTGATCATAGCTCTGTCAATTTCCAACCCGGATAAAAATTTTAATTGGGTAAATTATAAATTCTCTCCAAGACTTGTGGATTCATGGCCATCATTTGATCATGGTTAAAAAAAACCACCTTAGTCATTTTATTAACCCAAGCCATGAATAATTATGAAAACCCTAGAGTTGGCATATCAAAATTGTCATGGAATTTAAAATAGAAATGAAATCATAGTAAACCAAAATGGTGGAATCAAATTCTAAAATGCCTAACAATCATTAGGCCACGATTATATAGCAATGATTATTTTATTAAAATGGTATAGTAATATTAAGGAATAATAAATGAAATAAAATAATAGCTTTAGGAAACTATTAAATTGCCATGGAATAAAATAAACAAGTGAGAATTTTAAATGAACTAAAAATTATGGAAACAATTTTATAAAATGCCTAATAATCTGTAGGCCATAATAAAAGTGATTTGGGGTTTTATTAAAATGTTTTATTATTATAAATAATTAAAAAAAGTAGCAAAGTAGCCTATTTTAATTATTAAATAATAATAGAAAATACAAATGCTTTTAATAAAATGGAACAATACTTTGTTGTGTTATATTGTAGAGTCATTGTGTTAATGGAGCATGTTTCATAATTATATACAATCTAATAATGCCTAGATTAACTAAAAAAACCTAAATAACAGAAAAATATATATATATATATATAAAAGGAACAAAGAAAACTAAAAAAATCGCTCGTGGGCAAGGCCCCCTGGCCCAGCCCACCCCCAGCCCCCTCTCTCTCCTTCCTGTTTCCTCCCCAACCACCCCACCCCGCACGGCGCCATGGCCATGGCCACTGTGGCCATGCCGCCCCACCCATCTCACCTGCCCTACCTGCTCCCCCTCTCTTCGTGGTAAAGGACTCGCACGCCCCCTCCCCTGCGCAGCCCCCTGTCACTTTCCCTTCTCTCCCCATCGTCTCTGCCTCTCCCTCCCCGCTCGAACCGTGCGCTTCCGTGGCCGCACCACCGTCGTCCTCGCGGCCACCGACCACTGCGAGCCATGCCGGTGTGTCCGGGAGCTTCCCTGAGCTCAGCTGCGTCGTCCTCGCGCACGAATTCGGGACAGGAGGCATCGGGTGCTCGCCATCGCCGCCAATCCCTTCGCCACGGTCGTTGGTGACCTCGCCGGAATTCACGCCGCCCCGAAGCCCCCCGGCCTCCCTGACTGCTCCCCTGCCCTCCCGGTGAGTCGCCGCGTCCATTCCCCCCTCTTCCTCACCGTTCCGCCACCCTATGGCTGTGCCCCCGTCCGGGCCTCCATTGGAAGTAGTTCGAGCTCCCGAGCTCGGCTCGCCGCACACACGTCTTCCCCTCACAGCTCGCGCCCGGCCGCGCTTTGTGCGTGCTGCAACCCCACCGCACCACAACCCCCTCCCCCACACCCGCGCAAGAACCCTGTACCCGTGGCCACAGCCACCGCGTCCAGCTGCCCGTGGCCGCGCCATGGCCATGCCCCGTTGCCCTCTGTCCACGGCAGAGCGCGCCGCCGCACCTGCCTGAGGCCGCTCCGCCTCGCCTCTCCGGCCTCCGCCCCTGCAACTCACTACCCCCCCTTGTCGGCGTAGCCTCACCGCCAGGGCCCTCGTCGCCGGCGTGCGTGGTTGCATTAGCCAGTGGGCTACCTCCCACTTACACGTGGGCCCCCCTGGTTTAGCTTAGCTCTAACCCCCTGGCTAATTACCTTGGTTAGTATAAACTAACCAAACCCCCCACTGTTAAATTTTCTGGGGCAATGACATGTGGGTCCCAGCCCCACTTAACCCTTGTTAGATTAAATTAATTGTTAGAATAAATTTGATCCTATGACACATGGGCCCCAGGCCTTTAACTAATCCCTGTTTAATTAAAATGGCTATTAAAACCTGTGTGTATGACATGTGGGCCACCCTTCTGTTTTATTAAATAAAAGTGATTTATCAATATGTGAGGCTGAGCAGTGGGACCCACTGGTCAGGTTTGACCAGTCAAACTACACTGTTCTCGATAATGTTAGGCTTTATTAATAAAAGAAAATCCAGAATTTGATTTAAATGATTTAAATATTAGAAATTTAATATCTTTTAAACCGTAACTCTGATGAAAATAATTTGTATATCAAAATTGATCAGAAAAATATAACGAATACGGATACGCTATCCGTATGTCTACCCCACCCCCCTAACACACCGAACATCGACATTCTCCCCCTTCGGGTCGTCTGTCGATAACTCCCGGTACCGATATATGTTGCCCGGATGTAAAACTTTTGCATACGAAAGTTGCTCAGAACGGATCACCGAGTTCGGGTACGATACCCATACCCCCACCACACCCCTCTAACATGCCGAACATCAAACCATCCCCCTCCGGTCCCGTCAGTCCGATAATTGCCCGATACCGATAAACCCTCCGGATGAATTTATTTTGAACACGAAAGTTGTTCGGAATAGGTCAACTAACCCGGATACACCAACCACACATGTGTCGGATGTCCACGACACCTCCGGCATGATATCTCCCCCCTCCATACACCCTATCCGGTAATCACCCGGAGCTGGCAGTTCATCCCGAGATGAATTTCCGCTCCGAGCAACGTGCATTGCACTGCGTTAGAACACCGTTAACATTTCATCTGTCTTGTCATGCATCTGTTGTATATGCTTGTTGTGTATTTACTGTTTCTTCCCCCCTTAATCTCCGGTAGACCCCGCTGCTGCCGTCGACTACACCGCTGTTGAGTACGACTACTTCGTCGACGACCCTACCCCTATAGTCGAGCTTCCAGGCAAGCAGAGCCATTCTCTTCCCCAGATATCGCCTATCTTTCCGTACATTTCTTGCACTAGGCATTGTTACTGCTGCTGCTACGTTACAATCCTATTCAATTGCATAGCCTGTTTTTGTCGCCCCTTGATGTACCTTCCTTTAATCCTATGCTGCCTATTATTACTTATGCATTATTCAGCAGTAAACCCTGCGCATTGTTAGCTAGGTTTAGAATAGAGGGTCGTGATCACTTTGGGAGTGATCGTGGGAACGATATATTACAACTGCAACAGGTACGGATCAATGCAGACACCCTAGGGAACCTACAACGGCGAGACTCTGCCGAGTCGCTTTGAGTTTGGCTTACGAGTGGAATGGACTCGTATTTCACTCTCGTCGGCTCAGTAGCGTAGCATGACCGGGATGATACGAGGTTTACCTCTTTAGTTCATTCCGCTGATGTCTCTGTCAAACCTCTTTAAGTGTGCCATCGAGGGTGATACCTCCTGGTTTCACTTAATGGTAGGAACTCGAACCAACTTGTGTCCTTAAAGGTAAGAAGTTGGGCGACCCAACGGTGCCCGCGAGTGGTATTGCGACGGGACGACAGGGAGGGTACGACCAGTGTACCGGTGTGCTTGGCCCCTGATCGTTGGCCGCGAGAGTTACCAAACCACGAAAGTCGAGCTCCTCCAGGAGCACACGCGAGACAAGGTAAGGAGACGGTTCACCTTGTTGGTAGCCGCAGTGAATTGGTTGGACGACGGGGCAGGCACCGATGTACTGGTGGTCCTGGCTGCTGTCGTTGTCCGCGGGTCGGTTAAGTCGAGGCAACGATAACGGTTGTCACGCAGGTTAATAAAATGCTAAATGGTTCAGTGAATGTCTTGAGTTGGCTATATGCCATGTACGCACTAGTGGGAATTACGAGTTATGGGCTCCTCTGCTTCGTAGTGTCGTCCGTGGACTCTTCAGACGTCAGCAGTACCGCGGGCTGATTGCCGGGAAGTGGTGTTGTCTTATTTGCTCGCGCGGTGGTGTCTTATTTGGATTTGCTTCAACTTCATCGGCCAGCCACGCACCGTGCAGGAGTACGTTCGGGTTGGGGTCCAAGGCCCGGCGTACTTAGGATTTAGACCGGCGGATGGCCTCTCTGTTGAGTTTGAAAGATGGGCTATGAAGTGTCGGATAGCCTCGGTGGAGCGTTCCCTAACAAGGTTCCCGCCACCCTGGAGATCCGTGCGTGTAGCGTAACACAAGTGCACCCCTGCAGGGAAGATCAATCTATTCGAATAGCCGTGTCCACGGTAACAGGACGCTTTATGCTGAAGCTGGATCTTACCACTACAAACTATTATTATTAAACTATATGGTTCCGGGTTTTCTTCCTCGCGGGGATGTCGAGGAGGTGAACTCGGAGGCATTGTTAATTATTACAACTTATTATTATACAATGCTGCAGCAACTTCTGCTGCATTGTTACTTTATGCTTTATATAAACTGTTGGCTGACTCTTACCTCTTGCTGCAAGACATCGTCGGAAGATGCTATTCTTCGTTAGGCCTAGGTTCTTACCCTTGCTCTGGATTTATGTCTTTCAGTCCACTATATACAGCCTCTTCTTTCCGTTGATACGATGCATAATGCTTAGTAGCGGACGTAAGACTCGCGGGTATACTAGATACTCACCTGCTTTATTTCCTTTACTGTTTTGCCTGATCGGCCGCTGCAGCCGACGTTGGAGCCCAGGAGCAGGAGTACCCCGGAGGCGCCTATTACGACGTCGAGTTCCCCGTTGACCAGGAGTAGTTCGGTGGATCCCAGGCAGGAGGCCTCGCCTTTTCGATCTGTATCTCTGATGTGATTTGTGCTAGCCTTCTTAAGGCAAAACTTGACTAACTATGTCTGTACTCAGATATTATGGCTTGTATGACTTATGTATTCGGGTCCGCGTGACCCCCTCTATTGTAACATATTTGTTTATCCTTTTGTGTTTAGTGTTGTGCTGTGATATTATCACCGTGGCACCCTAATCTCAGCCGTGTACCCTGCGTGTATGATTACTGTACACGGATTGATTTTGCGGGCGTCACACATGTTCTCCGTTGCGGTATTTGCTTTGGCCAAGTATTTTATTTGCAACTCCAAGAGAGAGCGTTATGCTCGATTGTGGGTTCAGCCCCTTGATGTCTAGCTTGAGTGACAAAAACATGAGACTATAGGATGTGCTGTTGCCACCAGGGATAAAACAACGGTGCTTGTACTTGCGGGTGCAAGGATTGTTTAATTTACGCAAAGTTCTTTTAATGCAATTGTCTATTGCTTTGAGTTTACACTTTGGGTGGGATTCACAACTTAATACCAGTGAGATGTTCTAGATAGATATCTCAAGGTGGATGATTCGTAGTAGATGCAGATGAATTTCGGTCTACTTACCTTGGCGCACTGCCCATTGCTTTTGAGCCCTTCCTTTCTTTGCAGCATACTTAGCATTGCGGTGTCTTCATAATCCTGTCAATTGCCCAACTGTGATTTGTTTACCTCGCTAGCACTTTTATCGTCTTTTGGGAGAGAGACATCACTAGTGAAAATCACGGGACCCCGGTCCATCTTCACATCATTGTTCACACTACCAATTTACTTTTAGTATTTACTTTTCCGTTGCTATCACTATCATTATTATCTCGTGCATTTTATCCTTTGTAAACAACAAGGCCGGAAGAATTGACAACTCCTCTGAACTCGTTGGGAGCAAAGTTATTTGTATATGTGTGCAGGTCCAGGTGAAGTTAGCAACCTAGGTTGTGAACGGCGCCATTGTTCACTTTACCACCTAATTGTATCTCTTGAGTCCTACTGGTTCGATACTCAACCTTAGCATCTTCGCTACATCAACCTAGGGAAACTTGCCGTTGTGCTACATCAAACCTTCCACTTGGGGTAACCAACGAGGGGCGAGAAGCCATCAAGCAAATTTCTGGCGCCGTTGCCGGGGACTCAAGTCTACAAGATAGGGGAGTTGCACACTATCTTTTACCTTTGCTTTTTAGTCTTGTTAGTTTACCTTTCAGTTTTTACTTCGTGTCCTTTATCAATAATCAAAAAAAATAGTATGTCTAGTTCCTTACTTGCCAATCAATGTCTGAATTCTTTGAAACCAGATCTTATTGGCATGGAGGATTCACCGAGGATCAACAAAGTTGTACAAGGAACACCGCTTGTCTCAAAAGGGGATACACTTATGGAAACAAATACACAAGTTGTATGATTATGCTAGAAACTTGTGCTCAATATATAATATATCTTTCTGCAGGGATGAATCTTGTTGCTTTATGAGGCACAAACACCTTGCTTTCCAATGTGAGTACAATGATGATGAAACCTTAGCTACTTATGCTAAGAGAAACTATGATTTTAATGATGCAGAGGAAATAGAAGAATTTGTTTCTTATAAGGGTGCCTATGAAATTACTTCTCTTCTTAAAAATATTGATGATGCCCCTTACAAATCTGAGAGTCTTGCTATACTTAACTATTGTTTGGAAAATTACGATGCAAATTACTATATTACTGATCATCTTGAGAGAATCTCTCCTCCAAAGGAAGAGACTAATGTTTTGCAGGACTCTGTGGAAGAAGAAATTGCTGAAACTGAAAGCTCCTTGGATGAAAAAGATGAGGAGAGTGATGAACAAAAGGAGGAAGAATGGATCCATCCATGTCTACCTTCTAATGAGAGTAACTCTTTGAATCTTACCTTATATGAGTGTTATGATCCTATGGATTCTTTTGAAATATCCCTTTTTGATGAAGTTGATGCCTTCTATGCTTATGGCCGTGATGCCACTATGGATGATGCTTACGGAGATGAACTTGCTATAGTTCCTCATGTTAAGCATGAATTTTTTGCTATTGCACCCACATTTGATTGTCCTATTATCTTTTTGAAATCTCCAACTCGTATTTCGGAGAACTTTGCTCTTATCAAGGCTCAATGTGATGGGTTGCATTTATCTTATGTAACGACCCGATTCACCAAGAATCTCAGTCTCTGTGCATTCTGTGCTAGTCCCTGGATCAATAGCTAGCACACACTGTACATGATGTAATATCAAGAATAAACCACATGTCATATATATTACATCGAAGATCCAGTATTACAATATAGCATACCTGCATAGCTCAAGGCTAGCTTACAAATAAAATACAACGGAAAACAATATAAGCTTCATGGCGTCCATCAACTCCACCGGCATAGTTGAGTATAGACATCGTAACCCTACATCGTACCACTTACTCGTCGTATATAATCCTGCAACACCGAAGGTTACAGCCCGAACACGGGTCAGTACATTTGAATGTACGACAAGTCACACGAAAAAGTATATAACAGACCTATCGCTACATGCAAGGATAAGTCAAAGGAAAGGCTTATGGTTTTATTTTGCAGAAAGCTGATTTTTCCCTCAAACACTATAGCTAATCAAATTTTAATTTAACTTGCTAGTCCTAAGTATGGCTGAATCAGGCTACACCAATTCCAACCATCCCTTTATTAAAATTTCCCACACAAATTCTTATTAAGGTGAAATATCTGTCAAGACCATCCAACAACAATAATGCCCAGTTGCTCAAAGTTGTCCGTAACCGTGGACACGGCTAATCATGATCAGTTTTTACACTCTGCAGAGATTTGTACACTTTCCCCACTGGACTCAACCAGAAGATTGAGACATAGTCTTTCAAAAGAGGTTGTCTCCACCCTTTGGTAGCCGGTACACCTATCATATCTACATCAGCTAGCTACCAGGGCCAGGTTCCCCACAACTTACTCATCTAAGCCAGAGCCCATAAAGCTAGTGGTTGTACATGGAAGCTACTAGTCACACTGTCTGTCCGATCTTTTTGAGCTTGGACGGCGCCCACTGCGTCAGAGGGTACTCGCCATGACGCACCCGGTTCACCACCAAAACAACCATTGGGTGCATTTAACCCCGACACTTTCCTTAGACAAGGCACAGCCACCAGGATGCAACCCGCCCGTCCAGAAGTGATTTCTATTTAAGTTTGCTAGTCAAGTCATTAATCCTCACATATCTCAATGATAACTCAACCAACCCCTGTCTACAAAGCAATAGCAGTATATAACAACCACGAACCTAGGGCGACAATGAAATACAAGGTCAGAGCATATGGCTATCCTACTAGGTTTAAATCATAACTAATATATCAACCTACACATGCATAGAGTGATAATTTGCTACATGCATAATAGAAAATATAGGTTGAGATATGGTCAAAGTGTAACTTGCCTTTTCCATTCGGTGAAGTTCTTCGCTCTCACGATCCAGTCAACTCTACTCGTCACACTCCGAGAAATCTATCGCAAACGAAGGACCTTGAATAAGCAATCACATCACAAGGCAAACAAAATATCAACAAACAAACACAAAAGTTTTAGAAACAAAACAAAAAGGCTTTGACACGGTACAAGTGTCGGTGTGCTCGAAGGTGATCGGTGGAGGGGAACTCGGGAGAGTCAACAGATAAAGATTCATCTGTAAGGAATTGTGATCATGGACATTTATGAATTCAAGGTGAATATCATGCCCACTTGAAAAGTGTGTGAACCTTACCGACAACAAGTCTCAAATGATCCGATATGCAAAAAGAATCACGTGAAACGGAATACTACAACGCAGGTCATAGCAATTGCAAAATTGAGTTGAATTTGAATTTAAACAGAACAAGAAACATTTGAATTTTTGTGTACACATGCTATAGACAGAAAGTACATGACACGAGTGATCCAACGCAAAAATAATCACTCGATTTGGATCAACGGTTTGCAAGATATGGCCTCCGGAATTTGAATTTGAATTTGAAATAGATTCAAATTCAAAAGTGTGCAAAAGTTTGAAAAGCCGATTCTCTGCTAAACTACAGAACAACACGAGTGCGTAGGAAAAAGAATCACCGCAATCCGACTTACGGTTGCGGAGATACTGCGAGTACGGTGTCGGGGGGGGGGGGGGTTCTGTCAAAAGGACTAATACATAAAGAAAAATCTTACGAAAAACGCCATCGGGTCCCTGGAGGCGGTTTGACCGGATCTGGACTCCGGCGAACTCCGAATTCGGGCGAGGTGCGGCCGGTTCCGGCGAGGGCAGCGTGGGGAGGCGTGGTGGGGTGGCCGGGGTGGCGTGGGCGCCGGCGTACGGCGCACGGGGCGCAGCGCGAAGCCGAGAGGCGGCACGGGCGGTGCGCCTGGCCGGGCTCGGCGGCTCGGGCGTGCAGGGAGGCGCGGCGAGCTCGGGGCGGCGCGAGACTCCGGTGGGCGGTGCGGGCGGTGGCGACGACGCGGGGCCCGGCGGCGGCGGCGGCCCGCGGGTCCCGCGGCTAGGGTTTCGTTTTTTTTAAATTGGAAAGAAAAAGAAAAAGACCAAAAAAAGATTTTCTAATCTCTATATATAGACAGAGAGAAAAAGAAAAAAAAACGATCCGAGTTGGGCTCTAATTGCGGTCGCGAGCGGAAAACAACTAGAAGGCCGGTGGGTCCGGGTTTTTCTTTTATTCAAAATCCGAAACTTCAAACAATTAAATCTAATCAACCGTAACTCCGAAAAATATGAAATAAATTTCTAATTTCATCAAATAATACAAATAAATTTATTTAATGAATACATTTTCCAAAAAGGAAAATAAAAAAAAAACATTTTCTAAATAATTTATTTAAATATAAAATACTTTTCATAAATCAAATAAAATCAAATAAATTATTAGAAATATTTTTATTTGGTTAAAAGCATTGACAAACTATTTCTAAATAATAAAATATAAATTTTAAAATTGTCACACCAATAAATATTTTGGTAAAAAAAATATCGCATTGAAATACTTTTTCAACTCTTTTAAAATATTTAATAAATCATTTCCATGAAATAAAAACTCTCTTAGCATTATAAAATCCCTAAAATAATTTTAGAGTTATTTATGATACTTATAATAAAATTTAAAAACTTTAAATTAATATTCTAAATATTTTCCAACTTTATTAAAAAGGGGATAAGTCATTTTATATCCTCTCAACTGAATTTCCTTGGGTTGAAAAATGTTTTGAATATTTAGAAGAATTTCAATAATGATTTAAAACATTTTCCAAACTTTTAATATGTTGAAGGAGTCATATTACCTTCTTTTATTTTATTTTGTTGGTTTTGTTTTGAAAATAAATAAATTCCAAAACACCAATTATGAATATTAGGGATAGTCCTTTTATTCCCTCTCTTTTTAATATTCAATAAACTCCAAAAAGTTTTAAATCCCAGAGAAAATCAAACACATCAAGAAAACAATCATTATCTATTTAACTTTATTAACATTCCAAAATTCGGAGAATTTTGGGATGTTACATACTACCACCCTTAAAAGGAATCTCGTCCTCGAGATTCGAAAAGACTAGAAAGGAAAGGTTAGGGTTTGGGTCTTCATGACAGTCCATCGATCCTCCGATGAGATAGGGTGCTACCACCCTTAAAAGGAATACGTCTTAGTCTTCAAACTCTCAATCCATCGATGACATCCTTCGTACATTCCTCGTACTCATTTGAGATTTTGAATCCTTCGCGAAAGAGGAGTCTCCCATATACTGAACTTTCTTGGCTGACAAGTCAGACGCCCATACTAAGCAACTATCGATTTTCTCATGGTGGTCATCAAGAATGCTTTTACTGGATGCCTGCATGAAATGGTCTTGGTCTATACTCACCGTATAAAACAAACGGTAATCTTATATAGGGGTCAAACATCGCACCATTCTATTGTTCAGGCTTAACATCGCCGTCTCTCTGCTATAGGTGAGTCACTCAATATTTACTATCCCACATGGAAAGTGCGAATAATAAGAGTAGTCGTCATGGTGATCAATCCATTCCGCACCCAAATCATTACCTTGTATATGGTTTAGCGAATCTCGCAATCTAACACTCGGTCGTCCTCACAAGCATTGCAGAAATCAAGGTTCTGCAATCCTAACGAAACATCTATCGTTTCTTCACTACACTCAGGTTTACGTAGCCTGCTACAAAACGTGCACTGGTGAACTATAACTTCCTTCGGGGTTCTTCCTTCAGCAAGATTGTGCTTGCTTGTCGTAAGATCTTGGCACAAGGGGTTAACTTTGAACTCAGCATTAAATTGCATCCATCTTTACCCTCGTCTTGGCATTAGCAGCCAATGTAGTAGCTTCTTCAATTTAGGGATGAGGATGAGGGGGAATAGAATGTAGATGGCGAGGTAGAGAGAGAGAGATAGGGAGATATACCTATACAAACATCACACTAGTTTTGTAAATAAGTTTTGATGTGTAGCTGTTGGTAAAACAAGAAATGACAACTCACATAAATGATCTAACGGTAGAACTTTGAATCTTCCAGGTCTTCAAGTCTTCAATGAAGGCAGATTCAGCTTTGCAATGTCGAAACAATCTTCATATCGTTGAGTCATTTGTCAAGTTATTCTCCTTGTTGATGTGTCTTCGTCAGTCTTGAAGCATACTAAATAGATGAGGGTCTAATGAAACGTACACTTATTCTACTCGCATAGAAGAAACACAAAGGACCACACACAACATCAATCAAAGACATATCAGGATCAAAGGGCACAAGGCAAAACTTAACAAAACAAATCATGACATAACACATCGAGTTAATCAACAACAAAACATGCATCAATCCACATCTCCAACTAACATTAAAAGGTACCACCATACACTTAGTGCACACCACGGATATTCTATTCTCCAATTGCAAAACATAAGCTTCAATATGTCGACGTCTTTGCTCCCATGTTCACATCTTCTTCTTTCTCTTCAATTCGGGACACATATTGCTGTAGTGTCCCATGTTCCTGCACCGATAGCACTCAATTTGGCTAAGGTCCTTTATCTTCTTCCTCATGAGTGCTTCCTTTAATTCTGGACACATGTTGGCGTAATGTCCCATATTCCTGCACCGGAAACACTGAATGTGGCTAATGTCCTTCTTTTTCTTCTTCACGGGTGCTTCCTTCAATTCTTGGATAACTTTCTTCATTCCTTCCTTTTGATGTTGAACCACTTGTTGTGTCACGATGAAAAATTGACACTGAGCGGGGTAATGATCAGTTCCTTCACACGTAAAACATGTGACTTGTGCAGTGGGGCATTCTTCACCCGAGTGAATTTCTTCACAATAGGGACATCCATCTTGGTGTCCTTCATAGGAGTGCCCTGTTTCTCTGCAAATTGTACAGGCACGGATCCTCTTAAGGGTTACCGTCCTTTGCATCGGGGTGACGAGGCGGGATCCCAACAAAATGTTTGTAAATTCCTTCCAAGTAATCTTTTTTCTTGATTCATCAATCGCTTGATGCATTCTCCACCAAGTAGAAACCTCTTCTACCAAGTACTTAGCAGCATAGGGGACCATGTCCTCACTTCCAACCTTGTTTATCTTCATGTGCTCCTCCATATTACGAATCCATTGCTCCACCTTCAGTCTCGACATCGCCCCGAAAAAGGCGAGTCCTACTCCATACTCCATCTATTAAGCCCAAACGACAAGGGTTAGGGAAAAAATATAACACCGACAAGACAAAAACTAAGATAACACCAAGCATATGCACTCAAACAAGAGAGAGGCAAAAATACCTGCGTGCAAACATCAACACATAACAACAATCACTCAAGTCGCAAAAATCAAACCAAACAAACAACTCCTAGAGTAAGGTCATATGTGCAAGACATACGATCTCATCATACTACGTGAAATTCGTTCATCTAATTTCACCTAAAAGGTGGTGGTCTGATTCTAAGCTTCATCCTTCTCAGCTAAGATGATCTTAACGATTCCTCTCGTAGTGTCAAAACTTATTTATCCTCATAGGGTATTCTTCTCGTTCTTGTGGTCTTAACTTCAATTTATCCACGAGGTTGATGATCTACTTCTCAAAAATCATATCTTCAGGGGCATAAGCAACTCAGAGGGGTATTTACAGTAAAACAAGATGAGAAGTTTTAGAAGATGAATAATAGATGAGAAATACTAGTGGAGAGAGTAAATAATCAAAGAGTGATAAAATAATTTTGTTCCTATGGCTTTTTCTATCCATTTTCTAGGGTCAAGACCTATAGTCAACATGGGCTCTGATACCATCTGTAACGACCCGATTCACTAAGAATCCCAGTCTCTGTGCATTCTGTGCTAGTCCTTGGATCAATAGCTAGCACACACAGTACATGATGTAATATCAAGAATAAACCACATGTCATATATATTACATCGAAGATCCAGTATTACAATATAGCATACCTGCATAGCTCAAGGCTAGCTTACAAAGAAAATACAACGAAAAACAATATAAGCTTCGTGGCGTCCATCAACTCCACCGGCATAGTTGAGTATAGACATCGTAACCCTACATTGTACCACTTACTCGTCGTATATAATCCTGCAACACCGAAGGTTACAGCCCGAACACGGGTTAGTACATTTGAATGTACGGCAAGTCACACGAAAAAGTATATAACAGACCTATCGCTACATGCAAGGATAAGTCAAAGGAAAGGCTTATGGTTTTATTTTGCAGAAAGCTGATTTTTCCCTCAAACACTAAAGCTAATCAAATTTTAATTTAATTTGCTAGTCCTAAGTATGGCTGAATCGGGCTACACCAATTCCAACCATCCCTTTATTAAAATTTCCCACACAAATTCTTATTAAGGCGAAATATCTGTCAAGACCATCCAACAACAATAATGCCCAGTTGCTCAAAGTTGTCCGTAACCGTGGACACGACTAATCATGATCAGTTTTTACACTCTGCAGAGGTTTATACACTTTCCCCACTGGACTCAACCCGAAGATTGAGACATAGTCTTTCAGAAGAGGTTGTCTCCACCCTTTGGTAGCCGGTACACCTATCATATCTACATCAGCTAGCTACCAGGGCCAGGTTCCCCACAACTTACTCATCTAAGCCAGAGCCCATATAGCCAGTGGTTGTACATGGAAGCTACTAGTCACACTGTCTGTCCGATCTTTTTGAGCCTGGACGGCGCCCACCGCGTCAGAGGGTACTCGCCATGACGCACCCAGTTCACCACCAAAACAACCATTGGGTGCATTTAACCCCGACACTGTCCTTAGACAAGGCACAACCACCAGGATGCAACCCGCCCGTCCAGAAGTGATTTCTATTTAAGTTTGCTAGTCAAGTCATTAATCCTCACATATCTCAATGATAACTCAACCAACCCCCGTCTACAAAGCAATAGCAGTATATAACAACCACGAACCTAGGGCGACAATGAAATACAAGGTCAGAGCATATGGCTATCCTACTAGGTTTAAATCATAACTAATATATAATCCTACAAATGCATAGAGTGATAATTTGCTACATGCATAATAGAAAATATAGGTTGAGATATGGTCAAAGTGTAACTTGCCTTTTCCATTCGGTGAAGTTCTTCGCTCTCACGATCCAGTCAACTCTACTCGTCACACTCCGAGAAATCTATCGCAAACGAAGGACCTCGAATAAGCAATCACATCACAAGGCAAACAAAAGATCAACAAACAAACACAAAAGTTTTAGCAACAAAACAAAAAGGCTTTGACACGGTACAAGTGTCGGTGTGCTCGAAGGTGATCGATGGAGGGGAACTCGAGAGAGTCAGATAAAGATTCATCGGTAAGGAATTTTGATCATGGACATTTATGAATTCAAGGTGAATATCATGCCCACTTGAAAAGTGTGTGGACCTTACCGATAACATGTCTCAAATGATGCGATATGTAAAAAGAATCACGTGAAACGGAATACTACAACGCAGGTCATAGCAATTGCAAAATTGAATTGAATTTGAATTTAAACAGATCAAGAAACATTTGAATTTTTGTGTACACATGCTATAGACAGAAAGTACATGACACGAGTGATCCAACTCAAAAAGAATCACTCGATTTGGATCAACGGTTTACAAGATATGGCCTCCGGAATTTGAATTTGAATTTGAAATAGATTAAAATTCAAAAGTGTGCAAAAGTTTGAAAAGCTGATTCTATGCTAAACTACAGAACAACACGAGTGCGTAGGAAAAAGTATCACCGCAATCCGACTTACGGTTGCGGAGATACTGCGAGTACGGTGCCGGGGGGTTTTCTGCCAAAAGGACCAATACATAAATAAAAATCTTACGAAAAACAGCTAGCGGCGGCTCGCCGGCGGCGTCGGACGAAGCCGAGAGGTGACGTGGGCGGTGCGCGTGGTCGGGCTCGGCGGCCCGGGCGTGGCCGGCTCCGACAGGGAGGCACGGCGAGCTCGGGGCGGCGCGAGACTCCGGCAGGGATGCGGTTGTGGCGCGGCGGCCCAGCCGTGCTCCGGCGGGCGGCGCGGGCAGTGGCGGCCGGCCGGCGGCGGCGACGCGGGGCCCGGCGGCGGCGGCCCGCGGGTCCCGCGGCTAGGGTTTCGTTTTTTTTATTGGAAAGAAAAGGAAAAAGACCAAAAAAAGATTTTCTAATCTCTATATATAGACAGAGAGAAAAAGAAGAAAATGACCCGCGTTGGGATCTAATTGCGGCCGCGAGCGGAAAACAACTAGTGGGCCGGCTCGGTCTGAGTTTTTCTTTTATTCAAAATCCGAAACTTCAAACAATTAAATCTAATCAACCGTAACTCCGAAAAATATGAAATAAATTTCTAAATTCATCAAATAATAGAAATAAATTTATTTAATGAATACATTTTCCAACAAGGAAAATAAAATAAAAACACTTTCTAAATAATTTAAATAAATATAAAATACTTTTCATAAATCAAATAAAATCCAATAAATTATTAAAAATATTTTTATTTGGTCAAAAGCATTGACAAACCATTCTAAATAATAAAATATAAATTTTAAAATTTTCACACCAATAAATAATTTGGTAAAATAAAAATATCCCATTGGAATACTTTTTTACTCTTTTAAAATATTTAATAAATCATTTCCATGAAATAAAAACTCTCTTAGCATTATAAAATCCCTAAAATAATTTTAGAGTTATTTATAATACTCATAATACATTTTAAAAACTTTAAATTAATATTCTAAATATTTTCCAACTTTATTAAAAGGGGGATAAGTCATTTTATATCCTCTCAACTGAATTTCCTTGGGTTGAAAAATGTTTTGAATATTCAGAAGAATTCCAATAATGATTTAAAACATTTTCCAAACTTTTAATATGTTGAAGGAGTCATATTACATTCTCTCATTTTGTTTGATTGGTTTTGTTTTAAAAATAAATAAATTCCAAAACACCAATTATGAATATTAGGGAAAGTCCTTTTATTCCCTCTCTTTTTAATATTCAATAAACTCCAAAAAAAATTAAATCCCAGAGAAAATCAAACACATGAAGCAAACAATCATTATCTATTTAACTTTATTAACATTCCAAAATTCGGAGAATTTTTGGATGTTACATCTTATAATCCTAAAGACCGTGTTGAAAACTATACACGTGTGCTTGTAGTTCATGAACAACATGATTTATGTGATAGTTATATTCTTGATGTTATTCATGATACTACTGAAAATTATTTTGAGAGAGGGAAGTTTGGTTGTAGAAACTTCCATATTACTAAAACTCCTCTCTTTATGTTGAAAGTTTTGAAGATGTTCTTGTTCCACCTTCCTATGCTTGTCTCTTTGTGCTTCTTTGATTTATTTTCTTACAAGATTCCTAGGCATAGGAAGTGGGTTAGGCTTAAATGTGTTTCAAATTTTCTTCTTGATGCTCTCTTTTGCTAAAATTCCCATTCTCTTGTGAGAACATCTTTTATAATCTTTAAGCCTATCTAATGGCTCTAAAGAAGCGCTTTCGGGAGGCAGCCCGCAACGAATTTAGGTTTTTCTTATTTCTTTTGTTCTGTTCTTAGTGGTCTTGATGATTGTTAATACTGTAGTAACATCATTGTATCTTTACTTTTCAAGCTTTGTGCCAAGTATAGCCTCATACGACAAGGGAAGTAAAAGTTGTGACATGCTGTCCAGAAAACAGATTCTGTCCTCGTGACTAGAAAAATCATGGAAAAATCCCAGTTCATCTTTATGAGCTGAATTTTTTACACAGCGTGATATATACAATTATGAAACTTTCGTATGTTCTGAGTTTTTTTATTTGAGTTGCAGAAGTATCCCTAAAAAATTCTTTACTACCTGTTGTTCTGTTTTTCACAGATTCTGCCACGTTTTGTCTCTCTTTACTTTTGCAAACCTTAAGCTTGATTTTTATTTGAAAAAACTTTTTGGAAATCTTGAGAAATAGTAGATCTTCAAGAATATTTTTATTTTCAGTAGAGGAAAATTATTTTATTAGGGTACTAACCTCTCTAATCAGCCTACAATGAGTTATGTATGAAGGGAGTTTTCAAGTGCGCGATGGAGGATGATGAAAGAAGATTCCGGAGTGTCAAACGCCCAAGCTTGGAGATGACCATGTGCACCCCCAATAAATATTCAAGGAGACTCAAGCGTCTAAACTTTGGGATGCCCCCGATGCATCCCCTTCTTCATCAACAATCATCAGTTTGTCCCTCGTTGCATTATATTTTTATCACTTCATGCGTTATGTGCTTTTCTTGGAGCGTCTCGCTCTTAGGCTTTGTTTCGTTTTTAGTTTTGCTTTGCTTTGTTTGCTGTAGTAACAAGTTACATCCCAGCTTACTTACTCTTTTGTGTGGGAGAGATACACGCTCCGCTTGAACTAGAACTCCTCATAGGATTTGCATGCTTATTCTTTTGGCTATGAGTTGTTCTTTTTCTTTTCTTAGCTGCTGTTCTGTTTAGTTGTAGTGCTTTAGTTTTTCTAGAGCTTTTCTTTTGTCTTAGGATGAACTTTCTGTAGGTTGCATGTTTTATCTTGTTAGAGAGTTTGCCTGTTACCCTGATTTCTATGTCTTGACTGAAAGTAGGTAGTTAAAGTTGCTGTTCTCTTTGTAGTAGTAACTTGCAATAGTTTTGAGGTATTGACTAGAGTAATGTTTGAACTAATGGGGTCAAGAGCTCTTGCCTATTAGTGATAGATGTCGTATTTTGGGCAATCTGTGTGTTTTTCGAAAACCAAAAAACCCCTGTTGAGAACTCTAGCTACTAGATCGATCACTAACCTCTAGAGGGTTCGAATATTAGAGTACACTCATGTACCATGAGTCGAGGATGCGCAAGGCTAACCAAAACCCCATACACTCCTACTCGGGGTACCTGTCTCTTTGTGAACCTCCTGATTAGATTGAGAGTTACCGATAATAAGTGCATGAGTTCTTCGGACTAATGTGAGTATTCGAAAGTTGACACTTCCACCCACCTATACTTTTTCTAGCCTCTTCGGTACCATGCATTGCCCTTTCATACCTCGAGAGTTGGCGCATACTTCGCCGGTGCATCCAAACCCTTGGCACGATACGCTCTGTCATCATAAGCCTCCTTATATCTTTCCTCAAAACAGCCACCATACCTACCTACAAGGCATTTCCATAGCCTTTCCGAGATACATTGCCATGCAACATCCACCTTCTCATGACTTGATCTTCATGTCATACATGCTACTTGCTTGATCGATGAGCCGCATGCTAGTTGGGCCTTGCCCTAAACATTGCTACATGATGCGCTAGTATCATTCTATATCCTGCTACACTGGTAGAGGCATACATTTGCATACTTCATGATAGTTACATTTTCTTTATGTGAGTACCTTTGTAAAGTGTGAAAGATCTCCTATATTCTTGTAAAATGTAGAGTATTGCCCCTAAAGTGAGGAAAAGATCCCAAAGAGGACAAAATCAAAAGATCCCAAAGAGGACAAATGAGAGTTAAATAGAAAGAGTCATTGAGGCCACCAAAAAATACAAAAAAATAGAAAAAAGAGAGAAAAATAAAAAAGAGAGAAGGGGGCATACTACTATTCCTTTTGAGAGATCCACACTAGTACTTCATCTTCTATCCCTTGTACTCCATAGAGATCATCATTATGCATACAGCTATGTGGGGACCCTTCACACTATAGAATTTGGCTTGTATATTCCAATGATGAGCCTCCTCAAACGAGCTCTAGGTATTCTTGAGCAAGCGAGTTAGATGCACCCCCACTACTTCCCCTAGAGAGCTTTTAGCTCACATGTGCATATCTATCATATGGCTTTCTCTCGCCTATGATTGTCCTCATTGATGTGAGCCTTTCACACCTTTTTGTCTTCCTCCTCCACCTTCTTTCTGTTTCGACTTTTAGGTGTCAACTTTCTTTCTCACGCTCATCCATTGCATGAGTGCTCAAAATATCGAAAGGGAGTGGATCAATTTGACTTGTACCTGACTAGTGGTCTGGGGACGAGTCCAGATAAGAATCCAAAGGAGACCAAGTGTGAAACTTTAGTAGATAGTTATTCTCAACAATCTTTTCTCTCTTTCTTCCCAGTCCCTTGCTTGCACGCAAACACCATTTGGAGACATTCGAGTCACGGACAGCAAGAGCTCTTGTACCTTTTGTTCTTTTGTTGCTTGTGTCAATGCTAATATAGACTCTTGCTTGTTAAGAATTGAATTGAATTGCATGCTTTCATTGCTTTACTTTAAAGTCCTTATTTGGTTGTGTGGCATGTCACCACAAAAATTATGCTTGTTATCATTTACCTACTCGAGGACGAGCAGGAATTAAGCTTGGGGATGTTGATACATCCCAAACGTATCTATAATTTTTGCTTGCTCCATGCATGTTTTGTGTGACTTTGCCATGTTTTGCTTGAACTTTCATACACTTTTGAACCTATTTGGACTAACCTACTAACTCAGTGCACCCAGCTGCCAGTTGCTGTTTTCTGCTGTTTTTGTATTTCAGGTTTTCCGGCCATTAAAAGTGCCCCAAAAAATCCGGAAAAATCAGATAAAAAAATCAGCGACACGGAAGCTTCCGGAAACACCAAAGAAGCGAAGGGGGTCCAACACCAGGAGGCCAGGAGGGTCCCTGGCGCGGCCCCACCCTAGGCCGCGCCAGGAGGCCTCCTGGCTGCCTGGTGGGTGCCCTCGATGCCCCCCTTCGCCTATATTTACCCCCCGTGACGGAAACCCCTAAGATAGACTCCTCTTTCGCGATCTCGCCTCTGTTCCGCCGCCGCCGCCGCCGTTTCAAGATCGGGGCTGCCTGGAGAATCTGCTCCGGCACCCTGCCGGGAGAAGCTACCCTCTCCGGGAGACCATCCATAGCCATGGACGCCTCCCGTATGTACCGTGAGTAGTTCCCCTTGGACCATGGGTCCGTGACCAGTAGCTATGTGATCTATATCTCCCTCTTTTGTGCTTCCACTTTCGAGTCCTCATGAGCTGCCTCACATGATCGAGGCATCTATGTAATTTCTGTTGTTGCTATGCTGAGTTTGTTGGGATCTGATGGATTATGAGACTATGTTCAGATTGTGATGAGTAATATATTTGGTTCTTCTCTTTTATATTTTTTTCTTGAGTAAATTCTTGCATGTTCTCCGTTGCGGTATTTGCTTTGGCCAAGTATTTTATTTGCAACTCCAAGAGAGAGCGTTATGCTCGATTGTGGGTTCAGCCCCTTGATTTCTAGCTTGAGTGACATAAACATGAGACTAGAGGATGTGCTTTTGCCACCAGGGATAAAACAACGGTGCTTGTACTTGCGGGTGCAAGGATTGTTTACTTTACGCAAAGTTCTTTTAATGCAATTGTCTGTTGCTTTGAGTTTACACTTTGGGTGGGATTCGCAACTTAATACCAGCGAGATGTTCTGGATATATATCTCAAGGTGGATGATTTGTAGTAGATGCAGATGGATTTCGGTCTACTTACCTTGGCGTACTGCCCATTGCTTTTGAGCCCTTCCTTTCTTTGCAGCATACTTAGCATTGCGGTGTCTTCATAATCCTGTCAATTGCCCAACTGTGATTTGTTTACCTCGCTAGCACTTTTATCGTCTTTTGGGAGAGAGACATCACTAGTGAAAATCATGGGACCCCGTTCCATTTTCACATCATTGTTCACACTACCAATTTACTTTCAGTATTTACTTTTCCGTTGCTATCACTATCATTATTATCCCGTACGTTTTATCCTTTGTAAACAACAAGGCCGGAGGAATTGACAACTCCTCTGAACTCGTTGGGAGAAAAGTTATTTGTATATGTGTGCATGTCCAGGTGAAGTTAGCAACCTAGGTTGTGAACGGTGCCATTGTTCACTTTACCACCTAATTGTATCTCTTGAGTCCTACTGGTTCGATACTCAACCTTAGCATCTTCGCTAAGGGAAACTTGCCGTTGTGCTACATCAAACCTTACACTTGGGGTAACCAACGATCGAGGGGCGAGAAGCCATCAGACGCCCTATGACAATCCCTATGGACTAATGGTTTGCTTGAGTTATAGTTTAAGGTTTGTCCATAGGCAGTGCTCGAAGATCATATGTTGGCTTCAAGGTTGAAAGGATAAGATCATGTGATGACCAAGGTGTTATTCATGGAGTTATCCAAAGATTGGTCATGTGAGAGTTGAGCATATTCCAAGCATGTCTTGAAGAAGCAGGTTGTGTGAACATTCGTTTTTACCTTCAAGACATCAACTTAATGAGGAGTGTTGGAAAGGCTCATGTTTGATCAAGACAAAGTGCGAAGAATGGAATCAAGTTGATCAACACACCAAGTATAGAAGATGTACCTTGTGGGATCATGTGATCTCACGGTATGGTAAGCATTGTCCATTATGCTTTGTGTACTAACCCATGATCCATGGGTGTGGTGTTTCTATGAGGGGTTAGGAATATTTCCATGGGCTTGCATCAAAAGAAATATTTCATATGGACCGAGAGAGAGGATGGCATCAAGTGGTGATGAACATCAAGGTTGTTGTGTGCAAGTTCAAGAGGATCATCATGAAGATATCATATTCTTGGATCTTTTTGACCATTAGGTGATAATGGTCTTGTGAATATGTGCCTAAAAGAGGCTCACCCATAATGGAGTATGGGGGAGCAATTTACTAGTCTTCATCGAGCCGGCGCAACCAAGAAAGGTGTTCCAACTTGAGGCGGACATGATCGTCATCATCAAGCTCAAGTGGATTATGCGCAAGACAAAGGTTTGACCTTTATAGGTTTCTAGTTTACCGGTCTCATGGTGGTAGTTAAGAGACCGGGTTATAGGCTAGGCCGCATCGTTCGTGGAGAGCTCAAACCTTTGCATCCTTGGCATCATCTTTATTGGTTCTTGTCTGTCTTTTATCTTTGTGAGTTTTGGAGCTTGAGTTCATATTCATTAAAATCTCTTCTTCATCGAAAACGGATTTCATATACATCTACTTTTATGTTTTCGATGTTGGTGTTTTTGTCGGTTCTTATCTTGTGAAGGTTTCACCTTCTACCTTGTTGGCATTTTAATATTTCCATGATTTGTAGCATTTATTTTTGTTGATCGTGGTTGGTTCTCTATTTTAGGACCTTGAGCTTTTCCATAGCTTTAAAACAAGCCCAAGATCATCAAAATTGGAGTTCGTATGGCAAAGTTATGCTTGTTTTGGCCGTGCTGTTTTTTGCCTGAGAGGTAGTACCGCCCAGACGAGAGGTAGTACCGCCCGAAAGAGCGGTAGTACTGCTCCAGCGGTAGTACTGCTTGCTACTACCACAAAACCTCTGTTCCAAGCGGCAGTAGAGTGGTATTTAATGTCCGGTACTACCGCTCCAGGAGCGGTAGTACTGCTCAGGACGTAGAAAACTGCACATAACGGTTGGATTCGTGGGGACCTATAAAAGGGGGTATTCTTCCCCATTGTCCCCAACGTTCTTGAGCTCGTTTTTCACCTCCATTGTTGAACTCTTCAAGCTTGAGATATCTCTATTCCTCCCATGATTCCTGATCCTTTTTTAGGGAAAAGAGAGAGGAGATCTAGATCTACATTCTCCACCAAGTCATCTCTCCTATAAGTGAGGGGAACCTTGTGGATCTAGATCTTGGAGTTCTTAGTGTTCTCCTTGTTCTTCCTCTCATATTCCTCCATGGCTTTTGTTGCTTTGGTGGGATTTGAGAGTGGGGGACTTAAGCACTTCGTGTGCTCTTGCCATGGCGTTGGTGCATCGGTTTGAGTTGTCTCCGAGGATTCGTTGTAGTATGTGAAGTTGAGAAGATTGTTACTCTTGAGTGCATTGGCACTCTAGAGCTTGTACTCTTGAGTGCATTGGCACTCTAGAGCTTGTAATCTTGAGTGCATTGGCACTCTAGAGCTTGTTCCTCTTGGGTGCATTGGCCCCTAGAGGCTTGTTGTTGCGGAGCTCAATCATTGTGGTGTAAAGCTTCGGGACGCTACGGGAGCCTCCAATTCGGTTGTCGAGATTGCCCCGAGCATTTGTACGGGTTCGGTAACCACCCCCAAGGGTCGCCATTTGTACGGGTTCGGTGACCGCTGATGACCCTCAACTGTAGGGGATCGAGATAGTCTTCGCGGGTAAGATAACCCAATTTATTGATTCGACACAAGGGGAGCCAAAGAATATCTATAAGCTTTGACAGTTGAGTTGTCAATTCAACCGCACTTGAAATATACTTGCTTGCAACAAAATATTAATAGCAATGGTGATATAGTAGTGATGGAGGCAACATCGAAAGTAAAACAACAAAAGTAAACAACTAGTAACCAGCAAGATTAAAACACTGTAGGCTAGGGAGATGGATGGTTGGGCGCTGCTTGGATGAGAGTGAACATGTAATAGATTTTAACACGGGGCAAGGCACACAGAAAAGCAAGGATCATCTAGGCAAATATCAAACATTAGGCATGTATCCCGTAGGTAGTTGTGCGTGCTTGCAATAAGAACTTGCACAACATCTTTTGTCCTACCATCCTGCTACGAACGGGGCCAAAAGGAACTTATGGAGATTAAGGTGCTCCTGTCAAAGAGCACTAGAACAAAGCATTAACACTCAATAGATACATGAAATCCTCAAATTATAGTCCATCACCTTTGGTGTCCCAAGCTGTCACCTTTGGATTCACCAGTTCCGGACCATAATAGGTGCATAAAACTCATCGATAGGATCAAGAACACAAATATACTCATGAAAACACAAGTGGTTCAGATCTGAAAACATGGCACTCGGGCCGAAAGTGACAAGCATTAAGAGCAACAAGTTGTAGCAAAGATGATAAACACCAAAGTAGATGATAGGCAACATGCCCCCAACAATCTGACGAACTATTACATGATCTAACTCATCCAATCCCTACCGTCCCCTTTGCCTACAGCAGGGAATTAATCACACATGAGAGGAGAAGTCATGGAGGGATGATGGATTGATGATGATGATGACGATGACGACGATCTCCCCTCACCGGAGGCCAAAACATGCTCCAGATTAGCCCTCCCGGAGAAGAACAGAGGGTGGCGGCGGCTCCGCGATGGAAACTGGGAATACGACTTATGTTCTGGGGTTTCCTCGCGACGGGAATAAATAGGGGCATTGGTAGGGCACCAGAGGGGGGAGGACCCACCCAGGGGTGGGGCCGCGCCAGCAGGGCGCCTGGGCCCCCCTTGACTGCCCTCTGGTCCCACTTCTGGCGCAGGGTCTCTTCGGGTGCGTGAATTTTCTGTGATTTTTCCTGGAATTTTCGGAGACACCTAAAACATCCATATTCCTGCACATAAGAAAACATACAGGCAACTCTACTGAAAAAAGCGTCAGTCCGGGTTAGTTTAGTTCAAATCATGCAAGAATGAGGGCAAAACAATAGCAAAAGTGTTTGTAAAAGTAGATACGTTTGAGACGTATCAACCGCCCTCAAGTGTCCTGTGGTGGAATCACGACATCTTGCACTGGTCAGAGCGTGAGGAAAAATAGGGTGGCCATCGTTGGCTTCGTGTGAGCTTTGTGCTCCACACCCTATCCAAACGGAGACATACTTCTCGCAAGAGAAGGAACTTCGGTAACAAATCCTTGTCTCCATCGGCTCCACTTGCGGTTATCTCTACCTTTACTTTGAGCAAGCTTGTTGATACGTCCCAGATGTATCTATAATTTCTTCTTGCTCCATGGATGTTTTGTGTGATGTTGCTATGTTTTAGATACACTTTCAAACACTTTTGATCATATTTGGACTAACCTATTAACTCAGTGCACCTCAGTGCCACTTTCTGTTTTCTGCAGTTTTTCTATTTCAGGTTTCCCCCGTATTAAAAATGCTCCAATAATTCCGGGAAAATACAATAAAAAAATCAGCGCATCGGAAGCTTCCAGTGTCCCGAAGGGGGGCCGGAGGGGACCCACTAGGGCCCCAGGCGCCCTCCCGACGCGGCCAGCAGTTGGGCCGCGCCAGGGGCCGCCTGGACCCCTGGTGGCCCCCCTCGTTGCCCCCCCGTCGCCTATTTATTCTCCGTCCTCCGAAACCCTCGAGGACAGAACCCCTTTTAGCGATCTTGCCTCTATTCCGCCACCGCCGCGCTTCCAAGATCAGGAGCGCCAGAAGACTCCTTCCCGGCACGCTACCGGAGGGAGGATTGACCTCTGGGAGCTTCTCCACCACCATGGGCGCTTCCCGGATGATCCGTGAGTAGTCCACCTTGGACCATGGGTCCATGATCAGTAGTTTGTTCTTCATGGATTAGACCTTGTGAGTTTCCCTACATGATCAAGGCACATATGTAATTCTTTCTTTCTGTTGCTATGCTGAGTTTGCTCGGATCTGATGGATTATGAGACTATGTTCAGATTGTGATTGATTAATATATTTGGTTCTTATCTTTTATATTTTTGTTCTTGAGTAATTCTTGCATGTTCTCCGTTGCTGTTTATTGCTTTCGCCAAGTAGTAGGTAGTGAATCCAAGAGGGAGCGCTATGCTTGATTGTGCGTTCATGCCCCATGATGACTAGCTTGAGTGACAGAAACATGAGTCTAGGGGATGTGTTGTTACCACAAGGGGGGAAACAACAGTGCTTGTAACCGCGGTTGCAAGGATTGTTTACTTTACGCAAAGTTCTTTTAATGCAGTTGTCTGTTGCTTTTTGTTTACACTTTGGGTGGGGCTCGCAACTTAATACCAGAGATATTTCTGGATAGATATCTCAAGGTGGATGATTAGTAGTAGATGTAGAAGGATTTCGGTCTACTAATTTTGGCGTACCGCCCATGCTTTTTGAGCCTCTTCCTTTCTTTGTAGCATAGTTAGCATTGGTTTGCGCCCGTAATCCTGTCAATTTCCTGGCTATGATTTTTTACCTCGCATAGCAGTTTTATCGTCTTTTGGGAGAGATACATCACTAGTGAACATCATGGGACCCCGGTCCATATTTCCACCACTGTTACACCCTCAATTTACTTCCTGCTTTTACTTTCTAGTTATAGCTATCACTACCTATTATCTGTTGCATTGATCCTTTGTAAATAGCAAGGCCGGAGAGATTGAAAACCTCTTTGTACTCATCGGGAGCAAAGTTATTTGTTGTGTGTGCAGGTCCAGGCAAAGCAAGTGATTCTTTTCAGACGGTGCGTCACTTGCCGAACCACCTACTTGAAGTTATCGGAGTCCTACGGGATACACTCAACCTTGGTATCTTTGCCAAGGGAAATCTTGCTGCTACACTATATCCAACCTTCCACTTGGGGTAACCAACAAGGAGTTAGCATCAAGTAATTTATGGCGCTGTTGTCCGGGACTCCAATCTTTAAGATAGGGGAGTTGCACACTATCTTTTACCTTTGCTTTTTAGTCTTGTTAGTTTACCTTTCAGTTTTTATCTTCGTGTCCTTTATCAAAAATCACAAAAAAATTGTTTGTCACACTTGCTGCTACGATGGGTTCCACTGAAAACACCAAGCTGTGTGACTTCACTAGTCACAACAACAATGATTTTATCTGCACTCCTATTGCTACACCTGCTACTTCAGATACCTCTTATGAAATTAAACCTTTCTTGCTGAACCTTGTTATGAGAGATCAATTCTCCGGTGTTGGAGATGATGTTGCTTTATATTTAAATAATTTTGTTGAACTCTGTGATATGGAAAAGTATAAGAAGTAGAAGGTGATATTGTTAAGCTTAAGCTTTTCCCTTTCTCCTTGAGGGAAGGAGCTAAATCTGGTTTCAATCCTTGCTTAGGAATAGCATAGATTCTTGGGATAAGTGCAAGGATGCTTTTATTGGGAAGTACTACCCACCTTCTAAAATTATACAATTGAGGAGTAATATTATGAATTTTAAGAAATTGGATAATGAACACGTTGCCCAAGCTTGGGAACGAATGAAATATCTTATTAAGAAATGCCCTACACATGGTTTGACTACTTGGATGGTTATCCGGACTTTTTATGCAGGCTTGAACTTTACCTCGCGGAACATGTTAAATTCGGCCGCGGGAGGAACCTTTACGTAAACAACGCTTGGTGCTGCCACAAAACTCCTAGATGAGATGATGACCAATTATTCCCAAGGGCACACCAAACGAGCTCCAACAGGTAGGAAGGTAAACTCTGTCTAGGAGATTTCCTCCCTAAATGAAAAAGTTGATTTAATCATGTCTCTACTTACCAAGAAATCTCCTATTGATCCTCATGATGTCCCTTTAAATTCTTTGGTTGCTCAAGAACAAGTAGATGTGAACTTTATCTCTAGAAACAACTTCAACAATAATGCTTATAGGGATAATTTTGCTAGCAATCCTAGACCGTTCCCATCCAACAACTATGGGAACAATAACACTTATCCTAGCAACAAGAACTCCACTTCTGAATTAGAAAGCATGCTTAAAGAATTTATCACTACCCAAAAAGCCTTCAACAAGAGTGTAGAGGAAAAATTTGACACATTAGATAATCTCTCTTTGAAGGTAGACAATTTAGCCCTTGATATTGAGATGCTTAAAATTAGAACCTCTCCCCTCGAGGAGAGGAAGGCCACTCCTATTAATGCTATCCAATTGAAAATTAATGAAAACATTAGGATGATGGATAAACTTAAAGAAAGATGGGCTAGAGAAAAGGAGGAAGAAGATAGAATTAAGAGCCTTCCTACACACCACACCATTGCTACTATCCAAGTTGTTGAGGATACTCAAAATTTTATCACCCAACACACTCCTAGTCCCATTGGATCTATTAATGGTGACGCTATTACCTCAACCATAGAAGAAGAAACTCCTATGAACATATAGGCTTTCAAACAAGTGAGCCTAGATGACACCACTACCACCTTTGATAGTAGTGACATTGATTTTGATAGTTGCACCCTCTCAGAAGTTATTAGCTTACTACACAAAATGTCTAGAGACCCCCACACTAGCACACTAAATCTTGCCTTCACGGAGCATATTACTAATGCTCTCATTAAAGCTAGGGAGGAGAAGCTTAGAGTAGAAGCCTCCATACCTAGGAAGCTAGAAGATGGTTGGGATCCTATGATCAAAATTAAATTAAATAACTTCTCGTGTTATGCTTTATGTGATGTTGGAGCTAGTACCTCCATTATGCCCAAAAGAATGTATGATATGTTTGAATTGAAACCTTTTGATCCTTGTTCTTTTGTTGTTCGTCTCGTTGATTCTTCCGTAAAGAAACCTTTGGGGAACATCGACGATGTTCTTATCATTGTCAATGACAATTATGTTCCCGTTGATTTTACTATTATGGACATAGAGTGTGAACCTTTATGTCCAATTATTTTGGGACGTCCTTTTCTTAGCACCGTTGGTGCTGTTATTGACATGAAAGATGGGAATATAAAATTTCAATTCCCTCTCAAAAAGGGGATGGAACACTTCCCTTGGAAGAAAATTAAGTTACCTTTTGAGTCCGTTACACGGGCTAGCTATTCTCTTTCACTCGATAAAACTCGATCTTTTTTGGTTCTTGCCTAGCTTAAAGGCGTAAAAAAGCGCTTGTTGGGAGGCAACCCAAGATGTTTTTACTTATGTTTTTAGTGGTCTTAATGATTGTTACTACTGTAGCAACATCATTTTATCTTTATTTTCAAGCTTTGTGCCAAGTTTAGTCTCTGATTGCAAGAAAGTTCAAAAGTTGTGACATGTTTTCCAGAAAAAAGATTTTGTCCTTGGACGAAAAAATTCGCCTAAAATCACCAGTTCATCTTTTCGATTTGAATTTTTTGACAGCATGCTCCATACAATTGGATTTCGAGCGTCTGTTCTGAGTTTTTTGATTTGAGTTGCAGAAGTACCCCGAAAAAATTATTTACTACCTGTTGGTCTGTTTTTCACAGAATTTGCCACGTTTTAGCTTTCCTCACTTTTGCAAGTCTTGCGATAGCATTTTCTTTGAAATTTTTTTTGGCAATCTTGAGAAACAATATCCCTTCAAGAAAATCTTTATTTACAGTAGAGGAAAATTATTTTATTATGGGTACTAACCTCTCTAATTATCTTATAATGAGTTATGTATGAAGGGAGTTTTCAAGTGTGCAAGGGAAGATGATGAAAGAAGATCCGGGAGTGTCAAACGCTCAAGCTTGGGGATGCCCCAATGCATCCCCAATAAATATTCAAGGAGACTCAAGCATCTAAGCTTGGGGATGCCCCCGTGCATCCCCTTCTCCATCAACAATCATCAGTTCGTCCTTCGTCTCACTATATTTTTATCACTTCATGCGTTATGTGCTATGTTTGGAGCGTCTCGCTCTTTAGTTTTCTTTTTAGTTTTCTTTTCATAACAAGTTAGAACCCATCTTACTTTGTGTGGGAGAGAAACACGCTCCACTTCAAACTAGAACATATCATAGGATTTTCATGCTTATCTTTCTTTTGTTGTGTGTTTTTTATCTTTTTCATGGTTGCTGTCATGTTTAGCTCTTAGTTTTCATGTTTATCTTTTTCAAGAGCTTTAGTTTAGTTTTTTCCTGGAACTCTCTTTAGTTTTCATGTTTATCTTATTATGAGAGTTGATTGTTGCACTGAGTTGTGTCTTGACTTTAAGTAGGTAATTGAGGTTGCTATTCAATTGTAGTAGTAACTTGCAATAGTTTTGAGGTATTGTTGTGAGTAATGTTTGAACTTATGGTGTCAAGAGCTCTAGCTTATTAGTGATAGGTGTCGTATTTTGGGAAATCCGTGTTTATTTTCAAAAACTACAAAAACTAGTTCAGAACTCTAGCTACTAGATGGATCACTAATCTTTGGAGGGATCAGATATTAGAGTACACTCACGTACCATGAGTCGAGGATGCGCAAGTATAACCAAACCCCCATACACTCCTCCTCGGGGAACTTGTCTCTTTGTGAACCTCCTCATTAGATTGAGAGTTACCGATAATAAGTGCATGAGTTCTTCAGACTAATGTAAGTATTGAAAGTTGACACTTCCACCTCCTCATATTTGCTAGCCTCTTCGGTACCGTGCATTGCCCTCTTCTCACTCCGAGAGTTGGCGTCCACCTCACTGGTGCATCCAAACCCTTGGCATGATATGCTCTGTCATCATAAACCTCCTTATATATTTCCTCAAAACAACCACCATACCTACCTATCAAGGCATTTCCATAGCCTTTCTGAGATACATTGCCATGCAACATCCACCTTCTCATGACTTGATCTTCATGTCATACATGTTCCTGCTACACTGGCAGAGGCATACATTTTCATACATCATGATAGCTACATCTTCTTTATGTTGAGTACCTATTAAACTGTGAAAGATCTTCTATACTTCTTGTAAAATAGAGTGTTGCCCTTAAGTGAGGAAAAGATCCCAAAGATGACAAATGAGACTTTAATAGAAAGAGCATTGAGGCCACCAAAAAAATACAGAAAATAGAAAAAAGAGAAAAATAAAATAAAAAGAGAGAAGGGGGCAACACTACTATTCATTTTGAAAGATCCACACTCTTACTCCCTCTTATATCTTGTACTCCATAGAGATGATCATATATGCATATAGCTATGTGGGGACCTTCACACTGTAGAACTTGGCTTGTATATTCCCATGATGAGCCTCCTCAAACGAGCTCTAGGTCTTCTTGAGCGAGCAAGTTGGATGCACCCACACTAGTTCCATTGGAGAGATTTTCTAGCTCGTATGTGCATCCGTTGCATGGCAATCCCTATTCCTCACATCATATCTATCATTTGGCCTTCTCTCGCCTATGATTTTCCTCATTGATGTGAGCCTTTCACACCCTTTTTGTCTTCCTCTTCCATCATCTCTCTCTCTTTTCCATCCTAAGTGTCAACTCTCGTGCTTACACTCATCCATTGCATGAGTGCTCAAAATATCGAAAGGGAGTGGATCAAATTGGCTTGCAACTGGCTAGTGGTCTGGGGACGAGTCAAGATAAGATTCCAAAGAAGACTTAAGTGTGAAACTTTAGTAGATTGAGTTCTCGACAAATAAATATTTTTTTCTCTCGTATTCCCATCCCCCACTTCTTGCACGCAAACACCATCTGGAGATATTCGAGTCCCAGACAACGAGAGCTCTTGCACCTTTATGTTCTTATGTTGCTTGTTTCAATGCTAATATAGACTCTTTCTTGTTATGGCTTGAATTGAATTACATACCTTGATTGCTTTACTTACAAAATTCTTATATGGTTGTTAGCATGTCACCACAGAAATTATGCTTGTTATCATTTACCTACTCGAGGAAGAGCATGAATTAAGCTTGGGGATGTTGATACATCCCAAACGTATCTCTAATTTATGCTTGCTCCATGCATGTTTTGTGCGATATTGCTATGTTTTAGATACACTTTCATACACTTTTGATCATATTTGGACTAACCTATTAACTCAGTGCACCTCAGTGACAGTTTTTGTTTTCTGCTGTTTTTCTATTTCAGGTTTCTCCTGTATTAAAAATGCTCCAAAAATTCCGGGAAAATACAATAAAAAATCAGCGCTTTGGAAGCTTCTAGTGTCCCGAAGGGGGGCCGGAGGGGACCCACCAGGGCCCCAGGCGCCCTCCCGGCGCGACCAGGAGTTGGATCGTGCCAGGGGGCCGCCTGGACCCCTGGTGGCCCCCTGGCTTCCCCCTTCGCCAATTTTTTCTCCATCCTCTGAAACCCTCAAGGACAGAACCCCTTTTCACGATCTCGCCTCTGTTCCGCCGCCGCCGCGCTTCCAAGATCGGGAGCGCCAGAAGACCCCTTCCCGGCACCCTGCCGGAAGGAGGATTGACCTCCGGGAGCTTCTCCACCACCATGGACGCTTCCCGGATGATCCATGAGTAGTACACCTTGGACCATGTGTCCATGATCAGTAGCTATGTGATGTTCTCCTCCCCTCTTTGTTCTCCATGGATTAGAACTTTTGAGCTTCCCTGCATGATCAAGGCACATATGTAATTCTTTCTGCTATTGCTATGCTGAGTTTGCTGAGATCTGATGGATTATGAGACTATGTTCAGATTGTGATTGAGTAATATATTTGGTTCTTGAATTTTATATTTTTGTTCTTGAGTAATTCTTGCATGTTCTCCGTTGCTGTTTATTGCTTTGGCCAAGTAGTAGGTAGTGACTCCAAGAGGGAGCGTTATGCTTGATTGTGGGTTCATGCCCGTTGATTACTAGCTTGAGTGACAGAAACATGAGTCTAGGGGATGTGATGTTGCCACAAGGGAAAAACGGTGCTTGTAACCGCGGTTGCAAGGATTGTTTACTTTACGCAAAGTTCTTTTAATGCAGTTGTCTGTTTCTTTGGGTTTACACTTTGGGTGGGGCTCGCAAATTAATACCAGCGAGATGTTCTGGAAAGATATCTCAAGGTGGATGATTAGTAGTAGATCTAGATGGATTTCAGTCTACTTATTTTGGCGTACCGCCCATGCTTTTGAGCCTCTTCCTTTCTTTGTAGCATAGTCAGCATTGGTTTGCGCCCGTAATCCTGTCAATTGCCCAGCTGTGATTTGTTTAGCTCACATAGCAATTTTATCGTCTTTTGGGAGAGATACATCACTAGTGAACATCATGGGACCCCGGTCCATATTTCCATCACTGTTACACCCTCAATTTACTTCCTGCTTTTACTTTCTTGTTATAGCTATCACTACCTATTATCTGTTGCGTTGATCCTTTCTAAACAGCAAGGCCGGAGAGATTGACAACCTTTCTGTACTCGTTGGGAGCAAAGTTATTTGTTTTGTGTGCAAGTTCAGGCAAAGCAAGTGATTCTTTTCAGATGGCGCATCACTTGCCGAGCCACCTACTTGAAGTTATCGGAGTCCTACGGGAGACACTCAACCTTGGTATCTTTGCCAAGGGAAATCTTGCTGCTAAACTACATCAAACCTTCCAAGGGCACCCCTCGCCCTCCTTATATAGGCCAAGCAGGGGGGCATCCTCCTCCCCTCCCCATGTGGAAATAAACTCCCAAGGGGGGGGGGCGTGCGTCGACCAAGGGCGGGGGGGGGGGGGGGGTTGGCCCCTCCCTTGGCGCATGGCCCAAGGGGGAATCCACTCCTTCACCTCATGGTCCTTTTTAGTCCCATATGCCTTTTCTTCATTGTGTTTTAATATTTAATTCTGTTAATTAATTAATAAAACATTATTTTGAACCTTTCCAAATATCCAGAACAACTTCCGGCACCTCTCGGAACAGTTCCGGTGTTCTCTCTTATTTCACCGATGATCCCGAATCTATCCTTAATGCATTGATTGCCCTTAAGTGTGACACCCTATGGTTTGGGAAAACAACATACATGATCGAGACACTCTCTCATCAATGACCATCATGCAGGATCAGGTTACGATCCTTGATGGCCCCTGTGCTTCCATAGAATAAACTTCATCATTGTTGACCCGTTAATGATAGGACTTGATCCCTTTGTTCTGCGGTACTATGTTTGTCCGAGGTATGATCGTCGGTATCTGATGCTAGTGAGGAAATACTTCTCGCCCCTCGTTGGTTACCCCAAGTGGAAGGTCGAGATGTAGCGTAGCATCAAGATTTCCCTTGGCAAAGATACCAAGGTTGAGATCGACCAGTAGGACTCCAAGGTCGACAAGTAGGTGGTAAAGTGAACAATGAGAACTCAATCTACTAAAGTTTCACACTTGGTCTTCTTTGGACTCTTATCTTGACTCATCCCTAGACCACTAGTCAGGTACAAGTCAAAATGATCCACTCCTTTTCGACCTTTTGAGCACTCATGCAATGGATGAGCGTAAGCAAGAAAGTTGACACTTAGGATGGCAAAGAGAGAAGAATGATGGGGGAGGAAGACAAAAAAAAGTGAAAGGCTCACATCAATGAGGACAATCATAGGCGAGAGAAGGCCATATGATAGATATGATGTGACGAGTAGGGATTGCCATGCAACGGATGCACATAAGAGCTAAGAAAAGCTCTCCAATGGAACTAGTGGAGGTGCATCCAACTTGCTTGCTGAAGAAGACCTAGATCTCATTTGAGGAGGCTCATCATTGGAATATACAAGTCAAGTTCTATAGTGTGAAGGTCCCCACATAGCTATATGCATGAATGATAATATCTATGGAGTACAATATATAAGAGGGAGTACGAGTGTGGATCTCTCAAAAGGATAGTAGTGTTGCCCCTTTCTCTCTTTTTATTTCTTTTTCTCCTTTTTCTATTGTTTGTATTTTTTTGGTGGCCTCAATGGCTCTTTCTATTTCTCTCTCATTTGTCCTCTTTGGGATCTTTTATTTTGTCCACTTTGGGATCTTTTCCCCACTTAAGGGCAACACTCTATTTTACAAGAAGGTAAAGGAGATCTTTCACACTTTACGAGGTACTCGAAGTCATAAAGAAGATGTAGCTATCATGGTGTATGCAATGTATGCTGCTGCCAGTGTAGCAGGAACATGTATGACATGAAGATCAAGTCATGAAGAGGTGGATGTTGCATGGCAATATATCTCGGAAAGGATATGGAAATGCCTTGATAGGTAGGTATGGTGGCTGTTTTGAGGAAAGATATAAGGAGGCTTATGATGACAGAGCGTATCGTGCCAAGGGTTTGGATGTACCGGCGAAGGTGGACGCCAACTCTCGGAGTGAGAAGAAAGAAATGCACGGCACAGGAGAGGCTAGAAAATATGAGGAGGTGGAAGTGTCAACTTTCAATACTTACATTAGTCCGAAGAAGTCATGCACTTATTATCGGTAACTCTCAATCTTGTAAGGAGGTTCACAAAGAGACAAGTACCCCGAGGAGGAGTATATGGGGGTTTGGTTATCCTTGCGCATCCTCGACTCATGGTACGTGAGTGCACTCTAATATCCGACCCCTCAGAAGAGTAGTGATTCATCTAGTAGCTAGATTTCTCAACTAGTTTTGTAGGATTTGAAAATAAACACGGATTTCCCAAAATACGACACCTATCACTAATAGGCTAGAGCTCTTGACACCAAAAGTTCAAATATTACTCACATCAATGCCTCAAAACTATTGCAAGTTACTACTAAAATTAAATAGCAACCTCAATTACCTACTTTCAAGACAAGACACAACTCAGTGCAACAACCAACTCTCTTAACAAGATAAAAATGAAAACTAAAGAGAGTTCCAGCAACAAACTAAACAAAAGCCAAGGCTCTTGCTAAAGACAAACTATGACTAAAACTAGACATGGCAGTAGCTACGAAAAGATAAAGAACACACAACAGCAAAAAGATAGGCATGAAGAATCCTATGATGTGTTCTAGATTTTGAAAGTGGAGCGTGTTTCTCTCCCACACAAAGTAAAACGGGATCTAACTTGTTATGAACAGCAAGCAAAGCTAAAGAAACTAAAAATAAAACCTAAGAGCGAGACGCTCCAAGCATAGCACATAACACATGAAGTGATAAAAATATAGTGAGACGAAGGACGAACTGATGATTGTTGATGGAGAAGGGGATGCACGGGGGCATCCCCAAGCTTATACGCTTGAGTATCCTTGAATATTTGTTGGGGATGCATGGGGGCATCCCCAAGCTTAAGCGCTTGACACTCCCGAATCTTCTTTCATCATCTTCCATCGCACACTTGAAAACTCCCTTCATACATAACTCATCATAAGCTGATTAGAGAGGTTAGTACCCTTAATAAATAATTTTTACCCACTGGATATAAAGATATTCTTGAAGAGCTACTGTTTCTCGAGATTACCAAAAGGTTTTTGCAAAGAAAAATCAAGCTTAAGGTTTGCAAAAGTTAGGACAGACAAAACGTGGCAGAATCTGTGAAAAACAGAACAGCAGGTAGTAAAGAATTTTTTAGGGGTACTTCTGCAACTCGAATAAAAAAACTCAGAACAGACGCTCGAAAGTCAATTGTAGGGAGCATGCTTTCAAAAAATTTCAGATCAAAAAGATGATCTGGTGATTTTAGGCTAATTTTTCCGTCCAAGGACAGAATCTGTTTTCTGGACAGCATGTCACAACTTTTGAACTTTCTTGCAATCAGAGGCTAGACTTGGCACAAAGCTTGAAAATAAAGATACAATGATGTTGCTACAGTAGTAACAATCATCAATACCACTAAAAACAGAAAGTAAAAACTCAAAGTAGAGATAACAAGGGTTGTCTCCCTAGAGCTCTTTCTTTATAGCCATAAAGATAGGCTTAAGATTTTAATAATGCTCTGATAGGAATAAGAGTTGAAGAACAAAAGAAAGCATCAAGAAGCAAATACCAAACACATTTAAGTCTAACATGCTTCCTATGCATAGGAATATTGCAATGAAATAATTTATTGAAGCACAAAGCAATAAGCATAGGAAGACAAAACAAGTGCAACTTCAAAACCTTCAACATAAAAAGAGGGCACTTGATATTATTGAAATATCTATGAGCATATGTTCCTCTCTCATAATAATTTTTAGTGGGATCATGAATAAACTCAACAATACAAGTATCACATAAAAAAATTCTTATCATGATCCACAAGCATAGAAAATTTGTTACTCTCCACATAAGCAAAATCCTTCTCATTAGTAATAGTGGGAGCAAACTCAAGAAAATAGCTATCAAATGAATCATTCTTATCATGATACACTTCCAAACATTCATTCTTTATAGCATAAGTGTCATCACAATAATCATCATAGATAGGAGTAAAAGCATCATCAAAATAAATTTTCTCATCAAAACTTGGGGGGGGGGGGGGGGGCTAAAAAGATCATCTTCATAAAACGTAGCACCCCCAAGCTTATGGTTTTGCATATCATTAGGATCAAAGGTATTCAAAGAGGACATACTAATAACATTGCTACTAACATGAGTGTTGTGCAAATAATGAAGCTCCATAGGATTTTTTATTTTCTCTTCAAACACTTCATGTCCCAACTCAAGGTAGAGCTCATAAAGCTCTCTCATAATATTTTTGTTGTTTTCCATAAGGCCTAACTAGTGAAAATAAAAACAAGAAACGAAATGATTTAATTGCAAGATCTAAAGATATACCTTCAAGCACTCACCTCCCGGGAAACGGCGCCAGAAATAGCTTGATGTCTACGCACGCTTCTATTCTTGTAGACTATGTTGGGCCTCCAAGCGCAGAGGTTTGTAGGACAACAACAATTTCCCTCAAGTGGATGACCTAAGGTTTATCGAACTCAGGGAAGTAGAGGTTGAAGATGGTCTCTCTCAAACAACCCTGCAATTAAGATACAAGAAGTCTCTTGTGTCCCCAACACACCTAATACAACTAGGAGTTGTATAGGTGCACTAGTTCGACGAAGAGATGGTAAAATATGGGTGATAGGTGTGATAAAACGAAGTAATATAAATCTGTAATAAAAAGTGCAGCAAAGAAACAAGTAACAAAAGTGAGTGCAAACGGTGTAACAATGATGGAAACAAGGCCTAGGCTTCATACTTTCGCCAGTGGCAACTCCCAACAACATTAACATAGTCTAATCACATGATATTTCCCATAAAACATGCAATGGAGACGTACTCGGAGGTCATTCCTTTGTGGTCAAGAGAGGACGATAATTGTGTAGGGTTACAAAAGCACACCTCAGAGTTCGTAGTCCTCAATCTATGGATTTCCCAATGTCACCGCGGCCATCCAAAGAGAGTACCACAATCACCACAACATATCTAAAGGATAGTCAAAGAAAAGCACCAAAAGACTCTCAATCTTCAATCCACACACAAAAGAGGAAATCACTCATGGTAATATTCTTCTAACCCATGTCCAATAGACCGCTGTCACCTTGGTCTCGGAGATTATACTAGATAAGATCAATTGAGTACATCAATCCAATACATAGAGTAAGGGGAAATATCATGGGATCATCCTAGATTAACATAGCCTATGATCACATCAAAGATCACATCATGGGAGAGAGAGAAACCACATAGATGAAGATATAAGACTTAGCCCCGAGGGGAACTACTCACACATGGACATGGTGAGAGAGAGAGAGAGTTGTTGATGGAGAGGTGCAGCCCGGAGAAGATGAAGGAGATTGCGGCGGCGGCGACGGCCATGGCCACGGCGGTGGCCACGGCCCTTGGGGGTAGCGGCCCTTGGCCCCTTCTTCTTCCTTGGAGATGGTGCTGTTGTGGAGATTGATCTCCCCCTCAAGACGGCTGCCAAGGGGGAGGAATTTTCGTGGTGTCCTTTGACCTAGGTTTTCTCTCTTTATATAGACTCTCGGATTCCCATCATCCAGATTACGTCTTCTGTATTTCGGGGTTTCTGTAAGCATCCGAATTCCGATTGGGCCGAATTTTATGTCTAAATCCACCGGAAAAAATTTCCCTACAACTTTGTAGCTTTAAGTTTTTCCGTTTGAGGCCGCCATCTATAGTTTCCGAGGCGATCTTTAAAACCTGTCTGGTGGGGACATATTTCGGGAAAGTTAGAGTCCAACTCCTACAAGGCTCCTTTTATTGATAATTTACTTTATCCAAGTAATTCCTACACATAAAGTACAAAAACAAGAACTTGTGCGCTCTTGCAACTATTAATAGGTTAGTTCCAAAATATGTTATAAAAAGATATGAAAGTGTATCAAAAGCATAACAATATCACACAAAACATGCATGGAGCAAGCAGAAATTATAGATACGTTTGAGACGTATCAACATCCCAAGCTTAATTCCTGCTCGTCCTCGAGTAGGTAAATGATAACAAACATAATGTCTGTGTTGACATGCCACACAAACATATAAGGACTTTTAAGTAAAGCAATCAAAGCATGCAATTCAATTCAAGTCTTAACAAGCAAGAGTCTATATTAGCATTGACACAAGCAACAAAAGAACAAAGGGTGCAAGAGCTCTCGCTGTCCGTGACTCGAATGTTTCCAAATGGTGTTTGCGTGCAAGAAAGGGGATAGGGAATACGAGATGACAAAGTATTTTTGTTGAGAACTCAATCTACTAAAGTTTCACACTTGGTCTTCTTTGGAATCTTATCTTGACTCATCCCCAGACCACTAGTCAGGTACAAGTCAAAATGATCCACTACTTTTCGACCATTTGAGCTCTCATGCAATGGATGAGTGTAAGCAAGAAAGTTGACACTTAGGATGGCAAAGAGAGAAGAATTATGGTGGAGGAAGACAAAAAAACGTGAAAGGCTCACATCAATGAGGACAATCATAGGAGAGAGAAGGCCATATGATAGATATGATGTGAGGAGTAGAGATTGCCATGCAACAGATGCACATAAGAGCTAAGAAAAGCTCTCCAATGGAACTAGTGGAGGTGCATCCAACTTGCTTGCTCAAGAAGACCTAGAGCTCATTTGAGGAGGCTCATCATTGGAATATACAAGCCAAGTTCTATAGTGTGAAGGTCCCCACATAGCTATATGCATGAATGATAATATCTATGGAGTACAAGATATAAGAGGGAGTACGAGTGTGGATCTCTCAAAAGGATAGTTGTGTTGCCCCTTTCTCTCTTTTTATTTCTTTTTCTTTTTTTTTCTACTTTTTGTATTTTTTTGGTGGCCTCAATGGCTCTTTTTATTTCTCTCTCATTTGTCCTCTTTGGGATCTTTTATTGTGTCCACTTTGGGATCTTTTCCTCACTTAAGGGCAACACTCTATTTTACAAGAAGGTAGAGGAGATCTTTCACACTTTACAAGGTACTCGAAATCGTAAAGAAGATGTAGCTATCATGGTGTATGCAATGTATGCCGCTGCCAGTGTAGCAGGAACATGTATGACATGAAGATCAAGTCATGAAGAGGTGGATGTTGCATGACAATATATCTCGGAAAGGCTATGGAAATGCCTTGATAGGTAGGTATGGTGGATGTTTTGAGGAAAGATATAAGGAGGCTTATGATGACAGAGTGTATCGTGCCAAGGGTTTGGATGTACCGGCGAAGGTGGACGCCAACTCTCGGAGTGAGAAGAAAGTAATGATCGACACAGGAGAGGCTAGCAAATATGAGGAGGTGGATGTGTCAACTTTCAATACTTACATTAGTCCGAAGAACTTATGCACTTATTATCGGTAACTCTCAATCTTGTAAGGAGGTTCACAAAGAGACAAGTACCCCGAGGAGGAGTGTATGGGGGTTTGGTTAACCTTGCGCATCCTCGACTCATGGTACGTGAGTGTACTCTAATATCCGACCCCTCAGAAGAGTAGTGATTCATCTAGTAGCTAGAGTTCTCAACTAGTTTTATAGGTTTTGAAAATAAACACGGATTGCCCAAAATACGACACCTATCACTAATAGGATAGAGCTCTTGACACCAAAAGTTCAAATATTACTCACATCAATGCCTCAAAACTATTGCAAGTTACTACTAAAATTAAATAGCAACCTCAATTACCTACTTTCAAGACAAGACACAACTCAGTGCAACAGCCAACTCTCTTAACAAGATAAAAATGAAAACTAAAGAGAGTTCCAGCAACAAACTAAAAAAAAGCCAAGGCTCTTGCTAAAGACAAACTATGACTAAAACTAGACATGGCAGTAGCTACGAAAAGATAAAGAACACACAACAGCAAAAAGATAGGCATGAAGAATCCTATGAGTTGTTCTAGATTTTGAAAATGGAGCATGTTTCTCTCCCACACAAAGTAAGACGGGATCTAACTTGTTATGAACAGCAAGCAAAAGTAAAGAAACTAAAAATAAAACCTAAGAGCGAGACGCTCCAAGCATAGCACATAATGCATGAAGTGATAAAAATATAGTGAGACGAAGGACGAACTGATGATTGTTGATGGAGAAGGGGATGCACGGGGGCATCCCCAAGCTTAGACTCTTGAGTCTCCTTGAATATTTGTTGGGGATGCATGGGGGCATCCCCAAGCTTGAGCGCTTGACACTCCCGAATCTTCTTTCATCATCTTCCATCGCACACTTGAAAACTCCCTTCATACATAACTCATCATAAGCTGATTAGAGAGGTTAGTACCCTTAATATATAAATTTTCCCCACTGGATATAAAGATATTCTTGAAGAGCTACTGTTTCTAGAGATTACCAAAAGGTTTTTGCAAAGAAAAAGCAAGCTTAAGGTTTGCAAAAGTTAGGAGAGACAAAACGTGGCAGAATCTGTGAAAAACAGAACAACAGGTAGTAAAGAATTTTTTACGGGTACTTCTGCAACTCGAATAAAAAAACTCAGAACAGATGCTCGAAATTAAATTGTATGGAGCATGCTGTAAAAAAAATTCAGATAAAAAAGATGATATGGTGATTTTTGGCTAATTTTTCCGTCCAAGGACAGAATCTGTTTTCTGGACAGCATGTCACAACTTTTGAACTTTCTTGCAATCGGAGGCTAGACTTGGCACAAAGCTTGAAAATGAAAATACAATGATGTTGCTACAGTAGTAACAATCATCAAGACCACTAAAAACAGAAAGTAAAAACTCAAAGTAAAGATAACAAGGGTTGTCTCCCTAGAGCTCTTTTTTATAGCCATAAAAATAGACTTAAGATTTTAGTAATGCTCTCATAGGAATAAGAGTTGAAGAACAAAAGAAAGCATCAAGAAGCAAATACCAAACACATTTAAGTCTAACATGCTTTCTATGCATAGGAATATTGCAATGAAATAATTTATTGAAGCACAAAGCAATAAGCATAGGAAGACAAAACAAGTGCAACTTCAAAACCTTCAACATAAAAAGAGGGAACTTGATATTATTGAAATATCTATGAGCATATGTTCCTCTCTCATAATAATTTTCAGTGGGATCATGAATAAACTCAACAATATAAGTATCACATAAAAAATTCTTATCATGATCCACAAGCATAGAAAATTTGTTACTCTCCACATAAGCAAAATCCTTCTCATTAGTAATAGTGGGAGCAAACTCAAGAAAATAGCTATCAAATGAATCATTCTTATCATGATACACTTCCAAACATTCATTCTTTATAGCATAAGTGTCATCACAATAATAATCATAGATAGGAGGCAAAGCATCATCAAAATAAATTTTCTCATCAAAACCTGGGGGGGCTAAAAAGATCATCTTCATAAAACGTAGCTTCCCCAAGCTTATGGTTTTGCATATCATTAGGATCAAAGGTATTCAAAGAAGACATACTAATAACATTGCTACTAAGATGAGTGTTGTGCAAATAATGAAGCTCCATAGGATTTTTGATTTTCTCTTCAAACACTTCATGTCCCAACTCAAGTTAGAGCTCATAAAGCTCTCTCATAATATTTTTGTTGTTTTCCATAAGGCCTAACTAGTGAAAATAAAAACAAGAAACGAAAATATTTAATTGCAAGATCTAAAGTTATACCTTCAAGCACTCACCTCCCCGGCAACGGCGCCAGAAATAGCTTGATGTCTACGCACGCTTCTATTCCTGTAGACTATGTTGGGCCTCCAAGCGCAGAGGTTTGTAGGACAGCAACAATTTCCCTCAAGTGGATGACCTAAGGTTTATCGAACTCAGGGAAGTAGAGGTTGAAGATGGTCTCTCTCAAACAACCCTGCAATTAAGATACAAGAAGTCTCTTGTGTCCCCAACACACCTAATACAACTAGGAGTTGTATAGGTGCACTAGTTCGGCGAAGAGATGGTAAAATATGGGTGATAGGTGTGATAAAACGAAGTAATATAAATCTGTAATGAAAAGTGCAGCAAAGAAACAAGTAACAAAAGTGAGTGAAAACGGTGTAACAATGATGGAAACAAGGCCTAGGCTTCATACTTTCACTACTGGCAATTCCCAACAACATTAACATAGTCTAATCACATGATATTTCCCATAAAACATGCAATGGAGACGTACTCAGAGGTCATTCCTTTGTTGTCAAGAGAGGACGAGAATTGTGTAGGGTTACAAAAGCACACCTCAGAGTTCGTAGTCCTCAATCTATGGATTTCCCAATGTCACCGCGGCCATCCAAAGAGAGTACCACAATCACCACAACATATATAAAGGATAGTCAAAGAAAAGCACCAAAAGACTCTCAATCTTCAATCCACACACAAAAGAGGAAATCACTCATGGTAATATTCTTCTAACCCATGTCCAATAGACCGCTGTCACCTTGGTCTCGGAGATTATACTAGATAAGATCAATTGAGTACATCAATCCAATACATAGAGTAAGGGGAAATATCATGGGATCATCCTAGATTAACATAGCCTATGATCACATCAAAGATCACATCATGGGAGAGAGAGAAACCACATAGATGAAGATATAAGCCTTAGCCCCGAGGGGAACTACTCACACATGGACATGGTGAGAGAGAGAGAGTTGTTGATGGAGAGGTGCAGCCCAGAGAAGATGAAGGAGATGGCGGCGGCGGCGGCCACGGCGGTGGCCACGGCCCTTGGGGGCAGCGGCCCTTGGCCCCTTCTTCTTCCTTGGAGATGGTGCTGCTGTGGAGATTGATCTCCCCCTCAAGACGGCTGCCAAGGGGGAGGAATTTTCGTGGTGTCCTTTGACCTAGGTTTCCTCTCTTTATATAGACATGGTAGTGATGCCCCACATGCGTAAGGGATCGAGATAGTCTTCGCGGGTAAGTTAACCCAATTTATTGATTCGACACACGGGGAGCCAAAGAGTATTTATAAGCTTTGACAGTTGAGTTGTCAATTCAACCGCACCTAAAATATACTTGATTGCAACAATAGATAAGTGGTAATTGTAATATGATAGTGATAGTGGCAACAGCAAAATTAACAACAAAAGTAATAACTAATGACCAGCAGGATTGAAAAAACTATAGGCTAGGGAGATGGATGGTTGGGCGCTGCATTATGTACTCTAGCTATTTGAGACTAGCCACAAGGAAAGCATGAACACTGGGAAAGCATTGTAAACATAGCACTAAGTCGCTACAAGCTGGTCTCTAGATCATAAGTACAGGAATATGTACAAAAGTAGAAACAAGAAGAGTTCATACCAGTTTTCCTTGTTGCTTACCTTCCGTCGATCTTCGTCATTACTGCCTTGTCACTTGCACGATCGAACGTAGGAAATAGAATCAAATGCCATCACCGACTCGAGCTGAACTCTGAAAACAAAGCAAACTAAAGAGAGAAAGGAAATCTTTTTGGGTTTTTAAAGGTTAAAAGAAAGAAAAATAAAAGAGAAAATATTTTTGTTGTTTTTGCAAAGAAAGAAGGAAAGAGAAACAGGCAAAAACTTCGAAAAGATCAAAGCGAATAAAATGGATAATACAATGGAAAAGTGAGAAGGGCACGTACTCCCCCAAGCTTAGGCTTTTGGCCTAAGTTCGTAGTAGCTAATGTCCCCAGGAGCCTCCTGCTCCAGGGTAGTACAGGTGAGTCCAAGGGTCGTATGAGGCTTCCAGTGCGTACACCGAAGTCCTCGGATCCTCCCACGAAGAAGGATCCGCGCTCCAAGCAGAGGAAGACCCTTCACCAAACTGGGTGACGGTCTCTCCCTGGAAAGGTGGGAACTCACCATGCTCCTCCTCGTCGGGCACAACCCCCTCCATGGGGTTATGAAACTGATGCTGGACCACGAACTCATCGAACTGGATAACATCAAATGACCATCCGTTCCTGCGAGAAAAATCAAATAAAAGAGGTGCAGGTAGACGGATCTTGCGTTCCGTGGTCGCTCCGAAACGCAAGATATAATCAAGGTTACCAAACTCGGAAGTCATGGTAACAAACTTATGCCTTTTCATAGCAGCAAGATCAAAACTTAAATAAGTAAAAGGCTTATCATCGGGGTGTGGGGTGCCATTAAGAGACTCTAGGATAAGTGTGGCGTAAACGCCACCAAATAAATCTCCCTTGTTACCGTTCATAGCAAGGCGTCAAGCAATTAAGGCACCCACATTATAATCAAACCTCCCTGAGAGGGCGGTTGCCAGGATAGCAATATCCGGCGCAGATATGTTGCTCGTGTTGTCACGAGCTAACACCCCTCTAGCAATATAATATGCAAAATACCTGAGGTGTGGGAATAAGATGCTGGAGATCTTTGACCGATGAATATCCCTTGTATCCATGCTACAGAGAGAGTTGAAGACGGTTCTCAGCTCGGAGGGCTGAGAGCTCATCTTCGCTGTCAATCCCACGTTCGGCACACCTATTATTTCACAAAACTTTTCCAAAGGAATGGTCAAAAGATCATTGTAAATTTTAAACTCAACAGAACCAGCATCAAGGTTATATCTAAAACTGTTAATGAAACAGGAGGTGAGTTTTTGATACTGAGCAACACGGCACATTGCGAGCCGCGTCAGACCTGCATTAGCACAAAGATTATAGAACTCCTCCTTAATTCCTGCAGCTTCAAGGAATTCATCGCACGGGAAAGTCATTGCACGTGCTTGATTTGTGTCCTCCAACAACTCTAAGGGACATGATCTTCGTTGTAGCTCACCCTAGCAGTCGAGGGTGAAGCTGAAGCTCTCGTAACTCGATCGGAGCGCTCGGGCCTTTTCTTTCCAAGACACCCCTTTGCTCTTCCTAGCAAACTCATTTCTGAAATTTTTGACAAATTAAAAAAACAAGGATTTAAACAAAGTGAGTTAAGGCAAACTACTCAACTCACTTACATAAGGCATAAACTTGCATCAAAACTTGGAAAATAAAATTCTACACATGCATGCAAGCTCACATAAACAGCACCAAGAGACACTAAATACTCACAAATGAAGCCACCAATCAAAAATCTAATTGGAGGGGTGAAGGAGTTACATACCAGGGAGTACTTGCTCAAAATTTCAGCTTGAATGGTGGGCTGTAGAGAGAGATCGAAAATCGCCTCCAAGAACAGCAAGAACGCAAGAACTGGAGCAGAACTCGTGTTTTTGGAGAGAGAGGAAGGAGGAGGAAGAAGACATACCTGGAAGTGGGGCCTGTGGGCCCCAGGCGCCCCGTGGGCGCGGCCAGGAGGCAGGCCGCGCTAGCTGGCCGCCTGGGCCACTGGTGGCCCCCCTGGTCAGCCCCAGGTTCCTCTGGGTCACTCCCGGCATGGAAATTTTTATTTTTATTTTTCTGGAATTTTTCTGAAAACTTCACTGTTGAAAATTTCTCGGAGTTCAAAAAGCTGCAAAACTTTATGAAAACTTAAAGCGGTGATTAGTATTGTGAAGCTTCAAAAACATAAAAAAACTCGGTACAACAAAGAGAATGAAAGCTAAAGCAAATGAAAACATAACAAGCTTAACTTTTTACCTATATAAAACAAGCTCACTAGTAAGGTTGATCAAGTCTTACCAACAAACCGGCGATATACAGAACAAGAAGTCTCACCCCTTATGAAGTGATCATTGCACCTTTACTTTGATGGACATTTTCCCCACCATAATGGTTTTGTATTTGTGGTGCACATGTAGTGGACAGTCCCATTCTCCAATCTTCACGGTCTCGATATTCTCTATAGAGTTAAGGCCATGCCTCTTGTCGATCTTCTTCAGAAAATACACCGTGTGTTTTTATCATCAACGTTGAAAGTGACCTTCCCTTTATTTCAATCAATGATAGCACCTGCGGTGTTAAGAAAAGGTCTACCAAGAATAATGGACATGCTCCCATCCTCGGGCATGTCAAGCACAACAAAATCTGTAAGGATCAAACAGTTAGCAACTTCAACGGGTACATCCTCACAAATACCTATTGGGACAGCTGTTGATTTGTCAGCCATGTGAAGGGAGATATCTGTAGAGATTAGTTTCTCTAAACAAAGCCTTTTGTAAAGAGAGAAAGGCATAACACTCACTCCTGCACCAAGATCACATAAAGCAGTTCTGACGTAATTATTCTTTATGGAGCAAGGAATGGTGGGTATACCTGGGTCACCGAGCTTCTTAGGAATCTTGCCACCGAAGGAGTAGTTAGCAAGCATAGTAAATATTGCCTCATTAGGAACTTTTCTTTTATTTGTGACAATATCTTTCATATATTTCGAATAGGGAGGTAACTTAATAGCATCAGTCAAAGGGATTTGAAGGAAAAGAGGTTTCATCCATTCACAAAATTTATTATAATTCTCTTCTTCTTTGGATTTGAGGGACTTACCTAGAAAGGGCATGGGTTTCTGTATCCATGGTTCTCTTTCCTTCCCATGTCTTCTTGCGATGAAGTCTTCTTTAGAGTACCTCTTGCGTTTATCGGGTGCTTCTTCTTCTCTTACCTTGGGAGAATCATCCTTCTCAGCGTCCTTTTCTTCAGGCTCGGCACCGTCTTCTGTTTCAGCATCGGAGGTAGATATGCTGTTAGGATCAACAGCTGGCTTTTCACTTGTAATAGGATCATCGGGATTGTTAGCCTCCTTGTGTTTCTTCTTCTTCTTTTTCTTCGGAGAACTAACAGTCTCGTCTTCTTCTTGTACTTGAGAATCTTGCTCGATCCTCTTTGGATGCCCCTCAGGATAGAGTGGGTCCGGGGTGTGTGTTCCACCCCTAGTTTTGATGCCATAAGCTTGTATGTCCTGTTTGGCATTATTAGCAAGCAAATCTTTTTGCACATTAGAAATTTGTTCAAGATGAGTTTGAACCATATGGAAATGCTTAACAAGACATTTAACATCATTAACTGTCTTTCTAGAACATCACATAAACTTTTGATAGCAAGAGAATTATCATGCAACTGACTTTGTAGCTTCCTATTAAAATGGTCTTGCTTAACAATAAAATTATCAAGCTCATCTAAACATTGGTCGGGAGGCTTACCTTTAGGGATGTCACTTTCAGTAAAGTCTAATAGAGAGTGTACCTCTACCAAGGGAGGGTGAGTAGTAGGCTCACACAACTTCTCAATAGGCGGTAAATTCTTCACGTCTTTGGCTTTAATGCCTTTCTCCTTTATAGACTTCTTTGCTTCTTGCATATCTTTGGGGTTCAGAAAAACCATGCCCCTCTTTTTCGGTGGTAGAAGTGGTTCAAGAACGGACCAATCTTCATAGTTCTTGGAAATTTTGCACATTAATTATTCTGCATCATCCGACGTTCTTTCCCTGAAAACACAACTAGCACAACTATCCAAGTAGGATCTGGATTCATCGGTTAAACCAGCGTAAAATATATCAAGCAATTCACTCTTGGGGACTCCATGTCCCGGCATAACCTTAAGTAAATCACAAAACCTCCCCCAAGCTTTAGGGAGGTGCTCATCCTGCAATTGTTTAAAGTTATAGATTCTTTGCAAAGCAGCATGTTGCAGATGAGCTGGGAAATATTTATCAACAAAGAATTGGACTAAGTCCTGAGGACTCTTAATGGAACCATAGGGTAGTGCATCATACCAAGATTTAGCGTCTTCCTTCAAAGAAAAAGGAAAAAGCTTGGCCACATAGAAGTTTCGTATCTTCTCATCAGTAGTGAATAGGTTACCTAACTCAGCGAGTTTGGTCAAGTGTGCTATAACATCATCATTTTCTCTGCCAAAAAATGGGTCAGCCTCGACTATAGATATAAGTGAAAGATCAACAGAGAAATCATAATCAGGATCAGTGATGCATATAGGAGATGCGACAAACTTAGGATCAGGAATAACTTTGTTCTTCATGGAGTGCTTTTTGAGCAAATCCTTAACAGCACCAGGGTTAGAGTCGACACACTCTATGAGTTCCCTGCAAAAATCATCGTCAAGAGTAACATAATCATCATCAAGGATTCTCTCCTTGAGTTCATCTAAGCTCGGGTAACCAAAGTTTTTGCAGGTAGGAAAACAGGTAGAAGGGGTCTCGGTCTTGGATTTTGCTGCAGCCTTAGCCGTCTGAGTTTCAATATAGTGACCGAGAAAAGTAGCATCATCAAGAGTAGTGGAAGCATCATCAAAAGTATCGGACATAGTGACAGACTCAATAGAAGCATCATGTAGTGGTGGTGAAGTAAACTTACTCATAACAGAAGGTGAATCAAGTGTAGCACTAGTGTTCAGAACAGTACCTTTTCTTGTACGGGATGGTAAGATCGGAACCTTGGAGTCTCCTTTCTTACCCATAGCGGATGATGTGCAGCAGGCAGGATACTTCAAGTAGACTTGTAAATATTGCTATGCTCCCCGGCAACGGCGCCAGAAAACACTGCTTGATGCCCCACAGGCGTAAGGGGTCGAGATAGTCTTCGCGGGTAAGTTAACCCAATTTATTGATTCGACACACGGGGAGCCAAAGAGTATTTATAAGCTTTGACAGTTGAGTTGTCAATTCAACCGCACCTGAAATATACTTGCTTGCAACAATAGATAAGTGGTAATTGTAATATGATAGTGATAGTGGCAACAACAAAAGTAATAACTAATGACCAGCAGGATTGAAAACACTGTAGGCTAGGGAGATGGATGGTTCGGCGCTGCATGGATGAGAGTGAACATATAATAAATTCTAACACGGGGCAAGGCACACAGAAAAGCAATGATCATCTAGGAAAATATCAAACACTAGGCATGTATCCCGTAGGTAGTTGTGTGTGCTTGCAATAAGAACTTGCACAACATCTTTTGTCCTACCATCCTGCTACGAACGGGGCCAAAAGGAACATATGGAGATTAAGGTGCTCCTGTCAAAGAGCACCGGAACAAAGCAATAAACTCAATGGATACATGGAATCCTCAAATTATGGAACATCCCCTTTGGTGTCCCAAGCTGTCACCTTTGGGATCGCCGGTTCCGGACCATAATAGGTGCATACAACTCATAGATAGGATCTAGAACACAAATATATTCATGAAAACACATAGGGTTCAGATCTGAAAACATGGCACTCGGGCCCAAAGTGACAAGCATTAAGAGCAACAAGTTGAAGCAAAGAAGATAAACACCAATCTAGATGATAGGCAACATGCCCCCAACAATCTGACGAACTATTACATGATCAAACTTATCCAATCCCTACCATCCCCTTTGCCTACAGCAGGGAATTACTCACACATGTGAAGAGAAGTCATGGAGGATGGATGGAGTGGTGATGGCGATGACGATGGCGATGATCTCCCCTCTCCGGAGGCCAAATCAGCCTCCAGATTAGCCCTCCCGAAGAAGAACAGAGGGTGGCGGCGGCTCCGCGACGGAAACTGGGAAAACGACTTCTGTTCTGGGGTTTTCTCGTCACGGGACTAAATAGGAGTCTCGGTAGGGCACCAGAGGAGGGGGGAGGCGCCCAGGCGGCCAGAGGGGGCCCCCCAGGGCTCCCCTCTGGTCCCACTTCTGGCTCTTGGCTCCTTCGGGTGCGTGGATTTTCTGGTAATTTTCTGGGAATTTTCTAGAATGTTTAAAAATCCATTTTCCTGCACACAATAAAACCATACAGGAAGCTCTACTGAAAACAACGTTAGTCCGGGTTAGTTTCGTCCAAATCATGCAAGAATGAGGGAAAACAATAGCAAAAGTGTTTGGAAAAGTAGATACGTTTGAGACGTATCAGGAGAAGTCTAGTTGTTAGTAGTGTTGGAATTATGCCCTAGAGGCAATAATAAATTGTATTATTATAATTCCAGGTTCATTATTAATGTTTATATGTCTGTGCTATAACTGCAATGGCTTATGCGGAGGTTTGCCAAGTAGCATGTTAACTGCCTCCGGAGGAAAACCCATATGCAGGTGTGGAGTATAAACACCAACTGTTCTTAGTCTGCCTCTAGGACTAACCCGTGTGTTATGGATGACATGTTTTCCTGTTCATAGGGCATTGGAAATGCCGGTAACACATGGGAGCACGTTGTTGCCAGAACAAGGGTGCTGAACTGACCCAATTGTATGATTTACTTTGAGATCACATCGTTCCCATGTTATAAGTAAAATCATCTAAAGTTAATATGCATGTGTCCTTCATGACCATAAGAATGTTTCGTAACTTCATACCGGAGGGTGGGTTTTGACACTGTCCCAACACCACCCGTAATAGGCGTGGCAATAACGGCTTTGATCACTCACACCCGAAACTGTGTCAAGGGACTTAATGATTCGAGTTGGGAATTTACTCCTCTAACGATGGAGAGATACTTCTGTGGGCCCTCTCGGTATTACGGCATCCAACATCGTCTGGCCAGACACTGTGAATTGATCACATGGGATACCGGAATACTAAACGAGAAAACTGGAACAAAACAGGAAGGAGGATGACTTGGTATAATGGTTAATGGTTAATCATGCGGATACCTAATAGATCTCACCTCAGGTTTTGTATAGTATCGTGAAGCAAATAGTACTGGCATGTTAAGCTTGTGGTTCACTCGAATTTATATTCGTGTAGGTATGGGAACCGTTATGGGTGTCCATGGCTCCGCTATCGGTTTTTGTTCCGCGGGAAAGTCAGTTTCCGGTTCATGTCCGTATCCTACCGAACCTACGGGGTCACACACTTAAAGGTAGATGATATGTAGAGTATTAGATTGATAGGAGCATGTATTTATCACACCGCGAAAGTCTCGGAGTGATCGGGTGATGATCGATGAGAAAACCGGAACCGTTTCGGGGACCCGGTAAAGTACCGGGAAGAGTTTTGAGAAAACCGGATAAAACCAGAGGGCCGGAAAAGTTCCGAGTTGGTCTAGATATATTTAATATTCATTTATTAAGTATTTTGAAAAGGTTTCGGAATTAAATTAATAAATTAAATATATATGGGCTCCCTCTCACTTGGAAGGCCCAAGTGGGGAGGGAGCACTTGGGCCAAAGGTGGACCAAAGGGGGAGGTGCCTTGGGGGGAGATTCCAGGAAGCTTCCCCCCCTCCTTGGCGCAGCCCTAGGGGAGGGGAAACCCTAGGGAGCAGCCCCTAGGGCTGCCCCCTCCTCCAAGTTGGCTCACCTCCCCCTCCCCCTATAAATAGAGGAGGTGGGGGCACCCCTTGAGACACAATTCAGATTGCTTCTCCACCGAAGGGATGCCCCCTCTCTCTCCCTCTCATTAGATCCAATCTCCACACCCCGAAGGGCTGCTCCTCCCTCATCTCTACTCCGGTGGCGCCGAGCTCTGGACGGTGGAGCCCTGCCGGATCATCTGCACTGTACGTGTGGATCAACCGTAGAGAGGTCGTACGTTCGACCTTTTGTTCGAGGGACTCCACGGTGATTAGATTGGTTCGTGGGAGTGTTCATCTTCACGCATCACCAACTCTCCATAAAGTCTTCCGCTGCGAGAGTGCATCCATTGAACGGTTGCAAAGGTAACTAGATCGATCCCCTTGTCTGCATCTTCCTAGATTCGTTCTTGGGTTTGATTCGCAGTGCCGATTTTTTTTTTGTTTTCTACTCCGAATCCCAACAAGTAGTCATATGATGTTGAAGTGTTATGTTATTGTTTGATACTTAAGTTGTGTTGTTATTTCTCTAGTGGTGCTATGTGAGTCGAACACTTAACACTTCACCTTTCATGGGCCTAGAGGAATACATTGTGCACAAAGGATGCTTATGGTGGGTTGCCGGAGTGACAGAAACCTGAACCCCAGTTCGCACACTTTTGCACAAGGGACTTATGGATCCTTAATTACTACCTTGTATTTGCGGATGCTTGCAAGGTGTGTAATCATAAGAGTACACTTATCTTAGTCTAGAAGGTGTACTAGCATTGATCGACCCACCAACACTTATCAACACAATGCATATTACTTGGCGGAGTATGGTGAAAGTAACTTGGCTATCTCTCCCATGTGTTCTCGAGAACGCTTTAGCTTTTATAAGTTTAGTTCCTAGGCTTATCCTTGTGAAAGGATTGGGCCACTTGCTACTCCTCAGTTACCCTGTTTACTTTGCTTGTCTTTTAATTTTCTGTTGCTTAAACCAAAAACCCCTAAATATTTACCTTTGAGTGTGTGCAGCCTTTCCTTATCAAGTGTCACTTATCAGCACCTTCTGCTTCTCGTTGGGTTCGACACTCTTATTTATCGAAAAGCTACAATTGATCCCCTAGACTTGTGGGTTATCAATAATCGTTTATTGGCGCGGTTAACAGGGGAGGCAATCCCACTAAACCAATTAACTTCACCGCCATCAACACACAACAAATAACTTTTCTCCCAACGAGTATAGAGAGGTTTTCAATCTCCCCGGCCTTGCTGTTTACAAAGGATCAATGCAACAGATAATAGGTAGTGATAGCTATGACTAGAAAGTAAAAGCAGGAAGTAAATTGAGGGTGTAACAGTGGTGGAAATATGGACCAGGGTCCCATGATGTTCACTAGTGATGTCTCTCTCCCAAAAGACGATAAAACTGTTATGCCAGGTAAACAAATCACATCTGGGTAATTGACAGGATTACGGGCGCAAACCAATGCTAAATATGCTACAAAGAAAGGAAGAGGCTCAAAAGCATGTGCGGTAGGCCAAAATAAGTAGACCTAAATCAATCTGCATCTACTACTAATCATCCACCTTGAGATATGTATCCAGAACATCTCGTTGGTATTAAGTTGCGAGCCCCACCCAAAGTGTAAACCCAAAGCAACAGACAGCTGCATTAAAAGAACTTTGCGTAAAGTAAACAATCCTTGCAACCGCGGTTACAAGCACCGTTGTTTTCCCCCTTGTGGCAACAACACATCCCCTAGACTCATGTTTCTGTCACTCAAGCTAGTCATCAGCGGTCATGAACCCACAATCAAGCATAACGCTCCCTCTTGGAGTCACTACCTACTACTTGGCCAAAGCAAGAAACAACAACAGAGAACATGCAAGAATTACTCAAGAGTAATATATTTGGTTCTTATCTTTTATATTTTTGTTCTTGAGTAATTCTTGTATGTTCTTCGTTGCTGTTTATTGCTTTCGCCAAGTAGTAGGTAGTGACTCCAAGAGGGAGCGCTATGCTTGATTGTGCGTTCATGCCCCATGATGAATAGCTTGAGTGACAAAAACATGAGTCTAGGGGATGTGATGTTGCCACCAGGGAGAAAAACATGGTGCTTGTAACCGTTGTTGCAAGGATTGTTTACCTTACCGATGGCACTTAAGTAGTGCTCCTCGTTGGCTACCCCAAGTGGAAGGTTGAGATGTAGCTAGCATCAAATTTCCCTTGGCAAAGATACCAAGGTTGAGATCGAACCAATAGGACTCCAACTGCAGCAAGTAGCTGTCAACGACACCAGATATTAAGTTGGCAAATGTTTGAGGTCCCAACGAGTAGAGAGGGGTTGTCAATCCCTCCGGCCTTGTCGTTTACAAAGGGTCAAACGCAAGAGATAAAGGTAATAGTAATTGCGACTAGAAAGTAAAACAGGAAGTAAATTAAGGGTGTAAACAGTGGTGGAAATATGGACCGGGGTCCCATGAAGTTCACTAGTGATGTCTCTCTCCCAAAAGACGATAAACTATTATGCAAGTTTAGAAAATTATAGCTGTGCAATTGACAAGATTAAAAACGCACTGCAATGCTAACTATGCTACAAAAGAAAGGAAGAGGCTCAAAAGCATGGGCAGTACGCCAAGACAAGTAGACCGAAATCCATCTGCATCTATTCATCAATCATCCACCTTGAGATATCTATCCAGAACATCTCGCTGGTATTAAGTTGCGAGCCCCACCCAAAGTGTAAACCCAAAGAAACAGACAACTGCATTAAAAGAACTTTGCCTAAAGTAAACAATCCTTGCACTCGCAAGTACAAGCACCATTGTTTTCCCCCTTGTGGCAACATCACATCCCCTAGACTCATGTTGTTGTGACTCAAGCTAGTCATCGTGGGGCATGAACCCACAATCATGCATAACGCTCCCTATTGGAGTTACGATCAATCACTTGAAGAAAGTAATAAAAAGCAACGGAGAACATGCAAGAATTACTCAAGAACATAAATATAAAAGGAGAAGAACCAAATATATTACTCATCACAATCTAAACATAATCTCGTAATCCATCAGATCCCAGCAAACTCAACATAGCAACAAAGAAGAATTACAAATGTGCCTTGATCATGTAGGGAAGCTCACAAGGTCTAATCATTGAGTAACAAAGAGGGGGAAAGGACATCACATAGCTACTGATCATGGACCCATGGTACAAGGTGGACTACTCACGGCTCATCCAAGAAATGTCCATGGTGGTGGAGAAGCTCTCAGAGGTCAATCCTCCCTCCGGCAGGGTGCCGAGAAAGGGTCTCCTAGCAGCCCGATCTTGGAACCGTGGAGGCGGCGGAACAGAGGGGAGATCGCGAAAAATGGTTCTGTCCTCACATAGCTACTGATCACATAGCTACTGATCATGGGCCCATGGTCCAAGGTGTACTACTCATGGATCATCCGGGAAGCGTCCATGGTGGTGGAGAAGCTCCCGGAGGTCAATCCTCCTTCCGGCAGGGTGCCGGGAAGGGGTCTTCTGGCGCTCCCGATCTTGGAAGCGCGGCGGCGGCGGAACAGAGGCGAGATCGTGAAAAGGGGTTCTGTCCTTGAGGGTTTCAGAGGATGGAGAAAAAATTGGCGAAGGGGGAAGCCAGGGGGCCACCAGGGGTCCAGGCGGCCCCCTGGCACGATCCAACTCCTGGTCGCGCCGGGAGGGCGCCTGGGGCCCTGGTGGGTCCCCTCCGGCCCCCCTTCGGGACACTAGAAGCTTCCAAAGCGCTGATTTTTTATTGTATTTTCCCGGAATTTTTGGAGCATTTTTAATACAGGAGAAACCTGAAATAGAAAAACAGCAGAAAACAAAAACTGTCACTGAGGTGCACTGAGTTAATAGGTTAGTCCAAATATGATCAAAAGTGTATGAAAGTGTATCTAAAACATAGCAATATCGCACAAAACATGCATGGAGCAAGCATAAATTAGAGATACGTTTGGGATGTATCAACATCCCCAAGCTTAATTCATGCTCTTCCTCGAGTAGGTAAATGATAACAAGCATAATTTCTGTGGTGACATGCTAACAACCATATAAGAATTTTGGAAGTAAAGCAATCAAGGTATGTAATTCAATTCAAGCCATAACAAGAAAGAGTCTATATTAGCATTGAAACAAGCAACATAAGAACATAAAGGTGCAAGAGCTCTCGTTGTCTGGGACTCGAATATCTCCAGATGGTGTTTGCGTGCAAGAAGTGGGGGATGGGAATACGAGAGAAAAAAATATTTATTTGTCGAGAACTCAATCTACTAAAGTTTCACACTTAAGTCTTCTTTGGAATCTTATCTTGACTCGTCCCCAGACCACTAGCCAGTTGCAAGCCAATTTGATCCACTCCCTTTCGATATTTTGAGCACTCATGCAATGGATGAGTGTAAGCACGAGAGTTGACACTTAGGATGGAAAAGAGAGAGAGATGATGGAAGAGGAAGACAAAAAGGGTGTGAAAGGCTCACATCAATGAGGAAAATCATAGGCGAGAGAAGGCCAAATGATAGATATGATGTGAGGAATAGGGATTGCCATGCAACGGATGCACATACGAGCTAGAAAATCTCTCCAATGGAACTAGTGTGGGTGCATCCAACTTGCTCGCTCAAGAAGACCTAGAGCTCGTTTGAGGAGGCTCATCATGGGAATATACAAGCCAAGTTCTACAGTGTGAAGGTCCCCACATAGCTATATGCATATATGATCATCTCTATGGAGTACAAGATATAAGAGGGAGTAAGAGTGTGGATCTTTCAAAATGAATAGTAGTGTTGCCCCCTTCTCTCTTTTTATTTTATTTTTCTATTTTTTCTATTTTCTGTATTTTTTTGGTGGCCTCAATGCTCTTTCTATTAAAGTCTCATTTGTCATCTTTGGGATCTTTTCCTCACTTAAGGGAAACACTCTATTTTACAAGAAGTATAGAAGATCTTTCACAGTTTAATAGGTACTCAACATAAAGAAGATGTAGCTATCATGATGTATGAAAATGTATGCCTCTGCCAGTGTAGCAGGAACATGTATGACATGAAGATCAAGTCATGAGAAGGTGGATGTTGCATGGCAATGTATCTCAGAAAGGCTATGGAAATGCCTTGATAGGTAGGTATGGTGGCTGTTTTGAGGAAGGATATAAGGAGGTCTATGATGACAGAGCATATCATTCCAAGGGTTTGGATGCACCGGCGAAGTATGCGCCAACTCTCGAGGTGAGAAAAGGGCAATGCACGGTACTGAAGAGGCTAGCAAAATATGAGGAGGTGGAAGTGTCAACTTTCGAATACTTACATTAGTCCGAAGAACTCATGCACTTATTATCGGTAACTCTCAATCTAATTAGGAGATTCAGAAATATACAAGTACCCCGCGGATGAGTGTATGGGGGTTTGGTTATCCTTGCGCATCCTCGACTCATGGTACATGAGTTTACTCTAATATCCGATCCCTCCAAAGATTAGTTATCCATCTAGTAGCTACAGTTTTCAACTAGTTTTTTTTGTAGTTTTTCGAAAATAAACACGGATTTCCAAAAATACGACATCTATCACTAATATGCTAAAGCTCTTGACACCAAAAGTTCAAACATAACTCAAAATAATACCTCAAAACTATTGCAAGTTACTACTACAATTGAATAGCAACCTCAATTACCTACTTCAAGTCAAGAAACACAACTCAGTGCAACATGCCAACTCTCTAAACAAGATAAACATGAAAACTCAGGAGAGTTCCAGCAACAACCTAAAAAAAATCTTTTAAAAATAAATAAACACGAAAACTAAGAGCTAAGCATGACAACAGCTACGAAAATATAAAGAACACACACAAAAAGAAAGATAAGCATGAAAATCCTATGATGTGTTCTATTGAAGTGGAGCGTTTTTCTCTCCCACACAAAGAATGTTGGGTTCTAACTTGTTATTAACAGCAAACAAATCTAAAGATAACTAATAAGTAAAGAGAAAGACGCTCCAAGCATAGAACATAACGCATGAAGTGATAAAATATAGTGCAACGGACGAACTGATAATTGTTGATGGAGAAGGGCATGCACGGGGGCATCCCCAAGCTTAGATGTTTGAGTCTCCTTGTATATTTCTTGGAGGTGCATGGGGGCATCCCCAAGCTTGAGCGGTTAACACTCCCAGATCTTCTTTCATCATCTTCCCTTGCACACTTGAAAACTCCCTTCATACATAACTCATCATAAGATGATTAGCGAGGTTAGTACCCATAATAAAATAATTTTCCTCTACTGGAAATAAATATATTCTTGAAGATTTACTGCTTCTCAAGATTCCCAATTTTTTTTTCAAATAAAAAACTAGCGCAAGATTTGCAAAACTGGGAAAGCGCAAAACAGGGAAGAATCTGTGAAAAACAGACCATCAGGAAGTAAATATTTTTTTTGGGTATTGCTGCAACTCAAATAAAAAACTCAGAACATACGCACGAAATCTAATTGTATAGATCATGCTGTCAAAAAAATTCAGATCAAAAAGATGATCTAGTGATTTTAGCCAAAATTTTCCGTCAAGAGACAGAATCTGTTTTCTGGATAGCACATCACAACTTTTGAACTTTCTTGCAATCAGAGGCTAAACTTGGCACAAAGCTTGAAAATAAAGATACAATGATGTTTCTACAGTAGTAACAATCATCGAGACCACTAAAAACAGAAGGAAAAACATCTCGGGTTGACTCCCAACAAGCGCTTTCTTTTACGCCTTTGAGCTAGGCACGAAGCAAAAAGAGGAATCAAAATTCATCATAATTGTCAGAGTTATAAAACCCTTCAAATGGTTCCTCAACAAGTTCATTCTTGTTTCTTTTAGGAAACGGGTACGTACCTTTCGCCTTCCCACGTCAGGGTATGTGTCCCTTACATATATCAATGAAGCCCTTCACGGCTCGGAGGAAATCCCTTCCAAGAACTATGTTTCCTTGGTTTGGCTCCATGATGAAGAAATCAACCAATGCAATCCCTTTAAGGAATGTAGCTGGTACGTCTTTTACCTTTCCCTGGATCTCAGAAATATCTCCATTAGCATGTTCATGATAGGGTGATAAATTGTCCATGTTTAATTTTAAAGAATCATAAACTACTTTTGGCATTGTAGAAACCATGGATCCAATATCACAAAAAGCAAGGAAGTCTTGGATAGAGATGCTAATTCTAATAAAAGGCTCCTAGTCATTATCTATCTCCAATATATCTTTCTTGTTGGGCTTGGGTTTCTCTACTTTTCTCAAGTCTAGAGCATCCATTCTCCTCTCAATAGTAGCAAGTCTATCTATTATAGTATCAAAACTATGATCATAAAAAAAAAAACTAGATAGACCATTTATAATATCAAGAGCTCTGGCTTCATCACACTCTAAGAAATCTCCTTCAGCTATAATATCAAGAGAGTGTTGACACCACTTAAAGAAACCATGTTAAAAATTTCTAAGCACAATTTTTATAGGTATCCAAGGCACAATTCTCCTATGTGCATCATAATTTCTGTCCTATGCTTTCTTCATATTCTCTCCATCCCTTGATGGAAATCTAGAACTTATGATTCCCTCAAGGCACCAAGTACTAACATGCTTGACTAAAAAGGAAGGACTACTAAAAGCAATGTAACTATTTTTTTGGTGTTTTTGATAAAGGACACAAAGATAAAAACTGAAAGGTATGCAACTCCCCTATCTTGAAGAGTGGAGTCCGCGACAACGGTGCCAGAAATTAGCTTGATGGCACTGAAGTAGTGCTCCTCGTTGGCTACCCCAAGTGGAAGGTTGAGATGTTGCCAGAAGAAAATTTCCCTTGGCAAAGATACCAAGGTTGAGATTGAACCAGTAGGACTCCAACTGCTGCAAGTAGGTGTCAACGGCACCAGATATTAAGTTGCCGAATGGTTGAGGTTGACGTGGACCTACACATAGATACAACTACTTTGCTCCCAACGAGTACAGAGGGGTTTTCAATCCCTCCGGCCTTGTCGTTTACAAAGGGTCAAACGCAAGAGATAAAGGTAATAGTAATTGCGACTAGAAAGTAAAACAGGAAGTAAATTAAGGGTGTAAATAGTGGTGGAAATATGGACCGGGGTCCCATGAAGTTCACTAGTGATGTCTCTCTCCCAAAATACGATAAACAACTATGCAAGGTGAACAAATTATAGCTGGGAAATTGACATGATTAAAAATGCACCGCAATGCTAACTATGCTACAAAAGAAAGGAATAGGCTCAAAATCATGGGCAGTACGCCAAGACAAGTAGACCGAAATCCATCTGCATCTACTCACTAATCATCCACCTTGAGATACCTATCCAGAACATCTCGTTGGTATTAAGTTGTGAGCCCCACCCAAAGTGTAAACCCAAATCAACAGACAACTGCATTAAAAGAACTTTGTGTAAAGTAAACAATCCTTGCACCCGCAAGTACAAGAACCGTTGTTTTCTCCCTTGTGGCAACATCACATCCCCTAGACTTATGTTTCTGTCACTCAAGCTAGTCATCGGGGGGCATGAACCCACAATCATGCATAACGCTCCCTCTTGGAGTTACGATCAATCTTGGCCAAAGTAATAAAAAGCTACGGAGAACATGCAAGAATTACTCAAGAACATAAATATAAAATAAGAAGAACCAAATATATTACTCATTAGATTCTGAACATAATTTCATAATCCATCAGATCCCAGCAAAATCAACATAGAAACAACAGAAGAAGTACATATGTGCCTTGATCATGTAGGGCAGCTTAAAAGGTCTAATCATTGAAGAACAAAGAGGGGGAGAGTACATCACATAGCTGCTGATCATGGACCCATGGTACAAGGTGGACTACTCATGGCTCATCCGGGTAGCGTCCATGGTGGTGGAGAAGCTCCCGGAGGTCAATCCTCCCTCCAGCAGGGTGCCGGGACAGGGTCTCCTGGCTGCCCCGATCTTGGAAGCGCGGCGGCCGCGGAAAAGAGGGGAGATCGCGAAAAACGGTTCTGTCATCAGGGGTTTCGGGACGAGAGGTAAATATAGGCGAAGGGGGGGTAGCCAGGGGTGTACCAGGGGGTCCAGGCGGCCCCATGGTGCGGCCTAGGGTGGGGCCACGCCCCCTGGCCGCCTAGGCACCAGGTGGGTCCCCCCAGCCCCCCTTGGGCATCTGTAAGCTTCTATGTCGTCGATATTTTGATATATTTTTCCCAGAATTTTTCTCGCACTTTAAGTAATGGGAAAACCTGAAATACAAAAACAAGAGAAACTAGAAACTGGCACTTTGGTGCACTGAGTTAATAGGTTAGTCCAAATATGATCAAAAGTGTATAAAAGTGTATCAAAAGCATATCAATATCACCCCAAACATGCATGGAGCAAGCAGAAATTATAGATACGTTTGGGACGTATCACTTACGCATAGATTGTTAATGCAGTTGTCTGTTGCTTTGAGTTTACACTTTGGGTGGGGCTCACAACTTAATACCTACGAGATGTTCTAGATAGACATCTCAAGGTGGATGATTAGTGAGTAGATGCAGATGGATTTCAATCTACTTATATTGGTGTACTGTCCATACTTTTGAGCCTCTTACTTTCAAGTAGCACAATTAGCATTGTAGTGCGTTTATAATTCTGTCAATTGCCCAACTGTAATTTGTTCACCTAGGTTAGCTATTTTATCGTCTTTTGGGAGAGAGACATCACTAGTGAACATCATGGGACCCCGTTCCATATTTCCACCACTATTTGCACCTCCACCTTATTTACTTCTTTTTTAATTTCCGTTGCAATTATCACTATCACTATCCTCTTGTGTTTGATCCTTTGTAAACGACAAGGCCGGAGGGATTGACAACCCCTCTGTACTCGTTGGGAGAAAAGTTATTTGTTTCGGTGTGCAGGTCCACGTCAACTCTAGCGTCATCAAGTAATCTCTGGTGCCGTTGACACCTACTTGTCGATCCTTGGAGTCCTCCTGGATTCGATAAACCTTACAATCCTCGTGTAAGGGAAATTAGACGCTATCTACATCTCTACCTTCCACTTGAGGTGTAATAGCCCAGATTTTCACTAAAATTAAATTTTTTGTTTTCTGCATGAATTGGTCGATTGTCTGATTAGTTTGCGGTGTTTGCGCCCCCAATTTATCGATCGGGGATTGTTTCCCCCCTCTAATATCGTACCGGACGGAGATTGATCCTTGCCACTCTGACGCACGACCTTGTTGCGGCACCGGGAAAGTCACCCGATCAGCGTCGCAACTTTCGGCACAAGACCATCCATCACCAACGGTTCGGAAAAACCACCATTTATATTTAAATGGGTTATTTTACCGGGAGGTGCTCAACGTTCTCTTTTGGTGTTAATCGATGTAGACGACGTCAGTTTGGTGCTTTGAGGCGGTGTTTTGAATTTCACGCGATTCCGACCTCGTCGGGCAGGTGAACGTTCGGATGTGCCAGGCATAGTAGCCGATGTAATCCGAGGGGCGTATTTACAAAATGCCGCGCGCGTTATTAGCTGGACCCCCGGATTTCCCTCTTATCTTCGGATTTTATCCCACCCGAAAAACCGGACCCAAAACGGGCCATTTTGTGGCCGGAAACCCCCCAAACACCCACCTGCTATATATAGCAGGCTACCCTAGCCAGTTTAGGCAAACCCTTCGTCGCCACGCCTCCCTTCGTCGCCACGCCTCCCCCTTCCCTCCTCCTCTTGGCCTCACCCCTCTCTCCTCTCTTTGCTGCAGTCGGAGCCGCGCTGCTCCCCTCGCAGAGCGTCGCTGCGCGCCATGACCCGAGCTCGGAGCTCACCGCACTGCCGGGACCTTGTCGACGGCCAGGTCCGGCCGCCGTCCAACCCCGCGCCCTGTTCCCGGCCTCCCCACGTCTCCCTGGACCTCGCTCACGCTGCCACACCATCCCTCGTCGGCTGCCGGAAAACCACCACTCGTCGGCTGCCGGAAAACCACCACTCGTCGTGCTCGCGTCTTTCCTCGATCAGATCTGGATCAGACGAGACGAGGCAGGAACCGCCTCGGCCCATCCCCAACGCCTCTCTTCCGTGGCCCATCGAGCGCCCCTGCAAGGCCTCGCGGCCCGCGACTCAGCTACTCCCTGGGCGATGATCATCTATGCGTCGCCCACTGCCCCGATGCTTTGTTCCATTCGAGTCACCTAGGTCCCGAGTTCCGGGTATTGTGTCTCTTGACGAGCGTGCCTAACCGCGTGTGGGATACTATGGGGTCCCCTTTTCTTACCTACCTAGCTTCAAACATTTTTAATGGTGTCCCAAGCTGATTTACCATTTGAAACCGTGTGTGAAATTGGTCTGCAGCCAATGGATTTAAAACAAACCAGATCAGTGGGGTGGTATGCCCTATTGGTCCACACTTGGCCGGCGAGGGCCCGGGCATGGTTTTTTCTACGGTAACCCAAACCCAGTTGAGACGGAAGAGACCAGGACGAGAGCGCGGCCGGCTCCTGAACTGGATGTCGACTCCCCGAGGGCCACCCGGATTTGTGCGTTGTTAGTTAGAGGGGCCTGTCGTTTCGGATCTCTCGGAACTAAATCATAAAATGGCTGCCTGTGATGGGTAGAAACTAAGAGAGATGGGCGTGCGTGCGGAGCCTTGTAATGGGCAGTTGGTACACCCCTACAGGGTTAAATCTTTTCGAGAAGCCGTGTCCATGGTTATGGACGACTTGAGACCTACTCCTTGTTCATAGACAACTAGAACTAAGATAATCTTAATATAACTTGATCACCGGTTGTGTGCCTTGACTGCTTCTTCTTCGTCGGGATGCGAAGAGGAGGACAAGGATAGGATAGGTGTTATGCTTGCGTAAGTAGGTGGATAGCAGACTTGTTGGAGGCGATTCCTCATCGAATGCTTGGCTTCTTATCTTACTCTCTAGATCGTTAGCCACTTCATAAATGCTAGCGCGGCAACAACCTCACCACTTACCCCATCCTTGCCATAAACGACTAGTTATCCTAGAATGACGAGTGATGAAGTCCTTGCTGGCAGTTGACCACTACAGTTGGATGCTGAGTACTTCTGTACTCATGATACTACCCCCAAACTCTTTTCAGGGTTCTTGATCGACAACAGGTATGGTGATCGACGTTTCACGTGGAGACTCGACGACAACTAGTTAGGAGGATCCCTGCGGAGGGCCTGGACCCGTGTGGTTATGGGGATCAATGATTTTCTTTTTGCGACTAGACATTTGATTGTAGTCTGTACTCAGACATGTATCTTCTGCTGATGTATTATATTAAGGCAGTTGTACGCCGATTGTATGAGATGTTGTATCCTTGTAGCTGTAATGTTGTGATATCATGTTGGAAATCCGGGGCATATGGCAGTGTCATATGTCGCGGTGGGACCTATATTTGCTTCGTCCCTGGATCTGGATGGAAACATCTAGATCTCGAACAGTACCGCATATCGGGTCTTACAACTTGGTATCAGAGCCTTACCGACCGTAGGACCCCCTCTCTGGCGGAAGTCGAGTCTAGACAAAACTATTTTGTAGTTACTAAGATAGTTATCGGAGAGTAGGATTCTTTTCCTCCTTACCTATGCTCTGGTCAGGACAAGTGACGTAAGTCTTTTAACTGTTGCCTTCTCCCCTTTCAAACTTAGGATCTCGAGTGTGTGGAGTATCGGAACCGTTACAATGCTTGCTTGTGAAGTATTGTCTCGATTCCGAGCTCAGGTGGAAATTCCTGTAGTACCTTTAGCTTCTCCGATTTTGGGTACCATCTGGGTCATCCATTGCCATCCATCCTTTTTTCGGTATTTTCGTTGTCATTCTTCCTCTTGACACCGACGGTTTCGTATTTTCGATGATGTGGTCTCCCTGCGGAAAGTTTCTTGACGGAGGTTCGCCATTCGACATGGAGCAGAGTTCCTTGTTGGTGGTGTTGAAGATCGTCAACTCTCTTCTTTCCCCCTTCCCCTCGCCCCCGGATCAGCCTGGATCTCGGGACGAGATCCCTTGTTGGTGGTGTTGTATTGTAACAACCCAGATTTTCACTAAAATTAAAACTTTTGTTTTCTGCGTGAATTGGTTGATTGTCTGATTTGTTTTCGGTGTTTGCATCCCCGACTTATCGATCGGTGATTATTTTCCCCATCTTATCTCGTACCGGACGGAGACTAACCCTTGCCACTTTGACACACGACCTTGTTGCGGCACCGGGAAAGTCACCCGATCAGCGTCGCAACTTTCGGCAAAAGACCAGCCATCACCAACGGTTCGGAAAAACCCCCATTTATATTTAAATGGGTTATTTTACCGGGAGGTGCTCGACGTTCTCTTTTGGTGTTAAACGATGTAGACGATGTCAGTTCGGTGCTTTGAGGCGGTGTTTTGAATTTCGCGCGATTCCGACTTCGTCGGGCAGGTGAACGTTCGGATGTGCCAGGCATAGTAGCCGATGTAATCCGAGGGGCGTATTTACAAAATGCTGCGCGCGTTATTAGCTAGACCCCAGGATTCCCCTCTTATCTTCGGATTCTATCCCACCCAAAAAACCGGACCCAAAACGGGCCATTTTGTGGCCGGAAAGCCCCCCCAAACACCCACCTGCTATATATAGGAGGCTACGCTAGCCAGTTTAGGCAAACCCTAGCCCTACCCCCTCCATTTCCGCACCTTCCCAACCCACCGCCGCCACCTGGTGCACCCCCCTCACCAACCACCTCCAGATCCATATCAGACGCTTTGGACCGTCGGATCTAGATCGGACGGCCCGAAGAGCGCCACCTCACCAGAATGATTCTCCCCAACCTGATGTCCTCTCCCGCGGGCATTCCTCCACGCCCGAGCCATCCCACCCGACCATGCCGCCGCCCCTCCAGCCGGCGAGCCGCCTCCCTCCGGTGAGCTCCCTTCGTTGCCACGCCTCCCCCTTCCCTCCTCCTCTTGGCCTCACCCCTCTCTCCTCTCTCTGCTGCAGCCGGAGCCGCGCTCCTCCCCTCGCAGAGCGTCGCCGTGCGCCATGACCCGAGCTCGGAGCTCGCCGCGCCGCCGGGACCTCGTCGACGGTCAGGTCCGGCCGCCGTCCAACCCCGCGCCCTATTCCCGGCCTCCCCGCGTCTCCCTGGACCTCCCTCACGCTTCCACACCATCCCTCGTCGGCTGCCGGAAAACCACCGCTCGTCGTGCTCGTGTCTGTCCTCGATTCGATCTGGATCGGACGAGAAGAGGCAGGAACCGCCTCAGCCCAGCCCCAACGCGTCCCTACCGCGGCCTATCGAGCGCCCTTGCACGGCCTCGCGGCCCGCGGCTCTCCTACGCCCCGGGCGAGGATCATCTACGCGCCGCCCACTGCTCCATGGGCCAGGCCCACTCGGTGAGCCGCCCTTTTTTTTCCTTTTCCTTTTTTTCTTCTGCTGCGGTAGTTGGACCAGCCCAATAGCTATTTAGCGCAATGTGCACATTTTAGATAACCGATGCCACCTCTGTTTAGCCCGTTTAGTTCAGATTCGGCATGTTGCTCTGTTTTTTTCCTGGGCTTATAAATTGGCAGATTGTATTGTTTGCTTGCGGTAGCTATATCTTTTAAACCGTAGCTCGGATCGCGACGCGTTAAACAGTAAAGTTGCTCCATTTTTTGTGTAGATTAATAAAATATGCTTCTTTGCCATGTTTGAGATTGTTTACATGTTGTTTACCTGCTAATTACAATCCTTGCCACCGTAAACTGTTTCTTTAATAACTTTTCAACCGTTGCTCCAATTAAAATGTTTCTTACATGTAACTTGACTAGAATTTTGTTTGGGTTGTGAATATGCTGCTCTTGCTTGCTAATAAAAACAATAAAATATTTTTTAGGGAAAAACAGTACCAAACATATTTATTTTGCGGGGTAAATAGCGATAAGCCATGTGTAGGAATTTTACCCGCTTAACTTGACTAGTATAGGTAGATTACTTATGCTTCACCTCTTTCCATGATTGTGTGCTATGCCATGTTTTTGTGAGATGCCATGTTAACAATTTTTTTTCATGTTTAGTAGCTAAGTAACTTGAACCATTCTAAATGTGCGGTATCGTCGTGTGTGACCAATACCTCACTTAACCTGTTAATAACCGCTCTCAACGATAGATGCGATACCGTAATGCGTTGTCTCTTGTTGCCTTCTTTTTGTTGCTTGCTCATGATTGCTTCGTAGTAATATATGCTTGCTCATTGATTGCCTTTTCCAGTGTTTACCTCTTGTGTGCTCACGCGGATACTCTCGGAGACGATGCGAGCTTGCGATCGACTACACCTTCGGAATCCGACTTATCAACATGCAAGGACTATACATTACTTATGATCCATTCTATTATAACCAGCGGTTTGCATGCTAGTCTAGGTTAGGTTCGATGTTTGATCCTACCACATGTTACAGCCTCTCTTAAACCGATACAGCCATGTCCCCTCTCACAAACAAAGCACTGCTATGTTACTATTGCTCGTTGCTCAGCCCCTGCTTAGTATGCATGCTTAGGATGCTACGAATGTTACCTGTTACTTCTTGGATTGGGCTATCACACTATTATATATTTGTTGTGGATGATATGATTATTATAATGTTGACTACACTCGACGAAGGATGGAAGGTCCAGGATATCCCGCCCCGATGCTTTGTTCCATTCGAGTCACCTAGGTCCCGAGTTCCGGGTATTGTGTCTCTTGACGAGCCTGCCTAACCGCGTGTGGGATACTATGGGGTCCCCTTTTCATACCTACCTAGCTTCAAACATTTCTAGTGGTGGCCCAAGATGATTTACCATTTGAAACCGTGTGCGTAACTGGTCTGCAGCCAGTGGATTTAAAACAAACCAGATCAGTGGGGTGGTATACCCTATTGGTCCACACTTGGCTGGCGAGGGGTCGGGCATGGTTTTTCCTACGGTAACCCAAACCCAGTTGAGATGGAAGAGACCAGGACGAGTGTGCGGCCGGCTACTGAAATGGATGTCGACTCCTCGGGGGGCCACCCGGATTTGTGCGTTGTTAGTTAGAGGGGCCTGTCGTTTCAGATCTCTCGGACCTAAATCATAAAATGGCTGCATGTGATGGGTAGAAACTGAGAGACATGGGCGTGCGTGCGGAGCCTTGTAATGGGAAGTTGGTACACCCCTGCAGGGTTAAATCTTTTCGAGAAGCCGTGTCCACGGTTATGGACGATTTGAGACCTACTCCTTGTTCATAGACAACTACAACTAAGATAATCTTAATATAACTTGATCACCGTGTGTGTGCCTTGACTGCTTCTTCTTCGTCGGGATGCGAAGACGAGGACAAGGATATGATAGGTGTTATGCTTGCGTAAGTAGGTGGATAGCAGACTTGTTGGAGGCGATTCCTCATCGAATGCTTGGCTTCTTATCTTACTCTCTAGATCGTTAGCCACTTCATAAATGCTAGCGCGACAGCAACCTCACCGCTTACCCCATCCTTACCGTAAACTACTAGTTATCCTAGAATGACTAGTGATGAAGTTCTTACTGGGTCAGTTGACCACTACAGTTGGATGCTGAGTACTTCTGTACTCATGATACTACCCCCAAACTCTTTTCAGAGTTCTTGATCGACAACAGGTATGGTGATCGAAGTTTCACGTGGATACTCGACGACGACTAGTTAGGCGGATCCCGGCGGAGGGCCTGGACCCGTGTGGTTATGGGGATCGATGATTTTCTTTTTGCCACTAGGCATTTGATGTATTGTATTAAGGAAGTTGTACGCCGACTGTATGAGATGTTTTATCCTTGTAGCTGTAATGTTGTGATATCATGTTGGATATCCGGGGCATATGGCAGTGTCATATGTCGTGGTGGGAACGATATGTGCTTCGTCCCCGGATCTGGATGGAAACATCTAGATCTGGAACAGTACCGCATATCAGGCCTTACATGGGGTAACTTCTGGCGCCGTTGCTGGTGACTCCACTCTTCAAGATAGGGGAGTTGCACACTATCTTTTATCTTTGATCTTTTGTCTTGTTAGTTTACCTTATCGTTTTTATCTTAGTGCCCTTTATGAAAACCACAAAAAAATTGTTTACCTTGTTCTTGCTTGCTACTGTTACTATGGGTTCCATTGAAAACACTAAGTTTTGTGACTTCACTAGTCACAACAAGAATGACTTTATCTGCACTCCTATTGTTCCACCGGTCACTTCAGCACCTTCCTATGAAATTAAACCTGCTTTGCTTAATCTAGTTATGAAAGATCAATTCTCCGGTGCTGGAAGTAGATGGTGATATTGTTAAGCTTAAGCTTTTTTCCTTTCTCCTTGAGAGGAGGAGTTAAAATTTGGTTTCAATCCTTACCTAGGAATAACATAGATTCTTGGAATAAGTGCAAGGATGATTTTATTGGGAAGTACTACCCCCTGCTAAGATTATCCAATTGAGGAGTAATATTATGAATTTTCAGAAATTGGATAATGAACACGTTACCTAATCTTGGGAACGCATGAAATCTCTTGTTAAGAATTGCCCTACACATGGTTTGACTACTTGGATGGTTATCCAGACTTTTTATGCAGGCTCGAACATTACCTCGCGGAATCTGTTAGACTCGACCGCGGGAGGAACTTTTATGTCAACTACAATTGGTGCTGCCACAAAGCTATTGGATGAGATGATGGCAAACTATTCTCAATGGCACACCGAAAGAGCTCCAACCGGTAGGAAGTTCAACTCTGTTGAGGAAATCTCCTCCCTAAATGAAAAAGTTGACATGATCATGACTCTACTTACTAAGCAAGCTCCTATTGATCTCCATGTTGTTCCTTTGAATTCTTTGGTTGCTCAAGATCAAGTTAATGTTAATTTTATCTCTAGGAACAACTTTAATAATAATTCTTATAGGAGTAATTTTTGTAACAATCCTAGACCGTTCCCATCCAACAATTATGGGAACAACAACACTTATCCAAGCACCAAAAACTCCACTTATGAAATAGAGAGCATGCTTAAGGACTTTATCACTTCTCAAAAAGCCTTCAACAAGAGTGTAGAAGAGAAATTAGAAAAACTAGATAGCCTCTCTTCGAAGGTAGAATTACTTAAGATTAGAACTTCTCCCTTTGAGGAGACAAAAACTACACCCATGAATGCTATCCAATTCCAAATTAAGGAGAATATTAGAATGCTAGACAAACTAATGGATAGATGGGCAAGAGAAAAGGAAGAGGAAGATAGGATTAAGAGCCTTCCTACACACACTACTACTGTCTCCACTATACAAGTTGTTCAGGACCTCAAAACTTTTATCACCCAACACATCCCTAGTCCCACTCGACCTATTAATGGTGATGCTAATACCTCAACTTTAGGACAAAAAGTTCCTATCAATCTAGAGACTACCAAGAGAATGAGCTTAGATGACATCACCATCACTTTAATTAATGGTAGTGATCTTGATTTTGATAGTTGTAGTCTCTCTGAAACTATCACCTTTTGCAAAGAATGGCTAAAGACCCCCACACTAGCACACTTAACATTGCCTTCACCAAGAATATTACCAATGCTATTATCAAAGCTAGGGAGGAGAAACTCAAACTTGAGACTTCTATCCCTAGGAAGCTAGAAGATGGTTGGGATCCTATAGTCAAAATTAAATTGAATAACTTCTCTTGCTGTGATGTTGGATCTAGTGCCTCCGTTATGCCCAAAAGAATGTATGATATGCTTAATTTGAAACCTTTTGATACATGTTCTTTTGGCGTTCATCTTGTTGATTCTTTCGTAAAGAAAACTTTAGGAAGGATCGATGATGTGCTTATTTTTGTCAATGATAATTATATTCCCGTTGATTTTCTTTGTTATGGACATTGAGTGTGATCCCTCATGTCCAATTATTTTGGGACGTCCTTTTCTTCGCGTAGTTGCTGCTATCATTGACATGAAAGAGGGGACCATTATATTCCAATTCCCCCTTAAAAAGGGGATGGAACACTTCCCTCTAAAGAAAATCAAGTTACCTTATGAGTCCATTACACGGGCAAGCTATTCGTTTGATATTGATAAAACTTGATTTTCTTGTATCACGCCTAGCTAAAAGGCATAAAAGAAAGAGCTTGTTGGGAGGCAACCCAAGATGTTTTTACTTTTAGTTTTAGTGGTATTGATGTTTGTTACTAATGTAGCAACATCATTGTGTCTTTATTTTCAAGCTTTGTGCCAAGTTTTAGCCTCTGATTGCAAGAAAGTTTAAAAGTTGTGACATGTTGTCCAGAAACAGATTATGTCCCCTTGACGAAAAAATTGGCCATAAATCACCAGATCATCTTTTTTATCTCATTTTTTTGACAGTATGCTGTATACAATTGGATTTCGTGCATCTGTTATGAGTTTTTTTATTTGAGTTGCAGAAGTACCCCAAAAAAATTATTTACTACCCGCTGGTCTGTTTTTCACAGATTTCTTCATTTTAAAAACCTTAAGCTTGCTTTTTCTTTGCAAAAACTTTTTGGACATCATGAGAAACAATATATATTCAAGAATATCTTTATTTCTACTAGAGAAAAAATATTTTATCATGGGTACTAACCCCTCTAATCAACTTATGATGAGTTTCTTATGAAAAGAGTTTTCAAGTATGCGAAGGAAGATGATGAAAGAAGATTCGGGAGTGTCAAGCGCTCAAGCTTGGGGATGCCCCATGCACCCCCAAGAAATATCCAAGGAGACTGAAGCATCTAATCTTGGGGATGCCCCCATGCACCCCCTTCCCCATCAACAATTATCAGTTCGTCCTTCGTTCCACTATATTTTTATCACTTGCTCTTTACTTATTAGTTTTCTTTAGCTTTGTTTGCTGTTCATAACAAGTTAGAACCCAACTTTGAAGTTATGTATGAAGGGAGTTTTAGATGATGAAAGAAGATCCGGGAGTGTCAAAATCTCTAGCTTGGGGATGCCCCCATGCACCCCCAAGAAATATCCAAGGAGACTCAAGCATCTAAGCTTAGGGATGCCCCCGTGCATCCCCTTCTCCATCAAAAATCATCAGTTCGTCCTTCTCCATGCTATATTTTTATCACTTCATATGTTATGTGCTAGACTTGGAGCGTCTCGCTCTTTAATTTTTAGTTTGTTTTAGTTTTGCTTGCTGTTCATAAAATTTGGATCCTAGCCTTCATTGTTTGGGAGAGAAACACGCTCCACTCCACCGTAGAACACAACATAGGCTTGCATTCTTATCCTTTTCGTGTGTGTTCTTTATCTTTTCATAGTTTCTACCATGCTTAGCTCTTAGTTTTCATGCTTATCTTTGTAAGAGCTTTTATTTAGGATTATTCTAGGAACTCTCTTGAGTTTTCATGTTTATCTTGTTTAGAGAGTGGTCTGTTGTACTGAGTTGCGTGTCTTACATGAGTAGGTAATTAAGGTTGCTATTACAAGTGTAGTAGTAACATGCAATAGTTTTGAGGTATTGATTAGAGTAATGTTTTGGACATTAGGGCGCCAAGAGCTTGAGCCTATTAGTGATAGGTGTCATATTTTGGGCAATCCGTGCTTATTTTCAAAAAACTACAAAAAATAGTTGAGAACTCTAGCTACTAGATGGATCGCTAACCTCTGGAGGGGTTGGAATATATAGAGTACCCTCACGTATCATGGGTCGAGGATGCGCAAGGATAACCAAACCCACATACACTCCTCCCCAGGGTACTCGTCTCTTTGTGATCCTCCCGATTAGATGGAGAGTTACCGATAATAAGTGCATGAGTTCTTCGGACTAATGCGAGTATTCGATTGCTGTCACTTCCACCTTCCCATATGTTTCTAGCCTCTTTGGTACCGTGCATTGCCCTTTCGCACCTTGAGAGTTGGCGCATACTTTGCCGGTGCATCCAAACCCTTGGCACGATACAATCTTTCATCATAAACCTCCTTATATATTCCTCAAAACAGCCACCATACCTACCTATCAAGGCATTTCCATAGCCTTTCCGAGATACATTGCCATGCAAGATCCACCATCTCATGACTTGATCTTCATGTCATACATGCTTTTACTTGATCGAGGAGCCGCATGCTAGTTGGGATTTCCCTTATTATTGCTACATGACGCACTAGTATCATTGCATATCCCGCTACACTGGCAGAGGCATACATTTGCATACATCATGATAGTTTTTTCAGTTTTTTTATGTGAAGATCTTCTATATTCTTGTAAAATATAGAGTGTTTCCCATAAGTGAGGAAAAGATGCCAAAGAGGACAAATTAAAAGATCCCAAAGAGTACAAATAAGAGATAAATAGAAAGATCCAAAGAGGCCACAAAAATACAAAAAATAGAAAAAAGAGAAAAAAGAAAAAAAGAGAGGGAAGGAGGCATCACTACTATTCCTTTTGAAAGATCCACAGTCGTACTCCATTGCTATATATTTACTCCATAGAGATTATCATTCATGCATAACTATGTGGGGACCCTTACACTATAGTACTTGGCTCGCATATTCCAAGGATGAGCCTCCTCAAATGAGCTCCAGGTCTTCACGAGAAAGAAAGTTGGATGCACCCCCACTAGTTCCATTGGAGATATTACCTTAGATCATATGTGCATCTGTTGCATGGCAATCCCTACTCCTCAAATCATATCTATCATTTGGATTTCTCTCGCCTATGATTGTCCTCATTGATGTGAGCCTTTCACAACTTTTTGTCTTCCTTCCCCATCATTTTTCTCTTTGCCATCCTAAGTGCCAACGTATCTTGCTCGCTCTCATCCATTGCATGAGTGCTCAAAGTCGAAAGGGAGAGGATCAGTTTGACTTGTACTTGACTAGTGGTCTGGGGATGGGTCAAAATAAGATCTTGAAGGAGACTAAGTGTGAAACTTTAGTATATCGAGTTCTCAATTAAACTATATTTATTTATTTATTTATTTATTCTCTAATCCCATCTCCCATTACTTTCACGCAAGCACCATTTGGAGACATTTGAGTCACGGACAGCGAGAGCTCTTGCACCTTTATGTTGATGCTTTGCTAGAATCAATACTAAGACTCTTTCTTGTTATTATCTTAACTTGAATTGCACATATTACTTGCTTTACTTTGAAGTTCTTATATGTGTGTTAGCATGTCACCACATAAATTATCGATGTTATCATTTACCTACTCGAGGACGAGCAAGAATTAAGCTTGGGGATGTCTATTCATCCCAAACGTATCTATACTTTATACTTGTTCCTTGCACTTTTATGTGACATTGCTACATGTTTTTCTACACCTTCATATCATTTTACACATATTTGGACTAACCTACTAACTCAGTGCACCCAGTGCAAGTTTCTGTCTGCTAATGTCTTTTAGTTGAAGTGATTTTTCCCCAATTTAAAGTGCTCCAAAAATTCCAGGAAAATCAGAATAAAAATCAGCGAGACGGAAGCTTCCGGAACCTCGAAGGAGGGCCACGGGGACACCTGGCACCCAGGAGGCCAGGTGGCACGTCCCACTACTGGCCGCGCCACCAGAGCGCCTGGGAGCCCTGGGTGGACCCTAGCTGCCCACACTGTCCTATATTACCTCTTAGTCCAGAAACCCTCGAGGAGAACCCCACATCACGTAATACCTCTCTGTTTCACCGCCTCCGCGCTTCCAAGATCGGGAGCACCAGAAGACCTCTTCCCGGCACCATGTCAGAGTGAGGATTGATCGCCGGGAGCTTCTCCACCACCATGGATGCTTCCCTGATGTGCCGTGAGTAGTCCCCCTTGGACCATGGGTCCATGACCAGTAGCTATGTGATGTCTTCTCTCCAACCATGTTCTTCAATGTTTAGTCCTTGTGAGTTGCCCTACATGATCAAGGCACCTATGTAATTTTCCTGCTGTTGCTATGCTGTGTTTGCTGGGATCTGATGGATTATGATATTATGTTCAGATCGTGATGAGTTATATATTTGGTTTACCTTTATATTTTGTTCTTGAGTAATTCTTGCATGTTCTCCGTTGCTTTTTATTGCTTTGGCCAAGTAGTAGATAGTAACTCCAAGAGCGAGCGTTATGCATGATTGTGGGTTCATGCCCCCGATGTCTAGCTTGAGTGACAGAGACATGAGACCAGGGGATGTGTTGTTGCCACCAGGGATAAAAAAATGGTGCTTTTAACCGCGGTTGCAAGGATTTTTTACCTTATGCATTGATTGTTAATGAAGTTTTCTGTTGCTTTGAGTTTACACTTTGGGTGGGGCTCGCAACTTAATACCAGCTAGATCTTCTGGATAGATATCTCAAGGTGGATGATTATTGAGTGGATGCAGATGGATTTTGGTCTATGGGAACAACTTTAATAATAATGCTTATACGAGTAATTTTGGTAGCAACAATCCTAGACCGTTCCATCCAACAACTATGGGAACAACAACACTTATCCTAGAACCAAAGACTGCACTTCTAAATTAGAGAGCATGCTTAAGGACTTTATCACTTCTCAAAAAGCCTTCAAAAAGAGTGTAGAAGAGAAAATAGAAAAACTAGATAGCCTCTCTTCGAAGGTAGACAATGTAGCACCCAACACATCCCTAGTCCCATTGGACCTATTAAATGGTGATGCTAGTACCTCAAATTTAGGAAAAGAAGGTCCCATAAATCTAGAGACTACCAAGAGAATGAGCTTAGATGACATCGCCACCACTTTAATTAATGGTAGTGATCTTGATTTTGATATTTGTAGTCTTTCTGAAGTTATCACCTTTTTGCAAAGAATTGCTAAAGACCCCCACACTAGCACACTCAACATTGCCTTCACCGAACATATTACCAATGCTCTTATCAAAGCTAGGGAGGAGAAGGTCAAGCTAGAAACTTCAATCCCTAGGAAGCTAGAAGATGGTTGGGATCCCGTAGTCAAAATTAAATTGAACAATTTCTCTTGCTTTGCTTTATGTGATGTTGGAGCTAGTGCTTCTGTTATGCCCAAAAGAATGTATGATATGCTCAATTTGAACCTTTTGATACATGTTCTTTTGGTGTTCGTCTTGTTGATTATTCCATAAAGAAACATTTAGAGAGGATTGATGATATTCTTATTGTTGTCAATGATAATTATGTTCCCGTTGATTTTCTTGTTATGGACATTGAGTGTGATCCCTCATGTCCAAATATTTTGGGACGTCCTTTTCTTCGCATTCTTTTTGCTATCATTGACATGAAATAAGGGACCATTAGATTCCAATTCCCCCTATAAAAGGAATGGAACACTTTCCTCTAAATAAGATTAAGTTACCTTATGAGTCCGTTACACGGGCAAGCTATTCTTTTGATATTGACAAAACTTGATCTTTTTGTATCATGGCTAGCTAAAAGGCATAAAAGAATGCGCTTGTTGGGAGGAAACCCAAGATGTTTTTACTTTTAGTTTTAGTGGTCTTGATGCTTGTTACTACTGTAGAAACATCATTGTATCTTTATTTTCAAGCTTTGTGCCAAGTTTTAGCCTCCGATTGCAAGAAATTTCAAAAGTTGTGAGATGCTGTCTAGAAACAGATTTTGTCCCCTTGACGGAAAAATTATCCAAAAATCACCATATCATCTTTTTGATCTGAATTTTTTTGAAAGCATGATCTATACAATTAGCTCTCATGCGTCTGTTCTGAGTTTTCTTATTTGAGTTGCAGAAGTACCCTGAAAAATATATTTACTACATGTTGGTTCTATTTTTCGCAGATTGTTTCATGTTTTGCGTTTTCATCGTTTTGAAATTCTTAAGCTTGCTTTTTATTTTCAAAAACTTTTTGGCAATCATGATAAACAATATCTCTTCAAGAATATATTTATTTCCAGTGGAGCAAAATTATGATATCATGGCTACTAACCACTCTAATCAGCTTATGATGAGTTTCGTATGAAGGGAGTTTTCAAGTATGCGAAGGAAGATGATGAAAGAAGATTCGAGAGTGTCAAGTGCTCAAGCTTGGGGATTCCCCCATGGAGCCCCAACAAATATCCAAGGACACTCAAGCGTCTAAGCTTAGGGATGCCCCCGTGCATCCCCTTCTCCATCAACAATCATCATTTCGTCATTCTCCCTGCTATATTTTTATCACTTCATATGTTATGTGCTAAACTTGGAGCGTCCCGCTCTTTACTTTTTGTTTGTTTTAGTTTTGCTTGTGTAACATCCCAATTTTTCTAAATTCGGATGTTAATAGATCATTATATGCATCTCATGCTGTTTCCGCATTCTTCTGGAGTTTTAAAATATTTTTAAACATTTTTCAACACATGAGCGTTCGCCGAAGAGGATATAAAAGGACTTATCCCCATTTTAAAATTGTTGGAAAATAGTTTAAAATATTTTTGGAAGACTTTTTAAATTTACTTTGGGGTTATAAATAATTTCTAAAAATATTTTGTGAATTTATTTATGCTCCGGAAAAGCTTTAAAATCATTTCCGGAGGTTTTCGGTATTTTTAAAAATGACAGAAAAGTATTTTAAAATATTTAAAAATAAGTTGAAAAGTTTTTATTTTTATTAAATATTTTGGTAAAGCCAAAAATTCAGTTTTATTATTTTAAAAATATTGGCGAAGACGGAAATTAAAAATAATATTCCGTGATTTTTCTAAAACTATTTTCGGCCTAACGGGTCGTTTTGTTTTTTTCGCAGACCGAATTTGTTTTTAATTCGGATTTAAAAAAAAAGTTTGCGGGTCGGGTTATAAAAACCCGCGGACCCGCGGGGATTAGGGTTTGCAGACCCGATCCGCCGCCGCCGCCCGAACCCGCGCCGCCGCCGACGTCTGGGAACCCGCGCTGGTGAGCCGCCCCGCCCCCGCGCCTCCTCACCGCCGCCCCCAGCGCTGGGCGCCGCTGGCCATGGCCGCCACCGGCCGGATTCCGGCGAGATCTGTTTTCGGATCCGCCGGGGACCCGATCACTTTTTCGCATGTTATTTTATTTACGGTTAGGTCCTTTTCGCAATTTAGACCCCGAAATTGCGCGGTACCATCTTCGCGAGTACTTTTTAACCGTAACTCGGAATTGAGTGATTTCAGTTGCGTTGCGACCGTGGTGAAATTTCCTAGCAAGTAGACCAAGTTTTACAGAAGTTTGAAGTTTTCAAATTTGAATCCCGAGCAGATCCAAATTGGAACTTCCGGTAGCCGTAACTTTTTAACGGTGCGCCCGTTTGCGCCGTTTCTTTTTGCGTTGGTTTTATTTTGACAAGTACTTTAAGTTTACCTACTGTTAGTAAAGTTTTTCTACTGTTATTTGAATGCTTTTTACTGTTTGCGCATATTTGTATTGAATATATATGTTGCTTGGTGCTATGTTTGCTCGTATAGATTGTCCGGAGTGCGCCGCCTCGTTTTGTGAGGATTGTGACCGTCAGGAACAGCAAGAAGGCAAGTGATGCGTTGACCATACTCATACCTATAGTTTCTATATGCATTATGTTAAGAAATATCACCCTATTGCATGATAGGTAGTTTACTTTACTGTTGCTGCAAACTAGTTAGGATAGCCACATGACTTGACTTGTATTTGTAGATCAACCTAGCACGTGTTGTTACTTTAGTGCTATGATTTATAGACGTGGATTGGGTTGTGAGAATTCATGGAGTGCATGTGAGCTATTTTAATAATTTGTGTAGCAACTTTATAATACATAGAAATCACTTCTGGACGGGCGGGTTGCATCCTGGTAGTTGTGCCTTGTCTAAGGACAGTGCCGGGGTTAAATGCACCCAATGGTTGTTATGGTGGTGAACCGGGTGCAACATGGTGTCTACCCTCTGAACGTAGTGGGCGCCGTCCAGGCTCAAAAAGATCAGACATGCAATATTACTAGTAGCTTCCGTGTACAACCACTGGCTATATGGGCTCTGGCTTAGCACGAGTACGTTGTGGGGAACCTGGCCCTGGTAGCTAGCTGATGTAGATGTGTGATAGGTGTACCGGCTACCAAAGGGTGGAGGCAACCTCTTAGGAAAGTCTTTGTCTCAATCTTCGGGTTGAGTCCAGTGGGGAACGTGTACAACCTCTGCAGAGCGTATAAACTGATCATGATTAGCCGTGTCCACGGTTACGGACGAATTTTGAGCAACTAGTCAGTACTGTTGTTGAATGATCTTGACAGATGAACACTTAATAATAATTTGGTGGGAAAGATTAGCATGGGTTGCTGTGTGTTTCAGGTAGAATTCAACTTAAAATTTGACTAGTTTAGTTCAGGAGAAAATTGGCTTTCTGCAAAACAAAACCATAAGCCTTTCCTTTGACTCACCTTGCATGTAGATGTAGGTCCTTTATATAAACTTTTCCGTGTCACTTTCTGTACAAATCAGATGTACTGACCCGTTGTCGGGCTGTAACCTTCGGTGTTGCAGGTTTCTCAGACGACCAGTAAGGTGCGTTTAGGGGTTGCGAGTCTACACTCAGCATGTTCGCATGTCGCTGTTGATGGGACTCCACGTTACTTGCTTTTGCTTCCGCTTTATTTATATTGAATAAGCTAGCCTGGAGCTATGCAACTTGTTATTTATGCTATTCTGGATCATACGTTGTAATAATGATGCACTTGTACTTTGATATACATCTATGATACTGCAGCGAGTTCGATCCAGGGACTGGCACTTGAGCACAGAGACTTCAATTCTGTGTGAATTGGGTCGTTACAGATGGTATCAGAGCGTGTGTTGACTGTAGGACGTGACCCTAGAAAATGGACTAGAAAAGCCATAGGAATCAAAATATTACTTTACATCACTCTGTCTTGTACTTACTTACCTTCTCTATCTCGTATTCATACCTGTTCTAATCTTGCCTTACCTCTCTTTGATTTTAGATGACCACTTTGTCATACCGCGCTATGGCGTTTGGACCTAAGCTAAGGGGGATTTGCCACTACCTGAACATCTACACGCCAGTCTTTCAGCCGGACATCGTAGAGACAAGGGGAGCTGATGACTACTGGCAAGTGGAGACTTTCATCCTTGGAAGCATGAAGAATGAGGAAAGGGTGATCACGGAGTCATTCGAGGTGCATGCCCAGCAGAAGGAGTGGTGTGTGCACATAGCCGCTCACATAGCTCTTGGACGCATTGTGGAAACGTATGCCGCCCAACTAAAGGGTACGGTGTACTCGGAGATGGCCAAGGTCCCCCCATCGGGGAACATATTGCCAAAGAGGTTCAGGTATGTGCCTGGGGCCATTTGGCCAGGTACAACCAGCTACATCATCGAAAGCCTGGAGAAGCACATCCATTGCCTGGAGAAGAACACTCAGTCAGACCTCTACACCATCACTGAGTTGCAGCAGAAGAACACCAGGCTCAAGAGGGACAACAACAAGCTGAAGAAGGAAAGGTTGGAGATGCAAGCAGAGATAACAAGGTTGAAGGAGAAGATGAAGGCCAATGGGATTGAAGAACCAGAAGAGGAGCCAGAAGTAGAGACCTCGGCAGAAGAAGAGGAGCCGAGTCCCAAAAGGCGCAATCGCATTAGCGGGCGCGAATACCGCATGCTGTTTAGCAAAGACAGCATTCGGAATTACTTCACCGGCAATTAGTTTACTATCGTTATTGTGTTAGCGTATTTGACCATGTCAACTTATTCGGTGTGGCAATACTAGGTTGCTTGATATACTCTTATGTTATTCGTGGTTGTGTTGAGGATCTTATATTACCCGTGGTGGTTTTGAGGATCTTATATCAGTTATACAATATATTTTAAACTATATGGTGTGATATGTGATGGTTTTTCGTATGAGTGCATTGGTTGATGATTGTTATATGTTTGATGCTATGGTGATATTTTTTGGTGAAGTTGATTGGTGATATATGTATTGTATATATAATGCTTGCCATGATCATAATATGCATATGGGTAGGAGTATATTTCCCTAGCTACTTTCTGTCTACAACTTACCTATTCTTGCCCAACAGATGCCGCCGAGACGTGATCCCACGGGGAATGAGAACAATAACAATGGAGTGCCAGCTTACATGAAACAGTTACTTCAAGGACAGGCTCAGTTGATCCAGTTGCTCACTCAGAACATGGGCAACAACAACAATGCGCCACCACCACCACCCGTGGACACGCTTGCGAGGTTCCTGAGGTTGAATCCTCAGAGGTTCTCTAGCACTCCTGAGCCCATAGTGGCGGATGACTGGCTTCGTTCAGTGGGCCGGAATATGGAGACAGTTGGCTGCACTGAGGCAGAGAGGGTGAGGTTTGCCTCACATTTGCTGGAGGGTCCTGCCGCAGCATGGTGGGACAACTACTTGCTGACTTACCCCATCGACACCATCACTTGGGCGCAGTTTCAGTCTGCCTTTTGCGCCGCACATGTTTCAGCAGGCGCCGTGATCTTGAAGAAGAAGGAGTTCCGCAGTTTGCGTCAGGGAGGCCGTTCAGTGGCCGAGTATGTTGAGGTGTTCAACAAGCTTGCAAGATATGCTCCAGATGATGTGAGGAATGATGCAGCAAGGCAGGAGAAATTCTTGGAGGGATTGAATGATGAGTTGGGAGTCCAGTTGACAGTGGCTACTTTTCTTAACTGCCAGGGGCTCATAGACAAGGCTATGTGTTGGAAGGCAAGCAGCAGGCCATTGAGAACCGCAAGAGGAAGTACAACAACAACAATGGTGGAAAGTATAACTCTGGACCGCATCAGAATCCACGTACTTCTTATGGTGGCAATGGAGGACATAACCACAATGGTGGGAATGGACATGTTCACAGTGGAGGACACAACCATCATGGTGGGAATGGTCACAACCATAATGGCCACAACCACCAAAATGGGAACAAGAATGGCAATGGAAATGGAAATGGAAGGAACAATGGGAATGGGAGAGGCAATGGAGCCAATGGAGGCAATGGAAACAACCGTTAGAATGGCCAGGCACCAAAGGACTTGAGTCACATCCAGTGTTTCAGGTGCAAGAACATGGGACACTATGCCATAGACTGCCCGGAGTCCAATGGGAATGGAGTCGTCAAGCCCAATCCTTTCAACAAGGGGCATGTGAACCATGTCAACGTGGAGGAGATCTATGATGAGCCTGATGCTATGATTGGTAAGTTCTTTATCAATGTAGTACCCGCACTTGTTCTTTTTTATTCCGGTGCATCGCATTCTTTCATATCGAGGGTATTTGTGGATAAGCATGAGTTAACTACCATAGTTATTAAGTCATCTATGCTCATAAGTTCACCGGGAGCGGAGATGTCAGCTAGTTTGGGATGCTATCAGTTGAGCATAGCCATAGGGAAGCATGTTTTTCCTACAGATTTGATTGTGTTGAAGTCACAGGGTTTGGATATTATATTGGGCATGGATTGGTTAGCCAAGTACCAAGGTGTTATTGATTGTGCCAGTCGGTCTATCACTCTCCGTACACCAAATGGACAGAAGATCAGATATGTGTCCAAGTATAAGCACCAGCACGCTCAGGTGAATTCTCTTAAGGGGGGTAGCCTGGATGATGTGCGTGTTGTGAGGGATTATCCTGATGTGTTTCCGGAGGAGTTGCCAGGTATGCCACCGGATAGGGATATTGAGTTCCTTATTGACTTAATACCAGGCACTGGGCCTATTGCTTTCCCGACCTTGAAGATATTCCGGTGGTTCGTGACTTCCCGGATGTCTTTCCTGAAGAGCTGCCGGGCATGCCACCCGACAGATGTGTAGAGTTTATAGTGGATCTTGTGCCAGGAACCCCACCAATTTCTAGACTCCCATACAAAATGGCCCCACGTGAGTTAGCTGAGCTTAAAACCCAACTGGAAGCTTTGTTGGAAAAAGGCTTCATCCGCCCTAGCTCATCGCCATGGGGTTGCCCCGTTCTGTTCGTAACGAAGAAAGATGGAACAGAAAGGATGTGCGTAGACTATCGCTCGCTAAATTTAGCGACGATAAAGAACAAGTACCCACAGCCCAGGATCAATGATCTTTATGATCAACTTGCAGGATCCTCTGTCTTCTCCAAGATGGATTTGAGATTAGGTTATCAACAAATCAAGATCCGAAACGAGGACATTACCAAAACGGCTTTTACTACTCGTTATGGTCTTCACGAGTACACCGTCATGTCCTTTGGTTTAACCAATGCCCCCGCAACTTTCTCACGCATGATGAATTCGATCTTCATGGAGTACTTAGATAAATTTGTTGTAGTTTATCTTGATGACATTCTCATCTACTCGAAGAACGAAGAAGAACATGCCGAACACCTAAGGCTGGTATTGATGAAACTTAGAGAGCATCGCCTGTATGCTAAATTCTCCAAGTGTGAATTTTGGCTACCAGAAGTGACCTACTTAGGCCACGTGATTTCTGCAAAAGGCATTGCTGTGAATCCCGAGAGAGTTCAGGCCGTCCTTGACTGGACTCCACCTGAATCGGTTAAGCAAGTTAGGAGTTTTCTTGGCCTAGCCAGCTATTGCCGTCGCTTAGTCGAGAACTTTTCTAAATTTGCAAAGCCTCTAACTGAACTCCTCAAGAAAGATAAGAAATTCCTATGGACTCCCAAGTGCGAGGAAAGCTTTCCAGAGCTAAAAAGAAGATTGACTTCTGCACCCGTACTTGCACCTCCAGACACCAAAAAGGATTTCGAGATCTATTGTGACGCATCACGGCAAGGGTTAGGATGCATACTTCTGCAAGATAGACATGTGGTAGCTTATGCTTCACGCCAGCTGCGGCCACATGAAGAGAACTATCCTACCCATGACCTTGAACTCGCTGCCGTAGTTCATGCCCTAACAACTTGGCGACATTACCTCCTTGGTAATCGTTGTGAGATCTATTCTGACCACCAAAGCCTCAAATACGTTTTCACCCAGCCAGATCTTAATCTCAGGCAAAGACGCTGCATTGAGTTGATAAAAGATTACGACGTAGGAATTTCTTACACCCCAGGCAGAGCCAATGTCATGGCTGATGCACTAAGTCGTAAGTCGTATTGTAACAACCTCATGTTACAACAGTATCAACCACTTCTTCATGAGGAATTTCGCAAGCTCAATCTTGAGATTGTTCCTCATGGCTATCTTTCTACCTTGGTGGCGAAACCAAATCTTGAGGATCAAATCGTAGTTTCCCAAAGGCGTGCACGAGGTGTTCGCCGGATCAAGGAGAACATTGCTAGCGGAGTTGCTAAATGTTTCTCCACAGATAGTAAAGGAACGGTATTCTTTGGAAATCATTTGGTAGTACCTAAGAATAGGGAACTAAGGCAACTCATCCTCAAAGAAGCCCATGACACACCCCTCTCGATTCATCCCGGTAGCACAAAAATGTACCGAGATCTACGCTAGAGATTTTGGTGGACTAGGATGAAGAAAGACATGGCTCAATTTGTTGCCGAATGTGATGTTTGTCGTCACATTAAGGCAGAACATCAAAGACCTGCAGGTACACTTCAACCTTTGCCTATTCCAGAGTGGAAATGGGACAAAGTCGGTATGGACTTCATCACCGGCTTTCCAAAAACCCAGAAAGGAAATGATGCCATCTTCGTTGTCATAGATAGGCTTTCCAAAGTTGCTCACTTCCTTCCAGTTCGCGAGTCTATAACTGCTAGCCAGTTGGCGGACTTGTACGTCTCTTGAATTGTATCCCTTCACGGTGTTCCTTTGGAAATCAATTCTGATCGCGGTAGCCTTTTCACCTCTAGATTTTGGGGAAGCTTTCAGAATGCTATGGGAACTCATCTCTCCTTTAGTACAGCTTTCCATCCTCAGTCTAGCGGTCAAGTCGAAAGGGTTAACCAAATTCTTGAAGACATGCTCAGAGCTTGTGTTATCTCATTCAGAAAGAATTGGGAGAAGTCTCTTCCATTTGCCGAATTTGCTTATAACAATAGCTTCCAATCTAGTCTGAACATGGCTCCTTTTGAACTCCGATATGGACGACGATGTCGAACACCGTTAAACTGGTCAGAAACCGGTGAAAGACAATTCTTTGGACCGGACATGATCAAGGAAGCAGAAGAGCAAGTTCGCATTGTTCGTGATCAATTGAAAGCAGCCCAGTATCGTTAGAAAAGCTACTATGATCGTCATCATAGACAAGAGAGATACAGTCTGGATGAGAAGGCTTACCTTCGGGTTACTCCTCTGAAGGGAACCCAACGTTTCGGTATCAAAGGCAAGTTGGCCCCACGTTACATCGGTCCTTTCCGCATTCTTGCTAAACATGGAGAAGTTGCCTACCAACTTGAACTACCCCCGCACCTTTCCCGAGTACATGATGTATTCCATGTGTCCCAACTCAAGCGTTGCTTCAAGGACCCCATCCGCGAAGTCGACCATGAAACGCTTGATCTCCAAGATGAACTTTCTTATCGAGAATACCCCGTTCGTATTCTTGATTCCGCAGAGCGTGTCACTCGTCGTCAGAAGATTAAGTTTCTGAAAGTGCAATGGTCACACCACTCTGAGAGAGAAGCTACGTGGGAAAGAGAAGACCGTATCACTGCCGAGTACCCCACCTTCCTCCCGCAAACTTCTGAATCTCGAGACGAGATTCTTTTGAGTGGGGGCGAGTTGTCAGAACCCTCTTGCTAGGATCAAAGTCATCTTGCATCATGTTAAAATTTTCAAAAGAAGTCATTGAAATCAAATTCAAAAGCAAAATGGGAGAAGGAACCCCCCAGATGAATTAATTCAAAAGGCCAGAAATAAATCTTCTCCAAAAATTCATGTTTGATTTTTGAAAAGTCTTATAAATGAGTGTGATCACATATCAAGTGATGTGGGACCCATCCCATGCTCATGGATTTTTCAAATATTCAAAACAGTGCCTTGGAATTAATCAAAAACCCCTATTTGATTTAAAGTTCAAATAAGTTGAATTTTAAAAATGTTCAAACTTTACAAGTGGCTAGCCTAGTATATTGTGGAGCCACATAAAAAGTTTCAACATTTAATAAAATGCCTAGCTAATTATTTAGCACAGCAAAACAAAATTACAGAAGAAAACAGAAAAGAAAAATAAGAAAAAGAAGCAGAGAAGCTTACCTGGCGCCCAGGCGAGAGCAGCCCAGCCAGCCCAGCCGGCCCACCAGGGGCAGCAGGGTCTTCTTCCCCGTCCCGTGCAGCCAAGCTGCTCGGTGGAAAGCCATCGAGCCAGCCGTGGAGCCACATCGATGCCGAGGGCCTTGCAGGCCTCCCCGTGCCTTCTCCTCGCGCCAAGAGATGCTCAGGAGCACGCCTCGTCCATTCCTCCCCTCCAGCGCGACTCCTTCCTCCTCCCTCGCCGATTTCTTCCTCCACCCGAGCGCCGCCGTCGCCATGCCGTGAAGAACTCGTGGCCACCGTCGTCCCCGAGCCACGCCAAGGTGTCCATCGCCTCCGCCGTCCTCGACTACGTCACCGTGCTCAAGGAATCGTCCTGAGGAGCTCCAGACCCACCGCCCCCTTCGTCGTCTTCAACTCCGGCCACCGCGAGTCGCCTTCAAAATCCGGCAGCTCCAGTTCCTCCCCAAGCACGCCGTCTGCTCCATCGCCTTCCTGGTGAGCAACTGCGTCTTATGCCTATCCCCGCGCCCCCTAACTCCTCCACCGTGCCATTCCGCCATGGCATCCGAGCACAGCCTCCGCCATGGACGACGACGAGGTTGCCCCTGTGCCCTATCGTCTCGTCCAGTGCACGCATCGTCTTCCTGGTGGTCTTGCGCATCTAACGAGCCCACTGTTGCCTCTCCTCGTGCACTGAGTCGACGACTGCGTCTGGCCAGTGGCTCCGCCGCCGCTAGAGCTCGTCGCCGGCATGGCTACGGTGCACCCCAGCACCCGTGGCTTGGCCCATTCGAAGCGCACGTTCGAGGGCTCCATTTTGGTGGTCGCAGCGCTCAAATCCGTGCCCGGAATTGCCCTCCCGCGTGTCGCCGCCGTGCTGGAAGGTCGCCGGCGTTTAGCCGCCGGCAGCCCGCCGACGTGGCAGTGATTAGGGGCTTAACCCCACCTGGGTTAAGTGACCCTGGGTCACTGACAGTGGGCCCTGGCCCCCCCTTAATCCCCTGGTTAGTTTAAACTAACCGGGATTTTAAACAGAGAGGCTGACACCCCTGGCCCACCAGTCAGCCCCCCCTGACGTCATCCTTGCGCAAGCCTGACGCAGTAAATCAATTAATTGTTTTATATAAATCCAGAAATTCCAGAAAAAGGCTGAAACTTTGGAAATTCATAGAAAATTCATATTAACTCCAAAATTAACAAATAATATATGAAAAATGATCAGGAGAAAATAAACTATCCAAATTTCCAACTTTAAACCATGTTTGAGTTGAAAATAAAAGGGGACCAGTAGCATTTGCTATTTGGTTTAAATGGAATTAAATCAATTTTTTTTTCAAATGCTTTTGCAATTTGAACCATAGAAACATACCACTTTATACTTGAACTTTAGAGGCATATCATACACATTTCAAAATGGTTTAACTTGATCACACAATAGCATTTGTAACTTGGCTAAATTGAATTCAAATTGGAGTTTGAATTTGCAATTCATTTGCAATATACTCCATTTAAATGGAATTGCCTCACACATCAGAAACATATACATCAAGTTTCAACCTTCAACCATATGATTGTGCATTGTATTTACTTTGCTACCTTGTTTGTTGTTTGTCGAGTAGAGGTGGAACCGGAACAGGAGGCAGCCCCCTTCGTTGAAGACCCCGAAACCGAACCTCGTCAGCAAGGCAAGCAAACCCCCATTGATCATGTCGATAAAATCCCACTTCCCTCTCATGTCTCGCTTATGCATTGTATAGGATGATTACCATGCTACGTTTCTACCGCATAGATGAACCCATTCCTTTGCATGGCCTATCATTTGTCACAGTAGTAGGCAAACCACAATCCTAGCAAATGTTGGAGTTGATTGATATCATGTGGCCCCTGCAATTGTTACTGCTTATTGCATGCTTAGAGTGATACAATGATATTACTGTTATGTGAGTCGGGATGGTAGTGATCATGTTGATGTTGGTGGAAAGGTGTTGGTGAATCTACCCTAATACAAGGTGAATGATGAGAGGTTGTGTAGGAGTACACGGTGGGTTGTCTCGTTGAACACCGCCCTAAGTCCGAGTTCTTGTGTGGTGATCCAAGCTGAAGAGTACAACCACACATTGGGCTCACTGACCCCTCTCAACCTATTAACTCATCCCTTTCGATGTCCAGATGTCGCAATAGTTCGGAGTTCTGGTAGGTTTGTGGCCTGGCTGCTAAGTGAGAGAACGGCTCACCCGTGACCGGCTTACGCACCACGCACACATCATCTGGGTCCACTTCGGTAAACCGGCCGGGTTCACGATATTGGTAGCCAACCCAGGTAGGCGGCTTTCTTGGACTAGATAGGCTATAAGGTAACAGTTGTGGTGAGCATCCTCGCTGACATCCCTTGAATGGTGTCGAGATCAAAGGCGGTAACTGATGATCATGTGTGTGTAGCGGTACACCCCTAGCGGTACACCCCTGCAGGATTAACAAAACTATTCGAATAGCCGCATCCGCGGTTAAGGACTGCTTGGAAAGCTTAGCTTGATTATTAGACAACTTGAACTGAATACTTCTAAAATACACCAAGATAAGTGTGAGTGCTATGGCGTGCTTTCTCGTGGGGAAGTCGAGGAAGGCACCATGGTGGTGTAATTGGTTGGAGAAAGTAGTGGACTCGTGTACGCTTCTTACCTCAAGTCTGGTACTCGTAGTTCCGGACTAGTCAAGTCAAAGCTGGCACTTCTGCAAGTGAAACCCCACCTCCCTTTACCTTGATACATGTGCATGAGTAGTATAGCTCCTATGTAAGTCTTGCTGAGTACGACTTTGTACTCACGTTTGCTTATTCTATGTTTTAGATGAACCCACTGACCCCGAAGGTGGCTTCTTCATCGAGCTCGACGACTGAAGACCAAGCTAGTCTAGTCCCAGTCAGACGACTGGTTCCCTCGTGGAGGGCTTGTGTTTAAATAAGGCTTCTTAAGCCATTTGTTAAACTTGTCTGTACTCAGACCTACTTTGCTTCCGCTTGTTTGTTGTAACGTTGGATCACATGCTTGTGATCTTTGTGTGCACTCTGTGAGAGTTATCAATAAAATGTATACTTTGTAGAGAATTGCAATGATACCGACTGTTCATACAAGGCATGTGTGCTGCGTGTATGGTTATAACATGCATGTCTTTGTATGGGTTTTCGAGACCTTAGTTGTGATCTGGCTGGCGGTCTTTCATACACCAAGTGGCCCTTAGATGTGCGCAGCTTGGGGCTTCGCGATGCGATTGTTCGAGACTCTGTCTCGTGCACACTTTGTGGTATGATCGAGCCCGCCCTAGACCTCGACTAAGTGATCGGGCTGGAGTAAGTCTATGTAAGAGTTATGAGATAGTCGATAGTATGGTTGAGGCGACTTGTCTTTGAATATGGGAGTTCATCACCCATATCATTAGACTTGTGTGCGGACGATGAGGACCCATCTCAGTTGATCATCCGGCCTGGATGGGATGCCCCTCACGTACGATGCTTTCCGAGAACGTTCTGTGCTTGGCCTTGTATGCTTAGACAAGTGGGTACGGTTCTCGGCTCTCCATATGATTATGTCGTAGCGGGACTTGCATATGCTAACCCCGGGTCCCGACATAGCCGCAGCCAACGGTGCGAAAATCCTCGTTTAATAAGTAAACGGGATATTTTTATAGCGCCGGAAAGTGTTCTCGGAACGGTTCCAACACGAGGTGAACGCTGCCGGCTCAACGCGCTGATCGCGCAGTTCGAAGTTTTACCTGAATCGGAGGTCCTACGGACCCCCGGCGGTCAGGAACGTAAACACCGCGCGCGCGAGAGAAAAACCGGGCATGTTTTTGCAAACTGCCAGCCACCTGGGCTATATAAAGACCACCACTCTCCCACCCCTTTCTAGGGTTTCCCCTAAGCCAAAATTGCAGCCAGCCCCCTCCACTTTGCCCCAAAATTACCCATTTTTGCATTTTTGCCTATTTTTCCAGCCAAACCCTATCCCCCTCAGATATGGACCGTCAGCTCTAAGATCCAACGATCCAGATCTGGCCAACCTCTCTCCTCTCTCTCTTCCTCTCTACTCAACCGCGCCAGCCCGAGAGCCCCACCGCGCCGCTGCCGCCGCCGGCAGCCAGCCTCCCTGTCCTATTCTCCCTTCCCTCTCCTCCCTCTTCTTCCCCCTGACCGCCTCTCTCCTCTCCCCGCAGGGCTCCGCGCAGCCGTGCACCATGGATGGGCGAGCTCGAGCGCCTCGCCGCGTCCCACACCGACGCGGTCGCCGGCGTCGTCTAGCCCGCCGCCGCGCGCCGTTCCCCCTCGCCCGAGACGCCTCGCCGCAGGCCGGATCCGCTTCGCCTCCTTGTCCTAGCCCCCCTCGCCGTGCTCCCTCGTTGGCGTCGTCGAGCGCAACCGTCGGTCGACGGGATCGGGAGGAGCCGAGCCGGCCACCTCTAGCGCCATCGGTCAGCAGCCTCCAGCGGCCCAGCCAGCCGACCCCTCCCTGCGGCCCACCTCCTTGGCTCGACCGCGCTCCAGCGCCACCGCCAGCCAATTGGGCCAAGGCCCAACTAGGTCCTCTTTTTTTTCTCTCCTACCCTCTGTAAATTTGTCTAAGTCCTGAGAATTTGTGCTGCTGATTCATTTTTGCGATGTAGTTTGCGATCAAACCGTAGCCCGGATGACGTTGCGCCCAAAAGGAAAATTGTTTAGAATTGTGTGTACTTCATTTCATCTTTTGTGAGCATTTTTATTTGAGGCCATCTTGATGTTGTTAATCACTGTTGAAGTGGGCATCAGGCTGTTAACTGCTATTATTTTCTGCTAGTGTGCTGCTGCTGTTATTTTATTGCAAGTTTGATTGATGATTGTGACACATCCATGAGGCCTATTGTATTAATTCTTTTTGCATGCTGTTAAGCATCATGTCTACTTCCATTACATGTATTGCATTGTCATGTTTACATTCCTGGTCCTAGATATGTTTAGCTCCAAAGTTGCTATGCCACTGTTTTTGACATCCACCTCTGTTTTTGTCTAAGTCTGTAACTTTCCGATGCCATGTTGCATGCTTAATATCTTTTGATCGGTGATGCCTATGACCATGATTCTTGTTTGTACCTGATCACCATCATGTCTAGTTCATGCTCATATATTGCTATGTCATGTTGCTGCACTTTTGCATATAGTTTTGCTCCTGTTTATACAACATGATAATAACAGTTACTGCCCTGTTTTCATGATTTTCACTAAGTCCTAGACCAATAATGTTGTATTGCATTTTTGCATGGGCTATAATTTATTGTTCATGATGCCATGTTTGCATGATTCCTTTTGCCATGCCTTCCCAGCCATGTCTACTTTAGTTTCATATCATTTGTGAGCATGTTTGCATTCATTATCCTGTTTATGCATTACTCTAAAGTGTGCTTCCTGATGTTTGGCAGATTGTGTTCCAAACTTGTATTGCTTGTATCTTTTTAACCGTAACTCCATTTGGAATTTTCTTTATATGTAACTTGATTAGTTTTTCATGTACTTTGTGTTTATGATATTGATTGCTTCTGTTAACCAACCTAAAATATGGTTTAGGTCAGAACAATACCAAATGCAATAATTATCGTGGGGTCCGTAATAGTTGCCATGCATAGGTTTTACCCCCCACTTAAAGTGACTAGATTAGATAGTTTATTTATGATTCACCTCTTGTCATGTTTGTGTGCTATGCCATGCTTGAGTGAGATGCCATGTTAACAACCTTTGCTCATCTTGTGTAGCTAAACAACTTGAACCCTTGTAAATGTGCGGTATCGTCGTGTGCGACGAGTACTCCACTTAACCTGTTAGTAACCGCTCTCGACGGTAGGTGCGATGTCTCATGTTGCCTTCTTGTTGATGCTTGCTCGTGTTTTCTTCCTAGTAATAGATGCTTGCTCGTCGATTGCTTTCCAGTGTTTACCGTCTTGTGTGCTTCCGCGGGTACCTTCGGAGACGATGCGAGCTTGCGATCAACTACACCTTCGGAACCCGACTTATCAACAGGCAAGGACTATACATTACTTATGATCCATTCTATTTCAACCAGCGGTTTACATGCTAGTCTAGGTTAGGTTCGATGTTTGATCCTACCACCTATTTACAGCCTCTTTCAAACCGACACAGCCATGTCCACTCCCAGAAAACCTTGTACTGCTATGTTACTATTACTCGTTACTCAGCTCCTGCTTACTATGCATGCTTAGGATGCTACGATGTTACCTACGGTTACTCCTTGGTTTGGGATATCACACTAATATATTTATTGTGGATGATATGATTATTATAATGTTGACTATATTCGACGAAGGATGGAAGGTCTAGGCTATCCCGCCCCGACGCTTTATTCCATTCGAGTCACCTAGGATCCAAGTTCCGGGTATTGTGTCTCTTGACGAGCGTGCCTAACCGCGTGTGGGATGCTATGGGGTCCCCTTTTCTTACCTACCTAGCTTCAAACATTTATAGAGGTGGCCCAAGCTGATTTTACCATTTGAAAACCATGCATATATATCTGTCGGGTCGCTCCTAGGAGATATCCTTTAAAACAACCCGGACCAGTGGGGACATGGTTTCCCTGTTGGTCCACCTTTCACCGGCGAGGGCCCGAGACCTCACGTGAGGTGTCTCGGTAACCAAAACCATGTTGAGACGGAAGAGACCGATCCGAGGGCGCGGCCGCCTTTTGGATTGGGTGTCGACTCCCCGGGGGTCACCCGGATTTGTTCGTTGTTAGCTAGAGGGACCTGTCGTTTCGGATCTCTTGGAACTAAATCATAAAATGGTTGCCTGTGATGGGTAGCAACTGAGAGAGATGGGCGTGTGTGCGGAGCCTTGTAATGGGCAGTTGGTAAACCCCTGTAGGGTTAAATCTTTTCGAGAAGTTGTGTCCACGGTTATGGACGACTTGATACCTACTCCTTGTTCATAGACCACAACAAATGAGATAATCTTAATATAACTTGATCAACGTGTGTGTGCCTTGACTGCTTGTTCTTCATCGGGATGCGAAGAGGAGGACAAGGATAGGATAGGTGTTATGCTTGCGTAAGTAGGTGGATAGCAGACTTATTGGAGGCGATTCCTCATCGAATGCTTGGCTTCTTATCTTACTCTCTAGATCATTACCACTTCATAAATGCTAGTGCGACAACAACCTCACCACTTACCCCATCCTTACCGTAAACTACTAGTTGTCCTAGAATGACGAGTGATGAAGTCATTGCTGGGTCAGTTGCCACTACAGTTGGATGCTGAGTACTTCTGTACTCATGATACTACCCCAAACTCTTTTCAGGGTTCTTGATCAACAACAGGTATGGTGATCGACGTTTCACATGGAGACTCGACGACGACTAGTTAGGCGGATCCCGACGAAGGGCCTGGAGCCGTGTGGTTATGGGAGCGATGTCTTTTCTCTGTGCCACTAGGCATTTGATTGTAGTCTGTACTCAAACATGTATCTTCTGTTGATGTATTGTATTTAAGGCAGTTGTATGCCGATTGTATGAGATGTTGTATCCTTGTATCTGTAATGTTGTGATATCATGTTGGAAATCCGGGGCATATGGCTATGTCATATGTCGCGGTGGGACCGATATGTGATTCACCCACGGATCTGGATGGAAACATCTAGATCTGAAACAGTATCGCATATGGGCCTTACAAACACGCTCCAATTTAAACTAGAACACACCATAGGATTGTCATGCTTATCTTTCTCTTTGTTGTGTGTTCTTTATCTTTTCGTAGCTTCTGTCATGTTTAGCTCTTAGTTTTCATCCTTATCTTTTTCAAGAGATTTTGTTTAGTTTGTTGTTGGAACTCTCTTTAGTTTTCATGTTTATCTTGTTTATAGAGTTGGCTTGTTTCACTGAGTTGTGTCTTGACTTGAAGTAGGTAATTGAGGATGCTATTCAATTGTAGTAATAACTTGCAATAGTTTTGAGGTATTGTTGTGAGTAATGTTGCAACTTTTGGTGTCAAGAGCTCTAGCCTATTAGTGATAGATGTCGTATTTTGGGAAATCCGTGTTTATTTTCAAAAACTACAAAAACTAGTTGAGAACTCTAGCTACTAGATGGAGCACTAATCTTTCGAGGGATCGGATATTAGAGTACACTCACGTACCATGAGTCGAGGATGTTCAAGGATAACCAAACACCCATACACTCCTCCTCGGGGTACTTGTCTCTTTGTGAACCTCCTGATTAGATTGAGAGTTACCGATAATAAGTGCATGAGTTCTTCGGACTAATGTAAGTATTAAAAGTTTACACTTCCACCTCTTCATATTTCCTAGCCTCTTCCGTACCGTGCATTGCCCTCTTCTCACTCCGAGAGTTGGCATCCACCTCGCCGGTGCATGCAAACCCTTGGCATGATACGCTCTGTCATGATAAACCTACTTACATCTTTCCTCAAAACAGCCACCATACCTACCTATCAAGGCATTTCCATAGCCTTTCCGAGATATATTGCCATGCAACATCCATCTTCTCATGACTTGATCTTCATGTCATACATGTTCCTGCTACACTGGCAAAGGCATACATTTGCATACATCATGATAGATACATCCTCTTTATGCTAAGTACTTTTGTAAAGTGTGAAAGATTTTCTATACTCCCTGTAAAATAGAGTGCTGCCCCTAAGTGAGGAAAAGATCTCAAAGAGGACAAATTTAAAAGATCCCAAAGAGGACAAATGAGAGTTAAATATAAAGAGCCATTAAGGCCACCAAAAAAATACAAAAAATAGAAAAAAGATAAAAAGAAAAATAAAAAGAGAGAAGGGGACAACACTACTATTCCTTTTGAGAGATCCACACTCGTACTCCCTCTTATACCTTGTGCTCCATAGAGATGATCCTATATGCATATAGCTATGTGGGGACCTTTACACTGTAGAACTTGACTTGTATATTCCAATGATGAGCCTCCTCAAATGAGCTCTAGGTATTCTTGAGCAACCAAGTTGGATGCAACCCCACTAGTTCCATTGGAGAGCTTTCCATAGCTCAGATGTGCATTCGTAGCATGGCAATCCCTACTCCTCACATCATATCTATCATTTGGCTTTCTCTCGCCTATTATTGTCCTCATTGATGTGAGCCTTTCACACCTTTTTCGTCTTCCTCCTCCACCATCTCCCTCTCTTGGCCATCCTAAGTGTTAATTTTCTTTCTTACGCTCTGTTGGAATTATGCCCTAGAGGCAATAATAAAATGTATTATTATAATTCCAGGTTCATTATTAATGTTTATATGTCTGTGCTATAACTGAAATGGCCTATGCGGAGGTTTTCCAAGTGCATGTTAACTGCCTTCAGAGGAAAACCCATATGAAGGTGTGGAGTATAAACACAAAGTGTTCTTAGTCTGCCAATACGACTAACATGTGTATTATGGATGCCATGTTTTCCTGACATAGGGCATTCAATATGCCGGTAATACATGGGAGCACGTTGTTGCCAGAACAAGGGTGCTGAACCGACCCAATTATATGATTTTCTTTGAGATTTCATCATCATTGTATTATGAGTTAAATCATCAGATGAGTTGACATTTGCATGTATCCTTATAGACCATGAGAATCTTAAGTACCTCTATACCGGAGGGTGGGTTTTGACTCTCTCCAAACACCACCCTTAACAGGCGTGGCTATAAAGGCTTTGCTCACACACACTCGAAAGTATGTCTAGGGACTTGATGATTCAAGTTGGGATTTTCTCCTCCTATTTAGGAGAGATATTCTTTGGGCCCTCTCGGTATTACGTATCCACGAACATCCGACCGGATATTTGGTGAATAGATCACATGGGATACGGAATACGTGAACGAGAAAAAGAACTAAACCGATATGAGGACAATTGGTATAATGATTAATGAGTTGATCATGTGGATACCTATATAATCTCACCTCATGTTTTGTAAAGTATCGCGAAGCAAAGGGATTGGCATGTCAACCAGAGGTTCACTCGAATTCATATTCGTGTAGGTGCGGGAACCATTATGGGTGTCCATGGCTCCGCTATTGGTTATTTATCCGAGGAAAGTCAATTTCCGGTTCATGTCCGTATTCTACCGAACCTATGGGGTCACATTGCCAGTTCCTGTTTTCTGCTGTCTTTTTATTTCAGGTTTCCCCCTTATTAAAAGTGCTCCAGAAATTCCAGAAAAATCCAATAAAAAATCAGCGCACGGGAACCTTCAAGAGCCCCAAAGGAGAGCCAGGGGCCACCCTGGTGCCTAGGCGGCCAGGGGGCGCGGCCCCACCCTAGGCCACGCGATCTTGCCTCTGTTCTGCCGCCGCCACGCTTCCAAGATCGGGAGCGCCAGAAGACCTATTTCCGGCACCATGCCGGAAGGATGATTGACCTCCGGGAGCTTCTCCACCACCGTGGACGCTTCCCGAATGATCCGTGAGTAGTCCACCTTGGACCATGGGTCCATGATCAGTAGCTATGTGATTTTCTCCTCCCCTCTTTGTTATTCATTCATTAGACCTTGTGAGATGACCTACATGATCATTGCACATATGTAATTCTTTCTGTTGTCGCTATGTTAAGTTTGCTGGGATCTAATGGATTATGAGACTATGTTCAGATTGTGATGAGTAATATATTTGGTTCTTCTCTTTTATATTTGTGTTCTTGAGTAATTCTTGCATGTTCTCCGTTGTTGTTTATTGCTTTGGCCAAGTAGTAGCTAGTGACTCCAAGAGGAAGCGTTATGCTTGATTGTGGGTTCATCCCCCTGATGACTACCTTGAGTGACAAAACATGAGTCTAGGGGATGTGTTGTTGACACAAGGGGGAAAACAAATGTGCTTGTAACCGCGGTTGCAAGGATTGTTTACTTTACGCAGATTTTTTTAATGCAGTTGTCTGTTGCTTTGGATTTACACTTTGGGTGGGACTCGCAACTTAATACCAGCGAGATGTTCTGGATAGATATCTCAAGGTGGATGATTAGTAGTAGATGCAGATGAATTTCGGTCTAACTATCTTGGCGTACTTCCCATGCTTTTGATCCTCTTCCTTTGTTTTGTAGCATAGTTAGCATTGCGGTGCGTTTTTAATCTTGACAATTGCCCAGCTGTAATTTGTTTACCTTGCATAGTTGTTTATCGTCTTTTGGGAGAGAGACATCACTAGTGAACATCATGGGACCCCGGTCATATTTCCACCACTGTTTACACCCTTGATATGTCCCAAACGCATCTATAATTTTTGCTTGCTCCATGCATGTTTTGGGTTATATTGCTATGCTTTTGATACACTTTCATACACTTTTGATCATATTTGGACTAACTTATTAACTCAATGCACCCCTGTGTCAGTTCTTGTTTTCTACTTTATTTTTTTTCTAGGTTTCCCCCTTATTAAAAGTGCTCCAAAAATTACGGAAAAATCCAATAAAAAAATCAGCGTACGGGAACCTTCCAGAGCCCCGAAGGAGAGCCAGGGGGGCCACCCAGGTGCCTATGCGGCCAGGGGGCGCGACCCCACACTAGGTCGCGCCAGGGGGCGCCTGCACTCCCTGGTGGCCCCCGGCTGCCCCCTTCGCCTATGTATTTTTTTTGCCCCGAAACCTCTGATGACAGAACCCTTTTTCGCGATCTCGCCCCTGTTCCGCCGCCATCGCGTTTCCAATATCGAGAGCGCCAGAAGACCTCTTACCGGCACCCTGCCGGAGGGAGGGTTGACCTCCGGGAGCTTCTCCACCACCACGGACGCTTCCCCGATGATCCGTGAGTATTAGACCTTGTGATGTTCTCCTCCCCTCTTTGTTCTTCATATATTAGACCTTGTGAGCTTCCCTACATGATCAAGGCACATATGTAATTATTTCTACTGTTGCTATGTTGAGTTTGCTGGGATCTGATGGATTATGAGACTATGTTCAGATTGTGATGAGTAATATATTTGGTTCTTCTTCTTTTATATTTGTGTTCTTGAGTAATTCTTCCATGTTCTCTGTTGTTGTTTATTGCTTTGGCCAAGTAGTAGGTAGTGACTCCAAGAGGGAGCTTATGCTTGATTGTGGGTTCATGCCCCCTGATGACTAGCTTGAGTGACAGAAACATGAGTCTAGGGGATGTGTTGTTGCCAGAAGGGGGAAAACAACGGTGCTTGTAACCGCGGTGGCAAGGATTGTTTACTTTACGCAAAGTTCTTTTAATGCAGTTGTCTGTTGCTTTAGGTTTACAATTTGAGTGGGTCTCGCAACTTACCAGCGAGATGTTCTGGATAGGTATCGCAAGGTGGATGATTAGTAGTAGATGCATATGGATTTCGGTCTACTTCTCTTGGCGTACTGCCCATGCTTTTTGAGCCTGTTCCTTTCTTTTGTAGCATGTTTAGCATTGGTTTGCGCCCGTAATCCTGTCAATTGCCCAGCTGTAATTTGTTTACCTTGCATAGATTTTTATCGTCTTTTGGGAGAGAGACATCACTAGTGAACATCATGGGACCCCAGTCCATATTTCCACCACTGTTTACACCCTCAATTTACTTCTTGCTCTTACTTTTAGTTGAAATTATCACTATCTTTTATCTCTTGCGTTTGAACCTTTGTAAACAACAAGACCAGAGAGATTGAAAACCTCTCTGTACTCGTTGGGAGCAAAGTTATCTGTTGTTGTGTGCAGGTCCATGTCAACTCGTGCTAGATTTCGTGCGCCGTTGTCACTTACTTTTGTTGTTGGAGTCCTACTGGAGATATAAACCTTCGTATCTTCACTGGGGGAAACTTGTTGATGTGCCGCATCTCAAACCTTCCACTTTGGGTAACCAACGAGGGGAGAGAAGCCATCAAAGAAATTTCTGGCGCCGCTGCCGGGGACTCCAATCTTCAAGATAGGGGAGTTGGACGCTATCTTTTATCTTTGCTTTTTAGTCTTGTTAGTTTACCTTTCAGTTTTTCTCTTAGTGTCCTTTATCAAAAACCACAAAAAACATGTTTACCTTGCTTTTAGTAGTACTTTTGCTTAGTCAAACATGTTAGGGCTTTGTTCTATGAGGGAATCGGAAGTTCTAGATTTCCATCAAAGGGATGGAGAGAATATGAATAAGGCATGTGACATAATTTCTGAAAGACATAGTAGAATTATGCCTTGGATACCTATAAAAATTGTGCTTAGAAATTTTTACCATGGTCTTTTTAAGTGGTGCAAACAATCTCTTGATATTATAGCCGAGGGAGATTTCTTAGAGTGTGATGAAGCTAGAGCTCTTGATATTATACATGGTCTATCTAGTTATTTTGTTTATGATCGTAGTTTTGATACTGTTATAGATAGACTTGCTACTATTGAAAATATAATGGATGCTCTAGACTTGAGGAAGGTAGAGAAACTTAAGCCCAACAAGAAAGATATGTTGGAGATAGATGATGATTGGGAGCCTTTTGTTAGAATTAGCATCTCTAACCAAGATTTCCTTGCTTTTTGTGATATTGGGTCCATGGTTTCGACAATGCCAAAAATACTTTATGATTCTTTGAAACTAAAGATGGAAAAAATTTCATCTTATCATGTACATGCTAATGGAGATTTTTCTGAGATCCTGGGAAATTTAAAAGATGTCCAAGTTGCATTCCTCAAGAGGATTGCAACGGTTGATTTCTTCATCATGGAGCCAAACCAAAGTAACATCGTGCTTGGAAGGGACTTCCTCCGAGCCATGAAGGGATTTATTGATATAGGTAAGGGACAAATACTCATACGAGTTAAAGAGAAAGGAACGTACCTCTTACCTAGGAAAAAGAAGAATGAACTTGTTGAAGATGAACTTAAAGGTTTTTATGATTCCGATGATTTCGGTGACCTTTGATTCTTCTTTTTGCTTTTTGCCTAGCTTAAAGGTGTAAAAGAAAGAGATTGTTGGGAGGCAACCCAAGATGTTTTTCCTTCTGTTTTTAGTGGTCTTGATGATTTTTACTACTTTAGCAACATCATTGTATCTTTATTTTCAAGCTTTGTGCCAAGTTTAGCCGCCGATTGCAAGAAAGTTCAAGAGTTGTTACATGTTGTCCAGAAAACAGATTCTGTCCTTGGACGGAAAAATTCACGATAAATCACCAGATCATCTTTTTGATCTGAATTGTTTTGACATAATGCTCTATACAATTTTCTTTCGGGCGTTTGTTCTGAGTTTTTTTATTTGAGTTGGAGAAGTACCCCAACTAAATTATTTACTACCTGCTGGTCTGTTTTTCACAGATTCTGCCACGTTTTGCCTTTCCTCAGTTTTGCAAGTCTTGCGCTAGCTTTTTGCTTGCAAAAACCTTTTGGAAATCTTGAGAAACAGTAGCTCTTAAAGAATATATTTATATCCAGTGGGCAAAAATTATTTATTAAGGGTACTAACCTCTCTAATCAGCCTATGATGAGTTATGTATGAAGGGAGTTTTCAAGTGTGCGATGGAAGATGATGAAAGAAGATCCGGGAGTGTCAAACTCTCAAGCCTGGGGATGCCCCCATGCATCCCCAATAAATATTCAAGGAGACTCAAGCGTCTAAGATTGGGGATGCCCCTGTGCATCCTCTTCTCCATCAACAATCATCAGTTCGTCCTTCGTTCCACTATATTTTTATCACTTCATGCGTTATGTGCTATGCTTGGAGCGTCTTGCTCTTTACTTTATTTAGTATTCTTTAGCTTTGTTTTCTGTTCATAACAATTTAGAACCCAACTTTCTTTGTGTGGGAGAGAAACACGCTCCAATTTAAACTAGAACACACCATAGGATTGTCATGCTTATCATTCTCTTTGTTGTGTGTTCTTTATCTTTTCGTAGCTGCTGTCATGTTTAGCTCTTAGTTTTCATTCTTATATTTTTCAAGAGATTTTGTTTAGTTTGTTATTGTAACTCTCTTTAGTTTTCATGTTTATCTTGTTTATAGAGTTGGCTTGTTGCACTGAGTTGTGTCTTGACTTGAAGTAGGTAATTGAGGTTGCTATTCAATTGTAGTAGTAACTTGCAATAGCTTTGAGGTATTGTTGTGAGTAATGTTGGCACTTTTAGTGTCAAGAGATCTAACCTATTAGTGATAGATGTCATATTTTGGGAAATCCATGTTTATTTTCAAAAACTACAAAAACTAGTTGAGAACTCTAGCTACTAGATGGAGCACTATTCTTTGGAGGGATCGGATATTAGAGTACACTCACGTACAATGAGTCGAGTATGCGCAAGGATAACCAAACCCCCATACAGTCCTCCTCAGGGTACTTGTCTCTTTGTGAACCTCCTGATTAGAATGAGAGTTACCGATAATAAGTGCATGAGTTCTTCGTACTAATGTAAGTATTAAAAGTTTACACTTCCACCTCTTCATATTTGCTAGCCTCTTCGGTACCGTGCATTGCCCTCTACTCACTCCGAGAGTTGGCGTCCACCTCGCCGGTGCATGCAAACCCTTGGCATGATATGCTCTGTCATCATAAACCTACTTACATATTTCCTCAAAACAACCACTATACCTACCTATCAAGGCATTTCCGTAGCCTTTCCGAGATATATTGCCATGCAACATCCATCTTCTCATGACTTGATCTTCATGTCATACATGTTCCTGCTACACTAGCAGAGGCATACATTTGCATACATCATGATAGATACATCCTCTTTATGCTAAGTACTTTTTTAAAGTGTGAAAGATTTTCTATACTCCCTGTAAAATAGAGTGCTGCCCCTAAGTGAGGAAAAGATCTCAAAGAGGACAAATTTAAAAGATCCCAAAGAGGACAAATGAGAGTTAAATATAAAGAGCCATTGAGGCCACCAAAAAAATACAAAAAATAAAAAAAAGAGAAAAAGAAAAATAAAAAGAGAGAAGGGGACAACACTACTATTCCTTTTGAGAGATCCACACTCGTACTCCCTCTTATACCTTGTGCTCCATAGAGATGATCATATATGCATATAGCTATGTGGGGACCTTCACACTATAGAACTTGACTTGTGTATTCCAATGATGAGCCTCCTCAAATGAGCTCTAGGTATTCTTGAGCAAGAAAGTTGGATGCACCCCCACTAGTTCCATTGGAGAGCTTTCCATAGCTCATATGGGCATCCGTTGCATGGCAATCCCTACTCCTCACATCATATCTATCATTTGGCTTTCTCTCGCCTATGATTGTCCACATTGATGTGAGCCTTTCACACCCCTTTTGTCTTCCTCCTCAACCTTCTCCCTCTCTTTTCCATCCTAAGTGTCAATTTTCTTGCTTATGCTCTGTTGGAATTATGCCCTAGAGGCAATAATAAAATGTATTATTATAATTCCAGGTTCATTATTAATGTTTATATGTCTGTGCTATAACTGCAATGGCCTATGCGGAGGTTGGCCAAGTGCATGTTAACTGCCTTCGGCGGAAGACCCATATGCAGGTGTGGAGTATAAACACAAAGTGTTCTTAGTCTGCCTCTAGGACTAACCTGTGTATTATGGATGTCATGTTTTCCTGACATAGGGCATTCAATATGCCGGTAATACATGGGAGCACGTTGTTGCCAGAACAAGGGTGCTGAACCGACCCAATTGTATGATTTTCTTTGAGATTTCATCATCATTGTATTATGATTTAAATCATCAGATGAGTTGACATTTGCATGTATCCTTATATACCATGAGAATGTTAAGTACCTACATACCGGAGGGTGGGTTTTGACTCTGTCCAAACACCACCCGTAACAGGCGTGCCTATAAAGGCTTTGCTCACTCACACTCGAAAGTATGTCTAGGGACTTGATGATTCAAGTTGGGATTTGCTCCTCCTATTTAGGAGAGATATTCTTTGGGCCCTCTCGGTATTACGTATCCACCAACATACGGCCGGATATTTTGTGAATAGATCACATGGGGTACGGAATACGTGAACGAGAAAAAGAACAAAACCGATATGAGGATAATTAGTATAATGATTAACGAGGTGATCATGTGGATACCTATATAATCTCACCTCATGTTTTTTAAAGTATCGCGAAGCAAAGGGATTGGCATGTCAACCAGAGGTTCACTCGAATTCATATTCGTGTAGCTGCGGGAACCATTATGGGTGTCCATGGCTCCGCTATTGGTTATTGATCCGAGGAAAGTCAGTTTCTGGTTCATGTCCGTATTCTACCGAACCTATGAGGTCACAGACTTAAGGGTGGTAGATTTGTTGAGTACTAGAGTGATAGGATCACGAGTATAACACACCGGAAAAGTTTCGGAGTGATTGAGATTTAATCGGAGAGAAAACCGGAATCGTTTTGGGGCACCGGTAAAGTACCGGGAAGAGTTTTGAGAAAACCGGGTAAAACCAAAGGGCCGGAAAAGTTTCGGGATAGTCTAAATATGTTTAATATTTATTTATTGTGAATTCCCAAAAAAATTTGGAACTAATAAAATAGATTTAATATCAATGCCCCCCCTCTCACTTGGAAGGCCAAGTGGGGATAGAGCACTTGGACCAAGGAGACCCATGTGGGGAAGGCACCTAGGAGGAAGAAAGGAAGCTTCCTCCCCCCTTCCTTGGCGCTCCACCAGGTGGAGGGAAACCCTAAGGCGCCCCCTAGGGCTGCACCCTCCTCCAAGGTGGCCTCCCCTCCCCTCCCACTATAAATAGATAAGGAGGGGGCACCCCCAAAAACATACAAGTTTGTTCTTTTGCCTCAGGGCTGCCCCTCCTGTCTCTTCTCCATTAGATCTAAACTCCACCTTACGCCGAAGGGCTGCTCCTTCCTCCTCTCTAATCCGGCGGCGCCGAGCTCTGGACGGCGGAGCCCTGCCGGATCTACTACACCGTACGTGTGGATCAACCGTAGAGAGACCGTACGTTCGATCTTCGTTCGAGGGACTTCTAGATCTGTTCGTGGGAAATCAAACGGATCAGATCTATTCGAGGGGTTGTGCTACATCAAACTTCCCCAACTCTCCATCAACTTCTTCCGCTGCGAGAGAACTACCTTTGAACGGTTGTTAAGGTAACAAGATCTCTACCATTGTTTGCATCTATCTAGATCCAATCTTGGGACTTGGTTTCATAGTGCCGGATTTTTTTTGTTTTCTACTCTGATTCCCAATAGATTTATCATGAGCTAGTTCTAGTAATAGATGCGGGTTCGATCTAGAGTTCATAGTGATGAACGGGCATTGCACAAATTTTTCATTGTGCGCGGCTTTTTGATAATAGATCTAAACTGAATCTTCTAGTTGCTTCCCCTCTAAATGCACAAGTTGATCCCTTCTATGCTGCTCCTGAGTATGCTGGTCGTGCGAAGATGATTTGGGTCTTGCTTTTGGTGTGGAGAAATTGTGTAACAAAAGGAGTGTGTTAGATTGTTGATCTAGCACGGGGATCACACGTATTGACGATTGTTCAGTATGGGTCATGAGATTAAATTTTAGTCTCATGGTTGATACTCCCCGAGTGTTAATCTAGCAACTTGAAGATTGTGCTTTATGTGGTTACGTAGCTAGCAAAATGTTTTGCCATGCAAACCCTAGTAGCCACGTAAAAGATGCAAAGAACGAGTAGAAGAACGTCTAACTTGTTTTTGTAGGAACATGTGATGTGGTATAGTCTTCGTCATGATAAAAGTTGTATGAGATGATTATACTTTGTACATGTTAAATTTGCATGACTTGCATGTCATGGTACGTCATGATGGCTGGAGCCATATGATTGTCATTTATTCGTCCTGCGTGCCAAACTTCATGTAATTTTCTTTTAGTAGAATAGATGCTAGCAATAGTTGTAGTATCTACATGAAGATGATGATCATACGTCATGGTGCTTGACGACATGTCGTGCCTGGAGGTGATGCTGTCCGCCAAAAGAAGATGAAGAAAGAAAAGCATGGTGCTTGGAGCTTCTTGAAGAAAAGGGCTATACCATATCACATACATTAAATTTCTTGTGATGTTAATCCTTTTCATTTCCTGTTTGAATGCGCAAGTGGTCGTGTTTTAATAGGTAGATCTCTCTTAAAATATCAAGAAGTTCGTGCTCTCCCAACCGTGCAACCGTCTGTAATAAACGCCACCTGCGGTGGGTCGTGTCAACACGAGTGCCAACGGAAAGGTAACAAAGAGACGGGTGGATTGAGTTGTCTCCACAGCAATAGCGCTTGGTTGTCTTGACGTTCTAGCTTATTAGATCTGAGCTCGGAGCACAAGTGTCGAAAGACTAATACAAGAGTCATAAAATGGTTATGATTGGTTTTGTTAGACCTACCGGGTTGATCTCCCCCATGTTGCGTGTTAAACCGATGGTAGGAGTATTGATCCGGATCTTGAATACCCTAAGATCAATTTAGATATATATTAGTTTTAGTGGGAGCATTAGATTAAATTGTTAATGATGCCATATTAATTTTGAACCATGTCTAAATCAATCTGTTTATATCGTTGTAGAGAGATGGCCCGCAACAACAATCCTTTTAGCTTAGGACCGATGCTTGAAAAATAAAAGCTTACTGCAAATGGGGGCAACTATGCGGGCTGGTTCCGTAATCTTGGGTTTGTCCTCAAAGTTGCTAAGAAGGACTATGTTCTCAAAGCAGCTCTCCCAGCCGCTCCCGCTGAGGATGCATCGCAGGAAGATAAGAACGTCTATGCGACTAAAGTGGATGACCACACCGCAGTACAATGCTTGATGCTTACATGCATGGATAGAGAGCTCTAGAAACGTTTCTAGAACTTCACCGTTTTTGACATGGTGATACAACTGAACGCTCTGTATCTGAAGCAGGCTAGAACTGAACGTTACGAGATAACGAAGCAGCTGTGGGAATGCAAGATGGAAGAAGGAAGCTCCATAAGCGAGCACGTGATCAAACTTGTTGGTTACGCACAGAGGCTGAGTGCTCTGGGATTTGCGATCCCTACGACACTCGGCACTGACATTCTCCTTGCGTCACTCCCCCCGTCTTACAACGGCTTTATCATGAATTACAACATGAATGGGCTTGACAAGACCACAGATGAATTGTTCGCTATGCTTAAGACTGCGGAAGAATCTATGCAGAAGGATCCAAGCCACGTGTTGGCTTTGATGAACACTACCAGTTTCAAGAAGAAGGGCAAAGGTAGAAATTCCAAGAGCGGTGGTAAGACCAAAGATCAGGTAAAGACCAAGAATGGCCCAACTAAAGATTCTGAGTGTCACTACTGCAAGAACAAGGGGCACTGGAAGACGAATTGCAAGAAGTATCTGGGAGATCTTAAAAGTGGTCTGATCACCAAAGGTATAAATAAGTTATACTAAGTTAATAGACAATTTCATTATTTCACCTTCATAGGTATAATCGATACCATATCGATTACTAATGGTTCGCAAATCGGTACAGGGAATTCTCAGAATTCAAAGGAGAAGAACGAATGAAGTGCAAGTCCGCGTCAGAAGTGGTGCCCAAGTTACCCAAGGCCGTCGGAGTTCTTCTATCAAGATTTATCTTAGATTTTAAATAAACGTTATTTGATTCAGAGGTTGTGTAAAACATTAATATCATATTATGTTGTATACACAGTGGATGCCTTATCCACGGTTTGAATAATGGTTGTTCAAAGTTAATGCTTTCTGAATTTCACCCTTCGTGGTGAATTACTTAAGTTGAAATCTTGATGTTATGTCTAATTTTCTTGATTGCTAAATAAATTAAGTTATGTGATGATAATGCTAAAATTGTTATAGCATACATGAATTAGTCGCATTAGAAGAAATCGCATGCGAAAGCTTCATATCGATGAAGTCATTCAATCTCTTGACTTTGAGTCATTTGACACATGCAATGTTTTTCTAATAGACAAAATCATTGATTAATTGAATTGTCCAAGTGTTTAATAAACTATTGATAATAACACATATCGATGTGTGAAGAACCAATAAACATTACTTTACATAAAACTTTGTGATAATGACTTGTATAGATATACCGATATTTAGACAAGACATAATATCTGAAATTTTGAATAAGTTCAAATATGTTTCAACACAAAGAGAATCATCATCACACATAGATCAAATATTTGACGATCTGATCTTAAAATAAATGAGTTAAAGAGTTTAGCAAACATCATTGAGTGTATGAAGTCATTTCATAAACTAGCGTCACCCGAAACCCCGTATTGCTACGGAGTATCTTGACGCACAACCAAGCCCTATATGGCATATTGGAATTAAAATTGTTTTCTACCCTGAATTCCGACATGACATGGTGAGGTCGGTGATGTACTTAAAACACACTCCCATTCACTATAATTCTTAACGCTCTAGAGAAACCACTTAAGAACTAAATAGAGCGCCGTCATATGACTATTGAAACAATGCCCTATAATAATATGGCATGGATAAGAAATCCAATTGTTCTTTCATAATTTCAGGGATATATATTTAGAATAGACTCGATCTCAAATATAAGTATTGCAGAAACATCATGTTACGAACAACACTTCCACTACCATACCCGAGAGAAATGTTTATCACGGGACATGGGATTTTTCTTGAGAAAACTGCTCTCTTGAAACTATTAAGTGGGAGGACTAATAGCTTGATAATGATTACATTGAATCATTTGGTTCTAAAGAATGGAACTCAAAATTCGATCTAGAGATAAATTCTGTGACCAAACCAGAAGTTTCTACATCTGATGAAAAGGAATGATGAAACTCTGAAATACGTTCCAGAGATGAAGTGATCAAGTCTGATGTTGTATCACACAGCTTTATAATTTCACGTTGAACCAATGTGGTTCTATTGTGTGATAAACCTGTGAACTACAAGAAATCATGACAAGCACTAACTCCACTATATGGCTTCAACACCATAAAAATGAAATGAAAGCCATCCACCAAAATCAAGTTAAGAACTTGGTAGAACCCTCCTAAGGATACCTGATCATTATAGTGGATTGGTTTTTCATAGATATGAACATAGACGATAGCTTCATCGTTGATAATGCTCGACTTATCGCAAAATAAGTTTCCCAATAGAGTTCAAAAGGTTGACTACAATATGTGTAGTGATGCAAATGTTCATATGGAAAATTACTGATAATCGCGGCATACTTACGAAGTACGACATATGGATTTTTCTTCTGAGAAAATTAAACAAAGGGTGTATGCATGATACAACATGAAGGATTTAATGATCTATGCGATATTAGTAAAAGTGAGAATGCTTCAAAGATTAGTCCATAGTTGAACCAAATATCACAGAGCTGGAGTAATAGTTTTTGATGAAGTTATAAGAGTTATTATTTCATCAATAATCATATAAGATATGGAATTAAGTGGGAGCACGATTCTAATCATATATGTGAATAATATATGAGTGATTGAGAATAAATATTTTAGCAAAATAAAGCACTAAGGTATTAGATGTCCTGAAAGTGCAAGAAGCACCAAAGTAATCTAAATAGTAGATTAGTTCTCTTGAAGTACCTCAGATGAAGAAAGGTTCTATGAGGAAGACTAAAGAGTTCATTACAAATAGATCAAAGATAGTTTCATAATGATTTGTAATATTTTTTAATCGGTCTATAGCTAAGTAACAAAATAGGATGTCGAAAATTGTTTTTCAAGCTAAGCCACTGATACGTCCAAAACGTATCTATTATTTATGTTTGCTCCATGCATGTTTTGGGTGATATTGCTATGATCTAGATACACTTTCATACACTTTTGATCATATTTGGACTAACCTATTAACTCAGTGCACCCCAGTGCCAGTTCCTGTTTTCTGCTGTGTTTCTATTTCAGTTTTCCCCCAGATAAAAAGTTCCAGAAAAATTCGGGAAAATTCAGATAAAAAAAACGTGACGGAAGCTTCGAGAAGAGCCCGTGAGGGGCCAGAGGGGAGCCAGGGGGCCCAGGCGGCCACCCGGCGCGGCCCCACCCCTGGCCGCGCCAGGGGGGCGCCTGGGGCCCCTGGCCCACCTCTGGCTGCCCCACCTTCGCCTATTTATCCCCCGTCACGGGAAAACTCCAGAAGAGAACCCTATTCCGCGAACTCGCCTCTGTTCCACCGCCGTCGCGCTTCCAAGATCGGGAGCACCAGAAGACCTCTTCCCGGCACCCTGCCGGAGGGAGGATTGACCTCCGAGAGTATCCTCTCCACCATGGATGCTCCCCGGATGTCTTGTGAGTAGTTTTCCTTGGACCATGGGTCCGTGATCAGTAGCTATGTGATGTTCTCCTCCCCTCTTTGATCTTCATTGTTTAGACCTCGTGAGCTTCCCTACATGATCGAGGCACCTTTGTAATATTTCTGCAATTTCTATGTTGAGTTTGATCGGATCTGATGGATTATGAGATTATGTTCAGATTGTGATAGAGTAATATATTTGGTTTCTATCTTTTATATTTTTGTTCCTAAGTAATTCTTGCATGTTCTCCGTTGCTGTTTATTGCTTTGGCCAAGTAGTAGGTAGTAACTCCAAGAGGGAGCGTTGTGCTAGATTGTGGGTTCATGCCCCCCCGATGACATGCTTGAGTGACAGAAACATGAGTCTAGGGGGTGTGCTGTTGCCACAAGGGGGAAAACAACGGTGCTTGTGACCACGATCACAAGGATTGTTTACTTTACGCAAAGTTCTTTTATTGCAGTTGTCTGTTGCTTTGGGTTTACACTTTGGGTGGGGCTCGCAACTTAATACCAGCGAGACGTTCTGGATAGATATCTCAAGGTGGATGATTAGTAGTAGATGCAGATGGATTTCGGTCTACTTATTTTGGCGTACTGCCCGTGCTTTTGAACCTCTTCCTTTCTTTTGCAGCATAGTTAGCATTGTGGTGCGTTCATAATCCTGTCAATTGCCCTTCTGTAATTTGTTTACCTAGCATAGCAGTTTTATCGTCTTTTGGGAGAGAGACATCACTAGCGAACATCATGTATCCCGGTCCATATCCTCATTACTGTTTCCAAGCTATATTTACTTTTCTGCTTTTACTTACTATCATTATCACTTGTGTTTTACCCTTTGTGAACAACAAGACCGGAGAGATTGACAACCTCTCTTAACTTCGTTGGGAACAATGTTATCTGTGTCTATGTGCAGGTCCACGTCAGTCACGCCGCTGACACCTACTTATCATATCCGGAGTCCTACGGGAGACAAACCTTGGTATCTTCACCGAGGGAAACTCGTTGCTACACTGCATCACGCCTTCCACTTGGGGCTCACCAACGAAGGGCGGGAAGCCTCTAAGCAAGAGAATTTCTGGCTCCGTTGTCGGGGACTCCAAGTGCTAAGATAGGGGAGTTGCACACTACCCTTTACCTTTGTTTTTTTAATCTTGTTAGTTTATCTTTCAGTTTTTATCTTTGTGTCTTTTATCAAAAATACCAAAAATATCTGCCACACTTGCTGTTACTATGGGTTCCACTGAAAACACCAAGTTGTGTGACTTCACTAGTCACAACAACCAGGACTTTATCTGCACTCCCATTGCCACACCTGCCACTTCAGCTACCTCTTATGAAATTAAACCTGCTTTGCTAAACCTTGTTATGAGAGATCAGTTCTCTGGTGCTAGAGATGATGCTGCTTTACACTTGAATAATTTTGTTGAATTATGTGATATGCAAAAGTATAAAGAAGTATAATTTTGTTGAATTATGTGATGTGCTAGATTGAAGGTGATGTTGTTAAGCTCAAGCTCTTTCCTTTCTCTTTAAGGGGAGATGCTAAAATCTGGTTTCAATCTTTGCCTAGAAATAGCATAGATTCTTGGGATAAGTGCAAAGATGCTTTTATAGGGACGTACTACCCTCCTGCAAAGATTATCCAATTGAGGAGTAATATTATGAATTTTAAGCAATTGGATAATGAACACGTTGCCCAAGCTTGGGAGCGAATGAAATCTCTTGTCAAGAAATGCCCTACACATGGTTTGACTACTTGGATGGTTATCCAGACTTTTTATGCAGGCTTGAACTTTACCTCGCGGAACCTGTTAGATTCGACCACAGGAGGAACCTTTATGTCAACTACACTTGGTGCTTCCACAAAGCTTCTCAATGAGATGATGACCAATTATTCCCAATGGCACACCGAACGCGCTCCAACAGGTAGGAAGGTAAATTTTGTCGAGGAAATTACCTCCCTCAATGAAAAAGTTGACTTAATTATGTCTCTACTTACCAAGCAACCTTCTATTGATCCTCATGATGTTCCTTTAAATTCTTTGGTTGCTCAAGAACAAGTAGATGTGAACTTTATTGCTAGAAACAACTTCAACAACAATGCTTATAGGGGAAATTTTTCTAGCAATCCTAGACCGTTTCCATCCAATTATGGGAACAACAACACCTACCCTAGCAACAAGAACCCCTCTTCTGAATTAGAAAGCATGCTTAGAGACTTTATCACTACCCAAAAATCCTTCAACAAAAATGTAGAAGAGAAGTTAGATAAAATAGATAATCTCTCTTTGAAGGTAGAAAGCTTAGCCCTTGATATTGAGATGCTTAAAATTAGAACCTCCCCCCTTGAGGAGAATAAGGCCACTCCTATTAATGCTATCCAGTTACAAATCAATGAAAATATTAGGATGATGGCTAAACACAAAGAAAGATGGGCTAGATAAAAAGAGGAAGAGGATAGAATTAAGAGCCTTCCTACACACCACACAGTTGCCACTATCCAAATTGTTGAGGAAACTCAAACTATTAGCACCCAATGCACTCCTAGTCCCATTGGACCTATTAATGGTGATGCTAATACCTCAACCGTAGATAAAGAAACTCCTATGAACATAGATGGTTTCAAAAAAGTGAGCCTAGATGACACTACTACCACCTTTGATAGTAGTGATATTGATTTTGATAGTTGCACCCTCTCAGAAGTTATTAGCTTGTTACACAAAATGTCTAGAGACCCCCACACTAGCACACTTAATCTTGCCTTCACGGAGCATATCACAAATGCTCTTATCAAAGCTAGGGAGGAGAATCTTAGAGTAGAAGCCTCCATACCTAGGAAGCTAGATGATGGTTGGGATCCTATGATCAAAGTTAAATTAAATAACTTCTCTTTCTATGCTTTATGTGATGTTGGAGCTAGTACCTCTGTTATGCCCAAAAGAATATTTGATATGTTTGAATTGAAGCCTCTTGAGCCTTCTTCTTTTTGTGTTCGTCTTGTTGATTCTTCCATAAAGAAACCTTTGGGGAAGATCAACGATGTTCTTATCATTGTCAATGACAACTATGTTCCCGTTGATTTTATTGTTATGGATATAGAGTGTGAACCTTTATGTCCAATTATTTTGGGACGTCCTTTTCTTCGCACCGTTGGTGCGGTTATTGACATGAAAGAGGGGAATATAAAATTCCAATTCCCATTCAAAAAGGGGATGGAACACTTCCCTAGAAATAAAATCAAGTTACATTTTGAGTCCGTTACTCGGGCTAGTTATTCTCTTTCTCTTGATAAAACTTCATTCTTCTTTTTGCATCATGCCTAGCTAATGGCTTTAAAGAAGCGCTTTCGGGAGGCAGCCTGCAACGAATTTAGGTTTTTATTTTTGCTTTTGTTGTTTCTTGATGATTGTTACTACTGTAGAAACATCGTTGTATCTTTATTTTTCAGCTTTGTGCCAAGTTATAGCCTCTTACGGCAAGGGAAGTAAAAGTTGTGACATGCTGTCCAGAAAACAGATTCTGTCCTCGTGACCAGAAAAATCCCAGTTCATCTTTTTGAGCTCAATTTTTTATACAGTATGCTCTATAAAATTACGAAACTTCCGTATGTTCTAAGTTTTTTGATTTGAGTTGCAGAAGTGCCCGTAAAAAATTCTTTACTATCTTCTGTTCTGTTTTCACAGATTCTGCCACGTTTTGTCTCTCCTAACTTTTGCAAAACTTAAGCTTTCTTTTTATTTGCAAAAACTTTTTGGCACTCTTGAGAAACATTATATCTTCAAGAATATCTTTATATCCAGTGGAGAAAAATTATTTATTAAGGGTACTAACCTCTCTAATCACCTTATGATGAGTTATGTATGAAGGGAGTTTTCAAGTGTGCGATGGAAGATGATGGAAGAAGATCCAGGAGTGTCAAGCACTCAAGCTTGGGGATGCCCCCATGCATCCCCAACAAATATTCAAGAAGACTCAAGCGTCTAAGCTTGGGGATGCCCCCCTTATCCATCAACAAATCATCAGTTCGTCCTTCGTCTCACTATATTTTTATCACTTCATGTGTTATGTGCTATGCTTGGAGCGTCTCGCTCTTAGGTTTTGTTTTTAGTTTTCTTTAGCTTTTCTTGCTGTTCATAACAAGTTAGATCCCTTCTTACTTTGTGTAGGAGAGAAACACGCTTCACTTTCAAAATCTAGAACACATCATAGGATTCTTAATGCCTGTCCTTTTTCTGTTGTGTGTTCTTTATAGCTACTGCCATGTTTAGTTTTAGTCTTAGTTTGTCTTTAGCAAGAGCTTTGGCGTTTGTTTAGTTTGTTGCTGCAACTCTTTTTAGTTTTCATGTTTATCTTGTTAAGATAGTTGGTTGTTTGATAGAGTTGTGTCTTGTCTTGAAAGTAGGTAATTAAGGTTGCTATTTAATTTTAGTAGTAGCTTGCAATAGTTTTGAGGTATTGTTATGAGTAATGTTTGGACTTTTGGTGTCAAGAGCTCTTGCCTATTAGTGATAGGTGTCGTATTTTGGGAAATCCGTGTTTATTTTCAAAACCTAAAAAACCAGTTGAGAACTCTAGCTACTAGATGGATCACTACTCTTCTGAGGGGTCGAATATCAGAGAACACTCACGTACCATGAGTCGAGGATGCGCAAGGATAACCAAATCCCCATACACTCCTCCTCGGGGTACTTGTCTCTTTGTGAACCTCCTCATTAGATTGAGAGTTATCGATAATAAGTGCATGAGTTCTTCGGACTAATGTAAGTATTGAGAGTTGACACTTCCACCTTCCCATATTTTGCTAGCCTTTCCCGTGCCGTGCATTACCTTCTTCTCACTCCGAGAGTTGGTGTCCACTTTCGCCGGTACATCCAAACCCTTGGCATGATACGCTCTGTCATCATAAGCCTCCCTTTATCTTTCCTCAAAACAGCCACCATACCTACCTATCAAGGCATTTCCATAGCCTTTCCGACTTACATTGCCATGCAACTTCCACCTCTTCATGACTTGATCTTCATGTCTTACATGTTCCTGCTACACTGGCAGAAGCATACATTGCATACATCATGATAGTTACATCTTCTTTCTGTTTTGAGTACCTTTTAAAGTGTGAAATATCTCCTTTACCTTCTTGTAAAATAGAGTGTTGCCCTTAAGTGAGGAAAAGATCCCAAAGTGGACACATTAAAAGATCCCAAAGAGGACAAATGAGAGTTAAATAGAAAGAGCCATTGAGGCCACCAAAAAAATATACAAAAAAATAGAAAAAGAGAAAAAGAAATAAAAAGAGAGAAAGGGGCAACACTACTATCCTTTTGAGAGATCCACACTAGTACTCCCTTTATATCCTTGTACTCCATAGAGATGATCTTTATACATATAGTTTGGAGAGCTTCCTAGCTCGTATGTACACCCGTTGCATGGCAATCCCTACTCCTCACATCATATCTATCATTTGGCATCTCTTGCCTATGATTGTCCTCATTGATGTGTGCCTTTCTCATCCTTTTTGTCTTCCTCCTCCACCATATTTCTCTCTTTGTCATCCTAAGTGTCAACTTTCATGCTTACGCTCATCCACTGCATGAGTGCTCAAAATATCAAAAAGGAGTGGATCAAATTGACTTGTACCGTACTAGTGGTCTGGGGACGAGTCAAGATAAGATTCCAAAGAGGACCAAGTGTGAAACTTTAGTAGATTGAGTTCTCAACAAAAATACCTTTTTCTCTCGTATTCCCTATCCCCCTTCTTGCACGCAAACACCACTTGGAGACATTCGAGTCACGGACAGCGAGAGCTCTTGCACCTTTTCTTCTTTTGTTACTTGTTTCAATGCTAATATAGGCTCTTGCATGTTATGACTTGAATTGAATCTCTAACCTTGCTTGCTTTACTTTTCAAAGCTCTTTTATGGTTGCTAGCATGTCACCACAGAAATTATGCTTGTTATCATTTACCTACTCGAGGACGAGCAGGAATTAAGCTTGGGGATGTTGATACGTCCAAAACGTATCTATAATTTCTGCTTGCTCCATGCATGTTTTGGGTGATATTGCTATGATCTAGATACACTTTCATACACTTTTGATCATATTTGGACTAACCTATTAACTCAGTGCACCCCAGTGCCAGTTCCTGTTTTCTGCTGTTTTTCTATTTCAGTTTTCCCTCATATAAAAAGTGCCAGAAAAATTCAGGAAAATTCAGATAAAAAATCAGCGTGACGGAAGCTTCGAGAAGAGCCCGAGAGGGGCCAGAGGGGAGCCAGGGGGCGCCTGGGGCCCCTGGCCCACCTCTGGCTTCCCCCCCTTCGCCTATTTATCCCCCGTCATGGGAAAACTCCAGAAGAGAACCCTATTCTGCGAACTCGCCTCTGTTCCGCCGCCGCCGCGTTTCCAAGATCGGGAGCACCAGAAGACCTCTTCCCGGCACCCTGCCGGAGGGAGGATTGACCTCCGGGAGTCTCCTCTCCACCATGGATGCTCCCAGGATGTCTTGTGAGTAGTTTTCCTTGGACCATGGGTCCGTGATCAGTAGCTATGTGATGTTCTCCTCCCCTCTTTGATCTTCATTGTTTAGACCTCGTGAGCTGCCCTACATGGTCGAGGCACCTTTGTAATATTTCTGCAATTGCTATGTTGAGTTTTATCGGATCTGATGGATTATGAGATTATGTTCAGATTGTGATAGAGTAATATATTTGGTTTCTATCTTTTATATTTTTGTTCCTAAGTAATTCTTGCATGTTCTCCGTTGCTGTTTATTGCTTTGGCCAAGTAGTAGGTAGTAACTCCAAGAGGGAGCGTTGTGCTAGATTGTGGGTTCATGCCCCCCCTATGACATGCTTGAGTGACAGAAAAATGAGTCTAGGGGGTGTGCTGTTGCCATAAGGGGGAAAACAACGGTGCTTGTGACCACGGTCACAAGGATTGTTTACTTTACGCAAACTTCATTTATTGCAGTTGTCTGTTGCTTTGGGTTTACACTTTGGGTGGGGCTCGCAACTTAATACCAGCGAGATGTTCTGGATAGATATCTCAAGGTGGATGATTAGTAGTAGATGCAGATGGATTTCGGTCTACTTATTTTGGCGTACTGCCCGTGCTTTTGAACCTCTTCCTTTCTTTTGTAGCATAGTTAGCATTGCGGTGCGTTCATAATCCTGTCAATTGCCCTTCTATAATTTGTTTACCTCGCATAGCAGTTTTACCGTCTTTTGGGAGAGAGACATCACTAGCGAACATCACGTATCCCGGTCCATATCCTCATTACTGTTTCCAAGCTATCTTTACTTTTCTGCTTTTACTTGCTATCATTATCACTTGTGTTTTACCCTTTGTGAACAACAAGACCGGAGAGATTGACAACCTCTCTAAACTTCGTTGGGAACAAAGTTATCTGTGTCTGTGTGCAGGTCCACGTCAACCGCGCCGCTGACACCTACTTATCATATCCGGAGTCCTACGGGAGACAAACCTTGGTATCTTCACCGAGGGAAACTCGTTGCTACACTGCATCACGCCTTCCACTTGGGGCTCACCAACGAAGGGCGCGAAGCCGCTAAGCAGGCACATAGCGGGATTCCTACAACGTAAACGTGAAACATGGCAACTCTGGAAGTTTCATAGGAGGGTATTTGGCTCAGGAACACCATCATAGTGATTGGCATAGTTCCGAACGCTTGATCTACACAAACCATATTTTGATATGAGCATCATAATCAAAGCAAAGTAAGCTAAGAGCTCACTGTAGTCCAAACATGTTGAGCGATAATGCCCTATCTTTAAACACTTCATAAAGGATGAAGGGGTACATTAAGATATGCATGATTGAGACGAGCCTAAAAGCGTTAAGCTCAGTGACGAAGTCTATACCACAAGCGAGCATGAGAAAAACATGCAAATAGATTATTTTCTCTAGTGCAAGTGGGAAACTGTTGGAATTATGCCCTAGAGGCAATAATAAAATGTATTATTATAATTCCAGGTTCATTATTAATGTTTATATGTCTGTTCTATAACTGCAATGGCCTATGCGGAGGTTTGCCAAGTGCATGTTAACTGCCTTCGGAGGAAAACCCATATGCAGGTGTAGAGTATAAGTACAAAGTGTTCTTAGTCTGCCTCTAGGACTAACCTGTGTATTATGGATGTCATGTTTTCCTGACATAGGGCATTGAATATGTCGGTAATAGATGGGAGCACGTTGTTGCCAGAACAAGGGTGCTGAACCGACCCAATTGGATGATTTGCTTTGAGATTTCATCATCATTGTATTATGAGTTAAATCGTCAGATGAGTTGACATTTGCATGTATCCTTATAGACCATGAGAATGTTAAGTACCTACATACCGGAGGGTGGGTTTTGACTCTGTCCAAACACCACCCGTAACAGGCGTGGCTATAAAGGGTTTGCTCACTCACACTCGAAAGTATGTCTAGGGACTTGATGATTCAAGTTGGGATTTTCTCCTCGTATTTAGGAGAGATATTCTTTGGGCCCTCTCGGTATTACGTATCCACCTACATTAGGCTAACTTGACAAATCCCATTGATTTCTGTATTGATTTACAGATCAAGAGAGATCGTGGATATCAGACAGAACTCAGAAAGAACTATCAAGATGGAAGTTATCATTTAGGTGTTGTATCCATGCCTGTTCGAAATGTGAATTATAGTATTTTTTCTTGTGGGAATGGAAATGAAAAACACGAGATACTTTTGTACCCTTTCTTTAAAAAGTAAAGTGGACGTTCCCGCACGAATCTCAAGAATTACTTGTTCGGATTTTACATATTGATCATTTTTCACTAGAATCAAGCTTTTTGAGGGAATATTCACACTATTATAGAATATCTTGACTCTGAATAGTTACATTAAAGTCTATATAACATAGAAAAGCAGGCTGTCCATGACGAGTACGTTTGGGTTGAACCAAATTCTCATTGAATTGAATTTTTCCATTCGAGGGGGATCGTGCGGATATTTTGTGAATAGATCACATGGGATACGGAATACGTGAACGAGAAAAAGAACAAAACCGATATGAGGATAATTGGTATAATGATTAATGAGTTGATCATGTGGATACCTATATAATCTCACCTCATGTTTTGTAAAGTATCGCGAAGCAAACGGATTGGAATTTCAAATAGAGGTTCACTCTAATTCATATTCGTGTAGGTGCGGGAACCATTATGGGTGTCCATGGCTCCGCTATTTGTTATTCATCCGAGTAAAGTCAGTTTCCGGTTCATGTCCGTATTCTACCGAACCTATGGGGTCACACACTTAAGGGTGGTAGATTTGTTGAGTACTAGAGTGATAGGAGCACGAGTATAACACACCGGAAAAGTTTCGGAGTGATTGAGATTTAATCGGAGAGAAAACCGGAATCGTTTCGGGGCACCGGTAAAGTACCGGGAAGAGTTTTGAGAAAATCGGGTGAAACCAGAGGGCCGGAAAAGTTTCGGGATGGTCTGAATATGTTTAATATTTATTTATTGTGAATTCCCAAATTGTTTTGGAATTAATAAAATATATTTAATATCAATGGGCCCCCTCTCACTTGGAAGGCCCAAGTGGGGAGAGAGCACTTGGACCAATGAGGCCCATGTGGGGAAGGCACCTAGGAGGAAGCTTCCTCCCCCCTTCCTTGGCGCCCCACCAGGTGGAGGGAAACCCTAGGGCTGCCCCCTCCTCCAAGGTGGCCTCCCCTCCCCTCCCACTATAAATAGATGAGGAGGGGGCACCCCCAAAAACATACAAGTTTGTTCTTTTGCCTCAGGGCTGCCCCTCCTCTATCTTCTCCATTAGATCTAAACTCCACCTTACACCGAAGGGTTGCTCCTTCCTCCTCTCTACTCCGGCGGCACCGAGCTCTAGACGGTGGAGCCCTGCCGGATCTACTACACCGTACGTGTGGATCAACCGTAGAGAGATCGTATGTTCGATCTTTGTTCGAGGGACTTCTAGATCTGTTCGTGGGAAATCAAACGGATCAGATCTATTCGACGGTGCGCTACGTAAAAATTCCCCAACTCTCCATCAACTTCTTCTGCAGCGAGAGAACTACCGTTAAACGGTTGTTAAGGTAACAAGATCGCTACCTTTGTTTGCATCTATCTAGATCCAATCTTGGGACTTGGTTTCGTAGTGCCGGATTTTTTTTTTCTACTCCGAATCCCAACACGCTCATCTATTGCATGAGTGCTCAAAATATTGAAAGGGAGTGGATCAGTTTGACTTGTACCTGGCTAGTGTCTGGGGACGAGTCAAGATAAGATTCCAAAGAGGACTAAGTGTGAAACTTTAGTAGATTGAGTTCTCAACAAATAAATATTTTTCTCTCTCGTATTCCCATCTCCCACTTCTTGCACGCAACACCATTTGGATACATTCGAATCACGAACAACGAGATCTCTTGCACTTTATGTTCTTATGTTGCTTATTTCAATGCTAATATAGGCTCTTGCCTGTTATGAATTGAATTGAATTACATGTCTTTATTGCTTTACTTAAAATTACTTATATGGTTGGTAGCATGTCACCACAAAAATTATGATTTTATCCTTTACCTAGTCGAGGACGAGCAGGAAATAAGCTTGGGGATGTTGATACGTCCCAAACGTATCTATAATTTTTGCTTGCTCCATGCATGTTTTGGGCGATATTGCTATGCTTTTGATACACTTTCATACACTTTTTATCATATTTGGAATAACCTATTAACTCAGTGCACCCAGTGCTAGTTCCTGTTTTCTGCTGTCTTCTTATTTCAAGTTTCCCCCTTATTAAAATGCTCCAAAAATTCCGTAAAAATCCAATAAAAAATCAACGTACGGGTACCTTCTAGAGCCCCGAAGGAGAGCCAGGGGGCCACCCTGGTGCCTAGGCGGCCAGGGGGCACCTGCACTCCCTGGTGCCCCCCCAACTGCCCCCTCTGCCTATATATTTGTCTCCTCCCCGAAACCTCCGATGATAGAACAATTTTTTCGCGATCTCGCCTCTGTTCCGCCGCCGCCGGGCTTCCAAGATCGGGAGTGCTAGAAGACCTTTTCCCGGCACCCTGCCGGAGGGAGGGTTGACCTCCGAGAGCTTCTCCACCACCATGGCCGCTTCCCGAATGATCTGTGTGTAGTCCACCTTGGACCATGGGTCCATGATCAGTAGCTATGTGATGTTCTCTTCCCCTCTTTGTTCTTCATGAATTAGACCTTATGAGTTTCCCTACATGATCAAGGCACATATGTAATTCTTCCTTCTGTTGCTATGTGGAGTTTGCTGGGATCTGATGGATTATGAGACTATGTTCAGATTGTGATGAGTTATATATTTGGTTCTTCTTCTTTTATATTTGTGTGCTTGAGTAATTCTTGCATGTTCTCCGAAGGGAACCAAGTCTACTGTGCGTCTGTGCTATCCCTAGATCGGTATGCTAGCACACACAGTACTCGATGAAATACCATAGTATCACATGTCATAAATTAACGTAAATACATGGTATTTATTACCTTACCGCCCTTGGGCTAGAATACACAGCAGAACAAACAATATATAAGTGGAGTCCCATGAACGCCAACGGAAAAGTTGAGTGTAGACTTCACGACCCTATATCGTATCACTTACTCGTCGTAAATAATCCTGTAACACCGAAGGTTACAGCCCGACAACGGGTCAGTACATTTGAATGTACGGCAAATCATATCCTAGAAAGAAGTAAAATTTCCTACAATACATGGAATTTGGTTGGTGGAGCTTCTACATTTATTTTTGCAAAAAACTGATTTTTCCCTATAGAATAATAATAACTAAGTTCTACAATAGCATACGATTGAGATGGAAAAATTCCACTCAATCTATCCCAAAGTGATTAAACCAATCAGTTTATTGAAGATGGTGAGACAAATCAATATTACCGCAACTAGTCGCTCAAATTGTCCATAACCGGGGACACGGCTAATCGATTAGTTTTATACTCTGCAGAGGTTTGTGCAGTTTTCCCCACAAGACTCGATCGCCTCCTTTGTAGTTTGTCACACTGCATGGTGTATGACAACTGGAAGATCGAGACATGGTCTTTCAGAAGTGTTTCCCCTTAACCTCTTGATGAATCGGTACACCTATAAAAATCTACATCTGCTAGTCTATCCCGGAAAGAGGTCACACAACCTACTCAACTAAGCCAGAGCCCATAATAGCTTGTGGCTGCACACGTAAGCTTGTAGGTATGTCAATACAAACATTCCCTTTGAACCTGGGTGGCTTTCCGCAGTCATCACTGGCCATCCCCAGGATACTCGCAACCATCCCACCCAGGTAGTTCATTAACTTTATCTTGGTCCTAATTACTACATTATCACTCATACCTCATAATGACTCACTTCCCAATCCACGTCTACTTAGCATAGCAATATCATAGTATACGATGGTGACAATGACGTAAGGATCAGACCTACCTCAATGAACTCCTGGGTGTAATAGCATAGCATAACCTATCATGCAATCTAAAGAAGAAGAACTAATGCATTGAAAACATAGGTAATATGGAATATGATCAAAGATATGACTTTCCTTGAATCTGGATGAAGTTATTCGAGCTCACAATTCAGACAATTCTACTTGTCACACTCGGAGCAATCTATCGTAACCAAGCACACAAGGTTGCACACAATCAATACACAAACAAAGGAAAAACAAAGTTCATGAACTCCAAAAAGAAAAACCAAATAAAAGTTTTTGCAAAACAGATCATGATTGAGTTCAAAAGTGGGTTTCAAAGTGTCTAGAAACTAGGGTTTAACTAGGGTTTCCGTTTGCAAAAAGAATCAATTAAGACCGGGCTATAAAACAAAAGATAAGATCAAAAGAAGAACAAATTTGAATCTATCCAGATTTTAATTTTTAGAAAATACTAAATAAAGTTTTAGTGTTGTACTAGATAGAAGATTTCAAAATAAAACCGTGGGCTTTGGAATCACGCAAAACGGATCTACGGTCAAAAAGATATTACAAAAACAAATTTACATAGGATTTTGAAATCTTTTTGATCAAACGCAAAATAATTTTTTTAAAACTTGGATCTACAATACCTAATGTGAAGAGGGTTTAGAAACAAACAATTGGCCGCTAGTTTCATATAAAACGGAGCAACGGTTAAAAGATTACGACATTTTTACTAACCACAGCCGGTGGACTTTGACGCGATGAAGACGACGGTTCAGATGATCTCCGGCGACAAAGAAGTTTTCTTGGGTGTAGAGCTTGACTAGGAGATCACAACAGTGATGGTGATGATCCCCAACGTCGTCCGTATGGGCATAGAGATGCGATTAACCGAGCGCGCTCCGATGAACTCCCGTGGTGCGCGAAAAACATGGAGATCAATATTGCGCAAGAAAATAAAGAGGGAAAAGATGTCCATTAGATGCACAATGAAGAAAGAAGTCGGTATGCAAAATTTGGGGTCAAGGGGAGGCTCACCGGCGACGGGATCTACCGGCAAAGTCAAAAAATTCCGGCGAGATCTACCTCAAAATTTTCTCGATTTGCGACGGTTTGGAGCGAAATTTTGTGCGGAATCGGTGGATAGGGACGTGGGATATTTATGGAAAAAGTTTTCTTGGCAAAAGGGCAACCGAAGATGGAGTCCCGGCGGAAACGGGCGCCGCCGTGCGCGCTGGAGAGTCCGGTGTGGACTAGTGTTCCTGAGGAACACGAACGCACGTGCTCGTGCGGTGCTGGCCTGGCAGCAGCGCTGGTGTGCTTGACCGCTCGCACGCCTGGCCTGGTGGCTCGGCCGGCTGGGACGGCCTCGGCCTGGCTGGGCCGACGCCCAGTTTTCTATTTTTTTTTAATTTTTTTTTTCGAAAAACTGACTATAGAGATATTTTTTAAATAATATAATAACTCTAGAAAAAATAACGCAATACTTTTTAAAGAAAGTAATTTTTTTTGTTTATTTACTTATTTTTAACACAATTCAGAGAGTTTTATAAAACAATTTACAACTTCCAAAAATACCCAAATAAAATTCTAAAATCTTAGAATAATTTAAATAGAATATTTAATAACTTTTTATCCAAAATAAAAGGATTCAAAAATCATTTTTGAATAAATCCAAATAAAACTAAAATAAGGTTTTAAATCATTTTCAAATGAAATTGAAGAAGTCATATTATATTCCCTCATTTAATTATTTTTATTTTCAATATAAAAGTATTTAAAATAAGATCCAATAAAATAAAATGAAATTTTTTATTTAAAACATTTTCCCAACTTTATTTTATTTATTGAAGGAGTCATATTACCTTCTCTCTATTTTTTTATTTGTTGAATTTGATTTAGATAATAAATGTAAAAGAACAAAAATGAATATTAGGGTAAGTCCTTTTATTTCCTCTCATTTTAATATTCATTTAAACTCTAAAAGTTTCAGATCCTAGTCTATCTCACTCAAATCAATTACACACAAATCAAACAAGACAATCACAATTATCTAATTATTATTACATTCCAAAATTTAGAATTTTGGGATGTTACAAATCTACACCCTTAAATTGAATCTCGTCCTCGAGATTCGAAGATGCTAGAAAGAAAAGGTTAGGTTTGGGGTCTTCCGTCTCCGATATCCACTGATCTTCCGAAGGTCTAGGGTGCTACCACCCAAAAAAAATCTCAGGTCTTTAAGAATCTTGATCTTTCTATGAATTCCTTTTTACATTTACCCCTACTCCTTTGAGGTATTGAATCTCTTTTCACGGAATGATTGGTCTTCCATATACTGTACCTTCATGAATGACAGGTCGAACGCCAATAATAAAAAATATCGGTACTCTCATGGTGGTCAACAAGAGGGCTTCCTGCAGAAAATGGGTCTTGGCCTATTCTCACCGTATTACTTATGATTCGCAAGGGTTGTAATGTACAGGGTCAACATCGTACATTCTAAAGTTTCTGGCTTAGCTTCGTCGTCATCTCTCTACTATAGGTAAGTCACTCTAGATCTACCATCCCACATAGCAAAGAAAATAATAAGTGTAATCGTTATGGTGGCCAATCCATTCCGCACCCAAATCATTATCTTGTATATGGTTTAGTGAATCTCGCATTCTAACACTTGGGCATCCTCACAAGCACTGCATAATTAACTTCTCCATGAACTGAGTTCAGGTAATTCCATGGTTTCTGCATGCCAAACAAAACAACTATTGTTTCTTCACAAATCTCAGGTTTTACGTATACTCCTATAAGATTGTCGGTTGGCAAAGTCATAGCTTCCTCCACGGTTCTTCTTTCCACAAGAATGTGCTTGCTTCTTATCAAATCCTGGAGCTTGCGGGTAATGGGCCCTCTTCAACTATTGCAAAACTTAAATCCTCCTATGGTTGAAAATATTCTCCAGCTCAAACATAAGTCCTGCTTCTCATTCTTAAAATCCAACTATACATCTTCCTTATTATCTTAATGCAGACTATTACATCTCCAAATGGACTCATCACTTACTTGTCAAAACTCCATTTTGAGGTCTCATATAGTTAACACTTTGATCATTCTTCGGGTAGTAATACTACCACCCTTAAAATAAAAATCCAGGGTCTCTTCCTTATCCATACATTAGCTTCCGAATCACTTCTCCTTAATTGTAGTGTTACTACTCATAAATATCCAATTCACACATGTGGTTGTTTCCTGACCAAAGGCACATACTAGCTTCACAGATTCTCAAATTGATCATTGCAATCACATAGAATTACACATCTCCATCCGACTTCTCAATTTTTCAAAATTCTCTCTACTATACTTATTACATGCTTCACATCTAATCTCGCAGCATAAGACTTCTATAAATTAGTACATCCTCCCGTAAGGTGACCTTCCTTCTTGCAGCAAAAATAGATTACTCCTTTCCAGTCTCGGGGTCTCATTGTGATTACTTAAACTCCTTGAGGTTTTGCCTTCCTTTCGGGGCATTTGGTAGAGTAATGCCCTGCTTCACTGCACCTAAAACAAATGACTTGACTCCGATCCTTCTTTGTAGAAATTGGGTTCTTCTGGGGATACACACTGCTTTCATCATCTCCATCCTTGGATTTCTGGGATGCATTCTTCTCCTCTATATTCTTGACGTCTTTAACATAAGCGGTGTTCTCCGAGGTGTAAGGCTTCTTCTGTTAATCTTGATTCATCCTCTTCTTCTTGTTCTGGGTTTTTCTTGTTGTGAGAAGGCCGTAGTATTTACAAGGGCAACCAGGTGCATAACGTCCATCCTTGTTACAATGCCAACACATGACACTTCCAGACACCTTTTGTTTCTTTCTCGACCTTTCTATGTTGCTCCAATCTTATATTTCTTGTTGGTCATACTCCACTTCAATTGTCGGGAATTTACCAAAATACTCTTTCCCCTTCTTCATGCAATTTTGTGAAATATGTCCTTCTCCACATGAATAGCATGACTTGGGGAAAACTGGGGTTGATGTTTCTTCAAGAGGGTATTTAACATCTCCCTTCATCATGAGTACTTCTATTTGTTTACTAAGAGCTTCCTTCATCCCTTCCCTATGTTGTTGGACCACTTTCTGTACCATGGGGTATCAGTTACACTGGGCGGGGTAATGGGTAGTTCCTTCACATAAGAAACAGGTAACCTGCCTAGTGGGACATTCTTCAGCTGGGTGACTTTCTTCACAATGGGGTATGCCTCCAGATGTTCCTCGTGGGTGTGTCCTATTTATCCACAGATCTTACATGCGCATGGTTTCTTCAGATCGTTTACACTAGGCTTCCTTGTTCGGGAGACAAGACGAGATCTTAGCAGAGTCGGTTTGAATTCCTCCCAAGTAATTTCTCCTTGCCATTCAGTGATAGATTGGTACATTCTCCACCAAGTAGCAGCACCTTTTGCAAAGTACTGAAGGGCATATTGCACCTTATCCTTTCTTCCAACACCATTTTCCTTCATGTGATCCTCCATGTTACGAATCCATTGTTATGTCTCTAACTGGGTCATTGCTCCAGAAAAGATGAGTTCATCTCCATACACCATCTATGGGGTCCAAGGGTTTTGGTTTAGGGGATAAGTTTGGAGGGGTGGGGAGAACAATACAACAGACAACACACAAATCACCGCATCTAACGTGAGCATATAATAGAGGTTTAGTCCTCTAAAGGTCATGGGTAATCTTGGGATCTTCAGGGTCTTCAAGAAATCTTCAAGTCTTCAAAATCTTTGATACTTGTAGTTGATAACTTCCATTCCTCCAATACAAGGTGTACTCCTCTTTATTCTAAATTGTGAGTCCAATAACTTGTCCTTCTCGATGTAGCGTAAGATGATCCTTCCAAGTAGTCAAGTGGCACGGGTATAGTCTAACTTGTTTGGGGTAAGAGGGAGTGTTTGATAAAACTCAGAAAAGATGACAGGTAATGGATTTTTATTTTTCAAAATAATATTTTTTGCAATAGAATTTCCTATGGCTTTCCAGTTTCCAGGGTCACGACCTACAGTCAACATGTGCTCTGATACCATCTTGTAACGACCCGGTCACGAAGGGAACCAAGTCTACTGTGCGTCTGTGCTATTCCTGGATCGGTATGCTAGCACACACATTACTCGATGAAATACCATAGTATCACATGTCATAAATTAACGTAAATACATGGTATTTATTACCTTACCGCCCTTGGGCTAGAATACACAACAAAACAAACAATATATAAGTGGAGTCCCATAAACGCCAACGGCAAAGTTGAGTGTAGACTTCACGACCCTATATCGTATCACTTACTCGTCGTAAATAATCCTGCAACACCGAAGGTTGCAGCCCGACAACGGGTCAGTACATTTGAATGTACGGCAAATCTGAAGGGAATATGCCCGAGAGGCAATAATAAAGTGGTTATTATCTTATTCCATGTTTATGATAAATGTTTATTTTCATGCTATAATTGTGTTAACCGGAAACGTTAATACATGTGTGTTTAATAAACAAAGAAAAGGTTCCTAGTAATGTCTCTCTTTATACTAGCTTGTTGATTAACGGATGATCAAGGTTTCCTCATCATTGACATTGGATGTCGTTAATAACAAGGTCATATCATTGGAGAATGATGTGATGAACATACACCCACAGTAGTTATAGCAATACGATCATGTCATCAAAGTTTCTATTGCTGTATCAAACTTTCACGAAGTAACCCTAATCCTTAGACCATGAGATCACGTCAATCACTGACACCGGAAGAGTACTTTGATTCCATCAAACGTCACACCGTAACAGGGTGATTATAAAGGTGTCGTTGGGTACTTGGAAAGTGTTAGTTGAGGCTCGTGGATCAAGAGTGGGATTTGTCCATCCAGATGACAGAGAGATATACTCTGGGCCCTCTCGGTGATATCACATTGACATCGCTTGCAAGCACGTGACTGGCTCACGAGGATGTTATATCACGGAACGAGTAAAGATTACTTGTCGGTAACGATATCGAACTAGGTATGGATGATACCAAATGATCGGATCACGGACAAGTAAAATATCGCGAGACAAAAGGAATTGGTTACGGAGTTTTGGTTCACACGATCACTAGTTCATCGTTGAGTAAGTGGGAGTCATCATGGATCTCCAGATCCCGTTGATGATTATTGATCAGAGAAGAGTCTCTGTCATGTCCATTTTATTCACGAACCGTAGGGTGACACACTTAAGGATTCGTTGACGCGTTTGAGTGGATACGGAACGCCGGAGAATATACAGGACAGCACATGGACTGTTTTGATAAAACTGCTGGAATAGTTTTGGTATATCAAAATAGTGCAAGGGGATAATTGTTAATGTGTTCATTGAATGAAGTGTTCATCAATGAAGTACTCATTGAATGAAGTGTTCATTAATTTGAGTGACATTAAACAAGATAATTAAAAGTGTTTTAATGTGATAAAACTCTTGGAATTTTGAGTGGAGAATTATGGAAGTTATGGGAATAATGTGTGACCCTTTGTTTTTGTGAGTGGAGAGTCCACCCACATGATGAGGGGAGAGGTGGGGGCACCTCTTGGGGCGTGCTACCCCTTGGGGGCTGCCTCCCCCTCCTATATATAGATGGGTGGAGGTCCTCACACAACTCATTCCATCGCTTTCTCATATGCCCTTTGGTTGGCATCTTCCTCCCCTTGCTAGCTGATCCAGTTTCACGAGTACGGTGCTTAGGCGAAGCCCTGCTCAAGATCTTCTCTACCACCACCACCACTATGTTGTAGTGCTGCTGGAGTTCCCAAGGATCCACTACTTCCGCTGCCCAACTGGAGCAAGGGGCGGAGGTCGTCACTGATCTGTACGTGTGACCGACTACGGAGATGCTGCCCGTTCGTGGCGTCAAGTCTTCATCACGACCTTGAGGTCGGCGAGTGTTCGACTACATCACCCACGAGAATAGTTCTCGTTAAAGCTTTTGGTCTTCGAGGGTGAGTCCTTCTCAAACCGTTACAAGTTATCTCCTAGATGTGATCTTGGCAGTTGCAATCGTAGAAAAAAATTTGTTTTCTATGCAACGAACCCTTCAGTGGTATCAGAGCCTCGTCTATGCGTAGATGCTTTGTACGGTTAGAACACATAGAGATGTGGGCGTTGATCCTCTAGTTGTTACCCTCTTTTGTGCACTTGTTCATATTGCGGCAATGTTGGATTGAAGCGGCCCTAAGCGCAGATTGCGTGTCACGCTTGACATACGGCTTGTACCGTATAAAGTGGCTTTGGGGGTGTCAGTTTCTCTAACATTAGTGATATGGCATTTGCAACGGAGGGCCCTGGAAAGGGATGAAAAGAAACAACTAGCGAATCAACGTTGTGGTTCTTGTCCGTAGGTAAGATCGGTTCTTTCCTAGGAAGCCCAAAACCACGTAAAATTTGCAAAGATAATTTAGAAGCGTCTAACTTGTTTTTGCAGGGCATGTGATGTGATATGGTCATTGTTACAAAATTGTTGTATGAAATGAGATTTATTGTAAACAACCGGCAGGAGCCATATGGTTGTGGTTTTTCCTTTTTAAGGCCTGCGTGCTATAGATATATCCATGAGATATATTGTAATGGAGAAGGACGACCATGGTGGTGGCGCCATGGACCTTGGTGCCGCGCCGGTGGCATGATGGAGATCATACCAAGACGCACAAAGATGGAGATCTATTGCGAGAAGGACCATATCATATCACATTATCCATGCATGTGATGTTTATCCTTTTATGCATCTTATTTTGCTTAGTTACGATCATGATCGCTGCGGTAGCATTATAAGATGATCCCTCTCACTTAATATCAAGATAATTATATGTTCTTCCTTAGTATGCACCGTTAAGAAAGTTCGTCGTTTCGAGACACCACGTGATGATCGGGTGTGATAGACTCTACGTTCGCATACAACGGGTGTTTTCAAGCCTAGCATGTACAGACATGGCCTTGAAACACATGCAAATACTAAGGTTCTACTTGGCGAGCCTAGCATGTACAGACATGGCCTCGGAACATGGACCGAAAGGTTAAGCACGAGTCATATGGATGATATGATGAACCATATTGAGATGCTCGCCATTGCAGCTACACTGCCTCACGTGATGATCGGTCGTGGTGTAGTGAATTTGGTTCGTGTAATCACCAAAGACGACTCGAGGGATGTTGTTTTTGAGTGGGAGTTAGATGAACTCATTTTATCATGAACTAAATCAAAGTGAATTTGCATAGTTCGTTGTAGTCATTGGCATTTTTTTACTACCTTTGCGCTTAGCTATAATTGAGATAATAGAACTATAGAATTCTGGATATTTAACTTTACGGACTGGTACCGTATTTTTTGAGTGTCAATCTAAAGTTTAAAGTCTTATTGCAAACTTTAGCAAACCTTGCTTGCTCCATGAAGTTTAATAATGTGTATTAAATCGAGAGTAACAATTCCAATGTTAGTGTCTAAGTATCACACTTGCCTCCATGATCCTTGATATTCAAATGTTGTTTGTTATTATCAAGGTTATCTAGGAGCTGAAAGGATTGTTTCAGAAACTATCATGTGTGGAAGATATAGCGATATCTGAAACAATGTTTAGTTGCAATGTGATAGAGTAAAATTTAGTGAGAAACATGTTCTCATATTGTATGAGAATTTGTGAAGGTTGGACACACTATGTGTCCTAATCTCTCAAAAAGGTTTTGGGAACTAATATTGTACTCACAGTTTGTCCCTATGAGCTATGGTAGTTTTGTCATGAAAGTTGTCATGATAGGATGAATGGAAGATGTAGGTAAAATGTTTACTACACTATAAGATTACTAAAGAATGGAATTTGGAAGAACACCAAACATTTGATGACGGTGATCTACATCAAAGTGAGAATCAAAGGGTGTTAGTATTTGACTAACACACTTTGGATTATGTGTCATTTGAATGGTGCCACAAGTGATGTTGATAAATTCTTCTAAAAAGGAAAGGAATTGCTGAAAGAGGATCTGAAAAATATTTTGGCAAAAAGAAAAAGGAAAAGACTGGAAATGTCCAGCTTGGGTATATAGATGATATACATGTTATGGGTATATTCATTGCTTGTTAAACAGTGTGATTCTTGAGTATTGGATACTGATTGGTTGGTATGAAGTGTCATACAGAACAACGCAATACAAGAGTTGCAATGGCCTGAGTAACTAGCAAATGAATATGGGATGATTCTCATCAAAAACAAAATAAAGTGTTATTATGTTTATCGTTGGAATTAAACCTAGCCTTCAAGATTTATTTGAATAATTGTTATTCTGTTCTGGTGTTATACGAACAATAGTTGTTCAAATTATCACCATATTCATAGAAGATGGATGAACTCTATAAATCTTGTTGGAGAAATCACATCCATAATAACTGATGCTAAACATGTCGCAAGACAAATGATTAGAAGATCACTTATGAGTGACACCACCGTTTGAATCATATTGGAAAGAAACACATGAAGAAACTCCATGTTGATGGAATTTTTGAGTCTTTTGATTTTGAATCAACTGACGCTTGTAAGAATTTCCTAGAAATGATTGAAACTCCGTTCATAGGCAAAGAAGGACGGACGACTAACTTATTGGACATTATACATGTTGATGTGTATAGTTCATTATGTGTAGCCGTGTGTGGTGGGTCTTATAACTTCATATACTTTAACCGAGGTTTTGAGTGGATATATGTATATATTTACTTGATAAGGAAGAAGTATGAAATGTTTGAAAATGTTCAAATAAATTTCAAGATGAAGTGAAAATCATTGTAACGAGAAAATAAGAGTTTATGATTGGATCATAAAAGAAGATTTTGAGTTAAAAGTTTAGCAAATGCCTGAGAGTTTAGGAATCGCTCCAAAACTTGCATTTCCCGAAACACCATAGGAGTATGGAGTGTTCGAGAGATGTAATCAAACCTTGTTTGACATGGTAAGGATCAAAGGTGTTATTTATAAAATTGCCATTATATTGTAAGGATTAAGCTTTAGAGACTACCGCTTTACACTGAAAAGAGCGCCATCGAGATCCGTTGAAATGACACCATATGAGTTATGGAATGGGATAAAACCCAATTTGTCTTTTCTTAAATTTTGGTATGCAAGGCATATGTAAAATGTTTACAACCAAAGTCGGATAAAGTACGTTTTTGTAGGTTATCCCAATGTAACCGTTGGGTATTCCTCCATAAAGACAAAAGTGTTTTGTGGCTAAGTGCATCAAGTTTCTTGAGAAGGATTTTTTTGCGAAAAGTTAATTGGGAGGACAGTAGAACTTCGATTAGGTTGTTGAACCTAAGCTTTATGTGCTAAGTGGCGCAGCGCCGGAAAGTGTCCCGGAAGCGGCCGCAATGCTCTTGGCTCCCGTGTCCCAAAGGTTGTGGTCACGGCGATCTAAGTTCCTATTGAACTGCGTAGTTCGAATAATCGATCAAATAGTAAGATTTGAGATTGAATCATTGTTATTTGATAATAATGGACCGACTACATGCAAAGAAGCAATGATGGGCCCTGACTCCGTCAAAATGGCTAGAAGCTATAAAATCCGTGATAGTTCCATACACGAGAAACCAAGTTTCTGAACTTGGAAGACCCTCTAGATACCGTGTTTGGATCTATAAAGAAACAGACGTGGATGTTCTCACATCTATGAAATATTCGACATATCGTTAAAATGGTTTACGATTATGTTCAAAGAGTTGGCTATGACAAGATTTGATCTTTCATAACGATATTTAGTCTGGATGGATTATTGTAGCAACCACTACATATGCTAGTTTTGGTATATGGTAGTTGAACAAATGGAACAACGTTCTTCTAATAGAATGGTTACCTAGGACGTGTACAGGACATGGTCCAAAGGGTTCTGTTAATTCAAAGGATGCTAAAATAGCATGCAAATTTCAATGGTTGAAATAAGCATTTGCGGAGTTGGAATCTTCATCATGATGAAATTGTTAAAACGTTTAGTTTCATCAGAGACGGTGAAGATGCTTGCTTTTGCAAGATATTAAGTGGGAGCGCTGAGACATATTTCTAATACATTATGTAGAAGACATATTGTTGATTGGAAATGATTTATCTTTTATTGACACGGGTGAAGTTTCATTGAAAATTTGATTTTAATGGAAGATTTGGGCAAAACCAGTATATTGGGCTAATATGGTCTATATAGATAGATTGAGGTGCTAATATGGTTGGGCTGAAGTACATATATGAAATATTGAATAAGTTCAATATGGAAACGACGAGAAAGGTTCTTGCCGCATGGAAAAGGTTGAAGCGAGATTCAAGTGTTTTGACACTTGGTGAGTAAAATCACATGAATGATTTGATCAATCATGTACACCATGATATGTACAATTCCAGAATGTCCTATGCTCTAAATGTTATGAGCATATACCAGAATGATTCATAAGATGATCATTGGACAATATTAAAGATATCCTTACGTGCTTTGGAAGGACTAAGAATATATATTATGTATGTTGGACAATAGTTCATTGTAAAGTGTTACATTGATACTAGTTTTGTCGCAAGATACAATCTAAATTTATCTCAATTTTGGCGGTATGTTAAGGTGGCAAAATGTAATGGAAGAAAGTTCCATGATAGATTTGGAATAGTTTCAAATGGATTTGGATGAGTTCCAAAGTTAAGGCATTATAACGAATACTACAACGAAAGGCTAAGTATATGACTGCTCTAGCAGCAGCAAAGGAGGGCATTTGTGTCAAGAAGTTTGTTTGACAAACTAGGTGTAGTTCAAAACGGGCTAATACTATGAAGATCTATTGTATGACAATAGATTCAACATGTTTTGAGCTCAAGGGACTAAGGTCTCACCGGAGGACCAAATTTATGCAATGCCATCTCATTAGTGAATGAGTGATGCGTAGAGACGCAAAGAAATGCAAATACACACGGACCTGAAGTGTCAGATCTGGAGATTAGGTTTACCACTAGCAATGCGTATGGATAACAACTGAGTGCCATAGGTGTTGGATGCGCAAGTACCAAACTAGATTATTGACTCTAGTGCAAGTGGGAGACTGAAGGGAATATGCCCGAGAGGCAATAATAAAGTGGTTATTATCTTATTCCATGTTTATGATAAATGTTTATTTTCATGCTATAATTGTGTTAACCGGAAAAGTTAATACATGTGTGTTTAATAAACAAAGAAAAGGTTCCTAGTAATGTCTCTCTTTATACTAGCTTGTTGATTAACGGATGATCAAGGTTTCCTGATCATTGACATTGGATGTCGTTAATAACAAGGTCATATCATTGGAGAATGATGTGATGAACATACACCCACAGTAGTTATAGCAATACGATCATGTCATCAAAGTTTCTATTGCTGTATCAAACTTTCACGAAGTAACCCTAATCCTTAGACCATGAGATCACGTCAATCACTCACACCGGAAGAGTACTTTGATTCCATCAAACGTCACACCGTAACAGGGTGATTATAAAGGTGTCGTTGGGTACTTGGAAAGTGTTAGTTGAGGCTCGTGGATCAAGAGTGGGATTTGTCCATCCAGATGACAGAGAGATATACTCTGGGCCCTCTCGGTGATATCACATTGACATCGCTTGCAAGCACGTGACTGGCTCATGAGGATGTTATATCACGGAACGAGTAAAGAGTACTTGTCGGTAACGAGATCGAACTAGGTATGGATGATACCAAATGATCGGATCACGGACAAGTAAAATATCGCGAGACAAAAGGAATTGGTTACGGAGTTTTGGTTCACACGATCACTAGTTCATCGTTGAGTAAGTGGGAGTCATCATGGATCTCCAGATCCCGCTGATGATTATTGATCAGAGAAGAGTCTCTGTCATGTCCATTTTATTCACGAACCGTAGGGTGACACACTTAAGGATTCGTTGACGCGTTTGAGTGGATACGGAACGCCGGAGAATATACAGGACAGCACATGGACTGTTTTGATAAAACTGCTGGAATAGTTTTGGTATATCAACATAGTGCAAGGGGATAATTGTTAATGTGTTCATTGAATGAATTGTTCATCAATGAAGTACTCATTGAATGAAGTGTTCATTAATTTGAGTGACATTAAACAAGATAATTAAAAGTGTTTTAATGTGATAAAACTCTTGGAATTTTGAGTGGAGAATTATGGAAGTTATGGGAATAATGTGTGACCCTTTGTTTTTGTGAGTGGAGAGTCCACCCACATGATGAGGGGAGAGGTGGGGGCACCTCTTGGGGCGTGCTACCCCTTGGGGGCTGCCTCCCCCTCCTATATATAGATGGGTGGAGGTCCTCACACAACTCATTCCATCGCTTTCTCATATGCCCTTTGGTTGGCATCTTCCTCCCCTTGCTAGCTGATCCAGTTTCACGAGTACGGTGCTTAGGCGAAGCCCTGCTCAAGATCTTCTCTACCACCACCACCACTATGTTGTAGTGCTGCTGGAGTTCCCGAGGATCCACTACTTCCGCTGCCCAACTGGAGCAAGGGGCGGAGGTCGTCACTGATCTGTACGTGTGACCGACTACGGAGATGCTGCCCGTTCGTGGCGTCAAGTCTTCATCACGACCTTGAGGTCAGCGAGTGTTCGACTACATCACCCACGAGAATAGTTCTCGTTAAAGCTTTTGGTCTTCGAGGGTGAGTCCTTCTCAAACCGTTACAAGTTATCTCCTAGATGTGATCTTGGCAGTTGCAATCGTAGAAAAAAAATTGTTTTCTATGCAACGAACCCTTCAAAATCATATCCCAGAAAGAAGTAAAATTTCCTACAATACATGCAATTTGGCTGGTGGAGCTTCTACATTATTTTTTGCAAAAAACTGATTTTCCCTATAGAATAATAATAACTAAGTTCTACAATAGCATACGATTGAGATGGAAAAATTCCACTCAATCTATCCCAAAGTGATTAAACCAATCAGTTAATTGAAGATGGTGAGACAAATCAATAATACCACAACTAGTCGCTCAAATTGTCCATAACCGGGGACACGGCTAATCGATTAGTTTTATACTCTGCAGAGGTTTGTGCAGTTTTCCCCACAAGACTCGATCGCCTCCTTTGTATTTCATCACACTGCATGGTGTATGATAACTGGAAGATCGAGACATGGTCTTTCAGAAGTGTTTCCCCTTAACCTCTGGATAAACTGGTACACCTATAAAAATATACATCTGCTAGTCTATCCCGGAAAGAGCTCACACAAACTACTCAACTAAGCCAGAGCCCATAATAGCTTGTGGTTGCACACGTAAGCTTCTAGGTATGTCAATACAAACGGTCCCTTTGAGCCTGGGTGGCTTTCCGAAGTCATCACTGGCCATCCCCAGGATACTCGCAACCATCCCACCCAGGTAGTTCATTAACTTTATCTTGGTCCTAATTACTACATTATCACTCATACCTCATAATGACTCACTTCCCAATCCACGTCTACTTAGCATAGCAATATCATAGTATACGATGGTGACAATGATGTAAGGATCAGACCTACCTCAATGAACTACTGGGTGTAATAGCATACCATAACCTATCATGCAATCTAAAGAAGAAGAACTAATGCATTGAAAACATAGGTAATATGGAATATGATCAAAGATATGACTTGCCTTGAATCTGGATGAAGTTATTCGCGCTCACAATTCCGACAATTCTACTGGTCACACTCCGAGCAATCTATCGTAACCAAGCACACAAGGTTGCACACAAGCAATACACAAACAAAGGCAAAACAAAGTTCATGAACTCCAAAAAGAAAAACCAAATAAAATGTTTTTCAAAACAGATCATGATCGAGTTCAAAAGTGGGTTTCAAAGTGTCTAGAAACTAGGGTTTAACTAGAGTTTCCGTTTGCAAAAAGAATCAATTAAGACCGGGCTATAAAACAAAAGATAAGATCAAAAGAAGAACAAATTTGAATCTATCCAGATTTTAATTATTAGAAAATACTAAATAAAGTTTTAGTGTTGTACTAGATAGAAGATTTCAAAACAAAACCGTGGGCTTTGGAATCACGCAAAACGGATCTACGGTCAAAAAGATATTACAAGAACAAATTTACATAGGATTTAGAAATCTTTTTGATCAAATGCAAAAAAAAAATTCTCAAAACTTGGATCTACAGTACCTAATGTGAAGAGGGTTTAGAAACAAATAATTGGCCGCTAGTTTCATATAAAATGGAGCACCGGTTAAAAGATTACGACGTTTTTACTAACCTCAGTGGGTAGACTTTGACGCGATGAAGACGACGGTTCAGATGATCTCCGGCGACAAAGAAGTCGTCTAGGGTGTAGAGCTTGACTAGGAGATCACAACGGTGGTGGTGATGATCCCCAACTTCGTCCGTACGGGCGTAGAGACGCGATTAACCGAGCGTGCTCCGATGAACTCCCGTGGAGCGCGAAAAACTTGGAGATCAATATTGCGCAAGAAAATAAAGAGGGAAAAGATGTCCATTAGATGCACAACGAAGAAAGAAGTCGGTATGCAAAATTTGGGGTCAAGGGGAGGCTCACCGGCGACGGGATCTACCGGCAAAGTCAAAAATTTCTGGCGAGATCTACCACGAAATTGGCTCGATTTGGGACGGTTTGGGGCGAAATTTTGTGCGGAATCGGTGGAGAGGGACGTGGGATATTTATGGGACAAGTTTTCTTGGCAAAAGGGCAACCGAAGATAGAGTCCCGGCGGACACGGGCGCCGCCGTGCGCGCTGCAGAGTCCGGTGTGGACTCGTGTTCCAGAGGAACACGAACGCACGTGCTCGTGCGGTGTTGGCGTGGCAGCGGCGCTGGCCTTCTTTCCCGCTCGCCCGCCTGGCCTGGTGGCTTGGCCGGCTGGGCCGGCCTCGGCCTGGCTCGACCGGCGCCCCGTTTTCTCTCTTTTTATTAAATTAATTTTTTTTCAAAAACTGACTATAGAGATATTTTTAAAATAATATAATAACTCTAGAAAAAATAACGCAATACTTTTTAAAATAATAAAAATAAATATTTGTTTAATTATTTAGTTTTAACACAACTTCACAGAGTTTTATAAAATAATATACAACTTCCAAAAATACCCAAATAAGTTTCTAAAATCTTAGAATAATTTAAATAGAATATATAATAACTTTTTATCCAAAATAAAAGGATTCAACAAAACATTTTCTAATAAATCCAAATAAAACCAAAATAAGGTTTTAAATCATTTTCAAATGAAATTGAAGAAGTCATGTTATCTTCCCTCATTTAATTATTTTTATTTTAAATATAAAATTATTCAACATAAGATCCAATAAAATAAAATGAAAACTTTTATTTAAAACATTTTCCTAACTTTATTTTTTTATTGAAGGAGTCATATTACCTTCTCTCTATTTTTTTATTTGTTGAATTTGATTTAAATAATAAATGTAAAAGAACAAAAATGAATATTAAGGAAAGTCCTTTTATTCCCTCTCATTTTAATATTCATTTAAACTCCAAAAGTTTCAGATCCTAGTCTATCTCACTCAGATCAATTACACACAAATCAAACAAGACAATCATAATTATCTAATTATTATAACATTCCAATCTTTAGATCTTTGGGATGGTACACTTTACGCAAAGTTTTTTTAATGCAGTTGTCTGTTGCTTTGGGTTTACATTTTGGGTGGGCCTCACAACTTAATAACAGCGAGATGTTCTGGATAGATATCGCAAGGTGGATGATTAGAAGTAGATGCAGATGAATTTTGGTCTACTTATCTTGGCGTACTGCCCATGCTTTTGAGCCTCTTCCTTTCTTTTGTAGCATAGTTAGCATTGGTTTACTCCCGTAGTCTTGTCAATTGTCCAGCTATAATTTTTTTACCTTGCATAGATTTTATCGTCTCTTGGGAAAGAGACATCACTAGTGAACATCATGGGACCCCGGTCCATATTTCCACCACTGTTTACACCCTCAATTTACTTCTTGCTTTTACTTTTTAGTTGCAATTATCACTATCTTTTATCTCTTGCGTTTAACCCTTTGTAAACAACAAGACCGGGGAGACTGACAAACTCTCTATACTCGTTGGGAGCAAAGTTATATGTTGTTGTGTGCAGGTCCACGTCAACTCGTTCTAGATTTATAGCGCCGTTGTCACCTACTTGCTATTGTTGGAGTCCTACCGGAGACATAAACCTTGCTACCTTCGGTGAGGGAAACTTGCTGTTGTGTCGCATCTCAAACTTTCCACTTTGGGTAACCAACGAGGGGCGAGAAGCCATAAACCCTCAGTTTACTTTTTTATTTTACTTTTCAGTTGAAATTATCACTACTATTATCAGTTGCGTTGATCCTTTGTAAACATCAAGGCCGGAGAGATTGACAACCTCTCTGTACTCGTTGGGAGAAAAGTTATTTGTATCTGGTGTGAAGGTCCAGGTCAAGGAAGCAACTTTTTTCTTAAAAACGGTGCCATTATTTCCTTGCCACCTACTTTTCGACCTTGGAGTCCTACTGGTCGATCTCAACCTTGGTATCTTCACCAAGGGAAATTTGCCGCTACGCTACATCTCAACCTTCCACTTGGGGTAAACAACGAGGGGCGATAAGTATTTCCTCGCTAGCCGAGGACTCCAATCTTCAAGATAGGGGAGTTGCACGCTATCTTTTATCTTTGCTTTTTAGTCTTGTTAGTTTACCTTTCAGTTTTTCTCTTAGTGTCCTTTATCAAAAACCACAAAAAAATTACCTTGCTTTTAGTAGTACTTTTTGTTTACTCAAGCATGTTAGGGATTTGTTCTATGAGGGAATTGGAAGTTCTAAATTTCCATCAAAGGGATGGAGAGAATATGAAGAAGGCATGCGACAGAATTTCTGAAGCACATAGTAGAATTATGCCTTGGATACCTATAAAAATTGTGCTTAGAAATTTTTACCATGGTCTTTTTAAGTGGTGTAAACACTCTCTTGATATTATAGCTGAGGGAGATTTCTTAGAGTGTGATGAAGCTAGAGCTCTTGATATGATACATGGTCTATCTAGTTATTTTTTTATGATCGTAGTTTTGATACTGTTATAGATAGACTTGCTACTATTGAAAAGAAAATGGATGCTCTAGACATGAGGAAGGTAGAGAAACTTAAGCCCAACAAGAAAGATATGCTGGAGATAGATGATGATTGGGAGCCTTTAGTTAGAATTAGCATCTCTAACCAAGATTTCCTTGCTTTTTGTGATATTGGGTCCATGGTTTCTACAATGCCAAAAATAGTTTATGATTCTTTGAAACTAAAGATGGAAAAAATTCATATTATCATGAACATGCTAATGGAGATATTTTTGAGATCCACAGAAAGTTAAAATAAGTCCAAGTTGCATTCCTCAAGAGGATTTCAACGGTGGATTTCTTCATCATGGAGCGAAACCAAAGTAACATCGTGTTTGGAAGGGACTTCCTCTGAGCCATGAAGGGCTTTATTGATATAGGTAAGGGACAAATACTCTTACGAGGTAAAGAGAAAGGTACGTACCTCTTCCCTAGGAAAAAGAAGAATGAACTTGTTGAAGATAAATTTAAAGGTTTTTATGATTTCGGTGACCTTTGATTCTTCTTTTTTCTTTTTGCCTAGCTTAAAGGAGTAAAAGAAAGCGCTTGTTGGAAGGAAACCCAAGATTTTTTACCTTCTGTTTTTAGTGGTCTTGATGATTGTTACTACTGTAGCAACATCATTGTATCTTTATTTTCAAGCTTTGTGCCAAGTTTAGTCGCCGATTGCAAGAAAGTTCAAGAGTTGTGACATGTTGTCCAGAAAACTGATTCTGTCCTTGGACGAAAAAATTCACGATGAATCACCAGATCATCTTTTTGATCTGAATTGTTTCGACGTAATGCTCTATACAATTATCTTTCGGGCGTCTGTTCTGAGTTTTTTGATTTGAGTTGGAGAAGTATTGATAGGTCTCAAACGTACCGATAATTTCTAATCATTCCGTGCATGTTTTGTGTGATATTGCTATGATCTGGATACACTTTCATACATTTTTTATCATATTTGGACTAACCTACTAACTCAGTGCACCCCAGTGCGAGTTCCTGCTTTCTGATGTTTTTCTATTTAAGTTTTTCCCCGTATAAAAAGTGCTCCAAAAATCCGGGAAAATCAGATAAAAAATCAGCGTGTCAGAAACCTCCAGAACCCCGAAGGAGGGCCACGGGGCCACCACCAGGTGCCCAGGCGCCCCCCTGGCGCGGCCAGGGGCCTGGCCGCGCCAGGGGGGCGCCTGGACCCTTGGTGGCCCCCCTGGCTGCCCCCCTTCGCCTAATTATTCACCGCCACGGGAAACTTCCGAAGACAGAACCCTATTTCGCAATATCGCCTCTATTCCGCCGCCGCCGCGCTTCCAAGATCGGGAGCTCCGCCAGGACCCTTCCCGGCACCCCGCCAGAGGGAGGATCGACCTCCAGGAGCTTCTCCTCCACCATGGACGCTTCCCGGATGTGCCGTGTGTAGTCTACCTTGGACCATGGGTCCATGATCATTAGCTATGTGATGTTCTCCTCCCCTCTTTGTTCTTCATGGTTTAGACCTCGTGAGCTTCCCTACATGATCAAGGCACATATGTAATTCTTCTGCTGTTGCTATGCTGAGTTTGATGGGATCTGATGGATTATGAGATTATGTTCAGATCATGATAGAGTAGTATATTTGGTTTTTATCTCTTATATTTTTTTTCCTAAGTAATCCTTGCATGTTCTCCGTTGCTGTTTATTGCTTTGGCCAAGTGGTAGGTAGTAACTCCAAGAGGGAACGTTATGCTCGATTGTGGGTACATGCCTCCTGATGACACGCTTGAGTGACATAAACATGAGTCTAGGGGATGTGCTGTGGCCACAAGGGGGAAAACAACGGTGCTTGTAACCGCGGTTGCAAGGATTGTTTACTTTACGGAAAGTTCTTTTTAATGCAGTTGTCTGTTGCTTTGGGTTTACACTTTGGGTGGGGCTCGCAACTTAATACCAGAGAGATGTTCTGGATAGATATCTCAAGGTAGATGGTTAGTAGTAGATGCAGATGGATTTCGATCTACTTATTTTGGCGTACTGCCCATGCTTATGAGCCTCTTCCTTTCTTTTGTAGCATAGTTAGCATTGTGGTGCCTTTATAATCCTGTTAATTGCCCATCTGTAATTTGTTTACCTCGCATAGCAGTTTTATCGTCTTATGGGAGAGAGACATCACTAGTGAACATCACGGGACCCCGGTACATATTATCATCACTGTTTACAAGCTTATTTCCTTTTCAGCATTTACTTTCAGTTGCTATCATTATCATTATCCCTTGTGTGTTTGACCCTTTGTAAAAAACAAGACCGAAGAGATTGAAAACCTCTCTGAACTTCGTTGGGAGCAAAGTTAATTGTGTCATGTGCAGGTCCAGGTTAAGAGAGAAATATCTCAAACAGCGCATTGCTCGCTTCACCACCTACTTATTATCTCCGGAGTCCTACTGGTCGAACTCAACCTCGGTATCTTCACCGAGGGAAATTTTCTGCTATCCTACATCTCACCTTCCACTTGGGGTAACCAATGAAGGGCGAGAAGCCATTACCACTTCCACACCATCAAGAAAATTTCTGGCGCCGTTGCCGATGACTCCGAGTGATAAGATAGGGGAGTTTCCCACTACCTTTTACATTTACTTTTTTGTCTTCTTAGTTTACCTTTCAGTTTTTATCTTTGTGTCCTATATCAAAAAATAAAAAAGAAATAGTATGTCTAGTTCCTTACTTTCCAATTGATGTCTAATTTATTTGAAACTAGATCTTATTGGCACGGAGGATTCACTGAGGATCAACAAGAATGGTACAAGGAACGCCGCTTGTCTCAAAAGGGGATACACTTATGGAAACAAATACACGAGTTGTATGAGTATGCTAGAAACTTGTGCTCAATATATAATATATCTTTCTGCAGGGATGAATCTTGTTGCTTTATGAGGCACAAACACCTTGATTTCCAATGTGAGTACAATGATGATGAAACCTTAGCTTCTTATGCTAAGAGAAACTATGATTTTTATGATGCAGAGAAAATAGAAGAATTTGTTGCTTATGAGGGTGCCTATGAAATTACTTCTCTTCTTAAAAATATTGATGATGCCCCTTACGAATATGAGAGTCTTGCTATACTTAACTATTGTTTGGAAAATTACGAAAATTATTATATTACCGATCATCTTGAGAGAATCTCTCCCCCAAAGGAAGAGACTAATGTTGTGCAGGACTCTATGGAAGAAGAAACTGTTGAACCTGAAAGCCCCTTGGATGAAAAAGAGGAGGAGAGTGACGAACAAAAGGAGGAAGAATGGAGCCATCCATGTCTACCTTCTAATGAGAGTAACTCTTTGACTCTTACCTTATATGAGTGTTATGATCCTATGGATTCTTTTGAAATATCCCTTTTTGTTGAAGTTGATGCCTTCTATACTTTTGGCCAAGATGCCACTATGGATGATGCTTACGAAGATGAACTTGCTATAGTTCCTTACGTTAAGCATGAAAATGTTGCTATTGTACCCACACTTGATTGTCCTATTATCCTTTTGAAATCTCCAACTCATATTCCGGAGAACTATGCTTTTATTAAGGCTCAATGTGATGGGATGCATTTATCTTATGTTCCTAAAGACCGTGTTGAAAACTAGAAATGTATGCTTGTAGGTCATGAACAATATGATTTATGTGATAGTTATATTCTTGATGTTGTTCATGATACTACTGAAAATTACTCTGAGAGAGGAAAGTTTGGTTTTAGAAACTTCCCTGTTATAGAAACACCTCTCTTCATGTTGAAAGTTTTGAAGTTGTTCTTGTTCCACTTTCCTATGCTTGTCTCTTTGTGCTTCTTTGATTTATTTTCTTACAAGATTCCTAGGCATAGGAAGTGGGTTAGGCTTAAATGTGTTTCATATTTGCTTCTTGATGCTCTCTTTTGCTTCAAATTCTAACTTTTGTGAGAGCATCTTTTATAATCTTTATGCCTAGCTTAAAGGCGTAAAAGAAAGCGCTTGTTGGGAGGCAACCCAAGATGTTTTTACTTCTGTTTTTAGTGGTCTTGATGATTGTTACTAATGTAGCAACATCATTGTATCTTTATTTTCAAACTTTGTGCCATGTTATAGCCTCATATGACAAGGGAAGTGAAAGTTGTGACATGCTGTCCAGAAAACAGATTATGTCCTCGTAACGGGAAAAATCAGATCAAATCACCAGTTCCTCTTTTTGAGCTGATTTTTTTACACAGATTATAAGATATTCTAAGTTTTTTGATTTGAGATGCAGAAGTACCCCGAAAAAATTCTCTACTACCTGCTGTTCTGGTTTTTTCAAAGATTCTGCCACGTTTTGTCTCTCCTTACTTTTGCAAACCTTTAGCTTTCTTTTTCTTTGAAAAAACCTTTTGCAAACCTTGAGAAACAGTAGCTCTTCAAGAATATCTTTATATCCAGTGGGCAATAATTATTTATTAAGGGTACTAACCTCTCTAATCAGCCTATGATGAGTTGTGTATGAAGGGAGTTTTCAAGTGTGCGATGGAAGATGATGAAAGAAGATTCGGGAGTGTCAAGCGCTCAAGATTGGGGATGCCCCCATGCATCCACAATAAATATTCAAGGAGACTCAAGCGTCTAAGCTTGGGGATGCCCCCGTGTATCCTCTTCTCCATCAACAATCATCAGTTCGTCCTTCGTCTCACTATATTTTTATCACTTCTTGCGTTATGTGCTATGCTTGGAGCGTCTCGCTCTTAGGTTTTATTTTTAGTTTTCTTTATATTTTCTTTCTGTTCATAAAAAGTTAGACCCCGTCTTACTCTGTGTGGGAGATAAACACGCTCCCCTTTCAAAATCTAGAACACATCATAGGATTGTCATGCCTGAAAGCTCAAGAATGATCAGAGGGGGAGGGGGTGAATGATCACTTCTAAAAATTCTAAGGAACTTAGAAGGAAATCATGCAAACATCGTAGGACTAAAGACATCTCGAAGGAAATACAGTATCGAAAGTAATGCAAGGCTCGAAAGGATTGGGAGCGAAGGAAAACATCAAAGACAAATAGGCTACGAGTAAATACTTGAAGTAAATGCTAGAAGGAAAACGAGCCTGACACAGCGATGTTTGGTAAACCAGTTCACACTCTGCAAAGTGCTACGTCTGGTTGGAGGGACTGGTGATTGAACACCTGGAGCAAAACTCTCTCCGTCCTAATCTCCGCTGCAACAAACTCCTCGAGCTTGTCCAGTTTTCACTCGTGGTAGATGATTCAGGACATCTCCGAGACTTTTACAAACTTCCTTCAGCAGTGAAAATTACTCTTCGACTGCTTGACAGGCGACGCCTAACCGTCTAGGAGACTTGGAGATCTCCAAGATAAAAATATCGGCTAATGTCAACCTAAGTCATAGTGAATTGCTCAACTCAGTTCAGACTTGGGTGTAGATTTTCTCTCGATGAATCTCTTCGGGATGCACTCAGACTTCTGTCTTAGAATCTTCAGTGGAGCAGCCAACCCGAAATGGCGGGTGGGTGCGGGGTATTTATAGTTGGCGATCCCGATGGGTAAAATGACTGAAGTGACCCGATGCAACCGCTTGACGCGTGTCCACAACGGTCGGATTCCAATCACTGCGCAACTTTACTTGAGGAACAAGTAAGCTGACTCACCGAACGAGTTCTCTCTCGAAGGCACGAAGTGCAATGACTTTGCCTTCGAGCTATTCGCTCGACTCGGTGAGATTTCTCTCAGTAGGGTTTTGTGGGTTTTGGTTGAGCAGAGCAAATTCACTTCGACAAAGATCTCAACTAGCAAACCCCTCTTAATAGTACGGTTTTTCCTACGACTCAAGAAATAAAGAGAAACTAGCAAAAAGACTAAGTCTTCGACCAGCTTCAGCTTTCTCCTCGTTGCGCTTTTGCTCGAGAGAAACATCTTCTTCGACAACATTTTTAGGGGTCGTCTTCCTTCAAAAGCTTCGGTAGATGACTGCAGCTTTACTGCAGTGAGTTGTCCTTCGACCTTCTACATGCAAACTCCATTCTTTCGGAACCTAAGTATCTGTTTATACTCGAAAACAATATTAGTTCCACTTCTGCTTTGTCCAACAATGTCCAAAACCTTCGGGGGCAAAACTTGCTCTTACATTCTCCCCGTTTTTGGACGATTGTTGACAAAACAGGCATCGATAAATAATTTGAAAAAGTTTGAGTTTTCGATGATAAACCAGTGCTAGGATGGATGAAGTACTCCCCCTCGATGTATGCACGAAAGATAAAGATTTCCTGTGAAGTGCATATTAGACAAGTAGTGTCGAGGGAAAAACATCAATAGTCTTAGTGAGAGAAATTGCATTCCAGACAGTATCCAATGTGAAGTATGCAATTTTCTCGAATGACCTGTGAACTTATATGAAAGATAACTTCCTGCAAAAATGGTTAAGTATAGCAAGCAGCAGATAGATATCTTACGAAAAGAGTAGCAGTTCACAGTCCTACTTAGAGTTAGTTACAACCAGATCGAATGTGAATCGAAAGTTTGTTGAAACTACTTAGAAACCTCAAAAACAAGAGTTTATCGAATGGAATGCAAAACCCTTAACCCCGTAGGCAAACTAATTTCTTCGATGCCACTACATCTCCCCCTTTTTGTCACAACGTACAAATGGATCGAGAGAATAGGGTCGAAAGAAATCCCTACTCGCGAGGCTGGCTCCGGCGGCGACGAGAAGATTCGGCGAGCGTTGGAGCACGACGAATTGGACGAGCGCCTGGAGGAGTAATCTTCGTGCGGAATGAATGTTGATCTCCTGAAGATTCCAGCTGCGATTCCGGCGGGGTCCTGGGGCTTCGAGGAAGTGGCGAGGGAACTCTGGGTTGACGTTGAGGAGGGGATTCTTCTTCTTGCTCGGAGTCAGAGGATAAATTGTCCAAAGTGATATGATAATAATCATCGACACTTAGCACATCTCTGTTCTTCGGTAGACGAGGGATATTGGGATCCGGTCGATCTACTCGATCATCATTGGTCCAATTCCTTTTCAGATGGGGAGGATATTCTTCGAATCCGCAACGTTGAAGTTGACTGAGGGAATTGAACTTTCGAAGACCTTTCCAATCACGGCGAAGGCATTCACGCAGCATCTGATTGTTGTTCATGGTAATGTTACGCAAGTGATTGATCTCATCCATCAGAGCTTGCTTCTGAATAAAATCTTGATCAATGTGATGTTGAAGCATTTGCTGGGACCGAAGTGAAACTTCCATATGATGCACTGGCTTGATAAACTTCGAGCGAATATTGCGCTCAGTTAAGTGGGCGCGGATGCCAGTGTGCTCAGCAAAAGGGTCGTTGGGTCGAGCAACAACCTGCAATACTTCACGAACTGGAGGAGTGAAAATCTTCGGGAAAATTGACACGGGGAATGGCACGTCCCGAGAGTAATTGCAGATAGCCATCAGCCATGGTGCATATGGCTTGTGGGAATTGTGGTCATCAGCACAAGACACCAAAGTTCTGAGGAAGTAGTCTTCAAAATCGAAGGGATGACCGTGGACTAACTTCAACAGAGCAAGTTGCACATCATTTGGAATTGGAAAATTATCGTGCACATCAAGCATTGGCATCAAAGTCTTCGAGAGAATATAAAACCATGCTTTTGCTTCAAATGCCAACTGTCTTGGCTTCGGCTCAGTGGGGTAGTGATCTCCTACGACTTCTGGATCCATCAGCGTAGAGAATTCAGCAGGAGTTGCAGCAGGTAAGTCATGAAGTTTGTGAGGTAATCCTTCGAACCGAGGTAAATTGATTATGGCCAAAAATTGATCGACAGTCATATGAAAAACTTGGCCTTGAATCATATAGTCAAACTTCCATGTCTTCGAGTTCTCAGGATCTCCAGAGACATAAAGTGTTGCATAAAACTGTTTGATAAGCTCGGGATTGTAACCACAATCGAGAGCAAACATCTTGTGAGCATGCAGGCTATCAATTGTCTCGGCAATGTTCTCGAAACAAGTAGTGGAGTACACCGAAGGCATATCAAGATATTGATGCTGGAAAACTCTCGCCTTGTTGTACAACACACGAGTATAATAGATAGCTTGCGCTTGGGTCCAAAACCGAAGAGAATAAGCACTTCTGGGCTTCTCGTAGGGATTGGTACCGAAGAAAAATGGCTTATGTTCGCGCCTTTTGAAGATGGGACCACCATGAGGAACATTTGAGCGGAACAAAGGTAGCATTTCTCTCGGATGAGCAGAGTGAAGCAGCTCATCAATGGGAAAAACCTCAGCAGCATTATCTGGCATCTGGAACTCTGGTTCAGCAGGTCGAGAGATAGATGATGGGATGTTGACAAAATCCTGAGCCGGAGTGACTGCAGGAGCATTCTCCTCGGCTTGAGCTACGACGGCATCTCCTTCGTCGGTTTGAGCATTTTGTGCGGCCTCTTCAATTTCCATGGCCTCCAAGTCTTCATTAAATTGAGCAAACGCATCAACCATTTCTTCGTTCGAAGAACTGGATGAGGAGGATGAAGAATTATTACTTGAACTGTCATTTCCAGAACTATTGCTTACGACAGAATCTCGTCGAGAGGAAACTGACGTGATGTCAACATCAACATCTTCTCCTTCAGGCATAGTCCGGGCAGAAGAGTAATCTTTCTAGACTTGAGTTTCTTGCTCGACACGAGCAACTTGCTCGGTCTCTGCATGAGCTTGGATTTCAGTGGCGGGGGTGGTCGATGGAATGACATGAGGTGGAGATGGTGGGTTTGGAGGTGGTGGCGAGGCTTTTGGTGGTGAGGGTTGACGGGGTGGAGATGGAGGTGGAGGTGGAGGTGTTTGTTGTCGGGGTGGAGGTGTAGGTGTTTGTTGTCGGGGTGGAGGTGTAGCTTGACGAGGGGGTGGAGTTGTTTGTCGAGGCGGTGAACTTGTTTGGCGAGGTGGTGGAGTTTTCTTACGGGGAGGAGTGGGTTGCTTGGTGGGGTTTGGTTCAGTTTCTTGTCGTTCTGTGGGAGCAACGACCTCGGTGGACTTGGCCTTCTTGGCGTTCTTCTCGATCTCTGGCGTCCCACGCTCAGAGGTTGGGGCAGCAGACTTTCTCTTTCGAGATTGTCTTTGGAACAGAGCATCATTATGCTCTTTGAAAATAGCAGACACAACTTGTTTTACCTTGTCAAACACAGCAGTTAAATTTTCTTTCTGAGTCCTACTGGAAGCTTCAGCAGATGCAATCTTGGACTTGAAAAAATTTCGGGACTCAATGTCCTCGGTTTCCTCTTGGAGTTGCCTGGTGTAAAACCTGACTTGCTCCTTATCCTTTCGATCCTGGGTGATGTAGCCTTCCCAGCGTATCATGTATCGAGCAACATGCTCTTGGATTTCAGCAGGAACATCATCCTCGGCAGTGACTTTGCTCGGTGTAGTAGCCATCTTCCAGAGAATGTGAGAAATGTGTGCAGCATCCCAAGGAGCATTTGCATTAGATTCTCCTTCATTGGAACTTTCTTCATCGGCACGAGGGCCGGAAACAGCAGGTGCAACAGGGGCAGGAGCTGGTGCAGCTCGAGGAACTGGAGCAGCTTGAGCCTTCTGTCTTGCCTCCTTGGCTTTCTTTTCGGCTTCCTTGGTGGCTTTGGTAGCAGCAATGGGCTTTGAGACCACTGCTTTATCCTTCGAGGCACTAGGGGCCTCAGCATTCTTCTTCAAAGCACTAGGGGCTATGACCTTTTCTTTCGTGACTGTGGGAGTCACAACTTTCTCGGTGACCTTTTCTTTCGGGTCACTAGGGATATTGCCTGCAGAAACCTGTCGTCGATATTTTTCACTGACCAAGTGAAGAATGCCCAGTTGTTGAGCAACCAGAGTCTTTTTATGCTCGGGCTGACTGTGAAAGTTTAGGAGCTTAGAATTAATCAAGTCTTTTTCTTCTTGTTCCTTTTGCTTGGCCAGTCTTTCCTTTCGCTGAATAAGCGTTTCATCATCTTCACCAACTTGAGCTTGCTTTCCCTTCGATGGAGCCGAAGGTTTTGGTTGGCGAGCAGGAACAGGTGGAGCAGATGAAATAGGTGGATCTGTGACCAAGTTGGTCAAGTCAATATTTCCTCGAGGAGCCTGTGGAGCTGGCTCCTGGATCCTTATGCCTCTACTGCTCGGCTTTTTCTTCAGAGGTAAGTCTTCGACATCAGCCTCTGTACCAGGGTCTTGATCATCTGAATTAGCTTCTCCTTCGGAGCTTGCATCAGGAGGTGAAACTATTACAACCTTTTTCTGTCTCCTGGCAGACTTCTTGCCACCTTTCGATTTGGCGCTAGGGCCAACTTCTTCGGCAGCTTTAGCAGCAGCTGCTTCCTTTCGTGCCTTAGCTTCTCTTCTCTTTTGTGCTCGAGCTTCTCGAGCTTCAACGAGCTCTTTAAAATCAGCAGGTGTTTTGAGAGCTGTAGGGTGAGCATCAGCAGGAGGAGGTGGTCGATTAAATTTCGTCCACTTTGGCCTTAGAGCTTTGACATCAACCCAAGGATTCTTCATAGCAAACAGCCTCTCCCAACGAGGAATAAGAGACTTGTATTCATACCAACGAAGAGCTTGAAGTCTCTGAATCTCTTGCAGACGATTCTCTCTTGTACGATCATCCTCAGATCCTGGCGGCATTCTCAAATTCTTCTCAATGATTACTTCCTCCGATAATCCTTCAGAGTTATTGGTGATTCTTGTTCGGCCTCCCACACGCTTGGGAACTCTAATATTTCCTTCGTTATCAGCCATTTTCCTGCGAAAAAGAAGGATACAAGGGAATATAGGAAAGTTGTGAACAAGTACCAACAATTTCGAGGAAAAACATTTTGAAAGCAGCAATCTTTTCGAGAGATTTGTCTTATCGCAAGTTTTCATGAAAGTGCTAGGCTAGATTTTCATCGGGTGGGAATCTAACGAAGAACTTGTATGAATAAATCGCACAAGATTAAATCTATCGAAACGATACTGTAGGATATGCCTAAGTGAGAGAATCCGAGGGATTTCTTACCAAGGACAGATGGGGAATCGACAGAAAAACTAGAAACAGATTTCCCAAGTTTCAAAGATCCAACCGGATCAAACAGACCTAAAAGAAATCAGAGAAAAATCAACACAAAAAATGGAAACGATGAACAGAGCGAGATTGAATCGACTCCAGAGCCACACATACCCTAACTTGGTGATGTGAGGCGACTACGGCGACGCGGATGATGATCTTCGTCGACGGGAATGCCTCCGGCGGCTTCCTTCTGGCAGTTAAGCGGCGAGGGAGTCGACGGCGACGAGACAGCACGGCGGCGCGCGAGAGAGAGAGCTTCTGGAGGCGAAGAGATGAAGTCGAAGGAATAGCGATGTCTAAGCCGGTGGGGTGGATCAGTATTTATAAGGGGAGGTCTGACAGAGCTGTCAGATCTGATCCAACAGCGCAGATTTCGCGTCTCTCCGCATTGAACGGACGGATTTTGTGGCGGTAATCGCGGGAAATCCCAACGAACCGAAAGAAAGTTTCTCCACGTCCGAGACCAAACTCATCGAACATCGAGTATAAAAGTAGATAAAACATCGATAGATTTTCCTTCGGAATCAATGACATTCGAGGGGAATCTTGATCGAGTACAATATGTACATGTTCACGAGAGAAAAGCACAGATGGGGTAGGGATAGAATAGAGGGAAAAACAGGGTCCGATACTTAGTCAATCCGAGGTTAAAAACAGCGATAAAAGCTCGGAGTGATAAGTGTATAGGACAACACCAAACGAACAAAAATAAACGAAAAGGAAACACGATAGAAAATTAACGAAAGTAAATAACAATAATAAGGTATTATACATAGTACCGATAGTTATGATCTTACTGCACATTGCGTGAGTCCAAGATGTTCAACTCACACCTCAGTGTACAGAACCTCTTTTCATCCAAGGGCTTTGTGAATATATCAGCCAATTGTTCTTCGGTGCGAACATGACTGATAACAATATCTTCTCGCTGAACATGATCTCGAAGAAAATGATGACGAATATCAATATGCTTCGTTCGAGAGTGTTGCACTGGATTATGAGCAATTTTGATTGCACTCTCGTTATCACAAAGCAATGGAATTTTCTTCACAAGAATACCATAATCTTTCAGCGTTTGCTTGAGCCACAGAATCTGAGTACAACATGAACCGGCAGCAATATACTCGGCTTCAGCCGTAGAGATAGATACACAATTCTGTTTCTTCGAGGCCTAACAGACAAGAGATCTACCGAGAAAATGACATGTGACTGAGGTAGATTTCCTGTCGACTCGATCACCAGCCCAGTCGGAATCAGAATATCCAACGAGATCAAACCGGGCACCCTTGGGATACCAAAGACCCAAGGTTGGTGTGTGTGCAAGATATCGAAGGATTCGCTTGACAGCAATATGATGAGATTCCTTCGGATTTGCCTGAAAACGAGCACACATACAAACTGATAGCATAATGTCAGGTCTAGATGCACAAAGGTAAAGAAGCGAACCGATCATCGAGCGATATTTCTTCTGATCGAAAGGTTTGCCCTTCTCATCTGCATCTAGATGAACATTCGTAGGCATTGGAGTCTTGATAGTTTTGCAACCAACAAGATCAAACTTCTTCAGGCAATCTCTGAGATACTCCTCTTGAGAAATGAAAGTACCATTTTTCTGTTGACGGATTTGAAGCCCGAGAAAGAACTTCAATTCTCCCATCATAGACATTTCATATTTCTTCGACATCATACGAGAAAATTCTTCGCTAATATCAGGGTTAGTACAGCCAAAGATAATGTCATCGACATAAATTTGACACACAAAAAGATCATTTTTGTATGCACGAGTAAAAAGAGTCGGATCAGTTGTTCCTGGTTTGAAGCCCTTCTTAAGAAGAAAATCCTTCAGCGTTTCATACCAAGCACGAGGTGCTTGCTTTAACCCATATAGGGCCTTGTGCAATCTGTACACCTTATCAGGATTCTTCGGGTCTTCAAAACTTGGTGGCTGCATAACATACACTTCTTCTTCGATCTCACTGTTAAGAAATTCACTTTTGACATCCATTTGATATAGTAGAATACCATTGTAATTGGCAAAAGCAAGCATGACACGAATGGATTCAAGTCGAGCAACTGGGGCATAAGTCTCACCAAAATCAATACCTTCGATTTGAGTGTAGCCTTGTGCAACCAGTCGAGCTTTATTCCTTACCACTATGCCATCTTCATCTTGCTTGTTGCGAAAAATCCACTTCGTACCAATGATATTATGTTTCGTAGAATCAGGTCTATCGACAAGCGACCAGACTTTATTTCTCTCGAACTGGTTAAGTTCTTCGAGCATGGCAGTCATCCAGTCTGAGTCTCTCATGGCTTCATCAAATTTTGAAGGTTCCAGCATGGATACAAACGAGAAATTTCCACAGAAGTTAGCTAATCGAGTACGAGAACGAGTGGTGGGACGACCTGGTAAACGAATCTCTTCGAGAATTGAGTCGACATCCACTCTTCTTCGAACACGAGGAAAAGTTTCTTCATCTTGTGGATCAGGTTGATCTTCGGGATCAGCTTGTCCTTCGGGATCAACATATTCTTCGTTTATGCGTTCTCCTTCGACCTGTGCATCAATTTCTTCAGGATGTTGATCTCCAGCGCCCCGGGCTATGTGTGGGAACATTGGACCATCATCATCCCTGTTGGCTTGTTGAGCATTTCCTTCGACAGGTCGAATATCTCCAATAGCCATGTACCTGATAACTTCATCCAAAGGAGGTTCATCCAGGTTAAGAGGTAATTGCTCCTTTTGAGAGCCGTTAGTTTCATCAAATCGAACATTTACAGTTTCTACAACTTTGCCAAGATGTGAGTTGTAAACTCTGTAAGTGTGAGAATTTGAACCATAACCTAGAAGAAAACCTTCGTGAGCCTTTGGGGCAAACTTGGAGCTGTGATTCATGTCTCTGATGTAACATGGAGCACCAAAAACCCTGAGATAAGACACATTTGGCTTTTTACCAGTGATGAGTTCATGTGAAGTTTTCTTCAGAAACTTATGCAGATAAACCTTGTTGATGATATGACATGAAGTGTTGATAGCTTCGGCCCAGAACCTGATAGGAGTCTTGTATTCAGCAAGCATTGTTCTGGCCATTTCAATAAGTGTTCGATTCTTTCTCTCGACCACACCATTTTGTTGCGGTGTATAAGCAGCCGAGAATTCATGAGTAAAGCCATATTCATCAAGAAAATCTTCGATATGAGTATTTTTGAATTCTGTACCATTATCACTTCTGATATGCTTGAGAGATAATTCATATTCAGTTTGAGCTCTCTTTGCGAAAGTTTTGAAAATTTCAACAACCTTGCTCTTGTCATCTAGAAAGAAAACCCAGGTATATCGAGAGAAATCATCAACAATAACCAGACCATACTTGTTACCTCCAAGACTAGCATAATTTTGAGGACCGAATAAATCCATATGAAGTAATTCAAGAGGACGAGTAGTAGTCATGACGGTTTTTGCAGAGTGATGTTTCTTGGCAATCTTTCCTGCTTCACAGGCACTGCATAGACGATCTTTATCGAATTTTACATTATCAATTCCAACGATGTTCTTCTTCGAGATAAGAGTTTGAAGATTTTTCATCCCTGCATGACCAAGTCTTCGGTGCCATAACCAACCAGAAGTGGCTTTGGCCATTAAACATGTGGACACAGCAGGTCCCGAAGAAAAATCAACGACGTAAAGATCACCCTTGCGATATCCTTCGAACACGAAGGAATAATCATCCTGTGAAAAGACAACACAACGAGACGCAGAAAACAGTACAAGCATACCCATATCACATAGTTTCGATATAGACATAAGATTATATCCTAGAGATTGTACAAGCAAAACCTTATCAATGTGCTTGTCTTTCGATATAGCAACTTTACCCAAACCAAGTACTTTCCCTTTGTTGTTGTCACCGAAGGTAATATATTTCTGTGAAGATTCAGACAGATTTTCTTCGGTGAACAAATCTTTGTCTCCGGTCATATGATTTGTACATCCACTATCCATGACCCATTCGGATCCACCGGAGACATAGCCCTGCAGAAGAATTAGTTCTTCTTAACCACCCACAAACGAGCAGGTGACTTAGAAGGCATGGTAGAGCTAGATGGATCAGCAATATTATATCGAACAGGATTGCATTGTCGATCAGGACCATCAAGCACACCATAAATATAATTCCTCGATGAGGGGTTAGAGTAACGATGGGTAATGGCAATTTTGGTACGATTGTCACGATGACGATAAACAGTTCTATCTATACGATAGTAATCCTTCTGGGGAACATTTGAAGCAGGCACCAAGGGTTCATTTCTATCCTCGAGAGAATAGTAGTGATTCGGTGGTACTGTGGGTTTTCCCTGCATTGAATGGTTAGAGGGCAGTTTTTCTACGAGAGATTTGCGAACCCAAATCTGTCGTTTATAAAAGCCATTCTTTGGAGGAGTACCAACGAACTCAGCCGACACCTTTCCTTCCTGATCTTTGATAAGCTTATAGTTAGAATCAAGTGATTCATCGACAATAGCCTTATCCATTTTGCAACTGAAACCTGAAAGATTAGCAATATCAATGGGCTTTTCTTTCGCAAGAACCCATACAGTTTTAGGATACTGTTCGGGTTTCCAGTAGGTTCCATCAGGATTGATTTTCCTTTCGAAGCCAACTCCTTCATTTCGAGGATTCCTGTGAAGAAGAGCCTTTCGAAGGATATCACACAGATAATGGTGTCCCTGCACACTTTTGAACATGCCTGTTTCAAACAAATTTCTCAACCTGAGGAGTTCCTCGGTAATGGTTTCCTCGTCTGAGGGGTTAGCATCATCAATAACAATAGGTTGCTTTCCTTTCGATCTCTCATAAATAGAATCAATTTTACTTCGTTCCAAACAAGTCAAGCAAGGTGAAACAGATTCATTTTTATCTTCTGAGCCCTGTTGAGCCATGAGAGTGAGATTTACACTTTCCAACTCTTCATTAGCCTCTCTCAGTTTCTCGAGAGCCATTTTCCTTTGAAGGAATTCGTAGGTTAGCTTCTCGTAGTCCACTGAGAGAAGTTCATGACGAGAGGAAAGTTCATCATACTTTTCCTTCAGAGCAGCATGCTCGTTAGTCAAAGTTTGACCCTTCTCAATCTCATCGATCAACAGAGTCTCAGATTTTTGAATGGTTTCACTTAGAGAGTCTAGCTCATCTTGTTGGATAGAAGCAATTTTAGCAAGTTTAGCATAGCTTATCCTAGAGTCACTTTCATAAGCAGATCCATCAGAAGTATCGTAGGATTTCTTAGATGAGTGTACCTTAGCCTTGGCCATGAAGCAGTAAGCTGGAGATTCATCTTCACTGCTCTGGTTGGAGAAGAATGAACTTGAATTATTGTTCGAGGCGAATGCTATCCCAGCAACACCATCAGATTCAGAACCAGAACCAGAACCTGATCTTGACTTTGATCCTGCTTCAGAACCGGATGCTTCTTCTTCAGAGTTCATCTCTTTACCCAGATAGGCTTTGGCTCGGTGCGAATTCTTTCGACGAGAGGAATGAGATTTTGATGAAGAACCCTCTCGATGCTTGTGATACTTCTTTTTCTTGTCATCATCAGAACCATCTTTCTTGTCTTTTCTGGACCTTGAATCATATCTCTTCGAATCGTGATTTTTGCTCGATCTGTAAGACTTGCTCGAAGAGCTGCTGTGAGAGTGCTTTGATTTATGTTCAATTTCCCAGAGAGGACAATCAGCGATGAAGTGACCTGGCTTCTTGCACTTGTAACAACAGTTATCTTTCGCAGATGAGTTTTTGGATGATGACCGATGCTGAGATGAATTGCTAGAATGTCTTGAAGAATAGTTTTTCTTCGGTGAAGAGGAGTTCCTTCTCTGAAAGCGATTGAATCTTCTCATTATCAGTGCAAGATCTTTCCCAATGTTCTTGGGGTCATCAGAGGCACCATCAGATTCACAACTGGCTTCAAGAGAGGAGTGATGTGAAGCTCTGGCCTTGAGTGCATGAGATTTCTTTCTACTCCCATTGACATCACGCTTCTCATCTTCTTCCATCTCGAAAGTATTAAGCCTTTCAAGAATATCAGCGGCAACCATATCCTTGAAATCAGTTCTTTCCTTAATCATCAGCACAATGTGATCGAAGGAATCATCAAGAGAACGGAGCAAGGTTCTGACAATAATCCGATTGGTAATATCATCTGCACCGAGGGAAATCAGTTCATTTGACAGCGCAGTGAGTCTGCTGTATATGGAACAAACTTTTTCTCCCTCGTGCCTCTTGAACCGATAGAACTTGCTTCGAAGGGTTTCAATTCGAGCATCTTTCTGAGTAGAGACACCTTCACCAATCTTCTCGAGATAATCCCAAACACCTTTGGCCGAAGGAATATTCTTGACCTCATGATATTTTTCAGGAATCAGATGATTTGTGATGAATACCCAGACTTCAGCATCAAGGGACAACTTCTTAGCCTCTTCAGGAGTGATGGCATCAGTGTACTCGACAGTTACACCATTCTTGACAACTTCCCAAGCGGCAGAGTTGATAGCCATGATATTCCTCTTCATTTTGTCCTTCCAATAGGGATAGTCCTTCCCATTGAATATAGGGATCGGTTCCCCCGAGCGAACAGCTGCAAACGACATTCTTGACAACACTCCAGGTTGTTAGACCAAAATACGCAGAGCGTAGGGAGTGCCTAGCTCTGATACCAATTGAAAGCTCAAGAATGATCAGAGGGGGAGGGGGTGAATGATCACTTCTAAAAATTCTAAGGAACTTAGAAGGAAATCATACAAACATTGTAGGACTAAAGACATCTTGAAGGAAATACAGTATCGAAAGTAATGCAAGGCTCGAAAGGATTGGGAGCGAAGGAAAACATCGAAGACAAATAGGCTACGAGTAAATACTTGAAGTAAATGCTAGAATGAAAACGAGCCTGACACAGCGATGTTTGGTAAACCAGTTCACACTCTGCAAAGTGCTACGTCTGGTTGGAGGGACTGGTGATTGAACACCTGGAGCAAAACTCTCTCCGTCCTAATCTCCGCTGCAACAAACTCCTCGAGCTTGTCCAGTTTTCACTCGTGGTAGATGATTCAGGACATCTCCGAGACCTTTACAAACTTCCTTCAGCAGTGACAATTACTCTTCGACTGCTTGACAGGCGACGCCTAACCGTCTAGGAGACTTGGAGATCTCCAAGATAAAAAGATCGGCTAATCTCAACCTAAGTCATAGTGAATTGCTCAACTCAGTTCAGACTTGGGTGTAGATTTTCTCTCGATGAATCTCTTCGGGATGCACTCAGACTTCTGTCTTAGAATCTTCAGTGGAGAAGCCAACCCGAAATGGCGGGTGGGTGCGGGGTATTTATAGTTGGCGATCCCGATGGGTAAAATGACTGAAGTGACCCGATGCAACCGCTTGACGCGTGTCCACAACGGTCGGATTCCAATCACTGCGCAACTTTACTTGAGGAACAAGTAAGCTGACTCACCGAACGAGTTCTCTCTCGAAGGCACGAAGTGCAATGACTTTGCCTTCGAGCTATTCGCTCGACTCGGTGAGATTTCTCTCGGTAGGGTTTTGTGGGTTTTGGTTGAGCAGAGCAAATTCACTTCGACAAAGATCTCAACTAGCAAACCCCTCTTAATAGTACGGTTTTTCCTACGACTCAAGAAATAAAGAGAAACTAGCAAAAAGACTAAGTCTTCGACCAGCTTCAGCTTTCTCCTCGTTGCGCTTTTGCTCGAGAGAAACATCTTCTTCGACAACATTTTTAGGGGTCGTCTTCCTTCAAAAGCTTCGGTAGATGACTGCAGCTTTACTGCAGTGAGTTGTCCTTCGACCTTCTACATGCAAACTCCATTCTTTCGGAACCTAAGTATCTGTTTATACTCGAAAACAATATTAGTTCCACTTCTGCTTTGTCCAACAATGTCCAAAACCTTCGGGGGCAAAACTTGCTCTTACAATGCCTCTCTTTTTGTTGTTGTGTGTTCTTTATATTTTCGTAGCTACTTCCATGTTTAGTTTTAATCTTAGTTTGTCTTTAGCAAGAGCCTTGGCTTTTGTTTAGTTTGTTGCTAGAACTCTCTTTAGTTTTCATGTTTATTTTGTTAAGAGAGTTGGCTGTTGCACTGAGTGGTGTCTTGTCTTGAAAGTAGGTAATTGAGGTTTCTATTTAATTTTAGTAGTCACTTGCAATGGTTTTGAGGTATTGATGTGAGTAATGTTTGAACTTTTTGTTTCAAGAGCTCTAGCCTATTAGTGATAGGTGTCGTATTTTTCGAAATCCGTGTTTCTTTTCAAAACCTACAAAACTAGTTGAGAACTCTAGCTACTAGATGGATCGCTAATCTTTGGAGGGATCGAATATTAGAGTACACTCACGTACCATGAGTCGAGGATGCGCAAGGATAACCAAACCCCCATACACTCCTCCTCGGGGTACTTGTCCCCCGAATAAGTGCATGAATTCTTCAGACTAATGTAAGTATTGAAAGTTAACACTTCCACCTCCTCATATTTGCTAGCCTCTCCTGTGTCGTGCATTGCCTTCTTCTCACTCCGAGAGTTGGCGTCCACCTTCGCCGGTACATCCAAACCCTTGGCATGGTACGCTCTATCATCATAAACCTCCTTATATCTTTCCTCAAAACAGCAACCATACCTACCTATCAAGGCATTTCCATAGCCTTTCCGAGATATATTGACATGCAACTTCCACCTCTTCATGACTTGATCTTCATGTCATACATGTTCCTGCTACACTGGCAGAGGCATACATTGCATACATCATGATAGCTACATCTTCTTTATGATTTGAGTACCTTGTAAAGTGTGAAAGATCTTCTATACCCTATTGTAAATTAGACTGTTGCCCTTAAGTGAGGAAAAGATCCCAAAGTGGACAAAATAAAAGATCCCAAAGAGGAAAAATGAGAGTTAAATAGAAAGAGCCATTGAGGCCACCAAAAAAATAGAAAAAATAGAAAAAATAGAAAAAGAAAATAAAAAGAGAGAAAGGGGCAACACTACTATCCTTTTGAAAGATCCACACTAGTACTCCCTCTTATCCTTGTACTCCATAGAGATGATCATTCATGCATATAGCTATGTAGGTACCTTCACACTATAGAACTTGGCTTGCATATTCCAAGGATGAGCCTCCTCAAAACAGCTCTAGGTCTTCATGAGCGAGCAAGTTAGATGCACCCCCACTAGTTCCATTGGAGAGCTTTTCAGCTCATATGTGCATCCGTTGCATGGCAATCCCTACTCCTCACATCATATCTATCATGTGGCCTTCTCTCCTTTGATTGTCCTCATTGATGTGGGCCTTTCTCACCTTTTTGTCTTCCTCCTCCACCATAATTCTCTCTTTGCCATCCTAAGTGTCAACTCTCGTGCTTATGCTCATCCATTGCATGAGTGCTCAAAATATGGAAAAGGAGTGGATCAAATTGCCTTGTACCTGGCTAGTGGTCTGGGGGCGAGTCAAGATAAGATTCCAAAGAAGACCAAGTGTGAAACTATAGAAGATTGAGTTCTCAACAAAATTTTTTTTTCTTCTCGTATTCCCTATCCCCCTTCTTGCACGCAAACACCATTTGGAGACGTTTGAGTCACGGACAGCAAGAGATCTTGCACCTAATGTTCTTTCGTTGCTTGTTTCAATGCTAATATAGACTCTTGCATGTTACGACTTGAATTGAATCACATACCTTGATTGCTTTACATTTCAAAGTTCTTATATGGTTGCTAGCATGTCACCACAGAAATTATGCCTGTTATCATTTACCTACTCGAGGAAGAGCAGGAATTAAGTACCCCAAAAAAATTATTTACTACCTGCTGGTCTGTTTTTCACAGATTCTGCCACGTTTTGCCTTTCCTCAGTTTTGCAAGTCTTGCACTAGCTTTTTCTTTGCAAAAACCTTTTTAAAATCGTGAGAAATAGTATTAATTCTATAAAATATTTATTTCCAGTAGAGGAAAATTGTTTTATTGTGGGTACTAACCTCTCTAATCAGCTTATGATGAGTTATGTATGAAGGGAGTATTCAAGTGTGTGAGGGAAGATGATGAAAGAAGATCCGGGAGTTTCAAACGCTCAAGCCTGGGGATGCCCCCATGCATCCCCAATAAATATTCAAGGAGACTCAAGCGTCTAAGCTTGGGTATGCCCCCGTGCATCCTTTTCTCCATCAACAATCAGTAGTTCGTCCTTCGTTCCACTATATTTTTATCACTTCATGCGTTATGTGCTACTCTTGGAACGTCTTGCTCTTTACTTTCCTTAGTTTTATTTAGCTTTGTTTGTTGTTCATAAAAATTTAGAACCCAACTTTCTTTGTGTGGGAGAGAAACACGCTCCACTTACTAGAACACATCATAGGATTGTCATGCTTATCTTTCTCTTCGTAGTGTGTTGTTTATGTTTTCGTAGCTGCTGTCATGTTTATCTCTTAGTTTTCATGCTTATCTTTTTCAAGAGATTTTGTTTAGTTTGTTGTTGGAACTCTCTTTAGTTTTCATGTTTATCTTGTTTATAGAGTTGGCTTGTTGCACTGACTTGTGTCTTGACTTGAAGTAGGTAATTGAGGTTGCTATTCAATTGTAGTAGTAACTTGCAATAGTTTTGAGGTATTGTTGTGAGTAATGTTGGAACTTGTGGTGTCAAGAGCTCTAGACTATTAGTGATAAATGTCGTATTTTGGGCAATCCGTGTTTATTTTCAAAAACTACAAAAACTAGTTGAGAACTCTAGCTACTAGATGGAGCACTAATCTTTGGAGGGATCGGATATTAGAGTACACTCACGTACCATGAGTCGAGGATGCGCAAGGATAACCAAACCCCCATACACTCCTCCTCGGGGTAATTGTCTCTTTGTGAACCTCCTGATTAGATTGAGTGTTACCGATAATAAGTGCATGAGTTTTTCGGACTAATGTAAGTATTGGAAGTTTACACTTCCACCTCTTCATATTTGCTAGCCTCTTCGGTACCGTGCATTGCCCTCTTCTCACTCCGAGAGTTAGCGTCCACCTCGCCGGTGCATGCAAACCCTTGGCATGATACGCTCTGTCATCATAAACCTCCTTACATCTTTCCTCAAAAAATCCACCATACCTACCTATCAAGGCATTTCCATAGCCTTTCCGAGATATATTGCCATGCAACATCCATCTTCTCATGACTTGATCTTCATGTCATACATGTTCCTGCTACACTGGCAGAGGCATATATTTGCATACATCATGATAGCTACATCCTCTTTATGCTGAGTAATTTTGTAAAGTGTGAAAGATTTCCTATACTCCTTGTAAAATAGAGTGCTTCCCCTAAGTGAGGAAAAGATCTCAAAGAGGACAAAATTAAAAGATCCCAAAGAGGAAAACTGAGAGTTAAATAGAAAGATCCATTGAGGCCACAAAAAAATACAAAAAATAGAAAAAAGAGAAAAAGAAAAATATAAAGAGGGAAGGGGGCAACACTAATATTCCTTTTGAGAGATCCACACTCGTACTCCCTCTTATACCTTGTGCTCCATAGAGATGATCATATATGCATATAGCTATGTGGGGACCTTCACACTATAGAACTTGGCTTGTATATTCCAATGATGAGCCTCCTCAAATGAGCTCTAGGTATTCTTGAGAAATCAAGTTGGATGCACCCCCACTACTTCCATTGGAGAGCTTTCCATAGCTCATATGTGCATCCATTGCATGGAAATCCCTACTCCTCACATCATATCTATCATTTGGATTTCTCTCGCCTATGATTTTCCTCATTGATGTGAGTCTTTCACACCCTTTTTGTCTTCCTCCTCCACCATCACTCTCTCTTTGCCATCCTAAGTGTCAATTTTCTTGCTTACGCTCATCCATTGCATGAGTGCTCAAAATATCGAAAGGGAGTGGATCAGTTTGACTTCTACCTGTCTAGTGGTCTCGGGACGAGTCAAGATAAGATTCGAAAGAAGACTAAGTGTGAAACTTTAGTATATTGAGTTCTCAACAAATAAATATTTTTCTCTCTCGTATTCCCATCTCCCACTTCTTACACACAAACACCATTTGGATACATTCGAGTCACGAACTGCGAGAGCTCTTTCACTTTATGTTCTTATGTTGCTTGTTTCAATGCAAATATAGGCTCTTGCCTGTTATGACTTGAATTGAATTACATGCCCTGATTGCTTTACTTAAAAGTTCTTATATTATGCTTGTCATCATTTACCTACTCGAGGACGAGCATGAATTAAGCTTGGGGATGTTGATACGTCCCAAACGTATCTATAATTTCTTCTTGCTCCATGCATGTTTTGGGAGATATTTCTATGCTTTTGATACACTTTCATACACTTTTGATCATATTTGGACTAACCTATTAACTCAGTGCACCCTAGTGCCAGTTCCTATTTTCTGCTGTCTTTTTATTTCAGGTTTCCCCTTATTAAAAGTGCTCCAAAAATTCCAGAAAAATCCAATAAAAAATCAGTGTACGGGAACCTTCTAGAGCCCCGAAGGAGAGCCAGGGGGGCCACCCTGGTGCCTAGGCGGTCAGGGGGGCGCCTGCACTCCCTGGTGGCCCCCGTCTGCCCCCCTTCGCCTATATATTTTTCTCCCCCCGAAACCTTTGATGATAGAACCCTTTTTTTCGATCTCGCCTCTGCTCCGCCGCCGCCGCGCTTCGAAAATCGGGAGTTCTAGAAGACCTTTTCCCGGCACCCTGCCGGAGGGAGGGTTGACCTACGGGAGCTTCTCCACCACCATGGACGCTTCCCGAATGATCCGTGAGTAGTCCACCTTGGACCATGGGTCCATCATCAGTAGCTATGTGATGTTCTCCTCCCCTCTTTGTTCTTCATGGATTAGACCTTGTGAGCTTCCCTACATAATCAAGGCACATATGTAATTCTTTCTGCTGTTGCTATGTTGAGTTTGCTGGGATCTGATGGATTATGAGACCATGTTCAGATTGTGATGACTAATACATTTGGTTCTTCTTCTTTTATATTTGTGTTATTGAGTAATTCTTGCATGTTCTCCGTTGTTTTTTATTGCTTTGGCTAAGTAGTAGGTAGTGACTCCAAGAGGGAGCGTTATGCTTGATTGTGGGTTCATGCCCCTTGATGACTAGCTTGAGTGATAGAAACATGAGTCTAGGAGATGTGATGTTGCCACAAGGGGGAAACCAACGGTGCTTGTAATCGCGGTTGTGATTTCTACGCACACTTCTATTCTTGTAGACTATGTTGGGCCTCCAAGCACAGAGGTTTATAGAACAGCAGCAATTTCCCTCAAGTGGATGACCTAAGGTTTATCGAACTCAGGGAATTAGAGGTTTAAGATGGTCTCTCTCAAGCAACCCTGCAATTAAGATGAAAGAAGTCTCTTGTGTCCCCAACAGACCTAATACAACTAGGAGTTGTATAGGTGCACTAGTTCGGCGAAGAGATGCTAAAATATGAGTGATAGGTGTGGCAAAACAAAGTAATATAAATCTTTAATAAAAAGTGCAGCAAGCAAACATGTAACAAAAGTGAGTGCAAACGGTGTAACAATGATGGAAACAAGGCCTAGGCTTCATACTTTCACTAGTGGGAAGTCCCAACAACATTAACATAGTCTAATCACATGATATTCCACATAAAACATGCAATGGAGACGTACTCGGAGGTCATTCCTTTGTGGTCAAGAGAGGACGAGAATTGTGTAGGGCTACAAAAGCACACCTCAGAGTTCGTAGTTCTCATCTATGGATTTCCCAATGTCACCGCGGCCATCCAAAGAGAGTACCACAATCACCACAACATATCTAAAGGATAGTCAAAGACAAGAACCAAGAGACTCTCAATCTTCAATCCACACACAAAAGAGGAAATCACTCATGAAAATATTCTTTTAACCCATGTCCAATAGACCGCTTTCACCATGGTCTCGGGGATTATAGTAGATAAGATCAAGTGAGTACATCAATCCAATACATAGAAGAAGGGGAAACATCATGGGATCATCCTAGATTAACATAGCCTGTAATCATAATCAAGATCACATCATGGGAGAGAGAGAGAAGACCACATAGCTACTGGTATAAACCTCAGCCCCGGGGAGGAACTACGCCCGCATCATGGAGGGAGGAAGCAACGTCGATGTAGATGAATCCGGGGGCACTTCCCCGTCCCGGCAGGGTGCCGACATAGGAATTCTGGTCCCCCGAAGCTTGTTGGCGATGGCGGCGGAGATCGGAATTGCTTCTGGAGAAAAGGGGTCCGGAATCAGGGTTTTCGCGACGCGAGTAAAAATAAGGGCCAAGGGGGGCAGCCAGGGGGGCCACCAGGAGTCTAGGCGGCCTCCCGACGCGGCCACCCCCTAGGCCGCGGCCACTGGCCGCCTAGGCACCAGGTGGGGCCCCTCTGGCCCCCCTTCGGGCCCCCCTTCGGGCGTAATGAAGCTTCTGGAACGCTGATTTTTTATATATTTTTCCCAGAATTTTCTGAGCACTTTTAATAATGGGAAAACCTGAAATACAAAAACAACAGAAAACAGAAACTGGCACTGGGGTGCACTGAGTTAATAGGTTAGTCCAAATATGATCAAAAGTGTATAGAAGTGCATCAATATCATAGCAATATCACACAAAAGATGCATGGAGCAAGCAGAAATTATAGATACGTTTTGGACGTATCAACATTCCCAAGCTTAATTCCTGCTCATCCACGAGTAGGTAAATGATAACAAGCATAATTTCTGTGGTGACATGCTACCAATCATATAAGAAATTTTAAGTAAAGCAATCACGGCATGTAATTCAATTCAAGGCATAACAGGCAAGAGTCTATATTTAGCATTGAAACAAGCAACATAAGAACATAAAGGTGCAAGAGCTCTCGATGTCCGTGACTCGAATGTCTCCAAATGGTGTTTGCGTGCAAGAAAGGGGATAGGGATATACGAGAAAAAGTTATTTTTTTTTGTTGAGAACTCAATCTACTAAAGTTTCACACTTGTTCTTCTTTGGAATCTTATCTTGACTCATCCCCAGACCACTAGTCAGGTACAAGTCAAAATGATCCACTCCGTTTCGACATTTTGAGCACTCATGCGATGGATGAGCGTAAGCAAGAAAGTTGACACTTCGGACGGCAAAGAGAGAATATGGTGGAGGAGGAAGACAAAAAGCTGTGAAAGGCTCACATCAATGAGGACAATCATAGGCGAGAGAAAGCCAAATGATAGATATGATGTGAGGAGTAGGGATTGCCATGCAACGGATGCACATATGAGCTAAGGTAAGCTCTCCAATGGAACTAGTGGAGGTGCATCCAACTTGCTTGCTCAAGAAGACCTAGAGCTCATTTGAGGAGGCTCATCATTGGAGTATACAAGCCAAGTTCTATAGTGTGAAGGTCCCCACATACCTATATGCATGAATGATAATCTCTATGGAGTACAAGATATAAGAGGGAGTACGAGTGTGGATCTCTCAAAAGGAATAGTAGTGTGCCCCCTTCTCTCTTTTTATTTCTTTTTCTATTTTTTCTATTTTTTCTATTTTTTTCTATTTTTTTTGTGGCCTCAATGGCTCTTTCTATTTAACTCTCATTTTTCCTCTTTGGGATCTTTTGATTTTGTCCTCTTTGTGATCTTTTCCTCACTTTAGGGGCAACACTCTATATATTACAAGAAGTATAGAAGATCTTTCACACTTCACAAAAGTACTCAAATCATAAAGAAAATTAAACTATCATGAAGTATGCAAATGTATGCCTCTGCCAGTGTAGCAGGATATGCAATGATACTAGCGCATCATGTAGCAATGATTAGGGCAAGTCCCAACTAGCATGAGGCTCATCGATCAAGCAAGTAGCATGTATGACATGAAGATCAAGTCATGAGAAGGTGGATGTTGCATGGCAATGTATCTCGGAAAGGCTATGGAAATGCCTTGATAGGTAGGTATGGTGGCTGTTTTGAGGAAGGATATAATGAGGTTTATGATGACAAAGCATATCGTGCCAAGGGTTTGGATGTACCGGCGAAGGTGGACGCCAACTCTCGAAGTGAGAAGAAAGCAATGCACGGCACAGGAGAGGCTAGAAAAATATGGGAAGGTGGAAGTGTCAACTTTCGAATACTCACATTAGTCCGAAGAACTCATGCACTTATTATCGGTAACTCTCAATCTAATAAGGAGGTTTCACAAAGAGACAAGTACCCAGGGGAGGAGTGTATGGGGGTTTGGTTATCCTTGCGCATCCTCGACTCATGGTACGTGAGTGTACTCTAATATTCGACCCCTCAGAACAGTAGTGATCCATCTAGTAGCTAAAGTTCTCAACTAATTTTGTAAGTTTTTAAAATAAACACAGATTGCCAAAAATACAACATCTATCACTAATAGGTTAAAGCTCTTGACACCAAAAGTCCAAACATTACTCAAAAAAATACCTCAAAACTATTGCATTTACTATTACAAAAGAATAGCAACCTCAGTTACCTACTTCAAGGCAAGACACAAAACTCAGTGCAACTGGCAAACTCTCTAAACAAGATAAACATGAAAAATCAAGAGAGTTCCAGCAACAAACTAAACAAAAGCTCTTTAAAAAGATAAGCATGAAAACTAAGAGCTAAATATGGAAGTAGCTATGAAAAAAGATAAAGAACACACACATCAAAGATAAGCATGAATAATCCTATGTTGTGTTCTAGATTTTGAAAGTGGAGCGTGTTTTCTCTCCCACACAAAGAAAGCTGGGTTCTAACTTGTTATGAACAGCAAGAAAAGCAAAAGAAAACTGAAAAGGAAATAAAGAGCAAGACGCTCCAAGCATAGCACATAACGCATGAAGTGATAAAACTATAGTGGAACGAAAGACGAACTGATAATTGTTGATGAAGAAGGGGATGCACGGGGGCATCCCCAAGCTTAGACGCTTGAGTCTCCTTGCATATGTCTTGGGGGTTCATGGGGGCATCCCCAAGCTTGAGCGTTTGACACTCCTGAATCTTCTTTCATCATCTTCCCTCGCACACTTGAAAACTCCCTTCATACATAACTCATCATAATCTGATTAGCGAGGTTAGTACCCATAATAAAATAATTTTTCTCTACTAGAAATAAGGATATTCTTGAAGAGCTACAGTTTCTCAAGATTTCCAAATAGTTTTTGCAAAGAAAAAGCAAGCTTAAGGTTTGCAAAACGAAGAAAAGGCAAAACAGGATAGAATCTATGAAAAACTGACCAGCAGGTAGTAAAGAATTTTTTAGGAATACTTCTGCAACTCAAATAAAAAAACTCAGAACATACGAAATTTCCGTGATTGTATAGAGCACGCTGTGTAAAAACCTCAGCTCAAAAGATGAACTGGGATTTTTCTATGATTTTTCCCGTCACGAGGAGAGAATCTGTTTTCTCGACAGCATGTCACAACTTTCACTTCCCTTTTCATATGAGGCTATAAATGGCACAAAGCTTGAAAAGTAAAGATACAATGATGTTGCTACAGTAGTAACAATCATCAAGACCACTAAAAACTGAAAGAACAAACTGAAAGTGAAGATAACAAGGGTTGTCTCCCTAGATCTCTTTCTTTATAGCCATAAAGATAGGCTTAAGACTTTAATGATGCTCTCGTAGGAATAATAGTTGAAGAACAAAAGAGAGCATCAAGAAGAAAATACCAAACACATTTAAGCCTAACATGCTTCCTATGCATAGGAATATTGCAATAGAATAATTCATTGAAGCACAAAGCAATAAGCATAGGAAGGCAAAACAAGTGCAACTTCAAAACCTTCAACATAAAGAAAGGGAACTTGATATTATTGAAATATCTATAAGCATGTGTTCCCTTCTCAAAATAATTTCCAGTGGGATCATCAATGAACTCAACAATATAAGTATCACATAAAGCATTGTTACCATGATCCATATGCAAAAAGGTACTCTTACTCTCCACATAAGCATAATCTTTCTCATTGGTAATAGTGGGAGCAGGACTATCATAAACAACTTGAACACTATAGATTAATTGTGTATTAGGAAGATGGTGTTCAGCAAGGTAGTAATCCCTTCCATGATTATGACAAGTTTCATAAGGATAATTTTTCCTTATGTCATAGGTACCTTTACAATCACTGTAGATAGGAGTTATAACATCATCATAGTAGAGAAGAGCATTATCATTGCTAGCAACTATATTTGTAACATCTTGTCTTTATTCTTACTAGCAAAAGAATTATCAATTATCACATCACTAATGGGTAAAGAATTTGCAATCCTATCATCCCCAAGCTTAGAGCTTTCAGTATTATCATTTTCAGAGTTGGCACCAAAAAGATTTTCAAGATCATAAGTGGCATTATCATCATCTTCCCAATCACAATAAGTAACATCCATATCATAATCAAAATCATCTTCAATAGTGCCTACGGACTTAACATCAGGATAATAATGAATGCAATCAAGCTCACCATCCTCCATAAATTTATGTCCGTTAGGATAAAAATTGATGCGAGGAATATGCTCAGGCCAGGTTGATACCCATTCTTCTTCCTTCTTGCTCCTCTTCCTTCTCCTCTTCTTTTTCTTCTTCTTCACCTTAGGAGGGAGTGGTTGGAGATGAAGTTCCTCCATATATCCTGGTTTATCATTAGAAACAATAGGGGAAACTTGGGAGAAACTCTCCTTTTTATTAGTAGAAATATAAGAGACATTTTTATACTTTGGTAAAGTTCCCTCCTTTCTAATCTTACTTATGTAATCATTTTCATGGCAATTAACAACACAATAGAGATGGCAATTTTGCAAAGTGTTGTTTATTCCTAAGGCATTAACATCTAGCCAAGAAGTCTTTTATGATAACTCTTCACACATCAAAAATAACATAAGTTCATCATAAAGATCAGGGGTGATCATGTTATCACACAACTGGTTAACAATTATGTCTTGAAAGTTCATGCATTGAAAATTAAAGTGACCATCTATACCACAAAGTTCACAAGTAAAAGGATAAAGGTCACACAATTCTCTAGAAATTTCATTTAAATCTTTGAGCCAAGTGATTGTTCTTTCATGATTATGTTGCTTACAATACTTATCTTCTTCAATCATAGGCCTTTCACAAGGTCTATCCACACCACAAAAATTATCATGCTTATATAAAACTTCATTTTCAGGAATTGGATCATGCATGTTGCAATCATCATGAATTTTTTTTATTTTCTTTGCAAATCTCTTTAAAAGGTTCATGATGCTTGATCCAATCCTCCTTAGGCATATTAAGATGTGAACCAAAAGATTTGAGGAAATCAACAAGGAGTTGAGAATCAAGCCCAAAATTAGCACTAAACTTATTAAAACTTGCAGTTTCAACAAAGGACTTAATGCAATCATACTCATAAATTATACCTGACTCTTTAACTTTGTCGATCTCCCAATCTTCAGTGTTGCGTTGAATTCTTTCAAGGAGTTCCCATTTAGCATCAATCTTTTCGTTTGTGAAAGAACCCATAGAGGAAGCATCGAGCAAGTCTTTATCCTGTCGAGAGAGCCTTGCATAAAAATTAGTAATAATGATATCTTTGGGGAGCCCATGGTTAGGACATTTTAGCATTAAAGTTTTCAGTCTCCCCCAAGCTTGAGCTATGCTCTCTCCATCATGAGGATACAAATTATAAACATAATTCCTATTCTCATGGTCTTCATGAAGAGGATAAAAATTGGAGTAAAAGAGAGACTGGATCTCTTCCCAATCCAGCAGGTGAGAATAATCTAGTAGCCTATACCATTCCAATGCTTTTCCTTTCAGTGACAAGGCAAATAATTTCCTCATGGCTGCATCTCTTGTCAAACCTGAAATCTTAAATAACTCACAAAGTTCTGTAAGTTTCAACAAATGAATACTAGGATTGACTGTTTCATCATAACAATCATTCCTAATTATTTCAATTATCCCAAGTGGTATTTGGAACGGGATACATTCAGTAATTGGAGGAGACTTCTCTACCACGGGTGCGGTAAAGCGGCCTTCCCCAAGCAACAAACTAAGAGTGCGGTTTTGCATAAGCCTAAGTAGTGAAACTAAAAACAAGAAACGAAAAGATTTAATTGCATGATCTAAAGATATACCTTCAAACACTTACTTCCCCGGCAACGGCGCCAGAAATAGCTTGATGTCTACGCACACTTCTATTCTTGTAGACTATGTTGGGCCTCCAAGCGCAGAGGTTTGTAGGACAGTAGCAATTTCCCTCAAGTGGATGACCTAAGGTTTATCGAACACAGGAAAGTAGAGGTTGAAGATGGTCTCTCTCAAGCAACCCTGCAATTAAGATGCAAGAAGTCTCTTGTGTCCCCAACACACATAATACAACTAGGAGTTGTATAGGTGCACTAGTTCGGCGAAGAGATGGTAAAATATGGGTGATAGGTGTGGAAAAACAAAGTAATATAAATCTGTAATAAAAAGTGCAGCAAGCAAACATGTAACAAAAGTGAGTGCAAACGGTGTAACAATGATGGAAACAAGGCCTAGGCTTCATACTTTCACTAGTGGCAACTCCCAACAACATTAACATAGTCTACTCACATGATATTCCTCATAAAACATGCAATGGAGACGTACTCGGAGGTCATTCCTTTGTGGTCAAGAGAGGACGAGAATTGTGTAGGGCTACAAAAGCACACCTCAGAGTTCGTAGTTCTCATCTATGGATTTCCCAGTGTCACCGCGACCATCCAAAGAGAGTACCACAATCACCACAACATATCTAAAGGATAGTCAAATACAAGCACCAAGAGACTCTCAATCTTCAATCCACACACAAAAGAGGAAATCACTCATGAAAATATTCTTCTAACCCATGTCCAATAGACCGGTGTCACCATGGTCTCGGGGATTATACTAGATAAGATCAAGTGAGTACATCAATCCAATACATAGAAGAAGGGGAAACATCATGGGATCATCCTAGATTAACATAGCCTATGATCACAATCAAGATCACATCATGGGAGAGAGAGAAGACCACATACTATTGGTATAAACCTCAGCCCCGGGGAGGAACTACTCTCGCATCATGGAGGGAGGAAGCAACGTCGATGGAGATGAATCCGGGGGCACTTCCCCGTCCCGGCAGGGTGCCGGCACAGGAATTCTGGTCCCCCGAAGCTTGCTGGCGATGGCGGTGTAGATTGGAATTGCTTCTGGATAAAAGGGGTCTGGAACCAGGGTTTTCGCGACGCGAGTAAAAATAAGGGCCAAGGGGGGCAGCCAGGGGGGCCACCAGGAGTCTAGGCGGCCTCCCGGCGCGACCACCCCCTATGCCGCGCCCACTGGCCGCCTAGGCACCAGGTGGGGCCCCTCTGGCCCCCCTTCGGGCGTAATGAAGCTTCTGGACGCTGATTTTTTATATATTTTTCCCGGAATTTTCTGGGCACCTTTAATAATGGGAAAACCTGAAATACAAAAACAGCAGAAAACATAATATGGCATTGGGGTGCACTGAGTTAATAGGTTAGTCCAAATATGATCAAAAGTGTATAGAAGTGCATCAATATCATAGCAATATCACACGAAAGATGCATGGAGCAAGCAGAAATTATAGATACGTTTTGGACGTATCAGGTTGCAACGGTTGTTTACTTTACGCAAAGTTCTTTTAATGCAGTTGTCTATTGCTTTGGGTTTACACTTTGGGTGGGGCTCACAACTTAATACCAGCGAGATGTTGTGGATAGATATCTCAAGGCGGATGATTAGTGAACATCGTGGGACCCCGGTCCATATTTCCACCACTGTTTACACCCACAATTTACTTCTTTCTTTTACTTTTTAGTTGCAATTATCACTATCTTTTATCTCTTGCGTTTGACCCTTTGTAAACAACAAGACCGGAGAGATTGACAACCTATCTGTACTCGTTGGGAGCAAAGTTATATGTTGTTGTGTGCAGGTCCACGTCAACTCGTGCTAGATTTCTAGCGCCGTTGTCACCTACTTGCTGTTGTTGGAGTCCTACTAGAGACATAGACCTTTCTATCTTCAGTGAGGGAAACTTGCTGCTGTGTCGCATCTCAAACTTTCCACTTTGGGTAACCAACGAGGGGCGATAGGCCTTCAACCCTCAATTTACTTTTTTCTTTTACTTTCCAGTTGCAATTATCACTACTATTATCTATTGCGTTGATCCTTTGTAAACAACAAGGCCGGAGAGATTGATAACCTACTTGTACTCGTTGGGAGCAAAGATTTTTGTATCTGTGTGAAGGTCCAGGTCAAGGAAGCAACTTTTGTCTTAAAAACGGTGCCATTGTTTCCTTGCCACCTACTTGTCAACCTTGGAGTCCTACTGGTGATACTTCCCAAACGTATCTATAATTTCTGCTTGTGCCATGCATGTTTTGTGTGACTTTGCCATGTTTTGCTTGAACTTTCATACACTTTTAAGCATATTTGGACTAACCTATTTTACCCCCGAGGAGGAAATCCCTAATATCGAAGTACTTTTTCCTGAAGCGATTCCGATCTCCGCCGCCATCGAAAACTAGCTTCGGGGGTCACCAGGATCCTGCTCCGACACCCTTCCGGGGAGGGCCTTGGCCCCCGGGGCCATCTTCATCGAATCTTCTTCCCCCATGATGCTTCTTGAGTAGTTCCTCCTTGGACTACAGGTTCTTGGCAGTAGCTATGTGGTATTCTCTCCCCCTAGATCCTCAGTACAAAGTTCTCATGAGCTGCCCTACATGATTGATATCCATATGATGTAATTGGTGTTGTGTTTGTTGGGATCCGATGAATTGTTACCTTGTTCAGTCCTAAGAGGTTTATGAATTATTGTTGCTTCAATTTGTTGTTATTAATGCTTGTTACTAGTGCACGAGTAGCATGATCTCAGATCTGAGCACGTTATGGTTGCATGATTATAATTGTTGTTCTAGATCTTATCTACGGTTGTATGCACCTATTATAGTCCAGAACCAGTGATCCCAATGGTGACAGCTTGGGACACCAAAGGGGATGGGCTGTAATTTGAGGATCACATGTGTTCATGAAGTGTTAGTGCTTTGTTCCGGTGCTCTGCCGCAGGAGCACCTTAATCTCCATAAGTTCCTTAAGTGGCCCCGTTCGTAGCGGGATGGTAGGACAAAATATGTTGTGAAAAGTTCTTATTGCAAGCACGTACAACTACATATAGTATGCATGCCTACGTTTGGTTCTTAGACTAGGATGCTCTCATTTGTTCTTTGGCTAGAGTTGGTGCAATTCTGTCAATTGCCCAACTTTAATTTGTTCACCCAGCACATTGTTCTTTTTCCTAGAGAGGTACCACTATTGAAACCTTGAACCTCGGTCCATCTTTCACCTTCATTGCCTTCGTTGTTACTTTTACTTTCTTTGCTGCTCCTACTACTTTGTGGTGTTGGTTATTGGGGAAGTCTTAAAGGCTACACCCTTCAACACACTGTTGCTACTTATATCTTGTCTAGTGCTTTTTCAGGTGTGGTTGAATTGACAACTCAACTACTAAGGCTTATAAGTATTCTTTGGCTCCCCTTGTGTCGAATCAATAAATTGGGTTATTCTTACCCGCAAGGACTGTTGCGATCCCCTACACTTGTGGGTTATCAAGACTATTTTCTGGCGCCGTTGTCGGGGAACATAGCTTTACTTATAAAGTTCACTTGATAAGTACACTTTTGCTTATTACTCTGTTTGCTACTAATGGCTACTTTCTTTGAGACTAGATCTTATTGGCAAGGCGGATTCACGAAGGATCAACAAAAATATTACAAGGAATACCGCTTGTCTCAAAAAGGGATACAATCATGGGGACTAATACAGGAGTTGTATGACTATGCTAGAAACTTGTGCTCAATATATAATATATCTTTCTGCAGATATGAATCTTGTTGCTTTATGAGGCACAAACACCTTGTTTTCCAATGTGAGTACAATGATAATGAAACCTTAGCTTCTTACGCTAAGGGAAACTATGATTTTTATGATGCAAAACAAATAGAAGAAGTTGTTATCTTTAAGGGTTCCTATGAAATTGCTTCCTTTGTTGAAAATATTGATGATGCCCCTTACAAATCCGAGAGTCTTGAAATACTTAATTATTGCTTTGACGATTTTAATGACAATTATTATATTATTGGTCATCTCAAAAGGTTCTCTCCACAAGAGGAAGAGACTAATGCTTTGCAGGACTCTACGGAAGAAGAAATTGCTGAAACTGAATGCTCCTTTGATGAAAAAGAGGAGGAGAGTGACGAACAAAAAGAGGAAGAATGGAGTAGCTACCCATCTCTACCTACTAATGAGAGTAACTCTTTGACTCTTACTTTATATGATTTCCGTCCATGCTTACCAAAGGAGGATGAATGCTATATTGATTGCTATGATCCTATGGATTCTTTTGAAATATCCCTTTTTGATGAAATTGATGCTTGTGGCCACGATGCCCCTATGAATGATACTTGCAAGGATGATTTTGCTACTGTTCTTTACGATAAACCTTGCTATCTTGATAAATCTTATGATAAACCTCTATTTTTGCCTACTATGGATGTTCTTAATGATGATGAGGTTTGCTTAGAAAGTCGACATGATTATGTGCTAGTAGATCATGAAAAGCATGCTTTGTGTGATAATTATATTGTTGAGTTTGTTCATGATGCTACTGAAAATTATTATGAGAGAGGGAAATATGGTTATAGAAATTTTCATGTTAGGAAAACACCCCTCTCCATGTTGAAAATCTTGAAGGTGGTCTCGTTTTACCTTCCTATGTTTGTTGCTTTGTGCTTCATTTATTTATTTTCCTACAAGTTGCCCATGCATAGGAAGCATGTTAGACTTAAATGTGGTTTGCCTTTTCTCCTTTGATGCTCTCCTTTGTGCTTCAACTCTTATTCTTGTGTGAGCATCGTTACACTCATGCCTAGATAATGGCTTTAAAGAAGCACTTTCGGGAGGCAGCCCGCAACGAATTTAGGTTTTTCTTTTTGTTTTTCTTCTGTTCTTAGTGGTCTTGATGATTTTTACTACAGTAGCAACATCATTGTATCTTTACATGTCAAGCTTTGTGCCAAATTTAGCCTCTGATTGCAAGAAAGATCAAAAGTTGGTGCATGCTGTCCAAAAACAGATTTTGTCTGCTTGACGGAAAATTTCGAGATCAATCACCAGATCATCTTTTTTATCTGAATTTTTTGACAGTATGCTCCATACAATTACCTTTCAGGCATATGTTCTGAGTTTTTTGATTTGAGTTGCAGAAGTGCCTCGAAAAAATTCTTTTCTCTCTGTTGTTCTGTTTTTCTCAGCTTCTGTCCCTGTTTTTCTTTTGGCAGTTTTGCAAACCTTAAGCTTGCTTTTTCTTAGCAAAAACTTTTGTGACGGCAAGAGAAATAGTAGCCCTTCCTGGAAATCTTTATTTGCAGTAGAGGAAAATTATATTAATAGGTCACTAACCTCTCTAATCAGTTTACAATAAGTTATGTATGAAGGGACTTTTCAAGTGCGCGATGGAAGATGATGAAAGAAGATCTTGGAGTGTCAAAAGCTCAAACTTGGGGATGCCCCCATGCATCCCCTTCTTCATCAACAATCATCAGTTCATCCCTCGTGGCACTATATTTTTATCACTTCATGCGTTATGTGATGTGCTTGGAGCTCCTTGCTCTTTACTTTTCTTAGTTCTTTTGTTTTGTTTGCTAGTCATTACAATGTCGGAACCTAACATGCTTGATTGGGAGAGATACACGCTCCACTTTAAACTAGAACACCTCATAGGATTTTCATGCTTATTCTTTGTTGTGAGTTGTTCTTTATCTTTTCTTAGCTGCTGCCCTGTTTAGTTTGTGTGCTTTAGAGTTTTCTTCTAGATCTTTAATTGGTTCAGGCTTGAACTTTCTATAGTTTGCATGCTTATCTTGTTTAGAGAGTTTGTGTGTTGCACTGAGTTTTGTGTCTTGACTAGAAAGTAGGTAGTTGAAGTTGCTATTCTCTTTGTAGTAGTAACTTGCAATAGTTTTGAGGTATTGACTTAAGTAATGTCTGAACTTATGGTGTCAAGAGCTTTAGCCTATTAGTGGTAGATGTCGTATTTTGGGCAATCCGTGTGATTTTCGAAAACCTAAACCCTGTTGTGAACTCTAGCTACTAGATGGATCACTAATCTCTGGAGGGGTCGAATATTAGAGTACACTCACATACCATGAGTCGAGGATGCGCAAGGATAACCAAAACCCCATACACTCCTCCTCGGGGTACATGTCTCTTTGTGAACCTCCTGATTAGATTGAGAGTTATCGATAATAAGTGCATGAGTTCTTCGGACTAATGTGAGTATTCGAAAGTTGACACTTCCACCACCCATATTTTGCTCGCCTCTTCGGTACCGTGCATTGCCCTTTATCACCTCGAGAGTTGGCGCATACTTCACCGGTGCATCCAAACCCTTGGCATGATACGCTCTGTCATCATAAGCCTCCTTATATCTTTCCTCAAAACAACCACCATACCTACCTACAAGGCATTTCCATAGCCTTTCCGAGATACATTTCCATACAACATCCATCGTTTTTCATGTTTATATGACTTATCCTTCATTGTCATATTGCCTTGCATGATCTCATAGCCTGCATGTATTTGGGCTTTTCCCGCTATTCATATTTTTGCTGCATATTGCACTTGATCATTGCACACACTGCTACACTGGCAGAGGCATTCATATAGGGTCATTACTTTTTGATTCAGAGTTGTAAGTAGATAAAAGTGTGTTGATGTTCTTCTAGAGTGTTCGCCCTACAGTTAGGAAAGGAATAAAAGATCCCAAACTGGACAAAATACAAAAAAAAGAGAGCGAAATAAAGAGCCATGGAGGCCACCCAAAATCAAAAAAATACAAAAAAAGGTGAAAAAGAAAAAGAAAAAGAAAAAGAGAGAGAGGGGGCAACACTACTATCCTTTATTCCACACTTGTGCTTCAGAGTAGCACCTGTACTTCAGTTGGTAGAGAGTTTTCATGTTGTACTTGCATAACTAAGTGGGGATCCTTACACTATAGAACTTGTTTGCATATTCCAAGGATGAGCCTCCTCAAAAGAGCTCTAGGTCTTCATGATCAAGCAAGTTGGATGCACCCCCACTAGTTCCATTGGAGGGCTTTAATACACTTATAGCTCTATGTGCATCCGCATGTTGCATGGCAATCCCTACTCCTCACATCATATCTATCATATGGTTTCTCTCGCCTATGATTGTCCGCACTGATGTGAGCCTTTCACACCTTTTTGTCTTCTTCCTCCACCATCTTTCTATTTCATCGTTTAGGTGTCAACTTTCTTGCTCACGCTCATCCATTGCATGAGTGCTCAAAATATCGAAAGGAAGTGGATCAGTTTGACTTGTACCTGGCTAGTGGTCTGGGGACGAGTCCAGATAAGATCCCAAAGGAGACCAAGTGTGAAACTTTAGTAGATATAGTTCTCAACAATAAAAAGTTTTCTCTCTCGTATTCCCACATCCCCTTCTTGCACGCAAACACCATTTGGAGACATTCGAGTCACGGACAGCGAGAGCTCTTGCACCTTATGTTCTTTTGTTGCTTGTGTCAATGCTAATATAGACTCTTGCTTGTTAAGACTTGAATTGAATTGCATGCTTTGATTGCTTTACTTAAAATTCCTTATGTGGTTGTGTGGCATGTCACCACAGAAATTATGCTCGTTATCATTTACCTACTCGAGGACGAGCAGGAATTAAGCTTGGGGATGTTGATACGTCCCAAACGTATCTATAATTTCTGCTTGTGCCATGCATGTTTTGTGTGAATTTGCCATGTTTTGCTTGAACTTTCATACACTTTTAGGCATATTTGGACTAACCTATTAACTTAGTGCACCCAGTTCCAGTTCCTGTTTTCTGCTGTTTTTGTATTTCAGGTTTTCCGGCCATTAAAAGTGCTCCAAAAATTCCGAAAAAATTATATAAAAAATAAGCGCCCCGGAAACCTCCGGAAACACCAAGGAAGGAAGGGAGGGCCACCACCAGGACCCCAGAAGGGTACATGGCGCGCCCAGCCCTAGGCTGCGCCAGGCACCCTCCTGGCTGCCTGGTGGCCCCTCTCGGTGCCCCCTTTGGCCCCTATTTTTACCCCCGAGGAGGAAATCCCTAATATCGAAGTAATTTTTCCAGAAGCGATTCCGATCTCCGCCGCCATCGAAAACTTGCTTCGGGGGTCACCAGGATCCTGCTCCGGCACCCTGCCGGGGAGGGCCTTGGCCCCCGGGGCCATCTTCATCGACTCTTCTTCCCCCATGATGCTTCTTGAGTAGTTCCTCCTTGGACTACGGGTTCTTGGCAGTAGCTATGTGGTATTCTCTCCACCTAGATCCTCAATACAAAGTTCTCATGAGCTTCCCTACATGATTGAGATCCATATGATGTAATTGGTGTTGTGTTTGTTGGGATCCGATGAATTTTTACCTTGTTCAGTCCTAAGAGGTTTATGAATTATTGTTGCTTCAATTTGTTGTTCTTAATGCTTGTTACTAGTGCACGAGTAGCATGATCTCAGATCTGAGCATGTTATGGTTGCATGATTATAATTGTTATTCTAGATCTTATCTACGGTTGTATGCACCTATTATAGTCCGGAACTGGCGATCCCAATGGTGACAGCTTGGGACACCAAAGGGGATGGGCTATAATTTGAGGATCACATGTGTTCATGAAGTGTTAATGCTTTGTTCCGGTGCTCCGCCGCAGGAGCACCTTAATCTCCATAAGTTCCTTAAGTGGCCCTGTTCGTAGCGGGATGGTAGGACAAAAGATGTTGTGCAAAGTTCTTATTGCAAGCACGTACAACTACATATGGAACACATGCCTACGTTTGGTTCTTAGACTAGGATTCTATAGTTTGTTCTTTGGCTAGAGTTGGTGCAATTCTGTCAATTGCCTAACTGTAGTTTGTTCACCCAGCACCTTGTTCTTTTGCCTAGAGAGGTACCACTAGTGAAACCTTGAACCCCGGTCCATCTTTCACCTTCATTGCCTTTGTTGTTACTTTTACTTTCTTTGCTGCTACTACTACTATGTTACTACTTTGTGGTGTTGGTGATTGGGGAAGTCTTAAAGGCTACACCCGTCAACACACCGTTGCTACTTATATCTTGTCTAGTGCTTTTTCAGGTGTGGTTGAATTGACAACTCAACTGCTAAGGCTTATAAGTATTCTTTGGCTTCCCTTGTGTCGAATCAATAAATTGGGTTATTCTTACCCGCGAAGGCTGTTGCGATACCCTACACTTGTGGGTTATCAACTGGTCGATCTCAAGCTTGGTATCTTCGCCAAGGGAAATTTGCCGCTATGCTACATCTCACCCTTCCACTTGGGGTAACCAACGAGGGGCGAGAAGTATTTCCTCGCTAGCATCAAGCAAATTTCTGGCGCTTTGCCGGGGACTCCAATCTTCAAGATAGCGGAATTGCACGCTATCTATTATATTTGCTTTTTATTTTTGTTAGTTTACCTTTCAGTTTTTATCTTTGTGTGCTTTATCAAAAATCACAAAAAATTGCTTGTCCCACTTGCTTCTACTATGGGTACCACTGAAAACACTAAGTTGTGTGCCTTCACTAGTCACAACAACAATGATTTTATCTGCAATCCTATTTCTACACCTGCTACTTCAACAACCTCTTATGAAATTAAACCTGCTTTGTTGAACCTTGTTATGGGAGATCAATTCTATGGTGTTGGAGATGATGCTGCTTTGCACTTAAATATATTTGTTGAGCTTTGTGAAATAAAAAAGTATAAAGAAGTAGAAGGTGATATTGTTAAGATTAAGCTTTTTCCTTTCTCCTTGAGGGAAGGAGCTAAATTTTGGTTTCAAACCTTGCCTAGGAATAGCATAGATTCTTGGGATAAGTGCAAGGATGCTTTTATTGGGAAGTATTACCCACCTGCTAAAATTATCCAATTGAGGAGTAATATTATGAATTTTAAGCAATTGGATAATGAACACGTTGCCCAAGCTTGGGAACGTATGAAATCTCTTGTTAAGAAATTCCCTACACTTGGTTTGACTACTTGGATGGTTATCCATACTTTTTATGCAGGCTTGAACTTCACCTCGCGGAACCTGTTAGATTCGGCCGCAGGAGGAACTTTTATGTCAACAACACTTGGTGCTGCCACAAAACTACTAGATGAGATGATGACCAACTATTCCCAATGGCACACCGAACGAGCTCCAACATGTAGGAAGGTAAACTATGTCGAGGAGATTTCCTCCCTAAATGAAAAAGTTGACTTGATTATGTCTCTACTTACCAAGCAAGCACCTATTATCCTCATGATGTTCCTTTCAATTCCTTGGTTTCTCAAGAACAGGTAGATGTGAACTTTATCTCTAGAAACAACTTCAACAACAATGCTTATAGGAGTAATTTTGCTAGCAACCCTAGACCATTCCCATCCAACAACTATGGGAACAACATCACTTATCCTAGCAAAAAAAACTCCACTTCTGAATTAGAGAGCATACTTAAAGAATTTATCACTACCCAAAAAGCCTTCAACAAGAGTGTAGAGGGAAAATTAGACAAATTAGATAATCTCTCTCTGAAGTAAGAAAACTTAGCCCTTGATGTTGAGATGCTTAAAATTAGAACTTCTCCCCTCGAGGAGAGGAAGGCCACTCCTATTAATGCTTTCCAAATGCAAATTAATGAAAATATTAGGATGATGGCTTCATATACACCACATCGTTGCTACTATCCAAGTTATTGAGGATACCCAAGCTCTTAGCACCCAACACACTCCTATTCCCATTGGACCTATTAATGGTGATGCTATTACCTCAACCATAGAAGAAGAAACTCCAATGAACATAGAAGCTTTCAAACAAGTGAGCCTAGATGACACCACTACCACCTTTGATAGTAGTGACATCGATTTTGATAGTTGCACCATTTCTGAAGTTATTAGCTTGCTACACAAAATGTCTAGATACCCCCTCACTAGCACACTAAATCTTGCCTTCACGAAGCATATCACCAATGCCCTCATTAAATCTAGGGAGGAGAAGCTTAGGGTAGAAGCCTCCATACCTAGAAAGCTAGAAGATGGGTGGGATCCTATGATAAAAATTAAATTCAATAACTTCTCTTGCTATGCTTTATGTGATGTTGGAGCTAGTACCTCCGTTATGCCCAAAAGAATGTATCATACGTTTGAATTGAAACCTTTTGATCCTTGTTATTTTGGTGTTCATCTCGTTGATTCTTCCATAAAGAAACCTTTGGGGAAGATTTACGATGTTCTTATCATTGTCAATGAAAATTATGTTAACCTTGATTTTACTATTATGGACATAGAGTGTGAACCTTTATGTCCAATTATTTTGGGACGTCCTTTTCTTCGCACCGTTGGTGCTGTCATTGATATGAAAGAGGGGAATATAAATTTTCAATTCCCTCTCAAAAATGGGATCGAACAATTCCCTAGAAATAATATTAATTTACCTTTTGAGTCCGTTACACGAGCTAGCTATTCTCTTTCTCTTGATAAAACTTGATCTTGTTGCTTCTTGCCTAGCTTAAAGGCATAAAAGAAAGTGCTTGTTGGGAGGCAACCCAAGATGTTTTTACTTCTGTTTTTAGTGGACTTGATGCTTGTTACTACTTTAGACACATCATTGTATCTTTATTTTCAAGATTTGTACCAAGTTTAGCCTCCGATTGCAACAAAGCTCAAAAGTTGCGACATGCTGTCCAAAAAACAGATTATGTCCTTGGAAGGAAAACTTCACGATAAATCACCAGATCATATTTTTGATTTGAATTTTTTTTACAGCATGCTCTATACAATTAGCTTTCGGACATCTGTTCTGAGTTTTTTTATTTGAGTTGCAGAAGTACCCCAAAAAAATAATTTACTACCTGCTGATACGTCCAAAACGTATCTATAATTTCTGCTTGCTCCATGCATGTTTTGTGTGATATTGCTATGATCTAGATACACTTTCATACACTTTTGATCATATTTGGACTAACCTATTAACTCAGTGCACCCCAGTGCCAGTTCCTGTTTTCTGCTATTTTTCTATTTCAGTTTTCCCCCATATAAAAAGTGCCAGAAAAATTCCGGGAAAAATATAGGAAAAATCAGCGTACAGGAAGCTTCGCGAAGAGCCCGAGTGGGGCCAGAGGGGAGCCAGGGGTGGCCCAGGCGGCCACCCGGCATGGCCCCACCCCTGGCCGCGCCAGGGGGGCGCCTGGGCCCCCTGGTCCACCTCTGGCTGCCCCCCTTCGCCTATATATCCCCCGTGACGTGAAACCCTCGGGAACAGATCCCTATTTCACGATCTCTCCTCTGTTCCGCCGCCGCCGCGCTTCCGAGATCGGGAGCACCAGAAGACCTCTTCCCGGCACCCTACCGGAGGGAGGGCCGACCTCCGGGAGTCTCCTCTCCACCATGGATGCTTCCCGGATGTCTCGTGAGTAGTTTTCCTTGGACCATGGGTCCGTGATCAGTAGCTATGTGATGTTCTCCTCCCCTCTTTGTTCTTCATAGTTTAGACCTCGTGAGATGCCCTACATGATCGAGGCACTTTTGTAATCTTTCTGCTGTTGCTATGCTGAGTTTGATGGGATCTGATGGATTATGAGATTATGTTCAGATTGTGATTGAGTAATATATTTGGTTTTTATCTTTTATATTTTTGTTCCTAAGTAATTCTTGCATGTTCTCCGTTGCTGTTTATTGCTTTGGCCAAGTAGTAGGTAGTGACCCCAAGAGGGAACGTTATGCTCGATTGTGGGTTCATGCCCCCCGATGACACGCTTGAGTGACAGAAACATGAGTCTAGGGGATGTGTTGTTGTCACAAGGGGGAAAACAACGGTGCTTGTAACCGCGGTTGCAAGGATTGTTTACTTTACGCAAAGTGCTTTTTAATGCATTTGTCTGTTGCTTTGGGTTTACACTTTGGGTGGGGCTCGCAACTTAATACCAGTGAGATGTTCTGGATAGATATCTAAAGGAGGATGATTAGTAGTAGATGCAGTTGGATTTCGGTCTACTTATTTTGGCGTACTGCCCGTGCTTTTGAGCCTCTTCCTTTTTTTTGTAGCATAGTTAGCATTGCGGTGCGTTCATAATCCTGTCAATTGCCCTTCTGTAATTTGTTTACCTCGCATAGCAGTTTTATCGTCTTTTGGGAGAGAGACATCACTAGTGAACATCACGTATCCCGGTCCATATCCTCATTGCTGTTTCCACGCTCATTTACTTTCCTGCTTTTACTTTCAGTTGCTATCATTATCCCTTGTGTTTGATCCTTTGTGAACAACAAGACCGGAGATATTGACAACCTCTCTGAACTTCGTTGGGAACAAAGTTATTTGTGTCTGTGTGCAGGTCCGCGTCAGTTGCGCCGCTGACACCTACTTATCATCTCTGGAGTCCTACTGGAGACAAACCTTGGTATCTTTACTGAGGGAAATTTGCTGTTGTGCTGCATCACGCCTTCCACTTGGGGCTCACCAACGAAGGGCGAGAAGACTACACCCGTCAACTCTCGTGCCATCAAGCAAATTTCTGGCGCCATTGCCGGGGACTCCTAGTGCTAAGATAGGGAGTTTCACACTACCCTTTACATTTGTTTTTTAGTCTTGTTAGTTTACCTTTCAGTTTTTATCTTTGTGTCTTATATCAAAAATCACAAAAAAAAACTGCCACACTTGCTGCTACTATGGTTTCAACTAAAAACACCAAGTTGTGTGACTTCACTAGTCACAACAACCAAGACTTTATCTGCACCCTCATTGCTACACCTGCCACTTCAGCTACCTCTTATGAAATTAAACCTGCCTTGCTAAACCTTGTTATGAGAGATCAATTCTCTGGTGCTGGAGATGATGCTGCTTTACACTTGAACAATTTTGTTGAGTTATGTGATATGCAAAAGTATAAAGAAGTAGAAGGTGATATTGTTAAGCTCAAGCTCTTTCCTTTCTCTTTAAGGGGAGACGCTAAAATCTGGTTCCAATCTTTGCCTAGGAATAGCATAGATTCTTGGGATAAGTGCAAAGATGCTTTTATAGGGAAGTACTACCCACCTGCTAAAATTATCCAATTAAGGAGCAACATTATGAATTTTAAGCAATTGGATAATGAACACGTTGCCTAAGCTTGGGAACGAATAAAATCTCTTGTTAAGAAATGCCCTACACATGGTTTGACTACCTGGATGGTTATCCAGACTTTTTATGCAGGCTTGAACTTTACCTCGCGGCACCTGTCAGATTCGGCCGCGGGAGGAACCTTTATGTCAACTACACTTGGTGCTGCCACGAAGATTCTCGATGAGATGATGACCAATTATTCCCAATGGCACATCGAACGCGCTCCAACAGGTAGGAAGGTAAACTCTGTCGAGGAAGTTACCTCCCTCAATGAAAAAGTTGACTTAATTATGTCTCTACTTACCAAGCAACCCTCTATTGATCCTCGTGATGTCCCTTTAAATTCTTTGGTTGCCCAAGAACAAGTAGATGTGAACTTTATTGCTAGAAACAATTTCAACAACAATGCTTATAGGGGTAATTTTTCTAACAATCCTAGACCGTTTCCATCCAACTATGGGAACAACAATACCTACCCTAGCAACAAGAACCCCTCTTCTGAATTGGAAAACATGCTTAGAGATTTTATCACTACCCAAAAAGCCTTCAACAAAAATGTAGAGGAGAAATTAGCTAAATTATATAATCTCTCTTTGAAGGTAGAAAGCTTAGCCCTTGATATTGAGATGCTTAAAAATTAGAACCTCTCCCCTTGAGGAGAATAAGGCCACTCCTATTAATGCTATCCAATTACAAATTAATGAAAATATTAGGATGATGGCTAAACTTAAAGAAAGGTGGGCTAGAGAAAAAGAGGAAGAGGATAGAATTAAGAGCTTTCCTACACACCACACAGTTACCACTATCCAAATTGTTGAGGACACCCAAACTATTATCACCCAATGCACTCCTAGTCCCGTTGGACCTATTAATGGTGATGCTAATACCTCAACCAAAGATGAAGAAACTCCTATGAACATAGAGGGTTTCAAACAAGTGAGCCTAGACGACACTACTACAACCTTTGATAGTAGTGATATTGATTTTGATAGTTGCATCCTCTCAGAAGTTATTAGCTTGCTACACAAAATGTCTAGAGACCCCCACACTAGCACACTTAATCTTGCCTTCACGGAGCATATCACAAATGCTCTCATCAAAGCTAGGGAGGAGAAGCTTAGAGTAGAAGCCTCCATACCTTGGAAGCTAGATGATGGTTGGGACCCTATGATCAAAATTAAATTAAATAACTTCTCTTTCTATGCTTTATGTGATGTTGGAGCTAGTACCTCCGTTATGCCCAAAAGAATAGTTGATATGTTTGAATTGAAGCCCTTTGAGCCTTGTTCTTTTGGTGTTCGTCTTGTTGATTCTTATGTAAAGAAACCTTTGGGGAAGATCGACAATGTTCTTATCATTTTCAATGATAACTATGTTCCCGTTGATTTTATTGTTATGGATATAGAGTGTGAACCTATGTGTCCAATTATTTTGGGACGTCCTTTTCTTTGCACCGTTGGTGCGGTTATTGACATGAAAGAGGGGAATATAAAATTCCAATTCCCATTCAAAAAGGGGATGGAACACTTAACTAGAAAGAAAATCAAGTTACCTTTTGAGTCCGTTACACGGGCTAGTTATTCTCTTTCTCTTGATAAAACTTAATTCTTCTTTTGCATCATGCCTAGCTTAAAGGCATAAAAGAAAGCGCTTTCGGGAGGCAGCCCGCAACGAATTTAGGTTTTAATTTTTGCTTTTGTTGTGTCTTGATGTTTGTTACTACTGTAGCAACATCATTGTATCTTTATTTTTCAGCTTTGTGCCAAGTTATAGCCTCTTATGGCAAGGGAAGTAAAAGTTGTGACATGCTGTCCAGAAAACAGATTTTGTCCTCGTGACTAGAAAAATTCCAGAAAAATCCCAGTTCATCTTTTTGAGCTGATATTTTTACACAGCGTGCTCTATACAATTACGAAACTTCTGTATGTTCTGAGTTTTTTGGTTTCAGTTGCAGAAGTATCCCTAAAAAATTATTTACTACCTGCTGTTCTGTTTTTCACAGATTCTGCCACGTTTTGTCTCTCCTAATTTTGCAAACCTTAAGCTTTCTTTTTCTTTGTAAAAACTTTTTGGAACTCTTGAGAAACAGTAACTCTTCAAGAATATCTTTATATCCAGTGGGGAAAATTTATTTTATTAAGGGTACTAACCTCTCTAATCAGCTTATGATGAGTTATGTATGAAGGGAGTTTTCAAGTGTGCGATGGAAGATGATGAAAGAAGATCCAAGAGTGTCAAGCGCTCAAGCTTGGGGATGCCCCCATGCATCCCCAATAAATATTCAAGGAGACTCAAGCGTCTAAGCTTGGGGATGCCCCGTGCATCCCCTTCTCCATCAACAATCATCAGTTCGTCCTTCGTCTCACTATATTTTTATCACTTCATGCGTTATGTGCTATGCTTGGAGCGTCTCGCTCTTAGTTTTTTTTAAGTTTTCTTTAGCTTTGCTTTCTGTTCATAACAAGTTAGATCCCTTCTTACTTTGTGTGGGAGAGAAACACGCTCCACTTTCAAAATCTAGAACACATCATAGGATTTTTCCTACTTATCTTTTTGCTGTTGTGTGTTCTTTATCTTTTCATAGCTGCTGCCATGTTTAGTTTTAGTCTTAGTTTGTCTCTAGCAAGAGCCTTGGCTTTTGTTTAGTTTGTTGCTGGAACTCTTTTTAGTTTTCATGTTTATCTTGTTAAAGAGAGTTGGTTGTTGCACTGAGTTGTGTTTTGTCTTGAAAGTAGGTACTTGAGGTTGCTATTTAATTCTAATAGTAACTTGCAATGGTTTTGAGGTATTGATGTGAGTAATGTTTGAACTTTTGGTGTTAAGAGATCTAGCCTATTAGTGATAGGTGTCGTATTTTGGGCAATCCGTGTGTATTTTCAAAACCTACAAAACTAGTTGAGAACTCTAGCTACTTGATGGATCACTAATCTTTGGAGGGATCGAATATTAGAGTACACTCACGTACCATGAGTCGAGGATGCGCAAGGATAACCAAACCCCCATACACTCCTCCTCGGGGTACTTGTCTCTTTGTGAACCTCCTTATTAGATTGAGAGTTACCGATAATAAGTGCATGAGTACTTCAGACTAATGTAAGTATTGAAAGTTGACACTTCCACCTTCCCATATTTTGCTAGCCTCTCTCGTGCCGTGCATTGCCTTATTCTCACTCCGAGAGTTGGTGTCCACCTTTGCCGGTACATCCAAACCCTATGCATGATACGCTCTGTCATGATAAGCATCCTTATATCTTTCCTCAAAACAGCCACCATACCTACCTATCAAGGCATTTCCATAGCCTTTCCGAGATATATTGCCATGCAATATCCACCTCTTCATGACTTGATCTTCATGTCATACATGTTCCTGCTACACTGGCAGCGACATACATTGCATACATCATGATAGTTACATCTTCTTTATTATTTTGAGTACCTTGTAAAGTGTGACAGATCTCCTTTACCTTCTTGTAAAATAGAGTGTTGCCCTTTGCTTAGCGGCTTCCCGCCCTTCGTTGGTGAGCTCCAAGTGGAAGGCGTGATGCAGTGTAGCAACGAGTTTCCCTCGGTGAAGATACCAAGGTTTGTCTCCCGTAGGACTCCGGATATGATAAGTAGGTGTCAGCGGCGCGACTGACGTGGACCTGCACACAGACACAGATAACTTTGTTCCCAACGAAGTTCAGAGAGGTTGTCAATCTCTCCGGTCTTGTTGTTCACAAAGGGTAAAACACAAGTGATAATGATAGCAAGTAAAAGCAGAAAAGTAAAGATAGCTTGGAAACAGTAATGAGGATATGGACCGGGATACGTGATGTTCGCTAGTGATGTCTCTCTCCCAAAAGACGATAAAACTGCTATGCGAGGTAAAAAAATTACAGAAGGGCAATTGACAGGATTATGAACGCACCGCAATGCTAACTATGCTACAAAAGAAAGGAAGAGGTTCAAAAGCACGGGCAGTACGCCAAAATAAGTAGACCGATATCCATCTGCATCTACTACTAATCGTCCACCTTGAGATATCTATCCAGAACATCTCGCTGGTATTAAGTTGCGAGCCCCACCCAAAGTGTAAACCCAAAGCAACAGACAACTGCAATAAAAGAACTTTGCGTAAAGTAAACAATCCTTATGACCGCGGTCACAAGCACCATTGTTTTCCCCCTTGTGGCAACAGCACACCCCCTAGACTCATGTTTCTTTCACTCAAGCATGTCATCGAGGGGGGGGCATGAACCCACAATCTAGCACAACGCTCCCTCTTGGAGTCACTACCTACTACTTGGCCAAAGCAATAAACAACAACGGAGAACATGCAAGAATTACTTAGGAACAAAAATATAAAAGATAGAAACCAAATATATTACTCTATCACAATCTGAACATAATCTCATAATCCATCAGATCCGATCAAAATCAACATAGCAATTGCAGAAATATTACAAAGGTGCCTCGATCATGTAGGGCAGCTCACGAGGTCTAAACAATGAAGATCAAAGAGGGGAGGAGAACATCACATAGCTACTGATCACGGACCCATGGTCCAAGGAAAACTACTCACAAGACATCCGGGGAGCATCCATGGTGGAGAGGAGACTCCCGGAGGTCAATCCTCCCTCCGGCAGGGTGCCGGGAAGAGGTCTTCTGGTGCTCCCGATCTTGGAAGCGTGGCGGCGGCGGAACAGAGGCGAGTTCGCGGAATAGGGTTCTTTTTCTGGAGTTTTCCCGTGACGGGGGATAAATAGGCGAAGGGGGGCAGCCAGAGGTGGGCCATTGGCCCCAGGCGCCCCCCTGGCGCGGCCAGGGGTGGGGCCGCGCCGGGTGGCCGCCTGGGCCCCCCTGGCTCCCCTATGGCCCCTCCCGGGCTCTTCTCGAAGCTTCCGTCACGCTGATTTTTTATCTGAATTTTCCCGAATTTTTCTAGCACTTTTTATATGGGGGAAAACTGAAATAGAAAAACAGCAGAAAACAGGAACTGGCACTGGGGTGCACTGAGTTAATAGGTTAGTCCAAATATGATCAAAAGTGTATGAAAGTGTATCTAGATCACAGCAATATCACCCAAAACATGCATGGAGCAAGCTGAAATTATAGATACGTTTTGGACGTATCAACATCCCCAAGCTTAATTCCTGCTCATCCTCGAGTAGGTAAATGATAACAAGCATAATTTCTGTGGTGACATGCTAGCAACCATAACAGAACTTTGAAAAGTAAAGCAAGCAAGGTTAGAGATTTAATTCAAGTCATAACATGCAAGAGTCTATATTAGCATTGAAACAAGTAACAAAAGAACAAAAGCTGCAAGAGCTCTCGCTGTCCGTGACTCGAATGTCTCCAAATGGTGTTTGCGTGCAAGAAAGGGGGATAGGGAATACGAGAGAAAAAAGTATTTTTGTTGAGAACTCAATCTACTAAACTTTCACACTTGGTCCTCTTTGGAATCTTATCTTGACTCGTCCCCAGACCACTAGTCAGGTACAAGTCAATTTGATCCACTCCTTTTCGATATTTTGAGCACTCATGCAATGGATGAGTGTAAGCACAAAAGTTGACACTTAGGATGACAAAGAGAGAAATATGGTGGAGGAGGAAGACAAAAAGGATGAGAAAGGCTCACATCAATGAGGACAATCATAGGCAAGAGATGCCAAATGATAGATATGATGTGAGGAGTAGGGATTGCCATGCAACGGGTGTACATACGAGCTAGGAAGCTCTCCAAACTATATGTATAAAGATCATCTCTATGGAGTACAAGGATATAAAGGGAGTACTAGTGTGGATCTCTCAAAAGGATAGTAGTGTTGCCCCTTTCTCTCTTTTTATTTCTTTTTCTCTTTTTTCTATTTTTTTGTATATTTTTTTGGTAGCCTCAATGGCTCTTTCTATTTAACTCTCATTTGTCCTCTTTGGGATCTTTTGATGTGTCCACTTTGGGATCTTTTCCTCACTTAAGGGCAACACTCTATTTTACAAGAAGGTAAAGGAGATCTTTCACACTTTACAAGGTACTCAAAACATAAAGAAGATGTAACTATCATGATGTATGCAATGTATGCTTCTGCCAGTGTAGCAGGAACATGTAAGACATGAAGATCAAGTCATGAAGAGGTGGAAGTTGCATGGCAATGTAACTCGGAAAAGCTATGGAAATGCCTTGATAGGTAGGTATGGTGGCTGTTTTGAGGAAACATAAAGGGAGGCTTATGATGACAGAGTGTATCATGCCAATGGTTTGGATGTACCGGCGAAGGTGGACACCAACTCTCGGAGTGAGAAGAAGGTAATGCACGGCACGGGAAAGGCTAGCAAAATATGGGAAGGTGGAAGTGTCAACTCTCAATACTTACATTAGTCCGAAGAACTCATGCACTTATTATCGGTAACTCTCACCCTAATAAGGAGGTTCACAAAGAGACAAGTACCCCGAGGAGGAGTGTATGGGGTTTTGGTTATCCTTGCGCATCCTCGACTCATGGTACGTGAGTGTTCTTTGATATTCGACTCCTCAGAAGAGTAGTGAACCATCTAGCTAGTAGCTAGAGTTCTCAACTGGTTTTGTAGGTTTTGAAAATAAACACGGATTGCCCAAAATACGACACCTATCACTAATAGGCAAGAGCTCTTGACACCAAAAGTCCAAACATTACTCATAACAATACCTCAAAACTATTGCAAGCTACTACTAAAATTAAATAGCAACCTCAATTACCTACTTTCAAGACAAGACACAACTCAGTGCAACAACCAACTCTCTTAACAAGATAAACATGAAAACTAAAAAGTGTTCCAGCAACAAACTAAACAAAAGCCAAGGCTCTTGCTAAAGACAAACTAAGACTAAAACTAAACATGGCAGTAGCTATGAAAAGATAAAGAACACACAACAGCAAAAAGATAGGCATGAAGAATCCTATGATGTGTTCTAGATTTTGAAAGTGGAGCGTGTTTCTCTCCCACACAAAGTAAGAAGGGATCTAACTTGTTATGAACAGCAAACAAAGCTAAGGAAAACTAAAAAAAAGCCTAAGAGCGAGACTCTCCAAGCATAGCACATAACACATGAAGTGATAAAAATATAGTGAGACGAAGGATGAACTGATGATTTGTTGATGGATAAGGGGATGCACGGGGGCATCCCCAAGCTTAGACGCTTGAGTCTTCTTGAATATTTGTTGGGGATGCATGGGGGCATCCCCAAGCTCGAGCGCTTGACACTCCTGGATCTTCTTCCATCATCTTCCATCACACACTTGAAAACTCCCTTCATACATAACTCATCATAAGCTGATTAGAGAGGTTAGTACCCTTAATAAATAATTTTTCTCCACTGGATATAAATATATTCTTGAAGAGCTACTGTTTCTCAAGAGTGCCAAAAAGTTTTTGCAAAGAAAAAGCAAGCTTAAGTTTTGCAAAAGTTAGGAGAGACAAAACGTGGCAGAATCTGTGAAAAACAGAACAGCAGATAGTAAAGAATTTTTTAGGGGCACTTCTACAACTCAAATCAAAAAACGCAGAACATACGGAAGTTTTGTAATTTTATAGATCATACTGTGTAAAAATTTCAGCTCCAAAAGATGAACTGGGATTTTTCTGGACAGCATGTCACAACTTTTACTTCCCTTGCCGTAAGAGGCTATAACGTGGCACAAAGCTGAAAAATAAAGATACAATGATGTTGCTACAGTAGTAAAAATAATCAAGACACAACATAAGCAAGAAGAAAAACCTAAATTCGTTGCGGGCTGCCTCCCGAAAGCGCTTCTTTAAAGCCATTAGCTAGGCATGATGCAAAAAGAAGAATCAAGTTTTATCAAGAGAAAGAGAATAACTAGCCCGAGTAACGGACTCAAAAGGTAACTTGGTTTTCTTTATAGGGAAGTGTTCCATCCCCTTTTTGAATGGTAATTGGAATTTTATATTCCCCTCTTTCATGTCAATAACCGCACCAACGGTGCGAAGAAAAGGACGTCCCAAAATAATTGGACATAAAGGTTCACACTCTATATCCATAACAATAAAATCAACGGGAACATAGTTGTCATTGACAATGATAAGAACATCGTTGATCTTCCCCAAAGGTTTCTTTATGTAAGAATCAACACGACGAACACCAAAAGAACAAGGCTCAAAAGGCTTCAATTCAAACATATCAAATATTCTTTTGGGCATAGCAGAGGTACTAGCTCCAACATCACATAAAGCATAGCAAGAGAAGTTATTTAATTTAAATTTGAACATAGGATCCCAAACATCATCTAGTTTCCTAGGTATGGAGGCTTCTACTCTAAGCTTCTCCTCCCTAGCTTTGATAAGAGAATTTGTGATATGCTCCGTGAAGGCAAGATTAAGTGTGCTAGTGTGGGGGTCTCTAGACATTTTGTGTAACAAGCTAATAACTTCTGAGAGGGTGCAACTATCAAAATCAATATCACTAGTATCAAAGGTGGTAGTAGTGTCATCTAGGCTCACTTGTTTGAAACCCTCTATGTTCATAGGAGTTTCTTTATCTACGGTTGAGGTATTAGCATCACCATTAATAGGTCCAACGGGACTAGGAGTGCATTGGGTGCTAATAGTTTGAGTGTCCTCAACAATTTGGATAGTGGAAACTGTGTGGTGTGTAGGAAGGCTCTTAATTCTATCCTCTTCCTCTTTTTCTCTAGCCCATCTTTCTTTGAGTTTAGCCATCATCCTAATATTTTCATTGATTTGTAACTGGATAGCATTAATAGGAGTGGCCTTATTCTCCTCAAGCGGGGAGGTTCTAATTTTAAGCATCTCAATATCAAGGGCTAAGCTTTCTACCTTCAAAGAGAGATTATCTATTTTAGATAACTTCTCTTCTAAATTTTTGTTGAAGGCTTTTTGGGTAGTGATAAAGTCTCTAAGCATGCTTTCTAATTCATAAGAGGGGTTCTTGTTGCTAGGGTAGGTGTTGTTGTTCCCATAATTGGATGGAAACGGTCTAGGATTGCTAGAAAAATTTCCCCTATAAGCATTGTTGTTGAAGTTGTTTCTAGCAATAAAGTTCACATCTACTTATTCTTGAGAAACAAAAGAATTTAAAGGAACATCATGATGATCAATAGAGAGTTGCTTGGTAAGTAGAGACATAATTAAGTCAACTTTTTCATTGAGGGAGGTAATTTCCTCGACATAATTTACCTTCCTACCTGTTGGAGCGCGTTCAGTGTGCCATTGGGAATAATTGGTCATCATCTCATCGAGAAGCTTTGTGGCAGCACCAAGTGTAGTTGACATAAAGGTTCCTCCCGCGGCCGAATCTAACAGGTTCCGCGAGGTAAAGTTCAAGCCTGCATAAAAAGTCTGGATAACCATCCAAGTAGTCAAACCATGTGTAGGGCATTTCTTGACAAGAGATTTCATTCGTTCCCAAGCTTGGGCAACGTGTTCATTATCCAATTTCTTAAAATTCATAATATTACTCCTCGATTGGATAATCTTAGCAGGAGGGTAGTACTTCCCTATAAAAGCATCTTTGCACTTATCCCAAGAATCTATGCTATTTCTAGGCAAAGATTGAAACCAGATTTTAGCATCTCCCCTTGAAGAGAAAGGAAAGAGCTTGAGCTTAACAACATCACCTTCTACTTCTTTATACTTTTTCATATCACATAATTCAACAAAATTATTCAAGTGTAAAGCAGCATCATCTCCAGCACCATAGAACTGATCTCTCATAACAAGGTTTAGCAAAGCAAGTTTAATTTCATAAGAGGTAGCTGAAGTGGAAGGTGTGGCAATGGGAGTGCAGATAAAGTCCTGGTTGTTGTGACTAGTGAAGTCACACAACTTGGTGTTTTCAGTGGAACCCATAGTAACAGCAAGTGTGGCAGATATTTTTGGTATTTTTGATAAACACACAAAGATAAAAACTGAAAGATAAACTAACAAGACTAAAAAACAAAGGTAAAGGGTAGTGTGCAACTCCCCTATCTTAGCACTCAGAGTCCCCGACAATGGCTCCAGAAATTCTCTTCCTTAGCGGCTTCCCGCCCTTTGTTGGTGAGCCCCAAGTGGAAGGCGTGATGCAGAGTAGAAACGAGTTTCCCTCGGTGAAGATACCAAGGTTTGTCTCCCGTAGGACTCCGGATATGATATGTAGGTGTCAGCGGCGCGACTGACGTGGACCTACACACAGACACAGATAACTTTGTTCCCAACGAAGTTCAGAGAGGTTGTCAATCTCTCCGGTCTTGTTGTTCACAAAGGGTAAAACACAAGTGATAATGATAGCAATTAAAAGCAGAAAAGTAAAGATAGCTTGGAAACAGTAATGAGGACATGGACCGGGATACGTGATGTTCGCTAGTGATGTCTCTCTCCCAAAAGACGATAAAACTGCTATGCGAGGTAAACAAATTACAGAAGGGCAATTGACAGGATTATGAACGTACCGCAATGCTAACTATGCTACAAAAGAAAGGAAGAGGTTCAAAAGCACGGGCAGTATGCCAAAATAAGTAGACTGAAATCCATCTGCATCTACTACTAATCATCCACCTTGAGATATCTATCCAGAACATCTCGCTGGTATTAAGTTGCGAGCCCCACCCAAAGTGTAAACCCAAAGCAACAGACAACTGCAATAAATGAACTTTGCGTAAAGTAAACAATCCTTGTGACCGCGGTCACAAGCACATTTGTTTCCCCCCTTGTGGCAACAGCACACCCCCTAGACTCATGTTTCTGTCACTCAAGCATGTCATCGGGGGGCATGAACCCAGAATCTAGCACAACGCTCCCTCTTGGAGTCACTACCTACTACTTGGCCAAAGCAATAAACAGCAACGAAGAACATGCAAGAATTACTTAGGAACAAAAATATAAAAGATAGAAACCAAATATATTACTCTATCACAATCTGAACATCATCTCATAATCCATCACATCCGATCAAACTCAACATAGCAATTGCAGAAATATTACAAAGGTGCCTCGATCATGTAGGGTAGCTCACGAGGTCTAAACAATGAAGATCAAAGAGGGGAGGAGAACATCACATTGCTACTGATCACGGACCCATGGTCCAAGGAAAACTACTCACAAGACATCCGGGGAGCATCCATGGTGGAGAGGAGACTCCCGGAGGTCAATCCTCCCTCCGGCAGGGTGCCGGAAAGAGGTCTTTTGGTGCTCCCGATCTTGGAAGCGCGGCGGCGGCGGAACAGAGGAGAGTTCGCGGAATAGGGTTCTTTTTCTGGAGTTTTCCCGTGACGGGGGATAAATAGGCGAAGGGGGGCAGCCAGAGGTGGGCCAGGGGCCCCAGGCGCCCCCCTGGCGCGGACAGGGGTGGGGCCGCGCCGGGTGGCCGCCTGGGCCCTCTGGCTCCCCTCTGGCCCCTCCCGGGCTCTTCTCGAAGCTTCCGTCATGCTGATTTTTTATCTGAATTTTCCCGAATTTTTTTGGCAATTTTTATATGGGGGAAAAGTGAAATACAAAAACAGCAGAAAACAGGAACAGGCACTGGGGTGCACTGAGTTAATAGGTGAGTCCAAATATGATCAAAAGTGTATGAAAGTGTATCTAGATCATAGCAATATCACCCAAAACATGCATGGAGCAAGAAGAAATTATAGATACGTTTTGGACGTATCACCCTTAAGTTAGGAAAAGATCCCAAAGTGGACACAATAAAAGATCCCAAAGAGGACAAATGAGAGTTCAATAGAAAGAGCCATTGAGGCCACAAAAAATACAAAAAAATAGAAAAAGGAGAAAAAGAAATAAAAAGAGAGAAAGGGGCAACACTACTATCCTTTTGAGAGATCCACACTAGTACTCCCTTATCCTTGTACTCCATAGAGATGATCTTCATGCATATAGCTATGTGGGGACCTTCACACTATAGAACTTGGCTTGCATATTCCAAGGATGAGCCTCCTCAAACGAGCTCTAGGTCTTCATGAGCGAGCAAGTTAGATGCACCCCCACTAGTTCCATTGGAGAGCTTCTTAGCTCGTATGTGCATCCGTTGCATGGCAGTCCCTACTCCTCACATCATATCTATCATTTGGCACCTCTTGCCTATGATTTTCCTCATTGATTTGAGTCTTTCTCACCCTTTTTGTCTTCCTCCTCCGTACTCCTTTCTTTGCCATCCAAAGTGTCAACTCTCGTGCTTACGCTCATCCATTGCACGAGTGCTCAAAATATTGAAAAAGGAGTGGATCAAATTGACTTGTACCTGGCTAGTGGTCTGGGGACGAGTCAAGATAAGATTCCAGAAGAAGACCAAGTGTGAAACTTTAGTAGATTGAGTTCTCAACAAATAAATGTTTTCCTCGTATTCCCTATCCCCTTCTTGCACGCAAACACCATTTGGAGACATTCGAGTCACGGACAGCGAGAGCTCTTGCACCTAATGTTCTTTTGTTACTTGTTTCAATGCTAATATAGACTCTTGCATGTTATGACTTGAATTGAATCTCTAACCTTGATTTCTTTACTTTTCAAAGTTCTTTTATGGTTGCTAGCATGTCACCACAGAAATTTTGCTGTTATCATTTACCTACTCGAGGACGAGCAGGAATTAAGCTTGGGGATGTTGATACGTCCAAAATGTATCTATAATTTCTGCTTGCTCCATGCATGTTTTGTGTGATATTGCTATGATCTAGATACACTTTCATACACTTTTGATCATATTTGTACTAACCTATTAACTCAGTGAACCCCAGTGCCAGTTCCTATTTTCTGCTATTTTTCTATTTCAGTTTTCCTCCATATAAAAAGTGCCAGAAAAATTCCGGGAAAAATATAGGAAAAATCAGCGTATATGAAGCTTCGCGAAGAGCCCGAGTGGGGCCAGAGGGGAGCCAGGGGTGGCCCAGGCGGCCACCCGACGCGGCCCCACCCCTGGCGGCGCCAGGGGGGCGCCTGGGGCCCTTGGTACACCTCTGGCTGCCCCCCTTCGCCTATATATCCCCCGTGACGTGAAACCCTCGGGGACAGAACCCTTTTTCGCGATCTCTCCTCTGTTCCGCCGCCGCCGCGCTTCCGAGATCGGGAGCACCAGAAGACCTATTCCCGGCACCCTGCCGGAGGGAGGGCCGACCTCCGGGAGTCTCCTCTCCACCAATGATGCTTCCCGGATGTCTCGTGAGTAGTTTTCCTTGGACCATGGGTCCGTGATCAGTAGCTATGTGATGTTCTCCTCCCCTCTTTGTTCTTCATGGTTTAGACCTCGTGAGATGCCCTACATGATCGAGGCACTTTTGTAATCTTTCTGCTGTTGCTATGCGGAGTTTGATGGGATCTGATGGATTATGAGATTATGTTCAGATTGTGATTGAGTAATATATTTGGTTTTTATCTCTTATATTTTTGTTCCTAAGTAATTCTTGCATGTTCTCCGTTGTTGTTTATTGCTTTGGCCAAGCAGTAGGTAGTGACCCCAAGAGGGAACGTTATGCTCGATTGTGGGTTCATGCCCCCAGATGACACGCTTGAGTGACAGAAACATGAGTCTAGGGGATGTGATGTTGCCACAAGGCGGAAAACAACGGTGCTTGTAACCGCGGTTGCAAGGATTGTTTACTTTACGCAAAGTGCTTTTTAATGCAGTTGTCTGTTGCTTTGGGTTTACACTTTGGGTGGGGCTCGCAACTTAATACCAGCGAGATGTTCTGGATAGATATCTCAAGGTGGATGATTAGTAGTAGATGCAGTTGGATTTCGGTCTACTTATTTTGGCGTACTGCCCGTGCTTTTGAGCCTCTTCCTTTCTTTTGTAGCATAGTTAGCATTGCGGTGCATTTATAATCCTGTCAATTGCCCTTCTGTAATTTGTTTACCTCGCATAGCAGTTTTATCGTCTTTTGGGAGATAGACAAAACTAGTGAACATCACATATCCCGGTCCATATCCTCATTACTGTTTCCACGCTCATTTACTTTCCTGCTTTTACTTTCATTTGCTATCATTATCCCTTGTGTTTGATCCTTTGTGAACAACAAGACCGGAGAGATTGACAACCTCTCTGAACTTCGTTCGGAACAAAGTTATTTGTCACTGTGTGCAGGTCCGCGTCAGTTGCGCCGCTGACACCTACTTATCATCTCTGGAGTCCTACTGGAGACAAACCTTGGTATCTTTACTGAGGGGAATTTTATGATGTGCTGCATCACGCCTTCCACTTGTGGCTCACCAACGAAGGGCGAGAAGACTACACCCGTCAACTCTCGCGCCATCACCTGCTGGTCTGTTTTCGCAGATTCTGCCACGCTTTGCCTCTCCTCAGTTTTGCAAGTCTTGCGCTAGCTTTTTCTTTGCAAAAACCTTTTGGAAATCTTGAGAAACAGTAGCCCTTCAAGAATAACTTTATTTACAGTAGATGCAAATTGTTTTATTATGGGTACTAACCTCTCTAATCAGCTTATGATGAGTTATGTATGAAGGGAGTTTTCAAGTGTGCGAGGGAATATGATGAAAGAAGATCTGGAAGTGTCAAACGCTCAAGCTTGGGGATGCCCCCATGCATCCCCAATAAATATCCAAGGAGACTCAAGCGTCTAAGCTTGGGGATGCCCCCGTGCATCCCCTTCTCCATCAACAATCATCAGTTCGTCCTTCGTTCCACTGTATTTTTATCACTTCATGCATTATGTGCTATGCTTGGAGCATCTTGCTCTTTACTTTCTTTAGTTTTCTTTAGCTTTGTTTGATGTTGATAACAAGTTAGAACCCAGCTTTCTTTGTGTGGACGAGAAACACGCTCCACTTTAAACTAGAACACATCATAGGACTTTCATGCTTATCTTTCTTTTGTTGTGTGTTCTTTTTCTTTTCATACCTGTTGTCATGTTTAGCTCTTAGTTTTCATGCTTATATTTTTAAAGAGATTTTGTTTAGTTTGTTGCTGGAACTCTCTTGAGTTTTCATGTTTATCTTTTCTAGAGAGTAGGCTTGTTGCACTGAGTTGTGTCTTGACTTAAAGTAGGTAATTGAGGTTGCTATTCAACTGTAGTAGTAACTTGCAATGGTTTTGAGGTATTGTTGTGAGTAATGTTTGAACTTTTGGTGTCAATAGCTCTAGAATATTAGTGATAGATATCGTATTTTGGGCAATCCGTGTTTATTTTCAAAAACTACAATAACTAGTTGAGAACTGTAGCTACTAGATGGATCACTAATCTTCGGAGGGATTGGATATTAGAGTACACTCACGTACCATGAGTCGAGGATGCGCAAGGATAACCAAACCCCCATACACTCCTCCTCGGGGTACTTGTCTCTTTGTGAACCTCCTGATTAGATTGAGAGTTACCGATAATAAGTGCATGAGTTCTTCAGACTAATGTAAGTATTGAAAGTTGACACTTCCACCTTCCCATATTTGCTAGCCTCTTCGGTACCGTGCATTGCCCTGTTCTCACTCTGAGAGTTGGCGTCTACCTCGCCGATGCATCCAAACCCTTGGCATGATACGCTCTGTCATCATAAACCTCCTTACATATTTCCCGAAAACAGCCACCATACCTACCTATCAAGGCATTTCCATAGCCTTTCTGAGATACATTGTCATGCAACATCCACCTTCTCATGACTTGATCATCATTTCATACATGTTCCTGCTACACTGGCAGAGGCATACATTTTCATACATCATGATAGCTACATCTTGTTTATGTTGAGTACTTTTGTAAAGTGTGAAAGATCTCCTATACTCCCTGTAAAATAGAGTGTTGCCCTTAAGTGAGGAAAAGATCCCAAAGAGGACAAATGAGAGTTAAATATAAAGAGCCATTGAGACCACCAAAAAAATATACAAAAAATAGAAAAAAAAAGAGAAAAAGAAAATGAAAAGAGAGAAGGGGGAAACACTACTATTCCTTTTGAGAGATCCACACTTGTACTCCCTCTTATATCTTGTACTCCATAGAGATGATCATTTATGCATATAGCTATGTGGGGACCTTCACACTATAGAACTTGGCTTGTATATTCCAATGATGAGCCTCCTCAAATGAGCTCTAGGTCTTCTTGAGAAAGCAAGTTGGATGCACCCCCACTAGTTCCATTGGAGAGCTTACCTTAGCTCATATGTGTATCCATTGCATTGCAATCCCTACTCCTCACATCATATCTATCAATTGGATTTCTCTCGCTTATGATTGTCCTTATTGATGTGAGCCTTTCACACATTTTCTGTCTTCCTCCTCCACCATATCTCTCTCTCTTTGCCATCTGAAGTGTCGATTTCTGGCTTACGCTCATCCATTGCATGAGTGCTCAAAATATCGAAAGGGAGTGGATCAGTTTGACTTGTACCTGGCTAGTGGTCTGGGGACGAGTCAAGATATGATTCCAAAGAAGATTAAGTGTGAAAATTTAGTAGATTGAGTTCTCAACAAATAAATACTTTTCTCTCTCGTATTCCCATCCCCCACTTCTTGCACGCAAACACCATTTGGAGTCATTCGAGTCACGAACAGCGAGAGCTCTTGCACCTTTATGTTCTTATGTTGCTTGTTTCAATGCTAATATAGACTCTTGCCTGTTATGACTTGAATTGAATTACATGCCTTGATTGCTTTACTTCAAAAGTTCTTATATGGTTGGTAGCATGTCACCACAAAAATTATGCTTGTTATCATTTACCTACTCCAGGACGAGCATGAATTAAGCTTGGGGATGTTGATACGTCCCAAACGTATCTATAATTTCTGCTTTCTCCATGCATGTTTTGTGTGATATTGCTATGCTTTTGGTACACTTTCATACACTTTTGATCATATTTGGACTAACCTATTAACTCAGTGCACCACAGTGCCAGTTCCTATTTTCTGCTGTCTTTTTTATTTTAGGTTTCCCACTTATTAAAAGTGCTCCAAAAAATCCGGAAAAATCCAATAAACAAATCAGCGTACGGGAACCTTCCAGAGCCCTGAAAGAGAGCCAGGGGGCCACCCTAGTGTCTAGGCGGCCAGTGTGCGCGGCCCCACCCTAGGCCGCGCCAGGGGGTGCCTGGACCCCTTGTGGGCCCCCTAGCTGCCCCCATTCGCCTATATTTACCTCGTCCTCCGAAACTCTCTAGGAAAGAACCCTTTTCCGCGATCTCGCCTCTGTTCCGCCGCCAACGCGCTTCCAAGATCGGGAGCGCCAGAAGACCTCTTCCTGACACCCTGCCGGAGGGATCATTGACCTCCGGGAGCTTCTTCACCACCATGGACGCTTCCCGGATGATCCGTGAGTAGTCCACCTTGGACCATGGGTCCATGATCAATAGCTATGTGATGTTCTCCTCCCCTCTTTGTTCTTCTTGGATTGGACCTTGTGAGCTGCCCTACATGATCAAGGAACATATGTAATTCTTTCTGTTGTTGCTATGTTGAGTATGCTGGGCTCTGATGGATTATGAGACTATATTCAGATTGTGATGAGTAATATATTTGGTTCTTCTCTTTTATATTTGTGTTCTAGAGTAATTCTTGCATGTTCTCTGTTGTTGTTTATTGCTTTTGCCAAGTAGTAGGTAGTGACTCCAAGAGGGGGCGTTATGCTTGATTGTGGGTTCATGCCCCCTGATGACGAGCTTGAGTGACAGAAACATGAGTCTAGGGATCCCATGAAGTTCACTAGTGATGTCTCTCTACCAAAATATGAATAACAGTTATGCGAGGTGAAGAAATTACAGCTGGGCAATTGACAGGATTAAAAACGCATCGCAATGCTAACTATGCTACAAAATAAAGGAAGAGGCTCAAAAGCATGGGCAGTACGCCAAGACAAGTAGACCAAAATCCATCTGAATCTACTCAATAATCATCCACCTTGAGATACCTATCCAGAATATCTCGCTGGTATTAAGTTGCGAGCCCCACCCACAGTGTAAACCCAAAGCAACAGATAACTGTATTAAAATAACTTTGCGTAAAGTAAACAATCCTTGCACCCGCAAGTACAAGCACTGTTTTTTTTCCTTGTGGCAAAAACACATCCCTAGACTCATCTTTCTGTCACTCAAGCTAGTCATCTGTGGGCCTAAACCCACAATCATGCATAATGCTCCCTCTTGGAGTTACAATCTACCACTTGGCCAAATCAATAAAAAGCAACAGAGAACATGAAAGAATTACTCAAGAACATAAATATAAAAGGAGAATAACCAAATATATTACTCATAAAAATCTGAACATAATCTCATAATCCATCAGATTCCAACAAACTCAGCATAGCAATAGCAGAAGAATTACATATGTGCCTTGATCATGTAGGGCAGCTCACAAGGTCTAATCAATGAAGAATAAAGAGGGGCAGAGGACATCACATAACTACTGATAATGGACCCATGGTCCAAGGTGGACTACCCACGGCTCATCCGGGAAGAGTCCATGGTGGTGGAGAAGCTCCCGGAGGTCGATCCTCCCTCCGGTAGGGTGCCGGGAAGAGGTCTTCTGGCGCTCCCGATCTTGGAAGTGTGGCGGCGGCGGAACAAAGGGGATATCGCGAAAAAGGGTTCTGTCCTCGGTGGTTTCGGGACGAGAGGTAAATATAGGCGAAGGGGGAAGCCAGGGGCCACCAGGGAGTCCAGGCGGCCTCCCGACACGGCCCCACCCTAGGCCGCGCCCCTTGGCCGCCAGGGCACCAGGTGGGGCCCCTCTGGGCCCCCTTCGGGCGTCTGGAAGCTTCCGGGTCGCTGATTTTTTATATATTTTTTCCCGGAATTTTTCTGGCATTTTAAATAATGGGAAACCTGAAATACAGAAACAGCAGAAAACAGAAACTCACACTGGGGTGCACTGAGTTAATAGGTTAGTCCAAATATGATCAGAAGTATATGAAAGTGTATCAAAAGCATAGCAATATCACCCAAAACATGCATGGAGCAAGAAGAAATTATAGATACATTTGGGACGTATCATCCACCATCGTGGACACTTCCCGGATGTGCCGTGAGTAGTCCCCCTTGGACCATGGGTCCATGACTAGTAGCTATGTGATGTATTCTCTCCAATCTTGTGCTTCAATTCTTATTCCTTGTGAGATACCCTACATGATCAAGGAATATATGTGATTTTCTTGCTGTTGCTATGATGTGTTTGTTGGGATCTGATGGATTATGAGATTATGTTCAGATCGTGATGAGTTATATATTTGGTTTACCTTTTATATTTTGTTCTTGACTAATTCTTGCATGTTCTCCGTTACTTTTTATTGCTTTGTCTAAGTAGTAGATAGTAACTCCAAGAGAGAGCATTTATGCTTGATTGTGGGTTCATGCCCCCGATGTCTAGCTTGAGTGACAGAAACATACTAGGGGTTGTGTTGTTGCCACCAGGGAAAAAACAACGTTGCTTGTAACCGCCGTTGCAAGGATTGTTTAACTTACGCAAAGTTTGTTAATGCAATTGTCTTTTGCTTTGAGTTTACACTTTGGGTGGGGCTCGCAACTTAATACCAGCGAGATGTTCTGGATAGATATCTCAAGGTGGATGGTTAGTGAGTAGATGCAGATGGATTTCGGTCTACTTGTCTTGGCATACTGCCCATACGTTTGAGCCTCTAGCTTTCCAGTAGCATAATTAGCATTGCGGTGCGTTTATAATTTTATCAATTTCCCAGCTGTAATTTGTTCACCCAGCTTAGATGTTTTATCGTCTTTTGGGAGAGAGACATCACTAGTGAACATCATGGGACCTCGGTCCATATTTCCACCACTGTTTACACCTCCACTTTATTTACTTCTTTTACTTTTCGTTGCAATTATCACTACCATTATCCTCTTGCGTTTGATCCTTTGTAAAGGACAAGGCCGAAGGGATTGACAAACCCTCTGTACTCGTTGGGAGCAAAGTTATTTGTTTCTGTGTGCAGGTCCGCATCAACCTCATCTCCATCCGGCAACTTAATCTCTGGCACCGTTGACACCTACTTGTAGCATTCGGAGTCCGCCGGTTCTATAAACTTGGTTTCTTCACCGAGAGAAATTTACTACTAGCTACATCTCAACCTTCCACTTGGGGTAGCCAACGAGAGAACTACTTTAGTGCCATGACTCAGTCATACTGATGTGCTCTTCCATCTTTGCCGAAAAGAAATCTTCAGAAACTTCATTTCTGTGATGCCCCCAAAATCAAACCGTGTACAGTAATCATACACGCAAGGTACACGATCGAGATCAGGGACTCACGGTAAGATATCACAACACAACTCTACAATTAAAATAAATACAAGCTGCTTAATACAAGCCAGGGGCCACGAGGGTTTGAATACAACAGCTCGAGAGCACAAAGTTAGCAGAAGCAATAGTATCTGAGTACAGACACAAGAATACAAGGTTGCCTTAAGAAGGCTAGCACAAATAACAAAAGATCGAAAAGGCGAGGCCTCCTACCTGGGAACCTCCAAACTACTCCTGGTCAATGGGGAACTCGACGTCGTAGAAGGCATCGAGGATCTTCATTTTGCGGTGGTCGGCATCGGGGATCTCCTGCTCCTGGACTCCAAGGCTCCAACGTCAACTGCAGCGGCCGATCAGGAAAAATAAAAAGGGGGAAAGAAGCAAGGGTGAGTATCTAGCATACCCGCGAGTCTTACGTCCGCTACTAAGCATTTATGCATTTGTATCAAATGGAAAGGCGAGGTTGTATATAGTGGAATGCAAGGTAGAAATCAGAATAAGGATAAGAAGCTAGGCCTAACGAAGACTAGTATCTTCTGACGAGTCTTGAAGCACAAGAAGAGAACAGCCAACAGTTCATATAAAGCATAAATTAACAATGCAACAGAAGTTGCTGCAGCATTGTATAATAATAAGTTGTAATGATTAATAATAATAAATGCCTCCGAGTTCCCCTCCTCGACTTCCCGGCGATGAAGAAAACCCGGAACCAACAGATTAATAGTAGTAGTTTGTAGTGGTAAGATCTGGCTTCAGCATAAAGCGTCCTGTTACCATGGACACGACTATTCGAATAGATTAAACTCCCTGCAGGGGTGCACCACTGTTCAGCATGCACGCTCGGATCTCCAGGGTGGCGGGAACCTTGTTAGGGAACGCTCCACCAAAGATATCCGACACGGCGCAGCCCATCCTAGGCTCAGCAGAGAGGCCATCCGTCGGACTATATCCTATGCGCTCAGGGGTCTAGGTCCCTCACCCTTGAGCGCTCCTGAACGGTACGAGACTGGCCGGTGAAGCAAAAGAAAATCCAAATACACCTGCTGCAGCAAAGAAGACAAGACCGCTTCTCGGCTATCAGCTCGTGGTACTCTGACGTCTGAAGAGCTTTGGGAAAAACTACGACGCAGGGGAGCCCATAACTCCTTATCCCACGTGAAGGTAGTGTGTACAGACCAACGGGCCTCTCAAGTCATCCACCGAACCATTTAGCATTTTAATATTATCTCGCAAACAATCGTTATCACTGTCTGACTAACAACACAACGGACAACGAACAGAAACAAGGACCACCAGTAACGTCGGGGACTGCACTGTCATCCCGTCAAAGCACGCGGTTACCAACAAGGTGAACCGTCTCCTTACCTTGTCTCGCGTGTGCTCTTGGTAGAGCTCGACTTTTCGTGGTTTGGTAACTCTCGCGAGATACGAGCAGGGGCCAAGCACGCCAGTAACGTCGGTCGTACCCTCCCTATCGTTCCCGACGCAATACCGCTCGCGGGCACCGTTGGATCGCCCGACTCTTACCTTAAGGACAACCGTGGCTCAGGTCCCTAGAGCGGCTATACAGAGTCAGCAACGAGTGAAGTACAAGGATCACTCCTTGATAGCTCGCACTTGATGGTGGCTCGGCAGAGCCGAGCTAGGGGCCTTAGGCGGTGTCTGCATTGTACCATACCTGTGCAGTTATATATATATATCGTATCCGCGTCACTCCCCTGAGTGGTCACAGCCCGCTATCTAATCCTAATTGACTAACAAAGCGCAGGGCTCACTGCTGAATATAATATATAATTATAATGGGCAGCATAGGACAAAGGAAGGTACATCAAGGGGCGACAAAAATAGGCTATGCAATTGAATAGGATTGTAACGTAGCAGCAGCAGTAACAATTCCTAGTGCAAGAAAAGTACGGCATAGATAGGCGATATCTGGGGAAGAGAATGGCACTGCTTACCTAGAAGCTCGACGGTAGGGGCAGGGTCGTCAACGAAATAGGCGATCACCGGGGCATCGGCAGCGGACGTCGAGACTACCATGCAATAAGAGAGGGGGAAGAAACAATAAATACACGGCAATAATAGCAATACAAATACAAGACAAAGCGGATACAAACCAACGGGGCTCTAACGCAGTGTTCGGTGATTTGTTCAGAGCAGGAATTTATCCGGGGTTGACTCATCAGTATCGGTTGATTACCGAACAGATGATCCAGAGGGGAAGGTTACATGTATGCAGTGTTAGAGACAACTGACAGACATGTGGATAGCGTATTCGTGATCGTTGATGCATTCCGAACAACTTTTATGTTCAGAACATTTCCATCCGGAAAGTTTTACCGGTACCGGGTAATTACCGGACAAACGATCCGGACGGGGAAAGTCTCGGGTTCGGTATGTTAGAGGGGTGCGGTGGGTATGCGGGTAGCGAATTCGTATTCTTTATATTTTCCTGATCAAGTTTCATGTATAAAGTTTTTGAATCTGACTTACGGTTTAAAAGATATTCAAATTCAAAGTTTAAATCAATTACTGGATTTATTTTTATTATTAATCCAACATTATCCACAACAGTTCTGTTGACCAGGTCAGCCTCACATGTTTAATAAAACAATTTATTAAATCTAAATAACGGTGGGGTCCCACATGTCATTGACTCATTCAATAATTGCATTTTATTTAAACTATTAAACTAGTGGGGCCCATGTGTAAGTGGGACAGAGTTAAATACCTCAATTTTAATTTACTTAATTAGGCCTAGGGCCCACTAGTCATAGACACTAGTTGCTCACCGAGGGGTTTTCTCCATTTGTTTTTAACAGTAATTAATTAACAGGCATGGGACTCAGGGGTCAGTGGGTTAGGCGTGGGGATTAGGGGCTAATGGTGGTTTAGCCCACATTGCTCACCGGAGCGGACCCAGCGCGGCGGCAAGGCCATGCCGGCGAGGTGGCCACGGGGTTTGGTCGCGGTGCGCAGCGAGGCCACCCGCGGGGTGTGGCCGAGGCGAGGCAGGGCGCGGTTGCGCGCACGCAGCCAGTGAGGGCGCGGCCATGAAGTGCACCTCGGCCATGGCGGACGGCCGCTGCAGGAAGAACGGCGAGGGGAGGTGACGCGATGGGGATGTGCACGGGCGGCACGAGTGCGGACAGGGAGGCGCGTACGCGCGAGCTGTGGAGCGCTAGGCACGGCCAGGAGACGGTCGACGCGGCGAGGACGGAGCCGCGCGAGGCTGGGCACGCACGGCGGCAGCCGGAGCTACGGCGGCGAATCGAGACCGAGAAGGGGTGGAACGGGTGCGGCGGCTCACCCTAAGGGCAGGGAAGAGGCCAGGGGTGGAACGGGTGCAGCGGCGGCGAATTTAACGTCGGGATGCAGCGGCCGTGGTAGGGCATTCGTCGCGGCGGCGAGCTTGCGTTGGTTTTCAGCGTCGATGGGCTGGATGGGGAGGCGAGGACGACGGTGGGGGAGCCTCCAGACATCTTCACGCGGCGCAAGGGGGTCGTCGGCCACGACCACGATGATGGTGTGGCGACGGCCATGGCGAACCCAGGCGGGAAAAAAGACTGGGAGCAAGGTAGGAGGCGGCGCAAGGGGGGCAGGAAGAGGGCGCTCTAGGGTTCGAGATGGGGGTCGGGGGTCTTGACCTCGCTGGTGTGCCGCCCGATGGCTGCCACGGCGACGGTCGCGACCAGGACCAGCCAGATGTGTGCCACGGTGCTTCCTCCTCCTGTAGCAAGGAAGAAGAAGGGGAGGGAAGTGGTTGGGCCCAGGGTGGGCTTCGCCCTGGGCGACTAATAGGGTTTCCCCCCTTTTTTGTTTTCTTTTTGTTTTCTTTTCTATTAGTATTTGTTTTATTAGTTCTTCAATTTTTTACAATATGGAACTTGCTCCAATATTTCTATTATATATATCAACATCACCACAAAAAGTTTGGTTGCAAAATAAAATCATTTGCATTTTGGATTTAATTAAAATGCAACCAAGGTGGTTTTTTTGCTACTGTTTGATTTATTTTAATATTTAAACATTGTAATAAAATACCATTTCTAATTTTATTATGGCCTACTGACTTTTAGGCATTTAATAAAAGTGGTTTCAATATTTTTAGATTAAGTTTTATTTCCACATTGTTTTTAATAACAACCAAAAGGATTTTGAATTTTGGTTTGAGTCAAAGATGATCAAGGCAAGGTTAATCATAGTGATTAGTCATTAACAAGAGGGATTAGAGTAGCATGACACTGGGGGTGTTACAATTTCTCTCGACCTTGGCTTGAGGTGCAAAGACGGTCTTGAGGTCAGTGATTATCTCATAAGCACTAAGGATCTTGAACCGTTTCTGCAGTTCAGCCTCCATGGCATAGAGCATACCCTTCTGTACAAGGGAGGAATCATCCGACTTAATGAGGTAGACATTCTTCTCAGCCGGAGTAACGGTAGTTGCTGGTGCGTCACCTAACACAGTCTCATGTACATAGGACATTTTGAGGGGAATGAGGAGCATCCTCAGAGTGCGAAACCAGGACGTGAAGTTTGACCCATCGGTTTCAGTTTATCTTTCTCTAGGAATGACCCTAAGTTTAATGTGGGGTGCGAAGGTGCCGACATCTACAATTTTTATTTGCAAAATACATATTTATAATTTTTTCATAATTGGAGTTCAATTTTAAAACAATTCTAGAACTCCCACTCAGGTAAACATCCCTCAAAGTTTTACTAAGTGATTACATATTCCTATAACACCATACCTCCCCCGATCGTCACAGCCATCATTATGTGTTTAAGGTAGGCCATCATGTCAATCACATCATCTATGTGACTCATGCTCGACCTTTCGGTCATTGTGTCCCGAGGCCATATCATTGACATATGCCAGGCTCGCCACCATACCCTTAGTGATTTCTTGCTGTGTGATACAAGGCCATGTTTCTGGACATGCTAGGCTTGCTACACCCACCTCATGTGAACGAAAAAATGTTTGACACTCGTGTGACACATGGTGCCTCCATAATGTAGATCTTTCCAGGTGGTGCTCACTAGGGTAAGGACACTTTGTTAGTTTTATAGTGATAGATCATCCTATAATGCTACTGTCTCATATCTACCATATTAGAAAAACAGGATGTAAAATTATAAATCATACATGCTATGACCCCCTTCCTGCAAATTAAAGTTGAACACGCCTTCTACTTTATGTTTTGCAAGTTGTGTGTGGATGCTAAGGGTTTTGAGAGAGAACCGCTTGTATCCTGCGAAAAACATGTCGCAACACCAATCCTGCAATCGTCTCTATTGCACCCCTATCGGGGCCCTCCGTTGCAAACGTCTTCGCATCGCTAATGTTAGAGAGACAGATACCCCCCCCAGTCACTTATATGGTACAATCCATATGTCAAGCATGGAACCAGTCTCGCGTAAACGCGTAAGGTTGGTCGGGACCACTTCACCAGGACATTGCCGCAACGCTAAACGAGTACACGTGGGAGGGTAACAATTGGAGAATTGATGCCCACATCCTAGATGTGTTCTACCCGTACAATACATCTACGCATAGCCTTGCTCATGATACCACTGTTAGGGAACGAGGCAGAAAACAATAATTTTCCTACTACGGCTCCCAAACCCAAGACCTATGCTATGCTGATGTATATAAAAGAGGGAATCGATGTTCATACCTTTGAACACCCAAAGAGGGAAATGTTCTACGAACGTGGTTGGCGTAGACTCTAATCCTATGACCTCCGGCGATAAAGTAGCACAACAAGTGTAGTGCCTCACGGGATTACACATATATGGTGCAACCGATGTTCCCTCCGGGCTCCGAACCAGGCGAGAAGAGGACATAAGACGAATTCGGATCCCGATTCCTGCAGCACGATGGCGTGCATATCGTGTAGAAACCCCCAACCAAGTGCAGACTCCAAACAAGGGGAGTCTGATCGAGGAAGGAGAAAGAGAGAGGAGAAGAACTCAATGGGATGATGAAAAAGGGCACCCCTCCCCCTCCTTATATAGGCCAAGGAGGGGGCATCCTCCTCCCCTCCCCCGTGTGGGACTAAACTCCCAAGGGGGGAGTGCGCCGGCCAAGGGGGGTCGGGCCCCTCCCTTGGCGCATGGCCCAAGGGAGAAACCCCCTCCTTCCCCTCCTGGGCCTTTTTAGGCCCATATGCCTTTTCTTCATTTTATTTTAATATTTAATTCTGTTAATTAAATAATAAAACATTATTAAACATCATCAAACATTATTTTTAACCTTTGAAAATATTCAGAACAAGTTCCGGCACCTCCCGAAATTTTTTTTGTGTTCTCTCTTATTTCATCGATGATCCCAAATCTATCCTTAATGCATCGATTGCCCTTAAGTGCGACACCCTACGGTTTGGGACAAAACAGACATGATCGAGACACTCTCTGATCAATGAGCATCATGCGGGATCTGGTTACAATCTTAGATGGCCCATGTGCTTCCATCGAATAAACTTCATCGTTGTTGAACAATTAACGATAGGACTTGATCCCTTTGTTCTGCGGTACTATGTTTGTCTGAGGTATGATCGTCGATATCCAATACCTAGTTATTCCTCGTCTTCGACAAAACATGTTTACTCGTCTGTGCATATTACATCTCCTATGACCTAGTCACTTGCTTGCAAGCTATTGATGCAATATCATCGAGTGGGCCCAGAGTACCTATTTGTCACTCAGATGGACAAATCCCGCTCTGATCTATTTCATATTCCTCAACATATCTACTTCGGATTACCCAAGATACACCTTTACGGTTACCATGTTTCAGTGTAACGGTTAATGTACTCAAAGCATCCTGATAGATAGCAATTATGTATGATCATCACGGTCTAAGGATTGAGTCACTATGTTATTAAGTCATCGCAGTGCTGAACTATGTGACTTGATTACACTGCAATGTTATAGTGGGTGTGTGTCCATTACATCACATCCATTGATATGACCTTATTGTCAATAGACTATTATGTTCTCATGATCAGGAAACCTTGATCATCGATTGCCCAATGAGCTAGTATGCCTGAGTTAACTAGGGACCAGGTTGTTATATACCACACATGTATTAATGTTTCCGCTTAATACAGTTCTAGCACAATATACAACGTATTATGAACAAGTAGATATGTGACAAATATCTTTATTAATTTTCCTCTAGGGCACATATCCAACAAATGACACCCCTAATATGCCATACAAACATCCTAATTATGGGACACAAAAAGAATGAAGTGCAAGGAAATAGGGATCAACCATAACTGCAACAACAACCTCAACAAGTGGATTATGTTATTGAAGATGAGCACCACACCAGGATGGTCCGAGAAGGCAAAACCACAAACACCTGTTGAGAACAGAAGAAATACTATTAACATATTAGAGGAACTCCTTAACTGTTAGTTGCTCGGACTTCTAGTGAGTAGGAGATTAATTAGCTAATCAAACAGTTAATCATTTAATCGATCGATTTATCAGTTTATCGGCTACTCGATGACCATATGAACGACCATTAATCGATAAGTTAACTGGTTAATCAATCGATTTCTTGAATAGAGACAATAACTGTCAAGCCTACTAAACTGCACGTTGTTGGATTTAGTGGTGATGATGTTGATGAATATTAACTCGTCAACTCTCTTCTCCTAAACTAGTTGATGATCCAAATATTTTCTTTCAATTTCAACAAAGAAAAATAATGCTGATGACTGGGTACAAAATTTGGAGTAGTACTTTGAGTCTGCAAGAACACCTCTTGATCAAAGGACAAAATAGTAATTTCTTACTTAGCAAGTCTTGCTACTCAAGGATGGAGAGGCATTGGTTTTACTGCATATAACCAACCATAACATAGAATTTGTAGATACATCACAAACATATTTTGAGTTACTTCTATACATGACAATGTCGAATCATTCCACCTATTCATTTAGGCATCAACTTGTTTATGTGGAAACATTTGAGCAGCACATGAACTTGTGATTTTTTTTCAAAATATCTTGAGCACTTGTTAAATTTCAATAACATTTTTAAAGAACAAGAAAATATATTATATTATTAAAACAAAAGACAAATGAGCGTCCACATTGATCCACATATTCTAAATTATATTATAAAAAAGACAAATGGCATATGTAATATATAAAGTAATACTAAAATGAACTCGATTGTGTATGTACATAAATAGATATACAATCTTATTGGGTGGATGCATGTTTAAAAGATACCTAAATATTGTAAACAAAATGCTAATTAGTTTTACAAGAAATGATATTTTTTATTTCATACGACTTATATATGGAGTCCAAAAGTATATAATTTTGTTGGATTTTTATATGAATCTGAACCTGAAACTGAGGTGTTAAATAGAATTAGCAACAAAAGAGCAAACAACGATAGGATACAATATGTACTTTGAGTATAAAATGTTAACTTAATGTACCTACGACGAATCACTACACATTGATTGTTTGGATTTGCAAACTAATGTGGATTTTGCGGTAGAAAAGTGGTTAACAAGATTACAATAGAGGCGAGTCGGCACATGGATTAATAACTGTTCTCTAGCTAGTGGAGTTCAAGATGGTAAAAAGCGATAAGAGAAGTTGTTTGCTGAGAAGAATTACAATTTCTAATGGGTCTACATATAGGATAAAAATATTCAATATAGAAAACCGACATATTGATGGAAACATAGTACATATGCAAAGTGAGCATATTGTGTGAAAAATAAGGAAATGTGTTTTGTCAGCACAAAACAAAAGATTACTTTAAGGTGTAATGTCATATTAATCAAGTTTAACAGTATGTAGATTATAAATATTGACAAGCTATATCGAAAATGACTGAGGTAATGCTTTGTCTACTTTTGATGAATATACATTCAAGAATAATTACAATACTTTAGACTGTCATGGAAATATAAAATTAATAAGGTGCGCGTGTGCGGAAGCATATATCTAAGACTAGATCTTGGACCAGTTGTAAAGTAAAACTGAAATAAAACAAAGGAAGAGGAGGATCGAGGAAAACAATATTTGGTTTAGATAAGAACCAACAATGATAATATTCAATACTCACTAAAATTTAATATGAAACTTTATGGTTTTACTTGCACATAAAGACTACAATGCCTTGGTCCTGTATTTTGCATGCAATTAAGCTCCTCTCTAGAAGCATACAATTTCCACTAACCTAAAATGGTGGTTCATAAAGATGTATTGCTCTGTTTATTGAATTTATTTTGGATGATATATTAGTATTAACATAGCAATAGACTAAACCAAGTGGCGTGAGGAAGAATAATTGGCCGAGGCCAATAAAGCTACAAATCATCTATTTTTGGCTAAAGTTTACTGCAACCCTGAAAGTTTTCATTGATAGCGAAACACCTCTGATGACTTCTTCAATTTGAAGACTAAAGGTGCCCATAGGGTAGGGTATGTGTGCATGTATTTATAGGAATGATTGTATGCACATATTTATGCGCGCATGCCTCTGCATTGCGTTTCTTAAAAATATATATCAAAATGAACATAATAAATATGTGAAAAGTACATATGTAATAGTACAATAACTTTCGCCATGCAAATGCATGAGCCACCTAGATAGTCTGTCATATGAAATCTGAAATAAATTTTAAAAATAAGTTTATTTCGAGATGTCCGTCCTACCAAGTCCATACATTGCTAAGTTTCAAAACAACTTATATAAAATTTAACAATTTTAATACATGCATGTTATTCAACTTAATAATAATTTGCATTTAAAATGATTGCCACAAAAAATTGTGCCAAAGAGCATGTGCCTTCCATGTATCACGTTGATTTATCCAAATGAGGAACCGGCCAAAAACATACAGATTCAGTTAAAAAAATTGAACTTTTTGAAATTGCGAACTTTATTTTAATGAATCTTTCAAGAAGCGTTGATAATACTGAATATGAATATTCAAAGTAGGTGATGGGACCCTACATCCACTTTGATAATGGCTCACCTCACGTCTGATAATTACATTTTTTAGATGGGCAAGCGAAATAGGAAAATGAAACAATGTGCAATAAGAAAACATAAGCTACGGATGAGAGTGACTTAGAGAGAATGTTCACAAGAGCAACATAGTATATACACCAAAAAAAATATAAATGTTCGGAAGGCAGGTGGTAAAAAATATCATCAGGTTGATGTATGGCTATTAATATTTAGATTCCATTCATGATGAAGTAATCCGCAAAAATTACTACCAAAGATATAGACATTATTGGATGAGTATTGGAAGAGAGCAGGATAGAAATCCGTAGGAAATTATATGCTTTCATATTGAAAGTCACAGAGTCCAAGGCCATCAAATTTTATTAACAACGTTGCCAACAAACAAATACACTATTTGGAAAATTTATATCAAGCTGCAAACATGTATCCACAAGAAAATGCATTTTGGATATTTTTGTTAATGATAATTCATCGCGACAACATTTATTGAAGAAATAATACTGAATAACACAATATACATCCAACTATAGCAATATTTTAAAAGAATTACTCGTAAATTAAAAAAAATGTAGGTCTACCAACGGAAATGCACGGGTTACCCTGCTAGTTCTTTAAAAGAACAAAAACCATAAAAGGAAAAACATGAAAGACAAATTTGCAAAAAAACAATGGAGAAGAAAAACGACCATCACAAAGAACCGCAAAACCTGCTAAAAACCAGTACCAAGCCGAAGGAAAATTTGCTTGGAGAAAAACGCAACCTCTCCCGTCTCATATTAGAGCATCTCCAATAGATGATGTAGATGTATAAATAACTAACTTTTGCATCTCTGAGGCCCAAAAACGCTGCTCCAACAGATGATGTAGATGTAAAAAAAAATTACATCACAATCTCCAAGTGTTGTATCCTATACCACTTGATGATGCAAATATACATTACCAGATACAACTGTTGCCGCACACCAACTGCCACTTCTAGTCGTTTCCTTCTCCCCCACCTCCCCCCGCACTGCCGCCGCCGCCCTCCGGGTTCGCCACCGGCCGGCCGCCCGACACCAGTCAGCCCGCCCCCACGCCAGATCCAGCACCACCGTCGACCCCGTCACCGTTTCCGCCGCCTCCCTGTCGTCGCCCGCGGCTCAACGCCGCGAATCAGCCCCAACCGCCGCCGCCTCGATTCGCCGCCGCCGCTCCGATTCGCGATCGTCGTCGAACGCCTCGTCTTCGTCGTCGCCCGCCGTCCAATTCGCCACGGTCGCCGCCTCGCCTCTGTTGCAGCTTCGTCTTCGCCGCCTCTCCACCGTCACCGCCTGCCACCACGCCACCGCCTCCATGCTGCCGAGGGCGAAGAACAAGACGGGGTTCTTCGGCGTGAGGGCGAAGCCCTCTGGCAACTACGGGGCGGAGTTCACCGACGTCGGCTGCCGTTTTTGGCCTGGCACGTACCCCACCATCCACGAGGCCGTGCGTGCCTACGACGTGGCGGTGTGGAGTGCCGGGAGGCCGAGGAAGGATCTTAACTTCTTGGAGATCGATACCAAGGCGTTTGCGTAGATGCTCGTGTCGGAGGGCATCCGCATGGAGGAGATCAAGACGAAGAAGAAGAAGAGGCCCGCCATTGTCGTCACTCCTGGCGATAGTGACGTGGCCGCGATGGCGAGGTTTGCGCGTGAGCATTCGGCGTATGTGTAGGACGAGCGGGAGTTCTACTGAAAGCGTGAGGTTGAGTAGAAGAAGAAGAAGAAGAAGAAGAAAAGGAAGAAGAAGAAGAAGGTGAAGGAGGAGGACGAGGCCGGAATGGGTCGACTCGGAGGAGGAGGACGACGACGAGTGTGACGACCCGACCAGAAATGAGTTCTGGAATTAGTTCGTGAGCTCCGATGAGGAGAAGTAGATGTAGTTGTAGTAGGCGTAGTTCGAACTAGTAGTACTAGTAGTAGATGAACATAGTACTTCGAACTAGTAGAAGTTAAACTAGTAGTATTAGATGAATATAGAACTACGTTTAATTATGTTTGAAATGAAGTAGTAGTTGAATTTTCTATGTTTGAAGTATATTAGAGTTGGGTGTTTTTTAAGGTGTAAAAAACATTTTTAATATTGTAAATTATACAACACCAGTTTTACATCTTCAAATATACATTATTTATTGAAGATGCTCTTAGCTAATGACATCTATTCTGAATGGACTACATTCGTGAAGATAATTCAACGACCAGAAGGCAATGGTTATGCCAACAGTTGTAGCATGTTATGTCGAATAAGGCCGGCAAAAAATATGAAGTATTTAGGTGAATTAAGCTCTTTCTAGCTGCCATGCTAAGGAGATGCATGCCATGTACTATAACTAGAGAGCTTGTGGTGCCTTTCTCACCGGTGCCGTGTCTTCTTCTGTACGTGTGCCTGAATAGAATGTTCAAAGTGCATAGGTTGTACTTACTCTACAAGAGGTTCAATGGAGGAGATGAGAAGAGTGCTGGAAAGGCCATTACCGGCTCCCTCAAACTTGTGAAGATAACATTATCAGATTATATATTTCGATAGCAACTTGATTTTTCAGCATTCCATTGCATATGTGCAGCATTCTTCCTATAAGTACCTAAGCAATCCTCTCAGTTCCTCAACCAAACCAACACAAAGTACGTAGCTCTCTCTAGCTGTCGATCGTGACATCTCTAGCTAGTGTGAGAGAAGATGGCGTTGCACTGGAGCGCCGGCGGCCTCGCGGTCGCCGTGGCGGCGGCGCTGGCGGTGTCCTCGCTCTTCCTTGAAGGCGCCGAGGGTCACCCGCCGCTCGCTGGCCCGTTGATCCCGCAGTTCTACGAGCACACGTGCCCGCAGATGCACGCGGTGGTGAGCGCCATCGTGGCGAAGGAGCACGCCAAGGACCCCCGCATGGCGGCATCGCTGCTCCGGCTGCACTTCCACGACTGCTTCGTGCAGGGCTGCGACGCGTCCGTGCTGCTCGACGCCGACGGCAGCGGCAGGTTCACCACCGAGAAGCGGTCCAACCCGAACCGCGACTCGCTGAGGGGCTACGAGGTGATCGACGAGATCAAGGCCGCCGTGGAGCACGCCTGCCCCCACACCGTCTCATGTGCCGACATCGCCGCCGTCGCCGCCAGGGACTCCACCGTGCTGGTATGCAGCAATCCAACACACTAACAACACAGTGTAACAAATATTGATTGATGTGCATGCCTTGATGATCGAGCATGCGCGCAGACTGGCGGACCGGGCTGGGAGGTGCCACTGGGGAGGAGGGACTCGCTGACCGCCAGCTTGAGCGGCTCCAACAACCTCATCCCTGCTCCCAACGACACCCTTCCCACCATCACCGCCAAGTTCCACAACCAGGGCCTCGACGTCGTCGACCTCGTCGCGCTCTCAGGTATGCATGACATATTGACATGACACAGGTGTTTGATTGCCATTCCTCATGGCTGCATGCCTGGATCGGCATGGACATGTACTAGTTGGAATGAGTAACATTTGTTGCATGCAATGAACAATCCAGGAGCACACACCATCGGCGACTCCCGCTGCGTGAGCTTCCGGCAGCGGCTGTACGGCCAGAACAACGACGGGCGCTCGGACCCGACGCTGAACCCGGCCTACGCGGCGAAGCTGCGCGGGCGGTGCCCCCGGTCCGGTGGCGACCAGATCCTGCTCGCCCTCGACCCCGCTACCCAGTTCCGGTTCGACAACCAGTACTACAAGAACATCCTGGCCATGAACGGCCTGCTCAACTCCGACGAGATCCTGCTCACGCAGAGCCACGAGACCATGGAGCTCGTCAAGAGCTACGCCGCTAGCAACGAGCTCTTCTTCGAGCACTTCGCCAGGTCCATGGTTAAGATGGGCAACATCTCGCCGCTCACCGGGCACAACGGCGAGATCAGGAAGAACTGCAGGAGGGTCAACCACATCTAGACGTACAGACCGAAGGGCTCTGTTCCAAGCTGCATGCTGATCTCATCGTGCTTCAAGCTTCCTGATTTGCAATGTTTCTTTCAAGTGTATGCGTGTGATTATTGCATTTCCTTATTCGTGTTGCACCGTAAATGGTTGCGATCGTGTTTTGTTCCAACAAATGATCCAATAAAGAGCTGTTCATGTCACTTGTTCAACTGCACGCCTTTGTTTCCCATTCTACAACATATACTCTCTCTATTTTAAAATCTATTGCTTATTCGGGGTTTTAAGCCAAATTTAAAATTTTTGATCCAGTTTATAATTAAAAATTTATGAGCATCTACAATGCAAAAATCAATACCATTAAATTTCATCATAAAATATGTTTTTATATGAAAAGGGGTACAATATTAAAAAGGTTATATGATGCCGAGAAGACGTCATGACACATTAATTTATGCCACCGGCGTAGTGTAACGCCCCGGCCACACCCACCGGTTCCCGGCGTACGCCTGGCGGGATCTAGACTGTCCCCACAGACCAACACTAGTCTTTCCTGCGCACTTTGTCCTCACTCATGCGCAGACCTGGGCATCCTTCGGGCCGGGCCGGGCTTCGTGCCGGGCCTACAAAAGCCCGCAGCACGAAACCAAGGCCCGAGCCCGGCCCGGCCCGACCGTCGGGCCTAATTTCCAAGCCTGAGCCCGGCCCAGCAGCACTAAAAACATCATCGGGCCTCGGGCCTCGGGCCGGGCCTTCCCTAAATCGCAACATTTTGAAGCCCGAGCCCGGCCCGACACAGCCTTCGGGCTTAAAAATCAGGCCCGAGCCCGGCCCAAGGGCATGGTCGGGCCGGGTTTTTTTTTGCCCAGGTCTGCTCATGCGCACCCGGGAACAACTTCCCGATCGGTCACCCATCCTCAAATTGCTCCAAGCCAAGCACGCTTAACTTTGAAGTTCTTTGGATCTAGGCTCCCGAAAAAGAAAGTGCACCTTATTGATATGAGTAGTCTTTCATTCCTACTAAGCCAGGATGTCACATACACCCCCACTCAAAGGAACCGATGTCCTCATCGGCCCACAGGAACGTTCCCTCTTGGCACACGTCTGTGCGTCCAGTGCCGACACATGTCCCACATGTTCGCACATTGACCCACACACGCCCGTATAACCGCAAGGGTCGGCTCTGATACCATTTGTAACGCCCCGGCCACACCCACCGGTTCCCGGCGTACGCCTGGCGGGATCTAGACTGTCCCCACAGACCAACACTAGTCTTTCCTGCGCACTTTGTCCTCACTCATGCGCACTCGGGAACAACTTCCCGATCGGTCACCCATCCTCAAATTGCTCCAAGCCAAGCACGCTTAAGTTTGAAGTTCTTTGGATCTGGGCTCCCGGAAAAGAAGGTGCACATTATTGATATGAGTAGTCTTTCATTCCTACTAAGCCAGGATGTCACACGTAGCTGCATGACACCTCCTTGCAGAGAGGCACCAAGTGAGCACTTAAGTATACAACACGCACCGCCGTCGACCCCATGATGGCTGTACCACCACCACCAACCACCAACCTCAAATCAACCAGCAACATGGAGCATCGTCTCTGAAGACAGGCGCCACCAAGGTGGTAATGACGTCGAGAATGTCGTCGTCGTCGATCCAGGAACTGGATATAAGGCTTTCACCTGGAGAATGAACAGAACGGGGAGAGGAACCAGGGCATCACACTACGACACCTCCAAGGAGGGATCCGACACCAACCCCACAACCCATCTCGGCAGCCCCCGCGGTCCAAGGACGACACCTCCAGGAAGGAGAATAGTGTCACAACGTTGCCGTCGTCCAGGAGAAGGACCAGGTTTTCACCTATCAGAGGCAGTGGGTTAGGGGTGAGATACCTCGACGAAGCAAGCTCGCCGCCGCACCCCACCACCTGCAGACAGCATCGCAACTCACCTCGCACACGGTCAGATCTGGGGCCAGTGGCATAGCATACCGCCACCAGGAACTTTTGATGGATAAATTACAGGTGGGAAATTGATAGAATTATGAACGCACCGCAATGCTAATTATGCTAGCAGAGTAGCAGAGAATGCAAGGATCGATCATTTAGGCATTACACCGAAACAAGCAGACTGCTTATACATCAACATCTACTTTCTAATCATCCACCTTGAGATATCTAATCCAGAACATCTCGTTAACATTAAGTTGCGAGCCAAAACTATATGTTACAAACCATAAGCAACAGACAACTGCATTAATACTCAATGCGTAATGTAAGCAACACCTGTAACACGCAGTCACAAGCACCACTGTTTAACCCTTAGTAGCAACAACACATTCCCTAGTCCCATGTTTCTGTCACTCAAGATGGACATCGAGAGGCATGAACCTACTATCTATCACAACGCTTCCTCTTAGAGTCACAGTTTACTACTTGGCCAAAGCAATAAATTACAACGAAGAACAATCAAGAACAAAATATAAAAGAGGATCAAATATATAACTTACCGTATCACAGCAAAACACATCATAAAAGCATGGTAACGGTAACATAGGTGTCTTGATCATGATAGGCAACTCACAAGGATTAAACATTGAAGATCAAGCTTGGAGAGAAATGGATCATCTAGCTACTGCCATGAACCCTAGGTCCAAGGTGGAACTACTCACGACTCATCCGGGAGGAAAGCATGCTTGGTGAAGAGACCTCCGGAGATGAATACTCTCTCCGGCAGGGTACCGGGACAGAACTTCTAGAGTTCCCAATCAGGGAATCGCGACGGTGGCGGAACAAAGACAACTTGTGGAAAAAAACTCTGCCTCGAGGGTTTTCGAGGGATGAGTAATAAATAGGCAAAAATGGGGGCACCGTGGGTGGCCGCACCTAGCCAGGCGGCCAGGAGCGCAGCCCCTCCCTGGTCGCGCCACCAGGGCGCCTGGATAAGGGATGGCCCCCCTTCAAGTGTCTTTCGGGCTTCTGGAGTCTTTCGACGAATAAGAATTTCCATAATTTTTTTGGAACTTTCTAGCAATATTGTTTTTTCACCTTCTTCTGCGATGCACAAACAATAACAGAAAAAAATGTCACTAGGCACTTGTTTAAAAGGTTAGTCCCAAATATGTTGTAAAATGATATGAAAGTGCATCAAAATATATAGCAAAGTCACACAAATATGCATGGAACAAGAAAAAAGCAAGGAAGACTTGGTTAGAGATGCTAATCCTAACAAAAAGCTCCCAATCATCATCTATCTCCAACATCTCTTTCTTGTTGGACTTAAGTTCCTCTACTTTTCTCAAGTCTAGAGCATTCATCCTCTTTTCAATAGTGACAAGTCTATCTATAACAGTATCGAAACTACGATCATAAACAAAATAACTAGATAGACCATGCAAAATATCAAGAGCTCTAGCTTCATCACACTCTAAAAAGTCCCCTTCAGCCATAATATCAAGAGAGTGTTTACACCTCTTAAAAAGGCCATGGTAAAAATTTCTAAGCACAATTTTTATAGGTATCCAAGGCATAATTCTCCTATGTGCTTCAGAAATTCTGTCCCATGCCTTCTTCATATTTTCTCCATCCCTTTGATGGAAATCTAGAACTTCTTATTCCATCAAAGCACCAAGTCCTAACATGCTTAACTAAAAAAGAAGGACTACTAAAAGCAAGATAAATAACTTTTTGTGGTTTTTGATAAAGGACACTAAGATAAAAACTGAAAGGTAAACTAACAAGACTAAAAACAAAGGTAAAAGATAGTGTGCAACTCCCCTATATTGTAGATTGGAGTCCCCGACAACGGCGCCAGAAATTTGCTTGATAGGGTTTCTCGCCCTTCGTTGGTTACCCCAAGTGGAAGGTGAGATGTAGGATAGTAGCAAATTTCCCCTAACGTAGAGGATAGGGTTTGTCTCCCGTAGGACTCCGAAAGCTACAAGTACGTGTCAACGACGCAATTGACGTGAACCTACACACAATACAAATAACTTTGCTCTCAACGAAGTATACAGAGGATGTCAATCTCTCCGGCCTTGTTGTTTACGAAGGATCAAACGCAAGGGATAAAGGATAATATTGACTGCAACTGGAAAGTAAAAGCAGGAAATAATTTGAGTGTGTAAACAGTGATGAGAATATGTTCCGAGGTCCGATGATGTTCACTAGTGATGTATCTCTCCCAAAAGACGATAAAACTGCTATGCGAGGTAAACAAATCACAGCTGGGCAATTGACAGGATTAAAAACGCACCACAATGTTAACTATGCTACAAAGAAAGGAAGAGGCTCAAAAGCATGGGCAGTACGCCAAAATAAGTAGACCGAAATCCAACTGTATCTACTGATACGTCCAAAATGCATCACCATTTCATATAGTAATTCTTTCTTATTCATTGATATATTTCATGATATGATGCTATTCTTATGTTGTTTTGGCCTATTTTACACAGTTTCCAACTTTCCGGTGCCGAAGCAGCAGACGCAGGATTCAGCGGTAAAAAGTGGACGCTGAGTTGCTGAAGAAGAATACCTCCAAATTACCTGAAAATCGACGGAGGCTATTTTCCAGAAGGATCACGAAGACACGCAAAAGAGCGACCAGAGGGTGGCCACAGGGTGCCTAGGCGGCCACCTGGCGCGGCCCCCACCCTGGCCGTGCCGGGAGGGCGCCTGGACCCCCGGGGCCACTCCCGTCTCCCCCCTCTGGCCTATATACTCCTCGTCATCCAAAATACCTAAAACAGGGAGAGTTTACGGAGTTCCGCCGCCGCTCCGTGGAGGAAACCTACAGAGAAGAAAAGCCATCTCTAGCGGGCAGATTCCACCAGGGAGACCACCTCCCGGAAGGGGAGATCATCGCCATTGTCATCACCATCGTCACGGGCATCATCGAGATCATCATCAACATCATCCCCATCATCAGCACCATCTCCACCTCCATCCAATCTCATCTCACAATTGCAACTTGTGTTGTAATCCGTACTATCTATCCTCTCTACTCTATCGGTGTTGATTACTACTTTGTGGTGAATGTTATTGAGTTTTGTTAGAGAAATATTATTGTGTCCAGATTGTTTATCATCTATTTATCCCACTGATCATGATCTCTTTTATGTCTTGTGAGTAGTTACTTTAGTTCTTGAGGACATGGGAGAAGTCTAGTTGTTAGTAGTCATATGATGTTGAAGTAATATGTGTTGGTTGATATTTAAGTTGTGTTGTTATTTTCCTAGTGGTGTTGTGTGAGTCGAACACTCAACACTTCGCCTTATCAAGGACCTAGGGGATACATTGTGTACAAAGAATGCTTACGGTGGGTTGCCGGAGTGACAGAAACCTAAACCCCAGTTTGCACGCTTTTGCACAAGGGAACAATGGATCACCGATCGTATTGCTATGCTTAGGCTTTTTCCTTAATTACTATCTTGTATTTGCGGATGCTTGCAAGGTGTTTAATCATAAGAGTATACTTATCTTAGTCTAGAGGGTGTACTAGCATAGATCCACTGTAACATCCCAGTTTTCACAAAATTTAAAAAAAAATTGTTTTCGCTGTGAATTGTTTGATTGTCTGATTTGTTTGCGGTGTTTGCATCCCCGATTTATCGATCGGCGATTATTTTCCCCCCTCTTATCTCGTATCGGACGGAGCCCAACCCTTGCCACCCGGACACTCGACCTGTGCGACACCAGGTTTCACCCGATCACCGTCGCGAAAACCGCACGAGACCAGCCGCAGCCAACGAAACGAAAACCCCGTTTAATAATTAAACGGGTTATTTTTATAGCGCGCCGGAAAGTGTTCTCGGAACGGTTCCAACACGAGGTGAACGCCGCTGGCTCGACGCACTGATCGCGCAGTTCGAAGTTCTACCCGAATCGAAGGTCCTGTGGACCCCCGGCGGTCAGAAACGTGAGCACCGCGTGCGCGAGAGAAAAACCGAGGATGTTTTTGCAAACTGCCAGCCACCTGGGCTATATAAAGACCACCACTCTCCCACCTCTTTCTAGGGTTTCCATAGCCAAAAATAGACAGCCACCAGCCCCCAGATCTGGAAAAATATCCCAAATTTTCGTAACCCTAGCTCCACCAGATCTGGCCCAATTCGTCCTAGACCGTCAGATCCAGAGATCCGACAGCCCCGGAGGCTGCCACGTCGCCCGGAATGGATCTCGCCGTCTCCTCCCGCGGTAGCCACCGTCCGTGGAGCTCCTCCCATGGAGGCTTTTCCTTGCCCGAGCCGCCACCACGAGCCATCTCGTCGGCGAGGCGTCGTGCCACCACCAGCCCCAGGTCGCCGCGCCCCCTTCTCCTCTCATCTCCCTCTCTCCATCTCATATCTCTCTCTTCTCTCTGTCTTGCACGGCCTAGCACCACCATGGACGCAAGGAGCTCGCCCCAGCAGGAGCTCGCCGCGGCCGCCCCTGGACCCCAACGCCGGTGGGACCTCGTCGCCCGTCGCGCTAGCACCTCCACCGCGCCGGTCCTAGGCGCCTCCTCACGCTGGCGTGCGCCGTAGCCGGCCGCCGCTGCCGCCCTGGTCGGCCTCGTCCTGGAGGGACGACGAGCCAGCGCCCGATCCAGCGGCTGGATGCCCAGGTGGGCCACGCCCGGCCTGCAGCCCCACGGCCCAGCCGGCGGCCAGATCCAGCCCAGGCCTCTTGGGCCTCGGCCCATGAGGTGAGCCCCCCTTTTTTATTTTTTTTCCGCTGCTGCTACTGTTGGGCCTAGTAGCCTAGTTTCGGCCCGAGTAGTTTTTTTTCTAGGAGTTTATTTATTATTTTTGGCAGATTGTATTGCAACGCGTTTAATAATTGGTAGCTTTTCATCGGTAGCTCGAATTGCAACGCGTTTAATATGAAAGTAGCTTAGTTTTTCGTGTAGTTTATTAAAATGTTGCTTGTTGCCATGTTTGACTTTGTTTACATGTTGTTGACCTGCTAATTACTCTGCTTGCCACTGTAAATTGTAACTGCCATAACTTTTTAACCGTTGCTCTGTTTTAAATGTTCTTTATATGTAACTTGACTAGAATTGCATGTAGATTGTGTCTATGCTGTTCTTGCTTGCTAATAAAAATAATAAAATTATGTTTAGGGCAAAACAGTACCAAACATATTTGTTTTGCGGGGTAAATAGCGTTATGCCATGTGTAGGAATTTTACCCGCTTAACTTGACTAGTATAGGTAAAATATTTATGCTTCACCTCTTGCCATGTTTGTGTGCTGTGCCATGATTGAGTGAGATGCCATGTTAACAACCTTTGTTGATCACCTGTAGCTAAGCAACTTGAACCCTTCTAAATGTGCGGTATCGTCGTGTGTGACGAGTATTCCACTTAACCTGTTAGTAACTGCTCTCGACGGTAGGTGCGATGCCTCGTGTTTCCTTCTTGTTGATGCTTGCTCGTGTTTGCTTCGTAGTAATAGATGCTTGCTTGTTGATGGCTTTCTAGTGTTTACCTCTTGTGTGCTCCCGCGGTACCTCTCGGAGACGATGCGAGCTCGCGATCGACTACACCTTCGGAACCCGACTTATCAACAGGCAAGGACTATACATTACTTATGATCCATTCTATTTCAACCAGCGGTTTGCATGCTAGTCTAGGTTAGGTTCGATGATTGATCCTACCATATGTTTACAGCCTCTTTTAAACCGATACAGCCATGTCCCTTCCCAGCAAACCTTGTACTGCTATGTTACTATTGCTCTTTGCTCAGCCCCTGCTTAGTATGCATGCTTACGATGCTACGATGTTACCCTGTTACTCCTTGGTTTGGGCTATCACATTATTATATTATTGTTGATGATCTGATTATTATAAATGTTGACTATATTCGACGAAGGATGAAAGGTCTAGGCTATCCCGCCCCGACGCTTTGTTCCATTCGAGTCACCTAGGACCCGAGTTCCGGGTATTGGTTTTAAGACTGAGCGTGCCTAACCGCGTGTGGGATTTTATGGGGTCCCCTTTTCTTACCTACCTAGCTTCAAACATTTCTAGCTGTGGCCCAAGCTGATTTACCATTTGAAACCGTGTGTGTGCTGGTCGATCGCCAGTTGTTTACAAACCAACCTGGACCAGTGAGGACATAGTTCCCTTGCTGTCCCACCTTGTCCGGCTGAGGACCCGGTTTCCCATGTGTGATTAACCGGCTATCCAAACCTGCGATAGACGGTAGAGACCGATTCGAGAGCGCGGCCGGCTTTTGAGTTGGATGTCGACTCACCGGGGGCCACCCGGCTTTGTTCGTTGTTCGTTAGAGGGACCTGTCGTTTCGGATCTCTTGGAACTAAATCATAAAATGGTTGCCTGTGATGGGTAGCAACTGAGAGAGATGGGCGTGCGTGCGGAGCCTTGTAATGGGCAGTTGGTACACCCCTGCAGGGTTAAATCTTTTCGAGAAGCCGTGTCCACGGTTATGGACGACTTGAGACCTACTCCTTGTTCATAGACAACAACAACTGAGATAATCTTAAAATAACTTGATCAACGCGTGTGTGTGCCTTTTCTGCTTCTTCTTCGTCGGGATGCGAAGAGGGGGACAAGGATAGGATAGGTGTTATTTTTCCGTAAGTAGATGATAGCAAGACTTGTTGGAGGCGATTCCTCATCGAATGCTTGGCTTCTTACCTTACTCTCTAGATCGTTAGCCACTTCTTAAATGCTAGTGCGACAGCAACCTCACCACTTACCCCTTCCTTACCGTAAACTACTAGTTGTCCTAGAATGATGAGTGATGAAGTCCTTGCTGGGTCAGTTGACCACTACAGTTGGATGTTGAGTACTTCTGTACTCATGATACTACCCCCAAATTCTTTTCAGGTTTCTGATCGACAACATGTATGGTGATCGATGTTTCACATGGAGACTCGATGACGACTAGTTAGGCGGATCCCGGCGGAGGGACTGGACCCGTGTGGTTATGGGGATCGATGTTTTTCTCTTTGCCACTAGGCATTTGATTGTAGTATGTACTCAGACATGTACCTTCCGCTGATGTATTGTATTTAAGACAGTTGTATGCCGATTGTATGAGATGTTGTATCCTTGTATCTGTAATGTTGTGATATCATGTTGCAAATCCAGGGCATATGACTTTGTCATATGTCGCGGTGGGACCGATATGTGCTTCGTCCCCGGATCTGGATGGAAACATCTAGATCTGGAACAGTACCGCATATCGGGCCTTACATCCACCCACTCAACACTTATCAACACAGCACATAGTACCGATACGGAATATGGCGAAAGCACGTGACTACCTCTCCCGTGTGTCCTCAAGAACACTTTAGCCTTTATAAGTTCAGTTGCTAGGCCTCTCCTTTGCTCAGAAAGGATTGGGCCACTTGTTACTCTTCAGTATCCTTTACTTTGCTCATTTTTACTATCCTGTTGCTTATACCAAGAAAACCCCTAAAAAGTTATCTTTTAGTGCTTGCAGTTATCTCCTTACCAAAGTCACTTGCTATTACCTTCTGCTCCTCATTGGGTTCGACACTCTTACTTATCGAAAACGCTGCAATAGATCCCTTTACGTTGAGGGTCATCAAGTAACGTTTTCTAGCGCCGTTGCCGGGGAGCGTAGCGCTACTAGTAAGTAAAGTTGGTAAGGAATTTTTTATATTTCTGTTTTTAGTTTTGTTGTTGCTGCTTTTGTCCTTATGGACACCCCTACTCTTGGATCGTTGTTCTTGGGGAACCTCCCCACAACTAAGGTAGTCACTCCTGACCCTGCTGAAATTGTGCCTTATAAGATACCATCAGGTATTATCAATTATGTCTTAGCTAATCGCTATGCAGGAGACAGATATCCAGGTGAACACTTGCTATATTTATCACAATTATGTTCATTATTCAAGCTTGCAGGTGTGTCACTGGAGTTCGTTATGAAGAAATTATTTTCCATATCGCTTACGGATAAAGCTTCAGATTGGTATAAGCTCCTCGATAACTCACATTCTCTTAATTGGGAAGAGCTTATGTCTCTCTTTTATACAAAGTTTTACCCTCTTCATGAAGTTCATCGAGACAGGAATTACATCTATAACTTTAGGTCTCGCGACGGAGAGAGCATCGCTCAAGCTTGGGGGAGGCTTAAATCCCTAATGTTCAAATGTCCTATCCATAAGCTCCCCGAAGATATTATACTTACAAATTTTTATGCCAGGCTTTCTCGTCAGGATAAGGAAATGATGGATGCCTCCTCTAGCGGGGTGTTTCAGACAAAGAGCGTTGAAGAAAGATGGGATCTCATCAAAAGGATCCAGAAGAATACTGAAGACTGGGAAATTGATAAAGGTATTGAACCTGCTATAAATTATGAGCATGATTATATTGAGAGCTATGTGAAAACTGATTATTTTAATACCTTTTGCTCTAAGATTGGTCTGGATTCCCATCTAATGATTGATTTTTGTAAGAACTTTGCCTCTCATGTTGATTCTTCTAAGATGAAGAAGGATCAGTACCATAAGCCTTTCAAAGAAGTGCCTATTGATATTCACGTTGCTGATCCTATTTTGCCTGCAGTTATATATGAACACCCCCCCCTTTTCCTTCAAGGATAAGGGAGCACTCTTTTGTGACAGGCATCATAAATAAAAGTGAGAGAAGAACAGGCGAACCTGAGGACCAGATCAGAGTCGATCCTCAAGTTGCGATGGTTAAAGATTTATTTACTAATGATGTTTCAGATTCTATTATAAATTTTTGTGATGTTTCAACTAACATTGTCACAGCCAAGAATAAAAGCCCAATTTCAGGTATACCAGTTGTATCTGTTAAAATAGGAGATCACAATTATTACGGGCTATGCGATCTTGGATCAAGTGCTAGCGCGATTCCTTATTCGCTTTATCAAGAGATCATGGGTGAGATTTCACCCTGTGAACTTGAAGAGATTGATGTTACTGTTCATCTTGCAAACAAAGCTACTATCTCTCCTATTGGGATTGTGAGAGATGTTGAAGTCCTATGCGGAAAGGTAAAATATCCTATCGACTTTCTCGTACTTGGTTCAGTGCAAGATAGTTTTTGCCTTATTATTTTCGGTAGACCTTTTCTCAGAATTTTTGGAGCCATTATAGATTGCATGAAAGGTAAAGTTTCTGTTGAATTCAATGGTGAGCCATATGAATTTAACTTTTCTAAGATCTCTAAGCAGCCTCGTGGTACTGAATTACCTAGTGATGATAAAATTATTGAAAGTATTGGTTCTATTGCTATTCCCCCTAATGATCCTTTGAAGCAATACATGGAGGACCACGAGAATGATACTCATATGCAGGAAAGAAATGAAATTGACGAAATCTTCTTGAGACAACCTGCTATCCTGAAGCACAACCTTCCGGTTGAACCTTTAGGAATTCTATCCAAACCAAAAGAAGACCCGGTGTTTGATCTCAAGCCTCTTCCCGGTACGCTCAAGTATGCTTATTTAGATGAAAATAAAGTATATCCTGTTATTATCAACTCTAACCTTTCAGGATATGAAGAAGAGCGATTATTGGAGATACTTCGTAAAGACCGAATTGCAATTGGCTATACCCTTGATGACCTTAAGGGAATTAGTCCATCTATCTGTCAACATACTATCAACCTCGAGCCCAATGCTAAACCTGTTGTTGACCATCAACGACGGCTGAACCCAAAGATGATGGATGTTGTGAGGACCGAAATCCTCAAGCTTCTAGCCGCAGGTATTATCTACCCAATAGCTGATAGTAAGTGGGTAAGTCCAGTTCATTGTGTTCCTCAGAAAGGAGGGACAACTGTAGTCCCTAATGATAAGAATGAACTAATACCTCAGAGAATTATTATTGGATATAGAATGTGTATTGATTACAGGAAGTTGAACAAGGCAACTAGGAAGGACCACTACCCGCTGCCCTTTATTGATCAGATGCTTGAGAGGCTGTCGAAAAACACCCACTTTTGCTATCTTGACGGGTACTCTGGCTTCTCTCAAATTCATGTTAACACTGCCGATCAAGAGAAGACCAATTTCACTTGTCCTTATGGTACTTATGCTTATAGGCGTATGCCTTTTGGTTTATGCAATGCCCCTGCTACTTTTCAGAGATGTATGTCTGCAATATTCCATGGTTTCTGTCAGGAGATTGTGGAAGTCTTCATGGACGATTTCTCCGTCTATGGAACTTCCTTTGACCACTGTCTCCACAATCTTAATAAAGTATTGCAGAGATGCGAGGATACAAACTTAGCTCTAAACTAGGAAAAGTGCCACTTCATGGTTAACGAAGGGATCATGATTGGCCACAAGATTTCCGAGAGGGGAATTGAATTGGACAAGGCGAAGATTGAAGCTATCGAAAGGATGCCCTATCCAAGGGACATTAAAGGTATTCGTAGTTTTCTCGGTCATGTTGGTTTCTATAGAAGATTTATTAAAGACTTTTCTAAGACCTCGAGACCCCTCACTAATCTTCTCCAGAAGGATGTTCCTTTTGTATTTGATGAAGATTGTAAGGAGGCTTTCGAAGTTCTTAAGAAAGCTTTAATAACCGCTCCTATAGTACAACCGCCTGACTGGAGTTTGCCCTTTGAAATTATGTGTGATGCTAGTGATTTTGCTGTTGGAGCTGTTTTAGGACAAAGGGTTGATAAAAAATTGAATGTTATCTATTATGCTAGTAAAACCCTTGATAGTGCTCAAAAGAATTATGCTACTACTGAGAAGGAATTCTTAGCAGTAGTGTTTGCTTGTGATAAGTTTAGGCAGTATATTGTTGATTCTAAAGTTATTATTCATACTGACCATGCTGCCATTAAGTATCTTATGAAGAAGAAGGATGCCAAACCAAGACTCATCAGATGGGTACTCCTCCTTCAAGAATTTGATTTGCAGATTATAGATAGAAAAGGAGCAGACAACCCTGTACCGGACAATCTTTCAAGGATGGAAGATATACCGCATGATCCCATCCCAGTCAACGAAAGTTTTCCAGACGAACAACTTGCCGTTGTTAAAGTACAGTCTCTTTCCGATCCTTGGTTTGCAGATTATGCTAATTTTAACGTTGCAAAGTATTTGCCTCCAGGTTTAACATTTCAGCAAAGGAAGAAGTTCTTCCATGATTTGAGGCATTACTTTTGGGATGACCCACATCTTTTCAAAGAAGGTCCAGACGGGATCGTGAGAAGATGTATACCGGAACACGAGCAGAAGGACATTCTCAAGCAATGTCACGATAGTCCCTATGGAGGACATCACGCCGGTGAGAGAACCGCACATAAGGTTCTCCAATCAGGTTTTTATTGGCCTACTCTCTTTAAAGATGCTAGAAATTATGTTTTAGCCTGTGATAAATGTCAGAGAGTTGGTAATATCAGTAGAAGGAATGAGATTCCTATGAATAACTCACTAGTGATTGAGCCTTTTGATTGGTGGGGTTTTTGATTTTATGGGTCCTTTTCCTTCTTCTCACAAGTACACTCACATATTAGTTGCTGTTGATTATGTAACCAAGTGGGTTGAAGCAATCCCCACTGAAAGTGCTGATCACAAAACATCTTTGAAAATGCTCAAAGATGTAATTTTCCCTAGGTTTGGTGTACCTAGGTATCTCATGACTGATGGAGGATCACACTTCACGCATGGAGCTTTTATAAAAGCTTTAGCCAAGTACGATGTCAATCATAGAATTGCGTCACCGTATCATCCTCAAACTAGTGGGCAAGTTGAGCTCACCAATAGAGAGATCAAGTTGATCTTGCAAAAGACAGTTAACAGAAATAGGAAGGACTGGTCAAATAAGTTAGGAGATGCTTCGTGGGCGTATAGAACTGCTTACAAAAACCCCATGGGCATGTCTCCCTATAAAATGGTCTATGGCAAGGCTTGCCATTTGCCATTAGAGTTAGAGCACAAAGCTTTCTGGGCTGTCAGAGAGCTTAATGCTGACCCAAAGTTAGCTGGTAAAAAGCGTCTCATGAACTTGACTTCTCTAGATGAGTGGAGAAGTGAAGCTTACGAGAGCGCTAAAATGTTCAAGGAAAAGGTAAAGAAGTGGCATGACAGGAGGATTCTGAAACGTGAATTTAATGTTGGTGATAAAGTTTTATTGTTTAGATCCCGTTTCAGGTTTTCTCCAGGTAAACTACTTTCCAGGTGGGAAGGGCCATTTCATATCGAAGAAGTCTACCGGTCTGGTGCAATCAAGATTAACAATTTTGAAGGCACCAAACCTCAAGTTGTGAGTGGGCAAAGACTCAAGCATTACATGGCGGGAGATCCCGTCAATGTTGATGTAAATATAATACGCACAACAACTCATGAAGAACACGTTGCAGCCCTGTTTCAGACACCGACAGAACCAGAATAAGAAAAGGTATGTATTACGGTAAGGAAACATCGCGAACCGCCATAAAAGTTCCATATTATGTGTTTTTACAAAATAAGGAAAATTCAACGCCGAAGTGGAGCCGGAGAGGACCTCCAGGGGGCCCAGGCGCCCCCCTGGCGCGGCCTACCTCCTGGCCGCGCCGGGAGGCCGCCTGGGCACCCAGGAGTCCGTCTCCGACCCCACTTTGGCTCGTTACCTTCCTTTTGTTGCAGAAATTTTTGCTATATGTTTGCCCGGATCGTTCCGGCAACGTATCTCGCGATTTCGTGTGTTTTCTCTTCAATCTGTTTCTGCCAGGAAATCTTTTAGCTAGACCTAGGTGCCATGGCTTCCCCAAGTTCCCCCAAGGACAATTTCGTCGTCAACGTCATCAACCCTTACCTCGCTGAGGTGAACAAGCACCCCCAGGTCCTTCGTGTGGAGGACGGCGTTCTCCACAAGGAAGATCTGAAGGGACCAGTCATGGAGGGGAGCACCGAGGAGCGGTTGAAGGAAATGGAACATGAGGTCTTCAAGTTCAAGAAGATGGTGGATCGTGGTGTTGAAGCCAACTTCGACATCAGAACGAGATCGAGGCTTCCCATAAGAAGGAGATGAAGGAGATGTGGTCAAGTTTGTCCGCACTAGAAGAAAAAGTTTATGGGCTCCATGCACAAATCTATGATCTGCACAACCAGAACTGTGAGTATGAACTAAAGTTTCTGCGCATGGGTTTAGGTGCTGAGTGCAGGATCATTGAGACGGGAATGTCCTTCGAGACTGGAGAGGAGCTACCATGGAAGCGCTTCTCCAAGGAGTACTTGATTGAGAAGAACAAGAATGAGGAGTAAATCTCCTCAGGTAATGGCATCCCCTCAGCTTGTTCCAAGCTTGGGGGAGTGCCCGGTATCTTTATCTTTATCTTAGTCTTTTAGAGTCAAGTAGAGTCGTATCATGTCTAGGGAGTTTATTATATGAAATAGGTGTTTGCATCGAGGTCTATCACTCCGTCTGTGGAGAGATTGTATCCGTGAGTGTGGAGTCGTCTATATTGGAATATTAATGAGAAGTCTATTAGTTCCTTCGCTGCACTCGGTATTCTCTTCGCGCAATCGGCCTCATATGACGATTCTTATGGGGAGTATCGACCTTATATCAGGTATGGCTTTGAAAACTTTATTTAATTTTGTCAAACATAGCTTTGGTCAAGACAACATGCATGTTTTCTCAAGTAGCGACATAGCCAAAACCTTTATGTTATTATGCTTGAAGTGTTATGTTGACAAGGAAGACAACTTGATGTGTTATGCTTACCTTAATGTTTATGCCTTATATGTTTTGCATCTAAATTAGCATCAATTGTCTGTTCTCTCAAAGCCTTTGCTAGCCAAACTTTTTTCCAAGTAGATTTCTGCTTGTGCATCCATACCCTGAAACCAATACCTTCCATTTCAGTCCACCATACCTTCCTATTCGTGGTATTCCCCTACCACTCCTGTAAGTATAGAATTTATGTGTTATCCTTAAATGTTCAAAATCTTCTGTTTTGTGCCTCTTGTTTAGCACATGAGGAAGTAGTAGGTAATTCATGATCTTCTTAAGTTGGACAAGTTTTACCCCGGGATTGCATGTCTAATCTGCAAACCCTTAATACGAGGAGGAACTAGCATGGGTGCGCCCAGCTCGAAAGATAATATAACAAACAAACCCTCCTTCACGCTTGGTCTATGAGAAATCAGAAACTTTGGCAGTGATAAACAAAGGAGATTAAGGGGATGTGATCGTCCCCACTTGGGAGCCGTTCCTCGAAACTTGTCCATCTTGAGAAGTAATTGAGCTATCTATTAGCATTCTTTGACAGACTATGCACCGCCCCAAAATCTATTTTTATTCTGTTTGATTTAAGGATAGCACATGAGTTTTCCCTGCTTGCCCTCAAACAAGGCTTTCCATCCACCTTCATGTTGAGTCAGTTGTCCCACTTCCTTCTTTTCTCTAAGAGAACAGACATTTGATGTTGATGAGGATTCATCCGTATAAAGCTGCATTAAGTTTTGCCATGCCACATCCTTGTTGACATTATCTTTTGATAAGTAAATTGTTTGCAAAAGCTCTTGCCAAGAAAGCATCTTCCTGTGTGTTAGTATTTGCACTTCATGACTAATAACATGTTCTTTCAAAAGCTTCAAATTGTTTCATTAAAAAGAAAGAGCAAGAGTGAAAGTTATTAGTTGTCCTTTGACCAAGGATATGTTTGCCATAATTTGATGAGTTTCCTCAACCCTACTTTTGATTATAATTGTTATTACTTTCTCATGAGGGCCTTATGAGTTGAGGTTGCTGTTGAGGATGCTTGAGTTTGCTGAAGAAACCTTGATGCTTCTTGTCTGTATTCTATTTATCGACACTTCACTCTCTAAACTTGTGGACAGGTTTACCGAGCTCAGTATTCGCTTGGGGACAAGCGAGGTATAAGCTTGGGGGAGTTGATACGTCCAAAATGCATCACTATTTCATATAGTAATTCTTTCTTATTCATTGATATATTTCATGATATGATGCTATTCTTATGTTGTTTTGGCCCATTTTACACAGTTTGCAACTTTCCGATGCCGAAGCAGCAGACGCAGGATTCAGCGGTAAAAAGTGGACGCTGAGTTGCTGAAGAAGAATACCTCCAAATTACCTGAAAATCGACGGAGGCTATTTTCCAGAAGGATCACGAAGACATGCAAAAGAGCGGCCAGAGGGGGGCCACAGGGTGCCCAGGCGGCCACCTGGCGCGGCGCCCACCCTCGCCGCGCCGGGAGGGCGCCTGGACCCCCAGGGCCACTCCTGGCTCCCCCCTCTGGCCTATATACTCCTCGTCATCCAAAACCCTAAAACAGGGAGAGTTTACGGAGTTCCGCCGCCGGGCAGATTCCGCCGGGGAGACCACCTCCCGGAAGGGGAAATCATCGCCATCGTCATCACCATCATCACGGGCATCATTGAGATCATCATCAACATCATCCCCATCATCAGCACCATCTCCACCTCCATCCAATCTCATCTCACAATTGCAACTTGTGTTGTAATCCGTACTATCTATCCTCTCTACTCTATCGGTGTTGATTACTACTTTGTGGTGAATGCTATTGAGATTTGTTGGAGAAATATTATTGTGTCTAGATTGTTTATCATCTATTTATCCCACTGATCATGATCTCTTTTATGTCTTGTGAGTAGTTACTTTAGTTCTTGAGGACATGGGAGAAGTCTAGTTGTTAGTAGTCATATGATGTTGAAGTAATATGTGTTGGTTGATATTTAAGTTGTGTTGTTATTTTCCTAGTGGTGTTGTGTGAGTCGAACACTCAACACTTCGCCTTATCAAGGACCTATGGGAATACATTGTGTACAAAGAATGCTTACGGTGGGTTGCCGGAGTGACAGAAACCTAAACCCCAGTTTGCACGCTTTTGCACAAGGGAACAATGGATCACCGATCGTATTGCTATGGTTAGGCTTTTGCCTTAATTACTATCTTGTATTTGCGGATGTTTGCAAGGTGTTTAATCATAAGAGTTCACTTATCTTAGTCTAGAGGGTGTACTATCATAGATCCACCCACTCAACACTTATCAACATAGCACATAGTACCGATACGGAATATGGAGAAAGCACGTGACTACCTCTCCCGTGTGTCCTCAAGAACACTTTAGCCTTTATAAGTTCAGTTGCTAGGCCTCTCCTTTGCTCAGAAAGGATTGGGCCACTTGTTACTCTCCAGTATCCTTTACTTTGATCGTTTTTACTATCCTGTTGCTTATACCAAGAAAACCCCTAAAAAGTTATCTTTCAGTGCTTGCAGTTATCTCCTTACCAAATTCACTTGCTATTACCTTCTGCTCCTCGTTGGGTTCGACACTCTTACTTATTGAAAACGCTGCAATAGACCCCTTTAAGTTGAGGGTCATCATCTACTACTAATCATCCACCTTGAGATATCTATCCAGAATATCTCGCTTGTATTAAGTTGCGAGCCCCACCCAAAGTGTAAACCCAAAGTAAACAATCCTTGCAACCGCGGTTACAAGCACCGTTGTTTTCCCCCTTGTGGCAACAACACATCCCCTAGAATCATGTTTCTGTCACTCAAGCTAGTCATCAGGGCGCATGAACCCACAATCGAGCATAATGTTCCCTCTTGGGGTCACTACCTACTACTTGGCCAAAGCAATAAACAGCAATGGAGAACATGCAAGAATTACTCAATAACAAAAATATAAAAGATAAGAACCAAATATATTACTCAATCACCAACTGAACATAGTCTCATGATCCATCAGATCCCAGCAAACTCGGCATAGCAACAGCAAAAAGAATTACATATGTGGAGGAGAACATCACATAGCTACTGATCATGGACCCATGTTCTAAGGTAGACTACTCACGGATCATCCGGAAAAGCGTCCATGGTGGAGGAGAAGCTCCCGGAGGTCAATCCTCCCTCCGGCAGGGTGCCGGGAAGAGATCTGCTAGCGGTACCGATCTTCGAAGCGCGGCGGCGGCGGAACAGAGGCGAGATCGCGAAAAAGGGTTGTCTTCCGAGGTTTCCACGTCACGGAGAATATATAGGCGAAGGGGGTAGCCAGGGGGCCACTAGGGGTCCAAGAGGCCCGTGGCGCGACCCCACCCTAGGGCGCGTCGGGAGGGCGCCTGGGGCCCTGGCGGTGGCCCTCTGGTCCCACTTTGGTTCTTCCGGAAGCTTCCGGTACGCTGATTTTTTATTATATTTTCCGGAATTTTTGGCGCATTTTTAATATGGGGGAAACCTGAAATAGAAAAACAGCAGAAAACAGGAACTGGCACTGGGGTGCACTGAGTTAATAGGTTAGTCCAAATATGATCAAAAGTGTATGAAAGTGTATATAAATCATAGCAATATCACACAAAACATGCATGGAGCAAGCAGAAATTATAGATACGTTTAGGACGTATCAGGGACATATCAACAACACAAATAAAACTTTATTTATGTCCCCAACAATTCTAACCATGTCAATCCTTGCTAGTCTTGCTAGTTGCAAAAGCCAATTTAAATATAGTGCATGTAATTGTTGTTGGAAGGTGATTCTTAAGATAAAAATTGGACCATGCTTCTTAGTTTCACCAAGTTTATCTCTCCAACACATAAAAGGGTGGTAAGTAACATGACCATGTGTCGAACTTATGATGAAAATACCATGTCCTTATGTTCTCTTTTATGAATGTGTTCAATGTCTATACATGAAATACGTTCAAATACCATATACCAAGATCCATCTGCATCTATAGCTAAATAATCCATCAATAGGCTGAGATCCGCCTGCACCTGATAGGTCAATTTTGCATAATTATCTTTTACATTCCTTTGCTCTTTATCATTGGTATTTTTCAAAATATATAATCATTTTAATTCCGTTTGCCTTTAATTTATATGTAACATACAGAGAGAGGAATTTCCAAGAAATAACTATACATCATAAAAACATGAGAAAAATAGGAATAGAAGAAAAAACAATTTTTCAATGCTCAAACAAATTTGGATAAAATAGAAAAATGTAAAAAAAGGGTTTGAGAGCTAGAATATGGACCATAGGGGCCCCACCAGGGCTCCATGCGCCTTTGGTGCCCCCTTAGTTTGTGGATAGGGGACACGACGAACCCAGGGTGGCCGCCTGACCCCCTTTGGCCTATATCTTCCTCCTAACCAAGAACATCTCGAATGGATTTCTACATATGTTTTTGTCGCGCTGCGAGGCGTGACTACATATGTTTTCTACAGATGATTCTGCTAGAATTTTCTTCTTATGGGAGGGGGAAATCGAAGCCATTGGCATCACCGACACGCCATTCATCATTGGTGTCATCTTCTCCAACCAATTCATCATCAACATCTCCATCTCCATCACCCCCCTTCGCATCAACTTATGATCTATGACCAATTACTTCAAATCTTATGTGGTATATTTTTTCTAGTATTGATTACTACTTGTAGTTGATCCTTTTGGAAGTTTAAGTGGTGAAAGATTCATATGTTTAGAATTTTTTTTCATCTATTTATATCCACTGATCATGATCCATATGATTTTCTTTGATTAGTTTGTTACGTTCATGAGGACATGTGACGAATATTAATGTTAGTAATTTCTTGTGAAGTTAAATCTAGTTCAATGTTTTAATATTATGTTGTGATGCAATTCTCTAGTGGTAATGGGACACTAAAGTTTAGTACTATGACTAGATGTTTTCTTAATCACTCTCTTGTATCTGCGGATGCTTGCATAGAGGGTTTAAGCATAAGTATATTATTTGTCTTAGACCACCACTTTAGCATAGGTTTCTCCGCACAACAAATTATCAAAGCAATGAATGATAACTCAACGAAATTTGATGAATACAACTTGATAAGTGTTTTTTGTGTCCTCGAGAGTGAGTTGACCCCCGTAAGTACTTTATAGCTTATCCTTAGCACAATTAAAGATTGGACGCTTTGTTGTATTGTTGCCCTTTTATTTTACTTTGACATGTTACCATTGCCCTTTCTATCAAACAAACTGTCGAACTATCTTTGCAGCTTTAAAGTAAACTTTTGCTAGTTTCCACCTATCAATTCCTTTCGCTTCGCATTGGGTTCTACACTCTTACTCATTTAAGAAGCTATGATAGATTCGCTATATTTGTGGGATATTAGCACCATCTTGACATAAAGTGTAAACATTGGTAATTGCTTTAAGCGTGATTACATATTGTTATGTTTAGGGAGCTACCATGAATTCTTTACTAAACCTTAACCCTTAGTGGCAACAATTCAATACAAGCCATTCCACTTTCTATCATTATGGGTAGATTACTTTCAAGACTTAACCCAACTAATGTACACCATTCCATCTACTAATTACTCATCTCGAATGGCTAGGATCAAACAAGCATCCGGAGAGAATATGCATCTATAGATCAAACACAATCTAAACATAATAGTTTAATTCATCATATGATCTACATCACCACTACAAACTCACTAGGTTAACAATAGCCATGTAGGGTAGCTCATATTACTATTCTATTGATGATCTAAACACATGAGGAGAAAAGATTACACGTAGACTACTAGCATCAAGCCATGAACCTGAAAGCCACAACTCATCTTGGGGTACGAGGATGGATGTTGGTGCACATAGTTATGTCTTCCTCCTTTGACAAACTTCCGAATCAGGAATGAAAACAATGATCACATTGGGAAAGTGCAATTGCAGTGGAAGAAAAGAAAAACCTATATTTGCATCACGAAAATGGGGGTACTTATGGACCAACATGCACTAGGGCTAGCCAGGGGGATTAACATGCTACATGCACCCTTGGAGGTTCCCTAGGCATAGGGAACCTTCACCAGATGCCTCCCCTTCGAGGGTGGCTGTAACAACCCAAGATTTTCCTTCTCGTATGGGAATGCGTGACCAAACCTTTCCACCATGGCACACGGCCCTTTTGTGACATCGGGTTTCACCCAATCACCGTCGCAACTTCTGACACAAGACCAGTCATCGCCATCGGTACAGAAAACCCCATATATTTACTAAATGGATTATTTTATTGGGCACCGGAAAATTTTCTCGTAACGGATGCGAAGTGTGGTAGACATGATCGGCTCGTTGCGTGGATCGTGTGGTTCAAAGATTTACCCAAATAGGAGGTCGTACGGAGTCTTGGCGGCCAAAAACATGCGACACCGGATGCGAGAGAGAAACCGGGGGTATTTTCGTCGTCTGCCAAACCAACCCAGCCTATAAATAGACCACCCCTCCTCTCCAACCATTTCGGGTTTCCCTAAGTCAAATTTGCAGCCACCCCCTCCAAAATACCCAAATCTTCCCTACCTCTCCTACCCCGAAACCCTATCCCCAAGCCATCTCAGCCATCAGATCTGAGATCCGACGGCTCAGATCTGAGCCACGTAGCCCTAGCCGCCTCCACTAAGAGACCGGAGCCTGCAAGGCCGATCCTCCGCCGCCAGAACCACCGAAGCCCATCTGGGTGTCGCCTGATCCGGCTCCCTCCTCCCGGCGAGCCACCGCCGTCGAGCGCGGCCGCCGCGCCACGGCACGCTGCCAGTCGCCGCCCCGGTCGCCTCCTCCTCCCCCGTGCTTCTCCTCTCTGTCTCTCCTACCTCACCTCCATCTCCTTCCCCTCGTAGGTGGCCGCACCGACGAGCACCATGGCCGGCGAGCCGAATCTCGCCCGCGCCGCCCCGGACAGGAGCTCACCGCCGGCTACCCTCCTCACCGCGCCACCGACGAGATCCGCAGCCACGGCGTCCCGGCGCCGCCTCCACCTCGCCAGATCTACCGCCTCCTCGCCATGCCGCCGTCGCCGACCGGCGCTTCCACCACGACGCGGGCCGGTGAGCCGAGCCGGCCACCCAACAGTCGCCATGGGCCGGATTCGCCCCAGTGGCCCAACACGAGCGCGCCCCCGCGGCTGATGACCCTCAACTGTAGGGGATCGAGATAGTCTTCGCGGGTAAGATAACCCAAATTATTTATTCTACACAAGGGGAGCCAAATAATATTTATAAGCTTTAACAGTTGATTTGTCAATTCAACCGCACCTGAAATATACTTGATTGCAAAAAAATATTAATAGCAACGGTGATATGATAGTGATAGTGGCAACAGCGAAAGTAAAACAGCAAAAGTAAACAACTAGTAACCAGCAGGATTGAAACACTGTAGGCTAGGGAGATGGATGGTTGGGTGTTGCTTGGATGAGAGTGAACATGTAATAAATTCTAACACGGAGCAAGGCACACAGAAAATAAAGGATCATCTAGGCAAATATCAAACATTAGGCATGTATCCCGTAGGTAGTTGTGCGTGCTTGAAATAAGAACTTGCACAACATCTTTTGTCCTACCATCCCACTACGAACGGGGCCAAAAGGAACTTATGGAGATTAAGGTGCTCCTGTCAAAGAGCACCGGAACAAAGCATTAACACTCAATGTATACATGAAATCCTCAAATTATAGTCCATCCCCTTTGGTGTCCCAAGCTGTCACCTTTGGGATCACCGGTTCCGGAGAATAATAGGTACATAGAACTCATAGATAGGACCAAGAACATAAATAAACTCATGAAAACACAAGTGGTTTAGATCTGAAAACATGGCACTCGGGCCCAAAGTGACAAGAATTAAGAGCAACAAGTTGTAGCAAAGATGATAAACACCAAAGTAGATGATAGGCAACATGCCCCCAACAATCTGGCGAACTATTACATGATCTAACTCATCCAATCCCTACCATCCCCTTTGCCTACAACACGGAATTACAAACACATGAAAGGAGAAGTCATGAAGGGATGATGGATTGGTGATGGTGATGACGATGGCGATGATATCCCCTCACCGGAGGCCAAAACAGCCTCCAGATTAGCCCTCCCGAAGAAGAACAGAGGGTGGCGGCGGCTCCGCGACGGAAACTGGGAAAACGACTTCTGTTCCGGGGTTTCCTCGCGACGTGAATAAATAGGAGCCAAGGTAGGGCACAAGAGGGGGAGGACCCACCCAGGCGGCCTTCCGGCACGGCCAGGGGTGAGGGTGCACTAGCAGGGCGCCTGGGGACCCCTGGCTTCCCTCTGGCCCCACTTCTGGCTCCGGGCTCCTTCGGGTGCGTGGATTTTCCGTGATTTTTCCTGGAATTTTCTGCGACACCTAGAAATCCATTTTCCTGCACATAAGAAAACCATACAGGAGGCTCTCCTGAAAACAGCGTCAGTCCGGGTTAGTTTCGTTCAAATCATGCAAGAATGAGGCCAAAGCAATAGCAAAAGTGTTTGGAAAAGTAGATACGTTTGAGACGTATCAACTCCCCCAAGCTTAGCATATTGCTTGTCCTCAAGCAATTCAGTTCAACGAACTGGACGCGACAAAGAAAACCTTGACAAACTCTTTTGCTTCATTACATGTATATAAGCATGTACTACGAAAAGAGTTTAGCAAGTATTGAAACAATGCTATGAGGACAATGCACGAAGCAATCCTTCTTTCAAGTGATCAATCACAAAAAACCAACAGTAAATAATATGCTGCTGAAAATCAAGAAAAGATCACAATGCAAATAGCTTGAACATACTAGAGTGGTATCTCGCTAGCCTCCATGAGTGAAGCAAAACATAAATGCGGAAACTCCTCCGGAGTTTTAAAGGAGAATAGAACAAAGAATTTCAGAACAAGCAATATCACAATCATGCAGAAGACAATGTGGTACTTTGGGACAATGCATGTTACACTAAGAATGACAATTATGCTCTCAATAGTTGGTGCTTTGAAGAAAGAAGGGGAGACTCTCGAACTGTGGCTTTTTGATGGCAAGGTTGAAAACCCGTGGTTGGAAGCAAAGACTAAACATGTACCAGAGCTCTTGGTTTTGAAAACAGAGATAAAATTCTTTTGAGCAGTGCAACTTTCCAGTCAACGGTGAACGGTAAAGGTCTCTCAATATCTCCAATACCAACCACATTAATGGTGGTTCCCATGCTTTTTGCTTACACTTATGTTCCCTTATCCACCTATCCTTTGACGGTCTATGGTGTCTTTTTATTTTGCCTCAAGTATGGAAGGAAAGTTTCTCGTTCCATCTATCATTAACAGCATTTGGCCCATTTCATTCCATCATCAAGTATGGGGGAAGTGTAACTTTTTTATAAAAATGTGAAACAAGTGAGAACTGGGCATCCTCCAGACCGGCTTCTGCCTCATAAATTTGACTAGTTAAAACTTTGTCAAGGAGTATAATTTTTTTTGGCATGGAAGATAATGATTTCCCCTCACTGCACCATGAGCTTGTACGGTTACAAAAATGAAGCTTTTGAATAAATTTCGAGATGGTACAAGAAAGTCTAAGTTAGGGATGGTAGGTAAATACCATATATAGGAAGGTATGGTGGACTCAAGTGAAATAACTGGTTTGAAAAGGAGTTTGGATGCACAAGCAGAATTCCGCTTAGTGCGAGTGAAGGCTAGCAAAAGACTAGGAAGCGACCAACTAGAGAGCAATAACGTTCATAATCATGCAGAGTGACAAAGCAACATTGGATCGGGCATGAAAGTGATATAACTATTCTGAAACAAAAAGACCATCAAGGCATGATAGACTTTTTAGTCATAAACATGTGTGAACATGTGCCAAGTAAATCCAAGAATTCTTCGAAGGGAAATACCACTTCAATATGCCAAACCATGAACAATGCAATGCATGCAAATCATTTCAACAACACATTATGCACTCTAGCTATTTGAGATCAGCCACAAAGAAAGCATGAACACTGGGAAAGCATTGTAAACATAGCACTATGTCTCTACAAGCTGGTCTCTAGATCATAAGTACAGACATATGTACAAAAGTAGAAACAAAAAGAGTTCATACCGGGTTTCCTTGTTGCTTCCCTTCCGTGGATCTTCGTCATTACTGCCTTGTCACTTGCACGATCGAACGTAGGAAATTATAATCATCACGGACTCGAGTATTTATAAGCTTTGACAGTTGAGTTGTCAATTCAACCGCACCTGAAATATGCTTGATTGCAACAAAATATTAGTAGCAACTGTGATATGATAGTAATAGTGATGACGGCAAAAGTAAACTAGTAGTAACCAGCAGGATTAAAATACTGTAGGCTAGGGAGATGGATGGTTGGGAGCTGCATGAATAAGAATGAACAGGTAATAGATTCTAACACGGGGCAAGGCACACAGAAAAGTAATGATCATCTAGGCAAATATGAAACATTAGGCATGTATCCCAAAGGTAGTTGTGCGTGCTTGCAATAAGAACTTCCACAACATCTTTTGTCCTACCATCCCGCTATGAACGGGGCCAAAAGGAACTTATGAAGATTAAGGTGCTCCTGTCAAAGAGCACCGGAACAAAGCAATAAACTCAATGGATACATGGAATCCTCAAATTATGGACCATCCCCTTTGGTGTCCCAAGCTGTCACCTTTGGGATCGCCGGTTCCGGACCATAATAGGTGCATACAACTCATAGATAGGATCTTGAACATAAATAAACTCATGAAAACATAAGTGGTTCAGATCAGAAAACATGGCACTCGGGCCCAAAGTGACAAGCATTAAGAGCAACAAGTTGTAGCAAAGATGATAAACACCAAAGTAGATGATAGGCAACATGCCCCCAACAATCCGACAAACTATTACATGATCAATCTCATCCAATCCCTACCACCCCCTTTTCCTACAGCAGGGAATTACTCACACATGTGAACGGAAGTCATGGAGGGAGGATGGAGTGGTGATGGTGATGACGATGGCGATGATCTCCCCTCTCCGGAGGCCAAGTCAGCCTCCAGATTAGCCCTCCCGAGGAAGAACAGAGGTTGGCGGCGGCTGCGCGACGGGTTCTGGAAAAGCGACTTCTGTTTTGGAGTTTTCCCCTCACGAGAATAAATAGGAGACGAAGTAGGGCACTAGGGGAGGGGGAGTCGCCTAGGCGGCCACCCGACGCGGCCCCACCCCTGGCCGCTCCCACAGGGCGGCTGGGCCCCCTGGCTTCCCTCTGGAACCCTTCTGGCTTCGGGCTCCTTCGGGTGCGTGGATTTTCTAGTATTTTTCTAGGAATTTTCAGAGATGTCCAAAAATCCATTTTCCTGCCCACAATAAAACCATACAAGCAGCTCTGCTGAAAACAGCGTTAGTCCGGGTTAATTTAGCTCAAATCATGCAAGAATGAGGGGAAAAAAATAGCAAAAGTGTGGAAAAGTAGATACGTTTGAGACGTATCAACTCCCCCAAGCTTAGCCTATTGCTTGTCCTCAAGCAATTCAGTTCAACGAACTGGATGCGACAAAGAAAACTTTGACAAACTCTTTTGCTTCATAAGATGTATATAAGCCGGTACTACGAAAAGAGTTTATCAAGTATCAAAACAATGCTATGAGAACAATGCAAGAAGCAATTCTTATTTCAAGTGATCAATCACAAACAACCAAAAGTAAACAATATGCTGCCGAAAATCAAGACAAGATCACAATGCACATAGCCTGAACATATCAGAGTGGTATCTCGCTAGCCTCCATTAGTGAAGCAAAACATAAATGCAGAAACTCCTCCGGAGTTTTAAAGGAGACTAGAACTAAGAATTTCAAACTAGCAATATCACAAGCATGCATAAGGCAATGTAGTACTTTGGGACAATGCATGCTATACTAAGAATGACAATTGTGCTCTCAATAGTCGGTGATTTGAAGAAAGAAGGGGAGACTCTCGAACCGTGGTTTTTTTATGGCAATATTGAAAACCTGTGATTGTAAGCAAAGACTAAACATGTGCCAGAGCTCTTGGTTTTGTAAACAGAGATAAAATTCTTTTGAGAAGTGTAACTTTCCAGTCAACGGTGAACGGTAAAGGTCTCTCAATATCTCCCATGCCAACCATATTAATGCTTTTTCTTACACTTTGTTCCCTTCTCCATCCATCGTCTGATGGTCGATGGAACCTTTTATTTCGCCTCAAGTATGGAAGGAGGTTTCCATCTATCATCAGCAGCATTTGGTCCTTATCATTCCATCATCAAGTATGGGGGAAGGTGTAACTCTTTTTTTTATTGACTAGTTAAATCTTTCGTCAAAATATTTTTGGCATGGTAGATACTGATTTTCCCTCACCGCACCATGAGCTTGTACGGTTACAAAAGGGAAGCTTTTGAATAAATTTCGATATGGCACAAGAAAGTCTAAGTTAGGAGTGGCCGGTAAATACCACATATAGGTAGGTATGATGGACTCAAATGGAATAACTGGGTTGAAAAGGAGTTTGGATAAACAAGCAGAATTCCGCTTAGTGCGAGTGAAGGCTAGCAAAAGACTGGGAAGTGACCAACTAGAGAGTAATAATTGTCATAATCATGCAAAGCGACAAAGTAACATTGAATCGTACATGAAAGTGATATAAATATTCTAAAATAAAAAGGTCATCAAGGCATGGTAGACATTTTAGCCATAAACATGTGTGAACATGTGCCAAGTCAATCCAAGAATTCTCTGAAGGGAAATACCACTTCAATATGCCAAACCATGAACAATGCAATGCATGAAAATCATTTCAACAACACATTATGCACTCTAGCTATTTGAGATCAGCCACAAAGAAAGCATGAACACTAGGAAATCATTGTAAACATAGCACTATGTCGCTACAAGCTGGTCTCTAGATCATAAGTACAGGCATATGTACAAAAGTAGAAACAAGAAGAGTTCATACCGGTTTTCCTTGTTGCTTCCCTTTCGTCGATCTTCGTCATTACTGCCTTGTCACTTGCACGATCGAACGTGGGAAATATAATCAAATGCCATCACGGACTTGAGCTGAACTCTGAAAACAAAGCAACCTAAAGAGAGAAAGGAAAATATTTTTGGATTTTTTAAAGGTTTAACTAAAGAAAAAGAAAGGAGAAATCTTTTTGTTGTTTTTGAAAATTAAAAGAAAACAAAGAAGAACATCAAAACCTTCAAAAAGATCAAAGCGAACAAAATAAAATGGATAATACAATGGAAAAGGGAGAAGGGCACATACTCCCCCAAGCTTAGGCATTTGGCCTAAGTTGGTAACAGCTACTGCGGTCCCCAGGAGCCTCCTGCTCCGGGGTGGTACGTGTGAGTCCAAGGGTCGTACGAGGCTTCAGGTGCGTACACCGAAGTCCTCGGGTCCTCCCACGAAGAAGGCTACGTGCTCCAAATAGAAGAAGACCCTTCACCCCACTGGGTGACGGTCTCCCCCTAGAAAGGTGGGAACTCACCATGCTCCTCCTCATCGGGCACGACCCTAGCCATGGGGTTATGAAACTGCTGTTGGACCACATACTCATCGAACTGGGTAACATTGAAGGACCATCCGCTCCTGCGAGTATAATCAAACAAAAGAGGTGCAGGTAGACAAATCTCTCGAATAGTGGTCAGTCCAAACCTAAAAATATAATTAAGGTTGCCAAACTCGGAAGTCCTGGTAACAAACTCATGTCTCTTCATAGCAGCAAGATCAAAGCTTAAATAAGTAAAAGGCTCATCATCGGGATGTGGGGTGCCATTAAGAGACTCAAGAATAAGTGTGGCATAAACGCCACCATAGAGATCTCCCTTGTTGCCATTAGAAGCAAGGTGGCGAGAAATTAAGGAACCCACATTATACTTACTCTCCCCTGAGAGGGTGGTTGCCAGGATGGCAACATCCGGTGCAGAACTGTTTGTGACACCCCCAAAATCAAGTCGTGTACAGTAATCATACACGCAATGTACACGATCGAGATCAGGGACTCACGGTGAGATATCACAACACAACTCTACAAATAAAATAATACAAGCCAGGGGCCACAGGGCTCGAATACAACAGCTCGAGAGCACAAAGTTAGCGGAAGCAATAGTATCTGAGTACAGACACAACGTACACATGATTTTCCTTAAGAAGGCTAGCACAAAAACAACATGATCATAAAGGCAAGGCCTCCTTCCTGGGAACCTCCGAACTACTCCTGGTCGACGGGGATCTCCATGTCGTAGAAGGCATTGGGGATCTTCACGTTGCGGTGGTCGGCATCGGGGATCTCCTGCTCCTGGACGCCTCGCGTCTGGAGGAAGCAACCGGGTATATAAAACAAAAAAGGGGGAAATAAAGCAAGGGTGGGTATCTAGCATACCCGCGAGTCTTACGTCCGCTATTAAGCATTTACGCATTTGTATCAAATGGAAAGGGGAGGCTATATATAGAGGACTGAATGGTAGAAAGTCAGACTAAGTATGAGAAGCTAGTCCTATCGAAGACTAGCATCTTCCGACGAGTCTTGAAGCACGAGAAGAGAATAGCCAACAGTTCATATAAATCATAAAGTAACAATGCAGCAGAAGTTGTTGAAGCATTGTATAATAGTAAGTTGTAATAATTAACAATTATAAATGTCTCTGAGATCCCTTCCTCGACTTCCCTGCGAGGAAGAGAAACCGGAACCAACAGTTTAATAGTAGTAGTTTGTAGTAGTAGGCTCTAGCTTCAGCATAAAGCGTCCTGTTACCGTGGACACCGCTATTCGAATAGATCATCTTCCCTGCAGGGGTGCACTACTGTTCATCCTGCACGCTCGGATCTCCAGGGTGGCATACACCTTGTTAGGGAATGCCCCACTGAGGCTATCCGACAGCCGAGGCCCATTCTACGGCTCATCAGAGAGGTCCCCTCTGGTCTAAGATCCTAAGCACAAGGGGATCTTGGGCCGTCGCCCCTCGCTCTCCGGGTCGGTGTGAGGAGGGTGAATTCTAACGCCGCAGCGCGATCCGTCCCTTTCACAATGCTGAACTGGACATCTTTCAGAGCTTTCGAATGAGACCACAACGCGGAGGTCCCACACCGTAATCCCACATGAAGGTAGCCTCTCAAGTCATCCACCTGAACCATTAGTCGTTTTATTATTATCTCGCGGACAACCGTTATCGTTTTCCGACTAGTCAACACAACGGACAACGAACAGCAGCCAGGACCACGAGTACATCGGTGCCTGCCCTATCGTCCCGTCAAAGCACGCGGTTACCAACAAGGTGAACCGTCTCCTTACCTTGTCTTGCGTGTGATCCTAGAGGAGCTCGACTTTCGTGGTTTGGTATCTCATGGCCAACGAACAAGGACCAGGCCCACGATGGTATCCGGCTGTCCTGCCGTCCCGATACAATACCTCTCGCGGGCACCGTTGGGTCACCCGACTACTTACCTTTAAGGACACCAGTTGATTCAGGTGCCTACCATCAAGTGAAACCAGGAGGAATCACCCTCGATGGTACACTTGAAGAGGTTCGACTGAGACATCAGCGGAATGAACTAAAGAGGAATATCCTCGTATCATCCTGGTGGTGCTAAGCTACCGAGCCGGCGACGAGAGTGCAATACGAGTACATCCACTCGTAAGTTAAACTTGAAGCGACTCAGCAGAGTCTCGCCGTTGTAGGTTCCCTTGGGCGTCTGCTCTGTACCGTACCTGTTGCAGTTATAATAATTTATACCCGCGTTCACTCCCCAGAGCGATCACGGCCTTCTATCTAATCCTAGTTGAATAACAATGCGCAGGGCTAACTGCTGAATATTATATTTATATAGGCAGCATAGGATAAACGAAGATACATCAAGGGGAGACAATGACAGGCTATGCATTTCAATAGGATTGTAACGTAGCAGCAGAAAATGCCTAGTGCAAGAAATATACGGAAAAGATAGGCGATAGCTGGGGAAGGAGAATGGCTCTGCTTGCGTGGAAGCTGGGTAGTACGGATACGGTCGTCGACGTAGTAGTCGTACTCGGCAAAGGTGTCGTCGACCGCAGCAACGGGCCTATCAGAGAAGAAGGGGGAAGAAAAAATAAATACACGAAAATAATAGCAATACAAATGCAAGACATGGCAATACATTGTACACGATGCTCTAACGCAGTGTTAAGTATTTTAGGCGGAGTGGGAATTTATCTGAGGATGACTCATCAGTACCGGTTGATTACCGGACAGATGATACGGAGGGAAAGGTTCCATGTCTGCAGTGTTACAGACATCTGACTGAAATGTGGATAGTGTATATGTGCTCGTTTATCCATTCTGAACAGCTTTCATTCACATAACATTTTCATTCGGAAAGTTTTACCGGCTCCGATCATCTGACAGACAGATGAACCGAAGGGGAAATATTCCGTGTTCTGTATGTTAGAGGGGTGTGGTGTCTATATGGGTGATGTATTCTTATTCATTGTATTTTTCTGAGCGACTTTCATGTATAAAGTATTTTCACCGGAGACACGGTTTAAAAGATATTGAATTTCAAAGTTTTATTCAATTTAAACGAATTTCTGGATTTATTTTATTCAATAATTCAACAATATGTAAAACAATATAATTGACCAGGTCAACCCTGACAGAACGGACCCACATGTCATACATTGGCATTTAAATAAATCCTTATATTTATTTAATAGCAAGTGGGTCCAACTGGTCATTGTCTCATCTAGGTTCCACCGAAATTTTACTAAGTGTGGGATTTCCCGGTGTTAAGTATCCATTAGCACATTCCGAAGGCTAAGGTTTAGGGTTCCACTCCTCCAATGAACTTGCGTCCTATACCAGTCTTCATTAGTTGTCAATGATATCGGATCCGGTACGGATGGCATCTATGATAAAGTTTGTCTGCTTAACTATCACTTGGTATAAAAAGTGCTACGTCATGTTAATTTTAGAAATTGTTAAACTTAGCAAACTAGGACCGATGATTGTATAAAATCTATAGCTCTAATGGAGTTGCGACCTATATAAGTTTTTTTCTACATCACGTGCACCACCATGCCATGCCTTCAAATTATATTACAGGTGCCCATAGCACGTTCATCCACAACGACAAAGTGGCTATCGGGTTAACTTTGTCTGCCGCATATTATAAATCCTCCTTTTGTGATTTTCGCCGGATTTAATCCACGCAATATTTTAAGATGGACCAATGGCAGCAAATGAAGCTTATTTCTTGGGCTACATGTCTATATTATTTTTATCTATGTGAAACTCCATTTGCATGCTTTTTGTTGTTGTTCAAAGTGGTGTCCAGCAGCAGTTTTTTCACACATAACCATTTTCTTCTTCAGGTTCAGTAGTACAGTAAAAGACCACCGCATCGCAGCCGCACACAACAGCGCAGCAGTCGGCGGCAACTTCAGTAGAGAAGCAGCGCAGTTGCTGGGCTCGGGAAGGTGGTGGCCCGGCGCGGCCAAGGGGCGGCCAACGCATCCAGAGCGCGGCCCATGCACAGCCAGGGTGCGGCCGCGAGCGCGACCCGAGAAGCCGCCTCGCGGAGGCCAGCCAGGAGGGGAGTCGGGCCGTGGAGGGAGCGCGCGTAGCAGCAGCTGCAGGCGAGCCGCGGCAAGCTGCCGCAACGCAGCGCGTAGGGAGGGCGCACGGGGCCTGGCCGAGCTCGAGCTTGTGGCCACGACGAACGGTGGTTACAGCGTCGACGGGGGAGGGCTATGGAAGCCAACTTGTGAGGAGAAAACGGGGGTGGTCGCGGCTTACAGCGAGGAGACCGATGGCGTGTTCGCACGAGGCCGAGGAGGTATGGGTGCGGCAAATTTAGGCGAGGACGACGGCGGACGGCGGCGAGGTAGAAGAAGGGGGCGGCGTCCTCGCTGCACCAAGGCCCTGATTGAGCGTGTGGGATGACGATGTAGTCGACGGGGAGACTCCAGGACAGGTCTTCATGGCATGGCACGGCCGTTGGTCACGGTGGAGGCGGCGACACGGCCACGTGCGCGGGGCGACCGTCGAGGCAGCAAAGAAGGTGGTCGGCGACGCGAGGGAGGAAGAAGGGGCCCGTGCTAGGGTTGGAGGGGGGTTCGGGGTGGTCCTCTTAAAGGCCAAGAGGGGGGCAGGTGTTGGCCATCCACGGCCATGGCGTCATGGATGTGCTCCACGCAAGGGAGGAACAGGGGAGGAAGATGAGTGGGAGGGAGAGAGAGATGGGCCAGCTGGGAGATGCCCAAGACGATTTTTATCCTTTTTCCCTTTTCATGTTTTCTGTCACATCCATTTTCCATTATGTTTTATTCCATTTGGCAACCATTATATTTTTGTAAAATATGGATGTTTCACATTATAACTGTGCCACAAAAATTTTAGGGATTAAATAAATTCTTTTAGTATTTCTTTTGAATATGCAATTGAACAAATGGGCTATTTTGGCACTGTTTGATTTGTTTAAAATTATTTAATGTTATATAAAATATCCACTACCATAGCATCTTGATCTACTAACTTTTATGCATTTTATAAAATTGATTGCACAATTTTTAGGTCAACTTTAATTTCCACATTGATTTGGAAATTCAATTGGGTTTGAATTTGAGCTCAAGTTAATCAAGGTTGATTAACCCTTGCTTAATCATGATGACATGATCATTAACAAGGTGATAACAGTTGAGTTACCGTGGCATGACACCCGGGGGGTTTACAAATATCCACCACTACAAAGAATTCTCGTCCCGAGAATTAAAAGTGGGGTAAGGGGTAAGGTTTCAGTTTTGTATTCTAACGAGTCTTCTTGGCATGGTTTCCCTTCTTGAAGCAGTTAATCGTTCTCGTTGATGTCTTCATTTCTCTGCATCAGTGCATCTCGTTGAGTGGTCATCCTTCCTTCGGAGGCTTCATCATACTTACGGATAGGGTAGGAGGGGCATACTTAGGGGGGTCGAATCGGTACCAGGTGAATCAACCGAGGTTGTCCAAGTGAATGGGGTACAAAGTATCTTCTGAGTTAAAACTCAGGGCAATACATCGAGAGAACAAAAGAATGCATGAGAAATTTTAAGCGGATAGGCATGCATTCGATGCCGATGACGGATGATGAAAAGAGGCCCAGAGTATCAGGCATAGGCACTGAGTCTGATATCGGACTGAATATCACAATGTAGGTGACAAGAGTCAGGTTTCGATCCTGTGGATCTGTGGGTTATGGGCACACATTGAATAGTAAGGGTGGCGACATTCCATGCGATTGCGATGCATGGATTGTCAGAGAATAGCTTGTCAGCTATGTCGGCAAAAACATCGGTACCAAGGGTGAGGGAAGAAGAGAAACACTTGGCAAAGTTCTCGTCCATCGGCGGTACATAAAAGGGTTATCCACGATAGTAACAGGTTGTACCGACAGAGTAGTACACTGAAGTGTTTACATAAGCAGGGAATTATCACTGCTCAGATAAGACACATTACAAGAAAGGTTAAACAGACCAATGGAAAGGAAAATGTAGTTATACACAAGCATTAGGTGTATATCCTTCCCAAGGAAAGTAGACCACAACATACACGACCAAGTTGTATTGGCAGGGAGTCAAGGGAGGTTGTCGATGATAACACAAATCATCGAGGGACAGGGATGGTATTTCGCACGATGAATCCAATTGACACATGGAAGAAGCCATATAATATTAGTCGGATAATAATTCACCAAAGGTCGGGTGGTTCGCAAAGAATATGATGTGAGTATCAGCACTCAACCAGAAGGAGAAAGAATGCAAAGGCATCAGGTGATAGAAGCATCGGAATAATTCGATGCTTAAGTACAAAGGAATTATGATTTCCAGATCGGGAGGTAGATGTAGTTATCCATATGGACTTATCGGTGGCAGGGGATTGCAAGGCGATAAACACATAGGTTCTCGGGAATTTATTGAAGAGTAATCTTTGGAATCTTCAGGTGAAGCAAGCGATCATCTTGGGTAAAGGGCTCTCCGGAAGGACAGAGGTGCGAGAACCTAAAGTCAAAGTTAGTAAAACCTTTAACCCAAAAGAGGAGAGAGATCAGAGTCCCAGAGTGAAGGTGCGGAGAAAAAGGATCCTAATCCCATCCCGTTTGCGACGTGGGTCCATAAGCAACACGACACTGTTATTAAACTACTTTTGCAAAAACTAGACTCAACTTCAACCAAGGAGTTGGAAGGGGTGTCCTATAGGCATTCGGCTCTGATACCAACTTGTGACGCCCCCAAAAACAAGCCGTGTACAGTAATCATACACGCAAGGTACACGATCAAGATCAGGGACTCATGGTGATATATCACAACACAACTCTACAAAAAAATAGAAGATGTATAATACAAGCCAGGGGCCACGAGGACTCGAATACAACAGCTCGAGAGCACAAAGTTAGCGGAAGCAATAGTATATGAGTACAGACACAAGGTACACATGATTTTCCTTAAGAAGGCTAGCACAAAAACAACACGATCGAAAAGGCAAGGCCTCCTGCCTGGGAACCTCCGAACTACTCCTTGTCGACGGGGATCTCCATGTCGTAGAAGGCATTGGGGATTTGCACGTTGCGGTGGTCGGCATCGGGGATCTCCTGCTCCTGGACGCCTCGCGTCTGAAGGCAGCAACCGGGTATATAAAACAAAAAAGGGGGAAATAAAGCAAGGGTGAGTATCTAGCATACCCGCGAGTCTTACGTCCGCTACTAAGCATTTATGCATTTGTATCAAATGGAAAGGTGAGGCTATATATAGTGGACTGAATGGTAGAAAGTCAGAATAAGGATGAGAAGCTAGGCCTATCGAAGACTAGCATCTTCCGACGAGTCTTGAAGAACAAGAAGAGAATAGCCAACAGTTCATATAAAGCATAAAGTAACAATGCAGCAGAAGTTGTTGCCGCATTGTATAATAGTAAGTTGTAATAATTAACAATTATAAATGCCTCTGAGATCCCTTCCTCGACTTCCCTGTGAGGAAGAGAAACCGGAACCAACAGTTTAATAGTAGTAGTTTGTACTAGTAGGCTCTGGCTTCAGCATAAAGCGTCCTGTTACCATGGACATGGCTATTCGAATAGATCATCTTCCCTGCAGGGGTGCACTACTGTTTAGCATGCACGCTCGGATCGCAAGGGTGGCGTACACCTTGTTAGGGAATGCCCCACCGAGGCTATCCGACATGTCGAGGCCTATCCTACGGCTCATCAGAGAGGTCCCCGCCGGTCTAAAGTCCTAAGCGCAAGGGGGTCTTGGGTCATCGCCCCTCGCTCTCCGGGTCGGTGTGAGGAGGGTGAATTCAAACGCCGCAGCGCGATCCGTCCCTGCCACAATGCTGAATTGGACGTCTTTCAGACCTTTCGAACGAGACCACAACGCGGAGGGACCACACCGTAATCACACGTGAAGGTAGTGCGTACAGGCCTTTGCGGCCTCTCAAGTCATCCACCTGAACCATTAGTCGTTTTACTATTATCCTGTGGACAACCTTTATCGTTGCCCGATGATACGTCCAAAAAGCATCACTATTTCATATTGTGATTTCACCCTATTCATTGATATATTCCACTTTAAAGTATTGTTCTTATGTTGTTTTGGCTTATTTTACACAGTTTACAACTTTCCGGTGCCGAAGCAGCAGAACCAGAATTCAGCGGTAAAAAGTGGATACCAAGTTGCTTAATCAGATCAAGTCAAAATGCGATGAAATTTTACGGGGAGAATTTTTATGAAGATTGACCGGGAATCACCGAAGGAGGAGGTGAGGGGACCTACCAGGCAGCCAGAAGGGTGCCTGGCGCGGCCCCCCTCCTGGCCGCGCCAGGCACCCTCCTGGGTGCTTGGTGGCCCCCCTCGGTGCCCCCTTTCGCCTATATAAGCCCCCTGGGGTGGAAACCCCTAAAGAAGAGGCGTTTCCGTGTTTCTCCGCCGCCACGGGGCGGAAACCTACAGAGGATAAAAGCCATCTCCGGCGGGCAGATTCCGCCGGGGAGAGCACCTCCCGGAAGGGGAGATCGTCGCCATCATCATCATCATCGTCACGGGCATCATCGAGATCATCATCAACATCATCCCCAACATCAGCACCATCTCCATATCCATCCCATCTCATCTCACAATTGCAACTTGTGTTGTAATCCGTACTATCTATCCTCTCTACTCTGTTGGTGTTGATTACTACTTTGTGGTGAATGCTATTGAGTTTTGTTGGAGAAATATCATTGTGTCCAGATTGTTTACCACCCATCTATCACCTCTGATCATGATCTCTTTTATGTCTTGTGAGTAGTTACTTTAGTTCTTGAGGACATGGGAGAAGTCTAGTTGTTAGTAGTCATACTATGTTGAAGTACTATGTGTTGTTTGATACTTAAGTTGTGTTGTAATTTCTCTAGTGGTGTTATGTGAGTCGAACACATAACACTTCACCTTTCATGGGCCTAGAGGAATACATTGTGCACAAAGGATGCTTATGGTGGGTTGCCGGAGTGACAGAAACCTGAACCCCAGTTCACAGACTGTCGCACAAGGGAGTTATGGATCCTTGATCGTAATGTTGTGGTTAGGTTTATGGATTAATTACTACCTTGTATTTGCGGATCCTTTCAAGGTGTGTAATCATAAGAGTACACTTATCTTAGTCTAGAAGGTGTACTAGCATTGATCCACCCACCGACACTTATCAACACGATACATATTACTTGGCGGAGTATGGTGAAAGTGATTTGACTATCTCTCCCGTGTTTTCTCGAGAACGCTTTAGCTTTTATAAGTTCAGTTCCTAGGCTTATCCTTGTGAAAGGATTGGGCCACTTGTTACTCCTCAGTTACCCTGTTTACTTCGCATGTCTTTTACTTTTCTGTTGCTTAAGCCACAAAACCCCTAAATATTTACCTTTGAGTGTTTGCAACCCTTTCCTTATCCAGTGTGACTTATCAACACCTTCTGCTCCTCGTGGGATCGATACTCTTATTTATCGAAAATCTACAATTGATCCCCTAGACTTGTGGGTTATGAAGAATCGTTTATTGGCGCGGTTAACAGGGAAGGCAACCAACTAAACCTATTAACTTCTCTTCCATCAACGAGCTTTTCTGGTGCCGTTGCCGGGGAGTGTAGCGCTATTGGTAAGTGAAGCCGGTAAGGGAACTTTTATTTTCTGTTGTTACTTTCAGTCCTTATGGACTCTTCTGATGTTGGTTCGTTGCTGGTAAGGAGTCGCCCCACGACTGTTGTGGTCACTCCTACCCCTACTGAAATTGTGCCCTATAAAATACCATCTGGTATTGTTGATTATGTCTTTGCTAATCGTTATACAGGAGAAGGACATCCGGGAGAACACCTGCTATATTTATCACAATTATGTTCTTTATTTAAGCTTGTAGGTGTGACGATGGAGTTCGTCATGAAGAAACTATTCTCCATATCACTCAAAGATAAAGCTTCATATTGGTATAAGCTACTCGGTAACTCTGATCTGCTTGAATGGCTAGAGCTTATATCTCTATTTTATGCAAAGCTTTATCCTCTTCGTGAAATTCACCAAGACAGGAAGTACATGTACAAATTTTGGTCTCGCGACGGAGAGAGCATCGCTCAAGCTTGGGGGAGACTGAAGTCCCTGATGCTCAAATGCCCAAACCATGAGCTCCCCAAGGAAATTATACTTACAAATTTTTATGCCAGGCTTTCTCGTCAGTACAAGGAGATGTTGGATGCCTCCTCTAGTTGGGTATTCCAGACCAGAAGTATGGAGAAAAATGGGATCTTATAGAAAGGATCCAGAAGAACACGGAAGACTGGGAAATTGATAAAGGTATTGAACCCGCTATAAACTATGAGCATGACTACATTGAGAGTTATGTGAAGACTGATTACTTTAATACCTTTTGCTCTAAAATTGGTCTTGATTCCCAGCTAATGGTTGAGTTTTGCAAGGACTTTGCTTCTCATATTGATTCTTCCAGGAAGAAGGAGAGTCAACATCATAAACCTCTCAAGGAGTCACCAATTGAGATTAATGTTACTGATCCTGTTTTACCTGCAGTTGTGTATGAACAACCTCCTTATCCCTCCAGGATAAAGGAGCACTCTTTTGTTACAGGTATTCTAAACAAGAATAGAAGGACCACTGACGAACCTGAGGTCATGATCAAGGTCCATCCTCAAGTTGCAATGGTCAAGGATCTGGTAACCAGTGATATCGAAGAATCCACTATTAGTTTTTTTGCTGTTGCCACTAACATTCTCACAGCCAGGAACAAAGGCCCAATTTCAGGTACACCAGTTGTATCTTTCAAAATAGGAGATCATAATTAATATGGGCTATGTGATTTGGGATCTAGCGTCAGCGCTATTCCCTTCACACTTTATCAAGAGATCATGCACGAGATTCAGCCGTGTGAGATCGAGGACATCGATGTCACTATCCATCTTGCAAATAAACAAACAATCTCTCCAGTTGGGATTGTAAGAGATGTTGAAGTACTCTGCGGGAAGGTAAAATATCCTACAGACTTTCTTGTACTTGGTTCAGTGCAAGATAGTTTTTTCCCTATTATCTTGGGTAGGCCCTTCCTCAGCACTTGTGGAGCTATAATAGATTGCAAGAAAGGTAAAGTTTCTGTTGAATTCAACGGTGAGTCGTATGAATTTAATTTTTCTAAGTTTTCTAAGCAGCCTCGTGGTCCTGACCTGTCAAGTAATGACAAAATTATTGAAGAAATTGCTTCCATTGCTATTCCTCCTAATGACACTTTGCAGCAATTTATGGAAGACCACGAGAATGATATACATAAGTAGGAGAGGGATGAACTAGAAGACATATTTTTAAGACAAACTCCCATACTGAAGCACAACCTCCCGGTTGAACCTTTAGGAATCCTCTCTCAACCGAAAGAAGACCCGGTGTTCGACCTAAAACCACTACCCGATACGCTCAAGTATGCTTATTTAGATAAAAAGAAAGTATATCCTGTTATTATCAATTCTAACCTTTCAGGGTATGAAGAAGAGCGATTATTGGAGACACTCCGCAGACACCGAGGTGCTATTGGCTATACTCTTTATGATATTAAGGGTATTAGTCCATCTATTTGCCAACATACTATCAATCTCGAGCCCGATGCTAAACCGGTTGTTGATCATCAACGACGGTTGAACCCAAAGATGAAGGACGTGGTTAGGACGGAGGTTCTCAAACTTCTAGCCGCAGGTATCATCTATCCTATAGCTGATAGTAAGTGGGTAAGTCCCGTTCATTGTGTTCCTAAAAAAGGAGGTATGACTGTTGTTCCTAATGATAAAAATGAGCTAATACCTCAGAGGACTATTATTGGATATAGAATGTGTATTGATTTCAGGAAGTTAAACAAGGCCACCCGGAAGGACCACTATCCTTTGCCCTTTATTGATCAGATGCTCGAGCAATTGTCTAAAAACACCCACTTCTGCTATCTTGATGGGTACTCTGGCTTCTCCCAGATTCACGTCAACACCGCGGATCAAGAGAAGACCACTTTGACGTGTCCTTACGGTACTTATGCTTATAGGCGTATGCCTTTCGGTTTGTGTAATGCACCTTCTACTTTTCAGAGGTGTATGTCTGCAATATTTCATGGTTTCTGTGAGGAGATTGTAGAAGTTTTCATGGACGAATTTTCCGTCTATGGAAACTCCTTTGACCACTGTCTCCACAATCTTAATAAAGTTTTGCAGAGATGTGAAGAGACAAATTTGGTGCTCAATTGGGAGAAGTGCCATTTCATGGTTAACGAAGGGATAGTTCTTGGACACAAGATTTTCGAAAGGGGAATTGAAGTGGACAAGGCAAAAATTTAAGCTATTGAAAGGATGCCTTATCCAAGGGATATTAAAGGTATTTGTAGTTTTCTAGGTCATGCTGGTTTCTATAGAAGATTTATCAAGGAATTTTCTAAGACCTCGAGACCCCTTACCAATCTTCTCCAGAAGGATGCTCCTTTTGTATTTGATGAAGATTTTAAGGAAGCTTTCGAAGTTCTTAAGAAAGCCTTGATAACCGCTCCTATAGTACAACCACTTGACTGGAATTTGCCCTTTGAAATTATGTGTGATGCTAGTGATTTTGTTGTTGGAGCTGTTTTAGGACAAAGGGTTGACAAGAAGTTGAATGTCATCCACTATGCTAGCAAAACACTTGATAGTGCTCAAAAGAATTATGGTACTACCGAGAAGGAATTCTTGGCAGTGGTGTTTGCTTGTGATAATTTTAGGCAGTATATTGTTGATTCTAAAGTTATTGTTCATACTGACCATGCTGCCATTAAGTATCTTATGCAAAAAAAGGATGCCAAACCAAGACTCATCCGATGGGTACTCCTTCTTCAAGAATTTGATTTGCAGATTGTCGATAGAAAAGGAGAAGACAATGCGGTGGCGGATAATCTTTCAAGGATGGAAGATATCCCGCACGATCCTATTCCAGTAAACGACAGTTTCCCAGATGAACATCTTGCTGTTGTAAAAGTACAATCTCATTCCGACCCTTGGTTTGCAGATTATGCTAATTTAATCGTTGCAAAGTTTTTGCCTCCAGGTTTCACATTTCAGCAGTGGAAGAAATTCTTCACGGATTTGAGGCACTACTTTTGGGATGATCCACATCTTTATAAAGAAGGTGTGGACGGGATCGTAAGAAGGTGTATACCGGAGCACGAGCAGCAGGACATTCTTCGACAATGTCACGATAGTCCCTATGGAGGACATCATGCCGGTGAAAGGACCGCACATAAAGTTTTACAATCAGGTTTTTATTGGCCTACTCTCTTTAAGGACGCCCGAAGGTACGTTCGATCTTGTGATAAGTGTCAGAGAGTTGGTAACATTAGCAGGAGAAATGAGATGCCTATGAATTACTCACTAGTGATCGAATCTTTCGATTGCTGGGGTTTTGATTTTATGGGTCCTTTTCCTCCTTCACACAAGTACACACACATCTTAGTTGTTGTTGATTATGTAACCAAGTGGGTTGAAGCAATCCCCACTGAGAGTGCTTATCACAAGACATCTTTTAAAATGCTCAAAGATGTAATTTTTCCTAGGTATGGAGTACCAAGGTACCTCATGACAGATGGAGGGTCACACTTCACGCATGGAGCTTTTAGGAAAGCTCTAGCCAAGTACGATGTCAATTATAGGATTGCATCACCATACCACCCTCAAACTAGTGGGAAAGTTGAGCTCACCAATAGGGAGATCAAGTTGATCTTGCAGAAAACAGTAAACAGTTCTAGAAAGGACTGGTCAAAGAAGTTAGGAGATGCTTTGTGGGCGTATAGAACTGCTTACAAAAACCCCATGGGCATGTCTCCGTATAAGATGGTCTATGGCAAGGCTTGCCATTTACCATTAGAGTTAGAGCATAAAGCTTATGGGATGTCAGAGAGCTTAATGCTGACCCAAATTTAGCTGGTGAAAAGCGTCTCATGAACTTGACTTCTCTAGATGAGTGGAGAAGTTAAGCTTACGAGAGTGCTAAAATGTTCAAGGAAAAGGTAAAGAAGTGCCACGATAAAAGAATTCTGAAACGTGAATTTAATGTTGGTGATAAAGTTTTGTTGTTTAGATCTCGTTTCAGGTTTTCTCCAGGTAAACTACTTTCCAGATGGGAAGGACCTTTTCATATCGAAGAAGTATATCGGTCCGGTGCTATCAAGATCAATAATTTCGAAGGCACCAAACTTCAAGTTGTGAATGGACAAAGACTCAAACATTATATGGCAGGTGATCCAATCAATGTGGATGCAAACATGATATATACAAGTACTCATGAAGAACATGTTGAAGCCCAGTTTCAGACTCCGGCAGGAGCAGAATTAGAAAAGGTATGAATTATGGTAAGAAAACACCGCGAACGTCAATAAAAGTTAACTTTTCAGAGTTTTTGCAAAATTAGGAAAATTCCAAGCCCGAGTGGAGCCAGAGAGGAGCTCCAGGGAGGCCAGGAGGCCCCCTGGCGCGGCCCCACTCCTGGTCGTGCCGGACACCCTCCTGGCTGCCCTGGACTCCGCCTCCGACTCCACCTAGGCTTGAAACCTTCCTTCTATTGCAGAAATTTTTGCTATATATTTGCCCCGATCGTTCCGGCATTGTATCTCTCGATTTCGCGTGTTTTCTTTCTCGGTCTGTTTCTGCCAGGAAAACTTTCAGTAGATCTAGGTGCCATGGCTTCCCCAAGTTCCCCCAAGGAAAAGTTCGTCGTCAACGTCATCAACCCTTACCTCGCTGAGGTGAGGAAGCACCCCCAGGTCCTTCGTGTGGAGGACGGTGTTCTCCACAAGGAAGATCTGAAGGGACCAGTCAAGGAAGGGAGCACCGAGGAGCGGCTGAAGGAGATGGAACACGAGGACTTCAAGTTCAAGAAGATGGGGGAGCGTGGTGTTGAAGCTAACTTCGACATCATGAACAATATCGAGGCTTCCCACAAGAATGAGATGAAGGAGATGTGGTCAAGTTTGTCCGCACTAGAAGAAAAAGTTTATGGGATCCAAGCACAGATCTATGATCTGCACAACCAGAACTATGGGTATGAACTAAAGTTTCTGCGCATGGGTTTAGGTGCTGAGTGCAGGATCCTAGAGACGGGAATGTCCTTCGAGACTGGAGAGGAGCTGCCATGGAAGCGCTTCGCCAAGGAGTACCTCACTTAGAAGAACAAGAATGAGGAGTGAAATATCCTCGGGTAATGGCACCCCTCAGCTTGTTCCAATATTGGGGGGAGTGCCGGGTATCTTTATCTTTGTCTTTAGGAGTCAAGTAGATTCGTATCATGTCTAGGGAAGTTACTTTATGAAATAGGTGTTGCTTTGAGGTCTATCACTCCTTTTGTGGAGAGCTTTGTATCCGTGAGTGTGGAGTCGTCTATGAAGGAATATTAATGAGAAGTATATTGGTTTCTTCGCTGCACTTGGTATTCTCTTCACGCAATCGACATTATGAGCTGATTCTTATGGGGAGTATTGACCTTATATCAGGTATGGCTTCGAAAACTTTATTTAATCTTGGCAAGTATAGCTTGGTCATAACAACAAGCATGTTTTTCTCAAAGTAGCGACATAGCCAAAACCTTTGTGTTATTATGCTTGAAATGTTATGTTGACAAGGAAGACAACTTGATGTTTCATGCTAGTTTTAATGTTTATGCTTTGTATTGCTTGCATCTAAGTTGTCATCAATTGTCTGCTCTCTCAAAGCCTTGCTAGCCAAAACTCTATACTAAGCAGAATTCTGCTTGTACTTCCATACCTTGAAACCAACTTCTTCCACTTGAGTCCACCATACCTTCCTACTTGTGGTATTCCACTACCACTCCTAAAGTATATAATTTATGTGCTATCTTTAGATGTTCAAAATCTTCTGTTTTGTGCCGCTGATTCAGCTCATGAGGAAGTGGTGGGTGACCCATGATCTTCTTAATTTGGAAAAGTTTTATCTTGGGATTGCATGTCTAATCTGCAAACCCCTAATACGAGAAGGGACTGGCATGAGTGCCAGCTCGTAGAAAATAGATACTAACACACAAGTTCCTTCGCCCTTTTACGAGTGATAAACAAAGGAATCCAAGGGGATGTGATCGTCCCCACATTGGAGTCGTTCCTCGAAACTTGTCCAAATCATGAAGTGAGTGAGTTATCTATCAGCAGTCGTTGACGGATCATGCACCTCCCAAAAGTTTGTTTTTATTCTGTTTGATCTAGAGATGGCACATAAGTTTTCCCTGCTTACCCTTTAGCAAGGGGTTTATCTTTATTTTGTGCTGAGTCAGTCCTTCCTACTTCCTTCCTTTCTAGAGAGAGAACAGACATTTGATGTTGATGAAGATGCTTGCATATAAAGTTGCATTGAAATCTAGCATGTTACATCTTTGTTGACATTATCTTTTGATAAGTGAGTTGTTTACAAAAGCTTATGCTTAGTAAACATCTTCCTTTGTGTTGATATGTGCAGTTCTTTGCTAATAGCATGTTCTTTCAAAAGCTTCAACTGTTCCATTATAAGTGAAAGAACAAAAGTAAAAGTTATTAGTTGTTCCTTGACCAAGGCTATGTTTGTCATGATTTGATGATTTTTCCAGTCCTACTTTGTTATAATTGTTACTACTTTCTCATAAGGACCTTATGAGTTGAGGTTGCTACTGAGGATGCTTAAGTTTGGTGAGGAATCTTGATGCTTCTTGTTCGTATTCTTTTATCGACACTTCACTCTCTAAACTTGTGGACAGGTTTACCGAGCTCAGCAATCTCTTGGGGACAAGCGAGGTCTAAGCTTGGGGGAGTTGATACGTCCAAAAAGCATCACTATTTTATATTGTGATTTCACCCTATTCATTGATATATTCCACTTTAAAGTATTGTTCTTATGTTGTTTTGGCTTATTTTACACAGTTTACAACTTTCCGGTGCTGAAGCAGCAGATCCAGAATTCAGCGGTAAAAAGTAGATACCAAGTTGCTTAATCAGATCAAGTCCAAATGCGATGAAATTTTACGGGGAGCATTTTTATGAAGATTGACTGGGAATCACCGAAGGAGGAGGTGAGGGGACCCACCAGGAAGCCAGAAGGGTGCCTGGCGCGGCCACCCTCCTGGCCGCGCCAGGCACCCTCCTGGGTGCCTGGTGGCCCCCCTCGGTTGCCCCCTTTCTCCTATATAAGCCCCCTGGGGTGGAAACCCCTAAAGAAGAGTCGTTTCCGTGTTTCGCTGCCACCACGGGGCGGAAACCTATAGAGGAGAAAAGCCATCTCCGGCGGGCAGATTCCGCCGGGGAGATCACCTCCCGGAAAGGGAGATCGTCGCCATCATCATCATCATCGTCACGGGCATCATTGAGATCATCATCAACATCATCCCCAACATCAGCACAATCTCCATCTCCATCCATCTCATCTCACAATTGCAATTTGTGTTCTAATCCGTACTATCTATCCTCTCTACTCTGTTGGTGTTGATTACTACTTTGTGGTGAATGCTATTCAGTTTTGTTGGAGAAATATCATTGTGTCCAGATTGTTTACCACCCATCTATCACCTTTGATCATGATCTCTTTTATGTCTTGTGAGTAGTTACTTTAGTTCTTGAGGACATGGGAGAAGTCTAGTTGTTAGTAGTCATACTATGTTGAAGTACTATGTGTTGTTTGATACTTAAGTTGTGTTGTAATTTCTCTAGTGGTGTTATGTGAGTCGAACACATAACACTTCACCTTTCATGGGCCTAGAGGAATACATTGTTCACAAAGGATGCTTATGGTGGCTTGCCGGAGTGACAGAAACCTGAACCCCAGTTCACAGACTTTCGCACGAGTTATGGATCCTTGATCGTAATGTTGTGGTTAGGCTTATGCCTTAATTACTACCTTGTATTTGCGGATGCTTGCAAGGTGTGTAATCATAAGAGTACACTTATCTTAGTCTAGAAGGTTTACTAGCATTGATCCACCCACCGACACTTATCAACACGATACATATTACTTGGCGGAGTATGGTGAAAGTGACTTGACTATCTCTCCCGTGTTTTCTCGAGAACGCTTTAGCTTTTATAAGTTAAGTTCCTAGGCTTATCCTTGTGAAAGGATTGGGCCACTTGTTACTCCTCAGTTACCCTGTTTACTTTGCCTGTCTTTTACTTTTCTGTTGGTTAAACCAAAAAAACCCTAAATATTTACCTTTGACTGTTTGCAGCCCTTTCCTTATCCAGTGTCACTTATCAACACCTTCTGCTCCTCGTGGGATCGATACTCTTATTTATCGAAAAGCTACAATTGATCCCCTAGACTTGTGGGTTATCAAGAATCATTTATTGGCGCGGTTAACAGGGAAGGCAACCCAACTAAACCTATTAACTTCTCCGCCATCACCCGACTAGTCAACACAACGGACAACGAACAGCAGCCATGAGCACCAGTACATCGGTGCCTGCCCTGTCGTCCCGTCAAAGCACGCGGTTACCAACAAGGTGAACCGTCTCCTTACCTTGTCTCGTGTGTGCTCCTGGAGGAGCTCGGCTTTCATGGTTTGGTATCTCACGGCCAACAAGCAAGGACCAGGCCCACGATGGTATCCGTCTGTCCTGCCATCCCGATACAATACCTCTCGCGAACACCGTTGGGTCACCCGACTACTTACCTTTAAGGACACCAGTTGATTCAGGTACCTACCATCAAGTGAAACCAGGAGGAATCACCCTCCATGGTACACTTGAAGAGGTTCCACGGAGACATCAGCAAAATGAACTAAAGAGGAATATCCTCGTATCATCCACATGGTGCTACGCTACCGAGCTAGCGATGGGAGTGAAATACGAGTCTGTCCACTCGTAAGTTAAACTTGAAGCGACTCGGCAGAGTCTCGCCGTTATAGGTTCCCTTGGGCGTCTGCTCTGTACCGTACATTGAGAAGTTAGCTATGCGCATTGTTAGTCAACTTGGATTAGATAGCGTGCCGTGATCGCTCCGGGGAGTGAACGCGGGTATAAATTATTATAACTGCAACATGTAACGTATGGTTCCTATGATCGCCCCTTGATGTACCCTCTTTTATCCTATGCTGCCTATATAAATATAATACTCTGGGGTGTGGATATGCTTGCCTGGATCCTATGATCGCCCCTTAAATAGAATTGTAACGTAGCAGTAGCAAATGCCTAGTGCAAGAAATGTACGGAAAAGATAGGCGATATCTAGGGAAGGAGAATGGATATGCTTGCCTGGAAGCTCGGAAGTAGGGGTACGGTAGTCGACGTAGTAGTCGTACTCGACAAAGGTGTCGTCGACCGCAGCAACGGGGTCTATTGGAGAAGAAGGTGGAAGAAACAATAAATGCACGACAATTATAGCAATACAAATGCAAGACATGGCAATACATTGTACAAGATGTTCTAACGCAGTGTTAAGTATTTTAGGCGGAGTGGGAATTTATCCAGGGATGACTCATCAGTACCGGTTGATTACCAGACAGATGATCCGGAGGGGAAGGTTTCATGTCTGTAGTGTTAGAGACATCTGACTGACATATGGATAGTGTATCCACGCTCGTTATTCCATTCTGAACAGCTTTCATTCACAGAACATTTTCATCCGGAAAGTTTTACCGGCTCCGATCGTTTGACAGACAGATGAACCGGAGGGTAAATGTTCCGTGTTCGGTATGTCAGAGGGGTGTGGTGGCTATACGGGTGATGTATTCTTATTCATTGTATTTTTCTGAGCGACTTTCATGTATAAAGTATTTTCACCAGAGACACGGTTTAAAAGATATTGAATTTCAAAGTTTTATTCAATTTATAAGAATTTCAGGATTTATTTTATTCAATAATTCAACAATATGTAAAACAATATAATTGACCAGGTCAACCCTGACAGAACGGATCCACGCAGAAATTTTATTTAATAGCAAGTGGGGTCAACTGGTCATTGTCTCATCTAGGTTCCACCGAAATTTTACTAAGTCTGGGATTTCGCGGTGTTAAACATCCATTAGCACATTCGGAAGGCTACAGTTTAGGGTTCCACTCCTCCGATGAACTTGTTGTTGGATATATGCTCTAGAGGCAAATAATATATGATTATTCCAATATATCTAAATAAGTTCATGACCAGTTTCATACTGTGATGGAACTGTATCAGTGAAACAATGATACAGGTGTGGTATAGAAACAACCAGAGTTCCTAGTCAGCCTCTCATGATGACTGGTTTATCGTCAACTGATGATTGTGGTTTCACGATCATGGACAATCAAGTCAATTGACGGTAAGGTCGCCTCATTGAATGAATGACGTGATGAACATTACCCAATGCAAGCATTGCAACATGATCAAATTGTAAAAGTTCAGTGTTGTAATTACAGAACGTAGTAGCTTGTTCCTTTGACCGTGAGATCACGCATAATTGCTATTTTCTGAGGATGCTTTGAGTGCATTAACCGTCACACTGAAACATGGTGACCATAAAGGTGTATCTTTGGCTATCCGATGGGATATGTTGAGGAGTGTTAATTCAAGAGCGGGATCTGTCAATCCATATAATGGAAAGATACTTCATGGCTAACTCGGTGAGATTGCATCCATAAAGCTGCGCAGCGTGTGACTAGGTCACAAGGATGAATATCACGGAACGAGTGAATAAGATTTGTCGGTAACAAGATAGAACTAATGCATTGGATGCAGTTGATCGAATCTTGGACTAATCTAGTATCGCATGACAAAGGGAATGGTATACAACGTGTACGGTTCAATCGGTTACTTCCGGAATGCACATGGGTCATTATGGGCATCCAGGTCCCTCTATTGATCATTGGTCGTAGCCTTTGTCTCGGTCATGACTGGATTCTTCTTGGACGGTAGGGTAACACACTTAAGGGCTCGATGAATATCGGAGACCTTTTCGAAACTATCGGAGTTACCGGAAAAGAGAGAAAGACGTACCGGAAAAGTTCTGTGTTGGTCCGAAGGACGTTCGGAGTGAGCTGGAAGGAGTTCCGGATCATCGGGAGATGAAATCATATGCATTATTTATTAATTAAGTGAATTAATAATTAATAATAATTTATTTCAGATTAAAAAGTGCAATGGGCCTTATTTGTGAAAGAAGCCTATTAGGGGAAGGAGGAAAAAAGGGAAAAGGAAAAGAAAAAAAGGGGGGCGCCATGGGCCTTGGGGACCATGTGGGTGGCGCCCCACTTCCCCCCTCCTCCTAGCCGCACCATCCCCCCTTGGAAAGGGATTAGTCCCACATTGCCAAGGGAAGGGGGGTTGACTCCTTCCGTCTGCCTATATAAAGATGGGCAGGGGTGCACTTCTTTAACACAAAAATAATTCTAGAGAATTCAATATTACTCCGAATTGAGATCGGTTTTCACCGGTCTTCTCCCCTCTCTCGTCTCTCTCAAGCCGGGGTCCCCTTGTCTAGAACATGTGCTGGGATTAAGGCTTCTCTGCTACGCAGACGCCGTCGTGCTGCCGAAACTCCGGTTCCGGGAGGTCTACTTCCGCCACCTCGCTGGATCGGAGAACGGAGGTCGTCATCGAGTCCGTACGTGTGTTGCACGTGCGTCACTACCACCCAACAGGGTTCTAACACAGCCAGGGGGCTGTGAAAGGTTTACGGCTTCATCAACCACGTTTGCGGGAACGTTTCCCGTGCAACGGACTACATCTCAAGGTATGTTTCCGCAAGTCTTTCCGTTACAGCATTACAGCTAGATAGATGTTGGGTTAAGGGCGACGCTAGTTAGAAAAAATATTGTTTTCTGCTGCGAGACCCAACAGCTGTATCATGAGCTAGATCTATGCTTCGTATTGCTGTACGGTTAGAACACATCGGGGATGTGGGCGTTGATTCTATGATTGTTACCCTCTCACGTGTACTTGTTATATCTGTGGCATTGTTTGATGAAGCGGCCCCTGACCGACCTTACGTGTACGCTTACGCGAGACTGGTTCCACGCTTGACATACGGCTTGTACCGTATAAAGCGGCTCTGGGGGTGTCTGTCTCTCTTACTTTAGTGGATATGGCATTTGCAACGGAGGGCCCCGTACGGGGTGTAATAGAGACAATCTATAATCAATGTTGTGGTTCAATGTTCGTAGAAACGGTTGATCTATGAAAAGCCCTAGCAGCCACGTAAAACATGCAATATACAAAATAGAGGCGTCTAACTTTATATTGCAGAGGAGGCTATTTTTGTTTGCTTGATCTTGATGTAGTGATAGTTTTGCTATGTGTTACTAGAAAGTAGTAAATGTTCATCATGATGAAACAAACTTAAATGGAGATACTATAGACTTAGTACCACCATGATCATACATCTTAAAACTTGCTAGTATAGGATACACGACGGTAGCATTAAATAAGATGATCCCTTATAAAATGCCAAACATAAGTATTCTACCAAAGTGTGCACCACCAGGAAGGTTCTCTTTATGATAGGCAGGTCGTGACGATCGGGTGTCATACATACATTAGATTTCGCACGAGGTTGGGCCTGGCAAGCCTATCATATGTCGATATGGCCTTGCTAAGCAGCATATAACACTAAGGTCAATTTGGCGAGCCTAGCATATGTAGATATGGCCTCGGAATACTAGAGATCGAAAGATCGAGCATGAGTCACATATAGGATGTGATCGCACAAACTAGTTGTCTACCTTTGAAACTAATCCGTCGGCCGTTGTGATATTCGAGGATGGATAGTGAATCTGGATCATGTAATCACTAAAACTTCTTAGGGATGATTGTTTTAGTGTGAGCTCGTCTATAATATGATTATTATGAACTCATTGTTATGAACTAGTCTTAATTGTTTTCCTTGCAAATATTTTGTAGAAAATTAAAATGGACATGAATCAGTATCATGGATTGGTTACTTTCTTACGTGGTGAAAGACTTAAAGATGATGGGTCAAATTTCGTTGATTGGTACTTATACCTTAGGACTGTGCTCAAGAGAGCTAACCTCTTGTTCGTGATACAAGAGCGTATGGGAGACCCTCCAGTAGACAAGATGGATGAAAAAGTAATTCTTGATTACCATAATCGTCGAAGGACTTACGCCATGGTTTAAAGTGTCATAGAAACTAGCTTTCCGCAAGATTTATGTGAACAATATGCGGATATGGACACGTTTGACACAATCGACATGATGAAGTCATTGTTTATACATCAGTTCAGAGTGGCCAGATTTGAGTTAAAAATGAGTTTCTTACTACAAAGATGGAAGAGAACACTTGTCTGAAAACTCACGTAGCCAAGATGCATGGGATACATCTGAAACTCATGGAGGACTTTGACTATTGGACCACAGAGGAGTCTGCTATAAACACGGTGCTACACTCGCTTCCACTGAGTTACACAGACTTTGTCCATGACTATGTCGGAAGAGGTGAAAGCCTTCAGTTCTTTGAGTTCATGGTCAACCTCCGAGATTTAGAGGTTGAACCCATTGAAGGAGAAATTGTTGATGGAGAAGGTATATGTTTGATATACTCGTTATAAATGTTTGTTCCCTTATACAACATTTGCAGTTTAATAAGTATTTGATACTTGTTCTGTTTTATGAAAACAGGGCATGCCGTTGCATGGACGGGAAGAGGTGCGATCCAGGATTGATGGCAACCAAGACAGTTGATGGCCACCAAGATTTCACCAAGACATCTATCATAGGATTATACTTAGAGTATTAGATAAATCTTTTGTAATCAATCGAATATGAACACTTAGTGGTATGTCTTGCATCTCGTGAGATGTGACGCCCCCAAAATCAATCCGTGTACAGTAATCATACACGCAAGGTACACGGCTGAGATTAGGGTGCCACGGTGAGAATATCACAGCACAACACTAAACACAAAAGGATAAACCAATATGTTACAATAAAGGGGGGTCACGCGGACCCGAATACATAAGTCATACAAGCCATAATATCTGAGTACAGACATAGTTAGTCAAGTTTTGCCTTAAGAAGGCTAGCACAAATAACATCATAGATACAGATCGAAAAGGCAAGGCCTCCTGCCTGGGAGCCTCCGAAACTACTCCTGGTCCTGGTCAGCGGGGGTCTCGACGTAGTAGTATCCGCCTCCGGGGTACTCCTGCTCCTGGACTCCAACGTCGACTGCAGCGGCCGATCAGGCAAGACATAAAGGGGGAAATAAAGCAAAGGTGAGTATCTAGCATACCCGCGAGTCTTACGTCCGCTACTAAGCATTATGCATTGTATCAACGGAAAGAAGAGTCTGTATATAGTGGACTAAAAGAAAGAAATCCAGAGCAAGGGTAAGAAGCTAGGCCTATCGAAGACTAGCATCTTCCGACGATGTCTTGCAGCATGAGGTAAGAATCAGCCAACAGTTTATATAAAGCATAAAGTAACAATGCAGCAGAACTTGCTGCGGCATTGTATAATAATAAGTTTTAATAATTAACAATGCCTCCGAGTTCACCTCCTCGACATCCCCGCGAGGAAGAAAACCCGGAACCATATAGTTTAATAATAATAGTTTCTAGTGGTAAGATCCAGCTTCAGCATAAAGCGTCCTGTTACCGTGGACACGGCTATTCGAATAGATTAATCTTCCCTGCAGGGGTGCACTGGCGTGACTCTACGACACTCGGATCTCCAGGGTGGCGGGAACCTTGTTAGGGAACACTCCACCAAAGCTATCCGACACAAAGTAACCCATCCTTCGGCAATCAACAGAGAGGTCATCCGTCGGATTATATCCTATGTACGCCGGGCTTTGGACCCTAACCCGAACGTACTCCTGCACGGTGCGTGACTGGCCGTGAAGCAAAATCAAAGCAAATACAAATACGCCGCTCGAGCAAGAGAAGACAACACCACTTCCCGGTAATCAGCCCGCGGTACTGCTGACGTCTGAAGACCCTCAAACGAGACTACGATGCAGGGGAGCCCACACTCCTTATCCCACGTGTAGGTAGTGCGTACAAGCCAAAAGGCTACTCAAGACATCCGCCGAACCATTTAGCATTTTAAATAACCTGCGTGACAAGCGTTATCGTTGCCTCGACTTAACCGACCCGCGGTCAACGACAGCAGTCAGGTCCACCAGTACATCGGTGCCTTCCCTGTCATCCCACCAAGTCACTGCGGTTACCAACAAGGTGAACCGTCTCCTTACCTTGGCTCGCGTGTGCTCTTGGTAGAGCTCGACTTTCGTGGTTTGGTAACTCTCGCGATATACGAGCAGGGGCCAAGCACGCCAGTAACATCGGTCGTACCCTCCCTGTCGTTCCCGACGATATACCGCTCGCGGGCACCGTTGGGTCGCCTGACTTCTTACCTTTAAGGACAACCGCTGTCCAGGACCCTATGGCGGCAAGACAAAGTCAGCCTCGAGTGGAGTACAAGGATTACTCCTGGATAGCTCACACTTGAGGTGACTAGGCATAACCCAGATAGGGGCCTTTGGCGGTGTCTGCTTTGTACCGTACCTGTGCAGTTGTATATATTGTATCCGTGTTCACTCCCCTGAGTGATCACGTCCCGCTATCTAGTCCTAGCTAACAATGCGCAGGGCTCACTGCTGAATATATGCATAATTATAACAGGCAACATAGGATAAAGGAAGGTACATCAAGGGGCGACAAAAGCAGGCTATGCAATTGAATAGGATTGTAATCGTGGCAGCAACAGTAACAATGCCTAGTGCAAGAAAGTACGGAAAAGGTAGGAGATATCTGGGGAAGAGAATGGCTCTGCTTGCCTGGAAGCTCGACGGTAGGGGCAGGGTCGTCGACGAAGTAGTCGTACCCGGCGGCGGTGTAGTCGGCGGTAGCAGCGGGGTCTACCGGAGAATAAAGGGGGGGAGAAACAGTAAATACAAAGCAAGCATAAACAAACAGATGAATAGCATGGCGTATGCAATGTTAACGGTGTTCTAACGCAGTGCAATGTACGTTGCTCGGAGCGGGAATTCATCCGGGGATGAACTGCCAGCTCTGGGTGATTACCGGACAGGGTGTCCGGAGGGGGAAGGGTTCATGCCGGAGGTGTCGTGGGTACCGGACAAACATAAGGGGGTGTATCTGTGTTAGTTGAACCATTCCGGACAACTTTCGTGTTCGGAATAAATTCATCCGACAGGTTTTTATCGGCACCGGGAATTATCGACAGACAGCCCGGAGGGGGGGAATATCGATGATCGGTGTGTTAGGGGGGTGGGGTAGACATACGGATAGCGTATCCGTATTCGTTATATTTTTCTGATCAATTTTCATGTATAAAGTTTCTGAATCTGAGTTACGGTTTAAAAGTTATTGAATTTCAAAGTTTTAAATCATTTAAATGGTTTTCTGAATTTCTTTTATTATTATAACAACATTATCCAGAACATTATCCAAAACAGTGCCTGACATGTGGGACCCACATGTCAGCCTCTGTTTATTTATAAAACATTTTATTAAATTTTAAATATCCCTCGACCCACATGTCATACTCTCAACAATTACCAAAAATCATTTTTATTAATAAAAAGGCAGTGGGGCCTAGGTGTAAGTGTAACAGTGCTAAATATTTGTTAATTTTATTTCTAAATGGCCAGGGGCCCACATGTAAGTCTCAAAGGGGGGTTATCTCTCTGGTTATTTTAATAGTGGGGTTAAACTAACTAAAAGGGGATTAAGGGCTTGATTAAGCCAGGGGGCCCAGTGGTCAGTGGGACGAACCCCCCCCCCGGTTCAACCCAGAGTTTGCCGGCGGTGTCCACTGGCCGTGTCAGCGAAGAGCGGGGAGGGGGCTCCAGTGACCGATTCGAGCGACGGCTGGCTGGAATGGAACGAGGGCTCCAACGCGCATCCGGTGGTGCAACCAACTCGAGCGGAGGTGGCCAATGGTGACGTCCACGACGGGACCTAGCGGCGGCCGGAGCACTTGTACGCGGCGGCGACGTTACAGGGGATGAGGAGGAGAGGGGATGGGTCGGGGGCCACTGGATGCTCACCTCGAAGGCCGGGGAGCGGTCTGTGAGGTTGGGGCGGTCGGAGCAGAGCTCCCTGCCGTCAATGGCGGGGGCAGCCGCGCGGGGGAAGAAGCTCAGATTCACAGTGCACGGAGCGCCCCGGAGTCGAACTCGAGCTTGGGACGAACGAGTCAAGCGAGGGGGTGTGCCAGGACATCACAGCACAGTCCGGGGGCGTCGTTGGCCGCGGTTACTCGCCGGCGGCGCCCACGGCAGAGCACGGGTGGCTCGGGCGAGCGGCGGGAGAGGAAGAACCAGGCAAGCTCGAGGGAAGAAGGGAGGAAGAGTGGTTCGATCCACTTTTCACGGAGGGGGGCAAATATCTAGCTCCACGCCCGAGCACTGTTGCGACCCGGCGCGAGCTGGTCGAGGTCGACCATGGCGCTGAGCAGAGGAACAGGACGGGCAGGGAGATGGGGGGAAAAAGAAAAAAAGAAAAAGGGGCACGGGTGGGCCAGATCAGTGGGCTTTGCCCCAGGCGACAAATAGCCATAGCAGTTATTTTATTTCTTTTCCCATCTGTGCTTTGTTGTTTGTATTTATTTAATGCCTTGGGTATTTTTTTTAAAATACCACACTTGCACCATAATTAGTATGGCACCATACCAAAGTGCCACAAAAAGATTAGGGTTTTTCTAAACTCTTTGGGTATTTTATTTTATTATAAAATGGGTAATTTGCCTGGAATTTCTACTGTTATTAATTGTTTACAATTTTCAGTAGTCCAATAAATACCAATGATCACATGGGCATGGTCCAATGATTATTTGGGATTTTATAAAAATGGTTCCAAGAGTTTTGGAAAATATTTTATTGCCACCATATTTTTAATATTCTACAAAAGGCATTTAGGGTTTGCTTGAATTTCAAATCAAATGGCTTGGACTTGTTTTGATTCCAGATGATCAAGGTCCATGATCACCATGCATTCAAGAACATCAAAGTGGAATTTGAAATTTGAACTGTTCCAAGTTGATCAAACAAAAGTTTTGAACAGTAGAGATGAACAGTAACCCTGATTACTGTTCACTGACAGTGAGGGTGTTACAAATCTCCCTCACTACAAGAATTCTCGTCTCGAGAATTTAAGTGGTAGAGGTGAAAAGATCGGGGTATTCTTCACGAAGACGATCTTCTCGTTCCCAAGTGGCTTCATCTTCAGAATGATTCGACCACTGAACTTTGAGAAACTTCGTCGTCTTGTTGCGGGTTTTGCGTTCAGACTGATCAAGAATGCGGCTCGGATGTTCTTGATAAGTCAAGTCCTGCTGCAGCTCAATCATATCATGTTCCACTTCGCGAATAGGGTCCTTGAAGCAGCGTCGGAGTTGCGACACGTGGAATACATCGTGGACTTGAGAGAGGTTCGGCGGCAATTCCAATCGGTATGCCACTGGTCCACTCCTGGAAAGGATACGGAACGGGCCAATGTAGCGATGAGCTAACTTGCCTTTGATCCTGAAGCGGTGAGTGCCTCTCATGGGAGTGACACGGAGGTACGCGTATTCACCAGGTTGATAGACCATTTCCTTGTGCTTGCGGTCGTAGTTACTCTTTTGACGAGACTGAGCAGCTTTCAAGTGTTCACGAATAACGCGAACCTGATCTTCGGCATGCTGAATAATGTCCGGATCAATGAGGGTTCGTTCCCCAGTTTCTGACCAATTCAGAGGGGTTCGACACTTACGTCCATAGAGAACTTCGAAGGGAGCCATCTGCAGACTAGCCTGATAGCTATTGTTGTACGAGAATTCAGCAAATGGAAGGGATTCCTCCCATTTCTTACCAAATGAGATGACACAAGCTCGCAGCATATCTTCAAGCACTTGATTAACTCGTTCGACTTGTCCTTGCGACTGGGGGTGATAGGCGGTGCTGAAATTCAGATGCGTGCCCATTGCTTCTTGGAAACTATCCCAGAATCTTGAGGTGAAAATACTGCCACGGTCTGAACTGATCTCCAACGGAATGCCATGGAGGGACACTATTCTGGAAACATACAAGTCTGCTAACTGACTAGCAGAGATCGTCTCCTTGACAGGCAGAAAGTGGGCAACCTTGGAGAATCGGTCGATGACGACAAAGATCGCATCATGACCCTTCTGTGATCGCGGAAAACCGGTGACCAAGTCCATTTCAATTTTGTCCCATTTCCATTCAGGGATAGAGAGGGGTTGCAGAGTTCCAGTAGGTCTTTGATGTTCTTCCTTCACGCGACGGCAAACGTCACACTCATCAACATAACGAGCGATGTCTTGCTTCATGTTAGACCACCAATACCGTTGACGAAGGTCTTGGTACATCTTGGTACTACCAGGGTGAATTGACAAAGGAGTATCATGAGCTTCTTTCATGACGCGCGGGGTCAAGTTTAGATTGGGCTTACTCCTAGGGACCACTAAACGATTCTTGAAGTACAACGTACCATCATCAGCAACAGTGAAGCATGATGGCTTTCCTCTAGCGATATACTTCTTGATCTTCTCGACATCAGAGTCACATGTTTGTATCCACTTGATTGTGCTGTCGAGGTCCGGCTCAACAACAAGGTTATTCACATATCCCTGAGGAACAATCTCAAGGTTTAGCTTGCGTAGCTCTTCATACAGAAGTGGTTGTTGTACTTGAACTTCAAGTTCACTACAGTAGGCTTTGCGGTTGAGGGCATCAGCCACCACATTAGCTTTGCCAGGGGTGTAAGAAATTCCCATGTTGTAGTCGGCTATTGTCTCGAGCCATCTCTGCTGGCGAAGATTCAGGTCGGGCTGAGTAAACAGGTACTTCAGGCTTTGGTGGTCGGTGTAGATCTCGCAACGATTACCGACGAGGTAATGTCGCCACAGCTTCAATGCATAAATTACTGCTGCCAATTCGAGATCATGCGTTGGATACTTATCTTCATGAGAATGCATCTGACGAGAGCCATAAGCAATCACTTTGCGCTCTTGCATCAGGACACAGCCTAATCCTTGACGAGATGCGTCGCAATATATCACGAAGTCCTTCTGAGTATCAGGGGGAGCTAGCACTGGGGGAGAAGTGAGCTTGTCCTTGAGGGCTTGGAAGCTTTCCTGACATTTATCTGTCCACTCAAACTTGACGCCTTTGTGAAGCAGGTTAGTCAGAGGCCTGGCAATCTTGGAGAAGTTCTCGACGAAACGGCGGCAATAGCTGGCAAGGCCGAGGAAACTTCGGACTTGCTTGACAGCCTTGGGAGGAGTCCAGTCAAGAATAGCCTGGATACGTTATGGGTTGACGGCAATGCCATCCTTGGAAATCACGTGACCAAGGTAGGTCACTTCAGGAAGCCAGAACTCACACTTAGAATACTTAGCGTAGAGTTTGTGTTCTCGAAGCTTCTCCAGTATAAGGCGAAGATGTTCAGCATGCTCCCCTTTATTCTTGGAGTATATTAAGATATCGTCCAGATAAACCACGACAAACTTGTCGAGGTATTCCTTGAATATATAGTTCATCAACCGGGAGAAAGTGGCTGGAGCATTCGTCAAGCCAAAGGACATGACAGTGTACTCGTATGAACCATAGAGAGTAATGAAAGCGGTCTTCGGAATGTCCTCTTCACGGACTCGGATCTAATGGTAACCCAACCTCAAGTCGAGCTTCGAAAACACCGTGGATCCAGCAAGTTGATCATACAGATCGTTGATCCGGGGAAGCGGATATTTGTTCTGTATGGTGGCTTGGTTGATGGGTCGGTAATCTTGGACCAAAAGATTTGTTCCATCGCTCTTCTTGACAAAGAGCGAAGGTGCTCCCCAAGGTTAGGAACTTGGGCGAATGAATCCTTTGTGAAGTGCTTCGTCGATCTCCTTCTTCAGTTCAAGGAGGTGGTGAGGTGGCATATTATAGGGACGCTTGGCAATAGGGACGGTGCCGGGTTTCAAGTCGATGACAAATTCAACCTCTCGGATCGGGGGTATTCCCGGGAGTTCTTCTGGGAAGACGTCGGGAAAATCACGAACGACTGGAACGTTCTCAATCCCGTCAAGAGGTGAGACATTCCGAGCATTCATCATATAGATATGCGTTTCAGCATCACGGGTAATCCGGGTGGTGTGGTTAACAATCTCGCCGGAGGGGTGAAAAAGTTGGACAGAACTGGTGCCACAATACAGTGCGGCATCGTGGACTTTCAACCAATCCATGCCGAGAATGAGGTCTATAGTGGAAGACTTCAGGAGGATGGGGGAAGCAAGGAACTCAATTCCTTCAATTTCGACGATGGTTTTGGGCACTATCTTGGAGGTGTGGCAATGGCCTATCGGAGTGCGGACAACCATCGGTGGATCCATCTTTTCTATCATGAAGTTATGCTACAATGCAAATGCTTCTGACATGAATGAATGTGATGCTCCTGAATCAAATAAAACAGTAGCCGGTACTGAATTAACAAGAAGGGTACCCATCACGGTAGCAGGTTGCTCCTGAGCTTCTTCGACATTAATGTTGTAAGCATGTCCGCGAGTGTGAGAAGAAGACCCAGTGTTATAGTTGGGGGTCCTGTTGTTGCCACAGCCATTTCCACGGCCAGCAGGGTGAACTACCAGTTGATTCTGTCGCTGGGGGCAGTCTCTGGAAAAGTGACCAGGCTGATGGCGCTTGAAGCACAAGCCATCTTGAGGACGGAGGGGTGCAGTCTCAGTCTTCGGCTTTCTCGGCGAGGGCGGAGGCAGACGAGGTGCAACATACGACGGCCTTGGTGCCGGGGCAGGTGGACGATACACACTGTGTGGAAGCCAAACGCGTTGCTTCTGTGTTGTGCCCGAAGATGAGCCAGCCTCACGGGGGCGCTTCGGCGAACCACCGAACTTAAGCTGAGCGGTCTCGAGAGTGATAGTCTGTTTCACCATGGTGGCGAAGTCGGGGAAGACGTGCAAAGCCAGTGCAAGCTGGAGATCTGGGTTGAGTCCATCACGGAACTTCTCTTGCCTACTTGTATCATTGGGGAGGTCACTTCCAGCATAGAGGGAGAGGCGGAGGAATTCCCTCTGATAAGCCTCGACAGTTTTGTTGCCCTGAACAAGGTTGCGGAACTCGGCCTTCATACGGTTCATAATCACCTGGGGGACATAACGAGCACGGAAGGTAGCCTTGAAGTCATTCCAGGTGACGGCAGTCCCTTCAACTAGCGAGCCCTTGTAAGTGTCCCACCACTGAGCAGCGGGGCCACGCAGGAAATAGGACGCAAAGTTGACGTAATCAGCAGCGCTCACATTAGCGAACTCCAGCTGTCGAGTGATGTCACGAAGCCAATCATCAGCATCCAGCGGCTGTTCAGGCTGGTGGAAGAGAGGGGGATTAAGACGCATGAAATCCCGCAGAGTAACCACGGGCGGTTGGTTCTGGTGCTGGTTCTGGTTCTGATTCTGGTTCTGGAGTTGATCTATGACTCCTTGCATAAACACTTGGTTCATCTGAAACTGCTGCATCATCGCGGCCATGTAGTCCGGCGGCGGAGGTGGATCGTTGGCACCACGACCACGACCACCACGACCAGCCATCCTGCTAGAATTTAACAGGGGTATTTCAGCGATGAACATTTTAACGAGATGCCAGAAACGAGTAATTGGTAAAGCGACAACAAAGAGGAGGAACGGATATATAGGAGTAGTCATATAAGACATACACATCCACACATAGAATCAATCGAAAATCGGGCAGCGTAACGTCGTAGAAATTAAGGAAAAAGGACACACTAGGCGGCGCGCAGACCGCGGTAAGGATTACACGACGCGACATAGATTCCACTATGTCAATCACGCCGCAAGAAAACTGTTGGCCACAGGAGTTAATGCCAGAGGACGCGCGGCCTGCCCAGAATGAGAATGGGATCCGCGGTCCGAGACCTGGGGTAGAACTCCTGCAACACGACTCAATCAATGGGGAACGCACCAAAACGCCGGGTGGAATCAAGAGAACGTGATCCTAATGTCAGATTTTGTAAAACTTACCAGCAAGGATAAGAGAGTAGAGTCCCAGAGCATAGGTAAGGAGAAAAGGATCCTAATACCATAGATATCACACGTAGTGACATCAATGTGGGCCCGTAAGCCAAATATTAAGTTAGCAAAATAGTTTTTCAAAGTCTAGACTCAACTTCGACCAGGTAGTGGTTAGGGGCTTCCTACAGGCAGTCGGCTCTGATACCAACTTGTGACGCACCCAAAATCAATCCGTGTACAGTAATCATACACGCAGGGTACACGGCTGAGATTAGGGTGCCACGGTGAGAATATCACAGCACAACACTAAACACAAAAGGATAAACCAATATGTTACAATAAAGGGGGGTCACGTGGACCCGAATACATAAGTCATACAAGCCATAATATCTAAGTACAGACATAGTTAGTCAAGTTTTGCCTTAAGAAGGCTAGCACAAATAACATCAGAGATACAGATCGAAAAGGCAAGGCCTCCTGCCTGGGAGCCTCCGAAACTACTCCTGGTCCTGGTCAGCGGGGGTCTCGACGTAGTAGTATCCGCCTCCGGGGTACTCCTGCTCCTGGACTCCAACGTCGACTGCAGCGGCCGATCAGGCAAAACATAAAGGGGGAAATAAAGCAAAGGTGAGTATCTAGCATACCCGCGAGTCTTACGTCCGCTACTAAGCATTATCCATTGTATCAACGGTCTGTATATAGTGGACTGAAAGACAGAAATCCAGAGCAAGGGTAAGAAGCTAGGCCTATCGAAGACTAGCATCTTCCGACGATGTCTTGCAGCATGAGGTAAGAATCAGCCAACAGTTTATATAAAGCATAAAGTAACAATGCAGCAGAAGTTGCTGCGGCATTGTATAATAATAAGTTGTAATAATTAACAATGCCTCCTAGTTCACCTCCTCGACATCCCCGCGAGGAAGAAAACCCGGAACCATACAGTTTAATAATAATAGTTTCTAGTGGTAAGATCCAGCTTCAGCATAAAGCGTCCTGTTACCGTGGACACGGCTATTCGAATATATTAATCTTTCCTGCAGGGGCGCACTGGCGTGACTCTACGACGCTCGGATCTCCAGGGTGGCGGGAACCTTGTTAGGGAACGCTCCACCAAAGCTATCCGACACAAAGTAGCCCATCCTTCGGCAATCAACAGAGAGGTCATCCGCCGGACTATATCATATGTACGCCAGGCTTTGGACCCTAAATCGAACGTACTCCTGCACGGTGCGTGACTGGCCGGTGAAGCAAAATCAAAGCAAATACAAATACGCCGCTCGAGCAAGAGAAGACAACACCACTTCCCGGCAATCAGCCCGCGGTACTGCTGACGTCTGAAGACCCTCGAACGAGACTACGATGCAGGGGAGCCCACACTCCTTATCCCACGTGTAGGTAGTGCGTACAAGACAAAAGGCTACTCAAGACATCCGCCGAACCATTTAGCATTTTAATTAACCTGCGTGACAACCATTATCGTTGCCTCGACTTAACCGACCCGCGGTCAACGACAGCAGTCAGGTCCACCAGTACATCGGTGCCTGCCCTGTCGTCCCACCAAGTCACTGCGGTTACCAACAAGGTGAACCGTCTCCTTACCTTGTCTCGCGTGTGCTCTTGGTAGAGCTCGACTTTCATGGTTTGGTAACTCTCGCGATATACGAGCAGGGGCCAAGCACGCCAGTAACGTCGGTCGTACCCTCCCTGTCGTTCCCGACGATATACCGCTCGCGGGCACCGTTGGGTCGCCCGACTTCTTACCTTTAAGGACAACCGCTCTCCAGGACCCTATGGCGGCAAGACAAAGTCAGCCTCGAGTGGAGTACAAGGATTACTCCTGGATAGCTCACACTTGAGGTGACTAGGCATAACCCAGATATGGGCCTTTGGCGGTGTCTGCTTTGTACCGTACCTGTGCAGTTGTATATATTGTATCCGTGTTCACTCCCCTGAGTGATCACGTCCCGCTATCTAGTCCTAGCTAACAATGCGCAGGGCTCACTGCTGAATATATGCATAATTATAACAGGCAACATAGGATAAAGGAAGGTACATCAAGGGGCGACAAAAGCAGGCAATGCAATTGAATAGGATTGTAATCGTAGCAGCAGCAGTAACAATGCCTAGTGCAAGAAAGTACGGAAAAGGTAGGAGATATCTGGGGAAGAGAATGGCTCTGCTTGCCTGGAAGCTCGACGGTAGGGGCAGGGTCGTCGACGAAGTAGTCTTACCCGGCGGCGGTGTAGTCGGCGGTAGCAACGGGGTCTACCGGAGAATAAAGGGGGGAGAAACAGTAAATACAAAGCAAGCATAAACAAACAGATGATTAGCATGGCGTATGCAATGTTAACAGTGTTCTAACGCAGTGCAATGTACGTTGCTCGGAGCGGGAATTCATCCGGGGATGAACTGCCAGCTCCGGGTGATTACCGGACAGGGTGTCCAGAGGGGGAAGGGTTCATGCCGGAGTTGTCGTGGGTACCGGACAAACATAAGGGGGTGTATCCGTGTTAGTTGAACCATTCCGGACAACTTTCGTGTTCGGAATAAATTCATCCGACAGGTTTTTACTAGCACCGGGAATTATCGACAGGCAGCCCGGAGGGGGGAATGTCGATGATCGGTGTGTTAGGGGGGTGGGGTAGACATACGGATATCATATCCGTATTCTTTATATTTTTCTGATCAATTTTCATGTATAAAGTTTTTGAATCTGAGTTACGGTTTAAAAGTTATTGAATTTCAAAGTTTTAAATCATTTAAATGATTTTCTGAATTTCTTTTATTATTATAACAACATTATCCAGAACATTATCCAAAACAGTGCCTGACATGTGGGACCCACATGTCATCCTCTGTTTATTTATAAAACATTTTATTAAATTTTAAATATCCCTGGACCCACATGTCATACTCTCAACAATTACCAAAAATCATTTTTATTAATAAAAAGGCAGTGGGGCCCAGGTGTAAGTGTAACAGTGCTAAATATTTGTTAATTTTATTTCTAAATGGCCAGGGGCCCACATGTAAGTCTCAAAGGGGGGTTTTCTCTCTGGTTATTTTAACAGTGGTGTAAACTAACTAAAAGGGGATTAAGGGCTTGATTAAGCAAGGGGGGCCAGTGGTCAGTGGGACGAACCCCCCCCCCCCCTGGTTCCACCCAGCTTGCCGGCGGTGGCCACTGGCCGTGTCAGCGACGAGCGGGGAGGGGGCTCTAGTGACCGATTCGAGCGACGGCTGGGTGGAATGGAACGAGGGCTCCAACGCGCATCCGGTGGTGCAACCAACTCGAGCGGAGGTGGCCAATGGTGACGTCCACGACGGGACCTAGCGGCGGCCGGAGCACTTGTACGCGGCGGCGACGTTACAGGGGATGAGGAGGAGAGGGGATGGGTCGGGGGCCACTGGATGCTCACCTCGAAGGCCGGGGAGCGGTCTGTGAGGTTGGGGGCGGTCGGAGCAGAGCTCCCTGCCGTCAATGGCGGGGGCAGACGCGCGGGGGAAGAAGCTCAGATTCACAGTGCACGGAGCGCCCCGGAGTCGAACTCGAGCTTGGGACGAAGGATTCAAGCGAGGGGGTGTGCCAGGACATCACAGCGCAGTCCGGGGCGTCGTTGGCCGCGGTTACTCGCCGGCGGCGCCCACGGCAGAGCACGGGTGGCTCGGGCGAGCGGCAGGAGAGGGAGAACCAGGCGAGCCCGAGGGAAGAAGGGAGGAGGGGTGGTTCGATCCACTTTTCACGGAGGGGGGCAAATATCTAGCTCCACGCCCGAGCACTGTTGCGATTCGACGCGAGCTGGTCGAGGTCGACCATGGCGCTGAGCAGAGGAACAGGACGGGCAGGGAGATGGGAGGAAAAAGAAAAAAAGAAAAAGGGGCACGGGTGGGCCAGATCAGTGGGCTTTGCCCCAGGCGACAAATAGCCATAGCAGTTATTTTATTTCTTTTCCCACCTGTGCTTTCCTGTTTATATTTATTTAATGCCTTGGGTATTTTTTGTAAAATACCACACTTGCACCATAATTAGTATGGCACCATACCAAAGTGCCACAAAAAGATTAGGGTTTTTCTACACTCTTTGGGTATTTTATTTTATTATAAAATGGGTAATTGGCCTGGGATTGCTACTGTTATTAATTGTTTACAATTTTCAGTAGTCCAATAAATACCAATGATCACATGGGCATGGTCCAATGATTATTTGGGATTTTATAAAAATGGTTCCAAGATTTTTGGAAAAGATTTTATTGCCACCATATTTTTAATATTCTACAAAAGGCATTTAGGGTTTGCTTGAATTTCAATTCAAATGGCTTGGACTTGTTTTGATTCCAGATGATCAAGGTCCATGATCACCATGCATTCAAGAACATCAAAGTGGAATTTGAAATTTGAACTGTTCCAAGTTGATCAAACAAAAGTTTTGAACAGTAGAGATGAACAGTAACCCTGATTACTGTTCACTGACAGTGAGGGTGTTACATGAGACAAAGTTATTCATGTTTTGAGACAAGTCAGTTGTTCCAGTTTGACGAATAAAGTGTGCTTATACTATGATTACAAATGAGTTTATAATATGATAGAAGCATTTATAAAACACCATAATTTTCAAGTGATATTCAATGTTTAATGATTAAGTTATTATGAATAACAATAAGGTCAAAATTCATAACTATACTAAATGCATGAGATGAATTCATAAATGATGAAGTCATTAGATACTCGATCTATTAACTCATGAATTTATTATCAACCAAGATGACTAATGACGGAGTTCTAGCAAAGTAGAACTTGCGCCAAACATTGTACATAAATCATGTATTAACCAAGCGCATGAATAATCATTAAAGATGCTTCGCATGATTAATTGAACAAGACATTCAATTAAGATCATAAATCTGAGATTACGGAATCACAGTGAAGTTGGATATAAGAATACAAATCACCATGATGTGATCAAAGTGATGAGTATTATAGTTGACATAAATGGGAGACTTGTGGAAATAATGCCACAAATTACGATGGAAGTTTAAAAGTGCTCAAGCACCTGAACCATTCGTAGTCATACTAAAATGTAGTATGGTCTAAATACATTCCCCTTACACTAATGATATTTTGAATGAACAAAGTTGTTATAATTTATTAAGTTAAAACACCCACTTCATGAAATAAGGAAACCATTCTGAATTTAATGAAGTTGATGACTCCATATGATGATGGTGTTAGAAAGTTTCTAGAAGTTTTATATGATATAACTTTCTTTGTATTGGAGTTGTGAGCAATTTTAAAACACACCTTCCCAAATAGCAAAACTTGTATTGCTTGAATTGGTGAATGAGAAGATGGTTCTCAAGGAATAAACCAATGGGAGAAAAGTGAATTCTTTGACCAGGGTGATTGACCCTGCCTCCAGATAACAGAGTAACGCAACGAAAAACGTTCCGCTAAAATGACTCCATGAGAAGAGGAAATATGCTATTGATGATGATCATGGTATATTAGTTAAAGCCTTAGTTTAAAAATAAGAAGATTGTCATGAATACGTTCTGTACAGAACAATAATCATGAGTCTTCTTAAGTGAAACAAAAGGGACACTGCTCATAAATTACGAAGGATTGATGGTTACCTAGGAAACGAGGAGAAATGAAATCTTATTGAGTTGCATATGGGATGGCTCACATCCTATGAAATAAAGTAGTTATTTCACATTCCGAATAACCAGGAAGTTATAAAGAATGATGCAACACATAAAAGATTGATTTGGCACATAAAAGATATTATGGCTAAATTCAATAATGATTGACTACGGAAGTGTAGCAATGCTAACTCAATATGGGCATTTCATTCACAAACACTATACTGGGACCATAGCCTGAAGAAAATTGCATCACATTCAAATTTGGAATTTGAAGAGAAGTAGCAAATGGCATAACGAAAGAATGTTTCGATAAGATGGACCATAGTACCTCAAGGCAGAAACTCTCAACCTTGATTTGATCAAGTGATTTTGAAGTAATTAAAATATTGAGATGGACTGCAATTTCATGAAACTGAGTGGGAGCTTTGGAGACTTCCTGAAAACTTGGAATGCAGAGAGCATTTTCTGAGTGGGAGCTTTGGGAGCAACATTATTATGTCTGACATAATTAGAATAGAAACTTAATAAAAGCTTACTTACAGATATATATGTCGGATATATTTGAGTGGGAGCACAATATCAATTTCATATATATACGATGATATATGTGAAAAAAATCTCATATATATACGTTGGTATACATGGAGATTAAGGCTAATAAGATGAAAGGATTACGATAATCTTATATGAACGAAATACAGATGTGTCACACACTAAAATCTATAAGGATAGATTAGGACACGTGTAATGAACATCAAAAGGATTGGAATGGTATCCTAAACAAGAAAAGGTTCCTGTGGCTAGGAATTATATAAAGGATGTAAAACCTTAATATCACAAAATAATGTTTTAATGGAAGAATAGGGATGCACTTTGTCTCAAGACATGTGATCCTATATGACCTTTGACATATGATTCTACCATAAAACAGAAGTTGTGAATCCAATAACATAATGACTCAAAGGTTCTTAGAAGAAGAACAGGTTCCGATGTGCTTGATTGGCAAAACACAGAACCTGAGCAAAGTCCAAGCATTCAGTATCTGAAGAGAAACTGAGGACAATAATCTAAATGATAGAAAAGATAATATACTTGAATGTAATACTGGATTACGATTGCAAGCCTTATTATGGGTCTATATGAATTAGAGATATCACCAAAAGGAATAGAAAGGAAATGTGAGCTATAATTTCACGAACCAAAACTCTACAAAATATAAATATCTACTTAAGGAAGTAGAAGGTTGAATAAATTTTAGCGTAAGAAGTTTAGACTTCTGGCTGAGTGTATTTTTCAGTATACATGACTATGGGAGTCCTAGGGACTAAAACCATTTTGTCATTAGAGAATACTGTAAAATAAGAAGTCTCACTCTCCCGCCAAACTTATAATTCAAGCATTATTTCATAATGAAGGGTATATCAAGCAAGTTGACCAATACCTGTTGCAAAGGAACATACGAATCTGAACGGGTACAGATCATTGATGAAACCTCTTCCATGAGCAAGCATGATCAATAAACACTTATATGATAAGATAATTATGATCGAGAAAATATGCAGCTAGATTATTTGCTATCTAGTGCAAGTGGGAGACTGCTGGATATATGCTCTAGAGGCAAATAATATATGATTATTCCAATATTTCTAAATAAGTTCATGACCGGTTTCATACTGTGCTGGAACTGTATCAGTGAAACAATGATATAGGTGTGGTATAGAAACAACCAGAGTTCCTAGTCAGCCTCTCATGATGACTGGTTTATCGTCAACTGATGATTGTGGTTTCACGATCATGGACAATCAAGTCAATTGACGGTAAGGTCACCTCATTGAATGAATGACGTGATGAACATTACCCAATGCAAGCATTGCAACATGATCAAATTGTAAAAGTTCAGTGTTGTAATTACAGAACGTAGTAGCTTGTTCCTTTGACCGTGAGATCACGCATAATTGCTATCTTCTGAGGATGCTTTGAGTGCATTAACCGTCACACTGAAACATGGTGACCATAAAGGTGTATCTTTGGCTATCCGATGGGATATGTTGAGGAGTGTTGATTAAAGAGCGGGATTTGTCAATCCATATAATGGAAAGATACTTCATGGCCAACTCGGTGAGATTGCATCCATAAAGTTGCGCAGCGTGTGACTAGGTCACAAGGATGAATATCACGGAACGAGTGAATAAGATTTGTCGGTAACAAGATAGAACTAATGAATTGGATGCAGTTGATCGAATCTTGGACTAATCTAGTATCGCATGACAAAGGGAATGGTATACAACGTGTACGGTTCAATCGGTTACTTTCGGAATGCACAGGGGTCATTATGGGCATCCAGGTCCCGCTATTGATCATTGGTCGTATCCTTTGTCTCGGTCATGACTGGAGTGTTCTCGGACCGTAGGGTAACACACTTAAGGGCTCGATGAATATCGGAGACCTTTTCGGAACTATCGGAGTTACCGGAGAAGAGAGAAAGACGTACCGGAAAAGTTCCGTGTTGGTCCGAAGGACGTTCGGAGCTGGAAGGAGTTCCGGATCATCAGGAGATGAAATAATATGCATTATTTATTAATTAAGTTAATTAATAATCAATAATAATTTATTTCAGATTAAAAAGTGTAATGGGACTTATTTGTGAAAGAAGCCCATTAGGGGAAGGAAGAAAATAAAAGGGAAAAGGAAAAGAAAAAAAAGAGGGGCGCCATGGGCCTTGGGGCCCATGTGGGTGGCGCCCCACTTCCCCCCTCCTCCTAGCCGCACCCTCCCCCTTGGAAAGGGATTAGTCCCACATTGCCAAGGGAAGGGGGGTTGACTCCTTTCGTCTGCCTATATAAAGATGGGCAGGGGTGCACTTCTTTAACACAGAAAAATTCGTAGAGAATTCAATATTACTCCGAATTGAGATCGGTTTTCACCGGTCTTCTCCCCTCTCTCGTCTCTCTCAAGTCGGGGTCCCCTTGTCTGGAACCTGTGCTGGGATTGAGGCTTCTCTGCTACGCGGACGTCGTCGTGCTGCCGAAACTCCGGTTCCGGGAGGTCTACTTCCGCCACCTCCGCTGGATCGGAGAACGGATATCGTCATCGAGTCCGTACGTGTGCGAGTACTACGAGGTGTTGCACGTGCGGCACTAGACCCAACAGGGTGCTAACACAGCCAGGGGGCTGTGAAAGGTTTACGGCTTCATCAACCACGTTTGCGGGAACGTTTCCCGCGCAACGGACTACATCCCGAGGTATGTTTCCGGAAGTCTTTCCGTTACAGCATTACAGCTAGATAGATCTTGGGTTAAGGGCGACGCTAGTTAGAAAAATTATTGTTTTCTGCTGCGAGACCCAACACTTGCATCCTATACCAGTCTTCATTAGTTGTTAATGGTCTCGGATCCGGTATGGATGGCATCTACGATAAAGTTCATCTGCTTAACTATCACTGGGTATGAAAAGTGCTACGTCATGTTAATTTCAGAAATTTTTAAACTTAGCAAACTTGGACCGATGATTGTATAAAATCTATAGCTCTAATGGAGTTGCGACATATATATAAGCTTTGTTCTACATCATGTGCACCACCATGCCATGCCTTCAGATGATATTACAGGTGCCCATAGCACGTTCATCCACAACGACAAAGTGGCTATCAGGTTAACTTTGTCTGCCGCATACTGTAAATCCGCCTTTTGCGATTTTTGCTGGATTTAATCCACGCAATATTTGAAGATGGACCAATGGCAGCAAATGAAGTTTGTTGCTTGTACTACATGTCTATATTATGTTTATCTATGTTAAACTCCATTTGCATGTTTTTTGTTGTTGTTCAAAGTGGTGTCCAGCAGCAGTTTTTTCACACATAGCCATTTTATTCTTCAGGTTCAGTAGTACAGTAACAGACCACCGCATCGCAGCCATAGACAACAGCGCAGCAGCCGGCGGCAGCTTCAGTAGAGAAGCAGCGTAGTTGCTGGGCTCGGGAGGGGGGTGGCCCGGCGCGGCCAAGGGGTGGCAAGCGCATCCAGAGCGCGGCCCATGCATAGCCAAGGTGCGACCACGACCGCGAGCGCGAGCCGAGCAGCGGCCGCAGGTAGGCCAGCCAGGAGGGGAGCCGGTCCGTGGAGGGAGCGCGCGCAGCAACAGCTGCAAGCGAGCCGCGGCCAGCTGCCGCAACACAGCGCGTACGGAGGGCGCACGAGGCCTGGCCGAGCTCGAGCTCGTGGCCACGACGAACAATGGTTACAGCGTCGACGGGGGAGGGCTATGGAAGCCAACTTGTGCGGAGAAAACGGGGGTGGTCGCGGCTTACAGCAAGGAGCCCGATGGCGAGTCCGCACGAGGCCGAGGAGGTCTGGGCGCGGCGAATTTAGGCGAGGACGGCGGAGGTCGGCGGTAAGGAAGAAGAAGTGGGTGGCGTCCTCGCTGCACCAAGGCCCCGATTTAGCGTGCGGGATGACGATGTAGTCGACGGGGAGACTCCACGACACGTCTTCATGGCCTGGCACAGCCGTTGGTCATGGTGGAGGCGGCGACGCGGCCACGGGTGCGGGGCGACCGTCGAGGCAGCAGAGAAGGTGATCGACGGCGTGAGGGAGGAAGAAGGGGCCCGTGCTAGGGTTGGAGGGGGGTTCGGGGTGGTCCTCTTATAGGCCGAGAGGGGGGCAGGTGGTGGCCATCCACGGCCATGGCACCATGTATGTGCTTCACGCAAGGGAGGAACAGGGGAGGAAGATGAGTGGGAGGGAGAGAGAGAGATGGGCCGTCTGGGAGATGCCCAGGGCGATTTTTAGCCTTTTGCGCTTTTCTTTTTTATGTCACATCCATTTTCCATTATGGTTTATTCCATTTTGCAACCATTATATTTTTGTAAAATATGGATCTTGTTCCATAATTTGTGTTGCACATTATAACAGTGCCACAAAAAGTCTGGGGATTAAATAAATTCTTTTAGTATTTCTTTTGAATATGCAATTGAACAAATGGGCTATTTTGGCACTGTTTAATTTGTTTAAAATTATTTAATGTTATATAAAATATCCACTACCATAGCATCTTGATCTACTGACTTTTATGCATTTTATAAAATTGATTGCACAATGTTTAGGTCAATTTTAATTTCCACATTGTTTTGGAAATTCAATTGGGTTTGAATTTGAGCTCAAGTTAATCAAGGTTGATTAACCCTTGCTTAATCATGATGACATGACCATTAACAAGGTGATAACGGTTGAGTTACTGTGGCATGATACCTGGGGTGTTACACTGTTGCTCGTGTTGTCACGAGCTAACACCCTTCTAGCAATAAAATACGCGAAGAGGTGGGGGAATAAGATGCTGGAAATCTTCGCACGTCGGATATCCTTCATGTCTTGGGTGCAAAGAGAACTGGAGATAGCTCTCAGCTCGGTGGGCTGAGAGTTCATCTTTGTCGTCTGTCCAGCGTTCGACACACCTATTATTTCACAAAATCTTGCCAAAGACATGGTCAAAAGATCATTGTAAATTTTAAACTCAACAATACCAGCATCATGATTATATCTAAAACTATTAATAAAATAGGAGGTCAGTTTATGATACTGGGCAACACGGCATGTTGCTAGCCGTGTCAAACCTGCATTAGCACAAAGGCCATAAAATTCCTCCTTAATTCCTGCGGCTTCAAGGAAAACATCGCACAAATATGTCATTGCATGAGCCTAACTTGTGTCTTCCAACAGCTCTAGGGGCACATGATCCTCGTTATAGCTCACCCTAGCAACTGAGGATGAAGCTGAAGCTCTAATAACTTGACCGGTGCGCTCGGGCTTCTTCTTCCCAAGCCACCCCTTTGCTTTTCCTAGCAAACTCATTTCTGGATTTTTTGACAATTCACAAAAACAAGGATTTAAGCAAGGTGAGTTGAGACAAACTACTCTACTCACTTACCTAAGGCATAAACTTGCATCAAAACTTTGAAAATAAATGTCTACACACGCATGCAGGCTCATATGAACAGCACCAAGAACTAATAAATACTCACAAATGAAGCCACGAATCAAAAATCTAATTGGAGGGGTGGAGGAGTCACATACCAGGGAGTATTTGCTCAAAATCTCAGCTCAAATGATGGGTTGAAGAGAGAGATCGAAAATCGCCTCCAAGAACAGCAAGAACGCAAGTTCCAGGACCAGAACTCATGTTTTTGGAGAGAGAGGAAGAGAAGGGAGGAACAAGTACCTGGTTGGCTGCCCTGTGGGCCCTAGGCGCCTTGTGGCCGCGACCAGGGGGCAAGTCGCGCCAGCTTGCCGCCTGGGCCACTGGTGCCCCCCCTGGTCAGCCCCAGGTGCCCCTGGGTCACTTTTGACGAGGAAAAGTTGATTTTTATTTTTGTGGAATTTTTCTGACAACTTCACTGTTGAAAAAATTTCGAGGTTCAAAAAGCTGTAAAACTTTCTGAAAACTTGAAACAATGGTTAGAAAATAAAAGCTTCAAAAAAATATAAACTTGGTACAGCAAAAAGAACAAAAGCTAAAGCAAATGAAAACATAACAAGCTCCACTTTTTACCTATATAAAACATGCTAGTTAGCAAGGTTGATCAAGTCTTACCAACATACCTGCGATATATAGAGCAAAAAGTCTCACCTCTTATGAAATGATCATTGTACCTTTACTTTAATGGACATTTTCCCCACCATAATGGTTTTGTATTTGTGGTGCACGTGTATAGGACAATCCTATTCTCCAATCTTCACAGTCTCGATATTCTCTATAGAGATAAGGCCATGCCTTTTGTCGATCTTCTTTGGAAAATACACCGTGTGTTCTTTGTCATCCACGTTGAAGGTAACATTTCCTTTATTGCAATCAATGATAGCACCTGCGGTGTTAATAAAAGGTCTACCAAGAATAATGGACATGCTCCCATCCTCGGGCAGGTCAAACACAACAAAATATGTAAGTATTAAGCAATTAGCTACTTTAACAGGAACATCCTCACAAATCCCAATCGGGACGGTTGTTGACTTGTCAGCCATCTGAAGAGAGATATATGTAGGGATTAGTTTATCTAAACATAGCCTCTTATAAAGAGAAAAAGGCATGACACTCACTCATGCTCCAAGATCACATAAAGCAGTTTTGACATAATTATTCTTTAAGGAGCAAGGAATGGTGGGTATACCTGGATCGCCAAGCTTCTCAGGAATCTTGACACTGAAAGAGTAGTTAGCAAGCATGGTAGATATTGCCTCATTAGGGACTTTTATTTTATTAGTAACAATATCTTTCATATATTTTGAATAAGGAGGTAACTTAATAGCATCAGTCAAAGGAATTTGAAAAAAAAGAGGTTTCATCCATTCACAAAATATATTATAGTGCTCTTCTTCTTTGATTTTGAGAGACTTACCTGGAAAGGGCATGGGCTTCTGTACCCATGGTTCTCTTTCCTTCCTGTTTGTCCTTGCGATGAAGTCTTCTCTAGTGTATTTCTTGCGTTTATCGGGTGATTTTTCTTCTTCTTCTCGCACCTCGGGAGGGTCATTCTTCTCCTTATCCTTTTCGGGCTCAGCACCGTCTTCAGTCTCAGCATCGGAGGTAGATATACTATTTGGATCAGCAGCAGGCCCTCCTTCAACTATGGGCTCATTTGAATTGTCAGCTTCCTTGTGTTTCTTCTTCTTCTTCTTTTTCGGAGAGCTAACAAATTCTTCTTCCTGCATTTGAGAATCTTGCTCCATCCTCTTTGGAGGCCCCTCTGGATAGAGAGGGTCCTGGGTGTGTGTTCCACCCCGAGTCTTTATACCATAAGCATGTAAATTGTCTTGTTTGGCATTGTTAGAAAGCAAATCTTTTTGCACATCAGAAATGTGTTCAAGCTGAGTTTGAACCATATGAAAATTATTAACAAGACATTTAACATCATTAATTGTTCTACCTAAAACATCAAGCAAACTTTTGATAGCAAGAGTATTACCATGCAACTTACTTTGAATCCTCATATTAAAGTGGTTTTTATTCATAATAAAATTATCAAGCTCATCTAAACATTGATCAGGAGGCTTACCTTTAGGGATGTCACTTGCATTGAAATCTAAAAGAGAGTGTACCTCTACCAAGGGAGGATGAGTAGTAATCTCACACAACTTCTCAATAGGAGGCAGATTCTTCACGTCATCCGCTTTAATTCCTTTTTCTTTAATATACTTATTTGCTTCTTGCATATCTTCGGGGATTAGGACAAGCATGCACCTCTTCTTTGGTGGTGGAGGTGGTTCAGGGACGGACCAATATTCGTGGCTCTTGGCAATCTTGCCCATTAGTTCTTCAACATCGTCTGGTGTTATTTCCCTGAAAACACAGCCAACACAACTATCCAGATAGGATATGGATTCATCGGTTAGACCAGCATAAAATATGTCAAGTAGTTCATTCTTAGGGACTCCATGTCCCATTCTAGCCTTAATTAAACTGCAATACCTCCCCCGAGCTTTAGGGAGGTGCTCATCCTGCAACTGTTTGAAGTTATAAATTCTTTGTAAAGCACCATGTTGCATATGAGCAGGAAAATAATTATCAACAAAATATTGAGCTAAGTCCTGAGGACTCTTAATGGAACCATAGGGTAGTGCATTATACCATGCTTTAGCGTCTTCCTTCAAAGAGAAATAAAAAAGCTTAGCAACATAAAGTTTCGTGTCCTCTCATCAGTAGTAAACAAGCCACCTAACTCAGTAAGTTTGGTCAGGTGTTCTATAGCATCATCATTTTCTTTGCCATAAAAGGGGTCAGCTTCTGCTGTAGATATAAGTGAAAGATCAACAGAGAAATCATAATCAGGATCAGTGATGCATATAGGAGATGTAGCAAATTCAGGATCATGAGTAATCTTGTTCTTCATGGAGTGCTTTTCAAGCAACTTCTTAATAGCACTAGGGTCAGAGTTAGCACACTCTGTAAGTTCCCTGCATAACTCATCATCAAGAATAATATAATCATCATCAAGGAGTCTCTTCTTGAGTTTGTCCAAGTCTGGGTAACCAAAGGCTTTGCAAGTGGGAAAATAGGTAGCAGGAGTTTCAGTCTCAGACTGTGCTGCAACCTTAGCCATTTGAGATTCAAGATAGCGGCCAAGAAAACCAATTTCCTCAAAAGTACTAGAAAAGTATCGGACACAGTAACAGACTCATTGGAAGTAGCATGTGGTGGTGGTGGTGAAGCAAACTGTAACACCCTCACTGTCAGTGAACAGTAATCACTGTTACTGTTCATCTGTACTGTTCAAAAAATTTGCTTTAATCAAATGCTTCAGTTCAAATTCAAATTCCCCTTTGATATGGTGGCAAGCAAAGTGAACCATGGACCTTGATCATCATGGATGAAAACAAAGTCCAAGCCATTCGAGTTGAAATTCAAACAAACCCTAAAATGCCTTTTTATGAATATTAAAAATTATGGTGACAATAAATCTTTTCCAAAAATCTTGGAACCACTTTTATAAAGTCCCAAATAATCACTGGACCAAATCCATATGGGTTTGGGTATTTATTGTGCTGTGGAAAATTCTGAACAAATCAAAACAGTGGCCAAAAACCCTATTTAAATCATTTAACATTTAAATCAAATATTAAATGACTTTTATTATTGCCCAATATTTTTGTGGTAGTAATATATGGTTTAACAATCAATATGGGACCCATCCCATATTTTAAAAATTGCCTAGGTATATAAAATAAATAATTGCAAAAAGGTAATAACAGAAAAGAAAAAGGAAAAACAACAGAAAAGCAAAAGACCTAACCTACCCCTCCCCCTGGGCTAATTCCCAGCCCACTAACCCCAACCCCCACCGAAAACGGCCCGACTGGCCCAGCCACCCCCCCTTTCTTCCACCTCCGTACAGGGGAGGGCGTGGCACCCATCCACCCTCGCCACGGTCGCGACGCCCTCCGTGCCGGCCATCCCGCGCCCCCGGCGGGGCATAAGAACCCCTGCGCCCCCGCCCCTGTGGAACCCTAGCCGCCTCCCTCTCCTCCCCCTCTCCCTTCCCCTGCGCCTCCTTCCTCCCGCACGGGCCCGAGCACCGTCGTCGCCGCCGTTGCGTACTGCCGCGGCCAACGGCTACCTCCGACCGAGCGAGCACGTCTAGGAGGATCCCAGGGCTCGGCAACTTCTTCCCGCGCATCGGACACGAGCTCCCGGACGCCGTGCGTCGCGAATCGGACCATTCCCCAACCTCGGCCGTCGCCGCAATTCCGCCGATTCGCCGCCTGCGAACCTCCCCGCGCCCGCTGCCCAGACCCTGCGTGCTCAGAGTGAGCACCTCCATCGCCCCATGTGCCCGCGCTCCTCCCCTCTCGCTCCGGTCACCGTCGCCATTGGAGCCGTGGCACGGCCGCCGCCCGCGCTCGCCGTTGCCCCTGTATCCGGCCGCCCCAGCCTCCGCCGCCTCCGCCATACGATGCGCAGCATCGGCCGCGTCCGATCCCCGGTCTCCGCAGTGGAGTTGGTCGCCGGAGGTGCCACGGTAGCTAGCCGCCGTGCTCCCTGGTCTTGCCGGCGTGCCTGGCTGGTAAAGCCAGTGGGCTACCCACTGACCAGTGGGGCCGGCCCTGGTGTAATTAGGGGTTAATCCCCATTAGTGATAACCCCCTTGAGAATGACATGTGGGCCCTAACCATGTTAAATTAATTTAATTAATGTATATTAACAGTGTGTCAATGACAACTAGGCCCCACCAGTAAGTAATTAGCTTAATTAAAAATTGAAAATAAATGTCCCACTGACATGTGGGTCCCCCTGTACTATTTCGATTAAATAAAATGATTTTGTTGCAGGTGTCTATGACACATTGGGCCCACTGGTCAGTTGACCAGTCAAAGCCACCTAGAGTATGACATGTGGGTCCCTGTTGTCAGGGTTGCCCAAGTCAAATAATACTATTCTGGATAATGCCATTTTATTAATAAAGATAATTCCAGAAAATCTTTTTAAATGATTTAAAACTTATAAAATCAATATCTTTTAATCCGTATATCGGATCGAAAAACTTTATACATGAAAGTTGATCAGAAAAATACAACGAATAAGAATACGCTATCCATATACCAACCCCACCCCCCTAGCACACCGATCATCGACATTCCCCCCCCTCCGGGCTGTCTGTCGACAATTCCCAGTACCGATAAAAAGTACCCGGATGAATTTATTCCGAACACGAAAGTTGTTCGGAATAGATCAACTAGCACGGATACACCCCCCTTATGTTTTTCCGGTACCCACGACACCTCCGGCTTCATCCTTCCCCCTCCGGTCACCCTGTCCGGTAATCACCCGGAGCCGGTAGTACATCCTCAGATGAATTCCCGCTCCGAGCAACGTGCATTGCACTGCGTTAGAACACCGTTAACATTTCATCTGTCATGTCATGCATATGTTTGTATATCATTGCTGTGTATTTACTGTTTCATCCCCCCATTAATCTTCGGTAGACCCCGCTGCTACCGCCGACTACACCGCTGCCGGGTACGACTACTTCGTCGACGATCCTACCCCTACCGTCGAGCTTCCAGGCAAGCAGAGCCATTCTCTTCCCCAGATATCGCCTACCTTTTCCGTACTTTCTTGCACTAGGCATTGTTACTGCTGCTTCTACGATTACAATCCTATTCAATTGCATAGCATGGTTTTGTCGCCCCTTGATGTACCTTTCCTTTATCCTATGCTGCCTATTATTACTTACGCATTATTCAGCAGTGAGCCCTGCGCATTGTTAGCTAGGATTAGATAGCGGGCCATGATCACTCAGGGGGTGAACACGGATACCATATATACAACTGCACAGGTACGGTACAAAGCAGACACCGCCAAAGGCCCCTATCTGCGTTATGCCTAGTCACCTCAAGTGTGAGCTATCCGGGAGTAATCCTTGTACTCCACTCGAGGCTGACTTTGTCTTGCCGCCATAGGGTCCTGAACAGTGGTTGTCCTTAAGGTAAGAAGTCGGGCGACCCAACGGTGCCCGCGAGAGGTATATCGTCGGGAACGACAGGGAGGGTACGACCGACGTTACTGGCGTGCTTGGCCCCTGCTCGTATCTCGCGAGAGTTACCAAACCACGAAAGTCGAGCTCTACCAAGAGCACACGCGAGACAAGGTAAGGAGACGGTTCACCTTGTTGGTAACCGCAGTGACTTGGTGGGACGACAGGGCAGGCACCGATGTACTGGTGGTCCTGACTGTTGTCGTTGACCGCGGGTCGGTTAAGTCGAGGCAACGATAACGGTTGTCACGCAGGTTAATTAAAATGCTAAATGGTTTGGCGGATGACTTGAGAGGCCCGTTGGTCTGTACGCACTACCTACACGTGGGATTACGGTGTGGGCCCTCGCGTCGTAGTTTGTCCGAAAGCTCTTCAGACGTCAGCAGTACTACGGCCTGATCGCCGGGAAGTGGTCTTGTCTTTTGCTGCAGCAGGTGTGTTTGGATTTGCTTTTGCTTCACCGGCCAGACTCGCACCGTGCAGGAGCGTGCAAGGGTGAGGGACCTAGACCCCTTGGCGCATAGGATATAGTCCGGCGGATGGCCTCTCTGTTGAGCCTAGGATGGGCTGCGTCGTGTCGGATAGCCTCGGTGGGGCGTTCCCTAACAAGGTTCACGCCACCCTGGAGATCCGAGCGTGCAGGCTGAACAGTAGTGCACCCCTGCAGGGAGTTTAATCTATTCGAATAGCCGTGTCCACGGTAACAGGACACTTTATGCTGAAGCTGGATCTTACCACTAGAAACTATCATTATTAAACTGTATGGTTCCGGGTTTTCTTCCTCGCGGGGATGTCGAGGAGGTGAACTCGGAGGCATTATTATTATTTTTAATCATTACAACTTATATTATACAATGTTGCAGCAACTTCTACTTCGTTGTTACTTTATGCTTTATATGAATTGTTGGTTGATTCTTACCTCATGCTGCAAGACATCGTCGGAAGATGCTAGTCATCGATAGGCCTAGCTTCTTACCCTTGCTCTGGATTTCTGTCTTTCAGTCCACTATATACAGCCTCTTCTTTCCGTTGATACAATGCATAATGCTTAGTAGCGGACGTAAGACTCGCGGGTATACTAGATACTCACCTGCTTTATTTCCTTTACTGTTTTGCCTGATCGGCCGCTGCAGTCGACGTTGGATCCCAGGCGCAGGAGTACCCCGGAGGCGGATACTACTACGTCGAGACCCCCGCTGACCAGGACCAGGAGTAGTTTCGGAGGCTCCCAGGCAGGAGGCCTTGCCTTTTCGATCTGTATCTCTGATGTTATTTGTGCTAGCCTTCTTAAGGCAAAACTTGACTAACTATGTCTGTACTCAGATATTCTGGCTTGTATAACTTATGTATTCGGGTCCGCGTGACCCCCCCTTTATTGTAACATATTGGTTTATCCTTTTGTGTTTAGTGTTGTGCTGTGATATTCTCACTGTGGCACCCTAATCTCAGTCGTGTACCCTGCGTGTATGATTACTGTACACGGATTGATTTTGGGGGCGTCACAAGTTGGTATCAGAGCCGACTTCCTGTAGGAAGCCACCCAACCACTACCTGGTCGAAGTTGAGTCTAGACTTTGAAAAACTATTTTGCTAACTTAATATTTGGCTTACGGGCCCTCATCGATGTCACTACGTGTGATATCTATGGTATTAGGATCCTTTTCTCCTTACCTATGCTCTGGGAATCTGCTCTCTTATCCTTGCTGGTAAGTTTTACAAAAACTGACATTAGGATCACGCTCTCTTGATTCCACCCGGCGTTTTTGGTGATTCCCCCATTGATTGAGTCGTGTCACAGGCGTTGTACGCCAGATCCCAGACCGCGGATCCCATTCTCATTCTGGGCAGGCCGCGCGTTCTCTGGCATCAACTCCTGTGGCCAACAGTTTTCTTGCGGCGTGATTGACATAGTGGAATCTATGTCGCGTCGTGTAATCCTTACCGCGGTCTACGCGCCGCCTAGTGTGTCCTTTTTCCTTAATTTCTACGACGTTACGCTGCCCGATTTTCGATTGATTCTATGTGTGGATGTGTATGTCTTATATGACTACTCCTATATATCCGCGCCTCCTCTTTGTTGTCGCTTTACCTATTACTCGTTTCCGGTATTTCGTTAAGATGTTCATCGCTGAAATACCCCTGTTAAATTCTAGCAGGATGGCTGGTCGTGGTGGTCGTGGTCGTGGTCGTGGTGCCAACGATCCACCCCCGCCGCCGGACTACATGGCCGCAATGATGCAGCAGTTTCAGATGAACCAAGTGTTTATGCAAGGAGTCATAGATCAGCTCCAGAATCAGAATCAGAACCAGAACCAGCACCAGAACCAACCGCCTGTGGTCACTCTACGGGATTTCATGCGTCTCAATCCCCCTCTCTTCCACCAACCGGAACAGCCGCTGGATGCTGATGATTGGCTTCGTGACATCACTCGTCAGCTGGAGTTCGCTAATGTGAGCGCTGCTGATTATGTCACCTTCGCGTCCTATTTCCTGCGTGGTCCCGCTCTCAGTGGTGGGACACTTACAAGGGCTCGCTAGCTGAAGGGACTGTCGTCACCTGGAATGACTTCAAGACTGCCTTCTGCGCTCGTTATGTCCCCCAGGCGATTATGAACCGTATGAAGGCTGAGTTCCGCAACCTCGTTCAGGGCAACAAAACTGTCGAGGCATACCAGAGGGAATTCCTCCGCCTCTCCCGCTATGCTGCAAGTGACCTCCCCAATGATGCAAGTAGGCAAGAGAAGTTCCGTGATGGACTCAACCTAGATCTCCAGCTTGCACTTGCTTTGCACGTCTTCCCCGACTTCGCCACCATGGTGAACCAGACTATCACTCTTGAGACAGCTCAGCTTAAGTTCGGTGGTTCGCCGAAGCGCCCCCGGGATGCTGGCTCATCTTCGGGAACAGCACAGAAGCAACGCGTTTGGCTTCCACACAGTCTTATGCGTCCAACTGCCCCTGCAGCAAGGCCGTCGTATGTTGCACCCCGTCTGCCTCCGCCCCCGCCGAGACAGCCGAAGACTGAGACTGCACCCCTCCGTCCTCAATATAGCCTGTGTTTCAAGTGCCGTCAGCCAGGCCATATTTCCAGAGACTGCCCTCAGCGACAGAATCAACTGGTAGTTCACCCTGCTGGCCGCGGAAGTGGTCGTGGCAACAATGGGACCCTCAACTATAATACTGGGTCAAACCCTCATGCTCGTGGTCATGCTTACAACATTGATGTTGAAGCAGCTCAGGAACAGCCCGCTACTGTGATGGGTACACTCCTCGTTAACTCAATACCTGCTACTGTTTTATTTGATACAGGAGCATCGCATTCATTTATGTCTGGAGCATTTGCTTCTAAGCATGGCATTTACCACGAAAAGATGCATACCCCCTTAATAGTCCGGACTCCCGGTACCCAGTGTCGTGTCGACATGGTTGCACCTAACCTCACTGTCGAGATCGAGAGATTTGAGTTCATGGTTTCTCCACACATTCTGAAAACCTCCACCATCGACCTTATCCTTGGCATGGATTGGCTAAAAACCCACAATGCCGCACTTTATTGTGGCACCAAGGTCATCCAACTTTTTCATCCTTCTGGCGCGATTTTGAGTCACACTGCCATTGTGTCGATGAATGCCGAAGCTCGTATATATGCTCTGAATGCCTTGAATGTCGCACCTCTCGAAGGGATTGAGAAAGTCCCAATCGTTTGTGATTTTTCCGACGTATTCCCAGAAGAACTGCCGGGGATACCCCCGATTAGGGAAGTTGAATTCGTCATCGACTTGAAGCCTGGTACCGTCCCTATTGCCAAGCGCCCATATAAGATGCCACCTCACCACCTCCTTGAATTGAAGAAGGAGATTGACACGGCCCTTGAGAAAGGCTTCATCCGTCCTAGTTCCTCTGCTTGGGGAGCACCTTCGCTCTTTGTCAAGAAGAGTGATGGCACGAACCGTTTGGTCCAAGATTACCGACCTATCAACCAAGCCACGATACAGAACAAGTACCCCCTCCCTCGGATCAACGATCTTTATGATCAACTTGCTGGATCCACGGTATTTTCAAAACTCGACTTAAGGTTGGGTTACCATCAGATCCGGGTCCGTGATGAGGACATCCCGAAGACTGCATTCATTACTCGCTATGGATCATACGAGTACACTGTCATGTCGTTTCGCTTGACGAATGCACCAGCCACCTTCTCCAGATTGATGAACTATATATTCATGGAATACCTCGACAAGTTCGTCGTGGTTTATCTGGATGATATATTGATTTACTCCAAGACCGATGCAGAACATGCTGAACATCTTCGCCTTATACTGGAAAAGCTTCGAGAACACAAACTGTATGCTAAGTACTCAAAGTGTGAGTTCTGGCTTCCTGAAGTAACCTACCTTGGTCATGTGATTTCCAAGGATGGCATTGCCGTCAACCCTGAACGTATCCAGGCTATTCTTGACTGGACTCCGCCCAGGACTGTCAAGCAAGTCCGGAGTTTCCTCGGACTCGCCAGCTATTGCCGCCGTTTCGTCGAGAACTTCTCCAAGATTGTCAGGCCTCTGACTAACCTGCTTCACAAAGGCGTCAAGTTTGAGTGGACAGATAAATGTCAGGAAAGTTTCCAAGCCCTCAAGGACAAGCTCACTTCTCCCCCAGTGCTTGCTCCCCCTGATACTCAGAAGGACTTCGTGATATATTGCGACGCGTCTCGTCAAGGATTAGGTTGTGTCCTAATGCAAGAGCGCAAAGTGATTGCTTATGGCTCTCGTCAGTTGCGTGCTCACGAAGAAAACTACCCAACACATGATCTCGAATTGGCAGCGGTAATTTATGCATTGAAGCTGTGGCGACATTACCTCGTCGGTAATCGTTGCGAGATCTTCACCGACCACCAAAGCCTGAAGTACCTGTTTACGCAACCCGACCTGAATCTCCGCCAACAGAGATGGCTCGAGACAATAGCCGACTACGACATGGGAATTTCTTACACCCCTGGCAAAGCTAATGTGGTGGCTGATGCCTTAAGCCGCAAAGCCTATTGTAGTGAACTTGAAGTTCAAGTGCAACAACCACGTCTGTATGCAGAACTCCGCAAGCTGAACATCGAAATTGTTCCGCAGGGATATGTGAACTCCCTGGTGGTCCAACCAGACCTCGACACCCGCATCAAGACGGTACAACATTATGACTCTGACATTTGGAAGATTAAGCATCGTGTCGCGCGCGGAGAGCCCTCATTCTTCACTATTGATGCAAATGATGATAATGCGGTGTACTTCAAGGGTCGTTTAGTGGTTCCGGTAGCCAAGGCCAACCTGAATTACGCCTCCGATGTCATGAAAGAAGCTCATGATACACCTTTGTCGATTCACCCTGGTAGTACCAAGATGTACCAAGACATTCGTCAGCGGTACTGGTGGTCCAACATGAAACAAGACATTGCTCGTTATGTTGATGAGTGTGACGTTTGTCGTCGCGTGAAAGCCGAACATCAAAGACCTGTTGGAACTCTGCAACCACTCTCTATTCCTGAATGGAAATGGGACAAGATTGAAATGGACTTCGTCACCGGATTTCCCCGATCACAGAAAGGTCATGATGCCATCTTTGTCGTCATCGACCGATTCTCCAAGGTTGCTCATTTTCTGCCTGTCAAGGAGACGATCTCTGCTAGTCAGTTGGCAGACTTGTATGTTTCCAGAATTGTTTCCCTCCATGGTATTCCGTTGGAGATCAGTTCCGACCGAGGCAGCCTTTTCACCTCAAAGTTCTGGGATAGTTTCCAAGAAGCTATGGGCACTCACTTAAGCTTCAGTACTGCTTATCACCCCCAGTCGCAAGGCCAAGTCGAACGAGTTAACCAAGTGCTTGAAGACATGCTTCGAGCCTGTGTCATTTCATTCGGTAAGAAATGGGAGGAATCTCTTCCATTTGCTGAATTCTCGTACAACAATAGCTATCAAGCTAGTCTGAAGATGGCACCCTTTGAAGTTCTCTATGGACGTAAGTGTCGAACCCCTCTGAATTGGTCCGAAACTGGAGAACGAACTCTCATTGGTCCGGACATCATACAACATGCCGAAGATCAGGTTCGCGTTATTCGTGAACACTTGAAAGCTGCTCAGTCCCGCCAGAAGAGCAACTATGATCGCAAGCACAAAGAAATGGTCTATCAACCTGGCGAATATGCGTACCTCCGTGTCACCCCGATGCGAGGCACTCATCGCTTCGGGATCAAAGGCAAGTTAGCTCCTCGCTACATTGGCCCGTTCTGTATCCTTTCCAGAAGTGGACCAGTGGCATACCGATTGGAATTGCCGTCGAACCTCTCTCAAGTCCACGACGTATTCCACGTGTCGCAACTCCGAAGCTGCTTCAAAGACCCTATTCGTGAAGTGGAACATGATATGATTGAGCTGCAACAGGACTTGACTTATCAAGAACATCCGAGCCGCATTCTCGATCAGTCTGAACGCAATACCCGCAACAAGACGACCAAGTTCCTCAAAGTTCAGTGGTCGAATCATTCTGAAGACGAAGCCACTTGGGAACGCAAAGATCTTCTTCGTGAAGAATACCCCGATCTTTTCACCTCTACCACTTAAATTCTCGGGACGAGAATTCTTTTAGTGGGGGAGATTTGTAACACCCTCACTGTCAGTGAACAGTAATCATTGTTACTGTTCATCTGTACTGTTCAAATTTTTTGCTTTAATCAAATGGTTCAGTTCAAATTCAAATTCCCTTTGATATGGTGGCAAGCAAAGTGAACCATGGACCTTGATCATCATGGATGAAAACAAAGTCCAAGCCATTCGAGTTGAAATTCAAACAAACCCTAAAATGCCTTTTTATGAATATTAAAAATTATGGTGACAATAAATCTTTTCCAAAAATCTTGGAACCACTTTTATAAAGTCCCAAATAATCACTGGACCAAATCCATATGGGTTTGGGTATTTATTGTGCTGTGGAAAATTCTAAACAAATCAAAACAGTGGCCAAAAACCCTATTTAAATCATTTAACATTTAAATCAAATATTAAATGACTTTTATTATTGCCCAATATTTTTGTGGTAGTAATATATGGTTTAACAATCAATATGGGACCCATCCCATATTTTACAAATTGCCTAGGTATATAAAATAAATAATTGCAAAAAGGTAATAACAGAAAAGAAAAAGGAAAAACAACAGAAAAGCAAAAGACCTAACCTACCCCTCCCCCTGGGCTAATTCCCAGCCCACTAACCCCAACCCCCACCGAAAACGGCCCGACTGGCCCAGCCACCCCCCCCCCTTTCTTCCACCTCCGTACAGGGGAGGGCGTGGCACCCATCCACCCCCGCCACGGTCGCGGCGCCCTCCGTGCCGGCCATCCCGCGCCCCCGGCGGGGCATAAGAACCCCTGCGCCCCCGCCCCTGTGGAACCCTAGTCGCCTCCCTCTCCTCCCCCTCTCCCTTCCCCTGCGCCTCCTTCCTCCCGCACGGGCCCGAGCACCGTCGTCGCCGCCGTTGCGTACTGCCGCGGCCAACGGCTACCTCCGACCGAGCGAGCACGTCTAGGAGGATCCCAGGGCTCGGCTTCTTCTTCCCGCACATCGGACACGAGCTCCCGGACGCCGTGCATCGCGAATCGGACCATTCCCCAACCTCGGCCGTCGCCGCAATTCCGCCGATTCGCCGCCTGCGAACCTCCCCGCGCCCGCTGCCCAGACCCTGCGTGCTCAGAGTGAGCACCTCCATCGCCCCATGTGCCCGCGCTCCTCCCCTCTCGCTCCGGTCACCGTCGCCATTGGAGCCGTGGCACGGCCGCCGCCCGCGCTCGCCGTTGCCCCTGTATCCGGCCGCCCCAGCCTCCGCCGCCTCCGACATACGATGCGCAGCATCGGCCGCGTCCGATCCCCGGTCTCCGTAGTGGAGTTGGTCGCTGGAGGTGCCACGGTAGCTAGCCGCCGTGCTCCCTGGTCTTGCTGGCGTGCCTGGCTGGTAAAGCCAGTGGGCTACCCACTAACCAGTGGGGCCGGCCCTGGTGTAATTAGGGGTTAATCCCCATTAGTGATAACCCCCTTGAGAATGACATGTGGGCCCTAACCATGTTAAATTAATTTAATTAATGTATATTAACAGTGTGTCAATGACAACTAGGCCCCACCAGTAAGTAATTAGCTTAATTAAAAATTGAAAATAAATGTCCCACTGACATGTGGGTCCCCCTGTACTATTTCGATTAAATAAAATGATTTTGTTGCAGGTGTCTATGACACATGGGGCCCACTGGTCAGTTGACCAGTCAAAGCCACCTAGAGTATGACATGTGGGTCCCTGTTGTCAGGGTTGACCAAGTCAAATAATACTATTCTGGATAATGCCATTTTATTAATAAAGATAATTCCAATCTTTTTAAATGATTTAAAACTTATAAAATCAATATCTTTTAATCTGTATATCGGATCGAAAAACTTTATACATGAAAGTTGATCAGAAAAATACAACGAATAAGAATACGCTATCCATATACCAACCCCACCCCCCTAGCACACCGATCATCGACATTCCCCCCCTCCGGGCTGTCTGTCGACAATTCCCGGTACCGATAAAAAGTACCCGGATGAATTTATTCCGAACACGAAAGTTGTTCGGAATAGATCAACTAGCACGGATACACCCCCCTTATGTTTTTCCGGTACCCACGACACCTCCGGCTTCATCCTTCCCCCTCCGGTCACCCTGTCCGGTAATCACCCGGAGCCGGTAGTACATCCTCAGATGAATTCCCGCTCCGAGCAACGTGCATTGCACTGCGTTAGAACACCGTTAACATTTCATCTGTCATGTCATGCATATGTTTGTATATCATTGTTGTGTATTTACTGTTTCCTCCCCCCATTAATCTTCGGTAGACCCCTCTGCTACCGCCGACTACACCGCTGCCGGGTACGACTACTTCGTCGACGATCCTACCCCTACCGTCGAGCTTCCAGGCAAGCAGAGCCATTCTCTTCCCCAGATATCGCCTACCTTTTCCGTACTTTCTTGCACTAGGCATTGTTACTGCTGCTGCTACGATTACAATCCTATTCAATTGCATAGCCTGATTTTGTCGCCCCTTGATGTACCTTTCCTTTATCCTATGCTGCCTATTATTACTTACGCATTATTCAGCAGTGAGCCCTGCGCATTGTTAGCTAGGATTAGATAGCGGGCCGTGATCACTCAGGGGGTGAACACGGATACCATATATACAACTGCACAGGTACGGTACAAAGCAGACACCGCCAAAGGCCCCTATCTGGGTTATGCCTAGTCACCTCAAGTGTGAGCTATCCGGGAGTAATCCTTGTACTCCACTCGAGGCTGACTTTGTCTTGCCGCCATAGGGTCCTGAACAGTGGTTGTCCTTAAGGTAAGAAGTCGGGCGACCCAACGGTGCCCGCGAGAGGTATATCGTCGGGAACGACAGGGAGGGTACGACCGACGTTACTGGCGTGCTTGGCCCCTGCTCGTATCTCGCGAGAGTTACCAAACCACGAAAGTCGAGCTCTACCAAGAGCACACGCGAGACAAGGTAAGGAGACGGTTCACCTTGTTGGTAACCGCAGTGACTTGGTGGGACGACAGGGCAGGCACCGATGTACTGGTGGTCCTGACTGATGTCGTTGACCGCGGGTTGGTTAAGTCGAGGCAACGATAACGGTTGTCACGCAGGTTAATTAAAATGCTAAATGGTTCGGCGGATGACTTGAGAGGCCCGTTGGTCTGTACGCACTACCTACACGTGGGATTACGGTGTGGGCCCTCCGCGTCGTAGTTTGTCCGAAAGCTCTTTAGACGTCAGCAGTACTGCGGCCTGATCGCCGGGAAGTGGTCTTGTCTTTTGCTGCAGCAGGTGTGTTTGGATTTGCTTTTGCTTCACTGGCCAGACTCGCACCGTGCAGGAGCGTGCAAGGGTGAGGGACCTAGACCCCTTGGCGCATAGGATATAGTCCGGCGGATGGCCTCTCTGTTGAGCCTAGGATGGGCTGCGTCATGTCGGATAGCCTCGGTGGGGCGTTCCCTAACAAGGTTCACGCCACCCTGGAGATCCGAGCGTGCAGGTTGAACAGTAGTGCACCCCTGCAGGGAGTTTAATCTATTCGAATAGCCGTGTCCACGGTAACAGGACGCTTTATGCTGAAGCTGGATCTTACCACTAGAAACTATCATTATTAAACTGTATGGTTCCGGGTTTTCTTCCTCGCGGGGATGTCGAGGAGGTGAACTCGGAGGCATTATTATTATTGTTAATCATTACAACTTATATTATACAATGTTGCAGCAACTTCTGCTTCGTTGTTACTTTATGCTTTATATGAATTGTTGGCTGATTCTTACCTCATGCTGCAAGACATCGTCGGAAGATGCTAGTCATCGATAGGCCTAGCTTCTTACCCTTGCTCTGGATTTCTGTCTTTCAGTCCACTATATACAGCCTCTTCTTTCCGTTGATACAATGCATAATGCTTAGTAGCGGACGTAAGACTCGCGGGTATACTAGATACTCACCTGCTTTATTTCCTTTACTGTTTTGCCTGATCGGCCGCTGCAGTCGACGTTGGATCCCAGGAGCAGGAGTACCCCGGAGGCGGATACTACTACGTCGAGACCCCCGCTGACCAGGACCAGGAGTAGTTTCGGAGGCTCCCAGGCAGGTGGCCTTGCCTTTTCGATCTGTATCTCTGATGTTATTTGTGCTAGCCTTCTTAAGGCAAAACTTGACTAACTATGTCTGTACTCAGATATTATGGCTTGTATAACTTATGTATTCGGGTCCGCGTGACCCCCCCTTTATTGTAACATATTGGTTTATCCTTTTGTGTTTAGTATTGTGCTGTGATATTCTCACCGTGGCACCCTAATCTCAGTCGTGTACCCTGCGTGTATGATTACTGTACACGGATTGATTTTGGGGGTGTCACACAAACTTACTTATAACTGAAGGTGAATCAAGTGTAGCACTAGTGCTCAGAACAGTACCTTTTCTTGTAGTGGATGGTAAGATTTGAACCTTGGGGTCTCCTTTCTTACCCATAGTGGATAAAGTGCAGCAGGCAGAATACTTTAAGTAGACTTGTAAATAAAGCTATGCTCCCCGGTAACGGCGCCAGAAAACAGTACTTGATGACCCTCAACTGTAGGGGATCGAGATAGTCTTCGCGGGTAAGATAACCCAATTTATTGATTCGACACAAGGGGAGCCAAATAATATTTATAAGCTTTAATAGTTGAGTTCTCAATTCAACCACACCTGAAATATACTTGCTTGCAACAAAATATTAATAGCAACGGTGATATGATAGTGATAGTGGCAACAGTGAAAGTAAAATAGCAAAAGTAAACAACTAGTAACCAGCAGGATTGAAACACTGTAGGCTAGGGAGATGGATGGTTAGGCGCTACTTGGATGAGGGTGAACATGTAATAAATTCTAACACGGGGCAAGGCACACAGGAAAAAAAAGGATCATCTAGGAAAATATCAGACATTAGGCATGTACCCCGTAGGTAGTTGTGCGTGCTTGCAATAAGAACTTGCACAACATCTTTTGTCCTACCATCCCGCTACGAACGGGGCCAAAAGGAACTTATGGAGATTAAGGTGCTCCTGTCAAAGAGCAACGGAACAAAGCATTAACACTCCATGGATACATGTTTACATGTTTTGTATGCTTGTTATATATTAATCCATGGGTATTTTGACCACAAGTGCTATGTATGGTTTGTTGAGCATCATATAGACTCCATGTCCATGTATTACATTGTAATGTTGTTTTAGTCAGGCTATTACTTTTTCTACTGTTCATAGAGCATGATTAAAATAGTTTGCCATGATTCCTGTTTTCCACTAAGTCTGTAATCTGTAGTAGCTTTCTTGCATCCTTGTTATATGTTATTCCATGGTTCTTTTGAGCAGACGCATAAAGTATGGATTCATGTGCATCATGTAGGCTTGTCGTTGATATATTGCATGATCAATTTGGAGGTTGTTTGATACTAGTTTACTTGCTGTTTAGAGAGCATGTTATTAACCTTGTACCCTGTTTTAATGATTTCACTAAGTCCTAAACTAGTAGCATAAATTAGCTTTTTGCATGGGTTATAGTTACTTAATCTTGATGCTTCTGTACATGAAACCTTTATGCCATGTCTTTCTTGTCATGTCTACTGTTAGTCCATATCATTTTTGTGTATGTTTGCAATATGTAGCATGTTGCTTTGTTGCTCTCAAATGTGTTACGTGTTGTTGGCAGATTGTGTATGATTGTATCTTTATAACCATAACTCCGTTTGGGGTGTTCTTTACATGTAACTTGACTAGAATTTCATGTAGATTGTGATTGTGCTATTATTTGATGTTGTTAACCAATATAAAATATGGTTTAGGCAGAACATTACCTAATTCTTAAATTGTCGTGGGGTACTTAGTGATATGCCATGTGTAGGATTTTACCTCACTTAAATTGACTAGCATAGATAGTATACTTTATGCTTCATGTCTTGCCATGATTGTGTGACATGCTATGCTTGTGTGAGATGCTATGTTAACAACCTTTTCTCATGTTGTATAGCTAAACAACTTGAACCATCGTAAATGTGCAGTATCGTCGTGTGTGATCGATACTTCACTTAACCTATTAGTAACCGCTCTGGACGGTAGATCCGTATCATATTGCGTTGTCTCGTGTTGCCTTCTTGTTGTGGCTTGGTCGTGATTGCTACATAGTAATAGATTCTTGCTCGTCGATTGCCTTCTAGTGTTTCATTCTTGTGTGCTCTCGTGGTTACTCTTGGGGACGATGTGAGCTTGCGATCGACTATACCTTCGGAACCCGACTTATCAACATGCAAGGACTATGAATTACTTATGATCCATTCTATTATAACCAGCAGTTTTTATGCTAGTATAGGATAGGTTCTATGTTTGATCCTACCACATGTTTATAGACTCTCTTAAACCGATACAGCCATGTCCCCTCCCAACAAACCATGTACTGCTAAGTTTCCATTGCTCGTTGCTCATCCCCTTCTTAGTATGCATGCTTAGGATGCTACGAATGTTACCCTGTTACTCCTTGGATTGGGCTATCACATTATTATATTGTTGTGGATGATATGATTATTATGATGTTGACTATATTCGACGAAGGATGGAAGGTCCAGGCTATCCCGCCTCGATGCTTTGTTCCATTCGAGTCACCTAGGAGCCGAGTTCCGGGTATTGTGTCTCTTGACGAGTGTGCCTAACCACGTGTGGGATGCTATGGGGTCCACTCTTCTTACCTACCTAGCTCCAAACATTTCTAGTGGTGGCCCAAGCTGATTTACCATTTGAAAACCGTGTGTGTGACTGGTGAGCTCCCAGCAGATTTCAAACAACTCGGGCCAGCGGAGACATGGTTTCTCTTGTTGGTCCACACCTGTAAGCTAGGGGGCTGACCACATGGTTTGGGTTAGTTACCTCGACCTCGTCTAGACGGAAGAGTTTGATCCGAGAGCGCGGCCGGCTTTTGGATTGGGTGTCGACTCCCCGGGGGCCACCCAGATTTGTTCGTTGTTAGTTAGAGGGATTATGACGTCCGGATCTCTCGGAACAACTCTTAAATGAGTGTCTTTAACAGGCCCGACTGAGAGAGCCGGCGTACATGCGGAGCTTATAATGGGCAGTTGGTACACCCCTGCAGGGTTAAATCTTTTTGAGAAGTCGTGTCCACGGTTATGGACGACTTGAGACCTACTCCTTGTTCATAGATAACATCAACTGAATCATAACTAAAACTTGATCAACATGTGTGTGCCTTGACCGCTTCTTCTACATCGGGTGATGAATGAGAGACAAGGATTGGATAGGTGTTATGTTTGCGTAAGTAGGTGGATAGCAGACTTGTTGGAGGCGATTCCTCATCGAATGTTTGGCTTCTTATCTTACTCTCTAGATCGTTAGCCACTTCATAAATGCTAGTGCGGCAGTAACTTCACCACTATCCCTTCCTTACCGTGAACTACTAGTTATCCTAGAATGATGATTGATGAAGTCCTTGTTGGGTCAGTTGATCACTACAGTTGGATGCTGAGTACTTCTGTACTCATGATACTACCCCCAAACTCTTTCAGGGTTCTTGATCGAGAACAGGTATGCTGATCGACGTTCCTCGGGGAGACTCGACGATGACTAGTTAGGAGGATCCCGGCGGAGAGCCTGGACCCGTGTGGTTATGGGAACGGTATCTTTTGTCTTTGCCACTGGACATTTGATTGTAGTCTGTACTCAGACATATATCTTCCGCTTATGTATTGTATTAAGGCAATTGTATGTCGATTGTATGAGATGTTGTATTCTTGTAGTTGTAATGTTGTGATATTATGTTGAAATCCGAGACATATGGCTTTGTCATATGTCGCGGTGGGTCTGATATGTGCTTCGTCCTCGGGTTTGGATGAAAACGTCTAGATCTGAAACAGTACCGCATATCGGGTCTTACAGCGGCCCCTAGTGCAGGTGTCCTGATGACTTGAATCCACTCCTTAAATCTTTCCAAAACAATTATGTTTGTTTTTTCTTCGCATTTTTTAGGTAATTTTCCTGAAAAATAAGGAAAAATAGAAATTGACATTGGACATACTCCCTCCATTTCTTTTTACTCTGCATATAAGATTTGTCTGAAGTCAAACTTCATAAAGTTTGACCAATTTTATAGAAAAAAAATAAACATTCACAATACAAAACCAATATCATTAGCTGCATCATGAAATTAATTTTCATATTATATAATTTTTATACTGTAGATGTTTATATTTTTTAATAAAAATTTGTTCCAACTTTACAAAGTTTGACTTCAGACAAACCTTATGCAGAGTAAAAAAGAAATGGAGGGAGTATGATTAATATGTTAGTACACAATAAGATTGATAAAAAAAGTATGTCTAAAGTGTATGTAATTGATAACAATATATAATGCATCATACAAATATCATATATATGTTTGAGACATAACAAATCCCCAATCTTAATTCACACTCATCCTCAAAAAAGTAGATGATAATTGACGAGGGAATACCCCCACGACTCCCCTCCGTGAGGGTACCCGGTCCATGTCAAGACTGGTGGCCCACTATAAGCCTCGCAAGGGCCCAACTTCAGTCTGGTGGGCCCACCTGAGGCACCGGCTAATGAACCGACATGAAGTCCAAGACAACGTAGAGTCCATGGCCTGGCCTGCAAGACAAGTAGTATAGGAATCCTCCTGTAACCCAGATGGACTCCTCGAGACCTACCTTACTATATAAAGTCTGGGAGGGGGACGTCTAGGGACATCGCAATTACATGTCGCAACTCCTCACGTCTTGAGCAATCTAGTCGAATCCACCATTGTAAACACCTTTTCCATATAGTAAATCGAGCAGGAGTAGGGGTTTTACCGCACGAGGGGCCCAAACCTAGGTAATTGCCGTGTTCCTGTTAGCCGATGAGATCACCAACTACGCACTCCTTCCCCTTCAATCAATCCAGGGTATCTAACCATGGGATTTGCCGAGGTCCATTCTCGTCAATAATAAAAAAAATTCTTTTGGAAGAGGAATGCTAAGTGATTGCATTCAGTTTTATATCTTGGTTTAGCTTAGAAGTGATTGTCATGTATATATGCTACGCATGGATGAATATTTTAGTGTACCCAATTTAACCTGGCATATCTAAACCTTTGGCATGGGTAATTTTTACTTGATGTGTTTAATTGTCAAAAAAATATGTGGTAACTTTTCTTTATATGCATTGAGACCATGGAATAGTGTTAATATAGATATTTGCCAAAATTTCTTTTATTAACCCGTACTCATTGTCGGTGACTTGTCGGTTAATCAAGATCATGATTGGTATTATATTTCTCCTCTATTTTATAATCTTCACTCATTTAGAATCTGAGTGACGATGATAGTCTCTTATTCTTTAATGGATCCCAGGAGCAAGCTTTGGCCATACAAAATATTCTAACGATTTATGAGGAGGGAACCAGTCAATTATTGAGCCTAGATAAGTGCTCCATTTTGTTTGGAAAGAAGTGCATGTTCGAAGATCAGGTGTCTATAATGGTTATTCTGAAAATTACAGCTGATGTTTTTTAGGATAAATATCTCGGACTGCCAGTGCCTGAAGGTAGAATGAAAGTTGCAAAGTTTCAATCTACTAAATATAAAGCGCTTAAACGTCTTTCAAACTGGATTGAAAAATACGCCTCAAGCCGAGCCAAGGAAATTCTAATTAAAATCAATTATTCAGGCTCTTCCGATGTATACCATGGGTATTTTTTTAATTTTTGGCATCTCTTTGTGAGGAGTTATCCCAACTTATCATGAATATTTGTTGGGGTGGTGAGGAGGATGGGGAAGAGAACTCATTGGTCGGCACGGGACAAGCTAATGAGGCCCAAAGGACATGATGATATGGGTTTTGTGATCTCAGGCTGTTTAACCAAGCGCTCTGGCTAAGCAAACTTGGCCGTTATTGGTGTATCCGAATTCATTATGTGCCAAGACGTTGAAGGCCACATATCATCCACATGGGCATCTTTTGGATACGGTCTTCCTGCAAGCAACATTGGTTACTTGGTAATGTACTCGAGCTGCTTACATTATGGGAAGGAGAGAGTATTATGCATGGACTCGAGCTGCTTAAAAAAGGTATTATTTGGAGAGTTTTTTATGGCGCTAATATAAATATCTGGAGAGATAACTAGTTAACCATAAATTCAAGCCTAAATACTTTTGGTAAAAATATAGATCTAGTCTTAAATGGGTGTTTGAACTATTCATGAGTGGGACTAGAAGATGGGACGAGAAATTTATAATGCATATGTTTTACCCACATGATGATGAGGAAATTATTAAATTATGTATTCAATCTGTGGAAGAGGCCGATTTTATTGCTTGGCACTATGAGAAGGATGGGTCATTTACGGTGAAGAGTGTGTATAGGTTGGCGACAAATCTTAAGGATAATGGAGAAGCGTTGGGGAATTACAGTGATGTCGTAAATGGGGAAAGGAGGTTGTGGGACATTATTTGGAAGGCCAATGTTTCTCAAAGAATTAGAATTTCCTTGGCGCGCTGTTTCTAATAGTCTGGCGGTTCAGGTTAATAAATTTAAGCATCATCAAGCTAATTTAGGCTTATGCTCTATTTGTGGTGTTGAAGATGAAAGTTCATTTCATGCTCTCATGGCCTGTCCCAAGGTGCATGCACTTCGTATGGACTCAAGAGATATTTGGAATATTACAGGAGAGGATATTTTCAAGTTTATCGGACCAGATTGGCTTCTTATCTTATTGGATCAAATGTGATCGGTTGCGCGTGAGCAAATTTTATTCATATTGTGGAGAGCCTGGCATTTGAGAAATGGTTTAATTTTTTCTAAAGGTAGAGAACCTGTCGGTGCCTTTGTAAGTTTCATAAAAAATTATTGGACACCATTTTCTTCATGTCATGCCAATGTGCAAGTAGACTTTAACAAAAAAGGTAAGAGGATGGTGGATGGTTCAAAGACCGTTATTAGATTGGGGAGGAATCCTGTGACTTGGCACGCTCCACCTCCTGAATTTATTAAGATCAAAGATGACACAAGTTTTGTGAAAACTGTTAGCACCCTGAAGGTGGGGGTTATTGCTAGGAATAATGTAGGCGAAGTCATCATTTCCTCATGGGATTTTATTGGGTACTGTTCCAACATGGATGAAGCGGAACTTCGGGCAAGCATGGTCGGAGTCTATATCGATATCACCCTTCACAAGCCCATTAACTACATGCAACAAGCCCTCTTCACCCTCGAAGCTCGAGGACCTGACCGGCGTTTTGCTATGACTCTTCACCCTCGAAGCTCGCAACAAGGAATACATCCTCCGTGAGTACGACCCCAGACTCACCAACGAGGACGATCATCGGTAGCTTGCATCCGTCGCTTGTGAGTTTGGTTTGTATGCCTTCCTCGACCATCCATGGGAGGATGATCAAGACGACGAGGAGGAGGGCGGCGACTAGACGACGCCGACCAATACTAACGTAGGTAATAATATATACCAAGATAGCGACATTGCATATTTTAAAAAAAATAGCATTTTAACCAGTGAGGCGTTTTGGAGCCCGGTCTCCAATGGACCCTTTATTTTATTTTTTAAAATTTCATTAAATTCCATATTTCTATTTCTCACAAAATTATGATAAGATACACATATACATGGAGGTATAATGTACATGTGTGTAAATTTTCAGGGAAAAACATTGAAATGAGAGTTGTGCAAAAAAAGTCCATGAATTTAACACATGTCACTATTCATCCTTAAAGTCCATGAATTTATCTTTTTTTGTAAAAAACTTATTTCAAGGTATTTGATCCTAAGCTTTTACCCACATATACATTTCATCCTTTTATACTTGCATAAAAAATTTAAGATTTTTTTAAACCAAAAGTTTGAACTCTGAATATTCCAATAATAAAGGGTTGCATGGTGCCCGAGAGCCAAAAGCAATCTCCGCATTTTAACTCTCCAATTATATATAAAGTGACACATTTTAACCATTGAATATAGTTAATGCTTGGTAACACGATGTTATCTCAAATTTCTGTCTTCAATCCCTCAAACTAACTAGGTGAATTCTTAGTTAATTCAACAAAAACACAGAAATGAAATTATATATACGAAAACAACATTACATGATTCTGTACTAGGACAATGTCTGTGCGTTGCAACGGGAAAAAAATTTAATCTTATGATAAAATACCTATGATGTACGTGATTATCACCCTCATCCGCGATGCTGCCAGACATCTTTTCGCAACCCCGCCATGAAGTTGTCGTCTCTCTGTTTTCGCTCGTTTTTTTGGTGCTTTCCTCCTCGCTCATATCTAGGTTATGTAGGTAGGGGCCTGCGTGCCTAGATCTGATCATCCGTTGATGGTCTATAAAGCAACTTCAGTTTGTTAATCGTGGAACCTCGTTGGGTAAATTGTTGTGAACCGTTGCCTTCATGGCTTTATTTATAAAGTCGAGCCACAACCTTTAGTCTTGGGGGCATTGTTTCTGAGCAAGCACTGACTGAAAGGGCCCGTCGTTGGAGCTGCATCTATCGTGTCGACGATAGTAGGTCTCGGTGGCGTGGGGAAATCGGTTATCGGTGTTGGACGTGTGTTGATGGTCGTAAATAGGAGGGTGGCGTTGTCTGGCGTCATGGTGGCATCTACGGTAGAAGGGTCTGGCAAACTCAATGCATGGGTCACTCTTGAAGATGAGATTGTGGAATATGGTGCAGTGGAATATAGAGTGTGCGGATCCTACACGTTGTGGGTTTTTTAGAACGGTTGGTGCTCACCAGCAGGCGCTGGCAGCGTGGTGAAGCCACTGGATTACTTGGTATGTGTTGGTGCAAAGTCAAGGCACATCATCAAGCTTATAGGACTGGCTATAGTGTTTGCCAGAAAGGTAGCTTCGGGTTGAGGTTTATGTATTTATTTTGTAAACTCTTTGTGAAATAATTTAATAAAAATAATCATGTGCACTGCTCGATGCAAGAACTGGATTTTCCTAGTTGACACCCGTGAGCATCAAATAATTGATGCAATGCCTACGGCGCTCGCTGCTGGAAAACGGTTCAAGATGGCGTTTGTTCGCTTTCCAACAGTTTTACTTATTATTATTTTTTTGTTTGGTTTTTCATTGTTTTTTTGTTTTCAAATGATTTATGGGTTTCCTTTTTAAATTCATGATGAATATTTTAAATGCATGATGAATTTGTTAAATATACGATGAACAAAATTTACTATACAACTACATTATAAATATATGTCGATATTTTTTAATTCATGATGAACCTATTTTTTTAATACAATGAAATTTTTCTACACAATGAACTGTTTTTAATGGACAGTATAGTTTTTTCTTAATAAATATTGAACTGTTTTGAAATATTTTCTAAGTCTGAATAATCTTCAATCTGCTAAAAGAATGTAAACCGTTTTTTGTAAGAAGTTGAAAGCCAGAGAAAAAAATCAGGAAATGAACTTTTTTTTTAGTGGACATTGTAGTTTTTTCTTAGTAAACATTGAATTTTTTTTAAAATATTTTCTAAGTAAGCTTCAATCTGCCAAAAAAATATAACCAAATTTTTTAAGAAGTTGAAAACAAAAGAAAAAAACAGGAAAGCCGCTAATGAGCGGCTCCATATCCATTGCCATGGAATTTCGGTTAAATACTCTGAATCTAGAGCCCTCAATCATTTCGTAAGATTCCAAGGCTTAAAAAAATTCAAATTAAAAAATGATCACGTATTTACACAATTGTTAGTACTTGAATCATTTAAAACTAAATTGCACTTTAAAATGCATTAAAATGTTAGGGAATGTTAGCACGTCGCTCGCGAGCTCACTCTGCTTTGATATTTAAAAAAATTGAACTTAATTATAATTAATATATAAATGAAATTCACACTCAAAAACATTTGTATGCGAACAATTTGATACATTTAAGTGCGCGAACATTTAACATATGTAAAAGTATGTTCTATTTAGTATATTCGTTAATGGATATTAATACATTTTGTAAGTACAATTTTTTAAATATATATTTATTTAGTTTAAACATCTTTGAAAAGTATTGCAAAAATAAATTCCGGGCTAGGCAAATATTTTTAAGTGCAAATATTTTTTTAAATCTAATGAATACTTTTCAAAATTTAATAAATTTTGGAGCCATTTTGTTAAACAAATAACACACTAACTGGTTTTCAAGAAAAAAAATAAAAGTAAAATAATCATTTAAAAATTATTTAATTAGTTTAAACATCTTCGAAAGTGATGCAAAAATTGAATTCCGAGCAAAGAAAATATTTTTAAGTGTAAACATTTTTTAGTTTTCTTGAACATTTAAAAAACATTATAAATTTAGGCAGAAAATATTCTTTAAGTTTAATACACTAAAAGTTTTTTATCGGAAAAAGAAAAATTAATATTACTCATGGTAAGGCCCAAGCATTTTCTGGTTTGCCTCGCTTTTTTCTTCTAGTGGTCATGGCCCAGGAGAAAGTGGCCCAACAAAAACATTGAGCAGCGAAACGTTTTTTCTTTTTTTAAGCTACTGGACTGCGCGTTGATTTATCATAAAAGGAGGAACTTTTTGCAAAAACACCAGGACGGACTAAGAAAGCTACCTTCCTTTATTATTACTAGGAAACATGCCCGTGCGTTGCAACGGGAGAAAAGAATTGCATTCTTCTAACAAAATGAACTCGATTCAAGACCATTTCACATCTCGACATTATATATTTGAACATAGTGGCTGTGTTAAACATGATAAACTTTATTGTGATAGTGTCAACCATCGCGTACACACACATCTAAATGTTTATTCATTAATCTCGTCGAGTTGGACGTCGTTTGTGCTTCTCGAGCTATGATCTAAATCACCTCCCTGCACCCACTCATTTTTAAATTGTATATTTTTCTTGTAAATGCATCAACATTCTTTATATGCGATCTAAATTGGATGAATAATTGTTTAAATTATATCTTCCAAAAGACATGATAAAACTAAAAGTGATTTTGGTTACATATACGCCCGCGCATCCATTTTTTCTTGATAATTAATATTTTTCCTTTCTGCCACATCGAATGTTAATTGCTTCTTTTAATTTATTGTCTTCCTAAGAGGAAGGATAGAGTTTGTTCCTTTTATTTTTTTACTTATTGAGATAAGTGCATTTTCTATTTGTAGGTTCACAACATATCATTTTTAAGGTATATTCACTTTCTTTTTAATTAAATATAACAATGCACGTGCATTGCAATGTGTTCTTTTGTTTACCTGTGATTTATCTTTGCACATTAATGTGATTGTGTAATAATTATTTATAAAATCTTGCCCGTGGTTTATGTTGACCTATGATTAACTTCACACATTAAGATGTTTCGTAAGGGATTTTAGTGAGCAAATCCGGTGATTTGGTGATAATTAATATTATTTATTGATACGTGAGAAAGAAACACGAAGATAGATGAGCGAAACGGACAATAAATGAGAAAACATTGTATTCTTTTCAAGTTTTTTTGAGCATTCTGTATTCTTTTTAAGTAGTAGAGTTATTTTTCTTATAAATGCATCAACATTCTTTTCTTTCTAAAATACATAAATATATTTTAAATTATCTTGAATTAGTTTTGTGAGGGTGAGCATTTTTTAATTAAATGAACATTAGTTTAATACATGAACTCTTTTTTTAACTACGCAAACATTTTAAAATGGATTAATAATTTTGAAAATTAATTTTTCTAAATGGCACACAAAAACTAAAAGTGATCGGTTATATGTACCATTAATTTTTACCCAATATTAAAATTATGCCATCTATTTTTAGCCAATTTTGAGAACCATATGTTTTTTTATTAAGCTGAGCATTGAAACGCCATTAATGGGCCGAGGCACTAAAGCGCAGCTCGAAGATGTGAGGCCCAGGCTAATTGGAAGCTGTGAATCGGCTTTTTATTATATAGAACCAGTGGACTGCGGGTTGAATAATATAAAAGCTAGGGGCTTTTTTGAAAAAATGTAAAAACGGACTAAGAAAGTCACCTCCCTTTATTATTAGGTATAGACTAGAACAATGCCCGTGCATTGCCACGGAAGCATATATTTTTTTCGTCGGAAAATTCAAAGCTCGCACGAGCATTGTCCTAGTGCCTAAAAAACAAATTAAAATTGTTCTAGTGCCTAAAAAACAAAATATACCAACTCACGTGCACGAACCATTAAGTTAAATTTACATGTATTGTTTATAGAAAATATGCCCGTGCGTTGCAACGGAAGAAAAAACTTATATTTCTTACAAATAAGGTCGATCAAGATGATCTTTTTCGTGTTCAAGGCAACACGCTTAAACTCGTTCCATTTGTTGTTGTCTATCTTCCTTTTCATTCTCATCGATGATGGTCGATGTAGTCATTGAACTTGTCCACGATGTTTGTGACTGAACCGTGGTAGCGCAAAACTAAGTTTAAAACACTATTGGTTGGCGTCAACGACAGATGGAGAGAGAGGAGCTTGCTTGCACAATAGTTAATTAATTTCCAAGAGAACGCAATACAATTAATTTTGCAGACCCCTTTTAATTATCGAAAAATGAGGTGGTACATATTAATCATTTTTGCAAAATGAAATCTGTATTATCATGTTAGCTGCGTTGAAAATCCACCACACCACCACAATATCAAGAGTATCATTTAATACTACATTACTATATAATTTATTTGTAGTCATAATTATCAGGCAATGATCGAGTACTAATATCACGAGACATGTCTTTACTCTTTTTTCATCTCTTTTTTAGCTTGGACTATCTTTATATTTTTGACCCATAAGTATTATTTTAGGTTGGATAGAAAAGAATACTATCCATGCATTAAAATGGGGGGGGGATAAATAGTTTATATGCACTAACAATATGTAGGATTTCATCTTATGTTTCGTTTTTCAGACACTTCCACCTCATCTGCACTGTATCATGTTTTCTCAATTTTATCATGCCCTTTTTCCTTATAAAATGCTTCAAATTCCCCATGTCTTATTAGCTTGCCACAGTCTTAGGATAGTGCAATTCATTACATACTCTAATGTCTATGCAAAATATGTGGCCGTGCATATGCAATGGGTGTAGGGATTAGCTCACATAAGGCAACACTCAACGTCCAGCTCGACGGGGTTAGTCTGCAAAGTTTTAACAATACCCCTTCCGGTATGGTTCAATAATAGATGTGTTGTGTAGCGGCCGAGCTCATTGCCTTGAAATTGACAACATTTGAACATCATTGAGGTCACGTGTATATCGCGGGCATCGTCGGAGGGAATGATAATGAGGATAAGCGCCGACAGGAGTGGAAAGCTATGTTAACATAAAGGTTGTTGATATTTTTCTTAGCTTAACCCGTTGCAACGCACGGGAAATTTTCCTAGTATATTAAAATAGCTTTTCGTATGTTGATAGTCCTTTCAATCTTTATCTTTACTACCTAAAAATAATTACTGTTTATTTTTCTATTGTTGGAGACATATTCCAATTTCCTCGTAAATAAATAGCCCTTCGGTGACCAATAATATTCATTCAAATATTATATAAGAATTTTTTTTCTTTAAAAATAATTGTTTAATTATTTTATTTGTAATCATGAGGCAGCACAGCTGTATTTGACTTCTAAGCGGAGAGGGAGGTCTCCACTTCGAATCCACAAAATCAGCATTATGATAAATATTAAGTATTTTTAAGTCTGTTTTTATTTATTTTATTTTAATTATCTATTGGCATTAAAATTAGGTAAAAAACAGTAGCATTAATAATAATTTTAATATAATTTAATTCTACAATAATATATTTAATTAAATTAATCTAGGGAGGAATAATTTACAACAAATAATAATATTTCCATTTTTTAATTCTTAAAATAGTAATTCTAATTGCTGTAATAAAATAAAGCTATAAGTTAGAAACATGAAAAAATTGCTTTACATTTTTATTTTATAATATTTACTACTGTGAATTAATAAAATCATACAAGGAGCTAATAGGGCGGCCCAACAGTTTTTTTATCCACTCGAATCAATAGGAAAAAAAGGTGTGAGCAGACCTTTGGCCCAGCAAGGATAGGCGAGAACTGCTCCCAGCATACCCAGGCAAGCCCAATAAGGCGATTCAGTGAAGGATTCATTTTTTTTATTCTGGACACTTTGGACTGCAGGTTGATTACCTAAAAAGGGAAGGGCTTTTTTGCAAAAACGTCAAAACGGACTAAGAAAGCCACCTCCCTTTATTAGTACTAGGACAATGCTCGTGCGTTGCAACGGGATATAAATGGGAGAAGAGATTCTTTCAACGAATTGATATGCACGCATGCGTCCACCACCTCTGTGGCTATCAGATGGTCTCGTGATCCAATGATGATTGTGAACCACTCTCAACTCGAACCAAACAACACATTCTGCAATAGATCTTTTGTTGTAAAGGATCCTTTGTTTATTCTTATTGCAAGGCGACACAACACTGCCTTGCGGATGGTCAGAAAGATAAAAAACGTTAATTTGTTGTAATAAACAAATGATTGAAGGCTTTGCAGCCGAACTCCTATTGCAATGATCGGACCGAAACAAAGAGTATGGTGTAAAGGTTGGCTATCTTGCGGGTGCGAGCGATCAAGCGGCTCTACTTATCTCCATAGAACGACTATGCTATCATTGGATAATTTAAACGCTAAGAACGGATGACACGTAGCGTCGCTCTATAAATATTATAATATGTTAGTTGTGACTTATTTACCCATAAATATTTATTAAATGATGCACGTGATTTAACTTATGTTTGGTTAAAAGTTTTATAAGTAAATTGAAGTAAAATTTGTTCAGAAGGTAAGTAAATTAAGGTGACTGCTTCATATGTGAAAGTGGATGAAAGATGGAATCTTAGATTTTTTAAGTAAAAAAATAGAGTAGATAAAGACAATATATCGTTTGTGTCACGTTTTTTCTTTTTATAGCCCACATCGCTTAGCCGAAATAAACTAATATCGATAGATTACTGTGTTTTCTTTGCGGACATAAGCTCATAGTTAAGACTAATTGTAGCATGCCCATGCGTTCTAACGAAAAAAGATACAGTGTATTAAAATCAATAAGAAGTTTATGTACTACAAACAAACACACGATCGTTTTAAAAAAGGACCATATGCTTTACTGGAAACAAAGATTAAGTAATTTTATCGCTGTTTTTATTTATTTTATTTTAATTATTAATTACTGGTACAATTAGGTAAAAAAGCATTAATAAAAAATTTAACTAAAATTAATCTACGCGCAAATAATTTACAAATAATAATGATATGACCATTTTTTAATTCTTCAAACAATAATTCTAATTGATCTAATTTTTTTATGTTTTATTTATTTATTTAAATTTTTATTAACGCTAAAATTACGTACATAACAGTGGAATTAATAATAAATTTAATCTAATTCAATTATATATTACTAGAGAATTAATTAAAATAATTCTAGGCAGGAATAATTTAAAACAAAATATCATATGATTATTTTATAATTCTTCAAAGTTTAATTCTGATTGATCGAAAATATTAAACTATAATTTAGAAGCGTAAAATTACATTATATTTTTAGGATTTACTACTGCCATTTAATAAAAAATAAAAAAGAGCTAACAGGACGGGCTAGCAGCTATCTATATGAAAAAAGGTGCGAAGAAGGCCCTAGGCCCACCGAGAAGGCCGGCCCAAGAAGCTGAACCTAAAGAAGAAATCGTTTTCTTTTATTTCGGACTATCTGAACTGCGGGTTGATTACCTAAAAAGGAGGGGATTTTTTACAAAAACGCTAAAACGAACTAAGAAAGCCAGCTCCTTTTATTATTAGGTATAGACTAGGACATATGCCCGTGCGTTGCAACGGGAAAAAACTTATCATTTTTTAGAATACAAATGCGATACAGACGCTCACGTACACTTATTCATATGGACGCACGCACACAAATTCTACCCCTATGAGCATTTTTGCAATATTGAGTCAGCACATCAACTTGAGATTGAGGGAGTCATGATGGAAACCTCTCCTTCCACTGAAATTACATCGCTGAATGGCCTGAAGTAAATTCAGGAAAATGCGAGTAGCAATGTTAAATCTAGAATTTAAACTCTGGTGGACCGGAGATACCACTATCCTCCTAATTACCTCAACCACAGATTTATCGTGTCAACCAACACGTCCATCAATACCACGCGACAATATTCAAAGTGATAAGCGCACGCCGAGATCAAAAAATATTTTCTCTTAAAAATGAGGTTATAAATTGTTTGGCGATGCACTTGATATCTTCAAAAAGAAAATTAATAAAGCATATAAGGGGAGAGGAAAGCGCACATCGAGATCACCAAAAATGTAAATTTCCAAAAATTATTTATTAGTTTGTTTTATACAAAAAAAAGTTACAAAATGATCAGTTGCGCTTGGTTTGGCTTAGATAAAAACAAAATAATACGTGAAACTGTTGGAGCCAGAAAGTAATTTTTTTGAGGCAGTAGTCATAGAACAATTGTTCTAGGATTTATTTTCAATGTGCACCATCAAAATTATATTGCAGTACCTGGCTTCCTTTTTAAACATGTAGATCGACTTAACTAAAGCCTGCTTGCCTTTCCTTGGGTGTTGCATGCACAATTTTGATTGCTACTATTTAATATGTGTGACATTATGATTGATTATGCATTATATTTCCTTTTTTTCTCTTCATCAAGTTTTCCATCAATTATTTTATCGGCAAGTGCTGCAACTGGTGAAGTTAATTTGTTTATTTTCTTGTGCTAGTTCAATCGCACAACACACTTATGACCAAAACTGTCCTAACAAAAAAAGAATTAATAATCTTTTTAATAACCTCACCACACGTTTATTGTTAAATCTTGCTGTCTCAAGGGATCAAATAAATTAATAACTTAAAAATTCATTTTTAATACTCTATTATTATGCTCGTGTATTGCAATAATCTAAATATTTATGTGAGTTATGTAACTAAATATTTCAAAAGGCCAAAACAATTTTATCTAAGGAACTTAATTTTTTATGTAGATATCTCCCTTTTTCTCATCGTCTCTTAGCTTCCCACAAGCATGGCCGCAGGACTCGCCTCTTTCTCATCATCTTATCTTATCTTTTAGTATCCCACACATGCATGGCGCCTCTATCGGAATCTTCTTCCGAGCTACTTCCGGCCACATATCGTCCGCCGTTCGGCATGTGTATCTCTCACTCTTTTCGATTATCTCAGGCTACTTACGAGCTAGTAAGAGTGTCAGCGTCTTGTCTTAAGCTGACCTCGTCACTCACGTTTTCCCTCCATCTTCTTGCATGGGCAGCATTTTCGTTCCCACTTCCGTCAGTTATTTAAATACTCCCCTTGACATGGCTACATGGCCTCATGCCCTTTTTTTATTCGTCTTAGTTTTTGGTGAGATCCTATCCTGTCATCGAATTATATGCGATCCTATATAAACAGGTAGGAGCCGGTCTAAAGTGGCGAGGTGGGATTATTTCTTAAGTAGCATCTATGGGTTAATTGGTTATATGCAAGCGTGATTCAACGTCAGGAGTTCGATCCTCCCAGCGCTTAGCTTCTAATTTCGCACCGCTCCCCTAAAGGCCCATCAATGGCCCATAAGAAAATAGGCTCCGTTTCAGATTCAGATTCAGGAAAAAAAAGAGGCGCATACGTACGAAAGAGACCAACAGCGTACGAACGTAACAAAAACATAATGTCAGTATGATATCAATCAGTAGTATTGGATGTGTTGGGGACCGTCGAATAAGATGCATGATGGTCAACCCAGCTGCGATCCAACTAATGTATTGTTCACCATCGTCCACTCCTCCCCAATTCTACTTCCTAGCCTACCATGTTAGGATGTGTCGAGCCTTACCTATGTGATGATGTAATTATCGTTATTGGTAGCCTCGTTGATCGGCTAGTTCGACGCAGAAAAGAGCTACAACATATCCACGTATCCAGGTGTAAAGTGATGATGCAATTGTCGGTATTGGTGGCTCCATCGACTACCAATTTTTCATGTGGTACATCTCACAGGTGTTTTGTTTATATTTTATCATAAGTCCTAACAAAAAGAATAGTGGAATGATCATGTATAGAACTAATAATGAAAGAATAACAGACAAAAAAATTGATTTTCTTATTGATAATCGAAATAATTTATTTTGTAGTTTGGAAGCAACATACTATCGGCTAGCCGATAACCCTATTTTATTTCTTAGTGTTCAACTGGCCAATACATAGTTTTTGCATATGTTTTCTTCTTGCTACCTAAATTATGAAGAATCGATCCTTAAATTGCTCCACATTCAATCTCACAAATCGCTCATTAAATTATGTTAGAAGTTAATTCATTCCCTAACTCCTTTTGCATGCATGACAACGACATTACACTTAACTCGGCTGGCAACATAGCTGGATAATCTCTTTCCCTCATTCAATCTTTCTTTATCGCAATTAATTAATCTTTGTTTATTTCTCTGCTATAATCTCTCATATGACTTTCTGATACTGAAGAAACTTAGAAGCATATTTGAATTGAACAAATTATTTGCTAGGGAGCAAGGTGGAAATAATTAATAGTCAATCAACCTTTCAATCTGCACACGACATGATTAATCTTTTTTTATGGGTTTGATGATTTAAATCCAAAGTCAATATCTCTATCGTTTGCATCCTGAACTAATGAATCTCGATCTAAATTGAATACATGCCCGGATGGTTGGGTGGATATTAGAACACATTGAGTCGGCTCATTTGCGCAGTAGCTGGCACTCACTCTGATCTATTTTTTTATTTTTTGTTTTATTTTTTTTCTTTCATTTTTCTTCCTTTCATTTTTTCACATGAAAAATAAATGTTTTGTGTGTTAAACTTTTAAAAGGTTCGTAGCCAAAAAAATTAAAACTATTCACACTCAAATTTTGTAAAATTTTAAAAAAATGCTCGCACTTAATACTATTTGCCTCCTTGTAACAATTTCATATATATTTTTTTCTTTTTTACCGCATTTTTATAAGATTTTGCACTTAAAATATTATTTTAGATAAATCATATATAAACATATATAAAAATCCATAACGTATTTATTAAATAGTTCACACTTTAAAAAATGCGTTAAAATATTGGCACACTTAATTGTGATAAATTGTTCACACACAAAAATTTATGGTGTGAATTATTATTAAATAATATATTTTTTCAAGTGCAAACAAATTTTTGTGCTTTAAATATTTAAAAGGTTTGTAGCTAAATAAAATTGAAACTATTCACACTCAAATTATGTAAAAAATTTAATAATGCTCGCACTGTATACTATTTGTCCTCCTTGTAATATTTTCATATATTTTTTTCTTTTTTTAGATCATTGTTATAAGATGTTTGCACTAAAAATAATATTTAAAAAATAGTATATAAAAATATATAAAAATCCATAACATATTTATTAAATAGTTCACACTTTAAAAATGCGTTAAAATATTGGCACACTTAACTGTGTTAAATTTGTCACACACAAACTTTTTATAGTGTGAATTATTATTAAGTAATAATTTTTTCAAGTTCAAACAATTTTTTAAAGAGTGAAATATATTTTTCATACGATATGATGATGGGTGTGCGAGCGATAACGAAACTGACCCAGTAGTTCGGAAAACGGCCAAGGTCCAAGTGTGGCAGCGAAGCGAATTTTATTATCCAGTGGGGTGCCAACCCAAGATGGGCCGATTTTCTTTCAAACTGCAGCGTTGGACGGCCCGAGTGGAGCAGTGAAACGTTTTTTTTACTTATTAATTATATTGCGGGTTAATTTCCAGAAAGAGAAGGGGTCTTTCTATAAAATATGTGTGACGGACCGAAAAAAGGAGAGAAACGCACCTTACTTTATTATTATTTATAGATGTAAAGCACGTGCGTTGCAACGGGTTATATTCATTTATGTATATCATTACAAAAATAGCTTTCCGTATGATAATAGTCATTTCAATCTTTATCTTTACAATTTAAAAATAATTAGTGTTTATTTTTCTATTGTTGGAGTCATATTCGTTAAATTTCCTCGTAATCAAATAGTCATTCGGTCATCAATAATATCCATTCCATTTATATCTAACAAAATGTTTTTCTTCAAAATAATGATTTAATTATTTTCTTTGTAATGCATAATTACTATGCAATTACTATTACAAGATCATATTTTTAACCAATGTCACAATACAATCTCAAATAAAGATCAATCACTATTATATAGTTCATTAATCATAATTGGTGCACAATAATCAACATATGTTTTTATGTATAACAATTATAAATAATTTATATATTATACTGCAACTAAAATTAATATAGGTAGCAACAATCTCAAAATAATAAAAATACGATCATTTCTAAATTCTTCAAACATTATTTTAGAAGCACAATTTGTTTTAATTCTTCAAACAATAGTTCTAATTGATCTAAAAAAATAAAGCTATAATTTAGAAGCAAGAAAATTTACTTCACCTTTTGGATCTGTAGATTATTTATAATTTATTGATTTACTACTGCGAATTAATTAAATGATCATTTTTAATTCTTAAACAGTAATTTAGAAGCACACAAAAATTATTTCTTTAAACGATAATTATAATTGATCTAAAAAATTAATGCTGTAATTTACAAGCACAAAGGAATTACTTTAAATTTTTAGGATCTGTAGATTTTATTTTATTTTATTAATTTTTGTGATTTAATAAACACAAATAAAAAGAGCTACCAAGGCGGCCCAACATCTATTTTTTATGTTTGCAGATCAATTGGAAAAAAGGTGTGAAGCAGACCCAAGCTCGAAGCCCACTCAGGCAGGCCCAACAAGCCAATTTAATGAAACAATCGTTTTTTCTTCTGAAATCTCTGGACTGCGGGTTGATTAACTAAAAAAAGAGGGGCTTTTTCATAAAATTGCCAAAACGGACTAAAAAAGTCACCTCCTTTTATTATTAGGTATATTTATTAATTTCTGTGATTTAATAAACAAAAATAAAAAGAGCTACCAAGGCGGCCCAACAACTATTTTTTATGTTTTCAGATCAATTGGAAAAAAGATGTGAAGCAGACCCTAGCTCGCAGCCCACTCAGGCAGGCCCAACAAGCCAATTTAATGAAACAATCGTTTTTTCTTCTGAAATCTCTAGACTGCGGGTTGATTAACTAAAAAATAAGGGCTTTTTCATAAAATTGCCAAAACGGACTAAGAAAGTCACCTTCCTTTACTATTAGGTATATATATATATCTATTTTTAAAAATAGAGAATATATTTCAAAAGGCACAAAAGCGTTTAAATGACATAAAAAATAAAACGTGTGACACTTTGATATTGACATAAAACGCATATACGCGCGCGGACAACTGTTTATCTTCTTTTAATTCCTTTTCTTTCTAAAGGGTAGGGCTGGGTTTATTTGCTCTTAATTCCTAAGCAAAGCGCATATGTATAACAATATTTGTACGCCGACAATATATCCCACACAATCCTTTCTTAATTGTCCCAATTGATGATTATCAGGAACACAATTTCATTATATTAGCCGCATTTGAATCCAAACCCACAACCTTCCGTTATATCTTTTATTAAGGCCACAAATCCTTTCACACATGAATGGGAGCTAATGATCTGTATGCATCGCACATGATAAGAATCCATCCAACAGCCAACTTCTTTGCTTCTACGTACATGCAAGATTCATATACCTATATAAACTGATATAGTGCAATCTAAGGAAGCGAGGTGGGACAAATAAACAACATATATGTGCTAGTTTCATTGGCTTCATCACAAGGCCCGAATCTTTCTTTCCAACAGCCATGACCCAAAAGAAAGTGAGCAGATAGAAAAAACCGGGCAATGAATACAGAGTCGGCCCAAGTATCCTTTCGAACAGCCATGACCCAACTAAAGTGGCCCAGTATAGAAAAAAAAGCAGCGAAACGTCTTTTATTTTTCTTAACAGTAGTACTGCGTGTTAATTTAGCTAAAAGGGAGGGACTTTTTAGCAAAAATATTAAAACAGACTAAGAAAGTCACCTCGCTTTATTATTAGGTATAGACAAGAAAATATGCCCGTGCATTGCAACAGGAGAAAAAAATGCATGCCTTCAGCACAATAAAATAAACTAAAAACTTGTCTACATGTCCACATTATATATCTTAAGATAGTGTTTGAATTGTGTTGTTGCTTATCCTTGTTCCCACCTATCGATCATTGTCACGATGTGTACTTGATGACAATGTGTTTGATGTGATGAATTTTAATGCGATAATCTTCATCACCGGACACACACCTAAAATTAAACCACGCCATAATGTCTAGTAGTTTAAAAACTATTTTTGTATAGATGAACAAGACGTTCACACTTTGCAAGCTATGGCCTACATCATCCTTTATATGCCCACTCACTTTTAAATTGTATATTTTAAAAGCATGATATTATTTTTACTACACACAAGTACTTTTTAAATCACATGGAATTTTTAAAAAGCACTTGAATATTTTTAAAATTATGAATATATAGTTTAAGCACGTGAATACTGTTTTGAATAACATTAAATTTGTTTTGAGAAAAGGTTGAACCTTTTTAAATTATATGAACACTTTCCTTAAAACTACACAAACATTTTAAAGTGCATGAATCTATTTTTTAAAAATAGAGAATATATTTCAAAAGGCACAAAAGCATTTAAATGACATAAAAAATAAAACGTGTGACACTTTGATATTGACGTAAAACGCATATACGCGCGCGGGCAACCGTTTATCTTCTTTTAATTCCTTTTCTTTCTAAAGGGTAGGACTGGGTATATTTGCTCTTAATTCCTAAGCAAAGCGCATATGTATAACAATATTTGTACATCGACAATATATCCCACACAATCCTTTCTTAATTGTCTCAACTGATGATTATCAGGAACACAGTTTTGTTATATTCGCCGCATTTGAATCCAAACCCACAACCTCGCGTTATATCTTTTATTAAACCCACAATCCTTTCACACATGAATGGGAGCTAATGATCTATATGCATCGCACATGATAAGAATCCATCCAACAGCCAGCTTCTTTGCTTCTACGTACATGCAAGATTCATATACGTATATAAACTGGTATAGTGCAATCTAAGGAAGCGAGGTGGAACAAATAAACAACATATATGTGCTAGTTCAATTGGCTTCATCACAAGGCCCAAATCTTTCTTTACAACAGCCATGGCCCAAAAGAAAGTGAGCAGATAGAAAAAAAACAGGCAATGAATACAGAGTCGGCCCAAGTATCCTTTCCAACAGCCATGGCCCAACAAAAATGACCCGGTATAGAAAAAAAACAACAAATCGTTTTTTATTTTCCTTAACAGTAGTACTGCGGGTTAATTTAGCTAAAAGGAAGGGACTTCTTAGAAAAAACACTAAAACGGACTAAGAAAGTCATCTCCCTTTATTATTAGGTTTTTTAGACAACTTTATTATTAGGTTTTTGTTAGACAACTTTATTATTAGGTATAGAGGTATAGATGCCCAAGTGTTTTCTGGTTTGCCTCACTTTTTTTTTCTAGTGATCATGGTCCAGGAGAAAGTGGTCCAACAAAAACATTGAGCAGCGAAACGTTTTTTCTTTTTTAAGCTATTGGACTGCGGGTTGATTTATCATAAAAAAGGAACTTTTTGCAAAAACGCCAGGACTAAGAAAGCTACCTCCTTTATTACTTTATTAGGAGCTATAGATTTGCATATAACGACTCGTATCCATATGAAGTGCTTCATATCTCGTAATGTATAATAATATCTTTTCTGACGGGCTTTCTACAAGAAAAAATGAGGACTGCGCTCAAGACTCACTCTGTGGGGTGGACCTGGCCGGCAGTCATTCTCGACGGTTCAAATTATTGAGAGGCAAAGTGCGGCAAATGATTCAAATTTCCCCTCCAAGCTCCGGCCGTCAGTTCACATTCCCCGAAACCCGAAACCCTCTCCCAGCCGCGGAGAAATCCATGGCGGTGGAGAAATCCGGTGGGGATGGCGCCTCCTCCTCCTCCTCGGCCGCCTCCACCATTGACCGCTTCCACAAGATTGTCCTCAGCTGGGACTACCTCCGCCTCGTCGCCGACTCCAAGGTACACACCCACCCACCAGCCCAACCCATCGCACCACAGTTACGCTCGAAAGCCTGAAGCTTCTGCGGTTCGGGGGCAGGGCGCGGATCAAACTGAGGGGCTGCAGTGCGTGAAGAACAGCTACGCCTCGGTGGCCGAGTACCTAGGCGTTTTCGAACCTCTGATCTTCGAGGAGGTCAAGGCGAAGATCGTCCAGGGCCGCAGCAGTGAGGAGGACGGTGAGCTTCTAACCTCGCTCCACTTGCCGCTTTTGTTTGTTGCTCTATTTCTGCTGGCTTCTTAAGCAAAATTTTGGTTTTTTATGTTTGTGCTGTGTGAGTAGAGATTGGGATGGACTGGCAGAGAGGGATGGTGGGATCATGCACAGAGTCCGAGGGGTTCCACAAGGTGTCCATGGCCGTGCTCGATGCCTTTTGGGAGATTGTGTCAGAGAATGACCTTCTCCTGCTCTCCAAAGACAAAGTAAGTTTCTTTCTAGTAATCTGGCAGGAAGCTGTTAGCATACTGATGGACATCCTCAAAAAAAATAAAGCATACTGATGGACCAGCCAATTTAGTGGAGTCTATATAGCGTGTCAAGTGCTCAAATCTGTTTGTTGTTAAATCTGTAATTGAAAAAAAAACATAGTCCTGACTGACTGTATATACCAGATCAAAGTTCCTCGCATTGCTCTGAAGATTTTAATCAAAAGTTATGAACATATGATTGCATTTTCTCACATTTACTATCCACCAGACATGGTCAGCCTTGATGATGTATCATGAGTTGGGATATGCCTGCATTTTTGCAGTTTGAGGAGGGAGTCACTCCCGCTGCATATGCCTTTGCCATAGTGGAGCAGCGGGGTGGTAAAGGTACAATCTCTCTTAGAACATTTGTGACAGGGGAAATAGAAAATCTGAATGTTGCAAAGCCTGTGAAGTCTTCAAGACTAGATCGCATTACTTTCATTATTTCAACATCGGGAAGCTTTCTGTCAATTTTAAAGGTTAGTTCGATTGTTATTGAATATTGCCTGAGTTTCGTGTTTGCTGCATTTATTGAGAGCATGTGCTTCTTGATATGAACTTGACGGTTCCCTTTTTGGTCAAAATTCTCAGATGTGCAGCTTGTCTACTATATTGTGTGCGTACTCTGCGATGCACTCTGTAGCTTCACTTCCTTTTAAGGATTTGATCCTTTCAGCTTCTAACAAGAAAAAAGATGGAGATGATCAAAATCGTGCTTGGAATGTCCCTGAGCCACTTATGGAATACCTGAAAACAAACCTTAATGATTCACAGCTAGATGCAATTAATGTGAGCATACTTTTAATATTTGATATTGTTGTCATATCTAGTTCGAGGGTGCCTAAACAGACTAGTATATTCTCTTGTAGGCAGGTCTTTCACGCAGATCATTTGTCCTTATTCAGGTTAGTTTGCTACTTACTAATGCTGGCCTTGCAGTGTATTGTTGTCTACCATGTCAAGAAAAATGGTCAAGTGCCGGAGAAATTTTGCATGCATGCATTTTAGTGAGAATTTCTAAGAAAATCTGTGCACATTGCACTCCTTATAACCATGCACCGGTGGCAGTAGAATTCTAATGTTTGTATGTAGGGCCCTCCAGGAACCGGAAAAACACAAACTATCCTTGGACTTCTTAGTGCTGTTCTCCATTCCGCTCCAGCTAGAATGCAGACCAAGTAACAATCTTCAGTTTTCTCTCTGTAATATCGAGTAAAATGCATGCTAGTATTTATATTTTGGAGATGAGAAATTATCCTTGTCTTTTTATCAGAATTAGATACTATAAGTCACAGCAGAAACATATATGTTTACTGCAGTTTGCAAAAGCTTATTCCTCTTTGTCAATAACGTTTCTTCTACATAAAAATGGGTGCATATAGCTCACATGCTTCATGATCCTTTTACAGGCGAGGGTTCAATGTTCAAAAGCATGGGCCTGAGCTGGACATTGAGGGCAAGTATGTTAAAAGTGCTTTTTTCTTATTTAGTTTCTGACATTTCTTTGATTTTGGAGCACTGAAGGAAGCATAAAACGCTGAATGATGAGCATGTAGCAGTTACACTATTAAGGATATTGCCAGACAACGTTTTTAGTTGCTGCATAGTGCATCTGTTGCTGATTTTTCTTGTACTTCTGCATGGTGTGTGGCACTAACTAAATTCACCTCATTGGCACTTGTGTTCTTCATTGATGTATCAAATCCATGGGGTGCAACCAGGCTTTAGAGGAAGGAGAAGATTGATGTGCTTTAAATTTGCACTATCCTTTGTAACCATCCTTCAACATGTAGCTTCATGTGTTGTGCGGGATATTTGTTTGTGATTTTTGCTTGCGTTTACTGTTAAGAAATTCTGCAAGTCAAGCATGGCTGCATGATTCTACTGCAAGTATTTGTTAGCACTTTTCTTACTGCAAAATTTACATGATAGGCATGCAAACTGGATGAAAGCATCTCCTTGGCTAATTGGTGCAAATCCTCGAGATTTGATTATGCCTGTTGATGGTGATGATGGTTTTTATCCTACTGGGAGTGAGCTGGTACTCTTCTGTACTCAGTACTTCGCTATATTTTGTCATGATGCCTGAATGTGGATGGTTTATTCCTTACATGGTTACAACATTTATGGGCAGAAACCTGAAGTCATAAGTTCCAATCGCAAGTATCGTGCGCATGTGTTGGTTTGCGCTCCATCCAACTCAGCACTTGATGAGATTGTATTGCGTGTTCTTAAAATAGGTTAAGGATTTTGTCTCTCTGTCATCTAATGCTGAAAAATGTTCTCACAATATAAGTATTCTTGCATCCACAGCTAATCAAATAATGTTTTTCTAAGATCATGCTTATTGCTTTGATCATGCGCAAATTAAGTAGTAAAGTTATTGTATGTTTTCAGGAATACGTGATGAAAATAACAACACTTACAATCCCAAGATTGTGCGTATTGGACTAAAGGCGCATCATTCTGTCAAAGCAGTTTCGATGGATCACCTTGTATGTGAATTGAGTTACCAAGCATTCTATCTAACTTGTGCCAATTACAATGAGTTCAACTATTTTCAGATACAACAAAAACTTTCTGGTGTGGATCACTCATCAGATGGCGGGAGAAGAGGAGCCGGTGAATATGATCGAATTAGAGCTTCTATTCTTGACGAAGCAGCTATTGTACGCACATCTGTTGTTATCAATATTCATTAATAATATTTCAAACTGTTATTCATCATGAGGAAAATTCGTAGGTATTTTCTACCCTGAGTTTCAGTGGGTCAGCCATTCTCACCAGGATGACTCGAGTTTTTGATGTTGTTATAATCGATGAAGCCGCTCAAGCTGTGAGTATATTATGTACATTTTTTTTCTAATAGGGCGTTAACATAAACATGTTTTGGTGATGTTATTCTTTATGCTTCTATTTGTGAATATTTCTGAATTTGTGATATCCACTTTGTTCTCAGGTAGAGCCAGCGACTCTTATACCCCTAGTTCATGGATGCAGACAAGTTTTTCTTGTATGCCATCTACTTTTCTCAGATGATTTACACATATCTTCTATTCAGTTATTATTTACCTTTTCCATGTCAACGTGTGAAGAGTTTATCACTATACCACTAGGTACTTACTTATTTTACTAAACAGCAGGATCATACACAGGATGGTATTCTAACTGTCCTCATGGATTAAATTTAAAATCATTTCACTGTCTTAGACTCTGTAGAAATATGTTTTTATTTCTTAGTGTACGTGTGTTTGCGTATGCTCCCTACCTAACCGTCGTTGGTTCCTGACCATTTCCCTTGTTATCTTCTGAACTCTGTTGATATCTTGATACATGAATACCTTGAGTATTTTGCTAACCATGGTTACCTTGTAACCTCACTATCACTTTTGATATTCCTATCAGGTTGGTGACCCAGTTCAGTTGCCAGCAACTGTAATTTCGTCGACTGCTCAGAAGTTAGGGTAGGATGTCAACTTATTTTCTTTAATAAATTCACACTGTTAACACGTTGCAATACTAATATATCCATTAGGTATGGAACAAGTTTGTTCAAGCGATTTCAAGGGGCTGGTTTTCCCGTGCAAATGCTCAAAATTCAGTATCGTATGCATCCAGAGGTAGCATCCCACTGTCAATTCATCTAAGCTGAAAACTTGAACGGTTTTCTGATTTCGTTAATCCATTCAATAACAGATTAGTATATTCCCTTCAAAAGAATTTTACGAAGGCATCGTACAAGATGGGGAGGGACTCGACAAAAAACGTCCATGGCATTCATACAGCTGCTTCGGACCATTTTGCTTCTTTGATGTTGATGGGATTGAATCCCAGCCATCCGGAACTGGTTCATGGGTGAACGAGGATGAAGTGGAATTCATAACCCTCCTATATCACCAATTGGCCACACATTATCCAGAACTCAAAACCAGTTCCCAAGTAGCTGTTATGTCACCATACAGGCATCAGGTGAAACTCTTGAAGGGCCATTTTCGGTCAACCTTCGGCGACCAATCTAAGGAAGTTATAGATGTAAACACTGTTGATAGATTCCAGGTAACTAGTTTATTATCATGCATTTGAAGATGTGCTCTGTTTACTCTAGCAAGTAGCACTGATTTATATTGTATCTTGTTGCTCACATATAGGGTCGTGAAAAGGAAGTTGTCATTTTTTCATGTGTTAGATGCAGTAATGAGCAAAAGATTGAGTTTGTTTCTGATTTCCGAGGAATGAATGTTGCCATCACCAGAGCTAGGTCTGCTGTACTAGTAAGTGCTCCCCCCCCCCCCCCCCCCCCCCTTCCTGTTAGTCATAATATTTTAGTTCTGCTATATTATAGTGCCTGAGTTCCTTCTTGAGAAGAAGAAGCTATGTGATTTGTAACTCAAGTTCATTGATTCCATCTGTTCTCCATTTCTACGGTAGTTAGCGTTGGAAATTTAAACCATACAACCATATAGACCTGCTTCTTGATATACCACAATTTGCTTATATTATTGTGCTTTGTAGGCTTACTTGCAAAACCCAAATAACAAATTAGCGCAATGCAGGTGATTGGCTCTGCTTCAACATTACAGCAAGATCAACACTGGAACAACCTTGTTGAGAGTGCCAAAGAGCGAGGGCGCTATTTCAAGGTGAGATTACTACCATCTTAATTTAAAGCTTAGGAAACAACCTTAGGTGTACAGGTGTACTTGACTATGAACATCTTAAACTAGACCTGTAGGAGGAGCCCCTATGGCTTTTTATTAATTAAGAAGGAAATGTGAGATCCACGTCAGAACCGAGGTTCGAACTCGCGACACCTAGGAGGTGACACTACGCTTTGACAACTGGACGATGAACGTCTTGCAGGTTTTGAAGCCATTCACCGCGTTCTTTGCCGAGGATAAGTTCAAAACCATGAAGGTGGAGAGGCTTCCTCCGAACAGGGGGATATCTTAAGCAATAGAAGCAATTAATGAAGTTGTTGCAAGGCAAGAAGTCATGAAAGTCGATGATGCTGGTGACCAAGCGGATGGAGACGATTATGATGCCATGGAGGCTGACGATGGAGGTGGTGATGATTAATGTCAGCTATAATGTAGTGTCAGGTCATTGTGGAGGAACTCTACGAGAGGCCAGGTACATAGGAGAGCAAAGTTGCAGGGGTGGAATCCGCACATCATGGAACAAAAATATTGACCGTGGAATTGCAGCAACTGCTTTTTATGCTATGCTTAGTACTCCCTCGGTTCCAAATTAGATGACTTTCATTTGTTCACATGTATATCTAGACATGTACACAAATGAAAGTCATCTAATTTGGAACGGAAGGAGTATATTTTATGAAGTGCATTAACGGGAGGACGTTATGTTTTTAGGTATAGATATGAACATCTCATTTTCTCTTCACATGCACATCCATACATGCACTAAAGCATACTAATTAATGTCATACTAGATTCTTCTAATTTCAAAATTTTAGAATGTTTTATAGTTTAAAATGTCGGTTCAAATCAAAATTTATTTTCATAATTAAACTTGGCGATAAGACCTTAAATACTAGATTCCATGTTAATACGTTCAATGAATAGTTTTCAGGGCCAAAGTTACTATGCCTAGACTACATAAGTTATCACATTTGTATTACATAAATTATCATGATGTTTACAAAAATTATTGGGGCATACAAAAGTTTTATCCAATTTTTTTCTCACATGCACATGCATGCACTAGAGGATAAAAAGTGTATGGCATCCTAAATTCTTCTTATTTTTATATTTTTTAGCTCCAACCAACAATATGATTCAAAATTCGTTGTTACCATTAAATCCATCGCGATGACAAAACTAGATCTCATTTTGGTGTGTTCTAATATTTTTGTGTGTCAAAATTATCACACATGAGCTACATAAGTTATCATGATTATGATACATAAATAGTCATGTTATTTACATTGAAATTATCAAGGCATAAAAATAATTACTTCAACCTTATTTCCACATGTAAATGCATGCGTAGAAGAGACAAAAAGTTTTTGTCATTCTAGATTCTCCAAATTTAAAAAATGCAAATTGTTTTGTAGCTCAAACCGATGATCTGATTTAAAATCTATTATCATCACTAAATACGCCGCGATGAATCCTTCAATAGATTTCATGTTGATATGTTTCAACGACTCTTTTCAGGTCCAAAGTTACCACACTTGTGTTACATAAGTTATCATGTTTGTGATACATAGTTTACCATGTTGTACCAAGCATAAAAACGGTTCCCCCAACGTTTTCCTGACATGCACATGCATGCACACTAGGGACAAAAAGTTAATGTCATTCTATATTCTCTCAACTTTAAAAATTCAAAATATTTTGTAGCTCAATTCATCAGTCCGATTCAAAATATTTTTTTCACTATTAAGTCCGTCATGGTAAAAGCTTTGAAACTAGACCTCATATTATTATGTTTCGACGACTATTTTTGTGGACCAAAGTTATCAGGCCCGGGGTACACGCCATGCAATACGTAGGTTACCACGTTTTTTAAACAAGAATTCTCAAGTAATCTTTTGATAGTATCTTTTGGGTCAAACTTACCAAACTTGGATATGTAAGTAATAAGGTTTGTCATGTGTAAATTATCATGCTATTTACACATAAGTTATCTGGGTATGTTTTATTAACTTTTTTCTGCGGTGCAAAGTTATCATGTCCGTAAGTTACCAGCCATGCAGTGCGTAAATTACCATGCATTTGGCATTTGCACGCAAGTTTCCAAAGTATGTTTGAACAACTTCCCCCGCCCCTGTTCAAAGTTACTAGGCTCGTGATACACAAGTTATTAGATCTGCGGTGCGTAAATTATCATGCTATTTACACAAGAAATTATCGAGCAATGTTTTGATGTTTTTTTAATATAAATCAGTATCGTGTTTTGTATGCAAGTTATCAAATCCATGGTTCATAAATTATCATGCTATTTACACAAAATTAGCATGAGCATTAGAAGCCTGGTGACTATAGCATGGGGTTTGATAATTACATAATACCTATGTTTGTAACTTTGGCATGACCGTTCTAATAACTATATATTCGATGTGTTGGTAACTACCACATGGGCGACGTGATAACTTACTTAAGTATGTGCAGCCTGATAACTACTCCCTCCGTCCGACCTTGGACCTACCGGAGGTCATCCACCCGACGGTAGCCCCTGAAACTGTTGAGGTTCTAAGGTCCACGGCTAGAGGGCCTCCACAGGTTCCTCCTGCAGTTATTCGATGTTGATGGGGAAGTTGGTCCATCTGGTATAGTCCCTGCCGGATGGCGGCTAACGGAGCTCAGAAGGCATAATTTTCTAAACTCTTTTGATGTTGTAAACATGTCATCGAAACTCTTTATCCCCCAATTCATATCAAACTCAATGTGATAGTGAAAATCTTCGTCCATCCTAAATGACAAAATAATAAACACTAAGTTCACAACTGGCACTAAAAAAAACTAGTAAACACCAAGTTCACAAAATAATAAACACGCAACCCTAACCATAACCACTAACCCTAGTCCTAGCTAGCAAGCACAAGCATATACACAACCATAAAGCACAAAGATAACCATATATCAGCTATACAATGAGTAAACTACGGTTTTCTCTCAAAATGAACAATAACACAAAGTGAGATGATTTCAACCAACCAAAATCTAGAAGATGAGAGAGGCTACCTCGACCGATGAAAATGGGTCGGATTCATCAAACAAATCCCGCATAATGAAGAGGGATTTGGATGAGGTGAGAAGTAGAAGAGAGGGCACAAACTCGATGAAGAAGAGAGAGTAGGGGTGAATGGGCGGGTGGTGGCCCACCCATCGGATCGACCCAAATTCTAATTTGGAGAAGCAGATCGACCCAAATTTAGTTGCAACTGCCATCGTCCCATCAAGAGGAGCGGATCGACCGCAATTTAGTTGCCCAAAGCTATAGTATGTCGTAATGATAAGATTTGTTAGCCTTGTGTTTATTGAGTTTTTTTAAGTACCGGCCCAAAATAGCCTTCGTCCTAGAGTTGCGCTTATACTACCTTTGTAAAATTTTATAAGACGTTTTAGGTTACTAAAGTAGTAGTACATCTTATAAAAGTTTACGGAGGAAGTACTAACTTGTGATGCTAATACATTGACAATAGAAATACAAATGATGCTATATATCTTTATTTCTTTGAATAAATAAACTCTACACGTCCTTGTTGAGAGGAAAACTAGAGAGACAACAAATGAATCAACTCTATCTCTTTCATTAGATGATGGGATATATATACAGATAGAAGGACACCATGAAGAGGTGTCTTTTCATGAAGGGGTGGAAGTTACAAGGGTAGATTTACCCCATAATTAGCACATGTTAATTAATTCTAACACCCCCCCTAATCTACACTTGTCCATCCAAAATCATCATCTTGATTAGAGGCTCCTCCAAAAACCCTGTGGGAAAAATATGAGGAGTATAGTGTTTGATATGTTGCCAAAACTCCTTCAAACCCAGTGGAAAAAATAAGGAGAAAATGCCGCAACATATAAAGCTTATTGTCTATTTTAACTCGATATGAGGAAAACTCATAGAATTAAAAGGACAATAAATATGTCGTATATACTTTCTTAAAAACCCCGGTGGGGAAAACAGAAAGTATGACATATGATCTTATGTTGACATTACCTCATTAAAAACCCTTATGAGAACCTGTGAAATAAACTCATAAAGGGAAAAGGAGTATAAGATGATGCATTGAACATGAGTAATTCAGGAAGATACTCCCCCTGATTCTTGCATATCTCAAAGTCGTCGAATACCAATTCCAGGAACATTTTCTGGATGTCGAAGTTGGTAGAGACTTTGTGAACAGACGTATGAGTTTGTTGTATGATTTGACTTGCAAGATGAGCAATATAGTGATATTGCTTGTTACGTAACCTGTTTACATCCTGGCAACAAAAGCAACATTATCTTTGAGATAATGGTTGGTGGATGTAGCCACTAAGGTCTGTTTGAAAGACATTCATGGAATGGCTATCGCACCTAGTATGAATACTAAGCTTGTCTATGATCTGACATAGTAGGGATCTGATCAATATATCCAATGATATTGGTATTCATATTTCCTTGAAACTGGAAAATCGGGACAAGATGTTTGATGCCTTGGAGATATCGAAAGATATTCTTGAGTCCCAACCAATTGTGTTTGGTGGATCCAATGGCATTATGGAACGCTGAGTCCCAATATCTCATTTCCATCATCTCTTGGACTAAATAGATCTTTCTCTACGTCTAGAGAATGAAATTCCATGAGAGTTATGGATGGATAAGATTTGTCCACAATGAATTTCTCTAATATATTTTGGATATAGACAATATAGTATACCATAATGAATGAATGAAGGTGCTCAAGTTGTAGTAACGAGCGGTATTTTGGTTTTACCCAAATCCTTCATATTAAACTCCATCATTTAGATGATTACATGTGTAGTCATTGCAGGAGTAGTCACTGTGTATGACACACAAAAATGGATAATCATCATTGTAGGAGTAATCCTTGTGTATAAGGAACTCACTACGTCGGTTGTACCATATGTACCGACAACAATAAGTCTTATGGTGACTTACTGATTTTTACACAATGTATGTTGCATTTTGTATTTCGATTCAGAATGAGATCCCATCGGAAATCAATCATATATGTTTGAATCTAGTGAACCACATAGATATGTTATCACTACATCTATCAACTGCATAGATAGATGATTTTATACTGCCAATGATATAAGTTATCGGAAAGAGATTCCACCTCTGGAGATTAGTTGGGTATCTGTGTAAACCCTTGTGCTACAATACTCGCTCTATGTTTCACCACCTCGGTGTTCTCATTCTGTTTCCAGAAGAAAACAGGTGTAGGTATTGCTTATGTGAATACCTTCCCTTATTGAGCAAGATTATTTCTACTTAGAATTGCATCCTTTGCTTGAGTTCAGTCCGAGTGTTGTTCACACTTTGCCATGGCCATGGTCTTTGGACATGAATCATTTGAAAGGTTTTTGCAATCTAGTTGAGAAATGTATGTCGAAAATTGTAGACTTCCGGTTAAATGTTTATCCAGAATATATATGTTTATATATAGTTGATGAAAATATCGTTGCCCATGGTGACTGCTCGCGATTTCCCAATGCGATTGAGTCGGGTAATACGATGTCCCGGTCATTGTGTGCACTATGACCTGAGTTGGTGGAGGTTTCCCATCCACTGGGTGTATACTACCCATTAGGTGTCTATCAACGTGAAGTTGACTTGCATTTACTGATTCAATGGCCTTAATATCCTTGCTTGCGAGAAGCTGAATCCTGATGTACTGTTGCCATGTGTCTCCCCATGCTGCTTTGAACGGGGAGTGGAGTGATTTTTGTTGGTACCTTCACTCTTTCAGGCATATTTTTGCAGGATTGTAGGATTGTGTGACACCTTTATATTCAGTAAAAGAATCTGGCAGGTTATTTGCAATGTGTTGCAAATCTTCTGAACGCATGGTTCAGATCCTTGAGTACGTGGATTTGAGGCAGAAATGTGTTAAACATTTCAATATTTTCCTGGCATTTTTCATGGTACTTGAATTCTCCCCCTAATGCCTGGAAATATTCCTCGGTGTAGCAGCATACTGGCCTAGAATAACTCCCCATGAGAGGGGCTTGAGGTATTGATGGAAATACAGTTATTCCTCACATAGATCCCACATAATGTATGCCGTGGTGGTGATATCGGTGTATAACCGAATTACCGCAGATGGGAAATGCTTGAGAGATTTCCACGTATCAAAGATAAAGGGGAATAATGTTATGCAGTTTGTCATGAGCGTGTAAAACTGCATGACGCCAACTTAAAGTTGGTAATTTACAATTTAAAAGTAAAGATCATGTAATGAGCTTAATTATTTGGATAAAGGATTCTACCAAACCATATTGAGTCTAGACACATAGGACAAAGTGCTAAAAATCAATTCTAGGGCCATATTAAAGGTGTGACGCCCCCAAAATCAGACCGTGTACAGTAATCATACACACAGGGTACACGACTGAGATTAGGGTGCCACGGTGATAATATCACAACACAACACTAAACACAAAAGGATAAACAAATATATTACAATAGAGGGGGTCACACAGACCCGAATATATAAGCCATACCAACCATAATATCTGAGTACAAACATAGTTAGTCAAGTTTTGCCTTAAGAAGGCTAGCACAAATATCAACAACGATCGAAAAGGCGAGGCCTCCTGCCTGGGAACCTCCAAGATACTCCTGGTCAACGGGGAACTCGACGTCGTAGAAGGCATCGGGGATCTTCACGTTGCGGTGGTCGGCATCGGGAACTCCTGCTCCTGGGCTCCAACGTCGACTGCAGCGGCCGATCAGGCAAAACAGTAAAGGAAATAAAGCAGGTGAGTATCTAGTATACCCGCGAGTCTTACGTCCGCTACTAAGCATTATGCATTGTATAAACGGAAAGAAGAGGCTGTATATAGTGGACTGAAGACAGAAATTTAGAGCAAGGGTAAGAAGCTAGGCCTATCGAAGACTAGCATCTTCCGACGATGTCTTGCAGCATGAGATAAGAATCAGCCAACAGTTTATACAAAACAGTAAAGTAACAATGAAGCAGAAGTTGCTGCAACATTGAATAATAATAAGTTGTAATAATTAACAATGCCTCTGAGTTCACCTCCTCGACATCCCCGCGAGGAAGAGAACCCGGAACCATACAGTTTAATATTAATAGTTTCTAGTGGTAGGATCCAGCTTCAGCATAAAGCGTCCTGTTACCGTGGACACGGCTATCGATAGATCAATTCTTCCCTGCAGGGGTGCACTTGTGTTACGCTACACGCACGGATCTCCAGGGTGGCGGGAACCTTGTTAGGGAACGCTCCACCGAGGCTATCCGACACTTCATAGCCCATCTTTCAAACTCAACAGAGAGGTCATCCGCCGGACTATATCCTATGTACGCGGGGCTTTGGACCCTAACCCCGACGTACTCCTGCACGGTGCGAGGCTGGCCGGTGAAGTTAAAGCAAATCCAAATAAGACACCACCGCGCGAGCAAATAAGACAACACCACTTCCCGGCGCAGGCCGCGATACTGCTGACGTCTGAAGAGTCCTCGGACGACACTAAGAAGCAGAGGAGCCCATAACTCGTAGTTCCCACGGGTAGGTAGTGCGTACATGGCATATAGCCAACTCAAGACATTCACTGAACCATTTAGCATTTTAATTAACCTGCGTGACAACCGTTATCGTTGTCTCGACTTAACTGACCCGCGGACAACGACAGCAGCCAGGACCACCAGTACATCGGTGCCTGCCCTGTCGTCCCACCAAGTCACTGCGGTTACCAACAAGGTGAACCGTCTCCTTACCTTGTCTCGCGTGTGCTCCTGGAGGAGCTCGAATTTCGTGGGTTGGTAACTCTCGCGGCCAACGATCAGGGGCCAAGCACACCGGTACACTGGTCGTGCCCTCCCTGTCGTCCCGTCGCAATACCTCTCGCGGGCACCGTTGGGTCGCCCGACTTCTTACCTTTGAGGACACCCGTTGGTTCGAGTCCCTACCATTAAGTGAAACCAGGAGGAATCACCCTCGATGGTACACTTGGGCTGGCTCGACTGAGACATCAGCGGAAAGAACTAAAGAGGTAAACCTCATATCATCCCGGTGATGCTACGCTACTGAGCCGACGAGAGTGAAATACGAGTCCATTCCACTCGTAAGTCAAACTCGAAGCGACTCAGCAGAGTCTCGCCGTCGTAGGTACCCTAGGGTGTCTGCATTGATCCGTACCTGTTGCAGTTGTAATATATCGTTTCCGCGATCACTCCCAGAGTGATCACGACCCTCTATTCTAAACCTAGCTAACAATGTGCAGGGTACACTGCTGAAAAATGCATAAGTAATAATAGGCAGCATAGGATTAAAGGAAGGTACATCAAGGGGCGACAAAAACAGGCTATGCAATTGAATAGGATTGTAATCGTAGCAGCAGCAGTAACAATGCCTAGTGCAAGAAAGTACGGAAATATAGGCGATATCTGGGGAAGAGAATGGCTCTGCTTGCCTGCAAGCTCGACGGTAGTAGTAGGGTCGTCGACGACGTAGTCGATCACAGGGGCATCAGCAGCGGACGTCGAGACTACCGAACAATAAGAGAGGGGGGAGAAACAATAAATACACAGCAATAATAACAATACAAATACAAGACATGACAAATGAAATGTTAACGATACTCTAACGTTGTACGATACACGTAGCACGGAGCGGGAATTCATCTGTGGATGAACTGTCGGCTCCGGGTGATTACCGGACAGGGTGTCCGGAGGGGGAAGATATCACGCCGGAGGTGTCGTGGACACCCGACACATGTGTGGGTGGTGTATCCGGGTTAGTTGATCTATTCCGAACAACATTCGTGTTCGGAATAAATTCATCCGGGCACTTTAACAGTACCAGACAGTTTAACGGTTATCGGGCAATCTATCGAACAGTGCCACCGGAGGGGGAACAGTTCGATGATCGGTATGTTAGAGGGGTGTGGTGAGGATATGGGTATCGTATCTGAAATCGTTGATCCGTTCTGAGTAACTTTCGTATACAAAAGTTTTTGATCCGGGCAATTTTTATCGGTACCGGGAATTATCGACAAACAGCCCGGAGGGGGGAATGTCGATGTTCGGTGTGTTAGGGGGGTGGGGTAGACATACGGATAGCGTATCCGTATTCGTTATATTTTTCTGATCAATTTTCATGTATAAAGTTTTTGAATCCGAGTTACGGTTTAAAAGTTATTGAATTTCAAAGTTTAAATCAATTAAAATAATTTTCTGAATTTATTTTATTTATTAAATAAACATTATCCACAAGGGGTTGACCAGTCAAACCTGACCAGTGGGACCCACTGGTCAGCCTCACATGTTTAATAAAACAATTTATTAAATCTAAATAACAGTGGGTCCCACATGTCATACACTGGACATTATATAAATTCTTTAAATTAAATTAAACAGAGATGGGGCCCACTGGTCAGTGACACATGTTTAGTTTTAACTTAATAAAATGTTAGGGATTAAGTTAATGGCCTAGGGCCCACTGTCATAGACACAAAGGGGGGGGTTTATTTCCAGTGTTATTTAACAGAGTGATTAGTGGCTTATTAAGCGGGGGTGGACCCACTCGTCAGTGGGTGAGGGGGTACGTTAACAGGGGAGTTAACCCCGGCGATGGTGGCCACCGGACATGCTCCGGCGAGCCCGTACGACGGCGAGGACCAGGGGCATTCCGGCGACCAAAAACACGGCGGAGGGGCGGAATTGGGCGAGCGTTGTGCCGCGCATCCACTGGTGTACACAGTGGGCGGCGGGGACGAACGGAGCAGCGGCCATGGCGGGCTCCCGCGGCGGCCGGAGCACGGCCCGATGGGAATGACGCGGAGGAGGCCAAATCGGCAAGCAAAGAGGGGCATTCGACTCGTATGCTCACCGTGAGCGCGTTGAGGATCGCAATGGGTTTGGAGCGGGCGCGAGGTGGACGAATCGTCAACAATGGTGGCGCGACCGTGGCGAAGGGGATCGGCTTGATTCCGGCGAAGGAGGACACCTCGGATCGGTTTCTTCGATGGGGAGATGAGGACGACGCCGGCGATGCTCCCGGACGAGGTGGCGCGGGCTGGCGTGTCTGTTGGCCACGGCGGCGCAGCGCTGTGGCGACGGTGGCCGCGGCGTGAGAAGGCACAGGGGGAGGGGGCGCGAGGAAGGAAGAGTGGGGAGGCGGCTAGGGTTCAAGGCGGCGCGGGGTGCAGGGGCTTTATCCCCATGGGGAGCAGGTGGAGAAGGGGCAGGTGAGGGAGGGGAGGGGAGCAGGTGGAGGGGGCGTGCTCTCTGCCCCCGTCCATGGCGACAGTGGCGGGGGGGGGGGGGCAGGGGAGTTGGTGGGAGGGAGAAGAGGAGAGAGGAAGGGGGGCTGGGCCCTGGGGTGGGCCTCGCCCCAGGTGTTAGATTAGGTTTTTGCATTTTTTGTATTTGTTTTGTTTTGTTTCTTTTCTGTTTGTAATTATTTTAGTTACTTTATCAAATTGAAAAATAATGGGACTGGCCCCAATATTAGTGTTATATATTATAGAATATTAATAAGAGTTTTTATGATTTATTAAAATCACTTGATATCTTGTTTTATTTAAAAGATATTAAAAGCCACTGTTTTGCTACTGTTTTTATTTATCTGTAATATTAAAACATTATAATAAAACCCTAATTCACTTTTATTATGGTCTACTGATTATTAGGCCTTTTACAAAATTGTTTCCATAATTTTTAGTTCATTTAAAATTGCACTTGTTTATTTTATTACCCTGGCAAGTTAATAACTTTCAAGATATTTTTTTTTATTTATTAATATTACTAAATCACTTTAATAATAATAACCCATTGCTATATTAACAGGGCACTGTGATTGCTAGGCATTTTATAAATAGATTCCACAATTTTGGTTGAGCTATGATTTCCATTTTCATATTAAATTTCAAAACAACTTTTGATGAACCCACAACATTGATTCCATAATTATCATTGACTTGTGATTATTCAAACGGCTAGGAGTTGACTTGGTTTAACCATGATCAAGTTGGATGGCAAACATCCACAATTCTTGGAGCAAGGTTTTATAATTCACCCAATTTGAAAATTTTATCTGGGTTGGAATTTGACAGAGCTATGATCAAGGTGATCAAGGCTTGATTATCAGCAGTAATGATCACTAACAGTGGAATCACTGTAGTGATTACTGTACTGGATCTGAGGGTGTTACAAAAGGCACACAAGAAGAATTTTGTGACATTTTGTCTATTCGATTTGCTTGAAATCGATCTTCAGGATAATGAGCCAATGGTTTAGTATGGCTAAATGCACACATGAGACGTCATGTAAATGTGTCTTTTAGAACCATGGAATACCTGAATAGTCTAGTCAATGGTTGGGAAGAGCCACGTACCTCGACTTGATGAATTCAAGGAGTTTGAGTTGTTCAACGTAGACTTTAAGGTGTACGAACCTTAAAGTTAGCTTTCTTGCATTGCACGTAATGCACATAAAATCCAAATATGTAAGAATGTAGCATCATTTTAGTCATGATCAATACAAATTGCTGATAGTTTCTGTTTCAACCCAATGTCAAAATGATCAAGGTGAGTATGTCAAGTTTGTCATGTAGAAGACATTTTGAAAGCTATCATGTATGCAACAAATGCTACGGGTTTTGTAGTATGTATAGTGCAATCCAGACGATAATAAGATAATTGATTTTCCATATCCGTATAGGGTGAAGAGAAGATTTTCTCTTTGTTGTCATCATAAGTTTCGCTATGAAAACTATTTTTACGGATATCTCTATAGTAGTAGGGTACGAGTTATATCGAGACACAATAGAGCATCTTTTATAACACTCGAGTACCCATAGGGATAGTAAATATGACTCGAGTTGAGTCGATAGTTACATCATCGCGTCCAGCAGATATTGAAATATTTCCAGACCTCTTAGTTAGAGTGGAAACATTATATTTCCCTAAATATAGAGTTTGTGGTGCATATGTCCACAAGGCACATATCATATTTCATCTGATTGACCCCCGTAGAAAACTATATATAGATTTGAAGATTTCAAGTATGAAAATTTCTATCATATATATAGAATACATACAAATGTATTTGTACCAAAGTGCTGATAGAATATATTGTGATATACAATATATGATGACAACAATAATCATGTTCCTATTGGAACATCATAAATGGACATAAATAAATAGATCACTAAGGAGACTAAGAGACTAAATGTATAGTCTCCAAACATGTCGGTTGATGCATGTTCAATCATCATGCTCTCCATGCTCATAGGGTCTCGTGACAGCCGGATAGTCATTTTATTGCTTGGTTCTAGAAGAACATCATGCAAAACAACTAACTTCCTTGGTGGTGTGTCAGGTTGAAGGTTTGAAGTGAGTTTCAAACCTTTGCCCTTGAGTTCCTTTGCGTCCCGGTGGCGTGGCTTGGATTGCACGCGCTATCCCATGGGATGCAAGACTTATCTTGATGTCCATTACCCGCTTAAGTAAGTTGTGTCCATTGAGGGCAAGAGCCTCAAATTGTTAGCCACCGATTACTTATAGGGGCAAACTAGCGATAATTAATTTACCAGTAGTAAATTAAAAACCATCATGGTTTGTAATAAGAATGCAAAATTTTGACTCAAGTGTATAACTTGAAAATGCTCAACCTCAATTGTGGAAACATAACACGTTTAAGATCATATAGATCTCACAGTAATAGGCTGCATAATCTGACAATGTCAGTAGATGCGCATGATTCTATTACCTTGTGTATGCCGCAATTTAAATATAAGGAAAAACACGTTGGCGGTAATCGTTTGTCGAGATTGACAAAACGTAGGCCTCTCCGTAAGAGTGATAGTCTGCACATGGGTAGTAGATCGAACTCATTACCTAGTGTTTTCCTAATATAACGAGGGAGATGTAATTGTCAAAAAATTGCAAGTCTGTTGTGCTGGAGAATTCAATCTCGACCGATAAGACATGTTCATGAAAATGGCAATGTGGTAAACACATGAAACATATCATCTATTGTGCGGGAGAAATCAATCTCGACCGCTAAGACATGTTCATGAAAAATGGAAATGCGGTGACACATAGAACATATCTTCTCCGATGAAAACCGGTAATTTATTTATATTAAAAATGTAATATAAATACATCTTAATGTTGCAAAATTAATAAATTTCAAGAAGGTGGCTTGAAATTATTAGTGTAAATCTCAAATTGCTAAGAATGACACCTTGAAGATAATCTCCAAAATGGAGTAGATCTCGCGGCACTAGGAAGTATAATCTGATGAAATCAATAGATACTCACTCCTAATGACTTATGTCATGACTTAGTAAAATCTGTGGGAGAGCACTTTGTAAAGCGATCATAATGTCGTGGCGATAAAATGTAGGCTTTATCAGTAGTCATCGATAATCTGCGTACGCAGTAGATCCATATGACCACCTTGTGATCCTAAACATTAATTTAAAGAAATCACCTTGAATTTTGCATATGTATTTGCAAGAAAATGAAAATCTCAATTGCAAATAGACGTATTATCCTCCTCATGTGCTTAACATGGCATAGAAATATTCCGGAGTAACGCATACTCAACGGAGAAACAGTATTGTAGAAGTACTTAATTTATCATTGCAAGAGATTAAAAATCTCAATTGCAAATAATAGATATAAATAATATATTTATATCATATTTTTATTCTGAAGAACAATACTCAACAGAAAAATTTATAAGCAACATGATCAAAACAGGTATATACTAGTAAATAGTACTGTTATCCGAACCGATTCTCAAAAATTCCAGTAGTGGAATTTTATTGTTGCAAAAATCGGATGTGATCACTGCTTTACCCTATTTTGCTAATTTCTGCAATGCAGAGATCATACTGCAAAATATCGAAGGGATAAAGTTTTTTTTTTCTGTTTTCACCCGTGCAGTTACGTGGTAAATCGTAACTGCCGCCGCAATGGGCGTGGCACGCCGGAGGGCGCAGCGCGGCGCATGGCTGGGCGTTGGGCGCGGAGGCCGGACGGCGCGGGCGAGAGGATGCGTGGGGCGGGCGCCACGACCACAGGCAAGCGCGCGGGGCGGCAGAGCAGCGGGTGTCGTGCCGGTGTACTGAGAGACCCGACCGTGGCGTGCTCCGCATGAAGACGCCGTCACGAGGAAAACCGGGCCACTGGACTGAGCCGTGCTCAACGTCATGGCGTTTGTTGTTGCCGCCAACGCCAAAGCCATTGCGGAGGACCATGCGGGGACCAAGCCGCCATGGGCTGGTGCTGGAGGTCGAGGCCACCGGGAGCAACGTACGTCGCTGGGAAAGCGTCGCGCAATGCATGCGCGCGCCTGGCGGCGCCACGATCGTGCAATAGACGGCCGTTGGCAGCCTTGCAGCCAGCGATGGGTTGCAGCGTCTCGGGGATTTAGGTGTGATCGGGATGGCCCGGGAGCGCAGGCGGCTTGTCGTGGAAGACGGGCCTTCATCGTTCATTCACTAGCGTTGTCGAACCATTCCTTTTGATTGTTGCTTGGAGTAGAAATCGATGTCCCCATGTACGATCCAAGGGATTAGTATATGCATAAGATGAACAAAAGACGCATGATTAGATACGATAATAATCACAAAAGACAAACAAGTTGCATGCAAACTGATGCAATATCGTCTTTTTTCGTCTTGCCGTGAATAGGGAGGAGATTGTCATGGAGTCGTCCAAAGCCGGCACCGTCAAAGCCGTACTCAGTTCGTGGCCTTTTTCGCTCTTGCTAGAGACTAGCGTGGCTGATAACGTGTTGATAGAAAAACTAGAGAGACAACAAATGAATCAACTCTATCTCTTTCATTAGATGATGAGATATCTTACATTACATTTTTAAGAAGTTGCTCCCCACTACTATCAATTCTTTCAACATGTACACACCCCACCTCATCATGCATGCCATATCACCTTCCATTAACATATTTTTCTCAACATGCAAGCATGCCACCTCATCATCCAACATGCATGGGAAAGACACACCTCAATATGCCACTATGCACAATAAAAATCCACATGCAACATGCATACATGAAATTTTTTATTTATTATAATATTTATATTAAATCAATATATTAGTTCAAACGTTATTGTTTTAAATATACATGCTTCATTTAACCAAATATTTTCATTGAAATCTTTTGCAAAAAAGTTCCGCAACAATGTGCGGGACATCATCTAGTATATACATATGAAAGAACACCATAAAGAGGTGTTTCTTCATGAAGGGGTGGAAGTTACAAGGGTAGATTTACCCCATAATTAACATATGTTAATTAATTCTAACAATCCTAACATGCTAAAAAATTCTACCACCAAATGATGCTATTTAATTTTTATGTGTGCAAATCTAATACTCCCTCCGTGTCTTGAAATGGATGTATCTACAATTAGTATGGATTAGAGGGAGTATTAAAGTGTGTCAGATCATGTTACACAATGAGACGTAAGACCAGTCATCACTGGCCCATTGGGCCGACTCAATGCCTCCGAACAAAGCAGAAGTGCCTACAGATCATAGGTCCAGGCCAGCTCATTCCCATCCTTAAGGAAAACTAACTAGAATATGTTCAACATAGCCACAGTAATCATTCGCTTCAGTGTAACTTCGATTCACCAACTGCCATGTTAACAAGCAAAAAAGATGCATATTCAGGACTGAGCGATCTCTCCTTTCCAGACAAAACACAATCTAGGGGTACAGTATTGAGCTAACATGTTTTACGATTAAGCAGAAAAGGTGAGGGAGTGGTGCCAGGAACGGAGGGCATCAGTGCTCCAGGTGGAAAACACATTCGGTCAAACGCTGCAGTTTGCTTGCATCAAGCTTCTGGTTCGTCTGGGGCTTTTGTTTTCTGACAGTAAGCATCTTGGTTGCCACATCCAGACTCCAGCCATTTTGCACAGCATCTGCATTGAGGACCAAGGCAACCGTTGTCATCAACCACATTGAAACAAATAAAAGCAAATGTGCGGCAATAAGAATTTAAAAGCACATGCAAAATCATTTTCCAAGACAACACTAATGTATGTGATATCGAACAAGGAAAAGCAACTGTGCAACAACAGATGAACAACTAATCAAACTGGAACCAAGTTAAACGGCTTAAACCTTATTACCCACCAGGGGTTTTGGTAAATTAGAAGGGTAAGAAAGGATGCAGTTATATTCAAGTTCGCAAACACAGAGAAGTAGTTGGTTGCATCCAACATGTCCACTGACTCTGCATAGCCGTGGTTAACGCAATTCGATATGGATATCAATTAAATAGTACCAACCAGTTCCTATTCGTATAAAAAATCCAAACAGAGTAATATTGTGAAAGTAATATTACTCTTGCTCTATTACTTCATACGAGAATTTTAACTATGAATAAGTGGCAAATCATTGCGCCTCACACAGGCACACTTGGCTCAAAAAAACTAGGTTACACAAAAAAAATCTGCATTACTGTTTATAGGAAAGGTTTCTCCTCTCTGTGGTCAAGTCAACCAGCAAGACAAGGACATTGTAATAAATGCAACTTTATCTACAAGCAAGAGATATATATGCTCATGGCAATTATTCAGAACCCCAGAGATTGGCCCTTGAAGATTTAACACCTGATGAGCTCCCCAGGGCCCAGGACACATGAGCATGACAAAAGGGTGGTAAATGATCAAGTCAAAATCCTTGGGGTCGTAAATCTATATTTACTGATTTTTTTAAATTTGAAGCAGAGCACTTAAACCTTGAAATAAATCGCTCATCTGACTATCAGAAGAAATGCAGAATATGTACATGATAGATGCTTAAATAGTAGATGGATACACAGAGAGAGAGCAGCCATGTTGTTTCTCGTAATGTAAGTTAAGATACTTCCTCCGTTCTGAAATAAGTGTCTCAACTTTGTACAAGACACTAAAGTTAGTACAAAGTTGAGACACTTATTTCAGAACCGAGGGAGTATATCAGAAGGACATGATTTCTGAAGGGTCAATTGCATTTCTGCCCCTAACTTGAACCCACTACTCAAATTTGCCCCTAATTCCGAAGTGTGCTCAAATTTTCCCCTGCGTCATCAAGTGACCTTACAGAAATGCCCTTCGGTGCCGTTTCCGTCGGGTCAAACGCCTTTGACCGGTATTTGGCCGTTCCTTTGACATTTTTACCCCTATCTTCATGTGCCACCTATCTCTCTCTCTTACAGGTATGGCCCACCAAAAAATACCCTCTCTCTTACTTGCGGGACCCAATGAGAAAAAACAAAAGAAAAAATAGATCTCTCCCTTACATGTGGAACCCATCAAGAAAAAATAAAAAACAGATAAAAATAGACGGTAAGACTAAATATTGGGCCCATATGTCACTATATTATTATTTTATTAATAAATTGTTTAATGGATAAATAAATAGTTATTACGTTAATTAATGTCAGCAACAATAATTACATTAACTTTATTTTTTAAAATGAAAAGGCCACGGCACGTGCGGGAGCTCGCCGGAGCTGGCCGATTTGGCCGCTGCCGACGGCGGCGAGGGCCGGGATGGCCGGATCCAGGCGGATCCAGGCGGCGCTCGTCGAGTAGGGTGTACTCTGGGGGCGGCGGCGTGAGCTCTGGAGTGGCCTTGGAGATGAACTCCGGGGGGCAGGGGAGGAGGATTGGGTTGGGCAGGGATGGGGAGTGGGCGGAGGAGGACCCGAGGCCGACGGCGGGCGGCTGTAGCTCGGGACAAGCTCCCATCCAGGGCGGCGCTGGAGGTGGGAGACCAGGTCATGGAGTTCTGCTTGTTCGTGGTAGCGCGAGCTCAACCTGGCGATTTGATGGGGGAGGTGGAGAAGGGAGATGGGGTGCCGGTGTTCTCGTCGCTGGCCATGGCCATCGTCGGCCGAGCGTGGGGGCGGGCGTGCTCATCGGGAGGGAGCCGAGGTGGAGCAAGGAAGTGGGGGCGGGAGGGCATCCTCGTCGACGTGGGAGAGGGCGCCGACGTGCTCATCGTCGCCGGTCAGCCGGCGTGCTCGTCGCAGGAGCAGGGAGGTGGGGAAGGAGTGGGGAGAGAGAGACGTGGGAGGGAGAGGGATAGTTTTATTATTTTTTATATTTCGGTTGGGTCCCACATGTAAGTGAGACTGGGTGAGACAAAGAGTTTTTTCGTTTTTTAATTAGTGTAGGTCCCACATGTAAGTGGCACATGGAGACAAGGGCAGAAATGTCCACGAAACGGTCAGATACCGGTCAAAGGCCTTTGACCAGACGAAAACGGCGAGGAAGGGCATTTTTGTAAAGGCAACTAACGGCTCAGGGGCAAATTTGAGCACACTTCGGAATTAGGGGCAAATTTGAGTAGTGGGTTCAAGTTAAGGGCAGAAATGCAATTGTCCCATTTCTGAAAGAGGTAACTGTAACGGGCAGTCCAAGCCAGTAAGGGTTCCTTTGGTTCATAGGATTTTCAAAGGATTTGGTAGGATAGAAATCCAATAGGATTTTTTCCTTCAGCTGACGTTTGATTCATAGGATCATATCCTATAGGAAAACTTCCCATAGGAATCTTGTAGTGCAAACTTCATAGGAAAACAACATGAGGTGCCTCATGGAAAATTTCCTTCACCGAATCAAAAGAACTTTCTCTTTCCATAGGATTCCATTAGACATGCCACTCCAATCCTATGAAATTCCTATTCCTACACTTTTCCTATCCTCCAAACCAAAGGAAACCTAGGTTTACAGGTGCAGATCAAGGTTTTTGAGTCGCTCGAATAGTCTAGACTAGTCTTCGACTAGTCTATGAGTCGCACTGGCAGGGTCGATTCAGCCTGGCGACTCGACTCATGGGATGAGTTGAGCGACTCGAGCGACTAGTCACGACTAGTCTAGGTTTCTGGGTCGAACGACTCAATTTTTTGGGGCCCCACCTGTCATGTTTTTTTACTGTATTTGCTTGCCCCATCCCACCCTGGAAACCTGGATCGAGCAGTTCCCCCTCCCCCCACGACTCAACCCTCTCTTTGGCAGCCGCCAGGTCCCAGTCCCATGGTTGTTGGGTTGCTCCTCCCCTGGTTGCTGCTGCTGGTCTACTCCTCCCCTCCTCCCCTGGTTGCTGCTGCTGGTGGTCTGCTCCTTCCCTCCTCCCCTGGTTTCTGTTGTTGCTGATCTGCTCCTCCCCTGGTTGCTGCTGCTGCTGGTGGTCAGCTCCTCCCCTCCTCCCTTGGAGAAGAGGAAGGCTCTGGACATTGTATGGACATGCCCATGTTTGTATTACATTGTATGGTAATTTTATTGTAGCTACTACCTACTGCTTAACTCACGTCGACTCGTCGACCATGAGTCTAACTAGTCACGTCGCCCCCCTCGAGCGACTCATCGACTCAAAAACCTTGGTGCAGATACACATGCTTCTTAAGTATATCAAGAAAACTAACCTTTTGTAAGTAGCAAAATATATTTACTCGGTAATAAAATTAGAGCTTGATCTTGTGACACTTCACAGGGGGAAATCTATTCTTAGATTAAAAAAAGCAACATACACACTTCAAACCAAACAAGCAATTAAACATATAGAATGCTCATAACTCGCTATTAAATACGTAGCTGAATTGTAAAACATACAGTTAGTAGCATCCTCCTCACTCATCCCCATGAAGTGAGCCACGTCTGCAATGCTGATTGTGGAATATGCAGAAGTCAACAGCTCGAATATCCTCTTTCTGTAGCTTTCTGCACATTACAAACCAAAGTGAAAACATCATGTTAACCAGAGGCAATAAGGCAATCACAAAAAACATGTACGATTACTTCCGAATATTGTAACTGTAAGAGAAGGCCAGTTAATCATGCAATCAACCGGGAACATATTATTCACGTGATAAGTTCAGAGATAAACCTTTTTCAGCAGAAAACAGCATAAAAAATCCATAGAATAATTTAATCTCTCTAGATCTACAAAAATACCACATTGGCGCTGCAAAAAGAACTGTAGCTGGCATAACTGTGTTTTGCAAATTGTAAACATGCAACAGCCTAGTCACCTAGGTTTGTTGTATCGTATTGTTGATTAGACAAACAGCTCCAATCTGCAGTATTTAGGCACTAAATAGACAATCTCTTATCTAAAACTAAAATCATATGTGTATACAATGTATGCCCATTGGACAACCACCTGTAGGACCAGTATTTCATATGTGTAGTAGAGTTCTTCAGCAACCAGACCATCATAGCACAAAACTCTACTACCTAAGTCACATTCATATTCAATGAGGATCTTGTCCAATTACACAGATAAATCTTCTCCATGAATACTCCATAAGGGTGTACCAACTTATCTGATTCGCCCCACGCCACCACAAAATTTAACTAGCACAGCTCTATCAAGCAAGCAATCCAAGCAACATTACATTACACAAGTAGCACAGGTTAACTGTATACCATGCTAAAAAGTAAAAAACAAGAGCAATACCTAGCAAGGCGGCCACAAAATCAGCGATTTCAGGACCCCACTCGAACCCCTGTGCAGAAGTATAGACCCCGGCGTAATCACGGTTCCAGAGGGACTGGCCAATCTTCCAGATGGCGCCCAGCTCCGGATGAGCGTCCTTCACCTCCTGCGGCACCGTTTTCCACAGAAACCTCGCGCTGTTCCTGCTCACGCACCCAGACCACACATCATTATCATAGCAGCGCTAGGTTAAGATCCAAATCCGAACGCGGAAAAAGTATTAGAAAAAAAGAGAGGGGGGGGGGGGGGGGGGGGGGGCGCGGATTACATACAGGTCGTTGAGGTAGAGGTGGGCGAGGAGATGAACGGCGTAAGGCCAGTCGTCCGTGGCGATGCCCCGGGATGCAACCTGCGAGTCGAGTCGTGGAGCGCGATTAGGGGAGGGGAGACGCTTCGTCGCTAACCCTTGTACGGGTGGGACGGGAGATAAGGGAGGAAAGTATCCGTACCTGAAGGAGGAGGTCGTCGCAGAGGGGGGCGATGGCGGGGTAGGACTTGGCGGAGAGCGCGGCGTGGACGGCTGAAAGATCCATCGGAGGAGGAGGAGATCGCCGGCGGGGGGTGTTGGAGAAGGCGAGGGTTTTGGCCGTGCGATTCCAGTAAATTCCGGGCAGCTTTCGTCTTGTTTCCCCGGAGAGAGAGAATAGGGAAAGAAGAGGGAGGGGGGGGGGGGGGGGGGGGAAGCAGATCTAGCCCATGCAGCCCAACTACTGGACCAACCCAATCAATTTGATCGCAACCCCAAAGCACACGACGTGTCTTTTGCGCAAATACATTCGTATTTTCCACGAAGGCATGGTCATGCATTCTTTTAGAAGCACATCTCGTGCTTTTTTTAAGAAGTACGATCGTGCCTTTTTTTTAAGGAGAGGCACGATCATGCTTTCCACGCACAGTTAAAAAAACCAGACCAAACCGGCGGTTGAACTATAAAAAACCAAAACCAATGACTCCAGCGGTTCTTTAAGCTATATGAACCGTTCAAGCAATCAAATCGAAAAATACCGACCGAACCGGGCGGTTTCTGTTAAAACCGGTGAACCAGGAGCCGTCGTTCCCTCTCCCTCTCTCAAGTTCCTCGCCACCTAGTGCCGCCGTTCTCTCTCCCTCTGTCACCACCAAGGGCCAACATGATCGACGATTAGGGATACCGGGACAGCGGGGGACGCAGCAGGCAACAGCTCTGCACGGGCGGCAGTGGCACCAAGCCAACCATCCAGGACCAGGACGGCCAGGAAGAACACACGCAGGACATCACGTCCTCACGCTGGTGTGATTCTTCTAGTACGTTGGTAATCATGTATGTGAGAGTGTGCTACAACCTACAAAAGCATGTTGTTTTTTTCCTTCCTGGACAGAGTAGTTTGATAGGTAATTAGAGGCTTAGAGCAGTAGGCAATACCGCAATTGCTTACTACTGTACTCGTTAATTTGTATTTGGTAATTGCCCATATTTCCTTGTTAAATTGCTACAGCTAGATAATCTCTACTACTATTAAAAAAGCAAACATCAATTCTTCAAAAGTCACCCAACAACACATACACAGAATAATCAGAATCGTTAGATCTAACTCACTTGATGAAATCCAAAAGTCTACATTGGTCCAATGGTCTGCCACACAATTGAACGGTTAAGATTCAATATTTTGCCCGTCTGCCAGGGGTGGACTCCACGCGTACGTCCTTCCCTGATCCCCTTGAGTCGCCCCGCATCCCCCAAATCACGGAACAAGTAACATATGGTTTCGCTAAACTGATTTGATCCTCACGAGTTATTCGCGTCTTCACGAATCTGCCATCCGCCCCATCCGCCCTCCCTTCTCTTCCGCGCCTCCGGAGACACCCGTGCCGCGCCACATCTGGAGAATGAGGGGCATGGGGGTGACGTAGCTGGTGAGCAACAACTAGGGTTGTTGCCTAAATTTTTATTTGCATCATCAATTTGCTATGTGTGTGAACCCGCTCCAGGGAGAATCGATCAAGGTTCTTGACTAGAGTACTCTCATCTGCTTCAACCCAGTGTGTGGGTGTGTGCCTACTCATACCAGGCACCAAGTAGATGCCAATCGACTGGCCGTAGGTATGGCGGCGATGGCGGCATAACGGAAGGATCGTCATCCCCACGGCAAATTTGTCATCTGTCAAAGAGAAAATCTGTTGTGAGTTATTTTTTTGATTCCTGAAAATTTTGGTACTAGCTAAAACACGAAGATTTCAATTTTCTGTTGTCAATCCAAGTGAACCAATATGTATTTTCTCAATGACAATATTACTTGTACATATGATATTGCTACTTTTAGATAGCCTTCATATTCAAACATTGGTAGCTATCGACCGCATGTCAAGTCACATTCTTATATTATTTGTGAATCATATGGGGATTAGATGACCGAAATTAATGGATTGCAAAGCATTGTCCTATGCAAATGGCTTTTTCAGTCTGTTTATAATTTATAAACGACCATAACTCTGATCACAAGGTAAACTACGTTCTATTTGTGCTAAGCTCTTTTTTGTTTTGACTTATCATAGGCAGTAACGCTAATCAAGGTAGAGAACTCTTAAGGTCGCAGTATGATGGAAAATCCGGCTTGTTTTATGTAGAACTCCCAAATGGCACACTACTTTTGCATATGATTGGCAAGTGACAAGTTCCCTACCCAGATTGGACGTGAGGTATGTCGACATGATCATTGATTCATTGGTGCATTTTTTTGTTTCAGAAGATAAGCTACACAAGCAGGCAAAGAAAATAAAAGAATGATAACTGATACCTCAACAACCTAACTTTGCCAATCTTAACGCATACCTCAGTAACTCACTCAGTTAATTTTAAGACATACCTAAGTTTGTTGGGGGTTGCATCTCCATATCATAGAGAAAGTTTTCCTTGCTCTGTAATGAATTGCAAAAGATGGTTAATTTTTTGGGTCTGATTATTCTCACAAACTGATGCCTAATTAGTTTTTTTTTGCTTTGATACATGTATACTTCCAAGACAGATTTACCAAGTTTAATACTTGTAATGCATGAAAAATGCTTCCTTTACATTATTGTAATGCAATCAGTATTTAGCTAGAGTAATAAACATCTTTGTCAAAAAATGAATCATGGAACAAGCGACCTTTCTCTTTCAGTTTTTGTCCAAATCACTGTCTGGATACATGAATAGCCATTAGTACGATATAACATATTAGCAGGCTTCTATAATAAAATCTTGGACCTTCTTCAGAGTTTAGACTCATCATGGCTTGGCTTTACTATTCTTACCTACGAGATGAAAATCATGGATTAAATTAAATAGGACACAGGATCTGCAAAGGCAATGAGATAAGCAAGCAATCTTCTTGGTTGCTTCTTAAGAATAGTTTACTATCAAGTTCTTCACTCATATCATGCCTCTGAACACAGAACATTTTTACTAAAGCATCCATAAGTACTGAATGTCTTTATGGTTCTGTTGTGTTTATGTCGATCACGAATAACCGAATAATTAGATGTGCCTTAACTGTTTGATGTATCATTTATATTTAATAAAAACTATAGCAGCTTCTCATCAAATTATGTTCTGTAGGAATGCAAACACATCAAAAATAAGCAAGTAAGAGGTTGTTGCTATTGACGAGTGATGCATCTTTATAGCAAGTGGCTACAAAGCACATGAGGACAAAACGATCAAAAATCATAAACTTGGTACTTCAGATCTGGGCCCAAGGCTTACCTGCCTGAGCAGGTGGGGCCTGCTTGTGCAGCAGCTTGGCGGACAGCGCGGGCTTCTATACCTCGGTTCTGGGCCACCGTGACCGCCTTGAGCAGAGTTGCGCCGCATTGACCTGGCCTGGGCTACGACTACGACCAGGACACTGCGGTGTCTTTACATCTGATGATGAAAATGTGAATAATATAGTTGATTGGTTGATTGATGGAGAGATGCAGCCATCGTCGTCTCGGTTGCTATGATGGAGAATGAACTCAACAATAACACAATTGAAGGAGAAATTGGGGAGAGCTTGGTTGCTCAGTACTGTAAGTCATTCTTATTCATTTGATAAACTTATACCATTCTTATTCCTATATCCAATTTATACATGCTCATTCTATTACTCTAACTTTTCAACTGCTTCACTGCATATTTATGTACTCTACCTGTCATTCACACTGCATATTTGGGTGTTATGCCAATCATTTCAACAAAGTAGAATGGACATTATTATTTCTTGGAAAAAAATCTAACTATTCTGTAGATAGTCTTTTATCACTGAAATCATGGAGTCCGTTTCATTCTAGACAAGGCTCTTATATTATGGCATTGTATATTTCAGTGGCACAACGAGTACTCTCATTAAATTAGTAGCACGACTATATCGAAAAGATAATCCATGTCTAATTTTGTACTTATTACTAATCTAATTTCCACCTTATTGCTTGTACAAAAGATACAATTGTTGTTGCTCATAGGAAGAGATCTTACACTACCAGTTGAGTTAAGTTACATCTGCAGTTTTCATTGCAATGCATGAACCTTACTTATCTTGTTCCGACTGAACAAAAAAAAGGAGGATGGAGTACTCATCTTCGAGTCATTTGGCAAGCAATAGTCGAGTAGATACACTGCACACCTTCTTAGCAAGCATCATCGAGTGCCATTGGATTTGTAACACATCTACAAAGACGCACACCAAATTGAGATTACATTAGTACATGAATTAAAATTTATCTGCAAAGATTGGATAATCCTAAGAGTTTAACCTTCATATTGTCCTCTTAGCAAACTTTATTTGAAGACGCATAACTGAAATTAATTGATGATGATTTCTTACGGGAAAGGATGTGGCAGTCCTTGGTGCTATAATTGGTGATGGATCCATCGCTAGCAGAGCTCCCAGAGCCTGTAGCGGACGCCGCCGACGAGCCGAGCGGGCCAGCCCGCGGTGACATGCTCCCCACGCGCCTTGTTGGCGAAGCTGCTGCCGAGGCGTACCTCCGCCGGGTCGTGCCGCGACTGCTCCTCCCTCTTCATCGGTTCCTCTCCCATCCCCCGCAGCAGCAGTAGGAGGAGCGGGGCCCCTTGAAAGTGCTATCTTGCCCTTAATTATATTTTGATGTAGATGACAATTTACATATAGAGGACTAATCATGTGTGCCAAGTATATCTCAGGTTTTAGTCCTCGGTGCGGTGTGTTGGTGGATCAAGGACCATCTAGTCATGTCGATATGCTTAAGAAATGGATCCAATCTCTATTAAAGTGTAAGCTTTTCGGTTTATCTTGAGTATAGGGATCCCCGCACTATTAAGAGGGGATCAATGGGTTTGTGTTTAAGATTTGCTCAAAGCTAATTAAAAACAAAAAACATCTCGACACAAAAGTGGAGCCCTAAAGTAAAAATATGATCACTACTTTCGGGCGTCCGACGAGTTTCGGACGTCCGACACTCATCGGACGTCCGACATCTCGTATTTTGGTTATCGTAGGAAAGGTCAGTAGACATGCAAAAATGTCGGGCTTCCGACGAACTTCGGACGTCCGATCCGTCGGACGTCCGAACTCTGTCGGACTTCCGATGTGCTACTGTTCTTTTTCTTACGATGTTCGTTGCTGCACCCAGATATTACACTTCGGACGTCCGACCTGGCTCGGACGTCCGACATGTGAACTTTCGGACGTCCGATACCTGACGGACGTCCGACACTTACAGAACATTATTGTCCCAACGGCCATTTCGTCTCTTGGGCTATAAATACCCCCTCACTCCCACTTGTGAGGGTTGACCACTTCATTTAGAATCCCCCAAGAACACAAGTGCTCCCTCTCACTCTCTCCTTCACCAAATCTCAGATCCCGGAGAGTTCCTTGAGAGTTCTTGACGGATCTTTCACCCAGTGATAGATCCACCCCTTCCCCATCTTCCAACCAAAGCAAATCGCGTTTTGAGCAAGTCTTGAGCATTTCCCATTGATCTTGTTACTCTTGGAGGTTGGAGACTCCTAGGCGGGTAGGAGTTCTTCGGAGAGGAATCGACCATTGTGATTACCCCCGTTGAGTTTGTGAGGGTTTGGTGACCACCTTTAAGGTTAACCGGTAGTGGTTGGGAATCGCCTTCGTGGTGATATCTCAAGGGGAATAGAGTGAGCCTTCGTGGCGTAGGTGTGCCTTCGTGGTTTCACCCACTCTCTCCGAACGGTGAGTAGCTTCCCTCCAAGGAAGTTAACATCGGGATACATCGTTGTCCCCGCGTCATTCGGTTATCCCTACTCTTTTCCCTTACTACTTGTACTACCGTATTATTCGCCCCTCACTTGCTTGTGTTTATTGTGCTTATTGTTTATCTTGTCTTAGCTAAATAGAACTTGCAATTATTAGGCTCACCTTGTTTTTCGCACTATTGCTTAAAAATTGCTAAGTAGTGATAAAATTTGTAATAAGACCTATTCACCCCCCTCTAGGTCTATCTCGATCCTTTCAATTGGTATCAGAGCCTCGTGCTCTATTCTTGTGGCTTAACCGCCCTAGAGCGAGATGACCAAGAACGGCATCCCCGAAAGCTCGGGTGCCAATGTGGAGGAGGTTGCAATTGCTGCAGATGCCGCGCGTTCGGAAGCTGAGAGATTGGCTACCGAACAAAGGGCCACCGCACAAGCTGTGTTGCCTCCCTCCACGGGGCAGGTTAGTTATGAGATTGAGGACCCCAAGTTATTCACCTCCGGAGATATGGAAAAATCCTTGCAAAAGGCTTTGGACAATCAAAGGAAGGAAATGGAAGCCTCCTTTGCTAGATTGAAGGCTTCGGCATCGGAGTCACAAACGTCAACTGGTGCGGCCCCTAGGTCCCCACAAGCGACCTTTGTGCACCCCGGTTCCGAGGCTCCCTTGCAAAGAGGTGGTCCCTACCAATGGGACTATCCGGCTCCTAGGCTTGTGGAACCTAAGTATAATTTCAACGGCAATCCGCCGGTACTAACCGAGAATCCTAACTTCTTGGATTGGAAAAGTCTTATGGCAGATTATCTTAGGTTTGTGTGCGAACCAATGTGGAACCTCATCGACTCCGGAAAAGGCTATTATCCTGTTGATCCGAACAACCTTACTCCAAGTGAAGTGTTTGATCGACATCTCAACCTTGTGGCTATTGGGTTCTTGAAGAGGGGAATGGATGAGTTGACACGTGCACCATTTCTTCATATCACCAATGCCAAGGAAATGTGGTATACTCTTCTCATTGCCAAATCCGGCACCGGGTCTCTTCAAATGACAAGATATGAGACCGCAAAGAATGCATTGCACAACCTTCACATGAAGAAAGATGAGACGCCTCAACAACTTCATATGCGTCTCAAGGTTCTCTCTGCTCATGTCCAGTCCTTCACATGTGAAAAATCTTTGGATGGATATCAAATCACCAACCGTTACCTTGTGGACAAAATGTTGAATGCTCTCATGGTGTATTCTCACCAAATGGTGTGGGAATTGAGGCGTATGCCCGACTTCTTCAAGATGACACCGGATGATGTGATTGCCACCTTCTTGCAATATGAAGAGCACCTAAAGGAGTCCAAGAGGCTTCTTGCCACATACGGTGGTCCGTCCTCAAACCTTGCTCTCAAGGCTAGGCTCGAGGAGTTTGATGATGATGAGGAAGAAGATGAGTATGAAGACGATGATAACTCCGATGATACTCCCTCATATGATGATATGGCTCTCTTTGTGAAGAAGTTCACCAAAGGGGACTTCAAGGGAAGATTCCAAAAGAAGAAGACAAGAAACTGCTACAACTGTGAGAGACCGGGACATTTTGCGGAGGAGTGTCCATACGAGAAAAGAGAGGACAAACCTCGATTTCCTTGGAAGGATGTCGCCAATAAGCTCCCAAACCCTCTCAACAACAAGTTCAAGAAGAAAGCATTGTTGGCTCTTGAAGGGTCCGATCCCGAGGATGTTGGTGGTGTGGCCGGAGTTGCTCAAGATACACAAAAAACATTGAAGCTCCTCAACAAGGAAGGTGAAGTTGTAAACTACAACTACATGAGTGACTACGCCGGCAATGCGCACAAGTGTCTTATGGCCAAGTTGGTTGACGATGACACTCCCTCCTCCCCGGCCAAGATCAAGGTAACGCCTATTGATGAGTCCTTCATGTTCTCCTCCGAATCTCATGAAGAATTTCATGATGCGGAAAGTGATGATGCTCATGCTACATGTGAAGATTTGTTGTTTGCCAAAGTGAACAAAATGATGAGCTCTCTCAAAGGCAACAAGCTCAAAATGTTTCAATTACTTATGGATGTGGTGGGTAAGCACTCCACAACCATTAAGGATCTTGAAATCCTCCTCACAGAGGAAAAGGAGAACTATACTCTCCTTGAGCGAAAAATTGACTTTGAGGAAGCTCGAAATGACAACTTATGCAAAGTTGTTCACGCATCAAACGACTTAAATGACAAGCATGTTGCCTCCTTGAAAAAGGCTAATGAAATATGTAAAGAGCTTGCTAATGATATGAGCAAACTTTTGGTGCTAAACACCTCCCTTTCTAAGGATGTTGAGGTACTCACCTTGTCCCTCAAGACAAAAGATGAGGAACTCACCATCCTTAAGAAGAATCTCGAGGCCCACAAACTTGCTCATATAAAAACACTTACGAAGATGGCTCCTCCAACTATTGTGCATATTGAGGCTTGTGCTACTAACTCTACTCTTGATCAAGCATCTCTCATTGAGGAGAACTTAGCTCTTCATGCTCAACTAAAGAAGGGTCTCTTGACTTGTGCCCAAGGCGAGAAAAACCTAAATGATGTACTAAGTCATCACAAGGAGTCCTTTGCTAAGGAGGGACTTGGTTTTGACCCAAGTACGAGTGTGACAAAGGATGTCACCCTTAGCAAAGGATCAACTCCTCAAAATGTGATCTTTATTCGTGAAGGGCACAAGGACAAAGGTAAGAAGAAAGTTGATGAGGTTGGTGTTGGGAGTGGGAAGGCCACTAGGGGCAAGTCCATTCCCAACAAGAAGAAAGAAAAGATGCCCCCATCCTATGTGCTCCGTAAGGCAAAGGATGGAGATGTGTATGCCAAATTTATTGGACCCCGTAATGCTTTTCGTTTCTATGCTATCTGGGTTCCAAAGACCCTTGTTACTAACCTTAGAGGTCCCATTGCGAAATGGGCACCTCTAACCAAAGCCTAAATGTGTGTGTAGGGTGCTTTCTCCGGTGGAGTCAAATAGGTGATTGATAGTGGATGCACAAATCATATGACCGGAGAAAGCCATTTGCTCAAGGACTTCATGGATGCAATACAACCATATATGAGCATTGTCTTTGGTGGTGGTTCCAAGGGAAAGGTACTTGGGTTGGGCAAGGTGGCTATCACTAATGACATGTCACTTGCTAATGTCATGCTTGTCCAATCCCTTCAATATAATTTGCTTTCCGTTCGTCAATTAGCTTCCGTTGGTTATGATACACTATTTGGTCTAACAAGTGTGAAAGTCTTTAGGAGCGATACTCTCGAAGTGGCCTTTGTTGGAGAGTTGGATGGAAACCTTTATACGGTTGATTTCTCGAAAGAGAGCACGTACCATGCAACTTGTCTAATGGCCAAGGCCGACAAGGGGTGGCTATGGCATCGCCGGCTAGCCCATGTTGGCATGAGAAATCTAAAAGATCTCCTAAAGGGTGGACACATCCTCGGACTAACAAACGTGTCTTTTGAGAAAGATCGTGTGTGTAGTGCGTGCATCGCTGGGAAGCAACATCAAGCAAAGAACACCCCCAAGAATGTTGTGTCAACTTCAAGGCCCTTGGAGCTCCTTCATGTGGATCTCTTCGGGCCTCCATCATGGGATAGTCTTGGTGGAAAAAAATATGGTCTTGTCATTGTCGACGATTACTCAAGATACACGTGGGTGTTCTTCCTCAAGTCCAAGGATGAGACGAAGACCACCTTCATCGACTTTTCCAAGAAAGTCCAAAGAAAGTACAACATGGCTATCTTGGCAATAAGAAGCGACAATGGCTCCGAGTTCAAGAACTACACCTTGGAAGAATTCTTGAGTGATGAGGGGATTGAGCACCAATATTCCGCACCATATACCCCTCAACAAAATGGTGTAGCCGAGAGGAAGAACCGCACTCTTGTGGAGATGGCCCGGTCTATGTTGGATGAGTACAAGTCTCCTTATAGCTTTTGGGCCGAAGCCATCAACACCGCATGTCATGCGTCAAACCGGCTCTTCCTTCGCAAGATATTGATGAAGACCCCATATGAACTTCTAACCGGACACAAGCCAAACGTCAAGTACTTCCGTGTATTCGGTTGTAAGTGTTTCTTTCTCAATAAGAAAGATAGGTTAGAAAAGTTTCAATCCAAAACAATTGAGGGTATATTTGTTGGGTATGCTTCAAACTCTCACGCCTAAAGAGTCTACAACAAATCCACCGGATGTGTTGTGGAAACTTGTGACGTGGAGTTTGATGAATTTAATGGCTCTCATGGGGAGCAAGTTGATCTAAGTGATGTAGGTAATAATGAAGATTCCTCTCACGATATTTTGACTATGGGCATTGGAGATCTTGTGCCCATAGCTCAAGTGCCTAGAGATGATGAGGTTGGTGATGGGCCAAGGGTTTCCCCAACACAAGCACCTCCTCCTACCACTCAAGATCCAATTTCTCATGATGAGCCCATTATCCAAGAACAAGAACAAGACCCTCCACAACCCGATGTGTCCACTGAACCACAAGTTGTGGGTGCGGTTGATCCACGTGATCGACTTGACCGTCTTTGCTTTGGAGAAAAGGATGAAATTGAGGATGGCTCCGCCCTTGATGATGAACCAAATGTTGCCCATGAGCACGAATGGGTAGAGCCTATTGAAACTCCAACTTCCATCATGCCATTGGTGGCTAGACGTGTTGATGTTGACAAGATCCTCACGGGATTGGGGCAAGGTATAGTTACTCGTCGTCAACTTATGAACTTTTGCGCTCACTTCTCGTTTGTGTCGTGTATTGAACCACTTAGGGTCGAACAAGCCCTTGAGGATGCGGATTGGCTCATTGCAATGCAAGATGAGCTCACTAGCTTCACACGGAATGAAGTTTGGTCTCTCGTGGAGAGGCCTTCCGGTCATGATCATAACATCATTGGAACCAAGTGGATATTCAAAAACAAGCAAGATGAATATGGTAATATCATTCGAAACAAGGCAAGACTAGTGGCTCAAGGGTACTCCCAAGTTGAAGGCTTGGATTTTGATGAGACCTTTGCTCCCGTTGCTCGCCTTGAATCTATACGCATGTTCCTTGCTTATGCCGCATTCAATGGATTTCCATTATTTCAAATGGATGTGAAAAGTGTTTTTCTTAATGGTCCTCTACAAGAGGATGTATATGTAGCTCAACCACCCGGATTTTGTGACCCTCATCACAAGGACCACGTGTACAAACTTCATAAGGCATTATATGGTCTTAAGCAAGCTCCTAGGGCTTGGTATGACCATCTTAGGAAGTTTTTACTCGAGGAAGGATTTGTGAGGGGTGTCATTGATGCCACTCTTTTTACCAAGAGAACCAATGGTGAATTGCTCATATGCCAAATCTATGTAGATGACATCATATTTGGTTCTCCTAATCCATCTTTGTGCAAGTGGTTCTCGGAAACTATGACCAAGAACTTTGAGATGTCCATGATGGGGAGCTTGAATTACTTCCTTCGATTTCAAATCGAGCAATTTGCTGAAGGAACCTTCATCTCTCAAACAAAGTACATTCAAGACATGCTCGTGAAGTTTGGTATGAAGGATGCCAAGCCATGCAAGACACCCATGCCAACCAAGGGATATCTAGATCAAGACCTTTCCGGTATTCCATTTGATGCTACTCTTTATCGTTCTATGATTGGGTCATTGCTTTACCTTTGTGCATCTAGACCGGATATCATGCTTAGCGTAGGAATGTGTGCAAGATATCAAGCCTCTCCCATGGAGAGTCATCATTTGGCGGTTAAGCGCATTCTTAGATACCTTGTTCATACTCCTTTGTTGGGCCTTTGGTACCCCAAGGAAGCCAAGTTTGATCTCTTGGGGTACACTGATGCGGATTGGGCTGGAGATAAGGTGGATCGGAAGTCAACATCCGGTTCATGCCAATTTCTTGGGCGCTCATTGGTAAGTTGGCATTCCAAGAAGCAAAATTGTGTCTCCCTCTCCACCGCTGAAGCCGAGTATGTGGCCGCCGCAAGCTGTGCTACTCAAGTTCTATGGATGAGGCAAACCTTGAAGGACTATGGCCTCACCTACAAGAAGGTACCCATCTTATGTGACAATGAAAGTGCTATCAAGATTGCCAACAACCCTTGTCAACATCCCCGCACCAAGCATATTGACATTCGTCATCACTTCATACGGGATCATATTCAAAAGGGTGATATTGTTCTTGCACATGTGGGCACCGACAAGCAACTTGCCGACATCTTCACCAAGGCATTGGATGAAGCAAGGTTTTGCCAACTAAGGGGTGAACTTGGTATCTTGGAACGTTATAGCTTTACGGCTTAGGGGTATCTTGCTCTCATTCATGCACATAGCAACTATCTTGTCTAGATGTAAGCATATCTGTAGGGGGAGACACTCAATAAATGAGTTCTCTCCTTCTACATGATGCATAAATGAATTCCCACATCAACAATCCGCGTGCTCACCACGGTGAACCCACGTGTAGCGGTTATCGATGGAGTAAGTGTCTTTGAACCCAAGGTACATCTTCGCGGTCTCAAAGCACTATACACTCAAACATGGTGACTTCGGTCACCACCTCTCCTTTGGGAAAGGTTTGCTTTGATCATTCATGTGTGTGCATCCAGTGCTATGGTTTTGTGTGCTTATCTACTGTTGTCCCCTGACATGATTGTTTGATCTTCTAGCGTCACCTAATTCTTCATGTTTTCGGGCCTATTCGTCAACTTCCAGTAGCCTGTCGGAATTCCGTTGGTTTTCGGACGTCCGATGCGTCGGACGTCCGAAACACGTCGGATTTCCGACATTTCCTGTTGTCCACACCTGGATCTCCAGCCTGTCCGACCCGCTCAAGATCAGCCCACTTCGGAAATCCGTTGGCTATACTTCTGGACTCCTCCTGCGCCTCCACCGCCTAACGTCGCCGCCGGCCGGCCCGGCCTCCCTGGTGCTCCTTTCCCCTGGATCTCCTCCCCCGCGGTACCTCTCGTCCCGATCTATCTTTCCATCCGATTTGTTTTTGCCATGTTTGCCTGGTTCTTGCCTCATTCTTGCATCTCCTTCCTCTAGGGATTCGCAATGGTGAGGACAAAAACTTGCGGTCGCAAGGATCGCGAGGCCTCTGGTTCCCGTGGTATGCGTTGCCCTAGCGTTCTCTCCCTCGTGTGTCTTCCTTTGTTGATTAGGGTTTCGTACTCATACTCCTCATATATGGCTAGGTGGTTCCGGGGATGAGCCGCCTCGTCTTCGTCGCCGCATGAAGCATCCTACGTACACGGAACCCTCCTCGGACAGTGAGCACACTCCTAGCGAGGAGGATAGTCCCTATGCTTCTGAGTCTGAGGCTGACGAGGAGTTTGTTGTTGAAGAAGATGATCCCCCAGTGGTGAATCGCCCCTCCAAACTTGGGGTGCGTCGCCCGACTAAGGGCTCCTCATCGACGTCTGGTGCTCGTGCTGGTGCTGATCCTGATGATGCGCCTCCTATCCCGATACATATCTCATCTGAGCCGGTGGTTGCTACTGGACGTATGATGGCAGCCTACTCGAAGATCTCTTTAGATGCCTACCGCAAGCTTCGCCGTGTTAATCAGTTTGAGGCTCCTCAGGATTGTCTGGACAGCCGGTTCCGGACCAATGTGCAGGCCGATATCTTCACGTCAGTTGCAGTTCGTCAGGACCTTGCAAAATCCCATGCCTGCATCCCCCTTGACTTCATCCGGGAAAATCCAGACAAATTTCCCGGTGTGATGGAGATTATTGAGTCTGTGGGGCTCGGTCCAGTGTTCAGCTTTCGGCATGACTGGAACTCTGCTGCGATCCTTCAGTTCTATGCCACCTGCTACTTTCATACCAATCACCGGGAGATCTCATGGATGACTGGGGAGCAGCAGTGCACAGCCACCTTTGCTCAGTTTCAGAGGGCTCTGCACATTCGCGCCTCTGGAGTCCGGATTCATGCCTCTACCAAGGAGAAGCCCAAGGGGATCAATGACTGTCTGTGTTTTATTAAGTCTGGGATTCGTGGTGATGACACCTACAGGAAGGCCAATGACATATCCATTTGGAAGCAGCCCTATAGGTTCCTTTACCAGTGCATCCTTCAGACTCTTTATCCCAAGTCTGGTGACAAGACTCATTGCAGCAGCTCGGCTATCACACTGATGTGCCATATCCATGACTCTCCTCAGAAGCGTCTTGATGTGGCCCACTATCTCTGGCACGAGATTCGGATGGCGAGTCTTCAGCAGCGTCGCCAATATCCGCATGCACCCTTCATCATGGCTCTCATTCAGTCCGTCGTATCCTCCCCATTGGAGATCACTCAGCCCCACGATGTTTGGTCCATTCCGGAGCACATGTACTTTGATGCTCCTGAGGTTGGTATGACACGCCCTGTTCCGATACACACCACGGTTTGTGGCAACCTTGAGCGTCAGTCTGTGGAGCGGGCTCCTATGCGCCGTATGGCTCAGTTTTTGGGAAAGGCCCAAGCGGCTATGATGCGCGCTATTTCATTCAACTGCCACTCCAACCACACGGTGGTCTCGCGTCTTATCCAGTCCAAGAACTCCCTCAAGGCTCGTCTGTGTGCACATGGCGAGGCCAACGTCAGTGATGATGAGCGCCTTCCGGATGCTCCTCCCGCTGATCTTGGTTTCGATTTTCCTTCTGGACCAGAGTGGGAGGATTTCTTCCCTGGAGACCCTGGCGCTAGTGGCAGTGGGACTCACTAGTTTGTCAGCGCGTGTGCCCCTTTTTGGTCCTTGATGCCAAAGGGGGAGAGTCATATGTCATATGTGTTTCTTTTGGTGTCTAGGTGTTTGTGACTTGATTATGTTGTTATGTGGGATCTGGTGTGTGTAAGACCTTTATGTGTGATTGTCTTTTGTACTGTGTTAATTCATTGTGTAGTTTGTGTTACGCTTGGTGTTGCTCTTGCGTTTGGCTGGCTTGTGGCATTATTGGTCTATTATGTTTGGTGCAATCTAATATTTCATCTCCATAATCAATGATTGCGCCTTGATATCATGTATTGTGACTCGCTCCAAAATGTGTGCATCTTGTGTGAAAATAGAGAATCTTATATGCACACATTAAGGGGGAGCTCATTGTAAAACTTGCTCCCACCAAAAACACATTGTTGAACAATTTTGGGGAGCTATATGTATGTTGTCATCAACTACCAAAAAGGGGGAGATTGAAAGTGCTATCTTGCCCTTAATTATATTTTGATGTTGATGACAATTTACATATAGAGGACTAATCATGTGTGCCAAGTATATCTCAGGTTTTAGTCCTCGGTGCGGTGTGTTGGTGGATCAAGGACCATCTAGTCATGTCGATATGCTTAAGAAATGGATCCAATCTCTATTAAAGTGTAAGCTTTTCGGTTTATCTTGAGTATAGGGATCCCCGCACTATTAAGAGGGGATCAGTGGGTTTGTGTTTAAGATTTGCTCAAAGCTAATTAAAAACAAAAAACATCTCGACACAAAAGTGGAGCCCTAAAGTAAAAATATGATCACTGCTTTCGGGCGTCCGACGAGTTTCGGACGTCCGACATTTCAAAGTTTCGGACGTCCGACACTCATCGGACGTCCGACATCTCGTATTTTGGTTATCGTAGGAAACGTCAGTAGACATGCAAAAATGTCGGGCTTCCGACGAACTTCGGACGTCCGATCCGTCGGACGTCCGAACTCTGTCGGACTTCCGATGTGCTACTGTTCTTTTTCTTACGATGTTCGTTGCTGCACCCAGATATTACACTTCGGACGTTCGACCTGGCTCGGACGTCCGACATGTGAACTTTCGGACGTCCGATACCTGACGGACGTCCGACACTTACACAGCATTATTGTCCCAACGGCCATTTCGTCTCTTGGGCTATAAATACCCCCTCACTCCCACTTGTGAGGGTTGACCACTTCATTTAGAATCCCCCAAGAACACAAGTGCTCCCTCTCACTCTCTCCTTCACCAAATCTCAGATCCCGGAGAGTTCCTTGAGAGTTCTTGACGGATCTTTCACCCAGTGATAGATCCGCCCCTTCCCCATCTTCCAACCAAAGCAAATCGCGTTTTGAGCAAGTCTTGAGCATTTCCCATTGATCTTGTTACTCTTGGAGGTTGGAGACTCCTAGGAGGGTAGGAGTTCTTCGGAGAGGAATCGACCATTGTGATTACCCCCGTTGAGTTTGTGAGGGTTTGGTGACCACCTTTAAGGTTAACCGGTAGTGGTTGGAAATCGCCTTCGTGGTGATATCTCAAGGGGAATAGAGTGAGCCTTCGTGGCGTAGGTGTGCCTTCGTGGTTTCACCCACTCTCTCCGAACGGTGAGTAGCTTCCCTCCAAGGAAGTGAACATCGGGATACATTGTTGTCCCCGCGTCATTCGGTTATCCCTACTATTTTCCCTTACTACTTGTACTACCTTATTATTCGCCCCTCACTTGCTTGTGTTTATTGTGCTTATTGTTTATCTTGTCTTAGCTAAATAGAACTTGCAATTATTAGGCTCACCTTGTTTTCCGCACTATTGCTTAAAAATTGCTAAGTAGTGATAAAATTTGTAATAAGACCTATTCACCCCCCCTCTAGGTCTATCTCGATCCTTTCATCCCTCTTGCTGCCGATTGGGTTTTCGGCGCACCGGATCTCGTCCTTGGGCGCCGCAGCCAGCTCGTGTTGGACCTGGAGGAGAGAAGGGGGTGTACAGTGAGTGGGGAGATAGAGAGCGGTGGAAAGAAAGTGATAAGGTTCAGTTGAGAGTGTCCAGGTTTTCTATTCAGACTATCTTCTTCTTTTTTCCATTTTTTAGAATATCTTTTTTAGTTGATAACATTTTGGTCAAGTCAATAGTATAGGCTATAGCATTGAGTTTTGCTTATTTTTTTATTAATATCTTTTTTCATCATTTGATTTATATTTATGTGTCAGACGTTGTTTAAATATTTATTTTATCGGACATTACCGATCTTTTTATAAGATCCCAAGAATTCAAAAAATATTCAGCCCGATCATTTAGAAAGTTTTATAAAATTATTAACAACATCTCAACCATAGAAAGAAGCCTTATACTCCTATATCACATTAATAGTTGGATATTCAAGAAAAAAAACATTATCAAAGAATAAATAGTATATGTTGTTGCTTGACTGTTGTTTTTTTTAATATGTTTGTAATTTATTATAATACATTTATGTGGTTGTGAATTTTACGTGAAAACATGTGTGAAATGTGTGTTACACGTGCGCACTCAAATTATTGTGCATGAGATAAATTTAAATGTCTTTGTAGAAAAATATTATAAAAAATAAAATAAATATTTTTATTAAAAATTACAATACGTGCGTTGCACGTGCATGCTTACTAGTCTTCTTCAAGTTTATAGAGGGCTGAAAAGAAGAGCGTTGAAGGCACTTGCGATTCTGTGCCTCTGACATGCAGGCCAGTCTGGAAAAGCTTTACCGCAGCTACCAATATATTCTAGAGATAGATGGCTCACAAGAAATACATCACTAATGAGAGCTGCTGGTATCGTTCTTTTTTTTTCTGCTGTGTGTGTATTACTCCCTCCGTTTGTGTTTGTTTTTAAGAAATATTCTAAATATAGTGTGTGTTGTCTTGCATCACTCATCTAAACAATTTATAGGGATTTGATCATGTTTCTTTATCTTTTGTAAATTCTTTTGTTTTCTCACGTTAATTAGCTAGGGATAATCCCGTCCAAACCTGGTAAAAAAAATCTCAACGTGTATTTTCAATTTTGTTGTCAAAATATATACACCTTATATCTAAGAACGAAGAAAGTATTATTTTTGGATGTACAACAATGATTTGCCGTGTGTTGGTTCATATGTGTTGGCCGGCTCACTCACTCTAGCCCTAGCTTCCGTTCATGAAAAAGAAGACATAGTACTTGAGGAGAGTTTAGCGCATCTCTAATGCCGATCTGTACTTCTGCAATTATTTGGATCAAGTTGTCTCAACCATACTTGTCATTTAACACGATTCTATATTCATTTGCGGGCTGCTCTAAAATGTTTATTTTTTTCGTAAATCTGATACAAATGAGGGGAGTGGCTTTGCGAGAGTTTGGACCACTGAAACACTTCTGCCTGACATCTAGCTCCCAACCAAAATCCCTTTGCGCCAAAAAATCCTTCATGCGCACGGAACGATGGCCATGCATTCCTTGAAGTCCCTGGCATTGGATGCCGACTGAGCGCATACGCGATCGACCACTACGGTTGGCATTGATGCCCAGCCAGTATTGACCTCCACTTAGAAGGGCGGTGCCGCATAGTAGATCACCGGTCTTCGTGCATGTTTAGTATCTAAGAGACACAACAAGAAAACTATTCGTCGATCCCCTACCGGAATTAAACAAGCGCGGTAGCCAAAAACCCATGTTGGTGCCCCGCATTCAAACTGACGGCTCCTATCACCTAGCCGACGTCTGTTATTTATACGGATCCTCGCAGAATCATGGAACACAACACGCATCACATGTTGCTCTTTCTTCTTCCTTCACCTTCGCCATCACGGTGATTTTTAGGCTCTTACGGAATAGAGGTTGGTTCGCACGCCGAGCAACAACGATTGCGGTAGCAGCTCTTCTCAACAAGCTGAGTGCAGCAAATTTCCTCACTCGAGGACTGCGCGTCGGCTAACTACAATGTGCAAACGCTGTGCTTCGACAGAAGGCTCACGTGGAGCACCTGCCTAGGCAGTCCCTTTATGCTTATGTTACACGGCGGAAGCGGGATCCTGATAGCACGCCAGCCACAAATAGTTGATTGCCTGTCGGGATACCCTTCTCCTTGGGTTGGTATCCCGCATCATCAACGTCAGCAACACCGAAGATGGGGCACCTTGGTATATAAGATCGGACCATTTTCCAGCCTTTCCCACCAAGCCCAAGGACTCCACAATCAACTTAGATCAACTCTTCGGGTGACCAACACTCCTTCCCTGCTAAGCTGACACCGCTTCGTGATCTTCCAAGCCCTGGACGCATCAGGAAGACAAGGCCACGTTCTCCACTGCCAGAATCTTCTCGACGTCGCTGACGCCATTCTGCCGTCGCGTAGTTTTTCTCTCTCTTTTCGAACCTATTCTTAATCTTTTTGTTCAATCATTGACAAAAAAAGAGGAGATGTAGTGGCATCAAAGAACTAGTTTGCCTATGGGGATAAGGTTTTTGGAGTTTGAGTGGTTACAACAAACATTCGTTTTTCATTCGATCTCGTTGTAACTAACTCTAAGTCGACTGTGAAATGCTACCTTATCGTATGATATCTATCTGCTATGCTTGCTATCAATATCTGTCTTGCAGGAAGTTATCTATCTTACGTTCACATGCCATTCGAGGAGATTGCATATTTTGATTGGATATATTTGGATTGCAATATCGCTCGCTAAGATATTGGTGATATCCTTTGATCTATTCCTTATCAAATGCACTTACCTGAAATTTTCATCTTCCGTGCATACATCAAGGGGGAGTATATCATCTATCTTAGCTCTGGTTTTTCGTCGTAATACAAAACCTTTCAATTATTAGTCGATGCCTGTTTTTTCAACAATCGTTAGAAAAGGGGGACATTGTAAGAGCAAGTTTTGCCCCTTAGGTTTTGGAGACTGTTGGGAAAAGCAGTAGAGGAACTAATATTGTTTTCGAGTATAAACAGATATCTAGGTTCCTGAAGAATGAAGTTTGCATGTAGAAGGTCAAAGGACAACTCACTGCAGTCAAGCTGCAATATTATATCAAAGCTTTTGATGTAGGACGACCTCTAAAATGTCGTCGAAAAAAATGGTGTTCTCGCGAAGAATCACAACGAGGAGAAAGCTGAAGCTGGATGAAGACTTAATCTTTTTGCTAGTTTCTCTTTTGATTTCTTGAGTCATAGGAAAAAAACGTACTATCAAGAGGGGTCTGCTAGTTGAGATCTTAGTCGAAGGGAACTTGCTCTGCTCAACTTAAAACCCAGAGAGATAGCCTACCGAGAGAAATCTCACTCAGTTAGCACTAGGATCTTTGTTAGTAGGTTAGTCTAATAAATGATTCAATATGCGAATAACAATGAGACGTAGAAGGAAACATTGCATTTTAAAGTCATACAAGTGTGGACAAGTTCAGAAATATTTATAAAACAAGAAATGGGCTAGGCACAAATCAAGAGATATTGCTGACCTTTTAAAATAAAATCAAAATGTCTTGTGTTTTAAAACATGATGCACTAAATAATTTATTATAACTATGAAATTCTAAGGGGTTAAAAACCTGAACCTAGTGTGTGTGCATGTTTATACAACCAGTCAAATCGAAGAAGAGAAATATAATAATCCATTACTACCTATATACTGCTATAGCACATATACATTTAAGATCATTGGTCATGTCCATGTTCATATCTAAACCTGATACTATGGTCCAATTTGAACTCTCATGTACACAACTATATTACACAATCAAGTGAACAAGATAACTATTTATGTAGAAACACTACAACAGTTCTAAACTCTAGGAGACTCCCAAGAGCAATGTTTCAGTTTAGACAGAAACCTAAACCTAGTGTTTGTGCATGTATATTTATACGCCTAGTCAAATCAAACAAGAGCAAGTGATGCTTCCTAGTGACGTGGAGTGAAAAAATACTAACATAAAGACGTGATTCCTGATACGTACAATGAACGAAAAAGGGAAAAAACTATTTATAGGTCAAGTACATGGCAATAATCTAGTAACCAAGAAATAACATGGTGCGGGGAGATTGGGAATGGAGGAATCAGGAAGAACCTCGTACAAAGAGGGATTGAAATAAGTTGCAGTTGGCATCGAGGGTGCAGATGTGACCAGGTGTACGATGTTTCCAACCTTCGCATAGTGATTTCAATAGCCATGTGCAGGAAAAGATCCAACCGCTGCATAACTATTGCTAGAGCAAACTTGAGAAAAAAGAACATACGTATGATTCTAATTCAGCATATTTTTTGGAAACAACTTTAAGCAACAATTTAGTAACATGTAGGCAGAAAAAAAGAGCACACATATGATTTTCATTCATCATAGTTTTGCAAACAACTTTGAACAATAATTTAGTAACCTATAGGCAGGATGATAAGGATGCAAGGCCGATCATGTACGCACAGCTTTTGGGGAGAAAAGGGTGCTTCCGACCACCATGAGTGTAACACCCCCAGATCCAGTACAGTAATCACTACAGTGATTTCTCTGTTCATGGTTAACATTGTTGCTAATCAAGCCATGATCACCTTTGATCATAGCTCTGTCAAATTCCAACCCTGATAAATTTTTTGAATAAATGTGGATTGTAAATCTTGCTCAAAGAATTGTGGATGCACGTCAATCAACTTAATCATAGTTAAACCAAAGATAATAAAACCTATTAAATAAAATGCCTAGAAATCATTAGGTCATGGTTAATATAGCAATGGGTATATTATTAAAATGGTATAGTAATATTAAGGAATAATAAATGAAATAAAACAATAGGTTGGGAATTATTAAATTGCCATGGGATAATAATAAACAAGTGGAAATAAAAATCTTTCCCAAAAATATTGCAAACAATTTTATTAAGTGTAAACAAAATTAGTAGTCCAAGAAAATATAGAAATGGAAATTTATTAAAATGTTATAGTAATTAAAACTAAACTAAAAGCAGTAGCTATGGGAGCCCTCATTAATCCTTTGCATTTTATATAATATTCAAATGAGTTTATTTCTGCATGAAACTTTTATACCAGGTTAATAAAATGTAAAAACAATATTAGGATCAGTTACACATTTTAGAAAAATCAAAAACTAGCTAAAACAAATAGAAGAAAAATAAAAAGAAAGAAAAAATAAAAAGAACTAAAAAAATGCCTGGGGCACAGGCCCACCCGGGCCCAGCCCCCCCTCTCTCTCTCCTTCCCCCTATTCCCCCACCCCACCTGCCCCCCTTCCCGCACAGCGCCATGGGCAGGGAGAGCCCGAGCTCACCTGCCCCCTGCCCCTACCTGCTCCCCCCTCTCCTCGGTGGATAAAGCCCACCCCCTGCACCCCCATGTGATCCTCCTCGCTAGCTCTCCCCCTCGCTCTCGCCAGATCCCGCTCTCCCGAGCCCGCCATGGCCGCCGATGCGCCGCCGCCCTCGACGAGCTCTGGAGCCATCCCGCACTGCCTAGGCCTATCCAGACGCACCTCCTAACTCCCACATGGCGATTCCGCGGTTCGATTCGAGCCGGAGAGCTCCCCTCCTCCGAATCGAGCCACTTCCCCGTCAGCCGCCGCGAACGTCGCCGACGTTTGCCGCCTCCACACGCCCCTCCGGCATCCCCAAGCTCCTCTTTCGCCCCCCTGTGAGCTCCCATGTCGGTTCCCTCTCTCCCCTCCTCCCCTCCTCCGGCGTAGAGCTCCCCCTGTTGTCGCTGTACTCGCCGCCCGCCATAGCCACGGACTCGAGCTCGTGGAGGTCTGATACGTCCAAAACGTATCTATAATTTCTGCTTGCTCCATGCATGTTTTGTGTGATATTGCTATGATCTATATACACTTTCATACATTTTTGATCATATTTGGACTAACCTATTAACTCAGTGCACCCCAGTGCCAGTTCCTGTTTTCTGCAGTTTTTCTATTTCAGTTTTCCCCCATATAAAAGTGCCAGAAAAATTCGGGAAAATTCAGATAAAAAATCAGCGTGACGGAAGCTTCGAGAAAAGCCCGGGAGGGGCCAGAGGGGAGCCAGGGGGGCCCAGGCGGCCACCCGGCGCGGCCCCACCCCTGGCCGCGCCAGGGGGGCGCCTGGGGCCCCTGGCCCACCTCTGGATGCCCCCCTTCGCCTATTTCTCCCCCATCACGGGAAAACTCCAGAAGCAGAACCCTATTCAGCGAACTCGCCTCTGTTCCGCCGCCGCTGCGCTTCCGAAGATCGGGAGCACCAGAAGACCTCTTCCCGTCACCCTGCCGGAGGGAGAATTGACCTCCGGGAGTCTCCTCTCCACCATGGATGCTCCCCGGATGTCTCGTGAGTAGTTTTCCTTGGACCATGGGTCCGTGATCAATAGCTATGTGATGTTCTCCTCCCCTCTTTGATCTTCATTGTTTAGACCTCGTGAGCTGACCTACATGATCGAGGCACCTTTGTAATATTTCTGCTGTTGCTATGCTGAGTTTGGAGGGATCTGATGGATTATGAGATTATGTTCAGATTGTGATAGAGTAATATATTTGGTTTTTATCTTTTATATTTTTGTTCCTAAGTAATTCTTGCATGTTCTCCGTTGCTGTTTATTGCTTTGGCCAAGTAGTAGGTAGTGACTCCAAGAGGGAGCGTTGTGCTAGATTGTGGGTTCATGCCCCTCCGATGACACGCTTGAGTGATAGAAACATGAGTCTAGGGGGTGTGTTGTTGCCACAAGGGAGAAAACAACGGTGCTTGTGACCGCGGTCACAAGGATTGTTTACTTTACGCAAAGTTCTTCTTATTGCAGTTGTCTGTTGCTTTGGGTTTACACTTTGGGTGGGGCTCGCAACTTAATGCCAGCGAGATGTTCTGGATAGATATCTCAAGGTGGATGATTAGTAGTAGATGCAGATGGATTTCGGTCTACTTATTTTGGCGTACTACCCGTGCTTTTGAACCTCTTCCTTTCTTTTGCAGCATAATTAGCATTGCGGTGCGTTCATAATCCTGTCAATTGCCCTTCTGTAATTTGTTTACCTCGCATAGCAATTTTATCGTCTTTTGGGAGAGAGACATCACATGTGAACATCACGTATCCTGGTCCATATCCTCATTACTGTTCCCAAGCTATATTTACTTTTCTGTATTTACTTTCAAGTTGCTATCATTATCCCTTGCGTTTTATCATCTGTGAACAACAAGACCGGAGAGATTGACAACCTCTCTGAACTTCGTTGGGAACAATGTTATCTGTGTCTGTGTGCAGGTCCGCGTCAGTAGCGCCGCTGACACCTACTTATCATCTCTGGAGTCCTACTGGAGACAAACCTTGGTATCTTCACCGAGGGAAAACTCGCTGCTGTACTGCATCACGCCTTCCACTTGGGGCTCACCAACGAAGGGCGAGAAGCCAATAAGCAAGCTCGGCAGAGCCCCATGCTCCCGCTCTCGTGTGCGTCGTGGCTCGCCGCGCGGACGCGCCTTGCCGCGTTGGCTGCCGCGCCCCCGCCTCTGGGGCTACCGGCCTTGCGAGATTAAGATGAGATCCAAGGAGTTTGATGTAGATCATGATCAGGGCAACCAGCATACTGAAAGCAGCATAGAGGGATCTATGGAAAACTTAATCCTTGTAGCAAAACCTCAACTTGCCATCAAGCATAGAAAAAATCACATGACAGGGAAGCAACAAGAAAATCAATGCCTCATATCACACATATGATCTAGACCTAAACATGCATCTAATCAAGGATCGCTCATGATACCACTGTTGGGAAACGTAGTAGAAAACAAAAAAATTCGGCCTACGAATCAAGAACCCAAGATCATCCAAGAAGATTGCATACAAGGTTTTAGGTCATGGCTCACCAACCGATGTAGCGGAAGTAGAGTTGGTGTAGCTCATTGAAGTAGATATCGCGGATCGTCCCAAAACAGTCCCTCGATCAAGATCACCGAGGAAGAAGAAGCACCTCGATCCGTCCCACGCACAAGTCCCTCGAGCAAGTCCCTCGAACAAGATCTCCGAGGAAGAAGAAGCTCCTCGGAGAAGGACCAAAGATATGATCCCTCTAGAAGTATCCACACATTCCGTAGCAGAAATCCAGCAGCGCTCCGCCGTCCAGAGATGAACGCCACCGAGAAAACTAGAGGGAGAAAACCCTAACGGATTCCGATCTAGAACAGCGTCTAAACCGGGGTCTAATTGTGGAGCAACGGGGTTTAGAGGGAGGGAGGGTGGCGCATAGGCCTTTGGGACAAGTTGTGTTGCGCCCCCCCCCTCATTATATAGGTGGCCAGGAGGCCCTTGGGGCGCAATAAGGGGGGTGGGGAGTCCAACTTGGACTCCCAAACCTCCCAAACCTTCCCACCGGAAACCTGCCATATTGGAGAGTTGGACTTCCCACTTGGAGGACGATTCCTCCCCCTTGGTGCGCCCCCACCCCTTGGACGGCCAGGGCAGCCTAGGTGGCTTGCCCCCCAAGGCTAGGGGCATGGGTTAGTGGGTGGTACTGCCCGGAAACTTCCGGAACCTTCCAGAAGCTTCTAGGACCTTCCGGGACCTTCCGGGATCGTTTCGGGACATTCCGGAACCTTCTGGAGAACTTCCAGGACCTTCCGGGACCGTTCTCGGACGTTCCAGAGCCATCCGGATAGTTTCCAAGACCATCCGAGTTACAGTTTCAGCCACCCGATGACCGCGAAGGTTGTCAGGACGCCTAGCGATTATCCAGAAACTATTCCGGTTGATCCAGGACTTCCCCAGTACCATTCTCATATGTTTCGGAACCACCTGGGACTACTCCAGAGTGATCCGGACATATCCTTAAATACCCAGAACTACTTCTGGTGCCCTTATGAACAATTCCATAAATATCCGAAACTACTTCCGGTACCCGTATGAACTATTCTGCTTTGCTTCCACTAAACCTTCTACCATACTAGTATTCTAACAGACTGCTGATCGTTAAGTGTGTGACCCAATAGGTTCGGTATAATGCGGACATGACTCAGAACATCTTCCGGACATAGGTCAACAGCCTTTTGTCAATAGCCAATAATCAACAGCGGAGCCATGGACACCCATGTTGACTCCCGCACATACACGAAGAAACTTCGAGTGAACCATTATGTTTATTCATGTACCATTCCCTTTGCTTCGTGATATATGACAAAGTTAGAGGAGAGATTTTTGGCACCCATGTGTAACAACTTCTTGAACACAAGCCACTCGTTATCCTCTTTGCTCGTTTGTCTCTATTTCTCGTTATTGTATTCCGGTATCCCCGTGATTAAATCACAATGCGTCTGGCCTGACTAGAATGGATACCGTCATACCGAGTGGGCCCAAAGTCAATATCTCTTCATCTTGAAGGAGAAAATCCCATTCTTGAACTATCATAGTCACTAGCCACACCATCTGACATACCCAGAACTTATTTTACTACTTCCCATTTACGGGAGGATTCATCTAAGAACCAAAGCATGTCTTCCTGTGTGAAGCAACTCGATACTCTCATGGTCTAAGGAATTACGTATATGATAACATTTCATGATATGACTTATAACCTAGTTACGATGTGATCTCTAAGTCTATCATTCAATACTGGGGTCGGTTCAACATCATTGTTCTGCTAACAATATGTTCTCATTGCTACTGACATCCTTGTTACAAGAACAATGTCCATGATTAAGAAAACGTAATCATCAGTTAGCACATGAGCTGGTCTTAGAGGCTAAACCAGGAACTCTTGGTGTTTACATTTCCACACATGCAAGTGAGTTTTCTTCTGAATCTCATAGTTAGGGTCATTGCAATTATAGCACAGAAATATAAACATTAATTACGAACGTGGAAATATATATAATAACATTTTATTATTGCGTCTAGGGCATATTTCCAACAGTCTCCCACTTGCACTAGAGTCAATAATATTATCAGTGCTTGAGCACTTTACACCTATGGCATACCGGTGTAATACATGCTTCATTTGTGGTATAGACTTCATCATCGGATCTGACATTTCAGGCCCGTTTGTATCTTGCATATCTTCGCGTTTTCACGCTATCATAAAATTCACTAATTTTATCAGTTTAGCTTTGTATTATTTTGAATCATTTGGTAGGACCTTGGTTCCTTAGAATAAGTCATGAAATTATTCATCAATGTTCCATGAGCTTCAAACATCTAGTAAACCATACCACGTTCATAAACGAACTTATGATTCAAAATACCCTCCCTTGTTACTTCTTTAAGCAACAATATACTTAGCCTCTGTTATAGAATTCACCACAGTATCTAACTTAACACAGTTCCTTCATACTGTGCCACCCTTATGTTTGAAACACATAATCCCATTTAATATCGAAAATCGGTCGGAGTAAGTATGAAGACTGAATTGGTGTAACTATTTACATCAAAAATTCAGCTGGTGTAACTCATTACAATGAGCTCTTCATTCTCTCCATTTTTCCGATAAACATATCTTATCTTTCATAAGTTTAACTTTTCACTGTTTGTCCAATGATCAACATCTTGATCACTTTGGTATCTTGCTCACAACCTTTTGGAGCACTGGACATATCTGGTTGTTTTACATATTATGGTGTACAAGATTAATCCAAACACACAGGTGAGTGGAATTCAATTCACGTGTTTTGCTTATCTGTGTTCATAAACACCGATTTTTGCAAACAACTTTTCACCATGACCTCGGCAAGAACATGTTTCTTGGCGTTTCATACTAAACTACTTTAGTATCATGTCAATATGTAGTGTTGGATTTAGCATGATCAGGCACTTACTATCTTCATAGATCACTGTGCTCAATACTAATGCTATATTAGCCCAAGTTCTTCAACTGAAAACTATTTCCAATGAAGTCCTTATTCGTGTCAAGAAATTTATATCATTTCAAATCAACAATATGTCATCTACATAAGGTTTTAGAAATATCATTCAGCTCCCACTTACTTTCTTGAACATTCAAGCATCTTCGTTTATTCCCGATGAAAACAAACTCTTTTGGCAATGTCATCATAACGAAAATTCCAAATCCATTCTGCTAGCTTTAGTCCATCACTGGATATCCAAGGCTTGCATCTATTTTAGCATCCTTTGAATCGACAAAACATTCTGGTCGTATCACATATACGTCCTTTGTTATATTTCCATGTAGGAACTTTGTTTTGACGTTCATTCTACCATATCCTATAAATGAGATATGTAGTAATTGCTAATATAACCCGAACTGACTAAAGAATCTCTACGGTCGAAACTATTTCGCCGTAGTGAACCTTTGAACTTGCTAGAAAACAATTTTCCAACGAGTTGAGCTTTATGGATAAAACAATTTCATCCGAATCAATTATAGATCCATATATATATTCTTCATAATTTTAGTCTTCCGGAGGGTCTACCAAGTTCAAAACTTGACTTAGCCAAATCCCGGAGTCAGGGCCCATCAACGCTTCTTTGTATATCACAGGTTTATCGTTGTCGAATAACAATATCTCGTTTACATAAATATGTTTATACGAGTTTTGTCTAACCTGTGTGGTTCAGCTGCGCACTTCTCTGAAGATTCAACAATCTTTGACAAGTTGCACTGTCCTCCCACTCACTCTTTTGTAAGAAACTATTTTTCTTCAAAACACAACGTTCTTAACAACAAACAGTTTTGCTTTTGTGTAGTGATAGAGGAATACCAAAACTTTTGGCATAACCTTAACAAAGTAGCACTTATCTGATTTGGGGTTTTGGGTATGTCAAACATATGCCTCATATACCCAAATTTTAAGAAAAGACAACATGGTTTTAACAGTTCATACCACATCTAATATGGTTTCATTTCAACAGATTTGATGGTGCTCTTTTCAGTGTAAAAGCCGTAGTCACTAACGCATAACTTTAATACGTATAATGGCAAATTGATAAACGTCATATTTGATCTTACCGTGTCATACATGGCTTGATTACATCTCTCGAACACTTTACTCATAGTGGTGTTCCGGGAGACTCAAGTTATGACATTCCTTCACAACTCATCAGACGTTCGTTAAACTTGTAACTCAAATATTACTTTCTACAATCTAATTTGCAGAAACTTTATTTTCTCGTTACAATGAATTTCTATTTCACTCTAAAATTCCTTGAACATTTCAAAAATTTCAGACGTATGTCTCTATTGAACAGATATCCACATATCTACTTCAACTCATGAGTGAAGATAGAGAATCCCCTGCACACAACTACACTTATTGGACTACACACATCATCATGCATGATTACCAATGGTTTAGTTGCCCGTTCATGTATGAAATATCAACGGTGTTTTAGTCACATTACTTCGAGACAAAATTCGCAAGCGTCAAGTGATTCATAATCATATGACTTGAAAGTTCATTACTTATGAAAATTCTTCATGCATGTTATGTCACTTGTGATAAACTGCAGTGCCACACTATGTGGTATTTCTGTCAGTCTTGCGACGTTTAGCGTCAGTGTTATGGATGTTTTAGTATTGTTATCATGATTCATAACATACAATCTATTCACAATAGATGTATTGCCTTTACGTTATTCATAACTTTGAACAACTTTCTTGCAACAAACATGATTTAAAATGATGTTTTGCAACAAGGCTAAAGTGTAGTAACAATTTACTCAACTCTTAAATGAATTATGAAGATAATCATAGAGTCAACACATGGTAGTAAACCTTTTACCGTGTTCCCGAGCATGTCAAAACTCATCATTAGCTAGTCATAAAGGCCATAGTATTTCTTGCATCGAGTTGCAACAATATGCAATCGATGTGATATTACGGTGATCAACAGTTTAATCACAATATACAGAATCCACAATTAACTGCTTAATCATGATTCCCAAGAATTACATCTCTTGACCAACAATGAATTCATCTATAACTTCGTATGACTTTCATTTCTGAGCTGGATATTGCAGTCTTCTTTCGTTTTTCCTTTATACGTATCATAGTTCTATTTCCAATGTCACTCTTACTCACAGAAGATCACACATGATCAAGGGTGGCGCAGGCCATGGACTTTCCGGCGTGTAAGTCTTACTAACACCCCATGGAACTTCCTTTCCCTTAATCCTCATCATCATATGATTAGTGTTATTTTGGATCCCACACTTATCAGTTTCGTTAGAGCATAATGAACATTTTCACTAATGCTTACAATCAGACATTGTACTAGATATCTTATATCCTACATCAATCGTCTTATCACTGAAAACAATTTTTCAGTTCCATGAATATAACATAACTATCCCAAACGTTTCGAAGTTCGGGTTTCATGGTGATTACGACAATACACTTAGTTGTGGTGGAATTCTAGCCTTTTGGATTATGGACGTAAGTCACATCATCCATAGCATTAGCGGGAGAGCATCGAAAATTAGCGATAGGACATGGTCCTTCTCGGCACTATTGAGGAAGTCCTCACAATACGGTACCAATCGTAAAGTTTTTTTACCAGATAATACAGTTAATCAAAATCAATTGGGAAGGTGGTAATGCGAGCCATTATTCTACAACGATAATGCAAATACTAAGACTTTGTTCATAATTAAGTTGCACTTGTGATTAATCAATTTAATTACTAAGTGCGCTCCCACTCAGATCAATATCTCTCGTAATTTATGCTGGAGTGATTCAAGATCCAACCCAATCGTCCGCCATTGATGTGAGATCACTGATGATTTAGACTGGACCGGTAGGCCAACTTGCCAATCACGCCAAAGGTGATTCTTGTTCATCTTTCGATGGGCGTGTTCCGGTAGCAAACTTTTATCCAAACCGTCAAGACAACCAAGTGTAATTGCAGTGTGTTCTTAACACACCCGCCTTTTATGCGTCACACTGTGTGCACCCATGTGACATGACCTGCTCCGGTGTGAAACATAGTATAGACGGTGCTACAGTTGGAAGAACACTATCAACTTGATATTGTTTTGCGAGAGATTACCCTAATAAAATACGACTACCGCGCATCAAACAAAGATGCATCAAAGGGATAAACATCACAGGCAGTTCATAAAATTATGTGATATAGTATAGCCCTTTGCTTCGTGAAGTCTTCATTGTCTTCACGTCGTCGTGGTTGAAGTCACCGTGTCCACCAACTTTGTCCTTGGCGCCGGGAACATCACCACGGCTTCCGGCATGTGCGTCGGGGTCCACCTCCGCATCGTAGATCATCACCTTGCATCTATCTATTGCTTTGCCTCGAGCTAATAAACAGTTCTGGCACGCAGGCCATAATTAAGTGACAATCATATGACTCCAGTCATCATGCCGTACCACGACACGCAGGTCGCGAATAAATATTACATCATATAACATCTCATACAAACACATTGCAAATCTTGAAGGCTATACCACATCACATGCATACTCTGCAAAAACAAGTTAGATTGCTATCTACACGGGTTGTTGCAAATTTTATCGTGGTTGATTAGCAGGTGATGGCTTCTCGCCCTTCGTTGGTTACCCCAAGTGGAAGGTTTGAGATGTAGTGCAGCAGCAGTTTTCCCTCGGTGAAGATACCAAGGTTTGTCTCCAGTAGGACTCCAGAGATGATAAGTAGGTGTCAGCGGCGCAACTGACGCGGACCTGCACACAGAGACAGATAACTTTGTTCCCAACGAAGTTCAGAGAGGTTGTCAATATCTCCGGTCCTGTTGTTCACAAAGGGTAAAACACAAGGGATAATGATAGCAAGTAAAAGCAGTAAAGTAAATATAGTGTGGAAATAATAATAAGGATATGGACCGGGATACGTGATGTTCACTAGTGATGTCTCTCTCCCAAAAGACGATAAAACTGCTATGCGAGGTAAACAAATTACAGAAGGGCAATTGACAGGATTATGAACGCACCGCAATGCTAACTATGCTACAAAAGAAAGGAAGAGGCTCAAAAGCACGGGCAGTACGCCAAAATAAGTAAACCGAAATCCATCTGCATCTACTACTAATCATCCACCTTGAGATATCTATCCAGAACATCTCGCTGGTATTAAGTCGCAAGCCCCACCCAAAGTGTAAACCCAAAGCAACAGACAACTGCATTAAAAAGAACTCTGCGTAAAGTAAACAATCCTTGTAACCGCGGTTACAAGCACCGTTGTTTTCCCCCTTGTGGCAACAGCACATCCCCTAGACTCATGTTTCTGTCACTCAAGCGTGTCATCGGGGTGCATGAACCCACAATCTAGCACAACGTTCCCTCTTGGAGTCACTACCTACTACTTGGCCAAAGCAATAAACAGCAACGGAGAACATGCAAGAATTACTTAGGAACAAAAATATAAGAGATAAAAACCAAATATATTACTCTATCACAATCTGAACATAATCTCATAATCCATCAGATCCCTCCAAACTCAACATAGCAACAGCAGAAATATTACAAAGGTGCCTCGATCATGTAGGGCAGCTCACGAGGTCTAAACAATGAAGATCAAAGGGGGGGGGAGGAGAACATCACATAGCTACTGATCACGGACCCATGGTCCAAGGAAAACTACCCATGAGACATCCGGGGAGCATCCAGGGTGGAGAGGAGACTCCCGAAGGTTAATCCTCCCTCCGGCAGGGTGCCGGGAAGAGGTCTTCTGGTGCTCCCGATCTGGGAAGCGCGGCGGCGGCGGAACAGAGGCGAGTTTGTGGAATAGGGTTCTTCTTCTGGAGTTTTCCCGTTATGGAGAATAAATAGGCGAAGGGGGGCAGCCAGAGGTGGACCAGGGCCCCCAGGCGCCCCCTGGCGCGGCCAGGGGTGGGGCCGCGCTGGGTGGCCGCCTGGGCCCCCTGGCTCCCCTCTGGCCCTTCCCGGGCTCTTCGCGAAGCTTCCTTCACGCTGATTTTTCATCTGAATTTTCCCGAATTTTTCTGGCACTTTTTATATGGGGGAAAACTGAAATAGAAAAACAGCAGAAAACAGGAACTGGCATTGGGGTCCACTGAGTTAATAGGTTAGTCCAATTATGATAAAAATTGTATGAAAGTGTATCTAGATCATAGCAATATCACACAAAACATGCATGGAGCAAGCAGAAATTATAGATACGTTTTGGACGTATCAACATCCCCAAGCTTAATTCCTGCTCGTCCTAAGTAGGTAAATGACAACAGGCATAATTTCTGTGGTGACATGCTAGAAACCATAAAAGAACTTTGAAAAGTAAAACAATCAAGGTTAGAGATTCAATTCAGGTCATAACATGCAAGAGTCTATATTAGTATTGAAACAAGTAACAAAAGAACAATAGGTGCAATAGCTCTCGCTGTCCGTGACTTGAATGTCTCCAAATGGTGTTTGCGTGCAAGAAGGGGCATAGGGAATACGAGAAAAAAAATATTTTTGTTGAGAACTCAATCTACTAAAGTTTCACACTTGGTCTTCTTTGGAATCTTATCTTGACTCGTCCCCAGACCACTAGTCAGGTACAAGTCAATTTGATCCACTCATTTTCGATATTTTGAGCACTCATGCAATGGATGAGCGTAAGCACGGGAGTTGACACTTAGGATGGCAAAGGGAGAAATAAGGTGGAGGAGGAAGACAAAAAGGATGAGAAAGGCTCACATCAATGAGGACAATCATAGGCAAGAGATGCCAAATGATAGATATGATGTGAGGAGTAGGGATTGCCATGCAACGGATGCACATACGAGCTAAGAAGATCTCCAAAGGAACTAGTGGGGGTGCATCTAACTTGCTCGCTCATGAAGACCTAGAGCTCGTTTGAGGAGGCTCATCCTTGGAATATGCAAGCCAAGTTCTATAGTGTGAAGGTCCCCACATAGCTATATGCATAATGATCATCTCTATGGAGTACAAGGATATAAAGGGAGTACTAGTGTGGATCTCTCAAAAGGATAGTAGTGTTGCCCCTTTCTCTCTTTTTATTTCTTTTTCTCTTTTTCTCTTTTTTTGTATTTTTTGTGGCCTCAATGGCTCTTTCTATTTAACTCTCATTTGTCCTCTTTGGGATCTTTTATTGTGTCCACTTTGGGATCTTTTCCTCACTTAAGGGAAACACTCTATTTTACAAGAAGGTAAAGGAGATCTTTCACACTTTACAAGGTACTCGAAATCATAAAGAAGATGTAGCTATCATGATGTATGCAATGTATGTCGCTGCCAGTGTAGCAGGAACATGTATGGCATGAAGATCAAGTCATGAAGAGGAGGATGTTGCATGGCAATATATCTCGGAAAGGCTATGGAAATGCCTTGATAGGTAGGTATGGTGGCTGTTTTGAGGAAAGATATAAGGAGGCTTATGATGACAGAGCGTATCATGCCAAGGGTTTGGATGTACCGGCGAAGGTGGACACCAACTCTCGGAGTGAGAAGAAGGCAATGCACGGCACAGGAGAGGCTAGCAAAATATGGGAAGGTGGAAGTGTCAACTTTCAATACTTACATTAGTCCGAAGAACTCATGCACTTATTATCGGTAACTCTCAATCTAATAAGGAGGTTCACAAAGAGACAAGTACCCCGAGGAGGAGTGTATGGGGGTTTGGTTATCCTTGCGCATCCTCGACTCATGGTACGTGAGTGTTCTCTGATATCCGACTCATCGGAAGGGTAGTGATCCATCTAGTAGCTAGAGTTCTCAACTAGTTTTGTAGGTTTTGAAAATAAACACGGATTGCCCAAAATACGACACCTATCACTAATAGGCTAGAGCTCTTGACACCAAAAGTTCAAACATTACTCACAACAATACCTCAAAACTATTGCAAGCTACTACTAGAATTAAATAGCAACCTCAATTACCTACTTTCAAGACAAGACACAACTCAGTGCTACAACCAACTCTCTTTAACAAGATAAACATGAAAACTAAAAAGAGTTTCAACAACAAACTAAACAAAAGCCAAGGCTCTTGCTAAAGACAAACTAAGACTAAAACTAAACATGGCAGTAGCTATGAAAAGATAAAGAACACACAACATTAAAAAGATAGGCAGGAAAAATCCTATGATGTGTTCTAAATTTTGAAAGTGGAGCGTGTTTCTCTCCCACACAAAGTAAGAAGGGATCTAACTTGTTATGAACAGCAAGCAAAGCTAAAGAAAACAAAAAACAAAACCTAAGAGCGAGACGCTCCAAGCATAGCACATAACGCATGAAGTGATAAAAATATAGTGAGACGAAGGAAGAACCGATGATTGTTGATGGAGAAGGGGATGCACGGGGGCATCCCTAAGCTTAGACGCTTGAGTATTCTTGAATATTTATTGGGGATGCATGGGGGCATCCCCAAGCTTGAGCGCTTGACACTCCTGGATCTTCTTCCATCATCTTCCATCGCACACTTGAAAACTCCCTTCATACATAACTCATCATAAGCTGATTAGAGAGGTTAGTACCCTTAATAATTTTTTTTCACTGGATATAAAGATATTCTAGAAGAGCTACTGTTTCTCAAGAGTGCCAAAAAGTTTTTGCAAAGAAAAAAAAGCAAGCTTAAGGTTTGCAAAAGTTAGGAGAGACAAAACGTGGCAGAATCTGCGAAAAACAGAACAGCAGATAGAAAAGAATTTTTTAGGGGCACTTCTGCAACTCAAATAAAAAAACTCAGAACATACGAAAGTTTCGTAATTGTATAGAGCATACTGTGTAAACATTTCAGCTCAAAAAGATGAACTGGAATTTTTCTGGTCACGAGGACAGAATCTGTTTTCTGGACAGCATGTCACAACTTTTACTTTCCTTGCCGTAAGAGGCTATAACTTGGCACAAAGATGAAAAATAAAGATACAATGATGTTGCTACAGAAGTAAAAATCATCAAGACACAACAAAATCAAAAAGAAAACACCTAAATTCGTTGCGGGCTGCCTCCCGAAAGCGCTTCTTTAAAGCCATTAGCTAGGCATGATGCAAAAAGAAGAATCAAGTTTTATCAAGAGAAAGAGAATAACTAGCCCGTGTGACGGACTCAAAAGGTAACTTGATTTTCTTTCTAGGGAAGTGTTCCATCCCCTTTTTGAATGGGAATTGGAATTTTATATTCCCCTCTGTCATGTCAATAACCGCACCAATGGTGCGAAGAAAAGGACGTCCCAAAATAATTGGACACAAAGGTTCACACTCTATATCCATAACAATAAAATCAACGGGAACATAGTTGTCATTGACAATGATAAGAACATCGTCGATCTTCCCCAAAGGTTTCTTTATGGAAGAATCAACAAGACGAACACCAAAAGAACAAGGCTCAAAGGGCTTCAATTCAAACATATCAAATATTCTTTTGGGCATAACGGAGGTACTAGCTCCAAACATCACATAAAGCATAGCAAGAGAAGTTATTTAATTTAATTTTGATCATAGGGTCCCAACCATCATCTAGCTTCCTAGGTATGGAGGCTTCTACTCTAAGCTTCTCCTCCCTAGCTTTGATGAGAGCATTTGTGATATGCTCCGTGAAGGCAGGATTAAGTGTGCTAGTGTGGGGGTCTCTAGACATTTTGTGTAGCAAGCTAATAACTTCTGAGAGGGTGCAACTATTAAAATCAATATCACTACTATCAAAGGTGGTAGTAGTGTCATCTAGGCTCACTTGTTTGAAACCCTCTATGTTCATATCAGTTTCTTTTTCTACGGTTGAGGTATTAGCATCACCATTAATAGGTCCAACGGGACTAGGAGTGCATTGGGTGCTAATAGTTTGGGTGTCCTCAACAATTTGGATAGTGGCAACTGTGTGGTGTGTAGGAAGGCTCTTAATTCTATCCTCTTCCTCCTTTTATCTAGCCCATCTTTCTTTAAGTTTAGCCATCATCCTAATATTTTCATTGATTTGTAACTGGATAGCATTAATAGGAGTGGCCTTATTCTCCTCAAGGGGAGAGTTTCTAATTTTAAGCATCTCAATATCAAGGGCTAAGCTTTCTACCTTCAAAGAGAGATTATCTATTTTAGCTAATTTCTCCTCTACATTTTTGTTGAAGGCTTTTTGGGTAGTGATAAAGTCTCTAAGCATGCTTTCTAATTCAGAGGAGGGGTTCTTGTTGCTAGGGTAGGTATTGTTGTTCCCATAGTTGGATGGAAACGGTCTAGGATTACTAGAAAAATTTCCTCTATAAGCATTGTTGTTGAAGTTGTTTCTAGCAATAAAGTTCACATCTACTTGTTCTTGGGCAACCAAAGAATTTAAAGGAACATCATGAGGATCAATAGAGGGTTGCTTGGTAAGTAGAGACATAATTAAGTCAACTTTTTCATTGAGGGAGGTAATTTCCTCGACAGAATTTACCTTCCTACCTGTTGGAGCGCGTTGGGTGTGCCTTTGGGAATAATTGGTCATCATTTCATCGAGAAGCTTCGTGGCAGCACCAAGTGTAGTTGACATAAAGGTTCCTCCCGCGGCCAAATCTAACAGGTTCCGCGAGGTAAAGTTCAAGCCTGCATAAAAATTCTAGATAACCATCCAGGTAGTCAAACCATGTGTAGGGCATTTCTTAACAAGAGCTTTCATTCGTTCCCAAGCTTGGGCAACGTGTTCATTATCCAATTGCTTAAAATTCATAATATTACTCCTCAATTGGATAATCTTAGCAGGAGGTTAGTACTTCCCTATAAAAGCATCTTTGCACTTATCCCAAGAATCTATGCTATTTCTAGGCAAAGATTGAAACCAGATTTTAGCATCTCCCCTTAAAGAGAAGGGAAATAGCTTGAGCTTAACAACATTACCTTCTACTTCTTTATACTTTTGCATATCACATAATTCAACAAAATTATTCAAGTGTAAAGCAACATCATCTCCAGCACCAGAGAATTGATCTCTCATAACAAGGTTTAGCAAAGCAGGTTTAATTTCATAAGAGGTAGCTGAAGTGGCAGGTGTGGCAATGGGAGTGCACATAAAGTCTTGGTTGTTGTGACTAGTGAAGTCACACAACTTGGTGTTTTCAGTGGAACCCATAGTAGCAGCAAGTGTGGCAGATTTTTTTGTAAATTTTGATAAAAGACACAAAGATAAAAACTGAAAGATAAACTAACAAGACTAAAAAACAAAGGTAAAGGGTAGTGTGCAACTACCCTATCTTAGCACTCGGAGTCCCCGGCAACGGCGCCAGAAAACTTGCTTGATGGCTTCTCGCCCTTCGTTGGTTACCCCAAGTGGAAGGTTTGAGATGTAGTGCAGCAACAGTTTTCCCTCGGTGAAGATACCAAGGTTTGTCTCCAGTAGGACTCCAGAGATGATAAGTAGGTGTCAGCGGCGTAACTGACGCGGACCTGCACACAGACACAGATAAATTTGTTCTCAACGAAGTTCAGAGAGGTTGTCAATCTCTCCGGTCTTGTTGTTCACAAAGGGTAAAACACAAGGGATAATGATAGCAAGTAAAAGCATTAGAGTAAATATAGCGTGGAAATAATAATAAGGATATGGACCGGGATATGTGATGTTCACTAGTGATGTCTCTCTCCCAAAAGACGATAAAACTGCTATGCGAGGTAAACAAATTACAGAAGGGCAATTGACAGGATTATGAACGCACCGCAATGCTAACTATGCTACAAAAGAAAGGAAGTGGCTCAAAAGCACGGGCAGTACGCCAAAATAAGTAGACCGAAATCCATCTGCATCTACTACTAATCATCCACCTTGAGATATCTATCCAGAACATCTCGCTGGTATTAAGTTGCGAGCCCCACCCAAAGTGTAAACCCAAAGCAACAGACAACTGCATTAAAAAGAACTCTCCGTAAAGTAAACAATCCTTGTAACCGCGGGTACAAGCACCGTTGTTTTCCCCCTTGTGGCAATAGCACATCCCCTAGACTCATGTTTCTGTCACTCAAGCGTGTCATCGGGGGGCATGAACCCACAATCTAGCACAACGTTCCCTCTTGGAGTCACTACCTACTACTTGGCCAAAGCAATAAACAGCAACGGAGAACATACAAGAATTACTTAGGAACAAAAATATAAGAGATAAAAACCAAATATATTACTCTATCACAATCTGAACATAATCTCATAATCCATCAGATCCCTCCAAACTCAACATAGCAACAACAGAAATATTACAAAGGTGCCTCGATCATGTAGGGAAGCTCACGAGGTCTAAACAATGAAGATCAAAGGGGGGAGGAGAACATCACATAGCTACTGATCACGGACCCATGGTCCAAGGAAAACTACTCACGAGACATCCAGGGAGCATCCATGGTGGAGAGGAGACTCCCGGAGGTCAATCCTCCCTCCGACAGGGTGCCGGGAAGAGGTCTTCTGGTGCTCCCGATCTCGGAAGCGCGGCGGCGGCGGAACAGAGGCGAGTTTGTGGAATAGGGTTCTTCTTCTGGAGTTTTCCCGTGAAGGAGAATAAATAGGCGAAGGGGGGCAGCCAGAGGTGGACCAGGGGCCCCAGGCGCCCCCCTGGCGCGGCCAGGGGTGGGGCCGTGCCGGGTGGCCGCCTGGCCCCCCTGGCTCCCCTCTGGCCCCTCCCGGGCTCTTCGAAGCTTCCTTCACGCTGATTTTTATCTGAATTTTCCCGAATTTTTCTGGCACTTTTTATATGGGGGAAAACTGAAATAGAAAAACAGCAGAAAACAGGAACTGGCACTGGGGTGCACTGAGTTAATAGGTTAGTCCAATTATGATAAAAAATGTATGAAAGTGTATCTAGATCATAGCAATATCACACAAAACATGCATGGAGCAAGCAGAAATTATATATCGTTTTGGACGTATCAGCAAGTTACATGCAAACGTTGTTCCCTAAATAAACCAAACACGATACTTCAATGTTGCTAGTTTAACGTTCAGGGTGCGTGTAGCAACTAATGCCACAAGCCAAACTTCGTTAAACGCATGACCCCCGTGTGGATTTGAGTTCATAAAATCCAAAAGCCCCTCCATGTTAAATATTCTATTGCGAGATTAAGATGAGATCCAAGGAGTTTGATGTAGACCATGATCAGGGCAACCAGCATACTGAAAGCAGCATAGAGGGATCTATGGAAAACTTAATCCTTGTAGCAAAACCTCAACTTGCCATCAAGCATAGAAAAAATCACATGACAGGGAAGCAACAAGAAAATCAATGCCTCATATCACACATATGATCTAGACCTAAACATGCATCTAATCAAGGATCGCTCATGATACCACTGTTGGGAAACGTAGTAGAAAACAAAAAATTTCGGCCTACGAATCAAGAACCCAAGATCATCCAAGAAGATTGCATACAAGGTTTTAGGCCATGGCTCACCAACCGATGTAGCGGAAGTAGAGTTGGTGTAGCTCATTGAAGTAGATCTCGCGGATCGTCCCACAAACAGTCCCTCGATCAAGATCACCGAGGAAGAAGAAGCACCTCGATCCGTCCCACGCACAAGTCCCTCGAGCAAGTCCCTCGAACAAGATCTCCGAGGAAGAAGAAGCTCCTCGGAGAAGGAACAAAGATATGATCCCTCTATTAGTATCCACACGTTCTGTAGCAGCAATCCAGCAGCGCTCCGCCGTCCAGAGATGAACGCCACCGAGAAAACTAGAGGGAGAAAACCCTAACGGATTCCGATCTAGAACAGCGTCTAAACCGGGGTCTAATTGTGGAGCAACGGGGTTTAGAGGGAGGGAGGGTGGCGCATAGGCCTTTCGGACAAGTTGTGCTGCGCCCCCCACCCCCTCCCCTCATTATATAGGTGGCCTGGAGGCCCTTGGGGCGCAATAAGGGGGGTGGGGAGTCCAACTTGGACTCCCAAACCTTCCCACCGGAAACCTCCCATATTGGACAGTTGGACTTCCCACCTGGAGGAGGATTCCTCCCCCTTGGTGCGCCCCCCACCCCTTGGCCGGCCAGGGCAGCCTAGGTGGCTTGCCCCCCAAGGTTAGGGGCGTGGGGTAGTGGGTGGTACTGTTGGAAATATGCCCTAGAGGCAATAATAAAATGTTATTATATATATTTCCACGTTCGTAATTAATGTTTATATTTCTGTGCTATAATTGCAATGACCCTGACTGTGAGATTCAGAAGAAAACTCATTTGCATGTGTGGAAATGTAAATACCAAGAGTTCTTGGTTTAGTCTCTAAGACCAGCTCATGTGCTAACTGATGATTACGTTTTCTTAATCATGGACATTGTTCTTGTAACAAGGATGTCAATAGCAATGGGAACATATTGTTAGCAGAACAATGATGTTGAACCGACCCAAGTATTGAATGATATACTTAGAGATCACATCGTCACAATGTTATAAGTCATATCATGAAATGTTATCATATACGTGATACGTCTCAAACGTATATACTTTTCCAAACACTTTTGCTATTATTTTGCCCTCATTCTTGCATGATTTGGACGAAACTAACCCGGACTAACGCTGTTTTCAGCAGAGCTGCCTGTATGGTTTATTTGTGCGCATGAAAATGGATTTTTAGACGTCCCAGAAAATTCCCAGAAAAGTACCAGAAAATCCACGCACCCGAAGGAGCAAAATGCCAGAAGTGGGACCAGAGGGGAGCTCTGGGGGCCCCAGGCGCCCCCCTGGCGCGGCCAGGGGTGGGGCCGCGCCCTCAGGCCGCCTGGGCTGCTCCCCCCTCCTCTGGTGCCCTACCGAGGCTCCTATTTATCCCCGTGACGAGAAAACCCCAGAACAGAAGTCGTTTTCCCAGTTTCCGTCGCGGAGCCGCCGCCACCCTCTGTTCTTCTTCGGGAGGGCTAATCTGGAGGCTGATTTGGCCTCCGGAGAGGGAAGATCGTCGCCATCGTCATCACCATCGCCACTCCATCCATCCTCCATGACTTCTCTTCATATGTGTGAGTAATTCCCTGCTGTAGGCAAAGGGGATGGTAGGGATTGGATGAGTTTAATCATGTAATAGTTCGTCAGGTTGTTGGGGGCATGTTGCCTATCATCTAGATTGGTGTTTATCTTCTTTGCTACAACTTGTTGTTCTTAATGCTTGTCACTTTGGGCCCGAGTACCATGTTTTCAGATCTGAACCCTATGTGTTTTCATGAATATATTTGTGTTCTAGATCCTATCTATGAGTTGTATGCACCTATTATGGTCCGGAACCGGCGATCCCAAAGGTGACAGCTTGGGACACCAAAGGGGATGGTCCATAATTTGTGGATTCCATGTATCCATTGAGTTTATTGCTTTGTTCCGGTGCTCTTTGATAGGAGTAACTTAATCTCCATAAGTTCCTTTTGGCCCCGTTCGTAGCGGGATGGTAGGACAAAAGATGTTGTGCAAGTTCTTATTGCAAGCACGCACAACTACCTACGGGATACATGCCTATTGTTTGATATTTGCCTAGATGATCATTGCTTTTCTGTGTGCCTTGCCCCGTTTTAGAATCTATTATATGTTTACTCTCATCCATGCAGCGCGCAATCATCCATCTCCCTAGCCTACAGTGTTTTCAATCCTTCTGGCCATTAGTTGTTACTTTTTGCTATTTACTTTTGCTGTTGCTATTATCACTATCATATTACCGTTACTACTTATCTATTGTTGCAAGCAAGTATATTTCAGGTGCGGTTGAATTGACAACTCAACTGTCAAAGCTTATAAATACTCTTTGGCTCCCCTTGTGTCGAATCAATAAATTGGGTTAACCTACCCGCGAAGACTACCTCGATCCCTTACGTTTGTGGGGCATCAAGCAGCGTTTTATGGCGCCGTTGCCGGGGAGCATAGCAATATTTATGAGTCTACTTGAAGTACCCTGCCTGCTGCATATCATCCGCTATGGGTAAGAAAGGAGACCCCAAGGTTCCGATCTTACCATCCCGTACAAGAAAAGGTACTGTTCTGAACACTAGTGCTACACTTGATTCACCTTCTGTTATGAGTAAGTTTACTTCACCACCACTACATGATGCTTCTATTGAGTCTGTTACTATATCCGATACTTTTGATGATGCTTCCACTACTCTTGATGATGCTACTTTTCTTGGTCACCATATTGAAACTCAGACTGCTAAGGCTGCAGCAAAATCCAAGACCGAGACTCCTGCTACCTATATTCCTACCTGCAAAACCTTTGGTTACCCGTGCTTAGATGAACTCAAGGAGAGAATCCTTAATGATGATTATGTTACTCTTGATGATGATTTTTGCAGGGAACTCAGAGAGTGTGTCGACTCTGACCCTGGTGCTATTAAAGAGTTGCTCAAAAGGCACGCCATGAAGAACAAAGTTATTCCTGATCCTCAATTGCCACATCTCCTATATGCATCACTGATCCTGATTATGATTTCTCTGTTGATCTTTCACTTATATCTACAGTCGAGGCTGACCCCTTTTATGGCAGAGAAAATGATGATGCTATAGCACACTTGACCAAACTTGCTGAGTTAAGCGACCTATTCACTACTGATGAGAAGATACGAAACTTCTATGTGGCCAAGCTTTTTCCTTTTTCTTTGAAGGAAGACGCTAAATCATGGTACGATGCATTACCTTATGGTTCCATTAAAAGTCCTCAGGACTTAGTCAAATTTTTTGTTGATAAGTATTTCCTAGCTCATCTGCAACATGCTGCTTTGCAAAGAATCTATAACTTTAAACAATTGCAGGATGAGCAACTCCCTAAAGCTTGGGGGAGGTTTTGTGATTTACTTAAGGTTATGCCGGGACATGGAATCCCCAAGAATGAACTGCTTGATATATTATATGCTGGTTTAACCGATGAGTCCAGAACCTATCTGGATAGTTGTGCTGGTTGTGTTTTCAGGGAAAGAACACCGGACGATGCGGAAGAATTAATGTGCAAAATTGCCAAGAACTATGAAGACTGGTCCGTACCTGAACCACTTCTACCAGCGAAAAATAGGGGCATGCTTGTTCTGAACCCCGAAGATATGCAAGAAGCAAAGAAGTCTATAAAGGAGAAAGGTATTAAAGCCGAAGAAGTGAAGAATTTACCGCCTATTGAGAAGTTGTGTGAGCCTACTACTCACCCTCCCTTGGTAGAGGTACACTCTCTATTAGAATTTATTGAAAGTGACATCCCTAGAGGTAAGCCTCCCGACCAGTGTTTAGATGAGCTTGATAATTTTATTGTTAAGCAAGACCATTTTAATAGGAAGTTACAAAGTCAATTGCATGATAATTCTCTTGCTATCAAAAGTTTATGTGATGTTCTAGAGAGAACAGTTAACGATGTTAAATGTCTTGTTAAGCATTTTCATATGGTTCAAACTCAGCTTGAACAAATTTCTAATGTGCAAAAAGATTTGCTTGCTAACAATGCCAAACATGACATACAAGCTTATGGAATTAAAACTAGGGGTGGAACACACACCCAGGACCCACTCTATCCTGAGGGGCATCCAAAGAGGATCGAACAAGATTCTCAAGTACGAGAAGAAGACGAGATTGTTGGCCCTCCGAAGAAGAAAAAGAAGAAGAAGAAAAACAAAGAGGCTGACAATCCCGATGATCCTATTACAAGTGAAAAGCCAGCTGTTGATCCTAACAGCATATCTACCTCCGATGCTGAAACAGAAGACGATGCCGAGCCTGAAGAAAAGAGCAAGGAGAAGGGTGATTCTCCCGAGGTAAGAGAAGAAGAAGCACCCGATAAACGCAAAAGGTACTCTAAAGAAGACTTCATCGCAAGAAGACATGGGAAGGAAAGAGAACCATGGATACAGAAACCCATGCCCTTTCCAGGTAAGTCCCTCAAATCCAAAGAAAAAGAGCATTATAATAAATTTTGTGAATGGATGAAACCTCTTTTTCTTCAAATTCCTTTGACTGATACTATTAAGTTACCTCCTTATTCCAAATATATGAAAGATATTGTTACTAATAAAACAAAATTTCCTAATGAGGCAATATCTACTATGCTTGCTAACTACTCTTTCAGTGGCAAGATTCCCAAGAAGCTCGGTGATCCAGGTATACCCACCATTCCTTGCTCCATAAAGAATAATTATGTCAGAACTGCTTTATGTGATCTTGGGCAAGGAGTGAGTGTTATGCCTTTCTCTCTTTACAAAAGGCTTTGTTTAGAGAAGCTAATCCCTACAGATATCTCCCTTCAGATGGCTGACAAATCAACAGCTGTCCCAATAGGTATTTGTGAGGATGTACCCGTTGAAGTTGCTAATTGTTTAATCCTTACAGATTTTGTTGTGCTTGACATGCCCGAGGACGGGAGCATGTCCATTATTCTTGTTAGACCTTTTCTTAACACCGTAGGTGCTATCATTGATTGCAATAAAGGAAAGGTCACTTTCAACGTTGATGATAAAGAACACACGGTGTATTTTCCAAAGAAGATAGACAAAAGGCATGGCCTTAGCTCTATAGAGAATATCGAGACAGTGAAGATTGGAGAATGGGACTGTCCACTACATGTGCATCACAAATACAAAACCATTATGGTGGGGACAATGTCCGTCAAAGTAAAGGTGCAATGATCACTTCATTAGAGGGGAGACTTCTTGTTCTATATATCGCCGGTTTGTTGGTAAGACTTGATCAACCTTACTAGTGAGCTTGTTTTATATAGGTAAAAAGTTAAGCTTGTTATGTTTTCATTTTCTTTAGCTTTCATTCTCTTTGCTGTACCAAAGTTTTTATGTTTTTGAAACTTCACAATACTAATCACCGCTTTAAGTTTTCAGAAAGTTTTGCAGCTTTTTGAACTCCGAGAAATTTTCAACAGTGAAGTTTTCAGAAAAATTTCAGAAAATTTAAAATAAAAATTTCCATGCCGGGAGTGACCCAGAGGCACCTAGGGCTGACCAGGGGGGCCACCAGTGGCCCAGGCGGCCAGCTGGCGCGGCCTGCCCCCTGGCCGCGCCCACATGGCGCCTGGGGCCCACAGGTCAGCCAACCAGGTATGTCTTCTTCCTCCTCCTTCCTCTCTCTCCAAAAACACGAGTTCTGCTCCAGTTCTTGCGTTCTTGCTGGTCTTGGAGGCGATTTTCGATCTCTCTCTACAGCCCACCATTCGAGCTGAAATTTTGAGCAAATACTCCCTGGTATGTAACTCCTCCACTCCTCCAAATAGATTTTTGGTTGGTGGCTTCATTTGTGAGTATTTAGTAGTTCTTGGTTCTGTTTATATGAGCTTGCATGCATGTGTAAAATTTTATTTTCCAAGTTTTGATGCAAGTTTATGCCTTAGGTAAGTGAGTTGAGTAGTTTTCCTTAACTCATTTTGTTTAAATCCTTGTTTTTGTAAATTGTCAAAAATTTCAGAAATGAGCTTGCTAGGAAGAGCAAAGGGGTGGCTTGGGAAGAAGAGGCCCGAGCGCTCTGATCGAGTTACAAGAGCTGCAGCTTCACCCTTGACTGCTAGGGTGAGCTACAACGAAGATCATGTGCCCTTGGAGTTGTTGGAGGACACAAATCAAGCACGTGCAATGACTTTCCCGTGCGATGAATTCCTTGATACTGCAGGAATCAGGGAGGAGTTTTATAATCTTCAACGTGCCGTGTTACTCAGTATCAAAAACTCACCTCCTGTTTTATCAATAGTTTTAGATATAACCTTGATGCTGGTTCCGTTGAGTTTAAAATTTATAATGATCTTTTGACCATGCCTTTGGAAAGGTTTTGTGAAATAATAGGTGTGCCGAACGTAGGACAGACGGCGAAGATGAGCTCTCATCCCTCCGAGCTGAGAACCGTCTTCAACTCGCTCTGTAGCATGGATACGAGGGATATTCATCGGTCAAAGATCTCCAGCATCTTATTTCCACACCTCAGGTATTTTGCGTATTATATTGCTAGAGGGGTGTTAGCTCGTGACAACACGAGCAACATATCTGCGCCGGATATTGCTATCCTGGCAACCGCCTTTTCTGGGAGGTTTGATTATAATGTGGGTGCCTTAATTGCTCGACGCCTTGCTATGAACGGTAACAAGGGAGACTTATTTGGTGGCGTTTACGCCACACTTATCCCGGAGTCTATTAATGGCACCCCACACCCCGATGATAAGCCTTTTACTTATTTAAGTTTTGACCTTGCTGCTATGAAAAGGCATAAGTTTGTTACCATGACTTCCGAGTTTGGTAACCTTGATTATATCTTGCTTTTCGGAGCTACCACGGAATGCAAGATCCGTCTACCTGCACCTCTTTTGTTTGATTTTTCTCGCAGGAACGGATGGTCTTTTGACACTACCCAGTTCGATGAGTTCGTGGTCCAACGTCAGTTTCATAACCCCATGGAGGGGGTTGTGCCCGACGAGGAGGAGCATGGTGAGTTCCCACCTTTCCAGGGAGAGACCGTCACCCAGTTTGGTGAAGGGTCTTCCTCTGCTTGGAGCGAGGATCCTTCTGCGTGGGAGGATCAGAGGACTTCGGTGTACGCACCGGAAGCCTCATACGACCCTTGGACTCACCCGTACTACCCTGGAGCAGGAGGCTCCTGGGGACATTAGCTACTACCAACTTAGGACGAAAGCCTAAGCTTGGGGGAGTACGTGCCCTTCTCACTTTTCCATTGTATTAACCCTCTTATTCGCTTTGATCTTTTTGAAGCTTTTGCCTGTTTTCCCTTCTTTCTTTATTTGCAAAAACAACAAAAAGATTTCCTCTTTTCTTTGCTTTCTTTTAACCTTTGAAAAACCCAAAAAGATTTCCTTTCTCTCTTTAGTTTGCTTTGTTTTCAGAATCCAGCTTGAGTCCGTGATGGCATTTGATTATATTTCCTACGTTCGATCGTGCAAGTGACAAGGCAGTAATGACGAAGATCGACGGAAGGGAAGCAACAAGGAAAACCGGTATGAACTCTTCTTGTTTCTACTTTTGTCCATATGCCTGTACTTATGATCTAGAGACTAGCTTGTAGCGACATAGTGCTATGTTTACAATGCTTTCCCAGTGTTCATGCTTTCCTTGTGGCTAGTCTCAAATAGCTAGAGTTCATAGTGTGTTGTTGAAATGATTTACATGCATTGCATTGTTCATGGTGTGGCATACTGAAGTGGTATTTCCCTTCGGAGAATTGTTGGATTGACTTGGCACATGTTCACACATGCTTATGACTAAAAAGTCTATTTTGCCTTGATGATCTTTTTGTTTCAGAATAGTTATATCACTTTCATGCCCGATTCAATGTTACTTTGTCGCTCTGCATGATTATGACAGTTATTGCTCTCTAGTTGTTCGCTTCCCAGTCCTTTGCTAGCCTTCGCTCGCACTAAGCGGAATTATGCTTGTGCTTCCAAACTCCTTTTCAAACCCAGTTGTTCCATTTGAGTCCACCATACCTACCTATATGTGGTATTTACCGGCCACTCCTAACTTAGACTTTCTTGTGCCATCTTGAAATTTATTCAAAAGTTTCCCTTTTGTAACCGTACAAGCTCATGGTGCGGTGAGGGGAAATCAGTATCTTTCATGCCAAAAATATTTTGACGGAAGTTTTAACTAGTCAAAATAGAAAATATATATATATATATATATATATATATATATATATATATATATATATATATGAGAGTTACACCTCCCCCATACTCGATGATGGAGTGAAATGGACCAAATGCTGCTTATGATAGGTGGAACGATACCCTCTTTCCATCCTTGAGGCAAAATAAAAGGTTCCGTAGACCATCGAAGGATTCATGGATAAGGGAATATGTGTAAGCAAAAGGCATTATATATGGTTGGCATGGGAGATATTGAGAGACCTTTACCGTTCACCATTGACTGGAAAGTTGCAGTTCTCAAAATTTTTTTTATCTCTGTTTTCAAAACCAAGAGCTCTGGCACATGTTTAGTCTTTGCTTCCTTTCATGGGTTTTCAACCTTGCCATCAAAAGCCACGGTTCGAGAGTCTCCCCTTCTTTCTTCAAAGCACCAACTATGAGAGCATAATTGTCATTCTTAGTGTAACATGCATTGTCCCAAAGTATTACATTGTCTTCTGCATGCTTGTGTTATTGCTAGTCTGAAATACTGAGTTCTAGTCACCTTTAAAACTCCGGAGGAGTTTATGCATTTATGTTTTGCTTCACTCATGGAGGCTAGCGAAATGCCACTCAAGTATGTTCAAGCTATGTGCATTGTGATTCTGTCTTGATTTTCAGTAGCTTATTATTTACTTTTAGTTGTTTGTGATTGATTACATGAAAGAGAATTGCTTCGTGCATTGTCCTTATAGCATTGTTTCAATACCTGCTAAACTCTTTTCGTAGTACATGCTTATATACATCTAATGAAGCAAAAGAGCTTGTCAAAGTTTTCTTTGTCGCGTCCAGTTCGTTGAACTGAATTGCTTGAGGACAAGCAATATGCTAAGCTTGGGGAGTTGATACGTCTCAAAAGTATCTACTTTTCCAAATACTTTTGCTATTGTTTTGCCCTCATTCTTGCATGATTTGGACGAAACTAACCCGGAATAACGCTGTTTTCAGCAGAGCTGCCTGTATGGTTTATTTGTGCGCAGGAAAATGGACTTTTAGACGTCCCAGAAAATTCCCAGAAAAATACCAGAAAATCCACGCACCCGAAGGAGCCAAATGCCAGAAGTGGGACCAGAGGGGAGCTCTTGGGGACCCAGGCGCCCCCCTGGCGCGACCAGGGGTGGGGCCGCGCCCTCAGGCCGCCTGGGCTGCTGCCCACTCCTCTGGTGCCCTACCGATGCTCCTATTTATCCCCATGACGAGAAAACCCCAGAACAGAAGTCGCTTTCCCATTTTCCGTCGCGGAGCCGCCGCCACCCTCTGTTCTTCTTCGGGAGGGCTAATCTGGAGGCTGATTTGGCCTCCGGAGAGGGAAGATCGTTGCTATCGTCATCACCATCACCACTCCATCCATTCTCCATGACTTCTCTTCATATGTGTGAGTAATTCCCTGCTGTAGGAAAAGGGGATGGTAGGGATTGGATGAGTTTAATCATGTAATAGTTCGTCAGGTTTTTGGGGGCATGTTGCCTATCATCTAGATTGGTGTTTATCTTCTTTGCTACAACTTGTTGTTCTTAATGCTTGTCACTTTGGGCCCGAGTGCCATTTTTTCAGATCTAAACCCTATGTGTTTTCATTAATATATTTGTGTTCTAGATCCTATCTATGAGTTGTATGCACCTATTATGGTCCGGAACCGGCGATCCCAAAGGTGACAGCTTGGGACACCAAAGGGGGTGGTCCATAATTTGTGGATTCCATGTATCCATTGAGTTTATTGCTTTGTTCTGGTGCTCTTTGACAGGAGTACCTTAATCTCCATAAGTTCCTTTTGGCCCCGTTCGTAGCGGGATGGGAGGACAAAAGATGTTGTGCAAGTTCTTATTGCAAGCACGCACAACTACCTACGGGATACATGCCTATTGTTTGATATTTGCCTAGATGATCATTGCTTTTCTGTGTGCCTTGCCCCGTTTTAGAATCTATTATATGTTTACTCTCATCCATGCAGCGCCCAACCATCCATCTCCCTAGCCTACAGTGTTTTCAATCGTGCTGTTCATTAGTTGTTACTTTTTGCTATTTACTTTTGCTGTTGCTATCATCACTATCATATTATCGTTACTACTTATCTATTGTTGCAAGCAAGTATATTTCAGGTGCGGTTGAATTGACAACTCAACTGTCAAAGCTTATAAATACTCTTTGGCTCCCCTTGTGTCGAATCAATAAATTGGGTTAACCTACCCGCGAAGACTACCTCGATCCCTTACGTTTGTGGGGCATCAATACGTAATTCCTTAGACCATAAGAGTATCAAGTTGAATCACACAGGAAGATGTGCTTTGGTTCTTAGATGAATCTTCCCGTTACTAGGAAGTAGTAAAATAAGTTCTGGGTACATTGGATAGTGTGTCTAGTAACTGTGATAGTTCAAGATTGGGATTTGCTCCTTCACGATGAAGAAGATATTCACTTCGGGCCCACTTAGTATGACGGTATCCATTATAGTCTGGCCAGACGCATTGTGATTCAGTCACGGGGATACCGGAATACGATAACAAGAAAAGGGACAAACGAGCAAAGAGGATAACGAGTGGCTTTTGTTCAAGAAGTTGTTACACATGGGTGCCAAACTTCTCTCCTCTAACTTTGTCATATATCGCGAAGCAAAGGGAATGGTACATGACTAAACATAATGGTTCACTCGAAGTTTCTTCGTGTATGTGCGGGAGTCAACATGGGTGTCCATGGCTCCGCTGTTGATTATTGGCTATTGACAAAAGGCTGTTGACCTGTGTCCGGAAGATGTTCTGAGTCATGTCCGCATTATACCTGTCGGGACCCGGGGTTAGCGTATGCAAGTACAGTTAAGACATAGTCATATGGAGAGACGAGAACCGCACCCACTTGTCTAAACAGACAAGGCCAAGCACTGAACATTCTCGGAAAGCATCGTACGTGAGGGGCATCCCATCCAGGCCGGATGATCAACTGAGATGGGTCCTCATCGTCCGCACACAAGTCAAATGATATGGGTGATGAACTCCCATATTCAAAGACAAGTCGCCTCAACCATACTACCGACTATCTCAAAACTCTTACATAGACTTACTCCAGCCCGATCACTTAGTCGGGGTCTAGGGCGGGCTCGATCATACCACAAAGTGTGCACGAGACGGAGTCTCGAGCAATCGCATCGCGATGCTCCAAGCTGCGCACATCTAAGGCCCACTTGGTGTATGAAAGACCGCCAGCCAGAACACAACTAAGGTCTCGAAAACCCATACAACGACATGCATGTTATAAACATACACGCAGCACACATGCCTTGTATGAACAGCAAGTATCATTGCAATTCTCTACAAAGTGTACATTTTATTTATAACTCTTATAGAGTACACACAGAGATCACATACATGTGATCCAACATTACAATACAAGTGGAAGCAAATTATGTCTGAGTACAGACAAGTTTAACAAATGGCTTAAGAAGCCTTATTTAAACACAAAGCCCTCCACGAGGGAACCAGTCGTCTGACTGGGACTAGACTAGTTGGTCTTCAGTCGTCCAGCTCGATGAAGAAGCCACCTTCGGGGTCAGTGGCATCATCTAAAACATAGATTAAGCAAACGTGAGTACAAAGTCGTACTCAGCAAGACTTACATAGGAGCTATACTACTCATGCACATGTATCAAGGTAAAGGGAGGTGGGGTTCACTTGCAGAAGTGCCAGCTTTGACTTGGCTAATCCTGAACTACGAGTACCAGACTTTGAGGAAAGAAGCGTACACGAGTCCACTACTTTCTCCAACCAATACACCACTATGGGGCCTTCCTCGACTTCCCCACGAGGAAGCACGCCATAGCACTCACACTTATCTTGGTGTGTTTTAGAAGTATCCGGTTCAAATTGTCTAATAATCAAGCTAAGCTTTCCAAGCAGTCCATAACCGCGGACGCGGCTATTCGAATAGTTTTGTTAACCTTGCAAGGGCGTACCGCTACACACACATGATCATCATTTACCGCCTTTGATCTCGACACCATTCAAGGGGTGCCAGCGAGGATACTCACCACAACTGTTACCTCATAACCGATCTAGTCCGAGAAAGCCGCCTACTTAGGTTGGTTACCACAATCGTGAACCCGGCCGGTTTACCGAAGTGGACCCAAGTGATGTGTGCGTGGTGCATAAGCCGGTCTCGGATGAGCCGTTCTCTCACTTAGCATCCAGGCCACAGACCTACCAGAACTCCGAACTATTGCGACATCTGGACATCGAAAGGGATGAGTTAGTAAGTTGAGAGAGGTCAGTGAGCCCAATGTGTGGTTTTACTCTTCATCTTGGATCACCACACAAGAACTCGTACTAGGGCGGTGTTCAACGAGACAACCCACCGTGTACTCATACACAACCTCACATCGTTCACCTTGTATTAGGGTCGATTCACCAACACTTTTCTACCATCATCAACGTGATCATTCCCATCCCGACTCAGATCACAGTAACAACATGGTATCATACTAAGCATGCAATAAGCAGTAACATTGCAGGGGCCACATGATATCAACCAACTCCTACATTTGCTAGGATTGTGGTTTGCTTACTACTGTGACAAAATGATAGGTCATGCAAAGGAATGGGTTCATCTATGCGGTAGACACGAATCATGGTGATCATCCTAAACAATGCATAAGCGAGACATGAGAGGGAAGTGGGATTTTATCGACATGATCAAAGGGGGTTTGCTTGCCTTGCTGACGAGGTTCGGGTTCGGGGTCTTCAGCGAAGGGGTTAGCCTCCTGCTCCGGTTCCACCTCTACTCGACAAACAAAGCACGAAGTGGCAATCAATATGAATGCAATGCTCAAGCACATGTATGAATGTTGAAACTTGAAGTATAAGTTTTGATGTGTGAGGCAATTCCATTTAAGTGGAGTATATTGCATTTGAAATGCAAATTCAAACTCCACATTTGAATTCAATTTAACCAAGTTTTATATGACATTGTTTGATCATTTTGAATTATCTTCAAATGTGTATGATATGCCTCTGAAGTGTGATTGAAATGTAGCATGTTTCCATGGTTCATGTTGCAAAAATATTTGATTTGAATTTGATTTAATTCCATTTAAATCAAATAGCAAATGCTACTGCTCACATTTTAAATTCAACTCAAACAGAGTTGAAAGTTGCATATTTGGAAAGATAATTTTCTCCTGATCATTTTTCATATATTATTTTTCCAATTTGGAGTTAATATGAATTTTCTATGAATTTCCAAAGTTTGGGGTATTTTCTGGAATTCTTTTAATTCAAATAATCTCTGGAAATTCATTTAACTGATTTATTGCGCAAGTGCTGACGTCGGGGGGGGGGGGCTGACATGTGGGGTCACCTTGTCAGTGACTGGGTTAATTAACCCGTGGGTTAAATTAATCCAGTGACTTAATTAAGCCACTGGGCCCACTGGTCAGTGACCCAGGGGGTCATTAGCCGAGTGCTTAAGGGCTAACCCACCGGCGGCTTGATGCCGGTGGCCTGGCCACGGCGGCGCACTCGCCGGAATGGCCTAGGGGCCACGGGAGGGGAAACGGAGGGCACCGGCTTGCTCCTGGAGGTCGTCCGCGTCTTCTGGAGGCAACAGGGGTCACGGGGTGCTCGGAATCGACGACGGCGACGGCGACGACTCCGGCGGAAACAGAGAACCGGCGAGGTCGTAGATGACGTTGTGGTGCACGGTTGGAGTTGAATCGGGGCTCGTTCGAACGCTAGCACGTGCAGGAGTCAAACGCATGCACTGGGGGTTCACGACGAGCACTGGAGCGAGGAGGACGACGACCATGGCGGCGACGAGCTCCTGCGTCCATGGCGGATCCGGCTAGAGGAAGCAAACGAGGGGGAGAAGTGAGGGGTTCCGGCCGTGAGCTCACCCTGAATCTATCTGGAGTGGTGGCTTGCTCGGGGAGGCGCTGGAGCTGCCGGAATTTGAAGTCGATCCACGGCGGCCGGCGATGAAGACGACGAACCTAGCGAGCTCGTGGAGGCGTCCTGCTTCGATTCCTTTCGTAGGTCGATGAAGACGATGACGAGGAGCACGGTGGACTTGCTGGCTTGAGCTCTAGGGCACGGTGGCCACGCGGGGGCTCGATGGCGCTCCGGCGTTCTTCTCGGGCGACGCCGAAACGGGCGAGGGAGGAGGGGAGGGAACTCGTGGAGACGGGGAATGGATGGGGGAAGCTTCTGGGCGTCTCCAGGCGTGAAGAGGTGGTGAGGGGGAAGCAGGAGGTAGCCAGGGGCTCGTCGGCGGCCACGGCATGGTCGCCACGCAGCTCCCTACTTGAGGAAGACGACAGGCGCGGGAGTGGGCTGGGCCGGCTGGGGGATGAGTTGGGCTTCTTTGAAGGTAAGCCCTTCTTTCTTTTTCTCTCTGTTTAATCTTTCCTTTGTTTTTCTGTAGTTTTGTTTTGGCTCTGATAAAAATATCAAACCATTTTATAAAATGCTGAAACTTTTTATGTGGCATCACAAAATACTAAGCTAGCCACTTGTAAAGTTTCAACATTTTTAAAATTCAAATAATTTGAATCTTAAATCAAATAGGGGTATTTCTTTAATTCCAAGGCACTGTTTGATTATTTGAAAAATCTATGAGCATGGGATGGGTCCCACATCACTTGATATGTGATCACACTCATTTATAAGACTTTTCAAAAATCTAACATGAATTTTTGGAGAAGATTTTTATCTGGCCTTTTTGAATTAATTCATCTGGGGGGTGTTCCTTCTCCCAATTGGATTTTGAAGTTGATTTCCTTTGAAAATTTGACATGATGCAAGGTTACTTGATCCTAGCACATTACCTAACAGAGGGTTCTGACAACTCGCCCCCACTCAACAGAATCTCGTCCCGAGATTCAGAAGTCTGCGGGAGGAAGGTGGGGTACTCGGCACTGAGACGGTCTTCTTTCTCCCACGTAGCTTCTCTTTCAGAGTGACACGCTCTGCGGAATCAAGAATACGAACGGGGTATTCTCGATGAGAAAGGTCATCTTGGAGATCAAGCGTTTCATGGTCGACTTCGCGGATAGGGTCCTTGAAGCAACGCCTGAGTTGGGACACATGGAATACATCGAGTACTCGGGAGAGGTGCGGAGGTAGTTCAAGTTGGTAGGCAACTTCTCCGCGTTTAGCAATAATGCGGAAAGGTCCGATGTAACATGGGGCCAACTTGCCTTTGATAGCGAAACGTTGGGTTCCCTTCAGAGGAGTAACCCGAAGGTAAGCCTTGTCATCCAGATTGTAGCTCTCTTGCCTATGATGAAGATCATAGTAGCTTTTCTGACGAGACTGGGCTGCTTTCAATTGTTCACGAACAATGCAAACTTGCTCTTCTGCTTCCTTGATCATATCCGGTCCAAAGAATCGTCTTTCACCGGTTTCTGACCAGTTTAAAGGTGTTCGACATCGTCGTCCATAAAGGAGTTCAAAAGGAGCCATGTTCAGACTAGATTGAAAACTATTGTTATAAGCAAATTCGGCAAATGGAAGAGATTTCTCCCAATTCTTTCCGAATGAGATAACACAAGCTCTGAGCATGTCTTCAAGAATTTGGTTAACCCTTTCGACTTGACCGCTAGACTGAGGATGGAAAGCTGTACTAAAGGAGAGATGAGTTCCCATAGCATTCTGAAAGCTTCCCCAAAATCTAGAGGTGAAAAGGCTACCGCGATCAGAATTGATTTCCAAAGGAACACCATGAAGGGATACAATTCTAGAGATGTACAAGTCCGCTAACTGGCTAGCAGTTATAGACTCGCGAACTGGAAGGAAGTGAGCAACTTTGGAAAGCCTATCTATGACAACGAAGATGGCATTGTTTCCTTTCTGGGTTCTTGGAAAGCCGGTGATGAAGTCCATACCGACTTTGTCCCATTTCCACTCGGGAATAGACAAAGGTTGAAGTGTACCAGCAGGTATTTGATGTTCTGCCTTAATGCGACGACAAACATCACATTCGGCAACAAATTGAGCAATGTTTCTCTTCATCCTAGTCCACCAAAATCTCTGGCGTAGATCTCGGTACAATTTTGTGCTGCCGGGATGAATTGAGAGGGGTGTGTCATGGGCTTCCTTGAGGATGATTTGCCTTAGTTCCCTATTCTTAGGTACTACCAAACGATTTTCAAAGAATATCGTCCCTTTGCTATCTGTGGAGAAACATTTAGCAACTCCGCTAGCAATGTTCTCCTTGATCCGGCGAACACCTCGTGCACGCCTTTGGGCAAGTATGATTTGATCCTCAAGAGTTGGTTTTGCCACCAAGGTAGAAAGATAGCCATGAGGGACAATCTCAAGATTGAGCTTGCGAAAGTCCTCATGAAGAAGTGGTTGATACTGTTGTAACATGAGGTTGTTACAATACGACTTACGACTTAGTGCATCAGCCATGACATTGGCTTTGCCTGGGGTGTAAGAAATTACTACGTCGTAATATTTTATCAACTCAATCCAGCGTCTTTGCCTGAGATTAAGATCTGGCTGGGTGAAAATATATTTGAGGCTTTGGTGGTCGGAATAGATCTCGCAACGGTTACCAAGGAGGTAATGTCGCCAAGTTGTTAGAGCATGAACTACGGCAGCGAGTTCAAGGTCATGGGTAGGATAGTTCTCTTCATGTGGCCGCAACTGGCGTGAAGCATAAGCTACCACATGTCGATCTTGCAGAAGTATGCATCCTAACCCTTGCCGTGATGCGTCACAATATATCTCGAAATCCTTTTTGGTGTCTGGAGGTGCAAGTACGGGTGCAGAAGTCAATCTTCTTTTTAGCTCTTGAAAGCTTTCCTCGCACTTGGGAGTCCATAGGAATTTCTTATCTTTCTTGAGGAGTTCAGTTAGAGGCTTTGCAACTTTAGAAAAGTTCTCGACGAAGCGACGGCAATAGCTGGCTAGGCCAAGAAAACTCCTAACTTGCTTAACCGATTCAGGTGGAGTCCAGTCAAGGACGGCCTGAACTCTCTCGGGATTCACAGCAATGCCTTTTGCAGAAATCACGTGGACTAAGTAGGTCACTTCTGGTAGCCAGAATTCACACTTGGAGAATTTAGCATATAGGCGATGCTCTCTAAGTTTCATCAATACCAGCCTTAGGTGTTCGGCATGTTCTTCTTCGTTCTTCGAGTATATAAGGATGTCATCGAGGTAAACCACGACGAACTGGTCCAAGTACTCCATGAAGATCGAATTCATCATGCGTGAGAAAGTGGCGGGGGCATTGGTTAAACCAAAGGACATGACGGTGTACTCGTAAAGACCATAACGAGTAGTAAAAGCCGTTTTGGGAATGTTCTCGTTTCGGATCTTGATTTGATGATAACCTAATCTCAAATCCATCTTTGAGAAGACAGAGGATCCTGCAAGTTGATCATAAAGATCATTGATCCTGGGCAATGGGTACTTGTTCTTTATCGTCGCTAAATTTAGCGGGCGATAGTCTACGCACATCCTTTCTGTTCCATCTTTCTTCGTTACGAACAGAACGGGGCAACCCCATGGCGATGAGCTAGGGCGGATGAAGCCTTTCTCCAACAAAGTTTCCAGTTGGGTTTTAAGCTCAGCTAACTTACGTGGGGCCATTTTGTATGGGCGTCTAGAAATTGGTGCGGTTCCTGGGGCAAGATCCACTATAAACTCTACACATCTGTCGGGTGGCATTCCCGGCAGCTCTTCAGGAAAGACATCCGGGAAGTCACGAACCACCGGAATATCTTCAAGTTCGGGAAGGGGAAGTACATTCAAAGAATGCACTTGGATTCTTGTTCTGGGTGAGGTATAGTTGACTGTTTTTCCTGAAGGGTGGGTGAGTTTCACGGATTTTCCTTTGCAATCCAGGTAGGCATTCTGTCTTGATAGCCAATCCATGCCAAGGATGACATCAATATCTGAAGACTTGAGGGCTATGAGTGAAGCAAGGAATACTAAACCCTCAATTGAAATTTGATTACCATGGCTTAATCTATTAGTTTGCCATCTTGACCCTGGAGTTTGAATAATCATTGGGGTGGACAATTCAACAAAAGATAACTCATGACGAAGTGCATAACTTTCCGACATGAATGAATGAGATGCTCCTGGGTCGAAAAGAACGGAAGTAGGAACATAATTGACTGGGAGCGTACCAAGAATGACGTCAGTGGTGTCGTCAGCCTCTTCGGCGGCGATCTGGTTCACACGTCCACGATTGGCGGGAGGAGCGGGTTTGGCGGTGTAGACCTTCTGGGGTGGCTTGCCACGACCATTGTTGTTGTTGTTGCCTCCGGCACGGGGTGGAGCATTCTGGTGCTGAAGCTGGTTCTGGGGACACTCACGAGAATAGTGGCCTGCCTGACCACACTTGTAACAGGCTCCGAAAACAGTGCGTGGAGCTGGGTTGTTTGGTGGAGCTGGGTGGAACTGGGTTGGTGGACGAGGCGCCACATAGGATGGCCTCGGTGGGTTGTTCTGGCGGAACATGCTGTTTGGGATCCAGATCTTGCGCTTCTGGGAGCCAGAACTGGATGATCTGTCATCTCTAGGGTGTTTGCGGAAATCGTTGGGAGTGTTCATGTCCTCTGCTTTGATGGCCTTGTTGACAAGGACCTGGAATGTGGCAAAGTCATGAAGGTTGAGCTCACGACGGAGTCCAGTGTTGAGGCCACGACGGAACCTCTCTTGTTTCTTGGAGTCGGTGGAGACTTCTTCGGTAGCATAACGAGCAAGTCGGTTGAACTCACGACTAAACTCGTCAACGGTTCTTCTGCCTTGAGTGAGGTTGCAGAACTCCTCACGCTTGCGGTCCATAAGACGTTTGGGAATGTGGTGCTCGCGGAAAGAAGTGCAGAAATCCTCCCAAGATGCAGGTGGTCCAACGGGACGCATATTCAGAAAGTTCTCCCACCAAGAACTAGCTGCACCTTCGAGGTGATAGGTGGCATAGCTGACCTTGTCATCAGTTGCAACACGGCCTGCATGGAGCTTCCTCTCGATGCTGCGAAGCCAGTCATCGGCGTCAAGGGGCTCGGTGGAGTAACTAAAAACCGGGGGATGAAGTCGTTCAGGGACACCAACTCATTGCGCTGCTGAGTGGTGTTGCGTGCAATGACTTCCAGCAGGTGGTGAGAGTCACGACGGTTCCTCTCGACTTCCATTAGAACCTGAGCCATCGTGGGTGGGGGTGGAAGGTTGCCTTCCTCCTGGTCATTCCCACGACCTTGGTTACGACCAACCTGGCCACGGGTTCCTTGAGACATCCTGAAGGTGAAATCAAAGTCAAACAGAGTTGATTTGAAGAGTCTAAACAAGGTATTGAAGTACTGGAAGGATTACAGAGCAAAGGAAGTAATCATCTTGACAACATGGTGATAAAACATACAAGCCATATATTCACAAGCTGTCATACCAACCATACATCGTTTTAGTACAAGCACCAAGCTAATACAAATGTGATGAAGATGATACATCCTTCAGAGGCACTCTGACTTCCTATACATTATTTATCTAAGCCTCTGGAACTTAGACACCTTGCATACAATACACTAAGATACTACTACATCCTCACTAAGTAAGACCACAGGCGGTCTCACTCATCTCCCTCTCCATAGTAGTCCTCATAAAAGTTACCCGCGTATCCCGGTAGCTGGAGGTGACCATCGGAAAACACGGAGGCTTGTGGACCCTGATATCCATTTGGGCAAGGATGGGGCCTAGGTCCAGCGTAGGGTGGAAGCAAAGGACCACGGGGTGGAAAAATGCCTCCAATCTAGGGCCAAGCAACTCGAGAAGGCATCTGAGTCCTCACTGGGTAGATCGCATCAAACTCAACTGATCCCACTCTCACAAAGGGAGCCAAAAGTGTCAGTGCTCGATACATACGAACACGGGTGGCGTGGAGATCAAAACGGAGAGCGCGTGCATCACGATCTCTGTCACTAGCAAACCTAGCAGTCATCTGAAGTGCGGGATCCTCTGCAAAGTGATCTGAGTAGAGTCCGGTGTAATATCCCTCTTCTCCTGGAAGTGCAGCAGGGATATAGCGGAAAGAAGTCTCTCTCAGCAAAGTGTGCTCCTCTCTCAGCAGGGTCATACATGAGTATGCAGCATCCTGCACAGCCATGTTCTCGGTAACGCCAATGCCATGTCCAAAGTGGATAGGCTAAGTGACTCCAACGTGGTGCGGATAGATCCGAACAATGCAGTGGAACTGCGTCTGGTTGAAGTCGTGAAACTGCTCCTCGATGGTGTACTCAGGGTACCATCGATATCCCACATAGGACATCATCTCGATCAACGTGGCGGGACGGCCACGCACACTGAGGCACCTGGTTAAACGAACAATCTGCCGAGGGGGAAGATCTGCCATCTGAAACAGAAAGGAGTTTGCAAATGCATCAGATTATGAAATAAACCTGGAATGACTCGGACAGCATAACGGCTGTAATTGCAAGAAAAAGACAATTTCTTACAACATGGAAACAACACTTACATACGATGTAATAAAACAGGGAGCATAACCACTCTAACAAACCGACCACAAGTTTCCTACGGCTACAAGGAAGCAAACAACGAGATGTTCTAATCAGACAGAGGAGAGCCTAGTCCTATCTTCCCGTAGAATAAGATGAGGGTGACTCAGAACTCAGAACGAAGGGGGTAAGGAGAAAAAAGAAGCCTTACGTTATTCCCTTATATACCCAGAGTAACTATATAACTATAGCAAGCTAGACTCGACTTCGGCCAAGGCTACTAGTCCTACAGTCAGTCCTGCTCTGATACCAAGTCTGTCGGGACCTGGGGTTAGCGTATGCAAGTTCAGTTAAGACATAGTCATATGGAGAGCCGAGAACCGCACTGTCGGGGGATTGGTACCCAGGTAGGCTAACCCAAGCGGAAGCAAGCTTTCAAGACAAGGATGGGCCGATTGGGCTGCAGCTGGGCCGAGCTGGGCGGAGGTACGGCCGATTGCTCCAAGGCAATCGGCCATACCAAATGCCAGCAGTCGGCCCAGGCGCAATCAGCCCACCCTTCCCTTATCAGACATTCGTCCGATTGGTCTGCAGCTGGACCGAGGTTGATTCCCAGAAGGCCGACTACCCAGAGCAATCGGCCTTACCAGGAACCACCAATCGGTCCAGGCGCAATCGGAGCAACCTACCACCCAATCGGGGGTATGATTACGAGGTCATAAATACCATATCCCGAGATATCTGGGTGGCAGGAAGGCCAGGTCACATCGAGGATTTGCTGGAGATACGGTGTCGACCTCCCCGCCGATTCCGCGGACAGGCCGACAAGACCGCACCCCCTAGCTCCACTGTTCGTCACTAGGCTCTACGAGGTAGCAGCATGGGCCGCCGCTCGTAGGCTCCGGATCACCCGGATAGGAGCAGTCGGTGGGCCCAGGCCGATTAGAGGTTGACAGCTGGGCCCATTCGGCACTGAAGTTACCGAAGTATCCTGGACTCACACTATAAGAGCCAGGGTACCCCTCCTGCGCGAGGGACGCCACACCTGAGATCTCATTAACTCCTTCCCCCTTCAGTTCATTTACTGCCCATAGTCACTCCCCAGGGAAGCAGGAGAAGACCTTGCCCACGGCGGCGGTTTACTCCTTCCCCTGAGAAGATAGAAGAGCAGTTATTGTAGTTTCTTCATTGATATATAAAAGACAGGCAGGAGTAGGGGTGTTATCTCTCCGGAGAGCCCCGAACCTGGGTACATCGTGGTGTCCTCATCGTGCTTGTGCCCAACCCGATTCCGGCACCATCGACATTCTCTCCCTTGTGTCTTCCCCTCACTTTAGCCATCCCCATGGCATCTGCCATCACATATCGACGACAGTTGGCGCCCACCGTGGGGCAGACCGAGGCGTCGACTGGAGTCAAGATCCGGACGGGATCAACCTTTGCATCGGGCGATAGCCACGCCTCCGGCCTAATTATAAGGCGTGGGGCAATCGACTATGTAGTGGACTACTCGGCGCGGTACAAGGCAGGAGCTCCCTTGCCGCCCGGGGTGTCGCTGCAGGTGGGAAGTCACCGTCTCTTCATCGGTAGCTTCCCTGAGGCATATCCAAGGGACATCCGTGTCTTCTCGTGTGCTACAGACTCTCTCTTGACCAGGGGCTGCGCTGCAGCGCCCGGCCAAGGGGAGGGCCGACTGCACGCCGCTGTCATGATGGCGGGAGCGTCCTCCTCGACCAATCGGGACCCGGCGAGTGCAGCAAGGAAGGCCAAGGAAGTAGCTGAGGCGGCAGAGCGAATCGGCACCAGTGCGTTGCGGGATGTGTTATACACACCTGTGAACCGGAATGGTGATCCGGAGCAGGTCCACACCGAGATGGAAACAGCACGGCTCGCTCTGGCTCGCAGGGCTGAGCAAGTGTTGGCAGAAGAGCGTTGACTAGGAGCCATCACAAGGGAGTACAACGCAGCTCACGCAGGACCGCGCCAGCCGATTGAGCCCGCAGTCCTGGAAGACCTGAGAATCCGAGGAAGATCAGTCCACCAGCAGCTATCAGGAGCTGAGCAGCCGGAGCGTCCGAGAAGGCCAGGGCAACCGGAGCAGCCAGCGCAGTCGGCATTCATCCAGAGGCCAACATATAGCACACCGGACAAGAATTTGAGAGCCGCCGAGCAGATAGCGCTCGAGTTGGAAGAATTGGAAGGAGATGAGCGGCGCGAACAGTCGCGCCGAATGCGTGAACTAATAGCGGCCGCAAAAGAGCAGAGGCTTGTGGAAATGGGCAATCAGAATGCTGAGCCAGAGGCATCAAGAGGAACTGTGAGGCCGAATGCGGGAGCTAGCCAGCGACCGAATGCATCGCGCCAGAACAGGCGTCAACCTGCACCGTCTCGGCACGACAACAAGGTCAGAAGCAATCGGCCACCCCCAGCAGCAAGCAGAAGAATGGAAGAGCCAGCTGTTAACAGCAGGCGCCATGACATGCCGCAGCAATCGGCGCCAAGACCAGCAATCAGCACCCGACTTGGCCCTCGCCAAATCGGCCAGAACGACGCAAGGCATCGCATTGAGCTCCTGGAGAAGGAAGCTCAGGAAGATGAAGAAGGAGAAGCTGGCCCATCATGTTTTGGTCACCGCATTTGGACGGAGAGATTCCCGAAAGGCTTCACATTACCGAGAGACACTCCCAAGTACAATGGCTCGGTGAAACCGGAAGATTGGCTTTCCGACTACCTGACGGCAGTCCGCATTGCAGGAGGCAATCGGCGTGTAGCAGTCCGCTACGCACCTCTCATGCTGCAAGGCTCAACGCGGACGTGGTTGAACAGTTTGCCCAAGGACAGTGTGAATTGCTGGGAGGATTTCACAACCGCATTCATTCACAACTTCACAAGCACGTATGAGAGGCCCAACCTCCCGCGACAGTTAGCTCTGTGTGTGCAAGGCAAGGACGAGCCCCTCCGAGATTACCTATCTCGGTGGATCAAGCTGAAGAATTCATGCGAAGGAGTCCATGAGATCTAGGCCATTCAGTATTTTACTGATGGGTGCCTGGCGGATTCAATGTTGAAGCACAAGCTTCTCCGCAAAGACTTCACGTCGCTCGCTGAGCTTATGAAAGTGGCAAATGCGTTCGCCATGTCTGATTCTGCGATGCACCCTATCCAACTCGGAGTTGGAGGTGTGATCCAATCACCAGGGGCTCCGTAGTCGGACACAGGGAACCAAGGCCTCAGTCGGAAGGAAAGAAGAGAGAACAATCGCAACAACAACAACAACAACAACCAGCAGAACAAGCGAAAGGACGAGCAACCGGACACTCAGTATGGCAGTCGGCAGGTGGCCGCTGTTCAGAACGAAGAAGACCCAGCGGCTGCAGGAGGCAGTCGGAAGATGAGGCCAAACGTGAGACCTCCAGGGCAGATGAAGCCCAAATACACATTCGAGGATATGTTGGACGCACCATGCAAGTTGCAAAGTACGCCTGGGAGGCCGTCTGCGCACACTACTCGGCAATGTGATTTTGTGAGAAGGATAGCAAAGGGAGAAGCTTTACCACCACCACCACCACCACCTCAGCAGCAGAACCAGTACCCGCAGCAAGATGCAGCATATATGATTTTTACCAGCGAGTCCACAGATAAGGGCAGTCGGAGAGCCCGAGCCCAGGAAGTCAATGCAACAATGCCGCCGATTCCCCAATTCATGCACTGTTCCGAGTGTCCGATATCCTGGGACAGAGCAGATCACCCCACTATTTTGCCAAATCCGGGCAACTATCCGCTGGTGGTGGATGCTCTGGTCGCAGGACCAAAGTTTTCATGCAAATTCTCAAGAGTGCTAGTTGATGGAGGAAGCACAATCAACATCCTGTACCGAGATACGATGCTCAAGCTAGGACTTACAGAGAGGGATTTGGAGCGCAGTCGGACGACATTCCACGGGATTGTCCCTGGGTTGTCTTGCACCCCCTTGGGTCGCATTCGGTTGGATGTCATTTTTGGCACAGAGGAGAATTTCAGGAGAGAGCCGATTTGGTTCGAAGTGGCCGACCTCAGCAGTCCATACCATGCTTTGTTGGGATTACCAGCATTTGCCAAGTTCATGATCAATACACAGCAGACATACCTGAAGATGAAGATCCCGGGGCCAAGCGGCGTCATCACAGTCACCGGAGACTTCAGGAAGTCCCTCAAGTGCACATCCGCTGGCAGCAGTTTGGCTGAGTCCTCAGTGGTGGAGACAGAGAAGCGTCAGCTTGGCAAGGTGATCGCAATGGCGCAAGCGCAGAGCAAGAATCCACTGCCGGTTGGCCCAGCAAAGAGAGCAGATGAGGAATCGGCTTTTCAATCGGCCAAGGACAGCAAGAAAATCGCTCTAGATCCCTCCGACTCGACCAAGTTTGTTGTGGTCGGAGCTGGACTTAGCGACAAATAGGAAAGCGAGCTCGTCGAGTTTCTCCGTGAGAATCGGGACATCTTTGCATGGTCTCCACAGGACATGCCTGGTGTTCCGAGAGAACTCGCCGAGCACAAGCTGCACATTCGGCCAGGCTCGAAGCCGGTCAAACAACCCCTGAGACGTTTTTCTGAGGACAAGAGAAGAGCAATCGGCGAAGAGATTGCAAAGTTACAAGCTACAGGTTTCATCATGGAAGTGTTTTACCCCGAGTGGCTGGCCAATCCAGTCCTCGTCATGAAGAAGAACAAGACTTGGCGTATGTGTATAGATTACACTTGTTTAAACAAGGCATGCCCCAAAGATCCGTTTGCTTTGCCCCGAATTGACCAAGTGGTTGATTCTACGGCCGGCTGCGAGTTGTTATCCTTTTTGGATGCTACTGCTGGATATCACCAGATAAAGTTAGCCGTGGAAGATCAGGTCAAGACAGCATTCATAACCCCTTTCGGGGCCTATTGCTATATCACCATGCCTTTTGGTCTGAAAAATGGAGGTGCCACTTATCAGCGCATGATGCAAAGATGCACACACTCTCAGCTCGGCAGAAATATCCACATTTACGTGGACGACTTGGTGGTGAAGTCGGCAAGGGGAGTCACATTGTTGGACGACCTCAGAGAGACCTTTGCAAATCTGAGAACCTATCAGATCAAGCTCAACCCGGAGAAGTGTGTGTTTGGAGTCCAAGCCGACAAGCTCTTGGGGTTTCTCGTTTCCGAGAGAGGAATCGAATGCAACCCCGAGAAGATAGCCGCAATAGAGCGCATGGAGCAGCCCAAGACCTTGAAGCAAGTGCAGAAGTTCACCGGTTGCCTCGCATCCCTCAGCCGATTCCTCAGTCGGCTAGGCGAGAAGGCAATTCCCTTGTACCAGTTGATGAAGAAGACAGAGAAGTTTACTTGGACCCCCAGGAAAATGAAGCATTCCGAGAGCTCAAGCGCATGCTATCCACGGCACCGATTCTGGCTTCCCCGATTGAGAAGGAGCCCATGATGTTATACATTGCGGCAACCAATCGGGTGATCAGCGCAGTTATGGTGGTGGAGCGGCCCGAGAAGGACAAGGCACAGCAAGTCCAGCGTCCAGTGTACTACATCAGCGAAGTGCTTTCGGCATCCAAGAAGAACTATCCTCACTACCAGAAGATGTGCTATGGAGTATACATGGCGGCCAAGAGATTGAAGCCATATTTTCAAGCCCACTTGATCACTGTTGTCAGTTCGGCTCCATTAGCCGACATCATGGGAAGCAAGGATGCAACCAGAAGAGTGGCGAAATGGGCAATCGAAGTGGCCAGTCATGGCATCCAATATGAGCCAAGGACTGCAATCAAGTCGCAGGCACTAGCCGATTTCCTGGTGGACTGGGCTGAAACTCAGTACATACCACAGCTCCCCATGTCGGATGTCTGGCGAATGCACTTCGATGGCTCCAAGATGAAGAATGGCCTAGGGGCTGGGGTGGTGCTCACGTCCCCAAGAGGAGATCAATTGCAATATGTGCTCCAGATTCACTTCGCAGCATCAAACAATGTAGCCGAGTACGAAGCCCTTGTGCACGGTGTCAAGTTGGCCAAGGAAATCGGTATTCGGAATATTGAGTGCTATGGTGACTCCGATCTGGTGGTACAGCAGTGCTCGGGCGCGTGGGATGCTAAAGATGCTAATATGGCAAGCTACCGATTCCTGGTGCAGCAAATCAACGGATACTTTGAAGGTTGTGAGTTCCATCATGTTCCAAGAGCAAATAATGAAGCAGCAGATGCATTGTCCAAGCTTGGTTCCACAAGGCAAGCAATTCCACCACGCGTATCTCTCGAGCACATCAAGAAGCCATCCATCACTCCGTCACCAGACTCCGAGTCCATATTCATCTCGGAGACCGATCTTGAAGCTCTGAGAAAGGCAAAAGAAGTTCAACCGGCCAAGCCTGCAACCATGAAGAAGCAATCCAGCGCTCAGGGTGTCTCGGCAATAGCACCAGGGGCTGCCGATTGCGAACCAGGGGCTGCAGAAGAGAAGAAGAAGAGCGATACCACAGAGAAGCAAGCAGAGGCTGCGCCAGATGGCACAACCTCTGGAGAGCAAATGATATCAGAGATTGCCGATTGCAGTAATGAAGTTTCAACCCTAGATGAGAAGTCAGCACCAGAGGCTGCCGAATGCATGCCAGGCGCTGCAGTCGGCAGTTCGCAAGCAGAAGAAGAAATAGCAGAGGTTCAAGAGGCCGATATCGAGCAGGCCAATGCTCAAGAGACCGAGATCCAAGAAGAAGTCTTACCCCAGCAGGCAGCAGTAATGGTAGTGGTCAGTGCGCCATCATGGGCACAGCCGATTCGAGATTTTTTGGCAGAGGGGATCCTTACACCAGATTTGGCATTGTCCAGGCAGATCAGTCGCCGATCTTGGGCATATACAATCATCAACAACGAGCTGATGCGCAAGAGTCCGACTGGTGTTCTTCAGAGGTGTGTTGAAGAGGACAGAGGCTTGGAGCTGCTCAGAGACATCCATCAGGGTGAATGTGGTCATCACGCGTCAGCAAAGGCAATCGCCAACAAGGCTTTCCGACATGGTTTCTACTGGCCAACTGCACTCGCAGCAGCTGAAAATCTGGTGAAGCACTGCAAGGGTTGTCAGCGATTCAAGGCAAAGAGTCATCAGCCAGCATCGGCACTGAAGACCATCCCAATAGCTTGGCCGTTTTCAGTTTGGGGTTTGGACATGGTCGGACCATTCAAGAGAGCTAGAAGCGGCATGACACATCTCCTGGTGGCAATCGACAAGTTTACCAAGTGGATCGAGGCAAGACCAATCAAGAAGTTGGATGGACCGACTGCAGTCAAGTTTGTGGCCGATATCGTATGCAGATATGGTGTTCCTAACAGCATCATCACCGACAACGGCACAAACTTTGCAAAGGGGGCATTGGCTCGATATGCATCTCAGCAAGGCATTCGGCTTGATCTGGCATCTGTGGCACACCCACAGTCCAATGGTCAAGTCGAAAGGGAAAATGGACTAATCCTATCGGGTATCAGGCCCAGATTGGTAGAGCCACTTGAGAGGGCACCTGGGGCATGGATTGATGAGCTCCCCGCAGTACTTTTCAGTTTGAGGACCACGCCGAATAGGTCGACTGGATTCACTCCTTTCTTCCTGGTATATGGTTCAGAAGCAGTCATCCCCTCCGACATCGAGTTTGATTCACCTCGGCACGCTTTATACACTGAAGAAGAAGCCAAGTTAGCAAGAGAAGACGGCGTCGACCTCAAAGAAGAAGCTTGTTTGTTGGCCTTGTCTAGGTCAGCAATCTATTAGCAGAAGTTGCGGCACTACCACAGCAAGAAGATTCGACCTCTCTCTTTCCGAGAGGGGGACATGGTGCTACGCCGAATCCAGAAGTCAGATGGGCAGCACAAGCTATCCTCACCTTGGGAAGGGCCATTTATTGTCAGCAGAGCGCTCAAGAACAACTCCTATTATCTGATCGACTGCACCAAGGGCACTCGGCACAAGGACACGTCAGGAGCAGAGACAGAGCGGCCGTGGAACGCCGAGCTGTTGTGTCCGTTCTATAGTTGAGCGGCAGAAATTTATGTAAGCCATTCGGCAAGCAATCAGTAAAAGTTATCATGTCTCTGAAAATGAGCATTCGAGTACCTTTGTATAATTTCATTCGAAGAGCTAGCCTCAATCGGCAATGCTCAGTCATACCCGAGATGTGCGTAGCACACCCGGGGACTGGCCGACCGCGAGGTCAAGTAAATAAGCCATCGAGGCACGGGGACTGCAGGCTGGCCTTCAATAAAATACTTAGCTCGAGCGCAAATCACTAAAAGGTTTGTGGCATTGAGAAGGGTGGCGATTGAGGCAGTCGGTAGTACAAATCCCCGGGAAACAATGTGAAAGAGGCCACCAAGGGCACAGTCGACAGGGCAAAGTCACCGATTGCGCCGCAAATCAGGACATCGGACCTTGTAGCGAGCAATCGGCGCCTGCTATTGCAGAATCCTTTGCGGTAAAAATCTTGTCGTGTAAAAAATGAAAACTTATCGAACCTTGGCTGGATGTCTACTGTTGATCTGATTGCAGACCGCATGACGACAGCAAGGTCGACACAGCAGACATCCCCAAGTGCAGCCGATAAAGGAAACCGACAAAGACGCAAAGTTGATCGCACATGCAAAAGTAAAAAACAAGCAATCGGATTGCATCAAAAGTAACAGGCCCAAGGCCGAATAAGGTCATTACATCCAAGTCACACCCAGTAGGTGTCGACAGAATTAAAAATATGTCTTGCAAGCGGGCAGTCGGAGTACAAATTGAAGATAACATAGCTTAAGCAGTCGGAGGCACTGAGCTGGAAGGTGCAGAAGATGGGTCCGATTGAGCTTCAGAAGTCGCAGCACCTGCCTGTTTAGACTTCGGAGACGTCTGGGATGAGCCGCTATCGGAGAGCTCCTCAGCCAGGCCAGAGATGGTAGAGGCAGGGAGCGGTTTCCCTCCCTGGTCGAGATGCGGGGTATACCCGTAGGGAGAAAACCAATCCACCATAGTGCTGGCTAGCCGATTGACTTCGACGTAGGTCTTCTCAAGAAGGTCAGAGGCATTGTCTCGAAGGCTGTACAACCGGGAGAGCTTCACTTGAGGGTACCAAGTCAGCACAGTCTGAAGAGCGGTCTCCGCACCAGTCCTTTCGGCAGAATTCAGCAAAACATCGATCCGACGTGGGATAGCCTTAAGGAGAGTCTGAGTTTGCTCAGTGGTGGCATTCGGAGTGTCCCCTTGGTCAGAATCCTCGCCATCCTGAGGGTCTGCCTTACGGATCTCGGCGGAGGAGTCGGCAGCATTCTTCATCTTCTGGAGTCCGGCCTTGAGCTCAGTCGGCAACCACAGCGCTTCAGCAATCTTCAGAATCCCGAGCTTGAAGGATAGGGCAATTCCTTGGATAATAGGAATGCGGGCTTGGGTGCCGATCAGATATTCATGCCGGGTCCAGACGTCGTCTGCACGGTCACAGGTCCCTCCAGCGGCGATGGTATCCTCTCGGGACTTGGCGACAGCTGCATAAGCATCCGCTTCAGATTCGGGCCAAGCTTCTGCATCAAGAAGGAAGAGCATAAGCAATAAGATAAGAGAAGAAAGCAACCGGAAAGTGCACTCGGCAACAAGGAGGACTCACGGCCAAGGAGAAGATCCATTTCGGTCAATGTATCGCAGAAGCCCTTGGCTCGGCGGCGCATTCGGGTGGTCTCCTCATAGCTGCGCTTCTCCAGTTCTTCGAACTTGGCGACGAGCTTGTCATGATCTTGGCGAATGGAGTCTCGGGCAGAAATTGCCTCATCTCTCTCAGTTTGCAAAGCAAGTTGGGCGGTGACGGCAGCATCTCGTTCAGCAAGAAGCCCATCGCCAGTAGCTGTCACTGCGGCGATGTCGGCCAGATGTTTCTTCTCAAGAGCAGCCATTTCAGATTGGAGGCCGTGAATAGTACGATTCAAATCCTTCTCTACCCCCTGCAGCCGAGTTACCTCCCCGGTGGCTTTATCAAGGGCTGGACCTTGTTGGCTAAGTTCTGTAGTCAATTCTGCAATTCGGCTTTGAAGATCACTTACCATAGGAATAGAAGCTACAAGAGAGCGCGAAGATTTCAGTACCAAAGCGGTTGTCAAGTGAAGAAGAGACAGCGGTGAGATAGAGGATACCTCTTAGCTCAGTGATTTCAGCCGACTGGCTATTAACCTGCAGCTGGGCCTGGGCGAGGGTTCGAAGGCTGGCAGTATAAGCTTCCAGGAGTTTTTCGAAGACAACTCTTTTCTCTTCCATGATAGCCTGTGATGAGCAGCAAGACGGAGTCAGACATAAAGCAACAAGTGAAAAAGATCCGAACCGATTGTGACCAATCGGCCCGAATCTCGGGGACTACACCCAGTGGGTGCGCTTGCGCGCACCCACCGGAAGAAAGTCTACCGATTGAGGAAGGCAAACGATAAAAAAAATGCTAAAGATCCGAACCGATTGTAACCAATCGGCCCGAATCTCGGGGACTACACCCAGTGGGTGCGCTTGCGCGCACCCACCGGAAGAAAAATTGCCGAAGTAAAACAGAGGTACAGAAGGAAAGGTTAAAGAGTTTACCGAATGGTGAGAGGTCAGCTGTTGAAGGTCCCGAGCAAGGGCTTCGGCGAACTCATTCACCCGGCTCAGAGTGCTCGTCACGGGATCCCGAGGACGAGGCGAAGCGTCAGGCTCAGCGCCGGCATGACGGGCGCGAGAATACTCGGCTCGGAAGTGATCCACCGAGCGCATAAGAATCTCGGAGGGGGAGGAAATCGGCGGTGGCGCTAAAGTAGGAACGATGGCGAAAGCTGTAGTGGGGAGGACTGGCGGCACGGATGTTGGTGAAGGACCGGACTCACCCGATTGCGGCGGCGGCGCAACCGGGCGAGTCGGAGCAGAAGTGGTAACAATGACTGGCGGAAGGGTCGTGGTCGTCAGCGGCGCTGACAGAACAGCTGGTGGCGCAGTCGCTGTAGTCGGTGGTGCCGACATCACAATCGGCGACGAGCTCGTCACCATTGGCGTGTCGGACACGGAGGTTACAGCAGGGGCAGTCGCAGCAGCGGCGGCCGGACTGGAGCGGGGTGGCGGAGACGGGGCAATCGGATCGACCGATTGCGTTCCTCCAACACCAGGAGACACCGGGTCGGCCGCGCGCTTGGAGGCTTTGGGAGCAAGGTTGGAAGAAGAGGTCTTCTGAGCCGCAGCAAGGCGAGCCTTCTTGGCAGCACGCTCGGCGTCCTTGGAAGAACGACTAGTGGCAGTCGGCCGCTTGCGAACAGCTGCAGCAGAAGCAGCGGGCGAGATGATGGCGCCGATACGAGCCGGAATGTCGGTGTCAATGTCATCAAGCCCAATCGGCTCACTGAAATAAGAAAGGGAGAAGAGTCAGTAGAAGCAAAGATAGCAAAGTACTGCGCGGAAAGACAGAAACATACCCGACTGTCCGGGGTGCGCCGGTGGGCATTCGGCAGCGGAGCGGGGCAACGTTCAGCGGCGCCTGAGTGGTCGGCCTCCGAGTGATCGTCTCCTGGGCTTGCTTGCCCTTGTGGGAAGTCATTGTGGTCTTGGTGATTTTGGGGAGAGCCGTACCAGAGGAGCCAGCGGCCGAGGTGCGTTTAGTTGGCACCTTCGGGGGTTTATCCCGAGGAGCTGCATCAGAAGCAACACCCTTTGAGACACTATCATCGTCACTCCACTCAGCCAAAAATTGCTCAAGGGAAGGGTCAGGCGTACCCCCTTGAGCTGGCGGCCGAGTGTTGGTAGTCGGAGGGTTGGCGCGCTCGGCGTCATCATCATCAGCATCCATGGGGTCGGAGGATTCCCCGGAGGACTCGTCTTCGTCCTCATCATCCCCACTGGTCTCGGCGGAAGGAATCTCGCCGTCATACTCAAGGTCGGTAGGATCCTCTTCCGTGCGGTTTGGGGCATACACGCCAGCTTCCTGGCCGTCTTCCATGCGGTTGGACTGAATGAAATGCTGAAAAGAAGACATAAGTGATCAGAGCAGTCGAAAGAGAAAGCAATCGGAAGAACGTGCAATCGGACAAAAAAAAAGTCGGGGCGTACCACAGGCGGCTTTCGCTGGCGCGTGAGGTAGTCAAGCCCGAATTGGAAAGGATCAGGCAGCGCACTAGCTGTGATGGCCTTCAATCGGGCGCAAAGGACTTCCGTCGTCACCTCCCACGTGCAGAGCCGAGTGGGATCCCGAGGTCCCGACACGTCGCAGAGGCGGTGCACTCGGCGTTGCAGGGGAAGAATCCGAGCGTGAAGCCATGCAGCTACCAAGTCGGTAGGGAGGAGTCCCTCTCGCTCCAGCTGGGTGACCCTGGTGGCTTGGGCCTCGACATCGCAATCTCCAGTGCCGTATTTCAGGGACCACTGATGCTTCTCAACCGGCCTGGCGAGTGAGAACTCGGGCAGATTGAGGAGATCGGGGCCCTGATCAGGAGACTTGACGTAGAAGAATGAAGTCTGCCAATTCTTGCAGGATTGGACGATTTCGGGACTCGGATATTTTAACTTGCCGGCTGAAGCAAGGCAACTGCCGCAGTCGGTCATGTCAGTCGGATAGGTTGTTTTGCCGCCTTCAATGGTGGAGGCCACTACTTCTCCTGTTCGAGCGTTGTGGGCTCGGAGGTTGAAGAAGCGTTTGAAAAGCGCGATGCTGGGTCGGCAGCCGAGATACCCCTCGCAGAGTGTCACGAACCCGGAGAGGTTCATGATGAAGTTAGCTGCAAGGTGGTGAGGCTGAAGTCGGTGGAAGTCGAGGAATTCGCGGAAGAAGGCGCTAGCGGGAAGGCCGAATCCACGCTCAAAGTGAGCGAGGGACACGACCCTCTTGCCCGCGCGCGCACTGGGCACGACATCGGCCCTGCCCGGGATCCGCCATTCGATCTCCGCAGGCATTTTTCGGGCGCGGATCAGGACTTCGACGGCGACAGTGGTGACCTGGGATCCCTTCCAGCACTCGCGGCTGGCCTGCGATACGTCCCGTCGCGGCGCCATGGATTTCGCAGAAGAGGAAGAAGAGGAAAAAGATCGAGGCGGAACACGAGAACGACGCTGATGAACTGCTGCGGCGGTGGCGGCGGAGGCGGCGAAGAACACAAGTCAGCGGCTAGAGCAAGTTGGAGAGCAGAGGTCCACGGGAGAGAAGGTTTGCGCGAGGAGCAGCAATGGCGCGGAGAGAGAAAGCTAGAGGTGAAGGAGGCTTTGGGAAGAAGGAAGAGGAGAGGCCCCCCCCTCGGTGGCTTATATGGGCGGCGGGGGAGGGGAGTGGGATGACCCTGCGGTCGTGTGGCCCGGTGTGGCCTAAGGCACAGGGAGGCCAACCGACGGATCAGCACAAAGGATCCCGGCGCAAAAGGCGAGGCGTGCGACGTGGGGGTCAGCTCCTGCAGTTATGTCACGTCGCGCGTGGGTCGTGGGTCCCAACTCATTGATCACATCGTGGGCGATTCGGAGGTAACCGTTGGAGCGCAATCGGCAGAAGATATTTTTGCCAGAAAATGAAGACACGAAATAAGAAGGACCCAAAGCCAATCGGGTGGAAGTGGGGTCAGCCGAGTGTGATCTCCGAGTCGGCAGACAGGCTCGGAGTGACGTACTCGAGGAGGCCATAGCAGTCGGACAACGTCAAGACAGATTGAAAAGCTGCAAAGGCCCCGCGGTCAAGTGACCGTGGGACCTTTACAGCTTTAGGGGCTACTGTCGGGGGATTGGTACCCGGGTAGGCTAACCCAAGCGGAAGCAAGCTTTCAAGACAAGGATGGGCCGATTGGGCTGCAGCTGGGCCGAGCTGGGCGGAGGTACGGCCGATTGCTCCAAGGCAATCGGCCATACCAAATGCCAGCAGTCGGCCCAGGCGCAATCAGCCCACCCTTCCCTTATCAGACATTCGTCCGATTGGTCTGCAGCTGGACCGAGGTTGATTCCCAGAAGGCCGACTACCCAGAGCAATCGGCCTTACCAGGAACCACCAATCGGTCCAGGCGCAATCGGAGCAACCTACCACCCAATCGGGGGTATGATTACGAGGTCATAAATACCATATCCCGAGATATCTGGGTGGCAGGAAGGCCAGGTCACATCGAGGATTTGCTGGAGATACGGTGTCGACCTCCCCGCCGATTCCGCGGACAGGCCGACAAGACCGCACCCCCTAGCTCCACTGTTCGTCACTAGGCTCTACGAGGTAGCAGCATGGGCCGCCGCTCGTAGGCTCCGGATCACCCGGATAGGAGCAGTCGGTGGGCCCAGGCCGATTAGAGGTTGACAGCTGGGCCCATTCGGCACTGAAGTTACCGAAGTACCCTGGACTCACACTATAAGAGCCAGGGTACCCCTCCTGCGCGAGGGACGCCACACCTGAGATCTCATTAACTCCTTCCCCCTTCAGTTCATTTACTGCCCGTAGTCACTCCCCAGGGAAGCAGGAGAAGACCTTGCCCACGGCGGCGGTTTACTCCTTCCCCTGAGAAGATAGAAGAGCAGTTATTGTAGTTTCTTCATTGATATATAAAAGATAGGCAGGAGTAGGGGTGTTATCTCTCCGGAGAGCCCCGAACCTGGGTACATCGTGGTGTCCTCATCGTGCTTGTGCCACCCCCGATTCCGGCACCATCGACATTCTCTCCCTCGTGTCTTCCCCTCACTTGAGCCATCCCCATGGCATCTGCCGTCACATATCGACGACACGCACCCACTTGTCTAAGCAGACAAGGCCAAGCACTGAACATTCTCGGAAAGCATCGTACGTGAGGGGCATCCCATCCAGGCCGGATGATCAACTGAGATGGGTCCTCATCGTCCGCACACAAGTCAAATGATATGGGTGGTGAACTCCCATATTCAAAGACAAGTCGCCTCAACCATACTACCGACTATCTCAAAACTCTTACATAGACTTACTCCAGCCCGATCACTTAGTCGGGATCTAGGGCGGGCTCGATCATACCACAAAGTGTGCACGAGACGGAGTCTCGAGCAATCGCATCGCGATGCTCCAAGCTGCGCATATCTAAGGCCCACTTGGTGTATGAAAGACCGCCAGCCAGAACACAACTAAGGTCTCGAAAACCCATACAACGACATGCATGTTATAAACATACACGCAGCACACATGCCTTGTATGAACAGCAGGTATCATTGCAATTCTCTACAAAGTGTACATTTTATTTAGAACTCTTATAGAGTACACACAGAGATCACATACATGTGATCCAACATTACAACACAAGCGGAAGCAAATTATGTCTGAGTACAGACAAGTTTAACAAATGGCTTAAGAAGCCTTATTTAAACACAAAGCCCTCCACGAGGGAACCAGTCGTCTGACTGGGACTAGACTAGTTGGTCTTCAGTCGTCCAGCTCGATGAAGAAGCCACCTTCGGGGTCAGTGGCATCATCTAAAACATAGATTAAGCAAACGTGAGTACAAAGTCGTACTCAGCAAGACTTACATAGGAGCTATACTACTCATGCACATGTATCAAGGTAAAGGGAGGTGGGGTTCACTTGCAGAAGTGCCAGCTTTGACTTGGCTAATCCTGAACTACGAGTACCAGACTTTGAGGAAAGAAGCGTACACGAGTCCACTACTTTCTCCAACCAATACACCACTATGGGGCCTTCCTCGACTTCCCCACGAGGAAGCACGCCATAGCACTCACACTTATCTTGGTGTGTTTTAGAAGTATCCGGTTCAAATTGTCTAATAATCAAGCTAAGCTTTCCAAGCAGTCCATAACCGCGGACGCGGCTATTCGAATAGTTTTGTTAACCTTGCAAGGGCGTACCGCTACACACACATGATCATCATTTACCGCCTTTGATCTCGACACCATTCAAGGGGTGCCAGCGAGGATACTCACCACAACTGTTACCTCATAGCCGATCTAGTCCGAGAAAGCCGCCTACTTAGGTTGGTTACCACAATCGTGAACCCGGCCGGTTTACCGAAGTGGACCCAAGTGATGTGTGCGTGGTGCATAAGCCGGTCTCGGATGAGCCGTTCTCTCACTTAGCATCCAGGCCACAGACCTACCAGAACTCCGAACTATTGCGACATCTGGACATCGAAAGGGATGAGTTAGTAAGTTGAGAGGGGTCAGTGAGCCCAATGTGTGGTTTTACTCTTCATCTTGGATCACCACACAAGAACTCGTACTAGGGCGGTGTTCAACGAGACAACCCACCGTGTACTCCTACACAGCCTCTCATCGTTCACCTTGTAATAGGGTCGATTCACCAACACTTTTCTACCATCATCAACGTGATCATTCCCATCCCGACTCACATCACAGTAACAACATGGTATCATGCTAAGCATGCAATAAGCAGTAACATTGCAGGGGCCACATGATATCAACCAACTCCTACATTTGCTAGGATTGTGGTTTGCTTACTACTGTGACGAAATGATAGGTCATGCAAAGGAATGGGTTCATCTATGCGGTAGACACGAATCATGGTGATCATCCTAAACAATGCATAAGCGAGACATGAGAGGGAAGTGGGATTTTATCGACACGATCAAAGGGGGTTTGCTTGCCTTGCTGACGAGGTTCGGGTTCGGGGTCTTCAGCGAAGGGGTTAGCCTCCTGCTCCGGTTCCACCTCTACTCGACAAACAAAGCACGAAGTGGCAATCAATATGAATGCAATGCTCAAGCACATGTATGAATGTTAAAACTTGAAGTATAAGTTTTGATGTGTGAGGCAATTCCATTTAAGTGGAGTATATTGCATTTGAAATGCAAATTCAAACTCCACATTTGAATTCAATTTAACCAAGTTGTATATGACATTGTTTGATCATTTTGAATTATCTTCGAATGTGTATGATATGCCTCTGAAGTGTGATTGAAATGTAGCATGTTGGCATGGTTCAAGTTGCAAAAATATTTGATTTGAATTTGATTTAATTCCATTTAAATCAAATAGCAAATGCTACTGATCAAATTTTAAATTCAACTCAAACAGATTTTAAAGTTGCATATTTGGAAAGATAATTTTCTCCTGATCATTTTTCATATATTATTTGTCCAATTTGGAGTTATTATGAATTTTCTATGAATTTCCAAAGTTTGGGGTATTTTCTGGATTTTCTGGAATTATTTTAATTCAAATAATCTCTGGAAATTCATTTAACTGATTTATTGCGCAAGTGCTGACGTCAGGGGGGGGGGCTGACATGTGGGGTCACCTTGTCAGTGACTGGGTTAATTAACCCGTGGGTTAAATTAATCCAGTGACTTAATTAAGCCACTGGGCCCACTGGTCAGTGACCCAGGGGGTCATTAGCCGAGTGCTTAAGGGCTAACCCACCGGTGGCTTGACGCCGGTGGCCTGGCCACGGCGGCGCACTCGCCGGAATGGCCTAGGGGCCACGGGAGGGGAAACGGAGGGCACAGGCTTGCTCCTGGAGGTCGTCCGCGTCTTCTGGAGGCAACAGGGGGTCACGGGGTGCTCGGAATCGACGACGGCGACGACTCCGGCGGAAACAGAGAACCGGCGAGGTCGTAGATGACGTTGTGGTGCACGGTTGGAGTTGAATCGGGGCTCGTTCGAACGCTAGCACGTGCAGGAGTCAAACGCGTGCACTGGGGGTTCACGACGAGCACTGGAGCGAGGAGGACGACGACCAAGGCGGCGACGAGCTCCTGCGTCCATGGCGGATCCGTCTAGAGGAAGCAAACGAGGGGGAGAAGTGAGGGGTTCCGGCCGTGAGCTCACCCTGAATCTATCTGGAGTGGTGGCTTGCTCGGGGAGGCGCTGGAGCTGCCGGAATTTGAAGTCAATCCACGGCGGCCGGCGATGAATACGACGAAGCTAGCGAGCTCGTGGAGGCGTCCTGCTTCGATTCCTTTCGCAGGTCGATGAAGACGACGGCGAGGAGCATGGTGGACTTGCTGGCTTGAGCTCTAGGGCACGGTGGCCACGCAGGGGCTCGACGGCGCTCCGGCGTTCTTCTCGGGCGACGCCGAAACGGGCGAGGGAGGAGGGGAGGGAACTCGTGGAGAGGGGGAATGGATGGGGTAAGCTTCTGGGCGTCTCCAGGCGTGAAGACGTGGCGAGGGGGAAGCAGGAGGTGGCCAGGGGCTCGTCGGCGGCCACGGCATGGTCGCCACGCAGCTCCCTGCTTGAGGAAGACGACATGCGCGGGAGTGGGCTGGGCCGGCTGGGGGATGAGTTGGGCTTCTTTGAAGGTAAGCCCTTCTTTCTTTTTCTCTCTGTTTAATCTTTCGTTTCTTTTTCTGTAGTTTTGTTTTGGCTCTGATAAAAATATCAAACCATTTTATAAAATGCTAAAACTTTTTATGTGGCATCACAAAATACTAGGCTAGCCACTTGTAAAGTTTCAACATTTTTAAAATTCAAATAATTTGAATCTTAAATCAAATAGGGGTATTTCTTTAATTCCAAGGCACTGTTTGATTATTTGAAAAATCTATGAGCATGGGATGGGTCCCACATCACTTGATATGTGATCACACTCATTTATAAGACTTTTCAAAAATCTAACATGAATTTTTGGAGAAGATTTTTATCTGGCCTTTTTGAATTAATTCAGCTGGGGGGTGTTCCTTCTCCCAATTGGATTTTGAAGTTGATTTCCTTTGAAAATTTGACATGATGCAAGGTTACTTGATCCTAGCACATTACCTAACAGAGGGTTCTGACAATACCGAACCTATTGGGTCACACACTTAACGAGTAGTAATCTGTTAGAGAACTAGGAGATGAAAAGAGAAAGGGTACCGAAATTGTTTCGGGTGGAACCGGAAGTGTTTCCGGGTAGCGCTAGAAGTGTTCTAGGTTGTACCGAATGGTTTCAGAATATTCGTGAACAGTCTCGGATGATTTCAGAACATTCAAGAAGAGTCTTGAAGTGGTAACAAGACATCTGTGATAGTCTCGGAAGGTTTTGCAACATTCGGTAATAGTTGTGGAAAGCTTACGAAACATCGGGAAATTGTTCCGGGACTTCTAGAAATGTTTCGGGAGGTTCCGGGAGGTTCCCGGGAGCTTATGGAAGTATCCAGAGGGTTAAGGAACTCTCCAAACCGCGGAAACCGACGTTAGACCAAGTAGGAAGGTGCACAAGGTCGTAACTCGGAAGGAAAAGGACTTTCCTTGAGTCCAAGGCCCAGACGCCAGGGTCCCTGGCGTTTTGGACCAGGACGCCGGGGTCCGTGGTGTTTCGGCGGGGAATCCGTGTTGGCTCCTCCTGGTTGTCAAAACCGACTTTGGGGAGAACCCTCGCCCAAGTTGCGACCCCAGGCTTCCACCTATATATTCGGGGGCAGGGGTAGCCCCAAATAGACACCAGAAAAGCTCCAAGGCTGCCCCAGCTAAATCCCACGCGCCTCTAATTCTCTTCGGGCTAGATCGTTCTAGTCCGGACGCCGCTACGCTCTTCTCCCTCTAGTTTCTCTCGGTGGCGTTCATCTCTGGACGGCGGAGCGCTGCTGGATTGCTGCTACGGAACGTGTGGATACTAATAGAGGGATCATATCTTTGGTCCTTCTCCGAGGAGCTTCTTCTTCCTCAGAGATCTTGTTCGAGGGACTTGCTCGAGGGACTTGTGCGTGGGACGGATCGAGGTGCTTCTTCTTCCTCGGTGATCTTGATCGAGGGACTGTTTGTGGGACGATCCGCGAGATCTACTTCAACGAGCTATACCAACTCTACTTCCGCTACATCGGTTGGTGAGCCATGACCTAAAACCTTGTATGCAATCTTCTTGGATGATCTTGGGTTCTTGATTCGTAGGCCGAATTTTTTTGTTTTCTACTAGGTTTCCCAACAGTGGTATCAGAGCGATCCTTGATTAGATGCATGTTTAGGTCTAGATCATATGTGTGATATGAGGCATTGATTTCTTGTTGCTTCCCTGTCATGTGATTTTTTCTATGCTTGATGGCAAGTCGAGGTTTTGCTACAAGGATTGAGTTTTCCATCGATCCCTCTATGGTGCTTTCAGTATGCTGGTTGCCTTGATCATGGTCTACATCAAACTCCTTGGATATCATATTAATCTCGCAATAGAATATTTAACATGGAGGGGCTTGTGGATTTTATGAACTCAAATCCACACGGGGGTCACGCGTTGAACGAACTTGGGCTTGTGGCATTAGTTGCTGCACGCACCCCGAACGTTAAACTAGCAACAATGAAGTATCGTGTTTGGTTTGTATAGGGAACAACGTTTGCATGTAACCTGCTAATCAACCACGATAAAAGTTGCAACAACCTGTGTAGATGGCGATCTAACTCGTTTTTGCAGAATGTGCATGTGATGTGGTATAGCCTTCAAGATTTTCAATGTGTTTGTATGAGATGCTATATGTTATGTAATATTTATTCGCGACCCGCGTGTCGTGGTACGGCATGATGACTGGAGTCATATGATTGTCACTTAATTATGGCCTGCGTGCCATAACTATTTATTAGCTCGAGGCAAAGCAATAGATAGATGCAAGGTGATGATCTATGATGCGGAGGTGGACCCCGACGCACATGCCGGAAGCCGTGGTGATGTTCCCGGCGCCAAGGACAAAGTTGGTGGACACGGTGACTTCAACCACGACGACGTGAAGACAATGAAGACTTCACGAAGCAAAGGGCTATACTATATCACATAATTTTATGAATTGCCTGTGATGTTTATCCCGTTGATGCACCCTTGTTTGATGCGCGGTAGTCGTATTTTATTAGGGTGATCTCTCGCAAAACAATATCAAGTTGATAGTGTTCTTCCAACTGTAGCACCGTCTATACTATGTTTCACATCGGAGCAGGTCATGTCACATGGGTGCACACGGTGTGACACATAAAAGGCGGGTGTGTTAAGAACACACTGCAATTACACTTGGTTGTCTTGACGGTTTGGATAAAAGTTTGCTACCGGAACACGCCCATCGAAAGATGAACAAGAATCACCTTTGGCGTGATTGGCAAGTTGGCCTACTGGTCCAGTCTAAGTTATCAGTGATGTCACATCAATGGCGGACGATTGGGTTGGATCTTGAATCACTCCAGCATCAATTACGAGAGATATTGATCTGAGTGGGATCGCGCTTAATAACTAAATTGATTAATCACAAGTGCAACTTAATTATGAACAAAGTCTTATTATTTGCATTATCGTTGTAGAATAATGGATCGCGTTACCACCTTCCCAATTGATTTTGATTAACTGTATTATCTGGTAAAAACTTTACGATTGGTACCGTAATGTGAGGACTATCCTCAATAGTATCGAGAAGGAGCTTGTCCTGTCGCAAATTTTCGATGCTCTCCCGCTGATGCTATGCATGATGTGACTTACGTCCATAATCCAAAATGCTAGAATTCCACCACAGCTAAGTGCATTGTCTTCACCACCATGAAACCCGAACTTTGAAATGTTTGGGATAGTTATGTTATATTCATGGAACTGAAGAATTGTTTTCAGTAGTAAGACAATTAATGTTGGATATAAGATATCTAGTACAATGTATGATTGTAAGCATTATTGAAAATGTTCACTATGCTCTAAACAAAATTGATAAGTGTGGGATCAAGAAGAACACCGGTCATATGATGATGAGAATTAAGGGAAAGGAAGTCCAAAGGATGTTAGTAAGACTTACACGCCGGAAATTCCATGGCCTGTGCCATCCTTAATAATGTGTGAGCTTTTGTGAGTAGGAGTGACATTGGAAATAGAACTATGATACGTATAAAGGCAAAATGAAAGAAGACTGGAATAACCAGCTCAGAAATGAAAGTCATACAGAGTTATAGATGAATTCGTTGCTGGTCAAGAGATGTAATTCTTGGGAATCATGATTAAGTAGTTAATTGTGGATTATGTATATTGTGATTAAACTGTTGATCACCGGAATATCACATCGATTGCATATTGTTGCAACTCGATGCAAGAAATACTATGGCCTTTATGACTAGCTAATGATGAGTTTTGAAACGCTCGATAACACGGTAAAAGGTTTACTATACCGTGTGTTGACTCTATGATTATCTTCATAATTCATTTTAGAGTTGAGTAAATTGTTACTACACTTTAGCCTTGTTGCAAAACATCATTTTGAATCATGTTTTTTTGCAAGAGAGTTGTTCAAAGCTATGAATAACGTAAAGGCCATACTTTCATTATGAATAGGTTGTATGTTATGAATCTTGATAATAATACTAAACATCCATAACACTGACGCTAAACGTCGCAAGACTGACAGAAATACCACGTAGATGTGGCACTGCCGTTTATCACAAGTGACATAACATGCATGAAGAATTTCCATAAGTGATGGACTTTCGAGTCATATGATTATGAATCACTTGACGCTTGCGATCTTTGTCTCGAAGTAATGTGACTAAAACACCGTTGATAGGCCATACATGAACGGGAAACTAAACCATTGGTAATCATACATGATGATGTGTGTAGTCCAATAAGTGTAGTTGTGTGCAGTGGATTCCCTATCTTCACTCATGAGTTGAAGTAGATATGTGGATATCTGTTCAATAGAGACATACGTCTGAAATCTTTAAAATGTTCAAGGAATATTAGAGTGAAATAGAAATTCATTGTAACGAGAAAATAAAGCTTCTGCAAATTAGATTGTAGAAAGTAATATTTGAGTTACAAGTTTAGCGAACGTCTGATGAGTTGTGAAGAAGTGTCATAACTTGCGTCTCCCGGAACACCACTATGAGTAAAGTGTTCGAGAGATGTAATCAAGCCATGTATGACACGGTAAGATCAAATATGACGTTTATCAATTTGCCATTATATTTATTAAAGTTATGCGTTAGTGACTACGGCTTTTACACTGAAAAGAGCACCATCAAATCTGTTGAAATGACACCATATTAGATGTGGAATGGAATGCTAAAACCATGTTGTCTTTTCTTAAAATTTGGGTACATGAGGCATATGTTTGACAGACTCAAAACCCCAAATCAGATAAGTGCTATTTTGTTAAGGTTATGCCAAAAGTTTTGGTATTCCTCTATCACTACACGAAAGCAAAACTGTTTGTTGTTAAGAACGGTGTGTTTTGAAGAAAAATAGTTTCTTAAAAAAGAGTGAGTGGGAGGACAGTGCAACTTGTCAAAGATTGTTGAATCTTCAGATAAGTGTGCAGCTGAACCACACAGGTTAGACAAAACTCGTACAAACATTCATGATATGTAAAACGAGATATTGTTGTTCGACAATGATAAACCTGTGATATACAAAGAAGCGTTGATGGGCCCTGACTCCGGGATTTGGCTAAATGCCAAATAATCCGAGATAGTATCCATGGAAGTAAGTCAAGTTTTGAACTTGGTAGACCCTCCTAAAGATTAAAAGTCTGAAGAATATATATATGGATCTATAATTGATTCAGATGAAATTGTTTTATCCATAAAGCTCAACTCGTTGGAAATTGTTTTCTAGCAAGTTCAAAGGTTGGCTACGGCGAAATAGTTTCGACCGTAGAGATGCTTTAGTCAGTTCGGGTTATATTAGCAATTACTACATATCTCATTTATAGGATATGGTAGAATGAACGTCAAACAAAGTTCCTACACGGAAATATAACAAAGGACGTATATGTGATACGACCGGAATGTTTTGTCGATTCAAAGGATGCTAAAATAGATGCAAGCCTTGGATATCCAGTGATGGACCGAAGCTAGCACAATGGAGTTGGAATTTTCGTTATGATGAAATTGCCAAAAGAGTTTGTTTTCGTCGGGAATAAACGAAGATGCTTGAATGTTCAAGAAATTAAGTGGGAGCTGAATGATATTTCTAAAATCTTATGTAGATGACATATTGTAGATTGGAAATTATATAAATTTCTTGACACGAATAAGGACTTCATTGGCAATAGTTTTCAGTTGAAGAACTTGGGTTAATATAGCATTTGTATTGAGCACAGTGATCTATGCAGATAGTAAGTGCTTGATCATGCTAAAACCAACGTTACATGTTGACATGATACTAAAGTAGTTTAGTATGAAAACGCCAGGAAGGATGTTCTTGCCAAGGTCACGGTGAAAAGTTGTTGGCAGAAATTAGTGTTCATGAACACAGATAAGCAAAAAAACCACGTGAATTGAATTCCACTCACATATGTGTTTGGATTAATCATGTACACCATATGTAAAATGACCAGATATGTCTAGTGCTCCAAAAGGTTGTGAGCAAGATACCAAAGTGATCAATATGTTGATCATTGGACAAACAGTGAAAAGTTAAACTTATGATAGATAAGATATGTTTCTCGGAAAATGGAGATAATGAAGAGCTCGTTGTAATGAGTTACACCAGCTGAATTTTTTATGTAAACAGTTACACCAATTCAGTCTTCATACTTACTTCGACCGATTTTCGATTTTAATTGGGATTATGTGTTTCACACGTAAGGGTGGCACAGTATGAAGGAACTGTGTTAAGTTATATACTGTGGTGAATTATATAACAGAGGCTAAGTATATTGTTGCTTAAAGAAGTAACAAGGGAGGGTATTTTGAATCATAAGTTCATTTATGAACGTGGTATGGTTTCCTAGATGTTTGAAGCTCATGGAACATTGATGAATGATTTCATGACTTATTCTAAAGGAACCAAGGTCCTGCAAATGAGTCAAACATATACAAAGCTAAACTGATAAAATTAGTGAATTTTATGATAGCGTGAAAACGCGAAGATATGCAAGATACAAACGGGCCTGAAACGTCAGATCCAATGATGAAGTCTATACCAGAAATGAAGCATGTATTACACCGGTATGCCATAGGGGTAAAGTGCTCAAGCACTGATAATATTATTGACTCTAGTGCAAGTGGGAGACTGTTGGAAATATGCCCTAGAGGCAATAATAAAATGTTATTATATATATTTCCACGTTCGTAATTAATGTTTATATTTCTGTGCTATAATTGCAATGACCCTGACTGTGAGATTCAGAAGAAAACTCATTTGCATGTGTGGAAATGTAAACACCAAGAGTTCCTGGTTTAGCCTCTAAGACCAGCTCATGTGCTAACTGATGATTACGTTTTGTTAATCATGGACATTGTTCTTGTAACAAGGATGTCAGTAGCAATGGGAACATATTGTTAGCAGAACAATGATGTTGAACCGACCCAAGTATTGAATGATATACTTAGAGATCACATCGTAACAACGTTATAAGTCATATCATGAAATGTTATCATATACGTAATTCCTTAGACCATGAGAGTATTAAGTTGCTTCACACAGGAAGATGTGCTTTGGTTCTTAGATGAATCTTCCCGTTACTAGGAAGTAGTAAAATAAGTTCTGGGTACATTGGATAGTGTGTCTAGTAACTGTGATAGTTCAAGATTGGGATTTGCTCCTTCACGATGAAGAAGATATTCACTTCGGGCCTACTCAGTATGATGGTATCCATTATAGTCTGGCCAAACGCATTATGATTCAGTCACGGGGATACCGGAATTCGATAACGAGAAAAGGGACAAACGAGCAAAGAGGATAACGAGTGGCTTGTGTTCAAGAAGTTGTTACACATGGGTGCCAAACTTCTCTCCTCTAACTTTGTCATATATCGCGAAGCAAAGGGAATGGTACATGACTAAACATAATGGTTAACTCGAAGTTTCTTCGTGTATGTGCGGGAGTCAACATGGGTGTCCATGGCTCCGCTGTTGATTATTGGCTATTGACAAAAGGCTGTTGACCCGTGTCCGGAAGATGCTCTGAGTCATGTACGCATTATACCGAACCTATTGGGTCACACACTTAACGAGTAGTAATCTGTTAGAGAACTAGGAGATGAAAAGAGAAAGGGTACCGGAATTGTTTCGGGTGGAACCGGAAGTGTCTCTGGGTAGCACTAGAAGTGTTCTAGGTTGTACCGAATGGTTTCAGAATATTCGTGAACGGTCTCGGATGATTTCGGAACATTCAAGAAGAGTCTTGAAGTGGTAACAATACATCTGTGATAGTCTCGGAAGGTTTTGCAACATTCGGTAATAGTTGTGGAAAGCTTACGAAACATCGGGAAATTGTTCCGGGACTTCTAGAAATGTTTCGGGAGGTTCCTGGAGGTTCCCGGGAGCTTATGGAAGTATCCGGAGGGTTAAGGAACTCTCCAAACCGCGGAAACTGACGTTAGACCAAGTAGGAAGGTCCACAAGGTCGTAACTCAGAAGGAAAAGGATTTTCCTTGAGTCCAAGGCCCAGACGCCAGGGTCCCTGGCGTTTTGGACCAGGACGCCGGGGTCCGCGGCGTTTCGACGGGGAATCCGTGTTGGACTCCTCCTGGTGGACAAAACCGACTTTGGGGAGAACCCTCGCCCAAGTTGCGACCCCAGGCTTCCACCTATATATTCGGGGGCAGGGGTAGCCCCAAATAGACACGAGAAAAGCCCCAAGGCTGCCCCAGCTAAATCCCACACGCCTCTAATTCTCTTCGGGCTAGATCGTTCTAGTCCGGACGCCGCTAGGCTCTTCTCCCTCTAGTTTCTCTCGGTGGAGTTCATCTCTGGACGGCGGAGCGCTGCTGGATTGCTGCTACGGAACGTGTGGATACTAATAGAGGGATCATATCTTTGGTCCTTCTCCGAGGAGCTTCTTCTTCCTCGGAGATCTTGTTCGAGGGACTTGCTCGAGGGACTAGTGCGTGGGACGGATCGAGGTGCTTCTTCTTCCTCGGTGATCTTGATCGAGGGACTGTTTGTGGGACGATCCGCGAGATCTACTTCAACGAGCTACACCAACTCTACTTCCTTTACATCGGTTGGTGAGCCATGACCTAAAACCTTGTATGCAATCTTCTTGGATGATCTTGGGTTCTTGATTCGTAGGCCGAAATTTTTTGTTTTCTACTACGTTTCCCAATAGGTACTTCCCGGAAACTTCCGTAACCTTCCAGAAGCTTCCAGGACCTTCTGGGACCTTCCGGGATCGTTTCGGGACATTCCGGAACCTTTTGGAGAACTTCCAGGACCTTCCGGGACCGTTCTCGGACGTTTCGGAGCCATCCGGATAGTTTCCAAGACCATCCGAGTTACAGTTTAAGCCACCCGATAACCGCGAAGGTTGTCGGGACGCCCAACGATTATCCAGAAACTATTCCGGTTGATCCAGGACTTCCCCAGTACCATTCTCATATGTTTTGAAACCACCGGGACTACTCCAGAGTGATCCGGACATATCCTTAAATACCCAAAACTACTTCTGGTGCCCTTATGAACAATTCCATAAATCTCCGAAACTACTTCCGGTACCTGTATGAACTATTCTGCTTTGCTTCCACTAAACCTTCTACCATACTAGTATTCTAACAGACTACTGCTCATTAATTGTGTGACCCAATAGGTTCGGTATAATGCGGACATGACTCAGAACATCTTCCGGACATAGGTCAACAACCTTTTGTCAATAGCCAATAATCAACAGTGGAGCCATGGACACCCATGTTGACTCCCGCACATACACGAAGAAACTTCGAGTGAACCATTATGTTTATTCATGTACCATTCCCTTTGCTTCGTGATATATGACAAAGTTAGAAGAGAGATGTTTGGCACTCATGTGTAACAACTTCTTGAACACAAGCCACTCGTTATCCTCTTTGCTCGTTTGTCTCTATTTCTCGTTATTGTATTCCGGTATCCCCATGATTAAATCACAATGCGTCTGGCCAGACTAGAATGGATACCGTCATACCGAGTGGGCCCAAAGTCAATATCTCTTCATCGTGAAGGAGAAAATACCATTCTTGAACTATCACAGTCACTAGCCACACCATCTGACATACCCAGAACTTATTTTACTACTTCCCATTTCCGGGAGGATTCATCTAAGAACCAAAGCATGTCTTCCTGTGTGAAGCAACTCGATACTCTCATGGTCTAAGAAATTACGTATATGATAACATTTCATGATATGACTTATAACGTAGTTACGATGTGATCTCTAAGTCTATCATTCAATACTGGGGTTGGTTCAACATCATTATTCTGCTAACAATATGTTCTCATTGCTACTGACATCCTTGTTAGAAGAACAATGTCCATGATTAAGAAAACGTAATCATCAGTTAGCACATGAGCTGGTCTTAGAGGCTAAACCAGGAACTCTTGGTGTTTACATTTCCACACATGCAAGTGAGTTTTCTTCTGAATCTCATAGTCAGGGTCATTGCAATTATAGCACAGAAATATAAACATTAATTACGAACGTGAAAATATATATAATAACATTTTATTATTGCCTCTAGGGCATATTTCCAACACCTCCCCCCTCGGTCCTCGCCGCCGTGGTGGCTCACCGCCGGCGTGCGGGTTAACCGCCGTGGGCTAAGCCCCCTCCACACCCCGCTGACAGTGGGGCCCCACCCCCTAATCCCCCTGTTTAAAAAGAAAAGAAAGAAAGATTAGTAGATAACCCCCCCTTTAAGTCAAATTAGAAATAAAGATAACCCCTGAGATTTACAGGTGGGCCCTAAATGCAAGTTAATTTAATTAACTGTTAATTAAATTGGGTATTAGTACATGTGTCACTGACTGTTGGGGCCCACTGGTTTAATCAGATAATTAAGCTGCAATTATAAAAATGTGTCTATGACAGGTGGGCCACCCCTACTGTTTTATCAATTGCAAATGTAATTATTAACTATGCCTATGACATGTGGGACCCACTGGTCAGTAGGTCCCACTTGTCAGGTTTGACTAGGTCAATATCACTGTTGTGGATAATGTTTATTTAAATAATAAAAGAAATTATAAAATGATTTAAAGTGAATTAAACTTTGAAATTGAATATCTTTTAAACCGTAAATCAGATGAAAATAATTTATATATCAAAATTGCTCAGAAAAATACAACGAATACGGATACGCTATCTGTTTGTCTACCACACCCCTCTAACATACCGAACATCGAACCGTCCCCCTCCGGACCGTCTGTCCGATGATTTGTCCGGTACTGTTAAAGTATCCGGATGAATTTATTCCAAACACGAAAGTTGTTCAGAATAGTTCAACTAACTCGGATACCCCACCCATACGTTTGTCGGGTGTCCACGACACCTCCGGCATGATCCCTTTCCCCTTCGGACACCCTGTCCGGTAATCACCCGGAGCTGGTTGTTCATCCTCGGATGAATTACCACTCCGAGCATATTGCTTCGTACTACGTTAGAGCATCGTTAACTTTTCATATGTCATGCCTTGCATCTGTTTGCTATGATTGCTTTGTATTTACTGTTTCTCCCCCCCTTTATTCTCCAATAGACCTCGTTGCTGCCGCCGACGACACCGTTGCCGAGTACGACTACTTCGTCGACGACCGTACCCCTACCATCGAGCTTCCAGGCAAGCAGAGCCATTTTCCTTCCCCAGATATCGCCTATCTTTTTCGTACATTTCTTGCACTAGGCATTGTTACTGCTGCTGCTACGTTACAATCCTATTCAATTGCATAGCCTGTTTTTGTCGCCCCTTGATGTACCCTCCTTTGTCCTATGCTGCCTTATAATATATATAATATTCAACAGTGAACCCTGCACATTGTTAGCTAGGTTTAGAATAGCGGGTCATGATCACTCTAGTGAGTGAACGCGGATTACAATATATTATAACTGCAACAGGTACGGATCAATGCAGACGCCCTAGGGAACCTACAACGGCGAGACTCTGCCGAGTCGCTTCGAGTTTGACTTACGAGTGGACGGACTCATATTTCACTCTCGTCGGCTCAGTAGCGTAGCATCACCGGGGTGATACGAGAATATTCCTCTTTAGTTCATTCCGCTGGTGTCTCGGCACCACCGAGGTGATACGAGAATATTCCTCTTTAGTTCATTCCGCTGATGTCTCTGTCGAACCTCTTCAAGTGTACCATCGAGGGTGATTCCTCCTGGTTTCACTTGATGGTAGGCACTCGAATCAACTGGTGTCCTTAAAAGGTAAGGAGTCGGGTGACCCAACGGTGCCCGCGCAGCGTATCTTAGCGGAACGACAGGTCAGGTGTATTCCACCGGTGTGCGGCGGGCCTGATACTGTTCGTGGTCGACAGATATCCTGTTGTACGAAAGTCGAGCTCTTCGGACCAAACGCGAGACAAGGTAAGGAGACGGTTCGCCTTGTTGGTAACCGCACGAGTTGGTGGGACGTCAGGGCAGGCACCGATGTTACTGGTGGTCCTGACTGCTGTCGTTGTCCGCGACTCATTCAATAAGGGGCAACGATAAAGGTTGTCTCGACATAAAATAATAAAATGCTTAACAGGTTCGGCGGATGACTTGATTAGCCTTTTGGCTTGTACGCACTACCTATACATGGGATTACGGTGTGGGCCCTTCGCGTTGTGGTCTCGTTCGAAAGCTCTGAAAGACGTCCAATTCAGCATTGTGGCGCGGTCGGATCCGCATCCATGATAGAGTTGCGTGGTATCCACCGTCCTCACAACGACCCGGAGAGCGAGGGGTGATAGGCCCATGACCCCCTTGCACTTAGGGCTGTAGACCGGCGGGGACCTCTCTGATGAGCCGTAGGATGGGCCTCGGCGTGTCGGATAGCCTCGGTGGGGTGTTCCCTAACAAGGTGTACGCCACCCTGGAGATCTGAGCGTGTAGTATGACACCAGTGCACCCCTACAGGGAAGATAATCTATTCAGATAGCCGTGTCCATGGTAACAGGACGCTTTATGCTGAAGTCAGATCCTACCACTACAAACTACTACTACTAAACTGATGGTTCCGGGTTTTCTTCCTCGCGAGGATGTCGAGGAAGGGAACTCAGAGGCATCATTATTATTAAATATTACAACTTACTATTATACAATGCTGCAGCGACTTCTGCTGCATTGTTATTACATTCATGCTATTGAACTGTTGGCTGATTCTTACCTCATGCTTCAAGACTCGTCGAAAGATGCTAGTCTTCGATAGGCCTATCTTCTTATCCTTATTCTGATTTCTACCTTGCAATCCACTATATACAGCCTCCCCTTTCCATTTGATACAATGCATAAATGCTTAGTAGCGGACGTAAGACTCGCGGGTATGCTAGATACTCACCCTTGCTTTATTCCCCCCTTTTTGTTTTGCCTGATCGGCCGCTGCAGTCGATGTTGGAGCCTTGGATTCCAGGAGAAGGAGATCCCCGATGCCGACAACCGCAACATGAAGATCCCCGATGCCTTCTACGACGTCGAGTTCCCCTTTGACCAGGAGTAGTTTGGAGGTTCCCAGGCAGGAGGCCTCGCCTTTTCGATCGTTGTTGATTTTTGTGCTAGCCTTCTTAAGGCAACCTTGTATCCTTGTGTCTGTACTCAGATACTATTGCTTCCGCTAACTTTGTGCTTTCGAGCTGTTGTATTCGAGCCCTCGTGGCCCCTGGCTTGTATTAAACAGCTTGTATTATTTTTATTTGTAGAGTTGTGTTGGGATATCTCACCGTGAGTCCCTGATCTCGATCGTGTACCTTGCGTGTATGATTACTGTACACGACTCGATTTTGGGGGCGTCACAATGAGGAAGGGCTACCTGAAGCAGTACACGGTAGGAAAAGTTCGGGGGGCGCAAAGCAGAGCATCGAGACGAATCGATTCGTCTAGCTACCCATCCAGTCCATTCCGATCATACGAGCAGAGGGAAGGAGGCGACATGTGTGGTAGCAGGGGGTGGGGGCGTACCCACACTTGTTGTAGAGCACGGCGAAGCCGACAGATCGTAGCAGCCAGATCTTCCTCCATTCTCGTACCCCGCCTTCCCTGTAACGGTGATTAGTACTGGGAAATAAAAAATGGAGAATCAAATTATATTTTTAAGCAATTGAATGTATCTATGTATTTACTTTGAGCAGGATACAAGCTTCAAGGCGAACCACATACTATCTCGCAAAAAGAGTTCTAATGACAAACATGTCATGTACAATTTTGAAGAACATATATAGGAGTAATAACGATCAGTGAGATTTACATTCAGCAAGCCATGCATAATAGCATCACACAATACTAAAAGGCTAGGTGCCATAAACCTGCATAAATATTTTTCTCAGGAACCACAGACAGATCAAATAAAATGAAGGGTGTGTATCAGACATTGTTACAAGATTTGCATTATCTTATCTAGCGTAGAGAAATAAGAATAACTTGAGACAAGTCAAGAAATTCACTTATGAGGAATTGGAAAAGGCAGAACTGCATACCTCCAAGTCAAAGAGTACAGAAGCAGCAATCCTCTCTCAAGATTGCTTGTCGAGGATCCTCGGATCATTTTCAAAAAGTCCAAATAAACTCGTCAAGATAGCCATAGTATCGATTAATCCTTGCACGTCCCCATGGAGTATCTCGAAGTCCTTAAAAGATTTGATAACAAGGTAAAGATATATAAATGAGAATATAACAACGTATGCTCTTGGAGAAACTTCACTTCCATTAATCGATGAGACGTAGAAGCTACAGTTGGGCGAACACCGATTTCTTTCTTAGAGAGAGAATACGAGTCAGGAATTCCTACATCTCTCCCTGGAGCCCTCTGTAGTTGGTATCCTAGCACTATAGCATCACGTAATCGTCTTGCGCTGCTCAACTAAAAATGTAGAATCGAACAAGTTTATTAAATAAGGGAAACCATGTGATTTTTTTAACAAAAGATTATAGGGTTTAAGAAATGAAAAAAAAGCAAACACATCTTTCAACTTAGCAGTTAGTATCAACCACATGAACCGTTCCATGAGAAGTCCTTTTCATCGCGGGTGCCATGAGAAGTCCTTAATCTCACACACAAATTTTCTCTTAAACATCTAGAGTGGAACTCCTTTTAACAACTATTACAAGAAGCAATGATGCATTCCTTTTGTATTATAATTCCTCCGACAAAATGATGGTTTGGTTAGTACCAACAGGTGCTGAGCCTTCGTGCTTCTCAAGTAGCAGCGATAGATCAGACTAGAAAAGGCCCAACATTAACCTTTAGCTGAAGTCATCGACAAAGGAAGAGAAGAGTTCTTTTGGACACATGAGATGTACATAAAGCTGTTTCAGAAGGTTTAGTTTTGGACACACGACATGTAGATAAAGTTGTTCCAGAAGGTTTAGAACTTTAAATTATTTTTGTACATGACAAAGTTGTTCCAAAAGGTTTAAAACTTTGAATTATATTTGAACATTTATAAGTAATAGGACAAATTTGTTGTGTACTTTTCACACTTTCGCAGAGTGATGTCTTTGAAGTTTGGGTCATATGATCCAATGTATTTTACTTTATCTAGTAAATTTCACACAAAGAGTTCATAGAGACTTGTTTTCTACAAACCATGTCAAAATCAATAAACTAAAGTCCTTTCATGACACATTAGTTTTATTTTGGTTCTTTCTATTTTTAAAAGGTAGAAATACGTTATCTTTTACTTTAGGTTATACCTTCACTACCTATGCACTGTAAACTAATCTTGGTTGGTTTCTAAATATGCAAGTTGTCTATATTAAATATATGATTTTAACTTTCCATTTGGTAGAACGAGTCAACAGGCAACAAGTCATACCAATAATAACTTTTTAATTTCTTGAACTCACAACAAAACATATATGAAAAAACAATGATGATTATTGACAACACAACACAAAAGTACATGTAAACCACTGAAGCTAGGTGAGGTGTGGGTAGGGCGAGGGTCCCACCTCACCGCGCCCTAAAAGAGCCTGGGGTTGTGCCCCCCCTTGAGGTGTCGTCCCGGCTCCTGGGGTCTTCTGGTATATAGGAATTTTGGTATTTTTTGAGATTATTCCTAGCACTTTTATTTTTGGACCCTTTCTGCAATGTACAGATAAAATAGACAGAAACTTGCACTAGGATCTGTGTTAGTAGGTTAGTCCAACAAATGATAAAAGTATGATAAAAACATGTAGCAATGATAGAAAACAAGCATGGAACAAGCAAGATGATAAGAAAGATAATTTTTCATGTGACATGTTAATTGAAGTAAAGGCAATCAATCTAATATAATCAAGATGTATAAGCTCAAAACAAAGTGATATAAGGCAATAGTATATACTTAATATTAAAACAAGCAATGAAAGAATATATAGAAAAATTTCATGAGTCGAATGTCTCCGGTCGGACTTCTCGTGCCATGAGTTGGGAAGGTTTAGAATTAAAAATAATATGTTGAGAACTCATAGTCAACCTTTGCTTTCCTCATAGTCTAGCTGAACCTTATCATAACACTACCCTAGAGTGTCAGTTACATACACGACTAATTGATCGTCTCCTTTTTGACTTTCGAGCAACTCATGCAATGAATGAGCGCGAGCAAGATAAATGGAAAATAAAATAATGATGGGGGTAGGAAGTGAAAATGTAACAAAGTCTCACGCTAATGAGGACAATCATTAGACGAGAGAAAACCTTATGATATGGAGTGAGGAATAGGGGTTGCGATGCAACGAATGCACTAGATCTATAAGTGTATGAAAGCTCTCCAATGAAACTAGTGGGGTGCATCCAACTTGCTTACTCATGAAGACATATAACTCTTTGAGGAGGCTCCTCATTGAAATATACAAGAGAAGTTCTATATTGAAAGATTCCCCACATAGTTATGCAAGTATGATATAAGTACATGTGCTACTTCGAAGCACAAGTGTGGAATAAAGGATATTAATAATGCCCCCTCTATTTTTTGTGTGGCATTTTAGATTGCCTCCCAATAAGCGTTTCTTTAATTCCATTAGCTAGGCACAAGAGTAGCGATGCTCATAAGAGAATAATAGTTCAAGCATAAAAGAGAGCATCAAAGGTGAAAATATGAAACACATTTAAGTGTAGTATACTTCCTATGCATGGGCATGACAATGAATATATGTGGTAGAAATATGTTATCCTCGATTTTAGGTTTTACCTTCACTACCTCTCCAATGAAACTAGTGGGGGTGCATCCAACTTGCTTGCTTATGAAGACGTAGAGCTCTTTAAGGAGGCTCATCATTAGAATATACAAGAGAAGTTCTATATTGAAAGATTCCCCGCATAGTTATGCAAGTATAATATAAGTACATGTGCTACTTCAAAGCACAAGTGTGGAATAAAGGATAGTAATGATTCCCCCTCTCTCTTTTTGTGTGGCATTTTAGGTTACCTCCCAATAAGCGCTTCTTTAATGCCATTATCTAGGCACAAGAGTAGCGATGCTCACAAGAGAATAATAATTGAAGCATAAAAGAGAGCATCAAAGAAACAAATATGAAACACATTTAAGTCTAATATACTTCCTATGCATGGGCATGACAATGAAGATATGTGGTAGAAATACGTTATCCTCGACTTTAGGTTCTACCTTCACTACCTATCCACTGTAAACTAATCTCGATTGCTTTCTCAAGATTTCATTCCATTTGGTAGACTGAGTCAATAGGCAACTACTCATTACAAAAAAAATTTTAATTCCTTGAACCCACAACAAAACTTGGGTCACTTGGGCTCTACGTCAATTGACACACGGGTTACCTAGTTAAAGAAATCATTTCCTGCAAATTTAGAGCCTCTATGGATCTTTTAGGGTAAAATAAAGCTACAGATTTAGTCATCTGAAATGAAATAAAAAATCAAGTGCAGATTAAGATCCTCTTTGAATCTTTTAGAATATGTATAATAAAGCAACATTTTTTTATTGTCTTAGTCATGTTCTTTTATTAGGACTGATTACTAAAGGATGAGCTCGGATTCGATAACAATCGGTGTATGAGTATGAAACAATAATGATGATGATTGACAACACAACACAACACAGAAGTACATTTTAAACCATGACTCTAGATGATTGGTGTGTTTCTTGCAACAATGCTAGATAATTAGCAGAACAAACCTTTGTCGCTCATGCCGGTGTTCCACCCCATCTTTTGCAGCTCTGGCGGCTGAGGCACGTGGAACGCCAGCTCTGCATGTCAGATATGGAGCGCAAGGAAGCAACAACACATCAGAGGAGGAGACAAGTTACAAACACAACACAAAAGTACATGCTAGATTATTGGTCTATTTTTTGCAATAATGCTAGATGATTAGCAGAACAAACCTTGGTCGTTCTTGCCGGTGTTCCACCCCATATTCCGCAGCACTGGTGGATGTCCCCTCGATAGCAGCTAGAACTCCATCTTTGTAGGTCGGATTTGGAGCGCAAGGAATCAGGAGCTCATTAGAGGAGGAGACAAATTACGAACTTGGCCGGATGGGAAGGAAGGAGGAGGGCGTAACTTGGCTAGGACAGGGATACCGGCTATGTGTGCCCCTTCTCCTCTTCCTCGACTAGGATGGATTCGGAGCCCTGGTGCCATCACCGTCGTAGACGTTCTGTCTTCGTCATGATGACCTGCAGCAAAGGGAATGATAGGAGGTGAAAGTGAGGTGAGGGCAAAGGATGAGGGTCCCACCTGTAACACCCTCACTGTCAGTGAACAGTAATCACTGTTACTGTTCATCTGTACTGTTCAAAACTTGTGTTGATCAACTTGGAACAGTTCAAAATTTCAAATTTCACTTTGATGTTCTTGAATGCATGGTGATCATGGACCTTGATCATCTGGAATCAAAACAAGTACAAGCCATTTGACTTGAAATTCAAACAAACCCTAAAATGCCTTTTGATGAATATTAAAAATAGGGTGACAATAAATTTTTTTCCAAAAATTATGAAACAACTTTTATAAAAACACAAATATTCAGTGGACCAAATACTTATGGGTTTGAGTATTTATTAAGTGATAGAAAATTCTAAACAAATATAAACAGAGGCCAAGAACCCCAAACAAATCATTTAATATTTAAAGTAAATATTAAATGACTTTTAAAAGTGCCCAAATCTTTTGTGGCACTAACCCTAGATATAACAATATTTTTGGTACAACTTCCACATTTAACTAAAATGCCTAAGTGAATTAAGATAAATACAAAAAGAAATTACAGGAAGGAAAAAGAGAAAAACAAAAGAAAAACCAAAAGCCTAATCTATCCCTCCCTCCTGGGCCACCACCCAGCCCACTAACCCTCCACCCCACCGAAACCGGCCCGAATGGCCCACCCCCCGGTCATCTCCCTCGCTACAGGGGAGAAGCTGGGCGTGGCGCCCATCCGCCGAGGCCACGGCGACGCATCCCCTCCGTGGAGGCCATCCGGCGGCGCCGACGACCTACAAGTGCGGCGCAACCCTCCCCGTGCCCCGTGACCTAACCCTAATCCTCAGCCACCGGATCTCGTACGGGCGTGTCGTTTCCACCTCTGCCCGAGCGCATGCTGGCCACGGCCTCGTCGGAGCACGCGGTCTAAGCCCTCGCCGACGCCCGGGAACGTGTCTTTTCGCCGCCCCGCGCTCGTCTTCCCCACCCTGCAGAAGAAATCGACCGGAGCCGCCCCGTGGACACCGCTACCTCGCCGTTCCCCACCTCGGGCCACCACCGCTCGTCGTCGAATTCCGGCGACCCCGACCCCTTCCCCGAGCCCGCTTAACGGCTACGCCCCGCGGTGAGCTGCTCGCCGTCCCCCAATCGCTCGCGCCCCCTCCCGTTCGCCGTAGCCCGCTCCACCATTGGAGCAGGAGCTCCTCGCCGCCGGCAAGTTCCCCGCGGCGCTCCAGCGCATGCATCTAGCACGCAGTTCGTGTCATGCGCATGCCCACGACCTCCTCGTCATTTGGCGCTAGCTCCCGCTCCCCCTTGCGCCGCAGAAGCCCGTCGTCGTCATCGCCGTACCACTGCCGCCCTCCATTGTCGACGTTGCCCTCGACTCCGGCCATCCACGTCGATGCCGTGACCACAGAACGATGCGCCGTCTTCTACTCGTTCGAAGGAGCCCCCTCGTGCCTGCTCTCGTCGCCGGAACCGGGCGCGCGCTCGCCGCCGTGCCACGGCCGCCGCCGCCGTGCCATGGTTGTGGCCTCGTGCCACTGGCCAGTGGGCCCCAACCGGATTAGATTAGGGGTTAACCCCCCTAGTTAACAGCTAACCCCCCCCACTTTTAACTAAAAATAAATAACCCCCCCCCCTAAGTGACAGACATGTGGGTCCCATGCCCCTTTAAGTTAATTAAAACTGTTAAATTAGTTAATAGCAGAATGACATGTGGGCCCAGGGTTATTAAAATTTAATAAATAGAATTAATTTGTTTTAGTCACTGACATGTGGGCCCAGTGTGAATTTTGATTTAATTAAAAGATTTATAATAATCAGTGGCTGACATGTGGGACCCACATGTCAGCTTTGACTGGTCAAACCCCCTCTCTGTGGATAATGTTGTATTTTGTTAATACAAGAAATTCAGAAAATCTTTCTAAAATGATTAAACTTTAAAATTCTATATCTTTTAAACCATAAGTCAGATCGAAAAACTTTATACATGAAAGTTGATCAGAAAAAAACAACGGATAAGTATACGCTATCCATACCCTCACCACACCCCTCTAATACAACGAACACCGACATTCCCCCCCTCCGGGCTGTCTGTCGATAATTTCCGGTACCGATAAAAATTTCCCGGATCAAAATACTTTGTACACGAAAGTTGTCCGGAATGGTTCAAATAACACAGACACACCCCCCTTATGTTTGTCCGGCACCCACGACACCTCCGGCTTGACCCTTCCCCCTCCGAGCAACGTGCATTGCACTGCGTCACCGTTAACTTTTCATCTGTCATGTCATGCATATGTTTGTATATTATTGCTGTGTATTTACTGTTTCTTCCCCCCCCCCCTTAATCTTCGGTAGACCCCGCTGCTACCGCCGACTACACTGCTGCCGGGTACGACTACTTCGTCGACGACCCTACCCCTACCGTCGAGCTTCCAGGCAAGCAGAGCCATTCTCTTCCCCAGATATCTCCTATCTTTCCATACATTTCTTGCACTAGGCATGGTTACTGCTGCTGCTACGATTACAATCCTATTCAATTACATAGCCTGATTTTGTCGCCCCTTGATGTACCTTCCTTTATCCTATGCTGCCTATTATTACTTATGCATTATTCAGCAGTGAGCCCTGCGCATTGTTAGCTAGGATTAGATAGTGGGCCGTGATCGCTCTGGGAGTGAACACAGATACAATATATACAACTGCAACAGGTACGATTCGATGCAGACGCCCTAGGGAACCTACAACGGCGAGACTCTGCCGAGTCGCTTCGAGTTTGACTTACGAGGGGACTGACTCGTAATTCACTCTCGTCGACTCAGTAGCGTAGCATCACTGGGATGATACGAGGGTATTCCTCTTTAGTTCATTCCGCTGGTGTCTCGGCACCACCGGGGTGATACGAGGTATACCTCTTTAGTTCATTCCGCTGATGTCTCTGTCAAACCTCTTTAAGTGTGCCATCGAGGGTGGTACCTCCTGGTTTCACTTAATGGTAGGCACTCGAACCAACTGGTGTCCTTAAGGTAAGAAAGTCGGGCGACCCAACGGTGCCCGCGAGAGGTAAATCGTCGGGAACGACAGGGAGGGTACGACCGACGTTACTGGCGTGCTTGGCCCCTGCTCGTATCCCGCGTGAGTTACCAAACTACGAAAAGTCGAGCTCTACCAAGAGCACACGCGAGACAAGGTAAGGAGACGGTTCACCTTGTTGGTAACCGCAGTGACTTGGTGGGACGATAGGGCAGGCACCGATGTACTGGTGGTCCTGACTGCTGTCGTTGACCGCGGGTCGGTTAAGTCAAGGCAACAATAACGGTTGTCACGCAGGTTAATTAAAAATGCTAAATGGTTCGGCGGATGTCTTGAGTAGCCTTTTGGCTTGTACGCACTACCTACACGTGGGATAAGGAGTGTGGGCTCCCCTGCATCGTAGTCTCGTTCGAGGGTCTTCAGACGTCAGCAATACCGCGGGCTGATTGCCGGGAAGTGGTGTTGTCTTCTCTTGCTCGAGCGGTGTATTTGTATTTGCTTTGATTTTGCTTCACCGGCCAGTCACGCACCGTGCAGGAGTACGTTCGGGTTAGGGTCCAAAGCCCGACGTACATAGGATATAGTCCGGCGGATGACCTCTCTGTTGATTGCCGAAGGATGGGCTACTTTGTGTCGGATAGCTTTGGTGGAGCGTTCCCTAACAAGGTTCCCGCCACCCTGGAGATCCGAGCGTCGTAGAGTCACGCCAGTGCACCCCTGCAGGGAAGATTAATCTATTCGAATAGCCGTGTCCACGGTAACAGGACGCTTTATGCTGAAGCTGGATCTTACCACTAGAAACTATTACTATTAAATTGTATGGATCCGGGTCTTCTTCCTCGCAGGGAGTCGAGGAAGGGAACTCGGAGGCATTATTATTATTATTAATTATTACAACTTACTATTATACAATGCTGCAGCAACTTCTGCTGCATTGTTATTACATTTCTGCTATTGAACTGTTGGCTGTTTCTCTTCTCATGCTGCAAGACATCGTCGGAAGATGCTAGTCTTCGATAGGCCTAGCTTCTTACCCTTAATCTGATTTCTATCTTGCAGTCCACTATATACAGTCTCTTCTTTCCATTGATACAATGCATAATGCTTAGTAGCGGACGTAAGACTCGCGGGTATGCTAGATACTCACCTTTGCTTTATTTCCCCCTTTATGTTTTGCCTGATCAGCCGCTGCAGTTGACGTTGGAGCCCAGGAGCAGGAGTACCCCGGAGGCGCCTACTATGACGTCGAGTTCCCCGTTGACCAGGAGTAGTTCGGTGGATCCCAAGCAGGAGGCCTCGCCTTTTCGATCTGTATCTCTGATGTGATTTGTGCTAGCCTTCTTAAGGCAAAACTTGACTAACTATGTCTGTACTCAGATATTATGGCTTGTATGACTTATGTATTCGGGTCCGCGTGACCCCATTTATTGTAACATATTGGTTTATCCTTTTGTGTTTAGTGTTGTGCTGCGATATTCTCACCGTGGCACCCTAATCTCAGCCGTGTACCCTGCGTGTATGATTACTGTACACGGATTGATTTTGGGGGCGTCACACCACCTGGCCGCGCCCTAGAGGCGCCTGGGAGCTATGCCCTCCCTGAGGTGTCCTCACGGCTCCTTGGGTCTTCAGCAGGTAGAAATTTTAGTAATTTTTTGGGATTTTTCTGAGCATTTTTATTTTTGGACCTTTTCTGCAATGTACAAACAAAACAGACAAAAACTGGTACTTGGCTCTGGGTTAGTTGGTTAGTCTAATAAGTGATTCAATATAATATGAAGAACAATGAGACCTAGAACCAAACATTGCATTTTAAAGCCATACAAGTGTGGACATCTTCAAAAATATTTATGAAACATGAAATGGGGCTAGGAAAAAATCAAGAGATCATGCTGGCATTTTAAAATAAAACCAAAATGTCTTGTGTTTAAAAAAAATCAATATAAATTCAATAATTGACAGAAACTAGCACTTGGCTCTATGTTAGTAGGTTAGTCTAATAAATGATTCAATATAATATGAATAACAATAAGACATAGAGGAAATCATTGTATTTTAAAGCCATACAAGTGTAACGTGTTCAGAAATATTTATGAAACAGGAAATGGGCTAGGAACAAATCAAGAGATCATGCTGACCTTTTAAAATAAAATCAAAATGTCTTGTGTTTTAAAGCATGATGCACTAAATAGTTTATTATAACTATAAAATACTAAGGGGTTAAAAACCTGAACCTAGTGTGTGTGCATGTTTATACAACCAGTCAAATCGAAGAAGAGAAATATAAGAATAAATTACTACCTATAGCACATATACATTTAAGATCATTGGTCATGCCCATGTTTACCTCTAAACCTGATACTATGGCCCAGTTTAAACTCTAACCTACACATCTATATTACACAATCAAGTGAGCAAGATAACTATTTATGTTTCTGCATGTATATTTATACGCCCAGTCAAATAAAAGAAGACCAAGTGATCGCCTAGTGATGTCGAGTGAAAAAATACAAACCAAAAGTCGTGATTCATGATACGTACATTGAGAGAAATAAGGGAAAAAAACTATTTACAGGTCAAGTACATGGCAATAATCTAACAACAACAACAACAAATTCGGATGGCTTGCAATATCCATCATCCACTCCTGACCAAATTGCCAGGAAAATCTGACCAAAAGCTTGCAAAACTAATTATCTAAAAATATATTCATAAGGTGGTAACTAAAAGGAAACTACTTTCTAAGCTCAAACCCTACATACTCTCGATGTGCTGAATCATAAATGTCTTTGACTGGCAAGGAATAATAATTACTAATAAAATATATGAGCCACGATTTTGACAACACCATATGAAAAGAGTTCAAGTACATACCCCTATAAATGTAGCGTGGTTGTTAAGTGAAGTTATAAAAAACACCGGGAGAGGTCCACACATTAAAACACCGGGAGGCTATGTTAACTATTTCTCTGAATCGTCTGCCAGTTTCCTCAACGGCTACAAACAGGGCACTCATCAGTGCCAAAAGAAATATTAAAAAGTATCAATTTTTTTGCAATCATGACTGAATGGAATTATATTCGGAAAAATATATATCCATGAAGTTGAGGGAACGAGAAATAGAAAGCATGATTCAGTCGCAGGCTAGTCTCAGTTTCCTATGAGTGAAAAAACAGACCTTCTCATTATCCAGACCAACATCTTCAAATGTTGAGAATGCAGCAGCTGATAGTACTTCGGTCCATTGTAAGGAGGACATGAAAAGATACAAGCTTTAGTTGTGTTCGCATCTGCGGTCAAGAGAAACAGACATTCAGAACTTCTATGATAATTTACAAGGTAGTCAGAGGAAAGATTCTTGTGTAGGTTCATCCATATTGTTGGAAGTTTGCAGCTTTGCTACTCTTTAACTAAATGTAAATTCGTATGACTCACCATGGATTTCACTTCTCATTTACACCATGGACTATGTGCAGGTGGTTACAAAAGAATCTTTCCTCTGAGAGAGGAGCAATAATCTGGGTTTTTTCGCCAAACCCTTTGGTCAACATCATACACAGACACTGATCGACTGGGATCATAAGTTGTATGCAGTTCCATATCTACACTTGTGAAACTGGCAGCGCTAGTTTCAGCTCAGTGGCACATATGCAAGTACTTTGTTTCAAGCAAGGAAAATGTATACAACAAACATATAATGGATAAGTTTCATCAACATAAATGCAAAAGAAATATAGTTAAAACAGTTCCAAAAGCAGATGTAACACCCTTGGTGTCATGTAACAGTAATCCTTTTGCTAATGAAAAATTACTGTTCCTGGTATTGCCTTGATCATCTTTGCATCTAAACAAATTCAAATTGCCTTTGGTTGATATTAAAAACAAAGTGATAAATAAAACCTTGTCCAAAAATTATGCAACCAATTTTATTAATTGAACAAAAATCACTATACCATGGTACAATGGTCATGTATATTTATAATGGCATATAAAAACTCAAACAATTCAAACAATAGCAAAACAGTGGCTTTTAATACCTTTTTAAATAAAACAAAATAATTAATGATTTTTATAAATCCCAAAACTCTCTGTGGCAATTGTATATTATATAACCCTAATATTGGGGCAAGTCCCATATTTTACAAACATAGAAAAGTATCTAAAACAATTAAATACAAAAAACAAAAGAATAAAGAAACACAAAACAAAAGAAAAGAAAAAGGCTAAATCTCGCCCATGGGCGAAGCCCACCCGGGCCCAACTACCAGCCCAACCCGGCGCCCCACTTCATCTCCTACCTCCTATTCAACATGGGTACCGTGGCGAGCATCCACGACGGCTTGAACGCATCCGACGCCGTCTCGAACATCCCTTGGTCGTCGGCACGTATAAGACGTCCCCTACACCCCGCGCAACCTCCCGAACCCTAGCTCGCCCCCATGCTTCCCCATCACGCCGCCGTTCCCCTCTCCTCGTATTCGGCCGAGCTCGCCGTGGCCGTGCCGCCGTGTCTGCGTGGCCACCGACGTCGTCACGCCCTTCCGACGTGTCTGCCAGCTTCGCCTTCCTCCCCTACGTCGTCTACGCGCCACCGCCCGAGCCCCGCGCCACTACATCGGGCGAATCGGGCTCGTCCCCGACCGCGGCCGCCCTGCACATCCTCGTCGATTGCCGCAACTGCTAACCGCCTCGAGCCTCCATTCCAAACCGACGAGCGCCGCTGTGAGCTGACGCATCTTCCCCCCTCTCCCCTCGCCTGACCGCTGCCGTATCACCCTTCCCCACCAGCCCCGCGCTCTGGCCGCCGCGTTTGAAGTCGCCAGCGTGGCCAAGGACCGTCTCAACCCACGCCACTGGTCCCAGCCGGTGCGCGCTCGAACCCGCGTTCAAATGAGCCGCCCCGCGTGCATTTTGGCCCCCTGTGGCGCGATTCCGGCGAGCTCCGGGCTCGTCGCCGGCGTCGGCCTCACCAACGTGGGCATGGCTAGCTTAGCCCTTAAGCCCCCCATGTGTGTGTGTCTATGAGCAGTGAGCCCAATGCCATTTAAATAAACTAATTAATTGTTAGTTTAAACGACCCATGCATGTTAATAGAGTAATTAAAATGCTAGAGACTACTACATGTGGGCCCCAGGCCAGTAGATAGATTAAAAGTATATGAAAACCTGTTTAGATAAATTACTCTATGACATGTGGGTCCCCTGCTGCTAATTACATTGCTTAATTTAAATAACTTTGATTAGCCACTGTGTCTATGATAGACATGGCCCACTGGTCAGGTTTGACCAGTCAAAGCTGACAGTTGGGCCCCACATGTAAGTTTGACCCAGTCAAAGATTCCTTGTGGATAATGTTATATTAAATAATAAAGATAATTCAGAAAATGATATAAAATGATTAAAACTTAGAAAATCAATATCTTTTAATCCGTAAGTCAGATCCAAAAACTTTATACATGAAACTTGATCAGAAAAAATATAACAGTTAAGAATACGCTACCCGTAGATCCACTACCCCCCTCTAGCATACCGAACCCGAGACTTTCCCCCTCCGGATCGTCTGTCCGATAATCGCCGGGAGCCGATAAAATTGCCGGTTAAAATTCTCTTTTCGTGTGCAACGTGTAGCACCGCGTTAGTTCATCTCTAGCTTAACGTCTGCCATGTCTTGTATTTGTATTGCTATTATTGCCGTGTATTTATTATTCTTCCCCCTCTCTTATTGTCCGGTAGTCTCGACGTCCGCTGCCGATGCCCCTGTGATCGACTACTTCGTCGACGACCGTACCTCTACCTTCGAGCTTCTAGGCAAGCAGAGCCAATCTCTTCCCCAGATATCGCCCATCTTTTTCGTACTTTTCTTGCACTAGGAATTGCTCCTGCAGCTACGTTACAATCCTATTCAATTGCATATCCTATCTTTGTCGCCCCTTGATGAACATTCCTTTATCCTATGCTACCTTATCATTATATTATATTCAGCAGTAAACCCTGCGCATTGTTAGCTAGGATTAGATAGTGGGCCATGATCACTCAGGGGAGTGAACACGGATACAATTTATTATAACTGCCACAGGTACGGTACAATGCAGACGCCGCCTAAGGCCCCTACCTCGGCTCTGTCGAGCCACATCAAGTGTGAGCTATCGAGGATTAATCCTTATACTCCACTCGTTACTGACTCTGTATAGCCGCCCTAGGGTCCTGAGCAACGGTTGTTCTTAAAGGTAAGAGTCGGGCGACCAAACGGTGCCCACGAGAGGTATTGCGATGGGACGACAAAGAGGGTACGACCGACGTACTGGCGACCCTGGACTCTGATCGTTGTCCGTGAGAGTTGCCAAACCACGAAAGTCGAGCTCCTCCAGGAGCACACACGAGACAAGGTAAGGAGATGATTCACCTTGTTGGTAACCGCGGAGCTTTGACGGGACGACAGGGCAGGCACCGACGCACTAGTGGTACTGGCTGTTGTTCGTTGTCCGTTGTGTTGTTAGTCAGACAACGATAACGGTTGTCTGGGAGATAATAATAAAATGACTAATGGTTCAGGTGCATGACTTGAGAGACCCGTTGGTCTGTACGCACTACCTTCACGTGGGGTTACGGTGTGGGCCCTCCGCGTTGTGGTCTCGTTCGAAAGCTCTGAAAGACGTCCATTTTCAGCATTGTGGTTGGGTCGGATCGTGCTGCGGCACTGGATCCACTTGGCGCACAACGACCCGGAGTGCGAGAGGTGATGGCCCATGAAGCTCTTGCGCTTAGGACTGTAGACCGGCGGGGACCTCTCTGATGAGCCGTAGGATGGGCCTCGGCGTGTCGGATAGCCTCGGCGGGTCATTCCCTAACAAGGTGTACGCCACCCTGGAGATCCGAGCGTGCAGGCTGAACAGTAGTGCACCCCTGCAGGGAGTTTGATCTATTTGAATAGCCGTGTCTACGGTAACAGGACGCTTTATGCTGAAGCCAGAGCCTACTACTACAAACTACTACTATTAAACTGTTGGTTCCGGTTTCTTTTCCTCGCAAGGAGTCGAGGAAGGGAACTCAGAGGCATTTATAATTATTAATTATTACAACTTACTATTATACAATGTTGCAGCAACTTCTGGTGCATTGTTATTACATTCATGCTATTGAACTGTTGGTTGTTCTCTTCTTGTGCTGCAAGACTCGTCGGAAGATGCTAGTCTTCGATAGGCCTAGCTTCTCATCCTTATTCTGATTTTTACCACTATACATCCTCCCCTTTCCATTTGATACAAATGCATAAATGCTTAGTAGCGGACGTAAGACTCGCGGGTATGCTAGATACTCACCCTTGCTTTATTTCCCCTTTTTTTTTGCCCGATCGACCGCTGCAGTCAACGTTGGACCCAGGAGCAGGAGATTCTAGGAGGAGCCTACTATGACGTCGAGTTCCCGTTGACCAGGAGTAGTTCGATGGATCCCAGGAAGGAGGCATCGCCTTTTCGATCTGTATCTCTGATGTTATTTGTGCTAGCCTTCTTAACTTATGTATTCGGGTCCGTGCGACCCTCCCTTTTTGTAATATATTGGTTTATCCTTTTGAGTTTAGTGTTGTGCTCTGATATTCTCACCGTGGCACCTTGATTTCGATCATGTACCCTGCGTGTATGGTTACTGTACATGATCGTAAATCGAAGGCATCACAACAGACTAACGAGAAACCTATCAAATTGCAGCAATAAAAATGAAATACACTTTTGTAAAGAAAGAACCTCATTGATGTCGTATTTAGATTCCCACAATCAATCACTCCAAAATTAAGATCCCAGTGTGCTAGATCATTGACTTCTACAGAACTGGAATCTTTCATAAAATCTTTTAAATCTTCCATGGCTGCATTAAGAAAAGCAACAGTTCAGATATTTGTGGTATTTCAGCCTAGTCCTTGGCCGACATAAAAATATACAGGAGAATTTTCTTTCATGATGGAAGACATAATGATGCTGATGGATGGTTGCTCCTACGCTTGTTTTGGATCTCTCAAGAGAGTCAAGATAGTGATACAAAAAAAAGAAACGCAACATCAAACATAAATGACAGAATAGTACTCCAAAATGAATCTTCAGCTGCTACAACTCCAGAAGATTTTAATAAAATCAGATAAAAAATTGGAACTCTCTCTGGATACAAACATGTAAAAATATTAAAGAGAATTGGTTGGTTTTACCTTGAACAGCATGATCCCAAGAAGCAGCACGAATCTTGTCAAGAAGCTCTTGAACCCTGTAAACAATTGCCATTTTCCGAGCAATGATTACCTTCATGATTGTCATCAGTTAGCTAAAATTAGATAGTACTGGGTCCTGATCTAAGCGTGGACATGACAATGGTAAGCTTGCGCACCTCAGCGAAGGTCTTGTAGCCAAGTAGTTTAGCTTTCGCTAATGTCAATTGAACCGCCTGCTCCCACACCACCGCGGTTTGTTTATCAGATTTGTTTCTTGAAATGGTTTCCATCTGACCCTGAACATATTTTCTTACTTGGCTATGTATATATCATCATGCATGCACGCAACATTAGCTAGCTAGTGCAATTTTGTCGTCGTGGCCAAAGCTTTAAGAGTTGGGATGGTCGAACAAATCAGAGCATCCTGAAATTGAGAGGTACCCTCAGCGAAGGTCTTGTAGCCAAGGTTCAACAGCCAAATGCTCCTCCACCTAGCCTTGACCGTGGTGCCCGAGTCGAGCATGAATGCGCGTGGTGCCTCCTCCCTTTCCTGATGTACAGTAGACGCTCTATGCACAATTATGACCTGGACCATAAGAATGAATCACACACAAAATCTATGCAAATTGCACCATGGTTCAGTTTTAAATAGAAATTCATCAATTAATGCACTGACCAAGTGAACGTTCATGATATTCAATACACAACTCACCCATCAGCTGTTATTTTAGAAGGAGATATTGATGTTGGAAGTAATGGATGATTGATAGTGGCCCAGAAACTACAAGTTATAGAAGGAGTGTTAAAACAGTCGGTCATCTAATAGTAATACTGGCGAACAAGGAACTGACTAAATAATGGTCTCGGCCTTAAATGTAGAAAGGCAAGCAGGCTAAAAATATGAGTTCAGTATTGCATCAAAGTTCTGAAAAACTTACGGATCGGCCCTATTAATTCGACAGATATCACAGTAGAAGATGGAAGGTAATTCTAGAGGAACACTGGCTGCAAACTTCTTGGATATGATAACACAACCAACATGTTGCCATACACAACCAACATGTTGCCATACATTGCATTGTGGATTATCACACTGAAAGGACCAAGCAAGTTAGGCGGACACAAACATAAGCAAGAGAACCTACAAAGAGCAAAATTGCTAATTTCGTAAAATGCATGATGTTCATAATAAAAATAAGTTATGTATTCCTAAACAATTAACAACTTTACGGCTTTAGAATATAAGAAAAATTCACTAGTTGAAAGTTTTAGAATGTACATAAACTGATTCAATGATTCAGCATATAATCTGTACAATCAAGGAGACTGACCAACAAATTATGATCTTACTGCATTGGTTACGGAAAATGAAAAAGGCAATCAACGGTCTAGTAGACATATTGGCAATGAGAACTATACCTTTATCATGGATCCACTGACCATGGAGTTACCACAAGGACAACGAACCTTGGCATTCTCTTGAGCAGAACCATTTAACTTCTTTTTAGGCTTTACACTTTTTCCTGAATCGATCTGCTTTGCTGAGGCTGCAGCAGAATTAGCAGGACCGTGCAGATTCCTACAGAGTAACCAACAACACACAGTATGACATATCACAGTAAGAGTCAATCCGAATAATACAAAAATGAGCTCAATATGTGAACAAATGTAAGATCACCTAAAGGTAAGCAAAAACAGGAACCCTGCACATCGCAGCCGCCGTTGTTCTTATCCCTCTCCCCCCCTCCCCGCCCAAGCCTCCAACGTCTCCTCATTCCCGCTCATGCAGACGTAGCCCCCCTGCAATGCCACAGCGGAACCCTCCTCCCCACCCTGCCACCTCAACCTCTGCACGGAGCTCTTCGGCGGGACGGCTACGACGTGCGGCGCAGGTGGGCCGGGTTCCCTCAACCGCGGCCACTGTTCCACTTGGGGTAAATTTCACACAAAGAGTTCATAGAGCAATGTTTTCTGGAAACCATGTCAAAAAACAATAAACTGAAATGCTTTCATGACACATAACTTTTATTTTGGTTCTTTCTATTTTAGAACAGGTCATGGCAATGAAGATATGTGGTAGAAATACGTGTTATTCTCGACTTTAGATTTAACCTTCACTACCTATCCACTATAAACTAGTCTTGATTGGTTTCTAAAGATGCAAATTGTCTATATGAAATATATGATTTCACCTTTCCATTTGGTAGAGCGAGTCAACAGGCAACTACTCATAATGTTGGAGCTGGAACCTCACCTCAGTGTTGTAGCTGGAACCTCACCTCTGTTTCCCCTGGCGGCTGGGTGGTGTGATCTGTGTGCTTTTATACACTCCCTGGCTGGCTGCACCACCTCTTCTAGGTCAAGGTATGGGCTGGGCCTTATGGGCTTAAGTGGAGATGAGCTAGTCAGCCCATAACGGTTCAGCATGTCACAGGGGCAACAGCCCACTTCAACACTCCCCCTCAAGAGGGGTGATAGATGTCTATCATTCCCATCTTGTCACAAGCTAGGTTGCATTCCTTTGCTGCCAAACCTTTTGTCAAGCAGCCTGCTATCTGTTGGCCTGTGTGCACATAGTCAATCTTTATAACCCCAAGATCAAGCTTCTCTTTGATGAAGAATCGATCAATCTCTACATGCTTAGTTCTATCATGTTGCACCGGATTATTTGGTATGCTACATCTCTTCCTGGAACGCTCTTTGGTTTCTATCCTAGCACTATAGCATCACGTAATCGTCTTGCCCCGCTCAACTAAAATTGTACAATCGAACAAGTTTATTAAATAAGGGAAAAACATGTGAATTTTTTTAACCAAAGATTATAGGGTTTAAAAAAATAAAGCTACAATTTTATTCTTCTGAAATTAAATAAACAATCTAGTGCAGATTAAGAGCCTCTTTGAATCTTTAGAATACGTAATAAAGCTACAACTTTTTATTCTCCTAATTTAGGACAGTAAAACCGAGCTCTTTCCCAGCCCTCTCATACTTTTGGCATTTTTGACTGTTCGATTTCGTCACATGGTGGTTCTTGGCCGTTAGATATTCCTTCAAGACGATTTTTTTTCCGTGAGATGGGCTGACTGTCCTAAGGGGTAGCTACTCCGGTAGCCTTTTTGGTCCACTATGGTTAACTAGGCTGTATGGCCCATTTACCATCCTCGGTCCATCCTTCCTGTCATGCGCGTAGCGAAAGACTCCAGCCCGGTGTTGTATTCACCACGACTCATCGTGTTCCCGACCTCTCATCTTTCTAATTTCTATCCATCTTAACGGCTGGGCCAACACTAAGGTGAGGTTCCAGCTACGCCAACCATGATCTCGAGCATGGTGCCCCTTCGTCGTTCTCTATCTCTAGCGGCAGCAGCCATCGCGAAACACGAGTTTGACGTGTTCCCGTCTATCTGGAGAGCTTGGAGCCGTACTTCAAGGTGGAACACCACAGCCACTTCCATTCAACCCACTAGGAAGACCCTATGTTGCCACTAATGGCCTTGTGTTTCTGGATCCATTCGCAGATGCACAACTAGCATAAACGTGCCATAACTTTTTCAATCAAGGGATTTGGTTCGGTCTACAGGTAAAATCTCTCCTCCTATGGACGTTGGTTTCAAATCCCCTCATACAAGGTAATCAGACAATCACCTTCGTACAATTTTGCAAACTTTGATTCTCACTGCCTTCCCACCCCCGGACAATTTTTAGTGAACCTGTGAATTTTCTCCTGTACAGACAAATCCAATTACAGTAAAACGTTGTACCATGAATTAAAAGAAAAATATTTATGGAGGAAAATAATGTTCAGGTATTGGTAGATCTTTCTCACAATTTTGCAACGGTGTCGTTATTAATATAATTAAATACACCATCCTTATAGTTTTGTTCTGGACTTGTGTTTAGTTATGTTTTCCTTTTCAGTTTTCCTATGTGGAAACAACCAACTAGAAAAAGTCAGAAAGAGTGTCTCAGTCATCGCATCTCAGTACTACATACAAGAAGTTGCCCGCTTTGAGTTTTATTTTGTGAATCAGACTGGAATGTTTGCTCCAAGTGGAAGATCATGTTATTGTCGGTCAGTATTGGTTGTTGTTGCAGAATTACACAGATCATGTTTTCACCGTGATTTTTGTGTCGCCGAGCATTTTATTCCGTATGGGTATTCCATTTAAAATTCCTTTGACGCGAACCAAATTCCTATCTATGTTCACTTCTATGGCGATTCCATTGTTTATCCTATTTGATTCCTTCCATTTTCTTTCCCCCGTTCATATTTTATTATGATTAAATATACATCAAGAAAAGGTTTATTTTTATCCTATTTTTGGTAGAATCTAAATGGTCTATATGTGTTTTTTCATATATTTTTCCATTCAATTACGCATGAAAATAGGTTCAAGTTACAATGTTGTGTACTTCAGTAATGCCATACCTTAGTCGCTAGACTTCATCTCCCACTTTGCATCTGTGTTGCATTGAAAATAATGGCAAAATAATCACAAATATAGTTTTGGCTTGATTCTTAATGACTTCAGTTTGTTTGTATGTAGATAAACTAATAGGCGATCCCTATAACTGTGTTCTGACTTATACTTTTACAGTACGAGAACTAAGGGAGCATGAGAAAACTTTTGAATTATGTACCTGAAAGATCATAAATATGTTACATGTAAATATGTTGATGTTATAAATCTGAATGCAATCAGTAGTATCATTAATCGGTTACTTATTGTAATTCTAATGTCTAATTCAACAATTCCTTCCATGTTATAAATTAAACGACTTGTATGTGCACCATCTACTGAATTTCAGATGGATTATAAAAATAGCATTGGAGCACAAACTTACTTCCAGCGAAGTACAAACATTCAGTACTTGACATTTTCTCGTTTCCTACATTTTTATTTCGCTCTTCTACAAATTAGTTGATTAAGTTCCTGAAAGCACACCAATTGCTATATATGCTAGAGTTAGCAAATTATCAAGTACAATATACAAGATCCTATGAGGATCTTCTAGTTTGTTACAATATATATGTTGGCATCCGAAATTTATTTTTGCACATCCTATAAAATATCTTTCTCTAGATCATGTGGTCCTTTTTCAGTTACGAGTAGCAGTAGTAATACATACAGATTATGCATTAGGTTTGATTGATTTTGCTCTCTAATTCAAGATTATTGGTGGTAATTGGAGTATAGGCTCGTTATCTAATATTTACCATGTGGTGCCATGACAACCGTAGGATAACTAACATGTTTGAACCTTATAAGCCGGCCTTAAGAACAGAAAGGTTTGTTCCATTTGATTTTCCCAGTCCTCATAAATAGTCATGTATCTTATTACAGTTCCAAGGTATACCAAAAATTTAAGTAGAAAGCAATGTTTGGTACAAATTCATGTAAATCTATTCTTTAGGACGTCTAATCCTTAGTATATCTTATTACAGTTCCAAGGTATACCAAAAATTTAAGTAGAAAGCAATGTTTGGTACAAATTCATGTAAATCTATTCTTTAGGACGTCTAATCCTTAGTATATATTCCTAGAGATAAAGAATCCTAATAGCTCTAGCCAAATTTAAATTTAGGTTATTATTTTTAGTTTCTGAACTGTTCCACTGCTGGGGTAGCGGTAATTCAAACTTGGGATAGCTTTGTGTGAGATGAATTTTTTTACATAAGAACCAAGTGTGTCAGCTAGGCTTTGCTCAAACTCTTTCAACAATATTGCATAAATCTTGGTTGTTTCCAGTTGAGTAGATGGTATGGTGTCAAAGAGGATTGAAGTTTTCTTTTTTCCATATGTAGGAGGTACTCATGCAATGCAATTTGATTGACTCTTATTTCAGTACGAAACTACTAATGCATAACCAAGTAATGAATCGCTCGAGCAGCTCAAGAAAGGATGTATTGGATCCATATTAGGTATACTGACATCTTATGCATCTTTTCATTTATTTCATTTATCACTTCTGTTTAAATACTCTTTCTCTTTCATCTTAACCATGATGTTACTTTCTACTTATCTTTAATGTTGTCATGACCGAGTAGTTGCTTGTAGAATAGTATGTAATATTCATTATCGGGTGTTTTAACGAAGCATAATCCTTTTAGCACTTTTGTCATGTGAATGTCATGCACTTCACGAAAACAACCAGTTGCTTCAGGCTATCCTAATTATTCTTTGTTTCTGAACATGGTGGCATTTTGGTCGAGGAATTTAAGGATTTAATTTATGCACCATGTATTCAATCTGCTGTAGATTGCTTATTATCTGTCTTGGCAGTAATGTATAATTGTATTTACTATCTAAATTGTTATCTATGTTTTTATATCAAGCCAATTTGTTTATGCAAGTATATATATGAGATTTCATCAGATTGCTGACTAATGTATGGCTATGTTTATGCAAATTTAATATGTTTCATGCAATCATGTAATTATGAAAAATCCTACCATTTCATTATACAAATAGATGGGCGCAGCAACGCGCGCCATCAATGATCTAGTCATATCCTTTTATTATTACTAATTACTAAAGGATGAGCTCGGATTCGATAAAAATCGATGTATGAGTATGAAACATCAATGATGATTATTGACAACACATCACAAAAGTACATGTTAAACCACTGAAGCTAGATGATTGGACTGTTTTTTGCAATAATACTAGATGATTAGCAGAACAAACCTTGGTCGTTCTTGCCGGTGTTCCACTCCATCTTCTGCAGCACTGATGGCTGGTCTCTCGTCAGCAGCTGGAATTCCAGCTCTGCAGGTCGGATCTGTAGCACAAGGAAGTAGCAACACATCAGACAAGTAGACAAATTATGAACTTGGTAGGATGGGAAGGAAGGAGGAGGGCGTAACTTGGCTAGGACCGGGCTGCCGGCTAGGTGCGTCCCTTCTCCTCTTCCTCGACTAGGATGGATTCGGAGCCCTGGTGCCATCGCGGTCATAGCCCTCATGTCCGCGCCATGATGACTTGCAGCAAAGGATAGGATAGGAGGTGAAGCTGAGCTGGGGGCAGGTGGCGAGGGTCCCACCTGGCCGCGCCTGGGGGATACCTCCCCCTGAGGTGTCTCGTGACTCCTGGTGTCGTCCGTACACAGGTAGGATAGGAGGTGAAGCTGAGCTGGGGGCAGGTGGCGAGGGTCCCACCTGGCCGCGCTTGGGGGATACCTCCTCCTGAGGTGTCTCCTGGCTCCTGGTGTCGTCCGTACACAGGAATTTTGGTAATTTTTTGGAAATTTTCCGAGCACTTTCATGTTTGGACCTTTTTTGCAATGGACAGACAAAATAGAAAGACTGTGTTTGGACCATTTTTGCAATGTTTGAACTGCGCCATGATGACTTGCAGCAAAGGGAAGGATAAGAGGTGAAGGTGAGGTGGGGACAGGTGGCGAGGGTCCCACCTGGCCGTGCCTTAGAGGCGCCTGGGGGATATGCCCCCCCTAAGGTATCCTCCTGGCTCCTGGGGTCTTCTAGTATACATGAATTTTGGTAATTTTTTGGAAACTTTCCGAGCACTTTCATGTTTGGACCTTTTCTGCAATGTACAAACAAAATAGACAGAAACTATCACTGGGCTCTATGTTAGTAGGTTAGTCTAATAAATGACTCAATATAATATGAATAAAAATGAGACGTAGAAGGAAACATTGCATTTTAAAACCATACAAGTGCGGGCATGTTCAAAAATATTTATGAAACAAGAAATGGTCTAGGAACAAATCAAGATATCAAGCTGAGCTTTTAAAATTAAATCAAAATGTCTTCTGTTTTAAAGCATCATGCACTAAATAATTTATTATAACTATAAAATACTAAGGGGTTAAAACCTGTACCTAGTGTGTGTGCATGTTTATACAACCAGTCAAATCGAAGAAGATAAATATAAGAATCCATTACTACCAATATGCTGCTATAGCACATATGCATTTAAGATCATTGGTCATGTTCATGTTCATCCCTAAACCTGATACTATGGTCCAATTTGAACTCTCGCGTACACAACTATATTACACAATCAAGTGAGCAAGATAAGTATTTATGTAGCAACACTACAACAGTTCTAAACTCTAGGAGACACCCAAGAGCAATGTTTCAGTTTAGATAGAAGAGAAAGTGATGAGGCATAGTGATGTGGAGTGAAAAAAATACTAACATAAAGACGTGATTCCTGATACGTACATTGAACGAAACAAGGGCAAAACCCATTTACATTTCAAGTACATGGCAATAATCTAGTAACCAAGAAATAACATGGTGCAGGGTGATTGGGAATGGAGAAATCAGGAAGAACCTCGTACAAAGAAGGTCTTGAAATAAGTTGCAGTTGGCATCGAGGGCGTAGACGTGACCAGGTGTATGATGTTTCCGACCTCCGCCTTGTGATTTCATTAGCCATGTGCACGAAAAAGATCCAACTGTTGCATAACTATTGCAAGAGCAAAGTGCGGAAAAAAAGAGCATACATATGATTTTAATTCAGCATAGTTTTGCAAACAACTTTGAACAGAAATTTAGTAACATGTAGGCAAGATGAGAAGGTTGCAAGGTCAAGCATGTAAGCACAACCGTTAGGGAGAAAAGGGTGCTGCCGACCACCATGAGGAAGGGCTAGCTGAAGCAGTACATGGTGAGGAAAAGTCCGGGGGTGCAAAGGCAAAGCATCAAGACGAATCAATTCGTCTAGCTAGCCAGCCAGTCCATTCCGACACATGCGAGCAGAGGGAAGGAGGCAACACGTGTGGTAGCAGGTGGTGGGGGGCGTACCCACACTTGTCATAGATCACGGCGAAGCCGTCGGATCGTAGCGGCAAGATCTTCCTCCATTCTCCTACCCCGCCTTCCCTGTAACGGTGATTAGTGCCGGAAAATAAAAAACGGAGAATCAAATTATACTTTGAAGCAACTGAATGTATCAATGTATTTACTTTGAGCAGGATACAAGCTTCAAGGCGAACCACATACTATCTCGCGAAAAGAGTGGTAATGACAAACAGGGCATATACAATTTTGAAAGAGAACATATATACGAGTAACAACGATCAGTGAGATTTACATTCAGCAAGCCATGCATAATAACATCACACAATACTAAAAGGATAGGTGGCATCAATCTGCATAAATATTTTTCTCAGGCATCAACGGACAAATCATATAAAATGAAGGGTGTGTATCAGACATTGTTACAACATTTGCATTATCTTATCTAGCGTAGAGAAAGAAGCAGAAGGCAGAACTGCATACCTCCAAGTCAAAGAGTATAGAAGCAATAATCCTGTCTCGAGATTGCTTCTCGGGGATCCTTGGATCATTTCCAACAAGTCCAAATAAAATCGTCAAGAAATCCATAGTATCGATTAAACCTTGTACGTCCCCATGTAGTATCTCGAAGTCCTCAAAAGATCTGATAACAAGGTAAAGATCTATAAATGAGAAGATAACAACATATGCTCTTGAAGAAATTGTAAATGATATGGGAAAATAAAGTACATGTGAACTTACTATTATGCACTTTCATTAATCCGATGAGACGTGGGAGCTACAGCTGGGCGAACGCCGATTTCTTTATCAGAGAGAGAATACCAGTCAGGAATTCGTACATCTCTCCCTGGAGCGCTCTTTAGCTTGTATCGTAGCACAATAGCATCACATAATCGTTTTGCCCCACTCAACTAACATTGTACAATCGAACAAGTTTATTAAATAAGGGAAAACCATGTGAATTTTTTTAACCAAAGATTATAGGGTTTAAAAAAATAAAGCTACAGTTTTAGTCATCTGAAATTAAATAAACAATCTAGTGCAGGTTAAGACCCTCTTTGAATAATTAGAGTACGTAATAAAGCTACAACTTTTTATTCTCCTAGTCATATCCTTTTATTAGGACTAATTACTAAAGTATGAGCTTGGATTCGATGACAATCGATGTATGAGTATGAAACATCAATGATGATTATTGACAACACAACACAAAAGTACATGTTAAACTACCGAAGCTAGATGATTGGACTGTTTTCGCAATAATGCTAGATGATTAGTATAACAAACCTTTGTCGTTCTTGCCGGTGTTCCACTCCATCTTCTGCAGCATTGATGGCTGGCCTCTCGGCAGCAGCTGGAACTCCAGCTCAGTAGGTCGGATCTATAGCGCAAGGAAGTAGCAGCACATCAGACAAGTAGACAAATTACGAACTTGGTAGGATGGTAAGGAAGAAGGAGGGCGTAACTTGGCTAGGACAGGATTGTCGGCTAGGTGCGCCCCTTCTCCTCTTCCTCGACTAGGATGGATTCGGAGCCCTGGTGCCATCGCCGTCATAGCCATCCTGTCCGCGCCATGATGACTTGCAGCAAAGGGAAGGATAAGAGGTGAAGGTTAGGTGAGGACATGTGGCGAGGGTCCCACCTGGCCGCGCCTTAGAGCCGCCTGGGGGATATGCCCCCCCTAAGGTGTCCTCCTAGCTCCCGGGGTCTTCCAGTAGACCTGAATATTGGTAATTTTTTGGAAACTTTCCGAGCATTTTCATGTTTGGACCTTTTCTGCAATGTACAGACAAAATAGACATAAACTATACTGGGCTCTGTGTTAGCAGGTTAGTCTAATAAATGATTCAATATAATATGAATAACAATGAGACGTACAAGGAAATATTGCATTTTAAAGCCATACAAGTGTGGGCATGTTCAAAAATATTTATGAAACAAGAAATGGTCTAGGAACAAATCAAGAGATCATGCTGACCTTTTAAAATTAAATCAAAATGTCTTGTGTTTTAAAGCATGATGCACTAAATAAATTATTGTAAATATAATATACTAAGGGGTTAAAACCTGAACCTAGTGTGTGTGCATGTTTATACAACAAGTCAAATCGAAGAAGAGAAATATAAGAATCCATTACTACCAATATGCTGCTATAGCACATATCATTTAAGATCATTGGTCATGTCCATGTTCATCTCTAAACCTGATATTATGGTCCAATTTGAACTCTCGCGTACACAACTATATTACACAATCAAGTGAGCAAGATAACTATTTATGTAGCAACACTACAACAGTTCTAAACTCTAGGAGACTCCCAAGAGCAATGTTTCAGTTTAGACAGAAACCTAAACCTAGTGTTTGTGCATGTATATTTATACGCCTAGTCAAATCAAACAAGAGCAAGTGATGCTTCCTAGTGACGTGGAGTGAAAAAATATTAACATAAAGACGTGATTCCTGATACGTACAATGAACGAAAAAGGGAAAAAACTATTTATAGGTCAAGTACATGGCAATAATCTAGTAACCAAGAAATAACATGGTGTGTTAGTAGGTTAGTCTAATAAATGATTCAATATAATATGAATAACAATGAGGCGTAGAAGGAAACATTGCATTTTAAAGCCATACAAGTTTGGAAATCTTAGAAAATATTTATGAAACAAGAAATGGGCTAGGAACAAATCAAGAGATCATGTTGACATTTTAAAATTGAATCAAAATGCCTTATGTTTAAAAGCATGATGCACTTAATAATTTATTTTAACTATAAATACAAAGGGGTTAAAAACTTGAACCTAGTGTGTGAGCATGTTTATACAACTAGTCAAATCGAAGAAGAGAAATATAAGAATCCATTACTACCTATATGCTGCTATAGCACACATACATTTAAGATTATTGGTCATGTCCATGTTCATCTCTAAACCTGATACTATGGTCCATTTTGAACTCTCGCGTACACAACTATATTACACAATCAAGTGAGCAAGATAACTATTTATGTAGCAACACTACAACAGTTCTAAACTCTAGGAGACTCCCAGGAGCAATGTTTCAGTTTAGACAGAAACCTAAACCTAGTGTTTGTGCATGTATATTTATACGCCCAGTCAAATCAAAAAAGAGCAAGTGATGCTGCCTAGTGATGTGTAGTGAAAAAATACTAACATAAAGACGTGATTCCTGATACGTACATTGAATAAAAAAGGAGAAAAACTATTTACAGTCAAGTACATGGCAATAATCTAGTAACCAAGAAATAATATGGTGCAGAGAGATTGGGAATGGAGGAATCAGGAAGAACCTCGTACAAAGAAGGGATTGAAATAAGTTCCAGTTGGCATCGAGGGAGCAGACGTGACCAGGTGTAGGATGTTTCCAACCTCCACCTAGTGATTTCAATAGCCATGTGCAGGAAAAAGATCCAACCGCTGCATAACTATTGCAAGAGCAAACTTCAGAAAAAAGAATATACATATGATTTCCATTCAGCATATTTTTTGGAAACAACTTTAAACATCAATTTAGGAAGGATGAGAAGGCTCCAAGGCCGAGCATCTACGCATAGCTTTTGGGGAGAAAAGGGTGCTGCCGACCACCATGAGGAAGGGCTACCTGAAGCAATACACGGTGAGGAAAAGTCTGGGGGCGCAAAGGCAGAGCATCGAGACGAATCGATTCGTCTAGCTAGCCAGCCAGTCGATTCCGAACATACGAGCAGAGGGAAGGAGGCAACACGTGTGGTAGCAGGGGGTGGGGGCGTACCCACACTTGTCGTAGAGCACCGCGAAGCCGTCGGATCGTAGCGTCCAGATCTTCCTCCATTCTCCTACCCCGGCTTCCTTGTAACGGTGATTAGTACTGGAAAATAAAAAACGGAGAACCAAATTATATTTTGAAGCAATTGAATGTATCTATGTATTTACTTTGAGCAGGATACAAGCTTCAAGGCAAACCACATACTATCTCGCAAAAAGAGTGGTAATGACAAACAGGGCATGTACAATTTTGAAGGAGAACATATATATGAGTAATAACGATGAGTGAGATTTACATTCAGCAAGCTATGCATAATAACATCACGCAATACTCAAAGGATAGGTGGCATAAACCTGCATAAACTTGTTGTAGAGCACGGCGAAGCCGTCGGATCGTAGCGTCCAGATCTTCCTCCATTCTCCTACCCCGCCTTCCTTGTAACGGTGATTAGTACTGGAAAATAAAAAACGGAGAATCAAATTATATTTTGAAGAAATTGAATGTATCTATGTATTTACTTTGAGCAGGATACAAGCTTCAAGGCGAACCACATACTATCTCGCAAAAAGAGTGGTAATGACAAACAGGGCATGTACAATTTTGAAGGAGTACATATATAGGAGTAATAACGATCAGTGAGATTTAAATTCAGCAAGCTATGCATAATAACATCACGCAATACTCAAAGGATAGGTGGCATAAACCTGCATAAATATTTTTCTCAGGCACCAACGGACATATCAAATAAAATTAAGGGTGTGTATCATACATTGTTACAACATTTGCGTTATCTTATCTAGCGTAGAGAAAGAAGCAGAACTTGAGACACGTCACAAAATTCACTTCTCAAGAATTGGAAAAGGCAGAACTGCATACCTCCAAGTCAAAGAGTACAGAATCAGCAGTCCTCTCTCAAGATTGGTTGTCGAGGATCCTCGGATCATTTTCAACAAGTCTCAAATAAACTCGTCAAGAAAGCCATAGTATCGATTAATCCTTGCACGTCCCCATGGAGTATCTCGAAGTCCTTAAAAGATCTGATAACAAGGTAAAGATATATAAATGAGAAGATAGCAACGTATGCTCTTGGAGAAACTACAAATGATATGGGAAAATAAAGGACATGTGAACTTACGATTCTGCACTTCCATTAATCTGATGAGACATGGGAGCTACAGCTGGGCGAACACCGATTTCTTTTTTAGAGAGAGAATACCAATCAGGAATTCCAACATCTCTCCTTGGAGCCCTCTGTAGTTGGTATTCTAGCACTATAGCATCACGTAATCATCTTGCGCCGCTCAACTAAAAATGTACAATCGAACAAGTTTATTAAATAGGGGGAAACCATGTGATTTTTTTAACAAAAGATTATAGGGTTTAAAAATGAAAAAAAGCAAACACATCTTTCAACTTAGCAGTTAGTATCAACCACATGAACCGTTCCATAAGAAGTCCTTTTCATCGCGGGTGTCATGAGAAGTCCTTAATCTCACACACAGATTTTCTCTTAAACATCTAGAGTGGAACTCCTTTTAACAACTATTACGAGAAGCAATGATACCTTTCTTTTGTATTATACTTACTCCGACAAAATGATGGTTTAGTTGGTAGCAACAGGTGCTGAGCATTCGTGATTCTCATGTAGCATCGATAGATCAGACTAGAAAAGGCCCAACATTAACCTTTAGCTGAAGTCATCGACAAAGGAAGAGAAAATTTCTTTTGGACACTCGACATGTACATAAATCTATTCCAGAAGGTTTAGTTTTGGACACACGACATGTACATAAAGCTGTTCCAGAAGGTTTAGAACTTTAAATTATTTTTGTACATGACAAAGTTGTTCCAGAAGGTTTAAAACTTTGAATTATATTTGAACATTTATAAGTAATAGGATAAATTTGTTGTGTACTTTTCACACTTTCGCAGAGTGATGTTCTTTGAAGTTTGCGTCATTTGATCCAATGTATTTTGCTTTATCTAGTAAATTTCGCACAAAGAGTTCATAGAGACTTGTTTTTTGCAAACCATGTCAAAATCAATAAACTAAAGTCCTTTCATGACACATAACTTTTATTTTGGTTCTTTCTATTTTGAAAAGGTAGAAATATGTTGTCTTCGACTTTAGGTTTTACCTTCACTACATATGCACTGTAAACTAATCTTTATTGGTTTCTAAAGATGCAAGTTGTCTATATGAAATATATGATTTCAACTTTCCATTTGGTAGAACGAGTCAACAGACAACAAGTCATAACAACAACAAAGTTTTAATTCCTTGAACTCACAACAAAACGTGGGTCACTTGGGTCGTACGTCAATTGACCGACGGGTTATCTAGTTAAAATATCATTCCCTGCAGATTTAGAGCCTTTATTGATCTTTTAGGGTAAAATAAAGTTACAATTTTAGTCATCTGAAATGAAATAAATAATCTAGTGTAGATTAAGAGCCTCTTTCAATAAATACGTACAATAAACCTACAATTTTTTATTCTCCTAATCATATCTTTCTATTCGTACTAATTACTAAAGGATGAGCTCGGATTCGATGACAATCGGTGTATGAGTATGAAACAACAATGATGATTATTGACAACACATCACATAAGTACATGTAAACCACTGAAGTTAGATGATTGGTTTGTTTTTTGCAACAATGCTAAATGATTAGAAGAACAAACCTTGGTCGTTCTTGTCGGTGTTCCACCCCATATTTTGTCGGCAGCAGCTCGAACTCCAGCTCTGCAAGTCGGATCTAGAGTGAAGCAGCTGCACATAAGAGGAGACAAGTTACGTACTTGGCAGGATGGGAAGGAAGGAGGAGTGCGTAACTTGGTTAGGATAGGGCTGCCGGCTAGGTGCGCCCCTTCTCTTCTTCCTCGACTAAGATGGATTCCGAGCCCTGGTGCCATCGCCGTCGTAACCGTCTTGTCCGCGCCATGATGACCTGCAGCAAAGGCAAGGATAGGAGGTGAAGGTGAGGTGGGGGAAGGGCGAGGGTCCCACCTAACCGCGCCCTAAAAGCGCCTGGGGTTGTGCCCCCCCCTCTTGAGGTGTCCGCCCGGCTCCTGGGGTCTTCCGGCAGATACGAATTTTGGTATTTTTGGGGATTATTCCGAGCACTTTCATTTTTAGAACTTTTCTGCAATGTACAAATAAAACAGACAGAAACTTGCACTAGGCTCTGTGTTAGTAGGTTAGTCCAATAAATGACAAAAGTATGGTTAAAACATGTAGCAATGGTAGAAAACAAGCATGGAACAAGCAAGATGATAAGAAAGATAAATTTTCATGTGACATGTTAATTGAAGTAAAGGCAATCAATCTAATATATTCAAGATGTATAAGCTCAAGACAAAGTGATATAAGGCAATAGTCTATACTTAATATTAAAACAAGCAATGGAAGAATATATAGACAATTTCCATGAATCGAATGTCTCCGGTCGGAGTTCCCGTGCCATGAGTGGGGAAGGTTTAGAATAAAAATAATATGTTGAGAACTCATAGTCAACCTTCGCTTCCCTCATAGTCTAGCTGAACCTTATCATAACACTACCCTAGAGTGTCAGTTAGATACACGACTAATTGATTGTCTCCTTTTTGACTTTCGAACAAATCATGCAATGAATGAGTGCGAGCAAGATGAATGGCACTTAAATAGCAAATAGAATAACGACGGGGGTAGAAAGTCAAAAAGTCTCACACTAATGAGGACAATCATTAGATGAGAGAAAACCTTATGATAGATGTGGAGTAGGGGTTGCGATGCAACGAATGCACTAGAGCTATAAGTGTATGAAAGCTCTCCAATGAAACTAATGGAGGTGCATCCAATTTTCTTGCTCATGAAGACGTAGAGCTCTTTGAGGAGGCTCATCATTGGAATATACAAGAAAAGTTCTATATTGAAAGATTCCTCACATAGTTAAGCAAGTATGATATAAGTACATGTGCTACTTCGAAGCACAAGTGTGGAATAAAGGATATTAATGATGTCCCCTCTATTTTTTTGTGGCATTTTAGATTGCCTCCCAATAAGAACTTCTTTAATGCCATTAGCTAGGCACAAGAGTAGCGATGCTCACAAGAGAATAATAGTTGAAACATAAAAGAGAGTATCAACGATGCAAATATGAAACACATTTAAGTCTAATATACTTCCTATGCATGGGCATGGCAATGAAGATATTTGGTAGAAATACATTATCCTCGACTTTATATTTATCTTCACTACCTCTCCAATGAAACTAGTGGGGGTGCATCCAACTTGCTTGCTCATGAAGACGTAGAGCTCTTTGAGGAGTCTCATCATTGAAATATACAAGAGAAGTTCTATATTGAAAGATTTCCCGCATAGTTATGCAAGTATGATATAAGTACATGTGCTACTTCGAAGCACACGTGTGAAATAAAGGATAGTAATGATGCCCCCTCTCTCTTTTTGGTGGCATTTTAGGTTGCCTCTCAATAAGCGCTTCTTTAATGCCATTAGCTAGGCACAAGAGTAGCGATGCTCACAAGAGAATAATAGTTGAAGCATAAAAGAGAGCATCAAAGAAACAAATATGAAACACATTTAAGTCTAATATACTTCCTATGCATGGGCATGGCAATGAAGATATGTGGTAGAAATACATTATCCTCGACTTTAGGTTTTACCTTCACTGCCTATCCACTATAAACTAATCTTTATTGGTTTCTCAAGATGCAAGTTTTCTATATGAAATATATGATTTCACCTTTCCATTCGGTAGACTGAGTCAACAGGAAACTACTCATAACAACAAATTTTTTAATTCCTTGAACTCACAACAAAACTTGGGTCACTTGGGCTCTACGTCAATTGATGCACGGGATATCTAGTTAAAGAAATCAATTCCTGCAAATTTACAGTCTCTATTGATCTTTTAGGATAAAATAAAGCTACATATTTAATCATCTGAAATGAAATAAACAATCTAGTGCAGATTAAGAGCCTCTTTGAATCTTTTAGAGTATGTATAATAAAGCTACAATTTTTTATTCTCCTAATCATGTTCTTTTATTAGGACTGATTACTAAAGGATGAGCTCGGATTCGATGACAATCGGTGTATGAGTATGAAACAACAATTATGATGACTGACAACACAACACAGAAGTACATGTTAAACCACCGACACTAGATGATCGGTGTGTTTTCTGCAACAATGCTAGATAATTAACAGAGCAAACCTTTGTCGCTCTTGCCAGTGTTCTACCCCATCTTCTGCAGCTCTGGCGGTTGAGGCAGCTGGAACGCCAGCTCTGCAGGCCGGATATGGAGCGCAAGGAAGCAGCAGCACATCAGAGGAGGAGACAAGTGATTCAATATAATATGAAGAACAATGAGACCTAGAAGGAAACATTGCATTTTAAAGCCACACAAGTGTGGACATCTTCAAAAATATTTATGAAACATGAAATGGGGCTAGGAACAAATCAAGAGATCATGCCGGCATTTAAAATAAAACCAAAATGTCTTGTGTTTAAAAAATCAATATAATATGATTCAATAATTGACAGAAACTAGCACTTGGCTCTGTGTTAGTAGGTTAGTCTAATAAATGATTCAATATAATATGAATAATAATGAGACGTAGAAGGAAACATTGTATTTGAAGGCCATACAAGTGTGGACATGTTGAGAAATATTTATGTAGCAACACTACAATAGTTTTAAACTCCTAAGAAACTCCTAAGAGCAATGTTTCAGTTTAGACAGATACCTGAACCTAGTGTTTGTGCATGTATATTTATACGCCCAGCCAAATCAAAGAAGAGCAAGTGATGGTGCCTAGTGATGTCGAGTGAAAAAATACAAAGAGAAAGACTGTGATTCATGATACGTACATTAAAAGAAATAAGGGCAAAAACTATTTACAGGTCAAGTACATGGCAATAATATAACAACAACAACAAATTCGGATGGCTTGCAACATCCATCATCCACTCCTGACCAAATTGCCAGCAAAATCTGACCAAAAGCTTGCAAAACTAATTATCTAGAAATATATTCATAAGGTGGGAACTAAAAGGAAACTACTTTCTAAGCTCAAACCCTTCATATTATAGATGTTCTGAATCATAAATGTCTTTGACTGGCAAGGAATAATAATTACTAATAAAATATATGAGCCACGAATTTGATAGTCACCATATGAAAAGAGTTCAAGTACATACCTCTATAAATGTAGCGTGGTTGGTAATTATTTGTATATACTCCACCATTGAAGAGTTAAGTGTTTGAATAAAATGTACTGTGGCTTGTTGCTTGCTTATCCTAAGCAAGAGGCTATGTGAAGTTATAAAAAACACTGGGAGAGGTCCACACATTAAAACATCGGGAGGCTATGTTAACTATTTCTCTGAATCATGTGCCAGTTTCCTCAACGGCCTACAAACAGGGCACTCATCAGTGCCAAAAGAAAGATTAAAAAGTATCAATTATTTTGCAATCATGACTGAATGGAATTATATTCGGAAAAATATATATCCATGAAGTTGAGGGAATGAGAAATAGAAAGCATGATTCAGTCGCAGGCTAGTCTCAGTTTCCTATGAGTGAAAAAACAGACCTTCTCATTATCCAGACCAACATCTTCAAATGCTGAGAATGCATCAGCTGATAGTACTTCGGTCCACTGTAAGTAGGACATGAAAAGATACAAGCTTTAGTTGTGTTCGCATCTGCGGTCAAGAGAAACAGACATTCAGAACTTCTATGATAATTTACAAGGTAGTCAGAGGAAAGATTCTTGTGTAGGTTCATCCATATTGTTGCAGGTTTGCAGGTTTGCTACTCTTTAACTAAATGTAAATTCGTATGACTCACCATGGATTTCACTTCTCATTTACACCATGGACTATGTGCAGGTGGTTACAAAAGAATCTTTCCTCTGACAGAGGAGCAACAATCTGAGTTTTTTCGGCAAACCCTTTGGTCAACATCATACACGGACACTGGTCGACTGGGATCATAAGTTGTATGCAGTTCCATATCTACACTTGTGAAACTGGCAGTGCTAATTTCAGCTCAGTGGCACATATCAATATGACGTCCAGGATGCCAGTACTTTGTTTCAAGCAAGGAAAATTTATTCATTAAATATATAATGGATAAGTTTCATCAACAGAAATGCAAAAGAAATATAGTTAAAACAGTTCCAAAAGCAGACTAACGAGAAACCTATCAAATTGCAGCAATAAAAATGAAATAAACTTTTGTAAAGAAAAAACCTCATTGATGTCGTATTTAGATTTCCACAATCGATCACTCCAGAATTAAGATCCCAGTGTGCTAGATCATTGACTTCTGCAGAACCAGAATCTTTCATAAAAGCTTTTAAATCTTCCGTGTCTACATTAAGAAAAGCATCAGTTCAGATATTTGTGGTATTTCAGCCTAGTCCTTGGCCTACATAAAAATATACAGGAGAATATTTTTTCATGATGGAAGACATAATGATGCTGATGGATAGTTTGCTCCTACGCCTGTTTTGGATCTCTCAAGAGAGTCAAGATAGTGATACAAAAATAAGAAACGCAACATCAAACATAACTGACAGAATAGTACTCCAAAATGAATCTTCAGCTGCTACAACTCCAGAAGATTTTAATAAAATCGGAAAAAATTGGAACTCTCTCTCTCTCTCTCTGGCTACAAACATGTAATGAATATTAAAGAGAATTAGCTGGTTTTACCTTGAACGGCATGGTCCCAGGAAGCAGCACGAATCTTCTGAAGAAGCTCTTCAACCCTGTCAACAATTGCCATTTTCCGAGCAATGATTACCTTCATGATTGTCATCAGTTAGCTAAAATAAGATAGTACCAGGTCCTGATCTAAGCGTGGATATGGCAATGGTAAGGTTGCGCACCTCAGCGAAGGTCTTGTAGCCAAGTAGTTTAGCTTTCGCTAGTGTCAATTGAACCGCCTGCTTCCACACCACCGCGGTTTGTTTATCAGATTTATTTCTTGAAATAGTTTCCATCTGATGCTGAACATGTTTTCTTACTTGGCCATGCACATCTTCTGCAATGTATATATCATCATGCATGCACGCAGCATTAGCTAGCTAGTGCAATTTCGTTGTCGTAGCCGAAGCTTTAAGAGTTGGGATGGTCAAACCAATCAGAGCATCCTGAAATTGAGAGGTACCCTCAGCGAAGGTCTTGTCAACAGCCACATGCTCCTCCACCCAGCCTTGGCCGTGCTGCCCGAGTGGAGCACGAATGCGCGCGGTGGCTCCTCCCTTCCCTGATCAAAGTAGACGCCCTATGCACAATTATGACCTGGACCATAAGAAAGAATCACACACAAAATCTATGCAAGTTGCACTGACCAAGTGAACGTTCATGATATTCAATACACAACTCACCCATCAGCTGCAATTTTAGAAGGAGATATTGATGTTGGAAGTAATGGATGGTTGATAGTGACCCAGAAACTACAAGTTATAGAAGGAATGTTAAAACAGTCGGTCATCTAATGACTAATAGTAATACTGGAGAACAAGGAACTGACTAAATAATGGTCTCGGCCTTAAATGTAGAAAAGGCAAGCAGGCTAACAAAATATGAGTTCGGTATTGCATCAAAGTTCTGAAAAACTTACGGATCGGCCCTATTAATTCGACAGATGTCACAGTAGAAGATGGAAGGTAATTCCGGAGGAACACTGCCTGCAAACTTCTTGGATATGATAACACAACCAACATGGACTATCATGCCTCCTACCAACTTTTCTTTCTATCACTAAGTAAATAGTAGCAATGCAGATATCCAGCATGCACTATACAATATGATCAAAGAAAAATATCTAATCTAGCTTTCGGAAGCATTGATGTGTGAGGGAAACCCATCTCCTGCTGAGCTAAAAGAGAGTAAATTCATAAATATCAACTTACATTGTATAATTTATCATGGATCCATCCTCAGTAGCTATCTAATAACCAATGGCTATGGCTATTGCCAAAAAATTATTCTGAACGTCATAAATTGCCATTAAAAAATTGAAGTCATGGAAATACCTGCATCAATTAATCCAAAATATTATTGTGTATTCCTTCTCCAGCTAGTCACTTATTTCTTCAGTCAACATTCACATTCCTCATTCAGTTGGAGAATTCTCAATAGTAGAACTTTTTCATGATTATTGGTAGAGATGTCCTTAGTAAATCTGATGCTCTGATCTTTCACACGTAGGGTACTTCTTTGTTTGCATATTGATAGGCTGAAACACTAACACCGTGAAAATAAAATCAGAAGGCACATAATGGCAGATCTGGAGGAGCAGGCTGGGAGCTAGGGGAACATACCATCTGTCAGGCCTACTCGCAGCCAGGCAGACTCTTGGTGTGAGGGTGAGGACCCGGACAATGGGATTTGACGGGACAATACATCAAATGCATTTGTCAATAAAGGAATATTGTGTTGCTGCCAATAAATCAAATGCGTTTGACAAATATGTATATTAGTTGCTCCTCTCCCTCCATTATGCACTCTTGATTCATGATGCATCTAACAACAGCATGCGTACCCCTCATCTGAATAAACAGATGAGGAAAGCAAACAAGAATATGTTGATTAAGTAATAATTCATTGGTTAAGGACAGAACTAAAGGCAAGAATAGTGCATTTCAGAGAGAAAGAAACGGATAGTAAAGGATAATGAAGCCTGCATCTCTACTACATCATATGAGCACAAATTTCGGCAGACATGAAATCCCTAGCTGGAAACAAAAGCACTGAGCAGGAACTGTATAAACACAACTAATTTGGTTCAGAAGTACATATGCAGCACTAGTAAGACGCTATGTTTATTCAACTAGCACAATTTCTTGACAACAATTCGTCAATCCTACCAATCAACACCAGTCGCATGACAAAAGAAAAAAAAATCCTTCCTTGGAATTCAGAACTAGTGACTCATCCACGGCTATGGTGATCACGCATTTCCTACAGACATTATGAAAGCAAGACAGCCGAGGATTAGCTACTAATCTAACAGTTTGATCCAACAACATCAAGAACCACCAAATAACCAAGAACTGGAGTACGATGTCATGATTCTTACAGAAATTACCAAACATCCAGTTACTAACCCCCTAAGTGAGGAAACCAGGACGCAAGCACGTATTCCTTTCAAGAACTAGCGCACAGCAACCATCAAGGAATTCAACAAGCGAAGGAGCCAAGAACCGAGAGGGGAGAATCCAAGAGAGGGGGGAGGGGGTTCACGGCAACTCACTTATCATGTGGTGGACGGGTTCTTGGAGTTGGTGCAGAGGGGCGACATGTACGGCGTCCTCGCGACGGCCACCCACAGAGGTGCCGAAAGTCGCATCCCAGGTCGGTGGCGCTTCCGGGAGAAGCCAAGAGAGGGGGGGAGGGGTTCCAACTCACGTAGCATGTGGTGGACGGGTTCTTGGAGTTGGTGCAGAGGGGCGGCATGTACGGCGTCCTCGCGACGGCTACCTCCAGAGGCGCCGACGGTCGCATCCCGGGCCGGTGGCTCTTCGGCGGTCGGGATGAACTGGAACCCGCCGCCTCCATGGGCGAGGGACGGCGGAGAAATCCCACTCGAAGGAGCAGGCAACCAGCACCGCGGCGAGATGCAAGAATCGGCCGAATGAAATCGGAGGCTCGAGCGCGCCGGAGTGCGGAGGCGGTCGATGTGACTTGCGAGGCACGGAGGATTTCGTCGCCAGAGGATTTGGGAGGATTGGGATTTTCGTTGTGGGGTATTTAATTTTAGGAAGGAACGACAAGTTTGCGTGCTCCTCCGGGTTGAATAGGGCTCTAACGGCTATCAGCTGTAGTATTCCACCTTCCTATTCTGAATTCTGAACGGGACCGTTCATTTTTTTTCTTCTCGTTGCAAGATGGACTAGCTCACAAGTTCAATTGCACGTATAAATTAGTTTTTCCTTTATTTTCAAAAAGGATCCAGACCTTTATTTTATTTATAAAGTTTCATCAAATGTACAAGGCATTCTTTTTTCGAGAGAGAAGGTACAAAACATTCTAAATATAATGAAAAATACATTGAGGTCTTTTAATCACCGAGCAACCACTGTTGCCACTAGGATGAGATGACAACACGCCGATGTTGCCACTCCCATGATGTGAAGTTGTCGATTACAACTAAAAAATCTTCGTACACATGCCCCTAAGAACCAACACTTTAGGCCACAGTCATCGTAAGTGAACCCTTTGATTGACCATAAAAACTTGGCATCAAATCTCGTTGTCGCATACGCACGACAAAAAACTCTAACCTTACTATCTTAAGGAGCCAGTGACAATCTATCTTGGAGCTCCATCTAATCCTTCATGATGGACGGACATAAGGAGGATTGGAGCCTAAAAATTGTTTAGACGAAGTAGCATCGACATTCGCTCGAGTGTTAACCCTACAAGAACTAATGCCTTAACCCATCTACAAGACAAAGTTGTGTCATTAGGATTCCCCTCTATGTTATCGTTCGTCGGAGCGGCAGACGGGCGGTAGGGGAGAAAGGTTATGCTCTGATCGACTTGTAAAAGAAAATATGAAATAGTTACCATACAAACTTAGCTTTTAATATACACTAAAACTAATGTAATCAACTCAGTGTCACAAAGAGAGAGAAAATCGTGTAATAAATTCATTTTCTTGAAAACTCATGTGTCACCCAGACAAATAGTTGAAAAAGTTGTCTTCGTGAAAATCTATCGGTAAATATTTTAAATTGTAAAAATAAATCTAACATGAGGCGTATTCTATAACAAGAAAATGATGATAACAAATTCTTTAGGAGGGGGGGTCAAATATTACAACATGGAAAAAAAACTAACATATCCATAATAGCTTTTCTCTTCAAACAACAACCTTGCAGGATTAAGGCGAGCTTGAAGCATGATTTTCATGTTTTACAAAGCAGAACACTATAGTAGAGGTGAATAGTGAAACAAGCAAATACCCAGTTAGAGAGATCGAAGAGCTTATTATCATCCCCCACGTAGCTCCAATCCTTGCGACTATCAAACTTCTGAAGGTGTCACCTTCAAACCGCCTCCCCTTTTTCCACTTTATAAGTAGACCTAGACAATTGTTGTTTGAGTGTTTTTTTGTGTAAGAGCAAAGTTTTGCCCCCATGTGTTTTGGATATTGTTGGACAAGACAGTAGAGGAACTAACAATGTTTGCGAGTACAAACAGGTGTTTAGGTTCCTGAAGAACAAGTCAAGTGGTAGATCTTCAAGGAAGATGGACAAGATGTCGAAGCTTGAGTAACTATCCACTCGGCATGATCATCTTTCAGCGGACTATGAGAAGCTTACCTATGAATTCCTTCAAAGGAAATGGCTCTCGAGAAACTCGAAGAGGCTCATGAAGAATTGGAAAATGTTAACCTCTCTCTCATGGCTCAACAAGGTTCCGAAGCTAAAACTGATTCTTCTCACCATGCTTAACTTGTTTGGACATAAGTAAAATTGAGTCTAATTCTAAATTGAACAAAGGCAAAGAGCCTATTGTTATTGATAATAGTAATGTAACGACCCAATTCACACAGAATTGAAGTCTCTGTGCTCAAGTGCCAGTCCCTGGATCGAACTCGCTGGCACACACAGTATTATAGATGTATACCAAAGTACAAGTGCATCATTATTACAACGTATGTTCCAGAGTAAATAAATAACAAGTTGCATAGCTCAAGGCTAGCTTATTCAATATAAATATAGCGGAAGCAAAAGCAAATAACGTGGAGTCCCATCAACAGCCACATGCGAACATGCTGAGTGTAGACTCGCAACCCCTAACGCACCTTACTGATCGTCTGAAAAACCTGCAACACCGAAGGTTACAACCCGACAACGGGTCAGTACATCTGATTTGTACGGCAAGTGACACGGAAAAGTTTATATAAAGGACCTACAACTACATGCAAGGTATGTCAAAGGAAAGGCTTAAGGTTTAGTTTTGCAGAAAGCCAATTTTCTCCTGAACTAAACTAGTCAAAATTTTAAGTTGAACTTACTCCTTAAGAACGAACTGGGCACACCAGTTCCAACACCACACCCTTTATTTAATCTTGCCCACTCAAATTATTAAGGTGATTCATATGTCAAGATCCTCCAGTAACAGTAATTTCTAGTAGCTCAAGGATGTCCATAACCGGGGACACGGCTAATCATGATTAATTTTTACTCTGCAGAGGTTAGTACACTTTCCCCGCTGGACTCAACCCGAAGATTGAGACGAAGTCTTTCAGAAGAGGTCACCTACACCCAACGAAAAGCCGGTACCACCTATCACATCTACATCTGCTAGCTTTGCACGGGAGAGGCTTCCTACATCATACTCAACTAAGCCAGAGCCCATATGGCCAGTGGCTGTACATGTAAGCTTCTAGCCAACAAGTATATCTGATCTTTTTGAGCCTGGACGGCGCCCACTTACGTTCAGAGGGTAGCACCATGACGTACTGTCAACCACCAACCAACCATTAGGGGTACAACCTGGTCTCGACTTTAGATAAGGAACGAGCTCCCAGGAAGCACTCCCTGCCCGTCCAGAGGTGATTTCTATTTATTAAACAGTTGCTACACAAATTATTAAATAGCTCACATGCACTCCATGAATTTACACAACCCAAACCATGTCTACAAATCATAGCAATAAAGCAACACACGGCTAGGTTGATCTACGGCAGACAAGTCAAAACATGTGGCTATCGTAACTGGTTTTGCAGCAACAGTAAAATAAACTACCTATCATGCAATAAAGTGATATTTCTTAACATAATGCATATAGAAAATATAGGTTTGAGTATGGTCAAAGCATCACTTGCCTTCTTGCTGGTCCTGACGGTCACAATCCTCAAAAAACGAGGCGGCACACTCCGGACAATCTATACGAGCAAACATAGCACCAATCAATCATATGTTCAATACAAATATTCTCAAACAATAATAAACATTCAAAGAACAGTAGCAAAAATTTCCTAACAGTAGCTAAACTTAAAGTACTTGTCAAATAAAAACCAACGCAAAAAGAAACGGCGCAAACGGGCGCACCAGTAAAAAGTTACGGCTGCCGGAAGTTCAAATTTGAACCAGCTTGGGATTCAAATTTGAAAACTCCAAACTTCAGTAAAACTAGGTCTACTGGCTAGAAAATTTCACCACGGTCGCAACGCAACTGGAATCGCCCAATTCCGAGTTACCGTTAAAAAGTACTCGCGAAAACGGTATCGGGGTGACACCGGGGGTACCGGGGTGCTCTACTGTAAAAAAGGACCCGTACGTAAATAAATTTTTTCTAAAAAACGCGATCGGGTCCCCGGGCGGTTTGGATCCAGATCTAGAATTTTTTTTCTTCCGAAAACGCGTTTTGACTTTTTTTTCCAAAGTCTTTCTTCTCCACGCGCAGCACGGGACACAGAGGAGGCATGGCCATGGGCACTTGGAGCTCGGCTCCGGCCTGGGCTCTCCGGCCAGCGGCTGCTCCGGCCGAGCCCGGCGGCGGCGGGGCGGCCAGGCGCGCGGTGGCAGAGGCGCGCGGGCGGCCAGGGCGCGGCGCTCGACTCGCGGGGCGGCGGCGGTCGCGGCCTAGGGGCGGCGGGGTCGGCGCAGGCGGCGGTGCGGCTAGGACGGCGAGGTCGGCGGCTACACGGCGAAAATAATACCTCGAAAAAATGCAACTCCGGCGATGCTCCGGCGAAACTCCGGCGAACTTTGGCGAGATTCCGACGATGACGTCGGCGGCGGCGGGTCCCGCGGATTTGTTTAGGCTAACCCTAAAAACGCTAAGTGAAAATAATTTAGCCCTAATCAGGGCTATTTATAGCCAGCCCCTAATCCTATTTTTTTTTAAATCCGAGATAAATAGAAAATCGGTCTGCGAAAAAAAAAACAGACCAGGCCCATTAGGCCCAAAACAATATTAGAAAAATCACGGAAATTTATTTTAAAATTCCGTCTTCGCCAATATTTTTAGAGGCGAAGGTGTCCCGATGTTTCTATGAGATGGTGGAGATCGATTATGGTGGAGACGACTTTCACGATCCGACTACGAACGTGCGAAGACGTTGCGCCTTAGCAATCGCTAAACCAACTCCGAGAGGTTATTGATCCCGCGGATGCACGATCAACCTGACCACGAAGGTCTAATTCCTGCAAGCAATCGAAGAACAAGCAAGAACTAAGAATTGCAATCTGGATATTGCGAATATAAGATGAATGATTACGAAAGTTGGGGATCCAATGCGGTCTTGGCCTGGTCGGATGACACAAACGAAGAGCTCGAAGTTGCGGCTATGGATAACTTAAATCTAATTAAAACCCAAGTCTAAACGACGCCCTAAGGGCTGTATATATGGGGGAACAGAGGGGAATTTCGTGGCCCCTTGGAGGAGGGGTTCGAAAACAACCCTAACTCGGTTTCCCCACACATACGGACTCTAAAAAATAGCCTATTAAGTGTATTTCGAAATTACATGGGCCTGGCCCAATAATAAGGTGACGCAGCACCTATAATAACTCTTGGACGAAAATATTAATGTGGCATCTTGTGTCTCTCGTCCAAGTCTTCATGCACGCCTTATGGTGGCCTCAAAGTGCGAAAATCACCACTGGAAGCTCCATTGTCCTTTCCCGCGCGCGCACCTCCTTCTCCATGCTTGATCCCGCTCCAATGAACATCCTTCTTATCCAGGCTAGGGCCCTCATTCATAAGACAAACAAAAGTATCTAATTTAGGCAGCATCATATGTTTCTGAACATTAGAAGGATTCGCAAGAAACGAAAGTACCTGATAATTTAGTTGACGTGCGCGTGCTCTAGTAACTGATCCAGTATGTGTAGTTGGTGAAGATGTGGGTGTAACATTATTAGAGATGTCCTCATCATCCTCCCCTTCTTGAATTGAAGTCGTCCTCGACGGAAGCTCATTATCTTCTCCCAAATAAGGTTTCAAATCTGCAATGTTAAATGTGGTACTAACCCCAAAATCTGCAGGTAGCTCAAGTTTATATGCATTATCATTAATTTTCTGTAAAACCTTAAAGGGACCATCAGCTCGTGGCATTAACTTAGACTTGCGCAAATCAGGAAACCTATCTTTACGTAGATTTAACCAAACAAGATCTCCTGGTTCAAACACAACATGCTTTCTACCCTTATCACCAGCAAGCTTGTATCTAGCATTCATTTTCTCAATGTTTTCTTTAGTTAACTCATGCATTTTTAATATCAATTCAGCACGTTGCTTAGCATCAAAATTAACCTTCTCCGAAGATGGAAGAGGCAGCAAATCAATAGGTGCACGAGGTAGAAAACCATAAACAATCTCAAAAGGGCACATTTTAGTGGTAGAATGAAATGAACGATTATAAGCAAATTCAATATGAGGTAAACATTCTTCCCACATTTTCAAGTTACTCTTTAAAACAGCCCTAAGCATAGTAGACAAAGTCCTATTGACTACTTCAGTTTGTCCATCAGTTTGGGGATGACATGTAGTACTAAAAAGTAGTTTAGTCCCCAACTTAGCCCATAAGCATCTCCAAAAATGGCTAAGAAACTTAGTATCACGATCCGAGACAATAGTATTGGGTACACCATGTAAGCGAATAATCTCACGAAAGAATAAATCAGCAACATTAGCAGCATCATCGCTTTTATGACATGGTATAAAATGTGCCATCTTAGAAAATCTATCCACGACAAAAAATATGCTATCCCTCCCCTTCTTTGTTCGAGGCAAGCCTAAAACAAAGTCCATGGATATGTCCTCCCACGGAACACTAGGTACAGGTAAAGGCATGTATAAACCATGAGGATTGAGTCGTGACTTAGCTTTTTGACATGTAGTGCAGCGAGAAACAAAACGCTGAACATCCCGTCTCATCTTTGGCCAAAAGAAATGTGTAGCAAGTACGTCCTCCGTCTTCTTCACGCCAAAGTGTCCCATTAATCCTCCTCCATGCGCCTCCTGCAACAACAAAAGACGAATAGAGCTAGCTGGAATGCATAGCTTGTTAGAACGGAACACAAATCCATCATTAAGCACAAACTTGTTCCATGTTCTACCCTCTCTACAATTCTGCAATACATCTTTAAATTCCGCATCATTTACATATTGATCTTGGATTGTTTCTAAACCGAATATCTTGAAGTCAAGTTGTGAAAGCATAGTATAACGACGAGACAATGCATCAGCAATAATATTATCTTTCCCCTTCTTGTGTTTAATGACATAAGGGAAAGTCTCAATAAATTCAACCCACTTAGCATGTCTACGATTAAGTTTTGCTTGACTTCTTATGTGTTTCAAAGATTCATGATCAGAATGTATAACAAATTCTTTGGGCCATAAATAATGTTGCCAAGTTTCTAATGTCCGAACAAGAGCATATAATTCCTTATCATAAGTAGAATAGTTCAGACTAGGCCCACTCAATTTTTCAGAAAAGTATGCAACAGGTTTAGCATCTTGTAATAACACACCTCCCAAACCAATCCCACTAGCATCACATTCAAGCTCAAAAGTCTTATTAAAATCAGGAAGTTGGAGCAAAGAAGCATGTGTTAACTTATCTTTCAATACCGTGAAGGCTTCTTCTTGTGCGGTACCCCAAGTAAAAGGCACATCCTTGCGTGTAAGCTCATTGAGAGGTGCAGCAATGGTGCTGAAATCTCTCACAAAACGCCTATAGAATCCAGCGAGGCCAAGAAAACTCCTCACTTGTGTGACCGTTTTGGGCTGCGGCCAACTCTCAATCGCCTCGATCTTGGCTTTATCAACTTCAATTCCCTGCGGAATAACAACATAGCCAAGAAATGATACTCGATCGGTGCAAAAGGTGCACTTCCCAAGGTTACCAAACAAACATGCATTACGTAGAGCAATAAAAACAACACGTAAATGATCCAAATGTTCCTCCAAAGATTTGCTATAAATTAGTATATCATCAAAATAGACTACCACAAATCGTCCAATGAAAGCACGTAAAACCTCATTCATTAATCTCATTAAAGTGCTAGGTGCATTAGTTAACCCAAAAGGCATGACTAACCACTCATATAATCCAAACTTAGTTTTAAATGCCGTTTTCCATTCATCTCCTAATTTCATGCGAATTTGATGGTATCCACTACACAAATAAACTTTGGAAAACATGGTAGAGCCACTTAATTCATCAAGCATATCATCTAACCTAGGAATAGGATGACGATAACGAATAGTAATATTATTAATGGCTCGACAATCAACACAGATACGCCATGTTCCATCCTTTTTAGGCACTAATATAACAGGAACAACACAAGGACTAAGGGATTCACGTATGTAACATTTGTCGAGTAGCTCTTGTACTTGACGCCGAATCTCCTTCGTCTCCTCCGGATTGGTACGTTATGGCGCACGGTTGGGCAGCGAAGCACCGGGAATTAAGTCAATCTGATGCTCAATCCTGCGAATAGGTGGTAATCCCGGTGGTACGTCTTGTGGAAAGACGTCAATAAACTCTTGCAAAAGGTCAGTGACAACAGGAGGCAAAGAAGGAGGCAATTCCTCAAATGAAAACAAAGCTTCTTTGCACACAAAAGCATAGCACACATATTGACTAACATCCAAATCTGAAATATCAACCTTAGTAGCAAGCAAAGTTGGACTAGTCAATTTAATTTCATTAGAAACAACAGAAGAAGATTTGCTATTAGTCTTATGTTATTGCTCAAATTCTTTGGCTGCTATCTCATTTTCACTCTTATTTTTCTCCTGTTTAGCTTTACTAGCTCTAGCAAGATCATCTTTCACAATTTGTTCAGGAGACATAGGAAGTAAAGCAATATTTTTATCCTGATGAACCAGAGTAAACTGATTTGTCCTACCATGGTGTACAACATTCCTATCAAATTGCCATGGTCTACCAAGTAAAAGAGAGCATGCTTGCATGGGTACCACATCACAATCAACATAATCAGCATATGCAGCAATGCTAAAGTGCACACGAATAGAACGCGTTACCTTAATCTTACCACTATTGTTAAACCACTGAATATAGTACGGATGGGGGTGTGGTCTTGTGGTGAGAGATAGCTTCTCCACCAACTCCATGCTAGCCAAGTTGTTGCAACTCCCTCCGTCAATGATGATGCGAACCGAACATTCTTTCACCACTCCCTTTGTGTGGAACAAATTATGCCTCTGGTTTTGCTCGGCCTTCGTTACCTGCACACTTAACACACGTTGAGCAACCAAACTAGCATATTTATCTGCATCATCAGGAGCCATATACTCTATATCATGAGCATCATCATGGGCACCCTGTTCCTCATGAGCAATGAGAACTAAAGTCTCCTCATCATAGTCACTCGCTGACTCATACCCACCATCCGCCGTAATAGTCATCACACGCTTGGAGGGACAGTCTTTTGCGAAGTGACCTCCACCTTGGCACCTGCGACATTTAATATCACGATCTCGTGTTTGCCCTGTGGAAGCCATGGATGAAGAAGAACTCGCCGCTGGACCACTCTGTGCACCCTTGAATGGTGGCGCTGGCTGTTTTGGTGGCTCCCTGTAAGAATGAGCGGCTGAAGTATATGGTGGTGCAGCAGGACGTGTGGATGTAGAAGCTCCACGCGATGTCCATGATGTATTTCGTCCTGCAGAAAAGTTAGGTCTCGTAGCGTCCTGTCGATCCTGCACTTCACGTTCAGCTTTACAAGCAAGATGAAACAAACGAGTGATAGTAGCATAGTCCTTGTATTTTAGAATAGTTTGTATCTCCCTGTTTAAGCCACCCATAAAACGTGCAAGCATAGCTTCATTATCCTCTACTAGGCCACATCTAATCAATCCAGTTTGTAATTCTTGATAATATTCCTCTACAGAATTTTTTCCTTGTCTCAAACGCTGTAATTTTTGTAACAATTCACGTTGATAATAAGGAGGAACCCAGTGAGTACGCATAGCATCTTTTAAAGCAGCCCAAGTAGTTGGAATATTATTAGCATGCAATCTACAATGTTCAGACCACAAAATAGATGCAAATCCCGTGAATTCACAAACAGCAGCAGTAACACGTCTATTCTCAGGATATTGTAAACATGTAAAGCGTTGTTCAGTTTCTAACTCCCAAGTAAGATAAGCATCAGGAATATATCTACCCTCAAACGGCTTAAGATTCAATTTAAGTTTAGGCACATGTTCATCATCGCGTACCTGAGGGGGTGGTTGGTGTCGACCGTGGCGAATGTTGGGACGTGGACGTCCAGCTGGCTGTTCATAGGCCGCTTCCTGTTCCACCTCCTCCTCGTAATCACCCTCGTAGTTGTCGTCTTCACCGACGTCAGAAGCAGCAACAGAAGCCGCAACTGCAGCGGCAGGAGCACCAATACCAGCAGCTTGTCCGGCCGGAAACAGAACACGTCGTGCGCGTCGTTGAAACGGTGGCTGCGCCGGGGCGGCCGCAGGCTGTGAAGGTAGGCGTGCGATCAACTCAGTAAACTTGGCGTCGAGCTTGGTGTCGATCATCTTTTCCACGCCATCAATCGCCTCTGTAAATCTGTTCTCGATGTCTTGCACCTGTTGACATCATACGTGCAAATTTATCATGTAACTCCTTGTTCGTCATGTTCTCCCAATCGGGCGCATCCCGCGCCACTTCATCCTATGATCCTGGCATGGTTAGCAGAAATAGAAAACACACAGGAATATGATCCTACTTCTACTAATGGGACGTGGGGTGGTGGAAAGCACAAATCTGTCAAGCTTTTCTTTCGTTCTTACCGATTCTTACCTAGCAGCAGGTGGTGATGTACAACCAACGGGTCAAAACTCTCAGAGATGTAGTAGAGCGATGGCCAGGAGGTGTCAACCGCACGAAGTAGAATATATGTGGAGCTGTAGGTAGGCTTGACAAATATGGTAGCAAAAAGATCAGCAGTAATCAAAACAGAGATGCAAAGCTGAATAAACACTCAACGTCGGTACTGTGCTGATCCTAGGCTAGACCGTACTAGAGACGCGAGCCTAAAACACCAACGAAAGCACGACGCGACACGTAAACAACTGAGAAGCACACTCTGAATTTTTTTTTCTCTCTCTTTTTTTTTTGCTTTTTTTTGCGATGCGGGACTGCGGTGGCTGAAAAAGTGCGAAAAATGAGTTTTTGGACCTAAGGAAGGTATGGGCACGAAATTTTTTCACCCCTGAAATTTTTGGCCTAAAAACTGCTCTGGAAAGCGTGCCAAACTCTTTTTTTTTGGAAATCACCCCCTTCTACGTACGACAAAAGATTGGTGAAATCCGACTCTAATCAACTCAAACTATTCTGGCTACGGAGATATCACAAACCGAACGGGTCATGGAACTCAACTCGAATCGGTAGGTTGTAGTGGTGTATATGGACTCGGCTTGGCGGAACGTGGTGGTGTATCTAGACTCGGATTGGCAGAACGTGGTGGTGTACTACTGTGCGGCGGCGGCATGACAAACTGTGATCAGAACTCGAAACTCTAAGGGAACTAGATGCTAAGATCAGCAACTTGACACAACGATGCGACCGCAAATTCAACAAAGCAAACTACTGTAACGAAAACTGGACAAAGGCTCGGACTGTTTTGGGACGTGATGATCTAACCATAATTTTTTTTGGCTTTTTCGTGGACTGTAGGTATGAAGAACAGAAGAAATCTAGACTACGAAAAACTGGTAAATCTCACCGATCAACCTGGAAATCTGATACCACTTGATAGAGGCGAAGGTGTCCCGATGTTTCGATGAGATGGTGGAGATAGATTATGGTGGAGACGACTTTCACGATCCGACTACGAACGTGCGAAGACGTTGCGCCTTAGCGATCGCTAAACCCACTCCGAGAGGTTATTGATCCCGCGGATGCACGATCAACCTGACCACGAAGGTCTAATTCCTGCAAGCAATCGAAGAACAAGCAAGAACTAAGAATTGCAATCTGGATATTGCGAATATAAGATGAATGATTACGAAAGTTGGCGTTCCAATGCGGTCTTGGCCTGGTCGGATGACATAAACGAAGAGCTTGAAGTTGCGGCTATGGCTAACTTAAATCTAATTAAAACCCAAGTCTAAACGATGCCCTAAGGGCTGTATATATGGGGGAACAGAGGGGAATTTCGTGGCCCCTTGGAGGAGGGGTCCGAAAACAATCCTAACTCGGTTTCCCCACACATACGGACTCTAAAAAATAGCCTATTAAGTGTATTTCGAAATTACATGGGTCTGGCCCAATAATAAGGTGACGCAGCACCTATAATAACTCTTGGACGAAAATATTAATGTGGCATCTTGTGTCTCTCGTCCAAGTCTTCATGCACGCCTTATGGTGGCCTCAAAGTGCAAAAATCACCACTGGAAGCTCCATTGTCCTTTCCCGCGCGCGCACCTCCTTCTCCATGCTTGATCCCGCTCCAATGACCATCCTTCTTATCCAGGCTAGGTCCTTCATTCATAAGACAAACAAAAGTATCTAATTTAGGCAGCATCATATGTTCCTGAACATTAGAAGGATTCACAAGAAACGAAAGTACCTGATAATTTAGTTGACGTGCGCGTGCTCTAGTAACTGGTCCAGTATGTGTAGTTGGTGAAGATGTGGGTGTAACATTAGTAGAGATGTCCTCATCAACTCTCCAACTGAATTGCCTCAAGTGGCACTGTATCTCTCAAAGGAATATCTGCCATCTCTGCATGACACTTCTTCAGCTGGGATACGTGAAACACATCAGGAACTCCTGACAAAGCTTCTGGCAACTCCAACTGATAAGCTACCTCTCCTCTGCGCTCCAAGATCCTGTAAGGCCCCACAAAACGTGGTGCTAACTTGCCCTTGATTCCAAACCTCTTGATTCCGCGAATTGGTGAAACTCTGAGATACGCACGGTCTCCAACCTCATAGGTTACATCCTTGCGCTTCGCATCTGCATAACTCTTCTGCCTGGACTGTGCTATCTTCAGTCTGTCACAGATCAACTTGACTTTCTCCTCGGCATCTCTGATCAGGTCTGGTCCAAACAACTGACGTTCTCCTACCTCATCCCACATCAACGGAGTTCTGCACTTCCTCCATACAGTAACTCGAATGGTGCCATCTGAAGACTAGCCTGGTAACTGTTGTTATACGAGAACTCAGCATACGGTAAGTTGTCATCCCAACTCGAACCATCATCCAACGCACAAGCCCTCAACATATCCTCCAAGATCTGATTGACTCTCTCGGTCTGCCCATCTGTCTGAGGATGGAACGCTGTACTGAACTCCAGCCTAGTGCCCAAGGTCTGATGCAACTGACGCCAAAACTTCGAAGTAAACTGAGTACCTCTATCAGACACAACCTTGCTTGGAACTCCATGCAAACACATGATCCTGGACATATAAATCTTGGCTAGCTTGGCACTGTTGTAAGTTGTCTTCACTGGGATGAAGTGAGCAACCTTGGTCAAATGATCAACAATCACCCAAATAGAATCATATCCTGACCGAGTCCTGGGTAAACCAGTAATAAAGTCCATACCTATCTGATCCCACTTCCAATCTGGTATAGGCAAAGGCTGCAACAAACCTGCTGGCTTCTGATGCTCAGCCTTGACTCTCTGGCAAACATCACGCACAGCAATAAACTGAGCTATCTCTCGCTTCAGGATAGGCCACCAAAATCTCTCCCTCAAATCCAGATACATCTTGGTATTTCCGGGATGAATAGAATAAGGTGAATCATGTGCCTCCTGAAGAATCAACTTCCTGATCTCTGCATCCTGCGGTACACAAATGCGCTTCTCAAACCAAATGGCTCCATGCTCATCCTCACGGAAACCCTCTGCTTTCCCTTTGGTCATATTCACTTTGATCTCATCAATTTTTGCATCACCCTTCTGAGCTTCTCTGATTCTTTCCAACAGATTTGGCTTCACTTCCAATGTTGCCACATATCCCTTAGGAACTATCTCCAACCTGAGATTCTTGAACTACTCACATAACTCACGTGGCATATCCTCAACGTTAGCAACATTGATATGACTCTTACAGCTCAATGCATCAGCAACCACATTCGCTTTACCAGGACTCCAGCCATCTACTCTGCCTGAGATTTAAATCCTTCTGAGTAAAGATATACTTCAAGCTCTTGTGATCAGTAAAAACATCACAATGATTACCAACAAGATATTGCCTCCATTTCTTCAATGCATGAACAACTGCAGCCAACTCCAAATCATGTGTAGGATAGTTCTGCTCATGGTTCTTAAGCTGACGTGAAGCATAAGCAACAACTCTACCTCCTTGCATCAAAACACAACCAAGTCCTCGACGAGATGCATCACAATATACTTGGAAATCCTTATGTATATCAGGTAAACATAGAACAGGTGCAGTTACTAACCGTTTCTTCAACTCCTGAAAGCTGGCTTCACATGCCTCACTCCAAACAAACTTATTATCTTTCTTCAACAACTCAGTCATTGGTTTCGCAAGCTTGGAGAAATTCTCAATGAACCTCCTATAATATCCTGCAAGACCCAAGAAACTGTGAATGTCTCCAACTGACGCGGGTGTCTCCCATTCTGTAACTGTTGAAACCTTGGATGGGTCCACAGCTACTCCTTCTCCTGACACAACATGTCCAAGGAATCCGACCTCCTTCAACCAAAACTCACACTTGCTGAACTTGGCATACAACTTGTGCTCCCTGAGCTTCTCCAATACCAAACGCAAATGTGCCTCATGCTCTTGCTCATTCTTGGAATACACCAATATATCATCAATGAATACCACAACGAATTTATCCAAGAACTCCATAAACACCTTGTTCATCATATTCATGAAGTATGCAGGAGCATTATTCAATCCAAATGACATAACAGTATACTCATACAACCCATACCTCATAGTAAAAGCAGTCTTCGGAATATCCTTCACCCGAATCTTCACTTGATGATAACCAGAACGAAGATCAATCTTAGAGAATACACAAGCTCCCTCCAACTGGTCAAATAGATCATTAATCACCGGTAAAGGATACTTGTTCTTGATAGTAACATCATTCAGAGAACGGTAATCCACACACATCCTCTGGGTTCCATCCTTATTCTCAACAAACAACACTGGAGATCCCCAAGGTGACGAGCTTGGGCGAATGAACCCCTTTTCTTGCAACTCTCTGATCTGTTCCTTCAACTCTGCAAGTTCATTAGCGGGCATCCTATACGGTCTCTTAGCAATAGGCCCAGTGCCTGGTATTAAATCAATAAGGAACTCAATCTCCCTATCCGGTGGCATACCTGGCAACTCCTCCGGAAACACATCCGGATACTCCCTCACAACACGCACATCACCCAGGCTACCCCCCTTAAGAGAATTCACCTGGGTGTGCTGATGCTTATACTTGGACACATATCTGATCTTCTGTCCACTCGGTGTACTGAGAGTGATAGACCGACTGGCACAATCAATAACACCTTGGTATTTGGCTAACCAATCCATGCCCAAAATAATATCCAAACCTTGTGACTTCAACACAATCAAATCTGTAGGAAACACATGCTTCCCTATGGCTAGGCTCAACTGATAGCATCCAAAACTAGCTGACATCTCCGCTCCCGGTGAACTTATGAGCATAGATGACTTAAGAACTACGGTAGGTAACTCATGCTTATCCACAAATACCCTCGATATGAAAGAATGCGATGCACCAGAATAAAAAAGAACAAGTGCGGGTACTGAATTGATAAAGAACTTACCAATCACAGCATCAGGCTCATCATAGATCTCCTCCACATTGACATGGTTCACATGCCCCTTGTTGAAAGGATTGGGCTTGCTGACTCCAGAATTCCCATTGTTGTCCTTGTTCTCTGGGCACATGTTGGAGTAGTGTCCCATCTTCCTGCACTTGAAACACTGAACTCGACTAAGGTCCTTCTGAGCATTCACCACTTGACGGTTCTAGTTGTAGTTCTCTCCATTTCCATTTCCTTTCCCATTGCCATTGCCATTGCCATTCTTGTTCCCATTGTGGTGGTTGTGGCCATTATGGTTGTGACCATTCCCACCATGATGGTTGTGCCCTCCATTGTGAACATGGCCATTCCCACCATTGTGGTTATGTCCATGGTTATGTCCTCCATTGCCACCATAAGAATTGCGTGGCTTCTGCTGCGGTCCAGAGTTATACTTGCCACCATTGTTGTTGTTGTACTTCCTCTTGCGGTTCTCAGTGGCCTGCTGCTTGCCTTCCAACACAATATCTTTGTCTATGAGCGCCTGGCAGTTAGCAAAAGTAGCCACTGTCAGCTAGACTCCCAACTCATCATTCAACCCCTCCAAGAACTTCTACTGCCTTGCAACATCATTCCTGACATCATCTGGAGCATATCTGGCAAGCTTGTTGAACACCTCAACATACTCGTCCACTGAACGGCCTCCCTGACGCAAACTGCGAAACTCCTTCTTCTTCAAGCTCATGGCGTCTGCTGAAACATGTGCGGCGCGAAAAGAAGACTGGAATTGCGCCCAAGTGATGGTGTCGATGGGGTACATCAGCAAGTAGTTGTCCCACCAAGCAGCGACAGGACCCTCCAGAAAATGTGAGGCAAACCTCACTCTCTCTGCCTCAGTGCAGCCAACAGTCTCCATATTCCGGCCCACTGAACGAAGCCAGTCATCCGCCACTATGGGCTCAGGAGTGCTAGAAAACCTCTAAGGATTCAACCTCAGAAACCTTGCAAGCGTGTCCACCGGTGGTGGTGGTGCATTGTTGTTGTTTCCCATGTTCTGAGTGAGCAACTGGATCAGCTGAGCTTGTCCTTGAAGTAACTGCTGCTTGTAAGCTGGCACTCCATTGTTGTTGTTCTCATTCCCCGTGGGATCACGTCTCGGCGGCATCTGATGGGTAAGAATAGGTAAGATTTAGACAGAAAGTAGCTAGGGAAATATACTCCTACCCATATGCTTATGATGATCATGGAAAGCATTATATATACAATACATATATCACCAATCAACTTCACCAATCAATATCACCATAGCATCAAACATATAACAATCATCAACCAATGCACTCATACGGAAAACCATCACATATCACACCATATAGTTTAAAATATCTTTTATAACTGATATAAGATCCTCATACAACCACGAGTAATATAAGATCCTCAACACAATCACGAATAACATAAGAGTATATCAAGCAACCTAGTATTGCCACACCGAATAAATCGACATGGTCAAACACGCTAACACGATAACGGTAAAGCACTAATTCTCGACGTAGTAATTCTTAATGTTGTCTTTGCTAAACAGCATGCGGTAATCGCGCCCGCTGATGCGGTTGCGCCTTTTGGGACTCGGCTCCATTTCTTCTGCCGAGGTGTCTACTTCTGGCTCCTCTTTTGGTTCTTCAATTCCATTAGCCTTCATCTTCTCCTTCAGCCTTGTCATCTCTGCTTGCATCTCCAACTTTTCCTTCTTCAGCTTGTTGTTGTCCCTCTTGAGCCTGGTGTTCCTCTGCTGCAACTCAGTAATGGTGTAGAGGTCTGACTGAGTGCACTTCTCCAGGCAATGAATGTGCTTCTCCAGGCTTTGGATGATGTAGCTGGTTGTACCTGGCCAAATGGCCCCAGGCACATACCTGAACCTCTTTGGTATTATGTTCCCCGATGGGAGAACCTTGGCCATCTCCGCGTACACCGTACCCTTTAGTCGGGCGGAATACGTCTCCACAATGCGTCCAAGAGCTATGTGAGCGGCCATGCGCACGCATCACTCCTTCTCCTGGGCATGCACCTCGAAGGACTCCGTGATCACCCGTTCTTCATTCTCCATGCTTCCAAGGATGAAAGTCTCCACTTGCCAGTAGTCATCAGCTCCCCTTGTCTCGACGATGTCCGGCTGAAAGACTGGCGCGTAGATGTTCAGGAAGTGGCAAATTCCCCTGAGCTCAGGTCCAAACGCCATAGCACGGTATGAAATAGTGGTCATCTATAATCAAAGAGAGGTAAGGCAAGATTAGAATAGGTATGAATACGAGATAGAGGAGGTAAGTAAGTACAAGACAGAGTGATATAAATTAATATTTTGATTCCTATGGCTTTTCTACTCCATTTTCTAGGGTCACGTCCTACAGTCAACACACTGCTCTGATACCATCTGTAACGACCCAATTCACACAGAATTTAAGTCTCTGTGCTCAAGTGCCAGTCCCTGGATCGAACTCGCTGGCACACACAGTATTATAGATGTATACCAAAGTACAAGTGCATCATTATTACAACGTATGATCCAGAGTAAATAAATAACAAGTTGCATAGCTCAAGGCTAGCTTATTCAATATAAATATAGCGGAAGCAAAAGCAAATAACGTGGAGTCCCATCAACAGCCACATGCGAACATGCTGAGTGTAGACTCGCAACCCCTAACGCACCTTACTGATCGTCTGAAAAACCTGCAACACCGAAGGTTACAACCCGACAACGGGTCAGTACATCTGATTTGTATAGCAAGTGACACGGAAAAGTTTATATAAAGGACCTACAACTACATGCAAGGTATGTCAAAGGAAAGGCTTAAGGTTTAGTTTTGCAGAAAGCCAATTTTCTCCTGAACTAAACTAGTCAAAATTTTAAGTTGAACTTACTCCTTAAGAACGAACTGGGCACACCAGTTCCAACACCACACCCTTTATTTAATCTTGCCCACTCAAATTATTAAGGTGATTCATATGTCAAGATCCTCCAGTAACAGTAATGTCTAGTAGCTCAAGGATGTCCATAACCGAGGACACGGCTAATCATGATTAGTTTTTACTCTACAGAGGTTAGTACACTTTCCCCGCTGGACTCAACCCGAAGATTGAGACGAAGTCTTTCAAAAGAGGTCACCTACACCCAACGGAAAGCCGGTACCACCTATCACATCTACATCTGCTAGCTTTGCACGGGAGAGGCTTCCTACATCATACTCAACTAAGCCAGAGCCCATATGGCCAGCGGCTGTACATGTAAGATTCTAGCCACCAAGTATGTCTGATCTTTTTGAGCCTGGACGGCGCCCACTTACGTTCAGAGGGTAGCACCATGACGTACTGTCAACCACCAAACCAACCATTAGGGGTACAACCTGGTCTCGACCTTAGATAAGGAACGAGCCCCCAGGAAGCACTCCCTGCCCGTCCAGAGGTGATTTCTATTTATTAAACAGTTGCTACACAAATTATTAAATAGCTCACATGCACTCCATGAATTTACACAACCCAATCCACGTCTACAAAGCATAGCAATAAAGCAACAACACGGCTAGGTTGATCTACGGTAGACAAGTCAAAACATGTGGCTATCCTAACTGGTTTTGCAGGAACAGTAAAATAAACTACCTATCATGCAATAGAGTGATATTTCTTAACATAATGCATATAGAAAATATAGGTTTGAGTATGGTCAAAGCATCACTTGCCTTCTTGCTGGTCCTGACGGTCACAATCCTCACAAAACGAGGCGGCGCACTCCGGACAATCTATACGAGCAAACATAGCACCAATCAATCATATGTTCAATACAAATATTCTCAAACAATAATAAACATTCAAAGAACAGTAGAAAAACTTTCCTAAGAGTAGCTAAACTTAAAGTACTTGTCAAATAAAAACCAACGCAAAAAGAAACGGCGCAAACGGGCGCACCGGTAAAAAGTTACGGCTGCCGGAAGTTCAAGTTTGAACCAGCTTGGAATTCAAATTTGAAAACTCCAAACTTCCGTAAAACTAGGTCTACTGGTTAGAAAATTTTACCACTGTCGCAACGCAACTGGAATCGCCCAATTCCGAGTTACGGTTAAAAAGTACTCGCGACGGTATTGGGGTGACACCGGGGGTACCGGGGTGCTCTACTGTAAAAAAGGAACCGTACGTAAATAAAATTTTTCTGAAAAACGCGATCGGGTCCCCGGGCGGTTTGGATCCAGATCTGGAATTTTTTTTTCCGAAAATGCGTTTTGACTTTTTTTCCAAAGTCTTTCTTCTCCACGTGCAGCACGGGACACAAAGGAGCCATGGCCATGGGCACTTGGAGCTCGGCTCCGGCCTGGGCTCTCCGGCCGCCGGCTGCTTCGGCCGAGCCCAGCAGCGGCGGGGCCGCTAGGGCGCGACGCTCGGCTCGCGGGGCGGCGGCCGGGCCGTGGCGCGGCGGCGGGCGCGGCCTAGGGGCGGCGGTGCGGCTAGGACGGCGAGGTCGGCGGCTACACGACGAAAAAAATACCTCAAAAAAACGAAAATAACGCAACTCCGGCGAAACTTTGGCGAACTCCGGCGATGACGTCGGCGGCGGCGGGTCCCGCGGATTTGTTTAGGCTAACCCTAAAAACGCTAAGCGAAAATAATTTAGCCCTAATCGGGGCTATTTATAGCCAGCCCCTAATCCTCTTTTTTTTAAATTCGAGATAAATACAAAATCGGTCTGCGAAAAAAAACCCAGACCAGGCCCATTAGGCCCAAAAAAATATTAGAAAAATCACGGAAATTTATTTTAAAATTCCGTCATCGCCAATATTTTTAAAATAATAAAATTGAATTTTTGGCTTGACCAAAATAATAAATAAAAATAAAAACTTTACAACTTATTTTTAAATATTTTTAAATACTTTTTTGGCATTTTTAAAAATACCGATAACTCCAAAAATTGATTTAAAACTTTTCCGGAGCATAATTAAATTCCAAAAATAATTTTATAAAATATTTATAACTCCAAAGTAAATTTAAAAAGTCTCCCAAAAATATTTTAAACTATTTTTCAACAAATTAAAAATGGGGATAAGTCCTTTTATATCCTCTCGAGCGAACTGCCATGTGTTGAAAAATGTTTACAAATATTTTAGAACTCCAGAAAAATGTGGAAGCAGCATGAGATGCATATGATGATCTATTAACATCGGAATTTAGAAAATTGGGATGTTACAAGTAATCGCTCGGATGAGGAAAATTTTGCTGTTACCGAGGAACTCCTCAGGTCGAAAGATTTTTTTGAAACAGGAATGTTCAAAAGTGTTTAGGGACACCAGTACCTCTGTGATATCCTGAATAAGGCGCTCCTTCACAGGAATCCTAGAAAGGAAGGTGTTGGTTTTGAAAGGAAGCTAAACCCTGATGGCACTTACTGGGAACCTGAGTAGTATCCAAAAACTGTATGGGTTTTAGCAAAATAAAATCACATTGATAGTGCTAATCTTTCAGGTTTCAACTGCAAAATTGATAAGGCCATTGGTGATGAGTCACTTGACTCTGAATACAAACTTATCAAAGATCAAGAAGGAAATGTTTCGGCTGAATACATTGGTACCCCACCAAAGAATGGTTTCTATAAGAGACAAATTTGGGTGCGCAAGTCACTCGTTGAGAAACTGCCTGTTAACCATTCTATGTAGGGAAAATCTTCAGTACTACCAAAACACTTCTATTCTCTTGAAGAGAGAAATGATCCTTTGGTTCCCGAATCAAATGTTCCACACAAGGAATACTATCATGTTAATCGTAATGTTTATCTCCATCGTGATAATAATGATAAGATTGCCTATGCTCATACTTACTTTAACCCTTTGCAGAGAAATTACATTTATGGTGTGCTTGATGGTCCTCCCTGTAGATACAATTCTACTCTCTTTTATTCCGCTGCATCTACTAGTGCACCTGCTCCTTCTCAGTCACATGCTCGTTTGTGAATGGTTAAGAAGAACTAATTCTTCTGTAGGGTCATGGATAGTGGTTCCACTAATCATATGACCGGTGGATCCTAATGGGTCATGGACAGTGGTTGCACTAATCATATGACCGGAGACAAAGAGTTGTTCACCGAAGAAAAACTCACTCAATCCTCTCAAAGGTACATTACCTTTGGTGACAACAACAAGGTTATGTTATTGGTTTGGGTAAGGTTGCTATATCAAAAGATAAGCATATTGACAAAGTTATGCTAGTTCAATCTCTTGGATATAAGCTCGTGTCAATATCAAAGCTATGTGATATGGGTATGCTTGTATTGTTTTCTGCTTCGTGTTGTATTGTGTTTTCACAGGATGACTATACATTTGTCTTCAAGGGCTATTGAAAAGGAGATTTATATATTGTGGATTCCTCTTCGGGCCCTTTTATATCCACCTGCTTAATGGCGAAAGATTCGTCAGGATGGCTATGGCATAGAAGACTTGGTCATGCAGGGATGCAAAATCTTCAAACTCTAGTGAAGAAAAATCATGTCATTGGACTCAGTGAAGTAAAACTTGACAAGAATCATCTTTGTAGTGCCTGTAAAGCAAAGAAGCTTACAAAGAAACATCACTCAGCGAAGACAATTATGACTACTACTCGTCCTCTTGAATTGCTTCATATGGATCTATTTGGTCCCCAAAACTATGCTAGTTTGGGAGGTAACAAGTATGGTATCGTTATTGTTGATGATTTCTCTCGCTTCACTTGGATTTTCTTTCTAGACGATAAGAGCAAAGTTGTTGAGATTTTTAAGTCATTCGCAAAGAGAGATCAAAATTAATATGAATTGAAAGTGAAGCACATCCGAAGCGACAATGGAACTGAATTTAAGAATACTCATATTGAATATTTTCTTGATGATTATGGTGTTACTCATGAATTATCTTCTGCTTATAAACCTCGACAGAATGGTGTTATTGACAGAAAGAATTGTACTCTGATTGAGATGGCCAGAACTATGCTTGCTGAATACAAGACTCATATCAGGTTCTGGGCCGAAGCAATTAACATTGCATGACATATCATCAACAAGGTTTTATCTTCATAAGTTCCTAAAGAAAACTTCACATGAGTTTATCACTGGTATATGCCATGAAGGTTTTCTTTTAGGTTATGCCTCAAATTGCCACACTTACAAAGTATACTAGATCATTAAAGGCGCGTGTTGCCGCGCCCGTCTATTTTCAATGCTTGATGAAATTTTTATTAACTTATGTTAAAACACAAAGTGGAAATATAAAAATAATGAATTGCGAATAATGTAGGAAGATCATTGCACTATTAATAAATTGCCAATTTGATTGAGGATCCATGTCTAGAATTAATGATTTTCTACATTTCTACAAGTCTGAATTGAAATTTGCTCCAACGCCCATTTACATTGATTCTTAAGACATCGTTGGGGAAAGTATTCATAATTTTTTTGAACGTTCCAGGTATCAAAAATTGAAAAAAAACTTAATAGGTAAAAAGATCAGTGAACGACAGTTTGTACATAAAATCAACATTCTGATGCATCAGTACGGAAGAGTAAGCCAAGGTGATGTGTTAACTGGAATATGAAAATATTTTCGTCAGATCTATACATATAAAATAAAATAATAAAAAATCTTGAAATGGCAGTAATCATTTGAAACCACACAAACTCAGGAGATCAAGTAAGAGATATTTATTTCATTGAAGTCATATGAGCAAAGATAATTAATGCATCAAACATGCACTAACTGGATAGCAGATGGTACAAATGTATAATAAAGAATTTATACTTGGTTAGAAAAAAAATGAAAAATAAAACTACTATCTATTTGAGAATAGTATTAATGAGTGGCAATTTGAAGAACCAAAAACAAAAGTCCATGTAGCATCTCTCAAGTCCAATCGTATTTTCTCTTGAATTGTAGTTCGAAATTCCAGAATATTGTCCCTTTCTGATAATATAATCTGTACAATATTTGCCACATGGACTAGGCCAATAGTGTAGTGAAAGAACTCAAACGGAAACACAAAAATATTGGCATACAATTCAAAGTTAAATATTTATGTTTACCCTCCAACAGAACGTAACATGTACTAGATGGGTCGACGCGCTCCACTGCGTCCGGTGAATCATCATAAATAGGGAAGCTCGTTGAAGATGATTTTATAAGGTTTTAGGTAGTTCAGAGACACTATGTACTGTGTAGATTTATGATTTGAACTATATGCATTTCGTTGTTTGGCGATCGATGTAGTAGTTACTGCCATGGATATTAGCATGGAACCCGTGAAGAGCGCGTTTGTTCCGCCCTAGTTGTCAGAAACAATCATTTAAACACCTAAAGTAGTTGGCGTGGGCTGGGGCTGGTCGTGACCATGACCCATTAAAATCATCTTTTTTCACATTTCATTTTTTTTTTGATTTTTTTAAAATATTATCGATGTCTAGTTTTGAAAAATAAAGATAATGTTAAGAAAAGATTAAAAATAGTCATGTGCACAGATAAGAAATTAGATATGCGGAAAATAATTTTTCATCGCATATTTGAGAAATGTTCATGTATATAAATAAATATTTATATATATATTTATAAATAATTAATATATTTTCAGAATATCATATAATTTATTTATTTTCTCATATTTTTAAAAGCGCATATTTTATACATCAGAGTAAAAATATTCGAGTCTAAAAAGAAGAAGAAAATAAGAATGCAAATCAAAGAGAAAGTAAAAAAAGTGTTTGATAAAAGGAAAAAAGGAAATAAATTGAGAAGAGAAAAGAAAGTTAAAAAATCTAGATGGGTCTGTCTAGGCTTGCTGGTGGAGCCTTTACCTGGCAAAACTACATGTGTGGATCGTAAAATTTGTACAATATTGCTTAAGGAGTGAGAACATACTTGTGGTGGGATAGTTAGAAAAAATATAGTATCCTCTTCCCATCAAAGATCAAACCTCGGATTAGACGATTTGGTGTTTTATTTAAAGGCCAATATTATTTCAATGGAAGGAGATGTTTTCATCAATAATGAGGCGCTTGTGGTGTCGTTAACTCTCAAGACTCGCCAAATCAAGATCAGTATTTCATAGATGCTCATAGGGATATAATGCCGTGTGTGCGGTTATAGGATTGAGTGCATATACATATTTGTGAGCATCTATGTCTGTACTATCTTTCTAAAAAGAGTGCTTAAGGAGTTTTTTAATAAAACAAATCAAGTTTTGAAGCGCTCATAATTACCTTTATAAAAAGGTACCTTATTATGCATCTACACTTCATAAATAAGCATCCATGCTTAAATAAAAATGGAATTATGTCTCTAAACACTTTAAGCGTCTAATAGAATTTGCTTCTAGCGAAAACTCTCAATGAATTTATTGGGATATGGAAATCTTTTTTTAATCTTCCACCCGTTGTTGTTAATGATCAACACGTCCAGTGTGCACCTTGACATTTGCTCAGCTGGGATGAGACGGTGGGACCATCATCAAGTTGCAGAAAGTAGTCAAACCAGCTATACTGGAACAGCTCAGCTCAGACCCTAGAGCCAACACAGCCTGGCAGACCATCCTTTATACATCTATAAAAAAAGACCTTGTACGCTGCCTCGCTTACACAATGAACAGCTTCCTGTGACAGTGCTGCCAGTACGGCCCCACAGGCAGTGAGACAGAACGTCAAATGATCTCAGGAGGCTCATATTTAGCCCCGCATAAACTATATAGAGATGCCAATTTTTGGGATGTACACTAATAGAATCATACTTTAGTCTATAGCAGGTTAGGTATGTTATTTGCATATGTACAATAGTGTTGGTAACTGTATTTGACGGAAGTAGAATTTTACATACTATTTGGTTAATATTTAATCCAATCATTTACCAAAGATATTTTTTCTATTCACAAATAAATAGTTAAATACTGATAATATTGCAGTAGTTGTAATACATTTGCACATAATTTTAGGAGTTCCTCTGTTTGCACAAATAGCAAGGATCCTTGCATTACTTCTCTACTTCTACATCTTTGTTCCTTATATCACTAAGGCCTTGTAGAGTGTGTGGTGCTTATGCACGAGTGCTTAGGCAGAAAAGGTAGTGTGGCGTCTCTTGAAAATTTTGGCTTGCAATGGAGTGCTTAGTATAGATGCTTACGATTGAATAGCAATGCAAAGTGCTTCACGGAAATAGAGCAGTTTTAATCCTAAGCACCTGGTTAGCACCGCAAGCAAACCTTGCTTCTGTAGCTCTCCTGAAGCACCTGTCAAGACTAAGCCCAGGAAAAAAACCGGATTTCTCCTCTTAAGCACCCTCTATTAGCACCAACGTTGTACATGGCCTAACACAACCAAGGTTTTTGTTAACTCAACTTAATCAAGTATATATTGTCTCTGTGTTGGTATCCAAATTATATAGTTGATGAATTCTACAATTTTAGAGAGGAGGAATAAAGGAAGTAGCTTAAATGTGAAGCGGCAAGTCGGTACACCTGTGCTCCGTACGAAATGACACAAGGGACTTTGTAGAGGTAGCAACTAACTAAAAGAACTATCAAACTGTACCTGCACGATTGTCTCCCACATGAGTCCATGGGGATCTACATCTTCTATGGTTCTTGATGCTCCTCCAGTGGTGTTGTCTCTCTGCAATATGAGTTTTGTGATTAAAATCTGTCTCGCTACAATATAAGGTGTGGATTAAATACCTATCCAGAAGCCGTTTTAGTTTGTGATCTACTGAGCAAGAAAAATTGAAGAAGCTCCAAAATCTGACCAAATCAATCCAGCAAAGGTACCATGAACATCACTTATACATTTTGTATGAGAGGTTATGAGGTATTTTTTTATATGATAGAATTTTAGGAACATACATGAAATGGAAATGAACATATTCAAATGTACCTGAGCATGATATTCATAGATGTTCTGCTACAGTATTAGAGAGGAAGAGTGTAGATTGGCAGGGGAGAAAGCATATATACATGACGACACCGGGAAGGAATTGAAATTTACTAGTGATGAATGCACCATTTCATAAAAGGTGAACATGGCCCTCTGAAGAGAGAATATGTATGCAAGCGGGCATCCCGCATAAGCCCGCAAAATAGGAAATTAGTTCAAACTTCACCAAGACATAGCAAAAAGTTTGTAACTAACCTGATCTACTTTGACTCGGAAGCGGGGCTGATTGAGCGCCGCTCTACATCCCTATGAGAGAAAGACCCAAGGATAGCACAACTACTGACAGTGAACCTCTCATACGTCCCAAACGTATCTATAATTTCTTCTTTATCCATGCATGTTTTGGGTGATATTGCTATGTGTTTGATACACTTTTATACCCTTTTTAACATATTTGTAATAACCTACTAACTCAGTGCACCCAGTGCCAGTTTCTGTCTGTTTTGTCCGTGCATTGCCGAAAAAGGGTGAAAAATCAAAGGGCCCGGAAAATTCCACGAAAATTATATAAAATCAGCGTTCAAGAAGGGTCCTCCAGCCGAAGGATGAGGTCAAGGGGTGGCCCACAGCCCCTAGGCGGCCTCCTGGCGCAGCCAGGGGGACCCGTGCCACCTGGCCCCTGGGTGATGTGGGGCTCCCCTGGTGCCCCCCTTTGGCTCTTATTTATTCTCCCGACGCAAAAACCCTGATTCTAGAACCCTTTTCTCCAGAAGAAATTCCGATCTCCACCGCGATCGCCAACAAGCTTCGGGGGACCAAAATTCATGTGCCGGCACCCCGCCGGGGCGGGGAAGTGCCCCTGGATTCATATCCATCGACATTGCTTTTTCCCTCCATGAAGCGGGAGTAGTTCCTCCTCGGGGCCGAGGCCTTCTATGGTAGGTGTGTGGTTAAATCTCTCTCCCATGATGTGATCTTCATTGCGATCATAGGCTATGTTAATCTAGGGTGATCCCATGATGTTTCCCCTTCTTCTATGTATTGGATCGATGTACTCCTTTGGTGATATTTCCGGAGTCCACTGTGACGCATAGGACTCCATTATTATGGTGATATTGATCATGAGATTTGTTCTTCTTGTTGGATTGAATCATGGCTTGAGAGTCTCTTGATGCGTGTATTGAGTATAGTTTGCATAGTGCTTCGGTAACAGGATGGGTGCTTTGTCAATTTAGAAAGAGACTACTCTTGAGATATGTTGTGGTGTTTGTTAGTACTCTCTTTGGATGCTCAAAGTGACAGCGTGGGGAATCCATAGATGTGGAATACAAACTCTAAGATGTGCTTTCGTAGCCCTACACAATTCTCATTCTCTTTTGATCCACGGAAAGAATGATCTCCGAGTTATGTCTTCCTTGCATGTTTTAGTGGAAATATCATGTGATTAGACTATGTTAATGTTGTTGGGAGTTGCCACTAGTGAAAGTATGAAGCATAGGCCTTGTTTCTCGCCATTGTTACACCATTTGTGCTCACTTTTGTCACCTGCTACCTTGCTGTAATTTTTATTACATATTTTTATTACCTTGCTTTGCCACCCATATCACTCGTATTTTACCATCTCTTCGCTGAACTAGTGCACCTATACAATTTTCCATTGTATTAGGTGTGTTGGGGACACAAGAGACTTCTTGTTTCTTAATTGCAGGGTTTCTTGAGAGAGACCATCTTCAACTTCTACTTCCCTGAGTTCAATAAACCTTAGGTCATCCATTTGACGGAAATTGTTGCTGTCCTACAAACCTCTGCACTTGGAGGCCCAACATAGTCTACAAGAATAGAAGTGTGCGTAGACATCAAGCTCCAACTCCCCATGTATGAGCAGCCTCTCCATCAATCCAGCCATGAATAGTCGACATCCTGCAGAGGCCGGCCGCATCCCCAAGACCAACACCAACCCGTCGAAGAACCCCAAGGGATGATGTGTTGTCCGAGAAGATCGCCAAGCTGGATCTCCTGACCGAGATTAGTGCAGTGAGGAGCAGGTCTAACCTAAACTTCAGAGGAAATGTACGAGACGTCGTCTCACTCTCCGGTACCAAGCCGACGGGGCCACCACCGTTTTGTTGGATATATGCTCTAGAGGCAAATAATATATGATTATTCCAATATATCTAAATAAGTTCATGACCAGTTTCATACTGTGCTGGAACTGTATCAGTGAAACAATGATACATGTGTGGTATAGAAACAACCAGAGTTCCTAGTTAGCCTCTCATGATGACTGGTTTATCGTCAACTGATGATTGTGGTTTCACGATCATGGACAATCAAGTCAATTGACGGTAAGGTCACCTCATTGAATGAATGACGTGATGAACATTACCCAATGCAAGCATTGCAACATGATCAAATCGTAAAAGGTTAGTGTTGTAATTACAGAACGTAGTAGCCTGTTCCTTTGACCGTGAGATCACGCATAATTGCTATCTTCTGAGGATGCTTTGAGTGCATTAACCGTCACACTGAAACATGGTGACCATAAAGGTGTATCTTGGGCTACCCGATGGGATATGTTGAGGAGTGTTGATTCAAGAGCGGGATTTGTCAATCCATATAATGGAAAGATACTTCATGGTCAACTCGGTGAGATTGCATCCATAAAGCTGCACAGCGTGTGATTAGGTCACAAGGATGAATATCACGGAACAGGTAAATAAGATTTGTCGGTAACAAGATAGAACTAATGCATTGGATGCAGTTGATCGAATCTTTGACTAATCTAGTATCGCATGACAAAGGGAATGGTATAAAACGTGTACCGTTCAATCGGTTACTTCCGGAATGCACAAGGGTCATTATGGGCATCCAGGTCCCACTATTGATCATTGGCCGTAGCCTTTGTCTCGGTCATGACTGGAGTGTTCTCGGACCGTAGGGTAACACACTTAAGGGCTCGATGAATATCGGAGACCTTTTCGGAACTATCGGAGTTACCGGAGATGAGAGAAAGACGTACCGGAAAAGTTCCGTGTTGGTCCGACGTTCAGAGTGAGCTGGAAGGAGTTCCGGATCATCGGGAGATGAAATAATATGTATTATTTATTAATTAAGTGAATTAATAATTAATAATAATTTATTTCAGATTAAAAAGTGCAATGGGCCTTATTTGTGAAAGAAGCCCATTAGGGGAAGGAGAAAAATAAAAGGGAAAAGGGAAAAAAGGGGGGGGGGCGCCATGGGCCTTGGGGCCCATGTGGGTGGCACCCCACTTTCCCCCCTCCTCCTATCCGCACCCTCCCCCCTTGGCAAGGGATTAGTCCCACATTGCCAAGGGAAGGGGGTTTACTCCTTCCGTATGCCTATATAAAGATGGGCAGGGGTGCACTTCTTGAATACAGAAAAATTCGCAGAGAATTCAATATTACTCCGAATTGAGATCGGTTTTCACCGGTCTTCTCCCCTCTCTCGTCTCTCTCAAGCCGGGGTCCCCTTGTCTGGAACCTGTGCTGGGATTGAGGCTTCTCTGCTACGCGGACGCCGTTGTGCTGCCGAAACTCCGGTTCCGGGAGGTCTACTTCCGCCACCTTCGCTGGATCGGAGAACGGAGGTCGTCATCGAGTCCGTACGTGTGCGAGTACTACGAGGTGCTGCACGTGCGGCACTACCACCCAACAGGGTGCTAACACAGCTAGGGGGCTGTGAAAGGTTTACGGCTTCATCAACCACGTTTGCGGGAACGTTTCCCGCACAACGGACTACACCCCGAGGTATGTTTCCGCAAGTCTTTCCGTTACAGCATTACAACTAGATAGATCTTGGGTTAAGGGCGACGCTAGTTAGAAAAATTATTGTTTTCTGCTGCGAGATCCAACAGCGGTATCATGAGCTAGATCTATGCTTCATATTTCTGTACGGTTAGAACACATCAGGGGATGTGGGCGTTGATTCTACGATTGTTACCCTCTCACGTGTACTTGTTATATCTGTGGCATTGTTTGATGAAGCGGCCCCCGACCGACCTTACGCGTACGCTTACGCGAGACTGGTTCCACGTTTGACATACGGCTTTTACCGTATGAAGTGGCTCTGGGGGGTGTCTGTCTCTCTTACTTTAGCGGATATAGCATTTGCAACGGAGGGCCCCGTACGGGGTGTAATAGAGACAATCTATAATCAACGTTGTGGTTCAATGTTCGTAGAAACGGTTGATCTATGAAAAGCCCTAGCAGCCACGTAAAACATGCAATATACAAAATAGAGGCGTCTAACTTTCTATTGAAGAGGGGGCTAATGTTGTTTGCTTGATCTTGATGTAGTGATAGCTTTGCTATGTGTTACTAGAAAGTAGTAAACGTTCATCATGATGAAACAAACTTAAATGGAGACACTGTAGACTTAGTGCCACCATGATCATACATCTTAAAACTTGCTAGTATAGGATACACGACGGTAGCATTAAATAAGATGATCCCTTATAAAATGCCAAACATAAGTATTCTACCGAAGTGTGCACCACCTGGAAGGTTCTCTTTATGATAGGCAGGCTGTGACGATCGGGTGTCATACATACATTAGAGTTCGCATGAGGTTGGGCCTGACAAGCCTAGCATATGTCGATATGGCCTTGCTAAGCAGCATATAACACTAAGGTCAATTTGGCGAGCCTAGAATATGTAGATATGGCCTCGGAATACTAGAGATCGAAAGATCGAGCATGAGTCACATATAGGATGTGATCGCACAAACTAGTTGTCTACCTTTGAAACTAATCCGTCGGCCGTTGGGATATTCGAGGACGGATAGTGAATCTGGATCATGTAATCACTAAAACTTCTTAGGTATGATTGTTTAAGTGTGAGCTCATCTATAATATGATTATTATGAACTCATTGTTATGAACTAGTCTTAATTGTTTTCCTTGCAAATATTCTGTAGAAAATTAAAATGGACATGAATCAGTATCATGGATTGGTTACTTTCTTACGTGGTGAAAGACTTAAAGATGATGGGTCAAATTTCGTTGATTGGTACTTATACCTTAGGACTGTGCTCAAGAGAGCTAACCTCTTGTTCGTGATACAAGAGCGTATGGGAGAACCTCCAGTAGACAACATGGATGAAAAAGTAATGCTTGATTACCATAATCGTCGAAGGACTTACGCCATGGTTAAAAGTGTCATAGAAACTAGCTTTCCGCAAGATTTACGTGAACAATATGCGGATATGGACACGTTTGACACAATCGACATGATGAAGTCATTGTTTATACATCAGTTTAGAGTGGCCAGATTTGAGTTAGAAAATGAGTTTCTTACTACAAAGACGGAAGAGAACACTTGTCTGAAAACTCATGTAGCCAAGATGCATGGGATACATATGAAACTCGTGAAGGACTTTGACTATTGGACCACGGAGGAGTCTGCTATAAACACGGTGCTACACTCGCTTCCATCGAGTTACACAAACTTTGTCCATGACTATGTCGGAAGAGGTGAAAGCCTTCAGTTCTTTGAGTTCATGGTCAACCTCCGAGATTTAGAGGTTGAACCCTGTCATAACCCCAAGTTAGGTATGTGCTAGGATTAGCAAGTCACCTTGCATCATGTTAAAAATTTCAAAATAAATCATTTGAAATCAAATTCAAACTCAAATGGGAGAAGGAACACCCCCAGATGAATTAATTCAAAAGGCCAGAAATAAATATTCTCCAAAAAATTCATGTTTGATTTTTGAAAAGTCTTATAAATGAGTGTGATCACATATCAAGTGATGCGGGACCCACCCCATGCTCATGGATTTTTCAAATATTCAACAGGACCTTGGAATTAATCAAAAACCCCTATTTGAATTAAAGTTCAAATAATTTGAATTTTAAAAATGTTCAAACTTTACAAGTGGCTAGCCTATTATATTTTGAGGCCATATAAAAAGTTTCAGCATTTAATAAAATGCCTAGCTATTTTTTTAGCAAGGCAAGACAAAATACAGAAAAGAAAAAGAAACAGAAAAAGGAAAAGGAAGCTTACCAGGGAACAAGCCCAACTTAACCCCCAGCAGCCCACCAGCCTGGCCCAGCCCAGCCCCTCTTCTGTCGTCTTCCCCAAGCAGCTCGGTGGCGAGCCAGGGCGCGCCGAGGACGCCATCGCGACGACGAGGCCCTTCCAGGCGTTCCCGAGCCTTGTCCTGGCGCCACGGAGACGCCACACACTCGCTCTCTCCTTCCCCCCCTCTCCTGTTCGTCTCTCCCTATCCCCGCGTGAGTTTGTCGACGCCCGAGAAGATCATCAGCGCCACTGCAGTTGATCGTCGCCGGAAACCATGGCCACCCGGGCTAGAGCTCCAACCAGCTTGTCCATCGAGATCCCCGTCCTCGTCTTCGTCGACTAGCAGAAGCAGGAGCTCCAATTTTGACTAGAAGCGACGCCAGGTTCATCGGATCACCGCTAGCCGCCGGAGCTCGAGCTCTTCGATTCGCCGCCACCGAAGCTTCTCCGAGCCCTCTAGCCACCCCGTCGCTTCCGTGGTGAGCCCCTGCATCTTTCCCCTCAAGCCACGACCACCCTTTCTTCCTCTAGCTCGTTTCACCATGAGCGCAGAAGAGCAGCGCCGCCGTGCTCGTCGATGGCGAGTCTCCGTTAAGCAATCGTCCCCGCGGCCATGTCCTTCGCAACCGCCGTGCTCCACTACTTCGAACCAGCCTAGCCCCGCTTCATTTCGCGCCTTGTAGCAAAATCCAGCTTGCAGCCGTAGCTCCTTCGCCGCAAAGCTCGACGCCGGCGAGCGTACAGAGCACCCCAGCACTTGGAGTTGGTCCCTTTCGACGCGCAACGCAAAGGGCTTTGATCTGGAGGTTACAGCGCTCGTTTTGGTGCTCGGATTCGTCGTCTACACGGACGCCGCCGTCTCGGGAGGTCGCCGGAGTTGAGCCGCCGGCGAGCTGACGTGGCCAGCGTGGTTAGCCACTAACCACCCCCCTTAACACTCACTGACACTGGGCCCCAGTGGCTTAATTAGCCACTGGTTAATTTAAACCAGCCGGGTTAATTAACCCAGACACTGACAAGGTGGACCCACATGTCAGCACCCCCCCACGTCACCTTGACGACATGCGTACGCAATAAACCCTTTTCCAATTTAAAGAAATTCAGAAAATTCCAGAAAAAGGCTGAAACTTTGGAAATTCATAGAAAATTCATATTAACTCCAAATTTAACATATAATATATGAAAAATGACCAGGACAAAATAATCTATCCAAATATACAACTTTAAACTATGTTTGAGTTGAATTTAAAATGGGACCAGTAGCATTTTCTATTTGGTTTAATTGGAATTTAATCAAATTAAATTCAAATGCTTTTGCAATTTGAACCTTAGCAACATACCTCAATTCATTTGAACATCAAAGGCATATCATACACATATCAAGACTAGTTACATTGATCAAACAATAGCATTTGTAACTTGGCTAAAATGAATTCAAATTGGAGTTTGAATTTGCAATTCAATTGCAATATATTCCTTTTAAATGGAATTGTCCACACAATGCAACCATGAACATCACCATTACAATCTTATTCATGTGATTGTGCATTGTACATTATGTTGATCCTATGATTGTCATGTTGCTGATAGAAGTGGAGCCGGAACCCGAGATCACCCCCTCCGTTGAAGATACCGTGTACGACCCTCGTCAGCAAGGCAAGCAAACCCCCATTGATCATGTCGATAAAATCCCACTTCCCTATCATGTGTCGCTTATGCATTGTTTAGGATGATTACCATGATACGTTTCTACCGCATAGATGAACCCATTCCTTTGCATGACCTATCATTTTGTCACAGTAGTAAGCAAACCACAATCCTAGGAAATGTAGGAGTTGATTGATATCATGTGACCCCTGCAATTGTTACTGCTTATTGCATGCTTAGAGTGTTACAATGATGTTACTGTTATGTGAGTCGGGATGGTAGTGATCATGTTGATGTTGGTGGAAATGTGTTGGTGAATCTACCCTAATACAAGGTGAACGATGAGAGGCTGTGTAGGAGTACACAGTGGGTTGTCTCGTTGAACACCGCCCTAAGTACGAGTTCTTGTGTGGTGAAGAGTACAACCACACATTGGGCTCACTGACCCCTCTCAACCTATTAACTCATCCCTTTCAATGTCCAGATGTCGCAGTAGTTTGGAGTTCTGGTAGGTTTGTGGCCTGGCTGCTAAGTGAGAGAACGGCTCATCCGAGACCGGCTTACGCACCACGCACACATCATCTGGGTCCACTTCGGTAAACCGGCCGGGTTCACGATAGTGGTAGCCAACCCAGGTAGGCGGCTTTCTTGGACTAGATCGACTATGAGGTAACAGTTGTGGTGGCATCCTCGCTGTCATCTCTTGAACGGTGACACGCAAAAGGCGGTAACTGATGACACGTGTGTGTAGCGGTACACCCCATGCAGGGTTAACAAAACTATTCGAATAGCCGCGTCCGCGGTTAAGGACTGCTTGGAAAGCTTAGCTTGATTATTAGACAACTTGAACTGGATACTTATAAAACTTGCCAAGATAAGCGTGAGTGCTATGGCGTGCTTTCTCGTGGGGAAGTCGAGGAAGGCACCATAGTGGTGTAATTGGTTGGAGATGTAGTGGACTCGTGTACGCTTCTTACCTCAAGTCTGGTACTCGTAGTTCAGGACTAGCCAAGTCAAAGCTGGCACTTCTGCATTTGAACCCCACCTCCCTTTACCTTGATACATGTGGATGAGTAGTATAGTTCCTACGTAAGTCTTGCTGAGTACGACTTTGTACTCACGTTTGCTTAATTTATGTTTTAGATGAACCCACCGACCCCGATGGTGGCTTCTACCTGAAGCTCGAAGAATGAAGACTCAGAGCAAAACCAAGCTAGTGTAGTCCCAGTCAACAGACTGGTTCCCCTCGTGGAGGGCTTGATTTTAGTTAAGGCTTCTTAAGCCATTTGTTAAACTTGTCTGTACTCAGACCTACTTTGCTTCCGCATGTTTGATGTAATGTTGGATCACAGACTTGTGATCTTTGTGTGCACTCTGTAAGAGTTATCAATAAAGTTGTAAACATTGTAGATAATTGCAATGATACCTGCTGTTCATACTGGACATGTGTGCTGCGTGTATGATTATAACATGCATGTCTTAGTATGGGTTTTCGAGACCTTAGTTGTGATCTGGCTGGCGGTATTTTATACACCAAGTGGCCCTTAGATGTGCGCAGCTTGGGGCATCGCGATGCGATTGTTCGTGACTCCGTCACGTGCACACTTTGATGTATGATCGAGCCCGCCCTAGACCCCGGCTAAGTGATCGGGCTGGAGTAAGTCTATGTAAGGGTTATAATACAATCGATAGTATGGTTGAGGCGACTTGTCTATGAGTATGGGAGTTCACCACCCATATCATTTAGACTTGTGTGCGGACGATGAGGACCCATTTTAGTTGATCATCCGTCCTGGATGGGATGCCCCTCACGTTCGATGCTTTCCGAGAACGTTCTGTGCTTGGCCTTGTCTGCTTAGACAAGTGGGTACGGTTCTCGGCTCTCCAAATGATTGTGTTGTAGCGAGTCTTGCATACGCTAACCCCGGGTCCCGACAAACCCATTGAAGGAGAAATTGTCGATGGAGAAGGTATATGTTTGATATACTCGTTATAAATGTTTGTTCCCTTATACAACATTTTCAGTTTAATAAGTATTTGATACTTGTTCTATTTTATGAAAACAGGGCTTGCCGTTGCATGGACGGGAAGAGGTGCGATCCAGGATTGATGGCAACCAAGACAGTTGATGGCCACCAAGATTTCACCAAGACATCTATCATAGGATTATACTTAGAGTATTAGATAAATCTTTTGTAATCGATTAAGTATGAACACTTAGTGGTATGTCTTGCATCTTGCGAGACAAAGTTATTCATGTTTTGAGACAAGTCAGCTGTTCCAGTTTGATGAATAAAGTGTGCTTATACTATGATTGCAATTGAGTTTATAATATGATAGAAGCATTTATAAAACACCATAATTGTCAAGTGATATTCAATGTTTAATGATTAAGTTATTATGAATAACAATAAGGTCAAAAGTCATAACTATACTAAATGCATGAGATGAATTCATAAATGATGAAGTCATTAGATACTCGATCTATTAACTCATGAATTTATTATCAACCAAGATGACTAATGATGGAGTTCTAGAAAAGTAGAACTTGCGCCAAACATTGTACATAAATGATGTATTAACCAAGCGCATGAATAATCATTAAAGATGCTTCACATGATTAATTGAACAAGGCATTCAATTAAGATCATAAATCTGAGATTACGGAATCACAATGAAGTTGGATATAAGAATACAAATCACCATGATGTGATCAAAGTGATGAGTATTATAGTTGACATAAATGGGAGACTTGTGGAAATAATGCCACCAATTACGATGGAAGTTTAAAGTGCTCAAGCACCTGAACCATTCGTAGTCATACTAAAATGTAGTATGGTCTAAATACATCCCCCTTACGCTAATGCTATTTTGAATGAACAAAGTTGTTATAATTTATTAAGTTAAAACACCCACTTCATGAAATAAGGAAACCATTCTGAATTTAATGAAGATGTTGACTCCATATGATGATGGTGTTAGAAAGTTTCTAGAAGTTTTATATGATATAACTTTCTTTGTATTAGAGTTGTGAGCAATTGTAAAACACACCTTCCCAAATAGCAAAACTTGTATTGCTTGAATTGGTGAATGAGAATATGGTTCTCAAGGAATAAACCAATGGGAGAAAAGTGAATTCTTTGACCAGGGTGATTGACCCTGCCTCCAGATAACAGAGTAACGCAACGGAAAACGTTCTGCTGAAATGACTCCATGAGAAGCGGAAATATGCTATTGATGATGATCATGGTATATTAGTTAAAGCCTTAGTTTAAAATAAGAAGATTGTCATGAATACGTTCTGTACAGAACAATAATCATGAGTCTTCTTAAGTGAAACAAAAGGGACACTGCTCATAAATTACGAAGGATTGATGGTTACCTAGGAAACGAGGAGAAATGAAATCATATTGAGTTGCATATGGGATGGCTCACATCCTATGAAATAAAGTAGTTATTTCACATTCCAAATAACCAGGAAGTTATTAAGAATGATGCAACACATAAAGGCATGATTTGGCACATAAAAGATGTTATGGCTAAATTCAATAATGATTGACTACGGAAGCGTAGTAATGCTAAATCAATATGGGGATTTCATTCACGAACACTATGAAGGGACCATAGCTTGAAATTGCATCACATTCAAGTTGTGGAATTTGAAGAGAAGTAGCAATTGGCATAACGAAAGAATGTTTCGATAAGATGGACCATAGTACCTCAAGGCAGAAACTCTCAACCTTGATTTGATCAAGTGATTTTGAAGTAATCAAAATATTGAGATGGACTGCAATTTCATGAAACTGAGTGGGAGCTTTGGAGACTTCCTGAAAACTTGGAATGCAGAGAGCATTTTCTGAGTGGGAGCTTTGGGAGCAATATTATTATGTCTGACATAATTAGAATAGAAACTTAATAAAAGTTTCCTTACAGATATATTTCGGATATATTTGAGTGGGAGCACAATGTCAATTTCATATATATACGATGATATATGTGAAAACAATCTCATATATATATACGTTGATATACATGGAGATTAAGGCTAATAGATGAAAAGATTACGAGAATCTTATATGAACGAAATACAGATGTGCCACACACTAAAATCTATAAGGATAGATTAGGACACGTGTAATGAACATCAAAAGGATTGGAATGATATCCTAAACAAGAAAAGGTTCTTGTGGCTAGGAATTATATAAAGGATGTAAAACCTTAATATCACAAAATAATGTTTTAATGGAAGAATAGGGATGCACTTTGTCTCAAGACATGTGATCCTATATGACCTTTGGCATATGATTCTACCATAAAAACGGAAGTTGTGAATCCAATAACAGAATTACTCAAAAGTTCTTAGAAGAAGAACATGTTCCGATGTGCTTGGTTGGCAAAACACAGAACCTGAGCAAAGTCCAAGCATTCAGTATCTGAAGAGAAACTGAGGACAATACTCTAAATGATAGAAAATATAGTATACTTGAATGTAATACTGGATTACGATTGCAAGCCTTATTATGGGTCTATATGAATTAGAGATATCACCAAAAGGAATAGAAAGGAAATGTGAGCTATAATTTCACGAACCAAAACTCTACAAAATATAAATATCTACTTAAGGAAGTAGAAGGTTGAATAAAGTTTAGCGTAAGAAGTTTAGACTTCTGGCTGAGTGTATTTTTCAGTATACATGACTATGGGAGTCCTAGGGACTAAAACCATTTTGTCATTAGAGAATACTATAAAATAATAAGTCTCACTCTCCCGCCAAACTTATAATTCAAGCATTATTAGATAATGAAGGGTATATCAAGCAAGTTGACCAATACCTGTTGCAAAGGAACATACGAATCTGAACGGGTACAGATCGTTGACGAAACCTCTTCCATGAGCAAGCATGATCAATAAACACTTATATGATAAGATGATTATGATCGAGAAAATATGCAGCTAGATTATTTGCTATCTAGTGCAAGTGGGATACTGTTGGATATATTCTCTAGAGGCAAATAATATATGATTATTCCAATATATCTAAATAAGTTCATGAACAGTTTCATACTGTGCTGGAACTGTATCAATGAAACAATGATACAGGTGTGGTATAGAAACAACCAGAGTTCCTAGTCAGCCTCTCATGATGACTGTTTTATCGTCAACTGATGATTGTGGTTTCACGATCATGGACAATCAAGTCAATTGACGGTAAGGTCACCTCATTGAATGAATGACGTGATGAACATTACCCAGTGCAAGCATTGCAACATGATCAAATCGTAAAAGTTCAGTGTTGTAATGACAGAACGTAGTAGCCCGTTCCTTTGACCGTGAGATCACGCATAATTGCTATCTTCTGAGGATGCTTTGAGTGCATTAACCGTCACACTGAAATATGGTGACCATAAAGGTGTATCTTGGGCTATCCGATGGGATATGTTGAGGAGTGTTGATTCAAGAGCGGGATTTGTCAATCCATATAATGTAAAGATACTTCATGGCCAACTCGGTGAGATTGCATCGATAAAGCTGCGCAGCATGTGACTAGGTCACAAGTATGAATATCACGAAACGGGTGAATAAGATTTGTCAGTAACAAGATAGAACTAATGCATTGGATACAGTTGATTGAATCTTGGACTAATCTAGTATCGCATGACAAAGGGAATGGTATACAACGTGTACGGTTCAATCGGTTACTTTCGGAATGCACATGGGTCATTATGGGCATCCAGGTGCCGCTATTGATAATTGGCCGTAGCCTTTGTCTCGGTCATGTCTGGAGTGTTCTCGGACTGTAGGGTAACACACTTAAGTGCTCGATGAATATCTGAGACCTTTTTGGAACTATCGGAGTTACTGGAGAAGAAAGAAAGACGTACCGGAAAAGTTCCGTGTTGGTCCGAAGGACGTTCGGAGTGAGCTGGAAGGAGTTCCGGATCATCGGGAGATGAAATAATATGTATTATTTATTAATTAAGTGAATTAATAATTAATAATAATTTATTTCAGATTAAAAAGTGGACTGGGCCTTATTTGTGAAAGAAGCCCATTAGGGGAAGGAGGAAAAAAAAGGGAAAAAGGAAAAGAAAAAAAGGGGGGGCGCCATGGGCCTTGGGGCTCATGTGGGTGGCACCCCACTTCCCCCCTCCTCCTAGCCGCACCCTCCCCCCTTGGAAAGGGATTAGTCCCACATTGCCAAGGGAAGGGGGGTTGACTCCTTCCGTCTGCCTATATAAAGGTGGGCAGGGGTGCACTTCTTGAATACAGAAAAATTCGCAGAGCATTCAATATTACTCCGAATTGAGATCGGTTTTCACCGTTCTTCTCCCCTCTCTCGTCTCTCTCAAGCCCGGGTCCCCTTGTCTGGAACCTGTGCTGGGATTGAGGATTCTCTGCTACGTGGACGCCGTCGTGCTGCCGAAACTCCGGTTCCGGGAGGTCTACTTCCGCGACCTTCGTTGGATCGAAGAACGGAGGTCGTCATCGAGTCCGTATGTGTGCGAGTACTACGAGGTGCTGCACATGCGGCACTACCAACTAACAGGGTGCTAACACAGACAGGGGGCTGTGAAAGGTTTACGGCTTCATCAACCACGTTTGCGGGAACGTTTCCCACGCAACGGACTACACCCCGATGTATGTTTCCGCAAGTCTTTCCGTTACAACATTACAGCTAGATAGATCTTGGGTTAAGGGCGACGCTAGTTAGAAAAATTGTTGTTTTCTGCTGTGAGACCCAACACGTTGTGCTAGGTGTGCCAACACAAGACGCCGATGTGTGGAAAGCCGCCGCAGTGGTTCATCTATTCGGAGCTGGAGCACACAATCAGCAGCTTCTCGAGAGCAAACTTCTTGGCTGAAGGTGAATTTGGGTATGTGCATAGAGAGGTGCTGCCTAACGGCCATGTCATTGCTGTTAACCAACACATGATTGCTAACTCATAGTGTGATGTTGAGTTCTTCTCGAAGGTGGAGATGCTCAGCTACACGCATCACCGGAGCATTATGATGCTCATCGGGTTTTGTGTCAAGGCGCCGACTGCTGGTGTATGAATACATCTGCAACAGATCACTGGATACACATCTCTATTGTAAGCTAATAATTTCATCATAAAAATTCATGTGACAACTGACAAGTCATTTAGATAGTACTATTTTCTTCAGTAAATGAGTGTATGACCTTGCTGAACTTGGTTGTGCTCTATTAGGCCGTCACGAAGATACCATGGGGTGTCCTGCCAAGCAGAAGATCTCCTCAACTTTATCATCTGTTCTTGCAGCCTTCAGCTAGAACTTGCAAAATTAGGAAACACAAAGTGAAGTATTAGTGTTTGGTAACGGCACTAGCACCTTACAAGATTGACAATGGGTTTGGGAGGGCTCGTGATGCTGGGGGGCGAGCTCATTCCTGCTACCTTCGAATGACGTTGGGATGTGATACGTCTCAAACGTATCTATAATTTCTGCTTGCTCCATGCATGTTTTTGTGATATTGCTATGTTTTAGATACACTTTCATACACTTTTGACCATATTTGGACTAACCTATTAACTCAGTGCACCTCACTGCCAGTTGCTGTTTTCTACTGTTTTTTTATTTTAGGTTTCCCCGATATTAAAATTGCTCCAAAAATTCGAGAAAAATCCAATAAAAAACCAGCGCTCCGGAAGCTTTCGGAATCAGAGAGGAGGGGCCAGAGGGGACCCACCAGGGCCCCAGACGCCCTCTCGGCGCGGCCTAGGGTGGGGCCGCCTGGACCCCTGGTTGCCCCCCTTCGCCTATTTCTTCTCCGTCATGGAAAACCTCCGAAGACAGAACCCTTTTGCACGATCTCGCCTCTGTTCCGCCGCCGCCGCACTTCCAAGATCGGGAGCGCCAGCAGACCTCTTCCCGGCATCCCGCCGGAGGGAGGATTGACCTCCGGGAGCTTCTCCACCACCATGGATGCTTCCCGGATGATCCGTGAGTAGTCCACTTTGCACCATGGGTCCATGATCAGTAGCTATGTTATTTTCTCCTCCCCTCTTTGTTCTTCATGGATTAGACCTTTGTGAGCTGCCCTACATGATGAAGGCACATATGTAATTCTTTCTGTTGTTGCTATGCCGAGTTTGCTGGGATATGATGGATTATCAGACTATGTTCAGTTTGTGATTGAGTAATATATTTGGTTCTTATCTTTTATATTTTAGTTCTTGAGTAATTATTGCATGTTCTCCATCACTGTTTACTGCTTTGGCCAAGTAGTAGGTAGTGACTCCAAGAGGGAGCGTTATGCCTGATTGTGGATTCATGCCCCCTGATGACTAGCTTGAGTGACAGATACATGAGTCTAGGGGATGTGCTGTTGCCACAAGGGGGAAACAATGGTGCTTGTAACCGCGGTTGCAAGGATTGTTTACTTTACGCAAAGTTCTTTTAATGCAGTTGTCTGTTGCTTTGGGTTTACACTTTGGGTGGGCTCGCAACTTAATACCAGCGAGATGTTCTGGATAGATATCTCAAGGTGGATGATTAGTAGTAGATGCAGTTGTATTTCGGTCTACTTATTTTGGCGTATCGCCCATGCTTTTGATCCTCTTCCTTTCTTTGTAGCATAGTTAGCATCGCGGTGCGTTTTTAATCCTGTCAATTGCCCAACTGTGATATTTTTACCTCGCATAGCAATTTTATCGTCTTTTAGGAGAGAGACATCATTAGTGAACATCATCGGACCCCGGTCCATATTTCCCCCATTGTTTACACGCTCCATTTATTTCCTGCTTTTACTTTCAGTATAAATTATCACTACCTATTATCTGTTGCGTTGATCCTTTGTAAACAACAAGGCCATAGAGATTGACAACCTCTCTGTACTTGTTGGGACCAAAGTTATTTGTTGTGTGTGCAGGTCCAGGGGAAGTAAGCAATCTTAGATTTTGAACGGTGCCATTGTTCACTTCACCACCTACTTGTCGACCTTGGAGTCCTACTGGTCGATCTCAACCTTGGTATCTTTGCCAAGGGAAATCTTGTTGCTAGACTACATCAAACCTTCCACTTGGGGTAACCAACGAGGAGTTAGCATCAAGCAATTTCTGGCGCCGTTGCCGTGAACTCCAATCTTCAAGATAGGGGAGTTGCACACTATGTTTTACCTTTGCTTTTTAGTCTTGTTAGTTTACCTTTCAGTTTTTATCTTCGTGTCCTTTATCAAAAATCACAAAAAAATTATTTACCTTTCTAGTAGTTGTCATCATGTCTGGTCCTTTTGGCTTTGTTGAGACAGAGGTTTCCACCTTTAAACAAAAAGGTGGTGAAAGTTTAAAAGATTCTTGGTATAGAATTAATGATTCTCAGAAAAGAGCCACCAAGAAGCAATGCACCACTATCCTGCTTAGAAACTTTTATGTTGGAATTACTCCTGGAATAGGTTTGTTTTAGATACTGCTATCAATGGGAATTTCCTAGAAGCCCCAATTTGGGAGTCTCTTAATTTCATTGAAAATCTTGTTGGAAATCTCCTTGTTGCTAGCATTCAAGAGGATATCACTCTAGTTCACATTATGAAAAAACTTGAAAAGATGGAATTAGAAATACCAAGAATAAGTAGGATAAATGTGTTGGATCGCAAGATTCAAGGGAATTTGAATAGACTTGTTAGCTCCATGCATAAAATTATCAAAACTTTGGAGACCATCAAATTCCATGATTTGGATCCTTCCAGGATAGACAAGATTGAGGAAATCATTGACACTTTAGGAACTACTTTCTCCTCAATCAAACCAAAAAATGTAGAAACTCCGGCGAAGAAGGAACCTAGGTTCGATTATGTCCCTAAGGTTCCCCGACCTAAAAATAATGCACCCATTACCAAGGGAGTAGAAACCGTGAACACTTTGGAAGAAATACCCCTCTTAGATAAATTTATAAATGAAACTCCAATTGATTATCCGCCTTTTGGTTTTATCCCTAGAAGTATCTTCATTAGGCCTTTATTTGAAAGATCTCTTAAAACTAGTTGTGCAACTGAAGAGCTTTTTGATGATCTTGATGATGATTCGATTGATACAACATGATTCTTCTTTTTGCTTTATGCCTAGCTTAAAGGCGTAAAAGAAAGCATTTGTTGGGAGGCAACCCAAGATGTTGTTACTTTTGTTTTTAGTGGTCATGATGATTGTTACTACTGTAGCAACATCATTGTATCTTTATTTTCAAGCTTTGTGCCAAGTTTAGCCTCCGAGTGCAAGAAAGTTCAAAAGTTGTGACGTGTTGTCCAGAAAACAGATTCTGTCCTTGGACGAAAATATTAGCCTAAAATCACCAGATCATCTTTTTGATATGATTTTTTTGACAGCGTGCACTATACAATTGGATTTCGAGCGTCTGTTCTGAGTTTTTCGATTTGAGTTGTAGAAGTACCCCAAAAAAATTATTTACTACCTTCTGTTCTGTTTTTCACAGATTCTGCCACGTTTTGCCTTTCCTTACGTTTGCAAGACTTGCGCTAGCTTTACCTTTTCAAAAACTTTTTGGCAATCTTGAGAAACAGTAGCCCTTCAGGAAAATCTTTATTTCTAGTAGAGGAAAATTATTTTATTAAGGGTACTAACCTCTCTAATCATCTCATGATGAGTTATGTATGAAGGGAGTTTTCAAGTGTGCGAGGGAAGATGATGAAAGAAGACCCGGGAGTGTCGAACGCTCAAGCTTGGGGATGCCCCCATGCATCCCCAATAAATATTCAAGGAGACTCAAGCGTCTAAGCTTGGGGATGCCCCCGTGCATCCCCTTCTCCATCAACAATCATCAGTTCGTCCTCCGTCTCACTATATTTTTTATCACTTCATGCGTTATGTGCTATGCTTGTAGCATCCCGCTCTTAGGTTTACTTTCTTACTTTTCTTTAGCTTTGTTTTATATTCATAACAATTTAGAACCCTGCTTACTTTATGTGGGAGAGAAACACTCTCCACTTGAAACTAGAACACATCATAGGATTTCATGCTTATCTTTCTTTTGTTGTGTGTTCTTTATCTTTTCGTAGCTGCTGTCATGTTTAGCTCTTAGTTTTCATCTTTATCTTTTTAAAGATCTTTAGTTTAGTTTGTTGCCGGAACTCTCTTTAGTTTTCATGTTTATCTTGTTAAGAGAGTTGGTTGTTGCGCTGAGTTGTGTCTTGACTTTAAGTAGGTAATTGAGGTTGCTATTCAATTGTAGTAGTAATTTGCAATAGTTTCGAGGTATTGTTGTAAGTAATGTTTGAATTTTTGGTGTCAAGAGCTCTAGCCTCTTAGTGATAGGTGTAATATTTTTGGCAATTCGTGTTTATTTCCAAAAACTAAAAAAACTAGTTGAGAACTCTAGCTACTAGATGGATCACTAATCTTTGGAGGGATCGGATATTAGAGTACACTCACGTTCCATGAGTCGAGGATCCGCAAGGATAACCAAACCCCCATACACTCCTCCTCGGGGTACTTATCTCTTTGTGAACCTCCTTATTAGATTGAGAGTTACCAATAATAAGTGCATGAGTTCTTTGGACTAATGTAAGTATTGAAAGTTGACACTTCCACCTCCTCATATTTGCTAGCCTCTTTGGTACCGCTCATTGCCCTCTTCTCACTCCGAGAGCTGGCGTCCACCTCGCCGGTGCATCCGAACCCTTGGGCATGATACACTCTGTCATCATAAACCTTCTTATATATTTCCTCAAAACAACCACCATACCTACCTATCAAGGCATTTCCATAGCCTTTCCGAGATATATTGCCATGCAACATCGACCTTCCAATGACTTGATCTTCATGTCATACATGTTCCTGCTACACTGGCAGAGGCATACATTTTCATACATCATGATAGCTACATCTTCTTTATGTTGAGTACCTTGTAATTTTGAAGATCTTCTATACTTCTTGTAAAATAGAGTGGTTCCCTTAAATGAGGAAAAGATCCAAAAGAGGACAAATTTAAAAGATCCCAAAGAGGACAAATGACAGTTAAATAGAAAGATCCATTGAGGTCAACAAAAAAATACAAAAAATAGAAAATAGAGAAAAATAATATAAAAAGAGAGAAGGAGGCAACACTACTATTCCTTTTGAAAGATCTACACTCGTACTCCCTCTTATACCTTGTACTCCATAGAGATGATCATATATGCATATAGCTATGTGGGGACCTTCACACTATAGAACTTGGCTTGTATATTCCAATGATGAGCCTCCTCAAACGAGCTCTAGGTCTTCTTGAGCGAGCAAGTTGGATGCACCCCTACTAGTTCCATTGGAGAGCTTACCCTAGCTCATATGTGCATCCGTTGCATGGCAATCCCTGCTCCTCACATCATATCTATCATTTGGCCTTCTCGCCTATAATTTTCCTCATTGATGTGAGCCTTTCACACCCTTTTGTTCTTCCCCCTCCACCATATTTCTCTCTTTGCCATCCTAAGTGTCAACTCTCGTGCTTACGCTCATCCATTGCATGAGTGCTCAAAATATCGAAAGGGAGTGGATCAAATTGACTTGTACCTAGCTAGTGGTCTAGGGACGAGTCAAGATAAGATTCCAAAGAAGACTAAGTGTGAAACTTTAGTAGATTGAGTTCTCAAAAAATACATATTTTTCTCTCGTATTCCCATCTCCTACTTCTTGCACGCAAACACCATTTGGAGACATTCAAGTCACGGACAGCAAGAGCTCTTGCACCTTTATGTTCTTATGTTGCTTGTTTCAATGCTAATATAGACTCTTCCTTGTTATGACTTGAATTGAATTACATACCTTGACTGCTTTATTTACAAAGTTCATATATGGTTGTTAGCATGTCACCACCGAAATTATGCTTGTTATCATTTACCTACCCGAGGATGAGCAGGAATTAAGCTTGGGGATGTTGATATGTCTCAAATGTATCTATTATTTTTTCTTGCTCCATGCATGTTTTGTGTGATATTGCTATGTTTTAGATACACTTTCATACACTTTTGATCATATTTGGATTGACCTATTAACTTAGTGCACCTCAATGCTAGTTGTCGTTTTTCTATTTCAGGTTTCCCCCATAGCCAGTTGCTGTCCTCAGTGCTCCTAAAATTCGGGAGAAATTCAATAAAAAATCAGCGCTCCGGAAGCTTCCGGAATCACCGAGGAGGGGCCAAAGGGGACCCACCAGGCGCCTCCCGTGCGGCCTAGGGTGGGGCCGTGCCAAAGGGCCGCCTGGACCCGTGGTGGCCCCCCTGGCTGCCCCCTTCGCCTATTTATTATCCGTCACGGGAAACCTCCAAAGACAAAACCCTTTTTCGTGATCTCGCCTCTGTTCCGCCGCCGCCGCGCTTCCAAGATCGAGAACGCCAGCAGACCTCTTCCCGGCACCCTGCCGGAGGGAGGATTGACCTCCGGGAGCTTCTCCACCACCATGGACGCTTCCCGGATGATCTGTGAGTAGTCCACCTTGGACCATGGGTCCATGATGACCCTCAACTGTAGGGGTTAGAGATAGTCTTCGCGGGCAAGATAACCCAATTATTGATTCGACACAAGGGGAGCCAAAGAATATTTATAAGCTTTGACAGTTGATTTTTCAATTCAACCGCACCTGAAATATACTTGCTTTCAACAAAATATTAATAGCAACGGTGATATGATAGTGATAGCGGCGACAGCGAAAGTAAAACAGCAAAAGCAAACTACTAGTAACCAGCAGGATTAAAACACTGTAGGCTAGGGAGATGGATGGTTGGGCGCTGCTTGGATGAGAGTGATCATGTAATAGATTTTAACATGGGGCAAGGCACACAGAAAAGCAAGGATCATCTAGGCAAGTATCAATCTTTAGGCATGTATCCCGTAGGTAGTTGTGCATGCTTGCAATAAGAACTTACACAACATATTTTGTCCTACCATCCGGTACGAATGGGCCCAAAAGGAACTTATGGAGATTAAGGTGCTCCTGTCAAAGAGCACCAGAACAAAGCATTAAACTCAAGGGATACATGAAATCCTCAAATTATAGTCCATCCCCTTTGGTGTCCCAAGCTGTCACCTTTGGGATCGCCGGTTCCGGACCATAATAGGTGCATACAACTCATAGATAGGATCAAGAACATAAATATACTCGTGAAAACACAAGTGGTTCAGATCTGAAAACATGGAACTCGGGCCCAAAGTGACAAGCATTAAGAGAAACAAGTTGTAGCAAAGATGATAAACACTAAAGTAGATGATAGGGAACATGCCCCCAACAATCTAATGAACTATTACATGATCTAACTCATCCAATCCCTACCATCCCCTTTGCCTACAGCAGGAAATTAATCACACATGTGAAGATAATTCATGGAGGGAGGATGGAGTGGTGATGATGATGATGATGTCAATGATCTCCCCTCACCGTAGGCCAAAACAACCTCCAGATTAGCCCTCCCGAATAAGAACAGAGGGTGGCGGCGGTTCCGCGACGGAAATTGGGAAAACGACTTTTGTTCTGGGGTTTTCGCATCACGAGAATAAATAGGGGGCCAGGTAGGGCACCGGAGGAGGTGGGATCCCCCCAAGCGGCCCTCGGCGCGGCTAGGGGTGGGGCCGCGCCAGCAGGGCGCCTGGGGCCCCTCTAGCCCCAATCTGGCCCAATTCTGGCACATGGAAGCTTCTGGTGCGTCGATTTTCTGTGAATTTTCCCGGAATTTTCCGAGGCACCTAAAAATCCATAAACCTGCACACAATAAAACCATACAGGCAGCTCTGCTGAAAACATCGTCAGTCCGGGTTAGTTTCGTTCAAATCATGCAAGAATGAGGGCAAAACAATAGCAAAAGTGTTTCGAAAAGTAGATACATTTGCGACGTATCAACTCCCCCAAGATTAGCATATTGCTTGTCCTCAAGCAATTCAGTTCACCAAACTGGACGCGACAAAGAAAACTTTGACAAACTCTTTTGCTTAATTAGATGTATATAAGCATGTACTACGAAAAGAGTTTAACAAGTATTGAAACAATGCTATGAGGACAATGCACAAAGCAATCCTTCTTTCAAGTGTTCAATCACAAACAACCAAACGTAAATAATATGCTGCCGAAAATCAAGACAATATCACAATGCACATAGCTTGAACATACTAGAGTGGTATCTCGCTAGCCTCCATGAGTGAAGGAAAACATAAATGCAGAAAAGAGACTAGAACTAAGAATTTATGAACAAGCAATATCACAACCATGCAGAAGACAATGTGGTACTTTGGGACAATGCATGTTACACTAAGAATGACAATTATGCTCTCAATAGTTGGTGCTTTGAAGAAAGAAGGGGAGACTCTCGAACCGTGGCTTTTTGAAGGCAAGGTTGAAAACCCGTGGTAGGAAGCAAAGACTAAACATGTACCAAAGCTCTTGGTTTTGAAAACATAGACAAAATTCTTTTTGGGAAGTGCAACATTCCAGTCAACGGTGAACGGTAAAGGTCTCTCAATATATCCCATGCCAACCATATTAATGCTTTTTTTCTTACACTTTTGTTCCCTTATCCATACATCATTTGACCGTCTATGGTGCCTTTTATTTTGCCTCAAGTATGGAAGGAAGTTTTCTCGTTCCATCTATCATTAGCAACATTTGGTCCATTTCATTCCATCATCAAGTATGGGGGAGGTATAACTCTTTCTTTTAAAATTGACTAGTTAAAACTTCCGCCAAAATATTTTTGGCATGGTAGATACTGATTTTCCCTCACCGCAACATGAGCTTGTACGGTTACAAAAAGGGAACCTTTTGAATAAGTTTCGAGATGGCACAAGAAAGTCTAAGTTAGGGGTGGCCGGTAAATATCACATATAGGAAGGTATGGAGGACTCAAGTGGAATAACTGGTTTGAAAAGGAGTTTGGATGCACAAGCAGAATTCCGCTTAGTGCGAGCGAAGGCTAGCAAAAGACTGGGAAGCGACCAACTAGAGAGCAATAATTGTCATAATCATGCAGAACGACAAAGAAACATTGAATCGGGCATGAAAGTGATATAACTATTCTGAAATAAAAAAGATCATCAAGGCATGATAGTCTTCTTAGTCATAAACATGTGTGAGCATGTGCCAAGTCAATCCAAGAATTCTCCGAAGGGAAATACCACTTCAATATGCCAAACCATGAACAATGAATTGCATGTAAATCATTTCAACAACACATTATGCACTCTAGTTATTTGAGATAAGCCACAAAGAAAGCATGAACACTGGGAACGCATTGTAAACATAGCACTATGTCGCTACAAGCTGGTCTCTAGACCATAAGTACAAGCATATGTACAAAAGTAGAAACAAGAAGAGTTCATACCTGTTTTCCTTGTTGCTTCCCTTCCGTCGATCTTCGTCATTATTTCCTTGTCACTTGCATGATCGAACGTGGGAAATATAATCAAATGCCATCACGGACTCGACCTGAACTCTGAAAACAAAGAAAACTAAAGAGAGAAAAGAAATATTTTTGGGTTTTTCAAAGGTTTAACGAAAGCAAAAGAAAAGATAAATCTTTTTGTTGTTTTTGCAAATTAAACGAGCAAAGAAGAACAGGCAAAAACTTTGAAAAGATCAAAACTAACAAAATAAAAAACGGATAATACAATGGAAAAGGAAGAAGGGCACGTACTCCGCCAAGCTTATGCTTTTGGCCTAAGTTGGTAACAGCTACTGCCCCCAGGAGCCTCCTACTCCAGGGTGATGCGGGTGAGTCCAAGGGACGTATGAGGCTTCCGGTGCGTACACCGAATTCCTCGAATCCTCCCACGAAGAAGGATCCGCGCTCCAAGCAGAGTAAGACCCTTCACCCCACTGGGCGACAGTCTCTCCCTGGAAAGGTGGAAACTCACCGTGCTCCTCCTCGTCGGGCACAACCCCCTCCATCGGGTTATGAAGCTGGTACTGGACCATAAACTCATCAAACTGGATAACATCAAAGGACCATCCTTTTCTGCTAGAAAAATCAAACAAAAGAGGTGCAGGTAGACGGATCTCGTGTTCCGCGGAAGACCCGAAACACAAGACATAAACGAGGTTACCAAACTTGGAAGTCATGGTAACAAACTTATGCCTCTTCATAGCAGCAAGATTGTAACACCCTCAGTTGCCTGTAACAGTAATCATCATCACTATTGATTAATCACTCTTGCTCCCCTTGACCTTGTTAAAAGTTTGAAGTGATCTTATTCAAACCATGATGTGGGGTGATCTAACCCAAGTCCCCATGCACCTTGCACCTTGGAACCAAACCCAAACCCCAAGTACCCCTTTGGTGGCTAATAAAAACAAAGTGCATAATAAATCCTTGTCCAAATATTTTGGAACCACTTTTGTTAAATCACCAAAAATCAGTGGACCATGCCCATGTGGTTATGGTATTTTATTAAGCCACTGAAAAATCCAAACAAATCAAACAGTAGAAAAAACAGTGGCATTTGATACCTTTTAAATAAAACAACAATACTAGAGAATTTATATGTGCCCCAAACTTTTTGTAGCACTGATGTGGGGTATAACAATAATTATGGAGCCTAGTACATATTTTACAAAAATGCTAAAGTGTATAAAAAAATACAAACAGAAAAGACAGAAAACAAAAGAAACAATAAAACAGAAAGCAACTAAACCTTGCCCAGGGCGAGGCCCACCTCGGCCCAGCCCACCCCCCTCCCTTTGTCATCTTCCTCCCCTACCCACTCCCACCTGCCCCGTCGCCGTGGCGTGCGCGCCGTGGTGGACGCCGCTGCCAGGCCGGCCCCACCCTCACCTTCCCCTCCCGTCGACGCTGGGAATAAGGCCGAACCCCCTACCCCGTAGACACCCCCAGGTTCATTCCCCTCCCTCCTCGCCTCACACTCGCCGGGGGAAAACCCACCCGTAGCACTCGTCGCCGCTGCCGTGAACTCCCGTGGCCGGAGACCTCCTCGGGCCCGGTTGCCTTGTCCAAGCCATTCAACAATGTCGACTACTTCACCCTGCGCACGGAATCGGACCGAGGCGCATCACGGGGGACGCCATCGTCGTCTTCTTCGACCTCGGGGCCGTGAGATCCCTGAGAAACTCCGGCAGCTCCAAGCCTTCCCAGAGCCGATTGCCACCCCCTACGTGATCCCGGTGAGCACCAAAGCCGTCGCCAACCAGCCACGGCCGCCCGAATACTCTCTAGACGAAACCCCCTTTCCCTTTGCTCCGGCCGTCGCCATTGTTGACGTTGTCGTGCTCCCAAGCCGTTCTAGCGAACGCCCTTGGCCCCATCATGCTCCTGGAAACCCGTAGGTTCGATCCCACCCTATAGCGTGCTCGATTTCGTCCCGTGTCGTGATCCGCCATTGGAGCCCGAGACCCCCTCCGCCATTGTTAGGCATGCGCTCACCTCCGTGCCTCCCAGCTTGCACAACCACCTCAGATCGACTCGGGGCGCAGTGCTCGATCGAATGGGACCGGTGGCGCGCGAAATGGCCCCCTGAATCGAACGCTAGCTCGCCGCCGGCTGCACTGTTCATCGTCGGCGAGGCCCTATGCCACTGCGCGTGGGTCCGGCGTGTCAGTTGGGTTGGTTAGGAGTTAATCACCCACTGACAACGGGCCCATTCCCTGTTAACTAAACAAGGTTATGTTTAACTAAAAATAAACCCTGCTGAGACTTACATGTGGGCCCGTGCCCTTTTAAATTAATTAAATGGTTTAATTATCTATGTGTCTATTTCAACTAGGTCTCACCTGTCAGTAATTAAATTAAGTTAAAATGGAAATAGAATTAGTCACTGACATGTGGGCCCTCCCTGTATAATTAGTCTAATTAAAAAATTAATTTGTTTCTGCCACTGACATGTGGGTCCCCCATGTCAGTGGCACTGTTCTGGATAGACTTGTGGATAATGTTGGATTTTAAATTATAATAAAAATTCAGAAAATGATTTAAAATGATTAAAACTTTGAAATTCAATATCTTTTAAATCGTAACTCAGATCAAAAAAAATTATACATCAAAATTGATCAAAAAAATACAACGAATACGAATACGCTATCCGTTCGTCTACCACCCCCCACTAACATACCAAACGTCGAACCGTCCCCCTCCGGACCGACTGTCCGATGATTGCCTAATACCGTTAAACTATCCGGATGAATTTATTCCGAACACGAAAGTTTTTCAGAATGAATCAACTAACACAGATACACCTTTCACATGTTTGTCGGATGTCCATGACACCTCCGGCATGTACCTTCCCCCTCCGGACACCCTGTCCGATAATCACCCGGAGCTGGCAGTTCATCCCCGGATGAATTCCCGCCCCGAGCATAATACATTGCACTGCGTTAGAACACCGTTAACATTTCATCTGTCATGTCCTGCACCTGTTTGTATATGCTTGCTTTGTATTTACTGTTTCTCCCCCCCCCCCCCTTTTGTTCTCTGGTAGACCCCGCTGCTACCGCCGACTACACTGCTGCCGGGTACGACTACTTCGTCGACGACCGTGCCCCTACCGTCGAGATTCCAGGCAAGCAGGGCCATTCTCTTCCCCAGATATCGCCTATCTTTCCGTACTCTTGTTGCACTAGGCATTGTTACTGCTGCTGCTACGTTAGAATCCTATTCGATAACATAGCCTATTTTTGTCGCCCCTTGATGTACCTTCCTTATTCCTATGCTGCCTATATACACACACACACACACACATATATATATATATATATATATATATATATATATATAATATATTCAGCAGTGAGCCCTGCGCATTTTTAGCTAGGATTAGATAGAGGCCGTGATCACTCTGGGAGTGAACGCGGATACGATGATTATATCTGCACAGGTACGGTACAATGCAGACACCGCCTCAGGCCCCTACCTCGGCTCTGTTGAGCCACATCAAGTGGAGCTATCGAGGAGTAATCCCCGTACTCCACTCGTTGCTGACTCTGTAAATCCGCTCTAGGTACCTGAGCAACGGTTGTCCTTCAGGTAAGAAGTCGGGCGACCCAACGGTGCCTGCGAGAAGTATTGCGACGGGACGACAGGGAGGGTACGACCAGTGTACCGGTGTGCTTGGCCCGTGATCGTTGGCCGCGAGAGTTACCAAACCACGAAAGTCGAGCTCCTCCAGGAGCACACGCGAGACAAGGTAAGGAGACGGTTCACCTTGTTGGTAACCGCAGAGACTTGCTGGGACGACAGGGCAGACACCGATGTACTGGTGGTCCTGACTGCTGTCGTTGTCCACGGGTCAGTTAAGTCGAGGCAACGATAACGGTTGTCACGCAGGTTAATTAAAATGCTAAATGGTTCGGCGGATGTCTTGAGTAGCCTTTTGGCTTATACGCGCTGCCTACACGTGGGAATTACGAGTTATGGGCTCCTCTACTTCGTAGTGTCGTCCGAGAACTCTTCAGATGTTAGCAGTACCGCGGCCTGCGCCGGGAAGTGGTGTTGTCTTATTTGCTCGCGCGGTGGTGTCTTATTTGGATTTGCTTTAACTTCACCGGCCAGCCACGCACCGTGCAGGAGTACGTTCGGGTTGGGGTCCAAGGCCCGGCGTACTTAGGATTTAGACCGGCGGATGGCCTCTCTGTTGAGTTTGAAAGATGGTGAAAGTCCAAGTAGGTGATCAGAGGGGGAGGGGGTGAATGATCACTTCAAATTTTTGAAAGAAACTATGAAGTGAAGCTTAACTTAGCAGCAGAAGAAATTCAACAGAAAGGTAAACATTGAAGCAAAACTGGATTGAAGCATAACATAGCGAATCAAAAGCATCGAATCAATTGCATTGAATCAAATCACTGAAACAATTGATAAACTGAATGTAAGTGTGGAAAGTAAAATGAACTCTTGACTCGGCGATGTTTGTTCGACCAGTTCACACTTTTCAAAGTGCTAAGTCTAGTTGGAGGGACTTGTGATTGAACACAGGAGCTAACCTCTCTCCGTCCGTATCTCCACTGCACCAATCTCCTTGAGCTTGGTCAGTTCTTCACTCGTGGTTGATTATTGAGGGAATCACCGAAACCTTTGACAAACTGGACTTCGAGGCGACAATAACTCTTCGCTCTCTGAAGAACAACGCTCTAACCATCTAGGAGAATTGCAGTTCTCCAAGATAAAAAGGCTAGCAAACTTCTTCCTAAGTCATAATGAATCAACTGAGATCAATAGGACTTATGCTTCGGTGGATGGGTTTTTGGTTTGCTTCGGTGGGGTTGCTCTTTCTCTTCATTGTCAGAAAATATTCTTGGAGCAACCACCGGAAAATGAGGGCGGGGGTGGCGTATTTATAGGTGGCAATCCCTAGGTGCAAAATGTCTTAAATGACCCGATGTGACAGATTGACACCTGTCCGCAACGATCATATTTCCAATCAAAGCGCAACTTTACTTGCGGTCCAAGTAAAGCTGACTCACGGACTCGGTTCTGCTTCAGGAGCCGAAAGAATGAAGTCTTCGCTGGTGAAGCATTACCTAATGCACATGAGATTTCTCATCTCTGGCTTCTCACAGGTTTGGATTCGATCTGAGTCCTTTCACCAAAATCTTCGGAGTACATTTACTAAACCCCTCTTGATAGTACGGTTTTCCTACGACTCAAAGAAGTGAAAAAGAACTACGGAAAAACTACTAAGTCTTGCACCATCTTGGTCATCTTCTTCGATGAGACGTGCTTCAGGATTCCTTATCTTTTTAGGGGAGACATCCGTGATGAGCTTCACTCCAGAGGATATGCTTCAGTAAGTATGTAAATCTTCGTTGAAACTTTATCACCAACCTATAACTTCAGGAACCTAACCATATGTTTCATACTAGAAAACTTGTTAGTTCCTCTACTGTTTTGTCCAACCATATCCAAAACTCATGGGGGCATAACTTTGCTCTTACAATCTCCCCCTTTTTGGACTATTGTTGACAAAACAGGCATCGATAAAAATATGGAATTTTGAGTTGAGTTGAGAGCAAACTCTAAGATATGAAGCTTTTGACTCCCCCTGAATGCAAGCATCAAAGATTTATATAATCGAATTGAATGCTTGATGAAGAATATCTTTGATGGGAAGCCTAACACATATCTTAGTGAATCAATTGCATATAGAGGATATTAATCTTGAAGAATATGCAATCATCCAATGACCTGTGAACTTAAAGGTAACAACCACCTGCAAGATAAAAGATACGAGAACAACTTGCAAGCACGGGGGTTATTAACACATAACATGTAGCAGTTCACAAACGAAGTAAAACTTAAGTTACAACCCAATCGAAGCGAATGGAAAGTTTGTTGTAACTTAACACACAAAAGATCGAATTGAAACCCTAAACCCCGCAGCGAATCTAAACTCAATCGATGCTACTTTCTCCCCCTTTTTGTCAATAATTGGACAAAAGGTTGAGAGGTAGATCAAGAGTATTTACGCGTTTGCTGCAACCCGGGGACCCCGCTGATTGTTTTCTCCCGAAGAAGAGGCATCTCCTGAAGTGTCTCCTTCGGTTGAAGCAGGCGACTCCATTTCATCAATGTCCATCGGCGCTTGAAGCAAATCAAGATCGCTGTCGTTGAGAGGGTCATCTTCTTGCTTCAATGTGTGGGAGTCTTCATCGGAGAGAGTATCAGGGCGAATCTGTTCAGCTGGATTAACAAATAAGACTTCATCAATCTTTTCCAGCGGCGCGATCTTTGGGTTGGGGCGGTCTATCAAATCATTTCTGGAGAAGTGGCGTTGAAGATGTGGATACTCCTTGAAAATCCGATTAGCTTCAAGCTTCTTTACTGAGTTGAACTTCCGTAAACCTTTCCAAGAGTGGCGCTTCAAAACCTTCAAGTACTGGTTGTTGTTCAAAGCAATGTTGCCAACTCTATTGATCTCATCAGAAAGATGTTGCATTTGGCGTTGATTGCATTCAATGAAATTTTCAAGCAACTGTTGGGAGCAAATGCCAACCTCAAAGTGATAAACTTCTTTTTGGAAAGACTTCGACATGTTGCGTTCATTGACATGATGTCTGACTCCGACATATGTGGAAAATGGATCATTTGGCCTTCTGAAGATATTCATTGTATCACGCACAGGAGGACAATACAGCTTCAGGTGATGCTTCGCAACGAAGTCTTCCCTGCGTCCATGGTTGAAAATGGCTTGGAGCCAGGGAGCATATGGCTTCAATTGATGTACAAGTTCAGAAGCTTGGACCATATAGCGAAGAAAACAATCCTCGAAGTCAAACACATGGCCGTGAGTAAGCTTCAACAAAGCATGACGTGTATGATAATGAATGTTGAACTCATCATTTGCAGTGCTGAGAGGCATCAATGAGTTAGACAAGATATAAAACCAAGTCTTTGATATGAATACCAGATGCTTCAGGCGAATGTTTTCTGGCATGTGGTCTCCAGTGACTTCGGGATCCAGCAGTGAAGAAAATTCAGCTTCAGTAGGATCAGGCATCAAGTGAACCTTTGCAAGTTTTCCAGTGTGCATTGGGATGTTCACAATATCCATGAATTCATCAAAATGCATTCGAAATACTTTTCCTTGAATCATCCACTCAAGTATACTAGAGCTTGTGTCATCAGGATTTCCAGAGACATAGAGAGAGGCATAGAATTGCTTCACTAGCTCGGAATTGAATGGTGTTTCCATAGCAAACAGGCTGGTAAGATTCTGTGCTTTGATGGTTTCCATAATGTTCTGGAAGCATGTTGCTGAAGTTAGACTTCGCATATCCAAGTACTTGTGCCTGAATAGAACACCCTTCTGGAAGTATAGCTTCGTGTACAGAATCTGTTGCTCGGCTGTCCAGAAGCGAAGGTCATCAACAGTCAGGGGTGAATCATAAGGACTTGCGCCAAAGAAGCGAAGCTTCTGGTGATGAGCTTCGAGGTCAAACTCAGGACCATGTCTTGAAGAAGAACCATCTCCCAAGAAAATAGGAAAATTTTCACGTGGGTAGATGGAGTCCAGTTGGGTATCTTGCGCAGGAATGCAGTGCGGAGCTTGCCTTCGAGCAACTATGGCTCATTCTTGAGGTTGAGTCATAATTGCCAATTCATTGGCTTCGGCTTCTGCATCTGCTTCAGGCTCTTATGGAACAACTTGTTCTTTGGCTTCGCCTTCTTATTCTTCGGACTCATCTATAGAGTGAGCTGAAGAATAATCCCTTGAAGGAATTGGTATGTCTTGAGCTGGAGGAGAAGGCTCTGGCTCAAAGTTGTCGTGGTGCGATGGTTGAGGAGCGGGTTGAGGAGGAGGTGGAGTTGGAGCACGGGGTGGAATGACTTCGGGAACATTTGGCTTTGCAGTTGGGGTTGGAAGTGTGATAATCTTGCATCGAGGGGGCGATGCTTGTCTTGGGGCCTTCTTGGCCGGATGAGAGCTCACCTCATTAGCTTCGTCTGCATCTGTGATAAGACGGCGCTTCCTTTGTTGCAGCTGGGGAAGGGGTGAAGCTAATTGCTTGAGCATTGCTTCGCGCTTCTTGGAATCAAGAGCCATTACCGAAGCATTGTGCGTCTTGCAACATTCTTCAATGGCAGATTTGATCTTGCCTTGAAACACTTGAATATTGTGCTTTGTCTTTTCATTGTCATCTGCAATTTTCTTCGAAGCAGCTTCGGCTTCGTTCTTAAAATCTTCATCTGATTCAGCATCTGCTTTCTTCTTAAACTTCAGAATTTTGGCAGACTCAGATCTGTCCCTAGCATGCAAATGCCTTAGCTGATTGTATAAAAATTCAATCATGGCAGAAAGAGTTGGTGAAATGTAAACATTCCCAACATCCACAGCTTTGGGATCAACAGCTTCAGCAAGCTGGCAGAATGCCTGATTCAGGCTCAAACAGTCCCATAGTTCACCTTCTCTTTCATCTGGGAATTTGTGGTGACTATGCTCAGCTTCTTCATGAGCTTCGGGGGCAGGGGCTGCGACTGGCTTCAGAGTGATATCCTTTGGTGTCATGTCTACAACAGCTTCCTTCTGAGCGGCTCTAGCAGCTTTCTCTGCTTTCTTTGTGCGAATGATATCAAGTTGAGCCTCGCGCTTGGCTTCAACATCACTAAGCTGTTTAGCTTTGGCAGCAGCCTTAGCCTCTTGAGTTTTTACTTCAGCGAGCTTGCGCTTCGCTTCAGCTTTCTGATTAGCTTCAGCAAGATCTTTCCTTTGCTTCTCCAACAGAGCAGCATCTCTATCGGCCTTTTCCTTTGCTTTAGCTTCTTTATCAGCCTTAGCTTGGGCTTGTGCTTCAGCATGAAGGCGTTCATCTTCAGCACGGTCTCTCTTGCGCATATCTACTTCAGACAACTTCTTGGTGACGACCTGGGCATAAGACTGGCCAGGCTTGGCAACAGAAGTTTTTAGCTTCAAAGCTTTGGCTGGTTCAGGAGCTTTAGCTTCGGGCTTAGCAGCAGGCTTTGCCTTCGGGTCATGCCTATCCTTTGTTCTCTGTTCAGCAGGAACCAGGCGGCGAGGCTGCTTTGAAGCCAAAGGAGCCTCAACCACCAAGTTGGTCATATCAATAGTTGGTTTAGGGACAAGGGGATCAGATGGATCTTGAATCCTTACGCCTTTTGAAGCAGGCGGTTTCTCTCCAGCCTTCTTCTTCAAAGGCTTTCGAAGCTTTTGTCTATTTGGACTAAGGGGAACAGGGGAGTGCTCAGACTCATCATCTGCATCATCTATAGGATTTTCAGGGAGAGAGACTTCAGGCTGTGCGGCAGGTTCAACTTCATCATCAGCTTCATTATCACTCTCCTCTTCAGAAATAGAAGGAGGCGGTGAAGCACTCAATTTTCGAAGCCTTCGCCTCTTAGGCTTCGATGCACCTGCTTCAGCTTGCCCTCCAGCAGCAAGTGCTTTGGCCTTCTTTTCTTCTCGGATTCTCTTCTTCTCGGCCAGTATGGCAAGTCTCTCTTGCTCATCTAGATAGTCATCTGGCGTTTTGAGAGTATTGGGGTGAGGAACAGCAGGAGGCTTCGGGTAGTACTTTCTTCTGTTTGCTGCATTATATTGGGCACACATGGCAGTTGTGTACCAATATGGAGGGCTGAAAGCAAACTGCATAGCCCACTTCCAGTCTGGAATGCTCTTGTACTTGTACCACCTTATAGCCCAGTACCGTCGAATCTTTTGCAGTCAAATATTTCTATCGTGGTCAGATTCTTCAGGAGGTGTGTCATAGCCCATCTTGATTCGAATTGCTTCGGGTATGCCTCGGGCATTTTTGACTTCCTTTGTCTTGCCACCTTTGCCTTTCTGCTTCGGGGGCTCAGGATAGTTCTCAAGTCCTTCAACAATAGGAGACTCATTTCCCATGGCTGCCTCTTCATCAGACATCCTGTGACCAGAAGGATAGAAAAGAGGGAATAGGAAAGGGAATGAATAAGCACAGGCAAAAGTTTCGACCAAAACCAAATTTTGACAAGAACCCAGAGCAAACAAAGATCAGATGCAAATCTGTCATTGGATTGTGTTAGAACTAGTTCAAGAACAAGACCTAACTCAGTCCAAACACAGAATAGATCAAATCTCAATACTGACCTGAGTAGATGGGAATACTTTGATGCTACAAACAGTTTTCCCAAAGAGCAATGATCAACAAGGATCAGAACAGTCCTATAAACAGAAAACAAAACCCTAACAAATCTTAGATCCAAGCCCTAGATAAAGAACTCACAGAAAAGATTGGATCCAAGAGAACTTGCGTACCCTAACTCGGTGACGCGAAGCGGCTACGGCGACGGAGTGCGGAGACGTGCTCTTCGTCGACGGGGAACGTCCACGGCGGCGGCGGTCCGGCAGTTAAGCAGCACTGTCGACGTCGGGAACGAGAGCTCTGTGGCGTGCTCGAGAAGGGAGACGGGGAAATCGGGAGAGAATGAACGTGGGGAACGGTTCGCTGGAGGGTTTGCCTTATATAGGCCCGATCTGAAACGGTTGCCAGATCGTATCGGACGGCTGCCAGCGAGTGTCTGTTCCGATTCAATGGCTCAGATGAAGTGGCGGTTCGTGAGTGAATCTCAACGACCCGAGAAAGACGGGGACTCAACGGCCGAAGAATAAGTCTTGACCGAGAGCAAAAACTTCGATAAAGTTGGAAGCATTTGATTCGGAACTCAATGACGTTCGAAGCAATATGCTTTTCGTTTCAAATGTGCTTAATCATTCTAGACAGAGTAGATTGGGAGCGAATCAGAATGGAGGGGTAGGGTCCAAAACTTATCACTTCGAAGAAAAACAACAACGAAGCTAAAAGTGATGTGACGCCCCCAAAATCAGACCGTGTACAGTAATCATACACGCAAGGTACACGATCAAGATCAGGGACTCACGGTGAGATATCACCACACAACTCTACAAATAAAATAATACAAGCTGTTTAATACAAGCCAGGGGCCATGAGGGCTCTAATACAACAGCTCGAGAGCACAAAGTCAGCGGAAGCAATAGTATCTGAGTACAGACACAAGGATACAAGGTTGCCTTAAGAAGGCTAGCACAAAATCAACACTCGATCGAAAAGGCGAGGCCTCCTGCCTGGGAACCTCCAAGCTACTCCTGGTCAACGGGGAACTCGACTTCGTAGAAGGCATCGGGGATCTTCATGTTGCGGTGGTCGGCATCGGGGATCTCCTGCTCCTGGACTCCAACGTCGACTGCAGCGGCCGATCAGGCAAAACAGTAAAGGAAATAAAGCAGGTGAGTATCTAGTATACCCGCGAGTCTTACGTCCGCTACTAAGCAATATGCATTGTATCAACGGAAAGAAGAGGTTGTATATAGTGGACTAAAGACAGAGCAAGGGTAAGAAGCTAGGCCTAACGAAGACTAGCATCTTCCGACGATGTCTTGTAGCATGAGGTAAGAATCAACCAACAGTTTATATAAAGCATAAAGTAACAATGCAGCAGAAGTTGCTGCAGCATTGTATAATAATAAGTTGTAATAATTAACAATGCCTCCGAGTTCACCTCCTCGACATCCCCGCGAGGAAGAAAACCCGGAACCATACAGTTTAATAATAATAGTTTCTAGTGGTAAGATCCAGCTTCATCATAAAGCGTCCTGTTACCGTGGACACGGCTATTCGAATAGATTAATCTTCCCTACAGGGGTGCACTTGTGTTACGCTGCACGCACGGATCTCCAGGGTGGCGGGAACCTTGTTAGGGAACGCTCCACCGAGGCTATCCAACACTTCATAGCCCATCTTTCAAACTCAACAGAGAGGCCATCCGCCGGTCTAAATCCTAAGTACGCCGGGCCTTGGACCCCAACCCGAACGTACTCCTGCACGGTGCGTGGATGGCCGGTGAAGTTAAAGCAAATCCAAATAAGACACCACCGCGCGAGCAAATAAGACAACACCACTTCCCGGCGCAGGCCGCGGTACTGCTGACGTCTGAAGAGTCCTCGGACGACACTACGAAGCAGAGGAGCCCATAACTCGTAATTCCCACGGGTAGGTAGTGCGTACATGGCATATAGCCAACTCAAGACATTCACTGAACCATTTAGCGTTTTAATTAACCTGCATGACAACCGTTATCGTTGCCTCGACTTAACCGACCCGCGGACAACGACAGCAGCCAGGACCACCAGTACATCGGTGCCTGTCCCGTCGTCCCACCAAGTCACTGCGGTTACCAACAAGGTGAACCGTCTCCTTACCTTGTCTCGTGTGTTCTCCTAGAGAAGCTCGACTTTCGTGGTTTGGTAACTCTCGCGGCCAACGACTAGGGGCCAAGCACACCGGTACACTGGTCGTATCCTCCCTGTCGTCCCGTCGCAATACCACTCGCGGGCACCGTTGGGTCGCCCGACTTCTTACCTGAAGGACAACCGTTGTTCAGGACCCTAAGGCGGTAAGACAAAGTCAGCCTCGAGTGGAGTACAAGGATTACTCCTTGATAGCTCACACTTGAGGTGACTAGGCATAACCCAGATAGAGGCCTTAGACGGTGTCTGCATTGTACCGTACCTGTGCAGTTATAATATTTATATCCGCGTTCACTCCCCTGAGTGATCACGGCCCTCTATCTAATCCTAGCTAACAATGCGCAGGGCTCACTGCTGAATAATGCATAATAATAATAATAGGCAGCATAGGATAAAAGAGGTACATCAAGGGGCGACAAAAACAGGCTATGCAATTGAATAGGATTGTAACATAGCAGCAGCAGTAACAATGCCTAGTGCAAGAAATGTACGGAAAGATAAGCGATATCTGGGGAAGAGAATGGCTCTTCTTGCCTGCAAGCTCGACGGTAAGGGTAGGGTCGTCGACGAAGTAGTCGTACTCAGCAGCGGTGTAGTCAACGGCAGCAGCGGGGTCTACCGGAGATTAAGGGGGGGAAGAAACAGTAAATACACAGCAAGCATATACAAACAGATGCATGATATGACAGATGAAATGTTAACGGTATTCTAACGCAGTGCAATGCACATTGCTCGGAACGGAAATTCATCTGAGGATGAACTACCGGCTCCGGGTGATTACCGGACAGGGTGTCCGGAGGGGGAAGGATCAAGCCGAAGGTGTCGTGGTTACCGGACAAACATAAGGGGGTGTATCCGTGTTAGTTGGACATCCCCGAACAACTTTCGTGTTCGGAATAAATTCATCCGGGCACTTTAACAGTACCGGACAATTTATCGGACAGACGGTCCGGAGGGGGGATGTTCGATGTTCGTTGTGTTAGAGGGGTGCGGTAGACATACGGATAGCGTATTCATATTTGTGATATTTTTCTGATCAATTTTCATGTATAAAGTTTTTGAATCCGAGTCACGGTTTAAAAGTTATTGAATTTCAAAGTTTAAATCAATTTAAATGATTTTTCTGGATTTCTTTTATTATTTATTCAACATTATCCAGAACATTATCCACAACATTATCCAGAACAGTGCTGACATGTGGGACCCACATGTCAGCCTCTGTTATTTATAAATCATTTAACTAAATTAGAAAATGCCTCTGGACCCACATGTCAGTGACTGAAATTTCTTATTAAATCTTTTAAATAATAAACTGACAAAGGGGGCCCACTGGTCAGCCTCACATGTTAATAAAACAGTTTAATTAAATCTAATTAACAGTGGGGTCCCACATGTCATTCACAGATTATTTATAATTCAATTTAACTAATCTAATAATCTAGTGGCACCCAGTAGTAAGTGACACAATGACTTAATTTCCTGATTAAATCTAATTGAAGGGTTATTTAGTGGCTGGACCCACATGTCATTGGGCCAATTCCTAATAGCATTTTATTTGGCTTAATATGGGCTAGGACCCCACCTGTCATACACTGAGGGGGGGTTATTCTCTGTTTCAACATTAACAGGGGATTAGGAGTTAATCCCCCGAGTGGGACCCAGAAGTCAGTGGCACAAACCACGGCCTGGGCACGCCGACGACGGCCGGGCCACGGCGGCGAGGCGGCCGGCCAGCACAGGCGACCAAAGGAGGCGGCGTTGGGCGGAATCGAACGAGGGGGCCGAGGCGCATCTACCGGAGTCAGAACCGCGGGCTGCGAGGAACCATGGCGTCGGCTATGTCCATGGCCGCGGCAGCCGGAACCGGTGGTCACGGCGGCGGCACTACGGGGCATGGGGAGGAGAGGGAAGGGGCCATGGAGCTCCGGGTGCTCACCGCGAGGGCAGTGAAGCGGTTGAAGGGGCCGGGGGAGGTCGGGGTGGAGCTCCACCTCACCAATGGCGGAGCGAGCCGAGGTTGACGAAAGCTCCCGATTCGCGAACTGCAGCCGATCCCGGCCTCGATTGTAAACGCTGGAGGAAGTAATCGAGCGCGGGGAAGGTTGTGGACAACCTGGTGGGGGCAGGCGTCGCCGTTGGCCGCGGGTACTCGCCGGCGGCGCCCACGGCAGAGCACGGGTGAGCTCGGCCCGAGGGAAAAAGAGAGTGGAGGAGGGGGTGGGAATGGAGAGGGGAGGTCAGGGTGCCGGCGGGTCGGGGGTCCTTATCCAGAGGGGAGAGGGGGGAGCCGGTAGGGGGCAGGTGGAGGGGGGGCCGGCATGGCTTGCCCTCTGCCATGGCCATGGCGCCACGGTGGGGAGCAGGTGGGGAGGGGACGGGAGTAGATGGGGAAGGAGGTGGGCCGGGTGGTGGGCCTCGCCCCAGGCGATGAATTAACATTTTCCTATTTGTTTTGTTTTATGTTTACTCTATTACTTTTCTGCAATTGATTTATTAACCCTAGCATTTTTTTAAAATATTATTGGTGATTGTAAATTAGGTTTACATATTACTGAGGTGCCACAAAAAGTTTTGCAGCAAAATAAATTCATTAGATATTTCTTTTAAATATTAAATGCCCAAAGTAGGGGTTTTAACCTACTGTTTGAATTGTTTGGAATTTTCTGCAACTCCAAAAATTACCAAAGTTGGTCCAACATGATTGTAATGATTTTAGGCAATTTACAAAAATAGTTTCATGGTTTTTGGAACAACTTTATTCCAGCACTTTTGTTTTAATTTCCATTTAAAGTAGTTTCAACTAGGGGTTTAGTTTCATGATGAGGGAGATGACTTGGGATTAGGGTTTTGATTACCAACCAGCATGGTTTGAAAGGAGCAGAAGCAAAGTTTGATTAGGGACAGGGGATAACAGTGATTAACCAACAGTGATAGTCAACAGTGATGATGATTACTGTTACAGGCATCAGAGGGTGTTACAAGTGAGAAGTACAGGGGACAAACAAAACGAATAAGTAAAAACAACACAGAACTGAAAGCAAATGACGAACGAAGCTAAACACATAAACTTGGACGAAGGAAAAACTCAAGCGAAACTAAATAAACAAACATGCAACGAAGGTGAATATGTACAATGAAAAGTTTCGATCTTACTAAACATTGTGTGAGTCTAGGTTGTTTAGCTCACATCTCAATGCACAGAACCTTTTCTCGTCCAATGGCTTCGTGAATATATCTGCCAATTGATCTTTAGTTCTAACATGGCTGATCTCAATGTCTTCGCGCTGAACATGATCTCGAAGAAAATGGTGACGAATATCGATATGCTTCGTTCGAGAGTGTTGCACAGGATTGTGTGCAATTTTGATAGCACTCTCATTATCACAAAGCAGAGGGATTTTATTCACATAAATACCATAATCTTTCAGCGTCTGCTTAAGCCAAAGTATTTGAGTGCAGCATGAGCCAGCAGCAATGTATTCAGCTTCAGCAGTAGATATTGAGACACAGTTTTGTTTCTTTGAAGCCCAACACACAAGAGATCTACCAAGAAAATGACAAGTGCCTGAGGTAGATTTCCTGTCAACTCTATCACCAGCCCAGTCTGAATCAGAATATCCAATAAAATCAAACTGAGTTCCTTTGGGATACCAAAGTCCCAAAGAAGGAGTATGTGCTAGATATCGAAGAATTCGCTTCACAGCAGTATGATGCGATTCCTTCTGATTGGCCTGAAAACGAGCACAAATGCAAACTGATAGCATAATATCAGGTCTAGATGCACATAAGTATAAAAGTGAACCTATCATAGACCGATATTTCTTCTGATCGAAGGGTTTCCCTTTCTCATCAGCATCAAGAAAACCATTGGTAGGCATGGGAGTTCTGATGCTCTTGCATTCAGCAAGATCAAATTTCTTCAGGCAATCCGTCAAGTATTTCTCTTATGAAATAAAGGTGCCATTCTTCTGTTGGCGAATCTGAAGACCAAGGAAAAACTTTAATTCACCCATCATGGACATTTCATATTTCTTCGACATCATCCTTGCAAATTCTTCGCTGATTTCAGTGTTAGTGCAGCCAAAAATGATATCATCTACATATATTTGACACACAAATAGATCATTGTTATATGATCGAGTGAAAAGAGTGGGGTCAGTGGTTCCAGGTTTGAAGTCTTTCTTCAGGAGGAAATCCTTCAGTGTTTCATACCAAGCACGAGTGCTTGCTTCAGTCCATACAAGGCTTTGTGAAGTCTGTACACCATATTAGGATTCTTCGAGTCTTAAAAACCTGGTGGCTGCATAACATACACTTCTTCTTCTATCTCACCATTAATAAAAGCACTTTTGACATCCATTTGATATAGCAATATATTTTTGTGGTTAAAAAAAAGCAAGCATGACACGAATGGATTCGAGACGGGCTACTGGAGCATAGGTTTAACCAAAGTCAATGCCTTCGATTTGGGTGTACCCTTGTGCTACCAGTCTAGCCTTATTTCTTACCACAATACCATCTTCATCTTGCTTGTTGCGAAATATCCACTTTGTGCCAATAACATTATGCTTCGTGGGATCAGGCCTGTCAACAAGTGACCAAACTTTGTTTCTTTCAAACTGGTGAAGTTCTTCCATCATAGTCAATAACCAATCAGGGTCCTTCATGGCTTCATCATATTTTGAAGGCTCTAGCATGGCAACAATAGAAAAACTTCCGCAGAAGTTAGCCAAACGAGTACGAGATCGAGTAGTGGGATGACCTGATTGATGAATATCTTCGAGAATCGAATCAACATCAAATCTTCTTCGAACTCGTGATAACGTAGTATCATTTGCTTCAGCCTCAGCTTCTGCTTTAGGATCTGCTTCAACTTCAGCTTCGGCATTTCCTTCAGGATTAGCATTTCCTTCGTTCCCTTGTCCTTCTTCGTCCTGTTCACCATTAGCTTCAGGATGTTGATCTCCAGCGCCCCGGGCTATGTGTGGGAACATTGGACCATCATCATCCCTAACAGCTTGACGAGGATTGGCTTCAACAGGGAGAATATCTCCAACAGCCATGGATCTGATCACTTCATCAAGTGGAGGTTCATCTAGATCATGAGGCAAATGCTCCTTTTGAGAGCCATTAGTTTCATCAAACCTCACATTTACAGTTTCCATAACTTTCCCGAAGTGAGAGTTATAAACTCTGTAAGTGTGAGAGTTTGATCCATAACCTAATAGAAAACCTTCATGTGCCTTAGGGGCAAATTTGGAGCTATGATTCATATCTCTAATAAAGCATGGAGAACCAAATACCCTAAGATAAGAAACATTTGGTTTGTTACCAGTGATAAGTTCATGTGAGGTTTTCTTCAAGAATTTGTGAAGGTAAACCTTGTTGATGATGTGACATGCAGTGTTAATTGCTTCGGCCTAGAACCTAGTGGGGGTCTTGTATTCAGCAAGCATAGTTCTGGCCATTTCAATAAGAGTTCTATTCTTCCTTTCAACTACACCATTCTGTTGAGGTGTGTAAGCAGCAGAGAACTCATGAGTAAAACCATGATCATCAAGGAAATCTTCAATATGAGTATTTTTGAATTCAGTTCCATTATCACTTCGGATATGCTTTAGAGATAATTCATATTCAGTTTGAGCTCTCTTAGCGAATGACTTGAAGATTTCAACAACTTTACTCTTATCATCCAAAAAGAAAACCCAAGTATAACGAGAGAAATCATCAACAATAACAAGACCCTATTTGTTTCCTCCCAGACTTGGATAATTTTGAGGACCAAAAAGATCCATATGAAGCAATTCAAGAGGACGAGTGGTAGTCATGATAGTCTTCGCTGAATGATGTTTCTTCGTGATTTTACCAGCTTCACAAGCACTATAGAGACGATCCTTATCGAATTTTACTTTGCTAAGGCCAATAACATGATTCTTCTTCACTAGATTATGAAGATTTATCATCCCTGCATGACCAAGTCTTCGATGCCATAACCAACCAGATGAAGCTTTTGCCATTAAGCATGTGGATACAACAGGACCCGAAGAAAAATCAACAATGTATAAATCTCCCTTTCGGTAACCCTTGAAGACAAACGTAAAGACATCCTGTGAAAAGACAACACAACGCGAAGCAGAAAATAGAACAAGCATACCCATATCGCATAACTTTGAAATAGACATAAGATTATATCCAAGAGATTGGACTAGCATAACCTTGTCAATGTGCTTATCTTTCGATATGGCAACCTTACCCAAGCCTAACACTTTACCCTTGTTGTTATCACCGAAGGTAATGTACTTCTAAGAAGATTGAGATAGTTTTTCTTCGGTGAATAACTCCTTGTCTCCGGTCATATGATTTGTACAACCACTGTGCATGACCCATTCGGATCCACCGGAGACATAGCCCTGCAGAAGAATTAGTTCTTCTTAACCACCCACAAACGAGCAGGTGACTTAGAAGATGTTGAAGCACTAGTTGAAGCAATATTAAAGCGAACAAGAGTGTATTGCTTCGGTGTACCATCAAGAACACCATAAATGTAAGTCCTCTGCGAATGGTTAGGATAAGAATGAGCATATGCAATCTTAGTATGATTATTATGAGGACGATACGTATGACGACCAGTACGATAGTATTGCTTCTGCGGAACATTTGATTCGGGCACCAGTGGATCATTTCTCGTCTCTAGAGAATAGAAATGATTCGGTGGTACCGAAGGCTTTCCCTGCATAGTATGGTTAGCAGGCCATTTTTCCACAAGTGCTTTCTGCACCCATATCTGCCTCTTATAGAAGCCATTCTTTGGTGGAGTACCTACATACCCAGCAGTAACTTTTCCCTGTTCATCCTTAAGGAGTTTGTAGTCTGAATCAAGTGATTCATCCACAATGGCTTTGTTCATTTTGCAGTCAAAACCTGAAAGGTTAGCAATGTCAATGGGCTTCTCCTTCGCTAGAACCCAAACAGTCTTAGGATACTGCTCTGGTTCCCAATAGGTGCCATCAGGGTTTATCTTTCTCTCGAAACCAACACCCTCATTCCTGGGATTCCTGTGAAGGAGAGCCTTCCTCAGGATATCACAGAGATATTGGTGTCCTTGCACACTTTTGAACATGCCTGTTTCAAATAAGTTTTTCAACCTGAGGAGTTCCTCGGTAACAGCAGGATTTTCCTCATCAGAGGCATTAGTATCATCAATAACAATAGGAGCTTTCCCTTTGGAACCAGTTTTGCTTCGTTCCAAACAAGTTAAGCAAGGTGAATCAGTTTTATGATTTGCTTCAAAACCTAGTTGAGCCATGAGAGAGAGATTGACATTTTCCAATTCTTCATGAGCCTCTTTTAGTTTTTCGAGAGCCATTTTCCTTTGAAGAAATTCATAGGTGAGCTTCTCATAATCAACTGAAAGAAGATCATGCCGAGAGGATAATTCTTCGAACTTTTCTTTTAGATCAGCATGCTCATTAGTCAAAGTTTGACCTTTCTCAATCTCATCGATCAACAGAGTTTCTGATTTCTTAATGGTTTTGCTTAGTGAATCAATTTCATCTTGTTGGATTGAAGCAATTTTAGCAAGTTTAGCATAGCTTATCTTCGAATCACTATCACATGAGGAACAATCAGAAGTATCATAGTTTGATTTGGATGAAGATACCTTCGCCTTGGCCATGAAGCAATAAGCAGGAGTTTCATCTTCACTACTGTTGTTGGTGAAGAATGAGCTCGAAGCGTTGGTTGAAGCATCTGCCGAAGCGAAAGCCAAATCAGTAACACCATCTGATTCGGACCCAGACCCAGACCTCGAG